>CM033437.1:230157191-235667191 GCA_019425775.1 Rafetus swinhoei
CACATGGGTGTGTGCACCAGGGATGTAAGCGTTTAATCCAGTAAAACTCACAGTCACTGCCAGGAAGCTACGGCTCAGCCACTGCCAAGAGCCCGCTGGGCCAGCAATCCACAAAGTGTAATCGAAAGGTTAGTGGTTTTTTTAAAAAGATGTTTACATCCCTAGCATGCACACACATTTCTGTTTAATGAAAGGATCAAATAGAACTTACCAGAAAGATACAAAATAGGTGATTAATACTGGGCAAAAACTATACTCCATGAAAATAAAGGCGGAAAATAGCAATGAAAGCATTCCCGGTACCCTTCTAGGCTTTCACTAAAGTATGTAACACTACTGTATCAATGTTATTAGTCTGTGATACTGCAAGCCTATAGGTACAGCATAGAAAAACAACACTTAAAACTTTCTCCAGGCAGGCAACCAACTGCTGCAGCTGACAAGAGAGAATAAAGTTTCCATTTCCATGGAAATAGACTTTGGATCTTTGTTTTTAAAGATTCCAAAGCTTAAACCAAAGCCCTACTTTCCTTTTTTAATCCCACATTCGTTTCCCTGGGAATTAGGAGTAAAATGACAAGTAGCAGCTAAATTAACCAGAGCTCTGACCCACCAATTCATTACTTGTTACCATTTTCACTCACAGAGTTGGGCATCCCCTCACAAATCGTAAAGCAATAGTATCATCACCATGATCATCATATTAGCCTGCCAGTGATATTCAAGAAACATTACTGTGTTTTAACTGGCAGATTCTGGAGTACTGATAGGACAATAGTTACATGTGTTACAAGCAGCTAACATTCCATTCATATTACACTGTAAATCCAAACAGTGGTAAACAAAGTCACCTTGTTACTAGTCCCAGAGGACACAAAGGCACTAAAACACATTATGACCCAATTGCTTTTATTGCTAAAGCAGCCCACCAATAGCCAGAGTAGCAGAACAGAACTCTGGATTTTTTTTTTTTTTAAGTCGTAAGAATTTTTTGTGGATACAGCCTTAAGCGGAAGCAGGAAATGCTTATCCTAGTTTCACCAATACGATGTTTCCACAGAAATGGAAACAGGAACCCATTGCTACAAGTTTAAGAACTCTGGCTTGTGAATTTCATCTACCAGTTGCTCCTTGACTACAGAAATACCGCTTTGCAAATATTGTGTCTGACTGGCTTCTAATTCACTTGCCATATGTTAGGTAACAACAAGACTCCATGGTTCCAAAAACTAAACAGGCTCCTTATTAAGAAAACTATTTACAAAAGGTGCTACAACTATAGCTCACACTCCAGCCATTTTCAGACATATTTGAATCCCAATGCCCCACACCAACTTTTCCCAAGTACAGTATAGTTGCTACAGCTACAAAAGTCTAGAATACAGTAAAGGGAAGTAAGAGTGAGATGGCACCCTCACAACAGTTACCCCCAGAAGAGTCAGAATATGGTGGACAGATTTGTAAGTAGCTACACTGGTCACTTAAACATAGCCTTGGAATCTGCTAGGGAAAAAGAAGCAGAATTGAATTTTTTTAAAAACAGAGTGCTTCTGAAAGGAATTGCAAGGTCATAAACCATTTTAAAATATTAGCTGAAACAATTTATCAAAAGTTCCACACCAAAACTTGTTATGTTTCAAACAAATTCCAGTGAGCTTCCTATTGATTTGCCTCTGTGACAAGTCCTGAAACAGAGGGCTAACCTTACCAGCAAGCTATTCAAGTATAATGAGACAAACTAGGACTGCAGGCCTTGGATACAAATGTAATTGACAAAGTGCTTCAGTTTGCGCACCTGTCTGACACCTTTTTGAAATTCCATATTTATATTCAAAGTATGAATGAACAGATTATAAATGTCTGAACAAAAACAAGTATAAAAATGTAAGCACTTGATATATATCCCACATTTTTCCAGGTATGAGCTTTTACCACTATCAGCACCTCTCGTATGGCTGAAGGCATTTGACTTCAGTTTCACCACTGCTGAAAATTACCCTCATCACATACCAAATGTTTGCATGTAAGTTATTCCACTAAAGATACTGTTTGACTTGTATTCCACAAGCACAGAAAAAAAGTACAGAAGTTTTAAGAACACAAAATATTCTGTGTATTTTTAGTACCTGAATAACCAAGTTTGCAATCTAATATATATAAAGGAGAATGTTTGTGCTCTAATAACTTGGACACTATAAGACCTACCGCAACCAAACTTTCCATGGGATAACTTTTCCTCCAGGAGAAGGTTTTAAGGTACTATGGGAGGGAAGAGATGAGAGACCGACACCTCTCCCCGGGGCTGCACGGAGCTTGGCAGTGTGGGGAGAAGCGGCTTCCCCGCCATTGCTGAAAGCATATGGAGGCCCCTCTTCAATACTGTGATTGGCTTGGGGCCTGGCGGCCAACCAATGGGCAGGCAGGTTGCTGCTGGGGCTCGCTCTAGGTGGAGGGGGCGGGGCTGGTGTTACTGCTCAGCTGCCACTTTGAAAAAAATGTCTGGAAGGAGGCATCAGGGACTCAGAGGTGAGGGGGAGAAATGAATGGGGGTTGTTCCGGGGGCTGGACCGTTGGGGACGAGTGGGGGTAGGGCAGGATTGGGGAGGGCTGGATTGTTGGGGGCCGGCTGGTCCAGGGGCTGGACCGTTGGGAGGAAGTGGGGAGGGCAGGATGGAGGGGGCTGGACCATTGGGAACGAGTGGGGAGAGGGCAGGATTGTAAGGAGATGAAGGAAGTGGGGCTGGACAATCCTGCAGGGAGTGAAGTGGGGGAAGGGGTGTCTCCTTTGAGGGGCACTGGCCCAAGGGGCAGCACTGGATGATGCTGGGTGGGTGAGAAATTAATCCAAGGTGGGGGGGGGGGGGGGAGAGATTCCCTCAAATCTGAGCACTGGTCCTGGGTTTGATACCGGATGATCCTGGGGGGAGGGGAGAGATGCAGTCCATGGGAGGGGCAGCTGGTCAAGGGGGTGGTGCTGAAGGAGGGACTATAGAGGTGCCAGCAGGCTCAGGTAGTTTGACTCATAGTTTCATAAAAAAGATGGGAGAAGGAGTTTGAGGTGTCACCTTGAAATCTCTCTCAGATTCAGTAGGGCCAGCCCCATTGATTGAGGCATCCGTATACTCAGCTCTTGGGTGAGAATTTGCAGACTCAGCATGTCTATCCCCTTCTTCCCTACCAGAAAAACATTAGCTTCTACAAGGATAATTACCAAAAATACCATCAAAGCAAAACATTGCACTATTGAAGAGTAGACTCCACATGCTTCCAGCAATGGTGGGGAAACAAGCCATGGTGATTTGGGGGCTCTCCCTTCCACTGTGCTTTTAATGGCTCCAAGACTCATGACATGGGAAGAAAACAGAGACATAGTTTCTGTTGTGACTTTTGTATCTAAGTTTGCCAAGTCAAATAGCTCTGATTCTCAACACTGCAATGCCTCCTTTTTTGAGTCAGAGATTTTGCTTTATGCAGCAGTAGAAAAGCACGGGGGTCTGCCATAATGGCGAGATGTCAGGCACTGGCAGCTGCGGTGTGGCTGGAGGCTATCAGGACCAGCTTCTGTTTTT
The DNA here is from genome assembly GCA_019425775.1 of Rafetus swinhoei. Taxonomy (NCBI): domain Eukaryota; kingdom Metazoa; phylum Chordata; order Testudines; family Trionychidae; genus Rafetus; species Rafetus swinhoei. The sequence goes on from CM033437.1 coordinate 230,160,761, forward strand.
CTAAATTTTGTTCCTCTAGTTTCCCGGGCAACGCCGGGTAAGTCCCGCTAGTAGAGCCATAAAAGAGGCTGGATACTGAAAGGTGCTGAGCATCTACAACTCCTAATGACACCTGCAAGAACTACAGATGCTCAACAATTCTCAGGATTAGTCCCACTGTTAGCACAGAACACAGCAAGACCATCCAGTATAATAAAGCATTGCATTTGGTTGTCCATGATATTACCTGGGGTGCAGACAAAGTGCTTTAACATCTGTATTGCTGAACAGGGGAAAAAGAGATCTTAAAGTTATTGGGCACAATGCAGAGATAACTCAGGAAAATTCTATGTTCTATTGTGTGTAATGCAGCAAATGTGACTAGCAGTCAGTTTGGGTCTTAATATCGGTCATTAGTAATAGTAGGTATTTTATATACAATAAATTTGCCTGTGAATCCAAGCTGCCCCTCTCGGGCAACGTCTACACTGCAGCACTATTTCGGGATACCAAAGGTATCCCTAAATAGCCATTCAGTGTCTTTTGAGCGTGCCCGCTATTTTGAAATATAACAAGCTCACTATTCTGACATCCCTGGAAATCTCATTCCATGAGGAACAAGGGATGTTTCGGAATAGCAATTTATTTCAAAATAAGTGCTGTGTAGACAGCGCCAAATTTCAAAATAAGCTATGCAATTTGTGTAGCTCACATTGCGCAGCTTATTTCGAGCTCCGGGTGCAGTGTAGATGCACCCTCAGTGTTTGTAAGTTATTTATTTCTACCTTTCATTTCACAGACAACTTGAACAGGTTACTCAGAAGAAGAAAAAGCAGCACTAATCAACGTGACAAGTTGAAGAGAACCTTTAGGTACCAGTGTAACTCAAAGTAATTATGTCAAACATACATTCCCCCCCAATTTATTTATTTCTAAATCCCTGGACCAGATGAGCAAGTCTAGACAAGCGAGGGATTTTACTAATCCCTTCTCCTCCCCCCACACCAAACCCCTAAAAATAAACTTTAGTTAAGCAGGTTAGTGTCACAGGGCATAGGATAGAAGAGCAGAGAAAACGTGAAGGGCTCCGATCAAATAAATTTGCATTTACACTGAATTTTGCTTTAATGTTCAATAAAAAAAAAAAAAAAAAACACACTATCCCAGCAGCTTTTCTGACCCTAACAGTCTGTTCTAGCTGCCCTGTTTTCAGTGGATTACTTAGTTACCCAGCTTTAATACCCTTGTTTTCAAATTAAACCATCTGCTCTGTAGCATTTAGACAGACCCTGAACAAGTAGAATGCCAACATAGATGTTTTACACGAGAGATACATGACAAATGTGTTTTTGAAAAGGCAAAGGCACCATCTTTCTAGATCACGTAACCTTCCCAGCAAGGAAGTAAGTTACATCTTTTATCTTGTGTGGTCTGATTTTATCTAATTAGCACAGAGTCCTAAAGAGAATGGTTGGCATATTTATTATATAGTACTTCTTTCTTTGAGCAAAATCAACTGGTGTGGGTGTACCCAATACTGTATCTTGAAATACTGCCAGGGTCCACATCTGAAGGAACAGGAGATGGCTTATAAATGTTTGCAGTAAGAGAGTTGGAGAGTCAGGCGGAGGGCACTTGTTATCGGGGCAGAAAGGAAGTAGACTAACTCTGACACAACCATGATTTGGAGGGCCCAAATTATTGTTTCAATCATGAGACTCAATGAAACAGAGGCAATGTGCAGGAAGCCAGTACGGAGGGAGCTGAATCCTACATACAACTTGTAGGCAGGGAAAGGGCATTAGAGGATTTCAAATCTCTGGTGATCTAGCTCCATGTACACATGGGTTACTTTTAGGCCATCATCAGCCATTTTTAGGATTCAGTCTTTCTTTTTCCGACAAGCTCTCTTGTTGGCTGCTACAAAACGAATGTAGCTATTAATAGAATGGTGCAATTCTCTGAAATAATAACTATCAATAGTTTTTGTTGTGGTTTATAAGTGGCATGTAGCTAACTTTTTTTTTTTTTTTTTTTTAAACTATAGCTTTAAATAACCTAGCCTCCTCGCCATACTTTTCCATTCATAGATGTGTAAAGAGAAGCCCATTTCTTTTCAAGTTACAGGTATTTTGAAGCATCTAATATATCATGCTGCCTATGGAACCCTATTTCTTTCCAGTGTTCATTGTCACTTAAGGTTTTTACATATCGTTTGTGATAATTAATGAACATCCAGTTGTACAGCTTGCATTGTTTTTGGCGATCTCCTTAAAAGGAGCTAGATTAAGATATCTATGTCTGACCTACAGCTGCCATATTGGGATCTTGATTAAATAAAAACCCTTCAGACATCCATCATCTTATGCTTTATAGATCTATTTTTAATAGATAATCTCTTAAACTAATTAGTTTAAAAGACATAATAAATACTGAGACTGGTTTCTCTTCAGATCATATATCTTCTTATGAAGGTAAGACCACAGAACCTATAGTATTTACTCTGCCACTCAAAATCATCCTTTTTATTACCTTCTCTAGAAGGACATATGCATAAGTGCCTCAAAAATCAAGTGAAATGATACACAAATATAAGCTAACTGGCATGGGTTCCCCCCCCAACCACCACATGCATGAAAAAATCTGTTTGCAATGCATTGCAATTTGGCTTGTTATGGCATCTTTTGATTGCAAGTCATTTTCCCATTACATTGTACTGCTAGGGTTGGACTTCTGAAGTGCTTAACGCTGGGGTAACTACACTCTTGATGAACTCAAAAAGGAGTTAGACCAACATGGAGTGATTTTGAAAAATCTCTCCCTTGTTTCCACAGCTAGTTTCTTGGATTTTAGATTAACTTTAAATTCAATAAACCAGCCAGTTTGACTGCCTACGTCTAGACTGCATCCCTCTGTTGACACTGCAATGCAAATCAAGCACATCGAAATTGCTAATGAAGCAGGGATTTAAATATCCCCTGCCTCGTTAGCATAAACATGGCCACCGCCTTTTTTTGAAATGGAGTTTTTTTGGGAAAAATGGAAGTCTAGACGCAGATCTGCAAAAATAGACTCTTTTTTTGACAGATCCTGTATTCCTCAAAAAATGAGGTTTACAGGATCTATCAAAAAAAGGGTTTATTTTCGACAGATCCGCGTCTAGACTGCTCCAGCACAATTCTTTAAAAAAAAAAAACAACAACAAAAAAAATCACTGAAGGTGTGCATATATAAAAAGATGGAGAGAGAGAATTTCGATCTGAAAGATTCCCCAATACACGAAGGTCACATTAAAATGACTCTCTCCATTACGTGTCATTTTTATTAACAAAATTATATCCCTGTAGTTTCATTAGAAAATTAACTTCATAACTGACTTCTACAATAAGAGAAAAATCACATGGCATTAGATAGTAGTTTTGTTTTTTTTTAAAATAACAGTACTACTGCTTTGTAGTCAGTGTCTTGAAAAGGCCAAAATATATTGGATAAAGAGTGGGGCATGACCAAAACTTGCAAAAGATACAATGGCTAAAAAAATTAAAAGACTTGGCTGTCACACAAGATTGTGAAACAGTCTGTAACCTGCCCAATGAATAATAAAGTGGGTGTTGCTTTTTACAAAGGAACTAGTGTCTGAATAAGCAGACCTGAAATTCTGGATCCATTATTAGCGATTGGCTTCTCATCTGCACCCAGGTCAAGCATGCAGCAAACCTGCTTATGAGATTGATCTTGTTGCTTCTGCTCTCTGAAAGTGTTCATATTTTTGACTCTTTATTATGGCATCAATTCGGTGCTAGGGTTTAAACGGCTTCTATTTTTTATTAAATATAGAATGTCAATATATGCAGTCAATGTTAGATGCAGTGTAATTAATACTTGTATTAAGTCATGAAAGAAGCAGGGGAAAAAGTCCATCTAAATCATTTACAGGGAATTTCAATACATGATAATTTATAGTAAACTCTCCTAAATACACAATCTCTTGTGGGATATTGCATTGAAGCAAATACCATCTAAGAAGAATTGTATTTCCTGGAATATTTGTGAAGTATCTAAAAAAAACCTGTAGGTTGAGGTAGGGTTCCCCGTACATGAAACTTTTATTAAACAAACATACTATGGGAGGAACTGAGAGGAAAGCCTTCTTCAGTTATCCACAAAGCAGGCACACCATAGGCAATGGAAGTGTTGATTGTGTACTCTGGAGAAGCATATGTGCCTCTGCCTTAACTTGGAAAGACCATTTTTGAAAGTGAGTGTAATTCACCCTACATATCTATTAAATTCATAGTTCCTTAGTCATGGGTCTACACTAGGGAGTTATTACAAAATAACTCCCCTTTTTTTCTAAAGAGCAAGCAGTTTCCTCACAAACTAGCCCGTTATTTCCAAATAATGGGCTGGTTATTTTGAAATATCTCCTGCTTTCCATGAGGAATGATGTTTATTTTGAAATAGTTATTTCAAAATAGCAGACACTCCACTGCTGCTATTTCAAAATAACTACTCCTCGGAGTCATTCAAAGTAATTACTCCCCCAGTGCTTCCTGGGGCTCTAAGCTGAGGTAGCACATCTGCATTAAGGGAGCCTGCCTCAGACAAATTTCGAGGCTTCCCTGTAGTATGGACACCAATTTTGAAATAGTTATTTCAGGAGCTGTTTCAAAATAATTTCCTAGAGTAGACATACCCTTTATGAGACTGCCAATAAAGGGATCCAATTACAGCCAGTTGTGATGTTGGCAGTTTGGGGACGTGCACACTTCTCTTCTAGAAAATTGACCTACAACCTTTCAGATTTCACAACACAAGATACCAAATACACATTTCAGAGTAGGGATGTAAGCGACTGTTTGACTAGTCAACTATCGATAAGCAAAAGCTTAGCGGATAGTCAACACTCTAGTTGTTTCCCCTGCACCTTTGCTGCCTCTATCAGAAAAAGCCCTACTGGGGCTCTTGTACATTTCAAAGCGGAAGTGCCCGCATGGAGCCCAGGGTCAGCGGGGGACTCCCTGCTGGGCCCAGGCTCCACGTAGCATTTCAATCTTTGAAACGCACAAGAGCCCCTGCTGGGGCTTTTGTACATTTCATAGGGAGAACGCCATGCTAATCCTTATCGACTAATCAAAATTTAACATCCCTATTTCAGACATCATGAACTCTGGCCAATTCTTAGCCAGCAACCTGAAGGTAAAAGCTTATGTACCCTTCTACCATGCAGATCCCACTATTTACTTTTGGGGATGGGAGGTAGGGTGAATCATTATTAACAAGTGGAGAGGCAACATATGATAGAGTTCAATGTTTTGCATATTTATTCAACATATTCTACAGTGCCAACACAATGAACCAGGCACCAATGCATTCTTTTAAGATTTGCACGGCATATTCTCATTAAATACACTAAATGCATTTTCATTAACAGAGTCAAAGCAAACGCCTAATCCCAAGTGAAAACACCTCTTCATAAATAACTTATCAAGAGGTCAATGGCGAGTCTATTAGAACAAAGAAAGCAGAGCACAGTTATGGATTGAAAGGAAAGCATCAGCTGACCTGTCATAAATGATCAGCCAAACATCAGTGCTTTCACTTCAGCAAAATCAACCAACTCGGATTTCATTCCATACAAATCACATGGATGTCAAAAAAATCTACATTACAAGGTGTTATCAGACTGCTTTAAAATGTAAGCAACTAGTTGACTATCTGATAAGCATATCAGAGAGGCAGTAAGGGGTGGAAACAAGAGCTTCTCCAGGGGAGGGAGGCAGGGGAGGTAGAGGCACACCAGGAAACAGCGCGAGCAGGGACTCAAGCAGTCTCTGCTCATACCGGTTCTGCTGCGATTCAGCTTTTGAAATGTACAAGAGCCCAAGCAGGAAAGCCTTGAACTGTAGCAAGAGCCCAACAGGGCTCTTGCTACAGTTCAAAGGCAGAGGCACCCTTATCAAGTAATCAAATATCGATGGAAATCCCATTCACTATTCAGTTAATTAATCTAAATTTAACATCCCTAGCTTGCTTATAAACTAGTGACAGTGGAGGCAGTTTATAACAGATTCCAGCTACAATATACAAGCATCACAAACAAAAGTTAGTGTACTTAACGTGGCAGAGGTATATAGTGCTTGATATAACAAAAAGGATTAGCTTCCCTAGTTTGCACCACTCACTGCTCTACAGAAGGTACCATACAGAGAGATATTTGAAAGGGGGAATATGGATGTGTACAGATATTTCAGTATTTTAAAACCTTAATCTTTGTTACCTTATAGAAAGTATGTATGTTTCTTCATAAATTATGCCAACAAAAAACCTGCTAATTATTGGAGTTACATGTAACCCCACATTTAAAAGCTAGTCTTTGACCAGGTACATGCTAGTGCTATGCAAGCAGCTCATTTAATATAAAGCTCTTCTTTATTTATAAATGACAAGAGTTAGTTAACTTAGAATTAAGGCTGCTCAACTATTATTTCCCACGATTAATTTGGTTAAGTTTTGGTAAGGCAAGGCAACATTTACACATCTACAATGCTCATCTCCTGGCATTAGTCCTACATCATGCCATTCACATACATAGGCCAGATCTACACTAGACCCCGAAGGTCAGCTTAAGGCACGCTACTCCAGTTACATATGTAATGTAACTGGAGTCAACATACCTTAAACTAGGTTTGGCACAGTCTTCACAATGGGAGGTTGACAGGAGCAAATACTACCATTGGCTTCCCTTACTCTTCACGACTGAGGAGTACTAGTGACAACTGGAGGCGCACTCAGTATTTGATTCAGCAGGTCTTACCTAGACCCACTAAATCAAATGCCAAAACATCAATCGCCCGTGTAGTAAGTATAGACATGGCTAAAGTGTTACAATGAGCTCTGTACGGGCAGACTTCTATGCATGCATGGAAATTATTACAGGAGCAGCATTTTAGTTTGCATTCAAAGATTAATGCTTGTAGAAGATCAGGCAGAGTGTTCTGTATTATTCTATATAAAGAAATTTAAAGATTCACTCTAATGTCCAGTAAGAAAAGACTACAGTTGACTTTATGGGTGTTACGTTGGGTCTTAAGTGCAAGTGTTAAGGTTAACTATATTGCTTCAGTAATTAGCAAGTCAGATTTTCTTTATTAAAAACTAGTTTCACAAAAGCCAGTCTAATGTGGGAATACACCCTTCCCCCCTTTAAAAGAAAGGTCTATGGATGGTTGTTTTTCCATGATAAAAAACAGGATTCTTATACTCTGAAAGATCATTCTCAAAATCAGTTTTGTGTAGTAGCACACAAACAATGAGTCAAATGCAATAACGAAAACAAAAACAAACAAACAAGCCCCACAACACCACCCCACTGAAGGTTTGGTTACTAGTCCTTAATGCACTTCATCTTACTGGAAAAAACAATACAGGAAGTTGGTGCCTAGCTACTACAATGATTAGCAAACACAATGTTACTTAAATGAACAGGAATAGCTAGGGTCAACAAGGTGAGCTAACAATGCAGTAACAAAGTAAAACCTCCTTATTTTGCACTAACAGTTGGGATGCTCACTGCAATTAGCACATTTGTGCTAATTCAAATGTGCTATATGTCACTGAACAACCAAATCACAAGACTGACAATTGTAGTTTATTGACTGTCAAATATTTTTTAAACAACAATCATGATATGTGAACTCATAACAGCAACCTACTATTACACATTTTGTAAGAGTCAGAGAGACCAACCTGTGTATGTGCAAAAGTATAACCATGTTTATGTTTGCACAGTTCTACTGTATTACAGAAAACACTTGCTAGGATTTATGTTGTTGATATGATCTCTTACTGGGTTTGAATGTACATTTGTCAATGATTGTGCTAAACTTCAAGAACAGTTAACCAAAAGTCAAATTAATGACTGTGTATACATAAGCCAGTGGATCAGTGTTCAAATACCACAATGAAACTCTCCAGAAAACACCAAGAGAGATGAAAGAGGTATCAGTTACTCTACAAATAATTCTAGTTGTGTAACTAACAAACATTAAAATTGGCAGCTACCATTAAACTATTTTGCAAACCCAAGACACGCGTCTCCTGTTCTATCACCTATTTCAATCTTATTCTTTGTTTTATTTACCTAAATAGGGGTCTCACTTTTGCTCTGACACGCTGCATCTTTTATTGTACTTTTTGAAAGGAAGTTAGTTTGTTATGAATACAGCACACATCTCCTCCTTGCTCTTGCTGACAATGTTACTTTATTTCCTCCCTTAATCCAAATCCAAGATCCCTTGAAGTTTGTGTCATTAATTTAATGCATCTGCTTTCACTGAACAGTTGAAAATATTTTATCAGATTCACATTTCCTCCTGCTTTCCAGCACGGCTGTTGCAGATGACTATGGTCAAATCAGTTGGCCATTTGCAGGATTTCTCTACAGTGCTAATACTGTTATTTATATTGTGGCAATGCACTGGGCACCATCCATGGGCCAAGTCCCCACTGTACAGAGACAATGAAAAGACTGTCCCCCAGACCTGCCGATGGGGAAGGGAGGCAGCAAAGAGGGTAGATGCCCTGGGGCCCGATATTCAAAAGGGCGTGAGGCTCTCAGCTGCTGCTACCATGGCAGCCGTGACCAGAGCCCCTGGCCCTTTAAATCACCAACAGAGTGCTGCACAACGCATGCTAGGGTGGCTCTGAGGTCTGCCTAGGGAGGTGGGGCATGGCATGGTCCAGACAGTGCTGAGGGCTGGCTGCCCCAGTGCCACCCCTTCTGGAAATGAGGAGCCAGCCTTCCCCATCTTGCCATAGGGCCTGGTAAGTCTGTCAGCCCCCCAGACTGTCCCTATCTCTGTTTAAACGTTAGGTGTTTGCATCTTCTAGTACTTAATACGCTACAGTAGACAGCAGAGGGCATTGCAATCTACAGTTGGTAAACACTGGGTCAACAGCCCTGAGCATGCTTCGTATCAGAGGATGAGGAAAGAAAAGGCAGCTTTGCAGTTAAGTCATTGCACTAGGTAGGACCTGAGAGAGGAGGCTTCAGACCCCAGTTCTCTCACACATGCTTCTTGTGGTCTTGGCAAGTCCTGTGGGACAACATTGCAAAAAAGAGACCCACAACAGTAAGTCTCAAAGCTTAGGACAACTGAATCAGGCTTACAGGGCTCATGCTACAGGTTATCAGCAGCAGGGTAGCCATTTGGGCTCGGGCTCTGAAACCAGCAAGAGAGGTGTTCTCAAACCCAGGCTCCAATCCAAGCCTAAAAGTCTACAATGCTAGTTTTAGCCAAGTAGCCTGAATGACATGCAGTGTATGGATTTATTTAAGAAACAAGATCCAAATTAAAGATGGGGAAAGGAGAGACAACCCAAGGCTGTCAAGTTGTGTCATTATTATTCATCCCCTTCACTTTAGAGCTGGGGTAACATCCTGGTATAACAGATGAGAATACAGTGAGGGTGAAATACCCTGACTATCACAGACTAAACCTGCCTTCTTGTTCTACTTCTCTTTGTGTTCATGTTGCAGGTGTGGGTTCTGCTGCACAGCTTTGTGCAAATATCAAAAAGAAATATAGTTTCTGAAAAACAGTATGTAAGTGGGTCCTATTTCACTCACACTGGCTATGCTGGTAAATAATGGAGAAGTTCACTTGAAATCATGTCACCCAAAGCAAGATACAGATTGTTCTAGACACCTGAAATACTTGTACAATCTCTCAGATAAATGCCAGTCAGAAGGTATTCTGCTCCCTAATGACACTGCCTATAACAAAGATGTTCAGTGGTGAAAATCAAAAGAGCCTATCAACACAGCTGAAAAGCATTTCCTGAATGCATATATTTAAATAATCATATCAATCTCACACACTAAAATCTAGTCATCCACTTTCACAACACTCACACATTAAAATAAATACTTTAGGATATTACAAGAGAGTTGAGATAAGCAATCGAACTAGATGAACAATTTCGACAGACAAGTATGCCATGTTGTGGTAGCCATGTTGGTCTGAAGTTAACAGAGAGACAAGGTCAACGAGAAAGTAGCTATTGAGCCTACATGGAGTTGAAGGGGACCTCTGTGTAAGCACAAAAACTCATGTCTTTCACCAACAGAAGTGGGTCCAATAAAAATATCTCCTCATTCATCTTGTTTTGCAGACAGGTGAAAGAGCAGTTTTCAAGCATCTTATAAACCATGATAAGACAGATGATTCTGCAAACACTTTCACAAGTGTTGAACCTTAAGCATGGGATCCATTTGATTACAGTTGATGATTTAGGGCAATCATAAAACTTAATGAAAAGTTTGGTCTTTCACTGAATAACTCAGGTACAAAGGTTGGTATTTGGATATACCAGAGATCTTGTCTTTTCAATCCTTCCTCAAATCATCAGTTGCTGGGGGGGGGGGGGAGGAGAGGAGAAATGTAGCTAAATTCTTTAAGTTCAGGATGCACAGATCACAGCTGGAGGATTCTCTGCATCTTGGGGTCCTTAAACTATTTGAAGGCTTCAATATCTGAGATATAGGTAAGAGGATTATTCCAGGAGTGGGTGGGTGAGATTATGTGGCCTGCATTGTGCAGGGGGTCAGACTAGATGATCATAATGGTCCCTTCTGACCTTAAAGTCTATGAGTCTAGATCCAAGATTTTAAGTCATGTTTACCTGATAAACCTGTTGTCCCAAGAATAATGAGCATGAGACTGATGCAAACCAATGGAATCTGTCCATACAAACTATCTCATTTGGAAGCCTGTCTACAGGTAGACAGATCAGCTGAAAAAAAAAAAAAAAGAAAAACACACACCTTCATTTTCCATGCCTCTCCCCAGACACACATGAAACAATTGTGGCAATTTTTGTAAACCTACAAATTTGAATGAGACCAACTCATTTCACAATAATTACAGGACAGCAATCAAATAGTAACAAGTTTTAGTTGTTATATTGACTGAGGTAACATTTGAACTAGTGACCTAGAGGTGGACAACTTATGACCCATTGTGAGACTATATGGGTCATAGGACTGGCAATGTCACTTTAAGATTCATAGGTATTAAAATCATGGAGACATAAGAGCAGATGAAACTGATTCTTATTTTTCCCCATTGTTCACAGCTGTAAAACATACAGAAAAGTGCTTACCCCAAATATTCAAAGAGATGTTTTCAGGATTATTTTCTAACTTGAACTTTGTGTGGGAGTAATTGATATCAGTAAGTGTGCACAATTCCTTAGAGTTCATAAACCAAGGTGGATATTTATTCTTAAAGTAACTTTTGTTGCATCTGGGGAGAAGAGATGTTGGCATCTGAATTCTGATGTTAATTTGTTTTATGTAAGGTTTTGCCAGACACCATAAGTATCTCATTTGCAATTTTATTTTCCCTCTATAATGAAAACTACCCCATCCAATCCATTTCCTTCTGCATGTTTCACCCTATGATATTTTCCATATGTTTTTATTAGCATGTCCTACAACGAAAGTTGCAAAATAACTTCAATTAAAGTGCTCTTCACTCTGGTATGAGGTTGATTCTCAAGATCTAAGGTTAATTTGGGGGAGATGAAAGTGCAAATTTATGTGACTTCTTATTCATAATTACTGACTAAATATTATGGTGTGGTATGTAAAATATATACAGAAAACATTTACAAAACACAGTAATTTTATTAACTTAAAATTAATTCAAGGCAAAGAGATACAATACCATGTACAGATTTGTAAAACAGAATGAGTTAGCACTTACAGGAAGTCATTTGAAAAATAAACAAAAGGTGGAGAATGAAAAATGCAGAAAAATGAAAAAAATTGTGTCAAGTACACAAAAGGTAGGTGAAGAACCCAAGAGAAAAAAATTGCTAAAATGTTCTTTGCTTGAATTTCTTCAAAGGAGGATGGAGAGCCCAGTCAGAAACAAACAAGTCTCTTCAGAGGAAGAAAAGAGAACAAATACAGGAGAAAGTCAGGACCATGACAAAAGAGGTGCTCAAGAGATTGTCCATATATAGCAAGTACAACTCCTAGTAAAAGAAATAACGAAAAGATTTCTTTGGAAACTGTACAGTCAAGCCCAGTCTTTCTGTAACTTTTGTACTTGAGAAGAGTCCAAGAGTGATTAAAGGAAAGCAAAGAAACTTGATCTCACTAGTATGGAAGACATTGGAAACAAGAGAAAGATCTCAAAAGCTATACCTTGATCAACAACTTGTACTGAAAGTCCAGGATACACCAAATAAGGATTGACTCTTCTGCTGAACACACTGAGCACACCAACAGTCCCCTAATGAAAAATGTTAACAGGCCAATAGCAGGTGCAATGGGGGAAATTGACAGTGAACGGGTTAAGAAGATTCAGCATACATTATAAAAGGCAGAGTGTACAGGTAAATCAGGTCTCTGCTATCAGATAACATATATGGGAGATAAAATTTACAATAGATAAAGTGGAATACAGTAGGATCTAAGAATGGGGCAATGATCTGGGACACTTGAGTGCTATTTCTGACTCTGTTACTACCTGCTGTGTGACCATGGGCCTATGTGCTATTGTAATACAACAACAGTAACAATGGAAGATGCTCAGATGCTGAAGTCAGCAGTTTGACAGGGAGAATATGATTGCAAACCTGAAAGAGATCATACAAGCAACCAAAACCTTTTGCACATTAACATCTACAAGATAGCTGAAAATCTCCCCACAGCAACCAGACTTGTCCTTCCATGAAGGAAATGCTGTTCTTGTGGTATTTTTGAACTTCTAGTCACTGTCAAAAAATCAGATAGAAAAAATTGCTACTCAGCTATTTCCAAATATAAAGGAGTTTCTTTTATGTCACTTCTACAAGTATAAAAATGGGTCTCCTTCCTAACACTGATTGGTCAATTGCTATCAGAGTGTAATGAGAACTGGCTAGGCATCAAAAGCTCTTCACCTTCTTATAGGATCAAGGACCACTGGAATTGGTGTGGTAGTGCATTCTAAGTTCTGTGGTAAAATTCCTGAGCTTGTGTTACATTGACTGACTTCACAAAACTATTTACGATACATCAGTCCTTGAAACTATGCTCTAATCAATTTCAGCATGCACTTTTTGCTTTCTGTCTTACGCAGAGAGAGCAAGCAAATGAAAAACAGCTTGTAAGCTTTCAGGGCTATTAACTGTCTCAAAACTCAGCAGAACAACAACAGTGCAAACATTCACCTGTTTTATAGTTTGCCCCCAAACTTTTGTTTGTGGAAAAGCAAAGCACAACTAGATTTAGAGTATTCTGTGTCACCTACAGTCAGTCTGAAGCTGAAATGAAAGTTACTTCTGCATAGCAAGAGTTAAACAGCTTGCCATTATCTTACTAGTTATTAGAATGACAGAAAATATCAGAAAATGTTACAAACAGTAATTTCTAGTCAGACTATTCTGTAGACCAGCAATGGGAAACCTGGGCTGGGGAGTGGCCTTCTTTCAGCTCAGTGGGCTGCAAGATTGTCATTATCAAGATGGTCTCCTGGGATAGGGTTGTTTTGTTAGCCTGCACATTCTAGGTACACAAGTTCAGCTATGGCAACTGAACAGGAGAAGTGCTTTGATTGGATGCAGAGGAAGCACATACATGCAATCAGCACACCTTTGCTTCACATGCCCTTGCTTTATGTGCATGTCATTTTACTAAAACTGGTCAGAAAAAAAAAAAAATACACAGATGGAAACCAGTAGAATCTGTCAACCCTGCACATGGGCAATGGTAAACAAAATGTCTTGTGGGCCACACAGAGCCCCAAAGTGCCCACCACTTCTGCAGACTCTTGCCAATTCATTCCTGGTTTGCCTACAGTTCTGGAGTTTTGAACAATGTTTCTACCAACCAGTTTCACTTCTCTTTCAGTTCTTAGCTGTGCTGCCAACTCCAATCCAACAAAGAGGTGGAAGCAGTGCACAACATTCAGCTGCTGCTCTCCATTAGTCCCTTTGCTCATCAGTACTATTTGAAACACATGGCCCGCAGAGGGTGTCCAATCCACATCACAGAAATGCATCAATCATCTAAATCCCAATGAAATCAATGAAAAGATTTCCACTGACTTCAGCGGGGGTTGGAGGAGGCCCAAAGAAAGCAGCACTGAGGGAGCAGCACTGATGAATAAAAAGGTGTTCTTACTGGTGAGTAAAAAGTCACTTTCTGACTGGCAAATGCAAAGACATTCTTTTCCTGACATATGTTTCTATTTGAATGCTAATTCCGTTAGGGTATGTCTACACTTGCCCCCTAGTTCGAACTAGGGAGGCAAATGAAGCATACCTCATTGCACGAGGAGTAACAGTTAATTTGAGGGAAGGGTTTTGGATCGGACTACTGTGTCTACATGCAGCGAGTTAATTCGGGTGACCGGCATTTTAAAATGGCGACTGGCCGTGAATATGCTAATCAAGCACAGGATATTTAAATCCCACGCTTCATCAGCAACTTTGGTATGCTTCATTTGCCTCCCTAGTTCGAACCAGGGGGCAAGTGTAGACATACCCTTAGGTACTAGTGTTAATACTGCTTGCTACAGAGATTAACTTTAAGCTTGTATGGCTAGCAATGTTAACGAATAGCACATTTAAACAATTTCCATCTAACAGGATAGCTATTTAAAATAAAAGATTAACTATGGCCTTGTCTGCACTTTCCTCCCCAGGAATATTGAGATATGTACACAACGGATGATTTACTTTGTTTGTGTCTTCATTATTTCTTTTGCCTGTATCACCTTGGGTCCTCTGGACTTGGAAGAGTTTGCTTGTATCCTCTAGAGCCATGGTGTCCAACATGCTAGCCACATGTGGCTATTTGGCCAGTTGAGTGTGGCTAATTCACTATAGCAGTAGCCACTACAGTGGCTACAGTGCTTCAGAACTTGTTGGACACCATGGCTCTAGAGTGATGCATCATACTGCTTCTCACTCCAAAATCTCCTATGTGAGCTGTAATGGGGGTAATGTAATTGGGTATGACTTGGAAGCGTGAGGCTCTTCTAGAGTTTTTCCATTTTTGTTGTCTGCTAGTAAGGTAAATGGTTACATTAATTATTTAATGCTGCTGGCTGGCATGATTAATTTTGCTGTACATAAGGATTACTGTAATGCTGCCAGGCAGTAATTGTAAGCCTAATTATTGTCAAGGCCCTCAAACCTTTTTTGTATGAGCATTAAAATGAACAATCTTAAGAAACCACCACCACCACAACCACCAAAATGTCCAGAAAAAAAAAAAATCTACTCCTTTTTTTGGAACAAAGGATTAATGTTTCTCTCAGAACAGTTTACAGAGTATCCATCTCATTATACTTCATTTTCTCCATGTGTAAAATGTGGATAACAACGTGAAGCAACTTGCTCTCAGTCACAAAGTAATCCAATAGCAGCACTGGGAATAGACTTGCTGGCTACGTCTACTCTGCAGGATTCTTGTGCAAGAACTTTTTGCAGAAGAGATCTTCTGCTAAAAGTTCTTGCGCAAGAGCTCATCCACACTGCCATGTGCTTTTGCACATGAGAGCATCCACACTGCCATGGACACTTTTGTGCAAGAAAGCTCCGATGGCCATTCACAGAATGGCCATCAGAGCACCTGTGTTTTTTCCGATAGCTGTGTCTACATTGGCGCGATCTTGCACAAAAGCAGCCACTTTTGCACCAAAACTTGCTGCCCATCTACACTGGCCGCGAGTTCTTGCGCAAGAACACCGACGTTCTAATGTATGAAATCAGTGCTTCTTGCGCAAGAACTATGATGCTCCCGCTCAGGAATAAGCCCTCTTGTGCAACTGTTCTTGCGCAAGAGGCTAGTGTAGACAGGCAACATGAATTTCTTGCGCAAGAAAGCCCTATGGTTAAAATGGCCATCAGAGCTTTCTTGTGCAAGAGAGCATCTACACCGGCAAGGATGCTCTTGCGCAAAAGCACATCTCTTGCGCAAAGGCACATGCCAGTGTACACGCTCTCTTCTGGAAGAGTTTTTGCACAAGAACTCTTCTGCAAAAGAGTTCTTGCGCAAAATCATGCCAGTGTAGACGTAGCCCTGTTGTCTGTCCACACATGCCTTTTTGCGTAAGAGCTCTTGCGCAAAAAGGCTTATTCCTCGTAGAAAGAGGAATAACTCCTGCGCAAAAAGCCCTGTCTGACGATCTACTGTACTTTTTATTGTGCAAAAATATACTTGTAGTGTGGATGCTCCGAGAGTTTTTGCGCAAAACTGGCCATTTTTGCGCAAAAACTCTGCAGTGTAGACATAGCCTAAGTGTCCCAAGTCCCAGTCCAGTGCTCAATTTTATAGACCACACTACCTTGTTTTGCTTGTATGGGTATACACTTTTTGCAAGTGGAAGTTTTGCCTGCCCTTCACCTCCCACAGCTTTATGGAACAGCTGAATTTAATTATAAAGCCATCATTTAAAATGGGAGGGGGGGGGAAAAGAGAGGGAGAGGAGGAGGCTTCTGGGAAAATTCTAAATCCCTTTTAAATAGAAGTCTGAAACACTGTTAAGTGATTTCAAAGTCAAATGTTCATAAGATATTATTCTCTAATTTCCCTTGAATTCAGTTGAAGTAATGCTGTACTATCAATTTCTAAGGGTATGTCTAGACTACAGGGTTTTTCCAAAAAAATTGCCTTTTTGAAAAAACTTCCCCTGCGTCTAGACTGCTGCTGCTTTCTTTTGAAAATAAATCGAAAGAACACGGCAGTTTTTTCGACCACAGAAAACCTCATTTTACGAGGAAGAACACCTTTTTCGGAAGAGCTCTTTCGAAAAAAGGCACTATGTAATGCCAACTGTGCTTTTTTTGAAAGAAAGCATCCAGACTGCCTGGGCACTCTTTTTTGAAAAAGCGGCTTGCTTTTTTGGAAGTACTGGTTGTAGTCTAGACGCTCTTTTTTCGAAAAATGCTCTTTTGAAAGAGGCTTGCAGTCTAGACTTAGCCTAAATGTGAAAGAAAGCGCTGAAACTACCCCAGCCACTTCAGAAAAGGATGATCCAGAACCACAGAGGTATCTGTCAAAAACAATACATGTTAAGTACTGTTGCAAGGAAAGGGCTAATACACAAAGTTATTTGTGGTACAACTATCTGAATAATACATTTGCCCTATTAAAAGAATTCAGACTACCAATTTGAACCTTGGGGCAAAGGCAAAGAAAATTCAGGCAAAAAAGAACAGCATCTGTGCATTTAAACTCGCTCAAAAGAGCAACGGGAAAATATATAATTAAAATTCACAAGCAAATGTTAAATCCTGCTATCTTAAAATACTAGAGAACTTCACTACCGCAGCCACCTGAAAGAAGGAACCATCCACTCAAGGGATGAAAGTTACATGAAAATAATGAAGCCAACAAATATAAAAGCAGAGGCCAATAACATTCCAAGTTACCTGAATGGTATGGAGTTTATTTTGGTATTTTATTCTCATAAAAAAGTATCATAAGAGTCTTGGGAACCTAAATGCCTTCTTTACCGCATCTGTTCTCCCATGAATGTGCACACAATTTCCATTAGCACCAAGAGTAGGAGATTGGACACTCCACAGACAAATATGTAATTTGAATAGGTTACATCATTAATGTTGCTGACCCCAAATGTTCAAAAACTATGAAGTGTAGTTTTAGCCATGTTGGCCCCACGATACTCTAACCAACAGAAGTGGTCTGATAAAAGACATTAGTTCACCTATACTGGCTCTCAAAAATGATGAGTCAGGTACACCAAACCATGGAATTTAAAGTGATACACCAATAAAAATCACAGGACTCAAGATAAAAATTCTAGGGTTAGCAGCACAGCAATATAAAGACAGACTGAGCGAAAAATATTTGATAAATATGTAGCTTATACAATTCAATACAGAAAAATAAATACATGGAAACATTCTCCATGTTCAAAATGGAGAAGGACAAAAGAATTAACTGATTACTAAGGTTTAAGAGAGATTTTGTTCCACAAGGTCTTCAGCAGAATATGTTGGTTGTAGGAAGAGTTTCATTAATATTTGATTTTCAAATCCATATATAAATTTTTGTAAGCATTTGGGTTGTATTGCCAATATTATGTAAATACGATTATAGTATTAGCAAATATATGTATAATTGAGGAATCCAAAACAGCTGACGGACATGTGCTATAATCAATCATTTATATTAAGAAATGAGAGGGCATCCCTACCGGGTCCTTCTGTTTACATAACATTATTAGAATGAAAAGAGAAGAAGAAAAGTAAAGAACAAAATTAATAAATAAAATAGAGCACAGTATCACTAGGAACAAGGTAAAGCCAGTATTATATCAAAAGGCTGACAAAGAGCCTCATCCTTCCTTTCTGGAAGGGATTTTGATGATCTTAGCCCTAATTAAATATGGAATGTTTAAATACTAGCTTCGCTAAGTAGTCCCTCCAAAGTAGGTTCCATTTCCAGATGTAATTGCTTGTCAGTCCTAACTGGATGCCTGAACAGTCTCGGATAGTTCTGTAAAATACAAAAACAGCTGGATGGTATAGACCACTGAAACTAAATTCTTTTTTTCCTTTTGCCATGGCTCTCTTTCACTGCCTTTCTTTGAACTATATGCCACTGAGGAATCAACAGCTGAACAACATGAGTTATCATACAACATTGAGTGCAACAACAATTCTGCACAGCAAGACATTTTGTTCAGTAATCCTGGACTGCAGGAAGAATTGAGATTTCTTTTGTTGGGGATAATCCCCTTTTCAAACACAATATTAGAGTAAACAAGACAAGCTAAATTAAAAGGTCATTTGATCACAGTAATGCATTTTACATGCATAATGCAACAATCCATTTTTCCTTAAAAATTTACAGAAGCTTTTCCTACTGAATACTGCTTAATTCCTCGGTCAAATTCCAAACAAAGTATATATGTATTTGAGGCAACATAAAACTGAAAAATTACAATAAAATGAACGAGTGCACTACAGATGGATAGAACTGTAAATGGGAGGTGCACTGAATATTCACTTCAGGGGGCTGTAAATTAAATCTGTTTTCCTGTCCCCATGTTCAGCAAATTCTGTGCTCAAACTCAACATCTAACAGCCTACATTAGGTGACAGGGCTATCACACCACTTGACATAGGCCTCTAGAAATAACCATATATTCTTCCAATACACAAAAATGTAGGCAAATATCTTTTAATGTCAAAAAGGAGAAAATAATGTTGATTTCCTTTCACCAACTGGAAATCTCTTCCAAGTTAGTTATAGGCAAAGTTTTCAGTTGTGGCAACTTGAAGTTAGACCTCTGAAAGAAAGTCAGGCCACTTTTATTAAGGTGCCTCAGTTCCAATATTTTGGTCTAACTGTCGAGGTAGAATTCAGGATTCTAACAGCAAGAGATTTAGTCATCCCTACAGCTAAAGATGACAGTACATTCAAGTGTAAAGGTATTCCATTTATACAATACTGTGGCCTAATTCTGCAAGATCTTACTCCTGTAACAGGTTCTCTAAACACTAGATCGGGGTGGAGAACCCAATGCCTGGGGGCCGGATGTGGCCCCTGGCTTGCCTGGATTTGGCCCGAGGCTTGGGGCTCTCCCCCAGCACTGGGGAGACCACACTGGCACTCCAGCTCCCCCCACCATCCCACTGTGGGGGCAGGAGTACACACACACACACACACACACACTCTATTAGCCTGGGCCCCTCTAGACTCTGGTGTGTGAAGGGAATGTGGAGAGTATCTTTCTCCTTCTGAGTCAGGGGCCACAACAGCAAGGGTTTGATTTTTCTTTTTTGCTTTTCACTTGTGTGGCCCCGCGACTAATTTTTCTGTAGGCCTATGGCCCCTCACCCCAAAAAAGGTTCCCCACCCCTGCACTGGATCATCAGAATTTATATTATAACCAATCCTAAACCTTGCAGAAAAGCAAATATTTGAGATTACAGCCTGCACTTTTCAGTGCACCATGCAGGCTCAGAAGCCAGAAGGCAATACAAAGAACCCCAAATGCATTTATTCTTTAAAAAAAACCAACCAAACAAAAAGACACAACTCTCAAGATTTTCAAGCTAATCTCATTATTTTGGGGGCATGGCTCAATTTTTAAATGCTTACGGTTGGCCATACTGAGCGTACATATTACAAAGGCAAATAAGATCAGAAATTGTATGCCTTAAAGGTGATAGCCATAGCCCAGAATTCAGTATGGAGGAATGGAATGATAGGTCTCCTTTCTGCAGTGCTTGAGAAGAAAGAAATAAGAATGGCATTATTCCTCCAGGTCAGGTTTGAGTCACACAGATGGGTATTATGACGATGGGTGCACTTATCTGTCAAAGGCATACCTGCTCTGAGAATAAGAAGAACTTCGGTCTCCAAGTGTCTCAAGCCTACATTAAATTCCTATCAGCTCATGTATATTACTTTCAAAACCATAAAAAAAAAAAAGTGTGAAATTTGTCTGCTTTGCAAGTTTATAAAAGAAATATGGCGCATGAACACACATGGAATATTCTAACATAGGATTCCTCAAATAGCATTCTAAGGCACTGTTGTTTTTAAGCAAATATACTAACAAGTTTGCACATAGTTGCTTTCAACAAATGATCTGAGTAATTTACAGACATGAATGGAAAGCTCAATATCATCTCAGGTACAGATGGGTAGACCAGATGGGTACTATGTAAAGCTCCCACTGACATTCAAGGCAGAAGTAGATACAGAACCGCGGCTCTTTCAGATTACTGAGAATATCACCCATGAACAGAGTCAAAAAATAGTTTAAAGAGATTCACTGATGTGTTGCCTACAACATTTTCTACATTCCCAATGTCTTCTATAACCCCATTCAGAGTTTTTCCTTTGTTTCCAGCATACTCTGTACAGCCAAAAAAAATCTCTTCATTAGTTGAGTTTAAATAAGCAGGGTCAGCTTCATTGGGGAATTTTTTCCCTTTTGGGGAAGGGAGGAGAGAAGGCAAAAAGAGTATGTACAGGTTCTTACATAGCTGTAGAAAGTGAAATACATAGATTATTTTGTCATTTAGTAGTATGCCTTTCAGAACAACTCTGCAAATGAGATATAATCATTTCTGTCCTGCAGAAACAGAATTGTTGTGCTGTCTTCCATTGAAAAGATTACTAAGCCATAACAAAGCAATTTCTCGAATTTCAAGTCTTACTATTTTGTAATAAAATTTAAAATCTAATCAACATTTAATTGCTGAAAATATTGACATGACCCTCTCTCCTCCCCTGCACACAAAAAACCAAACAAACGAGTCAACAGATCAATCTATAATGACATTTTCTGAAAATATATGCACAGTGAGTTAATGCTACATAACCAACATTAAAAGTAACTGGTTCAATTCTAGACAAAGTAGTAAGCATTTTATTAATGAATTATAACTTTTTTTTTTTTAGAAAAATGTGTAAGTGTTCTGTGCTAGTCATATAACATAATCAACTTAAAAAAAATCTTTAACCAACTGTCTTCAAAGAAATCAATAGGTAATTGATTTACTTTCTCCCAACAGTCCAGCGCATATTCAATTTTAACTAAAGGTGCTGCCTACAGATCATGCAGAATATAGCAAAGCGCAAGCCAGCTTTCATAATCCATAGTAGAGCACACTTTGTCAAGGATGTAAATGTAATTAATTGCTGGTGGTTATGTCAAGCTCTGATATCTTTGCAAGGTTCTAAATGCAAGATGTGACAGGTGTTATTCTACAGAGCACAACAAAATGTGTACCCTCTATCTCCTTCAAAACGGATCAAATCAAAGAGTAAAATTGACCTGCAATTTAATGTGTGGCTCTGTTGGTCACATCAAAATGGCATTTGATTGAAAAGCAAAAGAAGTTAGCACACAAGAGTATAGGACTCAAAAGACTATTCCATATCAAGGAATCACATACCAATATCTGTAGACCTTTACAACAATCTTCACTACTGCACAAGCCAAGGACCAAAATCCATCTTCTTATCCCTTAAAGTTCCAAACCTTGTTAGGGTTCATGAGTCACTCAGGCTTTCCTCACACTGATCTGCTGCCTCATAGCAGAACAGATCTACTTAATCTTTTTTTCCCCTCTACTAGCAGAGAGAGGGGGCAGGAGAGGAATAGAACAGATTAACCAAACAAATCGTCACAGCCAGGACAGGGGGAAGACAAAACAAAACAAAAAACAGTCCACGTTGCAGAAAAGGAAAAAAAATCTTCTTAATTGCCATTCGAGGAAAGAAAGAAAATTATAAAGGAGCCACAGATTCCTCTGCTCAGTACATGTGGCCTCTAACCTCTTTTCTCAAGGACACAGAAAAACATCTCTTACTTTTTAAGACTTGTATGCGGCTGCTATTGAAGATAGAAAGGGGATGGGGGGAGGGAACAAAACGGCAAGGAGGCAGGGAAAGAAGAAAAGGAGAAATAGAAGGGGAGAGGAAACTTACAAGGGAAGAAGAAAAATGGATAAGAGAAACCCAAGGAGAGGAAAATGCAAACGGAAACAGAAAATAATAAGGGCTGCAGACAGAACTGCAAGGAGGAGGGGAAAGTTGGGGACGGCAAGACAGAAAGAGGGAAATGGAAAAAAACCCACTGAAAAAAGGGAGGTGGGTGGGAGAGAGAGGAAATCCAAGAGGAGAAGGGGAGAGGGGCTCGGGAAAAGGGAGAGCGAAAACAACTGCAGAAAAAGAGGAGGAAATACGAAGGGAAGTGGCCAGACGCAGACGAGGAAAGAGAGCGGAAAGGGGGCAAATGCAAGAGAGAGGAGGCGGCGGCGAAACAGGGAGAGAAAAGTGACAGAGCAAAGGGCTGCTGGAAGTGGGGACGAGAGCGGAGCGCTCTGCCGGACAGACCACTCCGGGAAGTTTGCACTTACCGCTTGGCCACGGCACAGCCCCGAGGCGGCGGCGAGCGCGGGCAGAGGCAGGACCCTGCGGCCAGGCGCGTCCTGTGGCGAGTGGGCACTTCCCCGCTGCGCCTCAGCCGCCCGAGAGCCCGGGCAGGGGGCGGAGGGTCCCGGGCTGCCGGGCGCCGCCAGCAGGGGGCCGGTGGGGCGCTCCGGGGCAGAGCGTGGGGCCGCCTCGCTCCTCCCCTCCTCGGCGTGTCTGTGGCGGGGCGGGGGCAGCGCGCCGGGCTCCGGCCGCTGGAACCAAACCCGGGCGGCGGCGGCGGCGGCGGGAGGCTGCCCCGGCTCGGGCCGGGCGGGAGAGACCGTGTAACGGAACTGGGGCACCAGCGCGGCATTGTGGGAGCTCTTAAAGCAGCCGCCGCCAGCCCCGTCCCCCGCGCCTGGGCGTCCCAAAGGGAAGGAGGTTTCTCCCCAGGAGGGGGCTTGGCGGCAGCCCGTGGAGGGGGGAGGCTGGTAGCCTCCCCCGTGAGAGGACGTCACACCGTGCCTGCAGGAGAGCCCCTAAAGAGAGACTCTCTCCTGCCCCCGCTCCCCCCCCCCCAGCTCAGAGGTGGGGGGTCTCTCCCTTCCCCACACTTCTGGGAGTCCGCCGTCTGCTCTGCATCCGCACCAGCCAAAGGAGCGGGGGGCAAGGAAGGAGGAGAGCGCATGCAATTGCCCGGGCGCGGTAACAGGTCAGCCAGAGCTGTAAGGGAAGAGATGCTCAGCTCGCTGCCCGCTGTCTCTCCGCTGCTTGGCTTTGTTTTTCATTCACCCTTCTAGGAGAACTTCGGTTCTGACTCCCCCCCCAAAGGCTGCGCAATTCAGATCAAGATCCTGGCTTCCATTCTGAGTCACCCCTAAAGTTCAGGGGTGTTAGATCCCGGGCTTTAGTTTAGGCCCATCGATACAAAAGAAAGATGCCAGGGTTGGTTGGTTTTCTTTTGTTTTTTGGTCATTGGGATTTAAGATATTTTTCCTCTAGAGGGGGAGAGCTCCATAGACCAGAGAGAGAGAAAGAAAGGGGGAAATGATACATATTTTCTCTAAAACTTCGAAACGACTTTTTTCCCAGAAATGTCAACAACCAGAAAAACAAACGTTTATTGGTAATTTTTGTTTCCAAAAGCAATTTTTGGGTCTTTTGATAGTTTCTGTTTTGTTTTTTTGAGGGGGGAGGACTAGAAAATTTGAAGAATAAAAAAGTAAAATGTATTCAAAAACACATAATACAAATAAAAAGCACATTTTGTTCAAAAAAAGTATTTGACAATTTTGACTTGCTGTAATCTTTTATATACATGTACAGCCTCAAGACCAACTCAGACTGAGCAGAAAAAGATTTCAAAATTTGCAATTTTATTTTACATAATTAAAATAGGGATATTTCATGCCTATTCTTTTACTCTTGTCTGGTTTGAGATTACTCATATTCAGACTTTAGCAATACTCCAAATTACTCCTGGAGGTTCCTTAGAGTGACCGGTTGTATTCCACTCTGTCTCTGAGGCCCCAGTCTTTCAACTGACTCCAGCCAGGCAGAGTACTGCACTTGCATAGATTCCCCTGAAGTGAGTTGTTATAAGGACTATTCACATGCTTAAAGCTAAGCACATGCATAAATGCTTGTAAAATCAGGGGTTTAGATTACAATATCTTCCTTTTATGTTTTGGATCTCACTCACCACATTGTGGATACTTCATTAACAATATGTGGCAACACCATAAGGTCCCCATGAAGCACAGATATCTTGCTATTTATATTGTCAATACTTCTAGTCCCTAACCTTCCTCCAGTTCCTTCTCTGCTCTTCAGAGAGAAAGGGTGAGGGGTATTCAGTTGATGAAAGGGCTAGATGGAAGTGGGTAAATGTAGTGCTCTACTGGATTGGTAAAATGAACAATTTTTCATGCTTTTATGGATTGGGGCCTGATTGTCAGAAATGTGGAGCATCTGCATCTTTCATTGACTTCATCTGTAGTTCTGAGTGTTCAGCTCTTCATAAATCAGTTTGCAATCAATCCACAAGATGAGATTTGTTTGCACAAAACATTTCTATGACTATGAAGAGTGAGTAAATTAATGTCACAGCCACTTGTTTGATTGCAGACAATTCACAAAAAGAAAAAAAGCTTAAATTTTGCCAAATAAAATCTTTGTTGCAAGTTACACAGCCAGCTATTCTTATAAAGTTTGCAAAAAGTATGGCATTCTGAATACCACTCCTCCCTTCATTCTTAAAACATGCAAGCAGAAATAGGAGTTGAAACATTGGTTGGCTGAAGATACAAGACCATTTCTCAGAATCTAGGATTCACAGGAATTCGTATGTGAAAAGGAAAGAGGCTTTGGGAAACCAATTGTTGTTAGATGAAGACAATCCTTCTTTAAAAATTTCATTACTTACTAAAAACAGTCACATGATGAGTCATTACATTTCTATTGTTTATCACTTCTAAAGGTCAACAGAGCTGGAGTCTGGAACATTTTAAACAATTAGATTTCATATCCAAAACTAGTTTTCTGTTTTCTTTTTCACAGTTAAATAAGACCCTTTTTGGGTTTATAATTCCAACTCTTTTGGTAGAAGTTTACTTTAAAAAACTTATTTAAGAAATTCATGGCCACACTAGATTTCAAACAATTTTTGACAAACACAAATATTTACCATCAATATTGACTTTTTTATCTGCTTATTTTAAGAGACTTGCTTGCCAGTAGAAAGACAATGCAAATATCTTGACTATATTCTTACTCTTCCCTCACATCCCTACCCTGATTCAATTCCAAAGGGGAGGAAAATAGCACAAATTCCTGTTAAATCAAGATGGTATGCATGGAATTTTCAAAATAATGTGTGTATGGCTTGATAAGCTAATATGTCTAATAGAGGCATCTAATATATTTTTTCAGCAATTATTTTTCAGAGTAAAAAGGGAAATCTTCTGGAAGATGTGGTGATGGGAAAAGGAAAAAGTGAAACCTTAATGGCGTTAAGTAACCATCTTTGAATCAATATGCTTAGTTCCTGAACTGAAGGTGACAAGGATAGCTGGGAAAGAAAAAGAGAAAATTGGGTTTAAAACAGACTATCAAGAATAGGGCTAAGAAATATATAAAAATTTCCACCAATATTCTGTGTCATAACAAGCAATGAAGTTATATTTTCAGCTATAGTGGCAAAGGACAAGGGATCTACTTTGTTGGGAACATAATGGCTCAGTACATTACGTGAAATTCAGATTAATCTGTTGAATTTGGCTTCAATCCATCTTCCCTCTGTATTTTTGGACTGGAAGAGTACAGACACTGATTCAGAAAAGCACTTATATACATGTGCTTCCTTTAAGCATGTACTTAAGTCTGATTGAAGTTAATGGAATCAGAAGAACATGCATAAAAGCTAATCATGCTTAAGCGCTTTGCTGAATCATGGACATACTTCAGTATATTTATTGGAGGAAAAATGTTTACTCAGTTCTTTTTATTGGATGGTAAAGGGGGAGTGATGGCTGAAAAACAGGTTGTTGGTTTTTTGTTTGTTTTGTTTTTGCTAATTTCCGAGAACAAAATATTAATTTCTTTGACACAAGCCAGGGAACATTTAGCTCTTTCAAATTAATAAGATTTTTCCCCTTTTAATGGGGATATATATTGTATGAAAAGAAAAGGAAAATCAAGGACACTAAATATAACCAGATTAGTAAATTACCAACAATTACAATTTAAAAACTGATAAAAATATATAGCTCAATAAAATTACACTCTTTATCGGATATGAACAATTTTTGTTAGGATAAGTTACAAAATAAGAAAAAGTAGTACAGACAATGTATGCTTGTTTATGAGACTATGTATTGTGGTATAAGTCTCCCAGTCCTGCAAACAGTTAAGCACGTGAATATGCACTGGGACTTCAAGTTAACTGTTAACTGGGCTCTCCATATGTGTATATTTACACACGTAGAATTATAGAAATGGAGCACTGGAAGGAACCTTGATAGTTCATCTAGTCCAGTCCCCTACACTGAGACAGGACTAAGTATTATCTACACCATTTCTGACAGGTGTTTATCTAAGTTCTTTAAAAACTTCCATTAATAAAGATTCCACAATCTCCTTCATTTTTGTTGCTCTCCTCAGGACTTTTTCCAGATTGTCCACATCTTTCCTGAAGGGTGATGCTCCGAATTGGACACAGTAGTCCAGTTAAGGCTTTATCAATTCTGAGTAAAGTAGAAGAATTACTTTCTATGGCTTGCTTACAACACTCCGGCTTGAATGATGTTTGCTTTTTCTGAAACAGTGTTACATTGTTGACTCACATTTAGTTTGTGATCTATTATATCTCCCAGATCCCTTTCTGCAGTACACCTTCCTAGGCAGCCATTTCTCATTCTGATTTGTGCATTTGATTATTACTTCTTAAGTGTAGTACTTTGCATTTGTCCTTATTGAATTTCATCTTATTTACTTCAGACCATTCCTCCAGTTTGTCAAGACCATTTTGAATTCAAAACCTGCCCCCAAAGCACTTTCCATCTCTTCCAGCATCGTGTACTCTATCTGACATTATTCAAATAATTTATGAATATACTGAATACAATGAGATCAAGGACAGCTCCAGTGGGACTCCACTTGGAACGCCCTTTCAGCTTGACTGTGAACCATTGATCATTTCTCTCTCAGTATGGTTTTCCAACCAATTGTGTACTCACTTTATATCAAATTAATCTAGGCTATATTTCCCTGGTTTGCTTATCAAAAGGTCATGCGAGACATTATCAAAAGCCTTACTAGAGTCAAGTTATATGATGTCTACTGCTTCCTCCATCCACAAGGCGTGTTACCCTGTCAAAGAAAGATATGATGTTGATTTGACGTGATTTATTCTTGACAAATCCATGTTGACTGTTATTCATCACCGTATTATCTTCCAAGTGCTCACAAATTGTTTGTTTCTTTGTTGTATTGTCTTTGCAGATGTTGAAGGTAAACTGACTGGTTTGTAATTCCCTGGGTTTTCCCTTATTCCCATTTTAAAGATAAGTACTATATTTCAGCCCTTTTTCAGTCCTCTGAGATCTCACTCTTTCTCTCAAGCTACGTCTAGGCTGCAAGCCTCTTTCGAAAGAGGCTTTTTCAAAAGATACTTTCGAAAAAGCTTCTTTCAAAAAAGAGCATCTAGACTACAATCAGTACTTTCGAAAAAGCAAGCTGCTTTTTGAAGAAGCCAGGCAGTCTGGATGCTTTCTTTCGAAAAAGCACAGTTTGCATTACATAGCGCCTTTTTGAAAGAGCACTTTCGAAAAAAGGCATTATTCCTCGTGAAATGAGGAGTACCACTGTCGAAAGAAAAGCTGCGTTCTTTGATTTAATTTCGAAAGAACGCGGCTGTAGTCTAGACATGTGAAGCTTTTTCGAAAAAAGGCTACTTTTTTCAAAAAAACCCTGCAGTCTAGACACAGCCTCAGGGATTTCTTCTGCCCAGTTCCCTAAGTATTCTAGGATGCATTGCATCTGACCCTGCAAACTTAAAGACATCTAATATATCGAAGGAGTTTTTAACTTGTTCATTTTGCTATTTTAGCCACAGATCTTAACCCATTTGCACTGAGGTTCACTGTGTTAGAGATCTAATCACTGCTAAACTTTTCAGTGAAAACCAAAATAAAAAAGTCATTTAACACTTCGGCCGTTGCTGCATTTCCTGCTACTGTCTTTCCCTCCTCATTGAGTACTAGGACTAGCTTGTCCTTAGTCTTCCTCTTGCTTCTAATGTATTTGTAAAATATTTTGTTACTCTCTATGTCCCTAGCTAGTTTAATCTCATTTTGTTCCTTTCTAATTTTGTTCCTACATGCTTTTGTTGGTTTTTTAAGTCATCTTTGGAGTTTGATTTAGTTTCCACTTTTTGTGCAGCTCTTTTTTGAGTTTCAAGTCACTAAAGGTCTCCTGTTGAAGCGAGGGTGGTCTTTTAACATACTTTCAATCTTTCCTATGAATTGAGTTGATTAAGTGTTTGCAGGAGTGGGGCCCACATTAGCTGTTAACATTTATGTGAAACAGAGTGGAAAAAATGTCTGCCAATTATCTGAGAAAAATTATCCTTCATTTTTCTGAGCTGAATCTGTGAAATCTACAAAACATTTTAATAGTATTATACTCTCTATAACTCCATGAACCGCTGCTGATTATTCAGTAAAATCACACTCTTTGAAAAATGTTCAGGGTTCATCATTAATTAACTCACCAAATTATCTCCTCTTTACTCTCCCTAGAAAAATGTTGGAAGAAGTTTCTATTCTGTTTAGTCTTTATTTGCATTTATATATTGCATTCCAGAGTTTCTAGTTCTTTCATCTTAGTACAGTAGATAGTATTTCTGATGAGTGGCAACAGTTTCATGGAATATATAATAAGAAAATGCCTACAGTTAATGTCTGTCAAAAGGGCACTTCTTTCAAATATTATTGGAATTAGAGCTAGATGAATACCCCAAAAAAACAAAGCATGAAATTTTATGCTCTAATTTGAATAATTTTTATTTAAATTGAAATACTCTTGCATGAATTTGCTTCGTCCATGCTTATGCTCCTTTTGGATCACTCCAGAGGATGTATTTCAACAGAATGCATGCCAGCGAAAGTGAACTTAGTAGACTTGTGTATTCATGCTGGATTTGGTGCTCCATATTCTCAGGCCCAGCTTTGTGCCATGCTGGCAGCTGAAAAGGACATAGAGGCTCCGTCTATACAAGTAGAAAATGAGGTTTACAAGGTTCTTGTGCAAAAGGTTTTTTTTTGTGCAAAGTGGCCCCCTCTACACTGCGTTTTTTTGCACAAAAAACTCTTCTGCAAAAAGGATCGGAAGAGACTATGCAAATGAGAGCATGAGAAATGCTAACGAGCACTTCATTTGCATTTCCTCTTCCGCAAAAATAGCACAGTGTAGCCAGAGAGTTGCTTTAATACATATGGCAGCTAGGGATTCAACTGCCTATTAGCTGGTATAATGCTGGCATAGCTGGTTATACACTACGGCTGCGTCTAGACTGGCCAGATTTTGCAGAAATGCTTTTAACGGAAAATTTTTTCCGTTAAAAGCATTTCCACAAAAGAGCGTCTAGATTGGCACAGGTGCCTTTGCTCAAAAAGTGCTTTTGCGCAAAAGCATCCGTGGCCAGTCTAGACGCGATTTTGCGCAAGAAAGCCCCGATCACCATTTTCGCCATCGGGCTTTTTGCACAAAACAGTCTTCCTGTCTACACTGGCCCTCTTGCGCAAATACATTTGCGCAAGAGGGCTTATCCTGAGCGGAGCATCATAGTATTTGCAAGAACACTGACAATCTTACATTAGATCATCAGTGTTCTTGCACAAATTCAAGCGGCCAGTATAGACAGCTGGCAAGTTTTTGCGCAAAAGCAGCCGCTTTTGCGCAAAATCTTGCCAGTCTAGATGCACCCTACAAGTCCTGGCCCTACTAGTATAACAGACATGGCAAGGACATTCCAGAGATGGGAGTGGATAGAAGGTGATGAGGCAGAGGATGCTGTTCTCCTGAAACTGTGACCCATCTGTTGAGGCTCCTCTAACTTGTACCTGGGCCAAACTTTTCTCCCTCTGTTCTCAGCCACCTGTGCTCCTTCTTCCTAAGATGCATTAAAGGGAGTTCTGGCCCACCTAAACTGTATGGTTGAGTCTAGACTGGCATGATTTTCCGCAAATGCTTTTAACGTTAAAGTTTTTCCGTTAAAAGCATTTGCGGAAAAGAACGTCTAGATTGGCACGGGTGCCTTTGCGCAAAAAGTGCTTTTGCGCAAAAGCATCCGTGGCCAGTTTAGACGCGATTTTGCGCAAGAAAGCCCCGATCGCCATTTTCACCATCGGGGCTTTTTTGCGCAAAACAGTTCTTACCTGTCTACACTGGCCCTCTTGTAGTATTCTTGCGCAAGAGGGCTTTTTCCTGAGCAGGAGCGTGAAAGTATTTGCGCAAGAAGCACTGATTTTGTACATTACAAAGTCAGTGCTCTTGTGCAAATTCAAGCGGCCAGTGTAGACAGCTGGCAAGTTTTTGCGCAAAAACGGTCGCTTTTGCGCAAAAACTTGCCAGTCTAGACGCACCCTATATGTTTCTAGCATTGGATACAGCAGGGCAGCAAGGTTCCTAAAATTCCTTGGTGTTGTATCATGCAAGCAAGGTACTAACAGACTTCAATGGGATTTTATTTACCAAAAGTGAAACCTCTTTACAAAGCTGCTGCACCCTTCTGTAGCTCTCACTCAGCCTTGGCTCATCTCCTCCCCCCTCCTTCCTGTTTCCTGTGCTTCCAGACTCCCAACAGCCAGTGCTCCCAGTTTTAAACATTACAAGCAGCATCTAAAACACCACATTCCTGCCTCTCTTAAGAAGCTCTCTCAATTATAAAATAAACATTGTTGTTCTAACCACAGCAACAAATATGGAAGAAGATACTATACTGTTGGCAGAAATATTACACTGAAAACGCTGTAAATACTACATAACATAGGGTATGTCTACACTACAAAGTTAATTCAAAATAACAGCCATTATTTCGAATTAACTTCAATAGCATCTACACATGAAAACCACTATTTGAATTTAATTCGAAATAGCGGAGCGCTTATTTCGAATTTGGTAAACCTCATTCTATGAGGAGTAACGCCAAATTCGAAATAGCTAATTCGAATTAAGTGCTGTGTAGACACTTAATTTGAAATAGGGGGCCTCTAGCCCTCCCAGGGAGCCCTGGTGGCCACTCTGGCCCAAACCAGGAAAACTCCTCTCCTCTCCCCCAGCCCCGGGGCCCTTAAAGGGGTAGAGTCTGGCCACTGGGCACATGTGAGCCAGAGGCCTGCATGGAGCCAGCCAGCCCTGACAGCTCTGCACCCAGTGGCCAGACGATGAGCCAGGCAGCCAATACCAGTCCAGTGTCCCCCGCCCAGTCCCCCAGTGCCCAGGGGCCGTAGATGGCGCGCGCCCGCCTGGACTGGTGCAGAGATCATGGACCTCATTGAGGTGTGGGGGGAGGCCCCCAATGTCCATGATCTCCGCACCAGTCGGAAGAATGTCACCGTCTATGGCCGCATAGCGGCCACCATGGCCCGCAAGGGAGACAGGCGCACCCAGGAGCAGGTGCGCCTGAAAATAAAGGAGCTCAGGCAGGCGTACGCCAGGGCCACCAGGTGCAGCACTGCAGCAGGGGCTGCCACCTGCCCCTACTTCCCCGCCCTTGACCAAATCCTGGGGGGTCGGGCGGTCCACGCCAGCCCGGGGGGCAGCGAGCCAGGAGCTGAGGGCCCTAACCCAGGTGTAGCAGAGGGGCCACCACCAGCTAACTGGCACCGGAGTCAGCAGGGTCATCCGGGGAGGCCAGGTAAGTGCCAGCACTGTCCCCTACCCGGGGGGGAGGCGGGGAAGGAGACCAGGGACTGCGCGCGTGGGCCATGCCTCCCACGGATCACGCAGCCACCTATGCACGTGCGGGCACGTGCCGTGCCACCCTTGGGCAGGTGGCTCCAGCTGCGTGACACCCAGGGGCCGTGGCCCAATAGCCACATGTGTGTGTGAAGAGACCTGACACGCTCCCGACCTCGGGGCGGGACACAGCAGGACGCCCTCCCTTCACACACCCTCTACACAGGGGCAGGGGACATCTCCCCCCTGCCCCGGCTGCACTATACATAGCACAGGGGCACGGGTGCGGTCTCGGGCAGCTCCCACTCCCGGGCAGAGCCAAACATACTGACCATGGCCTCTGGGCAAGCACATCGGCTCTGAGGGTGCAGGGCACAGTCGCCCTCACCTCGCAGGCGGGGCTGGGCATCATCCACTGTGTCCCCAGGGAGAACTGACCACTTTTCTCTACAGCCACACCAGCTGCTCGTGCAGGGTGCACCACCCTGCCTGGGACATCCTCCTGCACCCGCGGCCTCAACAGGACCACCACCACGCAGCAGGGGTACAGAGAGCAGCACCTGTAGGCCCTGCAAGCCCAGACCTGGATCATGGAGCAGCGGGCGCAGGAAGTACGGGAGTTCCGGTGGGAGCTGCTTGCCCAGGGTCGTGCCATCTGTCACCATCTGCAGGCCCTCGTGCAGAGCGTGCTGCCCCGTGCCGGTCCTGTGCCTGCTGCCCCCCCAGCTACTGTTCCTCCTCCCACTCCTGCCCCCCCACCTCTTCCTCCTCAACCTCCACACCCTCCTCCTCAATCTCCACACCCCCACCTCAACCTCCGCACCTCCTCCCCATTCCCTGGGGACGCCAAGGCCCCTCCCCGTGGTGCTGAGAGGCAGTTGGCCGGCGAGACCCCACCCCTGAGCACTGAGCTTCCTCCCCTTCTTCCCTTGCTTCCCCTTCCAGCTCCCTCCTCCAAGTTTTCCCCCTCCCTCTCCCACCCTTTCTCCTCCCCTCTCCCACCGCCCTTCCCAGTCTCCCCAGAGTTTCATCCCCAGTTTTGTTAAATAAACAGTTTGTATTTTTGAGACAAAAGTGCATTTTATTTGACATCAGGAAGGAGGGGCTAGGGAAGTGGAAGGACGAGAGGGAGGAATGGGACACAAGCCCCCAGTGGGGCAAACCAGGGAGACTGTTAGCGCTCCTCAGGGTGGAAGCTCTCCCGCAGGGCCCCCTGGATCCTGACAGACCCTCGATGGTCCTCCCAGATGGCAGCCTGCAGACAGTGCAGCCAGGCTGCTGGCAACGTGTCCACAAGACGCAGCAGAGTCCCCAGGGGCAGGTCTGGTTCCATGTTGCAGAGTGCCATAGTGTCCTGAGTGAGGGCAAGCAGAGCACTCCAAGACACAAATGCTTTGCTGTCCCTCAGCGAGGTAGACCAGCAAGCAGAGAAACCTGAGAACTGTCTGTCCAGGATGGGGGGTAGGGTCCCTTTAAGCACAGACCTCGGATAGCCTGAGGCAGCAGCCCCACACACTAAGTCAGACCCTGATGCCCTGCCGGCACTGGTTCCGGCCAGCCTTACCTTCGATTCAGGGTCCACTCAATGTGGACACGCTATTTCGAATTAGAAAAATGCTATTTCGAATTAGTTTGTGTGTATAGCTGCGTTATTTCGAATTAGCTTATTTCAAATTAACTCATTCAAAATAAGTTAATTTGAAATAGCGCTGTAGTGTAGACATACCCTAAGTCTCTAGTCCAGACAGGTGGTCATCTGGGTCTGACAGACCATCTCTCAAACCCCGGTTCCAGTGCAATGTCTTGTTGTGTTGGTGCTACGGTGAAGTCATACAACGTGGATTGGGTGTTGGCATCATCTCCTCTTGGTGCATAGGCAGGTGCAAGATAAGAAGCATTCCATACCCACCCATCAGAAGGTGTAAGATCGATAGGTGTAAGGTCCCTTCTTCTCTATGATTTTAAGAGGAGATGTGAATTTATGGTCCCCTTTGCGTAAAATTCTAGGTTTTCTTACTCTAACGAAGGAACCACACTCAAACTTTGGTTCTTTATCACCCCGCCGTTTGTCTGTGAAAGCCTTATACTTTTCTTGGTTCTGTTCAACTGTTTTTCTCACATCATCCTCGTTTGGTGCACCAGGTCTTGCCTTTAACAATCCAGCAATGTTCAGTTTAGTATTCGTTTTCCATGCAGTAACTCTGCAGGTGATCTTTGCGTTGTGGCATGTCGTATAGCCCTGTATGCTTGCAAGAAATCAGTAGTGAAGGTTATCCATGATCGCCCTTCCAGTTTAGCCGCTTACAAACTCTCTTTCAAACTTCTGTTAAACCTTTCGATTTTCCCATTGGCTTGAGGGTAATACAGTGATGATCTTCTATGTAAAATGCTCCTCTCTGCTAGAAAAGTTTCAAATTCCAGGGAAGTAAATTGACTACCATTATCTGAAGCCAGTTCTTTGGGGTTACTTTCCCTGCTAAAAACTGTAGAGAGGAACTTAATTACTGTAGCAGAAGAGATTTGCGATGTAAACCCTACCTCAGGCCATTTACTGAAATAGTCTATTAAAGTGATGGCATAACGACAGTCAATTGGAGCAGTATCACAGGGTCCTATGATGTCAATCGCAACTTTTTCCCATGCAGAATCAGGAAGAGGAATAGGCTGTAATGGTGGGGTACATGTCACTGCAGTCTTATCATGCATTTGGCAAGTGACAAATGATTTTATGATTGCTTCAGTTTGGGAGTCCATCCCTAGCCACCACTACAGATCCCGTAGTCGTTGTTTGGTTCTGACAATTCCAAGATGAGTATCGTGTGCCAGGTGTATGAGTTTTGACTGGCACAAGTAGCCAATGTGTACCTCGTAGCACACAGCCATCAAGCAAAGAAAGTTCATCTCGAATTCTAAAATAAGGCAGCAAAACTGGGTCAAGGTTTTTAGGGTTACTGGGCCATTTCTTTGTCAGAAATTTCCGTAGCTTTTGTTGAATTGGACATGCTGAACAAGCAGCTTGGAATTGCTCTCTTGTAACTGCAGTAAGAGTGCTTGTAATGAGCGCAACTACTTCATCCTCATCCTCCAGTGGACCATCTGGTGAAGACAAAGACAGGCAAGAAAGGCAATCAGCTATCACATTTTGGTTTCCAGGCTTATATTCCAGTTCATAATTGAAAGAGAGTGGTCTTGCAGACCATCTTGCAATATGATTTCCTGCTCTTCCCAGTCCTTTTGTGGTTAGCAATGTTGTCAAAGGGCTGTGGTCTGTGCGCAACTTGAATGTGCGGCCCCACAGGTAAGTTCTCCATTTTTCAGTAGCCCAGACACAAACAAGTGCTTCTTTTTCAACTGTAGAATATTTTCTCTCAGCATCACCCAGTGTCCTTGAAGCAAACGCAACAGTCCTCTCTGTGATGTCCTCATGAAGTTTGTGTGAAGACAGCCCCAAGTCTGTAATCAGAAGCATCAGTAGTCACAATTGTGGGCAATGCAGGACTGAATAGTGCAAGTACTGGACTATGTACAATCAAGTCTTTCACAGTTTCCAAACTAGCTTGTGCATCTGTTGTCCACACCAAGGTTGAACTTCTCCGTAGGATATGATCTGGATCAGGTTTTAGTCCAGCTGGTGAAATTGTATGCCCCAGAAAGGAGAGTTCTGTTTGTCTAAATTTGCATTTAGACAAATTGAGCTTGAGGCCTGCTGTGCTGATGCAGTTTAGTACAGACTGCAGGTTATTCTCATGCTCCTCAGAAGTATTTCCAAACACGATAATATCATCCAGATAGCATTGAACTCCATGTTGATTCTTCAGAATCAATGACATCGTTTTTTGGAAGGCACTTGGGGCAGATGCAAGACCATATGGAACACGTTTAAAATGAAATAGTCCTCTATGTAATAAATGCTGTGAGGTCTCTGCTATCTTCATGCAACATAGCCTGGTGGTATGCGCTCTGCAAATCAAGAGTAGAAAACATCTTTGCTCCACGGAGTTCTGCAAATACTACTTCTATGTGAGGCAGTGGGTGGCTGTCGATCACAATAGCTTTATTTGGCTCCCGTAAGTCCACACAAAGGCGAATGCTCCATCCTTCTTCTGTGTCACTACTATAGGTGAAACCCATTCCGAGGAGTCAGTCTCTTCAATAATGTCCTTTTGAACAAGTTTTTTAAGTTCCTCTGAAACAGCTTCCTTGACTGGAAATGGTAAGTGCCGTAACTTCTGTCGTACAGGCATCACATTATGTCACATTTTAACTTTATGCACAAACCCATAAGCACAGCCAAGTTTCTCCTCAACCTGGTCTTGGGTCCCAACTGAAACTGGTGTGTGTACTGCAAGAGTGCTTTGCTAAGGAAGATCAATTTGTCCATTAACTACCCTGAGGTTTAAAGCAGCCAATAAATGTCTGCCAAGGATAGGAGTGCCTTTGTGGACAATGTAGAACTCTGCAGTTATACAGCAATCACCAAAAGTCACCGTTGCTGGCAGGCAGCCACGTACTGGAATTTGGTTTTTCAAATAGCCCACCAAGTGAAGTTTGGGTTCAGTAAGAGGCACATTTTTAAAGTAATGCAAATAGATAGAATCAGGTAGTATAGATACTGCTGAGCCAGTGTCCAACATTAGCTGAATAGGATGTGATTTGCCTGAAGGTGTGGCAGAAACATTTACAGTGCATTTACAGAACATTTACTGTTCTGGAATATGTGCAGTAGTGATTTTGTCCACACTCAGCACAGTAACATCTGGTGGTGTAACTGCATGCACCTGTTGATTGGACTGGCTGCTGCAGCATACCTTAGCAAAATGCCCAATCTTTTTGCAGTGATTGCACTGAGCTACTTTTGCAGGACATCTTGGCTATATCTACACTGGCGGGTTCTCGCGCAAGAACATCTTGCGCAAGAGTTCTTCCACAAGAACCCTTGCGCAAGAACACGTCCACACTGCCATTTGCTTTTGCACAAGAGCATCCATGACAGTGTGGACGCTCTCTTGTGCAAGAAAGCTCTGATGGCCATTTTAGCCATAGGGCTTTCTTGCACAAGAACTTCTGCCCCGTGTCCACATAGCCCTTTTGTGCAAGAAGGCATACACCTGTTAGAAAAGAGCGTAGCACTTGCACAAGAAGCCCTCTCTTTCCACGCCTTACTGTAAATTTTCTTGCGCAAAAGTGGGTGGGCAGTGTGGATGCTCTGTGGAAGAACGGCCATTCTTGCACAAGAACCCGCCAGTGTAGACATAGCCTATGTGTAGCTTGCGAGGTGTTGTGGGGATCCACAGCGAAAGCATTCTTTTGCTGTGCTTTGAATTTGCTGATTCTGTGGTTTTTCATTAGTTTTCCCCTTGTAATTGTTTGTCTGCAGTGATAGTGGACTTTTCTGCAAAGGAGTCACAGCCTGAACTGGGTCTCCTGTATCCATGCTCATTATTGTGGCTTCTGCTATAGCTGACTCAATCTAGGTAGCAATGGTTATTTCTTTTTCCAGTGTAAATTGTGGTTCTAGAAGCAAACATTCTCTTACACTAAGCATGGTTGTTTTCTCAATGAACTGGTCTCTAATAATCTAATCTGCCATATTTCCAAAGTCACAAGTTACAATCAGACTCCTCAGAGAAGCAATATACTGCATTATAGTCTCCTCTGGTTTCTGCTCACACTGGCGAAATCTGTAGCGCTTAGCTACTACATTCACTTTTGGCACAAAAAAGTTCTTTAATGCAGTGAGGTGCAGTCTCATATTTATCATCTGCAAGGGGAAAAGTGTAAAATATATGCTGCCCTTCTGCTCCAAGGCAGTGGATTAGCAGAGCATGCTTTCTTACTTCAGAAATCTCTGTAGCACTGATTGCAAGCAGATAAGTCTCAAACATATGGATCCAGGCAGTAAAAGCAATTGGAGGCTCACCTGGGCTTTGCAGAAAGGGTGCAAGTGGGTTCAGAGGCAGAAGATCCATCCTCATCGCCAAAATGTTGTATCATGCAATCAAGGTACTAACAAACTTCAATGGGACTTTATTTACCAAAAGTGAAACCTCTTTACAAGGCTGCTGCACCCCTCTGTAGCTCTCACTCAGCCTTGGCTCATCTCCTGCCCCCTCCTTCCTGTTTCCTGTGCTTCCAGACTCCCAACAGCCAGTGCTCCCAGTTCTAATAATTACAAGCAGCATCTAAAACACCACACTTGGCAGAGTTTTGGCAAAGAGGCAAATAAAGGATCCAGAAAATATCCAGAAATGTACCTTTCAAACCAGGGCCATGTACATAATAGACAGACACACACACAAACAGGGTACAAATGTGAACAGGAAGAAAAATAATGGAAACTCTTCGCACAAACAATTTATTTTATATTAGTCCATTTTTTCTAACAATAATGGCAGCATGGGCCACAATTATCTAAAATGTCCTAATCTTCTGCTCCTCTTGATCTAGATCACTGACTCTTCCATTACTTCTGCCCTTCACAGTATCTCCTGCTAAGACTGTTGATGCCTCACTGGCTCTTGTCCTGATTATAAGTTAGCATCATCCAATCAGAGAAACACCAGGTGACTTATGTGACCAATTACAAGTAATCAACATAGATTTTGAGTAACAAATATTTACAGTAAACTGTTCATGGTCAATCCACAGGATAAAAAATACTAGCAAAAAATGTCTTGAGTAAATTCATCTAGGCCCTGATTCAACAAGTTACATTTAACCATATGCATATATGTAAGCACACTGGCCCAGGTCCTTGGAGGTATTTAGGTTCCTAATTTATATAGAAATCAATGGAAGTTAGGAGCCTAAATTCCTCTTAAGATAAGGGCCAGAGAGACTACTTATGTGTGATCAAAGTTATGCATGTTCTTAAGTACCTTGATGAACTGGGGCTATAAGGAATAAATCTGAGCAACCTGCTTGCAGATATCCCACAAGCATTAAAACAGGCTAATTGTTTTGAGTAGTTTATTTGCTGCAGACGATTCGCTCAGTTTTAACAGAAACATTTTAAAGGTTATTTTAAATTGTAGATGCCATCTAAAACATTAGGGAAATACGTTAGCATTAAATTACAATTCTTAAGTGCATTCTTCAAGCTCTTTCTTCTTAGTTTTATTATTCTGTCTAATTAGCATTTAGTTTGGAGCCTGGAGAGCAATAATTCTTTATTGTTGCTCCTCTATATTTTCCAACTCTAGCTTTGTTATTTACTATTGATCATCAGCAACAAGTTGAAACAAATGTAGAAGAAAATATAATCCCTTCCCCAAGGAACTTACAGTCTAAAAAACTGGCGCTGCAAGTTCCTAAATGCCCACAACTGCCATTGGCTTTAGAGGGTATCAAATGTATTCAGAGACTTTGCAGGATTTAAGACTGGGGCCAGACCAAAAGCAGAGTAGACACACAATACTCTGAGCCAAATATTTAGCTGGTATGAGTTGATTTATATCGTCTGAGGATCTGGCCTTAGATGGTTAAGATAAAGAACCATTCCATGTTATTATTATTGTGCTAAGTGCTGTACAAACACAGAAGGACACAGCTCCAGTAGTAGGTAGTACAAAAGTGGTTTTTATTTAAGTAGGGGAATAATAGCTCTTCCACAGGTGGTGAACAAGCACTGCTAGGTTTTATGCAAGTGAGTTTTAAGTTATGTTTTCAAAGAGAAGAAATCAGGTGAAAGAGAATGCTTGAAAAGGAGTTTGGCAGAGTGAAGGAGGACATTTTAGGGTTTTTTTTTAATTTAGGAGTTACTCGATGGCTGCACCCTATCTCTTTCTTGCCCCCAGCCACTGGGGAAAGTCCGGGGCCAAGGCTGCTCTCCCCCGCCGTGCCACAGGGCCGGGCTCTTGGCTGAGGGGGTATGTGAGGGAGCCGTGGTGCAGGGAAGGGGAAAGGACGCAGCTCCAGCCCCCCTGGAGCACCAGAAATGGGGAAGCCTCGTGGCTCCTGCACCCCTTGGAGGGAGGAGGCCGCACAGCTCCCACCCTTGCCGGGAAGGGGGAGGGGTGAAGCTGTGTGGCTCGCAGTTTTCACCCCCTTCCCTGAGCACTGGAGAGGGAGTAGGAGAGAGGCTGCACGGTGGCTCATGGCTTCCAACCCCGGCTGGCCGGAGCACTGGGGAAGGGGCAACGTGCTGCCCCAGCCTCATGCTCACTTGGAGGGCCATTGTGGGGGTGTGTTCAGTATACGGGCCTGGAGGGGCTGCAGCTCGTACGGCTGCGGGCGAAGAGGCCAGGAGCTGGTAGCATGGCGAGAGACCGTTTCCAGTTCGGGGAGTGTGTACTGTGCTTGGAGTTGGGGGCGTGGCATCACTCTGTCATCCCACAGGAAAAACTTTTTAATATATATAGAGAAAATAGCATTTAGCTTTAGTTAGATATATTAGATACTATTAAGACAAAAAGAGAAGACCAAATTAAGCCTGTATGCAACTCCATGGACTTTTCTTGAACAACAATAGGGTTAAATTTGTCTCAGAGACTCTAAAGAAATGTTCAAAAATATATTTGCCAAAAGATTATCCTCTTTCTTTATCTTAGTGACTTCCAGTTCTGTCAAGCAAGAGATTCATGAATTCAGCACATAATCGTCTGGATAAATCACAGGAAAGTAAGTCAGGAGATGTTAGTTCTATCCCTGTGTGATCTTGGACAAGCCACATAATGGTTCTGTGCCTTAGTTTACCAATCTGTAACATGGAAGTAAAAATGCCTCAGAGAGCTGGTGTGAAGCTAAATTCAATTCTATCTGAAAAGTACTTTGATTTGTGGATAGAAGGTTCTACAGATGTATGAAGTACTGCTAGTGAAGATTTTATGTTCTACTTCCTGGTCATCAAGTAATTATAACTGAAGAAATACTTATCAATAACCTTTTAAAGTTTGTATAGGCCTACTTAAAACACATCAACAACTATAAGATACCCAATATTGGCAACTCCTAATTTTATTGATGTTCAGCTTTCATTAAAAAAGCAAGTATCTAGCTCTCGTAATTGCAGAGCAAAGTGGTAAAATGTTAACCATATACTGTCAAAAACCAAAAGGAGAGCCAAAATGTATTTTTTACATTTCATAATTTGGTTGGGGAGGCAGGGAGGTTTGGCAATTCTGGTTACTCTTTGGAAATATAAATCTAGTTTGTTTAACAAAGGAATAATCTGCCTGTGGATTTTATGTAGTCTGCATTACCTTTTTTGCCATACCCTGTGTCAGTATAATTTTAAAGCAATTTAAAGGAGGGAAAGTGACATATTATAGCTCTGATAAAGTGTGTACGGTTGCCAAGTAAGAGCAGTCAACATCCCTGCATTAACTCCACAATCAATTTGCTGTGGAGGAGTCAACCAGGTTAAAGAATGACAATACTGAAAGGTACTTTAGGACTCAGAAATCTTCTTAAAATGGAACTACATGAAATTAGTCATTTCTTTCAACTCAAGATGAGGGGCAGGGAGGAGGGGATTCTGAGAACCAGAAACAGCCAAATAGCTGGCACAGAAATAGATGAATTCAACTAGCACTAAGGGACAAAACAAAAACAAACAAACAAACACAAACAAACAAAACCTTTGCAGTGTAGCATATTGGAAACTTTCACTTGAAAAGAACAAGAGGCTTAGTGTAGTAGTGTGCTAGCTTGATGCTGGACAATTAGGGTATGTCTAAACTATATCCCTCTGTCGAAAGAGGGATGTGAATTAGGCAAATCGAAAGTGCAAATGAAGCGGGGATTTAAATATCCCGCTCTTCATTTGCATAATCGCGTCATAGCGGTCTTTCGAATAAAGGTATTTCGAAAGTGAAGCCGCTGTCTAGACACGGTTCTTTTGAAAAAAAACAACCCTTTTTCGAAAGATCCTGTACTCCTCCTTTTTCAGGCGTACAGGATCTTTCAAAAAAGGGTGTTTTTGAAAGAACCGCGTCTGGGCGGTTTCACTCAGAAATCTCAGACCGCTGTGACGATGATTATAAATGAAGCGTGGGATATTTAAATCCCGCTTTATTTGCACTTTCATAATTCACATCCCTCTTTCGACAGAGGGATGTAGTTTAGACATACCCTTAGTAGTGCCTTTATCTGCCATGGCCATCAAAACAAAAAGGTCCTCTATATTATATGAAGAGACTTCAGAGACTATTTTGTCTGCTAGACCAGTGGTTCTCAAGCTTTTCCATAGTGAGACCCCTTTTTCCATAACAGAATCCTCTCTCACCTAGCTGAATCACAAGGACCCACATCTCCTCTTTAACAATATGAGAAGAAAAGGCTGGACATGACACCCAAGTTGAGTATCCTGTCTCTCTGGCTAGGTCTAGACTACGGAGGTATCCTGGAAAAACTCTGTCGCATCCAAGGAACGTGTTTGCTCTTCCGACATTTTTTGCAGATGTGTGTCACAAGGAAGAAGGGCTTTTCCGAAAGAGGAGGTTTTTCTGAAATTTGGCCCTGTATAGATGGGCCAAATTTCGGAAAAGCCTCTTCCGAAAAAACAATTGGAAAAGGTATGCAAATTGTGGAGCACAATTTGTGTACCTTTGTCCGATAAAAAATGGCAGTCTAGACATAGCCTCTTTGAACACTTACCTTTCCTTTTCTTAAATACCAATGGACTTTAAAGGAGAAGAATGCCCCCCATTAAACTCACCACCAACATTTCAAGTACACCTCAGTTATTTTACCTGTGCTTTTGATTTATTCACAAAGAAACTTAGGTGTGGGAACATGAGCATCACAGCTAACTGTTATGCACCTAGAAAATCACTAGGATTTACATAGGTTGAGTTAGGTGCTTACAGTCCCTATACAATGAATGGGGTGAGAGAGGTGTCCTCAGAATGGGGTTCACAAAAACCAGCAGGTTAGGTATCTGCCTAAACTAGGCAATGGAAGATTCCAAAGTGAGGGGAGTGTCCTAATCTCTACCATTCTTAGGGAGTTCAGATCTTAAGTCCAGGTGGGAGGCTGTTTTTTTCCTCTGCTTGTGAGGCTCAGTTGCAAACCCTCTTGGCATTCAGTACCTATGCTGTCCCCCCCCGCACCCAGTGTTTTACCCAGTGGCTAGGGTACTCGCCTGGGAGACAGCTGCTTCAAGTTTTCTCTGCACTTGAGAAGAAGGCATTTGAACAAGGCTCTGCTACCTGTCAAGTGAGTGCTTTAGCCACTGGGCTATGAGATATTCTGATGTCGGGCTCCCTCAGTCTCTCCTGCTGAAGCTGATGTCTAAATACTTAAGTTGCTTTTTTTTAAAAAAGGCCATAAGCTCCTAAATAATGTACGTGTTTTTTTGAAAAATTGTATCCTCAACCACTACCTTCAAACTAAACTACTGGAGTCATGAAACCATGTTCTGATCCCTGTTGCACAGGTATGCTACGTCTAGACTACAGGCTTCTTGCACATGAAGCATTTTTTGGAAGAGATCTTCCAAAAAAACTTCTTGCAAAAGAGAGCGTCCACGCTGCAAACATGTATCGAAAAAGTGATGTGCTTTTTCGAAAGATAGCGTCCAGATTGCCTGGACGCTATGTCGCATGTAAACAGATATGCTACGGACAGAATGGCCACCAGGACACCTGTGCTTTTTCCTCTTCCCTCTTCTTCCGAAAACCCTCTCTTCCCCGTCCACACACGCCTTTTTGTGAAAGAGCTTTCGCAAAAAGGCGTTCTTCCTTGTAGAATGAGGATTGCCAGTACTGCAAAAACCCCTCTGTTCTTTCGATTTACTTGTGAAAGAATGCAATTGCAGTGTGGA
Organism: Rafetus swinhoei; assembly: GCA_019425775.1. NCBI lineage: Eukaryota > Metazoa > Chordata > Testudines > Trionychidae > Rafetus > Rafetus swinhoei. Next base: position 230,204,869 of record CM033437.1, read on the forward strand.
TGTTCCTCAAGTTTTGTCAGAAAAACGGCTGTTTTTCCAACAAAACTCTGTAGTGTTTATATACAGGTATTTATACAGACATACCTGTATAAATGCAAAAAAACCTCACCATTGACTTCTTGGCTGTGTCTACATTGGCACCCCTTTCCGGAAAAGGGATGCTAATGAGACACTTCGGAATTGCAAATCCGCGGGGGATTTAAATATCCCCCGCGGCATTGCATGAACATGGCTGCCGCTTTTTTCCGGCTCGGGGTTTTGCCGGAGAAAAGCGCCAGTCTAGACGTGATCTTGCGGAAAATAAACCCTTTTCCGGAAGATCTCTTATTCCTACTTTTAGGAATAAGAGATAAGAGATAAGAGATCTTATTCCTACTTTTAGGAATAAGAGATAAGAGATAAGAGATCTTCCGGAAAAGGGTTTATTTTCCGCAAGATCGCGTCTAGACTGGCGCTTTTCTCCGGCAAAACCCCGAGCCGGAAAAAAGCGGCAGCCATGTTCATGCAAATGCCGCGGGAGATATTTAAATCCCCCACGGATTTGCAATTCCGAAGTGTCTCATTAGCATCCCTTTTCCGGAAAGGGGTGCCAATGTAGACACAGCCCTTCAGTATAACTTTGAAAGGAATTGTTTTCATGGTGCCACTGAGAGCTGAACAGTTATGGTCTTCATTTGGGAGCAGCCAGGACCAAGTCTCAAGCCAAATCTCTAATCAAAAGTAACAATTAAATAACATTGAAACTCAGGGTCCACAGGATAAAATTCCCCTGTTTGGAAACCTAGAACAAGTGAGTCTTAAGCAAAGATGGCAAATGGTGTAAAACAATTGAGTTTAAAGCATCTTGTTTGATCTAACAAAGTCTTATGACCTTGTTAGGGAACCATATTAAAACTTGGTTTAAACATGGTTTCTGATAAAACTATTTCTGACGCTGCCTGGGTAGAGATGATTTTCTGAATTAGGACAACAGAGCACAAGATATACACTCATTAGGCTACGTCTAGGCTGGCATGATTTTCCGCAAATGCTTTTAACTGAAAAGTTTTTCCGTTAAAAGCATTTGCGGAAAAGAGCGTCTAGATTGGCACGACGCTTTGCGCAAAAGCACTTTGCGGAAAGCGTCGTGTCAATCTGACGCTTTTTTACAAGAAAGCCCGATCGCCATTTTAGCCATCGGGCTTTTTTGCGCAAAACAATTCTGGGTTGTCTGCACTGGCCCTCTTGCGAAAAGCATTTGCGCAAGAGGGCTTTTGCCAATGGCGAGTGTCATTGTATTTGCGCAAGAAGCACTGATTTTGTACATTACAAAGTCAGTGCTCTTGCGCAAATTCAAGCGGCCAGTGTAGACAGCTGGCAAGTTTTTGCGCAAAAGCGGCTGCTTTTGCGCAAAAACTTGCCAGTCTAGACGCAGCCATGAATGTGTGTGTGTGTGTGTAAACCACATGATCCAAAATAAAAACCAAAAAATAATGGACCAAGATGTTACTGCTAGCACTTCAAAATCAAAAATTTTGCATGGGGAAAAGTAATCATGAATTTCATGAAAAGTTTAGAAATGAATATAAAACTTCAGCAGACCCACATATTCAAGAATATTTTGCAACTCTGTTAGGTCTTACTGAGAAAATCAAGCAAACACATAAATTGCTGGCTTTGCAAAGAACTGCATTTAATGTGGATTCAGCGGGTTAATTCCTCTTGGGAAAACAGTTTCCCTGTTGTTTTTAAATGTCTCTTTCTCAGGTTTGTTCCTGCCTTTCACACTCTCTCAGTTGGGAAACATGAGAGGACATTCAACAAAGAGCTGATTTCTTGGTCTTTAGGACCTAAGCATGCCAAGCTTTCCCACAGAGAAACAAATTGGATGCCTATTTTAGGGATAATTGGGTTGCTTGATGCCTTTTAAGTTATTGGAAATAAGAGTTGTGAAAGACAGTGAGAGAAAAGAGCTTATCATAGAAAACTTGTGTTTGTTTTAATGTTTTGTTGTTGTTTTGTTGTTCATTTCAAGCACTTAAAAACAAGACATCCAAAGAAAGTATCAAAGCGGGGTTGTGAGCAGGTTAACCTTTGTACACTATAAAACTGGATGGCTACGTCTAGACTGGCATGATTTTCCGCAAATGCTTTTAACGGAAAAGCATTTGCGGAAAGGAGCGTCTAGATTGGAACGGACGCTTTTGCACAAAAGCACTTTTTGCGGAAAAGCATCCGTGCCAGTCTAGATGCAGTTTTGCGCAAGAAAGCCCCGATCACCATTTTCGCCATCGGGGCTCTTTTGCGCAAAACAGTCCTGAGCTGTCTACACTGGCCCTCTTGCGCAAATACATTTGCGCAAGAGGGCTTTTTCCCGAACGGGAGCAGCATAGTATCTGCGCAAGAACACTGACAATCTTACATCAGATCGTCAGTGTTCTTGCGCAAATTCAAGCGGCCAGTGTAGACAGCTGGCGGAAAAACTTGCCAGTCTAGACGCAGCCGATGTGTTCCACTGCTTTTTTCAATCCCAACCCTTCATTTACACAATGGCTCTTTAAGCCCCAATCCTGCTAAGAGAGAAATGTCCTGCACTTGTTCACTTGTAGATAGATATCTCATGTCAAGATCAAGGTCAGAGATGTTAAGCTCTTTGGGGCACATAGCTTGTCTCCATACATTCTATAAACAAACACCTGGGCCCAGATCTTCATAAGTATTTAGGTGTGATATCTCAGGTCTTGAACCCAAGCCTGGAGTACCAGGCAGCTACTGCATCCTGGCCTCCACCCCATATGTGCTGCAACTAGGGCCAATACAAGTGTATGGGGAGGGCACACCAGCTATGGGGGGGCACATGACTTTCATATGACTTTGCCGCACCCCCAAGCTGGGGCCCCCATGCTCTCCTCCTCCCCTCCCTATCCCACGTTACCAGAGGGAGGCTGAGGGTGGTACAACAACTGGAAGAGCTGCTGGCAGTTCTGCTGTTTTCCCTGCTCTGCCCCTGCCAGCAGAGAAAAGAGCAGAATCCCCAGCCCCAGCCTCTACCCTTCCATGAGATGCCTCTCCTCCGGCTCTCTGTGTCTAGCAGCAGCCCTGCCAGAGGATGGGGCTGGGATGTGGGGCTGGGAAAGTTGCTCCTTTCACCTCTGGGAGGGGCAGCAGAGAACAGAACGCCAGCAGCTCCTCCACCTGCTGTACTGTCCCCAGCCCTGTTCCCTTGCAGGGCTGCTGCTGTAGTGAACCAGAGCCAGAGGAGAGACAGACTTGTGTAGTTGCATGGTAGGTACAGTGTCTTTCAGCTTCTTTATTGCCAGTATGGAGTACCAGGCCGTACCGGCTTACTTTCACCTCGGGAATCTGGAGGCTGAGAAGCTTCTAGGACTATAGCCTCAGCCACAGCATCACCCAGGAGAGCTCAGATTGGTGGGTCACCCATCTCCACTGATTGGTTCAGCTAGAATATTTAAGTCAAAAGGGGAACAGGAAGTTTGTCTGAGCCACAATGTGATTTCCTGTTGTGGCTGATTGAACCTTGCTTGTGTCTGCCTCCTGCACCCTACTCTGCTCCTGCCTTGTTCTTTCTCTCGGTGTGATCTTTGCCTTTCCTCCAGTTCCTGCCCTTACATCTGACCTCCAGCCCTCAGTCACCACTCTTGGCTCTGACCCTGGCATTTGATATCTGATCTTTGTTTTGATTCCCAGTTCTGACTCGGGCTTCTCCTCTGGCTCTGGTAACTGACAGTTGACTCTGGAGCTGAATATTGACTCCATTCCCCAAAATGGACACCCGCTCTGTCCACTAGATCTGACTACTAGGTTGGACCCTCTGCATCCCTGTTCACAACACTGGGTGCCTAACTCCTCTTGATTTAAATAGGAGTTGGGTTCCTAAATGCACTGGAAGGATCTAGGCTCTAAATAACTGTTGGTAATATATTTTTGGCAATATATAATTGACAGAGCATTCAGTGGTAAGGAAACTTTGCACTAAAATAGTACCTTTCACTGGAAGGCTTGAAGTTCTTTTAAAATATATATGTGAGAGGTGAATGCTGTGTCAGTTTAATGGTTGAGAGCCCTGTTTTTAGGAGCAGCCACCGATTTTGGACACCTCATGCTTTTGGCAATATTGACATCAAGGACTTGCTTAAATTCACACAGCAAATCAGTGACAGAGCTGGAAATGGAAGCCAGGATTCCTGACACCCATGTCATCTGCTTTTGCCCCTATGCAGCACTGAACCTCTTGATAATCTGAAAAAAAACCCCAACCTTTCTCAATAACGTTAACATTTGACACAAACTGAGGCCAGCAGCCGTAAGAGCTGTGCTCCATTCCAAAGGGCACTTCTACTTTGGGACCAGTTGCAGAAGGTCTGATGCTGCCAATGACTAAATCTCTTCCCACGGATGGCTCCGTGCCCAAGTTACACTCATACCCTTGGGAATGATATTACCTCCAGTATCCCAACAGAGGGGAGAGTGCTTTGCACTAGCTGAGTGACAGACAGTCAACCAAGCAAATACTTTAAAGTCCTCATCCATGTTTTCCTGAATTGGTTTGTCGAAACTATATCCGAAGTTTCTGCCGATGCTTCAAGCAACTTGAAAAATTTCCCACGCACCATCTCCACTCTATTCTGAAAGGCCACTAGTGAGTCAAGCTCACATCCTTGAAAGAGCAAAGACAACTAGCACCAAGGCAGTGATCATCAAAGCTCACAATAAGCTGTGTTATGAGAATGGGCTATAGACTGTGTGACGGGGCATCCTGCTCTGCACTGGCCCTTTGAGGGCAAAACCCAGCCCTGAGTGAGGGCTGAGAGTAAAGCCCTAGCTGAGGTGGTTAGTGCTAATTAGGGCCCAGCTAGGGGCTATATAAAGAAGAGATCCTGGAGGGAGAGAAGTGGACTTGCTCTGGCTAAAAAGGAGATGGGACCTGCTGAAGAAGACACCACAGTCCAAGAGTGAAGTGGATCAGGACTGGAGAGTGAAGTGAGGACACGGGGAAACACCAGCCACTGAGCAGACGAAAGCTAATTTCCAGGGCTACTGGCAGGAGGCGCTGCGGTGGTGAGTCTACCCCTTGACAGACTGCCAAAGAAAGTTTTGTATGACGAGCCAAAGCCTGGAAGGTGCTAGGGGCAGTGGTGCATGAACTAGGGTACTGACACACCGCCAGCTTGAAGTACTAACAGCAAACACCAAATATACAGTTGCCATGGTTTCCAGCAGCAGCAGCACCACTATGAAATTTTTTTCCAGCACCCCTGGCTCAGAGGGGAGGTTAATGAAAATGTTTTAAAGTCATCCATAAGCATATGCCGAATGATTAATATTTCAATGTCTTAAACGTGATGGATTTTAAATTCTTATTAAGGGAGACAGAAAAAGAGTGCGAGACTTACTTTGGAAACTCACTTTCTGCTTCCTTTGTGTTTTAAAGGGCCAGCATTTGCCTGGCAATCTCCTCTGTAAATGATTTTCCTTGACATTTTATTTCCTGCCTCTCTTCTCTTTTTCTACATTGTGATTTTATTTTCACATCAGATAACAGATATTCAAGGGAAAGAAAAACTTTAGAAAGTAGTAACTTCTTGTTGGGGGTTTGTGATGGTAGCACAGAGCAGGTTAAACATGAGGGCTGTGTCTACATTGGCACCCCTTTCCGTAAAAGGGATGCTAATGAGACACTTCGGAATTGCAAATCCGTGGGGGATTTAAATATCCCCCGCGGCATTGCATGAACATGGCTGCCGCTTTTTTCCGGCTCGGGGTTTTGCGGAGAAAAGCGCCAGTCTACGCGATCTTGCGGAAAATAAACCCTTTTCGGAAGATCTCTTATTCCTACTTTTAGGAATAAGAGATAGAGATAAGAGATCTTATTCCTACTTTTAGGAATAAGAGATAAGAGATAAGAGATCTTCCGGAAAAGGGTTTATTTTCCGCAAGATCGTATCTAGACTGGCGCTTTTCTCCGGCAAAACCCCGAGCCAGAAAAAAGCGGCAGTCATGTTCATGCAAATGCCGCGGGGGATATTTAAATCCCCCATGGATTTGCAATTCCGAAGTGTCTCATTAGCATCCCTTTTACGGAAAGGGGTGCCAATGTAGACACAGCCGAGGAGAAGCAATGAGAAAATGGCCAAAAAATAGTAATGTAAAATTATTGCTGCTTTTCTAAACACTTTGGGCATGTCTACACAGCAGCGTTATTTCAAAATAACTCACGTTATTTCAAAATAACAGTGTGTGTCTACACAGAAAGCCCGTTATTTCAAAATTTTGAAATAACAGCCTTCTTACTCAGTCTTCTGCAACCCTCATTTCTTCCTTCTACTTCCTGCAGTATAAACAATGCCAAAAGCCGAGTTAAGCTACTTGGACTTCAGGTATGCAATTAACATAGCTGAAGTTGAATATCTTAATTCAACTTTGTCCCATAGTGTAGACATAACCTTCTGTTTCAGTTAAGAGTTTAAAACATGAACTGGTAGCAATTTTGGAACTCGAATGCAAAAGTGTCATATGATTTTATGCACTCAAACTTCTCCTGACTTCAGTGGGAAATTTTGGCATGCTAGACAAACATGATTTGGCCTCTGTTACTTGGATCAATACAGGACATACTAATTTTTCCTTCCTGAACAATCATAGCTGAAAGCTAGGCTTGGATGGTTGGGCATCAAGTCAAGACATTTATTATAAGACAAACAATGTATCTAGGTGGAAAGCAATAAACACACAAAATTGCTTATAGTCCCTCTTTTTCTTCATTCAAACAGTGATAGCAAATAACCTCTAAGCCTCTGTTTCTCTGACCTTTCCCTGACTTTTCTTTTTTATGTCACTCTTCATGCTTAAATCAGAAGACAGTATAATCTCTTCCTGTCATTTCTATTTGACTATAGCAAATGTCATTTTTTCCAAAGGCTAATGCTGTTACAAATTTAACTGTAGTACAGGTAGTAAGTCTGGATTTCTTCCAGGATCATAATACTGAATAAAAATTTGTCAGAAGATCTTGAATAAAGTTGATTATTTTTATAAAGTATTTTAAGGGATTCTTGACTAACTAGTTAGACTTTAAAAAAAAACAGCCAATCTCTTCTTCCCCCCCCAAAAAAATCTGTTTATCTGTGTTAAGGTCTCATTGTGTTTACAAGCTGCATTTAATTAGCATAGATAAAGTGATAAACACTTTGCCCACAAATAATTCAATTCATCTAAGCTGTCTCTGTGACGACTATTACAGACCTTTGATACTCAAAAAGGCATACGGCTTCTACATCTCAGTTTTGCTTATGACCTATTGAGCGGTGCAGTCTAAGATCAGGAGTAGTTCCTGCAGGTGCCAAAGTGGAAAGAGGTAAAAGCAGCTGGACCTAGTTCCTAAAAGGAGACCTACAGATGCAAATAGAATATTACACATCTGTTGTTTAAAGAGAAATTCTTTTCTGCTTCCCAGCTATGAGAGGGCTTTAAAATGTATGTGATTTGTGTATTGGTATAAAGCCTGTTCTCTGAGGCTCCTTTATGAAGAAAGTTTAGTTGGTTCTGGCTTTTAAACTCTTTTCCAAAAGAGGAGTTTATGGGGTTTTTCCCTGGGATCCCTCAAGAACAGGCGTACTGTTCCGGAAGCCCTGTCTTCTTCCTTCCACGAGGAAGAAGGGCTCTTCCTAAAGAGGAAGTTTTTCCAAAATTTGGCACAGTGTAGACTGGCCAAATTTCGGGAAAGTGTGTCTTCCAAAAAAAAAAACTATCAGAAAAAGGTACGCAAATTGTGGAATGCATTTTGCGTACCTTTTTCCAATAGATCATTGTAGTCTAGACATAGCCTGGATATGTTTTGTGAGCGGGGTTCTTCATCCACCCCTTGCAATGCCCTAATGAAGTTAAGAAGCAATGTTACCTGCATCCTACCCATGGGAAGGTGAGCATAGAGAGATTAAGTAACTTAACAGGTCAATGGCAGAGTCAAGAGTACAACCTTGGTCATCAGGTGTGGGATACAGGTGCGCATCAGGCTAAAAATCAGTAGAAAGCATTCCTTTCCTTTAAGTAATGAGTAATCATAGTTGCAACTCTAGTGTATTGTTCTCTGATGTAGGGTTAAAGACAGCACAGCTATAGTCCATACAATTCCATCATAGACAACCCAACAATTATTTCCTGCAAGAGACTGGCACAAGGGCTAGGCCCTCTTTAAGTCCTTCTTAAACCTTATTTTGAGTGCTTACGTGGTCTATAGGCATTATGCTGCCCCTCTGGACAGGGATGGATTTCACTCAGTGACTTTTTCTCTGGGTTCATGTGATTTGTTCTTGGGGCAGCCAGGACTGTGGGTCACCTTGTTAGCACCCTGCCTCCACTGTGAGGGAGACTGGTGCTTAACTGGCATCAATTTCCTGACACCACCAACCTGTGATCCACCCAGGTGCTCTTCTTTGGGCAATACCAGCCTTTATTTCCCCTGCAGCTTAGCAATACGTGTACCCCCTCCCCCATCCTTGAGCTCCTTTGAAGCATTTTCTTGTAGCATGCAGCCCTTTATATTGACTAGACACTCACAAAAACACCAGGTCTACTGTCCCCAAGAGAACAGTGTATATACCAGCTTCTGGGATTCAACTCAGAATCAGCTCCTTGCATAACCTTGTGCCTAAATAAGGGCTCCTCACTCCCAGAGTCATTTGTAGTGTTTCAGCCAAGGCTGGTTGTGATCTCCTTTTCATGAATGTAATTACACTATTACCCACTTACTGCCTGTTGGAGGGTAAGGGTGTGTTCTCATTGTCTGTTCAGTCAGTATAACTACCTATCACTCTTTCTCTAGTGTGCTCTTTCCTATGGACTTCACTCCTCAGTTGATATTGTATGCAAATAGGGACCTGTTGTGTGTGTTGAATTTCTTTCCTGACAAAAAACCTGTTGGTCAATCCTGCTTTGATACAGACCTTATCACACACAGTTAGTGTACACACAACTCCTTACCTAGCATCTGTACATACATTTCACAACTATGGTAATGATCATTGTGGCTTGGATTTTCATTTAAGACCTCACATGGTATTCTTTGAACAAGAATGTACATACCAGAATCAAGACATTCCTGTAACCCCCTTGCCAGTTGGCACTGAGAGCTTCTTAGGTGACCATAAGATTCTAAAATATGGCTTTGGAGTCAAAACATATGTTGATGTATCTTGTTACATGGGAGGCAAATAAAGAACACAAGCTGGGAGGTCAAACCTATGTACTGGTCTAATTGCTACTATAGTCCACATAGTGCAAGTACAACTTCACTGCTGAGTGCATGTGCATATTTATGTCTTCCTGATTTCTGTTCTGTTTTCTCTCTCTCTCTCTCCTCACATCAGCATTTGTTGTCCAATTTCTTAGAAAATAAGCATTTTCCACTGATTTTTTTGAAAGACCTGTCTTCATAAGCATGCATCCTTATATCTGCCCAGTGTGTGCACCCTTCCTGACCCTATCTACATGTAATTTAGAAGAATTGCTTCATGTAAGGAATACTACACAAGAAACTAATGTGTCAGACAGCTATGGCCGAATGATTTCTGACTCTGGTTCCCAAAGCAAACTCCACACATCTGTAATATATTTAAGGCACTGCTTACTCATAACTTCTTCTCCCTGTGGTCCTTTTTAATGAAGGGTATGAAAAATTAAACTCTTTAGTAGACTCCAGCAAACTAAACAGGCCTCTGAACAAATGCCTAGTATTTTCCTCACACACCATTATATCCATAACTGTTTCTAGCTGTGGAATTTACATTGATAAATGAAATGGGATCTGTTGTGAGTTTCTTGCAACATATAATACATTTGGGGCCACATGCTGCCTAAGGTCAGGGGCTGTTTCATGGCCTTTACATTAGGAATGTCTTTTGTGAGGCAGTAGGAATGAGTGAGTATACAGTATGTAACTCCAGAATTACTTATTAACAAAATAATGGCAAAATAGCACAGAGGGGAGTAAGCAGATTGAACTGCATTTTGTGACTTGTGTAGCTAAGTAAAAGTAACAAAGAGGTTTTGGGTATTCTCTGTATCCTGCACCTTGAAATAAAAGAGATTTCCTGTTGGCTGGAAGCAAGACTGTGAGTCAAACCAAGATGGATGTTACTATAATATAGTGGAGAATTACGTAAGACGTATTTGTTCTTTCATTTATTTTCTAAGAGATACCCTCGACTTAGACATTATATTTCTGTTTAGTCTGTGGGGTTGGTGCAGCTGTCCACATACTAATGTAGTAACAGGTAATATTTTGTACCATAGAAGCTGATATCTGCTGGAAATCCCGGTAAGACTTTGGAGGTCCTGCCATGATCAGTTAAGTTGGTAAAATCCTACAGTAGTAGCATATATAGTAGGATGGCCCCACAATAAATGTGCAAAGCTGCTACATTCACAAGGAGAATGAGATGCTGAATACTGGTAACTCACATTTGAAAAAGTGACACACAAAGGTACATCTACATAATAGAGTTATTTCAGAGTAACTGATGTTACTTCAAAATGACAAAGCGCGTCTACACTAAAAGCCTTTATTTCAACATAATGTCAAGCTGGAGGACTTCTTACTCTGACTCACGGTAACCCTCATTTTATGAGGAGTAAGGGAAGTTGAAGGAAGAGTATTCTTCCTTCGACTTCCTGCTGTGTAGACCGTGCCAAAAGCTGAAATAAGCTATTGCGACTTAAGCTACACAATTGACGTAGCTTATTCCAGCTTTAGCCCTGCTGTGTAGACGTATCCAAAATGACTCAGACATGGAGGGAGCTAAGAAAGGAAGCTCTCTGAATATTGCTTAATGTTCACATTTCAATTAGAGCTGAGCAAAAGCTTGTTTCTGATTTATTTACCAAATTTAGGGGGAAAGTTTCAGGATCACCAGAAATAGAATTTTTTTTTTTTTTTGCTTTTCTCAATGAGAAAAAATTCTTAAAATATTATTCCGGAGGATAATGTAAAATGTTTCATTTGGCCTGAAAACCAAAATGTTTTGTTTTTTGGGGGGTATTTAGGGATGTAATAGTTTTGAGTCGATTAATGCTATCAACTATATGCATTTAAATGCAGAGCCACAGCAGGAGACATACCCCCACTGTGGCTCTGCATTTAAATGTAGTAGAAGCCAGGTTGCCAGGTAGCCCGACTCAGTTCCGGCTTCACGGCTTGCACCAGGTCCGGGACCAAACCCCACTGTGGCTCTGCATTTAAAATGTAGTAGGAGCCGGGCCTACTACATTTAAAATGCAGAGCTGCAGTGGGGTATGGTCCCAGACCAGGTGTGAGCTGGGACTGAGCTGGTCTGCCTGCCTGCCCAGCTCCTACTATGTTCTAAATTCAGAGCCAGAGTGGGAGTAGCTCGCAGACCCAGTGTGAGCCAGGACTGAGTGCTTTAACTGCCTTCTCTTATCAACTAATCGCGTAATTGATAGAATTTTTATCAACTACATGATTAGAAATTAACTTCTTAACATCCCTAGCTGTATTTAATGCTTAAATTAAAAATATTTTTTTTAACAAATCCCATTGGGAAAAGAGAAATGAAAATGTTTTGTTTTGAACATGTTGAAACAAAACACTTCAACTTCTCAATTTTTTTCGTATTTTTCAGCCAAAACGGTTTGCCCAATTCAACCCAAATTCAGTAATATTCTTGTTTCCCCAGAATTGTCATCTTTTGTGGCAATTTAGAGTCTACACATAAATTACTGTGGCTAGATCTACTTACAGAATATAATTAGACGAGTAATGCCTCATGGCTCCTCTCAGAATTAGGCAATCGTGCTAAGTTAGGCAGAGATTCCTGCTGTACCAAAGGCTTTACAATCTAACAATACAAAGAGAACAAATACAAATACCTCTCAGGTTACAGACTGAATGCCTGGCTTCCAGAAGGTTTGAGGGAGGTTTTCAGTACAAATACTCCCAACACAAGGCATTACTTAAGATTATTTGTACCATAGTAGTTGCAATGAGCAATTGGGGATCATTATAGCATCCCCAGGGTGCACAGAATGAATGCCTATGCCAAAGTATAAAAGAAAGTGCCAGTCTTCCCAGACCATGCCACACCAACTAGGAAATGGTACGGGCAATGACTTCCTATGGTTGAACCAGAGAATACAAAAACAATCCGTCAGGAGAAGATACAGATGCTAATAATTTAATGAGGAAATTGATACTTCATTAATGATTGAAAACTGTGGATGCAGAAAGTGCCAACAAAGCAGCTCCGTTGGCCATGTAGTGAGGTTGTATAGATACATGCTAAAGGAACATCCATGTCAATGGGAAATGAGGCCAGTAATCCTCAGTGCAGCAGACTCATCAACTCAAGTTAACTGCATTGGCTAAAAAACCCTCCTTGCCTCAAAAAAAGAATTGAGAAATCAAAAATAACTTTATCCACACAGGGCGGGGAACACCACTGATGGAGGAATAGCTTCTGTAAACAAGCATTCTGTGGCTTTGCAATACTAAATGGAAAGGGGGCAAATAAATGCTGGGTACCAGAAACGCTGCCAAATCAAATTGCAGTCCCATAGATGTGACAGACCATTTCTAGCTCTCTAACTAGATGCATTTCTGACAGAAAGCTGCCCATGGTTAGGAAGGAACAGGGGCTGAGTGTTCTAGAAAGCATGGAGAAGGGGCGCTGTCAGTTGGTCTCACTATGAGGGCAGGTGAGCTGCTTTGGAGAGTTGAGGAAACTCCAACCCATCTCCCCTTAGGGGGCTGTGAGCGTGAATGGGAACTCAATTCATGGGGTATCTTCAGAGAAGACAAGCTTTACCAGAGGTGGGGAGGGGAAACATCTGCACTGATTTCTCCTGCACAGGTGCGGGACCAGGCAATGAGGGAACAGGGCCAAAGAGGAAATGTAGGGCAAACTTATCTATCGGGCATTGTTAAAGGACACTAAGGTTCCCTTTTCTGTTTGGTGTATAAGGATGTCTGTGTGTGTGTCTCTCTCTTTCTCTTTCTCTCTCTGGGATCCCTTGAATCAAGTAAGATTTCCCCTTCAATGCCTAAAACTGATGAGTGAATGGAAGAGAAATTAGGCCAGTTCTGTCAAGGAACACCTCTGGCAGTGGCTGCACATGAGGTCTCTATCTCCAGCAGAACCGACACCAGAGGTGCTGATGGCAGGCCCGGGAGCACTCCTTACGTTGGGTGCTCTGATCTTCTTCATGGAGACGATGCTTGATTTCAAAGTGTTGGACATCATTCTTGATGGTGATCCTCCATGATACTTGTACTAAATATCAAATCTAGCTGACAAATATGGGAAGGAGAGCAGAGTCCAATAAACATCACTTTCCCAAATTCATGGAAAACTGTCTATGAGAACATGGCATAGCTGGAACCACAATGTGGGCAAGACATGTCTGCTTGGGAGTATGGACCCAACTAGAGGACAGGCACTGGCCTGGCCTGAGTAGTTTTTGATGGGTTTTCCAAAAGGATCTTGTGCTGCACCACACCATGCAGTGTGGTTAGTGGTAGGAGTTAGGCAGTCAGCTAATGACGGCATGACTTCAGAATCTGACTCAGAGCTTGAGTAACTCCTCCTTTCTGTGGGCATTTCCATGGAAGGAATAATCTTGTCCCACGTAATGAACTAGAATTCACCTTTATTCAAGAATCTCACTTTACTCTTGTGCAATATTTTAACTATAACCCTAATTAATTTTTAAAGCACATAATCTTGTATTTAGCAACATAGCATAAGGACACGAGAACAATAGTCACATCTTGTGAATATCAAGGATCTTTTTGTAGAATTTAAAGTAATTTTCATTGTTCTTTTCAGTAATCTCTTGGGACTCTGAAACTGAAATATCTCCCTAAGGTATGTCTATACTAGCCCCCTAGTTCGATCTAGGGAGGCTAAAGAGGGCAACTGAAATTGCAAATGAAGCGCGGGATTTAAATATCCCGCGCTTCATTAGCATGTTCCCAGCTGGTCGCCATTTTAGAAATTGACTAGCCCGAAGTAACTACCCGCATCTACACGCAGCAGTGAAACGGAATTCTGAAATAAAGCCCTAAATCGAATTAGTTGGTAAACCTCATTTGACAATGTAACTATTCCTCCATTATAAAAATCAATAAAATATGAATCAGTGGGTGAAGGAAAGTAGTAAGCAGGAAAAAATCTGGGGCAACCTGAATGAGTGGAGATGTCAGAGGGTAAGATATTTAAGTGCCTGAGTGATTTAGGAGCACAAGTCCCATTTGCTCCTGAATCACTTTGACACTTTTGAAAGTTCTACACACAGTCTTTATATAAATTCTCAGCCCACATCTTCAAAGATATTTATGCACTAACTCCCTTTGATGTCAGTGGGAGTTAAGCATCTAAATACCTTTGAGGACCTGGACCATTTTTTCTAAGGCTACCTAAATAACTAATAAGAGGAACATGTTCTCTAGAGACTTTAAATGGGCTTCCCCCAAGTTAATTAAGATTTAAAGGTGATCTGCAAAGGGTGAGGAGAAGAGCTTGTACCCTTTTTGTCTTTTCTTCAGGTATAAAGAAGGCAAACACATTTTTAAAGGTGTATTCTGCTTTTTTTTTTTTTAAAACACTGGAAATTCAGGTCTTGTCTTGCCCAGAAGAATGCTGGTGCCTGGAGAACTAGTGAAATGATGACATAAGGAGAGTGAATACTGAGACCTGAAAGTGGAGAGGAATTCTAGTCAGACTGAAATCTAGTTGTCTTGTGTTTAGCTTCCATGACTCAACTCTGGAGATTAAAAGATTTCAGTGTTAAAGATTCAACATCCTAGTTCTTTAGTTCAATATAGAAGGGAGTTACAACTTCTCAGGACAGGTCTACACTTGGGGGCAAAGTCGAATTAAGGTACGCAACTCTAGCTATGTGAATAGCGTAGCTGGAGTTGACGGACCTTAGTTCCACTTACCGCGACATCCCCACTGCAGAGAGAAACTCTCCCATTGACTCCCCTTGCTCCTTGCAACACAGTGGAGTACTGGAGTTGATGGGAATGTGATCAGCTGTCAATTTATCATGTCCTTACTAGACCTGTTAAATTGACACCCAGGAGGTTGATCTCCACAGCGTCAATCGCCTGAGACATCTAGTAGGACCTCCTGCAAAAGGATGGGGCAGAATCACAGAGTGAATGTTCCCAGGATTGCAATTTTATTCTGAATGTCATGGTATTTGATGTGGTTTTTTTTAAACTCTAAACCCTGGCATCATGTGAATATACCAGAATCTCTGCTGCTTTTTTTAAAGAAGTTTTTAGCCTTCATGGTTTTGGAGAAAAGCTGGAAAACATCACCCTCAAGACTCATAGGGCAGAAAGAAAATAAACAGGATTCAAATACATTATTTTGAAAATCTCGTGATTTTTGAAACTTTAGTATTGATAATGTTGCAGTCCTGACACTTCTAAGAAGAAATATAACTACACATTTTCAAGCCATGTTTACACTTCACAAACCCAACTGTAAAAAAAAAAAAAAAATCCTTATCAGAGTGCTTTAAGAATCTTTAGTATTACAAATATGCTTGTTTCACAACTTGATCTCCACTGGTCTCCTGTTTAACAACATAGAGGATGTGGCTTAAGAAGGAAGGGAAGCAGTGTGATCATGACAATCAAAACACCCCCCAAAAGAATATTATACAGGGTCATTTGCATACTTGAGATGCTGAACTGTATTTGGATTTTGGCTGTACTCAAATCTGTGGGAGAGGGGCTTGTTTGGGCTCAGCTCTGTTTATTATCAAAGGTTGGAAGAATGACTGACAGGGAGATGAGAGAGTCAGGATGGGACTATTAAACACAGCTTTAAAGGTTGTGTTACTTTTGGTACTGGAAAGAAGAATGGCCAGAAGTAATCGGCTGTGTTTATAGTCTTTACCTGGATATATTGGTTGTCTTAAAATGAACCTCTTGAGTCACTAGTCAACTATCCAGGGCTATGATTGTGCAAAGGCCCTTGGGTTTTGAAATCATGTAGTGAGAAGCTACTTTGAATATTTTAACTAGAACATGATATATTAGCTAATAAATCACAAATGAGAGAAACGTTGTAAGATGTGCTCAGAAATAGCAGTCAACAGGCTGCTCAGAACAATGGGAAGGAGGTATGAGGTATAAATTGAGGATACTCAGTCTGAAACACAACTTACAGGCATTAGCTGCCACTTACAATGTGAAAGACTCACTGATGTATGAGGTGCAATGGAAATCAATACACTATGACTCGGTTACATTTCAAGATAGTTGTTTGTTACATTAGATTGGCTAAAAGGAAATGCAAGTGAGTGTAAAAAGCATTAATATGTTTGAAATTATAATACGATTACAACACAATGAAATGCTATACTCTTAATTTGTATAAAGCAATGATGGTCAGGTTCATTATTAGCTTGAAAGAAGTGAATAGTTAAAAGTTATAAATGATTCATTATATACTTACCAGTGGTATAAATTATAGAATGTGGCACACACAAGAAGGTGTAGGAGCATTGTGAAGATATCGATATAGAATATACCAATGGCCAGTTTAGGCAAAACTCCTATTAATGCTAAAAAGTATTGGACAAAAACTCTTCTTTAATCCTTTTGTCTGAGACAGGACTTCAGAATTGGACATTGAAATCTTGTTGATTACAGGTAGCTAATTTGAGCTAGTTTATGGATGGCTGGTGATTGTGAACAGTAGAAAGCCATCCATAAAGGATGATCTGAGGATTCACGTGATCTGAGGATTCACCATCTTTCAGTCAAAGCTGGATATCTTTTTAAAAGCCATTTGTTTTGAGCAACAGCAAGTTATGGGTTTGCTGACATTAAGTGAAGGTCTCTGGCTTGTGTTATGCAGGGGTCAGGCTAGATCAGGAGTGAGCAATAATTTTTGATGGGGGCCACTTCAAGATTTTGATAAGTGGTCAAGGGCTGCACTTTTCTATGGGGCGGGTACAGGGTCTGAGATGAAGGTTGGGTGCAGAAGGGAGCTTGAGGTAGAAGACTGGAGTGCAGGAGAGGGGTCTGAGCGGCAGTTTGAGGGATGGAGGGGGTTGTGACCTGGGGCACATTGGGGGTGCAGGAAATTGGGGGTGCAGTGTCCTGGAGGGCTTATGGGTGCAGGAGGGGATTCTGGCCGGGGGGGAGGAGTGTAGGAGGGGGTTCAAGGTCTGGGATCAAGGTGGGGTGCCAGAGACAGGCACTGGCCAGAAGGCACTTAAGCAGCTCCCAGCCAGAAGCCCAGTGGGACCCTTAGACAGGCTCCCCTGCCTGCCAGCAGCCTCAGGCCACTCAAAGTTGCTGTCTGCTTCCTGTGGTGCTCTGCTCTGAGGGGGGAGGTTTTGTGCACTGCTTCCACCCCAGCACAATCTCTCAGCTCCCACTGGCTAGAAACCAGCCAATGGGAGCTGAAAAATGATACTGGTGATGGAGGCAGTGCACGAAACCTCTCCCTCCTGCTGGCCGTGGTGCAAAGACCCACTGAGTGTAGCCATCCGTTTTGAGTGGCATGGAGCTGCTCAGGGCCACAGGGGCAGGCCACAGACCAGATTAAAAGGCTTGCCTAGCCAGGTCCAGCCTGAAGGCAGTATCCCTGGACTAGATGATCATGGTATTCCTGCTGGCTTGGAAATCTATTAATTTATGCCGTTAAGGTTTCAAGGTAGAATGATACACAGTAGAAATAAATGCTTAATAAGATTGTTCTGCCTCATTGAATCAGATTAATAGCCATCACTTTCTTCTTCAGTCTGTGATTTTTCTTAAGAGATTCTTCACATTGTTAGAAAAATAACCTTTGGAGCCAAGCCATAACTATCTCATTCCTTGCAACTTTTACTTATTACTTGGGCTTAGAGGCCAACCAAGAATGGGGTCCTGTAGAAAACAGCTTGTGCTGCACAGGCAGCCTTAATTCTGCCCTTTCTTCACTTCTGAGTGCTTGGGTTTGGAAATGTAATGCTCTTCTAGCACAATGTGTGTGTGGAGACTTCCTAGATTTTTGAAAAAAACAAACCACCCCTAATTCTGTTTACTTTTTAATCATGTCATATCGACACCCACATGTTTCATCAGCAGGTTGGACACCTTAAATTGGGAGTAGGGAACTATTTTTGGGTTGCGGGCTGCTGACCCACAGAAAAATCAGTCAGGGGCTACACAATTGAGAAGCAAAAAAACCCCTCATTGACATGCCCCCCCCAACTGAGAAGGCAGAGGCGCAGCAGTGACAGCGAGCGCCCCACCTCCCCTTTACCGACTAATTGAGTAGTCAGTGTAAATTCCATCAACTCGATTAGCTGATAAATGAAAATTTAACATCCCTATTCCAATGAAATAGTGAATCTCAGAAATCTTAGGTTCCTCTTAAGGCCTGGAGGGGGAGTGTGCTTAGTAGATACAGACTTTTCTGCCTACCTCCTACCATCCTGCCCAGTTTCTTCTAATTTGTCTGTGCTCTGGTCCTGTCTCTTCCCTGCTCCTGACTCCTTGTCCCAGTCCCATTCTACTCAGCTAGCCAGTGCCTGTTTCCACTTCTTAGGCTTTTCATCCCAGTCTCTTTCCCCAGCCAGTCCTCGTCGCTCTCTTCGGACTTTCCTTTCCCCAGTCTGTTTCCTTACCTCGCTACTCCATTTACTCCCTTGGGGTCCTTATCTGATCTCTCTGCCCAGCCTCCAGTCATACCCTCAGCCACCATGTTCCCCATCATTGCTGGATTGCAGGCCTAGTCTCTTTCCCAGACTTCTTCTCCATTCTCAATGTCCACCCTTCGCCCAGCTTTTCCCAGTCCATTTGGCCAGGAAGCCCCAATTCTCCCCTGCATTCTAATTCTTCATCAGATCTGATCCCTCTTTCCTACCTCTCTCTATCCCCCAAAAAAGTTTCCCGTCCCAGTTTTTCTGTAAACTCTTGTCCAATCTCAATCTTGTCCACTAGCTCACAGTCTGTCCCTCATTTCCCTGCCTGGCTTCCAGTCCTAGTCTCCTTGCCCCACCAGTCCCAGTCCCCAAACTTCCAGTCCTAGTTTCCACTTCCTCCTCCTCCACCAGTCTCCCATTCCAGTCTGCCCTCAGGTTCTTTGTCTCAATCTCCTCCTTCCCCTCACCTCCCATATTTGGCTCTTTCCCCCTCTTTCTTGCTTTCAGGTGCTTTATTCTTCCACATTGCCAGGGCATCAGCCGGAGAGAAGGGGGAAGTACTGAAAACAGGAGAGTCAGGCTCCCAGATCTCCGTTCCAGTGCTTGGACTCAGACCTGGCATGGCCAAGAACAGTCAGGAAAACTAAAGAGGAA
Source organism: Rafetus swinhoei (assembly GCA_019425775.1). NCBI lineage: Eukaryota > Metazoa > Chordata > Testudines > Trionychidae > Rafetus > Rafetus swinhoei. The sequence goes on from CM033437.1 coordinate 230,224,192, forward strand.
GGCCTGCTCAGCCCTAGCCTGCAGCATTCTCTGTGTAGATGGAATCTTCAGGAGTTAAGCTGCGAAGCTCTGGCAAGTATCTAGTCAGAGGGTAAAATCTAAAAATTTTAAAGATTTAAAACGAGGTCAAATTTGAGTGGTTTTTTACAGGGATGGCAAAAAGCCGATTCCTGATGCCAAGGTAATCCTCCCCCACCCCCTCAAGTTTGAAGCCCCTTTCCTGAAGCATAGGGATGCTAGAGCTTCTCAAAGAAGTTGCCTAATATTTTAACACAGAGAAAACCTATTTCCCTGGCCCTGTTCTTAAAATAGGCTGAAATTTTAGGGCTGTAACTTCCCAGGACTTTTCAACCTGAAGCAGACACCCAGTATGTAAAATCACAGCAGAAATAGTTAAAGGCTGGCAAAGTTGTAAGCAATGGAAAATAGAAGTTTTGGGCAACATTAATGATAGGTGGTGCTACCAGTCCTTTACATAATGAAAGAGTTTTTGTGTTTTTTGGCAAAGATCGAGGACTGTATGTGCACAAAGTAAAGCTGGGCAAATGTTGTTGTTCAGTATCCCAGTGATTCATCAACAGCTCTTTGAAAGCTTCCAGTTACTGACCTTCTTATAATAACACCTCTTTAGCACATGCAATATGCTTTGCTTCAAAAAAGTGGCATTATAATAAGGGAGGAGTGGAAATACATATGCACTGAATAAAAACCTATAAAATGTAAAGCAAGTTTGAAAGGCACAAACAAGCATGAGACAGAAAATACTAGTGAAATAAACCTGCGTGAAAAACATTTCAAACACGTTCTGAAAGCCTTTCATGCCATACCATGTATTATATCTAGACTGAAAACTGTTATGAGTCAGAAAATGACTGATAAACAAGTTTCATGCAAATCTCTTTTCCTCTAAGACAAATCTCTTCTTTAAAAATGTATCACAATCACTCTTTAATGCAGTGGGGGGAAAAAAGAGCAGTTTTTTTGTTTGTTTTTGGGGTGTGTAAGCAGAATTATAGCACTTATTAAACTATCCCGTGAAAACATTTGTACATTATAGGAAGGCATGTTAGCTTAGGCATGTTAATATTATTCACATAAAGTTGCCCACATATGTGAGCCTTGAGGAGGGTGTCTAAAAATATTACTTTATAAGCAAGTTGCTGTTCTAGTTTGCCTGTTTTCTGCTAGCACCTCTTGTGGGCTGCGGTGCCCTGGGAAACATTACTGCAGAAGCCCCACCCCTCCCATGGAAAGTTCATGGCAACCATCAATCAAAATTAGTTGCCTCTGGCAACCAACAACAAATCTGGCTGAGTTAATCACTGGGATCAAGCATGATGTGACATGGTTATTAGTACACTGAGTTCCGCTGAGAATTCCTGGCATCGGGAAGATTTAATCTCCAGGAACTTCTAGAAAGTAAGTATTAATGTCTGAAGGCTAACTAAAAGAACAGCAAATTCCAGGATTAATTTAAAACTCCTCCGGCTTGGTTGTATCCAGTTGCTGTAACTTAGTGGAGGAAAAAATCCAGAGCTAGCATTAAAACTAAGGATCACAAGATCAAACTCTAGCTCCTTTGAGATGTGCTTGGCTGGGTTATGGAGGAAAAGCTGCATGCTGAGCATTTCACTACTACCCAATATCGCTTGCAGTTTGCAACAGTGTTGCTCCAGTTGAAAATCTGCAAACATGGCTATTATATGGTGTTTGCATTTTCATTTTCCTGGTTTTATTAACTGGTATATGGATTTGTATATATTTTACTGACTTGTTTGTATAATTCCCTGCACACCTTGGCAGAGCAAGAGGACATTCATATAGCATGTGGCCAGGGGTGGCCCTAGACGAGCTGCTGGCAACTGGCGCCCTAGGCGAAATGCGCGATCGGTGCCCCTGCCTCCAAAGCCCTCAACGGCCGTTTATCTTGGCGCCCGAGGCGACCAGGCGTTTGCCTGTATTGATGGGCCGCCACTGCATGTGGCATTCCTTTAAAGATACTGGGCCTCCTTCTCTATTTCAGTGATTTTCAAACTATGGGTCACAACCCTGTACTGGGTAATGGAATGTCAAGCACTGGGTCTTATTGCTGCAGGGGGATCAGGCGATTAGTGGGGGTGCTAAGGGAGGCTGCCTGCCTGTACTAGCACTGCAGACTGCACTGCACCCCAGAAGCAGCCAGCAGCAGACCTGGCTCTTAGGTGCAGGAAGCAAGGGGGAGGAGAGAGTACACAGGGCTCTGCGCACTTACGCTGCACTCCCATTGGCTGAGAACCTTGTGCTGGTTGCTTCTGGGGTGCAGTATGGTCTGAAGTGCCAGGAGAGGCAGGAAGCTGCCTTAGCACCGTCACTGCACTGTGGACCAGAAAACACATAAGCTCCTCTGCCCCAGACCTGATCCTCCCCAAAGCTGGAGCCTCCTTCTACACTCCAAAGTTTTCATCTGCAGCCCTGCCCCGGAGCCCACACGCTAGTCAAATGATGTTGGGTCGTGGGCATCAACAATTTTCTTCAACTGGGTCATGAGAAAAGAAGTTTGAAAATCACTGCTCTGAGTCTGTCTTGGGTAGTCATTTGCATCAGTGTAATACTTGTATAAAATGCTTCCATTCTTTCTTAGGAGCATCTTACACACACTTCGGACTGGTGCAAAGTGCATGGCAGCAAAGAATAGGAAAACACAGATGCTTACACTCACACACGTATCATGCCTTTATGGGGAAGGGCCAGCAAACCATGTGCAAGCATTCCCAGGTGCAAGGGTGGGTTAGGCAAGGGGAAGAGGGCAATAACACTCCAAACCCAGCAAGATCCAAACAGCAGGCCTCCTGGATTACATTTATTTTCCATTGGCTCTGTCTGCACCAAACTTTTTGTCTTTGACAGCAGGAAGCTGAGGGGATAAAGAAAGGTTAATTTAGAAGACCTTAAGTGGAGCACCTTTATCTTCTGCTTCCAGATCCACTAAGTTTTCAAATGTGAGGATGCAGCAGAGAGCTACTGTTCCTCAGCTCTGCATTCTTTCCTGAACTCCGAATGTAGGGAAGAGGCCTCTGTCAGGTGGGAGTTAGGTGCAGGAAGCAAGGTGTCAGATGAATGCTGCTGCAATAGAGCATTTCTCTGCCCAACAAAACCTGGCTCACTTTTGTGGAAACTCAGCTATGTTCACACTCTCTGTGACACTTTCCTTGAGATGTGGTTTGGCCCAGTTGTTCTGCCTATTCTTCCAAGAGGGCCCTAGGAGAAACATGGCACTTTTCAAAGAAGTCAAGTCAGAGGTCATCATTGGCTTGGCTTGACACTCTCACATGTATTTTAGACCAGGAAATAGAATGATTTTCTCTAATGTAAAAGGTGAAAAATTCAGCAAAGTTTTAGAACTCTCACTTATTCAAGATCTAAAGATAACTTCCTCCTTTCATTAATTCATTAACAAAACCACAAACGGTATTTATATCGTGTTACTTCACAGCTGGTGCATTGCAGCAGTCATGGCAGAAAAGTATCCAGCAACGTAATTATTGCAGCAAACTTGCTGCCCTGATCACTTCTGACATCCATTCCATTCAAGAGGAAAGTGTCTCCATGTGGAAATCAATGATTAAGACAAAGTTGCGTATTGGGTAGAACAACTCAGATGTTCAATTCCTGGGTCTGCTGCTGCCTTGATATGTGACTTCAAGCTAGTCATGTCACCTCTTTGTGTCTCAGTTTTCTCATTTGTCAGATGGACTTACTGGTACTTCAGTTGTAATGCACCTTTAGATCTATGTGTGAAAAGTGCTGTATAAGAGCCACTAGTTATTTTAACCTGTTTTTTTTTCTCATGTATCTTCAATGCATTGCCTTCCCTGGTACAAATCAGTGTAGTTTCACTGAAGTCAATAGAGCTGCACTAAGGGCTGGATGTAGTGGCAGGCACCCCGGTGACTATGTGGGGTCCCCCAGTTGGGGCACGCTCTTGCTCGTTAGCAACATAAGGGATAATAGAATGTTTGAAGTAGGGATGTTAAATATTGAGTAATTGACTATCTGATTAGTCGATAGGGTGCCTCTGCCTTTGAAGTGTAGCAAAAGTCCTAGGGCTGTTGCTACACTTCAAAGGTGGTGGCACTATGTGGAGCCTAGGGTCAGCTGGGGACTCCCTCGCTGACCCTGGGCTCCATGAGGCGCTGCTGCTTTGAAACGCCGTGTGCAGCCTGGGAACACTCCAGCTGGCCCCAGGCTGCACATGGTGTTTCAAAGTGGCAGTGCTGCATGGAGCCCGGCGTCTTGCCCCAAGCTCTACGTGGCGCTGACACTTTGAAGTACCCTGCCTCTTACCTGTCCCCCTTGCTACCTCTTTCTGATAGAGACAGCAAGGTGGGTGGGGGGAAGCAACTAGATGACTAGCCTGTCGACTATCCAGTAAGCATTTGTTTATCGGTTAGTCAACTAGTCCACATCGCTAGTTTGAAGTAAAATGTTTCAGGTATTCCACATGTGAAACGCAGATCACTGACTTCAAATGTCTAGTCTAAGTTGTGTCTTGATATTTAAAAGTTTTAACAAATGGAGGGGAAGAGGAGGCACTGAAGACAGCCCTTGCCTGGGACACCATTTAGGCTATATCTACACAGCAACATTATTTTGAAATAACTAGCTTTATTTCGAAATAACTTAGTCCGTGTCTACACAGCCAGCAGTTATTTCGACATGTCAAAATATTGTCAAGCTGGAGGACTTCTTACTCCAACTCCTGTAACCCTCATTTTATGAGTAAGGGAAGTCGGAGGAAGAGTGCTCTATTTCCAAATGAGTGCTGTGTTGACAGCACCAAAACTTGAAATAAGCTATTTCGAAATAAGCTACGCAATTGACATAACTCGATGTGTGCTTAGCAAATTGAGCTAAGCCCTGCTGTGTAGATGTGCCCTTAGTGTATGGTCAACTTTTCCAACCGGGTAGACTGGATGCCATTGCCACAAATGGCATCTGGCCTAGCTGTCTGGGAAAGCTGGAAGCCCTACAAGGGGAGCACAAAACTTTGTTTCTGTGTGGGTGTTAAATAATTGGTTTTTTGTGCTTTTTATTTATTACATTAAATAGTTTTGTATTTCACAAAAATAACCACAGTCAGGGTCCTGTTAGATCAGGCACTCTACAAACATGTGTGAGACTGTTCTGACCCTAACAATTTCATAACAGAAGTACACTACACAGACCTAAGGGTGTTGGATTCTTACCATTTTACAGATGGAGAACTGAGGCCCACGGTCATACAGGAAATCCTGGCAGAGCCTGTAGTTGAACTCCCATTCCCTGAAGCCTAGGCCCATCTTTAACTGTTAGACCACCTTATCCTCTCAGTAGTTCTTTAACTTTCTCATGCTGTTGGTGGGAGTAAGATATATAGGGTTGCCAGATGGTTTCAACAAAAATAACGGACACACTTGACATTACATCACAATCTACCAGACATTGATATTTTCTTATTTATATTTTCTCAATTTGTTTCCTGAACAGAAAGCTCAAATACTGGACTGTCCGGTTCAAAACTGGACACCTGGCAACCTTAGTAAACAATGCCAATTCCTTGGCAAATAATGCCTTTCAATGCACTGCATGTTGACCAGATTTGGAGAGAATTAAATTTTCTCTGTCATTTATAGACTTTAAAAATAAGGTGACATGGAATAGTAATGAAGAATAAAGGAATAAAGATATAGGAAATCCTAGTTTGTATTATACTGGCAAATCAAAGAGCTACTTTTCTTTAATCCACTTACTGCCTCAGCACTCCTCACACAAAACCAAGGAAAATCCCCACAGAGCTTGAAGAAGAAAGGAGGGAGGGAGAAGTGAAGCACATCTAATAATTAGGAAAACTGTAATTCATTGGCTGAACATATGAATATCATGTGGTTACATTTAAAGCCTCTATGTTAGGAAAGAATGGGGGAAAGCACTTGTATCCATGGCTAGGCTTGGCAAGGTTCATGAACTGAATGGGAATTGATGCCAGGTTTTCAGTGGTGTTGCATCCAAATGTGAGTTGGCGTGAAAACCATGCAAAATGCAGTTGTTTCATAATATTTAGCCTGGAGCGAGGTGATTTAGTGATTTCAGCTAAGCTGCACTTTGGGAAGCTTTTGAATTTGTACAAATCTGAATCTTGGATTCTAAACATCAGGGGTGGGAAACGGAGACCAAGCAAAATTGAAGAGGGTCACACAAATCTCTGTGAAAGGAAACCACCAACTTTTAGAAAGCTCAGCTTTAGAGCTTGATTCTCCCAGCTTTGCTCATGCTGATTAGTGCATGCGGCAGGAACTAGGGATGTCAATGTGTTGTCAACTACATGATTAACCAATAACTCTGGGCTTATGGGTTAATCTTGTCAACTACATACACTCCCCGGCCCGCTTGCTGCTCCTGTATCAGAGGCAGCAAGTGGTGGGGGGCGGGGAAGGAGAGCAGGAGACAGTGCCTGTGAGGAGCTGGCTTTAAGCAGACCCCTCACAGGCACCGGATCTGCCTCCCCCGCCACATGATATTCATGTGTTCAGCCAATGAATTACAGTTTTCCTAATTACACTGCTCTACAGCCAAAATGCTTCTGAAATAAATGTAGTCAAACTTTACTAATTCTGGGTCACTGAGAACGAAAATGATGCTTAAAATTGTTGATTGGCTCTAGTTTTCAAGATATGCTATTGGGTCAGTATATACGACCCTTGACTTGGGAATGGCGGAGAATAAGTGAGTTATAAAGGGAAGGGATCTCAATTTAAACCAGAAATGACTAAAATACATCTTTGACTGGATCTATGAATAAATCTATGACTGGGATTGGACAGTACTTGCTTTTTAGGCAAAACAATGAATGATGCAATCTGAAGCTGGTATTGCGTCATACATAATATGAATTGCATCATGTTATTCCTAGAAGTCGTAGATGATGCAATCATAACGAAGCTTACATCACTCTGCTGAACAAATTGCCCTATATCAGCTCTAGAAATCATACAGTGTCGTGCTCTCTTATTTGTCAGTGTTTGATTTTGCAAAGGGACCCATTTCTGTTTAGCCAAAGTGAGTAGAGATGCCTCGTACTTGTGTGAACAGTGCAGATAACTTCTGCTATGTTTGTGGTGAAGTGACTTTTGCATCACAAAAGCGCAGTATAACCACTATGGTTAAGAAAGCCTATCACCTTTATTTTGGCTGCAAAATTGGAGATCAGGACAAGAGGTGGGCCCCACACATATGCTGCAACACTTGTGCAACAAATCTTTGCCAGTGGTTGAACAGGAAAAGGAAATCTATGCCTTTTGCAGTGCCAATGATTTGGAAAGAGCCAACAGATCATACCAGCAATTGTTACTTCTGCATGGTGCCTCCAGTTGGGAAAGGTGTGTCAAAGAAGAAAAAGTGGACTGTGCATTATCCAAACATTCCATCAGCTATACGCCCAGTACCCCACGGAGAAGGACTGCCGGTTCCTGATGCACCAGAATCATTCTCACTTGAGTCGGAAGAGGAAGAGGAAGAGGATGAAACTTCTGGTCCTGAACCATCAATGTCACAGGACACACATTTTCTCCCATCCTCCTCCTCTGAACCACACCTCATAACACAAGGTGAACTGAATGACCTTGTCAGGGATTTGGAACTACCCAAGAGTAAGGCAGAGCTGTTGGGCTCCAGACTACAGCAGTGGAATCTCCTGGCAGGTGATGTTAGGGTTTCCATGGTCCGTGACCGTCAAAGGATCTTGTCCCATTCTTCTTCATGGAAGGTGATCTTGTAGCCTGCAACAACAATATCGATGGTGTGATGGCAGCCCTCAACATCGTTCACGATCCAGATGAGTGGAGACTGTTCATTGATTCATCGAAGACGAGTCTTAAAGCTGTTTTGCTGCATAATGGCAATGTTTTGCCATCAATTCCAGTTAGTCATGCAGTCCATATGAAGGAAACCTATGACAACATGAAACAACTTTTGAGGTGCATAAACTATGACCAACATCAGTGGCAGCTTTGTGGCGATTTGAAGGTTGTTGCTCTCTTGCTTGGTCTGCAGACTGGATACACAAAGTACTGCTGTTTTCTCTGCGAATGGGATAGTCGTGCAAGAGATTCCCACTATATCAAGATAGATTGGCCACTCCGACAGTCATTGGAGCCTGGGAGGAAAAGTGTTCAGCATCCACCACTTGTTGAATCAAGGAAGATTTTGTTACCACCCTTACACATCAAGCTGGGTCTGATGAAGAACTTTGTCAAGGCCATGGACAAAACACAAGCAGCTTTCAAGTACCTCCGTGGAAAATTTCCAAGGTTAAGTGAAGCTAAGATAAAGGAAGGTGTCTTTGTTGGTCCTCAGATTCGTGAACTTCTTGAGATGATGCATTTGACCATGCACTGCGTGGCAAGGAAAAGACGGCATGGAAAGCCTTCCAGTTAGTGGCAATAAATTTTCGGAAACAACAAGGCAGACAACTACAGGTTGTTGGTGGAAAACCTCCTCAAGGCATACAAAAGCCTTGGTTGCAACATGTCACTAAAGATACATTTTTCCACTCTCATCTAGATTTTTCCACCAAACTGCGGAGCAGTGAGCTGAGCACGGCGGCGATTTCACCAGGACATTGCAACAATGGAGAAACGCTATCAGGGCAAATGGAGCCCATCAATGCTTGCAGACTATTGCTGGACAGTGACAAGAGATGCTCCATTTAATGAATACAAGAGACAAGCCAAGAAGCGCCGAGTAGACACTGAATAGGACTAAACTATGTACATAATAGTTTTTTGCCTTTTGTTTCATAATAAATTTTATTTATATAACCCTTTTGCTGATTTTTAAAGTGTTACATAAACAGGACAGGTGAAATATTATCATGTAAAGCAACCATAAACACATGAAAAGACCTAGGTTTACAATTTATGATTAAAACTCTACTATCTACACAATATACATAGACGTAAAATGTAAAAACTTAAATATCTTGGAAACAGTAGCCAATCAGTTGTTTTAATTGTCATATTTGAATTCAGCACATCAAAATACATAATAAATAGCACATTTTATCTCTGAAGCAGACGACTTCTAAAAAAATTGTAGACCAGTGTTATTAGATGTGCTTCACTTCTCCCTCCCTCCTTTCTTCTTCAAGCTCTGTGGGGATTTTCCTTGGTTTTGTGTGAGGAGTGCTGAGGCAGTAAGTGTGGAGGGTGAGAGGGGCAGGCAGGAGCCGAGACATACGGAAAGCCGGCTTTCAAGCAGGCTCCCCCGCACGTGCTGGCTCAACAGACCCTACAGAGGCAGGTGGGGTAGGCAGGAGATAGTGCTGGGGGGAGCCGGCTTAAAAGCTGGTTTCTCCCCAGCAACAGCTCCGCGGTGCCACCGCCCGCCCCACTCCATCAGAGGCAGCAGCAGGGAGAGGGGTAGGGGAGGCTGCCGCGAAGCAGCCCCTGTCCGCGGGAGGTCTGAGCTTCCTGTGGACAGAGGCTGCTCCATGGCAGCAGCCCCTGTCCATGGGGGTATCCAAGCTCCCCACAGACAGGAGTTGCAGCCGCAGACCAGCTTCTGTCCATAGGGAGCTCGGACCCCACCCCTCCGTCGCAGAAAGGGGCCTTTGCCACCCCATGCTGCTGCCTCTATCAGAAGTAGCAGCGCAGGGCAGCAGGCAGTTAGTCATTTTGCACAGGAGCTGGCTTTTAAACTGGCTCCCCTCACAGACCGGCTCCCGCCTGGCACCCCACACTGCTGCCTCTGACACAGGGGCAAAGGGCTCCCTGGGAGTGTGGCCAGAGCAGACTAGCTGCCCCTCCTTGGGGACTGTAGAATAGTCATTAATGGATAAGAATTCATGCAGTTACACAACTATTCAATTACACGATATTTAACATCCCTAGCAGGGACTGGTCATTGCAGTAGAAAGAGGACAGAGGCCCCTTGGGGAATTCCTCATTGTAGGAGTAATGTCAGGCTGGCATGTATGGCCCTACACTGCCCTTTTACAATCTTTGGTAAACGGGTGAGCTGGATACAGGAGAAGGAATAGCTAAGTGCTCTATGTACCCATAATCCTGTGCTGCAGAACAGCCTTGCAGTCTGCCATGCAAGCCTGCCAGAAATTGGAGAAGACCCTGAAACGGCTGTAATTTATACTTAGGGCTACACCGGTCACAGGAGCAGCCAGAATCTGGAAGGTGTGAAGGAGTCTAGAGTCACCATTGCCTTCTCATCCCTCTCTTGGGCTGTGGTGTCTCCGTAGAGACACCACAGAATGTGGCACCAGGCACTGGCTCCATTTCCTGATTGCCTATTAATAGCGCCGGAAAAACACTCGTGTGTTAAAGTTGTATTTCTGCCAGTAACTTTTGTGTCAATACAACTTTGCTATCAGTAATATTTACAAATGTGCCAAAGGGCACATCTACATAGCAGGGCAAAAGCCAAAATAAGCTATGCAACTTAAGCTACATCAATTGCATTGCTTAAGTCAAAATAGCTTAATTCAGCTTTTGGCGCTGTCTACACAGCAGGAACTCTGAGAGGGCACTCTTCCTTCAAATTCCCTTACTCCTAATAAAATGAGAGTTACAGGAGTCAGAATAAGAAGCGCGACGTTATTTTAACCTTATGTCAAAATAATTGCTGTGTAGACGCAGACTATGTTATTTTGGAATAACATCAGTTATTCTGAAATAATGCTGCTGTGTAGATATAGCCAAAGTGATTAAGAATCCCATCTGATTTTAAGCATTTTTGAAAATCCAACTGTGTTTGGATAGCTGAGTAAGAAAACAAATATAATTCATACCGCTGGAATATAAAATATTCAGAGCTCTAAATTAGCAATGATAAAACCACATTAAGTTAATATAAACAGCCTGAGTTGTCATGTACCAGACGCCTATGGCTAAAACAATTTCCATCTTTCTGAAATCAGGAGTCATAAAGCCCTTCAAAGAAACCACTTCAGTTTAACATTAGTAATACTGTATCTTCAAAGCAGCCCTATTCTTATCACAAGTTGACTCAACTGTACAGTAGTTTGGACACCTCTGATTGCTGATTCATTATTACTTGAAATCCAAAGACCATCCAAGGTTAGGAACACTCTTTAGTTAAAAATAAAATCTTGCCAATCCCTCACTTCATGTCCTCTTCCGCCTGTGCTTGGATAGAAAGCATTGGCAGCGGTTACTTCAATAAAAGAGCAACTCATATTATTGACTTGAACCAGATTTATCTGATTTGACTCTCCCAAATATTTTATTAATTAAAAGGAAGTATAGTGTTCCCAGGGTAGCAGAAGAAAGCAGGGTAGAGGAAGTACTGCTAAGGTTTTCATGTTGCATTTATCATTTTATTTTAATGGCTCAGATCTTGAGCCACTTTTCACCACAGTCCGGAAAACACTCGACTTAAAGCTAGTATAGCTGGATGACAGGATCATTTCAGTGAATAGTGGGAATTCTCAATGGGCAAAGCAACTCTTGTGCCAGTGCTTAGGCAAGCATTGGGAATGAGTGGGGAAAAAAATGTCTGGGGCTTCAACAAGCTCTTGGATCCAAACTGTCAAATTAACACCCTAGTGCCATGATGTCCAACACGCTAGCCACACGTGGCTATTTGGCTGGTTGAGAGTGGCTAGTTGGGGAGGGAAGGAGTGTTGGGAAAAGAGGCCTTTGGTAGGTAGGTGTGGAAATGGGCAAGCTGTGGGCAGGTGAGGATCTTGGAGGTCTGGCCACAAATTGCCATGCTGTTGTTACTGTGGCTCTTGAAGACCTGTTATGTTCCACGTGAGAGGGGTCTGGATTTGAGAGTGTGTAATGGGGATGTAAGCGGGCAGAGGACAAAATGGATGGAAGTGATCTCCCATATATTCCTTTCCTATCTTATGTGATGAGGTGTAAGTAACGTTTTTAAAGTGTTTTGAGAGCCTCAGAGGGAAGCTTTAGAAATGCAACACATTTGCATAGAGAGTATATCACTTTCTACTGAGGAAACTGGCTTAGGGCCTGCTCCAATGTACGTCCATGGGAGTTTTGTCACTGACTTCTATGGAAACAGGATTGGGCCTTCTGAATGGCAACAGGCAATAACACAAGCAGGAGTAGATTGCCAGGTGTCCGGTATTCACCCGGACAGTCTGGTATTTGCAGGCTCCATCTGGTAAAAAACAGGAAATACTGGACATGTGAAATGTCCGGTATTTCCTGTTTCCCCTGCTGTCTGGCGGGGGCAGGAGAGTGAGGAGCACGGCAGAGGCATAGCGAAGGGAGGCAGGAGGGCACACTTGCCGGGTCCCACGCTGGGGGGGCACCGGGCTGGGGTGGGAGTGGAGCACACGCTGCTCTGGTCCACGTGACCAGCAGACACCCGGGAGCTGGCCACATGATGCCTCCCACCAGCCGTGGCCAACCTGTGGCTCTTGCCCCCCAAAAGTGCGGCTCACAAAGTCGCTCCACCACCACCACCCCGCTGGCTCCCCAGCCCCCCAGCTTCCCTGTGCTTACCGGGTTGGAGCTGGGAGCTGTGGGGTTTTTAAAATGGCGCCCAAGATGTCAGCCTCCTTTTTTTAAAAATTTAGTTAGTTAGTTAGTTAGTTAGTTATTTTTTGCTCCACAATTCTGTTCTGGGGGGCTTTTTTTTTTTTTTTTGCTTGACAGAATTTTTTCCTGGTGTTGTTTTTTTTTGGGGGAAGAGAGATATTGGTATTTTTTGTTAAACCATCTGGTAACCTTAAACAGAAGTGCTGGATGGGAGCCAGCTCTACTATTGCGAATATACTCATATTTTCTCAGCTAAACAAAATCTGCAGTGCAGGATGAGCATGATTTAGGAAGGGCTGTCCCTATTTCTTACTAAATATTTCCCCATTCTGTCCTTTGATAAAGCTCCTGTATTCCAATGGATTTTCAAGAGAGTATCAAAGGGGCATTAGGGGTAAAGGGCTTGGGGGGGGAGGGGAATACAAAATTTGTATCTGCATCCACTTCTGCATCTGCAAAAATGATCCACAGATATCCACATCTGCAGATGCAGATACCTGCGGATAGCTGCAAATTTGCGGGGTTCTACATTCAAAATTTGTGTTCACATCCATATCCACAAAAATAAGCCACAAATATCCACATCTGTGAATGCAGATATAAACGGATATAGAATAGATATCTGGATTTGGAGGGCTCTCATTGGGGGGAATGGATCAGCATTTATGTTGCACTTCTGTCAGAACCCAGTTCAAGCTGGGGAAGCTAATAATCCAACCAGCGGATCAAATTCAGCAATGAATCCTCTTCACATGCCATCTGATGTACTTTGTGCATACGTGAGGAAGAAAATGGGGCATTCCCCAATTGTCCATATTCATAACATTTCAACCATACCTGCCAATATTTGCAATGGCTTAGGCTATGTCTAGACTGAAGGCTTCTTTCAGAAAAAGCTTTTCTGGAAGAGATCTTCTGAAAAAACTTCTTTCGAAAGAGAGCGTCCACACTGCCAAAGTGCATCTGAAAAAGCGATCTGCTTTTTCAACAGCATCCACAGTGAATGGACGCTATCTTGCATTTCAGCTGTGATTACTATGGGCAGTGTGGCCACCAGGGCACCTGTGCTTTTTCCCCTTTCCTCTTCTTGCAAAATAACTCCCTCTTCCCATCCACACATGCCTTTTTCTGAAAGAGCTCTTTTCAGAAAAAGGCTTCTTCCTCATAGAACGAGGATTACCAGTGTCAGAAAAAACCCTCTGTTCTTTCGATTTTCTTTCGAAAGAACGCGATTGCAGTGTGGATATAATTGAAGTTTTTTTCAGAAACACACGTTTTTCCAAAAAAACCCGCTGTAGTGTAGACATACCCCATGTGTGGTAAAGGAAAATGCCAGACCATAAAACAGCAAGATGAGAGAGATGGTACACAGTAGCTGAATAACTGCTTCCTATCACAAGCTCTGGGAAGACATAATTCAACGGAAGGAGAGACGGCGGCAATATTGTTACCATCTGATAGTTTCAACTGAAACTTTTTTCTTTTAAGTATAAAATAGTGACCAGACAAGAGTGAACCAAAAGCAGCAGCTGATTACATTGGCGGCATTATAATCTCATTTAAAAATATTTGCAGAACAAGTTTACATGTTTATTCAGCTCTAAAGACAGTCTGTCCATACAATGCAATCTTGCCTTGTTTTGCAAACACCAAAGGAAATGATTCATGTCAAACAAACCAACGCTGTTCCCCCTTCCATGAATAATTCCTGTTAATGATACATGCTTTGAAGGATGAATACTTTTTTCTTGTCTATTTGGACACAGTTTAGAGCAATTAGAGCCTCTAGGATGGTTCAGACTATTGTTTGTTCTACTGACAGGTTTAGAAAAGTCACACAGCATGATCTATTTTAGAAAAGGCATCATGAATATGGCCCAAGTAATGTACGCAGCTGGGTTTAAGTGCTTCATTTCCACCAGTGTTTGTCTTCCTATGTAATGGTGATTGAGAGTGATGCTTGTGTGCATTCATCAAAATGTATATTTCCTTGACTGACTAGTCAGACAATGACTGTGACACTGCTTTCAGCTAGTCTCCCCCAGGCTTACAGCAGATGTTTGATGGGCACTCATCTCCACTGTTATTTTGAAAGCCCATTTGGAAATAATAGCCCTATTACAGGGAACAGTAAGCGGAGGCAACATTATCAAAATGATTTATCCTGTCTGATCCAAACACATTCCCGGAGGCTCAGGGATAGATATTTATTCCCTTGTGCCTCTCCATCCCCACAGCACATTAAAATGATCCTGGGAGGTAGAATCCAACTTATAATAAATTGCAAATATTCCCTTGTCTTTGTTTCCTAAATCTGGTGGCTCTCCAAATAAACAGTCTGTGCTCCCAGAATTCAAATAAATGTCTTGAATGTCATTGTACTTGCAATGCTATTTAGTCCATTGCAAGATCATTATTTCTATGGTTGATTAGGAAGACAATTTTGAAAATCGTGCCATTAGCTGTTTTTAATGGTCTTTAGTGGACTTTACTTCTATTCCTTTCAGGATCTCTACTGCTACTGAAAAAACTGTGCTTAAACATGAACTTTTGCAAGCAGGGTCTAGCAAAGTTTCCTTCACTAGTGGGGAGTAGGTGCTTCCAAGTGTCACCATCTTCTCCTTATCTTATTGTTTGGGATCAAGTTATTGTGCATCTACACTAGAGATATTAAAAAGCAGTTAATTAGATAACCATGTAATTCTCCGTGGTTACACGCAGTGAGCTCTACAGTATAAAACTTATCCTGCAGAGCCTGCAGCTTACCCAGCTCCCCGGGAGCCGGCCGGCCCCACTCCTGGAGATCTGGCTGTGCTACAGGCTTTGCAGGTAAGCTTCATACTGTAGAGCCACAGCTTGGGGCAGCAGCCTGGGAGTGGGTGCATGCTGGAAGCCGCCTGTCATCCCATTCCTGAGGAGCTGTTTGTATCAGAGGCAGCACCATGGGGTGGCAGCTAGCTCCCAGCCCCGCTCTCAGAAAGCCAGCTACTGCTTTACACTGTGGTCTCTGATACAGAGCCAGCAGGATAGAATGGCAGCCGGCTCCCCAGGAGTAGGTCCAGGAGCCTGCAGGTAACTGTTTACCATACCTGATCAGCCCAGGCTTACCAGTTAACCATTCAAACATCCCTAATCTACACAACAGATTTTACTGTGATTAAGTACCCTCCTTAAATAGTGTCCGCTTTAGTCTTGTGTAAGCAAATGTAAAGTAAAATTGTAAGGTGTGACTCCTTGACATGGCTGTAACACAATTTGATCTTATGCCCCATACATCAGACCAAAGTGGTTTACAGCACTCAGGAGACAACCACATGTAAGCATTGTGCTTAAATATGATCCAGTCTGGAGTGTAGATAGAGACTTGTTTCATATTACCTTGTACTTATGCAGTGCTTTTCATCCATGGATCTCCACATGTCTTAAAGTGAAAAATAAGTACCCTTATTAGGGTGGGTCAAAGACATGGACTTTATTTTCTGCTAAGAATTTGAAGAAAAGTCACTTTAGTAGAATATTTTGGGATTTTGCTGAGAAGTGGAACCAAAAGCAAAAACTTGACAAATTTCTACAACCAACAACTGAATGTTTGGTTGTTTTTTTTCCAGAAATTTTCATTTTATCAAAGAGCTGTTTTTCTGTCTAAAAAGCGTTCAGCCTGATCTAACCCTGTTTTTACAGAAGGTGAAGTTATGGCACAAAGCAGTACATGTTTGCCCAAGATCAATGGCAGAGCCAAGAACAGAATCCAAGTCTCCTGTTGTCCAGCTCAGGCTCTCTTCTCTATTGCTTCTCTTTGTAAAACTTGGCTGTACAGTAGCCAACAATAAACATTTGAAGAAATGATAGCAGACATGCATTTCCATGGTACTTAGGACAGGAGACTGCTGTTGTATGATATCTACGGACAAATATAGCTCTCGCCTTCAGCATACCACAGAAAGCAATGAACTGCAGAATGATATGGAGGTACACAAGAGTGTGAGGAATATTACTTATTATGTGCTTTCCCTTCCCTCCTCTCTCACTAGCATGTGCCTAGAGGAGGCAATATAAGGAAGTGGAAAAGGGAAATCAAGTTAATGAATTGAAGTCTATAGAGAGTTTTAGGGCATACAGACACTTATACAGTAAGAATTCTGGCTGCATTGAAGATGGCTTGATATTAAAGAAAAATGGTTTAGTCTCATTTTGAAACTTCATCTGCTTCCATATCAATGCAAATAACTGGACCATCCTGTCAAGTTCATAGAGTCCTTTTTTGTGTGTGAATTAGGAATACTTTGCATTGACATGATATACTGTTTCTCTGCCTGCTGTTCTAGAGGGTGAATACTGGAAAGGCACGTTCTGTATACTGATGTGATCTATTATTATGTCTTTTTCTGCCTCATTGGAATCAGTGCTGGTATAATTAGATTTCTAACAAAATTTTTGTCCAGTGCTATGTGCAAAAGGATTTGCTAGGATACAAAGCCTGTCATGGCAAGATAAGAACCATATTTTGAATGTGTCTCTCTACTATTTAGCTAATGGTTTTAATTAACTTGGATTGTGTTTCTCAGTTTGTCACTGATTAGAGAACATATCCAAGATGAAGACAGTACTTCAGTAAACTGAGAGAATAGTTCTACACATTTTTTTAATAATTACTTGTCAATAAGTTCTGTCAGCTACTCAGTGTAGTCCATCTGTGAAGATATTTCTTTTTAATGCTGGTACCCAGGGGAATACTGACTAAAGATTTTCCTCCTCTTTTCTTTATCCCACTGGAAATCATTATATATTTTTCTCTGCTACAAAACTGCTTATTATTTCCAGCTCTCTGTCTGATTAAAGAAATAAATGGAGAAAAACTTCAGGTGACAGTATCCTGCTCAGATCTCATTAACAGGTTTTGTTAATGATTGCAAGGAGGAGTTTAATTTGACATTGATCAGATTTGTGGGAGACTGGAAACTACAGTAAATCTGTAACTATTACAGAGCTTAATGTTGTGAGGGGGAGTCAGGACTTGAATTCTCTCCCCAGCTCTGACACTCTCACAGTTTCTGTCAAACTTAAGTAAGTCATTTAATCTGATTTTAAAAGGAACCTTGGGGAGTTAGGTGCTCAACTTACATTATTTTTCCAGTGGAAATTGGACCTCTAAATCTCTTGCACGTCTTTGCAAATCCTACCCTGGATCTAGCAGTTGGCTGCTCTATTAAATGGTAATAACACTCTTTCTCTTATCCAGCTGGGGAGTGTTGTGAGGCTTCATTAAATAGTACTTAAAAACAAACAAACTTTGAGCTCTTTTGAGAGAGATACTGTAAATGTGCCAGGTATTTAGAAATATGGCTAGATTAGATAATATTCATTGGGTAAAAGTGAGATGAAAGTATTAGGATAAGCAAGTGAAAAGATACATCTTGAAGAGGAAAAAATTCCAAACCTGCATAGAAAGTAAGGGAGCATTACTTAGAATTCAGCATGTGACGAGAGTGACAGCTAATTGTTGATTGGAGCATTAACTACTGTTGACAGTGAAGTTCATTGCAAAAGGGCCTCTTGGCTTTAGTATACCTATTCCAAAAGACAGGAAGGTTATAGTGCCATGTCATGGTTACAGGGCTGGCTGAACCTCTGACCCTTCTCTGATCTCCCTGAGGGTGTTCCCTAAAAGTATGAGGCTTTATCTTTTACCTCTCTGAAGTGAAGCCAAATAATTCTCCCCATCTTTCACCATATTTCAGTCTATAACTCCTTGTGGATCAAGATCAGTTATCCCAACAGCTACCCTCACTGCAGCTCTGCATTTTAAATGTAGTAAGAGCTAGGCCAGCTCTTACTACATTTAAACTGCAGAGCACAGTGGGGGTAGGTCCTGGGAAGCCCGGCTCAGTCCCGGCTCACACCGGGTCCGGGACTGCTGCAGCTCTGCATTTTAAATGTAATAAGAGCTGGCCTGGCTTACTACATTTAAAATGCAGAGCTTCAGTGAGGGTAACTCCCAGACCCAGCATGAAGCAGGACTGAACTGGGCTTGCTCAGGTCCAGCAGCCCCTGTCCACAGGGTGGAGGGGGTCCCAGCTCTCCACAGGGGACCCCCTCACAGACACAGGGTGGGAGCAGGTAGCACTGCGGATATGGTGCTGGGAGGAACCAGCTTTTAAGCCTACTCCCCCCAGCATTGGCTCCTGCTTCACCCCCCCTTGCTTCCTCTGATACAGAGACTGCAAATTGTGGGGGGGCGGAATTCAAGTAGTCAACTTGACTACCCGATAAGCATAGGCTTATCAACTTGTCAACTTCCTTTGAAAAAAATACAGGCTGTGGATTTACACTAGTGTAACAGCAAAGAATCTCTTTTGAAGTCTTTGTAAAACTAAGACAATGGGATGCAAAAACTATTGAGAGAATGGGTCCACTTCCTACAGTATCGCCTTCACGGTTACTTTTGTCATCCATGTTTTACAAGCCCAAGTCTGGGCTGCATGTGGACAGGTTTGCACTTGCCCACCAGAGCAAAGATTCCCTGAAGTCCAGTTAGTGTGCCAGGGGAGGATTTCTCTAAAAGCCACTATCACAGATACTCCATTGTCTCAACCTCCCACCCTACTCCTTGCAGCTTGTAGAAACGGCATGCCTGAGGAAGAACACTGAATTTGGATGTTGCTTTTTTTTTATTGGCAATCACTGTAAATGCCAGAAACTGCATGGATACATTGATTAGCCCATCTAACCACTACTGAAAGTTAGAGGAAAGCAAAGAAATAGATAAGATTGCACATACTCCACTAAACACCACTGTGGTGAAATCCTGATGGAAAAGCTCCCATTGACTTCTAAATGTAAGGGGAAATTTTACATAACTACCTTCCATGCTGTCTTGCTACTCTTGCATGTTGAATACAGGGCTCTGTTCTCCTTTTTCAATGCTGATTGATTATGTAGTCAATGTGACCACGATCACTTCCTATGGAAGATATTTATAATGATAAAATGTCAGATCTATTGCAAAATAAAGCACTGTACAATTGATTCATGGTTACTGAAACCATTTCTCACTTAACATTAATGAACTGAGTGGTGGTTTCTTAACACAGTAGTATATGGCCGCAAAGAATAAGCTCAGGGCTTAGTATAAAGTAAGAGGGTTTTAATGTATCTTGACAATCAATAAGTGGTTGGTAAGGGAATGATAACGAATTCATTATTCTTATGAATCCATTCCTATTTATTGCAAACAATCAAACATTTTTTGTTGTGGAGAATGAGATTTTATACAGTTCTTTCACCAGCGGCTGCCATGAAAGGACCAGTGAGACTAGAACAAAGTACAGTTAATAATAGGTTGTTTCTCAGAGAATTAAACACTGTAATTGGTCAATCAGATTGAGCATTTGAGAAGGGAAGAGTTGCAATTATATTAAAAGCTATTTACTGTACTTTGGCAGCTTTCTCTGTGCCTTGAGCCAGTTCTGTGTTCTACATCAATACTCACTGTCACCATAAAGTTCTAAGGGTAATTTAGTCTGCATCTACACAGCAGGCAGTTATTTCGAAATAGTGTCGAAATACTGTCAAGCTGGAGGACTTCTTACTCCAACTCCTGTAATACTCATTGTACGAGGAGTAAGGGAAGTTGGAGGAAGAGTGCTCTATTCCGAAATAAGTGCTGTGTAGATGCTCTCTGTTTCAAAATAAGATACGCAATTGATGTAGCTTATTTCAGTTAAGCCCTGCAGTGTAAACACCCTAAGGGCTCATCTAGACTACGTGGAACAATCGAAAGAGGATATGCAAATTCCCATGGAATTTGCGTATCTTCTTCCAATCGCAACTCTGCTTTCGAAAGTGAAAGTAGTGTAGACGCGGCTTTTTCAACGACCCCTTTGTCAAAAAGCTGCGTAAACCTCATTTTTTGAGGAAGAGCGGCTTTCCGACAAAGGGGGGAAGGGTGCCAAAAAAGCCGCATCTAAACTACTTTCACTTTCAAAAGCTCCGCTTTCAAAAGTGCAATCGGAAGAAGATATGCAAATTCCCGCAGAATTTGCATATCCTCTTTCTACCGTTTTGCGTCGTCTAGATGAGCCCTAAGTTTCCTTGCAGTGCCAGGGGCAGGTTGGTAGATAACAGTACAGCAATATCTACATATTTATATAGTTATCTTGTAGTGAAATTTTCTTTGTACCCAGAATCCATGCATCACCCTACTACTATTTTAAAGGCTTAAGTGGGGCTTAAGCAGGACTCAGGCCTTTCTACATACCAGTGAAGATATGGAGCCAGATCCTCATCTTGCATGAACTGAAGTGGTTCCCCTTGAGTTACACTGACTGAGGATCTGGCCTGTAGATTTCAGGTTTTTTTTGTTTCTGTTGTAATGGAGCCAGTGCATCTTTCACCTCATTCATAACAGAAAACTGGCATGCATTTCCATCTGTTACGGATGCAATCCAAAGCATTTACATTTCATTGTTTACGTTAATTACTGATGAAAACCCTTCCTTAGTTTTCCATCTGCAAAATGGGGATAATACTACTTTTCTCTCCCAGCTGTTGTCTGCCTTGTCTGTTTAGATGGCAATTTATTTGGGACAGAGACCATCTTTCACAGTGTGCCTAGCATGATGGTACCCTAGTCTTGGTAGGGCCCCCAACATGGTGATAAAAATAATACTAACAATAGTCTGAAATGTAGCATCACTTTACTGCTTTTATGACATCTCACATGAGTCAATAAGTTGCAGCAGCTGTTCTGCATCAAAGAAGAAATTCTGTCCTGCTACCCCCAAGAGAGTTTCTAGCCTTAGAAGAACTAGAGCAACAACACAAACAAGAAAATGGTGCTCCATTTTACAGTGGGAAGCTGATCTTGTTGGTTAGGTAACTTTTTATCTGCAGAACTGCAGTGCAAAATGGGCCTTGAGTATGGTTGGATAGTACCAGAGGGTATTATATTAATGAAAGGTCAGGTCTCAGACTCCATACTGAGGTTGTATAAAGTGCACTTGATAAACAGTTGTTTTGCAGAGCCACAGAAAAATAACCTTTCCTGCAAGCCATAGAAGAGCAATAGCAGGATTGCTTCCTGCTGGATCCTTCTGCATATTCAGAGAATGGAGTTCTGTGGGTGTATCAGAGCAGCTTAAGTCTGAGAGAGAGATGTTTCACTTTACAAATAAGTCCAAATTTTATAAAATTGTGCACATGTTTTACAAATGTGGGCTTACATGACAAAGGCAAAACAAAATTATAGGATTTTAACATGGGGCAGAGGGAAGGCAACTAGTGATCCTACACTGGTAAAGTCAATGGGAGCTTTGCTATTGCTTTGCTATTGCAGGGTCAGGTCTGAAATAGGAAACCCGGGTGAAAGATTGATTACTGCATGACCAGTTTTTGAACGGGCAAAACAATGATAGTACACTGGAAATTACAAGTGGCCACCTCTTCCATCTTTTATCATGTAGAGTGATATGTCATCTGGGGCTCATCATTTAGAAGATGAGATGGCAGCCTTTTCTGGCATATACAAAAAGAAGGAAATGCCTGCACCTCAGGAACAACTAGAACTGAGCAGTAGTGGTGAGATGAGGACTGAAATCAGCGGACACAAGAATCTTCAAATGGAAACCAGATCCCTGAGCAGGTCTGTTTGCTCCTGCACTTAACACAGAGTTCTGATGGAAAGTTAGTTTTCTTATTTAAAGAGAGTAATAATGTGGGTGTTGCATTTTACAGCTCAATAAAAGAAATTCCCTGCCCTCAGGAACTTGTGAGATCCAATTTTGCCAACCTCAGGCATTCAAAAACCATGATTCAAGCCTCCAGAAACAGCGAGATTTAAAAACAAATAATAAACATTGAGTTCAGAGTGGTTTCTGAGTCTTTAGGGTGCACTTGCTTCACATTTTCAGGCAAGCTTTTCTCAGCAACTGAGTATTAGAAAATTACTGGGTTTTTGTTTTGCTTTGTTTTCTCTCTTTCTCAAATGAAAACTGAGATTCTTATGAAATGTCTTTATTCCAGGAGCTGGATTTTTAAGAAAAACATGCAAGATGTGCTAAAATCACAAGAGTTGGCAACAGTGTTCTGTTCGCAGTAGATCTAAATATAATTCTACTGCCTGATTAACATATGTAAAAATGCAGGAATATTATCTGGTGATTTTGTTTTAGAACATCTGTATATTTTACAAGGTATCAACATTTGGGTAAGTAGATATGATCTAATCTAAGCAATTTTTCTCAGGGTAAAATTCACCTCTAAGCAGAGAGATAGCTAAGGACTGGGCATCACTTAAATTGAGGACTTAAGTGGTGTGTGTGTGTGCTTTGAGCCAGCCCTCTGCACAGGGGAGAGTTTCACCCCAGAAGAGTACTTCTCCAAATTTTCTATGAAGCAAGAGGTTTTCCATTGTCATTGATATTTTGGTACAAGAGCCAAACTCTGCCCTCAAAAGCCATGCAGGGTTTCCCTATCAGTTTAGTAGAGGCTACGTAGAATCATAGAACCATAGAGCTGGAAGAGACCTCAGAAGGTCATCAAGTCCAGCCCCCTGCTCTAGGCAGGACCAATCCCAACTAAATCAACCCAGCCAGGGCTTGGTCAAGCCGAGACTTAAACACCTCCAGGGATGGAGACTCCACTACCTCCCTAGGCAACCCATTCCAGTGCTTCACTACCCTCCTAGTGAAATAGTTTTTCCTAATATCCAACCTGGACCTCTCCCACCACAACTTGAGACCATTGCTCCTTGTTCTGCCATCCGTCACTACTGAGAACAGCCTCTCTCCATCCTCTTTGGAACTCCCTGCAGGAAGTTGAAGGCTGCTATCAAATGCCCCTCACTCTTCGCTTCTGCAGACTAAACAGACCCAACTCCCTCAGCCTCTCCTCGTAGGTCATATGCTCCAGCCCCCTAATCATTTTGGTTGCCCTCCGCTGGACCCTCTCCAATGCGTCCACATCCTTTTTGTAGTGGGGGCCCAGAACTGGACACAATACTCCAGATGTGGCCTCACCAAAGCCGAATAAAGGGAATAATCACTTCTCTAGATCTGCTGGCAATACTCCTCCTAATGCACCCTAATATGCCATTAGCCTTCTTGGCTACAAGGGCACACTGTTGACTCATATCCAGCTTCTCATTCACTGTAACCCCCAGGTCCTTTTCTGCAGAACTACTACTTAACTGGTTGGTCCCCAGCTTGTAACTATGCTTGGGATTCTTCCGTCCCAAGTGCAGGACTCTGCACTTGTCCTTGTTGAACTTCATCAGATTTCTTGTGGCCCAATCCTCCAATTTTTCTAAGTCACTCTGGACCCTATCTCTGCCCTCAAGCGTATCTACCTCTCCCCCTAGCTTAGTGTCATCTACAGGCAGAATTTGGTCCTTAGATGACAACAGTGTGATCAACAAGTAGTATTGCTAGTCCAAAGCATTCAAAATTCATGATTCAGGCCCTTAACAATAAATTTAGGATTATTTTTTGTTTCTAGTTTCTGAACCTTTAGTGTGCTCAACCTTCATGGTTTCAACCCATTCTCTACAACCATTGGGACTAGAAACTTCCTTTCAAAAAATTTAATCTGAGAGTCTCATGGAAATCTCTTGATGCCCGCTGCTGGGGTTTAGTAAAACCACCAGATTTTGCTAAACTTGTAATAAAATCGTAAGAGGTGGCAACGTTATCTGTCTATCTTAGTTTTCTATACTGTCCTTCTGTGATGGATATGCCTGTCAAATTGGCCTTTTTTTTTACGTAACTGCCATTTTGAAGAATTTGAATTACATTGAGTGTGTACCTTCCAGAGATCTCAGGGGACAACCCAAAGTAGTGTACTGCAAAGCTTGACACTTCTTTGATAATCATTCTTGAGTTAGTCTATTCAATGATTTTCTTCCTAACCATAAGTATCCACCCTAAGACAATGTTTTGTTACAGAGATTGGTGGTAAGGCTGAAGGGAGCCCAGTCTGGACTGTGGTGGTAGGGGGCAGCTGGGACTTCCTGGCAAGTCATCTGACTAGGGTCTGAAGCTGATCAGTTGGTGACATGACAGAGGTCAGAAACCTTATTTAAAGGCATGGTCAGTTCCAGTCTCCCTCTCCTACACAGTCTGACCATTTCCAACAGTATAAGGAGAGGCAAGTGGGGCTTACCAACCCAATAGCTCAGAAGAAGGGCTGAGCGTAGAAATAATGGGGAGTGTGTAAAGTGGTAGCCAGCAACTCCCTGTGGCCTGCACTACAAAGGCAATTTCCCCCCGCCTTTGATATTCACATTTCCACATCAAATGCTATGAATGGGACACATCCAGACTAACTTAATTAGCTTCATTAACACTGGCCCTACACTTGACAGATAACTGCTTTTGCTGTTATATATATATACACTGGATTCTGTAATTTCCACTCTAAACTCATCTGATAAAGTGGGTTTAACTCATGAAAGTTCATGACCAAATTTATTTCGTCGTCTCTAAGGTGCCACAGGACTGCTTGCTATTAATAATAGGTAGTGCTACTAATCCTGCCTATAAATAATATTGAACTGAAAAGTCAGCATTTTGGAAGGAAGAGCCATTTCAGTAGCGGCAATGGCTGGGAGTTATTCTTTCTGTGGTCAAAGAAGCACAAGATTTTGGAGCTGGCAACTGGGGAGAAGCTCTGTGTGTCCTCTGCTCCCTGTTGGGCACCTGAATAAGAGCAGGCCGAGCCGGAGCAGTATTATTTTTTGTTTGTTTCATTGGTTCAATTTCTTACAGTTTGACTTTCATTTTTTCTAAAAACGGAAGCAGAGGAAATCTTTAATTTTGGAATCTGACCAATATTCTGTGTGTGCTCAGACAGGAGGAGCTGGGTACCATACTCCTGAAGAAAGAGGAGGAGTTAAAGAATTTAAAACTTCTTGTGGCCCAGCCAGAAACAGATCTGGAAGAGCTGAAAAGCCAAAGTACGTTATCCTCTATACAGCTGGTTCTAGCCATGAAAGAGCTTGATGAGCTAAACAAAAACATCTTGATGTCTCAGAGAAAGCAAGAAACTAGGTTAAGGTTTCGGGCAGACATTTGCATGTTTTTCCTTTTTTATCTCTGTCTTTCTGTTATAGTCACAAATAGCTATACCTCTTAATCTTGTATCAAAGAGCAATGTGCATTTAAAGCAATGGTCTCCAACCTTTTGATGCATGAAATAATATTTTAAATTTAAGTGCAATCCAAGATCTACCTGAAACCCAAGTACCCTTGCCAGGCCTCCTTTGTGCCCCTTCTCTGAGGCCCCACCCTGCTCACTCCATCCTCCCTTTCACTAGGCTGGGGCAGAGGGTTGCGGTGCAGACTCTGGCCTTGGATTAAGGGATTTGGAGTGTGAGAGGGGTTCTGAGCTGCAGGCAGTTGGGATATCAGAGGGGGTTCTAGGTGCAGGCTCTGGGAGGGCGTTTGGATGCAGGGGTGCAGGAGGGGGTTCATGACTGGGGTAGGGTTTCGCGATGTGGGCTCCAGCTGGTCACTGTTTAAGTCGGGTGGCTCCTGGGTGGCGGTGCAGTGGGACTAAGGCAGGTTCACCCCTGCCCTGGCTCTGGGCCATTCCCAAAAGCAGCCAGCAAACTCCATCCCAAGTCCTGTTGTGCCCCCTCTCTGCTCTGTGGAGATAGGATACAAAGTGGGAGAGGACGCACCTTGACATCAGCGTCCCTCCTCTCCCTTCCCTGCCCTCCCCAGCAAGCAGGAAGCTCCTGATGGGACAGCTCCAAGGCAACGGGCAGGAGCTGTGCAGCAGTGGGAGGAGGGGCAGCAGAAGTGCTGGCACTTGATATTAGCCTCTTGAGCAAACTAGTCAGGATCACCTGTCAGAGGCTCCAAGATCTACCAGAAGGTCCCAATCTACTGGTTGGTGACCACTGATCTAAAGGTACAAATCCAGACACTCAGCTGCATACAAGTTGCATTTGCAACATCTCAGGAGGAGGGCAAACACAGCACTGGATGTATTGCAGCTTAGCAGCCCAAGGGTTCTGTGACCATCCGAGGCTTGATAGTCCCTGGCATGAATTAGAGCAGCCTTTGGAATGCTTTAATTTAAGTCTGAAAGGCCACTATCCTGGGGGGTTGTTTCTGCAGCTGGGAATAGCTGGAGTCCAGTGTTTCTCTGAACACACCCATTTTCCTATGGTTATAGCTGCTACCCTGACGGTGAAAAGATTTGCAGGCCGTACGCTAACTTGAGATTTCCTTTTATGCAAGAGTATATCCCTTGTAGTCATTTGATCTGGCTTTCTGGCTGCTTTGCACCAGTGGAGGCATAAAGCAGCCAGAGCACAGGCCTAGACATAACCAACAATATCCTAAGTACATCAGAGCAAATCTTATTTGGTAGCCCTAGTGATGTCTGTAATGCAATGTCAATGAGACTCCTGCCACGACAGGATTTAACCTATAAGGAGAAGCACTCTTATTACAAGAGAAGTGCTTTTGCCAATAGATTGCCTCTAGTAAGGCATGGGCTGCTTTAGAGAGAGCATAGATCTTTTGAGAATAATTTAAATGTAATAAGTAAAAAATCAAAATGAAAAAGGGATTGAAAAGGTAGGAAATGCCCTGGAAGTTTCTCTTCTTGTTGTTGTCGTCTTTAATTTTGAGTCACGGTTGAATTTGGGAGCTTAGCAAGTCCACCCCTGCCCTCTTCCGCCTCCCCCTAAAAGAGTTCTCCTGGCATTTAATGTCAGTGCAAAAAACCTTGAGAACCCTGTGCTGCCTGTCGTCGACTAGCAACACAAACTGTGCCAGTGTAAGCCAGGTTTATTGAAAATAGCTGAGCATAGCTCATGAGTGTGACAAATTCAGATTAGCTGCTTTGCTGCCAGACTTAATGGCTGTATTCTGATCTACAAACTTTGATGAGAAGCAATTTAGAATAATGTGACTTGGCAGCAGTCAAAGGAGCTCGGCAAATTGTCGTAGCTCCCATTATTAACTGTTAAATAGGCTGTTCTGGCTGCTCCTTGTGCGCCTCTCTGTACAAGCGGCAGCTATTCATCTGCGATCAATGCAGTGATCAAGGAATTGCTTTGTGCACGTGGTTGAGCGTGGAGCACTGGGCTTTCACATTGTATCCTTTCCCCGGTAAGAACGTCACATGACCTGACCTCCTTTGACTTTTTTGCTTCTGTATCCAGGCCTCAGTGTATGCTGTAAGTGTCCATATATTTCCCTATCACACTGTTGTACTTAAACAAAAGGAAGAATGGATGCAAACCAGCAGGGTGTTACTTACAGCGCTGTATCGTATTTGCAAGAAGTAGATGGAGATAAGTGGACATGCATTTTGTATCCGCTTCAGGGTGGCTGCTGGTATGATATTAAGGGGCTTACACTGTGACTATTTAGTGGGGTCCCCCTTCTTTGCAATTTGTCCTTTGCCCCTCAAAAATTCTCCTCACTTCTCCCATCCACTTTCCACTATTAACTCTCACCCTCTCACCGCTGTTGAGGGCCAGATGATCTTTCCTTTTCCCAAAGTTAGCTGATGCCATTTGGTAGCATCAGTGAAGAGAACAGGAAATATCTCCCCATTTCCCACTATGTTGACTGGTGACAGACCACACCCTTGGAAGCTAGAACTTTTCTAGCAGCGAGTCAGTGGAGAGAACATAGATCTTTGCCCTGCCTTAGTTAAAAGGCATTTAAAAGAAGAACACTGATCTATGCATTTTAGGGTGCCCAGTGAACAGGGCAAGCAAGACACACATTTTAGTCCCACACAGGCTAATTTAACTCTTAGGTAGTAATATGCCCTTTGTTTCCGTGTTAAATTTGAAACTGTCCCACACGATAGAAGCCCATTATGAGTCAAGGTCCTAAAATAAACAAAATCCAAGATATAAAGGCTCTGATAGCCACTATCAAAGAAATATAGCTATATCATAAATTATATATATTTATCATAACACATGGGTACCTGAGACAAACCTATAGTACTTAGTTGATAATTATTAATATTTTTCATGGATTAATTAATTTTGTATCAAGCAGGTTATGTGATAATTATCCTTATGTTTATGGGAAAGTAGACATTGTGTGGGTTATTAACAAGCAAGCAAGCAGACTAATTACAAAAGCACAACATGGCTATCTGTACAAGATTTTGATCACAGACCTTCACTTCAAAGAACCAAGGTAAAGAACAAGATAAAAACTTTACGCCTGGCCAGTTTAGCGCCTGAAAAATGTGAAAACAAAGCATCGGTGGGAACCTTTTGGCAGCCTGGAATCTAATGCAGGTTTGAGGAGTTGAAAAAGAATTGAAAAAGAGATTCATCTTGTTTTCTAGTCCTTTGGGAGGCAGGGTGTTCTAATGGATAGGGCGCTGGTCTGCATGTCAGGCAGCTTCAGTGCTATTCTTGGCTCTGCCAAAACATGTTTATTCAAGAATTCCTCCTAACTAGTAAGAGCTAGGACCACCAAATTCAGTATGCAGCTTCCTCTTATCATAACCTAAAGCAAGGTCAGGGTTTGGTTGTGTCAGGAAAATGGGATGTCCCTGGAATGGGATTGCTTCTCATAACACCATACAGAAAAGAGACAGAATTGCCAGGCAAATGAAAGGGGCTGGCTGAGGGTGCCATCCCCCCTCCAGGACCACCTCAGCTCCAAGCCTCCCACCCCGCAAAGTCCACTGTAGGCAGGGTGGGGGAGCTACAGCTCCCCCCCCCCATACATTGCTGGCTGTTCCCCTTTGTCAGGGAGTTAGGGGAAAGTGCAGTTTGTTGCATTCCCTCACTCTACCTGGGAAGCGCAGGGGGCAGATGCACCTGGATCTGCCTCAGCTAGGGGACATGCACCCCTTCCCCAACTGTCTCCACTGGAGTTGCAGCAGCCATGGAGATGCAACTTCTCACCTGGCTCCAAGCTGCTGCAGTAATCTTCTCTTCCTGGCACAGCCTGTATTCTGAATCCCTCATCCCCAGCCTCACCCCAGAGCAGTGATTTAAATGAAGAAAAACAAAAATTATTTAAGCTAAAGACCCGGGAAATGGTCCGCAGCCATCAGTGGTGACAACATTCTGAATTAAATTGTCCGCAGCAAAGAAATCCATGTTGCAAGGCAAAATCTTGAAGTCCTTTGTCATGCAGAGTTCCTTCGAGTCAGGAGCTTAGTTTGAGTAAAACCTGCAGGAGTTAGCCCTAAGGCTGTCATTCAGTCCTGTCTGCCTAGTTAATACAACACATGTGGTGTGAACCATTGTCTAAGACTCTTGCCTAGGTCTGAGCAGGAGCAATGACAGCCTGAATGGGGAGGCTCTCCAGTGTCAATTTTAAAAACACATTGAAAAGTCTCTGATTCAACTCCTGATTGTCTTGGTCATTTATTTCAAACATAGTTATTAATAAAAAAAAGCTAAAAGCCCATTATGGTCCTCCCTGCTAAAATCCCTTCAAATGTTGCTTCCGCGTATCTATGATTTAATGGCTATCATGGGACTTCAAGGATCTTTGGAGGGGTGTTGAAGTGCACAGCATTTTAGCACAGCCCCGAACATTTTTACACATCCTCATCTCCACAAACACCAAGGGGAGACTCTGCCCTGCTGTTCACACATGACAATGACATTTTCACTGCAGGATGAAATAGTTGGGGATTTTAATGATGATTCTCTTCTGTAGCAGTTTGCTTCTAGAGGCCCTCAGAAAGTTTAAAAACACTGGTTAAGCTTTTGAGTTAAAGCCAAAGCAGAATTTTACACCCCAATGGCAGCTGTTATATACCCAACTAACAAACAGGCAATTGGTAGCAAGTAGGTTGCACCCTGAGCAGAAGAGTCCCACTGGTCAACTGTATACTAGCTTGAGCTTTGAAACCCAGGATGCATAGTTCACTTCTCTGTTTTCCTTCTGGATAAATAATTTCCACACTGTTATCCATCTATTGCATAACAGATGTTTCGCAGAAGAGTTCAACAAATATCACTTGGCAATACTAAAATGTAGAACATTTAGCAGAGGACATGGTCCTCTACAATGATCAAAGCAGAGATCTAGGAATCAGAATTCATAGGGACTACTGCAAAAGCAACAAAAGTCCTGTGGCACCTTATAGACTAACAGATTTATTGGAGCAGAAGCTTTCGTGGGCAAAGACCCACTTTGTCAGATGCATGTAGTGGAAATTCCAGAGGCAGGTATAAATATACAGGCATAAGAAAAGAGTACCAATCAAGGGTAAGGCTAGAGATAATGAGGTCAATTCAGTCAGGGAGGATGAGGCCCACTTCTAGCAGCTGATGTGAAGGTGTGAACACCAAGGGTACGTCTAGACGACAGGCTTTTGTCGACAGAAGTTTTGTCGACAGATACTGTCGACAAAGCTTCTGTCGACAAAGAGCGTCTAGACTACATTCAGTTCTGTCGACAAAGCAAGCTGCTTTGTCGACATGGCAGTGTAGACGCAAAGGACAGTTTAGATGCAATAACGCCTTCTGTCGGCAGAACTCTGTCAACAAAAGGCGTTATTCCTCGTAAAATGAGGTTTACCCGCGTCGACAAAACTGCTGAGTTCTGTCGACGTTATGTCGACAGAACTCAGCGGTAGTGTAGACGCAGGTATAGTTTTGTCGACAAAAGTCCACTTTTGTTGACAAAACCCTGTAGTCTAGACACACCCCAAGAGAGGAGAATGTGAATGGCTAGCCAACTACAAAAACACTTTTCATTCAGTGGTTTTGTTATTGTAGAAAGGCCTTTTAGGTGTTTTGTGAGGTCATTTATTAATCCAGCATGAGTCTTGGTTCTGGTTCATACGTTGATGCCTTCAACTCTTGAACTGCTTTTACTTTCTCAGGGCTAGGAATTTATGTGTTGTCCATCCCAAAACCTCAATTTGGGATATGTAGAAAACTCACTTTTCCTTGTTTTGCTATGGCTGGATTAACTGAACTCCTTGGGCATGGGACCTGTCAAAAAAAGCAGATCAGAAAAATGTGGAGTGAGGTGCGGAGGGGAGAGCTTTCTTCCTACAGAAGATATCAATGTTTATTGTAGTTGAAAAACAGATGACCTGAAAAGTTAAAATGTTTTATTTGTGGCCAAAAACTGCTGAAAATTAACAATTCAGCCAAAAAGTTGGGACAGGCAGGAGGAATATTTTTTTTTCTCAAAAGTTTTCAGTTATTCAATATCAGGGGGGCCAACAGACTTTCCAGGCCCCTGGACAATGTGGAGGGAGCCTGTCTCAGTGCTCCCAGAAGGGGTGGGGCCTTGTACGGAAGGGGCAGAAGCCCTCATCATTGTCAAGAGCATCATCACCTGCCTGCCAGCCCTTAGTGCTGCCCGGAGCATACCACCTGATGCTCTGGTTGTGATTTAAAGGGCCCGGGGCTCCAGCTGCCACTGCTGCCCTTTTGAATCACCGCACCCCAGGGCTGTTGCCCCCTTTTGTCCTTTCCACCACCTGTCAGCAGGCCTGTCCAACATAAAAATCAATTTCTTGTAGGAAAACAGAGCTTTTCCATGATAAATTACACTTAGTTGAAGACAGCCTAAAAAGTTTCAGTGGAAAATGTTCAGTCAACTCTAATTGCTAATTTTATTTGTCAGTAAAATGCCATGTGCATCTAAATCACTTCCTTGGACTATCCTAAAAAACTCATCCCCCTTTGCAATGTTAAATATCATGTATATAGGTTCTGTTATAGCACAGCCTTCTGCAGTCTGAGGCAAACCTTCCAATGAAGTATTGAAAGAACTTTGGACAAATTCAAGGGAGTCAGTAGAACATGCACAAGCTTACACACAGGCTGAATTTGGCTCTACAACTTAATTTGGTGCATAAATATAACTTAACTGAGCCTGTACCAGTAGTTTTATGGATATCACTCCAAGAAATTTGAAAAAAAACAAAACAACCAACACCACAGCATTTTTTTTCTAGTCATAAATATGTAACTTGTCCGTAGATATATTTTGACTCTTGCATTACATACAGAAAACAGAGCTTGAGGCTAATAGCTGAGGATCTGAACCCACTGGGTTTTATCTGAATTAAGGAACTATACTTAAACTGGAGTTAGATTCGTCTAAGGGACTGTGTGTAGATCCGTTGCCTAGTGGTCACAGCTGGGCTGGTGTTCGTAAGTCAAGGATGGCCTCAATGGCAAGTTGGCATTGGAATAATCACTACAGCCAGGATCGGTAGACAAAGGTCAGCGTAAGGCTAAGATCAGAGAGTGGAGAACAGACACAGCTGCCGGGCAGGAGTCAGGATGGGGACAGAGACAAGAGATTAGAAAGCAAGATGAGGTCTGGAGTCCCAGGAGACCAGAAATCTTTGTGGTTGCCTAGACAACTTGCTTGGCTACTCTCAAGGCTACATTGTGAGAACTTGACCATCAGAAGGCCATAGAATGCTGTCAGTCTAGATGCTTTGGGCAGTACTTCCTGTGGTGCATGATCTCCACAGTGCTCCTTGAATGTACCTGTGCTACCCTGTGGGCTCTCCCAGGCTCTGCAGCCCTGGGTTTTAGTCTACTACATACTCAGAGTGATTCAGTCTAAACCGGTACCTGACATGGGTAGCCAGTTCTGCAAAAAGTAGTCTCATTAATCATTGCTTGACTAGGAAGTAGAAAGCCTAGTCTACACTAGAGTTGTTTCCTCCTCCTCCATCAAAAAAAATTCCACCATTGCTAACAGCAGAGAGAAAAGGAAAACATGAATCAGGAAAATATTTAAAACTATTCAGTGAGAAGAAACCAGTAATTTAGGAATGCCCTGTCTACCTGCTGTTCTTAACAACCGAAGTAAGTAAGCACTTTTCACATGCTTATTATAAAACAACGCAGGGATCCCAAAGACTGTGGTTCACTTGTATCTCTCTCTCTCTCTCTCTCTCTCTCTGCATATTGAAGAAGTGGCAGTCAAACTGCAAAAATAGTTATCCCTTTTTTTTCTAAGAAGCAACTTTTCTCAAACACTTATGTTTATACTTTTACTTTTTTGTAAAACAACTACCCTTTCCCAAAGCCAAATGTTGCCTGGGTATGGACAAAATGGAGTCAAGGAGGTTCCTCACCCTTTTCCCGCCAAATTACAGCAAGAAGAAGGTTGTGCACTCAGCTCTACCCTGTGCACTCCCGCACACAGCCCTAATTGTTTGCGTGCGCATTCAACCTTTTGCACCAGACACTTAGAGGTTATGCACTCAGCCCTCAAGTTTGCACC
Organism: Rafetus swinhoei; assembly: GCA_019425775.1. NCBI lineage: Eukaryota > Metazoa > Chordata > Testudines > Trionychidae > Rafetus > Rafetus swinhoei. The sequence continues at coordinate 230,257,958 of CM033437.1, forward strand.
CCTCCCTCTCTTAAAGTTTCCGCTAAAAGGGTTTATAAACTCCTGTCAAGGAGCATTCGTGTTCCTTGTTCTTCCTCACGTCTTGTCTGTCGTCGTCTCTGAGTCAACTTCCTGTCCATCGTCTTCATCTGTCCCGAGGAGAACAGGTTCCAGCCTGCGTCCTGGAGACTGCCCAGAGTCCAGTGCCATTAAGGAATGAGGAAGCCTTTTCCTGTCACCACTGAAAGACTATGGGATTATGAACTGTCTTGCTTAAATAATACTCGGACACGATCCGGTATTTCCTAGAGGCGTCATCTCGCAGGAGGCGAGGTCCGGACATCGAGGGACCGCTCCGTTGTCCTCCCTCAAGGCTTTCCACTAGCCACGAGGTAGAAGGTCACGGACATCAACCCCAATCGCCAAAGTCTATGTAATGTATTTCCTCGTGTGTATGGGATCTGTCTATCTTCTTCTTTTCTAGGGATAGGGTGGGACGTTGCTGTTTGGGTACTGTTTGCTGATATTTGCTCTTTATTTCTAAAATATATGGTTTGGCCCTAAATTCTTGTCGTTTAGTATTTTTCAAAGCGTTTCCCTGGTGATAGATACAGGATACCAGGCCGAATCTGGCTTCTGTGGGAGGGCACCTTAGGCTTTAATTAAATTGCCCAGCACAGCAATTGATTACCTCTGCTCTCCGGGTAACAGTTTGGCGACCGCGGCAGGACCTGGTGAGAAAGCGGTTTGATTTCCCGCCAGGCCTAAGTCCACTCCCATTTATAGGAGTGGCATTATAGACAAATATCAGCAACAGGAAATTTCAGGCTACGGTCCAGTGACTCGGGGTGGGTGTTTCCTCGGGCCCCTATCTCTTGTGCCAGCTCTCGTGAGTGAGAGCCTATTAGTGGCAGCAGGCTCCCAACCTGGCTGGCCACAGACTAGGCCCAATCCCGTAGTTAAATTGATTAGAGTAAGTCGCGAACTTACTTCGGGTTTTAAACCCCTTTGCGCTTGCCGCTACGGGCTAAGCAATACGACTGCGCTGTCTCATCGTAGTGTTATTTGTTGCGTATCGGTTTTCTAGCAAGACACCTCCGGCAGGCTTTGAAACATCAAGCCTAGCTTTAATAAGGTGCCTTGGATTTCTTTAGTGGAAGCTGGGTAAGCAGCTTTAGCAGCAATGGCAACAACTCGGCTTTTCGGCACGGAAGGATGGAAACCGGTGTACAATAAAATGTCTGTTGAATATGCTGTAAATAGTTTTGGAAAAGGGACTAACCCTTGGGTTAATGGGTCATTTGATGGGAAGAGTCGTTAGAAAAGTTTGCTGTGTTATGGGAGAAATATATGGGAGCAAGCCTCTGCCCAGGCGAAAGCATCAAAAGCGGGCACTGCTGTATGGGTTAGCAATGACGAGCAAAGAGCTTGCCTCCCAGCTTAAGAGCTAAAAGCTAAGTATAAGGAGAAAGAAAACCAACTAATAGAAATAGAAAATCTATTGGTGAAAAGACATCAGAGCTAGAGGCTAAAGAATCCCAAGTTCAAAGTTTATTGGTTAAAGGTTCTAGTTTAGAAAATAAGTTAACAGAATTGGAGGAAAAGAAAAGCAAATTAGAGGAAAGTATATTAGAACAGAATGAACAAATTGCTGATAATCAGGCTGTCATCAGGCAACTCCTTAAGGAGGCTAGTACTTCTAAAGCTACTGGAGATCATTCAGTGTGTCAAATGGAAGTTGCCAAATTAAAACAGCAACTAGGAATGGCAAAGGGAGTGGTAGCAGCAATCCAACCCAAGTACCAACAGGTGGATTGGCTAGGGGATGATAATATGGAACCCTGCTGTCCTACTGCTCCTCTCTCTCCACATCCAGGAGGGGAGGGTGATAGTACTGAGATAGCTATTATGGCACCTATCACCACCACGAGAGTTCAGTATCCTGGACAACCAGGTCCAGTTATAAAATTAGAGCAGCGGGTGTTAACACCAGAGCAAGCTCGAGCTCTAGGAAAAATATAGGAGTGTGTAATAGAGAAACTGTAATTGACTGGATTGCCAGAGTGTGCCACTCCAAACTTAAGTTCAGAGGCGTTGCCGTTCTATTAAAGGAGTGCATGCCTGTAGAGGATTACTTAGCCTTGCCATACATAATAATTCGGCTATAGACCTAAGGAGCTCTATACAGTATATAAAGTTTATTATCCACAAGAAGATTTAGTAGGAAAGCTCATTCAGATAAGCAAAAACTTGGTGAAAAACCCGATTCTTATCTTATAAGAAAGAAGACTTTATTTTGGCTGTCTGATCCACAGAGTGCTCAGAGGGAAGTACAGTCTGGTGTGACACTCCCAGTTTCGAATGTGTTACCAGGGTCTACTCCTAGTTTGAAGTTAGCGTTAGGAGCATATGATCACACTCGAATCCCACTTGCTTTGTTAGAAGACCAGATAAGGAAATCTATAATTTGCAGCAGTTAGCAGGAACAGAGGTTAAGAAAGTATCTGCTTTGCAAGGAGGGGTTCCTACTGGAAAACAAGAAAAGAAATTTGAAAAGCCTTCTCGTGTATTGTGGGAAAAAGAGATGAGATTTTTGTGACTAGGAAAGTGCTGGCACAAAGACTCTCAAAATATCTGCCATGGGACAAGATAAAAGCTTTAAATACTGACTCCATTTTTAATGAGTTAATATATTGGGAAGGAAAAACAAGAACAGATGCTAAAGATAAAGAGGAGACGCCATCTTGTGCAGCTATTGTTGAAAGTGTTACGCCATCTTGTTTATGGAACCGCCATCTTGGAATGTACAAGGAAGCCGCCATTTTGAAGACCGTGGGAACCAAGACCGTGGGAACCCAGACCGTGGGAACCAAGAGGTGCAATACTGAGGATGCCAAGCTTCCCAGCCCCATGGAAAAGGACAATGCATTCCAATTACATTTGATTTATACGGAAGACCAACAGTGGATGTCATTTACAAAGGGAAGTTTGGAACTCTTCTACAACGAGCACTAGTGGACACGGGGCCTCCACCAGTCTCATTTGCAGTAAGCAATCAACACAGATTAAGAATGCACCTGCAGAATATATGAGATCTCTACAATCTTATAATGGGAAGACTTCTTTAATACCATTTATGACTGGAGTTATCTGCCAACTTGGATCGTTATGTACCACAACGGCCATTGGAATACAAGAACTAGATGGTACTGGAATCATGGGTATAGACTTGATTAAGAAATTTGGATTAATTGTAGATCTACCAAATCGATGCCTGTATAGAACCAGCCAATGCGAGGATGTGGGAGCAGCGGTACCTCCTACACATCAACTAGGATCTATAAAAGCCTGTCACAGCTTTCCAACACGTCATTGGGAGCCATCCATACAAGATGTCATCAATCAACATCAAGAAGTATTTGCACCTCACAAGTTAAGTTGTGGAAAGGTAAAAACATTGATTAAAGTAACAGGACCAGACCCTAAACCAGTGCGCCAATATAGGTTCCCAAGAGAAGCCAATGAGGATAAGAGATACCATACAAGCCTTGCTAACACAAGGAATTATAGTGAAATGTGATAGTCCTTGCAACTCCCAATTTGGCGATGCGGAAGACGGATGGAACCTCTTGGAGACTTACTGTCGATTATAGGGAATTGAACAAAGTAACACCCAGATTAACTCCTGTAGTAGCAAAATACCCGAAATAATAGCGCAAGTTGCAAGCGGGGCAAGATGGTTTTCAGTGATTGATATTTCTAACGCCTTCTTTTTGATCCCGATGACTCCTGAATCATGGTACAAATTTGCTTTCACCTATCAAGACCAACAGTATGCTTTTACGAGAGTGCCACAAGGGTTTCACAATCGCCCACCATTTGTCATAAGATTGTATCCAACCTATGGAAAAATAGTCAATTTGCAGAACATATTGTTAGTTATGTAGATGATATCCTGATTACGACCACCGATCGGAAGAAACACCTAGAAGTATTAGAAGAGGTTCTGAGATTATTGAAAGAAGCTGGCTTTTAATAAATCCTTCCAAGGCCCAATTGGTACAGAGAAAAGTTATATATCTAGGAGTGGAACTAGGAGAAAATGGAAGAAAACCAGACCATGAGAGGGTCCAAGTAATAGCTGGTCTTCCCGCACCTACTGATGCCCATTCATTACGGATGTTCTTAGGACTCCTCGGATTTAGTAGAGATTTTATAGAAAATTTTGGAACTAAAGCAAGACCCTTGTACACCTTACTCAAGAAAAATCAACCATGGCAATGGACCTCAGTTCATCAAGAAGCGTTTAAACAACTAAAACAAGCATTAATGGAAGCTCAGCTCTAATCTATCCAGATTCCTCAAAAGAATTCTATATGCAGTTATCCACCGGTAAAGATGGAATAGGAGCAATACTCATGCAAAAGCAAGGAACTTCTGTTAGGCCGGTAGCTTACGGTTCCAGAACATTATCAGAAACAGAACAGCGATTCTCAAATTGTGAAAAGGAAGTGCTTGCATTAGTCTGGTCCCTTAACCACTGGGAATATCTTATAGGGATGGCACCTATTATTTTGAAGACATCTCATTCGCCAGTTAGATATGTTATTTCTGGGCGATGCGAATAATGGTCGAGTAAGTCACCCCGACTCGCCCAATGGACATTAACATTAATGAACCACCCAATTACAGTGGAGCATACTAATACACCCAATATTATTCCTGCAATATTGTGTCAACCAATTAATGATGGAGAATCAAAAAGAACATGAATGTCCGATTCCAGATATTCATCCTCCAGAGATGACATCCCCTTTTGAACTAATGGAAAATTATGATTTGATGCGAAGGAATACCCCGAACACGTATGGGTAGTGGATGGGAGTTGCTACCGGAAAGAGGAAGATTAGTAACCGGCTCAGCTGCCTTGCATGTACAATCCAAGAAAGAAATCTTGAAACCCATAAGAGCGATGTCGGCACAAGCTGCAGAGATAATTGCCGTAATATTAGCACTGGAAAACAGTGCTCCAGATGCAAACATCACTGTGTGTACCGATTCAGAATGGGTCCTTAGAGCGTTGATAGACTGGATGGTCATTTGGAGAGAAAGAGGAATGTGTACTATGAATGGCAAGCCAGTAGCCACGCTTCCCTACTAAACTACGCATGGAATCTTGCCAAGAGCGTGCGGAAAAACTTATTTGTTTAAAGTAAAAGCGCATCGTAAGAATCAAGCTGAAATATCAAGACTAAATAATGAAGTAGATCAATTGGCAAAGCTGCAGCCTCGCTACCGATAGACCAAGCATGGGAATTAGCAGAGGAAATGATTCATGAAAATAAGCCATCCAAAGAATGCCAAGAAATGCAAGTCACTATGGATTTGGTAAAGATGCAGACTATGGATCGAGTAACAGCTCTTATTAAAGAAGGAAAATATAAAGATAGACAAGTGTTCATTCATCCAGGAGGGGTGATCATGGCGGAAGCAAGAATCTGATGATATCCCGGTAGTAGTGTTACCAACTGTTCTGCGACAGGAGTTACTCTCTCTTTCTCATGGCCAAGGACATTTTGGATGCGAAAAGACTATAGACCGACTGTCCACGGTGGCGTGGTGGCCAAATATACAATCTGATGTTGAGCACTTCATTCAAAATTGCTTAACTTGCGCAAAGAATAACCCTAAATTAGATAGACATAATAAGCAACTTCGTCACCAACCAATCCATGGACCATGGTACCGACTACAAATTGACTTTATTGGCCCGCTTCCCAAAGCGGCGAAGGGTAATTTATATTGTTTAGTAGTTGTAGACCCATTTACAAAATGGATTGAAGCGATACCACTCGGAATTATGCGGCAAGGACCACCGCCAGAGTACTGTTAAGCGAGGTATTACATGCAAGATTCGGATTGCCACGTGAATTGGATAGTGATCAAGGAACTCATTTCACGGAGATGTGGTAAAACAACTATGTATAGCTCTAGGAATTAAACAAAGATTCCATGTGGCGGACACCCTCAATCCTCCGGGTTAGTTGAAAGATCCAATCGAACCTTAAAAACCGCACTGAGAAAGTGATCGACTCCTCAGGAAAGAAATGGGATGAACAAATACCGTTAATACTTATGGCAATTCGATCAACGATCAGCGCCAGCGGATATTCACCCACGAAGCATTGTTAGGAAGACCCATGCGACGCCAGAATTATGGTGGGTTCAAGGAGGGTGCCCCAGATGAGTTTAGACCCAAAATGATGACCGATGAATACATCCAGAAAATTCTGTCAACAATATCATCAATCCAATACAACGTAGCACTGAATTTGAAGAAGAACATGAAAAGATGGATCAGAAGCTAGCGAACCATCTATGTAGAGAAGAATGGGAAATAGGGGATCAGGTGTTATACCGGTACATCAGTGAGAAGCAACATCCTCTTAGCCCAAGATGGATGGGACCTTGTTTCGTTATTGGTAAAGCAGGAGCAACAATATATCAAATAGAAATAACAATAGGAAAACGAAAAATAAAGAAGTGGTTTCACAGTTCGCAATTAAAAAATGGAAACCTAGATGTCAGCAAGATCCTCTGAAGGCCAATAACTAACGTTGTCTTTCTTTCTTTCCTTGCAGAACAACATGAATCTGGAAATCCTTCTAATTCTCAACATCCATATGACTTGGAGTGTATTATTTTTAAGCGATTATTGGAGATGCACACGCCATTGATAGACCAATAAGCGAGTGGAATATTCAAAAACTTCCTCGGTGATCATCAGGAAATCTAAAAGGTATCGTTGGAAAGGTTCAAATCACAAGATTTAATCATGTATGCATTTGAAGCAGAAGGAAAATGTTACTTTAAGGTAGTAGATGAAAGATCAGGTGATCCAGAATTGACCTTTGCAGCGACCAAACAATCCAAAAAAGTCATTTTGCGCACAGACAATTGGTTTGATATGGGCCTTAACCCCCATGGAAAGTGCGACTGGGGAATAGATATAGAACAGGTCGGATGCACGGAAAAACGGCCCATAAGATGCATCGTCAATTGTATGCCACTAATTAGTAAATGGGACCAGACGAAATGTGTATTTATGGACATCTTAAGCCCTACCATCGTGAAGCCTGGGCTCATGAACATTTCCATCCAGATAGTTCATATGGCAGAAGGCATAAAGGAAGTACCTGTAGTCATCTATAACCCTCAAGGTCACAAACTATCCCACCAAATACATTGTGGATTATATGGACAATCCGCTCAATCGACCACCCACCACGAATCCATATACTGTGTATGGGAAAAGAGAAGAAATATGGTTGGATATGGATGTCATGGTGATGTAGAAGTAAAAGCAGAAAGGTCAGGCACTTGGGTTGTCAGAGGACCATATGAAGTAGTATATCCATTGAAAATCACTGTAGCACAACAACCTACCGTCACAAACATCGGACCTTACGTGATCAAAAGGGATATTGCCAAGGTAATGATGGTAGAACCAAAATACTCAGTGAAAATAGTAACTGTACCACTGCAAATTTCTACTAGTAAGATAAATCCAGACTGTCAATCATATGTCGTCCCTATGCTAAATGGGTGGAATAGATGGTTAAAGATTTTGGAGCCAGACAACGTTAATAAAAGACCCAAAAGAGACCTCGTTGCAAAGTTGATAGGAGGAGCAGGAGCAGGTGTAGGAGTGTTAACCGCCCTAGGTCAAATTCGTATGGCCCAACAGCTAGCTGCCCTAACTAACAATTTCGTGGATCTAACACATCCAATACAAGACGCCTTAGTAGCCATAGATAAACTGCAATTAGATGTGACCAAGATACTACCCTTGTGGATTGCTACTCAAGAAACTGACAACTTACTCTTGCTACAGATTATGGAAAATATACAGAACAATATATCACTAGCTTTAACCTGTATCCAAGCTCAGGCAATATTACTAGATATTGCTAAGGATATTTTACGGGACAGTGTTAGTGGAAAAGTGCCTGTAGAAATAGCGAAATTAATTCAACCTTATTTGAATGAATTCGAACAAAATAATCCAGAATGGTGGACGGTGATACACTCTAAGTACAACGTGAAAGAAGAACAACTTCAAATATCGATACTCATGATGCGAGAAGCACTCAAAGAATATATACATCCAATAATACCCATCGGAATGTTTATAAACCATTCATTATTACTTCCGTTACCAGACAGAATGTGGGCACATATAAAAGAGGAAGACTCAACGGTTAGAACTGTAAATCTTCAAGCATGTACAGAGCAAGTCGGTCTTGGGTATACTTGTACCACCGGTATTTGGGAATACGACCATATCTGTTTCAACCCCGATTCTGGAAAGTGTCACTATGATTTACATCCCTCTGATAGCAATAATAATCATTCTGTTGTAGTTCAGACAGCTAATGGGTGTATATGTATTCGGAGTTTATGTCCTCAGTTTATGGTTAATGTGTATTATGAGATAACAAACCCAGGCACCTTGAATTTATGTTTGTGTAAAGTATTCCACATACAAGGCTGTGATGTAGCCCTCACATTATCAGAACCATCAGAAGAGCATTATACAGTTAATCTACATCTGTTGAAGAACATCGAGCCAATTACTATTGGTCCGAATTTAAAAGCTATGAAGTCATTATTCCACCACACGCAGCTAATAGGTTTAATGAAAGAGATAAGTGAAATAGGGAATAAAACTGGAATAATTATGCATCATGCTGTAGAAAGAATTAATGAAATTAGGAAAAATGTAATGACGAATGTAAAAACAAATACAGATGTGATTGTACCTGTATATCATTGGTGGAATATATTTTCCTCTCTAACTGAAATGTCATACCCTATGATCATCAGTTTCTTGTTACATCTCTGTATCATAATCTATGTAATTGCATTGACTATAATGATATGTAAACCAACCAGGTATGAGAATTATAAAGTCAAAAATGCTTTTGTACTAGAGGAAAAATGAGCAGCCTGATACAATTGTTACTTGTTGCAGTTAGATATCCATTTGTATTATATGTTGAAACTTTGTAGCTAAAGTTTGAGAGTGACGGTGTAACATGTTCCTTACATCTCACATATAACACCGTCAAGGAGGGGAACTGTTGCCTGGGTATGGACAAAATGGAGTCAAGGAGGTTCCTCACCCTTTTCCCGCCAAATTACAGCAAGAAGAAGGTTGTGCACTCAGCTCTACCCTGTGCACTCCGCACTAATTTGTGCACACAGCCCTAATTGTTTGCGTGCGCATTCAACCTTTTGCACCAGACACTTAGAGGTTATGCACTCAGCCCTCAAAGTTTGCACCTCCCTCTCTTAAAGTTTCCCGCTAAAAAGGGTTTATAAACTCCTGTCAAGGAGCATTCGTGTTCCTTGTTCTTCCTCACGTCTTGTCTATGCGTCGTCTCTGAGTCAACTTCCTGTCCATCGTCTTCATCTGTCCCGAGGAGAACAGGTTCCAGCCTGCGTCCTGACGAGACTGCCCAGAGTCCAGTGCCATTAAGGAATGAGGGAAGCCTTTTCCTGTCACCACTGAAAGACTATGGGATTATGAACTGTCTTGCTTAAATAATACTCGGACACGATCCGGTATTTCCTAGAGGCGTCATCTCGCAGGAGGCGAGGTCCGGACATCGAGGGACCGCTCCGTTGTCCTCCTCAAGGCTTTCCACTAGCCACGAGGTAGAAGGTCACGGACATCAACCCCAATCGCCAAAGTCTATGTAATGTATTTCCTCGTGTGTATGGGATCTGTCTATCTTCTTCTTTTCTAGGGATAGGGTGGGACGTTGCTGTTTGGGTACTGTTTGCTGATATTTGCTCTTTATTTCTAAAATATATGGTTTGGCCCTAAATTCTTGTCGTTTAGTATTTTTCAAAGCGTTTCCCTGGTGATAGATACAGGATACCAGGCCGAATCTGGCTTCTGTGGGAGGGCACCTTAGGCTTTAATTAAATTGCCCAGCACAGCAATTGATTACCTCTGCTCTCCGGGTAACACAAATAACCAATAAAAAGTGGTAAGATCTATGTATAATCTAGGCACTTCAGGGCAGACTCATTGAGCAAACCCTTATCCCATTAAAGTCCATGAAAAACCTCTCGGTGATTTCTACAGGAGCCCGCCAATGGGTGCTCCAGGGCTCCTTTGTATTACCCAGGCTGGCACAATGGCAAGTAGGACAAGCATATTCTCTCCACCCCCTCCCCCCACCCAGAATAACTTCAGCACAAAGGGCCTGTTTGGCAGGTGCAATGCTAGCTCTTCATGCCTGTCCAGAGCAGCCTTCTCTTTCCCCAGTACATGTGGAGGGGGCAGGCCAGAGGGGAGGAAAGGGCAGGACAGTGTTCCATGTGGCCATTGTAACGAGGGCTTTGCAAGCCATAGCCAGCCTCCTGGGTCACCCTAGCTGTCTGCAACCTCTGAACAAGGGAGGCAGAGGACTGAATCTAGCTTTTCCTCCTCCTGTGGGCCACCCACCCCCACAGCCTCCCCAGTGGATGTGCTAGCCATTTGTTTCATAACCACTTTGATTTGGTCTGATACCTTGTGAAAGAACAACAGTGATGGGTTTTTCTCTTTATCTGTGGCTACTTTAGGTATGAGGAGGAATTTTCCCAGCGACTGGAATTGCAGGACCAGGTGCTGCAACTCAAAGACCAGCTGGAACAGCAAAAAGAAACTTGTTCACAGGTGAGGCTAAGAACCCTGCTCCTAAACTGTGCTTCTGCATCCTCTTCGGCATCTCTGAATCATGCTGCTAAAGCTCCCACGAATTGACCTTCCTCTTGCAATGGGTTAACACAGGCTACTATTTAATAGCGCGCACTTGACTAGCTGGCATTTGGGAATGTTGATAAGGCCAGGCCCCTGTAATTCCAGAGAAGTTCACCATTGCTCAAAAGCTTGCTTGCACATAGAGCCAACTTCAGGATTGTCCCTCTAACCTTGCTATGTGGTCAGCTGGCTCTGCATTACTGAAAGCCCCAGCAAGTAGTGTTCTGTGCTCTTGATGGCATTTTCTTCTTCATCTGTCACAGCAGCCTCAATACAGTAGACTTCCGATAATCCGGAACCTATGGGACCTAGGTGGTGCCGGATTATCAGATATGCCGGACTATCAGGAGGTACTATAAGCTTGGTTATATATATACTGTATACATTATATACTGTATATAAAATGTTCTTAACCCTTTTATTGTACATACTGTATACAGTATACTGTAATGTTTTAGTTTTTAAGCCTTTTTACCCTTTTTGCTCAGTTCAGCTGCCGCTGTTACCTTGTGACTCATTTTTGCTGAAGCTCACTCACTAGGTTCTTGCCATTTTGATGCCGGACTATCAGGAGTGCCGGACTATTGGATGCCGGACTATTGGAGTTTTACTGTATGTTGGTATCAATACCATTTCTATTTGTGGGGTTTTTTTTCATTTGCTTGCTTTGGTCAAGAAGGATGGTCTTTGGTTAGAGTTAGAAAACCAGGATTGTATGCCTGGCTCTGTCTCAGTTTTCCTGGCCCTGATTTCTTCACTACCTCACACTGTGTGTGGTCATTTCTGTGGGAGCAAAGTTGGGCATAAAATGCTGCTATTGATTTAAGTGACCGGAGACTTTTACCACGATAGTACTTTGCTCTTCTTTTGCTGTCATGTAGATAACTACAGCAGGTGAAAGGAGAATCAAGCCCTCTGACCCAAACCAGGCAAATTGCTTCCTGCCTTGCTGAAATAAGTTGCTGAGTAAGCAGAGGGTTGCAGTCTCCATTCTAATGCATTGACTTTCCTCCCTGTATTCCAGCCCACTGTTTTAATCAGCCACTTGTGAATCACTCCAGTTCTTTGTCTGGGGCCAGTATGTGGTGTAGCGCAGTGGTGCTGACTCACTAGTGCAGAAGAAAACAACACTGGAGCCTGTGCTGATTGAGCTTGAAGCAGGTGCCAACCTTGACTAGTTCACCTGCTGCAAACCCCTACCCTGAATATGCTGAAGAGTTCACTAGAGGGATTGCTGGTTGCCAGGGTAGGAACTGGGCCTATTCCTTGGTACTGTGATGCAGCCTTTGGTTGTCTGTGTAATTGTGTTACAACACAGACAAAGTCAGTGCATTACAATGGAGAGTTCAGTAACCACTTCATAAGGATGTTGGAAGGTTTAATTCAAAGTGATTTAAAATGTTGGGAGTCAAGTGATTAGTACAAGAGTTAACTGGCTTACTCTGGGTGTTATGGGAAGGAACCATGCACCATTCCTCCCTTATTTGCTGTGTGGTCAGTGGGAATGTTTGCCTTTCCCCTTTTGTTGCGATGCAGTTAAATAAAGCAGCAATTTCCCAGTGTGTAGCCTGTAGTGAATAGACATTTGTGTTTCACTGAGCAGCCTTTTTACAAAAGGGTGGGATGGCTTGACAAAGGCATAATGTATTATTATTATCTTATGCTGTGGTGTTTTGAGACTAGACTATTTTTAAACCTTCGACTGCCTTGTTATATACTAATTTACTTGTAGTTAAGGGTCTGTCAGCACTTACGTTATTAAACTGTGTTTTGGGGTTAAATCTCTTTCCACCTTGAAAGTATGTTGGAACAGAGGTAAGCAGCCTTAAAGTTTAAGGTTAGAAGGGTTTGCCAGATTATCCAGTTTGATCTCCTGTGTATCCCAGGCCACTAAATCCCACCTCGTATTAAGATCAATAGCCTGGATTAGCCTAAAGTATTGCAGCTCTCAGTATTGTATACCACAAGCAGGGAACAGAAGGGACCAAATATGCACAAATCTGTGTACGGGTTGGGAGTGCTCCTGTGCTCAGACAAAAGGAGCAACAGTGAGATGTCCTTTTTGTAACTCAGCAACCACCTTGCTGAGCTAGACAACTGGGAGAGCTGTCTGACTGGAATCCCTCTGAGTGTGGAGAAGAGGAAGAAAGCAGTGCCCAGTGGCTAAGGTGCCAACCTAAAACTCTGGAGACTTGAATTCATTTCCTTATTCCACCACAACTGCCTGTGTGACCTTAGAGAATGGGAGTGACAAAGGAAAGTTTTAAAGGTACCTAGAAATTCCCTGGAGCAATGGCATCTACCAAAACTGGGTTAGGAGCCCAGGTTCTTTTGCAATGCTTGGGGAGGAGGGAAGAGGTGCTTCAGGGTACATCTACGCTGCAAGCCCCCTACCAACGCTGAATCTCATAAATCAGTGTAAGTCTGAGTCAGTTGGTCCAATCTCACAGCCTGAGAGCCTGCCCGAGCTCAAATATCTACCCTATCAGGTTCTTTAGTTCTGATAGACTCCAGGCTAACCTGGGAGCATTACCAGCATTACTTATAACCTTTAACCCATAGTCTAGAACAGAGGTTCTCAAACTGGGAGGCATGCCCTCTCACTTCACTGAGTACTCCCATTACAGGTACCAGTATCCTTCCAAATACTCACACACTTCTCCATAGTCCCCTCCAACTTCTCCTCCTCCCTTTACTCCCTTCTCTGGCAGTGTCCTCTTTTTGGGAACCTGAAATACGCTAACTCTAGGCATAATGTGCTACAGATGCAAGGAAGGGAGCAGGATCAAATAAGTTTGAGCGCTGCTGGGTTAGTGCGTGCACCTTGGATGTTGGAAAGCTTGGTTGAATTCCTTCCTCTGCCTGCTGAGGTGAAGGGGGTTGAGCAGGGTGGGGCTCCCTACCTGTCAGGTGAAGGAACAGCTGCTCCTGTACAATGACACAGTCCGTGTTCTTACTGTAAGTCTGGCCAGGATAGGCATGTTGCTGCACTGAGCTTGCCACCAAGATTTAGTCAATAGATGCATAAGTTAATGTTGATGATACATGCAACCAAAAAGCAGGAACAAACGCAACAGCTTGTTCTTTTCTTGCAAACCGGCCAGAAACAGGACAACCCTTTCTTTCATTTATCGCCAAGATTGTGTTGCTCTACTGCACTCGGTTCTAAATACTCTCTTGTGTACGTTCAAGCAAAGGCTCCACTAATTTACACACGTCCTGTATTTTCTCTTCCCCTACATTATTTATACAAGATGCTTCAATTTGTATGTAATGTAGCTCTTCTACAATTGCATTGACTCCCTCTACGTAACATGTGTTAGTGACAGGGGACTATTCGTTTTAGCATCACTGTAGCGTGAAGGAGGGGCTCTGATTTCTGAAAGGTAGAGATTTAAATGGGGGCTTAATGCCCCACCTTAATGAGCGAGTAGATAAAACATCATTGCTCTCCTTCATATACAATGGGCTTCATTTGTGAGGTGCATTGTGGGTAAAGTGGATTCAGAAAAGCCTCCTCTCAGAGCCTTGGGTATCTGAGCAGGAATTGGCCACAATACAGCTCTTGTGCTTCTTTGCGCATAAAGGTGATGGCCTGGTGTAGCATGGTTTGAGCATTATGTCTTTCCACAGGGCGCGTGGCCATTTGGATGCATTGGCTGAGCCCTGCTTCCCCTGTACTGCCTAATATAATCATGCAAAACCACTCCTCCGCCAAAAAGAGTGAGGATGAACATCCTCCATAGTGTTCTCTCTGAGTCATTTTGTCAGTAGTACGATGGGTGTTTCTCCATGAATGGCCAGATTTTGCCTTCTCAAGTTCTACACACGTTTCTGAAGGTGCAATTTGGATCCAAGGAAGTATTCAGAGTGGGGGGGAGGGGAAATCATTCGGTGAGCTTTTAAAATGAAAGTGTGGAATTGTCCAGTTGTCTGTTAGCCACAATAACTTTTCAGCTGTGAGGACCATTTTGGGGATCTGCTTTCCTTCGGGCATCCAAAACATGGTTCATTTAGACAAGTCAGCGGATGTATTTGAGGAACAAGCATCAGACACATGCCCAGTGGTAGACGGTTATGACAGAATACTATTGTCCTAAGGATTGAGCAGTGGCTGACAGTGGGGATTTGATGCACTGGCCTTGGGCATTATTGCCCAATGGAGGGAAATTTAGAATGGAAGGAGCAACAGGTCTCCCCTTAGCTAAGCACGGTAGCCTTCCTATATGTAGTGTGGTACCACCCCTTAAAGAATGCAAAGGAACAAAAGAGCAACTCTCTTCTGCCTAGCTGGCTGGGTGCCCGAGGAGCCTTTGGCACCTGCTGCAGGTTGACAAAATCTTGGCCGCTGTGCAACTGGCTGAACCATGTGGGTCTTTTTATGGTTTGTTTGATTTCTCTGCCTTCTGATTTGTTAGTTTTCTTGGCTGTCCCTCTGTGTATATAAACATTTCCTTCCCTAGTTCCCATGCCTTTGTTGTTTTCCCTAGTGTGTTGACACTGCGACTGTGATGGTTTTTCTTGAGCGACGTCAATTGCGTGGCTTATTTTGAGTTGGTGCTGTCTACACACTTATTTCGCAATAGAGCACTCTTCCTCTGACTTCCCTTACTGCTCGTACAATGAGGGTTCCAGGAGTCAGAGTAAGAAGTCCTCCAGCTTGACAGTATTTCGACATTATGGTGAAATAACTGCAGGCTGTGTAGACACAGACTGTTATTCTGTAATAATGCTAGTTCTTTCAAAATAATGTTGCTGTGTAGACATAGCCAAAGTGATCTGGGGCTGCAGCAGTCAGGGGACCCAGCCTGCTTTGGGGGTGTTGGCCAGGAGATGCTTAGGTAAGCACCTCCCAGCCACAGCCTGCCTCTTGCACCCTTGCCCCTCCTGCACCCCAGCTCCCTTCCCCAGGTCACCATCCAAACCCTCTGCATCCCCTTGCCCCAGGCCACAACTTCCTCCCAGGCTCTATACCCCCTTTTATACCTCTCCCCCAGGCCAGAATCCTCTCCTGCACCCAAACACTCTCCCAGACCCTGCACCCCAATCCCCTGACCCAGGTCACAGCCCCCTCCTTCACCCAAACTCCTTCTCAGACCTCACACTGTCTCCTGCACCCCAGTCCCTTACCCTGTGCGCCCTTCTGCACCCAGCTTCATTCTAGACCCACATCCACAGAAAAGTGCGGCCTTTGACAACTGTCCAAAAGCTTGGTGTGGCCGTCACCAAAAATTATTGCCCACCCCTGATTGAAGAGGAAAATCTTTGTTGATTTTGCTGAACTTCTCTGCTGAGTCTGATTATTTCTGGATGAATAAGAGATGGCCCTGAACCAAAACTCTGAATCCAAACACCCCATACTTAGTGCATATGTGTGTGTGGGGAGTGGATAGGGGCCAGATCTGAATCCAAATTTCCCAGCTGGACTCTATCTCTACAACAGGACAGCCCAAAACCTTACATTTGAACTTTTGTGGGGAGGTTTTTGGATGCAGATTCAAACTATGAAGTTCAGGTCCATCTGAAGTATTAGTTGAAGTCCTGTCTAGATTTGTTATTTTGTCCTCCCATCCCTCCTTCTTTTTTCCTCCTAAAGCAACTTTTGATGAAATTAACACACTGTCAAAAACAGAACTGTTTGATCTAATCGTCCAGCAACACATCTGCAATGCTAGAACACTGTGAATCTCATCGGTCATGGACTTTCAACCAATATTTGCCCTCTTTTTGACCCTGACCTCCAAACCACCCTTTTTCATGCAAGTGGGATTAGCTGCTGATACTGTGCATGCAGAGTACTTAAGCTCTTTGAGACTCTGCTAGTACTTATTATTGCTCTGGAGTGCAATTCCATTTGAAGCATAAGTTATTACCTAAAATTCAGTTTTATCCCTTGGAAGTTGATAGAGCAACCATACTATATGTAATATTCATGTCAGATGTGTCTGATATGTACAGGAAGAAAGATAAAAACCTTTTTCAGTGGAATAGAATCTGAACGCTGCTGCATTTTGGGCTAATAAGTGTTACTTAGGAATTGTTTTCAAATAAAGCAGAAATAACAGAAGCTTGATATTAAAGGATTTTACTTCTTAGAGAATTACCACTTTGTCAATGCACAAACAAAAATGCTCTTGTAAAACTGACACCCACAAGTTATTTAAGAACTCCTGATTTATTCTGCTTTTTTGGTGGCTTAGCACCAAAGAGGAAGTCTGGGGGCTGTTTTTTTTCTCACTTATTAACAGAATGGACTGTGGAAATGAGACTCTGCGCTGTGCTGTAATTTGCAGCACTACAAACAGTGCAGGTTAAGCTGGTGGTGTGATATGTGATTTTATCCCTCCATTATTTTCCCAAAGCATCAAGTTAATATGACTAATGCAGACTGGCGTATGCGTTGTGGCGGCCATTACTTGTTCTGAAAAGAGATTCAATACTATCACTCTAGGGCAGGAAGTGGAAGATGTGGCTATAATAAGAAATAAGCATTTTAATGAGATTTTTGTGATCATGCTTTTCATTAGTAGTGGTTGAAATATATCATTGACTTTTACAGCTACTTAAAAGGTAAGAGGTCTGTACAAAAAAGATAGTCACTCTTATATATGTAGTTCCTTTTTGGGAAGTGCTACATAGGTTGTGGTTATAAAGTTTAGTTTTTCTTCTCTTCTTTGAAATTGGCACAAGTGAAACAGAAAAGTCCAAGGAAACGTGTTTTTCTGCTCTCTTTCAACAATTCATCATGGAATTTACCAGGAAAAGTAAAGTATCAGAGGGGTAGCTGTGTTAGTCTAGATCTGCAAAAGTGACAAGGAGTCCTGTAGCACCTTATAGACTAACAGATGTATTGGAGCATAAGCTTTCGTAGGCAAAAACCCACTTCATCAGATGCACGTAGTGGAAATATCCAGAGGCAGGTATAAATATACAGGCCAGAATCAGGCTAGAGATGACGAGGTTAATTCAATCAGGGAGGATGAGGCCCACTTATAGCAGCTGATCGGGACGTGTAAATACCAAGAGAGGAGAAGTTGCTTTTATAGTTAGCTAGCCATTCACAGTCTTTGTTTAATCCTGAGCTGATGGTGTCAAACTTGCAGATGAACCGTAGCTCAGCAGCTTCTCTCTCAAGTCTGGTCTTGAAGCTTTTTTGCTGCAGGATGGCTACCTTTAGATCTGCTATTGTGTGTCCAGGGAGACTGAAATGTTCTCCTACAGGTTTTTGTATATTGCCATTCCTAATATCTGATTTGTGTCCATTTATTCTTTTATGTAGGGACTGTCCAGTTTGGCCGATGTATATAGCAGAGTGGCATTGCTGGCACATGGTGGCGTATATTATATTGGTAGATGTGCAGGTGAATGAATCAGTGATGATGTGGCTGATCTGGTTAGGTCCTGTGATGGTGTCGCTGGTGTAGATATGTGGGCAGAGTTGGCACCGAGGTTTGTTGCATGGATTGATTCCTGAGTTAGAGTTACTATGGTGCGGTGTATAGTTGCTGGTGAGAATATGCTTCAGGTTGGCAGGTTGTCCGTGGGCGAGGACTGGCCTGCCTCCCAAAGCCTGTGAAAGTGAGGGATCATTGTCCAGGAAAAGTAAGTTAGCTATAACTCACTCCTGTAAAAGTACTTGGCAATTAATTAGCAATATTATCAAAACCCATTTACTGGCTTGTTTTCAGTATCTTGTGTATTTTAAGGACATAAATGATTCTTTTGCACTGAAATGCTCTGATTTTTTAGGTCAACTTTTCTGACCTGTACTCTGAGAGAACCTAATTCATTCATTCTTCTAAAACAATTATAGGGAGCCAAAGAGATGAGACAAAGGCATGTGTGGTCAGAAGTTCTCCTACACCAACTAGAAGGAAAACTCCATGAATTGAGAGAGGGAGGCCGAGATTCAACAGAAGGAAAACTTCATGAACTGAGCGAGGGAGGCCGAGATTCAACAGCAAAAGTTCAGAAAATTTGCGAGGTCAACGAAGTGGAGGTGAAACAAATCCAAGAGGAAACTGCAACAACCCACCATCAAAATGTAAGCCTATAATATAGAACAGGTGTTCCCTCTTGCATTTGTCTACTTTGCAAGAGTTAATACACTGTATTTGCAAAGTTCACAAGGGGGCCTTTCTTCCTCTTGGCTACTAGCTACAGTAACAGCTTATTAAAAATTTAGACTTTTTCCTAACTGGAGAGAGTTTATTACATAGCCTTAAAAAGAGAGAGACGGGACAAAGCTATTGAGCATTCTGCTTAAACATAATAATATAATGCCAGAGGAAATAAATTTGGGCCAGGATGAATTTTTTATTTCTAAGAAAATTTAGAGGGGGAAATCTTGGCCCCATTGAAGCCAATAGCAACATTCCCTTCAACTTCGGTGAGGCTGGGAAGATTTCCCCTTGACTATACATGATGGAAGTGTGGTAAGGACTCTTTAGCCAGTGGGGAGATTGACAATGGGCAGATAAGTGTGTGACTGGGTGCCTGGCTCCCGTTTGTGCTTTTGAATATCTCCTTCAAAATTTGTGTAGGCTGCATTCAAAAGGTCTGTTTTTGAAAAACACTCATTTTGACTTTTTTCTTCAACAAAGAAAATGTCCTTTGCACCTTATATTGTAGATTTGAGGCCAGATCCTCAATGCCAGCCATTTGGCACGTGGCACAGCTCTTTAATAGCTAACCGTTTATTTCAGTCTCAGAGGGGTAGCCGTGTTAGTCTGTATCTGCAAAAACGAGGGCTCCTCTTTATTTTATTTCAGAACACTCTGGAGAAGCCTGAGGGCTGCTCTGTATGGCATCTGTGGCAAACAGCACCAACAGGTCATTTTAGTAGACAAGGATTGCTAGTATAAGGAAATTCTAGCCATACCCTCCTTTTTTTGGTCTTGCCACTATGACAAGGGCTTTGAATGTGGGTAGCAGAGAGCCAGGGTGTGGGCATACCATGAATTTATAGAGTGACATTATATTTTCAGTTTTATTATTTATCCCTCTTCTAACGGTTTCTAATATTGTTAGTTTTATTGACTGCTGTTGCACACTCAGTAGGTGTTTTCAGAGAACTATCCATGATGACACTAAGCTCTTTCATGGCAACAGTTAATATAGACCCCTTAATTTTGTATGTATTAATGTGTGTGACATTGCAGTTACAGGTTGTACCTCCCTAAACTGGGACTCTCTGGTCTGGCAACATCTGTGGTCCAGCAGGCCCAAGGATGTTCCTGGACCACAGAGCCCAGGAACAGGGACGTCTGGCAGTAGGGCAGGAGTGTGGTTTGGAGGGTGGTGACTCAACTGGGAGTCCCATTTCAGGAGTGGGGGGGAAGGAGCAGGCAGCACACCAAGGAGATTTGGCCCCAGTGGCCAGCTCCAGCCCAGCCACAGAGCTCTGGCCCCACTGGCTGGGGAGCTCTGGCCCCAGAGCCAGGCAGCTGCAGAGCCCCCTGGCTTCATGGCTGGAGCCGGAGCTCCACAGCCAGCACCAGGACGAGAGGGCAGGGACAGGAGTTCCCTGGCAGCTGCTGGGGCCAGAATGAGGCTAGAGCTCCGGAGCTGGGGAGCTCTGGACCCGGCCCCAGCCACAGAGCCAGGCGGCTGTGAAGCTCCGGCCCCAGCATCAGCTGAACCAGGGGCAGCTAGAGAGCGCTGGGGGTTGGGGCAGCAGTAGGGCTGGGCTGGAGCCCTAGCCCGTGGGCGGTATGGGCCATTAGGGAAGGGATCTCCCTTGGTCTGGCAAATCCCCTTGCTTGGGACTGGTCGGGTCCCAAGGGTGCCGGATCAGAGAGGTTCAACCTTTATCATCATTGAATTTCATCTGCTCTTTTCATAGAATCATAGAATACTAGGACTGGAAGGGACCTTGAGAGGTCATCGAGTCCAGTCCCCTGCCCTCATGGCAGGACCAGATACTGTCTAGACCATCCTTGATAGACATTTATGTAACCTACTCTTAAATATCTCCAGAGATGGAGATTCCACAACCTCCCTGGGCAATTTATTCCAGTGTTTGACCACCCTGACAGTTAGGAACTTTTCCCTAATGTCCAACCTAAACCTCCCTTGCTGCAGTTTAAGCCCATTGCTTCTTGTTCTATCCTCAGAGGCCAAGATGAACAAGTTTTCTCCTCCTCCTTATGACACCCTTTTAGATACCTGAAACGGCTATCATGTCCCCCTTAGTCTTCTCTTTTCTAAACTAAACAAACCCAATTCTTTCAGCCTTCCTTCATAGGTCATGTTCTCTAGACCTTTAATCATTCTTGTTGCTCTTCTCTGGACCCTCTCCAATTTCTCCACATCTTTCTTGAAATGCGGTGCCCAGAACTGGACACAATACTCCAACTGAGGCCTAACCAGTGCAGAGTAGAGCGGAAGAATGACTTCTCTTGTCTTGCTCACAACACACCTGTTAATGCATCCCAGAATCATGTTTGCTTTTTTTAGCAACAGCATCACACTGCTGACTCATATTTCAACTTGTGGTCCACTATAACCCCTAGATCCCTTTCTGCCGTACTCCTTCCTAGACAGTCGCTTCCCATTCTGTATGTATGAAACTGATTGTTCCTTCCTAAGTGGAGCACTTTGCATTTGTCTTTATTAAACTTCATCCTGTTTACCTCAGACCATTTCTCCAATTTGTCCCGATCATTCTGAATTATGACCCTATCCTCCAGAGCAGTCGCAACCCCTCCCAGTTTGGTATCATCTGCAAACTTAATAAGCGTACTTTCTATGCCAATATCTAAATTGTTGATGAAGATATTGAACAGAGCCGGTCCCAAAACAGACTCCTGTGGAACCAAAACAGTCCCAAAACAGACCCCTGCAGAACCCTACTTGTTATACCTTTTTGTTGCTTGGGCACCCAGTTTAGTGAGATCCCTTTGTAAGTCTTCACAGTCTGCTTTGAACTTCACTGTCTTGCTGAATTTTGCATAATCTGCGAACTTTGCTACCTCACTGTTTACCCCTCTTTCTAAATTGTTGATGAGTATGTTGAACAGCACTGGTCTGAACAGAGATCCTTGGAGGACTCCACTCTTTACTTCTATCCCTGTGAAAACTGTTTATTCCTACCCTTTTGTTTCCTGTCTTTTACATAATTACTGATCTTTGAGGACCTTCCCTCTTATACCAGGACTGCTTTCTGAAAGTCCAAGTAGACTAAATCTGCTAGATCATCCTCGTCCACATGCTTGTTGACACTCTCAAAGAATTCTATTAGATTGAGGTATGATTTCCCTTTGCAAAAGCCATGTTGACTCTTTGCCAATACATTGTGTTCATTTGTGTGTCTGATAATTCGGTTCTTGACTATAATTTCAACCAATTTGCCTGATACTAAAGTTAGCCTTACTGGACTGCTGTTGGAGCTTTTTTTTTTTTTTTTTTTTTTAATCAATATTACATTTGCTATCCTCAAGTCATCTTGTACAGAAGATGGTTTAAGTGATAGGTTATGTATCCCAGTTAGTAGTTGTGTACTTTTATATTTGAGTTCCTTCAGAACTCTTGGGTGAATACCATCTAGTCCTGGTGATTTTTAATACTGTTGAGTTTGTCAATTTGAACCAACTTCTGTTGATACTTCAGTCTGGGACAAGTCCTCAAATCTGTAATCTTAAAAAAGAAAGATGCTCATAGCTGAGCCATTCTCATATCCTCTGCTGTGCATGCTTTCTCTCTCTAATCTTTCTCCAGACTATTTTAACCATTCAAAAAAGCTTATTTTCTCGCTCCTTCGCATTCCCTATTGTCCACTATGATCTTCCCTGTTGCATACTTGGCATGCAAAGTGTTTATTTTGAGTAATACAATGTTACCGCTGAGGAGCATGCAAGTGCAGCAACAGTAAAGATGTTTTCTTTTCCCTGTATTGTCAATGTAATCAAGTTCACTCTCATCAGAACAGAAATCCTCTTACCTTTTCTCCTACCTGAACCCCTGTTGTACAGTAGACTCCACGGGGCAGGGGGGGAGCAGAAGAAGGAGGGGGGGGGGGAGAATCTGGACAATGCACTGACACTAAAGCAAAGTTCATTATTTGTGCTTTTTGCCAAGGCTAATTTTGTTCCAAGAACAGCAAATTGCAAAGTATCCTTGCTGAATAGTCTATTTACTGAAAATTGTAACAAAATATATTCATCTGAAGCTGGCAAAACATAGTTCTGACCAGGATAGGGTCAAATTTATAATCAATATAATGTATCCAGTTGGGTAGGCCACTTATTTGAGGGACCAGTAATATGCCCTGTCTGAAAAAGGATGCATCTCAGAAATTCACAGATTCTTCTAGAAATTACTGAGTGAACTGCAGCTCATTTTGTAAATAGACACACAAAATGAGTTTTTGCTTTTCCAAAATATAGAATGTCAAAGAACCTATTACTCTTAATCATTCATTGATTTCATTCTCTACTTGCTTATTCCTTTCCATTACCAGCAGATTAGCAGAGCAGCAATTGTAACAAACAAGCAATTCCTCTTAAGACTAAGGCAGTCTCCATTTTTGTTTCACATTGCATTGATTAGAACAAGAAAATTCTACAGAAGAATATCAGATAATCAGGTTATAATAGGTGAATGTAAAACACTGCCTGAATTCCTGAATACTTTTCTGTGAGAGCAGAAGCAAAAGTATCATGTCTTTTAATATGAATATCAAGCTAGATCCCCGATCCTGTACAGTGAACTCAATGCAGAAACTCCTCTCCCTCTCCTCCCCCATGTACACAGGGTACCAGACTGAAGTCATAGGGGCTCCAATCAACTGAAGGGGACTGCTCATTGCAAGACGGGAGCTTAGAAAGTGGGCCCAAAATATCAAATCCAGATCCAAGCTTTCTTAGTGTTTGAGGTACTGAGGCTTGGAGTTTGTCTAACCATTAGTAAAAGAGAACAAGAAATAAAGGGGAAAGTACAAAGAAATGCAATAAATTGTCAAAAACCTTTTTTCAAAACTCATACTGGATCTGAAACAAACTTTTAAGATTCTAAAGGGTCAGGAATTTTTTTTTCACTTTTTTGTGGACATCTTTACTTTATAATTGCAGTAAAGATAAAAAATTAATATGCTGAAATGCTATCTAGAGAAGATGGGCTAGAAGTACTGTCCAGCAATCAGAAGCATGAAGAGCTGGAAATCTCCCTGGTTGTTCCTAAGATTTTTATCCCACAATTGAAGCTACAAAAGGTTCATTTACTTTAGATGATTGTGGACATTTTGTGGTGGTAATCCATACAGCACACTGAATGTATAGAGCTTAGCCCATTTCTAGTGTAGTGGAGATGGGGGGACAGGGAGGGAAAGACACAGAGATGGATATTCTAGAACTCACAAGAAAACCAAACTCCAAAACTTTTTATTTTGCATAGTTACAGAAGCAGATAGTGAATATTAAATTAAGCAGAGTATAATGCTCTTCTATAACTGCCAAATGTGTGACTTAGTCGCACTTTTTCATGACTGAATTCATATGTGAACCATGATCCAATTGAGCAGTGTTTCCCAAAGTGTGGTCCGTGGCCCAGTACCAGTCCTCAGAAGAAAAATACCGGTCCTCAGAAAAATTTGCATGCACAATTCTTGGGAGAGAGCCTGCCGCCTGCGACGTCTCTGCCGGGCATGCTTCCAGGCGGTGGGGCTAGATTTGGCGGGTGATAAGACCCAGGGAGAAGGCTGGGTGCACCGACGCAGAACGAAGCCAGGATTGGGGCTAGGAGGGGAGGGGTGGCCGCGCTGATTCTACCTCCAGGGACCACGGAGGTAGCGCAGACTTCCTGCGGTATTGGAGGGGCAGTTCTGCAGCTGCGTGCCAGGTCCCGGAAGTGTGCAGGCTGCTCTTCCCCCACCCCAACATCCAGCACGGGACCTAAAACGCCGGTCCATCACGCGCTGGGGAGAGGGTGGGGATCCAGGACTGTACTGGCTCTGGCTGCTCGGGCAGCACACGCTGCCGTAGGGAGTGAGGGAGCAAGGTGCGCACTGCCCCAGTGGTTGGGGCTGGGGCAGTCCAGGACTCCCCCCTTCCCCCGCGCAGGAAGGCATCAGGAGTGTGACTGACCAGCGTTTCAGGTACCGTGCCACTGTTTGAGGGACAGAGGAGCAGCCCATGCACTTCCTGGGCCTTGGCGTGCAGCTGCAGGATCCCCAAGTATTGGTCCCTGGTCCCTCCCCCTCCCCCCCAAAACCCCCACAAGTACTCTGCCCCAGCACCCACCGGCACCCTGTCCTCTGCCCCAGCACCCATTGGCACCCTGTCCCAGCACCCACAAGCACAGTTGGGGCCACATTAGTGAGGTTTGAGGGTTTTGGAGGGGGTTGGGGTCCTTTGGGAGGACCAGAAACAATTTATTTGCATATTCATCATTTGTTTAATGAATATGCAAATGTTACCGGTCCTCCAAAAGCTTGTGAATGGGTTTACTGGTCCCCAGTATCAAAAAGATTGGGAACACTGCTATAGAGTATAGATGTGAGGGAGTAGATGGGAACGCTCCTTTGCTACATGTCACAAATAACAGTTTCAGTGCTATCACTTCTTGATTTGTGTGCCTGTTCAAAGCTTTCACCAAGTTGGCTTCTTTGACAGCTATGATCATAACCTTTGCCTTTGTGCAATGAATTTCTGCCTGAATACCAGATCAGGTTACAAGGACTGGTTTAATGTTCAGATTTGTCATGGCACAGAGTAACATTGTTTGGAATGAGGGGCATTTGAAAGGTGTATACAATGCTAACAAATCTGTAGACTCCATTTGAATATCAGCAATTTTTGTTGCTATGTTTTTAGTGCATGGACCTGGTAAATTAATGTAAAATATGACCAAGTTTCTTTTTAAAATATTCATTTATAAATAGTTTATAAAGGGTTAATAAGCAGTGTTTTAATAAATGGTTAATCAATTGTAGATAATTATACAATTTAGTAGGTCAATAAGTTGCTTATAACCATCTATAACACCTTTTGCTTGTGTACACATTATATATGGTTATAAACATCACCTGTGCCTGCAACATGCTAGGGTCTATTAATTATTTTGAACCCCTTAGTAAACTATTAATAAGTGTACCTTTAATGTAAAGTGTGACCAGAATTCTACATAGCTGAAAAAGCCAAAAGTAGAATAAAGCTCTAAGTGGAAATTTAATACAGATTTTTAATTAACCTTGAGTTTATTCCTGTCCCCACTAAAATCAAGTGGATTTTTCAATGGGATTTTGTAAAGTTCTGCAGTGACTGATAGTCAATAGGACTTGGGCTCTTATGTCACTTAGGCCCTAATTTTGAAAGGTATTTGGGCACCTAACTTCCACTGAAATCAATTTGGATTAGGCACCTAAATACTTCGGGCCTTGTGCCCTTTTTAAAATTCCACCCTTTGTTATTTACTTTAATGGGAGTGAGCTTGGGTCGCCGCGGGGGCCATGGCACATTGCTTCAGTTGGGGAAAACCGTAGGCTGCAAATGACCACAGTTCATCAAAAACTCTTGTTTATATAGTGTTTCTTATCAGTGGGTGTCCTCTTCCTAACAAGCAGTAAATGTGTGCTTTAATATTGTATTATCTACTAACTCCCAAAGTCAATAGATTCCCTGGTAAGATCAGAACACTTCCAACATTAGTCTCTGTAGTAAAAATAATATAGGTAATATTTACGCAGTGTAAAAGGGCCCTTATTTAAACATTTATAGAGTTCTTATTATGCAAGCTTGATTTCCTAAAATCTTGATAAACTTCAGTGAATACAAAAGTGTTATAATGTATGAAAGCTGTGCTTCATTTGAGAAGGTAAAATGTTATGGAATATATTTACGTAGGAGCTAATGTTCTAGGCTTTTAATGTTATATTATTAGAATTCATCAACCTGAAGACATACATTTAAAAAAAACAAAACAGAGTGCATGATGACATAGGGAATTCCCACCTTCCCTATTGCTTGAGAGTACTGTCTCTTTAATGCTCCCTTGCATTCTGGCCTATGGAATGGTGGGGCCAGGTTTAAGAATCCTGAAGTTATCTGTTTGTCCACTAAATCATACAAAATTATTTTTTTTCTCATTTTTTCTCTTCATCCTCACCCCCTGCACCTATTACATTATCCTGCAAGAGAAACACAATAGCAACTCTGCCAAGGCTGTTGACATCCAGATTTTTGCAATACTTTAGTTTGTTTCTTTAGATACATACATATGTGTTTATGAATGTTCAAACTCTTAAGTCA
Organism: Rafetus swinhoei; assembly: GCA_019425775.1. Classification (NCBI taxonomy): domain Eukaryota; kingdom Metazoa; phylum Chordata; order Testudines; family Trionychidae; genus Rafetus; species Rafetus swinhoei. Next base: position 230,284,997 of record CM033437.1, read on the forward strand.
GAAAAATAATACAGAATTCACTGTGGAGACAGCAGTAACACTGAGGTGGAAAACATAGTCCTCATGGAGTAATGGATAAGACCCTGATCCAAAATCTGTTTAAGTCAAGGGGAATCTTTGTATTGACTTCAGTGGATATTGGATCAGTTGCCCAAGTCAATGGTGGCTCTTCTGTAGTGGTAGTCAGCTTTTTTAATACTGCATTGTGGACTGGTGAAAGGCAGAAAAATCTGACTCAATATCATCAAAATCTATTCTGACAGCAGGCTCCTATTGAAATGGAGAATGTGTACATACTGGGTTGCCAGTAAGTCAAGGGAAGTTAAGAAGAGGAAGGAGTGTCAAGTGAATGTTCTTTGTGTACATGAGAACTGGTGGGAACATTATATAGCAGTGCTTAAACTGGATTTAGATTCAATAAACAGAAATCTTGTCTAACAAATGCAGTCCAGTCATAAACTGACTGACTTGGTGTTGGTATATCACAAAGATACAGATGGCCAAAACCTTTCAAAGAAACAATTAAAACTCTGCCACAACAGCATGTCCACCCAGCTGACCTCAGATATCCTAATCTGAAAGTAAGGGTGGGTGGCATTGGCACTGTTAAACATCTATGTCATTTGTTAATCTGAACTAGCAGCCAGGGGAACAATTTCCCTTGGTATAGGGACCCAAATGGCTGTGATATACAGATATTTGACAGAGCAGATAACATACAAATTATAATTCTGCTACTTCAATTTTATGTTGTAAAGATGTCTGAAGAGAAAAGGCTGGGTGTTGCTAAGAACTTGATACCTAAGAATAATGTGATTACACCTTACATTCAGGTTCATTTATAAAGGATTACTAAATGTTGTTTTAAGCATGCTACAGATATGAATAGTGTGTCTCATAGACAGGCCCGGCCAAAGAGTTTGCGGGGCCCAAGGCGGCATGTTGTGGTTGGCTGCACCACGTGGCCAGGCGTCTCCCAGCCAGGGCAGCGAGCGAGCAGCCAGGTGGGCGGGCACTGGGAAGCGTGGGTCCCTGAAGGCATGGGGCCCAAGGCAACCAACTTGTTCTCCTTGCCCTAAGGCCGGGCCTGCTCATAGATGGTAATATCTAAGCTATTGACTTATTGGACTCTTAACAGCTCTTACTTAATATCTATTTGACACAGCTTTTCACCCCCAAGAATTCATTAATGACATTTGGTTCTGAAGCTTGTACAGGTACTTTGGGTAGCAAGAGATTCTAAACTATATATTGCATGTAGCCCTGCTACTTGGACCTGTTGAAAGGAATGGGACCTTAGATGTGGCAAAACCCACGTTTAACTGTGAGAACAGGCTTCCTGTCTTAGGCCCTGATCCAGTGACCTGTAAAGAGAATGCAGAGTCCCCCAAAACAAATCCAGGAGCAGGAGGAGGCTTTTTACAACCTGGAGAGTATGGAGCTAGAACACACTGTGCTCTAACAAGCCTCACTAATATATAATGGGGTCCTCACAAGCTTGTGTACATTAGAGCAGCCTGAAGGCTAGCGCATCTCAGGACTGGTGCTTAGAGCCCCCTTTTGCCTTCCACCTTCAGTCATGCCAAGTCTGCGCTAGCGCATCTGAGGATTTACATTAGTGATGTTAGTGCCAGTTAAAGGTGTAGGACTGACAGAGGTGCATGTGTCAGTCATGCTCAGGCACGCGTAGTGGAAGTTTCCCCACCAGAATGGCATAAGTCTGACCTTCAGAAACTTCCTCTCTGGGTAAGAGAGCGTGTCTATCTCACTTATTAATCTTTGGCTTCTCTGGGGCTACCAACAACACCACTGGTCAGTGCCAGTTGTAAAGGTTTATTTTGATAGGGACAGGAGTGAGCCTGCCAGCTTGTTTCACATAGGCTATAGAACAGTTGTTGATGATCATGACTTTAATTCACTGCAGCGCTATATTTCTGTCCCTAGCCTGGAGGTGGAAGGCCCACAATATTAAACCCTTAAAGCAACCTCCTGCAACCTTTCTTTCACAGGACAAAAAATTTCAGATCAACAAAACACTCAATAGAAGGAGGGAAGCAAGGACACCCATTATCTTTGCTTATTAGTCTTTGAGTTCTGATGGAGACCATCTTTCTTAAGTATTGCTCTTGGACTAAAAAATTCTAACCTGCATTTAGAGATGAGCACACAGATCAGAGGAGTTCAGATCCTTGAAACAAAACCCTACTTCATAGACTCATCTGTTTTTTTTTTACGGCCAGAAGAGATAATCATGATCATCTAGTCTGACCACATGTACATTGCAGGCCACAGAACTTCACCCACCCAATACTGTAACAGACCCATAACCTCTGGCTGACTTACTGAAATACTTAAAACATGATTTAAAAACTTAAAGTTACAGAGAATCCATTTCTTACACTAGCTTAAACCTAGTACAATGATGAGATCAGTAAAAACCTAGATACAGTAGAGAAGAGGCCCCTCTCTTTCATTTTTCCACCTAACTTTTTTATTCTCCACTGGAAACTTTCCATGACACCTCTGATTCCACAGCTTGAGCTTTTCACTTTGATATATGATCAACTTCTGGTGCTAAGAGGAGAAGAGAGGTGTATGGCATGTTGTCTCTGCTTGCAATGAAATTAAACACAGTAGAGCCAGATGTTGAAGGATTAATGACCCTGATTGGTTAAGGCAGTTAAACATGTGCCTAATTTTAAGCATGGGAGCAGTCCCACTGATTTCTGTGGGACAATTCCCTATGCACAAGTTTAATACGTGGCTGAATCAGTGCCAATGAGTGTCGTTGCCTTCTTTGATCTTGCTAACATCATCTGTCCGTGCTCATGGTAATCCATTATGTCATTCTTAACTCTGTTCATTACCATGCCTATGACTAACACACACTCACTGTGTATGTATCATTAATATTTCTATCTATCTCTCCGTCTATAAAATACACACAGAGTAAATATGTGTTTGCTGTAGGGATGGTTGGTAATGGACAGAGTTAAAGAATATACATATACTGGTGTATTCCCAACTATAAATGAAAAACAGAATTCAGAATCCATCTTCCCTTACCATAAAATGGAAAGCCAGTCTTTGTATGAGTGAGTGTTTACAGTGTCCTGCTTCTATCACTCTTACTCTGAATGGGTACAATCCATCCTCAGTGAGCAGCCCTATTAGTTCCAGTGGGATTAGTTGCAGAGTAGTATGCTCCTCAATATAGTTTGGAGCAGAATCTGGCCCAAACTTCCTCTCCTTTTCCCTCTTCTCTCATTTTTCTTTCTGTCTCTTTCAAGAACAACATATTAGTGTGATGCAGTGCGCCTCTGTATTCTCACCCTATACACCATTATAATTATCTCTGTGCAAAATATGACTTGTAAAGTATCGTTTGAAAACTAAAAACTTGCTGGTCAATAATATCATGATGGCATGTATGTAGCAACATTATCTGTAAAGTTTTGAATTCCCCTGAATGATGTTAATGGCACATGTTCAAACCCACATAACGCCAGTTAGGCAGAACTGGTTGAGCAGGTCTGAAAGAAGAATGTGTGTTTACCTCAGTTTACATATGTTATAAACAATGTCTTTAGACAATGAGAGGAGGAAGACAGGAAGCAAGAAAAATCTTCATTTCAGCATATAGAGGTGAAAATAAACAGCATAGGACCTCTTTCACTCTAGATACCATGTCAGCTCCTTTACTGTATGAATAAACTTTGCATTGAGAGGTAAGCTAGTATCCCATGCTTCTGGAACCGAGAGTTACTGGCAGCTGCAGCTATGCACAGACACTTGTGGTATGACCTGCAGGCTGTTTGTGAGAGGAACAGGTGGGAGCTGCAGCAGCAACGGGTTGTGAAGCACCCCAGGTTGCAGGGTAGGTAGTGACACAGCCCCTCACTGGCCTGGGTTGCACCCCAGGATGTTGCCATAAGTCAGAGACAAAGGAAAAAATATCAGGTCATTTACTGTATTGGTGCAGGAATGTTCTTATACAGTGCGTTTTAATTATTGCCTTTTCCTACCAAGCAGGGTTTCCACCTCTTCCCATGGGAGGCTGTTTCATGCTCTACTAGCTCTGTTAACGTAATGAGTTTGTTATTGCTTTTCAGCAGTTCAGGATACTTTCACGATTACCCTTGGACGATAGTGCCTGATTGTGCACTCTCACTAGATTTATGGGAGTATGACTCTAATCGTTTTAATTGAGTTATTCCTAATTTACAGTGGTGTAAGTAAAAACAGAACATGGCTTGTAGTAGAATCATAGAATACTAGGACTGGAAGGGACCTCGAGAGGTCATTGAGTCCAGTCCCCTGCCCTCATGGCAGGACCCAGTACTGTCTAGACCATCCCTGATAGACATTTATCTAACCTCTAAATTCAGCCACTTTTCAAGAACTTCCTTTAATAGGGGGTTCGTTCTATCATGCTCCTTTTGGAAGGCCAAAATATTGAATATAATATGGAATATAATAAAGGGCACAAGACTATTATCAGTGTACTAGGCAAAGAGTTAAGGAAAACAAATTTCTTTAGCATTGCTCACTTTTTCTATAATTTCATCCTTAGTAATATCAATAATTTACAGCAAGAAAATGGATCCAACATTATATGTTTGTGGGCTGCTAGTGAATCTGGGTCAGTAATGAGGAACATGTGAGTGATATGCTGCATAAATTTAGGCTGCTTCTGCTGTCTGGAACCCCTCCCTGTCCCTCTGAGCTAGAGAGTCATTCTTCCACTCTTCCCCAGAGTGATATTTTCAAAGCCTCAGAGGACTCCATGTTTGACTTTCATTGACTTTGAGAACAAAATTGTTCAGCTCACAAGTAAAGCGATGTTTTTTTTTTCCTAACTGCTGTTGCTGCAGGCTCACCCTGGGAGCTGAAACTCAAGTTGTGCTCTCTCTGTCATATGCATCACTGCTGGTAATTACAAATCTGCAGGCCAAATTAGACTGTCAGAAACCCCAGTGAAAATCCTCTAACCCTGATTCTCTGTTCCACTATGGCCTCTTTCCTACTCTGTCATGTAAACAGGCCATGTCGCAGGTAGATCTTCCCACTGAGGAATACCCATGGTCTAATAGGGTCCCTGAGCCCTTCTTGTGCCATCCACTTTATGGGGCATGCCAGGACTCAGGGAGTGTGTTGGGAAGGGAGGAGGATAGGGAAAACAGAGCTATTCTTTTGGGGCCACAGGCTGACGGAAGGCTGCTGTAACTTAAGCTGGGGACCAAGCAACTCCCTGGATTCCCTGAGAATGTGGCAAGTACAAAGGATACTTCTAGCCACCTTTGCCCTGTCTCTTGGTTTTTACACTTTAGCATTTTATTCCATCTTTGCATATTATTTTTCTCTTTCTGCCTCTAAGGGTACAGCTTCACAGCAGAGCTAAAGTTGAATTAAGCTATGAAATTTCAACTATGTCACCTGCGTTGCTGAAGTCAAAATAACTTAATTCATTGTTTGGTGGTGTCTACACAGCAGGAAGTTGAAGGAAAAACACTTCCTTCAACTTCTCTTACCCCTCATGAAATGAGGGTTACCATGAGTCAGAGTAAGAAGTCCTCCAGCTCGACATTATTTCAAAATAAAGGCTTGTAGTATAGATGCGCACTATTATTTTGGAATAACATCAGTTATTCTGAAATAACCCTGCTGTACCCTAAGAGAGTCCCTTGAAGCCTTATCCATCCCTTTCTGTATGCGCGTAATGCTCGCTACATAGTTTTGAAAGAGAAGTTACATTGTTTCCATAGCAACAAACTGATGTCATAAATATAAGATTATGACTTCACTTGAGGATAAAGCAGATGGAGAAACTGGTATGTGAAGAATGGAGCCTTTCTTCAAACCCAAATATTAGCACTGGGAATATAGGCGATTGCTAGCAAAATTAAATTGCAGCTTGAAGACTGAGCGGTGTAGGACACTGCAACACAGAGCATTTCACCAAACTTGTAATTCACTTCACTGCAGATGGCCTACTCCAAATCCTACGGAATTCAAGGGGTGCATAGGTCTTTGTGTGGACTGCCTCCCATGGGGTGAAGTGCACCCCCCCACACACAGATTCTTGTTTTAGCATAGTAAAGAATTACTCTAGATCCACAGGAATTTGGATAGCTTCTTTCTTTAGCTGAGCCACCATTCCATACCACTTTGATACCCCTGGGGACAGACTGGCTTTTCTGACTGGCTTCTGTTCCCCCCACCCACCCCCCATGTGGTCCACCTTAACCTGAGACACTCTTATCCCCGAATCCAAATCCTATAACATTATAGGATCCGATTGAGTCATCATACTACAGTGATTTAACCATGTATTATAGCTTAATCACCGTGTCTGCCACAGACACCGAGACAACTGTAATGGGACTGTAATATTTGTCCCTCCTCAGGCTTATTTCAAACACTTATGAACATGTTCAAGAGCATTTCAGGAAGTAACTGACAAGAGGGCGTTGAAATCATTGCTCCATTTTGGGAGGAATAGAGATTCTGAGATCATATTACTAAGGGAAGAGAGCATTTGTCTACTTTCCATTGTTCCTATCAGTTAAACATTTCCTCGGCCTGATTCATTAGTTCGATAGAGATTTTTTGCAGTGTTCTGGTGGCACAAAACAGCCTTAAAGGCAGATTAAGTGACCATTGGAGAATTCCTCCTGAATAGTTGGATCTTTAATAGTGTAGAGCTTCTGTAGTGGCTCTTACCCCCATTTGCTTTTTTCTGGCTGTCACTGAGCACTGAAGGGAAAAGCTGGAGTGTCTGGGACATCTCTTTTATAACTGATCCATAATGGCGTCTGGAGACTGTTGATTTAGGTTGGAACAGTCTTTCGGGTGCTCTCATACTGGGGGCTGACCTGATTTATAACTGGCTGCCAGGATCAAGAAGGTACAAAAGGGAGCATAAACCACCTCTCGGGACTCCTTTGGATTTCTGCCGAATGCTTCTTGGCTAGACCAAAAAATCAGGGCCAATATGTATTTTAAATGAAAGCTATGGGGTTTACAATTAAACACCTAACTATCAAAGCTAACCTGCTTAAAATGTCCCATCACCATTTAGATTTCAGAATACTTTGTTCTTTCATCTAGAGTTCCCAAGCCCCTTCATACAGCTATTATTGTATTAACTTTCACCATACCCCTGCCTGAGTTTGGTAATTATTATTTCATTTGATTGACACAAAAGTAAAGCGGGGGAGGAACATAGCAAGTCAGTGAAAATAAAACCCAAGTGCTGTAGTTCATCATGCAGTTTTAACTATAGATTTTAACCATATTGCCTTGTTAGATTCCCTATACACAATGTACTTGTACCGGGCCAAAAGATCCAAAGTTAACTTTGCTGTATAATGGGTTATGGTATGACCGGGATCATAATATTACAGGTTAAATAGACTTAACATTAGTGGCCCTCTGCATCTTCTGCCTGATCAATTAAATGAGTCTTCCAGTGGATACACAGTTTGTAAACAGTATATATATTGTTATAAAAATATCAATAATTTGGCAATGTTTGCCCAAAAGTTACAATACAATTGGGAGACTATAATTACAGAGGCTGATGGGCAACTTTCCAACCAATCAATAACACATGTCTGTGCATAAACTTCAGTACATGACTTTTATTAGACAGACTGGATCTTGAATTTGACCAGGATTTGTGAGTGGGCAACATTTTAGTAAATTAAAACCTGTGAGGAGAGATGGTTTATGTTAGTACAGAAAAAACCGTGCTGTAGCACAGTTGACTTAATGCTTTAATTGTTAGTTTTGTAATTCATTATTGGATATGGCTTGATCTTACATTTCATCATGCTTTTAATCAAAAGATCCAAAGGGATAAAGAAGGCCAAAATTCACATTCAAATCAGCCACTTCTTAATTACAGATAATTGTATACTTTCATTAAATAAAAATCACAATTTATCATCAGTCTGCATATTGGCAGGAAGATGATGCAACTCTACACCCCCACATTTTCAAACATGGGGTTAGTACCAGGGTGGTATAGCATATTCTTTAGTGGATAGAATTTTTATCTTAATTGATTGTGTTAGATATTTTCTGTTAACCCCAGTAAAGATGAGAGCTTTTCAATTATTTATATATGAGAATATCCATAATGGATGGAAAATGTAAGGAATTAGTCATGCCTGTCTGAACGACTGCTGTTAGATAAACATGAGTGTGATTTTTCTTTAAAATAACAGTAATAAAAATTTACACTTATGTGAAATTACTGCTGGTGAAGATGGAATAACAGGCCCTTGGACTGACATCCCCTCTGTTTCAAAGCACACTTAGAAGAGAAGAGTACGATGCCCCTAGCATTTGCTTGGGGTTGTTCTGTTCATTCCCTCTAGAGCACCTGGCAGTGGACACTGTTGGCAGACAGGATTCTGGGCTAGATGGACCTTCAGTCTGACCCAGGATGGCCGTTCTTATGTTCTTATTAAAATGTGCCTCAAACCTGACCTTCAGGGATCCTGGTGGATTGTTCAGTCTCCTTGGGCATTCACTCCCTGCCTTCTTTGGTAGGGCTGTCAATGTGACATGCAGACACGTAGGCCACTGCACACCCATCACTACTGACAAACCCCACATGGCTCCCCTCCCACTTCTCAAGCAGCTGAAATTTCTTTCCTCTGTTTAATAATTGGACAAAGCCACTGACACTCGCCACCTTGCTCTCTGGGGCTTCTCACCACCCTGTCCTGCTGGGCCAGATTTCCTGGTCTCCCTGAGCCAAGGCACAGAGCTGAGATCCCTACCCCCTCACCCTCCAAAGAGCAATACAGATACTGAATCTCTTCAGGTCTGAGAAGAATGCAGTTTTGGGCACAGTTTTCAGGGAACCCACTCCCCAAATGGGATCAGAACCCCAAATAAATCATTCCTGCAAGCCCCCTTTAATAATGAAAGGAGCATGTACACACTGACTGCTCCCTCAGGTAACCCTTATTTACACTGGGGATGTTAAGAAGCGTGTAATTCGTTAATTGTGTAGTTGAAAAAATTTTGTTGCCTACACAATTCATCCATAAGGGTTAGCACTGCAAGCACTCCGTGATGGCTTGCACTGGGTCCCGGGAGCTACCCCCACTGCGGCTCTGCACTGAAAATCATTTAGGAGTTGGGCTGGCAGGCAGCCTGGCTCAGTCCTAGCTCGTGCAGGGTCCTGGGAGCTACCCCTGCTGTGGCTCTGCACTATTATTGCAGAGCAGCAGTGGGGGTAGCTCCCAGGAGCCAGTGCAAGCTGGGATTGAACCAAGCTTCTAAAATACTTAGGCTATGTCTACACTCCATGTTTTTTGTGCAAAAACAGCTGTTTTTGCGCAAACACCAGTGGAGCGTCCACACCTCAAGCATGTTTTTTGCGCAAAAAACCCCCCAAACCAAACAGTAAATCAACAGGACAGAGGGCTTTTGCTGGTAGAGTTATTCCTCTCCCTATGAGGAATAACTCCTTCTTGTGCTACAGCTCTTGCACAAAAAGCCAGTTGTGGACGCTCTGCAGGGGTTTCTTGTGCAAAAAGAGCCTATCTGAAAAAGCACAGGTGCTCTGATGGCCATTCTGTTAATGGCAATCAGAGCTTTATTGCACAAGAGCGTCCATGCTGTGTGGACGCTTTCTTGCGCAAAAGCACATCACTTTCGCGATGCGCTTTTGAGGTGTGGACGTGCTTTTGCGCAAGAAGTTTTTGTGGAAGATCTCTTCCGCAAAAAGCTTCTTGTGCAAAAACTCTGCAGTGTAGACAAAGCCTTAGTGCAAAGCCATAGTGGGGATAGCTCCTGGCACCCGGCATGAGCTTGCCCGCCCAGCTTCTAAACTACGTTCAGTGCAGAGCCACAGACGAGGTAGCTCCTGGGATCTGGTGTGAGCTGGGACTTAGCCAGCCTGCTAAACTATTTATTGGCAGACGGGGGGAGGGAATGCATGTGCTTATCAGTTAATCGTTTAATCAACTACACTATTAAATCCATAATTTCCACTGGGCTTGATTGTACTTCATAAAATCACTTTTATTTACTAACAGCACACACCACTGTGCGTGATTCAACTCTGGTTCTTGGAGAGACAAGGTGGGTGAAATATCTTTTACTGGACTAACCTCTGTTCATGAGAGACACAAGCTTTATCATCTCGTCAGTGGTGTCTTGAGCAAAAGCTTGATTTTTCTGTCTTTTCTACTTCCCAGTGCTCCTCTCATCTCCTTGACTCTGCAGAGGAGTGTTGTATCACCTCCCTAACCATATCCTCTCTGTGGCATCTTGGCCTCTTTCTTGTCTGCTGGAGCCATTCTGCTGGGGTCCATGTCTCGAACTCAAGAGCCCCACTGAAAAGCATAGTGCACAAAAGAGGGATTGTTAAATTCTGTCTCAATATTTAAACATTTCGCTCACAAGCACCTTTTGCAACATATCCAGCCACTTTTCTACTGACCATTACAAGACACACCTCTGCAAGCACCGTATGCATGGTGAGCGTGGGGGGTGGGAGTGGGTGAATATGTCCAAAATAAAATACAGTCTTTGCAGGGCTTGCGGGGAACTCCTTCTAAAATTATCCCCCATGTTTCCTGCTGAGGATAACTGGATGCTTGTGACTTTTGCCCTGCTCCATATGCGACCTACCTATATTCCATTTTTGTCCCTGCATAAGTGATGGCAGAAGGGGATGGGACACAGCTGCACTGCCATGGAACTTGTAGCAGAGAATTAACAAGTACCTGCGGAAAACTTTCCAATGCATCTCTCTGGAGGATTCCATTAAGATCTCTGTGTGCCGATTAGCAACACAGGACAACATGCAGCTCACAGATATATGCCAGCCTCCCACTTTTCTATGCTTTACACTCACCACTGCACTCTATAAGCTACAGTCACATACACTGCATGTCATCTCCTGTTCCCTGCTCCCCAAAACACTGCTGCTGCGACTGGCTATGTGCCTCAGGAGTGGAGAATAGTTCCAAGCTGCCTGCCCCACCGGGCGACCCCACTGGGAGCCCCACATCCTTGTCTAGATCAACCTCTTCATCTATTATTACATCCTTCAGGTTAGGTTCTCTTTCTGCTGACTCCCTGCCCTCTGAAGCAGGCCTTAGGTACAGCACTGGAGCAATGGTTCGTCTCCCTTGCCTTATGGTACACCTGCCTCAGCTCCTTTCTCTTTGCTCTGCACTGGAGCTTGTCCCGCTCACTCCCCTTTTCACACAAGCATCAAGAAATTTGCCTAATTCCTACTGGTCACGTGTAGCTGGGACTGAACAGACTCCTTTCCCCGTATACTGATCAGATCCAAGAGCTCCACAGTGGTCCATGTGGGAGAGAGATTGGTGCGATAGCCAGCCAAGGGTATCTGGGAAGACACTGAGCCGGGACACTGAGCCAGCCAGCAGGAAATGTAGTGTAATCTTGCTGGGGTTTTCAAAGGGAAGGGGTGCATTGCTGTTTATCTGGCTGTGGGCAAGCGGAGTTCAAAGTGCTGACCAGAACAGCAGCATGGGGGTTGTGGAACAGTTCCTGGAGGACAATAAAACGAAAAAGTGCCTCATGGTGTCTACACTATATGTTTGTTGACAATAAAGGGGTGTGTGTGAAAAGTCTCAGTGATATGGACGCTTTTTGTCATTTAAGCTGGGTGTTTTCTACAACACAAGTTGCATTGCAGTGTGTACATGCTCACTGTTTTATTGGCAAAAGGCAGTTTTTGGCAAAAAAAAAAGGTGTAGGGTAGACAAGGCCTAAGAAATTTTGCTGATCAGTGTGGCTCATTGCCTAATTGATTTTGGTGTTTCATTCCTGTTTTAATAATCATGTAAGTTGCCCTGTCTAATAAGTCTCTGCATCCTTCCGTAGTTTCTGGAGTTACAAATGAGGTTACACATGGATCGAGTCACACTGGAGAAAATGCAAGAGGAGAACCAGTGCCTGAACCAGCAAGTTGATACACTGACAGTTGAGGTTAAGGCATTATGGAACAAGGTGGGATCAATATAAACATAATAGAGGCACTATGGATTTTTTAATCTACTGATCAGTTGTTATATCTCGGTTTTGTCTGGGCATGTTTTCTTTTGCACAACACTGTGTGTAATTATTGTATAGCTAGCATCATAATGCTATTTATTTCAATGCATTCTGAAAAGGTAACTTAGCCTTCTCAGTCATACAAGTTTTTGGAAAGCGTTCAACTGCAATGTTTTCATAAATTTCTTTGACTGCTGAACTATCAAATAATCCAACGGGGAGACTGATTTATTTTTTTTAAATAAGCGCCAATACAATTTTAATTTTCTTTTTTAAAGTGAGAATATTGTGTAAATATTTAAAATACAAGTGGCACTTGACCTTCAATATAGCTAGGGAAAAATTGCTTTTATTACTGTAGGCAATAAGAGATGTTCCACCCCTGTGGAATACTGATTCTTCAAATTACATTCTGGTAGCTTTGACACAATAATAATAATAATAATGAAAAAGTTTGTTACAGTATAAACCTATCCAAATAATGTTGCTAATTCTCATGAAGAACTCTTTTTTTCTTAATGATTAAGACACTCCACCCCACCCCCCAAGTAAACCAAATTAGAGCTGGAAGATTTATCAAGCTTATTTGTATTATGTTATGTAGCAGCATTTAGCAACAGATTTGGATATTTTTAAGTGACTCAACTGCAGTGTAAAGGTGCCTTAAAAAATGGATTGCTTTCTCTGTCCTCACAATAAGAACATAAGAACGGCCGTACCGGGTCAGACCAAAGGTCCATCTAGCCCAGTATCCTGTCTGCCGACAGTGGCCAGCACCAGGTGCCCCAGAGGGGGTGGACCGAAGACAATGATCAAGCGATTTGTCTCCTATTTTGATAACAAAATAGGCAGATTTATTTGGGCATAAACTTTCATGGGCTAGAGCCTACTTTGTCAGATGCGTGAAGTGGATCTTCATGTATCTGACAAAGTGGGCTCCTGCCCACGAAAGCTTATGCCCAAATAAGTTTGTTAGTCTTTAAGGTGCCACAGGACTCCTTGCTTTTGCTGAAACAGACTAACACAGCTACCCCTGAAAAAAACAGGCAGAGGCATTGCAAAGTTTATCTCTACTGCCAGTGTACCTTAATCCTGAGCTAGAGGATGAGATGGTACTTTAGTCTCTATCCCCTATTTAGTTTTTTGGCCTTTCTAGGGCCTTTCAGTTAGAGCCAGTTGTGAAGGGCCGCGGTTTGGACAGCTGTCCTCTATAATGATTGGCACCATCATCAGACCTCATCACCTCAGTCCCAACTCTTGAGTTCAGTATTGGTAGAGGAATGAATTTGTGTCTGGGTCAGTGTTCACTCAAAGCTGCAGTGGGATAGTATGGAGCATTGGACTGTAGGAGAAAGTGTCTTTTGGATGAGATGGACGTTCTGATTCCTTGTGGTCATTAAATATGTTGCCGTTTGTACATGACTTTGGATATTAACCCCGTACTCTCTCACAATTAACTTTCAGCTAATTGTGATGAGAGCCATTACATTCCACGTACCTACATTTATTCTACATTTGAATGAGATACTGTGTTCTTCCTAAACTTTTAGTGCTGTTAAATAATGGCTATATTTTGCCCCAACTGTAGCTGTATTATGGTAGTGGGCGTAATGACTCCTGTCTATCAAGTCTGTAAAGTATTTTAGGAGCTGTTTAGATAAGCAGATAGAGTTATCATTCAGCTCAAATCACAGAGAAGACACACACTGCATATGGTCCAAAATTACTTCCATCCTGAGGGTCATTTTAATTAACTTAAATAACAACGTAACATAAACCTCCAAGTAAGCTGTCTCTTGAGCTTGGATATTCCATGTAGACTTTTTCTCCTGCAGGATCTCTCTGTTTTTGCTCTAGTTCCTTCCACTTTATAGGGGCACTCAAGTTTTCTTTTACACCTGGGCTGAACTACATAGGGAGCAGCTCATATGACAGCAGAGTAGGTCAGCAAATGTAACTCTGGGTAGCTAGATTTTCGAGAGAGCTCAGAACCGAAGAGAGCTTGTTTGCAAATCTAGCTGTAAATATTGGCAATGAAAGATGTGGGTACTGTGGTCTTGGGAAAATCTGGCCCCCCACAGTCAAGTATAGACCCTCCATGATGTAATGGACTGGTAATGATGTAATGCTCAATGCTGTATTAAAGGACTTGGTCAGAAACCAGAGATTTGGGTTCAGTTCCTACCTTTCCTGTGCATTTCCTATGTGATAATGGACAAAACACTTCATCTCTCAATTTCCTTGTCAGTAAAACAGTGATATCTAACTTGTAGTGTCTGTCTAGAAAAGCACAACATGAGAATTGTTAAAACATATTTATGAGCAAGTTTTAAAAATACACTGTGCATCCTAGTCAGGAGGGTGACAGACTTGCTGGGCCCCTGGGCAAGGTGTATGTGGTGGGGCTGCTCTGTGCTCCTAGAAGAGGCAAGGCAGGGGGCAGCCAGCCTTTAGCACTGCTTGGAGTGCGCTGCACCATGGCTCTTTCCCCTTACAGCCAGCCTTCAGAGCCACTCAGAGTGCACCACCCAGCACTCTGGCAGTGATTTAAAGAGCCCAGAAGTGGCTGGGAGCCCTGGACCATTTTGATTTGCTGGGCCCTGGGGCAGTTCCAACCCTTCCCCTCTCCCCCCCCCCCCCATTGGTGGGTCTGATTCTCTAGCTTAGATAAGTCCTCAGCAATGTAACATTTAATTTTTTTCATTTGATCAGAAGGCACTTTAAAAATGCCAAGCATTATTTCAGTCCAACTGAAGTGTTTTTTTCCCAGTAGCTGAATGGAGTATCATTTAGGGCTTCCATTCCAAAACTAATGTTGCTTTCTTATTTGTAGTCTCTTTTTAGGATAGAACAGACCTACAGAGGCTAATTTTCAATCATTTATTATACATTCATTTTAGCACCAATGTACATCTGGCAAACGAATACAGTCCAATTTAAAATGACAAAAAAAAAAAAAAAAAGATTGCCAGAGAATTCTCATAAGCTCTATTCATCTGTGCTTTTAAAAGCTTGCTCTGTGCTAACGTTGCTATCCGAGCTGGGTACAAACAAACAAAACCAACAACTCCCCCCTCCCACTAACTACTCCCACTGTAAATAACGAGTCTGCAAAATCCATCTCATTGAGATTTGTGAATTGCTTTGTTTCCAAGAACAGTCTTATAGTTAGTGTCAGCTGTTTTTTCTCCAGCTTACACTCACACTCCATTAGAAATTCTATACTGGATGCCCATCGAGTCTGAGGTCACTGTGCTTTCTGCCTAGCTGGGGAATAAAACATCTGATACTGGTCTTGACTGTTACTGATAAAATACTTAACTGTTTCAGATAGCTCACTCCTCAGTCCTGCACTGTCCTCTGAAATGCTTTCCATTGTGTCACTGTGGAATGCACGTGCACTTCCAAATGTCCTAGCAACAGTCAAAAGCAATCGGAGGCAGCTATGCAAAGAGAATACCGTCTTTTTAGAAGGCTAGATTTCTGAACCAAAGGCAGATTTGGAAACCACTGCAAAGCAATTGGACAAAGACCTTATATTCATTGCTTTTTCTGGGAATATTATCCAATGAAGAGAGAGAATATTACAGAAATTGTGAGATGCGTAGCACTCTTGTGTGTGTATCTTTTCAGATAACGATGGCACCAGCTGTTTTTTATTGTCAGAAAATCTTTTATGCTACTAGAATTGTCTCTTGCAGCCTGATGACATTCCTTTTTTTGATTGAGGAGCCATGAGTTGTTTAAATTAGAAGGGAGCTCCTTTACTCTTTGTATAATGAAGCACTCACCATTTACTCTTGGTATTTTCTGTTGCTTACCAGTTTCTTTGTACTGGGGATCTGCACAGGCATAGAGAAAGGAAGGTTACACCACAGTAACTAGAGTTCCCTTGATATATCATGTAGATCTATACTGCCTCTCCTTCCTTTCAGCTTTTTTGTGGTTAAATTAGCTGAAGTGTAAAAAAATAGAAGATGATCACAGGGCACTTTCTTGTTACTACTGCATCTTGGAATAGTAAATCCATGCTCAGTATGCATGTCACTTCTGTGCGACAGTCATACTCCTAGGCCATGTCTACACTACGTGGAAAATCATTGCTGCTGCGGTCAATATTCTGGAGTTTGATTTAGTGGGTCTAGTGAAGACCCACTAAATCAAACTTAGAGGGCACCCCCTCCCCAGTAGGCACCAGTACTTCTGCTTCTCACAAGGAGTAAGGGAAGCCTACAGAAGCATTTGCTCCCATTGGCCTCCCGCTGTGTGGGCAGCACAGGAACTCCAACGATGTAATTAATGTAGTTGGAGACGTGTATCTTAATTCAACCTTCCACTGTAGTGTAGTCTAGGCTCTATTGAGTTTTTCTGTTAACCACAGCATGAGGTGCCTCCAGAGAAAATATTTAGAAGACATTTCATCAGAGAGGAGAGCTAAGTAACATTCACAAGAGCTTACACTCTTAAGGTATGTCTAAACTACATCCCTCTTTCGAAAGAGGGATATAAATTAGACATATTGAAATTGCAAATGAAGCCGGGGGATTTGAATTTCCTGCGCTTCATTTGTGTAATCGCGTCACGGCGTTCTTTCGAAAAACGCTATTTCGAAAGTGAAACCGCGGTCTAGACACAGTTCTTTCGAAAAGAAAAGCCTTTTTTGAAAAATCCTGCACAGAAAAAGGCTTTTCTTTTTGAAAGAATCTCTTCTAGACCGCAGTTTCACTTTTGAAATATCATTTTTCAAAAGAACACAGTGATGCGCGATTATGCAAATGAAGCATGGGAAATTCAAATCCTGGCTTCATTTGCAATTTCAATATGTTTAGGTTACATATTGTAGTCGAGACATAGCCTTAGTCTTCAGGTGAGCAGAGGGGAGTGAAAGGTTATACCAAGTATGTATGATCTTTGGATGACCAGGATTGTATCTAAACCTACATTGATTCTTTTTACTATTTTTTAGTCTTTGGCAGAAATCAAATTGGAAATTTATAAATCAATATTTACAAAAGGCTTACAAACAGCAAAATAACTATGGAGGCAAATATCCAACATGAAATGATCAAATATATGTAGGCACTATTCTTTTGTCTCCTATTAACAAGTTTCAAACTGCCAGATGAATACAGTGTGTAATGTAGTGTAGCAGTATCTTTTGTGGACAAATTGGTTGCTATGCTCTGACATCACTGTGAATGTGATGTCACAGTAAGATCAGATCACTTGACACAGGTGGCATTTTCAGATGAAATGTAGACTTCTCAAAGACAATAAACTCCTGTAGACCTTGATTCATGTAGAGAGAAAGCATTGTCTAATCAAAATGGATCACCTCCAGTCTGTAAGTGTTGCCTTTGTAGAAGATATGGTAAAAGCAAGAAAATGTACATTCCTTATAACAGCCTAAAGCTTTCTGAGGTTGTGCATTCCCTGCACAACTTAATTTATGTATTGAATTAATAGTTCTTGTATTCTTAGCTGGGGAGAAGTTTTTAGGGAGGAATTCCACCCTTTGTCTTGGGATCAGGCGGAAATTTGTCCATCTGGGCCCTTGTGCAAGATTTCTATCAGTATTTTTTTACTTGCTAGATACCTAGAAATACATGACCAGTCCTTATGTTGGTTTTTTGTTACTCTTACTAACTAGAACAAAGAAGTACAGAGGCATATGAGAATTAAATGGGAAAAAAACCAGTTTAGTTATTTCTTTAAAACCCACTCATCAGTTTGGGTTCAGGTCTGATTTTGAGTTTGGATTGGTTCCCATTATATCTGAGGGTGTCTCTAAACTACATGGCTCCATCGACGGAGCCATGTAGATTCGGCAGGACGGCAAAGGAAAATGAAGCGGCGATGTAAATAATCGCCGCTTCATTTAAATCAAAATGGCCGCCGCACTGTGCCAATCAGCTGATTGTCAGCACAGCACAGCAGTCTAGACAGGGATCTGTAGACCTCAGAACCCTTCGTCGGCATATCCTTTATGCCTCGTGAAACGTGAAATGAGGCTTACAGGATCTGCCGATGAAGGGTTCTGGGGTTGGCAGATCCCCGTCTAGACTGCCGCGCTGTGCCGACAATCAGCTGATCGGCACAGCGCGGTGGCCATTTTGATTTAAACGACGCGGCGATTATTTACATTGCCGCTTTATTTCCCTTTGCCGTCCTGCCTAATCTACATGGCTCCGTTGACGGAGCCATGTAGTTTAGACGTACCCTGAGCTGGCTTAGGATACTGTTAAACTTAACAAAAATCTGGCGTTCAAAAGTTTTCTGAGTGTAGTTGATAGATTTTAAGGTTCAGACTCTTAGATGTATGATTTCTCATTTAATGTTGAAAAGTCCTTGAGTTGTGAAATTTTTGTGTACGATTCTTATCTTTTACATTTCTTCATGGCATGGTTAACATGACATTGACATGACTGTGTGATAATATATAGAAACACTGTATATAGAAAATGCATCTACCTACATATATCAGTTAAGGAAACAAAAAGCCATGGATACTCTCCAAAAAGATAAAAGCTAAATTTCAAACAATCATTCAGTATTTATTCAAAATTATATCTGTCTTTCCTTTCCACTCAGTTCCATCCCTCTAATCTATCAGTCACATACACTGATATAGATATAGTTTGCTACCCTATGGTACAGGTAGATGTAGGTATACCTGTGCGCGCGCGCATATTGTATTCCTTTATATCTATATCCCCTTGTCCAGAAACTTCCCTAATACCTTAAGAAAACTGGCAATTTCTTCAGGAGAGAGAGAACTGAAGATCTAAATAATCATTACAACTTTGAAAATACCCTTTTAGGCATCAGTCCTGCAACTGCTTCATGCAGGTGGACTCCTGGTAAGCCATTGAGGTGCCCCGTTGAAGTCTGTGGAACACCATGCAAAATGCAAAGGTCTGGGAGCATGACGTAGGATTGGGGCATTAGTTAATTTTAATGTCACTTCTCTTTATACCAAAATCTTGAAGATAGCCTTTGTGCATTCGTTTGTTTTTAAAGGAATAGCTAGCTATACAATAGTCAAACACAAACATAGTCATCGGTATAACATGCTTTATTTGTACCTGTAACCACTTTATATTCAATAGGAAATAGCAGGAGAGACTCTCCAGTTGCAAGGTACAGCTATGGGAACTTCTGACCCTGTCCTGTGTGAACACTTTCCAGGATGTAATAAGATTTCCAAATATAAACTGTTAGTATGTAGGAAATATACTTACATGGACTAACTGCCAAGAGGTATTTGTTGAATTCACGTTGTTTATCAACAACCTACATCTTCCCATCAAATGCATTTGCAGTGATGCTGCATCTTTCTCCCTTTCCAGGATGTGGTGTTATATATTCGTAACAAAAAAACAAAAACAGATCTGGATCGCAAAGCAACAGATGCTCTCTTGTATCATAACTAGACTGCATTCCATTTCTGCCATGCCACATACAGAATCATTTATAGCTAGCCTTGAAGAATTGGACACATCTGCAGCAGTAAGAAAATCTGCAACAGAAAACTATGAGTAGCTGACAGAACAAATGAAATGCAGAAAGTTCACATTGCATGTCATAAGATGACAAAGTTTGGTTAGAACTGAATAAGGGAGCACATATCACAGAGAAAAAATATTGTGACTGAATTTTGTTGTGGATTTTTATCCCACAGTTAAATACGTAAAAGTAGGCAAAGAAACTTAGCTTCTGGCTTAATTCAGATACGTTATAAAAGGCCATAACAAAATTCCCGCTGATTTACTATCCATTCTCTTTTTGTACCACCCCTAGAATACTGTGATCAGTAGATACAATGCAGCTGTTGGTACTCAGATGACCATTTGTTAGAACTAAACATAAAGAGTTCTCCAATGAACAACGCCATGTTGTTCAACTAAATAGGATAAACCTCCTTATTGTATGGAACACCAAAGATAGACTTAGCTTTTGACTCAACAGAAGTGCCCCTACACCCCACATACTCTTGCCAGCCACTTGGCATGTGTTTCGACCCACTCCTAAGGGTGAGGTGTAGGACACTTTACAGACTGACGATGGGAAGGGTTGAAGCTGAAAAACCCTCAATTGCTTAAATCCTAGGGTGACTGACACAAATAAAACGTATGTGCAGAATGACTGAATCTCTCCTTAGTAATAGAAATTCCTTACTTGTTGGATGAGAATTAAAACCTAAAATTGTGATCACAGTCATGATTTTCCCTGACATAGACTGGGAAATAATTTGTTGTTGGCCGAGGGTAGTAGCAGATGACTCCCCCATCTTTCCTGCCCCCGAGGAAGAGAAGCAAGGGCATGTGTTTACGGTCCTAGCTCTTTCAATGAGAAGTTAATAAAAGACCTGGAATAGCTGTTTAGCAATGTTATTGAGGCCATATACTGGAATTCTCAAGAAGCTATTAGAATATCCTTGAGGGAACTTCAGTACTAAGATAATTTGTTGCTCTGAGTCATAGTTTGTGCCTGGTTCTGCTTCTGGAATGGAGCAGTTAAAAGCTGCCCTTTATACAGAATATCAGCATCTTGCCTTTTCTGAGGGGGGCTGGGCAGCGAAATATCTGTGTCAGCCTGACATTGTTGAGCCTTAAGCGAGCCAATACAATACAGATAAGACATGAGTTTTCATCCGTCTTTTTGTGCAGAAGTATTAATATACCAAGGAGCCTGTGAGTTCATCTGTGATACTCTAACCCGTTTCTTCTGTTTCAAGATACCATTTTCTATTTCCTACCCTTTCAGTTCCCAATTGACCTTGCAGGGACTCTCTGTTTTGTTGCTGGATGTTGGAGAGCTTTCTTTTCTGAGGGAACATCTACACAACAGGGCTAAAGCCAAAATAAGGAACGCAACTTGAGCTACGTCACTTGCCTAGCTAAAGTCGAAATAGCTTATTTCGTCTTTTGGCACTGTCTACATAGCAGAAAGTCCAAGTTAGAGCACTCTTCCTCTGACTTCCCTTACTCCTCATAAAATGAAGGTTACAAGAGTCAGAGTAAGCACTCCTCCAGCTTAACATTATTTCAACAGTATATCAAAATAACTGCTTGCTGTGTAGACATGGACTATGTTATTCCAGTTTAATGTCAGTTATTCCGAAATAACGTTGCTGTGTAGACATAGCCTAAATGAATGGCTGCTCCTCTTATCTGGCCATATGTTGGCATCCAGAATATTTCTGACAGCTATTACAGCTGTGATTTTTGACTGGGCCAATGTGTCATTTGTACTGCCACATGAGTAAAGAAGTTGGATTTTGAAGGAATAATCTTTTTGGAGATGTCCTAGTTAACCAAACACACAGTATTAACTGTGTTGGACGGTCTGGGTTGAGTTCTGCAGTGGTATATCTAATGTAAATCTTTGGGTAATCAGTGAGCCAGAGAGAATTGTACACAGTGCTGCTGGCTTTCCTCTCTTATATAGTCTAATGAAGCAAGTTTTAGGAACTGTCTAAAAGCATGATTATTAGAGCTGGTAAGAATTTTTAAAATGAAAAAGGGAGTTGGGTTAAAAATAGGGCTTTGTCAAAATGAAATTTTTCATGAAAACATTTTGGTTTTGATTAACATATTTTGCTTTTTATAGAGGAAAGAGAATTAATTAGGTTTTGGTGGCTAAGACTAAAACATTGAAGTTTCCAGTTTTCAGATTAAAATCCTGACTGCTTTTCTGCAAAAATGTCATCTCCCAAGCCATCTCTTGTGACTATGTTTTTCTTATTTTTTTTTTAATGTGTGGAATCATTCTTCTTCACTCAGGCCATGCTCTCCTCTCTCATGGAGAAGCCAGTAACAAGGTGGAAATATATTTGGGTACCTGCAAGCTTAATTTACGGGTCCCTATCAAGTTACCAACACTGATTAAAATTGTAGCACTCACACTGTGATTTCCAGTGCTGTCTAATAGCAAAGCTGATTCTAGGAGTTCCACTTTGCTTCACCCAGTGAGATTCTAGCAACAGGACCTAGTGGGACCCTATTTATGCTTAGATAGGAATTCTCTTTAAGAGCAACAACAGCGCCATTCGCTGAATGAAGGTACTTGAGATCATGACATATTCTTATTGCAGAATCTAAGTAGAGCGGCCATCTGATGGTTTTTAAGCTGATTCTGGGCATCACATGATCATTGGTGAAGGAAGCCTCCTCTTACTTTGTGGGCAAATCACTGATGAAACAGAGGTGCTTCCAACAAGAGGCTTTTTTTCCTTGAAAGAGAAGGGCCACAATGAAATCAGATTCATGCTAGCTATAAAAATCCTCTTTTAGGGGTCAGTACAGCAAGCGACATTCTAGCCTGACTCACAGAAACACTTAACACTGGCTTAACTTGATGCCCACGAACAACCCCATTGACATCATCAGGACTCCTCATGGGCATAGCTTTCTGCACAGGCTTAGGTGTTTTGCTGCACTGGGCCAGAGTGCTGAGCACCCGGCATGATGGAGCCTGTAGGACCCTGACCCACCACTCTGACTTGTGCCTAGTAAGAGGCAAGCTCTGCAGACTGAACGGCAGTGGATTCCACCAGAGCACCGTAACTGAGGGAAAGAAATCTGTGTGTAACTGAGGGAAAGAAATCTGTCTGGTACATATTTGCTCAAGGGAACTATTCCGTCTCTTGAGTGGGTTATTCATTTTAAAATATAACTATGTTAAAAAAAAAAGGCTGAGATAGGGGACCTTAAAATGTGTTTTATCTCAGAGAGGCCTTCTGTGAGATTATATATATGTATGAGGTCTTAAAGTGCATGCAGACTTACCACACTTGTCTTGGGGTTAAATATCCAGTTTATAATTACTGTCTTCCTTGAAAGACTTAGAAAAATGAAGTTTAACATTTGAAATACTTTTGGCATCTGCAGTGTCCCTATACAGATACAGCTGGCTCTAGCAATAAAACACACCAGAAATGAGGGCATCCAGTTTAAGCAAAGCAAACCAGGGCCATGACAACCTCCTCCAAGGAGGAAATTATTTCATGCATGAGCAAATGTCCATACATGTGGCAAGGATAAATGTAGCATAAATGTTGTATCAGTCAAGCAAAAGTATTCAGACTCTTGGGGCGCTGGCATGCTCTAGCGGGGAGGGCACAGGACTGGTCTGGCAGCATTAAAGTGTGTTTTATTCCCAGCTTTGTTATTGATCTTGGACAGATCACTTCACTACTCCATGTCTCTATTTCTTCTCCCACTCTTCATGGTCTACTTAGAAGTTCTTCTGAAGGGAGACTGTTTCTTAATAGGTGATTCTGCAGAGCCAATCATAGTAGGACCGATTTCCATTTTGGCTTCTAGGCAGTAATAATGTAATAAATAATAATAATAAAAATGAGTGTTTGAGAAGGCTGGCCAGATATGCGGAATCTGTTTCTCCCCCCCCCCCCTTGGATCTCTTTCTGGTAAATAGTTGTGTCCGTTTCTTAGTGCACTATGTCTGCACACTACACCATGTCTACACTAGAGACCTTTTAGTGTCCCGGCAGTAGCTCTGCAGCTGTGCTACTGTAAGGTTTCCTATGTAGCTACAGAAAGCTCTCCCACTGGCATAATTAAACCTTCCCTAACAAGTGGCGGATCTATGTCAGCAGGAGAGTGTGTAGCACTGTGCACAGTGGTGCTTTGGTGGATGAAACTTTTGTCATTCAGAGGTGTGGGAGCTTTTTATACCCCTCACCAACAAATGTTTTACCAAGAAAAATGCTAGTGTATATTTAGTCTCTGAAAGGTATTTATCCCCCATTGTGCTGCATCCTGGTGGTGTACATTTCCCATAACAAAGAGAGTCTGGAGGGCTCCAGACAAAGCAGAACAAAACTCTTTTTTCCTGATTAGAGAATGGGAAAAGCTCTCTGTTTGGTTCATGAAAAGTTCCTGCAATAGTGCCTGCATATAAAGCATGTGACTTATCACAATATCCTAGACTCTCTGGCCCCAATCCTGCAAACACTTAATGTATGTGCTTCACTTCAGGTGCTTGACTAGTTTCCCTGAAATCAGTGTCGAGTGAGATACCCACATAAGTGTTTGCAGGATCAAAGTAATTATATTTTCTGTGGGTAGGTATGATGCTTTTGATGAGATGGAGCTGTGTTATTGCACCTGGTGGCTGGGTGCAACCTGTAGGTCTGCCCAGTTGTGGAAGAAGGTCCACATATTGTAAGGAGTGTGTCCAGGTCAGTGTAGGGAACTGTCTGTACTCCATCTATGGACGCTCATCCTTTCAACTTGTCGGGGTGGTAGAAACTCCACAAGATGATTAGAGCCTGTAGGCCAAACTAACCCAGAAGTAGTTGTGCTTGAGATATTGCCAACGTACAGAACATGAAGCCCAGAAAGGAAATGGAGACTTCTGTGTCCAAAAACTCTTTATATATGTAAGCCTTGGGTTTTCATCACCTTCTTGGCTGTCACCATGCCATGAGAGGAACACTTTGTGAAAGTGTATCATGTGAATGTTACCTGTGTATCCTGTGGTTTTAAAACCCACACAGCTTGTATTGTGCACCTCTCAGATGATTGTCCCCCCACAGTCAGCGATCTTTGCATTTACTGAAATACGAGGATACTTCTGTGGCTGATGGTACAGGATCAGGTCATATTTTAGTCACTGAAGCCTCACTTTGAGTTTGTTCAGAAGAGAGTTTGGTACTAGCTCGTGCATGAAGAAGCTAATAATAGACATGGAATAGCTGCTCAGCAATGTTAGAGGCAAAATGCTAGAATAATCAAGAAACAATTAGAGAGATCCCTAGGGAATAAGAGTACTGTGAAAGGACAAGATCTGATGAGACAAATGACCTTTATTTGTTTCCAGCAAAACTTTGTCCTATTTTTCCCCTTACTGCTTATGGGGCTAGCAAATACAGCTATAAATATGTATGCATGAGACAGTCAATAAATAGTTGCTCCAGAACCACAGTGCTAAAAGAAGCAATGTCATCACACCATACAAGTTGAAGGTCAAGGAGCAGATGGACCCTCACTTACCTCTTCTCCGATTAGTACCACAACTGCTTCAACTCCTGGAGAAAAACTTTTCTTCTAAAGAAACAGCCAGTTTACTTCAAAGTGTAGGTATCATGTGGTTTTCATATACCAACTGATTATGCTTATACCACCACTACGCTTCTGAGCAAGCCCTGTGTAAACTAGCTGTGTATGTAAGAGGCAGTGTTGCCTACTGGATAGAGCATCAGATTGGCTTCAATACACCTGTTTCTGATTCTGCCACTAGTCTGCTGGGTGATCTCTGGCAAATCACTTTAACCTCCCTGTGCTTCAGTTTTCCCCACCTTTAAAATAGGGATAATGATACTGACCTCTGTAAAGCATTTGTGAACTGGTGATGAAAAGCACTATAGAAGAGCTAGGCATTGTTATTTATTACGTAAGTCCAGAAGTTCGAGCAGATGCTGACAATGCACTTGCAGTAAATAAGAAATGCTATGCTTTTTCTCCTGTCTCCAGAGCATTAATTACACATTACTGCTCTGCCAAGGGGCTAAGGAAGTCGAATCCTTCCCTCTCCGCATAAGAGCTGATGGTGTGGGGATTGACACTGGTTGAAATGGAAAGTGAGAGATACTTCACTGCAGACAAGGAGAGTACAAAAACTCAACATCTTTTTGTCCATGAACACTTCTTCTGCTAGGAATGGTAGTTGGATTTGCCAGTAATGCAGAGAGGTGGTGCTGATTAGTGGTGCTGACCAAAACTAACTCACTGGTATAGACAAGGACAAATCATACGGACTGCTGTATCTATCTAAATCAACTCACCCAATCATGTTGAAATAGGCTGAGGTTTCTCTGTGAATATATAGGTCTGGCTTTGCTACTGATGTTACCATCACTATTTGGAAGAGTTTAAAGAATGATTGTTTTCCCCCACTTGTTATAGGTCATCCAACTGTGGCACTAAAGGTTTCTGTGTTATCTTATACTGCTGCTACCAGGACTCAGATCTGGTGCTAGCTCAACATATCTATGTTACTCCATGTTACTTTTTTTTCTGTATGCCAGAGCTCTAGTTTCTTTTGTAAGAGATTGAGCCAAACCTTTGTTTTCATGGGACTTTGCATCAAGCCCTAAACCCAGATTTCATTTGTGTCCACACAGAATGAGACCACTAATCTCTCAAAGAGAAATGCTCTTATAATGAACTTACCTTCTAAACAATTTCATTACATTTAGGCCCAGTTGATTTCCCCCTGTCCCTTTGACTAGCTATTGAAAGCTAAAAGAAAAGCCAGATTTTGAGTCAGCTACTTCTCTTGCATTAGTCACTGGCTCTCACAGAAAAATGCTAGCTTAAAAAGCAAAGTCTACCACATCATCAGTTGGACAGAATGAATTCATGCAGGTCCTGTGGCTATAAAGAAATATTGTAAAAGGTGAATTTTGAGCTCCTTTGCCTCAGAAATGAACTCTGACTACGCCCCTGAATATATCTGTGCAAGTTCATTATTTGGGTTTGGAAGTTCCTCTTTTTTTTTTTTTTTTTTTTTATTTGTTGGATTGTCTATTACAGTAGTGCTTAGTAATGTATATGGGATATACTCTTATACTTCTGTGGAGCTATGTTGGATCATATGACAGGCTTTTACTGGGGAACTCCCTTGTTTAACCATTACTGTGCAAGTAGGAATGGGTTCAAATGAAAATTTGTATCCAAACGCCCTTGATCTGGAGTGGGGAGAGGGACTGGGGGATATCTTAGAATTTGGACCAAGGTCTGAATTTTGTAGCCAGGCCCTTCCCTGTAATCAGAGGAGCAGATGATTCATCCTATACTATGTGACTGAATTGTACCATGGTTTGTACATTAGTTGCTGCTTATCTTTCCTAAAATAGACTTACAGAGCTGTGTAAGAAGAGAGCTCCCCCCAGTTGCTCTGGATGTGACCTGTTTCAGAGCTATCTACAGTACTGGAGTTGTGAAATTCCACTAGTCCTAAGGAATGTCTTTTACGGGAATTCAGTGTTATTGAGTGGTATTTTCCTAGTAAAGCAAGAATTTTCTGCAGGGCAGATGAAATTTAACTATATAATATCTATCTTCACATGGATGTGCATGGATATGTGTATATGCCTTTGTGTATCTGTCTGCCCACCCAGATAAAACCACAACTCAGAGATGGACATTGATCCGGATTAAACTACACGGGAAATTCTTTTAGTGACTTTTGCATTTGGTTACACACAAACCACAGCAGTGAAGTTGCAGCAGCTCAGGCTTTGGCAGGGGCTATCCTAGGCCACCCAGAACCCTTGGTAATTACTAGGGTGGTTAGCTTGAGCAGGAATCTGGCTCGCTACCACATCACTGCTTTGGTAGACAAGCTAGTTAGATCACAGCTAGTGGGGGTATGTCTACATGAGCTGTGAGCACACCTCAAAAGTGTAGTGCAAATGCATCCAAAACATTTGTGTTGAAAGGACTAGCCTTGAGAGTGTTTGAGCAGAGCTCTGGTGACAGATAGATCCACACAAAGCTTAGAAGTTCTGCTTCCTATGTGGTTTTGGACTAATTCAAAATCAAAACAAAATTAATCTAGTCTGCAATCATAGTAGTAGTTCATATTGAAACTCTTTGAACTGAATCCACCATGTAAAGTCTGGTCTGCGGTAGTGTGGAGTGCACTAACTGGCCCACGTGATCCCAGATGGTACGCACTAAAAGTTCTGTAGTGTGTATTAATGCAGTCCCATTTCAAACAGTACCATCTATGCTAACGTGCACTAGGGAACATTCTACATGGGTCAGTTTGGGCATACCTACATTGCTGGCTCTGGCGCATGGTGTTCAGGCTAAGGAGCTGTTTAACTGATGTGTAGACTTCTGGGCTTGGGGTAGGGCCCAAGTTCTAAGACCCTGCAAGGTGAGAGGGTCCTAGAAACAGAAATCTACATGACAGTGAACTAGCCCTGCAACCCGATCCGAAGGAGTCTGTCATCTGGCATGGGCCAGTGGCAGGTTTGTACTTGCTGCATAGATATACTCTTAGGGTATGTCTAGACTGCATCTCTCTGTCGGCAGAGGGATGCAGATTAGGCAGGTCGACATTGCAAATGAAGCGGGGATTTAAATATCCTGAGCTTAATTTACATAAAAATGGCCGCCGTTTTTGCCGACTCAGCACTTTGTCGGCAAAAAGCATCAGTCTAGAGGAGGATCTGTCGAGAAAGAAAGCCTTTTTCAACAGATCCTGTAAACCTCCTTGCAGGAGGCATAAGGGATCTGTCGAAAAAGGCTTTCTTTCTTGACAGATCCCCCTCTAGACTGCTGCTTTTTGCCGACAAAGTGCTGAGTCAGCAAAAATAGCAGCCATTTTTATGCAAATTAAGCACGGGCTATTTAAATGTCGACCTGCCTAATCTGCATCCCTCTGCCAACAGAGGGATGCAGTCTAGACATACCCTTAGTGAACAACACACTACTGCATGCTAGGATTGGCACTCCACTAGTGTGGTCTCAGACACTGTAGACAAGTCCTTAGCGCGCCTTTTATTTTTATCCCGCCCTTGCTTGATGTTTCCTTCTCAATCATCACTTAGGTCTTTTTTTTTTTTGATAAGTGAAGTAACATGTCTTGACAACTTTTTTTTTTTTTTGGAGTAGTTTTTAACACACAGGGCAGCAAGGTTTCATTTTCCTTGTTTGTCATAACTCCATTGTTTCCATTTTGAAACACGCATTCCCCGTAATGACCTTGCTTTCATATGGGGAATAAAAGCAGATGGTTTCATCAGAAAAAGACATTGTGTGTTCTCTATCCATCATTTTAATTGACTTCATTGTAAATAACACTTTTCACTTAATTAACATTTATGCCATAAATGGGAGAAGGAACACTTCACCAGTTGATGCGCTGCACTCTTATTTAGGAAGTGGAATAAAAAAGATACAAATAATAATAAAAGCCCACTAAACTATGCAAAGCCATATTTTCTTTTAAACATTTGTTCCAAGGAGTCACTACCAAAGAAACATCCCATAAAACTCGGTCAGTTAAAGAAATTATGACCTGGCAGCAGGCCCAGCACTGGGGTTAGATAAACATGAAGAGCCAGATTCTCAGCTAGTGTAAATGAGCATAACTAGTGAAGTCAGTGTTCATTTACAGCAACTGGGGATCTGGCCTGAAATATGTCTGTGCCTATTCTGTTCTGCTGCTGCTGTTTGCAGATACAATTTTGGAATGCATCGACTTGTAATGCTCTGCTAACGCAATGAATTCAACAAGCGGAACAGACTTAGGTCTTGGTCTTTATATATGCCGAATGACTAGAAGCGCCTTAAGCCAAGGCATTAAGATACAGTCTGAAGGTACATAGCTATGAGCTTTATGTATAATGTCGGCACTGCCTGAGGATTCACAAAGGATACTAAACTAAAATCCTTTCCCAACATACACTGCACTTATTAAAAAACTGGGATGGATTCTCTGGGAAGAAGTCTTTCCTTTGGTTGTTCCAAAAGCCTTCTCTGGGATCGGAAAGAGAGTTGGCTTGGAGTGCCAAACAGCTTTAGGGCAGGTCTACACTACAAATTTCCAATAACGCTTTTGATGAAGTTGCTCTACACCAATGGGAGAGAGCTCTCCTGTCAGCTGCATAACTCCACTTCTGCGAGAGGTGTTAGCCAACTTGATGGGACTGCTTAGGTCGGTAAAACTACCTTACTTAGGGGCGAGGATTATTCACGCCCCTGAGCGATATCACTGTACTGTACCGCAGTAATTTTGTAGTGTAGACTGGCTTAGTAATCACATCCTTTTAACACATTCAGAATTAACTGATTATGCACTTTCCTTACTCAAACACAGGCAAACCTTTCTTCCAGTTCCCCATGGCAGAAAGGGGAAGATACCTGTAGGCCATTCTGGGAGTTGCAGCTTTCAGATGCTTTTGCACCAAAAAACAATTGGCAGCAAATTTTCTACAGAATAGTGACCAACATAATTTGCATGCAGGTGAACAAAGGTGCTTTGATTCCACAAAGTATCGTTGATTATGGTTTGGTTTTGCCCAAGTGAAAACAAAGTAATATTCAAACCAGGATCCTGTTTTAATCACATTTCTGAAGCAGTATTGGTGGTAGTCAGAAACATGGTATTGGCTTTGGATCATCTTTTCCATGAACTCTTAGCAACTCAAAACTCACTCTTTCATTGGCTTTTTAATGCAGAATGTTATCTAATAATTTAACGCAGGGTCCTTTGGGTTTTATTTCTTGCTGGCTTGCCACTGACTTCAACTGGAGTACAGTAGAATTCCAGGGCTATTTGATTTGTAGGGAATCATTTTAAAAGGAACTGTTCTTTTTCAATGGAGTTGCAGATCTTGCATGCTTCAGAAATAAGACATAATTTGTCTCAAATTGGTGACCCAAAAATGAGGGTGCTGTAAGTGAGTGAACATGTATGAAAACGTGGCTGTATGTAAGTTAAGAAGACATGGGCACCACTGGACATTTCAGGATAGTACCTGACAGTGCTTTTTTTTGTGACGGTACGGCGTACTGTCACCTTTTTTGGGGAGCACTCGTACCACGCCGCTTTCCCCTGGCATAGCCCCCAGCTGGATCTGGGAGCACTCATGCCACTTTCCCCTGGCACAGCCCCCTGCCGGCCCTGGGAGCATTCTCGCCATGCCGCTTTCCCCCTGGCACAGCCACCAGCCTGACTGACTCCTTCTGCAGGAACAGCAAGATGAAACATTTGCTTTTTGCTTATGCACATGCGTATGTTGATGTGATCTAGGAAGAAGGGTGGGAGAGGCATTTTTCAAATTTACTTTCCTCAAGAAAGGAGTACCGGCACCTTTTTTTTTTTTTTAAACAAAAAAAGCACTAGTATTTGAAATCCCACAATGTTATTGTTCTTGTTCTCATGTTATTGTTTTATAGGTCCGTTTTTCATCATGATACTCTCCCTAATTTCTTTGAACAGCAGTATAATTGTTAAATCACAGTCCTGATTAAGGATCAGTCATTACTGTTACCCTGCAAAATAACCAAGCTTTACTTTCAGTTTAAAAATTACATCTGGTTTAATTGGAAAACAAAAATGTTTTATCCTATATTTTATTATGGTTTATGTGACCCTGAGTGGCTAATATTCAACAATGCTTACTTTGATTGGAGTGCCTGCAGGCATAACCTTCCCTGCATAGTGTGACTTGGTTTGTTATTTCCTCTAGTTAAAACAAAGACTGGGTTAAGTTACATCCTGGAGTGGGATACGTACAGACTTGAACGCTGATCTATCCTAGCAGCACATGTGATTGCAACACTGGTATTTCAGAAAGGAAAAAGTCCAGGATAGTTCAGATAGCGGAAGTAGGAGCAGAATTGCAGACAATTTATTGAATGTAATATGTAGGTTGTTTTGGTTTCTTCCAAATCCCATTATATTTATACATATGACTTCATTTCTATCTGTTGAACTATGGTTAGTTTAACTAAATCCCTCTCTTGTATTTTAATAGAACACTATCTTCACTTACAACTTAAAATATTGTAGTGTGATGAGCTAGGGTCTGTTCCTAGTTAGAGGAAGCTGCATCTGAATGTTTGGTGAAGAAGGTCCTGTACCATACAGCCCATTTAATCACAAGGGTTTTGGAGACATTGTGTACCTTTACAAAACAAGGCAGCTAATGAGTGGGAGAAGCAATTCTGTTTCTGTTGCTGGTGGCAGAAATGATCAGCCTTCAGTTAAACCATTGGCTGCTGAATGGGGTTACATGGTACATGGATTGTAAATAAGTCAGTGTAAATTTATTCAGGATGACTGGTTTTATGTATGTAAATATTAGTCCTAGTAGTTATCGGTAAAGCCATCTTTCTGTTTTCCTAGTTCCACAGGGTTGCCAGGAGGTAAATGAGGTGCTTCAGAGTAAATGAGAGCAGCTTCACTTGGAAGGGTCTTGATTTGTGATGTTCTGGTGCATGTGTCACATAAGAACAACCATACCTGGTCAGACCCAAAGTCTGTCTAGCCCAATAGCCTGTCTTCCAGCACTGGCCAGTGCCAGATGAGTTGCAATAAATATCAGAACAGGCCAATTATTAAGTGATCCACTCCTAGCTTCTGGCAGAAAGGACACTCCTGAAATATGGGGTAGAGAGACAGTAGCAAGGATCTGTGAGACTAGAACTCAGGGCTATACAGCCTGGGGGCAGGTGACATTCCTACATCGCCCCCACCTTCTACTCTGAATGTCCAAGTACCTTGAGGGTGATTGTTATCCTTCAATGGCTGGCCTGCGGGGCATGTAAACCCTAATAGTGCTACCATGGAGGATGTTCTCCTTTAGTTCCACTGAAAGGTGCATGCCTTTCTGAAAGAGCTGTAGTCTCACCAATGACCATGGAAGTCCTGTGTGACTCCAATATGTACAATATCAGCTGACACATGCTGCTGTGGAATTCCTCTCATAGGGTGTGTCTAGACTACAGGGTCACCAATTATATCCCAGTTTAGGTCTTTTGCTGACCTTTTGCATATGGGAGAATGTCACCCTGAGGATGATATAGATGCAGATAGATGGGGTGTGTCTAGACTACAGGGTTTTGTTGACAAAAGTGGACTTTTGTCAACAAAACTATACCTGCCTCTACACTACTGCCGAGTTCTGTCGACGTAACATCAACAGAACTCGGCAGTTTTGTCGATGGCGGTAAACCTCATTCTACAAGGAATAAGGCCTTTTGTCGACAGAGTTCTGTCAACAGAAGGCGTTATTGCATCTACACTGTCCTTTGCGTCTACACTCTCATGTCGACAAAGCGGCGTGCTTTGTCGATAGAACTAGATGTAGTCTAGACGCTCTTTGTTGACAGAAGCTTTGTCGACAGTATCTGTCGACAAAGCCTATGTCGACAAAAGCCTGTAGTCTAGACGTACCCATAGACTCTGGGGTCAGAAGGGACCACCATGTTCATCTGGCCTGACCTTCTGCACATTGCAGGCCACAGAACTTCGCCCACCCACCCATAACCTCTGGCTGAGTTACTGAGGCCCTCAAATCACGATTCAAGTCGTGATGGCTCAGGCTGACCATTGGATTTAGAACTTTACCAACATTTTTTTTTCAAAGTCCCTTCTTCTTCTTCTGGCTCTCTTACTACCATTCAAAGGTTGAGTTTCGGGAGGGCAGGGAACAGCAGCCATGTGCACTCTGTTATTTACTCCCCTGTCCTCGCCTTCACCAGGCAGGTGTGAGAAGCATGCCTGGAATGCAAGTACTTTCCTCTCGCTCCCTGATAGTCTGGGGAGCGGGAAGAAAATCAAGCCGCATTCCGGAGCGTACTGCTGCTACCCTCCCGAAACTCTGTCCTTGCTACCATTGTGAGAGACACACTTTCTAATTATATATAGAACAGGGTTTTTTTTCCCCTGTGTGTGTTGAAGGGTTGTGTGTGAACCAAAGAACTGAAGCTAAGTTCCCCAAGGACAGAAGATTGATGCCACAAATATTGTCCCTACAGGCCAAGGGGAAGGAAAGGGAGTGCTTGAATATTTGATAGGGGCACTTTGAAGGTATCAAGATGTCAAATAGATTTCCATCCAGACCATCAAAACTACCTTCTTCCTTACCTTTAAAATGCATGGTTAATATAAAGAAGGAATTGGCTCTCCAAATTGAAGACCACAAAAGTCTTAGAATCAGAAGGGTTTGAGTCAAAACTTCTAAAGTTATGACACGTTCCTAGTGGGGCAGCAGGATATAATCTGGTTTTTTTCCCCAGAAGTGCCTTAGATGTGCATTATGCACTGTTATTAAACAGTAATCAAGCAATTCAAATGCAATTTAATTTTTTAATTAAATGATTTAAAAGAGAGCAATTTTAAGGGCACAGTTTTAATCAAATGCTACTTTCCATTGCTCTTTTATCAAGAACTTCATCCCCAATATTTAATATTTTATGGTGCCAGGGGGCACTATATTATCTCATCTGATATTGCCAACCTGATAAAAAGGCCTGACTGTAATTTCTTCAGACAGTGGGGTACAAAATTATTTGATAATTTGTTAAAAGGGAACATGCTGCTTTAAAAATTCACATGAATAAAATAACATGAGCATTAGGAAGTACAGCAACATTATAATAAATAATATCTAACGCATTCTGTGAGTTTTTTCAAGAGACTGTTCTCTCAAACCGCAGTTATTGAAGATCGTTTCTCTTCTATTTCTGATATCTGAGCCACGTTCAGCTCTGGGGTGTCAATGGGTATAATACCCAGTGGAACTGACTCCTCTTACTGCAGGACTGAATATGACCGATGTTGCTTATTACATTAGTGGGTGGGATGTCTGCACTTCATGCATTCAAAAAAACAACAACCCTATCTGGTCTTGTTCTTTATAATGTATGTATTCACTCAGTTACGGTGCCACACTCATATATACCTAATCAGAAAAGCAGCAATGGCTCGGTGCTGACAGGACAGTCCCTTCTTGGCTCACTCGTGAGTAGACATGAGGCGCCCAATTCTGTGAGTCGCCTGAGGGAGTCTCCAGCATGAGGGGGGAGTCCTGGAAGTAGTTGGGTATTAGCCCAGAGGTGAGTGGCTGCTGGGACAGTTGCTTTGGAGAGCTATCTCACCCCGTCTTCATTTTGTAGGTTGACAAGAGAGGTATCCCAGCCCTCTCCCCAAAGTATTTTCAAAGTGTCCCTCCCATGCCATGCATCATGTGGTCACTGGATAGACACAGAAATCCCAGATCCCCCCACTCCCAAAGAGTACCACAGTTTACCAGTTTTACCTTAGCCTTGCCCTGTCCTTACCACACACTGCGCTTGAATTCAGTTATAATTAAATTATATTTATCTAAGAAGGCATAGAGATTCACACAAAAATGAGGGTGAGAGATAGGAACTAATGGTTACATATAAAACAAAATCATAACATACTTTCTTGAAACTAAGCTTAACTAACACATCTCCTCTAGAAGATAGCTTACTCTAAGTTCTTTCTCTAGTATTTTCCACCAATTTGGTTTTAAGATCCTTCTCATAAGATCAAACCGCCTGGCAGCATGACCTTGCAGATTGAAGGAATAGCTGGTGGTTCATCTGCAGCTTCTCAAAATATTCTTCCAAACCATTGTTTTAGTTTGCAAACAGGATAACCCCCTACAGCTTGTTTTTCCGGTGTGCTGCTTTCATGTGTTCACATCCTTCCATTAGCCTATGATTCAATATGTAAATAGGCTGGCCTTCATTTTGAAGCACTCAATACTTCATTTACATGTAGCCGGTGAGATAAATGTTTCTTACCCCCTATCTTGTGGAATGCTTTTAGGGCATGCCAGCTTACATGCTTTATGAAGGTAATTTTAGTACAGATATATAACTCTTTAAATATCACCAATGCATGCACCTCACAGTGATTAAGAGGAACAGCGTGACATGAACTGTCATTAGAGACTCTCTTGGGTGAACGTGAATGTAAATATCAGAGCCAGAAGATTGCTGTAATCCTTATGCACCCATTATGCACTCTACTGTTTGGCATTGAGAGTTCCTTGGGCCACAGCATGAACTCCTTATCTCATTGGTGTCTTGAAGTCCAGGTGAATAAAGCCTGAATTCAACCAATATTAATTTTCAGCAGTAGTTCCACCTGAACACAACGTCAGAAAGAGAGAGGAGGAGAGAGAGATGGTGGCCCAGAACCAAAGAAACATGTTTAAAACATTCTCTGCTTTTCTTTGAGCCTGGAAATCTTTAAAGAGATGGGTTTTCCTATGCTCTTTGGATCCTTCAAAGCCCTAAGTGTAACTCTCATTGAAGTAAATGGGAGTTACTCAGTCCAGGCTTGATCCTGCAAGGTTCTAAGCACTTACTTTAGTTCTGATGTAGTGCCGTCAGTCAAATCTACTTGAGCTATTTCGGTACATTTTTCGTATGTTAGGGTGCAGATGTGATATGCATTTAAAAGGGGAAAAAATGATTGCAGCTGAGTGCAAGCCTCTGGATAGTAATTATACAGACAGAGTTGCATTCAAAATTAAAAGAGGAGCAGACGCTTTGACTCTTATGCCTTTTTAAAAAGTACTGCATATGTCTATTCCATTTGAGAAAAATACATGCCACTTTCTGTCCTCCTTTGCAGCGCGCACTCTCCGTTCAATGAATGACTCTGTGCTGCTATCCCATCCAACTGCACACCTGGTTTTTCATTCCTTTTAAGAAATCTTATTCCCTCTGTGTTCTATGCTGGCCTCATTAAGGGTGTGTCTACACTGCACTGTAGGACAAAATAAGATATGCAATTTGAGCTACGCAAATTGTGTATCTTATTTCAATGTTATTTTGAAATTAAAATTTAGCACTGTCTACACAGCGCTTATTTCGAAATAAAGCACTATTCCGAAACGTCCCTTATTCCTCGTGGAATGAGGTTTACAGGGATAACAGAATAGTGAGCCTGTTATATTTCAAAATAATGGGTGCGCTCAAAAGACGCGGAATAGCTATTTTGGGATACCTCTGGAATACTGAAATAGCGCTGCAGTTTAGACATAGCCTTAGTGGTCACCATTAAAAAGTTAATATTTACAAAGAGTTGCTAAACAGTGGTACTATAAATATCAGAGGTATCTCCTTATATTTAAAGTAGGAAATAACTGTTACCATGTGAAATGTGCAATTGGTTAGCCAATTTCTTAAAGATTATTAATGTCGGCCATGTGCTTCTTCATCTTTTTATCTAGTTCCCACCATTCTTTCTTACTGTAGAATGTTATAATGCTAATTGTTGTAACTGCTGAGCATTATGAAATAATAGTATATATAATGCATTATAAATTTAAATACCTAGAAGTACTTCTATAGAGTGGTTCACAGTTATCTCCTGGATGTTTCTTTGCTGCTCCAGTGGTGTGAGGCAGACATAAAGTTCACTTAATTAGAATATTATTTGATGCTTAATACAACTCAGTAGGCCCAATCCCTCAAAGATTCCAGCTGTTTTACATCATTTTGGCAATGAAAAGCAATCAGAACGTTCTGGTGACTCTCTCACACTGAATTATACTGAGTATCAAGTAAGGTTGTAGAAAAGATCTGCAAATAGGATTGCTGATAAAAAAAAAAAAAATTACCAGGCACCAAAGAACTACAGAACCTGTTGCTGTGATGGTAATACTTCCAAAAACATACCAGTATGACTTCTTCACAAGATTGGATCTGAAAGAGAAAGTAACAGAGTACCTAAAAGAAGGGTATTTTTATGAGGCTAAGAAAGAGCATCCCCATTGTCAGCAAATTCTAGCATTTGTAGGCCATGTGAATATTGAAATCACTCGAAGAAACAACTTTTCCAATTCCATTTGAAAAGCATTTATTGTCAATAGGGACAAGGAAACAGTAGCAGGAGTAACAATACAAGAGCAGGTATCAAGGTAACTTCTTTCCAGACTGTAGACTATGAGAAAGAAGTGATCTTCCATTAGACAATAGAAAACTAAGTGGAGGGTGGAATGTGTCTATATCTTTATACTGCTTTCTTATTTTTCTGGTAGATCCTTTCTTGTCTTCTAATCCTTTCGGGGATTTTTTATTATTTTCTTCCATTTACTGCCTCCAACTTTATGACAAGACAAGTGTAGTGATGCAGGAGAGAAAAGGGGCTCAAAAGGGAATATGTGACTTGTTTCTTTGTTTTATCAAATTCTTAATCTATTGAAGTTTAAGTCCTGTCAGAAAGCACCAGTCTACCAAATTTATAAGTTAGCAGACCCTCAGAATTTTTCTCCAGGGACCAATAGGGACTCTTAACCCTTTCGTCTGTTTAAACTTCTGTTTTCTCTCATTTTTCTGGGCATCTCATGTCTGTTTTTCTTGTCACCTGGCTCACTGTGAGATTTGATTATTTTATTTGTACAACTGTTCTAGAAGTGCTATGAGAATTCAGCAAAATAAGTATGTAAAGGAGGAAATGAAAGAGTGCAGCAGCAGAATTCTTGGTGTTCAAAGGGAACAGAAATATCATGATGTCATTCCATAGTCATTCTCAAGTATTAGAGATGGAAGATCATACAGCTTACAGTGAGCATGCTAATTACTTGCATAACCTACACTGAGTGAAATATCCATTATGGGGGCAACTGAACTTGTTGACATGAAGTGTAATTTCCTTTAAAGAGAGGCACAACATTAGGTTCTGTTAACAATAACTTTTTATAAGTGGCAGATGACCTATCAAAAAGTTCAGAGGTTCATTTTGGATACAGTTGCAACATGTCTAAAACTTTTCAAAATTTCTTTTTGGTTTAGAAATCAGAGGGGATCTGGCAATGTCATCCAAGAAGTTGGGGAAATCTCCAAGAATATGGAGCATAGGAACAGAAACCAGAAGCTGTTGAGTTCTGACACGTGACTTTGGGCAAGTCACTCTGGCCATGTCTACACTAGGGGCACATCTAGACTACGTGCGGCTTCCGAAAGAAGATATGCAAGTTCGGCTTGAATTTGCGCGTATCTTCTTCCGTTCTTTTTTCCTGGAAGAGACTTTTCCTATATTTGGCCCATCTACACGGGGCCAAATATTGGAAAAAAACCCTCTTTCGAAAGCCCCCCTGTAAACTTCCTTTTAGCTTATTTCTTTCTTAGGGCATGACTACACTAGAAAATTATTTCAAAATAACAATTTGACTTAATAACTCCCGATTTTACAAAATCAAAATAGCATGTCCCCATTATGAAGAAGCCTTGAAATTAGTCCAAGGCAGGCTCCGTTATTGTGTGTGCTCTATCTTGACTTAGAGTCCCAGGAAGCTCTGGGGAGTAATTTGTTCAATGACTCTGGGGAGTAGTTATTTTGAAATAGCAACAGTGGAGCATCCACACTAACGCTATTTCAAAATAACGATTTCAAAATTAGTGTTATTCCCTGAGGAACGCAGGTGTACAGATTTAGAAATAAGCGGATCATTATTTTGAAATAATGGGCTTGATAGTGTGGATGCCCCACTTATAAATTTACCCTAACAGGGGTTATTTTGAAATAACACTCTAGCGTAGACCAAGGCCATGTCTGATGGCCTTGCTGAAGTTATTTAGACTAATGTGAAAGCCAGTCTTTTGTATTCTCCTCACTACTAATTTTTAATTTTTTTTTAAAGAAGGAGTTTGAGAGTTTGTGCGTTTTTCTGGGCTGGTTCAGGATGTAACATGTGGCAATGCTTGCAAAGTTATAATTGAAACAACTACAGCAAACTGCAGTGTAATTGCCAGTAGGCTAAACCAAAATGAAAATATGCTGGAATTTGGCATGCTGCTCCTTCACCCTACTTCATTTACTTCAGAGCATTTACCCCCTAAGGGAATGTAATGGTAGCCTCTTGCATATATTTAATGGCTAATCTTGAAGCCAATGTGTTCCCAAACAGCATAAAAGTGCACCTGCCTGGTTCCAATTTCAGGACTGTGGCTTTTGTGTGTAATTTATACAAGCAGAAAAGTTTAGTTGTTATGTAACATCTGGTTTTGAAAGAGCCCCCCCTCCCCAGATTTCCTGCAGTGACGAAGGCTGAAGGGATGAGGAAATGTTTTATCTGATGACATCCAGGCTTACAGCCAGGGTCCTCGGTGCTTCCTTTCCAACTTGCCTGGTCTACCACTGGAGAACATAGGCTCATTCAGGATAGATATGATTGCTTCATTTATACCCAGTGTTTTCATTTAAGGGGCTGTTCCTCTGATGCAGTTAATTCCCCACTCTGAATATTGCTAAAGCATTCTTGTCAAACAAGACTCCCATATTTTCATATGGAGCTCTCAAATAATATCTGCAAAGACAAAACTGCAGATCTTCAACACAAATGTGAAGAGTGTGCTCTTGTATGGATGTGAGACCTGGTGTACTAAAAAGATACAGACATTCATAAACAGCCTGCGGTACATTCTTTGCATCAAATGACAAGACTTTGTCACAAATGAGGAGCTTTGGAACAGAGCAGGACAAGAACCACTTGACGTTCAAATCAAGAGAAGAAAGTGGGGATGGCTAGGCCACACTCTCAGAAAACCATTATCCAGTATAGTCCGTCAAGCTCTCACATGGAACCTGCAAGGAAAATGCAAAAGAGAAAGACCTCGGACAACGCGGAGAAGATCTACTGAGATTGAAGGATGACAACTGGGTTACTCCTGGAGTCAGTTAGAAAAGTTGTCTCGAGACAGAGTGAAGTAGAGGAGACTTGTAGGTGATCTATGCTCCACTTGGAGTACAAGGGTTTAGTAGTAGTAGTAGTATTCTTGTCAAAGATGATTTTTATCCTGGTCTATACAGATTTTTTTTATTATAGCCCGATCAATTGCTTATATACATATATTTTATTCCTTACTTAAGAATCCCTAGTTATCACTTTGAGGGTTGAGAGGTTCTTGTCCCAGGATCAGGCCCAATATTATTAAAATTATTAGATAGCGAGGAACCCCGATGTGCACACCTGCATCACTCCCACTATAGAAACTCCTCTCTATTTACAAAGAGTCAGTTAATACAGTTAGCACAGACACACAGCCCAACTCAGTAAGGTAAATAGAGATACTACAGAAGGTCCATCTGCACATCCAAATACTCTTACCATGCCTTGCAGAACAACCTAACGTGTTAGCTGCCATCACCATCACCTTTCCCATCATCTCCATCAGCCATCTTTCTGGCACCTCCCAAGGCCTACATCTCTCAGTCCGACCACCCCATTCTGAGATGCAACTTTTATAATACGCTGATTCCACCATGTTTGATGTCTAGTCAATAGTGGTTTCCCCCCTTTTCCTTATTTATATTTCTTCACCTTATTAATGTTGGGGTGCCATGCTAGCCTATGTCAGTTTGTTGCCATGGCCCTCTTGTGGTTAGGTATCTGGAGGTGTAGCTCATGTAACTGTTATGGACGTCCATTCATTGCCGTGACACTTATGCTTGGACTCCTGGATACTCTTGTGGTTGGCTGTTCCTGTGGTCAGAAATTCCCCTTAAACACACTGTTTTCAGCTCCTCAATAGTTGGGGTTTTCTGTTAGGCTATTTATCTGTTCAAAGCTTATAGGCCTCAAGCCCTATGCTAACTTGCTGAAGCTAATGTCTTACAGGATATAGGCCTGTAGGTTCCTTGCATTACTGCTGAATATAATGCAAAGCAGTGATTATAATAAAAGTGAGCCAGCCCTGTGGGTTACATTATATGAATACAAAACATGATACTTGGTATAATTTGGTGCATTCATTGTTCTCTGTGGAGGATGTTGCTGCTCTTCTGTTAGGGTATGTCTACCCTTGCACCCTAGTTCGAACTAGGGATGCAAATGTAGGCATTCGAAATAGTCAGTGAAGCAGGGATTTAAATATCCCACGCTTCATTAGCATGATCTCGCTGGTGCGTTACTCCAATCAACTGCTGTTTCGAAAGTGAAAGTGCGCACTGGGACGCATTAGTTTGAACCAAATCCCTCATTTTTTGAGGAGTAACGTTAGTTCGAACCAAGGGGTTTGGTTCGAACTAACGCGCCCCGGTGCGCACTTTCACTTTCCAAACAGCTATTGATCGGAGTAACGCGCAGGCGAAGATCATGCTAATCAAGTGCGGGATATTTAAATCCCTGCTTCATTGACTATTTTGAATGCCTACATTTGCATCCCTAGTTTGAACAAGGGTGCA
Organism: Rafetus swinhoei; assembly: GCA_019425775.1. Classification (NCBI taxonomy): domain Eukaryota; kingdom Metazoa; phylum Chordata; order Testudines; family Trionychidae; genus Rafetus; species Rafetus swinhoei. Next base: position 230,326,769 of record CM033437.1, read on the forward strand.
AGTGTAGACATACCCTTACTCATAATGGCTTAATTTCCCCAAATACTCTCTGCAACCCATTCTCTAGATTAAATGCTGGTTGTGTTTGCACCCCCAGTGTCTGGATGCTCATAGTGAATCATGAGGCTTCCCCCACACCTTTGTAAAGTATTTTGGCATCTATGGCTATTTGTCTGTCCTAGGAACTTCTATGGCCTGTATTACCACAGTGTCTGAGCTACCTCTGTCACAAGTTGACTGGCCCTTTTAAGGGGCAATGGGTCCAGTTCCAGTTGTGCCACAGTTAATTGCCTCCCAGAGTGAGGGGGTTGAACTCATGGGTTCAGGTGATAGTGTGACGGCCTCATAAAAAAAGTCCTGAATGAGCTCAGCAAAGAGAGGTGCTGCAGGCAGCAGATTAGGCTCCTGTCAGACATACTGAGGTAACGTCAATAGGAAGTGCAGAGTGGGGTTGCTGAGTGAAGCTGCCAAAGTCCCCTGGGAAAGGGGAGTCAGTGGAAAAGGACCTCCACATGGAGAAGTCTGGAAGGGGGTGGTGCACTGAAAGAGAAAAGAACGAATCTGGAGGGTCTGGCAGGAGGCGCTAAGAGTAGGGAATGTCAGAGGGGCCAAGAGTAGAGCCCAAAAGAGGCAGAAGAACCTTTTGTTTGTCTGGAGTTTTAGCTGTACTTTTGGTACCCTGGCAAGGAGCTGAACTTGAAAGGTGACCTGTCTGGAGGGCTGGGCCATGGAGGCTGCAGACATCTTCAGAAACAGAACAGGCAGTAGGGGACGCCCGAGTAGAATGAGCCCTGAAATTCTACTTCATGATATGAGGGGATGTTTGGATGGTGAGTTCACCCATTTTTACTACCTCACAACCTGTGGTGAATTCATCCTCACAGCACCCATGAAGCAAAGAAGTGCAATGGTCTCTGCTTTACTACTGAGAGAGAGAGAGGCAGAGAAGAGAAGGTGACTTGCCTAAGGTCACACAGTAAATCTGTGGCAGAGTAAGGAACTGCATCTGAGTTTCCTGAAGAACAGGCTAGTGCGCTAGCCGCTGGGCCATCTTTTCTCATTTAGTGTTATAATTGTGAAGTATTGTGACATTTGTGTCATTAAGATTAGCATTAGAATCAGGATTTACAGGAAGTCCTGGTGTTGCAACTTATTTGGTTATGACGGGCTAGATTTGTCATGTGAGACTGTTATTGTCAGATAGTTAACATAATAAATCATTTGCAGTGTGTAGCAAAGACTTTCTGGGCTACGTTTTGCTCTGTTACACTGGTACCAATAGCGCTACAATTGGTGCAATTGCACTGGTGTAACCGGGAGTGACATTTGTCCCTGCACGGGGAAAGTTTTCTTGTACAGCCAAATTATCAAGGAGAACATTCCTTCTAGTGGTCACCTTTGCAGTCCCTTCACTGAATAGCATTTACACATGTGAATAATTCCACTGAAACCAGTAGCACTACCCATTATGAATAAGGATTGCAGAGTCAGGCCCCTCATGTACATTAAAGGCAGAAAGGTGATTATAGAGAAAGCATGTGACTGTCTACAGAACTGTGGTAGCTAATTTTGGATTAATGAGCTGTTTCAAATTAAACATAATGAGCATTAAAGGTGCTATATAAAATGACATTCTGTCCCACTCTAAGCATTTGAGAATTAGATCTCTTCAGAAGTCTGACAAGTTTAGCCTGTGGGCTAATTTTCAAAACATTCAGTGTGCAAGTGAGAGGAAATTATGATCATGTCTCCTTTGTGACTGAGCATTTTAATCCATGATACACGTGTGATTTTATTCAAAGTCCATAAAGCAGATGCCTTGCTCAGAGTAAAACGTTGATTCAGGATGAGAATACTTACTTTTGAGTGGTTTATTTATACAGTAATAGACATTTCCTGCTATCTGGATGATTTCTCTCCCTTCCCTTCCCCCCTTCCTCCAACACACTTCCTTTTAGTACAGTCTTTGGGTATGTCTACACAGCAGCATTATTTCAGAATAATTGACGTTACTCCGAAATAACAAAGAGCACGTCCACACAGCAAGACATTATTTTGAAATAAGGGCAAGCTGGAGGACTTCTTACTCCGACTCCTGTAACCCTCTTTTCACAAGGAGTAAGGGAAGTTGAAGAAAGAGTGTTCTTCCTTCAACTTGCTGCTGTGTAGACAGCGTCAAAAGCCACATTAAGCTATTTCGATTTCAGCTACGCAGTTGACATAGCTGAAGTTGCGTAGCTTAATTTGAGTTTTGCCCTGCTGTGTAGACATGCCCTTTGTGAGCTATATCAGGGTCTAGCAAATTTGGTATGTATGAAGCAGCCTTTAATTTTCATCTCTGTTGGAAAAGAAGATAAGCTGTTCTACTTTCCCCATGAAATTATATTGGGCTGTGTCTTTAAGGGACATGACCCAGCTGGGAGGACAAAGAACCACGTCCCCTGGAAATGTGGCTGCCTTGGTGAAATTATGATGGGCAGAGCTATTCAGAAAAAGCAGGTAGCTAGGGCAGATCTCAGCTAGGAAGGAACTGTAATTTCAAATTTGTATTCTAGAGGGTGAGGAGAGGCTTTGGTGTTTTATCTTTTTGTCTCTATCTAAAAAGGAAGGGGGTGGGTGGGTAGCTGAGTTTCGTAAGGGCCTTGCTCGTATTCATCCAAGCAATGTGCAATTTCTGGCATCAAAAAGGAAGCTGTGCAGACCCCAGGACTGGAGGTCCTTCTTTTCCTTTAGCTTATTGTTTTAGTAGCTTTTCATTTAAATACGTACACAGTGCAATCCTAATTTTAAATATGAAGCTGAAGCATAACCCTGAATCCAAATCCCTCAAAACTTGTAGAATGCATGAAATCTAGATCTAGATCCTTATTTTATGGAGTGCCTCTGTTTCTGTGTTTCATAAATGGGAATACAGCTGTATCAATCCCATTGAATTTCCTGTGGGTACCTTCAGACTTCCTGTATGTCTTGTTTAAAATTAATATAAAGGGCTTATTTCTTTGCTTCCTTATATCCTATGTAGTCATTTACATCTGTGCCAAAGTGGATGTAAAAATACTGTGAAATGGTAGCATGCTGCACCTTGTTTGCATATCCATTGTGATTTAGAGTGTTCTATTTGGTCACATGTTATTTCTCAAGGAATGATAGATTAGCTCTCAATTTTCTCTAAAATCTTAGATGTAAACATGTAGCCTATTGAGGTTGTAATGGCAAAGCATAACTGGAATAATAATAATGGGTGCAACAATGTTAAATGACTTTACAATGGTCATACAGCAGGTCAGTAGCAGAAGAAGAAATAGAAATTTTCTCCATTGGCTCACAATCCAGATCCTTATCCTCTGAACCACACATAACATTTAGTTACCCTGTTTTGAGAAAATGTATACGTTAGACCACTGTAAAGCAATGACCATACTTCCTTCAAGTTTTTGGAAGCTATTCATGCATGCACAGAAGTCAAAAGTAAGCAGACTTCTAGGAAAGTGCATTTAAAAACCCGCTTCTAGCTATGCTGAACCACAGCTAATGTTCCCCCCAATGATCAGGAGCACATCTCTATGTTCTTTGTATGCAAAGTGTGTGTGCAGTTTGTGGCGCTGAGGGTCCCACATCCCAGTGGGTCCTTTCTCTGCAAAATGTCAAACCACACAGTGCAGTTTCCTTCATTTTAAAAGATTTTAATAAAGTCCAGGAAGAGTGAGGAAGAGAAAGAGTATTGAATTGTAATCTGCCTTGGGCATGGTGTGTTCTATTAAAATATCAATGAGCCCAAACTACTGAGCCCAGCAGGCCCCACATTATAAAACCAGAGCAGGTTTGTTCTCTCGTTCTCTCCCCACCCCCACTCAGACACACATGCACACACACAAAATTTCATCCATAGGAATATTGAGCTTCTCTGCATACAACTCATATAAAGCCTAAGTCTCCAGAGGCCTTCCACTCTGTCATGTCCCCTGATATCTTTATCAAATATGTGCACTTTATTGCAACACTCTGATACTTGTCTTCCTATACAACAATTTATTTTTTGTTCACTATATCTTCCCATTTTTCTGTTCTCTTTCTTCCTTTCTGTTAGTCACTCCACTTTATTCTTCTGGCTTTTCTCCCTTTTCCTTAGTTTTTCAATTTTCCCTTTAAGTTCCCCCTTCCTTTATCTAAATTTATTCACTGCACCACACCTCTTTTGTCTCCATCTTCTGTTCCATCAGTTTTCTATGCTTGTCTCCTTCCATTCCCCTCCACTTTCTCTAGACCGACCCTACATTACCTTGTTGGTCTCCTAAATTAATTCCCACCCCACTATTCTACTAGGAAGTACCAGGAGAGGGAAAGTTGATGACAAAATTGGATCTTTTTTTTTATCCAAAACTCTTTTTGAAAGAAAATCTTTTCATTTCTGGTTCAAAACAAATCAGTTTTGAAATTTCTTTCAATTACATGGAAAAAATGTAAATGTAAAAAGCCAGCTCAAAAATCAAATGAAACATTTTGTTTCAGGTTGAATGAAATACTCTGTTTGCCCCAACATGAAATGTTTTTGATTTCTTGATTTGCCAAAAGTTTGGTTTTCAGGTCAACTTGAAACATTTTTTAAACTGCCAGTGAACCAAAAACTCAGTTATTTGTACAGCTCTACTGATGGTCCATATAACTGCATGTGATCTTTATCCCTAGAGAGGAGAAGTAAACCAGGAGGTGTCCCTCTTCTCCCCCCACCCTTGCAGCTAGTATAGGGAGGTTTCATCTCTCTACACAGAGGCTGTGTCTAGACTGGCAAGTTTTTCCGCAAAAGCAGCCACTTTTGCAGAAAAACTTGCCAGCTGTCTACACTGGCTGCTTGAATTTGTGCAAGAGCACTGACTTTGTAATGTACAAAATCAGTGCTTCTTGCTAATCGTTGCAAAAAGCCCTCTTGCGCAAATGCTTTTGCGCAAGAGGGCCAGTGTAGACAACCCAGAATTGTTTTGCGCAAAAAAGCCCTGATGGCTAAAATGGCGATTGGGGCTTTCTTGCGCTAAAGCGCATCTAGATTGGCACGGACGCTTTTCCGCAAAAAGTGCTTTTGCGCAAAAGCGTCTGTGCCAATCTAGACGCTCTTTTCCGCAAATGCTTTTAACGGAAAAACTTTTCAGTTAAAAGCATTTGCGGAAAATCATGCCAGTCTAGACGTAGCCAGAGAGTTTTTTGCCAGAAGCTGGGAATGGGCAATGGGGATGAATCACAAGATGATGACCTGATCTGTTCATTCCCTCTGGGGCCCCTGGCATTGGCATTGTTGGAAGAAAGGATTCTGGGATAGATGGATCTTTGGTCTGACCCAGTATGGCCATTCTTATATTCTTGATGCGGGGAAAAGCTTTTCTATAGAAGAGGCAAATAGAGGCCATCTTTTCCTATCAGTTGCTGCTGCAGCCACTGGCATGAAGGATGGGAGCTCATGAAATTATCGTGTTCCTTCCTGTGCTGCCAAATCAGAATCTCTAGGCTGGTGCACCCTTCCTCCATAACCCAATATAGAGGAGCAGAAGCGCTGGGAATGCTGTGCTCCTGAAGGCAAAGAGTGGAGAGGAAGCGGAGCTGTGTTCCCCTGCATTCTGTTTTTCTTCAGTCCCCAACATAATAGCCTTCTGTGGGCATATTGATAAATAATGTTGACTGTAACCAATACTTCCACGTTTGCTTCTGTGGGGTGTGTGCTGTATGCAAGGTTATAATTAGAAGCACTAATATGCATATCCTGTTTGATAAGATCTGAAAAGGGTCTTTGTAGTTCCTCATAAGCTTTTATATTGTCTGGAGTGATAAAGATCTAGTGGCCTTTCTGTCGTCTTTCTTTTTCTTTCTACTGGTCGCTCATCCTATTCCATTTTCTGTATCATTTCCCTTATTTGGCCCAAGTGTTTAACCAGTACTCAGGGCCTTCCTGTGTTATATCCAGTGGGAGAAGGTATTAATTATATAAGACAGGTATTGGTTTGGTGCAGTCCTTTCTATTTACAAGGAATTTACCCAAACTCCTGTTTCCCTGAACACAGCAGAAACAAATAGCCGAAATCCAAGATTGCTGTTCCAGGCAGTACTGTGCCTACAAGAAGCTATGTCTCTCATTTTTCTTCTAGGACCATGTTCATCACTGCTTCTCTGAGGCTATGTCTACACTGGCGGCTTCTTGCGCAAGAACATCTTGCACAAGGGTTCTTGTGCAAGAGCTCTTGCGCAAGAACACGTCCACACAGCCAGAAGCGCAGCGCAAGAACGCTGAGTTCTTGTGCAGGAAAGCGTCCACACTGGCGGGACACCCTTGCGTAAGGCCTTGGCCCCGGAACCACTTTGGCCATGTCAAGAGGTCACCAGCGGCGTCTGTGGGCGTGCGCCAGACCCCCACTGGGAAACGCACTTAAAGGGACCCCTGGACGCCTGTTTCCCTGCGTCTGCGTGCTTAGGCACCTCTTTGAGGGACTGAGAGCCACAGCCTTGCCCGCCACCTCAGCCTCTGGCAAGTGCCCCTGGGCACCCTCGCCCCCCCTCCCCCCCCCGTTACAGCCATGGACCCAGAGGAGGACCCCGGCCAGCAGTGTCCCCTCACGGCCATCATCGAAGCCACGAAGCAGCTGCACCAGGGAGCCACACTGCTCCAGCGGGAGCTGGAGGCAGGGCAGCACCTGAAGGCTCTCATCATCGATGCTGCAGCTGTGCTCGGGCACCCCCACCCCACCACCTGTGGAGGCACGACACCAGCGGGGGACTGGTGGGAGCGCCTGGGGCTGGGACAATGGGGCAACCAGCGCTGGATGCAGAACTTTCGGATGTGCAAGGGGACATTTCACGAGCTCTGCACCTGGCTTGCCCCTGCGCTCCGGAGGCAGGACACCCGCCTGCACCCCGCCATCCCCGTGGACAAGAGAGTCGCAATCGCCCTCTGGAAACTGGCCACCCCAGACAGCTACTGCTCCGTGGGGAACCAGTTCGGGGTGGGCAGGTCCACCGTCGGCACGGTCGTCTGGCAGGTAAGGCCCTCCGTGGACTGCGGGATCGCCCCGGGGGAGGGAAGAGGCCAGGCCGGGGGGGACTGTGGGAACAAGGGGAAGCCCCGCACCCAGGGGGTCATGCCGTCCCTCCCTCACCTAGCCCTGCTGGCGGGGGGGAACCCCCCGGGGGAGGGGGCATCGAAGGGGGGCGGGCACGCCCCAAGGACCCATGTACCCACCGTGTCTCATTCCATGCATCCCCTGTGCTCCCATGTGCCCCTCTGCAGGTTGTCCATGCCATCAATGATGTGCTGCTCCAGAGGGTCATCCGCCCCCGTGACCTGGACACCACCCTCACCGGCTTCGCCACTCTGGGGTTCCCAACCTGCGGGGGAGCTGTGGACGGGACCCACATCCCTATCCGGGTGCCGGAGCACCGGGCGGCCCAGTTCATCAACTGGAAGAGCTACTGCTCAGTGGTGCTCCAGGCCCTTGTGGACCACCAGGGCCGGTTCCAAGACATTTATGTGGGGTGGTCCGGCCGAGCCCATGACGCCCGCATCTTCCAGCACTCGGGCCTGTGCCACAGACTGGGGGTGGGGACCTACTTCCCCCAGCAGGACCTCACCATCGGGGCCATCAGCATGCCGGTCTGCATTGTGGGGGACGCGGCCTACCCCTTGATGGCCTGGCTCATGTGGCTGTACACGGGCCGACTGGACCGCAGCCAGGCCACCTTCAATGCCCACCTGGACCGGGCCTGCAACCCTGTGGAGTGCGCCTTTGGGCGTCTGAAGGCACGCTTCAGGTGCCTCCTCACCCACCTGGACATTGGGGTGCAGCACGTCCCGGAGGTCATCACAGCGTGCTGCGTGCTGCACAATATTATTGAGGGGAAAGGGAAGGCCTTCCTCCCAGGGTGGATGGCAGGCGAGAGCCAGGCCTACCAGCAGCTTCAGACGGCTGCTACCTGGCAGTCCAACCGCGACAGGGTGCAGATCCGGGAAGCCCTCTGGGTGCTGCTTGACCAGGCCCCACAGTAGGACGCGCCTACGCCTCCGACCACGGGGCTCCCCCAGTGCACCCACTTCCCGCTCCCATCACCACCCCTTCCCCCCACTCTTTCCTCACCTGCCAATAAATATCATGCACTTGATTAACAGGTAATGCAGGTTTATTTACAAGGGGAGGAGGGGGGCTCTTAACTGGGGGGGGGAAGGAGGGGGTCTCTTAACTGGGAGCGGGGAGGAGAGGGGCTCCTAACAGGGAGGGCCTCATGGGTTTACCGGGTCAGGGCGGGCTGCACCAAGAGGTGCCGAAATTGGGGGGCCATGGGAGAGGCCATGGGCACGGCAGGAGGGAAGCGGGGGGAGGGCTGGGCACAGCAGAAGGGGCAGTGGGGGTGGGCCCGACTGCACTGTGCTGTGGCGCAGGGCCCGTGCGTTCCGCAATTGTGCCCAGGAGGGCGCACACGCGGTCACAGCGCTCCATGTACTGGCCCACACCCGCTGCCGCCACTCCTCGTCTGCGCGGATCTTGGCAGTGAGTGAGCGCTCAATGCACTCGATCGCGCAGACGTGGCAGCGGAGCAGGTCTTGGTGGTCCTGGGAGCGCTGCGACGGGCCCTGGCTCCATGGCGCTGGCAGGACGGGGCTGGAGGGTCCCTCGCTGGCAGGAGATCCTGCTGCGGGGGAAGCAGACGACAGCAAGGCGGTCAGTGAGCCCTGCCCCATGGTGTTCCGGGCACCCCATGCCCTCCTCCCAGCACCTCACGTACCACGATGCCTGGGGACGGGTGCAGCCGGCGTGGGGGGATTCCCCTGGGAGTAGCAGGGGGCCCAAGGTGGCCTGGGGGCCCCTGGGGGTGGTGGGTGCTGTGGGGGGCCCGTTGTGCCTTCCCCTGGGGCAGCAACTGTGTCTCATGGGCGGCCGTGGTTGCGTGCTATACGTGGCACCCTTTGGGCTGTGTGGGGTCAGGGCTGCGACCCTTGGGGTTGGGCTGCTCTCGGCCGGCCCCGGCTGGGCGTGCATGACCCCTGGGGTCCCAGCTGTGTGCTGGGGTTGGCTGCTGCCTCCGTGTGTCACTCGGTCTGGCTCCACGAGGTTGCACATGCTGCGTGCCACTGTGCAGAGTGTGGCCAGGCAGAGCCGTGTGCCGCTCCCTCTCCCCCACCCTGTGGCCCCCCTGCACACTTGCGAGTGGCAGTCGCGACATTCACCAGAGGATCCCTCACCAGCCTCTGAGGACGCCTGGGACACGTTGTGACTGCTGGGCCGGGCTGTTAGGGTCTGGCTGCTGTCGTCCTTCTCCTCCTCCTACTGGGTGGACCAGTCGCCCTCCTCCTCCTCCTCCTCTGTTTCCGTCGGCCGGACTGCTGGGGTGGCCACCGATGAGTCCACCCATGCCTGCAGAGCCTCGGCCTCCGTGTCCCCCAGGATGCTGTGCAGGCATTGGTAGTGGGGGCAGGCAGTGGCTCCACCACCCCCACGCTCGCTGGCCCGCACATAGGTGAGCCGCAGGTCTTTCACCTTGGCCTGGACCTGTTCCAGGGTCTGGGCCGGGTGTCCTTCTGCAGCCAGTGCCTGGGCCATCTGGGCAAAGATCTGTGCATTGCGCCTCCTGGACTTGGGGTCCCGGAGGGCGTCCTCCTGGCCTCAGCGGTGCCACAGCATGGAGCCCGCCGCTTGGTGCCCCTGTGGGCCTGCTGGTGGTCTGGGGTGGCTCCTGGGTGGGGCCTGTGGGATGTTGCGGTGGCTGGGCGGCTGCCATCGTTCCCCTGGCTGCTACCCAGGCTGCATGTGCCACGCGGCTCTGCTGGGTGCCTGTGCCTTTAAGGGGAGGCCGGCTGGGGGAAGCCAGCGAGTGGTAATTGCGCGTACGGAGTGTCAGAGAGGCCACCTGTGTTTTTTTCCCCGGAGGCCAGTTCTTGCGCAAGGAACCTCTGCCGCATGTCCAATACTGCCCTCTTGCTCAAGAGCTCTCGCGCAAGAGAGCTTACACTTCTTAGAAAAGAGCGTAGCTCTTGTGCAAGAAGCCCTCTCTTACCACCCCGTATTGTAAATCTTCTCGCGCAAGAGCGGGCGGGCAGTGTGGACGCTCTGTGGGTTCTTGCGCAAGAACCCGCCAGTGTAGACATAGCCCTGCTGTCCTCAACCAGAAAGCCAGTAACCTGCAGCTGCAACCAATTGATCTCCCAGCCCTAGGTTTGCAGTCAATCCCAGGGAATCCCCTCTGCTCACATAACTTAGCTTCCAATCATCTTGCCATATATCTCTTGCCTTGGGTGGTGGCTTCCTTTTGTTTCAACTATTTCTATACTTAAGTGGAGATTAAATAAGGGTTTTGCCCTCTTAAATCTCACTTCTCCATTGAGTTATGCAGGCCCACTTCACATATTGAAAACATCTCGAGCGTACATTTGTGCGCTGATTGCAGCTGCACAGTTTCTGAGATACACCACAGTGTGCACATATGCCTTTATCAGCCTTCAGACCAAGCACTAAGGCGGTGTGTTTGGCAGGTCTTTGCTCTGTCCGCCCTTAGGCTATCCACACACTACAACTGACACTGGTATAATTTATGGCACCCAGGGGTATGAATATGCCACTCCCTGAGTGATGTAAGTTACACCAACCTAAGTGCCAGTGTGGACTGTGCCTCCCTCCTCCCCCCAGAGCCTTGGCTTAGATCATCTGCACTAGCAGCACAGCTGCACCGCTCTAAGCTCTGTAGCCATAGTTTTAGATCTTAACAGTAATTAGAGATGGCCACATCCCTTCCTCACTCTCTCCCCAACTCCAGTCTGGCTGTGCTCCCTGTGCCCAGTGGGCGTGTTCCGGTTTTTAGACAGGTGTTAATCTAACCCTTTGTTCCTGCAGTAAGCATGTTTACTTGGAATGTTCGACTAGCCCTCAGGAACCCCCTGGCTCTGCATTTATTTTGTTTCTATATCTTATGGAATTCAAAGCTTTTAAAAATAAGAGGAAGTAAACACCAAGATCAGAATCATTGTTTAATACTCTTCTCTGGCTAGAGCTTCCCTTGCAAAGAAGCCTATTAAAATACCGTGATACATTTAAATAATGAATTGCTCAGGTTTCACTGTTCCTCCTTTGAGGTTTCTGTAACAAGTACAAGAAATATCCAGAGCCAAACATGTCTGCAATACTCACTTTAACAAGCCCTGTCAGCCCTTCAACCTTCCTACCTTCTGTACCTACATGCACATGTGTCAGAGATCTGACTAAGCATCCAAAATGCCCATCGAAAGCAGCTCTGAGCCTCTCAGTACCTTTGAGTTTGTTGTTCATACAGATGAACTGTTATAGGGGCTATTTCCTTCCATCCTCCTTACATAAACACAGCTGTTTCCCAAATCCCTTTGTCTAGACATAGTTTTAAACAAGGTCTCTCCTTCTGCAATACAAAGCTGTGATACAGTACTAGTTGGTCAGATCCTGGGAAATGCAGAGGGCCCTTAACTCAGATTTGCTGCAGTGGGAGTTGAGGGTGGTTGTCCTCTTGCAAGAGCTACTCATCCACTGTAACATATTGGCTGTACATTGTTATTATACACAGTGGGTCAGTTGCTGGGCCCTCTGAGCCATTGTGAGCCACTGCAACACATTTGATGAAGACACTCTATGCCAATTGGAGAGCTCTCGGTGTTTAGGTCAGTGTAACTTATGTTGCTCAGAGAGGGGAGAAGCGGTATTCACACAGCTGAGCAACCTAAATTATGCCAACATATCTTGTAGTGTAGACAACTCCTTAGTTTTGCTTCTCTCCTTGGCTTTTCTAAGGAAAACGCCAGCTTTAGGGAAGCACCCAATACTTGTTTCTGTTCCCCATGACACATACTCAGTGCACAGATTAAAGCAATGTAGCCCCATTTCGTTTTGTGTCATCAATTCTACTATTCCATAATTGAAACAAATATATTCTAATCCAAACGAATGTTGGATGCAAAGTGAAGCACTCAGAAGTTACCTGTACAACCTTAATTCCAGTCTCCTTGTGCATATGCATTACGGTGGTCTTACATTATATGATCACATACTATTTTTTCCACAGACCCTTTGCCTTGTACATTTTTTTTAGGTCCATCCTTTACGAGAACTTGTGTGTGACGTTAGCAATAAGTGACGCAACAGGCAGAGAGTGCTGTAGAAAAGATTTCATATTAAGACTCTAGAGTTTTTACATCCAAGTAGCCTGGGGCCAGATTCTGTTCCTTTAGCCTCACGCTAAGTTTCTCCTGAAACCTGACTCATTCTCCAACTCCCCTCATCACAGTACATTGTGCACAGCAATCATAACTACATTAGGATACAACGTTATTAGATGGAAAACATTGCCTCCTGGTATTTCCCAGCTCCACTGCTATTTAGAATATGAGGGTTGAACGGATTCTCACTCACTGATAATGCAATGCTTGTAATCTGGAGCAGGCTTTACAGTTTATTACCTTTCCGTCATTTTGACAATTGCTCTCCTATCGCCAATTTTAAATTGTTTATAAAGCAGAGGAGTATTTCTTAAGCGTCAATGAGCAAATTTTAATCCAATAATTATCATGATTTATGAGCTGATAATTGATAACAGAAAATGTAATTACTCTGTTGCCTGTTCCTCCGCTGTATCAGTCTGATCAAATATGATTATCCAGTAAATGACTTTAAAATGAATCCTACATTAACCACAACAGGACAGATTCATCACTAGTAATTCTTTGGACTTAGTAAAGTTATGCCAGGAATTAAATTCGTCCATTTTCTCATATTAAAGGTCCCAAAACTGCAAACTTTTACATTTCCTCGCATGAGTAGTTCTGCTAAAGGCCCTGTTTCAGCAAAGGACCTAAGCTAGGGTGACCAGATGTCCCGTTTTTAAAAGGACTGTCCTGTATCTAAATGCTCCTGCCGGTGCCCTGACTTTTTCTTAAAAATGGGCAAATTGTCCCATATTTTCTGTCTCCCCCCTTCCATCAGTATTGGAGAGTCCTGATGCTGGTCAGATCTTTTCTTGCCAGCTACCTGCTTCCTGGCAGTCACTGGGGGGAGGGTCGAGTGGCCAAAAATGGGGGTGGTTATGCAAGGCTGGTGATGGGGCAACAACGCAGTGTGTGGGGCCAGCTGCTCCCTCCCCAGCAGGTTCCTGCCCTGCATCCCATTTCTAGGTGGCACTGTCTGCAGTGGTTGGTGAGTGCAGGCAGGTGCTAGGCAGGAACCGGTTACATGTCACTCTGCTGCCCACCTATCAGCCTTGTATGTGCTTTTCCTCTTGCTTTGCCCCTTCAGTCCCCCCAACTCCACTGCACTTTCATAGCTCCCCGGGTGGAGCCCATCCTGCTCCCAGTGCCACGCAGAGAACCAGCCCCTGATTGGAGTACTAAGCTCACCAAGAGCCTGACTGGTGGGCTCCTTTCTTCTCCCATTGCCTCTGGCTGGGCCAGTGCCCTGGGAAAGCCTAAGACCCTCTGGCCTGGGGCACTGGTCAGGAAGCGTCAGGCCCTGCACAGATCTGGCACAGGGAAGCCTCTCAGCTGAGCTCTGGAGTAGCAGGAGGGGGAAAGCAATTTCCACCTGTTCACACCCTGAACCTGCATGCTGCATAGCAGCCCCTGAAGCAGATGCTTAGCACCCTCTTCACTTACTCCCTGTCCCCCCAGCCCTGTGTCCTGTTTCCTAGGCACCCTCTGCTGAGCCACCTCTCTGGCTGCATTTGCTGAAGTCCTTGCAGTCAGGCTCCCTGGGCCCTGGTGCATAACATCCTTAGGGCTTAACCCCTTCCTGCACATGCTGCAGCCAGGGAACAGGAGGCAGCTGGGTTATGTCAGTGGCCAGCAGCAGCCTGGAAACATGAGCTGCCTTTCAGCACTGTGCAGGCAGGACGGGACAAGCTGCTTCCAGCCCCGTGGGAGAATGATGGTGGGAGGAAAGAGATGAGCTCTGCTGGATCATCTTCTCCTCCTATCCCCACTGCTTCCCTGCGACTATCAGCAGCTCCCATCCCTTCTCTCCTCCACAGTGCTGAAAGGCTGCTGCTGGCGGCCACATTCTGGTGTGAACCCTGGCAGGAATCTGCAATCCCCGCCCCCCACACACACACACGGTGCCTGCCCCAAGAAGATGCTGTGCCAGGTATGAGGAGATGTGTGTCCATCCTGGGAGGTAAGCTAGATGTGGAGGGCAGAGTCTCCCAGGCAGGAAAGGTTGAGTCAGTCAGTCATTCCCCCTCCCCCCCCCCCCCCGTGAGAGGTTTACAGGAGTGTTTGTGTGTCACCCCTCCTTGTTTGAACCCTTAAGCCTTAAAGATACGAAGGTAACTAAAAAGACTCCAACTATGCAGTTTTTCTTTTTAACAGGAGCTCAATCAACTTGATGTTAATTTGGATGTTTGAATGATTGATTGTCATCAAACTAGTTTCAAAATGAGTAATTGTACCAGGTGTCCTGTATTCAACATAGGGGAAATACGGTCATCTTAACCTCAGCACATGCTTACGCTTTGGCATGTGAGGAGTCCCACTGATGTCAGCACCCAAAGACTCCAGTCCCAGAGATGTTGTGTGCTTGCATTCTTAGGGCATGTCTACACTACAGAGTTATTTTGAAACAACTCCTGTTATTTCGAAAAAACAAGGTGAGTGTCCACACAGCAAGCCCATTATTTCAAAACTATTTTGAAATAATGGGCTTGCTATTTTGAAATAATACCCCCTCGTTCTACAAGGAATAGTGCCTATTTTGAAATTGCTATTTCAAAATAGGTTAGTGTGGATGCTCAGCTGCTGTTATTTTGACATAACTACTCCCCAGAGTCATTTAAATTAATTACTTTTCCAGTGCGTCCTGGGGTTCTAAGTTGAGATAGTGTGTTCACATTAAGGGAGCCTGCCTTGGACTAATTTTGAGGCTTCTCTGTAGTGTGGATGCGCTGAAGAAGTGGGCTGTGCTCATGAAAGCTCATGATACCATCTACATGTTTTGTTAGTCTTTAAAGTGCTACTAAACTATTTGTTGTTTTTTAAGTTTTTCCTATTTCAAAATAGTTATTTTGGGAGTTATTATTTCAAAATAACTTATTTTTAAAAAACCTGGTAGTGTAGTCATAGCCTACAAGTTAAAAATGCACATAATTGTGTGCAGGAGTGGGTCCCCATGCAGAATTGAAAATCAAGAATTCCAGGGAAGCAAAGGGGAGTATTTTTACTAAAATTTTAATCACAAAACTTCCCCTGGCACAGAGAGATTTCTATGTTTGGACTTACTGCAAGCAACTTGCAAATGTACTACAAATAATAATAGTGATAAAGTCTGAGTCCACCTGATCGGCATTATTGTTCTATGAGCAGTTCAGTTAGCAGCTATGTTGTAGCTGTAGTCTGTGTGTGCATAGGTGTTATCAAGGCTGTTCCCCGCTCTGGCACTTCAAGTACAGAAGGTGGGGGCCCGCAAAAAGCTTTCAAATTCCCTGCCACTAAAGGCTGCTCTTTTAAAAACTCCCTAAGGTCACAGATTCCCTGATCTTGCATGGTATGCTGCCACCATCCAAATGCAAAAACCCCTTTGGGAACTCAGGAAGATGCATTTGGGAATTTCTTCCTGTGGGATACCCTCAAGCTCTTTAACCCTCCCTCTGCAGAGAGCTTAAAAAACAACCTATAATTTCTTAATAGCTGACCTTGCAGTTTTAGGCATGGGCACACAGAACCTAATGCTTTCTAGGACACGGAAATCAAATCATGATCTTAAAAAGGTAATTTTTATTAACAAAACAAAGAAAATATACTTGGTAAAACATACTTGTTTGCCAGGTATTACGGAGCAACTGGAAAAGGCAGATTAAAACATAGAGAATTGGGATTCTGTTTAAAAGTTACAGTGCATGGGGGGGGTCACGTGGGCTCAGCACAGAGAAGTCCAACAAACCCAGAAATAAAGAAAATAACCTGATCCTGTCTGACTAAACATTCCCTGTTCTACTCACATATCTGTTGTTCCAAGGTTTAGTCCTTCTCCAGGCATGGATGTCACTAGATTCTCCATGTGCTGTTTCCTGGCTTAAACCTTCTCTCCCAGATCTCCTCTGGTTACACACTGTGGGTTTAACACTTATAGGCAATTTAATTAACTGAATGTCTGGGATGTCCAGAAAAGGGTAATACCCCTCCCATTTATCACAGGTGTGTGTATAAATGTATATGTACACACATTTATGAGTATTTACAATTGCAAAGTGGCTAGAGTTCTGAATGATTGGAGAATAAATACTGAGGTACATTCTCTGCTATGGTTACTTTTACAACTAAGAGCACAGTTAGAATTCACATTGCAGTTAGAGTATTTTGGAAAAATATGACACCTCCCAACATTTCAGTCATGACAGGTCCTGCCTCTTCAAGGGTGTAAGGCCAAAGGGAGTTGGGGAAAAAAATTGCCCTGCACTCATCCCACAATGGCAGTTCCTGTTCTGCAGGGCTTTGGCTCTGCACTGATGGCATTGTAACCTGGCCTTTGTGGCATGGGGTTTGCACTGCTTCTTTGGTATGGCCCAACTCCCTTGGCCAGGGGGGAAAGGGACAAGAATGGGTCAAATTTGAGTGAGTCACCCTGTGACTCTGTGTGCTAAGATGCTGCATCACTCACTGAAACTTGGCCCATTGGCTGCCACCTAATCAAGGGGCCTGGGTCAAACCTGAGTGGGGCTGCAACCTGATGCAGGCTATGTCGTGCGGTGTGGAGAGTTGAGCCCATCTAGTCCTGTGAGACAGGAGTCGCTTCCGTCTACGACAGTGGGATTTAGTGGGTCAAAGAAGGGCACTCCTATGACTGCTGAAACGTGTGAGAGGTATATTGAGATCATTTAGGATATTGCTGGTTTTGAAAACAGAGCTTGGGATGTGAGGACTGAAATCCTCTGTCACATGTCCATAGAGCAGCTGGAGCACAAGTACTGCAGGGTCGGCTTCCCCACTCTGTGCTGCATATGTGCTGTAGCTCCATTCAGAAGGGAATGCTTCAAGGAGTCACTCAGGTAACCAGAGCCATGTCTAGTCATTTTAGTACCCTGAACGAGCAAGTGTATTTGTGCCCCAACCATTTTTGAGACCACGTGAGTTAGGTTATCACACAGAAATGATAATGAATTTATTTTCACATACGGTTATAATACAGAGGCAATAAAAACTCTTATCCTTTAACATCCCTATAGTATCCTCCTCAATGGCCTTTACTTGAACTCAAAGATTGATATGGAAAAAAACCCCCAAGGACTGAAAATAATCATGTCTTAAACATGGGCATGGGAATGACTTAATGGCATAAAGTGTATTCCAAAAGAATATGCATTTCTGTTTATACAGTTAACTAAGAGAAAATATGGTGTAAATAAGTCAATCTGTAATTAAACCATATTATAAAAAATCTGATTTAGCTGTTTACAGAACAGCTCTCCTGGACTTCACACTTGTCTACCACAGCATTAAAGTTGATTGAGCTTATTAAAGTGTGCTCAATTGAGAGAATCACAAGTTACAGAGACATTTTTGTCCAGATGAAGACCTCAAAAAATAAAGTTTCTGTCCTGGTTTAGCTTTGTGAAGCTCTATTCACAAGATGCTACTGTAACAGGGAGAGTAAAAAAAAAAAAAAAAATGCACAAGGCTATCTCAGTACTGGAATATGTGGCTCTCAGATGCTACTGCTGGATGAGGTTCAAAAGAGTCTATGGAGCTGCTATACAGCTGTGGTGTCCAACTCACTAGCCACATTTGGCCAGTTGAGTGTGGCTAATTCGCTATAGCAAGAACCACTATATTGGCTACTGCTTCAGAACTGGTTGGAAACCACGGCAATGTTCAGCAATCTGGGAGGATGGCAACAGCCTGGAACTTGAAACTTACAATTTTAGCTGAGTGCAGATCCTCAGGCATTTCTTTGCCAAGTCAGTCACACGTTTTTCATTTGATTACGAGGCATGTTTGAGAGGGCAGGCCCAGCACAGAACTCAAAGTCTCAGGAGATCTCAGACAGTGTCTCGTCTCACTGAAGTTGTGTGCTCAGCATGTCAATAACACTATCCAATTGTATTTTGAAAACCTGCTCAGTGGTTATATTGAAATCTTTGTTTTAGGCTCCATTGGAGTCTATTCTTCTAACCTTTCTATTTAGGAAATTCTGAAGAAAGATTCATAGATTGAGCATGGATACATTATTACATGAACCCCTTCATCATGCACATGTTGCCATCCTTTCCACAATCCATTTGTGAGTTTTCCAGCTTGGGTCAGCAGAAAATCCTTTGGTTTGCAAAGCTAGATTGACATAGTAAATATTATTTTAAATTTGGTCCCACATAAGTAGAGTGTGTATGAACTTAAAATTAATTTGCAGCATAATTCATAATTCCCTTGGCTGTTTAAACCATTTCTGGACATGAATTCTGCTTGCGTATTTCTTGCAATGCCTGGAAAGAACCTGGCGGTTATTGATTTAAGGCATATAACACAGGTTTTTGACAGCCACCTGGTGTCCTTGTGGCCTTTGAGGGTGATTTTAAGAATATCGGTTAAGACTTCCAATCTGCTTATGGAACTAACAAAAAAAATTAACAATCTAAAGAGTTCCAAAACATGATCCACAGAGCAACCAGTTGCATGACCTCCTACTTAATTCAGTGAATATGCCGCACAGAGAGCTGGCCCAAGCTACGGGCTGATTGGGCTACCGCCCGGGGTGCCCCATTGTAGGGGGTGCCGCAAGGGGCTGCCAGGCTGGACGGGGGCGGCACCACGCATGCTCTGCACACCTGGGGCGGTGCCATGCATGCGCTGGGTGCCCAGAGGCGGGGGGCACAGCATGCGTTACACTCTCGGGGGCGGCGCCGTGCTCCCGGGGCCCAGGGCGCCCGAATGGCTCGGGCTGGCCCTAGCCGCACATGGAACAAATCTAGCATATTGTTCATTTGTTTTAGTCTAGTCTTCCTGCCACTATACCATCCAACCATGGGTTTGGCACCTTTGTCATATCACTGGCCACATATATTAGCTAGATCTAATCCATCATTGCATAGCCTCTACTCTTGTTTCCACAGTGAAATTATTATCTCCCTTCTCAGGCATTTTAATAAAAACTATGAATCTCTCCTCAGCACTGCATTGGTCATCAGTAATTGTAACTTGCCTGATTATTGCACAGAGCTATTCCATGTACCGTGTCCGGAATGCAATCAAAGATAATAAAATAGTGCTTAGCCTCTTCGATTTTGCTGATTAATTCTTGCCTCAAAATGGTGGCAGGAAGGTTTATAAACTCATTTTGAATTGCTGGTGAAAAATAGAAATCTCTTCCCTTCTTGTGCTTTGAAATATGAACCACTACCTCAGGGTTGTAATGGCTAACCATTTCAAGCAAACTGAGGAATATTCCTGATTGGCCATTTATGTTATTAGAAATCCAAAGAGCTAGATTATTCTTGGCACAAAAATAATTGCATCAAGGATTGTATGCTACTTCTTTTCCACAGAGATAGCACTTTGAAGTCCACTGTCAATTCCAGTACTATATTTTATATGCATCTCTATAGTCTTCCAACTTTGATGATGCTCCGGTGAGTTCTCGTGTTCTCCTTTTCTAGGCTTCACATGCTTCCAATCAGAGAAACGTCTCTTAGGATTTGCAATGCAAATGCTTGGCGTGGTTGGCGATTTCTTTCCAAAAAGCATGCAGTGGAAACAAAATACAGCTCCCTGTGTCTCCAAATACATAAGCATAGCAGTCTGCGATTCACTGTCATGCACCTCCTGCTGGTCACTCTGGGAATTAGCTCAAACCAGCCTCAGGAGTGCCCTCTTCCAGCCACTGTCTCACTCATTGTTGCCTGATGTCCGTTCTCTACCGAATTGTATCAGGACCTGCATCCCTCCCAGACCACTGTGCCCTTCCTTCAGGCTGTTGCCCCATGGCAATACCCCCACTCTCTGATGTCCTTCCCCTCAGGAACCCCAACCCCCTATACCTACCTTACCTCAGTGACCCATGGCCAGTTGTCATCTAGCCTCTGCCTCTGAAGCAAACTTCAGTCTGAAATGGCCACTCATCATAGGCAAGGGGGTGTGGACCTGCTGCCTTCACCTGCCCTGGCTGCCTCCCTGCAGCCCTAGTACTCCCTCAGGCCTTTGTCACTGGGCCTCAGCCTGGAACTACTCAGGCTGGAGATTCCCTGGCTCATCCTGCCTTTCCCCAGCACTGCTCTGTCCATGGTACCCTCCAGAGCTGGTGCAAGTGTGTTCCTCCTGCCCCTGAGCCCCTTCTTATAGGGCCTAGCTAGGCCCTGATTGGCTGTTCTGTACCCTCTCCCGATTGGCTCCTAGGATATCCCACTTTCAGGGCTGTTTCTACCCCTTTTTATGCCGGTGCAGGGCAATTGCCCCTCCATATAAAGCCATTTGCACGTTTCTGCTTTTCCATTTGGTAGAGTTTTAATGACCCAGATGTAACTAAATCACCTCCCGTCACTTGAGGTTGAGGCTGAAATCTGTATCTGTCTGTTGCTCTGGTCCATGTTCCACTCAATAGCACTTCGGGTTTTTTTCATCATGGTAGGGTAAGAATTTGGATCATTAAAATTAAGTCCTAATGAACAGTGTCATTCTTCTCAAAATTTGTTTAAGAAAAATCACTTACACTGACCCCAGTATTGCTAATGCTGTGGAGTGGAGTGCCAATTTTGGTTTCATAACTCTCATTTTTAAAATGAGGCCCTACTGCAGCTGATACATTGATGGTGTTAACCTCTGCCTGCTCTGTGACTGAACTCAAACTTGCTGTCAAACTTCTAGCAACTGTTTTTGTGACTTTTGTCAGCCAATTTTCTCCCCCTCTTCTGTTTTTTTCTAAATTTGAATCCCGATGGCCTCTTTGGATAACTTGGTAACTATTTGGTTAGTTTTCACTCTGTATTACAAGTTTCTCACCCCCACAGCATACATCACTCAGTGAATTTCCAGGGCTGCTTTAGTACAACATGATTTGTGGTGGTTAAGATTATTGCTAAAGAAACGTTTCCTGGCTTTACTTGTGCAGAGACACATGCGATCTTCAGCACGTGCAAGGGGGCTCAGGCAGCTGCAGAGCAGCAGCTGCTGGTCAAACTTCCACCTCTGAAGGAAGTGCCAAACCTAGCAGCAGTGCAGAAGTGTGAGTGGCAATACACAGTACCATGTCTCCCTTATCTCAAGTGTATTGCCACCCTTACATCTCTATCCCCCACAGCTTTGCACTCTGGGGGTGGGTCTATGCAGCAGGACTAAACTCGAAATAAGCTACGCAACTTGAGCTATGCTAATTGCGTAGCTTAAGTCGAAATAGCTTATTTCGAATTTGGGCACGTCTACATAGCACTTATTTCAAAAGAGGGCACTCTTTCTCCGACTTCCCTTACTCCTCGTACAATGAGGGTTCCAGGAGTCAGAGTAAGAAGTCCTCCTGCTCGACAGTATTTAGACACGATATTGACATAACTGCCAGCTGTGTAGACACGGACTTTATTTCAAAATAACATCAGTTATTCCGAAATAACAGTTCTGTGTAGACGTACCCTGGGTGGCCTGATTATGGCTCTGCTGGTCACTCACTCATTTGCCATGCTCATTTTAATACTTACCCTGCATACTAAAATTGCCAAGAACAGTGCCAAGGTCTGCTATATGTATTAGTGGCCATTTGATGTCAGCATCTGTCTAGTGATAAATGGACTGTAGCCATCAATTCATTTCACATAGGTCACTACATTTGTCTTCTGATGTGACTTTTGAACTGACTTGAGATCATTTGAACTGGTGATGTAGAGGCAGAAAGCTCATATCTTATTATCATTTTACTGAACTAACCGATTCCCCTAACTTTCTCCTTTGCACAGGATTTTTTCCCCCTAGAAAGCATGTTGTCATCATGTGTATTGCATTGCATGTTAGGTAATATAGGAAGGAACATTCTTTATGAGAGGAAAGGGAACCAGCAAAGAATTTTCTTTGAAGATTCATATCTTTTCTCCCTATCTTTGCTTTGGAGTTAGTGTCCTTTGCTTTTGTACATTTACTATCTAAAGGCTAACACTATATTAAATTACATTGACATCTATTAATTAATATGGCTGATGTTTCTGAAAGTAATCTTCAAAAGAAAATGTTGAAGCACTAGGAGCTTGTATTGAAATTTGTGGTAAGAATCTACAGTTACAGGTTCTGACTGGGACTTCCAGGGGGCAAGAAGACATTTTAGAAGAATTGAGGAGTTATTTTTGGGGGGCTGATATTTTCAAAGAGCTGGGCACCAAACGCCCATTTATTATTTATTGGTATTTTGGTAGTGCCGAGGAGTCCCAGTCATGAAGCAGGACAGCATTGTGCCGGATGCTGGATAAACAAAATAAAAAGATGGTCCCTACTTTATAGAGCAGGGATCTCAAACCCCCAGGGCCAGGTCAGAGCAGTTATGGAATCTGGCCCAGGAGTCTCAGAGGGTGGAGGATGGGGGACAGCTGTCCATTTCTGCTGAGTGTGCTCCACTTCCCTGCAGCTTCTGCCACCACGGGGAGTACAGGGGACCCGACCATTGCTGCTGTGCCATGCCAGGACCCTCCCATAATTCCCAAAGCCACATCCTTGAGGCCAGAGTGTCATGGGGGGAGAATGTGGAGTGGTGCCTGAAAGGAGTGGGGCTTGGGGAATGGGAGTGGACAGCCTCCCCTCTTCCTTCCCCCCTCCTCTAGCCCCGGTCCGCCAGGACTCCTGAGCCAGATTGAGCAAGTGTTTCAGCTGGGGATGGCCCATGGGTTGGGAGTTTGAGACCCCTGCCATTGAATGTATAAACCATGCATTCAATGAGATTTGGATGCCTAAATCTTTTAGACCCAGCATAGATAATGAAATTAATCTGGACTAAGCTATATTTATTGATGTTCCATATGTGCATCTATTTCTAATTCTTAATTGAATTTGTTATTTTTATGTTTTGGCAAATGGCTGATGCTGCTTTGGTGAATGCCATGTTTCTTTTTGCTGTGCTGGGTCAGGGCAGCACCACCTGACCCTATGCTTGGACACTCTCTTAGGGTGTGTCTACACAGCAGGGCTAAAGTCACAATAAGCTACGCAACTTGAGCTACGCTAATTGTGTAGCTGAAGTCGAAATAGCTTATTTCAATGTTTGGCACTGTCTACGTAGCAATTATCTCAAAATAGAGCACTCTTCCCTCGATTTCCCTTACTCCTCGTACAACGAGGGTTAGAGGAGTCGAAGTAAGAAGCCTGTTATTTTGAATTTATTTTGAAATAATGGGTTTGCTGTAGAGACGTGCACTACGTTATTTCGAAGTAATTGACATTCCAAAATAATGCTGCTGTGTAAACATAGCCTTAGTGTCCCAGAGGGAGAGAGAGGAAAGCCAGGGAAGGAATTCAGGTCCACCCCCTACTTAAAGACCTCACCCCTTGTGCTTTGGGGTCTGTTTACCCTCTTTCCCCTTGGGTAGGGTTCCCCTGGTCCTCTGTGCCGGGGAGGGGAGTCCCCTCTGCTCTTCTTGGACAGGATTCCCTTTCCCCTGGTGCTTTGGTCTTCTGCTTATCATCAGTACTCCGCTAAGCTCTGTTCAACTCTCCTTCCTCCTCTCTATCTGACTGAAGTAGGGGTTTTTAGTAGGACTTGGGAGGGGTTTTACTTGGTTCCAGGTGCTTCAATTACCCTGTAGTAACATTTCCCTAGTCCCTAGGGAATAAAGCCTTAATCATCCGAGGACCTATATACCTCCCATCTGCTACTCTCCTGCTACTCTCTGGCCCTGCTGTGTCCCAGTGTCTACATTCTAATTTAAATATTTATTTTAAAGATGTGAATGCCTGCAAAGCTCTGATCTGGCAAACGCTGATGTATGTGCTTAATTTGACACCTGAAGAGTCCCATTGACTTCAGTTAAGCCCGTGTCTCAGTGTTTATGCCATCCAATGTCAATCTGAAGTTATAAAAAACACAGGGATGTTCAGTGGTAGGATCTTGCTTCTGTCTGTACTTAAGCTGAATTTTTAGATATGTTACTATAAGCATGGCTGCTTGTGGTGGGGTGGGGTGACCCCATCCAGTGTGGGGTGAGTTCATCCCATCCTTTAAAGCTGCCCTCTGTCTCAAAACTGTGAGATCTCAGGGCAAGACTCCAGAGAGATCTCTTGATCCACAGGGCTGTAAGGGCCAAGGGCCCAAGTCTGTGGAATTGCCTTGTTCCACAGGGCAATAGGGCTCACATCACCCACAACTGGGGACAGCCCTTCTGGGCAGTAATGCCTAGTGGCCAGAGTCCGCAGGAATAACCCAAAGTTTTCAAGAGCAGTAAAGCCTAGCAGCCAGTCTTAATATGTTGCCCTCTGGGCAGGGTTGTGTGGCCTCACAGCTGGGGTCAATAGGATCACCTTCTGGGCATGTCTGTGTGGCCTACAGCAGGGGTGGGCAATTATTTTTGAAAGGGGGCTGCTTCGCGAATTTCGGAAGTGGTCATGGGCCGCCCCGGAAGAGGCGGGGCCTTGGGCAGAAGGGACGGGGCCAGGAGACTTCGAGTGCTCCCCCACCCGTAGCCCCAGATTGGCCTGATGGGGGGAGCACATGAAGTCTTTGCCTCCCCTCCCTAACCCTGCCAGGAGTGTCTGGCACTTAGAGGGAACTGCCAGCTGTTTTGAACAGCTGGTGGTTCCCTCTAGGCACCACGTGCCCCTGGTGGTGGGAGGAGACTTTGCATGCTGCCCCCCATCCCCAGGCCAATCAGGGTCTGGGGACGGGGGAGCGCATGAAGTCTTTGCCCCCCTGACCCTGCCAAGAAAGAAATAAAGAAAAACTGATGGGTGGGAGTGGGGGGTTGGGGGGGGGAGGAGAGGGCAGAAGGACTTTAGGAAAATATTCTCTCTCTCTTCTCTTCTCTTCTCTTCTCTTCTCTTCTCTTCTCTCTCTTCTCCCAGACGGACTCCCTCTGGGGACCCAAGATTCGCAGTCCTACCAGGACTCCCCTTAGTTTGGGAGGCATCAACCCTCCCCTCACCTCCCAGCCGCTGGGAAGGGCCTGGGGGTGGGGGAGTGGACAAAGTCTCTTGCTCCCCTCCGTACCCCACCAGGGGTGCATGGTTCCCTTTGGTGCCACGTGCACCTGGTGGGGGGAGGAGACTTCAGTCATTCCCCCCACCTCCAACCCAATCAAGGCCTGGGAGTGGGGGAGCATGTGAATTCTCTCACTCCCCACCCTACCCAGCTAGGGGTACACTATTCCCTCCTGGCAGGGTGGGGCGGGGAGTCAGAGACTTTGCGTGCTCCCCGTCGCCAGGTCTCGATTGGCCTGGGGGCAGGGGAGCAGCAGGGTCACTGCAGACTGGATCAACCAGCTTGGTGGGTTGGATCCGGCCCACAGAGACTCTCTTGCCCAACACTGGCCTAGAGGCCAGAGTCAACAGGATAGCCCTCTATGTGGGCTATATGGCCTAGAAAATAGAGTCAATAAAGTCACTCTCTGAGTGGGTCTGTATGGTCGAGCAGCTGTTTGGAGATGGTGGTTGCTATATGGGGAAGAGGAGTGGCAGCCAGGTTAGGGGGACCTGTGCCCTTCCTGCTCCGTTGGGTCCCATCCCAGGGCCCTTGCAGTGGTGAATGTGTCCACCACTGGGTCAGTAGGGATCCATCCACAACACCCCAACTGACCTAAGAACAATGGCTTGTCCCTACGAGCTACTTCCCACCTTCTCTAGTTTCTTCTGTCAGTGAAACCTCTTGTAACGCCGACCTTCCTGGTGTGTCCATAGGTAATTGGTTGTCTGGTTGGGTCACAGTGTCTCTGGCTTCCATGGTCCAGGGATCCGGTGGTTCTTGGGTAGGAGTTGGTAAGGAGCATCCTTCTTCTCTGCCAGTCCACCCAGACTGAGCCAGGCGGCTCTCTTTTATACTGCCGCTATACCTTGAGTATGCCTGGTAGAAACATGGGGCGGGGATTCCTCTGCCTATATGAGGAGTTAATCCTTCCATGTCCAGTGTGGAGTGAGTTCACCCAGTCAAAAGGCATTGGGAAGGCCATCTTAGAGTGTTCAGTGTAAAAGGGATTTGCCAATATCCTTTAGTCAGGTCTAAGGTTGACAGGAACTTGCTCTACCTCCCCCCTCCCCTGATATTCTAGGAGTTTGTCCATTCATGGCATGGGATAGGCATTGAAATAGGAGATTTCAGTCATTTTCCAGAAACTGATGCAGAAGCATATCGAGCCATCTGGTTTCAGTACCAGGATTGTCGGGTTTTGCCATTCGCTGTGCAATTTCTCTGTTACCCCCAAGTTCAATCAGGTTCCCTCCGTACTGCCACCCACATCTTCCAAGGCAGGGGCCTATGGGGATTGCATACATGGGGGAATACAGGAGTCAGGGTGGAGGGTTGAGTAGGGACTCAGGGCAGTGGGCTAGGGATGTCAGGGAGGCTGTGGGAAACATGAGAGTGAGGAGTGAGGGGGTGATAAGGGGCTCAGGGTTTCTCTCCCCATCCCCAGTTGGCAGGGCTTTCTCTCCACCCCAGCTCCCCTGGCTGGCAGGGTTCTTCTTTCTCCATCCAGCTCCCCCACCCAGCAGGGACCTTGTCTCTCCCCCAGTCCCTCCTACCTGACAAGGGCCTTTCCTTTCCCTAGCTCCCCTCCGTCCTGGGCCTCCCCCTCCCCACAGTTAGCAGGGGGTTTTCCCTTCCCCTCTCCAATGCTGCCACCAAGACAGCAGGCAAGATGGTGAGTCCCAGCCCTGCTGGCTACTCTCTTGGTGGTGCAGCTGCCCCCAGTGGTCACTCTGCAATATACCTCTCCCCTGTGCTTGCTGCCCCCAGTGGGTAGTGTGAGTATTACGTCCCTCCTTTTTGCCCCCTTCCTTTCCATGTTATGGAAAACAGTTCCATTCCAGTACTTCCTGTTTTCCTGGCACAACTAAACCCTGACCTTGTTTCAAGTTAGGTGAAGAGGAAGCTGCATACCAAATTTGGTAGCCCTATCTCTTATTGTTTAGGAGAGTTATTGAACAAACAGACTTGCAGACAGACAGACACACTCTAAAATATATATGTATAGATAAGTGTGGTATCTCTTACTGAGATCCATCAGGGTGGGTGAGGAGTCCAAGTCTCTCTGTGTAGCTAAAGAACAAACTCAACATTGGCTTCATTACGATACATGTAATGTTTCTATATTTTTAATTTAAAATCTAGCTAATCTAACAATAGGTTGTCATGTATCCAAATAAACCTGATCCAGAGCTCATTGAAGTCAACTGAAAGAATTTCATTGTCTTCAATGGGCTTTGGATCAGGCCTCTAATGCTGAATTTCCAGTTTCCTGGCGAGAACTGGCTAAAGACTGCATAGTTTTTCAATGACTGTTTTATATGTCCTTGCTTTGGTCTTGCCGATATTCCTTTTGTGTTCACTCGCCAGCGGTCAGGATTTGCTGATTCTAGTGAGTACATCTATTACATTTCAAACTTGCTGAAAGAAATATTGACAGAAACTGAATTTTATATCTGCTCATGAATTCTCTTCGTTCTCTGCACACGCCAGTTGGGGAAACTGAATCTGTACTCTGGAACTTGTGACCAATGCCAACATAAGCAACACCGCTCCAGTTCTGAACAGCAAACTGTTCACAATCAGTCCATACGGTAAAATTAGTTTAAAACAAATTGCCCAAATAAACTTGAATCAGTAAATGTAAAGAATTTTTGATTGTGGCTAGTCTGTGCACTGGAAAAGAGACTAAACTCATTGGATAAAGTATTTGTTGTTAGTTATTCTTTCAGCTCCGTGACAATAGTAATTAAGCTGTTAATTCCCTGATCTTTATTATTGTTAGAACACATTCAGTGTTTTTCCATTGATTTTTACCCTCCTTTGTAGTGAGATGCAATTATTAGAATATTTTTTATACTACAATTCAGTTTTCCTTTCAGCGGTGGGACAAATTTTCTGAGGCTGCTGTATCCCTTTTCTTCCCCAGATTTCATAGTTTCACATACTGCACTACCTTGCCCAGCTGTCTTTCCAGTCTGTTGGAATACCTCCAAGTTTGAAAACCTTGCAAAAATCCTATTAAAAACTAACCATAAAGGACAAGAAACTATAAAAAGATGACTCGGATGAAACCAAGAGCGACTAACCACTTAGCACGCATTGGTTGCATGTATCGCTTGATCATAGCCATCCATCAGGCAAGCCTATTGCGTTGCCAGAACAAAACATTTTTTAATTTTTTTTTCAATTGGATTGCCATTTTTAGTTGCAAGAAGAAATATTTCCTTAAAACTTAGGAGCTAAAAAGGGGGCATTGGTAAGAAACTTCGGTGTATAGAGCAAATATAAATGAACTAGCTAGGTTCTTCTGCCACCCAGAAGCTTAGTGGAATTAATCAAACGCCCATATTGTATTATAGCTTTTCCATAAAGTATGCTTGCTGATTAATAGTTAATCAAACAAAGAATTTCTAAAAGAAATAGACTTCTGTGAACTGTGGGCCTAATTTTTAAATGTTGGATTCCTAATGCGATATTTATACTTTGCAGATGATGCTCAAATCAACATTTTTTTAAGTAAAAAGGATATTTATGAACTCACAGCAGTTGCCATGAAAGTGTAAATCTTTGCCAAGTTCTATTATTACAGTTGTTTTCCTATTCTGTGTGGCTATGATATTCCAGATATTCCTGTTAGTAACTTTTTAAATTGTAAGCTCAGTAAATGCCAATTTGAACATCCAGATGCGGGATTTGAAGAATGCCCTCCTTGATAGTAAATTGAGTTCTGTATTGGTAGCATACTAACACATTCAGAAAGATACTTAGTACTTTATAGTACAGTCTGAAAAGTAACTCACTTTTCCATGATTGCAACAGCGCTCATGGTACTGAGACGCCGCTAATTTACTGTTATTTAACGTTTGTATGATGGTACAACAGAGAGAGCAGCAAAGCAGGTCCCCATTGTGCTAGGCACTGTACAAATATACAGAATATGACTGTGCTGATCCTAAAGAGCTTATCACCTAAAATGCAACTATCAGACTGATCATATAGCATCACAGCTAAGGACAGATTTAGTGCAGTGTCTGTCAATGTCCCTAAGCAATGGGACACTTCATTATAGAAAGACAATGGTTTAAAATAGGTTTGGTGTCATCTGCAACCTATGCACAGTAGATTCTAGCTGTGATTGACATTTGTTAGTAATTTTTCTGTGGAAAGGCCCTTTGCTTACATCATGCTGCTTCCCTACTCAGTTTTAGTTACTAATTAGTTAATGAAGATTTAATAGAGTTTTCTACATATGTTAATGCTTTGTACACTGCCAAACACGTCATGAAATAAAGGGACTATAAATAAATATCTAAGCCCAGTATACTCATGAAAATATTAGTGACTTTAGTTGGCACGACAGTTTAAAGCACCATGAAATTTTTAATGTCAAAGGCCATGTCTACACCACAGATAAGATGGAAGCAGCTGCAGTCGATCTTCCAGGGTTTGAATTAGTGGGTCTAGTGAAGAGACGCTAATTCAAATTGAGAGGGTGCGCCCGTTGATGCTGGTAGTCCTGCTTCTATGAGGAGTAAGGAAAGTCGAAGGGAGAGTCAAAGCTGAAGTTGCGTATCTTAACTTATCCCCTAGTGTAGACTGTAATAAGTGGGCAGATAGAACTTTGATTTCTAAAATCTGTTCCAAAAGACTCCAAAACTGTAATAGTTTATGCTGCTTACTTTATCTACCTGGAAAGGATGAAGGAGTCAACCTTATTTCCCAGGAATGGTAGATAGTTAATAACCTGGTTCTTGGCTCGCTGAGCAATTTCCTCCTGCTTAGCCCAAAATATCCTATTCCAGAAGAGCTAGATCTAAGATATATTTAAATAAATGCTATTTTTGCAATAGCAATCTGTACTCAAGTTCAGTACTTATTGCACTAGTTAAGCAGATTCCTTTATATTAGATAACGTGAATCTTAAAGGGACTTCTGTAAAAATCAATTCTATGTGCATTGTTAATTATACCTAAATGTTTTAATGCCTGACCCAAAGGTCATACAAGTCAATGGAAGGCTCATTGCATTTTGATTTTAATGGGCTTTGGATTGGCCTTAATCCAACTCCCAATAAATTGAATGGAAGCTGTGATTCAGGTCCTTTAAGAGTATTTTGGGTATTGGAATGTATAATAGGATATATCACACAAAGGTGCAAATACATTCAACTATCAAACTGCTATTAAATATTGCTTCAGAGGTGGTTACCTTTCAATGGTGAGCAAGTAATCTTTGCTGATCTATGTTCATACATAGATATAGACAGAAGATGGACATATAATAAATGTAAAATGCTTTGGGATCCTTTGGGGAAAAGTCACTGTATAAATGTGTGTTTATTAATAACAAGCGGTTATAAGTGCAGAGTCAAGTCTACTACAACTAAACTAGACTGTAAGCTCTTTGGGGTACTGACTGTCTTTTATTCTGTGTTTGTATCGCACCTGGCAGGGAGGAGCCCTACATTTCACCAGAGTATGTAGGTGTTGCTGCAATACTATGTTCTATTATTTATTATATTATACATATTGCAGTAGCTGTATTGGAGATAGTTGTTGCGGCAATACCATAACTATTATTTATAAGGAGCTTTAGTCAAAGACTGAGACCCTAGTGTGCTAGACACTGTACCAACATGGGACAAAAACATGGGTCCCTGCCCCAAAAGCTTACAATCCAAGCAAATAAACAAATAATAGTTTGGAATGATTTCATAAGATAAAGAAAATCATTGTTTGGTGAAAGAACAAAGGAATAGTCATTTAAAAATCCTCCCCGTCCACAAGCCCCACTCAGGTAGGGACACAGTCATCAAGCCCACTGATGCAAAGGTGCTTTAATTTACCCCGGTCCTCAATGAATACTGAGGCTCACCTTTTCAGCTCAACTGCTTCAGAACAATTACCTTGGGAGAGGGGGCGGAGGAAAGATAATCACGACCCGGCATATTCTCTCTCCCCTCATGTCAGCTTGCATTATAAATGGATAGCACAAAAATGCTCCAGTGCATTCTGTATTATTAAAACAAAAACAGATCGGAAAAACAAATACTCCCACAGCTTTCCAGTGCATGTAGGGTAAATCATAGATAATTATGCAAGTGCTAAGTGTGAACACTGATAACATCATGTCCAGCTGATTAAACACAACTCTGTGGAAGTTAACTTTTAGAAACCGAAAAGTGGCAGATGAAAATGTGAGTTCCTTAAGGTCGACATTTCTCTGTGTGTCACATTTCTCTGACAGTGTGTCTCCCATAGTTCATTGCAGGCTTTGTGAGCAGTGTACTGTTTGTGATGAAGAGGGTAAAGAGGAAAGTGTATACAATACACACTGACTTCTGTGCCTGGCATGATAAAGCAATCTACAGTCCA
Source organism: Rafetus swinhoei (assembly GCA_019425775.1). NCBI lineage: Eukaryota > Metazoa > Chordata > Testudines > Trionychidae > Rafetus > Rafetus swinhoei. The sequence goes on from CM033437.1 coordinate 230,358,246, forward strand.
ACATCCTATTTTTCATTTTTTTGTTTAATAATCAAATAAAGGAAATTTTTATTGGCTAGCACATAGTTGAATTAGGGCGGTGTAAGCATATACTGCTGGGTTCTGTCATTTTTGGCTATCTCATAGAGTTGCTGTTATACAGAACAGGAATGGTTCTCTATAAACAGTAGGATTATATATCAGGTTTGCTCTTAACTGTACAAATATGCCCATTTTTTCATGCAGAATTTTGGATTTTGTAATTGCAGGTGGAATGACTAGCCTGTTAATGAATGGGAGGCCTTTGAATACAAGATACTTGGGTGGCTGCAGAGCCATCATCGCAGCTCCTATGTCACCTGCTTCCCAGACCAGTGATGATGTATGTCTAGGGGAAATGGGAACATTGTTTCTCTGTGCCTCAGAGGTCCCTGGCTACCACAACAGGGGCTTAGAGCTGTGTCCTGGTTCACACAAGGAGCTTAGTCTAGGGGTCAAACTCTTCCTTCCCCGAATTGTGTGCATTGTAGGGGCAGGTTAGGGTATTTTCTTTTTCTGTAATTAGAAAACCTCAGCAATGCTAATGTAAGTGCTTCAAATAGCTACCCCACCCCTTACTCTCAGATGAACAAAGGTAGGATATGACCACAGAAAGGCTACATCTACATTACATCCCTCTGTCGACAGAGGGATGTAAACGAGGCACTTCGAAAGTGCAAATGAAGTGGGAATTTAAATATCGAAAAGATATTCGAAAGAGCTCTATGATGCGATTATGCAAATAAAGCGTGGAATATTTAAATCCCTGCTTCATTTGCACTTTTGAAGTGCCTTGTTTACATCCCTCTGTCAACAGAGGGATGTAATCTAGACATAGCCACACTTAACCAAATATAGCCATGTCCCTTCAATGCTTTCTCAAGTGTGATGTCACTTCTCCTTTGATCCCTTTATCCTGTTCACTCCTTTGCTGCATTCTTCTTTCTCTCCTCCTTTCTTCCCCTGCGGTTCATTGTTTTTTCCTTGTCCCTCCAATCTCTTTCTCTTTCCCTTTCTCTCTCTCACTGCCCAGGATGCCTTCTCTTCTCGTTTGAGAGCTCAATTACTGAGAGTGCCAGGAGGCTACACCTTCCTTTCCTTGGTCCAGATGTCACCTCCCCTTTCCTATCAGTTCGATGGCCGCTGCTGTTGAGGGTCTGTATATTCAGAACGGTCCTCACCCAAGCGCGGAATCTGCAGCTGCGCAGGGCACCCCAAAATGTGGGACACATCACTGGGTGTTAATGTCCATCCAGCCACCTCTCCCTATCCCTGTTCTGTGGCTCTGCATCCTTGGGAGAGGATCTAATTAACTTAGGGTGGGCCTAGACAGCACCCTTATCTCAAAATAAGCTACGCAATGTGCGCTACACACATTGTGTAGCTTGTTTCAAATGTATTTTGAAATAACACGCTATTTCGAAATTTCCCTTCACCCTCGTGGAATGAGGGGTACAGGGATGCCAGACTAGCGTGCCCGTTATTGCTAAACCTATTTTGAAATAACTCGCGTGTATAAAAGACATGGAATAGCTATTTCAGGATACCTCGAAATAGCTTCGCTATCTAAACATACCCTTAGTGTACAATTTGCTTTTAAAATATTTCATTAGTGTGTTGCTGAAGAGTATAAAATCACATCTCTAAAAAATTGTCATCTCCTCTTTGCCGGTCTGCCACTGGGCATAGGGGCACCGGGGCACCAGTTTAATAGTAATGTGTAGGCCTCCATAAATCCTAAGGCTGCCCCTGTGCGTACTGATGGTATTTGACTCCCTGTTCTTCTTCCTGCATGTTCATTCTGTTGCTTTTGTTGCCCTGGGCTGCTCACACCTACAGAGTGGTTTGGAATTTCAGCTGCAGACAGCCTGCTGTCAGGAAGCTTGCAGCAGCCTCTGCAGCATCAGTCACAGCCCAGGAGACCTATCCGCAGTCAGTAATACAATTAAGATTTCCCCACCCAACATCCATAGGTTTTCAGAGTCCAAAGGCCAGCTCTGAGTGGGTATGGTGGGCACTGAGAGTAATCTATGAATTTCAGGAAGAATCATTTTGATAAACATGAAACCCTAGCAAGCATCTTACATGTACAGTACAATTGCTGCAAGCAAAAAAAAAAAAAAAAAAAAAAGGCTAGAAACTTGCTTTTTAAGGGATAAAAAATAAAGCTGCAATTAACATTAATGTCTGTATGGCTGCCAGCTTGATGCTGCTTGTATTTCAACAGATCATAGCCCCCTGGTGCTAGGTATTATACAAATACATAAGAGGCAATCCAGTCCTTAACACTTTACATTGCTGAGAGACAAAAAATGGGAGACTGGAATTACTAGTAACTTCATTCTGTAGATGGGAAACTAAGGTCCAGAGACCAAGTGACTTGGCAAAGGTCTCACAGTAAGTCTGTGGCAGAGCTGGGAATGGAACTTTGTTCTCTTGAGTCCCATTCCAATGCCTTTACCAGCCCCGTGGTGCACCCCATTGCCCCTGCTGAATCTGTGAACAGACAACTTGAGTCTCCAACCCTCTGAATCCACTAGGACAAGTGGTTTTGCTGGCATCAAGTCCACTAGAAACATATAGAAGACTAACAAGAACAGAAAGTGCTGTTGGTGGAGGACATTTTGAAAAAAACGATTTTTGAAGTGTTTTTCTAAACTCAGTTTCATGCTTCAGTCTGATTATATATGAATCAAAGAAGCACTGTGTTATCTGGGGGAGGTTCAAAGGAACTTGATTTCCAAACAACCCAGGTTGAATCATTTCTATAAACTTTGGAATATCTTGTTTCTCTCATAATAAAATCAGAAGCCTCCAGTCGAGCATTCAGCACACAGATCTTTCAGGTCACTGCCTAACGCATGTTCTACTTTCTGTTTCTTTCTTTTTAAAATGTATGGGTTATTTGGAGCTCAGAACATTGAGATTCAGACAGCACTGGCTAGCGATGCATCCCCTGTGCCTGTCCTCATTTCATTCTTCACTGGCATGATCCATGTTTGGTTCAGCATTGGGCCTCCCCTGAGCAGAGGCTGCTTCTTAAGTGATGTATACAAATGGGGTCTAGGATGTGGATACCTAATCCTACTTTCATCTGAGAGCCTCATAAGAGTATGAGCTCAGCTGCCATTAACGCATTCTGCCACTTACTTGAAGGTGGTACTTATGACTGGCTTATGACTGTGTACCATGAACAAGAATTTAGAAGTCAGAAAGGCCATTTTGAGGAAAGCTGTATAATTATGTGAGGTGCAGTAACTGAGTGGCAGAAGCGCTCAACAACTAGCCTGAAAGTTGTGGATCTGAGTCTTGCTCAATCTCATAGGAAAGGCTGTCTCAACCTGGAAACGAGCAACAGAATGAATATGCAGGAACAAGAACGGGGCGCCAAATACCATCCGTATACACAGGGGCAGCCTTAGGATTTATGGGGCCCTACATGTTACTATTAAACTGGTGCCCCAGCAGCCACAAAGTGAGTACTTCATCCATTGGGTTAGGGAAGTCACAGGCTGTTAATTGTGCTGCCAGCTACATCATGCCTTTGTGTTCTTCTGAGGGTAGAAACAGACGTGCTTAAACCACATCAGCCTGGTGAGCCATCTGTGGCTCAGGGAAGAATTTTCTTTTTGTGTGTGTGTAATTATGTAGTTGAAGGCCACAGTTTCAAAAAATGAGTACTTAACATAGGCTCCTAAATCCGTATCTGGACACCTTATATGTCTGATTTTCAAAATGATGAGCACCTGGAGAGTCCAATTGCCTTCTCTGTGCACTAGCTGGATGCTTACCATATTGTAGATCTGACTTCAAGACTATATTGTATCTCATATACTCCAGGAGGCAGAGTTAAGATTTTGGAGGTGGCCTTAACTTTGGCATTTCCTTAAATTTGCATAATTAACTATATAATTTTGAGGTTTTTTATTCATTTCAGTTTTCCATATTAATGCATATATTCCTGTATAATATTCATAAAATTATTTAAAAATTAATTATTTTTAAAAACAAGGAATTTTAGTCAAAGATAGCATAGCATTGGAAAGTAATTACCAAATAACGAATATGTCCGGGCTTGCAATTGGACATTTGAGTTCTTGTTTTAGCAATTTATGGCAGTTTTGAAAAAGAAGGCGGAGTTTGGAAAGATTACCTTTTCTTTGAAAATTAGGCTAATTTTGATTTGCCCAGATTGTTTTTCATTGCAGGCCCATGCTGACATGCTGTCTAATGTCTACACTGAGACACTATTTCAAAATTCAGTAGACTTCCGATAATCCGGCACCTTTTGGACCTAGGTGGTGCCGGATTATCAGATTTGCCGGAGAATTGGGAGGCCCGGTACAGCTGCACAATCTCCCTCCCTCTCCGCTCCCCTTTCCTCTTCGGTCTCCTCCATGCTGTAACCTGATCCTCCTCCCCCTCCGCTCCCCTTTCCTCTTCGGTCTCCTCCATGCTGTAACCTGATCCTCCTGCCTCTCCCCTCCCCTTTCCCCTTCGCTGAAGCAAAACGCTCTTCTCCATACTGTAACACGATCCCGATCCCACTTCCCCCTCCCCAACCTTATGCTCCGTCTGGTTACAGCCAGCACGTGTGCTGAACGGCAGGCTTTTTAATCAGCTGGTCAGGAGCGCTTGGCATTTTGATGCCGGAGTATCGGGAGTGCCGAACAGTTGGATGCGGACTATCGGAGTTTTACTGTATCCAGTACTATTCCAAAATAACTTAGTTTGCGTCTGCACATCAGGCAGTTATTTTGAAATAGTGTCGAAATACTGTCAAACTGGAGGACTTCTTACTCCGACTCCTGTAAACCTCATTGTACGAGGAGTAAGGGAAGTCGAAAGAGGAGTCATCTATTTTGAAATAAGTGCTGTGTGGATGCTCCCGATTTCAAAATAAGCTATTTTGAAATAATATACGCAATTGACATAGCTCAATTTGCGTAGCTTATTTTGAGTTAAGCCCTGCTGTGTTGACGTACCCTAATAGAGCAACCAATAATTTCCTTTTTAAATGGTATGCCCTGGGATAAAGCTGTAGGTAAATTTTTTGCAGCTGTGAATTTCACAAACATGGCTATTCAATGGATAATTGGCTTAAGAGGGGTTATCCTCTAAAGCAGAGAAGTTGTAATTACTTCAGCTTTTTCCAGATAAAGCTTCATTCAAGAAGCTACTTGCTTTTACTTTATAAACCTTTTTCTCAGAACCTAATTCAACCATTTGATCAGGAATTTAGGTTGAGTTGTTTTTGTTTAAAACTAGAGCTATTATAGTACCTCTCATATTTGGAAGCTCCTGCTTGGAATATACTAGCAATTTAAAATCCACTCCTTTCCCATTCATTCTTATTCATTCTTATCTTGGGTTTTGAGGACTCTTGAAAGGAAAGTTAGCCTGCAGGTCGCTTTTGTTTTTGGTAGGTGATAAAGAGGTTATCATTTCCTTCCTATATATTGGATGTTTGTGTCTCCTCTTACCAGATGGCCATAGGTCTGAGGACATCCTTTCATGGTGATAATAATAAGCTGCATCTTAATGTTTTATGTTTGTGGTAACTTTCAGAGTCAGGCAGTAGTGTTTAACCAGCATGAGATATCATTCTTTAATAATTTATTTACTCCCTTTCTTTTACCCTGTCACAGCTGCTAGACTCCCTTCCTTTCCACTGACATTGTGGAGTTCTTGGTGACTGGTTTCCTCTCATGCAATAGCAGGATCCAGTGGTATCTGTTAGATGTGTACACAAAGTTGCTGCTTTGGAATTGGAAGAAAGGTTAACCGTCAGCAGCTAGTGAATCCAGGACGTTCTGGAAGCCAAGATAGAGGAATTGGGACTTGCAAAGGAGGAGTAAAGCCTTTACTTTAAAATCTCCCCTTCTTCTCCTGGATCACGGTTCATCTGTAATATTTGTATTGGAGGAGGAAGTAGGGGGAGGAACTCCATGACGCATCTGCATTGCTGCTCATAGTTGTTTTAAAAGCTGTGTCCTCTAGAGCTTCTGTGTTGTTACCACCAAGCAGGGAAGCTGATAGCCTCTGTGGGCCCCTAGGCAAGGTGTGTGTGTGGCAGGCTCCACACTCCTGGAAGGGGCGGAGCCTTGGGCAGAAGGGGAGGTGCCCGGGACAGCCAACCTTTCATGCCACCCAGAGCAAGCGCATCTCTGCCCCCCAGGCCTCAGAACTGCACAGTGTGTGTGGCTCGGCACTCGGGGGAGATTTGATGGGCTTGGGGCTCTGGGCTCCATTGAATCACTGGGCCCTGGGGCAACTGCCCCCTTTGCCTTCCCCATCGGTGGCCCATCGGTGAGCCTGCCACCAAGGCATAGTGTGGTTAAATGGACAAGGACACTGGCTTGGGAGTCAGACTTGGGTCCTATTCCCAGCTTTGCCATGATCTTGCTATGTGCCCTTGGGGCAGTTACTTGGGTCCTTCTTAGTCTGTCATGTCCATTTAGATCATAAGCTCTTTAGGTTATGGACTATGTGTTTGTAGAGTGCCTAACAGAGCTGGTCGGAAAAACTAGATGGAGCCATTTTCTATTAACAAGTCCATTTAATCATAATTTCATTTGAGACACACTGGGGGAAAGTTTCAACAATGCTGTTGCAACATCCTGTTTCAACATTTGCAAAAGGAAATGTTTACATTTTTTATTATGAATTGCCTTTTTTTTTTTTTGGCTACTTTCCAATTGATTGAAATGTTTCAGTCTCAGGGTGTTTTCTGGAATTTTCCTTCATGGAAAATTTTGCGCTACTGTAACACAAATATCAATAAAACTGATGGAGCCAAACATTTTTACTGTACTTGTAGCTAAGGATGTTAAGAAGCGGGTAATTGACTCATCATGTAGTCAATACAATTTGTATTGAGTACATGATTAGTCGATAAGGGGCCTGCTGCTTCTCTGCAGTTTAAATGTAGTGGGAGCTGGGTGTGCAGGCAGCCCGGCTCCTACTACATTTAAACTGCAGAGCCATAGTGGGGGTAGGTCCAGGACCTGGCATGAGCCAGGACTCAGAAGTCCCAGACTGCTGCACCTCTGCTTTTTAAATGTAGTAAGAACTGCTTGGCTCTTATTACATTTAAAAGGCAGAGCCGCAACGGGGGACCCTGCGTGAGCAAGGACTCAGCAGTCCTGGCTCGCACCGGGTCCTGGACCACTGCGCCTCTACCTCCCTTGTTCTCTCCCCCCGAGACAGTGCTGGGGGGAAATGGCTTTTCAGCTGGCTCCCCCCCAGCACCAGTTCCTGCTCCCTCCCCCCCTTGCTGCCTCTGATAAAGAGGCAGCAAGGGTTGGAGAAGCAAGTAGCTAAGTAGTGACTCAACTACCTGATAAGCCTAAGCTAGTCGCTTGCATCCCTACTTGTAGCACTGTCTATATGGGTATGTCTACACTGCTACCCTAGTTCGAACTAGGGTGGCTAATGTAAACATTCAAACTTACAAATGAAGCCTGGGATTTAAATATCCGGGCTTCATTTACATGTTCAGCGCCGCCATTTTTAAATGCCCGTAGTTCAAACTCCTGCCGCGGCTGCTGCAAATCACGGACTAGGTAGTTTGAATTAAAGCTCTAATTCGAACTACCATTAAACCTCCTTGCAGGAGGAATAATGGTAGTTCAAATTAGGAGCTTTAATTCGAACTACCTAGTCCGTGCCGTGTGTAGCCGCGGGCAGTTCGTTCGAACTATGGGGCATTTAAAAATGGCGGCACCCGGGAACATGCAAATGAAGCCCGGGATATTTAAATCCCGGGCTTCATTTGCAAGTTTGAATGCCTACATTAGCCACCTTAGTTTGAAGTAGGGTGGCAGTGTAGACATATCCCAAGGGATTTACTGGGTGACAAGCTGGTGTGCTGTAGATTCATAGTATAGCTTGGTGTGTAATAACTTGCTACGTAAACAAGCTTTTACAAGAACCAATTTTAAACCCGCTTCAAATTAAAAGGTGTTGGAGGCTCAAATGTTAGGTCAATCCATGTTTAACAGGGACCCACTCAAAACCAGTGCATGTTTAAACTGCCATGCTAGGCTGGTTAAGCCATGTTAGTGATTCCTGAACCAACGAACAGTTTTAGTACTGATACAGAATGGGCTCTAGAATATATTGTCCCTTGTTTGTACTAGGCTTTGTGTAAGTCAGTCACATACTGGATAGCTTTTATGACTGTTTTTTGGAGATGGACTTCATCACGACTGAGGTGGTTAAAAAAATGCAATGGAAATGGGAATAAAAAAGAAAAGGAGAAAATACCTTGAGGGCTTTTGCTATTTTCCAGTCTCTAGGCAACTCAGAACTGAAGGCAAAGCTAAATTAAATTTGCTAGTAACAGACTGATATATATTACCTTAGCAGCTATTTTTCACACACATGCATCCAACATACTTCACATCCAGTGGCTTTATTTGAATCCTGGCAATTCACTGAGAATAAAGCAATTATTCAGTTTATCTTCATTTATCTCACAAATACCAAATATGCAATTAGTCTCACATCATTCGGTACTCCAGACATACCCACCAATATAGACTCTTTTCATGCTAACTATGACTCCTGAAAATGTGTCCTATTCAATATCTGACCTGCTATATAAAGAAAGAATTAAACAATTAAATGGGTGCATGGTATGCTTTTAAGTGTGTGTATGTATGTGTGTGTGTGAGAGAGAAAGAGAATAATGAGTTTGGTGAACAGTATAATGTTGAAGGAATTAAAGGTAAATATTACTGTAATTGGAAGTATGTATTTTACAATTATCCAAATTGTAATTTATGAGCAATTTATTAACATAGGCCTAGACTCTGACTTGGTCTATGTGCTCACATAGGGCTAAGACCTTCCTTTACATATCTGGTGGATCTGTGGATCCAAGCCAGTGTTGTATGATCTTCTAATTTACTCTTCATTATGGGTAGTCAATACTATAGGGCTGCGTCTAGACTGGCAAGTTTTTCTGCAAAATCAGCCGCTTTTGCGGAAAAACTTGCCAGCTGTCTACACTGGCGCTTGAATTTCATAAAGCACTGACTTCCTACTGTAAGAAATCAGTGCTTTTGCGAAATACTATGCTGCTCCCGTTCGGGCAAAAGTCTCTTTTGTGCAAAACTTTTGCACAAAAGGGCCAGTGTAGACAGCTAAGATTTGTTTTCCGCAAAAAAGCCCGATCGCGAAAATGGCGATCGGGGCTTTTTTGCAGAAAAGCGCGTCTAGATTGGCACGGACGCTTTTCCGCAAATCTAGACGCTCTTTTCTGCAAATGCTTTTAACGGAAAACTTTTCCATTAAAAGCATTTCCGGAAAATCATGCCAGTGTAGACACAGCCTAGGTGATGGCTTTATTCCCTTGCCCACCCCCACAAAGTGCCAACAAGCACAGCTGGGCTCATGTTGGGAATGTTACAATTTACTTTTGGTATAAGGCCACTCTTTCCTCTCTTCCCCTAAGCAAGGAACAGAGTTGTGTCTCATGGATATTTAAGGCCCAGTGCCTCCTAGGTCTTCTCTGGGGCTGGTACAGTTTTCACACTGCTTCTTACTCAGAGCTGGGCCTAATGGCACAAAATATCTTATTGAGTGTATACCTGCCTACCTAAAAATGGATAATTTCATACACTGGCTGAAATTGACCCAGCTCTGGAGTGGAACTTGGCAACTGTTTAACTGGACACAGAAACATTATAGGAATAATTAGATCAGAAAGGGATAAAAATCCCAGCCACTTGGAAATACAAGGGAATGTTTGAAGTAGAATGTGATTATCAAATCTGAAACTTGGCCAGGATGCTGAGGCTAACATCTCTTCTAGAGACGTTACATTTCGATTAATCAGCTACTACTCGAAAAGAGGGGTAGGGCAGGGCACTTGCTATTCCAGCTGTGTCTCTGCCTTTTAAATGTTATAAGAGCTGCCCGCGGCTCTTACTACGTTTAAAAGGCACAGGTGCAACGGGGAACCCGGAGTGAGCAGGGACTGCTTAGGTTTATCGGGTAGTTGGCTAGTTGCTTCCATCCCTAATCTCTTCTCTTCCATAAGAAGTCATGGGATCATTAGGAGGGGTAAATCCTGTCTCCTTCTCCATGGCCATCAAAGGCCTCAGCAGCAACAGGCATGCATAAATTAATGGATCTGAGGTGCCTGCATCCAGAGTTTGCATTGCCAGTGTGTGGTTAAGCTCAGCTTCATTGGGGCTCCTGTATGTGCTTGTTCCAAGATGTATAGACAATGAAGCAAGGGGAAACTAAAGGAGGGATTGAGAGTAGGGCCAGTAGATCCACCACTACTCCAGTCAAGTGGCCATTGACTTCTACAGAGGAGCTATGGGAGCTTCTGAAGCCTCAATAGAGGCCAAACGGTGGTGAGAGTGGGAGAATGCCTGCTCCTACCCATCTCATCATACACCATGAATTCTCCTGCACCAAGCCCAACTACTTGGACTTTGTTGGCATAGGTTAATAAGACTTAGTTCTTTGTGACAGCTGGTGCGTATGCAGTTGGCTTTGCATTGTTTGGGAGCTGGCACCTCTTGCAGCAGCACAAGGCTTAGAACTGGTTAAAAGACAGGAAACAAAGGGTAGGAATCAATGGTAAATTTTCAGAATGGAGAGGGGTAACTAGTGGTGTCCCCCAAGGGTCAGTCCTAGGACCAATCCTATTCAACTTATTCATAAATGATCTGGAGAAAGGGGCAAGTAGTGAGGTAGTAAAGTTTGCAGATGATACTAAACTGTTTAAGATAGTCAAGACACAAGCAGACTGTGAAGAACTTCAAAAAGATCTCACAAAACTGAGTGATTGGGCAACAAAATGGCAAATGAAGTTTAAAATGGATAAGTGTAAAGTAATGCACGTTGGAAAAAATAATCCCAACTATACATATAATATGATGGGGGCTAATTTGGCTACAACAAATCAGGAAAGAGATCTTGGAGTTATCGTGGATAGTTCTCTGAAAACGTCCACACAGTGTGCAGCGGCGGTCAAAAAGGCAAATAGAATGTTAGGAATTATTAAGAAAGGGATAGAAAATAAGACAGAATATCTTACTGCCTCTGTATAAAACTATGGTATGCCCACATCTTGAGTACTGTGTACAGATGTGGTCTTCTCACCTCAAAAAAGATATTTTGGCCTTGGAAAGGGTTCAGAAAAGGGCAACTAAAATGATCAGGGGTTTGGAACGGGTCCCATATGAAGAGAGGTTAAAGCGACTGGGACTTTTCAGTTTAGAAAAGAGGAGACTGAGGGGGGATATGATAGAGGTATATAAAATCATGAGTGGTGTGGAGAGAGTGAATAAAGAAAAGTTATTCATTAGTTCCCATAATATAAGGACTAGAGGACACCAAATGAAATTAATGGGTAGCAGGTTTAAAACTAATAAGCAAAAGTTCTTCTTCACACAGCGCATAGTCAGCCTGTGGAACTCCTTGCCAGAGGAGGCTGTGAAGGCTAGAACTATAACAGAGTTTAAAGGGAAGCTAGATAAATTCATGGAGGTTAGGTCCATAAAAGGCTATTAGCCAGGGGGGTAGGAATGGTGTCCCTGGCCTCTGTTTGTCAGAGGCTGGAGACGGATGGCATGAGACAGATTGCTTGATCATTGTCTTCCGGTCCACCCCCTCCGGGGCACCTGGTGCTGGCCACTGTTGGCAGACAGGCTACTGGGCTAGATGGACCTTTGGTCTGACCCAGTATGGCCATTCTTATGTTCTTATGTAACGCCCACTGGAGTATTTTTTCAGCAGCAACTCAGAAAGAAGAAAGTCGCCTACCTGAATCATCAGTGTCACTCCCAGGAGATTTGTGTTCCTATAACTGACCCCACCTCTCCTTTGCTCAGAAGACCCGGCAAGAGCACAGGTTGGGGTGTCATGGCTACTGTTCTGTGGTGCTGCCCTGGCTATCCACTAAAGCCACTCTGGTTCATTTCACATGAATGAATGGATAAAATCCACAACAGTGATTTTATCCCACTTAGTTGAGTAGTGACTAAATGTTGTAGCTTTCACTTGGCTTTCTCCTAAAGTGACTCTTTTGGCTTCGGTGACACTGGCAATTCAGAGAGGTGACTTTCTTCCTTCTGAGCTGCTGCTTCATCCAGTTTGAAATGTCCACATCTCACAAAAACCAAACCCACCACCACTGAATTTGGCCACTGTAACACCCACTGCTATTGCCCGTGGTATACCTATAAGCAGAGATTTCAGGTTCTTAGGATGACAGTCTCAGTGACATTTACAGAAAGACTAAATTCAATTATTCAGCTGCCATGTCCCAAGTCTTCACCCTGGGCAAATTCTGAATGTTGAAATATTTTAAGGAGCTGTCATTAACCATCAGGTAGAAAAGCCTTATAAAATGAGTTTTATCTTAATGAACTCTAAAGTTTTACAATCTGCTATAGTGAAAAGCACACACACATATGGAAGATAGGAGCTGATATAGAAATGATTTTCTTAGCAGTGGAACATTTGAGGACATCACATTTTTTTCTAGCATTGGAGCTTTTGGTCATAACATTTGAAGTTATAAGTTCAGCACCCAAAACAATTTGTGGTATAATTTAAACAAAGAAATTTAAAAAGAAGGCAAAGAAATTTCAGAGCCCCTAGAGCTCCTAATCTGTGTTGAAGGAAGGTTTACAGGGGTGATGTGATTAATTGGAGTTTCCCAATCTTGATATTAAAAATTAAACTGTGTCTTAATATTGCTAAGCCTTCCCTTCACATGAAGGGCATTTTTATAAGTTAACACTGGAATAAATTGCCCAGGGAGGTTGTGGAATCCCCATCTCTGGAGATATTTAAGAGTAGGTTAGATAAATGTCTATCAGGGATGGTCTAGACAGTATTTGGTCCTGCCATGAGGGCAGGGGACTGGACTCGATGACCTCTCGAGGTCCCTTCCAGTCCTGGTATTCTATGATTCTATGAACAAGTGAACAATACATAAAGAAGCCTGCATCCATTTTTTCAGGGGCATCATTGTGGGTTTCAGCCTTAGCTGTCCAATTGAATGGCAGTGTAGAAATCAATGTCTCAAAGCCAAAGGAGGAAAATGCTGGGCTTAGGCAGTAGTGCCAACATTTTTGTCTTTTCTGAATATAGAGAGTCTTTAAAAATCAGTGTCTATTTTAAAAAATGTTACTATGCGAATGTATATCACGTAGCAACATTCTGAAGTCGTGTGATTTCAGATGCTGGTAAAGCTGCCAGCATTAATTCTTTTTTCATTGGTTTAGAAACATATAGTACATCCCTGATCTTTTCCCCAAAATCAGGAGAAAATAATTGTTGCCCTGTGCTGCTATGACTTTATCAACAGGAAGCATATGGAGAGGGTGGAATACAATGTGCCATGCATATATCTTATGTTCCTCTAGTGCTCTGGGTTTTAGTGTAGGCTCAGGGGGAGAATAATGAACATATCTACCAAGAGGCCTTTTCTGCAATGGGTAATTCAGGCACCAGTGATCTGCACAGATATATCAGTGCAAAACCTTAGCCTGCACAGGCATAACTGCTGTAAGCCTTACTTGGCACCAGCACATTTTATTCTAGTATTGAACAAGGGTAAACTGCCAGGGTGCAAGTCCTGGTTCATGTTGGTGTGGCCTGGTGGTTTGCACTGGTGGCTGTCCATTGTTGCCTGGAATCCCCAAAGTTAGTCAGGGTCTCCATTTTGAGAAACAGATAGCTCTTCTATGACTAGGAGAAGGGCAGTATATATTACACATGGATTTGGGGCCTGTCAGTCTTGAAAGTGTCACTTTAAATTTGATTTTAACGACTGTTTATGGAGCTGTAATAATTGCCATTAAAGCCATTATTTAATCTCTTAAGATGCTAAATGTAAATAAATGCCACTCTGCATAAAAATGCCTTGCCTGCAATTTTTTTTAAGAGAACACCGGAGAATAAAGGGGATGTTTTATAAAATTCATTCAAACCCTTAAGGGATGCTAATTGCTTTTAATTTCCATGTGTGATGGTCCTTATCCAAAGAAAGTCTGCTGCATGGACTATAAGCCCTTTTTATCTTATTAGCTGAGCTCCTTCCCCCGTCTGATCTCTATTTCCCTTCACTGTGATTAAAGACACAGTGCTTCACTGCTTGATCTTCAAGGACATCTAGAAAGTTTACATGAGCTATAATATCCTAATTGTCTGGCCTGAGCTCTTCTGTTTGTCCTCCATGTTTATTACATCACCTGTAAAATGGAGACTCTTTTCTTGTTTTAAACTGAGAGGGTAATGAATTGGATGCCTGTGAAGACATGCTGAGGTTTTTCTCTGTGCCCCAGCAGAGAGCTCAGGAAGAATTCTCTTTGCTGACAAACACAAGGGGGTTCTGCAACTAACATTTCAGATGCCACAGAACAGATCCATGCTTTTTCGTATGTGTCAGAGCCTGGTGTACCCTTGTTGAAGAAACATCACTCGCTGTTTTTTCCTCTTTACAGTTCAGAACAATATAGAGCATGTGACAAGTGCCAGACTGAAGGCAATACAGATTTTCTCCACGAGACGGTTGCAGGAGACCACACGGGTTGCAGGAGACCACAAGCAGCAGCAATGCAAGCTCTACTCACATCATGCTGCCAGTGTGTCTCAGCCCTGGCTCTGGTCTCATTTAGTGTTGCCCCAGTCTCCTCCACTCTTCCACTTAGGCTGGCTTCATCTGCCCATTTGTACTCTTTTCACACAACCATCTCTAGGCTGTTTCCATGTTACCCCCTACACATGGCATGAGGCCACTACTTTCTTCCCATTGAAGATCTGCTGTGTCCACTCTGGGAGGGCTAGATGGCAGATTCTGACTAGCTTGGAGAATTACTGGGAATTTGTTTATATATCCTAACTTAAAAACCAACAATAAAACTGCTCATTGTGTCAACACGTGTCCAGTCAGTATCTTCATGTTACTGAGATGTAGCCAGTCACCTCCTTGACTGCTGTGCTTATATTTTATATCCCTTAGATCTGTTCTTTACCTCCTTGTCTGCCTTTACAAATATGAGCTCTTCAGGACAGAGACTGTGCCTGCTTTTCTGCCAGGAAATCTCTTTGCGCAGCTAAGAATTTGGGTGATGACCCAAAGCTCTTGTGTGTTAGTGTGTGCTGCAAAGTTTCTCATTCATCAAGGACCAAAACCCTCTTCCTCCTTTCACCTTCCTCTGAAGCATCTGCTCTCTGCCTCAGGAATTGCCTAAACAAACAGGCGGTGTGGCAAGCTATGGTGTAAATCTGCAGTGTACTAACTCATTAACGGTCTAGAAATTGCTTAGTTCATTTTGTTCTAATCTGCTTTGAAGGGGGAGGTATGTCAGTGTGCGCAGGGTCACTTGTAGTTCATGGCAGCAGGGTCCACTTGGCCAGTTAGGACACGTCAGGCTAGTGTGGGGTATGTGATGGATTTGGTCACAAAAATTCCCTTGAGGCTCTCACCTGATAGGCTGATCATACCACTGAGCCCACCAACCTTCACCATCTGTCCTGCTGGGCCAGAACATCTGGTCTCTCCCAACACAGGCACAGAATTGGCGTCACAACCCACAGCAGAGCAACGCAGATGCTGAGAGTGGCTCAGCTCTGGGCAGGTACAAGTCACTGGGACTTCACACAGAATGCAGGTGCACCACCCCAGTGGGACCAGAACCCTGAATAAATCCATTTTACTCTGCAGAAAAGTTTTATACTGAGCAAGCTCATAAGTTGTTTGCTATCTTCAATGTAAGGGAGAGATGCACAGCTGTTATGTCTTCTCCCATAACAATTAATTACTATAGGTTGAATGATAAAAACAATTTTATTAAGTATAAAAAGTTAAGATTTAAGTGGTTGCAAAAAGAATTTCATAAGGATTTCAACAACTTCCACCCGACCATCAACTTCAGCCTGGATCAGTCCACACGAGAAATCCACTTCCTTGACACTATAGTACTATTAAATGATGGACAAATTTCTACCACCATATACCGGAAACCTACCGACCACTACACTTACCTTCATGCCTCCAGCTTCCATCCCAGACATATTTCTCAATCTATTGTATACAGCCAAGTCCTAAGATACAACCGGATTTGCTCCAATCCCACAGACAGAAACAAGCACCCACAGGATCTATATAGAGCATTCTTAAAACTGAAATACCCACCTGGAGAAGTGAAAAAACAGATTGACAGAGCCAAAAGAGTACCCAGACATGAACTACTTCAAGACAGACCCAAAGAGAAAACAACAGAATTCCACTTGTCATCATCTCCAGTCCACAACTTAAACCCCTCCAATGCATTATCAATAATCTACAACCTAACCTGGAAAATGACCCCTCACTCTCAGAGGCCTTGGGGGAAAGGCCAATTTTCGCTTACAGAAAACCCCCTTACTTGAAACAAACTCTTTCTGGTAACCATGCAACATACCTCCATCATAATCATCCAGGAACCCACTCCTGCAATCAGCCCCGGTGCCAACTCTGCCCACACATCTACACCAACGATCTCATCACTGGACCCAACCACATCAGCCAGCAAATCAGAGGCTCATTTAACTGCACATCCACTAATGTGATCTATGCCATCAAATTCCAGCAATGCCCCACTGCAATGTATATTGGTCAAACTGGACAGTCTCTATGGGAAAGAATTAATGGACACAAATCAGATATCCAAAAAGGCAACACACAAAAAACCTGTTGAACCCTTTAATCTTCCTAGACACTCGTTAATGGATCTCCAAGTCGCTATTTTGTTTCACACCAATTCCACAAGCCAAATATACAGAGAAGGATTGGAGGTTAACTTCATTCATAAGCAAGGCTGGCCTTACCGTGAAGCGAACTGAGGCGGCCGCGTCAGGTGCCAGACTCTGTGGGGGGCACCACTAGGACCCAGAGTGTAGAAAATTGTGTCTGCTGCTGTTAGTTCTCCTTTATTGGGGTAGGTAGCAGAGCAGTACCATGAGAGGAGTAGAACAGGAAGAAGGCAGAATTGAGACCTTTCAAAGTTTTGGCCCAAGCAAGGGGACATGGGGGGCGTCATTTGAGCTCCCCGCCTCAGGTGCCAAAATGTTGTGGGCTGGCTCTGTTCACAAGTTTAATTCTTGTGCTAATGGTTTGAATCGTGATATCCGACGGCTCGCACATTATCAACGAACCAAACAATGAAGGTGCTAATGGTTCTTGATGTCTGTGTAGAATCTGGTGTTGGTCATCTTCCTTTAGTCATCTTCTATTAGTGCTAACTAATGGTTCTTATCAGCCTCTTTTAACTATTTAGTCTTTGAGATGCTACTAGACTAATTGTTGTTTTTTAAGTTTTTCCTGTTACAGACTCACTGGACTATCTCTCTGATGCTTATCTACTCACTGTCTTTTTTTCTTCCTCCCCTTCCATTTTTTTTCCTTCTCCCCTCCCTCCCTCCTTCCCTAATTTATTCTTGGATCTGGACTTCCAACACTCCGGTCAGCTGAAGAAGTGGGTTGTGCCCACAAAAGCTCATGATACCATCTACATGTTTTGTTACTCTTTAAAGTGCTACTAGACTATTTGCTGTTTTTTAAGATCAAAATAAGTTACTGAGATATTTAAGACAATACATGCCAGCTAAGCTTAATACTAGTCCAGGTTTACAGGAAAAACAAGATTATTTACCGATCATTGTCAAGAGTACCAGACCATTAAGTTCTGTGAATACTACTAATGGCCTTAACCATCACCTATAGATATACAGTAGACTTCCAATAATCCGGAACCTATGGGATTTAGGTGGTGCCGGATTATCAGATATGCCGGACTATCAGGAGGTACTATAAGCAGGTTATATATATACTGTATACATTATATACTGTATATAAAGTGTTCTTAACCCTTTTTATTGTACATACTGTATACAGTATACTGTAATGTTTTAGTTTTTAAGCCTTTTTACCCTTTTTGCTCAGTTCAGCTGCTGCTGCTGTTACCTTGTGACTCATTTTTTGCCGAAGCTCACTCACTAGGCTCTTGCCATTTTGATGCCGGACTATCAGGAGTGCCGGACTATTGGATGCTGGACTATTGGAGTTTTACTGTATAAACAGGTTTATACTTCATATTTCTAATTTCCAATACAGGCGTGATACATGCACACAAATAGAATATACACATTGAGTGGATTATAAGCTTTTCAGTGACAGTTCACATGTTCCATTTTGAATAAAGCATATTCAAGTTAGGCATATTCATATTCAAAATATATTTCCATAAAGAATATGGCGGTGCAGCATCATAGAGTAGAGTCAAACTCTCATTTGCCAGGCATTAACTGTTCCTCTAGATAAGCCCTCAGAAAGAAAAATACATTCAAATAATTCAAAACTTAAAATAAAAACTAACATATTTTTATAAATATGTGAAATCAGCGAAGAGAAATTCTGATGTTATCTTAAACCTCAAGCAGTTGTTAATGTTGCTGAATCAGTACATTCATCCTGATTAAAAATATTTCTCCTCTTCTCTAGTCCCATTCATATTGGGTAAAATATTTTTTGTCTGGTTTCCCATAAAGCAGAATCCAGTAAGGCCAGCCTGTCTATTTACTTTTATGTATGTATATGTACAGGAGATGATCCCAGCAGAAACATTCGCTAAGAAACAGCTGATGTTTCCAATTATGACTAAAACTGAGGAGGCTGTTTTTGTTCAGAGTGTCCCTGCACAAAAGACTGGCTATGTACAATATATACTTTTTCTCAGCAATGGGAATTATTTTTTTTAAATCCAATATTTTAGAAAGAGGAAGATTTCTCCCATTAGATGAGGATTATCATGGTTACATTTTACAAAGGCCGCAGATCACCTCTGCCATAGTAACATCTTTCAGTCACTATCAATGCAGGCTACATTTGAAATGCTGACTTAAGAGATGAAAAACTCTCTATCCCCATATCAGTCCCCTGAGCCATCTTGCAACTTGCTGCATTTATTTTTCAGAAATTAATTTTAAAAAAGAAGCAACTGTTTCTGCAAACAGTCCTTTGACTTCTGTCCCAGTGGCGTTTTGGAGCATTATTGCAAAGTATTCAATTTAAATGCGCAGTCAAGTCTACATCATTATTCCTATTTTATACTAACATGAAAGAACAGTCAACCCGTCTAGAAAAAAAAAGGCCAACCCCCCCGCTCCCCCGAAACCTTACATTGAAATGGTATTGCTGTTTACAAGGATGTCTTGTGAGGAGATTGAAATTATTGCAGCAGAACTTGGAGATACATTGTATTATAAATACCAATTAAGGAAAGTATTTATGTTTTTGGCTTTAGACAAGACAATTCTGCGTTCTTAAAAATTAATTAATTACAGAGACTTATGTTCATACCTAAATGTGTTCCAACTTAGCAGCTATCCATTAGTCACATAATAATTGGCCACTCATTAACATCCAAGGTCTTTTTAACCACATCCTCCCGCATCCACCCATCTGCCCCATTCAGCTTGCTTTGGAATCAGTGCTTGTGATGGCAAGAATTAAGAAACACAAAGCAATGATGATTCCCAATAAAGCATGACACACAAAGCTCTTCCTCTAAAATAGTATAACGCATGAGACTGGTTCATTGTTCCTACACCCAGTTTCTGAACTTAAATAGGAATGTTCAGAACAGGGCTGCCAATAGGGGCAGGGGGAAGGGGTAGCTGCCATGGGGCCTGTCAATTTAAAAGAGCTTGTGGATCCCGGTAGTTGCAGGGGCTGCAGCTCTGGGCCTTTTAAATCACCGCTGGAGCTGCCGGCAGTGTGTGCCCGGCAGTCCCATTAGTGCGGAAGGGCTGGCTTGGGGAAGTTAGTCCCTAGCTCTGCCCCTTCTGCCTGAGGCCCTGCCCCTTTGGGGGGTGGGGGGACTGAAGCCAGTTCTCCCAGTGCTCAGGGACGTCTCGTCAGCCTCGGTTCAAATCCAAATTGGTTGCTTATAACCATAGTTCCCAGTCCTTTTAATTTTGATGTGATTTGAAAGGGCAATGGGACTCTACCTGTACCCCTGGCCTGTTCCATTAATACCAGAGATATTGTGATAACTTAAGAAGCACAGATGCTTTTGAATCGCTAGGAATGGGACAGGAAACCTTAGATGATGGTAAAATTGGAGGCTTCCGAAGTGTAAGTTCCTGTAAAGCTCAATACTTAGGTCAGATTTACCATGGTGCTGGTAAACTTTAGTTGGCTCTCAGTGATGGATCCTCTACAGTGATAAGACATTACATGAGTTGGATAATTTTCAGAAAACCTGAGCCAAGTAAACAGCTCAGATCAAAACCTTGGTTTCAACTCCAAACAAGGAAAACTTGATACTTTGGGCCAAGTTTACTCCATGTTTTTGGGGCTTGTACGATCCTGAAACTAAAACTAAAGCTTATAGGGTGTCGACACTTCTGTCATCCTACCAGCCTCACTTGCCTGCCGGGGTGCAGCTTTAGTCAGGTGCTCTTTACCCTGTTGCTTATTTTGGTTAGGCTTTGAGAAAGATGGGGATGGTGCTGTTTGTTTGATGTAAAGGAAATGAAGAGCTTGGTGTTGTCCGAGGACTGCTGGAACATTGGCTTGTACATACTCACTATGAGCCATCAGGACACTGTAGACAGTGAATAATAAAGGGGAGAGGACTGAGCCTCACTGGATTTTGCAAGTGAGGACTTTACAGGTATGGAAACAGTTACCCATAATGATCCTGTCAGAGAACAATGGCCTCTGCCATTTTGAGAGTGCATTTGGGGCAACAAGAAAGCCAGCCACCAGAGCAACAAGTACTTCCTCTGCTCCATACCCTGAGGCATCTGTTTTATTGGTAACAGACAAGCAACCCTGGAGATTTTTGTTATGCTTGTTTCCCAAATAACTTGCTTAGGCCAGGTCTACACTACAGGAGAAAGTCAACCTAAGATACACAACTCCAACTACAAGAGTAGCGTAGCTGGAGTTGATGCACCTTAGGTCAAATTTCTGTGTCATCCCTCCTGCAGGAGTTTGATGAGAGAAATTCTCCCATTGATTTCTGTTACTCCTTGCCACCCAATGGAGTACTAGGGTTGATGTGGGCACCATCAGCGGTCTATTTAGCAGATCCTTACTAGACAGCTAAATTGAATCTTGGGAGATCGATCTCCAGAGCGTCCATCTCAGTGTAAGTGAAGACAAGCCCATAGAAAAGAGAGGTTAGTTAGTAGTTTTTGAAGTCTCTAGCAAGGTCTAAAGCAACAGCTCAAAGGACACACAAAAGTCTGCTACTACTACTGCTGATCTGGCCTGTATTTGAACAGTGATGAGTTGTGTAATTGGCAATCTCTTGAGCTATTCAGTCCACCCCCTCCAAAAAAAAAAAAGCCTTTTTAAAACAAAAATTGCACTATTAAGACTTTATACTACACATTTATAGTTTATTGCCCTCAGCTTCACTTTGGGCTTAATTGGCTTAAATGCTTAATTAACATGGTGATGATTAATGTCTAGTGGCAATTAATTTTCAAGAGATTATTTTTTAAATTAAGATCATGAGCACAGTATTAACTTTATGCACCCGAAGTTCTGCCAGTGTGTTTTCTTTACATTCGTGAAATCATTTGCATTTCATTTCATTGTGAAGATTTGCCCTGTAGTAAGGATGATTTTAGGGCTGGTATTAAAGTCCTGCCTGCATAGGGAGATTAGAGCCACTTTGAAAACAATGAAGTGTCATTGTTGGGCTTGTGTGATTCATAATTAAATGACAAGCAATGAATGAGTGTACTTGGATGCCACAGTAACCACACCCACAAAGAATACTTCTGAATACTGTGAATAATTATATTCCGTTTACAAAGTGCCTTTCTTACAAAAGGACCCAATGTTACTTTATATATTTACTAAAACATTGACCCAGCATTGCTCAGGTCCTTAACTCGAATAAGTTTTGTTTTTCTTTATTTAAATCATTGCTCTGGGGTGGGGCTGAGGATGAGGGGTTCAAAATGCAGGCTGCCCTGGGGAGAGAGGACAACCCCAGCCCTCTCTCACCACAGCTGCTTGGGGCTAGGTGAGAAGCACCTGTCCATGGCTGCTGCAGCTCCAGGGGGCACAGCCAGGGCTACAGCTATACTGCACCCTTCTTCCACAAAAGCTTATGCAAATGAATCATGGAGTAGAATATTGCCGTGCTTCATTTGCATAATTAATTAGGGGCCGTTTTTGCGCAAGAGGCTTTTGCACAAAAAGGAGCTGTGTCACTGTCGACAGCTCCTTTTTGCACAAAACCCCCCTCTTGTGCAAGAGTTGTTCTTCCTCATTTTTTCAGGAAGATTATGTCATGTGATGAAACCTCCAGGAATATGTCCAACAGAAATTGGCAACCCTATATTCACCCTTTCCAGAAAATCTAGTCACCAATTATATCCCAGTTTAGGTCTTTTGCTGACCTTTTGCATATGGGAGAATGTCACCCTGAGGATGATATAGATACAGATAGATAGTGATAACACATCCCTGATGAAATAGCGGTGATGTCTATGGAAGAATGAAACACTATAAGATTACCCCTTCCCCTCGCGCCCCGCTGCACCAGCCCCGGCTCTCCCCACCCCTGGCTATCGGGCAGGACCAAGGCCACACCAGCACCGGCTCTCTTCCCCCAGCCACAGGAGGAGTGGGGTGGGCTGAGGCCTCGCCAGGCCCCACGCTCTCCCTCCAGCCGCCGGGGGGCCGGGGAGCGAGGCCACTGTGCAGCAGCCCTGGCTTCCCCCCAAGCACTGGGGAGGAGGGAGGCCGGAGCACGGCAGCCCCCGCTCCCGAGCACTGGGGAAAGGGGAGGGGAGAAGGAGGGAGGAAGAAGGCAGGTGGGATGCAGAGTGATGTGATAACCTCTCTGTTGTTCCGAAGGAAATTTTTTTATTATATATAGGTAGAGATTATTGATAATGATGATTAATACACATAGGCACTGCAGCATGGCGAGCATTTCAGTACTTCCCGAGTAGCTCTCATCCTCTTATTCCTAGGAAAAGGACTATAAAGTCCCCTTTTCATCTCCCCTACTCTAACTACAGAGAGGGCTAAAGGCAGACTTTCAGCCTTAACAGGGAATTAAACACTTTACAGCATAGACTGACCCTTATTTTGTATGTGTGCAGCATTGAAGCTCTGATCCTGATTAGGGATTTCAGATGTAATAGAAATACATACTGATGAGTTCCAGAGTTTTGGCAATACCATATTTTTGTATGGCATATAGGACCATAAGTGACAGGCCACCTTTTCCTCCTCATAATAATATGAAGGTGTTGTGCACAGTATAGAACTAAGCAGTAGCTGCAGGTATGCAGTGCTGCTGAAAAAAGCTATTGTTTTGGGGTAGCAAGAAGATTTGGCAGCGTGCTAGAGATTGTATATAAAGAAGGCAATTGTGCCTTTTCAGACTATTTGACTCTCTCCCCTCTCCCTCCCCCCCTCCCTGCTCCTCAACACTCACAAAGAATCTTCCTTTTCCACCAACAGTTCCTCTCTGAAGAGGCCAACAACAGTGCATTCCTTGAAAAGCTGCAGTCAGAACACAGGGGGAGACAACTGCACCTTCGGGCCCTGGAGGCCAGGCTAGAGGTCAGTGCCTGTCATTTTGCTGCTAACTGCACTCCTGTGCCACTAT
This sequence comes from Rafetus swinhoei, assembly GCA_019425775.1. Lineage (NCBI taxonomy): Eukaryota > Metazoa > Chordata > Testudines > Trionychidae > Rafetus > Rafetus swinhoei. The sequence continues at coordinate 230,381,927 of CM033437.1, forward strand.
AAAGGGAACTCTTAGAGGCAGATGGAGATCTTCCATTTAGTCTCCCTGCATATTTTTCGTAAATGTTCAGCGGTCTCCCTTATAAAAACAGCCATGTTTTCTGTTAACAATGTCCTTGGATAAATTCTCCATTTCTTGCTGGCTTTTTGGAGGCATATTTCTGGGCTGGAAGTTGTCAAGGAGCAGGACATTTTATTTTCATAGTGCTTTACAGAGAATAAACATGACCTTGGCTAAAAGATCGTCAGGTATTTTGAGTGCCATCTACACTATGGCTCAGATTCTCTGCCCTAATCAGTTCTGGCACTGAAACCTCCCCCTAATTCACCTGCCAAAGTTGCCCTCATTATAGAGAAATCAGCCAGGGGGCATGGATTGGGCAGAGCCAGCTTCTACTCTTCTCTCCCTGCAGGGAACTTTTTTTGGGGTAGCGGGGAATGATCTTTTAGCAATTTTTAGCTAGTTTATATTCCCAGTTTACAGTAACTCCCCCCACCCCCTTTGTGCTGGGTGAGGGTGGGAGAAGAGAAAAAAATGGCTTCTTGACAACCCTCCACATTCTGCTGTGAGGAGCAGAAAATACTTACATATACCACCTGCCCCTGTGAAAACAAACCGTGTCATAGGGATTGCTTACAGCCTGTAATGCCCAGTCACAATAAAAGTACAATTTGCTCTTGCAGGGTAGACCTAACTATGTTCTAATCTAGCCTGTGAATCATGCTGCAGCCTGTGGCTAAAGTGAAAGACATTGAATCACTTTCTTGTCTATGGTACTTCTCAGAGGCATAGTTAAGTCTAATTTACATGGCAAAACTAAATCATGCTTAAAATATTTTGGGACAGTCACATTGTAACTGATTCCCCCAACAGTTGTTTTTACAAAGTAGACACGTACTCAAGTTTGAAACAGAACAAAAACCCACCCACCAGTGAAGGCCAAATCTGACCTATTAGATACAGGGAACTTTGTACAAATAATGAAATGTGTTGTTTAAAATAATTCTGAGTTACATTTCACAGGTTCATGTTCTATAACAAGTAATGTCAAAGATATGGAAGGTTGGATAAGAATCCAAGCAATAATTTGGAAGTTTTTCTCATTAAACTTATCAGGACTCTTTAGTCTGGAAAATGTTGTTGGAAATCATGTCACTACAGGCTATTTTGCCAAATTGACAGTGGCTCTTGTTTCCTGCCAAGTCAGAATTACTGCAAGAATAGCCATTTCAGTACTTATCATTCAAGATGGAACTTGGAAATGCAGAGGAATGTTGAAAAATTTAACTGTTTTTTAACAAAATGATGCTTTGTTTTTCTGGAGTCTATTCTTATTTTTCCTAGTCCTTGTCATCTATCCTAATAACAGTGGAAACCTCACAATCCTGGTATTGAGACCCAAATATTTGGAGTGGCATAAAAGAAACAGTAGGAATATTTGCCCTTCTTGAACACATTTTGTACAAGGACGATGAAACACTTCAGAGATATTAATGAATTAAGCTTCACAACATCCATAAGTGCAAAATTGTTTTTTTTTGTTATATGTAGGACTGGGGGTGGAGGAAGGTACTGAAGTTAACAAACGCAATGATGTATCCTTTTAAGGTGACCATATTTTATTCTAGGAAGTTATTTTCGGGGGAACCTTTTTAGAAAGTAGGGCCAAGTGCTGGAGCTCTGCTACTGCAGAGTTAAAGATTAACAGGTGGATTTCCTTCCCCTAAGCATTATAGATAACTTGTCCAACTCCATACAGCATGTCAATGAAAGACCTTGGGATAGAATCCAGATCCCCTTGCTTGCTTCTTAAGCTTATGTGTTAGACACAAGTCCGTCATTTTCCTTTCCAAATGGCTACCAGTAAGGATAATGATAATAGGATTGCACCCATGGACTACTGTAAGTTTCCAGGCAGGCCTGTCACAATGGATGTGATTTTTTCAAATGTGGGTGGATCTAACTACTATGTTCCTCTGTTCCTTTTGTTTTGAATGGACATTCCACTAAGAATGGTGCTATCAAATATGTAGGAAATGGGCTTTAATATCAGTTGTGAAAATGTATGAGAAAATGCGAGAGTTTATTCAGAAATCTTCTTTTCCCCCACCCCACTCTACCTTCCCCCACACTTTTTCTCTCTTTCAGGTAAATGCTACTTTTCAGCTGGCACTGCCAATTGTGTTGCAGCTAGTTAGTTGCCAATGACAACATTTTAAAAGCCTCTTTGTCAGCCTATGCTGGCATTGCTGTTGATGACATTGGTGCACCTCTCCAGCTGCCTATGGATGTACAGCCGGTCCCTGAGTTACGAACGGTCGATTTACGACCGTTCGCATTTACGACCAAAGCTTCCATTAAGCGGTCGTAAAGGTGGTCCCTGAGTTACGAACACGCATGCGCTTACGGACAGCGCGGTCGCAATGTAACTCAATGGGGTCCGACTTACGAACATTTTGAGTTACAGCCAAGTGTTTGGTCCATAACCCGTTCGTAACTTGGGGACTGGCTGTATTGAATTAGCATTGATGGTAGTGCTTGGTGGTGTATAGAAGGAGCAGATTGATTGTGGCCAACAGGAGACAGTAAGATGCATCAGACAGTGGCTTTCATAGCACCCATGGGATGATACATAAACCCAAATAAAATGGGACGAGATGGATCAAAGAGTAGCAGGAACTGAAGTGAGCAGGAAGTGGGCGAAGAGAAGTATTGGAACGTTCTACACACTCTGGGGACATGTTCTGGAAGGCCCCCTGGCCATGTGTATTAGAGAACAAATAAACCTGGGTTAGCAATCACTTTGGGCTGCCTATATTTCATGCATGTCAGACAAAGCAGTGTGTGTGCTTGAGGGCTGTGCTCAGACTTGCATCACTCTGTGTTCTGGCCTACAAAACCTGGATATTTTATTTGATGTTTGATTTATTCTTGTGGAAGCAGACTAGAAAGCTCTGGTGTGGTGCCCCTAGGTATTAATTTAAATTGAGGTTACTTCATTAAGGCAACTAACATCCTTAGTTTTGCTTTAACACCTCCTGCAGCTGGCAGCGACTGTGTGGATGAAGCCAGCTGTCTAAATATATATCATGCAGAAGGTTTGAGAAATCTTCCCAGACGCACAGAACATATACCTGATGCAGATGTAAGGTGGGAACTAGGGGTTTGTGAGGAGTAGGACCTAAAGCAATATGGCTATGACTATAGCTTCCTTAAAGTTGTAGGCAAATGTTTGCGCCACTGTAATGGATAAATGGAGGGAGCACTTCAAGAACATCTATCCTGTGTCCTCCTTAGGAGCAATCTCTGGTATATGTAGGCCATGAAAAGGACTTTAAGAGAGCTGCATCAGTGTGTATTTGAATGCAGGAATAAATAACTGTGAAGAATCAAAGCAGGTGAGGCAGAAATTAGTTGCCAAATTAAAAACCTCATACAAGCTGTAAACCAAGTTATTGACTGAATGCTGTGCTTCGTCCTGTAAAATATCACACTGTATCCTTACAGGAAAACTGGGAAGTAATATAAAATCCTAATCACTATGTCTAATTGCATAATAGAGTAAATCACTAGAAAAATTAAAGATCTTCAGTGTAAGGAAAACAGTTGAGCAAAAAGCTAGACAAATTAGGACTAAAATAACAGGCTTCCCATTAGCAAGCATTGAAAATCATTGTTCAGTGTGTGGCCCCAGGCCTTATTTGCTGTGTACTATTAAAACCTTGCTCTGAAGACAGAATTAATTTCCTCATACTCTTTTCTAGGGCACTCATAACCATAGTATCTGAGTGCCTCCCAAATAGCAATTCATTTATTTCAGCAGTACTTCTGCAAGTTGTGGGATTGGTATTATCCCCTTTTTACAGATGGGGAATTGAGGCGCAAACATTGAGGTCAAAAGTATCCACTAAGTTTGGATGGTCAGTCTAAGACCCCAATGGCCTGATTTCTTGGGCACTTAGCATTCTACAGCACTTTATATAGTCAAAGCACAGCTTCTATTGATCTCAGGTGCTACTGGGAGTGCTCAGCACAACGGATTCAAATTGAGCACCCACAAAATGAAGAACACACAGTTAGTTCCTATCTGTGAAAAGCTGATTTCAGTGACTTGCCCAGCACCACACAGGCAACCTGTGGCACAGTCAGCGAAGTACTACACCTTCTCCTGTGCAATCATAAACTACCACATCTATCTTTTATCTTCCTGCAAACTCTGCCTCGCTCACTCACACCTTCCATCATCCACAACAAATGAGGCAGGGAATCCTACAGAGCACACTTGTTCACTACAGAACCCTGATTAAGTCCCAGAGCAGGACTCTCCTGTGTAGTGAATGAAGAAAGAGTTCTGTGGGGGAAAAAAAAGTGTGATCACGTAAAAAGGCTACATTAAAGTGCATCTGCACAAGAGGGCAGAATTAAGGTGACATGGACCCTCTAAAAAGTCTGGCATGTCCCAACATTTGCATGTGTGTGTTACACTCTGAGACAAGAAAGAGTTCAAACCAGGAGTATTTTAATAAATTTAGAATCTAACCCCTCACCCTCCAGAGACAGTCAGGTTTGGCCAATGTATATGGCACATGATGGCATAGATCACATTAGTAGATGTGCAGGTGAATGAGCCCCTGATAGTACAGTTGATGTGGCTAGGTCCAGTGATGGTGTCACTAGGGTAGATGTGTTCTGAAAGCAAGTAGATAAGTATGATGGTCGGTAGATAGCCAGTATAGGGTGGTGCTTATGTGACCATCACTTATTTGCTCTGTAGTGGCAGAAAGTGGATTTCTTGTGTGGACTGGTCTAGGCGGAGGTTGATGCTTGTTGGAAATTGTTGAAATCCTGATGGAATTCTTCCATGCCTCCTTTCTGTGGGTCCAGGTGATGAAGATATCAGTGTAGTGCGAGTAGAGGAGGGCCATTTGGGGACGAGAGCTGAGGAAGCATTGTTCTAAGTCAGGCGTGTTGTGAGGCCATGCAGGTGACCATAGCAGTGCTGCTGACTTGAAGGTATAAATCATCTTCAGATTTGAAAGGGCTGTGTTTGAGGACACGATACTGTCACTGTGCAAAGGACAAAGTCCTTGTCTGTGAGGACAAAGCCACAAAGCTCAGCTACCAGCAGAGCTGTGACACCATCTGGGATAAGTTCCTGATGGCTTGTAGTCCATCCAGTGTCAGGATGGTGATTTTTGGAAGATCACCAATAGATTGTTGTTTCCTCAGGAAGTCAGTAATGCCTCAAATATAGCTAGGATTTCTGGTAGTATAGGTCCTGAGGAGAAGAGTCTACATAGCCAGACAATCCTGCTATAAGATATAAGCAGTTTCTCCTCTCTTGGTGTTCACACCTCCTCATCACATCTCTTGGTGTTCACACCTGCTGCTAGAAGTGGGCCTCATCCTCCCTGACTGAATTGACCTCATTATCTCCAGCCTTACTCTTGATTGGTACTCTTTTATTATGCCTGTATGTTTATACCTGCCCCTGGAATTTCCACTACATGCATCTGACGAAGTGGATCTTTGCCCACGAAAGCTTATGCTCCAATAAATCTGTTAGTCTATAAGGTGCCACAGGACTCCTCGTCACTTCTGCTATAAGATGTTTGCAAAGCAACATATGATTTAAATGAAATATTTCACTCATTTAACTTACAGTTTTCCTAACCTAATTTACAAAGGTACAATGCAATAGTTAAGATTACAACTGAAATATAATCAATAAGCCAATGGTTCAGTTTATCTGGTTTGTCAGCTACTACAATTAGTAATTACATCCAGGTCTGTTGATGGTGGGGGGAGGGGTAAAGGGGTCAACTGTCTCAGGGCCTGGTGATTCAAAAGGGCCGAGCCCTGGGCCCTTTAAGTTGCTGCTGGAGTGCCACACTCTGGGCGGCTTTGAGGGCTGCCTGGGTCAGGACGTGGCATGGCGCACTCCAGGAAACACTAAGGACTGGCAGGCCCCACCTCTTCTGAGTGTACGGAGCTTGCACAGGGGCCCGGTAAGTCTGTTGGCCCCATTGATTACATCATATTATAATGAACAAGTGAAGGAAAACAGTTCTCTCAGGATTTTAAAGACGGTTGAGGGAAAAACGATTTCCATTGATTTGAACCATTTTGCTAAGTGTCTTTTAAAGGCAGGGGCTATTACTTGCCTTGATTTTAAGAAGGAAGTACAGTTCTTAGAATGATTTCCTGGTAACTTCCTCTTCTGGCTACTTTCTTCTGTTATGCTTCACTGTTATGGAAATCATACCAAGCTTTAATGTATTTAGTCTGTTTCTCCTCCCACTTTAACACAATGCCTGCATCTTTCTGTCTGTCTTTTTACACAGATCCATTCTGCACTTATCGCAGCTTTAGAATGACACTGCTTTAGGCAAGATCTCTCTTATGGTATAGGTAACAGGCGTAGGCGTTTAGTGTCTATTTTGAGGAACAGTTAGTGACACACAAAGCATACACACCTGCTAATGAGTTTTGGAATAATTTGAACATTTTCAGATTGCTTTACAGAAGGATTTTCACACCTTCTCCTCAAAGTCTTTAACTCACTTGGTTGGTCTTAGTTTGGCATTAAGTTGATATTTACCCATCTCTGTGTTGATAAGATGCAGTTTGCTGCTCTTTCCTGTGTAGAGTGTCCGGGGGAACTTTCAGCCTTTTATCTCTCTGTTGGGCTACGTCTAGACTACATGGCTCTATCGACGGAGCCATGTAAAATAGTTTATTCGGCATAGTCAAAGAAGCGGGGATTTAAATAACCCCCGCTTCATTAAAATAAAAATGGCTGCTGTGCTGTGCCGACGATCAGCTGATCCGGCATAGTGCGGCAGGCTAGACGCAGCACGGTTGACAAAGACAAGGTTTACCGGCGCGGTCAACAAAGGCTTACTTTGTTGACCGCACCGCTTCTGAACTGCCGCGCTGTGCCGGATCAGCTGATCGTCGGCACAGCGCGGCGGCCATTTTATTTTAATGAAGCGGTGATTATTTAAATCCCCGCTTCTTTGACTATGCCAAATAAACTATTTTACGTGGCTCCGTCGACGGAGCCATGTAGTCTAGACATAGCCTTGTAGACTTCAAGCTTGGCTAAAACAGTGGTCAGAGTCTTTCACCTCTTCCGTTTTCCATGGCCAGTCCAGGGAAGGTCCATCCAGCTCTCTCCTGGGTTGTGTTGATGCAAGAGGCCTCCCATTCCTTCTGGATGATTAGCATCTTTTGTAAGGATCAGTGAATTCTCTACTTCATCCCTGGGGATACACTTCTTCAGTTAGGAATTCCAGCATATTGGCTATAGTTTAACATGGACCAATAACTTGGCACCTTGATCTTGAAGTCACATCAGTGATTTCTGTTTAGTGTGTCCATGTCATGCACTAGTTCATTGATCATCAGAACTAGATATCTCTCAAAAACAGGATGCAAGGAACTGCCATGCGTAGGTTAACTTCAGATTAGGCCCAAGACATGAATGTCTTAATTTGTTTAAATGCAATTAATGGTTTTCAGAATCCACTTATTTCCACACATTCTCATGACAGTGTGTTATTTATGACACTGGGTAAGAAACCCTAAGAGGTAGGGGCACAATTTAGTGACCTTCACAGATAACCTTTTTGCTACAAGCCAGCAAGTTGTTTTGGACATCTCCTAGTTTCTAGATGCCATTTTTTATGAAATATTTGACCAACTAAAATTACTAGAGCCTAAAGCCAAATATGTATCCAACATGTTGCAGGATCGATTTGCATTTTTGTGTTTTTAAAAGTTCTAATGCCTCTCTTGCAAGAAGAAAGATGTCCATGAAAACAAAAGATCACTAAATACATATGTGAGTACTTAAATTTAAGCATGTGAGCAATACTGTTGAGTCCATGGGCTGAAAATTGCCCCTGATTTATATTGAATAGCATGAGTGATTTACTGTTCCAGACCTCCCTCCTCCTTCGTCTTAGTAATTATTCATCTAATGATGATATTATAATGTATTTCTGGAATTGTTAAGTTTATAGTGTGCTTTCTTATGTCAATTGATGGAATCACAGGAGAGCTATCCATAACTGCTAAGTTTTAATAGATCATCTTCATAACTCACCATAGAGAGTTAAAAAAACACTATAACAACTTTCCAAAACTCTCCTCACTTCTCCAATTTCTCTCCCATTTGAGCAGGTCAAATGAGGATCTGACTTTTTGTGTATGGAGAGAGGAGCCATAATATGGCAATGAATTGTTGTATTTGAGTTATGCCTTAAAAGATGACAAGCCCTGAAATTGAGTTGATTCAGTCAGCATCCAAATCAAAAGTGTAGCTTCCAGTTTGCCCCGTTACTACAAGAAAATCACATCAGTTGCTTTTGCATATGTATAACAGAATTAATTTGTGGGATGTAATGTTGGCAAACATTGTGGGATCTGGGTGAGATCTGTCAAAAACTGTAAACTGTCATTTTCCAAACTCCCAAATACTGCATATTAATATAGCCTGGAGATTTTTAGGTGCTATTACAAAACAAAACAGCAAAATGTATAATTGAGCATGTTCCACGTTTTAAACAATGAACAGTTATTTTAGTTGTCATGAAACATTTGTGCCTTTGTGAATTTTTATGTAAGAAAAGTAATGAATTTGCATGCCAAACCAAACTGGCTTGTTAATTATGCATGCTGTTGTATTCATCAGAGGCCAAAGGATTTGGAAAGGTGGTGTGACCAACATGGATGCTATTACCATCTGTAAAATGACATTGAGATTAGCAATGGATAACAGATAAATTGTTGGCAAGATTATTGTAACTTTGAGGGAAGAATTGCTGGGATTTTCTGGTAAATAATATTGTTTGCCGAACTGTGTAGGAAGAATAACTACAGGATAATGTGCTGGCCTCTAAATATCATAAAACACATTTATAATGGAAACTTATTTGTGCTTGTACTGCACCACTGTTGATGAATGGCTTTGGAGCAGGTGGAATTTTTCAACTATGTAATGAATGGAAAAAGAACTGGAAGCTCTGTAGGATCTATCTTTGGTCCATAGGGCCTACTAAAAATCTCTGAACATCTAGAGCATCTGAAAATTAACAGTTGAGCCCTGGAAACTGAATGAAGTCTTTCTGAGGTACAGTATGATGTTGTTGGCGATTTATTTACCAACTTCTGGATTCTTTGGCAGCCAGAGATGCAATGAAAAGTTTGAGATAATATACACTGCAACAGGACACCGACTGAAACTGGCTTCAATGGATCTGGCTCCAGGCCAAACTAGTGACTTCAGCTCTTAGTGATTTCAACTCTTTAGCCACCACCTAGGCTGGCAGAAGATTCCAGCTTCCCCTGGACTAGCAAAAAGGCTCCTGATGGAGTCTGCTTTAGGTCTAGCCTTAAAACAAGGGGGAAAGAGGCAGTTTGAACCAGTCTTATAGCTCACACCTGGCAGGCATGAAGCAGGCTGGCTCAAGCCCCTTCCCCCCAACTCAGTTCACTCAACTCTGAAAGGGGGAGGCTTGTTCATCTGAGACCTCTTATAATGATGGTGTCTCTCCTGTAAACACTGGTGTCATATTTTAGAGTTCCCACATTTAGGGGTAGCATGATTTGAGACCCCACAACAGCCCAAATTAGTTACAGTACATCACATTCCCTTCTAACAACCGATCCTCCATCAGCCCTGGCTGAATTGGATTTACATAACCACACTCCGGATTCCTTCCTCATGCCAGCAAGAGCTGTATTTACATGTCAACAGTCTTATCTTGCAAGGCTAAACAATTTGAGTGAGCATACCCACCCCCAGGGCTGCTGGCTGATTGCAAGCAGTAGTTCAGCCCCTGCTTACATTCATTATAGCCATTTAAAACTCTTGTAAGAGAATGCTGTTTAACTGAAACAAAAAGTTGTGCAAAACCAATAAGATTTCTGCAACCTTTTAGGTTTAGTCTATGAAAATAATTCAAAAGAAATTCTAGTTTAATTTTTTCATTGAAAATTTTGAATTTATATGTTAAACTGAGTGAAATAGTTTCAATTTTTTATTGACAAAAATAAAAGTGAATTGTTTTTGGCAAGCTGTGTTATATCTGCTTTCCCAAGACAAATTAATGAATATTGGTGCTAGGTAATAATTTCATAAAATTATGAAGTCCTCCCTAGACATAGAAAGATAAGGTGGAAGAGAAAACCTTTTATTGGCTCAACTTCTGTTGGTGAGAGAGACTTAGGCTTTGAAGTGTCGTATTTGAAAATGAGATGTGGGCTCTTAAGTCACTTCTACCCCATAATATTTTACCTAATTATGTTTTGGTCCCCCTAAAAATTAGATTAACAAGTGACTTGCACACTAGCTCAGATCTCTAACTGGATTGGGGAGCTCATACAGAAAAACATCAACTGGCAATATTTTCTCAAACTTTAGGTGTGAAGCAAATTTTTTTTGTAATTGGTCATTATCCCGTAGCTAAGGTTGCCACTGTGTTTCTATTATAAATTCAACATTAGCACCCATACTCAAAACCACAAAAAAGTCTTATTAGGTTCAAATGAATAGGTTAGACTTGGGGGCAAGGTGGACTGGCTGCTTTTTCTCTTTTAGGCTATATCTAGACAGCAGTGCTATTTTGGGATACCGGAAGTATCCTGAAATAACTATTCCACATGTTTAAATGCGCCCATTGTTTTGAAATATATTTTTATTTGTATATTTTGAAATAACGGGTTCACTATTCCGGCATCCCTGTAACCCTCATTCCACAAGGGCTAAGGGACTTGTCGGAATAGCACTTTATTTCAAAATGGGGTGCTGTGTAGACAGCGCCAAATTTCAAAATAAGCTATTTAGAAATTACCTCGAAATAAGCTATGCAATTTGCATAGCGCAAATTGCGTAGCTTATTTCAAGGTAAGGGTACAATGTAGACACACCCTTAGATACCAGATCTCTACATCGGAGATTATCTTCTGAGACTGAAATTACTTTACTCAAGATTAAAATCTGCAATGTTTATCAAAAGCTCTTATCGGAGAGCATTTAATCTTCCCTTTATTTTGCTTTCTCATGGTTGAAATGAACTTTGAAAAAGTTCTTTTAGGATATAGGGAAGGATAAAGTTTCTCTCAGAGTAAGAATAAATGGCCAGTTTTCAGAATGGAGGGAGGTAACTAGTGGTGTAACTAGGGTCTGTATAGGGATCAATCCAGTACAACATATTCATAAACAATTTGGAGAAAGGGGTAATCAGTGAGGTGGCAAAATTTGCAGATGATACAAAATTTGCTCAAGATGGTAAAGTCCACAGCAGACTGCAAAGACCTTCAAAAGGATCTCACAAAACTGGGCAAGTGGGCAACAAAATGACAGATGAAATTCAATGTTAACAAAAGCAAAGTAATTCATATTGGAAAGTATAATCCCAACCGTACATATAAAATGATAGAGTCTAAATTAGCTGTTACCACTCAAGAGAAAGATCTTGGAGTCATAGAATCATAGAGTACTAAGACTGGAAGGGAACTCGAGAGGTCATCGAGTCTAGTCCCCTGCCCTCATGGCAGGACCCAGTACTGTCTAGACCATCCCTGATAGACATTTATCTAACCTACTCTTAAATATCTCCAGAAATGGAGATTCCACAACCTCCCTAGGCAATTTATTCCAGTGTTTAACCACCCTGACAGGAACTTTTTCCTAATGTCCAACCTAAACCTCCCTTGCTGCAGTTTAAGCCCATTGCTTCTTATTCTATCCTCAGAGGCCAGGAAGAACAATTTTTCTCTCTCCTCCTTGTGACACCCTTTTAGATACCTGAAAACCGCTATCATGTCCCCTCTCAATCGTCTTTTTTCCAAACTAAACAAGCCCAATTCTTTCAGTCTTCCTTCATAGGTCATGTTCTCTAGACCTTTAATCATTGTGACTAGTTCTCTAAAAACATCCATTCAATGTACAGCAGCAGTTACAAAAGCAAACAGAATGTTGGGAATAATTAAAAAAGGGCTAGACAATAAGAGAGAGAATATCTTATTGCCTCTGTATAAATCCATGGTATGCCCACAAATTAAATACTGTGTGCAGATGTAGTCTTCTCATTTCAAAAAAGATATATTGGAATTGGAAAAGGTTCAGAAAATGGCAACAAAAATTATTAGGGGCATAGAACGGCTTCCATGTAAGGAGAGATTAATAAGACTGTGACTTTTCAGCATGGAAAAGAGATGACTAAATGATGATGTGATAGAGATCCATAAAATTAGGACTGTGTGGAGAAAGTAAATAAGGAAATTGTTCCCATAATACAAGAACTAGGGTACACCAAATGAAAATAATAGATAGCCAGTTGAAAACAAACAAAAGGAAGAATTTCTTCATGCAACACAGTCAACCTGTGGAACTCCTTGCCAGAGGATGTTGTGAAGGCCAATACTTTAACAGGGTTCAAAAAAGAACTAGATAAGTTCTTGGAGAATAGGTCCATCAATGGCTGTTATCCAATGCTATAGTGTTGAAATCAAGATTGACTGCATTTCCCTCACTCCAGTTATCTGCTGTCGGTCTTGAATATGGCAAGCAATCAGCTCAGATGTTTGCCCTGGCATTAGCTGCCTTGGTATGGAATAGTGCAAATAAAGTTATATTGTATGAACTGGCCTATAGTGACAATAGACTTACATTATCTACAGAACTCTATTTCTAGTTATAAAAGACTTTCCTGGGTTACAACTGAGGCTCAGCCGCAGGTCGGCAGTATTTGTAATTGATTCTGTGGGCCAAATTCTGGCTGTACACCCAAATGCCTGCACAAGATGTTGTGACCACTGCTTTCCCCAGGAATAATGTGCTTTCTCCTATTTTTTTTCTTGTGTTTGCCTCTGATAATAGCACATGTATTTGCCAGTTTTTAAGCTAGCTGCAGCCCTTTTCCCTTGGTCCTTGTATTCATGTTGTATGATGTATGGCATCATACTGGATCTTAGTTAATATTGATATGCATCACACTGGATAGCTCTGTGTCTGCACTGTGCATTGGCCCTCCTTGTGCTCCTGCATTGTCATGGGCAAGAACGTAGCTCTCTGAAGAGTAGTATCGGGTAATGCTTGCCCTGCAGTGATCAGCATGCCAATATATTTCATTTTCAGTGCCAGAGGAAAAAATGAAAGAATTGTGGGGAAGCTGTTATATTGAAATTTGCAGATAAATCGGACTGAACAAAAACTCTGGATCCAAACACCTTTGACGTTTAGACAAGTTTGAACTTTCTGGAATCTGTTCATTTCTGGATATAGTTTGGAGTAAGTGTAACCCACACACCTACAGGGTGTGGTTCGCTGTCTGATCTCATGGCACTTAGGGCTGTAGAGGAAACTCATTTTTTCTCTCCCTTTAAGTGGCCTAACTGAGTGCCAGCTGGCTTTTAGCTCAAGCAGTAGAGGCTCATGCACTAAGCTCCAGAAGTCTGCAGTTTGGTTCTGCTTGTCAGTGTTACATAAGCACAGCTTTTATTCAACATTTCACTGTGCTAGAACCCCTTCTAGCTGTTGATGCCCCTGCAGTTTCTTCCTAGGCATGGGAAGTGGTGGTGAAACATAATGGATAGAAACCACAGAAGCCAGCGTTGTTTCCACAGAGATTCTAACAAAGCTGTGTCCCATCTATATCAGCCAGCCTAACTGCTTTTACAGGGAAATTTTTCAAGAATACTGGTTAAAAATTGTTTCCTATTCCAGGGATCAGACTGTGCCATATACACAATAATTGTTTCAGTCCCCTTAGCCTTAACCTAGACCGCTTTGTCCTCTCAAAGGTCCATTGTCTGTGAACACAACAGAAGCCATAGAAGCAACTAGAAGAAAAATTACCCAATGGTGGGCGTGGGAAAGCAAAGAAAGATGATGTGCATCTTAGTTCCCACTTAGCCCCATTTAACTTCAAAAGGCAATAGGCTGAGCCCATGAAGGGAAAATGTGAGCGTTGACATTATTATTTATTAATCTTTTGTATTACGTTAGTGCCTAGAGGCCCTTTCCCTGTGTGGGATGTGTTGGCAGCCTTTATTGTGTCATATTCAGCAAGAGTGCTGGGGTGACAGGGACCCTACTGTACTTTCTGCACCATTTCCCTCTTGCTTCTAACAGCATCCACTGTCTGATTTTGTATGGAGTGCATAGGCTGATTTAATTGGTAGTGGAACTTATCTGATACAATGAACTGAACAACTCATCTGTTTGCTGGAATGTTCCTAATAGAAAGGGGCTAAAAGAGCTCAGAGCAGTAAAAATAAATCTCACTCAGAGGTTTTGTGATCTAACATTTGGACAGCATCCTGTTATGATGTTTGGACTATGGGTTTTTCCATCTCTTTTTCCTCTCTGTTTATTATTTTTTAAACGCTTTTTCTCAGTACTTTTAGTAGCTCATCTTCTTCTGTTTCTGTCATCATGACATATGGGTTGGGTTTTCAAATGGTTTGCTTTGCTTCTATGGCATCAATTATTGTCTTGGATTTAATATCATAGTTAGCATTTCATCCAAAGACCAGAAAGTGCCTTACAGCCGTGGATTAAGCAAACCTCACTATATCCCTGCAAAGCAATGTCAATTGTGGTCTTAGAAGTCACCACAGAGCTCCTGCCTCCACGCTCCAATCTTGGGGGCTGATTCTCTCTCTTTCCCCCAGGTTTTCTGATTCCCAATCCCCTAGTTCAATCACTAGATTATTCTCCAACCAGGACAGTATTCTTACCACACTGTAAAGTAATTTACAGGCTGAAAAGTAAGTATTGGTTAAAATAAATCTTTAAAGCCAATAGACATGATTTTTGTGAGACTAAGACTGTTTTATCTTGCTTTGGTACAAGTTACATGTACACTCACTTTAAGATCATTTTACACTGCTAGAGCAGTATAAAAGAGCCTTAGGATATATCGATACTGCAGGTGAGAGGGTGCTTCCCAGGACGGGGAGACAGGTATGTCTCAAGCTAGGCATGCTAAAAATAGCTGTCTGGCCACGATAACTCAGGGTAGCCCCAAATTACAATCCTGCCTGACCCCCTCTTTGAGCTGCTGTGCATGCTGCTATTTTTAGTAGGCTATCTCAAGGAGAGCTAATATGTGTCTATCTGAGTATGCTGGAAACCATGCTCCCAGCTGCTGTGTAGATATACCCCTTGTGCTGGGGGTGGGGGAAGGCGGAACTTAAGGCCCAGGGGCCGGATGTGGCCCCTGGCTTGTCTGGATCTGGCCCCCAAGGCTCAGAGCTCCTCTCCAGCATTGGGGAGCCTGTGCAGGCACTCCAGCCCCTCTGCCACCTCATGGCAGCTTGGACCCCACTAGGCTCTGGTGTGTGAGGGGGATGTCTTTCTCCTTCTCAGTCGGGGGCCAAGTCAGTGAGGTGTGAGGTTTTATTTTTTTGTTTTTGTTTTTTTTGTGTGTCTCACCTGTATGCAACTCCCGACCCCAAAAAGGTTCTCCTCCCCCCCCTTACTTAGTATAAAGGAGAATCCAGGTCAACTGTAAGTGCTTTGAGGCAGGGACTGTCATTTTGTTTTGTGTTTGTACAGTGGGGTCCCAATCTTCTGCTAATAAAATAATATTAATTAATAGCAATGTTTTGGATGGCAGGCCAGTGAGGTTAAACACTCCCATAGGCTGCCGGAAAGTCACATACAACAGCAGAGCGTGGCAGAGAAACACAAATTAAAAATGACTATTGCCACAGGGGAATGAAATGAAACAAATGAAACACAGAAAAGTAAATGGGATTTTAAAAGTATAGCCTGTGCTAATGAACGATGGTGTCAGTGACCTGGCAAACAGATTAAAAAAAAAAAGAGTATCTGCATCTTTACAGTATCACTTTAGTTAAACCCCATTTTGCTTTTCTTTGGTTTTTGAGGCAAAAAGAAATAGAAGATACAAAAATCATTCCCAGCAAACATTTTTTCAAAAGAAGCAGACCAACTTACCTATGTTAGTAGCTATTGACTAAAAAATATTGGTGAATTGCAAAGGTGCCTCTTGGGCAATTTTGGCATTATAGAAACCCAGGGAAGTGCAAGCAGAGCATAAATAAAAAACTGCAACCAGAGGAATAATGACTCACCAACAAGAGGCATTCTGCAGTTCTGGCCTACGGGCCCACCTAGAATGATATTTCTTACAATTATTTCCCTAGCTAATATTAATTTTCCTATCAGTTCTGCATCACAGAGCTCGTTAAATGAGCTCAATGAGTTGGTTGGGATGCTGATTTCTGTAGTACAACCTATTTTGAGATCCATGAGTGGTCTTGTGGCCCCTTAGAGACTAATATATAGTATCATGAGCTTTCATGGGTAAGACCAACGTTCCCTTTGCAGCTGCTTAATGAGCCCCACCCAGCCAGGAGCTCAGGAGTTGTGTACAGGGCTGTCTGGCTGAGGGAGGGGCACTTCTCCCTCAGCAACAGCAGCAGCTCCCTGCTGAGGACGGAGCAGCAAATCTTCTCTGACCGGTAGGAACAGGTCCACTGCCTGCTGGCCGGGAGAAACTTGCTGCTCTGCCCTCAGCAGGTTGCTGCTGCTGTCACTGAGGGAAAATGCCCCTTCCCCAGCCAGGCAACTCCATGCCCAGAGCTCTGAGCCCCTGGCTGGACAGAGCTCATTAAGCAGCTGTGGGGCCGTGCTGCTGCGCAGCTTAGAGGGAAATTTGGGTAAGACCCACTTCATCATTGGACAACTCATCTGATGAAGTGGGTCTTACCCACATAAGCTCATTATACAATATATATATATGTGTTAATCTCCAAGGCACCACAGGGCTACTCATTATTTTTAAAGTTACAGATGAACATGGCTACCCCTCTGAGACCATTCTGAGATGTAACATGACCATTTTATACTTTTAGTCAGGAGATTCCATTTGTCCCAACATAGCTCAGTACACATAGACACAAGAAGGGACATTTTTGCTTTCCAAACCTAGGAATGACTTTAGAATCTACCATTCTATTAATTTTTTTGGCAGGAGAACAGAATGAGGCAGATTGGCATACTGCTATTGACATTTCTTGCCTTTGCTGTGATTCATTAGCCCAGCCTAAAAGAGTCATTCAGAGGTTCAGAAAAACCTTGTCAGGATCTTGTTGTCAAAGAAGCAGAGAGAGGGAACTAGAGGAGTCTTTTATATTCTACTATAACTTTTTTTCTCATTTTTCTATAGAAAGTAATGTTTCAGTGTCCCTTTAAGGACTGAGCATATTGTTTTTATTTTCGTTGTTCTTTGGTCTGCTCACAGCTGTCCTGTTTTAAAAAGTATGGATGTGTACATATTGCAGTCCCTCTGCTAAAATCCTTCTTTGGGAACTAGGAACTTTTTTGCTGCCATCATAGACTGCAGCTGCTGATCCATTTAGCATGCCAATGTGTGTTCAGTTTTCAGTCAGATAGTGAGCCTTCTCAGCTTGTATAAATGGTGTTAGCTAAATTGACATCTGTCTCAATTGCCTTTTCCATCTGACAGAGTTAAACTTACATTTAGTGGCAAAATAAAATAAATTTTTAAAAGATTATAAAAGTCTACATGAGGCTCTAGGCTCTGGAGTGGCATGTGCTAAAGCTTTTAATACCTTTCTCTTTTACCTAGGGCCAGGGAGAAACCCCGACCATCAAATCTGCTAAAGTAGTAGGTAACATGCCTACTACAAAACACTTTGGCTATGTCTACACTGCAGGCTTCTTGCACAAGAACTTTTTGCGCAAGAGTTCTTGCGCAAAAGTTCTTGTGCAAGAGCGCGTCCACACTGCCATGTGCCTTTGCTCGAGAGTGTCCATGGCAGTGTGGATGCTCTCTTGCACAAGAAAGCTCTGATAGCCATTTTAGCCATAGGGGTTTCTTGCGCAAGAAACACCTGTTTCCGTCCACACTAGCCTTTTTGCACATGAGTTCTTGCGCAAAAAGGCTTATTTCTCATGGGGAGAGGAATAACTCTTGTGCAAAAAGCCCTCTCTTCTCATGATTTACTGTAAACTTTCTTGCTCAAGAACGGGCTTATAGTGTGGCTCCACAATTTTTTGTGCAAGAACGGCTGTTCTTGCGCAAGAAGCCTGAAGTGTAGACACAGCCTTTAGGTTTCATGTGATGACTTTTGTGAAGATGTCTGAGAGTGGGAGTTGACTTTTACCTACTTCTGCCTATATGTGTAATATGATACAGTGGTGGATGAATCTTCCAATTATATTACCTGTCAAACTGGTATAGCTCTTCCACTTCTCAGATATTGAATATTATGGCCCAACACCTTGTCCTTGGAGGGGTCTGGAATGTTAGTTTCTTCACAATAACTTCATTAAAATTATTTCAGATTTACATTGGTGCAAATCAGCTCAGACTCTGGTCTTTTGTCATTAATTTGTATTTAAAGCACCATAAACCACTGCAAAGCTGTTGGGTCACGATTATGCAGTTTTAATTTATTTTTTGTATACATTTGGGTTTTGGACTGATTTGAAGTTTTTTAGAGGTTCAGTGGGAGCAGTTTTATTTTTATTTAAAAAAATGAATTTATGAACAAATGCCTATTGAGCCAGATACTTAGCTGGTGTACACTTACAACAGCTCAGGGTGTGTCCCATGGGCTGTGCATACACATATACTTACTTTCATGGAGCCTGCATGAACGCAACAGTGCAGATGTGGTAACACAGATAGCAACAGCAGAGGCCCAGCTTAGTTAAGCCTCACCTCCACTGCCACTACCCATGCTAGTGTGGCTTCACTGCTATTTATCCTCATGCGAGCTTGAGGAGAGCTAGTGCAAGTGCATGTACACAAGCAGGGGACTCACTCCACTTGCTCACATCATAAACATAGCCATAGTCTGCCTTTGGCGTGGCATCTGTGTAAAGTTCTGAAAAACCTCTCTTCTTTGAATTCAGTAGAAATTGGTGTACTATGCTGATCTCATAACCCTTTAATTTATTTTAATCATGGCACTTCAAAACTGGAAAATCTGGATGGGAGGAAACCTATCAAACTGCATCCCTATGGATGAGAACAATGCTGCAATATCTGCTTTGTTAGCATCCAGAAATGCAAAGCGCTAGCTAGGTGGATTGAATACTAATTCTGCAGTTGTAATCTCCTGAAGTAAGTCCGTCACCTGTTCCAGAGCTGAAATGTTGATATTGCACTGTTGACCACACCAGCTGATAGCTGTGTTCTAAAGCAATACCCGAACAATAGAAAGGAAAACACAGAGTTTGCTGGAACTTTGGACAGGCAGCCAGTTCTCTGTTTCCAGGGGGAATCCCCATTAAAATGTTCTATGCAATCTAAATGTAAACAGTCATCTACTACCCATGGGCACTCTGGACACTGGGTGAGCCCTGTCAGGCATTGGCCTGGTGCAGCTCAGCCAAAAAGGCATATAAGAAGCAGGTAACATCAGCTAAAATAGTTTATGATCAATTTTATATCATTCCTGTTAGATTTCGGATGTGGTCCTTGGTTAGGGTTAGACTTGGTCACATAAATGATTGGTTTAAAAACGTTTGTTAACACAGCTATAGTATATCCTGCACAGAAGCCAGAAGCTGAATTGCTGATCTGCTGGAGTTGTCTCTCGCATGAGGGAAGCATGTAAGAGGGGCTGCGGTTTCTCTAAGGATGCTCACTTAGTCAGTATATTATTTTCATTATTGAATATTTAAATAGCACTATAACATTCCAGAGTACTTGACAGATTTTTAAGTCTGCTTAATTAGCACAGTTACCACCACATGGAACGTATTCTTATAATCCACTAGTGGTTTGCTATTAATATGAGTCTCTGTAGAATGTGCATGATTGCAGTTCAGTCTAATAAGCGTGACATAAAAATTACACATGAAATTAACTGCTCCTGTATGGAATTCAACATTTGGGGTGATGGTCACATTGAGGCTCTGTTAGTGTATATTGTTGCTTTTCAAAAACAAAACAACTCTATAACTCATCTCAGAATACATAGGCTTGCCTTGACACTAACATAGTTGCTAGCAGCCTGTTCCATAATGCTGTTCCCTCAGTGAAGTGAGCACAAAAGTGATTGAAAAGTCAATTCATATCTTTACTGATGACATGGGGTGAGGATATGAAATGTCCCATAGTGATACAAGGATGGGGCAAGGATATATGGAGTGAGGATGCCCTCACTCAGGGTCATGATTTGTCTAAATGGGAGTCTCCAGGGCTGGGTTCAGCAGCGCCCTCCCCAGGGCTGGGCTCAGCCCTGTCGTATCACTGCACATTTCGATGTGGGAAATTAAGTGTCCTTTTGTTCTTGATGCCTTTAGTGTCAAAGCATAGCTAGACAAATATAAACTGGAACACAGTCTTCCTGATCATCTGCTCCAAGTGTTCAGCATCATAAACAGTGCTCTCTTGACCCTGTAACTTCCCTACTCGACAATTTGCTAATTGTACAATAATGCCTAAAGCAGAATCATGAGAACCTTAATTACTTTTGGAACTCCCAAAAATTAATGATGAATATGGACCATAAAATGCATCTCTACTAGTATATTAAATATGTATGCACAAATCTCTCTAACTATCCATTCTGTTCAGGCATAGGTGCTCACTGATAAGCAGTCTGATATGTTTGGAATACCTAAAGTTTGTGTCCTGGAGGCTTCCAGCTCACTAGCAGTAGTTTGCACTGAGGGCAGCAGGTTCTGGATTTGGCATAATCCTCAGGACTTCTGTACTCCCGGGACAAACAGGAAAAGGCATCTCCCAAACATCACAAATGTCTGGCCTGACTGGTGAGAGGCAAATGTGAACTGAAAAATTATTCGGCAGCCACCTAGCTCTGGGTAGGGCACCAAAATTTTCAGCAGTGTCCTAACCAGAGCTTTGTAAGGAGACAGAAGAGTGGGGTGTAACAGGGGCCACCCAAACCTCAGAAGAGCACTCTAGAGGATTTATGTTTAGTTAGTCATATGTTCTGTGTACCTTACATATATTTTAGTCATTTCTACACTCAGGATCATCATATGGCAATAAAAGTTAGAATGGCTACTGCAGACCTCGAATTATAATTTTACAAGGACGCTTGGCATTCTCTCTGGAAGGATCTGTCCTGTGTGTGGTGATTAGTGTATGTGCCAACATAAGGAAGGTTATGGGTGCTTTAGCACATAGAATATATCTATCTCTATTATGGCATCTCCTCTAATGAAAAGAGTGGATTTAAGGGAGGGATGTGAGCTCTTTAAAATATCCACAAACAGCTTAGACATAGAATATGTGACAAATTCATGAAATGCATGAGAAATGTTGAGTCCTGTCAACATGAAATTGTTTTTTATTAAGACACAGTCAAGCAAGAAACAACTTGAAAATGATGCAAATTGGCCGTCACTAGATTCAAATGTCATATTTTATAAGTCTCCATTTTTATAAAAATTGATGGGTTGCTGGGAAGATGCATGATTTTTTTGAACCAAGTTAATTCAGTCCATGTACCTGCATATGTTAGGTTTAATCTAGTTTTGTTATCTGGATGAATAGCTGGCAGAATACATATCCATAAATTCAGATGATTTATGAATCTTGATTGTTTTTGTAAACATAAGTGCCATAGAAAATATCCATTGGCAAAGAAATAACCTTGATAATTGAATTGCATTGGCTAGTGTATGTGTCTGTCTCTCCCTCATGGGATGGTTGCTATATGTATCATTAGCAGATGTGTAATCTCTGCCACTGCATAGTTTACATGTTTTTTCTCATGCCTTTCATGTGTTCCAGAAGGACATTTAAAGACATTTTAATGTTTCGTATGTTGTTTAAAATGAACCATGAACAATTTCCTCTGGCTAATAGTGCTTGTGTTCAGTACCTTAGAAAATAGTCACTCTTAAAGTTGGAGCAGTTTCTTTTGACAACAATATATGTCTCAGTAAAGTTTTTCAAAGCCATTGTTTAAATAGAAAAATTACCCGTCATTTCCTCTCCCCAGTCTGCATGACTTTCTCAGGACTCACAGCCAGTGAATGAGAACATGAACAAGATCCAATTGTCTGCTCATAAGCAGTGGCTGTAGCAAAGTGCTGACAAGATTTGGATCTTGAAAAAGGACAGATTATGCTGTTACATGGATTTGATCTGACATAGTTGTCATCAAGCAAAGATCCCCTTAGTGATATCAGACTGGCCAAAAAAGAAAGCAAAGTGACTTGTTCTGCTGCGTGCACAGAGCTTGGGCTGTGGAATGAAGAGTTTATGCATCCCAGCTGGATTTGTAGGTTAATGTTATAAACATCCTTTTTTCAGATATAACATAGTGACAATGCACTCGTTAGTTCATGCTTGAGAAGGAATAGGGTAGAGCAGGCTTTCTCAAAGCGTGCTCTGTGGAGCCCTGGGGCTCTGTGCAATGGGTCCCAGGGAAACCACAAGAAAATATTAATGACAGTTATTTGGAGCGATGTTTTTTTTCGATAAAAATGGAGACAACCATTTTTATAAATAACCTATTGAAAATTATTGTGGCCGTATTCAATAAATAAGCTTGACATGCAACATGAAATGGGGGTAGGGGTCGTATAAAACGAAGGGTAGTTTGGCAAAACACTCAGGCTATAGCTGACAAACATAGAAGTGTGCTGCGGTAGCATATAGCAAGTTTCACGTGAGCTAGAGGCCTGATGACATATATCAGAGGCTTCAAGCACCCGATACAACTGTCTGGCCTAGCTCTTCACAAATCAAAGATTTAAGACAATATTTATTTCCCCCTTTTTTTGGACTGAAGTTCGCTGAAATACAGTGCACTTCATACTGCATTGTCATTCATTTCACAATACATCACTGCCTACCCTTAGTATCAAAACACATTCTCCATGGATAAGAAACTTTGGCTTCTAACAACTAGACTTTGACGGGAACAAACAAAGCAAAATGTTGGGACAGGAAAAGGACAATCACTGCCTTTTGTGACTGAAAAATCGGAAAGTGAGCTGTCGAAGAGGAAACCACTTTCATCCACTGGATTAGCAGCAAGCAACAAGAAACACGAGTATGATGAGTGTTATTAGTCTTTTAATTTACTTGCATTGGAAATAAAGATGCTCCCGATGCACGGTGTGTGGTGTGCAACAATGTCCGTTCTCTGACACCTGCTAAACTATGAAGGCACTTTCAAATAATAAACTCTCAGTGATACAAATGGCTAAAATGGGTAATGAAAACACACAGAAGCATGCTACAAAGTGAACTACCTTATTGCACATGCTGGAGAAGCACATACAATTGCAGAAGAACTCATCCAGCCTTGTGTAAAATATATTGTAACATGTATGCCTGATGAGCAATCGAGTTAAAAAAGTGGCACTGTTGTCAAACAATACTGTTGCATATTGCATTCAAGATCTTGTTGCTGACAATAAGAAAGACCTAGTAAGGGCTCCACCAAATTTTCAGGACTGTATAGGGGATCCATGGCCAAAAATGTTTGGGAAAACCTGGGGTAGAGGAACTTCACTTAATATAAAAGCAAAAGAGTTGAAGATCTGAAGCAGCAAGATCCACTATAAGAAAACAGGGTTTGTCTAATGAATACTTAATTCATATCCAACTGGGATGTGACACTACTCCACCATGCTGTGTCCATGTGGATTCTACTGCTGTGCACAAACACTTCCCTAGTTTGCATTCATATATTTTGGTTTCAATGTGGGTTAGATAAAAGTTCTGTAGGGTACTTTTAGTATGCTGCAGGAGGATGTACATAGATACATTAGTGTACAATGGGTTAGTGAGAGGAAGATTTACATCCAGCTTATCATGTGCTAGATAGGGCTTCAGTCACCTGAGATATGATGCTCTATACCACTGCACTTGAGAATCAAATTGTCAATCTTTGAAAACCTCCAGCTGATTCAAAATACAATTTGCTCAGCTACACAGGTGGCATGCTCACCATTAGTCCGTGATTCCCAGAGCTGCATTTACTTTTCACTGAATACAGAGTCAAAATTTGAGGTTTCTGTCCTTGTCCTTTTCTTCAACATCATCTACCATAATGAGTGGCAATGCTAGGTGGACATTGTGTTTAAATACAGAGAACAAGTTAGTGTGTTACTTTTAGAATAAGGTACTCATGCTATGGGGATGAGTCTCAGCAGACAGAGAGATACTAATTCAGGGCTACTCAACTTTGGAAGCCCTGGGGGCCACAATGATCCTCTCAGCACATGTTGAGGGCCGCAACTTAAGTGTGGGTGCATGTACATGCAAATATATATGCAAATATATGCAAATAGCTTCATTCACACTGACGGGCATCAATACAAAGCACTTCCCACAATGCTCCGGCTCTCCTGGCACCTCCTCTCTAGGGGCTAGAAATGCCGACATCCTGTACCTGTCTGTCCTAGCCAGCCCGTCCGCTTGTATCTTTCAGTGCTCACCCCGCCTGGGAGATGCCTCGCCATTGTGGATCGTGTTCCCAGTGGAGGCCATGTTCAAAGGATCCCACCCCTGGGGCTCATGTTGAGCCCTGCAAAAACCCAAACCATCCCCGTGGGCTGCAAACAAATGGGCCACGGGCCGCATGCGGCCCGGGGCCGTGTGGTGAGTAGCCCAGTACACTAATAGATGATAAAGAAAATATGTTACTGTGACACTGACAGACCAGCCACCTGTGTGTGACCCAGAACAACTTAACATGATGTACTATAATTGTATCAAAACAATTCACCTGTCTGTGAATTTCAGAGATGTACTAGGCTAGCAATCATTAACCCGTTAATTTAATAGAAATCAAGGGTAGATTTTAACCTATATCTTGTTAGAAGTTTAACAAAGTAATCAAAGTAGCTTGTAGATGCTAATTCTCTTTCATATCTTAATTGCCTTACATTACATATGTGGACGGTTTAGTTAACCTTAAGATCAAAGATGTGAGATATTGCAGGAAACTAATAATTTAACTACATTGTTTTCAGCTTAACTATCTCTGTTGCCCTACAGTGTAATGATTATCTGTGTATGCATAGGAAATAGAAAATTAACTTCAAAGCCTATGTCTGACAACTATTTGCAATGCCTATTCTCCCTTAGAGGAAAGTCCTGCTGTGACAATTTCTATGAAGAGGCTTGTCAGCCTGCTAGAGAGCTATAAAAAGAGAAGCCTCAGGCCTGATCCTGTCTCTCAGGTCTGCTTTTATAGAGAGGGTCTAAACCACAGGACTGAGCTTTCCAGGTAATTTATCGGAATTACCCTGGAATTCTTATGGAAAAACTCTGACTCTTCACCTGAACTGCCAGTTAGACTGTAACCCTTTGAATCGATTTCAGAGAGCCTTTTACAAATCAGCAGCCTCATTGTCTCTGCTATGAAACTAGATAAGGACTTTACACTTATTCATATGTATATTGATCTTTTAACCATTTGTAACTCTTTTTTTCCCCCTTTATTAATAATTCTTAGATTTATTTATTAAGGATTAGCTGACAGTGTGATATTTAGAGAAGATCTGAGTTTGCTCTTGAACTTGACGTGTCTGATCTTTTGGGACTGGCAGAACTTTAAGTATGGTTAACAGGATTTCCAGTAACCTCTCACTATGTTAGACTTGGTTGTTTAGATGGGAGCCAAGGGCTGGAATGCCTAAAGAGCACTGTGTTTGGCTTTGGTGAAACTAGTTATAGAATAAACCCACTAGTTTTGGGGATTGTCTACCCCATTTCTTATAGTCTGCCCTAAGCGTGGCATTTTCAATGTGGCCCATCCATGCACCCCAGTCACAGTTACGGTTAACAACGCTTTATGGTGGAAAGGGGAACAGGTCTGATGAAGGGCCATGTAAAGTTGGTAAAGTCACCAGGATTACACTCTATTCTAAATTCCACATATACAACCTCCTGGGATAAGCTTGCCACTCTTTCTCCATTTCCACTTATAGCATTAATGAGGGTTACAATGTCTCCTATGCTGAGTCCATCTTTGGAAAACTAACTTTCTGCCTCAGCTTTAAAAATGAAGACAAGTTAATCATTTGTATTATTGCAGGAAGCAAGGGGAAAATGCTGTTTGTGTGACTACAATGGTTTTCCGGCGGGAACAGGAAAAGGAAGAGGGAGATCTTATGAAGGAGTAAAGGCAGGCCTGGGCAAAATATGGCCCCTGGGCCAGATCCGGCCCTCCAAGCCACTGGATCTGGCCCGCGGAGGCTGCGGGGAGCCCCAGGCAGGCTCCTGAGCTTGTCCCGCAGCCCCATGCGCTGTGCAGAAAAGTGGCTGCAGGGCTCCATTTTTGTTTTGAAACTGGAGGGGAGAAGGGAAGTTTTAGGAGCCACCCTGCCCCCAGCACATTCCCCTTGGCCAGTTTTTGGCAGAAACTGGCCAATGGGAGCTGCTTGTTAGAATAACAGGCAGCTAAGAATCATGTCCCCTCTCTTGGGCTCAGTTATTCATGAAGGACATGGCCAGGCAAGCAGGCTGGCTGTCTGGGAAACATTTTAAGCTCTGCAGGCAGGCAGGCAAGTTTGGTAGCTGACAAGTAAGTCTCTTGGCCACAGCCTGCTTCTGGCAACCCAGCCCTTTCCTGCCCCAACTCTCTAACCCCTCCTCCCCCAATCAACATACCCGAACCCTCTGTCCCCCTCTTACACCCATACCCCCTCCCAGATCTGGCACCCCAATCTCCTGCCCTAGATCACAAACCCCTCCTACCTTAGGTCACACCCCAAACCCCTGCACTCCAGTCCCCTGCCCTAGGACCACAACCATCTCCTTCACCCAAACTCCCTCCCAGCCTCCAGTCTCCTTGCTGCACCCCAGTCCCTTTCCCAAGCTCCCTTCTGCACCCAACCTCCATTCCAGACCCCGCATCTCCATTAATATCATGGAAGAGTGCAGCCCTTGACCACTTTTCAAAATCTTGGTGTGGCCCCACGTCAAAAATTATTGCCCACCCCTGAGTAAAGGGCATGGGGGTGCTGGATGGACTTTTGGGGACAGGGTCAGACAAAAGCTGGCAACACTAGTCACTTCAGGTTTCTTTGGCCAGGGATTTTTAAACATAGATCCATTTCTGGGAAAACACATCTAGGTAACAAACCCATGATGTTAGCTTTTTTAAATAGTTTGCTTCTTAGGTTAGAACTGTAGTAGAACTTCACTAAATCACACTTCTCTAATCCTCGCAGCCCATCATTCGCACACATTGGACTAGTTTCTGATATTGCTTGTTGTTTTTTACATCAGTTTAACTCCATTGACTTCCGTGAAGTTGTTTTCGTTTACATTAAGTGAGATCAGAATACCCAGCAATTTCTCCCTGTTTTTCAGCAATCATTTAACAGAAGCCTCTGGTGTGGGTCTCTGTTACTTTCACAACATTCACTATGGAACACTGCATTCTGTAAACTACGATACCCACACGAGGAAGTGAGGAGACAGATTGATAGAGCCAGATGTGTCCCCAGAAGCCTCCTGCTACAGGACAAGCCCAAGAAAGAAAGCAACAGAACCCCACTGGCCATCACCTACAGTCCTCAGCTAAAACCTCTCCAACGCATCATCAGTGATCTACAACCCATCCTGGACAATGATCCCTCGCTTTCACAGGCCTTGGGAGGCAGGCCAGTCCTTGCCCACAGACAATCCGCCAACCTGAAGCATATTCTCACCAGCAACTACACACCGCACCATAATAACTCTAACTCAGGAACCAATCCATGCAACAAACCTCAGTGCCAACTCTGCCCACATATATACACCAGCAACACCATCACAGGACCTAACCAGATCAGCCATACTGTCACTGGTTCATTCTCCTGCACATCTACTAATGTAATATATGTCATCATGTGCCACCAATGCCCCACTGCGATATACATCGGCCAAACTGGACAGTCCCTACGTAAAAGAATCAATGGACACAAATCAGATATTAGGAATGGCAACATACAAAAACTTGTAGGGGAACACTTCAATCTCCCTGGACACACAATTGCAGATCTAAAGGTAGCCATCCTGCAGCAAAAAAACTTCAGGACCAGACTTCAAAGAGAAACTGCTGAGCTACAGTTCATCTTCAAGTTTGACACAATCAACTCAGGATTAAACAAAGACTGTGAATGGCTTAACTACAAAAGCAGCTTCTCCTCTCTTGGAATTCACACCTCCAGATCAGCTGCTAGAAGTGGGCCTCATCCTCCTGATTGGATCCACCTCGTCATCTCCAGCCTGATTCTGGCCTGCATATTTATACCTGCCTCTGGAAATTTCCACTACATGCATCTGACGAAGTGGGTCTTTGCCCACGAAAGCTTATGCTCCAACACTTCAGTTAGTCTATAAGGTGCCACAGGACTCCTCGCCGCTTATGGAACACTGATACTTCATTGTATACTATTATTAAAACTACAATGGTCAAACAAACAAATGCATTCTGTGATGTATTTTCCTTGATTTTTTTAACCCTGTTTGCTCATTTACTACTTAATTTGCTAAATTCAGTAATACTGTGACATGGATTGCTCGGTCATTAGTGAAGTTCTATGTGATGTGACAATGTTAAGTCTACAAAGCTAATTTTCCATGTTTAATTTGTAATCCTAAAGCCTGTCACCTTGGAAAGGAGGTTATTAAATACACATGCACACACACTCAGTGTAGGCCTACTTTAGCATAGGCAAATTATCTGAATTTCATGCAGACTCAGCACTGAAGAATGAGTGAGGCCAACATTTCCTTTGGGCAAGGCACTGAAAGGAAAAGCAAACTGCTGTCCAGCTCACCAGCAGGAGTGAAGGGGGAACCAACACCCTGCTTAATCTTGTCTTTCCAGCAGTTGAGGGCTAGGCTTTTGTCAGAGGTAAAGAGGAAGCAGTTAAGAGGTTCCCCTTCCTCTCTTTGGCCTAGGCAGCTCTGCCACAGCTCCCCTCACTCCTTGTCCTTGGGTGATGTGGTGGGAATTTCCTCTCCAGTTTCAATCTACTGTAACCACTTCCTGTGACTTCAGGGAGGGGTTTGGAGGCTCCACTGTCACTGCTGAATATGTTGGCTGACCAAGCTGGCATTGGCCCAGCAACACTGCCCTGGGAACTCATCTGCCCTTCTCTCCACTCACTGCCTCCTCAAGTGTCCACTTCCTGTCCCTCAGACTCCATCTTCCTCACTACTCCTTCCCTTAAGGTGACCAGATGTCCTCCTTTGAGGAGGACAGTCCTCCTTTTGAGGGGCTTGTCCTCCCCAATAATTATGTCCTCCTTTTGTCCTCCTTTGAAAAAAATTGTCCTTCTTGTCTTACTTTGCCAAAAAAAATATATCCTGCTGTTTTTTAAAGTATCATTATACTGCAATTGAACCCCTGTTAAAAGGCTTAATATACAGTAAAAGTACACTTAGAGGGTATTTATGAAATGTTATTGTTTATTTTGAACCATTTTAATTTAATGTCAATGTGATTTTTTAGTTGACACAATTAACCCTAAAAATGTCAAAGAAAAGAAAATGCCATTTCAACAAGAATTTAAAAAAGGAATTTCCTTTCATCAGAATTGTGGATGTTTCATCAAACAAACATCAAAATTCTTTAACATTGGCATCAATGTCCCAGAATGTTACAGACTTCTTAGGAAGTACATCATTTGGAGAAGACGAAAAGAATTTAGTGGCTGCCGAAGTTCTGACTGCATACCACACTGTGATGCACAATCAGAGTTTTCGGAGCATGGACTGAACATCAAAACTGAATAGAGTACTTTATAATAAAAAATTCCATTGTGCCAGAACTAAAGGAGAGGCTATTATTTGCAACGTTTTTCAAACTTATGCACGAGAGAATTTGAAGAAAGATTTAGATGAAGCTAAATTTGTTACACTTCTTTCGGATGCTTCAACCACAAAGATACAAAGTTGTATCCGGTGTTAGTTCGTTACTTCAGTTTTGAAAATGGTATTCAAATCAAAGTTTTGAATTTGGAAGCAATTAATGGTGAGACATCTGAAATAATATCCAATCATATCAAAAAAATTAGTGGATAATCATAATTTGAATGATAAAGTTATTGCAATGTGTGCCGATAACACAAATACTAATTTTGGCGGTGTAAATCGCAAAGGCGATAAAAATGTTCATAAGAAAATGATGCATTTACTTGGGAAAATGATTATTGGAATCGGTTGCAATGCCCATATTGTAACTAATGCCATCAATACAGCATCAAGCTTAATGTCCATCGATGTTGAAGTTGTGATACCTCAAATTTATTTACATTTTGAACGATTCACTGTAAGAGTTACATCATTAAAGACTTTTTGCGAAGAAGCCTCAGTTGAATATAAAAAACTGTTGGGATATTCGAAAACAAGATGGTTAGCTTTAATGCCAGCCATTGAACAAGTGCTGCAATTGTTTGAGCCTTTAAAATCATATTTTCTAAGTTTGGAAAAATGTCCACTGATCTTGAAAAACTTTTTTAAGAATGAATCTGCTGAAGTAACTCTGTAATTTGTTCACAATATAGCAACTTTGTTCCAGTCAGTTATAAAAAGTATTGAAAAAGAGCATATAACTTCTACAGAAGTGGGATTGCATATTAAACAATTAAAGGAGCAACTTCAATCACGTCTTGAGTCCAACTCCCCTTCCATTGGTTGTAATTACTAATTTAAACAAATTACAAGAGAGCAATCCGGGAATGAAGAAAGAATTTACGAGGGAGGCGATGAACTTTTATAAAAATGCTCTTGAATATCTAGAAAATTGGATTAAGCATGAAGAATGGATTGTGTTTGATTGGATTCTGCTGAATGAAGAAATTCAATGGAATAAAATCCTTGAAACAGTTTTATTCATTAAAGAAAAATTTAGCATCACAATAAATGACAATTTATTGTTCGACAAAGTATGAAGAATTAACAATATAATAAAAGACAATGAATGGACTGAACGCGAAATTGATAAAAAATGGATCGAGCTTTTTAATTTCTTAAAAGAGCGACAAATATTGATGTTTTTAATGTTATATGATTGTTTTTGTTAAGTCTGTTTGTCTTATAAGATGACTAATATCGTGATCATTTATTTATATGATTATTTATATACATATACAAATATGGTTTTTTTTTGTCAACTCAGTGTCCTCCTCGCACATTTTCAAATTCTGGTCACCTTCCCTTCCCTTCACCACCATCCCCTGAAATCCTCCTCTCACACTGCATCTCCCAGAAGTTCTCTTCCCCGTCCTCCTTCTCCTTCCTAAGTCCCCCTCCACCAACTGCTCCTCCCTTATCATCTGTTTCCCCCAGCATCCACCTTCTTGTATTGCCATTCACCCTCAGGTACCCTTTTCACCTGAGTAGGCAGGTTGCTGGTCTTCCCTGTGTTGGACAGCAGGGGCTTTAGGCCCACTAGTTTCTCTTCTTGATGTGCCCAATCACCAGCCTGGGAAATGGAGGAGGAGCTGGGAGACAGAGGACCAGCCTCATGGAGCCAGGAGGTGAGCATAGAGAGCAGCATCTGAAGAAGAGGCCCATGGCCCAAAAGAAGCTCAGTGGAGAGCTTCATAGCAATGAAGAGGAGACTGTAGTTGTAGAGAGGGGAGGTATTGGGCTGATTACTTGGGGCAGAGGTTAAGATTCAAAAAGTGGTTAAGAACTCATGGATTGGAAAAGGGAGGGCAACAGTAGCATTGAATTGATTGTGGGATTTGAGGCAGAGAGGTTGAGGACTGAATACATTGAGAGGATGCAGACAAAAAATTGAAGTGATAAAGGAAGGGTGAGGCTCTTGGAATTATAGTGATGAACAGAAGGAAGTATCCTGAGAATTTATTGAGAGAAGGTGGCAATGAATTTTGGAAAATTGGGGATAGGTGCATTGGGAAATTGAAGGATTTGAGAACTGAAATATCATGGAGGGGATCAAGAAGTGAACAGAATGAAGAAACAGGAAGTCAGTAATTGAACTGATGACTGAATAATTTGGGGGTGGAGGCTGCGAAGTGAATAAATTGGAGGAAGGTTGCACAATAAGTGAACCAGCAAAGGAAACATGGAGTTGGAGAAAGGACTGCAGGAGAGGGAGCACAGACTATAAAGAGAATGAGATTCAGAACTGATGAATTTATGAGAGTTAATGATGGACAGCTGTAGGTGAGCAGAGTGGGGTGGATCTGAATTCTTGTGCAGGGGGAAGAGAGTTGGAAGGGAGGAATGGATTGTGTTATGTGAGACTGGAGAAGAAAGTAGAGAGAGATTAATTGCATAGAAAAAGGGGAAAGTAGGGACAGGGAGACTGTGGATTTGGGAAAAGAAGTTGTGGATTTCAGGGATTAGGAGAAGTAGAAGGGAATGGGGAAGGAGAGAGAAATTTGGAATCATGGAGAAAAGAAAGTGAGGGAGAGAGAAGAAAAGAGAAAGAGACTTCAAAATATAGAAAGGGAGCAGTGGGAATGGAGATATTAACCATATAGCATGGGTTATAGAGACACGAGGCTGCCTCTATATGTCTGTGTATGGGCCTGGGAAATGTGCAAGGGCATTTAGTGCTTGGCTTTGTGTGTGTGGCATTTATGGGTAATTTAATATAATATCATTTGCCAACTGGCA
This sequence comes from Rafetus swinhoei, assembly GCA_019425775.1. Taxonomy (NCBI): domain Eukaryota; kingdom Metazoa; phylum Chordata; order Testudines; family Trionychidae; genus Rafetus; species Rafetus swinhoei. The sequence goes on from CM033437.1 coordinate 230,414,527, forward strand.
AGTTATTCAGGTAAAGAATACCAGATATATACACAGTAAACATGTTCATTTAATACATAAAATGATTATATACAAGTGTCTTAAAATCTACTCTAACTGTACATTGCATTTTTAAAATTTGCAGAGAAGGCCCTTCAGGGCGCATTCTTCTCCTCCGCACTCCCATTCTTATTTAAGTTTGGTGATTCCTGGTAGCTCCCCAAAGCCTCCCATTTCCTTTTGGCTAGCTATGGGCCTACTCAGGGCCTTGAAACATCTGGAAGTAATTAAATGCTAATAATATTGGGCATGTTCTGTCCTGCACTGTTTTTATCTTAAACTTTCTTTGTAAATGAGCATACAGGTATCAGTGGAGAAAAGGCCAATGGCTTTACTGTAACTTTACAACAATTACTGCGGTTTCAATGTGTTAGTTCCTTTACAGACAAATATGAAGAACAATCAATGTTGCAGTCTAGGGCCTTGCTCCTGCAAAGATATACTCAGCTTTACACCCTGGGAGTAATTCCATTGATTCTGATGAAACCACTCACAGGGCATAAAATTTGAATGTGTGAATTAGTCTTTGCAGGATTGGCGACAAGGGCTCTGATGATGCCATTGGATGCATCAGGCAGACCCTAGTGCTCATGCAGCGTTCTGCGGACTTCAGTGGAACTCCTGGCGAGGTGGCTCCTAATGAGATTGGTGCCCAGATAACAATTATCTGAATTAAATTCTGTTTATTCATTACTGGAGCAGGAAGAAAAAAAATATTTCCCTCAGTGTGCTGCAGCTGTAGAAAGAGTAGCAATATCAGCTGGGATTCCCAGAAGATTTCATCAAAGGAAACAGAAGTGCTTACAGAAGCGATTGTGAAACCAGACAACTTTTAGTAGTCCATTTGTAAGGGTGCTTCCAGCGCAGCGTTTCAGGAGAAACAGGAACTATTAAGCAAAGAAAGATACATTTTCTCTTTTTTAAAAGAGTTTTTATTATATATTATTTACAGGAGCATCTGTTACAAGCTGGGCACTTTCCCAACACAAGATATTGAGCATGGCTCTGATGAACTCGCAGTCTGATAACAGACAGAGGTGAAGGGGGAAGGGAACAGGAGCTACAATGGACAAAGTACTTATAAGTCATATAGGCAGGGCTCGACAAACCGCAGCGAAATTCACTCGCCTGTCCCGCACCGCGCATGCGCCAGCCCCGCACTGCGCATGCACGCGCCGCCAGTGAAGGGGGCGACCAGCTGAAATCTACTCGCCACGGGCGAGTAGGTACATGGATTTGTCGAGCCCTGCATATAGGCAAGTCAATTTGATTCACTTGGCAGCTTGGAAAAAGTGAATCTTTAAAATGGATTTAAATGTGGAAAAGGGGAGAGGCTTTGTGGATGTGCTCAGAGAGGCCATGCTATGCAGAAGGAGTCATGCACACACAAACATCATGTTTTGCTACATTGTTATTCAGAGCTAAGGAGGAGAAAAGGGAAGAGTGCAGTAGATGATATATAAAAACGAGAGACAAAAGTCTATTTTCAGTTTGTTGAAATAATCTAGTACAGGTCTCCATTTGTTTCCAAGCAAGTATTTCTTATATAGTAATGAGGTAAATATTTGATAAGGGAAACCCAGATTTAGGTAGTTAGGCATGTCAATTATGGTTGGATGGTTTAAATAAAAAAAGTAAACTACTAATTTTGGGGAAGGTTGATGCAGTTTCTGCTCAAATTAGAACCCTGTGTAGACAGCTTCAGATCACTGAGAAAATTAAAATTTAGAGAGGAAATGCCTGTACAGATTGGGGAAAGGAGGCGATGCCTTGATGTATACAGCATCTTGTGGGTAGTAAGCATGTCTTATGTACTGAGTTATAGAGATGAAGTGAAATAAAACATCTGCGTACAATAAAGATTTGTGTCTGTCTTAAATTACTGGCAACTGTAAATTTGTGTATAGCCTCCACAGTTTATTCCCACTTCTTTGCCAATAATGCAAGATTTTTATTTCTAGGAAAGAGGGGTGTTTTAATATTTGATAGCATCTAGACATAAAACCTCTCTCAGGCCAGCCATAGCCTACAGTGACTCTAAAAGCAGTATTGGAAGGGCTAGGTTTTTGATACATAGCTTTCCTCTTTTCCATACAACAGTGTTATTTTGAAATAACAAAGTGAGCATCTACACAGCAAGCAAGCCTGTTATTTTGACATAACGGACTTCTTATTCTGAAATCCGTAACCCTCATTTTACAAGGAATAACACCTATTCCGATATAGTTATCCTGCTGGCCACTCTGTCCATGCTCACCAGAACTCTATAGTTCCCCTTCCCCTGCAGGCTTTAAAGGTGCAGCCACAGAGGAAACAATGTATGGCACACAGCAGGCCCTGCTTGCACCGTGCCATATAGCAGCGCCCAGATCTGCCAGCCCTGCTGCCATGGCAGACCCCAGCATTGCACCTGAGTCCCCCATGGCTACCAGCACAGCAGAGGAGGCAGGCCCATCCTGGACTGGTGTGGAGATCCTGGATCTCTTTGAGATCTGGGGAGAGGAGACGAACCTCCAGGATCGCCACACCAGATGCAGGAATGCTGAGATCTACAGCCGGATGGCTGGCAGCCTGGGGCAGAGGGGACACATGCGCACCCAGGAGCAGGTGTGGATGATGGTGAAGGAGCTCAGACAGGCCTATACTAGGGCTAGGGAGAGCAGCTCCCGCTCAGGGGGTGGCACCACAGACCTGCCAGTACTACAAGCAGCTCCACCGCATTCCGGGAGGGGGGTGGGTCAGTCCTTCCCCTTCCCCCCTCCCCGCCCCCTGGTTGTGGACTCTGGGTGGAAGATGGTCATTGTCACCCTCCCGGAGGGCAGGCCTGCAGCCGAGGAGGAGGAGCAGGCCACGTGGTCCATGATGCCCATCAGCCAGGATCTCACCCTGTCCTTGGAACTGTTACCACCCTCCCAGGATGTCGCTCAGGGATCGGACGGAGCTGGGGAAGGTCTATCAATTGAGATCCATGACCGTCCCTAGACACACCTGGGTGGAGTCAGCAGGCAATGAGGGGCTGTGCGCTTCTCACTCGGCCTTCTCCACCTGGGCATGACGCAGCAGCCTGTGCACATGGGTGCATGTGGAGCGCCCATCTGGAGTACTCAGCCCCAGGAGGCTGCTGTAGAGGACCCTTGTGCTCCTGCTCACAGGGTTTCTGGAGAGGCCTGTCTTGGTCCTGACCCCGTGGTGGGACAAGCTCCCACCAAAAGCTAACACTAAGGAGGCTGGTGTCCTGGACACGCACAGCAGCAGTGCCATGCACAGTTCATGGTCAGACCTGCACTCTCGGGGCAGCGAGTGCTCCCAGGCAAGCATGGTGAGACAGAGGACACTGAGCCTCTGCTAGGGGAGCCTGCTGGGAGGGAAAGGAACTGGAGGGGACACCGGTAATACCCTTCCCGGCACACACACCTCTCCCCAACACCCTCCTCCCCTCTCCTCCAGCAGGCAGGGGTACAAGTCCTCTCTCTGTGGGACACCACCACTGGCAGTCCCGACGTGTGTGCAGCACAGAGGGAAGCCGAGCCGCCCTGTTGCCTTCCTCCCACCCCCAGGCTCCCGGCCTGGCTAGCACCTTCCCATGCCTGCTTGTCCCTGGGATGTGGGGTAGCAAGGCTCCCCCTGGGACATCTGTGCCCCTGTAGAAAGGGGCCCACTGTCTAGGCCACTGATGGCCTTCTTCCAAGCACGTCGCCTTCATCTGACCCAAGACCTTTCGGTGTCGCCTCAGAGATGAGGGCTGGACTTCAGACACCCTGTCTCCTGGGATGACTGCCCATGTCTTTGTTCTTCACAGCTGGACCAGATGTGAGTGAGGCGCCTGCAACACCTCACGTGCCAGTCTCCCAACCCCGTGAGAGCCGCTGCCACAGACAAGCTCGTGAGGACCTGGAGCAGAAGCACATCGCTGCCCTGCGTGCCCTGCAGCGGTCTCTGGAGGGAGACATGGAGCTGTGCCACATCACCTGGCAGGAGTTCTTGCAGCAGGCCCAGACCACGTGTATGGCTTATAAATCCTCTCCTGCCTGTGTACTACACATGAGGCCTAGAAGCAGAGTTTCAGATCAGCAAGATTTACTCATTCTAGTCCAGCCATTTTGGAATAAAACTAAAAACAAACAATAACTAAATCACGAGAGCAAAATTGGCTTTTCTACTCATTCTTTAGATGAAGACTTGGCCAATGGGAATGTGGCATCTAGCTGGCATCTGGCGGCATCTAGTTACGGAATGAACTTCTAGAAGAGATTAAATGAGCCCACGATCTGATCCCGTTTAGGAGATGCTGAAAAATCTCTCTCCACTATAACCGGAATGACACAAAAGGAAAAGCAAACCATGCCCCACTCAGCTCTTTCTCTTGCCTGGAGAGGTAGAGGAGTCTGAAATACCATGAAGTCTACTTGGGTTTTTGCCTTTATTTTTTATGGAAGTCCTTTGTGTACTATGGTGATGGGCAGCCATACAGAACTCTTAGATTGATAGGTAAAGGCTCAGCATTTTTTTAATGCTTACCATCATAAGGCCTGCTCCTGCCAGCTTAACTCATTTATGCAGCACTTTACCCTGTGAGTCATCTTCCTGTAATCAGTGGACTACTTGACTTGCATGTTGAATCATAGAAGATCAGGGTTGGAAGAGATGTCAGGAGGTCATCTAATCCAACCCCCTGCTCAAAGCAGGACCAACCCCAAAGTAAAGTACTACTCACTTTCTTAAAGGCTAGCTAAATCTAGCACAATATTGCTCCTTGCCTTACTTTTCCTCTTCTATGTGCTACAGTAGTTACTTAGTGTATCCATTTGTATTTCTTTGGCTGTGTTTTCCACCTGCCATTCGCCAATGAAATATTTATTTTCCAGCTAGTAGGATGGGGACATAGTCTGTTGTGTTGATTCTGTCAGTCATAAGGCTGCATGTTTTATATATAATAAAATCATACAAAGATCAAGTTATGATTAAAAACAAACAAAAAACACAATGTCCTTGAGTGTATATTATTTACACCAAATCCAGGAGGTTATCTGAATACATACTATGGATCTTCTGATCATAAAAGACAGGGATGGAAAAGTCAGACTAGATTATGTGGTGTGATCCGATATTGGTGGGATAAAAGTTACAGAAACAAATATTTGATATGCCAGTTATCAGCCTTAAAGTCGCCTTTTTGAACAGAGGACTGTCTAAAAAAGACCTGGGGAAAAAGGTCAGAAACAATGAAATTCTCAAAAAAATCAAGATCTTATCATCTGTCATATCAGAAAACTAAGTTAAATATATCTGAAGGTATCGAACCTGGCAGTCTGTCTTCATCAGATGAGCATCAGAGAGGAGTTGAATTGATCTGACAGCTGTGGGCTAAATTAAAAAGTTGAAGAGTGGAAAACAGTTCAGATCTGGAGTGAATGTACTGGTTTGGATTTTTAAAAAAGACTTCCCTGAACCTGGAATGGAAAGTGAGCTTGAGTGGGTTTCTGAGAAGGTGGTGTGTTTTTTTTATTTTTATTTTTTTTTGGGGGGGGGGGGGGGGGGGGTTGTTGTTCTTTGGTGCTGGTGATATACCAGCCAGTATTTTTGTTGCTGTGTTTTGAGCTGGGTGGTATTCCTGTTTGTATTGAGAATTAAACTGCTGTCAGAATGTGGAGTGTTCATGTACAGACAAGGTGCTTGGTATCTTTTTATTTTGTTTTTGAGGAGTGGTTTGTTTTTGTCTTTTGCATAGTAAACTAAAGAGTTCAAGTAAACCTATTTGCATTTTTTTCACTTTTGGGTGCCTGCAATTCCAGGTTACAGCCAAGACTGGAAATGGAAAGGTACTGTGAAAAAGACTGTTTGAGAGCCTCCCTTCCCAAATTTTCAATCCCACGATGGTAAGACGTGGTTAAAACTTGAGATAGGGGTGCTGCTGTAGACTTACTTAACTGCCATCTCTCACTGGAAACCAAATTCTGAAATCTACACTCAGTCTTTACACAGTGAACATATGCCCCACCTAGTCCCAAATGAAAGTCAGTGAGAGATGCAAGTGCTCAGCACTTCTAAAAATCTTACCCTTATTTAGGTGATAAGAAAATGTTGATCAAAGTAACTTTCCCAAGGTTATGCAGCAAGTCTGGGGCAGAGCTGAAAATAGAATCTGGGTCTCTCAGCTCCCTGTCTAGTATGTTAATCGCAGGACCATTCTGCCTTCCTTTAAAAACAAAATTACTTTACAAAAAATGATGACAGTGTGTTCCAGGGAATAGTGTGTGAAAGAAATGGTAGGATCCCAGAAAGGCTTGTGTGTGCACTTAACTTTGTCAGTAGTCCCATCACATTCTTTGCTTAAAGCTAACAAATCCAAAAGTTTTTGCAGGATTGAGGCCTATTGTTATGTCATCTAGGGTGTGTCTACATTGCACCCGCAGATCAAAATAAGCTACGCAATTTGAGCTACGAAAATTGTATAGCTTATTTCCAGTGTATTTCAAAATAGATCAGTATCCCGAAACGTCCCTTAAGCCTTGTGGAATGAGGTTTACAGGGATGTCAGAATAGAGAACCCGTTATTTCAAAAGCTATTTCAAAATAACGGGCTTGTTTAAAAGATGGGGAATAGCTATTTCGGATACTGGAAGTATCCTGAAATAGTGCTGCTGTCTAGGCACACCCCTAGAGATTAGCTTAGGCTAAAATAAGGTGTGTAAGTGGGTGGTAATTTCTAGAAACCATTTGAAATCCTTTAAATATATTTTACAAAAATGAAATATATGGAATTTAGTCAAAAATATAACTGGGCTCAAAAAAGAAGTAGACAAGTTCAGGGAGAATAGGTCCATCGATGGCTGTTGGTCAAGATGGTGAAGGACACAGTTCCACGCTCCACATGTCCCTAAACCTTCAACTGCCAGGAACTGGGACTGGCTGACAGGATAAATCAGTTGAAATTACCCTGTTCTGTTCGTTCCCTCTGCAGCATCTGGCTCTGGCCGCTGTCAGGGACAGGACACTGGGCTAGATGGACCACGGGTCTGATCCAACATGGCTGTTAGTATGAAAAAGCTTTTGTCCTCAGGGGAAAAGTGAATTAGGGGGAGGGAAGAGTGCTAGGAATTATGGGAAGAAACAGTACATCCTTTGTGAAGAAGGCAAAAACAGTTGTTTTGGATGAGAGGGTGTCCAAGGCAGGATTACATTTTTCACCTGAGTCAAAACTATGGCAATAAATGTACTATCCTGACATGATAATTCCTGATGGAAAAGTATACAAGCCAGTGAACCTTTTTCTTTTTTGTGACTGACTAAATACTGAAGCATTAGATTATTGCAACAGCGGTTGATCGCAAAGATTGCATGCTCTAGCTTCATGAACAGGATTCCTATTATCCCAAAAGGCAAAAAATGCTTCAACAAGCTACTGTGTAAAAGAAACTAACTTTCTTGTTTCCTTTTTTGCCTTAAGAGGGTTTGGAATCGCTATACTACCACCTTTTAACTTTCTAGTTCTATTGCTCTGAAGCAGGAACTGGGCCCTGTGTAAAAAAAAAAAAAAAAAGTACAACATCCTCCAGCAATGGTCCGAAACGGAGCTGTATATCTGTGGTGAGGTGAAGTGTGTGGGCCCGTCACATAGAATTTGGTAATACTTTTTTAAAAGTGGGGAAGTTTTGATGAATAGATTGTTCTAATGTGGGTGTAACTCGAAGCTATGCTGAACAACTGCTGAAGTTATGAAGGAGAATGAGAGGAATCTCTAACCTGCTATGACACAATAAACTTCCTATTCTCTTAAGTAATTTTGCTTTTCCTGCAGCCCGCACTCAGCAAAAATGCTTGTAGGAAGAATGAATACTGCACTGTAGTTAAACATTTTCTTTCAAAAAGGCCTTATTTTTTATTTGTAGTTGAAATAGTCAGATCATCTCCTACGAGGTAATGGAGAAAGTCTAGCTAATTTGGAGAAGGGATCAAGCACTGTGTGCTGTTAAAATGACTGTCCGTCTGCAGATGCTATTAGAGAATGATAATCTTTCAGTGGAGTTGGTATACAAACCTGTGCAATTCGATAGCAGAAAGATAATATCTCAATCTATAAATCATTTAGTAATTTCTATCAAACTCTGTTTAATTTCAGTAGAAACCTATGGAATTCTTTTCTATTCATTTTTATAGCTCTTTTCCCATAAGGGCACATAATAAAAGCAGTCCATGATTATGTGATTAGACTAACTATTTGATGGAACGATATGGTGTTGAAACAGTGATGTGATTGAACACATGCCAGTATAGATTTCAATGAAGAGTGACAGGATGCTGTTTGATTTCCCTGAGCTTTGATTGTCTGAAATCCTTCTTTTGAATTTGAAAGTAGCAATTCTTATAATGACAGAACTCCGATTATTCATATCTCTCTAATTACCAATGGGGAGGCATTTCCACCTATCCAGAAGTGTTTTGTTAATTTATCAAGCTGTCGCTATTTTGCCAATTGTTGACTTATCCAGTTTGTAAAGTAATCTGTTTCCCATTTGTTAATTTTTCAATTTGTGAGTTTTAAATTGATGAATTTTTAATTTTGTCACAGACTACCATTTACAAGGCAATTAAGCTGTCTACATCAACATTTATGCTTGACTTGCAAGAGAAAGTGGGACGTTTTAATTTTATATCAGAAACTGGAGTCAGTGGGTGGCTTGAGCACAAGGAGAGGGTGGTGGTTCTGTCAGGAGTTGAGACATCCATGTTTATTTTACTTGGTTGAAATTTGGGATTTGGCGCAAACACCTGTTTTTATACTAATTAGAAAGGGGCAAAGAGGTGAATCATTCAGGGCTTTCCGGATTGAAACCCAACATCCTGAACTCCACCAGAAAACTGAAATAACTATGATGAATTGCCTACATATCATCACTGCAATAGAGCATGGCAGTACTGAACAAATGCAACACACTGATTCTAGTTTGGAAAGCACTTCTGCTTGATACAACTGGCTGATGAGACACTCTTGCAGCCACATTCTTGGCCCTCACTGGGGACCTGATCCGAAGCCCATTGAGGTAGATGGAAAGATTCCCATTAGTGGGCTTTAGATCAAGCCCTAAGTCCCCCTTGCACCATTTCTGAGATTCAAAGGGCTATAAGCAAGCAACTGAGGATCATAGAATCATAGAACTCTAGACCTGGAAGGGACCTTGAGAGGTCATCGAGTCCAGTCCTCTTCCCTCATGGCAGGACCAAGCACCATCTGGACCATCCCTGACAGGTGTCTGTCTAATCTGCTCTTAAAAATCTCCAGTGATGGAGATTCCACAACCTCCGCAGGAAATTTATTCCAGTGTTTAACCACCCTGACAGTTAGGACGTTTTTCCTAATGTCCAACCTAAACCTCCCTTGCTGCAATTGAAACCCAATTGCTTCTTGTCCTCTCCTCAGAGGCCAAGGAGAACAATTTTCTCCCTCCTCCTTGTGATACTTTTTTAGGTACTTGAAAACCGCTATCATGTCCTCCCTCAGTCTTCTCTTTTCTAAACTAAAAAAGCCCAATTCTTTCAGTCTTCCCTCCTAGCTCATGTTTTCTAGACCTGTAATCATTCTTGCTGCTCTTCTCTGGACCTTCTCCAATTTCTCCACATCTTTCTTGAAATGTGGTGCCCAGAACTGCTAGCTCCCAGTTAGCAGTGCATCAGGGGGGCTAAGGCAGGCTTCCTCCCTGTCCTGGCACCACAGACGGCACTGCGCCCTGGAAGTGGCCAGCAGCAGGTCTGGTCAATAGGCAGAGGTGCACAAGTGGCTCTGCGTGCTGCTTTTGCCCACACGCAGCAGTCCCCAAAACCGATGCCTCAGGTGCAGGCAGTGCAGGGAGTCCCATCCAGCCCCACCTAAGAACTGGACCAGCTGCTGGCTGCTTCGGGGGCACAGCAGGGTCTGCAGTGCCAGGACAGGGAAGAAGCCTGATGGCCACTCTACAGCAAGGCGACCCCATGCCTGACGTTCCCAGTACTGGATCATGACCCTTAGTTTGAAAACCACTGCTCTAGGGATTGCCCAGTGATGTGGCTCCTTCTGTGAAAAGCAGCAACTCAAGGTTTATATAGTGCCCTGGTTGGAAATGTCTTGCAATTTAAAAGGAATCTGGGAGTGAACGCAAATGAGCTGTTGGAAACACATAGCTGGAAGTGTGGCAGGGTGCTGGTTTGGAAGCCCTTAATCGGCTCCTGCCACTCCAGCCCCCACCAAGGGAAATGGATTGGGGCCTGGTGAATAGCCTTGTGCCTGCCTGGTAACTGGCAGCACCTGCCAGCCTCATTGGCCCAGAGCTCTAATGGTCTGGAGGGAGTCAGAGAAGAGAGGAAGAAGGGAAAGAGAAAGGTCAGGTAGAGAAGGAGATAAGAGCCTCCCAGTTGGTTGCTGGCCAGGCCTGATGTAGGCAAAGTATCTGTGAAGCCTGTATATAGATGGGAACTGGCAATGGGAAAGAGCACCGGTGTTGCACCAGACTGAAGTGTCCCCGACTCACTGAAAAGAGGGAACGAACAGACCAAATACCCAGAACATAGTGAGAGCCCTGGTACAGGATGATATAAAGAAATTTGAGTTTTCTGGTTGTAGTGAATGGAGAGAAAACATTGAAGCTCAGGTCCACTTCAAAAAAGTAAGAAAAAGTTCTTATTCAAAAGCTTTTAGTCAGGCTCAACTGCACAGAGTTAAAAAGACTGCCTTTACAGGATTGACTTTACAAAGCAGTGTTGATTTTATTATCAGAATATGCAAGATTCACATATTGACTTGGGTGTATTCCTTCAGCCAGCTTGGTTCTAATGACATGAGAGTCTAGGAAAATGCACTTCGGTAAAGACTTGTTTGTTGATGTGTTACTGACACAATGGACAGCCTCTAGGCTGAGTTCTTGATTAAATTTTTAAAAATACCTATAGGATTTAGCCTAAATGGGGTCATTCTCTTGTCATCATAAAAACTGCAGAGCCATGAACCATCCAAATAAAAATCCAAATGGACCAAATACATATAATAAACATAAACAAAACCAATTTTAACCACTCAGAAACTCAACAACGTTATTGCTATTGCAATTTGCTCTATAATCAGGGCTGTACACCGCTCTCTCCTGAATGTGCTTTGATCGGGGATAGAAAAGTGATAGCTTTCAAGATTTTGCTCACCTGGAAAAAATTGTGTCTTCAATCTTTTTGCAATGGGTGCTTAATGCCTATATATCCCACAATTATAATTTAAACATACTGCATCCTAGGAATAAAGAGAACTGAGCCAGTTAAATATTTAGATGGCAGGGGATGTATGTCTCTGCTGAGTTGAACACCACCCAAGCTGAATTTTGGGAGGTACCTTAACCTCAGGTCTTGAGGTCATTATGCCACCAGAGTGTTTGAATTCTTAAGTGAACAATGCACTGTGGAGCATAACCTTATGCTTGGTTAATGCTGGATCTCTGAGCAGTCCTTACCTCAACCACCTCCAGACCAGTCCAGCATACAAAGAGTGATGTCACTATTGTGAAAGAAAAGAAAAGCTCAGTGGGAAGACAGAAGCCAGACCCCCAAATTAGGGATCCTTTGGCTGAATAGTAGAGCAGACAGACTCTAAAAGATCAAACCACTTTTGCATGCCAATGTGGCATGTGATGTCAAAGATAAAAGGATAGCCTTTTTTTCAGAAGCAAGAATGTTTTGAAGAGAGAGAGTGAAATCTTAGTATCTATGCTGAAATGCATAAAAAGCACATGTTTCTGATATTGTTTTCTTTTATGTTAAAAGGACTGGACATCTGGCTACATTTTAGAAAATTAAATTTAGAGACACTAAATCATTGCTCCACAAAGCGAAAGGTAGTACAACCAAGTATATCAAATAAGGTAACAATGAAATGTTTGGCAAGACTTCAGAGTAATGGAAACTCCTACAACCACAAAAAGGGTGAAACATATTGTGATATACAGGACACTTTAACTTCTCATTTATCTGTGATATTTCTTAGTATATTTTACAATAATACATAGTGTTCTCATTTGTGTAGATGGCTGTGCTTTGACGCCGAAATTCCAGATGTTTTCTAGGTAACTCTATGGAGGCTATTTTATATTGTTTCATTACTTATCACTAGTGTGAAAATCCATAAATTAGACTATTAGGCTGATTGGATGTGTCATGATTCATGCACACCTTGGTGGCATTTAGGGATAGCTAGGGGTTTCATGGTGTAACAGGGTCGTGACTCACTGCTATACCGCCTCCTGCTGGTCACTTAGGGAATCATCTCTTCCACCTCGGAGCACCCTCTGCTGGCCAGTGTCTCGCTCTCAGTTACCTGTCTCCTGCATTGGTTCAGACCCCGTGTCCCTTCCTGCCCATGGTGCCCTTTCCTCCCAGCATTACCCTACAGCAATGCCGCTGCACTCTGTGGTCCTTCCTCCCAGGGAATCCCAGCCCCCTTACCCACCTTGCTTCAGTGACCATCTAGTCACCCCTGTACTGTACCAACCTTGCCTCAGTCATCATCCAGCCCCTGCCTCAGGGGCAAAGTGCATTCTGAAACAGCCACTCAACATAGGCAAGGTGGACCTGTTACCTTTTCCTATCCTGGCTGCTTCCCTGCAGCCTTAGTACCCTCAGGCCTTGAGAGCAAGGCTTCCGCCTGGGAATAGTGTCAGACCAGAACTTCCCAGCACTGCTCTGTCTCAGGAAGCCTCTGTAGATTCCCTGGCAGCCAGGTCCCTTCTACTCCACAGCTGGAGCAAGAGTGTCTTTTTCTCCTCCTCCCCAGAATCTCCTATTTATACAACCCCAGCTGGTCCCTAATTGGGTGCTATATGCCATAGCTGCTTGCTCCACAGCCCCAGCCCTCTCTCAGGGATGTGTATAACCGTGGTTAGGGCCAATGCAGGACAAACACAGTCTCACACATGGGCACTGTGGTAACTCCTATGAGGTGGCCTCCAGGCCTCATAGTCCCCTCAGTCCAAGGTTCAGGTACTCACCCTAGTGTGGGGGCAGCATGGCCCAATTGCCAGAGTCAGTAAAGACCTCAACCAAAGGGGGCTGGCGACTCAGGACAGGGAGGCCCTGAACCAAGGCCCTAGTGGCAGCCAAGCAGACCACCACAGACTCAGCAGGAAATCCCGCCAAAACACACTGAACTCACGCCGGCGGGAGATACCACTCACTTGCCCACTCTGGGTTGTTGCCTACATAGCTGGTGTTTCTTTAGTCCTGGAAGTCTCGGGGTCTCCAGGTTCCTCAGGGCAGGCTGTTCCCTGATGCTTAGTCAGGTGTGGAAGCTCACTCTGAGCCCTGGGTCCTTGGCTCCTGTGGGAAGGGTCTGTGGCTGATACTCAGCAGGAGCTTCCACCACACATCTTTCCTCCTGAGCAGCCCTCCCAGACAGAGCTGAGCTGCTTCCCTTTATACTAAGCCTGCACTTCGATAATGCTCACTACAGCTGGAGGGGCAGGACTTCCTCCACCCAAAGTGTTGTGTTATCCCTTTCTGGCCCTGTATGCTCACCCTGTCACCAGATATCTTTGGTCCACTTTCAACGAGAGATTGGTCCACAGATGCCTTGAACTGAATGAGAACATTGGAGTTTGAAAACAGAGCTCTGAGGAATTAAAGAGATCTTCACTGTGCTTATATATATATATATATTTTAGTTGCTCAATCTTTCCCTTTTCCCCCATCCCACTTCAGCCTTCCCTATAACAAGCCCAACCCCTTTCTTCCTCCACAGGGCTGGATTACCCAATAGGCAGATTAAGCATGTGCTTAGGGCACCAGCAAAGCAGGGGCACCAAAAAAAAAATTAGATTTTACGGTATAGTATTATTTTTATTTTGAATTACATATGGGGGGGGGGGGGGGGGGCACCATAATCTTTTCAGTGCTTAGGGCCTCTAAAGGTCTTAATCCGGCCCTGCTCCTCCATAATAATGCCACAACTTCTGGTCACAGGAACTTTCCTCCACCAGATCCTGTCCCCAGGACCAATTCGCTTTCTCTCGGCCTCTCCCATTTCCCTCTTTTCATTCTGTTCTTAACCAGTTTGTCTCATTTGTCATATGTCCGCTGTCCAATAGAAATTCTTACAGTTATCTAAACCACATTGGTTGAGATTTGCATACCACATAAAGGGCATCATTCTGACAAGGACCCTCTTTTGCCATTCTCATATGCCTACACAATAGCCAGTCAGAACAGATACCTAGTACATCCTTGGATGCTTGGCAAGGAACCTAGCTAACCCACTCATCTGTGTTCCATACTCTCAAGGCCTTCTGAGCACATGGTGCCTTCAGCAGCAGTCACATCTAGTTCCAAGAATGGTGGATGTCCCTCTGCCCTGTTCATGTTTGGTGATCCATGGTTGGGAGGGGGCGAACTGAGGAGCTTCTACTCTCCACAGCCTAATCTCCTGGGCAAAGATGGATTTTCTTGCTCAGGAATTAATGCTGGTGGAACCAGCAGCAGATGACTGCACACACTCCTTGGTAGCTGTTCTTTGGGGCAAAGAGAGGGGGGTAGACAAAACTTCTCTCCTTCTGCAAACCCTTATTTCTCTAAGTAGTCCTTGTTCACACACCTAATCCTAATGACCTCACCTCTCTGCTTTCGTTTCTGGATCTTTCCAATAGGGGTAATATTGTTGTGTGGATTTACAGTGTGCTTTTCTGAAGTGTTCAGCATTGGCTTAACTCCCTCCCCACTGAATTCAGTATTCATTGGGGGAAGAAGCAAGCCTAGACTGAGCACTATGGAAAATCCCACCCTAACTACAACATAGGTTTGATCCTCCTTCCACCCCAGTAAATGGCAAAACTCCTTATTTTAGTAACATCCTTTGAAGATTAACAGTACTACAAATGTGCTAAGTACTACTGTATTCTCTTCCTTTCAAAGCATTCATGTAACTTACATTTTCCATAGTGCTAGCTAGGTTGATATTTAAAAAGATTTTCTTGATCAGTCAGTGTCTCTATCCATCCTGTTTAGCTCAATAGTTTCCAAAGGGTTAATGCTAATGAGACATGTGCTTTAACTGTGGGATATATCCCTAAGTCAAGCAAACATGCCTCTAAAATGTCATTTTTTCAGTTCAAACAAAGGTCATTTTAAAAAATCCATGTTAATGCAACAAAACTCTATATACACACACACACAAATTGCAGACAGGATCATACTTTTGAAAATTGACTAACTTTGTGCCTCTAATTTAGGTTTTTATAGCATTTTTCATGCATACATCTCACAGTACTTTACAAAGGAATGTAAATATCCTCATTTTTGTACAACGAACAGAACCTGGGCCCAGAGAAGTGAGGGATAACATTTTCAAAAGGGCCTAATTTGCATAGGAGTTTAAGTCTTAGTGATTTTCAATGGCACTTTGGCTCCTAATTATCTGCCACTTTTGAAAACAGGACTTAGGCTCCTTAATTGCATAGGTGCTATTAAAAATGTTTCCTAAGTGACTTGCTCAAAGTGATACATGTAAGTGGCAGAGTTGGAAGTAGAACCCACCCACCTTACTTTGTGTTTCGTGGAAAAGCTGGATTGCACATGAAAAAGCACAGGCATGTATTCAAAGTGGGTGGCTGCGGAACTCCCAGATTTGTTTACACAACCAGATTTTTGTTTACACAAATGGTTTTGAACATAAAATTGTGTGCTCAGCTCAGTTGTAGTGACCTTACTGAGGCCCTTTTGAAAATGTTTCCAACTGATGGCTAAATGAGCATTAGATTCCACAACAGCAAATAGTATTATGCTCCATGCCTTAATCTCACAGTTCCAGTTGTTAATGTTTTTTGAGGCAAGGATGAAAAAACTCCACATCACAACCTTATACCTAGTGAAATAGTAATAGAGATAGCCGTGTTAGTCTGGTCTAGCTGAAACAAAAGACAGGACTATGTAGCACTTTAAAGACTAACAAGATAGTTTATTAGGTATTGAGCTTTCGTGGGCCAGACCCACTTCCTCAGATCAAATAGTGGAAGAAAATTGGCATGACCATATATACCAAAGGGATACAATCAAAAAAAGTGAATACATATCCTTTTTTTATGTGTTCACTTTTTTGATTGTATCCCTTTGGTATATATGGTCATGCCAATTTTCTTCCACTATTTGATCTGAGGAAGTGGGTCTGGCCCATGAAAGCTCATCACCTAATAAACCATCTTGTTATTCTTTAAAGTGCTACATAGTCCTGTCTTTTGTTATACCTAGTGAGGTGTGGTGTTCTAGTGGGTAGGAATTGGGCTAGGAGTCATAAGATGGTCAGGCCCGCCAACAGGTGAGGTCGAAGGGGGAAACTGCCATGGGGCCCAGCCATTCATATGGACCTGTGACTTCTGGACACTGCTACTGAAGTGGCAGCCAGAGCCCTGGATCCTTTAAATCTCCACCAGAGCCCTGTGCGGCATATTCCAGAGCCTTGGGCAGCATGATCCAGACAGCACTGAAGGGTTGGGCGGGGGGCAGGCTACCCCTATTCCCCCCCCCCCCAGCTCAGGGGCCTGGCAAGTCTGTCAGTCCCCCTGAAGACGGTTCTGTTCCTGGTTCTGCCACTGATACTGGGTAAGACACTTCACCTTTCATTCCTTGCCCTTTGGCTGCTTTGTTTCTTTATGCTGCAGCATTTTCCAGGCAGTGACTGACTCTTTCTATGTGTTTCAGTGCCTCTCAAAATGGGGCCCTGTTCTCCATGGGGCCTTGAGGGATATGTCTACCCAGACCCATGGCAGTGAGCCTCCCAGTTCATGTTGACAGACGCGGGCTCGTGTCTGTGGGCTCTGGATAGTGCTCTAAAAATAGCTGTGTAGCCAGAGATTTAACATCATGACTCGGGCTCATGCTGGCTTCAGAGTCTGAGCTCTTAGTTAGGAGGCAGTTTCATTCCAGCCTTTTTGTTGTAATTGCTTTACGTATTGGCTAGTGTCTGTAGATTGGATCCTAACAAGATTTTGTAGTTTTCATTTTCTGTTCAAAATAGCAAAAAGTCTCTCTTTAGGGTTAAACCTAAAGAAATACCATTGTAAAAACTTTCTGGATATGGTTGGCTCGCCTCTTTCCAACGCTGTTTGGTGCTGACGGGGCACCACTGGCCTTTCAAAATGTCAGCAGCTCAAACTTTCAATCCTGCCTGTTAACGAGAATGTAGATAAGAGGCTTTGTTAGTCTATAAAGTGCTACCAGACCATTTGTTGTTTTTTAAGTTTTTCAAATAACTGTTCAGCATCTGCTGCCATTAGTACTACAACCAAGGAACAGCTTGAGGTCCTGCTGCTACCAAACTATTTTGCACAAAAGTTAGTGTGAACCCTTAGTGAAACAATATTCCATATTATCCAGTCCAGTTCTACACTCCTTGATCATATGAATTACAACTGATATCAGTGGAACTACTTGAGTCAGGATTGTCCTCATGAGAGGTGATTGCAAGCTTGGATTTTAGCATTAAATGGTAACCGAGACACTACAATGGACATGCAAAGGCTACTCACATAGGATACTCACTGTATATTTTGACTTCTTAGCTGCCTAAGTGCTGGAAACTGGCAGCAGCAATCATCATTTAAGTTTTGTTGTTGTTGTTTGAAGTCAGGCAAGGAGCCCTAGCGGCCAGAGCTCCTTAGGAGAGGAAGGAGAAACGGAAACAAATGCCATGCCTTTGTTTTCAACTTCATTCCAGTAAAGCAATTCTTCCTTTTTCATACTGCTCTCACTGAAATCAGTGGTCACATTATCAGGCCCAAAAGAAGCAATGCTGGGGCTGCCTGATGAATGAGTGAAGCTTCACCAAAAGAATAAGTTTCTATTGGACCAAAAATTAAAATAGAAAAATCAACCTGGTACAGAGCTATCGTTGAATACATTTGGGCTACGTCTACACTGGCATGAATTTCCGGAAATGCTTAAAACGGAACAGTTTTCCGTTATAAGTATTTCTGGAAAAAGAGCATCTACATTGGCAGGATGCTTTTCCGGAAAAGCCCTTTTTCCGAAAAGCATCCGTGGCCATATGTAGACGCTTTCGGAAAAAGCCCGATCGCCATTTTCGCAATCGGGCTTTTTTTATGAAAAGACTACTGTGCTGTCTACACTGGCCCTTTTCCGAACAGTTTTCCGGAAAGGACTTTTGCCCGAGTGGGAGCAGCATAGTTTTTCTGGAAAAGCAGCTGATTTCTTACAGTAGATCGTCAGTGCTTTTCCGGAAATTCAAGGGGCCAGTGTAGACAGCTCGCAGCTTATTCCGGAAAAACGGCTGATTTTCCGGAATAAGTGGCCCAGTGTAGACACAGCCTTGATGTATACAAAGTAAAAATATATTCCCCAGAACTGGAGAGTACTCTTTAAAGCAGGGTTTTCCAACCTATGGGTCGGGACCCAAATATGGGTCACCATTACATTTCAGAAGGGTCTCCAAGTGTCTCCCCAGGTGGCTCTCTCCCTCCCTCCTCCCCCCGTTTTTGAATTGCCGTGGGTCACCAAGTCTTCCTGAATTTTCAAAATGGGTCCCCATCTGGAAAAGGTTGGGAACCGCTGCTTTAAAGGGAAAGAAGCCAGATTTTGGATGGCAAGGGGCGGGGGGAGAGACTCACCAGCATTAGTCCTCAATTCCATCCAGATCGGTGTATGAACACAGTGCATTAGAACATTAATATTCATGCAATTCCCAGCTGTGAAGAGGCCCAAAGGGGAGAGTCTTGCATTATCCATTTCCTGTTAGAATAGGAGTACATTGTACATGGAGCTCTGTGCCTGCTTCATTTTTTTATATACTTCAAATATGTATATGTGCAGATGTATATGGATCATACTCCCTGAGTCTTTGGCAGTGGCCCCATTAAGCTCTTATTTTGTTTCAGTCACATAGAACTTTGTAAAGGGCTTTCAACTGTACTTTTAAAAGAGCTGAAATATGAACAACCACCTTCCATCTGCTGCTCATACGTGTGTATGCCAGAATTTGGCCCATATGCCTGTAAATGGAATAAAACATTATGTGCCATGAGGTTATTTACTTTACAGGTTTCTAGTATAAATTAATAACATTTTGGATGCCATTATACAGATAAAGAATAGGCAATTGAGGTGATGATGATAATAATTGAACTCTAAAGGCAAAAGTTTGAGAAACTTGTCAGTGACAGAAAGCAGGCAGCTAAAATGAAAACTGTTATGCAACCTTACTAAAACATCCACTGTTGCTTCTACTAGAATATACTGCACAAAAACACCATCTGGTTCTTCTCATGGTCTAAAACACTAAATGGAGTAAAGGTGACATAAGTCTTCCAGTTTCATGTTTCCAAGAGGCACTTTTGGATGCGCAGGTCCCAAAATATAATTCTTACATAATTTCTTTCTTAGCCATAGGTACACAACGTTATGCCTCAGAAACACCAGGATTCCACTAGGTTAAAATAACACTAGATCTGCATTCTGGAGTTACCTCAGAAACCATCTCATGAGAAAGTTCACCCAAATCATAGAAAATTGCATGTATGCTCTGCAAAATGAACAGACACACAATATATTTTCAGCATCTCTCTTGTTCCATGATGGTTCAACTGCCCCTTATCTTTCTATTTAACACCTCAATTCAACAAAACATTTGAATATATATTATTTACTAAGTCCAATTAAAAACATTCCTGAGAAGGGTGTGAACTTTTACTAAATCAGGACTTTTATGAGCCAAAACATTTGAGATTCCACAGATCTCAGAGAATCAAAAACCAGTGAGAAGGTTTAAATATCTTAAAGCAAGTGCCACAACAATATAAATATACCTTCATTCATAGACAAGAAGAATGGTCTAGTGGTTGAGGAGTCAGAGGAGGTGTGATTGTGAAGGTTGTTAATTGGGCATAAATTTTTCTCAAGGTACTGTATTAATGAAATCATTTTATAATGGTGAAGTTTTAAATTAGTATATTGATATTTTTGTTCTCTCAGTGACATTCTTATAAAGTTTTTTTGTTAATGAAGTATCTAAAATCACCATGTAATGCTAATACCAACCTTATTGCCCAATAATTTGATACAAGTTATTAATCTGAGATGAATACTGAATAGCCCAGAAGACACCAAAGTTTATATTCTGGAAAACTTTCTCCTCTGTGTCAGATCTCATTTGTTATAAGACCACATCTGCCCTCTGCTGTTCTTTCCAGACTATGTGGAACTAAATCACATTCTCAGAATAGAATAATAATTATAATAAATAAATAAAAGGTAACAAGAGGAAAACAGGTTTTTTTTAAAAAACCTTTTGTATTAATCTATTTTAGCAGTGATTCTGAACCCTTGTGAATCTAAACACCACTTAACTTTGGGAAATTTTCTATTCACATTCAGACCACGTATCCCTCGTTGAAAAAATGTACTAAATTCTGAGGTTTAACATATACATTGCAAGAAAGGTGTCTAATTCTGCCCCCTTTCAAAATGCTCCACAAAAAAAGCATATACAGAGTGATATGTAGCAAAACCAGCATTACTATCACATCTGTTCTGACTGGCAGCTACACTCAACTTCCTCCTTCTCAGTAATAGTAACAGTAATAGTGTAAGTGTGAGGCTTCTTGGGTGTATGCTTTTGTTAGAGCTGGAGACACAGCCACACCAAATTAGGACAATGCACTGGCCACTAGCAACTACTCAAGAATGCCCTTCTGTGAATACGGATGCTGAGAGAACTTTTTGCCTGGCCGTATAACTTCTAGAATGTGTTAAAGGACCCACACTCTGCAGAGCTGGGATACCTGATATTCCTGCAGTGCCACTGGGCAGCCATACAGAGCTATAGCAAGGAAGCACTATGGGGAGTAGATCCTTTAGAATGTGCCACCCAAGAGATCCAGAATCATGGTTCCTAGTGACCCTCTGATTGGCCAAGTCCCCTATTTTGCCCCAGGAGTTAGCCTAGGGAGCTATCTGGGGGCTTGTCTACACTACAGAGAAGATCAAAGCTGCCGCAGTTGATCTTCCGGGGTTCAAAGTAGCAGGTCTAGTGAAGACACGCTAATTTGAACTGAGAGGGTGCTCCTGTCGGTGCTGGTTGTCCT
This sequence comes from Rafetus swinhoei, assembly GCA_019425775.1. Taxonomy (NCBI): domain Eukaryota; kingdom Metazoa; phylum Chordata; order Testudines; family Trionychidae; genus Rafetus; species Rafetus swinhoei. The sequence continues at coordinate 230,435,658 of CM033437.1, forward strand.
GCTCCTCATGAGTAATTAACGTAGCTGGAGTTGCGTATCTTAAGTTGACTTTCCCCTTTAATGTAGACCTGGCTTGGGTAGCCACCCAGATTTTGGCTTGTTGCAGTGCCAAACTCTGCTTGATTTCCAGCCTGACTGATTCTGATGTCTACCTTGATTCTAATCCAGTACTGCCTGATCTCTGTCCTTCAGTCCAGCCTGACTGTGGTCTTGACTCTTGCTTATGGAACCTGGCTTCAGCACCAGCTCATGATAGCTGTCCCTGGTGGGCAGGCCTCAGCCCAGCTGTGACCAGTAGGCCAGACCACTTATGTCCTGGTCTGTTAAAGATTGTAGTTATGTACTCCCATTATTAAAATTGCAGCACACTGAAAATGCTTATTTAAGAGAACTACTAAATTTATATTTTATTTCCAAATGCCACAAGGAACGTCAAACAGCTTGTGTTGTCCATTGTAGGTATGTCTACATTACAGAGTTTTTTTCGCGAAAACGGCATTTTTTTTTGGAAAAAACCTTCAATTACGTCCACAATGCAGTCATGTTCTTTCAAAAAAAAAATGGAAAGAACAGAGGGGTTTTTTCGACATTGGTAAACATCTTCCTACGAGGAAGAAGCCTTTTTCCGAAAGAGTTCTTTCAGAAAAAGGAGTGTGTGGATGGGGAAGAGGGAGTTCTTTCGCAAGAAGCGGAAAAAGGAAGAAGCACAGGTGCTCTGGTGGCCATTCACAGCTTACAGCATCCATTCAGTGTGGACACTGTCGAAAAAGCAGATCACTTTTTCAATGCGCTTTCACAGTGTGGACTCTCTCTTTCGGAAGAAGTTTTTTCGGAAGATCTCTTCCAGAAAAGCTTCTTCTGAAAGAAGCCTGCAGTCTAGACATAGCCTATCTCAACATTCATCAATTTAATTTAACTGAAGTGGCCACAGAATTTCTAATGCATTGCAGAGAAGAGGTGCAGAAACAAGGGATTCTTGCTGAATAAATGCCTTCTACATTTTGTGGAGTAGATAGTACAAGGCCTTGATAGTAGGATCTGAAAAGAACTGTGCAGCCATTCTGAAGTTCACATAAATCTTACAAGGCAATTTCAAGGACCAGATCCTTGCATGTGCCGAGCAGTACTTATTGAGGAATCTCTCCAGGCCACTTCTGTGCTCTCTTAAAAATTAATATAGCTGCTGGTGCAGCTTTTATGGTATAGAGATCTAGCTACACCAGATGCATACTGCCTGGAAATTACCCCGTGTAAGAGGAATTGTGTGCTGACTCTGTAAGCTAGCTTTTGAGTATCCTTTAAACTTAACAGAGCGGGGCAGAAGATACAGCATCAAAATATCTGACCACCAGCTTCTTGAAAATGGCCATATGAGTCCAAGTCAGTAAGGCCATCAGATAAAATCAAAGTTGAAATTTCTAGGCCAGGTCATTTTTAAGGTAATACAAATCAAAAACTTTGAAACTGTCCAAAAAAGGATACAATGTGTATTCTGAACTCTCATGACTCTGAAGTATCTTGATTGACTTGCCTCAGATTTCCTAAATAATCCTCACCTTAGCATAAAATCACTCTTGTATAATTTCAGGCAAATAGATTAAACTTTGGCATAGTTAGGAAAGAGGGTATAAAAATTATAGCTGATCAAAACTCAGAATTTTGGTTTCAAAGGAATTGTTGCTATGTCAGAATTTGTTTTTGTTCTAAATCAGAGCAACCACAAATATTTTTAATATTTCCTGTGAAATCAACCTTCCTAAAAATGTTTTGAAACTTTTGTTTGGGGAAAATTTTTTGAACTTTCATATTTTTATTTTAAAAGTAATTGGTTTTCCATTGATGTATTTTTAGTATTTTGCATCACTTGTCATGATATGATGTCATCTTATGGCTCACTAGTGACATGTCACAAAATAATGTCATATAGCATGAGCTAGTCCAGATATTCTGTTCTAGTCTGCTTTTTTTTTAATTACTAAAAATAAATTAAGGTCAGATTGAAATATGCTGTGTTCTGTATCAATGTGTCTCCTGCTTATGTTGTAAGAAAACAGTTTGACGCTTTATCTTATTTTCTTGTTGAACGTGACAAATTGTCAAACTGTTTCCTCACAACACAAGCAGGAGATACTTTGTTTACAAAATATGGTAAGATAAGATGTTTCAATTTATATTAAGTGGTAGTTGACTTCGATTATTCGAAAAATGCAAAATAAATAATAGAATATATGTATTATTTCACAATACATAGCATGAATCTATATAATATGCCTATATCATACTATCTCAAATGATGTCAGTAATGCAGAATATCATTTCATATTATGACAGGACTTAATATATCACTTGTCAGATGACATCACATGACCTGTAATTATGTGCTATTATTGACATGTCACGGAATAATATAAATAGATACAAAAAAAAGGATGCATTTTAAAGAAAAAAATATCTTTTAAAAAAATTTTAAATTTCCTAAAACAAATGTTTTCTAAACAAATATTATTTTGATTTTTGCAGGAAGTTCGTCACAATCAGAATTTCACACAAAAATGGTTTTGTCATAAATGACATTTTCTAGTGGAAAACTCCATGGAAAATTGCTTATCAGCTGCAGTCAAAATGGTTCCCATAATGGAATGTTAGTTGCATCTTTAACTGTGTGCTGCTTTTTGGTACTGAGACTCGTTGATTATCTGAAATGTGGTATACCTAAGAGGCAGTTTCTCATAGGCAATCAGCTTTTTAAAAGTCTCTGTTAAACGTTAGGTAGCATTTCATGTACTCTAGCACCACATAATGGAATTAAAATGCTTATCAAACTACATTTTTACTGCATACAATTTTCCTGAGAAAAATGGTTTCCAAGTACTGGTCAAACTGCTCCATGCCTTTTGTACACATTATTCGCAGTATTTAATGTTTAATAATAGTTAAATGTCTAGTACATAACCCATTTTCAACTTAATTCAGTCTTGCATTGACTTCAACAGGCTTAATCTCTCCCTTATTTACATTGAAGCGAAACAGGCCTGGTCTAACAGAACTTGGATTTTGTAACTTGAATTCCACTGAAAGGTTCATCTATTTTATCAGGCTCTTCCTTTGGCGATTGGTTATGGTCCTAGTGTTGATGGCCTAAAAGACTTTGACCTTCGAGCTAACATGGGTTTGTAATGATTGACTAAGCCCTAGAGTTCTGGATAGGTACTTCTATTAATGTTATCTACCTAGATCTATCCCAATAGGCTAACAATGTTAGCCTAGGCACTTCCTGCCTCAAAGAAATTACAATTTGAGAAAATTAGCAATAGCTGAAGGGAGGGAAGAAGGATAATGCGTACAAAATTTGGTTTTTTTAAAATTAAATGTTATATAAAAATATCACATTCCCCTGCAGTGGCTCTGAAGGAGGAAAGATGGTCCATGCCTTCTTGTTCATGGTGGTCCTTCAAACTTAAAGGGTCATATGAAACAAGGCACTAAAATGGTTTTAGGAGAAGGAGACCAATAGGTCGAGACTGGCTACACAATAGGAGATAAGAACAGAGGAGTATGGAGGGGCAGAAGAGTCATAAAAATGCGGACAAAAGTCTTGTAAAATTAGGAGTCTGTGGGGCAATTTATAGCTGGAGGTGACAGGGTCAGAGCGATGATCAAAGAAGCTGACCTAAGCAGCAGTATTTTGTATGAACTTGATGGTATTAGGAAGGCCAAGGAGTGAATGGTATTGCTGTCATCAAGAAGTGTGGTAATGGCCTGATAAATAGTAGAAAGAAATGAAAGTGGCCTAAAATGTGTAGGGCTGCCACAGTGGAATCTATGGGTAAGTCCACACTTATGCCAGCATGTAAAATACAGACACTGCCTATCTAGCTCTCCTGGATGTAAATGGCAATATAGATAGAAGGGCATAGCTTAGGCAAGTAGAGTGCCCTATATTCATGAACCCCCCAGGATATATACCTACATAGCCTCGCTATACACCCAAGCAGTCCCTTCCCAATGTATCTTGCTTTTTTCCTCCCTGCAGCTGGAATCTTCCTTCACTAGGGTGAAAGATTCCAGTAGTGAGGAAAGGAGATTTTCCCCACCACCTACCCATTACTAGAGCCTGTCACTGTTATGTGTAACTATGCATGTAGTACCTGTATTATGTATGTAGTGCATGTATTCTGCATGTCCCTGTAAGTAAAGACATAGCCAAAGATGATTTCCAGGATACAGAGCTGAGTAACATAACAGGGCGGATATTGGTGTTGCTTCTAAAAATGTTTTTTTCCATCTATGCTAAGTTCTCACTACATTGAGATGCATCTACATTGCACCATTATTTTGAGATAACTAGTGTTATTTCGAAATAACGCGAACGTCTACACAGCCATTCCATTATTTTGACATAATTTCAAAATAACGGAGGGCTTATTTTGAAATCTGTAAACCTCATTCTACGAGGAATAATGCCTATTCCAAAATAGCTATTTTGAAATAAGGTGTGTGTAGATGCTCCACTGCTGCTATTTTGAAATAGCCCCTCACCAGGGCCATTCTAAGTTATTCCTCCCCAGTGCCTCGTGGGGCTCTAAATCGAGATAGCATGTCTACATTAGGGAAGCCTGCCTCGGACTAATTTTGAGGCTTCCTTGCAGTGTAGATGTGCTATTTTGAAATAAGCTATTTTGGAATAACTATTCAGGAATAGCTTATTTTGAAATTAGCGTGCAGTGTAGAGGTAGCTTCTATTAAAATTTCTCCTGTACAAATGCTCTCCATATGCACATGGAAAAAAATGTGTTGAGTGCCCAGCCAAGTTATCCATTAGAGTTCAGCTAGATGTGAGTACTACTGGCTATTGAAATACTGAATTTTTGTATCAAGAGATTGATCAAAGGAATTAATTATCTGGAATATATAGTCAACCATAGGTTGGGCAATGGAAGGGATCAGCTGCAATGAGCAGTCAGCTGATTTAGTAGACTGCTAGCTGAAAATCCTATGGATATTTACCAGGCAGATGAATGAATGGTAGTCTGTCTGGAGAGTTCAGCTGAAGAGCCCTGTATAAATAATTCAATTAACTTCAGCTGCACCCTAAATAAAAGTGTGTACATATTGTGTGTGTGTGTGCACACATGTGTGTATAGTGTTGCTATTTCTCTCCTGAGGTCAATATGATAAATTATTAATAAATAATAATTTGAAAATATATACATTAAATTCCTGTCTTCAAACAAATTATTATTTGGAATGAATGCATGAAGAAATTACTTTATTTTTACTTTCCCATTCATTTCACACTAGATTACATTTGAATTTCAAATTTATTTAAGTATCAAACACTTTGTTCTTCTGTCTGGTAATAATTCTCATATTAAAAATTAGATGAAGCTTTAAGGTTAATTAAAGTTCATGGGAAACAAGCAACATGGATATATCTATGCCTCTTTAATTAAAGGCCTGGAGATGAAATTATTATTTTCCCCTTGATAGGTTTGCAGTCAAATCTATTTCTCAAATGGGCCAGAATCTCAGAAACGAAGAGCGTTGGGTTTTTTACAGGATGGGCTTCATCAATAGGGAGAATCATCTAGCTCCTCAGCTGAGGGCTTCAGTGTGCAACTCAGAAGGAGTGGGGATAGGATGGGTGGGGTTAAAGGTGTCATTAAGCCACCTTTGCCCAGGATCTGGGCCAGTATTTTTAGCAGAGATGGGACAAAATGGAAGTCATCTAACTGAAGTGGGTCTCTTATCTTTTATGCTGACGTTTCTGTAAAATTACATCCATGTTTTCAGCAGTTTTCATGAACTCCAGTTTAATCCACATATAGACATAGTCAAATAATTAACTCTGTAATTCCTGGATTAAGCACTGTGAAGAGGCACCATTCAAAGATCAGTGCAGTATTTTCAAGAGTGGTAAATGGGGTTCTGTTGGGTAACCCAGTAATTTGGAACCCATAGCGTGAGTAAGAAAAAGTAGTGGCCCTTGAAGAAATAATGCACAGCCATCAGCAGGTTTGCTCCAGAATCCAATGTCAGGCTTCCAAATGTCATGAATTCTGCAGTTTCCCCAAATCACTCAAGTGGTTCGTGGAGTTTTTGAGGTAAATGAGCAGAATTTCAGCTCTGCAATGCCTGTTGCAACTGCATAGATCTCACACAGGCAGACCACTCCACAGCCTTTCTAATAGGTTAATATCTCTGTATGAGCCACATCGTCTAGTTCTATGAGCAATGCTTGTAAGTAGTATGGGAAATGCCATTTTAATAGTCCTGTGAAAGCCAGCCATCAGTGGAGAAAGCCAACCACCGGTGGTGCAAAGTTGGTCTGAAAGTTTCAGATTCTTGCAATAGTGAATATTGTCAACAGAGCTTACATGTTACACCTTGAAAACTGAGCCAGTTGTGGCCCATGACTCCTCCTACAAAAAGAGGAATGTGCCCTGATGGCAGCAGTTTAAGGATATTTTTTTTTTTTGGCAGACATGCTGTCATCCTGTTGAGGAAGGAGTGGTGGAAAAACCCTTAGGCAATGAAAAAACTAAAGGAAGTGACTCCATTAGTGTAAGGCAATAGTAGACCATTATCCTCTATCGAGAGTAGTCACTAGCGATAGTCATGGTACACACTCTGCTGTATTTCAGAGAAAAGGGGGGCTAATACCTCTGTGTACACTTGCATATACCTTGGGATGGCAGTGGAGGTGAGAGAATCCAAAGGGGTTGGAGGGGCCGCTACAGGACCCAGGGTTAGGATGGGGACCAGGAAGTGAGAGCCAGGGGGGCTGGAATGGGCCCAGGAGTTGTTGGAACAAGTAGGACTTTTCTTCCCAGGTCAGTTTCCTCAGTTCTCTTCTCCCTCTTCCCTATTGTGTCTCAGTGCTTCCCCTCACTTCCTTCCCACTGCATTCACAGGGAGCTTCCTGGTAACTCTTGATAAATTTTGGCTCCCAGTGACCACCACCGTAGGTCAAAATGTGGTGAATGTTATATGTTCAGGATGACATATGCTACCACAAGAGTCAGTTGTGCTTGATAGACAGACACCAGCCTGTGATAGGAATGGCATATTCACAGTGTGCTCCCAGAGCTTCCTATCATGCAGTGGAAGCACAATGCTCCTACATCTGTTCGGGGATGCAGAATACTCTCCTAAGCACACCTGGCTCAATTTGTTTCCAGTGAAAAACCAAATTTGCATTACCCAGTAAAATACATTATCCATGGCCTTCTCCAGAAGTGGCCAACACAGAATTTAGTGACCTTCTATAATGCATTTATCAAATTGTACAATACTGCATGTGGTGTGCATCTATTCTATTGTATTCTAGTCTAGTTCTTGCACATCACTGTCATATATGAGTATTTTCCAGTAGGGCATAGATGATGTAACTAATCTCTGTCCCCTGTAGTTTGTTCTCTTAACCTCTCCCCACGGGGCAAATTGTACGTGCAGTCTTTTGTTTTATTTTGATAAGATTTTTAATGTACACACTGCTAACATTGTATGCATGTGTGCGGATAAGGACTTCCTTCCTGGCTACTGATGCAATCAGCTTATCCTCGGAAACATGATACTTTTTCCTTTCTTGCATCATGTTTAATGACAGCTGTTATTTTTGATTATAAAATGATCCAGCCACTACTTGAAATGGAAAGTTAAATAGAATCTAAGTAATGAACTCTAAAGCCTTAGAGACCAAGTGCAAATGGCTGAATTTAAGACTTAATAAATAAATGAAATGCCACATTGTTAAACCCTGGATTTCAGTGTTACACACAACATCTTTGTGTACTATGTATAAATGTAGATCAGATTGCTATGTTTGTAAAATATTTGGGGATCCTTCGAATTGTAAGATTAAATATAAGGATCATACCATTGTATTGTGATACATTTAAGATATTTATGATTTCATGCAAAGGCTATCTATCTATCTATCTATCTATCTTAGAAATGTGCTTCTGTCTGTCTGTCCGTCTGTGAGTCCGTTTGTTCAACAGCTCCTCCAAATCTGGTATGCACCTTCCTCCTCTCCTAACTTAAAGCAAGATCAGAGTTTTGATTATGTCAGGAAAATGGGAAGTGCCTTGAATGGGATTGTTTTCCATAAGATGGAGAGGGAGGGAGCTGTTCAGGGGGATGCTATGCTGCAGAGTGACCAACGGGGGCAGCTCCACTACCAAGAGTGAGGTCAGCTGGGGCTTGCCATCTTGTTAGCCACTGGACCAGAAAAGGGGCTGCTGGATAGAGCAGGGAAAAAGGCCCTGCAAAATGGAGGGAGGTGAGGCCTTTTCTCCCTCCGTCCGCCCCACATCTGGTGGGGCTTTCTCTTCTCCCCATCCAGCAGGGCTTTTTTCCCCCCCATCTGGTAGGGACTTTTCTCTCCACCCTATAATCCAGCAGGGCTTTTTCTCTTCTCCTCTTGCCCAGTGGGGCCTTTTCTCCCCACACCCATCTGGTAGGGGCCTTTCCTGACCTTTTCTCTCACATCTGGCAGGGGCCTTTTCTCCCTCCAAGCCCTTCCTTCCCCCTGGTTTGGCGGGGCTTTTTCTCCCTCCCTTCATCCAGAGGGGCCTTTTCTCCTCTCCCACCCTATCCGGCACGGCCTTTTCTCCTCTCCCCTTGTCCAGTGGGGCCTTTTCTCCTCCCCTCATTCAGTGGGGCATTTTATACCCCACCCCACCCCTCTGGCGGGGCCCCACCAAATGTGGGTGAGATAAAAGGCCCGACCATTCAAGGGGAGAAAAGGCCCTGATGGACGGAGGGAGGGAGAAAAGGCCCCACTGAACAGATAGGGGAGAAAAGGCCCCACTGGATGGGGGGTGGGGTGGAGAAAGTCCCACCAGATTGGGGGAGGAGAAGGTGGACGGGGGGGGGGGGGGAGAGAAAAGGCCCCAATTGGATGTGGGGAGAGAAAAGGCCCCACTAGATGGGGGAGAGAGAAATCCCCGCCAGTTGTGGGGAGAGAAGGTGGACAGAGGTAGAAAAGGCCCCACCAGATGAGGGAGAGAAAGCCCCACCACCACCAGGAGGAGGCATAGCCTGCTACCCACCCAGCACCGACAGGCTTCCCAGTGCGCCCTTCCTTCATCCAGCCTGTACAGTCCTCTGCTCCCCCCGGCCCGGGTGCCTTATGCGGCCTCCCCCACCCTAACCCTAACCTTAACCTTACGCAGCCTTCCCTGCCCCAGCCTGGCCAGTGGGCAGGGTGCACAGTCCCCCCACCATCCCTGGCCAGCCCAGGGAGAAGCTGCAGGGCAGGGTGCACAGCCACCCCCTTCATCCCAGGGACATGCCAGTAGGTGGGGTGGCCCCCTGCTACTCTGGGCCACCCCTGGGGAGAAGCCAGCAGCCACCCACACCCCCTGCCCTGAGTCTCCTCCTCCTCCCTTGAGTTTCCCTTCCTTCCAGTCCCCTGGCCTGATTCCTGAACCCCTCTTCCTGTCCTGAGCCCTTCCTCACCCCCTGCCCTGACTCCTGCACCCCCACCCCCACCCTGAGTCCCTCCTCACCCACAACCCTCACTCTCACATCCTTCCACATCCCCAGCCCCTTGCCCTGATGCCTGCCTCAACCCCCACCCTAACTTGTAAAACCCCCCACACCCTCAGTCTCCTGCCCTGAACTCCCCACATCCCTAATGCCCTGCCCTGACTCCTGCACCTCCACACTGCCGTCCCTCTGCCCTGAAGGACCCAGGCAACACCGGGTTAGTTTTCTAGTATGTCTACATAATAGAATCACTAGCTTCAAATATGTTCATAACCTGATTCCATGCGTTTTCTTTCTCAGACATTACAAGATCTTCTTCTAGCCAAGATGAAAGCATTGGAGGCTGTTGAGGAGAAAAATCTTTCCCTGCAAAATGAGATCAGTTTGCTTAAAAGCACATTTGGAGGAGAAAAAGGGTAGGAACATTAACTAAGCAAGGGCTTTTTGATAACTACATGTACTCTAGCTTTTGTTGCACAAAACTTTTTAAACCTTCTTTGTAAGTGCAGACCTCAACACTAAGTTTTAGTGACTTGTATCATAACCAATGTCATCATAGCACTTACTCCTTCATAAAAGCCCTGCAAGTATCAGAGACTGCATTCTCAGGAGACATGGGTGGGAGTGACATCATTTTTTTAAAGAAGTGCCACATGATATAGCACTTGTTTACCTTGTTTCCTGAAGAATCACTAAAAACATCGGAATATAAATGCCCCTTAATTAACTTCTCTAAAACTTATTGTCGCTGTACAGTCACTTATATTTTGCCTAAGCCTCATGGAGGGGTGGGGAATCTTTTTTTTGGTCGGGAGCCCCTGACACACGGAAAAATCTGTCGGGGGCCACACACAAGCAAAAAAAAAAAAACCCCAAACAAACCCTCACTGATGTGGCCCCCAACTGAGAAGGAGAAAGACACTCCCCACATTCCCCTCACACACCAGAGCCTGGGGGGCCCAACGGCTAGAAGATTTTGTGTGCTCCAGTCCCGTGGGGGTCAGCAGAGGGGCTGGAACGCCATCATGGGCTCTCCAATGCTGGGAGAGACCCCCAAGCCTCGGGGACCAGATCCAGGCAAGCCAAGAGCCGCATCCAGCCCCTGGGCCTTAGATTCCCCATCCCTCTTTTAGAGGATCTGGACTTCAGCTACTACCTACTTTTTGTTACCTTTGGTGCATTATTTCAAAAATCCATGAGCCTATGAGACAGACTTTACATCTAGATCTGAACACTCCCCAAACTTCTGGGATCATCAGAACCAGAAAATTGATTCAAGTCCTGTAGCTGGGCTTACCCAGTCTGACGTTAGACCTTGCTGCTTCCTCAATTTCCCCCTTTTTTTTCCAGTTAAGAAAACTTCATGCTACAGGTGTTTCCTCAATAACTCTTCTCTTTTGGGAGGTGTAATGAAAAAATGTAAACACCACCACATCTTGGCTGCCTTCTCTAATACTGACAGATTGCTCTGGTCCCAACATGCTGTTTGTTTAATTAGAATATACAACAGTAAAGTCAGTCAGCGTATTCTACATCTCAAGCACTCAAAGGGCATGATGGATATTTTAATATCCTCCTACTTAATCCAATATTAAGACCAGAGAAGCTTTATCTGGACAAAGGAGTCCATTATATAGTTCCAAGCCTAAAAACTACTGGCATGCTTCAGCCCTATGGATGGTATTAACTGCCACAGAGGTTTCTTTACTAGCTGACAGAAGGAGAAGGGTTGCCAGTCTTTTGAGCAAGTTTTTGGTGAGTGTTCTGGGCCAAATTCTGCTCTCAAGCCTTGAGTGACCTTACTGAAGTTATTGGAATTACTTTGGATTGACACTGCTACGGACAGTAGATCATTAATTTCACTTTGAAACTCTTCCGAATGGCCTGAGCAAGTGTATTAACTTCCAGCCAAATGAAACCCAGATGCTTTCCCTTTTAGGGAAAGGAAACCCTTTTCCTGAAACTGTAGCCTGAAAGCTCCAGTCACATCACATCAGCCTCAGCTGGGTTGGCTTGAGCAAAAAGGATTTCACTGGACTATTTATACACACACTTTTTTTTCTTCCTGTGTAGTTTCCAACATCATAATTTACTGTATGATTTCAAATGGAGACAGCGGGGTCAACAGCCATGTGGGCCCTGGGGCAAAGTGGGGGGGGGGCAGCTCCATGCCTCAGGAAGATGTGGCACGTTAGGTGGAAGAGGTGGGGCCAGAGCAGCCAGCCCTCAGAGCTGCCAGACCACTATGTACCCCAGCCCCAGACATCAAAGCCATGCAGAGTGCCCGGTGCCTCACTCCAGTGGCAAATGAAAGAGGTCCAGGGCTCCCCACCAGTGCCACTTCCACAATCCCCCCTCCCCTGTCAGTGGGCCTGAATGGAGATATTTGTTTTGAAATGTCTCTGAGCTGCAATGTCACATGGTTCCTAGAGCTATTTAGACAAGTTCTGCTGTCTCTTCCGCTGGTGTAAATCTGGTGTTACTCTGCTAATGGCAGTGGAGTTACTCTGGATTTACACTTGCCAAAAGGAGAAAAGAATTTTGCCCACTGACTTTAAGCTGATTGGCTCTCCGGAGAGGTGCGTAAGGGCAGATGCTGACACATCCCTGCTACGTTTTGCCATGCTGTAAGCTAACAACTTAGGGCTAGACTGCAGGTGTGATAGCACAGCTCTGCCTCAGGGGTGGCCCAGAGCAGCACTGCTTCAGGAGCATCAGGAAGATTGTGCTCAGAGAGTTATCGTTTCTGCCGAGGCTGCACAGAAGGGGTGTGCATCTTACACCAGCTATTATGGTCGTGCGATGCTCTCCTGCCTTCCTCCACTTTCTTTCCTCCCTGCACCCTTTTTGACATCTCAGGTAGAGGTGGGTGAATGACTGGTTTTTCAGTTTGCTGGCAGTTACAAAACATGGGGGCAAGAGGGAAGCAGTTTGGGTTGAGCCAAATTTAAAAAAAAACAAGAATTTCAGCAAATAAAAAAAATTATTTGTGGTCAGACAAAACTGTGACAACTCCTGATTTCCTCCATCGTACGTGAGAGCTGAGTGTCAGAGTACAGGGAATATGTCTGTGCCAGATAAGAATTCCATTTGGCATGGACTTTGTAACTTGTAACCATGAGCTCATCCGTCACGTAGCAGGCACTTGACACGTAGTTGGAAAGCTATGTCTGGAAAGGTGTGGCAAATAAATGAAGGGTGATCAACACTGAATGGCTCTGCCCTGGTGAAACAGGGAGGTTGTACTGGCAGGGCCAGTGACTTTGAATGGACTCTCTGGACAGAAATCTGCCAGGAGGGAAGGGGCTCTTGCTGCCTATATCCATGCTTAGGAGAGCTGCAGTTTCTCCACCTCACAAGAAAGTACTAGTCTTTTTTTTTTTTTTTAATGGTAACTGCTTCCTAAACAAAGGAAGTCTTTTCATTGGCTAAGATGATCCAAAAAGAGGAGGAGTGGAGCCAAATTTACTGAGCTTCCCTGAAGGACTTGGACCAAAATCCATGCATTCACAAAAGGGGGGGGGAGATCAGACTGGAGGGATTGGGACAAGGAGCTATTGTTTCCATGGATTCATAATTCTTTTGTGCTTTTAAAAGTTGTGTGTGTGTTTGTGTGTGTGTGTTTAAGAAATTCCTTTGCTGAGCCTATTTCCTTGCTTTATTGTCATGGGGTCTCTGAAAGTGTTAACTAGAAAGTGGAGCTCCCATAGTCATTCTGGAGGGCAGTGTATCTATGGTACCGCTACACTTCAATAAAAGACCCATGTAGCATGGCCACAGCTGACTTAGATCAGCTGACTTGGACTTTCAGAGGTGACCATTGCAGGGTACATGTTTGGGCTCACACTGGTATCCGAGTGTCAGAACATGGGCTCCAGCCCAAGCCTGTCTCTACATTACAATTTTTTGCCCCTCATCCCAAACCCTGCAAAGCCAAGTCAATTTACCTGGGGTCTGAGACTCATTGCCATGTTTTTATTGAAATGCAGAGCTATCCTAAGTGACTTGGGACCCAGAAGGGCTGTGGCTTTGGTTCTAGAGTCTAAGCAGATAGACCGCGAGGTACTGCTGTCCAAGAATGGTGTCAGACACACAATCTGAATCTGACAGTATGCCTGAGAAATCCAGAGCTAGGAACGCTGGCCAGTCACTATCCAGACCCCATGGGATTTAGTGGGATTTAGTGCTTAGATCCCATTTCAACGTATCAGTATTCATCTAGAGAGGGGGGGCTCTGTCAGGTCGTAACAGCAGAATTAGCCCCAAGGGGTATTACATGTGTCAGGTGTGTGACCATATTGCCCTGGATGGGAAGGTTGAGCTTTGTGGATGTTTTTGGATAGCTCGTGCAAAATTTAAGAGGCTAATGAAAGTCAAGAAATAACTGTAACAATAATCAGCTAGTAGTAATCAGATCGAAAGGGGGAAGGGTTGGATGTTATTCTGTTGGTTGATATTGAGGGTTCTGGTACCTAGCCCAGATTCTGCCCTCATTTACATCCCACCAGCCCTGTGTATACAATATATACAGAGGCCCTGAGTATTAAAAGTGTTAATGGTCCTTTTGTAAATGAATGTAATTTCATTGTTTTTAATACAGAATGGAAGTAACACATTTCCATCTGGTCCCGGAACTGTTATACTTGGACCACTCCCCTGATACTTCAGGTTCCAGGAAAAACGATTCACCCCAACCTTCAGCTAATGAATTCTCCCCACAGTCATTTCAGCTTGCTTCTGCAGCTACTTTGACAAGTGGAATCACAGCACCACCCAGACTCGCCAAATCCGCTGGAGCAAATAAGACTACACAAAAGAGAGTTTTAGGTAAGCCTTCAAAAACTCTTCTACAACTCATATCTAGGACAGAAGATTGCAGGGTTGCGTATGCTCAATATTTAAACTGTGCCCCATGATGATTTTTTACTACGGTTGCAGTGATTTCCCTCCAAGCATTGCAGCTATTAGAACCTTCAAACTAAGCAATCTTTTTCCTTGCCTCTAGGTGGGATTAATCAGATGGGGTTTTTTATTACATTGGTGGCTAAGGGCATCTTAAAATTATGGAGAGAATTACTATTTTATTTGAGCTGGGTCCATTTTTTCCTTGCCATTCTGGTATAATTAAATCCAAAATTACAAAATATTTGTGGCTTATGTTATTACATGGTTTCGTTTTGCCTGTATAAATTAGAACAAGCTGTGTTAGACTGATACGATAGGAGAACTGTGCAATTGCCTTGAAAGAATTCATTCAAGGAGAGGTGGCTTGTCCAGACCAGGCAGTTTAGTCCTAGGCACCTTGGTGTTTACTATGACAGAGGTTCTGTCTGCGCTGCAGTTAGAACCATATTTGGGAATGCAGTTACAACACAGTTGTTCCCAGACATGTTATCATGCTCAACAATTCCCTTAACATGACTATAACATGGTTAGTTCTAGAACCCTATGTTCTAGAACCATGTTACAATCATGTTAAGGGAATTACAAGATAGTCCTGCAAGTATTGGACAATAGCATGGTTTTTTGAATGTAGTTGGAACTCAGGTGGGTCAAAACCTAGGATTTCTATCCAGGGGGAAATTCTGATACTTTGACATAGTTTTAAGCCTAAATTGGGACAAGAAGTTGAAATACTGAAAATTTTCACGGAATAATGAATTCTGTAAATGTTGATGTTGCATTTTCACTGAAACTTTTGAACAGTCCTGACTCTAAACATTTCATTTTGGTTTATCAGATGGACTCAAAATACGTATGTTTGGCTTGCTTTGACATTGAACTGCATCTGGCTGAGATGCCACAGTGCCTCCGGGGAGTTGTGGTTCAGGTGCCCAATGTTGCCACTGTCCTCTATGGCTCAGGGTCCCCAGCCAGACTACATTTCCCATAATGCATGGTGATGGTAGAACTTCCATGATGCCTGGTGACATTTCAGCAACAGGGGAGACAGCAGTGCATCAAGGGAGATGTAGTCCAACTAGGCTGCCTAGCCATAGGAAAACATGGGGGCATGAGGCACAACTGCCTTGGGTGGCAGCTTAGTAATGTCAAACTGAGCTGAAATGAAATAGTTTGATTCAGTGTGATAAGCCAAAATATTTTGATTTGGATTGGCCTGGTTTGGAATTTCCCAATAAAAAACAAAACAAAACAAAAAAATTTGTCAGCAAAATCAAAATTTTTATGCAAAAAAATGTTGATGAAAAATGCTGGACCAGTCCTAGTTATAACTCCTTGCCTGTTCTGTAGTGACCACCACTACTCAAATACCAATTCCAGATTCTCCCCAGTCTCTGTGTATTTGCAAGCTGCATGCTTTTTAATATGAACTGCAACATTTTACATAGGGTCAGATTGTGTGCAGCCCTTGAGAGAAGTACATAACAATGGGCCCAGGTAAGCTCATTCTTGTCACCACAAGGGAAGTGAGAGTGGGAAGAAGGGCCCAGGACCATGGCCCAGCCAAGCCACCATACTAGCCTACATGATGGAGCCAGTATGCTGTGGAGAGCAGGCTACATCAGCCTAATGGCTAATGCAAATGATGCAGGGTGCAGTATAGGGGAAGACTGTCTGCCTGTGGGGCAGCGTCCCTCAACCTCCTCATCAAGAGTGCAAATCTGCATCTTCCCCTACTTAGGGCTTGTGGCTAGGTGCCTTACTTTAGGCTATGAATCCTATTGAATTTCAGTGGGATTTGGGTGCCTACTTTCCTTAATCCCCTTTTAAAACTCCAATCTTACCCCCCTCTATATTTAGTAGTATGGAAGAAGCCAGCACCAATGTGTGCCAAGAAACAAATGGACTTATTAACACATCACTAAAAGTCAGCTTCAACACAGTGTGCCCATTCTGCTGCCACTCTGAATATTTGATCTAACAGAGCCTCTGGCAAGCACAGAACGACAAGAGCCCAATGACGCATCTAACTTCCTGATTATTGAGCTCATTGGCCTTTGCCCTATTTCTTCTCCAGCCAATCCCTAAACACAAGTCCTCTGTGCCACCTCGTTAGACTCATCCTCTGCAAAATTAACACTCAGTTAAGCTGCACATCTGCCATGGCTTTCTGTTTAGGCCACTGTGCCATAGCTTTTACCTCTTTATTGCTCACATGTTATTACATTTGGCTGCAACTAATTCTCCATTTGCCAAGATGAGAAGACCTTGTTTCATTGTCCAATGATTGGAATTGCTGGTTTATCTGAACACTTACCAAAGGGAGTCTCAAGGCAGGCTACTACAAACAAGACATTGAAATAGGGGCCTGCTGTGTGTCACTGCTTTGGTATAATGCACTATCAGATGGAAAAAATAGAAACTCAAAACATCTTGTGTTTACAACCAGAAAATCCCACTGGATAAAGCAAATCAGCATGCCTGACTGAAGCCAGCATTCCTAATACAATGGAGAAGCTAATTTGTGCAACAGTCTTACTCTCTCTCATATATTTTTGCCAATCAAGAAGGATTTGAGTTTTAGCCATCTAAGGGACAGCTCCCATGAGTACAGAGCATGTCCTGTCAGGTAATAAAAATCTTTAACACCCACAGAAATCAATGAGAGTTGTGGCTGCTCTATACCTGATAGGATCTGCATAGAAATAGTCCACCTGAGAGAGCATCCCCAATCCATCTCTTTGGGATCCAGAATTGGGAGAGGTCTGAAAAGCAACACCAAGTCACAAGAACTGACAAGAACTGAGGGAAGCTGGTTTTGGTGAGGCTTCAGTGGCAGAGCAGGGGATCTCTGTATGAGGGAAGGGTCCACCGGCAGTATTCACGTCTCCCTGTCCCAGGTCCTAAAATCTCAGTGTGACTGAGGGAGCACACGTGGTGCATGGACACACCTTTTTGGAGTCTTTTGCCCAGACAGAAAAAAGAAACATCCTAAGAGGAGAAGAGGGTATTATCACTTTCATCCTGTAAGTGGTAGAGAGACTCAAAATGTTCAGTACCAACTCGCAGCTGATGCTATGCCTTATAGTGGCACTGAAATTGCAGGATGACATTTATACTGCCAGTGGCATAATTTGTTGAGTTTTAGCTACCCAAGGTAATTCCGCCAAGGGAATAAATCAACATGTCACTAACAAAATATTCACTTTGCCAGCTGTGTCCCATTTTATAGCATGGGTTTAAAGCTTCCTCAGAGAGGCTCACTGAGCACCGTTTTACATTAACAACTCTGGGGGGAGGGAGAGGAAGGAAATGAGGTTATGTAAATTTTATAACAAAAAAAGACAAAAAATATTGGCTTCTTTTTTATTTTGTTGTTTTGTATCTTCTATCTTCCTCCCCTTCCCCTCCTCTCTCTTGCTTGTTCAACAGCTCAGGGCAGCACCAATATCGAGTCAACAAAGTGGTCCCTCAACCTTGACCCATATACATTAGGGCAAGGTCAGGACTATTTCATCTCTTTGTTTACTGACTCAGAGAAGAATGCCCAACACCCCGGACCCTGGGAGAGACAGAGGACACCTTCAGCCACTGAAGACTACAACTCTTCTGCATCCAGAAACAGGTGCAGTGTTAAGCCATCAGATTTCTAACAACTTCATTTGTTTTAGCAGTGAGACTCTGCAATTGTGTTTTTAGGGGGAGCGTCCCTTCAGCATACTTTGAAGGGCAGAGATGCTGTGCCTTTACGGTTCTCTGCAATGTCTCCATTACATGAGACTTAACCAGCACTTGGCCCAGGTATTCTCTGCAAGACATAGGAGAATGTCAAAAGGTTTGAAAAAACAGAAAGTAGTCCTTAGCACCTTGGGGTATGTCTACACTAGCCCCCTAGTTCGAACTAGGGAGGCTAATGTAGGCATTCGAAGTTGCAAATGAAGCCCGATTTAAATATCCCGGCTTTATTTGCATCTTCGGCGCCATTTTAAATCCCTTAGTTCGAACTAACTTTGCCACACGCGCAGTCAACGTTAACTCGAACTAAGTCCTTAGTTCGAGTTAACTGTTACACCTCATGGTGTAACACCATGGTGGTGTAACAGTTAACTCTAACCAAGGATTTAGTTCGAGTTAACGCTTGACTGCCGCGCAGCCGCGCAGTTAGTTCGACTAAGGGATTTAAAAATGGCGCCGACGGAAAGATGCAAATAAAGCCCGGATATTTAAATCCCGGGCTTCATTTGCAACTTCTAATGCCTACATTAGCCTCCCTAGTTCGAACTAGGGGGCTAGTGTAGACATACCCTTGGAGACTAACAAAAATATAAATAGTATTATGAGCTTTTGTGGGCAAAACCCACTTCCTTGGATTAAAGATTTGAAGATTTGCTTAGGATAAGTCACCAAAAGTATAGAGGTCAGACTTAGTCCTGCACAGGCATCTGCCTCAGAGGTGGAATTCACCCTGGGTAGCATGACCTACAGGTTTTGAAATCACATTTGCAGGGCTCCTTGGGGGTCATCATGCTTTAACCATCCACCCATGATTTACTGGCATCAGCTAGAACTGAGACTCCTTGAAGTCCAGTTCAAATGGGAGGCAGCTTCCCTGGGCCTTGATTGGTGGCATATCAGAACTCCTGATGGTCTCACTTCCCCTGCTTAAGTCAGGAGGAACAGAAACTCTACAAATCACCTGTACAATTGGGCTCCACTCTGCTTTGGACTACTCAAGTGAGGGCTGCCAGCTTGTGTGCAGGCCCGGCCAAAGGGTTTGCTGCCTGCTTGTGTGCAGGCCCGGCCAAAGGGCCCTAGGTAGGATGCTGGGAGTGGGGCCCCAGGGCTGGCCAGTGGATGGTGAATACTCAGCAGCCTGGGGCCACGAAAGCGCAGGGCCCTGAAAGTGCAGGGCCTAAGGCACTTGCCTTGCTTGCCTTGCCCTAGGGCTGGGCCTGCGTGTGGCCTGGTCCTGACTTCCTGGTTTCTTGACCTAGCCTGATTTCTGGTATCTTATGATTCCTGACCTTATCTCCTGACCTTATGGTTCTGAACCCTGGCTGGTGTTGGAACCAAGGCTGCATGCTAACCACTAGGCCCAACTGCCTACTTTACAGCCCCGATGTCGAGAGAGTACAGCAATTATACCCGCCACATTCCTTTCAGAGTTTTGTTGCAGGAAGGTTACAATAGGAGCCCTTCTGATGGAGGCTGCCTAGCAGAGGAACTGAAGCTCTGCATCTTCTGGCTGGTTTGGCCCCACACTCTCTTGTTCTTGACTTGTCCATTTTTTGTTATTTCAAGCCCATCAGTGAAGCTGGGGTTACATGTGGCTTGAGGGAAGTCCCACAGTTTCCTTCTTTCTCTAATTTAGAATTTTAGATATTAGAGATGGGAAAGACCTATCGGGCTAGATCTTCAGTTGGTGTAAATTGTCACAGCTCCATCAGCTACCATGGATTTAGGACAAGTGACACCAGTTGAGGATCTATCCCATTAGGACCAGTGCCTCCCATATCTATGTGCATTGTCCTGTTCAGTATTCTAGTGTTTTATCCAGTAAGGATCATGCTTAAGATCCAGGTAACTTTTAACATTAAGAAGCTTTTCCTGATATTCATCCTAAATTTTCTTGTTTTTAATTTCATCCCATTACTATTAATTGAACCCCCCTGTATCAACCTAAATAATTCTTCTGCCTTCTTGGACTTCCCAGCTCTCAAACATATCTACTCTATTAGCATGCCTCCCTAGTGATTCACTAGCTAAACCATATGCAGTCAACTCTTTTAATCTTTTCTCAGAAATTAATCCCATCAGCCCCTGAATAATTTTTTTAACCCATTTGGGATTTCTTCAAAATGTCTATATTTTTTAAGCTAACTAAGGGTATGTCTACACAGCAGCATTATTTTGGAATAACTAATGTTATTCTGAAATAATTTAGTGTGCATCTACATTACAAGCCTTTATTTCAAAATAATGTCGAGCTGGAGGACTTCTTACTCCAACTCATGGTAACCCTCTTTTCACGAGGAGTAAGGGAAATCGAAGGAAGAGTGTTCTTCCTTCAACTTCCTGCTGTATAGACAGCGCCAAAAGGCGAGTTAAGCTATTTCAACTTAAGCTATGCAATTGACGTAGCTGAAGTTGCGTAGCTTAATTTGACTTTAACGCTGCTGTGTAGACGTACTCTAAGTGCCCAGAAATGACCACAGGAAGCCTGACTCTGAGCTCACTTACTCCAATTTCTTTCTAGTCTGTGGAGTTATGCCAGTGTGTCTGAGAGGAGAATCAGGATCAATATTGTAGGTGATTCCTGTATAGAACTGTACAAAGAGAATTTATTACCTTCTACCTAATTTGCATATGCAGCTACAATTGGAACAGCCTTTTCCCCCTCTGTTGTGTCTATTGCAAACTCATGACTATCCTTATTCTACTCTTTCAGCATTACTGCTTTCTGGGCTTTTCTCTGCCATTGCAATTTTATGCTTTGGATTATTCTCTCCCTTCATGCTATTTCTTTGTCTTTACTGATTTTCTTCTCCTTTCATTTATCTCGATCCAATCTAGCATTATCTGCATATTTAATTAACCAGCTGTTTTACTTCCTCTTCTAGACCATAAGTGAACATGTTCTACAAGATGGGTCCTGACACCATCTATGTAAGGGACCTAAACACACACACACACACGACACTGCCTCATTGTTTATCATTATTATTTGTTTACAGTCTCGCGGCCAGTCCTTGTGACAGTATTTATATCCAAGATAATAGGAACTAATACTTTGAGAAGATTTCTATAACAAATGTGTTACTCCATTCCAAATCTACGTTACCTGCTGCTTTCCTTTCCTCGTTAATTTGGTAACAATTACCAATTGTATAGACTTTTCTCTAGCAGACAGGGGCTTTATAAATCCATGGCACTTACAGCCTGAGTTTCTATAACTAGTCTTGTGCAATTCAGGACATTACTGTACATGTAAAGCTATGAAAAAATACCTTTGAAAGCCAGTTAAGGAGCTGAAATTGTGTCCAGAATTTGAGAACCATTTCCAAATCATGTTGTGTGCCCATCCCTACTGCTTGACTGGGCATGGAAAGGCTAACTCTAGCTAAATGCTGAAAGATAAGAGATTACCTTCTCCTTCATGAATTTCCTTGTATTGTGAGATCTGTTTTCCAGTGGGGGATGGAGTCACCTCTTGTCTCACAAGAGAAATCATTTACACTGCTACTTGTGGAAGATAGAGAGTAAAATGGGATAGTGTGCTTTGTGCTTGGTAAAACCTGTGAAGTTCATGAAATAAGCAATTTTCTTATTCTCATTTGAATTATTACTGACCATCATGACTCAACTACACCAGCATGCCAACACCCTTTTGAGCACACCCACTTTAAATTTTAAAAGTATACTCACCCTCAGTGCTCACATATATAATGGGGCTGCCTGCACTAGCAGGGGACTACAACCTGCTGACCATGAAGTCCCTACTAATCTTACACTCCTATATTCCTATCAATTTGATGTTCCCATCAAATAAAATTACACTGTAATGCACAATCGTAATGCCAGTCTGTTGATTTATAATTGTATTATAGAACATACTCTGAATAGACATGAAATGGGGTGTATATACATTTCAATAATATTTCTGTATAGCTGCATTTCAAAACTCTCAAAGGAATTTAGCCACACAACTCCCATGAATTGTAATGGCCACCTC
The DNA here is from genome assembly GCA_019425775.1 of Rafetus swinhoei. Taxonomy (NCBI): domain Eukaryota; kingdom Metazoa; phylum Chordata; order Testudines; family Trionychidae; genus Rafetus; species Rafetus swinhoei. The sequence goes on from CM033437.1 coordinate 230,457,787, forward strand.
ATGTGGTCAGCCTTAAAATGTTAACTTACATGCAGTTAGAAAATACACAAATAGCAAACTGTGATGATGATTACATTTTTAAAAGCGCCAGTTAATTTCTGATGTAATGTGGGCCAAAAAATACATGATACAAATATTGTGTGTTGATATATGTAAAACACACACACAGAATTTTTCAGATGAAAGGGGCTATTTAAAGTGCAGATTATTACTTTTGTAAATGGTCTGCATAGAGTATGTTTATTATGCAAACATCGGGCCAGGTTGTTATCATTAAAGGCATATGTATTTTGTTTATGGAATGCTTTTAAACCCTTGGTTCTACTTTTATTTTTAGTGCTACTGGCAATTTAAGAATTGCTGAAGTTCATTCAGGTGGTTATTTTGTGAAGATCCTTAACTGTTCCCCTGATAAAGAGGAGGGTATTGGGGAGTATACACTCCAGCAAAATATCAACGGCCATCCAGTAGCTGTATTTAGATTTCCACCAAGAATCAGAATGAAGGCCAATTCTGCTGTAACTGTGAGTACAGAAGAGGAATATGCCGAATGAACCCAGAGGGGATAGCTTAGAATTTACCTTTTGTAAATGAGCTGTTCTTCAACTACTGGTCAAAATTTCAAACCTAAATGCTTGACGTCAGGCTCAGAAATCCATCTTTTTAGATGCCTGAGAAACCCCAAATCCCACTGAATTCTACAGGAGCTACTAGAACTCAGCACCTTTGAAAATCAGGGCACTTTTTTACTTATGTGCCTTAATGAACCCAACTTTCAAAATTCTGCAGACACTTTGAGGATTTTGACCTGATAACATGAAGAATGTTCCCCATTTCTCACTGTCCCATCTAAGCATTGCTTCTGTACCATCTCTCCATGCTGCAGCATCGTTTTCAGTACAAAGAGATGTTCTGAAGTGAAACCCTGGATCTGTAGGCCAGTCCTTTAGAAATGCTGCTTGCAAAAGTAAGTTAGGATCAATTTACACAAGAAAAATGTTTTCGTCTTGGTTCCTGATGCTGCTTCAACTGTGATTGAGGCCACAAATCCTGGGGTAATTGCATCCAGTTTGTAGAGCATGATGTTATTAGTGTCTCCTCTATAAATCTAAGGAGAAAAAAAATACTGTTGCTCAACTGGATTTGCCTATTCCTGCACTGGGAGGCTCCAGAATCAAACATGGACGGGGATTCTAAAGCCTATGTTGCAGACTTTTTAAAATACCCAGCATAAATGAAATGAAACCACCTATTGTTAATCTGACCCTCAGCAACGTTGGCTAGCCTCCTCCAAATGAAGGTTTACAGGCTCTTTTGAAAAAGCACCCTGTTTTCAAAAGAACCATGTCTAGACTGAAGTTTCAATTTCGAAATAGCGCTTTTTCGAAAGAGCGCCATTATGTGATTATGCAAATGAAGCACAGGAAATTCAAATCCTGGCTTCATTTACACTTTCGAAGTGCTTCATTTACATCCCTCTGCCGACAGAGAGATGTAGTCTAGATGTAGCCTAAGATTAGTTCCTGAAAAATATACCCTCATATTTATCTCTGTTAATCCACTAGAGCAGTTCTTGATGATAATAAGAATAACCAAGCCATTGAGACAGTCCGTATAGCTTTGATTTCATGGATAAAAGCATTGAGAGAGAAAGCTCCTGCTTTTTACTGAGTCTACACACTTCATAAACATCCAAGGATCATCTTCTCTGTATCTGATCACTTTGGATTATTGCAGGTATGGACAGCAGATGCTAAGGTGCTTCCTAAGCCTCCATCAGATTTCCTTTGGAAGGAGCAAGATAGATTTAATACAGGCCCGGAGTGCACTACCATTCTTTGTGAACCTAATGGTCAAGTGAGTGTTCTAATTCTTATTAACTGTCTGTTGTGTACTTAATAGAATTGCTAAATTCCTCTACTTGTCCTTCTTAAAATGATGGCTGACTATAAGGATAATTGTAAAGCGTAGCAGTGGCATGCAGAGTTTTGGCAAATAAATAACCCAGGAAGGGGCAGGTGTACTGGTATGTGGAGTCTTGAAGCCTCACAAACCAAATGTTCCAGATGCACTGAATATGTGGCATTGAATACTTAGGCTTTGCAAGCGGGGCTAGAAAAAGGCTTTCCCCTAGTGCTAGATCCTGTTGACAGTAATGGATCTCTTCATGTGCTTAAAGGTAAATGTGCTTATGTGCTAGCTTGAACACTTTACATTATCAAGTACACGAGCCCTAACTAAGCAAATCATGTGGTAAATCCTGGCTATGAACTTTGCTTGAGTTTAAAAGTTAACTACTTAGCCATCAAGGAATAAAGAAGGGGACTAGAGACTGACAGCCTTGCAGTACAAAGGTCTATTATTCATGGAATGGGTACAGCATGCTTGGACATTCTGTACCTTGGGGGAGCATCCTGTAACCCTCATTTCCCACATGTATATAGGATTGTGAACTTGCATATGAAGCATGCCATGTAAGGTATCAGGGAAAGGTTATGATCTGGTGAAAGGCACTGTTCTATCTAAATATGTATTCTTTAGTGCATATGAAGTTATGTGATAGTGTTGTCAGTCAAACATGCAATAAGGTGGGGAATCGGTCTGATACTAGCTCCCCAGAGACGACAGCAAAGAAAGTAACCACTACCTAGGTGGGTGTCAAATAACCATCAGTAGCCATTGTCCAGCAAGAGAGATACAAGTCAGTGACTTGTCTGCATAAGGCCACACTAGAGGGATTTCTCAGCATTGACTGCAGACTCAGCAATGCCCACCAGACGTGCCTGGACTTGTGTTCTCCGAGTGTATGAACTAAGGCTATAAAACAGAACACAGGGGGTCCATGCTTCACTTTTCTCCTGCCCCCACCTATACTGCAAGCAGCCAAGACAGACTCAAAAGACTGAAGACTACAACAGAGGAGACTGGCCCAGGTTTCCAGAATGAAACGTGTCTATTTAATGTAAGTTAAGGGTGAAATCTATGTACTTTGACCTGCAATATCCAACAGCGTGAGAAAAAATTGCTTAATCTAGTTGCCTAGTTTAATAGGGTTGAGAATTTAGATTGTGCACTTATATTTTATTTCTGTTGGTAACTAACTCTGACTTTTTGCCCATTACTTATAGTTACTTGAAATCTATCTTTTGTAGTCAATACACTTGTTTTACTGTTCATCTTTACCCATGAGTTTGCCTGAAGTGTTTGATATTTGCTCAGGTTTTACAAAGGCTGGTGTATATCCACTTTCCATTAATAAAGAGATGAGCCAACTAATAAATTTGCTCTGCTCATCTTCAGCATTGCCAGGCAGTATATTACTGAGGTTCAAGGCTGGGAGGTGGGGGGATTTGGTTGGTACCTTTCTCTGGGTAATTCATGAGTGGCTCTGGGAGCATTCGTGCAACCTAGCTAGGAATGGGGCTCCAGAAGAGTGATAACAGGGCCTGAAGGGGTTTGCTGCTTGTCACTAGCAAAGCATTATGAGAGACAGCCCAGGCTGCAGAATTAAGGGGACACAGTGGTCCCACAGTCCCATGCTGCACCCCATAGATCCCATCACACATGGGTCCTGGCAGTGTACGTTTTCTTCAGCTCTCCTTGCCAGTGTTCTTCTTCCTTGACCTGGAGAGCCCCCCATAAGAGTGAGAAGTTCAGCTATCCATGTTTAATCAGTCCTTGGACAAATTCTTTAGCAGCCGCAAACAACATTGTCCCCTTAGAAATGAGACCGGCTTCATTTTATCTGTAAGCAGCAAAGTAAAACCTGCAGCTAGCCTGTGCCAGCCAACTTGGACTTGTGGGGCTTGAACTATGGGACTGTTTCACTGCTGTCTAGACTTGGAAGCAGGGCTGCTGATGGGGGGAGGCAAAGGGAGCAGCTGCTCCTGGGACCCGATGATTTAAAAGGACACTGGTCTCCCAACAGCTGCTGCTACTTCAGCTGGAGCCCCAGTTCCTTTAAATTGCTGCTGGAACCCTCAGCAGCATGCCCCCTGCAGCCCTGAAGGGCTGGCTGGGGGAGGATAGCCCTAGCTCTGCCCCTTCTGCCTGAGGCTCTGCCCCTTCCTGGGGCCCAGGAGCTTGCTCCTCCCAGGACCTGCCAAAGTCTCTTGTCAGCCCAGCACAGGGTCCTAGAGCCCAAGCTCCAGCCTGAGCCCAGAAGTCTACCCAGCAGTGAAACAGCACCCCCCGCCCACCCTCCGGCCCAAGCCCGAGTCAGGTGGCACAGGCCAATCACAGGTTCTCCTTCGAGTGGTGTCCCTGTGGGTGCTCCACTCAGGTGTCAGTGCATCCTTGTGCCGGTGGGCAGAGATTTTTAGCCTAGCAGTGCCTTCCCGCACCGCGCATGCGCAGCAGCCGTCCCACTCTGTTTTCGTCTGTTTGCTGTGTGTGCGGCACGGCTGCCCCTCAGTGCCTTTTCTACCGTCCATGTCAGTGCTCTCCTCACTGAAAAAAAGCTAAAAAATCAGTTGCTCATAGGTTTTTAGTGTTTGAATAGTGTTCTCTTTAAAAAAAAATACCCAAAACCCAACACCTTACTTCCTGGTTTTTCCTTCTTTTCCTCGCTCTAAGTTCTTTGTCCCAATCTAACAGTATGCCAGGTTCTCCTGGGTTTAAAAAAAATTCGACTCCTGCAGAGACTCAGTGCCTGCTTCAGAGAGGCACGCCTCATGTATAAAGTGCCTAGGCGAAGGCCTTGTGGCGCAGAAGTGCCCACCACATTGCCAAAGTATGACCACCAGGGCTAGGAAAGACCCGGAAATGAGACTTAAAAATCTACTCTGGTAGAAATCTCTCCAACCACCAGGAGCATAGACAACGGCTCCCTCGGAACCTGCAGCTCCAAGAAAAAGGGCCAGTTCATCTACTGTACGGGACTCTTGTAAATCCTGAGCCTCCCCAGCACAGTCCTTACTGGCTACGCCCTCAACATTGTGTGCTGCGCACTCTCCGGTGCCGTCAACCTCCAGCACAGCACAAAAACGGAAGATGGCACCAATGAAAGGCTCTGAAACCTAAGAGAAAGGGCACTGCCCCGGCACTGGTGACATCAGCACTCACAAAGGGCCACACGCCACCCCCACCAGGGCCGAAAGACATGATGGCACCATCACAACCAGCGAAGTCCCAGCACACAGCAGCACCAAAACATACCCCGGCACTGCAAGCGCCAAAGCTGAGACTGCATGAAACAGAGCCCCAGCACCGAGCATCACAATCACCAGTGCCTTCTTCACCGGTACCAATGGACAGAACTCCTCTGCATTCTCCAACACTTGAGGAAACTGGCCCACACGACATTCCTCTGAGAATATTTCTTCTCCTCTATGCTGTCATCCCCGGGTACCGGGCCTGGTACCAGATATGGGAGCCTTTTTATCCTCCCAGCACTCATCACCAACCGGCTCAGTCAGTTCCTGGCATTCAAGCAGACATGGTCAACCATATCACCACCCTCAATACCCTTGGTTCAATCACCCATGGCCCTATCAAACTCAACAATACCAACCCCAGTGGCCACCTTAGGAACCATAAGGCCAATATCACACTCGACCAGCACACCAGCACCGATCTCAACAATCCACTGTGGCTACTCTGACACGTACACCAGCAAAGTCTCCTCCGCAAACTGCTCATCTTCTTCAACCCATCCTCCAGCATCACTGTCAGCCACAACTCAGACCGGTCCTGCAGAATAAGATGATGACTTACCTCCATCTGACTCTACTAGCCTGTCTCCACTGTAGCAGTCCTCCTCATCCCCTGGCAAGGCGGTGTTTCCTTCCTTTTCCTCTCCCCCAGCTGTTGACCTGAAACAATTTCAGGAATGGTTTAAAAGGGTAGCACATTCACAAGACATAGCCCTACAAGAGGTACAAGAAAAGCAGCAGAAGCTGCTCAAAATTCTATAGCCCACCACGTAGTTCCATGATAGCTTCATTAATGTATAGTTATCTTGGACAATCAGAAGCCATATGGCAGACACCGGCCTCTATTCCACCGACTAATCATAGAGTTGATAGAAAGTACTTTGTCCCAACTAAGGGGATGGATTTTCTTTTCTCTCACCCTCAGACAAACTCCCTGGTGGTAGATTCTGTTCAGCACTCCTCCAGACTGCCACAGTTCATATCAACACCCCAGGACAAGGAGTACAAAAGGCTTGACCTTTTCGGCAAAAAAATCTATTAGTCGGCTATGCTCCAGTTTAGAATCTCTAACTATACAGCTCTCCTTGCCAATTATGATTATTCTAACTACATCAGGTTGCAGGAGATGCCAAAAGACCTGCCTGAACAAAAGAGGCCATAGCTACAGTCCATTATGAAAGAGGGACTATCCATTGCCCAAACAGTGCTTCAGGCATCCGTTGATGTAGCAGACATGGAGGCCCAATCAATTGTTATGTGCCGTGCCTCATGGCTGCAGTCATCTGCTGTTCCCAGGGAACTGCAAACCAAAGGAGAGGACCTTTCCTTTGACAAGACTTGGGTTTCTGTGGCCAAAACTGGTTAAGTACTCCACTCAATGAAAGATTCACGCACAACCCTCCGAACGCCCAATAAAAGGAGGAGATATCCTCCATACCAGAGATCAAGGGACATCTCTTACCAAAGGCAACATCAAAGGCCATTTAATAACAGGCCAAAACAACAACTCAAAAGAAGGGCACAACATACCCAGTCTGCACCTCAATCTGTGGCACCCAAACAGCAAATCTGAAAGTGTGGTCAAGGGCATGAGCGACCACTCTCTAGATCTGGTGCATACCACACACACTTCTACCACCAATGGGTTCTCATTACTACAGACCAATGGGCCCTCGAGAGCATAAGAACTGGCTATACCATCCCCTTTATATCTATACTCCCCACTCACCCTCCTTCCCTATCCCTCTTCAGGGACTCCACTCAGGAGCAGAAACTCAAAAACTACAGCAGAAGCTCAAAAACTACTCAGCCTAGGGACCAGAATGAGTTCCACCAGAATTTCACAGAAGAGAGTTGTATTTCAACTATTTCCTCATTTCCAAAAAGACAGGGTGGGGGATGGAGACCCATCTTAGATCTCAGGAGATTCAACAACTTCATACACAACAACAAGTTTCAGGATGGTGATCTTGGGAACCATTATTCTGGCACTGGATGAGAGGAACTGGTTCTCATCCCTCAACCTCCAAGACTTGTATTTTCATATAAGAATACATCCTTCCCACAGGAGGTTCCTCCAGTTCATGGTGGTCAAAGAACATTACCGATACAGTGTCCTCCCCTTTGGGCTAATGACAGCACCACACATGTTTTCCAAGACATTGGCCATAGTCCCGGCCTTCCTCAGATAGCAGGGTGTTATCATATTCCCATACCTTGATGATTGCTTAATCCAGGAGTCTTCACAACAACACAATAATCATGACACATGTTACCTAAGACATTTTATCTTGCCCAGGTCTTCTAATAAATGATATTACATACCCTCGATACAAGAAGGGTGATTTACATAGGTAGGACTAAGCCTTTCAGAAAATCTAGTAGACTTTTTATAGTTACATCTGGTCCCGGCAAGAGAACAGCCATCTCTGCACAAAGCATATCCAGGTGGATATCAACTTGCATACATTCCTGCTACAGACTCTGAAACAAAGAGCCACTGCAGGCTGTCACTGCACATTCCACCAGAGTGTGGAATTGACTGCCTTTCTAAACAACGTCCCACTGGCTGACTTCTGCATGGCGGCTACATGGTCTTCCTCACATACTTTTGCTCAACATTACTCTTTACAGCAAGGATCACTACCTACCACTTCCATGGGTGACGCCGGCCTTTCCTCTTCCAGTAAATGACTCCAAAGACCCACCTCCACAACTGTGGGTACTGCTTTTTAGTTACCTGAGTAGAGCACCCACAAGGACACCACTCGAAGGAGAAGAAGTTACCTTGTGCAGTAATGATGGTTCTTCAAGATGTGTGTCCTTGTGGGTACTCCATGACCCTCCCTTCCTCTCCTCTACTTTGGAGTCTGTTATAGGATTTCTGGTAAAAAGGAATGGAGGGAAAACCACGCCGTGTGCACAGCTAACAGATGAAAACAGCGCAAGATGGCTGCTGTGCATGTGTGGAACAGGAAGGCACTGCTAGGCTAAAAATCTCTGATCACTGGCACAAGGATGTACTGACACCTGAGTGGAGCACCCACAGGGAACTGAGTGGAGCACCCAGAGGGACACACATCTCTAAGAACCATCATTACTGCACAAGGTGAATAACTTCATTTTCTTTGCTGTGTAGCCCTCCCCTAAAAATAATCCAGCGGCGATGATTTTTTTGGCCATTTCCAGCCTGAAAAAAAACCATAACAAGTGTCCTGTGTCACCTTAGAGACCAACATATATATATGTAATTTACTTGATACCAACAGGTTTTGATTCAATTTTGTATATTGTTCTCCCCTCACTTTTTCCTTAGTTTGGCCAAACTTGCCATTGCTTTGGTAATACCAAAATGTCTATTTAATGCAAGTCAAGCTGTTGAATTGAGCAAGCTGTTACATTATGAACAATAATTTTAAGAACTGAACATGGCTTTTCAAAGAGTAAATGCAATGACAGTCATTTGATGCCTCACCATTATTTTCTGGGTCACACCTTGGAATTATAGTCAGCTCAGATATATCTTAGAACCTTTACCTCCCATGCCCGCTTGCCACTTCCTTCTCCCACATACACCACTATTCCTTATGTAACAGAAACAATAAACTTGATGGTTAAATGAAGTAACTAAATGAATAGTGGTTTTTTTTCTTCAGGCTGTTGCTTGGTACACACCTATTCACTGGAACAGAAAGCCAGGTTGGGAAGAGCAAAAAGATGATGCAAACCTTAACAGCAACAGAAAGCCAACTATGCCAGCAAAAGTGCAAAGAGACAGATGGGTAAAGGAACCAGAGTCTTTGATAATTAATACTGTACAGGAAGGGGCTGTCCAAGGTCAAACAGAGGAAAGAGGATCAGTTTTCATTAAAAGGTAGCCATCCCTCTGTTAAGTGTACTCCATCATTATGATATGGCACTATTCCTGGCAGGCTGTGGAAGCAGGGCAAAGAAAGTTGTCACCAGGATTCGATAAAAATGAGTGGGATAAAATAAGAACTGACCAGAACCTTCATACAAAATTCAAACAAGACTGTGTTAGGTTCCAACCAGAGAGCAATACTTTCAGTCAATGAAATAATGGACATTTTGTAAGAAAACCTCATTATATGTTAGTCACTAATCCCTGGTCTACACTAGGGGACAAGGTTGAATTAAGATACACAACTTCAGCTACGTTAATTGCATAGCTGAAGTTGAATTCCCTTACTCAAATTTTGGTGCTGTCCACGCTGTGGGAAGTTGAAGGGAGCATACTCTCCCTTTGACTTCCCTTACTCCTCGTAGAATCAGGACTACCGGCATCGATCGGAGCTCCTCTCTGAGTTTGAATTAGCATCTCTGCACTTATAATTCAAACCCGGAAGATTGACTGGGGCTCCTTCAATCATATGTGTAGTGTAGACATGCCCTAACTGAGCACCCAAAAGTGTTCCACGCAACATCCAGACAGAAAAGATGCAATTCCTGCCCCAAAGAGCTTATAGTCTAAAGGTTATGGTGGTCATAGAATTGTTCACACTAATAATTGTTCGCACTAGTTTGTGAAAATGTGGGTCTAAGATTCATAGTCTCTTGTGTCGGCCCAACACACCTTAATCTAAGCCTTAGGGTATTATGAAGGGGGAAAACAGCTTGGGCAATTTTTGTCTATGTCACCAGAAATTTAGTTATTGGATCCTTGCAGCACGCTCACTGAAGAATGGAATACGTGTAATACCTTTGAAATAGCATGAAATTCAAAGGAAGAGGGATAAATGTGTCCTACTGCACAGGTCCCAATGGCAATTTTCTGTGGCTTATACTTTGGCCAAACCTTGTCAGATTTTAATTAGGACAGTAAAAGGCCCCTCTCTACCACAAGTACCATTCATCTGCCAAATTTCAACCTTCTGTTCCAAATCATGGCGAAAGTTGTTCATAAGACAGTTCAAAAAATTTTAACATTGGCCAAGCTGCCTAATGTTCACTAACCTTGTTCTTGGGAATGGTTGAACAGGTCGTGCTTAAATTTCCAAAGAAATTCAACTTCAAGCAGAGAATAGGCAAGGAAATTTTTTCATCCGAAAGGGCTTTAAGTTGGGCAAAATTATAAGCGACTGTAAATAAAGGATTATAACAAAGTGTTACACAGCCTTAATATAGATACTGCGACTGCTCCACCATCTATAATACAAGTTATGTAAAATATATGTGTCCTATGTATCTGCATCAATAGATATATACAATATACACAATAAAACCATTTGTATGTCTGTTTTACAGAGAAAAAAAGATCCCAGCAACCCTGTTTCCTATTCAAAATTCTTGGTGCCGAAGTCCAGCCTCTCCCACGCACCCTCACTTTTCTCTACTCAGACCCTTAACCATGGGCAATGATGGCAGCAGTCTATGCAGGCAGTCCAGGTGTCAGTCAGCAAAACCTGACCCTCCACCAGGTGAGTAGGAGAGCAGTCACCGTAGAAGGTTCAATATGCAAGCTAATGTTTTCACAAGGCAGAAATGAATTGAAATTTGCAGAAAGAGAAAGATCACTAGTAATGCATACATGTTATCACTCATATCACACCCTTCCTGCATGTACAGGGTTTAAAAATAAGTGTTACATGAGGTTGTTGTTGTTGTGTATATAAGTTCTGTGCAGTGCAGATTGATTCTTTTTAGAAAATAAATCATATTATCAAGATTCAGTGAGAGAGAAAGATGCTTGTCTTGACTAGGAATTGCTCATTAAGTATTGGTGAGAATCCTGTGTTTAACTCTGGTACTTCAAACCCATGAAACTGTGGACAAACTGGAAAGAATTCAGAGAAGCATGTCAAAGTAAATAAGAGTATGAAGAGATTGATTTACAGGGAAAGATTAAGAACAAGCTGTCACAGTGCTAGTCCGCGTCTATTGAAGTAGTCCATTATTTCAAAATAACGGGTGGCTTATTCCAATGTCCCAGTAACCCTTGTTCTACGAGGGTTAAGGGGAATTTTGAAATAGCGAATTATTTCGAAATTTGGCACTGTATAGACAAAGCCAAATTATGAAATAAGCTATTTTGAGCTAAGGGTGCTGTGTAGATGCACCCCACTGACTTTTGGAGTCACAGTGGGACTGCTTATAGACGTTCTAGTTAAAATGAGAAAATAGCGGCTGCAGAATCATACTCACACCTTTGATTGTCAGGATGCTGATATGTGGCAGACAGGGCTGTGTGATAAAATGTGCCCTTATAAATGAGATTTATATAAATACACTGTTGTGCTTTTGGAATAAACTGTACTAGAGGCACATATATAATGATAGTGTGTAGGTTAAACAAGTGATTATGGCAACCATGTGAGGAAAAGAAATGCAACTGTTTTCTCAAACAGATCAACTGACTATGCCAGATCAAATATTCCTCTTGCCATCAAGTCATGACCTACAGCACCCTTATTTTTCCAAAATGCTATCACTCAATGTGACTGACAGCCATTCTGCACCTTAACTTGTGTTTTGAAAGCCTGCCTTCTCTGTCATCTCTAATTCTTTGAAGACAGACTTCCAACCTCCAGAACCTTAAAGTGTCTCTTCAAATGAAACTGTCCCACCTCTTTCAAACCAATCACCTCAGAATTCAAACACAAAATCTCACTGTGGTGCTGAGGAAGACAGAGGCCCATAAATCTGGCAGTATACTATAAAAAAGTGCAATTTCATTTACTAGACACCAAAGGGGCTGTTTTGCAAATGCAATAGAATCCAGATTTTATAAATTCCACTATCTCAACTTTGCTATCTAATGACTTGCCAGTGTGTCTACCTGCCTGCCAGGAAATTGCAAGTCTGTCCATTTTTTAAAAATATCCAGTCTCTTTATTACTTATTGCTTATAAGGGGCTTAAACCATTTGTATTTGCATATCCTTGGTGTACCAGTAAAAGCAGGGCCCTCTGATCTTGTTTCAGGATAGAGGAAAACCTTGGAAAAAATTAAAAAGGAGTAATTCTGAACATTAAGTGACATAAGTTTAAAAATACAGAAATTAAGAACATTAAGAAAAAATTCAGAGACTTTAGCAATGTTCTTTCTAATCTTTTCTATCCATGTACAGATTTCTTCCATCCATGTGCAGAATACATTTTTACGTGCACCAAGTAGAAATAAAAACCTACCTGTGGGTGCTCTGCTAATCAGCTTGGTGACACTTGACTCTCTCCTGAGTGGCCGCACAAGCGCACAGCTTACAGGGAACAGTGAACTTTGGGCTAGATCTTCAGCTGATGTAAATCATCACAGCTCTGTTCTGGACTTATGATTCCCTCCCAGGATCAAAGAACACAAAATTATGATTAAATGATGCTGTGAATGATTCAAAGATTTATCTTTGCTTTTGATGAGGAAGAGAAGAAGGAAGCTGCTCTGTCAGGACCCCTGTTCAAAGAGAAACCATCCAGCTTCTGTTTTGCCTGAAGCTGAATACTCAAAAATCAAACCCCACTTCACCTCTAGCATTTATAATAGAGCTAAATATAAAAAAATGTGTTTTTATTTATAATGGGGGATCACACTCGTAGGCTTGCTGTGTGAAAGGGGCCACTAGCACAAAAGTTTGAGAACCTTTTCCCTGGCCCTGGATCAGCAGCTCTGTCCTTGGGTGATCAAGGTCACATGCAGATTCCTGGGATCAATAGGGTTTGTGGCACCTATTCTGAAGGGGACACATTCCCCGTTAGCCCTTTTCTCCCACTGGGAAGTTCTCTGCAAGAAAGTTCTAGAAATAGGTGAGTTAAAAAATGGCCTATTCTATGCAAAAGGGCTATAGGAGGGGCCTACAATACATCTCAAATCATATTATGCAAATGTCCCATCCAGCTTTTCTTTCTAAAACAATTTTTATTATGCAAATAAACTCCTGGCCAATGTTTAATTATTATAACAGATGAAATAACACAACAATCACTTCCTATCATCAATATATCGCTACAGTTCTCTGCCCAGGAAAAAATTAGTGGTCCTTCATTACTCTGTTAAGTCTGTTTTAAACAAGCCACTGGCGCAATTCACAATGGTCTTGTAACAGGGGCCTTCTGGCTCTTGCCTCTGTCCCCGTCCACAAAGTACTCAGATATTTACAAGTGGATTTCTACCACCTGTGTAATATATAAAACTCATGTAACAAGCAGGGAAGATCAATCAATCAGTCAGTCAATCAATCTCTCCTTGCTCCCTACTTCCTCACTTTCCATTTCCTTCCTGTGCCTATTTGGGGGCTCTGCCTAATGGCTTAATTAGCCTTTCTGCCCTATCCCACCCACAAATTACGCACACCTTTGCATAGTCAGCTCCAGTCTTCTTTGCTTGATTGGTGCTACTGTGAACAGAATGCTAACTTAGCCTTTCTTACCAACACTCTGACTCAGACCTCCATCCCTCACAAACTTAATATTTATCTCACAGCTACTCTCATTAAGTATTAGAAGCAGGAACACAAAGAGACCAAAAAGCTAAGGTGAAAATGTCATTTTTTTTTTGAGAATCCAATATCAACTTCTCTACAACCTTCGGCACTATTGTGTGTCATGGGTGTCTTAACTTAGCTATTTGGTTCTGTTCACAGAAAGGTATAGCCAATTGTTTGTCTATTTCACAGTTCATTCTTTAAAATGATCATGAGACAAAATAGCTGAACTTAGCCAAATGTATTGTCTAAAGACAAAACAGTAAGGAGACATAGCCTCCTTTTGGGAAGCAAATGCTTGCAGCATGTTCACCTAGCACAGGTATTCTTCAAAGATATGCATTTCAGCTAGTAATATTTATAGGATGATTTTACAATTACAAAACTCTTTATGTATCACTTAAATTAAACCCACTGGTTCAGACCAGACTTTAGCTTGCCGTTCTGTGCCTTCCTCATCTTTGTTTTGGATGCTAGCATCCAGGTCCATGAATATATCTTCTTGGCTTGTCCTGGGGCAGAACATTAATGTATTTTGGTTTTGACAAATTTCCTGTTTTCTAATGCCAAAGGTGACTTCAGATTTGCAAAGTGCTATGGGATATTTGAAATGGAACAACAGAGTTGTGGGCAGAGCATAATACATTCAGTTTACATAATTTTCTAACAAGTGGTATAATATGTATATTATATTAATATCATGTATGTAATACCTTTTAATGTGGTGTATTATGCCTAACATATATGTATTGGCTAACAGTTCACTCTGCGTTCCACATTTGGATCTTGGCAAATAGACTCAGCTGCTGAGAGTCCAGAATGATAGTGGAAGTTCTCACTATGTGTGGGTGAATGGATTCAGATAAACACTTTCTCCCCACACTCCCAAATTTTTGCAAACACATTGAAATTAGCCTCTTTTGAGTTAAAAAAAATCAGTAAATTTTCTCATAATTATTCATTTTCTCACACATCTTTACTTTTGGTTTCTGACTGGAACCAGAAGTAAATGACAAAATACCATAGGTGAAACCTTGACACCAATGTCAGAACTCCCATGAGATCAGGATTTGGGCAAATAAAAAACGCTGTTCTCACAGGATCTTCAATTCAATTTTGCAAACATAAAAGGGCACAATAGTTTAGATAAGTGCCAACTACTTGATGTTCACCAGCTTCTTGGGAAATTGAGTTATTTGCTTCTCAGTTAGAACCAGAAGGTCTAACAACAATGGATTTATATTTATTTTTTTTCCCATAAAATGAGAGGAAAATGTTGAATTTATCATGTCCAATATTTTTCCTTGTAAAATCAGTATATGGAAATCATTTTTGTTCTCATCAACAGGCACGCTGTATGCAGGAACCAGGCGAGTCAGAAACTCAACCACGGGAAGTTTTAATGGAAAAAGTAGCAGACGGTTGACCCGGTCAGCAGGGGTGAGTAGAGATTAAGTCAAATTCCATTTTCAATAAGTCAAGAACAGTGAGGTATGGAGAAAGGAAAGGAAAACCTTAATTTTGTTGAAAATTCTTTTTATTATTTGTGTTTTAAGAGAGAGGCCTATGCCAGAACCAGTCACTCAAGACTCAGATCGGACTCTGAATCAAAATAGTGCAATCTGATCACAGCTATATAACGAGACTATTACACACCCCACTGTGTCTGCAGGAAGTTTGTATTCAAAGCTTGAGAGTTTGGGTCTGAGTCTCATTTACAACGAGACCCTTTACATTGCTCTGATAGGGTAAAGAGGCCTTAAAATGGGCATACATTTTCACTGATTTTAAGACCTCTTTACATTTACATTAGCATATAGAAAGACTCAGAATCAGACCCATCCCAGGACTCTAAATGTGTTCATTCTCAAACTGGGAGGCTGTTAGGCTCCCAAACCAAACTTCCTGGCTTGATTTCATCTCTAGTTTTGTTTTTTGTTTTTCTAAAGATCAGTTCCATGACTTTTTGTAATATAGAATACTTTTTCTTAATTAATAGTGATATAAATGCAGGAGATACCTAGGAAAATGCTAAACATTGCTTCAGTATCAGATCCACATTTCTTAAGACCTGAGTCAAAGCTCACTGAAGTCTATGGGATTAGGCTGTTAATGAATACTGAGAGAAAGCGCATGGGTATGACAGACCTATAATATATATATTATTATAGCTATGAATGGTTAATGTTTTGCAAAGTGCTGTTTGTATTTATGGGGCTGAGAGAATGTTTTTTACCAACAGCCAGCCTATGTTCACTAGAGTGAAATACAAAAGAAGTCCTGTAGGAATTTTTTAAAATGTGTATGTGCTTGCTTGTTAATTAACTGTTAACACTGAACAGAGTTCTTCCATCCGGAAAAGGCCAGTGCAAATAACAGTATCAGTGTCTCAGTTTTCCCTTCTGTAAAGTGGTGGCAATAAACTATATCTCAAAAAGGTATTGTGATGCTTGATTGATTAGTGTTTGTAAAAGCACTTTCATATCCTCAGATGAAAGGCACTTTAGATGTGCAAAGCATTAACATTAGTGACATTAAATAAAATGCCCTTTTGAATATGAATTGTGCTCTTGCCAAGAAACTATTTAAATTAAAAGGAGCTGATCATCCAGAAAGACTGTTTCCCAGTGGCGTAGCGAGCGTGTTATGTGCCCGGAGGGGCAAAGGCAAAACTGCACTAAATTGTGCAGCGAGGGCAGCAGCAGCTCCTGAACCAGGGGTGCTGGGCCCCCCAGGCAGGCCTTTGAAGTGTTTGTTCCCACCGCCCGGCCCTGCCTCAGTGGCTTGTCTGCAGGGAGCAAGTAGCCTGGCAGCTAAATTGGCACCCCCCCTAGTGTGGCGCCCAGGGGCAACTGCCCTCCCCGCCGGCGTACCCTCACCACGCCACTGCTGTTTCCAAACATCTGTATCTCTAATGTCCAGGTTTTTGAAGTAACACTCAGGGTTAAGCTGACTAATTCAATGTTAGTGTCACAGTTAAACATAATCCTGTGTGATGTTTTAGAAATGTAGGAGGCTAGTTATTTGCAGCCAGAGATGAGACCTGATTCTTATTTACACTAAAAATCCAGTAAGCTTCCAGATCCTTCTCTGCAGTTAAGCCAGGCTTTTGCCCTGTTTCCTTTCCCGTCCACACACATAAGCCTCTTATGTTTGATAGCACTTTCAACTACAGTAGCCAGGTGTATAGGCCAAAGCCAGAGTGAGGCTTTCATTTGGGCTGGTAACCTACCCACTTTGCAGTGGGGAGTCCAGCTAAAGCTCATAATCCATCAGTGTCTTCCCAGAAGGATGGACAAGTTCTCTCACACTTCACTAGGAAAGAAGCATAGAGCAGTTTAACTTACAGTAGCACCAAAAGCCATAGGAAATGAATGTACACAGAAGTCACAGTGACTCCCATGTGCAATTGCCCCACAATCATCGAGAACCCTGTAACTTGAAAACAATGACTAGTCCTGTAGCGCCTTAGAGATTAACCAAAATATATAGAATCTTGAGCTTTCATGGGCAAAACCCACTTCATCAGATGAACTGGAGTGGAGATAACAGAAACCAAGATATATCTATAACAGCAGAAGTACCTGTCAATTGTAGGACCCATGTAAAGGAGGATAATTAAGTAGACTGGCTGTGTCCTATACATAGCTTTTGATGTGGAAATCCACATCCAGCCCGCTTAATTGGCTTCATTGACCCAGGTCCTACAATTGACAGACGAAGAAGTACCTGTCATACATATCTCTTGTTTTCTGTTATTTCCACTCTAGTTTCATCTGATGAAGTGGGGTTTGCCCGTGAAAGCTCATGATTCTATATATTTTGGTTAGCCTCTAAGGTGTCACAGACTACTCGTATTCAAAGTTATAGACTAACCTGGCTACCCCCTCTGGGATTTGATACAGTGTCTTTGCAGTGTGGGGGGCTCACACCTGTGCTAAGCTAACTTGGGTGCCGCTGATAACTTGTGGTAACTGCAATAGAAACATAAATAAAAATGAGACTCACACGGTTCCATCTGTTTGCATGGTACATCTGTTTGCATGGTACAATGGTGATATTGTCAGCTAGCTAGGAAATTCTGAGAGACACCAAAGAATCTGCACTTCCAGCACAGCCTTCAATGGAGGCCCAAAATTCAAAACGTCTAGGAAGTTGGTCCTGTATAATGGGCTTTTCTACCCAGGGAAATTTACCAGTATTCTGGTCAATGCTATTGCTATAGTTATACCAGAGAAACTCCCCACATGAAGTCTTTTATTGTGGATGAGTGCCTTTTTCTGCTTGTAACTTATACCAGTGCAAAAGTAACATAAGATAAATTGGGAAAAGGCACTCTTATTCTTGGATAAAACTGTGCAGCTGAGACGTTATGCTGGTATAACTTTAGCCATGTACAGATAACAGCATAATTGTGCTGATAAATTTCCCTGCCGAGGCAAGCCCTCAAAGTCCTTTAGGGAGGCTTTCAAAGTGTATGTTCTGTCATGCATATTCAGCTTTGAAAACTGCTACCAGTGCAGGCTATGCGGTCCAAGTGATTTGATAATGCCATACAGAGCCTTTCACCTTTTGATTACCAGTTCAAAGCCAGGGCAGACTGATAGTAAGTGACTGTGTGATGACTGTATTGAAATGAACTGATAGTCTGCTTCCAGTGGGCAGTTTTCTGGGATACAGCAAACTAGCCTACTTTGTTTGCCCTCTAATAGAGAGACTAAGGACAACATGGGATAGGCTGTCAATTGCTATGCCCATTGGCCTCTAAAAAAGGCTGGTCAAGGGCAAGATAGAGACTCATGACTAGGATGGAGTGGGGAAGCTTGCACTGACACCAGCTTTTAACAGCCAGAAAAAAATGCTGAGGTCAGGGTCCTATCTGCCTGCCTAAGAATTGTTCACAGGTTACATTATGTTACAATTTTACTTTTTTATAGGAGGAGGAAGTGCAAATCTAATGAACAATGGGATGTCCCAGGGTGTGACATCCCGTCATCAGCAGTTAAGAGAGAGAGAGAGAGGCAGCAACCTGTAAGGAACCTTGTTGATTTTGAAAAGGATTAGATCATTAGGAGGGACCTCAGACTATCTTCTTCTTCAGGCAGGAGCAGAGGCAATGGTCTGGTTCCAGTGTTTTCTCATGAAAAAAGGTGATAATCCAAAGCAAAAAGGGGGAAACGTCTGCTCATTCTTTAGTTTAGTGCTTACTGAAGAACCTAGGAAATGCCGATTTCATTCCCCTTCACCCTTTGCCACTAGCACTTTTGCAGCAGTTTCTGCTATTCCTGGGGACAAATTCTGCAACAGCACACTGTGTCAGGTAATCCTGCCTCCTGTGATCAGGGGCGTTGGTGTCTGAAGACACTTTCTCATGACAAATATATACCTTCTTCCAAGGGGGCTGACTGTTTTGGTGCTACATCGACATTAGAGTGGGGGGAGTATTGAAAGGGTGAGATAGAGATAACAGAACCAGAGGTTCAGTTGCTCACCCAGTGCTGCTGCCTGACCATTGGGTGGAAAGGGAGGGTGAAAAGGATGCTCCTAGCTTTTCCCAGAATTTTTCTATGGCCCTATGAGAGGTGGAGAATGGTAAACAGGACCAGCTTACTTCAGACCTGCTCTTTGGACCTGGGGAAACAAGGGGAGAGAGAACAGGGCACTATCTAGCCCCGAATTTCCCATTTGGGATCCTCATCCTGCAGTTGCATCCACTCATGCAAAGCCCCATAGACGTCACTGCATACAAGAGTGTGCTCATCTGGATCCAGTTGCAGAATTAGTGCTTTTTTGTTGTTGTTGTTGTTATAGCTCATGCTTCAAAATGATAGAGTTCTCCAGAATTGCTAATGTGTCATTTTGCCTTTCCTCATTAATCTCTCCCACCACCCCCAGACCTTTGCACTGCTTCTGAGGGGTGTGGGAAATATGATTCTGTATTGTAGTTTAAATAAATTATTACTCAGAGTTCTGTATTAATATGCCCACCAAGGAATCTATTTGTCAAAAAACATTTCCTCAATCTTTTTTGTTGTCTGTATTGTTGCAGACATATTTGCTGATGGGTATTTTGAGAAAAATAACTGAAATAATTGAAACTAATGTTATTTTATTATGTTATTTTGACAAATACAGTATGCAGAATTTTAAAATGTTACGCACAGAATTTTTATTTTTTGGCTCAGAACTCTCCCAGAAGTATTTCATTATCCAGAGTGGAGGTAAGTCACTCCATATTCCTATTCACCATTCCAAAACAGGAGGCTTTTTCAGAGACATCTTCTGTACAGGTTGAACCTCCCAAATCCAGGATTCTGGTCTGGCAACATCCATGGTCCGGCAAAGTCATTGATGTTGTTGGACCAAAGAGCCCTGGAGGTAGGAGCAACGCAGGGGCTGGGGAACACTGGCTGGGATAGGTGGCATCTTGTGAGCCCCTGCCCTGGCCGGGGAACCCCTGGCATTAGCGGAGCAAGGTGACTGGGAAGCCCATCCCTGGCTGGGGAACCCCTGGCATTAGTGGGGCAGGCAGCGGCTGGGAGCTCCCACTGCAGTCGGGGAACCCCCAGCATCAACTGGGCCACGTGACTGGGGAGTCCTGGCCTCATCTGGGGAATTCCCTATTGCAGTGGGGCTGTCAGCGGCTGGGCAGCCCGGGCCAGGAACCCCCCAGTGGCAGCAGGGCCGTGATAACCGGGCAGCCTCTGCCGGGGAACCTCCTGGCTGAAGTGGGGCTGGCAGAGGCAGGCAGCTGGAATCCCCAGCAACAATGAGGCAGCCCTAGCAGTGGGGCGGGGTGGCCAGATGGCCCTGGCTAGGGAACCCCAGCACACCAGGGCCAGCAGTGGCTGGGTGGCACCAGTCGGAAACCCAGGGAACACTCTGGCAGTGGGACTGGCAGCAGCCGGGGGTCCCGCCAGGAACCCCAGGAAACCCTGGGGCAGCAAGGTGGAGAGCCCGTGCCAGAGCCCGGGAGTGGTGCAGCCAGTAGGGGAGCACTGACCTCCCCTGGTCTGGCAAACTCCCTGGTTCGGGACAGCTCAGGTCTTGAGGGTGCCAACCTGTACTAGCAAGTAACTAGAACAAAGTTTGAAAAGGAAGAAGATTGCATTGGCTTTGTCTGTGCCTGATGTCATCCTTAGACCCCCTCTCTCTTGGACCTATCGACAAAGCATCTGACCTGGTGACAACATAGTCATCCCTTAACCTGGTTAAGTAAAAAAATCCAGTTAAAAATTGAACTGTGGAATTGTCCACATCCTGAAGGCTGGGTCCGAGCCTTGTGCTGTGCACTGAGTTGTAACATTGCTAGAGATGAGGCAAGTTGTAATCAGGTCCTCTGGCTCATTCACAACTTGCACAGTTGATAGGACTTAATGGGTATGTTTATGCAGCCTGCAGCAGTGAGCCATTTAGCCTAGCTGGAGAGACTTGGGCTTGTGGGGTTCCTGTTAGTGCTCTAAAAACAGGAACATAGAGACTGCTTTGAAGTTGCATCTTAAGTCCACCCATCTCTGTAGGCTTCAGAGCCCAAGCTCCCGTCCCAGCTTCAGTTCCAAAGTGCTATCAACACGGGTAGTTTTAGAGGGCTAGCACAACCTCACTAGCTGAAGATGGGTAAGTCAGGCTGGGAGGCTCGCTGCTGCAGGCTGTGTAGACATACCTTATGGCTACGTCTAGACTGCCCCCTCTTGTGCAAGAGAATTTGCAAATGAGGTGAAGCGGTGAATATTGCCGTGCCTCATTTGCATACTTAATGAGCCGCCATTTTTGTGCAAGGGGCTTTTGCGCAAGAGCTGTTCTTCCTGAAAAAAGCGTCAGAATGGCTCTTGCACAAAAGCCCCTTGTGCAAAAATGGTGGCTCATTAAGGATGCACATGAGGCATGGCAATATTCACTGCTTCACCTCATTTGCATATTCTCTTGCGCAAGAGGGGGCAGTCTAGACGTAGCCCAAAGGAACAAAGTTGAGGTGGTTTAAGACTGTTTTAATAATGTAACATAGTTGTCAGTGGAATCTAATAACAGTATTCGGTGTTTTGAAAATGGGGTCTGAGCAAGAGCTCAGTATTAACTAAGTATTAATTAAAAGTACTAACTCTTTTTACCTATTCTTAAATGGCTTGGAAAATATCAGTGTGGAGAATTAATGGCAAATATGGTACTGGATGTTTTAAGGTGTGCATGTGCCACAAGATGAGGTTAATTTAATGCCTTTCTAGCACAAAACACTAGTGTCTAAATCTAGTATCCTAACATATACACCAGGACATGCGCCATCCCAACCATTCTGGCACTGAGCACTAATTTTGCAGGGATTGCAGCCATCCACAAAATAAAGGGCAGGCTTCAGACAGCAGAAGCACAATACTGACCCCATGCTGGAGTAAGTGCACAGTCCAAATGATGACAATAGGAAGCCACCTTGCACAATACAAGGATGACGAAGAGCCGCTCCCTTTCTTATGGTCTGCCTCTCTGTTCATCAAAACAAAAAAGGCTGCAAATCACATCAGTCTCTCTGCATGCGACATTCAGGAGAGATTGAAACACAATGGAATTCCCTATAAACCTGAGCTTTTATACAATTATTCCTTCAATTGCTAGGTTTATATTAGTGTGCATGATCCCGAAGAGGCAGCACACATCCATGTGTCACTGCACATTTTCTTTGGGCTCAATCTAAAAACAAGGCAAACTCAAATCTCATTTGTGTCACAGTCTCTAGGAAGATAGTAGACATGTACTAGGATTTAGGAAGACAACATTTCTCCTTGTGAATCTCTCAATACTATAAAAGCCCATTTTGTCTGTTACTTGTTTGAAAGAAACTGCATTACCACAAACTGTGAATAGATAAAAAGTGTTGTATTCTTCCTGAGCCTCTTGTCCTTTTTCATTAGAGCCAAGGGAAACTTTCATAAAAAAAACAGAAAAGAGGCAACATTTGTCACATGTCACATATTCCACATGAGGCCCATTTTTGAGTCCTTGCTCTATTGTAAAGTAAAATTTTCATTAGCGTTAATGGGAGTTGTGCCTGATTACTAGTTAAGTAAAGAATCAGGGATTGTAGTTTGAACAGATGCATCCTGTCGTGAGAATCCTAGCATAACATTGTGTGGAACAAAATAACGTAAGGCATTATTATGGGACTGGCTATACATGTTTTTGTTTAAATAATTAATCCAGAATATTTTTCAGATATAACTAGTATGAATTGAAATAGCAATATTTCTGATTTATGACCTTTCTCCTGCTAACGTTAGAAAAAAGTTAAAAGAGTATTAAGGTTGCAAAGTCAAATACTCAGTTAGGAAGTGCCAGAATTAGGGCAGCCTTCATTCAGTCCCCTTGTGTGTATATCCCTCTGGCTTCTCATCCCCAGCCAGTCTCCTTGCCTACCCAGCGCTACTCTCCACAGCATAGGCTCCTTCTCCCAATCTTCTTGCCTAGCCAGTCCCAATCTCCCCTAGAGCCTTTGTCATAAGCTCAGGCTGCCAACAGGTGGGGGGCAAAAGGGGCAATTGCCCCAAGGCCTGGTGATACAAAAGGGTCTGGCGCTCCCCGCTGCGAGCTGCTACTGTGGCAGTGGCTGGAGCCCCAAGCCCTTTTAATCACTGCTAGAGCGCCACATGCCACACTCTGGGCATCACTGAGGACTGTCTGTGGGAGGCACGGTGCCCTCTGGGCAGCACTAAGGGCTGCCTACCCACAGCCCCGCCCCTTCCACCCAAGGCCCCACCCCTTTTAAGGCATGGAGCGGATTCTCCCACCCCTACTTTGACCAGAGGCCTGGTGAGGTTGTAGGTACCGCTGCCCAGAGCCATGCCAGGTCAGTGTCAGTTCTCATTGGATGTTTGTCTGATCTCAGTCTCCTCCTCTCATTGATTTTTCCATCACAGTTTCCCCTCTGACTTATAGTCGCTGTTTCCTCCTGTCTTCTGACCCAGCCAGTCCTAGTCTTTCTGCCAAAGCTCCCAGAGCCAGCCTCCCTCTGCGGGCTCCCTGTAGTTTCCTCCATTCCCCTAGCTTTTTGCTCCAGATTCCTTGCCTTCCCAGTTCCAGTCTCCACTGTGAGTGTTTGTCTGTTTAATGAGGGTGGAGAAATACTCTGAATAACCCTCACTCTGATCTCCATCCAACAGTGACCTGCAAAATTCATGCCTGAAAGAATTCTTAATGTGGTCGGCATGGTCCATGCAAGAGGGAGTTGCTATTTGGAACCCACGAACAAGAAGTAGGCTACTTTTCCTGTTGCTGATAGAATAGAAGATACGAAATTTGTGTTTATCAGCTCTTTATCTACTGTCTTTTCCATCTCACTTCAGTCAACATAACTTGGAATATTCTGGCATTTGTGTCATGGGATTTCTACATCACAGAGGACTGTGGATTTCAACAGGATGTAACTATTCCCAGTTCCATAGGTGCTGACTCCATGGGTACTCCAGGGCTGGAGCACCCACAGAAAAAAATTAGCAGGTGCTTAGCCAGCTCCCCTGTCTCCCCGCAACAACTCCCATCTGCCAGCAGCCCTGATGATCAATTTCTCCCTCTCCCTGCCATCCACCATGATTAGCTGTTTCCCGACATGCAGGAAATGCTGGAGGGAAGGGCGTGGAGCAAGGATGCAGTGCATTAAGGGGAAGGGGTGGGAAGAGGCAGGGTGAGGGTGGAACAGGGTCAGGAAGAGGTATGGCGAGGTGAGAGTTTGGGAGAAGTAGTGGGGTTGGGACGGGAGCAGAAAGGGGCAAGGCAGGGGTTAGAGCTTGCAGGAAGTGGACAGGTGGGGGCAGAGTCACTCTTGGGGCATGGAAGAAACTAGCACCTGTGTCCAATCTTCTGCAGTTTCACGTGTTGCTAACATATACTGAATTGAAACCTGTCAAACAGCTGAAGGGTAAATGTATTCTGGGAACAGGTTTGTTCCATGAGCTGTAGTTAGTATTAAGCATGCTCTTTGGTCATTTGCTTCCCATATAGCTGCCACAGCATGTGTTGTGCCATTTTACAATATCTCTCCAGTAGAAATGGAAGTCAAACAGCTGCAAGTGGCTAGGTAAAGGCCAACTTCTTTCTCTTTGATTCAGCATTTGGAAAGATCTTGCTTCTCTCCGTATTGGCTTTGAAATTAGTTTTAGCAAATATGTGCAGGAACAGTATACGTGATCATGCTGGAAATAACATGCTTTTTTTAGAAGGCATGCCACTGAAGAGTGTAACAGCACTGCTGGCACAGTGACCATACGGAGATGATTATGCTAGCTAATGATGATTAAATAAATTGCAAACAGCTGTTTCTTTAACCTGTGGCATTGCAAGAGCAGGGATTTGAGACACACACAAGATAGCCACTTCACATAACAGGAAGTCTAAGGGCATGCTAGACATTCTCTGTATATATTTATATATTTATACCAAGTACCGCTAACAGAGATGATAGAATTTTTATTGATGCCATATTACTTCCTACTCCTTAATTTTTGTAGCTTGCATTTAATTTTTTATTTTATTGTTTACAAACTCTGAGTTTTACAATTTCAACACATTTAATATACTTAAGAACATAAAAAACAGCCATAGCAGGTCAGACCAATGGTCCATCTAGCCCAGTATCCTGTCTTTCCCACAGTGACCAGTGCAAGATGATTCAGAGGGAATGAACACAACAGGGCCATTTTCAAGTGATCCATCTTCTGTCATCCTCTTCCACTTCTGGAAATTGTAGGATTAGGGACACCCTGAGAATGGTGTTTTATTCCTGACCAGTGGTACTAGCCATTGATGGACCAATCCTCCATGATTTTATCTAATTCTTTTTTGAACTCCCTTTTGGACTTCACAGCATCCTCTGGCAACAAGTTCCATAGGTTGACTATGTGTTGTGTGTATTTATGTTTGTTTCAAATCTATTGACTATTAATATAATTGGGTGACCCCTGGTTCTTGTGTTTTTGTGAAAGGGCAAATAATACTTTTTTATGCACTTTCTCTACATCATTCATGATTTTATAGACCTCTGTCAGATTCCCCCTTAGTCATTTATTTTCTAAAATGAACAGTCCCAATCTTTTCAATCTATTTTCATATGGAAATTGTTCCATACGTCTAATTATTTTGCTGACCTTCTCAGTCTCTGTACCTTTTGATCTATCTGTCTGCCTGTCCATCTGTGAGTCTGTTTGTTGAAAAACTCCTCCTAAGTGGTAAGAGCTAGGAACACCAAATTTAGTATGAAGTTTCCTTTTATTATAATTCAAAGCAAAGTGAAGGTTTGGTTGTGCCAGAACAATGGAATGTGCATGGAATGTGATTGTTTCTCATCAAATGGAAAGGGAAGGCTACGATAGCAGGGACAGTTATACCGCAGAATGACCACAGGGGGAAGCAAGCAAGCGTGCCCCTGCCTCCCTGACTGTGCTGGAGAGCCATGGAGCAGCCACCAGCTGGGCAGTGCAGCTCCCGTCACCCTGGCTTGCCCAGGGGAGAGGTCTCCATCACCCCAACAGACCGGAGAGCTGTTCTGCCAGCTGGGCAGTACAGCCCCCGCCTTCCCAGCCTGGCCCATGGCAGCAGTTGCCAGTGGGGCAGTGCAGCACCTGCTATCCTGGGGAGCAGCTGGTGGCCAGGCAGTGCAGCCCCCACTGCTCTGGGCTGGCCCGTAGGGTGCTATTGCCCCTGGAGTGCCCCCTCCGCCTGCCTTTACTCCTGCATTCCCCACCTCCTCCCATGAGCCTCCCAATGCCCTACCCTGAGCCCCACACATCCCCAAGCACCTGCCCTGACTCCTGCACACACACCCCTGACAACCCTGTCCCTTGCCCTGAAGGACCCAAGCAATTCTGGGTAAATCTTCTAGTCTTATATAAAGGTCTGATTTAAGCAACAGCTTGCATACCAGTTAATAGTTCTTCAGTTTCATATTTGAGTTCCTCGGAATTCGTATGTAGAAGAATGGCTACTTCAAAATCCATTAATGAATGCCTAGGCACTCAATGTTCCCCTACAGGTTTCTGTGTGTTACCATTTCTAATATCTGATTTGTGTTCATTTATCCTTTGTCCTGCTCAAGTTCTCTGTAGCATAGTCCTTATGCTATACTCTTGGTATTCAAGCACAGAATTTCTCTTCATACAAATTCTACAGTACAATTTGATTTGTTTAAGTTTTTACAATATTTGACTATATGCTTTTTTAACATGTAGAACCTCTCCCCACAATAGCCTGCTCAAATGTGTCATTCCTATTTATTTTGTGTCCCATTGATTATCATTGTTCTGCCAAGTTTCTGTGGTGCCTATTATATCAACATTCTCGTTTAATACTAGGCACTCAAGCTCTCCCATTGTAGTAGTTAGACTTCTAGCATTTGTATATAAGTACTTACAAACTTTGTCACTATTTAGTTGTCTGCCAGCATGGGGGACTCTTTTTTATTTGACTGTTTCATTCAGGTCCTACCAGTCCTTTACCGACTTGTATCCTCTCCTCTTTACTTCCCTATAGACTATCCCCTTTACTATATCCTGCCCTGAGATATGACTCTGTCGAAATCTCATGCTCCACTGTTCCTATTTATTGCCTCTGAACTAACTAACAACTATTTCTTTCTGGTTAAAAAAAACCCCACACAACAAAGCCCTACTCATTCATCTTCGCCTTTACAAAGATCTTGTCCCCAAGCTGAGGCTTCTCCTCCAAATTCATAAAGCTTGTATTTTATTGGCAATATCATATATCAGCACACAGACAATTGATAGATACATACAAGGACACATTCTAGGAATCACTCTGATGTTCATCGCAGAATATCACAGCAAATAGAATATTAGGAATAATTTAAAAGGGGATAGAGAATAAGACAAAGACTATCTTATTGCCTCTGTATAAATCCATGGTATACCCACATCTTGACTACTGCATACAGATGTGGTCACCTCATCTCAAAAAAGATATTTTAGAATTGGAAAAAGTTCAGAAAAGGGGTTTGGAATGGCTGCCATATGAAGAGAGATTAAAAAGAATTGGACTTTTCAGCTTAGAAAAGAGGAGACTAAGAGGGGATATGATAGAGGTCTATAAAATCATAACTGGTGTGGAGAAAGTAAAAAAGGAAAAGTTATTTACTTGTTCCCATAATACAAGAACTAGGGTCACCACATGAAATTAATAGGCAGCAGTTTTAAAACAAGCAAAAGGAAGTATTTCTTCATGCAATGTAAAGTCAACCTATGGAACTCTTTGTTAGTGGATGTTGTGAAGACCAGAACTTTAACAGGATTCAAAAAAAGAGCTAGATAAATTCATAGAGGTTAGGTCCATTAATGGCTGTTAGCCAGGATGGGTAGGAATGGTGTCCCTTGCCTCTGTTTCTCTGTTTGGGAATAGGCAACAGGGGTGGGATCACTTGCTGATTACCTGTTCTGTTCATTCTCTCTGGAGTACCCTGGCATTGGCCACTGGCAGAAGACAGGACACTGGGCTAGATGGACCTTTGGTCTGACCCTGTATATTCTTATATTCTTATGTTCTTATCTTAGTGTACAAACTCCCTTAGTGCTATATTGGGACAAAAGGCAAAGAGCTAAATGACTAGAATACTGGGAAGCCATAAGGGCATTCTCTCTGCTTTTTTCTCTTTTTTGGGGGGGACAGGATATTTTTAGTTAGAAACAGAGAGAGGTGTCAACAGCTCTAAAAGGTGAGGGTTTCAAAACCTGGGAGCAGGTTTAATGTAGCTGGTGTAACACTATTGATTTCAATAGATGTGCACCATGCTGAGGCTCTGCAGCTTGAGCTTATGTCTTGTTTGAAGTGAAAACAGGGGGGGGGAAATGGTATTTTGTCTTCTAATAGCTCTGTCCTATATACTTGGTACAGTAAAAAAATATGTGACCTCTGCTGTATCATCAGTTCAGGCAGAGGCAAAAAATTCCCCTCAGCATTCAGTATCATTTATCAAAGTACTCTTCCATCTGCCATATTCTCCCAAAGGAAAATAGCCTCATCTCAAATGTCATTTCTGAAACTTTGGGGGGAAATTGTGTAAACCTTTAAAATAGATGGTTTTAATTTTCTGGAAAGTAGCCAAAAGTCTCCTACTCTCAAATCTGTCTCGTCAGCCCTTCTCACCCCAAGCAACTCCAGTGATTGCTGTCCGGATTTGCTGTAATACTGGATTATGTTGCTGTGGGGTGTTATGCAGTTTCTGCACCCTATCCCAGAGGCAGGCATGTATCATATGTGGGTATACTGATTCCTGTATCTAAAGCATACAGGATATAGAGTATAAATGTAATATAGTTTTTAATAGATAGGCCAGATCTTCAGCTGGTACATTTACTTCAAAGAATTTATGATGCATGCATCTACTGTCTTATATACCAGTGCCATTTAAAGAAAAACTCATAGAAACTCAAACAATGGAGGTCACAGAGAAACCAAATGTTTATTTAAAAACAATGAAAACATTCAAAAATATATCGATATATTCCATACTTTCTACTCATACACCCTTATAGGAATCGATGTTATTGGATTAGAGAGGGGATACTTATATTAGATTTACTCAGCTTTTCAGACCTAAAGAATATTCCATTTCCCTTTTAACTTCTAATTTTTCTCCAACTGTTTAGTTTGAGGGCAGAATGACAGTTAAATGGTCCCACAACATCTCTTCTTGTCATTTTTACATCTATGGCTTCCCTGGGCCGCCCTTATCAGTATATCATTTAATCCATGAGCAAAATGGACTTCTGACATCCTGTGTGTCAGATATAACTGCACAGTTAAGCAAGTTAGGGCCTGGTCCAAAAGCTATTGAAGCCTATTGACAAGTTCCCATTAATTTCAAAGGGTTTGGGATTGGGCCCTAAATGTGCATTGTACTTTTACTTTGTGGAAAAGTATTTATTTCGGAGTGCATCATTAATTTTTTAAAAATATGTTTCTCTCTTCATTCTAACTTCTTGAAACTGAACTCTGTTTCTTTGTTGATAATTGTGCTCTCCATCAAGCACATATGATGTTTTGTGTTGCATGGTTTGATGAGGGCCAGGCTGCTGGTATTGATTCTTTTGCTCACAGAAAAATGCACAGTGCTGAAACAGCAGCACAGTTTCATGGTTACAGAAAGGGGAAGTTTCTGGACTTCAGAATCCTATACCCAGCTCTTCTGTGCAGGCAGCGAGAATGATGAGGCTATGGGACAGCTTCCATCAAAGGAGAGACTAAAAAGATTGGGACTGTTCAGCTAAGAAAAGAGATGACTAAGGGGGGGATATGATAGAGATCATTAAAATCATGACTAGCATGGAAAAGATGAATAGGGAAATGTTGTTCACCCTTTCACATAGCTCAAGAACTACAGCTCACCCAATGAAATTAATAGGAAGCAGGTTTAAACCAAACAAAAGGAAGTATTCCTTCACATAAAGCACAGTTAACTCATGGAATTTGTTGTCGGGGATGTTGTGAAGACCAAAACTCTAACTGGGTTTAAAAAAAAGAAATCAGATAAGTTCTAGGAGGATAGGTCCATCAGTGTCTATTAGCCAAGATGGTCAGAGATGAAATCCCCAGCTCTGATTGTCCCTAAACCTACAACTTCCAGAAGCTGGAACTGGAGAATAGAGGATGGATCACTTGATACTTTGCCCTGTTCTGTTCTTTCCTTCTGAAATATCTGGCACTGTCCACTGACAGAAGACACAATAGTAGGCTATATGGACCATCGGTCTGAACCGGGACAGCCATTCTTCCATTGCTCCCCTCAGCTTACCCATTTGTGCATGAATATAGTGTTATTTATCTATCTCTTGTGAAGTTTAGTGAATGCATGTTTCTAAACCACCTTGAAGAAATGGAGCTATATTATGGGAAACATTTGTTTAAACAAAATAAAATTGGGGGAGCAGAGGAATATTCATCTCTGTCTGGAAAACAAAAGAAAAGAGGTAGTCCATACAGCATGGACTAGTGCCATCATTGAAAAAGTACTTTTACTCTTCATTTGTACCTTATAATAATCATGCTGGGGTTATCATTTCAAATAAAATACATAATGAATATGAAGGAGTCTTCCCAGTCTGTAGTCATATTTCTTGGTACATAAATCAAGCAGATTGCCTATTAGAGTTTTACCTCTTCAGAGGAGCACACTTTGCTCTAAATGTATTGTGAAGACATCAGAGAGATAAGGTGAGTGAGGTAACTCCGTTTATTGAACCAATTTCTATTGGTAAAAGAGGCAGGCTTTTGAGCTACACAGTGTTCTTCTTCAGGTCCAGAAGACTTAAAGAGGTGGCCTCTAGGGTCAAAACATAATGTTCTCAGTCAGAAGCCAGGCTTATGAAAGCAGTGTAAATGGGAAGGTAATGTGCCAGGAAATAAACTCAGGGTCACACTCTGGAAAGCAAGATTTTACTTCATGAGCCTATATGTCTGGGCTTCATCGATTGAGCAAGCAAGACTGCATGCTGTCTACAGATCTCAGGACAAAGAGGACATCAATTGTTTAAACCATTTACAATGCACGGCAAATATTTTGAGTAACTAGATTATATCTCAGTAAATGACATGCTTAGTGGTAGGCATTTGAGTACATGATGTCACTGCTTTCTATAACCATAAAACCACAGTGTGTTGATATTGTTTCCATGATTTCACTGGTTTTGTTTGTCTTACTTCTTTGGCATGTCTATCTGTTTTGTCCAAAAAGAAAATGCTAAATTAGACATTCCATTGCACATTTCCTTAAACCCTATTTTCCAATTCTTTTAAAGGCAACAGAATACAATTTCAGCTGTGTACAGACAGCTATCACCACGTACATACTTCACTTAGGTCCAGTGTCCTCTGTAAGATGAGTGCTTGGGTGGCCGCGAAGGAGATTCAAATACCATCCTGCTGATTAGCAGAGCTCCCACAGTGCCCACAGTAGGCAACATGTATTTCTACTGGTGGTGCACATCTGCATGTGCCTCACTGCCTGTGACAAAATTTATTCTGCGCATGGATGGAAAAAAATAGAGGGATCATTGCATAGTTCCATCTTAAACTCTATTAAAAGACACAAGCAAAAATTAATATTCACTTAGGGTTAGGTTTTAAATGGGAGTCAAGTGCTGGCATAGACAGCTGTTCAGTAGATAATTAGTATTTTTATATTAAAGTAGTGTACAGAATGTGCTTGGTCATGTGCATGAGAACTTAGTGTTGGGAAACAGCTTGGCAGATCTCAATCCAGTTTTCAATGGACAAAAAATATTCTCATAGCTGGTACTTACTGGCGCCCATTTGGGCAGACAAGGCCTGAAAGGACATTGAATCGGAACTACCCTCTCAGCTCCAGAGTTGTTTCCCCCAGAGGAGGAAAAGGGTGCTGCTGTATTATGTTAAGTATATGCAAGCGGCCCTTTAAAGGGGGGAGAAGAACTAAATAATGATATGGGGAATAGGCATTGGGACTCATATAGGCTCTGGGGCTAGATTAGTGTTTGTGTCACATGGCTATACTGCATCACTAAATTAGAGCATCTTTATATCTGTACTAAACAGTGTCGTACATAGTTCCCCTGTATAGCATAAATAGTTCCACATATATCTTCTGCTGAGTAGGCAAAAAACAGTCTATGAATATTTACATCCAGCTGCCGTAGATCTATGTCCCCAGCTTAAATGTGTGATCAAAATAATAACATATGCTGGAGAGGGGCATGGCATATTAATGCTGGTGTGTGTGTTTGATTGTCTTGCAGTAGCATCCTGTGAGATACAGACACAGGTTCTCTGTAGGGCAGTGTAAAAGGGTATGTAAACTATCCTTATCTCTGTGTCTCAGGATTTTCCTGATGTGAAGCAGTCGGTGGCTAGCGTAGACCTTGCACCAGTGTAGAAAGGGAGTTGGGGATGGGGAAAGCAAGGAATGTGGCTTGACACTACTGTACTCTGGCAGTTTCTAGCTTTTAAACAGCCTTCTTAGTGTTCATGGCCAGCCAGCACAGGTTAGAGCAGCCCTCAGATTGTACTATAGCATGCCAGAAAACCAGGGCCAGAATAAGAGAGCTTCATTCGGCTACTTTGCTTCCCTACCTTCCCTTCGCATACTTCATGATCTGGTGCCCAGTGTGATGTGTATACGTGGCTAAACTTGAAAAGAGCACCGCGCAATGAAAGGAGAGGTTGCCATGGTGCATGGAGTGGTGTAACTTTGAAAAATTCAAATTTCTGGCCCTCTGAATATCTTAGGGCACTTCTACACAGCAGGGCTAAAGCCGAATTAAGCTATGCAACTTGAGCTACATCAATTGCATAGCTGAAGTCGAAATAACTTATTTCGGCTTTTGGCACTGTCTACACAGCAGGAAGTCGAAGAAAAAACACTCTTCCTTCGACTTTCCTTACTCCTCATAAAATGAGGGTTACAGGAGTCTGAGAAAGAAGTCCTCCAGCTCACCATTATTTCAAAATAATGGCTTGCAAGGTAGACACACTCTCTGTTTCAACCAAAAAAAAAAAAAAAAAGTCAGTTATTCTGAAATAACACTGCTGTGTAGACATAGCCTTAGAAAATAGTGAATTGACAATGGATCCTTTCTTTCATCTCTAGATCCTTTTGAATCCTGTGCTAATAACTACAAATCTTTGTCCCTGCTCCTCTAGCCTGGCAATTCAAAGGTGGCTTTGTATTCTGCTGATCTCTGGGACTGCAGCTCTGGTATTAGTCAGAGCTGTCTCAGGACTGCTATGATTTGCCCCATAGGTAACAATCACCCATGGATGCTTTAGGTCAGCTGAAAATGCCAAAGTAGAGCAGTGCTCTAGCTACAGTCACTCTCTCAAGCCATGCTCCCTATATCAGAGAAGCAAGTGGGTGGTATAGAACCAGCCATCTCAGCTGTACCCCATCTAGATGTCTCCAACTGGCCAGTGATGTCTACTTGTCATCCAGGAGAGTGTCACAAAGTGTGGCACTAATAAAGCTGAGAATATGACCTATTACCATGAGTTTTCTTTCCGGTGCTCTATATGAAATGAGATGTTGGTCTCAGTCTTGGTATTTGCTCTCATGAAAAGTAACAACAGGTGCACAGCCAAAGCTTCAGAGTTCATGTTCAAGTTAGATAAATAATCACAAGTCTGAATGTACATCTGGTCCACTAGAGTCTGCAAGATTCAGCTAGAAATTTCAAGAGCATGGTCACACTTCTGGGGGCATTTCTCTCCCTTTTTGTTTTAATGAGAATTCAGAAGTGCCAAGTTATCAGGCTGTTTCAGGACCTACAATAAAAATGTAAAAAGGAAGTTGGATCTAGAGATGGTCCAGAGGTTCAGATGGTCCAGTGGTCCAAATGTCGAAAGTTCTTGCATTCTCTGAGTCAGGCCACCCTTCCCTGATCCCAACTTCCCCCAGTCTTGCCAGAGATGCTGAAGAGTGAATAGCTATAGAACTATTCTCAAAGGAATTCCTCCCCATACCACAGTTGAAGGATACTGGTGGGATAGGATGTTGTGTGGAAGCTTGGCTTGGTATCTTCCAGATTCTTGTATTCTATCAATTAAATACCCAGAGCTGACAGTGTAGCACTTTTTATTAGTAATGAATTCATGATTGAGAGAGAGAGAGAGACGTTAGAATTTCCTCAGATGGTATAAATGGGCCTACCTCTGTTGGCTTCTATGGGCCTATGCTGCTTCATACCACTTGGATGTGACTCCAAGTTTCCAGGGATGTTATTTCTGGAATATACTCCAAATATTATTTTTGGATTATATTTCATACCTTGGAGACTTGTTTCAAGTTCTGTGATCCTCCAGAGATAATTTGTAAATGCTATTTTTAATTATCCTGAAATCAGAACATTGGCTGAAGCCTCAGAAGATAAAAGCACTTTGCAGGGAATGTACATTATTTAAATTGCCTCTGGTTTGGCGGAAAGAAAGGGAAACAGGTTAGACCAGGCTGGGGAATAAATACTAGGAGGCAAACCCTTTATATATCTTGCTTTGTTTTCACTGTTAGTGATATGATGAGTATAGGTGGAATGGGAAGAGAAGAAGCCATGCTGGTGTGTCGCGGTGGAGAGATTATACTTTCCTTTCTAATAAAAAAAAAATTGGCAGATGTTGCAGATTAAAAAACAATGTCCAGCAGTCAGAGGCATAGGGTGGAGATTTAACACTTGTATTATGGCTTTTGTCAATATTTGTGGAACAGCCATAGAGGTGCATTTGACAGCAACATCAAGTGTGGTTTGCATGTTTATACATGCACCCCCCTAGCTAATCAATGGTCCCATCTTTACAGTTTCTCCCCAATGGATTATCTCTGTTCTTGCAAGGGCACCATTTGCATGGAGGTGGGGAAGAGGATCTTGCTTGGGATTGCTGTCAGCTATGAAATGAGCATACACTACAGCTGCTCCATGCACTTATTTGAGGGGATGTTTGTGGAGCCTCTGAATTTGTCTGGTTTTTTTAGGATGAGACTTTGTGAGCTGAACCAAATATCATACAGTAAGTCATGTATTCACTCATTTTTAAAACACATTGAAATGTGCCTAGAAACTGTACAAAAGCAGTAGGGTAAAGGCTTTAACATTTGTTCTTAAAGGCAATGTCTACACTGCAAGGTTTTTGCACAAAAACCTGTGGAGCGTCCACACCTCAAATGCGCTTTTGCACAAGTAAATAGGCAGTAAAATGGCAGAACAGAGGTTTTGGAATAAGGTTTAACAGGTAGTTCGAACTAGGGCTTTATTTCGAACTACCGGGTCCCTGCTGCGTGTAGATGCGGGCAGTTAGTCCGGACTTGTAAATTTTAAAAATGGCGACCGGCCGGGAAGATGCAAATCAAGCGTGGGATATTTAAATCCCGGGCTTGATTTGCATCTTTGAATGCCTACATTAGCCTCCCTAGTTCGAACTAGGGGGCTAGTGTAGACATACCCCCGGAGACTGCAGGTTGTTTTTCTCGTTTCTTTTTCAGCTCTTTTGGGGCAAAAGATCTGGGGGTACCATTGGGGGTGGTTTCAGGTGTTCACCTCTGGTTTTGTAGGGATCAAAAAGAACTTGATGGTGGCAGCAAATTCCCCAAAATCTGTGTATTAGGATGTTGGGGGGAAGTTTTTGTAACCAGTGCCTGTAGAGGCAAGGTTTTGAAGCTCTCTTGCGGGCCCCCACCTTCTGCATTCGTAGTGCCAGCATGGGAAACAGCCTTGACAACTTGTCACTCATTTGTGTCAGTGCAGGTCTCACTTTGGTGTCCCTGTGCTAGAGAGCTGGGGTGAGCACACAGGTTCAGGAATGTGGCCTTGTGCATCAGCTGTTGCTCATCATCCCAAACCCGCACGACTATGTGATCTCACCAATCAGTACTTGTTTCTCAGACTCAGAAGCAGCAGTCCACCACCTGCCACAGCTCTGTGAATGCCACCACCAACCTGGAATTGTTTTTCACTGTGTCCCACAGCGATGTGTCCTCCCTGGAATCATGTCCCCTACTGCTGCGGCAATTCCTTTCTGTGGATACTGGAGGATTATTTGTCCTGCGTTTGGAATGCTTATGACAATAGTGCAGAGCTGTGAAGGCTCCATGTTTCTGACAGAGAGGGTAGACAGTGCCACATAGAGTTGTGGGACTTTTTTTTAAAGGTGTGAAAACTATGGGATGGAAAAGGTGCATGATGGGAATTTGCTCCCATGTTCCCAGTCACCCCTGCACAATTAATTTCTGCCCCACCGTACGTTGCCAAAATGTCCTAAACGGCAGTGCCGTGAGCAATGGTTAGTTGCACACTTGGTAACTTACCCCTAGTGTACCACACTATGCATTACTACAAGCACTCATAGGGTACATCAAGACTACAGGCTTTTGTCAACAAAGGCTTCGTCGACAGATACTGTCGACAAAGCTTCTGTCGACAAAGAGCATCTAGACTACATCCAGTTCTGTCGACAAAGCAAGCCGCTTTGTCGACATGAGAGTGTAGATGCAAAGGACAGTGTAGATGCAATAACGCCTTCTGTCGACAGAACTCTGTCGACAAAAGGCGTTATTCCTCGTAGAATGAGGTTTACCGCTGTCGACAAAACTGACGAGTTCTGTCAACGTTATGTCGACAGAACTCAGCGGTAGTGTAGGCGCAGGTTTAGTTTTTGTCGACAAAAGTCCACTTTTGTCGACAAAACCTTGTAGTCTAGACACACCCGTAATGAGTACATGAAGCACTGAGGCAAGAAGCCATGAATGATGCACCAAATGCAGCAGATGTCAGAACTATTATTTATGGGTGTATTGTATGACAATAGAGTATAATGATCTTGAAACATCAGCCTGATGCTTTTATGCTGCACTTTGACACTGTTCAGTACAACCTAAGCTTAGAGATATTAAAAAAGCAAAATATCAAAATGGCATGAGGCTCATCAGTCAATTTTTGCTTAAATAATAAGTGATGTCATTGTGAATTTAACTGAAAAGTTTTTCCATTTAATATCTATGAGTTTTTGTTAGGCTGTATTGTAAGACATGTATTAAAGTACAGGTAAAGTATTGTTAGAAATTGATAAAGAGAACACAAAATGCAGCAAAAAATTGTAAATTTTTACTGTGGCGAAAGATTAACAGTGAAATGCCTTAAGGACCTGTACCATGGTATAGTGTTTACTGTTTATTAACAAAATGGGGGGGGAAAAGGGTAAGCAATAAAGTGACAACATCTGCAGATACAAAATAATTTAGATCAGTTGAAACTGAAGCAGACTGAAGAATTTCAGAACGATCTAACACATGTAGGCAGGCAGACATGATAGATTAAATTTACTGTTGTCAAATGCAAGATAATGAATTTGAAAGGAACAAGTTAATTACTCTTAACCATTGCTGAGTTCTAAATTAATTGTAAACAATTCAGGAAAAATGCTTGGTCATCACTGTGGATAGCTCAGTGAAAATCTCTGCTTATGTACAGCAGCACTCAAAAGAGTAAACCATGTAAAGAAGTGGATAGAAAATAATAGGAGTTCTATTTTGAAGGTTTATTAATTTCATCTTGTTTAGCAATTTTGAGTTTTATGTAGATGTCCAAAAACCAGTGGTTTGGGGGCTCTCTTTGTAATACATTGTAAAGTAATCTCTGTAATCTTCCTTAGTGCACTTTAACATAACACTATTTCAAACACTGTTATGATACACTAAGAAAGGGTTAGTGCACATATACTGGGGTGTACAGAGATTAATTAATTTGCAACGCAGTGATGCACTTCAGAAATCTCACCCCCTTAATCCATACTACTGCTCTGTGTTGACTAGACAAACACTTATATACAAGTAACCATTTCTATTTCTTTCATTCTTTCTTTCATTCATTTGTTCATTCTAAGGGTGCTATGGTTTCATAAACCAAAATTATCACCACATCTGGAATACGCTATTCAGTCTTGAACATTTTATCTCAAAAAGTTAGTGCAGAAATAGATGAGTCCAGAAATTGCAATTAAAATGATTAGATGAAAACTTTTAAATTGAAAAGATTAGGACTATGATTTAGAGATGACTAAAAGGAAACATGAGAAAGATAAAATAAATGATAGAATAGAGAAGGCAAATTGTATGATCTTATTCATTCCTTTTCCTGATATAAGAACCAAGGGACATCTAATAAAAGGAAACTCTTCTATTCAATGCATAATTAATCTGTGGAACTCATTGCTACAAGATGCATTTGAGACCGAGAGCTATCCTATGAGGATGTTATTCCATAATTATCCACTATAGTGTTTTTGTATCCTTCTTTGAAGCATCTGGACTGGTACTGGCTACTCTCATATATGAGATACTGGACTAGATGGACAAGTGGTTTGCATTGCTATTAGAATTCCTATGTTCCTAAATTCAGTCTTGGATTCCACAGCCCAAAATAAAAAGATGTACATTACACTAAAGAGAATATTTTCCATTCTACAATTTTATGTTACAGGTGTGTTTATAGCTAAAAAAATACTCTGTACTCAAAAGGAATCATAAGAGACTAGCTCTATGCCAAGATTCCTGCCAACGAGTAGTTTTGTGGGGTTTTGTTTTAAAATCCTTGTAGGTAGTTGATCATAAACATAAACAGACATGAGGACTGGATTATAATAATAATTCTTTGTCCCTTTCATGTGAGGATCTCCAAGCACTGGAACAAGATTAATTAACAATTAGCCTCATAAACCCCCTTATGAATTAGATATTATTAAACTGAAGCACAGATAAATTGTGCTGTTTTCCCAAGATCACACAGCAAATCAGTGGCCGCAGCACCAGGTATAGCATTCAGCATTCCACTTGACACCTGCTCATTTTCTCCAACCATTAGAGGCATGTCTACACTGGAAAATAATTTCAAAATAACTAAATATGAAATAACTCCCGAAATAACAAAATCAAAATAGTGTGTCCCCACTACTGGGGAGCCTTGAAATTAGTCCGAGGCAGGCTCCATTATTGTGGGTATGCTACCTTGAGGTAGAGCCCCAGGAAGCACTGGGGAGTAATTACTTCAAATTACTCTGGAGAGTAGTTACTTTGAAATTGCAGTAGCAGAGCGTCCACACTACCGCTATTTCAGAATAACTATTTAAAATTAGTGTTATTCCCAGAGGAAATACTTGTTTTGAAATAGCCGGCTTGGTAGTGTGGACGCTCCGCTTAGTATTTTGAAATAAGGGGGGTTATTTTGAAATAACTCTCTAGTGTAGACCAGGGCTAGATCACCGCCTTTCAAAATACAATTTCTTTCTTATTCCTCTTATTCCTTTTCCCTAGGCAATCATAGCAGCCATCCTAGATTCAGATCCTATCTCTGCATGTACAAAATAGGGATTTCTGAGCAAGATTTTTTCAGCTGTGAAAAATCAGTGTTTCTTACAGTATACCTTAAGTAAATAGCGGAGAGCTGGAGTTGGTCTGTGTGTGTAGTACGTGCACTAGGGTTTGAATCAAGGCTCTATAACCTACGCCCAGCAAGTCTGCTAGCATTAGAATCATCGGTATAGTGACTTCACACCTGTTTCAGTGAAATTGTTTTAAAATGTCCATATAATTATTTAAAGCAACAATCAAAGAATGCTTCTCAGCCACTTGAATGACATTTGCATACTGCCTGGAAGCTGGAATTAAGTTACAGATTACAAGATCATGATGGTTGGTATCAGCCTTCTTGGTGAAAATGTTTGGGTACAGTTCCCCTTCCAGTTTTAGTATGGAAAACAATAAATTAATTTGGCATACAATCTTGTTAGAGTTTAATGTATTGGTACATTTAAACATGCTGTTGTTTTCTTTGGTTCAGTTCATTTTAATTTTTGAAACATTCATAATTTTCAAAAGTGACTACTAGTGATTTTTGGATGCCTCTGTGTTTGAGGGTTCATCTTGAGACATTTCAGAGGAGTCTTGTTTTCAAAAGATGGGCATTTCTGAAAATGAGGTTTCTCTAAGATGCCTAAAATGATCACCAACTTTTGTCACACACTAATATAATAATATATTATTATTATTTTGCCTGATGCCTTTTGAGATGGTGACCTTCTACTTTTATAAGAAAGAAGCAAGGGGAGGTACTGGATGGCTCACAGAATTGGTAATGACTAAGATTTATCATATTTCTTAGTCCAGTTCCTAGTGAACAAATGTGCACAGAACCCACGCCATCCTGTCTACTGGCTCCCTTGTGAACCTGCAACTGAATGGACAGTTGAATAATCTCTTCAGGTCAGAATTGAGGCAAATCAGCTGATTGGCATCGCAGATATTTGCATTGCTACTTTATCTGATCTGTGGCTACCTAAGATTTCAGTTTCCTGCCCCATTCATGAGCACTTCAATCATTAAGGGGAAAGAAAAATTAAATAAGGGCAATTTAGAGGGTAATGGTTTAATGCTTTATGCACTTACTCTACCTGTAAAACTTACCAGAAATCTTGTTTTTCTTTTGCAGCCTAAGGGTGGAGTGATGTACATAGGTTCCCCTGCACCCACTGGTTCTGCTCTACAGAAGTACTTTGCCAATTCACCTTACATCTTCAGTCTGCCAACCCAGGCTTCTTTTATACCAGGGGTAGGGAACCACAGGCCTGAGCACCAGATGCAGTCCCCGGCTTGCCTGGATTCGGCCCCTGAGGCTCAGGGCCCCTCCCTGCATTGGTGAACCTGTGCTGGCGCTCCGGCCCCCCCTGCTGCTCCACCATGGAGCTCGAGCACACAGAATCTACTAGGCTGGGCCTCCCAGGCTCTGCTGTTTGAGGGAAATGTGAGTAGGGTTGCCAGGTGTCCGGTTTTTGCCTGGACAGTCCATTATTCCTGGCCCCTGTCCAGTAAAAAAAAACCAGAGAATATTGGACATGTAAAATGTCCGGTATTTTCTGTTTTTCTTGGACGAAAGGCCGGCTGGAAATTCTTCCCCTGCCACATATAGTGGGGGCAGGGGGAGTGAGGAGCGCAGGAATTCTTAAAGGTGCAGCAACCTTTTTTTTGTTTTTGTTCTTCCTTTTTTTTTTTCCTGCCATGTTCGGGATTTTTGGTGACAGCATCTGGCAAGCCTAAATGTGAGGAGTGTCTTTCTCCTTCTCAGTCGGGTGCCATGTCAGTGAGGGTTTTTTTGTGTGTGACCCTCAACTGATTTTTCTGTGGGTCAGTGGCCCCCGACCCAAAAAAGTTTCCTTATCCCCGTTTTACACCCTCCATTGTCTCTAACATCTAACACAGGATCTATGAATATGAGTGTGTGTGCTGGGGCAGGGGAGCCCTTAATGCTCTGCAACAAAAATAGTAACGTGGCTCATTGCTTCAGGGAATGAGGAGGCTAGGCTGTTGACTGATGCCAGAATTTAAATGTTATTTCTGTGTAGACTGATATGTCCCAGAAAGTTTTTCACTGACTAGAGGGAGGAGTTGGTGCCTCATGACTTACGGGAACACTAATCATCCCATCTGACTTTATGGAGATTCTCGGAAAGGTAACAGATTTTGTAGAGCTTCTCTTTCCTTATAGATTATGTAGAGCTTCTTTCTCCTAATAGTGCTTGGGGGTGTCTATGTGAACTGATTCTCATGAAAATTTCTTCTTGAGCTCAATCCCATGGGTTTTAAGTTTGGAAGAGAACAATCAATCCATACATTATCAGGGAGCCAGATCTGTCCCAGGACTCCCAGCTCCATAGAGCTAATTGTCTTCATAGGTTTATTGTTCACGGCCTATCAGGAAACAGCTGTTTTGGGCCAATTAACATTTCTTCCTATTGCCTCTTATCTCTCTCACTATATAAAAAAAAATTCCTGCAGGATGACAGAGTGACATCATCACATCACTCTGTGTCTCACCATCCCTTCTACCCTCAACCTCTCTGCCTCCTCCCCTCCTCCCCCCACCCCCGGTGCTGCAGGATGGGAGCTGCGAGCCGTGCCCTCCCACTTCCTGGCAGGGCTGGGAGCCATGTGGCCTGCCCCTTCCCCCCTCCCGGGGGAGGAGCCAGGAGCTGCGCCCCTCCTCCCTCTGAGGATCCAGGAACTGTGGCCCCTCCCCCTCTGGGGGGGGGCCACGAGTCACACACCCTCCCTCTTCTCCCTTACCAGGGGGCTGGAGCCATGAGGCCTCCCTCCTCCCCGGTGCTCTGGGGGGCAGGAGCCATGTGGACTCTCCCCTCCCTCCTTCCCAGTGCTCCAGGGGGGTGAGAGCCATGAGTCACGTGCCCTTCCCCCGCCCCACATCTCCAGCCCCGTCACACACACACCCGTGGCTGAGACTCCACACCCCAACCCGCTCACTCATACACCCCCAGCCCCCTCTCTCACCACCCTGCCAAAACCCTGCACCCCCAACCCCTTCACTCACCCCTTCCACCGAGACCCTGCACCCTCAGCCTACTCCTGCCCCCACCCCCTGGCCAGACACCTACTCCTAGCCTGCACCTGCATGTTCCACTGCTCTTTCGCCCTCCCTCCTGGCCAGACACCTACCCTCAGCCAGCTCTTGCCCCCTTCCCCCTGACCAGACACCCTGCCCCTAGCCCACTCCTGCACTCTCCCCCGGCCAGATACCTACCCCCAGAGAGAGAGGGACTGGTGAGCATAGTGAGCATGGGGTGTAGCCCCCTAGTAAACATTAAACACTGAGTTTGTCCTTGCCATGGTGAACCTCTGACCAGATGCTGGGAGCGCAAGAGCATCCATGCAGTGTGGATGCTCTCATGCGCAAGAAAGCTCCGATGGCCATTTTAGCCATAGGGGTTTCTTGCGCAAGAAACCCCAGTTGCCCGTCCACACTGCCTTCTTGCGCAAGAGGGCTTATTCCTCGTAGGGAGAGGAATGACTCTTGTGCAAGAAGCCCTCTGTTCTGATGCCTTACTGTAAATTTACTTGCGCAAGACCGCGTGTGCAGTGTAGACACTCCGCAAGTTTTCGCACAAGAATAGCCATTCTTGCGCAAAAAGCCTGCAATGTAGACGTAGCCCAGGTGCTTAGCATCTCTCAGGGTCAGATCCTGTACACTGAGGCACTGATGCATGAATGTAGGTAGAAAAAAGATCTAGGAGTAATGAGGTTTCCCTATAATTCTTTGCAACTATTAGGCCTTTTTAAAAAATGGCTTAGCAGATAATCAGAGAACCTGCTTCAGTAGTGCAAAAAGAGCCACTCAGATATGTTGATAATTTTTCAAAAGATACAAGAAAAATATCTGCTTGCTCTGTGCTTTTCATTATGCTGTATTCTCAATTTCTGGTTTGTCTATCCTTTTTTGGTCCATCAAATTATTACTGTTTTATGGAACCCAATAAACATAATGTTAAAATCTTCATTGTTCAGTAATTATTATTACTCTGTATAAATAATGGCTTGAAAAATATTTCTAAAAACAGATGTTATTTCATCGAGTGGGATTTATTTTGCTTTTCCTCATAAAACTTTCTACTTTTTACAATAAAATGCATATGCTTACTAACAAAGGGACTGATCCAGGAAACACTCACTGGTGCTGTTCTTATGTGGGTTTTGTCCACAAAAGCTCATGATATTATATATATATATTTGTTAGTCTCAAGGGTATGTCTACACTACAGCGTTATTTTGAAATATCTTATTTCAAAATAGTTAATTCGAAATAAGTTATTTTGAGATAACGCGTCTACACACAAAATGCATTTCGAAATAGCATTTTGCTATTTTGAAATACCGTGTCCACAATGAGCGGACTCTGATTCGGAGTTAAGGCCGGCCGGAACCAGTTCAGGGTTAGGGCATCAGGTAAGGAGTGTCTTTGTGTGGCTGTTGCCTGAGGCTATCTGAGGCCTGTGCTTAAAGGGACATCCTCCCTCCCGCAGCCGATTCTCAGGTGTCCCTGCTTGCTTGCCTGCCTTCCATGTACCCCTCCCTA
Source organism: Rafetus swinhoei (assembly GCA_019425775.1). Taxonomy (NCBI): domain Eukaryota; kingdom Metazoa; phylum Chordata; order Testudines; family Trionychidae; genus Rafetus; species Rafetus swinhoei. Next base: position 230,501,793 of record CM033437.1, read on the forward strand.
ACCCCCCTTCCTGATGTCAAATAAAATACACGTATTTTTAAAAATATAAACTCTTGATTTAACAAAACTTGGGTGGGGAATGAAATTATGGGGAGACTGGGGAAAGGAGGCGGGAGAGGGGAGGAGAGAGGGTGGGAAGAGGGAGGGGAAAACTGGGAGGAGGGAGCTGGAAGGGGAAGCAAGGGGAAGAAGGGGGAGGGGAAGCTCAGGGCTCAGGGGTGGGGGTCTTGCCGGGCCAACTGTCTCCCAGCACGGCGGGTGCGGAGGCCTCGGCGTCCCCGGGGGGATGGTGAGGAGGGTGCGGAGGTTGAGGTGGGGGGTGTGGAGATTGAGGAGGAGGATGTGGAGGTTGAGGAGGGGGAGGTGGAAGGGGGAGAAGGAGCAGGAGGAGGAGCGGGAGCTGGGGAGGCAGCAGGCGCTGGAGCGGTACGAGACAGCACGCCCTTCACCAGGGTCTGCAGATGGGCACAGATGGCACAACCCTGGGCAAGAAGCTCCCGCCGGAACTCCCGATCATCCTGCATCCTCTGCTCCATGGTGCAGTGCAAGGCTTGCAGGGCCCCCAGTTGCTGGTCTCGGTATTCCTGCAGTGTTCGGGTGGACCTGCTGAGCCCTCGGGTGCAGGAGGATGTCCCAGGCGGGGTGGTGCGCACTGCACGCGAAGCTGGTGCGGCTGTGGAGAAAGAAGAGAAGTGGTCAGTTCTCCCTGGGGACACAGTGGGTGAAGCCCAGCCCCCCTCTGCAAGGTGAGGATGACCGTGCCCTGCACCGTCAGAGCCGCTGTGCTTGCACAGAGGCCATGGTCGGAATGTCCGGCTATTCCCAGGAGTGGGAGCTGCACCGACACCGCACCCAGGCCCCTGTGCTGTGTATAGTGCAGCCAAGGTGGGCGGGAGATGTTAGAGGGGACTTGTGAAGGGAGGGCGTCCTGCTGTGTCCCGCCCCAGGGTCAGGAGCATGTCAGGTCTCTTCACACACACGTGTGGCTATCAGGCCACGGCCACTGTGTGGCAGGCAGCTGGAGCCACCTGCCCAGGGGTGGCACGGCATGTGCTCGCACGAGCACAGGTTGCTGCATGATGTGTGGTAAGCAAGGGCCATGCGCGCGGTCCCTGGTCTCCCTCCCCGCCCCATCCCCCTGGGAAGGGGACAGTGACAGCACTTACATGGTGTGGCCTCCCCGGACGACCCTGCTGACTCCTCTCCTGGGACTGCTCGGCGGTCCTGCTGGCATGGCGGCTCCTCCTCCATGCCCTGGTCAGGGCCCTCTGGTCCCGGCTCGCTGCCCCCCGGGGTGGCACGGACTGCACCGCCCCCCAGGATGCGGTCCAGGGTGGTGAGGTAGTGACAGGTGTCTGCCCCTGCTGTGGAGCTGCCCCGAGTGGCCCTGGCGTACGCCTGCTGCAGCTCTTTTATCTTGCGGTGCACCTGCTCTTGGGTGCACCTGTGGCCTTTCTTGCCCATGGTGGCAGCTATGCGGCCGTAGATGGCTGCGTTCCTCCATCTAGTGCAGAGATCATGGACATTGGGGGCCTGCCTCCAAACCTCAATGAGGTCCATGATCTCCAAACTAGTCCAGGAGGGTGCCCGCTGTCTATGGCCCCGGTGGGCTCCTGAGTGCTGGGGGACTGGGTGGGAGACTGCTGGCTGGCTCTGGCTGCCCGGCTCATCCTGGGGCCCACTGGGTCAGGGGCAGCGACTGCTGGCAGGCCTGGATCTGGCACGTGCAGTGTGGCCAGAGTCTACCCCTTTAAGGGCTCTGGGGCTGGGGGAGAGGAGAAGAGTTTTCCTGATTTGGCCCAGAGTGGCCACCAGGGGAAACTGGGAAGGGCTGGAGGTCCCCTATTTCAAAATAAGCATCTACACAGCACTTACTTCGAATTAGCTATTTCAAATTTGGCGCTATTCCTCATAGAATGAGGTTTAACTAATTCGAATTAAGTGCCCTGCTATTTCGATTTTATTTTGAAATAGTGGTTTTCCTGTATAGATGCTATTAAAGTTAATTCGAAATAAGGGCTGTTATTTCGAATTAACTTTGCTGTGTAGACATACCCTAAGGTACTCCAGGGCCACTTGTTTTTTTAAGTTACAGACTAATACGGCTACCCCTCTGAGACTACAGAGGCACAGGCTACTGGAAAGAAAAGGAGAGGCAAAAAGACAGTCACAAGATGAACCCAGTTAATCCCTAAAAGGTAGTCACTGGTGCCATTTTACAGCCGGGGTCATTTCTCATGCAAAGCATAGCTAAATTGCACAGTGAAGTACAGTTTGCAATTGCTGAGTTTCATTCAGCTCCAGCAGTGACCTTATGACAGCACCTCTCTTGGCTATATAAATTGTAAGCTCTTTGGGACAGCCAGGGGCCATCTTTTCTTCTGTATTTGTGCAGCACCTAGTACAGTGTGTCCCAGTTCATGGCAAGAGCTTCTTGGTTCTACAGTAATACAAATAGTGATAATATGTTCTCATGTGCAGAGTGAGGGAAATTAGCTCATTGCTGAGACTTAGACAGCATTCCTTTGCTGTATCTCTGCTTGCTTCATTCCACGAGGAATACCACCTAATTTGATTTAGGGCTTTATTCCGGAATCCCGTTTCACTGCCGCGTGTAGACACGGGCAGTTACTTCGGGCTAGTCAATTTCTAAAATGGTGACCAGTTGAACATGCAAACTGCCGGGATATTTAAATCCCGGGCTTGATTTGCAATTCCGGTTGCCCTCATTAGCCTCTCTAGATCGATCTAGGGGGCTAGTGTACACGTACCCTTACAGAAAAAAACAGCAAGTAAATGGTCTGGTAGCACTTTATAGACTAACAAAACATGTCGATGGTATCATGAGCTTTTGTGGGCATCTGAAGAAGTGGGCTGTGCCCATGAAAGCTCATGATACCATCGACATGTTTTGTTAGCTTATAAAGTGCTACCAGACCATTTGCTTGCTGTTTTTTTCAGCGCCCTTTGAAGTTACTGGATAGACCCTGATTAACTATAGTGAGCAGTAGATAGAACCGAGAGTGCACAAAACACATAAGTAACTACTGTGACATTACTTCCTCCCTCAGTTCTCCTGATGACTGTGTCCTGACAGAACCTTTACCTGATTTCTGCTAATGATAATGCGATGTGTCTATACTTTTTCCTGATATGCACAAACATGACATGGACCCAAGGAGGGAAAGAAAATGTTTAGGGTGGGTCTAGCCATAAGTAAGTGTAAGAGAGGAAACTGAGCAGAGGAACGTTTAGGCTGAATATCAAGAAAAACATCCTAACAATGAAATCAACTAGGCTGTGGAATAATCTCCCAAAGGAAGTGGTGGAAACTTTATTGATGAGTCATTTCAAGCCAGAGAGGTCACAGCACTGAGTGTAAGGAACAGTCATGCACTGGAAGGGAATGGAAAGAATGAGCTCACAGGTCTTTTCCCCCATGTCTAATCTCTGTCACCCCTACAGTCATCAATACTGCAGTTTGCTTTTTATTCTAAAAGAAAATTGGTCTGAAAAATACAATGCAAGCAGTAGTGACACTTCCCAAGGGGGAGGGGAAGAGGTGAGAAACAATCCTAAATGTTTCTTTGAGTACAGGAGCCTGGGAAATGCTTTTCAAAACAATGTAGATAACGTGAAGTATGTTAACAAGCTGTAGAGTAATTTTCTTTTTCATCAGTGCTGTCAGAATGTGCGCCTGGCCTGACAGCAGTTTTCTTGCAAATTGATGAACCATCAGGATATTCTATCCAGCCAGTTTAGAGTAGAAATGGTTCCAGGAACAAGTCTGCAAGGACAGATCCTCAGCTGCAGCAAATCAGGATAGCTCTGTTGATTTCAGTGCAGAGCCACCCCAGTTCGCAGCTGGCCTACTTACTGTTAAAAATAAAAAGATACTTCCAACTTACCCAAAGTTTTACTAAAAGGTGGCACACTTGCAGTAATTTTATCTTGCCTACTTAAAATTCCCTTTGTAGTTTCCTTTGGCCAGAGAATTCTGCACCTCCTGCTCCAAAGAGTTGTGAGTCTATATTTTGTAAATGAATGTTTCAGATTTGTAAGGCAGTTTGGTATACTTGAACAGTAGGGCTATGTCTACACTTGCGGCTTCTTGCGCAAGAACATCTTGCGCAAGTGTTCTTGTGCAAGAAGTCTTGCGCAAGAAAACATCCACACTGCCATGTGCGAGCTGTGCTTTTGCGCAAGAGCACCTATGTCAGTGTGGACGCTCTCTTGCGCAAGAAAGCTCTGATGGCAATTTTAGACATAGGGCTTTCTTGCACAAGAAATCCCTGCTGAGCATCCACACTGCCCTCTTGCGCAAGAGCCCCTGCGCAAGAGAGCTTACACCTGTTAAAAAAGAGCGTAGCTCTTGTGCAAGGAGCCCTCTCTTACCACTCCGTACTGTACATTTACTTGCGCAAGAGCGGGCGAGCAGTGTGGACGCTCTGCAGATTCTTGCGCAAGAACGACCGTACTTGCGCAAGAAGCCGCGAGTGTAGACATAGCCTAGGTGTGATAGCCATGTAATAATCTGGCCATTTTTTAAGCTGAACTCATTGGCCCACCTCTGTTATTTTTTAAATCAATTATATTAAAATGACACAAATAACGTTACTTGCAGATACTATACAATGCTGGTCATGTTGCACCAGACATCCCCGGAAAATGCCAAGATACCAGGGGAATGAGTGTGGCATAAGAACCTGAATAGAATGTAATCCGTTTCCTGAAAGGGTTGAAGCCAACCTGAGGTGTGGCTTAAGCTGGTAATTGTTGGTAAGGTAGAGAATGTGGTTTGGTAGCTTACCACACTAAAACACGCATGGAATGTTGTTCCAGTGGAGACAAGGGTAGGTTTTAGTGGATTCCTGCACTTTGTGATGTGAGTGCCCCAAAAAAGCCACTAGAGGGCACCATCCCTATCAATACTAGCATGCTGCAGAAACGGGGGGCAGGGGGAGGAGGGGGGATGTACACGGAAGTACTGGATGCAGTAATGCAGAGAAGAGCAAAGAAAACTGAGAAGGTCCAAATATACCCAGATTCCTCTCTTGGACTGAAGTACAAGCTGAACACCAGATGCTTCCCCAAAGTACCCAACCTCAGCAATTTCACCTGACCCTTGGCACCCTCTGCAGCAAGCAGCCTGTGCACCTTGCAACAGTGTATGGGAGTCGCATTACTGCCCATGGGTGGAATTTTCTTGGAATACACATGGCATAGAACACAGCAGTTCTGAGGCTGCCTAATTTACACTAAAGAGACAAGGTGAGTGTGGTAAGCTTTTTTATTGGCCCAATTTCTGTTGGTGGGAGATCCATGCTTTCAAGCTACCCAGATCTCTTCTTCAGGCCCAGACTGGATGAGAGCTCTGTGTAGCTTAAAAGCTTGTCTCTCTCACCAACAGAAGCTAGTCCACTAAAAGATATTACCTCATCCACCTCGTCGTCTCTCTGCTATCATGGGACTTACCTGGCTAAAACAATTTTGCATGTAATAATATTCTGGTTTACACTAGGCTCTTTTGTCCTCTGATCAGTTCACAATACCTCTAGCTTTGTGCTCTGGCTTAAAGCTGACTTTTCCATGAGTTGTGCTTGTGTTTGTTGCATCGCCTAGGTGTGTGCAAAATAGAGCCTCAATGTTTGGCTTTGAGGGGATTTCTCCAGCCTCCAAATCTCAGAACTCTGGGCTATCAGTGCTGGCCAAGTGCTAGCAGGTGCAGGCACGTTGACCATGAATGTGGGATTAAATAGAACAGGAGAGCTCTAAACAGATGGAGCCTGTCTAAGGAGGCCCAAAAGAAGACAATTCTTGAGCTCATTGCTTGGGTTCACTTTAAATATGGGGCCTGTCCTAATTAAAAGCTATTTAATTAATTAATCTTTCCCCCCCTCCCTAATGGTTGGGCTAGTAGGTGGGATTGGGGGCTAGTGTCACCCAAGAGAAATGGTGTCAGTCAAGCTTTTCAATAGTGTAGGCAGGTGCATGTCTCTCAGCAGTTCCCATTGCTACATGGAGGAACAAGGGGAAGAAAGCCAGCTTCCCTCTGGGCTGGAAGGGGGAAAAAGTAGAGAATGTCCCCAAACCATCAGCAGCTCCTTCACCCCATAGCAGATGAGAGGAAGAGGAAGATGCCTGTGAGCCTGGCTGAGGGAAAATGGAAGAAGACAAGCCATGAACTGTGGGGTGAGAAAAGAGGAAAGGCCATCCAAGGACCAAGAATGGAGGGGAAGGTGACTGAGGGGCAGCTACCAAGGCAAGTGAAAGTGAGAGGGGAACACCACAGTAGAGTCTGACTGGGAAGGTGCAGGGAATGGGAGTATCAAAGGGAGAAGCATGGAGCAAAGCTTGAGATACACAAGAAAGGACAGAGAGCCCTGGTGAAGAGGGAATAGAAAGGTATTGGAGATAAAAAGAAATGAGGGGTGATGGAGAGCCAGGAGAGAGAGGGTGAAAAATGGAAGAGAAAATAAAAGGGAGAAAAGGAATTCATGGAGCAGAAGAAATGTCCTGGAGCCCAAAGAAAGAAAGAAACTTGGAGGTGGAAAGGTGGAAGAAAGGCCCCGTGTGATCTGCAGGTTTGTACATTGTATTTCATGCTGACACGTCTGAAGGATGCTGCCAGACCCTGTCAGAAAGGGGGAAGAGAAAGGAGAAGGAGGAACTAGAATCTGTGGGCCTCTTGAAGCCCTTCATGTGGAGGCAGGCAGGAAACCTTTGGGAAATGTTTGTGGGATTGGGCTGGAGATTGGGACCTGTGTGGGGGCTTGTAGCCCTGTTCCCTTCTCTCCCCTCAATTTCCCTGCCCCCTCAGTGAGAAACATTTCCAGTTTACTTGTTTTACATAATTTTGCTGACCACAGTGCACTCTAGTGGCCATGTAAGGATGTGACAGGAGCAAGAGCGATATGTGAACATGTGATGCTGCACTCCAGTTTCAATGACAGCTGTTTTAATTCATCTCCTTCATTTTCACAGACATGAAATTTTGCACTTCCAGTTTGCGACTGGGTTTATAAGAGCAAACATTTTTAAACGATGTCATTATGAAGCATTACCACACAGATGCTAGCGCCTTAGTACAAAGTCCCGTGGAGAGCTAACTTTCCAGTGTCATTTTCCTGCAGGCCTGCCAAACAGTCCATGGCAAGAACCATCTGTGATGTCTTACGGGGGCATTTTTCAGTTACATCTTCCATGGGGTAACTAAAAACTGTGCTGTAAAACATAAGCCATCAGCACACATGGCTTGGGTTGTCACATAAGTATGATAGAGTTTCTAGATAAATCATGCCATCCCCTCTTTGGTCTTGTTCTAATCAGACTCCTTGACAAAACTAAGGTCTGCTATAAATTATGTCTCTCATGATTCCATTTATAATTTGACTACTCTTTGTGAAGGAATATTGCTGCTTTACAGTGTATCAGATAGGAATGTTAGTTTGTCTAGTGGATTAGGCAACATTTGGGATAAACAACTTCCAAATTACATGATAGTTTTTAATAGTGAGGGAATTTAACTATTGGAACAGCCTACCAAAGGAAGTGGCGGGTTCTTCAACTTTTCATGTCATCAGATTAAGTCTGGGATCAAGCTTGGATGCCCTTCTGGAAGATGTGTGTCAGTCAAACACAAGGTATTGGGCAGAGTACAAAAATAAGTTCCTGAAATTCTATGGCCTGTGTTAGACAGGAGGTCAGACTAGATCAGGGGTTGGCAACCTATGGCTTCCGAGCCAAATATGGCTCTTTTGCAGCTCGAGATCAGCCCCCGTTCACTCCTGCCAAAGCAGGGAATCCGCGCTGGCATTCCAGCCTCGTGGCCCCTTGCAAGATTGGAGAACCAGCTTCCTGCGGGGAGCAGGGGAGAAAACCCCAAGCCTCGCTGTGTGATCTGGGAAGAAGTGGAGCCAAAAGGAGCTCTGCACACTGTTGTTCTCCCACCTTCGGCTGGGGGGAACAGCAGTACATGGATGCACTGCCTGGAGGCTTTCCCTGCTGCTGGCCAAAATCCAGCCAATGGGAGCAGTAAAAGGCCATGCCTAGGACTCTGTGCTGGGAGCAGCATGGGGTGCAAAACCAAGTAAGTTCCTCTCAGCCCCCTCATGCCTGGAACCTGCACCCCCAGCCTTTCATGAAGCCCCCCCACAAAGACCCCGCACACCCATCTTGCTCCTACACCCTCCCCCCTTGCCAGACACCCTACTCCCAGCCTGCTCCTGCACCTTCCCTTGCTCCTGCACTCTCCCCCCTGGCCATACACTCTGCCCCCAGCCCAATCCTGCACCCTCCCTCCTGGCCAGACACCATAACCCCAGCCTGCTCCTGCACCCTCCCCCTTGAGCAAACATCCTAACTCCAGCCTGCTCCTGCACCCTCCCTTGCTCTTGCACCCTCCCTCCTGGCCGGACTCTGTGTCCTCCCTTGCTCCTGCCCCCTCCCCACTGGCCAAACACCCTGCCCCCAGCCTGCTCCTGCACATTACCTCCCACCCAGAACTTGCACCCTCACCCCCTCCTGCACCTCGCCTCCCACCCAGATCCTGCACCCCATCCCTATCCTACTCATTGGCAGCCTTGTCCCATACACTGGACCCCTCATTTTTTGGCCCCACACCAGAGCCTAGGGAAGTCCACAAAATCCACTAACCCTGGAACCCCAGAAGAGTTAATCTGGCCTTGAACATCAGTCCTCCCCACCATGGAGCACTAGGGGAGTGAGGTATTTCAGTTGAGGGGCCACATCAGAGAGGGTTGGGGATTTTTGGAGGCTTTTTTGTTGTTGTTGTTGCTTCTCATTTCTGTGGTCCCCCAACTGATTTTTCCGTGGGTCAGTGACTCCCAATCCAAAAAATGTTCCCCAACCCTGCTATAAATATAATATTGAAACCTTTTAGGTTGGACATAATATATTATTTTATTTAAAATGAAACCTGGCAACAAGGCCTCAGTAAGGGCCCAGCCCCCATCTGACCACAGCCCTAATCCTAGGGAAGGCCCCACAGCCCGGCCCCTATTTGGCTGCAGGCAGGGCTGGTGGTGGCATGGGTAGGAGGGGAGGCCCCAAGCCAGCTGCAGCAATCCTGCCCTGACCCCTCAACCAGCCACTGCTGCCCAGGTACAGAAGCCCAGCCCCGGCCAAGTAAGGTCATCTGGCCCCAAGGGCCCCCCACACCACATACTCTATTTCCCACCCCCAGCACCCTCCCCTGCATTCTACACCTCCCACACACCCCAACCCTCTGCTCTGAGCCCCTCAGACACTCTCCAACCCTGCCTCCTGCACCCCCACATCCACAAACTGTATCCCCAGAGGCAGAAGTCCCGTTCAATAAGGTTTGTGAGTACAATGTTTCATTTATGCTATTATTAATCATCATGTCAATTATCAGTAATATTAAGTTGTACATTTTCAGTCATGCCAATGGGCATTCTTAATGTAGTTTGGCTCTTTGGTTTGAAAAGGTGCCGACTCCTGGACTAGATAATCTAATTGTCCCTTCTGGACTCAAAAAATCTATGAAAAATGTCTCCAAAGGCTGGAATATTATGGGAAAATTCCAAGTAGGTCAATTACTCTTTGATTACTTAAACTCCCCCTATATGATATTTCTCACTTCCTGTCCAAAACTCATGCACAGTGTTTCTGTGCACGATTGAAGAGCTGCACTTTATTTTCTTGGTGCCTTTCAAAAATAGAGACCCTCTAGCTATTGGGTTTGATGCAGGAACACTAAGAAAAATTCTGTATTCTGACTTATGACATGATCCCTTCTGGCCTTTAAATCTGTGAATTATGATTCTAGTGGTCATAATATGTGCACAACATACTGCAGGTGACATAGAGCAGGATTCATCACTGAATTTGGCTCAGTGGCTGAATCATTAGCTTGTTATATCAGGTGTGAAAGGCAGTCTCTTAATGATCCCTTTCCTGAATATGGACTGGATTACTGGGGGCCAACGGGATTACCGTGCCTTATGGGACCTTAGGCATGGTTGCGGGGGCAGCTCTGTGCTCCCAGAAGGGGTGGGACCTTCGGCAGAAGGGTGGGCAGGCCCCTGGACAGGGGGCACAGAAGGTAATTGCCCTGAGAGTCCGAGTTTCAACCAGAGCCCCAGGCCCCTTTGAATTGACCATTCAGATGTGTCTTTGAGGGCTTGAGGGAGGGGGGAGCATGCAACAATCTGGGCAATGCTAAAGGGTGACTGCCTTGGACCCCATACCATCTGCCCATGGTCCTGCCCCTTCAGAGGGCATGGAGCCAGGCCCCCCCCCCCCACACTGCCTTGCCTTGGGCCCTATGGTGACTGTTGGCACAACTGAAGGCCGGGCTGTAGCAGCCATCCCTCAGCGCTGCCTGGAGTTCACTGTGTGGTGCCTCTTTGCCCCACCAGCCCTTAGTGCTGTCCGGAGCCCCCTGCGTGGCACTCCAGTAGCAATTTAAAGGGCCCCCAGCTCTGGCTGTTGCTAGGGACCCAGGGCAACTCCCCACCCCATTAGCAGCCTGCCAGATTGCAATCTGCATGGCTGGAGGCCCAGCTTGGTAAAGATCTTAGCAAAGTGAAGTCTCTCCAAGAGCTCAGTGATGAGTGGCAGAGGATATTGTTTCTGTCAGTTTACCAAACAATAGGGAGCGGTCAATCCATTTATTTATTTATTTGTTTGTTTGTTTATTGGTCACAAAGAAAATTGGGGACTTGCTGGGGACACAGGTGGACAAATGAATATTTCCAGGTTCTCCCTGTGGTATCCTTGGGGGAGCCTGGCATGAAGCCCTGTTAGTCTTCTCTTTTCTAAGCTGCACAGTCCCTCTTTTTAATTTCCCTCAGATGGAAGGTGTTCCATACTTATAATCATTTTTGTTGCCCTTCTCTAATATGACTTTTTTGAGGCAACCCAAAGTGAACAGAGTATACAAGGTGTGGGTGTACTATGGATTCATTTGGGGGCAGATGTTTTCAGAGAATTATCCGTGATGGTGCTAAGATCTCTTTCAAAAATGGGAACAGCTAATTTAGAGCTCGTCATTTAGTATGTATAGTTGGACTTCATAGACAAGCAAAATGTTATCAGTTCAGCTGATGGTATTAACACAAATAAAAGAGATAAAACTTGTGATTATTGCCTGAGGGCTGGATGGAGTGCTTATAGTAGGGGGAGCATCTGAGAGCATGCATATTTGGAATGAAAAAACTGACACTATAGAATGCCTTTCTATCTCAGAGAAAATGACTTTAGTTTACTCTGATTCACCTTAATTTCCATCAGGTGCACAGCTGTCCAACTGGCAAATTTCCAAGAGTGTTAGGTTTGTGATCAAGGACCACAGGGTGACAACGAGAGTAGGTAGAGAAGCAAATGCATGTTAAGGGTACATTTATTGAATTATTCATGCTTATTTATTTTCACATTATCACTGCAATGGCTTCAACAAGCACTCTAATTACAAATATTTTAAACCCATAAATTGCATTACCCACTCATGTAAACAGTGTTATAAGACCTCAAAATATTGGTGCTATAATTATTGCCAAGAAACGTTCATAGGCCACCTGTTAGGTGAGGCACAAGGCAACTTTAAACAAGCAATAAATTAACTGAATGCCGGAGAAAAGAAACGAGCCTTCCATAGTACCCTGGACTCTTTTCTTAAGGTTCTGTCTGTATATTACATACATATACACCAAAACATGCTCAGCCGTAGAATTGACAATCAAAACACTTTGATTCACCATAAGTTTAAGAACCAGCAATAGCCAACATGAGAGCAATCTAGGGAAGATGCTTGTCCAAACAATGATGCTCTTCATAGCCTTGTCCAATAGGTATGCTCTTCATAGCCTTCTTCATAGGTGTTGGAACTAAGGGTATGTCTACACTACAGCGCTAATTCGAACTAACTTAATTCAAATTAGTTAATTCAAAATAAGCTAATTCAAATTAGTGCATCTAGACCTAAAAACTAATTCAAATTAGCGTTTTGCTAATTTGAAATAGCACGTCCACATTGAGTGGACCCTGAATCGAAGGTAAGGCTGGCTGGAACCAGTGCCAGCAGGGCATCAGGGTCGGACTTAGTGTGTGGGGCTGCTGCCTCAGGCTAGCCGAGGGCTGTGCTTAAAGGGATCCAACCCCCCATCTCGGACAGACAGTTCTCAGGTTTCTCTGCTTGCTGGTCTACCTCGCTGAGGGACAGCAAAGCATTTGTGTCTCGGAGTGCTCTGTTTGCCCTCGCTCGGGGCACCATGTCACTCTGCAACATGGAACCAGACCTGCCCCCGGGGACTCTGCTGCGTCTCGTGGACACGTTGCTGGCAGCCTGGCTGCACTGTCTGCAGGCTGCCATCCGGGAGGACCATCGAGGGGATGTCAGGATCCAGGAGGCCCTGAGGGAGAGCTTCCACCCTGAGGAGCGCTAACAGTCTCCCCGGTCTACCCCACTGGGGGCTTGTGCCCCATTCCTCCTCTCGTCCTTCCACTTACCCTTCCCTAGCCCCTCCTTCCTGATGTCAAATAAAAGACACGTATTTTCAAAAATAACAACTCTCTTTATTTAACACAACTGGGGAGGGGGAATGAAACTCTGGGGAGACAGGGGACAGGAGGTGGGAGAGGGCAGGAGAGAGGTTGGGAGAGGGGAGGGGGAAACCTGGGAGGAGGGAGCTGGAAGGGGGAAGAAGGGGAGGAAGGGAAGGAAAGCTCAGGGTTCAGGGTCCTGCTGGCTCTCCCGTCCTCGCAGCACTGTGGGTGCGGGGGCATCGGGGGAGTGGGTGTGGAGGGTGGGGCAGGAGGGACGGGGTGGAGGAAGCGGAGGGGGAGCAGGGGTGGGAGGAGGAGCGAGAGCTGGGGCGGCCGCAGGGGCTGGAGCAGGAGGAGGCAGGAACCTGTCCACCAGGGTCTGGAGGTGACCTTGGAGGGCACGGCCCTGATCCTCCAGCGCCTGCAAGCTCCGCTGCCGCAGCCGCAGGTCCTCGCGGACCCAGTGCTCCTGGGTGCGGAGCTGCTGCTCCAGCAGCCGCAGGTGCTCCTGGCTGTGCATGTGGCCTCTGGTGGCCAGGCTGGCAGCTATGCGGCTGTAGACGGCCGTGTTCCTGTGCCTAGTGCGGAGATCATGGACATTGGAGGCCTCCCCCCAAACCTCGATGAGGTCCACGATCTCCGCACTAGACCAGGCGGGCGCCCGCCTCTTGTGGCCCCGGGCAGGCTCCTGGGAGCCGCCAGCCTGGTCCTGGGAAGAGGTGGAGGGCTGGGTGGCAGCGGGTGGCTGGCTCATCCTGTGCCAGGTGCAGGGTCTGCTGGCTGGATGCTGGCAGGCTTGCAACTGGCATAGGCACCATGGACAGACCGTGCCCCTTTAAGGGCTCCGGCGCTGGGAGGGGGGCAGAAGAGTTTCCCTGGTTTGGCCCAGAGTGGCCACCAGGGCAACCTGGGAAGGGCTAGCCTCCAGCTAGTTCGAATTAAGTGGCTACACAGCCCTTAATTCGAACTATTTAATTCGAACTAGGCGTTACTCCTCGTAGAATGAGGTTTACCTAGTTCGACTATACCCGCTAGTTCGATTTAAATTCGAACTAGCGGTTTGCATGTGTAGCCCCTATTAAAGTTAATTCAAACTAACGGCTGTTAGTTCGAATTAACTTTGTAGTGTAGACATATCCTAAGAGTGCAAGGGGTGCTGCAGCGCTCTCTGGCTTGCAGCAGTTTCCAGTTGGGTTCAACAGCTCTCAGCATCCTCACTATAAAAATTGTCCCAGCACCCCTGCCTTGCTCTGATGAGGCAAGCATGGGTTAACTCCACCTCATGAGCTGGAGAGGGCACGCCCCCTCAACTCTGCTGGGAATGCTCTGGCTGGGAACCAGGTATAAAAGGGAGCACCTTGGCTCAGGGCTCACTGTCAAGGAGGGAGGATTCAAGCTGCAGGTTCCAACCAGGGAGCTGCTGAAGCCCCAGACCAGGAACATCAGATGCTCCAAGTACCAGGCAGATGCTCCAAGGACACTTGGAACTGCTGGGAACTGCACAGGCTGAAGAGCCCAGAGAAGCCCACTCCGGGTAGGAAGTAGCTTGGGAGACAGGTCATTGTATTGGGTGGCATTAGTGTTCTTTGACTGGATCCCCATTGACTCAATGGTGAGCACACTTGACACTTCCAGGGCCCCCCTATCTTGGCTCCCACCCATCCCTAGCTGGCAACCCCCTTCCCTGGCTCTGGCCATTGGGCCCTCCAGTTCTGCTAAGGAAGGCAGCCATATTTTACTCTGGCCATCGGGCCATACAGCCCTCAGGGAGAGGGCAGCCATATTTAACTTTGGCTCCTAGGCTACCATGAGACTAAGAATGATCATGCAAAGATAGCTGTGGGTCTATAACAATGCTTACCCCACCTGTAAAGGGGATGGGACACACTTGCCCCGTGACACTTGCACATGGCTCTTTCTCAGGTTTATGAGAGGCACAGAGTGCCATCTTAGCTACAATGGGGGAAAATGCCAATACAGAAGATAGTCAGAGATGTGCAGGCTCCATGGGAGGCAGTGATGTTGAGAGAAGCAGCCTGTCAAAATGTGACAGACATCAAATGTCAGATCTCTTACTGAGCCCTAAATAATTCTGCTTGGATTGCAGCCTTTACTAAACTATTTTGATGGTTATATTTCTTAATAAATGGTACTTGTGTTCTTGTATTCCAAATGTGTGATATCAGTGTGGCTGGGTAGAGCCCCTACCTTCAACTAACCATTAATGGGCTCTTGTAAGCCTGTAAAAAGGATCGGCATTGGCAGGCAATAAGCAATAATTTCTTTATCCTCTATTTTTAGAGCATATATAATAGCAAAATGTTCACACTGGGAGAAATTCACATTGTGCAGAAGGCCCACACCAGACCTGTGTTCTCTTTAAATTCAACTAAAACCGTATTTTGGTGCACACACTTTGTGCAGGGTTCAGGAATGAATGTTGCCCTTCCTGGATAGGCAACAGAGGCTAGTAAGGGGTGAATGATTTTGGTCATTGAAAGGCAGTAGACCTCTAGCAGGAGACTTGCAACTGGGATTATACAAAGGCTATTGGGCTATTGTTTGGACAATAAGCTGTTTGGCAGAGGTGTCCCTTAGTCATTACTGGGTCTATCCAATAGGCATTTGCAATTTAAAAGTTTCTAAAAACTCTTTCTGAAGAAGATATTTGTGTTTTCTAGGTGGCTTTATGAATGTCCCAGTGGGAGGGATGCAGAAATCTCTCAAGTATACTAAGCAACCACTTCTTTAAAGTTTTTGCAGACCTGATTTGTATTTCAGAAGAATAAAGTTGCAGATGGTTTACTTAATGCAGCCTCTCAGGTCTTATCTTCACTATAACACTAAATTAGCACCACTGCAATTAATGCAGTGGCATCGATTTAGCTGGGCTGGTGAAGACTCAATAAGTTGATGGGAGAGCGCGCTCTTGTAGATGTAATTAATCCACTTCAGTGAGAGGTGGAAGCTATGATGATGTGAGAGCCTCTCCCAGTGGCATAGTGTTAAGTCAATGTAAATTACTTTATACCACAAAGAGACATAATTTATGTCTTGTCTTAAGTGGTACTGTCGACAAGGCCTCAAGCCAGGTCTACACTAAAGGGGAAGGTCAAATTAAGATACACAACTCCAGCTATGTTAATCAAGTAGCTGGAATTGACGTATCTTGATTCGAGTTTTCCCACTCTCCACACAGTGGGAGGCCGACTAAAGCAAATGCTCCCGTTGGCTTCCCTTACGCCTTGCAAGAGCAGGAGTACCGGCTTGCTGATGGGAGTGCCCTCTGAGTTCAATTTAGTGGGTCTTTACTAGACCCACTAAATCAAACTCTGGAAGATTGATTGTAGCAGCATCGGTCTTCCCCCAAAGTGAAGAAATGGCCTCAGTCTCTATCACACGTTCTACCTCTCTATTACCTGGAAATCTGAAGCATTGAAACTTGCCTTCAGAAATTACTTCCCACACAGTTTCGTCATCCTTCCCTTCCCTCTTTCCCCCCACCAAAAAGGGTATTTGTTGCTTTGGGAGAATGCACTGAAGCTATCTGGAAGTGTAAGCACCAGGTGTTTGTCAATGTGGCAATCAAGGTTGCTGCTTTTAAAAGAGAGCTTCTGAACTGTCTGTGAGCAACACAGGCTGAGATGACTTAGCAGTAAGAATGACAATGTCAAACTATCTGCTGCTCCAGTTACATACAAAACTATCTTGGACAGAAGATGGGGCTGAAACTGTGAAGAACAGCATGACTACCAAGAGGCATACCAGTACATTACTCTTTCATCATCCAGGTTAAAGCACATTTATATTAATGTATCCAAGCATTACACGGTTCTTTTTTTGAACCTTTGAACCCAGTGTCCAATTACAATGTGATTAAAAATGGCGTTATTTGTATTCATTCCAGTGCACGAGGATGGTTATTTCAGTACTGTGGCAGTTTAACTTGTGGGGGAAATTTGATACTGTATCATATTTTTATTCTTTGCCCTGAGCAGTTAGCCAAAGTCTGAGTCCTTGCAGGATTGTTTCCATTTGGATGAGAAATCAGCCAGTTATATTCTTGGCACAACCTTGAACACAAAGGCCTGTTTCCCTGAACACCGTAGAACCAAGGACAGTGTGTGGGCTCCTGCAGCAATCCCTATGCGCAAGAAGTGCCTGTTATCTCCAAGGCTCACGCTCACAACTCCTCCTCAGCCTCTTGGCTTTCTGCTGCCTCCCACACACACACAGCCTACAGCCAGTCTCCAAGCCCTCTATCTGCAACCACAGGCTTAGCTCTCACCTACCATGCAGCCTATTGCCTTGGCAGGCCTCACATTGTCTACAGCTGTTTTTTCTACATAAAGGAGCCTGAAAAAGTACTTTGAACATCCATTGGGTTTACTGAAGTCTGTGATTTTCTTTGGACCCAAGACCCAGCTGATGGCAACCATTCATACCTTACAATATTTAAATCAATGTAATGCAGGAGTTTGTCCCCCTGCTCCAGCTCAGTCCCTAGAGACAAGCTGGTGGACAAGGTTCCTGCTGCTCCAGGCTGCCCCCCAAGGAGAAGTTGGCAGCCAGCCCCACACCTGCCCTGAGCCCCCTTCCTCTGAGCTCCTCCTCCTCCCACCCATCACCGATTTCTGTACCCCTATCCTGAGCGCCTCTTAACCCCCAACCTTCACTCTCACACCACACACATGCCTAGCCCCCAGCCCTGAGCCCTCCTAAGTCCCCACCTTGACTTCTGAACCCCATGCCTTTGGCCTCCTGCCCTGAGCCTCCTACATCCCCAGGGTACTACCAACTCCTGCATCCCCCAGACCGACAAACCCCCTCCCTGAAAGATCTGGGCAACTCTGAGTAAGTCTATAGGACAGAGTTTAATAGTTCCTGTGACTGAGTAGTTATTCTTAGGTAAAGTTGTCTGAGGTATTTTGAATTTTGATGATTTTGACGAATTTTTTATATTTGGGGAGGGAAGGGTGAGAAAGCTGACATTTATGTATAGTTTCCTCTTTTTCACCAGCTGTATTATTGGGAATTGAGAAAAATGTCTTTGACCTCTAGATTACTGGGTCAAGTTCTGCGTATGACAGTAAGACACTTTAGTGGGCTGTGTGGAAAGAGATTTGTTCCCTGGCTTCACTCCTGGGAGACAAGTGTTTGTAAAAAAAATGGAACTAAATAGTAACTTTGTTGGCAGCTTCAGCAGAAATGCCAAGAAATGACTGGGCTTGGAGACGGTCTAACAGATCCTGTAACTTCTGAGAAAGTCACTCCAATTTATCGGATTAAGTGGGTTTTACCCATGAAAGTTCATGACCTTATAAATTTGTTAGTCACTAAGGGTGCAGCTACAATGCACCCTTACCTCGAAATAAATTATTTTTTATATGTAGCTTATTTTGAAGTAATTTTGAAATAGCTTATTTCGAAATTTGGTGCTGTCTACAAGCACAAATTTTGATATAACTCACTATTCAGAAATGCCCCTTAACCCTTGTGGAATGAAGGAAACCGCCCGTTATTTCGAAATCTGTTTCAAAATAATGGGATGCTTCAATAGATGCAGAATAGCTATTTCAGGATACTTCTGGTATCCCGAAATAGCTCCACAGTGTAGACATAGCCTAAAGTGCCACAGGACTTCTCATTGTTTATAAAATTACAGACTAACATGGCTGCCCCTCTGAGAGTTCCTCCCAGAAAGAGTTAAAGCACTTTAGGGAGGTCTGTGTGCAGGAGACTTACTCTGCTGTTGTCCATGCTGTACCGAGTCCAGAGAGCTTCAGTCAGAAGCTAGAACCCTTCACAAACCCAACATTCACACACACAACTATAACTTTAAATTTGTAATAACCTACCACCAGTCATTAACTTCCTGGTATTCCTAGTGTTTGCAACATGACCTCACTAGTGAGAAGGGAGTGTTTACATTTAGTTAAACGTTCACATCAAATTTAGACACCTCATCCCAAGACATTCTAAAGGAAACAGGCTGCCAGATTTGTTCAGAATGTCTGGGTTGTATTGTTATCTATAATCTGTCACAATTTTATTTTATTTTCCAGGGAGGAGTGGGAAATCCACTCACAGGTAGGGGGCACTCTGCCACTAAAATACAAAGTCCTTTCAAAAGTTGTGAGGAAGCATAATTATGTTCAGTCATCTTGAACAGTCTGATTTTTGGCTTGCACTGTTTTTGGATAAGTTATTTAATGCCAAAAACAGGGCAATGTCAGACCTCTAGGCATTTACAAAGTCCAGTTTACTGAGATCATTATTTCTGGCTTACCTAGCTCATGAGTAGCCTCTGATGAATAGATACTATTTCTTCAGGATATAAAGCCAGAAATAATAATTTGCTGTTGCAGAGTGAGAATTTGGGATGTTAAAATCTGCTCTGGGCTCCTTTTTCTTTACCATTTTCCCATACCAATATTGAAAAAAGATTCAAAGAGAACGCTATGCAAAGGAAGATTTTAACTTGTGGAGTTTATCACAAGAATACAGCCTTATACTCAATGGTGAGTACAGTCTCTTTTTCTGGGCATGCAAATAAAACGGTTCCCCAATACAAAGCCATTAAGTGTCACTTCTGATTAGCTTTAAAACCCTCTCTTTATTTAATTTGCATCTCTCTAGTATCTCCTCTGAGATTAACCCCTTTGACAGCTTGTCAAGTTGTCATGGTTGCAGTTAAATTATGGCTTCCAAGCCCATAAACTATAGCAAGAAGTCTCCATTACTATCCTAAATAATGTATTGACTTACAGTAATGGCCAATGTTTTAACCTCTATATAAGATAACCGGAAAAGAGCTATTGAAAATGTTCTTCCCCACCCAGGTCTCATGCATTCACTTCGGGATTTTTCCACTGTTTTTGGCCTGAATGTATAACCATATGTGGGCTCATGATTTGGGTTGAATCCATATGTGGATTTGGGCTCAGGCAGGTTCAAGATTTGTCCTATGGAAAGCTGATCAGCATAGTTCTATATGGCCTAATTTAAAAACCTTTGAAGTTTTGAAAAATATTATTTAAAATATTCTTGGAAAAAGTTGCAATAGGGTCATTGGCTATATTTTCTGTATTTTCTCACTTCAGTCTATTACAAAATAATAGTACAAAAGCAAATGCATTGAGATTTTGGCTCTCACTGTTTATTCATCTCCTGAAGTAGTAATTCCCATAAGGTGCTTACAATCCAATTTATACAAATCTGGTGTAGGGCTTGACTTGACATTCCTTGTGCATACCAAACTCTCACTTTTGTTAACTGGTTTGGGGTGCTCTGTAAAAGCAGAGTCAGGCCCCTTCTGTAAAAAAACGAAAGGATAATTGCTAAATGTGCGGTCAGATCCCGCCTGAAACAATATACTAACAGCCACTCCCAGTAACAAAAGTGAAGGGAAGCAAAAAAAGAGATGGTAGTAGCAACTCTTTCTAGCTGAATCTGCTATATGTGCACACTTGTGTGTATTTATATAAACCTGCAGGCTATCTTCCTCATCCTTCAGAACAAAAGCAGGGCAGCTAATATTTTTAAAATAAGTTGTTCTCAATTAAAGTAGGATATAAAAGTCAAAAAGTGCAAAAAATATAGTTTACAGTAGCTTGCATTTTATTCTATAAATCAGTGTAGCTCCACTAAAGTCCAGCGGGAATTGGACCAGGATCTTTTCCCCCATCCTATAGTAGAATATACACATTTTCTAATGGCTGACATTGCTATTCTATTTGACTGTTCTTTACCATCATGCATTTCATGACTGTACATTGAGGCAGTACTGCCAGCCCCCAGAATTCAGAAATTGTGACGTGAATCGGGTCCCATTAAGTCATGAATGGATCAAATATATCTTACTTTGCTCCCTATGTGTATTAGAGTTCATATCTTCAGGTATATCTCCACAGCTACGCCAGCTAGAAGTTTAATGGAAAACTGAGATTTTCATAATCTCGTGATTCTGAGATTTGGGGCTTTATCTTAAACATCAGTGTGAGACTTATGTGAGTTGTTGACACACATACCAATAAAACTGGAAGCATTTCATTCCTCATGTACCTCATGTGACAATAAGGGAAGGAGGGATAGCTCAGTGGTTTGAGCATGGGCCTGCTAAACCCAGGGTTATGAGTTCAATCCTTGCAGAGGCCATTTGGGGCAAAAATTTGTCAAGGATGGTACTTGGTCCTGCTGTGAAGGTAGGGGACTGGACTCAATGACCTTTCCAGGTCTAGGAGATAGGCAATCTCCATAAATTACATTTAATTTAATTATATGTTTGAGCCCGATTGTCCCCTCAACCTTTCAGTCAGCATTGGAAATAGCTGGAAATTGATCCGATTATATCTAAACAATCTTTTATGAAGCATTCTAGAAGAAACGGTGGCCAGGGCAAAATCTGTGCTAGTACAATTCCAAGGGAATGCTAGGGATGTGGAGGCTGCATAGAACAGAGCAACTATGGAAGCCCTAGAATCATAGAACACTAGAACTGGAAGGGACCTCGAGAGATCATCAAGTCCAGTCCCCTGCCCTCATGGCAGGATCCTAGGTCTCTAAGGGTATATCTACACCGCACTGTAGCTCAAAATAAGATAAGCAATTTGAGCTATGCTAATTGCTTATCTTATTTCAATCTTACTTTGAAATAGCTTGTTTGTACTTTGGCGCTGCCTACATATCACCAACTTTGGAAATAACCCGCTATTCTGAAACATCCCTTATTCCTTGTGGAAAGAGGTTTACAGGGACATTGGAATAGCAAGCCTGTTATATTTAAAAATAACGTGCTTGCTATGAAGACGCGGGATATCTAGGGATACTCTGGCATCCTGAAATAGCATAGCAGTATAGACGTAGCCTAAATGAATAGCCACATCTTTAGGAATCTGCCAGGTGTGGGATCAGGCCCAGTGGCTTCTTTTGTAGGGATGGATGGGGATCTCCCACTCCTTACCAACAGAATAATAGGGAAGGAACTCTGTAAGAGGATTCTTAAAAAGATGTGGACAGTTTGCATTTCAACAGTCATAAAGCTCTAACATTTTGCATCGCATCTAATGTTGTTAGATGAGTGTCATCTTCCCCCATTTCCTGCAGCTTTGACAAAGTAAATTAATTAAAAAGAAATGCTTAAAATAAACATTGATATTAGCCCTCAGTTATTAAAAAAATAATTCTGCCAAGCCTAAATATAATTAAAGTAGTATGGTTCTTAGCCCCCTGCTGTAGAAGGCATCAGAGGCATCTGTGTTAGTCTGAATCTGCAAAAGCGACGAGGAGTCCTGTGGCACCTTAGACTAACAGATTTATTGGAGCATAAGCTTTTGTGGGCAAAGATCCACTTCGTCAGATGCTGTAGAAGGCTTGTTAGACATAGGGACATTCTCTGAAAGGAATATTTACCAAGAGGGGAATGAGGAGCTAAGAGAATTCATCTGCTCCACTAAACTGTTTTTTATCATGTTATTAAATATGCAGTAGCTTCCAGCTAGGGCATGTATTTCTTGCTTCCTCATCCCCCTTCAGCCCCAAACTCCTAGATATCTTTTTGTGGTTTGCACTGTCATTTACTGAACTATTACAACACACTATTGACGTCCACAGCTTGGAAACCTTTGTCTTTCCCACCCCACCCCTGAGGAATTCCAAAAATATATCACTGAGCATGTGTGAAGTCAGGTCATTCAATGCAGCAATGATGGACCTGACTTGGGAAGGCTGGCGCTGCAGCTGAGCTCTCCAAAAGTTTTCAGAGCTTGCAGATTTGGTTCTGGCACACTGCAGAGACATGATAGTAGGGCAATGGGTAATTTGCCCCAGTCTAGGCTCTTGCCCACAGTTTGGACCCTAACTTCTCCTAAGAGGGCCTGGGTGGGCAGAAGGGTTTTTTTGCCACGTGGGGTTTGGTTCAGGTTCCTTTTCTGAGGGGACTGGGTGTTTAAGGCACTGTTTTAAGACTTTCACAGGCGTGTGCAACCTACTCTGTATAGTGTACTGGTGCACTAGGTGGGAGGAGGAGGAGGCACAGGCACGCAAACACGCCTCTGGCTGAATCTAGGTCAGCCTGAGCTTGCAGAACTGGCTGTGGCCGGGACCCAACCAGGAAAAAATGTCTCCGCCGTGTGATTAAAAGGCTCAGGCTCCAGAGTTCAAAGGCGGCCGGGGCCCTGCAGGGCAATCCCGCGCGCGCGTTCCCGCGAAGCCCGGGACTGGGCGCTCGCCGCGCCGCGGCTGCTGCTACTGCAGCCAGGGCGGCGGCTCCAGCTGTGCGGCTGGGGGAGGGAGCGGGGTCTGTATGCAAAGCAGCCGGGACGTAGCGACCAATCAGGCGCGGGCCTCCGTCGAAGTATTTATAGCCCGTATTTAAAGAGCCCTTGGGAGTCTCCGCTTTGCTCAGCTGGGCGGCGGCGGCGGCGCAGCCGGAGCTCGCTGGCAGGCACACGTGCTGCTTGGTGCCGCGGGGGGAGGGGTGGTGCGCTCAGCGCCTTTGGGCTGCACCCTGGTGGCTCTGCCCGCCCCCCTCGCCAGCGCTGGGAGGGCGAAACCATTCCCGCGCCGCTCCTGCAGCCCTTGCCGGGCGCGGACCCGGAGCGTGGCCAGTGCAAAGACCCGCACCCCCGCCCTGCACAATCCTCTTTCAGAAACGCACTGGCGAGATAACCCCCAGCCTGCTTCCTCTGGGGCTTGCCCGGCCTCTGAAGCAGGGCTCGTCCTGTTAACTCTTTCGGGGGGGTGTGGCAGCCCCGGGAGCCTCTTATCTACGGAGACCCGGGGCGGAAAGGGGGCGCAACTTTCTGGAGGAGCCATCTCTTTTGCCAGCGTGCGGCCGAGGGGCTCTGAGCCGCTGCCGCCGGGCGCAGAACTCCCGCGGGGGGGCTGGAACTCCTTCCTCCCGCGTTTGAAACATCCACGCATTTTTGTAACTTCCCTCCGCACCCACCGCGCTTCCCAACAGAAGTAGGAGGCAGGCAGGAGAGGGGCGGGGTGTGTCCCAGCCCTGTGCCAGCAAATAAAGAAGCGATGCACGTTTCCCTGCCTGAGCAGAGGAAGGTGATCTCAGAGCGCTGTGTGTAACGGGTGTAAACCAGCTCTTCGGACTGAGCGGGGTTACCTCCAGGCGTGGCACCCGAAGTGGGAATCAAGCAGCAGGTATTTGAAAGGAAAGAGGTGGCGGTTACCGTGAGCACCGGGGAGGGCCGGAGTTCGTTTCACACGTACAGGGAAGTCTTTTGAATGAAACTGCGGGAGGATTAGGTTAAATCCCGTCCGGAGAGTTGGCCACGTCATGGTGACACATGCTTGTGCAAGGAAAACTTTAAACGTGCGCATTGGCCACTGCAGTCAGCGCAGTGAATAAACCTCGCTTGAAGCTGCTGGCGCTGCTGCCAAGATCTAATGTGTCACGCTGTTACTGAGTTTTAAATAAGACTCTGTAGCACGGTGATGGAGTTGAGGTGATGCGGGGAAGCACACGAAAAGGCTGCAGACCAAGACATAGGGGAGTCTAGCTGCAGGCACTTGCAGAGGAAACATCTTGATCATTACTTTTCCACCGTCTCAGTGCTATTAATTCTTTACCTTCACAGGTGCTGGAACTCCGGGTTGGGGTGTGTGTGCTGCAGCACCCCCTGGTTTGAAATGGTGTCCATTATATACCTGGTTGCCCGTTGGGTTCAAGAGCTCTCAGCACCCACACTATAAAAATTGCTCCAGCACCTCTCTTCACTTTTCTCTCTGGAGCATGTACCTTTCTCACAGGAATTAGAAGAGGTAGGGGCTCTGGCTGTCACACAGTACCAGAGAAATCAAAGGTGTGAAATTATACTACAGCCATTTTAATTCACGGTATGGGGCCCAACCCTGGGAGTTGCTCCTTCAACTCCCACTGGCTTCTGTGAGAATTGAAGGTGATTTGCACCCATGAGGCTTTGTGGGATCAAGTCCCAGCATCCTGCCCCAGACAGGCATGAACACTTGCAATCAATTGCCTTTGACATCCATGATCAAGCATTCAAGACTGATTCTCCATTGCCTTGCCCCTTGTGTAGTGACACACATGCAAAATAGCAGGGATGTGCTACCGTTGCACAGGTATAACTGATTGCCCAAGTTGTAAGAGAGTAGAGAATCTGGCCCTAAATCTTCATTTTACAGGAAACTGATGTTCAGCTGGAGAAATTCCTCCTCTGAACCTGAGTCTCTTCTCACTGAGTGTACTTAAAGAAGTGGAATAGAATTAAAATTCTTATAGTAATGGGATGGGGAGGAGAAACTTTCTGAATCCAAGAGTGGCCCATTAGAACTCCTGCACTTCATACAAGGCATTTCCACAGATACTGAATTTTGTCAGACTTAGCTCACTGACGTCCCTAGCAAAATTCCCTTTGACATCTTTAGATGCAGTATTGCCCTTTACAATAATAACATTCTATAATAAATGAAGTAACGCTTATGGATTGTTGAACTTCAATGAATAATCACCAGAAATTTGTTATTTTAAAAGACATGTTGTAGAGGCATGTATAAATGATTTTAAGATACTTAATAGCTGTTGCTATACAAAGCATGTTAAGAACTGTGGTAATTAGAGTTCAAACCAGTGTTGCTAACTTGTACTTAATACACCTCAAACAACAAGGTTTGGACCAATGCAACTTTAAAGGGCCCTGGTATAAATCTCTGAGAATCAGGTTTAGTTTGAATAGAAAGTTTATATATACCACAATCCCAGATTTACAAATTAATTGGGTACTGTGGAATTAATAAAATCAATAAGTTCCTAAAATGGAACAGCTCCTAATTACAATAGATGTAGCACATAACTTATCAATTGTTCAATGATCATGTACATAATCAGTGGTAACAAATGTATACAGTATGCCTGAGTTTGCTGTGCTTTGCTGCCAGTTCTCGCAGGTGTGTCTACACTACAGCAGCACTATTATGCGCCATAGTGTAGATACTTCCTACATCAACAAAAGGCACTCCCCCGCCCCCCCCGCTTCTCACCCCCAAATCAATGTAGTTAGTCCAGTTCTCTGAAAGATGGTAGTTAGTGTGACAGACTTCCCCAGGGTGCAACACAGAACTGGCATACCAATCTGGGTCCCCTCTCACAATGTTTGACTGTGATAAGCTGCCTCTTCTGGTCCTGCACTCACACAAATCTGTACACAGGCAGGGTCACACCCAGCTGGAGTTACATGAATGGTTCTTCTCAGCACTAATAATAGGGAGGCTTCACCCAGCTTCCACCCCAGCTCTGCAACCTAGGACACCAGAGCTGTATCATCTGGCTTGGTCAAAACCCTGACCAGTGTACATTTAGTACCCAGTCAGCCCCTCCCTTAATATGGAGAGAACAGTGCACCATCCCCACTCCTGAGCAGATTTCCCTTTGCTCTGCAAAGATGCTTTTAGGTGAAAATAAAAACCCCCAGATTTATTAACTACAGCAAGGTAGGCTTAAGGTCACAATAAGTAATAGCATACAGATCACCGCCGATTACCTAAGAAATAAAACAAAATGCAATCTAAACTTTATAAACTAGATAAGATTTGACGCAAGCAGTGTCTCATCCTGTTAGCTAGTACAAGCAGGTTACAGCTTTTGTTTACACAGGCTAGAATTCTTCTGTTCCTCCTGAGACGCGCTTCTCAGTTCAATCTTTGTTCCTCAGGTTTTTTCAGGTGGTGTGTTTTAGGGGTTAGGATTGAAGCCAAGTGATGATGTCACTTCCCCTCTTTTATAGCTTTGTCCAGTTTTCTGGAAAGATCTTTTGCTCATGACATGAGTAGGGTTGCCAGGTGTCTGGTTTTGAACCGGACAGTCCAGTATTTGAGCTTTCTGTTCTGGAAACAAATTGAGAAAATATAAATGTCCGGTATTTTCTGAATAAGATGTAATGTAGATTGTGATGCAATATCAAGTGTGTCCGGGTATTTTTGTTGAAACCATCTGGCAACCCTAGACATGAGAATCCATTCTGAACACTGCCCCCTCTCCCCCCCCACACACACTGTATCAAGCATCCTCCGTGCCTACCTGCTCTCTCTAGGGTATGTCTACGCTACAGAATTTTTTTTTCAGAAAAAACGGATGTTTTTCTGAAAAAACTTTAATTATGTCCACACTGCAATCATTATTCATTGTTGTGCCTGAAAGAAAGTTGTGTTTTCAACTTCACAACATATTTCAGTAAGACACATGTAGCAAAACTTCCTAACTTCACATACAAGGACAGCACATACAATCCAACAACATATTAATGTTCAACAGATCAAGACTTTTAGAATGATACCTCATAACGCATATTTTGTACATAACATATCATAATTATATGACAGTGGTCAATACGGGGGTGCTAAGTAGAGATGTTAGAAATTGTTTATTTTGATAATTGTGTAACCGTTAAAATTCTTAGTGGATACACGATTACTTGGTGCTCACCCCTGGGGGCAGGTTGGCAGCCAGTGTGCTCCTGGCCCCACTCCTAGGGAGCCCTCTGCCACCTTGTGCTGCTGCCTCTGATACAGTTTAAAAACTGGTTCCCTATGCAGACCAGCTCCCACCTGCTGCCCCATGCTGTTGTCTCTGATACACAGGGAGCAGCGCAGAGCGGCAGCAGCCCTGTCTGTGGGGGATGGGGGAGTAGGGTGCCAAGCTCCTTGTGGACAGAGGTTACTCCAGCATCCCACAGCTGCACTGCCAGACCCTACTGGCAGAACCACTGACTGAGGGAGCGGGGGATCAACAGCAGTGAGCTGAGTCCCAGTGAGAGCCCAAGGGCTTCACATCATAGCCAGAGCCCCAGGGCTCCTACCTGTTGCTGCCACGGCCCCTGCCATGGTGACCATAAAGAACTGGCTGGGGGAGTCTGGTCCCCAGCCCTGCCAAGGCCCTGCCCCTTCTGAGGGCCCAGAGCCACACCCCCTATTTTGCCCAGGACCTCGGACACCTTAGGTTGTGTACTAGTAAGTCCCAGGTTTTATTTTCATCCCTGGTGCCAGGGTGTTGCTTTGGGGGCAAAGAGTGTCATAGCTAGGTCAATGGAAGCATTAATTGGAGGCATTGTTCTTCATTCTGCCTAGTGCTCTGTGCTTTGAGAAATCCTTTTTGACTGCCAATCAGTAGGTGAGTGTTGAAGTCAGCGCAGTGAAAAATGTCATGCCCTGAGTGCAGTAACCAGGTAAATCTAATTTTTAAGTGTAGACCAGGTGTCAGGCCAGGTTATACTACAGACCTGTATCAATATAACAACGTTGCTTAGGAGTGTGAAAAAAATCCACACCCCAGAGTGACGTACTGCAGCTATACTGGCTTAACCCCCATATAGATGCTGTTACCTCCTCTCAGGGAGAATTAACTATAGAGATGTGAGAAGCACTCTCATTGGCTCAGGAGCATTTTCACTAAAGAGCAAAAGCAGCATAGTATGTGAAGACAAGCCCTCAGTCCTTTCAAACCTGTACAGCCACTTGAATGTTGGCTGAAGGACTGATGTCACATTCATCAGCAGAAAGATGATTTTGGCAGCAGAAATGTATTTTTTATAACTGGTTGCCTAGCTACTGACTCCCTGGGTGTTCTGGGGTTGGAGCACCCACTGAGAAAAATTAGTGGGTGCCCAACAGCCAGCACAGCCAAGCTCCCTCCCTTCCCTTTCCCCAGCATTTCTCACCTGCTGGCCACCCCGCTGATCAACTCCTTCCTGTCCCTCTCAGTGCCTCTCACCTGCTGGAAATAGGCTCCAGGAGGGTGGGAAAGGAGTGAGGATGGAGTGTGCTTGGGGAGGGGTGGGGGTAGCTAGAGGCTGGGAAGAGGCAGGTTGGGGGCAGAGCAGGGCAGTAAGAAGCAGGGCAGGAGCTTGGGAAAAGAGATGGAGTGGGAGTGGGGCTGGGGGGGGGAGAGGGGGGAATGTCTGTGCCTATGAGTGATTCATCATAAGTTCCAAGTGCATAAAACAGAGTTCTACTATGTATAGTTTATTGGTATTTGTAGAGAGTGTTTTATCATTCAGTGCAAATGCTCATTTTGAAATGAAAGCGGTGCTGTCTATAATGTTACCCCTATCCTGCTTTTTTTAAAGGGTAAAATCAGCTCTTCATCTGGTATAAATCAGCATAGATCCATTGATTTCATTAAAGTAACACTAACATACCCCAGCCAGCCCATGTGGATTTAACCCGTTTGTTTCAACATTTTCAGCTATAATACTGTAGCTTAAAGTTAAAACATATAGCTTGTTGAAGTGTGATACAATGGAGATAATTAGTGCTGCAAGTAAAATGATCCAGTGATAATCTTTTAAAATCTGCATCGTACTCTTTACAAAATCTTTGTATGTGTATGTATAGATATAGAGACAGACATATTGATATTTCAAAACTGCAAAGCCAAGTTTGGAGCTGCCTGCAAATCTAGATTATTTTAAACTGCAAACCTAAGAATGAGAAATTTCATAACAAAAGAGGTTTTGTTTATTTGAGACAGTTAGAAGGGAGACAAAAAAATTGACTTACGGTTGCCCTCTCCATTGCGACCTACACTGCTGGTTGCCCTGGGGTCAGTTACTTCTCTCTGTTCCTCAGTTTCTGCATCTGCGAAAGGGATCATGATACTGGTCTCCTCAGTAAAGTGCTTTGGCATCTGTTCATGCAAAGTGCCAAAGAGCTAGGTAAGATTATTATTATTTATACTAGTGCAAAGTAGCTGTAAAATGTTACCAGACTAGAATGACAGCCAGGAGCATGGAATAGGAGGATCCGGGGGTATGTCCCCATCGAGGTTAAAAGAGGGCTAAATGCCCTCTTACTTTTTACAAGTCATATGGGCAAGCAACAGGCGCAGAGCACAAAAAGGACCAAGCAGGGTCGAGGCCTGAAGGAGAGGGGCCTCGGAGTGGGTGGGCAGGTTCTCAGAGTGCATGGGCAGAGCCTTGGAGGGGGAAAGGGTGGCATGGGGGGTGAGGCCACAGTTTAGGTGACGTAACTCCCCCAACACTTTTAGGGAGTTTCCATTGCTCCTGATCACAGCATTGTGCAGTCACTTTGCACCACCACTGTAAATGACTATACAAGGTGCAGTGCAAGGCAATAATGAATTGGGCCCAATTTTGCAAGTCCTTCTGTACGTGAATCATCCTGGCTCTAATGTAGCTACTCACCTGAGTGCAGGTTGACAAAAATGAGCCCAGAAATGAAGGGAACTATGGAGCCATGCATGATCTAGATCGCTATAGTAACAATGCTTTCTGACAGACTGTATGACACAGTGAGTGTCCTATTGAATTCAATGGGAATTTTCCCTGACTGAAAAATTGGGCATTATATTTGTAGGTGAGGGAACCAGGGTTTACAATCGGTTCACTGGCTCTCAGCAGTCCCACTATAAAATTGTTCCAGCACCAGTGCTTATATTTCTAGATTTTTAAAATGTACTCTCATTTGTACATTCATTCAATTCTCCTGTGTTTTCTCTCTTCTCCCCCCACTGTCAAGCACAAGCTGCATAGCTATTGAAAATGTCTTTACTCTTGTTTTGTATAAAACTACCACATCACTCACTTGGCAAGACAATTTGATTATGTTGCTAATGGAAATACAAGGAAGGGGGCAGAGGCGGGGAGACGGGGAGGAGAGGGCGTGTAATAGACAGTGATGTGCTTCCCTCTGTCTTTCATTAGGACATGCCTTAGATAATTGAAAAATCTATTCTGAGCGCTGTCTTCATGACTTCAAACAACACCAAACATCCTCTGTTAGCTCTTGATAAGTTATTTTCTTAGGCTATTGGGTGGTATTGTCAGAACACAGATTCACTTAACCCCTGTTTTACTGGAGCACTATATTAGTTTCCGGTATGAAATAGAAATAGATCAGAATGGGGAGAGGAGTGTTACAAGCAAACTACTAAATTAAAGGCATGCATATTTCTCAGCCTTGTTATACATCCAAACCCATTACAAACAATGGAAAAACAGACACTGATTTAATGAGCATTAAAGCAAGGTTTTAAAGACGCTGTATGCACAGATATTGTGATGGGTCAGTGTATTTTGCATGAGCATTGTGGGGCTATGTCTACACTGTAGGGAAAAGTCCGCAAAAGATATGCAAATTGCAAACTGCAATTTGTGTATCTTTTTCCGCTTTTCTTCCGAAAGAGGCTTTTCCGACATTTGGCCCATCTACCAGGAGCCAAATGTCGGGGGAAAAAACCCTCTTTTGGAACATCCCTTCTTCCTCATAGAACAAGATTAACAGGGATGCTGAAAAATGTGTCTGCTTTTCTTCATTTTTTTTTGGAAAAGCAGACGCGTTCCTTGGATGCGGCAGAGCTTTTCCGGGATACCTCTGGTATCCCGGAAAAGCTCTGCAGTGTAGACATAGCCTGAGAAACCTATTTTCTTATTTACTAAAGGTAACAGCTATGATTATCCCAAAACAAAGACAGTGTAGTATTCTTCTAGACAGAATAAACTCGAGTCGTGTTGTTTTATTCAGTACCATTAGCAGCTACTTGAATGGGAATAACAATAACAATTCTGCTTTAGCACTCTGATTTTTATTATTCTTTGCAGTTTCATCATATATGAGTCTTGTAATGTTGCACTGAGAACTGCTGTAACATTTAAGTGGATGAAATGGTGCAGACAGGTAATTAAGTAGCTTCTTTGTATGCTGGTTTTTCTTTAAGAAAAACAACAGAGAGTGACATTTCTTTCAAGTGACCACCATAAGCACCAGTAAATATCATGCATGTAATAGTTGTGATGGTTTTTAATAATAATACAAATCACTCTTCCCCCTCCCATGAACTGTTACAAAGTTAAAGTAACAAGGTACTGGTGATGAAGAAAAGAGATCTTTTAATATAAGAGTTTATATGAGATTATTATTACTTCTATTATCATAGTGCCTAGGAACCCTAGCTGCGGTACAGGCCCCCTCATTGTGCTAGGCACAGAACAAAAGGCTGGTTCCTGCCCCAAGGAGCTTACAGGTTATGTCTGCACTGGAAGCATTTTACCAATACAAAAATACCAGTACTCTGTAGCAAAGTATTCAGCATTCAAGTTGCACCAACTTACTTTTCTTTACACGTCATTAGTCAATGTAAGTAGGTTAAAGGGCATCTAACTGCAAAAGAGCCAGAGTGTAAGAAAGTCTGCTTTACATCAGTGAATATGGTTCCTGGCTTGTATGGAGCAGGGATAATTTGGGGCAGGATCCTGACAAGGAGAGAAGCAGTGGTGATTCTTGTGTGCATGACCAGTCTTTCAGGCTTCCCTTTGCTTCCCCCTCAGAAGTAATTTTTCTGCATGGAAGCAAAGAAATCTGTGGAGGCCATGAATTTTGTGCACATGCAGTGATGCAGATTCCCCCAAGAGTAGAATATGTCTGCTATAATGCTTTCCTGCACAGTCGTGCCCACTAGCATCTAGCAATGATTCCCAAAGGTGGGTTCCCAGACTCCTGAGACCTCCTTCATAAGTTATGCTAGAGTTCACCTCTTTTTCTGCTACCGATGTCATGAAACTTCTGTATAAAGAAAAGGGATTTGGGACATTTAGTCAGATTCCAAAGGGATCCTTGGCAGAAAAAAGTTTGGGGACTATTAATCTAGCTCATTATGATATACCACTATGGGATTTTTATGTTATGAAATAACATGTAATACTAAAGTCTGATCTACTTCATGTATGTTACAGTGATGAGTTAAAACTGGCTATTTGCTCATATATCTAAATGACAGGAATAGTTAAATTTAATCTGAAAACAGGAGAGGAGCCAAAAACCACAACCTCAGGACTTGTAGATGTTTGAATTCCAAACCTGGATTTTGCAGATTGCTTTGGCCAGTATTACAAAAATATGAATAAAATAATTGATCTCAGCATCCCAAAACCTGGGAGTGTTTGAAATACGGCTTCAAATGTTCTGACCAGAGCACATCACTTGTCACTACCTACTGATCCCTTATTCTGGAATTCTTTCAGTAACTATATCACACCTATATACAGCATCTTTGAGCCCAAAGGCTGCCCAGAGTTCAACTACTATGGAATTATCCATAGCCTAAGCACACAACCCATAGAACTCCCATTGAAGTCAGTGGCACTCTGCACAGACCACATGTAGGATTGTGCCCTATGTCTATTGTATATCAATGAAAGGAGTTCAGGATTAATGTTCTTTTTATACAGTAATTATCCCATGGGACATTTTATTGGATTTCTCTGAAAGAAAGGTTGAATTAAAGAAACATTGCTTTTTAATTGACCAAACTACACAGAGTGTCTTGTAGTTTTAGAGAATGGCTCTGGTGCTTTGTGAGCACTCTTTCATCTCTTAGATTATCTTGTGGTTTTGTGGAAAGCACAGTCTACGTTAGTAATTATGCCAGATTTTTATCTGATTTTTTTTATGTGTTTAGTTTGTCAGAGACAGCAGCAGAGTACAGAATATGATAAGTTTCTCTAAGTTCTCTCACAGGTACTTCAAAGTCTCCCTTGCACTCTGTGGCATCATCTCCTTGGATTTTATTTTGGGGGATGGGAGAATGTCTTTGTAAGTTTTATTAGTCACAGTTTTAATGGCTACCAATGGAACAGAGATTTGACTCTGGGTTAGAGGTGTTTACTCCATGACTATTGGAATTAGAAATAAAGGGAGCAGCTTCTGTCCGCGAGGAACTCGGACACTCCACAGACAGGAGCTGCTGCCGCAGAGCAGCCTCTGTCTGCAGCGAGACTGGGCCCACCACGAATAGAGGCTGCTCTGCGGGCAGCCTTCCCTGCCCCCTCCCCCACATCTCCACCCTCTCCTGCCCCCCAGTCTCCTATCCTGAGCTCCTTTCTGCACCCAACCTCTGTCCCAGACCCTGTACCCCCTCCATAGCAAAGTGCAGCCTTTGGCCACTTACCAAAATTTCAAGTGCCCCCCCCCCCTTGTCAAAAATTATTGCCTACACCTGGTGTAGAGCAACTTAATTAAAGCCCTACAATGGTTCATCTGAATAGGTGCAGCTGCGTGGATGTGTAGACCTGTCTTTAAAGTCTATCTTTGTGAAGGTTTCTCTTGCAGACAGATACAATGAAAATGAATTGGCTGTTAGGGCCAAAGGACCCAATATTCTGTCAGTTTTTCTCCTGTCCCATAAAAGGGACCCACAAAGCTGCAGAAGAGGGTTGGCCAAACTGTGGCTCCCGAGCAGCACGCAGCCTTTTAAGAGTGAAGGTGTGCCTTGTGGATCCCCACCCACCCCTTCCCACTGTTCTCCCCATCCAGATTCAGGAAGTGCTTGGAGCTTCTTCCCAGTGACAGGGGGGTGGGGTTTCAGCCTTGCGGGAGGCACCTGCTGGGCCTCAGGGCTTCAACAGGAGCAGGGATTCAGCCTCAAGCCCTGGCAGGCTCCTCTATGGGACTGAAGCCTTGAGCCCGTGCAAATGTGTCCTACGGAGCTAAAGTCCTGGCAGGCACTTCCTGTGGGGCTGAAGCCCCTAGCTCCACCACCTTGCTGCAGGGCAAAAGCTCTGAGACCCAGCAGGAACCTTCATAAGGGTGAACCCCTAAGACTCCCCTCCCTGAAGGGCAAGAAGCCCCAAGTCCCACCACCACACTGCAGGGTAGAAGCCCCAGCAGGCGATTCTGGTTCTCAAACTTCTGAAGATTATCATGTGCAGCTCAGAGAGTTAATAAGTTTGGCCACTCCTATTATAGAGGCTACTTCAGCATCTAACCATAGACTATCCTCCACAGATCTGCTCCATGTTTTTGAGGCAGATTTCTCCCCAGTTCTTGTCCAGAAATTCCCAGCACCCAGCCAAGTTACTCAATATGTTTATTGTGTACGTATATGACATTGACTCCATGGGAGGAGAATTGTTGCATGATATGCAAGATATCAGTACTAGAACAGGAGAAGAGCAGGATTCAGTAGGGAAGGAAGTCCATGTGGTGTTTGGATAGCCTTCAGAGACATTTGGCAACATGGAAACAGAAACAGAGGCAGCGAGTGCTGTGTGAAAGCTAGAGATGGAGGAGCCAGTGGGGTGCATAGTGTGATGAAAGTGAGACCAAAGAACTGAAAAATAAGAAAGAGAAAGAAGGAAGGAAATCATTTTGGTGAGAAGGAATTCTTTATGATATCATCATCACAAGACATAATTAGGTCATCTCCTGGTCTGCCAGGAGGTGCAGTCTTTTGCTCCAGCACTGCAGTTTGTAAGCACATGGAGGGATTGTCTCACCATCACTGGGCCCTATTGAAGTCACTGCTTGCCTGCTTATTATAGATTGCAAGATGAGGGCCATAGCTGGCAAAAATCTGTTTGCATTGCCATCCCTGAAGTTGCATTGGCATGCTTCAAAGTTTGACAGGTGCTGTAGTTGGTGAAATTTTATTGCTGTAGTGATATACATGAAGATGTCCCCTTAATCAGAACAGTCACTTAATTTGACTGTCTCCTAGGGAATAGATTAAGCCTGATAATTAATTATAATAATGAGTCTAGCTTAACTGGAAGGGTATTAATATAAATTCTATTTAACAGAAACACATTTGGTGAGTGTCAGTGAGCTAAGTGTTGCATAAGCAGGTGTTGATTAGGTATTAAATTCACAAGATTCCTCTTGTAATAAGGAAACTGCTGTGTAAAGTTTAAAGAAAAAATACAAAGATGGAATGTGAAACTATATATTGCTTTTATTCTTGTATTTTTACCAAGTAGAGCATTCTTTTTCAACTTTAAAAAAATGATCATATCTGAAACAAGGTGTCTGTTTAATTGCAACAATGAGCTATTAAAATGGAGTAGATTCTATTGCACATTTTTTTATGGGAGGGAGTGTTGTCTTGAGGTTACAGTGGAAACTTGGACAAATGACCAGGGAGAGCTATAAAAGCATAGCTCGAGAATGCCGGGGGGTTATCAGGAAGGCAAAAGCGCAATTGGAATTGCGACTGGCAAAGGATGTGAAGGATAACAAGAAAGGTTTCTACAGGCATGTTAACAAGAAGAAGGTGATCAGAGAGGGTGTGGGGCCCCTACTGGATGAAGGAGGTAACCTAGTGACAGATGATATGGGGAAAGATGAAGTACTCAATGCTTTCTTTTCCTCTGTCTTCATGGACAAGGTCAGCTCCCAGACTAATGCGCTAAGTGATGCAAGATGGAATGAAGATGGACAGCCCTTGGTGGCAGGGCCAGCTCTAGGCACCAGCAAATCAGGCAGGTGCTTGGGGCGGCACTTTGCCAGGGGCGGCATTTCAGGTAAGCAGCTGGCAACGCCTAGCCCCGCCCCGGCCCGCCGATTTTAAAGGGCTGCGGCCTGGGAAACGCCGTGGCTGTGCAGCCAGCTGGCACCAATGCGCGCCCGGAGCCTGCTGGCCACCCCTGTCTCCACTCCTGCTCCTCCCCGGCGGCCGCTAAGCAACCGGCGCCGCCCACGGCAATGCCCAGCCCCGCCCCACTGATTTTAAAGGGCCGCAGGAGACGCCGCGACTGTGCAGCTAGGGTTACCAGGTAGACCCCCCCAAAATACCAGACACACTTGATCGTGGGCGGGGGGGAACGGCCGAGAGGGGGGCAGGGCTGGCTGGAAGGAAGGGGGGCGGGAGGCGGGCTGGCCAGGAGGAGGGGGCAGGAAGTGGGGCTGGCGGGGAGGGTCGGGGGCCGAGGGCTGGCCAGGAGGAAAGGGGGCGGGAAGCAGAGTTGGGAGGGATTGGGGGTTGGGGGCTGGACGGAGGAGGGGGATGGGAAGCGGGTCTGGCGGGGAGGGTCGGGGGCCGAGGGGCTGGCCGAGAGGAAGGGGGCGGGAAGCAGATCTGGGAGGATCGGGGCCGGAGGGGCTGGACGGGAGGAGGGGGCCGGAGGAAGGGGGCGGGAAGCAGAGCTGGCGTGGGGGAGGGGTGCAGCCACTGGCTGCAGCCACCTGCGCCCCCGGCAGGCACTCCCTTTAGTTGCTAGTAGAAGCCGGGCGGGGGCGGGGGGAGTTGCTGGGAACCGCTCCCCCCACTCGGCTTCTGCATGCAACCAGAGGCTCCCAGCTGGGAGGCAGGGCCGCGATTGGCGCTGGGAACCTCTGGTTGTGTGCAGAAGCCGGGCCGGGGGAGTGGCTGGGAATCCCAGCCACTGCTCCCACCCCGCCTTGCCCGGCTTTTGCACACCACTGGGCTCCCAGCGCCAATCTCGGCCCCCATCCCAGTCGCTCCCCCAACCCCGCCAGGCTTCCGTCTGGCGCCTCGCTGGAAATTCAGAAAATACCAGACATTGCACATGTCCGGTATTTTCTGAATTTTTCTACCAGACAGAGGGCGCAAATACCGGACTGTCCGGTAGAAAACCGGACACCTGGCAAAAGTGCAGCTAGCACTGGCACCATGTGCGCCCGGCCCCGGAGCCTGCTGGCCGGCCCTTTCTCCTGAGTCCTGCTCCTCCCCGGCGGCCACTACCTCCTCCAAGAGCGTTTCCACTCCAAGTGGAGGCTCTGCTTCGCTAGACCCGCAGCCTGGACCCGGCCATCAGCAACC
Organism: Rafetus swinhoei; assembly: GCA_019425775.1. Taxonomy (NCBI): domain Eukaryota; kingdom Metazoa; phylum Chordata; order Testudines; family Trionychidae; genus Rafetus; species Rafetus swinhoei. The sequence goes on from CM033437.1 coordinate 230,538,865, forward strand.
CCTCTGTCTACATAGTGTGGAAATCCCAGGTAGGACGCCCCCTTCCTGCCTAGGGTTGCCAGGTGTCTGGTATCCACCCGGACAGTCCGGTATTTTCGCCTCCTGTCCGGTATAAAAATTCAGAGAATACCGGACACCTGAGATGTCTGGCATTTTCTGATTTTCCCCGGCCAGGAGGCAAAATGCCGGGCACCTGGCAACCCTACAAACACTCAGTGCCCGGCCTCCCCCCCAGCCCGAACCCCCAACCGCCAACACTCCAGCCCCCCGACCGCAGCCCCCATGCTTACCTGGTTCCACAAAATGGCTGCTGGCCAAAAGACCTAGGGACCGCTCCCCTGTTCCTATCCATGCACTCACTCTTAAAGGCTTAAAGGGGACATGCTGTTTTAATGCTGTTTTATTTTAATTTTTTTTTTTGGCTTAAGTCTTGGAGTCCTTGGAGTCCTTCGGTTTCCCCCCCATCCCCCTTTTTTTCCCCTTCAACAGAATGTTTCCGGTGTTGGGTTTTTTTTGCGGAGGGGGGAGAGGGGGTGGCCACAAAACTTTTTGCTTGGGGCAGCAAAAAACCTAGAGCTGGCCCTGCTTGGTGGGTAAAGAACAGGTTAGGAACTAATTAGAAAACCTAAATGTACACAAATCCATGGGTCCAGACTTAATGCATCCGAGGGTACTGAGGGAGTTGGCAAATGTCATTGATGAGCCTTTGGCCATTATCTTTGAAAAGTCGTGGAGATCGGGAGAGATCCCGGATGATTGGAAAAAGGCAAATGTAGTGCCCATCTTCAAAAAAGGGACGAAGGACGATCCAGGGAACTATAGGCCGGTCAGTCTTACCTCAGTCCCTGGAAAAATCATGGAAGGGATCCTTAAGGAATCCATTTTGAGGCACTTGGAAGAGGGGAAAGTGATCAAGAATAGTTAGCATGGATTCACAATGGGCAAGTCGTGCCTGACCAATCTGATTAGCTTCTATGATGAGGTAACTGGCTCTGTAGACATGGGAAAGGCAGTGGATGTGATATACCTTGACTTTAGCAAGGCTTTTGATACGGTCTCCCACAATATTCTTGCCAGCAAGCAGTGTTGTCTTCAAGTCGTCATTGTCAAGTCCAAGTCGAGTCTCAAGTAACTACAGTTCAAGTCTCAAGTTGAGTCTTGAGTCCCTAAAGCCACTTTCGAGTCAAGTACCAAGTCCAGTCTCAAGTCTTAATTTTAAAAATGTCAAGTCACTTTTGTACAAGCCATCAATATCAGCATTTTTGGACAATTTTTTCACCAAGTCGATTCAACAAAATTAGCAAGTCTCAAGTCGAGTCTCAAGTCACAAACAATGAACCCGAGTTGAATCTCAAGTCGAGTCACCTAGGCGACTTAAGTCGGACTCGAGTTCAAGTCGTGGGACTCAAGTCAACAACTCTGCCAGCAAGTTAAGGGAATGTGGATTGGATAAATGGATGGTAGGATGGATAGAAAGCTGGCTAGAAGGTCGGGCCCAGCGGGTACTGATCAACGGCTCAATGTCAGGATGGCAGTCGGTTTCTAGCGGAGTGCCCCAAGGTTCGGTTCTAGGACCAGCTTTGTTCAATACCTTTATTAATGACCTGGATGAGGGGATGGATTGCACCCTCAGCAAGTTTGCGGATGACACTAAGCTAGGGGGAGAGGTAAATACACTCGAAGGCAGAGATAGGGTCCAGAGTGACTTAGACAAATTGGAGGATTGGGCCACAAGAAATCTGATGAGGTTCAACAAGGACAAGTGCAGAATCCTGCAATTGGGACGGAAGAATCCCAAGCATTGTTACAGGCTGGGGACCAACCAGATAAGTAGTAGTTCTGCAGAAAAGGACCTGGGGATTACAGTGGATGAGAAGCTGGATATGAGTCAACAGTGTGCCCTTGTAGCGAAGAAGGCTAATGGCATATTAGGTTGCATTAGGAGGAGCATTGCCAGCAGATCCAGAGATGTGATTATTCCCCTTTATTTGGCTCTTGTGAGGCCACATCTGGAGTATTGTGTCCAGTTCTGGGCCCCCCACTACAAAAAGGATGTGGACGCATTGGAGAGGGTCCAGCGGAGGGCAACCAAAAATGATTAGGGGCTGGAGCATATGACCTACGAGGAGAGGCTGAGGGAGTTGGGTCTGTTTAGTCTGCAGAAGCAAAGAGTGAGGGGGGATTTGATAGCAGCCTTCAACTTCCTGAAGGGAGGTTCCAAAGAGGCTGGAGAAAGGCTGTTCTCAGTAGCGACGGATGGCAGAACAAGGAACAATGGTCTCAAGTTGCGGTGGGAGAGGTCCAGGTTGGATATTAGGAAAAACTATTTCACTAGGGGAGTGGTGAAGCACTGGAATGGGTTACCTAGGGAAGTAGTGGAGTCTCTATCCCTAGAGATTTTTAAGTCTTGGCTTGACAAAGCCCTGGCTGGGTTGATTTAGTTGGGATTGGTCCTGCCTTGGGCAGGGGGCTGGACTTGATGACCTTCTGAGGTCTCTGACAGCTCTATGGTTCTATGATTCTATGAACATGTGGGAGCTGAGAGCCTGAGATATATTTGCATCTCTGCTACTAATTTAGTATGTGAAATGAACCATGCTATTTAAATCCTATACATCTGTTTCTCCATCTTTAAAATTGGGATGATAATATTCCCCTCAGGAAAAAAAAAATGCTTTGTGATCCTTGGCTAAGGAGAGTTATCAAAATGCAAAATATTATTCCTAAACTTGAATGTGTTGCACCGACTCTCTCATATGACATATCAGTATGTCTGCAAACCTCAACCCAGTATTCCAGCCAAGCATGCAGGACAAGAAAAAAGACTGGGTGGTTAAAATACTGGACAACCTTTGCAACTGGGGACCAGCTGCCAGTTATATAAAAGGGTGTGTGTGTGTTTCGAGATGCAGTGGGAAGGGTTTGATAGTGTAATGTAGAAAGAAGAAAACTCTATGTCTGTTTGCACCCTGAAAAAGCCTATTATGAACAGAATAAGCATCTGAATGTGAACCTATGTTCCTGGCTGTCACACCCATCTGCCTTTAATACACCACAGGAGTAACAAGCTCTGGCTTTAGAAACTCTGACCCAAATCCATGCAGTTTTTACTCAGACTAAACTTTCATTGGCTCTGGTGGGAGTTTTGCCCAGTGAGGATTATTGGTTATACTCCATAAAGCTCTATTTTGGGTATTGGTCTGTGTGGGTGATGGAGGGAAGATTAATTGATTTTCTTATACAAAGTAGGAGCAGGGCAATTTTAAAAATTGCTACAGAAATTAAATCAGTACTCATTTTACTGTCAAACTTTGTTCCCTAAGAGACTCACCAGGCTGACAGTGTTTCTTTAATGTGACATTTGCATTCTTGCATCTCTACCAAAAGATCTGCAGACAGATAGTGTGTTTACTGTAACTATGAGTCAGCATTCATTGTTAGTGAGTAAAGTATGTGACTCTAGCACCTGTTTGATGTCTGGTTTGGCATCAGGTAGAGTTGATAGTGGAATATAAAAGAAGATAAATACAAATGTGTTCCTTCCCATGAGCTATTTGCTTTTTCCATTAAACTGTGTTAAAAAATAAAAACTGTTGTCAAGGGTGCTTACCAAAACAGAGCTAGTGAACTCACAGCCTTGTGGGGGTGTCTCAGGTCTCTTGCTGGTTACATTAGTTGTTTGTAGAAGTGTGGTCTAATGGTCTGAGGACTGGGCTGGTCTGGAAGCCAGTTATTCTTACACTGACGCGCTCTGTGGCCTTTAAGCTTTCCTTTTTAGCCTTTGCCTCATGCCTTTCTGTTGAACGGGAATAATTCTATTTACTTATTTACCTTATGGGGATGTTGTGAAGAATCAATTAGTTAACAAACACCAGTGAAGCACCCTACAGAAGAAAACCACTTACATCCTACAGATTTTTGTCATTAAAGTGAAAATAGCCTCAAAAATAAGATTAATAATCACAGAACTAACAGGCAGAGTGAGGAGCTTGCCCTGTATCTGGCACAGATGTGCAGTTGCCAGACCCAAGGACATGATAAATCAAGGCACTATTGGAAACCCCCAAATGGGGAGAGTGCCCAGTTTATAACTATAGATGCATCCTGTTGTTGCAGAGTTACCTTGGCAGATTTTAAGCGTATACCTTAGCAAAAATTTATCTGTGTTTTTGCCTGTTGTTTCATTTTCAGGACATAGAAGCATTTCAGAAGTAATGTGCTTTGTCCTGGAGGGGAAAGGAGAAGGTGGAAAGTACCTCATGTTGTTATAGCTTCACAAGTTGACTAATAAAATTAACAAAGTCCATATGGGGCGTCCTGGGTACACCTTAACCCTCTGGTTAAAACCTAGCGAACCCATCCTTTCCAGAAGGATCCATGGCAACTGATTGAGCTTCTTCTTGCAATGTGGTAAAGTCTCCTAGTAAAATTGCCAGACGCTACCATTTTTAGAACTAAATGCAAAATTTGTTTCAACTTATTGAGGGGAAGCTAAATTCCTCCTCCCCTGCACATGTAGACAAACAATGCCCACCACCTACAAACATGCAAACAAACCTATAAGCTATGCCTAACAATTTCTCCTACGGGCTGCCAAAGAAGAAAGGGAGATTGTTACTTAACTTCTATTTTTAAATACTTGGGAGGTGCTCACATACTACAATTTAGGGGACTATATAAGTACTGAGATAGAATCTGTGGTAAGTACTACAGCAGCACTGACAGTAACTTAAATGGCTGGATTATGAAATCCTCCACCTAAATGGTTATTATTAGCAGAACATTAGGTTCTGGTCATTGTTGATGCTTTCATAAACATCCTTGCACTTAGTCACCTTGTTAATTATAAGCAAGATAAAATTATCATAGCTACTCTCCCCCTCTTTGTTTTGCATGAGCCCAAACCCATCAGTACTAACAAACAAACTTGCACAGTCATTATCCATGTTAGTCTACTGTATTTTGGGCTGTGGTTTAGTGTAATGATGAAGTGGTTTCTTTTAATAGAAACTTTTAAAAGTCTACCCCTCTGAGTGTGGCGTGAAACATCTGACACGCTTTGCAAAAGGATATATTTTTGGTAGTGTTGATCTGCTAAAATGCTTTATAAGGTGTCTCCACCAAAGTCACTTTATTGTCACAGGAGCAATTCTCTGTACACCTTTGTTTTGGCTTACGGAGCCAATATCAATCCCATTCCAAGTGAGGAGAGAACCCAGGGAAATATAACACCATTTACACTACCACACACTTCATATAATAGAGTCTCACTTCCCCTATACTTGGGCTGGATGCTGCAAGTGTAGGCAGGTGCTGAGTAATGTTCCCTCTAATCTTTTCCATTCATGTGCAGAATAAAAATTTTATGTGCAACAAGGCACATGCAAATGGGCACCACCAGTGGAAACAAAACCTAGCTGCGGGCCCTCTGTTAATCACCTGGGCAGCACTGGAATCTCTTCTGAGTGGCTGCACAAGTGCACAGTTTACAGGGAACACTGGTGCTAAGAGAGATTCCCTATGCAACTCTATTAGGCCTGGTCTACACTGCATTGGAAGGTCGAATTAAGATACACATAAGTTGACATATCTTACATCACATTTCCGCCCTGTCCACACAGCGGGCGGCCAACGGGAGCAAATGCTCCCATCAACTTCCCTTACCCTTGTGAGGAGCAGGAGTGCTGGCGACAATGGGGGTGACCTTTGAGTTCACTCTAGGGGGTTTATACTACACCCGCAAAATTGAACCCTAGAAGATCTACCATGGTAGCATTGATTTTCTACGTAATGTAGATGTGCCCTAAATGCAGTGGTCACCAACCAGTAGATAGGCTCTATTGGTAGATCTTGGAGCCTTTGACAGGTGATCCTGATTGGTTTGACCAGGAGGCTGTCAAGTGCTGGCCCTTCAGCTGCCCCTCTCAGCACTGCTAGGTGCTGTTCCTGCCCTCTGCCTTGGAACTGCCCCCCAGCCCTGTGAGCCTCTTGCTTGCTGTGCGGGGCACAGGAAGAAGAGGAGGGGGTGCTGATGTCAGGGTGCCCCTCCCTCCCCCCTGTAACCCATCTCCACAGAGCAGAGGGGGGCAGGAATGGAGAGAGTTTGCTGGCTGCTTTTGGGAGTGGTGCAGGGCCAGTGTAGGGGTGAACCTGCCATAGCTCCTTGCACCATCACTTAGCAGCCACCTGTGGTAAACCCTGCATTCCAATCCCTGGCCCCAGTCCTGAACCCTTCCTGCACCCTAAACCCCTGCCCTAGCCCTGAGTCCCCCTGCACCCAAACTCCCTCCCAGAGCCTGCACCCTGCACCACTCCTGCACCTCAACTCCCTGACCCAGGCTCATCTCAGAACCCCTCCTACACTCCAAATCCTTTAGCCCAAGATCAGAGATTACATCCCCCTCCCGCACACCCCAGCCCTCTATCCCCAGCATGATAAAAGTGAGTGAAAATGGTAAAGGGAGGGAGGATGGAGTGAGCAGGGATGGGGCCTTGGAGAAGGGGTGGGAAGGAGGTGGGGCAAGAATGTTTGGGTTTGAGGTGGATCCTGGATTGCACAAAAATTCAAAAAGTGATCTGATGCTTAAAAAGGTTGGAGACCCCTGCCTTAATGCCTCTCAATTCAGGCTTCTCACATTTAGGGTTGTTCATGGACTTCTTGTAAGTAAACCTGGCTAGCTGACTCCCAAGTGCTTGGTGGTTTTGTGATGTGGACAGATGGGGACTAGGATGCCTTTTAGCTTGTGACCTAAATCAGGATTTGAACCAGGGATGACACAGTTTCCAAGTGGGCTCTCAAGAGGTGGCTTAAAAGTCTAATCATCAGGTGTGAAACATCATGAGCTAAATTCAGTGGTGAGTTTTAGGGGGTCAAAACTGATATAACATACACCTTCTTCTGGACCCTCAGTCACCTCAGTGTTTTAGGGCCAACTCACCAGCTTCAGCTGAGCTGCCTTCAGCAGGGAACATAAAGTGAGGGGAAGATGATTCTAAGCTACCTTTCTGTTCCCTTGATCGTTTGACTGATACGGGGTGTGAAGGGGCTCTACTACACCTGCTAAAATTGTCCCCTACAGATTGTTTTGCCAGCTAGGGGTTGCTGGAATGCAGCAAGCAATCAATAGCCAACCTAAGAAAAGGCTGTATGTCTGGAAGGGAGCAGATGGCGTAGAGTTAACTGTGTCAGTTTTACACCAAACGTATATTCCTTTAATGTCAGAAGACTCCCCAGTGCCCTTTTAGGGCAGCTCTTTATCACCATGTTGCTGGAACAATGCAAAAGGGATGAAGCTAAAGTTGGGGGGAGGGAGGAAGAGGCACTCGGTGTATCCTGCATCTCCTTACATTTCACTCCTACAATTGTCAAACTGCATCAGTGTAAGAGTATAAGTTGGTGTAACTGACCTTAGGATGGAGCCATAAAAGGAAAAGAAAACAGGAAGATGTAAAAAAAAACCCCTACAAATGGCCTGGTAGCACTTTATAGACTTACAAAACATGTAGATGGTATCATGAGCTTTCGTGGGCACAGCCCACTTCTTCAGATGACCGGAGATGTAAGTTAATGTAAGAGGTGACTTACTTGAGTTTACACCTACTTATACTCTCCTGTTGCTTTTCTTGCTCCACACATATTCCAACCGCTCAGAATGTAAATCAAACCAGCCGGGATTTCACCTCTGAATTTGGCCCTTAGACTCTGTTGAACCACCAATTAAAATCCTAGCCAGGTTGACTTGTCCCTTTATGCCTCCACAGTAAGCAAACAGCATCAATATAATTTGTGTGGAACTGATTTGGATAAAACCTTAACAATAATATTATGTGGGACATCAAAAAAATCTCATGGTAATTTTGGTTTGTCTCTAAGGGTGTGTCTACACTACATGGCTCCGTCGATGGAGCCATGTAGATGAGGCAGGACGACAAAGGGAAATGAAGTGGCGATTTAAATAATCGCCGCTTCATTTAAATAAAAATGGCCGCCGCGCTGTGCCGATCAGCTGTTTGTCGGCACAGTGCGGCAGTAGAGACGGGGATCTGCCGACCCCAGAACCCTTCGTCGGCAGATCCCAAAGGATCCCAAAGACAAAGTGTTCTGGGGTCGGCAGATCTCCATCTAGACTGCTGCGCTGTGCCGACAAACAGCTGATTGGCACAGCGCGGCCGCCATTTTGATTTAAATGAAGCGGCGATTAATTGAATTGCTGCTTCATTTCCCTTTTTCGAGTAAACTAATCTACATGGCTTCATCGACGGAGCCATGTAGTTTAGACGTACCCTAAATGTCCCTTCCCTGTGCTATTGTAGGGCATGGTGTATGCTGGTTTAGTTGGTTCTGTTTATGCATTATTGTGTTAACAAATGCTTTAGGTTGGAAGGTGCTATATGCACACACCACCCAGATCTTAAGCTATTACAAACTGACTTAGAAATTTTACTTTCAATGGATCTATGCCAGTATATATGAGCAGAGGATATGGCCATAAAACCCTTAGTATTAAAATTCACATTACCTAGACTTCAGTGTTTAAGGATTATTACATGAATCAGTTATTCTTGAATGTGAAAGAGGCCTGTGAACATAGGTGCTGGAATTTGGGGTGCTGGAGGTGCTGCCACATCCCCTGGCTTGAAGTGGTGTCCATTATATATAGGATTTACAGTTTGGTTTAGTGGCTTTCAATACCCCTGCTATAAAAATTGTTCCAGCACCCCTGCCTGTGAACAATTTAAAGAGGGAAGAGAGTTGCAGATCTCAAATTTCTTTGTCTGTCAGAATGGAAGCAGTTTTTTAAAAAAATATGGATGGAAAAAAATGGCTCAAACAAATCTCACTCTCTTATTTTCTTTTTAATTCTCAAATCTTGGTTATTAACACTTTTTTTTTCTTTTAAAAAAAATATTGCTAAAAATATTATCCTGGTGTGAGGGCTTTCACTGCCAAGTTTCGAGTCTGCAAGCATATTTTTACAGCCAAGTTACAAATCCATGAAAAATAGATTTATTGTCTAAGTATAAAATAATTTGGCCATCCCTGGTGCCAAGATCCACAAGATTCTTCTGTGTCACAGGAGGAAACATATTTTTTCCCCTTAGTGAATGCAGCATATAAAAATGAGGTATAAATATGCAGATACAAAGGCCTCTTAAGAGTGTGTTGGAACTCAGACCATTAAAAGACAAGACACTTTAACAACAACAAAATGTGAAATAGTAATTGAATTGATTTTGTTTCCAAAAATCTTCCATGTCCTACATAAAATAATGAAGGCTAATTGATGACATTGCCAAATCTTGCAGTCACACAGTGGACTCATAATGAGTGGTTGCAGCAAGCATCTGGCTGTTGCTCAGTTGTGTCCCTGTAGCTACTGTACGGTGAATGAAATCCTCACCCCATTGAAGTCACTGAATACTATTAAAATCAATGGGGCCAGGATTTCAGCCTGTAAGTTTGTCACTCTCAGCTGGCAAGGATACACAGATGGTGGAGGCCCCCTCAGAGCACCAACGGCCAGTCTTGGCTGGTGTCACCAAACTTGGAGACCTTGTGGACTACAGCAGTGTTTCTCCACCTTTTTTTTTTATAAAGTACCCCTTTAAAAAAAATTATAAGTACCCCCAGTACCTACAGTTTTCAGACACATAATTTTTTTTTCTACCATTGTAACACATTTGTTTAAACAACTTAATTGTAGCTGGGCGGGCGATGAAATTTTTGGGTGTAAAAAGTACAAAAATAATAAAGCGCTGTAAAACTGAAAACATAAATTCAGTTTTCTCCAGATTTCAGTTGTGTTGTCGTATCCCCCGGACTTCTCTCGAGTACCCCTAAGGGTACTCGTACCACTGGTTGAGGAACACTGGACTCCAGCCAGTAGGATTGGGTGGACCCTATGGCACTTGCCCATTGCATGAAGGTGCCCAACCTTCATGTCTCCTGCTGTGTGCTCCAAGAAGCGAAGGCCATTCTTCACCATACCTCTCTTGCATACCTTGAACAAGTCCTGGCTCTGTCACCAAGTCCTCTGAAGCTCAACATTAAGGCCCCTGCACATAAACTTTCCTAGTTACCCCCAGCACACCATTTGAGTAGGCTGTTCAATATACAATGATCTATCTTTAGACTGAATTCAGAGATCACATCTAAGCACTTGTGCTCCATATCTGTACTGTGCATTTCCTTGCCCTTTTGTCCCATTCTGACACTACATGACAGATGTTCTTCCACCTAGCAAAGGTGAGGATTCCTAGTGGGCTAGCCTCTATGTGGTTCCACAGCCCATTTGGGACATATATTGGTGGCTCCTCCATGGGGCTGTGAGCATGGGCATGAGCTGGTGCAATTCTTTAGGCACCCACCCTCAACATTTGCCTCTTTGGCAAGAAGGAGATCAGTGCTCCAGGCAACAGGCCCTGTTCTGGATCCTCCAGGACCTCTTGCACTTCCATGACTCCATTAAATCAAGAGACTTCATTCTCAGTCTCTTCTTGGCATTGACCAAGATGGCCACTTACCAATCCAGGAGGAGGAAGCTATATGGGGAGGTTCTCTGTGACTGTGAGGATTATTTCCCCACTCTGATTATCTCACATATCCAGAAAGAGTTCTTCTGGGCAGCAACCACTAATTCCTCAGACTTTTTTTGTGGATAGAGGGCACTGTCTGAGGTTTTCTGCCCAGGTGCCCATTCACTGTCCTTGTTTTAAAGTTTTGAACCACATTTCCATTTCTGGGTTTTGCTTTATAGTCTGTGACATTTGGTTCTCTTCTTGACTCTGTTGCCCTGTTCTTGGGTGATAGTGTGGGTGGGCTTTTGGCCTAACTGGGCTTAGGTGCACCCTCCCAATATTCAAATGGGGTCAGTTAAAAATAGGCACAAGAGGTATTAGTTGGACACCAGGTATTTTGTTGGCTTAGTAAAACTAGTGTGTATTTCCCAACCATTTTCCTATGAGAAGTCCCCCCAAATCATTGCATTGTAAAAATTGTTTGAGTATTTCCATGACAAGGCTCTATTTGTTTTAATATATACAGAGCCGTCCCAGGCTGTGCATGTTGGGGGGCCCTACAGCAGCTGCCTTAACTGACCTATGGATGGGACTCATGGGATCTAAGGCAGCCTGAGGTATTACCTGCGGGGCCTGCCATGGGGTGGGGCAGCAGCAGGGTTTGATCTCCCCCCCAACACACTCACCACAACAAGGGGAGCTGGAGAGACTCCAGCAGCCTACTCCATTGCCCGTCTCTCAGTTTGCTGCCCTTCACTTTACCCCCGCCTCTGTTCCAGGGCTCTCTGCTTCCGGCCACCATTGTGAAGCAGAGTATAGTGGGTATACTCTGGGTGGCAGGGTGAAGTAGAGCAGGATGCCATGTTGTTCTCGCTCCTGCCACCATGGGCCTGGCCTTTGCTGCCGCCCCCCGCCAAGCCCATGAGTAATTCCCCGACTTGCATTGCTTGGGGGAGGAGGAGGCTTTGGGCAAGGTGTGCAAAGTGGGAGGATGGACAGGCACAGAGCAGGGGCAGGAAGGGGTGGGGTAGAGGGTGGAGTGACTGCGGGGCAGGGCCTGTGGTGGTGGAGTGTTGCTCCAGGCCCTGTGCACCCTAGAAAGGACCCTGAATGAATATATGTTACATTATTTTGCAAACATAACATAAAACTTTAAAAAGTAAACTATAAGTCATCAAAGATACAAGGTAGATGAGATAATGTATTTTATTGAATCAACCTTTGTTGGTGAGAGAGACAAGTTTTCAAACCACACAAAGCTCTATGTGGCTCAAATTCTTGTCTCTCTTGCCAACAGAATTTGGTCCAATAAAAGACATTACCTCAGCCACTTTGTCTCACTGATATCCTGGGACTGACACGGCTATAGCTATGCTGTATATAAGTCATCTAGTCATTTTATTGTTATCATTCACACCCAATCTGTAAAAGGACTATAGTGACAAAACAAACCACACAAGTATTAAGATAACAATATGAAAAAACAAATGGCCTTAAATACGGAAGCAAACGTATTAATTAATCTACAGTATATTTGATACTGTTTGTTTGTCTATCTGTCTGTTCAAGACCTCCTCCTAAATGAACTAGGACCACCACATTTGTTTTACAGCATCCTATTATCATAACTTAAAGTAAGGTCAGGGGTTGGTTGTGCCAGGACTATGGGATGTGCCTGGAATGGGATTGCTTCTCAAAACACCATACAGAAAAGAGACAGAATCACCAGGCAGGTGCAAGGGGCTGACTGGGGATGTGGTCTTCCCCCCCCCTCCATTGAGGATTGCCCCAGCCCTGAGCCTCTTACCCTTCCAGGGAAGCCCCACAGGGAGCATGTGGGGCTTTTGGTTTTGAAATGTACAAGAGCCCTTCTAGAGCTCTTGTACATTTCAAAAGCAGAATCACAGCAGAAGCCTCGTGAGTGGAGACTGCTTCAGTCCCCACTTGTGCCGTTTCCTGCTGTGCCTCTACCTCCCCTACCCCCCGCAGAGATGGTGTAGGGGGAACTGGCTTTTAAGCTGGCTCCCCTCAGCACCGGCTCCTACTCCCCCCCCCCTTGCTGCCTCTCTCTAATAGAGGCAGCAAGGCGGAGGAGTGACTAGTTGACTATCTGATAGACTAGTCACTTACATCCCTAGTCCCTAGCCTCCATTTGTCTGGAAATGGATGACAGGAGAGGGATCACGTGACAATTACCTGTTGTGTTTACTCTCTGGTGAGCATCTGGCATTGGCCACTGTTGGCAGACAGAATACTGGGCTAGATGGACCTTTGGTCTGACCCAGTATGGCCGTTCTTATGTTCTTATGAGCAACGCCGGGTAAATATTTATTTATATAGCCCATTTCAGTCCAAAGGATTCCATGGTCCCATAGAAATGTTGTGTGCTAGGCAATTGTTTCATCCACCACTAATATATAACCTTTGGAACAGAGTGCATTTGTTTAACGGTGAACAACAATGCTACACAACAATTTAGAATATATATGTAACAATATTTTATCCAGTTGAAAAATGTCAGGGAACTATAGCATGGCAGAATACAATTACCAGTTGTAGTTTTTTCCAGGAGTTTATGGTTAACATCCTTTATAGTTGTGTGTGTGTGTATATAGTGTTTTTCTTCAGAAAGGGCAGGATGACTGCACCCATAGAAAGGGTCTAACTTTCAACTGTGGTCACCAAATCCTGTATCTGAGTGCTCATATCTGAACTTAACCTCTTAATGTTGGTACTTAGTCAGGGTCCTGGCTATGTAGGATTTGTGCATCTATTATCATACTATTTCTTAATTGTCTGTTATGATAATATGGCACAGGAGCCCTAGTCATTCACGATCTATTTTTGATGCCCAGATTTGAAAACTGGACCTAATGTACCAGACTTCTAAATGCTGACTTCCAGTTTTATGCACACAATTTGGAGTTAGAGTTTCCCAGATTTCTGGAGTGTTGATTTGGGTCCCTCTTTAATTCCTGTAATAAAGTCTTAATTGATGCAAGCTTCCAAATTTTCTTCAGATGTTTTCATCCCTACAAATTTACTAATGAAAGGAATATGCTTTAAAAAGACAATATAGCCTCTCTTTAGGGAAAGAGGAGGGAGAAAATTCCTGATGTGACTTCATAAAATACTAAACAAAATATTTCAAGTATTCATGAGATCTAGTTCTTGAGGCTCTGCTAAAGAAAAGACACATTCTTACCCTACCCCCACATAGCTAAAACTCTGTTTTGCAAAGCATATCTTTGTAGCTCACACATTGCCTCAGCCAAGACCCTGGTCTAAATGAGCATTTAACCTTCCCTTTTCCTCTTGTAGCAAAGCCTTTATGAATGAGGGAAAATAGTATATGCTTGTTGTCCTCTTTAAGGCCTTATCTACCGTATAAGATAAGGCCAAATTTATGAAGTTCTATTTTTTAGTACCCAATTTTGTAAAGTTGACGGAGCACGTCCCCACTGTGTGCTCAATGTAGTTCAATGTAGTGTGTCCCCAGAAGGCTGGCTACCATTGACTGTGAGAGCAATGCACTGTGGTTAGCTATTCCACAGTTCCTGATGCCCCTTTGCATTCTGGGTTATGCTCCCAATGTCCGATGGGACCAAAATAGTGCAATGGGTGGTTCTGGGTATAAATCTTCAATGTCCCGTAGTGATGCACACATCTCTTCCCTCCCCCCTACACTTGAAAGCAATGGCAAACAAACTTTTTACTGCCTTTTTCCCCTGGTTATTCATGCAGATGCCAAAGCAGGGAAAGCATGGACCCGTTCAGCAGCAAAATGCCATGGCAATCATAGCAAACATCTTGCACTTTATGCTGTAGTATGTCCAGAGCCTATTCAGGGCCCACTGGAATGAGGAAGAATCTGAGGAGGCCATGAACAGACTCGTGTGAAGCACTTGAGTTGAGCAATTGGTAGATCCTGGCAGCATTCAATCCTCTTAACATAGTGGAATGCTGGTTCTGGTGCTGTGAGACAAGCACACACTACTGGTGAGACCACAGAGTTATGGAGCTTTGGGCTTGCAAATAGCAGCCCCTGCAGCTAGGCAAGCATCTGGAAAGGAGGCGGGGCATGGTGGCAGGCTCACGCGGTGAACGTATGTTGAGCACCTCCCATTTGCTGGGAGAGTGCAACTTTCCCTTCCCACAGGAGCCTGCAGGAAGGAGAGGGTGGGGGTCCAGGCGTGGCAGCAGGGCAGGCATTCAAATAATGTTTTGTTGGGGATGAGGAAACGGAGGTTTACTGCTGTGGTATAAGTTACAGAGCTTCTCCTGCTTCATCTAGGTTGCCATGCACGATATCAGGGATAGGGAGTGGATGCTGATTGAATGTGGCCAGAAACCTGGGCCCTGGCTGTTGGTGAGATCAGTTGCCTCACTCACTTGCTGACCATTCTCCTTCTTCTCCTCTTTCACATCCCCACTGTCCTCCATGCTGCTGCCTGAGGCTGCCAGAGGAGAGTCTTGGGAGGAATCCACGGTTGGGAGACTGGGCAAGTCCCCCTATGGTCCCATGCAGCTGCTCATAAGAAGTGGCATGTTTGCGGCTGATTTATGCCTTCCATTTGCCTTCTTTGCCTTCTGGTATGCCTGCCTGAGCTCCTTTATTTTCACATGGCATTGCTGGGCATCCCTGGCATATCCTTTTTTCACCATGCCCTGTGCTATGTTGGCATAGATATCTGTATTTCTTTTGCTACTTCGTAATTATTTGAGAACAGATTTCTCTCCTCACACAGCAATCAGGTCTAGGATCTCCTGCACGCTCCATACTGGAGCTCATTTGCAACCCTGGGCATTCATGATCAGGTGTGCTGCCTGCTCTGAGGTCTACTCACCACACTGGCCACACAGGAAATGAAATTAAAATTTTCCTGGGGCTTTTCTTGTGAACTTGGAGAGCAGCAGAGTTGAAAGTGCTGGCCAGAGTGGTCACATCAGAGCACTGTGGGGCACTTCTAGAGGTCAAAAACATTGACTTTCTCAGTGCTGCATCTGCACTGCTCTAAAGTCAACCATCCCAGGTCAAATTTATCGTTACTCCTCATGAAAAGCAGGAGTATCGAAACTGACTTTAATGTCCTTAAAGTCAGCGGAACGGGTTTGGTGGTGTGGACTCATTGTTTAGAAAATCAACCTCATGAGGTTAAGTTCAACCTAAACTCCTAGTATCAGAGGGGTAGCCGTGTTAGTCTGGATCTGCAAAAGTGACAAGGAGTCTATAAGGTGCTACAGGACTCTAAACTCCTAGTGTAGACCAGGCCTGAGTGTCTTATGTCCCTGAACAAATCTATCAGGTTATTACCTTCCCTTTCTTTCAGATCTTTTCTCAAGACCCACTTCTGCCATGAAATTAAGAAGAAATCAGCAAAAGAATAATGGCTAGACTGAGATGCATTTGGGGAAAGTGGCAGAGTGGCAATTAAAGAGAGTCATTACTGGTTTATTTTGGTCATTGCCAGTGGGTTCCTAGTTCTGCAGTTCAGGGGATCTGGGTGCATTGCTTTGCACATACATGGTAAATTGCAGGATTGAGGCCTAAACAAATAAAATAGTAAATGTATATGGACCTAACACACACTCCATTAAAGTCAATCAAAAGGTTCTCATTGAATTGGGGTCTCTCTTTCTGTCTCTGTCTCTTTGCTGTTCTTCATACATTGCCTGTCTTCTTAGTTTCTTTGGGGCAGGCACCATATTTTCTGTGTTTGTACAGTAGAGTGGTTCTCAACTTGTGGTCCATGTGACATCCTCAGAGTCATACAGGTAGTATACACCACTTACGACCAAAGCGGTCGTAAATGCGGTCCCCGAGTTATGAACGCGATCTGCGCTTACAGACAGCATGGTCGCCATGTAACTCAATGGGATCCGAGTTACGAACACTTCGAGTTACGGCCAAGTGTTTGGTCCATAACTCGTTCGTAACTCGGGGACTGGCTGTATATATATTGTGTGTATGTGGACCACATAATACATAGAGAGCTGCATATGCCACCCACAGTGGTAGCTAGGTTGATAAACACAGGTTCAGTGTCTATCACAATAGGCCTCTGTACACCAGGGTAATATGAATCTTAAATAATATTTTACTATCTGGTTATCACTTATTATCTAACTCTAATAAAGTTGCTAAAACCAGCCAGCCTATATCCAGTTTCTCCATAAAACAAAGAAACAAAAAACAGAACCTGTATATTTGACTGAAAAGTTATGCTAGACTTGTATCTCTTTAAAAAGTGTTGCTGTCATTAGCTGAACAGGAATTTATCTGATAATATTTTAATATAACTTAATTATACCCCTTGACCATGTTTACACATTTATTTAGGATAAATTAATTTAATTTTCAATGTTCTTAGTTACATACAGTCTTCAAAACTGAATGTGATGCTACAAATTATATTTTTCCAATGATCTTTGAGATCTTAATTCGACTGAAGTTTTAAAGAGGAGAGAGACTCTAACCACAACATTCAGATGACAATGTGGATCTGAACTTTCCCAAAGTTAAATTCAACTTACATCATTCCCAAGTGTTCTTCCAAGTCTCCCTTTTAACAGAAGAATGAACCTTAGAGAGAATCCCAGATCTGAACATCTCTGACCTTTCCCAAAGCCCCCACAAGTCCCAATGTTCAGAAGAGCTTGGATCTGGCATTTTATTTAAAGCTGAGTCATATCTCTGTTAAAACAAAGGCTTTGCGGACACCTGGAAGTGATATAAAATTATACTGGGTCCTTGAGGAAGGAGAACAAAAAAAATTAGGAAAAAATCTGTAGACTAAAGAAAAAAATCTGCCAAAGCAAGTCAGCAGTTTTTAAATTTTCTTTAAGGCTCTTTTTGGCAGCAGGAAATTTACATCTCAAGGAAAATTATTAAGAAAAACAGCAAGCTAAGCTCATTCCCTGCTGCCTTCTTGCCGCTGCCTGTAACTCTCACAACTCTCTTTATAAACATATGTGTGAAATCATGAGGTCCTCTAAGCTACCTGTGAGGACAGTGAAGTTGAGATAGAAAGAAAGTAATGGCTGACTTGAAGCTAATAAAAGAGCAACCCTAGTATTAGTATATTTTTACTGGTAAGAAAATTTTAGGCAAGTGAATTTAATAGCAGTCTTTTTATTTCTTTTATAGGAAAGTTCAGAGAAAAGGCAAGAGAGAAGCAAAGAGCAAATCTTGATGCTTTGGCCATTTCCCACCCAGAAAGAACTCTTAGTTCTTAATTTTCACAACCACAAGGGCTAAATAAACATTATAGCAGTTTCTGCTAATTATGTACGTGAGGATACTCAAAGTAGAGCCTGAAGGCTAAATATGTCCCATGATGTCCTAAACTACACTCCGTGATCATTCTCTCCCTGTAATTGTAGTACGAGGATAGGGGAATGAAGGGCTGTTTTTTAATTTTGGAGAACTACCAGAATTTCTATAACAGTTTGCATTTTTTATTGTCATCCACGTATGGATCTCAAAGAGCACTAGCAACAGTGATGTGTTGTCAGAATTTCATGAAGGGTTCTCTCACTACTTTCACCTGGGACAGCAGTACATGTGAAATCCCCAGGATACGGTAACCTTCTTCACCAAAAGCAATCATGGTTTCCAATATTTTCTTCTCTTTCCTGTACCCCCTCCCAATCCATCAATCAATAGTTTCCCTTCCCATGAAATTCTATCAACTCCATACTCTTCCCCAACCAAATTTATCACTGTCCACCTTCCATATATCAAAAATCTCTCTGCTTCACCCCTCTTCCCTCCCTACCCCCTTTAGGAAGTATCCATCTAGTTGGCTCTCCCCATATTCCCTGCCAGTTGTTCTTCATAGCAACAGTACTGGAAGCAGACGAATGTCCTATGGTCTCTGCTGGTGGTGCTGGCAAACGTGTCTTTCCCAGCACTTCGTCTCTCCTTTAACGTCTTGGACCCTAACACAGTGAGGATTGAGATCAAGTCCTGTCATAGAGATGGATTTACTAGCACTAAAGGATGATCTCCTTCTGGGAATGTAATCTCAACCAGAAGCTATGGGCTTGCCACAGAAAGGACTAAGTGAGGTTCTTTGGCCTGAGTTATGCAGGAAAAAGGACTAGAAAATGATCACAAATCTATGAATGTTATTTGAGCTCTTTCCAATGTTCATGCTGCTCGTGTAGCTTTCAGTATTATCCAATGTTCATGCTGTCAGTAGCTTTCAGTATTATTGATCACAGAGTGCTGCTAACCCCCATGCTAGACCAAATGGGGATGCATAGCATAACACTTCAGTAGACCTCCTTCTTTCAAACAGCTCCAGCAGAATGGAAGGAAGCATCTGCTCCTCATCTTCAAACCCCCCACGTATGGAGTCCCACAAGAGCCAATTCTGTTCACTCTCATTTCTAACATACATATGAAAGCCCTGAAAGAGATTGTGCAGTGCGACAGACTACACCACAACCTGTATTCTGACAACAAACATTTTCACAATCCCTTCTCACCTAGAATGAGCAGTGCTTTCATCTACGTGACACAATGCTTTCAAAAAATAACAACCTAATGCAAAAAAACCAATCAAGCAAAACCAAAACAACAACAATAAAAAACAACAGCTCATCCCAGTAAAGAGGGGGGGAGGTGCTTCTCACAGGAAGAGGGCAAGCCTTAAGGACCAAGCCAAGACCCTGACCATATCCTTTTCAAAAGTGCACATCCTGCCTACTGGAATCCTCTCTGCTCCATGAAAACCACATGTCAGGAGCCAGAGTCATCCTCTTCCAGATGGAGAAAGTGAAGCAGATAATTTAAGTGACTTGACTTCATATGATAAACTTTATAGAACAGTGGTCACCAGCCCAGCACCGCACAGCTGTGGGAAGCCGTGGGGCACCGAACCTCATCCCCGTCCCCGCACAGCCCCAGCCCGGCCTCACACAGCTAGGGAAAGGGGCTCCAGTCCTGGCCCCACACTCTTGGGGGCTGCTGGTCGGCTCCGGCTCCAGTCCCGTGCTGCCCCCAGTCAGGCTGCTGACTCTGATGTCCCACCAGGCTGGCCCTCCTGCCCTTAGGCTCCTTGGCTCTCTGCTCCAGGAGAATCCATGGTCTTGCTGGAACATGGATGTTGCTGGACCAGAGAGTCCCGGATTTTGGAGGTACAACCTGTTTTGGGGTTTGAGATGGATCTTACATTGCACTTAAATTGAAAAAGGGATCTTGTGGTTAAAAAGATTGGAGATCACTGCTATAGAAGAACTACAAATAGAACCCAGACTTCCTGACTGGTAGGCTTGCATCTTAATCACAAGGCCATACATCTTATCATCTTTCTATTTGCCTATTAAGGAAAGATGCATATACAAGTAAATGGTATGGGAATGTTATCATTTCTGATGCAAAGCTACACAAATTAGCTACCAACCAACTGTCAGGTTTTTCAGGGTTCAAATGCCTTTTTAAGATATAGAATGTAAGGAAAAGCAACATAAATAATAATAATAATAATAATTAATAAATAATGATCAGCAATCCAGCTAATAGATTTTGGGCCCACCAAAGTTATGTAGATGAAGATGGACATTACTGTGGAAAGAAAATTTAAGGACCTATGGAATTAACATTTATTTGACTAAAAATGAATTAGCTGGATTTTTATTTTACTAAGGTCTTTGGCCAGCCCAATATTTGTGAACTGATTCCTAATTTTAATTACGGAAGAACTGCACATGCATTTGTATATCCTAACATAGTTGTTCATTTCTTGGCAAATTGTTCATCTCTGCATTTTACAGTATTTCCTTGAAAATATGTGTCCCTGTAAATAGTCGGTATTACAGGAGTAGGTGCACAAAATATGATTGATAAGAAAAGTAACCGGAACAGAATTTTAACTTTCCCCTCTCATTTAGCTTCAGATGCAATAGACAAGAAGTAATAGAATATAACTCTCAGGGGTAAATTCTGCTCCCATTTAACCTAGTGCAAATCCGGAGTAGCTCAACAGACTTTACTGTTGTTATTCTAGTTTACATAAGTGTAACTGAGAGTAGCCCCCAGATTCTGAAATGACATACTGTGTGAAAGTGATAGGAAATCATAGGCGTTGCTTAGTATACTATCTTACATTTATGGAGGTTCTTGACTGCATTGATACAGGTGTGCAAATGTCATTAGCAAAATTATTGAGCTGTGCAATATTACTGATCACAATGTCTTTTAAAATAGAGTGTTCTGTTTATACTACTTGTTCTGCCATCATCCCCTATATCTACAGATGTTGGAAGAGGCACTTCTTCACAGTCAAGTCAAGTGGATAAGTATGATGAGGTCCTGTTACATGCTAATTACTTCAGAGAATGCTTTCTAAGAATAAAAGTTCTTTGTGCCGAGTGAAATTAAAGAAATACAGTGAAGATCTTTGTGTCATAGAAATTAAAGATGGGAAAAGCCGATTAGATGATCTTATGCGTTCCCATTCTCTGACCTCAGGATTTATATGATTCATACAATAAGACCTGACTATCAGATAAAGGAATAAACATATTTAAAGAGAGAAGTATGCAGAAGTAGACTATCCCTTTGCAACAGAAAAAAGAGTCAGATAAAAGGAGGAATCTATTAAATTAATACAGTGTGGGGGCCAAATCTTTCTTGCTTTCTTCATATGAGCAGTTTCACTGGCCTTGGTATCACCTTCTCATTTCCATTGGTATAAATAAGAAGTAATTCCATTGAAGTCAATGGCCTTACCTGAGTGCAAACTTGATGTAGATGAAAGAAAACTGGAGGCCAGTGGAGCTACCTGAGCAACATTTGGTGCCATGTGCATTCAACTAAATTTGCTCTTTTGCCACTTATAGCAGACTGTGATGTATGTCTGTTTGCTACTGATGCTGAGTCAAGTATTTACTTAGTGTCATTTTGTTTCCTTGAACAGTGATAGTAACAGACTGCACGGTCAGTCTGCAATACTTTGTTGTAACTTCAGATAAAATACCACTGCTTTATACCAAGAAACAGGTGCCTTGGACTTCTGTATTTCTCCAGGACTTTTACAAATTCATATAGCTCATGCTGTTTAAAAACATTTTGTGCCTCTTTTCCTTCCTCAGTTCCTGTATTTTTTTTATACATAGGAAATCCCTAGTCCAAGACTCCTGTCTGACCAAATGGTCTGGAAAAAAAAGCCTGACTAATTAACCCTTCTTTTTGTGCCACGGATCAGTGAGACAATGGAAATTCAGACAGTGTAAGAATCCAAAGAACAGAGCTTTGACCTATGCAGTACCTTAACAATTTTCTGAGTGCAGTTACTGCATGCCATACTTTAACTCTTTGCATGGAAAATCCTAGATGTTTATATATCAATGACTCATAGGGTACAAGCCATTAGATTTTTTCACTAGACCAGCATATTTTCTGAAAACTTTTAAAAAGGCTTTTAAAAAGTGTTTGCAAAATATTATCCACTCCTTTTGTACTACAGGTTGTACCTCCCTTAACCGGGACTCTCTGGTCCAGCAACATCTGTGGTGTGGCAGGACCAGGAATGTTCCTGGGACCACAGAGCCCAAGTATAGAGAGGTCAGGTCGTGGGACAGGAACACAGTGCAGGGGGGATGCACAGGGATGGGCAGCGCAGCTGAGAGTTCTGCCCCCTGTGGCTGGGAGATAGCAGGGGTTGGCAGCGGCCCTGGAGCTCCGGCCCCAGATGCAGTCAGGGAGCTCCAGCCCCGGTCACGGTGCTTGGGTCTGGCAGCAGCTGCAAAGCTTCAGCCCCAGCCATAGAGCTCAGGGTCCAGCAGTGGCAGCTTGGGAGCTCCAGCCTGGGGAGCCACAGCCAGGCAGGCAGCAGCAGTGCCAGGAGGGAGCCCTAGGAGGGGGCAGGAGTTCAGCACAGGCTATGTTGGAAGGGACCTCCCCTGGTCTGGCAAATCCCCTTGATCAGACCAATCCGATCCTGAGGGTGCTGGATGAGGGAGGTCCAACCTGTATATAGTTTGTCAGCGTCTATCAGACAATCCATATTGCATTCTAATGCCTTATATGTGCAATTGTTAGAGAGTGATGAAAGCCCCATGAAGGGTCCTGGTGTATCATACTAAATAATGTGTAATGAAATATTTAACAAATAACATTGCACTCCACAAAAGACATATTGAGGAGATTGGCGGGGGAGGGGGTGGAGGGAATTAAGCTACTGAATGCTGAGAATTAAGGAAAAGAGATTCTGATTAATCACTGTGTGACCAGTTTTATACTAACTAGGGGCAATAAAACCAGCAAAAAAGAAAAAAAAAGGAGCAATGTCATGATGAATGAAAGTATGCAATGTTGTTACAGCCACATTAGTCCCAGGATATTAAAGAAACAAGGTGGGTGAAGTAATATCTTTGTTGGACCAATTTCTGTTGGTAAAAGAAGAGACAAGCTTTTGAGCTAAGCTCAAAAGTTTGTCTCTCTCATTAACAAAAGTTGTTCCAATAAAAGATATTCCCTTACCTATCTTGCCTCTATGATGAAGCAAACTGAAAGGAGCAGATCCCCAGATGGTATAAATCAGCATAGTTCCATTAACTTGAATGAATATATAACATGAATTTGTTCCATTGTCTTTAATGGAAGTATGCAACTTTACAGCAGCTAAAAATCTGGCTCTGTCTCAAATGAGGGAATTTCTTTGACTTTTCCCTCTTTCCTTTAGAAATAAATGGCTGTTGTATGTTTTCAATCGTCCTATAGTTTTCTATTAAATGGCATACACTCTCCAAAATAAGCAAATGTGTTTCCTTGCTTCAAACTTGGAATTTGGAACTGTATATCATGATCTATTACCTACCACTGTAATTGAAAATTATCCAAAAAAAATTCACTCCATTGAGATCAGAAAACATTTTTTTTATTTTTAGAATTCTCTGTCAATACTTATCCAGGCATTTGCCTTTACTCTTTCATACTCCTGCAAAAATTCTAGGTTAAAATCTGCTTTTAGTTACCATTGTGTAAATATGTAGGGATGCTACTGAAGTAAATGGGACACATTCTGCTCTCAAGTATACTAATGTAATGTAAATCTGGAGTATATGATGCCATTACCTATAGCTACACATGATGCTATTACATACATATTGCTGTATATGAAGCTATTCTCCACAAATTCTTCCCTCAGTATTGCACTTGTATACCTTGGTAACTGAATGGCATCAGAACAATGTAGCAATTGCTGTCCTGAGGAGTAGTGAGTCTCTGCAGCATATGGTGAAATGTTAGTGTAGGGAAAACAATGATTTAGTTAAGGACTACATTCCAACAAACAATTGTGAATTATACCTTCTTACTAATTTATTTTTATTATTTTATTATTTGTATTTTGGTATGATATACATCAATGTAGCTTCCTGAAGTAAATGGAACTATTTGATTTACACCTGCTGGAGATTTGGTCCACAGTCCTTCCAATTTATGCAAAGATAAGATGAAACACTCATGAGAAGTGACAAAGACCCCACATTTTCTTAACAACAATTTGGTTGACGCTATTTTGAATATGGATGGTTCCGATTCTAAACTCTCCAGAATTTTGGGGAGGGGTGGAGTAGGCTGGGTGTTTGGAATTTGGATGCATATCTGCATTTTTCACGTATGTGAAATGCTGCTATTCTGATTTGATAGTGTAGTAAACTCTCATTGCTTTTCCTTTAAAGTGGTGTAAATTAATACAAAAGGTACAGGGCAACAGACAACATGGCCCAGTGGTACTTTGCAGCATTGCAATGGAACAATGTATCAGGCCACATTTTGTCCTTTGTTGCAGCCCTGGAAGAACATGGAACTCACTGAAGTGTCATGAATGTAACTGAGAGCAGAATGTATATTTTGTCTTTAGAGCAGTGACAGGGCAGAGGTTCTACTATAGAAGAGGCTGAATAATAAAATAAAACCAGACCAGTTCTTTTCCCCCTTTGCCTGAAAAGCCTGCTTGGGCTTAATGCAATTCAGTGCTGAACAAGCACCATGCACTATGTAGCTATGTCTGTACAAAGGGCTTGATCTTGAAAGTAGAGCTGAATGGAAATGTTCTGACAGAATGTTTTCCATTGGTAATGCAGATTTGTTGAAATTGAAAAGATCTGTGGGAATATGAATAGAATGGAAATATGGCAGTTTGCTGGGGAGCCTTCTTACCAGCTCACCTAGCAGGGAGCTTAGGTGCTGGGTTCAGGTGCAAACAGAACGTTAGGAATCTTTTTTTTTTTAAAAAGGGATAGAGAATAAGGGAATATCTTGTTGCCTCTATATAAATCCATGGTACGCCCACATCTTGAATACTGCATGAAGGTGTGGTTACCTCATCTCAAAAAAGATATCTCGGCAATGGAAAAAGTTCAGAAAAGGGCAACAAAAATGATTAGGAGTTTGGAATGGCTGCCATATGAGGAGAGATTAGTAAGACTGGGACTTTTTCATCTTAAAAAGGAGGAGATGTAGGGGGGACATGATAGAGGTCTATAAAATCATGACTGGTATGGAGAAAGTGAATAAGGAAAAATTATTTACTTGTTCCCATAACACAAGAACTAGGGGTCACCAAATTAAATTAATAGGCAGCAGGTTTAAAACAAAGCACAGTCAATCTGTAGAACTTCTTGCCAGAGGATGTTGTGAAGATCTGGTCTTTAACAGAGTTCAAAAAAGAGTGAGATAATTCCTGGAGGATAGGTCCGTCAATGGCTATTATCCAGGATGGGCAGGAATGGTGTCCTGAACCTCTGTTTGTCAGAGGCTAGGAATGGGTGACAGGGGAGGTACTACTTCATGATTACCTGTTCTATTCATTCCCTCCAGCCTCCTGGCATTGATCACTGTCAGAAGGCAGGATACTGGAATAGATGGACTTTATGGAATAGATCTTATGTTCATATACTGGATAGGGATGTAAGCGAGTAGTCAAGTGGACTACTTTGTTCCCTTTGTCGTTTGCTGCCTCTGTATCAGAGGCAGCAAGGGGGGGTGGGAACAGGAGCCAGTGCTGGGGGGAGTCCACTTAAAAGCCGGTTCCCCCCAGCACCGTCTCCGCAGTGCCGCCTGCTTCCTCCCTCCCCACCCTCCCCGCTGCTGCCTCTATCAGAGGCAGTTGCGGATGGGGAAAGAGGGAGGGGAGGCAGCTGTGAGCAGGGGCTGCTCTGGCAGAAGCCCCTGTCTGCGCGGGGCTGGCTGCTGGACACCAAGCCTTCCTGGGCCCCCCGTTAGCCAACTCTTCAAGCTACCTAGTAGTGCTGCCCTCTAAATTTTTCCACCCATTTGCAGAATAAATTATGTTATGTGCACCGAGGCATGTGCAGATGTGTACCACCAGTAGAAAAACATGCTGTCAGCTTTGGGCACTCCACTAATAAGCTGGGCGACATTTGAATCTCTCCTGGGTGGCTGCCCAAGCGCTCAGCTTACAGGGAACACTGCTCCCCAGCTAGCCAGCTTCCAGAGTTCTCAGCAGCTTGCTAAGTGGGTTGCTATGGAGCCTGGTCCCCCAGTACTTCTAGGCTCCCAGAGAGCATATTTCATTCTGGATATACCAAAACATTTTCTACTGTGGGAATGTTTTAGTACCTCTGAAACAAAGTATTGTGGAATTTCAGTTCTGAAAAATGTTGAGGCTTTGGCATATTTTCCTAAGTTAGGCTGAAAACTTGTCCAAAACCTCAAAATATTTTGTATAGCTAAAATTCAGTTTCCTAGTCATCTCTGCTTGATAGGTCCCAAGAAACAGCAACCTACTTAGTTTTCAGGTTAAACAGTAGGTACACAGTACTTCTCAAGATCAAGCTATAAATGTTTTCTGAAGTACTAAGAGTATTTTGATTTTATTAAGTAAAGGAATCCTGTAATAAAGACAAAAAAGAGAGTAACCATTCTGAAAAGATATTTTTTTCCTTTTTATATATGTATTTTTTTCATAATTTTATTTCCTTACATGTGTTTCTTATTATGTCAGAATGATACACGGTTTTCCCAAACTCCAGTGAACTCAACCTCCTGGTTGACTGCAAATTGGTTATGTCCCCAGGAGTTGTACTGATTACTGACAGGCAGAGATCTGAGTGGTGGCCTGTAACATCTGAAAAGGAGTAGGCAACACTAATATGTAAACTAAGGGCCTACTCCTGTTCACACTGAATTTACATGAAGCAGATAAGGCCCCAGTTTACCTCACAGTGTAGCGATCACGTTTTTGATTCAGAACAAGAGTCAAAACTCACTTTGCTTTCTCTAAAGATACATCTTCCCCGAAGAGTTAATTTGGGCTTTTACTGAGAATTGCCCCTAATCTGACTCTCAGCCACAGAAAAAAACCCTCTCATGTGAGTGTGGCAATGATTTCAATCTGGATCAACTGGCTCGTCCACAATTGCATGCTAAAGACCAATTGACGCTTTCTGTTGGGTTGGTAACCTATTAATTTTGTTGTGAGGATACAGGCTATTATCACTCAAGTGGTGATAGTTCAGTACCCTCCCACATTCCCGCTTCCCTCCTCCTCTTGGGCTCAGAAGGATAGACAAATAGGGTTGCCAACCTTCCGAGTTATACCAGGAACCTCCCAGAACTTGACTTGATCTTTGGGAGGTTAATGAAGCCAAACTAGGAGATATTAGGCCACTCAAAGTCTGGCAGTGTAACTAGGCTAAGGTGGACCCTCTGCCTGGCTTAACTCTGTGCAGCTCCCAGAAGTGTGGCCATGAAGTGTGGCACACTCTGTGGCCCTTGGGGGAAAGGCTGCGGGTCTCCAAATGCTGCCTCCATCCTGACCTGAATGCCAACTCTGTAGCTCCCTTTGGCCATGAATTGCAGCCAATGGAAGCTGCAGGGGCGGTGCCTGCAGATGAAGACAATGCACGGAGCCCCCCGCTGCTCCCAAGGGCTATCGGGACTTGCAGTCACTTCCAGGAGCTGTGTGGCACCAAGGCAGGCAGAGAACCTGCCTTAGGCCAGCTGTGTTGCTGCCCAGGAGCTGCCCAAGGTAAGCACTGCCTGGCTGGAGCCTGTACCCCTCACCCCATCCTGCACCCCAATCCTCTGCCCCAGCCCTGAGCCCCCTTCAGCACCTAAACTCCCTCCCAGAGCTTGTACTCCTCACCTCCTCCAACCCCGTACCCTAGCCTGGATCCCCTTCCTACACTCAAACTCCCTCCCAGAACCTGCACTCCAACCCCCTGTCCCAGGTCAGCCCAGAGCTTCTCCCACACTCCAAACCTCTTAGCCCCAGCCCAGAGGCCACATCCCTTCCCACACCTCAACCCAGTGACAGTGAGTGAGGATAGTGGAGAGTGAGCGATAGAAGGAGGGAGGTTGGAGTGAGCAGGGCAGGGCCTCAGGGAAGGGGCAGGGCAGAGGTGGGGCAAAGGCATTTGGACTGTGTGATTAGATAGGTAACAACCCTATAGACAAAATCTTCTACAGTTCACTTGAAAAGAATCACAGGGCAGCTTAACTTCTTATACCACAAGGAACGATGGGGATACGCCCCAGAAATCTAAGCAACACACGGGGATGAGCATCGTATCAGTGAGGACACAGTAATTCATCTGTGGCTGTGCAGTATCGCTGCTCACATCAGAGCTAGGATAATCCCAGTGCCCATCACCCAAATTAACTTTGCAGTGAAGACACCCTGACCTGCTTCCATTCCAGGGTCTCTAGAAAGATGACAGCCTCACACTTTTCCAGCATCCTCTTCAGCATATTCCAGGGCTGTAAAATTAGGGCCTAATCTGGGGAAATATTGACCATATGCAGTTCTCCCTTGATGCTCTCTGGAGTTACAGGTCCTCAGCACCTCTCAAAATCAGACTTTAGAGTGCAGCCTTGCTTTAGTAGAGCCTAGCAAGTCAGTGGGCCAGAGTCTGCTATCTTTTCTTCTCTGTTCTCTGGGGTTGGAGAGGTAGACTTTAATTGGATGGTCCATTTCTATCTCATCCAAGGATCATTATTGCCAAAAATTTCAGAAATCCTTCACTAGTTTGAAATAAATGGTTATACTTACAAATCTGTGTTTGCATTACTGAACAGAATTGATTATGGGTGCCATTCTGTGGATATAAATGACAGAATGTAAGCATCTAACTAAATGATTTGCAGAGGCAAATTAGTTAAACCATGGATTTTTTTCAAAGATTTGGGGGCCTGATCCAAAAAACTCCCATTAATTTCAAGGGGCTTGAATTTTGTCCTATGCGCACAAACGCTAAATATTGTACATCTTAACAATATGCTTTTTAAAGAAGAAATAGAGTTAAATTGGGGTTTTTCTTTCAACTGTTTGAATTTTAATTTAGGGATATGTGCTGACAAATAATTAGAGGCATGCCATGTTAATTAATACTGGCTGGTAAGTTGGGATAGCAAAGTTACTCAACCTTCTAAAGAATACTTTACAGTCAAAGTGTATATTCTTCACCACCTAGATCCTGTTTCTAGATAGAGAGAGAGAGAGAGAACACTAGTGATTAGACTGAAAATCAAACCATTTAGAAGCACCTGAAAAGTTCAGAATTGTAAAATATTACCTTCAAAATAAGTCTGATGTTTTTGAAGAAAATGTTTATCCATGTTACACTGGAACCTAGATACAGTGATGATTTTTAAAACAAAATTTAAACAGAATTTCACTATAGGCTAATGTCTGTTTTTGATGTGTATTCACATGAATCTAATAGGAGCTGTACACACACATACACACACGCTCCCATGAACAGAATTTGGCCTTCCCAATGTAGGGTTCATTATAAGCAGAGCTGAAATGTGCACATTACAATATATTGAAATAATATGGAATTTTCTTCTATTTCAATATAAGAATTTTGTTGTATCTGATTTCATGGTATACCTGTCATTTAGGACCAGTCTAGACTAGGTTTTGATTGTATTGTATCTAAATAAAATGATTGCCAGTCAACTTATGTTTACATTAGCATTTGTAATCAACACAATACTATGGTCTCAATGACACCTTAGTTTTTTAAAGGAGCTCTTGTGCAAATGGTCTTATCCACAATCTATATCCTGGAGCTGACTGCACGAACTTCTTTAAAATGTTTAAAATGTGCCTGGAAGGGGAAGCAGATAACCTCTTAAAAGCCTTAACAAAGGCTTTGCTGTGAGTTGTGCTTGTGTATGTGTGTGTCGTTTTCCTCATCAATATATTTTCAAATGATGATGTTCAGTCTTTGAGCTGAACAAAGTGGATTTATTTTCTTGTGCTAAGTCTTTATGGTCTCAATTGGTATTTATTATACATTCTCTTTGCACAGGATTGAGTGCCAGTGGAAGGCAACAGAGAAGCACACTCTTCTCTCAGCTCCAAAACAGATGTCAGCCAGGGAAAGCCTATTGTATATCTTTGGGCTGTAACTGCTTTAAAACTCTGCCCCAGCTGGCTGACATTCAGCTGGTGAAAAAATCTGCCCTTTAGGTTTGAATATCATGAGCTTTACCGCCAGATGTTTAGAGTCTGGGAAGGGGCAATTCTGAGTGGCAGTGCAATGCCTGTATAGGGATCCTATAGTTGCAACCATTAGGAAAATACCCTGTCAGAAAAAAATACAATAGTCATGGTGTTGGTTCTCAGAAGATTTGAACGTTTCTGCATGTGAACCTTCTAAGTTCAGAAGCATCAGGGGGTAGTCGAGTTAGTCTGTACAGGATAAACTTAAAAAACAACAACTGGTCTAGTAGCACTTTATAGACTAACAAAACATGTAGATGGTATCATGAGCTTTCATGGGCACAGCCCACTTCTTCAGATGACCGGAGTTTTGAGTTTAGGTCTGCACATCCTGAACTCAAAACTCCAGTAATCTGAAGAAGTGAGCTGTGCCCATGAAAGCTCATGATACCATCTACATGTTTTGTTAGTCTTCTAAGTTCAGTATTTGTGGAGGCAATTCTGGGCTGTTTGCAAGCCATAAAAATCCTTTTAAAAAAGCCTGAAATTGTGATTAGGACAAATAAACAGTTGCTTTTGAATTGACAAAAATGTTGTAACTAGAGGTCTGTTTTGTTCCAGGAGAAATGAATTGGGTTTTGGTTGTTTTGTAAATTTGAAAGTGTATTTCACATGCCTATGTTCAGAACTTCTATAAATTACTATCAAACACAATCAAAATGTAGTTTAGTAACTCTTGTGAATTGTGGCAAAAATCCAGCTTTTTTTTTTACTTTGCACTTGATTTTCAAAGGCTTACTTCTAATCAATCCAATGAATGAATAGATGCATTACATCTTAATTCATGTATTTATTTTTATTTAAATATTTTTAAAAGCTTAAATTATAGATCCTTGTGATATTTTAAGAAGTTATGTAAAATAAAAAATAACTATGCAGCAATATGTATTTAAACACACATACAACAAAAATCAGGAAATCATATTTCCCACCTTTTCCAGAATCCACTCCTCACAAAACAAAACAAGTTATAATTACACAAATACCTGAGCAAATAGATGGACTTTGAATTTAATTAACACATAAAACCCTAAGGCCAGCAAACGCAGGCTATTTGATGTCAAGGTAGGGAAATAATTCCAAAATCAAGAAGCCTGCTTTTGCTTTTCTCTGAAGATTTTTTCTGATCTCAGCTATGGATGTGTGGTATAGGTAGAGAAGGAGATTTTTGAGTAGCCTAACCTCAAACAACCTTGGGCTTCATTGATCAAAAAGTCAGTGTAACTCATGGAGCATTAGTATCATGCTCACAGTGAGATTCCCATTGTATATGGAACACTAGAGGAGAATCCTTATACAAAGGTCTTGAATTTGCTCCCATAGAAATCCAGAGGACTTTTGCCACTGAGTTAAATGAGACTAGATCAGGCCACAAGAGTACAAACAAAACAAGTACTCTGAACTTTCTCAGACCCTATGTAATGGAAAATGGCATTTTCACACTAGAATTCAGACACATGCACTCTTCTGCTTTCCACCAGAGCCTAAACATTAGGGAATAGCATTGAACAACTACATAGGGAATTTAGCACCAAAACCTACTTAGAATCATAGAGCTGGAAGAGACCTCAGAAGGTCATCAAGTCCAGCCCCCTGCTCTAGGCAGGACCAATCCCAACTTGCATCAGTCAACCATGGGAATACCTCCCAAAATGTCAATGCCTTAGACCAGAGGTGGGGAACCTCAGGCCCAGGGGCCAGAAGCAGTCACTGGCTTCCTTGGATCTGGCCCCCGAGGCTCAGAGCCACCCCAGCATTAGGGACCCCATGCTGGCACTCCAACCCCCCACTGCTCCACCACCGGGCTGGAGCACACAAAATCTACTAGGCTGGGCCCCTAGCCTTTAGTGTGCGAGGGGAATGTGGGGCGTGTCTGTCTCCTTCTCAGATGGAGGCAGGCCCCAACTGATTTTTTGGTGAGTAAGTGAAGTGGCCCCTGACCCAAAAAAGGTTCCCCTCCCCTGCCTTAGATTCAAAGACCAATGGATACAGCTCAGCAGAATCCTTCTTGGATGAAGATTACTGTGAAAAAGGCTTGAGCATCTTACAGCACTTCTATGATTCGCTCCAATCTGTTAATCTAAAAGTCTTGACACAATATTTGCTTTCTTGACCTGCCAGTTCAGAAAGAAGAAGAGTGGGCTGAATTCATATCTGCTGCATAGGTATTGCTAGGAATGTAAGCGACTAGTCAACTAATCTTTTAACTAATTGCTTCCCTTGCTGCCTCAATCAGAGGCAGCAAGGGGGGGCCGGAAGCAGGAGCTGGTGCTGGGGGGAGCCATCTTAAAAGCCGGTTCCCCCAGCATCGTCTTTGCGAGGGGCAGGGTAGTGGGGTCCGGGCACGAACCGGGAATTATCTGATTCCCGGCTCGCGCCCGGTCCCAGACGCTGTGCCTCTGCTTTTTAAATGTATTAAGAACCTACCAACTCTTTAATACATTTAAAAAGCAGAAGCGCAGCGGGGGGTTGGGAAGACCTGGTGCGAGCCATGAATCAGCTGTCTCACGCTGGATCCCCCTGCTGCACTTCTGCTTTTTAAATGTATTAAAAGCGTGCTGGCTCTTAATGCATTTAAAAGGCAAAGCCGCCGCAGGATTAGTTGCTGGGGCTGCGAGCTAACCCCGCTGTGGCTCCCTTGCTTATCGACTAATCTACTAGTCGATTAAGCTAAATTTAACATCCGTAGGTGTTGGAACTAGAGCTGCTGGGGGTGCTGCCACACATGATAGCTTAAATTAGCTCAAATGCATGGTTTCTGCCTTCAGTATCCCCACAGTAAAAATTGTTTCAGAACTGATCAAGTGTAATCAAATTGTCTAGGAATGAGTTTGAGTTAATTGTCTTTCCCTTAGAGATGGTGATACATAAAGATTCAAAAATTGACAACATTCACTATAAAGATCTATACATTCACCTGGTAAAATAGACAGCTGTGGTTATAGGATATTAAAATAGACTTCACCCAAAAGTTAACATGTCTCAAAAATTTGATTCATGTGTATTAAGTTTTGTAATGAGTATCTTGTGTAATTAGAAGAGGTGTTTCACTTATTTAAAAACGAAGTGAAACAAAAACACTTTAATTGGCATCAATTATTTCAAGTTTTTCAGTAATTCTTTGGAGGGAGGATTGTCTCGCCTTTTATTTTCTGCCAGTATCTGTGCTTTCCTTATCAAATGTTAATAAAAAGCTACCAAAATATACATGACCAAACAAGGACTTTTTTTTTTTCCAAAAGAAGAAATAAAAACTCAAACAAGCCAAATAACTGATTAAACCACTTTCCTCAAAGCCACAACTTTTTGGAGAGATTTTTTGACGTGGTACTTACTGTGTGCTTTATTAATATGTAGATAGTATTCATTAATTCATATATTTGTGTATTGCTTGGCAGGAGTGGGATTTGTGTATGGTGAACTGGGCATATAGTGGGCCCAACATGTGAAAGACTCACTGTGGCTCTGTAATTCTGTAGCTCTGAGTGTCTTGGGCTCTCCTGTACAAGCCATCCTCGCTGTAAGTCCAAGATATGTTCCAAAAACCTTGGACTTATAGCGAAACAACTTAAAGCGGGGAATTTTTCCCCTGTGGCTGACTTCCATTTGCGCAAATTGGATTTGTTTTGTTTTTGCATGACTTAACAACGGGGAATGGGAAGACTTATAACACATCCGTTCCTACAAGTGTCAACGACTTTAGTGTGGAACAGATGTATACGGGCGACTTATAGCCGGGACACCCTGTACAGGTATCTGGTTCTGTGTGGTTTTGTATTTCAAGTGTCTTTGGTGGAGGGGTTTGGAAATTTTGATGAACCATTTTTTATTATTTTATTTATTTTATGTATTTATTTAGCTTTTCTTTCTGTTTCTGTTGTGGTTTGTGCTCTGGCCTGGCCAAGCGTGAGTGCAGTAGCCAAAACTTTTGAAAATGTTAAATACTGACAGAAAGTTCTCAGGCAGCCCCCCCCCCGTGGAGCCTTCCTGGCTCGGAGCGGGGCGGCGGAGCTGCAGGGCTGGGTAGCTGTGCGTGTCCCGGCGGGGGCCGTAGCTCTGCGCGCCTGGGAGCGGCGGCTAGTTCAGCCTGCCCGGGGCACTACGGCTCTGGGGCCGCCTGTCAGCCAGGCAGTGGGTGGGGCGCTCCTCCTTCCCCCTCCCTGCGGCGGAGCGCGTCGAGCGCATCCATTCACTCGGCGCTCGGCTCGGCAGCCCCAGCCCCAGCCCCGGCCCCGGCCGTCCCCCGCCATTTCAGCCCGGCGCGCGGAGGCAGCGGCAGAGGCAGCGGAGCGGCCGCCGGGGGGAGGGAGCAGCCGCCCGCAGGCCGGACGGCGCGAGGCAGGTGCGGGGGCCCCGGGCGGGCGGAGGGGGGTGGACGCCGTGCGGGGCCGGGACCCCGGGTCCTCCAGTGGGACCAGGGGCGGAGCGACCCGCCCGCGCCCCCGCCGCCTGGGGGTAGCGGGGCGCCCAGACCCCAGGAGCCAGCCGGAGCCTCCGCCTGCCCCTCGCTGCCCCCCGGCGCCCCTTGCCCCCTGTGGCCCCGGCGCCCTGCCCTGCTGTATCCGCTGCTCTCCCCAGTGCCCTGCTTCCCTGCGCGCCCTGTCCCACTTCTCCCCGTGCCCTGCCCCCCTGTGGCCCCGGCGCCCTGCCCTGCTGTATCCGCTGCTCTCCCCAGTGCCCTGCTTCCCTGCGCGCCCTGTCCCACTTCTCCCGTGCGCCTTGCCCCTGTGGCCCCAGCGCCCTGCCCTGCTGTATCCGCTGCTCTCCCCAGTGCCCTGCTTCCCTGCGCGCCCTGTCCCACTTCTCCCCGTGCGCCCCTTGCCCCCTGTGGCCCCAGCGCCCTGCCCTGCTGTATCCGCTGCTCTCCCCAGTGCCCTGCTTCCCTGCGCGCCCTGTCCCACTTCTCCCCGTGCGCCCCTTGCCCCCTGTGGCCCCGGCGCCCTGCCCTGCTGTATCCGCTGCTCTCCCCTGTGCCCTGCTTCCCTGCGCGCCCTGTCCCACTTCTCCCCGTGCCCTGCCCCCCTGTGGCCCTGGCGCCCTGCCCTGCTGTATCCGCTGCTCTCCCCAGTGCCCTGCTTACCTGTGCTCCTGATGGACCCTGCCCCTCATTTCCCCAGTGTTCCTACTCCTAGCACCGTGTTCCTGTGTGCTGCCTGCCCAGCTCTAGCTCCACCTGCCCCCCATTTCCCCACTGCTCTGCCCCCATGTGGCCCCTGAAGCCCATTTTTTTTTGACAGGCCCTGCCCTGCTGTGCTCCCTGCCCACCTGTATCCCCTGCTGCCTTCCCTGTATCCTCTGCCCTCTTGCCTTCTGTGTGCCCCAATGTTTACCTGTCTCTCTGACAGCCCCTGCCCATCTGTAATCACTGTCCTCCCCATGTAATCCCAACACTCTGCTAAACTGTGCTTCTGACAGGCCTGGCCCTGCCCCCCATGTGTTCTCTGCCCACCTGTATCCCCTACTGCCTCCTGCAGTTCCCTGTTCCCATGTGCCTACTGCTCTGCTTTCCTGTGCCTGCCCGCCTGCCCCCTGGTGTCCTCTCTGCATGCCCTAGCAACCTGCTTACCTGTCCATCCTGTGTTCATTTGGTGCCCTGACAGCTCCTACCCCCCATGAGCTTCCTGCCCACTCTTGTGCCCTACCCTGTTCACCTATGCCAATGACAGCCTTTGCCCCCCTCATGTGCCCCAAGTTACCTGTGTCCCTGACCGCTTCCTATTTCCCTTGCACATCTGTGTTTGCTGCTCCCTAGAATGCCCTACAGCACCAGCCCACATGTATTTGCAGCTCCCTGCACTCTTGTGCCTCCCCGGGCTTGCTGTCCCTTAGGTGCCCATAGCTGCCTGCTCATCTGTGCCCCTCCTGGCTCCTGTGTACCTCCAGCCCTCATTCATGTCTGTGTCCTTAAGTACCTCCCCAAATGCATGCTTGTGTTCCCCTTTGTATCCACTGCACACGTATATCCCCTACAGCCTCCATTTGCCTGCTACTCCCGTCTCCCCTGCCCAACATTTCTTGCTTCTTCCATCTCTATATACCCCTGTGACCCTAGCTGCCACTGTGCACTACACCCTGTCCCTGCTCCCCCTGTGCCCCAAAAGCTATTACCTACATACCCCATCTTCCTCTGTCCCTTTACTCCTATAACCTTCAAGAGACTCTACTCTGTGCCACTAGCATCATCTCCCCCCTACACCTCCATCTCATCCTCAAGAGTCCCATCACTCTCTATATTCCAGCCTTTCCTGCTTCCTACACCTTATAGACAATGCCCTTTGTACCCTTAAAAGCCCCTTTACTTTGCATCCTATACTGCATGAAAACCCTGCTCCCTTTATAGCTTTTTCTGACCCCTAAACCTGATACCCTCTGAGAGCCTTTGTACCCTTAGCCTCCTCTGA
This sequence comes from Rafetus swinhoei, assembly GCA_019425775.1. NCBI lineage: Eukaryota > Metazoa > Chordata > Testudines > Trionychidae > Rafetus > Rafetus swinhoei. The sequence continues at coordinate 230,575,274 of CM033437.1, forward strand.
CCCTACATCCCCATGCCCTCCTGAGAGCACCAGCACCTCTGTCTTCCCCTGAGAGCTTTGACACTCATCCATACTTCTAACTTTCTGCTCTACTGCAGCAGAGCGGGTTGCAGTGGGGCTTTTAGACCTCTGAGCCATGCTTGAGCCATTACACCCTGCCCCTTCTCTATTCCTGGCTCCCATTCCTCTATACCACTCTGAGCTTCCCCTGTACCTCAGCACCTCTCTATATGTTCCTTCCCAACTTCAAACACCTCTTTATCCTGGAGATCCTTGCCTCTCCTTTCTGCTCAGCTTCTCACTATAACTCCTGCATGCTTTCATTGCCCTCTTCTTTGTCCCCCTCCTCTCTCTGCCCCATGGTTATGTCTCCTGGCTTCTTTCTGCTCCACCAGCCTCTGTAGGCAGGTAGTGATTTTGCTGCCACTGAGTGGAGGAGGAGGTGCTGCTGGAAGGACAGGTGGCCAACGCCTGCCACCTCTTCAGCATGAGCCTGACACCAGCCCACAGGTCTGGGTCCCAACAATATTCTGTTATCACATTCCATCCCTCCTACAAAATAATCACTGTGCACTCACATAAATAGTGTGATTCCCAGCTCCCAGTGTAAGGAATGTAAAGAGCCAGAGGAGCTAAGATGTTACTGAAATTTTTAGCTGTCATGCTTTTCTGTCCTACTTTGTCTCTTTCCTTGTGATAGGATTTGTATCTCATTCAAGAATTTACTTGCTACTATATTATTACTTATATAGCAGAATTGGCTATAATGAGCAAAGACAGTGTTCTGGTAATTTGACAAACACAATAGTATATTATTAGATGCCCCATATTATAATATACCACTCTTGCCCAGAAAAAATCTGAAAGTGAATCTTAACAGGTGAGCACTGGTGGTCAGCTTTTTTTATAGTAAAATGTTTTAAAAGGCTGTATTCATATTTTAATATTAAAACTTTTTGTATAGTTTGCTCTCTTGGTTGTATTTAGCCACTTTGTAACTTTCCAGTGAATCAGTAGTGATCTTCCGTTTTTAGTAATCAATTTTGTTCTGAGGCTGTGCTCTTTTGAATGGTGCATGGGTTATTTTATATTATAGTCATAACTCTAATACCGGTATCCAACAAATTGCTATATCACTGCTCAAAATCTTGGAGAGATCTTGTTGGCAGCAGCTTTGCCCAGCAATATTTGTCTTTTTTTAATGGATGTTTTAAAAATTTAAAGGTTACCGTATTTACACCAGTTTAGTCTTTAAGTTTACAAGCACAGGGTCCTAAATTTCTTAACTTTTCTGAAAAGAAAAGAAAATACTGCATATTATAACCTATAAGACCAGATGTTTCCAATTTATTTCCCAAGTTCCGTGTGATGGTTTTTGCAATTAATGTTATTGGTTTCAGTTTGTGTTCAATAACTTGTTGACAGTATCTGCACCAAATCTTTTGACTCTGAGAAATAGCATCCCTTTTTAAAAGCTTTTTGTGTGTGTGTGTACGTGTGCGCTTGCAAGAGAATGGTTTTCTCTTTCTTTAAACACTTCAAGAAAGAAACTTGGGGATGACTTTATATGTAATTGCAACCTGACTCTCTTATGCTTAATTTTACATCTTTGTTACCAGGTCTGCTGAAAATGACGGAATACAAGCTTGTTGTTGTTGGAGCTGGTGGCGTGGGCAAGAGTGCCTTGACAATACAGCTAATTCAGAATCATTTTGTGGATGAATATGATCCTACAATAGAGGTACGCAATTTAATTTTAATAGTGTTTATGAGGTTTTTTTTTACACGAGAGAAGCAGACTACTTTTTCTCCAATACTGCTGTTGATTTTTTGACTTATATTGCTGTAATAGTCTTTGGCTTTTCTATAACCTTTTGATTTGTATTTTGTTTAAATTTGTTTAGTGAACAATATTTCTAGCTTGTGGGTGTGTGTGAAATTGAGAGCGAGACAAGTGTGAGAGCGAGACAAGTGTACAAAATAAGCATAGCATTTGAGACTTTTCTCATAATTCTTACAGAAAAACTTACCTCGGAAGTTACAAGTCTCATAAATTGAATCTATAATTAAACCATGTTTCTACAAAATCAGAGGATTGTTTAAATGCCCAGGACTTAAAATAACAGGGAAATTCTACACTAAAAGTTGTGGTATCTGGCAAGAATTGCATGGAGAAGTTTGTGCTGTCTATCACTATCATCTGTCAGTAATAGTGCTAGTACTTCTAGGAATGCCAAATTCATTCAGAATGTTAACATATAACGTTCCCTAGAAAAGATGCAAACTTCCTAGAAGATGTGACTAATGGAATTTATTTGTATTCTAAAAGCTTGCAAACTAGCTGCACAGGATTACTTCAGCATTATGTTGTAGTCCACAGTTGAGGAAATCATAGTTGTAATGTTTTGAAGGAAAGAAATGCCTACATTTCTGCCTACATAAAGATCTTGTCACTTAGCCACAGTAGCATTCTTCTAAATGAGGGGTGGAAACCTAAGGCACTGGGGGCTGGATGCAGCCTCCTGCTTGCCTGGATCCGGCCCCTGAGTTTCGGGGCTCCCCCCCAGCATTGGGGAGACCACGCTGTGGATCCAGCCCCTTGTTGTCCCTGCATGGTGTGGGAGCACACAAAATCTGCTAGCTTGGGCCCCCCATCGCTTTGGTGTGTGAGGGGAATGTGGGAGTGTCTTTCTCCTCAGTCGAGGACCACATCAGTGAGGATTTTTTTTCTTCTTCTCACTTGTGTGTGGCCCCTGACTGATTTTTCTGTGGGTCAGTGGCCTCTGACCTAAAAAAGGTTCCCCACTCCTGCTCTGAATGTTACTTTGATAAATATTTGTGTGAATGGATGTCCTAAGTATCATTTTTGTCTGTTAGATAGTAAATCTTTAGGCCAGGCATCTGACAAATAGAATAAAAATAAATCATAGTTGAGGTTGTAGACAAGGAATCTTTTAGAATGGCAATAGGCAACCTAAGAAAAGCTGTCACAATTGGATGTTACACTGCTCCTTTCCTGTAACTGGATCTGTAAGGGCAGAGCCCAATTCTAATGAATAGGGCTCCTTAAGCGTGCTGTTTGCACAGATCCATTTGTGGGTTCAAGGCCTAAGTCAAAGAACAATAGCCATACAGAGTTTAGGTGTGGGTAAACACACAGTGAGGAAGAACATAGGTTGTAAATTTGTCTTGCTTTAGTAGATGATACTAGAACAGTGAAATAGCATTATTTTCACTGCTACAGTATCAATATCTTCTGTAATATTAAATTTGTAAAAAAGTTTAAACATTTGAGTCCATTATTATACAGACCTTTGAAATTATTAGTGTCTGAAAAAGATATCTATAAAATAAATATAAAACCTGTACAATTTCAGTATTGTGAAAGAAAATATTTATTTCATGCCTGTCAGCATCAATATTATAAAGAAGTACCTCTGTAAAAATTACTTTCCATAACATATGTAAGTATTATTTTTGTTTCTGTAATGTATGATCTATGTGGAGAAGGCTTCAGGCCTCCATAAAATTCACTTCAGGCTTACATACTCTCACACTTATGCCTAAATAACCAAAACAGTTTCAGGGAACAGCTTAGTTAAATCAGTGTACTGTAGTTTGATTTACATAAGTTTGTATGTAGACCAACCCTTATAAATGTGGGCTTATATACTGAAGCAGTTTGACTAGTGCCCTCTACTGGTCAAGTATTTTATTTTATATGCAGAATGTATTGCTGCTCATTAATTTTCTGACATTTAAAAAAAAAGTAAACATTTTGTTCAATGTTCTTTAGGAAAAAAGCCTAGTCATCCAAGTGGGCAATCCCTGAAATATTCAGCTAAAGCTTGAAAGTTATTGAGGGTGGGATTTAAAAATCTTGTAAGTCAAGAAATCTAAATAACTTTCAAATATTTTATCCTGTTTCTAAACCTCTTGCCTAGAGTCCTTTAATAAAGGTATAAATAGAGAATTTTTTAGCAAGTTTAAAAAAAAAAGTTATACAGTGCACAAATGTGCATTTTTACAGTTGTGAACAAACAGTGGAGGTGGTTGACTTTATGGCTTATGAAAGGCCAGTGATAACAGATTTAATAAGTAGTGTAATGAAAATAAAGGTTTTTGATGTAAATTACAGAATCCAGTTTTCAGGAAAAAAATACAAACCGACTTCTGTAATGGTTCTTAGCATAGCAGTATCTGGTGACTTGTGTGTGTGTGTTTGGTTTTTGTTAAACTTATGGCTGCTACTATGGGTTTCCCTTTCTTATTTAATTGATGTATTATTGTGCTGGGTTCTCGAACCATGGTGTTCCCCGTCCTCCTCATTTGTTTGTGTTCTCTTAATTCACAGTGGCACTATTTGGCCTTTTCTAAAATCCAGTCTGTCTCTCCGTAAGTGAATAGGTAACTCAGCCTTCACTTGGAGCGCGCACAGTAGAAGGGCACTTCCTGGTTTTGCTGTGATGTTTTGGGGCAGTGGTTCAAGTCCATTAGTCTAGGTGTAGAATTTTTTTTTAGAACACAGAAAGGCAGAGTCAATTGAAAGACTACGTATAAGAGAGTATTTTAATGTGCATATGAATCAGTTGTGCCTTTTCTATGATGCATCTCTCTTCTTGCCCCCTCAAACACTTCAAATCCTGTTTCAGATCATGGAAGATGGGGTTTCTTTTCATTTTTGGGACTTGGGGGAGGAAGGATTTCTGCACTGTCTGTTGCTGCAGGGCTTAGTTCCTTCAAGCACTTCTTATTGCTGTGGCAAACAAGATGCAGTGCTATACTATCGTGTACCGGCCCCCCTGGAGAGGGAGACAGTTAATTTCCTCATAGGGGTAGCTGAGTTAGTCTGTAACAGAAAAACTTAAACAACAACAAATAGTCTAGTAGCACTTTATAGACTAACAAAACATGCAGATGGTATCATGAGCTTTCGTGGGCACAACCCATTTCTTCAGGAGACCTGTCATTTGAAGAAGTGGGTTGTGCCCACAAAAGCTCATGGTACCATCTGCATGTTTTGTTAGTCTTTAAAGTGCTACTAGACTATTTGTTGTTTTTTAAGTTTTTCCAGTTAATTTCCTGTAAGGCCTAAGTCTGTAGTAGTCTGCTCAAGGAAATAATGGAGAGTGTGCCTTTTACATGTGAGAACAGTGTTCTGAGTTGTCCCTGAAGAGTTCCTTAAGGTAGCCATTCATCAGATTGAACTCCTTTCCCTATGGTTCCTTCACATAGGGTACATACACAAGTGTGTTGTACACGGGGCACGGAAGGAAATCTTATGCTGCTTATGTGCCACAGATCTCCAAAGGGGTAGGCATTGACTGTAAAGCTAAAAGGTCTCTTTTGGCTTGGAATGAAGCAGTCATTTGGGCCCTGCATGTGTCTTCTGTTTTGAAGGATGGCAAGGTTTGGATGCGAAGCCTATTTAAATTCATTGGCTGGCAAGGTAACCCATGTTGACTTTAATGGTCTGTGGATGATGCTCTTAAGAGTGGGGAGTTTCCTGGGCTTGTACATGACATTGAAAACTGGTCAAACTTTCTTCAGAAATCTAGTCAATATTATGAGAGCTCTGAGAGGGAGAACCTTTGGAGCAAAAGTTTTATGATGCAGGTGTGTGGAGTTACATTAATATTTTCTAACAGATGTGTGGAAAACTTTAGCTCAATCGTTTGTCTATATAACCTGCATTTTTAACTGTTAGTGCTTTCATTAGAAACCCCATATTTCAGGAACTATAAAGTTTGCATTAAAATAATAGGGTTTTTTAAACTGGAAAAAATGGCTGAGCTCTTTTCCTTGACATTAATTTCTTAAAGTAAGAGTGGAGGTATAGCTGTGTTGGTCCCAGAATATAACACTAGCTTTGCAATGCAGTATCTTTTATTGGACCAGCTTCCGTTGTTGGAAGGTACAAGATTTTGAATTAGAGCTCTTCAGGTCTGGAAAGTTTCTTTCCCTTGACATGAAGAATTCTCTGTAGTTCAAAGTCTTGTACCTTCTACCACCAGAAATTGGTCTAATATAAAATGTCACCTTCTGTACTGTCTCTTGAGATAAGTGTTTTTCCTTTTGGTATACATAGCTCAGCTATGAAGTTTTGCCTCCTTTGGAGAGGTAGTGAGATGTAAAGGACCAATTAATATGATTCATGATGAGCAAAAGTGTATTTTCTCACAGTTTCTCAAGTAAAGGTCACATGCATACAGAAAGAACTAAGGATTTTTTTCTCTTTTGATATGATCAGTAAACTGCCAAAGGTGGCTCTGGTGCTTTATCATTAGCTTGGTGATGAAACTAAAGGCAGAACATGGCTGCTCAGTCTTTCAGTTTAATGGGAACTGAACATTGGACTCTGGATGTCTTAACATTCCACAACAGGAAAATAGTGTTTAAGGTTAAGTTAAAATTTCTTGGGACTTGTAGGTTTGTTGCAACCTTATCAATATTTAAACAATGTTTATGTGTGTTTTTTAAAGTAGGTGTACTAAAGTAGGTGTTTTGTCACTTAACTTTGCACTTAAGCAAAATAAATATTCCAAAGTGATATGAAAAGGGTACTTTATTGTAAAGGGACACGGTCAGCTTAAAGTCACATTTGTGCTTCAATTAATTTGTGGTATAGTTACAAATGTCTTCTAGGCTCAAGATAAGTAAGAGACAAGATTCTTTCAGTTCAAGAGGAAGACCAAGGACAGGGTAGGCCCGCTGCTCAGTGAGGAGGGAGAAACAGTAACAGGAAACTTGGAAATGGCGAAGATGCTTAATGACTTCTTTGTTTCGGTCTTCACCGAGAAGTCTGAAGGAATGTCTAACATAGTGAATGCTAGTGGGAAGGGAGTAGGTTTAGAAGATAAAATAAAAAAAGAACAAGTTAAAAATCACTTAGAAAAATTAGATGCCTGCAAGTCACCAGGGCCTGATGAAATGCATCCTAGAATACTCAAGGAGCTGATAGAGGAGGTATCTGAGCCTCTAGCTATCATCTTTGGAAAATCATGGGAGACAGAAGAGATTCCAGAAGACTGGAAAGGGCAAATATAGTGCCCATTTATAAAAAGGGAAATAAGAACAACCCAGGAAACTACAGACCAGTTAGTTTAACTTCTGTGCCAGGGAAGATGATGGAGCAAGTAATTAAGGAAATCATCTGTAAACACTTGGAAGGTGGCAAGGTGATAGGGAACAGCCAGCATGGATTTGTAAAGAACAAATCATGTCAAACCAATCTGATATCCTATCAAAGAAAGCTAAGAAGTCTTGTGGATAAGGGAGAAGCGGTGGATGTGGTATACCTAGACTTTAGTAAGGTGTTTGATATGGTCTTGCATGATATTCTTATCAATAAACTAGGCAAATACAACTTAGATGGGGCTACTATAAGGTGGGTGCATAACTGGCTGGATAACCGCACTCAGAGAGTAGTTATTAATGGTTCACAATCCTGCTGGAAAGATATAACAAGTGGGGTTCTGCTGGGGTCTGTTTTGGGACCGGCTCTGTTCAATATCTTCATCAACGATTTAGATATTGGTTATAGAAAGTACGCTTATTAAGTTTGCAGATGATACCAAGCTGGGAGGGGTTGCGACTGCTCTGGATCAAAATGATCTGGACAAATTGGAGAAATGGTCTGAGGTAAATAGGATGAAGTTTAATAAAGACAAATGCAAAGTGCTCCACTTAGGAAGGAACAATCAGTTTCACACATACAGAATGGGAAGCGACTGTCTAGGAAGGAGTATGGCAGAAAGGGATCTAGGGGTTATAGTGGACCACAAGCTGAATATGAGTCAGCAGTGTGATGCTGTTGCAAAAAAAGCAAACACGATTCTGGGATGCATTAGCAGGTGTGTTGTGAGCAAGACACGAGAAGTCATTCTTCTGCTCTACTCTGCGCTGGTTAGGCCTCAGTTGGAGTATTGTGTCCAGTTCTGGGCACCGCATTTCAAGAAAGATATGGAGAAATTGGAGAGGGTCCAGAGAAGAGCAACAAGAATGATTAAAGTTCTAGAGAACATGACCTATGAAGGAAGGCTGAAAGAATTGGGTTTGTTTAGTTTGGAAAAGAGAAGATTGAGGGGGACATGATAGCAGTTTTCAGGTATCTAAAAGGGTGTCATAAGGAGGAGGGAGAAAACTTGTTCTTCTTGGCCTCTGAGGATAGAACAAGAAGCAATGGGCTTAAACTGCAGCAAGGGAAGTTTAGGTTGGACATTAGGAAAAAGTTCCTAACTGTCAGGGTAGTCAAACACTGGAATAAATTGCCCAGGGAGGTTGTGGAAAATCAAAAAGAAATCTTACAAAAAGAGAACAGCCAAATTGCTAAAAGAATACCAAGGTATAACACAAGCATGTAGGCATGATATCAAAAAAAGCTAAGCACCATATGAGTGACACCTTACAAGGGACTTAAGAAGCTTAATATATACACTTAAGAGGAAAAGAGAGAGACACAAAGGAAGTGTGGGTTCGCTACTTATTGGGGAAGGAGAGCTAATAACTAAAGGGGTAAAGGTCTCAGAGGTGTAAAGAAAGGTGAGGTGTTTAATGTCTGTATTACTTCAGTCTTCACTAAAAGGTTAATAGTGACATGATACTCAGGACAATTAATATTAACAGCAAGAGTGACGGAATGCAGGCAAAAATAGGGAAGAAAGATGGGGAAAGAATATTTACATAAGTTAGATGGTCATGGTTGCAAGATCTTATGAAAATCATGGTAGGGAACTTAAGGAACTAACTGAAGTAATCTCGGAATCATTAGCAATTATATTCAAGAACTCATGGAGGAGGGGGAGATTCAATCATGCATGCCAGTTTTACATGCAAACTGGAGCAATGTGGTCTAGATGAAATTAAGCTTAGGTGGGAGTCCAATTGGTGGGACAATATTTAGAGTAGTTACTAGTGGCTCTCTGTTAAACTGGGAGGGTGTATCTGCTGGGGTCTCACAGGTGGTAGTCAATATTTTTGTTAATGACTTGAATAATAATACATTATTATTATTCATTTTCATATGTGACACCAAACTGGTAGAAGTTGCAAGCACTTTGGAGGATAGGATTAAAATTCAAAATCAGAGAATTGGTCTGAAATCAATAAAGTGAAATTCAAGAAAAACAAGTGCAAAGTACTAGGGATGTGAATGTTTAATGGGTTAGCTGGTAAGGGCTGGAACAGGTGTTCCAGCCTGGCAGGGGGGCCAGCTGCGGACAGGGGCTGCTCCAGCCAGGACACTGGAGCAGCCCCTGCCTGTGTAGTGTCCTGGCCTGCTGCAGGCAGGGGCTGCTCCAGCCAGGCTGGATAGGTTTCCCCCTGCCGCCGCCCGCCCTTTCCCTTTAATCGGTTAACCAGTTAAACAATATGTTTGACACTATATCAGCCAATTAAATGGGATTTTACATCCCTACAAAGTACTACAAGCAGGAAGGAAAAATAAAATGTGTAACTACAAAATGCCATCACCTAGCCAGTTATTCCCAATGCTGAAAAGAATCTAGTGATTATAGTGAATAACGAATTGAATATGAGTCAGTAATGTGATGCAGGTGGGTAGCATCCCTGCTCCAATGGTAGTTTAATTCTGGAATAGGCTTCCAAGGGAGACTGTGGCATCTCCATCACAAGAGGTTTATTAAAAAGTTGGACAAACACTTATTATGGGTTGTTTAGGTTCACTTGGTCCTGACTTAGCACAGGGGGCTGAACTTTAGGATCTCTCAAGGTCCCTCCCAGTCCTACTTCACTATGATTCTAGGAAACTGTATGAGACCTAGAATCAAAAACTAATAGTTATTAGTATATTCCAGCATTTAGCTGCTATTTTCCAGTGCCTGAAATCTGCTTCAGTTTTGTGTGCGGACATCAAGTACCGTAAGTCCAGATTCTGGAATCTTCAAGTCAGCTGTGCTGAAGTCCTTCTTTCTAACCTGTCATAGTAATTGTTAGCGTTTATATTTGTCATATTTCATAATGGTCTGTTTCTTTGTATTGCAAAAATGTAAAACTGTGCACTGCCACTAAGGCTCTGGCTACACTGTAGCTTAAGACAACATAAGTTATGTTGCTCCAGGATGTGAAGTAGCTATCCTCGTGAACGACATAACTTAAAGCAACTTCAGTGCTGTTGTGGACAGTGCTATGTCATTGGGACAGCTTTTCCTTCCAATATAGCTACTACCACTTGTTGGACTGCAGTAATTGAATCAATAAGAGAGTTCTCTTCTGTTGGCTTAGAACAGCTACACTAGAAAGCTTACAGAAGGAACGATGCATCAGTATATCTGTATCACTGTAAGGTATTTGCTTCTGTGAGCTTTCTAGTGTAGCCATGTTCTTAAGTTTTTCAAAGTTTAGTATCAAAATGTTTCCATATTATTGGTTATTCGCATTTTCATGTTTCAGGCTGCTTAGTGGCATAAAATGGACTTACTGCCCCCAATGTTAGGCTCTTGCACTCATTCTTCTTCCTCTGATGGTGAAGTTTTAGGATTTGCAAATATGTTTGTAAACTGTTTATCTCTGATTACTTTGTGTACTGCTGTCAAAATACTAGACCATGGATACCAAATTCATGGTTCATTTTTAGTCAGTTTCACAGTCATAAGATTTAAAAATAATAAATGTCATAAATGTTGTAATTGTAGAGATCCTGGCCAAATTAGGAGTTGGGGAGCATAAAGTTATTGTAGGGGGGGTTGCAGTACTGCTACTCTTACTTCAGCATTGCTGCTGGTGGTAGCACTGTCAGAGCAGAGCAGAGCAGTTGTGGGCTGCTGGCCAAAAGCTCAGCTCTGAATGAAGAACCATTTCCAGGAACAGGATAGATGTAAGGTTGGCATGGTAGTGCCACTCTTCTGCACTGCTGTTGGTGGGATGCTGCCTTGAGAGCTGGATGCCTGGCTAACAGCCATCCAGCTCTGAAGGCAGCACAGAAGTAAGGGTGACAATACTATGACCCTTCCTCCCCCTAAAATAACCTTGTGACAACTCTTACAACTCTCTTTTGGGTCAGGGCCCCCCCAGTTTGAGAAATCCTGGTCTCCCCTGTGAAATCTGTATATTATATGGTAAAAGCACGCAAAAGACCAGATTTCATGGTTCCGGATGCATTTTTCATTACATAAATTTGGTAGGGCCCTATTCATGAATGCTCCCCTGAAAATATCCCTGGTATGAAGGTGAAATGCCTGATCTGATGGCTTATGAGGTGGCTATACTTAAGGTAAATTAGACCCAGAAAAACCATGGGTTGCTTGGTTCTGCAGCTCTGATCTTGATGAAAATGAAACGGAGCGGCCACTGAACTTCTGATCTGGGATTTTGTCCAAATCACAATTATCTATGGGGGGGGGGGGGAAAGAGGATTGCCATTTTCATTTAATGTTCTTTAAAAACATTATACCTTTATATATTTAAGATTATGGAAGCAGAGCCTAGCAGCTAGAGCAGGAAAATGAAAATCTGCACTCGTGGGTCTATTCTTCACTTTGCTGCTGGCTTGCTGTATAACTTTGGTCGTACCACTTACTTTCTCCGTCCCTCTGCTTCTCTGCAAAATGGAATGGCAGTGTCTGACGCGGAGAGGTTGAGTCTGTGCTTATAAAGCATTTATAAAATGGAGTTATAGAAGTTCAAAGTTTGACATGTTTAATTTAAAGATTTTTTTTTTTCTCTCCTCAGGATTCTTACCGGAAACAAGTAGTAATTGATGGAGAAACCTGTCTCTTGGATATTCTTGATACAGCAGGTCAAGAAGAGTACAGTGCAATGAGGGACCAGTACATGAGAACAGGGGAGGGCTTCTTGTGTGTATTTGCTATAAATAATACAAAATCATTTGAAGATATTCACCATTATAGGTAAGCTCTTTTTTTATTAGTTAAAATACAATCTTGGAGACTCTCAAATCTTGGTGATTCTCACGAGAGAAAAAAGTTTGTACAAAAAGATGGGTTTGTTTCCTATAGTTAAGTTATAGCATAATATATTATTATTCCCGGGGGAATTATTCACAAAAAAATCTTAAATTCAGCATATTTTATTTCTCAAGATATTGCAATATAATCATACAGCTTTCCATTATTTTGTTAATTTGTTTCAAAGTACCTGTCAGCAAGCAGGTCTGTGACAATATAGACCAAAAATAATTTTTTCGACAGATTCCTGATAGTCATATTAATACTGAACTTGGAGTAATTTGTTTAAACTACAATACAGAAATTTATTTCCCGCACCCCTCAGAAGCAATGGAAAGGCTCAGCGGGGGAAGGGGGGTAAGTCAGGGATAATAAAGGCACTGAGGTAGAGGGAAGGAGCTGGAGTGAACATGGAACATTACTGGATGTGGATATGAGAAGTATGTGGTTTTTTTGTGGGGGAGCAGCAAAGGGGAAGGGCAGTTTTGTTAGGGAGTCAGGGACCTTCCCCGATGCAGGCCCTGGCTGACCCCAAGCCTCTTCCATTCAGGCAAGCACATCTATCCATGTATCTCTCCATCCCCATGTGTCGCTGCAGCTCCCTTCCGCATCCCCTTATGGCCTTGTAACCTCACTCCCATTCAGCCCCTGATTCAATGTAGGGATGTTAAATTGCAGTTAATGAGCTAATTGTATAGTCAATACAATTTGTATCGACTGTATGATCAGTCGATTGGACCACTATGCAGAGCCACAGTGGGGTTAGCTCCAGGAGCCTCCTGCGCTGCGGCTCTGCATTTTAAATGTAGTAAGGCGCAGCATCCACGCGAGCCAGGACTACTTGTTCCCAGCTCGCACAGAGTCCGGCAGCCCCTGTTCACGATGGGCAGCCCTGTCTGCCGCAAACAGGAGCTGCTGCCAGAATAGCCCCTGCCTGCAGCGAGCCCTGGCTGCCACAAACAGAGGCTGCTTGGTGGCAGCAGCCCCAGGCTGCTCCCTGCTGGGATCCCTGAGGACGGAGGCTGCTTCGCAACAGCCTCCCCTATCCCCCCTCCTGCCTCTGATAGAGGCACCAGGGGAGCAGGCTGCACCCCAGAGCCAGTGCTGGGGGGGAACCAGCTTTTAAGCCAGCTCTCCCCAGCACTGGCTCATGCTCTGGGGGTGGGGGAGTGACTACTTGAGTCACTGCTCGACTATCTGATAAGCTTATGCTAACCTAGTTCTATGGGCAGAGTGCTGTGATGAATTTCTGCTCTTGTGGGAATTCATGCACAGAATTTCTCCCTTCCCCCTTCCAGAAATACATTCTGCCTGAGAAGTGCAGCATGTCCATCTTTGGCTCAATAGAGGCTGCTGTGGCCCAAGAACTCCTGACTGTGTTCATGCTGCTGGCTGTTCTGGCTCTACAGTGACATTTGGTGGGCAAAAGGCAGAACTGCAGCATTTCTTGGGCATGATGTATTTTCTGCAGAGGCAAGAAAAAATTCTGTGCCAGACATGAATTCTGTGCATGTGCAGTGGTGTAGACTTTCTCCCGGAGGAAATGCGTAGTGGATAGTCAATGCACTAGTCAATTAGTTGCTTCCCTCCCTTGCTGCCTCTATCAGAAAGAGGCAGCAAAGGGGGGAGAAAGAAGGGAGTGCTTCAAAGCGGCAGCCCCCCGGACTCCACGCGGCATTTCAAAGCGGCAGCGCTGCGTGGAGCCTAAGAGCAGCTGGGGACTCCTCCGCTAACCCCGGGCTCCGTGCGGTGTGCCTCTATGATACGCCGGGCTTGACGCCGGGCTCCCTGTGGTGTTTCAAAGCGGCAGTGCTGTGTGGAGCCTGGAGTCAGCTGGGGAGTCCAGCTGCGAGGTACTCCCTCCCATTTATAGTGAGGGTCTTCAGCATCTCGTGCCTCCATTGATCTTAACTTTGGGAGTTGGGCATCAGAGTGGCAGTCTCAATGCTTTCACGACTTAATAAATTAACATGATCCAAGTTTGAATTCAAGGTGATGATGTTGGAAGCCAATGCAGATGTCAGAGCTCTAGAGTGATGTGCTCCCAATATGAAACACAGCCATGGAATTCTAAGTTCACTACTTGTACTAGCTTCATCTTAAGAACTATTTCCATTTAGTCCCATGTACAGTGCATTAAGCAACCTAATCTCGTGGTTTGTATACTAGCAAGCACTCATGGGGGTAGGGTAGAGCGGAGGCAAGACATATACAAAAGATAGCATTTGGCCATAGCTGCTTCCTGAGCAGCCCAGCATCTGTTGCACGCTTAACACCCTCTTACATAGGGAACAGCACGTTGTAGGTGCTGGCAGCTTCCCCCAATGATGTGTTCCTTGTCAATATTACATTGTAGCAACCCCAGTTCATCTGAGTTGCATGTTTGTACAAAATATATTGCTGCCAGTGTTTCCTTGCTAACCTTCACAGCTGTCTCACATGTTGAACAGGACGAGAAAGAAAACCAATCCAGGGCAATAATGATTATATTACTACCTAAAAAAAAGTCTTCCATACACATGATCATCAAACCTGTAAAAATGGATTTCCTGTGTGGTTATAGCAAAACTTATTTTTATTTTTAAGTGTAATGAACATAGTGTTATTTTTGTCCTGCTTCCTGTATTTTGGGTTCTACAGTTGGGTTTTTAATTCCTTCCTACATACATAATGCAGGGAGCACAACTGTAATTATATAAGAAGGCTTCTTGTTATGCAAATTCTCCCCAAAGAACATTCAAGGTTTGGTTCTTGCATTAGTATGATATGATCACACATCAGTGAATGAGCTTGAGAACTGAGATTGAAGGTTCACAGAACTAAATATCTAGTAAGATAGGAAACCATAGCTATGTTAATTAAGCAGTGAACTTCCAGACTGTCAGGGATGAAAACACAAATTAAATTAGTGATTGGCATTATCTGTTGAGATTTTTTTTCAGCAACATCATTGTCTTGGCAAATAGTTTTAGTTCAGCATTTGAAAGATGAATTCTAACAAGTATTTGAAAGCGAGATCCACTTACCAAAGAAAGTCTCAGAAGTAAACCAGTGATTTAGAGATGCAAGTCTTAAAATCTCCCCCAGATGTTAGCAATACTGATTTTAATACATGGCATCTATTTTAAGGATGCTAAATATCACCTAATCGAATAGTCGGTGCATTTTGCATCGACTACTCGATTAGTCAATGGGGCGCCTCCGCCTTTGAAGTGTAGCAACAGCCTTAGGGCTGTTGCTACAATTCAAAGGCAAAAGCACTGCGTGGAGCCCAGGGTCAGCTGGGGACCCTCCTACTGACTCCAGGCTCCATGTGGCTCTGCCATTTTGAAACACTGTAAAAAGCCTGATGCCGGGCTCCCTGCAGCGTTTCAAAGCGGCAGCGCCACATGGAGCTTCAGGGTCTGGCCCCAGGCTTCAAGCAGTGCTGCCACTTTAGTACCCCCTTGCTGATAGAAGCAGCAAGGAGGGGGGTGGGGGGGAAGTGACTAGTCGACTAGTCCTTCACATCCCTAATCTGTTGCGGGTTTTTAATAGTATTTTATTGGTAAAAAAGCTGAGCTAGTATGTGCAAAAGGCTGAGTCAGGCAGTGTAATCAGTCAGCAAAAAAGTTGTATAGTAAAGCATTGATCATGAACAATTGAGCACCTTGTATGTTTTCTATTGTGTCTACACTTATGGTGGTGTATAGAGTACAGACAGCTAGCACAGATATAAGCAGAAGTATAGAGCAGGCTTGGGCAATGTATGACCTATGGGCTGGATCTGATCCTTTGGATCTTTTAATCCGGCCCTCAAGTGCCCACCGAAGAGCAGAGTTGGAAACTTGCCCCACTCCAGTGTTCCAGCTGGGGAGCAGGATTGGGGCTTGCCTTGTCGCACTTCTGTGTGCAGCAGCACTACGTGGCTTCCAGATGCAGGGACAGTTGGGGCACTGCATGCTGCCCCCGCCTTAAGTGCCAGCTCTGCAGCTTCTATTGGCTGGGAACTGTAGGGGTGGTGGTTGTGGACAGGGCAGCACACTCAGCCACGTGGGAGTCTGAGGGGAGATGGGCTGCCATTTCAAGTACGTGCCATCGAGATCCTTCAATGGAGTCCATCAACCCTTCCTCCCCCCCAATGCCCTTCCTACCCACCAAACCCTTCGATCTCAGTCCGGCACACCATCCTGCACCCTAGACTCCTCATTCCCAGCCCAACCCTAGAATTTGCATCTAGCTGGAGCCTCCTCCTTCCCCCAGTGCCCTAGCTCTCTGCCCCAGCAGAGAGCCCCATCTTACTCCCCAGATCCTTCAGTCCCAGCAGGGAGCACCCTCCCACACCCTGAATTCCTCATTTCTAGCTCCATACCAGAGCCTGCACTGCCAGTTGGAGATTTCACCCCTCCTACCTCCCAACCCCCAATTTTGTGACCATTCATGGCCCTGCATATGGCTTCCATACCAAGATGTGGCCCGCACACCAAAAAGTTTGCCCACCCCTTGTATAAATGGTGGGGCATTGCTTAGGCCAGTGGAGTACAGACACACCAGAACCTTAGGGTCTTTACCCTACATGACTCTCTACAAGCCCCTAAAGTGCTTCCCACATCTATAATGCTACTGTTAACATAGTGTCCCGCTGCTGGAGCCTTTTCCTGCCACAGTGAAAGGCTCGGGCAGTGGGGAAAGGTTCTGGTGGTGCTGAGCGCTGTGCATGGGATGGCTGGAAAGTCTCAGTAAGGGGGTGGTGCTGCAAGGAAAGGCTCTGGTGGGTGTCATTTGGTATAGGGTGGCGAGGAAAGTCTTGGCAGGGGAATGTGTGGATGCCACTTGCAGAGCAGAGGGGAAAGGTTCCACCAGGGCAATGGGGAAAGGCTCTGGCAGGGTGGATGCTTTGCCCAGAGCTGTGAGGGAGGGGTCCCTATGCCTCCCCCCAGATCCTTCCACTGCCTCATGTATCTATGCATATCAGTATGGACACAGCCTGCTTTCCAGTTTAGCATGTAGTTATGTGTATGCTACATGCCACTGCAAATATAGGCCTGGACTTAGAGGAACAAATCAACTGCCAGCTTTGGAAACAAATTGCTTGCTCGCATTGTTTGGCCAAAGAAGAGGAGTGGGAAATATGGGTTAGTGTTCTGCTCACCAAAGCCATCACATCTCATTTACAGTTAAGAACATTAGAAGCTTGCAGCATATTTGGAGATCTTTTCCTATCAAAGAATTGTGTTTTGGTTCTGCTGTTTTGCTAATCTCTTCAGATATGTAAAATTAATATAGACTTTTAGGGCTTCACTATTGCACTACTGAAGCAGACATGAGTAGGTGTTGAGACTAAAAGAGAATAAATCAAGAACACTATGGGCACATCTACACAGCAGCGTTATTCTGGAATAATGGACCTTATTCTGAAATAACTACGTGAATGTCTACAAAGCAAGCCCGTTACTTTGAAATAATATCTAAATAATGGACGTCTTATCCTGGATTCTGTAACCCTCATTTGTACAAGGAATAAAGCCTCTTCCAAAATAGCTATTTCAGACTAAGGTGTGTGTAAACAGGGCAGCTGGAGTTATTTCAAAATAAGACGGCTCCAGGAAATCCCACAGGTGCCCTGCTGGTCACTCTGTCCATACTCATCAGAGTGCTGTAGCTTCACTTCCCCTGCAGCCCTTAAAACTGCAGCCTCAGAGGAAGCAGTGTATGGCACACAGCAGCTCCTGACAGCCTTGAGCCACCCCCTCGTTGTGGACTCAGGGCTGGAGATGTCCGTTGTCACCCTTCCCGGGGCTAGAGCTGGTGAGAAGGAGGAGGAACTGGATGATGCCAGCACCGGCTTGATGCGTGCCGGCCAGGAGGTCATGCTCGCCCTGAAGCTGGTACCTCCCCTCTCAGGATGTCTCCCATGCATCATCTGAAGTCATGGAAGGCCCCTCAGGTGAGTGCCATTACTTTCCCTAGATACACACAGGGTGGAGATGATGGGCTGCGAGGGGATGCTGTGTGCTCCTCGCTCAGCCTTCTTGGCCTGGGGATCGTGCAGCAGCCTGTGCACATGAAGTGCCAGTTGGGGGTGCACATCTCCGGGAGGCAGCAACAGAGGATCCTGGTGCTCTGGCTCATAGGGTGTGTGGAGAGGCCTGCCTGACTCCCAACACCGGGGTGGGACACCTTCCCACCACAAGCCACTAGTAGAAGGAGACTGGGGACATGGAGACACACAAACTCAGGAGTGCCACACATGGCACACAGGCTTGCCTGTACTCTTGGGGCAGCATGGCAAGGTGCGGGAGGTCTGCTGCTCACACATACCTCTCCCCAAAACCCTGCCCCCCTCTCCTCCAGCAGCCAGGGATATGAGTCCTTGCCCTGTGGGATGCAGTCACTGCTGGACCTAGTGTGTGCATGGCATGGAGGGAAGTCCAGCCGCCCCGTGACCCTCCCTCCCGCAGGCTCCCAGTCTGGCCAGCACCTTCCCGCACCTGCTTGTCCCTGGGGCGAAGGGGTAGTGAGGCTCCCCGGCACATCTGTGTCCCTGCAGGAAAGGGTCTGCTGTCTCGGCTGCAGATTACCTTGCTCGAAGCACATTGACTTCATCTGACCTGAGACCTTGCAGTCTTGTCTCTGAGATAGAGGCTAGGCTTCATGCACAGCATCTCCCGGGATGACTGCCCTTCTCTTTGCTCTCCACAGTTGGACCAACTGCGAGAGGGGAGTGGTGAACACCTCCTGTGAGATCCTACCAATCCCGTGTGACCCACTGGCGCAGGAGAGCCCCCGAGGACCTTCAGAGAGAGCACATTGCTGCCCTGTGAGCCCTGCAGCGCTCCATGAACTGGCAGGACGGAAGACTTGAAGAGGACCTCCAGCTGCGCCGTGACACCTGGTGGGAGCTGCTGCAGCAGGGCCGATCCATCTGCGCGGCCTTTCATGCAGTCATCGACCGCCTGGTGGTGGCTCCTGCGCTTCCGGCTTCTCCACCTGGTGACCGCTCCTGCATCAGCTCCCCTCCCTCCCTCCCCCGAGGGCTCTGCCCACAAGGCGGTTGAACCACCTGATGCAGGTGCCATTCCCAGTCCTGAGTCTTTCCTCCCTCCCCTTCCCCTTTCACTTCCCTTCTTTCCCCAGTCCCTCCCCAGTTACATTAACCCCTGTTTAAAACAAAAAAACCAGTTTGTTTCCAAACCAGAAGTGTACTTTGTGCAGGGGAGGGAAGGAGTGTGGGAGGAAAGGCAAAGAGGGGCAATGCACAGGCCCCTTGTGGAGAGGCGCAGGGGAGTGTGTCACTGGGGTCTTTATGTGAAACTGTCCTTCAGGGCCTCATGGATATGCATCTCCTTGATGAGCTTGCTGGATAGCTGTTGTGTGCAGTTGCTCAAAGGCCCTGCCGATCCAGTCAGCCTCTGTCCCCCACCCTGTCAGGAAAGTCTCCCCTTTGCTTTCAGAAATATTGTGAAGGACACAACACATTGCCACCACCTGGTGGTTATGCTCACCAATGTCTAGCCAGGTGAGGAGGCAAGGGAACCTCCCCTTAATATGTCCAAAGGCGCTCTCCAAAACAATATGGTTGCTGCTGAGCCTGGCGTTAAATTATTTCTTGGTGGGGTCAAGGTGTCCAATTTAGGGTGTCATTAGCCAGGGAAGCAGAGGGTGGGCTGCATCTCCTACAACACAGATCATCATGTCCCTGTAGAACCATAGAGCTGGAAGAGACCTTAGAAGGTCATCAAGTCCAGCCCCCTGCTCTAGGCAGGACCAATCCCAACTAAATCATCCCGGCCATGTCCGTGACCCCGATGGTGCGGTCGAGGAAAAAGGTGCCGGTGCACAGCTTCTGGAAGCGGTTAAGTTTCGAAAGACACATGCATCAGCTGCCTTCCCCAACCACCCGATGTAGATGGCCATGAACTGGCCATGATGGTCAATGAGGGCCTGCAGGACCATCGAGAAGTACCCCTTCCGGTTAATGTACTCAGATGCCTGGTGGTTGGGGGCCCGGATGGTGGGTGCCATCAATAGCCCCCCCCCCCACATTTGGGGAAGCCCATGGCATCAAATCTGGTGATGATGGGGTCCACATCTCCCAGGTTGCTGACTGCACAGAAGAACAGTGTTGCTGGCCCTCACCACCTGTAGAAGGAGACAAACAGAATCACAGGGTTGCCAAGCCCAACTCTCTTTCTCCCCCTATACACAAGGAGCAATCCTGACTTGCCCCATCCCCTGGCAGGGCTTTGTGAAGGAGGGACTGAAAAGTCTCCTGGGGAGGGGGCTTCCACTACATACCCCCTCTTGCGCAGGGAACCTCACTCCAGCAGTTCAGCACCCTCCTGGGACAATAGCACGAGTGCACCTTACCTGCATGACCACAGCCCTGGCGGTCAGTCTCCCCACACTGAACTGGTTCCTGATGGATTGGGGGCTGTCTGGCATGACAAGCTTCCAAATGGCAATGGCTACCTGCTTCTGGAGGAGGATGGCGGGTCTCATATGGATGTCCTGTCACTGGCTTGCCCCTGCCCTCCGATCATACAGCTCCAGAAAGGTGTCCTTTCGCATACGGAAATTCAGGAGCCACTGCTGGTCATCTCACCCCTCCAGGACGATCCAGTCACACCAGTCAGAGCTGGTTGCTGGTGGTTGCCAGTCGCCAGAAGCTGTGGTGCACAATGTGCAGGGTAGGGCGGCTGGGATTGAGCAGCATGAGCAGCGCCTGGAGAGAGGTGAGGAATTGCTCCACATGGAGCTGGGGATCCTGTTCCTGCAGGGACAGGAAGGCAGCCCGCAGAAACTGCACCAGGGGGTGCACCAAGACATACAAGAGCCGTCAACTACTCGGAGGCAGGTTGGCTCCATGGTAGGAGTGCTGAGGTGTCCGCAAGGGCAACTATAGCAGGCAAAGAAAAGGCTTTGCTGCTGTTCAGGGAGGTAGGCAAAGATGAAGAGCCACAGCTGTACGGGGGAACCCTTTAACCTTGAGCCTCAGGCAGCAGCTCCAGGAAGAGAGTGCTATCTTGAGACGCGTCCTGAAGTGCTTTGGGGTGGCCTTAAATGCAATTCAGCATCCAATGAGTGTGGATGCTGTATTTTGAAATAGCGCTATTTCGATCGGCATTTGCTGTGTAGATGCACTATTTCGAAATAAGCCATTTTGGAGTATTTCCTCCGAAATAGCTTATTCTGAAATAAGTGTGCAGTGTAGAGGTGCCCTATGTGAACCTGCGTCTCATTCACACAAAGGCCCTTTATGCTGCTCTGGCTGTGTGAAAGGACATTACAGCTGCTTTACATGTATGCCCACTTTAAAGTAAATGGAATCAAGACTCATGTAATTTTAGCTCTGGGCATCCCACGGCTATCAGTGACACCTACGTGACTAATATGCATGCTCTGCTTTTGAAGTGAAATGGTATATCTGGGGGGAAAGGCAGTAGTATCACCTGGCTTAACAATTATGAAAAGTTTCAAATAATGTTACACAACAAAATTAAAGGAAACTATGATGGGGTGTTGGTCCATTTGGCAAGATTAGAAATGTCTAACTTCATTTTGTTTCCTCCTTAAAATTCTATTGTATTAACACTACTAACAGTATTGAAATGAAATCTCTCCATTTTATTTTAGGGAACAAATAAAAAGAGTTAAAGATTCTGAAGACGTCCCCATGGTGCTAGTAGGAAACAAATGTGATTTACCTTCCCGAACAGTAGATACAAAACAAGCTCAGGACTTAGCACGAAGTTATGGAATTCCTTTCATTGAAACATCAGCAAAAACAAGACAGGTAAAGTTCAAAATAAAAATACACAAGCAGAATTCCTGCTTAAATTTTCACAGTAGCAGAACATTCAAAATTCCACCAACTTCCAAATATTGGTGTTAATGCATGTTTCTCTAGAATAAAATGTGTGATGTTTCACCATTCTGTGGACTCCCAGACAACTAATAATCATACAGTGAACAATGAAGCATTTCAGTAATTCAGACTCAAAGACCTGGGCCCTCTGTTGCATTCAGCTACTAAGCAATAGCATATTTCTTCTAAACTTTACTTGATTTTTTTAATAGTTTGAGAGTGTGTTTCACTAGAAGAGAGTGAGAAAGACGTGAATTACTTTCTTAGTGAAAGTGTTCAGCAGTCAATTAACAAAGTTCTGAGTTCTTAAATTTTGTCGAGCAAAAAAGTGTATTGATACTTAGAATCAGAATAGGGCTTGTATCTCAAAGGGAACTGTTGCGTACTGCCCACGTGGTAGATTCATCCTTACACCAGTGGGTAGAACTCCTTTGAAAATTCATGTATAAATTATGCATTTTACATGACCACAGAATATCTGGATTAATGCAAATTATGCTATTTTTTCACTTTTACCAGTTTTCTGACCATCTTTAAACTAATGGACTAAGTAAAATAGAAAGTAAAAATTCACTGAGGAGAAAATTCAAAGGAGTTCTAAATTGGATATGCAATAATATTTGGAGCATATGCCTATGTCAAGGAAGATTTCAAAATTGTAAAACTTGAGGGCTAGAGGATAAACTAGAAGAAGTGTGTTAAGTAAGCCAAATGGCATGCAGCCTGGCTGAATAAATATAGACGTTACAATGTTCCTGTCTGGGAGTTCCTACCTGTGTATTATTAACAAGACACTAAGGAAGATAAAAATGGGACAGTTTGGAAATAAACAGCAAGAAAACTCTAAATTCTGTACTATACTTTAGTATTGTAATTTTTTGTTTTACTTTCTTAAACAATGATCTTTGTTATAGAAATTTACCTCACTTTTCTGTCCAAGATAGATTTTAATGAACCTGTTGCTAACATGTTTGAAATGACTTCTTAGGAATGCATTTCAAATCAGAAATATAATTAATGCACCTGGCCTTTGATTTCTTTTCGTGCTTACCCAATTTTCTTTTCATGCTTACCGGATACAAAATTGCTTCCTCAATCACCATTCAAAAGTCTGTGCAATTTTATCATTGCTTAAAATTCAGTTCAAGAATTGTCAGAAATCTGTTTAGTATTTGATTTTTTTTTTTTTTAACCCTTGATAGGAGACTTAAAGTTCTAATGCCCAATATTCAGACTAAATGGCAGTATACCAGCCTGGTTAAACACAGATGAAATTGCTTGTCCGTTGTCACATTTGAAAATCTTGGTCAGATATTAGTGATTTTGGGTGCCTAAATTTTGGGTATGTACTTGAGATTTAAAAAAAAATAATCAGGTCCTCTTTTCCAGAAAATGCTGAACATGCACCCTGAAGGAAATAAGGCCTCTTTAAAGGTGTCTTAAATTTAAAACTCAGACATTTAGGGCCCAAAATAACTAGTCACTCTTAAAATCTTACCTGTAGGGATTGAACATTAGGGGTTTTAAATTTTTTTTGGTAAATCAACAATATCGTTATAGAGCAAGTACCCTGTTATGGAACCACAGTGATGTGATTTCAAACACAAAATATTGTCCAAAGGAATTGAATGAAAAACATTCTCTTAGTAAAATTAAAGATGCTATGTTTAATTATTTTGCGTGTGTGTGAGTCTCTCTCTCTCCCTCTTAAAAAAAACAAAACCCCTTTTAAAATTAAAATTAGGGTAGTCTGGGTCACATCTAGCCTACATGAAATATTCAGACCGTGTAGAAGTTAAACTTTCATTTATAATAATTTTTTTGTCCTCATGATTACAAAGACTACCTTTCAGACACGTACAGTTATGCAGTGAGGTCTTTTAGAGACTGCATACAACTGGAAACAATGAAGTAGAAACCTCCCTTCCCCATCTCATTGGTTCATTTGCTGTAAAGGTCAATGATGATATTTCAGTATTAACTATTTAATTGCTGACTATTTTAGCAGATAGAATGTAGGAAAAGAGTGAGCATGAAGCCCATGGGTAGCTAGGCATTTTCTGAAGGGAAAAAAATGCAGTAGAGAAGAGAGGGGAGAGACAAAAGACTTATCCCTAACAGGGATATCAATGTGTAGTCCATTACACGATTAACCAATCCTATCAACTACATGCACTCCTCCACTTGCGGTTTCTGTATCTGAGGCAGTAAGGGGCGGGGAGGTTGCAGCTGATTGATATGTGCAGGGAGCGGGCTCTGCGGAGCGGTCTGCCCCCCCCATTGTTGCTTCGCACAGAGGCAGCAGCATGGAGAAAGGGGCAGGCGGGACCTGCCCCCCCCATCCTCTGTGTTGCTGCCTCTGATACAGAGGCAGCAGTGCGGGGGGTAGGAGGCAGGTGAGAGCTGGTACATGTGGGAAGTGGCTTTCAAGCCAGCTCCCCACGCATATTGGCTCTCGGGGAGCTGCCTGCCCCTCGTGCTGCTGCCTCTTTATCAGAGGCAGCAGGGGTGGAGGCAGGTGTGAACCAATGCTCGGGGAACTGGCTTTTAAGCTGGCTCCTCACAAGTACTGGCTTCCGTGCACCTGCCCCCCCCAGGCGTGTAAATGTGTAACCACTAAAATTTCCAGTGGCTACATGTTTACACAAATACCTGATAGTTAACATCCCTAATCCTAAACAGTTTTTGTTGCAGATGCAGGTATAAACCTTAGTGGTGATATAACGCTGTCCATACCAGGAACTTGCATTCATTTCCTAATTCAGTTTTTGGTGCCACTTTAGTTTAAATCAGTACTTATACTACATAAAGAAGGCCAAAGACAGAGCAGGAGAGAGATTTTGAAAAGAAGGTGGGGAAGAGCAGAAAAGGTTGTAAAGGTGTACACATTTTTTTTTCAAAGTGATATTGAATGTGATAATAAGGTGCTTTACAAAAAAAATTGGTTACTGCATAAAGGTTACATTCTACTATTTTCTGCCAACTTTGCATTAAAATCAGTGGGAGTTCTTCAGTGGATTGACTCCATAATTTATGGTCCGTCCATGGACCATAATTAAAAAAATTGGCCTTCTCCATCAAGTAAATCTGATATCCATAAATAACAGTAGGGTTAGCAGTATTTATCCATAAAATGCATGAATGCCTAGAAAACTATCTGCAAAGCATAGTGTTATGTTCTGTGAGAGAGGCTGTATTACTTTGTCACATATTCTGTATACCTTTCTCTTCCATAAGTATAAGGGAACGAATTCTAGAGGTTCTTGCCCCCTGTATTTAGTTCTCTGTGTATGACTTAGCCCGTAGAATCAATTCAGCCTTGGCATATGAGGATGAAACTCTGTGAGATAAAAATAAGTTGTATTTCTTTAAACAAGGGATAATTTTTGTTTAAGATTTTGCAAGTGTTGTACTTGTTTACCTGTTATAGGAGGTACATAAAGACAAACTGTAGGACTGAGCCCAAACTGTGTTTGAACCAAGAGTTGTAGGTTTTCCTTATTTGATACTTAATTTCTTCTTCAGACTCCCATAACAGTCTTGCTCTAAAAAGAGAGTGGGAGCGGGGATGTATTTGTGGGTGAGAATTCCTTGAATTGTAACACTTGCTATAGAAAGCTTGATTAATTTTGGAGAATGCATATTTAGACACGTCTTGAAAATGTGTTTTAGTGAAGAGTTGATTATAAATGACTAACTACTAATTTTCTATTTTTAAGTGTTGTGTGAACACTTAAATCCCTGCTTAAGAGGGAGTTCTGGTGAAGTAAGTGGTACTCCATTTACAGGACTCCGCTTTTGCAGTTCTCACTGTCAGGTTAGGTCTCTAGAAATTTAAAAACTTAAATACTGTTACTTGAAGCAGCCTGCCATGTGCAGGTACCATGCCAAAGACCTACGTAAAATAATGGTACCTTATCTGTGTATAGTAGGGATGTTAGCGAGTAGTCGGCTAGTCGACTACCCGATAAGCATAAGCTTATTGAGTAGTTGATCATTGGAGTATCAACTACTCGCTTTCTCCCCATCCCACTTACTGCTTCTAAAAGCTGGTTCCCCCCAGCTTTGGCTCTGTGGTGCCACCTGCCTTCACACATACCTCTGCTGCTGCCTCAGAGGCAGCAGCAGGGGATGGGGAGGCTGCTGTGAAGCAGCCTCTGCCTGCGGCGGGCCGAGGCTGCTCCAGCAGCAGCCCCTGCCTGCGGGGGTCCCAGCAGGGAGCTGGGCCCCCCTGTGGACAGTGGCTGCTGCCACCAAGAAGCTGGTGCTGGAGCAACCTCTGTTCATGGTGACCAGGGCTGGCCGCGGCCAAGGGCTGCTCCAGCAGCAGCCCCTGTTCGCATTGGACAAAGCTGGCTTCCGTGAGCAGGAGCTGCTGGACTTAGTGCGAGTCGGGGCTGAGCAATCTCGGCTTGTGCTGGTCCAGGACGCTGCAGCTTTGCATTTTAAATGTAGTAAGAGTCCGGCAGCTCTTATTACATTTAAAATGCAGAGCTGTAGCCCGGGTGGCTCCCGGAGCCAGCACGAGCTGGGACTGCTCAGTCCTGGCTCAAGTTGGCTTCTGGAACTATCCCCCCTGCGGCTTTGCAAAGCAGTCCTTATCGACTAATCGTGTAGTATATACAGATTATATCAACTATACGATTAGTCAAATAACTGCAATTTAACATCCATTATGTGTAGTATGCAGCCATTATTTTCTTGTGTGGGACTGGTAGCATGACCTATTAAGGTTGTCTCATGCTTCCCTTAAGGCCCTGTTTTTCAGTTGCTTGTAACATGCCAACTTCAACTATTTTGGCTTAAAATAGTTGGCTGTGCGGTGCTACTACTTTGAAGTACCTTTCCCCTCCACTCCTCCCCTTTGCTGCCTCTACCTGATAGAGGCATCAAAGGGGAGAGGCGGGGGAATCCACTAGTCTTTAACTGATCCCCGGCTGATCCCCGGCTCCGTGTTGTGCTGCCTCTTTGAAGAGGGTAGATTTTATTTCTTGAACTTAATTTGTTTTATTAATCCATAAACAAAGGACAGTGTGTTTAATCCTCAGGATCAGATAGCTATCTGAAGGATTCTCTGAACAACAGCTAACTCTGACTTTTGAATGATTAATTCTAAGTATGATCTCTTGTGGCAGTCTGGGTGTTCAGCTTGTAGGGTGAGTGATTTTAATTGGTGATTCAAATCAGCTGTTTTAACCATTTTTTAAATAATCAAGCAGGGAACTAAATAATTGATTTTAATCTTGTTTTGTATTTGTACTTTTAGGTTATTTTTCTAAAGAAAGGTTGATGGTCCTCTGTTGGTAATCATTAAAACATGTAGATTTATAACTACATATAGCCTTAAAATTAAATTTTCCTTTTGTTAACAAGGAAGACAGTGTAACTTAATGCATTTATTTAAGCAGTTATATAGCTTTAACCTATCATATTTATATTATATTGGAATATGGTGAGTGGTTAATTTTTTACTTGTGATTTGTCAAGGTCTTCTTGAATGGACATTAAAAAATGTAATTCAACCTTGAGTGTGCTGGCTACATAAACTTTTTATGAAAGTATTTTGCATTTAAAATTGATTTATTAAACAAAGGAGGTATTATCAGTAGCTAATGAATTGAACTGATTGTTTTCAGCCATGTCCTTCAAGATTTTTAGAATTTGTAGTGCTCATCTTATACATTGTTGTTATTCATACACTGGAAGAGGGAAAACAAGCTTTGTTGCTTTTCAACTCCAAATTGATTTTTTAAAACTTTGAATGAAATGGTAATTGAACTGAATAAACTGACATGATGAAAATAGTCTGCTTCTACAGAAGGGGATATTGCTGTCAGAAGCTGATTTACCGCTTCAGTGAACTCTGATTCTAAGTGTTTAGCCAATGATTTCCACCAATTCAGTGATTTTACTTTCTTTAAAACTTACAGCAAGCATGTACTGTTTAATATTTTTGTTTAGCTAAATGATTAATAAGTGAAGGCCTAAACATAGCTTGTTAATTTCCATTTTAAATACAAATCCAATTTTTTAATTTTTAAATTGCACTATATGTTCTTCTTAAGCCTTATTTGCAAATGGGCAGTCTATGAATGTGTCATAGGCATTCTGGCCTATGCTCAGATAGTCTTTTATTTTTGTAAATAGTCACATTTTAAACTAGCCATCTGGCTATGTACAAGGAGTCTTCAACAGCATCTTGAAAACACCATGCTGCAGTGTCTTGCATATCATGGGCCTTTCACATATTTAAAGTACCAGTACCCTATAGATATATCAACTTCAACATTAAACAGCATATATTTAATTTTATAATTGCTTAAAGAAAAGTGTCACACTGAAAGGCTATTTTTAGTTTCTGATGGTGCCACTGTGACTTTGAATTAGAATCAATTTAACTTTATGAAGTGGGCCTAAAGAAGTAGGTTGTGCCGACGAAAGCTCACTTTATATCTATATCTAGTCTCTAATGTGCTACAAGACCATTGTTTTTTAGTTGCAGACTAACATAGCTACCCTTCTGAGACTTTTAAACAACGAATTGTAATTCAAAGTTGTTGTTATTTTTTAAAGCACAGTTTGAACCACTCTAGTCAGGCAGTCTCTGGTCTGGCAACATTTGTGGTCTAGCATGATTTTGATAGGCCAGAAGTCCACTTATCATGAGTGTGGCCAAGTTTCCCATGGTCCCATAAAGTTTGTTTAAGCCATCAGTCCTGGCTTTCAGTGTTCTCTGCTGTTACTTAGCTCTAATTCACCCCTAAATGTCTTCTAAGAGCCCATAAAGCAGTGGAAGTGTTGGTAATGCTGCTAGACAATATTGACCTCCCATGGTTCAGCTAATTTTCTGGTTCGGCACTGGACAGGTCCCAAGGATGCCGGACTAGAGGTTCAACCTGTATAATTATTGCTTTTTTAAAACATATCACTGTGGTGGCTGACTTTGTAAAATTTTCTGTTGTGCAGATTTTCACGCTATCTAAACTGGCAACTATCTCTTGTTAAAAGATGTTTTCTAGTATGACTCCTGTTAACTGGAGTCTTAATATTACATTTGTGGTGGTGGTAGTAGCAACTTCTTTTCTCTGTGTCTATTTCTCTGCATCGCTAATGCAAAATCACATCTCCTGTCATTGGTGATGGGGATGTTAGCATTATGAATTCAAATGAAGGCACATTGTCTGATTTCTGATATCACAGCTACAGAATCAAATTTCACGTTTCTTCTGTGAAACAGTAAACCCCAAGGATCTTGATTTCTGTCCAGCATCTGCTCTGGCACACTACAGCTGATCACTGTTTATTCTCGCTATATGAATAAGATTCCCCCCCCCACTTCCCAGGAAAACATGAAAATATGAGCTTTACTGGGCTTACATTTTTTTGTAAATGTCCTTCTAGAAACTGCTAGATTTTAAATATAGGAATTTTCAGGCCATCGGTATTGTAGATATGAAGTTAAGCTCCCTCTCTTCTTAAGAACGTGGTTATTTCTTGAATTTAATTAGTTTTATTTATCCAGAACCAAAGTGTGTTTAATCCTCAGGATCAGATGACTGTTGTTTAGAGAAATCTTTAGATAGCTAACTCTGACTTTTGAATGATTAATTCTAAGTATGATCTCCTATGGCAACATATATAGTAGAATTAATAGCAATATCAATAAAGCTTACGTAATTTGTTGTTTTCCCTTGGGATTCTCTGCTGATCTCAGTTGCACAGTGCATAGATATGCTTTCAGACAATTTAATAATTCTTGCATTAAAATTGGATTCTTTATGTAAAGGTTGTAAAAAACGTAATTATAAAAATTACAGAGGCAGACTCTGTGCATTAGCCAAAGTAGATTGAAGGTGAGAGAAATGTATGTACTGAGTTCTTCATAATTCAAGTTAAACCTGTTTATGGAAAGCAGATCCTTGGAGCTGACCCAAAATGTTGGCTCCAGGAGTAGGTAAACAAAAAGGTGGCTTACCTGTTTGTTTATCCCATTATGGGCCCTAGTACTGCAACTGTCCCATAGATTTCAGTACATCTTTCTGTGGGCCTTTATGTTGCTTAGAGCTAATCAGCTGCAGTTCTCTGAAGTAGTCACTTGGTTACTTTCTATTGCTGATACACATTTTTGTCTTTCAGCTGGTTAAATATCAATTTTTTCCTCAATTTTTCTATTATGGCTGCAGAGATGACATATTCTCACAATGCCGTAAACATAAAGCTGTGCCACTCAAAATTGCCATCATGACAGGGATTCCTTTTCTGGCTGCTGTGGCTAGCTTTACAGGCTCTGCATTATCATGTTGCTATTGCATGGATCTGGCCCAGTCATTGTGGACTAGAGCCACTTTTTGTGCTAATGCATGAACCTTTTTCATCACGTAATATGTAACAGAACTTGCTGTTTCTCTAATTTTGGAGAAATAACTTATGAATGATAATACACACATTCTGATGTGGTGTACATTGTTGACTCATTATTTTAGAAACAAAACATTTAATTCAAGTCAAATTACTTTAAAGGGAGTATATTTATGTATTTCAGCCTAATACATTCTACTGGTAAAATTAGGGCTATCAGTACTTGTATCTTGGGTGTCTAAGTTCCATTTTAAAATACAAAACAAAATTGGAAAAAAACAACAATAATCTTGGACATTTTAAAAATTGAGTTAAATATTGCCCATATTAGTAGATGTTTCTTTCATCTGTTCTTGAAATATGTAGCATAACACTTCCCTGCTATAAAGCTCTTATGTAGAGATAGATGTACATGAGGGCACATCTTGCTACTTTAAAGGACTAGACAGTAACTTGTGCACTCACCTGACCAAAGAATGCTAAGGCCCTAAATGAGAGGGGTAGATCTGCCTGCCTAGATAACACCAGTGGAATGGGTGGCTGAGGAACCTTAAATGGAAACAAGTATTAGAGGGGTAGCTGTGTTAGTCTGGATCTGCAAAAGCGACAAGGAGTCCTGTAGCACCTGATAGACTAACAGATGTATTGGAGCATAAGCTTTTGTGGGTGAAGACCCACTTCGTCAGATGCATGTAGTGGAAATTTCCAGAGGCAGGTATAATTTCCAGAGGCAGGTATTTATACCTGCCTCTGGAAATTTCCACTACATGCATCTGACGAAGTGGGTCTTTACCCACGAAAGCTTATGCTCCAATACATCTGTTAGTCTATAATGTGCTACAGGACTCCTTGTCGCTTTTAAATGGAAACATATTCCCCTCTTAGTTATTAAGTTACTGTACCTACAATGTGTATTAAAACATTCACAATCTAATACGATATAGATCTTTATCTGAGCAATACATAAAGTTGATAACTCCCCCAACCCACCATTTAGTCCATATCCTATTTTGACCAGTTTCTGTTGTCCTACAAAAATGTTGAAGAGCTTTAAGTACAGTGAAGCTTAGTGGCTTTGCATCACCCAGATCTTACTCCTAGATTTTTGTCTGTCTCTAACTTGTTCATGTCAGTTACAATATTTATCAAGCCAAACTTCTCTAAAGATGTTTTTAAAAATGCATAAATTCCCAATGTTGCCTATAGCAAAACTGGGTATGGAAATAAGTCTTAACATTTATTTTTAATCAAGATAGAGATCAGGAGCAGCTGTTAAAGAACATGGAGCCACAGGATCTGTCTCTGACAGAATAGACACAGTGCTCCTTCCTTCCTCTGAAAAGCAGGTTTTTGCGTTCTGTCCACAGACTCAACACGAAAGCCCTTAGAATTACTTGTGTTCCAAACACCTACATTTTTCATGTAAAGCTCATACTTTCAGTGTTTTTTCTGCTATGGGTGTCCCAATACATCATCTTTGTCGATAAAGCAGATTTTAAGGAGTTGTGTTTTACAATGCAGAGAGTGGAGGATGCTTTTTATACATTGGTGCGAGAGATTCGACAGTACAGAGTGAAAAAAATCAGCAAAGAAGAAAAGACTCCAGGGTGCGTGAAAATTAAAAAATGTCTTGTAATGTAACAGGGTAAGTTTTGTAATAGGGTAAGTTTTGCAAATTAATTTTGGGCAGAAAACCTGATCATCAGTTTTATGTAAAACAGATATCTTATTACTTTTGAGTAGTAATTACAAATGTAATAATATAAGTACAAAATACATTTCTACTATTCTCTTTTATTAACATTTAGTTTAGTTTTGAGCTTTGGTTTCCTAGCAGTAGAGTATATTTTAAACAGCACCTTAGCAGCTATTGCTCTGGTCAGTTTTTGTGTGTGTGTGTGGGGGGGGGTTGGACAAACAGATAGGAGGAGATCCATACTCTGAGTGACCTTGGGCAAGGTACTTAATCTCTGTGCTTCTGATGTCTGTAAAATGGGTATCATGATATGTTCCAACTTTATGGGGAGTG
The DNA here is from genome assembly GCA_019425775.1 of Rafetus swinhoei. NCBI lineage: Eukaryota > Metazoa > Chordata > Testudines > Trionychidae > Rafetus > Rafetus swinhoei. The sequence goes on from CM033437.1 coordinate 230,607,432, forward strand.
TTGTGAGGAAAAAATTGTAGATTCCAGAGTAGTGAAGACCAGAGTAGGTCTTCAAATTGCTTTACAAATAGGTGATCCTATCTTTTCAGCTGTCTACGTTTTCAGATATAGAAACTGAAGTTAAATGCTTTGCTTACTGCAACAGAGAGGTAATATCTACATGGGGATTAGTACATAGAAGTTAGTGTGTCCATGCAGGCCTCACTCTGAAGTGAAATGATTCATTTTATCACTTCAGGAAATGCATCTGAATTGTTTCCTCCCTTGTGCCAGTTGTAATGCCATGGCAGGAGCACTGGGAGAGAGCTCTCCCAGTATTGAATACATGTATCCTCATCCTTTCTAACAACTCAAGCTAGTAAAAACAGCAAAATGCATATTATCTACACATAGCTCAGCTTTAAGATGCTAAACAAATTTGAGTCAACTCAAAGTAGTATTTGCAAGGAGAGCATGACTAATACAATATTTGCCAATAATGGAAAGGCATTCACTAAGGCTTATACAGTTTCTCTGGGAAATTTTTAGGCTCCATTCTGTAAAAACAGATAAAAATTCTCCTGGTTTGAAACTTTCACCTTGTATGTGTCACCAGAACTATATCAGAGATCAAAGATCTGGCCTTAATGCAATACAAAATATACCATGTATGGATTAGTAACACAGGATTTAAAACAATCATTAAGATCAGAGTTTTAGATATCTGCAACACTCCAAAAAACTTGTTAAAAGAAGCTTTTTCTTTCTTACCTTACATTAACACCTATGTTAACTTTGTTTAAAATGTAATCATGCAAATATGCTGGCGCACACCCTCTCCATGCAACCTGCTTCTCCCCTTCCTGCCTCCAACCCAGACAGACAGAGAGGACTGTAGCAAGTGAGACAGGACACCCCAAACAAACTCCCATCGCCTCTATCTCACTGCACAGATGCCAGCACCCACCAACCCCTGTGCAATATGCACCCCAGCCCAGGTGGGGACTGGGATAAAATGCTGCTTCTCAAACTAGCAGGCACCAGCAGTTGACACAGCACACCCATGCCCCCAAAAACCAGCACAAACTCCCCCTACCTCCACCTCACCCCAATGCCAGCACCCACCCACCCTCCTCTTTCCCCCACGCAGTCAGCCCCTTACCTCCCCCTTCCCAGCCCAAGAGGGTTGAAGAGACTGCTGGGTTTCTGCCCCTCTCTCTCTCTCTCTCTCCTCGAGCAGACAGGACTCTCCAAACTCCCCTCCCTTCTGACTCCCCCCTCCTCCTCCCCCCCCAAGCAAATTAATTAGTTACTCACTCACTCACTCCCCCTAGTCACTTATTCCCTCCTTATCTCATGGTTACCTGCTCTGGGAGCTCCTCAGTTCAAGCACGCAGGTAGCTCCATTTAGCTGCTGCTTAGTTGGATGCCCTGCTGGTCAGCTAAGCTCCCTGCCTGTGCAAGAGCTGTGAACCTCTGAGCAGGGCTCAGAAAACAGCTGAGCAGCCACAAAGGTGCTCAGCTTCCAGGGGAACTTAGCCCCAGTTCCTTTTCCTCTGACCTATAAAGTATTTGAATGTGTCAGTGAGCCATTTCTGGCTACTAAACCTTATCAGGGGCCTTTGAACTGCTTCTCTTGGAGGAAGGTTCTCTGCGGGTCAATATTAGTCTCTTAGGATAGTGCCAAGAAACAAAGACTCTTGCTTTCTCAAACTTCTATAAATGCTTTGGTGGATCACTATTCAGAGAAAGGAGAGAGAGGTATCTTATGACTTAGCATCTGGGCTTGAGCCCCAGCACCTGCTAGGGAAGAAAGTCTTTAAAGAGGATTGAAAATAACATGGTTTTGTGGGTTTATTCACCTTTTTTCAAGATTCTCTTCTAGTCCATCCATCAGTTTAGCAGATCACGATGGGAGACAGAAGTTTTGCTGACATGGTGCTAGACACATGAGTGCTTATGTCAGTGTAAATCATGCCTCTTGGGAGGGAGTGAAATATTCCCCCCCACCTCCAGTGACATAAGCTATAGTGTAGACATAGCCGTAGATGTGTTGGCTGAGAATAGCCTGAATGTCGTTTCCCATGGCTTCCTCAGATATTCCACTAATGTCTTCTGCTCCTTCCTACTGGCTCGCTGGGCATTATGGATTTAGCCATGATGTGGGACAATAGGTTATCCCAGCTCTGTATGATAGCTGTCAACTTCAAACTGGTTAGACTACCTCTCATTTTTAAAAGAAGCATTCAGTTGTATTTCTCTAAGCCTTTTCTTTAGGGAAAAGTAGTCACTCCTTTGCAGTTAGGATACAGGAAAGAGACTCTGGGGAGGATGTCCTAAATATAAGCTTAGTTTTGGTATGTTGGAAAGGAGCAGCTTTCTTTTGTTCGTGTACCTGGAAGTATACCTAAGGCCTCCTTCTCAGCCCTAAGTAAAGATTTTGGGCTGTGTTGACCTTTTTTCTGGGCTTGCTTGGGAAAGAGTTGCTAGAATCTCATTTTCTTTTTCCCACTGAGATTCTCCACAGACTCTTGGATCCATTTCCATAGACTCTCAAGGGTATCCTTTCTCTCTTCACTTACTTCCCAGCATAGTAGTTTTTCCCCAGATCAGGAGAAATGTTTTGACAAATTTCTGGATACCTAGTTCCATCCTACTAATGCCTAGTCTGAATATAAGTTGCCCAAGTTGCAAGACTATTTGGTTTGAGCAGCTCCTAGAATGCCTGCTTAGTTCAAAGAAATGTGATCATTAAGTAAACATAAGTTTCATGAAAAAACTTTACAATGAATGGTCCTGCAGCACCTTAAAGACTAACAAAAAAGTAGATAGTATCATGAGCTTTCATGGGCACAACCCACTTCTTCAGATGTTTTGTGGGTTGTGCCCACAAAAGCTCATGATACTGTCTACGTTTTTGTTAGTCTCTAAAGTGCTGCAGGACCATTCCTTGTTGTTTATTTTTAATTTTTTCCTGTTACAGACTAACATGGCTACCCCTCTGAGACATAAATTTCATGTATATGCCCTTGTGGTGTGATCAGTCATATTAGCGATCTTGGCATTTAGAAGGCCAATCTGGAGAAAACATACTCATAAAGTCTGATGGCGTGTGAGTAGCTGACTACCTGAGTTATGGCACAAGTAACCCACCCTGCTAAAGTGTCTGCCCCTTTCTTAGGGTATGTCTACATGGCAAAAGAGCTCCTTCCCCCCCCCACCCCCCAACAATGAGTTTCAGAGCCTGCATCTAAAGACTTGAGCTATGGCACTAAAAATAGCGATGTAGGTATTTGGACTCAGTCTTTCAAGCCGGGTTGAATGAGTGAGTTTCAGTCTGCACAGCTATTTTTAGTGCTGCAGCCAAAGTTCTGAGAGCACCAATCTGTAGAGCCAGGCTGAGACTCGCTGCTGAGTTTTTCTTTTTTTTTTGCTGAGACATACTGTCTTCTCAGTAAGAATGTATATGTTCTGGGACAGCTTAATTGTATAGCAGACCAGCTAAGCAGATCCAAGGACACAGGTCCCTGAAGACTTTCAGCAGATTTCCAGAACGTGGGGAAAATGCACAATAGAATTGTTAGAAACTAAATGCCACTTCAAGTGTTTTCGTCAGCCAACCAAGCCTAACAGTGTTGGTCCAGACACAATTGTTATTTCATGGAACTTCTCCTGGTTTATGTATCCCCTCTTGGTCATCATGGAACATTTTTTTTTTAAAATAGGATTTTAAAAAATCGTTCTTGTTTTGTATTAGCAATCTTGTGCAGGTTTGGTGTGGCCAACTGCTGTTGCAGTCTGGAAGGATAAAATTCCTTTGCGGTTATACCATAAAGCAGGACAAAGCTATGTGTATCTGACTGACTGTGACAAATGAACAAACTGTTTTGGCTAATGTAAAACCTACAAAGGAGACCTTACTTGAAAATGTTAGTAGCATTCTGTAACACTTGATTGCCTGATTTATAGTCAGCTTTATGCCCAGATCATCAGATAGGCAATGAAATGAGTGTAATGATCTTAATAAAAATGCAAATATAGGCTTTGTCTACAGTTTTTAAAAAAATTAAAGCACAGCCGCAGCAGCTCTTTAAATTGAAAGTGTGGCCATGGCAGGAGCACTGGGAGAGAGCTCTGTAGCTAATAGTGTTGGGAGCCTGTTTACAGTGGCGCTTTAGAGTGCTGTAACTTGCTGCACCGGGGTGGGGGGGGGAGAAGATTTTTTTTTCCTCCGTCCCAAAAAACCTTTAAGCCAGGCAGTTTCAGTGCAGTAAAGTGGCAGTGTACACATAGCCATAGAAGCTATGTTTGAACTTAATCTTTTAAGGTGTTTAGTAATTGTTTAAAGATGGAAAACAAAGTTGTTTTATGGCCTTTCCCCAACTCCAGAGATGTGCAGATTTTCAAGCCAAAAATGATGATTGCATGGTAATTGTGTCCCCCATCCATGTTGGAAGCATACTCCACAATTAGATCCTTCTTTGCTATATGTTGATTTAAGCCCTCTTTCAAAAGCAAACAAAAGTTTAGAGGTAGAATCCATTTGATAGTAAAGGAGTTTTGACATTAAGAGTTGCTTAACTATTAAGCTACTTTAAGTCTTAAACAATGTCTAAATATTATTTTCTTAGTATTAATGCACGATAAAAGCTGATGTATGATCCTGCACAGGACTCTGTGAATTAAATTGTCTCTCTTCTGGAGTATGGCCAGTAGGAAACCTTTCAAACTGACCGTTTTTAATTTTAAAATATGATTTAAGCCGAATAGAGCACAAAATGAATTTTCCAACTGCTGAACTGAATAAAGTGACTGCTGCTTATTATTTTTCTATCAAAAACACTTCGTGACTATCACCCTTCTTGTGTTAATCATACACTGTTGTATTTTGCATATATACTTTTTACACTAGAATTGTGCCACACTGCATCATTTCATGGATTGTTGGATTTATGTACAAATTCTTCCCAGTGTTAAATCTTTAGAGATTAATTTTTGTAACGCTTCTTTTAAGTCAGTTTCATTATAACACAGTAAGCTAACTAAAGTAAAACTATATACTGAAGGTGACTGAAGAAAAGGCAGCAACATCTAATGCCCCTTTAAGACACACTCTAGGGAGAGAATTCTGAGAAATTTCAAGAAAGCCAGAGAGACTGTGATTTGTGGAAATGGTTGCATGCTCCCTTTATGCAGCATTCTGTTAGTCAGACTAAGTACCATCAAATGATTTTGTTTTTGTGATGTTGTCAAGTGTATCCATGTTGCATATATAAAACCTGAAATTTCACGCATGCTAAAGGGTGTGCAGATGCATTTGTTTTTAATTATAAGCTCTGCCAGCACATTTGAGGTCTTCTGAGCAAGTGGCTTAATGTCACTGACTTTCTATCTCTAGGGCTTTGTCTACACTGCTAGTTTTTGCAACAGAAAATATGCTAATGAGGGACTCATTAGCATAAGTCATGATATCATTAGCATATTTTTAGCCGTTTCTTTTTGCACAAGGGGTTTTTGCATAAAAAGAAGCAGTGTAGCCGCTTCCGTTTTGCGCAAAACCCCTGTTTTGTGCAAGATCCTTGTGCCTCTCTGGGACAGGCATAAGGATCTTGTGCAAAATGGGGTTTTTGTGCAAAACAGAAGCAGCTACACTGCTTCTTTTTGAGCAAAAAGAAATGGCAGAAAATATGCTAATGATATCACGGCTTATGCTAATGAGTCCCTCATTAGCATATTTTCTGCCACAAAAACTCTCAGTGTAGACAAAGCCTAGGAGTCTTGTGTAAAATAGGACTTGGGATCAAAGTGCTGCAACCCGAATTTCGAGGTAATGTTCCTTATCCTACAGTTAGCCAAAGTAAGTGACTGGGGTTAAATGAAAGATAAAATAAGGCCTCAAGTTAATTTTGAATTTATTCTTTGAACTGAGTTTTTATACAAAGTGCCCTATTATCAGCTAACAGGTGAATTAAAGAGAATTTACAGAAGAACCAAAACCAGTAATAATGCAAATATTCTCTTACCTGTTTATTTGATCCGCAAAACAAAGGACTCAACATTGTAAGCTGAAATGCCATACTTAGTCTCCCCCTGGTGTACAGGTTTTGTAATGCACACTGGGTACAATTATCCTGTTTTGCAATACCTGCAAATAGGTATATTAGAATGAATTTCAGCCTTAATAGTGAATTTCCTTACTTTCTTTTGGGATACAGTCCTTAATATTGTTTGAATATTGCTTTTTATGGGTTAATTTCTATGCATTTATTTTAACAATAGCTTAAAAGGAAGGGGAAGGAATCTTTTTGTGGACACTTTAGTGTTCTGTTATGCTTTGCATTTAGCACCTTTCTTCTGAGGATGTTAAACCACTCTATAAATTTTCTTGACTTCCTCTGTGTGGAAGTTGGTATTCCTTACATTTTACTGATGGGGAAATTGAGGCATTCAGTGGCCATCTTGCTCAGGTTCATGGGTGCAGTTTGTGGGAAAACAGCATGTGCAGTCTTGATGCCAATCCTGCGCTCTGGCCATGGGACTATCCTTCAGTAAGGATGTTAAAATATGTTTTTTGTAAATGTTACACATTTACACGCTGTGTGCGGGGGGTGGCAGACAGCTCCCACTGAGTCGCCTCCACCCCTTCCCCACGCTACTGCCTTTCTGTTAGAGGCAGCAGCACTGGGAGTGCGAGAGGTTGGACTGGTGCATTCTGGAAGACAGCTTTTAAGCCAACTCCCCAGGAGCACCAACTCCCAGAGTTTTCAGCAGTTGCACAATTACACGTGGTGGGGGAAGGGGGAGTGTCTCCGTGGGAGCTAGTACGCAGAGGGGGAGCTGGCTTTTATAAGCTAGCCCCCCGCATGTACTGGCTCCTGCCTTTCCCACAACTCTGCACTGCTGCCTCTGATACAGGTAACTGTGAAGGTTAACCAATGAGCCCAGGGTTGTCGGTTAACCATTTAATCATGTTCACTATCACATCCCTATCCTTCAGTCCTTTGCATTAGACTGTAATATGTTTTTTCTACTTTAGTTAATGGAGACTTAATGCCAGAGTATGTACATTTTAAAATTGTATAGCCAGGTACAGTACCATTGTATCTTATCTAGATAAAGATTATTTCTCTAGATACAGGTGGTTATAGATTCATACTGTGCCTTAATTCTGACTAAGTTTGTCAAATATTAACATTTGAGTTTTACAGTAGAACAGTACTAATTCTCACTAATGAGATCTGTTGATTCTCATTTTTTAAAAAGTGAACAAATATTTTAAAACCAAAGGTAGTGAATCACACAATTTACTGTGTCCACTTTGAATTATTACAAATACAAAATAAGCTAATGTAAAAATAAAGTGTACTAGTAAATATATTTAAGAATGCTGAAACATAATTAGAGCACTCTGCTATGCAACCCCAGAGTTAGGGAGACATGGCCAATGTTTGTGTAAATTGGTGAAGTACAGAGTGGCTAGGATTCTATCCTAGTTACAATCCTCTGATAGAAGTATAAAGGGATTGACGCTGCTATGATGGATGTAAATGCCCATTGTTTTAAGGAGTTATTTTCTTTTTTATATACAGCTTTTTAAATGGCTTATGTTTCAAACTTTCCCTATAGCTAAATCTACTCCAACATATACACTTGCAACTTTTGAATAAAACTGTGTAATTAGGCACTGTTGCTATTTTTAAGTGGCTCATCTACACCTATTGACATCAATGGGAGGGCTTTTAGCTGTTGCTTTCAGTGAGAGAAGGCAATGTGCATGTGTGTTGCCCTTTTTTTGAGGCTCGCAATTTAGGATGTCTATAACTGATGACAAAGGATTGCTTTCCGCTCCAGTGGTGGGAGTTATTTTTATCTGTAGAGCTTGATTTCTGTACCCACTTCAGCTGGTGTGAGGTTTATGACTCTAGAGCAGGATTTTACAGCCACTTTGTACATGTGTAAATTAGGGATGTGGAGGGTTATCTGATTGAGGGATTGGGGGGTGCTGCAGACAGGTGCTGTTCTGGCTGGGAGTCCTGACCTGCTGCAGGCAGGGGGCTGCTCCAGTGTCCTGGCCAGTGCAACCTCTGTCTCCCGCGGGTCTGGGTGCTTTATAGACAGGGGCTACTCTGACTGAGGCACTTGAGGGGGAGGTGCTTCAGCCCAGCAGCGAGCAGGAGAGGGCCACTACAGCTGGACTGGAGCGGTCCCCCTGCTTGCCCCCCTTAATCAATTAACCAGTTAAATGATAGGTTTAACCTGTTAGCCAATTAAATGGGATTTTACATCCTTAGGGTAAATGCTTAATGAGCAATACAGTGGAGAACTGGACTCTCAATTTCTTGTGTAGCAAATGAAAATGTGTATATGAAACAAACCCCACTCTAACCTGGCAACTTCCTAAACTGCAAAGGTTTGTAAAACCAATGAAGGCTGCTGAGTGACACTGCACATGCTGTTTGTTACATTTATAGAACCCAAACACCTAAAAGCACAGGAATAAATAATTAAATAAATTTACACTGATTTATAAAAATGCATACTTCCTCACAACACCAATATATTCTTACTAAACTACGACATTGATATGAAACTGCAGTATTCAGATGAAAACAAACACTACCTAAATGAGTATATAAATCATGTTAATTGGACTTATAGCCACATATATTTCTTTTCAGGGTGTTGATGATGCCTTCTACACATTAGTTCGAGAAATCCGAAAACATAAAGAGAAGATGAGCAAAGATGGTAAAAAGAAGAAAAAGAAGACAAAGACAAAGTGTATAATTATGTAAATACAATTTATCCTTTATTCTTAAGGGATACTTAAGAAAGTGATTTTTTTTTTGTACATTACACTAAATTATTAGCATTTGTTTTAGCATTACTTAATTTTCTTTCTGCTTCATGAACCTAAATGCTTGTTTTAAATGACAGTGGAAACTTTATATCCTCTTAAGTGCCAGTATTCCTTGAGTGTTGGTTCTTGAACTAGCAATGCCTGTGGAAGAAAAAACAAACCCTGAGAATTCTCTTAGGATTTTTTGGTGCATGCACAGCTGATAACTTCCTATTTTTCTTACCAATTGTGAACTTTAGTTCTGTGTGCAAACGAAGTAATGAAAATGTTCCACAGCTCTTATATGGTTACTGTGGCTTTTTATCTGGTTGGATAAAAAGACTAGTCAGCATAAGAAACTTTTATTTCCAACTTGTTTTCTTTTATTCTAGATTGACTGCAATATTGAGAGACCAGAAGCCTTTATAGTCTTCCTATAGATTCTGCTTCTAGGCATCTAGTCTTGTAGCATTTCAAATCAACTTCAATGAATGTAAACATATAACTTTCACAAAGTTTTTCACTGCAATTTGTCATGGTCATGTCTGAAATACTATATTTTTTCTATTAAAAAAAGAAAAATTTTAAAAAGACAATAATGCACACCTGGCAATGGAAAAAGTAAAAGTTCTAATTAGATTGATTTGTTATTGCAATGCTTTGCTTAAGACTTCCACTAACTTTTTGTATCGAGATACTCAGGGTGAAATCCTGGTTCCACTAAAGTAACTGGCAAACTTCAGAGTATTTAGTAGGACCAGAATTTCACTGTCGGTGTCACTACTAAGAAATACTGGAAAGCCTTAACAAATGAGTAATTTCAATACTTACAAAGTTAATTCATATGTTGATTCAGAGTTTATCCTAAGAATATAAGGTCAGAACCTTTAGCTTTATAGATGTCAGAAACCATTTTTTCAAGAGTGGCATTAAATATTTCCAAATGCCCATTTGTGTATAATATGGGAGGCATTTTGAAGTCCAGTAACTTCTTTAGATTCAGTAATACCACTTGAATTCAGCTGTTTCATAGACATTAGTTGGAAATTCACTATGCCATAAATATGGGGACGATGGAGAATTAGCACAAACATTCAGTAGGCATAGCTGATATAGGATGAACCTCTCTAAACCGACAATCCTTTGCCTAGCAACATCCGTGGTCCAACAGGACCACAGATGTTCCACAGTCAGAGAATCCTGATGGCTGGGAGTCTCCCAGCAGGAAGACCTGTGGCTGTGCCAGTGGAGCTGGTGACCAACAGTCTGGCTGGGACTGGCAGACCAGCTTGGGACTAAAACCACGGTTGGGTGGGGAGGGGTCAGCAGCCAGGGCTGGGAGCAGAGCCAGGCAGAAGAGCCTGAATTGACCACCCCTCGTTCTGGACTGGTCAGATCCCAAAAGTGCTGGACCAAGGAGGTCCAACCTGTATTATGGTTTCCAGAGCCAATATTGTCTTGTGTTCTGCTGTAATTCTTGTGAAATACTCATTTTTTGTTTCAAATGTTACATGGTGGTTTAGTGGCATAAAATGTCAAGATTGTTATACTCTTAATCAGGTTTTCAGTGTTGTTGTTCCCAGAGAATACGTCTACACTTGCACCCTAGTTCGAACTAGGGATGCAAATGTAGGCAACCGAAATTGCTAATGAATCAGGGATTTAAATATCCCGCACTTCATTAGCATGATCTCGCTGGCGCGATACTCCGCTGAACAGCTGTTTCAAAAGTGAAAGTGCGCGCCGGGATGTGTTAGTTCGAACCAAACCCTTTGGTTCGAACTAATGTTACTCCTCATGTTTTGAGGAGTAGCGTTGAATTCGAACCAAGAGGTTTGGTTTGAACTAATCGTCGGCGCGCACTTTCACTTTTGGCAGCTGTTCAGCAAATAACGGCGGCGAATCATGCTAATGAAGTGCGGGATATTAATCCCGCTTCATTAACAATTTTGATCACCTCATTGCATCCTAGTTGAACTGAATCTAAAATGTAAACGTCTGACTGATTTAAGGGTTTTTTTTAATGATTTTTCTGAGTGGAATTAATCCATTATTTTGCATAAGCTTTCATTTGTAGTATAGCAATAGTTTGGTTAATCTGAACCAAAGTGAGAGTCAGTTACTCCAGTGTTGCCAACTCTTGTGATTTTTTTTTTTTTAACTGTGAATTTAGTAAAATTTGATTTTTTTTCTTAAGGCTCTCCACTCCTGGAATTCAGTTGAATTTACATGAGAATCTCAGCTTCTTTTTAATGTGTCTATCCCTTATAGTTGCCAGGAAGAACTTGAAAAATGTGACTCAGCTGTATGTCAAATAATTGAAGAACTGAAGGCTAATAATATTCAACATGTATTAAAACCTTCTGATTTGTCAGGGCCTGGTTCATAAGCTTTTAGTGGTCATGATAGGCAATACAGGATAATTTGGGAATACCAGTAACTTTTAAACAGAGTTTGCAAATTGAGTTTTTCACAGAGTAGGATTTTCATGTAGCAGTGTAACTTAAAACATATATACAATATTAAAGGTACAACTACATGTGCAAGATGATTTCTTGTTTCTACACAGGGAGCAGTAGTGGCCGTATTTGAAGGAGAGCTGCAATGGTGTTTAGCGGTGTAATAAATGTACTACCTATATTGCTGTATGACTTAAATTATGTGGCTTGGAAAGCATTACAATTTAAAAAAAAATAATTCCAAGCTGCAAGGTAGACTTCATATATATGACCAAAACAAACAAACAAATCTGAAAGATGATTGTGGGAGAAAGTATAATTACATCCTAATTCAGGACCAATAGGAAGTAGGAACAAATCCCTGTAGATGTTGTAAACATCAAGTGCTTTATTTGCAATTTTTAAGTTTAAAACATATTGGGGTTGAAATTTTTGTTGGTTAACTGCATTTTTTTAGACACTACTATCAATGTATTGGAATAATGTAGCAGAAGTGGATAATGTAACTTGAAAAAACAGAAAATAAAATCTTAAGACTTAAGACTTTTTTGTAACTGAATCTGCATGCAAATTTAGGGCTCCTTTAGACAGATTTTATTGATTTTTAACTAAATTGGTAGACAAACTAATTTAGCTGAAATTGGTGCAGCTTTCAAATGTGAATGCAATTATCAGTATAAAAATATTTATACCACGATAGCTTATTTTAATAAGTTTTATCTGTAAAACACCAATTCACTTGAATAAATATTAAAACTGTTTAGACCAGTCTTTTGATCTTTCATCAAAGTATGCTCATCCTTGCCACTGTTGTGCAGTTTTGTCTTAATGTTTGTAGAGACTTGGTGAGGCATGTTGAATTGCAGCTTGCACAAGTTGATCTAATAATTATTCTATCTTTCCTAAATTGAAATGCTTTCCAAGAACATATCCAGATGCTACCTTTTTTCTGATAGTAACTATTAAATGAACTTGTGAAGCCACTTACTACATAAATGCATTAGATTTCCAATGCCTGATAGTAGCTTTATGTAACTTTTGGTAAACACCTTTTTAAAAAAAAAAAAGAAAAAACAGTCATCAGTTAACTTAAAGATGAAATTTTATTGTTTTGATTCTTTTAACCAATACAGTTGTCCTAAAATCTTGGTTGGCTGAGATTATGTAAAAAAATTCACAGTATAAAATGACTGTCATTATATTTCTTTAAGGAAATTACTATATAAAAACTTCCATTCTTTTGTCTATACTATCAAGCAATACAACTATTTCTTTCTTAGCCCACCATGCTGTAATTCTTTTTTGTAAAATCTACATTAAGCTACACAGGCAGTAATCTTTCCTAACATTTCCTAATAATTCCACTGTCTTGTGTTTTCATGTTGAAAATACTTCTGCTTTTTCCTCTTGAGTGCCAACTTCTTACTAGAACAATTTCTTAATGTAATATGTTTACCTGGAATGTATTTTAACTATTTTTGTATAGTGTAAACAGAAACATGCACATTTTGTACATTGTGCTTTTTGATGTGGAACATATGCAGCGTGATCCCATTTTCCCATCATTTGGTTGCGTGACCTAAGAATATTGGTCATACCTGACATTAAATTAAAAGAATGACCACTGTTTAAAATGTTAATGTTTTATAGGAGTATGTGCTGTGAGGTGATCTGAAATTTGTCATTTTTTGTCAAATTGTACTGCTCCTATTTATTGTAATGTAATAAAAATAGTTATTGTGACCTTTTGTTGCTATTGAATTTGTTGCACCGTCCAATACATTTAATGCTAATATTTATAGTTAAGTATCCTATAAACTTCCTTTATTTGGCAGCCCCTTTCAATTTCTCTTGCTGTTTTGATTTCCAGCCATGCTGTAATCATCTTTGCCCATCAACTTTTGTGCAACTTCACAGCCCCCACCTCCATTTACTGTCATATACTCTAACGGACTCTTTCCTTTGTGAAACCTATAACAAATAAGTTTGGGCAAAACATTCTAGGACACTAGTGCAGGGCTTTGTTCTGTGTATTATCAGCAGGGCTCGTGCCAACTGATACTTTTTTTGCAGTTTGCTTTTTTTTTAAAAAACTAGGAAATTACACTCACCCCCCCTTTATATTAAAAGAATATTATTAATGTGGAAAGTCAAACACTCATAAATGAGGAAGTAAAGATGGCAGAGTTCAGGTTGTATATGTATTCCAATTAGGGATGTAAAAGGTTTAACCCGTCACAGTTAGGGATGTTAAATTTAGATTAATTGGCTAATCGAATAGTTGATGCAGTTTGCATTAACTATTCAATTAGTCGATAAGGATGCCTCCAGGGCTGTTGCTACACCTCAAAGGTGAAAGCTCTGTGGGGAGCATGGGGTGAGTGGGGGACTCAAGCAGTGCCCAGCTGACCCCAGGCTCCATGTGGTGTTTCAAAGCGGCAGCACCACATGGAGCCCGGGGTCAGCCGGTGGGAGACTCCCAACTGGCCCCGGGCTGCATGCCGTGTTTCAAAACAGCAGACCCTGGGCTCCACGCAACCCTCCGCTTTGAAGCATCCCATCCTCTTCCCCCCTCCCCTTGTTGCCTCTTTCTGATAGAGGCAGCAAGGTGGGGGGAAGTGACCAGTCATTCACATCCCTAGTCACAGTTCTGGTTATACGGTGGGGGCTGGAGCAGCTCCCTGCTCACCCTGGGCAGGGGGCTGCTCCAGCTCTGCAAGACCCACCACAGGTAGGGGCTGCTCCAGCCGGCTGGAGTAGCCCCAGTTCATGGTGGGCCCTGCCTGGTCTCCCCTGCCCCTGCACTGCAGGTTACGTGCTGTGATTCTTTGGGAGCGGGACTGGCAAAGGCTGCTGGCCTGTTCCCAGGGATCTCGCTGCACAGCCGCAGCGAAGCATCCCTGGGAGAGTTCCTGGGGAGGCAGCTTCACTGAAATAGCAAAGCGCCCCCAGGAGTGGAGCTGGCTGCCCTTACCAATCCTGCTCCTGGGAAGGCATTTGCCTGATGGCCCCACTTCCAAGCTTTATACTGCAGAGCAGCGTTTCCCAAACTATGGGCCGCAGCCCGGTACTGGTCCACGGGAAAAAAATACCGGGCCTCAACGTGGCTGCCGGGGTGTTCCGGGCTCCCGGAGTGCCCGTGCGGTGCCCGGTCCCCCAAGCCCTGGGCCGGCCTGTGCTGAGGATGCAGCTGGATGTTCCGGGCTCCCAGCACAGGCGTAGCAAGGGGAGGAGCAGTAGCCTCCGGGCTCCACATTGAGGGGGGGAGGTGCAGGGCGCTGGGCTCACCTGGGCTGCAGGAGGTGGGAGGTGCTGGGAACCCAGCACTGGACTCAAGGGGAAGGAGGTAGGGAAGGAGGGGCAGGGAATCAGCACTGGGCTCAGCATGTCTGCGGGGTTTGGGGGGAGGTGCAGGGAAATGGAGTTCAGCTGGGCTGTGAGAGTGAAGAGCTTTGGGCGGGGGAACTCAGAGCTCAGTTTGGCTGCAGGAGAAGGGAGATGCTGGGAACCAGGGCCAGACTCCAGGGGAGGAAGGGGCAGGAAATCAGTACTGGGCTCACAGTTCTGCAGGGCTTGGGGGGAAGTGCAGGGAAACGGGGCTCAGCTGTGCTGTGGGGGAGGCATGCAGGGAACCAGTGCATGGCTCATCTGGGCTGAGGTGGATGGGGGAAGGCGCAAAGAACAGAAGGGCAGCAGCTCAGCTGGGCTGTGAGGGGCTGCAGGGAACTGGTGCTGCACTCCCTTGGATTGTGGGGGATGGTTTTGGGGGAGGTGCAGGAACCAGCAGGGGTGGGCAGCTCAGTTGGGTTGCAGGGAGGAAGGTGCAAAGAAGCCTAGTGGAGGAGGGAGGGGGCACCAGGAGCCCTGAAATGACCTCCCCTGGTCCAAAAAATCCCTCATCTGGGACCAGTCAGGTCCAGAGGGTGCCAGACCAGGGAGGTCCAACTCCTACCCAAATCCCCTCCTTGCACCCTCCCTCCTAGCCAGATACCCTACCCCCAATCTGCTCCTGCTCCTGTCTCCTGGAGTGCCTGTGCGGCGCCAGGTCCCCCAAGCCCTGGCCCAGGCTGGGTGGAGGATGCAGCCGGGTGAAACAGTGAAAATTTATTCATTTTTCATTATTTTTTTTAATGTGTTTATATTTTTGGGCTGCAAAAACCAGTACTGAAAAAACACTTGTTCCAACTAAAGTAAAAAGTTTGGGAAACCCTGGTCTAGCCAGCTTTCTATCCATCTTACAGTCCATTTATCCAATCCATATTCCCTTAACTTGTTGGCAAGAATATTGTGGGTGACAGTATCAAAAGCTTTGCTAAAGCTGGCACTGGAGGCTTTGGGAGGACCAGAAACAACTTATTTGCATATTCATCATTTGCTTAATGAATACGCAAATATGCAAATGAATGTTACTGGTCCTACAAAAGCTCGTGGATGGATTTACTGGCCCAGTGTCAAAAAGTTTGGGAACCCCTGCTGCAGAGTCCAAAGCGTGTGTAACTGCTAAGGTTTTTAGCAGTTACATGGTTACCTTTTAAAACTTTTTACATCTCTAATTCTGATAGTCCTTAAATACTTGATCACTTACCATTATTTTTCCATAGGACTCCTGCTTCCTTGAGTACCCAGTATGTATCTACAATGGGGTTGAATTTAGGGGTTGAGTAGTAAGACCTCTGATTCTTTTGTGGCATAAGTCAGAAGGTATGCCGGGAATGAGAAAGGAGCTGATTACACAGTAAGAAAGGATGGTCTCATAGACGATACAGTTGAATAATGCCCCTAGTAACTAGATCCTATTTCTGTTACTGCTACACTCCACATGTTATGCTAGTCAAGTGACTTAACACATTTTTCACAGGTGGTCCCTAATACTATATTCGTTTCCTGGGTGCCTGATCTGTAGAAGTGCTAACTCCTCCCAGCTCTAAGTCAATAGGAGCTGTGCTTTGAATATATAATGTGCTACTTAATGCTAAATAGTCCAATAATATGTTTTCAATCACACTGTAGGAGTCTCAGGCTGCGTCTACACTGTGGGAAGGTTTGATGGCGAAAAAGGTTGACGTGCAAAAGTTGCCAAAAGTGAAACCAGTCAAACTTTTTCTGCCTCCTATTGTCAGCATTTCAAGGCCACACTGTTAGCACCCTATTGACCGATACAGCAAAGCAATGCGGGTAGGCGTCCCACAGTGTGGTGGTGTGGGAAGGCACAGCTGATCTCTATGTTTCCTGGGGTTCCCTCAGAATTCTCTCTGCTCCCAGCAGCTGAAGATGCTGTATTATGAAGCAGTATGGGAGCTCTGTGAGCTCTCCATGCTAAGGAATATCAAAGCAGCACAACAATTCAGCCCTCCCCCTGCAGCAGCAGTTTGCCTGCTGCTGTGTTCCTAATGCAGGGCAGAACAGGAGCATTTCAATTATTTGTTCTTTGTCCCCAAACAGAGCAGCTCACAGCTTTCAGATGCTCCCCCACACTTTGAAAGGGGAAGGGTACATGCCTGCAGGGCAGCAGAGATCAAAACACTGAGCACAGCCATCAGAGCAGGTGTTGGAGGATACTGGCAGAACCCAGTTCTGTTGCCAAAACAAAACAGAGTCCACAATGGCTCTCTGTCAACAGTAAAGGGAGGTTTAAAAGCCAGTTCCCCCCCAGCACTGTCTCCGTGGTGCGACCAGCCGCTCCCTGCTGCTGCCTCTAGCAGAGGTAGTGGGGTGGGGCGGTCGTGTAGGGGGACTGCTGTGAAGAAGTCTCTGCCTGTGGTGGCCCAGGCTGTCTGCAGGCAGAGGCTGCTCCAGCAGCAGCCCCTGTTCGTGGTGGCCCAGAGCAGCCTCTGCCTGTAGCCAGTCCAGGCTGCTGCGAACAGGGGCTGCTAGACCCGGCGCGAGCCATGAACAGGGGTGAGCTGGCCACAAACAGGGGTTACTGCCGGAGCAGCCTCTGCCTGCGGCCAACCCGGGCTGCGACAAACAGGGACTGCTGGACCCAGTATGAGCCAGGACCGAGCAGTCCCAGCTCTTACTGGTCCAGGACCACTCCGGCTCTGCATTTTAAATGTAGTATGAGCCATCTCTTACTTCATTTAAAATGCAGAGCCACAGCAGTCCCAGCTCGCGCCGGGTCCATGAGCTACCCCTGCTGCAGCTCTGCAGTTTAAATGTAGTAGGAGCCATGCTACCTGCATGCCCGGCTCTTACTACATTTAATTGACAGAGCCACAGCAGGGGTAGCTCCTGGACAGGTGTGAGCCGGGACAGAGCACAGTCCCTTATCAACTAATCGTGAGGGTACTGTAGCCAATTTGAATGGGAAAATTGCTGGCTGCTCCCTTTCCTCAGGGTGCAAGGGGAAAGTTCACAGCTCGCTGCATTTCTCACTCTGGGGAGTGCAGGGGGAGACAAATCTGAAACTGTTCCAGACAGGCAACATGCACCCATCACCAGGCTGGAGTTGCAGCAACCATGCAGAGGTGCTTCTTATCTGGCCCCATGCTGCTGAGGTGAGAGAGGGTAGGGTTCTCCTCTCTACGGGGCAGCCTGTATACTGAACCCCTTACCTCCAGCCCCACCCTCAGAGCAATGAGCAGCGGTGGGTAAATCTTCTTGTACTAAATAGAAAGGCAGTGCAGCTATAAAGATTTGTGTGGAAGAAGGACATTTTCAAACTAGGATGGTAGAAATTAAAAAGACCTCATTTATCTCAGACAAAATGGTATATTACAGTTTCAGTAACCTCTAAGTCAATTATATAAATAACGTGGCTAAACCAGCAACGCCACTTTAGTAGTTCACTTAAATGTAATTTTAAAAGTTTCATTTTACTTCCTCTTGTGATCTTAAATGGAATTCAAACATAGGTCTATATTATTATTAGCACTGCTGGCACCCTTTCAGGAATAGTGGCCATGATTTAAGTGCTACACCAGAAGCACAGAGCATGATTTTTCAGCATTGAAACAGTGAATCTTTACAAAAAATATAATTTTTCACAGCTGACTAGAACTAGAGGACATCGCATTCTGGGTGTGAACACTTAGCAAATGTTTCTCTAAATAATCATCTTCCATACTCAGTGATTTTTTTTTTTACAGTTGAGAGAGGCTAAGAGTATCCGCTAACTTACCAAAATGACACAGCCAATCTCCACTAAAATATTTTTTTACAACTAATTGCACTTTTGAAATGGTTTTCATTTGTAGTGAGTAGGAAACGATTCGTAAGATTTTAAGACTAAGATTACATTAAACTCAAAAAACAGAAGAAAATATTAAGTTTGGGTCAATGTTAAACACTTAGCTTTTTTTCCATACTACATAGCATTTTTTTTGTTCATATACATTTGATTTGCATTCAGTCTTAAATCCATTTGTTTAGTGAAGAAAATTATGTGAGGAAACAAATTAGATTATTTTCTGTCAGAGCATTTTTGTGCATGAACTTCAATTTAGGCTAGATTAGAATGGTGAGCAAACCCTCAGAGCTATCACTATAAGATCATTTTTACATGCCACAGAACTTTATATTTAAATAATTAAAATAGCCACTCTAAATGTAGCCACTAACGTGGACATATTTATCTCATTGCCTTTAACATAACTATTCTTTTTTTATTAATTCATCCCAGCTGCTAACCTGCATTGTCACAAGTGCAGGGTCATCAATATTATAGCTCACTTGTTCTTATTGTCACCCTCATAGTACCGCTGTTTCATAGCCCTGTACTTTCTGAGATAATACAGGGCCTCCAGCTCTTTTATAACAAATTCTCCACGAGCAATTAGTTGCTTAATTTTTTCTGGATCGTTCACATCCTTATTTTTTAGGAAAGCTGCCTTCAAACGGCTTCTAAAGTAGTCTGCTCCTTTGGGATATTCCCTTCCAAGGTACAGCAGCTTAAAAAAAAAAAAAAAGTATTTTAGAACTTTGCAATATGTGGCAAAATGTTTATCTAGTTAAGCAGAAGTACTAGTGGCATTCAAGACACTTACATTTCTGTAAAGATTCAGCACTTCACCTCTTATAGGATTGGCCATTTTTTCATATTTCACTGAACATAGCACTTATTTACCTAAAGAATAATCAGTTTGATATTAGCCACATACTAAACTAACAAATGACTGCACTTTAATCATTTATGATATTACTTACACTACTAACCAAAATAACTATGATTGAATTAGATTTCCTTAGTTTTTGCTTTCCTGAATTAGCAGGAGTGCATTTACAATTTAATGAAGACAGGTCTTATTTTAAGTAAATCAATCAATTCTGAAAATAATTCAATGTATATTTCCCAGTTCAGGATGTGGAAGCTTGCAAGCTCAACACTACAATTTTTTATAATTCCTTGTATTAATATGTAGATTATATGGCAAGTAGGCAGCATCTCTTCTATCTCAATTAGATTGTCAATCTTCCAAGTTCAGTGGCTCTGTCATTTCTGAAGTTCTTTAGATCAGGGGTCTCAAACTCCCATCCCCCAAGGATGTGGCCTTGGGGATTACTGGCGGGACTGGTGGTGGTTGGCAGCAGTGGTCGGCCTCCCTTGAACTCCCTGTGTTGGTGGGAGCCACGGGGAAGCAGAGGACTCAACTGCAGAGAGCACGGGGGAACCTGATCACTGCTGCTGCCCAGCACCACGCTCCTCCCCTGATGATCCCTGAGGCTGCATCCCTTGGGAGGCAGGATGCTATTGGAGGGGAGAGGCTGGGGCAATGGAAGGAAGAGGCGGGGGTTGAGGGACAGGAATGGACAGGCCCCCATTCCAGCCTTCTGGGACTCCCAGGCTGGATTGTGCAACTGCTCCAGCCAGGGATGACCTGTGGGCCAGGAGTTTGAGTCTCCCGCTGTAGATGAAGCAAAACTGGAAGTAAACTATAAAAACCAAACAATTGAGATTCAAAAGTGGAAAAAGCTGAGCTAGAAGAACTCTTCTGGAGTGATATCTAAGTTTTTATACTCTGTTTTTCCTAAATAGCTGAATCATTTGTGATTCAGAAAGTAGCTGAGCATGAGGTCAGCAAGCTGTATGTTTTATATTTAACTCTTGTAGCAAGACTGCATTTGAATCCTGAAAGATTTGTATGAAGACTAGAGATCCAAGGACAGGACAGATTTCAAGCAATCATTTAGCAGCACTCTCATTTCTAAACCTTTTCAGTAACTACTGGCAGATCCCAACCTGCCTCCTTAAGTATGTTCAAGAAATGAATGATTGCAGGATTAATTTTCCTATGCTTGACTTTATACTCACACACAGGCTGTCTCATCAGGTATTTATCACCATATATTAGTTATAAGTAGGGATGTTAAAATGTGTTTGTGTAAATGTGTATCCACTGGAATTTTCAGTGGATACAGTACATTCAGTGGGGGGAGGGAGGAGCTGGTGCTTCTAGGGAGCTGGCTTTTAAGCTGGCTCCCTGCAAGCACCGACTCCTGCCTCCACCTGCCCTCTGTGCTGCTGCCTCTGTGGGAGACAGCAGCAGTGGGGGAAGTGGCAGGTGGCTCTGCAGAAGCCAGCATGTGTATAACACTAAATTCTCCCTAAGTAGCACAGTCTTATAGGGAGCAGCTCTATATAAATAACCAGCTTTTAAGTCTACTGGCTCCTGCCTGCACTCCCCTTCCCAGCACTGCTGCCTCTGTGGGAGGCAGAGGGTATGTGTGTGTCAGGCTCATCAGTTAACCATGTACTTGGCTACAGTTCACATCCCCAGTTATAAGCCTATATTTTATTAAGAAGCAGAGACTGGACAGTTTACCTTGTGGGGCTCAAAGTCTGTACATTCACTTTGAATCCAAAGGGTTTGGAAAGTTCATGAGCATGCCGGGGGGCTCCTGCTACTACTTATCATGAAGATTTGAGTCAGAAGTAAGGATGTTAAAAAGTGGTAATTGGTTATTTGTGTAGTTGATACAATTTGTTATCGACTACATGATTAGTCAATAAGGGAAGGAGCTCAGTCCCAGCTCATGACAGGTCCATGAGCTATCCCCGGTGTGGCCCTGCAATTTAAATGTGGTAAGAGCTGGGAGTGCAGGCAGCCCCCAGACCCAGCCCGAGCCGGGACTGAGCAAGCCCAGCTCAGTTCTGGCTCATGCCAGGTCTAGGCCCTACCTAAGATTAGGGTTGCCAGATACCTTCACAAAAAATCCTGAACATGGCGTGGGGGAAAAATTGGTGGTGGGGGGGGGAAGGGAGACCAAACTTGTTGAGCCCCCCCCCAAAAAAAGTCATCGTGTCTTTAAATTCCTGCGTTCCCTCCTCCCCCGCCAGGGGAAAAATATCCCCACCAGCTTTCCGTCCAAGAAAAACAGAAAATAGCGGACATTTTACATGTCTAGTATTTTTTTTTTTTTTTTACCGGACAGGAGATGCAATTACCGGACCGTCCGGGTGAATACTGGACACCTGGCAACCCCAAGAGCCCTTACTACATTTAAAATGCAGAGCTGCAGCAGACACAGCTCCCAGACCCCACACGAGCTAAAACTGAGCTCAGCTTGCTCAGTCCCAGTTCGTGTGGGGTCCAGCAACCCCTGTTCACAGGCGTCCCAGTAGAGAGCTGGGACACTCCCCCCCTCCACGGACACAGACTTCTGCCACAGCAGCATGTGTTCGCGGTCAGCTTGGGGTCAACAGCATGGGGGGTTGGGGCAGGTGGCACCACGGAGCTGGTGCGGGGGAGAACTGGTTTCTAAGCCGGCTCCCGCTTCCCCACCCACCCCCCTCGTTGCTGATTGCAACACTGGGCGGGGGGGGCGAGTAGTGGACTGGACTAGGCGCTTACTCCCCAGTCAGAAGGCCCCTGCCGGGCTGCATGCGCGTGGCCCCTGGGCTGGGGGCCCCAGGTCCCCGCAACATACCCCGAGGCCAGGTGTCTGGTGCGCTGGGGACGCCCAGCGCTGGCTGGGAAACCCCCCAGCCCAGGCCCCTCGCAGCCGGGCGGGGACTCACCAGCCCCGCCCGCTCCCTCGCCTGGTGCGGGGGCCCCTGGGGCTGACGGGGGGCGCGCACAGTGCAGCCCCCGCCCCGCCCAGGGCGCTGCTCCCTCTCCCCGGAACGGTGCCGCCAGGGGAAGGGGGGAGGCCCCTGCGGGCTGGGACTCGGAAGGATGGGGCGCTGTTCTGTACCTTACCACTTGCCCTGCCGCAAAACCAGCCGCGCACGCTTTACGACCGTAAAGCGCCGCCCGCAGGGCGAGCGGTCCGCCGGGCGGGTGAAGCGCGCGGGAGGGGGCGGGACGTGGTGTGCAGGAGTCTGGAGCGGCTGCGCGAGAGCTCGGCGTGGGCGGGGCTCGGGCGCTAGGCAACGGCGGGGCGGGGTAAACAGCGCCGGGCTGCGGACTCGCGTCGAGATGGTGAGAGCGGAGCGGGGGGAGCCCGGCGCTGGGGTTGTTGGGGGGCGGCGGGCAGGTCACTCCCCCCCCCCGCTCAGTTCCCGTCTCCCATCTGCCTCGGCGTGTCCCTGGGCGGCACGAGCGTTACCCTCCCCCCCCCCGTTCGCGTCGCGGCTCCCAGCCGGCCGGCGGGGTGAGCTGTGCCGGGCGGGGGGGGCTGGTTTGCGTCAGTCTCGGGCAGGGGCGCTGGGAGCCGCTGGGCCGAGCAGTAGCTCCGGTCTGTGCTGGAAACCGCTTCAGACCCCCCCGCCGCGCCTCCTTGCAGCGCCTGGCGCACCGCCCCCGGGGGGTCAACCACGGTCGGTCAGGCGACCCGCAGGGGGTGAGCGCCCCTCATCCCCGAACGGGAAGTGCAGGCGGGCAGCCAAGCGTCTCCCGCAAGGGGGCGTTTCAGTCTCCCCCCGCCAGGAATGCTGGGGCTACCAACAAAAGAGCCCAGTTAGTAGGCACCTGGGGCGGGAGGGGGTTTGCAAGGTTCAGCTCTATCTCCTAGGACCCTGGTGTCCAGCCAGTTCTGAAGCAAACTAGCCTCACTCTGCTGGCCAAGTAGCCACATTGTTCAGGCCAAATAGCCACATGTGGCTAGCGTGTTGGGCCCCGTGGCTCTAGGAACTGGGCTGAGCACCAAATGCGCTTCACCTGCCAACAGGGTGGCAGGAGAACCAATGGGGGCAACGGCCCTTGGGCTAAGCGATTCAAAAGGGCACAGGACACCCAGCACCACCACTGCTGTGGGTCCTTTAAATCCTGAATGGAGCTGAGGGCTGGCTGACCCTAAACCAGCCCTTCTGCCTGAGGCCCCGCCACTTCAGGGAGGCTGCACCATCCTTGCTCAAGAGCCCAGCCATTCTGTCAAACCCCTTGCACTTCACACAAGCCACTAAACTAGAAATCATGTTCTGTCTCTGCGAATCTGGGTTTGACTTTCGATGATAATCTGGAGGAGAGAAACACTTTAGACCAGTTCCTCAAAAGTATTTGGGCTCACCAGATCAGTGGACAATAGGAGCTTAAGTCTCATTGAGAAACTGAGCCTTTATGCTAAGCCTGATGAATCCAGTTTCTTATGTTGTAGGAAATCCCTGGGATATTTTAGAATGAAACTCAGCTTGCATTCTCCTACACTTCACTTTCACACCCTATCAAATCCATTGCACAACAATACACCATTTCTTCTACACCACCACCACCCTCCCCCAGGAGAACCTTTTATTCCCTCTCCAGCTATCCATTTCTGGTCAATTCTAGGTCCTCCTCTTGCTTCTTCACTGGCTGCCTCTCCATTCCACTCTGATATTCTTCAGCATAATGCATACAAAATTTACCCATTAGTGTCCACGCATGTTAATATTAACTGGCTATTTCCTACACATTGCACTGAAAATTTAACCATTTGGTAAATGAGGCAGTATTTGGTAGGGTACTGAGTGTTGTGAGTGCTACTTTAGTTTCTATTCTTTACTCAGACTTCTTAGCATATGCACAATGTGCTTAAGGTGGCACAGGACCAGGATTCATCACTGAATTTGCTTTGCTCGTGGTATCAATAACTTGCCTGGTCCAGGTACTGACAGGAAGTGCAATGCGAGTGCTGATCCACGTAACTCCTTATGTTGCTTTTGGAAAAATCCCTTAGTGGTGTTGTGCTTCAGTTTCTCCATGTATAAAAAGGGATCAATGATTCACAAGTCTGTATAGTGATTGATGATAATTGTAAGACTATATGTTCTATAAACTAACATAATCCATGTATCTGCAAAAAATGTTATGGGTTCCATGGTTACTAAAATGCTCCCTTGGGGCAGAGCTGGCAGCCAGAGCACTCCCAGCCCCACTCACAGAGGCAGCAGGGGGCTTCCCAGATCAGCTCCCCCACACAGACTGGCTCCTGTCTGCTGCCCATGAGGCTGCTCCAGCATCCCTCTTGCCCCCCTTCCCCAAATCCCATGCTACTGCATCTTATACAGAAGCAGCAGCGTGGGCTGGGAGGGCCAGACAGCTCCATGGAGTGGTGCTCTTTGAGAGCCGAATTTTAAACCTGCACCCCTCAGCACCAGCTCCTGCTCCCTCTTTGGGAGGCAGCAAGGGGAGGCAAGTGACTCTGGGATTTGGTGCTTGTGGGAAACTGTCTCTTAAGATGGCTTCCCCCAGCACCCGCTCGTCTCCCGTGCTGCTGCCTCTGTGAGAGGCAGAAGTGGGCGGGGGGGAGTCAGCTCCAGGGGAACCAGCAGGTGCTGGGAGGTGGCTTAAAAGCCGGTTTCCCATGGGCACCTGCTCCTGCTGCTCTCCCCCACTGCCTTGATACAAAGGCGGCGGGGGGTGTTGCGGGGTGGACTGTGTAGTCATTAGGATTAACCAATAAGCCCAGGCTTATTAGTTATTCATTTAAACAACTATACACTAACAGCCCTACTATAAACCAGTGAAACGAGGAAGCAAGGTCTTCAAAGACATTTTTAACTAAAATGTACATTTGACTGAGTTAAGTCTCTGATGATGCATCAACTTTTAATGGACAAATGAAAATGAATGTGCTGCCACAACCTTAACTACAGTATATTGCTATGAAATGTGGCAGTGGTCTGTTAATATCAATAAAAGCAATGAAGTTGTTGTGTAATATACTAGTGGGTCTCCCTTTCTCCTGTATTAAAGGCATTGGTTATTCCCCTCCCTCAAAGTTTTTTCATATAATCTCTTATCAATGGCTAAGCTTGAAATGAAATCTGCTTACCTGTCTGATTTTAATTTACATAGTATTTACATTTCTTAATTATAGTCTGTTTAGGTACTGTAATCTCTGACTCTCCCTCTCTTCTTTTTCTGTGAACTTTTAGGGGCCAAAAAAGGAAAAAAAGGTAGGTAGGCATGTAGGTAAATGTGTGTATGTGTATGAGATAGACATAGATATAACAACAAAGATATGATCTAGCTCAGAAATAATTTGTTGAATTCAGTAGTGTTTGTTTACATAGTTGGGAAGAACAGTTTCCTCACTCAGGAGATTATGGGGTGAAATACTATGGCTTGTGTTATAGAATCGTAGCAATATAGCCATTGAGAGCCCATCAAGTTAAGTTCCTGCACTGAGGCAAGACCAATTAAATCTAAATACCCTTTAACATGCTTGAAGACTGTTATCAGGTACCCTATCAGTCATTTCTCAGGACTACACATGCAGGCTTTTTTAATTTATGTCAGGATTTTTAAACCTTTTATTGTTTTTGTAGCTGTCCTGGACTTTCTTCAATATTTATTGTCTTTCTTACAGTGTAGTGCCCTAAACTGGCCATAGTATTCCAACTAAGATCTCATCAGAGTAAAGTAGAGCGTAACAGGTATCTCCCTTGTCTGTCATACAACACTTCTGCTAATACACCCCAGAACATTAGCCTGTTTTTACAACTGCATCATTGTTGACTCATATTCAATTTGTGATCTACTATAAACCCCTAATCCTTTTCAGCAGTACTAGCTAACTATGTTTTGTAGTTATGCATTTGATTTTTTTCCGTCAACAAGAGAAGGACTTTGCACTTTTCGTTATTGAATTTCATCTTGTTGATTTTAATTCTCTAATTTTATCAAGGTTGTTTTGTGTTCTATACCCATCTTCCAAAGTACTTGCAACAACTCCTAGCTTGGAGTCATGTGCAGATTTCATATACATACTCTCTGCTCCATTATCCAGATCATTAATGAAATTATTGACTAGAACAAGATCCAGTACTGAGCTGTTATGCAGGATGTCAAACTAGATGACTCCCTCGTGGAGCTAATCTACAAGTAGTATTAAGGTCTGATATATTTTAGGGGAAGGTTAAGACATACTATTGAGTCAAATTTGCTGTAAAAGACTTTGTAAAACAAGATTTTACAACACTTAGGACAAAAAAATTCCATGTTTAAAAATTCCAGTATAATCTTTAAAATTTACATAAAACAAACATGTTGCACTATAGCATTTCATAGGTGACACATTGCATCACTGGACTGAGGCATGAGAATCTGGGGGGAAATGATTAGACTATTTTTGTAAACAAGAGAAACTGACATCTGTTTTCATCTTCCAAACTGAGAGAAGTCAATAAATGATATATAGTAAAAAAGCAATATATCTAAAGTTTTTTCAGCTTTTCCTAAGGCCTTCATCCTGCAGTCAAACTCACCAGCATATCTTCTATGTCTCTTATCTTCAGATCTTGTGGCAGATCTTTCAAGATGAATGCTTGAGTAATACATGTGATGGGATTCAATTTTTTCTAACTAAGGCTATGATTTAGTCATGAGTATTTTAAATAAAGGTTGGGCAGAAAACAAAAATGTATGGCCTGTGACGTATCGGAGACTTACACTAAAATTGCCGGTAATTAAATGTGGTGGAAGGAGGGTGTGCTGGTAGAAGGAGGCTCCCAGGGACACATGAAGCAAATGGGCCATGGCTGTTCTGGCTGGCAATCCAGGGCCTGCTGCCTAAGGCCAGCTTCTCAGGGCTGCTGAAGCAACAGCTGGTGTATCTGTCCCGGGGGCCACCTTAGCAGCTTGTCCAGGAGTTCAGCTGCTTGAGGTGGCCCTAGGGTCAGTCACGCTGACCACTGCAGAAGTTGCAGAGGTCACAGAAAGTCACAGAATCTGTGACTTCTGTGACCTCTGTTACATAAATAGAACCCCAGTCATAACTTCATTGTCATCAGTAAAGTTACTGTCTCTTATTGCAGCAGTGAATTTGACTTAATCTTTTGTTCAAGTTTCATAACAAGCCTTGTAACTGAGTTTCAATTTATGCATTTAAGTTTTCATTTTTTTTGTCAAACAAGCTACACATGGTGGCACACATCTGAACAAGCGCACATGACCTCAATATTGGTGCACAAGACAAAACTCCCTCTGCTCATGGATGGAAAATCTTAGAGGGAACACTGCATCTAAGATAAAATTTTCTAGAAATACCACTGCTACCAAGGTGGGGCAAAAGTACGTAATGAGAAGGCTTCCATTATATTACAGTATTTATTTAAAGTGCTGGCCTCTGCCCCTTTTATCGCCATCTTCCTTTTGGTTATCCTGCACCTGATTCTTTATTGCCTTACATTTCATGGAGTAATTTACATTTATGCAAAATGGCAATACAATTTTATTATTATGAACTAGCAAGTTATATGCATGTCCCACTCTCATGGGTGCAAATGGCAAGATAGTGGGGAATCAGGATGTAAAGATAGAGATAGGGAACCTATTTGTCACTTACATGCTAGTGATATTAAACTCTGTGTGCCTCCATTGTTTCAAACAAAAAACAAATTATTTCATCTTATCTGCCTTTAGCAAAGACAAAGATGCATCAATAAGTTCATAAAATCATAGAACTGGAAGCAACCTCAAGAAGTTATCAAGTCCAGTCAGGGGTGACCACTGAGAAGAGACACCTAGAGGACATAGCCCATGAGACATCTCCCCCCCCCCCGACCAACCTGGGGAAGTTCTGGGACTGCTTTCTCTGCCTTTTCCCACCCCTGCTCCACCCCCCGCCCTGCCTTTGATCCTCCCACCTCTTCCCTGAACCAGTGTAGCCAGTAGAGTAACACAACGTGGGGCCACATTGCTCTGCTTGCCCTGCCACTTCCAGTGAGTATTGGGGGGGGGGGGGTTGGATCCTTGATGCAGGCCCAAGATCCCCACTCGTCCATCCTGATGCCCAGGGACTCTGGCCCTGCAGGCTGGCCTCTTGCCCTTCCTGCCTATGGCATTTTGGGGGATGCATGCCCACACGTGCTGCCCCCCGAGTACAGTCCCCTGCACTCATGGCAGGATCAAGCACCATCTTCTAAACCATCCCTGCCAGTGTTTGTCTAACCTGCTGTTCAAAATCTCCAAAGATGGAGATTTTGCTACCTCCATCCTGACAGGAAGTTTTTCCTAATGTCCAGCCTAAACTTCCTTTACTGCGGTTTAAGCCCATTGCTTCTTGTTTTATCAGAGGTTACGGAAAATATTTTTTTTCCTTCCTCCTTGCAACAACCTTTTAGGTACTTGAAAGCTGT
Organism: Rafetus swinhoei; assembly: GCA_019425775.1. Lineage (NCBI taxonomy): Eukaryota > Metazoa > Chordata > Testudines > Trionychidae > Rafetus > Rafetus swinhoei. The sequence goes on from CM033437.1 coordinate 230,636,149, forward strand.
CTTCATGTCCCCTCTCAGGGTGCATCTACACAGCAGGGTTTAACTCGAAATAAGCTCCGCAAATTGAGCTATGTCAATTGCGTAGCTTATTTCGAAATTGGGACCGTCTACATAGCACTTACTTAAAAATAGAGCACTGACTTTCCTTGCTCCTCGTACAATGAGGTTTACAGGAGTTGGAGTAAGAAGTCCTCCAGTTTAACAGTATTTTGTTACGTCGAAATAACTGCCTGCTGTGTAGACACGGACTAAGTTATTTCGAAATGCTGCGTAAATATACCCTCAGTCTCTTTTCCATACAAAACCCAGTTATTTCAATCTTTCCTTATAGGTCATGTTTTCTAGACTGTTGCTCATTTTTGTTGCTTTTCTCTGGACTTTTTCTAATTTTTTCACATCTTTTTTGAAACGAGGTGCCCAGAACTGGACATAGTACTCTAACTGAGGCATAATTAGAGCTGAAATATTACTTCTCATGTCCTGCTTCTAACACTCCTGCTGATATATCCCAGAATGATGTTCACTTTTTTGCAACAGTGTTGCACAGTTGGCTCATACTTATCTCGTGGTCCACTATGCTCTTTGGATCCCTTTCCGCAATACTCCTTCCCAGGCCGTCATTTCCCGTTTTGTATGTGTGAAACTAATTGTTCCTTTCTAGGCGGAGTACTTTGCATTTGTCCTTATTGAATTTCATCCTATTCACTTCCAGTCATTTCTTTGTTTGTCCAGATCATTTTGAATTATAATCCTATCCTGCAAAGCACTTCCAGCCCCTCCCAGCTTGGTATCATCTGCAAATTTTATAAGAGTACGCTCTCTGTCATTATCTAAATTATTAATGAAAATATTGAACAGAACTGGTCTCTGCAAAACCCCACTCATTATGTCCTTCCAGCATGACTGTGAACCATTGATAACTTCTCTGGGAACCGTTATCCAGCCAGTTATGCACCCACCGTGTAATAGCTGCATCTAGGTCATGTTTCTCTAGTTTATTAATGGGAAGGTCATACGAGACTGTATCAAATGCCTTACTAAAGTCTTGATATATCACATCTACCTCTTCCCTCTTATCCACAAAGTTTGTTATCCTGTCAAAAAAACTATCAGTTTGGTTTGACACTATTTATTTGTTCTTGGCAAATCCATTCTGACTGTTACTTATCACTTTATTATCTTCTAGCTATTTACAAATAGATTCCTTAATTATTTGTTCCATTATTTTTCCTGGTACTGAAGTTAAACTGACTGGTCTGTAATTTCCTGGATTGTCTTTATTTCCCTTTTTCTAGATGGGCACTATATGTACCCTTTTCCAGTCTTCTAGAATTTCTTCCATCTTCCAAGACTTTTCAAAGATAATAGCTAATGGCTCAGATACTTCCTCAATCAGCTGAAACAAAAAACAGGACTATGTAGCACTTTAAAGACTAACAAGATGGTTTATTAGGTGATGAGCTTTCGTGGGCCAGACCCACTTCCTCAGATCAAATTGATCTGAGGAAGTGGGTCTCACTTAGCTCATCACCTAATAAACCATCTTGTTAGTCTTTAAAGTGCTACATAGTCCTGTTTTTTGTTTCAGCTAGACCAGACTAACACGGCTACATATCTATTACTATTCCTCAGTCAGCTCCTTGAGTATTCTAGGATGCATTTCATCAGGCCCTGCTGACTTTAAGACCTCTGACGTGGCTACATAATTTTTAACTTGTTCTTTCCGTATTTTAGCTTCTGCATCTACCTCATTTTCACTGGTATTCACTATGTTAGGTGTCCAATTGCCATCAACTTTCTTGGTGAAAACAAAGAAGTCATCAAGCACTTCCACCATTTCCACATTTTCTGTTGTCATTTTTCCCTCTTCATTGAGTAACGGGCCTACCCAGTCGTTGGTCTTCCTCTAATTTCTAATGCATTTTTAGAATGTTTTCTTGTTACCCTTTATATCTCTAGCTAGTTTGAGCTCGTTTTGTGCCTTGGACCTTCTAATTTTGCCCCTGTGTACTTGTTGTTTGGTTATATTCATCATTTGTAATTTGACATACTTTCTACTTTTTGTAGGACTCCTTTTTCTTTCAAGATCTCCTGGCTAAACCAGGGTAGTCTATTGCCATCATCAAATGCGACTCAGATATCTTTCTTGACTTGGATGTTTCTTTTTCTCTGTTGTCCATAACTTTGGATGCAAGCTTAACTCTGAACTTTTCTGCCCTATCTTCTGCATTTGCAAATCCATCACCATCTACATAATACTGCCTTATTCTACCTCTGCTGAAATCCTTGTCCATAACAAAATCATCTTTTCCTGGGCTACTGTTAATTTTCTTCTCTTTGGTTTCTCCAAGTCCCAGCACTGCATGTGTGAAATATGAAGAAGAATGGTGGTGTCATCCCCATTTACAAACAACTCTGATGGTTCTATGTGGCTCATTTTGCCTTCCTTAATCTCCCTTCTTGGTCTAATAGGCTGTGTCTACACTGGCACCCTTTTTCGGAAAAGGGATGCTAATGAGACACAGCGCAATTGCAAATCCGCGGGGGATTTAAATATCCCCAGCGGTATTTGCATGAACATAACTGCGCTTTTTTCCGGCTCGGGGTTTTGCGGAGAAAAGCGCCAGTCAAACGCGATCTTGCGGAAAATAAACCCTTTTCCGCAAGATCTCTTATTCCTACGGAGGATCCGAGGATCCTACGGAATAAGAGATCTTGCGGAAAAGGGTTTATTTTCCGCAGATCGCGTCTACTGGCGCTTTTCTCGGCAAAACCGAGCCAAGCGCAGTTATGTTCATGTCATACCGGGGATATTTAAATCCCAGCGATTTGTGCGCTGTGTCTCATTAGCATCCTTTCCAAAAAAAAGCCAGTGTAGACATTCTATCATGTTCTGGCCATTACTATTGCAAGAGCCTTCTTCTTTTCAACTTTTGCCATCTGAAACAGCCTTCCTTTATTCTGATAACTCACCAGTTCCATCTACATTCATACAGCACATGACTTTATGTATGTTTGATCAGCATCTTGTTTATACATTATACATGATCAATTATAATTATTGATTTAAATCTCTTCTTCCTTGTAATCTCTCTCTATTATATATCCATTAACTTTGTAGTGATCATGCTCTTGTTACATCTCGATTGGATTATTGTAATATGCTCTATATGGAGCTGCCTTTGAAGAAGCTTCAACTGATCCAGAATGCAGCTGCTCGAGGTTTAACTAATACTCATTATATGGAGCACATTTTGCCGGTGATCTGGCAGCTGCACTGGCTTCCAGTATGTTTCCGGGCACAATTCAAGGTTTTGGTTATGACTTATAAAGCCCTAAGTGGGTTGGGACTGGGGTATTTGAAGGATCATCTCTTTCTATATGAAGGGGATTGATGTCGGCTAGGGAGGCTCTGCTCCATGTTCTTCCACTTATGGAGATACGGTTGACATCTACCTGGAGCAGGGCCTTCTCAACCTTTACCCCTAGGCTATAGAATTCTCTCCTGGGGACATTTGTCTGGCACCAGCGTTGGCACTGTTTTGGTGTCAGGCCACGGCCACCCTTTTTACACGTGCTTTTATTGGTGTTTAGTTTTGTGTGTGTGTTCCCCTCCTCTTGAGGTGTTTTAGGTGGTTTTATTTCCCCCCTGTGGGGTTCTGTATTTTACTTATATAATGTGGGGTAAAAATATTTTAAATAAATATTTAGATTCCGTAAAACATTTTTGGATATGTGTATGAAAAATTATACAGAACCAAGTTGTATTGTATCATGGGTAGGATTGTCTTATGATTTCAGTTAACGATAGTCTTATCTGAATAAACATTGAGTAAAAACTGAATAAAGAAATAATTTTATTTAGTAACTATATATATGAGGAGGATCAAGAGCAATGGCTATTTTACTTAATACATTAATAATAGTTGATTTTTTTCTTTTAAATCTATTTATTTTAGATAGTGTTTGCAGTGATTTTGCTTATTCCTCATAAAATGGGTTAAACAATCCACTTTGTGGACTCTGGCAGCAGAAACAAGGAACCGATGTTTTGGAGGGCAGGAGAATACCAGTGGATTCTCAGTCAAGTCTTCAGGCTGTTCTCAGGACCTTAACACATATATATGTTTCAGAGATTTATATGTGCTGAGATACCACTATCCGCTCATCCTTAGAATGTAGTTAACTTCCTAATGATTACAATACATAGATTATTTTTCTAAAATTGTATATATAATGGACCAAATTTTCCCATTTTATGCTAGTTCAAGTTTATTAAGGAGAATTTGGCCTGATACGTGTAATTCTCTGCTATTATTCATATAAGAAAGAAAAATAAACTTACCCAGTGTTGCTTGGGTCCTTTAGGGCACAGCCTTGGGAATGTGGATGGGGGGTGCAGGAGGCTGGTGGTCAGGGGTGTGTTCTCTCTCAACCCAGGCCAGCCCCTCAGCCCATCTGGAGCCTGTTCTCTCCGCCCCTTTTGGGTCTATGTCCAAGGGCCGGGGTGGGGGGAAGAGATTTGTGGCAGGGGAGCTACTTACCAGTGTGCTGACAGGCAAGATGGTGGAGCCCTAGCCCTGCTGGCCACTCTCCTAGTGATATGGCTGCTCCCAGTGGACACTTACAACAGGGCTATTCAGCACGCGGCTAGCGTGGTTTGGTTATATGGGGGGGCTCAACATGCGGCCCGTGGGTGGGAGTCAAAACAAAAAAGTATTCAATATAATAGTCTTCTGTTGATATGCGTATTAGTAGTTAAATTCCTAGACTGTCATTTCTCATTAAAAGTGCTGTCATATGGGTGGAAATCGGGTAAACATTGTATTTTATTAATATCAGCAGAATTGACTTAAATGGGGCCTGTGTGTTGTGTAGTCTTGCCTTTAATCTTTGTATTTATGCCCATCAGTGTGAAAGAAGCTATTTGTATATATATTTGCATGTATATGCAACCACACTTAAGTTGCGGCCCTCGGGATGTGCTGTGAGTATCATTGTGGCACCCAGGGCTTCCAAAGTTGAGGAGCCCTGCTTTACAAGATAGCTGTCCCCTGCGGACTTACTGCCCCCAGTGGCCACTCTCATATCGCAGCCCTCCATGTTAATGGAAAACTGTCCCTTTCCTGTGGCTTCCAGTTCTCCTGGCACAACCAAACCCAGACCTTGCTTTAAGTTAGAATAAGAGGAAGCTGCATACAAAATTTGGTGGCCCCAGTGCTTACCGTTTAGGAGTTCTTGAATAAACAATCATCTGAAGAAGTGGGCTGTGCCCACGAAAGCTTGTGACACCATCTACATGTTTTGTTAGTTTTAAAGTGCTGCCAGACTATTTCTTGTTTTTTAAGTTTATCCTGTACAGACTAACTCGGCTACCCCTCTGAAGCTTTTGGACTCACAGACAGACACACTAAAATATATAGATTCTTATGTCTGTATGGGCACTGATGAAAGTTACAACAAATACACTGGTTGAACCTTTCTAGTCCAGCATTTTCTGGTCAGGAAACATCTGTGGTCTGGCATTCTTTTAGCTAGCTGGATGCCCACTTACCATGGGTGTGGTTAAGTTTCCTTTGGCCCCGTAAAGTTTGTTTACAGTCACCAGTCCTGCCTCTCAGTGTTCTGGGCAGTTATTTAGCTTCAGTTTACCCCTAAGTGTCTTCTGAGAGCCCAGTAAGCAGTGGTGTTGGTAATGCTGCTAGACAATATTGACTTCCCATGGTTCGGCAAATTCTCTGGTTTGGTACCGGTCAGGTCCCAAGGTTACTGGATTAGAGAGGTTCAACCTGTATGTATGTATAATATCTATTTCTTGCTTTAGTCATCTCCTAATTGTTCTGTTCTGTTAAAAAGTTGTGCCTGTTACTTTTCTTGTCTATGTATTCTTTAAATCAATATTCTTTCTGCTTGCTTTCAAAAGTGAGAAAAAATATTTTGTTCTGTCATAAGAAAGCTCTTTTAGTACAAAACAAAAATCCGACTTTTAAATACACTCACTTCATTGGACTTGTTAACCACATTACTATGAAGATAGGGCTAGCTTAAACAGTCAGCTGTTTTTGTGGATTACAAAAATGTTTCTTTTACTGGTATAATATCTTGTTCTTCTATTATCTTTTGAACACAGATGTTGCTACATAAAGACTGAAAATATACTTTGAAATGAAACTTTAGAGAAATAAAACGTGTAAAATTAATGTTGACATTTAGTCTCCTTTAATTTATTGCCTATGTTAAGTCTGAAGGTGGAGGTAAAAAGAAACTTAGCAAAGCTGAACGACTGAGATTACAGAAAGAAGAAGAAGAAAGAAGATTGATAGAGGAAGGTATAGTGTGTTTCACTTACAGGAAATGTAGATTACACCAAATCATTAATTAAATAGGCAGAATGAAAATTATGACCATTAATGATATCTAAATTCTATTTAATTTCAGTAGGATGATTTACTAGTGTTCCTCTGATCTTGAGGCTGGCTGTAATGTTTGGGAAAGCCCTAAACAAGGTTATTTTAGGAGATTCCAAATGTACCCCTCACTGCGTTCAACCTCCTTTTCTACATACTTTTCCCACAAGTTATTCCTTCCTTTGCCCCCCACAAATGTTTGGAAGGAAAAGTGTGTGAGGGTTGGGGATAACCTTACAATTTTTCTTTCTTTCCATCTGGTACTTTCCCAGCCAAGTCAAACACAAGAGGGTAGAGAGGTAGGAGAACAGATGTTTCCTCTTCTCAACACTTAGTAATCTTCCCCACACTTAGTAATCGGGAAGAACAAGAAGTTTGAGGACCAGGACTTTTCTCAAAGTAGATCAACAGAGTATGCTGAATTTGAGCTCAGCACAGTGCTGATCAGTTCATTCAGATAGCAACAAACAGTCCATATTACAGCCGCTCCCGAGTTACGACCACCTCCACTCACGACCATCCGCACTTACGACCAAAGTGGTCGTAAATGCAGATCAAGTTACGGCGATCGCGCTTACGAACAGCGGTCGCCATGTAACTCTATGGGATCCGAGTTACGAACACTTCGAGTTATGGACCAAGTGTTGGTCCGTAACTTGTTCGTAACTCAGGGAGCGGCTGTAATGTTAGGACAGTCTTGCAAACAGAGATGAATTAAAAAAGCATAGACAGTACAGGCTTGTACCTTTGACTGCATCTCCTGGAGTCACAATCTCAGCTACCATAACCCCCTACCCCTTCCCCTATTTCTTAGCCTTGTGGCTGAGAAGAAAATACTGACATGTGATTCTAGTTTAGCTTATGTAATGACACTTGTCTGAATCTACAATAACTTTGAGACGTGCACACTATCCCATGCATCTCAATAGGTTATAAGCTCCAAGAGCAAGGGGAACCTTCCAACATCACCTTGGTAGAGGATGATGTATATGGCAAGAGGAGATGAGCAAAGCAGATAAAGTTACTGTAGTTGGAGGGCCCCCCCTCCAGCTGCCACCTCTGCCTCTTGAGTAGGTGGTGGGGAGAGAGGAATCATGCTACTTCCCCTTCTGGTCCTGAGGGAAAAAGGACTCTGTTTTTGCTTCTCTGGAACTGTGAGAGTGGCACATCTGCCACCACAACTCCAAGAAGTGTAGGGCAGTGTTCCTCAACCAGTGGTATGAGTACCCTTACGGGTACACGAGATAAGTCGGGGGGGTACATCAACACATCTGAAATCTGGAGAATTTATTTTCAGTTTTACAGGTCTTTATTATTTTTGTACTTTTTACACCCAAAAATTTAATCACCTGCCTGGCTACGATTAAGTTGTTTAAACAAATGTGTTGCAATGGTTGAAAAATTTTTGTGTGTCTGAAAACTGTAGGTACTGGGGGTACTTATAATTTTTTTTAAAAAAGGGGGTACTTTATGAAAAAAAGGTTGAGAAATACCAGTAGAGGGCCATGGGGATATCTGCGTGCGTAGAGCTGTGAATTGACTCAATTTGGACATAGTACTAGATAAATGCACAATGTAGATTGAACTTTTACTACTCCCCATTATTACAATTATTTTGAAATTAAAATATTGATCTGCTAGTTAGTTTTTAAAATAAGATATCTATTTTTATTATTCAGGATGTAACTTTTGCTGATAATAGATTTCTAATTCTTCAGAGGAAGCCCGTTTACGAGCTGAACAAGAAGAAGCAGAAAGACTCGAAAAGGAAAGAATTTTGCGAGAGGAGACGGAAAGACTTGAAGCAAAAGTTAGTTCAGTCATTTTAATAATCAGCTATTGCATACTGCAATAGGTTCTGAACTTCATGCCAAATCATCATTGTTTTGTTATGAAAATGTGGGAATTTCCATTTCCTGAGAATGGAGGAGGAAGTATGGGGGAGTTTCCGGTATTCTTGGACCAAAACTAATATTGAAAACTGTAGCCATAACATTGCAAAGTGTAACCCTATAATGTCCACATGTTAGATGCCATTGGGCAGTGAACTGGGTCAGTAGCTAAATGAAACATCCAAGAAAAGTCAGTGATGCTTAATAAAATGACTTGGTATGTGGCACCGTGTCCTCTAAGATGGTAATCATACAGTATGGAATAAAGAAGTGCTTATGTGTTAAAAGAAGATGTAAGCAAGACCCAGCTATTATATCTGATAATTAAAATCAGAACTCTTTGCATGAGTAGAGATGTAACCTCCTGTCCAAATTCCACTCTGTGATATCAGAATTTGTTTTTCTACAAAATTCAAAATATTGTATTATGAAAATTTGGATTATTTTTAATGTTAATAATCTGTCCATTTAAGTACCTAAATACAATTGGGTTTTCTTTACTATAAAATAACTTATAAAATTAAACTGAATAGTGATTTCATCTATCTGATCATATAATAATAGGATCAAGAGCGGAGAGGGACTGAACTTGCAGAACTCCATTTGTTGGAAGAGAACTTTTTGTCTGCAATGCAATGGAAAGCAGATTATAGAGCGCACGCCAAGGTAAGACTACTTTCCAGAATATCCACATAGAATTAGAGGTTTGACAAAGAAGAGACTTTTAGATAATGTGCTTCTCTCTTCTGTTACAAGATCATTCCCTTATTTTCTACTACTTTGTTCATTCTAGTTTTAAACATTAAAACACTGCATTAGTCAAAAACATTTCTAAGGAGCTGGGACAGTGGCCAACATTTGCTCAGGTGAGTCAGGGTTGATGGAAGTCAGACAAGCCATGAAATTCAGAGTTAATGTTTCTATTTAAGTCTAATGTGTTAAGGAATGGAAATATAAAGTTAAACAAATCCAAACAATTCCATCCTATACGGCTGGGGTGGCCAAACTTACCAACCCTCCAAGCTGCATATAGCAGTCTTCAGAAGCTTCAGCCCCCTGGGGAAGTGCCTGCTGGGATTTGGGGCTTCAGTAGGAGTGGGACTGAAGCCCCAAGTCCCAGCAGGTACATCCAGTGGGGCTGAAGTCCTGAGATTTCCCCCTTACCACTGGGCAGAAGGCCCGGCCCTACCCCACCACCCTACTCCATGGTGGTAGATGGAGAAGAGGGTGGACATGTGGGGCTCCACAAGAAACACTTTCACTATAAAAGAACCACAGTTTGGTCATCCTTGCTATATAAGACATCATGCAATGCCCAGATGATTATTGTTAAGTTGTTTGCATATTTATGCAAATTAAGTTTCCAAATTAAGTTAAACTAAATTTGAAAGATGCATTACATTTTTCCTTCCCCTACCATCCATTTTATGATGATGCTATAAGATAGAGGTAAGGTTGGTTGTGTGCCCTAATTCTGCATTTCTGTATCTTGCCATCTTTGGACGTTTTTTTCTTTAACACGGTGGCTTTTTTACTGAAGGCAACCAGTTGCTTTTGTACCCCTGAGAACAGTAGAAATTACCAGTCATTTGAAAGAGAATACCCCAAAGAATGGTCCTATCAAGATTATTCTTCAGCCAATGCTTAAGGAGTAATTGTGAAAAATAATGATAAAATGTGGCCATTAATCTTTAAAAAAAATTCAAAAGTCATATGCTCACAGTTTCAATTAGTTTTAACTTTATGGGAAGTGCAAAGAGTTTGTTCTGTTAGGAAGAACATTCAGACCAAAGAAAAATCTAATGCTAAGTGCTAAATTTCTGAAAGGCCATAAACAAATTAATTGATTTTACTTGTAAATTCTCGGAAAATTCATTCCATACTCCAAGAAAAAATAATTTTGGAGATATTTGTTCTACATAATGAAAAGATTGAATCCTTGCTTTAAGTGCAAAATTTTAGCTCAAGCATATCCCTACCTATGGATTCATAGTTGACTCCTCTGTAATGCCAGGCTCTAATCAGTGTTCTCAGTCCTCACACTTTGTGATCAATCACATGTATTCAAAACTGTAAAAATAATGGAACGATTTTGTGATCGGATGCTGTTTTTAATACATACCACGTACTGAATTTACAGATAGTATTTTTAAAAAATTGCTCAGCATTGGCCTATTTTTGCTCCCTCTGAAGTCAGTGGGAATTTGACCATTGATTTCAGTGGGAGTACAGCCATGCTAAGGCTTAGTGATTTAAAAAAACTCTACCTCAAGTCTTTAAGGCACTTTACAAACATCATCTAATTAATTGTCACAATATACAGTGAGGCAGTTTTTATTATGATCCTTATTTAAAGATGGGAAAACTGAGAGAAAGAGATGTTGGGGCCCCAGAGTGAACGATGGATGAAAGTGGATTTAAGATTCAGGCTCGGTCTACATTGAGGGTTGGGGATATCCAAGCTCAAGGAGATATACTTGCACTAGCTGTTGTTGAGCTAGTATGCTAAAAATAGTAGTATAGCTGCAGCAGCACAGCCATAATAATGGGCTAGCTGACTAAGTACGTACCCATGTGGTTTGGATGGGTTTGTGTTTGGGTGACTAGCTTTTCCTGCTTCTACTAATACTCCTGCTGGTAGGCTACAACATTTGTACACTAGCTCTACAAGAACAAGCACAAATATCCCTCTTTAAGATACAGGTGTAGACATACCTTTAGTTTTGTGAGTTTATCACTAGACTACATATACTTCTCTCTCAAAACCCTTGTACTTGTGTATTGTAATTATGATGTTTTGAGGCATTTGTCCCTATGGTAGTTGGATTTGTTTTTCTTTAAAAAAATATTTAGTGGGAACATTACATGCAATGTGATGGGAGTCCTGACCCAGCTGTGCCCCAAGAAATTAATACTTTCGTGACCTTGTGGAGAGAAAATAAAAATGAAGATATTGAGTTTGTGATTGAGAAAGGAAACCAAGTGTTAAATGTAAGTGTTAAAATGGTATTTGTAAAGTTCTTGGTTACCAATAGCTTACAATCTGCAAAATGATCCTGTATACCCTTTGGCTGTTTGCCTGTAATTGATCATCATTCGAATGATCTGTAATTTTTGTGTGTTTGTCTTCCACTGATATGCTGTCTTCACTTTCCTTCATTATAAATTTATTATTAGGAGACAAGGAACATAAAACCATTGGTCCAGAAATCTAGCATCCTGCCTTTCAGTAGCTCATGCTTCTGAGTGTAAGCAGTTTGCTTAAAACGTTAAAAAGGAACAATGCTTAAATATACAGTGCTTGTAGAGATTGGATCCAAAATTTTGATTGGATCAAATACCCTCCCAAATTGACAAAAGTTTCATTAAGCTTCAAATCTGAACATTACAGTTTATGCTGTCTGTAGAAGCTTCAATAGAAAGAAGCCTCCATTCCTATCATTCTTCTAGCCAATCTAGTATTGTTTTACAACATGGTACAAAATTCCTTCTTAACCCTTAGAGCAAACTGCTTATGCTCAGAAGCTTGAGATCTTCTAGGTCTTAATTATGCCCATTCACAGTATTTGACTCTTTCTATGGTCATATTGAGTTGGTACAGGACTATATGGCATACTAGAAGTTCTCTGATGGCCCCTTCATTTTCTAGGGAGTTTAAACTTTCATTTAAAAAAATACAAATTTTCTAACCTTATGGTAGCAAAGAAAGCCTTGCAGAAAGTAGAGTCAATATATTTTTGTTGTCTTGCATCTACAGCTAGGACTTCTGAAACAATTGTTCTAAAAGAAGCAATAATTTCTATATTTATACCAATGACTAGTTCACACTGAAATAGGGATGTAAAATCCTGTTTAATTGGCTAACTGTTAAACAATATGTTTAACCAGTTAACCGATTAAAGGGAGATGAGTGGGGGGGCTGATCCCAGCCTGGTTGGAGCAGCCCACCTGCCTGCTGCTGGGATAGAATACTCCCTCCACCACTGCAGACATTGTGGGCTGCTCTGGCATTCTAGTTGGCATAGCCCCTGAGTGCAGGGAGTCACACCCCAGATAGGAGCTGCTCTGCAGGATGCCAGAGCAGCCTCTGTCTGTGGCAGGCTCTGGCACCTCACAAACATGGACTGCTCTGGCATCCTGGTCAGAGCAGCCCCTTCCTGCAGGGTGTCCATGCCGGACACAGACTAGGACTGTGTTGGAGCAGCCCCTGTCCATGATGGGTCCCACGTGGGACTGGAGCAGCCTCCTGCCCACAGAAGGCAAGGAGCTGCTCTGGCCCCACTGGTTATCCTTGACTGGCTAAACCTTCACACCCCTACACTGAAGACACGATGATACTCTAAATGCTAGCATGTTATTTACTGCTGATCATTTTAGAAGGATCTTTAAGGAACTTGGATATCATTAATGTAATTTCAAATGAATGGATTTGAGCTCACCACTTTTTTACTTCTGTTTTGATCCCTGGACTCCAACTTCCTTCAGCAATGCATCTTTTAGGTACCCTGATCTTTTTGGGGAGTTGGCTTCCTAGTGTTGTACCCAAGAACTGCATTCTCCCAGAACTGAAGTGGTTCAGTGTCTGCATTGCTCTCCATTGTGCCTTGTGTAGGGGAGACCAGAGGAGCTGGCCCAGCAGGACAGGGTGAATGGAAGCCTCAGAGAGCAACATGGCAGTGACAGTGGAGTGATCAGCACACCGGGGAACAATTCCAGTGGGATCAAAACCCCAAATAAAAACGTCTTTGTGTAAAAGTTTTACATAAGGAAAGTTCATGAGGATGTTCTCCCTCTTTATCAATGAAAGGGAGCCTTGCACACTGGTCATTCCACCTATGTAACAATTATTTACACAGGGCCTGATAGTAAATAAAAGTGTTTTTACTTAATAAAAACAGTAGGATTCCAGTGGGAGCAAGTGAAAACACGCAGATCAAAATAAGTTACTAATGAAAAGAAATGTATAGCTAGCTCTAATTTACTAAAAACGTATTGCAATCATAATTTTACCCTAAAAGGCTGTTCTTATTTCAGGCATAGTCTTCAGGTTAGAGACTCTTTTACCCTGACCTGGGTTTCTAGACCTTTGTATCCTTTCAGGGTTTTCTAAGCCAGCCGAAGACAAAGGGCTGATAGCTTCCCATTGTTTACATAGTCTTTCCCCCAGGGTGGGAATCTTTTGTTCTACATCCCTGCTTTCATGGAGAAATACCAGGGTCAAAATGGAATCTAAGTACCAGGTGGTATGGTCAGATGTCTTGCTAGTCAAATCACCTTTGGACTTACAGGACAAACAAGGCTGTTGACAAGTCACTAAGGCTTCCAGGGGCACCAGTAATGGATCTTATTAGCATATTTAAAACTATAAACACTCTAATACTTCATATTTCTAACTTCTCGTACAAGAATGATACATGCATCAAAACAGGACATACCGATCCAGCTGATTATAACATTAAAATTGATAGCTTATGTGAGGTATTTTGTCCAAAGCATCTCTGAGTTATGCATATTTATATTCATAAGCCAATTTAATAAAACATGGGGGGGGGGGACTGTCACACCCAGTATCCTCTTTCCTGGAAACTAAGCAAATTAATTTTACTCTGATTTCTGGTTTAAGAGTCTTGATTCAAGTTCAAAACAGATCTCCTAAAATAGAATTCTTACAGTAATTCATGTCTACACTACAGAGTTTTTTTCGGAAAAACTTGAGTTATGTCCACACTGCAATTGCATTCTTTTGAAAAAAAATCGAAAGAACAGAGAGATTTTTCCGACATTGATAATCACCATTCTATGAGGAAGAAGTCTTTTTCTGAAAGAGCTTTCGGAAAAAGGCATGTGGACGGGGAAAAGGGAGTTCTTTTGAAAGAAGAGGAAAAAGCACGGGTGCCCTGGTGGCCATTCCGCCCATAGTAATGACAGCTTACATGCAAGAGAGCATCCATTCAGTGTGGACGCCATCTTTTGAAAAAGCAGATCACTTTTTTGATGCGTTTTGGCAGTCTGGACGCTTTCTTTCGGAAGCAGTTTTTCCAGAAGATCTCTTATGGAAAAGATTCTTCCAAAAGAAGCCTGTAGTCTAGACATAGCCTTATCAGTTAGGGAGTTGTCCTGGCAGCGCGCATGCACAACCACATACACACAAAATTCCAAAATTATGTCTGGAATTGTTGAGACTCAGGCCAGGAACCTTGTTGTCTGTAGGCAGCACTACTTAATGAGCCAACAATAAGTCTTTTTTTAGCTATATGGTGCTTGTTTCTGATCCTACTGGTTGTCCCTATGATAGCTGTGATGAGATTAGAAAATAATAAATATATTTTTAAGAAAACAAATCAATAAATCTGTCCCAAGCAGAGTTTCTGTGCCCTGAATTTTTTCTTGCTCAATAAGTCAGTCCTGCCCTGAATGAGGGCAGAATCCTGCGGAAAAAATAGTATGAAATTACATAATAGAGGACTGTATCATAGTATGTATGTATGAGAGGGCTAGATTAAGGTTGTACAGACAGCCTTAATTCTGGCATTTTCTAATTTTTAAACCTTAATAATGTTCTTTTAACATAGTTTGTAAATGTATTATAGAAAATTCTGGTAACCAATATTTCTGTATATGCAAAAGAAGCAAATTCAGGTCATATTCCCACCATATGCCCTCCTCCCCAAAAAGGAACTATAACTGTTATGATTTGATCTGAAAGCTAATGTTGAAAGTATAATGTCTTTTAGTTAATCAAAAAGTTGGATTTTCTATTGTTGGATACACCGCCAAATGAGCTAACGGAAAAGACTATAGTTCAGTACCAGGAGTCAATTCTGGAATTGCAAAGTCTTCTTCATCAGAAATACAACGAAGCAACAGAGCACCTACTTAAAGTAAATACGTTTGTATTTTAGTTGTTCTCAAATATTGTTCATAAAATATCAAGGGCAGTGGTAAAGTAACAGTTCTGTACATTAGGTTAAATTGCAGAAGTGACTTTTTTATACATTGTGATACAGACTATTATGTACAATTCCCCAGCTCAGACATCATGTACTAGAAGTGATATTTCTGATAATTCTTTCCTTAGAATTAACCTAAGGACATTCAATTCAGAGGGAGCTGGGTAACTAAGTGTGATTTGACACTGTGGGAATTAAGTGGTCTTTGAAAATCCTGGCCTTAACTGTCACTATGATTTAAATTAGAAGAAACCATGGATTAAACAAACGAATAGTGATTAAATGCAAAATATTAAGTCATTAAAAGATTAACAGATACAATTTATAACTTTAAAACAAATTTGTGAAAGACTTTTAACTGAGTGTATGAGATGAAGAATATTATAACAAGATAATGAATATACACAGGTAAAACCAATATATATTCAATTGGGTCATCTACTTTGCATGCCAATTTAAACAGTTGATTCTGATATGGATTTTATATGGATGTTAAGACAGAGAATGTGGTTGGAAAACATGTATACAGTTGAAGGAAAACATGAAAAGGTGGAAGGAAGTAACTGTATGTTTGCAATGAATTGTTAGATAAATGTGAAATTGATTATTTAAGGTTATGAACTGGAATCAAGCTTCATGAGTTCAATCTTAGAGTACATCTAGACTACAAGCCTCTTTTGAAAGAGGCTTTTTCGAAAGATTCTTTTGAAAAAGCCTTTTTCGAAAGAGCGCGTCTAGACTGCAACCACTTCTTTTGAAAAAGCAAGCCACTTTTTCGAAAGAGAGCACCTAGTCAGTCTGGATGTTCTCTTTCGAAAAAGCCCTGGTGCATTCAAGTACGCCTTTTTTTTTGAAAGAGCACTTTCGAAAAAAGGCGTTCTTCCTCATAAAATGAGGTTTACCGCGGTCGAAAAAACCACTACATTCTTTCAATTTCATTTTGAAAGAACGCAGTGGCAGTCTAGACACCGGAAGTTTTTTCGGAAAAAGGCCACTTTTTTTGGAAAAACCCTGTAGTCTAGACACACCCAAAGATATCAAATGTGTTGATATCAAACCAGTTTACATAATTCTTCATCTTCGGCTATGACTCAAAGTTCTTTTAGTCATTCTGATATCTGCAACCTGATCCAAAGCCCTATGTAAAGTAAATAAATGTAATTTTTTTTGGCTTTTCCGGTAAACAGTGTCAACAAGATTTGTATTCTTTTAAATATTGTCTATTGATTAAATGTGCCTAGGACTGTGCAATGTGCAACTGTTGTCCAACAATACTCTCATTCTGCTACATTTAATGGTCTTTTACTTTGTGGGTAGTTCTAAGGAGGTCACTAAGTAATGGCCTATTCAACTTAATCATGGTAGTATCAGGCTCAACATTTGATAGTGCCTCATTCAGCTGAATTAATGCTAATGTGGGAACTTAACTGTAAGAGTACAAAAATGCAAAGCTACATTTTCAACAACAACTATAACTTGGCTCTTTTCCCATATTTTCTGTTGTTGACCATACCTTTTTATGTCTTAACAAATAAGTGCCATGTGACTCAGCTATAATTGCTATAGTTCAGGGCTCTCAAACTTCATGGCACCATGACCCTCTTCTGACAACAAAAACTACTACATGACACCAGCAGGAGGGACTGAAGCCTAACCCTGCTTGATTCCATTGCCCTGGGTGGAAGGGCCAAAGGCCAAGCCCCACCATGTTGGGCCAGTGGAGGGCGGAGAGAGAAAGCTGAAGCCCAAGGGCTTCAGCCACAGCCAGGTTGTCTAGAACAGTGTTTCTTAAACTTTTTAAGACCGAGGAACACCAAACAATTTTTTTTTAATGGGGAACACCAAGGATATTTTGTTCAGCAAGCAAAAAAAAAAAGGAGGCTTGCCCCTTTAAGGGCGGCCATTCCCAAGGGAAAAGTTATTAACCAAAAAAAAAAAAAAAGAATTTGTCCTTTATCAGGAGAGCAGGCCATTTTGAACTCTGTTCTCCATGGCACACCTCCAACTGCCTCACAGCACACCGGTGTGCCATGGAACACACTTTAAGAAACACTGGTCTAGAACATTAGCCCTGCCACCCAAGGCTGAAGTCCTTGGGCTTCATCTAAAGCCCTGGGTGGTGGAGCTTGTGCTTTGGCCTTCTCGTCCAAGCCCTCCAGCAAGTCAAAGCCAGGCCGGCAACCCCTTATAAAACGGGGTCATGACCCACTTAGGGGCCCCAACCCACAGTTTGAGAACTGCTGCTGTAGTGTATTCTTTTTCTTGTGTATTTTTGGTTTTATAAGTTTTATGGAGTTACTTAAAAGGTTTTACTAATCTTTTAAAAGTTGTATCGGAAGGCCAGTTCTCTTACTGTAAAGATGCCATTAATTAATGATTTGTACACATAATTCAAGACGCAGAACTTTGGACTCCTGTTGACTGATGTAATGCTGTATAGTCATGTGGGTGTGCCTTTGTGTATCTGAGTGTATGATTGGGACCATGGTTAGTTACAGAAGTCAGTCAGTTAGGGAACAGAAACAAAATCACTTGATTTATATAACTAATCAACAGAGAGCGAACTGCAATTTTTTACTATGCAATTAGAAGTTTTCTTTTGGTTAATATAAGTATTCAATCTAAAATTTCATTTTCAAAGGTATCATCGCTAGTAACATTTCAGCTCTGAAATGTTGAAGGAAAGAGACCCCAAAAAGTTGCAGACTTGGTCAAATAAAAATTCTCTTTCAGATCAAAGAAATATTTTCCATTATTGCTCAGCTCTGCTAACAAACTAGATTAATGATAAGCAGTCACTTATTTACTGTACTTAGTTTTACATTAAATATGAAACATATACCAATCTGTCATAGGAACTGCAGATTTTGAGAGTCAGTGATTAGCCTCAGTGTCAAGGTTGAGAAACTCAAGATCCTACCTTCAGGTGGTGTGAGGAGTTCCACTGATGTCACTAGAAGTACTTGCAAGGCCAAATCTTTGCCTGATTGAAGTGAATGGTAAAACTCCTATTAGAAATGAGAGCAGAATTCAGTTGACAGTGCATAAAGATAAGCTTGTCAATGAGTCCTTGTAGGACCAAGGTCTTAATCTGCAAAATGTATTACAAGGTATAACTTGATGGGTATTAGTAACTGGGATACTCTGTTGAACAATATAAATCATCTTGAGATACCTGGACTGTTGATTTCTTCCTCTCATGTTGGTCCTCCCGCAATATAAACTCCTGTTTGCCTTGTTGATCTAAGTAGTTCTATTGACTTCAATGTTATTACTCATCTAAGTGGGGAAAAAATAGCTTTCAATGTTACGTTAGTTGGTATCAAGATCCACTTCTTCCTCTTTGGCTTGGTCGCTTATACTGACAGGGAAGGTTGTCTGGATTCTCTAGTTCAAACAGCTTTTCCTGAGTCTACAGGGTATTTCAGTCTCACACTGAACTATTGAGAGGAATTTTTATTGAATATAGTTTGTTACATTAAACTTTGACTTTTTAAGTTTGCTTAACATAGATGCCAAACTATTTTCTACAATCAGATGTCATTTATGTAAAGTGATCTTTCATCACAGTGCTCTAAAATCCAGTTAAATTGTTTTTGTTTTTTGTAGAAGGCTAATACTTATGCAGATTCTGACAGTGGAAATATGGAGGTGGTCATAAAAGATAAAAATATCACTTTCTGTATTTGGGGAAACCTCAAGAAAAATCCAAGGTACGGTATGAATGTGACCTTATTTCAAATGAGCTCTGTCTTTGTACATCTCCATGGAATAAAAACTCAGAGCAAATTTCTGACAATCCTTATTTGTGCTGAGTAGATCTTTACTCCACAAGTGGCCCTTATCTGCCTGAAGGGCTTGGGTAGAGTGCCAGACACTGGAACTGTGCAAGACACCTGTAAGATTGCTTTCTGAGGACTCCCTTGCAAGTCCTAGTGTAGGGAGTGTACATAGGGCGGGCAGGCTATGCTGGGGCAGAGCTACAGCACTATGGAGAGTTAGGACAGCATTGCAGCCTGTAGGACAGCCTAGGGAGACTTCTGTAACTTTTGCCCTCCAAACCTGTGTAAATTATTCTATGTGCAGCAAAGGAGCCATGAATCAGAAGAGAGTAAAAGAGGCTTGATATCACATTAGCATCCTTCCTTTAGGGCACAGAATGTGCTATACCTTTTAAGGCATTGAGATTTATGTGTAGCAGATTTTTATAATCAAGCCAACTTCTTGTATTAAAAGGGAAAGAATGGGAGTTCTCATGTGAACAGCTCTGTGTCTGCTTGGTCAGAAATGGGACCTCCAGTCATACTATGGCAAGCCAAAGATCCATAGGGAAAGACGACCCAAATTCTTTGGGTACCTGATTTGACACAGTCTTGATTTCCTTCTGTATGCCTTCTAACCCATTTCCTACAGTGGTATGGAGACAACTGATTTGTTTGTTCTCTTGGCATGGCTCCCTTTACGTTAAGTGCCTCCTCAGCATCTTTGTGCGAAAGGTGGAGAGGGATTTAATACAGACAGCAGCTGCATTAACCTGTACAGAAATGCCCCTAATATAAATTAATCCAATTTACTATGAAGATGTTATATAGAACAGCTGACTCCTCCTCTTAACTCCATGCAGAGTTTAATTATATTAATTCTGTTACAACTATATTGGAGGGGCTGGTGGCAGCTCTCAGTGCTGAGAGAGCATGTGATGACCATCTAACCAATTTCTCCAGTTATGTTCACCAGACTATGCTTTATGATAAAAGACAACATAGGTGCCTGTATTATTGTGATGCATATACTGGAATTTTGAAATGTGGTGTAAACATAAATTATACTGACTTTAATAAAGAATTATCTTAATTCTCTTTTTACAGGTTCAAACATCATATGTTCAGTGATGCAGAAAATGGATTTGACCTTCCAAAGGCAGTAGCCACAAGTGATGTCGCTGTCCGCATCTTGCACACTCACTATGATCATATTTCTCCACTACGACATGTTCCCACACTGCATCTAAAGGTGGACGCTCCAGAAAGCAAACAAAAAATAACTCTGTTTAATGATATGAAAGAAGAAGAAGAAAAAGAAGGGGAACAAGAGAGTGAAGACCACCTAGTAACTGATGGAAGAAAGGTGAGAGATAAAAGGTACATCCTGTCAGTTGATGCCCAGCTGCATAATATTGGCACCTTAACAGATCTTTACATCTCCCTTGTGCCTAAGAAAACAAAAAAAAATCCTTACAGTTTCCCGTCTCCTTGTTAAATAATTCATCCTCTTTGGAGAAGGTCTTGCAATTCAGTTCCTTATAATTAGTAATGGGCCTAACTCAAAAATACTAGAGGTTAAGTATGGATAATCCCTGAAAAGGTAAGGGAGCAAATCGTGAGGTTTTAACTTGTTTTATCTAGGTTTCTCTACCTATGCTACTGCCTCATTCCTCCAGTAAACTTCATGTATATCTCATTGAGGATGAGGACTTACTCATTCTCCTGAGATTTTCATTTTCACAGAGGAGCAACAGTGAGAGTGCCTGTCTCACTATAATCTAAAAACATATTTTGTTTTTTATATAGAGTGCCATCTCTTTCAAAGACAACACTAAAAATGATACTGATGAAAATGAGAAGCTAGAAGAGGAATCTGATAAGAAATTAGAAAGCGTTAGCACCATTTCTGGAGGTACTCAGATTTTACCTGCAGTGATGCATAATTATATACATTTTTAAACGAGTGTTTAAAATGAGATCTAAATGATTTGCTTGGGAGAACAAATACATAACTTTGTTTAGAAGAAGTTTAACTATTTTTTAAAAGGAAAGCCAAAGTTGTTGTGACTAGTACAGTGGGTTTTAGTTAATAAGTGTATAGAAAGCTTAAATTGCAGTATTGTAGAGCACAGCATACTGTAAAAACTAGGTATAATATGTGAGCATATAAAACTAGCAACTCTTTCCCATCCCTCTGTAAAAACAATAAAAGATGGAAATAGGTTGCACTGGATATTTTTAATTTGTTGAGATTCTCATTTAAAAAAAAGTTTTATTTAGTAAGATTTCTAGTACAGTTACTTTATATTGTGCTATTGAACAGAGTTTACATGGTCCTCATTATAAATTGTCTTGCAAATATTATGATATTTAATAATATATTTTTCATGCATTCTTGAACATTCTTAGTGACCTATATGATAATATTAGACAGTGAAAATCCTACACAATTTTCTCTAAGTCTTTAGAAATTAAAAAAAACAAACATTTATCATTGGAATGTTCCTTAAGAATTTTGGTAAGGAATTTCTTCTAATCCACCATTGCCGAGTCTCTAAGGATTTTTGTTCTACAGATTGATAACTCTCCATCCCTTAGGCTATGTCTACACTGGCGGCTTCTTGCACAAGAATATCTTGCGTAAGTATACTTGCGCAAGATCTCTTGTGCAAGAAAACATCCACACTGGCCAGAAGCGCAGCACAAGAATGCTGAGCTCTTGCGCAAGAAAGCTTGCACGCTGGTGGGACGCCCTTACGCAAGAACTTGGCCCCGGAACCACTTCGGCCATGTCAGGAGGTCACCAGCGGCTTCTGTGGGCGTGCGCCGGACCCCCACTGTGTAACGGGCTTAAAGGGACCCCGGACGGCCGTTTCCCTGTGGCTGCATGCTGAGGCACCTCACTAAGGCATCCAGAGCCACAGCCGTGCCTTCCACCTCAGCCCCTGGGGAAGTGCCCCTGGGCACCATTGCTGCCTTGGTTCCAGCCATGGAGCCACAGGAGGACTCCACCCAGCAATGTCCCCTCATGTCCATCATTGAGGCTGTGGAGGTCCTTCTACAGGGACCCACACTGATCCAGCAGGAACTGGAGACCGGGCAGCACATGCTGGACCAGATGAGTGCTACAGCTGCACTTGGGCACCACCACCCCACCACCGACAGGCACATGTGGAGCCACGACACCAGTGGGGACTGGTGAGAGCGCCTGGTTCTGGGACGACCAGCACTGGGTGCAAAACTTCAGGATGCGCAGGGGGACATTTCATGAGCTCTGCACCTGGCTCGCCCCTGCGCTCCAGAGGCAGGACACCCGCCTGCGCCCTGCCATCCCCATGGACAAGAGGGTTGTGATCGCCCTCTGGAAACTGGCCACCCCGGACAGCTACCGCTCCATGGGGAACCAGTTTGGGGTGGGCAGGTAAGGCCCTCCGTGGACCGCAGGCTCACCTGGGGGAGGGAAGGGGCCAGACGGGGCGGGGGGAAGCCCCGCACCCAGGGGGTCATTCTGTCCCTCCTGCACACAGCCCCGCTGGTGGGGGGGGGGAATCCCCCAAGGGGCAGAGGGCCCTGGCCTGTGTGGGGGGAGGGGCCATCAAAGGGAGGGCGAGCACACCTCACGGGCCCATGTACCCACCGTGTCTCATTCTGTGCATTCCCTGTGCTCCCATGTGCCCCTCTGCAGGTCGTCCGCGCCATCAATGATGTGCTGCTCCAGAGGGTCATCCACCCCCGTGACCAGGACGCCACCATCACCGGCTTCACCAGCCTGGGGTTCCTGACCTGCGGGGGAGCCATAGACGGGACCCACATCCTTATCCGGGCGCCGGAGTACCGAGCGGCCCAGTTCATCAACCAGAAGGGCTACTGCTCGGTGGTGCTTCAGGCGCTTTTGGACCACGGCGGCCAGTTCCAGGACGTGGGGTGGTCTGGCCGGGCCCACGACGCCTGCATCTTCAGGTACTCAGGCCTGTGCCACAGGCTGGAGGCAGGCACCTATTTCCCCCAGCGAGACTTTACCATCGGGGCCGTCAGGAAGCCGGTCTGCATCTTGGGGGATGCGGCCTACCCCCTGATGGCCTGGCTGATGCGGCCATACACGGGCCAACTGGACCGCAGCCACGCCGCCTTTAATGCCCACCTGGACCGGGCCCGCAACCCCGTGGAGTGCGCCTTCGGCCATCTGAAGGCATGCTTCAGATGCCTCCTGACCCGCCTGGACGTGGGGGTGCAGCACATACCGGAGGTCATCGCAGCGTGCTGTGTGCTGCATAACATTATTGAGGGGAAGGGGGAGGCCTTCCTCCTGGGATGGATGGCAAGTGAGGGCCAGGCCTATCAGCAGCCCCAGACGGCTGCCACCTGGCAGACCATCCGCGACGGGGTGTGGGTCCGGGAAGCCCTCCGGATGATGCTGGACCAGGCCCCACAGTAGGCCGTGCCTACATCTTGGACTGCAGGGCTGCCCCCGTGCCCCACTTCCCACTCCCATCACCACCCCGTCTCACCACCCTTCCCTCACCTCCCAATAAATAACATGCACTTAGTTAACATATAAATGAACTTTTATTTACAAGGGGAAGGGGGTGAACTGTGGGGATGGAGGAGGAAGGGGCTCTGACCTGGGATAGGGGAGGAAGAGGCTCTGAACTGGGAGGGCCTCATGGGTGTGAGGGGAGGCCTCTCCCACCCCCATGGGTGCAGGAGCGCCTGTGCCCCTCATGCTGGGTTGGGGCAGGCTGCACCAGGAGGTGCCGAGGTTGGGGGGCTGCAGGACGGGGCATGGGCATGGCGGGGGTTGGGGGTCGCAGGACGGGACATGGGCACGGCGGGGGGGCCGCAGGATGGGGCACGGGCATGGCGGGAGGGAAGCAGGGGGAGGGCTGGGCATGGTGAGGGAGGGAAGCAGGGGGAGGGCTGGGCACGGCAGGAGGGGCAGCGGAGGGGGGGCCTGGACACACTGTGCTGCGGCGCAGGGCCCATCCGCTCTGTGATTGTGCCCAGGAGGGCATACACGTGGTCGCAGCCCTCTGTGTATTGGCTCCACACCCGCTCCCGCCACTCTGTGTCTGCGCATATCTTGGCGCTGAGGGAGCACTCCATGCGCTCAATGGCGCAGATGTGGCAGCGGGGCAGGTGTTGGTGGTCCTGGGAGCGCTGCGACGGGCCCTGGCTCCTTGGCGCTGGCAGGATGGGGCTGGAAGGTCCCTCGCTGGCAGGGGGTCCCACTGCAGAGGAAGCAGATGAGAGGAAGATGGTCAGTGACCCCTGCCCCATGGTGTTCCGGTCGCCCCGTGCCCTCCTCGTGCCACTGCACATGCCACAATGCCTGGGGACAGGTAAGACCAGCGTGGGGGGATTCCCCTAGGGGCAGCAGGGGGGCCTGAGGTGGCCCGGGGGCTCCTGGGGAGCCACATGTGGTGGTGGGGGGCCTGTTGTGCCTTCCCCTGGGGCAGCTAATGTGTCCCATGGTGGCCATGGATGCATGCTGTGTGCAATACCCTTGGGGCTGCGTGGGGTCCTCCCTGCACCCTTGGGGCTTGGCTGCTCCTGGCTGTCTCTCCCCCCCCCCCAACCCCGGCCTGGGTGTGCCTGACCCCTGGGGTCCCAGGTGTGTGCTGGGGCTGACTGCCGTGTTCGTATGCCACTCGGTCTGGCTGCATGAGGTTGCACATGCTGCGTGCCGCTGCGCAGCATCCAGCTATTTTGTGCTATGTGCTGCGCCCCTCTCCCCCACCCCATGGCCTCACTTCCCCCTGCACACTTGTGAGTGGCAGACACGACACTCACCAGATGATCCCTTGCCAGCCTCGGAGGAGGCCCGGGACACATCGTGGCTGCTGAGCCGGGCTGGTGGGCTCTGGCTACCGTCCTCTTCCTCTTCCTCCTCCTCATCGGTGGACTGGTTGCCCTCCTCCTCCGGGTCTGTTGGGCGGACCACTGGGATGGCCACGGCTGAGTCCACCGTGGCCTGCAGGGCCTCGGCCCCCTTGTCGCCCAGGATCCTGTGCAGGCGGTGGTAGTGGGGGGGCAAGCAGTGGGTCCGCCACCCCCACTCTCACTGGCCCGCAAGTAGGTGAGCCTCAGGTCTTTGACCTTGGCCCGGACCTGTTCCAGGGTCCGGGCCGGGTGGCCCTGTGCAGCCAGTGCCTGGGCCATCCAGGCGAAGATGTCGGCATTCCGCCACCTGGACCTGGGGTTTCGGAGGGCCTCCTCCTGGCCCCAGAGGTCCAGGATGGCCTGGACCTCGGCGGCGCCCCAGCATGGATCCTGCCGCGTGGTGCCCCTGTGGGCCTGCTGGGTGCTCTGGAGTGGCTCCTGGGTGGGGCCTGAGGGACCTGCTTGTGGCTGAGCTGCTGCCATCGCTCCCTCTGGCAGCTCCCAGGGCTGTACGTGGCACGCAGCTCCGCTGTCTGTCTGTGCCTTTAAGGGGAGGCCAGCTGGGGGAAACCAGTGAGTGTTGATTGTGCATACGGAGTATCGGAGAGGCCACCTGTGTTGTTTTCCCGGAGGCCAGTTCTTGCGCAAGAAGCCTTTGCCGCGCGTCCACGCTGCCCTCTTGCGCAAGAATGCCTGCACAAGAGGGCTTACACCTGTTAGAAAAGAGCATAGCTCTTGCGCAAGACGCCCTCTCTTAACATGCCATACTGTACATTTCCTTGCGCAAGAGCGGGCGGGCAGTGTGGACGCTCTGAGGATTCTTGTGCAAGAACGGCCATACTTGGGCAAGAAGCCGCGAGTGTAGACATAGCCTTAGTGTATTAAGCATCTTTCTTTTCTTATCTTCAGTTTGTGGACTCAAGTTTGTGTGACATGCATTTTCCATAACCTCGGCAGGATTTAACATGGGGCCAAGTTCTCCCTGTTAGTTATAACCTGTGAAACCTCACTGAGTCCAGACCAGATTCTACTGTTAAGTATAGTGGAGCTACTCCATTGTGTTTGTTGAGGTTGCACAGATTCGAAGACCCTGATTTTGGAGATGACTGTTTGAACAGACACTTGAAGTCACAGAATCAGGGCCTACTAGGAGAAATGCAGCCTTCTCTTGAAAATCTCAGGACTAAAAAAATATGAGAAGATAGTGATTTCACTAAGTCTGGGTTAGGTCAATGCAGCTACAGAGTGCCTTTGTTACAGAGGAACTCCATAGCTAGCACACCAGCCATATATATATAGGGTCTAATTATAAAGACCCTCAAAACCTAGGTCAAGCCATAAATAAGCCTTCTATTCATTTTTGTTCTTTTAACTTTCCCCATTCCAGTGAATCCTTTAAAGAGCCATAGACCACCAGAAGATGGCACTGAGCTATGGCTTTCTACTCTGCAATTTAAGTACATATATTGATGCTGTATGTGCAAAAGGCATTTGGGATTTGAAATCTTGGTACTTTATTCAGACATTGGATTAATTCATGACATTTGGTTGTTGTTTAGTTCAGATTGTATCACTGGAAGTGGCCACTGATGAAAATGAAGAAGAGATAATTGATGAAAACGTAGTTGATTTGCACCAGTTCACACCAGTGGGTGGAGTGTACCTTATTGATGCATTGAAGCTCCCACCTCAGGCCAAACAAATTAACGGCTGGACCATGGTGGAAGTAGGTCAAGATCTGAAGCAGAATTACCCCCTATTTTAGTTCTGATTACCCTGTTTTAGTTCTGATTACCCTGGGAAGAGTTGCTGCAATTCTGAAGATTTGTTAATGTAGAGTACACGCGGTGTAAACAATCAGCTCTATCCTTTGAGTCTTTGTGCACTGAGATGAAAAGTTGAGTTTTCAAATTGTGGTCCTCGGTTGTACCTGCAAAACTTTATGTACCTTTGACAGTCAAATAATAGGGGGTGCATAATGGAGGTAGCACAAACAGCTGAAAAGACTGTTTGAAAATGCTCTTAAAGTGAAAAGAAAGGAAATCCTTCCTGCACTTTATGAACAGAAGGATGCAGCCTAAGACTATGATAAAGGATCTTTGAGTTTAATTCCAGGCTCTGTTGCAGACATTACAGTCCTTTAGAAATATCCCTCAGTTTTCCCAGTTATAACATTTGAGATAATAGTTCTCCGCATCACAGGTTTTTGTGATGCTGAACTCTTTAATAGGCATAATTCACATAAACTGCATAAATGTTCATTGAGGGACTGACAGGCATAATTCTCCATCCCTAATCCAGTGCTACCATGCCGAGCTACAGCACAGCCCCCCAGTGCAGCCAGTATTTGAGCATCATACTTATGGTCTGGAGTAATAGCTGCCACCCCTCTTTGTGGCTGAACAGTGTTTGGGCCACTGGATCCATTTAAAACCTCACTATCTATTCCATGTGGAGTTACTGTATGTTATGCAATATAGCCAGAGGCCCTTGCCCTTTTTGTGGGAGGAAGCTCCAATGCAGGTCTTGTGTTCCAGAAAGCCTTGCTCTGATTTGCACACCAAAGTTTGCAGGCCAAGTTCTACTCCGCGGTTTGTAAAAAACCCTTTGAGATCCTCACATGGAAGATACAGAAGAAGCAACCTGTTACTTGCAAAGTTTCACAGATGTGTGAATTATCAACTATTTTAAGTATTTACCTCTTTAGATTATATTTTAGTGAACTTTACAGAGGATCAAAGTGAATTACAAAATTTAGTAGCCTATGGCTCTTTCTCATGACATTTTCTTTTTTCTTCAATTCCCCATTAAAGTTACTTGATTTAGGATTGGAGATGTATCCCTATCCTCCAGAATCAGAAGAAACTGATGATGCTACATATCCACGTATAGGAGTCACTCTTAGACTTCTTGACAGTGTGATATTTTTTGAGGAACCTGTGGTTGCCAGATGGGACTCTGCAGGTACTATAAATCTTTAGGCAGCTGTTATCTACAAATGTGAAATCTATAAACGTTTCTGAAGTTCAAGTCCTAGAATTCAGATCTGGATTTTAATTTTTCCAATATTCAGCAGCATTCCTGGTTCATGTTCTGATCAAGGATGATGAAGGGCTGCAATGTGGTAGTTTTTTCCATACCTTCACAACTCGTGATACATCACCCAGCAGTCCCGAGGGGATGCTGGCTTCAGTCCTGCAATTGACACATCCATGAACTCCTGGGGCTCGTCCAGAGGCATTGCTTATGTGTCACCTAACATGGAATAGATATAAGCAGTAGCGATGTAAGCGACTAATCGACTGATAAGTAAAAACTTATTGGATAGTTGACAGACTAGTCGACTAGTTGCTCACCTTCCCCCCTTGCTGCCTCTGTCACAAAGAGGCAGCAAGGGGGGAGAAGAGGAGAGGGGACTAGGGGGAGCCGGCTAAAAAGCAGGTTCCCTCCAGCTCCGTGGGAGGGGGCAGGGGTGCAGCGGTGGCCAACTTTGAAATGAACAAGAGTCCCCGCAGTTGGAGCACCGCGTGGAGCCTGGGGCCAGGGGGGAGTCCTGCTGCCCCTGGGCTCCATGCGCGCGCGTCCACTTTGAAATGCATTACAGCTCGCATGGAAACGTCCCCCACTGATCCTAGGCTCTTGTACATTTCAAAGGAGGAACGCAGACGTTCTTATTGACTAATTGAATAGTTGATGGAAATCGCATTGATTATACGATTAGTTAATTAATCTAAATTTAACATCCCTAATAAGTAAGCACTTGAAGGGAAAAAGTGGTTACTTACTTCACATACCAGTTGTCCTTCAAGATGTGTTGCTCATAGCCATTCCATGACCCTTCCTCTCTGATGGGATTCTGGGAAGAAGGAACTGAGGAGGAGGGGAAGGCACTTCTTATACCAGTGCATATGTGTGCTAGAGTTTGTCCTATAGATACCACTGGGGAAAATTTCTGGCACAGGTGCATGTGATGAGCACACACCCTAACATGGAATGGCCATGAACAGAGCAAAGTAACTATTTTCTTTCTCAGTGTGCAAACCGCCAAATTACAATAACCTGATTTAATAGAACTACCTTACCATCAACCGTGATGCATTTTCTCTGTGCCATTTGTTTTAATATCAACAGTGTAACTGCACACCATTTATGGAAACAACATAACTAGAAAATTTAGATTAAGAAATATAACTCTATCTTGAGCCAAATTCTGCTTTCAAATTTTATATATTTTAAGGGCCAACTACTGTTTTTGCACCAGTCCTACTCCAAAGTAACCCCACTGGACTTCAGTAAAATTATTCCTGGTTTATATTAATTTAATAAAGTGGAATTTCACTCTGTATTACTGTTTGAGAGTTGAATGTATTATAAATGAGCTCCCACACTATTAGCTGCATCATCATCCATACTTTCATTTTAAGTTATTTTAGGCACAGGAGAAATTTTGATATGAATTGGATAACCTTTCTCTTAAAAATCAATTGTCTGAATTATATGCCTTATATTCCCCAGAACTCATCATACCACGTGACCCAAGTTCAATGTGATGTATTATTCTAACACCAATAACAGCAGCACTAACCCTTTTTCCCTTTTCTATATATATATAGGCAAACAATGGAGAACTGATGGTATCAGTGACATAAAGTACAAAATGAAAGAGAAACAAATCTCTTTTGATATGGATGCTTTTTATACAATCACCCTGATTCAGGATGCTCACCTGAACATGCCATACCAGTCATGGGAACTGAGACCTAATGGCACAGATGAATTACTTTTCACTGTTGTTACAGCCTTTGCAGAAGTTCAAATGCAAATTAAGGTACAGAAAATGTCTTGGTATGTGAAACGCCAACACAGACACTTATACTAATTTAGGCCATTATGAGCACTAATTTTAGAGTGCAGGCTGACCTGGAATGTAAGAAAGTGGAAGGATGTGTGTGTAGTAACCCCCACCCGCCACCCCACTTACAGGGTAGGGAACAGAACTGGTGGCTTAGCCTAGAAGGGGCAAACAGGCAGCATACTGCGTGTTTGCTAAGAGAGGTCTAATTAATGTACTATATTTTGAAAGCTGAAGCTCCCACCATCCCATAGTTAATTCAATAGCACCTTACAAAGTAGAGCTTGACAAATTCTCTTTCCTCTGTTTTATGAGTCTTAAAAGGCTAATCAGCTCAAATAACCTGGTATTTTAATGCTACATGCTCTGTAAAATATCCTCCTCTGATTTACATATACAAATCTACTTTCTAGTTACCTTCAAAATCTGAATAAAGACTCACTATACTGGCAATATGCTGCCACATTACTTATCCTAAACTCTCTGGCTACGTCTAGACTGGCATGATTTTCCACAAATGCTTTTAACGGAAAAGTTTTTCCGTTAAAAGCATTTGCGGAAAAGAGCGTCTAGATTGGCACGGATGCTTTTGTGCAAAAGCGCTTTTCGCAGAAAAGCGTCCGTGCCAATCTAGACGCGCTTTTGCACAAGAAAGCCCCGATCACCATTTTAGCCATCGGGGCTTTTTTGCACAAAACAATTCTGGGTTGTCTACACTGGCCCTCTTGCGCAAAAGCATTTGCGCAAGAGGGCTTTTGCCCGAACGGGAGCGTCATTGTATTTGCGCAAGAAGCACTGATTTTGTACATTACAAAGTCAGTGCTCTTGCGCAAATTCAAGCGGCCAGTCTAGACACAGCCTCTAGGTTGAGCATATTCTAAGCAGCGGCGGCGGCAAACCCACCAGATTAGCTGCTAGGCAATAGCAAACATCCCTCCTACTCACTGTGAGCATACGCCCATTTGAAATTTTGGGCCTGGCTGCTGTTGGTAGTGCTTGGGGCATGGGGTGTAGCTGACTGTATATACACCAGAGGTATTTATGAAGTAGTCACTGTGGGACCTAAGCTCCCATGAGAAATTTTTTTTAAAAAGGCCTGAAGTACAGAGTACTTTTAATCAGTAATAAGCTTGTTTGTATTGCTCTATACAACAGGGTAATCAGTGTATGTTGTCTTCAGTAATTGTGGATGGGGGTGAGCAGCTTTCGCGCTTGACAGGAAGATGGACATCTCCAGTTAGCCTGACAGTTGCTTTGAAAAAGGCTGGAGTGAACATTTTCCCCTCAGACTATTCTCACAAGTTCGTCTGTGTGAACAAGAAGGTGAGATAGCCATGAACTACTCTTATAAAAAATATCCAGTTTACTACTTGTAGACAACATTCTTTGGCACAAAGGTGGATCTGTACCATCCAGAATCCCTGCTTAGGTACTTGGGTATCACAGCTTGCAGAGCCACCCAAGAGAGCAGGAACCTGAAGCTGACCCACTAGCTGTTGACCAGAGCTTGCCTTTTAGCGTGATAATTCTGGTATAAGAGGGGGGTGGTTCTTTCTGGTGGATGAGTGTTTTCTTATTTATACCCTTTGTGTTACAGACTCCATTAGCAGAAGTCACAGCTTATCAACAGATGGCGCTGGTTGCATCTGCTTTTGCTTTCAGTTGGAGCAAGTGGAATCTGGTATCTGGTCAAGATCAAGTAGTATTTAAGGTTGGTTCTTTGGGCTAAGTCTAAAAAGAGCAATTGGGAATAATGTAACATACAATTAGATGAGCAAAATTGAATTACTGCTAACTCTTTTCAGAAATATGCCATTTCTCAGAGCAGGGCTCTGGTTTTGCAGTTTGAATCGTTTGAGAATTTAATCACAGCTGTTCTCTGAAGTTTGTAAAGCTTCACTGATTCTCTGCGGCAGCACGTCTCAATTTTATTTGGCCACGGAACCCTTTAAAAAGGGTGGAAACTGATCAACCAAAAAAACCAGAAGTGGAAAAACTGTCAAGCAAAAAACACGGGCTTGCCTGCCCTTAAGAGCAGCTCGGGGGGAGGGGGAGAGAAGAGAAAGAAGAGATGATGATTGGGTTCTCACGGAACCCTTACTTTCACTTCACGGAACCCTGGGGTTCCGCAGAGCACTATTTGGGAAACACTGCTCTAACGCCTGGCCCCTGGTGAACTCACCTGTATCTTTGCTAAGTAACAGTTGTTTGGCAATTGAGATTGCATGTTTTGGGGTCTTCAGTTACCTCGGCTTTACCGAGGTCACTGATCTTACACCCCTACCTTGATTATGAGAGTGTAGCTATAGAGCTGGAAAGACCATGTAGCTCAGGACTGTGCTAAGTACAAAAAGAATTTGCATTCAACTGCAGGCAGAGGCAGGGTCTCCATCACTTGTTAGGTAGGTGATGGTTTTATGAGTTGGCCAGCTGTAATCTGAGCCCTCCTTTCCCTGAGGAGACCACAGTGCTCCTCTCTTACAGGCCTTAAGTGTCAGATCCCCTTCTTTGTAGAAGGGAAAGCTTGCCTCACTTATTTTGTGTTCGCTACTACCAGAGTGCGCTTTGGCAGGTATGTAGGGTAGGTCCAGTCACAGCTAATGGCTGCAGGAAGATTGCTTTTACAGTTCATACATTGCTAGTTTCTACTGCATATGGGGCTATGGGCAATTACAAACATTTCTACAAGCTAATGTACACAATACCCTCATATCAATGTTGAGTAACTGTTTTGCACTACCATCCACCTTACAGAATTAGTTAGTAGCTAAGTGCTATTAGTAAATTGAAAGAGGCTGTACAACATTCCCATCCTTTCCTTGCATTTGATGATGGATAAATAAATGCTTCATTCACAAGAAGCCACCACAGCCTACATCACATTTCAAAGAATGGCTATGGTTAAAGTATCATGAAAGCTATAATAGTTATTTTGAACAGATGACCATTAGAGGTAAGGTGCTAACCCTGAAATGAGTTATTTGGCTCAGTGTGTTTGGACAAATAGTTACATAGGCAAGATTCCTGTTGGCTCTCATGGGGCAGCTGGGTATCTAAGAACAAGACCCATAAGTCAAGAAGCTGAGTAGGGAACCATCTAAATTATCCAATGTGAAATGCTGAAAATAGGGATGTGTACCTCATGCAGGGTGGAAGGAATGGGTCAGTTACCACTTAATTCACAACCTGTCTCCAGATGCCTAAACCTAGTCAGCCATCTCTCAGAGAATCATGGTGGGCCGGTGACAGCCAAAAAATAGTGAGAAGCATTCACCAGACTGTACAAGTCCCAATTTACGTCCCTGCTCCCCTCCCCAGAGAAGGGGAGGAGTGAAGGGAGATAGAGGGGAACTGAATCCAGGTTTTCCACCTCCTGCTAAAGCAGTCTAACCCATGCAGCGTTGGACTACATACCACTTTCAGCACAGGGCCAGATTCAGAAGGCATTAAGTAACAAGGCTACCATATTGAATCCTCTGATAAAACACAGGAGCTCAGGCCATGTGTTCACTTAAGGCTACATCTACACTACAGGGGTTTTGGGCAAAAACCT
This sequence comes from Rafetus swinhoei, assembly GCA_019425775.1. Taxonomy (NCBI): domain Eukaryota; kingdom Metazoa; phylum Chordata; order Testudines; family Trionychidae; genus Rafetus; species Rafetus swinhoei. The sequence goes on from CM033437.1 coordinate 230,669,447, forward strand.
GCAGTGTCCACACTTCAAGTGTGTTTTTGCACAAGTAAGTCTTACAGTAAACCAAAAGAACAGAGGGTTTTTGCAGTGTAGGTATTCCTTTTTCTATGAGGAATAACTCGTTCTTGCGCAAAAAGGTGTGTGGGGATGGGCAACAAGGGATCTTTGTGCAAAAAGAGCCAATTGAAAAAGCTCAGGTGGCTTTTTGAGAGCACATCCATGGAGTGTGGATACACTCTTGTGCAAGAAGTTTTTGCAGAAGATCTCTTCTGCAAAAAGCCTGCAGTGTAGACATAGCCTTAAAAACAGCAGATAGCCACTGCCAGGCTCAATCTTCCAGAGTTTGATTTAGCAAGTCTAGTTAACACTTGCTAAGTTGAACTGAGAGGTGCCTCGCACCAGCACCTGGTGCTCCTATTGGCCTCCTGCTGTAGATGGCAGGAAAACCTCAAACTAATGTACATTGACTCCACTTAATTAACACAGCTAGAGTTGCGTTGGAGTCGACCTTCGCCTTTAGTGTAGCTCTGGCCTCAGACTAGGCACTTCCTAAGTCAGGTACTCAGCATTAGGTTTAAGTGGGTGGTGCAAAGGTCCAGTGGCATTTTTAGGCACCAGGGGGATTTTAAATCAGTAGACAGTGGGGAGAGAGAGAGAGAGAGGATTTGAGGGCCTGAATTACGGACTCAGACACTTCAGGCTAGATCCAGAGTTCCTGCAGAGACTTCAGCAGGGAATGAAATCTGGATCAACATTCCAAGCTATCAATCTTCACTCCATTAACTATTTTTATAGAAAATGTGGTATGTTACATTTATTCTTCCATTCTGGTGTAGGTGAGCGAACACCTTAAAACAGATACTGTTACTGAGGAAGACTGGTCCCTTTACATGTTTAATGGCCAGCGAGCACAAAGACTCAAAATCAATGAAAGTAGTGAAGCCTTCTCAGAAGAGCTAGCAGGCAATACTGAATTTCATTCTACACTCTACCATCTGATCAAAGATTTTGCCAGTGAAGAAGCACTTGAAAAAGTAAAGAAAACTAGTGGCCTATTTATCGATGCTGTATACCAACTGCTCATTGCTACTAGAGTGTTAACATACTCTTGAGACAATTTTAAATTATCTTTATTGTGTATCAATAAAATTACATTAGTCTTGATTTGACACTGAAATGACACATACCTAAAATGCATAAAAGTTTACTTTTGTAAATAAAATTCTTTTCCTTAGTACCTGCACATTTAGACTTATTACAAGTTTAAAAATCTTTCTTTGAATCTTTAACAGGTTTAAGACAGTCTTTAGTTGTCAGAGGGGGAATTTGCATTTGTATTTCCAGATTGGGCTTCATAATTTTTTTAGACTATATTTAACAACTTTCAATGATAAAACTTCAAAACAAATGGTTTTAAATATACTAACTTTCTAATATGATTTGAGAGTTAAAGTAATTCTATACTTGAGCTGTATACACACACACAAAACAGGAAGACCGGGGGGAGGGGGGAGGGGGAAGAGAGACTTTACAAACTAAAATACAGATTGTGTTACACAGGTGGTGGGCCATTGTGTTGAAGTTTAGTATATGGCCACAGCAGTTGTTGTAGTGATTTCCAGGAATCTCCAGTTCCCACAGGAGCAGCATCTGCAGGTCTTTGGAGAGACAAGCCTGTGAGGAAGCTTGTGAGTGCAGCAAGTAGTACAATGATGGTAAGAGAAATCCAGAGAGTTTTATTAGCTTTGGAGAAGGAAGTCTTCAGATGAGAGGCCCATGATGACATCCTGTTGCAGCTGTGAAGACGACATACACACATAGGACAAACATGCTTTTCTCTCACATTTAAATATATTGACTATAATCCAGAACATTTAGTTACACAGTAGAATGGCAAAACTTGCCTTCATTAATAGCCAGCTATAGTGGTGTTATAGTCTGGGTTTAGAATGCAGGCCCTAGATGGTGCCACTTCAGAGTTTCTATAGCACAAAAACTAATGTGTGTGTTCAAAGCTAAATAAGGGATTTCTTAACATTAATGGAAAGTGTAGGGCTAAATCTCCTAGTAGGCATTGTAAAATGTCAGCCTTTTTTCCTTTAACGAGAGGGTGTAATGTATATTGTACAGAGGAAGTCATTGGACATTTAGGGTGCGTCTACACAGGAGGGCTTACCTCAAAATAAGCTATGCAAATTGAGCTACATCAAGTGTGTAGCTTATTTTCAAATTGGGAGCGTTTACACAAAACTTATTTCAAAATAGACCACTCTTCCTCCTCGTACAATGAGGGTTACAGGAGTCGGAGTAAGAAGTCCCCCAGCTTGACAGTATTTTGATACTATTTCCAAAGAACAGCCTGCTGTGTAGATGTGGACCTAGTTATTTTGAAATAGTGTTTCTGTGTAGACATACCCTTAGAAAGGCCAGATGGCCCTGCCAACCATAGTACCTAGACCAGGGCTACTCAACTTTGGAAACCCCGGGGGCCACAATGATACTCACACGCATGCTGAGGGCCACAGCTTAAGTGTGGTTGCATATACATGCACATATATATGCAAATAGCTTCTCACACACTGACAGGCATGAATAGAAAGATTAAGGCAAGACTACACAACACAGGCCCCATTTAAGTCAGTTCTGCTGATATAAATAAAATGCAATATTTACCCAATTTCCACTCATATGACAGCACTTTTAATGAGCAATGACAGTTTAGGAATTTAACTACTAAAACACATATCAACAGAAGACCATTATATTGACTACTTTGTTTTAGCTACCACACATGGGCCACAAATAAATGGGCCGTAGGCCCTGACCTAGACTTTCGTCTTGAAGGGGCAGTGCTGAGGCAGAGCACCACAGTGGATCACAGCTTGAGATGAATTTCTGAGAATGGTAAAGAGCAGAAGTTGTTCTGTTCTTGATTAGTACCAAAAACAGAGCTTCAACTTAATAATTGAAGTAATCTGCCTACTTTGGAGGCAGATATCACCGATCAAGGAATATCATCACTCTGCTTCCTATGTCCTCCACCTGCCTACCACCTCCCCTTACAGCAATTCATATTTGCACTTGAGAAACTTACGCTGATCCTAGACTCCATTTTGATCGATTTTTCCCCCTTTCAGTAACACTTAACTTCTTTGCTTTCTCTTCTCGTATCTCTTCAATTGCTGGTTCTGCCTGTTTGGTTCTGCAAGCAAGCAAGCAAGCATTAGAACAATGTTCCTGAGAAGCATTCACCAACACCACATTAGGTAGACATTTATATAAACAGAGTAAGCCAGTTCATAACAGCTTTGACATGCAACAAGGGCTCAAGGACAAGAAGCAAGCCCACCTTAAAACCTTGTAGATTAAATCATCAACACCTACTTTGTTTCAAACTGTTCTTCCTCAGATTCTGTCCAGGAATATGTGCTAATGAATCGCTGCAGTGAAGGACGCTTCTCATGTTGTTTTGATCCCAGTCGACCCCTGCCAAAATGTACATACATGAAAATAAGTATTGTGATCTGAGCACTTTAGCTGAAGAAAATAATTTCAGTTCAAGAGATAAACAAGTATGCTCATTTGTGTTAAAGTAGGCTATGAAGATTTTGTTCAATATTTTTCAAGTTTGACTCCCAGTTTCATATTTAAGCAAAGTAGAAGGCACCTGATTTTCCAAATTCTCATGTCCTTGCAATTGAAGGACATGTGAGCTCTGAACCTCTTGAATTGAAGATCAGGTCACTTCTGTGGGGACACTCAGGTTTGGCTGTAAAAGTTGAACTTTAAGGCTTATACTCAGGTATTTATAGCATCACTTCCAAAAGATGCTTCATAAGCTTCTCCAGTAGAGCATGATGGCTGTAGTAAACCCACGTTGAAAAAAAATAAAGGCCTGTTTTAAAAACAAAGCTCCAGTAGCCTTACCAACTGCTTGACCGTCTATTTTTGTCACTTCTTTCTTTTCCATCAGTTCCATGCAACTGTGCCTATAAAAGATAAAAATGCAAATACAGTAAACTTGACTAGTTTGAGAATGAAAAATAGTCACCACTCGACAGCACTCACTTACCAGCTGCAAACTAAAACCAGCATTTCCAGTATTCCTTGGCACTGCTGCAATACTGACTCTTCGTAGGGATGATGGTGGCTACACAAAGAAGAGCTATTGTAACATGCATTGGCTAAATTAACCACTAGTTTTAGGCATGTTAATGGATGCATATATTTATAAAAGCTGATGTTTACTAAACACACTAAAGAGATACCCAGTTATAACCCAGGTATAGTACTTTAAGTTTTTTAAAAAGGAATTGTACATTTATATGCAGGTTATTTTCCAGATTAGAAACATGCATGTGTATCTGCTGTAGCACATTCTGAAATTCAAAGATGTCTAAGTTAACCTACTAAAAACACCAATTAGGGATTCTATTGCTCACTTGCCACTCTGCTTTTAGGTATCTCTTGACTCTATGTTCAAGTTTTCATTATCAAGGACCTCATGAGAGCAATAGTTCTTGAGCAAGAGAGATGGGCCCCAAACCCCATGGGAAGATTTTGGACCCACTTACAGAAGCACATTGATACCTTTAAGTTTTTCCATTGAAATGTTAGCATGTCTTGTCATGCCCCCCCCAATACATTATGAAAGTTGACTTGTGGATATGAATATGCATAATTCAAAGATGCTTTAAGCAAAATGTAGCATGTGACAATCTGCTATTTCTGTGCATGTTGTTCTTGTATATGAACTGTCAATCTGATCATAAAATCTAGATGTGCTATGAGGGTCATTAGTGATACTCCAGAAACAATGTTTGGTACTCACACCAACCACCTCTGAATAGTCTTGTATTTCCTGTAAGCCTGGATTGTGGTTGGTCCTGCCAAGACATGTGGCCAGGTCACCTGATGCTGGAACCTATTTTTCATCTTGTACTTTTCCACTCAAAGTGAGAATTTTGAATTGAACACAAAGAATTCCTTCTTTGGGCAAAGGGGATAAAAAGGTGGGAAACCAAACCATAGGGGAGTTGCCAGACTCCTGGAGATATTCCTCCACCTCCCACCACCCCTCAAGATGCCTACTGGAAACACCTAAGACTGAACAGGGGAAAGGATCAGGCTCAAGCTAGAAGGCTGCCTAGCTTGTGAAAAGTTACAAAAACTACTGTTAGGGTAAGAATTTGCATGTAAGAAGTTTTAGTGTATTTATTTTGGCTTAGTAATTTCCTTTGATTTGGGTTTTCACTTAAATCCTACTTTTTATATTGGATAATAAAAGTGGGGAGAGCCACAGCTGTGCATCTCTTCCTTTCGTTGATAGAGTTCAGAAGGTTCACTCTGTGTATGTAAAACTTTTACACAAAGTAAGACTTATTTGGAGTTTTGGTCCCTGTTGAGGGTGGTGTTCCTGGGTGCTATCAAGTCCCCATGGCCGAGCTCTCCTGGAGCTGAGTTGGTCCAGTGTCTGTATTGCTCTGCTGGAGAGCTGTCATCCCAACTCTGCCTTGGCTGAAGGAGCTCAGAGCTTCTAGTACAGCAGGTCAGGTGTTGGGGTGCCCTAGAGGGCAGGTAGGTGGGCTCAGTGGTATGATGAGCACTTCAGGTGAAAGCCCCAGGAGGACCTCTGATCTAACCTGTTATGTATTGGATCAAGTTAGTTTGCTTTTTTTGTTTAGGGAGTTAGAGAGACCAACAGATACAGATTTCATGAGGATGTCCAGCACCAGTGGAGTCCCTGTACAAGACACACAACTTTGTGTACCCCCCCCCCCCCCCAAAAAAAAAAAAAAAAAATCTGTGATATTGGTACCTTGAAGTTGAGAGAACTTGGAAGCTTTTTTATTTGCAGATTCATCTGTAAAGAAGGAATGGTATTGTAAGTAGATTTTTAAAGATTGTCATTGAGGAAGAGAGCCAAGGAGTCTGACCATCTGCGGGTTCTATTTAAAGCACAGAGACCCAAGCAGCAAGTGTCAACAAGAAATCAAAGTTGTTGGATGTCTAATATCCTGGGACCAGCATGGCTATAATCAGGCCCAGCAATGAGGTGGGTAGGCAGGCAAAGGGGGCAGCTGCCTTGGGGCCCAGTGAGTTAAAGAGAGCCCGGGCCTCTCGGCCACTGCCACCACTATAGCAGCAATGGCCAGAGCCCTTAAAAAAAAAAGTCACCACAGCCCAAACAGTGCTGAAAGGCTGGAGGAAGCTAGCCTCCAGTCATGCCCTGCCCCTGATGAATCCCTGAAGCCGGCCCTTTCCATCTTGCCCAGGGCCTGGCAAAGTGAATCAGCAGCCCTGACTAAGGCAGGTGAGGTGATCTCCCATCCATTGGGTCTCTCTAAAGGGAAATTTTAAAAGTTATCAATACATACTGGAAATCTCTACTCTTGTATCCATTAGCTCAAAACTAGCTGAGCCAGCCAGCGCTTCACATTACTGCCTGCCCTAGAAGGAGGAATCACTTCTGCTGGTCTCATTACCAATGCCTGGTTAAGAGCTATGTTACCCTTACCAAGTTAAATCTTTGATCTTGAAGGATGGAGTACTCCTGGGTGCCACTTTTTACTCCTTCCTTCTTGGCCTAAGAGCTTCTGCAAGGATTTCTGCATTGTGCCACTAAGACTAGGATCTCTTAATTTTAAAGAAATGTGTTTGACTTTTCAATGCGTCGAGCACCTCCAAGTTCCACTGGAGTCTGGAGAATTTGGAGCTTCTCAACCTCAGGCCTCTGAAGATTGGCCATATGTACATTAAAATGAGTATCCAATTTGTAAGTTACTGCCTATGAGATTGGAATCCATCATCCTACAGCACCTTCAAAAGAGGCCTACTCCTCCAAAGGTGAAAGGGTAGATGCCTACAAGTCTGAAGCTATAATTGCTCTTAAATGTTTCCAATAATCAGAAAAGTGAGGACAAGCAATATGCTTGTGTGCGGCTATACATTAACAGTTCAGTATCACAAAACTCTCATGAGATAGAACATTTATGTAGCACCTCCCATCCAAAGGGGTAAAGCAGCTTTTATAGATACACACGAAAGGGCTTAACTGATGACAATAATTTAGAAAATGAAAAGAAAATATGCTGAGATTTAGCAATTACCTTGATCCCCAAAGGAGCTAAAGCATCTTTCATTTTGGAGCAAGACCTCTTTTAACTCCTCAAGTTCTGCATGTTCTTTTGTATACATGCGTTTCAAGTTTTCCACATGTTGAATCATCACTTCTACAGCCTTACTGACCCGGCTCTCCTAGCAAAGTAAATGCAATACTAAGTCAAAATAGTTATCTCTTCAGAGCATGGAATTATGCTTGGAGTAAAAGCCAACTCCAAGCAACTAAGTAAAAGCTTAGAATGTAACATCATTCTAAGTTTGACTCTTCATATCCATCTGCACCACAACACTCTTGTCCAGGATCTCACCTCATGTCTTCAGTACAGGAGCTTCCTTTTCTCTGACCTTTGTATGTCCATGAATAGGGGGTAAAGACCGCCCACATGCTTTTTAAGACTATTGTTCTGATATATTTTATACAGTACGCAATTTAAGTTAATTACAAACAACAAGTGGAATCTTTTAAGCAGCTCTTGACTCAAAGCTTCCTTACTTTCATATAAGAGTAGTAATTGAATCAGATTACCTGGTTAATGGCTCCCAACATCTCTGCTCTACTAGCAACTCTGGCAGCGTACTGACTAAGGGACTGCAAGCTTTTCTGCAGCTTCTTAATGATCTCCTGTGCTTGGTTATCGTCTTCACACAAAGGTGCTAGAGACTAAAATTCATGGGGGGAGAGGGAGAAGCAACCACGCAGATTACTAGTAAATATGTGAGATGCCATTCTAGAAATTGTGGGGGGACTTAACTCAGCAAAGGGAGTGATCACACTTAAATGGGATTCTGCTTGGACATACCTGTTTGCATAAGCAAATATACTAGAGCCAGATACTCAGTTGCTGTAACTAAATACAGCACCACTGGAAAAAAACAAGGGAATTATGCTGATTGACGTCAGATAAGCACTGTAACCGTGACATTTACCTTATGGTTTTATCTGCTCATCATAAGCGCTCTCGGAACAGTAGAATTTCCTAGTTGTTACTATATAAAAAGCTCGTTCGTGTGTGTAAGAGACTTTTTAAAAAAAATAGTAAGAACCTCAATGCTGAACAGAAACATTTTTGACTAACTTCTATTTTGGATTTGATCATATAAAATTCCAGCTAAAGACTTTGTGTACACTACTACTTAGGTTGGTGTAACTTGTTACACCAATCTAAGCGCCTGGGAGAGGGGGCGGATAGCACTACTTTATCAAGAGAGCGGCTACTGCCACTATTGGGGTTGGATTAATGGAAGAGCTCTCCTCCGTCAGCATAGAGCATCTACCTTAGAGAGTTTACAGTGGTGATGAAAGCTCTCTAGTGTACCACAGCCTGCATAAAGTTACTGTAAGCTGGGTGTGCAAGTGGATGAAAGGCTGCACTCAGTAGTAGTTGTAGTTCTTGTTTGCACTTAAACTGGGAGGATACAATAAATATTTTTATTAATTACAAGGGAGTGAATGGTAAAGTCTGTGGATAACACCACGCTGGAGGGGGGTCGCAAGTAATTTGGGAGGACAGGATCAAAATTCAAAGTGACCTGGACAAATAGGAAAACTGGTCAGAAGACAGTATGAAATTCAGGAGACACACACACAAAACATTACCCTTGAGAGGGTACGTCTAGACTGCAAGGCTATTTCGGGATACCTCTGGCCCTGCATCCAAGGAACATGTCCACTATTTCAAAATAATGGACACGCTATTTCAGTATTCCTGTAAGCCTTGTTCCATGAGGAATAAGGGATGTCTTGAAATAGTGCTTTATTTTGAAATTTGGTGCTGTGTAGACATGCCAAATTTAAAAACAGCCTACTTTGAAATAAAATCAAAATAAGATACGCAATTTGCGTAGCATAAATTGAGTATCATGTTCTATTTTAGAGTGCAGTCTACACGTACCCAGAAGGGAACTCCCCCGGCCCCAAAATGCACAAAACTAAGATGGGGAATAACTGGCTAAGCAGTTAGTAATGCTGCAAAGCACCCCGGGGGTTATAGTGATTAGAAATTAAATAGGCAACCATGTGATGCTGTTGCGCAAAACAAAAACAAACAAACAAACATTCTGGGCTATATTAACTGGGATGTTTATGTATAGCAAAGGACTCAATTGTCCCACTCTGCTCAGCATTGGTAAGGCCTCAAGAGTAGTTGTGTCCAGTCCTAGGCACCGCAATTTAGGAAAGATAGGAACATTGAAGAGGCCCCAGAGGAAAGCAACAGAAGTGATAAGAAAAGGGTTAAGAAAAACTTGTGCTATTTAGGGAAAAATGCAAAGATTGGCCATATTTAGTCATTTTTCAAAAGAGACTAAGGGGAAAGAGAAGCCAAATAAATGTATTTGAAAGCTTACAGGCTATTATGAAGAGGCCTGATCAATTATTCTCCATGTCCTACCCTGAAAGGACATGTAGTAATGAGCTTCATTTGCAGCAAGAAAAATGTAGGTTAGACACTAGGCAACACTTAAGGACAATTAAACACGGAATAGGCTTCCAAGGAAACTTGTGGGATCATCATCATCATCATCATCATCACTGGAGGTTAAGAACAGGTTAAGCAGGCACCTGTCAGGGATGGCTTAGGGGTACTTGGTCCTGCCTCTTGGACTTGAAGACCTCTTTAGGTTTCTTCCAGATCCCTATTTCTAAGATTAAATGGATTGTCAAACCACTTGCCCCTCCCTCTTTCCAATCTCATTCATGGCTAACCTCCAGTAGTTTCATCCCATTCACGATCTCCTTTTTCAAGTTTTCTTCAGCCAAGTCTCGGGACCTTTCTTCAAGCCTCACTCGCTTATCCAAGGTGAACAAGTCACATTTAAAGCCCAGGGACAATCTGAGAAACTCTGCCTGTTATAGGGGGAAGAGAAAAAAAAAAATCACGATGGAGCAGACAACACAGAAGTCTGTTCAAAATGGTCACCTAAGAGACTGCAAAGCTAGGAATGACTGGAGTCATCGCAGGCAATGCCACCAGTTCTGAACCCGACTCAAGAGGCTTCGAATTAACCCTTCCCCCATTTTGCAAGTCTTCCCATATCTATTGTTAGATAGTTTGTAGCTATTCTGTTGGCAAATTCTTCCCCCACATCCACAACAGTTCATCCTGTTTGGGGCAGGCAACAACAATTCTGGTAGCATTCTGTTGGGTTGAAGCTTGTACCCAGGCCAAAACCCTCCCTCCCCACACACAATGACACCCGTAGAGAAAATTCAAACCCAAGGTTTTATGTATAGTGGCAAGAGAGCATATTCATTTTTATAGCCTTCTTCCTTTGCTATAAAATGAGCATTTTCTGATCAGCAGAGTTCAGCTTCATTCTCTGAATGACACGGGGGCTTCAGTTGTACATAAGTCTGATAACACTACTGGCATGGATATATTTACCCACGCCAAGTATTACGTGGGAGTGTGTTACATTCAGGGAAGGGAGGAAGGTCGTTTGAGCTGCCTCATGTGTGTGTGTAATATGCCCATTTAGGGTGCGTCTACACAGCAGTGTTTTTTTTTTTAATAACTGACATTATTCCAAAAGAACATAGTCCGCGTCTACACTACAAGCAGTTATTTCGACAACGTCAGAATAACGTTGAGCTTGAGGATTTCTTACTCTGACTCCTGTAACCCTTATTTTACGAAGAGTAAAGGAAGTTGGAGGGAGGAGTGCCCTTTCTTGGGCTCCCTGCTGTGTAGACAATGCCAAAAGCTGAAATAAGCTATTTCAACTTAAGCTATGCAATTGATGTAGCTCAAGTTGCTTAGCTTATTTTGGCGTTAGCCCTGCTGTGTAGATGTGCCCATATATATATATATATATATATACACACACACACACACACACACACACAAATCAATCCACGGACTACCTTGAAAAATGCTCTACCTGAATTTCAGAAAGGACCTTTAGGGAAAAAAGTTCTTCATTCTGAAATATTTCAGAACATGAGTAGTCGAGACTTACCTCCACCTCTCTCTCATTAGAAGAAATGCTGTAGGAGGAAAATGAATAGTTACATAAGCAGTAGATAATGTTAAGTTAATGCAAGTGGGTATCTGATTACATGAGATACATACTTGTCATTTTGTTTGGTTTTAGTCATTTTAAGGCCAGTCACAGGGAATTCTTCTCCCACTGATAATTAGAGACAAAACAAAATATTTTAGTTGTTAGTTTGAGGAATAAACTCCCCTTAAAGTTTATGAAAGACTTAAAAGTTCAGTCAGAAGAGGGGAAAAATTGGATTACGATTCTTTAACTATTGTCTGGAAACAGAAATAGCATCAGTGCGCATTAGAACTAGATTAAAATTCAGCAAGGCAGTTTGTTAATGTTACCTTCCATTATCCAAGCCCCCAAAAAGGCATTCCTTGTTGATTAGTTTGTGGCCTGAACTGCAATGTCCAGATCTGAATTTGTAGTAGCTGGATGTTTAGTTTTGGTCCTCACTGCAACCTCCTTCCCTTAACCCACTACTTCAAGATGATTAGCATTATAGAAGCCATCCAAGACTCACTATTAATAGTTCAGTAAGAATCAGCACATGGGTGGGGACAGTCCTGGCTAAAAGTAAAGCACCTCCAAAAAAGGAAAGCCAGACAGCTTTTAGATTCTTTCAACTCCAACAAAGGCTTGGGTAGTGTCAGAAGCTGCTTAATATCCTTACTGGAATAGAGGCTGCAAGTATCATAGCTAGCATTAGGATATCATTGGGTATAGTAAAAACTTGGCCCATTTTGATACCACCTTAAAGTTCTTCCTGTTCAAGGGACAATATGGCTGGATTAGACCAGTGCCGGCAGGAGTGTCTTTGTAGGGTAACATTTTGTGCCTTTGTTCCTCTCCATTTTAATGCCTAATGACAAACACTTTAAAGTTTAACATTACATTAACAAAACACCAAAAAAACCCCCACACAGCACCAACATTGTTTCCCTTCTCTAAAACTAGAGTATAAGCAGCACCTCATACAAGGTGAAAAAACCCACCAAAACCCATCATGTGCAGTTCATCACGTCTTTACACTAACATTAATCCAGCGTGTTGGCAGCTGCCCGTACCCTGGTAGGAAACTAGGATGTTCCTGTCACCACGGTATCAGAGTGCACCATCATTCCTGTTACCAACATGATCTGCTTATCTTCACACCCAGCTGAAAGTTACAATTTTATTTTCTTACACTGAAAACTGTGTCCTCATCCGGTTTCAGAGGGTTTGTTGCATCACACACACACACACACACACACACACACACACACACACAAAGTTTTTCCTCCATCTTAGTTAAGTGATAAGATGATCTATGCCATATACAAGCAACAGTTTGGTTGTCCAGCAAACACACAGAAATTAGGGCTAAGAACATACATGTTCTGAGGTTTAAGATCAAAGTGTTCTACTGGAATACTACCCAAGCATGCTCATTAACATGTTACATGAAGTGGATTTCAGTGAGGGCATCTTACCTTTTTTATCAGAAACTATAGCAGACCCTTGTCCAGTCTGCTGTTTAGTAGCTTTCATTTCCCCATTGATCTCCTAAATGTGATTAAGAGAGTAATTATACAAAGTGAACGGCCACAAGTACCTTACAAGATGCCCAGCTAGGATGGAAGTACTCCAGTTCCCATTCACCCACGGTAGGACTAATTAGGTACTTTATACTGCTGCTACAGGTGCCACCCTCATGTATGGAAACTAGATCTCAATGGACTTCCCCTCCCTAGAGCAGTTGAGCCTTCTCCAATGAAAGCCCAAGTTACTTTGGAAATAACTCATGAAGTGCCATTATCTAGAACTTGTTAAGCATTCTAGTTACGATGCTATATTAGGAGATGGAGAGAATTTAACAGTAGCCCAGAATGAGGAGGGGGGACCCAAAACCAAGCTTGTCTCATCTGACCTGAACCCATGAGGGGAATCACTGGATTGGATCCTCAGCTCATGTAAATCAGCATAGCTGCCTTGGCATCCAAGTGACACCGGCCAAAGGACTAGTGGTGCAGTATCTGGGCAGGGAGCCCAAGCCCAGTGGTGTTTACCCCTTTTATTCTTACTAGGATTCTTAGCCCGGGGAGTGGAGGGGCTTGGACGTGCTGAGCCACCTGTTTCTCCAGCATTGTTCTGCTAGTCACCCCATGCGTCACTTCAGCATTCCCTGCCTTCTCTTATGGCAAAAGACAATGGGCTGCACCTGGCAGCATTCCTAGAACTAGCAAGCTAGCCAAGCTCTTACCGGGTCTAGCTTTAGTTCTGTGTCAGGTGTAGTTTTGTGAAGTTCCATGATGGGGCAAAAATCCCTTTCGTTAGTCAGATCAGTACCTAGAGATGCCAGAAAAAAAATGGATGTAAAGATTTCAAAGATAAACAAATGTTACCCATTAACTAGATTTCTAAAGCAGAAACCACCACTGCTCTTCCATAAAGCCTCTTGCAGGCATTCCCACAAGAAAATACAATGAAGAAAAAGGCCTTTAAAAGCCGGCGGCGCAGAGTGCCGTAGAATAGAGGCAGCACCGGTAGGGTCATTTCTTGAATCAAAGCATCACAACCCAAAGAGCTACAGCTTGGTATTGATCAGTCATGCTGGTTGCAGCTGCTTTGAGGTTGCAAGACAGTTTCTATTCATTCAGTTTTCCAAAATAACTACTTTGGGCTGAAGCTTGCTATGCTTTGACTATTTGATTGTGTGTGTGCGGGGGGTGGGAGGGGGGAGTTGAGGAGAGGAGGGCTCTAAAGTGAAAAAAAGTCAGTTTAGGGTTATAAGAGCACAGACTTATTTCTGATCTCCCATGAAGGAGGCTAAATGGTGTTGGAAATTGGTGCTCTGCTTAGCATTCCAGGATGTGTGGGAGGAAGCATGACCGATATGATTCTGTTACTGTCACTTAGAGGCCTAAGGAAGTGGTGTTTGCTCATGACACTCTATATAGTTGTTAGTCTCTAAGGTGCTACAGGACTCCTCATTATAGAAGCCTGAATGTACCTTCATGTTACAACACATTTGCTAGGTCTTTCTTTGACAAGCTAGAGTGTCTGAAGACCCTGCACCCTTGTCCAGTGGGCACTTTGGTGTTTGAAGTAAGCTGTTGTGCTAGAACGTATAAACTTAGCAGTGAGGGCAGATTATTGAACTCCAAGGACTGAGTGCTACAGGTCAAAGGGCAACAAACTAGTGAGGCCAGCAAACGAACTCCAGCCTAATCATACACCACTGTAAGTGCCACCACCAATCATCTCTAGCTTTTAGGATGTTGCATGCCTCCGGGGTGAGGCTGCTGAATTTTCAAACATTCAAATAGGATTCAGGAAGCTAGACCTAATGCAATACTAAGTTTGCATAGCCAAGCACGCAAAAGATTAGGCAATTCCAAAAGTTAGTTTCTCCTGCAGCAGCAACTCTGGCCGCAGTGCATCTCTTAGCCAAATTATTAACACACCAGTCTTTTAATACAAACCAGAGAGACAGGATGTACAACAGCCAATAGTGTTGACTTTCGGAATTTTCTCTTTTACACTGAACACACACTAGTAACAAACCAGTCACCAAAACAAGTCAATCTTACAAATCCTACCTTATTCTTTGGAGGTGCACTAGATAGGTTTGCCGCTACTGAAAGCGACAGGAGTGATCCACCAATAACCTTCGGTCTCTATTCATATTGGAAAGACAAGGGCTGTGTCTAGACTGGTGCGATCTTGTGCCAGAGCTATGCAAATGAGGCTCAGCGTTGGAATATCGCCAAGCCTCATTTGCATAGCTAATGAGCCGCCATTTTCGTGGAAGCGGCTCTTGCGCAAGACGGGGCTGTCTACACTGCCCCTTCTTGCGCAAGAAAAACCCTCTTCGCCAAAGCCGTTATGCCTGAAAATAATCAGCATAGCGGCTTTGCGCAGAGGTTTCTTGCAAGAAGGGCAGTGTAGACAACCGTCTTCTTGCAAGAGCACTTCGTGAAAATGGCGGCTCATTAGCTATGCAAATGAGGCTTAGCGATATTCCAACGCTGAGCCTCATTTGCATAGCTCTGGCGCAAGATTGCGCCAGTCTAGACACAGCCATTCTGTATAAGTAGTCTAGGGATGCCTTATACACAAGTGGAGTTCTGACAGCCTGGTACAATGGGAAGATGCAAGACAAACTGGATATTGAGATTTCAACTAGCACTAGTAGGAGCTACACTATGAGCACAGCTCTACTGTCCTACCTCACACCAGCTCAATGCTTAAAATTGTGTCATTTCTATGAGTCATTGATAAGCCAGCCAAGTGAACTTTACAGCAGTGCTACTTTCTGAAGCCAAGCTGGTCTCTTTCTTCTTCTCCCCGCCCCCAAAAAAACATTTATGAAGGTAATTAGAAAGAATACTCATGAAGAAACAAATACCTGAACTCTAGACTTGGAGACTTCAGAACCCAGCCCAAAGGAAGATGAACATTCAGAAAAAGGACATCTCTGGAGTTAATTACCAACTAAATTAGCATATTCTAGACAAGTGTTTCAAATTACAAATAATATTTAACACTCTGCTATTCTGTGCCGTGTACTCTAACTCAGCTTTTATTAAGCATATGGTCTGCATACACACAATTTTCCTTAATTTAGGGTTGCATGCACTCAGAGAAAAGTAGGGCCTTCTGTTTTATTAAGTGAAGGAAATACATTTGGGAAGAGGGGAGATGAATGCTGCTTGACCTGCTTTAATGAGAACTCACTTCTCCTCCAGCTCTATTAAAATCTATGGTCAGATAAGGAAAGATTTTGAAAAGACGTGGTGGGGGGAAGTGTCTGAACCCTTCATGCACTGTCCCCTCCTCCAACCCCATTCTCCTCAGGTTTGGCACCGGATTGACAGATTCCCTTACACTAATCACGTGACAGTACTTTCAAATTTTGAACAAATGAAAGAGATTCTGAAGAGCTGCAGGATGTGTAATGCTTGCGAGCAGTGCCCGACTACTCTCCGGCCAGGGCTGGAAATCACTTTGACCAATTCATTCTTGGTGCCCTTTCTTGTAGCGTCTTAAGCCCTAATCCTGCAATGACCTCTGCCCTGGCAACGGCCTCCACTTGGGCAGAGCCCCAGTGAGATCTGGAAGCAGCTGCAGGCCAAAAGTTATTATTCTCCACATATTGTCTACTTAGACATTCGTGCAAAACTCTTACTCAACTTCCTCACTTCAAAGAGATAGGTTGGAAGCAAGCAGTTTCCCCATCACAATACCTGATACATCATCATTCAGATCCTTATCATCCGGTTTCTTCACGGCTAACGTGGTTGGTGTGTCTTCATCTTTTGCCCAAGAAGCCTCACACAAGTGTCTCCCCCCAGGAAGCAATTCTGTAATAGGCAGCAAGAGAAGGCAAATACATTACTCCTAAGTTGCTGCATATACTCAAGGGCATCTTAGTCAGATCTCTCAGACAAATGCACAGATCAATGCGCTTTCATTTAAGGATTTACCAGTTGACAAGAGGCTCTCCGAAGAGGATGTAATAGCTTCTTCTTGGGATGATGTTGAAGGTTCACTGCCAAAAACAGAAAAATACTTTCAGACGCTCATAGTCTGTTGGGCCTGGGTAAATGTATTTAAGAATTAGATGCATCCACAGAAACTGACCTGGACAAGCCTGTGTTATCCGATGTCAAAGGCAAAGCATCACTATCCTTAACAAAAGAAATGTTAAAGAGTTTTAGCATTTATACTTGGAATAGCACACCACTTCTTTTGTGAAGCAAATCTACTCTATACTTGAAAGTTTGTGTCTGTTCAAGAACTCCTCCTAAATGGTAAAAAGCTAGGACCACCAGATTCCATATACAGCTTCCTCTTACTCAAAGAATGGTCCAGGTTTGGTTGTGCCAGGAAAATGGGGTATGTCTGGAATCAGATTGTTTTCCAGAACATGGAAAGGGAGGGGGGTCTGATAGGAGGGACATTTATACACCACAATGACCACGGGGGGGCAGCTGCACCAGGAAAAGAGTGACCAGGCAGGGCTGGCGCTCTCCATATTGCCAGCCATTGGTAAAGTGGCCCCTCTGCCCCAAATCTCTCCTCTCCAGCCCTCTGCTGTAGTGCCAGATTATAGGGGGAGGGGCAGAGAAAGATAGCAGTGCCCCACTGGGAGCACCCGCCAGGACCGGCCAGTATAGCCCTCAGTCTTGCCCCCTTGAAGAAGCCCCATTGGCTGCCAGGACCAGGAACCACATTGGCCCCTCCGCTCAGGAGGAGCCAGGGCTGGGTACTGTGGGTCAGGCACCACAGTCCCCACTCCATCCCCAAAGATGCTGACAGATGCAGTGCTGTCCTCGCTGCCATGAGTGGCCCCAGTGAGCCCACACACACACACCCCTACTCCCCCCTCCCAGACCCCTACCCTGACTTGTGTACACACACACACACACACACACACTACCTGCCGTGACTTAATTCCCTCTCACACACACACAGCCCCCTGCCCTGCAGGACACATGCAACACCAGGTAAGTTTTCTAGTTTATAATATTTGTCAGATCAGAATCAAACCAATTCTTTTAGATGCATCTAGAACTAGTGGAAATATGTTCATTTCAGTAAACAGCAGGTTATTTTAAAAAGTTTGCATCTTCCCCCTGCCCTTTATTTCCCCCAGCCAACTCCAGATGTATAGTGTGTTTTAATACTGTTATTACTGGGGGGTTGGGGGATTATGTTTTTGTTGTTGTAGTAGTAGTAATTTGGGGGGAAATCTGTTCACATCTGTATTTGTTACAACCTCTCCCCCAAAAAAACCCCATAATCCTGACCTTAAAATCAAGGTGTGAAGGTCTTTGGAATAAAAGTGTGTTGCTTCAAAGAAATGTCACCATGCCAGATTTTTCCTACTTCCTACCACTGTGTGTCAGTCCACTTTAGAAGAGATAAGTGACAATTTAACAAAGCCACTTGGTTTTTCCTGCCATTTGTTCCATCCACCACTTTCACTGCTTTGCTCCCCATAATCCCTTCCAGAGATTCAGAAAACATTAGAAAAAGCTGAGCTGCATCAGTGTTGCTTCTAAGAGAGAGAGACAATGTTCATAAAAGCATTTTGCTTGGGTTGTATTCTATGCTGTTAATGAACATTTACATTCAAGCCTCCATTTTTTAATTCTTACTAATAGCAATACTATACCACAACTAAGAGTCCAGCAGATCTTAGAGCAGAAAGGCACTTGCTTTTTCACAGTAACTTCAGTGATCAATATAAAAAAAATCCCAAAACACTTTGTTTCATCATTAAGGGCCAAATTATTTTCAGTTCACTTTGTTGCACTTGGGTGACAGACTAGTCTGGTCCCAAACCTGAAGCACTTGACTGACACACAAACTGCATTTTAAGAAGACAGTTCCTTGGACCACCACCACCAAAGCAAATATATTTTACAGCTACCTTAGTTTAGCATTTAATTATAAGAGAATACTTTTAAATCCCAATCATCAGTAGTTAATTTGGAATTTTAGGGCGTTTGCATGGCCTTTTATTGCTGCTCATCTCTGGGTGTCTAGGTCAGACATTTGCTTTAAAGTGAATGTGACCAAGACTAACAACACTGTTAAACTGGATCTCCACATCACTCTGGGTAACATCATGAATCCCACCAGATTTTTTTTTTTTTAGTAGTACGTATAAAACAGGCTGTCTTGTTAAGAGTGATTTTCATGGTGCATGGGGAAGGAGAAGAGAACAGCAGCTCTTACAAGTTTAATTTTAAGAGTGTCTTGGACAGTAGCTATATAACAGGTAAATTGCTAGTGTGCCCCTTCAGCATCCTGTACCAGCAAAAAGGATCTATAGCATACAAAACATAGGTTTATGAGGGAAAAGTCTAATTTCCCAAGTGAACGGCAGTCCAGCCCACTTCTGTAGAGATGTAGTTCTCCCTCTGCATAAATATAGAAAAATCCTGCTGCTATAGCATAGAAATAATGAACACTTAGTTAAATGAAGGTGAAGGAGAAGTTTAATAAGCTTAATGACCAACAACCTGGGCACATATTAAAAGGCAATACTTGGAGAGGAGGGCAGTGTGTGGAGGAGGGGTAAGTCAGAGCACAAAGATAGGCGCTATGACTTTGACAACCTCCTGTATGAATACTCTCTCAGGGAAATGTAAAACTGAGGGTTACCAATATGTACATGTTACAAAACTGAGCATGTTCAGAAGAGAAGGACCTAGCAGTGAAGTGAGGAGAAATCTTTATTAACTTTCCACAGAAAAAGACTCCATGAGCTTTTAGCAGACAAACTGACTGTACAGCTAACAGTTTTCTGAAGGGATAAGTGATTAGGTCTCCAGTCTCACTCTTGAGGACCTGATTTTTAAAGGACGCAAAATGCAGCTGATTCTGAAAAAAGTACTTCCCTTTCAAGATGCCCAAGGTGGGCAACCAAAAAAAAAAAGTCTTAAAAAAAAAAAAAAAAAGCTGCTATCAGACACCAGCAGTGTGTATGTTCAGTTTCCTTCCTCCCTCCAACATTCAAGTAAGGATCAGTGAGCAGCATTCAGCTCAGTCTGCTGTATATTTCTGCATGCAAATCTATACTATTTATATTCTTATTTGAATTCTCTCTCAGGCTTAAGGAAGCTACAATGCTTTATTTTGCTCTGGGGGTGGGAGCAGTAAACTGAAAGGGGGAAAAAAAAAACCCACACAACCCAGGGGATTTAGAATGTCGTACTACCTCAAAAATCAAGAGGGACTGACCAAAGCAAAAGACATGCCCGTGCATAATGCAGGAATACATTCGAGCCTTCCAAAGCAAAGGAAAACTCAAATCCATTCCCTACTTTTCATCCCCATTTCAAGATTTTAAAGGTATTAAGAACTGCTGAAGCCACTGGCTTGAAGAATTA
Source organism: Rafetus swinhoei (assembly GCA_019425775.1). Classification (NCBI taxonomy): domain Eukaryota; kingdom Metazoa; phylum Chordata; order Testudines; family Trionychidae; genus Rafetus; species Rafetus swinhoei. Next base: position 230,689,429 of record CM033437.1, read on the forward strand.
GAAATTTTTTGAAAGATTGGTGTAGGGCTTCTCTAGAACACCAATCCATTTATGAGGGAAGATACCTGCCTTTAATTGGTTTAACAAAAAAATGCACAGAAATTCTAGAGCAGCAAGGTAATGACTTGCAATAGAAACCCAAATTCAGTCTGTTATATAGAACACACAAGATTAGATTAGAGATATCCTCTATCTTCTAGGCCTACTTGTGAGGAAATATTTGAGACTGCTATTTAAGGTCCATCCAGATACAACACAGGGTTGTAACAGATTTTTGTTGAAGTACTTCTTGCATAAAAGTTTACAGAATTTCCAACAAACCGATATGCATTTCCTTGGAATTAAACACTAGCTCTCCAAAGAACCACCAAGCCCCTAGCATAGATTATTTAGATTCACACAACAGCTCCCCACAGGGGAGCTCAAACTCACAGCCCAGGGGCCATATGCAGACAGAGCATGTTTCACAATCGAGGCACATCTTTACCTATCCCCTAAACCCTGATACTCTCTCGTCAACCAACAAACATACTTCGCCTCTCAGTCAGTTACCCCTTTTGGGGTTGGTGTCACTGTTGTTTCTCCACCACGTGAGGCTAAGGATTATTGCAACTGGCTGGGCCACTCTATATTGGGCAAGTCTGAGGTCACCAACTCATTTGTTGCAAAAAAACTGTTTCACTATTAGACTAGATTTGGTTGCACTTTCACTTGATGGTGAGGGGGCAGGCAGTGGCATTGTATTAGTTTGACAGGTCAGGTGCAAGTTTCACTGAAGTCCAGGGACACGGTTCTTGCAGCGACACAGCTCTTTTCTGTGATAGTCCATAGACACAGCTCAGGCCTATTTCTAATTAACATGACAGTTAGGCAATTTATGGTGTGGACTAGAACAGAAACTAAAGTTGGCTCCCAGCAATCGAGGTGAGAACTGAAGATTTATTCAAATGTTCATCAGCCTGTCGCACTTGTCACTTTGTGGGACTGAGGACCATTTACTTGACCTTGCAACCCTCAGTTGCAAGTGCTGACCGGACAAACACCATTCCATTGAAAGCTAGGTGCAAAGCTGAGAAACACCCTACTGAGTAAAGCATCAACCACTTCATGTTTCTAGAGCAAAGATGGATGTTTGGAAGATCAGAGTCTCACGTTTTCACAGAAGACTGTCTGTCTGTCTATCTAATTGGATTATTAAAACAAAGATGCCTGGTAAGGTTTCTTTTGTTTTGTCTGCTCCCTATTCCCTCCACATACATACTCTGTAGGCAACAGACGACATTCCTGAAAGAGAGAAATCTTTAAAAGGAGTGTTCTCTATTGAATAATGAGGACTCAGAGCTAGAGTATGGGATTTAAATACTTTTAAACTTTGGCCTCCCTTCTTACACCTCAGGTCATTTCTGGAATGTTTTATTCCAATCACAGCAGTTAAGAGATACACCAAAGGGGATTGTCCCAATAGCCTCCCTAAAGAAAGGTCAATTTCCCAAAGGAGCAATGCCAACTTACAGAAGATCTGGTCCATCACTGCTATTTTAAAGTCAGTGCACTGTGACAAGTAAATGCCTACAAGATCCCAAATCCACATTTGAAGGGAAGATTACTGCTATTTAAAAAAAAAAAAAAAAAAAAAAAAAGACAGCACTAACCTCAGTAAATAGTGTCTCCATTGTAGCGGAGGAAGCAACAAAGTCTGTGAGAGTCTGGTTACCAACAGAGCGTATCTTCCACCTGGCAGCACATATTTTATTTGCATATTGCAACAAGATCACATTTCAATGTTTTCCTTTCATTACAGGTACATAGAAATAAGAGTTTAAGTTCACCACAGCGTCTGTGGGGCAATCGCCGGCAATCCCCCAGGCATACCAGAAACATGAAAGTAATGTTGAGAGATTGTAACAGAGAATCATAGGAGCTGCGGACACTTGCAGGCACCTGTTGGCAATGCAAAGCTTGGCTTCTTCAGCCACAGCCAAATCTCTTTTTAAAATTCACTTCCAGAAAGGAAGAAGTCAGAGACTGCTTTAAGAGGAACAGCGTGTTATACCAACACAAGTACAAATGCATTGGTGGTGGTTGGATGACCCTGTAAATTATCAATTTCTAGTCACAGTTAGGAAGGGTGATCTAGTGGATGGCATATTAGTCTGTGACCTGCTTTTCAGTGCCAAGATCAGCCACAGGCTTCCTGTGTGACTTAGGCTACCGTGTGCCTCAGTTCCCCCACCTGTAGAATGGGAATACCACCTCTGCGCCTCACAGAGTCATTGTAAGAAACACTTATTAATGAACATGAGGCACTCTGTGTGTTCCTTATCACTGTCAAACCAAATACATTCTCAATCAGTAACCAAATAAGGGTAACATCTCATTTTCTGACAACCATGCTGTATGGTTAAGCAAGACCATATTCTTGAAGGTTAACAAACAGCAGAAACTATCATAGAACAGCTGGAGAGTGGCTGTCTCCATCCTCCGCCCCCGCCGGAGTCTGTGGTACATCTCCTTCCCTCCTCCCCCCTCTTACTTGTGTTCCTCCAGCATCATGTCCAGAGTAGACCCATTTTTCAGATCCTCTTTTTCAAGCCTAGATTGAGATCTGGTTGCTACACATGTGAGATCGCTACTTGTGCGCACTCTTCGATTCAGGTGTAGGATTTCCAAGGCCAGAGCATCTGTTAACAAAGATATAGACTTGGAAATAGGAGAGGCGTATCAACACTGAAAGTTAGTAGTCAGTTGTGTAGATTTGGTTCTCTTCTATCAACACAGGTTGCCCACACCTTCAGAGACAATAAACCTGACTATATATGTGCCCTGTTTCAGTCACTTGCAGCTTTCATAGGTGCTTAGTAAAAGCTTAGGGAGCCATAGAGAAGCACAAGCAGACTACAATTGGGAGGATGTAAATTAGTAGAGTCCATTTTAAAGGGGAGCATGACCAGCAATCCAGGGTTGGCCAGTGACCTCTGATAGTCATATTTGAGCAAGAGAGTAATTTGCCACACTGCAATACTAGCGCTCGGTCTCTACCTCACACAACTTTCAGATCTGGCATTTTGAAGGGAAGCGGTGAGGATGGGAACGTGTGGTAGGCAAGGCCACAGCACATACTGTAGAAAGCAACTTTGTGCATTGCAGACTGCAGAAATAAAACCGTAGTCCCACAGAACAGGGCCCAGTAGGGAAAGAAAAAGAAAGGGCGGACTTGCAGATGCTTCATAAAATGACATCTCTATAGAGCCAGCACATCGTGGCATTATGAGAAGGTTACTGGCTAGATGGAAGTACACGTGAGGGACAACATGGCTTGGACTCCATCTATCCCAAGCTTTAGCCAGTACCGAAGTGGGCAAAACTGGGATGCTAAAAGCTCGTTCTTTGAGGCCATAGACCTGGCGCATACAACCTAAGTTAAACTGCCTCGTCATTAGCGCTGGAGACTGATGGTACAGCCATGTATTGCTTGTAAGAAGAGCTCTTTGGTTGCCATTCCCCACGGTCTCTCAGGGGGCTCACAAAGAGCACAGCTGTTCTTTCAATCGAGAGGCCAGTGGAGCCAGCCAGGCAAATGCATATTAAGTTGTCCACTGGCATTATTTATACCGAATAAAACTAGTGGCAAGTTTTCACCATAGTGAGTCAGGCCAGATTCAAACCAGGCAACAAATGCTTATAGCAGAGAATAGCAATGTTTGAGAGGTAAAACGATTTCCACCGTTTAATCCTTTGCTATGTTATATTCAGCATCATGTTACATTATAGAAGAGACTTTTAGGTCATCCACTAACTACTTCTGTGCTTCAGAAGATAAGGTCACAAAAGGCAGCAAAACCCACAAGAGCAACCAGCAGATCTTACCTAGCAGAGGTGTGGGATACCAGCATGAGTATCCCAAGGAGGGAGTCTGGGGCAGTTCCGTGCACTGACCTGCTGCTCGGCCCCCAAATCGCTTGAAGCAGAAAAAGTGCTAATTGGAGAAGGGAAAGTTTGCTGCAGATTATTCCTCATGGTACTTACAACAGGGCCTAAGATCAGACAAGAATAACCCCACTGCGCTAGGTGCTGTACGCACAGAATGCTAGACAATTCTCACCCTGAAGTGCTTACAGTCTAATAGACAAGACCCACAGGAGCCAGGTGAGATGGGTACAAGACAAAAGCAGAATGGACAATGTGGGCGTGGTAGATGTCAGGTGCCGTGTTTTCAGATTAGTGGGTTTAGTTAGGAAGGGACAAACTAATTGGGCAGGGGGCTGGACTTGATGACCTCCTGAGGTCTCTTCCAGCTTTAGGATTCTAATTGGAAAGTGAAGCAAAAAGGAAGGGGACACTGAAGGAGGTAAGCAGGACAGGACAGGACAGGGGAGAAGAGGGGAATGAAGCGGAGCTGAAGATCATTAGGGTTAGAGCAAGGGGGGAAAACAACCACCGACTAGTCAGCAAAGGACAGAGAAAGTCCAAGTGAAGTCTGTAGAAAGTTGACTGAATCTCTCTGCTTTGACAGCTTCTGCAATGGCTCTTACAGGCTTTCCTCTGCGGTTCCTCCCCCAACCCCAACCCAGTCAGATCCCATAGTGTGGAGGGAAGGAGAAGTACCACCTGGTCCTAGTTTCCTTCAAGTCGTAGATGCTAACGGTTGTTCACATGAGGCCTTTTACAGTCAAAGACCGGTCAAATAATCAGTATTGGAATGGATTTATGCAGCAGTAGCTATTCATCCATATGGGAGGGGAAGGAGAGCATTATTTGGCATGGTTTGGAAAAGTGTCTGCATTTTAATGATGAATTTAGGCCTTCTAGTTTCTAGAGCTCTAGTATGAGTTTCAGCAGAGAGTCTTCAGCTTCTAGTCCTTCTGCGAAGGGTCATTTATGAAAAACCTGTGCTGTACGAGGTTTCCCCTGCCCACCCCCCAAAAAAAACCCCAACCAAACAAAAAAACCAGCAACAGAAGGCCATGTTTTGCCATATGTTTCACAGAAACTGAAGGCAGGGGCAGTCATTCAATGGAAGAGCCAACAAAGTTTAACTTCGCAAAAACAAAACACTACCAATTTTTGGCATAGCTGTGATAGAATCAGTGTTTGCTCCCCTCTCCTATATGATTGGGGGAAAAAAAACAAACCAGGACTGACAGTGGCAAGAATCTCTCACTTACCTTCTCTTTAAATGCCGCTTGGTTTAAACTGCACAGCGGATTACAGTCAATAGACTCCACATCTATGCAACTCTGTTGGCAATAGGAAGCTAGTTAGGGCAACCAAACAGGGAGAGAAAAATATACACTACTGCTTACAGAAGCCACATGATTGTTTGGAGATATGATTAATATCCTTATACTGGAGGAATGCTCACAATTAAGCTATCAGAGTATTTCCTAATTTAACAAATTCTGCTATTCCTTCATTTTATAAGAATGTATCTTTGCAAAAGCATGATTTTGCTCATTCAAGTTGTCTCTAATTCGCACATGTGGATGTGTTTATGGAGAGAGCTCTTCATTCCTAAGTAAATAAAGTTATAATAGGGCTGGGAGGGATTTTCCAATTGAAAGACATTGGAAGATATGAAGGCAATGTCCTTTTAAGCACATGACCACCACCACCAGTTATTGACCACAAGTGTTGACAACACGCTAAGTACTGAACCATGCAGTGACAATGTCTGGCCTAGGGAGCTGGAGGAGGGTAATCTGAAGGGCACATGTTGATATGCCTGCAGTATGCCTGTCAGTCAGCACATTTGCACAAATTAAACACGGGGACGGGGGGGGGACAGTAGGGGAAGCAGCTTAGTTTTTACAAACGGCCCTCAGATTGGACTTTAGACAGATTGTAGATGGACATTCACCCAGGTGTCCTCTGTGCTATGACCATGCTTTCTTCCACCACCAGGTGAGAAAATGGATTTCATACCTGACACAGCAATCCACAAAGTAGCCCCTTAAATAGTTTCTCTCTCAGTGCATTAACAGTGGCTATGAAGAGATATTTACATAGCACAGCATTACAATGGTTCTTTAGAATTTACAATGCAATTATGGTTCCTTTCGGCCTTGTTTTGGCCCATTATGAGCAAGTTAAATAGTTACTGAACGCTATTTGTGCTGCAATTTGCATGCATTCTCACCATTTTTTTTTAAATAGAGCATGTGAGAAACCATATTCCACTCTGGGGGAAGACAGTGAAACTGTCCTAGCCATTGCTCTATTTTTTCTATATTTGAAAAAGGAAGGGATGTATCTAGTATCAGAGTTAGTTTTTAAAAGAATTCAATAGCACTCTGAATAGCTGTTCTAACAACCCCTTTCCCCCCCTCTCTATCATAGGACTCCAGGTTTATGCCTGTGATTCCATATCACATGAGACAGCATTGTTAGTTTTATTTTAGTTTCTAGAACTGCACATTAAAAGTGCTCTTAAGAGCAAGGACAGTCCTTTTATTCAGGGTCTCTACTTCAACAACTAGCACAGAAGCGTGCACACACACAGCCCCTTCAGGCACTAGTGCAATACAAATAGAAATTAACTATGTGGTTTGCTTTGTGCACCCTTGCAAGAATACTTCAACAATATAAAACTTGTTTCTTTCATTTCTCTTCAATGGAATTAGAACCCAGCTCTCAGTTATAACATCAGTTATTCCAAAATAACAAAGAGCATGTCTACACTGCAAGCCATTATTTTGAAATGATGGCAAGCTGGAGGACTTCTTACTCAAACTCCTGTAACCCTCATTTTACGAGGAGTAAGGGAAGTCAAAGGAAGCGTGTTCTTCCTTCGACTACCTGCTGTGAAGGCAGCGCCAAAAGCCAAGTTAAGCTATTTCGACTTCTGCTATGCAATTGACGTAGCTCAAGTTGCGCAGCTTAATTCGACTTCAGCCCTGCTGTGCAGACATACACTCAGTGGCCATATTGGCTTTATCACTTGTGGTTGCTATAGCTATTAGTGCTACATTAAGGTACCAGAGTCCTTTCTTCTGAGGTTACTCATACCAAGTAGCTCTTTCCTTTACAAACAGTTCCACTGATTTCTGTACTGTGTCCTTAGCATTGCAAGCAGGGGGACTACTTGCAGAGTAGCGTACTCTGCAATGTGAGCAGAGGTGCGAGAAACTGGCCTTAGGGAAGAAAGCAGACTTGACTGACTGCACAAAAGGGAGTCCATGTGAAAGGTACATTACACCAGCAATTTTCTGCCCATAACAGTGTTAAGATGGGTCTTTAGAAAGTACTCTGTTCAACAAGAGGCACCCCAAATTATTTTAAAGGACTTCTCAAATGGTTATGCCAATATAACTCCATTAATTTTATTTACATTAGCTGGGGAACCACCCTCCCCCTTGTTTTTTTTCCAGTGGAATAATTTGCATTTGTATGTTCTTTTTCTTGGTAGGTTCTGGCAGGAGCATAATGCCAAAAGATAAAACAATTGCCAGTTTTATACCTCTTCCATGCAGCTAACAACATAACCAAAGGGTAAACATGCAAATGCAGTTGCTATAAAGGAATATACCTGCAGCCTGTAAAACCATCTTGGGGATTTTTTTGTAATACTAGGGCATAATATTCTTAAGGCACAAGTTGCAGCTAAGTGTTTAGGAGCATGCCTTGGCCTCAGCTCAGCATTGTCTTTCCAGAGGGTGGCACTGGATATATATGCACATACCCCACAGAAAAGTAGAGGTAGCAAGGAAAGAGGGTTAACTTCCAGTACTAAGGTGAGAATAACATCTTCAGTGATACTGCTCCTTAATACCGACTCAGAGGGAAAGCGCCACCTACTGAGTCACCAACCCTGCATCTTGCAGCCCCCTGGAATTTTGGTTGGAGGTTTCTCTCTGAAGGGCCAGTAGGTCTGGACCTGGCTTAGTTCAAGACCCCTCTGGATCACTGCACAAGGAGGCATGACTGTGGCAGTCTCAGGAGAACTGTCAGTGTGCGCTGTACCACAAAGGTCACTATCTAGCATGACCTCATTTGAGTCTGCCATTATCTAACTGCGGCACATGATTTGCTAGTGCTACAAGTGAATACGAGACAAGTACTTACCTTCCTGCTCTTTATGTTTTTCCTCAAGTGTCTGGCAAGAGCTCATTAATGCTGTATTCATAGCCTGAAGGTTTCTCTGTTCAGAAATGGCTTCCTCTAGCACACACTGCAAAGATCTGGCTTCTTCCCAGGCAGAATGAAGTGCCCCATCTCGATCTTCAACCTGAGCACACACCAGTAAAACTTCACAGCCCTGACTGGCACAGAAAGATCTCTACAGTTTCATTTGTATGAACAGAAATGTTTCTCAGGAAGCGATAAGCCCCTTCTGAACTTCTGCATTTGGGTGGACGGTATAAAAGCTATTTTTGAGTTTAAGCCACCACAAATATGCAAAGTTGCCTCTTTCATCAGCAAGCTGTTGACGCCACCTCCTCTGCTTTTACTTCCTCTGCAAGTCACAGTTTTGCAGCGCGACAGTTCAGGAAACCATGCTTGGTTGGAATATCTGCTTGCAGAGGCATATAGAGGCATAGCTTTCTGGTGTGTGGAACGCCCTGTCACTCCCCTACCTGTTTGCAGGAATCCTCCAATTGTTTGGTAGCTTCTTGGAGCTGCAAGCCAAGAGCATCTGCCCGTCTGACAGCTTCTTCCTGCAACTGTTTGACAGCCTCTAGCTCATGTTGTCTGCAGTGGGCAAGAAAGCAAGACACAAGCAGTCCCTGACAGTTCAGAAAAAACATGCTTGGGAAGTGAGATACCCATATGCTAAGAAAGAGGCCACATTCCAAGTTAAACTATTAAAAAGCTTTAACTTCTCAAATACAACACACAGGGTTAGAGATTAACCAATCATGTGAACAAGCCTGGCTGTATTTATCTGTCAGATCAGAAGTGTTCCTACCCATCCAAACCCGTGCAAATGCTATGGAAGTCCTGTATAGAGGAATTCCAATGTGGAAAAGGAGTAGGAGTATGCTGCACCAGTACCAAATTTTATTTTATATAATCATACCATCCATGCGGGTATTTTAGAGAAAAGTGGTAAGAGGATACTAAGTCAATAGCATTAGTACCAATATCAGAAGCTGACCTTGCAGGCAGAATTAGTGATCACTACAGTTACATAGCTTTGCTTGGTCAGTCACGTGGTACTTTAAAAGGTGCTTCAGGGAGACTACAGCTACCAATGGAAATTCAGCATCTTCCTATAATAGAAGGTGGCTGATCAGTGACCTTCAATAGGCTTATTTTGCATTGTAGAATAGCAGGGCTGTATCTAAACAGACCTTGTTCTGAATTTGCTCCCTCTGTTACGGCTACACTGGTGGCAGTTTCAGGCATCACCATTTTTAATTGGAGGGTCCTGAGCTGGGCACACCACCAGCAGCTGGCTTACACTAGCACTCCTCCAACGGTGAGAGAATCAGAAAGACAAAGACGACTAAGTTGGGCCAAGTGGACAGTATGCTTGCTCAGCATGCTTGCTCAGCACCAGCAAAAATATGGACTCCAAGCCCTGAGGGATTAAGTTGTGTGTCCAGACATGCAAGCATAGCAAGGGTATGTTGTACTTGCCAACTCTCTATGTAGAGATAGGGAATATGGAAGAGGCAGGCTAGACATTTTTCTCAAGAGGATTTGTGCATGTGTAGGGAACAAGTTACACAAACTCACCTGGGTGAGAATTTGATCAGCTGCCTTCCTGAAAGCCTGATGTGAGTTTTACAGCGGTGTTTAAACCCATGCACATATCACCAATAAAATGAGAATAGGGATGTTCTTTCCTAGCCAATATTCACCCATTTCTCCTATAAGAAAATAATTCACTTGGAGTCCAAATTTTTGCCCTGACCACTATGAAATCAAGGCAGGGAGCTGCCCTAAGTGAGAAATGGTTCTGTCTGGTGTAGAAGGACGTTTGTGTGCCCACGTCTGACAGACCATCAATTTTGTACACAGCCAACAGTTCTGCTTATTTAGTGGTTGCACCTGCATAATATGCAGGTTTTCTACTGTTTAGTTTGTGGTTTGCCTGGTGTTTTAGAAGAGCTTCTAAAAAGATGCATTCTTACTTGGTATAGAGATAAACCCACTTATACAGATGTACTCACAAAGAAGCATGCGATTAGTTTTCAAATTTTTAAAGTAGTCTTGGTCTGAGTCCCATGTGTCATTTACAGGGGGTAGTAGGGTGGCCATGTGTGTGGGGGGAGGAGGGGAGAAAATTAGGACATACCTGGAAGAGAGTTCTTTCCTGAAGTGAAGCTGCTCTGTTCTTAATCTCCTCAGATTTCCTGCCATTCTAACAAACTCTTTATCCAGGGATTCTCTATGTTCTTCTAAGAGATGGAGATTTTTAATCCAGGGATTTCGCCTCTCTTCCAGCACTTTCTTGAGGTCCTATTCATTTTTAAACATTAAAAATACCACATTAATGAGAAGTGCAAAGTTTACTAATCACGTTAGTACTGTACAGGGACTTTGGTCAGCAGAGTCAGCCTTTCCCTATCCCCCATCCTTTAGCAGTATAATACATCTCCGTACTAGACTGCCAGCCAATGTTCCCTCTAAACGGAGCACTTGGGCAGCCACCCAGGAAAGAATCAAATGCTGTCCTGTTGATTAGCAGAACACCCACAGCTGGCAGCATGTGTTTCTACTGGTGGGGCACATGACTTAGTGCACGTAAAATTTATTTTGCACATGGATGGAAAAAATTAGAGGGAACATTGCTGCCAGCAGTAAGTAAACAAGAAGGATGGACTTCATGCAACATTGAGTGTAACTCAACTCAGTTCTTTGAAGAGGAAAGATAGATAAGCACATGGTACATAATAGTGTAATCAGTACAGCTGTTTGAAAAGTGGATTTTCATCCATTTAAAAAAAAAAAAAAAAAAAAAGGGTTTTTGCAGAGAAACCACCTCCTTCAAAATCGTCCCTTGAAATTAAAGACTTTAGAAATAAGTTAGGGTTTTTTTGAAGTCTGAACCGAATATGTTTTCTTTTGTTCCAACATGCCTTCTTTTGCCAAGGCACGACGAAATGTAGCACCAATAATAATTTCCAATGGTTTCAGGAAATACACATTTGTTCCACCAGTGCAAGACAAGGATATAGAACAGTTTGACAACCTCCTAAAAGAAGTTCCACTTCAAATAAGCATGGAAAAGCAGGATATATTGGTGGCTGTCGATTTGCTCATGTTCAAAGAGCTAACCTCTGAACTACTGAGCACTGGGGCACGGCCAGCTATATGGGCTTGCGTGGATGAAACATTTAATCAATCAAGAGGAAAACAGAGAGAATGAGGGTGACTATGGCGAGTTGCTCCTCGGACAAACTCTGAACTGTTGAAGGCTTTCAACATGCAGCACTTTTCACAGCTAAAGGGATGTGGTGCCAGAGTCTACAGGTTGCTTTGGGACATTCTGACTGAGAAGCAGAGCAAATTAAGAGTTTTCACCCAAAGATAGTGAGTTTATCCATTCCTAATTATTTTACAAGTTGATATTTTAAGTAGAATGCACAGATATGAAATACTACTTCAATTTAGGCCAATTGCATTATTATTTGCTTAGCAGATGCCCTCATCCAGGGAAATGTACAGTGCATAAAAAGTATTACTTTAGTGCAAGTATCAGAAGTAATTACAAATAAAAGTAAGAGGCTGTGTATGTTATGGTTAGATTTTTCTTTAAAATATTTTTTCATAATTTTATAATTACTCAGTGCCCATGTGATACAATATAGCAGTAGGCTACAAATGCAGAACAGAGCACAGGTGGAAAATGTACAGTACCGATTACTAAATACTGTAGCAACAACCACCATACCTCCCATTGGTACAATTCTAGATTATTAGCATGTACTGCAACTATTTGAGGTATCAGAAGCAGCAGCTGCCTTTGGTCAGATGATGCTACCAGAACAGCAGTAGCCACATAGCAAAGGGCACCGATGTTTTACTACTAACAAGTGTGTACTGTAGTTTCTTTTAGGCTATAATTCTTTTCCAGCAATTGTTTATAACACTGGATATAGTAGAACTGTTTTAAGAGAGCATGTGACATGCTCAGAGATCTGTACTGGTTGCCTGTTCATTTCTAGGGTGGGATGTATAGCATGGATTCCAACCTGGACTGTTTGAGATCTGATTGCTTGAGACCATGCTCCTCTTCGTGAGGCCAATCAATGCATGGACAAGGTGCACTCTCTTACCTCCCATTTGAACTGGGGTGAGGGAAGAGCAGGGTGTGTCTGTGTTCCAAGAAGTCTCAACTGAACTCACCAGCCAAAGTCCAGTATATTTATCTGATCTTTCTCCCTTCCCTCCCCTCCACTGCTTCTCAGTTGGTTTGAGTGAGTGCAGATAGGAAAAAACCTTTTACATCCTGTTACTACTACAGGTTATAATTTGAGGACATAAGGGTTGCCTTTCATGTAAAAGCCTTCTGAAGAGTAGCAATTGTTTTCTTCATGTTTGTGGCTTTCAAGAGGAAGGGGCACAGAATTAAAGTGATTAGTAATGCTGCTAACTTACTCCTTGCTCTCGAATAATGACTTGCAACTATTATTGTGAAAGAGGTAACCACAATTCAGTATGTTTGTTCCTTTCTGAGGTGGCTCCTGAGTAAGACTCTCTCTAGATATATTGCAATAGCTTCAATGTAGGGGCTAAGCAAAAGAATTAAATGATCATGTCAAATTTCTAGAGTATCTCCTATTCAGAAGCAGCAGTATAATCTATACCCCTGCCCACATGTGGTCTACTTGAGAAGTTTGACATGAGTCTAAGAAACATATGTAGTCACTTGCTTTGAAAGCACCATTTTATACTGAGTGCTATGTGTTAACGCTGGATCAGAGCCGAGCCCTGACCAGTTCCTGGTTTGGGTGCATCTCCTATGCAAGTCACAGGAAGTGACCAGGCCTTAACACCCACATCCTTTTTTAAAAAGAGGTCACAGAACAAATGGGCAGTGTTAGTGGGACTTAGAACAAGAATGGTTGAGACAGATGTGGCATATGCTTAGCTTTCTGTAAGAGAAGGACGAAAAGGTCATTATTAGAATTAGCAACATTCACTAATTTTCTTGGTATTTGAAAAAAAAAAACAAAAACACAACCACTCATTTTCATTTAACATTGCCCATAATTTTGACAAAACAACCCCCCCAATTGGGTGCTCAGTAAGAAGTGTTTTTCTTTGTTGAAAAAACAAAGTAAAAAAAAACAAACAAAACAAAAAACTTCTCCCATGATGTTTTGCCAGGGTGGCTAGTATGCACCAGCCTGGCCCCACCCACATTCTGCCCTCAGAATGCCTACTGTAGGCATTTGGGGGGGCTGGCACAGTGTTGCTACCCCCACCAGCTGCCCTCTCTGTGCTCCGGGGCTGGGGCTGTACTCCAGGTCAGGGAGGCTAGGGCCATGTGCCTCCCACCATTTTCCCCTCCCCGTGGTGGTGGTGGGCACATGCAGTGTGCTGCCCCACCTCCTTGTGGGGTTAGGTCAGTTTAACTGTCATTCAGGGGGTGTGGATTTTTTTTATGCCCTTAAGCAATGTAGTTATACTGACTTAATTGCCTAGTGTAGACGAGGCCTTAGTTGCCATAGCCAGAAAGGTAGAGTCATACTAACCTTAGGCTTGTTTTTAATCTTGTGTGATTTAGGCTATGAAGTAGGAGAAAGTAATATTTAAGAGCTAGGCTAGCAAGTGCCTTTTGGCCTCAGCAGTAGGGATGTTAAATTTCAATCAATCAGCTAATTGAGTAGTTGATTTAATATCCATCTACTACTCGATTAGATAAGGGGGGGCACGCTCACTATCCTACTGCGTCTCTCCCTGTGGGCAGCTCTTGTACATTTCAAAGGGAGAGACTCAGTGGTTCCTGCTGAAATATACAAAGAACCATGGGGAGGCTCCTGTACATTTCAAAGGGAGAGAGAGGCAGCAGGAACTCAAGCCAGTGGGGACTGAAGCAATCCCTGCTGGCACGGGTTCCCCTCTGTGCCTCTCCCTTTGAAACGTACAAGAACCGCAGGTGGCTCTTGTACATTCCAAAGGGAGAGGCGCAGCCGTGGGACTGTTTCCTCGCTGCCCCGTGCAGAGATGGTGCTGGGGGAACTGGCTTTTAGATTGGCTCCCAGCACTAGCTCATGCTCCCCCCCCTTGATGCCTCTGATAGAGGCAGCAAGGGGGGAAGCGACTAGTTGAGTTCCTACTTGACTACCCAATAAGCATTTGCTTATCAGGTAGTCGACAAGTTACTTACACCCCTACTCAGCAGTGCTTTTAAAGGAGTTTTTACTGAAGATTAACAATGGAGCCAATAACTCCCCAGATTATGTGAGCAGGCACACCCTGGATGCACTGGCTTTCGAGAGAATCCCTTTCACATGAACTGAAGGGAGACTAGGAGCACAGAAGTGTTGTTCAAGGTCTGGTGTGACTATGTCTACTGCAGAACTGGCATGCTTCAGTGAGGAGGCAGTAGTGATAAGAAGGGAGAGAGACAACTATTAAGCCAAGTCTAGACTAGAAAAAACAACAACAAAAACCACCTATGGTTCAAACCTGCAGTAGGAGGTCATCACAGTCTGTTTTTGCTGTTAAAAAGCTATGATTATCCCTGCTATAATTCCATTGATTTTAGGGATCAGTTTGACCAACATTAGCTCACTCCTTTTACACATATTGTGAACAGTCAGTAATTTTTCTACTGCAAAGTAGGTCTAGTCCACACCAGGAAAGTAAGTCTGTAACTACATTGCTCACCCGTGTGAAAGAGCCACAGCCCAGAACGATGCTGTTAAACAAACCTCGCCCTCAGCATAGACTGTGCTAGGCTGGTGAGAGCCCTCTCAACCTAGCTATCATCTCGGTCTGGGAACCCAACCTACAGAGAGGTGTGCCCAACAACTTTTCATGATCACTAACCAGGTACTTACTGTATTTATCACAGTAAAAGAATGGGGAGCATATAGTGCATTGTGGGATATGCAGTCTGGCCAAGAAGCCTCAGCCCCAGACAACAGTTACATGACATATGGTTTTTTGGGGTGGGAAGCACTGTAGTGACAAACCAAATCTCTGATTTGGAAATAAGTTAAGATTTTTGGCTACTGAGCCATTTTTTCCCACTGAAGGATCCATTCTCCAACCTGCTGTAATTAAGATGTTTTAACTTCAGCATAGTACACCTAGCTTTCAGTATGGTATGCGGAATAGGAGGAGCTTTATATATTATAGAGCAAGTTCACAGTTTAATACACTTTTCTCTCATGAAATTCAGGCAGGTAAAAGCATAACCACAAGGAAAGGAGACTACAGTAATATACCAAAGACGAAAGGCCAAAAATGAGGAGCACTAGGGTGTAAAATGGAGAGGTTTCAGTTGTTTAAAATATAAAAAAAGTCACCCCATCCTTTGATAACCATGAAGGGCTTTCTAATTAGTTCCATCCTCAAGCCCCCTCCTTGGTGTTGAAGTGGAAAAAAGCTATCACTTCAGAAATAACGTGGGCTAGAAGAACAGGGTTACTTACTGCAAGCTTTCTTTCACAAGTCTCCCGCACATTCACCTCAGGAGCGGCAACCCATTGCAAAGTGGTCACAACAAGCTCTTCTGCTTCAGAGGCTTCCTCTTGCTGCAAAGTTACATATTAATGCTTCAATTACTTACTGCTACACAGCGTCACCTAAGCGCAATCTCAGGCTAGTAACCGTACTAGAGAGACTTCTCTCCAATAAGTGATACATCATACAAGGGACTGGCAGGAAGCACTGTCTGCAGATATTAGAATCCAACTATGTGTCTAAGGGCGAAGGAAATTGTTGTGACAGTTACTTCAGGTCTCAGTTATGAATCGACTTGTACACCATACACTTAGACAGCATAGGCACAAGGGGCCATAGGTAATTTATATCTCTAGTTTACCCTTCCCTTCACACAGATTCAGCATTACACACCTTCCAATACAGGAGGCTAGACCAGGGCAGAGCCCTAAGTGTGCATGTCACTGGGTTATGGACTAGCCACCACAGCAGAGCCAGTGTAGCAGGGGTAGGAACGATCACTAGGGAAAAGGCTGAACAGATTACCGATACTGTAGTAAAGGGGAAGCAGGGGAAAAAATAAATAAATAAATAAATAAAAAAAATCACAATTTGGTTCAAGTCAGTCCCTGACCTGTTCCTGGAACAGCGCAATTGTGCACTTCCCCTACTCAGGCCTTATGGTAAGTCCAAGGTTCCGCTCAAACTCACTTTCTGTCTTTGAACACAGGGAATCTATTTGATGAGTGTTTTAAAGTTAGAGAAGCCTTCAACTACTAGAAAGCAGAAGGATGTGCCTACGAGACCAGGTCTCTATCAAATGTGGAAACACTGACTACAGGATGTTTTGACAAGGCTAAAAGTCTGGAAGAGTCCAGCATTCCTACAATTACTTATGCAATGTCCTACCAGTTTTTGGATGATAGCCTTGAAGGTTTCTCCCAGTTGTTCAGGGCCTTGCAGTAACAGTAGCACCTCTCGGTCCAATGTTTCATCCAAAGCGGCCCATTCACTTCCAGTGACCTAGATAGGTTTTAAAAAGCCAAAAGGAGGTGTCCCTTGACTCTATTATAAATACCAGCCCCAGTGACATTTGGAACTTTCAGAAGTATGGTGTTGTGTTTACCAAAAGGTCAGAGTTAGTGGGGTTTAAGCCTATCAAGGCTACAGAAATGCATCAGCATTCTAAAATCTCCTTGACCTAAGTTATTAGAATCTACCTGAGTGAGGTAGATTCTCCTACCCTCCACACACAACCTCCCAGGCTATTAGGCCTCCTGGAGTCAGTGACAGAAAGGAGTCTTTACCTGTTTTAATGGGACCTCACCTCTTGCTGTTAAACTTTGACAAGACGAAAATCTGACACAATATTGTGACTTACTACAACAAAGGCTACTGGGCAAACTTCTGCATAGGGAAATAGCTTGCTTTCCCTGTTAGTTTGTTACATTACTACCTAGCTAATTATTTCTCATGCTTTCAAATACATAGAAGGAACCATGCATTTTAACACTGCTTTGTATCTCCCTGCAGTCCCTCTCTGCCATCTTCACCTCTCAACAGGTTGCTGCACTCAGAAAGTGGTAACATGACCAACAGATCCATCTCACTAAGCTAGAAGCACTCACTGCTATGAGGAAGGCTTTTAAAAAGCCCAGTGCTTTTTTTGTGACAGTATGCCCAGGCACAACTTTCCTCCCCCATCCCTGGTTTTGGCACAGCTTTTTGGCGCTCAACAACTTTCCCCCCGGAGTACCGGCACCATTTTTCTTACAAAAAAACCCAAAAAACCCCACAACACTGAAAAAGCCTAACTGGACAAACAGGTCATTAAAATCTATAGACCCAATAGATTGTACATATGGCATAGCAATGATCCTCTTTAATAAGGTTGTGTACCAGTAACAGAAGTACAAGCCGCTCCTGTCTGTAATAGGCAGTGCTGTAGGGCAGCAAAAGGAGAACAGTATTCTGTGCCTCTCTCTCGAAGGACTGGCTTTAAAGTGCCAAAGCCACACAGGACTAGAACTAGCACTACGCAGCACAGAAGCTGTCTTCCCAAAAAATAGCTTTTTCAGAACACTGGAAAGGTAAGGGTATTGGTTGTCAGGTCTCACACTCTTACCACTAGGTTGGTTCAATTCCAACCCACATTGGCAGGAACCAGAAATGGCTGCCTTCAGCTGGCTTTTCAGTCTGGTGAGTTAGAGTTCCCAACTTACAAGCACCCAGTAGAGTTGCATAAAAAGTGGATTTATCAGTTGTCTGACAACTGGAACTGGGTCAAATGAAATTAGAAAACTGTAGAAAAAAAATTGGTAAATAAGAAACCCATTTGGTGTCAAATGAAACTTGCTCCTCTGGAAATATTGTTTGGTGCATTTTTATAGGGTTAGATTTACAAGAAGCTGGAGGAGGAGGAGGAGGAGGAGGAGATCTGCCCATTCTCCTTACAAAACCTTTATCCCAGAGATTAGGGTGCCCATTGAGGGTGTGGGAAACGTGGGTTCTTTTGCCTGATGTAGAAACAGTATTTGAAGTTGGATCTTCTGTATTGTAGGAGAAAACCCTAACCCTTGGACTATAGGATATTCTGGTCCAAGTCTCCCTCATTCTCTCCTTTTGAATGTTTTCCATTTTTTATAATGAATTAGTCATTGGAACAGGGACTTTGAGGGGATGTCTACTCTTCAGAGAAGATCAAAGCTGCTGCAGTCAATCTTCCAAGTTTCAAATTAGCGGGTCTAGGAAAGACACACTAATTCGAACTGAGAGGGGCACTTCAGTCGATGCCAGTAGTCCTGCTTCCATGAGGAGTGAGGGAAGTCGAAGGGAGAGAGTGTTCTCCCTTTAACTTCCTGCAGTATGACAACTCGGCTTTTGGCGCTAACGTACTTAGGCTTCAGCTACGCCATTAACGTAGCTGAAGTTGCATATTTAAATTTCGATCTTATCCCGTAGCATAGCCCCAGCCCGAGACAGTCCCCTTGGTATGGTGGAGAATTATCAGTCTGAGACACCTACTTTCCTTGGCCTGAACGCTATTCATAGTCAGAGACAATTCAGAGTCACTGAAGCTGACCAGGAACAGCTATTGGACCTCCTTTTCTTCCTCCTGTTTTATGAATGGAATTGAAGTCCTGAAAATAAGTTTCTGGCAAAGCTATTTGTTGATTTTGCATCCAATTCACAATTCCAGGCTGACCAAAGCTGCATTTTCTAGTAAATAAACTATTTGTGCAAGTTTGTTTGCCCAGCTCAAATCACATGTTTTGACCACATTACGTAAACCACCATACAACTGACACTTACCGACAGGCTTAGAGAGTCACCAAGATTTAAGTAAGGTTGGATGCTGGACAGACTAACCAATGCCTCCCCTTCCTCCCCAGTGCCCATGGATCTAGTCCTACTGCATGCGGTAAGTTATTGCACTGGCACTACTGATGTGGTGATTTGTGGACTTCGCACTCCAGGCCTATTCTGTTCATAACTATTAACACCTCTGCGTATAACTGACAGTGATCGAGTCACAAGGATCTTTCCCATATAGCTAATAAGTGATGCAATAATTCAAAGTATTTGAACTTCAAGTTTCATACCTCTGAAGACTGTTGAGCAAGTTCCAATTCACTGTGCAATGAATTTGTCCTTTCAAGGATGCTGCTGTTAAATCTGTGTATTAATGGGAAGTATATGCCATTTCTAAAAGGAGGGGAAGGAAGCAAACAAGGTTAAAAATCCAGGTTTTTTCCCCCCCCCTAAGAAAAAGGAGGGGAAGAGAGAGAGAGTTTTACTGGATTCCTAATTCAGATACTCACGAAATGAGTTCTTGCTGCATTTGTTGCATGTTATTCACCAGTTTATTTTTTTCCACTCTTAAGGCCTAGAATCACATCCAACAGAGAGCAAACTCATAAGTTCACATGCTATATAGAAGAATTTTTTTAAACCTGTATGTTCCCTAATGCTCCCACAAGGAAAATACAGTACTGTACCTCAATTACAGAGGAGTATTCCACAATGGTAGATTTAAGTTCTTGGATGGCCAAGTCTTTCTGCAAAGGTTGAAGAGGACGGAAGTTAGTGGCACAGAATATAATGGCTAGCATGCTGAAATGAAGTTACTGGCATTACTTCCATTGCACACTATACAGATACTCCCTTGCTTGACAAGTTAGAACGATAATCTGTTTGAATTTGAATTGCACTTCAGGATGTTTCAGTGCTTCATAAAGAGGTGAGAGCACTGCTATTAGAGAGAGAAGGGCAAATTGAGGAACATTTCATCACAGTTTTATACTTGATACATTTGGCTGATTTTTCATGCCTAGACAAACAACAAATAGTCCTAAGGCACCTTAGAGACTAACACATTTTATTTATTTATAGATATAGACATAGATATAGATCTAGACAGAGCGCGAGAGCGAGAGCAAGAAAATCATGAGCTTTCATGGGCAAAACCCACTTCCTCAGATGAGTGGAGGACAAAAAGAGAGAGGGATTGAGGAAACCCTAAATGGGGAGCAAAATTTGGAGAACTGCTCCCCTTTAGACATATCCTCTATTCACATTCCTGAGAGTCAGTGGTGTATTTTGTCTGGTACTGATTTTTTTTAACCTACATTTCACAGATGCAAGTAATATGTGGGTTTTATTTACACTCCTACACTTAATTTTCAAAAACTTGTGTTCTTACAACTGTGGATTTTCTTTTTAAAGTATAGATTAACAAAAATATCATGTCAAGTACTAGTCTCTCCCACTCTCCGCCCCTCCCCACACACACACACACACACACACACACACACTTAGCCTATTTCATATACTTTAAGAGCTCTTACAGGAACTCAGAGATGGGGCCAAAACTGAAGCTAACTACTGGCTGTCATAGAATGCAAGATTATTATACTCTTCAGCTACTAGGTGGCACTATGTGCAAGATACCTTATTTAAAAGAACCTCGGCCATACCCGCCAAAGCATCTTACAAGGAACACATCCGGTGTGTATGAACAAGCTACATAGCCAGTGTATATCTGGTACAGAACTGTACCACTACAGTAACTACGCTCGTGAAACTTTGGTGGCTTGGATAAACTGAAATTCCAAATTTATATCATGGCTGGTTTCAGTCTTAAGGCTCTGTTCATAAACATTATGCAATCTGTTTTCCTCAGTTCAGATCTCTACAGGTGTGGGCACAGAGAAGAGAGCTGCACAAATGCAAAATCAAATCAAGTAAAGGTAATGTTTTAAATTTCAGGTTTAAATGTGGAATTCGTTAAAGTGGCTACTTACTGCTTGTTTATATGGCTAAGCATATTTCAAAGATCTATTAGTTACATTCATAGTTCATACTCGGGAGCTCAGCTACAGAGCATTCCTTAAAGCAGCAACATGAAATATTTTTTAGTACAAATCATTGCCCCTTTTTACTATTATTTTAAAACTGCCAGAGTACTTGTTAAAGGTGATAACTGGACTGGGACCCAATGCACCAATGAGCAAAGAAAATGAAGTTGCTGTAAAAAGCTGTTTTAAGCCTTTAACACTGGAAAAAAAAAAGTTACCAAACACAAAACAGTAGAGTTCAGTTTAACTTTCATCCTCACACATTTCCTGTGGATGCAGCCTGGGAGAAAACAGTCATGTTTAACATGTTGTTACAGTTAACTGTCTTTCCCCAATACCTTTCATTTTATGCAAATGGCAACATAACAGTTTACTTTGTGATTAGTACAACTTCCTGCAAGTGTCAAGGTCGCCAAGCAAATCATAATTTTCTCTAATACATTCCTTATCCAAATTAACATAATTTTTGCAAATTCCTCTGTGGATTGCCCCTGCAAGAGTACTCAACCCACTAGACTGCATTCACAGTTCAGTTTCTATTTGGTCAATTGACTGGGTGAGCATAACTCGTAAAAAGAACAGATGGGGGCGGCGCAGAAACTTGAGTCTCAGGCTGTGAATCAACACAATTAAGGATATTTGAGAATTTTGTCTTTTCCATTCGGAGCAACAAATAACTGGCTACTGCAGTATTTATTGGGTAAGTTGCCTTTTAATTGGAATAGTTTTTGTCACATTCAGCACGTATGTGCACTCCTTGTCATAGAAGTGTTGGTAGTCAGAAAGCTTTTGGATCCAATACACACGGACCAAGATTTTTTGAAAGGCATCACAGCTTGATTTTAGAGGCCAAAAGGCAGCCCCAGTCCTCAATATTACATTTGCATTCCCTATAACTAAAACTGGGTTTTAAAGAGATGCATCAGAGGGGTAGCCAAGTTAATCTAACAGGGAAAACTTAAATAGTCTAGTAGCACCTTAAAGATTAACAAAGATGCAAGTTGCCTTGTTTTACCCAGTTCCCAGAAGATCATTTGTTGGGAATACATTTTTTTTCCCCACCTACTTAAAAAAATAAATAGCCTTTCCTACTCTTTTTGCAGTTTGCTGGATATAAACAGACCCCTTTAGGGCCAAATTCCAATGCCGTTACTTATTTTGAATATCTATTCCATTAGAATAGTGCCAATAAAGTAATGGAGTATGGCACTACTGTACAGAAGAGTATTAAAATATAATAAAAGGATTTCATTAGCTTTTCCCATAAGTTAGTGTTCAAAAATTTCAATCAATACATTCAGGACACACAAGCTACCAACCTTTAATAGACTTGCATCTTTATTCGCCACAGTGTTCTCATAAACATGCACCTGCATCTGAAGTGAGTACAAGAGGAGAGAAAAGCCTTTTATTGATGTGAAGATTCAAGCGCTCTATTACAATTTTAGCTGCACCAGCTAATGACAAGGGGAAAACTGCATCATAAGTATCTGTGGTGACCCAAGAACTTCTTGATGGCAACTGGCAACAGGATGCAGAGTGGCTAAAGCGTCTCAAGACTCCAGTGTACAAATTCTAGTTCATCCCAGAATATCATATTGTGAGGTCTCAAATGAAAGCCAGTATCATACTGATCATTATTATCTACAATACTTTTCACAACTATTTTAAGTCAGAAGTTCTGTCCATATACTGAAAATATGTTTTTAAAGTCTGCATCAAGATTATTAGTCACCGGTAGAGTTAAAGAACTGGTTTTTCTCTAGTCAGAAGGTAAGAAATATACATCTCTCCAAATGAACGTAAATTAAGCATTGTGAACTAACACAATGGATGCCTATTTTCATGCAAAGTGAAATGTTAAGAAAAAGAAGTGAAGTCAACAGGAGACAAGCACACAGAAGAAAAAGCAGGAGGGAAGGGGAACTGTCCTGTCAGTGAATGAAGACAATGAACTTGGCGGGAAGGAGGGTACTTCTAGAAGGCAAAGTTGGCTGTGCATTATCCTGCACCTAGGAAGTAAAACAGACAGCACATTTGCATTCATGACAGCAGGGTCTCCACCAGCCTGGACTGAAAGTGCTACAGAGGATTGGGAAAACAAAATTTAGGTAGGAAATTAATTAATCTCTTAGCTAAATGTCTGTGTTTCACATATAGCCACTTATTTCTCATATTCTGCCTCAAGAGCTCCGGAATCTCTAGTCTTTGACAAACTTATTCTCATTTTCACCATGTGTGTCTTTGTGCTATGGCGTAAAGCAGAGCTCTGGTCCTAAGTGGAGTCAAACAAGCCCACACCTATATGAACCACTAAAACTCCAAGATCCTTTTCAGCCCTACAGCCACCTACCCAGTTATTCCCCCATTTTGTAGTTACACATTTGACTTTTTCCTTCCTAAAGTGATGTATTTGGCATGAGTCTTTATAAAGGTCATCTGGCAGATTTCAGACCAAGTTCTCCTATTTGTCAAGGCCGTTTTCAATTATAATCCTGTCCTTGAGAGCACTAGCAATGCCTCCCAGGTTGTTGTATACAATTTCCATTATTTAAGTCATTAATGGAAATATTGACTACAAGCAGACTCAGGAGTGATCCTTGTGGGACTCCACTAGGTACTCCTCCCTCAGTTTCATAGTGAGCTTGTGATAACTACTCTGAGTACAAGCCGCACCACACTTCCCTAGTTTTGTCAAAATCCTTTCTAAAATTGGAGTTTAAGTACACAGCTTTCTCCCCATCTACTAGCCCAGTAGTGGTCTCAAAGAAGAAAATTAGATGGGTCTGTCAAGAACAAAACATGCCAAACCAATGCTGGCTATTATTTATAAACCATATTATGGTCTAGGTCAGTGACTCAAATCTTTCCAGACTGCAATATTCTTTTCAGGAGTCTGATTTTTCACCTGCCCATCCGTTAGTTCTCACTTAAGAGCTACTTGCTTACAAAAAAAAAAAAAAAAAAATCAGACCTAAAATACAAGCGTCAGAGCACACTTACTGACAAATGGCAGTCTAATTTTTACCATATAAATCATCAATTGGAATATAACTATTGTAACTATATTTCAGTGTATGGTATTAAAAGTAGGAGAAAGAAGTCATTGTATGAAAGTTTAGTCTGTACTGACTTTGTTAATGCATTTTATGTAACCCATTGTAAAATTAGGCAACCTCTGCCCCCAGAAGACCTCTGTGTACCCCTGGTTGAGAATAATTGCTTGTAGGTACTGAGAATCATTGCTTGTAGCCATCCTGGAGCATTAAAAGTCTTTAAATCATAATCTATATAAATATTATGCACGAGGCAGGAGTTTACAAAAAAAAAATACTACAACTTCAGTTGAGACAAGTGCTCAGGATAGGAAATGCATTCTCCCTCCCCAAATAATTGTTGGGGAAGGTACTTACCCTTTGAGAGCCTCGAAACGCCCACAAAAAATATTTGTTTCCCTCAGCCCATTTACACTGTGATTTACTTTTTTATTGTTTCTAACACTATGGCCTTAACTAGTATGGGCAAGAATTCTTCTCAGGGCAGTTGCAGTAGGAGAAAGAAATAAGATGGTCAGGGAGACTTCTAGGAGCCCAATAGCACTATCCATAATCAAGGCTGCTACCAGCACATCACAACTTGTGATGGCAGATTGTGTCAGAGAGCTGTGGAACTCAGAACAAACATTAAAGGGCTAGTTTGTGGAACAGTTTCTTATCCATGGTTATGAGGTTAAATTTAAGTGCTTACTTGGAGCTCAGCTGCATTTTTGGATAACTCCACAATCTTCTTCTGAAGGCCATCCATATCCAAGGCATTCCTAATATTCTGATCAAAATGCAAACTAAGAAGAGTTATCAAATACTATTTTGGATGAGCTGGCCAGAGAGAGATCAAATTAGATTTCCTCCCTTCAAACCACTCCTTACTGACTGGCTCCTCCAAGATACTCCAACAAGGGAAGGAGAAGAGAAGTGGTCAATGTCCCCACACCATCCAAACCCTGACTTCTTTCCTCCTCCTCCCCTTCCCCATGATACCATGGTACTTTGATTGGCATTCTCTCTATGCCAACACAATCCCGAAAGTTTTGCCTTGAGGAAATACTCTCCATTCATAGCAGATGCATTCCACACCATTGCAAATGGTGAAATGTGTGAATACTGGGAGCTCACCCGAAGGGCCAGGAGCCGCACCTCCTCCCCGCCCGCCCCAAGGCCGGGAGGCATCTGCAAATACAAATGGCAATTCTGTGAATTGTGAGGATCTCCTGTATATTATAAACTTCCTCCATTAAAGGCACTTTGATCAGGCTCCCAACTGTATCTCCTGCCCCTCCCAATGCCAAAGATTTGGGCAGCTCTCAAAACTGAGACACAGTAAAGTTTGGAGCAACTCCTAGACTGCACCAAACTAGCCTTATATTTACCTACTTTCCAACAGCAGGGAAGCTATGGCAGCATAAGCCCACCTGGAACCCTGGGTACACACTCAGGTGACTAACCTACACTGAAGTTTGTGCTGCTATGGTTTTATACTTATAATAGCAACACTGAAGTTTCTGTGGGTATGTCTACACATGCTGCAACCATACATACCACTGCATGCCCCCCTCAGTGTTGGCCAATATATGTTATGCAATACATTAACTCCCACTATGCATATACTATTAGTGATGGGACGTTATTAATGTATTATTCTCTTCCCACAATTCCCTTCACCCACATCAAGTGTCCCCTATGATACAAAGTGGACTTCAGCATTAGGAAGCCTGTAAATGCCAAGGTACATGAAAGGCAGGTCCTAGGTGGATTGGATATGCAGCCCATCTTGGAGACTCATGGCTCTCTATGAAGTTTCAGTTGTAGCAACACTGGTTACGTTTGATGCAACAGCTCAGGCTTGAACACAGGAAAAAAAAATCCATTCCACAGACATGGAGTTTAAAGAGATGAATATGCACATTTGTGAATACACATATACTCTACCTCTTCCTGAAGAGATGAGATCTTGATGATGAGAGACTGATTCTCTTTTTCCTGGTTAAAAAGAGCAAGGGAAGGGTCAGCTCACCACACTTTAAGGTAGTATTATTTCTACTAGTCATAGGAAGAGGTGAAAAGAAGCTGGTGCAGGCTGGTACGCTGTTCCAGCAAGAAGGAGCTGGCCAAATGGGGTGCTCTGCTGCAGGTGGTGATGTGGCATACTCCCAACCGGGCTTTTGGGGCTCTCCTGCAGGCTGTCACACCAAGCAGCAGGCACCTAGGTGGGTTAAAGTGGCCAGCTGGTGGGCATGCCTTCCCCACTGGTCTGGACAGCCTCACCCCTGAGCCCCCTCCAGGGAAGACAGAGAGGCTGAAGCCCTCCCTCCCCACAGGTTCTTACCAGGACGCTGCTTGCTGTTCCCCTCCCCACTCACCCTGCCTACACTCCTCTTCTCCCTGGTTGGTGAGGGGAAGGGGCAGATGAGCATGTGACCCATGCTGTGAGCTTCCCCCTCACTCCAAGTGATGAGAAGGGGGAGCAGCAAGCTGCATCCTGGTACAAAATCTCAGGGGGGGGTTCAGTTCCTTTAAACAGCACCTGTGCCCCTTCACTCTCTTCCCACATACATACCCCCAGCCCCCTTCCCTAAGTCCCTGTTCACCCCCTCCCCACCCCCCCAACCTTGACTCCTGCTTCTCTCCCACATCCCCTACCCTGACACCCCCCACTGCGTGTTGCACAGGGGGCAATACAAAACAGTACCTGTAAGAAATTTAAGTTACATTCACTTCTGGCATAGAACAATATCAAATTACTTGGGTGAACGTAGTTTCAAAGTTACTCTATCCTGATCTGGTGAGCCAGTAACTGAAGGAGCCACAAAGATTAGGTGGCTAGAATGACACTAAATGAGGTTTGCCTTGCTGATACCATGCAACGTAATGATGAACACTGACCATTGTAGCCTGCTAAAGGATGTGGAATACGCAACATTTTCCTGTAATAAGTGTAGCAGGGATCCTCATACTCTCTCCCCCACAATTCAGGGACTGAGGTCCCCCCCTTTTTTGGTTGCATAATGAAGTTTTAGTAATTCTAGTCTATTTCTACAGGCATCATGGGGAGAAAACTTAACAGCTCCACACTCAGCATTATGGAGGAATTCATAGGTATGGGGAGGTCCAGATCAAGACCCAGGCATCACTAAAGCAGGACTTGGATCTCCGACTGGTTAGCTGCAGAAATCTCTCTTGTGGGAACCAGAGAACACCAGCCTGAATTTCAGGTTCCACAAGAGCTTCATAGAAGAAGATCAATTCATTTAATAAAACAGGCCGGGCTACAGATTGTACAGAAGGTTCAGTCCTGTATTTAGATGTATGCAAACCAAGAGGATTTCTTAAATGCCAACAGGGACAGTTGTAAGTATTTCTTCATTATTTACTTTACCATAACACTTGGAAGGAGAGATCCTGACATGGAAGGTTTTATAATTAATACCTCTCTGGAATGTTGGGCTGTAGTTTCTCAGATTATACAGAACGGACAGTGAAGTTTCTTCTCATACCAGTTTTTTACAAATATCATTCTAGTGACTTCAAGGCAAAACACAGGAGAACCAGGACCCAAGTCAACTGAGCAAGGTACATGAATATAGAAGTTCCAAGTAACCAATGCTGTACCTTACAAGGTCAGCCTTCCTCAACAATATCCCTTCCAGACAGGGTTAGAGAATTAAATGGAGGAACAAAGCCACAAACAAAAGTTTCAGTCACTATGCCCCAAATTGAGGAGGTTGTAAAGGGGCAGTTAACAAATCAGAGGCAAAAGTTAAGACATGAGAATTTTATCTCCAAAGCTACATGAACTATCAGCCATATTAAGGGGATGCAGTTTCCTGATTTTATAATTCGAAGCTGTACCAATGGCATGACTTGCTTATTATTAGAGGACCTACTAGCTGTTTATGCTGGGTCACAATATTGAGTCTCTGCTCTTCCAAGATGTTCAGGTTAATTTTCATTTCTTCCAGTTCTTCCTTTAATGATTTTGCTTTCATAACAGACTGCTGGGCACTGCAGAGAAAGAATCCAGCAAAGTTACAGGCATTAGAATTTTAAAGTGTACAATGTACGTAATATTTGTGGACACAGTAAGATACCTTGGGACTCTTTTTTTTGGGCATACTTTAAGGCAGACAGCAAGAGACTGCCAGTTTAGTTAGGGTTAAGCCTGCACTTTTGGTTAAGTAATGACCTTTTATGGAAAGTTTCATTCCTGTCTATTTCATCATCCTCCTGCCATGCCACCAGAGCCTCTGCTGCATTTGTTACCTTCACTCAGCCGAAGAATAGTTAATGAACTGCGTGAGCCCCTATAGACTTGCTCTTTGATCACATGCAACTTACAATTTATGATCATGTGTGCAACCAATTACAAACATACTCCTTTGCAAGTGTTTGTCTAACAAAGGCCACATGACTGGACCATAGATTCCAGGGTCACTAACAAGGTCTTGTTCTTGCCAAAACTCTAGATTGATCATCATTTTCCTGCAATATTTCTCTATGTTGATGGGAACACCTAGTTGTGCAACTTTTTCCTGCTATCTCTACACAAATAGGACCTTTCCAAGCACATATGGTAGCTACCACTCTGGAGGTAGAAAGGACTCAGACCTAACGGGGAAAAAAAATCATAGAGTTAGGCAAAGTCCCAGCCTCCAGAACTAATTGAGCTACAAAAACTGCTCTTGGCTGACACATAACCCTGTAAAAATTCCTTGAGCTGCCCAGATTTCCGCCTCTGGACACACACACACACACACACACACACACACACACTGCTGCCTCACTCTAGGGGTCTTTATGCCTAAACCCCAATATGATCCACAGGCTGAAGAGAGATAGGCAGAGGAGTATCTATTTTGTCTATGGGGCCTGATACACGTGACATGCACCGAGCATGCTTCACTGCATACAGAATGACTGAGGGGCCATACCTTTAGCTCAATATAGTTAGGATTCCCACATCTTGGGTGGGAGACCCCAGTTCAGATTCTCCCCACTGCCTGATCAGAAGGAATTTGAACAGGGGTTCCCCACTTCTGAGAGGAGTGTTCTGGTTGCAGGACTATGTAATAGTCGGATATAAGTAACTTTGAAGTTATTCCACCTTAGAAATACTAATGGGGCCTGAGGGAGTTTAAAAAAAAAAAAATCACTCGAGTCCAGTGCTTAGCAGTCCTCTCATCTCTTGAGTGTCTGTTCAAATCCCTTCTCGGGGGGAGTGGAAGAACTCAACCACAATCTTCCACATCTTAGCTAAGTACATGAACCACTGAGCTAAGTGAGGTTTTCATTTCCCACCTCCTCTATTCCCATCTGGTCCTTTTTTGTGTTGTGTTGAGTTCAGGAATCACCACATTTTCTTGGTTGGGGGGAGGAGGGTTAAGGAGAAGAGAGAAGCTAGGCACTTATACTGCCTAGCTTCAGGAGATGGGCTCTGGGACTGCAAATGGAGATTAGAATCTAGCACCATGAGAGGGGCAGGACTTAGAACATCTCACCTTTTGCCAGCTGCTTCCATTAGCAAGCTAGCTCGCTCTCTGCCTCACCCATTGGCCTCTCCCTCTCCATTGGAAAGGAAGCCAAGGTGCATAACTCAAGCTTTATGCCTCTCACTGATCCAGTGGTTTCCCAAGCACTAAAAGACAAGCATTGTGGTGCTTACTACCACAACACCTATCTCCCTTTTGCTGATCTGGGCCAAGTTACCTAGCTTTCCCCACAAAGGCTGTGAGGCAGCATAGTAGGGCGAGCACAAATCTAACAGTCCCAACTGTAGTTGTCCAAACATTTAAATCAATAAGTCTAACTACAAAGAGACAAACCAAATACCAAACTAAGGAAAACAGAGGAAGAATTCCCATTCCTTCCTCCTCCATTATCACATCTATTAGCCAGAAAAAAATATTTCCAGTTTTATTAGATAAAATGCAACAGGTCCAGCATGAGACGGTTTTACATAGCTGGTCACCACTTCCAGATGGCAAGTATTGAAAATTACAGACCTTTTTATTTGAGTATGTAGATCCTCCTGGTCCTCCATTAGCCTATTATTGGTTTCCTCCAGTGTGTCAACTGTCATCTTTAGTTTGCTGTTCTCCTCTTGAAGTTTCTGATTCTTGAATTGAAGGTCTGCTACACAGGTAATCAAGTCAGAGGTCTCCCTGTAGTCAATAAAGAGGAGCTAATCAGAACTTCATGTTTCTCAGCATGCATCTTCCAAGAAAGTAAAATATGAATAGAAGAATTGCATTCAGGCAAGTCACAGAGAGCCGGTAATTACCTTGTTTTGTTTGTAGGCAATTGTTCTAATGCTACCATTAACATACCAACCCCCCCCCTCCAAAAAAAACCCCACCACCACCACCACACAAAAACCCCCACAAACAACCACACCAGGCCTTCAACCTATATTATATGTAAGTCTGTAAAGTTATTCATAAGTAATCTTATTAGTGGGGCCATATTCAATGTACAACTGTTCACAGGATAAAGAGGCATTGGCATCTGATGACTTTTCATGAGAAAGTAGCTAATGGCAACTTGTACTGTAGGCTGGGAAAAAATTATGTTTCTAAAAACTGACTGTAGTGAGAAGTCCAAAGCTAGATGTGTGCCTAAACTGGATCGTCAGATGAGGACACAATTTTGAAAGGCAAGGTGAATGAAAAAAAAAAAAAATCAGTGCTTTTTCAAATCACTAAGTATCAGAGTGCTGTTCATCAGTGGAATCCAGAGATTAGTAAAAAACCTAACAGAACTAAGGGCAGGGCACTCTTTGAGAGGATACTACTACTTTTTATATGAATTATTTAGGGTATCAGACATGGAAAGAACTAGAACAAAACTTGCATTGCTAATCCTCAGTGAACATTAGCAAGCCAAAGTTGATTTGGCAAATGTTCAGTATAGCAAACAGTACAAGAAGAATCAGTGTAAGTTTCAAGCAGGCTTATGAACAGCATATGTATAGAACTTTGCTTAAGAGTAAAACCCGTGTTAATGTTAACAAGGTCTGTGTAATCGTGTTTTCGCAAGCCCACAGAGGGTTTAACAGCCAGAGGTTCCCAAAGCAGGGAAGGGGAAGGGACACATGAGAAGCTTATGAGAATAACCTTCACTCCTCCCCACCCCCAGCTTATTGTACATATTGAGATCTGGGCAGCTGGAGAGTGGCAGCTGCTGGCTCAGCACTCAGGTGTGCAGGCAGCACTGCCGCCAGCAGAAGCTGAGAAATAAGGGTAGCATGGTATGGCATTGCCACCCATACTTAGTGTGGCTGCAGCACTGCTTGTAAAGCTGGGCTCCGAACCAGCAGCTGCCACTCTCCTGTCTACCTTCAGAGCTAGGTAGCCAGAAAGTGGTGGCTGCTGTCAAATAAAGGAGGCACAACCAAGTAAGTAAGAACCGCTGCTAGCAACAATGCTAAGGAATGCTCTTTGAACCATAATCCACTGCTTCAAAAGAGAGTTGTGGCCTATTAAACACCTGTACGAGGTTTAAGAAAAGGACTAAAACTTACAGGTCTCCTTTGGACACATCTCCACCTACGGCTTCTAAACTTCCCGATGTAATGTTTATCTGAGCAGGAGTTCTTTTTGCTGAAAGATTATTTTCAGTTTTAGTTTCAGGAAAAAAAAAAAAGTCAAGTATTTCATAGTAAGAATGAAATATTCCATACCTGTTAGAATGCTTTCACGCAATTTAAAGGCAGTGTCTTCTGTATTTGTGGTTATCTCCTTTGAGGTATCTTCCCTGAAATAAACCAACTCAAAGTAACTCAAAATATAGGTCAATTCTAGCCCTCCTACACAGCCTATAGTTAACACTCACCCTATTAAAAAAAAATACAAGTTCCTTACTATGCATGCCCCGATAATATATATATATATGGGGTACGTCTACACTGCATGGCTATTTTGGGATACTGGAGGTATCCCAAAATAGCTACCCCTCATCTACACAAGCTGCCCGTTATTTTGAAATATTTTTCAAAATAACGGGTGTGCTATTTCAGCATCCCTGTAAGGGATGGTTAAGGGATGTTTCAAAATTGCATGTTATTTTGAAATTTAGCACCATGTAGACGTACCAAATTTCAAAGTAAGCTATTTCGAAATAGATTTGAAGTGAGATATGAGCTTTGTGTAGCTCAAATTACATATCTTATTTCAAGTTTAGGGTGCTGTGTAGACGCACTCATGGAATACTAGAACTGGAAGGAACATCGAAAGGTCATTGAGTCCAGTCCTCGGTCCTCATGGCAGAATCAAGCACCATCTAAATCAGTTTCTTAAACGGTGTTCTGTGGTAGATCGGTGTGCCACAAGGCAGGGTTTTTTTGTTCACTCAATAGTTTTCCCCCGACTTTTCCTCCCCCTCCCCCCCCAACAAAGAATCCTTGGTGTTCCGCAAAAAAAAAAAAAAAAAAAAATTGTTTGGTGTTCCTTGGTCTTAAAGTTTAAGAAACACTGATCTAGATCATCCCTGACAGACATCGGTCTAACCTACTCTTTTTTTTTTTTTTTTTTTTTAAAAACAAACACACCCTACAAAATAATGGAGATTCCAAAAACTCCCTAAGAATTTTATTCCAGTGTTTAACCACCCTGACAGTATTTCCTAATGCCCAACCTAAACCTCCTTTGCTGCAATTTAAGCCCATTGCTTCTTAATCTCTGAAGATAGGCCAAGAAAAAATAAATCTCCCTCCTCCTTGTAACATTAAGTACCTAAAAGATTATGTCCCCTCTCAGTCTTCTCTTTTTCAAACTACACACATACAGTTCTTTCAATCTTTCCTCATAAGTTAAGTTTTCTAGACCTTGAATCATTTTTGCTGCTCTTCTCTGGACATTCAGGAAAGATGTGGACAAATTGGAGAAATGTGGTACCCAGAACTAGACACAGTAGTCTAGCTGAGACCTAATTCCTTCTCCGTAAGATAGTGACACCTTTGATTTCTTACTCTGTTTAAAAAAAGTTATGTAGGAAGAGGCGGGGTCAAAAGCCACCCCTGTCTGTCGTATGATCCCCTGATGCTAACATACACCCAGTGTATTAGCACTGCAATCTGAACAAGTTATTTTACTGTCTCATCTTGATATAAAATATGTTGTGAGGTTAGAAGACAAGATAGTCAGACTGTTACCATTTTCTTTTACAGTCTTCAATCCACTCTTTCATGATAGCATGGTATGTTTCCAGGTCCATCGAGATGTCCCTTTTATCAGGATCAAGCATGTTGCACAGCTCTTCGAGACCACTGTCTTCTGACCCCCGGCTAGTTGTATGTCTCAGATAATCAACTATTTTGGAAACTGCCACTTTTCCTTAAAAATACAATCAGTCTTTGTACCAGATTTTGAGAGTCAAGATGATTGCACACAGGCAATAAATTCTAATAAGGTGATTGGAATACATTCCTAGCACACCTGAATCTAAGCAGTAGCATGTATAAGTGATTTGTGGAGCTCCAGAGAAGAACTGCTTTTAGTGTGACATTGAAAGGCAGAAGCCAAGTTAAAAAAGAAAGTTTCAGAGCTTATATGAAAAGAGAAGATTTCTGAGATAAACCCAAAGCCCAAACCCAAAGCCCAAAGCAATATTTCTGTAGACAATAATGAGCTGGGATTTTAACCCACTAACACATTCATCTGAGCATTTTCCTTTAAGGAAGCAGTGCAAGTCAGTCTTTTATTCTGTTAGGCAATTCTATCCAGAGCCAACAGGCTAGTTACCTTCCCTAGTCCCTACTCCTCCCACCAATTAAAAAAAAATACATCAAATTTCAGCCAGAACGAAGACTTTCTTCCCACAAACATTTGGCCACAGTAGCTATTTATTTAAAAAAAAGTGTACAAAGAAACGTAAGTAGCTCTAAATACAACGACAAGGGGGCAAGCTAAAACTTCTAAGAAAAGACTTATTACTTCACTGATAGTGTTACAATTCACATTTTTATGAGATCTTTCAGATGATCGCAAAGTGTTCTACAAATTTTTTTTTTTGGCCTCAGGTTGGCAATTGCCTCGGTTTCCCCCCATCTGTAAAACAAGGGAAGAGAGAGGCTAGTTGACTAACTTTGCCATACTAGGGAAGGCCAGATCCCCAGGCTACTAATCCTTTGATTTAGCCACGAGACCATCCTGTTTCTATACATACCACACAGATTATATTTTCTTAAGAGATTCTAGTAAAACCTGAAGCTTGAAATTCATTGAGCAAGAGGCAGAGTAAATGGGAGGCGAGAAAAAGTTGAAGTACCTCTGCGTTCCGTGTCACAGGCACAGAAGATAGTGGTCAACAAGTCTTCTTCACAGATTAAGCTCACATCATACGTGTTGTCAGCTTTATTCACCCATGACAGTCTCCATCCTACAGGGGATAAACAGGTTGTACTCCATCTAATTCTCTTCTAGTTACTATGACTTAGCTACATTTGTTTTTACAACAGTGTACATTTACATGTCATTCCCAGGGGTGTCGTCATCTAAACAGCATGCCTTTGATCACACAGCTAACATCAGGCAGACCCCTGCACTTGTGCATAGACCTATTGAAGTGAACAGGGCCTTTCCATGCATTTTAACTGGTAGATTGGGGAACCAAACATGGCCATGCTGTCTACTCTGTACGCACAGGGACATAGCATATGGAGTAGGAGATTCTAGACTAGGTCTTCATAAAGAGAAGAAAGATCACAGGCTCACTGGGTCCAAAAGCCCCCGCAGTGCTGAATTTCAGGATGTTTTAAAGAATTAAGTTTGATCATTTCAGACAGCCATCATTAGGCAAAATAGGATTTGTGGTTCGTGAAAAGAAAGTTGGCTACTTGGTGTGTTTATTGGAAGAGTTTACCTCTTTCACTCAAGGACAGTCTCTTCACCACAGGAGATTGGAACGCAAAACATTCCGCCTTTTGGACAGTTGTTAAGAAAGACAAGTTTGGACTTGATGTAAAGTAGTTATCCTCATAAGGTAAGTCTTTACATTGGATATTAGAAACTGCCCTTAGCGGACCCATATGGGAGTTAGCCTCTCCACTTCTGAGGTGAGATGGAGAAGTCTCAGTTTGGCACATGGGTAGCCATGCCTTGCCAGTCTTCTCTTTATTTTTGCCAATAGAATAGGTTGCATTCCCAGTGCGTAAGTCAGACATGCGTCGTCTGGAGCTTGTGGCCTGTGGACATGGAGAAAAAACATTGTCACTATTGGGGCTTAGGAAACATGGCCCACTACTCTCATGACTTTTAAACGTCCTTTTCTTCAATATCTCCTCTAAGTTTTTCTTGATGTTCGTTTGAGGGCTGTCAAAGTTCCTAGACTGAAACTTTGGGATCTGTAAAGCGGGATTTGAGACTTGGTCCATCATCTGGATCGTCTTGATCCTTCGGCAAATGCTGTCCACAGGGTTATGATGACGTTTGTTAGTTCCATTTTCAGAAGACATCATTGATTTCCCTGTTCAAAAGTGCCTGAAGGGAAGAGAGAGAACCTGGAAGTCAAATATTGAGTTAAGCTTATTCTTTTCAGTGGTCTATAGACTGCAGGAGATAATTGTCGTCTGAAAACTTGGATAATATTTGAGCATTTTCTTACAAGTCTTACTTTAATCTTAGTTGAAAATAATTAAACTCAAGCTAAAGATTTAAAGAAATTTGACTAACTCTGTGGTTATTTTTAACAACTAACATTTTTATTTCCAGAAGTCAAAAGTCTGATTAAAGTTTTGATCTTTAAGATGTGTTTTATTTAGGGCACAACTGTATTTGCCATATAAGCACAAGTATACTAAAAATAAGCAGAATAGTTATTCAGGAATTTACAAAGTATCTTTTAGGATTTCCTGGACATGTTCAACTTCTGCTTTCATCCAGTAGCATGTCAGACAATTGCAGCTGTACTTGACTGTTTTGACTTGGAACTAGTCGATATCGCAAATTCTTAATTTCATCCAATTACAGCAAGTTCCAAGAGTTTTAAATCAGGTTCTCTCATAAGACTTGACTATTTAACATTTGCCAGTGTTCTAAGTGGCCTTGTTCTGGTACAACGGAAAAGGAGAGAGAGAAAGAGTGGTCTAGATTAAGCATTTCAGTGGGCCAAACTGAACATAACCTGCCCACTCACAGACAATTGCTATGTTACGGTGCATTGAGCAGTCTTAAGAATTCTGAAGAGATTAGTAAAGTGCTTTTCTGAAATAATCCTCAATTAAAAAAAAAAAAATATTTTTGTGTAAAGTGAATCCCTTAGGAGTACCTGAGGTCCTCCTCTCCTTCCCCAGTCTTCTGCATAAAGGAAACAAGCACAGCTACTTTCTTTTAAACTCTAGTGAACAGCTGATAGATCTTTATATTGATTTGTTTGCAGTGTAATCTTCAAGAGAAAAAGGGGTATTTAAAAAAACCCTACAAAACGTGTGTGCGGGGGGGAGGGAATTAATTTGTTTGTAGAGAAAATGAAAGTTATGATTTTTTCTTCATCATTCCTAGCCTAAGGCAGTTCTGGGCTTTGCAGGGGCTAAAAGTCTCCAATTCAAGCATCAGATTAGGCTTCTTTATACCATTCACAATAGGTTGAACCTCTCTAGTCCAAGACTCCCTCGTCCAGCAACATCCATGGTCTAGCATAGTCAGGGACCCCATGGGCGCTCCAAGGTTAGAGCACTCACAGGGGGGGGAAAAAAAAAAAACCAGCATAGCAGGAGCAGGACTACATGGCTGTGTCTAGACTGGCAAGTTTTTCCGCAAAGCAGCCGCTTATGAAAAACTTGCCAGCTGTCTACACTGGTCGCTTGAATTTGCACAAGAGCACTGACTTTGTAATGTACAAAATCAGTGCTTCTTGCAAATACAATGACGCTCCCATTCGGGCAAAGCCCTCTTACGCAAATGTATTTGAGGGCCAGTGTAGACAGCTAAAAAGTGTTTTGTGCAAAAAAGCCCTGATGGCTAAAATGGCGATCAGGGCTCTCTTGCGTAAAACGGCGACTAGATTGGCAGACGCTTTTCCGCTAAAAGTGCTTTTGTGCAAAAGCGTCCATGCCAATCTAGACGCTCTTTTCCGCAAATGCTTTTAATGGAAAAACTTTTCCGTTAAAAGCATTTGCGGAAAGTCATGCCAGTCTAAACGTAGCCCATATGTTGCCAGCAGGGGAACCATTGAGCGCCCCTGTTCCGGGACCAGTCAGGTCCCAAGAGTGTTAGACCAGGAGGGCTAACCTGTAGTCTATTTATTGCTATCCTTTCTTCCCCAGACTAAGCCATCTTATTCTTCCCAGATTCTATTTACAGGAAAATTCACCTAGATTGTCATCTATCCTCACAACTTTCCCTATCTTCTACCTCCTAGTAATTCCTACCACCACTGGTAAAATACAGGTAGAAAGTCTAACATGCCCTTCTTTGGGCAGTTATGAATTCTTCTCGGCTGCAAGTCTGTATGTTGAGCTGGAGGTGTAACTTCCACCCTGAGGAGACATCCCTGTGCTAGCTGTGAGCAAGCTAACATGCTTTAAAAAAAAAAAAAAAAAGCTTAGCCATGTATTTATGTGATACAGGTGCACCAGCTGTGCACCTACCACCTCACACAGTCATGGTTACACTCAACTTAGCATGCTCACCCCATTAGAGTGAGAGCAAGCATGTCTGCTTGGGCTGGAAATAGTGTACACCCCCTGACTCTCTTGCAGGGCCTCTCTCAGAAACCATGATGGGACCTTGCATGACAAATACCAGCAGGTTTCTAGACTGAATTGCAAAATTCAGTTTGCCTAAGAGAATTAAAGATCATTCATGTTAGTGATAGCAATTCAGACAAGTACATGAAACAGTGGATTGGCTTATAAATCAGCTCAGGTTATTCTAAAATTGAAGCTCTATGATAATCTTTTAGGTGCACCCTAAACTTATGTTTAAGGTGAAGTTTTCCAGAATCAAAGACAGGGGTAATGGAACAATTTATGTAGTAGGGGTGCTGAAAGCCATTGAACCAAATGGTAAATATTGCATAACACTGGTTCTCAAACTCTTAGCAACCCAATGACTCCCATTTTGATTTAAAAGTTTTCATGGACCCCCAAGGTCCACTGATTAGCCTCAGACCCTGATCCCACTCCACCCCTTTCCCTCAGGCCCCATCTCTGTTCACCCCTCCCCCAACCATGCTCTGTCCCTCCTCCCACACAGTTCTGTGGCATGCAGGAGGTACTGGGAGAGCAGAGTTGGTCAGCAGAGCCCGCAAACCCTTTGGAGTAACCTCATCACAGACCCCCGTTTGAGAAACTCTATTGCAGGGGCCGGCAAAGGGGCCTCCCTGGGCCAGAACCAGCCTGCCAAGTGCGTGGATCCGGACTGTGGATGCCCTGCTCTCCCCCCGGCCCCAGGCCAATCAGACTGGTCCACTCTTAGCCTGTGCACTCCTTGCAGGGCAGGGACAGGGAGTGACAGACTTCCCATGCTCCTCCCCACCCCATCTCCAGGCCCTGATTGACCAAGGGGTGGGGGGAAGCATAGGGCAGGAGGAGACTTTGCACAAGGCAGGGCAGCCCAGGGCCATTTCAAATGTTAGCGAAGTGCCCCCCCCAAAATGATTACCCACACCTGCCCTATTGTATATGTGACAAATCACTTCAAGCCAGAACTGCTGGCTCCTGCATCTATGACCTAAGGTGTTTAGGCACCTAATGGTATTATCAAATGAGACCATGCTGGTTAAGTGTCAACTCCCACCAAACGTCATTCTTTGCTTGATAGCCATTTTGGCTACTCAAAATATAGTGTCACCTTAAGAATCACAACAGCTACACCATGCTAAGCAATTTTCTCTCTCCATAGATAAGAGACAGGAATACTATAACTATAGGTCTTATACTAGAGTGCCACTAGCAAGCTTTACTCGCTTTAATTTGGCAACACCTGCAAGATGTTTTAGAGCATATTGAAATAGGTCTTATTAGCAAGAAATGACACATTCAGAAGACAAACTATTCTAGCAAATATTTTAAATGAGAAAATAATAAACAGGCTATTTAAGCATTAGTTTCACTACCATTAAATAGTTCCCATTTTTTTTAAAAACTATAAAATAATCCTTTAAAGCACCTCCAAATTTTAAGTCCAAAATATTTCAAAGTGCTACACAAACACAACATTCAAGATACCAGTTACAATATCTCGGGCACCCCTTTTAAATCTTGACCAAGTCAGTTTGAAACCTTCTCCCCCCCCCCCCCCCCCCCCCCCCCCCCCCCCCGAGATTATTTTGTCCATATTGATTAATATAAGTAGTATCTTTTACTAGTTCATAGGTAGTCTTTTAGCAGAATATTTCAAAAGAAACCTAAAACAACCATGGTTCTGATGAAAAGTAATGGAAATACAACTCTTGAACCTATACCTGATTTCAAGAGGCTTGCTCAAGAGACAAAACCATGGCATTTT
The DNA here is from genome assembly GCA_019425775.1 of Rafetus swinhoei. NCBI lineage: Eukaryota > Metazoa > Chordata > Testudines > Trionychidae > Rafetus > Rafetus swinhoei. Next base: position 230,728,846 of record CM033437.1, read on the forward strand.
CCTATTGTTTTAACTAGAAGCCTTTGGAAAGATTTGAAGTTTCTATCTTCTTACCAGATAAGATTGCCAATATCTGACAACAGAAGGCAATGCCAGCTTTTTAAGGAGAAAAGATTAAAAACATTAGTTATATCTAAATCACCCATTAAGAATATTAAATTTGCAAACAAAAATCAAACCAGAAGTAAAGGGATCTGACTTTTATAACCTTGACAATATTGTGTTTAAGTATCATTTCATAACAGTCCTCACAGAAAACCTTTTGATTACCTCCTACTTACATACAAATGGAAGGAAAAAATTCCACTCTGCCTCTTTTAAAAGCTGAGCAGGGCACCAGAATCCATTTTAACTATCCCACTAATAAAAGCTAATTGGGATGATTATGTCTGTTTTCTAGCAATACATTTTAAGAGCTAAATACAGGAACCTCATTTGATAGAAATCAGCTTCAAAGACACACCTACTACCGTCTGCAATTCACTCTCAGGGGTTAATTTTGATTAAGTTTAATTAGGTTTGTGCCTGTATCAATTTCCCAATCTGTGCCCCTTGCTTTACTTCGAGGTGCTTCATTCCCCTGCTAAATGAAACCATTTGACCTTCTTATCATTTCCTACAGCATCTAACAATTGCCTTATGCAGCCCTCAGTTTTGGAAATATGAAAAGAACAAAATAACCCATTGCAGCCTGTGGTCCTCTGATACTGGGGCAGTTCTGTATCCACTGAGGAGTTACTCTGGTCCTAAGGACCTTGGGCAGAGCTTGTAATTTGAGATCTGCACAACTCATCCAGAGTTTGTACCTTTCCACCAGGTGACTCTTGTTGGGGGCAGTTTCAAGGAGGCCAAAGACTCAGTGAGCATAGAGACTGCTTGGGAACTCCTCCTACATTTTGAGATGAATCCTCCGAGGCAAAGGTTGCAGCTCATTGGTTGGGCAGTACAGGGGAAACTTGATCTGCTGCTTTCCATACCACAGCTGCTCTGTGGGCAGAAAGTTCCACTACCTTTCAGGAGCAGTAAATGCACAAGCATAAAATGAACCATGAACATAGCAGGATGTCAGTTGTTTGCACTATGACTAAGCTGAAAGGAAGTACTTTATTACAGGGGTTCCCAAACTCTTTTCCCTGAGACCCACCTGCAGGGCACTAAGGCCCACTATTAACATGGAGTTGTCCAGATGTACTCCTCCCGGGAACCCAGCCTATAAGAGAGAATGTAGGCCTGAACTACTACTTCTATACAGCAGTGCATGCTGATAAACTGCATTTTTCTAATACATTATAGAAATGTTTCAAAACAAAAACTTGCAAGTCAGTTCAACACAACTCAATATTCTGATCTGGGTTGAACTAACCCAAAATGAATATTTCATTTCAGCTTTCCCCATGGAAAATCAATATTCTTTGGCAAAACTGAAATTGTCCTGGGGAAAAACTTTGCTTTTGTAGAAACTGCATTTTCCATTGGAAAATCATTCAGAAGGAAAATGCCTGACCCAGCTCTATTTCCTCTTCATAACCCAGGAATGTCTTAGGCTGCGTCTAGACTGGCATGATTTTGCGCAAATACTTTTAACGGAAAAGTTTTTCCGTTAAAAGTATTTATAAGAGAGCTGCCTACATTGCACGGATGCTTTTGCAAAAAAGCACATATTTTGCGCAAAAGCATCTGTGCCAGTGTAGACGCTCTCTTGTGCAAGAAAGCTCCGATGGCCATTTTAGCCATTGGGCTTTCTTGCGCAAGAAATTAACGTTGCTGTCTACACTGGCCCTCTTGCGCAAGAATACTTGCGCAAGAGGGCTTATCCCTGAGCAGGAGCATCAGAGTATTTGCGCAAGAAGCACTGATTTTGTACAGTACAAGGTCAGTGTTTTTGCGCAAATACTCGCGGCCAGTGTAGACAGGCGGCAAGATTTTGCACAAAAGCAGTCGCTTTTGCACAAAATCTTGCCAGTCTAGATGCAACCTTAGGGCATGTCTACATGGCAATAAGAGACCCAGGGCAGGGCCACAGCTGGCCCAGGTCAGCTGATTCAGGTTCATGAGTCTTGGGCTGTGGAGCTATTAAGTAGCAGCATAGACATTCAAGCTCAGGCTAGAGCCAGAGCTCTAAGGCTACGTCTACACTACAGCACTGTTTTGGGATACTGGAGTATCCTGAAATAGCTATCCCGCGTCTTCACAGCAAGTCTGATATTTCTAAGTATAATGGCTCACTATTCTGACATCCTTGTAAACCTCATTCCACGAGACGGAAGGGATGTTTCGGAATAGTGGATTATTTTGAAATCTGGTGATGTGTAGACAACGCCAAAGTACAAAATAAGCTATTTCGAAATAAGATAGACAATTTGTGTAGCTCACATTGCGTCTCTTATTTGGAGCTACAGTGCAGTGTAGACGCACCCTGAAAGCCCATGAAGGAGTGGTTCTCAGGGCCTGGGCTCCACTGTGAACCCACATGGCAACACTGCTATTTTTAGGTCCATAGTCAGGGGACCTAGTAGCCTCACCAAGCCACAGGGCAAGGAAGGGGTGGGGCCTCAGGCAGAAAGGGTGGGGCAGGAGCAGCCAGCCCCCAGCATCACTCTGTGGCATGCCCCTTCCCAGCTCTCAGCGCTACCTGGAGTGCACTGTGTGGCACTCTGGTAGTGATTTAAAGGGCTCTGGACAGCAGTGATGGTGGCCAGGAACTCCAGGCCCTTTTGAATCACTGGGCACTGGAGTAGTTGCCCTCTTTGCCCAACCATCAGTGGACCTGCCTTTTGCCAAAGCCTTATGAGCCCACGTAACTGGATCTCACCCCAGAGACTCGGTGCTGCGGGTTTTTTATTGAAGTGTAGACATATCTTTTGTGGCCATGCATTTGAGGGCATGCCCCAAATCACTGAAAGATTCTTCTTTTCTATTATCTCCAGTTGTTGAAGGCTGCTCAGTTCAGCTCAGGGTCGATGGGTCACTCTAGAGACTAAAGGGCATGCTTGAAAGAGACACGTCACGAGGGTTACCACTTGTCCAGTATGTGATCGGCCTGGCTCTTTTTTTATGAGTTTGCCAGTTGTGAGAAAAACAATTTAATCTGCCAGATTTTTTTGTACGTGGGTCGAAAGGTTATTATCACGATTCACTGGGATATCTAATGCTATAAGTTTCTGTGTCCAACTAAAGATGCTGCCGTGTTCCCAGTTCTGCTGTTTAAGTGATAACAAATCAAAACTGTTTGCTGTCTGTCTGGCCACCCACATGCAAGGGCGCTACGGATGTGTGTGAGAGGGGGGTTGAGTCACATGGGAAGGAGGTGGCATGTGATGTTATCAATCTTATCGCTATGTGTTATCTCTGTGGATACTATCAGTGGCTGTTGAAGGGGGGTATTGTTGAATTGCCATGAGAGTGGGGGTTACAGTTGCTGGGGGTTTTGGGGTTTGTTTTTTTTTCATTTCAAAGGCGGTTACCCTACATATTCCCCCTTGGATGGCTACCATGTGTCAGTCCTTCAGTCACCTCCTGGGTCCTGCCTTGCTACAGCAAGCAAAGAAAATCCGGCAGCCTCTACAGGTATGAGGTCTGATGGGTTCCCATAATGACTCAGATATGTAGCTAAATGATGGGGTGTTTTACTAGGGCTGGCAACAAGGGGACAGTTACAAATACTCTAGGTACAGTGGCTTAACTAGCTGCAATTTAAGGTAATATAGCAGCAGTGTATTTGGGCCCTTGGGGGAAGAAATCTGCTGGCGTTTTAGGGTTCCGCGGGCCTAGTGCCTGCATGCCTCTCTGGTTTGGTCTCTTCTAGAGCCCAATAGGAGCCAGTAGGTGTTGAATCAGGATCAGTCTGTGAGGTGTCTCATTGGGGCCCCAACAGGTTTTCTGTACTGCCCTGACCCAGTTACAATAGCCACCCGTTACAAACTTAGCCGGCTCTTACTGCAGCCTACTCTGCACACTGGCCCCCAGCAGCCTTCCTGCCATTCAGCTTCCTTGCTGCTTCCAGTTTCCACTTGGCCACTGTTTTCCCAGAGTGAGCTTATTCCTAGGGCAGAGGTTTTCCTCATAGAACTTCTGCCTTCCATCCCTATGGACCCGGGAGAGGGGCGGTGCCTGCTTGTTCCTCTGGGAGGTCAAATGTCAGAAGGGAGGGGCTTGATGGGAATGGTAGTTTTATGCTTACCCGATGGATCATATTTGTAATGAGGCAAATGCTCTGGAAAGTGGATCACAAACCTGAGTAGAAAGGCTGTGCTACAAGGACACTTTTCAGAAAAAAGGGAATCCTTGAGTGCTTTAATTACATTGCTGTCCCTTGGAATGTCTGGCACACCTGACCTCAGCAGCCATCAGACCTTTGGAACTATTTTACTGTAATTCCTTTACAGCGCAACACTGTGTCTTGCTTATTCACCAAGGGGCAGTTTGTACAGTGACTGTAAATACAGCAATCAAAGAACACGGTTTTACCAACCAGCTCATGATCCCTACCTCTCCCCCGCCCACTTTGCAATTGGACCGGATTCCAAATCCTCTGAAATTAAGGGTCTTTCTATTAACTTCAGTGGGTTTTGGGTCAGGACCTTTGTTAGAAGCAATATTGTTCCACTAAAGGCTGCTGTCTACACTTTAATTAGCTTTAAAACAAATTTATCTGACTTGATTTTTAAGACCAGTTGGCTCCAATAGGTAGACCAAGAACTGATTACAGGTGCACAAGGATCTAGTTTATACCATAGCTCCAACTAATTTAAAAACTGGTTAGAATTTTGAAGGACATTTCCTGAATGTAGCCTGGGAAAGTCTCTGTAGGCTTGTCAATACTAGAGTTAAACCATTTGTACAGGACCAGTCTGAGCAAAAAAGGTATAATATGCCCACCATCGCCATGCTGATTTGGTTTGAGTTTGGCCCTGCAGCCACACTATGACTCAAATAACCATTTCAGCTGCCGACTACCTCTCCCATAGGTACCAGCTCATATGGCATCATTCTGGAAGCTTTTACCAGTCACTGTGGGAGGACTAATGGAATTACTTAAACTATTGTGTTTGTTTTCTTCTGAAAGAAGAAAGGAAAACCCTTGGGAACAAAATGACCAGGCATTAAAATGAGTTTTATTTAACTACACATCTGGTTGCCCAGTGCATTGCTTATGGGTTGATTCTCACCAGACAAAACCAAACAAGTGGCGTCTACTTTAAGAACAGAATCAACCTTAACAGCTCCCCGTCTGTTTCAAATAGCAAATTTTTAATATTTGGAAGATATAAAAAACTTTTTTAAAAGCTTCTTTCACAAGAAATCCTGTAGCTTTCATGAGAAGAAGGAAACACATGGTTTAAAACAGACTATGTGCTTCCTGTATTGTAGGCAAGAGTAAGTTTCTAAGTAACTTAGGAGCCTAAGTTCAATTTTCAAAAGCAACCTAGGCATTTAAGAGCATAAGTCTCATTGAAGGTCAATGGAATTTATGCTACTAAGGCCCAGATCCTCAAAAGGTATTTATTTAGGTACCTAACTACCATATCTGGGCATAAATGTCTGGGTCACTTTTGAAAATGTAATTAGGTTCTTAAGTCACTTAATATGCTTTTGAAAATTTTACTTAATGTCTATAGCCTGGCCTTTTTTAAACAAAAATGAGTCTAGTGAGGAAAAGCTAAATTGTATTATGTTTTGCAGACCTCTCTAACTGATATTGCTTGACAAGAAATTTTATTAAGGTTCAGCAACAATACTCAACTGTCCCATTATCTCTCAGCCCTTCAGTGATTTTGAGAGGTCAGTGTCATTTGCCTTGGTCCCAGTATAGCCCACTGGTTGCAATCAAATGTCACTCAGCACCAAGCCACTTGACAGCATTTCTTCTCTGGCTCCATGGGTGAGACTGTGTGACAAATGGACTACTCAGCCAACAGGAGCTGGCTGGGTGAGTAACATTTAGCGTGGTCAGTATCCATGTAGGTAGTTTCTTGACAAAGGCAAAAATCTTTTCTGCCAGATTCACGGGGGTGGATGCAAAGGTCAAATGACTCTGTGGCTTTAGGTGCTTCTGTCATTGCTGAAGCGTATCTTCTCTAATATGTGTTCTGTGATGTTACGTGCAATTCTTTATCATGCCTGTTTTATCCTGAGCCAATGAATACCACAGAAGCACTTGCATATTTCTTCAGATTTGGTGGTCAGCTAACCTTTCCCAACTTGTAAGTTCTTAAAGCTACATTTTTGTAGCATTCAACTTCTTGCAGAGAGATTTTCCTGCTATTTGGCTTAAACTTTCCCTTCACTAAAAGGAATTAATGTACTCTAGGAATATCACAATATATCCCTTGAGGAACATACTGACACCTAAACAGAGGGACAGTTATCTCCCTGCTCTTGTATGTGAGGCCTTTATATAAGAAATACTAAGTTGCACACTGGCTTTTCTGAAGTTTACAGTCACTGCTTATGCTGTACTTGTACCCCCAGGATGGTCAGGACAGCCCTTTTCATAAGCCCAATGGACAAAGGGAAGGATGGTCTTACAGCTAAAGCACTAGACTTGGAATTAAGCACTAGGGCTACGTCTAGACTGACATGATTTTCCGCAAATGCTTTTAATGGAAAAGTTTTTCCGTTAAAAGCATTTGAGGAAAAGAGCGTCTTCATTGGCATGGACGCTTTTGAGCAAAAGCACTTTTTGCGGAAAAGCATCCATGCCAATCTAGACGCGGTTTTGCGCAAGATAGCCCCATCGCCATTTTCGCCATCGGGGCTTTTTTGCGCAAAACAGTCCTCCCCTGTCTACACTGGCCCTCTTGCGCAAATACATTTGCGCAAGAGGGCTTTTTCCCGAACGGGAGCATCATAGTATTTGCGTAAGAACACTGACAATCTTACATTAGATCGTCAGTGTTCTTGCGCAAATTCAAGCGGCCAGTGTAGACAGCTGGCAAGTTTTTCCGCAAAAGCAGTCTAGACGCAGCCTAGATGTATAAAGTGCTGATACGTCAAATAGTCAAAAATCACAAATCAGGACCCCAGAAAGATAAGATTTACCCAAAAATCATGAGTTTCTTTAAATGACACTTTTGGGGTGCTTTTCTTAGCCTTTGAGTTTCTGAAACCAGGGAGCACTCTTCAAATTATCAAGCTTTTCTCCCCAGTCATGAGGACTAGAAACTGTTTTTGAAAGAATGAAAACTGAAATTCTCCTGTAATAACATGACACAGGAGCTGGGCGGCGAGGGGGTTTAAAAATAAACCACTACAAATGCATAAGACCAGTGATAAAATCATAAGAACTGGCAACACTATCTTAGGAAGAGGAGTATTGAGTTGTATGACTTTAGTATGTAGGAGCCCCATCCTGGGCCAGGAACTCACTGTGCTAATCACTGTGGAAACACAGAAGAAAAAGAGGGCCTCTGAGGGCACGTCTACACAGCAGGGCTAAATTCGAAATAAGCTGTGCAACTTGAGCTACACTAATTGTGTAGCCGACTTTTGGCACTGTCTACACAGCAGTTATTTCGAGATAAAGCACTCTTCCCCCTGACTTCCCTTACACCTGGTATAATGAGGGTTACAGGAATAGGACTGAGACGTCGTCCAGCTCAACATTATTTCGACATTATGTCGTAATAACTGCTTGTGAGTAGATACGGACTTTATAACACTGCTGTGTAGACATAGCCTGAGGGCACATCTACACAGCAGGGCAAAACTCAAATTAAGCTACGCAACTTCAGCTACATCAGTTGCGTAGCTAAAGTCGAAATAGTTTAATTTGGCTTTTGATGCTGTCTACACAGCAGGAAGTCGGAGGAAAAGCACTCTCCCTTCGACTTCCCTTACTCCTCATAAAAGTAGGGTTACAGGAATGGGAGTGAGAAGTCCTCCAGCTCGCCACTATTTTGAAATAATGGCTTGCAGTGTAGATGCACTTTTTGTTATTTTGGAATAACATCAGTTATTCCGAAATAATGCTGCTGTGTAGACGTACCCTGAGAATTTACAACCAGATAGGGGAGCTCTAGGAAAGAACGGGACAATACTCATCAGCATGATAGTGAGTGGTCATAGCAATAGGCGGTGTATGCCCTGAATTTGGCTGTGTGTCTCAGAACCTTGTGGTTAACTCACAGATGAGTTCCTCCAAGTATTTCAGAACTCAAGTTCAGTCACAGAGTCTTGGGTTTCATCATTTACACTGTCATGTTAGGCAGGTCACTGACCTTTAGAACATCTTTCTGAACGAGCATATGTTATGTTTCTTCTAATGAGGGGGGTCTTGTTGCCACAGTGAGCTTCTCTCCATCATGCTGACTTAGCATATTGATTACATGCCAAAGCCACTTACTCATTGATGTGAATCTGCTAAGAAATGGCAGGCCTGATGTAAAGCATTTGATGTGGAACTCATCAATCTGGACTGTCAAAACAACAAGAAACGACACGTATCATTTTCAAGTGTGATGATCCATAACCCAATTAAAGGCTATTTTATTTTTCAAAGAGATGTGCATATATTTGCACACACCCAACTATCTGTGCCTAAATTATGTATGAAGCACCCAGGGTGCACACATATTGTTATGTTTCCCATCTTAAAATATTATTTAGTGTTTCTATGTGCTGTTAAACATATGCCATATTTTGCTGCAGAGGTGGCTGCATTTCTGTGGGTGGTCTAAATATATACTATGTAAAGCATTGTGACATGAAAAATACTAGAAAGAGAAGAAGGATGGTCTTTAGGTTAAAACACTAAACTAGGATTTATGAGTCTTGGGGTCAATTCCCAGTTCTGCCCAAAGATGTCTTGTATGAACTTTGGCCACTCATTTCAGATACAATTTTCAAAAAGTCCAAATAATTTAGGATTGCAAGAGCCACTGAAAGACTGTACAGGGCCACTTTTATGCCACATACCTGAATGGCTGCTGCCTAGCTGTAAGTTTCTGTGTGTGTAATTGTTACATGATATGCAAAGCCCCTCTTTAAGACTGGGGGTTGAACATCCAGAGGCATGTCCCTGTTCTGTCATGGACAAGAAGATATGGAGAAAGACTGGAAACTTCACCTTTTAGCAGATGCAAGTATAATCCCGGCTGCTGGTGAAGGGTGCATCATGATCTAAACTTTCTAAAGACTACAAATTCCTAGACTGCTGGTGCAGTTCCAGCACTACCACCTTGGTTGTGTGAGGTCATAATGTAAGATGCCCCATGATTTCTTGCATCCACAACACAACTAGAACCCCAACCCTGTACCATTGTTATCCTATCCTGGCTAGCATCTGTCATGAAGTCTGACAGTCACATCCTCATTCCTATTGGACAGAACGGTATCCCATTTCAGCAAAAGCGTGGCTGATCTCCACCTCCTAGTGGCATTGTGCTTAGATATAATACTGGCATAGATAGCCCATGAAGGGGCAATCATGGCCAAAGAAGCCCAAAGGTCAGTAAAGGTATGGACCTTAACAAAACCTATCTGCACATTGCCCATCCATGTCTCCACAGGAGCACATGTGAGTCACAAATTAGGAAGACTCTTTTTGCTTTGGTTGCAGGACCATTCACCTAATAAATATGCATAGTAACAACCCTATCCATCAGAACAGCACTATTTTTACTACTATCCATTTCTATTTTATTGCTCACCTGTTAGCTTTCTGGCCACTCCCTTTGTAAGACACCTGTTGGGGAAGTCCTGCTCCCATTTTATAGATGAGGAAATGTAGGCACTGAAGTGAAGACGCTTGCCACCCAAGCAATCAGTGTTGAACTGGGATTAGAACATAAGACTATTTATTCCCTTTTCTAGAAAGATAGGAAGTACTAGGCTAGATCAAACTAGTTCAGTATCTTGTTGCTCTCTATATAAAAGGGTATATTTATATATAGTGGATAAATAACGAATAGATGCATTGACAAATATTTATTCAAATGTTTCAGATTGCAATAGAATTCAATAAGATGCTTATAACCATGACATATCATTCTATTATACCAACTAGTGTTCTTTGTGTAATTTGTAACACACACCTGCCATGCATTTAAGGTTTTTATAATATCAATTAATCTAGTATACAAGGAACTTTAATGTCAGGATTTGACACCAATTTTTCAGATTCCTGTTTTTCATTATCTGGGTTATTCCATAGCTCTAACTGCTCGAAGAGGGTATATTCCATGAACTGAGCATTTATTCCAGCCACTCCATGTAGTTGTGACTGTCAAGATTGCAAAGAGAATACGGTTTAATGTTTTAAAAACTCTACTTGTCCCTTTGGTTTTGTGTGGCTTTAACAACATAACAGGCAACAGTGCGACGGGGGAAAAAAAAGAACAAGAGACTTTACTCCTGTTATGTTAGCCAGCATTAAAACTGACTGCACTGGACATGCTGCTTTTTCTTCAGTCTCTCTTTTCTCATGCGTTGACAGATGGTGACTCTTGAGAATAATTTGCTAACTTTTCTGTAGGGTCGCTTTTTAGTGGCCACAATTAATGGGTTACCCAAAGTAAGAGCTCATTATCCTTATTAATATTTGCTGCTGGCTTCTGTTATTGATTGCCTTGCACGGCAATGATGTTTTACTGAGAAGCTGGTAGGAGAAGTTTTGACTGTGATGTTGATGCATTCAGAAAGTCTCCTGGCTAATGGGGTGAATCTCCATGTCTGTGTTGTCCGTCCTTCAATCATTTCCCTGACTCCCCGCAAATATGCAAGTTCCCCTGAGGAGGCATCAGACCTTCTACTTCTCAATTGTCAGGGCTGACAAGAGGTCCCTTTAGACTCCTCCACTCTGCAGGAAAAGGGGTGGGGTCTATCACTCGGAAGACTTAAAAAGGGAACCCCAAATTGCAAGTAGCTCAAATATCTTAACACACAATCCTAGCTCACCCTATCCAAGACTATTGCTTTACAGGGGAACGAAGAATGAAGGTAAGTCAGACGCTTTTGATACTTGGAAACTTTTTGGTAAATAGTTTCTCCAGCAGTTTTAGTTGTGTGTATTATTTTAGGAGCAACAGGGGGTGGTTTGTAATTTAAAAAAAATTAGAAAACAACTAACAATGTGATAGTGATTTTTAGTATACTGTAAACCAAACCATTAATAGCACAATGACTTCTAAAAACAGAGAGGATGAAATAAACATCTCTGAGTCATAATAGCTGTATGCTATCACAGATGTGTCCCATGAATCAATTCATGAAAAACAAGGCTTGTGTTGTGTATTCAAACTAGAGACTCAGCTTGCTTTACATGGGATTTAAATTCAGTATATTCATTTGCAAATGCTGTGCCAGTGTGCAAAACCCAAGATTTTAATTTTGTGTTTACAAATAACATTTGTATTATTAGTCAATGTCCTGGTTGATAAAAATCTAACACTAAGTTAAACAATGTGTACTTACTGAGAAAGCAGTGATCTGCTTTATTATTTTTAAAATGCCAAGTCTCCTACATTGGGATATAGAAACAAGTCCCCATTTGCCTATCATTTCATTATCATTCAGGGTTGGGTGTAAATTTATGATTGATATTATTATCTAATCCCTCTCTCTGGGTTTATAGACCATGTCTGTAATCAGAGAGTGTGAAGAACCAGCATCTTTGTTAAAGAAAGCACACAAGAGTTCTCATGTCAATGGTAATTTACATCCATAAGTAAACTTCACATGGCCTGATTTTAATATCCGGCCTCTCCTTAAATTTGATGTGGATTGGCTGAGAGGATGCAGTACACGGAATACTGGGGCTTTAGAATCATAGAACACTAGAACTGGAAGGGACCTCGAGAGGTCATCGAGTTCAGTCCCCTGCCCTCACGGGGCTTTAGAAGCAAAGGGGGGGGACCAGAAAAACATCAGGAGATGAAGCTGATTAGAGAGGATGCCTGGAGATCCAGAAAGCAATTTTCCATGTCCTTGTGGTTGCTTGTCCTGTGCAGGGATTGCGTAGACTGACAGCTTCCGCCATGGCCCTGTTCCTTGCAGCTTCTTTCATCTCTTTCTCCTGGAGTGCTCCTCAGGTAAAGTGCTTTATCCAAATGAAGACATATGCAGTAATAACTCTCACAGGTGGTTGCTGGTAAAGTGGTGGTGCTTGTTGTCAGTGGCACGGCTGTGTTAACATACCACTTTTCTCTCCTTTGGTGCAAAGAGTCACTTCCAAAGAAGAAACTGGACTCCTCAGGCGATGCTTTATTTAAAGGGTGCACGTAAGTCCCAAACTATTTCCGTTTTAAGGACAGTAACTTCACTACCAATGATTTATTGTTGATCTACTTTATTCAACACAAGCAGAAAACTGAGAAGTGTTAAATATCAGGGGAGGGAAGGGAAGCTGGAAGTGTGTTGACAGTGACCCCTTTTTACAAATTTCTACTATTTTTTAAGAAGGAAAATAATTGTAAATTTGGAACAATTTTTTAAAAATATTTCCAAAGGAACTGTAATTACAATTTGGTTGTTAAATCGGCTGGAAAAATAACTTTCCCCTCTGAAATGGATTTTTAAAAGGCCTTAACATACTTTGGATATATTTAATTACTCCTGGATCTTTCCTGTGCTTTATTAAAGCATCTCCAGAAAAAAACAGGGTAATACTATTTTCTAAGGTAAACCTTTTACTTGTGCTGGGAATTCATACGCCGTCAACTCTGGAGGATGGAATAGCAATGAGCTGTGTAAGCCCTGGTCTACATTAGGGAGTTATTTTGAAATAATAACCGGAGCGTCTACACTTACCAAGCCCGGTGTTTTGAAATAACAGGCTGGTTATTTTGAAATCTGTACGCCTGCTGTCCTTGTGGAATAAGCTTATTTTGAAATAGTTATTTCGGGAGTTATTATTTCCATTTTATTTATTTCAAAATAATTTCCTAGTGTAGAAATGCCCTAAATCACAGAATCATAGAATCATAGAATACTAGGACTGGAAGGGACCTCGAGAGGTCATCGAGTCCAGTCCCCTGCCCCTATGGCAGGACCAGATACTGTCTAGACAATCCTTGGTAGACATTTATCTAACCTACTCTTAAATATCTCCACAGATGGGGATTCCACAACCTCCCTGGGCAATTTATTCCAGTATTTGACTACCCTGACAGTTAGGAACTTTTTCCTAATGTCCAACCTAAACCTCCCTTGCTGCAGTTTAAGCCCATTGCTTCTTGTTCTATCCTCAGAGGCCAAGATGAACAAGTTTTCTCCCTCCTCCTTATGACACCCTTTTAGATACCTGAAAATAGTTATCATGTCCCCCCTCAGTCTTCTCTTTTCTAAACTAAACAAACCCAATTCTTTCAGCCTTCCCTCATAGGTCATGTTCTCTAGACCTTTAATCATTCTTGTTGCTCTTCTCTGGACCCTCTCCAATTTCTTCACATCTTTCATGAAATGCGGTGCCCAGAACTGGACACTCCATCCTGTTTACCTCAGACCATTTCTCCAATTTGTCCAGATCATTTTGAATTATGACCCTATCCTCCAGAGCAGTCGCAACCCCTCCCAGCTTGGTATCATCTGCAAACTTAATAAGTGTACTTTCTATGCCAATATCTAAATTGTTGATGAAGATATTGAACAGAGTCAGTCCCAAAACAGACCCCTGTGGAACCCCACTAGTTCAGGGATCAGCAATCCATGGATCAGTATGGAACCAAATATGGTTCTTTTGTCATTCCCAAAATTCATGCAACTTTGTAAATTAGAATGTAAAATTGATTCAAAATTTTAAAACTGCGTAATTACTCATGTCAAGATGGTCTTTTTATGTCTATTTCACCTTTAACCAGAGGTGAAAGTAAGGTGGTACATCCCAGTAAGAACTGTCTGCTCTTTGGCAAGAGCTGGCTGGGGGACTCTGTTCTTTTAAAGGGCCGGCTGAGGGTGCACTGTAGGGGACGTGTGTGCACTCCCAGCTGGGATAGTAAGAGGGGCTGGCGGTGGCAGATGCCTCCATCTGGCCACACTGGCTTCAGCCCCCATCTGACAGTTGCAGTCTCTCCCCAGCTGCACTGCTTCTGAGGCAGACCCTGCGGCCCAGCCAGGGCAGCCCCTGCAATGCTGCAACATCCTGGCCACAGTGGCACAGGTTGGGCTGCGGCCATGGCAGCTTGGCCAACAAGACCCCAATTAGGGCCTGGCCCCTATCTGGCTGCAGCCTCCAGTCCCCAGCCCAGATCCTGGAGCAGGCCCTGTGGTCTGGCCCCTATCTGGCCACAAGAAGAGCTGGCGGTGGCAGTAGGAGGGGAGGCCACGATCCGGCTGCAGCAATCCTGGCCCAGCCCCTCGTCCAGCCACTCTGCCCAGGCGCAATAGGTCAGCCTTGTCCAGGTAAGGTAATCCAGCCTTAGGGCTCCCCCACATACACTACTTCCCACCCCCAGTGCCCTGCCCTGCCTCCTGCACCTCCCACACATCCCAACCAACTGCCCTGAGCCCCTTATACACCCCACCTTGACTCCTGCACCCCCACATCCACTAACTGCACCCCCAGCAGCAGAAGTTCCATTAAATAAAGTCTGTGAGTAATGTTTCATTTATGCTATTAGTAATCATCATGTCAATTATCAATAATATTATGTTGTGCATGTTCAGTCATGCAAATAGACGTTCTGATATTGGCTCTTTGTTGACCACTTCTTGTGAATTTTGATGTAGTTTGGCTCTTTGGTTTGAAAAGGTTGTCGACCCCTCCCCTAAATGAATCTATTTTTGTTATTTTAGCATTAAAGGGACAATGTTTAATAATAAAATTTGGATCAAAATTGAGATTTTGTAGTTTAAAGAAAAAAAACTAAGATCCAAAGGAATTTTTTTCATCTTTTTAAAAGCAATTCAGTGTAAACAGCTGGTTTTTTAAACAACAAAATAAGCATTGTGGATGTGTTTGCTATCTAGACTATACAGCAATGAGAATCTAACAATACAAATTCCTAGCCCCAAACAAACAAACAAATAAAAAAATACCCCCCCCCACCATTTCATAGTCTACACTCAGAAATGCAAATAAGAACACAGCATAAATAATTTTAAAAACTAAATTAAGAGCCAAAATATTTGCTGGTGCAAATGTGAGAAAAATCCACCAAAGCCAAGAATGCTGCCTCCATTTATACTAGCAGAGAAATTGGCGCCTGGTTTAAAAACAAACACTTATGTTTTAATAACATGTTGCAATTTTACTAAATCTGATATTATTAATTTATTATTGACACATTCAAATTAATTTGTTTGCTATATCACATATTTTCATTTAAAAAATGACAATATTCATTGAAAAGCTGTTTACTTATGTGTCCGGGTATACAGCAACAAAGACATGTGAAGGAAGAAGCTGGTAAATGTCACCTGCAATTCTTACAGAAAGTTAATAAAACAGTGGAAAACACTGAAAATCATCAGCTATTTGGAAGAGAATGTAGCTCAGATAAAGCACACTGTTCTATTATTTAGATTGCGCTGAAATTAACTGATCATTCTCAGGCACTTGGCGATAAATACCACTAGAAGGTTTGTATAGTTGTGTAAACATGATTGTAAAACAATTTAAAATTACTACTTTAGGGACCTCTAGTTATGATTTACATGGATGTGGTGTTTTGTTTTAACACCCTTCCCACTGATTTATTAGAGGGACGTCGCTTCATCTCAGATGAGAGCCAGATGAAGGATCTCTATGACAGACTGCAGCTAGGTAAGCTCACCTGGAAATATTTTTTAAGGAAAAATAACTGTTATAGTCTTTCATCTCCATAACCCCCACTCCCTCCCAGAAATGATGTGCATCAAAATTGATTTAGTGGATGGGAACAGCAGGTGCATAAGAATTGCAGAAAGCTTTAGTTTTACAGTAAACAAAACATTCTGTTATGGGATGAGGAGATAATTCAACAGAAAAAAATTAAACTGGGGGGAAAAGCTACTTTTTAACCTTCTGTTTTGTTTTGCTACAATCAAAATCAAAGGAGCAGCTTTAAAATGTGAAAGTATGGAGTTTGAGAAAATATTCACTTAGACTATATTTATGGTGCAAACTGAACCTTAAAACTAGATAACAAATGCAAGCAAATAGAGCCTGTTCCTTTTACTCTATAAGGATGCATCTACACAGCACCCAAAACTTGAAATAAGACACGCAATTTGCGCTATGCAAATTGCATAGCTTATTTCGAGTCTAGTTTGAAATAGCTTATTTTGTCATTTGGCGCTGTCTACACAGTGCCATATTTCGAAATACAGCGCTATTTCAAGCCGTCCCTTACTCCTCATACAATGACGTTTACAGGGATAGCAAAATAGTGCGTCTGCTATATTTTGAAATAGCGGACACGTTCAAAAGACGCGGGGTAGCTATTTTGGGATATCTCTGGTATCCTGAAATAACTTTGCTGTATAGACATACCCTAAGGGGACTTTAAAAAGAATTATGTTTGTTTCCTTCTATTTAAGTAAACTATAAGGTTGTTCTCTCAGTGATTTAACGAGCTATTTGGGGGCAGAGAATTGTATGGAAAGTTACTGAAACAGCTTCAAATATATTTTTAAAAGTCTCCCTTTTGTTCTCAAATTGTAAAGATTAAAAAAAAGCAAGGGCAGAATGTGAAATACAAACATTTTGCAGACACAAATTGGCTAACTATGCTTCATTGGTATAGGTTTAGATTTGAGAAAGTGTGTTGGCTTTGTCTCTCTCCAGAAACACGCAGCCAAAATACACATCCTATAGCTCTGTCGGAGGCTGCAGCACTATTTCTTAACTCCTTACAGAAAGCACAAGAAGGTAAATGCATAATTTATTTTACTCTCTGAGTTTCTAAAGGGTCTATGAATACCCCATTCATTAATGCTTTAAAATACATTTGAGAAGATCTCATTTGGCTGATTGTATGCCTTCAAATATATTCCATTAGATGTTGAATAAGAGATTGGAATTTATAGACGAGAACTGATAGAAAAATAAATGTTGGCTTATCCTGCTTCATCATTGGCTTTTCTCATTTTGGTTGGTTAATTTAGCTGCCCAAATACTGGACTCACTCCTTGTTTTCTTGACACTTGCTTGTTTCATCTCTGTTGGCCCTTTGCACAAAGATGAATGTCGCCCATTATGGATTTAATTGTGGTGCTCAACAGACTTGGACAGAAAACTTTGAGAAAAGAGTTTCAAGAAAATTAAAATGGGTCAGATTCTGAAACCTGTTAAATGGAAACACTTGGACACTTCACAATTTTGTGCAGCATTATTTTTTTCCATATTTCAATCAGCTCTACCACCCACTATTCGTGTGAGAGCCTTCCATTGTACTGCTAAGTGACCAAAATCTAAACAAAAATCATATATTTTTCTTCTCTTCTATACCTCCAGATTCTATACCTTCTGTTTGTTCTTATTTATTACTTAACTCTATGATTATGTTAGCTCCTGTGTGAAGAGTCTGGTTTCTGTTTTTATGAACATCCCATACAGAAAAACAATGTTTCAGTGTACTAGTGGATGATAGTCAGAGTCTATAGAATAAAGTGTGCATTTTCAAGATAGATTATTTTTATTTTTGACTAAAGATTAAGGAAAATCCCACAGAAAGACCAAATACACTACTGTCTCCTAGAGGTGTTGTAGCTCTTCATTGTCTTTAAAATCATCGATCGTCACATAATACATAGCCCTGCTGGTCCCTAGCAGGAAGGTGAACTTGTATTTAAAAGTCAAGTAAGACAAAAAATATAACCATCACTACATATGTCACCAAGCCCTTTGCTTTTCCCAGATAGTTACACATCATAGAGTTATGTCTCAGGTTTCTCTATCACTTTAGCTGCTGCACATTCTGTATTTTTTTAAACACATCCTGAAGCTCATTTTCCCCCTCATAACTTGCCTTTGTTGTCTTGCAGCTGAAGAAGAAACCAATGAACACCCTGGATACTTAACAGACAATCTATTAAGCTGGTGAAAGATCTCAAGTTGTATCCACATTCCTATCCATCTGTCTTTAACCCATGGTCTGTATAAGCAAAACATTCCAATTCATCTGACTCCACCTGTGTTCTGAAGAAATAAAGCTTGGACACATTTCTGCATTTTGAATGCAACCCCATTAAAGGTTATTGTTCAGCTACAAAAGCTATTTTTAAATTGATTACCTATCTTAGACCACATTGTGTGCTACCCAAAATTTAAAAACCCCTGGAACATTTTAGCTTACAGGACCCAAACATCATACATGTATTGAATTGTTTTTGATAATTTTTCAAAAATCTTTTAAAAGAAAAATTTTCACCATTTTCCAGCCAACTCTTCATGTAAGCACTTTTAACCTATGACACCTGTTGACTTGTTAACCACCTCATTGCTGGTACAGAAATCCATCTGCTGTGCTCTTGCATGCTAGTGATATTCCAGTTAAATCAATGAACTATTAGGCTGTCTACACTGGTGCGATCTTGCACCAAAGCGGCCGCTCTTGTGCAAAAACTTGCTGCCTGTCTACACTGGCCGTATGTTCTTGCGCAAGTAAACTGACGTTCTACTGTATAAAATCAGGGCTTCTTGCGCAAGAACTATGATGCTCTCGCTCAGGAATAAACCCTCTTGCGCAACTGTTCTTGCGCAAGAGGCCAGTGTAGACAGGCAACATGAATTTCTTGCACAAGAAAGCCCTATGGTTAAAATGGCCATCAGAGCTTTCTTGTGCAAGAGAGCGTCTACACTGGCATGGATGCTCTTGCGCAAAAGCACATCTCTTGCACAAAAGCACATGCCAGTGTAGACGCTCTCTTCTGGAAGAGTTTTTGCACAAGAACTCTTCCGCAAAAGAGTTCTTGCACAAGAAGCTGCCAGTGTAGACATAGCCTTGGAATACATCTAGTAAATAGGGCAACAAAACAGGTGATTCATTGTTGACAAGTGTTCACTACAATATGAATTATCAACAGGCTACCTACCTAGATCTTAATTCTGCAAAATTTAAATACATGCTTCTCTTTTATGTACTGTGACTAATCCCATCTAACTACTCACTGTGTGTAAAGAGATGCCTGTGTGTAATTCTTACCTGGATTGGGGGCCTTCCTAATGACCATGGGGTAAATTCACCACTGTTAGCCACTGAAATTCATAGTGTTGGACCAACTGTGAATCCAACAACACATGGCAAAGGGAAATTGCACACAAATATACATAATTACACAGTTGTTGTGCAACCGATGTGTTTACCTACTTGCTTTCTGAGTGGCAATATGGGAATTACACTTGAACTAACTTTTCCAGATATGGATGTTTCACTTTACTATGCAGCTAGATGGCACTTACCAGAAAGCCTTCTGGAGTTACAGGATTAAAAAGTAGTCACAGGAGAGTGGTATCTCAGCAACCGTGTTTCTTTAAAAATAGGTATGCATCTCACATCATGCTCCACCTTTCTCAATACCATATGCCTGTGATGTCAGCACTGATTAATACCACTAATTTGCAATCAATGCAATGTTACTTCCTACTTGATCAAAACCAACACAACTGGAATAATGGAAGAATTAATTTATTTGATGTGTTGCTAGGTACTTCTTCTAACTAGTTACATTTTAAATCAGGTTGAGGGTGGGGGGAACGATTAGATGGACTGGGAACAAACCCTAAGGCTACAGCTACACTGTACCTCTCTCTTGCAAAAGCCTATACAAATGAAGTGCAGATTAGCATATTGCTGTGCTTCATTTGCATAATTAATTAGGGGCTGGTTTTGTGCAAGAGGCTTTTGCGCAAAAAGGAGTTGTGTAGACAGCTCCTTTTTGTGCAAAAAAACCTTCTTGCACAAGAGCCGTTCTTCCTCATTTTTTTCAGGAAGAACGGTTCTTGTACAAGAGGGGGGTTTTGCACAAAAAGGAGCAGTCTACACAGCCCTTTTTTGTGCAAAAACCTCTTGTGCAAAAATGGCTGCTAATTATGCAAATGAAGCATGGCAATATGCTAATCCACACTTCATTTGCATAGGCTTTTTGCACAAGAGAGGTGCAGTGTAGATGTAGCCTAAGTTTTGAAATACAGTTAAATCAGCTAGTGGTGATGTGTGCTGGATCACTCCATTTATTCAAAATCCTATGTTTGGGTTCAGCTATGGCCCAATGAAGTCAATGGGAATCTTATTTACTTTAAAGGACTTTGGCTGAGGTCTAATCTGAATTCTTCAGGTACTTCTCTATTATTTTTGCAGAAGCTGGGATTGTACTGTACCCTGGAGAAAAGTAGATGGGTTATAGATCATCTGATCTGCTCATTTATGATAACTTTCATGTGCCTGAACATTTCAGAACTACAGAAAAAAACCTCTCCACTATAGTTAAGATTAATGGACTTTTTTATGGTTTACTGTAGGTCCAAGCCCACCAGCATGGACAATTACTTTTAAATGTCATGAAAAGAAATAAAAGCTCTGCCTACTTAGAAATGAGCTGATCTTAGACCCTTTGTGTTTTCAGTATGACAGCTTACTACGACCGAGTTTGTCAGATGCAAAAAAATTACCTTATAATGATTAAAAAAATCAGTGGGGGTTGGCCTTTGGTGAGCTGGTGTTTCGGATGAACACTTAGTTTGAGCCTTCACTACCGTCACACGATCAAAAGGGGAAAATGTTTGGTAATCTTTAAAATACATCATGCTCTTGAAAACCAGCTCTAATATTCTGGGCAGAATGAAAATGAGTAAGCCTACAGGTCTGAGCAGTAGATCACACTGGCTCCTGTAGGAAAGGGCACTATCCCTGCTAGTTTCATCTAGAAAGTATGCTGCTGCTATTTAGGCACTTTGTTACTGAGGGGGGAATCAAAGACCTTGCATGACTTTGACAAGCCAAGGTCAGGTGTCCTAGACAGAAGGATTTTTGCCAAATCAAAGATTTCTCTCCCCCCCCCTCCCACTCCCATCAGCATCAGCTCATTCTCACACTCATTGAGCTAGCTGCTTTTCATCCAATTGTTCAGGAAGCTGGCCAGTTGAGTGCAGTGTGTGAGTTTGATGAGATTAAACAAAGAGGTGGGTATCATGGGGATATTTTTGTCATCTGAGACAGCTCACTATTTTCCCTGGAGGTGTCATATACAGAAAACATGACTAAGCAGTTATAGGCTTTAGCCTTGTGTGAACCTACACACTGGGGGTGTCTACACAGCAACCTAAACTCGAAATAAGGTATATATTTTGCACTATGCAAATTGCATGTCTTATTTTGATTGTATTTCAAAATAGCTTATTTCAAAGTTTGGCACATCTACAGAGTGTCAAATTTTGAAATAAGGCACTATTTTGACACATCCCTTAACCCTCATGGAACGAGAGTTACAGGGATGCTGCAATAGGGCGCCTGTTATTTTGAAAAATATTTCAAAATAACAGGCACGTTTAAAAGACAGCATTGATATTTCAGGATACTTCTGTATCCCAAAATAGCCTCGCTGTCTAGATGTACCCTGGATCATGTATGTTACTCATTGCAACTCTGTAAGAACAAACCCAGAAAAAAATTAGTTGTTTTAATGCAGTAGGGGTGATCTGTAAATTTCTGACTTAACATTTGTCAGAAAATGTCCATTTGTCAACACCAAAAGAGTTAGAGTCCATTTTGATGAATTTCCTGCTTAAAAAAAAAATATCGTGGAGAAAAAAAGTTTCAAAATGTCCCATTTCAACATTTTCCAAATGAAAAAGTTCCATTTTCCAATAACTTGTTTTGTTTAGTAATTTAAGATAACATAACAAAAATGTAAAAAATATAAAGGTCAAAATCAAAATGGAACATTGTGAAATGATCAAAACAGTACAATTGATCCAATATGATATTTTTCAAAGTTTTGGTTCGAAAATGTGGTCCAGATTTTGACTTTTCATGCTAGGTCAGAGTGAAAACACTTTTCAAAACCTTGAAAATTCTTGTAGGATGGGAATCATGGCTCCTTTCCTGCTCTGAAACACAGCTCCATTAAGTCAGCAGCACATTGTGCATATGTACCAACAGAGTGCTCTCCTAATGACATTGCATGGGTAGTTTGAGGAAAAAAATTACGAGAGCAGGGAAGAATATTCATTTTGAACAGTTTTATGGTGAAATCCAGCTGTTCTCTTCCCCCACTCCACTCCCCTCCAATTCAGGAAGTTTTCAAAATAAAATGGATATTTACAGTGTAATATAAATGGCTTTCATCATTCTGCAATACAATTTCCCATGAAAATATCTTGGTTGATTTAGTTTTCTTTATCACCACAAGGCAGTGACTGATCGGAGATGCACATTTATATTTGTGCCACACAAACCTGATGTTTTCTTCTAGCATCAAATTTTTAAAAGCACCTGCAGGGCTTATGAATGATAAGTTCCATTTTTAACAAGTGACTTCGGAAGTAAATCTCAATGGAGCTTTATGTGCTTTTAAAAATCCTTTAAGTATCTGGTCCTTAGGCAGTTAGGAACCCAAGTTTCATTGTAATTCGCTCCTAGGTGACTGATATCTAAACATATTTAAGTACCTCATTCTCATTGAGGATCTGGGCCTAATTCTCTTTTGAAAAGGGGACTGAGGTTCTTTTGAAAATTTTACTTTCACAACTTGTTACTGTAACTCATTTACCTTAGACATGCTAAATCAGTGTTTCTTAAACTGTGTTCCAGTTGGAGGTGTGCTGCAGAGAACAGAATTCAAAATGGCTACCTTTAAAGGGGCAGGCGACTTTTTTTTGCTCTATAACTTTCCCCCAACCCTTCCCCAACAACTCCCCCTTTTGACCCGATTTCCTCCCCAACAAAAGAATCCTTGGTGTTCCTCAAAAAAAATTGTTTGGTGTTCCTCCATCTTAAAAAGTTTAAGAAACACTGTGCTAGATCATAGAAACAAAAGAGAACTCTACAGACAGTGCACTCTTGGCTTGCACGCTGAACTGAATATTGAACAGGATAAGTCAGGGCTCACTAAGGCCAGTTTTACACTACGTGAGAAAGTCAACCTAAAATACACCATTCCAGCTACGAGAATAGTGTAGCTGGAGTCAATATAGATTAAGTTAAATTTCTGCGGTGACCCCACTGCAGGAGGTGGATCGGAGAAACTCTCCCGTTGACTTCCCTTACTCCTTGCGACACCATGGAGTACCAGGGTTGATGGAGGAAACATCAGCAGTCGATTTAGTGGGTCCTTACTAGACCTGCTAAATTGAACTTTGGAAGACCAATCTCGAGAGAGTTGATCACAAGGTAAATGTACATGTGGCCTGAGGAAAGCACTACTCATTATTTCAAGTTCGCTCTTATTTTTTTGGTGTAGCATCTTTCATTTCAGGGGTTTTGTCAGATATTTTAAAAGGACACCCTCTCACATTTGGTAGACAATGCACAAAAGGTGGGCCATTTGTTTTCCCTGCATTACGGTTAGAACAATTAGCCGTTTTGTCTACTGACTAGAGATCTGTACTAGGACTTCAGAGAACTGGGTTCTGTTCACAGCTCTGCTGTCTGGTGTTCCTGAGTGAGTCATTGCACCTCTGTGGCTGTTTCTCCTCTTCTATTCAGTCTATTCAGACTGAACTCTTCCTGGCAAGGACACTTCCTCATTACATGACTGAACAAGGTCTAGCCCAATAGTGCCCTGACCTCATTTGGCTCTGGTAGTACCACAGCACACTTAACCGTAGGCACTGCTAACTCATGTATTTTCATAGGTGGTGGTCTTGGACTAGAAAATTCCCAAGGACAGAGAGCTCAGGCTTTTAAATTTAGATTTTTGAGACAATGTTATTCCAACACAACATGGCATGTGGATTTATTCACAGAGGCAAGGAATCATTTCCAGGAATTTTATCACTTTCTTGAGCCAGGTCACATGAATGTATCTCCCCAACTTCATCAACATACCTCAGTGAAGAGGGGAAAAAAGCAATAAAATGTAGCATTCGAAAGAAACCAGAAAAACAAACAAACCAGTCTGCTGTTTTTTGTGGTTCTAGACAACTCCACAGGCATTTTCATATGAAGTCATCTTACAAAACACCACCAGATATTTTCCCACAAGTAGCATCAAGACATTTCTTTTCACTTTGAAAAAAATGCTTAAAATGATGTAGGTTTAGAACAGGAGAGGAAAAAAACAACCATTTTCTTAACCGTGCCAAGGTTTCCCCAGGTAACAATTTCGTTAAAACGTTCCAGTTCGGGGCCCAAAGGTGGTGTCTGTTTGCTAGGGAGTGGAAGGGATAGAAGTATGCATTCTTTTGTAGTGACTATAATGGACCTGTCTTCATGAATTACAAGTAAGCTCAAATAATTATACAGACAAAAATATAATCTACAGTATGTGCGATCTAGCTGGAGTTATCACACAGGGATTGCCACATCCTCTAGGTTAAATAAGGTTTGAAAATTCTCTTCTACCTCCGAGGCAGAGAGTAGAATTACCATTCACTTGTAAGGTAAAATATAGTTAGGTTTTCAAACAGCTTAACCCAAGTAATGCTTATTTAAGGTTCCCTAACCACACTGCACTGCCCTTAACTCAGAGAGATTGACTAGCCTACACTTGGATGCTCTTTAATGGATGAAGACTGCGTTGGGATGACAGCAAAGGAATTCAGTTCCTATATTCTCCATGTTGCTTTTTCTTTCCTTGTGGCAGTACTCCGAGGGAAAAAGGTGACTTTATGTTTTGCCTGTCCCTTTCGGCCTCTTCCTCCTCGTCATATCTTTCATCCTCATCTTCGCTATGATGAGGGCTGGAATGTTGAGACACGGAAGGTGATGGGGGCACTGATGAAGGCCGGGGGTACCTGAAACCATCTGTCTGCCAGAAACATAAGCAAGAAATAAACATTACACTGCCTCAACTTGTTTGGGTATACTGTGTGATGGTAGGTCAAAGTATCCACAGGGCCAAGGCAAAGATGACATAAGTTAATGAAGGCTACACCTGCCCCATACACCAGACTTAGATTCCCTTAAATCTATTTACTGCCTGTGTGATTGGGAGCCAAAACTGATGTAACTTGCACAGAGAAACCATATGAAAAAGCAAGCAAAATGTAATAGATGAGATTCTCATCTGCTGTGTAGCTTACATTAGGGCCAGGTAAAACTCCTAAGAGTGCAGGGCATGTCCTTTTCCTTCTCCTCTGGGGACCATGTGCCAATAAATCACTCTCAGTCTGGGCCTGCAGACCCATATTGATACAGCAGGGGAAGTAAGCTGCAGCCCATAAGGAGTAAAGCAGCAGGTATGTGCTCCTTGCTTGACCAGGAGCTCTTGGAGGAATACTGGGGCATTCCCATTGCAACAATGCGACTTGTTTTATTCCCAGGGCCATGATCTAGCCCAAGCATCTGTGAATTTAAATACAATTTTAACAGGAAAAGTGCATATTTTTTCCCCATCCCCAATCTACATAGTTTATCAAACCGTACAAAAAACAACCAACCAAACAAACTTCAGTTTCAAACAGATCAAAGGCCATTCAAGAAGTGAAGGCTGTGTCAGGTCTCTGTATTTCACTAGAAGTGCAATATGGGCTGTGTAGCTACTTTCAGGCACACTTAGCTTCTCCCATTATACTACTTGAGCTTCAGGGTCTGGCATATTAATCCTTGGTGTGAAGAATAATGTTTAGTAGTTAACAATATGGATTATATGCAGAATGCCCTTCTCAGCTGGCAGTATAATGTCATATTATAATGGTGCTAAAGCTTTACATCTAAAGAAAACTGCCTCTTGAATAAGATATGGTACAATCTTTAACCCGCTATGTCTTTGGAGGAGTTCAAGGCTGGTTTTGCCCACACGCGGAATAGCATAGCTAAATTATTGGAACAGCAAGGCTGTATCAGAAGTAAGCTCTAAGATCTCATTGCAGATCTAGGCCTCCAAAGTCTTCTGTCATGCTCCGACTCTTAATAGTCTGGAAGGAATTCTAAAATTAGCAGTCCAGATCCCTAACATGCTCATTCATTTCAAAGCATTGAACCTACCTCGCCCTGCAGCAGCTATAAAAATTTAGCAAAATACAAAAACAATGAAGTAGAGCAAATCTAGTTTTTGATGAGGCAAATAATGTCAGAAGTATCGACTCCTTTCCCTTTTTAAAATGTCCCTGTTTCATAAATGCCTATTTCAGTTGATGGGGTTTTCTATTGGGCATCCAGACACTAGTGATGTGAATGTTTATCCATTTGACATGATTAACCAATGAGCCTGGGTTCAGTAGTGAATCCTAATGGTTACATGCAGCACTTCCCTGCTGCCTCTGTATCAGAGATGGGGAGGGGGAGGGGGGAAAGCAGGCAAGGACTGGCCCCCCACGTGCAAATGTGTAACTGCTGTAAAATGCAGTGGTTACACATTTACAAAAATTAACATATTTTAATGTCCCTACCATACACTCTTGTAGCAGAATTTGACTGTAATAAAACATTGAACTCAACTAAACGTTGCTTGAGGTTAAACCAAATATTGTTCACCGGGCTTTTCTTTTCTCTCTCAAGACAGTTGTTAAAATGCAGACTAAAATCATCTATACTGATAGACATACCTTTGGTGGAGCATTTGGTTCCATCTCAAATTTATCTGGGAAAGTTCTGCTCAGAGCCAGGTGTCTGGCATGCATATAGTACTGCAAAAAGAAAACAGATCTACATGTACAACCACCTCATGAAGACTTGGGCACAATTAGGCAGAGAGAGGAACAGGAACACTATTATCTTCTCAAAGATGCTGAAGAAAGACTGAATGGATCCTTAACTAAAGCGAACCCAGCTGGGATGACCCTTGTGAAACTATGAACACATTGCACTGACATAATTGATCAAATCCTGAGAGATTTATACGGGGGTAACTGAACAGAATCTGCTTCTTTGGCTTCAGTGAAGATACACTCTTAGGTGATTAAGGAATATGAAATGGCCTAGGGCACCTATTTAAACCAGTCTATCTTTCTGGGGAGGTGGAGGCATTTCTTTTATCCCTAAAATAGAGCACCCGTTTCTCTTTCTGGAGTAGAAATATATTATATATGCTCATGAATGTATTACTGTAACACATTAAAACAGACTCCTCCTTCAAAATGAATATAGGTAAACATTATAGGAAGCATAGATTTGTGACCTTGACATGGTTTTGCAAATTCAAAAAGAAGTCTCAGTCTGAAGTTTAAAAAAAAAAAAAACAACCGTTTTGCTCATTCTGGGGATCCATGCTGAAATGACAATTTACTGTGGCAAGCGGTGATCCTGTAATGCAGGGGTGGGCAATAATTTTTGCAGGGGAGCCACTTAATGAACTTTGGTATGTGGTCACAGGCCAGCTCCACCCTCCAGAAGAGTGAGGCTGGGGGAGGAAGTAGTGGGGTTGGGAACTAGCCTCCCTGCAGAGTTGTCTGGGGCTGGAGGCCTTGAAGTAAAAACACAGCAAAGGGCTCCTGGCCCTGCCACTACCGCAGTGCCTGGCAGCCATCCCGGGTTGCTGCAGCTATTTAAAAGGCTCATGGCTCCGGCCCTATCAGAGTAACGCTGCGATTGGGAGCAGTGAGCTATTTAAATAGGATCCTGCTGACTGAGCCACCACCTGTAAATTTGATGTCAAGGGCAGCAGGATATAAATAGAAAGCAGCCAGACACAGTGGGTGGGCTGGATCGAAGTGTTAGGTGGGCCGGATCTGGCCAAGCCCTGGTGTAATGGGACCTCCCCCGCACCATGGACACAAGGCCTCCACATTGCGTTTGGCTCCTCCACGAAACAAGCAGATCAAGGTGATTCTCTCAGGTATGCGAGTAAGCGGACACTTGAGCACATGCTTAACTGTAAGTTAAAAGGGAAACTTCTCTGAAAGGGACTTTGGTGCTAATGACAACAGGTTCTATCCCCAAAATCTATGGTGGTGGAAGTATGTTTGGGCCATGAGTTTGGTATACACCCCTTAAACACATTCACATACCCTGCCTAAGTATCTCCAGTCTAGTAGATCTGAGAGCCTCTCAGTTCGATTTCTCTGGATAATCCTCTGGCGCCGTGACTGCTGGCAAAATCCATACAAGAACTGAGTCAACTGGTTACATGATTCGTCAGGGGAGCGGAACCTCCTGTCAACTATGTAAATGCCTGAGGATGCAAAGTTGCAGATGAGCTAGTATAGAAGCAAGGTTTTGACTTAACATTACAGTTCTATTTTTCTTTTAAGTATAACAAGTAGTCAATTTTCTTTTTTAATAAGCGGCCCAAGGAATGACAAGTGTTTTCATTCTAGCAGGATGTTTCAGCAGCTGCTGAGCAATGCTTTGAATTTTTTTCCTTTGGGGCTGAAATTTGGCAGATCTGTTCTCAGCTCAGGAAGACTTCTATTGTTTTCAAGTCTGTCCAAAAATGGTTCTGGTGCTTGTGTGGTAAAAAAAATCACTTTTCCAT
The DNA here is from genome assembly GCA_019425775.1 of Rafetus swinhoei. Classification (NCBI taxonomy): domain Eukaryota; kingdom Metazoa; phylum Chordata; order Testudines; family Trionychidae; genus Rafetus; species Rafetus swinhoei. The sequence continues at coordinate 230,757,277 of CM033437.1, forward strand.
TATTAAAAAAATTGCTACATTTTCTTGAATGCTTGTGGTGGCTTTGTGGTATGAAGTGAGGGGGGTGAAAATTGACAGACAAGAGAGATTCCCAAACACACAAGGTATATCTTCTCTGTAAAAGGCGGTATGTTTTTAAATCAAGAAAGCTAGCTTAATTTAGCTATTTCAATGTAAAATCCAAGTGGAGACAATGTACATGTAATTATTACCTCAATGTTGCTAGTCCAGGTCAACACTTTATCCTCCACCTGTGGTTGAACATGACTTGCAACGAGGTTAAAAAAAAACAAAACAAAAAACACTATAGTATTTTGATGCCACTAGGATTTTACAGCCAGACAGCTATCTCCATGTAAATACCTGTTTTTTCAGTAGAGACATAGCCATGCGTATGCTTTTTAGAATGTTGGTGAAAATTGGCTGTAACCTGAGAGAGTTTGTCAATACAACTTTGCTCATTAAATTCTGTAATACCATATTTTTTAAATGATGTCCCAATATCTTATTCTTTTAAATCTCATTCTAAATACCAACTTTTTTGAAGATACAAAGACACAGCCCAGTTCTTAAGGTATTTAGACACCAAACTTCCATTAATTTCAAGGACCTGGGTCTTTATTCTCATTTATAATCCCAGAATCATTGACTCAGAATTGGAAGGGACCTCAGAAGGTCATCAAGCCCAGTCCCCTGAACTCATGGCAGGACTAAGCACTATCCAAACCATTCCTAACCAGTGTTTGTTTAATCTGCTCTTAAAAATCTCTAATGATGGAGATTCTACAACCTCCCCAGGCAATTTATTCCAATGCTTAATCACCCTGACAAAGTTTTTCCCAATGTCCAGCCTAAACCTCTCTTGTTGCAATTTAAGCCCATTGCTTCTTTTCCTATCCTCAGAGGTTAAGGAGAATATTTTTTCCTCCCTCCTCCTTGTAACAACCATTCAGGTACATGAAAACTGCTATTATGTCCCCATCAGTCTTCTCTTTTCCAGACTAAACAAATCAATTTCTTTCCATCTTCCCTCATTGGTCATGTTTTCTAGACTTTTAATAATTTTTGTTGCTTCTCTCTGGACCTGCTCCAATTTGTCCGCATCTTTCCTTAAATGCAGTGCCAGAACAAGACAATACTCCAGATGAGGCCTAATCAGCACACAGTAGATGGGAAGAATTACTTCTCTTATCCCAGAACATGGTGTGCTTTTTTCTGCAACAGAATCACCCTGTTGATTCATAGGGTATTTCAGAATAATCGACATCATTCCGAAATAACATAGTGCACATCTACGTGACAAGCCTTTATTTCGAAATAATGTCAAGCTGGAGGACTTCTTACTCCAACTCATGGTAACCCTCATTTCCCGAGGAGTAAGGGAAGTTGAAGGAAGAGTGTTCTTCCTTTGACTTCCTGCTGTGCAGACAGCGCCAAAAGCCGAGTAAAGCTATTTCAACTTCAGCTACGCTATTGATGTCGCTGAAATTGTGTAGCTTAATTTGATTTTTAGCCTTGCTATGTATATGTACCCCTATTTAGTTTGTAGTGCATGCATGACCCCTAGATCCCTTTTTAGGTCTCATATAAGGCTCCTTTCCATTATAAAAGTGCTATGAAGGGGCCTTACTGTAAATATGCATCTCAGTTTAGTCTAGTCAAGTTATCCTCTCTTTCATGGACTCCACAAATTGTTGCTGCTATCCCAGTAAATCCATTCTTAAGGCAGGGACAGATTTCTACCACTTCCTTAGAAAGGGAGGGATGGAAGGAAATAGTTAAATTGGAAGAAAGTCTAACCAGCTAGTTAGGATTGGGGAAGACAAAAAAACCCAACCAAACAAAAAAACAAACACCACCACCAGGAGAGAGAAGAACTGGAAAGGTTTTGGATTAACACCTAAACTTTCAATCCAAACCAACTAGCTGAACTTTGGGGTTTGCCCCTCAATTATATTTATTCAGAAAGGAGAAAAAGTGCAATAGGCACAGTCACAAAACAGCTAGTTAGTTGGGTTCCTAAATCTGATGAGTTTTGAAGTACTGTTAACAAGCTCACCATACGCTGCTGGGTCAGATACATGCTCCTGCATGAAACAGCCAAATCCAGAGAGGTTTGTGGTCACACTGGGAATGCCCATCACAGTGCACTCAGCTACCAAAAGACACATAAAAGAGACTGTCAATGTACTTTGCTTGGTTTCACGTTGAGTGAACAGAAAATATGAGGATGTAGAGTCCTGTCAATCTCAGAGCTGGTTAGAAAATTCCAGTGAAAAGCCATCATGATTTTTGCAGTGACCACTTCCCCTGCCATCCACTACTGCCACCATTTGGACAGAAAAGTTCAAAGCAAGTGACATTTTTGATGAGAAATAGATTTTTTCTCTTTCACTTTTTGCAAGTAAATATTTTCTAGCTAGTCCTAATACAAACCCTCTATGAGCTCAGTGTTCACACATGGGAACCTAAATGCAAATGATAATCTCAGACTGATAAAAGAGATCTAATTTAGGATTAGGATGAACCTAAAAATCCCCCCAAAAGGGTCTATTCTTCTTCTCGGGAGATTTATATGGGTAACCCATTAGTCAAGATGAGAGAAACCACTCCCTCAAACTGAGTGCCAGTGAAACTTTTCTGTGTGAGGCTAATCTAATCTCATTGTGTTTCCGTACGTTGGGTTAGTCTGGGACAAGAGGAGAAAGGGCTAAAATACAACCAAATAATTGTGAGCCATTTGGAACCGGAGATAGGAAGTATTAAACGTTGTATGAGAAAGCTTCATCTTGTGAGATTTCTACTCCAATTAACTGGCTAATGACAGATATGCTTCAGATAAGCTCTCAAACTTTCAGATACGTATCATAACTAGGAGATATTTTCAAAGGCACAATAGAAGTGAAGGACTTAGCCTTACACTCTCAAAGGTATTTGAGCCCAATGGGAGTTAGGCACCAAAATATTTAGCAGATCTCGATCCTAAATTATAGGTTGAAAACCTGACTGCCACTGTGCCCTCAAATATCTCCCCCTAATCCTATGAGGCTTAGCTATTACTACTTGTAAGTCATTGTCATCTTCTTTCTTGCCACTTCTCTATTTAGGGTTGGCAATTTTTATAGCCATCTTCCAAAACTCTTGGTCATATGCCAGCCTACCTTGAAGATTGGTCTCCATGAGCCCCATTGATATTCAGTCCATGTAAAGAATAATGTTCCCTCTAATCTTTTCCATCCATGTGCAGAATAAATTTTTCATGCACACCACCAGTAGAAACAAAAACCTAGCTATGGGTGCTCTGCTAATCAGCTGGGTGGTATCTGAATTTCTCCTGAGCAGCTACATGAGCACACAGCTTACAGAGAACACTGGTACTGAGTCCTAATCTCTATCACTACTTGTGTTTGTGGGAAATGCCAACAGAAATATCTATCAGATTGTGAAAATTAGGACCAGGTAGTATAAACATGCATAATACCATTGAAATTGGTTAAGTCAAGTTACACCAGCTGAGAACATTTTGGCTTCCATCTATTTTTTGCCTCGTTGTTGCAATATATATATATTCCTCCAGATCTCCTTTTTTTAAAATGGGCAGATGTTTGATGTCACCACACAAAAAACAGATTTCCCTTCTAGTGCTACAGCAGACAAAAGGATACATGTGACTGTGGGAAAGTCAGAGTCCAAAGCTGGGACATCACTAGGTGGTCTTTGGTTAACAGAGCAATGCCAGTTTGCAACAGCTAAAAATCTGGTTTAAGAACTCTGCCAGCAGCTGAAGCTTTGTAACAGAGGAAATAGAGTTCAATACTGTAGAAGCAGAATGTCAAGCTCCTCCCACTTTCTAAATTCCCCCTAGTGGCAAGATGCATATTAAACATCTGGCTGCAGTCGACCTAAAGATTGCTTACCTGGAGTGTAACCCCATGGCTCATAATAGGATGGAAACACCCCCAAATGGCAACCTCTGACAAAATCTTCATAGTCCATGGGTAATAATGGACTTGTTGAAGACAGGAACTCTGGGTGTAATATCACCTGGATATTCAAAACTTACATTAGTGCCAAAAGAAAAATAAAACCAGTATTTTTAATTATAGAAGGGATCAAACAGTTAGTGCCTTCACCCCTAGCCAAAGCCTAGGGATCCGGACATTGCCTTCTATGTCCCTCCCTAATTCTATCTGTACATAGCCCAGTTTGAAAACAGTCATAATTTTTGGTACCTTAATTTGTTCCTCCTCAATACCTGATCCCTCTATATCAGTGTTTCTTAAACTGTGTTCTGTGGTACACCGGTGTGCTGCAAGGCAGTTGGAGGTGTGCCGCGAAGAACAACAGAATTCAAAATGGCCACCCTTAAAGAGGCAGGTGACTTCCCCCCCCAATAACTCTCCCTCTGGCCCATTTTTTCCCCTCAATAACTCCCCCCTCTCCTCCTTTTTACCCTGACACTTTTTTTTTTGCTCAGCAAAAAATCCTTGGTGTTCCTCATAAAAAAATTGTTTGGTGTTCCTCGGTCTTAAAAAGTTTAAGAAACACTGCTCTATATACATGGTACTTTTTCTTTTATACTCTCTTCATATAAGCCTACTGTGGGAATATTGTTGGCATCTAAAACTATTCTTTACATCAGGGGTTCTCAAACTTGTGATACCGCGACCCCCCCTCTCAGTTGCTCGTGACCCCCCCCCTCCATTGCTGCAACCAGCCTCTCAGTTGCTCACGACCCCCCTGTAATTTGTTTGTGATCCTCTACGTTGCTCGCAACCCCCCGGGGGGTTGGGACCCACAGTTTGAGAAACGCTGCTTTACATGGTTCATTGGTGACATCAGCCCATCATTTAAGTAAGGAAAACACCAAAACTGAACATTATGGGTTAGGGCAGGGAAGGCCAAACTATGTCTCGTGAGCCACATCTGACAATTTTACCATTCAAGTACAGCTCCCCTCCAATTCTCCTTCTACCAGGCTGCAGAGGTGGAGGGAGCTTGGAGGACCTCTGCCTTACAGCAGGATGGTGGGTAGGGGCTTCTGCTCAGCAGGAACAGGGATCTTGGGGGTTCAGCCCTATGAGGTGCATCTGCTGGGGCTTGGGGCTTCAGTAGGAGCACGTAGTGAGGGGTGGTGCCTAGGTACACTGACCCAAAGGAGAGTTCATGAAGAGACACAATCCCCTCTCTGAGCCACATAACACTAAGGGTAACAATGTAAGCCACATCATCAACTTAGGGGAGCACTGCCCAGAAATGTGGGCAGAAAAAGGCTTTGGAATGCAGGCTCAAACTACAGTGTTTGCCTACCACAAATAGATGAGACTCATTCATTCATAAGGATAGCAAAGTGCTCTCTTCCTCTCTCTCTCAAATGGTCCTGTTATAAGATTTGGGTAAACAATGCATAAAGATGTACTTAGATATATGGGTTGCAGGCCCATCATGTGAAATCCATTGATTTTGAGAGGCTAGGTCCTTTAGCCATTGACTTTGATGGGGCCATGTTTTCAAAAATTCTATCTAGAAGATTTTAACAGCTAAGCCATCCCTCGCGTTAAATGCCTTCCTTGAAATTCAGGGGGTAATGAGCAGCTGATGGGATCTGCGAAACAAGCCTGGCTGTTTCTATTTGAAGAGGGGTTGCATATTTCATTCCACACATCTCTAGTAGAATAGTCCCACTTCCTCTAACAACTTGGGCTGAGATAGTTTCATGAAATTCTGTTAGGAAAAAGAGGGGAAAAATCAGAATGAAAGACTGTACTTTAACTCTGTCCGTGCGGTTATTGAAGAGTCCGATGCGCCGGATGGTATTGAGGATTGGGTCATTGGAATCATCAATCATGTTGTGGGTGGTCACTGGAGGCAGAGACTGCCGCTACGTCAGAGAAAAGGCAAACTTTGATCAAGGCATGAAAAAGTGCCGGCAAAGACTCCATTAACAGAGTCGTAGGGTGCAGTCCTAGCCCCATTTAAGTCAATGGGATTTTTGCCATTGACTTCATTAGAACTAGGGTTTCACTCATCAATTTTAAGGCCAGAAAAGGACCATTGTGATAGAGTCTCACTTCCTGCATATAATTTAGTGCCATGGAATTTTACCTAGTCATTCTTGTATCTAATCCAATAAGTTCTCTTTGTAGTATCTTTTACAAAGATAAAATCTTTAAATTAAAATGGTTAAGTGATAGAGAATCACCCACCCCCTTAGATACAGTGTTTTAATGGTTAATTATTTCCACATTTAAAATGGCAGAATCCAGGAATCAAGAGCTTGGATGTAGGAAGGAGGAGGAAGATTTGTGAAGAATTTGAATGTATTATTAAAAGGAGAGGTCTAAGGAGTTCACCGATATACTTCAGGTGATAGGAATGCTCTTGCACTACCAAAAGCAGTTAGGATGGTTTGATACTAATTTGTAAAAGAAACAGACAGAGAGAGAATGGAAAAACATCTAGATTGGGTTTAAAAAGCTGATTATGGGGAATGGGTATGATGGATAAGGATTCTCCAATTCATACATATTGTGGTCACTATACAAGATACTTGTATATGACCATGTTTATCTTTACCATCCACCAATTTTGAAAGTCATGACTACTCTCTCTGACCTGAGTTGAAAAGATGGCTCTTTTCATAATGGTTAAGTCATCCCGGTCAAGAATCTTGTTCAAATCTGGAATTTCTCCCCTGCAAAGGCAATAGACAGACAGACATCACCACATGGCTTGCCATCAGTCTTTGGAAATTAGGATTTAAAAAGTTTGCATTAAAGTTGTGTAGGGTAGAAGAAGAAACTCAAATAGAGATGATCCTAATTCTACTTCAGGCATCTTTCCAGCCTCTTCAATCGGCTTTGAATCAGATCTTTAGGAAATTTGATCTATTATCTCTATTATATCCACATGACTATCCTGTTCTCCCCCGCCACACTGCTTTTGCAGCAATTCCATATTGGATATATTTGGAATATTTAAAAAAGAAAACAAGCCAAAAAGCCATTATGAACATTAATTTTTGTTTTGGTCAAAATGGTTTTTTTTTTTAAATGAAAATGAAATCAGCTCTATAGCTGACACCACATAGGACACAAAAGTTAAAAAAACAAATATTTTTACATAGACATTTCATTTTTCCAGCCTACTCTTTGAATTTGGGGGTCATAAAGATCTTCCAACTGAGGCTAACCTCCCTTTGTAATCAATAAGTGTATGACCTAATAACTTCAGTTAAATTCCACTTATTCTATCTAAGGTGCAGAGAATTTCCTCCTTAGTTTAGATATATACTGAAAGTTTCTAATATTTCCTCCTCACTTTAGATATATACTGAAACTTCAGTTAAATTCCACTCTATTCTATCTAAGGTACTTATGGCCCCATTATCATAGTACCTCACAATCCTGAAAGCATCTATCCTCATCAAACCTCTGAGAGGTAGGGAAATATTACTGTCCCCATTTTATAGATGGGGACAGAGACAGACAGAAAAAAGCTAACATTTTCAAAATTCACCTAAGTGACTTAGAAGCCTGCATCCCATTGAATCTGAGGCCATGTCTAGACTTATTGTGCTGGAAATAGATCTTCTGGCGTTCGATTTAGTGAGTCTAGTAAGGACATGCTAAGTCAAACGCTGATGATGCCCCAGTTGGTGCTGGTAATCCTAGCTCCCGTTGGCCGCCTGCTGTGGAGATGGCACCAAGCTCGGCTTAAGGAACGTCTTCTCCAGCTACATTATTTACATAGCTGGAGTTGCGTGCCTTAAGCCGACCTTATGGATCTAGTATAGACCTGGCCTTAAGCTCTTAAATGCTTAAGTCACCTTTGAAAATGAAACAGGCTTCCAAGCCACTTTGGATAAGTAACTTACGGTGATCTTTGCAAAACTTGCACAGGAAATCTATTGTGAAGCAGGGACTTTAATAATGGGTTTCCTAAATCCCTAATGGCGACATTCATTCCTGTTTCTCCCCTAATTCTTTTCTTACATCCATAATACACAACTATAACCGCCACAGCTGGCCCCACTGCAATACAAACACTAAGTGACCTACATACTCACTTCAGGAGTGCATCGTAGAGTTTCTTTCCAAATTTTTCTTTCACAGATTGTGCGGTGTCCCTAGTCAATTAAACAAACAAAATATGAAAAAATGGGACATGTCCAGAGCAAAGCCTGAATATACAGTGTTCCTGGTGACATTCTAACTTAAGCAGGGGAACCAAGATCAGGGGAGGCAGATAGGGACAGAAGGCACTTTTTCCAATTCTCATCCATACAGATTGTATTCAGCACAGCAGAAGATCCAACCGACCCACAAAGATGGACCCACAAGGCCAATAATAGAGCATCTCTGATTAAAACAAAACCAAACAAAAAAACCAAACACTGCAGTATGTTGGGGGATAGCAGTGAAATGGGACACTCTTCAAGGTTGAGAGGTTCTAAATTTAGCCTAACCTTGGGAAGAGGGTAGAAGAAATAGGTTTGTTTTAAAATTCTCACCTGCAAGAGCCTTCAAAAAGAAGGGATAGAACAAACTGTAGATATTGATCCTCCAGATAAATTGGTTTAAAAACCGGACACTCTCTTGGAAAACCTGGGCTAAGTTTAAAATTCATCCTAAAACTTGCACCAGACTATTTTTACCTCGTTTAATATTTTGTTGTAGCCCTTCTGTACACCCATAAAAAGCTCATTTAAATACAAGCTATAGACAGAGTATGTAGTCACCAGATGGCATGTCTCAGAACATAAAGTACAGCTAAATCACTGTACTCAAAGACAGCTGTGTAAAGTCAGAATATTATTTCTATGGGATTTTTCCTGTCTTTTTGTGCCTTAATGATAGGTCTGAACCAAAAACTGTTTTTGGAACACCCTGAAACTTTGGAAAAGCTGGATTCCAGCTTATCTGTTGTTTGCCTCTTTGGTTACAGTGACTAAACTCTTATATTCGTATGTTCTTAAACAGCTAAGGCAATAAGCGGGTGAGTCATTCAACACCCCTGCTACTCCTCACTAAGCAGCACCCCTTCTCAGTCCTACAACCTACATATCTCCACCTTCACTCTGAACAACCAGTTGTTACCCACAAAACTCCTCCTAACTTTGAGTGAACTTTTCTCTGCTGGACTGAAGAGCCCATTATTAAATATTGGTTCCCTTATGGATACGCCTAGATTGCAATCGAGTCACCCCTTCACCTTCTCTTAGCCAGCACAGAGATGTGCTGAATCAGTTTTAAGCCAAAAGGACGCTGTATTGGTGCAAGGTTTGCTTGACACCAACTACATGACTACAAACACTTTCAGTACAGGCAGGCTTGGTGTCAGGCTGCCCAGGCTTGCTGTGAGGTATATTTGTTTGCAGTGCTTTGGAAAATGTAGAAATTGTTTGTTGTTGATGACCATTCAAAACGATGCCATCTTTAGAATACAGCTAGCATAGAATTGGAGTGTGGTTGGTGAGGTGAGTGTGTCGGTGATGGTGGTGGCCTGTGATACCCAGGTCAGACTAGAAGATCTGGTGGGCCCTTCTGGCTTTAAACTCTCTGGCTACATCTACACTGCAGGCTTTTTGCGCAAGAATGTCTGTTCTTGCGCAAAAATGTGCAGAGCGTCTACACAGCACGCGCGTTCTTGTGCAAGTAAATTTACAGTACAGGGTCAGAAAAGGGGGCTTCTTGCAGAAGAGTTATTCCTCTCCCCATGAGGAATAAGTCCTCTTGTGCAAGAGCTCTTGCACAAGAAGGCAGTGTGGACAGGCAACAGGAGTTTCTTGTGCAAGAAACCCCTATGGCTAAAATGGCCATCAGAGCTTTCTTGTGCAAGAGAGCATCCACACGGCCATGGATGCTCTTGCACAAAAGCACATGGCAGCGTGGATGCGCTCTTGCGCAAGAACTCTTGCGCAAAACAGTTCTTGGGCAAGAAGCCTGCAGTGTAGACATAGCCTATGGCTCTACGAAGTTGCAACCTGATGACGCTGGTGGGCGTTAGGTTTATGGTGAAGGTTGAAATAACATTCTGTGCGCCTCATTCGTTTTTGCCATCACTTATTGCTACTAACGCATATGTTCCATGTGTGTCAATTAAATCTTAATTTACACTATTAAAAATGTACAAGTGGAATGGGATTTGGGGCAGATGTGGAAGACTGGGGAAGGCATAAAACCAGGGAAGCTGTCAGGCCACTGGGGCCAAGGTTGTAGGAAGGGAAGCTGTGCCCATCTAAACAGCAGAAATTCAGCAGAGAGCTCCACTGTTGGGCACTGTTCTCCAGCCTCCATCTATGCCTTTCCCTTATATTTCCCCACATCCTGTCCATTCTACCTCTCATCCAGGCACCCCTCTTCCCTGAAAGGTCTTGATTTTCCCCAGTGAGTGTCCCTGTTAGTCTGACCACCTCTGCCCCATCCAACTGGGATGACCTTCCATCCAGCCTCACAGGGTTTACCAGAACTACCTCACAGTGGTAGTTCTGCTCTGGAGTCTGTTCAATCCATGTGAGACATCCTCTGACCCCGATCCTCTCTCAAAAGCGTGCTAGCCCAGAGCTGTTCTGAGAATGCAAGTGAGTGCAACATGTTTATTAGAATTGTAAACATGTTCCCTTAGGCAGAGGAAGGCAAGTCTGTTAGGAAAAATTGCAAAAGGGGAGCTTGGAGCAGTTTTTCCTTCCACAAAAGTTAATAAATTAAAAAAAACAACGTTACATGGAAAACTCAAAGGCTTCCTGCAGAATTATCGTGCTGAGTTAAGAGACTAAATTCAATCATTAACGCATGAGAGAGAAAGGGGGATTTTAACTCTGACCTAAGTGTGAACTTCAATGCACCCTGAACTCTCGAGTTTCTTTTGCTTCCAGCCCATCAGTGGGCAGAGCCAAATCTCTCAATCTGATTTCAATTCTTAAATGCTCAGGGAAGTCTTGATCTAGATGTGAAGTTTGTTATTTTCTCGGTCAGTAAAAGGAGCTGAACCGAACCCTGGATGTGAGTCCCACAGAACACTGAATTCTGATCTGAACTTTACGACGTGTTGCCATTTCTAAGGAATAGCTCACGTGAATTGGATGAAAGCAAAGGGGAGCTGTGTAAGGAAAGCTAAATAAGGCTCCACCTGGATTCACACCACAAGCCACCTCCGAAATGCATTCAAACAGGATAGGCTGCTTATTTCACAGCACAGGAAGATGGAGCTTTATATCCCTGATCAGTCAACTTCTATCCTCCGATTACTGCCCACCTCTTTTGGCATTTAATCTCCAAGGCACCCACGATATCAGCTGGAATTACAATGGCAGTTCCTTTTATCCAGCAGCTTAAGAGGACGATCACTACAGTACTGCATAAGCTTGCTCAAAATTGTTCACAGTATCTGTGAGTAGTGATCTAGGAGGAAGAATGCACTTGGCATGGTTTTAACTTGCTGAGCTGATGTAGAAGGGACCAATTTACCCTCAGTTTCACTGGAAAAAAAAAATCAGACACCACATACAGTAGCTACACCAGGCTCTTCTGTTCACCCTAGCCCAACCCCACTGTTTTCCCTTTGTATGTTTCTCTTCATTTAAACTTCCTTTTTTTGCCTCCAATGAGAGAAACAAGAGGCATCAAAACACTTGTTGTAAATATGGCTGCTTCTCACAGCACACAAGCATCCTGAACTTCACTTCTACAGTGCTTCTAGTCACCATAAAACTACTGGTACCTGTGAAAAATTACAGTTACAGCTCCTGGCCAGTTTCGTGCATGCTTTCTATTCGTGCATCCACATAATAAAGCATAGTGTCTCTGAAGCAAGTGTTTTTAGAGGGATGACTGGAGAGAATGTTTCTTGGATGCCCTTAGACATCCCTTTATCAAGTTAAAACTGTGGTAGATGAGCAAATCTGACCATTGGTTGCCAGATCTGAAAGAGAAATCAAATCTTCCCTGGCGCACCAAGAATTTGACTCCATCCACCTCCACAGCAGAGCCGGGCAGTAGCTGCTCAGCTGCTCTGGGGCAGGGCTGTGTGGTGGGCAGTCACCCCATTCCAGGAGCAGCATATCAGCCACCACACAGGCCTGGCCTAGCCTAGCTTCAGACCTTCCCTAGGGACAGAGCTGGAGCCACATGGTGGTGGTGGTGGGGCTGCTATGGCAGCCAAGGCCGGCTGGGGCGCTACCTGAGAGAGTCTCTTGGGAAGCAGTGCCACTGGTGGGTGCCACTGTGGCACATCTGAACAAGTGCATGTGACCTCATTGCTGGTGCACAAGACAAAACTCACTGGAAAAATCTCAGAGGGAACACCGACGGTGACTACTAGATCAGTTCAGTGATTCCCAAGAATACTACTTGTTACAACTGTGCACTTTTAGTGTACAGGCCATTCAAGGACCTCATAGTAATTTACTAACATGAATGACCTGAGCCACCAAAACACCTCTTTGAGGCATTTACAAAACAACAGTACTAGTACCTATTTCTTATATAGTGCCTTTCCCCCCTTAGATCTCTGAGTGCAGAATGATGGGATGTATCACCACCATATTACCAGTGGGGAAATTGAGCAAGAGAAGTTAAATGTCCAGTGATTCAGAAACAAGAACAGAACTCAAGTCTTATGGCTCTTTGTCCCTTAATCCTAAAAATCAGCCTTCTTATCTGTGCAGGTTGGTTTAGCCACTTGTGAGGAATCCACTTGGAACCATTTATTGCTCTGATCAAACGACAGCTAATCTATGAATGCGTACCGGGAGACAACTCTTGCATTCTTAGAGCCCAATTCAATCTCGGTTATGACTCCACTGGTTTCACTGATGAATTTGGCCCTTTGAGGTTAGAGAACTTGTCTGCATAAAATTATGTTGGAAAGCACATCTGCTGCCACATGGACTTGCTAGATGGAGTAGCTGTAGGTTGAAGGTTGTTTTTAGTGGGATGCCCCACCAAATCCACAGTTGAGTAGCTTTAGTTTTTGTGGGAGAGTTTAAATTGGAAAAAACAGAGGAACCAACATTTGTATTAAAATTGTGTTTGAAATTTTGGGTAGTGGCCTTAGCTCTGTGTGGGGGCTCTAGAGCAGGGTCTCCCAACGTATGAGTTGGGACCCAAATATGGGTTGCCATTACATTTCAAAAGGGCCGCCAGGTGTCTCTTAAGGAGCCATTCACACATTTTTTGAATTGCCGTGGTCACCAAGTCTTCCTGAATTGTCAAAATGGGTCCCCCATCTGGCAAACGTTGGAACTGCTGCTCTAGAGATATGAAATTTGGGGAAGTGGCCAGAGCTGTGTGATCTCTGGAGAAATAAACAATGATATCTACTGTAGCATCATCCTGTCTGAGTGACCAATCCATGCTCCATATTTCTTAATAAAAAGAACAGGAGTAATTAACTCTTTTTCCCCCCAGTGAAAGAGAGCCTCCCTCAGGTTAGTTTCAGGTGCTCTAGCGAAGTTCTGAGAAAGGAAGCCTGCCTTCCACTCTGAAAGGTTAGCTATCAAAATAACTATGTATTGATTCATTCTACTTGTACAGAAGCTTCAGGGGGTAGCCGAGTTTGTTGTTTTTTTCTGTACAGACTAATGGTCTGGTAGCACTTTATAAACTAACAAAACATGTAGATGGTATCATGAGCTTTCGTAGGCACAGCCCACTTCAGCTCTGATACCATCTGCATGTTTTGTTAGTCTATAAAGTGCTACCAGCCCATTTGTTTTTTTCCTACTTGTACAGTTAGCAGTGAATGTATTGCTGGAGCTCAAAGGGTATGGTCCACCCAGAGCCGGCCCAATCTACGGGCTGACCGGGCTACTGCCCGAGGTGCCCCATTGTAGGGGGCGCCGCACAGGGCTGCCGGGCCGCGCGCCCGGGGGCGGGGCCATGCTCCCAGGGCCATGCTCCCGGGGCCCAGGGCACACGAATGGCTCGGGCCGGCCCTGGGTCCACCACAAGTGTCAGGATCAGACAGATGACTCCGGGCTTGATTCTCCATTCCTTGCACCCTGTGTTGTCATCAGGCCTGCCGATGGGAAGGAGTATTGAGGGGGGCCAAAGGGGCAATTTCCCTGAGGCCTGGGGCTCCTGGCCACAGCTGCTACTATTGTAGCAGGAGCCAGAGCCCTGGGCCCTTTAAAATTGCCATTGGAGCACTGTGCCGCACACTCCGGGCGGACTTAAGGACTGCGGGGAGGGGCCTGGCACACTCCAGGTGGCACAGAGAACTGACTGCCCTGGCCCTACCCATTCCCTTCCGTTCATGGCCACGCACCCACCTTTACACCGGCGATAAGTGAGAGCGAAGTGCTAGCCACCTGATGGGGCTGGTAGTGTTTAATATTCACTTTACATAGAGTATAAATAGGCACAAGGGCAAAGCTGTTGAGAATCAAATTCCTTGTTAATAAACTAGCAAAAGAAAGGGGAAATACTTGCCCTGATTTATCATCCTTATCTTCCTCCTTCCCACAAACAGACTCAAGTTACTTACTGTTTTGCTAGCCAGAGGAAGAGTAACGAGCGTTATTCGCCATCAGCGCCATTCACTTATCCCTGCAATTTACCACTCAACAGCAGCAATGAAAATAGCAATTACCACAGTTGCTTTCGTATTGCTTGGCCTTTCAGCGTTTCCACGTTGAAATTGTTCGTCTTCGCTGGCATGATGAAGAACACGACGACCGTAACATCACTTCTGTGAACCTAAACCGAGGAAAGATGGAGGGAAAATGTGCAATGTTAACAAGAAATCCTTACGCAGAAATGAACAGATTCCAGACAATACAGACACTTTGTCCACACTGGGAACTAGCCAGAGGAAATGGTCAGCAGAACCCATTGCATTTTAACTAGTTGCTCAAGAAGGCTTTGAGCCTGCAATGAAGTCTGTGCGGGTGGACCCTGATTTCGGTGGGGCTCCATGCTAAGGATGTTAATAGGTGGGTAATTGTCTATTTATGTAGTCAATACAATTTGTATCAACTACACGATTAGTCAATAATGGAAGGCGCTCCATCCCAGCTGGCCCTGGGCCTGGGACCCACCCCCATTGCGGCTCCACATTTTAAATGTAAAAGAGCCTCCCAGCTCTTACTACATTTAAACTGCAGAGCTGCAGCAGGGGTAGCTCCTAGACCTGGTGGAAGCCAGGACTGAGCAGGGCTTGCTCAGTCCTGACTTGCACCAGGTCCAGCAGCTCCTGTCCACGGTGGGTCCCAGTGGGGAGCTGGGACCCGCCCCCAGGACAGGGACTGCTCCACAGCATGCAGAACAGCCTCTGCTCACAGCAAGCCTCGGCCGGCTGCGGACAGAGACTGCTTTGTGGCAGCCTCCCATGGCCCCCCGCCCCTATGGAGGGGGGCAGGCAACACTGTGGAGATGGTACTGGGGAGCGAGGGAGAGAACTGGCTTTTAAGCTGGTTCCCCCTGGCACTGGTTCCTGCTTCCCCACACACACTCCCGCTGACTCTGATACAGAGGTATCAAGGTGGGGAGGAAATGTGAGTAGTTGACTTGACTACCCGATAAACCTATGCTTATCGGGTAGTTGATTGCTCGACTAGTTGCTTACATCCCTAGTCCGTGCATGTGAAGGAGCGTGCACAAACATTGCAGGATTGGAGCCAAAAGTAGTTGCTAGGAAAGTCAAATCCATTACTGAAGATCTACACTGTTATTGTTCCTACAACTTCTGAAACCTTTGTGTAAATGTAAAGTCAATCTGTCATTTTAATCTGTTTCTGGGATAACTAAAACAATGTAAAATGAAAGACATTTTGAAATTAAATGCAGTTATTTTCCCTGTTTCTTCACACTTTGTGTCTTAGTCAGCTCTACCAGTGAAATATGATGGGTATGCTTTTAGAGTCAATTTTTGGGCCAGACTCCCTCGTCCGATAGAAATCCTTTGTGTTACTTTGTTGGTGCAAAGGAACTGGCTGAATTGCCTGAACTGGGAATTCTCCTGGTATGAGTATCCCTGCAGACATGCAACTAGCATAATTTTCTCCTACAGGTCTCCAAGCTTGTGTTACAGCCAGCAGAAATTGCATGCACTGGAGAATCTGGGCCTTTGTTTACAGTTGTTTTTTCTTGGTGGTTCTCTCTCCTGTCTTAGCACAAGGATGTTGGTTTTATGGGGTTGGATGTGGTATTTGCCAAGCTCCAGGGAAATATTTACATAGACTAGAAACCCATTTAATTTTAATTTTTAACCATCTCTTAACATTAGTTGCATTTTTTTTTCATTCAATTGCAGCACATCTATATTATCAGCCTAACGTATGGCACCCAGTAGAAAATTTCAAAAGATGTTTAGAAAGAATATGTATTAGAAAAGGTCATGAACCAAAACCTAGGATGCAAGCACCTTGGACTTCAGGGATGTTTGCTTCTGTATTCTGAAGACATAGTCCAGAGATTTTCATCCCTTACTACTAGAATGGGCCAGAGTGTTCTCTTGGTGCAGCTAAATGTGGTCAGTACCACTATCCTAATCCATTGGCCACTTGAGAGGAGCTAGCTTACAGCAGTTGGAGTGGTCCACAAAGTGGAACTCTCATGGCTGAAAACTGCTAGAGTCTTGTACTACCAGCTTTTTCTCTGTGATCCTCAGTATCCTTTTTATCTACTTGCGTATCAGAGGCATTGGGACTGGCAGGTGGTTTAAAACAAGCCAGCTTTATGCCAGCTGTGGAGTCTCTTATATGGGGTGAATGCCTCATCAGCCTTCTTTAGTGAAGATACAAGGTCTCCTTGTGCCGTGACCTTAGCTTTCTGCAAGGATCTGTCCCAACATATATTATCTTCAACATTTAACCAAGCTTTCAAACCATCACCAAAATGGTTCTATAAAATATTTCTAAATATTGTCATCAGATGCCACCTAGATATAGAGACCCGACTCACTACAGCACATCAGTTAGAGAAGCATGTGAAAGGGGAGCATTCTTAGATTCACAAACAGCACAGATGTCTTGCATAATGAAGAGGAGAGAGAATTGCTTAAGTGATGCATTGTACAGTTCTATTACTGTATCTAATGAATAGCGACATTAACAAAAAGTGTTGCCGATAAGCATCAGGGAGGACGTCCAGTCTGCAGTTATTGCTGAGGGTAATCCAACTGGGAGCAGCAAGCTATTAGCTGTAAACTGCATTAATAACCTTAGCTGGGTGAATGCCACTAAAATACGGCTAATGTTATCTCCCATGGAACCACCAGTAAACGGGACTAGTTTTGTTAGTGAACATATCAAGTACGTCCCTTCAGTCCATTGATTTCAATGGCACAAGAACAGGGGACTGGAAGGGATGTCTTGGGTCACTAAGTCCAGCCCCAACTAACACAGGATATCCGCCCCGTCATATCTTAATGGATGATGGCAGTTGAGCAACTCTAGTGGAAGAGATTCTCCTGTGATCCCATGACTCCAAGAGGCCTGGCTTTAAGAAAAACACTAAATGTCACACAACCCATGAGAACGTTCTGAGAGTTGGCAATGCTGCAATGGAGTGTGCTAACAAGCATGCCTTCCCACTTTTCCTCCATGGTTCAAAGGAACTAAAATGGAAATCTGGTGGATACTAAAGGCTAATCACTGAACTGGTTTTAAATACACTTTATAATGCAGGGCAGCATTTAAGGGGCACAGAAGTTACAGCAGGTGGCATGAACCAGACAAGAGCTCTCTACAATAGGCACAGACAGCCATTCAACACAACCCAGAAGTCACCATTGAATGACAGAGATGCTGCTGAGTTTCTTTCTGTCTCACAAAAGGAATCAATTTCCAAGTCAACTGGATCTTCTATTTGCGCCAGTCTGCTGTACCTAGGTTTCTTGTTATGCTGAAAGTATCTTAGCATCTAGATTTTAGAGTCCCAGAGGTGTGGAAAGTTTTGCTTCAGCTGATGGTGGGGTTATCGTCCTGCTGGAGCTGAGAGACTATGCAAGGTCTCCCCAGACCTTTAGACAGTGACACAGTTTTAATACAAAGGGAAGTCGTTGAGAATGAACAAACTTCCCCCCCACCCCACAAAAAGCCTAATGACTGAGGTGTATAAACTGGAGACAAGATGAAATTCACTCCCCATTTTGCAGGCAGGCTTACGGGCTGGAAACCTCTTTGAACCCTCTGTGCAGGATTTAGTGGCTACTGGTTTCAGATAAGATCTCCCATGGCCTATTCCAACATTCTTTCCACACTGGTCTATTGGGAGCCAGTGAAGATGGTCACAGTGAACAGAGGGGGTCTCACTACAACCTACCCACCTACCCTATCACTTCAAACACAGCCCTTTCATGTTGTGGAGATTCTTGTATGTTACCTACACACTTAAGCGAATGTCTCACGGATAGAATTAAGTGTCTGTGCACATGCACACGTGTGCATTTAAACTATCTGCAGCTACACTAGTGTTAGCCAAGAGCAAGATAATACATTCTATTTCTAGGTGTCTTTGCCTAATAGACTTTGCTTGAATCAGATAGTTGGAGCGGAGCCCTACTTCAAACTAGTGATAGTGCCTCTTCACCAATTACTATCCAAACTCCTAGGGTCCCCATCCTTCATACCACTCTGACAGTGTCAAGGGTCCTTAAAACCCTCCTGAAAATATTTCCTGTGCAGGTTGCCTCCCCAAACAGACAGAGATGGCATAAGCATCTATGCTGGCCTTGCTCCCATTCACTGATGCAGGAGGCACATTGAGGGCAGGTCAAGATAGCAAGGCGCTATAGCACATTGGACGACTGCTTTTCCTTGATTCCAAAACCATGGGAAGTAGAGTTTAATTTACAGCAGCCCTGAGGTGGATCTGAATTTAAATGGAGCCAAGAGGAACACCAACTGCCCCAACAATATTTGAAGCCATCTTTGCTCCTTTCTCCCCAAGCACAGAAATGGTAAGACTGAGAAATGGGTCCTTAGTTGCCAAACTTCCAAGTTCCCAGGAACATGCTGGAAAAAAGCTGAGCAGGATGCAGCCCCTAGCTGCCTTTGGTTGGGCAAAGCACTGGAAAGCCTATGAAGCTAAGCAAGGAAGCCATCATATTGCTATGCAACTAAAGACATCATAAAATAAAGCCCGATGAGATTTTTGTACGTGACTCTGGGTTTATTTTATCACAATAGGATTACGTGTGTGTATATACACACAAGGTATCTGCTATTTGCATGTCCCAATGCTTACCCTCAGCAGGAAGTTTAATCTGGATAAGGCCTCTAGAAATATATCAGCTCCTTTGTTTGAATATTCATATCTCCCAGCAATGAAGAAAAACAAGGTCTTTGCAAGGTTGAAGTCAAGATGGCTGAAACAAAGCAAACACACAGAGAATGGTTCAATATGTGATCAAACAAACAGAGAGCAATTCTCTAATCGGTAAAGGTCACTGACATACAGCTGCTGCCTTACTGACGGATGATCATAAAGAATTAAGGGTTACCTGGAGTACTCCATGTTAGAGTGACCATCGAGCTCTGTAACATGCCCTTCTCCTGCCTGATTCCACAAGGGGCCAAGCAAAGGCAGGAATAAAATCTAGGCTTCATATTGTAGCTCTCA
The DNA here is from genome assembly GCA_019425775.1 of Rafetus swinhoei. Classification (NCBI taxonomy): domain Eukaryota; kingdom Metazoa; phylum Chordata; order Testudines; family Trionychidae; genus Rafetus; species Rafetus swinhoei. The sequence continues at coordinate 230,776,842 of CM033437.1, forward strand.
GTCAGCCACTTGAATCAGTAGGCAACATTCCACCTCTGACAATACAGTATTCTTTACAGCCAAGTCCAGCTGTTAAAAGGTCCGTACAACCTGATGCTAAGTTTGAAAAGTAAAAGCATACCCATAGAAATGGCCTCGGATGAACTCTTGGATCCTAGCCTTGTACATGGCATGCAAATTCTGAAACTCATGCATTGCTGAAAATTTCTTAATGTTCAAGCCATTTGGAGTAACGACATCTGGAAAAAGCAAAGAAAAAGGCAGACACACACAACTTCAGGATTTGGGAAATCTTTAAGGAAAGAACCAAAATACCGTTAGTTGTCAATATGCAAAGATGCACTTCATCTGATTGCTCATGCTGGGGAAATGGTATTTCTCTAGCTTTACAGCTTTTCTGCAGTTCATTTGTTCATGTCAATAAAAAGCAGCAGAAGACTATGGACCACATTCTGGTGTTAGTTGCAGTGGTGTAATTCCAGCATTACTTCACAATGTTCTTTAGAGTTACTCCAGATTTGCACCTGGGTAATCAGATACCTTTTGCCCATGTCACCCTACTCTCTGTAGCATCAAAGTTGCTTGGAACCTTTCTTCTTTCCCCCTTTCCCCCGCAGAACTGTAACTTAACATGCTGTCAGCATGGAGGATTTGATGCTGGAATATCAGTGTTGCAAGTGGGGAGCACCAGGTGGTAGCCTGCCCAACTAGGGCTGTTGCTAAATGCTAGAATTTAGCCTTCTGCTTGTATGTTACATCCCCTTCTCCCCACCATTTGTCTGGGTTTGCCTCTATCGACTGAGCTCTTCACACTACAAAGACTTCTTCTTACTAGAGGTTTGGACATTGCATGTAGCACAATAGGCCCCCCATCCCAATAAGGGGTCTCTAGGCACTATTGAAATGCATAGAACTGAACAAATATTTTTTTTAAAAGGCACTGCTCTTTAAAATATTTGACGTTTCTTCTGAAAAAAGAAACAATAGTAGTTTGCACTTCTGTAGCCAAACGTTTTACAAACAGATTGTGAGCATGCATGGTTCATTCTAGTCACCACTGGAATACAATCTCCACTGTGGAAGAATCCTGCTTGCTTCAATGAGAACTGGATTCAGCCCTCAGAGGACAGATAGAAGTTTCGAACAGGAAGCAAAGAGAACAGGGAGCCAGTCAGGGATGGCCCTAGACCAAAATGGCACCTAGGCAAGGAACATCTTTGATGCCCCCTTGTGGTTAAACTTTTGACTATCTTATTTTTATTGCATTTGTTGCCCAATTCATGGTTTTGATGCATGATTTGCATGCAAGGTTTATCTCCGTCATATGAAAAGGGTAAGTTTGCAAGCTAGACTCTCTAAATCTGTATTTATTTAGGCCATATATAAGCACTTTAAAAAAATCCGCTGAGCTTATAGAAACTTAAATTTTAATAACTGAAATGTACTAATATCAAGAAATTGAACCTGTGCACCAACAAGTATTAAATAGTTGGACAAGTATTGAATAGTTTTACAACAGGTACCACAGCTTTAGCAAATAAACCCTAGTCCTTTAGTTCAAAAGGTCAATTTTCTTGCCTTTTCCCTCATGAATTGAAGCACTGCATCAGAGAGATCCAAAGACTGGCCAGTGGCATTTTCTGTGATAAAATAACAAGCGATGTTAGTCTCTCATCAACTATTGCTGACCAAAAGTATATTTTAATGAACCTGAGTGGCACCGCTGTGACTAGCTGCATTAGCAGAATCCTCAAAACTATTCACATATTAGGAAAAGTGTTCTTCCGCTCTTCAGCATGAATTAATTGTGGAACTCTGAACGGAGAGTGCTTCCCATGTGTCCAAATGTGATGGATGTTGTCAAGTTTGACAGAGGTCTTTATCTTTGACGTACAAACTTTCCTCATGCGTCAGCATTCGGTGAACGTCTGTACAATTATTTAAGAGAGCATTTTCCTGTCTACTGGCCGCTTACTAAGGTAATAAAAAAAGGTTTTTTTGGTTCTTCATTTATCCAATCCTTTCTTCACTAGACAGTTCAGCAGTGTCAACAAGCAATCAAAAAGACTCCCTCTTGAATTTGTTTTCATAGCTTTCTGTCACCTTAACACTGCCCTCATAACCAAACTGGCTATTCTGAGTACGAGCTTCCTAGAAGACAGGATCTTCTACCTGATGGCTGATGCCAAAAACAGGGTATACATCCTTTGTAGTACTTCAAAGAAAGTTACTGAATCTAACAATGATGATTTTGCATTGGACACAACCAAGTTGAGGGAATGATAGCCACAATGCACAGAGAAAGTTCTTTTGATTCCGTGCAAGGATGCTTGTTTGGACAACACTGTTTCTTCCCTTCAGGCTTGCAACATTGTCGTGGCCTTGGCTACAGCAGTCCTAAAGCTTTTTTTTATTATTATTCAAAATGTTCATAATACAGTTCTATTGGCCTTTCCAGTACTGTAGAGTCATCCACAGACCGGAAACAAAAAAGGTGATCCTTAACTTGTATGCAGCCATCTTTTTTGTCAACAAGCCTTACTATAAATGACATCCATTATTAACAAAGTCCATTATTACAGCATAGTACTTTGCTTATGGCAAGGAAGGTTAACACACTGTTAACAACTCAGTGTGTTAACCTTCCTTGCCATAAGGTCAATCAATTTGTTTTGAATTATTTTGCTACAGTAATGGGCCACAGCTTCTTTACAAAATTACTTGATGTAGGTGCTCATGCATGACATTGTCATATTTCCCAAGGAGCCCTACCGAATTGAGGAAATTACTATTCTGTTCAGTGGACAACTTACCTGATGAGCCCCAGAAAGCCAAATTATATTTTGCAAGGAAGAGTAATTGAGATCAGACTCTTGAGTGTATTCTTCCAGTGCTGGACTGGCACATTAATAATGCAATGGTTTTCTACATCTAAGCATTTATTCCCAGCATCAACCTGGACTTAACCTCCATCCATTTGGATTAGGTGACTTTTCATGTTACTGGAGAGCATCAGCTAGATGATGTCAGTAAATGAATTCAGAAACCACAAGCAATGATTTGGCATTCCTGTCAAATATTTGCAACAAAACCAAAACATTTTGTCAGTTGATTTTCAATAACCTAGCCAACGCCAGTTGTTTTTCACAACTCTCAAGTATTCTTTGACAGCATGACTTCAAAAAATTTTGCTTCTGCTCATTTACTGAAAATGTTGTATTCTCGATTTTGCCCAGCCCATTCAAAATTGTATGATCAATATAGGCAGAGTTTCAGATCACCAGCAATAAAGCAGGATCTGATGTATTGAATTTATGGCATGCAATTTTCTCACTGCTCTTTCTGCTATCACATGAGGCTGAGTCTTCTTTAGCATTTCTCTTTTTTCCCCCCCTTCATTACTTTTCCTATTGCTATTGCCAAAGCCTGATCTAAGTTGCTCTGTTTCAGATACTTTCCCCATCAAATTTGCTTCTTACTGCAAACTATACTTCAGTTCAACATTTTACTTCCTATACTGAGCTTCAGAACATTTTCTCAGCGGGGGATAATGAAATCTTTTATTTTCTATGCAGGGGAAAAACAGACACTATTAGAAAGAGCAAAAGTCTATGTTCCATAGTCTTAGAAAAAGTCATCAATTATTGTGTGTTAATCATGGCAAATAAAGTAACAATATTTATTTTATATTGTTGCGTAGATAAGAGTTTGAAAGATGTCTGGTGTCTCAAACATCCTTTATAAGTCACTACTTAAACTCTTAAAATCTTATCACAAGCACACTTTCACAATAAAAACAGGTTTACAATATTGCAGGTGGGTTCTCACTTCACTTCAGCTTTTCTCATCTCTCACTGGCTGACTGGCAAAGCTTCACCCCATATATACCTGAAAGGGCATGCCTGACAATATTCTAGAAGGTTCAAGGAAAATGCAATTCTCAGAAAATCTGGAAGGCTCTGTTACGAAGGTCGAGAGCATTCTAGGAAGTCAGTGAAATTGAATCCACATACAGAATACTTGAAACATGTGACTTAAAATATTCTATTTTTCCTTTTGGTTGCTATCAACAAAAATAGCACCCCAATCCTGATCCCCTCTTTCCCCCCACAAATCTGGCATCCCAGGTGATTGTCTGGGTCACCTAGCCCTAAAACTGGTCCCGAAGCCAGTATCTCCGATAAAGTCAATAACACTACACTGAATGGCACTAATAGAACTATGTCCAATTTACACTAGCTGAGTATTTGACCCATCATGTCTAAATACAGAGAATCTGTAGCTATGCAAGTGGTAATTGCCAGGTTCAAGTTTCTGGAAAATCTGGTTTATTGGATTTAGAGCACTCAAAAGTAAAACATTAGTATCATTGGGTGGAACCCGCATAATACAAGCAGATATTGTGTAAACTCCTGAGCTTCGTCTACACTACAGGGTTTTTGCGTAAAAACCCACAAAGCGTCCATACCTCAAGCATGCTTTTGCGCAAGTAAATCAACAGTAAAATGGCAGAACAGAGGGCTTTTTGCAGTATAGGTAAACCTCCTTCTATGAGGCATTACTCCTTTTTGTGCTACTACTGTAGCGCAAAAAGGTATGTGTGGACGCTCCGTAGGGGTTTCTTGCACAAATAGAGCCTATCTGAAAAAGTGCAAGTGCCCTGATGGCCATGCAGTGTGGATGCGCTCTTGAGCAAAAGCGCATCGCAAAAGCAATGTGCATTGAGGTGTGGACATGCTTTTGTGCAAGAACTCATCTGCAAAAGATTTCTTACACAAAAGTCCCTGCAGTGTAGATGTAGCCCTACAGAGGGCAGTCAATGCCCCTCAATCTAGCAATCTCCACCTCCAATACTAGGCCACGCTTGATGCTAGCGCCAATGTTTCATATACATTCACCTCTTATCTACTGAGCCTCTTAAGTCACTTTCCATCTCCCACTCTCCTCCCCAAAAGAGAAGTAATGAAAATAATGACAGTGATGCAATTTTAATGTTACTGGGGGTAGTAAATATTGCCACGGTTACCACTTCTACCTAGCAAAAGACATAAAAGGCACTAAGCAGTGATTATTTAAATACATTAAAAAGCAAAAGAAAAATGAAGGAAAACACAATTCCTCTACTTAGTAAGGAAGGAGAGCTAATAACATCAAGCAGGCTGAGGTGTGTAATGTTTATTTTGCTTCAGTCTTCACTAAAAATGTTAATGGTGACCAGATATGTAACACAATATTAAAAATGAGGGGGAAGGAACAGGTTAAAGAATATTTAGATAAGTTAGATGCATTCACATCGGTGGAACCTGCTGAAATTCACACTAGGGTATGTAAGTAGCTAGCTGAAGTAATCTTGGATTTGCTAGCAATTATTTTTTGAAAACTCAGAGCACGAGTGAGGTCCCAAAGGATTGGAGAAAAGCACATGTAGTATCACTAAAAAAGGGACACAAAATGGATGTGGGCAATTATAGACCAATTATCCCAGCTTCGAAACCACCTGGAAAGATATGGGAACAAATTATTAAACAATCGGTATGTAGGCACCTGTGGAAGCCTCAGGGTTATAAGGACTGGCCAGCATGGATTTTACAAGAACAAATCATCCCAAAGCAACTTAATTTCCTTCTGCTGAAAGGGCTACTGGTCTAGTGGAGCGGTGAGAAGCAATAGATGTGATATATCCCGATTTCAGTAAGGCTTTTGACACAGTCATGACATTCTTAGAAATAAACTAAAAAATGCAGACTAGATTAAATTGCCATAAAGGGAGTCCACTGCTGGTTGAAAAAATGTTATTAAATTGTTCACCATCAAACTGAGATGACTCATCTAGAGAGGTTACAAAAGGGGCCAGCTACTATTCAATATTTTCATTAAGGCCTTGGAAAATGGAGTGGAGGGTACGCTTATAAAATTAGCAGATGAAACCAAGATGGGAGGGATCGCAAGCATGTTGGTAAACTAATTAGGAATCAAAATGACCTTGATAAATTAAAGAACTGGTCTGAATTCAACAAGATGAACTTTAATAAAGGCAAATGCAAAGTACATCACTTGGGGGGGGAAGGGAAATCAGATACTCAATTACAAAATGCACTACAACTGGCTAGGTGTAATATTACTGAAAAGAATCACAAACTGCATGTGAGTTAATGCGATGCCCTGGCTAATATTGTTCTGGGGTATATTAACAATATTGTTGTGTGTAAAATATGGGAGGCAGTTGTCCCACTGTACTTGGCACTGGTGAGGCTTCAGCTGGGGTTATGTACACAGTTGTGGGCACATAATTTAAGAAAAGGGTGGGTATGTTGGAGAGTCCAGAAGAGCAATAAAAATGACGTTAAGAAAATCTGACCTATGAGGACAGGTTAAAATAACTAGGCATGTTTAGTCTGGAGAAAAGATGATTGTTAACAGGTTGTGCATCAATATGAAAAATATGTTAAGGGAAGTTTTAAAAAGAATGGTGATCAATTTTTCCACATGTCCACTGAGAACAGAATAAGTAGTAATGGGCTTAATCTACTGCAAGTGAGATTTAGGTTAGATATTAGGAAAAAAATTTCTAAGAGTAGTTAAGCTCTGGAACAGACGTCCGAGGGAGGTTGTGGAATCCGTCACTGGTGGTATTTAAGAATAGGTTGAACAAACATCGGTCAGGTATGGTCTAGCTTTACTTGTTCCAGAGTCAGGGCAGGGGGCTGCACCTGACTTCCCAAGGTCCCTTCCAGTCCTGCATTTCTAGGATTCCTAATTGCTTATAGCTAAACAGTTTGTATGGTGTTGTCTTCTTGAAAAAAAAACTCAGCAGCAACACATTACTATATTCTCTTGTGGCTTAGTCTGTGGATGCCAATTATTCTGGTTTTTTAATTTGATTTTCAGGAGCGGCTAAAAAAGCTGACTCACTTCACAGAGTATTTTAGCAATAATGTCTCTGGGCAAGTTTCAAGCTTAATGATCTACTGAAGGATTATTGACTTTTTTGGGCAGCCATTGTCCATGTGGATTTCACAACTTTAAATTGATCATAAGCCAGCAGTTTGGGACATTAATGATAGGCTGAAAGACATTCAAATGTGCTTATGTCCTAAGATTAAGAGTCTACTAAAGCACATTTCACATCATCTCACATTTATAGCGGTACCTGTAGCCATTTATAATTAAGGGCCTCTGTTAGCCTTTAGTTACAAACCCTTAGGTACAAGCCTGGTTACACACTTATTTAATATCATCTAATTTCATTTCAGCATGCAACTTGACAAATTTCAACAGCCTTTAAAAAAAACCCAACAACAAAAACATCTCTCACACAGAAGAAACTAAATCAAAATTTCAGGAGTAAAAGAAAGAGTCTCACATCGGCAAGGCCGCTGTGCATAGAATTTTCCCTGGATTAAATGCAAACTCTTTTTGCTGGGTTTGCAGGCTTTAACCATTAAAGTGTACTAGAATCAAACCAGCAGGTTTTTTGAGCTCCTACAATTCAAAAAGCGTAGGCCTGGATGAGGGGTGGGCAATAATTTTTTGAAGTGGCCCCTGGCAGAAATGTTTGAAGTGGCCCCAAGATGCACAGGAAGGGGTGGGATATCAAGTGGAAGGGGTGGGGCCAAGATACTTCCAGGTTCTCCACCCCCAGACAATGATTGGTCTGGGGAGTGAGGGAGTGCCTTTGCCCCAATATTCCCCCTGGGTGCCCATGCCCCTGGCATGGGAGGAGACTTCCCACACTCTCCTGCACCTAGGCCAAATAGGGCCTGGGGGCCGGGGAGCATGTGAAGCCTCCTCTGCTCTGCTCTGCCCCCGCCCTGTGAGCAGCGCGCAGCACTTCAAAGTGCCGTATGCTCCTGGCAGGACGGGAGGAGGCTTCGCACGCTCCCCAGGCCCTAATTGGCCTGGGGGCCGGGGAGCAGCAGGCCTCTGCAGTCCGGATCCAGCCCGTGGAGGGCTTTTTGCCCACCCCTAGCCTGGATTTTCAAGAGCGACCATTGGTTTTCCATGCCTCATTTTTTGGGTGCTCAAAAGGAGACATCTTAAAGGAATCAGAATTTCACAGGAGTAGGCGCTCTGCTTCTTTTGGAAACTAGGCTCCTTTAGGTGCTTACCCATTCACATAATCTGTACAGGTTAGGGCGGAGGCATTAGGGCAGAATAGCAATCACAGTGCCACTTCCTGATCCATACCTATTTTATGGCCTGACAGGATTTCAATTTATGGGGCTGTCAATCCAAAACTTTCCATGAGCATTCATTCAAAATAAAATTGTACAAAGTAAACAAAATGATTTTTTTGAGATCACTATTTTGTAATGTAGTCCAAGACAATTTTAGTATAGTTATGTTTGAAATGGCCAAGCAATTAATATTGGAAAATCATTTGCTACATAGGTTCCAAAACATTTTTCAGGGTTTTTCTAAACATCAGTGCCCATATTTGGAGCAGCATAGCTTTGTCCTCACAAAGTATTTGGTCGGTACTTTCAGGACACATCTGGATAGAAGTATCAGCTGCCTATCCTCTACATACCAGGACATGCAATGAAATGAACTACCTAGCATCACACTTTGGTTTTGTCTAGTCACTCCTTCCTGGTTTTAATAAAAACAGTATTACCATAGAAAATAAAATTAAATTTAACCCGGTTTTCTTATATCAAAGTATCTGTTCATCTATAACACTAATGGTCTACCACTAGTATCTAAGTGCTGTTGTAACATTATGTGGTGGAGCTTCAACCTATCTAAGCAAAGCAGCTCAGAGACTGCGTGTGTTGACAGTCAGTAAATGTATTTACAAAATTCCCCACTGATGCTTTCATCAGCTCAGCTGAACATGCGTGAGAGTTCTAATACATACAAAAGCTCCAGAGGCTTAGATAAACCTGTTGAAATAAAATCTAACAGTTCTGGTAGGAAACTTGAATGCCAACAAATGCTAACCACAGTTATTCAAATGGTGCTCAAATTAATAGGTCTTTGGTTCCATTTGCAGTTAAAATTGTGTTCAGCACCAGTTCAGCTGACATCCAATGTGTCTGCCCCATCTTAACATGGACAGTTTAATCACAGTCAGAAGTTAGTATAGAAAGGCATGTTCGAGTCTTACCGGCTTTTCTCTTAAGCATGTGCTCTGCTTCTATGGCTGTTATCTGAGAAACCGTGGTGAAAACATGAGCACAATGTACAGACGCTCGTTCCATACAGTACCGGTGGTAAATCTGTCTGTCTCCTGCTTCTCTGTCTATATCAAACTGTTGAACAAGAAAAACAAAAACACTTGTATGATATGCTACTTCAAACAATTTACCACACAGTAGATGAAAAAGTAAAATTCTTCGTCTCAAAGAACAAAAGAAGAAAATCCTGAAACTGATATTTTCTGGTACTTTAAAATTCTGTCACATCAATTTCACAAATATCATTTACTGCCACCTGAAAGGTATATTCTTTTCTTTCCATTCCAAATCTGGTGACTTCCTAGAGATAGGCTCAAATCAAAATCCCAGAAGCAAACACCCCAAGTGCTGAAGTATTTCCAATTCAGATTCAAACTTGTAGCTGGCTCTAGTTTAATAAAGGACTTAACTAAAACTCCAGGTCTAAACATCCCATAATTGGGGGAAGTACAAAGGTATTGAAGGTAGGGATTTAAAAAGGGTTAAGTGGTTACCTGGTAAGTGATTAACTGGTGGGCACAGCCCAGCCTGACTGGAGCAACTTGCAGGGCAGCAGACCTGGCCAGGCTGGAGTGGCCTCCCACCAGGGGATCCCCGTTAAACTTAACTTTTAACTGGTTAACTTTTTAAATGTGACTTTACATCCCTAGTTGAAGGGTGTGCGCTGTTTAGATGAGACAAGAATAAAGCTCTAGGTGGTGGTAGTAGCATAATACAGCAATAAAACAGGAAGCTACAAATTAATAGGAAGTGATAGTATGGATTAAACAGAACCTGTTGGGATTTGGGAAAGGATTGTGAAAGAGCTTCTGTTGGCATATGGTTAGGGCTCTGCTGTGGTCTGACTCGGGTATGAATAGTGATTTCTTTAAAATTAATAGAGATGAATACTTTTGGGGATGGTGTCTCATAAGGGGAAACTAATTCCCAGATATATATTGGAGAAGAAATGCTATAAATAGTGATAAGGCCCAGTTATTCTTAGCTGTGATAGACGACAGTTTTCTTCATCAAATCATCACTGAACCGGCAAGAAGTGATGCAATTGTAGACTTGGCTTTAGAAAGGAGTGAGGCTATCACAGAAGAGCAGACTAAGAAATAACCATAGATTGAGTGATCAAGAGTGGAGTCAGTTTCAATTAAATGGAAGAACAATCAAAACTAGGTAATCAGCTAAGGTTTTTAAAATTTCAAAGGACAAGGAAATTAAGGGAATTGGTTATAGAAATCAGCCTGACTGAAGAGCTCAAGGATTTAAACGTAGGGGAGACTTGGAATTTCTTCAAGTCAGCTATGCAAAAAAGTTATCTGAAATTTGCATCCCAAGAAAAGGGAAAAAACTCGGAGGGAAAGGCTCCAGGCCTAGCTGGATGAATATCCACCTCAGAAACATTAGGAGTAAGCAGAAAGCCAATACAGAATGAAAAAGGGGTTGATCAGCAAAGCAAGGAAGAGTCAGTTGCTAGAAGTCCAGATGAATTAGATCTTACCAAGAAATTAAAACACACTTTTTTTTTTTTTTTTTAAGATTACATAATTAAAAAAGAATAAAGGAGGAGCAGCAGGTTTGGCCACCAGGAAATGTAGATGGGAAGGAGATCACAGAAAATCTAGGTATGCCCCCAAAGCCAAATGAACACTTTGCCTCCATTTTCAATCATGATGATGATGATAATATGGAACATGGGCATGAAGGCTATATGGCTGATGGAAGCCAGTGTCTAGAAACAAAAATTATCACATACGAGTTGGAAGAAAAATTTAAGAGTGTAATGGAAGGGACCAGATCATTTCTCAAATTGGAAGGGACCAGATAATTTCTATCCCAGAATACTGAAAGAACTGGCACATGATATTGTTAGTTCAGTAGCAAGGATTTTTAATAAATCTACTTGTTTGGGGGTTGTACCACATGACTGGAAAATATCTAATGTCATGCCTTTTAAAGGAAAATAAAAAAACATTATCCAGGAATTGCAGACCTAGATTTACACACCTGTTGGTCTTCCCTCAGTAGTGTGGAAGATTTTGGCACAAATTGCAAAGGAAAGAGTAAGTAAATCCCTAGAGATACATAGTAAAGGGCATGTAATGCAACATGGGGTTGCCAAAGATGCTAACTTAATTTCATGCTAACTTAATTTCCTTCTTTGGAAAAATAACTTTTTTTTAAATAAGAGAAGTGAAGTAGTATATTTAGACTTCAATAATGTATCTGACATGGTGCCACATGAGAAATTATTCATTACATTAGAGAAGATGGGGGATCAGCATAAGCATTGGAAGGTGGATAAGGCATTGGCTAAAGGGGAGAAGGCCATGGGTTATGCTGAAAGGTGAATTATCAGACTGGAGAGAGGTCACTAGTGGAGATCATCAAGGATCAGTCTTAGGAGCTACCTTATTCGTGTTAATATTTTTATTCATGATCGTAACAAAAAAGTGGGAATGTGATAATGAAACTTGCTAATGATACAAACTTAGGAGGTATCAACACAGAGTAAGACAGAATTACTACACAGGAAGCTCTGGATGACCTGCAAGACTGGAGTGACAGAAATGGGATGAAACTCAATTGTCCAAAGTTCAAGATCATGTACTTAAGGGTCTAAATAAGAATTTCTGCTACAAAGTGAGGGCTCATCAGCTGGAAGTGACAGAGGAAGAGAAATCAGGGTGGGGGGTGTCTATCACAGGACTATGAGCCACCATGTGAAGTGGCTGGGGAAAAGACAAATGCAATTCTAAGATGTATTAGAGGAGGCTTTTCTGGTAGAGATAGAAAAATTTAGTGCCATTGTAGAAGGCATTGGTAAGATATCTTTAGGAATACTGTGTACAATTCCAGTCACCCGTGTTCAGGAAAAAATAATTTAAACAGTCATGGGTGTGGAGAAGAGCTACTTGAGTGACAAAGGGAATATAAAGGCCTATTTTATGAGGCAACTGGAAAAGTATGGCTTGTTTATGCTCACAAAAAGAAGGCTGGGAGGGGTGGTATCAATGCACTCTATAAATACATTAGAAGGGGTAAGTAGCACATGGGGCAAAGAGCTATTTAAGTTAAAGGACAATGCTAGCACAAGAACAAATTGATAAACTGGCCATGAACAAAGCCAGGCTGGAAATCAGAAGAGGATAATTAATCCCTAGAGGGATGAAGTTCTGAAACAGACTCTCACTTGGAATTGTGGGGTCAAAACTTAATTGGCTTTCAGAACGAAGAGGACAAATTGATACGTGCAATTGTATGATGGGGTTGCTTGTGATGGGACAGACTTCAAAGTTCTGGGGCTCACTTTATCTTCCTAAAGCTCATGCTTCAAGGTTTCAGCCAGGCACCATCAGGGAAGAGATTTTTTTCCTCCAGTGCGTTCTGGGATGCTTTATTATCTCCTTCCTCTGAAGCATCAGGAATGGAGTTGTACCATTGGGCAGGGTGGCTCAGGCACATTCCCTCTCAGGTTCTTGGCCGGTTGGTTCTTGCACACATGCTTTAGGTCTTACTGATCATCATATATGGGGCTCGGAAGGTTTTTTTCTCCAGTTCATTAGTGACCTGGGAGCTGATCACCTTCCTCTACCATGTGACAGTGAGGGCCACTTGCCAGGATCATTGGAGTATCTCTCACTGAATCATTTCCCTGACACTGTGGGAGGGAGCACCGGTGAAATTAAGTATCTTCTATTCGTTGCCTGTGGCACACAATAGTCTAGTGGGTCTCATTTAGACTGTGTCAGCACTTTACATTTATTGTTCACGGCTGCTTAAATCCATCCACCCCATGAACAACAAAATTTTTTTGCAACAAGTGCACTTGGGAACGCTGCTTTGTCGGCAGGAGCACTCTCCTGTCGTCAGAGTGAAACCTGCTCATTGGGGATGAAAGTATTTTGTCGGCAAAAGTGATGACAAACAGCATTCACAGATGCTGACTTTTAATGACACGTCTATCATTAAAGCAGCGTAAACATGCCCTTAGCTTGACCTCATTTCTGTTGTTTTCTGTGATATACCCATTAGATTCCCACCCCCGACCCCCCATTCAGGCCTTAAACTCTTTGACTCTAAATCCAGATACAAACTACTCAGCTTCTCACGGTCTCTAATAATTATGTTCTTTGCACCTAAATTCCCAGCAGCAGTTGCAATCAGATATGGTATTCTTTACTTTCAGTCTTGAACAGTTTCCTGGTTTTGCTGTGTAGTGTGAAACAGCTCATGATTTCCAGCCAGAGATGGATGTTGCAATTTCTGTGGATAGCTTACAGGTCAGTCTGTTACATGAGAGATGAGACACACTATCTAATAAACGTAAGTTATTTCTCTTGTCCCTAAAATTACCAGTGCAATTATAAGGGCTGCTGTGAAAATAAGAAGATAGAAGCAGGAGACATTGGCTCAGTTAACAGTAGGATTTGCATTGAAGGAAAATCAGATCACTATAGAGCCAATGCTTAAGAGTTCAAACGGGCACCACTTATTTCCCACTACAAAAGCCAAATCTGTACAATGTAGTTTAAAAAAGCTTAGATCTAATTAGGTGTCAATGATTATATGGTTTACAGTTAAAATACAATCCTATTAGTCTTAAATTATCTTTCACTGCTGGGAATGCCAAGGTAACCTTCTCAAGGTTAATGGCAAAGACCCTGTGTACACTGCTTTTACATGTATTTTATTAAATGCTGAAGGCTGTTACAATGACATTAAGAATATCACTTATGCAGAATTCTCATGCTTCCATTATTGTTAGAGCTGACACTTAGCACATTTCATCTTGTCTCACAAGACATCCAATTTGAATGGGGGATCAGACTAATCAAGAAGTTTGAAGGAGGAGGGGGAAGTGGGAGACAGGACTAGGACAGGCGGAGACTAGAAAGGATGGGGCAAAAGGTTCTTGAAGTGGAATTCAAGATGTCTGAGTTTCAACATACCTCTGCTGTCAGCAAATATCTGTGAAACCTTTTATCAGAGTGTACAAGCCATCCCCCTCTAGTGGCTGCTCCACATAGAAGATGACAACCTACTATTGCTATCTTCTATTCAGTTTGCTCAAGCAACAGAGATCTTTGTCATGGATCAACAAGTTTCAAGCTTTTAGATGACCTATGTAAGTGTCAGCAATTTGATAGGATGAATTAGTAACTGAAGTCCCAGTCCATTAATTTAACCATCAGCCCAATCTTCATCTTTCACAGTACCATAATATTCTTTGATTGTCAAAAAATTTCAGTCAACTATAGAGTTGGTGAAAAGTGTCAAATACGTCTTCTAAAATGTTTTGGTTCCCTCCCACCACCAGAATTGAATTGCTACAAATATTTATTAAAAACTCCAAATTTGGGATATTTTGAACAGGTCTAGTTAAAGACTTCTCATACCAATGACAACGGAGCCCTAATATTCACATTCCATAAAAACGCTATCCAGAATATTAGGTGCTGTTCTTGCTCACTTTCGTTTCTTTATGCAATGCTTCAATATTGGATTTTCCCCTTCCTGCTGCTATCAAATTCTTCAGCTTCTGGAAATGGGAAAGGTTTTTTTCTGGATGCTCTTGCATGACTTCTAGACTAAGTTCTTGATGGGACATCACTAAGGTTCTATTAATAGGAAGGAAACAGACCTCATCGTTCTTAATCACATTGTTCCTCCTTACAGGTCATCCTCTTTCTTTGATTCTTCCTGCTGCAGCTTCTGCTACTTACAGAGATGGTGGGACCCAGCCTTTGACCTTACTTGCAAGGTGGAGAGAGAAATCTCATTGTCTGCCTCTTAGCAGGCTGAACTAATGACTTCAGAAAATAGTCTTAGATGAGTTGAAGGCCAGGCTGACTGGTACTTAAGTGATGAGACAACACAACAGGACAGAGAGAGCAAACTGAAGTGTCTACTGGGAAACTGTGGAATGTTTTTGTTCTTCTGCCAATATGAATATTAGCACAGGTGCAGTCCTGCCATCTATTATTTGAGGTAAGAGCTACATTGAGAGAAAGTTAGACCTAAGATTGCTTTAGGTTTCTCTTCATGTGATTTTTAAGGGTAAAATTTTACCTCTCCAATCCCCTCACTCTTAACTCTAATGTTCTGTTTCATTTATTAGTATTCACTTCATTCTGCACATGTAGAGATCCCATTGAGCTCAATATTAATAAACCAAACAGAATATTTGAATGAGGAAGGAAGGGATGAAGGGCAAAAATTTTCCCCTCTAACATCCATTTCAGTTTCACAAGAAAATGAAGGAAGGGTTACAAAACACATAATGTGAAAAAACACCCTGGGGCTCAGTTTTATGCAATCCTGGACCAAATTTTCAACTTCTTCCCTCTGCATGGAGTCCTGTGCTGGATTTCTAGTTTTATTCATGGCTGCATAATTTACCCCCAAAAAAAAAAAAATCAGTAGTTTCTGCTGAGTTCCATTTGGAGTTTTCAGCTTTATCAGTACTCTTAGCTCAGCATGAAGCTCAACAATGTTCAACACTGTCCCCTTTGAAGTCCAAAACCTTCAACTTTCACATATCCCCAGTCATAGCAATAACAGTTTTAAAAAAAGAAAAACCTTGGAATACTAAATATGCTGTCAGATGAAGGCTGCAAGTACAACTTCCCCCTCCCCCCCACAGATTTTCCAGCTCTCAGAAAATTCCAATTATTCTAGATTTGTCTGAAATTGAGATAAAAAGTCAAACATTTACACAAAACAATTTCCCCCCCACAACTTTAAATTGGAAATATTGAAATGAACAATTTCCAACATTTTCAATTAACCCAAAGGTTTCATTTAACGTCACTTCAAAAACTAAAATGTGCGTTTCAAATTGACATTTGGCTATAAAAATGACATTAAAAAAGATATTTAAATTCAAAATTTCCATTGGAAATTATATATTTGGGTATGAGTCAACATTTTGAAATGAAACATTTTCATGTGAATATAGATCTAAAAATAAATGTTCTGCTTTGAAATGCCACTTCAGAAAAGCAAAAAGAACTGTCAACACTGACATGTTTCCCAATGACAAATATTTGTCAGAAAGTTTTCAATTAATTCTAATTCACACCAGTCATCATTGATAAAGTGACTATATTTTAAAAAAGCCTTTTTGAGGTAAATTCATAAACTCATCTCCTCAATTCCCCATTTCATTTGAACATGCTTCTGTCTACTTCATGGCTATTGAAAGTCCCAAACTTAAATGCTAGATACCTGAAATCTGGGGAAGTATTGTCATAATGTATAGGTTTAGATCAAGCCTTTGTCTCTGTAGTAGGCCAAAGAAAAATCCCCAATCCAAACACTTCCAAACTGTAGGGAAGTTTGGACCTAGATCCAAAAATCTAACTTCACAGCTGGACCCTGATGCTACTAAGGGCTGAGACAAAACTCTGAACCCAGTTACTCTCACCTGACTTCTGTTTTAGCAGCATCATTCTTTTTGCAATGACAGGGTTCATTCTGTGTTTGTCATGCGTTGATTGTATAAAAATGTAGCAAACAAGATCATACTCCCTAAGTCACTTTGAATTCTTAGGGGAACTGTGGGCTCTGCAAAAGCATCATGCATTCAGTATAATGCCAAGTTGACAAATGTATGACTGGAAAAAGTGAACTTAGTTATTTTAAATCTTTTTATGCATGACTGATGTGAGTGAAGTAGAGATAGGTATAAAACAACCCCCTTAATCTGGACATCCCCAGTCTATGGATGAGGGTTTGAAAGGGGAATCAGAATTTTTCAGCACAAGCCAATTGCAGTGTGCATGGCTATATTCCCACATTTCCATATGGCTTCCCTCCAAACCATCATTTGATACACGGGGCGTAAAAGCACATTCTACTGAAGTGTGGAAAAAAGTTATTCTTCTTGCTAAGGCGCTGCGCTGGAACTTGGGACATCTGATCAGTATCAAGCCCTGCCAATGAGATCCTGTCAGACCTGTCGTAAATCACAGTCTTTTAGTATCTCTCTTTTCCACCTGTAAAATGGGGATAGCTGTACTTTCTTACTTCATGTGGGTATTGTAAGGCTAAATGGATTATTAATCATTATTAGACATTAGTAATTCTGATCTGCTCAGATAACATGATGTGGACCATGTAAATAGATAAATCATTTCAGTTGTTGGGTTAGATGCGTGGGCACTGGGTTATGCTGGTGGCCTGTGATATACAGGAGATCAGACTAAATGGTCTGATCTGTCCCATCTGGCCATAGACACTGCAGATTCAGAATCATCGAGTTTGTCACCATGCTGCCTCAAGCGCATGTCTGACTTTGGGGTTTTTTTGTTTGTAACTAAGACAGTTAGCATGACCATGGATGTGTGAACAAGGGACTATCAGGAAGGAGTAATGAGGTATTACCTCTGTAAGCCACATTAAAAAAAGACCATTATGGGAATGTTGTTTCCAGTTCTGCTATCCAGGCTTCTAAACAGATGTTGACAAATTGCAGAGTTCGGAAAAAAGCAACAAGAACAATTTGAGGTCTGGAACGCATAAGACTAAAGAAGCTCAATCTAATTAGTTTATGCAAGAGGAGGTTCAGGAGTTATACTTGAGTAGAAATAAGGTGAACATTTTAAACAGTGAGATTAATTAACCATTGGTACAATTTATCTGTAGATGTGGAGAAACCTCATTACTTACAGTCTTTAAATCAATCCCAGGTGCCTTTAGAAAAGATGATGTTGCTCAAACAGAAGTTATGGGTTGGATCCAGAAAATGTTGGGAAAGGTTCTTTGAACACTCTTATGCAGGCGATCAGACTAAATAATCATAAGGGCCCCTTCTGGCTTTTAAAAAAAAAAATTGATGGAAGTGACTTGCCTAAGGTCACAGAGTACATGAGGCAGAACTGGAAATAGTCAGTGACAGAACTGGGAATCGAACCCAGGAATCCTGATGCCCCAATCAATTGTAATATACTAGACCCTCTTCCCTATGAGAAAATCTGGAGTAGAACCTTCTTCATTTCTCACTCAGGGAAAAAGAACACAACAGCTCTGGTATGTTATTGAATGAAGCTGAAAAAGAACTGAAGATATATTAAAAATGCAGCTTGTGTCAAATTTAACTCCTCATTTACTATCTTATGTGAATGACAAATAGTAGGCATTTTCCTCCTTCTGTAGCTTAGCTGCACTAAATAAGAATAAAAAATAAACATCCTGGCTTAAGTCAGATTTGCATTAGCTGCTCTTCTGATAAAGCGGATCAACTTTGCACAATGGTGAGCTCAACGGTGAGTGGGAGTAGCACAATAAAAAGAAATTGGAACTGGGCCTGTTATGATGCCAACAAAAATGCTACATGTAGTTAGTTTCAACTGATACTTTACAGTGCATTACTTTAGACATTATGCCCAACTGTCCACTTGAAGACTCATTTATAACTATGCAGGGTTGACATAAATAAGCTGCCAGATCAGAAGAGTAGTTTTACACCCCCCATAGGCACCCATGTAAATAACTACAAAGTGCAAGACTGTGGAGATTCAGACCATAGTTTTTTCCATATGCAGTATTTTTAAGCTATAAAACGCTGAGGTGAATATTCAGTACTTGCGAGCGGGGCTTAGTTGCTAGTACCAGAGACTTTGCCAATAGACTTGCCAATGCTGTCTAGGCAGTGCTCCACAAACCTATTTTGAAAGGATCACTGCTAGTATGAGACAGAAGTTTGGCCCTTCTGTCCACTGGCTTCTGTTAGATCTGATGAGGAGCTTTGTCCCCCAGGAATTACATAGAAGCAATCAATAGACATTACAAAAGGCTTATGCCAACTCCGGGGAGGGAGGAAGGGCAGAGTCCACCAGAATAAAAAGCCCAACCCCTCAAATGGGAGAGGGACCACAGACAAGTGGCAGGGTGCTTCCTATTGCAACAGCCACTCATGGTACAAAAGAGGGGCAGAGGGCAGGACAGCTTTTACTTCCTGGGGCACTTAGTAAGGATTGCCCACCTCTGTACCTCCCAAATACTGGGGAGGGGGGGCGAGTACCACAGGGTCCAGCCAGCCCCTGACCATAGACTAGGAGGTTGCGAATTCTGGCGACACTGGGGCCAGTGCCCAGGACACCAAGGGGGCCTCTACCACTTGTACAGAGAAATCTTGAGTGGTAAAGTAGGGTCTCAAGGAGGAGGTCTTCACACACACACACACACACACACACACACACACACACACCCCCGGCTTAAAAGATGCTCACTAGCCTATTCTCCTCTAGCATGGAGAATCCTTGGCTTTTCTGCTGCAGTGGTTAAAAAGTGACAGTTAGTGTCATGGCCAGCTATCTTTTGGCAGCCAGACCGAGAATACCCTACTCATTTCACTGAACAGCTAACAGAACCTAATCTTTGGTGATTACTGACTTTGACTAGATTTGAATAGATTAAAAACAAACATAAGCTCTTATTTGTCCCTGACCCCTTCATTCCCCCAAGCAGAGATGCTGACAAAAGCTACAGAGGAAAAGTGTACTATATTAATGAATCCCATTAATTCTGTTTTCTTGTTGTTTCCCCCTCAATATGAGTGTTATTCAAATATCATCTTGAATGCAAGTGAAAAAAATATGTATTTGGTTCCACTCTGACATTAAACAGCTGTCAGATGGCAACAGGCATTAGGTCTGTACTGACCTGGACCAGATTGGAACTTGTGACTGAGAAATGAAAGGCTTATTATCCAGTGACCAATCCCTAAGCCATGTAACTCAACTACAAGCTAGGAGGACAAGAGGGGCAGTTACATCAGAGAGGAGTTTGGCCCATTCACGACTTTGCATCCAAAATGAATGACAAGTTCAGCCCTTATGTGGGTGTGATGAACCACCCTTATTCTCTCTCTCACTGAGGAAATCGTGCAGTCTAGGCAAGACCTCTCTCTGCGGAACATACAGAATGAAATCACTGTTTACACGTCTAGAAAATTCTCCTGAATACTACAGAAGCTAAAGCAAACAGAATAAGTTAGAATTTCCATTTTGATTGCCCACATAAGACAATGAGAACTGAAACTACAATCTTCTAATTTCATAAAAGCACAGGTCTAATCTCCACTATTACAGACAGATTCTCTCAATCACCCCATTGCAAATCCAGAGTGCCTTTGCCAAGTTCAGTGGAATGACATATTTACACTAGTGGACCTGAGATCAGAATCTAGAACTTTAGCTCAGCACCTTTAGGACTGGCTGATGGTCCTCTGGGCTCATTCTAGCAACCAGCTAAGCTCTATTTTCCTTGACCATACCTCATACGCTGATTAGGGCCAGCTAAAGGTGGTATAGTTGTTCTTAGACTAATTCTCCAGTGTATGTTCACTCACAGATCTGTTACATTCTCTTTAGTAGCTGCTTTCTTTCAAGCAGAACAAACTTGCAATCAGATTCCTGACTTATAGTCACCCCCCGGCTGGCCCTCACAATTCCAACCTCCCATCTGCTTACAACAATGATGGGAAAAATGTCCGTAACTTTACACGTTGCTTTACAAAATTCCTGATGCTAAGGTTTATTCCCAAATGTAGGGAACTTGGGGCAAATTCATCTCTGGTATAAGTCTATGACTTCAACGGGCTTACATCAGGCTATGCATTTGTGCCATTTAGGTTTGTGTTTATGTTTATGTTTGCATTCATTTGTTGTGGTTTGTTAAGAACGTGACTATGAGGCATTTTCGCCTGCCAAAGTACATCAGAAAGAAAGAAACACTTTGCTGTTTGTTCCTTTGTATATTCAAATAGGAATCATAGTGTAGCCTTGCCCTTCTCGCTGTGTCTTCTAAAACCTGGCCCTGCACATATATCCTGTGCGTGTCTCATCATTTAACCCTCCGTCCTCACTGCACCCTGGCTTTTTGACAGTGCCTCTTGATCAGGGTGGAGCAGGGTTCTCTTTGAACTTCCCTGAAACCTATCGTTGTGTTTCTGCATTGAGTGTTGTATCATGAGGCTCCCTTTTTCTGCAGGCACTAAGCATGTCTGCTTATTCCCAGGCGCTGCTAGACTGTGGCACCACCTCTGCATTATTATACTTATTTATGGAATAACATGCACCCTTAGCTTCTTCCCTCCCCCGTCTTAGATACTGTGCTTAAAGCTGAAGGAAAATATGTTCCTTCCAAGAAACACTGATCAAACAGAGCTTAAATCACACACACAATCCAGCTGGCTTGAAACAGGAAAATTATGCATTGTACTTTGGAAAGGGGAAAAAAGTGACATGCCCTTTAAAAGTATATGGTCTCATCCAAAGGTTAAACACTAAAAAGCCCTGGAGAGTCTTATCACTGGACAAATCACTTGTCTTTTACTAGTAGACTACTAAGGTCAAACAACAGCAAGAATATCCTCTAAAGACCTGCCTATCTGTATCATTTAATGAGCGTGCTCCAGATCAGCCCCTTATGCTTCTCATCTGGCTTTTGGGCCAGGCTGACCTTTTTACAGCCAGAGATGCCCTCATTAAGACAGTTGATCTCTTAGTAAATGTTAAGGTTTGTCAGGACGCGCTTTAATGCACTGCAAGTGTCTGTGAAACAGGCATGTAACAGCCTGGCGCAACTTCCCACATCAGTACCCATTAAATGTCAACCTGCCTTGTGTAGGGCCTAAAGGAATGAGCTGTGGAATTCCATTAGGCTCAATCATTAAAGTATATTTGCAGAGATTAAGGATAAAAGCTTGAGAGATTATATTAATACATAAAAGATACTCAGACATATTTCTCTATCATCATAACAATGAATGGGATTTCAAAAAGGTATATTGCTACCCAGAAATTGTCTGATGTAGACAGCATGGCTTTGATTGGAGAGCACAGGAAAGAGAATTTTTTAAAAGTTTGCATTTTACTGCTGTTCTTTTACAAACTTGTATTTGCAGTAGAGTGCAAGTCTTAAATTAAAATTTTTACAAGGTATTACAGTTAAAGATGCACAGTTCCACGATACAGAGAATTGAAAAGTAGTACAGACTTTAGAGGAGGGCACTTCGTTAATTTTTGGCATACTATCAGCTGGCTTATTTCGCAGCAATATGACAGGTGAACAGACTTGTATGAGGATAGTCGGGCACTTTTTGTTTATGTTTAGGTCCAAGAATTAGTAAAGACGTTCATAAAGAACAGGATTTTGAAAAGCTATTTGGCATGTTTCATACAGTGATGCATAAAAAAAACCTCAAAATCAACTTCTCTCTCTATTAGGGATGTTAAATTGAATTAATTGAATAGTCAATTAACCTCATGAATTCTTATTGGTTACCCAACTATTCTGTAGTCCCCAGGGATGGGGCCAGCAGCCAGTGTGCTCCAGCTCTACTCCTGAGGAGTCTCCTGCCACTCCACGCTGCTGCCTTGATGCAGAGGCAGCAGCGTGGGATACTAGGCAGGGAGCTGGTCCACAAGGGGAGCCAGTTTAAAAACCAGTTCCCATTGTGGGCTGGCTGCCTGTTGCCCCCACTGTTGCCTCTGATATAGAGGCAGCACCACAGGGTGTCAGTAGCCCCTGTGATAGCATAAGATTGCCAGATGAGAACACAAAACAAATGCCATTTGACACTGTATCTAGATATCATCAAGAAACATATTTTGAATAGGTCCTTAATTTGATTTTAAGATTAAGTCAAAAATTGAGAACAAAATTCTAGCTGCCAGTAAGATTTAACCCTAAAAAACTTGAGATCATGCAGATTTCTTTTTGACTTACAGGAGAGCAAGAGCAGGTTGGAAGAAGGCAAAATGAGCCTTATAATAGGAACCCAGTTGTAATGTCATTACACAGAGATGACTAATATACAATTTTTTTTCTACATCCCTACACTGGTAAAAAGTGCTGTAAACCACAGCAACTTAAGCATCAGCTTTAAGACTAGACCCCAGCGATGTGGGTGCCACCAACTACTCAGTTGGCTACAGGACATCTCAACCAACTTCCTCAACATCTTTCGGTCTCAGTTGCCTCACTGACCCAAAGGGGGAGATTTTCAAAGGCACTGACTTTCAGTGAGAGTTGGGCCCTTAAGAGAATGTCTACACTACGTGCTTATTTCGGAATAAGCTATTTTGGAATGATAACTCCCCAAATAACTATTTCAAAATAGCACGTCCACACTACAGGGAAGCCTTGAAATTAGTCCAAGGCAGGCTCCCCTAACGTGGATGCGCTACCTCGATTTAGAGCCCTAGGAAGTACCGGGGAGTAATTACTGTCGCCCTGGGGATGAGCTATTTCGAAATAGCAGCAGTGGAGCGTCCACTCTACCACTATTTCAAAATAGGTGTTATTACTCATGAAAAGAGTGTATTGTTCCAGAATAAGAAGCCTGTTGTTTTGAAATAAAAGGCTTGCTGTGTGGATGCTCACCTTGTTATTTCAAAATGACACAAATTATTTCAAAATAATGCTGTAGTGTAGACATGCCCTAACTGATCTTTGTGCCTTTGAAAATATCCTCAAACCGTTAAGAGCTTCAGATGGGAAGTATTGTTATAGCCAGTCAGTGGATTGGGCTGTTGATTAGCCCAGGAGTTTGAGGGTTTTCTGTTTTCCTCAGTATAGGACTGATCCAACTGACGCCAATGAAAAGACACATGATTTCATTGGATTTGGAATAAGGCCCCACATACCTAATGACTTGACTAATACAATGTACTAAGCTTTGAAATTGTGGAAATATACTTATATGTGGGCCCACCCTATGAAAACATACAAGAGGGAATAACTGTGCACTGGTAGTGTTCACAGTCACCAAAGCCAGGAGCTGCATAGTTTAATGACTTCAGAGGGGTAGCCAAGTTAGTCTGTACAGGATAAACTTAAAAAACAACAATGGTCTGGTAGCACTTTAAAGACTAACAAAACATGCAGATGGTATCATGAGCTTTCATGGGCACAGCCCACTTCTTCAGGTGACTGGAGTGTTGGATGTCCAGAACCAAAATTAAATAGGGAATGGGGGAGAGAAGAGAAGAGAAACAAAAAGTCAGTGGGTATATAAATATCAAAGGGAAAACTGAGTTGGTATGTAACAAGCAAAACACCTACAGACTGGATAGTTAAAAGAAGCAGCTAAGGACCGTTAGGGGTGTGTCTCGACTACAGGGTTTTTTCGAACAAAAAAGTGGCCTTTTTTTTGAAAAGCTACCCATGTCTAGACTTCTGCTGCATCCTTTCAAAATTAAATCGAAAGAACGCGGCGGTTTTTCCGACCACGGTAAACCTTATTTTACAAGAAAGAACACCTTTTTTCAAAAGTGCTCTTTAAAACAAACAAACAAAAAAAGGCGTTCTTGAATGCAAACAGGGCTTTTTCGAAAGAGAGCATCCAGACTGCCTGCATGCTCTTTCGAAAAAGCGTCTCGCTTTTTCCAAAGAAGTGGTTTCAGTCTAGACGCTCTTTTGAAAAAACCTCTTTTGAAAGAGGCTTGTAGTCTAGACATACCCTTAGTTAGCATTTAGAGAGGAAGAGTACTAACACCAGAATCTTTAGCTTCATTGAAAAGTTATTGGAAGTGCCATAGAGAGGAAACAAGACAACAGACACTTACCTGGTCAAGTTTGTTGTAGAAATCTATATTTGCAGCACACAGGTACCTCCCAAGAAGCGTGGCATGGGTAGTAAAGATTGTGGCAACTGGAAGTTTCCTAAATCGAGAGAGGATGAGCCCAGCGCCTGCCTGCCATTCGTGAAAGTGGGCAATCAAGTTGGGTGTGTCATCAAACTGGCTGGAGAGCTGAAAACGATGTGAAAGGACACATGTGAAGTGCTCTGCTCCTGCTTACCACCCCCTTCTCAGCAGTCCCCAAGCATCTGCTTACTGCTGAATGAGAAAAGCCTACTGCATTCTACTTGACCATAGCCCTGATCAGTCAGCAGACTTGGCTGGTTGTGAAGAAGTGAACGGTGCACCATGGTCCACCAGGGAGCTCTGAAAAATGCAGTCTTTTGTATTGTTCTTTATATTTTCTCTTTTGATTTATAGAACCCTGGTTTGTTTAAGAAAACCAAGAGAGTGATTCAGTGTTAATTGTTTAAAGGGAAGGCAGAAACTGGTAACTTTGCAAAGTAAGTTGCCCTAGGTTTTTGCCAACAGTCTGCCAGTGATCACCTGATTGCTGGCCATTGGTAGGAAAAATATGTGGTGTTAGTAAGAACACAGACCCAAGGGGAAACATGGGGGTGGAAATAACATGAAAATAACACCATATGCTAGACATGCCTTCCCATGGAAAGTCTGCAGTTAAACTGTCCAACAGAGGTGAAAGTAAGCAGATAGGCCCAGGTGCGCAGCTCCGTGAAGAGCTGGCTGAGCTGTGGCAAAAGCCAGCAGGGAGCTATTTAAAGAGCTGGCAGGGGCCCTGGTTGCAATAGGACAGTACCTATAAGAAATGTTAAGTTACTTTCACTGCTGCCAATAGAACACTTTGAAATCAGAGACAAGATACAGCCATGATTTGGATCACAGGAGTGAAATTTCTTACAATTGCAGGGGGGAGAGAAGAGGAGAAGATTTCAGATCTAGGGTTTTGGTACAATATCCAAGAGAGCAGTTACTGAGATTCCAAAATTGATTTGGATCCTGATCAGATCCAGGTTTGAATGAGGAGTGTTAAAGCGTGTTTAATCAAGTAAATGTAAATTTCAGAAGTTACATGGTTACACATGGGGGGCCAGCAGCTCGCCAGGAGCTGGTGTGCACTGCTTTTAAGCTGGCTCCCCATGCATACCAGGATCCTGAGTGTAACCATGAAAGTTAGCCAAGGAACCTGGGCTCATTGTTTAACAGTATTCACTGTTTCACTTTCACATCCATAGTTTGAAGCTACTGTTGTTTTAAAGTCTAGAACAGCACCTCTTTAAAGAACCAGGCAGTTAACGATCCAAAGATCAGCGCATCATTGGCCTCTCTGTCATGAAAAGGGATTCCTATGTTGCACGCATCCCAGAATTCTCCTTTCCATCTGTCCAGATTCCAGGCTGCTGACCCTATGTCAAAGAGCATCACATATGGGCTGCCTTCTATCAGCCATCTTCCAAAAAATACCTATTAATGAGAAGTAGAGGTGTTAGCAGAAAAGGCCAGTTTCTCAAGGAGTTACCTAAAGTAACTAGCAAATTTTGCATAGATACCAAAATTCACTAACAGAAGCACAAACATTTGGGAACAACATGGGTATCCCTGTGCGCACAAAATGGATATTTGGGGTTTCTCTTTGCAACGTGTGGAGTAAAGCTAGTCCATTGTGGGGAGGGGAGGGAGAAGAGGAGGGAAGGATTCAACACCACATTTTTTCAATTTTATTTTCTTATATTTTTACTGAAGTTTGAAAGATTTTTAAACTGCTCCATTGGTGGATAAATGGGAAGAGAGATGAGAAAGAACACTTTTGCTATCAAAATGGTATTTGTCATTCATATTTCAAAGTGACAAAACTTTCAATCAGCGCTAGTGATGATCACATTTACCCAATTAAATAAAAGGTGCAGGCACTTGGCGTTTTCCAGGATTGGAATCTGGGATCCATAACTGCCCCCTTTTTATTCATATCTTAATGGCATTTGCGGTGCAGTGTAATGGTGCAAAATATCTACGACCAGCCCTAGAATTCATTCTAATTAACTCTAAGACCTCCTCTATACAATCAAGTTATACTGCTTAAATTAAACTGGGATGGTTAAGGCCATACAGCCCTCACTGGGGGTACGGCTAAACTAAGTTTTTTTTCGAAAGAGGATTTGCAAATTCCACGGGAATTTGCATATCTTCTTCCGATCTCATTTTCAAAAGTGAAAGTAGTCTGGAAACAGTTTTCGGGAAAAAACCCCTTTTTCAAAAAAACTGCGTAAACCTCATTTTTTAAGGAAGAGTGGTTTTTTCAAAAAAGGGTTTTTTTTCCCCAAAAAACCGCTTCCAGACGACTTTCACTTTCGAAAGATCCTCTTTCTAAAGTGAGATCGGAAGAAGATATGCAAATTCCCGTTGAATTTGCATATCCTCTTTTGAAAACAGAACATAGTCTAGACATAGCCTAAGTGTGTATGCACTTATAGTGATATTAAAATACATGACAATAGCATAACTATTCCTATACAGAAAATGGGAATAAGATATTTCAGTATAAAAAGATACCTTATGCTAGTATAATTGTGTCCATCTCGGGGGCTGTACCAGTATAATCACCTGTCTAACCAAAACAGTTACGCCAGTACAAAACTATAGAGGAGTCCTTATAGCCTCATCCTCATTACCTCTAAGGCCCCATTACACAACTCTGACAGTGTAAAGTGGTTTCAAAGTGAGTCAATGTAATTTATGCCTACGTTAAGTCTTTAATGTAAATGAGGGTCCGGCCCTTCCAGTGTTTTCTCATTATATAAATGCCCGAGGGCCGTGATCAGTTTCACATACAGCACTGGAGCCTAGATACAGAGATTACCGGGATACTCTAACATACGAGAAACTACAATGTCATTATTAAAAGGCAAAAACTAAATTTGACATAACAGGAACACATTCATCGGTATGGTTTGTATTGTGCTACTCCAGCAATACAAAGCAAAGGTAAACCTGGCATAACTGGCACGTTAAACTGGGTTTACAGCTATTTTGCATTTCAAGAACAGGTCAAAGCATCAGGAGCACAGAAATGAATCTGGCCTCAAAGTTTGCAATTACTGTCCATTCAAAGAGAGCTTGCTAGATGGCAGAGGCATGTCTTTGTAAATCAGTAGTAGGTTTATATTTAGAATCCTTGGTAAATCATTAACTTTATGAAAAGTTACACTAAAACCAGAAGCAGCAGCAACATTAGGAACATCACTCTAAACTTCTGTTTGAGAATTGCCAAATTCCTTACAAATATCAAATGTATTATAGCTTGATTACACTCTGAAGATTTGGCTTTGCAAAAATGGCAAAAAGGGGCTGCAAGCCTATTGACTCTGGATGCTTTCAAGGTCAAGTTTGCACAGTTTACAATCAAGGGATTATTTTTTTCTTAGCTAACAGCTTTGCATACTCCACCTGGAATCTGAGAGGCAAAACTTTTTCCCTTGGAGCATAAAGATTCTATAGGCCATATTAGACCCTTTCCTATTTGTGTGTAACACCCTTGTTGTCAAGCGGTTCGCACAGGTGTAACTGTTTGGAATTTAGTAAGCAAGTCTGCTGCTGATGCACTGGAAGGAAAAGAATCTACACCACCTGCATGAAGGAAGTGAAGCAATATTATCTCTATTTTATGGCTGGGGAAACAGACACAGATCTGCTGGGAGATATGTCCTGTGTATGCTTGGTCACGTTTGTCTGAAGAGGGAATGGAACCCAGATCCACTAGCTCCCTGTTTTGTGCACTGATCAGAAAATTATTTTCCTTTCCTTTTTTGGAAATAGAATTAATGCAACACCTATATTAAAATGGGGAGGAGGGAACACCACACTATTTCCAGAGCTATACTGGCTTTAGAAAGCAGGTTCTGTCTCACAGATAGCTGAACCACAGTTGGATTTAAAAAAAAAAAAAAAAAAAAAAAAGTTATGTCTAGCTTTCAAACCTTCCATTGTGCTTGCTAGACAAGCAAGATCATAGTATGGTGAAATGCTATTCCCTTTTAGAGTTTATTCATCAGCAAGAGAAGGCCAAATGCAATAAGAGAATTACACAACAGTTCAGTCAACCTAAGGTCATATTATGTCTACTGAAATCTCACTGTATTTAGGGACTGGCAAAGTAAGTCATTAATCCAATTAAGTAGACTTGCAGATAAATGACTCTTAAAACATGTAATTGGATAAACTGGTTCTCTCTCAAAAATAACCTTTAATGAATTGACTTTGTTACTCTAACGCTGAGTTAATGGCTCTGAGCTTTTCCTATTGGGACACTGACCAGGACTAGTGTGTCAAGTGGAACGACAAGAGCATTAACCAAAACTGTAATCTCCTCAGCATCAGCTTAGTTGCCATAGAGAGCAGTGGCAG
The DNA here is from genome assembly GCA_019425775.1 of Rafetus swinhoei. Classification (NCBI taxonomy): domain Eukaryota; kingdom Metazoa; phylum Chordata; order Testudines; family Trionychidae; genus Rafetus; species Rafetus swinhoei. The sequence continues at coordinate 230,806,024 of CM033437.1, forward strand.
ATCTCATTTACCTGACACCCCTGGCCTTTCAATGTGTCCACTGCCTTCTTAATTGCTGGGTTTGGTGGCTCACACACCTCTACCTGAGTCTTCACGTTGTGCTCAAAGTAGGGACCAATCAGAAAATAATTTTCACCCCATTCATCAGCAGTAATTTTGGCTTTTGTCTGGATCACCGTATAGATGCCACCAACTGTAAAAGAAAATAAATTTAAAAAGCATCAGGATGAGATGGGCATCTGGTGCAAAATTCAGATCCAGATCTACATCTTTCTGGTAGTGTGGGTAATTCCAGTGTAATTACTTTTCATTTTCAAAATTCTGGGTGAAATCCTGGCCCTAGTGAAGTAAATGGGGATGGGAGGGGGTTTGCCATTAACATCAATAGGCCCAGAATTTCATCCCCTATATTTAAAAATGGGATGCTATGACATGCAGTCCTCATGTGATAATTAAGTTGTAATCCCATAGCACTTTGCCTAAGCGTGGGAGAGTTAGATAAATATCACTTGGGTCATTATGTATGATCTCTCTAGAGTTCTCCTATGTGGATACAGTATAATTTTCACTCTCAACTGTTGTTATCTGCTAGATTCTATTTTTGAATGTCATGCCCACTAATGTGGAATCAGTGCATTGTGCTAGTCTCAGACTTTTGTCTAGCTCACCCTTATCTAGATAAACGACAATAAAAATCTGGGATCTGTACATCCCTGGAAAGTTCAGATTGGCCCCAAGGCACAGAATTTGAATCTTCCATTCATATATTTTCTATTGCCTTATCTAGTATTTGCAGATAGGGGACAGGTAAGCTTTTTGCTTTGGCAGTTGTCATTTTTAAAACTAATTCCTTGTGATGTAGCTGCCTGCACATTGGGAATTTGACTGGCAACCTCCAATTTATTACACACAAGCCACTGGAAAGCATCAGGCAGTAATGATTTCCAGCTGATACTGTTCCAAGTTGGATTTGAAGTAATGTCTTTTTTTTAAAAAAGGCACTGTATTCCATCATAACTCTTTCACCGATATCAATGTCTACAACATCTTTCACTGGTTGGTATATTATACATTATATAAACAAGTAACATGCTAACCAAATAGAACAGAATATCACATTAGCAAATAAATAACTTAGTTAACAGATCACTAGAAAAAAAAAAAAAAGAAAACAGGTATGCACATTTTTTAGGGAGGGAATTCCACAATCCCAGGACAAGATGATCAAAAGTATTGTGTTTAGATGCAGCATATGGAAAGGAAAGTAGAAGAAGATAGGAGTCAAAGTCTAGGTATAAAATACAAGCAAGAGACCAAATACACTATTACATCAGTCTAATCTTAGTGGAGTTATGCCAGTGTGAGTTAGTTAAACGGAAGTAATTCAACAGTGAATAAAGCCCAAGGATCATTACGAAGGCCAAATTCTGTGACTTTTTCTAGATAATAAGGGCCAGATTTTTGAAAGGGTACTTTGCTAATCTGACCCTTCATGCCTTCATTTATTATGAAGCCAATGGGAGCTGAGTTGCTTAGCACTTTGAAGGATTAGGTCCATGATTCATTAACATGAATCAGCTGACATCTGCAGCAAACATTCTGCCAAATCTGATTTCCCCATCAGTACTGTGGAATTGAACAGCAGGCTACCGTTTTAAAATTGTGCCCTATAAAATGCATGTGCAGCTGATGGGCACATGAACAGGCCTTTGCACATGCAAATCTATTAATTGCAAACTTCAAGACTGAAAGCAAGCTCTACTTTGTTATCAGTGAAGGTCATTAACCACTACAACACTTTACACTGCAGAAGTTGGATGTTTCTAAAAGTTCTGCTCAAGTAACTGTTTTGGGCAAGTGGACTATGCTATACAGGAGGGCAGACTAGATGATCATTGTGGTTCCCTCTGGCCTTGGAATCTATGGAAAAAGTATAACAATTATCTAGTTTGCATTTATAAGTTTTATGCGCCTATTTTAAAGTTAGCCCCTTCATTACAATCCTGTTCTTTTAAGAAACAGTCCACCTTGTGAGGAGAACAAACAAGGAAATAGCTGAAGGACAGAAGATCCATAGAATCATAAATAAAAAAATCTTCATCACCCATATCATTCTAAGTCTTACAATAAAAACAATGCAGCTAAAATTCCATAATATACATAATTATTAAAACAGATCATAATGCAAATAAAAATCTTTGCTCTATATTCAAAACTGTCTCAGTGGGAAAAATAAATAAATCCATAGCTCACAGGGTAAAGCTGCAGAAATAAAGATACAGCCAGCCCCCATTTTTCCCTTACAGGTTACTGGGACCAAAAACATAAGAAGCAGTCCTGTAGCAAGTGGTCTATACAATGATTATTTAATATACATCAGGATTTGTATCCTGTGTGGTGACACTATCACAGACTGTGTTCCTCAGTTTGCAAGCTGAGAGCGAGCGAGAGAATTTGTAACTCGTCTACACACAGGAGTTGCATCTCTTAACTAGAACGATGTAGTTAAAGCAGTATAAACCCCAACTGTAGATACAGTTGTACTGTTGTAACATGTGCTTATGGTGATATGCTTATTCCTGTAAGGGTACGGGAATAAGTTATACTGCTTTAAGGCAGTGGTTGGCAAAGTTGCAGGTGATGACCCACTACTGGTTGCAGAATGTCAGGCACTAAGTCGCCTTGCTGTAGGGCAGGGATGAGCAGGGGCGGACTTGCAATCAAAATAGGCCCAGGAAATGGGTTGAGAACAGCCCTCCCCATGACATCACCCCTGTGTGCCCCTCCCCCTTTCCCTGCCCCAGGAGCAGCTTGTCTTGTTTATTCCCCCTCCTCCTCCAGCAGCCGCCAGCCGGCCTGTAAGGGGGTCACGGGTCCCCAAGCCCTCGCCTGGGACGTCTTCTGGACCACCTCTTTACTCTCGCCCTCCCTCCAGGGCCCTGACCCGGTCAGACCGGCAGGGACGGGACCCCTCTTCCCGGCTTCTGGATACCCCTGGCGTTAATGGCCACTTGCGCCAACCGTGATGGGGAATCCGGGTTCAACGGGAGGGGCGGGGGGGGAGGGCGGGAGAGAGGGTTCCTTGGTGGGAAAGGGAGGCTCGGGCCCTCCCTCTCTCCCGAGCCTCACCCCAGGACCCTAAGGATACAAGGACCCTTTGTCCCTGTCCTGACTGGTGGGGCTGTAGCCCTCAACTTGCCAGTCCGCGAGCCTCTGTTCCCAGCCCCATCCTGGACTACTTCCTTTCACTCCATTTCCCCCTCCTGGTGTCGTACCACCGGGTCTTCCTCTCGGCCCCTCCCCAAGTCCCTGGTTCCCGGCTCGTTCCTCTCCCGTTCACCTTCCTCCTTCCCTCCCCCTGCTGTGCACTGGCGGTACCCTTTTGAAGGGCCTGCTTTCTCCTTGCCCCGCCCCTCACAGCGGTGTCCGGGCATTGCGTCATGCCCTGGTCCGCCCCTTAACAAGGCATCCAGATGTTTCCCCACGTCCAGCCCGTCCCCTGTGGCAGCGTTCAGGCATTCCAGCACGCCCGCCCTGCCCCCTTTGCTCCCGGTCACGGTGGACACCGCTTGCTCCAGCGCGTCCCCCGCTTCTTGCTGCCAGGCCGCCGGTCGCGGCCCCGGCTTTATGTCCGCACTGGTCCGGCCGCGAGCGCGGGGCCGTAACGCCCCGTCACACAGCCCTTCAGACGACAGCCCACCGGGAAATTCCCGGTATCCCACCAGGCCAGTCTGCCCTTGGGGGGGCGGGGTGTGTGTGTGTGTGAGGAACCTTCTCTGGGTCGGGGGCCTCTCATCCACAGAAAAATCGGTCGGGGGCTGGACGTGAGAAGCAGAAAAAAACCCTCACTGTGGCCCCCGACTGAGAAGGAGAAAGACACTCCCCACATTCCCCTTGCCCACCAGAACCTAGGGGGGCCCAGGCTAGTAGATTTTGTGTGCCACATCCCCGGGGCGGGGAGGGAGGGGAATCAGGGAGGCTGGAACGCCAGTGTGGGCTTCCCAATGACTGGGGGCCTGAGCCTCAGGAGCCGGATCCAGGCAAGCCGAGGGCCACATCCAGCCCACGGGCCTGAGGTTCCCCACCCCTACTGTAGGGTGACCAGTGGAGATGCTAAGGCAGGGTTCTTGCCCATCCTGGCACTGCAGACTGCACAGTGCCCTAGATGTGGCCAGCAGCTGGCCTGGCTCCTAGGGGGGAAGGCCCCAAGGCCCATTGCATTGTCTCCACCCTAAGCACTGACTCCACACTCCCACTGACTAATTCCCAGCCAATGGGAACTGGGGGGGGAAGGGGAGGGGCCACAGTGGCTGCCCACAAGTGCCATATGGAGCCACTTTCGTGCCTGTCCCTAAGAGCCTGACCTGCTGTTGGATGCTTCTAGGGATGCAGTGCAGTTCATGATGCCAGGACAGGCAGGAAACTTATCTTCAAACCCCACTGTGCCGCTGACAAGGAGCCACCAGAGGCAAGCCCATGTCCCAGTCCTCTGCCCCAGCCCTGAGCCTGTCTTGCACCCCATAGCCCTCATTCCCTGCTCCATCCCAGAGCCCACATCCCAGCTCAGAGCCCGCTCCCAAACCCCGGAGCCCACACTCTAGCCAAAAGATAAAATGATGTTGGATTGTAGGCATCAACAATATTATTTTTCAACTGGGTCATGAGAAAGAAAGTTTGAAAACCCCTGTTCTAAGGCACCTTTTTGCCAGTATAACAGACTCCATTCTGGGAGTTGTACTGGTGTAACTATTTGATTTAAAAGGTTGTAACCATAACACAAAATAGTCACACCTCTGCAAAAACTGTGTATAGGGTAGGCCCAAGGGACTGACTCAACCGCCATTGACTATAACGGCGCACGATTGAGCCCTATTATCCAGCAGCCTTCACAAGGAGTCCATTTTCTATTTACTACTCTTGAGTCCTGTCTTCTCTGTGGCAAAGGACCCAGTCTTGGGACCAGCAACATATTTTAGGAACCAACCACTTAAAAAGGGTTCGGACAAAGTGGGTCTTTGCCCACAAAAGTTTATGCTCCAATACATCTGTTTTGGATGCTATAAGGTGCTACAGGACTCCTTGTCATTTTTTTAAAAAGGGAGATATTTTCAAAAGGAAGTAATGGTGGCAATGCCAGCGCACACTGAAAGGGGCTGCCATTTCTGCCTTTAAAAAGCTCTCCAGAAGCACAAGGAACACAACAGGAAGCAGCCAGTTAGGGAATGGAGCCAGGGGTGGATTGCATGCTTTTGCTGCCAGCTTCAATCACATTTGTGCTGATGCATTCTGCACCAGCTGCAGGTGGTGGATCAGCGCCTTATGGAGCCCAGTACAGAGTTCATTGTAGTAATCTCAATGCAATGTCCCAAAAGCATGCATCTTGGTTACTAGGTCAATGCACATCATTCCTAAGATGATAAAACCAGCTTTGGCCATGTTAGCACGTGACAGACTGGATCAAGACTGAGAAGGTGTCACTGCATTAAGATGAATAAGGGGGAAAAGGGAGGCTGACCAAAGAGCACCCCTTGTTGTGTGCTATGTTACATCAGGTCAGTCTGACAGTAGGACAAGTACAATTACAATGCACTGTTTTACTACCTCCATTAGAATAGGGAGTGAAAACATTAAAAATAACTAAGGCTTTGATTTCAAAGAATGCAGTAAAATCTGCAGAATGAACTTGCCACAAAAACCTGTGCATTGTCTGGCCCCAGCAATTTCAGTTGTCCCTCTGTTGCCATGTGAGCATGGGACTCGTGGGCACAGATGCCTCTGCATTCATGTAAGCCCCTAAGCTCTGGTGTGCAAGAGGATTGTGGGGAGTGTTCTTCTGCTTCTCAGTCGGGGGCCACGTTTGAGGGTTTGCTTGCTTCTCACTTGTGTGCGCCCCCCCCGCCCGACTGATTTTCCTGTGGGTCAGCAGCCCCTGACCCAAAAATGATTCTCCACCCCTGCTTCATAAAAAACAATGAAGTGAGAAATGGGCACAAATTTTGCAAAATTTGGATCTGAATCTCAAATTCCCCCAAAGTGTTTTGACAGTTTTGGTCTGGCTCATTATAGAGATGGCAGACTAGCTGCCAATTTTGAATGCATGTCTGTTTTTAGATTCAGACATCCACTGAAGCTTAGTGTTGTTCAGAACTAAAATTTGAACTGTGGGGGGTTTGGGGCAGTCTCTAGTTTAAGAGGTCATCTACCCTAAAGTTACCCTCTTTTGATAGCATATAGACTGATGTACAAAGTTCATATTTATACCCAGCGTATGCTAAAATCAATGTCCCACCATTCTCCCGAAAACATTTTGTTACGCAAATTGGTATTAGTCTAATAGTCCTCCCACTGACAATTTAAGCCAAATTCACTGATCTGTTGATGTGATACTTCTCTTTCCATTTTGATATTAATCTTTGCTAAATAATAATGGTGGGGAGAACTGGAACTTACTTTCTTCTTTATTTTATTCTCTCATCTCTTCCTTTTTTCTGTTCTTTTATTTATTTTCTTTACTTCTTTTTAAACAACTGATGTATCAACTGTCTGTTTCTGTGTGTGCTTCAGAGCAGATGTAAAAATATGCCAAGAAAAATTTTCAGGAAACAAAAATAAAATTATTCCATTCAAAATTTTTAGTCAAAACTGAATACTTTTGAAATTTATTTCAATGCAGAAAAAACAAACCACCACTCACTTTTCTTCTTACTTTTTTTTTTTTTTTAAATCAACAACTCCCCCCTACCCTTTTCCAAATACTGTAGAGTAATAATGGGAAAATAAATATGAGAATGAAAAGGGAATAAAAACCTCACTTTTTTTTAAAAAGGGAAATAAGAGAAAGTGGGGTTTTCCCCACACACACAAAAAAAAAAAGTGAAATAATTTGTTGAGATCTCTCTTAAAATATGAAAACAGATTTTATTTAGTGAGAAAGTATTTATTTCATGGAAGAGACATTTTTGTCAAAAAATGCTGACCAATTTTAGTTTTTCTTTCCCTCCAGTCTATCATTCTCCTTTTTTCTATATGTTGTGCTCTTCCCATTCTATTTTTAAACACCTAGGGATTTCTCAGATACTCATGCATACTTAAATAAATAGGTACATAAACTACACACGTACTATGTACCCACCGCTCATTCACTTGACCCCTGTATCTCCCAAAACTAATAGAACTCCCATCCCTGATGGTGAGAAGAACGAACGAACTGCAGAGGAACAGCTGTTGAAAAGAAGGGGGCCAGAGAGATGGGAAGAAGTGATGCACGGGGGAGGTGAGGTGAGGTGAGGTAGATATTGAAGCTGGCATTTGGGTGGGGGTGTTAGCAGCGGCGTTTCCAGGCAGCTTTGCATTATAAACTTGAACGAACAATGTTCCAGGTAGGGATGTGAACAACTAGCTGACCAGTTGCTCCCTGCCCCCTTGCTGCCTCTATCAGAAAGAGGCAGCAAGGGGTTCAAAGCGGCAGTGCCGTGTGGAGTCCAGAGTCAGATGGGGACTCCCCCGCTGACCCCGGGCTTTGTGCAGCACTGCTGCTTTGAAATGCCACAGGGAGCACGCTGGCTCCGCATTCTCGCAGCACTTTCACCTTGTGTTGTTGCTACACTCCAAAGGCGAAGCACCCTTATCGACTAGTTGAATAGTCGATGCAAATTGCATCAACTATTCGATAAGCCCATTAATCTAAATTTAACATCCCTCATTCCAGGAGCACTGTAATGGGCTGGAATACTGAGCTAGTAGATGTATATTTATGTGATACAGAACTGGTCACCTGCCTGGAGTATTTTTTAAACATTGCTCCCATTTCTATCTTGATTTATAGGATAGATTGAATCATACAGACCATATGTAAATATTAATCAAAGTGCCTCAGTAAGTATAGTTAGCTTCAAAAAGAAGTAATTAGAAACTCTCAAAGTAATGGAAGCTTCGCTAATCCATGCTAATGACTATGGCAAGCAACAGGGGTCTTTGCGCAAAACAGACACATCTACACTGCTTGGTTTTGCGCAAAAACAGCTCAGACTAGATTATGCAAATGAAGCACAACAAAATGCTAATCAGCGCTTCATTTGCATTGCCTCTTCCGGCAAAAGCCATAGTGTAGACAAAGCCTCAGAGTGTTGTTAATGGGCATTAGCTTAAATGAAAATGAGACCCAAAGTTAGCCTAGCTTATGTCTCTTCCCCCCCCTTACCCCCAGTCAGGAAGGAATCCATCAATATTTAAATTAGCGGTTGTAAGGGACATGTATTTAGCCTAGTATTCTGTTCTTTCTTGTGCAAAGGAAGAAACTATATTTTTTCCTATGTCCTAACAACACTTAGGCCTGTTTACCCTAAGTCTCATTTTCCTATGACTCTAAAGTGCTCCTCACCCTTGCCCCTGGGAGATATACAGCGCCAGAGATTTCTCTAAGAACTACTGCTGTTTAGAAGAGTGAGGTCATGCTATCAGGAAACAGTATCAAAGCACATGACTTGGATATTTTGCCTGTGTATTTGGGCCATCCATTACCTGAAGGAGCACAAGCTACAAAGACTTTGCAAAAAACATGTGTTTAACTATATAAATAATAATTTGAACAAGCACTTCAAACCACAATGGGTTAACAGACAGTTTGTAAGAAGGCTCTGATGTAAGGTACTGTTTGCTATGGCTAATTCAATCAGTTCTAAGGTTCAGGTTGACAAAGTATCAGTTCGTTACTTGGTGCAACTGTTAGCAAATTCTGTTCCAATTTGTGGAGCTCCAAATAATTTATCTGGACTGTATCAGTAGAGTAGATCCATGTAGCTTCTCTGAGGTTAGCAGAGCTACTTCATTATGAATATGGCCTTTGGTATTGCTTTGTAAATGCACAGAAAGAATTTACACTGAAGAATTATTTTACACATTATACAGAACCCTTTAATTTAGCTAGATTTCTGCTGCCATCTACCTGCCAATTGCTTGCCACACACATTGGTAAAAGTAAGCACTATGCTCCAGGTAGAATGTTAGCCTTAAGACTATCTGTTCCTCTTCTAGGGTTCAGATGTTACTGATAATTACAATCTATTCCTCAACTAATCTTCTCTTTATTTACCACCCAGACAGCAAGATACACAATGTCAATCATTGACTCCTAGTAACTCATTTAGGCAGCAACTTTAGTGCCTTTTCCCTTTTGCTGAAGCAGAACAGAAGCACTTCACATCTGAAGTGACTGAGAGAACTCATAGTAGCTAGAGCAACGTGCAGAGTTCAAACATGATCATGTGCACAAATCGTGAAGGCTCTCGTGCAATATCTGCCTTTAGACAGGCTTGTAAATATTTGGCTAGATTTTTTTAACTGGTGTAAATCAATGCAGCCCGTTGACTTCTGATCTCTACTCCTGACTTCAGTGGAATTATATTAATTTATAACAATTGAGAATCTGACCTTTCATTCTGCAAGGGAAGGCTGAAGAAAAATTATTGCACTTAAATATATTTGCGGTCTTATAAATACTTCTCTTCATGCTTTGCATTTGCAGAGATTTTCCATCAGTTAAAAAAAAAAAAAAAAATCACTCACATACATGTACATCATTGCAATATAAACACAGTAACATCCATAAGTCTACACACACCTATACACAGCACTTACACACACATTTTTGTGATCGGTACACAAACTGTACACAGAAAAATATGCATAGATGGGTCACACACATGCATTCTGAATAAGCACACACAGACGTAGCACATACACAATCACACCAGCTTCCATGCTCACGCAGACTGACACACTTCTTTCAATACAATTCCTAAATGCTATCTGAATATAACATCTAGCTGCATTTACGAAGCATTCATTTCCACAGTTCTCACTTACTTACATTTGCATCCATTCCTCTGTCCCTCCCCACATACACATTCCCTCCCCCCCCCCAAACAATCATATTAATATGTAAAGTGCTGTACAGACCTTTATTGGTAACTTCCCAAGCGACTTCAAAGAGCAATAAATCCTCCACTGGCAGGTCTTCATCCTCCCACTGAGGAAGCCCATTAAGAGAGGTCACAGACAGTGATCTAACCAGAGTCATTTTGTTTAGCTCTTTCAATGCAGGCTGCAACCTTTATTGAATTTATAGTTTTTTTTGTTTCTCAGTTTGGTTTTGATTGGCCAAAATTGCCTGAGAGCGGGACTTGCCAGAGCAAATTTACTCCACTAGCTGGGAGCTAATGGGTTTAAACTGTCTGACTACAAGTCTTAAACTGGCTCAGTGAAATCCCATGGACATGCTAGGCAGCTGCTGGCAGAAATAGGAATTCAAAGCTGATCCAAGCAGGTCTTGGCTGTTCTGGGGGGCAGGCCTCTCAGTCAAAGGGAAATGAAGAGCAGCATCGGGTTTCTCAGTCACAGCTTTCAATATCCACCAGACTCAGGAGTAAGTGAAACTCATCAGCACTTTCCTGAGTGTACTCCCCTAGGGCAAAAACCTGTAAATTTGCCACCTGATTTGAGCCCTGCCCCTTAATGGCTCCCATCAGGGCCCACCCCTTCATGTTACACTTCACTGATCTTTCTGTCTGTCATGCACCTGACCAACATGATATCTAAGTACTTCCATGGATTCAGTCTCAGTGCTTTCAAATTTAAAGATTATTTATTTTTCAGCGCATCTGAGAAAAGTTCTTGGATATTAATTAAGTTTGACAAATCCATAAATACTTGCTCACCTCCTTCCTTTCCTTTGCCAGCCACAGTTACCTCACCCAGGCTTCTCTCTGGCTCTCCTAATATCTGACCCAAACCCCACATAGGTTAATGAACTGGTTTTAGATCAGATCCCTAACCCCAGTTCAGTAAAACTCTTAAACAGTCACTTAACTCTAAAGAGATGCTTGAGTGATTTCCTGAACACAGGTGATTTCCTGAATCAAGGCCCTAATTCATCCTCTGGAGTTTCACTCTAGTTTTCTTAGCACTCTTGCTTCTCTTTTTCTGACTCCCCTCTGGCCTGGTTTTATTGAACTTCGATAGTAAAGATCTGAAAGGAGAACTAAATAAATCCTGCATTAAATTCACAGATATATTAAATAGTATGGCTTAGTAGTTAAAAAATGAACAGGACTCTGAGTCAAGATTCAGGATTCTCTGCCACTTACTCACTTTGTGTCTATGAATAAGTCATTCAATTTTTTCTACCTTAGCTTCCCTATCTGCAATGTAGGGATGATAAATAATACATCTCAAAAGTGATGACGCACACTTCAGAGTGTTTGTCTATGATGTTGGACTATTTGTAGGTATTTAAGTACGAATTATTTTAAAATAATAATGTCATCAGCACTATGATAATTTAAATAATCCTAGTGTTGTTATTATTAACACTTATTTATTTATTTATTTGCTTACTGTAAACATGTATAAGGATGAAAACTAGACTAAATTCTTCAAAGTCTCCTTAAAACAATGTCCATTTTTTTCCATTTCTCAGGAAAACAAGGAACAGGTCAGCAACTTTAAAAGTGCAAAATGTTGATGAAAATTTTCATCAACATTTCATAGTTTGATTAAAAAGAAGGAGTAATGAAAATTCCCATTTCTTCTGTTTTGCAAAAAGCTCCAGGGATCACAGAGTTAATAAAAGAATAAATCCTAGGGATGTAAAATGGTTAAAGATATAGATGTAACATAATGAAATGAATCTGAAGTTGAGAAAGGAAGCATATTCTCGTGGTTAGACCAGCAGACTAGGAGTCGGGATTTCTGGGTTCTGTTCACTACTTTGTAATCATTGTGATCTTGGGTAAGTCACTTGGCTTCTCTGTGCCTCAGGTTCTTCTGCTGTAAAATTGGGATAATGCCTACTATGTAAGGATGTTGTGAGCCTTAATTCATTATTATCTGTTGAGCCCTTTGAGATCTTCAGGTGAAAGGTATGATAAATGCAAAATATTAAATATTATTATTCCATCTCAAGGAATAATGGCAAGCAAACTCAATGTGATTCTGGGCTGGGTACAACTGCAGTATAAACTTTTCAAGTGACAGTCCCTGTGTATGTGACAGGGAGACACTACATAGCACTGTTCCAGATCCTTCCATATTATAAAGAAATTGTTGGCATGGATGGTGGATGAAGCTTCCCCTGGGGAAGGCTAGCTCCTTGTCCTGCCTCTTCTGCCCTCGGCCCAACCCCCAATTCACCCCAGACTCTGCCCCTCCCCTTTCTCCTTTTCATCCCTGACTCAGATCTGCCTGCCGCTCACCTCCTCATTCCTGGCTCATGCCCATCCACCACTCACCTCCTCATTCCCCTGCCAAACCGCCCATGCCTGACGTGAGACATGCACACCCTGAGCTGCCTGCTATTGGCTTGCCACTCACCTCCTCCTCAGCCCCTGCGCCCACCCATGGCTTGCCTCCTCACTCCCACACCAAACCCTCTGCTGGCTCACTGCATCCCTCCTCACTCTGCCTCGTCTTGGGGAACAAGGATACGCCCCACAAAATGTTCTGCCTGAATTGGTGATACAAATATTATTTCCCAAGTAAAATATCATTCCCCATCACATCTCTCCACCCAACATCCATCCCTGAAGACTCGCTAGCAGAAAATCCTCTTCCCCTAACCTCTGATTTAACCCCTCCCAGGGCACTTCCCTGTGCTTCATCCTCCTTCAGGCTCTCAGGAAGGCTCCTCTAAAGGACGTCACTCCCTGGCAGCTATTCCCCACCGCAGCAGCTGTGCTTGCAGCTGAACATCCTCCACGGGCAGAAGTGTGGGAGGTGGGTCATCCTGTGATCTCTGACTGAAAGTCAGTTGGTCATGGGGAAGTGGGTCCCCCTGGTGGTGCACTGAGTAGTCAGTTGGGGAATGGGTTCATCTTGGTTTTAAACGTGGGTGGGTCTCCTCTGGTTGGCATGTGGGACTGGGTGGAGCAGCAGCTATCCCACTGGCTGGTGTGTGCACAGAAGTTGCCTGAACATGTAGGGTACGTCTACACTACAGAGTTTTTTCAGAAAAACTTAAATTACGTCCACACTGCAATTGCATTCTTCCGAAAGAAAATCAAAAGAACAGATGGGTTTTTCCGACGTTGGTAATCCTCATTCCATGAGGAAGAAGCTTTTTTCCGAAAGAGCTCTTTTGGAAAAAGGCGTGGGTGGACGGGGAAGAGGGAGTCCTTTCTAAAGAAGAGGAAAGAGGAAAAAGCACAGGTGCCCTGGTGGCCACTCCATCCATAGTAATCACAGCTTACATGCAACATAGCATCCATTCAGTGGACAGCTTTTGCTGTGTGGACACTCTCTTTCGGAAGAAGTTTTTCCAGAAGATCTCTTTCGGAAAAGCTTCTTCCAAAAGAAGCCTACTGTCTAGACTTAGCCTCAGAGTGGGAAAATGGCTCTCTCTAGACCTAGTGGATGGGTGTGAATGAGAATAGGTCTCCGCCTGCTTGGAGGAGAGCAGCTTTCCCCTGTGTGGTTGTGGCACTGGCGGAGAGGAAATACGCCTCTGGGCTCCATCCTAACAGCAGCTCTTCATACTGTGGTGTGGAGTTGGTAGGCAGGCACTGTTAGGAAGAGAAATGGACTGCAGCAGCTGCCATACTTACACCCAGTGCAGCGGCAACTTGGTCCTTTCTCCTTTGGCCCTGCTGGAGTGGTGAGGAGTAGGGATATGGTACTATCTAGTGCGCCCCCATGGGCTCCAAGAGACTCTGTTGGGGAACAACAGGAGGGAGTACCCCTTGTAGTAGAGGCTGCAGCAAGGATAGATATGCCCATATAATGCCACCAGCCTGAGTGAACACCAGCCATCCAGTCGTAATGAGGGGCTGAAAATCTTTACAGAAAAGGCCAACCTAAGAATTTTAGGGTAGGGCTAGAAAATAATTTTTGTCAGGTATTCTAACCCAGCTGCACTGGGCTAGACTAATGATAATGGGGAAGATCAGCAAGATAATTCTTGGAAGGAACACTCAGACTTAACTGCTATACAAAAATGCTGTGTGTACGTGCATGTGTGTAAATATACCCCCACTCACACACCTTTTGGGTGTGGTGTACTGTCCCATGTAGTGGCACCAAGATCACTTACAGAGAGAATGATGAGTCTGCTCTACAGTCTTTGCTAATAAGCAGTTGGTTTTTAGGTCAGGAGGTAGATGCTCATGCACTAAGCTCCAGAAGTCCCAGGTTCAATTCCACCCACAGATTTTTACATAAAATCAGCTCATCAGGTGCTGTAGAAACAAAGCTTTGCTCCTTTCCATGGTAGCCATTGGCTTATATGAATCACATTTTCAAGGCTAACTCTGTAAGGAACAGAACTAGAGTCTTACGTTAAAAAATAAAATTATCATTATGGAGCTTATGTGTTAAAGACACAATTAACAGGCTCTTCTGTCAGCTCTTCAGGAAATACAGGAAATGTCCTGATAGTTCATGAGTATAAAACTAGTAGTAAAGGATGAAACTGAGCAAAAGGAAATTTAGGCTGAAAATGTATATCAACTGAAATGTGTTAATCTCTCAAAAGGAAAAAGAGAGACGCTTTTGCCAGAGGCATTTAAAACTAGAATGGACAAGGCACTGGAAAATAGTAGACATGGGACTGGGATTCAAAGTGCGGATCCAGAGCTCAATATCAAATTACCCAAAGTTTGCGGGAGTCCATATCTTCATTCACCACTGCAATTATCCAGTCTGTACGATCAACAGAGTCATATCAGTGCAAAATGGAGTAATGCAGTAGTGAATCAGGCCCAGCCATGAACCGGTTTATTGTAGAGATGGCGGGAAGAGGCAAACATTTGAATCTTAATCTGATTTTAGATTGTGACCTGTCCCTGTCCCAAAGTTCAGGGCTGTTCAGATCTGAGGGTTAACTCAGGCTCATCTCTAGAATTAGTAGGGTAGAAAATAATCCTGCACTGACAAGGAAATGGACAGCATGATAACCTTGTGGGCCTGGCTGATCTCACTTAAACTGGTATAAATCCACAGCAACTCCCTTGAAGACAAGAGGATTACCCAAATGTAGCCTGGGCAAAAGTATAATATATTATTTGCCACCTCCGCTTTATAAGCAAATTCCTTGAGGCACATGCACACTTACATGGACAGCATTTTGCATTTTTAAAATCCAGGGAATAGTTCTATGGAATAAAGGTTGGACCTCAAGATTCAAAATTATGTGCTCTGCGAGCAGCTCCACACTCAAGCACAACCCCATGACAGGAGGGAGAGGAAGCAGCTTATATGTTATACCCCACTGTTCAGGTGCTGCCAGAGGCTAGTTCAATCCCCATTCCAGGTGGACAAGCCCTAATTTGTGTCTCTTGTGCAATGGTTCTTAAAGGGCATTACTGGGGTGCAGAGTCACCAGGGTTCATGTCAACTTCTCCCCTTCTATTCCCTTCTCTTACCTACCGCTGACATAATTATGGCCCACCTAAGAAATCCCCCATTGCCATCATCTGTTGTGGAGGCAGCATACAATTGACAGATATGTGTGGCACATGTTCCAGTGCTATTCATCTGAGGGGAAGGGAACTTGATAGTCCCTTTGTATCACTGCAGCTAGGCTAACTTTATATTTAGTGTCAGTTTCTCACTAAATCACAGAATTGCCAGCCCTAAGAGTTCAAACGTTTTGAGTCAGCTCCCAGAAAGTCTTGGAATTGGTAAAATCAGGAGAGTTTAAAAAATAATAACTTTTGAGATCATTTTATTTGCTTTCTGAAACCTATTGGGTGCACTCGGGTCACTTTCCTCCAAACCTGTGAGAGCAGAAACTTGCTTTAGTTGTTCAATGACAGCTGAGATTCTCGTGTAATCACATACCTTCAGGAACCGGACATTTTACAGACCACCTGCCATCTTGAGACATGCCATAATATTGTGTGTTAGCCATACTGATCAAACACAGCCGATCATTTAACACAGAACAAAATATGCTTATTGTGTATTTTTCCTATAATATCCCAGCCTGGGTGTATATGCTGTACAACATGCGGTCAGCGAATATTTCAAGGAATAGACTCCAACAGAGAACTAGAAAGAAACACAGCATCGCTCACACAACACACACATCGGTGGTGGTTTGGTGCTCATCTTTTCTTAAACGCATTTGGGCCTCCTTCTCTGATGCCTTGCACCTTGTGTTGTCATTTGCTCTGCTGCAGTGGGGGGTAGAGTCCTAGTGAATTAGATGTGCGCTGTAAATGGCTATGAAAAGTGCAAAGCAGTGGAGTAGGCTCTTTGTTTTTATGCTCAATGTGTACCAGTAGAGGCCGCTACACCTCTTTAAATTACTAGGTAAGCAAGCCAGTAAATCAATAACTTCACAATGAGGAATCTGGAGGGCTTTCTCTGGAGGCATTAGGCAACCTTCCTTTCTAACTAAGAGCCAGCGTATTTGATGTCTCAGCCACAGATCCTAACATATTTAGTGGTATGATCCTAGCTAAAAAAATGGCATTGGTCTCATAAGCATAAATACAGTACAGTAATTTATCACTAGAGCTGAATAAAGACATTAATTGGTTGGCACATTACAAAGCCAATTTCCCCTGCCTTTTACATCTGCATTTTCACATAAAAAGCTATGAATTGGACACATCCAGCCCACTTAACTAGCTTCATTAACATGGGTCCTACAATTGACAAGGACTTTTTTTTGCTTTTATGTATATCTTGGTTTCTGTTATTTCCATTCCAACTCATCTGATGAAGTGGGTTTTACCCACAAAATCTCATGATTCTGTATGGTTTTATAAGTCTCTAAGTGCCACAGAACTACTTATCATTTGTATTGTGTTAGTTCTTAGAAGCCCTAATCTAAGCTCAGGGCCCATTGTGCCAGGTACAATACACACACACACACACACACTCACACACACACAGATGATCCTTGACCCAAAGAGCTTACATTTATTTGTTCTCTCATAAAGTGAATAACTTTTAAGGCCATTTGGAACATCAATCACATGGAAAGTCTTTGGAATTTGGCATCTACCTCCCCTTAGGAATCTTTGCCCGAAAGAGTTCAAGTCTCCACCCCTATACCAATAATTTTCCAAAATGATGGCAATCAGATAGACAAGGTGATATCATTTATTGGACCAACTTCTTGATGCTCAAAGAGACAAACTTCAAAGGAGTTCTGTGTACAGCCTCAAAAGCCTGTTTGACGAACAGAAGTTGATTCAATAAAAGATATCACCTCACTCACTTTGTCTCTCATATCTTGGGACCCACATAGCTACAACCACAATGCATACAATGATCAGACAGTCAGAAGTCTTGCTAACCCCAATTATTCAAAAATCATAAGATTGGCTTAAAATAATGAGACTTTAATAAAAATATGGGGACACTTTTAATTTCCCTGTGCATTTTCCATCCTATAAGTTTCAAACTTCCAGCTTTCCCCCTCAGCTGTAAAGGCTAGAACCTCGTTTGTTTGTATAAACTTGAGTTTATAGCACGTAATCCCCTGACTCCAGGGATTGTGGATTTATCAACTGTTCAATCACAAACATTGGCGCACACTCATTACGTAAGCTTGGGCAAATAGTCACTCCGTACCTCAGCTTCTTTTGTAAACTGGAAATAATATTTACTCATTTAAAAAAAAAGTAAATCCTCAGATGAGAAGTGTTATATAAAAGCAAAATTGAATTATTATTAGCTCATAAAGTATGTATATTTGGTTTAATTTCATCTGTGTCTCTTCCTTTTTTGAGGGTTTGTTTACACAACATACCCCCAATTTTCTCCTTTCTATTCTCAAATGTCTAGAGAAAAAAATGAAATGTCCCACAGTTTCAAAGATGTGGAAAGTTTAAAAAAGAAAACAAACCCCCTAATAAGAGGCTAGTTCTGTAAACTGAATACAACCAACTGACTTACTACCACTATCTTTCTGAATGGAACCATTAGCTCCCTGGCAGGTAAGAGATAATGTTATCAGCCAAAAAGATACATTTACATTTCTGTCAGATCACACAGGAGTCAAGACCACTTTATAACCCACAGTGAAATGCACAGCCCTCAGAGACTTTCACAAAACAGGTAAAGAATTGTTTTGCATTGAATAACTTCAGGGAAATTGGATGTGTTGCATTTAAAGCTTTATAATGCCAACCTGTGGATTATTTTTAGTGGGGGTGCTTTATAAACACTCTTCTTTGAAGCGCACAGGCATCTATCTATTTATCATTGCATAACAGACATTTATACAAATAACAAGGGAAGAGAAAAGGCAAAAACTACAAAAAATCCAAACCCCAACCATTGCTGTTGTGTGTATATATATATATATATATATATACACACACACACACACACTATACACACAACAATCAGACAGTCAGAAGCCTTGCTAACCCCAATTATTCAAAAATCATGAGACTGGCTTAAAATAATGAGACTTTAATAATAAACAATAAAATGTTGGGGTGACACTTTTAATTTGTCTGTCCATACATATACACATATAATAACAGAGGATCTGTGGCTAAACTCTTAACTTATCCTGAAACAATGACACTTTGCAAATAAATAAATAAATAAATAAATAAAAAGCTTTAGCTATGTTTATTATGAAATAGGCCTTGTTGGAGCAATAAGGTATATGTAATTCATCTGTTTATATAGACCTGTTTCAAAATGTTCATCTTGGTGAAATCCTGGCTCCACAGAAGTTGCTGGCAAAATTCCCATCAGGTTCAATGAGGCCAAGATCTCTCTGCTTCTTTGAAGGTGCAGTTTGAAGGAATTGTAGGTACAATTTACACCTATCCCTCAGTTGTGGGGTCAAATCTAGTAGTGAGAAGTGTGAGGACTCAGATTTGCTCTATAAACAGAGAAGCCAGAACTCTTGAAGACACTGGTACTTTCAGAGTCTTACCCTGCATATTAAATCATATGGGCTTTAATTTTTTTGTCAGCAGCCTGTAGGAGAATAATGTGTCAGTCAACATTTGCAAACTTAAAAGGGGCTTGTTGAACCTTTGACCTCTTCAGCATCTGCTGTCCAGGGTAGAACATGCCCATTTTTTAAAGCAGTTGTGCATTTTTCATTAGAGATCTGTGTTCCTGTGAAACTGCGTAACACAAGCCCATTGTAACCTATGCATTTATGCTACTTACATAGAGACTAGTTAAAACATAAAGCTACTTTTCAACTACAGCAGCATCATTACTATTTCACTATTGAATATTTGTAAAGGCTGTGTAAGGACTGCAGGATTGAGCCCTAAGAAGGGGAGACCTGATTAGTCTCTCACACCTGTCACAGAGTCTCAGCGGTGTAACTTTAAAAAAAACAATGAGTAATCCTAGAGCACTGTAGAGACTAACAAAAAAAATATAGTATCACAAGCTTTTGTGGGCAAAACCCACTAGGCAATTGAATAACCCCCTCTTAGCTGCTCACCAGATTGCTGTGAGGAGATCCAACCACCAAAGCCCATATGTATTCAGCCAGCTGTGTCTGTCCTGGGGATTAAAGACACACTCTTGAGGTGTTTATTTTCTATCTAATACCTCCTCCTGAGAGCTGAAACCTTTCATACCTGATGCCTAGTCCATGATATCAGTGCTGAGTCTGACCCCCTCAGACACCATTTTAGTTCAAATACACCCCTTTCCAGATCACCAGGCATGTGGGGTGTTCTGTGTCTACAGGTTAGCACTTTAACAGGCACACAGCAGGTGTAGCACATATCACACACAGGATTACTTTGCACAGGATTCTAAAATACCATTGCTTTTTACGGAAGCATGAAAAATAAATGCAGGCAGTGTTCCCTGTATGCTGGGCACTTGTGCAGCGGCTAGAGAAAGATTCAAATGCTGCCCAGCTGATTAGCAGAGCACCCGCAGCAATGTTTTTGTTTCTACTGGTGGTGAACATTCACACATGCTCAGTGCACATAAAATTATTCTGCACATGGATTGAAAAATCTGCACATGGATGGACAAGATCAGAGGGAACATTGCATACAGGGTACATAACATATAGAGAAAACAAACATTCTGAACAAAATTCCCCCTCATTCTAGCTCTTAAGAGTCCTCAGTGGACTGTCTGAGTTCAGGTAGGGTTCTCCCTGCCTTATCAGGCTCCTACAGCAGCTTCTCTCTGCTTGAGCTGGTGAAAAAGGCCAAAGACTCCAAACATTAGCATGTGTTGTTCTTGTTATAACCTTTCAGTCCTTCTATCTGGGATCAGCCACCTCAGGTGATCCCAGAGCCCTGCCAGGTGACTTTGTTGCCAGATTCTGACAACCAATTTTACAGAGTAGGAGCCAGTGTATTGACTAGGAAGACTGTATTTGAATAGAAAGACACACTTGTTCAATGACTGTGCATTATGAGCCCTGTTATCTCTGCCACTTGGAATTTCAGTCCAACATGGAGGTAAAATGATAACAAAGAAGATATAAGGTCACACTTTCAATATGCACATTGGTAAAGATAGTTAGAGAAAGTTCATAATCTCATATAGAATCCATCCGTCCATAAGAAGTGACTTAAGTGAAGTCAATGAACTGGTATTAATTGACATAGCTCCATTGATTTTAGATGGGCCAGCAGAGATATGTAAGTGTAAAATGGCCTTGTCAGAGAAGAATCATGCTGATTGATTTGAATCAAACTGATGCCACTGTTGATAGCCACAATCCAAATTGCAGTACACAATGCATTGAAAATTGATTCCCCACCCCATTTTTCATCCCTGACTATTTGTATTCTAAAGCTTCAGAGGAGTAGCCGAGTTAGTCTGTAACAGGAAACACTTAAAAAACAAGAAATAGTCTGCCGGTCATCTAAAGAAGTGGGTTGTGCCCACAAAAGCTCATGATACCATTTACATGTTTTGTTAGTCTTTAAAGTGCTACCAGACTATTTGTTTATTTGTATTCTGTTTAAGGAATATTGTTATGAGATTTCTTGGGAAAGTGCAGATCTGGCAATCAATTATTAAATAAACCTTTTCTACTTGGAAAGATTATCATTTCCAGTGGTAGGGGGATATTCAGTACATGTGTGGAAAGCTAGGGTTAAGTGTTTTGCAGGGTATCTGATCTCCATAGTGATCAGGACAGTTTGCTCTCCAAATCCAAGAGGCATATCTGATAGTATGCTTGCAGTTTGGTGAGCAGAACAGAGGGGTTAACGCTGACTTGGCTTGCTGCTGGGTGCCAAGGTCAGGGATGTGGGTTTCTCTTTTCAATAGAGCAATAGAATGGGTTGCAGACTGTTGGCACAGAGAAGAGCAAGGAAATTGTCTCATAGAGTTGTGGCACACTCCCAGATGACTCAAGAAACCTGATTCAAGAGGGACTGAGGCTACACTGCAAAGCAACAGGGCTCGAACTCTGAGTCCCAGCTTACTCAAGCTTGGTCCCTCCAGCTCTGCAGGATCCTGGGTCCGAGCCTTGAGTTAGAACAACTGCCTAGTAGACTGTGGGCAGACTTCTGAGCCCAGTCTCAAGCACAAGCTCACATTGCAGCATGGACATATGCAAAATTATAATCTAGTCTCTGAGACTGACCCCGTTTGTGGTCACTCAACCTTGTTGACCCAATTTCCCACCTGCAACATGGGAAATAATACTCTTTTCATGTATGGGGAGTGATAGTTAGTTCATGTTTAACAAGGTCTTTGAAACGGAATCGTGTTCCATGTGCACTGCAGACAGACGTGTGCTCTAAATTCCATGTCTCCACAGCAAAGGAAGACCTGCGGCTGGCCCACGCCAGACTCGGGCTCGTGGGGTTCAGGTTGCAGGGATGTTTCATTGCTGTATAAATCTCCAGGGGCGTTTGTGCTGGAGCTTTGCCCTTGCTCACGCCCATTCCCAAATGGCTACACAGCAGTGACACAGCCCCTCAGCCTAATCCAGCCTTGAAAGCCTGAGTCAGTTGGCATGGGCCAGCTGGAGGGGTCTAGTTGCTGGGTTACCCTGGGGTTACAAATCCCTTGGTTTGTCTTGAGAGTTTTCAAAATATGGACATTATTTTGTACTCTCTGCTCAGGCAAAAAAAAAAAAAAAAAACCCTTTAGGTCACTGAGAATTTTGCCTCCTGGGCCTATATCCTGTACTAGGTCTTCCTGGAACTTGGTCCTCCATCTGAATAGCTCAAAGTGTCTTATAGACATTACTAAGTCATGGTCATTATTCTCATTTCACAGGTAGAGAAACTGTAGTGCTATTTTGGACTCTATTTTCATTGGCAAAATTGATTCCAAAGAAACCCATGTCACTATTGAAGTTGAGTAAAGGTGTGTTAGGGAAGAAAAACTTTCTAGAAGCGTGGGGTGTGTAACTAGCAATAACACATGGGTTTTTTTAGTTTGTTGTAAAGGTAAACAATTCCACGATCACATGTAAGCCCTAGAAAACAAAATAAACAGGGGTGTTTAAAAAGCTCATACATATTCTGATTCAAACTTCGTATCAGGGAATTCTGACGGTTTGTAGCAATTACAGACAGGCACGCACACACACAGAGCATTGCACTGTGAAAATTAGAGCAGTAGGCGGCACTATAGACATTAACATAAGTTCTTCAGATGTTGTATTGTTTTGTTGCAGCAAAAGGATGCTTTATTCCTGTTATTAAATCATGATTCATGAAAACTTCATGAAGCGCACAAAAACAGAATCACAACAGAATTAGTTAATTAGGGGCTCTTCATATAGGGAAGTAGCATCAGCTTCACACAGAGAAACACAGAGAGGAAGAGAGAAAAGCAGCAGCAAAGAGAGGATCTTTTACTAAGGTGAGCTGTTTGTACTTGAGGTACATGGAATGCCAAAACTAGAGCCATCCTTAAAAAGTGACTGAGGCAAACTTAGAGACAATGATTCTTGAATTGTATTTGTATATATGTAGTACATTTCTCCCTTTTATGTAAAAGGACTTGTTACTTAAATTGCAGCTATGAGTTACTGTTTGCTGAAAGATTGGTGATGATGATTATGGTTTCTAATTATTAAAAGGTAGGATTATAGTGCTATAAATGCATAGAGTATTGCAGACTGTAGACATCCATTCATTTATTTTTATTCCCTTCTCTTCCCCCCCCCCCTTTTCCTCTCTCCTATCTTGTGTTTCCCTCTCTGCAACCTGTTAACTTTTAAGTGTTCTTTGAGCTGCATAGGGGTTTTCCCCTCAAACAGTTTTTGCTGCTTTATTATGGTCCCTGCACATTCTTAGGTGAATATCTACTGTAGAGCTCTACAACCATGCCAAATAACTGTGGAGAGAAAATGAACAAAAGCTGAAAAGTTTAATTTTTTAAAATAAAAAGCAACTTTCCAGATTTAAAATTAACGGGCCTGCAGTGGAGTTGTCCGTTTCATATATTTTATTTTTCAGACATGCAAATGAAATGAGATGTCAGTTCTGGTATCTTTGATCCCTTCAGAGAGAAGCTGTTATAAAGTTGCTTGCATTAGAGCCAGAGAGAAGGAGAAAAAAAAAATAATTATTTTTCTCTATCTTAGAATCTACTTTCAAACTTTTGAGCCAATATTTTTGTTGTTGTTTAATTCGAAAATGTTCAACATTATATATCAAACTTTCAAACATGTGACTTAGGAGCCTAAAGACTATTTTCTAAAGGTGGCTGATGTGCTTATTAGGGGTCTAAGTCCCACCAACTTTCTGACAAAGGGTCATGTGTTTCAGAGACATGATTGCAAGATACTTGAATTATGAGATGAGTTTTCCCTAATAAGACTTAAAAGAAATAAACATAGAGCCCTTCTGTTTAGAAAGAGCTAGGCACTGGCTGCTTTGAATAGATTCCCAATATAGGATCTGATCCCAAAGTCTACTGACGTAGATGGAAAGACTCTTATTGATGTCAGTGGGCTTCGGATCAAGCTCCTAGTGGTTGGCAAGAACAGGACTGGTTCTGTGGAAATGGGGAAGGAATAGTTTTGTTCTAAAAATTATCATTTTTTCTCTCTCTCTTTCTCTCTCTCTCTAGCTGTGATATGACTAGGCTTTTGCTCTTCTCATTAGTCATGATGATCATTTACCAAAATGGGACTTTTGGAAAACCTGTTTATGGGGACCTAGCAAACCCTCAGCTGGTTGATTTTTCAGGTATGGCTTTTTTTCCCTGTTTAATCTATCAACCCTGCTGCTTCTGTAGATAAAGTATCACATATTGCAAAGACCGTCCTCATATTTATTGGCAATACTGTGGACTAGAACCTTGACCCCACTATAGCTACTGAAACAGATATTATGGATTGAAGATGGCAATATTACTGACTTAACACCGGCTAGTGGAGGATTCTTCCAGTAAGAGGGAAACCCCTGTTGGTTTAGATACTCACAGATGTGTCCAGGAAAAAGGGAGTTTGGATAGGAGGCTGGATGTTCTGCCCATTTCTCACTGCTGGAAGAGGCCCCTGAGGCTAGCTGACCAATTGAGGAATCCCCTTACAAAGGGAAACATCCAGTGACAAGAACTGGTATAGGGACCATGTTAGGGACATAAAGGAGAGGACATTTCAGCAACTCCTGGCTGCCAGATTGTTCCTTTGGCTTTGTTGCATTTGGGTGCAAGTTAGAGAAGCCCAGACGGCTGTTCTAAGATGCATTAGGGACAGCCCTGGTTTTTTGTTGGTCCCAAGATGAGAGGAGATGTGTACAGGTGGTGTACAGTCACATTTACCTCCCTCTTGGGTCCTGTGCTAATCACAGCTAAGCCAAACCCAAGGATTAGGCCCAATAAGTGTAAAATGTGTGTAAAACATTACCATTATGAAAACTAACATTTTACACCCAGTTTTTACAGGAACATATTACACCAGAAGATTCACAGGAATGGAGATACAACCGATATAATTAGTAGATCGTTTCCAAGTAGACTATACTGTTTGTTAACTGATGTGTAAAAGGGAGATTATGAATGTGATCTTGCCTGTTAACACTGTAGGAAGTGAAGAAGCAAAGAATTCATTTGCATGATGCTGTATACCAGAGGTGGGCAAAACAAGGCACAACTGTGAGCGTGTCTGTGCGACCTTTGAGGGGAGGGAGGCAGAGGGTCTCCGTGAGCTGCCCCCATCCCCAGTACCATCCCAGTAAGTGCCTCCCGGCCAAGGCCAAAGCCTGCATCTGGCACCCCCCCTTCTGCACCCCACCGCCTGCCCCAGGTGAGAACCCCCTCCTGCACCCAAACTCCCTCTCAGACCCCCATTAATATAATAGAGAAGAGTGGCCCATGACCACTCACCAACATTCTTAGAGTGGTCCCCCCTGCAAAAATTATTGCCTGCCCTTACTATATACCTACTTGCTCCTGGTATTTGCTATTTGTGTTTGCTTGTAACTTTTGGATTTAACTATGTTTGTGGCAGAATGCTAGTCACATTGGCCTTATTCTCCACTGCAATGAATCTTGTGCAGTGAAGTATGCCTGAGTAAAGTAGCTATAAAATAGTCAACAAATACAAATGCTGATTTTGTACATGCTCACGTTGCACGGGTACACGTGACTACACAGGAGCACTGAAGTCAAAACTAAAGCCCTGTATTTTTGTGTGTAATGTGTGATATTTTTGGTATGTGTATATACATTTTACATCTCATTTTATGAATGACTGTGCTGATATCACCATAATAATCTATTTAAGTGGAAAAGTAAAATACAGTCCTTTGGCGACTATTTTTAATAATAAACTAGGAAAAGTAAACAATTGTACCTTTCATATTCTTTGTTATTATATAGCAATATATTCTCAAAACAATTTTCCATTCTTTGTTTTGTTATCATAAAATTCCCTTGGAACTCTTTTATAAAAGATCAATAATATTGCTCTCTGGTGTACTTCCTAGTGGAATATTACTAACTTGTCATCAGGATCTGATCACTATTTCGTTGTTCATGAAAAATTTTAAATTAATTGAAAACTAATAACTAGTCACATTGGGTGAACTTCTGGCCCCCATGAAGTCAGTAGGATTTTTGCTTCTGACTTCAGTAGAAACCAGGATTCCACCCAATATTTTAATCAATGTTTCTGGAAATTCCAGGTGATTTTTTTTTTTAAATTAGTTCCTATTCTGTCCAGTGGCAACTGGTTTTGGAATAGAGGACCAGTTCTACCGGATTATTGGGGTTACTAGTCCTTCTGTAGAAACTGATAGAGACCAGTAGAAGTCAAGAGAGATCAGAAGAAATCAGCGAGGAATTCTGACACAGTCTATTGGAATTTCCAGCAGGATAAACCTACTGCATGAGATTGCTAAGGAAGGTGCTTGTAGGATGTAATGCACATGTAAGGCCTTGCATTTTGCACACTCCTTCAAGCTGTTTTGGATTTCCTCAGTGATGATGGTGGTGTGTGTTTTGCCCTAGATGCTGAATATCC
This sequence comes from Rafetus swinhoei, assembly GCA_019425775.1. Classification (NCBI taxonomy): domain Eukaryota; kingdom Metazoa; phylum Chordata; order Testudines; family Trionychidae; genus Rafetus; species Rafetus swinhoei. The sequence continues at coordinate 230,832,422 of CM033437.1, forward strand.
ACTCAGTGACACACAAGCCAAGAGGAACTCCTATCAGGCAAGCCAAGGTATGGATAGTCCTGATTCTGCGGAGCAGTCCAGCCTCTGCTACTTCATCCAGGAGAGTGAGAGAGAGAGTCAAATCTCATGCAGACTGCGGTTTGCTAGGAGCAAGTTTAATTTTAACCCTTTTGGACTTCGGTTTGGGAAAAGGCAACAGGGCCAGTTGGCCAGCAAAAGGCATCCAGTCACTTTGAGCCGTGTCAAAATGTTACCATCCCTTTTAAAGTTCAAACTAAACCAGATGGCGACCCAGTGTGGAGACTCTGGGAGGCAGGATTGTTAAATGTACAAAAGCTGTGCTAAGAACAGTGCCCATCATTTTCAAAAGTGACTAGTGATTGTGGGTGCCTTGCCCGATTTTCAGAGGACAGGTGCTCTGTACTTTCTGAAATTCAGGCCTCTATAAGTTGTCTCAAGTTGGGCACCCAGAAATTGAAACACAGAAAATCACTCATCACTTTGGAAAACATAGGCCTCTACATAATTTTTCTTTTAAAAACATGATTTTCCAATTGATGTCTGGTATGGTTGTAACTCAGTGAGAAAAAGGCAGCCACAACTCCTGTGCAATACTGTTGTGCCTGTATTCTCTGTTGTACTATGCCACACCCACCTGCAAGACATAAGCTACTCTTTTGGGGGTCAGCAAAGCATTTATATTCCATTTATATAACCACGGAGGATTTTTCAGCATTGTGAATTCAAATATTACATCGTTCCTTATCAACAAATGGTGATCACAATAAAGTGACTGAAATGCTAGTGCCCTAACACTGTGTGAGTTTGCCTTTTTTTCAGTTATCCCCTCTCTGGTGGTTGCTCGCCCTTCTTCACTTCTGTTTGAACAAAGGGGGCTTCCATTCTTCTATCTGAATGCTGGCAGGAAACTTTGAATGAGCTACAATTGCTTTGTGTGCCTCTTTTATCTAGCCTAGCCCAGGCAGGAACAGTTGCCGAAGCTGACAGCCTTGTAAGCGTCACACGCTTATCTTCATCTCTTCCCGTGGGAGTGCATCATTTTATGTCTTTGTCTGCAAGAAAAGGTTTTTCCCCTGGCCTGCGTGCCCTGGGAGAATATTCTCCCACCCTAACTGTCCTGTGTGGAAGGAGGTCTTTCCACTCACTAAACCCGCCTTCTGATACTAGTTTAAAGTAAAATAAAATATCATGAGATTAGAATTAAGGTCCCAGTTCAGAATAACATTTAAACACATGCTGAAATCTATCTTGCAGCAGGGTTCATGCATAGGCCCTTCAGCCTTTGGCCCCTTTTGTGCCCACAAACCAACCAGCAATGTCTCTTTTGGTGCAATCACCTGTGCTTTTTATTGTCAGCGTCCGTTCCCACCATCCTCTATTTACAGAGCTTCAGACCTGTTACCTTAGGCGCTGTTCACTCCTGTGGCTAACTGATGAGCACATCCGTGCACTCTATAGTTCCCCCTTTTCCTCTCCCCACTTCCTTCCTGACAGCTTTAGATATCTCTGTGGCTAATGAGGCCTGTAGCTAATCATGTGCTTAACTGCTTTGCTGAATAGGGCCAAATTGATGACACATAGCCTCTTAAGTCTAAAGCAAGACCTGAAATCAATTGAAGTCAAAGGCCTTTGAATCAGGTTCATAATAGAGGTCTTTATTTTCTTTAAATACCTAAAGATTTAGAATATGATAAAAGTCATGATCTCCTCCTCCTCCCAAAAAAATAAACTGGCCTTCATTAAAGGACAACCGGTTGCCTTCTACAGTAAACAGTCACTTTCAATGTGTTTATGTTGAAATGGATTAATTAAGGAGAAAACGTACAATGGAACAAAAAAAATTAAAAGGTATTCAGCATAATTCTATACTGACTTTTCAATACTATACTGACTTTTCAATCCAGCAGCCCTGCTCAATATTAGCAACCTAGATGCATATTTAGGATCTGAAATAGAGAGGCCCTAATTGTCAGAAATGCTGATTAAACACAACTCCTAGTGAAGCCAACGGGGGAGAGGGGTGCTGGATGTCATGATGTCTGGAGTGGCTCACAACCATGAGTGTCTACCTCAGGGCAGACTGTCAGTGTATGTCTACACAGCACGCTTATTTCAAAATAATCTATTTTGGATTTTTTTTTCAGAAATAGCTTCTTTCGAAATAGCAGGTCTACTCTATAAGGAAGCCTCAAAATTATTTCGAGGCAGGCTTCCCTAGTGTGGGTGTGCTACTTCAATTTAGAACCCCTGGAGGCACTGGGGAATAATTACTTTGAATGGCCATGGGGAGGAGCTATTTTGAAATGGCAGGAGTGGAGCATCCACACTACTGCTATTCCAAAATAGTTATTTCGGAATAAGTATTATTCCTCATGGAATGAGGTTTACAGATTTCTAAATAAGCCGTCCATTATTTCAAAATTATTTTGAAATAATGGAATTGCTGTGTAGCTGCTCACACTGTTATTTCGAAATAACGGCCGTTATTTCAAAATAACTGTGCTGTGTAGACATACACTCAGAAAGAAAGCAGATATCCCAAGCTGGTACTGTGTTTTTATAATTAGGTTTCACCAAGCCAGTTATAAATGGGAACTCCTGGATCATTATACCAGTCTTATCATGAAGTCACAGAGATTTCACCCCTCCCCTTCTCACCACCTTTCTTGCTGTCCAAACTGAACTTTGTGATAAAAGGTAACTAGGTAACTTAAACCAAAACTTATACCATATCGTATTTCTCCAGTTCCAAGAGACTAGTTACCTCAGTTTGATCAGTACTCTAGAGCTTATACCACAGACAATTTTGGCAGCCAATTCTATAGTAGCTAATACATTTTAGTTAGTTAAAGAAAAGGAAAGGAGAGTTCTTGAGAGGTTAAAGCAGGTAAAAAATATGCACAAGTGAATCACAGTTTGTAACTCCAAATAGTGGCTGTGATGTAATAAACTGCCAGTTTCCCCAAAAACTTTTCAGGATACTCAGGTTGTCTCTGGGGATCTCTGCTTTGCATCTGGTACACTTCCTGTTAAGTCCAGTCTAGAGACAAAGGATCTTGAATCCATTCTTATATATTCTTTTCACAAAACACGAGCTCATAGTCTCTCTACCCATGTGGGCTTCTACTTTGATGACATTAAGTGAGGAATGCACTTTGAGTGAGTCATCCCACACAATGGCCATTTGCTTTAGAATTAGCACTTTGTCTGATAAAATCCTACACGAGCATTCTTCAAAGTTTCTTTGAGATCTGTTTTGGGTGTTTAAACTTCATAAAATTAATGGGACATTTTACATGCATTGTTTTTACATATAGTGTCTTATCACGATGTAATAACAAATATTTACATTATAAATACTCCAGTAACTAAATAACTCATCACTTCTACATTTAACAATCCTTTTGATCTATATTAATAGACAAGTGAACTGACCTGAATACCCATTAGCATGATCTGGGTCTGCCAGAATCATACCGAGTATGTCACAGTTAAGTGCAATTGCACTCATATTTTCCCTTTGGGATGCAGGAAGGGCACCCATTCTCAGGTTCCAGTCACTCTAGATGTTGGCTTTCTTGGGTGGACATGCATCCGTCTTCCTTCTGGTTGGTGTAATTCCACATTGAATAGTTTCTGATTTCACCATTTCCAGCAAAAGACAAGACTGTCTAAACAGACCTGTTTGCTTTCCCTCCAGAGACTAATAACAGTAACTGTCAGCAGTGCTGGAATGGGAGTGCATGTGAGGAAGGGGCCATGGCCAATATTCTGTATAAGCTGTGCATTTGTGTGGCCACTCAGGAGAGATTCAAATGCTGCCCAGCTGATTAGCAGAGCACCCATGGCTAGGTTTTTAGTTTCTATTGGTGGTGCACATCTGCTTATGCCTCGGTGCACATAAAACTTTATTCTGCACATGAATGGGAAAAATACTCACTTGGATGGAAAGGATTACTGAGGCCCATTCATTTTCTGCCATGGTACCAGTCCCTGGAAGAGGCCCGGCCTCTCAGCCAAGCTGGAAGCTGAAGCCCAACTGGGTAAAAGTGGTGCAGGGAGACCAGGTAGCTGTGGGGAGCTACAAACCCTCCAGCTGCCCAAGTAGCTCTTCCCATGGCTGTGCTATGGCTCTTCAGCACCTAAAGCCCTTCCCTTTCCTAGGGCCAAACTGGAGCCAGGTTGAGGTAAAAGCCATGTGAGCAGCAGTGGGGAGCCTCCACTAGTTGCTCTCAGCCCATGGCCCTCTCTCACCAGCTCCAACTTCTGGCTTGGCAGGGGGCAGGGCCATGGAGAAGGTAGGGACTCATCCCCTTCCCCACTTAGGAAGCATCTATCAATCCTAGTAACTTCCAACAGTTACGCGACCATACAGTTCTTCTAAGCAAGCATATTTTATTTTTAAGGTAAAAGTGCAACAAAGAAAACATTAAAAATAGCAACATCAGCGGCATGCTTGCTAATAAATTTGCCAGAGAATGACCCCCTCACACAGGAACAATCCTTCAAAACTCCACCCAGGGATTTCCCTTTGGTTTCAAGTGTATCAGAAGGAGGACACCCCATGACTCTGAGGCACTCATTCTTCCAGTTTGGTTCTTTGAATAGACCATGAATAGGTCTGTTCAACCAGAGAATGGTTCTCTGCTCAAAGTGCAGTTTCAAGAGGATGGATAGGTCATTTGCATTTACCTCCCCTCAAGTACTTCCTCGGAAATCCACGACATACATATTATACCAAAAAGTCCTTTGAAATTTAGGATCCTCCAATGTGTTTATGAATCAAATCCTTCTGCCTAAACCCACAATAGAACATAAACATTTACATTTTCCATATAACATACTTCCAGAATACTTAAACTGAATTCAATAGTTTTAATTTAATTCCATAATGTTTGTCCAGGGTATTTCAGGATATTATTATATCTATCACAGAATGATGAACACTTTGAAAATCAGTGAGCTACCCCTTTTAGACTTTTGGAAATCAAGCCATTGTTGTTTAGATGTCTAAATATGGGATTCAGAAGCCTAACTTTAAACAAACAGCTTTGAAAATTGTGACCATAAAAATGTATTTATCTGCTTTATCTCCTTAAATAGTTCCTACCGCTATTACACAAATAGGCTGTGTCTACATTGGCACCCCTTTCCGGAAAAGGGATGCTAATGAGACACTTCGGAATTGCAAATCCGCGGGGGATTTAAATATCACCCGCGGCATTTGCATTTACATGGCTGCCGCTTTTTTCCGGCTCGGGGTTTTGCCGGAGAAAAGCGCCAGTCTAGACGCGATCTTGCGGAAAATAAACCCTTTTCCGGAAGATCTTTCAAGTAGGAATAAGAGATCTTCCGGAAAAGGGTTTATTTTCCGCAAGATCGCTGCGTCTAGACTGGCGCTTTTCTCCAGCAAAACCCCGAGCCGGAAAAAGCAGCAGCCATGTAATGCAAATGCCGCGGGGATATTTAAATCCCCATGATTTGCATTCGAAGTGTCTCATTAGCATCCCTTTTTCGGAAAGGGGTGCCAATGTAGACACAGCCATACTGAATAGATCTTGAGTTACAGAATAAGATAAAGAAAAGAATTAGTATCAATTCAACATTACTTTTCAAAAAAATCACTGCTGGTAGTGATCCACTTTCATTCTCAGAATAATTCAGCCAACATCATATCTTCAGTAGCTGAATGTAAATAGTTCTGCAAAATATCAGAAAAGTTTTTAAGAGGCAAGCATAAGGAAAAAAATATTTACTCTACACATTTATGTTATATGTTCATTTCCCAAAACGGATTGTTCACTGTTACTTACCTCTCCAGGCAAATTGCTCACATCAGACATTGAGTACACCAGAACTTAATGAGTATTGGTCTCTACAATGGCCACATACTGGAATATCATCTAAATTAATTTTCAGCAGGACTCTCATCCACTTGAACAGAATGACAGCTAACACTGTTATGGTATCTAAATAAGGAATGTATATAGTATAGTCAGCAACCCATTCAATTATTGCTTAGTCCCCCAAGGACTCTTGGGGTATGTCTACACTACGGGACAAGATTGAATTAAGATACGTAACTTCAGCTACATTAATTGAATAGCTCAAATCCAAGTAGCTTAACTTTACTTTTGGCGCTGTCCACACTGCAGGAAGTCGAAGGGAGAATACTCTTCCTTTGTCTTCCCTTACTTCTCATGGAAACAGGACTACTTGCATCGACCGGGGTACCCCTCTTCATTTGAATTAGCTGTTTTAACTAGACCTGCTAATTCGAGCCCTGGAAGATCAACAGTGGCAGCTTCGATATCCTTTGAAGTGTAAACATACCCTTCATGAAATTCTGTCCCCAATGATATCAATGGAAATTTTTCATTGACTTCAATAGGGCCAGGATTTCTGCCGCAGTGTAGTAATTTCTTGCTGCACAAAGGGTTCCCTGAGCCTGAAGGCTTGAGGTCCAGGGAGCAATCTGTTCCTATGTGTGGTCAATATCTTGAAATAAAAAAGTCTCCTGTATGTTTTCTGCATCTGAATTCTGTCTTTTCTCCATCACAAGGGACACTGCAGTTTTCCTAACATTTTAACAAAGGAAGTGATGAAAGCCTCATTACTTCGGACATTGGAAGCTGGATTATTCAAAGTAATACATTTGAGGGAACAATACACTATTGGCAGTGGGTGATGGCTTAGATGGCCAAGTGGGGTAGACCTCCCTGTTGGATGCAAATTGTCCCTCAGCTACAACTGGGAACAGGTACAATGATTCAATGAAAAAATATTTCCAGACATTTCCAATGGGGATGTGGATAAAGGCACTGAGACCAACACAGACCATCTTTTCTCAAAACATGAAGAGCTGCTAAATACTTGTAGACTATTACTATGGCCTATCTGGATTATTTTCAACTGATTAAAACTCTTCAGAGGGCATTAAAAAAATAAAACAAGGAAAAAACATCCCTAGGTTTCACAGTCCAACATATATAAATTTATCAGCATCTTAAATAGAAAGCCAAAATAAGGATAAGGTCCCAAGAAGAAAATGAGAGAATGTGTCAAAACCAAATCCATACCGATCTTGTGCAAAAAGGGGGTTTTGCTCAAAAAGGAAACATCCACACTGCTTGTTTTTGCGCAAAAACCCCTCATGCAAAAATGGATCGGCAGAAAATATGCAAATGAGATTGTGACTTATGTTAATGAGTCCCTCATTAGCATATTTCCTGCTGCAAAAACTCATAGTGTAGACATAGCTTTGCAGAATTAGTGTGGAGAGGACTTGGCATCTTGAAGGATTGGGCACGTTTCTTAACTGTAGTTTCTACTAGGCAGCATATTGGGCCAATCCAGTGAATAGCCAGAGTAGTCAGATGGTGGTCATTCCTACTCCTAAGTGTTGGAGAGAGGACACACTGCCTCATTACGCCATCAGGATCTCTGCCTATTATTGAGAGAATTAGCAGTTAGGCACCAATATCCCCACTGGCCTATTGAGATTGAACTCCCAGGCGGAAAGATGTTCTCCCAGAAGTTTGCATGCCTTCACTCTGAGGCAGGGGCTGAACAGCCAACAGTCTATAGCAGCGTTTCTTAAACTGTGTTCTGTGGCACACCAATGTGCTGCAAGGCAGTCTGAGGTGTGCCGAGGAGAAGATAGCTGCCTTAAAAGGGGAATCTCTGCGCTTTGGTTCTGCCCCGCCAGATTTGTGTGCGAGACACCCAGCACAGCCCACAACAACCGCCCGAAACTCTTCCCAGTTATATCTACCCAGCCCCGTGCCCGGGACGCGTGCTCACCTCCTGCCCTCCCTCCCCTTGCCCAGCAACTCTCTGCACCTTCGGGATGTCTGTACTTCGCCACGTCAGGAGGCCCGTGTTGGTCCGGAGGCTTGAGGGGCGGGCCCAAAGGACTCGGAAAAATTAAAAAAAAAAAAAGCGGGAGCTGTCCTTTGGCACTGGACCGCTCAGCTTTAAAAATGAAAGCTGGGGCTAAGTTTGTGATTGGGGGAGGGTGGGGAAAGCGGGAGGCCTCAGGCTGCTGTGAGTGACGCCAGCCCAACCCCTGCCTGGGAAGAGGGCGGGAAAACTTGGAGGTTGCGTCAGAAGCTTCCATGATGGGGGGTTGGGGGGGCACAATGTTACTCCTTTGTTTTTGTTTTTGTTTGCCTGACAACTTGTTTTTTAATTTAATGGATAGGAATGGCCAGGTTTTGTTTGTGTGTTTGTTTATAGTTGAAGGCTGCTCACAAACATACTACAATATACTATTTAAAGTTATTGTAATATAATTTGGGATACTTAGATTAAAAAAAGATACTTTTTAAAAGATACTTATCATTGGGCAGGGAGCGAATATTGTCATCAAGTAAAAGTGTCATCTGGTCAGGGTGGTGGGTTTTTTTTTTTTTTGCCTTGGTGTTCCTCATAAAAAAAATTATTGTTTGGCATTCCTCAGTCTTAAAAAGTTTAAGAAACTCTGGTCTATAGCCCTCACACTCCTTAGCAAGGACTGGGACAAACACTGTAGGCTATGGCCTGGGGTCCCTTCAGCAGGAGTCAGAGCAATCCTAGAGGTCACTTAGTTCTGGGTCCTTGTTGCAGAGACAGAACAAACCCAAGGGGTAAGCGACCGATGAACGTGGGTCACTGGACCAGGTGAAGGGAGGCTGCCACTCTGGGCGGGAGGGGTGGCATATGGGGTTCGGGCCCACCCTTCTTCACCAGACCCTGGCCCCAGGGCCCTAACAGTGATGGAGGGGTCCTCCACTGGGTTAGCAGGGATCCAGCCAGAACACACCAACCATAACTCAGGCAGAGCTACAGCCTGATTGAGGTCATCTGTCCCTGGGCCATTTCCTCTCCTCTCCTCTCCTCAGGGTACTTGAATCAGCAGGGCAGACTATACTCTTCAGCATAGGTGGCCAGTAGCAGTCCTGGCAGGTCTATAGCAGAAGCAAGTTCCCCGGCAGACGGGGCATTTTGGGCTCAGCAGCTAGCAGCAATTAGGCTCTGTCTGCCTCCCTTGGCCCTGCCCTTTATACTTCCTGTCTCGGTTACGTATTTCTGGTGGACAGGGCAAGGCAGGCCTGGCTCAGCTCACCTGGGCACAGAGAGTGGTTCCTCCCACTCTGGGTCAGAGGGAGGCCACATCACCTCACTACACATTCTGCCAAACATGCAGAGGTTGCATAGCATCTCGCTCCATGAGTACCACAGATTTCACCTTCAGGAAGCTGTGCCGGAATACCCACCTGCCAATCTGTCTTGGCTAAAGGCTTGATTCACTAATGCTGTGTAATGATTCCTTAATTAATAGATGTCGGTATTAAAGAGACAAAAAGATTTCTAGCAGACAACTTGATTGACTGTAAGTGTGATTGGTTTACATTGTTTCACTGGTCTATGGAACTAATGCCTGCTTGTTCATACCAGGTTCCAAGGATTAACAAAACAAAAGCCATGACTACACCAAAAGCTGTTAAACACCATTCTTCCATCTTTTTTAAAAGTATATGTGAATTTAATGCTAGCAAAGGTCCTTTTCTTAGCCATTGAAGAGATAAGGCACGACAATTGCCGTCCCAGCTTCCTGGACTGCTCCACCAGCATGACTCAACCCTGACTCTGGGAATGAGGGGCTAGACTGTACCAGACTGTAATAGTTCTATTGATATTATCAGGAGTGATATAATTTGGTGCTAGCTATGGTGATGGTTTTTGTGATATGGACTGTAACATAAGCAAGCACATGCCATCTATGTCAAGCTTCCCTGTTTTGTGTGAGTATAAGTATTTCATATGACTCTACCGCTAAAACTACCTTGCTCTGCTGTTTTAACATTTATTACGGGCACCACTTCATTACATCTTGGTCATACTCGTATCCCTTGGTTATTAAAAGGACAGTTGATTTAAGACTAACTGTGGGCTCAGAACAAAGAGTGGGTGATGAGCAAGTAAGATACAGCGGGATGGTATTTTACAAAGGCTCCAGATGGTTTCTCATTGTACAGCCTTATTGTGCTTTTGCAAAATAAGGATTTTGTTTGTTTATCTCGAGGTTCTGGACATATGTGCAGAGAAGTCAAGCTGTGTTTCCTAGTTTACCTTCCCACTGAAAATTTTCATTAGAAACAGAATCTTCCATTGCCTGCATCTGGGGATGAGCTTACTTTAGGGGGCCAGATTCTGGTGCAGATGATAGTCCTTCTGTATAGTTCTGCATCTTGCACTTCTCCCTCTGTCGGGCCTGCTGACAGGTGGCAGAGGGATGTGGGGAGCGGCAGGAAGGGGAGAGGGGCAAATGGGGCAGTTGCGTTGAGGTCCAGCAATTCAAAAGGGTCTGGGACTCTTGGTTGCCATTGCTGCTACCACAAGAGTGGTGGTGGTTGGAGCCCTGGGCCCTTTAAATCACTGCTGGAGTGCTGCGTGGCACACTCCAGGCGGCTCTCAGAGCTGGCTGGGAGGTGGGGAAAGCCAGTGCAGTGTGCTCCAGGTGGTGCTGGGAGCTGTCTGTCCCAGCCCTGCCCCTTCTGCCTGAGACCCTACCCCTTCTGGGAGCATGGCCCCCACCCTCAGGGGCCTGGCAAGTCTGTCAGTCCCCCTACCCTGTCTTTCTGTATCCATTCACTGACTGTTGTCTTCTACTTCAATTATGAGCTCTTTGTTCTGTGTTTCTACAGCTGTTAGTATGATTGGCTTCTGCTCCGTTCGTAGGGTTCCTAGGTGCGCTGTTAACACAAATAGTAAGCTGCTGTAAGTCGTCACCAGCATTTCTTCACGTGTTTTGCCTGTATTTACCCAGCACTATTGTAGTTGTGTTGGTCCCAGTGTATGAGCTCATCCTCTCAGGCTTTGCAGCACCTCACCCTTTTCTAGCACACCAGTGAGGAACAAAGGCACAAACTGGCCCACAGGAATATAGTAAAATGGTTATTTATTTCTTCTTGAATAAATGGCAGCAAAATCCATACAGTCATAGGATTGTGAGAGGTCATCTAGTGCAGTCCCTGCTAAACATCACATAGTGAAAATGACTAGTACGTATAGAAAAAAAAACCAAAAAGGCTGTGAAGTGAGGGTAGGGGCAGGGGCGAAATGGGAGAAGGGTGGGGATAACCAAGGGCTGGGTTTGGGGGAAGGGGTGGAATGGGGCCTGGCCAGGGGATGGAGGAGGAACTGGAAGAGCAGGGCAGGGGTGAGATCTGGGGGGAAGGGATGGAGTGAGGGCAGGGCATGGGACAGCTGGAGGTCCAGCACCCCCAGCTAACAGGAAAGTGAGAACCTATGTCACCATTTATTAGGCTAATTCACATGGATAAGGAAGGATGGTAAAGCAGATGGACTGAGACTCAGGAAATCTGTATCGAGTTTCCAGCTCAGCCATAGCTGTACTCTTTTGTGTGTAGCAATTAAGCTACTCTGTGCCTCAGTTTCCCCATCTGTAAAATCACTATCTTGCAGGAATCCTGTGAAGAAAAAAAATCCATTGAACAACTGTGATGCTCTAAAGCTTAATGTGAGGAAGGCCATATGCATGCTTAGAGCATATGAGCAGGATCAAATTGCTGAAGTCTCTAAGGGCTGTTACCAGTCCCATCTGATCTTCCTTTATGGCCTCCAGTTCTAAGCAGACCACAAAATGTGAAACAAATGTGCCCCATCATAACTTCATCATGTATGACTGAGAACAATGTAAGTGAAAACAAAGCAAGGAAGGGATTGTACAGAATTAGCTAGTTGAATTTGCTCAGAAGAAAATTACTAATGCATGTCTTCTGCAAATAATAACAGAGCTAATGCAATTTTACAACCCACCAGCTGACAGCTATTTATTTTACTTATTTTTTTTTAGTAGAAGGCAGCAGAAGACAAAGAGAAAAACATCCCAACTTGTGATGAAAGAAACTCCACAAAATCTTTATTATTTGATGAGACATCACATAAGACAATTTTTTTCTGTCTGAATTTACTGTGAAGTAGAGAGCTAACAGAAAGAAACAATGGGAGGCAAAATCAGTCTATTAAGATTTGTGAAATCCTCCATCTACCTCTCTCTTATTGTGTGTTATGAAAGAAGCCTCTATCATTTTTTTTCTTCTTCACTTTTCTCCCCATTTGTAAATGAAGTTGGCTATTATCTAAATGATGACACTTTTGATTTTAAAAATAGTGGTTATAAATAGATACAAATTTGTACTTGGGAAACTTCTCTCTCTCTCTCTCTCACTCTCCCCTTCCTAAAAAAATGTCACCAGCATCTAAATCCAAAGGTTTCAAAACCCTGTCTTGAAAACTCTAAACTGTATTTAATATCCAGTGTGAGATCAGAACTGTGTAGCCTAAGATCACCTATATGGTTTTTTCCATACTCAGTCCTTACAACTGACAGCCTGACATGGACTATAACCATAGAAATGTAGGGTTGGAAGGAACTTCAAGACAAAATTTTGTCCAGCTACCAGTGCTGAGATAGCCCCAAGTAAGCCTGGACCATCCCTGACCAATGTTTGTCCAACCTGGTCTTAAAAACCTATAAAGAAGCAAGAATGGCCACATGCAAAATGAACATTCTGCCAAGGATATCATTCTGGTTTCAAAATCTGTATCTGATTATCCCAGATAAAACCCTAGCAGGAATACAAAGGATGTTGTTAGAATGGATATGGAATAAGAGAAGACCAAGAATGAGAGTAGAGACTTTGTACAGACTCATTAAACAGGATGGACTAGCAGTTCCAAATATTCTATGGTACTATCAAGCCAGCCAGCTCAAAGTAACTCATTCCCCCCCTCCTCCTCCAAGTGGGGGTGTGCCTCATGGGCGCAGGTCTGAGCAAGGCTAGCACTGGGGCTGAAGACACGTGGTGCCAGCAGGAGAGGACACAGCTGGGTGTATGAACACTGAGCTGGGAGGTCTGAGGAGGTTCCAGCCTGTGGATTCAGGGGGTTTCCAGCCCCAATTTGGATGCTAAGTGAGGGTGCGTCTACACAGCAGGGTTTAACTTGAAATAAGCTACATCAATTGAGCTACGTCAATTGCGTAGTTGATTTTGGAATAGCTTATTTCGAAATTGGGAGCATCTACACAGCACTTATTTCGAAATAGAGCACTCTTCCTCCGACTTCCCTTACTTCTCGTACAATGAGGGTTCCAGGAGTCGGAGTAAGAAGTCCTCCAGCTTGACAGTATTTCGACATTATACTTGACACAGGCTAAGTTCTTTCAAAAGAATGTTGTTGTATAGACATACCCTGAGTGGGCTGCAGCTTACTCAGGCCCATGAATAGCTACATCCCTGCCCCACCCCAGAACTCACACTAACAGCCAGAGCCCTCACTCCCTCCCACATCCCCAACCCTCTGCCCCAACTTGGATAAAATGAGTGAGCAAGAGTGGGGAAAAGCGAGTGACTGAGGGAGTGATGGGGAAGGGGCCTAAGAGAAGCGATAGAGGCAGGGCCTCCAAGAAGTGGGGCAGGTGGTGGGGCAAGTGTGTTCAGTTTTCTGCTATTAGAAAGCTGGCATTCCTAATCAGAGTGGCCACTGCTACAGACTGGACCTTGATGGGCCAGTGATTTGTTGCAGTTTGATAAATCCTATATCAATTTTTCCCTTTTAAATTTTAGTGCTGGTGGGAAGGCAAGTTTCATGATCAATACTCTTTACTTTGTTTTATGGTGAGGCTCTTTTAAAAAATGTATTTAAAGGAGCAGAGCTACAAAAGGGAGGTTGTTTGTTTAGCCAACTCACATTCTAAGGAATTTTCTTTCATCTCATTAAAGGAAAAATCTGAGCAGTCTCGAATTCAGAATGGAAAACAGACTTCCTGATTTCTGAAACCCGGAGATTGTTGTATATAAAAAGCCTCCGCCTGAGCTTACTTGATTTTACACATGCATTTTCTGGAAATACACTAAACTGTAAGGTCTAAGGTTTTAAATTGCAACTCGTAATTTTTGTCAAACTTTGCAACTCATTGTAATCTTTGTAAAACCTTGCAACTTTGTAATTCTCAGCAACTTTGCTTTATAAGTTCAGAAACTTACTTTAAGCTGCAACTTTGTAATCTTTGTAACTCTCAGCCACCTTGCTTGTAACTTGCTCTAAACTGCATTCCCCCAAGTGATGCAGGTGTGTGTGTCTGTGTGTGTGGTAGGAGTTACAAGGCTGAGGCACATGGAGCACATGGTGATGAGTCATCAGAGACTGCTGCTTTGCTGGATAAAGGGTAGTCTGGGCATGCTCCCTGGTGACAACGTGGATGAGTCACAGGAGCCATACAGACACAATATAAGGAGAGAGAGAGCATGTGGCATAAGCCTCATTCTCTTTTTTCCTCCTCCTGAGAAGCTCTTCTTTCTATATCCAGTGTCTTTCCTGACCAGCTCCCAGCCATGATCAGCAGACAGACCCACCAGAATCTACATGCCTTGGCTCTTTCTGCAATCCATATGCCTGTGTGAGTGCCTGAGGGCAGAAATGAATGGAGGTGCGTGTGTGCGAGATAGAGATAGCTGGTTCCCTCTTTAGTTTCAACCTGAAAGGTGTGTCTAGACTACATGGCTCCGTCGATGGAGCCATGTAGATGAGTTTACTCGGCAAAGGGAAATGCCGAGGCATAAAGGATCTGCCGAGGCATAAAGGATCTGCTGACAAAGGGTTCTGGGGTCGACAGATCCCCATCTAGACTGCTGCGCTGTGCCGACAAACAGCTGATCGGCACAGCGCGGCGGCCATTTTTATGTAAATGAAGCGGCAATTACTTAAATCACTGCTTCATTTCCCTTTGCCGAGTAAACTCATCTACATGGCTCCGTCGACGGAGCCATGTAGTCTAGACACACCCTTAGTGGCAGCTCTTCCCTCTGTAGTTTAACCAATGTAGCGCACATAGTGTAATTTTAATTCCTCAAAAAATCTAACCCTGGGTGGTCTCCAGTGGGAATTTTTGGGGGTAACATTAACGAGGGGAATCAAGATGGTCAGGAAATGTCCAAAAATACATTCACAGAATTCTGCTGGACCTTGAAAAATCCTCTTGATTGATTCTGTCCAGTACAACAGGATCTTCATTTATAGTAGAGAGAATAGTCAGAGTAAAGCCAAGGCACTAGACATTTTTGAGTATTAATCAGATGCCCCGTTTAAGGGCCATATTTTCAAGATGCTCACTAATTTTGGAAGAAGATATGTAGTTCCCATAAGACTTTACTCAAAGATTCCAGACCCTATGAAAATCAATTTCTACCAAAACAAAGTGTGAGAGATTGTCAGAAACTAAAATTCTCCCTAGTTTTCAGTGCATGAAAGTGTATGTGTATTTCCCCTGTGGTCCCTTGAGAGCACCATCTCTCAGCTCCTCAGCAATCTTCATTCTTGGACAGAGACTTGCATCTCTTTCCCTTCTGACCAGGGTATTTGTAGGCAGGAAACTGCAATCTGAATGTGGTACAGGTTGAACTTCTCTAGTCCGACGCTTTCTGGTCTGGCAGCATTTATGGTCCAGCATATTTTTAGCCCGATGTCCACTTACCATAGGTATGGCCAAGTTTCCTGCAATCCCATAAAGTTTGTTTACAGCCACCAGTCCTCGCTTTCAGTGTTATTTAGCTCTAATTTACCCTTAAATGTCTTCTAAGAGCCCAGGAAGCAGTGGAAGTGTTGGTAATACTGCAGGATAATATTGATTTAGGAGAATGGAGATTATCAGGTGTTACCTTCTCCTCCTCTGTCAAATGAGTATCTTAGCAGGGAATTACTTCCTTGATAATTAGTACACTTTTAAAATTATATTTTCACATACACCCACTGAAAAGCAACATTGGAGAAAGTTTCCATGCATAGCTGGAAAATCATAACCACTGGAAGTGAGGACTCTATAGGAGAATAAAGCATGTTCAGAAGTTATTTTATTTGTTCGTAAGGTCTGTGCATTACAACAAGCAAATGTTTAGTTGCCATAGACAAAAGCTCATTGTACTTTTGGAAGATCAACAAAATATTAGCTCCAGAGATAGAGAATAACTAGAAAGCCCACATATGCACGTACACTGCAGTTGTTTTACCGCTGGAAGTTAACATTTATAGATTACAGATCCTTAAGATCTTTCTGGATGCTCCACAAAGTATCTGCACTCTTCCGGAGTTGAGCCACCTCCTCATCTTTCAGCTTTTGGTTGATTACACTTGTCAATCCAGAGGCATTTAATACACAAGGAAGGCTCAAGAAGACTTCATTCTCAATGCCATACATGCCCTGTCACAAACAGAGACCACTAAAAATCAATATCTGCTTTCAGTTACATTGGTGAAAACCCATTTACCTCACAGTTATTTTGGAATTGTACCAATGTGACCAATTATAGCATCTGCTTTTAGGCTGCAAATGTATCTGGTCAGAAAAGCTTACATAAAATGACTGGCATTCCTGAGATTGGCTTTGGGATGAAAGGAGCAACATTTTAAAAAGGGCTCAAAACCTCTGCTCTGTCACAGGATCTAGAGAGGTGCAGGCTGTTAAATTCAGATCCTCTCCCAGACAACCTCTGCCATTAAGATCCTATGGAGTCAACCGCCCCCCTTCCCCTTCCTCCTGGAATTTTAGAGATATTTTCCCTTCAGGGAAAATACTCCCTCAGATTCAGCTGCACTCCACCAGAGACAAATCTAGCCTACAAATTAAATTTTGCATTGAGTAAAAGGTAATACATTTTTTTCAAAATTCCCCAAATTCAGTGGACTCCATGCTTATATAACATACATATCAAAATAAACAACAACTGCTGACTGAACAGTCTCTTACCTTTACCATGGTTGACACTGGGTGAACTCGGCACAGATTTTTCAGCATAGACTCAATTAGATCAGCAACACTTAAGCCAATGGCCCAGTTAGTGTATCCTTTAAGTTTTATCACTTCATAGGCACTAAGAGAAAGTTGCAAGAGACACAGTTATATATTAAGGTGGCTCTCGACATTTTCTAGATATAACATCAATTTTGAGGTAACATGAAGCACTGCAAAACATTTAGTTACATAACTTAATATTCTTATTCAATAATATTTTAGCATTGGGAGATAAGGGTGTAGTTTGCAGCATAATATTTTCAATATGTAAACACAATTATACTAGTGCTAGATATTATACTGCACATAGTCTAATAATGATAAGAGCGTACAACTTTGTGATAAGCAGAGAATATAAAACAAACAGATATGATTAGCCAGATTCTTTACTCAGTGGAACCACTGCAGCAGAAAATTGAAAGGACGCTGTCTAGATAAGAAATTTACCCCCCCCAACCCCACACACTCCTAACACCACACACTGACTATGCACATAATAAATACACCAATATTTAGTACATGTGGGACCTTCCTGGTCCGACACCCTTGGGACCTGACTGGTCCCAGAAGAGAGATTTTGCAGGACCGGGGAGGGCATTTCTGCCCCCCCTGCTGCTGACCCTATACCCTGCCCTGCTGCACCACCAGGCTTCCCAGCTGGGTTGGGCACCGGGCTTCCCACCCTCCCCCCTCTGCAGTCCAGCCTGCACTGTCCTTCCCAGCTCCCCTCCCTCCCAGATGAGCAGCACACCTGTCTGCTCCCCCCTGCATAGCACTGGGTTCCTGGGTCTCCCTCCTCTTCCATCCACCCCCTCCCCTCCCCGCAGCACACCCGGACTCTCTGATCCTGGAACATCCATGGTCCTGCCAGACCACAGATGTTGCCAGATCAGAGAGTTCTGGTTTAATAGTGGTACAATCTGTACTTTTAACCCTGGCCTTTTTGGACACTTTACAAAAAGCAAAAACAAGAAACCAAACCATTATCCTCATCTTATAAATGGGGCAAATGAATCAGAGAAGGGGTAAGTGACTCGCCCAACCTTATATAGGAAGTCAAGGAAAAAGCCTCACACAGAATCCAAATTTTTTAACTCATTTTTTTCTGCTCTTCCCACAGGACTATGCTGTGTCTCTATAAATGCCAATACTCTAATCCTGATCTTGCAAATTCTGTATTAGTTTTTATTCATATAGTGAGCTGTCATTTATGTCAACTGGGCTAATCCCGTGAATAAGGACTATTCATATGAGGAAACACATGCTGGATGTGGCCCTGTAGGAATTGGGGATCTATACAGATGTTGCCCTGGTTTAATTGAAGGTGTGGTGTTAAACCAATGTATTTAAAACCAATATAACTTTGTGTTTAGATCAAGACTTACATTTGTAAATGCAAACACCAACACGAATGTGCAATCAAGATCTACTGAAAGTGATGAAAGTGGAAAAACGTGCTGTAGCCACTTGTAAGAGCACATGCCACCTTATTATCCATTCACTGTACCTGTCAACCACCATTTTGTGTACTTCCTTCCAATTCTCGCTGTCTCTGTCAGTACCCATAGCTGGGTTAAGCTCCTGGAGGGAAACACCTGCCACATTCACTCCACTCCAAACAGCCACTGTAATATATGTTCAAGAGAGCATGTAAGTTTTAATTGTGATTACAATTTCTCCTCACTCCCTCCACTTTGTTCAGGTTTTGGCCTTTTATTTGGTAGGCAACATAACAGCTCTGATGGTTTTGTATCTGTTATTATTTCACTATACTGAATTCCAAGAGCTCTGGTAGGTGAGAGGGGTGAATGCTATAAAATGGTTAGCATCATTTCAGTCAATATTTTAATTACAAAACTCTGCCTTATTAACAAACAACTTAATTAACAACTTACTCTTAGTATTTATTTTGGGCTGAAATCTGGAAAACAGTTTCTAATCCTAAGAAATGGATTTTTGCCCCACCTTTAACTGACCAACTTCCAAAATGGTATCTAATTTAGATTTCGCTTTGGGACGCATTGGCAAGGCAACACAGAAATTAGTGCTTGCTAAACCACACAGAGATACTGGGGTCTGTCTCTATAAATCTCTCATGCGCCCTCTTGAACACAGGGAGTGCAACACATCTATCTACATAGAGGGTCCATGCAAGCCCCAGAATGGCAATTCCCTCATATAGCACAAACTTCAGTGGCAAGGGAGAACTTATCCTCTGATCCATTAAGGTCCAAGGAATGCTGATAAACAGAGGGGAGGGAGAAAAAGAAAGCAGTCCTACACAAAAGCAGTTAAGTATTATCACAAAATATGTGCATACAATCAATCACATTCTACTCTTGCTTATGGAACTGCACAGGGGGGTCCGTAAAACCAGAGGTGGGTCTTCTGTTTATGATGAACTGTTCTGTTCATTCCCCCTGGAGCATCTGGCATTGGCCACTGTTGGAAGACAGGGCACTGGGCTGCATGGACCTTTGGTCTGACCCAGTATGGCCATTCTGATGAGAATTATACACCAAAAAAAACTGTATTTGACTTAAATCAGTTATTAGTGATCCATAATTTTAAAAAAAACACCATAGAAGAATATGAGTTGAGGAGTGGATATGACAGTAAAAAACCAAAACAACTGTTCAATTATTGGAAAAATTAGACCCGGTACGCTTTTCCCCCCCACCCCTCCAAGAACACAGCTGAAGAAGCATCAGCATAAGCTGGCTCTTTGAGAACTTCCCACCACTTTCAAGGCCTCAGCTATTTTATCTGTCTCTCTCATTCAAAAAAGGCAGCAGAAAATCTCCTTACCACTAGAATCACCATGTTCTCCTAAGATCCAGCCATGGCAGCTGGTGGGGTGGATGCCAAGTTTTTCAGCCATCAGATGGCGAAATCTAGCTGAATCTAGATTGCAACCACTTCCAATCACACGATGTTTGGGCAGCCCACTCAGCTTCCATGTGACATAGGTCAATATATCCACTGGGAAAGAGAAAAAACGGAGCTGATTAACTTGGCCACGTATTTACTTAAATTATACCTTAGTGTGTGAGACTGGGTAGCCTCTTATAAGTCAGAGGAACAAGAGTGTGCAGCTGTGTTCACTTGTACAAAGTGTCTTGGGCCTAAATGGAGAGGAGGCTAGGGTGGCAGGCAGGGCCATGGAACACATGGGGAGGGAGTACGCAGGCCAGCAGGAGGGGCCAGGAGACGCACGGGGGGTACATGTGTTGAGACCCCACCCACGCGAAGCCCTGGCAGAGAAGGGTGCCTGCTGGCCCACTAGGAGGATTTGAGGACTGGCACTGGCTTTAAGGTAAATTGTGTTTGAGACCCCTGGTTTAACTACATATTTTGTATCCTAATTTTACTCAAATGTTTCTATTCTAACTTTTCTTCCCCAGTTGACCTCAGTAAAAGCTAAGCTGAACTGTGTGCAGAACAGAAATTACAGGCTGTCTGAACTTTGTACAGGTTGAACCTCTCTGGTCTGGTGTCCAGGATGCCAGGCTAGTGCTGAATCAGAGAATTTGCTGGACCACGGGAAGTCAATATTTTCTAGCAGGGTTACTAACATTTCCACTGCTGACTGGGCTCTTAGAAGACATTTAGGTGTAAATTAGAGCTAAATCACAGCACAAAACACCAGGACTGGTGGCTGTAAATGAACTTTATGGGACCACAGGAAACTTGGCCACACCTTTGATAAGTGGACCTTTGGCTAACTAAAATCATGCCAAACCATGGATGTTACTGGACCAGAGAGTGCCAGACTAGAGAGGTTCAACCTGTACTCAATGCACAAACTTTTCCTACAACCCTATTGAAGGAATTTTATAAATTTTACATTTGAGTATTGTTTTTGTGATCAGTCAATGTTGTTATTACATTCTCAAGCTGGATTTGTCATTCAGACAGATAACCCTACATTTGCATCTGGATGCTTAGGTGCCCATCAGAACTATACTCAAATAAGTTCTCTTAAGGGTGAGTCAACACAGCATCCTTACCTCAAAATAAGCTATGCAATTTGTGCTACGCAAATTGCATAGCTTATTTCGAGTCTATTTCGAAATAGCTTATTTCATAATTTGGCGCTGTGTAGACAGTGCCAAATTTTGAAATTACTCGCTATTCCGAAATGCCCCTTAACCCTCATGGAATGAGAGTTACCAGGACGTTGGAATAAGCCACCCGTTATTTTGAAATCTATTTTGAAATAATGGGCTGCTTCAATAGACACGGAATAGCTATTTCGGGATACTTTTAGTATCCCGAAATAGCTCCACAGTGTAGACGTACCCCAAATGAATGATTTAACTTGCACTTCCTTGCACATTCATCAGATTCTGAACCACGCTGCTTAAACTACTAGTGGTTTTTAAGTCAATATAGATAAAGCTTTGAAACAATATAAATGTCAAACGGGATTTGCAAACACAGTTCAAAGTCCTGCATACACAAATAAATGTAAATCATGTTGGCATTTCAGCATTAGCAGTGGTCACCCTAGAACTCTCTGTACAGAAGATGCACACATTTCTACATTCTTCCTACTGTAAGTAACTAGGCAGAATTTATAATCTGTTTAACCATAAATATAAAGGCCAGTTCTACAAAAATCATGAATTCTGCTTTGTCAATTCAAAACACGGTTTTACCTGGGTTGGAAACCACAAGTATGGTGCAATTTGGACTATACTTCATAATCTGAGGAATAATAAATTTGAAGACATTCACATTCCTCTGGACCAGGTTCAGGCGACTCTCCCCTTCTTGCTGGCGAACTCCGGCAGTTACTACCACAATCTTAGAATTAGCGGTGACAGCATAATCTAACAGAGGAGAGGGGGGGAATACAGAACACAGTACAATAAAGTCAGTATCAAAAGCAATGTGCAACCGTAGGGGGGAGTTGAGGCATTCTAAATAGCTCCACATGTGTGAGTAAAATACTTTGGCTAGAATGAAAAATGGTCAATCTCAATAGGCCCACACAATTTCTTGAGAGATGGTGCTATTGTCTATGGATCAAATCAGGAGAGAATTCTTGACTGAAATCCACTACACACAGAAAGGTCACAGTGTTGATTAGGGATGGGAAAAGGAAGAGATTTAGATTTTGACAAATCAAAGTGGTTCCAATTGTAGTTGAACACACTTTGTTTGTTTGTTTAAAAAAGCAAGATCCCGAGTTTACCTTTGTCTGCCACAATCTTAGGAGTTTGAAGGAACAAGCTTCCATGCTGTAGATCCATCATTTCTCCTTTTAGTTTGTCTTCCAAAACATCAACCAGAGCAAGCTCATCACAAAGACCCTGTACGGGGAGTGGAAGGAATACAATACTGACATCATACAAAGAGTCCACAACACATTATTTTACTGTTTTTCAAAGCTATCTTCCAGTTAAATATCATTATATTTTATATGGAGCTTTATAGGGGTATATTAATACAGTAGGTTGCTCAGGGGTATGGTTTTTTCACATTCAAGCAATATAAATTGGCCAGTATAAGTGCGAGTGTAGCTTAGTTATTTACTTAGGGAAAAAATGCTGAACTCTCTGTATTAGTTAAAAGAATTACATTATATGCTATACCCAAGCAAAACAGTATTTCTAATATTTGCCCCAGATTTTTGATGGAAAATTTACATTGCTATCAGTTACCTCAAATTAACATTCAGTGGCAGAATATAGCTTAATCAAAGTTTTTAATCAGAACCTTTCCTAATTCTCCCCACCTGGACAGCTAAAACAGTGTAAATTTGTTAAATTTAAGTTCAGCCACTATTGATTGTTGTCCAGCAGGGGGAGATTTTGTGATAGTCTTAAAGTTCTCCAAACCCAAACTTTCTGAGATTTAGGAGGGATAATAGATATTTTCTGCACCAGTGACTAAAATGAGATGTTTTTAGGATTTAATCTCACTGACAGGGACACTTATTTGTAGCTGTGGTGGTTTGTTTTTGTTTACTTTTTAGAAACTCTGGCATCTCTTATATAGCTTGTCATGCCAATAAAGCACACTGAAACTTAGTTCAGGACTTCTCTCTACTACGGATATAAAATCCCAGTTAACCAATTAAGGGGGGAGGGGGTGGAGTCGCTGGGCTGAAGCAGCAACCCTCTCCAGTAGCAAGGCTTGAGCAACCCCTGCTTGTGGTGGCCAAAAGTGTCCCATAGGCAGGGGTTGCTCCGGTGTCTGGACTGGAGCAGCCCCTATGTCCATGGCGCCTGCCTCCCCTGCCCCCCACGGTTAACCTTAACCTCTCTACTACCCCCTTATGTGCCTAAATCCATTTGAAAATGGACATCTAAGTCACGTAGGTGCTTCTGAAAATTTTACCCTCAAGCAAACATCTGTTTGCTCCTCTATACAAGTCAGAATAGGTCTCTGTGTCACGTTATTAGATTTGTTTGGTTAGTGTCTGCAAAGTGCCTTGAAAACAGAAAGACTTTAAGCAAATACAATTCATGACACTATCTACATTTTTAAAAGGCATCTCAAATCAGTAAAGCAGCTTATGTAATATGCACTTAAATGTAAGAGAATGTATTTTAAAACCACGTTAGTTACAAATCAATTTATCTTACTGCACTCAGAACAACTTCTTTCCATGATCAATATCACTAATTGTTGAAGGAAGATTCTAAGGGCTTGTACTTAAATCTTGATTTTAAAAATCATTTGCATGGCCAGATTCTGATCAATTATATGAATGTAATCAAGAATAACTCCACTGACGTTAGTTGATTACATAGGTGTAAAACTGATAAGTGAGTGAAATCAGAATGTTCTTTTAAAGATGTAAGACAATTAGATACCTGATCTTGTGATCCTTATTTATCAAAGTAGGCCCAATGAAGTAAGGAGACAAACTGTGCTCTGGAGAAACTAGAGCATATGTGGAATAGCTCCAATGGCTTTGTTAGATTAGAATATACCAGTCACCAGTGTCAGAGAGAAGTTTGGCTCAATAGAACCACTCACATGAATAAAGCCTAAGATAAGACACAGATACAGCTTAAATGGTTTTACAAAAAGATGTGGTTCATCTTTAAAGCTGTGGCAAAAGTTTTTCAAGTTCTTCTGAAAGAGTACAGAGATCTCAATGACTTTTTATCGCTAAATAGAAGCAGAGGTGAAAAAACACAACCCCTTTCAAGAACAAAATTAACATCACATGTGTATATTAAAATGAAATGTTATACAAGAAAAACTACTTCAGAGTTCAGTTCAACAATGTCACGTGGATGGCAATGAATTTGATACAACTAAAAAAAATTAAAAACTCATTAATTTTAATGTATTTGAAATATTAGAAAAGTGCAAAATTTAGGCTGTGGCTTCATGTAGAGGTGGGGAAACCTTCTTCTACTGGGGTCCACTGACACACAACAACAACAAAAACCAGTCAAAAGCCACAAATAGCCTTCCAGGGGAGCACAGTGGTTCTGGGCTTCTTCTACACTCCAGAGTGGTGTCAGACATCAAGTATTCAGGGTATGGAAGGGGGCTTCAGACTGGGGCTAAGGAGTTTGGCGTCTGAGAGTGGGCTCATGGCTGGGCAGGGGGGATAGGGGAAAGTTAGGGTGCAGGAGGGGGTTCTAACCTTGTGCAGAGTTTTGGGGTAAGGGTTATGAGAGGAGGTGTGGGGATAGAGCTAGTGCCAGGGTTTCAGGTGTGGGAGAGTACTGGCTCTGCTCAGTGCAGCTTGAGGCAGCTGTCAGCCGGCAGCACAGTGAGGCAGACTCCCACTCTGGCCTGATCCTGTAATGCCCCTGGAAGCTGCCACAGGAGGCACTGGCATGCTTCCCACAGACACCACTCTGCCCCCGCAGCTCCCATTGGCCACTGTTCCCAGCCAATGGGAGCTGCAGGGCAGCACACATGGCCTCTGAGCTTCCCTGTTCCCTTCCTGATCATCAGCATCCCTGCAACTAGGGGCCACAGGGAGCCAGTGCAGCTTCCCCTTGCAATAGGTCAAGCCAACACTCAGTTCCAGCCCAGTGGAGGGGCAAAGAGGAAGCATTTTCCAGCCTATGGCAAGTCTCTACACCATAGGCTGGATCAAATTAAGCAGGGGCTAAATGAAAAGCAGCATTCAACAATGCTTTTGCTGAGTCCAACAATCTAACAGTTCAAAAGCAAGGCATAATTATCAAGATGGCTCAACACCCACGAACAGTTTGTTACAAACGTGTTTTTAAATTCCTACTGGAATTTGTTAAGGAAAAGATGTCAGTTTTGAGCAGAGATGCTGGAGGTGGCCATCTTGATGTAAAGTGATGCCATCTGTGCCACTAAGAGTAGAAGCCCAGTAAAAAGGACTTAATCCATTCAGCTATAAACTGGCTTAAAATTTGTAAGGCCCAATTTCTACCACATTGTGATTCCTAGAGCAGAATTTGACTCTGTTAAGAGCTCTTCTTATGACTATAAACTAGTATGCATCCTGAGGTTAACAATCCCTTCCATTGCGTTCTCATTCTACCAGTTTTACAGATACCATAGCGTTTCCAGCAAGAATGTTGCTGAATTCAGATGGAGAAAGGCAATCACAATGTGTATGTGGGTTCAAAAAAAAAAAAAAAAAAACCATCCTGAGGATACTTCATCATGAGTTAATGATTTGGCATGACATTTCATACATTCATGTGATCTAACCGATTTTCTATAGCTATTCCTGATTACATATTATTTAAAAGCACCATACCAGAACCTGAATTTTCTGAGTTTTTTAAAGTCAAATTAATAAAGTGGATCAGTATTTTCCTCCTAAACTCTCGCATCTATCTTATTATATGAAAATGATACAATCTATTATCACAAAAGTCAGTGCACTTAGTTTATATACTGTTAGAGGGCATTTATTTAAATTACTCCAAAACTAAAGTAAATGATTTTAGTTCAAGAGGGAGGTTGGGTAAATGGAAGATTGATGGGCAATATATTGAACAAATTAGCTCTTTTGCTTATCAGGGTATCTGGTTCTGAGAAAATGGACGATGGGATAAATATATTCAGGTAACAAAAAAGAAGGCCTCCAATTCAATGTAAGCTGTTACAATACCTCCATGAGTCCCGGTGTAACTTAATTGCACTGGCCTGGCCTTTAAACTGTTTAAGGCTGTGTGCCAGGGATGGAATGATCCCACAGGACTAGAAGTGATCCAAATAATGCTGCCAACTTTCCAGACTGGATAGGCCAGAAACCACCACTACCACAAATGATGTCCAGTTGGAAAAGTTGATAACCCTATCCAAAACTTTTTAGAAAGCTTCTTGATCCCCTAAATAATGTCCCAGATTCTCTTCTTAAGAGTCCAGATAGGCATAAATTCTGTTTTGTCCAAACTGCAATACTGAATATGTATTTTTGGCTTTGCAATCATAATATACATACCAATAGCAGTTTTCAATTCTATACTCAAAAGGAAGAGAGTGCATTAGGGCTTTTTCATGTAAACTGCCTTGGTTAGAACATATTCAAAATTCTTTGCCTTCTCTAGTACTCTCAGAATTGGAAATGATTAGATTTAAATTTAAACATGTGAAATCCCTAACCAAATTGAGATTAGAGGATACTAATAAACACGGCAGTTGTTTCCATTACAAAGGTGTCACCTTGGTTTCCCCTTGTTAAAAAGGCTCATGGGTATTCCAGATATTTATACAATTTGTCCAAAACCAAGAAGGGCTTTTAGAGATCTCCATTTTCAATCTATGCAGACAGTTTACTTAGAAGGTAGATTTACTGGCATTGAGAGATGCACCCATCTTAGTCCATGTGGCTGTAGACAGGTAGAAGATTTACCCAATTATTTACTATATTGTAATTTGTATTGCCATTGGAGGTCAAAATGTTTTTCCATGTTTTGTTCCAGATTCATTTTTCTACAACCTCTCAGAAAAAAAAAATTATATATTAGGAACTGGTAATGTATCTGTGATCCAAGCTGTTACTCTAATTGCGTGGACAGCTGCTAAAATAAGGAAATGGAAACTGACATGGTGATTTATATGCTTTAATTGACTTATGTACTTTATCATTTGTATTTGTCATTTAAAATCGAGAATTTTAAATTTTACTATAGTATATTATATTTTGGTGCACTGTCCTTTTGCTAGATCAGTTAATTATTAACCTCTCAAGTTAACTTTGTGTCCCTTGCATACATTCTGAAGGTTAATGATATGTGCCCTGCTTTGATTCTGATCCAGAGTAAGCTATTTTATGCAGATATGGCCTACAGAGAGAAATTTGCAGAATCAGGTTCTTCAGGTCACATATTTAAACGTATTTAGAGGGATTTTCAAAAGTGCCTAAGCACGTCTTCTTCTTTAAGAACCTAGACTTTTCAAAATCTGACCCTCAATAAATAAGACCTTGATTCAGAAAATGACTTAAGCATATGCTTAAATCTATCCCTACTGACTTCCAAAGGGACTTGAGCACATTTAAATTCTTTCCTACAAGGGACTTTAAAGCCAACAATCTAAAGATCTAGATGCTTTAAGTTGCAGATGGGCATCTAGTGAGATTTTCAAAGTAATATAAGCACCTAACTCCCACTGAAATCAATATTTTGGTAAATTCCACTGAATGTCTACCTTTATCATTAAATGCCTAATTACCTTTTAAAAAAATTGACCTTTAGTTTCCAGTTGATTTTTCAAATACAAACAAAGTCAGAAAAAAGGAAACAGCTGATTACAAACTTTTGCTCCCTAAAAACAAAAGGTAGGATTCTG
Organism: Rafetus swinhoei; assembly: GCA_019425775.1. Lineage (NCBI taxonomy): Eukaryota > Metazoa > Chordata > Testudines > Trionychidae > Rafetus > Rafetus swinhoei. The sequence goes on from CM033437.1 coordinate 230,860,056, forward strand.
AGGTCCCTCTTGATTTTTTAGTCAGTCCTTAAATAGGCAAATATCTGACAGATTCAATGGGAAATCTGTATGAACACGGGCAATATGAAACCAGAATCATAATCTGAATATTTGGGAGTCAATTTTTAGCTATTTTTAAAATTCTAAGGTAAAAGTTGTATAACTAGGCAATACAGGCTTAATCTAAAGCCTAACATCAATGGGAGTCTTTTCATTTGGGCTTTGAATCAGGCCCTGGATGAAAAAAAAATGTGTTAAATTGAGTGTGTATAATTTTTATGTTCACCCCACATGTCACAGTAATCTCTGGCTTGTCTCCATTTAAGTTCTTTCCCCACTCCAATGGCTCTGCTATCAAGTAGTGGACTCTAGACTCATTTCCCCAAAGGCTGGAATGCTGGAACAATCAATGGCAACAGAAAGTTTGTCAACGGGTTTCAGACCCATTGTACAAAAAACCAACCTGGTGGCCTGAAATGTAAGCAGCTTTAGAAAAGGACAATCAGACATTTTTCTGAACATGAGACAACTATAAAAGTCGGAGATGAGAGAACCGGGAACAAACACAATGAGAAGATGAGTCTCACATGAAGCAAGGGGGTTACATGGTCATATAGGAGGAATGTACAGAATTAAGCATATCACTCTCACTTTAATCTGTCATATTTATCTCCATTTTCACACAAAGAAGTCCCCCAGATTCTGTAGCACGTTAAAATTATGATTACTTTATTATCATGTTGTTCTTGAACTGTACCTTTCCAAGAATGCTGATGGCACAGGCCATTCCAACTTGGCCAACTCCCACTACAGTGATCTTATTATTAGGGGTGGTGGATCCTGCTACAATTGAGGTAATCAGCTTCTCTTGTAAAGTGGCCATTGTATTCTGCAAGATAGAAACACAAAATCCTGTAGATTAAACTCAATCACATTTCCCACACGCTTCATATTAAAAAAGGAAAGATAGCTATTTAGCTTCCAATGCTGAAATTTGCAGATATATATTTTTACATGGCACTTCTATTTCAAAGTTACAGAGGCAAGTCATTTATATAACACACTAAACAGACACATGAGCATTGTTGGCATTCACTGTCCAGTTTCATACAATTCCACTCTACACACCTAAAATTTCATTTGGATACAATGTACTTTTTCCTCTCTAGATGGACTGTTGCTGTGAGGAGGTAGACAGCTGCTTTGTGATAGTTGTATTTCAGTATTGGGTTAAGGGATACTTTGTAAATCCTTCGAAACCTTCTGGAAGGAAGGCTTTTGAATAAATACAGTGTCACTTGCTTAAATGGGTCCCCACTGCTCCTTTCATTCTATATACATGGTGAGTCTTTTTTTGCTTTATGTTAATATTCTAATTCATTTGTGTATAATAAACTATGTTAGCAGTGAGCTAACATGGCATTTATTTTTATTTGGCTTTTGAAACCACTTTTGCTCAACCTGTAAGATAGCACCACTAAGCCTTGTCTTCACCTTTTGATTCTCTCCCTTCCTACACCAAATATTTAAAGAAATCCTCTAAATTGGGTATCTATGTTTTGGGGATATGGACACACACACCAATATTCATTTGCAAACAGTGACCCTTGTCCTACAAGCTGCTTCATGAGGGCTGACTCCTGTCTGTGCATGAAAAGCTCCAGTGATGACAACGGGGGACTGGAGCCAGAATTTGTAATTACTAGTTGAGTAACTAGGTATCTCTGTGATTTGTGTGCATCAGTCTGTGCCAATCAATGTAAGCAAATCAAAATTGCAATTGCCCAAAAGATTTTGGGACCCCAAAATCAGTAGTTGCTTTGGAAAATGTGTCCCAATGATGAGAGTATCTCTTGATCCACATGCAAGAGAAGGACAAAATCTTAATACAGGCAAGAACTCCTGCATTATTTCTTCATCTGTAGAATGTGTAACATACAATGTTCAAGAAAGCATTTCCTAGGGAAGTGGTTCTCAAACCATGGGTCATTTTAATGGAGTCACCAGAGGTGGCTAAGAGTTGCTGGAGCCCAGGGCCAAAGCTCAAGCAAAGCCCCACCATCCATGGCTAAAGTCCAACCCTGGACAGCAGGGCTAGGTTATAGGCCCCCTGCTTGGGACTGAAGCTCTTGGGCTTTGTCTCCCCACCCCTATCTGCCCAGCTTGGGGCAATGGGGCTCAGGCTTCAGTCCCACCTTCTGGGACCATGTCAGTAATTTTTGTTGTCAAAAGGGGGGGGGAGGTCACAATTAAATGCAGTTCGAGAACCACTGTCTAAGGCTTATTAGGAATCAGGGGGAGGGGAGAGGGGAATAAAACCAAAGATAGTCATTACACATTCTTCATGTCTTGCAGAAATTGAAAGGTGTGCACTGAATGAGTCAGAGGATTACTGGAAGAAAAAGGACAGTCTCTGTGGGTAAGGCATCTGAAGCCTGGCCTGGAGAAATACATTCTATACATGCCTCTGACACCCAGCTTCGGTGTGATGCTGGGCAAATTGCTTAAACTAACATTTTCACAGGTGGTCACTAAATGCATGTTCCTCATTTTCTGCACACCCAACATGAAACACATGGTCCCAGATTTACAGAAGCACTAAATACTCAGAACTGCACATAAACTTGATAGGTGTTTTGAACATACTAAGTCCAATAAAAATGCCAAATATGCTGGAAAAAATCAGGCCCTGTGTGTCTTAATATGGACACGCAGTTAGTGGGAATTTTTGACAATTTTGGCCTTAACTGATCTGAGCTGCACTATCCCAGCTGCAAAATGGGGGAGAAAAGGGAACATCACCAGCAAATCTCACCGGGTTGCTGTGAAGATTAAGTAACCAGTGTTTGTGGAATACACCTACTTGATGGTGAGCACACCAAGAAATGCCTAGCAGAAAATTAAGGATGCTGTGCTGAGTGCCAGATTTGGATGGAAGGCAGCTGAGGCCTGTGGCCACATGGTACATAAAAATAAGGTGAACCACGGGACAGCTACTCAGTCCCTGAATGAGGCCGGGGGGAAAATAGCACGTGATCATGCAAGTAAAGGCGGCATCATAAAGCATAGAAGCAAGGCAGCTGGATTAAATTAATATTTATTTCGAGTTTTCATATCCTACTCATAACTCCGGTCATCTGAAGAAGTGGGCTGTGCCCACAAAAGCTCATGATACCATCTACGTGTTTTGTTAGTCTATAACGTGCTACCAGACCATTTGTTGGATTAAAGTTGGTCAATCTTAATTTTGCTCTTGCCTAATTTTACCAAACAGGATAAACTTAAAAAACAACAAATGGTCTGGTAGCATGTTATAGACTAACAAAACATGGAGAAGGTATCATGAGCTTTCCTGGGCACAGCCCACTTCGTCAGATGACCGGAGTGTTTTTAAGTTTATCCTGTACAGACTGACTTGGCTACCCCCCTGAAGCTTTACCAAAGAGGTTGGGTTTTGGCCTTTTCTGTTCCCTAAAACGGCAAGCTCTGCTGACTCAGAAAGGCCCTAGGTCAGGGGTCCCCAACCTGGGGTATGCATACCTCCAGGGGGTAGAGAAGCTTGTCAAGGGTGTACAGGGAATATTTGGTAAATGACTAGATTATCCTAATTGAAATATTCCAAAAGTAGTAGTGTTAGTGAAAAAAAGTTGTGGATTCTAGAGTCTAGAATTTATTTCCTTTCATATTGAATAGGGGGTATGGGAAGGTTTACTAAAAGCCAAGGGGGTACAGGGACGAAAAAGGTTAGAAACCCCCTGATCTAGAGTCCAAATGATAATTATCCACTGCCGGGCGGAGGCAGCAGGAGCAGCGAGCTCGGGGCCACAGGTGTGCCAGCGGCTGGGGCAGTGGAGAAGGAGCCAGACAGCCGCGCTTCCCCGGGGCCCCCAGTGACTCAGAGCAGGGTGTGGTCAGCTCCGCGCCTGGCAAGCAGCCGGCCCCGCCATCGCCCCAGCCCCTGGAGCTCCGGGCCCTCAGCCAGAGCCGTGCGGCTACAGGGTCACGCCCCCGCGCCTGCCCGGCTCTCAGCCCCTCCCCCCGGCTGGCACCTCGAACGCTAAGCGCCTCCGGGCCCTGCGCGCGCAGCCGCCCATCCCGCTTCTCCCCCCCTTCCCCCGGGGCCTGCCTCCCCAAGTCCCCCGAGTGCGCCCTCTGCGGGGAGAGACGGGCCGCAGCCGCCCGGGCGGCTCAAGGGCACGCGGCTGGTCCCCAAGCCGGGCCTGCCTCAGCACGTGCAGCGGCACCCCCAGTGCCCTCTGCACACGCCCCCGCGGAGATTTAAGGAGCGGGGTTCCCTTCTCCGGCCCCCCAGCCAGAAGCGGAGGGAGTTGTTTCCTATGCCCTGCCCATCTCCCCGGGATGGAGATGCTGCCATGCGATCAGAAAAGCGACCTCCATCCCTGCTGGGAGCAAGGGGGAGGGGGAGGGGGAGATCTGCGCCCTTCCTGAAGTGCTCAATGTTAACCGGGTCTTGTGCAATGGGTGGGGGGCCTCTCCCCTCTGCCCTTTAAACAGCCGCAGCGCTGCGATGGGATGGAGAGATCCCACACCCACACACACCCCGCCCGCCCCAAAAGTGGGATCCCATCCTGCTGCCATCCCAACCAAGCGGGCCTGGGGCTACAGAGGGGCAGGGGAGGGACAGTCCAGCAATGCAGAGAAGAGGAGAGGAGGAGGAAGTGCTGTGCCCTGCCTAAAGGCCCACATCACAGCGCGGCCCTACGAATGGGGGAGAAAGAGTTCGCGCTTTCTGTGAAAGCGCCCCACTCCCTCAAGCAGGGGCCAGCGCAGTCACGCAGCGCGGTACCCACCTGTGTGGGGATGGACGGCGCAGGAGGAAGGAAGGAGCCGGGCGCAGCAGCAGCAGCGTGTCGTGCGGAGCTCAGACAATGTCAGACCCGGCTGCGAGGGAAGAAAGAGGCGGATCCTGCTCAGCGGCTCGGCGGCGTCTCCTCCGGTTACGCTATTGTGATTGGAAACCCGAGCGCTGCCCCCCCCACAGCCTCACTCAATCCCCTTCAAGGACACAGGCCCACGTCTCGGCCCCAAATCGGCCAGCCCTCCTTGAGTCACTTACAGGAAGGGGCTTGGTTAGCCATTCGCAGGGCTCCACAGCGGGGCTTTCTTAAAACTTTGCCGCTGGGAGCCAAACCTCTCTACCTTTCAGCTGCATGAATGAGTCTTTATAAACTCAGTCCCCACCTATTAGAGTTTAAACCAACTTGTATGACCTCAAACCTCCCCCTTTATGGCTTAACCTTAAACAAGCCGTTTTTAAAAGCCTCTTTCACTTGTGACCAATAACTTCAGAGGTAGCAAGGAACTGTTAACAGCAACAGAGCGTAGCTGCACAAGCCAGCTACTGGCAGGGTCCCCATCTTTGCGGCATCTGTGCCTCAAGTACTAGCGGCTCAGGTCACAGCTGTGTGAGATGGAAGTATTACCACCTCCATTTTACTGATGATGGGGGGACAGACTAAGTACGCAATTTGCTCAAGGTCACCCAGAATGGCTGTGGTAGAAGTGGAAAGAATTCTACTAAGTCACAAGCCTGTGGCTCATTTGTCATCAGTTACTATTTGTATTCCTTCTGGTAGTGCCTAGGGATCCCACCTGAGATGTGGGTCCAGTTGCACTAAGCACGGTACAACCTTTGAGAGACAGTGCCTGCCCTATCCAGATACTTCTTATGACCTCCATCACATAATGTCTGATTGCCTCAAAAGTATTATTGAATTTCTTCTCATGGCATGCTAGTGAAGTATTAGCCCTATTTTCAAAGGGAGATCTTAGGTTAAATTACTTGCCTAAATTTACACAGGATGGCTCTGGCAGAGCAAGATATTTAACTACTGCAGTGCCTAAGCTCTAAGATCATCCCATGCTTCTCCTGCTGCAACAATTTAGCTTGCTCATGCCTGCATCTCTGTTTCTGACATGTTTTGGCAAGTATATGTTTACAGCTGTAGCCCTACCACTCTATCAGAAGCATGTGTTAATTTTTGTTGTGTATATTTGTCCAACTTGCTATATAAGATCCTCCAGCAGGGAATCTAATCACCCTCTCTGTGTTCTTGTAAACAATTAAGCATATCAATAGCTCTCATTGAATAATAAACTAGTAAATCACTTGAAAAATGAGATGCCTTGGCTGTGAGTTATATTTTTGTTCCCACATAAAAACAAATGCAGGTGTATTATTTATGCTTATATAAACATTTACATTCTTTCCCAAATACTATTTTCTCAGTGGATTTGCTTCTCCTTTCTGTGATTGAGAAGAGGAAGGGAGGGAGGACACCAGACCTAATGTACATTGTTGGCTCCTCTACAGGACTGGAGACTCTCGATTTCTATTCAGGCATAACTACTTGTGAGTGATCACTGAGCAAGGGCTTCCAAGCTTCTCCCCCTATTAAATAAGATACCAGAGTAAAAGTAGATGAATTTAAACCTTCTTTTAAATATGGTGCTTGGCACAGCAAAAAATTCCACTGAGCATTAGAAAACCCCTGTGCCTTTCCAGATGGTGTAGTGTGTGGTTGTTTGGATGAAAAATATAATAAGACCATTCAGTATTCAGTCCCTGGACTGCTGTATCTGGTTTTCTGAAATAAAGTGGTGCATGAGTTTCATCGGGCAAAGAATGATGGTGGGAAGGGCAGTGAAATTCCAGGCAAGGAAAAGGATGATTTAGATGGGCACAAGTGAGACATGGATAACTGAACTTTAAGGAAATTGGATATAAAAAGGAACAAGCAAGAGGAGAGATCAAACCAAGGTGGCTCGCTGGTGCACATCAAGTTTCTGTATTTCTACTGTCACCCTATGAATTTTCATCATTAAATTGTAAATTCTTTGGACTGGGGTCTTTTTCTTATTCTAAGCACAGCATTCACCAGAATTAAAACAATATTAATTAAACAGAAGAAAAACTTGTCTCATGCCAACCATTAGCAAGACTTTAATAATTTTAGAGGTGACAAAGATTTATTATTTGATATTTATTATATAGATACTTGGTTAGAGATAAGATGCCTCATTGTGCTTGGCTCTATACATATATCTAGAACAGGCAGTCCAGGCCCTCAAGAACTTATAAATGTGATGGTAGGGGGGGGGGAAGGAACAGAATCAGAGAAAGAAGAGTACTATCTGAATTTTTTACAGATGGGGAATTGAGGCACAGACATGTCCACTGATGGGGGGTGAGGGAGGCAAAGAGGGTCGTTGCCCCAGGGCTCAGAGATTCAAAGGGGCCCAGAGTTCTGGGCCAGCAGCAGTGGCCAGAACCCCGAACCCCTTTGAATTGCCACTCGAGCGCTACTCAGAGGATGGGGGTGGGAGGGCACTGCAGTCTGGATAGCGTTAAGAGCTGACTGCCCTTGGCCTTTGCCCCTTCCCGGAGCATGCCCTACCATTGTTCATTCCCTTTTCCTCCTCCACCCCCTCTGAACAGCTGATTGCAGCAGGTGGGAAGTGCTGAGAAGGAGGTGGAAAAGCTGATCTGTGGGGCCCACCAGTGAGTGGGTGATGCTGGCGGAACAGGGAGCAGCTGATGAGGGTAGGGACTGCTACTTTCTTCTGTAGGTGCTCCAGCCCCAGAGCATCCTCAAAGTCAATGCTTATGTGATCATGTGGATCAGAGTTCTGGTGCAGAGGGGTCTGTGCCTCAAAGTTTGGGTTCAAAGTGTGCAGCCATTAAAGGAAACTGAAAGGAAAATGTAGCAGGTCCAGGGGTTGCAATCCTCTTGCAAGATATAAGCCTACCTGATAGCTCTGGCTTATTATTTTTTTAAGAAAAAACTGTAGCGATCAAACATAAAAAAGCAGTGAGACGTGAAGCGATATTTAGCACTGTGTTTACATTACACACATAGCCTTTATTTATCTTTAGTATTTATGACCAGGACAAACTACCATATTGATGAGTGACTGACAATACAAATCATATATTAAATAATATAGACATAGTTTTTCACTTAGGGCACATCTACCCAGCAGGGCAAAAGTCAAATTAAGCTATGCAACTTCAGCTACGTCAATTGCATAGCTGAAGTCAAAATAGCTTAATTTGGCTTTTGGCACTGTCTACACAGCAGGAAGTCGAAGGGAGGACACTCTTCCTTCAACTTCCCTTACTCCTTGTGGAATGAGGATTACAGGAGTTGGAGTAAGAAGTCCTCCAGCTTGACATTATTTCGAAATAATGGCTTGTAGTGTAGATGCGCTTCTAGTGTAGATGCAAATAATGTCAGTTATTCTGAAATAATGTTGATGTGTAGACGAATCCTTAGTGCTTTCCAAAAAGAAAACTTCAGTGAAGGAAGGAATTATTGTTCCCATGCAACAAGTGAATAAATGTAGTTTTGGCCAAAGTTATACAGTGAATCAAATTAGAACCAGGATTTCTGATTTCCAGGTCCCTGGCCTACCTAGCAAGTGGATGCTTTCCTTGCAAGCCTTCTTTACTTATCCTGGTTGGAAGCACTGATAAAGCCCCAGGGGACAGTATGATAACAAACCAAGATTCATATCTTTAATAGTGCAGTTGGATTTTACAGTATTGCCTTGTGGGATTATTTTCAGTCCTTCAGATGTTCACAAAATCCATGACCTCTTGCCAGTGCAGGATTTGCAATGTTTTGTGATGTTGAAATACTAGATGTTGAAAACAATCACTCTGAACACTCAAATTTCCACCTCCACTGATGCACATGAATTAGGCTTATGTTTAAAATAGCTTTCATGTTAAAAAACAAAATGAAAGGCACAGGTCAGTAAAACCAGAAGTCATTGCCCTCGGATAAAAGTCAGGCCGCCTACGTGACATTAGTTCAGGACTCTCTCTTTGCAGTTCCCAATGGACAAGAGATAACCTCATAAAACCATCACCATGCTTTGCATTACAGGGCAATTCAGCAGCCTCAGATTGGTGAGCAAAGCCTGCTGTGGCTAAACAAAGTACTCCTTTCTCCAGCGTTGTCAAATCAGCACATTTCAAGTGCAGACAAAAATTCAGTGAGAGTTAAAAATTATATGTGACTGGTCATCATACATATAGATAATTATTTTTATTTGTAGAGTTTAAGTCCTATATGATAAGTAGGATTCTTCTTCTCTGCACATATTTTTGCAAGCTCTACTTATTGCTTCACGTCTCACTGCTTTTTTATGTTTGGTCGCTACAGTTTTTTCTTAAAAAAATAATAAGCCAGAGCTATCAGGTAGGTTTATATCTTGCAAGAGGATTGCAACTGTAGGAATCTTTTAGTTACCCTGAGATTTTTGGATGGATCTGTTCCTCAGCATGTACATGATAAAGCTGTACTGCTATCTCTAGATAACCAGCACATAAATGCAATTCCCTATGAGTTTTTTGCACAGATGTATCTAAACTGATACAAATCCCTAGTCTAGATTTGTTGGACTACTGTAGAAAGTAACTTGCACTAGTGCAATTTACCTTGCTGCCAGTCATTTGTTAATATGTATATTACTGCAGTGTGCTTACACTACAGCGGGAGTGGGGAACCTTTTTTGGGTCGGGGCCATTGACCCACAGAAAAATCAGTCAGGGGCTCATACAAGTGAGAAGCAAAAAACAACAACAAAAAACCCTCACTGATGTGGCCCCTGACTGAGAAGAACAACATTCCCCACGTTTCCTTTGGACATCAGAGCCTAGGGGGCAGCCAAGTAGTAGATTCTGTGTGCTCCAACCCCACGGTGGTGGGAGGGTTGGAATGCCAGTACAGGCTCCCCAATGCTGGGGTGGGGGGACCCCTGAGCCACAGGGGCCGCATCCAGGCAAGCCGGGGACCGCATCCGGCCCCCAGGCCTGAGGTTCCCCACCCCTGCACTACAGCTACATCAGTGTACTGGTTCATCTCCCTTTCTTAAAGCATTGGCAAGGGCCCACTGTTTAAAGGTTGTGGAGAAAAAAGGAAGCAGATGTCCCAAAACCACAGTCATTCTGGCTCGAAGGAAGTGTAATGCAAAGCTTTTTGCTGCTAATGATAGTCTCCTTTGTTTCTTCCCTTACTGTTTTATACCTAAGAATTTGCATACAAATGGGGTGCTCTGTTGACATTCTCATAAAGATGGAACCAACCAGTTATTTGTGGTCACATCTAGCCTTTGTCTGGTGATTAGTTCAGCAAACCTGTGGTGGGAAGAACACCTCAGCAGACCAGCACCCTGGCATTTAATTTCAAAAAGGGGAATTACACAAAAATGAGGAGGTTAGTTAACAGAAATTAAAAGGCACAGTGACTAGAGCCAAATCCCTGCAAGGTGCATGGAAACTTTTTAAAGACACCATAATAGAGGCCCAACTTAAATGTATACCCCAAATTAAAAAACATAGCAAGAGACCTAAAAAAGAGTCACGTGGCTTAACCACCATGTAAAAGAAGCAGTGAGGACAAAAAGGCATCTTTTAAGAAGTGGAAGTCAATCCTAGTGAGATAAATAGAAAGGAACATAAACACTGTCAAATCAAGTGTAAAAATGTAATAAGAAAAGCAAAAAAGATTTTGAGGAACAGCTAGCCAAAAACTCAAAAGAAATAACAAAATGTTTTTAAGTACATTAGAAGCAGGAAGCCTGCTAAAAAACCTGTGGGTCCCCTAGGACGATCGAACTATAAAAGGCGCAATCAAGGGCGATAAAGCCATTGTGGAGAAACTAAATGATTTCTTTGCTTCAGTCTTCACAGCTGAGGATGTTGGGAGATTCCCAAATCTGCACCGTCCTTTGTGGGTAATGAATCTGAGGAACTGTCCCGGATTGAAGTGTCATTAGAGGAGGTTTTGGAACAAATAGAAAAACTTAATGTTAACAAATCTCCGGGACCGGATGGCATTCATCCAAGAGTTCTAAAAGAACTCAAATGGGAAATTGCTGAACTATTATCTGTGGTTTGTAACCTATCCCTTAAATCGGCTTCCGTACCTAATGACTGGAAGGTAGCCAACGTGACACCAATATTTAAAAAGGGCTCTAGAGGCGATCCGGGCAATTACAGACTGGTAAGTCTAACTTCAGTACCTGGCAAATTAGTCGAAACAATAGTAAAGAATAAAATTGTGAAGCATGTAGAAGAACATAATTTGTTGGACAAAAGTCAACATGGTTTCTGTAAAGGGAAATCCTGTCTTACTAATCTATTAGAGTTCTTTGAAGGGGTTAACAAACATGCGGACAAGGGGATCCAGTAGATATAGTATACTTAGATTTCCAGAAAGCCTTTGACAAGGTCCCTCACCAAAGGCTCTTGTGTAAATTACAATGGCCATGGGATAAGAGGAAGGTCCTTTCTTGGATTGAGAACTGGTTAAAGACAGGAAACAAAGGGTAGGAATAAATGGTAAATTTTCAGAATGGAGAGGGGTAACTAGTGGTGTCCCCAAGGGTCAGTCCTAGGACCAATCCTGTTCAACTTATTCATAAATGATCTGGAGAAAGGGGTAAGCAGTGAGGTGGTAAAGTTTGCAGATGATACCAAACTGTTTAGGATAGTCAAGACAGAAGCAGACTGTAAGGGACTCCAAGAAGATCTCACCAAACTGAGTGATTGGGCAACAAAATGGCAAATGAAATTTAATGTGGATAAGTGTAAAGTAATGCACATCGGGAAAAATAACCCCAACTATACGTACAGTATGATGGGGCTAATTTAGCTACGACAAATCAGGAAAGAGATCTTGGAGTTATCGTGGACAGTTCTCTGAAAACTTCCACACAGTGTGCAGCGGTCAAAAGGCAAATAGGATGCTAGGAATTATTAAGAAAGGGATAGAAAATAAGACCCAGAATATCTTACTGCCCCTGTATAAAACTATAGTACGCCCACATCTTGAATACTGTGTACAGATGTGGTCTCCTCACCTCAAAAAGATATTTTGGCCTTGGAAAGGGTTCAGAAAAGGGCAACTAAAATGATTAGGGGTTTGGAACGGGTCCCATATGAGGAGAGGTTAAGCGACTGGGACTTTTCAGTTTAGAAAAAGAGGAGACTGAGGGGACATGATAGAGGTATATAAAATCATGAGTGGTGTGGAGAGGGCCGATAAAGAAAAGTTATTTATTAGTTCCTAAATAGAAGAACTAGAGGACACCAAATGAAATTAATGGGTAGCAGGTTTAAAACTAATAAAAGAAAGTTCTTCTTCACACAGCGTGTAGTCAGCCTGTGGAACTGCTTGCCAGAGGAGGCTGTGAAGGCTGGGACTATAACAGAGTTTAAAGAGAAGCTAGATAATTTCATGGAGGTTAGGTCCATAAAAGGCTATTAGCCAGGGGATAAAATGGTGTCCTTGGCCTCTGTTTGTCAGAGGCTGGAGAGGGATGGCAGGAGACAAATTGCTTGATCATTGTCTTCGGTCCACCCCCTCTGGGGCACCTGGTGCTGGCCACTGTCGGCAGACAGGATACTGGGCTAGATGGACCTTTGGTCTGACCCGGTACGGCCGTTCTTATGTTCTTATGTTCTAACCCACCAATAGCAAACAATCTCAGTCTAAACATGGCAAAAATTCAAAACATTTTTCAGAAACCACTTGGCTTAAACACACAAAGCCATATTAAGTTAAACCAGGGGTGGGGAACCTAAAACTGGCTTGCCTGGATCCAGCCCCTGTGGCTTAGCCCCCCCTCTAATACTGGGGAACCCATGATGGCATCCAGCCCCCCTGCCACCCAACTGTGGGGCTAGAGCACACACAATCTACTAAACTGGGTCCCCTAGGCTCTGGTATGCAAAGGGAATGTGGGGAGTATCTTTCTCCTTCTTAGTGTCTTTGCTTCTCACTTGTGTATGGCCCCAGATGGATTTTTCTGTGGGTCAGTGGTCCCTGATCCAAAAAATGTTCCTCACCCTGAGTTAAACCATTTTCACAACTGTCTGAGTACATCTATATGGCCTGTCTGGGATCCAATTCAACTGTTCTTTATGACGCATGCAGTAACTGGAGAGGAGTACTAGAGTGCCCAGATTCTTGATATAGCTTACACTGATCTGTTTCTGAAAAAGACATTCCCTGCCCCTTTTCCACTCCCTTCTAAATAGATGGTTTTAAATTTAAACGATTGTAAATTAAAAGGGTACATATCCAAAGTCATGTAGGGGTGTATTTATTTTAATGTTCAGTAAATACATACCTCCATGAGTACACTGAAACTCAGTTCAGAACTTTTCTCTACTAGGGATGTAAAATCCCAGTTTACTGATTAAACGGGTGGGGAAGGGGGTGAATGGGGACACTGGGCTGGAAACAGGGGCTGCACCTGCCAGTCTTGAGCATCCCCTGCCTGTGGTGGCCCAGGTATTTCTGAGGGATTTTGTAGCAGATTTTCTACCAGGACTAAAGTAATTAAAGTTTAGTTTGACACAGCTATGGTGCTCTTGTGTGTGAAAAAGCTACTTAGAAGAGCATCAAAGCTTAGCTATGCTGCCAGTGGCCTAGTACTTTTGCTCAGGTAGGTGAAGTTTCTAAGTGATGAAAAAACCTTTCTGTCCCGTGATCTGCTTCTGCACTATGGGGCAATAGTAGACTAGCTATGCCACCATAGCTATGCCATTGTAGTCTCCATAGTGTACAAAAGCCCCAAGCCTGTGGGGTTCCCATTGTGTATGGTGTGATTACCTGGCATAGCCAATCAACACATGTCCAGATAGCCACAGATTCTAGCTGAGGTTTCCAACCATTGCTTTGAAATAGATCACTGCTACTGGGGAGCAAGGAGTGTCTTGCAATCTGCAGTTCATAAAGAAATCCTTAGTTCAGTTACAAGTGAGCTTCATGTAGTCTGGTTTCCAGTATCTGGGGGAATTTGACGCTAATAGTTACAATAAGTCAAATCCTAGATCTCTGACAAAGCAAAGTACAGTGGCCAAGATTCACTTCAGGGTCTGTTGTTGTATAAAACCTACAGGAGAATCCTAGCATCAGAAAATCAATTGAGGGAAGTTGTCTTGACAGAAAGTGATCTTCTCCTTCACCAGGGGGCCTAAAGGAATAATCACATACTTAAACTCTATGGTCTTGGCCTCAAAAGAGGGTCTGGGCAGGATAGCTGGAGGCAGCGCCGGATTAAGACATGTGGAGGCCCTAAGATAGATCAAGTTTAAGAGGTCCCATAGTATTACCAAATAAGTGTGTTATTCTAACAGAAAGGACAATGAAAATAGAAATAATAAAGTTTTATATTTGTACTTATACCATATAGATGAGGATGCAACTAAAAACTAATAATTTTGTTTGTATTTAGAGCCCCTCATAATCTGAGACCCTAAACTGTAGTTTACTTATCTTGTGCATAAATCCAGCACTGGCTGTAGGATGCATTGAATGAAAACAAACCATGAGCAGCTTTTCCTGGAGAAAATCCTATAGAATAACACAGTTACTGCCCCGCAGCAGCAAGGCATTATTTTTGCCTTTGTGTCAGGGTGGGTGTTGCTAGACCCCATAAGTCAAGAGACAGATACATTTAGTTCAACATGATTCCTCTAGAACACTTTCTGCATTATATTTATTTAAACATAAATACAAAAGATATTTTTAAATGCAGAAAATAAAACTCTTTTCCTTAAAAAATGTACTTGGTGGAACATCAAGAAGAAAACCTACCCAATAAATCCAGAGTGCCTGTTAACTCCGGTACCCCATGCATAGGCAGACTGTTCTACAGAAAATCAGTGAAAGGGAAGACATATGTACATTGCACGCAAAGTGAATGGGGTTACATTTTGCAACAATTGTGCCAGAGTTCACTATGCAAAAGGTTATCTGAGTCACTGATAGATATGTTTTGAATGTCCACTCTGATCTTTGGACAGATCAGCCCCACACTGTTCCATTTCTTTAACTTTGATGTCACTTTGTTTTAGAATTAGTAATACATTTTGTTCATTTTAGAACTTAGGGAGCAAAAAATCTAATTGGCTAAATACAAATTATAATAATTCCTCACTTATATTCCAAAGTGCTGTACAATGACAAATAAACGTCTTTGTCCCCCTTTTCAGATAGTGAAAGCAATATAACAGAGAGATGTTCAGTGAATTTTCCAGTGTTACACAAGTCTTTGGCAGAGGTAGGAACAGAACCCAGAGCTCCTAAAGTCTCTTATCATAAGATATGTAGGAATGCACATCGGAAGCATAAGCTCCAAATGTCCATTTTTCTAGTTCATGGGTTCTCAATGGTGGCTTGCTGATACCAGGTTTTAGGACTACAACTTTCTATATGCTTGGATGGGATTTCGTTGTGCAACTCACAGTTTATGACAATATTCTGTTGTTTAAAGCTCTATTTTAGCTATTTTTCTCTTAAAATTATTTGGAATAATTTTTTTTGGATTTATGATCAGATAGCAAGGGTGCATTATAGACATTTTAATTTTAAGTCTTCAAATGTGCCTTTGTAGTACCTACAGTGTGTACCTACAGTGGAGGCCATACATTTTCTGCAGTGCTTATTGTATCACTATGTAAAATTTCAGTGGGACCTTAATATGTTCATTCTGTATCCACACAGCCATGAAAATGCCACTTTTCTGCAAATATTGAGCTCTGATTTGAATAAACTGGTTTAAGATTCAACAGAAGTACACAAGCTGCAGAGCACTATTGAATTATTTTGAGACATTTTTTTCCCAAATACATACAATTACCATGTAATGAAGTTGCAGGCAAGAAAGGGCTGGATGGCTGGGGATTTGGTAATAGGATATGGAGCCTTTCAACTCAAGGTACTGTTGCAAATCTGGGCTAGGTTGGTAGGAACTGAAAGCTGTTCTCTGAAATTGGGAGGCTTAATCTAGTTCTTAGTGGAAACATTACTTTTGTCACTAATTTTCCTCCTGATTGACAAAGAGCAAAGAGGCCAAGGGTTGAAGAAGGCATGGAGTATGTGAATCACCTTCTGAGATGTTGGAAGGATTCCCTCTGAGCAGGGCTGGCCTTACCAGGAGGCGAACTGAGGTGGCTGCCTCAGGTGCCAGACTGAGGGAAGGGGTGCCACTAGGACCCAGAGTGTAGAAAATTGTGTCTGCTGCTGGTGCACATGTAGGTAGCAGAGCAGTACCATGAGAGGAGTAGAACAGGAAGAAGGCAGAATTGAGATTTTTGAAAGTTTTGGCCCAAGCAAGGGAGCATGGGGGTGTCATTTGAGCTCCCCGCCTCAAGTGCCAAAATGTTGTGGGCTGGCCCTGCCTTTGAGACAGATTTAAGGGACAGCATGAGGGAGCTCATACTTCCATTACTATTGTGGGGGCTATTTTCTAGATAAATGGGGACTTCTGTCTCCAGTGTGATAAATCCAGAACATCTAAGGAGCATTAGGATTCACAATTTGTCTTAAAAAAGAATAAGTACTGAGGCGAATGATCAATTGATATTGCCACTGTGACTCCCAGCACTTCATTCAGAACATTAGCTACACTCTTGAAGGAAATGAAGGGAGAGGAAAACATTATATTTTCCTATTAGTATGTGCCAGAAATATGCATATGTCTTTAGAGTATACCATTGCAATCATTATGGACATTGAAACTCATGGATCAGTGTGTATATAGGACAGCACTAAATGTAGTTTATGTTCTAGGTCAGTTTCTTTGATTTGTCTATAAAAACTGTGGGAAGAGCAGACAGAAATCCTCTGCCTAGATTTTGCTTTTATTGATTACCACTTGTAACAATAAATGAATTCAGTAGATTAAAAGTGTGATGTATTTATACCATATATGATTAACTGAAGCTTTTGGTTGAAAGGCTGAGATTGAAAGTGATTTCCCTGATGATTTCAAAGGCAGGAAGGAGTTTTACACATGTCTTTGAAAGCCACTCCACAAGTAGGTAAAGAATGTAACAATAACATGCAGGTGTGCTCCATCTATAACTTGATTGTCTTGCTTTGCACTAAAATAACTGTTAGGATTGGCTCTGTCCTTGGAAAATGGAGGCCTGGTCTTCACTTAAAATATATGTCAACATGGCTCATTATGGGGAAAATCCACACCCCTGCGTGCCATAACTATGCCTTTCTAACCCACCAGTGTAGATGCATCTAGGGTGAGAGAAGAATGCTTCCATTGAGCTACTCTTGTTCAGTAAAATCCCTCCCATGGGCCTAGATTGCACCTATACAATAGAATTCTGCCATGGTATCTGTCCTGCGGTAGTCCATGTGGTGTAGACATGGCCAGAGATCTGTGTGCCTGTAGCTCAGGAAGCTCACAGGCTAAGTGTAATGACACACGTGCTGTAGGAATAGAAGGAATTGTTTTGCTTGAATCAATCCATAAGTAATGAACTTCTACGGTACCCCAAAATGATCTTTAGTGAGTGGTGTGGAGGTGTTTATTGTTTTGTTAATACCTCTATTGCAAATTTAAAGAAACACCAAAAATATGCAGTTGGGAAGGCCACTAATTGTGTTGTTTATGCTCAGTGCAACAGGCACACCTCACACTACTTACTTCAGTTAACGTTGCGAAATGGTTTCTGTTATAAACTATTTTCATACACCTCAAGGCCTGAGTCTCCACTCTCACCCTCCTTTACCTTTACTCCTTGGATGGAGTTACCCTAAATCTAAGGAGAATCAGGCTCAATAGGTACTGTACTTTAAGTCACTATATGGCAGTGTCTGAGCAATGTGTCTAGCCTCTTGACAGCCTCATCATCAGCCATGTAAAGAGCCAGCAGCCTGCCAAAGTACGTCAGCTGGCACTCATGAAGGAAATATGACAGCCTGAAGTTGATTGCATCTATATTGCGGGTTATTAGGGAGACTCCCGTTTAAAGACACTGGTCACACACAGTTGCCCTGTCTTGTTCAAAACCAGTTCAGGGATCACCACATGTGCCTTGGCAGGTCAAAACCTGGTGGGCAGATGGTTGTGTCAGTGATGAGAGATTGATTAATGACTATTGTCATGGGCTGTGGGTGAACCCCTGGCTTGGGGAGGCTATCGCCCTAGCACCACTTCTTCTTCTTAAGGCCCCACCGGAGTCCAGCCTCATCCCCATTGTGGTCATTGGTCCCTATCCTGTGCCCCCAGCATCCCCACCATTGTAACCACTGGCCCCTGCTTCCTGGCCCCGAAGCTTGGGGTTGCCAGGTAGCATGACACCAGCCCAGCTGGCCCTAGAGCATGGGCAGGCCAGGAAGTGCAGCCCCTGCATTCCCAGCCCCAGAGTGCAGGGACTGGACAGCCTGGCCCCAGCCTTCCTGGCCCCAGAGCGGAGGAGGCAGCCAGCAATGTCCTGGCCCCCATCACCTGCCCTGGAGTGCAAGGAGGCTGGGCAGCACAACCTCAGCCCTCCCAGCCCTGGAGTATCAGGAAGCCTGGTAGCGCAGCCCCAGCCTTTCTGGCCCCAGAGTGCAGGAAACCAGGCAGCCAGCAGAATTGGAAGCAGGAGTGGAGCTGGGTGCAGTGTGTGAGTGGGCCAGACCTGGTAGTTTGGGGAGGGTTAGCTCCCTCTGCCTCTGATATTGCTGCCACCCATGGCTATGTTTAGACTGCAGAGCTTTTCCGGGATACCTGAGGTATCCCGGAAAAGCTCTGCTGCATCCAAGGAATGCGTCCGCTTTTTCAGAACAGTTTCCGAAAAAGTGGACGTGTTTTTTCGGCATCCCTGTATTCCTCTCGGTGAGAAGAATAAGGGATGTTCTGAAACAGGAGTTTTTTCTGAACTTTGGCCCCATGTAGATGGGCCAAATTTCAGAAAAGGCTCTTTCGGAAAATAAGTGGAAGAAGATAAGCAAATTGTGTATCTTTTCCCGACTTTTCTCTGCAGTGTAGACATAGCCCATGACTGTTGTCACTGACCACTTGTTATGCCAAGCAGATTCCACTGACATGTCCTATGGTGACATCAGAGACCATAGAAGGAATCTAAAAGACAGGCATACTGGTGTGTGATTAAAGAGATCAGTGTCACTGCTCTCACTGAACTTGGCCAGAGCTCAGGAGCAGGATGGAAACTCCTTCACAGTGAATATGGGGCAGTGCTATATTACTAAGTGTTGGCAGCCATGGCAACAGAGTTGCATGTAAAGTCCTGGTAACAATGTGCATAGTTTTGTTACTCTACACATGAGCCAGCCTCTAAGATGAGTGACACAAGGTGGGGTGCCGCACAGTACTCTGCCATTGAATAGCAGAGGGTAAGGTCTAATGTTCTTAGTATCCAGGCACTTGAACATCAGCAGTAACTTTAATTCATGCAGTAATATTAATTTGAGAAATTGCAGTTTGCATTATATTTTAGTGTATGCAACAGATGATGTGTAGTGATATAATAAGAGATCGTTTTAAGTACATTTACACAAGGATGCAATGTTGAAGTTCAGCTTTGAGAAAAAAAATGTTACCACAAAACTGCATACCCTTTTGGATGATCCTTTGACACGTCTTCCATATTTTGAAAATTTATCCATTTCATCACCTTTTGCAATGGGAAACATATTAAAACAAGCTTTAACCCATGATAATTGTTTTACATAATACAAAAAAAAAAACCCTGACGTGTCTGCACTATATTAGTGCTAATTTGTACAGGCAATTGTCTGTTGTCACGAAATTTAAACAGCTACCCCCAGAGATGAGTAAACAATGATACAGACTAGTTCCCTACAGCTGTTGTCACTAATTACTGTTATTTTGGAATTGTTCTTCCCCAGGTTCTACCACTGCTGTAGATAGATTGTCAGTGCAGTAAGTGAGGCTAAATGAAGTTGTAACTCTTGTACAAAATTTCGTATCTTGTCAAATGCAATTTATAATCTGATAAATGAGGTATTATCTTAATATTCAGTCAGGCATGTGTCTTAATATTTGGGGGTGGGGTAGCTGAATTTTATTGAAATGCCATGTCTATATCTAACTGCTTTTCATTGCTAAAGTGAACAGGCAGGGCTGCTGTCAGAAATGCTGGGCCCCTGGGCAAGATGGAAGGGTGGTTCTGGGGCTTTGGAAGGGGCGGAGCCTCTGGCAGAAGTGATGGGACTGGGGCTAGCCTCCTCCAGCCAGCCTTTCAACTCTGCTTGGCCCAAACCACCCCTGGCTCTGACAGCAATTACAAGGGTCTGGGGCAGCTGCCCCTTTTGCTCCATCAGCAGCCCTGCATGCCCACCACTGCTGCTGGCCTGGCATGGCATTGCCACATGGGTGTGGAGCTGGACCATCGGTGACTGCTGGATGGTGCACACAGCACACACATGCCACCATGCCCACAATTTAAATTGCCATGATTTAAAAGTGGCAGGGAGCTCTGAGCTGCTGCCATTACTACCACAACCATGGGCCCTTTTAAGTCACCTGGGCCCCTGGGCAATTGCCCATTTTGCCCTTCCTGTCTGCAGCCCTGTGAACGGCAGAATAGCTATGATCTAAAGATAGGCCCAAGTGACTGTTTTTAATGTTCAGATCTGAATCTTGATCTAAATCCAGGTTTCCCAAATGATCAGAGGCAGAAGAGAAATCAGAGTCTCCACTGTAGCTCCGTTGTGGAGATGGATTCAAGCAACCGAGTTCAGATTCAGATATGGCTCAGAAGCTGAACTCGGAAATTCAGAGTAGGTTCAAGTTGGAACACCTGATCGAAGTAACATGATAAGCAATTAGAGTTTGTAATAAATCACTCTTCTTCAGGAAAAGACACTATGTCTAAATATGGTCTGTTGAAATCACTATAAGTATATAATGCATATATATTCTCCCATTGTTAAGAGAGGGGAAGGATAAAGTAGGCACCCAGGTAACACAGTGATGGACATGATATCGGAAACAAGAGATAGATGTGGTAAGGCTGTTGGCATTTGGAATTGTAGAAAGATGATCCTAACACATTCTTTCCTATTTCATTTTAAGCCCTTGTCAGTGCTGGGTGGATGACAGTTGGTTGAGATTTTTGATGAAACATTTTTCAGTTGGAAAATGCCCATTTGTCAAAACTCAAACTTTTTATGGAAAAAGGTTCTGGTGATTTTTAAAAACATTTTAACAATAAAAAAAAGGAAATTCCATGTTTCTGGTTTGACATGCCTTGTGTTGCAACATTACAGTTAACCTGTACTAAAATATATTTTAAATGGTCTAAGCTGAAATCAAATGTTTTGAAATTGTCCCTAAACATTCCAATTGACTGGAACCCATCTTTTTCTACTACAAAAATTCAGTTTCTGAAAAATTATAAAGATTTTGATTTTTTTATCCCAATTGGAGATAGGGAAACTTTCCTACTCAGACCTAGTGTGAATACTCATATGATACCCATATGAGAGAAATGAACTCTACAGTTCTGAGTTATGATTTAAGAGTGCCAGTATATTGTGACATAATAAGCCATTTCTACTTTGCACAGTTATGTGAAGGTCATTCATTCCTGCTGTGCAGTGTACTGCAGAGAGCTAGGGGCACATGTCCAGCTTATGCCCCATACCAGTGTCAAAAGAGTATTATTGTGTGAGCCATACCAACTGTCAAGGTCATGTACCTCTCGCTATATTTATAGCAGTGGCTCAGTGTCACCAAATGGGTATGTTAAGTACCTACAACACTAGCAGTTATCCAAATGCGTTCCCTTTCCACTTGCTGTTGTGACTCCCATCACCTGTGTTGCCCCTTTACTAGCCCTTTACTCTGCTATATCACACGCACCTTATATTGTTTCTCTAAGAGCTAAGGAGCCCACAGGGGCAGAACGGGTGAGTCTGTGAATGGGAACCATTCCAGGAACACTTGCAAAGAATGTTCTGTGAAATGATGTTAGTGAATCATCACTGAGTCAATGCCCCTGCATGATGCAAAAGGAAACAGTGCTGCCTTTCTGAGATGTGAAACTAAACTTCTGGCCAGTTAGGGTTATGAACGATCTTTTTGCAAAAACAGCCAGTTTCACACGCTGTTGATTCTGGAAGTCACAAAGAAGCTGCAGGTTATCATGTAATTTAGACCCAGGTGCTTCTTGGCTGGTACATTTTTTTAGAGATGTTTCATATATCAGTGGACAAGACTGCCAGTATTCCCCTGCAGGAGGGCAATGTAACAGCATCTCTTAAAGAAGTGGTTGTTGGGTCCAGGTTTCAAGAGCCGTCTCTTCATGCCAATAATCTCACCAACTATCACTCTTTCGGTGTGGAAGATTGTTAGAACGGCACTCATTGCCCAATTCATTAAATGGGTAGGTAATTACTACGTTCTTGCACACATCATTTATGCTTGAAGATAGGGATCAAGGTGCTTCTTCTCCACTTGGGACATTTTTCCAGTGCAGAGAATTAACTTGAAAAAGCTCATCATTATCAACGTCCCTCGTGGCCTAAAGCTTTAAATGCCTTAACTGGCACACTGTCCAATTCCCCTGCCTTCCCCTGTTTCATCTTCTTTACACCGCTCTCTGAGTCTCCACCATTGTGAGCGGTCTTGTGGGGGTGTTGCTTTCGCATACTTCCCTCCACACTTGCTTAGCTTTCTCTTTGGTGGTGAGCAGTTCTCAGAAAACTGCTGCCACCTCCTAATGATTCCACCATCTTCCATCAGCACTTTTCCGTTTTCAGCTTTTGACACATGCTGCACCTCTCAAGCCCTCTGTGCTTCTTTGCCTAATTGTGGCTAGTCTACATATTCCTTTCTCCACATGTCTGTTGAGCTCTGATCCGATAATCCAGTCCTCAGCTTGTGGTACTTCACTCCTCACTTGACCCAGCACTGCCTAGAATTTCTCCTTCTCCTCAATTGTACAATCAACTTGCAGCATATAATTAGGCTGTGGATGGGTGGTGGGAGGCAAAGGGGACAACTGTCCAAGGGCCTGGTGATTCAGAAGGGCCTGGGGCTCCTGGCTGCCACTACCACTATTGTGGCAGTAGTGGTGGTTGAAGCCCCAGGCCCTGCTGCCGGGGGACCAGGCGGGGCACTCTGGGCAGCTCTCAGTGCAGTCTGGGATTGGTGCTGTGGCCTGGCAGGCTCTGGGTGGCCCTGAGGGGTGGCTGCCCCAGCCCTACCCCTTCCACCTGAGGCCCTGCCTTTTCCAGGAGCATGGAGCCGGGGTCCCCACCACCACTTTGTCCAGGGGCCCAGCAAGTCTTGTTGCCCCCTTGCATATAACATATTTACTCTCTTCTCATTGCTATTCTTTCCTCAGACAGTCACTCTACCTTTGGAAGTCCACCATCTTATCCTATAATATTCCTGCTGCAATTTTTCTACTTGCTATTGAGCCAGGGTACATTAGATTGTAACCTTCCTAATGTTCATGGACTTGGACCCCTTCCATTTTTGTCCCTGGTATTAAACCAGTTTGTCTTTTCAACATGTTGGCTACTTCTTGTGATTTCCTAGTCCTTGTCCCCACATTCAGGGAAGCCAAACACTATGCTTGGGCTCACCTCTCTAGCAACATGCATCAAGTATGTGTGGGCCTTTTCCACAGCTGTCAGTCAAAGTGGTCACATGTCGTTTCAGGGAGACACTCTAGCATTGTACTGATATGCTTCCTGGAGATGAAGATTCCTAGAGTCAGATGTTCTTGGTTTGAAATCAGAGTCCCTTCTCCAAGGTAGATTGCCTACTATGACCAAGGTGCTCCATCTGCCTGGAGCAATCTACTTCTCAATCTGCCAAAGAGACACCTTTCACACCCGTATCTGTGAATGTGTCTCGAGCCCCAGGACAGAGGACTTGGTTCAGATTTCTGAGGCTTAAGCCTCCCAGTGACCTTGGATATCTCACTTCACTGCTCTGTGCCTCAGTCTCTCCATCCATAAAACAGGCAGTACTTGTCACAGCTATAGTTGAGCACTCTCTTGGCCACGCACCAGACTTGTTGTAAGGGGATCCAGCTACTGAATCACTGTGGTTTTTTAAGCCTCAGAAGTTTGAACCAAGGGTACCTCCCCTGGCTGGAGCCTTTAAACGCTCACAGGATATAGTTCTGTCTAGTACTCATTCCTGGTAGCGGAAGCCTCAGCTCAGATCTAGACCTGAACTCTGTGGCTGACCATAGCATCCAAAGTTCCTGGAACACTGATGGGCTGTGTCTACACTGGCACCCTTTTGCGGAAAAGGGATGCTAATGAGACACAGCGCAATTGCAAATCCGCGGGGGATTTAAATATCCCCCGCGGCATTTGCATTTACATGGCTGCCGCTTTTTTCCGGCTCGGGGTTTTGCCGGAGAAAAGCGCCAGTCTAAACGATCTTGCGGAAAATAAAGCCCTTTTCCGCAAGATCTCTTATTCCTGGAATAAGAGAACTTGCAGAAAAGGGTTTATTTTCCGCAAGATCGCGTCTAGACTGGCGCTTTCTCGGCAAAACCCGAGCCGGAAAAAGCGCAGCCATGTAAATGAAATGCCGCGGGGATATTTAAATCCCCCGCGGATTTGCAATTCCGAAGTGTCTCATTAGCATCCCTTTTTCGGAAAGGGGTGCCAATGTAGACACAGCCATGAAGTTTAAACATGGATTTGGCTTCAAGCTTTTCAGCTCATGTCTACTTTGTATTATTTTTATACAATTACCAGGTAAATGGAACCATACAAGAAAAACAAGGTACAGTTTATTTCTGCCAACCTCTGTGTCCATGAAACACATTCACCTATGTAGAACCAAATATAATTTTCCCCATCCAAATATAATTTTCTCTATAGAGTTTGGCTATCAAAAAAGCAATGCTACAAATTAAAACAAGTCTTTAAGGTGCTGCAAGACTATTTGTTGTTTTTAAAGTTTTTCCAGGTACAGACTAACTCGGCTATCCCTCTTCAACAAATTAAAGCAGTTAGTTATATGATGAAGAGGGAACAATCATTTCAAGTTTTAAATTGGTCTCTAACATGCATATCTGCATGCATGTGTGGTAGGAAATTTCACAGCCTGCTGTTCAACAGGACTTAATCCAGCTCCCGTTGACTTTAATGGGAGCTGGACTGGCTCCAAAGGGCAAATCCTTCTTGCTTGAGTTATGGGCCTGCTTTTATGATAAAGGGACTGGATTGTGCAGTCTTGCTGTCTTGAGGACATTTACTCCACATATGGGCTCATTTACCTCAGTGATACTCCTTATGGAATAAGGTACTAGTCAGTGTTGGTACATACCATAATATGTCCCAAGGAAAGAAGTCTGTTGTCCCTTGTGATTGCTGCTGTAAGTGGATGATGATGCATGAGAAAGAACATTATAAGTCATCAGTTTTTAAATATTCCCTCCCATGAATGCAAACACATTTCTTCACAGACTAAATTAAGGACTGTGTGTGCAATCATGTCATTAAAGCGGTTAGATAATGGCTTTTACAGATATTTCCTTGTTCTCAAAAATCTATTAAATCAATTAGTTTGCTAGGCAGAATATCGAAACAAATGACCCTATTTAAAATTAAACTCATACAGAAGTAAGCCGGTTAGGAAGCAAGCGAAGCAAAGACAAAAATAAGAATATAAATATTTGTTTCCCTTCATTGTCAGAGGGTTGTGTTGCATTCCAGGCTGCATGTGCTTCTGATCTTTCCCAGCAGTAGGATGCAAAAAGAGTCCCCAAAAGGCACAGAAAAGTCATAACTAGAAAGAGGAAGCTGCGCTAGTCAAAAGAGAATAGATTAATGTAACCACATTTTAATAAGCATGCATTGCTATGGGAACACCTGCACTGCACTAGTCATTGTCCCCAAATATAGGAAGATATGACCTTTCCCCAAAGGACATGAAATTTCTGCAACTCATTCTCCATGGGCAACCAGACAGGACCCCACTGGCTTTGATGAGGTGCTGCTTGGATGCAGGATCCTACCAGCGCGGCTCTCAGTGCAGAATTGGGGCTGCGAAGATATGCCCAAGCAAAGAGCAGCAGAGAAGAGTAAAGCACAGAATCACTTTTTTTTTGTTTTGTTTTTAATATAAATAGCAGCTGCCCTCAATTGTGAGCTGATTGGCAAATGCTTTCTTCACACCCATGGAAAATGTCAACAAAAACATCAAGTGTCCATTTTACTGACATTTTCACTGGAAAATGTTGCCTTTCTTGAAAAAAATGAAGATTGATACCTGTTATTTTTGGTAACAAAAACTGATTTGGGGATGTGTGTGTCAAAAACAGTCAAAATCCAAACAAATTTTAGGTGAAAACTGAAAAGTTCTGGGCCAATTTTTTCTGGCATTTTATTTTCTAGTGAAGAAATCAATTTTTTTCAAGGAAAGCAGACGCAGTCTGAGAAGACCTTCAGTTTGTGAAAAACCCTGTTTTCAATAAAATGAGTTTGGACAGAACATTTTCAATCTGCCTTATAGCACCGTGATTTTATTGACTGTCTTCCCCCCCTTTCTTTTTGTGGTGGAGGTCAGACCTGGAAATATTAAACCGTGGCTAGTGGTTTCTTCCCTCAGGTCTATGAAGTCACTACTATGAAATAGTTTTTATCCCCTGCATCTGAGAGGATTGCTTGTACTGTTGAGCCACTATTTGGTTGTCCTTGCTTTCCTCTGGTCCAGACCCAGTAACAACAATCTAGGTAAATAGGATTGTCTTTCAGATCAATTTCCAGTGGCTCAGGCATTTTAACTTTAACTCAACCTTTGAGGTCACAGGATCATATTCTGCACAAACCCATAACTGACTAAACTTGAAGACACACCAGCTGGGTTACTCAGATTTATACTCTGACCTATAATCCTTTCTTCTCCTGGTGTTCCCAAAATGTGAATCTTTCACTTTTGGGCAGTATTGCCTAAGGTTTTTGGAAGACAGCTTGCCTGAAAAATAGTTGGTGAACACTACTGCTTCTTTTGTTGTTTGTCCTTCAATTTCACCTCGTCCTCCACACTAACGAGGTACATATCCTTCAGATCTAATTTGCCATTGAGATTACTGTTTTAGGTTTTGATTTAGGAAAGCATCATGAGTCAGGACAGCATATAAGCATATTCTTGAATTCAATAAGACTTAAGCACATCCTAAAATCCTACCCCAAACTGGGACAGATTTAAGCACAAGCCTAAATGCTTTCCTGAATTTTTGTCCATAGAAGAAATAAAATCAAAATGCTAAGTAAATTATGGCAAGAAAACACTAAATTGAGATAGAAAATTAGAACTACTGAATCAAAATCAAATTTTCAGGGTTCAAACGTTAGTCTAGCAAAAATCCAGGTGAGATTTGTGTTTATTCCAGAGGAAACAAGCAGGAAAACAGTATCAAAAGGATCCTGGCATCTCAACACCAGCAGTGATTTTGGCATTGGATAATTTTAAGCTTTGCTTTCCCCACCCACCCTTACAAAAATATTGGACAATATTGTTAAGAACTCTGGAATCTGGCTCCTAATTGTGGCCCCTTTATGTCTGTGAAGGTGCTGCAGTGGCTGCATGGAAAACTCTGCCAGTGCAGACTCAACATACATAATTAGCTGCCACCGCTCTATGGTGACTCCATGTAGGGAAAGGAATGGCAAGAGCACTCTGAACTCCAGCCGCACTAGACTGCAGATGAGGGTGATCAGATAGCAAGGGTGAAACACATTATTTTGGGGGAATACAGTTGTGTATATAAGACAAACCCCAAATATTGGGATACTCCTGATACTATAGGGACATCTGGTCACCCTACTGCAGCTCAGGCCATGAGCAACCCAAACTAGACAGCCTACCACAAATTACAGCCTACCACAAATTACAGCAACCTCAGGCTAGGTTCTGAGAGGCACTAAGGTCTATGCTTTGCCTCCCCAACTCCCAAGCTGAACTTGGTCTACTGTGCCTCCTAAGAGGTGCAGCATAGAATTGGGTTCTACATTTTACAACAGTATTTTGCAGTGTTCACTGAGATGACCACAGAATGCACTTGTGAGTTTTTGTTCCTTTTAAATAAGGGTACCACCCCAAGCATACTGAATTAAGAAAAAATTAAACTCTGTCACATGTCTCAGTGCAGTACAGCCATGATAGGAATTAAACAGAATCAGATGTGTACTCTCACAATGCCCCTCCTCCTCACACCACAATGGAAAACAGGAAGCTGGGTTGCAGTGAAATAGAGGAGATGGCTACAAATGAAAGGTTTAGGTAATGCAGTCACACAGTTCGGTGCATTTGCTCTTTTTCCACTGCAGCAGTGAAGTGGTGGCACATGAACAGTTCATAACTATACCTGAGTGAATAATTGATTTTTTGGTTTGGTGGCCGAACCCAAAAACCTGCAAAAAAAATATTGGTTTGTTGAAAACTGAAACTAATTTTTCTCACCAATATGATAAATCAAAAACAAACAAAAAAATGTTGTTTAGATTAAGCAAACTATTTAAAATGTTGATTTGAATCGACATACAATTTGGAAAATGAAATGAAAAGTCAAAAATGGGTTGTTTCAAAAATGTGGACAAAACATTTAGACGAGGGCTGTCGATTAATAGTGGTTAGCTCAAAAAAAAAAAAAAAAAACCTCATAGAAGTACCATAATGCAATCTTTTTATTGTAAAAGTTCAACCTATAAAATATAGACTTTTTTGTTACATAACTACACTCAAAAACAAAGCAATGTAAAACTTTAGCGCCTACAAGTCCACTCAACCCTACTTCTTATTCAGCCAATCACCAAGACAAACAAGTTTGTTTACATATATGGGAGATAATGCTACCTGCTTCTTATTTAAAATGTCATTTGAAAGTGAAAACAGGTGTTTGCATGGCACTTTCATAGCCAGCATGGCAAGATATTTACATGCCAGATATGCTAAACATTCGTATGCCCCTACATGCTTCAACCACCATTTCAGAGGGTACGCTTCCAAGCTGATGCTTGTTACCTGCATTCTGCCATATATTTCATGCTATAGCAGAATCAGATGATGACCCTAAACATGTTATTCATTTTAAGAACACTTTCACTGTAGATTTGACAACATGCAAAGAAGGTATCAATGTGAGATTTGTAAAGATAGCCATAGCACTTGACCCAATGTTTAAGAATCTGCAGTGCCTTCCAGAATCTGAAAGAGACCAGTCATGAAACATGCTTTTAGAAGTTTTAAAGAGCAACACTCTGATATGGAAACTACAGAACTCAAACCGCTAAAAATGAAAATCAACCTTCTGCTGGTGGCATCTGATTCAAGATGATGAAAGTGAACCTGAATGGATCTGCACTGATTTGAATCATTATTGAGCAGAACCCGTCATCAGTATGGAAGCACAAATTCTGGAATGGTAGTTGAAGTATGTAGGAACATTTGAATCTCTAGCACATCTGGTATGTAAGTATCTTACGAATCAGTTGCAGCAGTGCCATGCTGATGCTTGTTCTCACTTGTTGGTCTTCATGATTGGCTGAATAAGAAGTAGGAGAAAGTGGAATTGTAGGCTTTGAAGTTTTACATTGTTTTATTTTTAATGAAGATTTTTTGCACATAATTCTACATGTGTAAATTCAGCTTTCATAATAAAGAGATTGCACTGTATTACTTGTATGAGAAGAACTGAAAAATACTATTCCATTTTTATAGCACAAATATTTATCATAAAAAAATATAAAGTGAGCATTGTACACTTTGTTCTGTGTTGTAATTGAAATCAAGATATTTGAAAATGTAGAAAACATCCAAAATATTTAAATAAATGGCATTCCATTATTTTTTAATTTCACAGTTAATCACTATTAATTGTTTAATTGCTCAACAGCCCAATTTAGACATTTCTGAAAGATCAGGGTTTTTTTCAGCTAAAACTATTTGCATTAATGGTTAACGCATTACAAAAACAATTTTCCCTTTCTGAATATTCACATCTTCAGACTAAATGCTAGGAATGACCTACTTCCATCCTGACTTGATTAGCTTCATTAACACAAGCAACTTCATCCTGGTATATAATCCTGCTTCTATAACTTCTACTCCAATTCGTCTGATGAAGTGGGTTTTACTCACAAAAACTTATTCCCCAATAAATCTGTTAGCCTCAAATGAGCCACAGAACTTCTTGTTATTTTTGCAGATACAGACTAACACAGCTACCCCTCTGAGACTGTGTTCCTCAGTAATGGCCTTTATATTGGGAGTTAAAAGCAAACAAAAAAGGAACACCCTGTCCAGCTTGCTGAACATATGGCTGGCCAAATGAATGGGGAATTTGGTGAGGCAGAGAGTAATTACTCTTACTGGATATGCATGAGACATGTTAGTTTCAGTTTGCACAGGTTTCAGTCTGCATAGTTTCCACTCTCTCTGAGTTTCTCAAATTTCCCCTCCTCCCATTCATTTAAACCCAATGGGAGTGACAAATCTCAAAACCAGAAAATGTCATGCTCAGGGTATGAGTTAGTGAGAATTTGCAAGGGATGGTTCAACCCACAGTCCTCCTATTCTAGGCCAAAGTGTCACAAGCTTCATTATGAAACTACATAAAACAAAATCAATCTGCACAATGAGTGCTCATCCAGAGGCAGGAGGCATTTCTACTTTGAATGGCAATGTAGGCCTCACAGTCCCCCAACCCCACATTACTTCCTATGCAACTCAGTCACTCTCATTTCCTTGTTCAGCCAACTAAGGTTTTCTTTTTGTTGTGAGAGCAGCACAGTGTCATAACTGTGGCTGAGGTGAAAGGGTCTGATAAATTGGAGCACGTAATGCCAATACCCCACTGCTGCATGGAGGAAGCAATGGAAAAGATGGCACTTGTAATATTATGGAGGCCTGTGTAGTATTATGTCTCTATTTTGACTTAATAAAAGGCCTGGGTTCTAGAACAACATACCTGTGAGCAGGCCTCATGCCAGCACTTGAGATAGTAAGCACGTGTGCAGGCAGAATGAATGCACATTAAGTACGGTGTTAAAAGCATGATTTTCAGCCAACAAGGTTGAATTGTCTGTGCATGCTAATCTTTCATGCCTGGACATGCTCTGGATAAATAGATTTCATGCACTAATCCACCCCTGAGTTGGATTGACTTTCAGAAGTAAAAAATAGCTTCCATGAGGGTGTAAAGCAGGAGATTAGTGAGTCTGAATCAGGCACAGTGTTATTGGTGGAGGGAAAGGACTGAGAAGAGGTATAAAAACAGTGTTTTCCAGCTTTTTGTCTCTCCCCAAATCATGGCAGTATTGTATTGGCTACTTGGAAGCAGGGGTCCGCTGCGTCTGCAGAAAGAGGGACTCCTTCTATGCCTGTTTCCAAGGTAGCGGGCATGACCATGATCTAGCAGTCTTTAATATGGCTAGCTAATTTGCACACTAACCCATTGCACACACTAGGCCAAAATTTCTGCTCCATCCAGTTTCTGCTGCTCACTGATTCTCTGCCCCAGCCATGGATGAAGGCAGAGCAGCTTGGAGATTGCTCAAATGTATGGTAGCTGGCAGAGGCCCCCAAAGTATCATCCACTGCCAGGAAACTGTCAGAGCTGAACACTGCCATGTCTCCTCCCCACTTCTCCTCCACCTTTACCATGTGCCCTGTGTAAGAGGGGCTGGGAGAGTGGCTTAGGAGCTGTATCCACTGGGGTCTTTCCCATGTTGGAAGATCCCTAGTTAAGGGGATATGATCAGTCTCAGCTCTCTTCTGTACCACTGGCAGTGTAAAGGGAGCAGAGCTGAACAAAAATCTGCCCTACTAAGCCTACATACTAGATACCCAAAACATGTAACTGCACATCTAAGCACCCCACGATGCTGGCAGACGAGGTGTCAGCTCACGTCAACGCTCCAGGCCTGAACACTGGAAAATGCATAGCTGGAAACCAGCTTGCCTTCCCTGTGGGTTAATATAGTTAAAATAAATATTAGTGTTATGACGTTGTGTTTAAACTTTATGGTAATAGAATTATTGTAGGATGCTGAATGTATTATTATCCCTACTTATAACGTCTGCATCCCATATTGTTTTCTAAGCTGAAGGAAGGAAGAAGGAGCACTGGGGGCCAGAGGAAGTGATTTAAGGACATGTTGAAGGCAAACATGAAAAAGTATGACATTGGTGTTGACACTTGGGAGAACCTTGCCCAGGAGCGTCCCCAGTGGAGAGCAGTAATCCCTGAGGGGGTGGCGCAATTTGAGAGGTTCTGCCACAGCGCAGATGAGGAGAAGTGGAGAAGGAGAAAAGAGCCGCAAAAACTGCCCCACATCCCTCCAACAGCCACCAGCACCTGTCACTTCTATGATAAGACCTGCGGCGCCAGAATCGGGCTGGTCAGCCATCAACAGATCCACAAATAGGAGGGTGACAGGAAGACGTTCTACTCATTATCGAGTGACCGCTGAGAGAGAGTCTGTAACTCTAAACTGGTTGTTCGGAAGCTCAAACTCAAATGGGGGAGGGGAGGGGACCTGTTGAATTCATACAGAAAGTGTGACTTCATGAACAGGCTGGTTAGTGCCGGGGGTTGGGGTTACACTTGTTACTTTGTCTCAGAGGGGAAGCTGTTTTAGTCTGTAACTTTAAAAAACACTAAAGAGTCCTGTAGCATCTTGGGTCATGTCTACACTGGGGAGTTATTTCGAAATAACAAGGTGAGCGTCCACACTACCACGCCTGTTATTTCGATGGGCTTGTTATTTCAAAATAATAACTCTTGCTTGTGAAAAGGAATAAACTTATTTCAAAATAGTTATTTTCGGAGTTATTATTTTGAAATAACTTATTTTGAAATAACCTGGTAGTCTAGACATAGCCTTAGAGACTAACTATATCGATATATCTCACAGTATCATGAGCTTTCGTAGACAAAACCCACTTCCTCCCAACTGCTTCTTAACTGTGGTTGATATTCTTGCTTGTAAGCCACTCCAGACAGCATGACATCCCCATTTGTGCATACAACATTTTCATATTGATGTAGCATGTGTACAAATGGCACTCACATAGAATGTGAGTGCCGTTTGTACACACACGAAATCTACAAGGTGACTTTTGGTATTTAAAATTTTGTGGTAAGCCCTGATGCAAAATAGTATATTATGGGATTGCCTGTGGTTAAGAGCAATTTGCTGAAGTTTTATAACTTAACTAAAACTGTTTGAATAATGGGTGTAAAACACTTTTCTGATCAAAGTGATTTTTTTTTAATTCTGGCAAATTAAAAATAAAAAAATGGTTTTAGGTGAAACAAAATCTTTTGTTTGGGCAAAATTAAAACAAAATGTTAAACTTTTAAAATGTTAATGGCTGTCTTTTTAAGTAAAAGAAATGGAAATTTTGAAGCCAAAATTTTGCCCAGCTTTCAATTTAGTATTTCCAAGTTAAAGTCAATTTGCTGAAGTTTATAACTTGGCTGGAAACAACTTTCTTTCAGATAAGACTTGTGAGTTGGGACTTGATAGCATGTGTTTATAAAATATAAAGAAAGTTTGTATTGTTTATGTTTGATATAGAACAAAACAATGGTGGAGTAATAGAAATGTTTGGCTGGAGGGACCTTATGAGGTTATCTAATGTCTTCCCTAGTGCTGAGGCAGGACCATCCCTGACAGGTGTTTCTCTAACCCGTTCTTAAAAAATCCCCAATGATGGGGATTCTGCAAACTCTGCTGGTAACCTGTTCCAGTACTTAACTATCCTTATAGTTAGGAAATACTTTCTAATATCACATCAAAATCAATCTTTGTGTCTTACATACAAGACTCTTGTTAACACAACCCAAAATATTAGCGTTTTTCACAACTGCATCACATGGTTGACTCAATTTGTGATCTGCTATAACTCTCAAACTCTTCTCACCAGCACTACTGCCTCATCGTGTCTTCCCCATATTGTAGTTGTGCATTTTATTTTTCTTTCCTAAGCAAAGTACTTTCCCTTGGTCTTTACTGAATTTTGTCTCGTTGATTTCAGAACCAGTCTCCAATGATCCAAGTCATTTTGAATTCTAATCCTAGTTTTGAAATTAGTTTTCCAGTCACGACTGAAGCATGTTAAAAAAACTGTTTTCAAAACCATTGTTGTCTTCTCCCAGTATGGACAGTGCCTCAAGGAACTGAAATAAAAAGATTCATCAGCAGGCATTAAGCCTGGAGCATCCAAATGAGATGTTTAAGGCTTAATTCTCTATTGCATCATTATTCCTGGTTTACATTAGTGTTGCATCACTGATTTTGATGAAGCACCGCTGGTGTAAAACTGGAGGAATGCAGAAATGAATCAGGACTTTAACATTCACTTGAAGCCATCTCAATCTGGCCTCTTCATTTTTACCCACACAATTTTCTGCATTCACCAGATTCCACTGTGCGTATTGGTACATTTCTCACAGAAGGACAAATTCTCAAAGAACTTATTCTCAAAGAACTCAAAAAATTCTAAAGAATTCTCAAAGAAATTCTCAAAGAACTTATTTCAGATTTATATCATTGTAACTGAGGAGAATTTGGTCTGAGTTTGGGTCCCTTTTATAGGTAACCTTCAGGTATAAAATGGTCTGATGTAACCACCCCAAGGGGTATAGACTCATAGAATCATAAAATCTTAGAACTGGAAGGGACCTCAAGGGGTCATCGAGTCCAGTCCCTTGCCCTCACAGAGTATGTCTACTCCTCTTGATATTTGCCTATTTTTACAATGGACTACCTCAAAAGCACTAGCAAAGTGAATACAACATTTCATAGATAATGACTTGCTTATACTGCTCAATACACTATCCACTGAAATGAAGTACAACATTTATATTCTTGTTTATTTGTTTTATAATTATATAACAAAGAGAAAGTAAGCAATTTGTCAGTAATAGTGTGTTGTTTGTGACCCTTCTGTATATTTAGATCTGATTTTGTAAGGAAGTAGTTTTAAAATGAAACTGGGGGTGGGGTGGGAGAGGAATGCAAGACAGATCAGACTCCTGAAAGTGGTACAGTAGTTTGGACAGGTTGAGAGCCACTGACCTATGTTACTTTAATATTGCTATTGTAAAGTAACTTACTCCTTCTTTGTGTGGCAAGAGCAACATTTATAAGTTAAGAGAAAGGTTTGAAATCCATGTGAAGGCTTCAGGAGACAGAGTTCACCTTTGCTATATCAGCAATGAAAAGATGGGGCATTTGCTCCCAATGTGTTCCTTGTTTTGGGAGACTCCACATTTGCACTGTGGCAACTCCTTGAGCCACCATTTGTGCATCACCTATGCACATCTTCCATGTAAAATCCTAATATGATTGAGCGTCAGCCACTATCTATGGCAGAGTGAGCAACCAGCCACTTCAGTGATGGGATCATCTATGAGGTGCTTGCCGTTTATGTGGAGCCTACTCCCTGCATCCACCAGGTGCTTTTTGGGTTGAAGCTGGATGACAGAAGTGCTTCTCCAGCTGCCCAGAATGGTTGGCAGGACCTACAGTAAGTGTGAGATGGGAGAACAGCACTATCATGGAGCTTTTGGTTAGCGAGAGCATTCTCATATTTGTACCATGCAGCCATCTCTTGCCAGATGGTAGGAGGAAGGACAGATCAAAAGCAGGAGAGTGGACTTCAAGGTGCCAGTTTCATTTAGCCTCAATATCTATGCTGCAGTGTTGTGTGCAGTACTTGGCTGTGGAACATATTACAGCTATTTGTACCTTAACATCTCTTTTATCAGCTCCAATCAATGATACTGAGGTGCATTGGATGGGACCTGCTAAGTGATTGTTGGTGTGGTGATAGAATTTCAGCTGGACTCCTACCATTTGCATTAGTTAATTTATCTTGCTTTTTTTACTCCTTAATTGGTGTGCCTCAAATGTATTGGTATTTCTGACAATATTAATGAAGTTTTATAATAATTTAAATTTGTTGCTTAGTAAACTTTTTCTGCTACCTTGGATTTTGATGTTACTTTACCATTTCCAGCCATATAATTAGATGAAATGCCTGACAAGGTTTTTTAAAAAAAATACATCTAAAGAATCAGTACCATAGCAACCCTGTTTGCATCGCATCAGTGACAGATAATACCATCTGAGTAACCAGCTTAATATTTTTACAACTCAGACTTGCTTTTTTCAGTATGCAAGTACCTCTTAGATACTAATAGCCTAGTACCAAAACAGATCAAATTTTGCAGCAGAAGGAATGGATATAAGCCTGAAAACCTTGCAGTTTTATCCATAATATCCAAAAGAGAGAGAAGGGATAGGATGAACAGCAAAGTCCTAAATCCAGTGGCTGTGGCTTTTCTCTCCTTAGTATCAACTCTTGGGAGTGGACCACATGCATCCTGATTGAGTTGTTCTTGATAGTATTGATTCTCCCGTTTTTTGCATGTGTATATATATCGCTGCCAAACTGAAGAGAAGTGACGTGCAGGGGGGACAATCGGGGGACACATGCCTCTGAAAGGCTGCGGGCAGGAGGGGCTGGCCAGCCGCCGCAGGGGGGACTAGAGGAGTGAGGTCTGGTGCCCTTGGGGGGGGTAGTCCCCCCACACTCACTGGCAGAGTAAGTGGAGCAAGGTGGGAGCACCATGCCACGCTGCTCCAGAGGAGGGGGTGGGAAAAGGGATCATTCCTGCATTCCTCATCTGGAAGTAGAGTGATGCAACTGGGGGACTTGGGGGAGCAAAGCAGCTGGGATCACTTTACCCTCCTGCCACCAGCGGGTCCCCATGACCGGCTGCCTCGGTTGGGGGAAGAGGCAGGGTGGGGGCGGAGCAAGGGCAGGGAGGGGCTGGAACAGGGGTGGGGAGAGGCAGTGCCTGGTACATAGGGGGGTTGTCCTGGCCCTTCCCCATGTTGGGAGGGGTTCCATGGCCAGTGGTCCCAGGAGTCTCTCCTGACCAGTCACCTCTGACACTGAAGATTCTACTTCAAGCATCTGACAAAGAGATGAGCCCATGAGAGCTCATGCCCAAATAGATGTGTTAGTTTTTAAAGTGTCACAAGAATCCTCATTGCTTTCACTAAAACAGGCTGCCTCGGCTACCCCTCTAAACCGCTGCTATTTAGGTTAGTGAAAGTCAGTGTGTGCAATCTATTGGGAAGTCTGTCTCTTGCAAATGGATCTTTCTCATCTTTTTGTGGCCTCCCTGCTAGTTCTGGGAAAATACAAAGAGTTCCTCTTGGCCAGCTCCAAGTTAGTCTGGGAGCCTCCTCTTTGAAGAGTGTTACACTTCAATAATGTGTGCCCGGTTCTCAAGCAAGACTTGGGTTCACTTGCAAAGGACACAGAGGGTTTGCCATTCTAGATCAAATCATTGTTCCAGCCAAGCTGGTGTTCTTCATTCCTTGCAGTAGTTAGTATCAGATATTTCAGAGGAAGGGAAAGAACCATGCAATACTAGTTTTTAGCTTTAGATCCTCCGGTGCCTGGTGGTAGACGAGGCAGCCCCTTTTCCCCAATGCAATGTATCCAGAGCAAGATGACATTTTGACTGTGACAAACTGTGACAAACCTCAGACAAGCGGAGTCACAGAAAGCATTCTTAAGTGGATAGGTTATTAGCCTGTCTCTCAGTCCCCTGCCAGGAGGATCAGTGGACTGCTTTAATCAGACTCCTACCCTTTGACCTGTCTGGCTTGGATGGCCCTATTAGGAGCCTCCTGCCAACATAGCCCTCAGTGTCACTGGAGCACACAAGCCTGCCCAGCGCTTCACAGCGCAATCCATAGAGAAGGCACAAGACAATTATTTAGTGCCCTGTGGGCCAGGTTCATGGTGGTGGAGATTCCTTCCTGCTCCTCTGTAGACAATCAATTGATACCCTGAAGCATGGGCTGTGACTAGTAGATTGTTATCTTTGATTGCATAGTTTTAATTGTTGTTATTGTTGGGAAGTCATCCAGCCTTTGTTTGCATCCAGCCACAAGGCCTGACTTGGCTTCTGAGGGCTTGTCTACACTGGCAAGTTACTGCGCTGTAACTTTCTCACTCGGGGTGTGAAAAAGCACCATCCTGAGCACATCAAGTTACAGTACTGTAAAGTGCCTGTGTGAAAGGCGGCACTTTTAGCTACATCCAGGTGCTTTACCTAGATGGCTGGGAAAGCTCTCTCTCAGTACTAGTGCCATGGCCACACTGCTGCGTTAAAGCACTGTTCAACTTGAATGTGTAGCCAAAGCCTGAGAGACAGTGATTATGTATTGCATTAAAGATCTGACATGCACATATTCCAGGTGCACTGCCCTTTAATTCCACTGCACAGCCCATTCTCTTACTAGCCTCACATTCTGTTCTTTGTGACCAGTTTTGCACTTAAAATGCATTTCCCTATATCTTTTCTCAGTTTTAACATCACTCTGAAACTTTAGATAACTGTGACCGGGGAAGAGGCATAGACAGTATTTCAGGCACAGAATAAAATTATGGTTTTGCTTCATTTACCTAAACATGTATATTTTCATAATGTTATGGCTTCAGCATCATCTGTATTAAGTTATTTTTATTGCAGTTGCTTCTAGGGCCCAGAACAGAAAATTGATCCCTGCAGATTACTTCTGTCTCACTTGTGCCACCTGCCCCAATGGCTATTCCCAATTTTTCCCCTTACCTAGATCATCTCCCTAATAAGGGTTAGGGTTTCAAACAGCACACAAGAGAAAGCCACATGGCTTGTTGCAATCAGAAGAAAAATTGATATTTTCAGTCTGTAGGGGGAAAAATAGTAATAGAAATCTTACAAGAAAGACCTTTTTTCAATCTGTTTTCATCTTTCTTGCTAATTCAGGAGGTCTGGAGGCTTCAGATAAATATTCAAACTTTCAAATGCATCTCCAAGGTAACCTTGGGAAACTGACTCAACACTAGTTTTAACACAATTTTCTAGTTAGGTTACAAGATACGCCACAAGTTCAGGAGATAAAGGTTCAGTGGGTCATATTCATGGCTCTCATAAGCAGGTGCATTCCCATTAGCTGGTGGAAACAGCAGGCTGCTATTCTATGGGTGGGCTAGCTGCTAGTGGGAGATACAACACATGCATTTTAGAAACATGCTGCAATAAACAAAACTTATTCAACATTAAAACATGAACAAAACAAGAAACCAAAATGCAACAAACATTTTTGTATTAAGTACTCCGGCTTTCAAGAATTAGGCTCTTTAGTAATGGAAGCACAGAAACTGTAACGACATCCCTAGGAGTTACCAAAGTACATAGCTCAGTTTGCTTAATAAAGTACTAGGTGCATAATTTTGCTACTCTTTTCAGTACCCTAAATCTTCAATGTGGATCTAGTTCTTGGTGTAAGTGCCCTATTTTCCTGATATGTTTGATACATAATTTACATAGAAAAAGAGCATTGGTTTGGATAGACCATCCTTCAGTGAATGTTCTGAAGACAAACCATTAGTGTAGCATTTCATTTTGTTCCTATTCATCCATCATGAAAGACTGGTATTCAGATGGCACAATGCAAAACTTTACTTGGATTATAATTGGCTTTAAATTGTTGTTGAATTTCAGCCTAGTTATTTCAGTAACAACTAAGATTTATAGTGTGTAATTACATGCTAACTTTCTTTTAAAATGTACTCTCAGGTTCCTAAAATGAAAGTCACATTTTTTCCCATCTTTGCCATTAATTGATCTTTTTAATAGCCATTATTTTAGAACTTACTTCTGCCATTTGCATCCACATTCAGCATTACCTTATTCCAGAAATAAAGCTTAACGTTCATCTTATTTATGCAATTTTTGTCCTTCAAACATTTATTTTTACATGAAATTTCTAATCATGGTGTAAATAGTCTCAAAATAAAGTTTTGTTAGAGAATTTACAATTTTTTTCTATTCTTTATGTTTATAAACTTAATGCAGATGGACTTGCAATAGTTTTGATGAGTGAGATTGAGTGATAAGGACTCCCTTGATAGGTTAAGATCAAGAGAAGGTTAGTATTCCAAATCTCCACTGCTCACTCCAGTGCTATTATCAGATCTCAGAGACTTTTAATATGCACATGAGATCTTCTGAAGTCCTCATAAATTAATAAAAATTGATTCTATTAATTGAAAAATTAGCCAACAAACCATCCCCAAAGGTGTAAATGCACCACTCGTCCTACAGAAAAGTAAGTTAGTTATAAAATTTCTATGCAAAGATACTTTTAAGATATGGTATTACAAAGTAGTTAGAGAAAAGATTACAAAAATGACCCCTGATTTTTCAAAATGATATGTATAATGAATATTTTGTTGCAATACTCCTCAGCACTTACCTCCCACCCTCTAGATTCCTCCCCCAAGTTATCCTCCAGCAGAGAACATGTGAGAAGGAGTAGACCATTTGGAATAGTTTTGGCCAAATTATTAGTGTCAAGAGTTTATAATAGAAAGGTAGGCAAAACTGTAAAAAAAGAGAAACTACTGCCTCCTCCTGTATTTATTCAAGGAAGCGGTGCTGGAGTTTGTTAGTCAGTGACTAAATCTCTACATCTGGTCAACATTTGACATTTCAATGCAATTTTTACAAATATATTTCCCTAAAAATTGTTGCTTTTCTTGACCAATTTACATAGGCCTTTTTAAATGCAAGAGTCCAACAAAACAAATCTCTGCATTTTCAGCCAGTGATATAAATCTCTGGTAGGGATGAAGAAACCAGCTTGATGCCTCACTCAAAACAGAAGCTGCACACCATTTTGCTGGGAGTAGAAAAAGTTAGCTTAATCTTTCTATTAGCTAGTGTTCTGTTTTCAAACACTGCTGCGCTTCCTGGTTCTAGTCAAAACCAACAGTGAAATGTTATTTACAGCCTGGTAAGAGACAAGCAGTATTAGGAATCTCATAAGACAGCTTGTTTTTCTTCATGACATCCATTCCAGCCCATTTTTGTGCACTTACCAAGTTCAGATAACTTGAATAATCAACTATAAACGCGAAGCACCCTTTATAGCTGCCATCAGGCACTGCACGCCCGGCTCCCAGATCGTGGGCTGCAGCAGCTCCCAGCAGCCACCCTGCAGCAGCCGCCCATGATGGGGGCCACGTTAACCCCTGCAGAGCCAGCCAACAGGGCCCTTTCCCCCGCGGCTGCGGGGCCCCTCACGGCCAGGCTCGGCCCGCCCCGGGTGGCCCCGGGCTGCGTGCCAGCAGCGGTAGCCAGGCTGGGCAGGGCCGGGCATGTGCATCCTCCCACTGCCAGCTCTGCATGCCCTCCTGCACACGCCGGGCGGGGGTGGGGCCGTGCATGCGTCCTCTCTCACGCGCCGGCGTGGTGGCGGGACCGCGCATGCTCCCTCCCTCCGCACCAGCATGGGGGTGGAGCCGCACGTGTGCCCTCCCCCATGCGCCAGCGCGGGGGCAGGGCCGCACATGTGCCCTCCCCCAATCTGGGGCGCAATTAAACTGTCTGCCCGGAGCACCAGAATGGCTCGGTCCGGCCCTGAATAGGGTCTTAAGAAGCACCTATCCCATCACTAATCTCTAAATCAGACACTCTTAGTCTTATTGGTGACCCTGGTTGAGTGAAGATAACTCTGCACCTTCTTCAGGTATTGCAGGGCTTTCAGAAAGATGCATGACTTTACAGACACCTTTAACAAGTCCAAGAGTCTTGTAAGGTACTGAAATGGCAGCATAAATTGAGACAATCATGCTGTGATGTTACTTAGATTTTAAATAAAAAGTCCACTTCTGTAAAAGGAAGATCATGCCACATAAAGGAGTCAGTCAATGTAAGCTTATACTAGCTTTAATTAATTCCAGTTGTCATTTATCTCCTTAGTGTTGCCTGGACCCCCTTTCCTGTTTTCGAGGTAAATAGAGTATTAGCATAGCGACGGGGGGAAAGACCCTAATCTGAGAATAAAGCGTGACATTTAAATGAAATGGATAAATTGCTTCTAAGGATAATTCAGGCATGGGCTTTAATGTTTCTGCTTGTCATGCTGCAAAGGCTAGATAGCAGGGGAGCAGACTGTCATCATCAAGCACTGTGGATGTTCGATGGTGTATTAGTCATTGGGAGATATCTGTTTATTAGGCAGAGCATTTTGCTAATGAATGTAGCTACCCCTGGAAATGCCTACTGATCACATGGCCATTAATTCTCAAAACAATTCTGTCTGCAGCTCCTACTGTTTGTCAGTGTCAGAGATTGGTTGGGTTTGTTACCTTCTTAGAGAGACAAGATGGGTGAGGAAAAATCTTTTACAGAACCAACTTCTTTTGGTGAAAAGACAAGCTTTCAATCGTAAGTCATTTCCAGACCTGAAGAAGAGTTCTGGGTAAGCTCAGAAACTAGTCTCACTCACCAACAACAGTTGGTCCACTAAAAGATATTACCTC
Source organism: Rafetus swinhoei (assembly GCA_019425775.1). Classification (NCBI taxonomy): domain Eukaryota; kingdom Metazoa; phylum Chordata; order Testudines; family Trionychidae; genus Rafetus; species Rafetus swinhoei. Next base: position 230,902,248 of record CM033437.1, read on the forward strand.
ACCCACCTTGTCTTTAATATCCTAGGACTGACACACACAGTGAGAAACATGCCAACGGCCTGATTCAAAATCCATTCAAAACAATGGGAATCCTTCTTGACTTCAATGGGCATAGGAGTAGGGAGGTGCTACGCCCTTGTTGCTTCCATTGACACAGCTGGAATTTTGGGTGCTTAGCACTTCTGAAAAATTAAGCCCCAATGCTCTATTCACTTCAGTGGGAGTATAGCCTGAGTTGGGTTTGCAGTTCCCAACTTGATGATGCTTTAGGGTCAGCTCTCGAGTACACGGGTCAAGTAATGTTTCAAATGCCCATCAAATTGTCTGCTTCTGATGTTCTCAAATAGCTAATTACACTTTGCTCTTTATACTCTTTCCCAGGCGGAACTGTCCGAAAATAGCCGATGCTGCTGGTATGCCCTGTTACCACTGGTAAAGGCTCATTTCTTTAACATGCTTTCCACTGCCACTCCAAACCTGGCATGCAAAACTTGCTGGTCTGAGCTATGATAAATGACTTCTTAGCCTATTATAGCACAAGTAATTCCTCCTGAGGAAAACCACTTTAAAATGTAGTGCTGTGTATTTAGCATTATTTGTGCTTTCATGATGGGTTGTCATTCAAGGCCTCCAAGTGCTGTACAAACACTGCTTACTTATGCCTCATTTCACCTCATCAGGTAAATACATATCCACAACCACACTACAACCAGAGAAGGGGCGGAAAATGAGGATAATGCCAGCATTTTCAAGAGCAGCTATTAGTTTTGCATTCACAGATAGACTCCACACAGGTTCCTATTTGCACAAGTGCTGAGATCAACTGGAGTTGTTGGTGCTCAGCCTTTCTAAAATCAATGCTGGCATGTCTCGAGGTGGGCTCCGCCTAATGGAGGAACTCATCATTAGAGACCAGTTCTGAAAATTTTGGCCTAAATAGTTTGCCGTAGTTCACATAACATGTCAGTGGCCTTCTAGGAACTGAGCCAATGGAACCCTGATTCCCAGGGGTAAACCAGCAGATGGCATAGTTTTACATTTGTTATCGCTTTCATTGCTCATTAACTGAATCTTTGAGTAATAGAAAATCATAAGGAATTTTTTAAAAAAATCCTTAAATTCTGAATCCTTTTTGGATTGGCCCATGTTCACATCCTGTTTTCTGTATTATTTGTACAGACACATTTGCAGGAATCAGTGTTTGGTCTGGTCACACAGTCCTAGAGAATAGCTAATCTTGATCTGAATAGTATAGTCATGTATGAGCGCAGGCATTCTCATGCAAATCTGGGCATTCATCCCAGAAGTGTTCACCCGGGTGAATAAAGAATGAGTCACCCAAGCCTGGAGAGGAAAAATGACCATATTACTCACAAGACTGATCCATTACACACCATGAATAGCAAATGGTCTTAAAACCTAGTCCAAGAAAACCTACAGGGTGAAATGTGTTTGCTGGGAGTGTTGAGCCATTATGAACACACAGATTCTTTCAAATTTGGATAATTTGTGATCACACTGGAAGGCTAACTTAGCTGGATACATTGCTGCTACTAAGTACTAACATTCATAGGTACACACACCAGCTAAACAGACACTATAAAGCAATCCTCTTTAAACTCACCCCCTTAAACTCACATCTGTCAAGATGCCTATAACTACTCTTCAAACAAAATAGAAAATAATTAACAGTGGCTCCACAGTAAATTCGCTGAGGGTGCTGCTGATTTATGCTAGCCACGACAGTCACTTAGGCTAGGTCTACTCTGGAAAGATTTGGTAACAAAGTACTGTTGACATTCGTAAGTCGCCACAAAGAAAGTTGCCAAATCATGTTTACACTGCCATCCTCTGTCAACATGTCATGACCACATTGTTAGCCTCCTCTCCCTGCCCAGCAACATTGACAGAGCAAAGCAAGGTGGGTATGCATCCCAAAGAGCCTGGCATTGCTTTTACTCGCTAGGCATTGTGGGAACGCACAACACAGCGCTAGGCATTTTGGGAGCTTGAAAAACATCCTGCCAGCCATCTATTTGCTTTCCAGTTCTCCTGGGACTTCTGGCTTGCTTTCACTCCACTTGAACGACAGTCCTTGCTGCGCATTCCAGCATCTGCTGTGAGAAATCGTGGATCCCAGACTTCTCTCCCATGCTGTGTTCAATGTGCTTAGGACATCATGCATTGCAGCAGAGCTACTCATGCACTTCATATCAGAGGAAGAAGACTAGGATGTGGACAACAGTGTGAGTGACAGGGGACAGCAGTGACTAGTCTTTGCATTTGGCTGTCACAGAGCAGCGGTGCAGAGTGTCACTTTTGATCTAGGGAAACCAGATACATTGAGAGGGTCTCCCTTTTTCTCTCCATTCTGCTCATCTGATGAAGTGGGTTTTACCCACAAAAGCTCATGATGGTATATATTTGTTAGTCTCTAAGGATGTGTCTAAACTACACCCCCTTTGCCGACAGAGGGATATAGATTAGGCACATTGCTATTGCAAATGAAGCGGGTATTTAAATATCCCACGCTTTATTTGAATAAAAATGGCCGCCACTTTTTGCCGCCGCAGCACTTTGCTGGCAAAAAGCGGCAGTCTAGATGGGGATCGGTTGACAAGGAAAGCCTTTTCCGACTGATCTCTTATGCCTCGTGCAACGAGGTTTACAGGATCAGTCAGAAAAGGCTTTCCTTGTCGACTGATACCCGTCTAGACTGCCGTTTTTTGCCAGCAAAGTGTTGTGGCGGCAAAAAGCAGCAGCCATTTTTATTCAAATGAAGTACAGGATATTTAAATCCCCACTTCGTTTGCAATAGCGATGTGCCTAATCTACATCCCTCTGTTGGCAGCGGGGTGTAGTTTAGACACACCCTTAGGGTACATCTACACAGCAACTTTATTTCCGAAAAAACTAGCGTTATTTTAAAATAACTTAGTCCATGTCTATGCAGCAGGCAGTTATTTAGAAATAATGTCAAAATACTGTCAAGCTGGAGGACTTCTTACTCCGACTCCTGTAACCCCCATTGTACAAGGAGTAAGGGAAGTCAGAGGAAGAGTGCTTTATTTCGAAATAAGTGCTGTGTAGTCCCAATTCTGAAATAAGCTATTTCGAAATAAGCTACACAATTGACATAGCTCAATTTGCGTAGCTTATTTCAAGTTAAGCCCTGCTGTATAGATGTACCCTAATGTGATACAGCACTACTCATTTTTTTTTAATACTGAAAGGTCACTGGAGCAGGGACTCTATTATATATGCATATAGTGCTTCACTCAAATGGTCATAATTCTTTATTGAGCCTCTGATAGGTACCATGATACCTAGGAAATGGAATATGTAACAATACTTGCTCAACAAAGGAAGCATTATTATAGAATGAGAGTGGTTTCTAAAAGAAAACACATAGTATATGTTTTCATTAATCTGCTTTGTATCTATGCGTTTTCTCTTTACTAAGCTGTAGCCATGATACAGGAACAAAAGAAATGGAGAGAAAAACAACTCTCTATAAAATCTTCAGTTAGTTAATTATAACGTACGCTGAAAGTGTCAAGAGCAATGTTAAATTGGATCCCATCTCTGTTTATAACCCACATGATCACATTTGCTGGCCACTGTATTTTTTAAAAGCTTATCACCATGGATTCATTTCAACAGTTTAGTTTGGTTTAAGAGCACCATGCTATTCCCAGAAAACAAATACCCAACAATCCTTGATTGGACTAGTTAAACTCAGATTTAAGATGAAAAATATTTTGAAAGACAAAATATAGAAAATCACCCTGGTGAATAAAATTCACATAATAAAAAAGGCTAGAAAAACACAGATAGATCTCAGCACTACCCTTAACTTTATCTTCTTTCCCCACTACTTGTTTCTCCTTAGTAATGAACAATGCAACAGAACAGTCACTGTGTTACTATTTAATTTAACTATTTAACCACAGAGTACTTCACAGGCTAATAAAAATGGCAGACCCTTATCTTGAATTGTTTTACAAATTAAGGGCCAGAGACTAAAACAATTAGATGTCAGGCACTTAAATACACCAGAGAATTTATGCTTAGATCAACAAAGGGATTTGGGTGTTATAGCCATCAGTGGTCCAGAGCCTAGCTTTTAGGTACCCGATCACAGAGTAGAAGCCTAGGTGTCCAAACTCCTTGCACAAGGGTTAGATGCCTAAGAAAGGCCTTCTTAAAAGCCAGTAAGTTGAGGAGAAAGCTATTTAAATTATCCATTCTCTGCCAAGTGCAAAGTTTTCTCTATAGCCCTTTGGTTAGGCCACCCCTTTACGTATAAGGGGAACCAGGATCAAGTCCCAGTCTTCATAACAATTTATTTATCATACAGAATTGGAACAGCTTCCACAGCAGGGTTTGAATGACGCTTATGGTAGAATACCCAATAGCCTGCTGGTCAAGTCACTCACCTGATTTCTACATCCAGACATGTTCTTTCATCATAATAGTAGGGCATGCCCTGCCAGCTAGCCCCTAAAACTGCTGATCTACTTGCTCCTGACTATCTTCTCTTGGGGGTGGATTTGATGCTCAGAGAACATCTACCAGATCAGCTCTTGCTGGCAAGAGAGCCAGGGGACTGCCTAGTTTGAGAATCTAAACAGGGTTAAGGCAAGAATGAGGACTCTGAGCAGTTTGTCAGCCTGAGGGTGAATTGCACCTATGATCCAAAATTGTAGGCACCTATGTGGCTTTCCCAGCATGTACAGGGTTAGCTGGCAGCCAAGTGTGAGTTTTATGAGTCTCAGTGGCTCCTAAATGTAGGATGTAGGCACCAAAGTCCATTTGTAGAACTAACCCTAAGTCCCTAGCTGCTCAGGAGTTCATGCAGTGCCCCATTACAGTCAGGAGGTCAACAGCTGCCCACATGGGACTCTCTGCAGGATCTGGGCCTACATTAGACATACCACAGGAAGGAGCGATGGTAAACAAGGTGGCAAATATTGTACCCTATTTTAGAGACATTCTCCTGTCCGATTCCTAATACAGTCTTCTCCCCAAGCTAGAAAAAAACATGTGTGTGCACTTTAAAAAAAGGCTCACTCTTAAAACAAACATGGATTATTATAATACAACAAAGAAAGGACTGTGACTTCAGATTGGTTTTGTGGCATATAGCCCAAATAGCTTGAGGGGTTTTCCTACCTTTAAGTGAATGTGAACGGGCTGATGAGTCTGTCGTGGAAGAGACACAGGTATTCCCTACAAACATAGACATAGGGAAAATGAATATTTCTAAACAGTTTCCAACTCTCATAATTTCATGAAGACCCTCACAATATTTGGGGTGAAATCCTGACCCCATTGAAGTCAATGGGTGCTTTGCCATTGGGTGAAGTGAAGCAATGGGTGCTTTGCCCACTTCAGTAGGGGCAGGATTTTACCTTAGTATTTGCTTCAGGCCCCAGCTCCTAGAATCATGTAACTACTCAAGAATCTCAGCTCTCTCATTTTTTTTAAAAAACCAATTTGTAGCCAGCATGGCACGTGTATCCTAAAGCACCAAAATGACAGAAAGCAAAGAAAAAGTGTACATAGTTTTAAATCATACTTTTTTTTAGGCTAAAGCCATAATGTTTGTACACCTGGGGTTATCACTATTGCTGACATCATGTTACTATCACTATTAAAAAAAGACACAAAATGTCAAGTGTGACATGAGTTAGATCCTCCCTTCTGACTCAATTAATACATAGCTTCTGCTAGGAGAACCACCAAACACTGACTTCTTAAGCAGCAGAGGGCCTCTTTGTGAGCTTGTTTTATAACAAGCCTGCAGGGCGGTAGCAGAGCAAGGGATGACTCAGCTGTCTGGGGCTTGTATGATTGCTTGTGGAGGACAGTAATGGAAAGGGAGCTCTTTAAAAGCAGAGAGCCTGTGGAAAGCTTTGAGTGAAACCGGAGTGGTTATAAAAGCTTGACTCACTAGCATAGCCTGCAGTTTGGTACTCAGGGTAAAAGGCAGGGAGGGAGAAAGAAAGAAAGAAGGAAGATTGTTGAGAGTGGTGTTAACCAATTGCCCCTTAAGGCAGATATTAAATGACAGTGCAGAGCCTTGTGCTCAGGACTTGAGTGTTGCATTAATTAGAATAATGCTTCTGCATCACAAAGGACTGGAAGAAATTATCTCAATACTGCCCTGCTGTGAGCGCTGTTATTCTCAGTCCACGTATCTTCAGGGCACAGTTAAAAACATTTTATATCATTCTTTGGAGAAGAATTGAAAAATACGTGAGGGACGCAGAAGTTAAAAATCATCAAATGTAAAGCTTATAAAAGGACATTCCCTTTTTGGCTGCCTAACCAGTGTGTGAAACTCAATACTACAATGTTTCAAAGAGGACAGAGTGACGGTGGGGGGGCAACAGAGGTTTGAAATGCATGATTAATAACATCCACAGTTATGGGACGAGCCATTATTCTTGTGATACAAACTCTTATTCTTAAGGATGTGACTCACTAACTGCCTTGGATTAGGAATTCCCTAGCTCAGTACATTATTTCATAGTGTTCTTTAATACAAGGATTTTGCATTTTCCTCTGAAGTGTCTGGTAGTGACCGCTGTCGGAGTCAGGGTACTGTAGTAGGCACACCTAGGGTGGAGGACAGACTTTGCTGGACCCAGGGAGGGGCTGGCTCTGGGCCTGGCAAAGGGGTGAGGCCTCAGGCAAAAGGGGTGGGGTTGGGAGCTAGCCTCCCCCAGCCAGTCCTTCAGTGCCACTGGCTGAGTGCCACTTAGCGTGTGCCACCCAAGGCTTCAGCAACAATTTAAAGGGCCCAGGTGGTCTGGGTGCTACCACTGCCGAAGTAGCAGCGATGGCAGCTGGGAGCCCCAGGGACTTTTAAATTGCTGGGCCCTGGGGCAGCTGCCTCTTTTGTCTCCCTGTCAATCAGTGGCCCTGGGCACACCATTCATCTAACCCCATGTGCAATTTCCTACAGTTTTTACATGGTGAGTCCTTTCAATATAGAGATTCCTAACCTACGATTTCAGAGACGTGGCACAGCTCAGTAACAGAGCTGATATGGAGAAACAAGTTACCTCAGCTCAGTGAGAAACCTCTGTATACAGCCATGTTAGAAGGGAGCTAGTTGAGTTGATGCCAAGCAAGTTTATCTGGGAAGCTCTGATATGCTACTTAAAGGCATGGTACCATGAAGATCACATAGATCAAGGGTGAGGAACCCAAGGCCCGGGGGCTGGATGTGGCTCCTGGCTTGCCTGGATCCAGCCCCCAAGGCTCAGGGCTCCCCCCTCCCAGCATTGGGGAGCCCATGCTAGTGCTTCAGCTCCTCTGCCACCAGGGTCCCACTAGGCTCTGATGCACGAGGGGAATGTGGGGAGTGTCTTTCTCCTTCTCAGGTGGGGGCTTCTCAGTTGTGTGTGGCCCCCAACTGATTTTTCTGTGGGTCAGTGGCCCTTGACCCAAAAATGGTTCCCCACCCCTGACATAGATAATAGGTCAATATTGAAAAAGAGTAGTTCGATGCCTCTTTGTGTTCATTAATTTTCCTGCTCATACATCTGAATCCTCTAGAGAGAAACAGTTGCCCATCTGTTGGATTGTCATTTAATATCTGAAACAGATTAAGCATTAGAGCCATCTTGTCTCTTCCCTGTAACACCTATTTAGAACAATCTATGTATCCTAAGACAGTGGTCCCCAACCTTTTTAAGCACGAGATCACTTTTTGAATTTAAGTGCAATCCAGGATCTACCTCACACCTTTGCCCCGCCTCCTTCCCACGCCTTCTCTGAGGCCCCGCCCCTGCTCACTCCATCCTCCATCCTCACTCACTTTTATCAGGCTGGGGGCAGGGGTTTGGGGTGCAGGAGGGATTCAGGACTGGGGCTGGGGTTCAGAATGCTGGCTTCAGCTGGGCACTGCTTACCACAGGTGGCTTCTGGGTGGTGGTGGAGGGGACTAAGGCAGGCTTACCCCTACCCTGGCCCTGAACCACTCCGAAAAGCAGCCAGCAAACTCTCTCCATCCCTGCCCCCTAGCTCTGTGGAGATGGGGTACAGAGTGGAGGGAGGGGCACCCTGACATCAGCACTCCCTTCCTCCTCTTCCTGTGCCCCGTACTGCAAGCAGGAGGCTCCCAGGGGTGAGGGGAACCTCCAAGGCAGAGGGCAGGAGCAGCATGGCAGTGCTGAGAGGAGCAGGTGAAGTGCCAGCATTTGATAGCCTCCTGGCCAAACCAGTCAGGATCACCTGTCAGAGGTTCCAAGATCTACCAGTAGATTCCAATCTTCTGGTTGGTGACCACTGTCCTAAGAGATAAGACTGAGACTGTTTGGTGGCTGCAGGAAAGGGCTGAGTTAAGTGTGAAGGAACAAGTGTTTAAAAAAGAACCAGGACAGTTACTGCAACTGTTAAAATCACATCAAATTATTCTAAATACTGTTATATTTCAAGATGGCAGGAATCTCTGGACAAAGATTTTGAACAAGCCTATATATTCATTGTTCAGAATTATTTGGCAACTATGTAGAGATAGGACTTGGGTATTATCCCTTTAAATAGTTAGAAGTCTTCTCATGGTCTCTGGGTGGTCTATTGCAGAAGCCGCAAGAACCTAGGAGATCAGCAGTGTGTATAGTTAGTAAATGTGCTTATTTGGAACCCAGATGTGGCTGAGGGGTTTCCTTATGTTCTTAATGCTGTATAAAGAGAAACGATAGAACAAAACAGTTTATTGCAAACAAATTTCAGACTATAGGGTTGTTGGTGCACCATTCACTTCCACTCTTCTCTATTCACTAGCCAATTAGCCTGTCATAAGACGGGGATTTTCAGGTCTCTCCTCCACATCGGTTTTCTCTCCTGAGCCTCCGGTCTCTCGCTCCGTGTCTCTCTCTCTCTCTCCTCCTCCTCCTACTGCCTCTCCCACCCCCCTCAGCTCTCCTCCGCCTCCTGCCTCTCTCTCTGTCTCTCTCTTTCTCTTCTCCTCCCCCTCCTGCCTCTCACTCGAGGGGACCGCGGAGCCCAAAAGGTCATTTGGGCTCCGCACTCCCTGTGCTGCATGGGGATCGCAGAGCCCAAGCGGTCGCTTGCACCACTTGCTCCCATGTGGCGGCCTGGCTGAGCGGTGCAGAAGTCAGCCGAGCGCCACAGCGGAAAGTGAAGGGGGGCAGTGACATTCACGGCCAGGGGGCGGGGCCTGGAGCTGCTGTCACGCCGCACTTCACCTCCCCGCCTCCCTTCACCTCCCGCCGTGGCACTTGGCTGACTTCTGCGCCGCTCAGCCAGGCCGCCGCGGGAGAGCAAGCGGCGCAAGCGGCCGTTTGGGCCCCACATTCCCCATGCAGCACGGGCCGCCCTGAGGGAACAGCCAGCATTTCAGCAACAGCACCGCCCAGAGGGAACAGCCAGCATTTCAGGCAACAGTGCCGCACAGAGGGAACAGCCAGCATTTCAGTGTTACAGACTCTCAGATATTGGGCTACTAAATATATGATGGTGTGTGACTAGTGATCTGAGGTATCATTTCCTCTCTTTGACTGGATGACTGAGAACACTTTTTATCATGCTATTAAACTAACCATTAAAAAACAAGTGAGGAATAACTCATGAGGAAAAACAGATTTTCTTGCTTTGACCTTTGGTTGCACACGAATACAAGTGTCCATGCAAAGAACAGTCGTTTCCCAAACATTTATGTGAAAACCCTTTTTATTGTGATTGGTAAATAGTAAGGGATGCCAACATGATTGAATCAATAAACCATTCAGAACATCAGTGTTCTCCTACACAGTTCTGTGATATCCGACTGTGTTCCAGCCTCGCGCCTGGACACACAGAGCAGGTGTTTCACTCAAAGGCTGGCTGGATAGATGTAGACACACATGCCTGCTGAGCTTCAACAGGAACTGAATTAGCCTGCCTTTAAATTTCTCTCACCTGACTTGACTGAAGTGCCTCAACTCAGGTATTTACAAAAACTGCCCCAACTGCCTTACAAATACAGGTATGGAGCAGTCACACTTAATGTATTGTCATGCAAGGATGCTACTGCTTTCTGGTCATGCTGTTTCATTATGGCTGTACAATGATGCCACTGCAGTAACATGGGATATATTGGTATGTGATTTGTGCTGCCACTATGCAGGATGTGGTTAGCTAGAGATGGCCAGAGGCAGTATTCATTTGCACAGCTAGATGAGGTTTAGGACTAGAGTTTTGGTCTTAGGCCAAATAGCATTGAAATCTCACAATTTGTTTTCTGGTGACTGCAACCAGAAACTTCACTCAAATTGGCTGAAGAATGGAAGTTTCACCACACCTGTGTGATTTCCCCCATTTATTTTTTTAATTTAATGGAGATTGCCTATCTCCTACAACTGGAAGGGACCTTGAAAGGTCATTGAGTCCAGTCCCCTGCCTTCACAGCAGGACCAAGAACCATCCCCAACAAATTTTTGCCCCAAATCGGCCTCCACAAGGATTGAACTCACAACTGTGGGTTTAATAGGCCAATGCTCAAACCACTGAGCTATCCCTCCCCCATCTTGGGCTAAAAACTCCTGAGAGTAGCTCTTCCCATGAGATTTTGACAGAACCTGGAAAGTGGGCCCCTTTCCAGTATACAATCTGATTCAGAATCGTTCTCATGGGACAGGTTTGAATTCATGGACTCTGACACCCTCCTTGACAAAATTGAAGGGGACTGGGAGCGACCTTCCAGTTATGTTTTAGATCTCCATTTCACTATTCAGTATCATGGTCTTTGTTTAAGAATCTCTTGGTTCTATTTCTGTTTAGATCTCAGTTTAATCGAATAATGGCCTAATAAAGAAAAAATACTTATGAACATGCACATTTTCCCTCTGTCATCAGTTGGTCACAGCCTATCTTACCTTTCAGTCTGGAACAGGCTGTGTGCATGTTTTTCATTGCTGTGGAAGAAAGCACTTTAATCTGACATCATTCCATAGAAATACAAAGGAAGGAGAGAGCTGAGCTGCGTATATGTGGGAGAAATTCAGGTGTCGATGAGTTTCCAGCAGAGGGCAGGTGACAGATAATAAATTCTGGTGATGCTGCCCTTTAGAATTTGACATCTATTCATTGTACCCTTGTGTCTCCTGCCGCACAAAAGCAGGTTTGAAGTGATTCACCCAGGATTGTTTGGGGTGGCCTGCAGGGTTTTTTTTAACTTGCTTTCCTGGAACTAGTGGATTATTGATGTGTACACGCAGAGATAGATGCAAGTGGTTCAGCATTGGGTGACAATCCAGTGGGCTGTGAAACAATGAGGGGATACAGAGCTCAAATGATCACTTTTTATTTGACTCTGAACGAGATGTGCAATTTTTACATGAGGGATAGCTTTCCCCTGTCCCCCACCAAGACAATGGATTATGGTAACTGAAAATTTTCAGGCGCTATGGTAACAAACTAAACTGTACTATTAATTGAAGGCTTGAAGTTAAATGAGTCAGTTGGTTCCTTTAAATATCTTTCAGTCTTTAGGAGAAATGGGGGATGTTTTAACAGTCTCAACAGTGATAAAAAAATGTGTCCACAAGTAGAGTGGGGAAGGTCATAAGAGATTTATGCTCAGTGATATTTCCTCAATTACACTTGCAGCTTTGTTAAAGAAGAAATCAAACATGATCAGTCACTTAAATTTACACATATCAGTTTTCTGGTTCCTTATTATTCACAAATGGGATAAAGGCTAATTTAGATGATAAATGTATGCACAGGGTGATGTGATGATAGCAGGGGACTGAGCAGAGGACTCAGGAGGTCTCTTCCAGTCCTATGTGCTTTACTGTTCTATATGTGCCTACATGTGGTGCAGCAGGAAGCCTGTGTCTATTTAAAGCTATTTAGGAAAATGTTTCTCTATGTAACTCCTCAGCACCAGCATAACCAACTGCAAGCTGGGTCAATGAGGGAAAAGAGAGCAATACATCTATCGTTTTCCTCACAGCTTTCCTGCTGTAACACAGACACATACATTTGACCTCAACTTTCTTTTTCTATGGGCCTACCCATGACACCTGCTGGGCAGAAAGTGAAGGTACAGGCTTGCCAGAAAGAGCTATATTGTATTGCGCCTTTTAGGAGTTAACATTAATGCTAAATACAGTCAGCATGACAGTTCGGAGATGGTCTGAGGTTTCTCACAGGCCAACTGTCCAGCTTCAGGAACCATTACAGGTTAGAATGCATTATTTATACTGTACTGATTGATGCATGCCCCAGGAAAGCAGCTCAGAAGCCCATCTGACAAAGTGAGCTAAGATTAGCTTATCCACTTCATCACATTCACCACAGTCAAGGAGAAGGAGAATGTACAGGTAAACAATCTCTCTTTGACCTGCCTAAGTTAAACAACTTTCAGAGTCATCTATATTTGCCCTTCCTGCAGAAAAAATACCTATTTAATTTGATATTGTATTTCCACTTCCTCCTGGGAATGCTATCATTGATTATGTCCAGGGCAGAACTCATCAAAACTGCACGAGCAGTAGGCAGACAGAATTCCTAAGCTAGGCTGAGGGACATAATTGGGACTTTGTAGAAAGTAATTGTTGGGATCCTGAGGCAGGGCTGGAGCAACTTGAGGTCTGATTTCCAGGCAGAGGTCAATACTAGAGGCCAGAACTGTGTCAAGGGTCGGTGTTCAGAGAGAGGGTCAGAATCCAAGTCAGAACCAAAGCTGATGCTGAGAGATCCAGAGTAGAGTCTGTCATGGAAGCCCACCAGTAATCCTTATTGTTGCCTGGACACTTCCTGGTATGCCCTGGGGATTTATGTGGAATCAAGGGGCCAATCAGGAACCTACAAAGAATCTGCCAATCATGTCTCTGGGGTGGGATGCCCTAAAGAGCAAGTCCACTGTGGGTTGCAGGTCACCGGGAGCTCTTCCAACCTGCTTTCAAGTCCTGCTAGTCTTTACTAAAACAAAGCACCTCCAAATATACCCCAATGAAATTGATAGGACAGCGTAATGTTGAAACTTGTTTGCATGGTTGGGGAAGGTGAGTAGTTGTAAGGCAGTGAGCAGGAGCGGACTGGACCAGCGGGATACCGGGAATTTCCCCGGTGGGTGTCGTCCGGTGGGCCGTCATGTCCGCACGGCGTTGCCCCTCCCTCCGAGTGGCTCCACGTCCGCGCTGTATGTGGCACGCAGAGCCTGACCCGATGCCTGTGCCACTTGCCGGACACGACGCAGGGGGTGGGGCTTGAGGGGGCACTCAGGGGTGACGTCATGGGGAGGGCCGTTCTCAACCCATTTCCAGGGCCTATTTTAATTGCCAGTACGCTTCTGGCAGTGAGGTAGAACAAAAGGCAGAGTTAAGGAAGAAGCAGTGTAGATCTATCTGCAAATGGGTTAGCAACTGCTCCTGAAGAGTAATGTGTAACATAACTGGGCATCACCTGATGACACTATTGCAAATTATCTTACAGGTCCTTTAAACTCACTGATAACAAGGCAGTTAGATCTTAGAGAAATAGTTACTGTTTGTTGTGGTGCAATTCTTGATAGAAACTGCATAACCAGAGTCAGGTCTCGCCGAGTGGCGGTGAGCCCCTCTCGCCAGCTGCGCGGTTCTGCACTCTGTGCTGGCTCTTCCGGGGTGTAATCTACTCGCCACAGGCGAGTAGATTACATTGTTTGTCGAGCCCTGACCATAGTAAAGCTTGTTACACATAACATCCCTCTGTTTTTGTTACAGCTGCTGCCTATAGAAGATATACAATTTAAGTTGTCCCAAAATCATGGCATCTTCTCATACTGACCCCTGAGCCATTGCCAGGTGTCTCCTGTTGCAGGTTCTTCTCAAATACTCTTTCCCATAGCAGCTTTGCAGTTTCTTTGATTTTTCCTCTCTTCAGGGTGTGTCTATACAGCAAAGTTATTTCGGAATAATGGCTGTTATTCTGAAAAAACTATGCGAGTGTCTACACAGCAATTCCGTTATTTTGAAATAATTTGAAATAACGGATGGCTTATTCTGACTTCTGTAAACCTCATTCCATGGAGAATAATGCCTATTCCAAAATAGCTATTTCGAAATAAGGCATGTATAGATGCTCCACTTCTGCTATTTCGAAATAGCACCTCACCAGGGTCATTTTAATTTATTCCTCCCCAGTGCCTTCTGGGGCTCTAAATCGAAATAGCATGTCTATATTAGGGAAGCCTGCCTCGGACTAACTTTGAGGCTTCCCTGCAGTGTAGACATGCTATTTTGAAATATGCTATTTCAGAATAACTATTCTGAAATAGCTTATTCTGAAATAACTGTGCAGTGTAGACATAGCCTCAGATACCAGGCAACTTTGTAGGAAGGCGTCTGGTAAGAACTATTGAGAAATGATTCAGTAAAGGGTGGTTGAGTGGAAGAAGACATCTCTTGCAAGTGAACTTTAGAGATTACAGGTTTCACGAATACATACACAGAATAAAAAATCCTAGCAGAATTTTCGAGATTTAAGTCTTAAATGAGAACATAGTAACTGTATGCTGGATCACATCAGTTATCTTCTCTCTTACAGTGGACAGTACCAGATGAGGCAGAGAAAGTGGACAACTGGGCCTAAAAGGGGAATTTCTTCCCAATCTCCATCAATTAGAGGATATCTTATGGCTGAAAGCATGAAAACTTATGTCTCGTTAATCATAATATGCACATTTGTGGCTGGTTTTGTTATTTGTACAAATGCCTAATGGTTTTTGAAGCTCTCAGCCTCCAAGAGATCTCATGGCATGTTAATGAGGTGATATGTAAAAATGTTTTTTCCTTGTATCAATTTAAAATTAGCTGTCTTTTAAGTGAGCCCGTGATTTCATTATTAGGAGAAAAAAGGAATGAGAACCCACCTTCTCCAGTTACTCTTTTATTTACCTTTGTCACATCCCCTCTGCCTCTCCCTCCCAAAACTGACCATCCTTCTGATCACCTTACATACAGAAGACTTTCCATGAGGTATTGATTTTTCCACCATGTCTCCTGTTATGCTAAAAGGTGCTAATGGCTGCCATCAAAACCCCCTCCCAGCCCCCCTGAAAGTCAAGGTGCATTTCAAGCACTCTTTCAGACTCAACTGAATGAACAATTCAAAGCCCTTCCATAAAGAAAGCAACAGCTGCAAACAGTAGCTCTGCGTTTAACTGAGTGAAGGAGGAAGTTACAGACAAAGGGGCTAGGCAGACGTTGGTTTTGTAGCCTGTGAGAAGAGTGGTGAGCATGTCCCCAAAAGGCAGCAGAGGCAGAGCTTTTGGGACATATTTGGGGATTTCTGAGCAAGGAAACTGCCTATTGTGCTTGCTTCTGCAGTGATCAGAGAAATAAGACTTTGTGCATGAACAATATTGCACGAAAGAATACACCTGTCTCTTGTTATCCCTGATTTCTTATCCTAACAGGAACAAACCCCTTAAGGCCCTGAATTGCTTGGGACAAAGGAGCAAGAGCTCACAACATCTTCATTGTTGATCTCCAGACACTCTCTTCCCACCACCCATTTCTGCTGTATCCTTATGAGATGGGGCAGCTAGAACTGCACCCGGTTTCCCATCTGAAGGTATGTCATGGATTTACATCCTGGCATTATGATATGTTCAGTATAATTTCCTAATGTAGTCTTCATAGATTGTAGCTTTTTGTTTGCTTTTTTGACTCTTGATGCACAATGAACAGAGGTTTTCCTTCATCTTGGCTGGTCTCTGAATTTGCTATATCTGAGGAGGAAGTAAATACCATCAGGCACGGCTGTAAGCAGAGGGGAGCCATTTTGGGGTTCAGGATCCAATGGGTAGGGCCCTATCCTCTGAGTATTAGGGATTCTTGAAATTGAAACTGAATGTGATCACAATCCAAGGCTGAGCCTTCACCCTTATTGACACAGGTTGGAATTTGGTCAAGCAATAGTGACGCTTTCTAGAATAACAGAAGAGTTTTAGAGCCTAGAGCTGTATTTCTTTGTTAATGTATATAGTACAATGTAATTGTATACCTATGTTATAGCATATAAAGAAAGAGATTTCTCCATAAAGACATGAGAGAGCAATTCCAACTCCAGATGGATTTGGTAGTGTATGAGAAATCCTGTTCACCCATATAGCCTGTCCTTAGAAAAGGACTTGTGTGTCAAATCCTAAGTAAAAAAACCCCATAAAACCCAATCATTTTCTTCTCTATCTTCTCAGCTGGCTGCTTGCTCACACATAAATCCCTCACACCCCCCCCCCCCCAAAATAGGCAAATTTACAGTTCCAATACTAGTATTGCCTCTGAATTTATTTCAGCCACAGTGTTTTCTATTTAAGGAAGTGTACAGTGACCTCTAGTGGTGGGTGGATATATATCTTAAAATATTTAAGATACCCTTTTTTTTTGTAAAGGAGGGAATGTATTTAATTTCCTCTTTAAGTGGAAATAGAGTTGAGAAAGGTACAATGAGTAGAGATGGAGCTGGACTTGAAATAATTGATCCAAATTAAACCCAAAGAGTGGACCTGTGTCCTTCATATAAAGGATGTGGTAGGGGATAGCAATTAACTCCCACTCCATAAGGGGAAAAAAAGTGTTTATGTTCCATGCAACATCAATCACATTTGCATACATTGAATATTACGTGCTAATGTCCAATCTCTTACTTTCCCCTCCTTGATAGTAATTTTGATCTTTATAGCCACTTGTTATAATATCTTGAAAACTAGACCAAAATGTATAGCATCAACCTGGGAATGAAATAGTTGTGGAAACAGAGCTATTATCAGACAGATATCATAGTCATGCTTCTTTCCTTTACCTAGTCTGTGGCTTCTGGTTCACACAACACCTTTGATTTCCCTTGCAGACTGGTTGGTTTGACAGGTGTCTGGAGATGAAAGGGGATATTTTGCATTCCGTTAGCAGTGTACTTGCTATTTTGTTTCTACATTCAATGCAGCACCCCAGTAACAGCATTTCAATCAAGCAAGTTTTAAAGTTTTAACGTTTTAAAGCCACCTGACCTTCATCTTTCCTATCAAACCCTCTTCAGTTTCAGGACAGGTCTACACTACAAATGTACAGTGGCACCAATACAGCTGCGCCACTATAGCACGCCTGGTGACGATGCTCTATGAATCACAGGAGCCATGGGTAGGCTGGGTTTCCAAAGATCACTACTGGCATTTCAGTGCCTCTGATGGTAATTTTCTGGTCTGGGAAGAAAGTTCCATCTTGCAACTTTCTGAAGAGACTGGACATCCTAAAGGTGTGCAGGTCTAGCACCTTTCCTGACCATTCTACTCTGACCTTGGTGAAATGGTCCTTGTGATTCACCAGCGCCTGCATCGCCAAAGTTATAAAGGGGCCTTGCACAGATTGTTTGCTGTTATATAACAGGGAGTTATAAAGGGATCTTCCAAAACTGTGTGACTGGGGAACAAGATGGTGAATGAAATCCAGTGTTAATAAATGCAAACTACTACACACTGGAAAACATAATCCCAACTATACATACAGAAGGATGGTGTCTAAGTTAACTATTACCACTCTAAATGAAATCTTGGAATCATCATAGATAGTTCTCTGAAAACATCTACCCACTGTGCAACCTCAGGCAAAGAAGACAACAGAAATTTAGGAACCATTAGGAAAGGGATAGACAATAAAACAGTAAATATCATAATGCAACTATATAAATCCATGGTATTCCCACATCCTGAATACTGCATGCAGTGCCGGTCATCCCATCCCAAAAAAGATAGAATCAGAAAAAGTACAGGGAAGGATAGTAAAGATGATTTAGAGGTATGGAACGGCTTTCATATGAAGAGAGATTAAAAAGACAAAGACTGTTCATCTTGGAAAAAAACCCAGCTAAGAGGGTATATAACAGGGGAATATACAAGAATAAATGACATGGAGAAAGTGAAGTAGGATGTGTTATTTACTCCTTTACATAACAAAAGAGCCAGGAATCACATGATGAATTTAACAGGCAGCAAGTTTAAAACAAACAAAAGGAAATATTTCTTCGCATGATGCAATTCACCTGTGGAATCTGTTGCCAGGGGATGCTGTGATGGGCAAAACTATAAATGGGAAAGAATTAGGTCAATTCATGGAGTATCGGTCCACCCATCACTATTTGCTAGGATGGTCAAGGATGCCGTGCTCTGGCTGTCCCTAAGTCTTTGATTGCCAAATGCTGGGACTGGGCAACAGGGGATGCCATGTTCGGTTATTTCCTCTGAAGCACCTGGTGTCAGCTGCTATCGCCAGACAGGATACTGGATTAGATGGCCATTTGCCTGACCCAGTAAGAACCTACTTATGTTTCTATGGCTGAACAGCTTAGGGTATTGTTAGCATTACTGACATGGGCTAGCCCTTGCCTCCCTCTTGTGCCTGCGTCTCTATCCTTCCCCTTCTGCCCCCACTCTGCTTCTCCATTTCCCTCCCCTCGGGAGCCCAGAGCACCTCCACTGCATTCCCAGCCCCCTGACTCCAAGCTGCATGGTCTGAGCATTGAGTGGGCAGCGCAGCCCCAGCCCCAGCAGCCCCAACTCCCTGAGGGAGACAGGCTGGACAGCCCCAACTCCCTGAGGCAGACTCAGGCTGGGAACAGCAGGAGGGGCCTGGCCTGGGGGCAGAGTGTGGGTGGGGCCAGGGTCGGATTTCTGGAGAGGCCCAGCTTCTGCCCACCTACAATACCTGCTGCCCACAATTACAGAGCTTTCTCCTGTATGGGTCATGGTCTCAAAGCAAGTGAAAGTCTTTCCCATTAGACAGCAGTGTGCTAATCGATATAAAAACTGGAACTTGGTTTCACTCCAGTTGCTTGTAGAAAAGTGTCCATGCCACAAAACTACCAATGCAAATGGAATTACTTGTCACCTTTGCTGTTGAATGAGAGCAGCAGACCACATTTTGAATGGGCCCTTTCACAGTTAGATGGAATTTTTCCAGGATGGGGTGGAGGCACTTTGCTGTTGCCGTGTGGGGCGTGTCACATGGCTCCTGCCTGTGCTGTTCTGTGAATAAATAGAGGAGCTTCGTTCTCCAGAATTGTAAACTCAGACATTAAGGGCAGAAGAGATCATCATGATCATCTGTCTGACTGCCTACTTGTGACAGGCCACAGATCCTCACCCGCCCACTGCTGTAGACCCACAGCCTCAGGTTGAGTTAGTGAAGTCCACAAATCATGGTTTAAAGGCTTCAAGTGACAGAGAATCCACCATTTATGCTACTTTAAGATTGAAAGTGACGTCACGCTCCATGCTGCTGAGGTACATGAACCCACTCCCACCCCTGCCACCACCTGGCTATTTCAATCTGACCCTGGGAGAATTTCCTTCTTGACCCCAAGTGTGGCAATTAGCTAGACCCTGAGTGTGGCGGGGTACCTAGTCCTGCATAGTTCGACCCTGGAGTGGAGACCTTCACCCACAGGCCCTGAGGCCTAGTCTTTCCCCTACAGGCCCTGCGGCCTAGCCTCTCCTGCACAGGCCCTGCGGCCTAGTCCTTCATAAACAGGCCCTGAGGCCTAGTCTCTCATGCGATCCGCTCCTTGTCTGGGATCTGGGAAGAAGGGGTGGGGGGGGCCCAAGCCTGCCCTCTCCACCGGGCCCCAACCCAGGGCCCTATCAGTGGTGGGTGGTTCCCAGCACTGGCTCGGTGGGGAGTTCTCCCCGAAATGCGCCGAGCCTGCCGGGGCTTTTCCTGCTCCCCACTCTGGGTTGCTTCCTACCCCATCCCTCTGGCCGGCAGAGGGCCCACCTGTAGATGCGGGGCTGGCAGCAGTAGCGGCGTTGGCAGGCCCGGCGTCTGGTGTAGCAGCGACTGGTGCGGCGACAGCGTCTAGGGGGGCTGCACGATGCAGCTGGCGTTGCAGTCGAGCTCAGCCCGGGGATGGTAGCGGTGGGGTCAGCTGGTCCGGCGCCTCTCACTCCGGCTGCTGCGGTTATAGCTCTGTTGGTTGGGCAATGGCTCCTTCTCCTCTGGAGGTCAGTCCCACCTGGGCTGCTCTGCAGGCTTTTATACCAAGGCTGCACTGGGAGCATGCCCAGCAGGGCTCTGGGGGTGGGGCGTATTCCACATAAATAGGTGGGCTCCCCTCCCCCTTGTTCAGTGTGGGGTTGGCCGGCGCCGTCACACTGAGCATGGGAAGAATGGGAAGCAACTGTCTAGGAAGGAGTACGGCAGAAAGGGATCTAGGGGTTATAGTGGACCACAAGCTAAATATGAGTCAAATATGAGTGTGACGCTGTGGACCACAAGCTAAATATGAGTCAAATATGAGTGTGACGCTGTGGCAAGAAAAGCAAACATGATTCTAGGATGCATTAACAGGTATGTTGTGAGCAAAACACGAGAAGTCATTCTTGTACTCTACTCTGTGCTGATTAGGCCTCAGTTGGAGTATTGTGTCCAGTTCTGGGCACCACATTTCAAGAAAGATGTGGAAAAATTGGAGAAGGTCCAGAGAAGAGCAACAAGAATGATTAAAGGTCTAGAGAACATGACCTATAAAGGAAGACTGAAATAATTGAGCTTGTTTAGTTTGGAAAAGAGAAGGCTGAGGGGGGACATGATAGCGGTTTTCAGGTATCTAAAAGGGTGTCACAAGGAGGAGGGAGAAAAATTGTTCTTCCTGGCCTCTGAGGATAGAACAAGAAGCAATGGGCTTAAACTGCAGCAAGGGAGGTTTAGGTTGGACATTAGGAAAAAGTTCCTAACTGTCAGGGTAGTTAAACACTGGAATAAATTGCCTAGGGAGGTTGTGGAATCTCCATCTCTGGAGATATTTAAGGGTAGGTTAGATAAATGTCTATCAGGGATGGTCTAGACAGTACTGGGTCCTGCCATGAGGGCAGGGGACTGGACTCGATGACCTCTCAAGGTCCCTTCCAGTCCTAGTATTCTATGATTCTATGTGGGCAAGACCCACCAGCCAGACACCTGGCATGGAGTTCTCTACAGTAATTCAGAGCCCTCCTCATCTTGGGTCCCCTCACCAAATATGGATGCTTTTGACACCCCTTTAAATAAATGCTTCACCTGTGGCCACCAGGATGCTTTTCCCAGGAGGAGGAAATCTGAGGTGGCATCAGTGGGTACAAAAGTGCAGTATAATTGTTGTCACTGTACAGCTGTGTTTTTCGTACCAGCATGATTGGCAATGATAGCCTTCATCAGGCCAAACCCTTTTGATGAACACAAATCACACCTGATCCCAAAGCCTCAACTCTTGTGAGTCGCAATGCTGATTTCTCATCACTGTCAGTGCTAGAGCCTTCATCTCCACTATTGCCAACAAGTACAGCCTTCCTGTAGCCCACTGATTGTGTTAAGGCTACTCATGGCAGTAGTCTGGTCTTAAATACAAAAGGTCTCAGCATTATTCATTTATGACAACTAAGAAAGAAAAAAATAAACATATGAGGCAGGGTAGAGGTGGAATCATAACAAATACCTCTTTGTACCTGCTTCACAGGTACAAAGAGTAAAGAATGGATATGTAAGTAACCCATAGTAAGTATGATCCAAATCAAACCACTTTTCTAAAATTTTCTGGTGAACTCTTGCTTCCAGCTCACTTTTGTTCACCACTAGATGGCAGTAATAACATTTGAATTCCTATTTTTGAACATTACTATTAAAATGACAGGAGTTTGTGGTTCTGGGTATGTCACACACGCACACACACACACACACACACACTGTTAGATGTGGCTGAAATGCCCACCAAACTTCATTTGTGAAACACAAATCCTAAACACAGGGCAGGTCTACAATATACCAGAAGGCTGGCTTAAGATACGCACTCCAGCCACATAAAGAACGTAGCTGGAATCCATGTACTTTAAGTCAAAATTCTCCAGTGGCTCCACAGCGGGGAGGTCAACACATGAAACTTTCTCAACAACTTCCCTTACTCCTTGTGACTGCATTAATAACAACAACAATAATAATTAATAATTGATAAATAATTCAGTTAATAGGCTTGTGACCCCCCCCCCCCCCCATTTTGGTCCAGGCACTGAGTTTGAGAAACACGGCAGAGAAATCCTGTATTATTCATGGGTTTATCACACCATAAATAGCCACAATATTTTCCATTTTTGCTGTGACCAACTCATGAAAATTGTGTGATTTCTCTGTGATTTAAGTAAATACCTATATAGAAGTCAGGGGAGTGGAGTGAAACCAATTTATCCTAGCTGAGGATGTAGCCCATAGTCTCTATAGAAATACATGCAATGGTAAAGTGTATAATTATATTTTATTTTCATATGAAAAATATGATAGCGTGTGCATTTGAATTGTTTATTGGTGCCATGTGGAGCCTTTGGTGTAACAATGTCTCAGGAAATATATATTATCCTTCTTGGTCTACATTGCATAATTTCTCTCTGTTTTTAATATTGCTCTTATAGTTATTATTTTTGCTGCCCTTTTATTTTAATCAGTAAAGTCTGTTATGGTCCATTTTGGAAGAGATACTATAGAAAATAACATTGTACAATATTACTTGGTATCAGATGAAATAACATTCATAGAGGAAATTATTGTATACCCTGCGTACATTTTTAAAATGAAGGGTTTTTTTCAGTTTTTAGTAAAAATTGGGCTGTATCCTATACATTTATAGCTATAGGACAGATGCAATGAATTGTTTCAGTAATGTGTATTTTATATTCCTGTGTGAGCAATGATTGTGCAATTTTGAAATTTATCAGGTGCAGCTGGTCTACAATAAAGACTGTCAAGTAAACATAGATCATGGGTTAGAAAATTCTTATCTATTCAAATGTTTGCTCCCTGCGAATGTGCCTGATACCCTGCTAATTTTCTGTAGTGTTCCTCCAGTGTGATTCCAATGAAATCAGTGATGGTATAGTAAAACTGGAGCATCTGCGGGGGCAGATTCATGTGTCAGACATGAACATCTGAGCCACTAGTATAAAGATGGAATAAGGCATTGATGAAACAGGCCCTGGATTTTCAAAGCGCCTTGTTTAGTTCACTTACAAATAAAATGGGAGGTAGCATAATTAGGGCCTAGTCTACCCTTAATAATAGGCCAACAAAACTATAGCACTCAGATGTATGAAAAACATAGACCCCTGAGCACCATAGCAAAACTGACCTAACCCCCCATGTAGATGCAGCTATGTCAACAGAAGAATGCTACTGTCAACCTAGCTACCATCACCTGGGGGAGGTGGAGTTCCTAGAGTGATGAAAAAATTCCTTCTGTTGCTGAATACTTCATCTCTATCATAGGGTTATATGTCTAGGCTATGATAATCCCTGTAGAATTGGCATGGCCTAGCAGTCATGACTAAGCACAGCAGTGCAAATCAACCTCTGCTTTGCACTGAGAAACCATAATACAGGTAGTTAATTTAATCCTTATTATTAATAAGACCATCCCAAAGAAAGTCAAGAAACAGTAAAAGATGTTCAAGTGATCTTGAAACTCTGGTCTCCAACGCTCTTTGTGATCTATTTTTACAGAAACCTCTGAAGCAAACCTCAAAGTTAAAGCTC
The DNA here is from genome assembly GCA_019425775.1 of Rafetus swinhoei. Classification (NCBI taxonomy): domain Eukaryota; kingdom Metazoa; phylum Chordata; order Testudines; family Trionychidae; genus Rafetus; species Rafetus swinhoei. Next base: position 230,925,797 of record CM033437.1, read on the forward strand.
TGTTGAGAGTAACTCTGTTAAGAATAGCAGGTCTAGCTAGCCTTCCAAATGCTGGAAATGGAATTACACTATGAAGCCATCACAAAAAATTGACGAAGTGCTATACAAAGTGCTCTTTCATCATTTGGCAGCTAGGGCTGAAATGCTGTGTCAAATGCATTTGGAGGATGCCGCCGGAATTCAGCCCAATGTAAATATCTGTCGCAAAACATCTCCTAATAACGTCAAAGCAAATTCACTGGAAGGTCTCATTTCCTTTGCATAAACAGTCACTTCAGGAAATAAAATTTTTTTATTAGCTGAGGTTTATATTAAATATTTCGCCTTGCAAACGTTTGCACCACAGCTAATAAAAAAATGTGAGATGATTTTCACCTGCACCTTTCATTTAATCTTTGCTCAACAATAATTGGGTTATGACAAGATGTAACAGTTAAGACAAGTCTATACCATAACAGTAGATGAGCTGTGGAGATGCAATATGGAGCCTTTCCCCACATTTCTCATTCAACCAAAACTCTTAGGGACACATTTCTAAGGTATTTAGGTGACTAAAAGAGCAGATAGGCACCTATTAGGGTTTTTCAAAAGTGCTTAGATGCCTAACTCCATTTGGTTTGGGAACACTGATTGTGACTTGTGACATCTCGACCAAATACTTAGGTTTTACCTGAATTCCCAGAGCTACTGTATAATACTCTATGAAGGCATAATCCCCAGATGCTGTAAGTGGGCATGGAACTCTCATTGAATTTAGCAGGTTGACTGTGCACTGAGTGAAGAAAAACTTCCTTTTGTTTGTTTTAAACCTGCTGCCTATTGGTGACCCCTAGTTCTTTTATTGTGGGAATAAGTAAACAATTTTTTATTCACTTTTTCCATACCAGTCATGATTTTATAGACCTCTATCATATCCCTACTTAGTCTTTTCTTTTCTAAGTGGAAAAGTCCAAGTCTTTTTAATCTCTTTTCACATGGGACCCGTTCCAAACCCCTCATCTTTTTTGTTGCCCTTTTCTAAACCTTTTCCAATGCCAATATATCTTTTTTGAGATGAGGCGACCATATCTTTACGCAGTATTCAAGATGTGGGTGTACCATGGTTTTATATAGAGGCAATAAGATATTTTCTGTCTTATTCTCTGTCCCTTTTTTAATGACTCCTAACATTCTATTTGCTTTTTTGACTGCCGCTGCACACTGAGTGATTGTTTTCAGAGAACTATTCACAATGACTCCAAGATCTTTCTCTTGAGTAGTTGTAGCCAAATTAGTCCCCATCATATTATATACAGTAATTCCTCGCTTAACACGTGCCCGCTTAACACGTTTTTGCAATAGCATGATATTTTTTTAGGGAACATTTTTCGAACAACACGACCATCCCTGCAATAACACGATTTCCCCAACCGTCCGGCCAGTCACCGGCAGCTGTGCGGGGCTACCCCCTGCCTCCTTGCAAAGCGGCGGAGGTTCGCAGCTGGCTGCACTGTTCCCTGGCGACCCCCTCTGGCCGGATGCCTCGCTCCCTCTCCTCTGCCCGCCACTTGCAGCCCACGGCTGGGTTTCCCCAGCTGGCCGGTCGCCGGCAGCTGTGCGGGGCTTCCCCTGCCTCCTTGCATCCAGCGAGGAGGGGTCGCTGGGGAACAGTGCGGCCAGCTGTGAACCTCCGCCGCTTTGCAAGGAGGCAGGAGAAGCCCTGCGCAGCTGCCGGCGACCGGCCAGCTGGGGAAACCGAGCCGCGGGCTGCAAGTGGCGGGCAGAGGAGAGGGAGCGAGGCATCCAGCCAGAGGGGGGTCGCCAGGGAACAGCGTGGCCAGCTGCAAACCTCCGCCACTTTGAAAGGAGGCAGGGGAAACCCCGCGCAGCTGCCGGCCACTGGCCAGCTGGGGAAACCCAGCCGCTGGCTGCAAGACCCCTCCCCTGTCCTCCCCTTTCCTTCCCCAGAGCCAAACACCTCCCCTCCCTGCTGTAACCCAGTCCCCTTTCTCCCCCAACCTTATGTCCCGGTCCCAAGGCAGCTGCCTGTGCTCAGTGGCCGGGTGCTAACAAGTGCAGGCTGGAGCCGCCATTGCACATGTGGCTCTCAGCAGCCCAGCCCAGAGACCACTTCTGGGTTCCAGCTGATGCCCTATTGGGAGTTTTACTGTATGCATGAGCAGATGAATACTGTGCATGTGGTCACAGCGCTCCTCCGCTCACTCACGTGTTTATCGTGTGTTAACAAACTGCGACGTCTTGTACTGAATTGTTAGATACTGTATCTTGCTGTGTATTACTGTATCCCTTATCATGAATGGAAAGCGTAAGGGAAGTGATACATCTGCTTCTGCAAGCAAGAAGCATAGACAATCGTTTACATTAGAAGAGAAACTTGAAGTGATTAAGCGAATTGAAAAAGGTGAACACACTTGTGATATCTCCCGCGCTTCGAATATGCACGAGTCTAGTGTGTGCATAATCTGTGCCCAAGCTGAGAAAATTAAGGAAAGTTGCAAAAATGCAACCCCAGTAAGTATGAAGAAGGCTGTTCGTACGTGATCTAACCTAATGGAAAATATGGAGAGGCGATTGTCTATGTGGATTGAAGACAAAACACAACGAAAGATGCCAGTGAGTTTGGCTGTTATTCAGGAAAAAGCCAAAGCTTTATATGATGCTGTTAAAATAGAATTGAATGAAACTGATGCCAAGCCATTTAATGCAAGTCATGGTTGGTTCGAACACTTTAAAAAGCTTTCAAACTTACATAATATAAAAATAACTGGAGAGGCTGCTGCTGCTGACACGGAGGCTGCTGAATCATTCCCAGCAATATTTGAAGCTATTATAAAGGAAGGTGGCTATTCAGCTAAACAGGTGTTTAACCTGGACAAAACAGGACTCTCCTGGAAGCGCATGCCAGCATGCACATATATCTCTCGTGATGAGGCTTATGCTCCTGGTTTTAAGGCTGCAAAGGATTGTATCACTGTGATGCTATGCACCAATGCCAACGGGGATTGCAAGCTCAAACCAGTAGTAGTTTACCATTCCGCCAATCCTAGAGCTTTAGCTGGGTATTCAAAGGATCATCTTCCTGTTGTTTGGAGACCTAATGCGAAAGCATGGGTAACTGCAAGCATCTTCACAGACTACTTCTGCAATTGCCTAACTGCTGAGTTGAAAGACTACTGTTTGCAAGAAAACCTTGCTTTCAAAATTTTACTTCTTCTAGATAATGCACCAGGGCATCCTCCTTCCCTTACTGATCTGTCAGAAAACATTTGTGTGTTATTTTTACCCCCCAATACAACCTCGTTAATTCAACCTCTTGATCAAGGAGCGATAGCTGCTTTCAAGGCGTATTACTTGCGCCGTACTTGTGCTAGGCTTATAAGGGAGACAGATGGTGAGAATAAGCCTACAATCAAGGAATTTTGGAGAAAATTTAACATTAAAGATGCTATAGATATTATAGCAGAGGCTTGGGCAGAAGTTTCATCAAGTTGCCTTAACGCAGTTTGGTGCCGTATATGGCCTGCATGTGTTCACGAGTTTAGGGAGTTTGACACTGAAATAGCTGAAGCTAAAAAGCAGATTGTAGCCCTAGCCCATGAAGCAGGATTAGAGGAGGTGGATGCTACTGATGTGCAAGAGTTGCTCGACTCTCATGGGGAGGAGTTGTCTATCAACGAATTGAACTTGTGGATGAGCAGCAGCTGGAAAATGAGCCTGAACATGCTGAGCCAGTTATTCAAACATTATCAATGAAAGTTATGGTTGAAGCATTTAAGCTTATAAATGATGTAATAAACAGTTTTGATGAGAATGATCCTGATCGTGAACAGAGCTCAAAAGTAGCAAAAAGCTTAGAAAGCGCTATATCTTGCTACCAGCAACTTTACAATGAAAAAACAAAAAGCAGCAAAGCAGCTATCAAAAGTTTTTTCATGTTCAACCTAAAAGAAGATCATCTGATGAACAAGATAGCCCTGTTCCATCTACATTGTCTAATGTTGACGTTGATGACTCAGCACCAACAGAAAATTGATTTTGATACTGTTGGAGGCAAAGGAGGAGCAAGGGGAGAGTTAAAATGGATGTTGTTCTCTTTCTCACCTGTTAATGATGTTATTTGGTTCCCTAAACTGTTAAAAGTGTTATCTGTTTACTCCCTATCCCTTTCCTGAGTGAATGTAGAAGAATGTCTGAAGTGGACACCAGAGGCGGGAAAACTCTGAGGTAAACAGCAGGAGTAAACAACAGTGCACACGGCCCCCCTGCAGGGTGTGCACATGGCCCCAGCAGGGAGTGCACACAGGGCCCAAGAGGCCCAGAGACTCAGAAGCTGCATGTGGCTGATCCTTAAAGGAGAGAGGGACAGAGACATGGTTGGTTGACCATCAAGTGGAGCCTCCCAGAACGCCCTCTGCTTGGATCGCCTGGCCAATGGACCAGCTCAGGAGTCAACATGGGAAGAGCAGATACCATGAACTGCCTTCTGCTTGCCTTATCATCCTGCCTGGGACTGTAAATGTGGTTGAGTGTATGAGTAAGATTCCCCTCCCTTCCCAATTTTAACTGAATAAACAGACCCTTTACACCCCTATGTGGTGATCCCCTCTCCTTAGTGTTTAAAGCAGTTGCAATCCACATCCCCTTGCAACAGACACCACTGCTTGAAACGCAACCCCCACCTTTTCCATTATTTTCAATGGGAAAATTGACCCCGGATAACACGTTTTCACTTAACACGATCATTTTCTGAAACATATCTATAGTGTTAAATGAGGAATTACTGTATATAGTTGGGATTATTTTTTCCAATGTGCATTACTTTACATTTATCAACATTAAATTTCATCTGCCATTTTGTCGCCCAGTCACTTAGTTTGGTGAGATCTTTTTAAAGTTCTTCACAGTCTGTTTTGGTCTTAACTACCTTGAGCAGTTTAGTATCATCTGCAAACTTTGCCACCTCACTGTTTACCCCTTTCTCCAGATCATAAATTGAATAGGATTGGTCCTAGGACTGACCCTTGAGGAACACCACTAGTTACCCCTCTCCATTCTGAAAATTTACCATTTATTCCTACCCTTTGTTTCCTGTCTTTTAACCAGTTCTCAGTCCAAGAAAGGATCTTCCCTCTTATCCCATGACAACTTACTTTACTTAAGAGCCTTTGGTGAGGGACCTTGTCAAAGGCTTTCTGGAAATCTAAGTATACTGTATCCACTGAATCCCCCTTGTCCACATGTTTGTTGACCCCCTCAAAGAACTCTAGCAGATTACTAAGGCATGATTTCCCTTTACAGAAACCATGTTGACTTTCCCCCAGCAAATTATATTCATCCATGTGTCTGACAATTTTATTCTTTACTATAGTTTCAACTAATTTGCCCGGTATTGACGTTAGACTTACCGGTCTGTAATTGCCAGGATCACCTCTAGAGCCCTTTTTAAATATTGGCGTTAAGTTAGCTATCTTCCAGTCATTAGGTACGGAAGCTGATTTAAAGGATAGGTTACAAACCACAGTTCTGCAGTTTCCCATTTGAGTTTTTTCAGAACTCTTGGGTGAATGCCATCTGGTCCCGGTGACTTGTTACTGTTAAGTTTATTAATTTATTCCAAAACTTCTTCTAATGACACCTCAATCTGGGACAATTCCTCAGATTTGTCACCTAAAAAGAATGGGTCAGGTTTGGGAATCTCCCCAATATTCTCAGCCATGAAGACTGAAACAAAGAATTCATTTAGCTTCTCCGCTATGACTTTATCATCTTTGAGTGTTCCTATAGCATCTCGATTGTCCAAGGGCCCCACTGGTTATTTAGCTGGCTTCCTGCTTCTGATGTACTTAAAAAACATTTTACTATTATTTTCTGAGTTTTTGGCTAGCTGTTCTTCAAACTCCTTTTTGGCTTTTCTTGTTATATTTTTACACTTAATTTGACAAAGTTTATGCTCCTTTCTATCTTCCTCACTAGGATTTGACTTCCACTTTTTAAAAGATGTTGTTTTATCTGTCACTACTTTTACTTGGTTGTTAAGCCATGGTGACACTTTTTTGGTTCTCTTACTGTGTGTGTTTTTTAATTTGGGGTATACATTTAAGTTGGGCAGCTTTACCCATTTGTACATAATTTGCCCATTATCAGTTGGCCAGTTTATTGTAGGCATCACAGAAAATGGCTTAGCGATTTAGTTATTATTTTGTCCCTGATAATGTAGCTTGTGGCTACTCTTGAGTAATATATTGTGATGGCAATAACACTGCCATACTGGCCTGTTATAAAATAGAGCTAAACAATCTTAGCTTTGATATTTGGGGATGTTGTTCCCCTATAATCTCATTGCAAGGTGGTTAATTAACACTTCTGCATAGCTTGGAGCTTCCTCTTAAATTTGGTGACCTCTTTATAATCAAGAATCTATGAATAAGATACAAAACATATGGGCTGCGTCTAGACTGGCATGATTTTGCAGAAATACTTTTAACGGAAAACTTTTTCTGTTAAAAGTATTTCTGCAAAAGAGCGTCTAGATTGGCAAGTGCCTTTGTGCAAAAGATTTGCTTTTGTGCAAAAGCATCTGTGCCCAGCATAGACGCGGTTTTGTGCAAGAAAGCTCCGGCAGCCATTTTCGCCATCGGGGCTTTCTTACGCAAAAAATTCCTGTCCCTGTCTACACTGGCCCTCTTGCGCAAGAACACTTGCACAAGAGGGCTTTTTCCCGAGCGGGAGCGTCAGAGTTCTTGCGCAAGAACACTGACAATCTTACAATAGATCGTCAGTGTTCTTGCGCAAATTCTCGCGGTCAGTTTAGACAGCTGGCAAGATTTTGCGCAAAAGCAGCCGCTTTTGCGCAAAATCTTGCCAGTCTAGATGCACCCATATAACTAAATCTGTATGGGGAAATAAAATGTAAGCAGTTCTCCGGCCTTTTGACCCTACTTTTCCTCTCTGCTGTCTAAGGAACTTCCTTTTCAGTCATTTCAGCTTTACATTTCTAGCCTCCTGCAGTTGAAGAACTCGGTAGTATCACTTCATTGAGAATCCAGCCATTAATTACTATTAGACTATTTTTTCCCACTGTTTTTATTACTAATGTATTGACAGTGGTGGGAGATGCTACTGCCGCTTAGTGGACAGAATCAGACTTCCTCAAATGCATTTCCTATAGGGCAAATGGCTGCCAGAGGTTCTCTTTTGGGTCAAGTAGCAGGGTCCTTTGCATTTCTAGTAGCCCCACAAAGTCTTAGCTGACTATGGATTTATTAAAAAATATTATTTCGCATTATTTTTCTTACTCCAAGCTCATGACTGATGGGAAGGCTATTCCCCACTCTGGCACTCTGAGTGCAGAAGTTGAGGGCCTGCAAAAGACCTTAAAATACCTTGGCTCTGTAGGCTTCTGCTTAAAAGCTACCCAAGTTTACAGATTCCCTGGCTTTGGGAGGTAGCTGCCACCACCATGTGAAAAGCCCCTTTCTTCTTGAGCCAAAGAAGAAACACTTGGGTTTCTTCCAGAGGGGTACCACAAGCTCTCTTACCACAAGAGAGCTTGGAACGAAAAGAGAAAACAAACTGCAATCTCTGGTAGCTGACCTCTCCATCTTAGGCATGTATACACAGACCTTCTATTACCTTCCAGGACACAGGAATCAAATCGTTATCATAAAAAGGTGACTTTTATTAACAAAACAAAAAGATATACTTGATAAAGCATACTTGGTTGCTAGGTGTTTTAAAGCAACTGAGAAAAGAACAATTTTAAAAAATAGAGACATTCCATTAGTGGGATACAGCTTAAAGTTACAATGTATGGGGAGGAGACACATGGAGTTAGCACAGAGAAGTTTAAACAAACAACAAAACAAAGAAAATAACCTGATTGCATCTAAATACAAATCCCCTATCTACTCATGATATGTGCTTCAGGGTCCAGTCCATTTCCATGCCCAATATTCTTTGTAGGTGTGGTAGTTCTGCCTGGGTCAATTTCTCTTGTTTCCCCAATACCTAGCTTAAAACTCACACAAAGAAGAAAAAGCAAGAAGGGTTTCTTTCATTTCAGATCTCAACACCTTCCCCCATTGGCACGCCTGGCTCCCTGCCAACACCTCCTAACTACTGAGTTTAACCCTTTGGTTACTGAATGCTGGGATGTTCAGAAAAGACCAGTACTCCTCCTATTCATCACAACTGCTCAGGCAACAGTGAAACTCATAGCAGTAAATGATAAACAAAAAGGTCTATTTCCTGGAGTCTTCAAATCAAGCCTGAGGGCTTTCTGAAAGAAATGCTTTAGTCAAACACAAGTCATTGGCCTCAGAGCTGATTATTTAGTGGTCTCTTCTGACCTTGAAATCTGTGATAAAGAGCAGGTTATCGTCATTTTCCATCAACACATTATAACACATTTTCCTGAAATAGCTACAGATATTTCAAAGAATTAGCAATAGACAAGTACACTGAGGCTGTTTACGTGTATATTTAAAATCTAATATTTGTATCTAGAGAAACAGGAATTTGATGGGTGAGAATTCATCCTGCAACTTTTGGCCCCAATCCTGCAACTTCAAGTTGCAGGATTGGAGCCTAAGGGTGAAACTAGCCTTACATTTTTTTCCATTACATCATTTTCCCTGAATTTTCACTTGCCACAAATTACCCTAGAGCTTTTCTCTCTGACAAGTTTGGAAGTAATCACACAAGGAATTTTAAAGACATTCTACTTCCAAAATATTACTGATCTTCACTTTTTGAAAGTTGTTTTCTAGCATTTGTTCTTTAAGAATCGTGTTTCTCAAAAATGGCTTGGCCAAAACATGCTAAATGAATCTAAATTGCTGACCTTGTCAATGGGAGAAATACCTTTCAACCGAGTCATTCAAGCTTTATGTGCGTACAGAAAAACCATTTTTTAAGGAGTGCACTCTATAGCTATGTTTGTAACTGATTTTCCTTGATAGGGCTTATGTTGACCCTCACTTCTAACTTTTTAGATGGAAGAATTATTGGTCCAGGTCTTCTGATGTTTTTATTTTACCAGCACAAGAGAATGAGATCACCTCTCTGGCTCCTTTATGTTGGATAAGAGAGCTGGATTAGCATAAAGGGGTCTTAAAAGCCCCAAATCTCTCTGTGGGAAAATTCCTCTAATGTAGGAACTCTGGAAGATACAGTCTCCAAGGCACGGTGTAGATTCACTCAACAAGAATAGATGGCCATTGTTTAAACAGCAGCTTCTTTCCTTCACTGGGCTGCCCCAAAGAGACTACCAGTGATCCTCTCCCCCTCCAGTGTCTGTCCAAACAATGCCCCTGATGCTGGGTAAGATTCTGGCTAACGTCTCCCTTCCCCAACACTCCTGTTTTTCATATCAGTGGACATTTTTATGACTAAAGACAATGTCAAAACTTGGGATCTGGCTCATTGTCGACATCTCTTACCAGTAATTCCCCAATACAGTCTGAAACATCCCACAGGAATCCCTGAAGCAATCACACACCATAACTCAGCACAGGAAATAGTCTTACCCACAACGAGCATCCACTGACACACTGGCCAAAAAACCCCCAAGCAGTTTACCTGGCATTAATGGGAGAACGATCCTGATTAATGGACTGTGTAGGTACAAATTGGGTGTTAAGGTTAGTTTAAGAACTATTTATGTAACCTTAGCTTATGAGTCCGTGAGTTTTTTATGTTTGGGTTTTTTTAATAGCTGTGTTTTAATAGCAGGCCTTCTTTTGAACTGTGCTTAGCAACCTTATCTCTTTTGTTTGGGAATAGTTAGCCCTTCATCCCCAAAAGACAAAGCACTGTGTTTTCTTTTAAGTTATCTCTGTCTCAGCAGCTCTTTAAACAAACCAGTGATGAACGATTGGACAAAGCTTTGTAAGGCAAACCCCAGCTTTTCACACACTGGGTATTTTCTAGTATGACCACATGTAAGAAGTCATTTCTCTCAAGCTCTTTCTGCTGAATTATGTTTGTCGTGTACTCGAAACAGAGTCTGTTGCAAAGACCAACTGGCTTTAGACAGCCAGTACCATGAGAAGTCATAAAAAATGACCCAGATTTGGATAGAAATTTAGAGTGGAATATACCAGAGTCCTACTTCTCAGCCCATTATTTGTTCTTTTTTCTTTTTTTTGAAAGATCATTGGCTCCCAGCTAAGAGAGAACAATTAAAGAATCCAGCTCAAGAAATTCAACAGTCCAAAACAAACAAAGAAAAAAGGAAATGTACAAAGAGAAAGGTTTAAGGGCTAAACCGCATCCTTATCGGAGTTAAACTGTCCTCATTGAACCACAGCATTGCTATCTATTCCCATTAGGATCCTAATAACAAAAAAACAGTAATCTGTTATTACTGTTTGATGACAGAATGATTTAAGCAAAATTATATCTGGTGACTATATCCAGTTGACTTAAAAATGACCCAGCCACAGAGGGTTATTTTATTCTTACAGCTAATATATGGAAATTGTTTGAGCCTTAGATATTAACCTATCAGTTTATTTGAACTAAGAATTAGGACGAATGAAACATAACCTCTTGGATCACACACTAGACCTGGGCCCCAGATTGAAATATGAGATTTGAATCCCAGACTCAGCTCTGAACATTGTGACTTGGATCTTTCTTTGTAATGGCCCCCAAAAAGGATATGATATTTTATTTTAGCAACTTTGGGGAGGTCTGAATACAAATCTGGACCTGAACTCTATGTATCAGGCCTATGTCCCCTTTTGACAAACATTTCCAATGGCTTTACTTCACAATGTTTTTCAACTTTTGCCTTTTACTTTATGTTTCAGGTACATTTGAAACCAACATGTCCAACATGAAGCTCAAAACTAAGAGCCCTGTTCTTCCTCAGACATGAATAATAGGTCACATGATTTGATGTCACCTCTGGATCTTTCTATTGGTGTTTTGTCCCCAAGGAAGAAACCAAGATTGACTCCTTTAGCTCAAAGATTCCCTAAGATCTGCAGGAGACAACAGTCATGTGTGTAGATACCAGATATCTCTCTTCTATTGGAAGGCCCATAAGCTTCCACTGGCTCCAGGACAGTATGGCTCCTATAGAGTCATGCTTTTAAGCATTCCACCAATGATGACTGCTCCTTGAGCAACCACTATATAGGGTGGTTTCATGGAGTGGTGGGGGAAGCATGCAAGTAAATACAGCCTCAGGCTGTGTTAATTTGTGCCAACCTCTCTGTGAACTGCAGAAAGGGTAAATCCAGAGGATCCCAGTTGCCAATGCCAGGCCTGGCAGTGTCCCTGTGGAATATTACTACTGGCATGGAAGGAAGTATGTCCACAGCGTAGGCTCCCTTCCATGTGGAGTTGTACTAAATGGCTACGTCTAGACTGGCAAGTTTTTCCGCAAAAGCGGCTACTTTTGCGGAAAAACTTGCCAGCTGTCTACATTGGCCGCTTGAATTTGCGCAAGAACACTGACGATCGAATGTAAGATTGTCAGTGTTCTTGCGCAAATACTATGATGCTCCCGTTCGGGAAAAAGCTCTCTTGCGCAAATGTATTTGCGCAAGAGGGCCAGTGTAGACAGCTCAGGACTGTTTTGCGCAAAAAAGGCCCGATGGCGAAAATGGCGATCGGGGCTTTCTTGCGCAAATCGCGTCTAGATTGGCACGGATGCTTTTGCGCAAAAGCATCCGTGCCAATCTAGACGCTCTTTTCCGCAAATGCTTTTAACGGAAAAACTTTTCCGTTAAAAGCATTTGCGGAAAATCATGCCAGTCTAGACGTAGCCAATGTGTCTAGATCTCCCAGGTTATATGATTCTGATGTAGTGGCTAATTTGACAGAAAAATAATCACAGTGAGGAAGTGGGAGACAGTGAAGATGTCTTAAAGGGCTTCGGCCTCCTGGCAGTCCCTCAGCAGGTCTGTGCTTGTGTGGATGTTTGTTGCAACATGGTGGAGTCTGAATAGTGTAGCAATGGGTCTGGCTGCCAGGGCAAAGAAGAGCCAGCAGGTAGTGATGATGTAATCATGCTACACTCCCTTTTGCAATGAGACAGCAGAGCAAAGCCCTGAGCACAGACAGTAAGGCGATGTCTTCAGAAGCTGCCCCACACCTTATGTGAGACGTCATTCCTCTCCATCATCTTGACTCCTGGAAAGGAGGGAATCAAAAACGATGAGATGGGGACAGAAAACACCAGATAGAGGGGAAGCACCAAGAAACCTCCACATTTCCCTGGCTCTCTCTGTTGACGTTCTCTTAAAAGGCTGAAGTCACCTCACACACAGTTTGCTCTATACCTAAATAAAAAAAACAAACACCCTTGCTTTGCCTGTTTACATTGTAAGTTCTTCAGGGTTGGAACTGTCTTTGTCTATTTATGTTTACTGCACCTAGCAGAGTTTTGGGTGTACTACAGTATAAAGAGTATTAATAATAGTAGAGATGGACCCACACCAAAACCCCGAAATCCAAACTTTGGGTAAGTTTGGATCCAGATATAGTATCTGGCCCTCATCTGTGCAAACAGCTGCAATGAAAAGCCTAGGTCTGAACTCTCCTAAACTTTAGGATATGAACTTTGTGACTCTGGCCCAACTTGAATAATTGGCTGTTCTTGGGGTTAACGTCTCCAACCCAACTTGAACTTTCTGAAAGCCGGATTCTCCCCCACCCTGGTTTTCTTCTTTGCTGTAAAGGACAAGTAGCTTTTTAACTGATTAATTCATGCAGCTGCCATTCTGCTGTCACTTAGTGAACTCTTCCCACCCACACATCTAGATTGCTTCCTTCAACACGTGGACCAATACAAATAAAAAAAGTTCTTTGTCTGCCAAGTTATAATTTTTCCCTTTGGAAAAGCAGTGCTGGTGTTAATGCAACAGTATGTATCTCAGTGTGTTTTAGAGTTCTCAAGGAGCCAGCTGTTGAAACGCATGTTAGTTTAGCTTAAAAAAAAAAAAGGGGGCAGTGAAGACATGTGGGAAACAGGGAAACAGACCTAGTCTTCTCTGTGAACAGAACAGATTACAGGATACACATCTTTTCCTTCTGGCTTCTCTTGTGGGTCAGATTTTTACCCATGAACTGGAGAGAAATATTTGCTCTTGAACTGGCTTCTGGGATAGGTCACACACTGTTTGGAGAACCCACACATGTAGAGATGATATGTCTGTACTTACGGGTAAAGAACTTGTAGCCAAGGGAAAGCAGATAGGAAAGCCTATACAATAGATACAATAAATATACTTGTTCCCGGTTCTGCTGAAATGGTCTCCCATGGTCTACAGGGGCAGCTGAGAACTTGGAAAGAAAGACTCCATTGTGAAAATAGCTTCTTCCTTTGTGTCACTCAGACTTAGAAACTTACTTCAGAGGAAGAAAAAAGACTTTGAACATCTGCTGGGTCCCAAACGTGCACTTATGACACCATAAAATATTGTCTGATGTGAGAGCAGAAGTGGATGGTGTCAGACCAGAGTATCGTGTTGGAAACATGGCTGGGAGTTTCAAAGGGTATGTCTACACATCAAAGTTATTTCAAAATAACAGCCGTTATTTCGAAATAACTTTACTAGCATCTACACAGTCAAACTGCTACTTCAAAATTAATTCGAAATAGCAGAGCACTTATTTCGAATTTGGTAAACCTCATTCCACAAGGAATAACACCAAATTTGAAATAGCTATTTCGAAATAAGTGCTGTGTAGACACTTATATCGAAATAGGGGGCCGCCAGCCTTCCCAGGGTGCTTGATGGCCACTCCAGCCTCAACCAAGAACACTCCTCTCCCTCCCCGCTCCCGGAGCCCTTAAAGGGGTTGACTCTGGCCGCAGTGCCTGTGCCATCTCCAAGCCTGCCAGCCCAGAGCCAGCAGTCACTGCCCCTGACCCAGTGGCCCCAAAACATGAGCCAGCAAGCCACTGGCAGCCAGCCCTCCACCACTCCCCAGGAGCAATCTTCCAGCTCCCAGGAGCCTGCCAGGGCCCAGAGAAGGTGGGCACCTTCCTGGTCCTGGGTGGAGATCATGGACCTTATTCACGTTTGGGGGGGATGCCCCCAGCGTCCATGATCTCTGCACTAGATGGAGGAACGCGGCCGTCTATGGCAGGATAGCTGCCAGCCTGGCCACCAAAGGCCACATGCGAACACAGGAGCAGGTTTGCATGAAAATCAAGTTGGTCTGGCAAGACCCCCAACCCTGAGCCCTGATCTTCCCCTCCCCCTTCTTCCCCTTGCTTCCCCCTTCCAGCTCCCTCCTCCCAGATTTTCCCCTCCCCTCTCCCACCTTCTCTTCTCCCCTCTACCGCCTCCTTCCCCAGTCTCACCAGAGTTTCATTCCCCCCTCCCAGTTTTGTTAAATAAAGAGAGTTTATATTCATGAAAATACATGTATTTTATTTGACATCAGGAAGGGGTTAGGGAGAAAGTGGAAGGATGTGAGGAGGAATGAGGCACAAGCCCCCAGTGGGGCAGACCAGGGAGGCTCTTAGTGCTCCTCAGGGTGGAAGCTCTCCGGCAGGGCCTCCTGGATACTGACAGCCCCCCGATGGACCTCCCAGATGGCAGCCTGCAGAAAATGCAGCGAGGCTCACAGCAGTGTGTCCAAGAGAAGCACCTGAGTGCCCAGGGGCAGCTCTGGCTCCATGTTGCAGAGTGCTGTGGTGTCCCGAGTGAGGGCAACCAGAGCACACAGAGACAAAATGCTTTGCTGTCCCTCATCGAGGTAGGCAAGTGTCAGCCGACGGTCAGGGCAGTGTGTGCGTGTGTGTTACACCCAAGTCTTCAACTGCTGAGACGCAAGGTCTCGTCGCAGTGGGCAGCCTAGGAGGCTGGAGGGCGCCCCGAAAAGAGTTTAACGTCCGTGACTTTACTGCTAGGACTGGGGTCCCGTCGCAGAGGGCAGCCAACAGGCTGACAGACGCCCCCGAGTTTATAGGAAGAGCTTATTACATCTCAGATTTCAGCTGCTAGGATACAGGATCCCTTCGCAGCGGGCAGTCTAGGGAGGACTGAGAGATGCCCCAACGGATCTGTCATCTGGGAGTGACATGATCCAAACGCCCAAGCTCTTCCTATACCTGTCCCTTGTGACTGGCTGAAGTTCCTTTAATTGTGTCTGGTTCTGTTACAGCAACAGGAGGAGTCAGGTTAAAGCTTAAACAGTTACTATTTTATTGTTACAGGGTAA
The DNA here is from genome assembly GCA_019425775.1 of Rafetus swinhoei. Taxonomy (NCBI): domain Eukaryota; kingdom Metazoa; phylum Chordata; order Testudines; family Trionychidae; genus Rafetus; species Rafetus swinhoei. The sequence goes on from CM033437.1 coordinate 230,940,983, forward strand.
ACTTAGCTGTTAAATGCTACTACTGTGTTACAGATAACACAGCCACTACAAAGGACAGGACAGAAATTACACTAAGAAGTCACTTACAGGTACCATGAAACCCTTTTGGTTCTCTGAGCTCTTATTAAATGCATGCAAAATAGACACCTAGCAGGTATATATTCTCACCCCTGCGTTCCAGACTTGGCATGGCCAGCGTCTTTCTCTCAATCCCTCGGGAAGAAGTAGGGCGAGGCTGGGTGTCCCACAGACCTCGGGAGTCAATCAATACCTGCCAGCAGGTATAGATGATTGGAGCTCAAATGGGGTGGGCTACTAAACCCCTCTTTATACCCCTTGGGTCATGTAGGCTTCTTCCTGGTCTCAAGTGGCCAATTAGGAAAAATGGCTTTGAATGCCAAGTTTCCCACGAAGGGTGCAAAGCATAATTCACACCTGGGAAAATGCAGACAATGGGCACCTCTGGTATGTGATGGGCGAAGATTCCTCTCCTGGGACAGTGCAGGCATTTCAATTACTGGTACTAGCCATCAGGGCGACGGGAGGCCCCGGGTCGTCAGCTAGCCCATTTACTGTCTAGTTTCTGTTTATGGTAGAGTCAGGGACAGGCAGCACACCTGCTTCCCAGGGCATCAAAGGCTGACTGCCTTTCTCTTGCTCTCTGGGGGGGGGAGGAACAAGATGGGGTTCATGTCTGGCTACAGCAAGCAAGCAGGGAAAGCTGAGAACCGGCTGTCCATGGGCGGCGGCGGGGGGGGTTCCCTTTAAGCACAGGCCTCAGATAGCCTCAGGCAGCAGCCACACAAAGTAACTCCTGACCTGATGCCCTGCCGGACCTGGTCGCGGCCTTAAATGCGATTCAGCATCCACTCAGTGTGAATGCGCTATTTCGAAATAGCAAAACGCTATTTCGAAATGCATTTTGTGTGTAGATGCGTTATTTTGAAATAACTTATTTCAAATTAACTATTTCAAAATAAGATATTTCGAAATAACGCTGTAGTGTAGACATACCCAAAGAGAATGAAGTGCATGTGTGCAGAAGAAGAGAGATGATGATCCAAGTGTAGGGGTGTCAAGAAAAGAAAAAAACCCAAAGCAAAGAGAGCTATAACAGTTACATATATTTATACAGATGCCACTAGTGGCTATTATTGCAATATCAGGGTGCCTGAGGAGATGGAAGTGTAGATGAAGATTTCAGCCCCCATGGAGTTAAGGCACTGGTATTTACTCTCCATTAATGAGATGATGATGGACTGGTTTAAAGATAAGAGTTGTGAAAGAGAAGAAAAGTTTGGGATCAAGATAAACAAATAAGAGTTGTGAGTCAAAAATGGAAACAGAGTATTTCAGGCTTCTTCTTTTCCTAATTTTTACCTCTGAGACATTTTGCTGAAGGAATTTGAGATGACTATGGCTTGCTTAGCCATGATGAGAGAAAGATAGGTCATGTAGATATTAGGTGTTCCAAGGAATAATAAAATAATACTTAACACTACTGTAAGCATTATAGTAGATAAGAAACTCAATTAATGAGTGTTTGTAATGCGAAACTCAAATGAGACCTGTTGTAGGGGTGCTATGAATCTGACTTTGGCCTCTTAACATCAAGGCAAGTAGCAGATGAGAAGAGATCCCATTTCACTTTAATTGGGATCCCAGACAAAAACCAAAGGGTGAAATTCTCAATTGGCATAAATCAGTGTAGCTCCATTGGTGTCAATGAAACAACAGCAATTGATTCCAGAGGAGGGCTTGTGGGAACTGTTCAAGCTCTCATAAGTTTTAGGGTTAAGGATATTCCAAGTATTCTGTTTCTTGCCAGCAACAATTGTAAAAATGCTGAATGAGAAATTGAAGCGTAGGTTCCAAGAAAATGGCTCTGTAAAATGGCATTATTTCGTTTATTGTGTCTCAGTGTCAAAGATGCTCAGTTTGTAAGGATGCTGTGTTCTTTAATAACAGCCATCTCTGCAAACTTAGCCTGGCCTCCGAGAATCAAGCTGCATTTGTTATTCGTCACCTATAGAAAGAAAAAAAATGTGAAAAAATTAAATAAATTCATCATTAATTTTGGGATCAAATTTTCATTGAAAAAAAAGTCAGCCAATTCTGTCACCTCTGTTTTCCCTCTATCACCTTCCCAAGATTTGGGAGGATTAAGAGGACTCTTCTTTCTCCATCAGGGCTTTTAGGGGCCTCCCCTGAGAGGAACTTTGTTGTGTTCCCCCCATCCTTAGTACCTTCTAGGGTCATGAAATCTTTCAGGATCTTCTGGGTGCATGAAATGCCAAAACCCCCCAGTGGTTGTAACAGGGGTGCTTGATGGCATTGATGAGTGGCCATGAGAAACTGCTGAAGTGCCTGCAATGTGCAGGAGGCCAAACTAGGTGATTATGATGGTTCCTTCTGGCCTTAAAGCCTATGATGAATTCATGAGAATCTTTAAATACCTGTAAGTGTTCTATACCAAAATTGCATTAAGAAGTCATATCTTCTATTTCTGGTCCCCACTCCAAGGATTATGGGGCTTCTTTCAGTTCTAGCTTAATAGAATCAGCTGGCAGAGAGAACAATAATATTTTCCTCTGCACAACTGAGGGGGCTGGCACTTCTTGAAATAAGAATACCCTTTAAAATTGGAGGAGGCAGGGCCTATACCAGGTGACCTCCCAAAGCCCCTATTGGGAGATTGTCATCCAGCACCTCCAGTGAAAGTACAGTGGACAGGAAATGGGGCCAAATGGGCCCATGAGGGAGTGGAAGGAAGTAAGGCAATTAGGCATTTCACAAAGATGTGAATACGAGAGAGGTCCGAGGCCATGCTAGAGGAAAGGGGCACTGTTGAGAGCTTGAGGGAGGTCAGCTGGATGGAGAGTGGTTGGTGGGTTTGCAGCTGTGCAAACAATCTCAGACTATGTTCAGAGACTTTCAAAAGCCTGGGATGAGATTCTCATCCAAGGCTCAGTTCAGCTGGGTTTAAGGACTGATACAAAGTGTTAAACTAGAATGAATTTAATTTTAATGTCACAGACTGCATGTGCTTTGAGGCCAGATGGACCATCTCCATTTTCTCCCAGCTTAGGATCTAACTCTTGCTAAGCTGAAAAAAAATCTGGTATCACTGCACTTTTGGATAACTTTTCCAGGTACTCATTTTAAAACTGTGCTACTCCTTTTGCATTGGTTTAAAAAGACATTGGGAGTTATGCAATAGAATAGAATAGTTTTGGTTGTTTGTAATGACAGCTAGAGACCCTTTTCTCCCACCTTAGTGTGGGATGGAACGGGGATGGGAAGAATGAACATAATTCCCCATTGGCAGTAATAGGAGTTACCTTTATACATCTCATCATGCTGCACAGGAGAATAAACTGCACTGTGTTGATCACCTTGAATACCAGAAATGGATGGTTAGAAAATTAGTGACATGGATTCTCTTCTCAGTTATGCTGGTATAAATCTTGAGTAACTTTGTTAATTTCCCTGGAGCTATTCAGGATACATGCTAATGGAATCAAGGCTGGAATGGGTTCTATTTTTAAAAAATTAGACAGAAGAGTAGAAAACTTAAGCATAAATATCCTGAAAAATCCATTTTCCAGAGGTCTTAACTTTGTCTTTGCCAGTGACCCTTTATGTATTTATTTACTTATTTTCAGACTGAGGTTTTTATGGTCATTGACATAACATCCAGCTTTTCTAATACAGAACATCTGTGGTCACTATGCAGAGTCCCCTATAGGTCATGGGAAAGCTTTATCTGCCTAATATACTCCAACCCTCTATATATTCAAGCCCAATTGACAGAGGCCAAGTGTGTTTATAAATAAATATTGTCCTATAATGACCATTTCCATTTGCCCCAGAGGAACAGATATTTAGTCCTTACAAATTGGCAGGTTGCCGCTTTTGTAACAGTGAGCACAGTTTTACCACATCTGCTTCACATTTGATTTGTGTGGAAATGAACCCCCCCAAAATGTCAGGCTAGTGTTACTGAACAAGAAAATGCTTCAAACCATACCAGTTTGTCCATTCATCATTGTTCGAGAAAATGATGAAGCGTTGTCCTCATTTACCTCATTGTCTGAGAAAACTATGAAGCATATTTATTACATGTACTTAATGTGACTGGGGATGTGGATGTGTCAGAGATCAAAGCAGAGATAGAGTTATAAAGCACCTGAGTCTCATTTAAAGCCTGTCACCTAGTATTTCATTCAGAGAACCTAATATTAGTGTAGTAGAGGATGCTAAACTGAATGAAAAATTCAGGACCAGCATTATATTGAGGACTACAGCTGATGGGATGTCTTGGAGGAGCACTTGCTTTGTCTTTTGATCCGAAACAACAAGATCTCTCTATTAGGTGGTTCTACTCCCTCGTGGTTGACACACCTTGGAGAAGGGTAGCCAGCATGGCAGAATGAGAAAAAGATCATGCTCTGTTCTTGGCATGACTTTTGATGATTTCTGTTGTCTCAGCGTGGCAGAGGACAAGACCCATCCTTTAAAAGGTGCACATTCTGAAGGAGATTAATTGCTGTCTTTAAAGTGTCAATACTCAGTCCAGATATAATGTAATACATTTTATCTACCTATCCAAATTCAATCATTTCTATCACATATTCTTCCTCCCAAATTGCATGTGTAACAGTATGTAAGCAGCATTATTGTAGCCATGTTGGTCCCTGGATATTAGTGAGACAAGATATGTGAGGTATATCTTTATTGGGCCAACTTCTACTAGTAAGAGAAACAACCTTTTGAGCTTACACAGAGCGGACACCTGAAGAAGAGCTCAGTGTGGCTTGAAAACTTCTCTCTCTCACCAAGGGACATTGGTCCAACAAAAGATACTACCTCACCTATCTTGTCTCTCCATGTAACAATATAGCATTCTTATTTTAGTCCTTGGTCCACCAAAATTATACAATTTGGGCCAAAGAGGGCCTGAGTGTTTTCATGTGGCTTGATTTATTATAAAACCTGCTCTGATTAATATCTTCCAGGCCTGCCCACCAGCAGCAATGGAGCCTTATTTTTGGCTACATTCACTTTGCTGTGCATCTATCAGACTCGCAAGCTGTATCGCACAAGTGATGGGCCAGCAGTTTTGAGATGAGACCCATGAGAACCCCCTCAAATTTTCAACCAAGACTACAGCAGGAGTTCAAACATATTTAGAGATTAAGAAGAAGTAATTTCTACTCATTTCCCCCTTTTCTCCACAGCTATGATTCTTGATTTTGGCTGGAAGCAAAAATACTAGAAATTTAGGAGAGGCCCAGCTCATGTTCCTGTTCAATTTCTAGCTGAAAGAAATTCTGTGAAAAGTTGCTTGGGAGCATGACGTGGCAGTCCCATCCCATCTCGGGACAAACACAGCAAATCCAGGCCTTAAAACCTGGATAGCAAGACAGAAGAAACCTGATCTCCAATATGTTCTTGTGAGATTTGAGCTCTTAATTGAAACCAATTTTGTGGATGTTTATTGGAAATAAATTGCGTCTTTGGATTTTTTTTGGCTAATTGACAGCACCTTTGTTGGATCTCTGTGTATACTCTATCCTACTCCTCTTCCAGTAGAAGAGCTGGCTTAATCCATACAACCTCTGGGTATGTCTACACTTGCACCCTAGTTCGAACTAGGGATGCAAATGCAGTCATTCGACATTGCTAATGAAGTGGGGATTTAAATATCCCGTGCTTCATTAGCATGATCTTGCTGGTGCGCTAGTTTGAATGACTAAAAATGAGGAGTAACGTTAGTTCAAACCAACGGGTTTGGTTCAAACTAACGTGTCCCGGCGTGCACTTCCTGGTTTGAATCAGCTGTGATTCGAGCTAGCACGCTAGCGAGATCATGCTAATGAAGTGCGGGATATTTAAATCCCCGCTTCATTAGCAATTTTGAATGCCTGCATTTGCATCCCTCGTTCAAACTAAGGTGCAAGTGTAGACATACCCTCTGAGTTGTAAATACAGAGTTGCCATAGTGTTATGTGCCAAAGCTCCAACCATGCCCTGTGGGTCCCGCACTTCTGGCGGACAGTGTTTGCCTCAGAGACTTGCTGTGACCCTCCAAAGAGCCTCTTGTTTTTCTAGACGCAAGGGTCACAGCCTACTGAGTCATACTTATCATAGGCTAGCCCACAGTTTGAAAACCCCCTCCATAGTCTTGGTCTCCCTTCTAAGGGGCAGACTCTGTGATGGCATGTTGAGGTCTGGGGGGGTCCACCCACTACCAGGGACCAGGGACCTTAAGCAGCAGCAAAACCGTTACTTTTACTACCAGCCTGGCAGCTTTTTCCCTGGGCCACTTCCCAAATAATCCCTCTCAGTACCTTTCCTTTGAGCAGTCCTCAGCGCACTCTGCCTGCCTGTCTGTCTGTCTGTCTCTCTCTCTCTCTCACACACACACACTCTCTCTCTCTCTCTCTCTGCAGAAATACTCTTCCTCCTTCCAATCTTTCATTCTTTTCCTTCCCCACTTTCTTCTCTGGTGGAAACCTTTTAAAGCAGCTCCACAGGCCTTAATTGGCGGCAGGTATCTGATTAGCCTGAAGGTTCCAGCAAGCTCGAATTGACCCCAGGTGCCTGCCTGATTATTCTGCACTAGGCTCAGCCCTGTTTACTCTTGGAAGAGAAAACTGTTCACCCAGGCCCCAGCATGTTTTCCCTCCATTAGTGTGTGGTGGCTAGCTGGTCTGGGTCTGTCACATTCACCTATTTGGGAATGGAGAGTACATACAGATGAAGGTAGAGAACAGAGCTGACAGTACTCAGAGGAAGGGTGAGAAATTGTGTATGTGTGAAAAGAGAGACTGTGGCTAGGTTAAGGCAAAGAGAAAGGGCTTACCTGGAGAAGAATTCTGTTCTCTAGTACTTCAGCATCAATAGCCAAGGAAAAGTGTATTGTACATGTTCTTAGTACTTTAAGGGCTAATCATTCACTTAGTGAGCAAACGATCATTGAAAATATGACATCTGTTTTGGATCCCAGATGAATTCTCACTTATGCAACAGCCACCAATTTAGCTGACACACCAAGGACTGAACTGAGGAGCCCAGTTCTGAATCTCATAACATTTGGTGTAGCAGAATTTGTCAATATCCAAAGACATTATTTCATTCCCTACCTGTTCATTATATCTACACCCTTATCTCTAGTCACATGCTTGCATAGGGGTCATGTACAGTATAGAACAGGCTGATGCATGAACTTTGTTTCTGTTTGATTGTGGACAAGTTTCCATGCTGAAATTAAAAGATGAGCCTATCTTGTTTTAAAAGACAAATGGAAAAACATGACATCTGGGAAACAGCATCAAAATAAATTTTATTTTTTTCTTTTAAGGCTTGTGAACTAGATAACAAGGGGAGAAAAAACATCCACACAGAAAGTCCTCATCCAACTATTATTTTTGGACTCAGTTCAGTTTTCTGTGATGTAAAATGTGTGATGTCCTTGCTTTCTGCTGCTGGGAATTCATCTGAAGAGAAATGTGTCTCTTTCTTCCTTTGGGAATGTTCAGACTTTTGGAGCCAATTTTTGTCTGCAGCTCTGCTTCTCAAATGACACTTTTGATTCTTAGATACACATTGTGGGTGGACCAACTTCTGTTGGTGAGAGAGACAAGTTTTTGAGCTTATACAGAGCTCTTTTTTTTTATTATTCCTGTGGACTCTCTCATGTGACACTGTGGGGCATGTAGTTACATAACTATAAGGTTCTTTCCTGCATCTTTGGGCTACATTGGGGTGACAGGCTATCTATAGGGCCACTCCTTCCTTTGTTTGATACCAAGGGTGCTATTACAGAGGGAGTCACACATACTGTGCTCTTGTAATCCACTTATGGCGTTATACCTCCACCAATGTGTGCCATTCACAGATGTTGTGAGTCTGGTAAAGCTTCCCAACTCCAGAGCTACTCCAAGCTATAAATGACCATGCTTCTTACTTCAGAAATACTCATGTTTCAATTCCTGATGCATCCTCCAAGATGGTGGCTGTCATGTATATGACCTGCTATGGGCCTCAGACTCTTGGGGTGAGCATCTTCTGTCCTATGTATGTAACCCACTGGTGAGAGTGTGTTTTGTTTCCTCAGTCCACAGGTGACATAGGTTTGATTCAGGCTCTTGAGAGGAGAGCTGTAACGGCAGTTCAAACTGTGGGAGAGACTCATATTTTTAGCTTTGGAGGTCTCCAGCTCCATCATGGATATTGGCCAGTTGGCAGCTGTCACATTTTCTCCAGAGGAGTATGGCCCAAATCCTCAGCTTGTCTAAGTCAGGGCAGCAAAGCCAACATTAGTAGAGCCATGTGTAACTCTCAACCCGATATTCTTAATAGAAATATTGTTATAATATGATTATAGCATAACTGAGGTGTGTTTCTGCAAGATGAGCCTTCTGAAGTATCATTGGGAAGATTATGATTTACTGAATATGATTATCATATTTGCATGCATGTATCATTTTTGTATCTAAAATTAGGAATATTAACTATAGCTCTGTACTACAAAAGTGTTTGCAGCTGAGGAACAGCCACTAGACAACACACAATCACTCTGACTGGCTAATTGGGGACAAGTCAATGGACCATTTTGGTGAACAATAGATCTTGGAAGCTACTGATCTCTCCCCTTCCTGAGAAGCTTTCCTGGGATGCTACAAACCACCTCTGACTCGTGGCTGCTTTGACACTGCAGAGTCATGTGATTAAGTCACCTGTTACTAGACTCCATGACGGAGTCCAGTACTTTTCTGTTGGGGAAAGGGAGTAAGCGGCACACTGGTAAACAAAGACTTCTCACCAAATGTTCCCATCTATTTAAGGCAGGGATGTAAGATAATCAGGGGTCATTCTTCACTGAATACCAGGATGACTGTGGAGAACACCTAAGAAACAAAGGTAAGGGGTGAGGTGGGGAAGAGATGTACTGAGCCCAGGTTGGAAAAGACATTTGGTCTGTGGAATGAATACCTGGAGTTTTAAGCTGCAATAAAGAGCCTCTGCATTTCAAGAAATGCTGCAATCAGCTTAAAACAACATTTAGGGAGAAAAATTACAGCTTGTAACCAGTTTCTTTAGTATCTTAAGCTTAGTTTGTGAGGGTTTTTTTATTTGCTCAGTAATCTGCTTTGGTCTGTTTGGTGTCTCTTATAATCACTTATAATCTATCTTTTGTAGTTAATAGGCTTGATTTTGTTTTTTCTAAAACTGATGTGTAGAATTCATAAGGGGGAGGGGAGAGGGAACCTGCATATCTTCCTCCATACTGAGGGAGGAGGCAAATCTCATGTGCTTCCATGTATTGTTCTCTGTGCAGCACAAGACAGTACAATTTTGAGTGTATACTCCAGAGGAGGTGTGCACTTGAGTTCTGGGTAATTCCTTACCTGAAACCTTCCCTTGAAGTGCTGATTTCAGTGTCTGTGCCTTTCTGCAGCTGGGCTTATCCCTACTGGTGTGTGTACTGGAACCGGCTTGAGCAGGACATTATAAGCGAGCCCAGGCTGGTGAAACAGGTGGGCTCACTGGTATCCCAATATATCAGGCGGTACTCTGAAAGGGGGGCAATCTATCACACTATGTTGATTTACACCTGAAGGTCTGGTCTCATTTGTTGTTTCTTTGAATCTGATATAAAACTTAATCAGGACTGAAAATACATTCCTTATCTATGGAAAACACAGCATATTTTTAGTGAATTAGGCTCATTAAAGGTTCCAGAATTGTAGCATTACTACAGTCATTTTTTCCCCCAAAATTTTGATTTTTGATTCTCCATAGATAAATTAGATCTTGAAATGCCTGTTGTTGGTTAGTTGGTAGTGAGTATAGCTCTACAGACTAAAGTCCTCTGTTAGGGGTGAAGAGGGAGGAGAGAAAAAAGGCCTCTGGCAGCAGGGGGTGGGGAGAGGAAGGAGGCTGGAAGGAGAGAACCCCCCAACCCCTGTTAGGGTTGAAGATTAGAAAAAGCAATTGAGATTAGGTCAGGGTTATCTCATGCATTTTAGCTTAGACCTCTTTCCTAATCTTGATAAATGTTACGTTCTTCTCTGAGTTACACGTGAAAAAAGACTCCCTATTTAATTGATTACCAGGAGGAACTGCCTGCACTCAGAAAGCTAGCAGGAGGCACATAAGAAGGTCAAAGAGCTCTGAAAAGACAGATACTCCAAACAGTAGATACAAATGCATTTTCATTGCACTTAGTAAGCTGTAGGAACAGGCCCCATGTAAGAAATGACTGCGTGCTAGTAATGGTAAAGTCTAATTCAGCAGTGAGTCACCGGTATGATTTTCCAATAAGCCAACCATTAAGGTAATCACAGATTTAGCATTAGAAGGGATGTAAAAAATGAACAGCATCTCAGTAAATGTAAACTTTTCCACGATAAGTCCATCAACAATATAATCTTACAGAAAGGGAGTAATTTAAAATACATTTTTAATGGCACAGTTTTTGAAATTTGTCGTTTACCTTTTTAACCTGCTGGCAATTTTTCTTTCTCCTTGACATGATTCTTTTAAATATCGTTAAATGGAATTATACATTCCCCTTTTCATTTACTTGGATTTCTTCCAGGTCGTTAATAACACTCCTTCTTTTATTTTTTTAAAGGAAGCAGAGGCTTTTGTTAAAGGGTATCCAGCTGCATTAGTGGAGTAGCACATCCATTATGTTATTTCAAGTGGTTCTGACCTGTCCTGCAGTGTCCAAAGTACCAGACAGGAGACTTTATTGCCTGATTTTAAAACCAGCTTTGAATCTGGATGTGAATGGTAGGGGAAAAAAACACATTTACTAGATTACTGAAATACTTTTCTAGTGCTCATGTAGCTCCAGTATCCAAATGAGTTTCTTATCCTTTTTCATAGTATAGCTGTTATGAAGGGGAAAAACATTCCACAGCTTCAAACAACCTGGTACTTTCAAATTTGACAATGATTTGCTTGGAAGTTTTGTATGTCATGTTCTTTTTTTTATTTAATACTTTTTTTTTCTTTTGTCAGCCTCTGGGTGATTTTCCTAGGTAAGTCGTGTATAGCACACTGAATTTGAGATACATATTTTTTCCTAAATTGGGACAGATTCTGCAGACACTCAGAGATTGATACAAAGCCCCTGGAAATCAATGGGAATTTTGATCACTTCAGTGAGCTTTGGATCAAGCTTCTAGGGCTTACTACCAAGAATATTTATGCTGATTGTTAACAAATACATAGGAGGGCAGATGGTCTTTCCTGGTCACAAGCATTCCATTGACTTGACAGGAAACAACTCAGATCCTTTATCTACTCCATATTCTGTATATCACTGAGCACTCTGGCACAGTCAGTAACCAATACTGAGAAATAGTAACAGCTTGTGGTTAAGGCACTGGCCTGAATCTAAGGAAATTTCAATTCATTTCCATTTCCTTGCACAAATCATTTAATCATTCATTTTTAATACATTCCAATCAAGGGATGTTCATCAGGGGGTATACATCTAAAAACACATGCTACAAAGAATTGCAAACAAAAATCAATCTCAAAAGCAGCACTTCTGCTGTCACCCAAGCTTCCCATCATACAAATCATTGCTAGGTTGGCTTAATGAGGATTAAAATTCTCCCTTCACAGCATGTTCCTCCAAACAAAAAATGCCACCTTCCAATTCATTAGCCTCCTCCAGTGTCCACTGGAACACATGGGCATTGTAGCCTTGCTAGAAGGTCAATGAGCTGTTTCAGGTCAAAGTTGGGAGTCAATGGGCTGGGTACATTTAAACAGGTATATTTCCCCCTCTAAAGGAATTGGGAGGCTTTGTGGGACAAGACAATTTATGTTAGGTTTATTTTTCCTGAAAACACACAGAAACTCATTTGCAGCTCCGGATCAGAATGTTCTCTCAAGTTTTAAATGGAATCTCTTGGCCAGAGACCCAAAATGAGATATAAACTGGAGAATCCCTACCCCCAAATCTTGCAGTGGAGTGACTTATCTCGCTTGTTTACGTAAATATGAAGTTAAATCAGGTTTTCCTCGTTGATTTGGAAATATACACCAGACTTAGTTAAGATTAAGGAATTTACTGCTGTATTAATAGTCCTTTGCTGAAATGGAATAGGAAAGAATGCAATAATATACACAATGGTAATATAATTGAAACAATCATAGAGAGCTCTCACTAGCTCATAGCTGTGTGATTCTTGATGAAGTGAAACCAGCCTGTTGGGTACATACAATCACTTAATGTGCAGATAATAATAATAATAATAATAATAATAAAGATTGTATTAGCTATGCCTAAGGAAATAGAATCATAGAGAGAGGTTGACACTGGAAATGGGAGAGATCTGTTAAATCACCTAGCCAATCTCTGCCAAATCAGGATTATTGATATCTCTTGTACTTTTACAGTTGCTTTGCCCATGCTAACCTTCAACAGCCCCAGCAATGAGGCTTCTACCAGTCTCTCTTGGAAGATTATTCTACTGTTCAGAAGATCTCACTGTCAGAACATTTTGATGATACTCATCTAAACTGCAGGTGGATCCAGCCTCCCGAGGCTCAGGGCTCCCCACTCCCCAGCACTGGGAAGCCCACCCTGGTGCTCTCCCCACCCTGCTCCGTGGGGCTGGAGCACACAAAATCTACTAGCCTCATTCCCCCTAGGTTCTGGTGTGGGATGGGAATGTGGGGAGTGTCTTTCTGCTTCTCAGTCAGGGGGCCACATCAACGTGGGTTCCCACCCGGATCTAAACTTTGCCCTTTCTTAGTTTTACCCCCTTGCTCCTAGGAAATGATAATCCTAAACAACATTAATCACCAACTTGAGACAAAGCTCACTGATGTCAACAGGGAACAGGACATTTGGTTGCTGGATATATACCATGTCAACCTGCTGTTTTCAATCAGGGGGGACGGGCAGCAGCCTTTCTGGGCCTCTGGGCAGGCTGGGGAGGGGAGCCCGGCTCTGCGTTCCCAGACGGGGCAGGGCCTTGGCTGGAAGGGAGTGTGCCATGCCATGGCCCCCTCCCACTCCCAGCCTTCAGAGCTGCCCGGAGTGCACTGAGGTTACCATTATTGATAGTCTAATAAAAAAGGGCGTAACCATTTTCATGAATAGGACAATAAGAAATCACCACCCACACTGGACTGAGTGAGAGAGAGAGTCCAGTGGAAACAATAATATGCACTCTAAGTTAAAGATTCTATCAAAATGCATTTATACAAGAGGACAGAAATAAAGTTGCACAGGAAACCTTAATTCTGGCCTCTGTTTTGCAACTGTAGTAATGTTCTTCTTACTCTCTTTTTGTATGAATATATTATACAATTTGAACGTACCACATCATTGGTTTTTCTCCATCAATTTTGCATTTGTAATTTAGGCCCCGATTTAGCAAAGCATGTCTGAAAGACCAATTGTCTGAAAGACCAATGAGTCTTAGATCTTTTACACACACAACACTTAGGCTATGTCTACATTACATAGTTTTTGCACAAAAACTTGCGGAGCGTCCACGCTACAAGCACGTTCTTGCGCAAGAAAAAGTACAGTAGATCGTCAGAAGACAGGGCTTTTTGTGCAACAGTTATTCCTCTTTCCACGAGGAATAAGCCTTTTTGTGCAAGAGCTTGTGCACAAAAAGGCATGAGTGGATGGGCAACAGGGGTTTCTTGTGCAAGAAACCCCTATGGCTAAAATGGCCATCAGAGCTTTCTTGCACAAGAGAGTGTCCATGCTGCCATGGACGCTCTTGCGAAAAAGCACATCTCTTGCGCAAAAGCACATGGCAGTGTGGCCACGCTCTTGCGCAAGAACTTTTTGTGCAAGAACTCTTGCGCAAAAAGTTCTTGCACAAAAAGCCTGCAGTGTAGACGTAGCCTTAGCTAAACCAATTTAAAAGTGGCCACCCAAGGGTATTACACTAATTTAACTAAATTGGGATGAATTCATTGGACCCAGGATTTCACCCTTGGTTTGTAAACTGGTTTAGTTAAATTGGTGCAACTGTTTGTCTGTGGGCAAGGCCTTAAGCCTGACCTTGAAGTGAAGCACATTCTTAAATACTTTGTAAATAGGGATGGGATTACTTACATGCTTGAAGGAAAGCGTGTGCTTAAGAATTTTGCCTTAGTAATGACAAGTGGCCATGTCCACCAATGCAGATATTTGGGGCCAACAGTCACTACCAATCAACCAACAACAGGCATTTCAATATCTAATTTATCTATAGAGAATCAACACTTTGGAAAAAAATAACTATAGTAATGTTGTTTATCGCAAAACTTCAAAGAATCACAGTGCTATTATTTCAGAAGCAATGGCACTGTTATCATGTAATTCTTGAAAATGTGAACTCATTCTTTGTTTATTGCTTTAATCACACTGTCTGAATTAATATTTGAACAGACCTGTGGTATTATTCTCACAGGAAAAAATGACTGCCAGGGAAACATTTAGAACCACACTTGAAAACACAAATGCTCAGAAAAAAATTAGTCATTTGAAATCTGCTGATCTTAAAATCTGCTGAGCTTAAAATCTGAATCTGTTTCAGAGATCTTATTACTTCTGTTTCACAGCCTCCATTAATTTAGACTGAGAGAGTACGTTTACTCTTTGTATATGGAAAGAATAACACTTATACAAACAATTTAATCTGTTCTGCCATAACTACTTTCTGTTTATGCCATTTAGAAACAGTGGCTAAAGCGGAATGTAGACTGTCTCTTATAAAATGCTAGCAGATGTACCCGGCATTGCTCGGGTCCTTAACTGTAGTAATGTTTGGGGTTTGTTTTTGTAAACTAAATTGCTTTAATTGCATGATTGTATAGGGCAGGGCGATCGAAAAGGGGGGCTCAGAGCAGGAGGTTGGGTGGGTGGGGATGCAGGGGTGAAGTCAGGAAGTGGGAGGTGCAGGACTCAGCGCAGGGGGCCCAAGGCAGGGAGCTTCCTGGGGCAACCTGGGGTGGCAAGGGTGGCACTGCTGTAGAAGCAGCTCATCCCGGGGCTGCAATCCCTGCAGTCCTCATCCCAGGACAGCCAGAAGACCTGGGGAAAGGAGAATTTTCCATTACATGCAGAGGGAGGGGCTGCTGTTTGGAGGGATGTGAGCCCACAGAGGAGAACTATACTACTGAGTGACCACTGGGGACAGCTATACCACCAAGGGACTGGCCCACAGAGCTGAGCCTCAGCCATCTGACCTGCCAGCACACTAAGTACGTGTCAGCCGATTGGTCAGGGCAGTGAGTGGTGTGTGTGTGTGTATTATACACCCGAGACTTCAACTGCCAGGACCGGGGTCCTTAGCAGCGGGCAACCTGGAGGAGGTTGATGGGCGCCCCAATAAGTTTACAGGGAGAGCTTATAACACCTCAGATTTTAGCTGCTAGAATCCAGAAATCCCTTCGCAGCGGGCAGCCTGGGGAGGCTGAGAGGTGCCCCAATGGATCTGTCACCTGGGAGTGACACAAATCCAAACGCCCAAGCTCCCCTATACCTGTCCCTTTGACCGGCTGAAGTTCTTTAAATTGTGCTTGGTTCTGTTACAGCAACTGAAGGAGTCAGGTTAAAGCTTAAACAGTTACTATTTTATTGTTACAGGGTAAACTTAGCTGTTAAATGCTACTGCTGTGTTACAGAAAACACAGCCACTACAAAAGGACAGGACAGAAATTACACTTAAAACAAAAGTCACTTACAGGTACCATGAAACCCTTTTGGTTCTCTGAGCTCTTATTAAATGCATGCAAAATAGACACATAGCAGGTATATATTCTCACCTCATGCGTTCCAGACTTGGCATGGCCAGCGTCTTTCTCTCAATCCTCGGGAAGAAGTAGGGCGAGGTTGGGCCCCCACAGACCTCGGAGACAATCAATACCTGCCAGCAGGTGTAGATGATTGAGCTCAAATGGGGTGGGCTACTAAACCTCTTTATACCCCTTGGGTCACGTAGGCTTCTTCCTGGTCTCAAGTGGCCAATTAGGAAAAATGGCTTTGAATACCAAGTTTCCCACGAAGGGTGCAAAGCATAATTCACACCTGGGAAAATGCAGACAATGGGCACTTCTAGTATGTGATGGGCGAAGATTCCTCTCCTGGGACAGTGCAGGTGTGTCAATTACTGGTACTAGCCATCAGGGCGGCGGGAGGCCCCGGGTCGTCAGCTAGCCCATTTACTGTCTGGTTTCTGTTTATGGTAGAGTCAGGGACAGGCAGCACACCTGTGTTCCCAGGGCATCAAAGGCTGACTGCCTTTCTCTTGCTCTCTGGGGGGGGGGGGGAACAAGATGGGGTTCATGTCTGGCTACAGTACGCAGCCCCCCTTCCCCAAATCTTCCCTCCCCCCTGGCCCTTGGCTGCGGTGCTGATGGGAGGGGAGAAAAAAGGCCCCTGGCAGTCAGGGGAGGGGGAGGGCAGGCGGGCTGGGTGGAGAGAAAATGCTCCTGGTGGCTAGGGGTGCACTTGGGGGAGAGACAATGCCCCTGGTGGTCGGAGGGCAGCTTGGGGAAGAGAAAATGCTCCTGGTGGCTGGAAGCGCAAGTGGGGGGAGAGAAAACACTCCTGTAGGCCAGGGGGGCTGGAGGGAGATACAATGCCCCTGGCAACCAAGATCACTTGGGGGAGAGACAAAGCTCCTAGTGGCAGGGGGACTCTGTGGGGAGAGAAAATTCCCTGGCTCCCGGGGGGGGGGGAAGGAGCGGAGCTTGGGTGAGAGAAAACATCCCTGGTAGTCAGGGGAGGCACTGGGGAGAGAAAATGCTCATGGCAGCTGGGGGCTGCTGGGGGGAGAGAAAAAAACCCCTGGTGGCAGGAAGGGAGCTGGGGGAAGAGAAAACACCCCAGGTGGCCGGGGGGCTTGGAGGGGGAGAAAACACCCTTGATGGCTGTGGGAGAGTTGGACTGTGGGTAGAGAAAACACCCCTGGTAGCCAGAGGAGGGCCTGGAGGGAGAGAAAAGACCTGTGCTGGATGGGACCTCTGCCCTGAGCCTCTCTTGTCCTCCCAACACTCACTCTTGCATCCCCTCACCTCCAGCCTTCTGCCCCCCCACCCCAGATCCCCAAGGCCCTGCCCTGAGTTCTGCACACACACCCCACACCACCAGCCCCCCCTGCCCTGAAGGACCTGGGCAACGCCAGATATGTCTGTTAGTTATCCATGTAGGAACTTGCTAGACTTCAAATATAAATTTTCCCAATTCTCTGTCTGAAACAATATTTATGGTACTTTCTCACAAGCTTCCTGGTAATATCATTAAATACAGGTCCTGGGCTGACACATCTGTCACTCAAGACTTCAGATAGATTGCCCTGGCATTGGTTCCTCCCATTCTCTCCAGGAACTCAGAGACTTCTCAATTTGCTTACAGCTCTTCTTAGGTTAGCCTCAGTGCGGTCTGGCTTTCCCCAGCCTTTTTGGGACCATTTGGGACCCTTTTGGGTCATGAATGTCTGCTTGTTTTGGGGTGACCCTGGTCTGTTCTAGCTTGCCTGACTTAGAACTCCTCTGGTCTGTATTTGGTCAAGAATATATAGCAAATCAGTAATCAAGTAAGGATTAGAATTTAAATGTTCCTGACTCTGTTTCATTGTCATGGCCCTATACTTTGTTTCCATTAGAGATTAACAATGTTGTCTCCATTCATCCTGACCTGGACTGGAGATAAGTCAAAACTCTGGAAGTGACTAGCTTTCTCGCTCATTATGAATCACGGAGCTATCCATCCTGTCACCACGAAAGAGTTTGAAAAATTCTGATAACTCATTTGAGCCTTTTTGGAGCTAATCCACCTGTACCCTAGTGTTGTTCCTCAAAATGCTGGAATTGGCCATGTCATTGTTATGAAACCAGCACATAATGATAGTCCAGAACAAAACCAAAGCTTAATTGGCTAAGGGTTTACTGCTTGAAGTTTCCTTCCAAAGCTGTTTCAACTCTTTAGAAATACCAGACACTCCTCAGAGAATAGCAGAGAACATAATTTGTCAGAACTAATGAAAGTTTTCTTCCTTTTGTCATTTATTAAAAAGTTTTGGTCCAGCCAAAGCTCCTCTCTTGTCTCATACCAACAGCTTGTTCAGTAATCATTTGCTAATAATAATCCCTTAAGAATTTGGAAGCTGGTTTCACAAAATGTCCTCACACTTATTTTTTTGAGGAAGAAAAGGTATCCAAAATTGATGCTCCCGTCATCAATGTGACTGCCACTGTCCTGATTACAAACATAAAGAAACACATAATGTTCTGCATGAATCAGTTACAGCAGTAACGTGAAGCGATGTGTTCCATTAAAATAAGTTGAGACAGGTGTGAGGTGCATGCTGTCCCCTACTTTGAGAAGGATTTAACTGTTAGTTCAGATTTTGTGTTAAAGTAAAGGCTTAGTGAACAAGTCAGACTTTACCTGGAACTAAATGTAATTCTAGTCCAAGGATGCATTAGGTGTCATAAAAACCCAGAATGGATTATTCCGGGATGGAGTGGAATCACTCCACCAGAGTGAGTGATCTGCTCTACACTAAGGGACTGGTGCAATCCGTGTTCATCCCACTTCTCCTCACCACATACACTCTACTTAGGTGCTTTTGAAAATCCCACTAAGTGCCTGTCTGCATCTGAATAACTTTGTAACTCCGGCCCATTCTGCCGGCCCGATGCACAAGCTCCATGTTGCTTTTTCCTGAAGAGGTTCAGCTTCCTCACCAGCCTCTGCTCAGTTCTTAGAATTTTATTTTTAAAGATATGCCACCCTAAATGATAATGCCTTCCTCTCAAAAACCATGAAGTGTTCCTTAAAGGCTTTGTTGAACCCGTGTTAACCATTCCACTAATCTGGCATTCTTAGCAGTCCAGGTAGCTACTGTTATTGAAGTTTGAAGATAACATTTAAGGCCAGAGGATCTGAAGACAACAGTAGCACACATTAGCATTTGCGGCTCGGCTGGCTTTGCCGGCAAAGCGCCAGTCTAGATGGGGATCTTGCGGAAAATAAACCCTTTTCAAGATCTCTTATTCCTACTTTCAAGTAGGCATAAGAGATCTTGCGGAAAGGGTTTATTTTCCACAAGATCCCTGTCTAGACTGGTGCGTTTTGCCAGCAAAGCCCGAGCCGAAAAAGCGGCAGTTATGTAATGCAAATACCGCGGGGATATTTAAATCCCCATGATTTAATTGCGCTGTGTCTCATTAGCATCCCTTTTCCGAAAAAGGGTGCCAATGTAGACACAGCCTTTCATTTTACCATATCCTTTTGCCACAGTAGGATCATAGAATTTGCCAGACTGGATCACAGGATCACAGAATTTGTCAAACCTAAAGTCCATTTAATGTCAGATCCTGTCTCCAACAGTGGCAAGCACCAAAACGTTGAGAGGAAAGTGCAATAAACCCTGCAGCAGGCAGTTATGGAATAACCAGTCCTCAAGAGAAAATTCCTCCTGCCTTTATTACTCAGAGATTGGCTTATGCCCTGAAGCACTTGGCTTTGTAGCTCTTCCAGACTCTTGGGTGGTTTTGAAAAAAATCTTACTTTTGCCACCTTGGACATTTTTGTTTTTTTTCCAGATGACAGACATTCTTCCTTTACATTTCTGTTAAAAGGGGCAGAGTCAACTTCTATCTAGTCTATTTAATTCAAGAGAAAAAGTATAAAGATGCTTGGAATCACATTTCCCTCTCTTCTAAAATGTTTTCCTCTCCCCCCACTGCTGTGTGAAAGGCTAAAAAAGGCAGGGAAATTTGATTAACTATTCAAAGTATTCTAGATTTTATTATACACCAAATACTAAATGAGCTGAAAAGGGGGAATTTCTTTCACTTATAGTAACCCAACGTGTTATGTAATAATACTAGGCACAGAGAACTCAGTGGGATGCCTGTGTATATATAGGCAACTCAATAAATGGCCACATTTTCAAAAGCAGTGACTTCAGTGGGAACTGATGGATGCCCCACACTTCTGAGAGTCAGGGTGCTCACCGGGACTTCAGAAGCTCATTATAAGCACCTATTTTTGGAAATCTTGACTATGATTTTGAAGCTGATGGTGTCCTTTGACTGTATATGACATCAAACTTGATATTGGGCCAAACAACCCCTTCTCGGTGGCAAAACCTGACAGGAGGAAAAAATGCTTCGGAAACTCTGGTGTTTACGAGTGGCAACTCAATTTCCCTCGGCAGGTTGTGGGTTTTAAGGCAATGCTTGAATCTATGTGGAGCCCCTATGGCGGGGTGGGGAAATAGTAACCTGTGTGCTGGATCTGGTTGGCCAGGGTTAGCTCCTGGTGGGCCCCCACCACTATATTTATCTGTACGACTACGGGTGGTGGCAATCGCAGCTCCCATGGGCTGTGGATTGCCATTCCCAATCAATGGGATCTGTGGGAAGCAGTGTCCCAGGTTGCGACACTTCCTACCACTCCCATTGGCTGTGATCCCTGGCCAATGGGAACTGCCATGGTCAGTACCTGCAGTCGTACAGGTAAATATAATGGCGATGGCCCAGCAGGGACTAACCTTGGTGAACCGCTGCCATGTTATTGTCTAACTGCCCCATTGTCTGCTAGGAATGCTGCTCCCAACCTCATGGATCTCTGGTGATGTCATGAACACTGTGTGTGCTGTGCAAGCAACTCTGCACTGCTCCCTAATGCCTTCTCGCCCAAGACTGCCTTGCTTACTGGGGAATAGTGCAGTCACTCCGCTGTGCTGAGGGCTGAGTTCACCTGGACACCTGCAAGGTCACCAGCTGTCACAAACTCAGCCTCCAAAATATACTCTCCATCTTCATGTGGAGTGTGAGCTGGACTGGGCTGTGGCTCACATTCCAAGACAGAGCACCCAAGGGGACAGGGTGCCAAGAGTGGAATGGGAAGAGGATCAGGGTGGGATTGAAATGGGACAGTCTTTTTGTTCGGTGTTTGTACAATGCCTAGTACAATGGAGTCCTGATCCATGGCTGGGGCTCCTTGGTGCTACCACAATACAGATAATAAATAACAATAAAAACGATAGTGGTAGAATGGTTGGGACTGATGGGAAAAGAGGAGGGAGAATATACTAGAGGTGACAGCGAGAGAGACCAAATTGGGGGACAAGATGAGATGGAGGGTTGTGAAAGAAAAAAAACTCAGCAGAAATATTTAGAGAGTGAAATAAAACAGGAATATTAAACTAAGGGACCATGAAAAAGGCCCAAGAAAGGAAGAATCAAAGAGAATGAATAATAGTGAATAGATCGAGAAAAGGGAAAGAACGGTGAAAAAACTCTAAGGGAGGCAGAGTAAGTCATTACTTCTATTTTTTATTTTAGGGAAAGATTTGGGTTTATACAGCAGCTAACAAATGGGCAAACATCCGTGAACAATGTGCTACCTGTGGACGTGGATATAAGGTGGTGAGACACAGGTCCCCAGATTGGTACCAGTTACGGGGATCGGGAGGGGGGAGACATCACCCTGAGTTTTTGAGACTTGCTCAAAGTTCCATGAGCCACAGAGTGGGTGGGTTAGGGTCATGGCACAACCACAATTAAGCTGTGGTCCCGTGGTCAGTCAGTACTGATACTGCCAATAGTGATGCTAAATAATGGAGTTTCATCGCTTTAATTTAGTTTGTTTGGCCTTCTGTCACTAGTGACTTCTTCATAAGCCACTAGGACCAAGATTTTTAAAATTGGGCGTGAAATCCTGTCTTCGTTGAAATCAGTGGGGGTATGTCCACACTATGGGACAAAGTTGAATTAAGATACGCAACTTCAGCTACATTAATTGTGTAGCTAAAGTCAAAGTAGCTTAACTCGGCTTTTGGCACTGTCTACACAGCAGGAAGTCGAAGGAAGAACACTTTCCCCTCGACTTCCCTTACTCCTCGTGAAAGCAGGGTTACCGGCATTGACCAGAGTACCACTCTCAGTTCAAATTAGCTGTCTTAACTATCTTAACTAGATCTGCTAATTTGAACCCTAGAAGATCGACACCAGCAGCTTCGATCTTCCTCTGTAGTGTGGCTGTACCCTGGGGCTACGTCTACACTGCAGGCTTTTTGCGCAAGAACAGCTGTTCTTGTGCAAAAACTTGCAGAGCGTCTACACTGCACACATGTTCTTGCGCAAGTAAATTTACAGTAAAGCATTGGAAAACAGGGCTTCTTGCACAAGAGTTATTCCTCTCCCCACAAGGAATAAGCCCTCTTGCACAAGAGCTCTTCCACAAAAAGGCAGTGTGGACAGGCAATAGGGGTTTCTTGCACAAGAAAGCTCTATGGCTAAAATGGCCATCAGAGCTTTCTTGCACAAGAGAGCATCCACACTGCCATGGGCGCTCTTGTGCAAAAGCACATCTCTTGCGCAAAAGCACATGGCAGTGTGGATGCGCTCTTGCACAAGACCTTTTGCGCAAGAACTCTTGTGCAAAACAGTTCTTGCGCAAGAAGCCTGCAGTGTAGACATAGCCTGGGTGTTTTGTCATTAACTTCTGTGGAGCCAGGATATATAAAGTCCAAACCAGTTATACCTCTCTCTCTCTCTCTCTCTCTCTCTCACACACACACACACACACTCACACACACACACTTGTGAAACACAAACTTGGTACTTTAAAAGTACCAATTTCACAAAGCTGAAAACAATTCTGAGGCAAATTAGCTGGGAGGAAAAATTTAATCAGAATAAATTGAAAGATAATGGGAAACTGTTTATGAATTCTTTACTTAATTTCCCCCTCCCGCCCCAAAAAAGCAAAAAAACAAAACAAAACAAAACAAAAAAAACTGTGGCTAACAAGAGTACAGTAAATGTGATCCTTGAATGTATAAAAAGGGAATCTTGAGTAGGAGTAAAGAGCTTATTTTATCTCTGTATTTGGCACTGCCGTGACTACTGCTGGAATGCTGTTCCCAGTTCCGGTGCCCACAATTTAAGAAGGAGGTTGATAAATTGGTTCAGAGAGAAGCCACAAGAATGATTAAAAGACTAGAAAACATGTCTCACAGTGATAGACTCAAGCATCTTAGCCTATTTAGCTTATCAAGGAGAAGGTTAAGGAGTAACTTGATTAAAGTTTATATTTACCTAGAAGAGGAATAAATATATGCTAATGAGCTCTTCAGTCTAGCAGACAAGGATATAATAAGATCCAGTGGCTGGAGGTTGAAGCTAGACAAATTCAAAATGGAAATAAGGCATAATTTTTAACAGTTGGGGCAATTAGCCATTGGAACAGTTTACCAAAGGTCATGACAGATCCTCTATGAGTGGCAATACATCCCACATAAATAACTGGAAGCTGGGTGCACAGAGCTATTGAACATCAGCCCACTGACAGCATGTAATCCAAAAATAAAAAGCATTTTATGACAATCTGTAGAAAGGCACCAGATGGATTTCCTTTAGAGAAAAAAAAATCTAACATGCCACTAAAACACATATGAATATAAAATACATTACATGAGTGAAGCATGCTTCCTTTACTCTGAGTGCCAATATTCATTAACGAATATGCCTAGTGCTATGGTGTTTCCTATTGCTGCTAGGTGATGCTTTCATTAAGTAACAGAATAAATAGTTCCAGTACTGTTCTATTTTGCATCTGTTTCTTTAGAAAAGTTTGTGGTGCCTCATCCTTTATTAGAGGCTCATCCTCATGGGAGGCTATATATCATGTTTCGGACACACTCTGGTTCCCCTCGGGCGTGATAAACTGTACTTTGGGCACAAGGAGGGAAGAGTTGTTCCTCCTCATGGAGTTGTTCCTCCTCATGGAATTGTTCCTCCGCATGGAGTTGCGTTTCCGCAGGGAGTTTTGATGGGACAGTTCACTTTTCTGAAGAGTCTGGATGAGAATGGAAGGCTTTTCATCCAGCTCCCTAGCACTGCACCGCGGAGCGGCTACCTTGATCGTGTTGCCAAACTTGGAGTAATCAACCGCGTACACACCTTCCTCTTCTGTCACAATGGGCACAAAGCGGTGGCCCCACAGGATCTCCTCTGCTATGTAAGACGTTCTTGCTTGCGTGGTGATGCCAGTGGTTTCTACTACTCCTTCAAGTACCACTATAAGTTCTAAATCTTGGCTGGCAAGGTCACTAGCAGAGATGTCATAGAGAGGACTCCGCTTGTCTATGACATGGCAAATGATCAATGGAGCCACCAGGAAAATGTTGTTGCTTTCAATGGGATTATCCACCGGGATGTCTAGCTGATGTATAGGGATGATCTCCCCTTCCGGCGTAGTCGTCTTCTTCACTACCTGTATTCTCACAGAGGCACTGATGATCATGCTTTTCCTCAGGTCTCCCACTCTGAACATGAAACAAAGTCTGCCATTCCGAACGGCAATCACCGCATGCCGGCTGAAAATCAAGGTCTCTGCTCTTCTGTGAGCCTGGGCAGTCTTCATAAATATGCAGCCCAGCATGACAGCATTGATAATCAAACCCACAATGTTTTGCAGAATCAGGACAGTGATGGCCATGGGACATTCTTCTGTCATCATTCTGCCCCCAAAACCAATGGTCACTTGAACTTCAATGGAGAAGAGGAAAGCAGAAGTGAAAGACCTACAGAGAAAGTTACATACAGTTAATTAATTAAATACCTAAAATAGAAAAGTTAATGCATACACTGGATAGAAAGCAAGTAAAGGGCTTATTCTTGCAGTTGTTGCACATTTAAAACTCCCATGAACTTCAATGGCACTTTGCATGCTCAGTATTCGTGGGAACAAGAGCCATTGTTTAATGGTCGAAGGATGGACCTGAGAGTTGGAAATCCTGCATAGTGTCATTGGGTCTCTCTCCGGCCTTGGACAATTCACCAAACCTCTTTGCCTAATTGTCCCCATTCTTCTCCATGCCAGCAGGCAGAGAGCTCTTGGAGTGTTCTTTTCCTTCCTCCCACCCGGCGGCACCTCTGTCTCAGGAGCTCCACACCTTCTAACTCCACAGAGCTGGTGGTGGGATGGAGAAGGGAGAGTGGGGGAAATGATTGACTTGTCTAGATTCTCCCTGTCTCCAAAGCAGAGAGGGGAAGCTGTGCAGTTAGTACAGCCTGAGTTAACTTACACTACTTTTCCCTCTGACCTTTAACCCCCAAAGTGGACTTTGGGGACAGTCATACTAGGGGAAACCCCTAGAAACATGGCTCCTGCAGCAATGATGCTATTCACGAGTGAGAGTAAATCAGTGGGCCTTTACTCTCATTCCATTCATGTCCCAAAGGTTGGGGGCAGCTCAGCTCACTGTCAAAATAAAGGCCAGCTGCAAAATTTAAGTATGAATCTAGGTTTGCAACTTATATGTGAATGCTATGTAAGTAGCATATGAACGACTTATTGGACATGCCACAGATGGAATGTGATATTGATGCATAAGAATTAATATGGCAACAACCCCTTTCATATATTACAGTTCACCCAGATGTAACATCTACGTACATAACAGGGCTATGTTAATGAAATATATCTAGCCTTTCCACAAAGGTAGAGCTGAACCATCCTTTGTTTCAGGTTTGGATTGGAAGAACAAAACTTGATCAACTTTTAACTAACTTTTGACTATGTCTTCAGGATAAGTGAGAACAGTCCTTTGAAATACTAGAGGACCAATAGTCATGGAGAGAATCTAAGATGTTTTATAGCACATGCAAAATCATGGAGATTTTTCCTGTGGAAAGAGAAAACTCATCTTAAAGAAGGTGACTTCCAGTAATGAGGCTGCTGAGTTCTCATAGGCTCTAATACAAATTTGATAAGAGTGTTTTTAAAACCAGGGGCTTTTAAAAACTCTTCATTCTTTGAAGCCACCACCAAAGTGGTGTGTTTTTGTGAGTTTTGTTTTGTTTTTTTGGGCATTTCATTTTAAAGAATTCAGGTATGAAGGAGTTAATATCACATTTAATGGAGTTAGTGAAAGGGTTAATATGGTGATGACTATTCAGATGCATGCAGAGTAAAGTGTATGGCTGTAACTTCTGATACTCCAATTTCCTTTAAAAATTATTCATTTAAAAAAGAATCCACATTTTTATGGTGTAAACTCAGTCCTTGAAGAAACTGTGGTTTAGCAGGCTCAGCATCTGAACACAGAAGTAAAAGCCAGGGAACTCCTCATTGTAATAATCCCAAGTCTGACACTGATCCCATTTCAGTTTTGGCAACAATTTTCCTGTCTGGAAAATGGGCAGGATTACAATATTTATCTAC
This sequence comes from Rafetus swinhoei, assembly GCA_019425775.1. Classification (NCBI taxonomy): domain Eukaryota; kingdom Metazoa; phylum Chordata; order Testudines; family Trionychidae; genus Rafetus; species Rafetus swinhoei. Next base: position 230,967,213 of record CM033437.1, read on the forward strand.
CACAGAGTGGTGTGGTTAATTGTTATGCAGCACTTTGAAAACCTATGGGCTCTAAGTCTACGTCTACACTGCACAATAGTTATTCCAAAATAGCTTATTTCAAAATAGAACATCTACACTGCAGGGAAGTCTCAAAATTAGTCTGAGGCAGGTTTCCCTAATGCAGACGTGCTATCTCAATTTAGAGCCCCAGGAGGAATAACTTAGAATGGCCCTGGCGAGGGGCTATTTCGAAATAGCAGAAGTGGAGCATCTACACACACCTTATTTCGAAATAGCTATTTCAGAATAGGTATTATTCTTCGTAGAATGAGGTTTATAGAAGTCAGAATAAGCCATCTGTTATTTTGAAATTATTTCAAAATAACGGAATTGCTGTGTAGATGCTTGCATAGTTATTTTGGAATAACTGCTGTTATTCTGAAATAACTTTGCTGTGTAGACACACCCTAAGTGTTGATTACAATTTTCAAATCCAGGGCTGTGTCTACACTGCACCCCCTTTCCGGAAAAGGCATGCAGATGAGACAAGTCGGAATTGCAAATGAAGCGGGGATTTAAATTTTCCCCGCTTCATTTGCATAAACATGGCTGCCGCTGCTCGAGCTTTGGAGCGCCAGTCTTATTCCTGATTTTAAGAGGAATAAGGGATCTTTCGAAAAGGCTTTATTTTCCGCAAGAGCGCTGTTTAGACTGGCGCTTTTTCCGCCAAAGCCCGAGCCGAAAATGCGGCAGTTATGTTCATGCAAATGGAGCGGGAAAATTTAAATCCCCGCTTCATTTGCAATTCCGACTTGTCTCATCTGCATCCCTTTTCCGGAAAAGGGGTGCAGTGTAGACACAGCCCAGGTGTCTCTCAACACCACATTGTAGTTACATAGAAAGCTTTTAGTTAGATGTCTAATATGGGTTTAAGAGCCACACTTTAGGCATACCAGTATGAAAATGTTGGCTATTAATTATTATTACTACATATAGTGAAAATATCAAATATTCCTTTTAGATCAAACATTACTTTCAAGGGGAGGGATAGCTCAGTGGTTTGAGCCTTGGCCTGTTAAACTAAGGGTTGTGAGTTCAATTCTTGAGCAGGCCATTTAGGGATCTAGGACAAAATCTGTTAGGGATGGTACTTAGTCCTGCTGTGAAAGCAGGGGACTGGACTCAATGACCTTTCAAGGTTCCTTCCAGCTGTAGGAGATAGCTGTCTCCATTCATTTCAAGATCAGGTAATCAGCTTTTCTCTATCCTTAAAAAATTAGTGACAGTATTTTTGTTCCATACCTTTCTTGGAACAGGTAGCCAGTTTTAATAGATCGGAATCATTTACTGTCAATTACTTTTCAAGACTGGAAGATAGATGGTTGTATACCTTTTGGCCTGAAACACCACAGCTACTGATACCAAATGACATGTGTTCTTTGTTATATGCTGAAGCAAAAAGATATGCTAATCCTTCATTGTCTTCTGTGAGTTATAATAAACCTTCACATTTCCCTTGCAGTAAAATGTAGTGACCTTACCAGAGCTGTTTCAATAGGGGTTTTGTAGCTGCCAGGATTAGGTGGCAGCTTACCAGGGTAATGCCAGTGGATGGAATAGAGAGCAGCCAGAATCTTGGAATGGATACACTCCTTTTGCACCACATTGGCAGCAGAAAGCGGCCATAAAACTGCTTGAAGCAGACAGTTAATCATTCTCCCAGTGTAAGGGACTACTGGGGACATGTCTGGCAGCACGAGGCCTGGCTTAATGCTGTTGTGCTCATGTAACCCTCCCGCTCCCCCTTCCCCGCAGCTGGCGTCAGGCTGAGTATCGTGCGTAGTCCTCACAAAAACCGAATACTGAGTCAGTGTGAACTTTAGTGCATGTGCATTCCATGCCATGGAATGTCCTCTGGGAAGGGGATGTCTTGGGGTAGCAGCCAGCAAGAAAGTCTCATAGGAGAGGCTCCATTAGAGCTGTGCTGCTGCTTTGAAGCTGAACAGCAAGGCGGGGCCTCACAGACCAAATACGGAAAGCTCAGTAACCAACGGCCCTTCCTTTTAGCAGCTCTCCTGAGAGGAGCAGGTTTGTGGGGTGGGATGGTGGCCTGCCATTCCTTGAGGAATACAATGGAGATGCCATAAAAAAGGAGCCTGATGCAGAGGCACTCTCAGCCCTAATTGTTTGTTTCAGAAACTCTGGCTTGCAGCCAGTTCAACTTGCATGGGGAACACTCCCACTTAGGAAAGCAGCAGAAAAACAAGAGAAGGGGTAGAGAACCTGGCCCTTTGTAGGCCAGAAAGACCACCTCTTGGCATTTTGTACATGCAGCTATGGCATTTGCATCACCAAGACAGAGAGGGAGATAAAAATGGACGTTCAGATATTATGAGTTTAATTCTACACTACCTGTCCCTTTTGTGGTCCCTACACCAGTGCAAAGTGTGTGCAAAATGCAATCATTCTGATTCAGTAGCATAGTACAACCGCCTTGCACTGGTGCAAATGACAGAGCAATGGTGAATCAGACCCCTTTTGGTCCAAGAGTGAGTACTGTAAACAAGGATCTCATTGCACATATGGCAGAATGGTCTCATTGCTTACCCATCCCTCCTATTAATGTTTACTCTTTGGAGTCTGCAAACATACTGTGTATATATGGAATTCCCTCCTGATCAGTCATTTGGCTGGTGTTCTGGAAAGTGTGGGTAGTAAAAGTAAAATAACCCAAACCTGTGGCCCTTATCATAATACCTAGGTAGTGTTTTACACAGCAGTTCTTGTTGTCTGAGATAAACACTGATGCAGAATGTCACAGCACTTGTCCTGTAATTGAAATCAATAGTCACTAATAAAGATTTAGATAAATGATTTTGGGTACTTCCATGTTTTGTCTTCCCAACTAAAGACATCTAAAAGAGCCTAATATCCAGATGCTTTCCATTTTCTGGAAATCAAGCCTCTTAAGTTGGACAAGCCAGCAAATTCAGTAGTTATCTCTGGACTTTTGGACTGATTTTCTGAAGCTAAAACATAGGTCTTGAGATAAGCCATTTCTTGTTGTATCATGGTGTGAAATTCACTTCGACTGTGTCTATACTGCACCCCTTTTCCGGAAAAGGGATGCAGATGAGACAAGTCGGAATTGCAAATGAAGCGGGGATTTAAATTTTCCCTGCTTCATTTGTATAAACATGGCTGCCGCTTTTTTCCGGCTCGGGGCTTTGCCGGAAAAAAGCGCCAGTCTAGACGGGGATCTTTCGGAAAATAAAGCCTTTTCCGAAAGGTCCTTTATTCCTCTTAATATCAGGAATAAGGGACCTTTCGGAAAAGGCTTTATTTTCCGAAAGATCCCCATCTAGACTGGCGCTTTTTTCCGGCAAAGCCCCGAGCCGGAAAAAAGTGGCAGCCATGTTTATACAAATGAAGCGGGGAAAATTTAAATCCCCGCTTCATTTGCAATTCCAACTTGTCTCATTTGCATCCCTTTTCCGGAAAAGGGGTGCAGTGTAGACACAGCCTTCATGTTCAAGATGGTGCCAATTGATGTAGACAGAACTAAACCATCTACAACACTCACCTACAGGCCACTTTGTTGAAGCAGGCTCTATCTTTACAGGCATGGAAAGTTATCAACAGACTGTAGAGACATTTGAAAAATTGCAGGGTCTTTGTACTGTCAGATTGTGGAGATCCCATAAAGCATCAAAGAATTCTGAGGTGGGGTTTGGGCGGGGCGGGGAGAGGGGAAGGAGGATGGAACTGTAGGATTTGGTAGAACCTAGTGGAGAACATTAAACTTCTCAGTTGTCTATGCCGTACAGTACAATTCAAGTAAACCAAAGCCAAGTTTTACATCATTGCTATTCCTTATACCTCCTATTGTACTTTACCTGACACATGTCACGCATGGTGTCCAGTCAGTACTGCCTATACAGTTTTCTGTGCTACCATTCATGTCACCGTGGGCAAAAGCCACCAGCCACCATATCATGGCAAAGAGCAACCAGCTGCACAGGAAGGACATGGTAAAGATCACCAGCGTGTGGCGCCACTTCAGGTCCACCAAGGTGGTGAAGATGTCTTGCAAGAAGCGCCCCTGCTCCCGGATGTTCTTGTGTGCCAAATTGCACGCCCCCGCTCTTGGCGATGAAACGAGCTTTGCGGGGCTGGTCCCGGATGCGTGGCTTGGCGAAGGTTCTCAGCCGCAATCCGTGCCAGCACATATTCTTCAGGGATAATACTCTTCCTCGCCAACATCTTCCTGCCACCATAGTCCACCTAGCAGGACACAAGTGCTTTTCCACTGGTCTCCCTTTTGTCCCTTGTCTGTCCTCCTACATTCTGAGGAAAGGAAAAACAATATCTCGTTTGCCATCTCTTTTCCATTTTTCCCAGACAATAAAGGGATAGGCATGCAAAGTAGATGGCCCCCATGGGAACAGCTGTTGCGTTACATGTCACTGAAATATTATTCTACAGTGCTATTATATGCTCATTTTAGACTGTGATTGTTAAAAAGCAGTTAGGGCCAAATCCTAAAGCAAATTATAAGTGATTTATTTTAGACATTGCTAGAGAGCAAAGCCACTGAAAGGCCTGATAGCTGTGGACCAAAGTAAACAATGTTCCAGATCCTACTGAGATACTTAACCATGCAAGCAACTGCATGCAAGTGATTACTCCATGGAATGGGAGTACTCAGGCAAGTCAGTCTTACTTGCATGCTTACCAGTTTGAAGAATTTTAACAAGGGCTGCCTGAGCCTTTCCAAATAGCTCTTCTGAAGCCTGTAAGACAACTGGTATGCTACTCACTAACATGAATAAGAAGGGCTTGCACAGTGTAGTTCCAAACCATCATGTATTTCACATTAAAACAGAGAAGTGTGGGAACATACTACATCCCCTTGCTGGGAAATTATTAACCACCGGTTGTGCTAGGGAGCAAGTTCCTTTAAAAGGAGGGATTTAGCTGTCTTGTCTCCTTCCAGATCATAACAATGAAAACTAATATAAGTATTTTATTTTGTAGAAAATATACGTGAAAGAAAGAAAGAAAGAAAAGAGGCAGACAGGCTGGTTGGACAGTGGAAAGCAAAACTCCAGTTCTTTTTTGGTTGTTTTTTGCTCTGATGTTACTGATGAATACCATGCCCCGCTCAATACACGTGCAAATTCACAGCAACCACAACACCCCCCCGCGCCCTCTCCCCGCGCGGGGACGGGAATGACTTTGTAGCCCCCGCACACTGCGAGTCCCACTGCCCCCCTTTTTGGAGCGGGCCCTTTCATTGGCACGGGAGAGCGGCGCCCGCGGGCACCTGGCCGGCTCTGCGCCGGGCGGGCTCGGAGGGGCAGCGCGGGGCCCCCAGAAGAGAAGCTGACACTTACCAGACGCCGGAGCAGGACGGGCGCGCTAGGTCCCGCGCCGGGCGCTGCCTGGCCGCATCCCAGCCGGAGCCCGCACCGGGACGGCGGCGGCAGCAGCAGCCCTGCAGTCCGGACGCCGGGGACAGGCCGGTGCCGGCTCGGTGCTGCGGCGCAGGACAAGCTCCGGACGCGGATCTCTCGCTCCCTGCCCGCCCCCGCCAGGCGGCTTCCCCAGTGATGCTCGACAGCCCCTGCGCTGGCGCAAGGAGCTGTGATTTGTGACGGGTCGGCCCGGCGCTGCGAGCCGGCCCCGGCGGAAGTGCGGGAGTAAAGGGGAGGGTGCTGGAGCGGTGTGTGGGGCAGGGCAGAGCAAAGGGGGACAGATCACAGCCCCGATCCCACGTTCCAAACACTTGCAAACAGCCCCCCAACTTTGGTTCCCCCCAACCCCAAAGGGGCAGAACAGGGGGCTGTTCTGGAGCCCAAGCCTCTACAGGCGCACAGGGGGGGGTCGATTTCCTTCTCCAAGTGTAAAGGTCAGTAGGTAACAGGGCCCTGATCCCGCAGTCCCCACGCAGGCAAAGCATGCTACCCAATGGGGAGATTTGCCAGTGTAAAGACTATAGGGATTGACCCTAAATGCCCTTCATATAAGACGACAGGATAACCTGGTCAGCCTAAGTCCCATTTGCAGAGGCCACCCAGGAGTCAAAATACCATGAAAAGTTGCACTGCTCTAGATCAAGTTGAAAAAGTTGTCCTAAGAACTCTAGAGAGCCTTCAGTTTCCATTGAAAGTCAATGGGACTTCAGTTCTTAAGTGCCCAAATCATACCTGAAATTCTATTTACAGACCATAGGTTACTTTGACACCAAATCTTTTAAACCTGGAATGAAAAAGTTGACTAAGGGAGCTTTAACATCTCTGGCAAATAATTGTAAACATTAAGAATGAAATAGAATTATTTAAATTAGATTTTAGATGAATAGTGTTGTTGGCTTCCTTATGGAATAGAAAGACTTCTGCTGAACCCAGCTTATCAACCAAAAAACTGAAAAATACAAACCCCTTTGTCAATCCTGTATTTGTATAGTCTCATTGACATTGATTATGTTGCAGTTTTAATAATGTCTCACTTCTTGGAAGCCCTGGTTAGGTGTTTTTATTTCTGTGGAAAAGCACTTAAAATATAACCAAATAATTGAATTACATATGAGTATATTTCATATTTCAGGTTTGATCCAAAGCCTGCTGAAGAGAATTGGAGACTTTTTTTTGAGCTCTGCAGAACTAGCCTTGAAGTCAGGGCTCATTTGAAAGATCAGGCTCTTTAGCAGAGGTTCTCATTTCCTTTCTTCCCAAAAGAGTTTTAGACTTGCCAGCAGCCTCACTACCTGATGGCAGCATAACTGTGAAATATGTTTCAAGCTGGCTGGGCAGGGGGTGGTGGTAAACTGACATACTACTTTCTTCTCCCTACTGCAAAATCTGCTACTGAGTTTGATGAGATAACTGACGTGTAAAATTAAACCTGTGAATAAGTGTTTGCAGGAGCAAGGCCAAAATCTGTCAAGGTTTCTGCTGCCTCTATGCCACTGACTTCATTACTTTGCTACTGCAATAGAAGACCTTTTTACAGTACCAGAACTCCCATTAATTTGAATTGGTGCTGAATGGGCCTGTTCTCCCAATTAGCTGGTGCCAGCAGGTACTGAGTGATATGAGATGGGCATAGGAGAAAGTATGCATGGACAGGAATACTTAAAGCAAACAATGAAATAAACAAGATTCTCTCCCCTCAAGTTAAAAGCCATAATTTTGGCAGTTTCTCAGATTCTCATGTTTAATGGAAGCTTCTTTCAAGGAAATTTGACATCCCCTTCCCCACACCTACACATAGGAAGAATAAACAGAACATCAGCTTCATGAAGTATCTCAATTTAGATTTTAACGAAGCAAAGTGTGCTGTGCTACTCTGCATTTTGCCTGATTAACTCCTTTGTGCCCGTAGTACTTTCAACTCTGTGTGTGTGTGTGTGTGTGTGTGTGTGTGTGATGCCTCAAAATCAGCAAAAACTTATGCACATGCTTAACTTTAAGTGGATAAATAAACCCAGTTGGGTACTACTCAGCTGCTTACAATTAAGCATATATAGTAATTTTTGCAGCAGCAGAGGCTACTGGAAACCAAGTTCTTCAGAGTTCTAATCTCAGTTCTACCACTGAGTCATTATAAGACGGGGGCAAGTCACTTAACCTCTCAGATCCCTTTCTGTAGAATGGGAATATTATATTGCCTCCGTAAGCAGGGTCTGAATTAATTCCACTGACAGCTAGCTGGGAGGGGGAGAGCCTTTAGGAGCAAACTCTATTTACATGAACACAGAATATTGGGCTAGATGAATCTTTGGTCTGACCCAGTATGGCTGTTTTTATGTTCTTATGGGGCTAGTAGAATGCTTCTAACTGAGGTTTTGGTAAGGTTTAGTAAAGTTATTATTCATCCTGGTTATTTAATTTTAGAGGCTCACTACAGGCACCTGAGTTGCTACGAAGTGTTCAAATGCAGAAAGCTACTCGTGTGTGTGATTAAATGTGTGCAGAAGCAAGGCCATAGTGTGCAGTATAGGGCTGTGAGACCCCAACCACAAGAGAGATAGGTGAGGCTGGTGCTGGCAGTTTGGAGGGGTGCTTCTTTAGTATGCTCTTTGGAAAGAGCCCTCAGCTGGACAGCTCTGGACCTCACTGCTGCGTAATCGATGCTATTCGCTCATGAGTTAAACAATGTATTTTAAACTAGCTGGTAATTTTTAAAAGATTCCATAAAATGCTTGCAGCAGATTGGGGGGAAGGAAGGCATTAGGGAGGCCATTCTTCCCCTCCCCAGACATAACTATATGAAAGCTACAAGACAAAATCTCTTATAACTGAAGGATAGCCCTGTACATGTCACAGGATCAGTGTATGATTTCCCAGTGTGTGATTATCAGCAAGATTATTGCTGAAATACTGATAGACGGCGTGTGGGGAACGACACACAAAGAGATATATATTTACATCAGTGAGAGAGAGTCACATTACTTGCCATTTTCTAAGAATACAAGTTGCCCCATTTACAGCCCTCGCACTGTTATGCTCCCTTCTTTTTCCTCAGATCAGATCCTTATAACAAACAGCCCTAATCTAATCTCATTCCAGTGCTTCATGTTAGATGCCCAGTTAGAATTACAAATCTCAGCATAATTCATAGCAGTTTTATAAAAGGATTAGTTCAAATGTGGAACATCTTCCCCTCCCCCTGCTCTTCAACTCTGTGGAAACAGAGTTACCACAATCAATTATAAGAATTTTGTGGAAGGGAGATTATACTGCATGCTTTTGGAGAATCTCAAATTATTAGAAATCAGGGTGAGAACTAATGTGGGAATATGTAGAGGGTTTACACCTTCCTCTGAAGCATCTGGCACCAGCATCTGTCTGCATCAAGATACTGAACTAGGTGGACCTTGGATCTGATCCAGTGTTGCTGATCCTTTGTTCCTAATCCTGAATTGGAGTGCACTCTTAGTAAGATGCATACGAGTGTTCCCACAAAAGACAGCTGCAGTTCTTGCCACACTGTATGGGTGCCACCCCGTATAGCAGTACAGAAAGTCAAACTGGTCTTGTGGAAAACTGCATGGGAAATGCACTCAACGGTACACTTACTTTGCAGGCTTTCATTGATATCATGTGTGCAGCCCGAGTCTTGTGTGAAGACACCCTGCTGATAAAAAAACATATTCTGGTACCATGAAGTCTTAACGGAACAGGCAGTAGATTCATCACACATGAAAGAACAGAAACTGCAAACTAAGTGCCTCAGTTATCCTGTACCAGCTTCCTTCTGTCTTATTCAGCAGCAGCAGCAGGAGGATAAAAATAGCTCTTATCATTAAAATCACGTGACGAGTATCAAGGCCCTTCATTCGAGCCAATGTAAGCTGCCAAAGCAAGTGTATAAATGGACTGCTGTGTTTTGGCAACTTGAAGATTGTTCCTCATTAAAATGATCACAGAGTTTGAGACTTATGCAAGCTATGCAGTGCTGTGTCATGCTCTTTATATGTAGGAAGAGTTTCTTACTCCAGCCTTCTCTGCCTTTTACAGTTGTCTTATGCCATTGGCTTTCAATAGAGGGTTTTGTGGAATATATATACATACACATATATGTGTAACATGTGGGTGTGGGTGTGCACACATACCCACTCAATGGTCTTGGCATTGAATATGAAGAGAAATCCAATACTCCAGAAATCTTCCCCAGAGTACAAAGTATTCTGACTGGCACACCATAAGTAGTTGGAACTCCTTGTTTTAAGAGAAAATGCTCTAGGTCTCTGTCTGGCTTCCCCTATTTCTTTGGTAAATAGCAAATATAACTGGCCCTTTAATGCAATATAGCACCACAAAGGGGAAAATCCTACCTAACTCCACCGAAGGAATCAGCTTTGGCTCTGAAACATGGGCATTCGAGAGCATTTGGAAAGTCATTTGTAATGCTAGTGTTATTGATGCTCCCGCAGCTGCTCATATTCAGAGCTTATGGGCCAAATTCAAGGTGCAGCTGAGCTCTGCTGAGTTAAATACTTGGAAATGGATTGTGGGTTCTTTAAGGCATTTTATGCTACTTTTTTGGAGAAAGTTCAGCTCCAGTATAGTACAGAGCGCCCTAAGGGTGTGTCTACATAGCAAAGTTATTTCGGAATGGCTATTATTCTGAAATACCTATGTGAGTGTCTACACAGCAATTCCGTTATTTCAAAATAATTTCAAAATAATGGACGGCTTATTTTGACTTCTGTAAACCTCATTCTACGAAGACTAACACCTATTCTGAAATAGCTATTTCAAAATAAGGTGTGTGTAGCCGCTCCATTTCAGCTGTTTCGAAATAGCCCCTCACCAGGGCCATTCTAAGTTATTCCTCCTGGGGCTCTAAATTGAGATAGCACGTCTACATTAAGGAAGCCCGCTTCAGACTAATTTTGAGGCTTCCTTGCAGTGTAGATGTTCTATTTTAAAATAAGCTATTTTGGAGTAACTATTCCGGAATAGCTTATTCCGAAATAACTGTGCAGTGTAGACATAGCCTAAGAGTCTACTTTGCAGCCAAGAATATAGGTGAATCAACAGTATGCCAGATAAATAATACACACATACACTCCCACACACACCAAACTCTCTGACTACTGTAGAATGTCTACAGAGCCACTCTGGTCATTCTATATTGCTTAGGAAGCTCTTGTGGTGTTTTTCTGGGTACAGAGCTGGCCCCCTCTGTACTGCTGGAAATGCTGCAAATTTACCAAGGTGGGACTAGGAATTGAACTCTATGTCTAATATAGAGTGTTTATGACCTTCTAATTAATCTAGCAGAAGCAACAGAAACTGCTGTGCATAAAAATCACAAACAGTTTCCATTTTGACACCTTGTTTTCAGTCACAGCTTTCTGAAATTTTCATCTTTCAGGCTGAAATTTTCCATGTCCAAACGGGAATTTTAGTTGAAGTTTAAGCAAAAGGAATTCAGACATTGTCAAATGAGAAGATAATTGGGAAATTGCTTTTCTCATTACTCAACACTTCTTGCTGCCTTTATATGAACAACTCTACAATTGAAACAGTTGGAATTTGAAAGCTGGAACCTGGCAAGAAAATAGCCCTCCGTAAGCAAAATGCCTTTGTGCTAGATACGATTTGTTTGATTGAGCTAGGAAGCTTTGAAGATCCTGTACAGAGCATGTAGGGTTTTAGATTTCAAAATGTATTTTGAAATGCCTCCTGCTTCATTATTTCATCCAGAGAGCCACTCTATGATCAGAGCAAGATCATTCATAATGCTATAGGCAACCGTGCTTGTGCTGTACAAACAAGTCATGCTCACAATCAAAATTAGAAAAACAAAAATGTTGTTTAGTGGCAATTAAGGTTGTATCACAACTCATCCCACTCACACAAAGCATGGGAAACATAGAAATACCCATGTTAAGTGAAAAAAAATCTTCATCATTCCTTGTCACGGTCATAATGTCTACATACTTCCATCTCCAGTGCACACACTCTATCATCATCCAACTTGCCTGGTTGCACCGGACCTTAATAATGATCTTGTTACACTGTTGTTTTAACAGATCTATATATGTTACCATCCCACAGTCCGTTCATTTGGAAAACTGTGTGTTGATAAAATGCTAAAGTCACTTGCAATGTTTTGAGAATCAGAGCAAGTTGGTTCATGTTGAGGGTATGTTGCTTCAGGGTATGTATTGGAGATGGAAGCAAATCCCTCTGGGACTGTTTAATTGACAGCTTTTAGGTGCTGGGAAGGGTCAAAAAGCTATTTTCCCCTGAAAAAAGTTTTGACGTGATAATTTCAACTAATTCTACTCAAAGTACAGTAGACTTCCGATAATCCGGAACCTATGGGACCTAGGTGGTGCCGGATTATCAGATATGCCGGACTATCAGGAGGTACTATAAGTTGGTTATATATATACTATATACATTATATACTGTATATAAAATGTTCTTAACCCTTTTATTGTACATACTGTATACAGTATACTGTAATGTTTTAGTTTTTAAGCCTTTTTCCTTTTGCTCAGTTCAGCTGCTGCGCTGTTACCTTGTGACTCATTTTTTGCCGAAACTCACTCACTAGGTTCTTGCCATTTTGATGCCGGACTATCAGGAGTGCCGGACTATTGGATGCCGGACTATTGGAGTTTTACTGTATAGACTTTTATAGACATTAATCAGCCCTAATAATATGGAGATTTTGGTGCAACCTTAATTGTCTTGGTGCAAATGTCCCATTATAATGCACAAGAAAAAAGGTGGGAGGGGAAAAAGAAAGTAAGTTACCCAAGTCACACAGATTAGTGAGAGAGCTAGGAACAGAATACCAGTCTCCTGAGATACGTGGAAAGATATGCTAGTTGGCCTTACAGTGTGCATAGTGTATGAAGTATTCAGAGCCTTTTCCCCTACATTGATTTCTTGCAATTGGTCTTATTAAAATGTTCATGGTCATCCTTCCATTGGATCACATGGTGTTTTATAGGAGGTGACACAATGGTTTTAGGCTCACCTGGTACCTGAGAAAGATCCTCAAGTGGACAACCAAATCCACTTTACTTCCCTGAAAGGTTAGAGAGACAACAAAATGGGATCAGACTAATGATTCTGTCCCTCTACACCAGAAAACTGCCTATGGCTTCTATAGCTGCAACAGCCTGATCTTTGGATATTATGTAGGCCAGAGATTCCCTGTCTCTAAGGCAAAAAAAAGATTAATGCATCCAAATCATATAAATTCTAGAATTATCTGATTTATGAAATCCAGATCTTTTAGACTCTCATTCCTTAACTCCACCTCTGCTCCAGGGAGTTGGATGAGCCAGAAAAGGGGGTAGTTCAAAAACTAGAAAGCCCTGTGTTCCAAAGAATGCCTTATACTTTTACTCTGCATAAATGCTAATTTAATTTCCCTACAGAGATGACCGCATCCCACTACACTCATGACACTTATCTGAACACCAGAATTAGATTTTTAACTATCACACCCTATTTATCTGTTCTATCTTTATCTTACTCTTCTTCCTACACCCCTAGTTTGTAATGTTGATTGGAAAGCAAAGCCTCAACGTTAATTTCACAAAACAGCACATTTCAGCCTGTCACAACAACTTCATATGCTAGTATTTCTTATACCCAACCTGATTTTTCTGACAAGATTTAGTGCAGCTTACCTATCTGTATGCCTTAGGTGTCCCCTTCTGTGTCCAATTCACAGGAGATGTTACAGCTCTCCGCTTGAAAGCCTGGCTCCTTAGGTCAAGCAGTAGTGACTCACACTTAGCTCTAGAAGTAGCCATTTCAGTCTATGGTGTTGGTCCAGATGGTAGACATCATATTGGCACCACCTTCTTATTCTGCCTTGGAAAAAGGCATCAGTGCTCTCAGTCATATGTGTTTGTAATGTTACATACCCCTCTCCACAGCAGAGTAGGGCTTCTTCCAAGGCCCTGGCAAATGGGCTGCTATAGTTTTGCTCTCTATATACAATTTCTAGGTAGTTCCAGAATGGTGAGAATTTTCTCCAGTTATGGTTGAGCTCATGCAGAAAAATTATTCTTTGTGGTTTCTTTTCCTCTTTGACTGGCCATGGTGGTCAATGTTTTAGTTTATTAACATGGGTGTATTGCAGTCCCTGCTACTTACGGTTATTCACACTGCTGAGTTTGTAGTGGGCTACACGCAAGCAGAAGAGCATTGAGCTCTAAGTTACTACTAATTCTCAATATTTTCCCCAGGTTGATGCTGTTAAGTGCCGTGCCTTGCTCTAAGCACTAAGCAGCTAAGGCACTAAGGCACTAAGCAATGGCTCCGTAGCTCATACAGAATATTTGGATATAGTGATCAAAACAATGGTTTTCCATAATGGTCCTCTTAACAGGATTCTACTGTGGTCCTCTGTGTTGGTCAGAGGTGGACAAACTAGTGGAAAATGAACATCACCTCTGCAAGTCCCTCCACTGAACCATTGCTCATTTCTAGAATTACACTCAGTACTTCTGTCTGGAAATTAGAAGTAATGGTAATTTCATGAGGAAATCTGTTCTCCTGAAGTTTGCAATCCATTTTCACTTGTGATGTTGAGGTGACATTCTGGCTTCATTGAGATCAATGGCAAAGCTCCCATTGACTTCAATGTAGCCAGTATTTCACCTCTAACCTCTTAAATGCTTAACCAAAGTGGACTCAGATTCTGAACTTTGAGATTTGCCAGTCAGTTAACTCTATTTTGGTCATAGAGTCATTTGGTCATTCTAGTTACTTAAACAGCGTGTAGCCCAAAGGGGAGAACAGTATATTGGAACAATCCCTGGAGGGCCTGGAGGACACTGTTTTTCCTTTTGCTTCTTTGACTAGAAGAATCTGCCAATACCCTTTTGTCAAACCCAGAGTAGTTAGAAACCAGGCATTGGTCCACTAGTTTTTCAATGTGTGATATGGGACGTGCATGGAATTGGGATACAGATTTTTCTGGCTATAACTAATATGCCATGGGGGTGGCATCCATATAACCAGGGCTCGACAAATAATACAATCTACTCGCCCTGGGCGAGTAGATTGTAACCCGGAAGAGCCGGGTTTGGGCGATCTGCGCATGCACAGATCGCCGGACAGCGCAGCTGGTGAGCTGGGCTCGCCGCGGTTCAGTGAGCCCTGCATATAAGAGTTTGAAAGGGGAGAACCTAGTGGAGGCCTGAGGGACCTCCCTAATGGCAAACATGAGGTAGTGCAATAGCGTATCCTCGTCTTTCCCATCCTGGCTCACAACTTTTCTAATCATGGCTTTGAGGGTCCTATTGAACCTTTCTGTAGGGCTTGTACATGGAGTAGAGAGCAGAGATCCTTCATCAATGTGGACATGAAAGGGCACCTTGGTCAGTGAGTATCTCCTTTGGTGGTCCTACATCCGGGGTGGGCAATAATTTTTTTGCTGGGGGCCACTTTGAAAATTTTTGAAGTGGCCCCGGGCTGCACAGGAAGGGGCAGGGCATCTAGTGGAAAAGGCCGGGCATTGAGAGGAAGGGGCGGGGTCAAGATATTTCCAGGCTCCCCACCCCCAGACCATGATTGGTCTGGGGGTGAGGGAGTGCCTTTGCCCCCACCCCAAGTTCTCCCAAGGTGCCCGTGCCCCTGGTGTGGGAGGAGACTTCCCTCACTCCCCTGCCCCTAGGCCAATTAGGGCCTGGGGGCAGGGGAGCGAGCAAAGCCTTCTCCACTCTGCCCCTGCCTTGCCCGGCTTCATAGTGCTGCATGCTCCTGGCAAGAGGAGGCTTTGCGTGCTTGATTGGCCTGGGGGTGAGGGAGCGCATGAAGCCTCCTCCCACCCTGCCAGGAGCACGCGGTGCTATGAAGCACCGCGCACTGGTCACAGGGTGGTGGCAGAGTGGAGAAAGCTTTGCGCGCTCCCTTGCCCCCAGGTCCTAATTGGCCTGGGGGCAGGGGAGCAGCAGGGCCTCCGTGGGCCAGATCCGGCCTGCCAAGCAGGCTGGATCTGGCCCGCAGAGGCCCTTTTGCCCACCCCTGTCCTACATGGTCAAAAAAATCGCCACTACCTGTAGTTCCTAACTATTGTTTTGGAAGCCATATTTTGCAGGGGAACAGCTTCCGGATACTGGGTTGCATAATCCAGGACAATGAGCATATGGTAATGGCCTCATGTCATCTTCTCTAGGGGCCCCACCAATTCAATGGCTATCCACTCAAACAGGATCTCTAAGATTGGCAGAGGCACCAAAGGGGCCCTTAAGTGTGGGCAAGGATGGTGCAGCTGACACTCTGAACAGAAGGTGCAGTATCACCAGACAGCTTTATGCACTCCTGGACAAAAGAATCTTCCAAGGACCCATGCCTGGGCCTTCTCTACTCTTAGGTGCCTCCCTGTGTGCCAGGCTTAATATGGAATGGCAATGCTTTTGTGGCACAAGGTGCTGTTGTATCTTCTGCTCCTGCATCAGGAAGACCCGGTACAGGAGTTCCCTTTTGATCATGAAGTAAGGCTCTGTTTTTTGGACCTTCTTCTTTATGAGCACCCTATCCATTTCAGCCACTTCTTTCCTGGCATTATCATACCGAGGGTCTTTCTCCTGGTCCCACTCAAAAAATTTTCTGCCAAGGCTGATCTGTCCAAGCTCTCGAGGACTGGCATCAACTTCTTCCACTGGTTTGGTGATATCATGCCCGGGACCAGACTCTGCTTTGTCCTTTGCTGGGGCAGTCCCTTGATCTGATGCTCATATCCGTTTGTCTACTAAGGTAGTTTTCCTGCCCTGGGTCAGAATTTGAGCTCTCAAGGCCTTCACTGCCTTCCTTTCTTTTCTGGTCGTCTGGGTCTTCCCAGGAATGGGAAACATCTTAAGAAATTTTGAAGAAAATCAGAGGGGATGATACCCTGCCAGGGATGAATCGTTGGCCTGAAGGCCCCTGCACCCTTTTCTCCAACCCTTTAGGAGGGAGTAAGCTTCCAACCCCTGGGAAATTCTTCCCTATGACTATGGGATATGGGAGTTTTTGGACTACGCCTACTGTAACCCCAATAGGGGTCCTTTGAATCTTAGTTTCTACCAGGATGGTGGGGTAATAGCTAACTGCAGTCTCCAGTCTAGGCACTTCTCTCAGTGACAGGCTGCAGATCATACACTGGCCACTCCCTTCAATGGCAAGGGGAGGCATGGAGGAGGGACTTGATCCCCTATGCTACTCCAAGCCCCAAGTCACACACCCTATAGCTGGCAGCCACATGCTGCCCCATCTCCAACTCCCACCCTCTGTTTCCCTGGGTCACTTCCCGATATCCCCAGCACCTTCTAGGCCCTTTGCATCAGGGCGTCAGTTTGGCAGGCCTCAGGCTGGAGCTCTGTGTTGGTCTCCTGACCTTGTCCAGCACCTCTTTATCTAAGGTACTCTCTAGGGTAGCCAGTCTTTCTCCCTTGCACTCCAGGAGAAAATCACTCTGCTTTGCTGAGCAGCTCTTCTTATATGAATCTCCCTGGGCTTGATTGGCTGCTACAGGATCTCCCTGAGCCTGATTGGCTGAGTCTCCTGACTGGCTCTCTACAAGTCCTCCTTCCATTTTTTTTTCCAGTCTCTCTAAGGGCTGCTTTAAGCCTCCAGCTACCTGTGTGGGACAGACGCCCCACCACAATATAAAATATACCTGGTAGATCTGTGGCAATTTATGTGAAGCTTGTCATCTCTCTTGGGATGTAAGGGGAATCTAATTTCTTAACTTCCAAATGACTGCTTAGCTCCTTATGCAGGTAAACTCCCTATAAATCTGTGGGATATTACTGTTAACAAATATATTTGCTGCATTTAGTTGATATCTTGGCAGACAGTCCTGCAGGGGCGGCCCGAGGCGGGCTGCCGGCAGCTGGCGCCCCAGGCAGAATGCGCAATTGGTGCCCCCGCCTCCACAGCCCTCAATGGTTTGACGTCATCATTGGGCGCCCCGTTTAACGTGGCGCCCTAGGTGACGGCCGAGTCGGCCTATACGCACGAGCCGCCCCTGCAGTGCTGTACTCCAGCAGCAAGGTAAATTGGCTGGTTGGGAAGTCCTTCACAGTTCATTACATATGATTTCCTCCTTCACATACTAAAAAGGAAGAATCCAGTAAATACTATAGCAGTGGAGGGATTATATAGGCAAGAATCCACTCTGTGTTCCTCATCATGACTTTGGGATCAAATATAGTAGGAATGTTATGTGAATTGTTCATACAATGCTTTACATGATCCTGGGTGAACTCTTAGCCCATTAAAGTCACGTGGGAGTTTTGCCATTTACTTCACTAGAGCCAGGATTTTACTGCCCGGGCAATTGGTTTGGATAATTTGAAAAGTGTTATACTGCATAGATAGAGCCCTGTACAGATACAAAATTTGTATCTGCATCTGTATCTGCAAAAATAAACCATGGATAATTGTACTGATATCCACGGATGCAGATACCTGTGGATATAAAGCAGATATCTTTGCAAGGTTTGCAAGGTTCTAGATACAAAATTTGTATCTGAATCTGTGAAAATGAGCTGTGGACATCCACATCCACAAGTGTAGATACCTGCGGATATCTGTGGATTTGCAGGGCTCTATGCATAGGCATCCAAATCAATGGTTGTATTCAGCAAAGCTCTTGGTTCTTCATCTTAATATTGAGTCTAAACGTAGTGACTCCATTTCCTCTATAGTATAAGCTCATCAGCATGAATTGAATAAAACCAAGGATGACTGTGTCTCTTGGACTCCTGCAGAATAAACATGCTATTAAATTATCTGCTTAAGTTATTTATTTATTTGCATGACAAAGCTCAACACAGTGAATTTATCCAGCAAACAACAAGAATTGTCAGAAGTGGTGCTCCTCAGAAAATGTTACTGAATGGTTTATTTGGGCTGGCTAAGCAAGCTACAAATATTCATTTCAAATAGTCAAGATGGATCACTAGTAAATTGCTATACCACTTCCTTTCTCTTTACATCATCAGGATAAATCTGCAACATTTGAATGCAGATCTTAAACACCTCAAAGTCTCAACTATTGAGATCACTTATCGCATCCCACCTCCAATTTCTCTCTACTTTTTGTTATTATTAAATAGGTCATGATAGCACCACTCTTCTTTCCTTCCTGGACATACATTAGTGGATAAATATGACTCGTGTTGAATAGTATCAGCCCCCCAAAAAAACTTATGGGCCAGATTCTGCCCTTGGAAGTATGTATGAAAAATTCCCATTAGTACAGTGGGATTTATGTGCACAAAGGGAAGTACAGAATCTAGTCCTAAATATTAGTCCGCTATAGAGAGAGCTCCAGTTGAGACTTTTAAAGGCACACAAGGAATTTAGACACATACCTTCCATTCAGATTTATCCAAATCCTCTAGCCTATTTTGAAAATCATGTTCCTGGGCTCAGGATGTGATTAAGAAGTGTTGCAGAAATGTGAAGACTATTTTTTGAGGGGAGAGGAGGAAACGGAGGGCCATAAGAGAACACCACAAAAAGGTTAAGACTGATTGCAAGCTCAGACCTTACATATTAACTGGAATACTTCAGCCAGGCTTCCAAGTCCATATTAACCTTAATAGTGAACCTTAATATACTGAATGAAATTAATCCCCAATGGAAGCCTATTGAAGCCAATATAATTATACCAGGGATGATTTGGGCCTTTTGACTTTTAAGAGTCCACAGACCAAATGTGGATTTAGGAGCCTAACATCAGGCTTTGAAAATACTGAGCTTCATTTTTACTTTATAACATCCCCGCTCTTTAATTTGATATTATCTTGCCATCACCACTGGGAAGAGCAGATTCCTGTGTCCTCCGGACAGTACACCAGCATGTAATGAAAAAACATATTCACACCAAAGAGAGAGCAAGAGCCACTATAACATAAGAGGCTAAGCATCTATGATAGCCATGGATGGTAACCACCATAGCATTTAAAAGATGGCATTTTTCTAACTAGTGCATGTATATTGAAGTGGAGGATTTCCGTTTTTGGATGCTGCTACATTATGCTTTTAAGAGAAGATTTTTATCCTTAGTTACAAAGATACTTCGGCAGGCAAAGTCTGTTTGTGGAATGCATCAGCTCACACCACATATCAGGAACTTATTTTTTCCCCAAAGGGGAGGTTACCCCTGGGGGCCCTTTAAGCTCTCTGAACCAATGAAACCATGTGGATCACTGGTTCTAATGTAACATCTGTCATTCCAAATAGCAGCAAATGTGTTTGCTCATTACATGAGTTTAAAACACCATTGATGACTCCCAAAGAAAATGTCAGACTCCTAAGAAATCAAACCATTGCAAATGTGGGTGTGGTGGGGAGAGAGGAGGAGTTTAACGGCATTTGGCACAGTGCCACTTTTATTGTTTTGAAGCATACATGGATTGCAATGGGCTTTATTATTTAAAGATAGACACATGGAGAGATAAACCTTTGAAAAGGCTAAGGTGATGCTATATTGAATAGAAAATATTTGGATTTCATTTGTTTAAAAATCAGCTATTAAAAATACAGCATGCGATTTAGCAACCCTTCACATGTCAGCCCGGACAAAAGAAGCAAAGATGCTATCTTCCTGAGATAGCAGGTTCTCCGGTGTGTCATTCTCCAAAATGTTCCCTCGCTTCATCACAATGACCAGGTCCGCAGTCAGAATAGTGTGAACCCGATGCTGTGGTAAAACAAAAAACATGGAAAGTCTCTGTAAGATAACAGCCTTCATGTAGTACCTGATTCAATGCCTATTAAAGTCAGCGGTAAGCATTCTATTGTCTTCTGAGAGATATGGATGATGCCCTATCCTATTTAGCAACTTTAATCCCAAGAATCTCAAAGCACTTGACAAACTCTGGCCCTTAGCCTGAAGATATGTATGCAGTTGCTTAACTTTCTGTATGTGAGATGCCCCTTTGAACAAAATGGGCCTACTCAGATATGTTAAATTAAGCATATTCCTGAGTGTCTGCAGGATGAGTCCCTGAGGATGTGTCTAGACTACAGGGTTTTGTCGACAAAAGTGGCCTTTTGTTGACAAAACTATACCTGTGTCTACACTACCGACGAGTTCTGTCGACATAACGTCAACAGAACTCGGCAGTTTTGTCGACGGCGGTAAACCTCATTCTACAAGGAATAACGCCTTTTGTCGACAGAGTTCTGTCGACAGAAGGTGTTATTGCAGCTACACTGTCCTTTGCGTCTACACTCTCATGTCGACAAAGCGGCTTGCTTTGTCAACAGAACGGGATGTCGTCTAGACGCTCTTTGTCGACAGAAGCTTTGTCGACAGTATCTGTCGACAAAGCCTCTGTTGACAAAAGCCTGTAGTCTAGACTACCCTCTGGGTAGTCTAGACTACAGGCTTTTGTCGACAGATACTGTCGACAAAGCTTCTGTCGACAAAGAGCATCTAGACTACATCCAGTTCTGTCGACAAAGCAAACCGCTTTGTCGACCTGAGAGTGTAGACGCAAAGGACAGTGTAGCTGCAATAACGCCTTCTGGCGACAGAACTCTGTCGACAAAAGGCGTTATTCCTCGTAGAATGAGGTATACCGCCGACAACAAAACTGCCAAGTTTATGCTTCTTTATTTTAAATGCATTTTTATTTGTTTTTGTGAATTGAGCATTGGTGCATGAGTGACAGTGCTGGAGAATGAATGAACGCTGCCACTTAACCACAGAATATGAACAATGGTAGTCTAAATTTTCCCCCATGCTGTCCTGCCAGTATATATTAAACCCAGTTTGGAGGTACATCCGTAGGGGTGAGATGGTAGTTGTTTCCAGGCTAATTCAGTCCTTGGTTTCTTTTCTGAAACTGCCAACAAAAGTGTTGTTTATGATGTGGACCCATCTCCACCAAGATCTGGATAGAGATATGCAACTCATTTCAGATGTTCGTTGCAAAAAGCAATTATTTACTGTCATTAATTATAATGTGTATTCCTATGTTATTAGATTAGTTACTCTTTTAAAGATAATTACTGCAGTCATTAACATAGGATTTTAGACTTAGGAAATACTGCACTACAATGAATGGCCCTTTGTATTGTCATTTCAGAGCAGCAGAGTCATAGCAGAGCTAAGATGACTGAAGAGCTAAAGGTAGCTACCGGAGAGCCAGAAGTCTTGCGAGCAGTGTGGACCGAGAGAATCTACTTGTTAGTCTTCACCAGAGTGGTGAACAGGCCATCCTCTTTGAGGAGCAAGTTTGAAGCAGCATCACACTCAACTAGAAAACCATCGGAAAGGACTAACACAAGGTCTGAATCCAAGATCTGAGACACTCGGTGCTGAAAAGAAGAACAGATAGGGAAGGAGAAAAAAGAGGTGGAAGGATCAGCCATAAAGGAAGAAAGGACGTAAAGTCAATAGAAGGAAAATGCTTGGTGAAGAACAGGAAAGCCAATTACAAGCAAATGTTATTTTTCTTCAAATAGCTATGTGGAAAACAGAAGGCCATGGACAAGCAGTATTTTAGGAGGAGAAATAGTATAAATCAGACATGAATGGGAGTGAAAGTTTTATGAATGGGAATTTGTTTGTTACTACTATCTTATGCTTTTTTGTATCTGAGGTTCTTAAAGCACTTTATACATGGGCCAGGTTAAGTGCTTTTCCTAAGATATTACAATGAATACATCTGGGAACAGAACCCAGTAGAGCTGACCCCAGCCTCATGTGCTAACCACTCAACCATACCCCAGACAAAGCAAGTGAAACAGCTGCTGAAGCAAAAATTGATTTCACACATAAAACATGTGTCTGCCAACTAAGCATATCACAGGGTGGAATTTAAGGTCTCTTTTGTATATATACTGTAGAGTCAGTTTTTGGACAAAAGGAAGCACCAGATCTCGTAGGGCATGTCTACACAAACACTTGATATACGGCAAACTGAGGTGCAAATCTACAGCATTCCAGCACAGCACATTCTAGCTGTTCATGGGGGCCCTGTTGCTGCACATTAAATGTCCCCTAGGGAGCACTAATGTAGTGGCGTTTATAGCAGTATGTCAAAGTGTACTAAGGGTCAGCAGGATCCACATGGACCTTAGTGCATGTCTGTGACTGAAGCAGAGAAATCAACCACCATCACACAAAGAGTTAAAAAGAACCATTGTGCCCGGCTAGCGCCACCCCATTATGCCTGCAGCCAATGCCAGGCCTGGAGGGGGAAGAAAAGAAGGGAGCCTGACTCATTTTGGGGCTGGTTGGCAAAGAGGTTGAGTAAGCTGCCTCCCTACCTGAGGGGAAATAACTAGTTTGGCAGCCACCAGGAAGCAACGACCATCTTTTCGGCCAAAGAGAAAGAGGCCTAGAAGCACCCGGCCTGGAAGAACCTGGGTGACCAAAGCACAGGGACCTTGTGCGGTTGTGACCCCACCAAATTTATGGCTGCCTGACTGGTAGGACCCTGGGACTGCAGTAGGAGAACACCCGGTGTCCATGAGGGGGCATTACTAGTGATAAGCTGCTACTGCAACTTGGACTATAGCAGGCCATGTCCCACAGTAAAGGGACAACAGTAGGAAGTAGCCCAGGGCAGTGGATGTAGATGCTCACTGGGAGATCGCTTACTTCAGGGCTGACTTACACAGGATCCTGGGCTGGGATCCAGAGGAGTGGAAGAGCCTGGGTCTCCCCATCCTACCTTAAAGACTTAGGCACCTCAACCACAGAGGGAAAGTGCCGGAAGTCAAGTACTCCAACCACTAAGCTGCCTGCCCTCCATCCCCTGTTCCAATGGCACACTGGCACTCTGTAGAGTCACACCTTAGATTGCTTGGCAGAAAGGGTGTATGCAGGCCTTCCCATTGTCTCGCTTTTTTTACATCACAGTTTTTACATCACTAAAAACTATCCAGCCACCTCCACACAAAGCCCAACAATCAGAATTAGACCAAAGTATTACAGCCCACAGGAGTCACTGGTGGAAAACAGAAGGGACCGAGACACAACAGTGCCAGAGGCTCCTGCAATGGCAGGGGATCTTACATACATACAGAAGTGCTGACCTACACATTGGTATTTAGAGATGACTGACAAATGGGGGGGGGGGAAGGGGGAGAATTACAATTAACCGAAAACCTGCTTTGTTGTTTGTTGAGATTTGAATATTTTCCACCTATTCAATTTTTTAAACCATAGTAATAAAAAAGGGCATATGCAGAGAGAATCACCCAATTTGAGAAACTGCACTGTAAAGCTTTTAAAGTCACAATTCATGTTGCAGCTGTAGAAACCAGAGATGGGTCTAAGCAATACATTTAAAATCCAGATTTTGAACTAGCCCCCCAAGCTTTGGTGGTGGTAGAACCAAGTGTTTTAATTTGAGCTGATTAGAGAGATTGAGCTCAACAGAAAAATTTGTAATGGGATCCTGATTCAGATGTCAAATTCCACTCCAGTACCCTGGTTGTTCTTATCTGAGGGTTTTCACTTGGCCCACCTTACAGGTAGGAACTATTTGCAAAATGGTGGAACCAGAGCCCATGTCTTAGTTTTATTTTCATAGCAATAATTTATTGGTGCAAAGCAAGTACCACTGCTGCAAGAATGAGGAAAGGTGCGGGGGCCTTTGTTGGAGTTGATACTTACAGCTATCGTTACAACTGTGCGGTCCACAAAGGCAGTCATCACAACCTTCTGCAAAATGTTTTCCTGTCAAGGAAAAGGCTCCACAGTTATTCTGTTCTCAGACATACCGTGTGGCTTTAACTGCCAGAGTCAGGACCACACAGTATATTGCATTTCATCCCTTCACTGATGCGACGCAACGCAGGTTGGCAGCAGGATCCTTAAACCCTTCTCCCCACACCACAGAAATCAAAATTAAGAACAAAATAACTAAACCCCATACCTGAAAGGTAAACAACAGAGTTATCAGTCTCCCTTGCCTGGGTGCCATGAATGACAGCTTGTGGGGAAGACAGTCCCAAAAGCGTGACCCTTCAACTTCCAATGTCTTCTTGCCTCTTAAAAGGCCAAACAAGTAGCAGCAATGTAACTGATCTACTCACGGTGGCCATGTCAATAGAAGCTGTGGCTTCATCCATGATGAGAATGCTGCTCTTGCGAACAAAGGCTCTGGCCAGACAGAAGAGCTGTCTCTGGCCCACACTGAAATTCTCGGCCCCTTCTGTTACCACCGCATCTGTAATATAGTTAGATTTAAGGATTAAGCCTCTAAATGCTATTGTCCTGGAGTTTTATTCTATTGGCCATACCAATGAAAGAGCAAATCAATGTCAGAAATTATTTTCAATTTATACCAAGAAATCTCTGTGGAATAGCTGTTAAACCATCGATAATACCCCTGAAAAATATCATGAATATAGTCTCTGAGGATTGTTGGAATGAAGTTGTATTGAGAAAACTGATCACAACTATCACCATGAGGACCACAGACCATCTCATATGATCAAGGAGTAAGAAGGTGACATATCTGGGAAGGTCTAGTGTTAATAATATGGAATGTGTATAAATGGTTTTCCTTCATGAACCAGACGTGAAATGTGAAGATAAATGCTTGGTCAGTGACATAATTAGGAGTTATGGCTGTTAGCTCTTCAAAGAGCTTCTTCTGCAAGATAGGGGTGCCATTTCAGATTTTTTGGAGGGAGAAGCAACTTTAAGCATGATTCCTGGGTCTATTTTCTGCTGTGTCAATTTCTCACAGTAACTTAAAATTTAGCCCCACAGTAGCCCAATCTATTGATTTAAATATTTTTTTATTAGAACTACTGTCTATATCTTTAAAAAGAATCACTTTCTAGAGGGTATAATAAAATTGATGGATGTTAGCACTATAGATCTATAACAAAATAAATTTTGGCAGCCAAATCATATACAATGTTCAGACTGGCTTAGACAGAACTGTCCCATCCATGGGATGGTTTGGGGTGACTGCCCCAGGCCCCAATGCCCCTATGGATGGGATGGTTCTCCCTCCATGGGAGACCACAGAGCCCAGGATAACCTGAGGAATTACCTGGGGAGGGAGGGTGATGAAGTATGGCAGGATAGGGGCACCAGTTTCATTTTACTGTGTTGAGCCCCATAAATCCTAAGGATGGTCCTGAAAGGAGCAGCAGCACCTTAAAAGGAATTCTGGGGAAAAGTCCTAGAACTGAGAAGTGTAATCCTGGGGAGATTTGGTAAGATCAAGGCATTCCCAGAGGAATCACCATTTATGTGTAACAGCCTGTATGGCCCCACCTAATAACCTGACCCAAAGCCCATTGAAAAGATTCTCAGAGACAAGTGGGACTAAGTGGAAGAATAGATAGTCATGATGGAGTATTGCCACGCCCCCAGAAATGGGAGAGTTGGAAAAAATAGGGTGTTTTAACTGTAATTTAAGCAATGTTTGTCACGTGACACCTCATGTTTGTTCCTTGACATCAGGGAAAGATCCCAGGGAGTCATTTTTTAGCCCTGCTGCTTTTGCCGTGAAGCACTGGAACGTTCAAAGCTGGGCTAACTTGAATGTGCCTGAGACAGCAGCCCCCTCCCCTGCCTGAGCAGCCCTTTGTCTACTGGTGTCACAAGGGGCTTGCTTCTGCCATCCACTGTAACTTATCAACATGTGACGGTGAGGGGCAATTCTGGATGAAATCTGCAGCGATTGTCTTCTGACCTAAGCACAGAGCTTCCATCCCCACCCACCCGGCTTGTTTCAATGAATTTGAAAAAAAATGTCTGCAGAAGCTCTCGGTCCTGCTATTGGCTCTGCCAGATACATCTCTGCATTCCTATTGGTAGAGCAAAGAACAGCCAGCCCAGAGATGGGAGGGGAGAAAAGAGTGAGTTACCTTTCCAAGTCCTGTAGCTGAGGCAGGGCGTGGGGAGGGGGGAGGGGAAGAAGGGCGCGTTGGCAGGAAGAAGCTGCTTAGGTTTAGCTGTTGGCTGGTGAGGGGAGGAGAGTAAGGGAGGCAAGCAAGCAGTGTGACTGCTGCTGTCGCTTTTTGGATATGTCTACACTACAGAGAAGATTGACGCTACCGCTGTCGATCTTCCAGGGTTCAAATTAGTGGGTCTAGAGAAGACACACTAATTCAAACTGAGAGGGGCACTCCAGTTGATGCCTTAAGTCCTGCTTCTGTGAGAGGAAGGGAAGTTGAAGGGAGAGAGCTCTTCCTTCCACTTCCTGCTGTGTAGACAACGCCAAAAGTTGAGTTAGGGTATTTCGACTTAAGCTATGCAATTGACGTAGCTGGAGTTGTGTATCTTAATTCGATCTTGTCCTGTAGTGTAGCCAGACCCTTTGTGTTTTGCATTTGCTGCTGCAGTCCTGTTCTTGCCAATCAAGAGATGGAGCCAGTATCTCTGGAGCTCTGATTCTCATTCATTCTGCTGCTCCTGATTTCAGGCAGGAGCCAAGCAAGAGTTTGCATGGGCCGAGCCTTTTGTTCTGCTTGATAAGCCTGCATTCCTCTCACTCCCTGTTGGTAAGGGTGTGTGTGTGTGGGGAGGGGGGGGGGTGGAGGTAAGAGGAGTAAGCAAAGCAAGCTACATGCATTCCTTTCACTCCTGGTTAGTGAGGAGGGGCAGAAGAAAAGCAAGGTGTGTCTTTGTTCAAAATGTGGGGGGGGAGATGGTGTTTCAGTTCCCTGCCTCCCCCAAATGGCACCCTTGCTGCAAGTGCTGCAAGACTAGTATAAAAGCTTTTAATCCTATGATAACTGGTCCCCCACCCCACCTCTTGATGTGCCACATCGATATTTCACTGAAGTCGAAAGTTTAAACATCAGCCAGCAGCACAGCACGTCTGTTCTCTCTGGTATACTGTTGGAATATTCATCAGGGTCCAGATCCCAAAAGGTATTTAGGTATCTAATGTTAAGCATCTAAATACATCTTAGGATCTGGGCCCAAATGCTTTCCATACATTATGGGAGACTCAAAGTATAGCATGCATTGTACAGTACACTCTTCTTGTCCTACCGAGAGACATTAAAAAGTCAAACTCTTTCTCTCTGTTATGGCTCTTTTTTATGGATCAGCATAGACCCCTGGATGCTTGGCCTTGTCTGGACATACCAAGACCTCCTGGCAATGACTTTGACCATGTTCTTCAGCTGAGCAATCTCCAGAGCTTCCCAAAGCCTATCATCAGTGCATTTGCATTCCGGATCCAAATTAAAGCTGCAAGGGAAAGAGTGACAAAGATCCGGAAATTATTGTTATATTCCAGCCTGCTGGCCTGTTCCCAGGCCACATTGTGGCATTATGTTACTTAAGCTCTATGAGAGGACTGTGGAAGCAGCAATAGGAATTTAAGGTCCCCTCCTCTGCATATCACCCCATCCCATAGCGACTTCTATAGTACCATCTCTCAGGCGCACCCCATTCAACCCTAAAAGTCTTACAGTGAGAATCAATACCTACCGAATGGAACCACTGAACAGTATGGGGTCTTGGAGAATAATTGAGAGTCTGGAACGGAGGGTGTGCAGGGGCAGTTTACAAATGTCTATTCCATCAATCACAATCCTACCTGTTTGAAATAACACACAAAGTGAAGACAATACAAGCATGCTATTTGTAAGAAGCATATGGAAAGATTAAACATAACTCTCTGAGACTGGCTGCATTCCTTCAGCTGTTTATGGCTCTTTAAACATGTGGAAGGTGATCCTATCTAATAACACAACCCCAGAGGAAAACAGGCACATTGATGCCAGATACTGTTGTCTTTCTCTTTTTTTTGTTTTCTTTTATTTTTTTCTTCTTCTTCCCTTAAAGGACACATTTTGCTCCCATGCTGCATGATTGATGATGCCATTAAAAGCATAATTTACTGTGAGCATCCTCAGATCTGTGGCTAAATAGAGAAAGACAGAACAAAAGCAGCTAACGTAGTTATCATATTTTGGCCTCTCTTCAAGCCCAGAGTCAAAGTAGGATTGGGTCTTTTGTTTCAAATATGTGCCAGTTTATTTTGTGCAGTGCACTTAAGTAGCCATAATGTGAAATATCAAAGCACACCTAGAACTTGAGAAAGACTGATCTAAATTGAGTGACTTTTTCACAAGAGGTGGCTGAATAAATTAACAACACGTCCAGCTTTCAGGCTTTTCCTTCCCACTAGTGTCAGTTTCCATAAATCAGTGTCTTGTAAGTATAGGGTAAGGGATGAATCATAATGCATATTGTTCAGCTACCCTAAGAGTAATGGGAACAATTGCATTAATTACCCTGCAGCACTGGCAAGCCATTCCAATAAAGGAAGCTGCATGTAACAGCTGGAATGCTCACTAACATAAAAGGTATTTCACCACCACATCAAGTCAGTGACTGTTTCAGTTTCACCTGGAAAGCTGCCATGTGGTGTGTGTGTGTGTGTGTGTGGTAACATTTGACATTTAGAGAAAGAAAATTATATGCTAGATTGAGAGCAGCTGCTCTGCAAATAGGAAAGGAGGAGAGGAGCATAAGAAGCCTCTCCTTCTTAAATTCCTGCACAGCAGGCAGGTACAAGGGCAAGCTCTAAGCACAGGACCTGTGAGGGTCTGGTCAGGTGGATAGCCAGGAGTAAGATGAGGGATGCATCCATTAGGCTCAGTCCTCATTTACACTGGGAAGCCCCAGCAGGGACACTACTTCTGTGATGCACAATTTCTCCTGAGGCTCATGTATCGCTCCATGCTGCACCCAAGCTGGGGCTGTGCCCAAACTGAACCTGTTAGCTCTATCGCTATAGTTAGGGCTCCATGTTTGTCATGGAGGTTGCGGAAGTCATGGATTTCATGGCTTGCAATGACTTCTATGACTTCTGCAGCAGCCAGTGTGGCTGGGGCTGCCTGAGCAGATGACCCCAGGGCCAGTTGTTCAGACAGCCCTGGGGACAGCAACATCAGCCACTGCTGGAATGGCTTTTCAGCTAGCCTTGGCAGCACCTGGCAGTTTGCCTCAGGGAATGCCTAAGCAGCTGCTGATGCAGCTGGTCCCATGGTTGGCTGAGCAGCTACTGGCCTCTGGGCCTCCCCACAGCAGCAGTCTCCTCCTAGGGCTCCCCTCCACACACACAGCTGGTGCCACAGGCTTCCCCAAATATTCAGTTGAGGTATTTATGGTACAAGTCATGGACAGTTCACCACCAAATTTTTTTGTTTCCTACTTGTGACCTGTCCATAACTTGTACTAAAAATACCAGTGATTAAACTGTAGCCTTACTAATAGTTAGAAAAACCAGATCTCACCCAGGCTATGATAAATGGATGGAAATTCCAATTCCAAAATCCATCTGCCATTTCCAGTTTTCATCATCTTGTAGTTTGTAAAACCCACAAGGTGGTAGCATGCAAGATGCCGAGTGCTTTGGCCCTGCACCAAAGCACATAAGCACATGCTTAACTTGCTTGCAGTGGGATCAGCCACATGCATGGAGTTCAGTGGGGCCAGAATTTCTTCCATAGTGTTTAAAATCTGATTATATTGCACTTTCACTGGGACAAAATTGGATCGCTGGCCTTCAGCTGTGGCAGCATCAATTTAACCATCTCTACCTCCCCACATGGTAAGTGGGGAGTCTGGGAAGAAAGGAAACAGGATCTTTGGTGGGGGAAACAGATTGGGTTTGACTAGTGTGTGTGGGAACCTAATCCAGAGCGGGAACCGGAAGGACCTGGGGAGGTTTGGGAAGATACCAGAGGAAATGGAAATGCCTGAGTGGGCCAGGCAGTAAAGAGCAGAGAGAAAATATGGGTAATAGAGAGAGGAAGGACACATTAGGACAGAATATCTTGGGAAAAAGGGGGAGTTGGTGAAAAAAAGTGAGCTCCCAAGAGAAAGAGAATGCTGGGGATCCTTGGTGAGCAGGAGTCCTCATGGAATACAGGTGAGTGTAAAAAACTAACATAATGAGGAAGCAAAATGGACACAGGATGAAATCTGGCTCCACTGAAGTCAACGGGAGCTTTGCCAATGGTTTTAATGAAGAGATGGGAGCAAAGGGACCAGAGACAATTTAACATGAGAAAGAGATGGAGAGACAATGGAGAGTAAAGGGAAACTATGGAAGTGTCAAGCAAATATGAAAAGAAAGTCAGTGCTTTCCAAAGAAAGAAAAGTTAGAGGTGCAGGAAGAGTGGAGAAAAGAGAGAGACAGAAAGGAGATGGAGAGAAAAAGATGGGCATAAACATGAATTAACCTAAGAGCATCTGATTTATGTGTCTTCCTGTATCAGATTGGATTTCACAGCCAGACATTTCAGATATACAATCACTTCTGGCTGCAAGCATGGGATTCTTTTAGAGTAAAAACGAGGAGTCCTGGGAAATTTATAGACTAACATATTTATTTGGGCATAAGTTTTCATGGGTAAAAACCACTTCATCAGATATATGAAGTAGAACTCACAGAGGCTGGTACATATATACTGTTTTTGCAGATACAGACTAACTTGGCTACCCCTCTGAGATTTTAGAGTAAGAGCATCACAGGGGTCTCCAAATCATTGGACTCCTAAGACAGCTTTACATACAATAGTGGGGAACCACAATAAAATAAAAAAATATCAGGAACTGCATTTATTGAACACCTGTGTCTATTTTGCTCACACTGAACCACATTCAGTTATGGCAGGCCTATTTTGTGGGGGGAAATCTATAAGCACCAGAGAGTTACATATTTTCTCTTCCCATCTAGACACAGTACATTATTCTTTCAGACCATAAAATAGGGACTGGACACCAGATCCAGTGATGAGCGGAGCACTTCCTGCAGAATTGAATGCTGCTGCCTGGAGGTGCTCTGCAGTTTGGAAGAGTGAGTATAACACGCTCATCCCAGACAAGTGATTTGAGAAGACAGAAAGCCGAGACATAAGCCTTGAATCTGCTTGCTTGCTTCTGAAGACATGGCGTGGGGAATGGGGTAGCAGTTTCATAGCTAGGGTCTAGTGAGGATCCATAACAACTCACCATCAAATATATCTACCATTCTGAAGAAAGCCAAGGATAATGACGATTTTCCACTGCCAGTGCGACCACAGATCCCAACCTACAAAACAGAGGAAACTGTCACTGCCCTGAAGATCTTGGGGAGAAGGGACCTATAAATCAAACTCTGGACCCAGGAAGGAAATTTGAAATTGAACCCATATTGCTAAAACTCCCAAACCAGCTTAAAAGCGAAAGGACAAATATATCATGTCTGCAAAGGAGTGGAGAGAGGGTTCTCTTGTGGGCATTCCCACAAGGAACATTTGTATGTGGGCTGCTCCAGAGGCTGGGAGGCACAAAGACAGGATAGTGATGACTGCCTACATTGCTGACAGGTCTAGTAGGGACAGTGATATGTATTTAACCACAGTCTCACCCTATGTTCACCAATGCATTCCTTAAGGGGAGTGAATGTATGCTTTAAATTTCAGCTACATCTACACTGGCAACTTCTTGCACAAGAACTCGTTTGCGGAAGAGTTCTTGTGCAAAAACTCTTCCAGAAGAGAGCGTCTACATCGGCATGTGCTTTTGCGCAAGAGCATCCATGCCAGTGTAGACGCTCTCTTGTGCAAGAAAGCTCTGATGGCCATTTTAACCATAGGGCTTTCTTGCGCAAGAAATTCATGTTGCCTGTCTACACTGGCCTCTTGATCAAGAACAGTTGCGCAAGAGGGCTTATTCCTGAGTGGGAGCATCATAGTTCTTGCACAAGAAGCCCTGATTTTATACAGTAGAACGTCAGTGTTCTTGCGCAAGAACACACGGCCAGTGTAGACAGGCAGCAAGTTTTTGCGCAAGAATGGCCGCTTTGGCGCAAGATTGCGCCAGTGTAGACACAGCCCATGGGTTTAAGGTGCTAGATATGAGCAAAGTGTTACAAGAGCTCAGGGTATAAATTAGATCAGATGCTTGATCATGATGACTCTTATTCCCATACATTGGGTTTGCCTGCCCAGCAGGGCTTCAATTTAGCAAGGCCCTTTCACATGTGACTCACATTATGCATGTGAATAGTCCCATTGACTATTCATGTACTGAAATGCAGAAACATGCTTCAGTTCCTTGCTGAATCAGGGCCTGAGGGACTCCTCTTCTCCCCATCAAAGGCAATTGAAAAAGGCGGTATAAAAATATTTATCTCCAATACATAATAAGCACAATAATTGTTGCTGCCAATATGTCTAGTATTTATAATAATAAGTATTATATTATAATTAGCAGTTTGTATATATTATATGGCATTCTAATATCATATAAGAGAATTTCTATAAACATTTTCAACTTCAGGATTTCCTGGCGCTTTACAAATTATCATGAACTAGCTGGAGTTACCTGGCGTTGCTTGGGAAACCGGAGGAACAAAATGTAGAAAAACAGTAGTCCATTATCTTTTTTTGAATGGTAGAAAAGTTGCACTGATTTGTATAGGGATTAAATATAGGTCCGCGTCATCCCTGGAGCGGGGGGAAGGGGGTGCGACCCTGGGTGGAGGGAAGGTTACACGCGGGAGGGGCGCCCCAGCTCACACCCGGGGCTGCAGGTGCCGCAGGGGGCAGGGCAGGTGCCCGAGCTATTGTGCGCGTGGGGGTCGGGGCACTGCATGCCTGCGCGGGGGGTTGGGGAGGAAAAGAGGGTGGCTTATGTAACCTCGCAGGTGGGAGAGGGTGAGTCCTGGATGGCTTTGGGGGCCCCAGGTGGCAGGCATGGGACCTAGGTGGGCGGGGTGGCCCCTGCAGCGCAGCACGGCGGGTTGCTTTTTGATTTTTACAGCTTGAGCTTGGGCCCGATTGGGTCCGATGGGGTCCAAAAGTACCTTAAAACCTTCTCCTGGAGGAAAGGTTATCCCATAGAAAGTTTGGTTGCGGTAGCTCTTATAGTGTCCAAATTATTAGTGCACAAACTTACAAACATTCTCCTTATATATTAGATTGTAACATTTGCAAGGTAGGTAAGTCTAATTCATCCTCATTTTACAGATGGGATAAAATGTAGTACGAAACTGTTAAATGACTTGCCCAGTGCCACACAAGAAATCTGTGATGACGATGGAAATACATAGGTTCCCAGCTTAGCCCTTTGCTTTAGCTACAAGGCCATCCTTTGGGTGCAGCAAAGGATGTTGGCTCTGTTTTGGTGCTGTTCCTATTAATGGGCTGTCTTTATGGGGGAGTCTTCGTTTCCACAAATGACAGAAGCTGCTACAAAGGTATCAGCCTCAAGTTAGGATGGTACTTTACCTTCTGTCCTGGCTTGATGTAAGCCTTCACATGCTTCAGAACAGGCTTCAGGTTATTTTCATATCGGACACACAAGTTTTCAATCTTGATTTCCCCCTCTTGTGGCCAGTCTTTCGGGACTTGAGAAGGGTCTGAAATATTTACAGGGTCTGTAAATGCTACCACTGAGTCACTCTCATTGCACTTTCCCCTTTACCATGCATCTGTTTGTAGTCACATTAGGAATCCTCTCTTTATTCTGTTCCAAAAGGGCTAGGCCGGATGGCACCTGCTGAGACTGCATCCAGCACTGGGTCTGGTGCTGGAACTACAATCCCAGTGCAGATGAGAACTGCAGCACAGGCACATTAGCACTGAACTTCCAGTGCTTGACACACAGGAGGAGCGGCTGTTTGTGAGGTCCGCTCAATGTCATTGAGAGCACATGCATACAAATAGTGATGGATTAGCCACTGGGCCAATGGGTGGCTCCAGCCAATTGGGGACACCTCTGTGCCCTGACCTGCTCCACTCACTCGGTGCCCCTGCCGGGAAGCTGGGTCAGAGAGTGGGGGCTTGCCCTGCTCTGTCTGCCTGTTGCTCCTGCTGGGGAGTAGGGGAAGACCCCACACCCTGAACCTGCTTCCCAGTAGGAGCACCATGTGGGGGGAGCCCCCATATCCCAACCCAGCTCCCAACCACAGCAGTGCCAGCTGGGGGGTTAGACAGGCAAGCACCCATGCCCTGGCCACATTTCCCCAGCAGGAGCACTGGTGGGGGAGTGAGGAAGACTGCAGGCAGAAGGGATGGGGAGGAACTTGCACTTGCTCTGTCCCAGGACCCCACAAACCCCTAATCTGCCTCTGTATGTCAATGAGAACAGAATCTGACCCAAGGTGTTTTTTGCATGATCATGAATGGAAGAAATGCAATGTGCTTATTTTTATGGTACCCGCAGAAAATAAAAAGGATTTATAGTACAATACCCATAGTGCCTTCGTAGTTTTCAGATTCCATGGTCAGGAAGCTGTTCACTTTTTTCACAGCACCCATCTGCACCTCCAAGTCAGCTAAATTTCTTACAACCCAGTTCAAATAGTTGGTTATCTGCATCACATAACGAGAAGGGGAAGAGACTTCAAACACAAGTTGTCTGGTAATTGTTACACTATTTGGGTACGTCTATACTAGCCCCCTAGTTCGAACTAGGGAAGCTGATGAGGGCAACCGAAATTGCAAATGAAGCGCGGGATTTAAATATCCCGCGCTTCATTAGCATGTTAGTTGTTACCATTAGCATGTTCCCGGGCGGTTGAAGTAAACCCCTTAACTTCCATTAGCTGTTACTCCTTGTGGAGTGAGGTTTAACAGCTAATGCGAGTTAAGGGGTTTACTTCCAACTCCTGTTTCTCTGCCGCATGTAGACGCGGGCAGTTATTCCGGGCTAGTCAGTTTCCAAAATGGCGACCGCCCGGGAACATGCTAATGAAGCGCGGGATATTTAAATCCCACGCTTCATTTGCAATTTTGGTCACCCTCATTAGCCTCCCTAGTTCGAACTAGGGGGCTAGTGTGGATGTACCCTAACAGATAGAGGGAAGTGATTGCCCCCCTCTTTTCGGCATTGTTGAAGCCACATCTGGAGTACTGGATCCAGTTCTGGGCCCCCCACTACAGAAAGGATGTGGACACATTGGAGAGAGTCCAGTGGAGGGCAACAAAAATAATTAGGGGGCTGGGGCATATGACCTATGAGCAGAGGCTGAGGGAAGTGGGCTTATTTAGTCTTCAGAAGAGAAGAGTGAGGGGGGATTTGATAGCAGCCTTCAACTACCTGAAGGGGGGTTCCAAAGAGGATGGAGAGAGGCTGTTCTCAGTGGTGGCAGATGACAGAACAAGGAGCAAGGGTCTCAAGTTGCAGTGGGGAAGGTCTAGGTTGGATATTAGGAAAAACTATTTCACTAGGAGGGTGGCAAAGCACTGGAATGGGTTACGTAGGGAGGTGGTAGAATCTCCATCCCTAGAGATTTTTAAGGTCTGGCTTGACAAAGCCCTGGCTGGGATAATTTAGTTGGGGGTTGGACTAGATGACCTCCCAAGGTCTCTTCCAAGCATAATCTTCTATGAGTCTATGAAATGAGGTGAAATAATGATACCCCAAATGAGAGAGTCCTTTTTTGCTACTCTGCAACATAACTGTGACTGCAGTTGTTACCATTAAAGTTAATTTCAACATCTAAATGTGATGATTAGTGGTCAAAGCTACTACATGATATAAAAGCTGTTATTCATCTTGCATGGTCAAATACTTTCCCCCAGAACTGATGATGCTGTTTAGCATATGGCAAAATGATGAATATCAACATCTTGCAATATACTAACATGAAATGTTTTCACATCTCCTATTCTTAATTGTTTAAGTATCTCACAAACCATTGTAATAGTTTTCTTTAGTTTCAGCTGAAATTTGCTGATCAGATCAGTTGCACACTGAAGTTTGTATACCAGTGGAGTCAATTGAATACCCATAGTTTGTACTGCATAGGGGGTTGATATAAATGTACATGAATTCCTAACATAAAACTTCTCTATTTATAAGCTTTTGTCTATGTAATGTAGCAACTAGACTTCATGGTAGAAAGTTTTAATTTGTAATTGACTATACATGCCATACTAGCTTTTGAAATATTATATTCTTTGAA
The DNA here is from genome assembly GCA_019425775.1 of Rafetus swinhoei. Lineage (NCBI taxonomy): Eukaryota > Metazoa > Chordata > Testudines > Trionychidae > Rafetus > Rafetus swinhoei. The sequence continues at coordinate 231,003,583 of CM033437.1, forward strand.
ATATTCTGCATGCCAGATTTTTAATTCCAGAACACTTCAGACAGGTCAGAATTAGTGTTAGTCAACAATATACATTGCACACAATACAATATTATGAGTTTGCAAAAGCTGTGAAAGATTGGTCTAAAAAATAGTAGTATAGACAAAATCTACAAGTCCACATGAACAAGATGACAATAATGATTTTGACTAGAAATGTCACCAGTGCTATTATATTTCGATGAGACCTCTACCAATTTATTATCAGATTTTGTTTTACCTTGTAGATTGTTGTTGTGATGTGTTGCAGTCACAAAGAAATCAAATTTTATGCCTTGAATTAATATACAGAGAAATACAAATATTTCCACGTGGTCATTTTAGCATATTGATAGTGTCATTGCTTATCCTTGTTTCTATGGTAACGGCACCATTTGATGGCTCTATATTATACCTTGTTTTAAAGAAGACATAATAAGGTTTCAAGAGATGTATGATGTGTGATTAGGCAGAAGATACAAAAATGCACAGGAAAGAAACAAGAGAGGGGAAACAGAAAGTGTGAGCACATGCACGCACCCATGCATGTATGTATATATGTATGTGCACACACTCATAGGTGCACACACATGTGCTCTCTCTCTTGCTTTCTTTCAGAAGTGGAGGCTTCCACAGGGACTGTAGGTAGAAGGCTATCTAGGGTATAAGGGTGGTTGAAACAAATATTGCAAATAAACAGCATGGAGTGTTCTATAAGTAAAAGATCTCTGAGTCATTTGTGGGCTTGATCAGCAGCGGAACAAGCCAGCCATGCCACAAAGTTATTTGCTAGTTGATATTTTTTGTATTCACCCCATTTGCCAAAATTTCAGTCATCCAGGCAAGGACGAGAAAACAATACCATATAATTGAGGTGAATTTATCCTTAACCAAAAATGACTAACTCACAGGCTGAGGTTTATAAAATGTCCTTGAAAGGTTAGGGTGCTAAATCCACACTGAGGTGCTTAAATACATAGCTTGACCTCAGTGGGAGCTGCTGGGTGATAAGTATGGTTGAAAATTAGGCCACTTATTTAGAAGCCTCAATAAATTATAGGAACTGAACTTCAGGTGTTCATTACTACGGAGTAAAATTCATAGACAATCCATAGGCTGTGAAATGAGTCTATGAAGGAAGAAAAGTGAGGAAATACTTTACAAATCATCTGCAAACAGAAAAGAGGACTAAAGCTGTGAAATAAAAAGTTTGTTATGAATAAGTCACCCAGTTCCACTTATTTGCCACTGAACAAGCAATTACAAATAGATGGAGTTTTATAGTAAACAATTTGCACTGAAATTCTAAAGTAAGTTTTAGCATCAATCAAGAGTCTTCAGGAGCATGCAAAAATGATAGAATAATTCCTAGGCAGAGCACAAAGGAATTCTCTTGTCATTTAGACACCCAAATCCATGGTCAGCTTTCTTGGGTTGGAGGTTTATTACGTTTACAGATAATCCTGCTGCTTGGGGAAAATACAAACTGCAATCTTAACGTTGACAGATTTGATATAAAAGCCTGGCATCCTGAGAGTGCTGCATTTCATTTAAATCTGCGTCAGGGTTGTGTAATCCCCAGAAACTTGGATGCATTTCATGCGTTGGGAGGACTCTGGGTCTATGATTATGAGCTACGAAGGGAGCAGCAGAATGAGCGCTTTACTTTCATCCACTTTCCATCACATTTGGACTCCCAAAGAGAAACAACTGAAAATGTCTCAAGTGAAGTAGCCAATGACTGAACCACATCCAAAGTTTTGCAAGTGATACACTAGGGCATAAAGTGGGAGGTAACAAGTTAGACATTATTTATGCATTTAAAAAATATATATATCTCAAACTTCAGTTAACCGCTGACTCTAATCTGTTTCCATGCATAGTGCAAATACACTCTGTTCCATTTCCCCCCATTTCTTCACAAGCAAGGGATAAAAGATGGACTTGCAGTGTACGCTGAAGGCTAACACATTTTGGTTCGTATGGCCATGGGAAAGGCCTGAGTTCTACAGGTCCAGGAGATACTTGCTTTCCCACTCTGCACTCTGCTCAAACACATCTGACCACTCCATTCCCAACCCTCCAGACTCCAAACCTGGTTCTGTTTCTCAGTCTCAGGATACATTTTCAGAACTGGACAGGTAATAGTACTCCGCATTTGGTTGATCATCAAAATGTGGAGACATCACACCTCTAATCCTAATTTCACCCTAAATTTTCCAGTAATGATTTTATTTGCTCTTCAGTTAAATGCTGCCTTTATGTCACTGACTTTGCAAGATCTGTTGGATCATTATTTACAATAGATTTCACAGTACACAGCTTTAACAACATGGTGTAGTGCAAAACAAAGGGCACAGAAGGGTCTAGAATGCACTTTTAATTTTCTTTTTATCCTTGGGAGCACATGAGGCCTGGGAATCTTTTTGTTTTTTTAATTTGCTCACAAAACCTGAAGCAAGGCCAAGTTGTCCTGAACTTGTTTGGCTTTGGCCCATGTCCATTATTTGCAAGATTTTTTCTTTCGAGATGAAGAGAAGTTGGAAGATAACTGTGTATAGATATTTTTAACACCACCATAAACCTAGTAGATTGGTCTCAAGTTTCTTGATGTTTGTTTTAGGACATACCGTCAGTGCATAGAGGAGACCCAGTCCCAGAAACCCAGAATCGGGCTTGTAGATGATGGAAGTAACAGCGGCAGTGAGAACTATGCAAGCACCCAAATAGTCCTAAAAAGGAAGAAAGGAAGAGAAAGACAGATCCTATAAAACATGTTGAATTAAAGTCCGGTGACAAAATAAAACCTTATAATATCATGAAGCATCTTCTATACATCCCTTGTCATTAGCTCAGACAGTGAAGTTTTCATAAGGGACCAGCCATTGTTAGTGACCAACTAGAGACACCTTGAAGACGCCTGATATTCAGAGGACAAGTGATCACCACTTTCCTGGAAATCAGACTCGTTTTAGGTGTCTCAAATTAGATACCAAAAAGCAGGCATCCAAAATGACTAGTGAGTTAACCAATATTCCTCTTTGAAAAATCTTGTCCATCATAAAAATGACACTCATATAAACACTGATACCCCCTTTTGTCCCAACCCTCCAATATACATCATTTTAGCCAGAAATTTTGCTGGTCTCATGTGAAGATGGAAATATTTTACCGTAAAGGGGCAGCCTGCTGTTTTGTAGAGCTCTAGATATTAGAGATGGATTAAAAAGCTGATTCCTCACATTTTTAAAGAAGCCTCAATTCATCCTGTAAATTTATTATCAAAGTTTTGCAGCTAGAGTCAGGAATTAATATAAAATGACCAACGGTAGATTTCTAGGTACCAGATGTGATTCTTGGACATAGTCAGGTCACTGATACCTAAATTTTATCATCTGGCACTGCAATTCTGTCATGAATTTCAGAGTCAGCATTTTTTTCTTCAGATTTTTCTCCTCTTTTCAGCCAAAAATCTTTCCCTCTACGACTCACAATGAATACTTCTCAGTTAATCTGCTTGTAGGAAATGATAAGTGAAGATGATAGTGGCCTTTAACCCCAATATCCATAGCAAGAAAGTGCAATAGATGTACAATACACTTGGGTCTCCATCAGATGTTGGAATAGGAGTTGTACAGTCACTCTGAAGCCCTGGCTCTGTGTGATAATAATACCACTGGACACAGCCAAATTAGCTATTTCTTGGCAAGAACACATTCTTCCACATGTAGTTTAAGATCCCAAAAAGCTGATAGAAGTGATATGTATTTTTTGGAGAAAACTGATACTCGGCAGGTCCAACATTAGGAGATTTTAATGCAAGTTGCAATAGCTTATAGCAAGGCTAACTTTTGTCCTTTATCTTTTTTTAGCGAGTACAAATGGGGCATCATGACAGTTCACTGATATGGTACAGGGCTGAATCCTGAGGTTCTTATTCAGTGCCCACTCCTGTCCATGGTGAGAAGTGGAGCAGAGCTGTGTGGCCCCAATGAAGTCCAAGGAAGCAGAATGCCCAATGGAGACCTCAAGGTGCAAGTGCAGTGCACTTGACACCAAACCTTCCCAAGAGTGAAACTTAGGCCTCATCCTGTGGCACAGTGGGATAGAACATTGCCTTGTTTATTCCTTGGCCCTTCTTTGGAATGCCAGGTGAGTAGGGAGGGACAATAATTCTGTATGAGTCTTATGAAGACCATGAGTGTGGAGGGAGGCTCTTTATGCCCAGCTCACTGAGAACATATATCAGGGGTGGGGAATCTTTTTTGGGTTGGAGGCCGCTGACTCACAGAAAAAGCAGTTGGGGGCCACACACAAGTGAGAAGCAACAAAACAAAACAAAACAAAACAAAAAAAAAAAAGAAAGAAAAAAAAAAAGAAACCCTCACTGCCGTGGCCCCTAACTGAGCAGGAGAAAGATGCTCCCCACACCTGACATATATCAAGGCCAAGAATCTGGCCCTCAATTTGGTACTGGGTATTGCTGCCAAATTTCTAGCTCTTCTTTTTGCAGGTCCCAGTTCTGCCAAATTTACACAAGCCAAGCAGTCCATTACTCCACAAATAGCCCTGTGGACTCTGAAGGGTATCCTGGCAGAATCAGACTACAGGTGAGGTCCTCCAGACTGGGCCCATCAATTGGGAAGTTCTTTGGGGTCCCAAGAGATGAAAAGTGGCATGAAAACCAAAACCAAATTACTACTAAGTTTGTAAAATTGCCTAACTCCCTTTGAAAATAGTTTTCACTTGAGCAGGGCCTCAGATGCTGCACAGAAAGTCTTATTTTAAGATATTTTTTGTTGCACTCTTCAGAACAACCAACATTCCCACACCAAAGTATAAAGGAGTCCTGTATTTGTTAACTGCAAGCCAAGCAAGAAAAAAAAATCCCCACAAACCCCCTTGCTGCTATAATATAAATAACCCTGAGTTATTTTAAGGTTCACAGTACACAAAACTCATGGTAAGATTAATTTAATCTACTATCTCCCCCTATGCATCAGGCGAAATCTCTGTTTGCTTCCAAGGTTTCAAAATCATAGGGGGGACTAAACTGGACGTACCGTCCTGACCTCCAGCCATCTGTTGGCAGCCGACAGAAACAAGTAGGCAATGTTGTTCGTGTCTGTTAGTTCCAGCATATGTTGTTTAAACCTGGCTTCATGCCTGCAGACAGAAAAGTGAGTACATTATAGCACACACATTCACAAAAGGTTCAGTCATTTTAAAAAGCCTAACAGCTTGCTGAACTTGCTATGTCTCTTACCAACTTCAAGACAAAATTCTCCCCTCAGAACCACACTTTACACTAAGCAACACCTTGTTCTACAAATGGTAGCAGTGGGTTGGGTTGTGGGTCAGTGTACATGTCTGTGAAAGACAGTAAGGGGGTGGTAAGAACCCCCTTTACATCCTTGTGCAGGTTAGCCAGACTGGGTGTACAACAGAAGGAGGTATTATTTACCCACTACTACCCACATAATCAATGGATGAGGAAGGGAATAGGCAGAGCCTTGGCTCCCCTCATCCTCCCAAATTTCTTATCAACTGATATAACTCAGCATTGAATTACTACACCGTAGGGCAAGGGCAGAGCAGATATTTCCCATTTCGGCCAAAATCTGATTGAGAAGCCAACTGCTTGGCTATGTCTAGACTGCATCCCTCTGTTGACAGAGGGATGCAAATCAAGCACGTCGAAATTGCTAATGAAGCCGGGATTTAAATATCCCACGCCTTATTAGCATAAACATGGCTGCCGCTTTTTTTCAAAATGGAGTTTTTTCGAAAACCCCCCCAGCAGTCTAGACACATATCTGTTGAAAATAAAGCCTTTTTCGACAGATACTGTATTCCTCAAAAAATGAGGTTTACAGGATCTGTCGAAAAAGGGTTTATTTTCGACAGATCCGCATCTAGACTGCTGGGTTTTTTCGAAAAAAGTCTGTTTTGAAAAAAAGCGGTGGCCATGTTTATTCTAATGAGGCGCACGATATTTAAATCCCAGCTTCATTAGCAATTTCGACTTGCCTAATCTACATCTCTCTATCGACAGAGAGGTGTAGTCTAGACATACCCCTTGAGTCCTTCAACACAGCTAGTGCTTTTCATGCGTTGGGCAGATTGACCCACGCCCCCCCTCAAACATTAACCTCAGCCATTTCCTCAGACAGCCACAAAATGTCTGAAAACCTGTATCATAAATCATTTCTAAATTACAATAGCAAATGGGTTCTTTCAGCTTTCGGTTGGTTTTCCCTCCTGTGTAATCACAATGATGTTTAGAAACCAATAAAATACTCAATACAACACTGATAGGTTATGTAAGCATCACATCTTCTCTTCAGGGGCTCATCCCCACTTGGTGTAAATTGACCTAGTTCCATTGAATTAAAGGAATTTAGGGTGATATACTGCAGCTCATCTGGCCCAACCTGGCAGCCAGCCATTTCTTGCTTCCGAAACTACCTATTCAAGTTCCAATCATTATCACTTAAAGAAACAGCCAAAGTTCACTCCACACCTCATAAGCTGTTTTACCAATGCAAACACTCCTGTTTCAAAATAATTGGTATTTAAAAGTTCAGGACCTTGTGGTGAGAAGACCATAACATTGATGGCTGGAGACCATCCTCACTGTTTTCCAGTTGACCCAATTTTTTTCTTGGTAGTATTTCACATGTTTTGTAAATGTGATAGGCAAAGAACTTTCTGTCATAGCAGTAAGCAGGAAAGGTGAAAATACAGTGATTATTTTGTTAGTGTCTATTTGGCAATAACTTCACCCTGTTTTCCTAATGGAAACTCTGACACACTCAATCTGCATCTTTTTATCCAAACCAAGCTCATCTTCTGAACATTCTTAGTCTTTTATCCTGTCAGATGACGAACAGAAAAGGTCACTGAAATCTCAATCTAATATAAGTGTAGTGCTTTGTGGTAAACTACTTGAGGGGCTTCATTATTTCATCCTGCTACATAATGAACTCCGAATGCAAGGGGTGACAAACAGGATTATAAGAAAACATTAGCATGCTGAGAAAGCCCTAAGATCCTGGAGAAAGAAGGCTGGCTTGACAGGTGAATGAAATGGAATGGTTTTGATTATCAACAATGGCTGTGAAAAATTCAAGCAACTAGGTGTGATCCTTCCAACCTGATGCTTCCAGCTTTTCAGGGGGCTGCCCTTTGCCCTCTGCCACACCCAGTCCATTTTGATTTTCTAAAATAAAAGGACTGATCCTGTGAGGTGTTCAACTCCATCTAAAAGGCACTATGCATGTGCCTTCCATTGACAACATTGTGAACTGAGGGTACTCAGAAATATTCAGGAGGCACTCAGCACACTGCAAGGCTAGGCCCAGATTTTGACCTGCAGTGATATCAGGCCACCCAGATGGATAAAACTGAGAACTGCATTTTGAATGTAGGGCTTTGGTCACACTCTCTTCTGCCAAAGCAACAGGTCTTTTGCCAGTCCTGCGGCAACCCTCCTCATTCTTCTCTCAGCACATTGAATTAATATCATGGGAGCAAGACCTTCACTGAGTGATGGAACGGAGCCAGGCAATACTTCCATTTATTGTGGTGGTTAGAGGGTCGCTGATCTCTCACTAGCCGCGTGTTGCTTGCTTGTTTGCTTGCAGTGTGCCTACTCGCTTGAAGTTTATAGTGTGGTTTGTTTGGGGGGTAGGTAAGGAGGCTCTAGCCCATCATCCTTTGATCTCTAATTCTTTTAGGCTCTATTGATGAGTGGGCAGGGTTAATTCAAGGGAAATGTATCTGCTCAGTGTGGAGCAGCAGTCAAAAAGGCTAACAGATCATTAGGAAGCATTAACGAAGTGTCTGATAATTAGAAAATGTCAAAAAGACAGTATATAAATACATGGTACATCCACATAATGAAAACTGGAGCTGCAGTCAGGATGGGTCGTGTGGCAGGCGGCTTGCTCTGGGGCTGCAGTATGGCCTAGCTCCAACTCCGGCACACAGCCAAGGCAGGCCATGTTATGGCTGCCCTGCTGCTCCCGGGGCAGGCCACGTGGCGGATGGCTTGCTCCGTATGCCGGAGCTGGGGCCGCTGCAGCTGCTCCTGCAGCAGCCTGGCCAACAAGGCTCCAGTTGGGCAGCATCTTGTTCTGGTTATCACATCTCAAAAAAAAGATACATTAGAATTACAAAAAAAAAAAAAAAATGCAGAAAAGGTCAAGAAAAATGATTAGGAGTATGGAATGCTTCCACATGAGGAGATGTTTAAAAGATTGGGACTGTTCAGCTTGGAAAGGAGGCTGAGGAGAGATATAATAGAGGCAGGTAAAAGAATAAATGATGCGAAGAAAATGAATAAGGAATTGTTATTTACCCTGTCACATAACACACGCAGGGCGGGGTGGGGGGGTGTCTCCCAATGGAATTGATAGACAGCAGTTGTAAAACAAACAAATGGAAATACTTCACACAGTGTCTAGCCAACCAATGGAACTCATGGCCAGGGGATACTGTGAAGTATACCTGGGTTCAAAAAAGAATTACCGGTAGATACATTCAAGCCTACATTGCCTTTTTCGAAAAGGATGCAGATGAGACAAGTCGAATTGTAGATGAAGCGGGATTTAAATTTTCCCGCTTCATTTGTATAAACATAGCTGCCGCTTTTTCAGCTCGGGCTTTGCCGGAAAAAGCGCCAGTCAGACGGGATCTTTCGGAAAATAAAGCCTTTTCCGAAAGGTCCCTTATTCCTGATTTTAAGAGGAATAAGGGATGTTTCGAAAAGGCTTTATTTTCCGAAAGATCGTCTAGACTGGCGCTTTTTCCGCAAAGCCCCGAGCCGGAAAAAGCGGCACATAGTTATACAAATGAAGCGGGAAAATTTAAATCCCCGCTTCATTTGCAATTCCGACTTGTCTCATCTGCATTCCTTTTCCGGAAAAGGGGTGCAGTGTAGACACAGCCATAGATTCTGCTAGTGGCTATTAGGCTATGTCTACACTATATAGCTTACAGCAGCACAGCTGTGCCACTAAATTCTTGCCACCATAAGGCACATAGTGTAGCTGCTCTTTGTCAACAGGAGCAAAATAAAACTTCTCTCCTGCTGGCAAAATAAAACTACCCACAATGAAGAGTGGTAGTTTTGTTCATGGGAGAACATCTCTCATTGACAAAGTGCACACCATTACTTTTCAGCGGTAAAATTTTTGTTGATTGGGGGTGAGGGTCACACTCCTTCAGCAAAAAAGTTTTATTGGTGAAAGTCCAGTGTAGATATAGTCTTAGACAAGATGATCAGGGACATAGTCCCATGCTCTGGCTGTCCCTACACCTCTGACTGCTGGAAGTTGCAACTGGAGGATTGGGTGGATCAGTTCACAAATTACCCTGTTCGGTTCACTCTCTCTGAAACATCTGGCAATGATTATTGTCAGAAAACAGGAGAGAGGGCTAGCTGGACCATTGCTCTGATCCAGTATGGCCATTCTTATGTTCACCTAGTGTGACAATCATGGTATTTTGAACCCCGCTTACCCAAGTCAGCCTTTTAGAAGGAGCACTCCTTCGCTTATTACTTTATCTGGTGGAAACAGATATACTGGACTAAATTCTGCCTAAAGTATCTCAACTTCAATGGAAGTATCTGGGCCAAATTTAGCAGTGATGGATAAGACAATCTAGGTCAGTGGCTCGCCACATTTCCAGACTGCTATACCCTTTCAGGAGTCTGGCTTGTTTTGTATACTCCAAGTTTCACCACACTTAAAAACTACTTGCTTACCCAATCAGACCTAAAACTACAAAAGTGTCACAATACACTATTACCGAAAAATTGATAACTTTCTCTTTTTTGCATATAATTAGAACATAAATAAATTGGAATATAAATATTGCACTTATGTTTTAGCGTATAGTATTTAGAGCTGTATAAACATGTCATTGTTTGTACAAAATTTTAATTTGTATCAATGTCACTAGATTATTTTATGTACTTTGTTGTAAAAGTAGGCCAATATCTAGCTGAGTTGATGTACCTGGGGAAGATCTCTGCATATCATCCAGGTGTATGTGTACCCCTTGTTGAGAACCACTGATCTAGATTACATATTGGGTCTAATTTGGTCAAAAGGCATGTGTAAGTGGCAACATAGTGCAACTGGCACTGACTGGGAATTCTATGGGCATGCAAAATTAGTACAATTTACACTAATTTGGTATTTGGTGATAATCAAGTTGGAATTTTGATAGGGTCACTCTGGATGTATGCAAAGGACATTTGAGAGTAGAATTTAGCCAGCATGTTTAATGGAGATTGGAAAACAATTATATGCCTTGGAAAGTCTGAAGAGTCCTCTTGGAATGAGATTACATAGTCACTCATATTCTGTGCCTCTTGTGTGTATTACATTTATCTACCTTAAAAAGAAAAGAGATCACATTTCAAACAAAATGATAACATTTGTTCTATTTTTCATTGGTAAGACCAGTGGCAGTTTCGGTCAATGTCTTGTGCGTGGGAACGACTGCTAACATCATTCAGCTCCTCAAAGTGGCTGCATGTTTTATGATTCTGTGGCTTACTCTCATATGGTAATTTAATAATTTATGTTTCATTATCCAGTCCAGCAGTGACCTTTTCTGCTTTCACGCATGTTCTTGACCCCCTAGTAACCCATCTTTTCTTTTATTTAACATCTGCCTTTTTTTCTCTTGAGATATGACTTATTTCTGGAGCACTTTTGAAATAAATCCAACTGCAGAAACACTGCGCTGAGTCATAGCTATCATAAATGTAAGACATACTGCCAGTAAGGTTTACAAACCCATAAAATATCAGAGAGTCAGGCTTGGGCTTAGAAGATCTGACGTCAGTCCCCTGCACTGCTACATACTTCATTACAAGACATCTTGTTACTACAGTCCCCATCTATAAAATGGGTATCATACAGGCTGAAAATTCAGTACTCTCTCGTCTGCCAACATCCAGGGTCTAGCAGGGTTAGAAGCGCAGCCACAGCTGGTCGCAATGGGGCCAGAGGCTGGGAGCGCAGCCTTGGTCGGGACTGGCACTCACGAGTGGGGCTGATGGCTGGGAGGGACCTCCGGAAATATCCCTGGTTTGGGACCACTCAGGTCCCGAGGGTTCCGGACCAAGAAGGTCCAACCTGTAATACTTCCCTACCTTGCAGGGGTCTTTAACACATTAAAGAGTGTGAAGTGCTCAGCTAATGGGAGTCACATAAATACTTAAGGCTTGTCTACACAGGGACACTCAGTAAAATTCATCCAAATTAATTTTCAATATTATTAGTTTAATTCAATTTCAAACCAAATTAGGCTAAATCAAATTAAGACCATTTTAATTCTGAGTAAGAGTGTCCACACAAGGTTTTAATTAAGTTTAACTAATCCTCTCTAAATCCACATCTTTCATTAATTCATATTAATTTTCCTGGGTGTCCCTGTGTAAAGAAGCCTGATTTATTTGCAAGACTTATGCACCGCTCTGAGGGAGTAGACAACAAACAGGAAGTGCATGTTTACAAACCTAAATGCTCTTATGGTAGTGAGGCCTTCAGCTGTTTCTGAGAAGTGACAGAGTAAAGGTAGTTGGGTGCTGTCATCAAGCTCCTGGAGATCCCTGTAATCAAGAGAAACAAAACAAGAGGTGTGTGAGAGCAAGAACAGGTCAGGATCAGTGTTCCTTGTAAGATGTGCACTTGTGTGGCCATTCAGGAGAAATTCAAATGCCACGCAACTGATTAGCAGTGTGCCCAAAGCTAAGTTTTTTGTTTCTACTGGTGGTGCACATTCGCATATGCTTCAGCGCACATAAAATTTTATTCCTCACATGGATGGAAAAAATCTACACATGGATGGAAAAGATTAGAGGGAACATTGCTTAGGCCCAAGAAGCAAATGAAATGCAAGTATTTTTTATGGATATGTTAGTGTAGGGTTTTTTTTATTGTGCACATTTTTATCAGGATATACAACACTATATTTATACTAAAGGGCTGCCACAACAATCTCACACCTGGGGGAAATCCTGGATTTAAACCTTCATCATTCTAGCTTGAGGTCAAATCCAAAATTTCCACTCCAATTTCGTTTCCGTGAAAATTTCACAGAAATGGCTAGTGTCATGATATCTCCATCATTCAAGATGGTAGAAATCTTGGTGATTTATTAAATTCTCATGAGAGAAGTTTGTGAGATTATGATGCCATAGAATTCAAACTCATAGTCTTGTTTTAAGTCTGATTAATCATTGTACCTGAATCTTGAAGCCTCGCCTAAAATTAAGTCAGATGCATATGCTTCTGATAAATTACACTGGGCTATTCATCTGTAAGAATCCACATCCACTAGCCAATAATTCTTCAGAAATGCCGTATAATGTTTGGTATTACTGCTATCTACTGAACATGAAAAACAATGCAGGATATAGATTTGTTTATTCTAGCACTGATTTGAATTTACACATATAGGGCATTTCTACAACATTAAAGCCTTCATCATTAATTGTTCAGCTTTCCTCAATCAATCATTAAGTTATAATCCACTCAGCTAATCCATTTTATGATATAGGCCTATAAATCCAAACTCTTGCAACAAGAATGTTTGCTCAGACATAGGGACAGTATGCTACAGTATGACCAATTTATGATGGAAATTATAATGTAAATTTTGGGAGGACGTAGTAGAAAACATTATAAGGGGTGAATGTGTTACAGGAAATACTGTAAATATTTGTGTTTCTAAAAGTTAATTGAGGTTATGTGCCTGGATAGTGTGAATGTACACTCAAGCTATTCCCTCATGGGTTCACATAAATGACTTTTACAGATACAATTGTATTCCTCCAGCCTAATTTCTATCATTAAGTGCAAGATAATAGATCTTATAACTAGGGATTAAATGGAGTTCAAAGTATATAATAAAAAATGTCTCTTGCTCACCGAAAGTTTGAAGAGTGTATATGAAAAAGAATGTATAGTTACTTGAACAACAACCATCTCAGGGCCGACCCACAACATTTTGGCTCCTGAGGCGGGGAGCTCAAATGACGCCCCCATGCCCCTTCGCTTGGGCCAAAATTTTGAAAGGTCTCAATTCTGCCTTCTTCCTGTTCTACTCCTCTCATGGTACTGCTCTGCTACCTACCCCAATAAAGGAGAACTAACAACTTAAAATGCCTTGTTCAACAGCAGACACAATCTTCTACACTCTGTGTCCTAGTGGTGCCTCCCCACAGTCTGGCACCTGAGGCAGCCGCCTTAGTTCGCCTCATGGTAAGGCTAGCCCTGAACCATCTGCACCTTCAATGCCCAGTGTAACATCTCACCAGCTTGTGCACAACCCAGTAGTGCATGCAGGAAAATTGGGTGCACTCAGTATTGGAAATCTGGGCCAGAATATGTTTTGCTGTCCTATAGAAAACTTTGAGAGAGCTTTGAAATGGATATGTACCATATATGCAGATACCACTTAATCCATTGCTTTATTTTTGGGGTAGGAATGGCAGAGTCATATCTTTCTATACTATGATGTAATATACTGATTTGATACCCCCATTACCACCAATTTTCTTGTGCTTCTCAGCTAAGAATTCCATTTGAATTTATTGGAATCTTTAAAGAGGCTGGGGAAGCAGTACTCTCTCTGTAACTAAGGTTGCTATTAAGTTCCATGATAAATTATTATGGACATGGTACAAATACACAGTGAGTGACAGCTCTGGCCCTGAAGAGTTTAATTAAGATAAGATGGACAAAGGGGAAAATGGAAAATGAACACAGAGAGATCAAGAGACTACTTCACACTCATACAGTAAGTCAATGGCAGAGTTAGAAATGGAAGCCAAGTCTCCGGTAGCCCAGTCAAGAGCTCTACCTATTAGATCACACTATCTCCACAAGACCTATTTTACTGCCCTTTGCAACTTTGCTTTGGAAAACTGGTAGGGGAAGGAGAACATTTCTGTAGCATGGAATGGAAATTTATCAAATTGCTTTTGAATAATAAATTTACCCTGATTCAAATTTTTGCTATCAACATTTTCATTTTGATAATTCTCCTTGAAAACTCATGTGCAGATAAAAGTGGAAGAAAATATAATTAATAAAAGTTATTATCTGTTTTTGTTATGGATAATTTTGAGGCAAAGTACTGATCCTCTGATTTTAGTGGGAGCTATTGACTCTAAATTATGTCAATAAAAGAGTTTTGCCATTGAAAGGGTTGTTCCAGCTCTCAATATGAAATGTCTGTGTTTATCAACAAAACAGTTACAATATGCACAGCGGCAGTTCAAACTTTCCCCTACACTGCCCCACTAAAATGCATAAACCTTGACCTGAATTGAAAACATTTCACAATTGATTACCAATCTCCTGAGCAATTCAGTTCTCCAAGTGTAATTTTAGAAAATTCTGATCCTCCTCAAAAAGCCTAATCTTTACAGACAGTCAACATTTTTGAAATGTAGGAATTGTTGCTGAAAAGTAGACAAGGTTTTCTCTGGACAGTTTTTCCATTTTTCAATCATCTCTGTCACAGGTTGAAAAATTTTGAACACTTCAGTGAAAAACAGAAGAATGTATCTGGAATTTACCAAGAAAATTATTTTCCATTCTTGACTAGCTCTAGTTTATATTTTAGCACAAACCATAAATACTTACTTGGAAGCCACTCTGAAGTATTTCTGGATGAAGTAAAAAGCTACCCCAAGGGGTACAAGAGTAACAAGGAACCACGGAGTGGCGTATGAGATCATTCCAACAGCAGACAGGCAGAGCAGAGTGGACCGGGTAAGAGACTCCAGAGTAGGGGGAATGTGCTATTCCAAACATAAGATCAAAATATGTATTAGACAGACCTCAGCAATATGGCAATGATATACCCTCCATGTGTGAGGCAAAGAGCTGGTCTGGTCTATGGCCTTTCTGCTGTCCCTTCACCACTGGGAGCCCCCTTTATGCCAAGGGAATTCTCAAGGGTTTTTCTGTTTCTATGAGCCCAGAACCAGTGAACAGGGGTATCAATGGCCAGAATTAGGACCACTGGGGATTTGCTGATGCTCAATACCTCCCAGGATCATGGAGAAGCAGGCAGTCACTTCCCCTCATTATGAAACAAGTAAGGAATTTTTCTTCTGAGACATCTTAGATAATTTAATAATACTTTTGATTTCCCCTATTGCCCCATATACGGTATCCTTTTCTGAGAACCCTGCAATCACTCTTCTTCATACATATGCCCCTTGAAAAACCATTCAGAAACACCTATTATCCAAGCAGCTTGGTTCTCAGAAGTGGTGGAAACACTGCAAACAACTCTTCTTTGGAAATGTGTTCTTACTTCATTATTACACACTTTAATCTTATATAGATTCATAAAGTTTAAGGCCAGAAGGGGCCAATAGATTACCTAGTCTGACTTTCTGCATATCACAGGCCATTAAATGTTACCCCTGTTTTGAGTCCACTGATCTGAGTTTGACTAAAGCATAACTTCCAGGAGGCATTCAGTCATGCTTGGAAACACCAAGGCTATGTCTATAGTGTGCTGTTTTGTGCAAGAAATATGCAAATGAGGTGAAGCATGGACTATCGCTGTGCCTCATTTGCATAATTAATGAGCGGCCGCTTTTTGCACAAGAGGCTTTTGTGCAAAAAAAACCCCTCTTGCGCAAGAGCTGTTCTTCCACATTTTTTTCAGGAAGAACAGCTCCTTTCCATGTAGACGGCTCCTTTTTGCGCAAAAGCCTCTTGCACAAAAAGCGGCTGCTCATTAATTATGCAAATAAGGCACGGCAATAGTCCACGCTTTGCCTCATTTCCATATTTCTTATGCAAAATAGCGCAGTGTACACATAGCCCAAGAGACAGGGGTACTAGAACAATTTGGATAGTGGGGGTGCTGAGAGTCATTGGACCAAACTATAAACCCTGTGCATGATGGAAACAACTTCAGGCCAGCCCCACAGGCCCTCTATTTCCAGCTTCTATACCAAGAGATGGAGAATCCCCCTCTTTCCTTGTTAGGTTATTCCAGCGGTTAATAATTTTCCCTGCTAAAGTATTGTGCCTAATCTCTCCTTTGAATTTCTCCGATTTCAGCTTCCAGCTATTGGTTTGTTTGCTGCCTTTCTCTGCTAGTATTACAGCATTGCTCACCACTGCCATACACAGAAGTAAAACCACCCTCCCCCTCCCCCACACTTCTTCCTATTCATTTCTCCCTGATTTACGCATCCAAAAATCACAGTAGCCGTTTTAGTCACAGAATCACATTGGTGATGTTGAATTGCTTGTCCACTAAGCCCCCTATGTCCTTTGCAGAGACATTGCTTTCCAGGATATAGTTGTCCCATTTTGTAGGGATGGCCTGCATTTCTTGTTCCTAAATATACAATGTTGCAGTTGCTGTATTAAAAAAGCATTTTGTTTGAATGGGCTGGGTTTGCCCTGTGATGAGGATCACTGTGTGACTGCCCTGTTCTCATTACATACCACTCTGCCAGTCTGTGTGTAAGATGCAAATTTGATCCGCAGCTATTTTATAATTATTTCTGTATCATTGAGGACAACGTTCAGGGGTGTCAGGCCCTGTGCTAATCTCATCAGAATCTCACCCCAACCAGCCCCATTCAGTGATGATTCCCTATAGCAGGGGTGCTGGAACAATTTGTATACTGGGAGCTCTGAGAGCCATTAAAGCAAACCATAACCCTGAATATGATGGGAACCTCTAAAAGCCAGGGAGTGCAACAGCTTTCCACCTAAGCCTCCTGGAAGTTATGCTTCCATCGCCTGTGCTCCAATGACAACTACTTTTTGAGTTGCCAGTTAACCAGTTCTTCCTCCATTTAATGGGAATTTTATGGATATTGTATAGAGCTAATTTTTAAGCAGAATGTCATGCTGTACTCTGTTAAATGCCTTACAAAAGTCTATTGTAGATATGCTGTTACTTTTATAAACCAAGCTTCTAATCACATGAAAGAGTGAAATCAGGTAGCCAAGACCAATTTTCCATCAATCCTTATTAAGTGGGATTAATTATATTCCTGTCTCTCAATTCTTTATCACTTGAATCCGGGGCTTAAATTCAGATGGAGCCCACTGGAGTGGAGCATTTTCAAATTTGTGGGATCCCCAGCACCTGCCACAGGGTGGAAGTTCCAACCCCTGTTACTTCCCTCCCCCCATGAAGGGCTAAAACCCTTAGATATCCTACAGCTGAAATTCGTAGCCCTGACTTTTTCTGGGGGGTGGGGGGGCAGCACCAGGAAATAATCTCTGAGAATTTAAGACCTGCTTGAATCTCCTCTCAATTTTGCCATTGTCCAAACATTAACATCAGGCTAACCAACCTATAATTACCCAAGTTGTGCTGCTAGCCCTTTTTGAATATTAGCAGAAAATTAACAGTATTCCACTTTTCTGGATTTTGACATTCCAAAATGTATTGAAATTGACACAATCAGATTAAAAAGATCTTCAGCCAGGTCTTTGAAGACTCTTGGATGCAAGTCATTTGGGGCTGCAGCTTTAAAAATATTTATGCCTAGTAGAATTTATGCCTAGTAGTGAGCTGGAAAGTAGTTCACCATCCTCATGTGATATGAATCCAACTTCCTAAATACAGAACAGAACTACTGACTGAACACATCTCCTGTTTCTGTGTCATTATTAACAATCTTATCAGCTGCAACATTATTTCTAGAATTTCTTTTCTTCCTAATTTACTTAAATACTTAACATGTGACCCTGTAATTCTAAAGAACCAGGGGAATTATACCATTGCTTTATCTTGTATCCCTGAATATATTAGAATCTTGGTGAGCTCAACAATAATAATTTCCATAAAATGTGCTTTGCCTGGAAGATCTTTTACAGTTCAGAGTTTGTCAGAACATCTGTTCTGGATGCACGTAACCAGCTATTTGGCTCCCTGGTAACTCAAGGTGCACTTCTTCTCCAAACTGGTAGCATTAATTGGGCAAGACGTTTTGGAATAAATGGACCTCTGTGCTCACCTGATCAATAATATTCGTATCAGCAGAGAAGCGATTTAGAATTAACCCCAGAGGAGTTGTGTCAAAGAATCTATTGAACAAAACAGAAGCAAAAATTATGTGAAGAGAGAACTTGATGCTGGATGAAATATTGTAAGCCAGAACTTAGGGTTACTGTCTAACTAGTCCCCTAGAACCAGTTGGTAAACACAGAATCTATGCTAGCCTTATACCTGCATTTGGAATGCTATCTAAAGCCTTTTTTAACCCCACACTTTTAAATCCCCTCTCCCACAACCCCCTGAAAATGTTCAGCTCCTTTCTCTCAATTCCTCTATCCATTCTCTGGTTCCCTCAACTTGAAAGACCCATGCAAAGTCCACCCTTGCTGTCCTGGGTTAAGATTTCAACTCCTGGGCTGGAAAGAACAGCATGTT
Organism: Rafetus swinhoei; assembly: GCA_019425775.1. Lineage (NCBI taxonomy): Eukaryota > Metazoa > Chordata > Testudines > Trionychidae > Rafetus > Rafetus swinhoei. Next base: position 231,022,054 of record CM033437.1, read on the forward strand.
ACCAGCTCCTCCTTTATGAGGGAACCACAGTCACTGCATGTATGCAATCACACCCTTGGCTATGCCAAGCTCATGCTGAACCTGTTTCTTTGGCATATAAGGAATGTAATGTCCCGCACAGTGCCATCTCTGTGCATTGGAACTGATGAATTTCCACAATACTTGGAAACTTCTATGGCCCCAAAACCCCTAGATGAATTTCAGAGTGTCTGAAAATGTTGTAACTTGAAATTACTTTCAGGTGAAAACTAGGCAGAAACTAAAATTGCTTGTTTTCCAGCAAGAAAAGGGTAATTTCCTCAGCATTTCAGCTGGAACTTTTAGATTCCTCAGGAGATGAGGGCAACAGGGGATGCTCTCTTCAGTACTAGCCACTGCGTTGCACAGCGGGTACCTGATTGGTCCCAGGATGATCTTATTGAGGAGATTGTGGTGAAGGTTCTTGGCTGCTGTAAGGCCCATCCATTCCACAGTCAGGGACGTGATGAGGCAAAGGATGATCCCTGCTCCACAAAGCACGCTGAACACAGCTACGTGATAAGACTAATAAAAGGACAAATAAGTTAACCTTGGAAATCCCCACAGGTGACAGCACTGACCAGCCAGTGGGTCAGAATCCAATAGGTTCAACAATAACAGGACATGTACTGCCCATTTCAATGAATGTGATCTTCTTCGTAACATTAAAAAAGGAGTTTTCACCCTATGGCCCCAATCCTGCAATTCACTATATTTTGGTGCAGCAGATTTTTAGACTGGGGATTAATTTGGGGACCTAATTTGTCTCAGAAAGATGCTTAATGAATTAGCTTCACTGCTGCAACTAAAGGTGAGTATACTACAAGGTCCTGGGTGACAAATAATGATCCTAGAGCTCCATTCCAAGTATCCTATTATATTTATATTATAAAGATTTCTCTGTATTTTACTGTGTTTTTTTTAATTATCATGGATTATTGGTTGTCAATACTTCCATATCCATAGCTATATTTTTACCTGTCCTTTTATTTATGAAAGTTTTAACATTAAATAAATACTTAAGAATTTGGATTATTATTATATAAATTACATATATATTTTTACTGGCTCTGACTGTGGACTGGCCACAAAGAGTAACCAGGAAAGGGCAAGGTAGTTACACCTGTACAATGAGAATACTCTGCACTTTGCAGGATTTGGCCCAAGTCTTGTGAATTTAGACTACTTGTTGTAGTTTGGATAAATGTATAGATCCCCAAAACTCAGACTGCAGTAGAACAGAATTTTTCAGCAATTGAGCTTAGATAACTTCAGAAAGAAAAAACAATGCTAATTTTCTAACACCACTGCAGGTTAGGGGGCAACTCCTCACCTGGTGTAAAGGGGCTATAGACCCGCTAAGAATCTGCCCTCGGATTCTGGCTGGATATGAGAGGTACTGGAAATCTCATGAGAAAACTGTTACTAAGTTATCAAAAGCATCTGAACTTTGAGATACTTCTCCAACCCAAACCATTGCCAGATCCCATTTCAATAGCAGCTACTGGGGGATCAGCACTTTTGAAAATCTGGGCATTAATTTGTGTGGCTAAATATGGATTTAGGGCATATAACAGTGGTTCCCAACCTTTTTTATACCAGGGACTGGCAAACCCATTCATGAACTTTTGGCAGACCGGTAACATTTTATTTGAGTATTTGCATATTAATTACTGCATATTTATGCAGTATTCATTATTTGCATATTCATGACTATGCATTGCTGGCTCATTCAGTGAAGGATGCACAGAAGCTTTTTGATCGCTTTGTTACTTCCGCTCACCATTTTGGACTCTCAGTGAGCCTCAAGAAGACAGAAGTTATGCCTTAGCCTGTCTGGAAAGAGCCCAGCACTCCAGTGATCACTGCTTCTGGTACAGTCTTTAAGGCTGTTGACAAGTTCTGCTACCTGGGAAGTGTACTGTCCTCTAGCATAAATGTGGATCATGATGTATCTGCTCGACTAGCCAAAGCAAGCACTGCCTTTGGAAAATTGACCATGGTATTAAACTCCATACCAAGATAGCGGTTTATTAGGCAGTTGTCCTGAATGTCCTGCTATACGGCTTGGAGTCATGGACAATATATTGTCACCATGTTTTGAAGCTCAATCAGTTCCATATGCGTTGTCTGAGGAAGATTGCCCACATGAATTGGTGGGACAAAATTCCTAATACGGAGGTTCTTAAGCTGTGTTGTGTCATGGGCATGGAAGCAATACTTATGAACAAACAGTTTAATAGGATTGGTCATGTTATGGGGATGGATGATACATGGATACCAAAGATGGTCTTCTATGGCCAGCTTGCTCATGGAAAGCGCTCTCTCAGTGGTCAGTATAAGCGCTATAAAGACATCTTAAAGGCCAATATGAAGTGATGCGGCATATCTCCCAATGATCTGGAAACTCTGGTTCAGGACAGATTGTCTTGGCGCCAAACCATTGTACAGGCTCTTAATTGCTTTAAAAGTCAGCGTATCCAGGCATTGCAGGAAAAGAATATACAGTCCCTGCAGTTGGCGGCTTTTTATGTGACATCTGTAATCAGATCTGCTGATCAAGGATTGGTTTAGTTGCTCACCAACAGCGTCATAGAAGATGAGATCCGTCGATTGACGGCTCAGTCCAAGAAGAAGAAGAATATGCAAATATGCAAATAAAATTTTACGGGTCTGACAAAAGCCCAGAATCCCTCAGTGCCAGCCCTAACCCTAAAGACACCACCCTCCACTACCCCCCACTGCCAACCACTGACCCCAGAGATCCTTACGCCCAACCCCCACAGTGCCAGCCACCTGGCCTCAGAGCCTCCAGTCCCAGTTCCCCATCCCAAATGCCTCAGTGCCAGCCCCCCACCCTTTAAAGCTCCCCACCACCAGACCCCCCAGCACCAGCCTCCTGTTTCCAGAGCCCCAATGCATCCAACCCTCCTAGAGTCCCCCCGACTGTCAGCCCCCAGGCCCCAATATTAGCCCTGTCCCCAGAGCCCCTCAGTGCCAGCTCTGCTTCCATAGCTCCCCCACCGTTAGCCCCACACCCAGAGCCCCCTGGTACCAGCTCCTATCCCAGATGCCCCAGTGCCCCCATTGTCAGCCCCCTGCCTCTTAGAACCCCCCAGAGCTCCCCAGCACTAGCCCCACCCCTAGAGCCCCCAGTGCCTGACCCATCCCCCTCACCTAGCCCTGTGCTGCCTACCAGCTGCCAGCTGAGCACTGCTGCCTGGGTCGCAGTTGCTCTAAGGCTGCTGTGCTGGGCTCCACTCAGACCTCCCACCACGCAGTGAAGTGCTCTTTCACATCCAGGAAGAGACCCTGCCCCTGCCTGGCACTGTTTGGCTGAGAGGTAGGGCAGGACACACTTCTCCCAATAGCTGCAGCGGGAGAGGAGGTGCTGGGCAGTGTATCACAGCCCCAGCCCACAGAAACGCTGTGGCCCGCCAGCTATGGCCTGGCGGTTGGGAACTGCTGGCATATAAGGCTCCTATTTTATAAAAATTTGGCCCAAAGTTTTTCTAGCCTCAAACAAGTTTTAATTTCAGTTTGACATTTGGCTTACGATTTAGATTGTTTTTTCAATTATATTAACCAACTCACCCATCTTATTGTTCAACTGATGCTATAGTACCTATATTAGAATAATAGAATCATAGAATACTAGAACTGGAAGGGACCTTGAGAGATCATCAAGTCCAGTTCCCTACCCTCATGGCAGGATGAAGCACCATCTAGATCAGTGGTTCTCAACCATGGGCCATATGGCTCCCCAGGGGCCACGCCCTACCTCTAGGGGGCCACATGGAAAAAATGGATCATTAGGTAAATTATGTACCTTTTTTTCCAACTAACAGCGGCTATGAGGGGGGCCACAGAGGTAAACGAGGCTCAGAAGGGGGCCATGAGCAAAAAAAGGTTGAGAAACACTGAACTAGATCATCTCTGATAGATGTCCATTCAATCTGTTCTTAAATATCTCCAGTGATGGAGATTTCACAACCTCCCTAGCCAATTTATTCCAGTGTTTAACCACCCTGACATTCCTAATCTAACTGGCTACTAGGATAACAGAGGGTTCTTTTTCAATTATTTGAGAACTTTTTTGTCTGACAAGCTTTAAGTTATGGCCAACCTGCTTCAGGTCTGGGGAATCTCTGGATTTAGTTTCATTGTCCCTGGATGTCCATCTTGCCAGCCAGTAATCTATAGCTACTATGACGGAGTGTTTCAAGAGCTTGGAGAAAATCATAAGAAACAGTAAGAAAAATCCTCCAGAGGTAAGATATCTCCAACAGGTTTTCCAAGGCATCTTTGTTCTAAGTCGCATTACTGTTGACATATTATCATCATCCTCTTCCTCTTCTTCTTCCTCTGTGATTTAAAAACAGTTAAATTGCATTCAGCACCACACTGATGATCATTAATGTTTTGACTCAAGATGGTTGACATTTTTTGAACATTGCCATTTGGAATATGATTTGACATTTTGGATGAAAACAGCCACAATTTTTTACATGTTTTATAACTTTTCCTTCTTTCTTCAACCAGCTCTACAGCTTGTCAACATTTTTTGAATTGTTTGAAAATAAACCCTGTTTATTACACCAGCTCTAGTTTTGCTAATAATAATTTGCTTCAGTAAATCATATCTTCTGTATGGGATACATTCATAGAAATCAAACTCTAGGTTGGACTTCCCTGGTCCAGCACACTTGGGATCTGACTGGTCTTGAACAAGGGAGTTTGCTGGACCAGAAGGCTCCCCTCTGGGTTCTGCACCCCCACTTAGCTTCACTCTGACTAGCTCTCCTCTATCTTTATTTCTGCACATTGTTTGGAAAACTCCATGAAGAATCCATTAAATAGCTCTAATTCTAAATAGCTCAAACCGTTGAACTTCCCACTGTTATTATCCAACCGAGTAACTGCCATCAACATCTTCATATCTCAGTTTCAAGGACATTCAGCAATGTATTAAGAATGTGAATACATGTGAATGATGCCTGCTGATAATCTACCCAGTGTGAAAAGATATAATGTACCTTCATCCTCATCCTCCAGTTGTGCTTTAGATTCTCTTGGGTACATTGCTCTTCGGAGAGTTTTTCTTTCCAAAGTAGTTTGGTCAGTTTCCATATCCTGTAACATTATATTAATATGACAGGTCAATCTACTGTTAGTACCTTATTTTAGTATAAGCAAGGTGATGCCAGGGACAGTGGAAGTTCATTTGCATCTGAATCCACCAAAAAATCAAATTGAGGGAAGTGCAAGATGACATCAGTTTCCTGGAGCACAAGCAGCAGGACAGAAAATGACACCTGGGGTTACATTTCAAAAGAACACATTTCAAAAGTTTGCTGGACTATAAAAAAAAATAAATGAAGAGAGCCTCCTAGCTAACTACCACTGAAGGGTCAAAAGAGGACAGCACTCTTGAAATCTGTGAAAATGGATTTCTTTAGCCATATGAGCTGAAGATGTTGAGAACTGACTGTAGATGAGAAATTGCCTGAGACCAGCATGGCAATCAGTTACAGTTGAGATTCTAGAAAACATGTTTTACTTTATTTGTAACTAATTCTCTCTCTATTCCTCTTGCTTAGTATCATTTAAATCTATGTTCTTTATTAATAAACTTCAGAGGGGTACCCGAATTAGTATGTAACAGGATATACTTAAAAAACAACAGATAGTCTAATAGCACCTTAAAGACTAACAAAACATGTAGATTTTTCATGGGCACAACCCACTTCTTCAGATAATAGGAGTATTAGAAGTCCAGATCCAAGAATAGAAGTATTAGAAGTCCAGAATAATAGAAGTATTAGAAGTCCAGAACCAAGAATTTTATTAATAAACTTAGGGTTAATTTAACTATAAACCACCTCAGTGCTGTGTTTTAAGGTGAAGAATGAGTCCTCAGCTGGGCTAATATGTTAGTACTTGTGTAGTGTCTCTTTGGAGACAGCGGACTTAATAATTTGGCAGAACTTTGAGGAGCATATTGATGAGGTAAATAGACAGGTATGGCAGGGAGCTAAAACAAAGCTTCAGCAAAGCCCTCTCTTGCTGCGGTAGAGAGGTAATACCTTTCTGGGCTCTAAGAAGAGCCAAGACCACCAAGTCATTGAGCTCAAAATCCTGCCATCAGGTCTGCTGATGTGCAGGATTTCACCCATCAATCAACTTGAGAGGAGAATTCCATCCCAAGTCCATTAGAATGGCCTCGAACATGGATCAAGAGGCAATACATTGCCTACAATTCTCCGTTGCCCCACTCTCTGTAATTACCTTTTCTAATTCTTGGTCTTGGCGATTCATCAGAGTTTTCCAGTGCTCATACAGTTCAACATCTTTGGTCTGGATGTCCTTCAATGTCCCTTCTCTGAGCACATAACCATCCTTCATAGCTATGATCTAGAGAAAGGAGGATTATCAATAGGTTGTCTACTCAACAATGTGGCATAATCACTGCATTTGAGACTATGCAGCAGATCTCCAGATGAACAAGCTATAACTCACCACTTGGCTAATTTCAGTGTTCATGTTCATTTTGCCCAATGGCTGCACATCAAAATTGTAAACAGCTCTGATTTTTAAGTTGTGTGTCAATTACTTGTCGTGGTTAAATGGAGGAAAAGTTCAAATAAAATGCTTTTATTCCATGCCAGTCTGTGTTGCAGACATACAAGTGGAATGTGGGGGTAGGAACTCCATGCTCACTACAAGAACAGATGATGGGATGGCTCTTATCATAACAATCATTATAAGCACTATAGATCTGGCTTCAACCACATTTCTCCCAGGGGACTACAGCTATTACAATGTGACAAACTGGCAAGTGGTGGCTCCTCTCTTACCCAATCTGCATGTGGCAGATATTGTAATTTATGTGTCACCAGAACAAGTGTCCTTTTGTCTTCCTGGAGGAACTTCAAGATACCTTCCTGCATCAAGTGATCACTTAAGTGAATGTCCAGCGCAGAGAATGGATCATCCTGCAATTGGATAAAAGAAAAGTTGGGCCAGAGGGGTATGAACCAGAGTTTATTTATGTAATTCTTTTAAACATATCACCTATTCTACAAAAGCAAACAGCTGCAATTACTAAAGTGCCATCTGTTGCACTAATGCTAATATTTACCTCCTTTAATGAAAGGGCTTAAGTGGAACACAATAAGAAAGGAAATCCCTTTACTCTTTGGCCTGTAACAAACCACTCAGATTTTCCTTGTGACTTTTTGGTTTTCCCTCTAAAACACCTGACACTAGCCACTGTTGGATACTGGGCTATGGGGACCTTTGAGCTGACCCAGCATGGCCATTCTTACATTCTATTTCTGAGTCATTTTGGTGCTGGTCCCAGATTGGCAGTCTTAGAAACTAGAGCTGGACCTGAATTGGAACACCAGATCTGAAACCCTCCCCTGAAATTTGGGGAAATTCAGATCCACATTCAAACTTTAGACCTGAGCCCATCTCAACAGAAGAGATATAGCAGAGTCAGTGCCAAGGCAAGCTTCCCCCAAAGCTCACTCATTAATACGCCACCTGGAGATTGTACCTGTAAGGGTGAGAAGCGTGTATTGTAAGGTTGTTCAGATTCCAATCCTTGGCCTCTCTTCACACACTTTGCAAGGATGACAATTGTGTTGGTAAGCTATTTTATGTGAACACTTGTTCCTCAAAGAGCTAAGATGAGTCCACCAATTTATTTTGCATAGGAATCACACAGCCATCACATTGGTGATGACTTCCAGAAACTTTCAACATGGAATGAATCGGGATTAGTATCAGAGAAGTGAAAGGCCGTGTATCCCATTGCTAAACCTTAAATCCATTTATTCCCCACTGTGACGGGGCACCTCGGCCCCACACTGTAGAACAGACTGTGGGCTGGGCCCAGCTGGCTGAAAGTGTCCCTCCCCCACGGCCTTGCCGGGCATGCTCCCTGGTGAGCAGGGGTATAAAAGGCCCTGAGGCAGCTCACTCAGGGCTGACCGCCAAAGGGGAAGGACCTGCAGAGCCAGCTCCAGAGTGGGAGGAGCCAACGCAGCCGGATCTGACACAGCAGCCGCTAGAGCCCCAGTAGCAACCACCATCGCCGCGGCCCCAGCGAGAGCCCTGGCCCCAGAGACGGGCTGGGGGTGCGGCAGCGGAGAGACGCGGGGGGGAGGGGGTGGTAGGAAGGGGCCCAGGGCGGGGAACTGAAACCTCGAGTGCTCAGCATGTTGCGGAGAGGGAACCCCCGCTGAGCAAGCACAGGCCCGAGCCATTGGCCATAGGACCCTGGGCTGGGACCCGGTGGAGTGGGAGGGCCCAGGTCCCCCTACCCCTTCCTCGGCAGTGCTCTGAAGCAGAGGTAGCCCCTGAAGCCTGTGGACTAGGCTTCAGAGCCGTACTTATCCCAACAGGGGAGCACCACAAGGACTAGGCCGCAGGGCCGTATTTACCCCAGGAGAGGGGCCTACGCTAGAGACTCAGCCACAGAGCCATATTGATCCTGATTAGGGTGGCATCACAAGGACTAGGCTGCAGGGCCATATTCGCCCCAAGAGAGGAGTCTGCTTTGGAGACTGAGCCATGGAGCTGTATTCACCCTCATAGGGCGGGCACCACAAGGACTTGGCCTCAGGGCCGTATTTGCCCCGATAGAGAGGCCTGCTGCAAAGCCTGATCCGCAGGGCCATATTGACTCCGACAGGGGGCATCAGAAACTCAGATGCCAGCCATTGCAGATCTGCCACGCAGATCCCAATAAGTGGACTGATGGGGAATTTTTACTGTGGGGCCCTGCACAAGGGGAACATGCCCCGCGACACCCATGAAGGGCTAAATTGCAATACCCTGACTCTTCAAAATATCCCTTTGATTTCAGTGGGATGATGTGTGTAATAGAGTGCTATTCAGTGCAAGTATGGGTATGCAAATCCTGTCCCAGTCTTTTTACACTGAACTATATAACAGGCTTTTCTTTCACCAGCCTCCTAATATGTTCTGCCACTGTGTCTGATCATTATGTATTTCATTTGTTCATTTTCCCTGTTTCTGCAGTCTGGATTTGAAAATCGATATATATCTCTGTAGCAAAGCTAGATATAAGGACAACTTTTTAATTGTGACATTTGCAAACTTCATATTTTTAAGAAGTCTTACCAAGAAGACCATGTTGGTATTTTGATAGAGTGCTCGAGCTACACAGATTCTCTGCCGCTGGCCTCCGCTTAAGTTAATCCCCTAATGAATATAATGGGTGATAAAAATGGATCATTTGAATAAACAAAATAATTGGTGCATGACAAGACATTGAAAAATGCCAGTATTTTTTTAAACCACCACATGAAATGTTTTTAGAATGTTTCAAAATGTTGGCTATTAGACTAGTCTTGTTGGCAAATAAACACAGTCAGTGTATGACCTCCTGAAAAAGAAACAGTTATTATCAGTGCAATTTCATATAAGCTAATCACAAAAAACTTAGAAGTTATAAACTTCATCTCCTGGCAGAGTAGAACTGGCTGTGGCTGTTTGTTTCAAATGATACTGACATCAAATTATGCCAGGAAAACATCGAAGATTGTGAACAAAAGAGCCTTCTGAATGCTGCAGGGAAGAACATCTCTCTCTACTCTCCCCCTCTCCCCAGTAAATTTAAAAGAATTAAAAAATAAAAATAATGATGGGACTATTCAAAAGGTTTTATAGGAAAACTGATTTTAACCATGTTTAAGTTCACAGTATCAGTGTAAGAGATTGGAAGTAAAACCGACTAATGTCAGTGGCACAGATCTTGACTTTTTTTCTGTGCTACTGAGTATAATGTAGACATAGGACTTCATTCTTATTTATACTACGGTCCGCTTTGCCTCATTCTAGCAGTGCAAAGGGGCTTGGGTTGTGAATAAATTACATTTGCACCCCCTTAAAAGCCTCTTAAAAGAGTGAGGTAGAGTGGCCACACCATAAATGAGAATCAAGCCGACAGTGTAAAATGAGCACAGTGGAGTTATATCAGGCGTGAATCCTTCCCCGTGATTTTTTTTTGAGTCTGCTCAATATAAGACTCCCAAATGACTTCATTTTCCATGATGTATCACAAAAAGAATGCAGGGGCTCCACAGCACTTATGAAAAGAATAAACATACGGGGCCAGATTCGGAGCTAAGCAGCTAACAGAGTTACTCAGATTTATACCTGGGTACCTAAGATTTAATTCTAGGCTAAGATGCCTTAGGGAGCACACGGTACTGCTGACGAACATCAAAGTAGCAGGAATTCTTAGATCGCTAGCTTTTATCAATATCTATGATGATGTTCAAGTTAATATAGAATTATAATAAATCTTAATAAAATACGACTATTACTAATGTTTACCAGGCTTGCAGCTCAGTGCAATCTAGAAATGTGATATCCATCACACAAATCAGGCTGTCATAAAAACTTCCATCTCTTTATTTACCCTTTCTCCAATTTCTGTCTGATCGCCAAATGGTAATAGATCAATGTCTGGCTGCAAAGAGCATGCATCCGTAACAGCTTTGTATCTGCAAAGGGAAAAACAAAGATTATCATTATTATTATTATGGAAAGGCAACCAGAATGGATAGAACAAAAACCTCCTCCTAAAACTCAGACTTAATCTATTGGTGAAGTTCAAAAGTGTTTAGCTAATTTTAAAAGGGACTCAAGTGATGCTTTTACAAAAAGCCATTTTTATTAGTGACTTCAATGAAGTAAGGCTAATTTACACCAGCTGAGAATCCGGTCTCTGAATCTGATGATGCCTATATGTGTTTTGTGAGATCTGTCCCTTGCTAATTGCTATCAAGCGAACTGAAGGGCATATCCTAGGACAGGGGTTCCCAAACTTTTTGACACGGGGACCAGTAAATCCATTCACGAACTTTTGGAGGACCGGTAATGTTCATTTGCATATTTGCATATTCATTAATCAAATGATGAATATTCAAATAAGTTGTTTCTGGTCCTCCCAAAACCCCCAGTGCCAGCTTTAGCAAAGCTTTTGATCTGGTCACCCACAATATTCTTGCCAGCAAGTTAAGGAATATGGATTGGATAAATGGACTGTAAGACAGACAGAAAGCTGGTTAGACCAGGGTTTCCCAAACTTTTACTTTAGTTGGAACCCTTTTTTCAGTACTGCTTTTGCAGCCCAAAAATATAAACACATAAAAAACAAACTGAGAAAATACCAGACATATAACATGTCTGGTATTTTCTCATTAGGTAAGTTGTATTATTACTAGATGTATCAGTTTGTAGTTTCGAACTGCCTGGCTTGTAAATGTGCTCAGGCTGCATGAGTGTATCTACCAGCCAGACAGTTCGCAACTACTCGAGGGGTGTGTGTGTGTGTGGGACAATAGAATCCCTGGGCTGGACTAACTCATGCTTTGTGCTTTGCGGGGGGGAGGGGGGAATGGGGGCAGCGCCCCAAGATCTACATATGGCCGGGTCAGTCCCACTCCCCGCAGGCCGATTCAGTCTTCCCCCCTGCTCCCCCCGCTGCGCCTCTGGCCAGCCCCACTTCCCCCAACCCCCTCCCGGGCAGCCAGTTTTCCCCCGCTTCTCCTCCCAATCTCCCTTGGCCAGCCCCACTGCCCGCGTCCAGACCTCCTTCCGACGGCCGCTTTTCCTCCTCCCCCGCCACATCTTCCCCGGCCAGCTCCCTGCTCCCAACCTCGCACCCCCTGGCAGCCCTGCTTCCATTGGCCCCCCAATTTCCCCAGCCTGCCCCGATTCCCCCGTCCAGTGCTGCTTCCGGTGGCCAGCTCTCCCCTCCTCCTTACCCCAGAATCCCTTGGCACCTGCACCTTCCCTTAGCCCTGCACTCTCCTGGTGCCTCCCCTTCCCTCACTGCCCCTGCCCCCTTTGCCCTCTTTTCCTGATACCCACCCCTCACCACTCTCTGCCCCATTCCTCCTGCCCCTCTGTGCCCTCACACATGACTTGCTCCATCCTGGCCTTCCTCATGCCCACCCCTTCTTTCAAGCCTTCTCCCAGAACCTCCTCCTCCAGTCCCCAATGCCCTTCCCCTCCTCTCCTCTCCCAGCATCACCCTGTCCCCTCCCACTGACACCTCCTCCTGCCCTTTCCTCATTGTCTGCACTTGGCCCTGGCATTTGTCTCTCTCTCCTGCACCCTGTCCCTTGGTGCCTTCCCTCCCCGCCCAAGCCCCTTCTCCTTCAACCTTCCTCCGCCCAAGCCCCCTGCCGCCGCCACCTCCTCGCCTCTGCCCAAGCCTGCCGCCACCTCTCCTCCTCCCGCCACCGCCGCTGCCTCCTCTCCTCCCGCCCCGCCCACCCCGCCGCCACCCAAGCCCGTTCCCTACCTTCTGCCTTCCACATGGCCCCGGTTGCACGTCCTCCCACCCCGCCACATGCCTCCGAAGAGTTTTAAAATCCCGGGCCGTGACGTCACATCACGCCCGGGCGTCCTCCCCGCCCACGTGCCACGCCGCACATGGGCAGCAGCAGGCGGTGAGGAGGAGCTGTGCACGGCCGGGACGCTCTGGGGGCGGGGTGGGAGGACGTGCGGGGGGGTCGGTGCGGGGGCGGGGCCGGGGCCCGGGCCTGCTCCAGGCAGAGCCAGGGGAGAGACTCAGCTCCACATAGCAGGGCCCCCGGCTCTGTAACTCGCTGGCACTTCCGGGTTCAGGGGTGCGGGGCCCGATTCGACTGAATCGGCCTAAGGCCGGCCCTGCCGGCAGCCACCAGGCATGCTGAGGCCCGGCATTTTTTTCCCGCGGCCCGTTACCGGGCCACGGCCCATAGTTTGGGAAACGCTGTCCTAGGATATGTCTACACTGCACACTTATTTCAAAATAAGCTATTCTGAAAGAAATATTCTGAAATAGCTTATTTCAAAATAGCACGTCTACACTACAGGAAAGCCTCAAAATTAGTCTGAAGCAGGCTTCCCTAATGTGGACATGCTAACTCAATTTAGAGCTCCAGGAACACTGGGGAGTAATTAGTTTGAATGGCCCTGGGGAGGAGCTATTTCGAAATAGCAATAGTGGAGCATCCACACTACAGCTATTTCGAAATAGCTATTTCGGAATAGGCATTATTCCTTGAGGAATGAGGTTTACAGAAGTTGGAATAAGCCATCCGTTATTTCAAATTTATTTCAAAATAACAGTATTGCTGTGTAGACGCTCACATTGTTATTTCAAAATAACGTCAGTTATTTCAAAGTAACTGTGCTGTGTAGACACACCCATAGGAAAGCATACGCTGAAAGGAATATCATTGATTTTAATAATTTAAAGCAAAATGTATGTTGCCAGTATAAATACCTAAACATTAGCAATTTGTTTTCCTAAAATCAAGTCACTTTTCCCATTGCATTTGTTGTCTGACTATTTAAATGAACACAAAGTAAGAGCTGTTAAGAGTAGTCAGAACCAGGCACAACAGAGCTCTGTTTTGACTTTCAGTGCCTCTATTTCCAGTGAGGCACTAATTATCACTGGCTAGAGGTAGGCACACTGCAGCTAGGCCTGTCTTCAGCACAGTAATATGAAATTGTTTGATGTTTTGTAATGTGATGCTCTGCTCTTCTCTAGACTAGGACTGGATTAAGGTCAGGATGCAAAAGGGCCATGCCTAGGTCCCCTGCTCCAGAGTCATATGATAACATCAGAACTTCAACCTAATTTTAAAAATAGAAAACACATTTCTAGCCTGCCATGGTTGCCAAGAAAAGCCAGCTCTAATTGTAACCTATTTAGATTCTGATTTATGTGTCTAAGGCTTGGGCTATGTTACAGATTTATGTCAGTATAACTGCATCGCTCAGAGGTATGGGAAATCCACATCCTGAGCTACACAGCTATGCTCACCTAGCTCCAGGTGTAGACAAGTGCTGGGTCAATGGGAGGGCTTCTTCTACTGATATAGCCACCACCCCTTAGGGAGGTGGAACATCTCTGATGACTGAAGAAACTCTTCCGCTATCTTCACAAAGCACTACAGCAGTACAGCTGCATCAGTGGGGCTCTGCCACAGCAGTGCTCTATGGCTATGTCTACACTGCAGGCTTTTTGCGCAAGAACGGCCATTCTTGCACAAAAACTTGCCGAGTGTCTACACTGCACGCGCGTTCTTGCTCAAGTAAATTTACAGTAAAGCGTTGGAAAAGAGGGCTTCTTGCGCCAAGAGTTATTCCTCTTCCCATGAGGAATAAGCCCTCTTGCGTAAGAGCTCTTGCTCAAGAAGGCAGTGTGGACGGGCAACAGGGGTTTCTTGTGCAAAAACCCCTATGGCTAAAATGGCCATCAGAGCTTTCTTGTGCAAGAGAGAGTCCACACTGTCATGGATGCTCTTGTGCAAAAGCACATCTCTTGCGCAAAAGCATATGGCAGTGTGGACGTGCTCTTGCACAAGAATTTTTGCGCAGAAACTCTTGCACAAAACAGTTCTCGTGCAGGAAGCCTGCAGTGTACGTAGCCTATGTGTAGATTAAGCCTCAAGATTGACTTAATCTGGCCCTGCATGTGCAGAACATTAATGTACTTTTGCTTGGGACTCGGGTGAATAAACAGCAGCTTCTCTGAAGCTGGAACTCACTATGGCTTTTATCCACTGGTCCACATTGAGAGCAGTGCTGAATGCAGTGCTCTATGAGGAGCAATGGAGGCACAATCTCGCATGGATCTCCTCCTCAGTACACAGTGGGAGCATGCAAGCTACAACATGCCTTTGGCCAGCCAATTCCAGAAGAATGTAAAAAGAGAGCACTGCTGCCATCCTCAGAGTAGGAGCTGCCCATTCTTCCTAGCCCTTATAAGAGGTGACCTCCCTGCTTTGCAAGACCCAGGACCAACTGTATGTAATAATGGGCTCAGAAGCTGAGAGCTACCTATCTTTCTTCCCCACCCACTCTATAATTCTTCCTAGCCCAGCACCCCAGCAGTGGTCCACCCCAGGAGTGAAAATGTTAGTAATTGTCCCCATTGGCCTCTCCATAAAGTCTTTTCAGTGAGTTTACGGTTTTTTAAACTCTTCCTCCACCTCTTTGCTCCCCTACTCATCTGGCAGAGTTGGAATCAAGCCCTTAAGTTTCCTCACACCTAGGAATGTACTAATTACCTTTGTTTGTTAAAAGGACTCCCAAAGATAATGTTTTCCTCCACGGTAGCATTCAACAGCCATGGCTTCTGTGCCGCATAAGCCACTGAATACCTGTTTCTACTGGAAAAATTAAAACACCACCAATAAAATAGAATATCTTGAAGTTTCTTATGAACAGAGTTAACAATATGCATTAGGAAAAAAACAAAGCCAAAGTTAAGGTACAATACAAGAAACTGTAACTAAAGAAAAAGCAGAAGTTTTAAAGGAAGAGGTTACACTAGAGAAGCATCCACTCACTGTCCTGAAGTTAAAGGTCTGTGTTCTAGGTTGTGCTACTGTAGACACTGCTGTAAATGTCTCGTTACTAAGCCAGACATGATATAAGGAATTTAAGCCCAATAGCAAATTACAAATGTCTAAAACCACCGTTCCATCCATTGTTATGAGTAGAAATTAAAAGAATACAGAAAGTACCAGGGCAGGTTAGGAAACAGTTAAAAAACAACAAATAGTCCTGCAGCACCTTAGAGACCAACAAAAATGTAGATAGTATCATGAGCTTTCATGGGCACACTAATATCAAAACCAGCAACTTAGAAAGTAGTGTGCAAAATGGATGTTATCAGCCCATTTGCCTCATTGTCCTTTAGTGAGTTTGTTATTTTAAACTACTGTGTGTTTGGGATACAATTATTCAAAGATGCTATTTTTCTAATAGGTAGGTTCATGTTAACATTGCAATGGATTGACATGAAACACTAACGCAGAACAATTCTGTATTCATTCCGAAGGAATCACTATGGTCTATACAGTAAGTATAATGCATGCCTTAAAATGTGCCTCAACACAGTGATATTTACAAAGCAGATTTGTGACTGCTTTGCCCTTTGCTTTCACTGTTTTGTTTATGTATTCTGGCAGATAAGTTCATGTGACATCAGCCACCTATTCTGCAATAGCGAGGCAAGTAGATGTGAACTGGGTGATGAATTGAGTGTGAAATGAGTCAATCTTAATTATTATTGTCTCCGTGTATGTTGTTTCAGATTGTACCCTTACCATTAATTTAATGTATTAGGCATCTGTGGTCTCCTATAGAGAGGGTGCTATAGTGTTGAAAATATTGGTTAGAAGCATTCGGCATCATCCTATACCTTCTAGAAGACCCAGAAATCAATTCACTATGTTAATATTTCTCCTTACGTTATCAGGTATCAGATAACACAGTGGTTCCCAATCACAGGTATGGGAGCACCTACTGCTATAGTACTTGTGCTGTTTTTGACAGGTATTTTTCCCTACACCTCCAAAGTGACTTAAATAGGAACAAGACTGGCCCCTTAATGATAAACTTCCACGTGTCGTTGCTGGTCACTCCACATTCACTGTGTGTGCAATGGTGAGACTAGGATTTGGAGCAGCACAGGAGTGACTGCTGATTACAGAACATGCAAACAAATGGGAGGCTGCAGGTGTCAGCATTACAACGGGACATTTGTGGGTGCAATCCTGCAGGATGCTGAGTGCCCTACGCTCCCAGTGATATCAAGGAGAGTTGAGAGCACTTAACACTTTGCAGGAAAGGATTGGTGCCACTCAGGGGCAGGCCTATAAACAGGTGTACTGGCACAATTGCCTTTAAAAGATTGGGAACCACTGCATTTAACAAAGCTGCTAGTTAATTTTTAAGGAGATTCTGAGGAAGGAAATGGTTCTGACCAAATACACTTCAAATGGAAATAATACCTTCCAGTTGCTTCACAAGAAGAGTCAGTTTCATTTATGCTGTAAGTTATGGCAAATGATATTAAGTATTCAGGAAAAAAATATAGTAATTTTTTATATACACATTTCACATATGGAGAGAAAAATAGATACACACTTTAATAGCTGCAGGTCTCCATTGGTTTCTCTTTAAAGGTAAAGTAGGCAAAATCTAATTAGCGTAGCCAATTAGTTCATTTAATGGCTGCATTAGCTATGTGGAAGAGGGAATTATGGCTTTCCTTTTGTGCCTTGTTACATACCTGTAGAGGATCATAACTGAATTCACACAACTAAGTATAATTGTAAAATAACTTTAGAAATTATCATTGCAGTTAAGTGCCTATTAAAGTAAAGGTTTAATATCACTCATTTGGAACAGACAGAAGACTGGCAAGCAGTGTCACACAGGTCAGTCAATGTATTGCAAAAAAAAACTTTGCTGTGGTGTTAGCCCTGAAAATCCCATGAGCAAATGGCAAACTATGTCAGATCTTGTGTGGTTCTGAGATGAGCACAAATGGGCTCTGTCCTGAAATCACTAAACCGATTTTCAGTTGTGAGCCAACCTAGGTTTTGAACACAGCTCAACAGAGTAAAACACGGCTGCATTGGCCTACTGCTGCATTGGCCTACCACCTATCACCTTCTCCACAACCCAAATTCTCTCAAGAACATTTTTATATGTTAGATTTTTCAAAGGCATCCAACAGCAACCATGCTGTATATGACTTAAGAACCCTCCCCTTATACTGATAGCGTCAACAACGTTGATGTTATGGGATAATAGTCAAAGAAGGTCAGGAGTGGTATGGGCATTGTGAGGAATAATGACATTTCACAGCAAACCACAGCTTGTACAACCTAAAAGAGGAAGATTATTCCAGGTAAATGTAAATTGGTATTAGGAGAGCTAAAAATGGAATTATAAATTCATTATTGCATACATTTTAAAAAAAGCCCATGAACATATGGCATGTAAGTTGGATCCTCAGGATGAAATATGTTGCCACTGAGATATAAATGACAGCCTGTTTGCCAGACCAGGAGCAGCATCAGCTGCACTGTTAAGCAGAAGCTCCAAGTCTGGCAACGGGTGTAGACTTCTGATAGCAGAACCCTACTAGTAGAAGATGCATATATTTAGAGGTACTAGAACTGTGACATGCTGCAGCCCCTGCTATGTATGAACTCAATTTTGGCTTGGACAGTTTTCAGCTATAGAAGTAGATAATCCTTAGTGTTTTCTTGGCAGACCTGTGAAAGAGTGCATGGGGAAAAGGTACTTTACTTGTAAGCTGGAACCCCTATGGGCTGAATGATATTAACAGGAACAGGAAGCAGGGAGAGAAGAAACCAGGCAAAGTGCGATAGAGAAGCCAGACAGGCTGCATTCAGTAGGAGCAGTTGCTCCCTCAGTACTGGCCTAAACTGATGCAGAGACTTGGGTGTGGACAGTAAATTTGGGAGCCTGAGTCTGGGGACTGATGAAATTATTATTGTAACAATTTCTGGAATGAGGACCTGTTTGCTGTAATTGCTAATGTGTCTAAGGAATTTACCTGGTCTGTATCTTACCCCTTTGCATATTTCTGGATCAGCAAATACATTAATTCATGCATGCAGAGTTACATGGAAAGGGAATTAAGAAAGTAATTAGAATTTTTAATACGATTTTGTGAAATACAGCAACAGGATTCATTTAGTCAATACCTGAAGTATCCTCCTGTATTCCCCTCTCTGTCTGAAATTATCAGCAAAACACAAGTGTGTTTGTGAACGATAAGTGCACACTGCCAAATTATAGGTTGCAATGAGCAAAGAAGTCAACCAATAAGGCTTCAGATACTCTGTAATGACTGAGTTACCTGTTTGCTTTCAGAGACAGAACAAGCTTAATGGCACACCTAAATGCCACACTGAAAGAGCATTTTTATGCAGTGCGCCTTGGCAAGTGTATTTTACAAGAAATAAAGGTGATGTGTATTAGGGATGCTAGCTAATGGGTAACTGAATAGTTGAGTAATCATATGAATTATTATTGGTTACACAACTATTCGATAATCCTCCGCTGTAGGGCAGGGTGCCCCCGGTCCCCTCCCAGGGAGCCCCCTGCCACCCTGCGCTGCTGCCTCTGATACAGGATGCGGAGCAGCCTCCATCCATGGGAAGCTTGGACCCTCACAATCAGGGGCTACTGAAGCACCCTCTGCCTGTGGCAGGCTCAGGTTCACCGTGGACAGAGGCTGCTCCAGGAGATGTGGAGCAGCTGCTGTCCACAAGGAGCTCGGACCACCCATGGACGGGAGCTGCTTCATGGGAGCCTCCCCTGCTCCCCTCCCCTGGCTGCTGCCTTTGAGGCAGCAGCATGTCGGGGAGGCAGGTGGCACCACGGAGTCAGTGCTGGGGGAAACCAGCTTTTAAGCGGTTCCCACCCCCCACTCCATTGCTGCCTCTGATACAGAGGCAGAGGTGGGGGAAAATGTGAGCAGTCGACTACTTCTTTACATCCCTAATGTGTATTTGAGTGTCTGCATGTATCATAGACAGGGTGTATCTTTCTCCCTGGGCAAAATGTGTTGGTGATTGTTTACTTATCCATTCATCCTCCCTGCTATTTCAAGTTACAACTCTTGGAAACAACCAGTGGTCCTGTGGCATATCTTGGTTTCTGTTATTTCCACTCCAATTCATCTGATGAAGAGGGTTTTACCCATGCAAGCTCATGATTCTATATATTTTGGTTAGTCTCTAAGGCAGGGGTGAGCAATAATTTTTTGCCAGGGGCCACTTCAGAAATTTTTGAAGTGGCCCTGGGCCACACAGGAAGGGGCGGGGCATCGAGCAGAAGGGGCAGGGCCAAGATATTTCTGAGTTCCCCACCCCCAGACAATAATTGGTCTGGGGGTGAGGGAGTGCCTTTGCTCCCACCCCACGTTCCCACAAAGTGCCCATGCCCCTGACATGGGAGGAGACTTCCCTTGCTCCCCTGCCCATAGGCCAATTAGGGCCTGGGGGCAGGGAAGTGTGCAAAGCCTCCGCCCCTCTCCCCACCTCCCCTGTGAATAGTGCGTGGTGCTTCAAAGCACCACATGCTCCTGGCAAGGTGGGAGGAGGCTTCACACACTCCCCCACCCCCAGGCCAATTAGGGTCTGGGGGTTGGGGAGCATGCAAAGCCTTCTCTACTCTGCCCCCATCCTTCATAGTGCTGCATGCTCCTGGCAGGGCAGGAGGAGGCTTCGCATGCTCCCCTAATTGGCCTGGGGGTGGGGGAGCAGCAGGGCCTCAGCAGGTTGGATCCACCCACTTGGCAGGCTGGATCCAGTGTGCGGAGGCCCTTTTGCCCACCCTGCTCTAAGGTGCCATAGGACCACTCGTTGTATTTAAAGTTACAGACTAACATAGCTACCCCTCTGAAACTCTGGGAAAGAGTAACTACTTCAGGAACCAATCCTAAAAAGAACTGAGCATCCGCATTTCATGTCAGCAGGATGAAACGGACATAATAGGTTCTCAGCAGTTCTCAGGAGTGCGAGTGCAAAGATGAAATAACAACTTCTTTAAGATTGCCGCACCTGGATTGATGCAGCCATGCAGTATTGTAGAACTTGTTTGTTATCAGTAAGATGTGATTTAACTTAGCTGTCTAGAGCTGTACATAGTGTATCAGCATGTTTATAAGCTGACGCCTTTGAAGAGACGAGAATTATGTAAATATGAATTGCTGCCACATTTTACCCACCTCTTGGAAACGAAATGACTCATCCCAAAGGAATGTCCTCCTTAAACATTTTAAATAAATGGTAACATGCTATTACTGTAGGTCATATCGTCTAATTGACACCCAACTCTATTCTATTTCCTTTATTCTTCCGTGGGTTCTAACGAGCCTCATTATTCCAATGAGATCATGTGTCTTACGCAGCAGACAATGACATATGACTAAAGGAACCAAAACAATCTCACACATCAGAGCCACTGCTAGGCATAAGCAGACTAAGAAATTGCATAGGGCCCCAAGCAGCTCAAGGAGGCCCTTATTTACTTTTTATTATGTGTTGTGAGGTAGAGGGGAATATTCCTGCCTAAGACCCAAGTAGGTATCACCACTTCTGTCTCACATGGACATGAAGAAGAAAATTGTCAAGGTTGAAAAAGCTGCTTTTAGGGAAAATGATCAAAGAGATAAATATTCAAAGACAAGGTCATGACATTTTGATCACAGAGGGTGAAATTCATCCCTCTTTCCACAGATCAAACTCAAGAGCATGAGCTTTGGATGGGAGAGTTGGGAGAGCAGAATTCATCTCTAAAATCACAGGCCATGGTGTGGGTTTGCAGCACATCCCTTCCATATCCACCTTCCCAAACTCTGAGCTGCAATAGTGACTGCTGCCCTTCTGAACCCCCTACATGGGATTCTCAGATTCCAGCTCTGCATGACGGCATGATTCCACCCCTTCTCCCATCTGCTTTCTCCTCAACTGCCTCTTCTCAGCAGGTAGAAGCTCTCCCCAATCCCACACAGGGGATGTGGGTATCCTAGCCTTCTTCCTTTGATGTCAGTTCCGACAAATCCCACCAGGAATATCATCCTCTGTTTCCTTTGTTCTGGTACCTGGCAGGCACAGGCCCCTGAACAAATCAGATGTAATGAGACTTTGGCATGCCCTCCTGTGTGTACATACCCCACGTTGGGCTAGAAGGGGTTAATACCCTGTGGGCAGAGGAAATCACGTCCCTCTCTCCAGCCATACTGGGCAGGTGCCAAGTGCCGGGCTAGTATATAAGGGAGCAACTCAGCTCAGTCTGGGCTGGATGCTGAAGAGGAAGGACCTGCTACAGGAGCTCCAGAGGTGAACCAGTCACATATCCAGACAGTGAGAGCCAGAGACATAGGAAACTGAAATGAGCTTCCAGAGCTGGTGGAGCCAGCAGACTTGCGCCACAGAGCTGGAGGACCCTAAAGCCTTGTGGATCGTCCTGCTGCCAGTTCTGGTAGGAAGTGGTGCAGGGAGGGTGCACGAGTGGTATCTCCCATCCGAGTGAGCTCAGCGTGTTTCACACTGAGCCATCAGTGAACCACTCCACCACTGACAGGGCCTTGGACTGGGTCCTAGTGGAGTCAGTTGGGCCTAGGCCCCTCTACTGGGGCTGCTGCCCCACGCCCCCCTGTCTAGTGATAGCCCACTTGGTACAGGCCATTAAGCTGTGCTGCTCTGAGATCAAGGTGCTATTCCATAGACTTTGGCCATTAGGCATTACTGCCCTGAGACTAAGGGGATACTCTAGAGATTCTGGCCATTAGGCCATGCCACCCTGAAAGCAAGGGTCTGCTACAAAGACTCTGGCCATTAGGCCCTGCTGTCCTGTGACCAAGGGCTGCTCCATAGACTCTAGCAAGTAGGCAGCTCTGACCACAGTGATGGACTGACTTGGGTTCAATCTAAAACTAGAATATGGTTTTGTCCTTTATCTTTGTTAAATAACCCAGTCCTTTCATTTGCCCTCATTTTCTTTGGTAGGAATGGAGGCATTTTTTTCACAACTATTTCATAGGTGAGAGTAGAACTATGCAACATTATTGGTCAGCAAAGCCATCTGATGAAACATACTTCCAAACAATGATGTCATTTCAAAGTGTCAACCAATGAATGCAGTTCACATCTTTGTTCTTCATTCGATAAGATCAGTAGTCAGTACATAAATGCTTATCCTGTACTATAAGAAATTTGATTATAGCATTAGTTAAAAATAACAATGGGCCAGAGACACAAACTTTTGTGTCTAGCACGCCCTTCAAACTTTTCCAACACCTGAGTATAATTGGATCCAGGATTTTTAATCAGCCTGTTTTAAAATGACATGGCCATCCACAAATTTTGGATTCAAATAAGGATCTGAACTTTCTTGAAATTTGTGTCTATTCAGATCTGTTTCAAGCCATACGTGGTACTTGCCTTGAGGGCTCTTCCAACTTTTTGGTGTACTAAATAATTCCCTCAGCAACAAGATTCAAAACCAAAGAGGTAAGGACACTTGTCTGACAAGTGAAGTCGGTAATTTTTTTCACTGAAATTTTGGATTTTCAAAAAAACCAACAACAACAAAAAAACCCACCAGCTTTTAGTATTACAAACCTACAACAATGTAAAAAAAGTTTTGAAAAGTGTCTGAAAAAATGCTATTGCCACTGGTGTCACTATATCTTAAGGCAAATCATGGAGCCACGTACTTGCATCAGGGCAAGGCTGAGATGGAATGGACATGGAAAGAATTCTCAAAGGATGAAGATTACACACCAGTGATGAAGTCCTGACTCCACTGGAATCAATGGCAAAACAATGATTTGCTTTGATGGAGCCAGGATTTCACCCCATCACATTATACTAAATAGCGCATGTGTTACACATAGAATAATTGGTCCTCTCTAGTTAGGTCATAAAATAAGGTTAGTGTACTTCAGACTGCCTATTCAACTGGTTTTAACTACATTCATATTCCCTTTCCATCCTTTCTTTCTAGCACCAGGCTGTAAATCTACCCTGGGACTGGGTGATTTTTTTCAGACAAAGAGCTTATTTGATGAAAAATAGTTTTGATCAGCCCAAGACTAGTTGTGAATCTGACAGGAATAGTTTCAGCCATTCACAAAATAGTTTGAGGAGAAAGAGGAGTGGTAGTTGCTGTACCCTCTTCCCCTCTGATCCCTAGCATCCCCAATAACAGTTGTCCCAGTGGTGAGGGCATTCAGCTGGGATATAGGAGACCTAAGTCCACGTTCACACTCTGGAACAGACCCCAAACAACCATTTTTTGATTCACCAAAAATGCTGAAACCTTTCAGATTTGGTTCAACCCAAATAATTTAAGCTGGTGCTTACAATGAAGGGGAAAAAACAGCACTTAGAAGCTGTTGGAAACTTACTTGTTCCAGTGAACTTTTCCTTCCAGGGTCTGCATCTCACCAAGTATAGCCAGAAGAAGTGAAGATTTCCCACAGCCAACTTGACCCACAATCATTGTCATCTGACCTATAATAATGAGAAGCCAAATAAAGAAAGGAGAGCCAAATGATAGAACACTAATCCAGTTAAAATGAAAAATAGCTTGCAGTAGTTGTTGCTGGCCTTTATATTCCGTGAATGGCAATTTTGCATGTCCACTTGCAAGCTAATTTTGAAAGAAAAGGTTCAGGCGTACAGTATCTCCATGATGTAATTGTACTGTATAAACCTGCTGGAATATATATATACACACACACATACATGCAGATTTACCTAGTGTTGCTTGGGTCCTTAACTCAAATAAGTTTTGTTTTTCTTCATTTCAATCATTGCTCTGGGGTGGGGCTGGGGGGTGAGGGGTTCAGAATGCAGGCTAGCCTAGGGAGAGAGGACAACCCCAGCCCGGTTTCACTGCAGCACTTGGGGCCAAGTGACAAGCACCTGGCCATGGCCACTGCAGCTCCAGTGGGCTCAGTTTGGGGGCAGAATATCCCCCAGCTTAGAGACAGACACAGACAAACAGACAATACAGATAAACTCTCTGAAATATATAGAAGATAGCTGTCATTTTCTCCACCCCTTCATCCGTGAGCCCAATGGGGTTATAGGTGTCCTGGTACCCATCTCTGGCCCTGTGCTGCCCCTCCTGTGGCTATTCTTCAGTATAACTGTCCCTCCTGCCAGACCCCCCCTTTCCATTTTATGAGAAACAACTGAATTACAAACACATCCCATTGTCCTGGCACAAACAAACCCTGGCCTTGCTTTAAGTTATGATAAAAAGGAGCTGCATACCAAATTTGGTGGTCCTAGCTCTTAGCATTTAGGAGGAGTCCTTGAGCAAACGGACTCACAGACAGACGGACAGACAGATGCACATTTCTAAAATAGACAGTAAGATATATATATATATACACAATCCTGAATGATTCATTGAGAAACGGATCTTGGGAATCAAAGTGTTTTTAGTAATAATTATTAAAATTAATAACAATACCCCAAGTTCCCTGTGCAGATTTGTCTGGTCAAACTGTGTGTGGTGGGGAGGGGAGCATATTTTAATACCTCTGGCCATTTTTTAATAACTACTGTTTTCTATAATCAGCCTGTTTAGTGGCCTTTGTCATAGCGTTGTCTGTTTTAATTATATATATGCACCTATTGTTTTGAAACTGATGATTTTTTTATTATTACCCTTGTGTTTAAAACAAACACAAGGAAGTGCTTCTTTACATAATGAACGGTCAACCTGTGGAACTCATCGCAAGGGCTATTGAGAAGACCAAAATTATTAGAGAAGTTCCTGGATGGTAGGTCCATCAATATCTATTAACAACCTAACTCATTCCAAGATGAAGCTTGATAACATTTATGAATGTGATTTTTATGGCTAATTTGCCTGTGCCAGCAGGAGACTGGACTTGATTATCCCCAAGATCCCTTCCAGTCCTATGTTTCTTTGTGCTTTGCTCTATATACACACAAGGGTTTCATATGTTTAGCATTCAAGGTGCACATTAATCCTACCTGTTGGGATTTTGATGTTTATATTCGATAATGTGGCTAGGCCGCTTCCCCATGAAAAATATCCATTGGTAACCTACAAAATAATTTCATATATTACAAGCACAAACACCACAATAAATAATTTACAACTATCTGTTCTGGATTAAAAAGAAAAGACCACTTAAAAATGTGATAAAACCCATTGAAGCATGGTCAAGTGAAAAAGTGCAAGTCAAATAAGGAAAGAATGGCAAAGAAAGATTGTGAAGGAAAAACAACATGTATTTCATATATTATGAAAAGGAGCAGTCTCAAGATAAAAAGGAGCAGTCTCAAGATAAAGAGCAGTCTCAAGATAAAGCTCATGGGCTCAATCATCTCTTACAGAGAAAAACCCTTGCAGTATCTCTTCAAGGGAAGAGATTCACCTCCAGAAATGCTAACTATAGGTGCTAAGTAAGACACAATAGTTTATCAGAACAGGGATTGTCCTGGGTATGTATGATGTTGTGGTCTATCAAAGATGGGGCACACAGAGTATAAACAGGATATGCAGTGGACAAAAAACAGGATAAACGGTGGACAAAAGTGAGCTCCCAGATAGACACTGGGGCCATATTTTACCTTTGGATTTGTATAGTCCCTTTGAAATTAACAGGGCTATGGGCTATTTTCCCTCACACAAGAAGGGCAGCCATCAGCAGAACTTGGATCAAAGGGCATGTCTGAAACCTGTACGTGTTTAATGTAAATTTAGTCAGCACATGTGGGAACTGTCAGAAAGCTTTACCCACCTCAGCAATGAATGTGGAAAATGAGCTTATAAAATCTTTGGGTCTGGGAGTGGGCTAGCAATTTGATCATGCAGTTCTTGTTCCTTCAGAATCACAATATCACTTACTACTGAGAAAAAATAGAGGCATTAAAGGGAAATGATGATTTCCAACAAAAATCTGGTGTAACTGTATTTTAAGCACATTTTTATCCAAATGTTTTACACCTGATCTTTCTGTGAATGATATACTTTTGGAAGGATTGCAGGATTTGGACTCTTTGGTGCCAGTTTACTCTGGAGCATGAGGCTCCCCTCCATGTGAAGTCTGAATTCATTAATTCAAGCTACCTGGATTGCAGTATCATCTATCTCTAAGGGACGTGGATGCCTCCCGGATGACTGCTCATAAGTGTCCAGCTGATGCCTCAAGGGGTGTTTCCTGTTTATGGCTTTGGTATACTACATAAAAAAAGCACAGAAAGAAGAGAAATTGAAATTTTCAGAAGACGACAAAACACAGGTTCCTTTGAAACAAAACAGCCCCTTCTCTTCCTTCCTATCTAAGTCAAAAGAATAGTAACAGGGTATTTCATCATGTGTCGTAACAAATGCACAATAGTGTGAGAAGTCAAGTGCCTCTCATAAGGTGCTGAACACCCTCAACTGCCTCTTGATGTCACTGGTATCTCTTCAAATCCCCCCATCTTTTATGCTAATTTAACATTTCTTGTCAGTATTTTCAGTTCTCTACATAATTCTATCCCATTCCTCCTTATCCTCCTTTGTTAAGTTCACCATTGCTCCCTGTCCCCTCCAAATCTACCCAACCTCATCCTCCCATTTGTCAGTTTAGCTTCCCAGACAGTTGCCTGCCTCTGTAATACCTTCCACATGGCCACTTAGGCATGGTACAACCTTCTGAGCTTCTCCACAAAGCTCCTGCCCTGTTTCAGTTCTTCTTCAAGACTCACTTTTGCTGGGCTGTAGACAGAGAATCAATCTGACTTCTACATACATTGATTCTTCTCCTCCCTTTCCCCTCCCCTGTCTATTTATCTTTACAGTGTGAGCTCCTCAAAAAAATGACTACCCCTGCTTGACTGTCTGGAAAGAATCTGGCACACCATGGGTGGTATAGCAAAGAAAGAAAGAATTCAGTCTTCGTAACACAGAGGTGGGGAACCTTTTATCGGTTGGGGCCACTAACCACAGAAAAATCACACACAAATGAGAAGCAACAACAACAACAACAACAACAAAAAAGTGGTTCCTGACCAAGAAGAAGAAAGACACTCCCCACATTCCCCTCGCACATCAGAGCCTAGGGGGGCCTAGCCTAGTAGATTTTGTATGCTCCAACCCCACAGTGGTGTGGTGGGGAGGAGAAGGCAGGAGGGCTGGAACACCAGTGCTGGCTCCCCAATGCTGGGGGGGAGCCCTGAGCCTTGGGGGCCGGATCCAAACAAGCCAGGGGCCACATCCAGACCCTGCGCCTGAAGTTCCCCACCCTTGTTCTAACACTGTCAAGGCTACATGCTATATTTAGAACAATAGTCTAAAACTGAGAGGGCCAACTGAATGATATATCAATCATTTCTTAAAGTTTTTCTTTTTTATTAATGCTTATGTAAGAGCAGGGACCTGCCCTGCTGAAAAAACCCAGTCCTGAGGGACTCACACCCTAAAGAGGCAAGACAGGCAAAGGACAGAAAGAAACTAAAGCAGAGAGAGAAGGAAATGACTTCCTCAAGTCATACTGCTGGTAAGTAGCAAAGCCAGACTTAAAACACTGGTCTCCTCAGTCCCAGGTCCCCATCTGCTCCCTTTGACCCTGCTGTCTTCCCCCTTTTTGAACAGCCAAGTCTGACAACAGAACTTACAAGTCCTGTATGCTTCTTACAGGATTCATAGGTCACAGAGCTCTCTGCACTTCTCCAGTTGTCCTCTCCAATCTCATCACTTAGGAGAAATTCATTTAGCTTCTGTACACTTAAAAGAAAAAGGCAGTGAGTGAATTCCAGATTGCCACAGGTAAACTGGTAACGAGCAGCACTCTGATCACCTCATCAGAGTTCTCAAACTTCATGATTGCCTGGACCACCTCTACTCGCTGGTGGACTGCATAGCATAGTAACTGCAGCAATTCTTTGTATGGAAAAAGAACAGTATGAAAGTAATCGATGCATTTTTAAACTGTTTTTTATTGCAATAAAAGCTTCTGGAAATAAGGAGAAGAACAGACACCATGTAACCAACCAGCTCCCAGCAGACCACCAGCAAGAGCTCTGTGGCTTGCAGAGCATACGCTGTTCTTGCTAAGTCATTCTTTTAAAAAAGATAATGTAATCTGTGTAGCCACTCACTGGCTGTTTTTTGGGCTGCCTCGATCCTCACTTATCCTAGGGACATGTAGCAAAGGGGAAAGCCCAACCCAGGCTTGCCGATGGGGAGGGGATGCAAAGGGGGCAGTTGCCCCAAGGCCCCGTGATTCAAAGGGGCCCAGGGCTCTCGGGTGCTGCTGCTGTTGCTAATGTGGCAGCGACGGTGGCTGGAGCACCAAACCCACACTCTGTGTTGCTCTGAGGGCTGGGGGAAACATGCTACACGCTGAGCAGCATGGAGGACTGGCTGCCCTGGCTCCGCCCATTCTGCTTGAGGCCCTTCCCCTTCCAGGAGTGTGGCACTACCATCCTCCCCACACACCTTGCCCAGGGGCTCTCGGAGAATGTCTGCTCCCCTGGCCCAACCACTTTGTGAGGGAAGTATGGCTATGCAAAGCCCCTGACGGAATATCCAAACCCCGAGTTTATCACCAGATGATGTTACAGGGGCCTCTTCATCAGGCAGTGCCAGGAAGCTGAGCTAACTCCACAAGGAATGGGCACACTAATAAACGTACTTCTTGCTTTGTGAAATAGGAATATGTAGGATACTACAGGAATATGCAATGATATCGACCTACTGCCTTAGAAGGTCTGGGTCAAACATTTCTTTCAGCCACAGTCAAAAAGTGTCCTGCCACCGGAGCTATGCTAATCCTTAATGTGAAATAAAGGGTCTCGTCAAAGTATAAGTATTTCTTTATGGAAGGGACAAGCACTTAATCCTATCAATTTATATGATTGATGGTACGGGCTGTAGAGTGGCCAAGCATGCATTCCTCATGCCTCTGCACTTGGGAGTTGCTAGGTTCATGGGAGTAAGATGATGGGACATAAATTTTCCAATGGGTGAGGTTTGTTTTGGCAAACAGGGTTTTGAAGAATGTCCTTTGGGGTGGCTAAGGATTGCAAATGAAACATACACACCATTTTGATATTAGGACAGCACTAAACATAGCACAGAGGGAGGAGGCATTTTGGGGTGGTTAGAGTTATGTAAGAAGGGGGTATGAGATTTTCCAATAGTCAGAGATCATGCTAAACTTCAGCAAAAGCAAAACACTGATTATTTAATTTGTTACTGAACTGCATGCTGGAGAATGGTGAGGGAGGGCTCAGAAGATGAATGTCCTGTTCTTAGTGTTATTATTATTGTTGTTATCCACCAAACAGAGGCAGCAGCAACAATGCTTTGCCAGAGTGCCTCAACTTAGACTTGGAGGGAGTACATGCGAGGGTGGCAAATTCAGTGCAGTGTTTAGATCCTGTCAGTGCTTGGCATCTCTGTCAGCAAGGCTACGTCTAGACTGGCATGATTTTCCGCAAATGCTTTTAACGGAAAAGATTGGCCGTTGGCACGGATGCTTTTGCGCAAAAAAGCCCCAATCGCCATTTTAACCATCGGGGCCTTTTTGCTCAAAACAATTCTGGGTTGTCTACACTGGCCCTCTTGCGCAAAAGCATTTGCGCAAGAGGGCTTTTGCCCGAGCGGGAGCATCATTGTATTTGCGCAAGAAGCACTGATTTTGTACATTACAAAGTCAGTGCTCTTGCACAAATTCAAGCGGC
Source organism: Rafetus swinhoei (assembly GCA_019425775.1). Classification (NCBI taxonomy): domain Eukaryota; kingdom Metazoa; phylum Chordata; order Testudines; family Trionychidae; genus Rafetus; species Rafetus swinhoei. Next base: position 231,052,173 of record CM033437.1, read on the forward strand.
CAGTGTAGACAGCTGGCAAGTTTTTGCGCAAAAGCGACTGCTTTTGCGCAAAAACCTGCCAGTCTAGATGCAGCCCCAAGAGTATCAATCTGCACCAGCTGTGATGGGAGATTTAGGACACATACACCTTCCCCTCCTCACCCCCCTTCCTTTTTCCTTTCTCTTCCCCTCGCCTATTTATTTCCAGTTTTCATATCCCCTACTCATAACTCCGGTCATCTGAAGAAGTGGGCTGTGCCCACGAAAGCTCATGATACCATCTACATGTTTTGTTAGTCTATAAAGTGCTACCAAACCATTTGTTGTTGTTTTTTGTAACGGTATGTCTACACTACAGCACTATTTCGAATTAACTTAAATAGTTAATTCGAATTAAGCTGATTCGAAATAACGCATCTATACACAAAAACTATTTCAAAATAATGTTTTGCTATTTTGAAATAGCGCGTCCACACTGAGTGGACCCTGAACCGAAGTTAAGGCTGGCCGGAACCAGTGCTGGCAGGACATCAGGTTAGGACTTCAGTGTGTGGGCTCCGTGCTTAACTGAGCTCCGTGCTTAAAGGGACCCTACCCCCAACCCGGACAGACAGTTCTCAGGGTTCCCCGCTTGCTTGTCTACCTCGATGAGGGACAGCAAAGCAGTCCTGTCTTGGAGTGCCCTGAGTGCCCGCACTCGGGACAACACAGCACTCGGCCACATGGAGCCAGAGCTGCCCCTGGGCACGCCGGTGTGTCTCGTGGGGTTGGTGCCATCAGCCTGGCTGCACTTGCTGCAGGCTGCCATCCGGGGGTTCCATTGGGGGGCTGTCAGGATTCAGGAGGCCCTGAGGGAGAGTGTCCACCACAAGGAGCCCTCAGATCCTCCCTGGTCCTCCCCACCGGGGGCTCGTGCTCCATTCCTCCCTCACGTCCTTCCACTTACCCCTCCCTAGCCCCCCTTCCTGATGTCAAATAAAAGACACGTATGTTCAAAAATAGAAACTGGGTTTATTGAACAAAACTAGGGGCGGGGGGATGAGCCTCTGGGGAGACTGGGAAAAGGAGGTGGGAGAGGGGAAGAGAGAGGGTAGGAGAGGGGAAGGGGAAACCTGGGAGGAGGGAGCTGGAAGGGGGAAGCAAGGGGAAGAAGGGGGCCGGGAAGCTCAGGGCTCAGGTTTGGGGTTCTCGCCGGACCAACCTGACTTTCATGCAAACCTGCTCCTGGGTTCGCATGTGGCCTTTGGTGGCCAGGCTGGCAGCTATCCTACCATAGATGGCCGTGTTCCTCTGTCTAGGGCTGAGATCATGGAAGTTGGGGGCATCACCCCCAAACCTGAATAAGGTCCATGATCTCCACCCTGGACCAGGAAGGCGCCCGCCTTCTCCAGCCCCTGTCAGGCTCCTGGGAGCTGGCAGACTGCTCCTGGAGAGCGGTGAAGGGCTGGCTGCCAGTGGCTTGCTGGCTCATGTTTTGGGGCTACTGGATCAGGGGCCCCGGTCGCCACTGCTGGCTCTGGGCTGGCAGGCTTGGAGCTGGCACAGGCACTGTGGCCAGGGTCTACCCCTTTAATGGTTCTGGGACTGGGGGAGAGGAGAGTAAGTTTTCCTGGTTGTGCCCAGAGTGGCCACCAGGGCTCCCTGGGAAGGGCTGGAGGCCCCCTATTTCGAATTAAGTGTCTACACAGCACTTAATTTGAATTAGCTATTTCGAATTAGGTGTTATTCCTCGTAGAATGAGGTTTACCTAATTCAAAATAAGGGCTCCGTTATTTCGAATTTATTTCGAAATAGCGGTTTGTATGTGTAGACAGCTATTACAGTTAATTCAAAATAACTGCTGTTATTTCGAATTAACTCTGTAGTGTAGACATACCCTAACAGACTAACTCGACTACCCCCTGAAGCTCAATACACTGAGACACCAATTCCTTTCACATAGGCCTCTGAGGAGTCAACAGATGGAAAGACCTTTCAGTCTCCAACAACCATGAAACTAGAGAGGAATTCCATCACTAGGAAAGTTGTTTTGTTAGGCTATATATTTTGGGAAATGTCATGCTTAAATGATAGCAAAGTTTGATAAAATCCCAGATTTTGTGACTTCTATGATTTTCCTTTAGGGCTTATCCCTGTAGTATGTATGGCAATTTCCTGCAATATCCTGGACAAATCTTATTGAATTAAGTTTAACTATTTTAGGAGTTCATTTCGGGAAAAATGTAAACATGTATGTATTATTGTGGGATTGTATGTAATGTCTCTAGGGGAAAGACATGACTAATATAATGAAAAGTGTTATGAGCTTCAAAGGAATATTTGAAATAATGGTCTGGACAAGAATGAATTTTTAAAGATAAGTGGGTTTCTCAGGAAATCTCTAGGAGGAGTTGTTTGCAAATGTGTCCCCTTAGTTATGCAAGAATTCAGCCTTTTGGATCTTCACCCTGAGGAGTGTACCACCTTCTGCGACCACCAGTTAAATGAGGACAAGACCAGAGGGGCTATGAGAGGATGGTTGCCCCTCACTGGTAGATAAGAGGTTAAAACAGCTCTGTAAGAGGACTGAGGCTGGGAGCCAATTGCAAGCAGACTTGAGGCAGCCAATCAGGGCCCATCTGGGCAATATAAAAAGGTGGCTAGTCAGAGGGAGTTCATCAGGCCCTGCAATCCTCCCAGACAGCAATGCCCCTTAGCTTGGGCACTGACCTACTAGTGGTACCCACACCCAGATTCCTCCCCAAAACTCACCTTGCTCAGTGACCAACTACCATTCATCATCTAGCTCCTTCCTGCAGGGGCAAACCTCAATCTGAACTGGCCATTTCATCATTGGCAAGGGGGGGTTGGACCTGCTGCCAGAGGCAACAGGTTTGAAAAAATGTTGGTCGTGCACAGAGTGGTGCTTTTTAAAGGTGCTAGGGTGTGAGGACTCTGGCTCTGAAGTGGGGCTGGGGATGAGGGATGTGTGAGGTGTGTGAGGTATATGAGGGGATGAGGGATTTGGGGGGTGTAAGTGGTTGGGGCTAGGGCCCCTATATTCCTCTTTTCCTCTCCTCTGCCTCTTCTCCCTTCTTCTCCTCCCCCCATTCCCAGCACCACATACACTTACTTAAGACCCAGACAGGAAAGACTCCACTCAGAGTTGTCTGGAGGTAGAGAAATGCCTCCTCCCCTCCTCCTTTATCAGCCACAGCTGTCAGCTTGCTGCTGGGGCTGCTCCCTATAGCCAAGCTGCAGTGCAGCCACCAGCAAAGGAGAGCACTCCAAGCAAAGCTACTTGGTACAGGCTGCATGAAGGGCAGGGTGCAGGTCAGGTCTCTGAAGGAAAGCAGCTGTCAGGGATGCTTGGAAGAGGTGCATGGGACTGGCAGGCAGGACCAGAGGAAAGACCCAGCCTGACATTGGTGGAGCTAGGCTCCCAGGACCCCAAGACTGGTGGAGCCCAGGCACTATGGGCCCATATAACTCACTGCATATGCCTGTTGCCTATTCCTACTGCCTATTCCTACTGCCCCAGTACATTTTCAGGCCTCTTTCATCTGCCTTTTGTCCAGTTGCCCACTTTTGCGAGATTCTTTAGTGACTCCTTTCAGTCTGCTGTGGACTTAACTATGTTGAGTAATATTGTGTCACCTGCAAACTTGGCCGCTTCCCTGTTTACCCCCTTTTACCAGATCATTTATGAATATGTTGAAGTTCCTTGGGGGACCCTGATATTTCTCTCTCTCCTTTCTGAAAACTGACCATTCATTACTACCCTTTGTTTCTTGTCTTTTAACCTGTTAGTGATCCATGAAACACCTTCCTTCTTACCCCATGACTGTTTACTTTGCATAAGAGCCTTTGGTGAGGGACTATGTCAAAGGCTTTCTGAAAGTCCAAGTATACTATACCCACTGGATCAACCATTGGGAGCATGTTTGTTGATCCCCCTCAATGAATTGGAATAGATTGATCATGAATGATTTCCCTTTACAAAAGCTACAAAAGTTGACTCTTCCCCAACCAATTATGTTCATCTATGTGTCTGATAATTCTTTTCTTTACTATCTTTTCAACCAGTTTGCCTTGTCCTAAAGTTAGGCATAGCAACCTGTAATTGCCAGGATTGCTACTGGAGCCTTTTTTAAAAAATGGCATCACATTAGCTATTGGTGAGTCATCTGATACAGAAGCTGATTTAATTGATAGATTATATACCATAGTCACCAGTTCTGCCGAGTCATATTTGAGTTCTTTCAGAACTCCTGGGTGAATGCCATCTGGTCCTGCTGACTTATTACTGTTTAATTAATCAATTTGTTCCACAACCTCCTGCAATGACACCTCAGTCTGGGACAGTTCCTCAGTTATATCAACTAAAAAAAATAGTTCAGGTGTGGGAATCTCCCTCACTTCCTCTGTAGAGTAGATCAAGGAAAAGAATTCAGTTACATTCTCCACAGTGGCCTTGTCTTCCTTGAGTGCTCCTTTGGCACCTCAATTGTCCAGTGGCCCCACTGGTGTTTTGGTAAGCTTTCCACTAGGCACCTTTCCTTCCATGTTACATAATGGGACTAAATATTGGTACAAGGCTTTCTGAATCCTGTTGGGAAAACTAACTGGGTTACATTGGTTACCTTATGATGGCCTTGACTGCAAATCTAACCACAGTGGAGAGCAGGAACAGTGGTGTGACCAGGATGTGAAACAACGACAGTGATGCAAAGGCCTGTGCTGGCTGCAGTGTTGTGACATTTGTATATTCATAGGTCACAAAAGTCTGTCACAACAAAACAAGAGAAGATTAATGAAAAGGATGCCATGCTACATAGAGTGATTCAAAACAAAGGATAAAACACCTCATTTTGCCTAAGTAGGGGTTGAGTACAAATTGAATAAGGACCTCAGTGTTTGGTGCATACACATTTCTTACTGCTCAGCATGAAGGGTATTTCACTTGTGCATTAGTTGTGAAATTCTTTTGTGTTCAGAACGCTAGTACAAACACATCCCATTTAAGTCCAACTTTATGACCTATTGTGAGGATTTAAATTATCTGGGCCTTCTACTAGGCTCACGTACATGAGTGAATTTTACTCAGGATATGTCTACACAGCAAAGTTATCAAATATATAGTAGCCCAATGCCTGTGACTCTGTAATGCTGTAGCATTACAGTCTTGCCTCTGGGGGGCGCTGTTGCCTCCCTCCGTGGCTCTTGGCTGACTTCTGCGTCGCTCAGCTGGGCCACCATGGGGGAGCAAGTGGCGCAAGCGGCCATTTGGGGTCCACGCTCCCCATGTAGCACGGGTGCTGCATGGGGACCGTGGACCCCAAACAGACGCTTGCGCCACTTGCTCCCCCACTGCAGCCCAGCTGAGCAGCGCAGAAGTCAGCCAAGCGCCACAGTGGGAGGGGAAGGGGGGCGGGGTGGTGACGTACACAGCCAGGGGGTGGGGCCCGGCCGTGTACATCACCGACCCGCCCCCTTTCGCCTCCCGCCGTGGCGCTTGGCTGAGTTCTGCGCCGCTCAGCCAGGCCACCGCGGGGGAGTCCAAACGGCTGCTTGCTCCGCTTGCTCCCCTGTGGTGGCCCGGCTGAGCAGCACAGAACTCAGCCGAGCGCCACGGCGGAGGGGAAGGGAAGTGGGGCCCCCGGCTGGTTACGTCACCACCCCGGCCCCTTTCCTCTCCTGCCGTGGCGCTTGGCTGACTTTTGCACCGCTCAGACGGGCCGCTGCACAGGAGCAAGTGGTGCAAGAGGCCGTTTGGGCTCCACAGTCCCGTGCTGCATGAGGAGCATGGAGTCCAAACAGCTGCTTGCACTGCTTGCCCCCACACGGGGAGCGTGGAGCCCAAACAGCCATTTGGGCTCTGCGGTCCCCTGAGTGAGAGGCAGGAGGGGGAGGAGAAGAGAAAGAGAGATGGAGAAAGAGGCAGGAAGTGGAGAAGAGCTGAGAGAGGGGGCCGGGAGGCAGGAGGAAGAGGAGAGAGAGAGAGACGGACATGGAGGAGAGACCCCAAAATCCCGTTTTATGATGGGCTTTTGGCTAGTTTTGAAATAACAGCTGTTATTTTGAAATAGCTTTCCTAGCATCTAAACAAGCCAACTGCTATTTCAAAATTAATTTGAAATAGCGGAGGGCTTATTTTGAAATTTGTAAACCTCATTCCACGAGGAATAGTGCCAATTTCAAAATTGCTATTTTGAAATAAGCGCTGTGTAGATGCTTATTTCAAAATAGGGGGCCTCCAGCCTTTCCCAGAATGCCATGCTGGCCACCCTGGCCACAAGGTAACTTCTGATCTGATGCCCTGGCCTTAAATGTGATTCAGCGTTCAATCAGTGTGGACGCGCTATTTAGAAATAGCAAAACGCTATTTAGAAATACATTTTGTGTGTAGATGCGTTATTTCAAAATAAGATATTTCAAAATAACTATTTTGAAATTAGATATTTCAAAATAATGCTGTAGTGTGGACATACCCTCAGAGACAATGGAACAACACGTCAAGATACACAGCCAAAGTAAGTTATTCTCAAACCTAGTCTGTCCCCTTCCAGTTCAGTCAGATTTTGATTTCCTGTTTGGTTTCTGCTGGTGCCTGAAATTAATATTGCTCTTTGCCTGATTTCTTTTTCACATGCCCACATCTCAGGTGTGGTAAATTTACATTTTGGAATTGGATCGGTTAGTATAATACTGCTAAGCAATCAGCAGGGACATACTAATCCACACATTGTTTCTATGAAAAGTAGGTCCTTTATAAACAATGACAATGTTTTTAATTTCTTTTCAGATAAAGGGGAAAATTATTTCTTACTGCAAGAACAGCTGCTATTGGGATGGCTGCATTCATAAAAACTGTGGAAAGAAATAAAATATATATTAGATTATTTGAGCTTTGCAAAAATAATCTTATTAAATAGCAATACTTTACAACAAAACCATAGTATGTTAAATAGTGTTAGTTGAGAAGGTCAACCTCCAAGTGTTGTTTCCTATCCCTTAAAATTCCCAAAGGAAAACTCCTTAGCATAAAGACATTTCCTTCCATAACAGACTTAGATCTTAAATAAATGAGCAAACCAAGAAATGTTATAGTTTCCATATTTCAATGAATTGAAATATTTTCATATGAACTGCAGAATTATGTATCATAGCCAAAAACTGCTTCAAAAGGACAATTTACTATTGGGGCCATTTTCTTGAACTCTACCTCATTACAAGGAATGTAATTTATTTTGGTTCCTAATTTATCTCTGCCCCAATCATACCTGATGATGTTATCTCAGTGCTTATTAGTGTAAAATCTTGTAACTAAAGTTACAGAACAACTTTTTACAAGTTAAACAATAATATTTGTCATATCTTTAATTTTCCTTCACGTTCCGTAACAAAATAGTCACTACCATAAGTACAGGCATATCTTGCTTCAACTGAAGTAAAAAAGAAATTAGTATTGAGCACTAGATCCATAATTAAGAGCTATGCTACAAACAATGCTGCCCCTGGAACAGAAATACTTACTGGAAAGAGATGTGTAAAGTGCAAAGGTTTTGAGACTTATGAGCTCCTTCGTTCTGGTTTCCTCTACGCTAGTACAAAATATGTGCTCCCAGGCATACAACTTTAACAGCTTAATGCCTTTCAAGATCTCATTGGTTTTCTTTAATCTCTCAGTAGAATAATCCTTTACATTAGGAAAGTAAGAAATTACAAATTACATAATTACTTTACACATATTTTATTAAGAATGCTTTTATCTATCACTTTGGTTCTAAAATCAACCAAAATATTGACACTAGGTTGACCTACTATGTACCTCTAAGTATTGTACATAATTAAATTATATGACATTTCATGTTCTTTGAGAATTGTAGAGAATTTAAAATCATAAAAGCAAATAAAAGTAATTCTAAATTTAAAAAATGAAAATTAATACATCTTGGGGAAAATAATCTGAAACCTATATACCTAACTGGAAATGAAACCTGAGAAGTGATAATACTGAAAAAAGATGGACAAAATGAAGAAAATACATTTGAAGCTGCAATGTGATATTGCCTGAAAAAGACCAATTTTGGCCTGCGTATAGAGGGTTCACATAATACAGTATGTGCTTATTTTATTGATTCATTTAGATAATAACCCCTTATCTGCAGAATTGTGTTAATCTTTTTGGGGCACATCATTAAAAAAAAATACCTTAACAAGTTGGGAGGAATTCAGCAAAGAGCAACAAAAAAATCAGAGGAGTGTAGGAAACCATGTCTGAAAAAAAAAGGACAAGCTAGATCCTCAGAAAGACTGGGCTCAATCAAACTGACTCAAGTTGATATGTTTAGCTTGGCTAACTGACAATTAAGATATGAGGGAGAAATGGTGACAGTCATCAAATATTTGAAGATGCTAGACATGCAGGAGGGTTGATAAGAGTTCTAATCTGAGGGGTTAGAAATAGGAGTTAAAGGATAACATTAAGAAAATTTAAAATTAGGGTAAGTATCAAGATAAATTTCCAATCATTAAGCTCTATTAGACTGGAGAATCATTTTCCACTGATGGAGAATGTGTAAAAGGGATGATGCAATATAAGTATGGGGGTTATTAAAAAATGCAACAGACTTTTAGATGAAGTATTGCACCACAGTTAAAATACTGTATGTGATCTATATCAAAAGGGGTTATTCATATGATTTAATAGTTCATTTCTATATTTCTATTAGTCATTTTTATTAACTTCTATCATTCCATAGAGTACATAAGAAAGGGTCTCCATGATATCTAAAGCATGATCATTGATGTGATCCAGCTACTTAGATAGGGTACGTCTTCACAATGGCACTATTTTGGGATAACGTCTGTTCTCCCAAAATAGCATTCTGCGTGTCTTAACAGCACACCTATTATTTTGAAATACATTCAAAATAACAGGCTTTTTATTAAGGCTTTTTGTAAATCTTGTTGCACAAGGATTAAGGAAGATGCCAGAATAGCAATTTATTTTGAAATTAGTGCTCTGTAGACAGTGCCAAATTTCGAAATAAGCTATTTCAAAATAAGCTATGCAATTTGCATAGGTCAAATTGCATAGCTTATTTTGAAGTATGCACTACTGTGTAGACGTACCCATAGGGTGAAATTTACTCCTTTTAAAAAGGTCAGCACGAGGTGCATATACAATGTAAGGGCCAAGATCAGCAAAGTATTTAAGCATGTGTTTAAGTGCTTTGCTGAAAAGGGATGAACAACTGAATCGGGACCTACCCCAAGTCCTCAAAAGATATTTAAGTTCCTAACTTCCACAGATTTCCACAGAAGTTAGGATCCTAACTACATTTGAGGATCAGGCCCAAACTCCTCATTATTATCAAGGCTTAAGAAAGATCTGAGTAGTTAATAAACTTTGTGCTGACCCTCAGATGAAAGGTTCTGCAGAAGAACAAAGTGTTATTACTAATAGAAAACAAAGAACTGTCTTTTGGGAATGTTTATTATTAATGAAATTGACCACTTACTTAATTTTGATTTTTAATGTTTAATTTATCTTTGGGATGTCAGCAAATAACTTCCATATAATACAATTGTATCTGTACAGTGGTAATATTTTCAACTGTTTTAAAGAGGTGCATTAAGTACATTATATATTACACACTTTAGCTGAAGTTACCAATACATGGAGTTACACTCTGGCTGATACTCATATTCCAGATTACTCCTTATTTCTAAACTTTTGAATATCCTCTCCTCCAGTATTAACCTACAACAATGACATCAAAGATATCCTATTGAGCATGCTCAGTGAGCTCTTTGGTTGAAGGAAGGAGAAAGAAATATCTAACTTTTAGCATAATACTTCCGAATTATGATTGAAGTTCTACAGAATGGAGAACACCTTAATAAGAAAGGCACTCATGAATTATTGCTTGATTAAATTTGCATGGAAGAAATTCAGAGGGCCAGAACGAAACTTATTAACTACTCAGGTCTTTCTTAAACCTTGATACTAGAAGTGAGGCTCTGGTTCTCAAAGGTATTTAGGATCCTAACTTCTGTGTAAATCTGTGGAAGTTAGGAATAAGTTTGCAAACAACTTGTAAAGTAGGCAAATATTATTACTCTTATTTTACAGATCTGGACATTGAGTGACAAAAAGTGAAATGGCTTACACAGCAAAGTTTACTAAGCAAATTATTTGGAAAAACACCCCAGAAATAGAATATAGAACTCCCGATTCCTGGTTCTCTGCTTTAACTACTGGACCATAGGCATCACCAAAATAAATTACTTACAAGCGTGCTCTTCTGAGCCTCAGCCAGCTTTGTAGCTATGAAATATTGTATTGGAGCAAGCAATACAATAACAGCGGCACCAACCAATGCACTTTCTTTAAGTAAATAATAAAGGAGGATCACACCCATTATGATCTAAGGAGGGAAAAGACACACAGGAAAAGCAATACATTTCAGAACCCCTACAAGACAGTAAGAAAAAAAAATTCTCTCAGACTATGTAGTTCAATAGTCCTTAGAATTTGCATTAATTTAAATAAAATCTCACTTCTAATTTACTTCAGCAGTTAAATCTTGAAATTCTAGGGGTTGTTTCTGGAAATATTAATCATCTTTATTTATTTGTATTGTAGTAGCACCATGTCCCCTTGGCACGGACAAGGACTCCAGTGTGCAAAGTGCTGTACAGACATAGAATGAGAAGATAGCACCTGTTCCAAAGACTCAAGCACACAGTGCCATATACGTAGGTAAGCCAGTAGTTCTCCAGAGTCAGTGGGCTTGATTCTTATTTGCACAAAAGTCTCTTTACACCAGTTAAAGGGGCAATGAAGTGAGTATCATTACATTTACATTCAACTAAAGGTATCTTTGCCCTGCCAGAGGGAGTCCAGTTGTAAGGGCCAGGGCAAGTACTAATATGAATAAGGGGTACTCATGTCAGAAAGGGCATGCAGAATTGATTCCCTACTTATTTGTTTTACATTTTCAGTTAACTAATGAATTCAATTACACGTCTCCTCATTGCATAGCTTCATTGCTAGCCTCCAGTCATGTGTGAGATTTTGCAGAGTATTATTTATATCCATAAAGACCCCTTCCTTAGTGGAAACACAGACTACGTCCCTGGTGGCAATTCGTACCTGAGGCAAACCCTGCTGTAGTTTCTCAGGCCCCAGTCCATCCTTTCAGCTACCTTTGAAGATGCTTCACACCTTACTGGGCACACTCAGCAAGCTGTAGGATCAGCTCCCAGTCTTTATTGAAGACTAGCAGGATATGATTTGATGGCATTATATTTAGGATTAGATTGTAACCTCAGCCATAAACTACCTTACTCCAGGAGCAGTACTGGAAGTCACTGTTCCTCAGAAACATACTTCAGAGATCCTCTGCTTCTGGAGAGACGGCATCCATATTCCTCTGCCTGACTACATTAGAGAGAGTCACACTCTAGCCCAGGACTACTGAACACGTGGCCTGCAGGCCACATCCGGCCCATGGACCATTTGTTTGTAGCCCATGGTGCAGTTTGGGTTTAGACAGGGCTCAACATGCGGCCCGTGTGTGAGATCCTTTGAACATGGTCTCCACTGGGAACACGCTCCAGAATGGCAAGGCATCTGCCAGGTGGAGTGAGCACTGAAAGATGCAAGTGGACGGGCTGGCTGGAACAGATGGATACAGGGTTTCGGCGTTATTAGTCCCCAGGGAGGAGGTGCTGGGAGTGCCGGGGCATTGTAGGAAGTGCTTTGTATTCATGCCCATCAGTGTGAAATAATCTATTTGCATGTATTTGCAACCACACTTAAGTTGCAGCTCTCGGCATGTGCTATGAGTATTATTGTGGTCCCTGGGGCTTCCAAAGTTGAGTAGCCCTGGTCTAGCCCATAGTTACCAAATGTTAATTCCATGCCTTTTTTTCAGAGAAAGAAGCAAAATGAACTGCTGATTCAGAAATATTACCTCCACATATGAATTGCTGACACCAGTAGCTGCCCAATGCTTTCACAATGAAAGAAGCTTTAAAAATATACTGTATACATTTTACGTTAGTTTTTTAAGTCCTAGTCTCAGCTACAAGATTGACAACAGTTCACAGATTTTAAGGCCAGAAGGGATCATTGTGATTATTTATTTTGACTTGCTGCATACCACAGGCCATAGGAGGTCATCCAATAAATTCTCCATCATGCCCATAATTTCTGTACAAGCAACAGCAAATTTTTAAGTAAGAAATTCATTTCCCAAGCACATTTGATTCAAAATCTACTGAAGTTAATTAAAATACTGCCAATTGACGTCAGTGAGTTTTCAGTTAGGTCCCGTTGCTCCATGAGCTGGAGGAATAGCAAAGGAAGTGCCCATAGAAACTTCCTCAGACAGTCGTTTTACTTTCTGCTGGGATCACTTCCATGGATTAAGAAGATATTTCAGTTTCTGTATCTATTCTGTCCTTGCCACTTTCCTGAGGCTGATAAAAAGGAGACCATTATGCTACATAAAATTTAATCTATACATAATTGGCCCAGAAGTGACAGCAGTTCAATTAACCAGTCAAAAAACCTTCATATGATAACTATTTTTGGACAATCTAAACCAGCCTGGATTTCAAGCAGTGATTTGTAAATGTTGGTATAGTTACTAATCCCTTATTCCATCTCAGCCCTTTATTGTCTGTTTTTTCACCATACATTCTTTGTGATGTATAAAAATTAACAAATTGCTAAAAATAAACATACAAAAGTGTATGTTGCCATCAGTATTATGGATGAATTATATAGTGTGATGAATTTACACACTGTAGATCTAATTTGCCAAGGCTTTCATTCTTGTTGTTAATAATACCTATAAATTGTAACCTACAGATTCCGCTTTAAAAGACCAAGAGTAAATTTTTCAAAAATATCCTAGGAGCCTAAGACTGAAAGTCAAGTGGATTTAGGCTCCTAAATTGCTTCCTCACATTTGAAAATTCGGCTATGCCAACTCTAAGATTTTCTTTCCTTCTTTCTGATTCATCTGTACTTGTGCTGTACACAATCCAGACTGGTTTAGGCCCAGTGTTTAGAACTAGAATTTGATGGTAACTAGTGTATGTGTTGAATTCTCAACACCCAAAAATCAGTGCTCTTTTCTTACATTAATACTTTGACATACTATACCTTCTTTGCAATATAGGATCATAGATTTAAGGGCCCAGTTCTAACATTCTTCACTCTTGCCCCATGAAACAGTTGCTAATGAATACTGTAATACGAGTAATATTTTGGTCCACCAGTGCTTCCACCATAACTGCCTACACAGATTCACTTGTGGCAGTTGCAAAACAAATCGGAGCAGAGAAATGTACATAGGGGCTGTGGGAAAGACAGGTAATCCTTGCTAAAATTCACAGACTATTCCCCCTGGCTTATAAATATCACCCAAAAAATATCTCCCCATTGACCAGCAGTGATACTACTTCTTAGCCTTTGGAGAAGACAGTTCTATCCTTTAGTTCTCTTCCTTCCCAGAGCTTTGCATTTATAACTATAGTCCAATGCTACAGTGTCCACTTGTTTCTTAAATAGCCTCAACGATGTACATTGTGTTTAAAATATCTTCTGTTTTCAGGGGGGTTTCTTCTAAAAATTAGGCCCTTACTTTGATGCTCTACCTGAACGGGCATGGCCCAGAGATTGGGACACAGAAACAAGAACCACATCAGCTGATTTGTTTCTATGGCAACCAAGTTATTGATCTGTCCCAAGGTCATCTCTCCCATGGACAAGTTGGACGTGGACAGCCTCAGGATCTTGTTGTATATCATTGCCTGTAGGGAGGAATAAAGTACAGTATATAAAGTTACAACAGCCACCAGACATTGTAAATGTCAGTATCAGAGATTGTCCATTCCTGCAGTCCCCAAACAGAGAGATTTTGAAAGTACATAGGGAATAAATTGTAGAATTATTGCCTCAATTTTTGTTACTCCTTTAGTCATTACAAACAGTCCCACTGGGCTAAACATCTCCCTGGTGTGACTACACAGACCTTATTCAGCAGCAATGAATTTGGCTTCATGGGACAGCTCTTTCAGTCAAGGGCAGAGCCGGCCCAAGCTACGGGCTGACTGGGCTACCACCCGGCAATGGGGCACCCGAGCGGGGCTGCCGGACCAGGTGGGGGTGGGGCCGCACATGCGCTGGTGCCCCGGGGGCGGGGCTGCACATGCGACGGGTGCCCGGGGCCTGGGGGTGCCCCACGCCCAGGGGCGGGGCCGCGCATGTGCCGCACTCCCGGGGGCGGGGCCGCGCCCCCAGGGCCCGGGGTGCATGAATGGCTTGGGCCGGCCCTGGTCAAGGGCTGCAAGAATGGTGCTCATATGATATCAAGATCATAACAAAAATGACAGCAAAGTGTAGAGAATAGGGGATATGGGATAAGAAATAATACAGCTTCCTTTTGATGAAAAATATAAATAAGTCTTAACATAAATTCAGACAAATCTAAAATTAGGAGCAATTACAGTAATTGGCAGACTAAAACCCTGTAATTATAAAATAATTTATATCATGTTTTCTATTAAGTTTTCAAGTAGTAAACAATAAAGGCAAACAGATTCAAAGTGACCTGGTGGAGAGCATTTTGTACAGCCAAACAGGAGATCTGAGTTCGGGGTGGATTTTAGGACTGTACTCCCAATGTAGTATATAGGTTTTGGAGTAAAACAATGGTTATGTTTTCAGTCTATGATAGAGGGAGTTCAAACTTTACACATAGGTGCTAGAACGTAGGGTGCTAGGAGTGCTGTCACATCCCCTGGCTTGAACTAGTTTCCATCATATCCAGGTTTTTAGTTCAGTTAAATGATTCTCAGCACTTCCACTGTACAAATTGTCTCAGAACCCCGTCTTTACAAGCTCCAGAAGATATTGAGGTACCAATCCTCAGCTGTAGTTCAACATTTCACGGATAAAGGACAAAGTAGTGAAAGAATACAATGTGGAGCCATTACTAGGGCATTTTACAGCATGCCAATCTTGGAAATAATATCTTTACTCACCAGTAAGGCACCTCGTAAGTTGATGCCAGTTTCTATGGTAACATAATAGGAAGCCTGCAGAAATGTCCTCTGCAGAATGAGGGCCAGGAAGAGAAGAACTGGTAGGACATAGACATTTCTGAAAAAATCCTGTGAGGAGAGGTATGGATTTGATGGATCCTTAGACCAAAAAGAAAGAGAAGAAAAGTTTTTTTAGACAACTTTGTATGTTGCAAAGATGCTCTGTTGTTTGGACATTGGAAATCAGAAGATTGTTTTTACAAGGGCACAATAGGATTAATAATACTGTGGCAAAGCCCTGGCTACCCACAAAACCACAATTCTGGCTATATTGCTTACTAGGACCACCTGGAACCTCTTTGCAACCACAGGGACAGAATCCAGATGTTCCTGCTCTACCATTTAACACATCTGCTGATGGAGGATTGCTCTTAGTGGAAATCTGACAGGAAATTCTGATTCCAAATAGAGGGCAGCAATTCAACTATACAGTCAGGCAGTATCTACCATCATGGATGGATAAAACCAGAACTCTGATGGCCAAGATTCTGGCACTCAGGATGTGGGAGAAGCAATTCCCACCTGCCTTAATGCTGAATGATTGGCTGTTGATCTTTCCTGGACAAGTGAACAGTTACAGGGAGATGAGGACCAAATTGGCATGCTCAACACAAAGGCAGTGTGGCCAGTTCTTGAAATTTCATCATGAGTCTTGTGACATTTGATGCTTTTCTTAGGCTCTTTACATTCTTCAGTTCTTCAACATTTTGTGGAAAAATGTGTCCCTATTTTGAACTGAAAAATCAAAACATCTGGATTTTTTTCAACAAGCTCTTCCCCACCTTTCTCCAGGGCAGAGGTAATTTGCACCAGCCCTAGTCCTGGCATGGATGCAGCTGAATTGGTCAGTGCACTGCGGAAAGGAAGAGTCAAAGCTCCTCCAACCTGCTTGCCTCCAACCCTCTTCTTTATTTTGCCTTGCATGAGCAGGTATGTACCACAGATCACACTATAGTTCTATTAGAGTGATTTATTGTGGGGTCTGAGTCTGGCAGCTGGAGTCACAATGAAAGAATCTGTAGGGCAGGAGATGAAAAGGAAGAGCAGGTGCAAATAGTTTCTTCTTCCAATGTGGAACTTGGTTTAAGTGTTCCATATCTTGGACCAGTGGTGCCCCCTGGGTGACTGTAGCAAGCTTGCATGATGTATTTAGATTCTGCAGGGTTGCAAGCGTTCCTTTTTAAAAAGATGGCTGAATGGATAAGTTTCACCCTTTTTTCCCCAAACCTTTAACAATATAACTCATTTTAAAAACGAGCACCAAGGTTTCTGACATCTGCTGGATATGAAACATAGCACTTTGTCCTCTGGCAGCAATGGGCAAGTCAGAAATAGCAACATTTAGCAGAGAATCAATAACTCCACAACAGGTACTGACAGGGCTTCATAAAGCGAGTAATATTGTTCCTATGGGTTGGTTTGATAGTCCTAGAGACTCATGCTTTTCAATGATTTCTATCACAAGTACAGCACAGGCAAACAATAGTACAAGCTTTCTTAAGCTATTCCATCAGAGCACATGCTAGGAGTTAAGGGAATATTTTATTCATCAGGCCCATTTTGTTCTTGACTTCTCTGGTGCATTCTTGGCTGAATTCACCTACCCACTGAAATGGGAACTCATTTCACCTAGACTACAAAGCAACTGAAGAAGATAACTTTGTATTATATTGGGATAGTTGTTGATATTTTATTTGTATTTTATGTAATTCAATTCCTTCCCAGAATAAAAAAAAAAGCAAAAAATGTCTATACCTACAATCTGACTGTTAAAGTTGGAAGAACCATTTTGAATAACATAAGAATAGATCTGCTAAGCGTTCACCACACATGGGACGTGAATGCCTCATAAAGATGAAAAGACTTTTCTTTAACTCATTTTGTTTGCATTTTCCCATTGTCATGCTTTTCTGTGCTGCGCTGTTTCATCCAGGAAGGGAAGTGAATGTACCAAAATACTATGAGGAAAGATGTTCTTGTGGTATTTCTAATCCAGCTGGAAGCAGGATGTACTGGAACTGTTACAAAAAGCTCGTTCTCATGAAATTTCCATCCTGATTTCCAGATGAAAGAGATTTGGAAAGCATGAACCCACACCACGTCTCCAGACCCTTTAAGGTACTCTCCTCACTTTTGTTTAATATGCTCTGCTATTAGACTACAGGCAGGAGTACTCTGTTCCACCCAGGCTGGCTTACTTCTGTGCTCCCACACATAATCATTGCATACCCAGTTTTCTTGACATATGCAATTTCTCACCAAAAGGAAGGATGATTTTGTAGTTACACCACTGTCTGAACCCCAAGGAGATGGGAGTTCAATTCCCAGCTCTACTTCAGGCTTCCTATACAACATTGAGCAATCTATTAAGGGCCAGGTTTTCAAACATATTTAGATATCAAAAGATGCAGCTAGACACCTCATGATATTTTCAGACCTGCCTAAGCACCTTTGGTACCCAAGTGCCATTGAAATTAATGGGAGTGAAGCAGCTAACCTTGCATATACACTTTTGAGACCAGGGCCGGCTCTAGGCACCAGCAAATCAAGCAGTGCTTGGGGCGGCACATTGCCAGGGGCGGCATTTCCAGGTAAGCAGCCGCCCCCAGCAATGCCTGGCCCTGCCCCGCCGATTTTAAAGAGCCGTGGGAGGCGCCACTACCTGCTGCGCAGCTCTGGCACCATGTGCGCCCGGAGCCTGCTGGCCCCCCTCTGCCTCCTGCTACTGCCCGGCTCCATAGTGGAGCCTTCAGTATGGTAGCGTGCACAGAGGGTCAGGCCCAATGGGGTCTAGAGCCCTTACCTGCCCCCATCCCCGCCCTACCAGCATCAGAGAGCCTGATTTACCCCAAAGCACTGTCAGACACAGCTATGTCAATAGACACGTAAACTTATGAAGAAAACAAAATGGCCAGAGGAAAAAGGGGCAGGGCACTTTTCCAGGAGAGGAAAATCTCTCTCTCCTCCCTTGCACCCAGGTGACTTTGGGAGACACACAGGGGAGCCTCCTCTGAGCTCAGCTCTCAGACTCAAACCCCCTCCTGGAAAGGCGGCAGCTGGGAGCCACGCACTGTACCGCGCTCCCAGGCTAAGCCCATGCTGCTTCGGAAACTCCCAGGCGAGTCAATGCGAGGCCAGCTGCCCCCAGGGCTCCCAGTGATGCCACTTCTGCCACCAGCAGTTGTTGACCGTCAGGGTTGAGAACCAAATGCTTTCCTGCCCGGGCCTTTGCCAAGAAGCCGCCTAGGGAGACAGCCAGGGGCTGTCCTGTGCAGGAAGGAAGGGTGCCAGGCACTGGGCTTTCTCGCCTGCTCTTGAGCTGGCCCATTCAGCCCAGGGCTGTATGGAAAGGCAGGACTGGAGCCCAACTCCCCAGGGCAGCAATGGGGATTGTGCCCCAGGAGGGGCCGGCGATTGACGCCCATCCTCTTCCCGAGCCGAGTGGATGAACCAGCTTTTGGGCTGGGGATGAGAACCCCGTGAGAACCCCTCCCCCATTCCAGGCTGCTTATCGCCTGGGCTGCCAGAGGCCTAGATCTTGGCCAGATCCTCTTGTGAGCCAGACAGTGGCTGAGACCGGCTTTGGGTTCCCCAACACCGCTGCAGTTGTTGCATCAGGTTCCATTTGTCAGCAGGCCGGCGGTGTCTAAACGGCAGGCAATACCTGTTGGGGCTCCCCAGCGAGTGCGGCTCAGCTCCCCCTCCCCCCCGTCCAGCAATGTGTTGCAAGGATCCCCGCTGATCCCTCCCTGGGCTAATGAGAGCAGGGATCAGGGCCTGAAGCGGCGGCTCCTTTGCTAGGGGTAGCCGGGGGGAGGGAGGGTACCATGCAGCCTTGCTCGCCAAAGAGCGCCCAGTCCCGCATGGGGGTTACTGACAGCTGCGGTACTAGTCCCCCCCCCTGCCCCGTTAAGTGTCAGTCCCAGCTGTTCGCAGGCAAACCCAGCGCGTGTTGGGGAAGAGACGAAAGAGATTTAGGAGCTGGATCTTCCAGGTGAGGCTTTTTCATGGCTCTGGGACAGGCTAAGCGGCACCCCCAGCCCCGCTTGTCCTAATCCTTCCCCCCTCCTCTCCCCCCCAATCCCTTATATCGCCTTGGATGTGTAGGATATTCTGGGAACCTAGACGCGGAGGCATTTTACAGGAGCAGGTCCCTGGGATGAGGCGGTGATGGGAAAGCGGGAACTGGGTGGGGAGGGGATGCCAGGGGACATTCCTGCCAATTAAGTGGAAATGGAAAGTCAGACCTGGGAGCCTTTTACTGAAAGGAGAGAGCAGCGGGGAAGGAGACGCTGGTGATTGTTAGATTTTAAGGCAGGAAAATTCCCGAACTCGTCTCCCAGTCTGGGTGGGGAGTAAATCTGGAGGGGTATGCCTGAAAGAAGGGCAAATGCAAAAGAGACTGGCCTTTCATTAGGCCAGTGGCCCCCAATACACCAAGTCCACTCAGACAGCTCCCATCCTTTTTGCATCTCAGAGACGGGCTTGGAATGACGTTAAAGAGCAAAACAGGTGATACGCCAGACCGCTCGGCAGCCTTTCATTTCATTTCTTGCCGTTGCCCCCCAAGGCAACTAAAAATCCCTTCAACGCGGAGTGAGATTAACCCCACGTTCGCTCCGAATCCGAATCCCAACCCACTTTACCCAGAAAGACCCGGGTAGAACCATGCGTGCCGGTCTAGTGAGAACTGAGCCATGGGGACTTGTGAGGTGGAAACGCGCGCTGCACAATCCCCAGGCAATGCCATAGTTCAAGACTATCTGCTCCCACTTTATCCATCGCTCGAATTGCTCGCTCTTGGCTCCCTAATGCCACCTATAAACACATTCAAGCCAGATATTCCCTAGACTCAGGGAGCATGTTGTCCCGCCTCACTCACAAGACTTAGCAGTCTCCTTGAAAGGATTGTACCTGTTTAAAACCTTTCCCAGGCTTTCCTGCCCTTCGTCCTCGATTCGCTTTTCTCTCCTTTCCTGTCTACATGAAGTGGAAAGGAAACGAACCAGAATGATGGCTTTGGGAAAAACTTAATTTCCAAAATTCATTAGCCAAGTTTTGGTAAACTCTGTAATACTGCCGCGCCCTTTCTTTTTGGTGCCCAACAAAATAAGGAGCATACATGAGCTTATTTCCCATTTTCTGGGTACAGGAAAGAGTTTAAACCGCTTTAAAAATTTTTTGCTTAGGGCAGCAAAAAACCTAGAGCTGGCCCTGTTTGAGACTCCCATTAGGTGCTTAGCTATATCTGTAGGAACCTAAATATCTTTGAAATGCTAGCTCTTAATTTCTGTCTATACCTCAGTTCTCTATATGTGCACTGGGGATAATAATATTGTCCTATCTCAATTAGGGGGAGGATTTTGTAGATACATTAATTAATGTTTGGGAAGTTCTCAGACAAGAGGCTGATGGGAGAGACAGAAATAAGGGCTTAACTAAAATTGGTAGAAAATTTAAAAGCGAAACAAAATGGCCAGGGCAATGGGGAGGAAGCTTATGAAAATACATTAAATGTAGTTTGAAAGGAGTTCAAAAGTCATCAGGCCAGTCTGACTTCTCTGGCGGAGGTTTTAAGTTCTTCCATTTATTCTGAGCTCCCCTTAAATTTACAGGTTCCAAAAAGTGTTTGCCCCAGCCAGCAGTAATTAAAACGACAGAAAACGGATACATTGAAAAGCGCACTGAGAATGAAAACAGACCCATGGTTTCCCAAATTTCAGAGCAAAAATTATCACTTCTGAAGTGAAACACCTCATTCTTTGATTGTGCAATAAAACCAGAATTTAAGGTTCCAAAGAAGAAAATGTACTTTGACTTTTGACTCTGTGGCTGTGATCCAAAGCGTTAAGTTTCAGTGATGATAAAGAGCTTTAATAGTTCTTACACTCTTGCAATCCAACACTGTGGGTACAGTCATGTGGTCTAACCCTGTGGGAATAGCAGGAATTCTCTCTTCTACTTCCACAAGTTTTTTTTCTAACCTACTTCTACAAGCTTCTAGGAACTGCCCCTTAGCTATTTTTCCAGGAGGTTGGACAGAGACAAACATTAGCAGAGAGGTATAGGGAAGCTTGCACTGCCCCTGCCTATGCTGTATTTGCACTGTGACAACCAAACACTTCAACTTCCAAGTCTGAGATTCTAGCAACGCCCTTCAACCAACACTCATTTCACTTGAAAGAAATAATGAAAGTAACAAAATGGTTATCAGTTGCCAATAAGAATACATAGCTGGAATACAGAAAGCCTCAAAAACTGATGCCACACAAAGTCTTTTAACCAACATTGACTACTTACTTTTGCAATTGTTGTATCATTTTGATTTGTATTTTGGAAGCTACGGACTATGCCAGAAATGCATAGTGGCCCAGCAAAACCCAGCAGGTCAGCCAAGTAACGGAAGGTGCTGCTAAGAAGGATTGGCCGTCCAAAAGCCCTGTACATTGCTAACCATATAGAAGGAATCCGATTCGGCTGGTTTGCCACCTTTTTCTGGAAAACAAAGGAATGAATGCACCAAGAATTAGTCTCACTGGCAGCTTTATGGCAGCTTCCATTTTATTGCTCTTATGCCTTTTTGGATGCCCAAGTGTTTTATGGAAGGGTTATAAATTAGATTAGGTAGAGAGACAAGACAGACAGACAATTTGATAGATTCTCAGATTATTTTCACAATAACAAAACTTACCCTAAAACACATTGATCTTGTTTGTTATGGTTCCCCCCCCAAAGTCATAACAATTATTGTGCATCTGAGAAAAGTCAGATGTAGCCACAGATTGCTATTTATCATTGTCATTTGTATAATATATAGAAGGCCTGATCCTGCTTGTGTGAGGTCAATGGTACTTGAAAGAGTAGAGACTGATGTGAGTAAAGGTTTGCAGGCTCAGACCCAGATAAATACAGACAAACATGATGTCATGCACCGAAATGTCCATCTCTTAATGTCTTCAACTCAAGACTGGATGTTTTTCTAGAAGATGTTCTTTAGTCAAACACAAATTATACTTCAGTCATACACAAGTTACTAGGCTCAATGCAGTGGTAACTAGATGAAATGTAATGGCCTGTGATATGTAGGTGGTCAGACTGGATGATCTGGTCTCTTCTGACATAAAAATTCTAAAAATCCGTGAACCATTGCTCTAAAGCAATCTTCATACATAGTCATGTGGCCAGCTGGAGGCTACATGACAGATCTTAACATCTTTGGATCTATGGAGAAAAATGTTTCATTCAGTGGATCTGTACCCTACAGAGAATTTCTGTGTGGTCCAGGCAATCGCTTCTCACAAACTACAAAAGCTCATTACAACAGTCTATAACCCACTAACAAATCTCCCACACACCTCAAGCTGCTTTCCCCAATCCTTTCCTCCCTATCATGGGAAGAGTGTTAATGGGCCACTTCACCTTGGATTGCCCCTTGACATTTACTGTAACTACTTATGTGAAATAATCTGTTTCACTTTGTATGTAGCTGTGATAATTTGAGTAACTTTCCAAGTCCTGAAGAAGAGCTTTGTGTAAGCTTGAAAACTTGTCTCTCGCAGCAGTAGAAGTTGGTCTAGTAAAAGATACTGTCTCGTGCACCTTGTCTCTCTAAAAATGCACCTGTCATTCTTCTAGCTGTACTTATGCCTCAAGATTGTAACCCTGACCAGGCCTTTTATGAGTGTTCCTACAGACATTTGTCTTTCAACTAATTATAGTAAATAGACAAAAACAAATACATTTTGGCACTTTGCACAGTCACTTCATGTGTTTCTCCCTTCGGTATTTCTTTGGCACAAATTCAACAGTGATATAATGTGTGGACAATGCCAAAAAAGGAGGGGTAGTTGTCATATGAGAAGGCAGAAGACCCGAACTGGAAGGTGACTAAATTAGAGTGATTAAAGCAGGGAAAAATTCAGCACTGATAGATATACAGCCCAGGGAACAAGTAGATAAGCTTATTACATTAAGGCTTTCAGCTCCTCTTATTAATAATTACATTTGTATGTAGGGAAGGACAGTAGCTGTAGCAGAAAAGCTGTTTGGCATTTAGCTGCTAGGAGTCAAACTTTTAAAGGTATTTAGGCATTAAAGATATAGAGAGGTATCTAGTGGGATTTTAAAAAGTGTCTAACTTCCACTGAAGGCAATGGGAGTTAGTCACCTAAGGGGCTTTGGCAAATTCTTTTAGGTGTCTCTATGAATATTTAGATGTCTAAGGGCATGTTTACACTACAACTTTAAGCCAACATCCAGCCACTTCTGTTGTCAGGCAGGTGTGTCCACACCATGCTCATTAAGTTGGTGGAGTATGTCTTCACTAGCACTGTTTGGATCAATGCACAGAGCAGTGCACAAGGGTAGCTAAACCACCGTGCAACCAGCTGCAGGGAGTTTTAGGATGGATTTGCAGTGCCTCATGGGATCAAAACAGTATCATAAGGGGAAATGGCTGCGACTTCCCATGATGCAATTTTCTGCCCCCCTTCCCTGATATCAATGGCAAACAACCCATGATTTTTTTCATGTCTTTTTTAAAAAGCATGGCTTAGGTGCACATACACCATAGCCCTCGAAGCAGGGACCCTGTTCAGCTGTTTACTGTTGTTGTGAACATTACAAACACCTCATGCCTTATCCTGCAGTATTTTCAGAGCCAAGACAGAAGCCGCTGGGCGGAGCATTGCAATGTCATTTAAGCAGCCCTGCTTCAAGTCATAGAATGAAACAATTCCCAGCTGCTGCTGGCAGTCGCACAGCAGTGGAACATGGTAGAGTGCTATTTCTGGTCCCAGAAATGAAGTCCTGATGGGCAGGGTTGCATCGTTATGCAGCTACTGGATGACGAGAAGTGCAGAACTTATGAATGTGGAATGCCGTTTTCCAGGACATTTGTGCAGAGCTTTTCCCAGCTCTGAAGTTCAGCAATACTAAAACAAGGCCTGCTCTGAGAGTGGAGAAGTGAGTGACGATCACTCTGTTGAAACTTACAGCACCAGACTGCTACCAGTTAGTTGGGAATAAATTGGGAGTTGGTAAATCCACCACCGGAGCTGTTGTGATCCAAGTGTGTAGGGCCATTAATTGGCTTCTGCTAGGAAGGATAGTGACTCTGGGCAACATGCAGCACATAATGGATGCTTTTGCCATGATGGGTTCCCTAACTGTGATGGGGCGATAGACAAAACACATATCCCTCTCTTGGCACCAGAACACCTTGCCAGAGTACATAAACCACAAGGGGTACTTCTCAATGCTATTGCAAGTGTTGGTGGTGCATAATATGGTGGGAGCATTTCACTGACATCAGTGTGGAATGGCCAGGAAAGGTTCAATCAGGGACTTTCTCTCTAGATTTCAAAACAACCACTGATGATGGTGAAATGCCCAGTGTTGTCTTCAAGTCGTCATTGTCAAGTCCAAGTCAAGTCTCAAGTCACTACAGTTCAAGTCTCAAGTCGAGTCTCGAGTCCCTAAAGTCACTTTCGAGTCAAGTCCCAAGTCGAGTCTCAAGGCTTAATTTAAAAAATGTCAAGTCACTTTTGTACAAGCCATCAATATCGATAAATAACAATAATCACTATCTGTTTTCATTTATTAACATAAATCTGAATCGTACTTGCCGTACTTGCTAACTACTAGTAGTCTTGTTTAATTTTTGACTACTCAGCTAAAAGGTAACAAACTACACACTTTATGTATTTATACAAACATATTCATAGCAGCCTTGAGCTACAGCTATGTAACACTAGGTGCACAAAATGAAATTAAAAATAAAAAAAAGTCTTCATTCATTAACAAGGTTAGTATTCAGTATTACATTTGAGAAATATTATCTTTTCCACCACATTATCACCCAGTCTGGCATGATGTGAGTGAATTACAATCCCTCCTTGGTTAAACACCCTTTCAACTGGTGCACTACTGGCAGGAACCATAAACACACTCATAGCAGCCTTGTGCAACAATGGAAGGCTTTCTCCATGACTTTTCCAGAAAGACATCACATCAATTCCATCATCTGTTGGCGGTATCTTAGCAGCTAGCTCTTGATAACACCGCAGCTCATCATCAAAATTTTCTGGCTGTGGTGTGGTAGTGTTAGCTGGCCTTCGATAAACGTATAGTGAGGATGCATGTTTTGATTTTTTAACTAGTGGGCCATCAGCATCAGAGTTTGAGACATTGTCACGGCCAGTACAGCTAGAGGCAGACAAACTGTGAGGATTTGAACAAAACTGGTGAAGTTGTGAAACAATTTCTGCTTTCACAGCATTAGTTTTAGCATCATCAGAACTAATTTTTTCCAGCCACCAAAAAGAAGCAAAAATTAGGGTCTAACACGGCCCCCAGAAAGTACATGAAATGACTGAAAGCCAATAGTGATTTTTCTGTGTCATCCAAAGGATTTGGTAATGGTATCAAACCAGCATTAATGCAAATGCCAATGAAATGTTTTTCAATACTGCTTCTTAAATCTGTAACCGTGTTCCCCAAGAATGTTGGAATAAATTCCAAAAGGTGATGGTATAGTCCAATTATTGATGGCACCACTGCTGAAATTGTAACATGCTGTTCACCTTGCACTTTATCTGTGGTGTCCAGAAATGGCTGGAGTAGCAATGCTAGTTCTCTTAGTTGGGAATAATACCTCTGGCTGGGTTTTATATTATACTGGTTTTGTTCTTCAAGCATGTGTTTCAGCTTTTCTTCATCCAGAGACAAAAAAGCATTTATTTGTCTGAGAGTACTGTTCCACCTGGTGGCATTGGTTTGGTGAATACTAGCTTGAAGACCAAACCTTTTTTCAAAGGCTTCTTTGAATAGGGTACTTGTGTGAAGAAGGCTGCAGATTTTTTACACTTTTGCCTGGGCACCATATAACTTCGCCTCCTTGAGACCATCCCCGACAGTGAGTTGCAGAGTATGAGCAAAGCACCTTAGTCTCTTAATTGAAGGTCCGCTTGAGTTTATATGATGGATGACTGATGTAACAACTTCTGGGTTTAAGTCTTCCCATAATTCTTCATTTTCCAAAGTGTCATCTTGCATATCAATTTGCTGCTCTGATTTATGGTTGTTAAATGCTATGGTGAATGCTTTACGCATGTTTGCAGCATTGTCTGTTATAACATATCTAATTTTATCCTTGATTTTATAAGAATCACATATGTTCTGAAACACTTCTGCAATGTTCTCACCAGTATGCTGGCCAAGGAACCTTTCACACAACAACAATTTTGTCACGAGTGCGTACCTTATTATCATGTGGGCTATTACTCCCAAAAAGCCTCTCATTCTTCTATCTGACCAGATGTTGAGCGTCAATGCAATTGTGTCTGCCTCCGTAAGAAGTGCTAACACATCAGTTTTCACATTATGGTACAAATTGTCCAGTTCTGTCATAACCGAAGACTGACTTATTTCTCATGACTGGGGATCCAACACATGACAAAATCGCCTGAACTGCATTTTTTCTTCTATTGAAAGTGGTAGTGAGCAATCGATTATCAGTTCCCTAACCAAAGAACTGACTATTCTTCGTTTGGGATGATTTATTCCATAAACACCTTGATCATCATGCTTTATAATGAAATCCGATATTTTACACTGTGAGGCAGGATCGATCGTGGTTTGTCACGCATATTTTTCGTACTCACTGTGCTTTCCCGGATGGGTTTTTATATGGCACAAAAATTAGAAGTTGTTGCAATGCCATCAGTGATTACAACCCCACAGAATTTGCACTTTGCTGATCGTGTTTTCTCTGTTTTTTTGGTCAAATCAATAAATCCAAAGTTTATGACATTTTGAGTTTTCTTGCTCATTCTTCACAGATGGATATTAACTTTTTGATTATTTTAATATTTTTATTTTATTTTTTTTCCTTTTGTTCACTTTGACATTTCCAAAATGACGTATTAATGTAAAATTTCATAAACAGACATACACATACAATCAATAAGATTTTTGCAAATCCCAAGCCAATAGACTATTTTCGCATTGTTGTTGTCGTATCTCTATGTTAAAACCGGAAATTGTGCCTAGATGCATTCAAAACAACAAAAAAAAATGGAACACATTCACCATGTATTGCATCATTTCGAAAGGAAAGTAACCCACAACAATGTAGCATATTGTTGACAAGTAAACACGATATTTTTATCAATTTATTTTTTACAAATCTGAAATCTCACATCTTCATGCATATAATAATTGTTTACTTGACTGAAGTACTTAGGGTTACCAGGTGTCCGGTATTCTTCCGGACAGTCCGGTATTTTCTGATTTTTCCAGCTGCACACTGGACGGAAGCCTCGCATGGGCGGGAGGAGTGACTGGAAGGTGGGGCCACGATTGGCGCTAGGAGCTTGTGATTGCGCAGAAGCCTGGCGGGGGTTGGGGGTGTGGCTGGAAGTGGCGGGGCTGCAATCGCCGCTCTGGGCGTGTCAGAACAGCAGCATTTTCGGACAATTTTTTCACCAAGTCGATTTAACAAAATTAGCAAGTCTCGTCTCAAATTAGCAAGTCTCAAGTCGAGTCTCAAGTCACAAAATTAGCAATTCTCAAGTCAAGTCTCAAGTCTCAGTCGAGTCTCAAGTCGAGTCACCTAGGCGACTTAAGTCGGACTCGAGTTCAAGTCATGGGACTCGAGTCGACAACTCTGGAAATGCCAGTAGTGATCGTGAGAGAACCAGCCTATCCCTTGATCTCATTGCTCATAAAGCTGTATGTCAGCCATCTGGACAGCAGCAAGGAGCTGTTCAACAGTAGGCTAAACAAGGACAGAATGGAGTGGGATGCACTTTTGGACATTAAAAGGGTTGCTGGTGCAGTTTGTTTACTAGTTTCTACCTCAGTGAAAGCAATATCCCCACTGTTATCACCGTCTGCTCTGAAATATCTCTGGGGCAAAGGAAGAGAAGTTTTCTCAGGAGTGAGGTGTGGAGGTGAACAGGCTGGCAGCTACATTTTGAGTAGCCAGGGCCATAGGGAGAGCCCAGTGAGATGCTCTGCTACTTCAGGAGGCTTTGAAAACCCATTTCAGTAACGAGACCCAGTAATGTGCACAGCTTATCTGCACTGTGCCTTCCCATACCATCCCCTTCATTTCATCAGCTTCCCTCAGTCTCTCCTCCCCCCCAAATCCCTACGCTTGGAATAGATCAAGAATATTTCTTTCTTGAAACGTCAACTTTTATTGAGCAAACATAAAGAAACAGAAAAACCAGAACAATAATTTAACCTTGGGCAAATGACATGATAAAATTAGGAGGAGAGAAACCAAGTTCAGCTTGTCTTTGAAAGCACAGAAATCTTACTCATCAAAGGGCTCCATATGGCCGCCTTTTCTTAATATTACCTGCCCATGATGTTCAGTGGAAGGGATACTGCACCTCCCCCACACAAATCCTGGAATGTTTGAGGGAAGGGGACTGGGAACAGGTGGATGTTTGCAGGCTATTGTGCAGGGGCTGCAGAGGGAGGCTAGCCTCAAGATGCTTTTCTCAGAGCTCAATCAGACCCCCTCAACATGGCTGATTGGTCCTTCATAACCAGCAGCACCTCATCCTGCATGGCACACTCATGCTCCCAGGATGCTGTCTGGCTCCCCATGCCCATGTCCAGTTTTTCAGATAATGAAATCCTCCAGGCTGTGAGCTCTGTATCAGCTGTCCCGGAGGTGTTCTGATATCTCATGGAACACATTACCTTACATTCCCCTTTTCCACCTTCTCCTCTTCTGTAGCCTCTCTGCTGGTGTGGAGGATGTGCTAAAGGCCATGCTTTCCACTGGAAGGCATGCAAAGCACAAGGGCTACCATTGTCAGTGCATACCTTAGGCCTGGTACAAATTTGCTAGTTAAAAAAACACTCTCCTTATTGTTATGTCATGGGAAGTTTCACAGTATAGGAAGAAATCAGTGGAAATACAGAGAGCTTGAGTAGTTGCAAGTGTTCATTTTATTGCATAGCACAGAACTAACTAGAACAAGCCCAAATCAGCTGGGCTGACCCTGTGACCTAACTCAGTTACTATAACAACAAGATCTATATCTACAACCCAATACACAACATATTCCTCCCTCCTTAATAGAAACGTCCCTTTAAGAAAACAAACACCAACTATGAAATGTCAGTAGACCACCTGAAGTTCCCAGCTAACCCTGGGGATTCTTTTGCCCCATCTGTGAGTTTAATCTCAACTAAAGGTCTAGCCGTTGAGGAGGCCTCCTTTCTCTAGGTGGATTACTGCGGACTTCTGGCATTCTTGCACCCGACGGTGTTATGGGTGCGGGCCTGACACTGGGCTGGGAAACC
Source organism: Rafetus swinhoei (assembly GCA_019425775.1). Classification (NCBI taxonomy): domain Eukaryota; kingdom Metazoa; phylum Chordata; order Testudines; family Trionychidae; genus Rafetus; species Rafetus swinhoei. Next base: position 231,081,585 of record CM033437.1, read on the forward strand.
TGAAGTATGAACAGGTGAGGCTGTTAGATCAGCCTGCTCAGGGAAGGGGTTTATGTTCGCCACAGGTGGTGATGGAGAAGGAGAGTCAGGAGCAGGTGATTCTTGACATGGTAGCTCACCAGCAGTGGGAAGGATGGGCAACTTAACTGGAGATGTGTCTTGGGGGCAGGAACAACCCGTCAATAACTGATCTACATGCTGCTGCCAGATGAGATCCTTCGCAGTCCGGACAGTATAGGAAACAGGTCCTGTTTGAGCAATAATAGTGGCAGGGACCCATTTAACTCCAGGAGCATAGTTCCAAGCCAAAACTGGCTGCCCAGGACTAAAGGTTTGATCTTTTGCCCTGGATGCACGCCTGATGACTTGACCTTGCTGCTGATATTGCACAATTTGTCGCGGTTCTGAAGGTTTCAGCAAATCAAAGCAAGTGCGCAGATGACGTCCCATCATTAGAAAAGCTGGGGACACTTTGGTTGTAGCCTGAGGAGTGTTTCTGTAGGATAGTAAGAAGGTGTCCAGACTCTTTTGTATGAGTGAATGTCCTCTAGCCAATTTCAAAGCTTGTTTCATTGTCTGGACAAACCTTTCAGCCAATCCATTTGTGGCTGGGTGATACGGTACTGAAGTGATGTGATGGATCCTGTTTGCTTTCATAAAATTTCCAAACTCCTGAGAGACAAACTGTGGACTGTTGTCACTCACAAGTTGTTCAGGAAGACCAAAACGACAAAAGATTCCCCATAGTTTTTGGATAGTACTCTCAGCAGTAGTGGAAGGCATTATACAGACTTCTGGCCATTTGGAATGAGCATCTACTACCACCAATAACATGCTACCTTCAAATGGGCCAGCAAAATCAACATGAATACGTTGCCATGGTTTTTCAGGCCAGTCCCATGGGTGTACAGGTGCCAATTGAGGTGCATTCCTCACACCTTGGCAAGAAATACAAGCTCTTGTCTTCTCTTCAATGTCACTGTCCAAGCCAGGCCACCAAAAATAGCTTCGTGCAATTTCTTTCATGCGCACCATTCCACAGTGACCTGGATACAGCTGCTCTAACATCTGTTGTCTCAGTATTTTTGGAATAATGACACGCATTCCCCACAACAAGAACTCCGAATGGGTTGATAACTCCATTCTCCTGGACATGTAGGGGACAAGGTCAGGTGAGACCTGAGAGTTCCGTAGAGATGTTCCATGCATCACTAGATCCATAACTTGGTACAGTACTGGGTCAACATGAGTTGCTCTCTTAACTTGCGCAGCAGTGATGGGCGTGTTCTCTACCTGTTCAAAGTAGAAGATTTCCTTCTGGCCACTATCTTGATGTTTGACTGGCAAAGGCAGCCTAGAGAGACCATCTGCATTGCCATGCAGAGTGGATTTCTGATAGCTGATCTCATATGTGTGTCCTGAAAGCCACAATGCCCATCGTTGCATACGACTAGCAGCCAATGGTGGAATACCTATGTGTGGACCAAAAATTGCCATCAGAGTGAGAAGTGTAAACTTCCATCCAAACAGGTACTGAGGTACTGATGAAATTTCCGAATCCCGAAAACGATTCCCAATGCTTCATGTTCAATTTGTGCATAGTTAGTTTCAGCCTTGCTTAAGGTGCTTGAAGCAAAAGCAATTGGTTTCTCCTCTCCTGAAGGCATAATGTGTGATAAGACCGCTCCCACACTATATGGGGAGGCATCACAGGCCAACTGTAAAGGTAAGGATGGATCAAAATGTGTCAGGACCTCTGCATTTAGCAATGCACATTTAGCCTTGCTAAATGCAACGTCACAGGTGTCAGTCCACTTCCAGACCTTGTTCTGGCCAAGGAGCTCATGAAGTGGTTTTAATAGTGTGGCTAGCTGTGAAATAAAACTTCCATAATAGTTCAATAGTCCTAGAAATGAGCAAAGTTGACTAACATTTTGAGAGGGTGGAGCCTCCACAATAGCCTTAACTTTTGAAGGGGACTTATGAAGGCCAGTAGCATCAATGATGTGTCCCAAATATTCAACAGAGGGCTGAAAGAATGCACACTTATCTTTGCAGACTCATAGGCCATACTCTTCCAGTCTTTGTAGGGTAGCCTCTAAGTTCTTAAGGTGATCCTCCTCGTTCCCGCCTGTGACCAGGATGTCATCATGATAGCACTGGACTCCTGGAAAGCCACACAACATATGGTCCATAGCTCTCTGGAACAAAGCTGGGGCAGAAGTTATTCCAAAGGGTAAGCAACAGTAACGATAAAGCCCTTTATGCATCACAATAGTCAACAGCTCTTGGGATTCCTCATCAACTTGCATCTGTAAATATTCTTGACTCAGATCAATCTTGCTGAATTTTTGTCCCCCAGCCAGGCCCGCAAAGATGTCATCGATGAGAGGAAGGAGGTATTGCTCTGCACATACCACAGGGTTAACAGTGACCTTAAAATCCCCACAAATCTGAATAGAACCGTCTTTCTTCAGTATTGGAACTATTGGAGTTGCCCATGGACTATGGGTAACTGGTATTACGACTCCATTTTTGACTAGGCGCTCCAGGTCCGCTTCAACTTTTGGCCTGATAGCATATGGCACAGTTCTGGCCTTCAGATATTTTGGTTGGCTACCAGGTTTAATGTTCAGTTTCACGGTGATTCCCCTCATACTTCCCAGATCCTCTCCAAAAACAGCAGCATGTTTCTTTAATATATCGGTCAGACCTGTTTCTTCTTTAATCATCCGGTGCACTTCTGCCCAGTCCAGTGGGATCTTCCTAAGCCATGATCTCCCCATTAAGGCTGGGTAATGGCCAGGGGCGAGCCAAGGAGGGCTGCGGCAGCTGGCGCCCCAGGCGGAATGCGAGAATGGCACCCCCGCCTGCATAGCCGTCAATGGCGCCATCAATTGCGTGATGTCATCATCGGGCGCCCCGGGCGCCCCGTTGAAGGCGGCGCCATAGGCGACAGCCGAGTCGGCTTATACTCATGGGCCGCCCCTGGTAATGGTCTTTCACCACAAACAGTGGTAATTACACAGTCTGTCCATTTAGTTCCATCTTAACATCAGTAGTGCCCAATAGAGGTACTGCTTCTCCCATATATGTCTTCAGAATGATCTTTGTTGCCTTAAGTGGAAGATGCTTCAGCTTTTCCTTATACACCGTGTCTGAGACCAATGAAACTGCTGCACCAGTGTCCACTTCCATGCGTACAGGTTTGCTATCCAACAGTGGGGTTATCCAGTATTCATGGGAGCCCACCTCCAAAGACAAAACATAGCATGGCACTTCTTCTTCAGACAGGGTGTCACCTTGATCAACAGGCATCTGCTCGATGGTATGCAGATTTTCCTTTTTGTTCTGCCAGACCACAGGCCTCTTTTTCTTTTGTTTGCAGGTACGCTCAATGTGTCCTTTTTTTTTCACACTGTCGACACACACACTAGGTTCTTACACCAGCATTCTGATGCATGGTGACCTGGCTTACCACAGCGATAACATTCCTGGCTCCCCACTGTTTTATGGATAGGTTTTTGGGACATTTTATGCACCCTAGGGGGTGCACTAAGGTATTGCACCTCCTGTGTGGCCAGTTCCATGGAGACCGTAATATCAATGGCTTTCTGTAGGGTGAGCTGAGCTTCTGTTAACAGACGCCTCCGTATAGCTTCACTGTGCAGGCCACACACTAACCTGTCACATATGGCATCATTTAACATCTCCTTAAATTCACAGTGTTCAGCAAGCTTTTTCAAATTTGCTACAAATTGTACAATTGTTTCACTTTCTTTTTGGTCTCTGTTATGGAACCTATACCTTTCTGCAATTACCAATGGTTTTGGAGCATAATGTGACTCCAGGATTTCCACAATGTCACTGTAAGATTTGGTCTCTGGCTTAACAGGGAGCAGCAAACTGCGTAGCAGAGAGTAGGTCTTAGCCCCTACAACACTTAAAAATATTGGCACCTTCTTGTCTTCTTTGTCATTTGCAATAACAAAAAGTTCAAAACACTCAGTATATACATGCCATTGCTCTATAGTCTCCTCAAAAGGTCCCAGTGGCCCTGTAAGTGTAGCCATGGCTGCTGCATTCTCTCCCTTCCCCCCCCCCATATTTTTTCTTTTTCAGTCTCTGCGTTCCGTGATCTTAGTTTCAGTTTGCACAGTGTAGCAGTCAGTTCTTACCCCCACGTTCCAGAACAGCAAAAAAAAAAAAGTTTGTTTTCTTACATTGACTTCTACTTCTTTTGTTGCTGGAGGCAGCACAGGTATCCCACCTTCGTTGCCGCTTGTTATGTCGTGGGGAGTTTCACAGTATAGGAAGAAATCAGTGGAAATACAGAGAGCTTGAGTAGTTGCAAGTGTCCATTTTATTGCATAGCACAGAACTAACTAGAACAAGCCCAAACCAGCTGGGCTGACCTCAGTGACCTAACTCAGTTACTATAACAACAAGATCTATATCTACAACCCAATACACAACACTTATTACATACGCTCAGTTGCAAGCCAGAACATAATCAGAATCCTTAGCTATTTGATGAACCAGCTTGCTGTTCCAGCCATGGTGAGTAGGCCCCAGCAGTATGGGCGATGGATCTTGTGCTGCAGCTAGTGGGCAACCCATATCAGGAGCACAGAGGGACAGATGGACATCAATCTCCAATGCAGCGAGTGAAAACCTGCCCTTAGGACCAATCTTTCACTCAGGTCTATCCAAGAGTATCTCTGAGCCCATGAAAAGTGTACTGAAGTCCAGGGACTTTGCAGAGCCCACTGAAGTGAATGGTACTCCTCATCAGACAGTAGGCTGTTTGTGAGGATTCTATTGCAGGACTGGGCTCCTTATAATCTAGCTTCCTAGGTGACACAATGAGCTAGGGTAACAAGCAGTGGGGGGAAATGTGTTGAACACAGAGAAGGATAACAGCAATAGAAAAATATTTATTCATATATGCACAGTTACAAGTTTTAATATTTTTTGTTTGTTTTTGTTGTTGTTGCTATTTTAAATAATGCCCCTGATTTTTCCTCCTAAGCATGGAACTTGCTTAGATTATTCCCACCTTTGACACTGTAATGAGCCTGGGACAGCAACATGGCCGCCTACTGACCCGGAAGAGGAAGCACCCTCTATGACCCCTTTGTGGGCAGGTCCAGCTGCATCTGGTCCCGCCCACAGGAAGCCAGAGGGCGGGTCTAGGACTATAAAAGCCACGGGCTCAGTCAGAGCCAGGCAGCTGAGCTGAGCAGATGCCTGGCCCCGGCTCCCACAGAGAAGGCCTCAGCCAGAGGACTGGGTTGGGCTGCCCGGACCCCTGCTAATCCCAGAGCCCTGGTCCGGACTGCTGATACACCAGCCACCACCTGAATGCACACTGACCCCTCCTGGATCCGCGCTGGGCACCGACGACTGGGCTGGCCCACCTGGACCCCTGCCTGAGCCTATGGACACCCTGCCAGCACCTCTGTAGCCCGAGGATCTCCTGGAGCATCGCCAGAATCTGGTAGGCCTGCAGGGGGGTTGGAAAGCGGCCCAGGGATAGCCGACCTGAGGGCAGCTGAGGACATGGAGGTTGGGTGGGCAGTGCATTGTGGCCTCAGGGGCGGATGAGGGTTTTGCGGGGTCCAGGGCAGCACAATTTCACGGGGCCCCCCTTTGACACGGTGCATGCACCATGGTGCCATGGCACATGCGCAGGGCCTCTTGAAGCGCGGGGCCCGGGGCAGCCGCCCCACTCGTCCTGCCCTATATCCACCACTGTGTGGCCTGGACCCCCGCTGACCCTCAATCTCGTTGGCATGTAACAGCCTGGATCCCCGCTGACCTAGTGGCTGCAAGGCCACCACTATTAGGGCCCTGGGCTGGGATGCAGTGGAGTGTGTGGGCCTGCGACCCTCCCTTTCACCCCTCCTTTGGGCGGCAGTTTCCCCCTGTGGAGCAAAACCCTCTGCGCTTGTTGGCTCTCCTGGAGTGAGGAGACTTGACCCCTGCCCGGCTGGGACCCAGCTGGAGCTTTAACTGCTGAATAGACACTTGTCACTCTGACCCAGGGCTGCGCCTTAAACTGTGAACTGTTGAACTATTTGTGTTAACCCCTTGTCTGTCCACCTGCCCTGACCCAGGGCTGGGCCTTATAAACTGTCGCTTGGCCAATGGTGAGGCCAAGGTGTGCCTCACGGATTTGTGGGCACTCTAGAGAGTCAGCAGTGCTCCACCTGCTGTCTAGGGAGCCTTTACAAACACCTCCATCATTGTACTGCCCTCTGTATTGGGCTACCTTGGAGGATCACTCAGTGGCTGGATTTGATGCAGAATTCTTGGGTCTACTTATGAAGTCATGTCATGCACTGTACTGTTATCTTATTATATAATTGCAACAAATCCTATTCCAAGTATGACCCATGGCCAGAAAGCACTAAGCATCTGCAGGCTAACTAACACAGAGTCAGCCTGTAGAGACATGTTAGAAAAATCAGTACATGTTAATTAGGTCCATTCAATGCTAGATATGCTAGAACTTTGAAATGCAAACCTATGTTCTTAGAAGTTAAAAATAATACTAATTGTGTGTGTTTATTTATAGCTGCTAACCATGTAAACGAACAGTCCCTGTCTGTCACTATAGCTGTTGATTCAGAGATCAAAAATGAATATTAAAATTTAGATGAATCTTGGGTGAAATAATTTCATTGTTTATGTCTCTTTAAAATCTGTGATAAACTGCTTAATGGATGAATTACTTTATGTTAATTTATGTAGCTGATTAACATGCTGTTTGGGACATTAAGGGTCTTCAGACTTAGTCTAAGATTTCCAAAGTGGTCTGCACCTCTATTCAAAACATTTTAGGTGCAAATGAAAAAGGCCGGTTGTAAATGCTTTTGGCTGAGGGAATGATTCTAACTTAATCCCTATGTCTTCATTATGGACTGTGTGATACAGGAGGCATGCATTGCTTGAAAAATTGACTACATGTGCAAAAGGAACAGTAGCAAAATTTTGTCAAGGTATGTGACAATGAATTCCCACACAGAGAATCCTAGATCAAAAAGGTGGCTGTGAGATTTTGGTTGCATTTCAGCATTATGGAGTAGGCTATTCTTGATCTACACTGAAATCCCCACTGACATTAATGGTAGCTGGGAGGACTCACCAGGGGAGATACAGGGCCATACAAACATAATTCTAATACGAGATGCACGATGTTCATCACTGCTTATCTTGTAGTATCTAGGGCTGGAATTTGACGTGGAATACTTTCTTTTAAGCTGCAGGGGGTAGCCGAGTTAGTCTGTACAGGATAAACTTAAAAAACAACAAAAGGTCTGGTAGCACTTTATAGACTAACAAAACATGTAGTTTTAAGCACAGTTATAAGGCAGTGTATTTCAGTTTAAATATCATGCTAGCCAGAAAGGTAACAAAATACATGCTTGTGTGACTGTCTATACTGAATCTGTTCAAAAATTTTCAGAAAAATATTTCCATCAGAAAATATTTATTCATCAGAATATAAATATTCTACTGAAGTGTCAATTATGACAACATTTCATTGTGGGATAATATAATATAATATTTTAGAATTGTGTGTCCATCCGTTCATCTATGAGTCCATTTGTTCAAGAGCTCCTCCTAAACGGCAAGAGCTAGGACCACCAAATCTGTTATGCAGCTTCCTCTTATCATAATTTAAAAGCAAGATAAGGCTTTGGTTGTGCCATGTTTGGAATATGATTGTTCCTCATCAAACAGAAAGATAGGGCTCTGATAAAAGGGGCAGTTATACTCCAGAAAGACCACGGGGGGAGGAGGTGGGTGGGCAGCAAGCATGGCCCCCATTACTCTGTCTGACCCCCGGGATCTGCTGGCTGGGCAAGCTAGTGGCCAAAGTCTCAACTCCGACTCACCCGAACCCAATCCCCTGGCCTGACTCCTGTACCCTCCACCTCCTGCCCTGACTCCGGCACCCACCATACTCTTTCCTGAGAGCCCCCACAAGCACCCGAACAATGTCAGGTAAATCTTCTAGTATAATATACAAATTTCACATACAATTAAAACAAAAAATTAAAAATAAAAATAATAAAATAAAGCAGTCAATATTGAAGCTAAACATTCCAGTTGCCAAACAAAAAATCTGGAAATTTCATTTAATGGAAAATTTCAAAATTTTAATTTTGTTCTGGTTCAGAACGATTATTTTTCCCAAAATGTCAGAATTTTTCCTAGAATGGAAATTCTGAATTTCAACCAGTTCTAATTTATATAATCTATGTCTAATGTTTAATTTAACTTCATATTACTTCATGAAATGATAATAATATCTAACTCTCTATTAACTCTTTTAATCAACAGAACAAAGCCATTTACAAAGCAGAATCCTACTATTCCTATTTTTCTATAGGGAATCACACAAATATTTTTTACATATTCTCATAGTAGATTAAAAAATAAATTCTTCCCATTTGTGCATCATCCAAGCTGAAAAACTGAGTTTACAAACAGGCTGGTAGGAAAGTTAGCGTCTACCTTCTCACAATATTTATGAACTTAGACAACTGCTGCGTATTCACACAGGATGCAGCCAGAGCCACAACTTGGTATTGTTAGCTTTTTTAGTAACATATCATCCAATTACTTCGGAAATTTTAGAATCAGGAAATTCAAAATAATGCAATGTGATTTAGGTGACCAGCTACACAACTCAAATATTGAATTACAAAGAATAAGTACTCATAGCAACTGTGGTGAATGACCCATGGCCAGAAATCTGTTTGAGCAAACCATTTATTGAATAGTCTCAAGCGGTTAATAAATTCATAAAAAATAAGGCTAATTTGTGAACACAAAAAGGGACTACATTTGTGAATGCAAATTCTTCACAAAGAATAACTGCCCCGGTGTTTAATTAGGCAAAATCCCCCAATACAGGACTCAATGAGAATTTTATCTGAGTAAATATTGAGTAAGGACCTCAAGAATTGGCCCACTGATCTCAATGGGAATAAGAAAACACTCCACTTGAAGTTCACAGACCTGGTCATCATTGTGTCACTGCAATTTTACACTGGTGTAATTCTATGGAGTTCAGTGTAAAACTGAAAAAACCTAATGGTCAATGGGGCCCCAAAAGTCTCTTCTCCTGTAATGTTTGAGATATGTGTTGTGAGGCTAGAGATTTTCAGGAAATGGGCATTTAAAACTCAATCTGCATCAGCTCTCTAGTTTTGTGCTTAGATAGAGTAAGTCATGGCTGATTTTAATTTCTGTCTTGAAAGAATAGAAATAAAGATTCAGGTAGCTGCGTAATTCACACATACTTTACAGCAAGGAACATTGCTGGCCTTATGTTTAGTATCTTTCATCAAGGTGTGATGAAATGCTACAGGGAACAACAGACTCCTTCAATAAGCACAGTTTTGGAATGCACACAAGCTCAGCTATATCCAGTTTTAGCAAGGAGGCAGCTCAACTTAATCCAATACATCTCAGGGACTCTGCTCACCAGCTGGGAAAGATTAATAGCCAACCGCATCTAGTAAAGTATACAACGCTGGCATAAACAATGACATAACATATTTGTTTAGATCACATGCTATGATATATTTTAACTAGAAGAAGTTTCCTAAATCTCCTGCCATTCTCTAAATCAAGTCCACACAGAAGCAAAACATTTCCTTTGTGGGAGAGAAGCTGAACTAAGTGCCACTGGATCGCCATAAGCCATTTCTCAGATTACATCCCTTGGGTGTAATTTAATGTTAACCATGGAGGATCAGTTAGTTTTAGGGTGCAGAAGCACCAGTCATGGAGCCTGATTTGGAATAGTAGCATGACAGTGGTTGAATCTAAGGCAGTATATATACTTTAAACAATTCTGGAAAACAAGAGGAGGAAAAGCTAAATGAAGTTGGTAATTTTTAAAAAAAAATCAAGCTCATGTATTATTCATATATTTGTGCATCCCTAACTTATGAATACAAATATTCAGTGTGTGCCAAGAATCTGCTGCTTGTGAGTGCAGATAACCAGTAAGGCATGTGACTACACAGCATCCAAATACCTATTTGTGAATGCTTATCAAGTATATGCACACATCAGTCTGGCACACCATGGCATGGAGTAAATGCCGCATAGGCACAGAAGGATCAAGGGAACCCAAGAGTGCTAGTAGCTTCACTGATTGCATTTGGGGAAGGCAGAGCATGGACTTAAAAGGGGACAGTGCAAGTCAGATGAGGACTAGGCTAGGGGACAGGACGCAGTGAGTTCTCTCTCTGGAAAGGGGTCTGATAGAAGCATGCAGAGGGAAAGAAGCAGCTAGTCTGCTTCTCAGGTGAGCCCGAAGACTGAGGAATAAAAGCCTACTTGAAACCCTGGGAAGGAACTGTGCCAGACTGAGTCAGCGAGGTAGAGTGAGGCACAGGAATCTAGGTGTCACAGTAAAGCACAGGGTCACCTGTGAGGGAGAGGAATGGGTCGTAGAGCCCAACTAGGTCTGAAGATTTAATGGTCTTTATATTTCTGTTGCACTAGTGCATGAACATGGGCCTCAGAAGAGGTCATATTCTTGAAGGTGATTTACCCAGATGAGATGGTAAGGCAACTCCTAAAGCCAGATTTGGCCAAAGAATACAAGAGGCAAACTGACATCACAGGGCACATTGAAGGTGCAACTTTGCAACACACACAAATGTATGTGCACAATTATTCCCATTATAAAGTCTTGCACTAAAGGACAACTTTTTCAGCTGATACAAATAGGCACCATTCATTGGCGCAGTGCAGTTTTATCCATTTATACAAGCAGAGAATTTGGCTCTCTGGCTCATTATTAATCAAATACATGCAGATTGGTAAAGAAAAGCTGTCTCAAATGTAGTAAATATAAGCTAGGGTACTAAATAATATCCTCCAGGAAAAATATCCATATTTTCTTAAGGCAATTTCTACTACAGGAGAGAGCAGCTCTTCTGCTGCTATCCAACTTGTTATTGCAATTCCATTCTAAACTGCTGCATTGCATGCCAACTTGTTTACACAGTGTGTTTAGGAAGGTGATTAAAACATGACATGTGTGTTCTCCCCTTTGTATATGCACATGCATGCACCCATGTGTACAAACTGGTGAGGCTCGCAATTGTCTTATCTGCACCTGGAAACACCCATCTGTGGGCAGGAATGATTAGGCCTTGGAGCAAGCAGAAAGGTGCATGTGCAACTTGGACTGAGCAAGGGTAAAGGCTACTTTGGGAATGTAGCTTTGGGAGGCTACCCTGGGCAAAGAGTTTCTGTCCAAAGTATCCCTTGTGCTTTCCTCTCAGTGCATCTCTGCATGGAAAAGCCAGACTTTATCCCAAAGATTCTGAAATCAGTTTATATAACACAGGTATAGTTTTTTAGCAGGTAAAGAATGCACTCAATTATGCACATATTCTATGGAAATGTTAATATACAGTCTTGCCTCAGGGTAGGGGACTGGACTAGATGACCTATTGAGATCCCTTCCAGTCAAAAATTACTATGATTCTATGAAAGGGACAGTAGCTATTTCACAGTGCATGGTCATACTCTACAGAAGTTCAGAAGAAGGGTGAAGAAGGGTGTTTCTAGTTAAAACTGGGGAGGATGCCTGTTAAAACACTTTCATAGACCCTTAAGACTTAAAGAGAAATCTCTGACTTCTAAAATGAAAACTAGCAAATGATTTGTCACTCAGACTTCAGTTCCCAAAACTGTCAATCTGGCAAATATCCCAAACTGAGAATTCACTTAATAAAACCCAGTACTTTTGAACAGAAACATTATAAGCCAAGTTTCATCTTGGAACAAATTCATTTAAGTCATAAATGCCTAAAAATAGGGTTTCCTAATGGAAGTGAAGTTACCATATTAACAGTATATAGAGTGGATAATAACATGGATACCACAGCTTACCTTTTGCTCTTCATATGCTTCTTTCAGACAAACATAGTTTGTAAGTGCTCGCATAGCTATTGGCAGCTTCCCAATTGCCTTCAGGTCAATCGGTTTCTTGTGAGCCGATATAATAAGCGTATTCATCCACCAGTAAGTTGCCTTTGACAGCAAATTGACAAATGGCTGAAGAAATCTCACACCCAGATCCTGTAGGTCTTCGGGTGGCTTTACTTTCTGAGGGTTCATAAAAAATACATACTTCTGCAGAGGAAAAAAAACATTTTATGTTCAGCAATTGTCTTCTTTCACATCCGTTCTTAGTTACAGTAATACTATATTGTGTAAATTCACACATTTGAAATTTTCCCATGGCTGGAGGTATTTCCACTCTGGTTTAGGCTTGTGAATAAGGTGACTTGTGCCGCATTAGGGTGTGATTATGCTGCATTAGTCTGACACATACTAACTAGCAGTGCGAGTGCTCCTGCCACACACTAGAGGTTCCATAGGCTACATCTACACTGCAAAGCTATTTTGGAGTTATTTTGAAATATAATGAGCTTGCTATTCCAACATCCCTGTAAACCCCGTTCCACGAGGGTTAAGGGACGTTTCAGAATAGAGCCGTATTTCGAAATTTGTTGCTGTGTAAACAGCGTCAAATTTCAAAATAAGCTATTTTGAAATTACCTCAAAATAAGATACGCAAAATGCTTATAAGCTATTGGACATTACCAATAAATAAAATATGCAAATTACATAGCTTATTTTGAGGTAAGGGTACAGTGTAGATGCACCCATAGTGAGCTTTGATATACTTTTGTTTGCAACAGAAATAAATCAAAATGCACTGTGCAACTTTTCACGTGGGTAGCACAATTCACACTGTCAGGTCATAAGCAGTTTACTAGTGTGCCACAGAACCACACCCTAGGTTTCTGCACACTACTTTACTGTGCAGACAAGTCTTGACAGTAACTGACAACACTCTGAGAAAGCTGGAATATGGATACAGACCTAAACTGTAACATTCAGACCTACCTCTAATTCAAATGTCTATTAAAAAAAACCCTATGCCTGGATTATCTGTTTCAAATTACACTTTATATGAATATACACACAAAAGAATAAACACGCAAAAGAATAAACACACATACACAATACAGCAAATATATTTTACCTCTCTACCTCTTGATATTGTATTGATGTGGTACAATCTGTGCTGTATCAATACCAATTTAGTGTGTGAGTTTGTATATACATTGTCTCCTATATCAACAGTGAAATCTAGGCATCTAAATAAGTGGTTTTCATTTTTGAAAACCAGACCACATATTTAAGTTTCTAAATGTAAACTAAGGTGCGTAACTTTAGGCACACATTTGAAAAATGTGACCCCAAAGGACACGTGATAATGGGGTGGGGATTAAAGCATTTAGGGGCATGAGTTTGGGATGGTCAATTAGTCACACATGGCAAAGACCCAACTCAGAATTGGGGTTCCATTGTTCTAGGCACTATATAGAGACATAGTAAAAAGACAGTTCCTGCCTCCAAGAGCTTACACCCTAAATGCAAGCCATCTTAAATCAATGCCCATAAAATCTTTTTCCTACACAACACCATCATGTACAGGCCACTGAGGTACAGACAAACTAGCTAAGGTATGTTTTAGTGAGTTTTAAAAACTGTTGTATCCCTGCACTTGTGACACCAGATGCCTTACTTCCATACAGTGTAAGGGTATGTCTAGACTACATGGCTCCGTCGACAGAGCCATGTAGATGAGTTTACTAGACATAGGAAAATGAAGCAGCGATTTAAATAATTGCCGCTTCATTTACATCAAAATGGCCACCCGTGCTGTGCTGATCAGCTGTTTGGCGGCACAGCGCGGTAGTCTGGACGCGCTGCGGTTGACAAGGGAAGCCTTTGTCGACTGCTCTGGTAAACCTCATTTCACGAGGCATAACGGAGCGGTCGACAAGGGCTTCCCTTGTCAACCGCGGCGTGTCCAGACTACCGCGGCTGTGCCGCCAAACAGCTGATCAGCACAGCACGGTGGCCATTTTGATGTAAATGAAGCGGCAATTATTTAAATCGCCGCTTCATTTTCCTAGGTCTAGTAAACTCATCTACGTGGCTCCATCGACGGAGCCATGTAGTCTAGACACACCTAATTGTATGCAGCTCAGAAAGAGACAAATTAAAATAAGTAGTTACACCAGATAGTTTTGCTAGACACCGAAATCACACAGCTTTAAAGGTGGCTGTACCAGGACCCTCCAGTGCAGGGATGCTGACAGCCTCCACGAGACCCTGGGCAAGGGAGGGGGGATGGCTCCGTGCTCCCAGAAGGTGTGGTACCAGGGGGCAGGCAGCTCTCCATTCCATCTGGACTGTGGTGACCCCAGCCTTTAGAGCCGCATGGAGCACGCCATGTGTGGCTCCAGTGGTGATTTAAAGGGCCTGTGGCTCTGGCCACCACCCACAGTAGTAGTGGTGGTCACCAGGAGCCCTCGGGCCCTTTTGAATTGCCAGGCCCCAAAGCAACTATTCCCTTTGCCTCCCTCCCATCATCAGGTCTGCTCCAGGGCTGCAAGAAAGTGCTCTAATGTGTGTTACAGATATCCATGTGATAATTTCCTTTAATTGTGCATCCTCACCCTGCTCCCTTGCACTCTGAAAGCAAAATATAGAAAAATCCTGTCCCACAAATGAATTTATGAAGGGTCTCCTAAGGTCCCATTACTCAACCAGAGAGAAGGATTTGTGGGAAGTTACTCATTCCCCTCATAATACAGAGCTCAGCTTCCTTTGCCCTGGAAAATCACTCTACCTGAAGAGGAATTCTCTGTAAGCTTGAAAACTTGTCTCTTCCACCAGCAGAAGTTGGACCAATAAAAGACACTACTTCACCCACCTTTTCTATCTGAAAGCGCAGCCATCTTACCTTTCCAATGGGTTAGAGATATGAAGAAGCAAAGTAAAAACAATAAGTGGAGAAAAGAACAAGGTGCTCATGCGATTCCCAATACAATTACCTCTCTAAATTCCAACCAATGAACCAGAAGAAGGAGAATAAAACACCACGGTGAGAGGACAATTCCTTCCTGACACTAAGGTCCTGATCCATCAAGCATGTTTAATTGTAATCATGTGAGTGGCCCCATTGACTTTGGTGGAACTTCTAATATGCTTCAAGTTAAATATGGGCTCAGCTGGAGAGGAGGTTAATTCTGGCACCTGGTCCATGTGAGCAGGATGTTTGTCCCAAATACCCCTGATGTCTGTCCTGTCAAAGCCTGGTAAATGAACACATACCCTCACTCGAATGACGTTGATCTCCACAGCCATCAGCAGCCCATAGAGAATGACCATGATTCCAGTGATGCAGAAGCGCAGTTGAGAGAGCGGCACTCCATCCTCGCAGTATCTGATGAGCTTGATGGTTTTTGTGACAAATGCCATTATCCAGTAAAGAAAGAGAGCTGTGAAACAAACAAGCATACCCACATCCATTTAAGAAAGTATGTTTTAACCACAACAGTCTCGCAAAAGTGTCACATCTATATCCAGCCACTCAAATTAAGATTACTACATGAGTGTTGCATCTGTGCAGCTGTTGTTACCATGGCCCAATCTAGCAGTTTCATGGGATGTTAGCCTCCCTACGTGGGGGTCAGGGTTGTGTGGCTTTTCAAGATGGAAGGTCTTTCAAAGCAAGAAATTTGCCTTACACAGACACATTTTTTTCTTTCTTTGACCCTGATTTTGCAACTGGATCTGCTTGGGCAGATCTCTGCATCCAGTCACAGCCAACCTGAATTCTGTGGGGCTTCACATAGGCACAGAGATCCAGCTGAATAGACCTATTTCAGGTCAGGGACATTTATTTGTTATTTTCTTTGAGTAAAATAAAGAATATCTAGCGTGACAAATACGCAGTGTCCCTTTTGGGCATGGAAACCATAAGAGAACAAAATTGCAGATGTGCATTTAGAGGACATTTGTGAAAATGTGGCCTGTAAAGTTTAACTGATAATCTGCCCCTCAGTCTGTGCGAGTAGTCAGTTCAGACTGTAAAGCAACAGGGAGTGTTGGATATACACACCCCTGAGGCAGTCTCCAGCAACACCTACCTAATTCCTTTATTTTAACACTGTGAAAAAAAACAGAAAAAAAACCCAACCAAAAAACCATGGCTGCAAGTTTCAGAGCCCAGTTTACAAATGCAGATTTGTGTGTGGTGTTTAGGCTACAGTGCTAAAAATAGCAGTGTAGACATTCCCATACAGGCTGGAGCTCGGGCTCTTTAATCCACCCAGCGTGTATCAGAATCAACCCAAATGTGGGTAAGCAAAGCCCACAGGTAAGTGGAGAACATGGAGACCTGGGAGATGGGTCAGAAATGGGAGGGAGCGTGGGCTATAATGGCAGAGAGAACGGAGGGTCAGGGCAAAACTGGGAGGCAAGGTCAAATCAGTATCTTAGATGCCTATATACAAATGCGAGAAGTATGGGTAATAAGCAGGAAGAACTGGAAGTGCTAATAAATAAGTACAATTATGACATTGCTGGCATCACAGAAACTTGGTGGGATAATACATACGATTGGAATGTTTGTATGGAAGGGTACAGCTTGCTCAGGAAGGATAGACAGGGAAAAAAGGGAGGAGGTGTTGCCTTATATATGAAAAATGAACACACTTGGAGTGAGGTGGAGATGGACATAGGAGACGGAAATGTTGAGAGTCTCTGGGTTAGGCTAAAAGGGGTTAAAAACAAGGGTGATGTCATGCTAGGAGTGTACTACAGGCCACCTACCCAGGTGGAAGAAGTGGATGAGGCTTTTTTTAAACAACTAACAATATCATCCAAAGCCCAAGATTTGGTGGTGATGGGGGACTTCAACTATCCAGATATATGTTGGGAAAATAACACAGGGCACAGACTATCCAATAAGTTCATGGACTGCATTGAGACAACTTTTTATTTCAGAAGATTGAAAAAGCTACTAGGGGGGAAGCTGTTCTAGATTTGATCCTAACAAATAGGGAGGAACTGGTTGAGAATTTGAAAGTGGAAGGCAGCTTGGGTGAAAGTGATCATGAAATCATAGAGTTCACAATTCTAAGGAAGGGTAGAAGGGAGACCAGCAAAATAGAGACAATGGATTTCAGGAAGGCGGATTTTGGTAAGCTCAGAGAGCTGATAGGTAAGGTCCCATGGGAATCAAGACTGAGGGGAAAAACAACTGAGGAGAGTTCGCAGTTTTTCAAAGGGACATTGTTAAGGGCCCAAAGCAAGCTATTCCACAAGGCGTCGGAAAGATAGAAAATATGGCAAAAGACCACTTTGGCTTAACCACGAGATCTTGCATGATCTAAAAATAAAAAAGGAGTCCTATAAAAAATGGAAAGTAGGACAAATTACAAAGAATGAATATAGGCAAACAACACAGGAATGCAGGGGCAAGATTAGAAAGGCAAAGGCACAAAATGAGCTCAAACTAGCTATGGAAATAAAGGGAAACAAGAAGACTTTTTATAAATACATTAGAAGCAAGAGGAAGACCAAGGACAGGGTAGGCCCGCTGCTCAGTGAGGAGGGAGAAACAGTAACAGGAAACTTGGAAATGGCAGAGATGCTTAATTACGTCTTTGTTTCGGTCTTCACTGAGAAGTCCGAAGGAATGCCTAACATAGTGAATGCTAGTGGGAAGGGGGTAGGTTTAGAAGATAAAATAAAAAAAGAACAAGTTAAATATCACTTAGAAAAGTTAGATGCCTGCAAGTCACCAGGGCCTGATGAAATGCATCCTAGAATACTCAAGGAGCTGATAGAGGAGGTATCTGAGCCTCTAGCTATCATCTTTGGAAAATCATGGGAGACAGGAGAAATTCCAGAAGACTGGAAAAGGGCAAATATAGTGCCCATTTATAAAAAGGGAAATAAGAACAACCCAGGAAACTACAGACCAGTTAGTTTAACTTCTGTGCCAGGGAAGATAATGGAGCAAGTAATTAAGGAAATCATCTGTAAACACTTGGAAGGTGGCAAGGTGATAGGGAACAGCCAGCATGGATTTGTAAAGAACAAATCATGTCAAACCAATCTGATAGCTTTCTTTGATAGAATAACGAGTCTTGTGGATAAGGGAGAAGCGGTGGATGTGGTATACCTAGACTCTAGTAAGGCGTTTGATACGATCTCACATGATATTCTTATCAATAAACTAGGCAAATACAACTTAGATGGGGCTACTATAAGGTGGGTGCATAACTGGCTGGATAACCATACCCAGAGAGTAGTTATTAATGGTTCACAGTCCTGCTGGAAAGGTATAACAAGTGGGGTTCCGCAGGGGTCTGTTTTGGGACCGGCTCTGTTCAATATCTTCATCAACGATTTAGATATTGGCATAGAAAGTACGCTAATTAAGTTTGCAGATGATACCAAGCTGGGAGGGGTTGCGACTGCTCTGGAGGATAGGGTCATGATTCAAAATGATCTGGACAAATTGGAGAAATGGTCTGAGGTAAACAGGATGAAGTTTAATAAAGACAAATGTAAAGTGCTCCACTTAGGAAGGAACAATCCGTTTCACACATACAGAATGGGCAGCGACTGTTTAGGAAGGAGTAAAGCAGAAAGGGATCTAGGGGTTATAGTGGACCACAAGCTGAATATGAGTCAGCAGTGTGATGCTATTGCAAAAAAACCAAACATGATTCTGGAGTGCATTAACAGGTGTGTTGTGAGCAAGACACGAGAAGTCATTCTTCCTCTCTACTCTGCGCTGGTTAGGCCTCAGTTGGAGTATTGTGTCCAGTTCTGGGCACCACATTTCAAGAAAGATGTGGAGAAATTGGAGAGGGTCCAGAGAAGAGCAACAAGAATGATTAAAGGTCTAGAGAACATGACCTATGAAGGAAGGCTGAAAGAATTGGGTTTGTTTAGTTTAGAAAAGAGAAGACTGAGGGGGGACATGATAGCCATTTTTCAGGTATCTAAAAGGGTGTCATAAGGAGGAGGGAGAAAACTTGTTCATCTTGGCCTCTGAGGATAGAACAAGAAGCAATGGGCTTAAACTGCAGCAAGGGAGGTTTAGGTTGGACATTAGGAAAAAGTTCCTAACTGTCAGGGTAGTCAAACGCTGGAATAAATTGCCCAGGGGAGGTTGTGGAATCCCCATCTCTGGAGATATTTAAGAGTAGGTTAGATAAATGTCTATCAGGGATGGTCTAGACAGTATTTGGTCCTGCCATGGGGGGCATGGGACTGGACTCTATGACCTCTCAAGGTCCCTTCCAGTCCTAGTATTCTATGATTCTATGATTCATTACATTGCTATATTAGCCCCATAAGGCGAGACCACATCAATTGACCTGGGCTCTGAGACTAAGGGTATGTCTACACTATCCCCCTAGTTCAAACTAGGGAGGCTAATGTAGGCATTCGAAGTTGCAAATGAAGCCCAGGATTTAAATATCTCTAATTCGAACTACTGTTACTCCTCGTGGAGATCCTAATTCGAACTACCTACTCCGTGCCGCGTATAGCCGCGGGCACGGAGTTCGGACTAAGGGGAATTTAAAAATGGCGACGCCTGGGAAGATGCAAATGAAGCCCGGGATATTTAAATCCCGGGCTTCATTTGCAACTTCAAATGCCTACTTAGCCTCCCTAGTTCGAACTAGGGGGCTAGTGTAGACATACCCTAAGAGCTGTGAGGTTTCTTTCAGAGTCTCCTGACTGAAACAAACATGGTAAACGACTGGCAGCCTGGAGAGGGGCCTGACTTCAGTCCAGCTACAAACAATGGGAGATGGAAGTCATCTTCACTCTGAGCAACCTCACTGCCACCTATAAAGGATGCAGCATAATGGTTGTCAACTGATCTGGCCTGAGATCTATTGAAAGTCCAAGGAAGTGGGTGGAAGTAGGCTGGAGAAGGCAATCTCCCAACCCCACCTCCAGCCCCACCCCTTCTTCCCAGGCTCCACCCCATCACAGGGAGGTGGGGAGGCATGCAGCCCCAGTCCCCCAGGGTAGCATGCAGACTTAGCTTCCCCGGGAAGCATGGGGAGGGTGGATGTCAAGGGCGGGCGGTGTGCAGCCCCAGCCTCCCTGTTCCTGGATCATGAGGTGGGCGGGCATTGCGAGGTAGCAACACTCCATCCCCAGTATGCCTAAAGTAGGCATTCTGGGGGTAGAGTATGGGTGGAACCAGGCTGGTGGTATGGAAAGTCAATGCTTTCCCCTACCTAGCACACCCACTGCTCATGAGTACTGGGAGATAGTGGCCATTTTGAATAAGGGTCAATTTTTTCCTCAGAAATCAAGAGCAGTGTTAAAAAGCCACATTATAATATTCATGATAAAATCACAGTAATTAGCATTTTTTCATTATACTCCAGTCCTCCTAGTCAAGTATGCGATAATATAGCCCAGAGAGAACAAAAAAATTAAGCAGAAAATTTCTTGCTGGCTTTTAATGAGTTTCATAAATCTTTTTAGGGCCAGAAAGTTCATTCTGACAAATTAAGAACAAATCAGTGGCTTTTTGAAAGAGCAAAAATACTAAAAGTAACTTACCAAGCAGTAATTTTGGAAAGTTAGATGTTTCAATATTATGGTAATAGACAATAGCTGTGGTGGCAGCCACAAATCCCATCATAGCTGGCAGGAAGAGATGCAGGTGGTGAGAATTCATTCGTCTGAAAATAATCAGGAAATACAGTATAAATGCAATGGGATCTGGTATCTTTTTTCACTTTCTTTTTTTATGAATATATATGAATTGAGTGTTGAGATGGATTGAAGTCCTCCATCCTCAGCACTGGGACACTATGGCTATGTCTAGACTACTCCGAAGTTCCGAAAGAAGATATGCAAATTCGACGGGAATTTGCATATCCTCTTCCGATCTCACTTTCGAAAGCGGAGCTTTCAAAAGTGAAAGTAGTCAGGATGCATTTTTTTTCCGCAACCCCCCACCTTTTTGAAAAGACGCTCTTCCTCAAAAAATGAGGTTTACACAGCTTTTCAAAAAAAAGGGGAGGGGGGTGCGAAAAAAACTTGTGTCCCGACTACTTTCACTTTCAAAAGTTCTGCTTTCGAAAGTGAGATCAGAAGAAGATATGCAAATTCTTTCAGAACTTTGGTGTAGTCTAGATGAGCCCTATGAGTGCATGTTACCCCAACTTCCAAAACAGCCAGTCTCAGTTTTTAACATCAATTTTTCAATTAAGCTTTTTGTTGAAAAAGTTGAATTAAAAATGTGATGAACATTACCATTTTTCTTCTGTGCATTCTGTGCCTAAGGATGGCCCTGTGGGGGAACTGGGACTTATCCTAAAGCTGACCCCTGCGACAGAAGCGAGCCTCCCAAGAAGAAGGCAGGTTGATGTGGGAAGCAGCACTGGGAAGAAGCAAGTGGTCTAGTGCAAGACAGATCTCTACTGCTTACCTCAAGGGTCCCTGGGCTGGAACCTATGACAGAGGGAGGTACTGAGTTCTCCTACAGTTTAGTAGCGAAACTAGGGTGAAGACCCCAGACACAAGATATTGGAAGGACTATTGTGATGTGAGGTTCTGATGTGGGTTGAAGCCTTAATTTACCCTGTAAAGGTGAACTGGCCAGATGGCCAAGCCACAAGGCAGAGGACCACCATTGGGCGTGGATGGCCAGTTTACGTGACTACAAAGAGAAAAAACAGTGCCATGCTGCACCAGCCACAAAGTGGTGCATCAGCCGCTGAGTCCCTTAGGGTGCATCTACACAGCACCATAACTCGAAATAAGATATGCAATTTGAGCTATGCAAATAGCGTATTTTATTTCAATGCTATTTCAAAATAGCTTATTTTGTCATTTGGCGCTGTCTACACAGTGCCAAATTTCAAAATAAAGTGCTATTCCGAAATGTCCCTTACTCCTCATAGAATGAGGTTTACAAGGACGTTGGAATAGCGAGCCCGAAATAACGGGCTTGCTGTGAAGACGCGGGATAGCTATTTTGGAATACTCCAATATCCCGAAATAGCATTGCAATGTAGACATACCCTTAGAAAGGTTCAAAGGTTGTAGAGTGTATGATCTGGGTAAATCTAAAAAGTGGAATGTAAAAGGGTAGGGGACCTAATCATTGGTGAGGCCTAAAAGAGAAGAAAGATCATTTCTAAATCCTTTACTACTCTAGCTGAGAGGACATTGATGACTTTCTAAAAGACAGAATACTCTGTGTCCATAGGCAATACTTTCAGCTGTTGTCAGCATTTTCATGCTATAGTATCTGGGGGGGAGAGGGGGGGCATACTAAAGTGCTAAATAAAATTGCTTCACCTTTATCCCTTTAAAAAATTGGAAAGTTTATTATGCAGCGGCCCTTCTTTTTAGGAAAATGTTTTACACCTCATTAATAGACCTGTCACGCTGTTAATGCAACTAGCTAGACTCTGAAGCAGACACATTCACTTACGTATCTGAAACTATGCCCTCTGCTATTTCACAGACATGTACAAACAGGAGGGTGAATGTCAGAATCCACCGTAGATTGTGTCCAGGAAAATGCAGCCATGTGTTGTGATGAATCTGGACTTTGGAGCTTTGGCTTCCCCAGCCTGTAAAATAAAATCAAAATAATTTTTAAAAGATCATACAGTAAATTTTCACTAGACCTGCTAAATCAACCCCCAGGGTAATTTATCCCCACAGTACTGATTTCCCGGTAAGTGTAGACCAGGCCATACTGAATTTACAAATATTAGCAATCAACATATAAAATAAATCAATGCACCTTCCTCTCCTTTAAAATACTTGCCTCAAATTTAGTCCCCTGAAGCTTTTCTAGCTGGACCATGTTTTCTTTACTTTCACTGCCATCTGCACAAGCTCCTGAAATTTTCCTCTTCTAAGATGGCTTTCTCCATGCCCTGCCTCTCCTCTTTTTCCCTTCCAATCATCTTTCCGTGTGTGTTAATTACACATTCATATTTCCTTGCCAGCCGTATAAATCACATGGCTCATCTTTCATTTGCTTTTTGTGTTCACAAAATTAAAACATTCAAAAATATTTCCTATACACAAGAACTTTTGCCTGTGGCAATTGTCATTTCTTTGTTTACTTCTAAGGATGGATTTTGCTGAAGGAGTTACATGTAACTTTTTAATAATGGAAGAAACAAAACATTAAAAATCATATACTCTCTGCTGGCAAAAATTCCATTGAAGTAAATGAGCACTTTGCATGCTTAAAGAGCAGAGATCTGGATGTATAGTTTGTTATAATCCCACGTTCTCAACCTGAAACTTGTGTTTCGCCTCTGCTCTTTTTCTACAGAAGCTGTGTCTTGGAACTGCCTGAAATAATGGCCATATCTTAAAGCATCATCTTTCGTCTAGAAAGATCCCAGGTTTTACAAACTTAAACTGCAATGAAATACTGTTTCATCTAACATATTCACTTCTCTTTGCGTTCTGTGTCTGCACCTACCACACAAGGGCTCTAGTCCAACTGTGGCCAACCTGAACCTGAGAAAGAGCCACAGTTTACCAATGTACATTGCCAAAGAGTGACAGTAATTTGTCAGCAGTCCCCATCAGGTGCCTCCTCTCCCATCTCCAGTATCTTTTGCCCACCAGCAGCCTCACCAATCAATGCCTCCTCTTCCTTCCCCGTGCCTCCTGCCCACTGCAATCAGCTGTTTCATGGCACTCAGGAGGCTCTGTGGGGGAGGGAAGGAGCGAGGGCGCAATACGTTTGGAGGAGGAGGTGGAGCCAGGAGTTGAGCACTGGAAAGTCGGCACCTGTAGCTGCAGCCCCGGGCTCTACCACTTCCTGACCATGCCCTTCGGATTAAACGGGGCCGCAGCGACGTTCCAGCGGGCAATGGACCACCTCCTGTAAGAGCATCGCGAATACGCTGCAGCATATATCGATGACGTAGTGGTTTATAGTGCATCCTGGAAGGACCACTTGGGCCATGTACGGGCGATCCTGAAGGCCCTAGAGGGGGCGTGGCTGACTGCAAACCCCGGCAAGTGTGCATTCGGGCAGAATGAGGTGGCCTATCTGGGATATGTCGTGGGAAACGGGCAGCTAAAGCCACAAATAGACAAGGTGAAAGCGGTGCGAGATCACCCGGCCCCGACAACAAAAAGGCAAGTCCGCCAATTCTTGGGCTTGGCCGGCTATTATAGGCGATTTATACCACGTTTTGCGATGATAGCCGCCCCTTTAACAGATCTGACAAAGGGCGGGCCCGCCCAGAAGGTGCGCTGGACCCCACAGTGTGAGGAGGCGTTCCAGCAACTGAAGAAGGCCCTCACCCGGGCCCCGGTGCTGACGCAGCCGGACTTTACAAAACCCTTCCTAGTACAAACGGACGCCTCCAACGTAGGGCTGGGGGCGGTCCTGGCCCAACAGCAGGGGGACTCCGAAAAACCGATCCTGTATCTGAGCCGCAAGCTGCTGCCCCGAGAACAGATGTATTCAACCATAGAAAGGGAAGCCCTGGCCGTGTGCTGGGCAGTGGAAGCGCTCCGATACTACCTGTTGGGGGGCGTGTTTCAATTGGTAACCGATCACGCACCCCTGCAGTGGAAGCATAATATGAGGGAGACAAACCCGCACATAATGAGGTGGTATTTGTTCTTGCAGCAGTATAAATTTTCGATTGTGCACAAGGCAGGGCAAAGGCACGCCAATGTGGACTTCTTGTCGCCTTGCGGGGGCGCGGAAACGAGGGAGGAATGGACTAAGGGGCTGGAGGGGGAGGTGTGTGACGGGGAAGACACTCCCCGCACTGACGCCCGTGCCATCGCCGAGGCGCCGGGCAACGCGGCCGGGCGGGACCCGGGGGAGAGCGGGCAGCAGGAGGTGAGGCCACCGAGCCGGGAGGCAGCAGGGCGGGCGCGCGTGCCGGCGGGCGCGCCACCCACGGAGGGTGATAGGACCCGGGAGGAGACGGACGGGAGGCGAGGGGTGGAGCGGCACGTCCCTGGCATGCCGGCTCGTAAAGGGGGGGAGCCGGAAGGGGAGGAGGCTGGCAGCATTCCCTCTACCCCTGCAGGCAGCCGCGGGAGCGTCGCCGGAGGGCCGGAGGGGGAACGCCGGACCTCGGCAGCCCAGCCCCAGAGCGG
Organism: Rafetus swinhoei; assembly: GCA_019425775.1. Taxonomy (NCBI): domain Eukaryota; kingdom Metazoa; phylum Chordata; order Testudines; family Trionychidae; genus Rafetus; species Rafetus swinhoei. The sequence goes on from CM033437.1 coordinate 231,106,650, forward strand.
GACGACCCCCCTCCCCCCGGGATCCGAGGACGGGTGCAGGCGGCGGACGGCCCCGACCCCCCTACGCAAGGAGCAACGAGGGCCGAGCGTGCCAGAGGACAAACCCCCGCCACCGGCCCGTGAGTGGGGCCTAGGGGCGAGAGCCCTCCCCTTCCCCGGCTGAGAGCAAGCCGGGGCGCGGCGGACATTGCGGGGGGGGGCAGAGACTGAGGGGAAAGAGGCACAGGTGAGCAGAGAAGCGGGGAGGCTCCACACCCCCCGCCCGCTCATCTCGCCACAAGCTCTTGAGCAAAAAGGCTAGTGTGGAGAGGAACAGGGGTTTCTTGCACAAGAAAACCCTATGGCTAAAATGGCCATCAGAGCTTTCTTGCGCAAGAGAGCGTCCACACTGCCATGGATGCTCTTGCGCAAAAGCACATGGCAGTGTGGACGTACTCTTGCGCAAGAACTCTTGCACAAAAAGTTCTGGCACAAGAAGCCAGCAGTGTAGACGTAGCCTAGGATAAGAACTGAAGACAGAATGTAATTCTGAACTGGAATTTGGCCAGGATATCACAGTTAAAAACCTGCCTTTACAAACCATGTAATATAATGTTTAGTGAATAAATTTTGGTTAAAATCTTGCTTTTTACATCTCATATCTTCAATGTTAAATCCATCATCATTTTCCCTGTAACACCAAGCTGGAGCATTGACTCAATACTGACTCAAAAGGAAAAGCATCATTCACTGAAACGCCAATGTCATTTTCTTCTATACCAAAACATTTTTTTTAAATCTTCTCTATCTCCTGATCTGGTCTGTCCCACCTTAACTTGTGATAGGATCACAACACAATTTTGTATTCTTCAAATATCACAATATATGAAAACCAATCAAACTGCTGTTCTTCATAGTAACACAGAAAATAAAACAAAAAATTGCAGCTTATGCAGTCATGCCATTTGATGGAACATAGTCAGTGGGTATTGAAAATATTGAATTACCACAATGTTAATAGTCACAGATAGTAAGGATGGAAAGGTCAATTATGATCATCTAGTCAATCCTCCTGCATGATATGGGATGTTAAAATTTATTCAGTATTTCCCACAACATGCCCAATAATTGTGGTTGGACAAAAGCACATCTTTTGAAAAGACTTCCATTCCTGACTTAAAGATTTAAAATGATGGAGAACAAAGATGAAGAACCAAATCTGCCATTTCCCATGAATTTGGCAGGAGATACAGTCAGTTTAAATTAATTTTTGGCAGTTCTGAAGTCTCTCAATCTTAGATGAAGGATTCTGCAACGCATTTTCTTCATCATTATTTGACAACCTTCTAAAACTTTTTTTTCAATCTCACTTGCCTCATTAATGATAATCAGTGGTGTAAAGACACAGCTATAAAATCTAATGGGATAAAGCTCATCAAGCTATTAATGACTCTGTGTACAAGAAGAGCATGTAAAAGAGGACCACAGCATTATCAAAATTGTTCTAGGGATCGATTTACCATCTCTTATTCATGTGTACAAATGTTGGCTTGAGAATGAATTATCTTTTCTGCAGTGCTTCAAATATTTATCGTAGATACAGACCCAAGACGTAAATTTTGAAATAGTTCCAAACTCCACCAAAGTTCAAGCACAGATCTCCTGTCCTGACTCTTATATTCTAAAAATAGAAATAGACTCAAGATGCCAAGTTCAAACCTGGAGACAAACTCTTCCAAAGTTTGAGAGAATTTGGATCTGAATTTTCTAGTTAGATTTCATCTATTAAAGGCGGCCCATCCTGTAAATTTCAGACCTTATACCTAAATGAAAGAGGGTTGACATTACTTCTTTTGGTTCAGGCCCATCTCTGCATTAATCTCTCTTCCACATACCCTCTCTTGACTGGATCTCCTTTCCATCTCTTCCTCATGATGCCTATAGTAATGCGAAATGTCTAAACTGAATGCACCAGTCCTATAAAATAATTCAGCCCCACTTCTGCAAACATGTCTGAGTGCTTGACTTGAAGCTTATGCATGATTGCTTTCAGGATTGGGAGCCTATGGCTGGATTACTCACCAATAAACAAAATTGGAAAGGTGATAAATAACAGAAAGACATGGGGAACCAGGTTGAGGGCATCCACAAAGCAGACATTTTTTAGAACGCCAGCACTGACGTTATAGGCAGAAGTGTTGTCATTACCACAAAATGCGATTTTCATTGCTTCAAACTAGAAAGAAAACACAAGAGAAACACAAAATGTAAAACAGCCCAAGATATCACCCCCATTTCTTTTAGCTAAACACAAAATCAAAAGAGAAGCATTTAGGCTCATGAGCAGACTAAATAATTCAAAGAACATAATTTATCAGACAACAGTAAACTTGATCCCTCAAATTCCTATCCAAATGCTGAAAGTCAACCTAAAGTGTGGATAAGTGTTTCCATGATCGGGGTCATATTTATTATTAAAAATATATCCACTGAATACATACTGCAAATAAATGTGAGTCTCCATCTCATTCATAGACAGCTCTTTGCACACATTCAATATTCAAAATAGAACATGCAGATGGTCAGGAAATCAAAACATATTTTAAAAAGTTGTTTCAATTTTTTCATCAAAAATGTCAATGCGCGTAAATCACTGGTTCTCAAACTTTTCTATGGATAACCCCTTTCACATTGCAAGTCTCTGAGTGTGACCCCCCCCTTATAAATTCATTTTTTATATATTTAACACTATTATAAATTCTGGCGGTGAAGCGGGGTTTGGGGAGAGTGGAGACTGACAGCTCGTAACCCCCACATAACCTTGCGACTCCTTGAGGGGTCTCCAGGCCTCCCAATGGGGAGGGAAGGGCAGAGGAGGCAGTTGCCCCAAGGCCTAGCAATTCAAAGGGGTCCGGCCACTGATGTTACTTCTATGGTGTTAGCAGTGGCTGGAGCCCCAGACCCCTTTGAATTGCCACCGGAGCATCACACCATGTGGCTTGAAGGTGGGCATGCTGTGGCCTGGACAGTGCTAAGGGCTGGCTGTCCTGTCCCCGCCCCTTCTGCCCTTGGTCCTGCTCTTTCCAGGCCCATGGTGACTACTGCCCCGCTGGGGGTCTCAACCTTAGTTTGAGAACCCCTGGCCTAAAGTGAAGCACAAATTGGTTGGACTGGACCTATGGAGTCTCAGAAAGATCACACTGTGTCTTCTGAAGTCTCCCTTCATGTGATTTGTTGTTCCATAGTTCGAATGAGAGCCCTGTACCTTTGAATTCTGGGATTCTCAGGTTCTTAATAGTTAGTATCATTTGTAACAGAATCAAGCAGGATTGAAAATGAAATGCTTCCTTACAGATTTCTTTCCCTTCAACATATGCACTCTAATTTGCTATTGTAGGATTATTCATGAATGCTTGGTTGCTGACACTGTTAATTCTTTTAATTTTTTAAATTAAAGACATTGGGGGAAATAGCCCACTAACTCCCCGATTCAGCAAAACATATTTGCTTGGACATAAATGCATCAGTATTTAGCAAAGTATATGCACAAGTCAATGGGACTTAAGCATTTGATCAAGGGTCTTACTGAATTGGGATAATAAAGAAATCACTCAGACTTCACAAAATGTAAGTCAAAACAAGGTTCCTTGAGTTTGGCGACTTAACAACGGCCAAATCCGGCATGCCTTACTCACACAAGTAGGCATTGTGTAAATAATATAAACTAGAGCTGTTGGCTTCAGATGGAAGTATTTGCATGAATAATGCAAATGTGATTTGGCTCAAGAATCTCCTTTGAATGAACACAAACATCGCATTTCTAAAAAGTGTACATGCAAGTGTAAAGGGACACTGTGAACCTCAGTGAGACCCATAGTTTAGTTCCTTTAATAAAATCAAAGAAGGAGCTAGAAGGGTTTGCAAAACTTAATTTGAATAGAAATGCCTTCATTAAACTTCTGAGAGTTCTTCTGAAAAGTGTTTGATAAATGTAATGACATTGCAAATACAACAGCAATGTGCAGTTTGGTGAAAACCAGCAATAGAATGACTATGAGTCAAATTAAGGCCCAGATCCTGCCAACTCAAATGCACAGGCTTAACTTAGTGCACATGAGTAATCTTTCTGAAAGCAATGAAACTACTCACGTTAAAGGTAAGCAGGTGCCTAAATGTTTGCAGGATCAAAGCTTAAATGCTGATTTGTACCCATGTGATCTTCAATAAGATTTCATGGAAGAATTTGGCCCATCACTTATATTCAACCGTGTACAATAACCAATATAATTTTTCTGCCAACGAGGAATCAAGTGAATACAATACTCAAACTGCATACGGTTAACAATGAAAACCAAATATAATGTTAAAAGTATGCTCTGTTTCAATAATCTACTGAGCTATGAGTAGCAGACATGTGGAATTTTGTTTAAACTTGTGGAGATTGCTTGGACATGTTTCCCTTTAAGAAAAACATAATAGTAATCTGCAGAAAATCTTAAGTGGTATTGCCTAATCTTTATGGAGGGTCAGAATTTCCATGGGAGTTCTTCTGGGAATTTTCTTCCCTTTCTCACAAGCAGCCTGACTACTTTCTCACACAGCCAAGGAGGCTGGTACTTAGATTGAGACTAAAACGCAGGAGGACCCTGGGTTCTAATGCTCATTGAAACACTCTGGTTCTGGCCTCCAATTAGTCAGTTTGAAAACTAAGTAAAGGGATTGTGACATGAGAAACCATGTCTCAGAAATCAAATGGGGAGGGGATGTTTGGATTTTTTCCTTCATTGGGAAAGAGATGGACCATTTGGACCAAAAGTTTCCGTGAGAGAGTAGAATGTTAACTGTGTGAAGTGAGAGTACCCTCAGATAGCCAGTATCTATCTACCAATAGTTTGTATAGTCTCATATCCTCTCTCTACCAGTGGCCAACCCTGGATGTTTTCAAAAAAGATGCAAAATAACCATAGTATCCCTTATGCCACACTTCAGAGAACTGCATCCATGTTTCTCCCTCAGTGTCTGCATTTTGCTTTCTCTTTGAAGGCTTATGTATGGTGTAATTGTAGTGGTCAAAAGTCCCACATTTATTCTTAAGATGGAAGCATGGGGGATCATAGGCAGGGGAAGACAATGCTTTCCCACACTGCCTCACCTGGTCCCTCCCATGTTCCACCTCAGTCCCCTAGGCCTCTCCCTCAGCCTGCTGTTGCAGAGTCAGAGACTGGGACAAGCATGCTGGGGGTTGTGCCATGCCACCTGTCCTCCTGGAACTGGGACCGGTGGCTCGGTTGTTGCGGGGAAGGGGGCTTCCTGGTACAGCCTGCAGACATGGCCCAAGGAAGCTGGGGCCATACCTCCTGGCTCTCCTCTCCAGCAGTCCAAGGCCAAGACAGGCTGCAGCTGTACCGCACCCCAGCTCTCCAGAACTGCAGGGGAGACTGCCCCCGGCAGGCCCAGCCAAAGTGTTCGACAGGCCCAAGGCGGTTGGCTGCACCACATGGCTGGGTGGCTCCTAGCCAGGGCAGCAAGTAAGCAGCCAGGTGGGTGGGCGCCAGGCAGCGTGGGACTCTGAAGGCTCGGGGCTCAAGCACCTTGCTCACCTTGTCCTAAAGCCGGGCCTGCCTGCTGGCTTTCCAAATCTCCAGGATCAGCCAGGATAGGCTGTGGCTGCGCTGCCCACTGGCTCCAAGCCGGACTACAGACTCTGGAAAGAAGCTGAGAGAAGAGAAGTAACTACAGGGAGCAGAGGAAGCTCCAGTGGTGCACCCAAAGGTAGGCCAGGAGATAGAGAAGTGAAGTCAGAGCCCCAGATAATATCACCAGAGTGAAAGCTTGAACAGACTGTTGCTGAACTGAAACCTGGAGTAATGGGTGGGTTCAGGTTCCCCTACCAGCTAGTCAGAAAGTGGCACTGGCTTGGAAGTAGATCAGAAGGCTTCCTAGGACTGCAGATAGTGACCTGACTGGAGAGCAGAGTGGCAAAGAGGCAGCCGCCTGAGTCCAGACAGAGACCATGGGATGAACAACCAAAACAGGGCGAAAGCTAATTCTGAGATGTATCCACAAAGCGGTGTCACAATGGTGACTGAGCTGGTCAAAAATGTTCAAGCGAAATTATTTTAACTGAAAATTAACCTGTGTCAAAAACTGAAAGCTTCACAAAGCCTTTAGTTTTCAGTCCCTGAAACTGCCCAATATACTTGGTGTGCCCTGATATCCAAGGAAACCAAAGGAAAAAGTTCCATCAACTGTGTTAAGCAGAGTTAGGATATAGCTGAACATTCAGATCTAAAACTGAAACCAAACGTTGACTGAACATCAAAACAGTCATCCAAGTGCAATTTCATGAAGTTAGCAATCCCATGTTAAAGGGAGATGGAGATAGCTATAGAAATACCGCAGAAGTGGACTTGTGGCTCTTTGAAGAACAAGGAAGAGATATAAAAGCTGGTCAAAATTTTTCCATCAAACATGTTTTGATGGAAAAGGACTTTTCAATTACATGGAATGGAACTCATTGTGGTGGGAAAAATCAAGTTTTCATTAAAAAATGAATGCCCCTCCTCCAACTGAAAACATTTAGGATTTTGGCTTCTGAAAACTGGAATTAGTGGGACAGAGGGTAGGTGTGGGGTAGAGTGGAATGATTTTGTGGGGGTGGGATTGTTGTTCAATTTTGTTTTAATTTAGTCTTTTTGCAGGAATATCATTTCCTGGCCTGCTCTAGGTCATAGACAGTGTTTTTGAAGTGATGAAGACAAAAGGGCTGAAGACAAATGCGCATTTGCATAATTCAGTCTGAAAAGTATATGTATGATTTATTTTCTTCAAGTGGCATTAACTGCTGTTCTAGACTTCTGCTAACCCTGTTGGCTTCTGAGGAAGCTTTGCAGGGTGAGATACCCAGCCACTCTTTGTAGAAAGGGGAGGATTCTCTTTAAGGCTGCAGATTCAATGCCCCACCAATCTCCATGATTTGAGATGTCAAGTCCACTGACTCTTCAGTAACACCCTCCAATTTCCTTTCATTGCAGGAGGAATAACAGGTAGTTCAAACTAGGGCTTTATTTTGAATGCCCGTTTCACTGCCGCGTGTAGACACGGGCAGTTATTCCGGGCTTGTAAATTTCAAAAAATGGCGCCCGGCCGGGAAGATGCAAATCAAGCGTGGGATATTTAAATCCCGAACTTGATTTGCAATTCCGAATGCCTACATTTGCAGCCCTATTCTGAAATAGGCTGCAAGTGTAGACATACCCTGAGTCTCCTTATGGAGTTTTCTGGACTCCCTATCTCCATGCTATGTTTTACCCAAGGAAGGAAGAGTATGGCCCCTTGCCTCTCACTATGCTTCCTTATTGCTCATATTTCTGACTGCAAGCCAAATCACACCAATTATCTTTGGAAGTTGGTTCTGTGTTATGTCCCTGTCTTAGTCAAGGGCTCAGACTGAAGCAATCAACTATTTGTTGAACACTTCAAGAGACAACAGGAAATGAGTTTGGAGGGATGGAGGTTGACAGCATGAAAACAGTGAGCCCAAACTGGTTTCAGGCACAGTATGCTTTTGGCTCTCCTTTCACTCATTCTGAAATCAGAGGGCTTACTGGTTTACTTTGATGAAAGTTAGCTGGAAGGCAGAGAGACCCTGCAATGCCTAAAAATAAACCTTCATTCTAAACATTTGAGAATTAGTTGTAAAAGTCCTACTAGCTGGCAAGAGGGGCCTCTGCTTTTGGATGGAGGAACAAAACTTGAGAGTATTGTAGTTAACAGAAATTCCTACAAATGTGATTCAGAATTAAGTGGTTGACATAGATGAGAAGAAGATTGACGGGGAAGAAAAGTCAGTTCATTATAAAGACATACTAATGAACATGATGTCACTCTTATCCTAAACGTTGTAACATACCAAGGAATAAATTTTGTGACTCTGAAAACAGGCTCCATTGAAGAATCATTGAATATTGATTCTCAAGACCCATCATAGGCTCAGTAACCACCCTGGCACCTCTTTATGTCTTCATTTCGGGATTAGTTCTCTCCCAGTCCAGCGCCATCTTTTATGGTTGCTCACCCCATCATCTCTGTCTGGATTCAGGGAGGCGGCCTCTTTGTGACTCTTTCCCCCAGACAATTAGATACCCTTTTCATAAGGTATTGTGAAGGTAACATTGAAGAAATAGTGGTTAATATTTAAGTCTCCACACATCAAACCAAGATGAGTGCAAATCTCCTGGGAATTCTAAATGGACATCACTTTATACAATATTTTATTAAATCTAAAACTTTTTAAAGGGGGGCACTTCTTTTAAAGTGGCACATAAATGTTGAATATAGTTCTCCATACTCACAAGTCTTACTTTAACTGGATCTGTTCTTTTTAAACTGCAAGGTACTTGTAACTATTAAGAAAAGGGTGTAAAATGTGGGTCTAAAGTGCTCCTTGACCCTTGGAGCATGAATCCTTTGAACTTCTATGTCAAAGGCTACGTCTACACTGCAGGCTTTTGCCGGCAGAGACTATGCTAATGAAGCACTCATTAGCATTTGTTACGCTGTCATTTGCATATTCTCTGCCTGAGGCTTTTTGCGCATGAGGTTTTGCGCAAAAGTAAACAGTGTAGATGGATCCGTTTTGCGCAAAAAAACCCTTTTGTACAAGATCTGTATACCTCCTTTTTTGAGGCATAAGGATCTTGCACAAAAGGGTTTTTTTTTTGCGCAAAATGGCCCCATCTACGCTGCTTGTTTTTGTGCAAAAACCTCTTGTGCAAAAAGCCTCGAGCAAAGAATATGCAAATGACAGCACAACGAATGCTAATGAGCGCTTCATTAGCATACTCTGCCAGCATAAGTCTGCAGTGTAGACATAGCCAAAATGTATATTTCTTTTGATCTTTAACAAAATAGCCAATATGTTTTTATGCCAGGATCAAAACATATCACAGGGAATTAATTGCTTTTTTCAGTTTGTTTTAACCTGTTTTCTTCCTTGCATGTGATGTACAGTTTCTTTTTTTTATTATTATGCATGCCAGATGAGTAGATTAAACAGGCAGATGTTTTTGAAAGTAACTCAGTATTTGATTCTGCTAGCGAGCTGATTCATTATAAAAAGGGAGAACTTAGATTGTATTTATGAGCTTTCTCAATATGAAGTTGATGGAATAGCAGAAGAAAAGTCTACAGTGATTTCTAACAAAGAAAAGCAAACCTTTAAATCAATTGGTTTTCATGAGTGTAACTGTTGACCTGATCCTGAGTTTTCCCATTGATTTCAGTGTGCATAGGATCAATATGCAGAGAGCTGAATATTTCACAAAATCCTTTTCCTTTCCTAACATAAACTTTGTTTTGTTTGAAATACTTTCTCCCCAATGCTGCCTAACTCTGCATAACAGAGTCTGAGCTATTCAGAATTTACATTGTCTGTTATCAGTTCTGCTGAGACTATAAGTAAAGTTCTTACCGTTTATTTATTTTACCAAAAGTTATCCAATATATTATATTTTTCTAATTATTTCAACCAGGTGCAATTAATTTAAATATATTTGCTAGCTAGATATCGACTATCTAGATGCTGTTGGGCCCTGATGTGATAAATTAATTATTCTACCTACTTTACTGTTTTCAAAGCACTTAGCGATTTATACCAAGAGCCTGATTCAAAGTAAATGGAAAGATTTTTACTTCAAGGGGTTTTGAATCAGGCCCCACATGCACAGAAAATACATTTATTAATATATTAATGAATGTACAGGAAAATATAGGATTATAGCTGAAACTGAGTTAAACATAAAACTGGCAAAGTATTAATATTTGCGGCTGTTTCTCAGATAGAATTGTCTTGACTCCTGCTTGCTTCTTTTTTTAGAAGCTTCTTAATAGACAACTTGTACAGTCTCAAATGCTAGCATGGTATGCCGTCTGCTGTGAAACAAGTTGACATTTAGACTTCAGACACTAGGATGGGACAATTGTAAAACTCGTTTAAAAAGAAACATAACCCTATGAATAATAAAGAAACATCAGCAGCTGGGAACATTAAAGTCCAAGTATATTGGTTTGAGAAGGAAAAGCTAAACAGATTTGCCCTGTAATCCCAAGGAAAATGCAAGAGGTCTTTCTCCACAGACATAAGGGGAAGAAAGAGGTTAGTGGGAGAAAATAGTGGGGGGTGTTGCTGCATGCCCATTTTTTTTGCTGAATGTTAGATCACACGCTGTCACTTACCTTTATATATACACTAACAAACATCAAACCCAGTTTTTCGTTGGTTGTGCTATGTGATCAATATCATTCCGATGGCAGGATTCTCCTCCACTTTGTGAAGCAGCTCCAAGCCCTAGAGTGGATTATTTTTAGGCTGGTGATGGGAAGATCAGCTGCTGCCTCCTATCGAGTTTCCAAAGTGAACAAACTTTTTCTCGTCTTTCTCTCACACTCCAGAGGGCAGGAAACTGAGAAGAGACAAGCAAGCAAAAGACACCAATTTTTAGACCCCGTAAACTCCAATCCCAGGGGCTCCAGGATTCCTCAAGATTGTTTTTATTTTCATTTTCCAGGGCTAAAGTGCTAAAATACAAAGGGATTGCAAGGTACTGCACAGATGATCATCAGGTGATTATTCTAAAATAATCAATATACCCCTAGATGGCCAAATGTCAAAAGGGCATGCGTGATGCAGCTTTGGAAAACAGTATTAATAGGCAATATGATTAAATGTAATCTTTTCTTAGTAAAGAATATAGCACCACATGTGAGACTATAATTTAGAACATCATCATAAAGATATGGGAAAAACTGGATCTACTTTGATACTACCACATTTTGGTTTAGAGCTCCCAAGTACGATTGTTAAAATACAGAGTAAATCTAGTCCCTCAAAAAAAAAAATTAGTAGAATTTTTAGATTTGGGACAAAAAAAGAAAAACTACCTGTACAAGTACCAGGAACAGGTTTTTGTGGTGCAGCTGTGCCCATTTACTACAGTATCTGGATTATTTTATACCTGGAATATTTGTTTTCTATTTAGACAGTAAAATTAGTATATAGATGTTTAAAATAGCAGTATCCAGGTACCAGATATGTATTTTTTCCCCAATGTTATCAAGTGGGATGCATCAGGGTTCAGACTTTTTCATCAAAGCAAAAGCAGCTACCTTTATTTTCTATTTAGACTGTAGTGTTTAGAGCCAAATTTTAGAAAGAGCCACCTGAATCTTGATGCAAGATCCAGGATCTTGCAGTGCTGCCAGCATTCATTATGGTCGGAGATATTTTGGTGCAATAGGGTGGTTACACTTGTTCCCAATTTAGATGGAAAATGTTTTCAATTTAGATGGGACGTGTCAATTTTACCAAAATTTGCAACTTGAAAAAAACTTTGAAAAAAGTTCCAAAATTGTCAAAATATTTTGTGTTGGTATTTTTAAATTTTTAAAAATTACAGCTTTCTAATTTGAAATGTTTTGTTTTGAAATTTAAACTAATTATTAGGGGGGAATTTTTTAACAGTCAGGATGGCAAAGAAACATTGCAAATTTGTTGAAACGAAATATTTTGGTTGACCCGACCCACATTTTGTTCCTAATTTTTTTTTCCACGTGGGAAAATTTCCAACATTTAACTTTTTGTCCCAGTTTGGGATGGGAAAATATTTTGTTATCTCAAACAGTGTTGTGGGATGGGAAAGCCATTTCCTGCCCAGCTCTAGTAAAGTGTTCTGCTCTTAGGCAGTCAAAGTCTGTGCTACTTGTTTTATACTCAGGGATGGGGGGCTGGTTTCAAAGCAGTGCTGGAATTGTTGTCATTTTATTATCGTACACAGCAATCTGAAGAAAAACGCTCTGAACTTCAATTCAAGGCTCTCCCACCCCCATGCCTGAATGTACCACAGTAATCATCTCTGTATCAGAACACTCTCCCACACGGAGGCACATCATTCATGCAGGGGGAATGATCTGAGCTATTTTCTTATCTGTGGAGCATTTTAAAACACGTGTGTTTCCAATCCTGTCCCACATGTGGAATTTAGGATGGGGGAGGGAGCTGGGCTCCGAAAACAGTAGCATCCAGGCGCCTAGAGCCATGGGCTATTTTTAGGGGCAGGCATGGTAAAACTGCCTTATGTAATACTGTTCTGAAGAAGAAAAAAAAAAGGTGCCATTTTCCCATCTCTTGTGGGCAGATTCCCTGCTTTCCAACCACACCCAATCGGAGTCGCCCCTCTCCGGCCACCCTTTCCCCCAGCGGACGGGACTTACCCGGAGGTACGGTGGGAGTGTTGCCAGGCGTCTGGCTCCTGGGGATTAATCTTTGGGAGGCTAGGTATTTACTACTGCAGTCTGCTAGTGAGGCGGTAAGGAGCAGCCCAGGCAGCAGCAGCGGGGGAAGAGACAGACCCAGCAAAGCGAGCGGAATGCTGCTGCTGCTGCTGCTGAGGGCAGCGAGGAGCCAAGGGGGCGGGTGAGACGCGCAGACCCCCTCCCCCCCCCGCTTTTAATTTTAATGAGAAATGCTACAGTCCGTTTGTGCCCCAGCCCCGTGCCCCAGCCAGCTCCCCTCCCTCCTGCAGGGCGACACGGGGCAGCAGTCCGGAGGGCAGCTAAAGGAGCTGCTCCCGGATTGGAGCGCACAGAGCAGAGGGAGCCCAGCCGTATCGCACTCGCTGTGGCATTCCCCAAAGGGAGTGGAATTTGGCGGGATTCCCCCCCCACTTCCCCAGCAGTGAGTCAACATGAGCTAGGACTAACAGTGCACTGTACCCAGTTGTAAGCTCCCACCTTGACTCCAGTTAATGGGCCAAAGTCCGAGCTGGTGAACCCAGGGGAGCAAATGGTGTTCATTTCGTAGAATCATAAATACCAGGACTGGAAGGGACCTCAAGAGGTCATCAAATCCAGTCCCCTGCCCTCACCTCCCTTGCACCATCTAGATCAGGGGTTCCCAACCTTTTTCAGACCCCGTACCCCCTTGGCTTTTAGTAAACCTTCCCGTACCCCCTATTCAATATGAAAGGAAATAAATTCTAGACTCTAGAATCCACAACTTTTTTCACTAACACTACTACTTTTGGAATATTTCAATTAGGATAATCTAGTTATTTACCAAATATTCCCCATACCCCCTTGACAAGCTTCTCGTACCCCCTGGGGGTACGTGTACCCCAGGTTGGGAACCCCTGATCTAGATCATCTCTGACAGATGTCCATCTACCCTCCTCTTAAATATCTCCAGTGATGGAGATTCTACAAGCTCCCAGGCAATTTATTCCAGTGTTTAATCACCCTGACAGGAAGTTTTTCCTAATGTCCAACTTAAACCTCCCTTGCTGCAAAGTTTTCCATTCCTTACTCATTGACACCACTTCTCCCATCTTGAGTCAGGAAGGGCACATCTACACAGCAGTGCTAAAGCCAAAATAATCTACGTAATTTGAGCTATGTCAATTACGTAGCTTAAGTCAAAATAGCTTATTTCGACTTTTGGCACTGTCTACACAGCAGGAAGTCCAAATTAAAGCACTCTTCTTCCAATTTCCTTACTCCTTGTACAATGAGGGTTACAAGAGTTGGAATAAGAAATACTCCAGTGAGACATTATTTTGACAATATGTCGAAATAACTGCTTGCTGTGTAGACACAGACTATGTTATTTAGGAATAACATCAGTTATTCTGAAATAACGCTGCTGTGTAGACATAGCCACGGAAGAGTGTCTATGCGGATATAAATTATATGCTCAAGTGCTGGAAGGAGATGTAGGTTAAAGTATGAGGGAAGCTAGTGTAATATACACCACTGTAGACTTCTTTAGACACTGGCAGAAGAGTGGACATAGGTCTAAGTTCAAAAGCCTTTTACTTTTGCCCTGGGAATGAGGACAGCCCAAGTTAATGTCTTTATTCAAGCTCAGGGTAACAGTGTCAAATTTGTAGATGAATTCTAGTTGCCTACCCATGCAACAAATTCCTTTGCCAACTCTGTCCACATATCTATGCAAGCGACACCATCACAGGATCTAACCACATAAGCAATAACATAAGAGGCTCATTCAACTGCACATCCTCTAATGTGATATATGCCATCAAGTGTAAGCAATACCCTCTGCCATGTATGTTGACCAAACCCGACAGTCACTGCGACAAAGGATTAATGAAAACAAATAAGACAGCAGAAAACTGTGCAGAGGCACATTTTAACCTGCTTGGTCACTCAGTCATGGATTTAAAAGTAAACATTTTTCTACAAAGGAATTTCACCACACAATTACAGAGACTGCAGCATGGTAATTCATCTACAAATCTGACACCGTGGGAGTGTCTACACTGCAGCATTTTTCTGGAAAAACGGCCATTTTTCTGGAAAAACAGTACTTTCATGCACACTGCTATTGAGTTCTTTCGACAGAAAGTTGAAAGAACGGAGAGGTTTTTCTGATGGCGGTAAACCTCTTTCTATGAGGAAGAAGCCTCTTTCTGAAAAAGCTTTTTCGGAAAAAGGTGTGCGTGGACACAGAAGAGGGAGTTTTTTCCAAAGAAGAGGCCTTCAGGAAATAACACACGTGCCCTGGTGGCCACTCTGTCCATACTAATCACAACTTAAATGTAAGATAGTGTCCAATAAATGTGGATGCTATCTTTCAAAAAAGCACATTGCTTTTTCGTTGTGCTTTTGCTATGTGGACGCTCTCTTTTGAAATAAGCTTTTCCAGAAGATCTCTTCCAGAAAAACTTCTTGCAAAAGAAACTTGCAGTCTAGATGTAGCCTGTTACTCTGGGTTTTCATAAAGACATTAAGTGGTTAAAGCCAATTTCCCCTGCCTTTAACATCTGCATTTTCACATCAAAAGCTATAAATGGGACACCTCGAGGCCTCTTAATTAGCTTCTTTAACACAGGTCCTAAAAGTGACAGGTACTTTTTTTGCTGTTATATATATCTTGGAGTCTGTTATTTCCACTCCAACTCATCTGAAGAAGTGGGTTTTCCCATGAAAGCCCATGATACTATATATATTTTTGTTAGTCTCTAAGGTACCACAGAACTATTCATTGTAAACAGCAGTGATATTGAGTAATCATTTTTCAGTATCCAAGACCATAGATATGTAAATAAACAATAATCAAACTATAAATTCTGAAAAATAAATTGGCTCTTTAAATTTATTTTAAAATTTAAGGGTGCTAGGCAAGAACATATTTGATTTTTAACATGAGAGCTGTTCCTTTAATATTCCAAATTTTTCCAGTTTATAAATTTTAGAACAGTTAAAAGTTTTTAAATCACTCTTGTGTCCTCTGAGCATAAGAATGTTTATCCAAAATAGAATGCATTACAGTCCTTTTTTTATCCTATTAAATCTAAACTACTCCAAATGCAACTACTGTACTGAGTATCTTTTAAAGCATCTGTGTCATTGCTGACATTGCTTTTTTCATCTCTGCTATATTTATATATTATCTTTTAGACTGCTTGGACAATGTTCAGAATAAGAACATGTAATCTTAATGGCTGTAATCTCAATGTCTACATTGGCACCCTTTTTCGGAAAAGGGATGCTAATGAGACACAGCGCAATGCAAATCGGGGATTTAAATATCCCCAGCGGTATTTGCATTACATAACTGCGCTTTTTCCGGCTCGGGGCTTTGCCGCAAAAAGCGCCAGTCTAGACGAGGATCTTGCGGAAAACTTTCAAGTAGGCAGAGATCTTGCGGAAAAGGGTTTATTTTCCGCAAGATCCTCGTCTAGACTGGCGCTTTTTGCCGCAAAGCCCCGAGCCGGAAAAAAGCGGCAGCCATGTAAATGCAAATACCGCGGGGGATATTTAAATCCCCCGTGGATTTGCAATTGCGCTGTGTCTCATTAGCATTCCTTTTCCGAAAAAGGGTGCCAATGTAGACACAGCCAATGTCTTCTTTTTACACTAGTAAGTCAATAGCCCTGTCTAGTCTAATTTAACCCTTTATCTGGAAATATAACTTTTCAGAGACAAAACCAAGCTGATGATTTTGTTTCAGTTATTATAAAAAGTAGTTACAAAATCACAATGAGGAAAATTTTCAAGATTACCTAAATTATTTAGTATCTTAAATTCTATTTTCAGATTTAGTCTGCTGGACCACATTAGCACTTCTTAAAATTTTATTCTGTATCATTTTGGTTTTTAAAGGCATGAAAATAAAATGAACAACATAAGATAATACTACAAGTGCCCACTGCTGTCACTGAAAAGTGACACAGCCTGTATGACTATGATGAAAAATGGAAACAATTATAACAATTCAATTGAGATTACTCGTCAGCTTTCCATTAGAACTGGCAGAACACAGCCAAACCTTGCTCCACTGCACTCTACAGTTCTCATGACTGTAACTTTACAACTTGTTTAGAATTTCAATAATGTCATATTTTATTACAGAATAAAGTTAAGGAAGGTTGAACCACTAAAACTTTAGGGAATTTCCTTTATTGGAAATGTAGAAATTTGTTGGCATGCAGCAGTCCTAAACGTCAACAGCATAGTGTCCAAAAGGTCATGCATTGGTTTTGTATTTCATGAGTTGTGGCTTCTTCTTCAAACAGACAGTATTAACTAGGAGATCTTAAGAGACTTTATTGAGGTCTTATCTTTCTTCACACAAACCATCTTGTACCATTTTCTTGCTTTTTTAACAAAACAAAGTTAACCATATAGAGGCCTGATACTGTCTTATTGAAGTCAATGATCCAGATCATCAGATGATATAAATCAGCATAATTTTGCTGAAGTCAGTTGAGCTATCTTGACTAACACGTGAAAATGAACAAGTCCAATGGGAGCTTTTCGTGAAGTCACAATGCTGGGGCTATCTGCACTCAGGCTGAAAACCTCAGAGCTGCTACCCTCTACTCCATTTGGAATGACAATTAGTTCAATCTTCGGTGGAATCCCACTGCCAAATTTCCACCAACACTAACTAGTCATGGAACCTCCTCATTCCTGAAAGGGGTTTCCATGCTATGCCATGTCCATCTGAGGTCACAAAACTCCCTGACAAACTAGGGTCCAGATATTCAGCTCCTATCCCATCTCCTGAGGAGATGGGAACCATTTTCCCATCCCCTTTCACCTCATAAAACCCACACTTTCCCTCCATGTTATGGAAAGCCTTTCAGCGGTGGAGGGATTCCATTGGGCAGTCCTGGGAGGAGCAACACCAAAGAGGACTGGAGTAGCTATAGGCAATATTCCCTCTAATCGTTTCCATCCACATGAGGATTTTTTCCATCCATGTGTGGAATATTTTTATGTACACCAAGATACGTGGGAATGTGCACCACCAGTAAAAACACAAACCTAGCTGTGGGTGCTCTGCTAATCAGCTGGGTAGCATTTGAATCTCTCTGGAGCGGCCACTCAAGTGCCCAGCTTACAAGGAAAAATGGCTATAGGGTGTGGGTAGCAGGAGGTAGCATCATTCTAATTGCATTGAAACCTGAAACATTGCAAATCCTCCTCAATGAAATTGGTAAGAATGTGAAGGAGATTGGCCTGACCATCCATACTGGACAAATGAAGTGGATGAAAACTCATGTTATTCAGAGTATATCATGCAGCTGGATGGACAGTCCATCAAGATGGAGGATCAATATGTATATCTTGGACAAGCATTGCAGATGGAAAAAGAGTGGGGCCCAGAGGTGTGCAGGAGGAGGAGGTCGGGTTGGATTGCCTTTGGGAGTCTGCGCAGTGTTTTTGTTGATCCCAAACTTTCCATCACTGCGAAAGCCCATCTCTGTAACACCAGTGACCTTTGCACGCAAGAAGCGGTGTCAATGATATCATCCATGTTATGTACGATCGGAAAAGGAGATGGGCTAACCATGTAGCGAGACTGAGAGACAACAGATGGACAGCATGTATACTCCATTTGTATCCACGAGATGTAAAAAGAACAAGAGGAAGACCTCTAGCACGTTGGGTGAATCCTTTATGGAGGATTCATGAAAGGACATGGACAAGAACCATACAAAACAGGACGGCATGGAAAAGTTGCGATCTGCATCGGTGGCGAGACTATCTGCATCAATGAAATCATGGATCTTTCAAGTATTCCAAGTACAGTTTAAAGATGACACTAAAATTGGGGAACATGTGACCCTAAGAATGCAGAGGGTACAAAGCTCCCTGATATTGAGCAGTTGCAAAGCAGGTGGTGACTGAACTCCTTATTGGCCTGGATGAGCCTCAAAGCATCACAGAGTGGTTTGATGGAGTTTTGGTCATCAACAACTGTACTAGCATTCTGATCACTGGATCACCAACTAATTAGCCCTGAAGTAAATCTGATGGGGAAAGCTGTGCCTAAGTGACGGATTGGGATGGGATGAAGAAAGCAAAGCTAATTAGCTCAGAAAGTAAGAAAAGAAGGAAGGAAATGCTCAGGGTTAGTGATTCTTCGTTTGTCTGACAGGTTTTTTGAGAGTCAGAGGAGATCTTTCAGAGGGAAGAAGCCTTCTGCCTCTCTCCTCCTTAGCTGAGTGAGCTAAGGACTGTATGCTTGTCAAAGCAGAGATGCACAAGTTTGTAAAGGTGCTGGGGACAACCGGGTAAATAAATTGCATGTGGTGTTTAACCACAGGAAGGTCCCCGAGCACTTTGTGTGTAGAAAAGAGACTGGAGCAGAAAGATGCCCCTACCTCAAGTGGTAAACAATGAAGTGGAGAGATCACTGCGTCAGAGCGATCCGGATCATCTGGTGAATTGTGCAGAAAATGTTTTAATAGAGCTAAATGTAAATCTTTACAGCTTTACAGTAAATCTTTCTAAAGAGCAAAGGCCATGCTGACGGAATGGGACACTCTTTCCTGAAAGCAGGGTCCTGAAAAGGATCTGTGGGTTGGGTGGATAATCAGATGAACACAAGCTCCCACTATAATGCTGTGGAATATCAAGCAGTAGTAGAGAGACTATTTTATCTCTGTACTTGGCCTTGCTGTGACTGCTGCTGGAATATTGCATCCAGCTCTGGTGTCCACAATTCAAGAAGGATGTTGATTAATTGGAGCGGGTTCAGAGAAGAGCTACATGAATTATTAAAGGTTAGAAAACATGCTTTATAATGATGGATTGAACTCCTTGAATCTATTTATCTTAACAAAGTTAAAGTTAAGGGAGGACTTGATTGCAGTTTATAAATACCTACATGGGAAATAAATATTTGATAATAGGCTCTTCAATCTAGAAGCAGGGCCGGCCCGAGCCATTCGTGTGCCCCGGGCCCCGGGAGCGCAGCGCCGCCCCCGGGAGTGCGATGCATGCGTGGCCACGCCCCTGGGCACGTGGCGCATGCGCGGTGCCACCCCTGCCCGGCCCGGAAGCCCCACACAGCGCCCCCTACAATGGGGTGCCCGGGACGGTAGCCTGGTCAGCCCGTACCTTAGGCTGGCTCTGTCTAGAAGAGATGGTTAACACAATCCAATGGCTAGAAATCGAAGATAGGCAAATTCAGATGGGAAATAAGGCATACATTATTAACAGTGAGGGGAACCAATCATTGGGACAATTTACCAAGTCTTGGGATTTTCCATCACTGGCTATTTTAAAATAAAGATTGGATGTTTTGTTGAAAAGATCTGCTCTAGGAATTATTTGGAGGAACTTCTATGGCCTGTGTTACATTAGAGGTTGGACTAGATGATCCCAGTTGTCCCTTTTGGCTTGGAATCTACCTATTTTGTCACATCAGTCAGACCATATTTTATGGGATTCATATAGATATGGAGAGAATGAGAATGGGATGATGGAACAGCTGGTATAATTCCACGTCATCTTAATGTGATACTGTTCAATATAAGCAAGTAGAAAACAAGCATAGCCATTGAGCTAGGAGAAAATAATTCTTCCTATCGTGCAATAGAAATGGGGAAGGAGATACATAGGGTGAATTGTACTGTGCTCCATAGCAAACTGTTGGCAGTCATCTAAGATTTAGTAATACAACTTTAGGGAGATTGACATCATTTGCAACATAATAATGCAAAGGTTATAAGGAATGTAATGGAAAAATAAGTGAACTTTCGTCAGTACGATCCTCTGTTTTATATCTTGTCCCATTAGTATAATTCTGGGTTGGATTGACAACACTATCTCATCACTAAGAGAGTGAACAGAAAAATGGGAACCAACTCTTTATTACATTTTGAAACACTCTCCTGCTGAGTAAGAATCAGTCTGGAGACCATTGAGTAAATACATTTGGTCTATTTTCTGTATGTGAGCCAGTTCATGAGATGATTGCACATAAGTCTGCGTCAGTTGGTTACAATAAATTACTTGATACCTCTTCCTAAACAGTCTCAGAAGAACCAGGAGCAGATTAGGGAGCTTATTGTGTGTGTTCAGCCATTTATTTTCTACCAGTCCAGCTGGAATTAAAGATGGATTGAGTCTGTAAAATTCATATCCAGATCTAGATCTGAAACAAGTGGCAGTGCTCAGAACTGGAGGTTTGGTTTATTTACAATGAACATTGATTACCATGGTGCAGGACAACAATCTAACAGACATGGAGAATGGGCATAATAGGTCAAGGGAGGCTAAGCCTCCCCAAACAGCCACTGACCTGCTATCTTTGAGCGCACAGATGCCTAGGCCGTGCTTCGCCCCAAGGCCCCTGCTCCTCCTCTGCCTCCATCACCCCACCTGTGTTTCTCCTCTTCCCGACCCCATTCCACCCCTTCCTGAGACCCCCTCTGCTCGCTGAGTCACTCCTTTTCTCTGCCCCCCCCATTGCCCAAAGCCTATGCCACATCGCTCCTCTCCTCCACCCCCCATCCCAGAGGCACCTACTGCTCACAGTATCAATTCCTCTCCTCCACCCCGAGGTCCTCCTGCTCGCTCCTTCCTTCCACAGCAGAGGAGCGAGCAGCAATGGTGAATAGTGGGGGTGGGGTGACGGGGAGTGGGCCTTAGTAGTGGGACCAGAGGTGGGACCAGGGTCCAGATGCTAGGGGAGCTTCCAGTGTTCACCTCAGCATCCCCAAAAGCCAGAGACATGAGCCATTCATGTTAAATGACCTTGTCAAAATGGGACTGAGGGCATGTCTTCACTCACCACGCCAGAGATTGTTCTTCTAGCATTCGGTTTAGTGGGTCTAGTTAAGACCCATAAATCTACTGCTGAGGGCAGCTCTGGTTGGTGCTTGTACTGCTCCTGTTGGCCTCCCACTGTGGGGCCACTGCCAAGCTTCGCTTAAGGTAAGCTGACTCCAGCTATGAAATTTCCTTCTTGTTCTGTTTTTAGTGGTTAAGGGGAATAATTTATCGCCTTCCTCTTTACAATAACCTTTCACATACTTGAAAATAGTTATCATGCCTCCCTCCCCAGTCTTCTTCTCAAGACTAAACAAACCCACATTTTCTTCAGTCTTTCCTCATGGGTCATAAGTTTTCTAGATCTTTTAATCATTTTTTTTTGCTCTCCTCCAGACTTTCTCCACTTTGGACACTTTTTCCCCAAAGTGAGGTGCCTGGGACTGATCACAGTACTCCAGCGGAGGCCTTAGCAGTGCTGAGTAGAATGGGAGAGTTACATATTGTGTCTTGCATACAACATTCCTGCTAAGACATCCCAGAATGGTGTTCACTATTTTGCATCAGTATTACATTGTTGAACTCATATTTTGTTTGTGATCCACTAAGCTCTCAGATCCTTTTCTGCAGTACAGGAAACCCCTGAGTTGTGACTGCCCGAGTTCCGACTCCCCGCACTTACAATCATTTTTTTAAGTGCGGAAGGGGCCGAAAACCCCCAACTAGTGTCCTCGGCCTGTATTTACGATGGTGCACGATGCCTATCGTAAATAAGGGTTCGAGTTACGACACCCCCGACTTGTGATGCTTCCCCAGGAACCTATTGCATCACAAGTCAAGGGCCACCTGTATTCCTTTCTAGGTAGTCATTTCCCATTTTGAATGTGTACAATTGAATATTAAATAGTACTTTGTATTTGTCCTTATTGAATTTCATCCTATTTCCTTCAGACCATTTCTCCAATTTATCAAGATGACCTTGAATTCTAATCCAGTCCTCCAATGTGCTTGCTACCCCTCCCAGCTTGGTATAGTCCACAAACTTTATAAATGCACTGTTTGCCATTATCAAAATAAATTTAGGAAGGCATCGTGTGCCGTCGTAAATGCAGGCCGAGGACACTAGTTGCGGGTTTTCGGCCCCTTCCGCACTTAAAAAAAATGATTGTAAGTGCAGGGGGTCGGAACTCGGGCAGTCACAACTCAGGGGTTTCCCGTACTGCAGAAAAGGATCTGAGAGCTTAGTGGATCACAAACAAAATATGAGTTCAACAGTGTAATACTTGTTTTATATGTGTTCACTTTTTTTGATTGTATCCCTTTGGTATATATGGTCATGCCAATTTTCTTCCACAATTTGATCTGAGGAAGTGGGTCTGGCCCACGAAAGCTCATCACCTAATAAACCATCTTGTTAGTCTTTAAAGTGCTACATAGTCCTGTCTTTTGTTTAAGGATATGAGGATAGTTTAACATGATTTGTTCATAATAAATACATGTTCACTGTTCGTTATCACTTCATTATCTTGTAAGTGCTTACTAACTGATTGATTTAACAAGCCATTTGGGCCATTATCTTTCTGGGTACTGAAGTTAAGATAACTGGTCTGTCATTCCTTGAGTAGTCCTTATTCCCCTTTCTATTGAAAGAGGCTATATTTGCCCTTTTCTAATCCAGTGGGATCTGTTCCAACCTCCAAAGGTTCTAAAGATAATTGCTAATGGCTTTGAGAACTCCCTTCAGCCAGTGCTTTCCTGTGGACAAACATTGTCACAAAATGATCACGTTATATCTGACCTTTCAGTCCTCTTCTTCAAAGGAAACCTGCACAGAATCTTCAAAAGATAAACAGGGGAACTTAAATTCATAATCTCAGTAGAGATACATTTGTTTTTTTACAACAATCTATAATCCACTAATGTTGCTTTGTTGTATGAATGCAGAGGTGTAAATGGCCCACTTCATTCTGAATGGTTCCTAGCAATAGGGGTTCACTGTTGTGCTAAACAATCTGTTCCACCTTCATGGGCAGTCAGTGACCCAGATGTCCAGGGAGACTAGCCACTGCCAATAACAGAAGTTGGTCCAATAAAAGATACTACCTCACTTACCTGGTTTTTCTCATAGTCTAAGACTAATATAGCTACTACAACATTTCAAACACTAATGTGAATCACGCTGAAAAGTGACTCCTTTCCCCTCTGACTAATCCCAAGATGTCTCCTCTAACGCCATCAGTTTGAGTGTGAGAACCACTTTCGCTAAATTTTCTTGGGAATGAAATGGGCAGATTGTGTGCACAGATGTGAACTCTGTATTTCTCTCTATTAACGCTCAGCAGCTGTTTCAATGCATGTGACCCCTCAGCAAAATGATACAAAACATCTTTGGGGCTGAGAAAGCTAAACACCGGAACAGGGGACTTTCTGATGTCACTGGCCTTTGCCAAAGAAGCAGTGGGGGAAGGGCAGGAGAGAAGACAGTCGATTTCCCAACAGTGTGTTTTACAAAGGTATTAGGAGAATATAATCCTCTTTGGATCTTTTGCACATTCTGCAGGGATTCTCATGCTCTTAGCAAAGCAGAGAAGAGGGCTATTTATCTAACCCTGTAAAACTACACTTTGTACATGTGCTTTTTATCTAGACCTTGTTCTGTGGGTCATCAGCTGGGGACGAGATCAGAAATAGGAACTAGTCCAAACAACAGCACTTTATTATATTATTTTCCCATCCATCTTGAGGCTTAAATGAAGGGGGAGTGGCTATGTAGAAAAGGAGCAGAACCATGTGTATGCACAACTGAATCATTTCACTTCAAGAGACGTTGCCAGCCAGCCTGTGCCCTTAAATTACCTCTCTTAAAGGATGAGAAATCACATGGAGCCTAAGCAGAAAAAAGTATAAAAAATTAATGGGGTCTGCAGATACCTCTCTGTAGGTGGTGACTGCAGATAGCTGCCTGGCAACCTATGTACAGTAAAAATGAGTGGGTGAATTAGTTCCTAGCAGACAGATTTCTGCATCATAGCTGAGACAAAGGGTTTGTCTACACTGCATTCAGTAGTGTGATTGCAGCACATGTAGACCTAGCTTGCTCAAACAGCAATCACAGGGAAGCCAGAGCAGACGTGAGTACTTAGGGAGTGGGCTTGTGCACCCAGTGCTGCTGTGTGCCATTGTTATTTTTGCTAGCTAGATCTATACATACTGCAGTCACTCCTCTGTTTGCCATATCTGAAGCCTAAGCCTAACCTCCACCCCTTTGGTTGCCCTGTACTACACCCACATCATGCCCCTGTCTGTCTTCACTTGTTTCCCTGTACTGCATGGTAAATATGTGAATTACTGAGTTATCTTCTTTGGCAGAAACTAAATCGTGATATTTTACAACTGCACTGTGGCCAGAAAGTAAATTCACACACTTCATTATCCCCAGATGGACTCACTAGACATGAACCATGCTTTTACAATAGATTTCTTTATACTAGTTTTGTTTAACGTATCAATGTTTACTTACAAGACCTGATTTGTCCCCTGGTGGTCAAAGAGCATCCATGAGCATAATAAGAAAGGCATGATCCAAATAAGTGGAAGGTGTTATCATACTAAAAATACTCATATCTCCCTCCCCTTTTCTATTGAGAACATCAGATATTCTGGTCTCATTGAATACTGGTGCAAAACAGTCCCTTCATGATGAGGTTTGCTTCTGGAGTG
Source organism: Rafetus swinhoei (assembly GCA_019425775.1). Classification (NCBI taxonomy): domain Eukaryota; kingdom Metazoa; phylum Chordata; order Testudines; family Trionychidae; genus Rafetus; species Rafetus swinhoei. Next base: position 231,131,433 of record CM033437.1, read on the forward strand.
CAGGGGGAAATGTTAGAATGGGTAGAACTTTTTAACTATGGGAAGATTTACTAAAGAAAATCCTACTGAATGAATTTGGAAATTTTTAAAAAAAGGGAAGAAGAATGAACTGCTGGAGAACTTCTCTTATCTCCTCTGCCTCTCTTACAGAACTACAGTGATGCACACTGTGATTCTTTTCTACTACTTAAAAGGAGAGTTGGATTCAGTACCTGAACTTTAGAAAAGTTCCGATTTTAACATTGTAGCTGTCATATCTCTATAATGGACTGAAATCAAACTTTGGTTCTGGATCCAAATTTGGCTTTTGACTCAGTCATCATAGTGGGTCGAATGACAACACTGGATCTTAATTTCATGTCTTGTGCCTATCTATCGCTATTTGCAAGATAGATATGATATTTTGAAGATTGTAGTATTTGTTCCAGGCATCTTAAGATTTTAAGATCTTAAGAGATTGGTATGTTTGTTTACAATAAAATGTCCTTCTGGCATGGGTAATGAAATGGTACCTACCACAGTCCCAAAATACAGAACAAAGACACTGTTTCATACACACAATAAATAATTGGATTTAGGAACTAATATATATCAGCAGTTGCACCAAGCTACCATTTATTCCTATTCTTGAAACATTTCTCCCAGAACTACACAGAATTTGAATCATGTTTAAGCATGTCTCCAGTTTTGAAATTTACCCAAAAGTGACCCAAATATATGTCAGATAACTATATTTTAATCCAAAGGAAATCTCTTGGCTAAGGAAATGCACTACGTGATGTACTGATTTCCACTTCGTGATTTGCTAAGAAAATTGTTGTCTCACTAATCTCTATTTCTCTATGTGTAGTGACTGAGGCTTTTGGGTACAAAGACAATTCAAAATTTAAAGCATGGAGACTTGATAGTAATGGGTATGGAACTTCTCTCTTCTGCGGTATTAGTTTGAATTTAGCCACAGGTGGAAAGGTATTACCACACATTTGTTACCATGGCCAACTTGTGAAATAGCTGAGTTACCGTAGTGGTCTCAACTATATACAGTAGACTTCCGATAATCTGGCACCCTTGGGACCCAAGGGGTGCCAGATTATCGGATATGCCAGAGTATCAGGAGGTATTCCGGCGGGGTGCTGTGACAGGTCTGCCGGGACCCGCACTGCGTCGGGGGGTCGGCAGGGAACGGCGCGGGGAGGGGTGAACTCTCTGCCATGTTGCGGTGAGGCGGTAGAAGCCCAGCGCAGCTGGCTTGCAAGCAGCGGCGGCAGAGAGGGGGTGAGAGGCAGGCAGCTGTTTAAGGCGGAGGTGGGGGGGTCAGCGGGGAACGCTGCCTGCCTCTCGCCCCCTTTCCACTGCTGCCGCTGACAAGCTGGCGGCTGAGTTTCCCTGCTTACAAGCCGGCTGCGCGGGGCTTCCACCGCCTCCCCACAACATGGGTTCGCCCCTCGCCACGCCGTTCCCTGCCGACACCCACTCCCCGCATGCCCACCTGCCTTAAACAGCTGCCTACCTCTCACCCCCTCTCTGCCGCCGCCTCTGGGCAGCTCCAATTGTCCGGCTGGCCGGAGCACTTCCGTGTTCCAGTTGGTGCTGGACTATCAGGAGTGCCGGACCACTGGATACCGGACAATTGGAGTTTTACTGTATACAGAAACATCAACCCTTCCTCTCACTCACTCACTACAAAGCCCAAACCAATGGGCACTCTTCTGAAGTCCCAGCCTGAAAGCTAAGTTAACAGACCTTGAGAGTGAATTCTTTTGTGCTAGAAGGCATCTAGGTAGCTCAAGACTAAGGCTAGATCTAGTTAGTTGACCTAATCTGCCGGAATAGACAGTGATAGGCTGTCAGAAGACTTGTGTCATCCTAGCTACTGCCTCTTGGGAAGATGGAATAACTACAGTGACAAGAGAACTATATTGACAATAGCGATACACATAAGCACTACAGTGGCATAGCTGAAGTGTGTAGACATAGTCTAAGGCACATCAAAAAGCTAATCTGAGGGAAGTTTGCAGTGCTGCTTACTGCTTGTGCTGCTGCATCACTATGGTTAGAGGACTTAAGTCTCTGGAACTGATCTTATAGGCCAGCGATGAGCAACCAAGATTAGTGAGTGGGCCACATGAGCGGCCCTCCTTTGTCTCAGTAGGCCACAAGATTGAAAGTGGTAGGCAACCTGTGACCTATGACTCATTGAGGTTCTACCTGCGGCCCATGCATCCCCTCTCTGCCCTCTTCTCTCATGCCTCTTGCACACTGAGGCACTGGTGCCCCTGCACTTACCTACTCCTCTCCTTCCCTCCGTCCCTCCCAGCACTTTCAGAGCACCATGAATCACCTGAGTTGTGCCCCCGTCCCCACTTGTCTCCCTCCCTCCCAGAGTTTGAATGCCATGAATCAACTGATTTGCAGCGTTCAGACTCTGGGAGGGAGGGAGAGGAGTGGGGACAAAGGGAGAATCACAGTAGATTTATGGCACTCTGAAAGTGCTGGGAAGGGAAGGAGGGGCAGAAGTAGATAAATGTGGGGCTTCATTTTCTAAAAGCATTTGGCAGCCAATAGACTACTGGTGAAATCCTGCCCCCATTGAAGTTAATGGAAGTTTTGTTATTCCAAACAAAATCCCTAACCCCTAACTCAGGAGTTCTCAATCCTTTCCATCTTGGCCCAGAGCTTAATAAAGAGATAATCTTATGGAAGCTCCCATTCCTGACAATGTAAACACATCAGTGGCAAATATACCATTGCTTGCAAGGGGAAAATAATACAAGGAAATTGATTTCCCTCACAGTTTTTAAAGTAGCTTAGCAAATGGAAAAAGGAAGAAAGCTTAGAGCTAACCTTGTAACCAGCCAGCTCTCCATAGATCACAAACAAGTGATCAATGGATTAATAGTTCTCATGGCCACTGCCTGGGAATCTCTACTTTAATTTAAATGAAATAGAAGGCTCATGGGTCTCTCATGTCATGATTCTTGTGTGATTAGGCTGCACTCTACTGGAACTCATAATAAACGCAGGAAATAATGAACAGAGATGCATGAAAGGCAACTGCAAGAAAAATACAGAACAAAGTGAAAAATACGGAACAAAGTTAGTGCTTTTATTCATGATATGCAAACATATATTTGTATCACAATGTATCATGCATGTCTCTTAAAAACATATGCTTTACCTGAGCAAATATTTTTAAGCAGTTCTTTCTTGGATACAGATTCGTGAGGTGTTACACAACAAACAAGGGGGATCCCTTAAAATGTAGGAAAACTGGGGGAAATGGCATTTGGGAAAGAGGAAAGATTTACTCATACCCATCCTGTGGTGATTTCCCCTTAATACTAAGTCAGCAGGCATGTGGTTGGTGCAATTTACTGTTCCCCCAACATTTGCCCTTTCTAGAAGAGGGACACCTTGCTGCACATCTATGTAGAATAAGTCAGGCTGGATTCTCCCTCCCCACCCCCCCTTTAAGTTCTAAAATCTCTTGCTTATGTTCTGGTTTCATTTCCCCCCTCATCTCCTTATTTGCATATCCACTGGCAGCTTGTGAACCTCTGGCGGGGGGAGGATAACCCCCTGCCCTACCCCTTCTGCCTGAGGCTCTGTCTCTTCCATGTGCCCCAGGAACTCAGATCCCCCCCTTCCCGGCTATGGCCACTGGCTTCCAGTCCTGCCCCAGGCTGGCTGGTGCCCACAGCCCCCACCAGCCCTGCAGCACAGGGAGAGTAAGTGCTGGTGCTGCTACAGCGTCCCCAGTGCCAGGAAGGTGGGACCCAACAGCGCTACTGAAGCAGGAGCCCAGAGGGTGGAGTGTGGACAGGGCCACTCCTAGCTATTTGAATAGGCTCAGCCTCCTGCATCCTTTCCTACCTGCTGCCCATGTGCATACCTCATCGGAGGCCCCACCAAATTGCTTTGTCAGCCTCCTTCTGCAATGGCAAAGGCAACCATTTACCTGACCAAGAGGAAGAAGCATGATGGGGATGAGAGAACCCTGCATCTGTGGTGCCTCTTTCTGTTCCCTTGTTATGTCACATTGCAAGGGAAAGTGCCTGTGGGCAGCATCCATTGACTCCTTTGAGGAGCAGTGGACACAACAGGGGCACAGATGACTTGTGGTAGCACTTGGGAGGGGCACAGCCCCACCAAAATTTTAAAAGTGATGTAAGCCAGGGGTCTGAAGGACAGCTTGAAATGCAGCCAGCTGAAGTGGTTTAGCCTTGCAAGATAAGTAACTGTTGATATGTAAATACAGCTCATGCTGGGATGGGGAAGGAATCTGGGGTGTGGTTATGTAAATCCAATTCAGCTGATGGAGGATCGGTTGTTAAAATGGAATGTGATGTACTGTAACTAATTTGGGCTGTTGTGGGGTCACAAATCATGCTACCCCTAAATGTGGAAACTGTAAAATATGACACCAGTGCTTGCAGGAGAGACACCATCATTATAAGAGGTCTCAGATGAACAAGCCTCCCCCTTCCAGAGTTGAGTGAACTGAGCTGGGGGGAAAGGGCTTGAGCCAGCGTGCTGCATGCCTGCCAGGTATGCTCTGTAAGACTGGTTCAACCTGCCTCTTTCTCCCTTGTTTTAAGGCTAGACTTAAAGCAGACTCCATCAGGAGTCTTTTTGCTAGTCCAGTGGTGGCTGTAATCTTTTGCCAGCCTAGGTGGTGGCTAAAGAGTTGAAATCACTAAGAGCTGAAGTCACTGGTTTGGCCTGGAGTCAGACCCATTGCAGCCAGCAGGATTGCTGGTGGGAGCAACCCACAGGTGGCCTGTAGGAGCAGCAGTAGGCAGCTAGGAGTGGCAGCAGGTGGTCAGTGGAGCAGCTGGTGGGAACGACCAGTGGGCAGCTAGTAGGAGCAGCAGCAGGCGGCCAGCGCAGTGGCTGGTGGGAATGGGCGGCGGGTGCCGCAAGCAGACCACAGGAGCAGCACAAAGGTGGCATGGCCTCAGGCTCAATGAGTGGAGTCATCAGGGTGATGTGTCAGGGTCCACACTGACTGGACAGAGCTGTAAGTGGGGCATTTGAAGTGGGGTACAGAGAAAGTTTGGGTAAATGAGTGGAACCCTTACATTGTTGGACTAGTGAGCCTGATGGGCAAAGCTCAAGCCATTGAGCTGGGACAGTTACTCGTGGGGGGTTAGGAACTATGTTTGTGGTATTTTTCTGAGCTAATGCCATGTAACTTCTCTCCCTCTTTCATTAAAAGTTTATTTTCTACACTCAGACTCTGTGCTTGTGAGTGGGGAAGCATTGCCTCTCAGAGGCGTCCAGGGTTGTGTGACTTTCCCAGGCTATTGGGTGTGGGCTCAAGCTGGTTGTGTGTGAGATGGATGAAAAGGGACCCCTACATATTGAACCTGGCCCTGGCTGCTGCTGGCACTACCTGGCAGAAGGGTTACAACTAAATAGAGTATATAACTTATATATCTGGTCATGGGATTTTATTTGAAATGTAAATGTACATAAAAAAGTAATTATAAATGTTAATATTCAAATGGAAGTATTTTATTTATACTTATTCAATATTTCATTTATATATTTTATTTTTCTTCTATAGCGGTTGATATTATAGGAAATATCCAGGCAACATCTCCCTGTTTACATCCTGCTGAACTTATTAATGCCACAAAAATGATCCAAGAGGATGGGTTTGATTCTGCCTTCGCTGTTGTGATTGGGCATTCCATTTAGATCGAGTGTGATAAAAAAAAGGAGGTAATATTCTACAGTTCCTGATAATTACATTGATTCTGGGTGGCCCTCCCCTGCACTCCTTCGCCTCCCCCCTTGCAGCCAGCACTAGTCACCCCTGCACATGGTGTCCTCAGCAGGGGCGGATGAGAGTTTTGCAGGGCCCAGGGCCTATTGAAGCGCGGGGCCCGGGCAGCACAATTTCGTGCATGCGCCACAGCCAACAGCTAGTAGCGCGTGCAGGGCCAGCCAGAACTCTTTTTGGTGCCCTGGGCCCGGGCACGCAGCGCCGCTCCTGGGCACACAGCGCATGCGCGGGCCAGCCCCCCCCCGGGAGCGCGGGCCCGCCCCCGGGGCGCACGGTGCATGCGCGGGCCGGCCACAGCCGCTGGCGCGCGCGCCGGGCTGTGCACGGCCCAGTGTCCGTGGGGGGAAGGACGCTGCTGTCCGGCGCCGCGGGAGCCGGGCGCGCGGCGCCTGATGGCAGCTGTAAGGGATGCTGCGTGCCCCTTACAGCTGCCATCTGGCGCCCCCTATCGGTTGGCGCCCCAGGCAGCTGCCCGGCACGCCCATGCCTCAGTCTGGCCCTGAGCGCGTGCGGGTCCTATTGAAATGCGGGGCCGGGCAGCCGCCCCACTCGCCCTGCCCTCTATCCGCCACTGGTCCTCAGCTCAGTCTCCCCCTCTGGATGCCTCATTTTGGCCCTATATGACCTTTACATCCAAGCCCCTTTTTCCCCATCTCTTGTCCCTTGTAATCATGTGCCAGCAGGGCTCAGTGGTCCCTCCCCCGCAATTGCAGCGGAGGGGCGCTGGTTTAGGGCAGCCTCTAGCCCTGTAGCGCTCAGGATCCAGACAGAGAAGCTGGCTCGGAGAAGCTGCCCCGCCAGCCCGAGCCGCCACTGCTGAACTTGCCTGGCTGGGATCCCGGTGGGCAGCCCCGCCCGCCTCCCGCGCCGCCCTGGGCTCCCGCCCCGCTGCTCCAGCAGCTCCTCCCGGTGCCAAAGGTACTGGGGTGAGCCACAGCCCCCCCCGATTGGAAGCGGTCTCCATTATATCCAGGCCTTACAGCTCGGGCCACTGGCTCTCAGCCCCCGCCCTGCACACTTGCGCCCCTGCCCTGTGCCTGGCACGGCAGCACCCCCCTTCCCCAGAACTACATTTCCCAGCATGCTCCAGGCTGCGGGCGCTACGCCCATGGGGGGGCGGGGCCGCTGCGTGGCAGCAGGAGGAGGAGGAGCCGAGACCGTCCCGCTCAGCGGAAGATGGATTCCTCCGCCGCCGTTGGTTCTGCCTCCGCTTCCTCCCCGCACATGTGCGCGCTGGTGCTGGCGCGCGGCGGCAGCAAGGGGATCCCGCTGAAGAACATCAAGCCCCTGGCCGGGGTCCCGCTCCTCGGCTGGGTGCTGCGCGCGGCTCGCGACTCCGGGGTCTTCGACAGGTGCGCATGCGCGGTGAGCGCTTTTCCTCCCCCCTCTCTCTCCCACCCACGCGCAGGGGCTATGCCCAGGTGTCCGTGCGGGGCGCCGCCTCTCAGCGGGGGCCTTAATTAGCGCTGTGCATTGATTGTAGGTTAATTAATTAACCTTGTTATTTACCTACGAATCTTAGGGATGGTTCGTGGCATCTTAATTAACTAGCTGTGATTGCAAAGGACAAGCCCTGCAAATGCCTACGTCAGCCAAGCCCGCGCCAGGGCGCTGCGCTAGTTCCCGCTGGCCATGAGCTACCCCGAGCCGGGGCTCTGCATTCTTGTCTGTCAGGGTGTGCCCCATGGGGAGATTAGAGCCATGAGTCTACGGGCCTGCTCAGGTCCTTGCTGGCTGAATGCCTGAGCAGGACACACCCATTTCATCGTTCAGCTACGGGAAGTACAAAACTTAGCAATGGAATACCTGTGGCAGGTCCCCTTTTTAAATAACTTGAACAGGAAATGTAAATCTGTGCAAGCTCTTGGCTTAATGTAAAGGGCTGGGGGAGGAGGGTGCTTTAAACTGTTCAGTTTGAGATAACAGTATTCCCATACATGTACCTGGAAAGCAATACTCAAAGCTGTGCCTGGTGGCTCACATGGGTGTTCTAAAATAAATTGTGACCTGGAGCTGCCATCATCATTCTATAAATTCTGATGAATTCTATTATGTTTTTGGATGGAAAAGATGAGCACCATTTATTGTGTGCAGTACAGTGAGAAGGCTGTTAGTTGTAAAACAAATGGTATTTTTTTATATCAAGTTTTATTGAATTTGTTACCCTTTAGGGTTCTTTAAATTGAAATTCTGATGGCAGTGATTTCATTTTGCAAAAGTACTCACGATAGATCCAACCCTTCCTTTTGCAAATATTTCTCATTCCTATTAAACCTGCTATCATTATATTTGGGCTGTGACTGTCATTTGATTAGCGGTCACCAGTGCTCCCTGTAAGCTGAGTGTTTGGGTGGCCACCTTGAAGAGATTCAAATGCTGTCCAGCTCATTAGCAGTGCATCCACAGCTGGCTGGCACCATATGTTTCTACTGTTGGTGCATATCCACACATGCTTTTATGCACATAACATTTATTTTGCACATGCATGGAAAAAAATTAGAGGGAACATTGGCTGTCCCCCTGGGTTTGGATTGAACCTATTGCATTTATTTTACTGTAGTTACAGAATAATCTAATTTATAACTGAATCCATAGAAACAGGTATAAATGGTTAATGCGTTAACATTAGTATAGCTTTTGAACTATTCATCTATTTCAAATTCAACATTGATCCTCCTGAGTGAACTGTTACCGCATGCTAAACAATTTAGAACCCTCTGCAATAAATAATGTGTTTCCCATAGATATGGAAGCTCAGACATCGTAAGATGTTAAATTACAATACCACTCAGCTTTTGAGGAAAATGGATTTCATTTAATTTAACTTGGATGGTTGGTTTCTGGTTTCTTATCCTGCTGTTGACAGTAGGGATGTAAAAATCTCCCAGAATAGTTAACCAGTTAAACTATTTCTTTAACCAGTTAACCACTGGCTGCAGGCAGCGGGGGGTACTCAGGCCCCTACTCACTGCAAGCATGAGGTGAACATGCTGTCTGGGCTGCCATGGGGTTGGGGTGGGATTTGCCGGTAAGCATGCCACTAAGGCATATGCTTACTAGTTAACTGGTTTACCCGGCTCACCTTTAACATTCCTAGTTGTCAGCAGTACAGGTTGAACCTCTGTGGCCTGGGACTATGGATGTTGCTGGATTAGAGAACCCTAGCACAGGGTTTGCTGGTGGCTGGGAGCAGAACTGGCCAGCAGGGCAGCGGAACCTCCAGGGCACCAGAGTCTGCAGCTGGCGGAGTCAAGAAGCCACCAGGGCCGCTGGAGTCCGTGGCTTGGGGGAAGTGCTGAGCCCACAGCTGGTGGTGCCAGAAGTGTGTTTGGGGGGGGAGGGGGAAGGCTGCAGAGCTGACAACTGGATGGGCTGCAAGTGCCTGCAGGGCTGCAGCAGCTAGGGGGCCAGGGCAGCAGTGGCAGGTAGCTGGGGAAAGGAGTCCAGTGGAGCTCCTTTTCAGCCTTCCCTGGTTTGAAAAACTCCTTTGTCCTGGACTGGTCATGTCCTGAGAGAGCCAGACCAGGGAGGTCCAACCTGTAATTTTACTAACAGAAAAGATTTGAACTAATTTTTTCAGATGGAAGCAATATTAAGTTGTGATGATTCTTAGTAGGTTAGTAAACATTTGGACACCAATTACCAGACTTCACAGCAAGAATAAAAATTGGCCATCTCATTTCATCTTAAAAGAATTGGAGGGAAATTAATTTTGGTGTTCTGTGACAGATAGTCACAGTCTGATGACTTTAATTTTATGTCTGGTGCTTCAAAACTAATACTCCTGAGGCTGTATGTGAACCAGAGAGAGAGTGAGTAGGTTTGTAATTAGTATGGCTGTCTCATTCAATCTTTGCTTAGCATGATCAACTCTTTTTAATTAAGTGCTTTTTAAAATAAGGCATCTACTAAAATGAAGCATTGACTCTTGTAATTTTAGTTGCTTCACTGGTAATTTAGAAATGGGATACAGACATCCAGTTTAAACATTTGACTCATTTGGTAACCAAATTTTTGCTGTTATGAGTGAGACTAGTGAGCAGCCCATTAATGTTATACAGTGCATCTGGAGAGTACTGTTAATTCTTCTTTTGTTCTTTCTGTGATCATTCACCTGTGAGTCTTTGCCAACAGTGTATGGGTATCCACAGACCACGATGAAATTGAGAAAGTGGCAGAGCAATTTGAAGCTAAAGTCCATCGCAGAAGCCCTGAAGTATCTAAAGACTCAACAACTTCTTTGGAGACCATCCAAGAGTTTCTTCATCATCATCCTGGTATAGTTGTTGCTATTGTTCTAGGTCTGAATCCTTCAGGTTGCTGAGTGCCCCTAATTTCCCTTGACATCACTGACAAAGGGGGGTTTGTAATATTTTCTTCTTAATTAGTAAAGCTGGAGCAACAATTTTTTAATGGCTAAAGTGAATCACTTAATTGTATAACATATGTATCTGGTCATGGAATTTTCTTTGAAATTGTATGTGTGTGTAAATAATATTAATATTCAAGTGGAACTATTTTATTTATACATATTCCATATTTCATACAAGATTTCCCTTGTTATATTTTATTCTTCTTCTATAGAGGTTGATATTATAGGAAATATTCAGGCAACATCTCCCTGTTTACATCCTGATGATCTTAAGAAAGTGGCAAAAATGATCCGAAATGAAGGGTTTGATTCTGTCTTCTCTGTTGTGAGACGGCATCTGTTTCGATGGAGTGAGATAAAAAAAGGAGGTAATATTCTACAGTTTCTGATCACTACTATGGTTCATAAAGCTTCCAGTCCAGCATTCTATATTTTCATTACAGGTGGAAGTGACATCCGAAGCATATATTTCTTAAGCAGAGGAACCCAAATAGCTTTGTCTTTTTTAAAATAGTGGTGTTCACATTTATAATCACATTTATCCTTTTGTTAATGTTCAGCCATTTTTTAGAGATGACCTGAAGTAGTTCAAAGTACAAGTGTCATTAACATATTTAAACATAAAATTACTCAGTGAAAAAAGCCCTTTGTTCTCATTTTGGCTAACACATGATCATTCACATGAGGTAAGGCTGTAGTGAAAACATAGCAGTGATATTTTAAGGACAAGTTAGCATGTTAAGAAAAAGACAGTATTGCCTTGTTTTGTCAACGAAAAGTAGCAAACTGCCTTGTCTTCACTGCAGTTTTGCTTCATGTTAGGTGACATGAGGTAGGAAAACACCGTATTTCCAGGTAAAGATGCTGCTTTTTGGCAGCTTTAGCAGAGGCGCCGCCAGACACTAACCTGACTGAGATGGAGCTAACATCTCACCTTTGGAAGAGGTCCTTGTATCTGAGGGAGGGACATATTGATGGGTATTTGGATACTTATACTGCTGCTGTCCATGTTTGACTTGTTTCATAATTAAAATGGAATTCCAAGGAGTTCAAGTCACTGCTTTTGACACCACTAAGTCCATTTCATAAACATTACCAAAGGCCTCTAATTCTTCTCCATTGTCATAATTTAGGATGTTTTGAGTGCAGTTTTTACAGTTTACAGAGCACCATAGTCTCAGAGAGCATATAAAGCATAACACTATAGTTTACCCCCAAAAAGCTGAAAATGAAGTGGAAAAATACAGATTTTGTTCAATAAAGCACATGATTAGTAAAACATCTTTATCAAAACAGGATCTTTTGAGTGACATTTCCTGATTGCTTTGAACATGAAAATTTAGCTGTAGCGAAAGTATACAAAAGGCATATTATTGTCATTTTGTGTGCAAGTATCATCCTACAGTCAGCTTTGTGTCCTTAATACATATTTTCAGGCTTTCAAGCTCTAGTGTGCCCTCTTTGTTTTGAGATGCCAGTCCTTCACGATGCTGAGGTCTCTCAGCTTTCATTGCCTTCAGTGGGAGTCAAGATAGTTTTGGAAGCACTCTGGAGGACACTGTCCCCTTGCCCAGTGGTGCAAGGAATCACTACAGATGGAATAACATGGTATGAGGGTGTGTAGTAGACATAAGAAACAAATATTCTGTTTTAAGATATATAGCCGAGGGACTCATTTTTTAAAAAATCCCTCAAAAAGCAAAAAATACCCAGAGTTTTCCCTACCAAATACTAGACACGATAATAGGAAAAGAGCAAACTTTCTTTCACAAAGGCAGGGACACTTTAGCAGGGTGAGGTGAGTGGAAGGAAAGGGCTGAGAGGCAGGCTTCTATGATAGATGTTTTCTGAAGACTTCTATGATAGATGTGTTCTCTGCATGTTCGAATTGGGATATTTCAGTTTTCTGTACAAGAAATGTAGGGCATTTCTCCACCTTGGGCTCCAAAGATACGGAGAGAGACAGGAGTTCAGTGATTCTGACATACTTACCCTTACTGAGACAGAAATCAAAGTAGCTGGTGACTATGCTGTACCCTTAATTTCCTAGTAGTAAGTTAATTTAAACACAAAGGTGACTCTAAACAAAAGCTTTAATTTTTTTTTTCATTTTTTTCCACAATTGTTTTTATAGTTAATGAAGTAACAACACTCCAAGGCGGCCTGGATCCAAAAAGACGGCCCCGGCGTCAGGATTGGGATGGGGAACTGTATGAAAATGGGTCATTTTACTTTGCTAAAAAGGACCTGATTAAAAAAGGCTACTTACAGGTCAGTGTTTCTGTTTTTCAGGGCTTTTTAGAGTATTGCCTCCTGTACTCTTCCATTGGGGAGCTCAAATCCTGTGACGCTGGCAATTGTGATGCATGTAATTGACTATAGTGTGTTGTGTTTGTGGATTGTGAGGGGATAATGCCCAGCAGCAACAGTTGAAGCCAAGCGTGTTGTAGCTTCTTGTATGTAATCTTAGCTACTGTTTAATCCTCTGGCATTAGTAGGTTGAATAAGATATAGATTTCTTAAACAATTTGTGCAAGAAGAATGTATATCCTTAGGCCTGTGAAAGTACAGTGATAGAATTCCTATGAGAACTCCAGGACACTCCTCCCTCCCCCCCACTTAGGATATACTCCGGTGCGGGGTATACATTTATTTATTTATTTATTTTTAAACTCAACTGCTGGTGAGCGTGGGAACTGGGAGATGAGCGCTCCCCCTGCCCCCTTCCTGTGGCTGCGCAGGAACCGGGGGATGAGCGCTCCCCCACCTGGAGGCTGGCAGCTGCGCAGCCGCAGGAAGGCACGTGGGGGCACTTTCATTCCCCCGCCTGGAGGTTGTGCGTCCACTTGGGAACCAGGAAGGTGAGTGCTCCCCCGCCCGGAGTGTGGCTAATTTCCCCCCCCGACCCGTAGATGCTCCCCCCCCCGGCACAATTTGAAACAGTCTTGTATACCCTGCGGGTTATACTCGTGCATGGGGTGCAGGTTATATTTGCTAAATTACGGTAATTAAAATAATTCCGGACGATGGATGTTTCTGGATGAGAGTTCTGGTCTAGAGAGGTTCAACCTGTATGTATAGAAGTGCAAAATATTTCTAAAAACTGATGAGACTCCGTCCTGATTTATGTGCCACTTAGAATGGAAAGCAAGTGAATCTTCTGTGCTGGGGGGATCCCTTGAAGTGGGATAGTTGATAGAAGATGCAGAACTCTTCTATCTGACTCCAACACACTCATTCTCCTGCAACACAAGGGGTGTATCAAGGAGTGGGGGTGCTGCATTCCCACATTCTTGGGGCTCATGGCCAACTAGCATGCATTAAGAATGTTAAGAGGTGGGTAATTGGGTAATCATGTAATCGATACAATTTGTATCAACTACATGATTACTCGATAAAGCGCTATCCCCACTGTGGCTCTGTGGTTTAAATGTAGCAAGAGTCGGGCATGCAGGCAGCCCGGCTTCTACTACATTTAAACTGTAGAGTCGTAGCAGGGGTAGCTCATGGACCTGGCGCAAGCCAGTACTGAGCTAGGCTTGCTCAGTCCCAGCTTGCACCGGGTCCAGCAGCCCCTGTCCGTGGGAGGTCCCAGTGGGGAGTTGGGACCCCCTGCAAACAGGGCCTGATGGAGGCAGCAGTGGAGGGTGGGACTGCGGAGATGGTGCTGGGGGGAACCAACTTTTAAGCTGACTTCCCCCAGCACCAGCTTCTGCTCCCCCTGCCCTCCCGCTGCCTCTGATACAGAAGCAGCACCGGGGAAGGGGGAATGAGAGGAATGCAAGTAGTGGACTTGACTACCCGATAAGCCCAGGTTTATCAGGTAGTCGATTAATCGACTACTCTTTTACATCCCTAGCACGCATTAGTAACCTTAAGGTATTGTAGACCCAGCTCTGGGAGCCGTGATTGGCTCTCCTTGCACTGAATGTGCTGAGAACATGAGCCATGCTGTGTAAGTTTGATTTGCAGCCACCTTTGTTCAATGTTTTACTGTTCTCATGTTAACTACAGAGGAATCAGTTGAACATAATGGGTTTGGCTTTTTACTAAAGGGATACTTGAGTCTACTTATGGTCAGCATCCACTTACTACAATAGTATTTTGGCATTATCTCAGGTTGTCTACTAAGACTGTCTGTCTTAAGTTGTAAATGATATCTCCAAAGGCAAGCCTTTTTTCATCTTGATTCTTGATGCTAAGATGCAGTGAGTCTAGTCTGCCCATCAGAGTTGTACACAGCAACTATTACTCAGGGCATGGTTCCTGTGTAGTAAAGTGGAAACATACCTACATTTAAAACAGTTGAGAGCATTATGCTGAATTGTGCAACAAAAGTCAGTGACTTTTTTTCACTTAATAATAACATGCTGCTTTTTGAGAGTACCTTCCATCAGAGGAAGTCAAAATGATTTATAAATGTTCAGGTATTTTTCATAACTCTGAGATCCATAATCTGAACTCCATTTTACAGATGGAAAAACTAAGATGCAAAATGACTGTGATTTGCCCATCATGCTGTTAAAAGTCCCAGAAATCCTGAGATAAGAGTTTGTCATGCCAGTAAAAAGCACAGTTGTACTAAGTTAAAACTAAATCTTCAGGGGATAGCCAGTTAATCTGTACAGGATAAATTAAAAAAACAAGTGGTCTGGTAGCACTTCGTAGACTAACAAAAACTAAATGTGCTGCTGTCTCTTTTCCCACTAAATGATCTAATGAAATCAGATTAGTTTAGTGATGAAAGTTTTTGTTTCCTTGGTTTTTACAATAAGGGTAATAAAGTGGCTTACAAAAATCAATCTCTAAGAATCTAGTATGAAAAGCACTTTGGAAATGTTAAGTAATAGTAAACATTTTTGTGTTTTTCTAGCTAAGTCATTTGGTCATATAAAGTTGGTCATTACTATATATGGCATTACGAATATTCAGTCCTTTTCATTTAGTCCTAAAGGATAAACGTTTCTGTATTTAAATTGATGTTGTGTGAGATACTGATATCAAGTATGGTTAATAAAATGTCTGAAATCTAATTTTGTTTAGGGTGGAAAAGTGATGTACTATGAAATGTGTGCTGAACACAGCGTGGATATAGATGTAGATATCGATTGGCCTATTGCAGAGCAAAGAGTGCTGAGGTAAAAAGAGGTTTTGAAAGTTCAGCGTTATTTTTGACTAGAAGTTTACCCTGAATGGCTCAGGTCCTGCAGGGCAGGGAGGCGTGGGGGGTGCAGGAGTCGGGGTTGGATGGTGAGGAGGGGCTTGGGAGGGGACTGTGGGAGTGAAGGAGTCCAGGGTGGGGTGTGAGGAGGGGCTCAGGGCAGGCAATGGGTGTGTGCACGCGCTGCTGGAGTCAGGGTTGGCTTTGTGTAAGATCTTAAGCTTCTACATGCAGACTCCATGCTTACCTGTGTGTTTATATAACAGGACCTACATTAGGACTGGGTACTGCAAGCACTACTATAATATACTGGTTAAGTAATACTTTGGCAATTCTATCTGTGACCCCTATTTTTTTCTGAAAATGTGCTATAGAACATAACTCACTTGTCTAAAGAAAATTTTTTAAAAATGGACAACATGGGCAACTTATCTTTTGTCACAGAGCTGTATTTATTAGTAATTTTTGGTTTTTTTCATGTTTTAAGAAATTCAGATTCATTTATTCATCATTTATCTTTTGGGGTATATTTTGAAAAATAAGATGTCGGGGAGTCTCTTATGAAAATAACCAAGAATCACAAACCAAGATTCTTTGCTTTGCATTAGTGGGTTACTTTTTATTTAAGTTTTTTAAAATACAATTTCAAAGTCTTCCATTCTGAAATGAAAGCTTCTTTGTTTAGATATGGCTATTTTGGTAACACTAAAAAAAAGCCACTACAGAAGGTGAAGTTACTCGTCTGCATCATTGATGGATGTCTCACTGATGGTCGCATTTATTTGTCAGAAGATCAAAAAGAAATAATCTGTTATGATGTTAGAGATGCTGTTGGGATTTCCTTATTAAAGAAAAGAGACATTCGGGTAAGCATCTTTTCTGAATCATGAGACTTTATGTTCCTTGTTTAACTTCCACAGTGAACTTTTCAAAATTAAAATGGTGGTGAGGAAGGCACTTCTGAGAACAACATTAAGTAATCTTAGTACTCTCGGATGGTGGTAACTCTCGATTCTGTAGTTCCTGTGTGGTGGTGACGTGTTTCTAATACTTGTGTTTGGTATTTGCTCTAGTTGTCCCAAGATTGTGTAAAGGAGTTTGTGTAGTACTGTGTTGGCACCACTTGTGTTGCATGTGCTGCTTATCCAGAGCGCACACTGAGCAGTAATCCTCTTTCCCAGTAGTTGCATGGCTACCTCTCCTAAGTATCTAAGTTCCTAATGAACCGTAATTAACTGTCATCACAAAAGCCCTCTGCGATACAGAAATACTATTATTCCCTATAAACAACGAGAAATCCTGTGGCACCTTATAGACTAACAGATTTATTGGAGCATAAGCTTTCGTGGGCAAAGACCCACTTTTTCAGATGCATGTA
The DNA here is from genome assembly GCA_019425775.1 of Rafetus swinhoei. Taxonomy (NCBI): domain Eukaryota; kingdom Metazoa; phylum Chordata; order Testudines; family Trionychidae; genus Rafetus; species Rafetus swinhoei. Next base: position 231,148,135 of record CM033437.1, read on the forward strand.
GTGGAAATTTCAGAGGCAGGTATAAATATACAGGCATATGAAAAGAGTATCAATCAAGAGTAAGGCTAGAGATAATGAGGTCAATATATTACTCCCTAGTGATAGATCGGGAGTTGAGACACAGAAATTAACAGACTTGCCCAGAGTTACACAAGAAGTGTAGTAAAGAGAGGAAATTAAGTGCAGATCATTGGAGTCATGGTCTAGTGCTTTTAACCACAAGATCATCTGTTCTTCCTCTCAGTAGTCCTAAGAGTTCAAGACAACCTAAAAAACTAAAACCACATTGGTTTAATTTGCTTTCCATAATCATTAAAGCCAAATTTTGCCTTAATGAAGATTTTACACAAGTGTAAATTCTTAAATTGGTGCAGCATAAGCCATGTAAATCAAACTTACATTTACTCTTCTTCCTGATTGACTCAGCCATGGTGAACTTCCCAGTACAGGAACTGAGTAAGATAGCTGCATGCTGTGTTATGAGACCTCCCTCTACAGTGCATAGGGACACAACGAAGGTGGGGGAAGAGACCTAGTAGATGCTGCTATGGTGATTTTGTGAGGTACTGTTCCTTAGTTCAACATTATCCCCTAGTGTAAGCTTGGCCTAAGATATACAACTCCAGCTATGTGAATAGCTCCACGACTCCCATGGACTCTTATGCTTCTTGATCCGGTGTAGTGCATGAGACGATCAGTGGTCGATTTAGCAGGTCTTTACTGGACCTGCTAAATTGACCCCGGAGGATCGATCCGCACAGCACCAATCTTCCAAGAAGTGTGGCTAAGGCTTGTCTTGGACTGCCAAAGTATGTTGGCACCTGTTTCTGTATCTTAATATAAGAAATAGGGGATTCATAGATTCCACAAAAATCCTGAGGCTGTGAGTTTTGTGCTTCTCATCAGTGTCTGCTGCTGGTGTATCGTGTCTTGCTCTGTATGCAACTCCCTTTGACTACAAAATATGAAATGATAAATGCAGAATATTCACTGACAGCTTGCAGCACAGACTAGAGAGGAGAAATTTACCTACAACTTTTTTTTCCCCGAAAACCATCTCAGTATCTTTGCTTTATGTGACAAAGTGCTTTGTTCATTGCTTTCAAATACAAAATGTATTTCCAACATTTACTTCCAGCTCTTTCTTTTAGAGTACAAATCTCAAGAATGTTACTAGATGCTGAAATCATGGAAAATATTTTGAATAATGCAGCTTCTAGAAATAGTTTGGAAACCTTCATCAAGATAGCTTTGATGATAGTATGGTTTAAATTTGGTGTTGAGACCTTCGTATATGTGACAGCCAGCATTTCACGGCTACAGTGTGACAACTAGTATGTAATTTAACAATCTTGGCATGTGTTGTGTTTAAAGAGAGAAATGAGAATTCCTGTTTTGTGAATTAGAAGGAAACCTGCATATGGATAAATCACTCTTCTTTAATGACTAGAAATGCTAGGTCAATAATGTGTTCTTGTATCCTAATTGGCTCGGCTTTGAATCTAAAAGAGATACCTCAGCTATAGATTGCTAGCTGCCTATATCAGAGGTTTTCTAAAAACAGTTTCCATTTTATGTTCATTCAAAAGTCACTTTGTGTCTGCATATGGAGTTTATTCTAATTTAACTTGATTTAATAGGTACTGCTAATCTCAGAAAGGAACTGTTCAAAGACTATTTTTGCTACAAAATTGGATTGTGAAGTGGAAGTCAATGTGACAAATAAACTGCAAGTTGTAGAAGACTGGTTGAAAAAAATGAATTTAAGCTGGAAAGAAGTGGCTTACATAGGTTAGTTTGTTTTTGGTTTTTAAATAATGAAACTTCATGCAGCATACACAGGTCTAATTAAATAATACATAGCATGGCTTATCTTCAAATCACTTTGCCCTTAGTTATCAGGAAGATTAATAACCAAATTGCCAAAAGCTCTGATTCTACTGTGCAAAGATTTTTCAATTAAAGGAAAGAGCCCATTTCTCCACATGCTTGTGCAAACTAAAAGTGTGTGTGAGCAATTTCAGGTATTTCAAAGGCACTGTGCTTGTATGTAAAGTTGTGTGTGATTGTAAGAGCTGGCCCTTAATATTTTTCTTGTAACCACCACCTGCAAAATTTATATCTGTCATGGAGGTTTTATAAGTATTGATTCCAGTTTGTGAAGTGACTTCGAGATCCTAAGATATAAAAGGTTGTAAAAGTACAGATTATTTTTTTAATGTATTTTCCGGAGTTGCAAGTCATCAAGTTCAAGAGAAAATGTTTACTTATCTCACGTGCTCCACTTGACATCAGACTTCAACATATCTAAATTCCTCCTTTGATAGGAAATCTAGAATCCGATGTGGACTGCTTGAAGACAGCTGGGATAAGTTGTGTTCCTGCAGATGCTTGCGCTGCTGCTAAGAAGTCTACTAGCAATATCTGTAAAAGTAATGGAGGCCATGGTGCCATTCGCGAGTTTGCAGAACATTTATTGCTGCTAATGGACAAAGTGAATTCAGAAGAAAAAAGAAAATGAAGAACTAATGAGGAAAACCCTCATTCCTCCCCCTCCCTCCTGGACAGGATAAAGCCTGCCTTTATTTTGCACAATGGCTTGCTTTTGTTTGATATTTCAGCACATTAGAAGGGCATTGTCAACACATTCAGGCCCCTACCTTGGTTTAATTTTAATACAATCATTAATATAAATGCTTTCAGTCAGAGAAGTGTAATGAAAAGGATTTGTGTTTGTGAAACAAAATTACAGCATTGTGCTTTGGCGTGAGAATCACAAAATAAAACTGGTTATTCTATATGGACTGTCCAAGCTGAATGAAATACAAAACATCTGTAGCAGAAATGGTGAAAGAGATGCCATTTTAAAACTAGATCCTCTTCATGAATTTTGTTCGTAAGAAAGCTAAGGACTTTTGTCATTTGACAACTGGGTATAAAATGATACCGTGCTGAAAGAGTCTGATCCAATGTAATGTAAGCATTAGAGTGAACTTTTAATGACTATCCAAGGTGTAAGACAATGGAAAATCAGTCCTATTGGGTTTTTGGTTTTACCCTCCTAGTGTGAGCTTATTTATCTTACAACCATAGCTCTTCCAGCATATACACAAACTTGTGTTCATTAGAAGTGATTCACAAAATAACTGCTGCTTTCTCATACTATAAATAGTGCCTAAATATTGTAACATGAGTAAACAATGGTATAAAATACTGTATGTGAGTTGTATGTTGCTTAATGCAGACTTTTTGTTGCTTTTGGATGAATCCACCAAAATTGCAGAGAATACTCTGCATCAAGTGGGCACAAAATTTATTTTTTGCTAATCCACATGGTCATGAAATAATGCCATCTGTGGAGTCTACTCATTTTTACAGTATTTAGTCCTAATCCAATTTGATGATGTATACCTCTTGCAGGGTAGTAGTCACTCTTGACTCCTGTTGAATATGATTGGGGGGAGGGAGTCCATGCCAATCTGGCACTACGGCCTGGTCCTGTAAAGCACTTAGGCACATGCTTAGTGTTAAGCATGTGAGTAGTCCTATTGATTTCAGGATTGTGCTTTATACCATAAAGCTGAGCTAATGTCACTGGGACTATTTACATGATTAAAATTAATCCTGTTTTGCAAGGCTTTCTGAACAGGAGGCTAAATTTGCAGGTAATGGGAACTTTGAGTCAGTTCTGTGGCAAAAACTCTGTTTCTTTTTGCAAAGGCTGCCCTTTCACATTGTGAATATTAGTGTCAGATCACTGAAAGGAGTCCTGTCACCACTTCTGATCTTTATTGTATGAATGTAATTGCTGGAAATCTGTAGTTGATATTTATATCTATATTGGTATGAATCCTGGCTTTTTTATATCATGTTAATTTAAGGGTGACTTATCAATTGATCTCTTTTTTTTTCCCCCCCTATAAAAATGTCTTGGTGTTGTATTTATACCTCCATGGATTTGTAAATATAAGCAGTTGTCAAGAACAGGGCTTAAAAATGCAGATCTGTTTCTAATCTATTTATCAGTGGGTCAGATTCAAACATAGATAATGCTAAAACAATCCCACTAATTTTAATAGGAGCTGCATGCATATAATTGACAGCCATATAATAAACACTGTTTACAGTTTGGATAACTTTGAGATTACATGTTAAATTATAGTGGTGTTGGTTTGGGAGTTCAGTACAGATGTATTGCCTATAATCTCATTTTACAGTTGTTCAGTTTTGTTAATATGGTATATATAATTTGTTCTCTTATTGTTTATTTACTTATAACTGTATAATGCTTAAAACTGAGATTTCTTTACTGATCATCTTTTCAATTTATTTGTAAGGCTGCTTGTGAATTGTTTCCTGTTTGCACCAATCAGTACAAAATTATTATTCGAGTATTTCATAGCGTTCTGCATAGGATGAGTTACAGGAACTTTGTCAACAGGTATAGGAAAAGCAGGCCCTATTTTGGACTAAGCTACAGTCCTTTTGACAGTGTTCCTTTTAACTTATGTAGACTCATAAAATCTCAGAAGTTGTATCATTTATAGCTAGGACTCAGCAAGGTATTTAAGATGGTGCCTCAATTAAATAAGTCATGTGCTTAATTTCCTTGCTTAGTCAGGGCCTATATACTCATTTTGAAGAAATGTTTATTATGAATGGACAATTTGAAGCGTGGTTAAAGTCACTGTACTAAACTTGCTTCCTTTCTCCTCTACATTAGAGGCAGAAAACATAATGTATGAAATTTTTGAACACTTGGAGTTTGTACCTTTTTTTTCATATGTATGCACAAGAAATATGGTGGTTTCTTTTTGTCTAATGGGAAGAAAGAATTGGTAGCTGTTAAATAAAATGTTCACACTTCTGCCAGGATATTTTATAATTTTATTTTTGTTGAAAATGTCTTAATATGTGCATCTTTTATACGAAGTACATAGGAAGTTTATAGCAGCAAGGGTCATCAGACAAGCTACTGCTAGGCATAATTTTTAAAAAGCCTTATTACTACCTGGGTGTCTGATTTAAGGTCTTACTCTGAAGTTACTTAAAGATACGCTTAAAGTTGATGGGATCGCTCCTAGTGCGTAAAGTAAGCATGTGCATAAATTAGTGCAGATCTGGACTTTGGGGGACCTGGGTTCAAATCCTTGCTCTGCAACAGGATTCCCATGCCCTTGGACAAGTCACTTAGATGAGGAATGGATGACACAGAGACTATGACATGGGAATAACAATTTCCTATATAAGGGCATGTTGTCAGGATAAATACATTAAGGATTGTGAGACATTTAGATAGTACAGTAATAGCCATGGAAGTATGTTAGATTAGTAATGTTGAGATTTTTTTTTAATAGCCATTGGACTTTAAATGAGGAAAAATCTGAGCAACTGTTTTTTGTCATGGACATTGTCAAAGGTTTTTATTGCAAAGTTTCTTAGGATAGCAGAGTGTAAAGATGTTTAAAGAATTTCAAATGATGGGGACTTCTCAAGTTTCACCAACTGAAATAAAAGTTAAGAAACCCCATTTAATCTGTTCACGTATAGAGAAAATATAGCATAGACGAGTCTAATCTTTTCATATACAATTATCTGTTGAAGGGGAGGACCAAAGTTGTTGAGCAAAAAAAAAAAAGGACTCCAAGACCTAAGCCAAAGAAAAATTAAAATAAAACAGCATGTCCCCTTTAAGAGTGAGTGCATGGATAGGAACAGGGGAGCTTCCCCTAGGTCTTTTGGCCGGCAGCCATTTTGTGGAACCAGGTAAGCATGGGGGCTGGGGTGTTGGGGGCGGGGAGACCAGGCACTGAGTGTTTCTGGGTTGCCAGGTGCCCAGCCTTTTCGCCTCCTGGCCGGGGAAAAAAAATCAGAAAATACCAGACATCTCAGGTGTCCGGTATTCTCTGAATTTTTTTACCGGACAGGAGGTGAAAATACCGGACTGTCTGGGTGAATACCGGACACCTGGCAACCCTAGGCAGGAAGGGGGCATCCTACCTGGGATTTCCACATGATGTAGGCAGAGGGGTGGCTGATGGCTGGGTCCAGGCTGCGGGTCTGGCGGAGCGGAGCCTCCGCTTGGAGTGGAGAGGCTCTTGGAGGACGTAGCGGCCACCGGGGAGGAGCAGGACTCAGGAGACAGGGCCGGCCAGCAGGCTCCGGGGCCGGGCGCTCATGGTGTCAGTGCTGGCTGCTCATAGGGTTGCCGGGTGTCCGGTTTTCTACCAGACAGTCTGGTATTTGCTCTGTCGGGTAGAAAAATTCAGAAAATACCGGACACGTGCAATGTCCAGTATTTTCTGAATTTCCGGCTGGGGAGTGACTGGAAGGCGGGGCCGCAGTTGGCGCTGGGAGCCCTGTGGTTGCGTGCAAAAGCCGGGTGGGGCGGAGGCAGTGGCTGGGACTCCCAGCCACTCCCCCGGCCCGGCTTCTGCATACAACCAGAGGTTCCCAGCACCAGTCACGACCCCGCCTTGCCGCTGGGAGCCTCTAGTTGTGTGCAGAAGCCAGGTGGGGGGAGTGGCTCCCAGCCACACCCCCCGCCCGGCTTCTAGCAACTAGAGGGAGTGCCTGCTGGGGGCGCAGTCTGTTGGACTCCAGCTGCAGCCAGTGGCTGCACGCCTCCTCCCCCCCGGCCAGCTCTGCTTTCCACCCCCTTTACGGTCCCCGTCCTAGCCCCGGTCCCCGATTCCCCCAGCTCTGCTTCCCGCCCCCTTCCTCCCAGCCAGCCCCATGGCCCCCAACACCTCCCCGCCTCCCGCCCCTTCCTCCCAGTCTGCCCCACAGCCCCTGGCCCCCCTTCCCCTGCCAGCCCCACCTCCTGCCCCCCTTCCTCCTGGCTGGACCCCGCCGCCCACGATCAAGTGTATCCAGTATTTTGAGGGGGGGTCTACCTGGTAACCCTAGCTGCGCAGCGGCATCTCCCGCGGCCCTTTAAAATCAGCGGGGTGGGGCTGGGCATTGCTGTGGGCGGCACCGGCTGCTTAGCAACCGCCGGGGAGGAGCAGGAGAGGAGACCGGGGCGGCCAGCAGGTTCGGGCGCATTGCTGCCAACTGGCTGCGCAGCCATGGCATTTCCCCAGCCGTGGCCCTTTAAAATTGGTGGGGCAGGGCTAGGCGTTGCCGGGGGTGGCACCAGCTGCTCACCTGAAATGCTGCCCCTGGCAAAATGCCGTCCCAAGCACCTGCCTGATTTGCTGGTGCCTAGAGCCGGCCCTGAATACTGTACTCTTTATTGTAACAAGAATAGAGTAAACCCAGTGAAGGTGGAAATTTTTAATACACAAGTTAGTGTAGTGGATTTTTTCTTTAATACAAATCTAATAATATACCATAAACCTGGGCCTTCCACCTTCATCTCTAAAAGTAGATCTGCACTGCTAAGTGGCTGCTGCCACTCACGTCTGCTTCAGCAATGTGTGCTTGGGTGTACAAAGATAGGATTGAGCCCTGTTATTTTACTGTACTTTAAATGTCAGCCCAATAGTTCTGTGTTGGCATAACTTCTAAATTGGGTGGAATAGGTTCAGGAATCTATGGCCAAGATACCCTTTTCAAATAGTATTCCAAATAGGACTATCCAGCTATTTTAAAAAAATCATTAAGGTATTTTGGATGTTTTCTATAAATACAAAGTGTACAGTGCTCACTTTGGTTATGAATACTTGCTCTATGTAAATACAAAAGAAACAGCATTTTCAGTTAATCTAAAACAAGTTCTGCAGTACAATCTCTTCATAATGAAAGTTGAACTTAGAAAGGTAAAATTCTATTTTAAAAAAAACCAATCCTGTATTCAAAACCAAAACAATATAAAACTTCTGAGTGTACAAGTCCACTCAGTCCGACTTGTTCAGCCAGATGCTCAGACAGACAAACTTGGTTACAATTTGCAGGAGATAATGCTGCCTAGTTCTCGTTTACAGTTTCACCTGGGTCACATGCTGTAGCTATTTTTAAAAATCTTCCATTGGTACCTTTTTTTGCATTTTGTCAAATCTGCCGTGAAAGTGTTCTTAAAATGAACATGTACTGGGTCATCATCCGAAACTGCTTTAACGTGAAATATATGGCAGAATGCAGGTAAAACAGAGCAGGAGACATACAATTTTCCCTCTTCCCCCCCCCCACACCCAGGAATTCAGTAACAAATTTAATTAATGCATTATTTTCTCTAACAAGCATCATCCACATGGAAGCCTGTCCTCTGGAGTGGTGGCTGAAACATGAAGGGGCAGATGACTGTTTAGCAACGCCAGCTACAACGTCATGCAAATGCCAGTTTTCACTTTCAGGTGACGTGAAGAAGTGAGTAGCATTATCGCCCATAAATGTAAACAAATTTCTTTGTCTTACCGATTGTCTGAATAGAAGTAAGGCTGAGTGGACTTGTAGGCTCTAAAGCTTTGTGTTTTTGAATTGAGTTATTTAGCAAAAAAAACCCCACTACATTTGTAAGTTATATTCATGATCAAGAGATTGCACTACTATTTTATCATTTTTACAGTGCAAATATTTGTAATAAAAATAAAGTGAGCACTGTATATTTTGTATTCTGTGTTGTAAAGGAAATCAATATATTTGAAAATGTAGAAAAATATCCAAAATATTTCATAAACTTCAATTGGTATTCGATTATTTAACAGTGTGATTAGTTGCAATTAATTTTTAATGGTGATTAATTTTGAGTTAATGTGAGTGAACTATGACTAATCAACAGCCCTGCTACTAGACGTGGATTGTTCTACAAGAGCGGTACCATTGTTTGTTGTTGGATTGCTGCATGTGGCGTAACCTGCAGCATGCTATAATCTACTGCTGTTAGTGTTTCGGGGTTGTCCTGATGGGTTCCTGACAGGTCCTCTACTTCCTTGGTGGTGATAAACTCTAGCTAAAGCATTAACCCCTTGCACTTGAGTCAACAGTAGACTTCTGAGAGCCCTTAGAAACGACAGATCAGGCAAGGATGAAACCAGCCAAGCAGGTTTATTACCAAATGACATGCGTTAACAATTGTTAGCAGACCATCTCAACACTAAGCCACTGTGCATTCTGTAAGCCTTGGTAATGCCCCTATATATAAAAGTGCATATCACATCCCCCATCCAGAGTTGGTCAGCAATCACTCTTGGCCGTGCCCTTTTATAGACACGTATAAATAAGTTACATCGCTTCTTACATACCAGGTTGCCATTGTCTGTTACCTAGTTACCACCCCTCACCTTGCAGAAGGAGGGGATCTACTTACTATCCTTCATGCTGTCAACTCCGACCTGGTCCTGAACCTAGGTTGGTATGTACATTAGTGTTTGGGGAGTCTGTTGGTACCAAGACATTGCTTATTGAGATGTTCTGCTACTCCCATCTGGCTCACAGCCTGTCCTTGATCCTTATATTTGGTGCCTCCTTATGTTCTTTCCTGCTTGACCTAACTTACACAATCATACAATTGTGAATAGAGCCTCTTTCTTGGCTGCCATGTTACCGAACCAAAGTCTTGCTCATTAGATTCCAGGCCTGTTGCTGTTTTTAATGTTACAGGCCTTTATTCAGGCCTGCCGACTCCATGTTACCGACCCTCAATTTACTACACCTACAAGCTAGATACTATTAAAGAAGTACATGTTAGGAGAACCAAACAGACCATAGGATGGTTTGTGGCAGTTGCCCCTGGCCCAGCTTTGGGGGGGCTCCACACTTCAGGGGGGCAGGGGGCATGGGGCCTGGGCAGCGCAGGGGCTTGCAGCAGTGTGACCATACCTGCTCCTCTCTGTCTCCACATCAACAGGTCGCAGCGCCTGGGGGGCAGTGCAACCAGCCCCGCTGCACCAGGCTTCAGGGAAATGTAGGGCCTGGTTGGCATGGGGAATGGCAGAACTGCTACAGTCCCAGCTCCACTCTGCCTTGCTTTGCAGGTCCTTGAGGGAAGGAGCAGAATGGGGCAAGGTGGGAATGGAATGGCGCGAGGGACGGTGCAAGGCCGGGAAAGGGCGGGAATGGGAGCAGGCCCTGAGGCAGAGGAGGGGGTTGCTCTAGGCCCTGCATCTTTCTAGGGTCAGCCCTGCATGTTGGCCATCCACCATTTATTTATATTGAATCTGAACTGTCCAGGCCAGTATCCTGCCAGTACTGTTTTGTGTCGTGCAACCCTAAAAGTTTTGTCCTGGCCTGTTACAGATACACTGAAACCTCTTGTAGGTGGCTGTTCAAGTTATTGGCAAGAGTGGGTTGCTTAATGGCAGTGTTCTTCTAACATTGGGGGAAAGAATTAAAACTACATGAGGAAGTCTGTAGCAAAGCATACTATTGAACCTGTCCCTCCGGTGCACTGTTCTCCCCACCAGGAGATCCTTTCCATCTTGAATTTTGCTCCCATAAATTCTAGATACTGAAACTGGAAGTCTTTCTAAGATAGTTGAAGTTCTTTTAAGATACAGGATTACATCATATACCCTGCGAGGTAGGTAATGTTAATCCCCAATTTATGGATGAGGAAACCAAAGCAGGGCAGTTATAAGAGTCCCATGGCTACAGAGGGGTTTGTATCACTCCCAGTCCTGTGCTCACCCTACAAGACTATATCTATTCCAAATAGCTTGCTACGAGAATAACTTGCTTTACTCCAAATAGCTTGCTGCATTAGCTTGCTACAGGAATAACTTCTAAAGTATTCAAAATGGCACATGAGATCAAGAATCATAGAAATATCTTAATATAGGGCTGGAAGGGAACTCAAGAGGTCATCTGGTCCAGCTCCCTCTCCCCCAAATGTTGATTAAAGTATACATAGACCCTCCGTGTCTGGTGTTTGTATCATCTTTTCTTAGAAACTTACAAGGATGAGGATTCTAGAACTTCCCTAGGTAACGTTTCAGAGATTAAGTACCTTTCCAGTTAAGTTGTTCCTAATATGTAACCTGAATATTCTTTGCTGCAAATTAAACCAATTGATTCATACTGTATCTTCAGCAGACACGGAGAACAGTTGATGACTGCCCTCTTTATAACATCTTTTTATATATTTGAAAACTGTCATCAAGTTTCTCCCTCCCCTCCCGAATTCTTTGCTGGAAACTAAATAGGCTCAATTCTTTCAACCTTTCCTCATAAGGCACATTTACTAAACTTCTTACTCCTTTGTTGCTTTGCTCTGGACTCTTCAGTTTGTTCAAATCTGGGCTGCTCACACTAGATTCACTAATACCACTAAGGCTCACCAGTGCTTACTAGAGGAAAAAACCATCTGCACGACTTTTGCTGAACTTAAGATAAAATGTCAGCTAACAAAACTGGGTTTGGTTGCTTAACCCAGTGGCTCTTAACTAGGGATATGTGTACTCCAAAGGGTATGCAAAGGTCTTCTATGTGTATATCAACTCATGTAGAGAGTTCCCAAATTTTACAATAGACTCTATAAAAAGTACTAGCAAAGTTGGTACAAACTAAAATTTCATACAATGACTTTTATACTGTTCTGTATACTATCCACTGAAATATAAGTACAATAGATTTCAATTGATTTATTTTATAATTATATAGTAAAAGAAATAAGCAATTTCTCAGTAACAGTGTGCTGACACTTGTGTATTTTAATGTCTGATTGTGTAAGCAAGTAGTTCTTAAGTGAGGTGAAACTTGAGAACATAAGACAAATCAGACTCCTGAAAGGGGTACAGCAGTCTGGAAAGGTTGAGAGATGCTGGTTTAACTAGTGGATTTTTTCTCTAGTTTGATCACTAGGTGCCACCACTTACCCACACAGCATACTTAATCAGCTTCCTACGGAGAGCATAGCATTAGTGCAGTACCATGATCTGACAGAAATTGGCTAATTAGCAGGAATCCTGGAAATCCTTTTGCCTCAGAAAAATGTGGAAATTTGCATTTTTGCAGAGACTCTCTAAAAATAACATATCTAAATACTATTGGAAGTAAGTAAAACCTGCATTATCTGGCATGCTTGGGGATTAGTGCGTTTCGGTTATCTAAAAATTCTGGTTATCTGAGGGTCTCTTTTTGGAGCTGCAAACCCCGCACCACAGGGGCCGCCAGCTGCCCAGCTCACCTCCCGGCTGGCTGGATAATAACGGCATGCCGCGAGGCTGCGCCCAGCCTCACACTGGCCAGATCAAAGCGCCATTCCACACCAAGCTCCTAGGAAATTTGCCGGTTTCTATAGTTTTTCGGATAGTTAAGTGCCGGATAGTGCAGGTTTTACTGTACCAGTGACAGGTGTTCAATGCATTCAACCTCCTCATTGCTTTTTTAATGTGATTTAAACGTACACTGCTGACCCTACTCGGATAAACTGCTCTCAGCATATAAAGGTTATTCAGTGGCATTAGTGGATCCACATTTTAATGCATGTCAAATTTCACTTCAGCCTCCAGCTGGGAGTAATTAAAGTTTTTGGCATCTTTTCATAATTTAAAAATCACTCCTGAAAGCCATGTCGCTACATTGGGCAGAGCCAAATTTCATTTTAAGAATAGGGTTTGAACTTGCTTAAAAATGATAAATATATCAGTAAAACATTGTGTTTAACTGATACCTATAGCCAAAGTTAAGATTTGGTCAAGGAAGTCACAGATTCTGTGACTTTCAGAGACCTCTGTGACATTTTCTGCTTCAACCCCAGGCTCTGAGGCAGCAGGGGCTCCCCAGCTCTCAGCCACAGCAGGTGGCAGGCGATGGAGTGTAGTACTCCCTAATTGGCCCTTTCCCCTTATTTTTAGTAAAACTCACAGACAGCTCATGGGCTTCCACAATTATTTGTTTATTGCCCACAACCTATCAGATCTTTACTAAAAATAACGATGACAAAACCTTAACTTTTCCTATATACAGGGTGGCTGTGGAAGGTAAAGTTTAGCACTTCATTTTAACCATGGAAAAATGCAAGGCTGTGTCTACATTGGCACCTTTTTCCGGAAATGCTTAAAACGGAACAGTTTTCCGTTTTAAGTATTTCCGGAAAAGGAGCATCTACATTGGTCCCGGAGTTACCGTTATAACGATGCGCTTTTCCGGAAAAGCGCGTCTACATTGGCGCGCTTTTCCGGAAAAGCAGAAGCCCGGAGCCATTTTGAAGAGGGCAAAGGCCACCAGACCTTTCCGGGGGCGGGGCCAGAGCGCCGTTCAGACATGTGCTTAAAGGGGTCTCGCCGGACAGCCGTTGGTCTCCTGCTCCCGTGCCTTGGGACCTCTGCCAGGGACTGGCACCCTTAGCAGGTTCGGTGGTTGCCCTCTGAGTTTTGGGGACACCACCCTTTGGCCCCCAACTGCTTTTCCCTGAGTTTTGTTTTTTCTGCCCTGCTCTGTCTGCCATGGAGCCGTGGGTGGCCATTTGCCTGCTCGGGCCCCTGTTGCAGCTGTACAAGTGCCTGCAGCTCGTGCTGCAGGCCGGTGCCCTGCTGTTCATGTACCAGGAGGCAGAGATCCCATTGGACTCCCTCACCAGGGAGGCCCTGGCAACCCTGTGGCATCAGCACCCCACCGTGGTGAGGCCCGTCTGGAGTTTCGAGAGCAGCACCGACTGGTGGGAGCGGCTGGTCCTCGGACTATGGGACGACCAGCAATGGATCAGGAATTTCCGGATGAGAAAGCGGACCTTCCTGCAGCTGTGCACCTGGCTCACCCTCGCGCTGCAGAGAGCCACCACCCAGCTGCGGGCACCCATCCCCGTCAAGAAGAGGGTCGCCATCGCGCTGTGGAAGCTGGCCACACCGGACAGCTACTGCTCGGTGGCACAGCAGTTCGGGTGGGAAGATCAACCGCCGGAGTGATCATGGAGGTAAGTCCCAGGGGAGTGGGATGGGGAGGGTGCTGCACTCCAGGCCCAGGGACAGCCAAGACTCCAGGCTGGGTCGCCAGGGGTTTGGAGCCGCTCCCTCCTTACCAGGGCCGGCGTCCTCCTGTACAGGCCCGGTGGGGCCCCGTGCATGTGTGTGTGTGTGTGTGTGCGTGTGTGAGGACAGAGGGAATCAAGGGGGGGGGCCCAAGGGAGCGCACACTCACCCCTGCCATATGTGATGTGTTCCCTTGTGTTTCTCTGCACCCTTCTGCAGGTCGTCCACGCCATCAACGACGTCCTGCTCCCGAGAGTCATCCGCCTGCGCGACGTGGATGATACCATGGCCGGCTTCGCTGCCCTCGGGTTCCCCAACTGCGGGGGAGCCCTGGACGCCACCCACATCCCCATCCGGGCCCCGGAGCATCGAGCGGCCCATTTCATGAACCGCAAGGGTACTGCTCCATTGTTCTGCAGGCCCTCGTGGACCACCGGGCCGCTTCCTGACATTTACGGGGCTGGTCCGCCGGGCACACGACGCATCCTCCGCAACTCTGGACTGTTTCGCAGGTTGGAGGCGGGCACCTACTTCCGGCGGGACTTGACTGTCGGGGATGTGCCTATGCCCATCTGCGTGGTCAGGGACGCGGCCTACCCCCTGATGCCCTGGCTAATGCGGCCTTACACGGGGCAGCCGGACCAGAACCGGGCCCGGTTCAACGACCGCCTCAACCGGGCCCGAAACCCAGTGGAGCTCGCCTTTGGACGTTTAAAAGCCCGCTTCCGTTGTTTGCTCACCCGTCTCGAGATGGGTGAGCAGAATGCAACGGAGGTACTGGCCGCGTGCTGCGTGCTCCACAACATTGTGGAGCGCAGTGGGGAGGCCTTCCTCCCTGCATGGATGGCAGCCGAGGCACAGACGTGGGAACAGCCCGACACAGCTGCCGTCCGCCAGGCGCGCCAGGATGCGGTGCGCATCAGAGAGGCCCTGGTGGACATGTTTGCCCAAGCCCTGTAGTAGGGTTGCCTGGGTCTCCCCAGACTACTCCCTCCCATCCCCTCCCCTTCCGCACCCCCTCCCTTTGCCTCCCCCCCAATTGTAAAGCGTCGGGTCAAAGCACATCGGCCGTCATCGTGACTGTTCGCCGGGTGCGTCGGGCGAGTTAGGGTTTTCTTTTAGTTTAGGCTAGGTTTAGGCCACCATCGCCTGTCCCAAGAACAGCGAAGAGGATTAGGGGGTCGTGCGGAAGGCTCAAGTCAGCGTACCTGATTCCAGTCGTCTTCGAGGATCTCCTGGCTGTTCCTTTTCCGAGGCCTGGAAGGACCAAAGGATTGAGGTGGCCAGCTTCGCCGTCATCTTCCGTCGAGGATCTCCTGGCTGTTCCTCCTGAGGCCCGGAAGGACCAAAGGATTGAGGTGGCCAGCAACACTACCCAATTGTCCTCCCTGAGCCTAGACTATGTTTAATAATCTGTAGTGTGCATCTTTTAACCGTTCTTGCTTGTTTGTTAGCTATGTAAATATAGTTTGTGGTTTACATTTTACTGAAAAGTCTCAGTATTTCTTTATGCGCCACAAACCAATGACCACTTACAAAGGGCCCCGGTGATAGAGTAAAGAATTTGTTGTCCACAGTTTGTAACCCTGTTAAATTTAAGTGGCTAATTGGCATCTCAAATCATTTCTTACAGTTACTAGAGTAACACAATAACCAACCCAAGAATGAACTGAAAAATAGAAAACTTTTTATTTACAAGGGGGAAGACCTTCAACTGGGACGGGGGAGACCTTCAACTGGGACAGGGAGGGGGCAGTTACTGCGATGGGCGGCCCCTGCGGCGCTCCTCCGCGCTGGACCTGCACACGCTGGGCAGACCGCCGGGCAGGCTGCACGGGGAGGTGGGCAGGGGCAGGGGCAGGAGCAGGAGCAGGAGCTGGGATACAGGAGCAGGGGCAGGAGCTGGGATAGGAGCAGGGATAGGAGGGGCATGGGCTGTGCTCCGGGAGGGATGGCGGGGCATGGGGTCCGGCCATGCCATAATGTATGGCGTGCACTAAATGTGCCGTGAGCATGTCCATAGAGGTGCGCATCCTCTGCACTCTGTTAGGAAGGCAGCCCAGCCCTCCTGCCGCCACTGCAGGTCCCCTGCACCCGCTCTGCAATGGAGCCTGGATTGCCTCCACGGCGCTTCACATGGCGCGCAGAAGCTGGTCCTCTGACGCAGCCTGCGCCTCCGGGGTTGGCCAGCTGGGGGTGCCGCTGCTGCCGCAGTGGAGGGTCTGGTGCTGGGTCCCGCTGCAGGGAAGAGAAGAAAGGATGGGTCAGTCAGGCAGGCCGTCCACTGTCCCCACACCTCATGCCCTCCACCCCTGAGCCCAGGTGACCCCACAGTTGTGTGGCTTGGGCCCACTCGGTTCCCTCCTGCCCCCGTGTTGTATGTTGGCAAGGAGGACCGCCCCTGGAGTAGGGTCCTCCCTCCAGTATTGTAAGCACCGGTCTGTATCCTGGCCCCGTGGAGGGCGGGAGGGTGCTTGTGCTGCGTTCACCTGTGGAACTCCCTGCCAGTGGAGACTGTGAAAAGCTTTGGGCTAATCACTGGTGTTTGACAGGAGCGAGATGCATCCCACACAGTGCCTGGGAGCACATCTGGCAGAGGCGGTCTGGGCTCTCAGATCCTCGCGTGGGATATCTCCTGGACGGAACCAGAAGAGTGACTGGGTGGGGGTGTCCCATCCTTGCAGCAAAACTCAGGGGCCCTTGTCCTCCCACTATCCCTCCCGCAAGGCCGGTAGCCCAGGGACATGTGTGGCCACAGTGGGGACTTCCTCGGGAACCAGCCAAGGCACCGGGAGCAGGCGAGGGGCTCGGTGAGGGCCACGGCCACAGGACTGTGACGCTGCGGTTTTCCCAGGAGCAGCTGGCTGTGCCTCACAGCCAGGCATGGGACAGTGTGCCGTTCTCCGTGCTGCACCCTTGGCGGAGGTGCGGGCTCTGGGCTGAGTCCCTGGGGCCCTGGCCGGTTCCAGCCGGCATCCACCCTTCCCCCTGGTCCCGCCGAATGTGTGTGAGCAGCACGGTCCCAGGCGTGCCCTGCAGCTGCCTGCCGCGCCACGTGCCGCTCGGTCACCAGGCTGCACGTGGTTGCACGTGCTGCTTGCTGCCTCATGCAACGCAGCGCAGCTCACGTGGCCTGAGTGACATGCTCTCCTCCTCCCTCCGGGCACCTGGCTCCGCCCTCCGCCCCGCCCTTTGGGAGTGCAAACTGCAAAGACTCACCAGTGGGTTCCTCCCGGCCTCGGCCTCGGAGGAGCTGCTGGAGGGGCCTGCTGGGTGGTGGCAACGCTGGCCTCCTCTCCACCGGACGCGCTGCCGCTGTCCTCTCCCTCCCGGCTCGGTGGGTCGGACGATGGGGCGCTGGCACGTGTCCACAGGGACACCCGGGCTTGCGGGGCTGGCTGCTGGCGTTCATCCGCTCGTAGTACGGGCAGGCGTCTGGTCCTGCCCCCCTGCCCTCGTTGGCCCGGACGTACCCCAGCCGCAGCTCCTTGACCTTGGAGCGGACCTGCTCACAATTCCGGGCGGGTGTCCCTGCTGCGCCAGGTTGTCGGCCAGCCGCGTGTATATATCCACGTTCCGGCGCCTGGAGTGCAGGTCGTGGAGACCCTCCTCCTCCTGCCAGAGGTCCAGGAGGGTCTCCAGCTCCTTGGGGGTCCAGGATGGGGCCCACCATTTGCGGCCCCTGGGGGCCTCCTGAGCTGGGGGTGCAGGTAACTCACCACCCGCAGCTGCCATGGCTGCCTTTTGATGCTGGCTGGGCAGGACAGGGGCGCCGTGGCAAACCTCAGGCCGCAGGTCTGAGGCATACTCCTGCCATGTGCGCCAAGCAGCCTCCGAGCTCTTTAAAAGCTCGGGTTACCAGGAAGTCCAGGGCTCCTACGGGGTCTTGCGCCGTCCAAAGCGCTTTTTTCCGTTTCTTCTGCTTTTCCGGAAAAGCTGTCTACACTGGCCCTTTTCGGAAAAGCTTTTCGGAAAAAGGACTTTTGCCCGGCGGGAGCAGAATAGCTTTTCGGAAAAGCGGCTGATTTTGTACAGTAAATCGTCACTGCTTTTCCGGAAATTCAAGCGGGCCAGTGTAGACAGCTCACAGCTTATTCCGGAAAAGCGGCTGCTTTTCCGGAATAAGTGGCCCAGTGTAGACACAGCCTTAGGATTCCTGTTGATCAGGCATGTGTGATGTCATGGCCAAGTATTTCCATTGCTCACTTCTGCTAACAGCTACTAGGTGCTAGTAGAGGCATAAAGAATGCATTTCAGTGCACCAAGAGAAAGGAACAGCCTCTGCTGCTACAATTAATTGAACTGTCATTGCAGATTTTTCAAGACCGATTCTCTGATTCATGCCCAGCTTGCTTCTCTGCATGTGTCAAATGCAATGTTTTAATTCTCTGTTTTGATAGAAGGATCTCCTTGGCTAACGTAAGTATGGTGCCATTTTGATGCAGTAGGATTATGCATGTGGCTCCTAGTTTATCCAATCGAGACTATGCACATACTGATCATTTACATTGTATGGGAGAAGTCATAACCAAGATCTTAAAAGCAGGTCACTAAAGTTAAGTTCTTATAACTCAGCTTAGCCTTTTTTCCAAAGTACAGGATCTTTAGCATCTCTCATTGAAGCTTAGGAAAACTTAGGACTCTTGAAATTCAGGCCACTTATTTAGGTGCCTAAATATAGATTTATTATTGTTTGCTCTGTGTGTGTGTGTGTGTGTGTGTGTGTGTTGTACTAATGGCACACCTCTCCTTTTTTAACTGAGTCATCATGTATTCTTGGTTGCATGGCAGATGTACAATTGTAAAGAGAAGCAATCCCTCTTATAGGGCATTTAAGATGAGCAATTTGTAGGTAACCAATATTCTGACACACTAGCTCATATGCTACTCCACATAGGAAAAGCAAAGGTGTTGATGTCTGTTAGGTCATGGATAATTAAGGTATATGGGACAAAATATATGCACCTGTTACATCATATTGTATTTCTGATATGCTGTATTTGTGTTTAGAGTCATCTTATTTATGCTGTGTGAATTACAATTAAGAAGCACTAGATTAGTGTATGGATACGCCTTGTATAAGTCTCTTATGACCATACATTCACTTTGTGAAAATCCTCGTCTTCCACAGGAAGGATTTATCTTATTTTCTATTGGCTCATGCAATGGTATGTATTTTGTCTTAGAGTATGTCTATACTACAGAGTTTTGTTTTGCTGAAAAAACTTGAGTTACGTCCACACTGCAATTGCATTCTTTTGAAAGAAAATCGAGAGAACAGAGGGTTTTTTCTGGCGTTGGTAATCCTCATTCTACGAGGAAGAAGCCTTTTTCCGAAAGAGCTCTTTTGGAAAAAGGCATGTGTGGACAGGGAAGAGGGTTCTTTTGAAAGAAGAGGAAAGAGGAAAAAGCACAGGTGCCTGGTGTCCACTCTGTCCATAGTAATCACAGCTTACATGCAAGATAGCATCCATTCAGTGTGGATGCTATCTTTCGAAAAAGCAGATGGCTTTTTCAATGTGCTTTTGCAGTGTGGATGATCTCTTCCAGAAAAGCTTCTTCCGAAAGAAGCCTGCAGTCTAGACATAGCCTTAGTGTCTTGAGCAAAGTAGTTTAATAAATACTTGTGTCAAGCAAGGCTGATTTCTCTCACCTCTTCTGTTTGGCATTGACTTCACTATGAGAAAAAGTATAGATAGCTACAACACTGGCAAAACAAAAGTACACTTGGAAGATTTAGTTTTAAGTGACAGCTAAAAAAAAAACATGGTTGAAAATTAAACAAAGCTAATTAAAACCCCAGTGGCTTCCAACTCAAATACTGTCAGAAAGCAAATAAATGGAAGAAGTAAGTCAATTTACATACCGTGGCAGTAACATGCTATCCCGTGGATATATCTAGAAGAAAATAATGTCATGAACCAGCAAAGTGGATGCTATATTGTCCATATTAAAAAAGGTTTCATGGCTGTAATCTACAACTTAAAAACCAAACTATTAATCTTCAGCTGTTACTTCCACCTTAAATGTATGGATGAGAGAACTGGAAATCCACCAAGCCACGGACAGACATCCAACTGCTTTTGAAAGCATGTGCCTCCAGAAAATACTAGGAGCTAAATTGAATGATTTTATTAAAAAATGCAGAGACTGACCACAGCGTTCAACAATTTATCTTCAGAGTTATCCTGAAAAGGTGATTGTGTGAGGAATGAAGCTAGAGTATCTGCAGTAAGTAGGCTTGCCCTGCCTGATGGAGGAGCATGTAAAAGGAGCTGACCAAAATAATCTTTCCATGAAATGGTCCTTAGAGGGAGAGACTTCTGTGATTCTGCATGTCCTCTGTTAAGAGCAGGCCATGATAGGTGGCAATGGTGGAGCCTTGTTCATGCCCTGCGCAACATACCAAAAAATGTTAGCTCTGCTAACAAGAGTAACATGAGGAACAGATTTTATTAGAGAAGATCATGAGAATGTCTCCTTTAAACATTCATAAGCTGGCTCAGGGCCATCCTTAGACAGTACTACTAAACTGGTGCCTCTATGCCCCATGGCAGCTGGGGGCAGGGACAACAATTATTTAGAGATATGATTTTGTAATCATCAGCAACACACTAATGAAATACGTTTAAAGCAAATTTTAAACTAAGGCACTGTAGACTGTCACATTAAATTTAGAAACTGAAGTATATAGCGGGGGTTAGCAAATGCCTGTTATGTGGCTTCATTATCACTCAAATGGCTTTTTTCACAGGTTCAACGTTTTCACTTCCTCCTGTCCAGAGGCAGCACAATCACAGTAAAGTAATAGAGAGAAGCAGGTAGGTAGACCTTAAGAGCCAGCAGTGCCCCAAATTTTGGGATGCCTTACGCAACTGCGTGTACATGGGTAAGGATGGCCCTGTCCCTGCTGATTGATATGCTGTCAAGTAGTTAAATGGTTGCTTCCTTCAGAAATAGTTACGTGACTACCAGATCATACATTCTCCGCAGTTCCCCCAATGCCATTCTCCGACCTATACTCAACCAAGCATAATGTAGTCACGGGCTCTTCTCTGCAAAACGGGACCTAGTATATTGGAGAAGTTGTGAAATTGGGGTTACAAATTGAACCCCATGTGGTTCTTAGAAATCCCACTGAATTTTTTATAAAACAGGTGTGCTAACCTCACCCTCATCCTGGCCTAATCAACAGCATGAGCCAATGGCTTAGAGACACATTGTCTTTGACTGCCAGGCCCACCCCCAACATGGATAATTACTGGGTGCTTGGAAGAGCTGGTTGAAAAATGCAGAAAAATTTTCATTGAAATTTCAAATTTTCTAAAACATATTCTCAGTCTATGAACTGAATGTAAACGTACAATGTACAGAAATATTTATCCTGCTGTGGTGCCTTCCTAAATTGCTCCAGTAATTTCAACTTGAGTGATTGATTCACTTCTAGTGTTAAACTGTTGTGTGCTACCAGCTGCTTATTCAAACCCCACTGGTAGCTACATTTCCCTGGTGAGCAGAATTATTCCTTTTCTATAATTCTTAAGGCAGGTAGAGATGGAAGGTGGAGTGTAAATGCAAGTTATTAATGTCCCTCAGAGGAACGGAGATTTTGCTTCCAAGAATAAATTAGCTCTGCAGCAGTGCAACTCAGGAGGCTAGCAAATCATTAACTGGTTTGTTCTTAATGTTTCCCAGTAGCCCAGGGTCCAAATTCTGAACTAAACTATGTGATGCAATGCCATTCATATTACTGGAATTATAACCACTTACACCAGGTCTGAATTCAGTCCCCTAGCTTTAAATACCATTCTGTTTAAAAAAAGTCATCGTTTTTGCAGTCAAAAGATATAACCATAAAAGAATGCTTCAAAAATAACACCAGAACAGTTTGGTTTCTTCTAGTTTATATCAAAATATATTGAACTGTGCTTTTGTTGACATTTATGTACCTCCACTCAGCAATTAATTAGTTTTTCTTTCTGACAATAATTAGAAAGACAGGCCTGGTTTTCAAATCACCATGGGGGTGGTGAAGAGGGAAATCATTTCTCTGCATGCTTGCCTTTGTCAGTCAGTGGTCCTAACAATTGTCATCTCCAGCTAGTTCCTGCATTTCAGTATTACATGCATTATCTAGTTGTGTTTAATTGACCTTTTTGCATCCTTTTGTTGGCCCAATGACAAAAAAAGTAGACAGTCTGGAAAAATTAAAAATCTCTATGTCCTATGAGAAGAGGCTGAGGGATTTGTGCTTGTTTTGTCTGCAGAAGAGAAGAATGAGAGGGGATTTGATAGCAGCCTTCAACTACCTGAAGGGAGGTTCCAAACAGGGCCGGCCTTAGGCCGAGTCGTCCGATTCCCCCGAATCGGGCCCCGCGTCTAAAGGGGCCCCACGCCCTGAACCCGGAAGCGTTCCAGGCGTGCTGCAGGAGGGGGCGTTGGCCTGGAGGAGGAGTGCGGCAGCTGCCTGTGCTGCAGGAGGTGTGAGTTGAGCGCAGGGTTTCCCTGCGCTGCGGGATGCGGAGGGGGGGGGAGTGTTAGCTACCTCCGGGGCTTTGCGGGGAGGTAGCTGGGGATTTTTTGTGTGCTGTGGTTTTTTTTTTTTTTTCTCAACCAAAATTGCTGAGGGACCCCATCGAAATTGTTCGAATTGGGCCCCGCACTTCCTAAAGTCGGCCCTGGTTCCAAAGAGGCTGGAGAGAGGCTGTTTTCAGTAGTGACAGATGACAGAAGGAGCAATGGTCTCAAGTTACAGTGGGGGAAGGTCTAGGTTGGATATTAGGAAAAACTATGGTTTAAAAAAAATACCGGACACACTTGATCTCAGATGGCGGGGCGGGGCGGCTGGGAGGGAAGCGGGGCTGGTTGAGAGAGGGTTGGGGGAGCGGGGCTAGCCGGAGGAGATGGGGGGAACTGGCTGGCAGGAAGCAGGGCTGGCCAGGAAGGGGTTGGGGAAGTGGGGCTGGCCAGGGGAACCGGCCGGCGGGAAGCAGGGCTGGCCAGCAGGGGTTGGGGGAACATGGCGGGGAACTGGCCGGTGGGAAGCAGGGCTGGCTGGGAGGGGTTGGGGAGTGGGGCTGGCCGGGGGGGAATTGGCCTCTGGGGAGTGGGGCTGGCCATGGGGGGAGCGGGAGAGAGGAACCGGCCGGCGGGGAGCATGGCTGGCCTGGGCACACGCAGATCCCGGGGTGTTGCCCATCCCACGCACGGCCCCAGCGGATTCCATCCCACCCCAGCCCCGACCCCACACCTCTCCTCTCTATTGCGTAGTTGCGTACTGCCTAGCTGGTAGACACACTCAGGCAGTGTGAGCGTGTCTTCCAGCCAGGCAGTACGCAACTCCATACTGATACTTATGATAATAATAAAAACTTAATTAGAAAATACCGGACATATATATGTCTGGTATTTTCTCAATTTGTTTTCCGGACAGAAAGCTGAAATACCGGACTGTCGGGTTCAAAACAGGACACCTGGCAGCCCTATGGGAGAGTGGTGAAGCATTGGAATGTGTTACTCAGGAGGTGGTAGAGTCTCCATCCCTAGAGGTTTTTAAATACCAGCTTGACAAAGCCCTGGCTGGGTTGATTTAGTTGGGATTGGTCCTGCTTTGAGCAGGGGCTGGACTTGATGACCTCCTGAGGTCTCTTCCAGCCCTAGGATTCTATGATTCCTTGGAAAAAACTCAAGTCTGTCCATTATCTGATCTCTCTCTGCTTACTGTGTAGTAAGCCTGTGGTGAGAGAGGGTCACAAATGTTCAAGGGCTCTTCCCTGCCCCCAAGTCTTCAACAAACCAAAGAATAACAGACAGTTTCCCAAATGCATGATTTGGATACCCACAATGCTCAGGGTTGCGTTTGTTTAATGGGTTGGGTGTACAGATACAAAGTAAGCAATGTGGAACAATTACCTGTCACACCAGCCATGGCACTTGGAATTTTTTTTTTAATCATTTTAGCACAGCAAAAGAAATTGGTATCAACATCTGTTTGCATAAGCCTGCTGTGCAATGAAATGGCTGATGGGAGGCAGAGTCGTTCCCTTTCCCTGTAAATAAGGACAGATGGGTTCTTTCAGAATAAGTTTATACAAAGCATATGCTTAGGCTACAGATGTGTTCATCCCCTAGTGTACAAGATTCAAAGAGGAGTTAAAGTGCTTGTCAGCACAAGTTCCTTTTGAAAAAGCTTGCACTATGGTTCTGTTTGTCCAAAGAGGAGCCAGGACTGGCTGAAAGTTTTTCATGAAAAGTCAGAGACTGAACTATGAACTCCTGACTATAGCTTTTCCATGTAAACTAGGGTGTAGGCTAGAGGTACATTGGTTGCATTGTCGCTATCGGTGCTGTACATAGATTTGTGCAGTTAATTGTCCTGGTTACAGCTTTGACCTCTCTCTGGCGTGTGCCCCCCTTTATTGCTAGGCCTTTTGCCATCACCTAGCCTGGGTGGGATCCTGTGATTCTCCCACTCTTAGATAGGGTCCAGGTTACCACTGGCTTTACTACCGTGACTACTCAGAAAGTCTATGTGTACTCAGCCTCTGCACAGCTTCCCTAGAGCTGTGGTCAGTGGTTAATACAGTGATTGGACAGATTTCCTAAAATAAAGTATTGATTAATCTTAACAGCAAGAGCACAGCACCACATAAGAGAAAAAGGATTTTAAAATAATCAAAGGCCTCTGTGCTTTTCTGTGACTGTCATTCCTAAAGCCTACTATCTCCCTGGCAGCTAAGAAGGCTCATCTCCTTTAAACCCATCCCTTGCTTTATCTGTCCCTGTGGCAGTTGCTGTCTCTCTCTGGAGAGTCACTTGAACTGTTTATCTTTTTGATCTGCCTCCCAACTTAGGCAAAACAGCAATGTAACTTGTTGGCTGGTGCCTGTAAGTAGCATCTTCAAAATTTAATAACATAGGTTTTATTTCTAAACGTTTGTCCTGTTTACCTGGAGGGGTTTTATCTTGGGCCATTGTGTTACCTTCCTGTTACTAAACTAACATCTATAAGTATTTTAATATAGCCAACAGTAAGCATTTCCTATGACTTGGTCACATACAGCTTTTGTGCATTAATACAGATCAGTATTCCTAAGGCTATGTCTAGACTACAGAGTTTTTCGGAAAAAGCCTTTTTTCCAAAAAACTTTATCTGCGTCTAGACTGCTATCGTATTCTTTCGAAATTAAATGGAAAGAACACGGCGGTTTTTTCAACAGCGGTAAACCTACTTTTACGAGGAAGAATGCCTTTTTTCGAAAGGGCTCTTTCAAAAGAAGGCATTCTTGACTGCAAACAGGGCTTTTTCGAAAGAGAACATCCAGATTGCCTGGGTGCTCTCTTTCAAAAAGATCTTGCTTTTTTGAAAGACTTGGGGCTGTCTAGATGATCTCTTTAGAAAGAAGCTTTTAGTCCAGAAGTACCTATAATAACATAGCAGCCCTATGTCCATCAAAACTGACACTGACAGAGTGCCACACAAACATAATTTCAAAATATTAATATTAATGAAGCACACTGGATGGAAAAACAATGAAGACCCAAGACAATACTAACCTATTGTAAGGTTATTGGTACCTCTTGTATTGATATTGGAATTACAAGAGCTATAACTGGAGGGGAGAAACAAGGCTATTTGAAATATGCCAATCCTTGCGTATTAACTATGCCTGTTAAAGTACATAAATAAAATTGAAGCAATTTAGGAACTTAAAATATAGTTGCACAGGTAAGTGACTGTGTTATTCAGACACTTTTCAAGACTTTGGACTAAGACTTAGCATATCAGCTGGTAAAGCAAACAGTCATAAAGCTGAGGTCAGAAAAGCAATAATAGAATGAATCACAAGAAAAAACTGTTCTTTTTCCCCAGGGTGGTTCAGTGTACTTGGAGGTTCACAGTTGACTCATGGAAAAAGAGTCTCAGGGGGGAATAAAATATTCCATATTTACTTTGTCACTGTTCAATGATTTATTTACACAAAAAGAACTGCTGAGTTCTAGTGCACAAAGTTTATAAATTAACAGAATGGAATAAAACATTTTTCATAAGTAAGGTAACAGAAAACATTTTAAAGTTATCATGTAAATATACAAATTGCCATACATCTGACTTGCATTTATGACACAATCTTTGACATTGTTCACTAAATTCAGAATAAATTATTTTCAAGAACTACATTTTTGAAACTTTCTACAATACACACATCTGAAGCAGTGGTATTTACAAATAGGTTTGGACATGGAAATTTGAATCTGAAACCTAGCACTTTTAAACTACACACCACTTTCATTGCTAATTCATCAACAGGTTTTTGTTTTGTTTAAATGGTATTAGGATGTGTTTATGTCCAGACCTAGTTTTAAAAATTCCAAGGGCCTTGGGACCATTTCTAACAATTAACAATTTATAACTCTTATATCTACAGTTTGGGATTCTCCTTTTTTCACACACAGTCAAAAAAAAAATTAAACATCATTTCACTGACATATTTCTAAACTAATTTTTTACAGAAATGTTCCTGAGAACTTTCTGGTGTGCAGTCAGTACTGTTCCTAAACGTAGTTATGCACAATCCTTATGATCTTATCCGTCATATTGTAAACAGATTGTCTCCTAGTATTTTATTAGAAAACACCACACAGGATCTGTTTTTCAAATAAAGTAATTTTAAAAGTACATTGTTTTAATACAATATTAACACATCTCATATTTCTGCTCAATTGTCAGCGGACTATCACACTTCATTCGCTATCAGCATTCATATATGATACATTTTGCCAGTTCACTCAGTTTCATTTTCTTATTAAACATTTCCTCAAACGTTTTGTTTTCTTTTGGAGTGAAGTGGTTTTTCCAGTCACCAACAGCTCCTGGGAGAACAAAAATGGGGAATGAATAGCCAAGGCTGGCTTGCCATTGGACAGAGAATAATTTTCTGTGTGCTCTGAAACAGTCTGGCTTCGTTAGTGCAAAAATTTGCGCATGCTGTTTTTATTATTATTATTTTATTTTGCTCCGTGTCCTAGCATAAAGGTCATGAAAATGAGTAACGTTTAGGGTTCAGATGAGGTTCCTGGTGGAAAGAGGCTGGTTTATCATAATAACCTTTATATCTTCAGACTAATTTATCTTGCTCTCACCACCTTATTTCCAGTTTAAAGTGACATACCTGCAAAACTGGTTTTTCTATTGGCCATCTTCCACATTTCCATGCATATGTATAATGCAGTGGAAATAATCATGTCAAGGACTGAGTTGGAGTAAAAGAGAGGCAGGACCAGCATTTGTCATTGTCAGCTCTCGTAATAGTTGTGTTTTTCTAAATGCTAGTTTTGGGAGGGCTGCGATATGGGGGGATCTCAGCTTTCATTTCAAGCTACATTTCTAACCTTTATGATTGCAGAGCAAAGCTTGAAAATGTGATCTAGGCGCCCCATATAGACACAGAAACATCACCCAAGGCACTAAAATTAATCCAAAATGCACTGGGACTTTTAAAAAAATCTTATTATTTTTAAGCCACTCTTGATCCTTTCAGAGACCTGACATAATTTTTGAATGCTCAGGGTTGGCAATGCTGGGTGGAGAAACTGGAAGAAGCACTGAACTACTTTTGCCCCTTAGAAACCACACATACATACATCACCAGCTAAAAGACCCCGACCTCTGACTACACAATAGCAAGCCAGGCCTGTGCTTTTAGTGGGATTCAAAGCTCCTGGTCACCTAGCCTGTTTATAATCCTCCAGGCCTTATACTGCCTACCTAGGCCGTAAACCAGTCTCAGCTGAGCCATCATACCCTCCTACTCACTGGAAAGACCTGATAGTGCTGTCCCCTTGAGGCTTTTTGACCAACCTTCCTCTCCTCTTTCCGCGCCCCCTCCCGCCCCAGCAAAGTGTTCACAATTTTTTCTTTCTTTGCATCCACAAAAACAGGGGGGAGAAAATATTTATAAAAGTAAGAAAATGCAACTATAAATTCACAGGAATGGGCTAATAGATTCAGGGTAGATATAGTAGCTGGAACTTTTAAATTAAGCTGATCAAGAAATGTGTAATGGAATTTTTTTTCCATCTCATTTATTTCTGGTTCAAAATGACTTAACATTTTTCAAAGGACAGGAAAAATTTCTCACCTAGCTGTACTTTTGTTTAAAATGACCAAAAATAAAATTTGAGTGCATAAATGACATGGGACTCTATGTCTCTTTAGCGCTTTTGAAAATTTGATCCTAGATTTAGAATTGTATGAGGGGTTTAAGGTAATTCATCTCTTTACACTATTAATGGATTCTCACTCATCCATTTGTATTGTCAGCATATTTCTCTAGCATATATACTTCAATAAGACAACAGGGAATATACAAAATAAACACTAACTGCAACCTTTCTCAAAAGGAATGTGTTTGTGTGGTTCGTCATAAACGGCGTGACCTTGCTATGCAGTAATGAGGGTACACTTTAGTGTTTGTGAAGGACAGAGGTAAAACAATTTAGATAAAGAAAGAGATAGTTAAGCCGCATGAATCTTTCCCTTCTGTTCTAAATGCTCATGTGAAACAATGTTAAACTTGAATATAGAGGCTTCCCTGTATCTAGTGTGGCCATTCATTCCCAATCAAAGAAGCTGAAAAGAAAGCAGACTAGAACTGGATTCACAGAGAATTCTTTCCTCACTCTGATGACATGATCCAAAGCTCAACAAGTCATTATATATATACCTACAGGCCAGGTCTACAGTAGACCTGGAAGGTCGGAGTATGCTACGCAACTCCAGCTGTGTAGAATACATAGCTGGAGTTGGCTTACCTTAAGACAAGTTTGGCGGCGTCCACACAGTGGGAGGCCAACGGGAGCAAACAATCCCATCAGCTTCCCTTATTTCTTGCAAGTGTGAGGAGTACAGGCGCCAACTAGAGCTGCACTCAGTGTTTGATTTACGGCTCTAAATCGAACCCGCTAAATCGAATGCCAAACGTCGATCTCTGGCGTGGTGAGTGTAGACCTGCCCTTAATGTCTTCAATGAGATTTGTATCAGGCCCTATATGTCCTTCTGTTAGGCCACTTCCCACCAACGTACCTTTTCGGAATATCAGTTTCCTGTTGGATGTGAGTGCACAAACAGTGTGATTTGGGTCACTGTTTTCTTTTTCTATGTTGCTTTTCATCTCAGTGAATGATGACTTCTCACAAATCTTTCTGATTTCACTGTCACTGATGTTTACTTCCAGAAATACACTCATCTGCCTCACAACCTTAGGAAGATCCTGAAATATTTGAAAAGTAAATTGTTTGTTTTCTAAGCAGTACAACAGGTTTTATTTCTAAATCAAACACCAAAGATTTTTCCTTCCGAATGACACTGTTCAAGGAAAGCTGTCACCCGGTGTGTACACACAGTATCTAGATGGGAGGCCTGATTCATCTCTTACTTGCACCTGTATAAATCAGGAGTAATTCTATTGAAGTTAATAGAGTCTCATGTGTGTGCAAATGATACAAGTAAGAAGAGAATCAGGTTCAGTGTGTGTAGGTTCTTATTTACATATATTTTTAAAAGTTGCATGGTCAGATTTGGTATCAGTTCATCAAGACAGTTAAGCATTTCTCTAACTTTCACCATTCTCATTGCCTTCCATTGGAATATTAATGTACTTAAAGTTAGGTGTATACTTGGAGTACCTAGCTGAACTGGAGTTTGTGGGTGAAAATTTTGGAAGAAATTTAGGAGCTACAACAGACTGGATTTTTATTTCTCCTCCATCCCCCAAGAAAAATATTGCCAAAGATGAAAAATACATTTTTGTAGTAATTTTCAGTGTGACTTTTCATCAAAACATCAAAAACTGGATAAAGTTTATTGTCTTGGCTTTTTCTTTTCATTTAAAACTTGAAATTCTTGAGGCAAGTGGACATTTCCCACAAAAAAGTCAAAATCCCATTTATTTGTGGAAAAATAGTTACAATGGAAAAAAATTGACCATCCCTATTTGGTTCTAGTTCCATAGGCTCCAAATGGGACATGTGCTCCGAAATCATTGAAGCACTTTTGAAAATTCTTTCTGTGTAACTAGAAGCATCAAATTGCTTATGGCTCCCATAGTCTCCCACTTCATTTCCACAGCCAGCAACAGAAGATCCTGGTACAAGAGGTTTTTTCCCTGCCTGGCAGCATGATCTAGCTGACTGCGCACAGGAAAGAGAGGTGTGGACTTCTGAATGTTAATCCTTCTTCTGACACTGATTTTATCTGTGGCTTTGTGCAAGTCATTTTACCTCTCTGTGCCTCAGTGTTTCAATATGTGAAAATAGGATTTACTATCTACCTCGTGTTATGAAAATTAAGTAGCTAATATTTGTGTAACCCTTTCAAAGATAAGCACTATACAGGTTTTCATTTGCTCTTTAATTTTCAGTGATGTGGTCTTATAATGGTTTTGCTTTGTTATTTTTTTGTTTTGTTTTGTTTTTTACTGCATAAGATGGGAAATACATTTACCTTCTTCATGTCTTCAAAGAATAAAAATAAGATGTTTCTGTCATTTTTATGTTCTTCCCAGCTTAAGAAATGATCAAACCAGGATCCACAGACAACTGGGGGAAAAACAAAATGGGATTTATATAAACTTCATAGATTTTTTTTTGTCCAACTATATAGTATACACTAAAAAGAAATGTTCTCTTCCTGCTGTGCAATGAAAGTGCATTCCCCTGACTGGTTCAATTCCTTCTGCTTACTGGATCAAACTGAACGCACAAGGTTTTTTAACTTCTTTTTTTTTTTCATGTGCTTCTGTTTGTAGAATTCTGGTGTTCTTTTGAGAAATGGATTTGAAGCCGAACACTGAATCCAGCCACAAGGAAATGTGAGTAGTCTCACTGAAATATATGGCATAATGCTTACAAAAGTAAAGCATGTGCATAAACATTTGTAATATTAGTGCCATAATTTGGGAAGGTAGTAAACACTTCAGCACAAAATGCAGCCTGCTCTGGAGTGAAACACAGCAGCTGTTAATAAGTGCAGAGCAATGTTTCAAATATTTTAGGTAAGAAAGTGAAGAATACCATATGAATTTAAAGTATTAGGGGAAAGTGAGGTAGACTGAAGATGATTAGCTCCCAAACTGGTACTTTGCCACAGTGTTGCCAGTTCCTGTGACTTTATAATGAGTCTCATAATATTTGTTGTTTTTCTTAAATTGTACCACAACTTGTTGGAATCAAGAAATTGTTGGAGAACCTTAGCTCTCCCCCCAACCCCCAAAAGAAGTAAGTTTCTGGCCTTTCTAATGATAAAGAAAAGATTGAAAATGTCAAGTGCGAACATTCTAAAGGGTTCCAAAACCCCAAAAAAGAAAAATCCAATATTTATTATTAAAAAAAACCCATACAATTTCTAACCCA
The DNA here is from genome assembly GCA_019425775.1 of Rafetus swinhoei. Classification (NCBI taxonomy): domain Eukaryota; kingdom Metazoa; phylum Chordata; order Testudines; family Trionychidae; genus Rafetus; species Rafetus swinhoei. The sequence goes on from CM033437.1 coordinate 231,179,398, forward strand.
ATCTCTTGGTTCTGAGGGGCCATATCCATGATGTTTGAGCACTTGAGGTTGGCAATATTGCAATCCTTACTCACTTTGATGTCTCTGCTGCTGCTGGTGGTGCTGAATGAATTTCTATGGCCTATGTAAAGTAGGAAGATTAGACTAAGGAACACACCGTTCCCTTCTGACCTTAAAAATCTATGATTTGTTATTCCCTTGGGGCTTGTGAGCAGTGGGGACAATTTTGCTTCCATTAACAAGTGCCCAAATTTGCTTCTGCAGTGCAGGATCCAGCCTAGGCAGCACAAGCATCAGGCCCCATATCAGTAGCATTTTGTTTTTCTTTTGAATTTCCTACAGCTGTTTGTTGCTGTACAGCTTCTTGGGTAGCACATGTCCTGCAGAAACAAACTTTTTGAGTAATAAAACACTGAAAATGGGGCTGGAGAATGGGAACAGCACCACCAGCACAATGTTAACTTCCACATCAGGATCAAAGCCGCTGCTCATATAATACTCGTGCATGTCCTTGGGGTTTGAAACCTGGCAGCTCAAGATAACCAGCCCTGTCACAGGATGGGGAAGAGTCTGTGGGGGTGATGAACACTCCAGTAGGTCAAGGCTTACAAATAAAACCTTTGTTTGGATCCGGCCAAAGACAAAAAATACAGGTCATGTGTGCAAAACAATAAAAAACCACACTGATCAATGAAAAACAAAGGTACTATAATAACACTTTGTAAAGCATAAATAGGATTGACAGTTAGAGGGTTCAGAATAACATCCACCTTGCTTCATCCAGCTCACTTCAGGGAAATGTGCTTTATATGCTCTCTGAGTTATCAGTTTAAACACTCTATTCTTTTCTGCTCTGCTTTCAGAAACTAGGGAAAACTCTGCTGAGCATGCTTAGAAGAATACACACTACTTTAAAAAGGCAGGCTATAATTACTTTTTCTCCTTTCTTTTGCACGTTTTCTCCTTAAAATGTAGAGTCCTGTTGCAAATTACCTTATAAGCTGATTGCAAGTCAGGGGGACATCAATACCTTCAGGTCAGATGTTGTGTGTTAGATCCTTTCTTTGCCATTTGGTGTAAAAAGAGTAGATTAACTGTCTCTCCAGATTTTTTTTAAATCCTAAACCTAAAGGGGAAGCTGGACATCCAAACTTAGCTGTGGCTAGTCTTCTGGGGGTTGCAAAAACAGGGATAAAACATTTTTTTCTATCAAATCAACAGGGACATCCCTGTTTGGAGGGCACAGGTGGCTACCCTATGTTTTGGAAAAGCTGGGACAGTGTTAATTTGCTTTAGTGTAGAGTGGGGATAAGAATCAGCAGGTCAACTTGCTTGTTTTTGTGGCTGGAACAAGGGTCAGTAAGTTGTTTGGGAAAAGGTTGAGGGCAAAATGAGTTTCAAGCATGGGGAAAAAATGCTAATGCCAGCTCTGAGTTTATTACCCATGGACTGTTGACTTGTCTGTATGGAGGGCCAATGTGAAGGGTTCTGATGAATATAATCTAAGGCCCAAGGGTGCTGGAACAATTTTTATAGTGTAGGGTGCTGATAGCTGCTGGTGCCTGTCTTCTTTCTTATGTCTAAAATGTAGAGAGTCCTGTTGCAAATGACCTTATTAGCTGATTGCAAAGTCAGGGGGACATCGATACCTTCAGGCCAGATGAATGATAGATCCTTTCTTTGCCATGTGGTGCAAAAAGAGTTGATTAACTGTCTCTCCAGATTTTTTTTATAACCCTAAACCTGAAGGCTACGTCTACACTGGCACCCTTTTCCGGAAATGCTTAAAACGGAACAGTTTTCCGTTATAAGTATTTCCGGAAAAAGCGCATCTACATTGGCAGGATGCTTTTCCGGAAAAGCACTTTTTCTGGAAAAGCATCCGTGCCAATGTAGACACGCTTTTCCGCAAAAAAGCCCCAATCGTCATTTTCGCGATCGGGGCTTTTTTGCGGAAAAGAAATCTGTGCTGTCTACACTGGCCCTTTTCCGGAACAGTTTTCCGGAAAATGACTTTTGCCCGAACGGGAGCAGCATAGTTTTTCCGGAAAAGCACTGATGATTTTACATTAGATCGTCAGTGCTTTTCCGGAAATTCAAGGGGCCAGTGTAGACAGCTGGCAAGTTATTCCGGAAAAGCGGCTGATTTTCCTGAATAAGTGGCCAGTGTAGACACAGCCGAAGGGGAAGCTGGATAAAGTTAAAGCAGCTAGTATCAGAGGAGTAGCTGTGTTAGTCTGAATCTCCATAAACAATGAGAAGTCCTATGGCACCTTATAGACTAACAGATTTATTGGAGCATAAGCTTTCGTAGGTAAAGACCCACTTTGTGTGACAAAGTGGGTCTTTGCCTATGAAAGCTTATGCTCCAATAAATCTGTTAGTCTATAAGATGCCACAGGACTCCTCGTTGTTAAAGCAGCTAGTTCAAGATGCTCAGACAATATTAGTGGCAGGCACACAATTGCATATGGGTTTCCTGTACATGTGTGAACTGCAATATATGCAAGAGATGGCCTTCATATATGTTCATGAGTCAATACAGGATCTCAATAAATCCCATATGTAAAACATTTACTGCTTGCTGTTCTCATGTCAGTAGCATACAATCAGTTCCATGAGAACTGTTGCAACTAGCATTAGGCCTGGACCCAAAGCCTGCATCTGAATAATCATGAAGGTTGCATGTTTGAAGTCAAAACCTGAGGCCTCCCTGAGATTTACCTCAGGTCAGTCCCCTGCATATATTGGAAATCACTTCAAGTCAGGGGATGCTGCAGCACCCTCCGCGCCCTCAGTCCCAGCATGTGTGAAAGGCCTTGCTCCTGCATAGTGGCACCTTGCTGGGTCCATGAGCAGAGCCACTGAGGTCAGTGGAAATCATCAGAGTGCAGCAATCAGTCCACACTCCAGGTCCGGGGCCTAAGCAAAGCTCTGCAGACTAGATCATTTACATGTAAATGTACAATACACTGCTCTATAATATACACTGTCTGTAAAATACACTGCTCTCCAATAGTTCATGATGTCTCTGTGATACTGCAGTAAGGCCTTTAAAGAACGGCCATACTGGGTCAGACCAAAGGTCCATCCAGCCCAGTACCCTGTCTGCTGACAGTGGCCAATGCCAGGTACCCCAGAGGGAGTGAATTGAACAGATAATGATCAAGCGATCTCTCTCCTGCCATCCATCTCCACCCTCTGACAAACAGACTGGGGACACCATTCCTTACCCATACTGGCTAATAACCATTTATGGACTTAATCTCCATGAATTTATCTAGTTCTCTTTTAAACCCTGTTATAGTCCTAGCTTTCACAGCCTCCTCAGGCAAGGAGTTCCACAGATGGACTATGCGATGTGTGAAGAAGAACTTCCTTTTATTTGTTTTAAACCTGCTGCCCATTAGTTTCATTTGGTGGCCCCTAGTTCTTATATTATGGGAACAAGTAAATAACTTTTCCTTATTCACTTTCTCCACACCACTCATGATTTTATATACCTCTATCATATTCCCCCTTAGTCTCCTCTTTTCCAAGCTGAAAAGTCCCAGTCTCTTTAATCTCTCGTCATATGGGACCCGTTCCAAACTCCTAATCATTTTAGTTGCCCTTCTCTGAACCTTTTCTAATGCCAGTATATCTTTTTTGAGATGAGACCACATCTGTACACAGTATTCCAGATAGTGCTATTAAAGAGGAACACATACCCCTGGCAGTAATTACATGTAAGGAGGCACATGTGGTGTTTCCTATTCCAATTACAAGAAATCCTGTAATGCCACATTGAAGAGATAGTAACTATTCTGGTTAAGTAAACAAATTGTTTTCTTTGATCCCATTTGTACAAAATGTACGGCTGGTATCTAGTTACATGGATGATTTGTAAAAAAGGGTAAATGCCCTGTAAATAAGGAATTTTCACTCATTTATATTTCTCACTTCTTTACCATGTGTTATCTTTTCTCTCTCTAACCTAATTTATAACACTCATCCTTACCGTCTCCCTTTAAGAACAGCTCAAAGAAAACAGTCCATGAATCTATGGTGGGGAGATTTGGGTTTTCTCTGTAGTAGTGATACATGGAAACAGCAATATCTTTTGGATTTCTGATGATGTAGAAGGCCTGTAAATGAAGACAATAAGAATATTAAGAATAACTTCCTTCTTGTAGAGGATCCATTTGCATAGGTGTGAGGTTTTTTTACATGATTTTTCCCTGAGGTCCTCTGGCTATGGGGCAAGCTTCTTTCAGTGATCACCTATCTTCCAGCCAATAGTCAAACGTCCTTTATAATTAAAACAGCATTAAGGTAGAGGAGGGTATTAGTGGGGGAAAATCACTAGCTGATGCATTGGCAGGCATTAACAGACCAGTGGTAAAACCTGGAAGTATAGGTGCCACTCATGCAGTATTACTGGCTGGAACACAATTGCATATGGGTTTCCTCTATGTGTGTAAACTGGAATATATGCAAGAGATGGCATTTATATTAGTTCATAAGTCAATACAGGATCTCAATAAATCCCATGTGTAAAACATTTACTGCTTGCTGTTCTCATGCAAGTAGCAAATGATCAGTTCCATCGGAACTGTTGCAACTAGCATTAGGCCTGAGCCCAAAGCCTGCATCTGAATAACTATGAAGGTTGCATGTTTGAAATCAAAACTTGGATGCAGAGCTGAATTTTTCTAGGAGCCTCCAACATTTCTAGGGGGCAAAGCAAACACTGCGGTGAGTGTGAGAGAGATCTATCAAGACTTGGATTTGTGGCTGAAACCTTGGTTTTAGCCCTTACCGAACTGTGTGCCTTTTTGTATAATTGATATCCTTGCCTATAACACTGTTTTTTCAAACAGTCTACATGTGTAAAATTTCATAGTCCTCCCAAGCAGTTCATTCTGAAGAATCACGAATATTACAGTAAATGTCATATTTCTGAAATAGGGAAAAACTAGGCAAATCTTGCGTAGAAATCAAACTCCTGTGTTTTGCCATACACTAACTTCTACAGGATAATTGGAGGCAGAGGTCAAAATATATTAGAAGATAATGCATAAGCAATGAGGGATGAAACACTGTTAGATTAATTTTAAAGTGACTCATTTAAAAGAAGTGTTACTGTGGTAGCAGGCTAGTCGTTACGTGGCTTTCTTTCAGATGTGCCTGGATCCTTTACACTTAATTATGTAAGTCTAGTTCCATTAATCATTGCACTGATCAGAAATTATATAAAACAGCTTTAAGGTTGTAAGGCTTTTCACTCTTGGTATCTTTCTATGACTAAAACTGAGCTACTGATTAGATGAGTTCAGTATAGTCATGGCCCTGTGGGTTCCTAGGTATTAGAGACAAGGTGGGTGAGGTAATATCTTGTACTGGACCAACTTCTATTGGTGAAAGAGACAAGCTTTCAAACCCCACAGAACTCAGAAAACTTGAGCCCACACAGAGCTTTTTTCAAGCTCAGAAAACTTGTCTCTCTCATCAACAGAAATTAGCCCAATAACATATATTACCTCACCCACCTTGTCCCACAAAGTAGGACATTCTATGATGAAACCCAGACATTTAAGTTCAGGTTTAAGGGCATATATTACCCCCTTCTGGATATGCATCATCCATTGATAGCACTGGGAGCTGAGCACATGGTTTAAAGGCAGAATGTAAGTGTACTAAGTGTACTTAAAAAAAATTAATTACATGGTCATTAAATTCTTTGCTGCTAATGTGTTTGAGGGTGTTCAGGCTCCTATATGTTCCATCTTTTAAATCAAATTATTTGTTTGATGCTCAAAGACATCTAAGTGCAAGTGTATTTCCATGCTAATATATAAGGAAATGTGGTACTTTGATAACTATGACCACTTCCAATCCAGTCTTGTGAATGTTCAGAACATTGTAGTCTGCAGACTGTGGTTAGCAGGACAGACAATGTGAGGCAGGTTGTAATGCAAGTGAGGAAGGCATGCTTCAGACCTTTCATTGTCTAATTTACACCTTGAACTCAATCCATGCTGCAGATCTGATGGCAAGATGTTAGCTCTATGTTGTGTAATTATATTTTAAAAGATGAGAATGCTAAATTCATTACCTGTTTACTGACATGCTATTATGGAATACATCTAAATCTGGTGGGGCAAGTAGAGTTGAGTTATTGGCTTTGGTTAACTGCTGGGAAGTCCCTTCTATAATTCATACCTGAAAAATCCAATGGCTTTGCAATTATGAATCTGCATGATTCTATCATAGGTTATCTGCATCAGTGAGGCTTATATATATGTGAACATGTTCCAGCTCAACCAACAAATAGCGATTTAGGAATTACTGCATGACATTTTAACACCTATATAATGCAGGAGGTCAGACTGGATTATTATGAATATTAAAAACCAGATTGAACAAATAGTTTACACTATGAAATTTTAAATAACAGAGGGCCAACACTGGAATGCTATTTTGGTTAAAATTCAGAGTAACCCACTGAAGCTGGAGAGTTATTCCAGATTTACACTGGTGTGGCCGAGAGTGGAATTTGCCACTGTAACTTGATACTGTCAGCACCGTGTGTTTAAAAATGACTAAATCCAGTCCAGATAAAATGTATACTTCATTTGAGAGAGCTGCAATATTTTACCTTGCATTGCTTGACCTTAAAATTTGACGGTAACATTTTGTAGTCCAAATGCGTTGGGATGATTCTTTTGGAAGAAAGATTGTTCAGTTCTTCTACTCTGGAGATGTCTCCAAACTCAATAGGCGATGTGAGGGTGACTTTGGGAGTGTAAATCTGCATTACAATTTCTGCAAGCCAGTGAGTGCCTTAAGACCATTATTTTTAAGAATAAAAAAGTAAGAGAGGAGAAAAGGATTTATTACTAGAAAAATATACTGATATAGGAAAAGTTTTGTGTTTGAAAGAAGATCACTTGTTATGACACTGAAGCTCTGATCCTGCAACACTCAGGTATGTGAGAAATTTTTCACATAAAAGCAGTTCTGTTGAGTCCACATGTATAAATGCTTATAGAATTAGAGCTATAGCTGATGAATGACATAATTCCCTTAGAAAAATGCTGAATAACACTAATACTAAGCAAACCTTTTTAGAAAATGTGCACATTATTCACATAGTTTTATAGAAACTAAAAAGTAGTGCTATGGCTCAATTTTCCTAATAAAGCTTGAGCATAAAATTTACATGCCCACTACTTAGCTGGTCAACTAACACTTTGGTTTACATATTTTCAATAATAACACTGACTTCATTTTTTTTGGGGGGGGGGGAGGGACAACAGCATAAGAGCAACAGCATAAAATTACTTAATACAGTCCTGACTTGTTAATGATAACAGTGTAATAAGTATTTAACCACATCTTTACAGTATGGATTTTACTTGCAAGTAAATTGCCTATTTTGATTTCTAGTAATAAAAAGAACTATAGGTAGGCTCAATTGCTTTAAAATTACAAGTCAAAATACGCTACACACATATAGTTGATATTTTAAACTTCCACTTTTTACACCTCAGTAGAGCTCCATATTTCAAATATGAACTTAAACATCTTCCTCTTTCCATTTCACCCTCTCACATATGCAGCAGGCTTTCCAATGATCTAACACCGAGAACGTTCAGCAAACAATTAAGTTTCCCTGTAAGGAATGCTTAAAGCAGTTCTTTACCAGACTTTGGATAGGAAACCAAAAGGATGTCATCTTCTCTAGCATCAAAGGCATCCAAAGATTTTAAAAGATCTGGCGATGACCTAGTTGTAAAGGGAATCCCGTTGAATCTATGAATAAGAGCTGGCTGACTCTGAGTTGACATATTTGCTAATGTCTTGGATCTCTGTATGTCAGATAACAGCTCAGTGACCTGGGGATATGGAAGTCTTTTGTAAGTCAGATGATTTTCAGTAACTAATGAAACTTTAGAATTGGAAACTGCACTTTTATATACTTTGTACAATTCTATAGAGTCACGTCAGGATTTTACCTTATCTGAAATTTAATTAGGCAACTGTAAAATTATACAGAACTTATCTTGATGAATCACACAGATAACCTCAATTTCCCTGTGGGTTATATGTCACAAAGATTTCCTGATAAACAAATGAGAAATGAAGTGTTTTAACAGTGGAAAATAACTAGAATGACAAGTGAATATGCTTTCAAAATATACTTAACATCCTCATTAACAAATTAGGCTTTGGGATAAGTGGCTTGTTGCTTCATGTTTCCAGATAGGCAGTGTGTATTTTTAAAATATGCATTTCCACATATTTTTAAAATTAAATCTTCCTTTAGCTTGTGTGAACACAAGTAATTATTTTTTTAACTTATGGACAATGGTTCAATTTTTCAAAAGTAACTAAGGGTCCCCATTTTCAGAAAGTGCTGAGCACCTACTCACAGAAAAATTCCCTTCTGAGATGTCCCTGCTGAATGATACACCTTAAAATCATAGGACCTTGTAGAGCAATTGTCCAAATGACTTCTCTATCCATCTGTATTTATAGGCGCATGTTAAATATTCCCTTGAATATCACATTTAGAATCATAGAATCATAGGGCTGGAAGAGACCTCAGGAGGTCATCGAGTCCAGCCCCCTGCCCCCTTCATAACACATGTTTCAAAATTCTATTTGGGTCAAATTCTCCCCCCTTTGAAGTCAATGGAAGCTTTGCCATTGATTTCAGTGAATCTGATTTCATCTATTACAAGCAAGTAATGGCTGAGTGAAGTGGAAAAACAAAACATTTGTTTTCAAGATGCTAAAATGAAATAACTTAAAACATGGCTAATTAAACAGGAGGAAATTAAACTTCTAACAGAAGTGGATCGACTACTGCTGGTTGGAACACTGAGCTGTCTCAGCCATTGCCTGCAACAGGAATTCATTGCCAGTTGCTCCATACTGGTAGCATTTCCGAAATACCGCATCAACCGTGATTTAAGTTGGCCCTGTGTGTAATTTTGGAAAATGAATCTGTTCTGCCAGCTCATTTTTTTGAATGGCTCCATTATTCTGAAGCTAGTGAGAGTATATTCCTTGTTTCTACAACTGTGCAGCTTTTAGGCAGGGACTACTTTTACTGAAATTTTCACAGTCTGGATTCTCTAACCGGAAAGAGTCTTGAGACAAATTTGAAAGGCAGTAAGGTTCTTTGTGTCACCAGGAAGCAGCTGATATTCTTCAAAAGACCACAAGGAGTGTCAGTGGCATGCTAAATTCACAGTACTTTCAGGGGAAAAAAACCCCAACCCAACAAAAGCAGGAAGATCCTAAAGGAAATAGTAAGTGGCATATGTTATATTGACAAACAAGGATTTACACTGCAAGGCCATTATACAGAACAAGCTGAAAACATGCCCAGAAGGGGAGAAGTGGACTGCAACTTTTCCTGCAGGCAGAATATCATCCTAGTATTTCAAAATGGCTGAAAAAGGGTCAAGGCACCTTCACAAGTCTAAGTATTCAAAGGGGCATAACTGTATCATGGATCTTAAAATGACTAGGGGTATTTCTGAGTAGATTTTGGGAAAGTGGTATACAGTTATGGTAGATGAAGCAACAGACTTCTCCAGCAAAGAGCAAGCAGTTTTATGTTTGCACTAGGTGGGTGATGAGTGAAATGAATTGTGCAATGTAGCTTTCATATTGCCAGAGGTAAGCATATATAATTAAAGATGTCGCATATAAATGTGATGATCAACAGCTGTTCCAGACAATGCTGTGAGAGTGCCACTACTGTGCCAGCCTTAGTATCAGGAGTAGCAACCAGACTGTAACAGGAAGAACCATGAGCTACCATCCTCATTGTTATGAGCCAGCTTTGAATTCAGATGCCAGGATACTATTAAAAATAGCAGTGGCCTAAGAGACGCTCTTGAAATTACTTAGAAAAACACAATATTAATTAATTAAATTAACCTAGATGAGCTGCTGTGTTTTGGGCATCTCAAAATTTGACATCTCAAATGTTCACAAACCAAAAGTTTTTGTCTGTTTCAATAATTATGAAACATTTTGATTTCAACACTTTTTTTCATTATAAATTTTGTAGTGATAATCTAGATTTTTAAACGTGACATCCTTTCTGTCTGGAAATCCAGAAAAGGTCAAGATTTCACTTTGATAATTTTACCTATTCCAGATTTACTAACCCGTTTTCACAAAACGTTTCTGTTTTGATGAGTAAGCATTTCTGAGGAAAAAGACATTTTGTTGAAAAATTTCCAACCAGTTGATTATGCTGGCTGAAATGACTCAAGACTGTTAGTATCTACCTCAGGGCAGAATGTCAAATGTTCTATAATTAGGTTTCACCAACCCAATAACATATGTGAGCCTGTGGATAACCATATCAGTCACAGACTGTTTCCTTTGGCTCTCCAGTGTGTCTTGCCACCTAAGCAAGCTGAACTTCACAATAAATCATGCCAGAAATAAAAAATATATATATTTAAATTACTTCCTGTTTCAAGGGACAAGTCACTTACACCAGCTCTTACACCAAAAACAACACCTGGAATAAACTATAGCCAATCCTGGAATAAACTATCTAAAGGTTTTATTAACTAGGAAAAAAAGAAATCAGAATAATGTATAGGTTCAAGCAAACATATACACAGAAATGGGTTGCATTCGAAATCCTAAGAGAAGGGAAAAAAAATCTTGTGTCTCTGTTTTATCTATTACATTTGGCTTTCTAGTCCCTCAGACAAGCTGCTCCATGGCAGAAGTACTGCAGCATCTGCAAGGGCAACCAGAGCATACAGTGAGAAGAGTTTGTTGTCCCTCAAGGAAGTGGGCAATGGAGAGGAGGCTGAGACCCAGCTGTAAAGGGAAGCAGCTCCAGGAAGTGACAGCTATCTTGATGCCCTGCCCAGAGTGCTTCTGGGGGGCTTTAAATGCAATTCAGGCTCCAATGAGTGTGGATGTGCTATTGCGACATAATTCTGTGCTATTTCGATGGGGATTTGTAATGTGGACGCCCTATTTTGAAATAGTTATTTTGAGAGATATTATTTCGAAATAGCTTATTTTGAAATAAGCACGTAGTGTAGACATATCCTTAATGGGCAGGGAAGGGATTATTCCTGTGGCTGAGTTCACAAGTTCAGAGCAAACATTTTTAAAGTTATAAAATAAAATTTACATATTCCTTATAATGTGGAATAATGACATTGCAAGTGAGATTGACACATTCACTCTGTCACCTCAGAAGGTCCTACCCAACAATCCTGCATTTTGTTTTTTCTCATTGGAATTAGCACTAGCACCAAATCACCAAATCTTTGTTCAGCATACCTGTCATACCAAATCTTTTGTGATTCCTGACTTCTTTCAAGGTTCTGAGGCACCAGATCTATAATAGTTTGTAAATTTTCTTTAAAACAAGTGACATACTCCCCTACAAGTTACATGTAAAATCTGACACATTAGTCTATGCATCACAGACACAGTAATCAAGCTGGTTTTCCACAAATTTTTCTGTAGCTTCCTGCAAAATTGTAGCTGTCGTTTTCTCACAGTTGTGCAAATCAATTATTGTAGAGTGAAGAAAAGGGATATAGCCAAGTGATAAAATTTAAAAAAATAGTTAATGGAAGCAAAGAGCCTGTTATTTATTTCTGCACAAGCAATATCCAAATGGATTCTTAGGGTGTGTCTAGACTACAGGGTTTTTTTGAAAAAAGGGGTCTTTTTTCGAAAAAACTTCCCCTGCGTGTACACTGCTGCCGAGTTCTTTCAAAAGTAAATCGAAAGAACGCGGCAGTTTTTTCGACCGCGGAAAACCCTGTTTTACAAGGAAGAACGCTTTTTTTCGAAAGTGCTCTTTCGAAAAAAGGCTCTATGTAATGCAAACTGTGCTTTTTCGAAAGAGAGCATCCAGACTGCCTGGGTGCTCTCTATTGAAAAAGCGGCTTGCTTTTTCGAAAGAACTGGTTGTAGTCTAGACGCTCTTTTTCCGAAAGAGGCTTGCAGTCTACACATAGCCTTAAAATAAAATGAAATGAAAGATACAGATGATGAATATACATTTCAAAATATAGATAAAAAATTATATTCTATCAAAACCATATTTCAGGGATTCTTGGAGTGAAGGTTTTGTTTGAGTTGGTCAGTGAAAATAGAAGACCAGACTTACAATTTTAGGGATCTGGGTTTTGGCTTAAAATCCATTTATTAAAAAGAAAATAGCTTTCACTTTCTCACATGAGTAAGCAAGGGCTTAATTCTAGACCCAATTCTAAGGTCTTGACCCAGGAGGAAAACTCCGACTGACTTCCATGGGAGCAGTTTTGCTCAAGTGCGGATGGTAGAATTTAGACTGTTTATACCTCACAATGTAATAGGCTTGAGTGACAATGGGCTCTCTCTTGAGTTTTTTACAAGTGGCCTGAAGAGAAAGTATAAGGAAAACCCCTACAAGATCAGGGAAATTAAAATGACCAAATACTCTATGAGGGTCTTTTCCATTTTATATTTTAGACTCTCTGACCATCTAATGTGTTCTGACTTGTTCTGACTAGCATTAAACCTACTAGGACAATTCTAGTCTCAGTTCTGCCTGTGTAACCTCCTTGTTTTTATTTGGCCCATTGCACTTACACAGTGCAAAGAAAGAGTGAGAAGAAAACTGATCATCCCCTAAGCAATGCTATTTCTGTGGATTTGCCTGAAGTCTTAATAGTAAATTAGTTTTTGGAGGAGGATGCAGCTGCTACCTCATAGATCAATCATTTGACTTTCATTAGATTTGACAGCTATAGATGCAGAGTTCCCTTACAAATAAAATACCACATAACAGTGTAGGTTAGGATAATTGCTTGAGTCAGCACACAAGAAGCTCTAAGAGAAGGTAAATATTTCAATCTTGAGAAATGAGAGAGAGGAGAAAAATAAATCTTGGAAAACAAATACTTACCAAAAATAGATAACAGAACAAGAAATCTCTATACACTGAAATCAAAAACTGAAAAATGGTTCCCCTTTTCTTGAAAGTTATTTTTATTATTAATTTACCCCTTAAAATTTAGTGAAACCTGTAAGAGCCTGATCCAAAGAGAGATGAAAGTCTTTGGGCTTTGAATTATACTCTACCTGATGGTAATGCTGCTCTATCTTTATTAAATCATTCGCCTTAAACAACTGACTTGTCACTCACCTAAAATAGATTTCATTTCCCTCACATAATGTAATACAGGGATGGACAATAAACTGGCACTGGTTCAACAGGGTGAGCCCCTGGTGGGCCACTGCCTTTATATTTACCTCCACTTCTGCAGGTATGAGCAATCGCAGCTCCCATTGGCTGGGAACGGCAATCCGCGGCCAACGGGAGCTGTGATCCCCTGTACCTACAGAGGCACAGGTGGGGGCCTACTAGGGGCTAACACTGGCAAACCGGATCTGGCCCATGGGCTGGTATTTGCCCACCCCCGATGTAATAACTGATAATTAAAATAGTACAAAATCCACATTTCTAAAGCCATGCAAACATGCATTTGAAACCACTTTACGTTTTCTTCATTGCACATCAAATTTTGCAGTTTTTAGCCTAGTAAAATGCCCACTTAAAAGGATGTGAATTTTGACTGAATAAGGATTGTGTAACGATAAGGCTCTTATTCCAAATTCAAGTCTCCCTAAATTCTGGAGTACATTTCTTTTATGAAATAATGGGTCAGTGAGCCTAATTTCAGTACCAGGGAAACAGGTAGAAACTACAGTAAAGTACAGAATTATCAGACGCACATAAATGAACACTATTTGTTGCAGGAGACTCCACATAGATTTTAAGGGAAATCATACCTCATCAATCTGTTAGAATTCTTTCTGGACAGCAATAAGCATGGAGGTAAGAGTGATACAGTCGAAAGAGTTTAATTGTCAAAGGCTTTTGGAAGATCCCAGGTCCCTCACCAAAGGCTCTAAACTAAGGAAAACAAGTAAGCATGGGAAATCAGAGAAGGCCCGCAGTTAAAAGATAGGAAACAAAGGGCAGGAATAAATGGTCAGCTGTCACAAGGTAGAGAGTCTCAGAGCGGTAGCCGTGTTACTCAGTTATTGAAAAACAATGAATGGTCCTGCAGCACTTCAGAGACTAACAAAAAATGTAGATGGTATCATGAGCTTTTGAGGGCACAACCCACTTCTTCAGATGAACGGAATAAGGGGTCCAGGACACAAATAAATAGTAGAGGGAGGGGCTGGAGAGGGAAAGAGAGAGAAAAAAATAGGAAAAAAATCATGTCAATTAGAGTGACTGTGCTAAATGAGACTAATAGAGTGAGCTGAAAGTGCCCAATATTTAGCTTTTTATGTCATTAGGGTGTGGAGTGTAGCAGCCCATCCAGGTCAAGTCTTTGATCAGCCCTTGGTTACAGGTGTCAAATTTGTAAATGAAAGCAAGTTCTGCAGCTTCTCTTTCCAGCTGGTTTTTTAAATTGCTTTGTAACACTATAGTCACTTTGAGATCCATTAGTAAGTTCCTAGGCAAGTTAAATTGTTCCCCAACAGGTTTCTGTGTGTTACCATTTTGAATATCAGATTTGTGTCCATTAATCCTTTGTTGTAGAGACTGTCCAGTTTGGCCAATATACATGGCAAAGGGGCATTGCTGGCACTAAATGGTGTAGATCACATTGGTGGATGTGCAGTTGTATGAACCTCTGATGTGGTGGCTTATGTGGTTAGGTCCTCTGATGATGTCACTTGTATAGATTTGTGGATAGAGTCGGCACCAGGGTTGATTGCAGGGGTGGGCTCCTGGGTGAGTCTGATGAAAGTGTGCTGCTGCGTGGTTGCTGGAAAGAATTTGTTTGAGGTTACGGTGTTGTCTATAGGTGAGGATTGGCCTGTCCCCCAAGGCCTGTGAGAGTGAGGGGTCATTTTCCAGGATAGGTTGTAGACTGTTAATGATGCACTGGAGGGGTTTTAGTTGGGGGCTGTAGGTGATGACCAGTAGTGTTCTGTTGTTTTGTCTGTTGGGTCTATCTTGAAGAGACTGATGCCTGGGTACCCATCTGGCTCTATCAATCTGTTTTTTCACTTCCCCAGGCGGGTATTTCAGTTTTAAGAATGTTCAGTAAAGATCCTGTAAGTGTTTGTTTCTGTCTGTGGGATTGGAGCAAATCCGGTTGTAGCTTAGGGCCTTGTTGAAAACAAGTGATTGGGAAATGTGTCTTGGATGGAAGCTAGAGGTTTGTAGGAAAGTGTAGCAGTTGGTAGGTTTCCAGTGTAAGGTAGTGGAAATATGGCTGTCATTTAATTATACTGTGGTGTCAAGGAAGTGGATCTCCAAGAGGTTAATAGTGAGATTCCCCCAAGGATTTATAAGGGGATCTATGCTGTTCAACATTAATGTTTTGGAAAAGGAAGTGAACAGTGAAGTGGCAAAGTCTGCATATGATATGAAATTATTCAAGCTACTGGGTAGTTAAATCCAAACAGACTACAAAGAGTTACAGGGGAGTCTCACAAAACTGGGTGACTGGGCAACAAAATGGCTGATGAAATTCAACATTGAAGTCACTGAGAAACAGAAGTGCTCAAGATTTGGTCCATTATCTAATCAATCTTGTAATGCCCTTAAAATGTAGGTAAGCAAGTATTATTAGACTTTTATATGTTTATTGTTTGGATCCTTAACTCAAATAAGTTTTTTTTTTTTTCATTAAAATCAATGATCTTGGATGGGGATGGAGATATATGTAGGGTACCCTGGGGAAAGAGGACAACCTTGGCCCCCTTACAGTGACCACGCTGCAACCCTTGTTGCCCCCTGTGGTCATTCTGCAGTATAACTGTCCCCCCCACCAGCCGCCTCCCTTTCCTTTTTATGAGAAAAATCAAATTCCAGGCACATCCCATTGACTTGGCACAGCCAAACCCTGACTTTGCTTTAAGTTGTGTTACGAGGAAGCTGCATACTGAATTTGGTGGATTCTAGCCTACCATTTGAAACATTCTTGTGTGTGTGTGTGTGTGTGTATATACATATATAAAAATAAATAAAAAAAAAAGTATAAAACTGTGTGTGTGTGTGTGTGTGTGTGTGTGTGTGTGTGTGTGTGTGTGTGTGTGTGTGTGTGTGAACAAACAAACTCACAGACCGAAGGACAGACAGATAGATGCACATTTCTAAAATATATAGTAAGATTGTTATTATTTTTTGTTAGTAGTTAGAACTGCTAGGAAAATTTTCATCAAAATAGTTTCCTGTCAAAAAATGCTGCTTTGATTAAACTGAATTTTTTTTTTGTGAAATCATATTGACTTTGAATAAATTTCCCAGAAAAAATATTTTCAATTGTTTTTAAATTTCATTTCAAAACATAACTTTTGTTTGAAATTTCTTTTGTTTCATATATACATTCACATTACTGCTATTGTGTCATGAATTAATAGTACAAATGAGGTTAGGATATAATATTTTTTTAATTTTTACTAATTTATTTTTAAAATAAGTAAGGGCATCTACTACTTAGTACAGATTGAAACATCTTATATTATTTTCTTATTCAAAGTGTCTCCTATTTGTGTTGTGATGACACTTTGCACAAGAAACTATAAGCACTCAGAATACTAATTAGAGGAATAACTGTTTTCCATATCCTTGTGTTAGCCTGGAATCATTTTTTAGAATAATGAAAATAGTTGTTCCTCTAGTTAGTATACTGACTGTGTTTATTTTTTCTTGTATTAGTCAATTTGTTTCATACAGGGCACTAAAAGGACATTAAATGCAACTTAATTGGAAGTTTCCTTCATTATTAACCTTGGCTAGATCTCAACTACTGATTTAGATATGAAAAAAAATCTTGTCTTCTATTACTAATCCCTGAATTATTCAGTCTCCGGGGTGACTTTTTCATCATCAACTTTATTGCTTCTGAATTCTTCATCTCTACTTTGACTTCTATGTTGTCTCTAATAAATTAAATCTCTCTGGTTTTCAGAAATCTAATGCATTAGAACGGCAAAAGAATCTCCACTGAGGAAAGGGGGAAAAGCCCATGGTACATACAGAGGGATCTTTTAGTAAAATCAGTCATTTCCCTGGGATAATACAAAGTATAATAGTCCATGTACTGCATGTTCTATGTTTCAGGCACTTAGCTCTTTCTGATTTTGAGGGGAATTGTGTATCTGGATCAAGAACTTTCCAGGATCTAATGATCTGAACTGCTGAAAGGCACTGCATAGATGTGTCTTTTTTTCTCAGGATACTTTTTGTGTTAGTCCAACACTTGGCATGAATAGAAGTGAGGAAAGGCAAAGGGAACTAGCGTAGTAAGTGGATCTTTTTAAAGACAGCAGCTACTACCCCTGCCTTTTCCCCCTCTGCATTTCCTTCGCTGGCATTTCCAGGGAGGTGATGTGACAAACAGATTCTGGTTGCTGAGATGGTCAGTCAGTATCAGGTCAATACACTTATTGGAAAACATGGTATAATATGTTTAGACATAGTTGAAAACAGTTATTTGACAAGTGACTTTTTGCTTGGGCCCACCCATATCAGAAGAGGTTAGTTTAAACTTGAATGGGTGTGGGCTGGTTTCTGTGTCTCTTGCTCTGTTAACTTGTTCCTTACTCTGCTGATCTACTAGCTTCAGTAGGCATTTGATCAAATTGCCCCAGGAATTGCCCCAGAACTATAACCAGTCCCTTTAGTCCTATTTCAAAAGCTATGTTTTTAACTTCATCTGCAGTGATCAAACAACCACCATGGCAGCAGCCTCTGCAGTTATGCAGAGAAAGCAAGAATTTCTTGCAAGAATTCCTAACTCCTTCAGTGGTTAGAAAAGCATCTGGTCCTATCCCCGTGAATGAAAACAAGTCTGTATGAGGAAAAGTGTCTTCTTCAAGTTTGACTAAATTCAGATTTGAAAAGCTACCTGTGAGGCCTGGATGTTCAAATCTTGTTTAATGTCATTGTAATTGGTTGTCTAAATTCCTTAAGATGGTTTTTGACAGATCTTAGTCATCATTTTTAACACTAAGAAATTGAAGGGCCCTAAAAACTGTAACTAGTGACAAGAAATGCTTTTTATTAAATTATTTTTCTACTGTACAGTGTCATGGAGGGTCAACACCACACAAGGCAGAACAGGTTGTTATGTTAGTTTGCCTGATAGTCTGTGACTGGGAAGAGCCAGGGACTGAAAGACTGATGGATGAGGGAGCCCTGCTGAGAAGGAACAGGCAGAGCTGGCAGCAGAAAGGGACTACAGAGGAAGTAGTTTGCGGTTACTCAGTGAGAGGAAGGAGTTTGGGCTGGTAAATTCAAAGAGGGAGCCACAAGATATTGGAAGGAGTCTAAGGAAATAGTAACAGCATCTGGGGACAAGGACACTGTAGTTGGTAGTCATAGGGTCCCTGGACTGGAACCAGGAATGGAGGGCAGTCTCGGGTTCCCGTACTAGCCACTGGGAGAAGTGGCACAGTCTGGGCAATAAAAGGAAGATTGGCACTTTGGATGGGGAGACTTTGCTTCTTGGGAAGGGGATGATTGTAGTGCCTGGCCAGAGGGCGAAGCATGAAGGAAGAGCCCCCAGAAGGACATAAAGACCTAATTCCCCAAGCAGCCAGGAGGAGGCGCCCTAGCAGCGAACATACCCTATGACATATGAGTTAGGGTATGTCTACACTAGCCCCCTCGTTCGAACTAGGGAGGCTAATGAGGGTGACCGAAATTGCAAATGAAGTGCGGGATTTAAATATCCTGCGCTTCATTAGCATGTTCCCGGGCGGTCGCCATTTTGGAAATTGACTAGCCCGGAAGAACTGCCCCCGTCTACACGCGGCAGGGAAGGGTGATTCCGAAATAAACCCCTTACTTCGAATTACCAGTTAAACCTGGTATTACCTGATGATGAACTAAAGAGGATATTTGTGTTTTAACTATAGTAACAGCTTTGTTTATTCTTATTAATTTAAATAATTTTGTACTCAAACTATGTTTTTTTTCCTGGTTATATGAATAAACAAGGACTCTGATTCTTAGTTCCTGTATCAGCTGCTCAGCTGATTAATTAAACTCAGCTCCATTATAGCCAATGGAACTATACTGGTTTATATCAACTAAAGATCTGAACATCTATTTACTGATTTTACATGTTTGGTTTTTGGTTAGTTGGATGCTAGTCGGGTGCCAATTTACACTTCTTGGAAAACGTGGTATAATATGTTTATATAATATGTTTATAACTCAACAATTTTGAGCCAAAAACTGTTGGCTGATTAGACCATGCCTGCAGTGAAGTTCATCTCTAAACAATGACCACTTTAAAAGAAAAAAGTGGGATGGTGGAGGTCACGAGGAAAGCACAAAAAATATCCAGAATGACAGACAATTCATGCTGATGCCTGTGAACTGTATTTTGATGAGTCATCATTATGTTGTATACTATCATCAACATTAATCTGTGCACATAAGCTGTATTTAGTAAGACATTATTGAATGCATTAAAATCCTTTCAACCTTTCATTAAAGACAAAGAAAGGAAGGGGAAAGACTGAAAGCATTTGAAAGGATTAAGTATTAAGGCTTTCATCTCAACCACAGTTGTTCTCTTTCCATTTAGCTGGAGAGATATTTTAGAAAGAGAAATGCCCCCTCCTCAGAGAGTATCAAATATGGTAATAGTTATCCTTTGGGGGGAAAGAGAAGTTAGTTGAGATGACATGAAGCTATTGTTGATGCTCCTGTTCAAGTTGGTCCCCTTTTATTTCAGGTAGTGGTTGGGGCTGAGCTGGAACTGGTGGGGGTAGGAGAGTCACCTGGATCCTTTTGACCCAGTCTGGTCAAGATATCCCTCAGGATTAAGATGATACCCTGGAGGATAGTAAAAAGGGAAACACTGGAGGAGAAAAAGAAGAGAAAGGGGATTAATCATAAACACTATTAAGTCCTTCCTGAATGGTTAGAGTCTGGGGAGGATATGGATAGGTGATGGCGGAATCCGTTTCTTCCAAACATTAAAAGCTTTATACATAGAATGAAAAAATGATTCTGATTGTAAAGGAAAGTTCTGGAAGCCCCATTGCTTGAGTCATTGACTATGGGACTGAGGTACTAGAGCACATGGGAGCAGCGAAATGGACTGGAATAAGGCAGGATGTTTGTGTCTCTGCCCTTTTCTTACCAGGCTTTTGTTCTGTGTTGATGTCCCACTCAAAATGGCAGCAGATCTTACCCATTTGCTCTTTGTGTTGTCTCCTACTCTCCAGGTTTACTTATGTGGTTGCAAAAGCTGCTAGAGCATATGCTCTAGGAACTGTCTGCCACAGGAGGAGGATGGAATGACCTAATTTCTGGGATTCCATTACATTTCAATCAACTGAACAGATAATTTAAGAGTGGGTTTTACACATTGCTGAAGCTGGGTTTTAAAAATGTTGTTATAAAATGAAAACTAAATTTTTATGAAGGGAGAGATCATATTACATGGATCCAAGCTGTCATTTCATTTCACAGATATTTCTTCCTGGGGCAGCCAAATACTCATTTCCACAGCCAACTCAATTATCTCAAGAACTGCCAGAGGTGTCTGCT
Organism: Rafetus swinhoei; assembly: GCA_019425775.1. Lineage (NCBI taxonomy): Eukaryota > Metazoa > Chordata > Testudines > Trionychidae > Rafetus > Rafetus swinhoei. The sequence continues at coordinate 231,199,973 of CM033437.1, forward strand.
TTTAAAGAATTTATTTTCATAACTACCACTGTAGCCCTTAAAACACATTTATTTATGTTACAGCCTAGGTTCTTCCCAAATGAAAATACAATATTACTTAAAATGTTTGATATAATGAAGGATCATATAGACAACTGAAGACATCTTCCTAAAATCAATTGCTTTTAATGTACACCCAGACTGTAAAGACAAATGTACCAACCTCTGCATGGCACTTACAGCATTTATAACACAGAGCTGTGTGTAAAAATGAAATGTACCACTTGCACATAATTTAATCAAAATATTATGAAATTCATCAAATAAATTATTCAATGAATATTATTCAACCACCTCTAGTTATTAACTTAAATGCCAACAGTAGCTATGTTTTGCTGCAGTCCAACTGCTCTGGAAGACTTATATGCCAAATCAGCTGTAGCATTAAATCAGAGTGGTTCAACTCAAACCCCTTGATCTTGCTGTTTTCTGAACTTTGCTGGAATGTAGATATGGATCCAGATTTTGTAGCTCAGTCCCATACTCATTTGTAAGACAATGGGAATTTGCCTGAATGGAAACTGAGGGTCTAATCTGGTAAAGATGGATGTTTTCATATTGGGACTTCGCTCCTGCTTAAAGGTGGGACCTCAGTGTTTGCAAGATTTGCTCTTTAGAGAAGTTATGATGGGGTAGTCATAAAGGTTTTAACAGCACAAGTCTGCTCAGAAATGGCAAACCATCTGGGCATTAAGAAGGTGATCTCAAGAATACATCCTTTATATCATGGGTTCCCAAACTGGGGGGCGTGTGAAGAAATTCCAGGGGGGATGCGAGGTGACCCAGCCTCCCCCCATCAAGTTTTGCTGCCCTGTTCAGTTCCTTTTTCCCTTTTTTTTTTGCTCAACAAGTTTTGCTGCTATTTGCGGGGGCAGGGCATGAGGGTTTTTCAAAAATCAAAAAGGGGGGCGTGATGCCAAAAAGTTTGGGAACCAGTGCTGTATATGGTGGCACACCACACCATGTATAAAATATGTGCCCCAATTGGCAAACAAAGCCAATTTACAAATATTTTAGAGAATTTTAAAGTTTGTATTGGCAATTTTTGTAACCCTCCACTTGGAAGCCAGGAGCCTTGTCGTGAATCCAGCTGCAAATTGGGAAGGGAAGAAAGCGATCAACCACACATTCTAAACCCATAAAATGGCTTTTTTTGTATAAAATAATAGCTCTTAGGCTGCACTTTTCACTAGAAGATTTCAAAACACTTTACAAGAAGGCCAATAACATTATCCCCCCCTTTGATGCCATTCATTTAAGGACTAATCTTTGGCAAACTGACACTACAGGTATTAAATTATACACTTTTGGGGAGCAGCAATTGTTTTACTATATCTGTGATGTGGGGCCTGATCCTATTTGGAACCTAAAGTTATGATATTCCCAGAATATTAAATAATAGTATTTTCGGTGTATCCCTTGGAATTTCCTTTTCCTTTATTTAACTTTCTAGTAGAATTGTATGTTGAATGTAATGTAGATGAAAAGTGAAGGAATGACAACCCTGAAATAGTCCTTGCCCTTTTATCTAGAGGACATGGACAACTGAAGCTTCTCCCAATGCCCTGCCCATCTGATATGCCTTCTTCTTATTTTGGACAGTCAGTCTGTAATGTGCGAATTCATTCAGTCTCAGTAGTTTTCAACTGCTGGCCACACTGCTGAGACTGCCAACTGCAATGTGCCCACCTGTCAACCTGGATCTTGACTGAACCCACCAACTTTCCTCACATATGTGACTGAACAAGCATAACTTTTCTTTATTACCACTCTAGCCTGGCCTTGAAGCATTTATCAGACCACTGAAGCCTCTCTATCCACTCATTAACCTCCTAATCCATCCATTCACCCACACTTCCACTTAAATAATTCTTCCCTGTCTGTCACTAGCGAGGCTCGGTGTGTTTCTTTGCACCCTATCCCCAAAGATGTTTTCTATTCTCTCCATTTATGAATTTTTTACATGCTTTTCATCATGGCTTTTTGGTCACATGGTCAAAATGTCACCTGCAAACTTTTCTGTTTTTCAGAATCTGCATCTGAAGAAAATTTTTGTTCACTTTACTGCAATGCATAAAATCCTCCTTTGTATACCCAGCGGCTGACAATATTATAGCTATTATAATCTCTAGTATAATCTCTACAGCCAAAGGCCATTTCAGTTTTTTGCAAGTCGGAATTGAAACCATTGATATGACAACTCTGTTTGCTTTGAGTATTATTATGAGCCTGGGTAGAGGATATCAAAGACATTTTAAGTTGTCTGGCTTTTCATCAGGTTTTAATGCTAGGCAGACTGCACAATTAGTGGATATTTATATATTTGATTTTCTCTTCTCTTTGAAGAATAGCTTTTAAACTGCTTTTAATTCTGTGCATCTGGATAATAAATTATTCATGCAGTACCTGAAATTAACTTCTGTGTTCCCAAATAAGCAAACACAAATATGTTTTGCAAATAAAAGAAAACCTATTTGATTATTAGAATAATAGACATTAGAGCCGGGAAAGACATATTAAATGTTCTTGTCCATCCTATTAGGACTGATGGAGGGTTGTTTTTACCTTTCATAAATCAGCTTTTCTTGACAATGGTCAGTTTACATGAGCCTGTTTGTTTTCCAGTTTAATTTAACATGTCAAGAGAAAGGAGAAGAGTTGGATGGACATCAGAAGTTTGGAGGTCTTAACAAATTGACCCTCCAAAGTCCATGGGTGCTCCCGAGTGTTCATTAATCTTGCAAAATGAGTGGTGAACTTTTGCTCCATTGAAGTAGGTAGCAAAATTACATTAACTCCATGGGGCCAGCATTTCACCCCATGTGCCCAGATATGGGGTTCTGAGCCTCATTTTAGACTCACATTTAAAAATAAATCTTGACCTGTGAGTTCTGCCTCAACAATATGTCTGGGAGGGGGAGAGAGAGAGGCTACGTTTAGAAAGAATCTTTCGAAAAAGCCTCTTTCGAAAGAGAGCATCTAGACTGCAACCACTTCTTTCGAAAAAGTGAGCTGCTTTTTCAAAAGAGAGCACCCAGGCAGTCTGGATGCTCTCTTTTGAAAAAGCCCTGTTTGCATTCAAGAATGCCTTTTTTCAAAAGAGCACTTTCGAAAAAAAGTGTTCTTCCTCGTAAAATGAGGTTTACCGCTGTTGAAAACACCGCCGTGTTCTTTCTATTTAATTTTGAAAGAACGCGGCGGCAGTGTAGACACAGGGAAGTTTTTTCGAAAAAAGGCCACTTTTTTCGGAAAAAACCCTGTAGTCTAGACATACCCAGAGAGACTTTCCCACCTCCCAACCTACAGTATACCTTAAACTCAGTACTCTAGTCACAATGACAGCATCCAATATAATACTATGTTCTTGCAATAATCACTTTCCTTCTCCCCTGTATCTCCTCCCTATTTGTTGTGTGGGGTTGTCAGAGTCCAGAGTTTGGGCAGGTCACTCTCCGGCTCCTATAGAAAGTGCTACTTGATCAGCTCCATGAGCTGTACCTCTTAATCCTTTGGTAGCTTCATTGATTGCTGGGTAGGGAGGCCCTCATTGGAGTGCCTGAAGCTTTGCTGCTTCTTTCTTCAGCTTCTGCAAAAGCCATCCCGAGTCTGTATTCTGTCTTCATGCCACCTCTTGTTTGAGAAAGCTGCTTCTGCAAACATCCCCTCCCCCTGCTGGCCCCACGCTGTGCAAAGTCTTCAGGGATCAGTGTCTTATAGCACCCAGAGTAGAGCCCTTATGGGCTCGGACCCCACCAGAAGATGGAGTGCCTTTCCTTCCCAAAAGGAGACAGTGTGGCAGCTGTAGCAGAGGACCAGCTGGGTTAGTCGTTGGCACCTCCAAGAGAGACTTGGCCAGCAGCTCCCTTGAGACCGGAGAAAGAGAAGAAGAGATACTTGGATGACTGCTACTTGAGGATCCCAACCATGAGTGAGGTTTGGAGCATGGGTAAAGTGGTACAATCAAGGGATTACAACCTGTGGGAGAGAGAGAAGGGAGTTAGACTACTGTTACCATTACTGGGAAGGAGTTGGGGAGGTGGAGAGTATTTTAGTCTTTAATTGCATATATTGTCTGCTGCTGTGTATTCCCTAGTTTGTCGTTGTGTTCCTTGCTTCCAATAGAGATTTCCTTGTTCCTGCACAACCTAAAAGCTTGATAATGTGGAAGTTCTGCCAGTTATGGCACCCAGAGTGCTTGTATTCAGTTTTCTCAGGTTTTGGGGCTGAGGCTCCAGCCAGTGTAGTTATTTATCTGGGAAGGGAAGGGGGCTAGATATGTTGAATTGGGCCCTTTTTTCTGCCATTAACCACCAGGCAGCAGGGTTACACCAACGCACAGTCTGTCACTAACTGCAAAAGAAAGTGCAGCCATTTTTATGCCCCTATTGGTGATGCCCCATCCCAGTGCAATAGTATGAATAGTAGACTTTGTTCCATGCATGACCAGCAGCTGAGATGAATCACACAGCACATCCAGGAGGTTTGTGACGGATGGTTTATGTTCTACCATTTTGAGCAACACCATTTGTTGTCAATAAAGCTAATGGGACCACAAACTCATCAAACTCTACTCGGAGTGTGATTTGTGCTGCTATCAGCCAGGCAGCTGCACATTAAGCACACTGTCGCCTGATTTTTTTGCAGATCGCTAGAGCATCACGACATGACTCATTCTAGAGAAATGTATGCTATCCATCAGTAAATAATGAACCACTTGTTTTTCAGAGCAATAATCCTTATCTCAATTTCCACCTACTGTATTTGCCTCTGAGCTCAGCCCAAAGTGACCATTCCTCTTTTCCTTTCCATATCTCCACACCCAGGTATTTTTCCCCATTGTGGTAGCTCAGGAAGGCCAGTTCCCTGTGGAATTCATCTTTGTTGTTCCCTGTGGAATTCATCTTTGTTGGCCATGGATTGTTCACTGCCAATCCATGTGAACCATTTTCTTCCTCATCCTCTTGGAAGGATTAAATTTGCAGCCTTTCCAGTGTTTTCTGCATCTGCTGATGCAGGAGGATTATAGGACCTGGTATCAAATCCAAACTGATCTCCACATAGCAATTCACTGAGCTGCTACCAGGGTGCTGTAAGAACTGAGAATACTGATAATGTTGTAATGCTCTAGCTATTGCTGCTGCTGCAACATATGTTGTTCCCACCTCTTCGTTGGCTGGTGGTTGCTGGCACCCCTGCCTGCCCTTAGCTAGCTCAAATGGCATCTCGCTCTGCAATCAGGAATAGTCTTTCAAAAAAGACTTGGCTGGATCAAGTTAAGTGTTAACTTTTGAAAATGGGACTTGAGACTCCTAAGTGACTTAGATGTTTTGGAAAACATTTTCCCATGTTTGGTTTTCAGCTCACTAGGAACCTTCAAAAATTGTATTGTAATTTTGGAGGGCAGCTATCAGCGTTTGGGTGTAGTAACAAGTCCCTCCTCTCTTTGCAGCTGTGCACAAGTGATTGCACACTATTATATTGTGCGTGCCTAACTTTCATTTTGGCCTCCCAAAAGTACAGGAAATGAGATTGTTTATGTATAACGGCCACACACAACAGTGGACTAAACCTAATATTGGAGACTAAACCAGTGGCTGAATTCACTGTAATTATTCACTGATCAAAAATGTTCTTCACTCAGAGTTACAGATGCCCAATAATACATTGTGCCCTTGCAGAATATCAAGTTCAGCAAAACTCAAACTTCTGAAAAGGAGGAAATAGAGCTGAGATATAGGATCATTCTACTTCCTCTGCCTCCAGGAGCTGACAGTGCCCACTAAGAATTATCTGCATGCACTCTGGCTGCATTCTCTGTTTTAGGTGCAGCTGTATTGAATGGTGGAGACATTAGTTGGAGCCGCTTGGAAGAGCTGTGATTGCAATATGAGATGCTGTGGAGGGCTGTGCTCCTCTGGGCATGTGTGTGAGCCCGTGATGGGGAACAGCAAAGAAGAGAGGGGCTATGAGGTGCCAGTTACCCAGAGGGGTGTGCCCTAGTGGTAGAGAAGGGCAAAGGGATCGAGCAGGAAAGAAATGAGAAATGGGAGAAAAGGAAGAGACCGTTGAATGTCTGGATGAAGGATATGGGAACTTATATGGAGACCTGTTGTATGGGAGCTGGGAACTCATATCCTAGGAGAAGGGGTGCAGGGAGAACCAGTACAAGGGCCCAGGCTAGGGGAGAAATGGAAAAACATTGAACTGGCTTGTGAGTAGAGTAAGAGGATGCAGAGATACAGACTGGGAAATTCAGGGACACCCTGGAGAAACCTAGGGCAGTAGAAAGATACCTATGAGCCCAGCTACTAGGGGAGCAGTGGAGGTAATTCTCCACACCCACCCCTCCCCACCACTACCCCCTCACAGGATGATGGTCTCAAGGGCAAGGCTGTCTGATGGAGCATCCACTCTCCACACTGGCAGAGAAGGGGTTAAAAGCAGCATAGGGAAGCTACATACTGACCATCCATTAGGAGACGAGCTAGGAGGAACAGCTAATCTGCATCTAGCAGGCTCACATAGGTAGCGGCAGGCAGAGTAGCTCAGTTGTTGCAGAGAGCCTAAGGGAAAGGACTGGTTTCCAAGGCTACGTCTACACTGCACAGTTATTTTGGAATAAGCTATTATGGAATAATTATTCTGAAATAGCTTATTTTGAATAGCATCTACACTGCAGGGAAGCCTCAAAATTAGTCCGAGGCAGGCTTCCTTAATGTAGATGTGCTATCTCGATTTAGAGCCACAGGAGGAATAACTTAGAATGGCCCTGGTGAGGAGCTATTTTGAAACAGCAGAAGTGGAGCGTCTACACACACCTTATTTCGAAATAGCTATTTCAGAATAGGCATTATTCTTCGTGGAATGAGGTTTACAGAAGTCAGAATAATCCATCTGTTATTTCAAAATTATTTTGAAATAATGGAATTGCTGTGTAGATGCTCGCATAGTTATTTTGGAATAATGGCCGTTATTCCAAAATAACTTTGCTGTGTAGGCACACCCCTGGAGGGCTGCAGGAAAATAGCACTTCAGACAGGGCAGCTGCTAGCAGGTACTGGGACAGTGAGAGAGAGGGCTCCTGTCTGGCTCCTGAGTTTTGCTGAACGCTGTGTTCTGGAAGGGCACGAAGTATTATCTGGCAACTTTAACTCTCCAAGAACAAAGTCTCTGGTCAGTGAATATTAGAGAAGCACTTCTAAAGTTTTCTTCCTCCATTCTGTGCCTCTAAATTAGCTATGGAGTACGCATCATCAAAGAAAGTGTTATATCCCTCTGTCAAGGGGAATGCCTGAATTTCCAGACAGCTAGCTAGGCCCTACCAAAAAAGATACCAAATAGCACATTATTCTATAGCTTGGTGCAGTCCAGGAATGCTGGAGAAAGGATGGCCTAGCAAAGGGGCACTGGGCTGGAATCAATAGATTTGGATTCCATTTCTGCCTCAGCCACAGACTTTGGCTACCTCTAGACTACAGCTCTTTTCTGGGATATCAGAGGTATCCCAGGAAAGCTATGTCAATGCAAGGAACGTGTGCGCTTTTCAAAAAAAAATTGGAAAAGCAGGCACGTTCTTTCGCCATCCCTGTAAACCTCGTTTCATGAGGAAGAAGGGATGGCTTGAAAGCGTAGGTTTTTCCGAAATGTGACACCATGTAGATACACCAAATTTCGGAAAATTCTCTTTCGAAAGAAAAGCGGAAAAAAATACTCAAATTGCAGTTCACAATTTGTGTATCTTTTCCACCTTTTCTTTGTAGTATAGACCTAGCTTTTCTGTGGGATCTTGGGCAGGTAGGTTAATCTCCCACTGTCCCTTGGTTCTCTGTATAAAATGGGGATAATTCTTCCCTGTCTTACAATGTTTGTATAGTGCTCCCCTCCATTATACACTGAAAAGCAACTCTGAGTCATGTAACCAAAGAAGATTGGCAAATTGAGTAGTTCAGTTATAGAACTCACAAACCCAGTGGTCTGGTGAAACTTATAGGGTTTGTATTTCAGATTACTGAGGGAGGGTGGTATTGGCAAAAACCTTGAGAATAGTGTGGTTTATTTACAGCTCTGCCACTGATCTTGCTCTAGACACTTCATCTGAGCCTGTGTTTCTCCTCTTCTTTTTATGTCTGTTGGTTTAGATTAATGATCTTTAGGCAGACACTGTTTCTTGCCATGTGTTTGTATACTGGTGACTGAGGAGCAGATCTTTTGACCTCTGCCAAGATCCTGGCAGATATTGAAGAGGGAAGAATGTGGGTCTGATGGGCGGGAATGCCTCCCCCCCCTGCTTCTGCCATGTTTCCCTTCCCAGAGTCCCACCTTTTCTCTTCCCTACCACCCATCTCCCGTATCCTTCTCCCCTCACTGTGGCCCCAGTCCTCCACCCCCCATCCCTGCAAGCAGTCACATTTTATTTATTTTATCAGAAGATTTACCCAGCATAGATTGGATTTTTAACTCCATTAATTTTTCTTTTTTGGAAAATGAAAGGAAAACGGACATGCTTCATTTAAATCATTGCTCTGGGTGTGGATCTGGGGATGAGAGGTTCAGTTTGCAGGCTGTCCTGGGGAGAGAGGATAACCTAAGCCCTCTCTCACTTCAGCAGCTTGGGGCCAGGTAAGAAGCACCTCTCCATGGCCTCTGCATCTCCAGTGGGCACAGCTGGGGAGGGGTTCATGTGTCCTGGCTGGGGCAGGTCCAGGTTTGTCTGCCCCCTGTTCTTCCCAGTCAGAGCGAGGAATGCAGCAAACTGTGCACTTTCCCCTCGCTACCTGATGAAAAGGAAAGAATAGTTCTGCATGAATTAATGGTGAAAAATCTATGTCCTAATGTTATGCCAAAGATCAGACTCAATTATCATAATCCCTTCTGGCCTGAAAAAAAATCGATGAATGAAAATGCACAGAAAAAACAGAACACATTAACATCTATTAGCAGAAAAAGACCTTGAATGTTCTACACACATTAGCCATATCACAGCTCAAATGAAAAAGATTGTGGCAATTCCTATAATTGATTCTCTGTTCAGCAACTCCTTCCTTTCATAATTTTGCTGAATGTGATAGACCAGTATTGTGGGATTTAAAACCTGACAATAGAGCTACTGCAGACATATGGTTTAATGGGATGGTGACTGGGCAACAAAATATTATAATAAGGAACACAAGCTGTGTTGGGATGTGGGGAAGAGATTGGCACAAGAACAATATAAAGACAGAACTCTGCAGTTTGAAACCAAATAAAACTGAATTTTATTTCTCTGTGTTGCAGTGTGATGCCTCTACTTTAATCAGAAAACCACATCTTGTTTACCTCCAGTTCTGTATCTAGCTTTTTTTTTTCTTCAAATTGAAACTTATTTTTACATTCTGAGAAAAACAACTTCAGCATAACTTTGCAGATCAGTGACAAAAGTAAAGGAAGCCTTTTTATTCTGAGAGAACCCTCTGTTGTTACCTCTGTTTCTCCCTCTTCTCATCCTCCTTCAGATTCAATAGAGCAGTGTTTAGGTATCTTTTGATGCTAATTGATACCACTTTGGGTATCCACCAGTAGGGGTCACTCCAACAATGCTCTCAAGGGATGACAACAATTAAAGTGCATATTATACCTCTCTTTCTGCTGTACCAGCTACAGTCATGGCCTATGTTCTCACTAGATGACCCATGAAAAACAGGTTTGGATATGGTGTAGCTGGGGAAAGGACAATGAGAAATAAGATAGTGCTGCAGGACATGTAGAAGTGATTCAGTAGATGGCACCTTCCCCCCTGAAAAATAGAAGTAATAGCCCAATGAAGGAGTTAGGAAACTCTGTTTGTTTGTTTTTCAGAAGAAATGTAAACCAACAACATTTAGGTCATTAAGAGCCAACGGTAGGCCAGGCCTTAGAGTCCAGGCCATGTTGCAACGTGTATAATAACATTAATTTTGCGTATTATTCCCCCCGTGGTTTCAATTCAAGATGGTATACTTCATTTCCTGTCATAAACTGTCATATAATGCTACTGTATGCTGTTAAATGCATGTTGCATGGCATCCCATTGATGGGAGATGTGACTGCTCTGCTTTGTAGTCTTTCAAGATACAAAGATCTCTTGAATCTAGCCTAGGCCATGTGTTTATTTCACTTTGAGTGTTTTTCCATACTAATGAATTTTTGACGGTCTCTTTCCTGTCATTGTGTGATCAGCTGGGCAGTGATTCAAACACACTGAGAAAGAACACTGTACAGAAAGGAAAGCTGCCTTAGGAAATTAAGGTCCCAGCAGAAGTTGTTGTGAGCGACTTGTGTCTTTCAGTCTGTTTGGATTAAAGCTGTAGTCACCTTCTGAGGTAGAGCTTGTATAAATGTTTTGAAAAATCTAAATTTTCAGTAAAAAATACTTTCAGGAGAAAGCTTCATTCTTGAGAGAGAGAATCTGTGGCTATGTATTCCTTCTATTCCAAGTGCAACACCTGCAGTGAACAAAGTTGATGGATTTCTCTTTATCTGAACTGATTATTTTCATTACTAATCTAAAACTAAATCTACTGTCTGTCATTTGAGATTACGTCTAGACTGTGTTGCTTTTGCGGGATACTGGAGGTATCCCAAAATAGCAATGCCATGTCCAAGGAATATGTCCGCTTTTTTGAAAATGTTTTGAAAGAATGGATGTGCTCTTTCACCATCCCTGCAAACCTCATTCTATGAGAAATAAGGGATGGCTTGAAATAGCACTTTCTTTTGCAATTTTGTGCTGGATAGATGCACCAAATTTTGAAAGAACCTCTTTCAAAAGTAAATCAAAAAAAGATACGCAATTTGCCTACTGCAAATTGCGTATCTTTTTCCGATTTAACAGTGCAGTCTAGACGTAGCCTGAGGGTCAGTGAACATGCTGGGAATATAGACGTGTCACCTCTTTTATGTTCCCTTGTGGATTTCAAAATATTTAATATGATTCAAATGAAGAATATGGGCCATTCTAACAAACTGCAGACAAATAGTGTTGAATAAATGGAATCTTTCATATTTTCATCCGCTGTGTGATGAGATATTATTCGGAAAACTGAGCACAATTAAAATCTACATGTAATTAGTACACAAGAATGCAGCTGCAAGTTTATCTTTGGTAAACAACCAGAAAAACCTGAATCTTCCAGTTGAGATGTTTCCTCCATGATACTTATAATTTGCTGCAGTGTCTTTAACAGTTTTCATCCTCCTTAAGGGATGTGAAAATAGAAAATGAAATGGGTGGATCAAAATTCTGTAGCACCTTCTCTGCTGAGCTACTGGTACTGACATTAACTTAATTCAGACAATATGATATATGATGTAATGCAGGGGTCGGCAGCCTTCGGCATGTGGCCCATCAGGGTAATCCACTAGTGGGCTGTGAGATTTTTGTTCACATTGACCATCCACAGGCACGGCCCCTCATAGTTCCCAGTGACCACGGTTCGCCATTCCCAGCCAATGGGAGCTGAGGGAAGTGGAGCGGGCTGCACGAACATGCTGGCTGTAACCTTCTGCAGCTCCCATTGGCTGGGAATGGCAAACCATGGCCACTGGGAATATACCTTGTGGCCTGACAGCAGATTACTCTGATGGGCTGTATGCTGAAGGTTGCTGACCCTGGTATAATGTTCACCTTGTGATTGGTCACCTGACTGACCAATTTACATCCCACAGTAGGACCAGAACTCTTACTGTTCACATTGAAACTTTCCTGATCTGGTGTTTCATTGTGAACCCAAAACCAGAGGCAGGAGTAGTCTCCTGTTTTGATGGGTGCACTGTACTGTGCTCCCAGGGTGGGGGTGGAAGTGACCACCTGCAGCAATACCCCCCACCCTAGGACCACAGTAAGAAGAAGCTGCCCTAGAAGGCAGGACAGAGGGGAGAACAAACATACTCTGCACTCACTCGTCCCCACATTACCCCACGTCACCTGTTCCTGTCTCATGGGGATGCGCCTGGATCCCTGATCTAGGCTTTATTATCTGACACATGAGATCACAGTGCCACTCAGGACTGGCTCCCTTGGTCTCACAATTTCTATCAGTATAATTGAACCCCTGTGAAAGCTGTGCTGGCTCTAAAACAAACTCCAGTTCTTTGAGAGCATCACTAGGACTGGAGAACATGAGAATGCTATGGCGTGAAACCTGGTGATTTATACTGAATTTTGTTTGGACTTCTGGTTTCTGATTTGCTTAAAATTCAAAGAAAAATTGGAGGGATGTTGTAGTTAAGTGATAGGATTAACTGAGTTACCAATAGTATTGTAAAATGAAGCCTGGCTCCACCCCATTCCTTCCTGTTTTGTCTGTGAGAGTTTCCTCCACCATATACACACTCCTGTCGTGGTACAGTTAAAAAAAAAAGCAGCAAGTTCACAGCCTGCTATCCTGCATTGACTTATTTTTGTTGCACTAAACTGTCCCATTACAGAAAACTCCATCCCTTCTGCCTTTGTAGAAGCCTCTGCAGTTGCAAACCAAATGTACTGATCTCAGCAGAACTGTAGCCACAAGATATTTCAACAAAGAACAGTCCTGAAGCAAACTAGAGTGTGGATGGAGTAGGGCATGAATTGCTCTCTCCTTCCATTCTGCCATCACTTGCCTGGATCACACTGTGAAATTTAGTCTTCTCTGAACACAACTCTTGGTAGTTGGGCTTGCGGGGGCTGAGCAGAATTGAGCAGTCAGTGTAGGTCTGGGAAATCAACATTCCTCATCATATCAACTGTCTCATTAAATGCTCAGTAATGAGCTTAGCTGACCTGGTGCTGAGTGTGGTCTATGTTCTTGGCTATACTGTCTTTCAGTCTTCTCTCAGCTAATACGTTTGATGACAACCGTGTTCAGACATGGTAGAATGTGATAGACCAGCACAATTCTGAGACTGACATTCAAACTTTCCAAGTCTCTCCATTGATCTTGCCACTGGAAAAGGATTGAGGGAGGTAAATCAGGCTGCAAATTGCTGAAGCCGTTTGATACCCAAAGGAGTCACTTGTCTGTTTGCTTTAAGGGCAGCCCAGAATTATCTCAGAAGCTCAGATGAAGAGGCTTAATATCTGCAGTCTTCTGCCAGCACATTGTACTCCAGAAGGGAAAAAAAAGACTTGAACTGAAAATAAATTCTGCAGGCATCTTTCTCTCTAAGGTCTGTCTGCAGGAAGTCAATTGCTATGCCATTAACTATATAGAAGTGCTCAGGGGCCAACAGTGGAATAATGCCTTAACAGTCACCACTTCTCTGTTGTTATGAATCATTTTAGCTGCTTGAGGCACTACTGGAGGAGTCATTTCCCCTGCAAAAACACAGAGTAAGGATCTATAGAAAATGTAAGCTCCCATTGTCAAAGGTTTGCCTTATTTAAACCAAAATGTATTACTGTGTCTTCCGGTGGACCAAATGGGTTGTGAAATTCATTGTTTTACTGGAGAGCCAAGTGTGCTTTGAAATTACAAGCGAGTCACTTTTGAAATTGTTTCCTGTTCCTTGGTAGTTTTAATTGCAATAGAAAATTGCCTTTTATCCCCCGCTTAAAGTCCCCTGCAGTTTCAGCTAGTTGCAAGTGTCTTTATGTGTTGACCTAACATGTTGTGTAGGGTTAATGTAAGCATAGTTACAGTTGTGAAAAGGCCTGCTGTTTTTGATCCCAGAAATTGAAGCCTTTAGCCAGTGGGACGAAGAATGATGTGATATGGCTCCAGGGTACATTGTAACTGCAGAATTGGAATCTTTTAAGGCTCCTCCCTCAAAACTAGTCTGAGTGGGGAAGACCGGAAAAGAGTAGGGGAAGGGAGGAAGGAACATGACAGCAGGAAGTAACTAAGGAGAAGAACAGGAGACTTAAAGTAGTTTTAAAAAATGTACAACATCTTGTAGTGTATTTGAAAAAGCCGGAAAGGGTTTAAAGATACAATATTTTACTGTTTTAAATATCTATTTGTCTATCTATCTATGCATGTCTGTTACTCGTGCATTTGTACATACATCTTATATCTTTGAAAATTTAAATTTAGCAGCTTCTCAGAGGTGACCTAGCGGTCTGCTTTATGAGGTCATATAGTCTCCTGTTGGCTGGTGGAGAAGGAATTTCATGGATTTGGAACATCTTTTGGGCAATGGAATCAAAGCTTTCATCCAAACAATCTCCTTGCTGCAGTGTTTGCATTTAAAAACTTTTTTTCTATGTTGAGAGATTTGCCATTCTGGGGTTCCCTAATTTAGGTATCAGGAATATCTCAAAGCCACAGAGTCTTTTCTTCAAAACTGAAGAAATGTTTTAGGTATAGCCATTGTTAATGACTATTGCTTTCCTCTGATGATCTAATACCCACCTTGACTATTTCCATACTCTCAGCTGTCCCATCCACCGCAAATCTTAGTGCACTCAGTGGTGGCAGAGTTAGGTCTTAAGATGCCATCATACAAAGTAGCTACCCAGAAAATAAATCTGAGTAGTTAAATACAATAAGATTAAATGTTTCACTACATAGAAAGTTTTAATCTTTTCTTGTCTTTGGGTGTTACTAAACAAACTTCAACTTAGTGCTGTAGTTGGAACAATAGCTAAACTACTGGGGTGCGTCTAGACTGGCAAGATTTTGTGCAAAAGCGGCGCTTTTGCGCAAAAATTTGCCAGCTGTCTACACTGGCCTCTTGAATTTGCACAAGAGCACTGACTTTGTAATGTACAAAATCAGTGCTTCTTGCGCAAATATTTTTCCCGCTCCCACTCGGGAAAAAGCCCTCTTGCGCAAGAATACTTGCTCAAGAGGGCCAGTGTAGACAGGAAAGGACTGTTTTGCATAAAAAAGCCCCGATGGCGAAAATGGCCATCGGAGCTTTCTTGCGCAAAATCGCATCTAGACTGGCCACGGATGCTTTTGCACAAAAGCACTTTTTGCGCAAAAGCATCCATGCCAATCTAGATGCGCTTTTGTGGAAATACTTTTAACGGAAAAACTTTTCCGTTAAAAGTATTTCCGCAAAATCATGCCAGTCTAGACGCAGCCCTGATGTGTATTTAGCCCAATGCTATTTATTATAAATCAGTGCAAATTAACTGCACGGTGAACTATTGCCAATTGCTCACAGGGAAATAGCCCCAAATGAAGTTTTGTAAGAAATCTCATGAGGGTGCACTTAAGCAGTACCTGAAATGACTGATGATGTGTATTGTCACCAACACTGCACAATGTTCTAACAGCAGTGTTGGCCAACTCTGATATTGATGAATCTGTAAGTCATTGAACAGTTATCCCCTCCCTCTGCAAGGTAGTACTGCATACTCTCTCTGAATTTCTGTACTCTGACCAAAAAAAAAAAAAAAGGACAGCAGTACTGCAAAATATAAATGTGAGTAAAGCCAATGGCTGTAAGGGCAATGCCTACCACTAGTTTTGCACTTCTTCTTTTATTAACATCTATACTCTAATTCTTAGGAGAGAAAAAGAAAAGGAAAGAATTAGTATCTTGTTCTTTTTTCTAGAGGTGAGAATGGATTTTGATGGAGAATATGATACTAAGAATCCCAAAAAAGTTTCAGTCAGTGTTGTTGCCACATTTCGGGCACTTAGTCTTTTAATGAATTAGCTGTCTATTAATACAATAACAAATGCTATTGACTATGAAACAGTGTGAATTATTTATATGAAAGTATAACTTTTATATGTGATGGTGGAACTTACGAACTCATTCACACTGCTATAAGCGGGTCACTGATCAGCGGACATTAGTTAATTGAAATGGTCAGACCAGGTAGTCTAAAAGAAGATGACCAAAAAGCATTGTAAGTAGCTAGCTATGTGTATGATTAGATATGGAGCTGAGGAAGGTAATTACTATGTGGAGAAAATGTAGTTCCATGAAGTTAAAAGTCCAGTCCTGCAGCCCTTTATTCATGGAAAAATATGTCCAACTCCTGGCAGCACATAGCAATAAAGGAGGAGAGGGTGCCCCTTGATCCCATATGACCTTATCCCATATCCCTGTGACTGATAGTAGTGTAAACTCACCACATACGTGTGGTATAAGCTCTCCACATACATATGCATGGGAAGGGTTAGGGAATGGGTGAAACCTTAACTTTGCCTCCAACCAGCTGTCCAGTCTAGCTGCAGAGATTACACACTGTCAGGTATAGACCTGGTGCAGAGCAACAGTAGAGCCTGGTCAGATAAAAAATTTGCATCCGCATCCAGTCTGCAAATATGGTCTGCAGCTATTCTCATCTATGGATGCAGATGCCTGCAGATAAAAAGCGGGTGTAAGCAGATTTGCAGGGCTTTACAGAACAGAATGTAGACTGAGACTAACTCATAGTTCACTTTTCAGCACCTTGGGCAACACACTGTCAGCACTCTTGTCTCACCCCATGATTTATCCGAGGAGTGGTAGCATTTCAGTTTCACAGATAGGGAGACAGAGGTTAAGTGACTTGCCTAGGATCACACAGGGAGTTAGAGGTAGAGGTGATGGCGGTGCTGCTGGGGAAAGGCTACACTTCAGAGTCCCAAACTGAAGGGACTAAATAAGTCTGCCTCCCCTATGATTACTTTTCTACCTGAGGTAGGAAAATGCAGCTAATCGGCAAACACGCTCCATATCGTTGCAAAAGTTGTACTAATTAAAGTCTCACAAGCTAACAAAGAAGAGCTAAATAAAAATGAATGGTGAGGAGGAAAGAAAATAACTCGCTGTTCCTCCATGTTTCATACATTGCTCAGAGTCAATACTACAACTGGCTGAATCATGAGTAAGATTTTGCTGATCCAGACTTGATTTCTGTGCATGATAGTCATGTATTCCGCATACTGGTTTTCTGAATCACTGAAATCTTCAGGTCAGCTATTCACTGATCACTATTTGTGGTTGTCTTACTCATCTCAGCTACGTGGCTAAAACTAGAAAATAATGAACAACATAGAAAGCACTTGTGCTATGAATTCTCAGATACGTAATCTTAGGGGCTGACATTTAAAATCCTTTGGGTATTTGCAAACATTTTCATTAATATCCACAGGTTATCCAAATATGCATGAGTAACCAATTTTCTGACTGAATAATGGGCAGTGAAATTTGGCTTTTTTTTATTGAGAAATCAGTTTTATTGTTTTTCAATTGTTTCTTCAATGATTCTAGTTTAAAGATGTTTGAACTCAAATAATCAAGAGTAAGTTCCACATGTCACAATTATCCATAACGTCTTGTAGCCTGCAGGCTATTTCGTTATAGACCACATCTGAAAGTTCTGTGATACAATACAGTCTGCATATGAATGTGTATTATCCTATCATGTTAGTAATACAACCAAGGAATGTATACGTCCTTATGGCCTGATTTTTGAAATATTGGAGCACATATTGCTTGTAATAGTAATTAATAGTAATACCTGGGTGTAATATAATGATTTTTATCGGTAAATCTCAACACACTTTACAAAGAAGATCATTATCATTATTCCCATTTTACAGATGGGGAAATGGAGGCAAGGAATTTATGGGTCCATAGTTCTTATAAAAATCATGCCATAGTTCTATATGGTGTTAAAGTTGCTATAATCTTCATTTCCCTATGTGATCTGTTTGCTTGCTTTTGGCATTACTCCATGGAACTAGACTGATCAGTTTCACTTTTTGCATCTTGGGTACTAGATTGCAGTATCAAATGCTGCACAGAAACATTTAGGTGTTTTTTTTCAAAGATCTGTTCTCAGTGAAGCCAAGGGGAAAAGCCTTTTTAAGATCAGGTTCAGTATCGCTCTACTATATGGTTTTATGCACTTTTGCCATACACACTGCATACATGAGTAACTCAGAAAATTAAACTAAGGGTAGAGGGAGAGAGAAAATAAAAGCTTTAGGCAAGGGAGAAAAGCTATGGGTTCATCTGAGATTTGAAAATTGATGCAGCAGAAGAGCTAGAAAGAGGCTGCTCCAGGCAGTAAAAGCTGCAGAGGGCCAAGAGTGGCAAAATTGCATAAAGATATAGAGGAAAGAGAGGGATGGAGAAAGCAAAGCTGCCCAGGACTCTGAAAAGAAGGGCAGTTTCAAGCTGGATTCAGAAACACTGGAGATGCCAGCAGAGCTGTTTACCTAGATCTACACTGGACCAGATAGGTCGGCTTATGGTACGCCATCCAGCTACACAAAATGTGTAGCTGGATTTGGCTTACTTTAAGCTGAGCCGCCACAGCGCTTACACCGCGAGAGTATGACGGGCACACACACAAGGTCTTTAAACCTAATTTTAACATAGTCATCAAGTCTCTGTTTCCTGTCATGGACATGAGAAGCTAGAGGCAATGTACATTATGACCATCACTCTTGGCTTGTTATGCCAGGAGCTGCTCTCCAGAAAAATTAGAAAAATCTATTATAGCATAGGACAGCTGTCCATAGTTTTAAGGCCAAATGGAGGTGATATGAAACAGCAACTGGTTAGCTGCCTCCTACCATTTGCAGAACAAATTTCATTAGCAGAGTCCAAACAGCTACAGGGGAAAGACTATAGAAGAGAATCTGCAATTTTTTATCTGCAGACACAGAAGGGGACTGAGGAGCATTTTGTAAAGTGCCCTTAATTACAAAGTTATGATAAGAGGAAGCTGTATACTGAATTTGTGGTACTAGCTCTTACTGTGTTGGAGAAGTTCTTGATCAAAGGGTATGTCTAGACTACATGCCTCTGTCGGCAGAGGCATGTAAAATAGGCTACCCGACATAGTCAATGAAGCGGGGATTTAAATATCCCCGGCTTCATTAAAATAAAAATGGCCGGCGCGCTGTGCCAGCTCAGCTGATCGTCGGCACAGCGCACAAGTCAAGACGCAGATCGGTTGACAGGGGAAGCCTTTGTTGACCGCTGCTGTAAACCTTGTTTCACGAGGCATAAGGGAGTGGTCGACAAAGGCTTCCCCTGTCGACCGATCCGCGTCTTGACTCGCGTGCTGTGCCGACGATCAGCTGGGCCAGCACAGCACGGTGGCCATTTTTATTTTAATGAAGCCGGGGATATTTAAATCCCCGCTTCATTGACTATGTCGGGTAGCCTATTTTACATGCCTCTGCCAACAGAGGCATGTAGTCTAGACATACCCAAACAGACAAACGCTCTAAAATATATAGTAGGTTACATAAGCATTGGACGAGGAAGAGAGAGAGAAAATAACTGTGTAACCCAGTGGTTAAAGTCACTTTGTGGATCTTGGCTTTAGTGCAAGAAAGAAGGATAGTCCAGTGGCTGGAATTCTAGCCTGAAACCTGGGCTGAATTTCCTGCTCTATTGCAGACTTCCTTTGTGACCTCGGGCAAGTCACTTAGTCTCCCTGTGCCTCAATTTCCCATCTGTAAAATGAAGATAGTAGCACTTCCCTGCCTCTTCTGGGTGCTAAAGATAACAGCATTGCAGATTGTGAGATGCTTAGATTTTACAGGAAGGGAGGCTAGATAAGCACCTAACATTACCTGTGATATTTTGTAAAAGTAACCGAGCTGCTTTCTTGTCTCGTCACACTAAAATTTGTGTTTCAGTTGATCGGCTTGGACATCATGGTAATTGGAAACCAGAAGATGTAAAGGTTAAAGTGACAGCACTTTCAGATCCTTAGGTTTATTTGTCATGTCATTCTAGCCTAGAAGCTCGTTTAGGCTTTGGTGTGTCAGTCTCCTCTCTGAGGCCTTCCTTCCACCATGCACCAAAATTTGACACTACATGACTTAGACAGAACAGTTTCAGTGAACGACCTTGGAGAAGCATTGTTCTTCACACTTGAGTTTGACAGGTTAAGAGCTACCGAAGTGTAGCTTAATCACTGATCTCCAAGAATGAAAAGAATCTCAAAAGAGAAAAACCTTTAAGTCAACTTCATGAGCCTTTTATCATGAAGACTGGAGTTCTCAAAAATACATTGTCCCCTTTAACCTTTTATCTTTGTCTCCATGGCTGGCCTGGTCTTCACATACTTTAATTGTTCTTTTCCCACAAAGAGTGTCTCCCGGTAGCTAACTGTTTTGTTTCCTGAGGGGGGAGCATCAGAAAGCTTGATTTTTTTTCTTTCCCTATATACCTACTCAAACATCTAGGGGCCGAAGCCTTGAAAAATCAGGATCTCATGCTATTTCTAGTATTTCCTTGGCTTTGCTTGTTTTTGTTTTATTTTTTCCTGGCTGGGCCAAAAATCAAATTTGTGCAAACCCATCTCAATCACTGGGGTTCAGACATAAGGGGTTCAATCCTGAAAGTTGCTGATCATTCTCAACTTCCATTGACTCAGCCCTTCGCAGGAAGCCCTGGCTAACCTAGTAACATTTTTCAAAGATTGAAATGTTAACTATTTCAGTTTTCAGTGGAAAAAAAAAAAATCAGAGTGCTCTCCAAAAAGACAGAAAGTACCTCCATCCACTTGACCAGGTCCAGTGTGAAAACAGTGCCAGTGAACAGAGAACAGATCAATGCTGCCATGCGGTACTAGCCCTGCAATCTTGGCAAATGTGCAGTGGCGCAGTCAATGCAGGCTCATTTGCCTGTGGATTGCCAGTGGATTGCCAGTGGTCATTATTTTTCCAGGGTCATCCTGACATTGCGGGGGCCTGAAAGAGCTGTGATTCCATTTTGGGGCAGTGTTGCACAATGTCAGTACATGACTGCAATGGTAGGACCAGGAAGCTATGATGCTATGCCACTGTGCTGGGATATCACACATCACAAGGTTGGGTATGCAACTTGCCAGCATTGCAAATAGATTAACACTTTGTTCCAAGTGTATTCAGTAGGATACTTCAAAAGTTACACTGAACCTCCCAAAATGTTCTCTTTGCTAGTATTGCCTTTCAGATAGGCAGCTTGTCGAAGAGCATATTTTAACACTGAGAGTCAGTATCCTAGTGGTAAATACCAGGGTTAAAGATAAGACATGATAGATGTGGAAAGCAGTTATTTCATTATCTCTGTCTCCTGGCTGATACGAAAGAACATACTTCTCTGGCATTTGTGTCGGGGAATAGGTGCTTCACTGATGACATTAATACATTGTCAACACTGCAGGTGAACTTTATCTATTTAATTACTGGGAAGGAAAAGGTCTTACTCTTTCTGGTGTGCTTCAGGCAGATGAATGCAATTTTGATTTAGAAGAGAAGGAATAATCATTCTACAGAGGACATGCAAATAGCTAAGAGCAATCAGTGTATTAATAAACAGGTGTCTCCAAAATTAATCTGAAGATCAAACTGAAGCACACTAAGAGAACTGAACACATAATGAGATGGTAAACCTCATGAGAGATTGGAGTTTGTTTTAATATTTCTCCAGTGAAAATCTCCCCATTCCCATCCTTACTTTAGGGCAAAAAAGATGTTTTTTTCCCACTGTGTATGTCGGATCCTCCTCTGATGTAAATCAGTCCTTTCTGGGCACAGATACTAAAGAAACTGCACTAGAATCAGCAGTGCTGCTCCAGAATTACATTGGTGAAACTAAGGACCAGGCTGTGCAGCCTAAAACCTCCAATGATGTCAACGAAAGTACTGCAGGCAGAATAAATGCAGCGTATGAACTGTAGGGTTCAGGAGTATTGTGACTGGACACTGTCCAAAATGGTCATAATTTATTGGAATAGTTGGAGAGGTAAAGTAAGCAAATATTTCATTCAAGAAGCTAAGGAACTGACAAATCTACTTGCTATTTTGATCTCCTTTTTAGCCACAAAGGTTGGATTTCTGTCCCTCCATTATGCTGAAAACTTTTATTGCAGTTTTCTGCTGGCTTCCCAGGATGACCAGGATTTCCTTTTTCCCCATTAAGGGCAACCACATACACACATGGACACCGCATAACAAATTAGTTGCAGAAATAATGAACTGTTTTTTTATAGACTACTGTATTTGAGTTTATAAAGGCCTGTTAATTGCTTTTCCAAATACCTCACTAAAGGGAAGCTTCCTAGTGACACGTTTCTGGACTTTTGTGTTTGTTAGAGTTGAGTTTTAATTTTGAAATAATTAAAATATTTGTTTTTAAAGTGAGCTACTTTAAATAGTTTGGGGGCAGAGGTCTGTTTTTAAATATACAAATAGGAATTGAGTGCCTGATTCCCACAAGTGCCTTTGGAAGCCTTCCGCTTACATGTCAGTTTTATGCTTCCATATAAACTATTTACTCCAGGCTATTCAGTGATTAATCTGAGCACCAGAAGGATAAAGATCTGGAAAGCTGTTACCTTTTTTTTTTTTTTTTTTGAGGGGGGGAGGGGCGGGACAGGGCACTGGATTCTAATTTATACCTGAGGCTGGTACAAACGGTAGCTGACTGATTGTCTTAAAAGCCTTGGACCTGATTTCAGATTTCTCCATTACAGACTGAAGGAATAAGGGTCTTGATCCTGTGAGGTACTGGGGGCCTCAAGTCATAGTTCAACTTGCTAAATTAAGGCCAAACGTACATACGAGGCACCCCTTCACCAACTTCTGTTCACAGAAACTCATTACTCTAGCAAATAGCACAAGTGAATATTTATGAACCACCTGCTTTACACGGCTATCTCATTTTTGGAAATAGCACTAGCATGACTGAATTTTCCATTTTCATGAAAGATGAGAGAAGGGCACTGGACAGTTCGGCTGATGGTACAGGGATAAGGCCCTTTTCATGTTTAGGTCAGTGACTCAAATCCACCTTAAGTTATTGATATCTACAGAGGTAAAATCCTGGGCCCATGGAAGTCAATTGGACTTTGGTCACTCACGTCAGTTGGTCCAGGCCTTTATCCTTTGGCTATGTATAGAAAAAAAAATCATACAATACATTATTTGTTGGGCAGAGAAAGGACATGCCTTGCCATTTTCTGCCTTCATTATCCAACCATGGATCTGAGTCTAATTTTACATGAGCAGCAAAATGTGGCTGCAAATATTAGTGATTTGGTTTGCCTTTCAAGTACTGCTCTAATGTAGTCCCAGCTCTGCTACCCATTGGAATTCCATATAGGCATATTGGTTCTCACTAGCAGATCTCATACATGCTCTGGGTTGTTATTAATAACCTGTGTTCTCTCCTGGAGAGTGCTTAATCCACTGATCCCAAACCATTGACTCTTTGTCTAATTGATGAAGACATATTGAAAACTACAGCTTGGTGGAGTGGGGATCTGAGTGTGGGTGGCTCACTGAGGCAGTCCAAGTGTAGGGTGAGTGGAATTTATTGGGGGGGAATTCTGAGTAAGAGAGGGTGAGGCTTGGCAAGAGGGTTTGGGTGTGAGGGGTCTAGATGAATAAGGGTTGCGTGTGTGTGTGTGTGTGTGTGTGTGTGTGTGTGTGAGGGGGAGGTGACTTTGCAGAGCTTCCTGCAGCCAGGGGATAAATCTAGGGGTGGGTCTGACCCAGTCCAGGATGCCGTGCATGATACCAGGTCAATAACGAGGTTTACAGGAAGCCAGAATAAGACACCCATTATTTCAAATTTATTTTGAAATAACGGTCATGTTGTTAAGATGTGGAGAATGCTCAGGGTCAGTCCTAACCAATTGGCAGCCCCAGGCAACCGCCGGGGAAAAGTTGTTGAGCAAAAAGAAAAAAAAAAACCCACCCCGCCAGGGAAAAGTTGTTGGGCACTGTTGGTGGCCCCTTGAAAATCGCAGCCTTGAGCAACCGCCTGGCTTGCTCACCTCTAAGACCGGTTCTAAGTGGTATTTTGGGATAGCACTACTGTATAGACGTACCCTAACTCCCCTACTCCAATTCTATTGGATTATGGGGGAATTATCTTATAAAGAATGATTTGGCCTACTGCCTTCAAACAGTAACTCCTAAACACCACTGAAGGGCTTTCACAGAGGAAGGACAGAATAATAGAAGTAGCACCTCTTCCTTCCAAGCTATTTTCCCACCTCCCAGCTGGCCAGGATCTACCTGCTATGTTCATTTAGGGGACAACATGACCCTAAAATGCAGCAAAACCAGAATAATGGGTCTCGGCAAAAGGCACACAGCATGTTAGTAAACCAGAAAATCCTTAGTGAGGTGGAGGTAACCTGTAGTCTTACATATAGTTTGTATTGGCTTGTTTATCAATTATGTTAACTTTAAGTTAAACACCATTCAAGCTATTGCATTTCCTAATCTACAAATGAACTGAGTCAGCTAAGCTGTAGTAGTAGAACTGGAAATTATCTATTTTCTCTTGTTTTTATCAGTGTGACATTTCACTTCATTGAATTCAAATGGGCACCAGCTAGTGCAAGAAAATAACAGCTATAAAGACAGATGCATTTCCTGGAGGGTTACATATATCCATTGCATTGTTGTCACTACTTTTTTATTGTTCTTGTTTAAATAATATGTTTTATTGTGATTTTCTTCAAATAAGAAACCGATTGGATATGAATTTTCATGTTCATATCAAGTGTTATTTTTAAATTACATTTAAAAAACTCCACAGAAACTCACTTCAGACACATTCAGTGAGGGAAAAACTGTTGAGGGAAAAACTCACTGAATTCAATGGCTGTAGGATCAGGGCCTAAATAACTGCTGAGTGAGATTGTGTCAGCTCAAACATTGTCACAGCAGTACTTTTCAACAAGCAATAGTTGCATTTAGAGGGGAAAATAAACCCATAAATAACTTTGGTTACAAAGTCAGAATTTTATTTTTGTAGTCGGGTACGGACTGTGATAGTGCAATGCTATGAATTATACTAAATCATATGCAATGCTATGCTGCTGTAGTATAACTTATTCAATTTGCCTTTATCTAAAATTCTGTCTGTATTAAAGAGTTAAAGATTTAGATTAAAATGTGGTTTTTATGCAGAAAGAAACTGCAATAAAGGTATTTGAAATACTATTTTTTCCAATGATTAATACCAAGATTTACTTGGAACTTAGTCTTTGATTTCCTCTGTTTAATTGTAGCCCTAAGTGAAATAGGGTTTTGATTTACAGAAAATGTAGAATTGTGTGAAAGCTTTAAATTGTAGTAACAAAATTTCCCACAATAATAATTTCATATTATTTCAATTCAGAAGATCTAAGGGTAGATTTGTATGGGGGAAAAAAACTACAGCAGTCAAGTTTCACATTTAAAACAGGAGGAAAAAAATCTAATACATTTCCCACTTTTGATTAATACGAAGGTTTTGTTTCAGAGAGATATGCGTGTTTGTCTGTTTCAGCATAAACAACAAGGAGTCTGGTCTTTCTTTTTTTTTCTCTTCACCATCTGAGGAAATGAGTTGTAGCTCATGAAATCCTATGCTCCAATACCCTAATAAACATGTTAGTCTTTAAAGTAACGTAGATAAACAATGCAGTGACCTAGAACAGTAGTGGGCTACCTGTGGCCCAGGGCCGCATGCAGCCCACTGGGGTTCTGGTTGGCCTCAGAGACATTTTGTTTACCATTGCCCATGTGTAGGTTGCCAGATTCCACTGGTTTCTGTCCATGTAGTTTTTCCCCCCACAGGTACTGCTAAATTGACATGCATGCAAAGCAAAGGCACATGAAGTGAGGTGTGTGCTGATTGCACACCACATTGACTCTGAGAGCCATGTGCTCCCTCTGCATCCCATCAAAGAGCTGCTACAGTTCAGTCAGTACAGCCTGCAAATTCTAGGTATGCAAACCCAGTTGACAAAACTACCCTGTTCCAGGAGATTGTCTGGGTCACAACAACCTTGCAGCTCACTGAAATGAAGGAAGGCACCTCCTGAGACTTGCTCACTAGCCTAAGTTGCCCATCTCTAATCTAGAATGATTTTCCACTCCCTCACAATCCTCCACCTTAAGGCTGAGGAGAACTCTTCAGCAAATCCTGCAATAATGCAAAAATGTAATACAAAATGACAAATTAATTGCATACCTTGTGCCTCCAAACTTGGAAATTTCTACAACATGTGGAGTCCAATTTAATTAAGGAATCTTTCTATGGGGACTGCTGTCAAGGAGACTGCTCATCTCTGCATGAAGCATTTAAAATTAAAAAAAAGAAAAAAATCTATGAGCAAATGAAAAAAGCACACATGGGTTCCTGCAAAGCATCTCAAATGCCAATTAAAAAGATTAAATAAAATGAAATGTAATTTTGAGCTATTATTCCAGAAATCACAACCGCATATTATAAAGCGCTATTCCCACTGGAAATCTAGCAAAAGTTGTATGTCTAATATATGAGCAGTAAGACATTTGTGCCTTCTCAAGCAACTGTAATATAGAAAATATAATGTAGCCTTTTAAAAGAATCAGCCTCCTTTCCCCTCTAAATATGGCATTTCCTATCAAATTATCCACAAAAGAAAGAAAGAAAGAAAGAAAGACCATCCAATAGCCAGATCTTCAACTGTGACACATTAAAGATCTGCTATTTCATATCCCAGTAGGAATGGAAATGAAAGCCTTATTCCACTGCTGGAAAGGAGAGATTCTCTTCTTCCCAATAGGATGCAGAACACTATGGATATTTTTTCAGTTTACGGTACCAGGGTGCATTATAGTATCTAAATGCTGCATTACAATGTGTTTCTAACCCCCAGAAGGTCTGTGAGATATCTGATTTTGAATTTGTGACATTTTTATGTTGAGAAACTATATTGTATTTTAAATTAGTTTTAGAAGTTTGAAAATATGGCTATGGACTCAAAGTCCAGCTTCTCTGGTGTAAATTGGTTTACCAGAGAAGCTGGACTCAGTCCATTGACACATATTGACTTTAATGGAGTATACTAATTTACACCAGCTAAGGTTCTGGTCCTGTGCAAACTAATACACTTGGATTTCCAGGTGGAGAGATCCCAGTTACATTCTTTTAAAAAAGCTCTCTAAACAAGTGTTCCTGTAAAATATGTGATATATATTTTACATCCTGGTGGAGTACAAGGGTTTGTAAGCACTTACCAGGATGAGTTGCACCACTTAGTTAAGTTTTCACCATTCCTGAATATTTGGATATAACAAACTCATGCCAATGAAACTTGTGTGGAGTGCACTACACACTCTGTTAAAGATAAAATAGGTTTCTTACATCTACAAGTTGAACCTCCCTGGTTCCCAAACAAGAGAATTTGCCGGACCAGAGGAGGTGTCCTCTTCCACTTTCCCCCAAGCCAAGCTGGCCTCCTGCCTCTGGCCTCCTCTACTCCCAAGCAGGACTGTCCATCCTGCTGCCACTGCTCCCCCAGCCTCAGGCTGCCATGAACGGGCATGCTTCTTCGGCCCCCAGCACTGGCCCCACACTACTGCGGGTGCCCAGGATTCCCCAGCTCTGTACCCCTGCAGGAGGCTGAGGTTCTCCAGCCCCTGGCTCTGCGCTGTTGTGGGTGGCCAGGTTTCTTCATCCTTGGCCTTGCACTGTACAGAAGGCTAAGGTTCCCTGGCCCCACAATGCCACATGCTGCCAGGCTTCTCCAGCCCCTAACCCCATGCTGCCACCAGCTGCCATCGTTCTCCAGCCCCTGGCCCCGCACTGCCATGGATGGCCAGGTTTCCCCAGCTTTGTGCAGCCGCATACTGCTGGGAGTCTCCAGCCCCTGGCTCCATGCAGCTGCAGGTGGCCAATGTTCCCTGACCCTGCACTGCCATGGGCTGCCAGGTTTCTACGGCCCCGGCCCCAACACTGCTGCCCCCAGCACTGGCCGGGCTGCTGGCCTTCCTGCCATTAGGCTCTTGGGCCTTCTGGTCCAGAGGCATCTATGGTCCTGCCAGACCACAGATGTTGGCGGACCAGAGAGTGCTGGTTTTCAAAGGTGCAACCTGTACTGCTATTTCCAGGCTTTACTATAACACCAAAATGGCATGTTGATGTACACTGTGAATTAGTGATGTTTTGGTGTTAAGTATTACTTGAACAAATGAAAGTTAAGCTTGTGTTCTGAGGGAGGTATCTTTTCAGGAATGGGCATATCAAGAATGAACATAAGAACATAAAAACGGCCATATTGGGTCAGACCAAAGGTCCATCTAGCCCAGTATCCTGTTTTCTGACAGTGGCCAATGCCAAATGTCCCAGAGGGAGTGAATAGAACAGGTATTCATCAAGTAAATCCCTCTCCCATCACGCATTCCCAGCCTCTGACAGAGGTTAGGGATATCATTCCTACCCATCCTGGCTAATAGACATTGATGAACCTAACCTCCATGAATTTATCTAGTTCTTTCTTGAACCCTGTTAAAGTCCTGGTCTTCACAACCTCCTCCGGCAAGGAGTTCCACAGGCCGACCATGTACTGTGTGAAGAAAAACTTCCTCTTGTTTGTTTTAAACCTGCTACCTATTAATTTCATTTAGTGACCCCAAGTTCTTATGTTAAGAACAAGTAAATAACTTTTCCTAATTCACTTTTTCCACACCAGTCATGATTTTATAGACTTTTATCATCTCTCCCCTTAGTCTCCTCTTTTCTAAGCTGAAAAGTCCAAGTCTTTTTAATCTCTCTTCACATGAGACCCGTTCCAAACCCCTAATCATTTTTGTTGCCCTTTTCTGAACCTTTCCAATGCCAATATATCTTTTTTGAGACAAGGCAACCACATCTGTACGCAGTATTCAAGATGTGGGTGTATCATGGTTTTATATAGAGGCAATAAGATGTTCTCTGTCTTATTCTCTACCCCTTTTTAAATGATTCCCAACATTCTGTTTGCTTTTTTGACTGCCACTGCACATTGAGTGGTTGTTTTCAGAGAACTGTCCACAATGACTCCAAGATCTCTCTTTTGAGTAGTTACAGCTAAATTTGTCCCCATCATATTGTATGTATAGTTGGGATTATTTTTTCCAGTGTGCATTACTTTACATTTACCAACATTAAATTTCATTTGTTGCCCAATCACTTAGTTTGGTGAGATCTTTTTGAAGCTCTTCACAGTCTGCTTTGGTCTTAACTATCTTGAGCAGTTTAGTATCATCTGCAAATGCAAACACCTCACTGTTTACGCCTTTTCTCCAGATAATTTATAAATAGGTTGGATAGGATTGGTCCTAGTACAGACCCTTGGGGGACACCACTAGTTACCTCTCTCCACTCTGAAAACTTAACATTTATTCCTACCCTTTGTTTCCTGTCTTTTAACCAATTATCAATCCATGAAAGGACCTTCCCTCTTATCCCATGACAGCTTACCTTACTTAAGAGCCTTTGGTGAAGGACCTTTTCAGAAGGTTTCTGGAAATCTAAGTAAACTATATCTAGTGGATTTCCCTTGTCCACATGTTTGTTGACCCCCTCAAAGAAGTCTACTAGATTAGTGAGACATGATTTCCCTTTACAGAAACCATGTTGACTTTTCCCCAACAAATTATATTCATCCATGTGTCTGACAATTTTATTCTTTAGTATAGTTTCAGCTAATTTGCCTCGTACTGACGTTAGACTTACCGGTCTGAATTGCCAGGATCACCTCTAGAGCACTGTTTAAATATTGGCATCCTATTAGCTACTTTCCAGTAGGGTACAGATGCTGATTTAAAGGGTAGGTTATAAACAACAGTGAATAGTTCCACAATTTCACATTTGAGTTCTTTCAGAGCTCTTGGATGAATGCCATCTGGTCCCGGTGATTTGTTACTGTTGAGTTTATCAGTTTGTTCCAAAACCTCCTCTAATGGCACCTCAATCTGGGACAATTCCTCAGATTTGTCACCTAAAAAGAATGGCTCACATTTGGGAATCTTTCTAGCATCCCATCCCGTCAGCCATGAAGACCGTAGCAAAGAATTCATTTAGTTTCTCCTCAATGACTTTATTATCTTTGAGTGCTCCTTTGGCATCTCGATCGTCCAGGGGCCTCACTGGTTGTTTAGCTGGCTTCCTGCTTCTGATGTACTTAAAAAAACTTTTGCTATTACTTTTTGAGTGTTTTGGCTAGCTGTCCTTCAAACTTCTTTTTGGCTTTTCTTATTATATTTTTACATTTAATTTGACAGAGTTTATGCTCCTTTCTATTTTCCTCACTAGGATTTAACTTCCACTTTTTAAACAATTCCTTTTTATCCTTCACCACTAGACTCACCACTGAGCTGCCCACACCCAACTTGTCCCACATAGAACCCTTTCCTCCCCACAGCTTGGATTCCCCACACACAAACTTGGATCCTGCCAGTTTGGACCTACCTGCCCCATACCCTGTGTGCAAGAAATAGAGAGGCAGAGCCCTGAGATATTTCTGGGGGCAAACGTAGCCCATATTGTGGAGAGTGTATTAAAATTGTGTGCTCCCTTTAAATTTCAAGTCATTATCCTGGTCTTGCTTGAAGGCAGGGGCACTATAGGGAAATGTATGATCTGGACCTAACAGCAGAGAATTTGCAGGCAGCTAAATTATAAAAAGGTGGTGGTGGTGGTGGGGGGTATTTCTAGTTAGGGAGCAGCTTCTGTCACATCCACTGTTTCTGTTTTTGGTTCTTATGTTAAGGTTCTGGATTTTAAGAAATAAAGTAGCTTTATACTACAACCTTTGAATTTTTTTAATAGCTAACCTTTCTCTGGAAATAACATCTAACCCATGTGAATTCAATATCTCAGAGCTACTTTGTGGCTGTGCCCAGGCCCCACACCAAAGGGTAGCATGTTCTGCTGCCTCTGGAGAAGACCAGAAGGCAGATTATGATCCTGCATTACAGTTTGGCTCCTGGGATGATCCTTGCTGTCACACAGAGGTTCCCAGTGTTGGGTCCTTACCTAATGCAGTGTTCATGATCCCACAGCATACCAGCAGATCTCCGTTGGCTGGTATTTTGTGGAGTAGGGCCTTGGTGCTTTCTTTTTCCCCCACTTTCTCATGTGTTTATGTGCAGTGTTGGGCCAATAAAGAGGCTAAAGTTGGTTTCATTTTCATGGTACCACCTCCTTACTTATGCTTCCCAGTTCCTTAACCAAAGACCAAATTATTGTATAGTATATCCAAGCATGAGGAACTTTTTAGAAATGTCTTTAAATTAATGTGATTGGAGATTATAAGTTACTAAATATTTAATACGGCTCCTGTCAAAAAGAAACTTGGTCCCTGGTGGTTCGTGTTTACTACAGCCCTCACCCTCCCATTTCACCCAGTTGCAGATACACTTGGGGCCACTGGAGCTTTTGGCACTGGTACAATGATCCCCCACTGCTCCCTGTCTCTTGTCAGTTCTGGAAGCTATGTCTCCCCTTGCACTGCTCCCTTCAGTATATCCACCCCTCACATGAGATATAAAGGAGTGTCTTCTGTGCTTTGATAGCCAGGCATGACTGACACAATCCAAGCTGCAATTTGCCCCAATACAACATAGAACTGTCTGATAGTTAAAGGTACATGTACGATTCATGCGCAGTATCGGTTGTTGTGATGGTTCAAATGGAAGCCTTCTGGGTTTTGCTCTGTGGAGCAGCAAACACCAAGTGAATCCACACATTGGGAAGCAGGTTGAAGGAAAGGTTAACTAAAGAGCATATTGCTTTGCTTGCCATCCTTCCCTTCTGTCCCCCCAAGTCTGGTACAGAAAACTGTGTTTAACTCTTTAATCATTATTATTGTTCTTATTTAATTTTGCCTCACAGCTCACCCTTGAGAACATTTACACTGTAGTCAGTATTTAAGCAAAGCATGGGGTAGTTCTTGAGGACTGATGCCCTGAGGGTAAGCTAACACAGCAATGGGAAACACTTAGAAACTTAGAAGAGTTTATGGCAGGAGGTGCAGCTATGCATTGCTTGTAAATAATATAGACTATGGCTTCATGTTGCTCCATTGTGAGAGGTGCCTGTGCATTGTTGCACTGTAATTGAATTGTGAGCAGTCAGTGATTCTACTCAGTGAGTAGCCCCACTCCTCTTTCTAGTGTTATGGGGGAGTTTGGCCTGGGCCACTCTCATGGGCATCCGGTATGCGGGGAGGCGGGGAAGTCACAGCCTTCCCAAACTGCCAGCCTGGCCCCACTCACGCGCCGCCCCCAGAACGCCTGCTGTAGGCGTTCTGGGGGCGGAGTGTTGCTGCTCCCAGTGCCCACCCTCCCAGTGCGTCTGGCCGGGGAGGCTGAAGCCGCACGCTCTCCTCCCTCCCTGTGCTCGGGGGCCGTGGAGGCTGGGGACGCGTACCCTCCTCCCTCCCTGTGCTCCAGACCAGTGAGGCTAGAGCAGTGGTCTCCAACCTTTTTAACCACAAGATCACTTTTTCAATTTAAGTGCAATGTAAGATCTACCTCAAACCCAAATACCCTCGCCCCACTGCCTCCTGTCCCTTCTTTGAGGCCCTGCCCCATTTCTACCCCTTCTCAAAGGCCTCGCCCTGCACAGTCCATCCTCCTTCTCCCCCCATCCTCACTCACTGTCACCAGGCTGGGAAGGGGGTTGGGATTCAGGGTCTGGTCTTGGGCTAAGGGGATTGAAGTGCGGGAGGGGCTCTGGGCTTAGCCCAGGGTGGGGGATTGGGGTCCAGGAGGGTTTTTAGGGTTCAGGCTCTGGGAAGGAGTTTGAGTGCAGGGGGATTCACCTCTGGGGCAGGAGGTTGGGTGTAGGAGGAGTTTCAGGACTGGGACAGGGGTTCAGGAAGCAGGCTCTGGCTGGGCACCGTGTCACTGAGATGGCTTCTGGGTGGTAGAGCAGTGGGGTTAAGGCAGGTTTACTCCTGCCCTTGCCCTGCACCACTCCTGAAAGCAGCTGGCATGTATGGCAATGGCTCCATGGTGACATGTGCTGGCCCCTCAACTACAGGCACTGAGTCCCAGCTTCTACTGGCCACGGTTCTCCATTATTGATTGATGGGAGCTGCGGGAGTGGCGTCTTCAGGCAAGGACACCATGTGGACACCCCCTGCTCTGCCTTTCTCAGGGGCTGCAGGGACATGCCAGCCACTTCCAGGAGCAGCAATTACCACAGGGATAATGACTCCAGCCACGCCAGGTTCGAAATTTCAGAACTCACTACTCAAAGAATTAAATGTAAGCGTAAGAGAGAAATGAAAATGATGAAATGCACAGACCAATCAAAACCCCAAAATAATACACTTTGCAAACAGTAAAAGAAGTAACAACAACAACCCCCCACGTATGTGGTGGTGTGGAGCAAGGAGGTGGCTTGGCACCCTTTGGGGGCAGGGCCTCAGCAGAAGGGACAGGATTGGGGATGGGACTGGGGACTTGCCTCTCCTAGCCCTACCTTCACTGACTGCCCATAGCCACTTTTTTTCTGTGGCATTTAAGAGACAGAACCAAACATGTACTGGCACGGACTTGGGTTGTTTGTTTTTAACTAGGCAGTGGGGGTTTTTTTTGCCATTCGGCTTACAGTTGCAACATTCAGGAATCATTAATTTGCTAAGCCATTGTTGTTCTCTACCATACCACACTTCATGTGGAAAATTCAAGGGCGACAGTTCAGACCTCTTGAAAGCTTCCTTCTAAGCATAACCTTTGATCTGTACATTGCTTTAATCCAACTATCTGCATGAACGCTGTTCTCTGCTGCAGCCTCTTGGTGGCAATAGAATGAGGTAGCATTCTAAAGTGTAATGAAAGGAGAAATCTTCGGGGTGGTTTCTGTTGCAAATGTAAGGTTCCACTGACAATATTGGAGTGAGATGGTATTAAGTCCACTTGCTCAAGTTTTTCCTCATTGGTCAAGCACATATTTGTTTGCTTTCTCCCTCAACCATTTATCTTCTCCTAGTCTGTGAGTGCTTACTGTGGGCTCAGGTGCCAGAAATCTGGTCTTTGGAACAAATGAATACTGAAGGCTCATGAAAAAAACCAAACTATTTCTGCAACTAGCTGAAAGTGTTTACATGTGGTCTTTACATGACTCCAATCTTCTAGTTCTTGTTTTTTTCCCCTCTCCACCCTCAGATCATTGGCACCATGGATATCTGAGTTTATATACAATGGTTGTCATGAAACTACCAGTGCTTGCCAACTGATCCCACGTTGTGTTATCTGAAAGTACCACAGATACCTCCTATTCTAATTAGGGAATTATCAGTAGTAATGACAAAACTTACCTTTCCATGGCTTCTGCTGTGATTGAGGGATAATATCCCCTATCGTCAGATATATTGACCTCCCATCATCATTACAAAACATCATCTGTAACAAGCCAAACTTAGCATTGACATGAGTTTTAAAGACATTTATGCCTACTTGTTCCAGCAGTAACTTTGATAGCACATGGAAATGGCCTGTAACCAGCTCTAATTAAATTCCTAAAACTCTATTTGGTCAATGTCCTGGAAGGAGTGTTACCACCAGTTTTATCATAACCTTAATTTCAGATGTAGGATGGTGCTTTTTTACATATTCTATTGCTGATGTTCTAAGTCCCATTGAACACTTATTTAATATCAGTTGTGCCTGACAGCTGAATACTACTATTTACCTTTTCTCATAACACAATTGAATAGCATTGAATAGCATTGAATCAGCACTGTTCTAAAAAGAACAGTGCTGATTCAACTGCAACTTCTGAATAATTGGTATGGAAACTGTTTATCCCCAACATTGTTTTGTAACGGTACAGTCTGCCGGAACCAACATAACATATTTGGGACCATGAACTGTACTTACCGTACTCATTGCCTTAAAATAAATTGAATCAAATATATAATTATGGTGCACCAACATAAAAAGGTACAAAGTAAAGATGGTGATGGGCATTTCCTCCTGAATGCCTCCACACAGAGCTCTTGTGGCTTCCTGGCCTAGAATATCAAGCTGGGAGGAATTGGTTTGTCCTAATTTACCAATCTGTGGGAATATTTGCCTTGTTTTCCTCCTATTGCTGATGAAGGCTTCCCTCATGCATAGTGCAAAGCAGTCAGGTTAGTTTGGGCTGTGTTTCAGGGGTTGGAGGTGAGGATCTTTGCTCAATAAATGAGACATCTGCCATAGCCATATTGTTTTTTATCTGCGTAATCAACATGGGCCATTTACAATGGAACTTTCTGTACCCCCTGCTCTCTCATACACTAGACTACTGAAGCAATCTCAGTGCATGCCTCAACATCCTTTCCCTGGAACTTCAGAAAATGAGGAGTGGATAATGATGCACCCTTTAACAACAGTGTCACAAATGTTTCACTATAACATTTATACTCGGGTCTGTATCAATATTTCTGCCTCCAGTTCATAATTGAAGCAGTGATATTCATGTACTCGTTAATGGTGCAATTTTTCTTGCCATGTTTCATTAGACGCTTTATTATCCACACAATTATTTTGCCCCTCTTCAATTTTTTTCTATTTCACCATGCATTTTTTTACTTGATTTGCTCTCCCTCTCTCATCCATGAATTGCATTTATGATGAAACCTTGGTTTGTCATTGTGAAAGTGTCCTTGCCAATCAGAGTATCCACAGTATTCATTTTTGATGACATTCTAAAACAAGACTGAAGAGAGAGAGAGTGAGAGGGGGTATTAAGCAGACTGAAAAGCTAATAATTAGTGGCGCCTGCATTTGGTTATTTCTTAAATAACATTTCTCTTTAGGAACTTAGATGCCTAGCACTGAGAAGAGGACAATCTATTCATACTCAGGCTTATGGCTGGATTTTAATAGAGAAGACAAGTTATTTGTTCAAACTTAGCATCTGTAAACCTTTTAAAAACAGACCCCTTTCTGTTTTTACAGAATTTATTAAGGGCATATGGTGAGTGCTATACAATAAATGATTATTTATTACTAAGTGATCCAGTTTTCTCTTTTTCTCCTGTTTTATGACTTTATGCTTCTTCAAGGTCAGAGAGCGGCATACTCTTTGTCAGCATGGGATAATTGTGTGGGACTGAAAGTTAATCTATCACACTACTGCAGGCCTTCCAAGAAGGGGAGGGGAAAGGAGGACAATTGCCCAGGGGACCAGGCAATTTAAAAAGACCTGGAGGTCCCTGTCTGTCACCGTTGCCATGGTAGCAGCAGCAGTGGCCAGGAGCTCTGGGCAGTGTTCTCTGTAAGCTGAGTGCTTGGGTGGCCACCCACGAGAGATTCCAATGCCTCCCAGCTGATTAGCAGAGTGCCCACAGCCTCCCGCAACCAGCACCATGTGATTCTACTGCTGGTGCACATACGCACATGCCTTGGTGTACATAACAAAATTTATTCCACACATGGATGGCAGAAATTAGAGGGAACATTGATGCTAGGCCCTTTAAAATTGTCTGGGTGGGCTGCAGGGCTCCTAGGCACATGCAGGGTGCTAACAGTGGTGGCAAAGGCAGCTAGGTGGGCATGTAGAAGCCATACTAGAAGCGCACAGCCAGCAACACAACTGGCAGCTTGCTTGGCACAGCAGTTCAGCCAGTAGCTCACTGGGCACCAGCGAGCGCCGGCACAGCACTGCCCAAATGTCAGGCAAACTGTGTCTCATTGACTATTTTGCCTTGGCACCCAGAATTGCTGTTGGTGGGCTTGCACCACTCCATTGCTGTACTTGAACCCTGAGCCACAGATACAATGCAGTGTGGATTTACTCACTTTTTCCATAGTCGCTCATGGTTCAGAATATAGTAGCGCATGGCTTGCATACTCATGGATTACAGTTTTCTGGGGGAGCTAGCATGAAATCTCTTTCCCCAACTCTCCTAGGTTTCATCCTAAAGTGAAAGAGTACCATATTATGAAAACTATAAAAACAATAGTACTGTAGGGCAAAATCTACTTCATCAGATGAGCTGAAGAATAACAAAAACCCAGAATTTTATAACAGAAAAAGGGGGGGAGGAGGGAAGTACCTGTCAATTGTAGGTCCAGTAATGATGAGGCTAATTAAGAGGGCTGGAAGTGTCCCATACTTAGCTTTTGATGTAAAAATGAGGTGTTAATTGCATGGAAGGCTGGCTTTTATAATGCAGCATCCAGTTGATGTCTTTGTTCAAGCCCAGGGAAACTGTCAAATTTGCAGATGAATGTCAATTCCACATTCTGTCTCTGTAATTGCCTGGTGAAGTTCATTTGTAGAATGGCTACTTGTAAATACATGATTTAGTGGCCAGGCAAATTAAAATGTTCCCCTACAGTTTTATGTGTATGCTGTCTGATTTGTGTCCATTTATCCTTTGTCATAGATACTGTCCAGTTTGGCCAATGTACATGGCAGAGGGGCATTGTTGGCATAGATCACATTAGAAGATATGCAGCTGTATGAGTCTCTGATATTGTGGCTTATGAAGTTAGGTCCTGTGATGGTGTTGTTTGTATAGATGTGTGGACAGAGTTGGCAACAGGGCTTATTGCAGGGGCAGGCTCCTGGGGCTATGTCTAGACTGCAGGCTTCTTTTGGAAGAAGCTTTTCTGGAAGAGATCTTCCAGAAAAACTTCTTCTGAAAGAGAGCGTCTACACAGCAAAAGCGCATCGAAAAAGTGATCTGCTTTTTCAAGGGATAGCGTCCACAATGAATGGACGCTATCTCACATTTAAGCTGTGATTACTATGGACAGAGTGGCCACCAGGGCACCCGTGCTTTTTCCTCTTTCCTCTTCTTTCGAAAGAACTCCCTCTTCCCCATCCACACATGCCTTTTTTCAAAAGAGCTCTTTCGGGAAAAGGCTTCTTCCTTGTAGAAAGAGGTTTACCAATGTTGGAAAAAAACCATCTGTTTTTTCTATTTTTTTTCCCAAAGAACGCGATTGCAGTGTGGCCGTAACTGGAATTTTTTCCGAAAAACAGCTGGTTTTCCAAAAACACTCTGCAGTGTAGACATACTCTAGGTGAGTGTATCTGAAGTGTGATGTGTGGCTGCTGGAAAGTATCTGCTTTTGGTTAGGGGGTTGTCTGTAGATGAGGATTAGCCTGCACATCTTCTAATGTGATATATGCCATCAGAAATGGTAACACACATATACCTGGAGGGGAACATTCTAATTTGCTTAGCTTCTGTTATTCCTCTGTGGAGAAAATTGACACTGCCGCAGGCTGCGGCAGTCGATCTTCCAGGGTTCAAATTAGCGGGTCTAGTGAAGACCTGCTCATTCGAACTGAGAGAATGCTCTTGTCAGCGCCAGTAGTCCTACTCTTCATGAGGAGAAAGGGAAGTCGATGGGAGCGTTTACTCCTGTCAACCTCCTGCTGTGTGGACAACACCAAAATGTGATTTAAGATATGTTGACTCCAAGCTACCTAATTAATGTAGCTGGAGCTGCGTATTTTAATTTGACTTTTCCCTTTAGTGTAGATCAGGCCTACGGTGCCACAGGACTACTTGTTGTTTTTAAAGTTACAGACTAACATGGCTACCCCTCTGAGACTTTTTAATATGAAAACTATGTTAGGAGTAATCATTAATCTTGACAACTGGCTAATAAGGAAGATCTGCAGATCTGTGGATAATTACATATTGTAATGCCTTTTGCTCTCTGCTGAGCATAATCTTGTTTTGTTCTTATATAAATCCATGTGGTGTATTAGCATTTTTCAAATATTAGCTAATCCTGATTGGCAGGAAGGGAATGGAGAGCTGAGTGAATAATTTGCAACTAATAATTTATCTGATTAATTTAGCCTCTTTCTACTTGCAGAATATCCATAAACAGAATGTGGAGACGGAGTCCCTTACTTTAGGCAAGGGTTTGTATATATGCTAAATAATAGCAGGATTAGCCTCAGGAGGCATTGACAGCAAATACAGCTTCCCTTTACTCTGGGACACAAACAGTGTTACTATCCCAGCAACAAAGGTTGAGGCTCACCACAACAGCTCATGTCTACAGGTCAATGTGTAAGGGTTGTCATGCTCAGACTAAGCCCATTCCTTGCTTCGAGTTGGTAGCCTCTTGCTACCAAGCTCTGAGTAGTCCAGCCAAAAGGTGCAAAGTGGAATTCTTACTCATCCTTGTTATGTCACGTAGGCCAAACCACTGTTTAATCCTTAGTCATTATTTGAAATAAGTCTGAGACATCTTCATTTTTCCAGGCTGTAGACTGATCATGCAGAATGTTCTGCGCACATTTGATTTGTGCTTTCTCTACATTACTAGTTGGAGTTAATCAGAAAAGTCATAGTGTATCATTTAAGTTCTCTGCTTAGATGTGTTTCTGCTCACAATATTTTCACATGCAAACAACAATTTCTGTGCATATTTTTGGCACATGGAACTTGGAAAATGTCTGCAGAAAGTTAGCACAAAAGTAGCCACATTTCTGTGAAGCTAGGAACAAAATATTTATACATAGCATTTATACAAGCCTGAGGACAAAGCAGTCTGTTTGAAGGTTAGAATTAGGACTCAGGAGTTTTGTCTCCCAGTCATTTGTTTAGACCATAATGTCTCTGTATGGCAGAGTTTGATGCTGCGTTGTGTTTTAATTTATGTATGCGCAACACATTGCATCCCTCTAATTCTGAAATTTCACATTGATAATGTTACAGTTATATTGGTGGAAAGAGATTCCTGGTAGATCAGCTGGATAATAGGAGATTATCAGCAGCCCAAGCTGCATTCAAACCAGAAATTGAAACCAACATGGCTGGGTTATTGGTATTAGACCCTCCCGTTTTGTGCCCATCTGTTGTGGTAAAAAATATCCTGATGGATAGTGGCTTGATCCTGTTCCTATTATCTAGTGAGCTGGATGTCTCAGAGTATGTCTGCACAGCCCACAGAAGCAAGCCTCCGAGGCAGGCAGACGGAATCATAGAACCATAGGCTTAGAAGGGAGCAGAAGGGTCATCTAGTCGACCCTCTCCCCCTCTCCTCCCCGACAAGAAGCAGGATTTCCTGTGCCTAAAAATAGCTGCCCTATGTTGATTTCTCTTTACAGTGGCGGCTCAGGCTAGAGCTAGTGCTCTGAAGCCTGTAGAGGGGCAGGGTAGATTTCAGAGCCTGAGTTCCAGCATACGCAGCTTTAAAAGCACAGTCTACACAGCTATTTTTAGAGTGCTATTGAGAATCCTGCTAGCTGGAGTCTGTCCACCTGGCCCAGGAAACTCGCTTTGCATGGGCTGTGAAAACCTATGCTCAGAGCTTCTAGCCTATTTCACCATGGCAGGGAGCCAAGAAGCTCAGGAAACCCTGAGAGCCCCAGAGAACTGGGGTCACCAGGATTCCTGACTTCATTTATAGCCCACCAGGCAGGAACCAGCTCTCTGGGAGCCTCGTCCATTTTGTTTAGAAAAAGTCAAAACAAAATGTTTGGACTTTTCACATCAAAACGTCCAGACTCCTCCATGCCACGGGAAATTTAGAAAGTGCCCATTTTCATGCTGATGCAGAATTATCTCTTATGGAATGTCCTGCGGAATGGGAATTCTGGGTTCTAACCAGCTCTACTATAGAGGTATCCCAGTCTTAGCTTCAGTACATTAAGGCTATGTCTACACTCGCGGCTTCTTGAGCGAGTAATATGCAAATGAGGCTAAGCGTGGAATATCGCCGACCCTCATTTGCATACCTAATGAGCCACCATTTTTTTCAGAAGAGGCTCTTGCGCTAGAAGGAGCTGTCTACACTGCCCCTTCTTGTGCAAGAAAAACCCTCTTGCACAATGCCGTTCTTCCTGAAAAGTAATAGGTGTAATGGCATTGCGCAAGAGGATTTTTCTTGCGCAAGAAGGCAGTGTAGACACTCCTTCTTGCAAGAGCCTCTTCTGAAAAAAATGGTGGCTCATTAGGTATGCAAATGAGGCTCGGCGATATTCCACGCTTAGCCTTATTTGCATATTACTCGTGCAAGAAGCCGCGAGTGTAGACATAGCCTAAGAGTTTAAACCCAAATGGAGCTACTGCTACCCTCCCTGCAATATACCCTCTCAAAGCCATGTAGAAGTCTCTTTTAATTTTACAGCAAGAGCATAGAATAGGTAGGGATTAGGGAGGTATCTTATTGACAGCGAGTGCCCTGGGAGTCCATGAAGTGAGATAAGAAAATGCCAGTCAGATGCTGCAGGTTATTTCATGAATAATTTAATCCCTTTGCACACAGAGTTAAAATGCCTTTCTATATGGTCACGGCACAGCTGGGACCAGGATTTTCTGTGGTGTGTTGCTCCCTGGAGAGAGAGAGAGGAGAGCTCCATCAGAGAGGATTGTAGTTCTAGCAAAAATAAATAAATGAAAATGAATGAAATAAATAACGAAAATAAATAAACAAATTAAAACAATGAAAAGGGAAACATTTTCTTTTAATAGCTGTTATTTTTTTAAATTAATCTTCTTACTTGCTGGCTTTTAAAGGCACTGCCAGGTGATGGTAAAACATAGATTTGTAGAATAGATTGGTTCTGTTTTACTTGTTTATATTTACAGACATTACAAAAAATGAAGGATAATCATGCTAAGTAAAGCTTGATCTGCCAGTATTTTTAATTAAATGGGGCGAGGACAAAATCAGGAGAAAATATTGTTTAACAACAGGCTTGAACTGTCAGAAGAAAGGAGAAAGACTAGATGATGCTTTTCTTCCCATCACTGATGGCTTCTGATTCTGTTATGAGTTGGAATACATACTTGTGTATGAACCATCTTTTCAGAGAAGAAATTGACCTACATCAGAGTACAGATGAAAATGCTAATGAGGTCACTTACGAAAAATTAGATGGCCCACAGGTCTGATGCAATATGATAAACCCTATGGGTAAATCTACACTGCCACCCTAGTTCGAACTAGGGTGGCTAATGTAGGCATTCAAACCCTGCAATGAGGAGTAACGGTAGTTCGAATTAGGAGCTTTAATTTGAACTACCTAGCCTGTGCCGCGTGTAGCCGCGGGCAGGGAGTTCGAACTATGGGGCATTTAAAAATGGCGGCGCCCCGGGAACATGCAAATAAAGCCCGCGATATTTCCAGCCAGTTCGAACTAGGGTGGCTAATGTAGTCATACCCATAGTTGTGCAAGAATGGGGCCTAAGTGAATAGCTACATATCAGCAATGTGTGTGTTCCCTGCAGTTTTTTTCAGAGGAGGAGGAGTAATTTGTCTGCTTAACAAAGCTTTTAAGAGTCCTGGCTTCCTCCACAAACCAAGGCAGATGTGTAGCCCCCTCCCCCATTACCATAGTTAGGGTGACCAGACATCCCATTTTTAAAAGGACAGTCCCATATTTAAGTCCTCCTGCAGATGTGTCATCCCAACGTTTTCTTAAAAAAGGAAAAATTGTCTTGTATTTTTGTCTCCCCCCCATAGGTACTGGTGGTTCTTGCTGCTGGCTGGATCCCTGCTCACTAGTTGCCAAACCCACAAGCAGTGAGCGATGGGGTCCAGTGGCTAACAATAGGGGTCAGTGTGCTAGGCCGTTGGCAGGACGAAGGTGAAGTGCATGGGGCTGGTCGTTGCCCCTGCTGGTCCGCCAGTGCAGCCTGCTCTGTGTTCAGGCTCCAGCCAGCAGACCCGCCCTCCATCCTGTTTCCATCTGGCACTGGCTGTACACGGTGTGCTGCGGTGGTTGGTGAGAGAGGGCAGGCGCAAAGTGTTGCCTCTCCTGCCCATCCATTAGCCTTTTATATGCTCCCCGTCTCAGTGTCCTCTCCCTGCTTTGCCCATTCACCGCAGCCCCACTGCTCTTCTGTATTCTCCTCCCCACCTGCCAGCAAGATGTCCTGCTCCCAGAGCTGTGCGGAGAACCAGCCCCTGGTCAGAGTGCTCAGCTCACCGACAGCCTGGCTACGAGGCTCCTTCCTTCCCCCTCTGCCTCTAGCTGGGCCAGTGCCCTGGGAAAGCCCAAGACCCTCTGGCTTGGGGTACTAGCCAGGAGAAGCCAAGCCCTGCATGCCAAAGCCTTGCACAGCAGTGTCATGGGGAAGCCTTTCTGCCCCTCAGCAAAGCTCAGGAGTAGCAGGGGATTTGGGAGGGAAAAAAATGTCCAGCCTATTCATGTCCAGAACCTGCAGGTTCCTCGGCAGTCCCAAGGCAGGGCTTAGTACTCTCTTCAGCCATGCCTTCCCCACCTGTTTGGTTGTAAGGGTGAGAATTCTGGCTGGGGGTGCAGGCTCTGGGCTGAGGATGGGGAGGAGAGGTTTGGGGTACAGATGAGGGCTCTGGGCTGGGGGCCAAGGGATTTAGATTGCGGGAGGATTAAGGTGTGGAAGGTGATTTGAAGTGTAGGTTCCAGCCAGGCCGTGTTTACCTCAGGCAGCTCCTAATGCTAGCCCCTAATCACTGAAGCATCTACCTAACACCCACGTTTAAGAGATTCCCCTTTCAAGATCCCCCATTGCTAGTTTGTGTATTTTTTCCCTTTAATATTGAGGCTAGAATGGTCAGTACCAGGTAAATTAGTTGAAATGATAATAAATCTAGACAAATGCCACAGTAACACAGGTAGAAACATGCATTGAAAGCTGCATCTCCCACAACTGATTTGAATTCTTTGAGGGAATGAACAAAGTAGTAATTTTTAGGAGGAACGGTAGATATAATAATTATACTGACTCTCAAAGATTCTGTAATAGTTA
This sequence comes from Rafetus swinhoei, assembly GCA_019425775.1. NCBI lineage: Eukaryota > Metazoa > Chordata > Testudines > Trionychidae > Rafetus > Rafetus swinhoei. The sequence continues at coordinate 231,243,366 of CM033437.1, forward strand.
AATAAACTAAAAAGTCACAAGTGAATGGTAAATTAATATAATGGTTTTAAAACTGGATGAGAGAGAGAGAGGGAACACAAAGGGGTAGGGATAAATCATTTTAACATGGAGGAAGGTTAATAATGGGTTGCCTGAGAAGTCACACTGGGCTAGAGCCATTTAATATATTTCATGTAATTAATCTGGAAAGAGGGCAAGGTGAGGAGTAAAAGTATTCTGTTTTTGATTTTCCACCATCTGAGAATGGATTGTTTTCTTAATGGAGATAGCACACTTTAGAAATCAGTAACAAATATGATCAAATACCCATGTTACATGTTAACTGTGTGATGTACCTACACAGAAACAAAGAGAATGGAAATTAAAGGCTGGGAGCCTGATTTTGCTTCCACTAAAATCCATAGATGTTTTGACGTGATTTTATTAGGCTTCAGATAGTTAATTCCTTGGCCACACAAATAAAATCATAGCCTTCAGCTGATGTGATTAAAGCAAGCATGGCATCCCAGTAAATGAAGTTCTTGAGTAGATGCATAGGCAAGTGGAAAGCCGACATTTTTATTTTTGGTTAAGTGTTATTAATCTTCCTGTTATCTCCATTTCCCCAACCATCTGACACATCTGTCTGCTTTAGCCTGTTGAATGCTTAGACTGCAAACTCTGTAGGCCAAAGACTGACATTTTTGTTAAATGCCTAGCACAACAGAGACTTGCTTGTTCCTTGATTGGAGTTCTTAAGTGGGACCATAAGACAATAATAATAATTAGTGTATCCTTCAAGAAAATTGTATGGTCACTATGAGTGCTGAACACTGCAATTATTATTACATTTTCCTCTGTGCATTGTAACTACATTGTCATTAATGTATACATCAAATCCAGTGCTTTCAACTCCCACCAATGTAAAGTGGTGCAAAAAGCCTATAAAAGTTAGCTACATAAAGCGTGTGGGTTGTACTAAAGAGAACTGGCAACTCACAATATAGCTGGGCGGATTTTGCATTTGTGCAAGAAGATAGAAAATTCAGTAGAGACCTTGTGCTGGGAATCGCCCTCTCCCCAATGCCAATACCCTTAGCCAGAACAAATGGTACAAAGATCTCTGGAAAAACAACAAAGCCTGAACACACTTCCCTGCCTCAGTTTCCTCACCATACCTTGGAGATTTAGTTTTGTCAAGGAGACATACATGTCTTATAGGCGATTGGCTTAGCATGCTAAAAATAGAGTAGCCACAGCAACACAGGAAAGCAGCAAGGCCGGCCTCTCCAAGTATGCCCATCAGAGATGACAGGTACATTTAATATGCTAGGATCTCAAACATAGTGAACTTTAGACATAGGTCCTATTCCGGGGAATTCAGAACTGGTTACAAACATTTCAAACGGCTCTAATAACTCATGTATCAAAGTGAGAATAAATGTTTAGAAGCTATTTTGTTTCAAGAAATACCACCACAGTGCACACAGATGAAGATTTTTCACATCTGTTTTAGCAGATGGTTCTTGCTGTTCCATAACTCTTTTTCTTTTCCTTTATTCTTCAGGATTTAGAAACATGAAGTCTTTTGGGACCAGATGACCCAGACTTTCCTTGAAATGCTTTATTTGTACAACTGGGGGCACGTCTACACAGCAGTGTTATTTCGGAATAAGCTATTTCAGAATAAAAACTCCAAAATAACTTTTTTCGAAATAGCACATCTACACTACAAATGCCCATCTAAATAGTCCTGAGCTATTTCAAAATAGAGTGTCTACCCAGGGCGCATCTACATAGCAGGACTTAACTCAAAATAAGCTGCACAAATTGAGCTACATCAATTGCATAATTTTTTTTGAAATAGCTTATTTCGAGTTTTGGTGCTGTCTACACGAAACTTATTTTGAAATAGAGCACTCTTCCTCTGACTTCCCTTACTCCTCATACAATGAGGGTTACAGGAGTCGGAGTAAGAAGTCCTCCAGCTTGACAGTATTTTGACATTATGTCGAAATAACTGCTAGCTATGTAGATGTGGACTGTTATTTTGAAATAATGTTGCTGTTTAGACATAGCCACAGATTGTAGCCTCAATCATATTTAAAGCCCCCGGGAAGCACTTTGGGCAGGGCATCAGGACAGATACTTCCTGTAGCTGCTTCCTGAGGCTATCTGAGGCTCGTGCTTAAAAGGACACCCTCCCCCCGCCTCCATATAGCCATGACTCAAGCTCCTCTCCTTTGCCTATCTCCTTGAGGGACAGCAAAGCCTTTTCACTGCCTGCTCTGGTTACCCTTATGGACACCACAGGACTTCTGCCATGGAGCTGGACCTGCTGCAAAGCAGTCTCCAGCTCCTGGTGCAGTTTTTGCAGGCTGCTCACAGGCACTGCATAATCTGGACCCACATCTCCCTGTGGGACACATCCTCACCTCTCTCCACGTGCTGCTCATGCACCACAGCCCCTACCACCTTCCCTTGCACACCGTGCACTGCCGCTTCTGGCAACTGGACACCACTTCCGACCGGTGGGACAGGATCATCCTGGAGCAGTGGGACGACCAGCAGTGGCTCCAGAATTTCCACGAGGAAGGACATCTTTCTGGAGCTATGTGATTGGCTCGCCCCTGCCCTCATGCGATGGGACACACACATATGACCCGCCATCCCTCTCTAGAAGCGGGTCGCAATCGCTATTTGGAAGCTCGCCATGCCAGACAGCTACCGCTCCGGGGGGAACCAGTTCAGTGTGTGGAGATCAACCGTCAGGGTCATGCACGTATGGCGCTCTTACCATGTTATTGGGAAGGTGGTGAACTGCTGGAGTGGGGTTCCCTGGGGACGGTGGTGGTGGTTGTGGTGGAAGCTCCCTTCCCCAGAGGTTTTCCAGTCCCGCCTTCACAAAGCCCTGCTGGGGGATGGGGGAAGTTGGGGTTGGGCCTAGTGTGTGGGGGAAGGGAGAGTGGGTTCGGAGCCTCCCAAGGGCTCTGGCAACCCTGTGATTCCCTGTTTGTCTCCTTCTACAGGGGGTGAGGGCCATCAACACCATCTTGCTGTGCTGGCTCATCCTTCTGGGCAATGTGGACCCCATCGTTACCGGCTTTGCCACCATGGGCTTCCCCAACTGTGGGGGGAGCATTGATGGCACCCACATACCCATCCAGGCCCCCAACCACTAGGCATCTGATTACATCAACCGGAAGGGGTACTTTTCCATGGTTCTGCAGGGCGTTGAGGCCGGTTCACTCATATCAACATCAGATGGTCGGGGAAGGTGCCTGCATCTTCAGGAACTCCAGCCTGTTCCAGAAGATGCAAACCGGCACTTTTTTCCCCAACTGCACCATTAAGGTCAGGAACATGGACATGCCGATGTACATCGTGCAGGATGCTGCCTACCCTTTGCTCTCTTGGCTTATGAAGCCCTACACAGGACACTTTGACCAAAGCAAGGAACGGTTTAACGCCAGACTAGGCAAGGCCCGCATTGTGGTGGAGGGCGCCTTTGGGCATCTCAAAGGGAGGTTCCACTGCCTCCTCACCTGCCTGGACCTCGGCGAGTGGAAAGTGCCCCAAGTGGTGGTGCTGTGCTGTGTCCTCCACAATATTTGTGAGAATAAGGGGGAGATGTTCCTGCCAGAGTGGGGGGCAGAGGCCAAGCGATTCGCCTGGGCATTTGAGCAGCCGCAAATGGCTTCCATCTGGTAGATCCATTGGGGGCTATGCACATCTGGGAGGCCCTGAGGGAGAGTTTCAGCCAAGGACACCCGTCATGCTCTCCCCTGGGCTTCCACGGGCCTGTGCATTGCCCTCTGTGCGTTTCCTCCACAACTTCTCTTCCCCTGCCCTCCCTTCCCCCTTCACATCTCCTTCCTCCTCTCCCTTCCACCTCCCCTTCCCCTCTTGATAAAATAAACCAGACATTTTGTTTTGAACCAAGAACTCTATTTTTGGTTTAATTGGGGTAATTGTAAATGGGGAGGGACTGTGGAAAGACCATGGGAGGGGGGAGGAGAGGCTCAGGAATTGGACAGGGAGTGGCACCTGCCTTGGGTGGTCTCACGTGCGGTGCCCTTGGTGGCCACAGGGAGGGAGCTAGGGGGAGAAGCCGGAGGGGCAGGAGTAGGAGCAAGAGCGGGAGGGTTGGGGTGGCTGCTCGACCACTCAGTGCCAGCAGTCAGGCAGTCGACGGTGGCTGTGTATGCTGTGCACATGCTGCAGGTCTCTTGTGCCAGCTCTCACCAGATGGCATGGTGCAGCTTCTAATTTGCCTTCCCATTGTTGGTCCTGCCACTCCAGAGACCACTGGAGGCCATGCAGGCAGGCAACATGTTCCCGCTCCAGGTCCTCATGGTCTTGCAGCAGCTCCCACGGGGTCAGAAGGCTGGTGCAGGAGGTGTTGCGGGCACCTCATTGGCAGTTGCTCCAGCTGTGAAGAACAAAGGGAAGGCAGTCATCACAGGAGACAGGATGCATGAAGTCCAGCCCTCATCTCTGACGTGACACTGAAAGGTCTCAGGTCAGATGAAGGCAATGTGCTTGGAGCAAGACCATCTGTGGTCTACACAGTGGGGCCCTTCCTGCAGGGGCACAGATATCCCCGCAGGAGCTTTGCTACCCCCATGTCTTGGGGACAAGCAAGCGTGGGAAGATGCTGGGCAGGCCAACAGTCTGTGGGCGGGAGGGGGATGATGGGGTGGCTTGGCTTCCCTCCATGCCACACACACGCTGGGTCCAGCAGTGGTGCAGTCCTGCAAGGAGAGGATCTCCGCACCAGTCCAGGATGAGGCCTGGCTCCTCCACCCCGGGGCAGGTGCTTGGGATCTGCCTGCAGCTGTGCTGGCAGCCCTGGGGATCTGAGGTAGCATGCTGGGGTCTGCCATGGCAGCAGGGAATGCAGAGCTGGGTGCTGCTGTGTGGCACGGTGCAAGCAGGGCTCGCGTCATGCCACGAACTGTTCCCCTGAGTCTGTGGCGTTAAGGGCTGCAGGGGAAGGGGAAGTACAGAGTTCTGATGAGTGCAGACAGAGTGGACACCAGGGGACCTATGGGAAACACCGGAGGCCATTTATTGCTAAATAAACTCCAGCTGCCCCATCTACACAAATCCTATTTCGAAATAACTATTTCAAAATAGGCATTATTCCTCGTAAAATGAGGGTCCCAGAATTCACAAGAAGACACCCGTTACTTCAAAATTATTTCGAAATAATGGGCATGCTGTGGAGAGGCTCACTTTGTTATTTCGAAATCACGCTGCTGTGGAGACGTGCCTGGCTGTCAGCTAAGGTAAGTTAGAGTGTCAGAAGAAATGGACATGCACCAACAAATCTGAATAAAAAATGTCATCTCGTGTGAAGTCAGGGCAACAAATATGTATACATAAATAAAAATGCCACAGTCAGACGTATTAAAGTGCATGGGGGGGCTGTGCTGAAATGTGTTTTTAAATTTAATGGAATCCAACTGGAAACTGCTGACTTTTACACAGATTCAGACTGATCCTAATGGGCTGCAAGTTCAGCTGTCACTGTCAAACTGACATTCATATCTGAATGCTGCAAACCTCACTGTCACCCCCACATTGCACATTCCCTCTGCAAATATAACTCAGCAGGCCAGATCCTCAGCAGATAAATCAGTTTAACTCCATTGAAGGCAATGAACCTACATTCATTTACGTGAGGTAAGGATCTGGTTTAGAGCTTTCCTGGGCATAATTGACCTCCCAATATTTTTTCTTTCTTACCACAGAAAGACAGAATTTAGTCACGCTGTGTTAAAGCTGGAAAGGCTTCAGAAGGCTTGAAGTAATTTGTTCCATGTTGAATGTATTTCTTCACACTGTGACTGCAAACTAGTTAAGTTCTTTCCAAATAATGTAATTAGTTCTGGATTTAAAATCCATTTCCATCATTGGGTGTTCTCAATCCCAGATAATGTTCTCCTATTTCCGGACATGAGCTTGTTTGAATACTTTCAGGAGGTTTGCAACATTCAAATATGAATATTGTCCGCTTCAGTAAAACCCAATCCCATTCCCATGTAAATTAATGGGTGCTTTTCCATTGATTTCAGTGGAGCCAGGATCTGCTTTTTACTTACTATTGTCACGGAGACATGCACTTGTGTGACTAATCTTTCTGGCTACTTTTTAGCTCTTCCTAATTCCTATGAATAGTCTTCAATAGTGATTACTTATTATCCCCACCTTCAGGGGGTAGCCAAGTTAGTCTGTACAGGATAAACTTAGAAAACAACAAATAGTCTGGTAGCACTTTAAAGACTAACAAAACATGTAGATGGTCGCATGAGCTTTCATAGGCACAGCCCACTTCTTCAGATGACCCTTCTTTGTGTAGTTGATGGATTTCCACTCCATATGGCTGAATGCAGTGCCTTGCATGTTCAAAAGCTTCAGGGGTTAGCCGAGTTAGTCTGTACAGGATAAAATTAAAAACCAACAAATAGTCTGGTAGCAATTTTAAAGACTAACAAAACGTGTAGATGGTGTCATGAGCTTTCGTGGGCACAGAAGAAGTGGGTTTATCCCCACCTTGTACATTCTGATCAAGTATCCAATTCACATTTCTTCTTTTTGGCTTTCTACTTAGACTGACTTTAAAAAGCAGTGCTTATTGGGTGGAACAGCAATGCAAGAGTTACTGTGGATATTGTAGGTAGCTTTTAATCAGAAAAAAATATATCTTCATTTTACAAGGTTTATTTGTTTTTTTATTGCAATAATACAACCAAAAATTGTCAGGAGGTTAGGTTTCCTGGTGATATTTCTGGAAAGTCCTTTCCCAACATGCCAATATATAAAAACAGTCATATCAGGTTTAATATTAAAGTTTTCCCATGTTGCCTTGAAACTGTACCTCAAAGCTGACTTGGTGGGACCACCTCTAGGAGCAAGAGGAGTCTTCAGGTGTATTCACTCTCCAGCTTCTTTCCTGAGACTCCCAAAAGTGGTGCTAATTATTGAAATGTCTTGTTTTTCTGATGTTGGCACCTGCTCACTAATAGCTGGCCTGTGAGCTCCAGAATTGAAAGGCCACAACTATACTAGACCTGGAAGGTCAGCTTAAGGCACTCAACTCCAGCTATGTAAATAATGTAGCTGGAGTCGACATACCTTAAGCCAAGCTTGGTGCCATCTCTACAGTGGGAGGTCAACGAGAGCAGATGTTCCCACCAGCTTCCATTACTCCTCACGACAGCAAGTATTCACCTTCAGTATTCGATTTAGTGTGTCTTTACTAGACCCACTAAATCAAACACCAGAAAATCGATCTCCAGCATGATAAATATAGATGTTGCCCGAGTACATGGAAATTAGGCTAGCAAGAAATTAAAAATCATGAAGCAGTACTATCACCAAGAAAAAAATACCCTTAAAGGATAATATAGTCAATCCATTCTTACACTTTATGCCCTGGGCAGAGTTTTCTTGATTCTCCATGCTGCCCGTTGTGTCAAATTGATTACAATGAATGGTGGTGGTACTCATCGCCATAAGGGTTGCAGATTAGTTTGCATTAAGCATTATTAATATTATGATAATGCCTCAGAGTTCCAGGCATGGACCAGGACCCCACTGTGTCAGGTGCTGTACAAACATAGAACAAAAAGGCTGTCCCTTTCCATAAGTTCCTAATCCTTTCAGCTGTTCTTGAGTGATGGGAGAGCGGGGAAAATATATCACATTTTTCAGTTTAGAAGAAAAAAATAATGTAACCATGCTTTTTAGAGATAGGTGCAGCAAAAATGGTTGAAATATGACATGGGTGTGACTGTGCTTGAAAGCCAGTGCTGTTCTTTGACTTGGAATTAGGGGAAAATGTAGAAATAGTTCTAAGCATCTGAAAAAATCGCTTCTAAGCTTGCTTCATGGTCATCAGCTAACAGATCATTGCACAGTCTCCCTGACTGTCTTGAGCTGGGCGTTGGGTAGTGTCATGGGACAGGAGCACCCTGTCCCCGTTTGGGATGGGTAAGAGTTGTTAGAGCACCACACCTAAATCTGCACATCACTCTGGGTCTCAGGGTAATGTTGCCTAATGGCCTAAGTCAATATGGCTTCCCTCTCTTTCCAGGCTGTGTGGCTCAGAGGTCAACAGCAATATGTCTGCCCTTCTGCTGGGTGGGATAGTCTCATGGCCAGAGTCAATATAGTTGCCCCCTTTGCCAGAGCAGGGTGGCCTAACAGCTAGAGTCACTATCTCTTCATGTTCTAGTGGGCAAAGTCAATATGGCTGCCTTCTTCAGTGCGGCTGCGTGGTTTAGTGACCAGTTGAGGGAGAGAGCTGACATTTTGGGGTGGATGGCAACTAGGGTGGGGAGACCTTGGCCTTCCCTCCTCCATCAAATCCCAGCTTCTGGCCAACAATGGCAAGAGTGCCAAAACTCCAAAAACTCTTTGGACATCTGCAGATGTTTGGGCATCCTCCTGGGTTTCGGTACCTCTGGCTTCAATTCCCCAGGCTCCCCCCTTCTCAGTGGTCAGCCCTCAATGAGCTGGTCTGTTCCCTTTTATACCTGGTGTCCAGCAGCCAAGGGGCAGCCTCCTCAGCCTAAAGGGAGGAGTTAACCCCTACAGTCCCAGGCAGAGCCAGGTGACTGCTCCTAAGAAAATGTGCATTTTTAAAATGGCGCCGCCATTTTTAAATGCCTGGTAGTTCGGACTCCCTGCTCGCGCTACACGCGGCACGGGCTAGGTAGTTCGAACTAAAGCCCCTAATTTGGACTACCGTTACTCCTCCTGCAATGAGGCATTTAAAAATGGCGGCGCCTGGGAACATGCAAACAAAGCCCGGGATATTTTAATCCCGGGCTTCATTTGCAAGTTTGAATGACTATATTAGCCACCCTAGTTCGAACTAGGGTGGCTAGTGTAGACATACCCTAAGAAATATAGTCCCACCTTATATTAAGTTGGGGCACTCTGGTTACTTTCTCCAGCCCTGAGGAGGAGAAGCTCGAAAGCTTATCCTTTCCTCTAACAGACTTTAGTCCTCACCTACCTTGTCTCTCTTAGGGCATGTCTACACTAGGAAATTATTTCAAAATAACTTATTGCGAAATAATGCTTGAAATAACTATTTTGAAATAGCATATCCACACTACAGGGAAGCCTAGAAATTAGTCCAGGGCAGTTCCCTTAATGTGGACGCACAACCGTGACTTGGAACCCCAGAAAGCACTGGGAGTAATTATTCTGAATGACTCTGGGGTGTAATTATTTCGAAATAGCAGCAGTGGAGTGTCCACATTACCACTATTTCTTAATAACAATTTTAAAATAAGCATTATTCCTTGTGGAAAGCAGGAGTTATTTGAAATAACAGCCTCTTATTTCGAAGTAATGGGCTTTGTGGTGTGGACGCACTGCTTGTTATTTCTAAATAGGGGAGTTATTTCGAAATAACTCCCTAGTGTAGACCAGGGCTCATAGACCGCCAATCACCCCAGAATATTGCCTTAAAATTGGGTGTAGCAGAAAATAGTGAGCATATAAATAAATATCACTTATACACTGATTTTAGGGTCCATCTCATCCAATCTGGCATCCAGTCACGTTTTAAAAGACATCATGCTGTCTTCCAATTTGTTTTTTGGGTTGAATTCAAGGTGTTAGGTATTGACCATAAAGCCTTTTATTATAGGACTGCCAAAAGTATAAATAAAATTTGACTTCAGTGATCTTTGAATCAGTCCCGTAATGCACAACCATTAGCTCTAACAGAGAGATTGGGCTCCAGAAGTAGTTCAAGAAACAGAGCATAGTGGTACAGTGACTTGAGGAACCTTTGAAGATGGCTTCATGCTCTTCTAAAGCTAAAACTTTGTAGGCAGCACTGAGACACATATTTGCTTCCAATATCTTCCAAGTGGACTCTATTGGCTCAGTTGCAGAACTAAAGATTAGGGGATTTTATTAAAATTAGACAACAAAAATCAACACTTCCAGTTGGAAAACCCTGATTTTTAGAAATGTCTTAGTGGATGTGCAAATCAAAATAATGGGTTCATAAAAATGATTTGAAAGTACAATTGCATGTTATTATGCTGGAGAAGGCTAACAACAAATAAGGTTTTTTTCATCAGTAGATGTTATGGTGCTTTACAAAGGAGGGCAATATCACTGATGCATTTCACAGATAGGGAAACTGAGGCACTACTAAAAGCAGTGATTTATTCAAGGTCACAGAGCAGTCGAGGAGCAAATCCAGACATAGAAAGCAGGTCACCTGACATCTGGTCCAGTGCGCTATCATGCAGGCTGCATCAGCATTTCATAAAATTGGAGTTTGCAACACTGAGATGTACCCTTATACAATGGCATTTTGGACTTCTATGTCATTGTCATTCTAGGGTTCTAAAGCATTTAATAGATACTCAAGGGAGAATTTTTAAAAGCACATGTGAATTAGGCACCCAGTGCCCATTAACTTTCCATGGAAAGTGGGTACCCTGCTGCACTTTGTGCCTTTTGTGAAAAATTTCCTCCTGAAGACCATAGCGCCAAGGTGAGGAAGGTATTTTAGAGACTGAGGCATAAATCATAACTTGCCCAAAGTCAAACTGTGAGTCATTGGCCTTAGACAGGAAAGAATCCAGAAAGCTTTCTGGCTCCCTTGATCTACCAATAAGACAACACTTCTTTCCTTTAACAGAATGTACATTTCTTTAACCTCCTTAGATAACAGACAGTTCTTACCACCACCAATGGAAACTAAATTAACTAGCAGAGTTTTACGCGAATGATGTCGTGCTAGTGGCATGGCTAACGGACATTTGCGTATTGTGCTGTCCCAGAAAGCAAAGCCATTTAGGTTGTATGTATAAGCAGTATGGAGAGAAAATAGGGCTGAAGCCCAGCGCGATGCCATGTTAGCAAGAGAAAACAGCACAGCAAAAACAGCTGGTCGTTTTGCATAATGTTGCTTTGTATTCTATCAAGCAGCAAAGCAGTCATTTTGACAGGGAGACACAAAATTATGCTAAAATGGTTGTATTAGAAAAAGTCAGATACAAACAGAGTTAGGGAACAACCAATGTACACAAACAAACAAACAGAGAAAGAGAGAGAGAGAGAGAGAGAGAGAGAGAGAGACTAGGCTTTTGGCACAATGCACATAAGTCACTAGAGTTCCACTGATATTAGTAGAGCAATGCTGATTTACAGGCAGCAGAGGAGCCAGCCCAACATATGGTCCTGCAAAACTGCAGGGGTCAGAGTCTTCACAAGTAGAGGATGTAACTCACAGCCCGGGAGGAGGAGGAAGAGAACTAAGCTCACTCTAGCCATTTTTATGTCCTCACAATTCTGGGCTGCTCTGAAGTGCCAAAAGAGCTCCTTGTGTAAGTTAGCCATTAGAAGCTGCCAAAATTCTGCCAGCTATTTCTTACCTGTTTATAGGTGATTGCTATAATCAGAAGCCCCACAGCATTATATGCTGTAGCCCTGCCCCAACACATCCTTCCTAGCCCTGCCCTCCTGAAATGCTCTTGGTATTGAAGCTGGCAGGGTGGGGAGGTAGGGGTACTCCTCTGAAAAGAGGATGTTGCTGTTATCCTTAGTTCTTGCACCAGGGGAAACCAGGGAACCTGATAGATCCAGGGCTTCTAAAGACTCTTTATGTGGCAGCGACCCCTTTGTCCAGCACACAGTAGCTGGAGCAAGGATAAGGCTCTCCCGCAATGTACTCAGTACTTCTGATAGCTCAGGCTACTTTTATTAGTGCCTAAATGTAACTTTAGGTAGCTATGTTTGAAAATCCTGTTCTGTCAGGTTCCAAGAGAGAAGTCATTTTTTGTTGTGTCAGGTTCCAAGAGAGTAAGTCATTTTATTACCCAGCCAGGGTCCATAATAGATATTTAATATAAAATTGTGTGTTATATGAAGCTGATTAAAAGATGAAAAGCCTCTGTGGATCAGAGTGGCTGTTTAACTGAATAAATAGACACCACAACATTGTCACAAGAAAAGAGAAATGCTATTTGTGTTATAACAAGTGGAGCACCACATATAAAACAAGGATGGTAATTAGTTGCTCTTCTTGGTACTGATTGGTTTGCTATCAGACTATTGCATTCATTTCCGGGTACTTCATGTTAAAAGAGACACATGAGAGAGCACTCAGAGCAGAGTAACAAACATGAAAAAAGGCACAGCACATGGGTGCTTTGAGGGAAAGGACTCAGCATTTTTAGGTGGCAGAAGAAAGATTGAAGGGAGAGATTAACTCTTTACTAATGTATCAAAGGATGCTTTAGAAGGGACTAAGATTAGTTTTTTCTCAGCAATGAGAATAGATCAACAGGGAAAATTTAGGTTGAGCATCATAAATAAAAATTGCATAAATTACTAAGGGAGACTGTGAAATCACTAAACCTGAAGCTATTTAAGTCTAAAATAAACATACATCTATTAGAGCCCATTCAGGACTGGGATGCCCAGATATTGCCATGCTGAAAACCACTTTGGTAACAATAGGTTTGTGCCTTATATGTAAATAAACTTACACACTTGTAAATAAAAAAAACTTGACTACACATCACCATAGCATTTACCTGCATTTGAAACTCCTTTAACTGAGTACACAGCAATAAGGATTTCCTGTTTATTAACAAAGAGGAAATTCTTTTATAGCTCATAAATAACTACCTTAATAGAAAAGTCTTATATAATGTATTAAACCATGATTTCTTCTCTACAGAATTTTATACCTAACTCATCTTATACAGTTTAATAGAAGATTTATATCCCTGCCAGAGGATTCTATACAATGGTGCAAAAGAACCTATAGCATGGACACCAATCTTGTTAATTCTCTAGGCTTTCAGATACCTTTCTGTGGAACCCTATTACATTCTACAGAACTCTTGCGTAGAAACTTTTCCTCTTCAGGTTAAAAATTCTTGATAATTGAACCACATTGGTGGGAAACTAGAGGAGGGAAAATTTCAGTCAGAGGAAAATTAAATTTGTGAATTCTTTCTTTCAGACTGCTATCCAAAATTGTATGGTAAAACCCACTCTTGCGTTATATTCCTGAAACCTTGTCAGCCTTCAACTTGTGCAACCAGCCCTGAGAAAGTGAAGAAAAACACAACCATCACCCATCTCTACACCACCAATAAGTCAACAATTCTATGGACAAAATGCAAGCTCCCCCAGCAATTCTACATCTATTTATCATATTCACAATGCTGTTGCCAACTTGATTGACAGTAAATTTGGAGGCAGCCTGTAATTTATACTGTAGAGTATTACTTTACTCTCTAGAGCATGATTGCCAAATAGTTTTCTTCTTTCTGTACTGTATTAACATGAATACATTTTGGCAAACAATAGACAACAGCAAGCTTATCAGAACAGCCTACTCTAACATACATCAAGGCCCTTCACAGCCTCACTAGTAAATCCAGAATGATTTGTATATCTGAATGTCTTACCTTGTATTTCTATCTAGCCAGGCTGACTACAGGCTTTGTTGGGCCCCTGGGCAACGTGTGTATATGGGAGGGGGTAGGGCCTTGTGTGGAAGGGAGCAGACCTAGGGGCAGCCAGATCTCAGTGTTGCCCAGAGCATACTGCACAGGGCTCCTGCAGCAATTTAAAGGGCCTGGAGCCATAAACTCTTTTAAATTGCCAGGCTCCAGGACAACTGCCCCCTTTACCTCCTCCCCACCCCTGCCATCATCAGTCCTGGAATGCTGAACAACCACACAGATATAACTAAATAAGCCATACCCAATTAGTTAAATTCATCATTCTTGAGATTTTTTATGAACTAGGCTGAAAAAAATTATCCAAGCTGACACGGAAATCCCTGTGATTTTTAAGGGAAAATATTGGTTCTGGATTAATCAGTGTTTGGCAATCACTGTCCTTCTACTCGTATACTCCAGAGCTCATACCACCACTGGCTTTTGTAGTTCTAGCTTCTAGCAGCAAGTTTATATTTCAGTTACACCTCAGCACGCTTTGGGTGCATCCCTGTCAATCACCATCAGAGCAGCAATATGCAAAGCAAGTGGAATAAAAGCTGGTTATCAGGAGTTGGGAGTATCAATGACAACTATGGTAGAATCTCTGATTGCCAAAGGCTGGGAAGTTAGGAGAAGAAAGCACAACTGGTGGGGAAATGGAAGGAGAATATTTGTTTTTTTAATTTCTTATTTCTGTAACCTCTGTTGCTGCCTGCAGAAAAAGATAGAAACTATGTTAAACAAATGAACAGGAATTTGTGACTGCCATGTGCTCTGAGATAGCTTTCACAGCTTTTAATTGGGGAGCGAGGCTGAGTCATAAGACTAGAGGCAGATGCAACTCTACCAAAGCACTGCTGAACTTATGAAAATCAAGCCACATAATCCCCAATTCACTTAAGTATTTAAGCATATGGCTATGCTTTGGGAATGGCAGAATATATTGTAGGACCTTTCATCTTAATGTATGCAATAATCTACTACATATTTGAGAGAATTTGTCTGTCTGTCTGTCCGTTTGACCAAGAACTCCTCCTAAATGATAAGAGCTAGACCACCAAATTCGGTATGCAACTTTCTCTTATCCTAACTTAAAGCAAGGTCAGGGTTTGGTTGTGCCAGGAAAAGGGAAAATGCCTGGAATGGGATTGCTTCTCAAAACACCATTCAGAAAAGGGACAGAATCACCAGACAGATGAAAGGGGCTGGTTGGAGATGCATCCCCACGCCTGGGACTATCCCAGCCCCAAGTCTTCCATTCCCCAAGCACACTTTATGGAGTAAGGGAGGACTGAAACTTCCTCCTCCTCTTCCCAATTTGTATGGGAACATTGCTAGCTGTTCCCTTCATTAGGGAGTGGGGGGAAAGTGCACAAATTGCTGCATTCCTCACTCTAGCTGGGGAGTGCAGGGGGCAGATGAAACTGGACCTGCCCCAGCTGGGGTACATGCATCTCTTCCTCCAGCTGTACTCACTAGAGCTGCAGCGGCCATGGAGAGGTGCTTCTCACCTGGCCCCAAGCTGCTGCAGTGAGAGAGGGCTGGGCAGTCCTCTGTCCCTAGGGCAGGCTGCATACTGAACCCCTCACCCCAGAGCAATGATTGAAGTGAAGCATATACATTTTCATTTTATTTTCCAAAAAGCAAACATTAATTGAGTTAAGGACTCATGCAACGCTGAATAAAACTTCTAACACTAAATAATGACCAACAAGATGCCCTTATCACATGGCATATTGATCTAATGTGTTAAAAAGTCTGCACTGATTAATCAATCATCATCGTACTCATCATGTGCATGGTATTACACCTATTGCTTGATGAGTAAATTGGAGCATGCGTAAATTGAATAAATTCCCCATGTTCTTATATATAGTTAGAGGAAGAATCAGAGCTATACCCCAGGAGTTCTTACTTCAGTGTCTCCTTTTAAACTACAAAACATTTCTTCTCCATTTAGGCAGTCTGAGTGTGACAGTTATGATTCCCAGATTCATGTGCTAACAGCAAAGAAGGAACTTGTAAGTTTTGTATCTGTCTGGTTCTCATTTTTACTTCGCTTTGAAATGATTAGCTGGGAAAACTCAGATCATCTGCTACTGCTGTGTCATTTATTTTGAACTCAGTGAGAGCTTATTTCTCTGCATCAAATCCCTGAAATGCAACTATTTTCTATTAAAATCAAACCAGTATCTGATTAGCTGCATTTTTCTCATCTATCTAAACAATAATTATTTCAGCTGAAGTTAAATCTGCATTTTGACTGACCTCCACCACAGAATAATTATACCTGTGCCAAGTAACCTGTACAAAATATTTCATGTGAAATAGCTAGCTTCCTTTTCATTATAGAGCTGGTTAAAAATTTCCAGTTTAAACATTGCAAAAATAGCTTTTTTCCCCACCCAAAAGTCAAATGTCTGTGAAATTCTTATTTATGTGAACATGGAACTACATGAAAAAACTGAAACATTTCAGCAAAACATTTAGAAAAAAAACTTGAAAACTTTTCAGTTCTTTTGATATTTTGGGTGGAAAATACATACCATATTCCTATCAGAAGCAGCAGTTACACATATTGACTCTTCATAACTGTTAGTTTCCTCATAGATAAAGTCTCTTTGGTCCTGCCTGTCTCTGGATCCATGAGAGGAAGACTCTGAAACTGAAAATGATGAAGGTTCTCAGTACAATGAAGACCCCTTATAAATATTACAGACAAAACAAATAAATGTTTCAATAAGTATAAATTCTCTATGTCCCAGATCATTTATATGTCTTACAGCTGTTAAAAATAACTCTCACATGAATAAAATGGAGAAAAATTATTCACTTGGAGGAGCATGTGATCCTTCAGATCATACTTTCACACAAAATCCTCCCCATGTTGTAGAAAATTGGATCACATTCTAGCCATTTCAACTGGGAATTTAATTTTCAGAGGCACCGTAATCAACAGAAGCCATAGGTTCTCACCCCCTGATTTTCAGTTAGACTGAAAAATTCCAATTCAAACCTACATGTGAACTTCTCAAAAAATAACTAAAGAGCTGTTTAGATATCTAACTCAAACCTAGATCTTTTCAGTTTAGGGCCCATTTCTAACAGGCCTAAAATAGCCACTAACTTAGTTTGAACCTGAAAACATTCCAAGGAGGTTTCTTTGGATGCTGTATCTGCAACTAACATGGAAACCTTTAGGATTCTTTAATGTCTTGGTGGAGAGAGGCATGACAAGACCCCTTTGGCAGGAATTTAAAGCCCGACAAATTAAAGTTAGAAACAAGGCATAAACTTTTAACAGTGTGGGTGCTTAGTTATTGGAACAAACTATCAGAGGAAGTGGTGAATTCCCTATCTCTTGGTGTGTTTTTTTTCCTTGCAGATAGGCTTTTGCCAACACACGCAATTGGGCACAATGTAGTAGTAACTAGATGAAATGCTATAACTTGTGTTATTCAGGAAGTCAAACTAGATGATTTAATGGTTCCTTCTGTTCAACAGTCTATGAATGTTTACAACTGGGTACCCTTTTCCTTTAAAAAAAAAAATCAGCTACTGGTGGCCATGTTCAGCTATATAGATGATTAGTCCTATCCAATATCTGCCCCACAAGTAGCATAATATATGTCCTGGTCCAGAACAGTTGAGGAGGCTTCTGTGGGGCCCACTAAAGTGTGGAGTCTGGGGTGGCCACCCCAAATTGTCTTATGGATGGGATGGCTCCAACTGCAATAAAACAAATGGGTATTACCCAGAGGTGTTAAGTGTTGTCTTTGCAAGTGTTTTCAGCAAAATGCTATTGAAAGAGGCACAGCTCCCAAACATGCTAGGTGTTCAGCAAGTACTCTGAATGGACAGCATCCTCCTAAGATCAGGTTGTGCCCAACTGGCGCATGAGACTGTGGCAGCAGGGCACAGCAAGCTAGGAACAGCCACGGAATTTCTGCTTTCTGAGCACTGGGACTGTTCTCTTCTAGCATCCCTACAGGCACCAGCTACCCTACAGGTGGTGGGAAGGGTCATAGAGTGTGAAGCCAGCAGGGACCATCAGATCATTTACTCAGATCTTCTGTATATCACAGGCCGCCATCACCTGACACACCAAACCCAACAACCAAAATCAGAGTAGAAGAAAGTACTTAGACTGAAGTAGTGCAGCCCATAGGAGACTAAGCTTTTATGGGCCACAGGCAGCCAATAGGAGGGACCAAGGTGTGCCAGTGCTTGAGGACCTTGCAGTGGCAGGGCACTGATTACATGAAATATACCCAGATCACCCTGGTAAGTGACTGGTAGCTGCATGCTGCAGAGGAAGGACAAAAAAATCCCTCAAGGTCGCTGCCAATCTGACCTAGGGGAAATTCCTTCCATCCCCGCGTATGGCGACATTAGAGAGCTCTGACTGACACGGTGCTCCTGCTGAGGCTGTTTGGCTCTGTCCCTGCCCCCACAGCAAAAAGCAAATGAGCAATTGTCACCACCAGAGCCAGCCCATCCATTGGATGGTTCAGAACAACTGTTCCGGGTCCTGCATTCTAGAGGATCCCATGGGGCCCAGAGTGACCCAGGGGATTAGTGGAGGACCTGGTGCCCACAGCAGAGATCAGGCCTGTCCCCACACTCACCAGTGATGGCAGGAACAGAGCAACCTGACCCCAACCTGCCCCGCTCCCATGGCTCTCAGCCACAACACTGAGGGAAGAGGTTTCACGGAAAGGGATGGGACAAGTCCCTGTACCCACTGGCAGCCAGAAATGGAGGAAAGAAGCTGGGAGCTGGCAGAGTGGAGCAGGCTGGGGCTGGGACACTCTGCCTCATGCCACTGCAGGTGAGTGCTGGGGCAATCTCTGCTGCTGGCATCAGGCTCCCTGCTAATCTGCTAGGCCGCATTGCATGGGAAAGAGAGCTTGGGGAAAGTGGCGGAATGGGGATAGAACCAGGGTGGAATAAGGTGGGATGGGATGGAGCAGGGCTGGGGCTTAGGGGAAGGGGCAGAGTGGGGGCAGGGTGGGAGCTGAGCAGGGCTGGGAAGAGGCAGGGAGGGACCTGGGGTGGACTGGGTGGCCCCACACCTTCCTAGGGAAGCTGCTGGCTGCAGTCTTGCCTTTCATTCCAGGGCAGAGACCGATTTTTGAGACATGTTAATTGGTTAGTGTGTTTGTCTGCTAATTGCACAAAAAGGAAAGCAGGGCAATACAGATTGTGCCAGCCACACATGTAATGGAGTCTCTTCGTTTTCACCTGTGATGGAGGTGACCCCTAAAACCAATTGCTCAAGTACGTTAAATCAGTCAAGCCGTAACAAGGGCCATTGCAATATTGACATCTCTAGAACATGGAGAATAAGGTGGCTAAATGTGGGATTTGCAAGTTGGCTCTCAGAACTAGTTTAGACTGCTTAGAGTAGTGATTATTCTAGTAACAGGATTTATGACTTGGGTGGGAGGTTGATAAAATAAAATGTAAATATTATTCTGACTTACCATATTTCAAGGTCTCAAACAGAGGACACTGCCATGGAGAAGAAGAGCTGGATGGAATTGGGGGGTTACAGTTTCTACTGTACAATTTCTTTCTCCTTTGGTTAGCTAACATTTATGAATAACAAGTGCAATGGTCTCCAAAATAAATGTAGCTCATATTTAGCTGTACCTTTTCACATGAAGTCAGTCTTTTCCTACTGCACTTCTTTCTGTTGTACCCAGGCATAGTTCTCTGTAGAGCACATCTTGCTCAGCAGCTGTTGAGTGATCATCAAGCAGCAATGAAAGTCTTGCAAGACATGTGCCTGACGTTGTACTGTATAAGGAGGATCCCTTTCAACAACTCAACGGTCAATAACATGCCACGGTTACTGCTACACTGCCGCTGGCAGTGATGCTTGCTTTGTAAAGGTGGCAAACCAATACACACATATGTCACTATTATGGCACACCTGAATCACAGTTCTACTAGAATTGATGTAGGGAAAAGGATGACCAAGTTAAAATCTCAGGCATTTGTTCATATTTCAAAAATCTGCTCAGCTGGATATTAGAGGATCAAAAAAAAAGAAAAAGAAAAAGAGGTCATATTCAGGAAAGCCCACATATATGGTAGCCCTAATTAGTCCCAAATTCCTTTTATCATAATTTTTTTTAAACTTTTTATTCCTGCAAACCCTCAAGTTCAATGTATGGTACCATACTTCAGCAGCGAGCTTCTGTTTATTAGATTTCTGTAATATATTAATTGAACTGTAATATATTAATTTAATCTACTTTTCAATAGTATTGGATTATACATAAACACAGGAATGATAGTCAAGGTCCCAGCACTTGAATTCTTAATAATCATCACTGAGCAAGAAGCCTTACTCTACTTTCTTTGCTATTTACAGCCTCCTGCAAAACGATCTGGGTCATAAAAATCACACATGGATATTCTGCGTTCTTTGCAGACTTGTGCATGAGAACTGAGTAATACTTGGTGAAATCACAAATTACCTCTCTCTACAAGGAATGCAGCAGTGAGCAGAAAGAGTTGAGACTGAATGTGAAGGGGGATTATTTTAGTGGACTGTTTACTGAACAGCACAATGATACAAACACCTACACGATCTCTATCAAGCATTCTTAAAACTATAATGCTCACTTGGGAAAATGAAGAAAGAGACTGACAAAGTTAGGGGGTACCCAGAAGTCACCTATTACAGGACAGATACAACAAAGAAAGCAACAGAACACCACTGCCCGTTACCTACAGCCCCCAACTAAAACCTCTACGCACATCATCAAGGATCTACAACCTATCCTAGATGACAATCCTTCACTCTCACAGACCTGGGGAGGCAGGCCAGTCCTTGCTTACAGATAGCCCCCCAACTTGAAATAAATACCAGCAACCATGGTTACCACTATAGAAACACTAACCCAGGAACCAATCCCTGAAACAAATCCCATTGCCAACACCATCATAGGACCTAACCACATCAGCCATACCATCAAAGGCTCATTCATCTACTAATGTCATACATGCCACCATGGGCCAGCAATGCCCCTCTGCCATGTACATTGAACTGACTGGACTGTCTCTACATAAAAGAATAAATGGACACAAATCAGACATCAAGAATGGTAACATACAAAAACCAGTGGGAGAACATTTTTAATATCCCTGGACATACTTTCTGAAGAAAAATACTTCAAAAACATACTGCAGTGTGAAACTGCTGAGCTGGAATTCATATGCAAATTTGTCACCATCAGAATGGGGAGTTGGAATGGCTTTCTCATTACATCAAGTAATTTTCCCCGTTAGGTGTTCTCACCTTTGATTCCACATTCACCCTGATGTTAGATTCCCATCTCTGTGTCTTTCACTTCATGTATCTGATGAAGTGAGTTGCAACTCATGAAAGCTGATGCCATAATAAAATCCTTAGTCTTTAAGGTGCCACCAGACTGCTTCTTGTTTTTGCTGTGAACAGAGTTTTCAGTAGTAGCCCTGATACATGAGATCTCTTTTCTCACTAGAACATTAACTCTACAGCTTAATTATGCCATTTTAAATAGCAACATTAAGTATTGGGAGCTGTTGTTAATGAAGAGGGTTGCAAAAGGGAAAAAGGATTGAAGATTTTATCTACATAGGAAAGTTTCACCAGCCACACTGGCATGAACCCATTAGTGGGTGCTCTTATTTTAGCCAGAGTGGCTTTTCAAAAATTCACCCGCACATCTACCAATGTAATATATGCCATCATGTGCCAGCAATGCCTCTCTGCCATATACATTGGCCTAACTTGACAGTCCCTATGTAAAAGAATAAACACACATAAATCAGATTTCAGGAATGGTAACATACAAAAAAAACCTGTGGGAGAACACTTCAATCTCCCTGGACACACAGTTGCAGATTTAAAAGTAGCCATCCTGCAACAGAAAAACTACAAAAACAGACTTCAAAGAGAAGCTGCAGAGCTACAATCCATTTGCAAATTTGACACTATCAGTTTAGGATTAAACAAAGACTGTGAATGGCTAGCCAACTACAAAGGCAGTTTCTCCTTTCTTGGTGTTCACACCTCCACATCAGCTGCTAGAAGAGGGCCTCATCATCCCTGACTGAATTGCCCTCGTTATCTCTGGTCTTCCTCTTGATTGATACTCCTTTCTTTTCATGTGCCTGTATATTTATACCTGCCTCTGGAATTTCCACTACATGCATCTGATGAAGTGGGTCTTTGTCCACGAAAGCTTATGCTCCAATAAATCTGTTAGTCTATAAGGGTATGTCTACACTTGCCCCCTAGTTCGTGCAATGAGGAGTAACAGTTAATTCGAGGGCAGGGTTTTGGCTCCGACTACCACGTCTACACGTGGCAAGTTAAATTGGGCGACCGGCATTTTAAAATGGTGACCGGCCGCGAATATGCTAATCAAGCGCGGGATATTTAAATCCCGCGCTTCATTAGCAACTTCGGTATGCTTCATTTGCCTCCCTAGTCCGAACTAGGGGGCAAGTGTAGACATACCCTAAGGTGTCACAGGACTTCTTGTTGTTATTGTATTGTCAGTTATTGTAACATCATAAGAACATAAGAACATAAGAACGGCCGTACCGGGTCAGACCAAAGGTCCATCTAGCCCAGTATCCTGTCTGCCGACAGTGGCCAGCACCAGGTGCCCCAGAGGGTGGACCAAGACAATGATCAAGCGATTTGTCTCCTGCCATCCTCTCCAGCCTCTGACAAACAGAGGCCAAGGACACCATTTTATCCCCTGGCTAATAGCCTTTTATGGACCTAACCTCCATGAAATTATCTAGCTTCTCTTTAAACTCTGTTATATTCCTAGCTTTCACAGCCTCCTCTGGCAAGGAGTTCCACAGGCTGACTACACGCTGTGTGAAGAAGAACTTTCTTTTATTAGTTTTAAACCTGCTACCCATTAATTTCATTTGGTGTCCTCTAGTTCTTCTATTTAGGAACTAATAAATAACTTTTCTTTATCCGCCTCTCCACACCACTCATGATTTTATACACCTCTATCATATCCCCCCTCAGTCTCCTCTTTTCTAAACTGAAAAGTCCCAGTCGCTTTAACCTCTCCTCATATGGGACCCCTAATCATTTTAGTGGCCCTTTTCTGAACCCTCTCCAAGGCCAAAACATCTTTTTTAAGGTGAGGAGACCACATCTGTACACAGTACTCAAGATGTGGGCGTACCATAGTTTTATACAGGGGCAGTAAGATATTCTGGGTCTTATTTTCTATCCCTTTCTTAATACTACCTAGCATCCTATTTGCCTTTTTGACCGCCGCTGCACACTGTGTGGAAGTTTTCAGAGAACTGTCCACGATAACTCCAAGATCTCTTTCCTGATTTGTCGTAGCCAAATTAGCCCCCATCATACTGTACGTATAGTTGGGGTTATTTTTCCCGATGTGCATTACTTTACACTTATCCACATTAAATTTCATTTGCCATTTTGTTGCCCAATCACTCAGTTTGGTGAGATCTTCTTGGAGTCCCTTACAGTCTGCTTCTGTCTTGACTATCCTAAACAGTTTGGTATCATCTGCAAACTTTACCACCTCACTGCTTACCCCTTTCTCCAGATCATTTATGAATAAGTTGAACAGGATTGGTCCTAGGACTGACCCTTGGGGGACACCACTAGTTACCCCTCTCCATTCTGAAGGAATAGAGAGGAGGTTTTCATGGAGGTTTTTAAGAAGGAAATAGAGTAAAGGCCTCAGACAGTAATTCTGTTGAGGATTTTGCTGTACTGATTCAATGTCCCTTTGTGGCATTTCAGAAGCACCATCGACAACCACAGCTACTTCTGCTATCACAGTCATAACCCACAGGCAACCTGAGCCTGTAGCAAATTCTGTCTCACAAGACTTTTCTTGGAGTGGGGCAAAACCCACTTTCACCACAGTGTTTCCACTGCTCATCTCTACCCAAAAGAACAAAGCAAACCACAATAGATCACAACTGACTGCACTCTGCTTTTCTTATGGAGAAGATAGAATCCATCACCTATGTGATTGTCTTGTTTAGAATAATGAGAGCCTCTGGCAGCTGCCTGTTAGCCTGCTCCTGTTTTTGAATATTTCCTAATGTCTTGTTTCTTACTATCCTGGTAGGAAAACTAGATACCCACATCACACTTGGAGCTGCTGTAGCTGTCTCCGCTCTGTATGGTTACTGCAGATTAGGATAGCTCAGTCTTTACACCCTTTGAAGTAATCCTATCCCTTTCCCCTTGTTGGGATTGGCTTTTAGCATGGAACATGTCAAGCCACTGATAATTGGTGTAGCCTATTGCATACATAGTAGAGCACCAGAAGGTCGGTGACAGTGACTGTTTGCCTTTCTGCTGTCAACAGAGCCTTGCTAAACTACACCATCTGGCAGGGCATCTGCTTTTAAGCAGAAATGCCTCCAACAGACCTTGTGCTTGGAACTAATTATTGACAGCGTGACCTCAAATCTACCGTGCAGTGGGCTGCCTTGAGGGATTATTTCACTCTAATCCATTATTCATATGTGGCCTGAGATGAGCAGTGAATCTTCGCCATCATGAGACTAAACAGACATTCAGACATCAGATCAGAGAGCTGGGGATGGGATGAAGAGGAGATGTCTGGGTTAGGATAGGTTAGGGTGTGCTCACCTCTTTGGAATATAAACCATGGTTAGGGATCGGATATGATGATGCAGAAATCTCATGAGCTGTTCTTAGGAAATAGTTGGACCCTCCTCAGGTGAGAATTATTCCATCTTGAATATGATGCATACTAGGCTTTTAAAAAAATAGGCCCTTTCGGGCTTTGGACCCAAGGGAGGGAATTCTATTTGAGTTTCCAGTTGGGGCTCCATCTCTAATTGCTGCTATCCTTCCTTTCTCAAGAGGCAATATTTTACCCCAACATTTATCACACTATTCAAGCAATCATGCCTCTCACTACCCAAAAGCCCCTTGGTAGGGTTCCTGACACACCTTCAGTCAGTAAGAATCACTTTTGACATTTATTTAAAGTTGCCATGAATTCCTATATGCAAAGCAGCAATGCGAATTTTAGTAAAATGTCTGTTAACCTACATAGTTCATAAAGTTTCCTCATATTCTGTGATTTTTACTTAAACTGAACCCTGTGTTGGTGCTGGCCATACTATGGTTTGAACCACAGTAGGTATAATCTTGTTATCAAGCTCAGTTATGACCAGAGGTGAACCAGGAAACCAAGAAACACCAACAACATCTTGACTTGTCTTGTAAATGGACAATAAAGGTCCCTGGCTAGTGACAGTTATTAAGTTATTATCGTCCCCAGGCAGACAAAACATAGGCCATTTATCAGACAATAGAAGGGGGCCACTGATGGGTATGGACTGCTTATGTGTCCGAAGGCTGGTAGTGGGCTTAAAGGGACATGGAACGTAGGCTGACAGGAGATCTTGAGGGGGCTGGGATCAGCACTAGTGAGGCAGCATGTGTGACAATTGCAATTCATTATGGATAACAGAATGTGACTGTAGTTTTCAAATAGGGTTGTAACTAAGGGTATGTCTACACTAGCCCCCTAGTTCGATCTAGGGAGGCTAATGAGGGCGACCGAAATTGCAAATGACGCGTGGGATTTAAATATCCCGCGCTTCATTAGCATGTTCTGGTCGATCGCCATTTTAGAAATTGACTAGCCGAAGTAACTGCCCGTCTACAGCGGCGGTGAAGCGGGATTCGAATTATATCCCTAAATTGATTTAGCTGGTAAACCTCATTCCAGGAGGAATAACAGCTAATTCAATTTAGGCTTTAATTCGAATCCCGCTTCACTGCCGCGTAGATGCGGGCAGTTACTCGGCTAGTCAATTTCTAAAATGGCGACTCAGCCGAACATGCTAATGAAGCGCGGGATATTTAAATCCCACGCGTCATTTGCAATTTCGGTCGCCCTCATTAGCCTCCCTAGATCGAACTAGGGGGCTAGCGTAGACATACCCTAACAGTCACAGCATCGACAGCACCTGGCTTCCCCGCCGTACCATACAGACAGTTTATTTTTAAAAAGTAATCTTGCTACAGACAACTCTTCTCAGTACTGTCATCGGTAGCACAGTTTCTTAATACTTTTGAATTGGTTATTGAGTAGAAACCACTAATGTGGAAAGACCCATAAGACGGATTCCTAATTGCCCAGTTAACAGCTTACATCTACAAGCTTCAATGATGCAAACAGACTTGAGATATGAAACTAA
Source organism: Rafetus swinhoei (assembly GCA_019425775.1). Classification (NCBI taxonomy): domain Eukaryota; kingdom Metazoa; phylum Chordata; order Testudines; family Trionychidae; genus Rafetus; species Rafetus swinhoei. The sequence continues at coordinate 231,269,102 of CM033437.1, forward strand.
TTGTCCAAACAAGTTTGGACAATCAAGAGAATTTGTGGCACATTAGGGAACATGTTGGCCTTTTCAGATGAATGAGACTTTGGGGAGAAAATCAAGGTTTGGTTAATTGATTTTCTGCCTGGATAGGATTAGCTTTGTACATAACTAAATTCTCTCTTTTTCTTTTCTTTTGCGGGAGATCTAAAAACATTTTACTTTGAGGTGCTAGCTAACTTAGCCACTGAGAGATAGTAATGTAGTTCTGGTACTATCCACAGCAGAGCAATCATGAAAGCTTCAAAAAAAACAGCAAGCAAATGGTCTGCTCGCACTTTATAGACTAAAAAAACATGTAGATGATATCATGAGCTTTCGTGGGCACAGCCCACTTCTTCAGATGACCGGAGAGAAAACAATATTAGGGTACGTCTACACTAGCCCCCTAGTTCGAACTAGGGAGGCTAATGAGGTGACCAAAGTTGCTAATGAAGCGCGATTTAAATATCCGCTGATTAGCATAATCCCAAATCGCCATTTTGAAACTGACTAGCTCGGCGCAGAGAAGTGGGATTCGAGATAAACCCTTAGTTCAAATTAACTGTTACTCTTCGTGGAATGAGGTTTAACAGTTAATTCGAACTATGGGGTTTATCTCGGAATCCTGCTTCTCTGCCGCATAGAGATGCAGGCAGTTACTTCAGGCTAGTCAGTTTCCAAAATGGCGACCAGCCAGGATTATGCTAATCAAGCGCGGGATATTTAAATCCCGTGCTTCATTAACAACTTCGGTCGCCCTCATTAGCCTCCCTAGTTCAAACTAGAGGGCTAGTGAAGACGTACCCTTACAGACTTCCAATAGATCAGCATGAGTAAGACATAAGAAAAAAAGATAAATCAACAGAAAAACAGCTATGAATAACATTAAAAGAATGAGATAATCCCAGCAATTATATGGTGTAACAGGATGGGTTTAGCAGAAATACTAAGAAGCAGGCGAGACATGTCGCTGCAAAGTCACAGGAGGGAGACTATTGGGCTCAAGAATTTGTTAAGGAGTACGTGATCTATCATTGCTTGTTTACAAGTCTGAATCCCAACCAAATCTCTATCCTTGAAGTCTGGTATATGTTGGTGCACCCTTGTGTCCCTACAGAGACCATTGACTTTCTAGGGGTTCCAGACTGGCATATGAGTTTAACTCATGCAGATTTGATTGCAAGGTCAGAGGCCACTTTACTGATAACCCTATCTGATGCTTCTCTGGAGACGTATTACTATGTGAAATAAGTCATTGGTTCCAAATGCTCTGCCCAGTGGATGGGGATCCTAGTTACAAAAAGCCACACATCATTAGTGCTACTAATTTGCAGGGTCAGGAGAGAGCCAAGGATTGATTGGCAATGGAAATTGAGCTATACTCCCAGCCTCAGATGGTCCTGCCAAGATGGGCAAGAAACATGAAGCATATACAGTTGCTGCCTGCCCTCCCTCTGTTCTCTGGATAGAAGACTATGACTCTAGGTTTGAGTTTTCTCTTATGAAATAAATTCACGGTTAGAAAAAAACCAAAACAAGTCTGAAGCAAAACAAGAATAAAGAAAATAGCTAAGTAAATGTTGACAGCAGCAGTAGGGACATGAAAGCAAGCCACAAAATAGCAAACTAAAATGAGGATGCATCATGGTGCATCAAAAGGTGGGGTAAATAATTTGAGACAGTTTTCAGCTATTTCTTATGTTAAAACCAGTGTAGCACCAATGAAATCAATGTTACACTGGCATAAAATTGGTGTAAAGAGCAGAGAATCAGGCCCATTATTCATTTATTCTAAATAGTCTAGCAAGAGCGTTCTGAAATTATTAATTATATCTCTCAGCAGTAGAGTGCATTTCCTACTGTTATTCACAATTATTAGTCAGTATCAGGGATTGCAAGTTGGTTAAAGAAATCTGTGCAGATGTTTTTTATTGTTCATGTTGATGTATATAGTAGTTGTAGAATGAAATTTAAAAAAAACCCAGAAGCCTTAAGTCTAGAGCTAAACCATCATTTTAGAAAGTTGACATGCCCTTCTGTATTGCAAGGGTCAGAATGTTATTTTAAAAGATCAGACATGTAGTAGAGAGAGTAATTTTTTAAATAATCTATCATTGCCCTTGGACAGAGTTAGAGTACCTAATATAACATAGAACTCATTCAAAGTGTTTAGAACTGTAAACTATTTGTACTCCCCTGTGAAATATTGTAAAAACATTGACACAAACATTCAGATGCCAAATAACTGAGCCAAATACTCAAGTGAGTGTCAGGATATCTAGGAAATTTTTATGACTACATCAGTGTAGGGCCTAAGTTTTCAACAGAGTTAGTGCTATGAGGATAAAATTAGGGGGTTCCCAGCTTGAAGGGGCCAGATTAAAGGGTCCTAATTTTCAGAAAGGCTGCTCAGTTCTTTCTAAAATTCAACCCCCTGTCCTTTACCTGAAAGATTTCTCATCAAAATTTTCATTTTTGGAAAAATTGCAACCATTCTCTAAGCTGGTTGGGAAACATTGTGGAGTTTTTTACCGTTATGTATCACTGTGGTTAAGAGTTAAGTAGGATTTCAACACACAAAATTCCTGCCAATTCTAATATCAGTACTGCTCATTACCAGAACTGTTTTCCACTACCATTTTGATTAGACTTGCCATTTTGCTGGTTAGCAGGTTTCATGCAAACGGGTCCCAACCATGGGAGCCTTGTGTATAGTGCATCTCCACTGCCGTTGAATTGAACAAGATTTTTGGATAAATGTTCCCACTGTCGACACGGCCTACCTTTCTATCCTTTTCATGTTGAATTTTAGCCTTTGGATTTTAGTAAAACTCAGCTTGAACTCAGATGACATTTTTATTAAGACTGCACAATCCTGCTACTCATCTTTTTTAATCCAAACCATGTGTCTCATTGTCTGGCAGAAAAATGAACTCGCCTTATTCATCAGTTTCACACAGTGGAGAGATCAATTTGAAATTAAAAAAAAATCTGGCTTTTATTCCGCTAATGGCATTTTAAGTATCCTACTTAATTGTAATTGATTATAATATCAATACACTTTCTCTACTTACAATGTGTTTTCAGACATTTAAATGAAGTATATAATTTGTTAGTGGAAAACAGCAAGAAAGAAAACTTTATGCTAAAAATGTGTAAAATAATCATAGTAACAAAAGGTGTTTTAACAAATGCCCAATATCCCAGCAACCTAGAAGAAGACTTCTGGCTACTCCTGAATTCTGCATGCTGAGTTTCTTCCCCCTTTTAGAGAGTTGCTAAGTGCTTTTCAGCTCCCATGAATTTCAGTGCAAGTTGAAGGCATACAGCACCTCTGAGAAAACAGGCACTCAATATCTATAAGACTGGATCAAAAATTCAAGCATGCTAAAAAATTTAAAAGACAGGTCTCTTTTCCAAAGTAATTAGCTACTTAACTCCCACTGGGTCCTCTGAAAAAGATCTCAGGATCAAATAGAAAAAGAATCAAAGTTTGGATGAAGAAGAACCAGCTCAGTTCTTAATTTATTCAAGCTTGGAATGGCTCGGTATCAAAGCAGTTTGGACATTCAAAAAAGTTAAACAATCATTTTTAATAGTGTTGTCCGTTTTTAACTAAAGCAGCTAGTCAAAGTTGGGAACCTTGTAGACAGTGCTAACTGGGAATAGAAATTGATAGAGACTAGTATGTTCTTTGATGAAATCTTGTTTATTTACAAGGACTGTGCAGAAAATCAAAAACAAAAGGAGCCACTTTTTAGCTTATAGGCCCAAGCTACTTTCAGCCTGCATCCGTGCGAGGATCAGTTCTTGGTTTGTTCCCAGGATGATTGTACTTACAAGGAGTTGATTGTTTTTTCTGCTGACTCTCCAAATCTCTCTAATAGCTATTTTGGAATAGGCATTATTCCTTGTAGAATGAGGTTTACAGATTTTGGAATAAGCCCTCCGTTATTTTGAAATTATTTTGAAATAATGGAATGGCTGTGTAGACACTCACATTGTTATTTCGAAATAACACTAGTTATCTCGAAATAACTGTGCAGTGTAGACGCACCCTTAGGTTTTTTTCTGCCCCACTCAGAACTAGTCTTTTCCAGCCCCACCCTCCCACATACAAATCCACCTGATCAGAACAATACCCAGTAGAACCCCATTCTCTCACATGGTGTAGTTTTCTAGGCAAATTCCATTATATCTGGTTTTGGTGTGGCCCCTTGACTATCTCCTACAGTTGTCTTAGATCAATGCAGTGTTCAGAGCCAGCAGTTTCAATGAATGTTTAACCCAGCTCATAATATATTGTTTTCCTGGTTCCATTTGGGACAATAATTTGAAAAGCCAAATAACTACATAGTGATTCTTGCAATACTTCCAATCCAGACTGGAAGCATGAAATGTTGCAAAGCTTATGAAAGAGCCTATTCTCACAAGACTTCTAGCCCAAACCTTGAATCCACGAACGCTTATGCACATGCTTAATTTTAAATACATGAATAGTCCCATTGACATTATTAAAACCAGGCAGATGGCTATGGGATGGCAGGATCATGGTGCTGTTTTGCCTAGTCAAGAGGATAGGAATTCACAGTGCTGTTTTTGTGCACTCGCCGCTTTCCTCCGGGCCCTGAGAGCAAGTAGTCAGAAGAAGGCCCACTTGGGACACGTGGCAATTAAAGGGACCCCAACCTCCTTCTTTTTCCTGGCCATTTTTTTTGGTTGGCTTTTTAAAAAAAAACAAAAACAAAAAAAGCACTGGGAATTCACCTAGTTGGATAACCAGCTGAAATTTTTGTATTCATCTGAAGAGACCCTCAAAACTCTCTGGATATGTCTCTACTGCATTAAAAACCCATGGCTGGCCCATACCAGCTAATTCCAGCTAAGGGGTTTGGGCTAAGGAGCTCTGTAATGGCAGTGCAGGCATTCAGGCTCAAGCTGGAGCCTGCCTCTAGGGGCCCTGTTTACATTGCAATTAAACAGACCCTTAGCTCAAGACCCACAAGCCTGAATCAGCTGACATAGGTCAGTCACAGTTGTCTAAGTGCAGTATGGAATGACACAGAGCCAGTCTTAGAGGTGGGCAAGCCGGGCGGCTGCTTGGGGCTGCCATTTTCAAGGGGCTGCTGACAGAGACAGTCTTACGGGCTGGCTGCAACCACATTTCGGCCTGACCTCCTGAAAGAGCTCTTTCAGAAAAAGGCATGTGTGGACGGGGAAGAGAAGTTCTTTCAAAAGAAGAGGAAAGAGGAAAAAGCACAGGTGCCCTGGTGGCCATTCTGCCCATAGTAATCACAGCTTACATGTGAGAGAGTGTCCATTCAGTGTGGACGCTATCTTTTGAAAAAGCAGATCACTTCTTCAATGCGCTTTTGCAGTGTGGACGCTCTCTTTCAGAAGAAGTTTTTTTCAGAAGATCTCTTCCGGAAAAGCTTCTTCTGAAAGAAGCCTGCAGTCCAGACATAGCCTCAGTCAGTTGCTAGCAGGTCAATAATTTAATTTTAAAAGAAACTGACTAGATTGAAGTGCAAATAGTGGCAAAAAGTAGTGTAGACCATAGAAGCAGCTAGCAGACCCAAGAAAGACCATGGATGGAACTCAGTTTCACCTTACTGAGTTTGCAGAACTACTCATCACTACTTCCTTCTCAGAAATGACTGAGGGCAGGTCTGCACTAGTAGCACTACATCAGCACACTGCTGTAGCGCATCTAGGGTATATCTACACAGCAAAGTTATTTTGGAATAACAGCTGTTATTCTGAAATAACTCTAGTGATGATGCTCTATCCCAATGGGAGAGCACTCTTCTGTCAGCATAATTACCCAACCCCTATGAGCAGTCATGTTGCCAGGAAAGTGTTTAGTGCTGACATAGCACCAGTATGGACAGCATTTAGGTTGCTGTAACTTATGTTGCTCACGGGGTGTGTGTGTATTTTGACACCCCTGAGCAATAGAAGTTAGATCCACTTACACAGATGTGTAGACCTGACCTTAGACTCAGACAGACTTTAAGCCAGAAAGGACCATCCTGATATTCTAGACTGACTTCCTGCGCACTGCAGGCCATGTAACGTCACCCACCCACTCCTGTAATAGAGCCCTAACCTCTGGCTGAGTTACTGAAAATCTTCAACTCATAATGGAAAGACTTCAGGTTATAGAGAATCTATTTACACTAGTTTAAATCTACAAGTGACCTGTGCCCTATTCTACAGAGGTGGTCACACTTCTTTCTTTGTTTTCTTTTGATTTTTTAGGTTATAGAGTCTTTTATTGTTGGTTTGAATTTTTTGTGGAAGGTCCAACTCTGTGTGGCTTCTGGCATTTTTCCCTTTTTCCCTTTTCTGTCTGACCTTCATGAGATATCTCTGTAAAATAGGGCACAACTCATTAACGTCACATATGTCGGTTCTCTCTTCCAAAGCAAGCAAAAATAAGTAGCTCTACCCACATTTTTCATTTCTTCCTTGTCAAGTCAATGGGCCATTTTCACAGCTCTGTCATGACTGTTTTTGCCGATAATGGCATGTCTTGAATTTCCTGTAAGATTTTGTCCTTGTTGTGAAACTCGTCAAATAGTTCATGACCAATTTTTAGCATGCATCTCTTCACGTAAACCCCGTCAGTGAAAGGCTTCCCCTCTTGAATAATGCTGTATGAACCTGCAAAACATGTGGAGTTTAAGATCCCACCTTTTTTTGACAATGTCAGCATTGCCCGATGTTCATTTTTTTGCTGCAGCTTCTTGCAGGCTTTTTTTCGTGGATCACCCGCGGGATATTTTGTGGTAAATGCTGCATGTTTTGTCATGAAATGCTGTTCTAAATTGGATTTTTTGTTTGTTTGAGGCCAGTCTCTCACTACAAATGAGACAGTGTGGAGATTCAAACTTATCCACAAATGTGTACAAGTCTGTCTGCTCCTTTTGAAAATTTCAGTACTTGTCATCTCTCTTTCTCTTCACCATTTTTGCTATTAGGGGTCCACAGAATTCACCATCACGTATGATGGTGGAAAGATTTCTCGACCAATCAAATAAAAAGAGAATATGCACGACCCCCAATGAGTGGAGAGGATGGATAGTTGTTAAAATGAACCGTTAAAGGTGAAAGAGACAAAAAAAGACCACCTTGACATGTGTAATTACGCATTTTTAAAATTTTGAATTAACTTTTCATTTTAATTTAAAAAGTTGTGTGCATTTTGGGACTGACAAAAGAGCCATAGTTGGTTCTATACTGAGCCATATTTGGCTCTAGCGCCATAGGTTGCAAACCCCTGTGGGAGGGAAGTTCTCTGGCATGGTACTGGAGGGACGAACATCTGAGCCATGAGGAAGGGCTGCAGGGTTCTCAGAGTGTGTGATCCATTGATGGCCCTATTATTCTAGCTCTGAGCTGTTTAGCAGTAGTCGTTTGCACAAGGCTGTGTGTGAATGCATAAGCCCAAGGCCACCCCAACTATACAACCCAAATGCAAATCCCACCATACAGCTCCAAAGAACAGAGAGAAAATGAGTATTGTTTGATTGTTCAATCTTGAAATGAGTATTGCTCCATGACTATGTGTTTAGTATAACCAGCTTCACTGAGCTGTAATTGGATTATACAAGAAGAATTACATGGCTCGTGCACATAAGATGGAAGGATGTATTTGTCCCTGTAGGTTTCATGAAGGGAACATTAATGTTAACTCTGTATTTAATTAGTACAGTACCTGTAGGGTATGTGCCTGTTGTCCCTGCATATTAACAATTTTTTTAACATTAATCCTAACATGGCTGGACCTCTGGGAAACATGTAGCAGTGCCAGGCAGGGCTGATGTGTACTGTGACATCCCTCTCCAATGGATTGCTTGAAGGGGTGATTCAGCTGGCAACACACACCAGTTCAGAGACAGGTCACTCACAAATTCAGAGATACACGATAAGAAAATCCCGCTTCTGGCCCTCTAAAGAGGACTCCGGAATCCACATTCTTACATCATAGACTACATGGAATTCTCTGGGTGCGTAGCAGATCAGCTCTTTGCACTAACAAATCACGCAATAATTATTTGGATGTTACAGGAACTGATTCTGCAGCTATGATGTTGAATGATATTTATTAATGTCAGTACTTCCTTTCTTCCCACTAGGGCTATATTTCATGTGAGTAAGTACTGAAGATGGTCAGAAAAATGCAGACATTTATATGAAAATGAAGGAAAAAAACTTGCAAAATACTTTTTGTAGCTCAGAGCAAGAGGGACCAAGATACACCAATGCCTGTGGCCCCTGCATAGTCAGGGAAATGTTTGAGTGAAGTATTTGCAGATGATCCTGACAAGGTGACTTGTATTCACACTGCTGAGGAAGGCTGAAAACCCCCAAAGGTCACTGCCAATCTTACCTGGGGAAGATTCGTTCCTGACCCTACTTACAGTGATCAGTTAGACCCCAAGAATCTGAGTAGAAACTTGCCAGATGAGCATATGAAAGCTAGAATGCTCAGAGCCACCTCTGAGACCTGGTCCACCAAAATCCAGCATCCCATCTCCTGCCAGGGTCATCTCTGCTGCTGCAGAGGAAGGAGACCAAAAATCCCAGAACTCATTGTGCAGGATGAGGGTGGGAAATCCTTTCTTGACCCCCACAGGCTAGTGGCTGAACCCTGGAAGCACGAATTATTCAGGGTGTAAGAATCTGGAAAGGACACCAAATGCTGCTGAGCCCTCCCCTTCTACCATCACAAGCAACCCAATCATATGACCCCACTCATAAATGTGTCCAGCTCCCTTAAATCTAAATTGTTTGTCCCCACAACTCCTTCTGGGAGGCTTTTCCAGAACCCCACTTCTCTAATGGTTAGAAACGGATTACTTCCTTAATCTGTTTACAAGAGAGCAGTCATTCCCTTCTCGTGTTCCTTTTTGCTAGGCTAAATAAGCCAAATTCTTCTAAGTCTGAGAGAGGCTCCATTCTCCTGAGCATCTTAGTACCTCTTCTCGGCACTTGTTCCAGTTGGAATTCATCTTTCTTAAATGTGGGGGACCAGATCTGAACACAATATTTCAGATGAGGGTTTACCAGTGCCTTGTACAATGGCATTACTACTTCTCTAGCTCTACTGGAAATATCTCGCCTGATATGTCCTAGCATTTTATTTGTCTTTTTTTCAGCCATATTACATTAGTGGCTCGTAATCAACCTGAGATCAACTAAGACACCCAGGTCTCTCTCATTCTTCTATCTCTTGCTGCTGATGAGCCCGCAGCTTGTAGCAGAAATTCATAGGTAAGATCCCAAGTGCGTGACCTTGCACTTTGTACTGTTGTATTTCATCCAGTTTCTTTCATTCTAGTCTTCAAGGTCATCTAGATCTGCTTGTATAATATTTGGATCCTCTTCTGTATTGACAATGCCACCCAGCTTTGTATCATCCCCAAATTTTATTGCCACACTTCTACTTTGTTTGCCCAGGTCATTAATAAAAATATTGAATAAGATGGGTTTCAAGACCAATCCTTGAAGAACTCATCTGGCAACCTCTAGGTAAGTCACTTTTCAGCACAATCCACCGCCTTCTCCCCTTTAGCCAGTTCCTTATCCATCTTACGGTACTTGTGCCAATCCCCATCTGCTCAAATCTAACTAGCAGTTTCCCATGTAGTACTGTGTCAAATGCTTAGGCCAAAGAGACAACTTTATTTGAGTTATTAATAAAGCCATATTGCAGGCAAGGAAGAGTTTGGATTACATGTGATGGATGGAATACTGGTCTCACTGAAGTCAATGGCAAAACTCCTATTGACCTTAGTCTGGCCATGATGTCATCTCGCGGCTATTCTACTCAATGGGACTTGACACTCCACCTGCTATAAACACTTAGAGCAGGGATAGGCAATTGTTGTCCAGACGGCTGCATCCAGCCTGACCGATCATTTTCTTTGACCTTCCACAGCTGATCTCAGGAGAGTTGATGCAGCAGCAACAGTCAGGGGGTGGGGCATCACAGTGGGTGGGCCACATTCACATGTCACAATGAATGGCAAGAGCCAATGGACTGGAGTGAGAAGCTGGGTAGAAGCTGCCATTGTGAGGTAGCACAAAGCAGGCTTCCCATTCTCCAACCCTCATCCCCACGGTCTCCCGTCCACCAGGGTTTAGTGTATCGTGTGTCTCTCCAATACCTTAAGGCTGCATCTAGACTGGCAAGTTTTTCCGCAAAAGCGGCTGCTTTTGCGGAAAAACTTGCCAGCTGTCTACACTGGTCGCTTGATTTGCAAGAACACTGACGATCTAATGTAAGATTGTCAGTGTTCTTGCGCAAATACTATGATGCTCCGCTCAGATAAGCCCTCTTGCGCAAATGTATTTGCACAAGAGGGCCAGTGTAGACAGGAGAGGACTGTTTTGCGCAAAAAAGCCCCGATGGCTTTTGCGCAAAAGCATCCGTGCCAATCTAGACGCTCTTTTCATAAATGCTTTTAACGGAAAAACTTTTCCGTTAAAAGCATTTGAGGAAAATCATGCCAGTCTAGACGCAGCCTAAAGGTTTCCGTCTCAGACTTGGAACAAGAGATTTATGGACTGAAACAGTAGTTTTTATAACAGGGCCTGGAAAGGATTAACAGAAAGAAGAACAGCAGGTTTTGAGCCATTTATTTGACTCCACCAAGAATTAAATTTTTGTTAATACCCACGGAAATTCCATTCCTGCACTGGAGGAAACATGTGGCCTTTTTCTGGGCTAGAGAGAAGGCACAGAGTTTAATGTGGCTCAGGTGATCGCTTGGGTGACCAGACAGCAAGTGGGAAAAAACCTGGAGGGGGTGAAGAGTAATAGGCACCTATATAAGAGAAAGCCCCAAATATCGGGACTAGCCCTATACAATCAGGACATCTGGGCACCCTAGCAGTCATCCCCCCTCGAAGAGAAAGGACTTTTTCCCTCTGCTAAAAAAAACAAATCAAAAGGATGAGATTCAAATACTCACCCCAACCACAAAGGTTTTGGTGAGCATCAGAGTAAATGAAATCAAATGAACTCCAATGCAGATTTTGCCATGCAGCTGATTTCACAGCTGCTCACTGGAGTTAGCACTTCTCCTCAGGATATTTACAGAAAGGGCTGATGAGAGATTTACTGTGAAATATCATGAGGTTCCCCAGTAAATCTCAAGATCCTCTGTAGTAACTGTAATTACTTCCCGTCAGTACCAAAGCAGACATTTTGAATTTTACAGCATGAGTATAGATTGTACTAGAAAAAATTTTCTCTTCGTTTTTCATCTCTCTCCCTGCTTTCCTAGCATCAAAATAAAACACTTTAGTAAAGAAGATTGACAGCAGGGTCTGCCAGTTAGCTAAAGAGAGCTCAGTTCCAGGTTTGCTCTCTTTATCCTTCACAGCTGAAGGGGAAATTGCTACAGCTCAAGGTTGCACTTTGAAAACTAATAGTTCCAACAAATCCAGTTCCTAAAAATGTTGATTGGGAAAGAGATTACATTCTTCCTTGAGTCAGCAAAGCTCATGATGATTCAGATCATCTGCTCTCGAAAGGTACCTGATCTGTCAGTCGCCTGACAGTTTTGAATGCAATTCTATGTAATTCTATACTGCCATATCAGTGAAGTATCTGAGCGCCTTTCGCATAAACTAGCAATAGTTGCCAAGTGTAGAGGCCAAAGGAGATTTCTTATTTACCACTCAAAAAGTCATATTTTTCCGTGTCCCAATAGTAGGCATATGATTTTGTCCTGGGAGCAGTGATATTTTAGATAGTTGGAATATGATTGAGACAATAACATATTGATGGGCATAGTGGGTGTTCTTTAAAGCATCCATTTTGTAAGAGTTTGCCATTTTAGAGAGATTCCCCTCTATTTAAAATTGAGAAATGATTGCTGCCAGCAATAGCTCTCATAATGGGAGAAACTTTTAAGCATGACTACTCTCCGTTAGGACACCTCATCTTAGGATATGTTAGTATTATTATTCATATCACAATAGCACCGAGATCACAACTGAAATTAGAGGTCTACTGTACTAGCCTTGCACATACACCTCTCGAGAGGCAATCCCTGTCCTGTAGAGTTTACAATCCAAAAGACATGGCAGAAAAAAAAGGTAAGAGACAGGAAGCACTAGCCCCATTTTACAGATGAGAAGTGAAGGCACAGAGAAATAACGCAACTTGCCCATGACAGTAGAATTGGGGTAGAATTGGGAACTGAACCTAGCCCTCGTCATATCTTTCCTTTCTAATGTGCCGATATGTGACAGCTTATAATACACAGTTATTTATTCAATAAACATACAGTATTTAATTGGATCCCAGTCCTGCAAGATGCCAATTATTTCCTACAAGGTCTGAAATTCCTTTAATTCCTGTTAACTTCACTGGGAGTTGGAAGACACTCTGCACTGTGCAAGAGACCCTAACTACCATGCAGAATTGGATTATTTATGACTAATAACGGTGCCTACTGTGGAGGTACCTGGGTGCCCTTCACTGACTAGAAAGGATATTTATATTAAAACAAGATTCTGAAACAAAATACTTGAAGATGGGAATGTTATTCCCCAATTGAAAGAACATGGTAATATAAGCCTTTAGTTTTATTTTTTTAAATGCAAATATTTGGAAATTTCCAGTTAAGGCCGTAATGCTCCCAGGATGCTCTGCAGTTCATGTTTAGATAGTTTAATCTCTCCAAAATGTCTTTTACAAATTTGATCTAGTTGGCCACATCGAGGGATTAACAAACAGACTTTATATCTTTAATCGGGTCAGCCTAACTCTGTGGAGGTGGTAGATAACTGGCATCTTTGATGAGAATATCAGACTGCCCCAGGTGGGCAAAACTGTGTAGTAGGAGGGAATGACAATTTATGTAACGTTAATTTTAATTATTCTGACTTTGAAAATTTTACCATTTCATCATCTCTGTCCCTCCTGAGTCAGGTCCCCCCTTCAGTATAAGAGCCAATGAAAGCCCATGATCCTTGTCATAATTTCAGGATAACTATGGCTTTACTTCTGCTCTGTGGTCCCTCCAGGGCACACCCTTAAAGTGTCTGGCTCCCAGCCATCACTGTCATTGGTTGGAAACCCATGTCTAGCTTCCTCCTAATTGGGGTATATCCACTCTCAAAAGTTTCCTGCCTGCACTGAGAATTCCCCTGCAGGGCAGATTGTGTAAACAGGTCTGCTTTGCATTTTCCTTAGGGGCTGTAAACAGTGTAATTGCTCACAGTTAGGTTACTTTACAACTCCTCTTAAGCAAGCATGTTTATTCTTAAGGTAAAAGTATTGCATAGAAAACATGAAAGCAATTAACCTACACACATGCTAATAAGCTTACCAGACATTATCCCAACTCAACAAGGGCTCTGGTAGGAATCAGTCCTTCAACCCACCCCCCAAACAAGGGGAGCCAACAGCCATGGTGGGCCCTGGGGAAGGAGAGGGGGCAGCTCCACACTCCCAGAAGACCTAGCATGTAATGGCTACACAGGTAGAACCTCTTTAATCCAGCTCTCTCTTGTCTGGTGACATCCATGGTCCAGTATAATTTTAGCCAACCAGATATCTGCATATCATGTGTTTGGTCAAGTTTCCCATGATCCCATAAAGTGTGTTTACAGCCACCAGTCTTGGCTCTCAGTGTTTCGTGCTGTTATTTAACTCTAATTTGTCCCTAAAGGTGTGTCTAGACTACAGGGTTTTTTCGAAAAAAGTGGCCTTTTTTCCAAAAAACTTCCCCTGCTGCTGCATTCTTTCAAAAGTAAATCGAAAGAATGCGGCAATTTTTTGACCATGGAAAACCTCATTTTACAAGGAAGAATGCCTTTTTTCGAAAGTGCTCTTTCGAAAAAAGGCACTATGTAATGCAAACTGTGCTTTTTCAAAAGAGAGCATCCAGACTGCCTGGGTGCTCTCTTTCGAAAAAGTGGCTCGCTTTTTCGAAAGTACTGGCTGTAGTCCAGACGCTCTCTTCCGAAAGAGGCTTGTAGTCTAGACGTACCCAAAATGTCTTCTAAGAGCTCAGTAAGCCCACATTTCTCAAACTGTGGGTCCCAACTCCCCCGGGGGGTCGCAAGCAACTTAGAGGGGGGGTTGCAGTATCACAAAGTTTGAGAACCCCTGCAGTAAGCTTTAGAAGACAATATTGATCTCCCATAGTTGGGCAGATTCTCTTTTTTTGGCATTGATCAGGTCTCAAGGGTGCTGGACTAGAGAGTTTCCACCTGTAGTAACAGAGGTTGTCCTCTGTGTGGACCTGGCACAAGAGAGAGAGGAGATATATTTACAGCTATTTGCTGAGAGCAGGGCAATATGGAAGGGTTTGATTGCAGGCCCTGGAGGGGAGTGTAATCTATTGTGGTGGTTCTCAGTCAGGTGCATGTACCCCCTGGGATATGCAGAAGTCTTCCATGGGGTACATCAATGCCTCTAGATATTTGCCTGGCTGTACAACTGGCTAAGTAAAAGCACTTGCTTTTAGTACAAACTAAAATGTCATATACTGTTTATACTGTGCTGTGTACACTGAAATGCAAGGACAATATTTATATTTCAGTTGATTAATGTTATAATTATATGGTAAAAAATAAGAAAGTGAGCACTTGGTCAGTAACAGGGCGTAGTGACACACTATTTGTATTTTTATGTCTGATTTTGTAAGCAAGAAGTTTGTGAGTTGAAACTTGGGAGTGGGTGAACAAGATAAGCAGACCAATGAAAGAAGTACAGTAGTCTGGGAAGACTGAGAGCCACTGATCTAGGTGGAATAGACTCTTCTTCCTTTGTACTCCCTAAGACTCTCAGTTCTCTACCATTAGCTTCTGCCTCTTCTACCCAGCATTCTCCAGATCATGCCCTCTAACCATCTCTCAGCTCCTACCCCCTTTACTCCTATTCATGTCCTATCCCTGTCTCCCACCACAGTATCCTCAGCTTCAACCCCTCTACCCTGAGCTTTTCGGCTAAACTTTTGCCAACATTTTTTTTTTAAGTGGGGGAAAAAAGTCTATTTCACTCACCTTGATATAAAAAATAACTGAACCACTGTAGCTGAAATCTCAAAAATAAATAAAAGCAATCCAGAGGCCAGTGCCTAGTATTGGAAATTTCAGCCTGAATAGTTAAGGTTAGGCAAATTTGTAAGCAACTGCAAACAGGTTTTTATAATGGAAAGTGTTGAGCAACCTTTACCATAGGTGATGGTACAAGATCCCCTTTTAATGCTATCACCCAAATTTCCTCCATCCCTTCTGTACAATGGCTTTCACTACTAGACTGTCCTACCAGATGCCCATAGAAGAGAATTAACCCTCTGGACCTTAACTGCTAAACCTTTCTTTTTAATGCCAGCCTTGAGGAAAGAAATAGGAATGAGAGGCAAACCCACTATGGTCCACTTGACTGATAAATGGCCTCACAGGGAAAATAATAGCAGCTCCAACACGAACTGTTTAAAAATAGACTGGACAAAGATATTGAAAGTTAGAATATTATGTTAGATGCAGGAATGGAAATAATTACTTAGTAGATCTGTTCAACTATGTCGAGTCCTTGCAGTCATAGGATTAACTGACACCACATGCTCATTCTAGTCACCTGCAAAAAAACCATGAATGATGTGGAAAAGCAGGTTCTCTCACCACAATTTCACTCATTTATCCAGGATATGTCACATACCACAGACAGGGAGAAGAGGCCTACACCTGGCCTGCTGCATCCTACATTGTGTAATGTGTTCCAAGTTCCACCATGGAGAACCCGAACTCCACACCACACAGAGATTGTGTTGCCATTTGTATCATTTATACCTTCAAATATTAATCTAGGCATTTATTCACTCTAGCAGCCAGACACATTTGACAGCCCCGACATAAACCTGAGTCAAAAGTGACATGTCTGCTAGTGAACCCAAGGGCATGTCACTGTCACACATTATTTCCTTTTGTGCTATGTTGTCATTCTGCTCCTGCCCCTGGAAATGTCTGGTATGTCACAAACAGTGGTTCTTCTGCATAGAGCATTTGTCAGTAGCAAACAAACTTATCCAATAGTTGTGAGCTGAAGACTGTAATGATGTGTGAGGGGTATATATAGTATGTGGCTAGCTTAAGAACAGCCATATTGGGTCAGACCAAAGGTCCATCTAGTCCAGTATCCTGTCTTCCAACAGTGGCCAATGCCAGGTGCTCCAGAGAGAATGAACAGAACTGGTAATCATCAAGTGATCCATCCCGTCTCTCATTCCCAACTTCTGACAACTTTAATTTAAAACTAGTATTAAATATAAGAGAAAACTTTGCAACATATCCCAATATCACTCACCCTGGAATATCTCAGCAATCTTGAACCCAGTCATTGTATAACTTGACCTTCTCCTAAAGTACTTGAACCCATAAGGAAGATGGGGGTGCTCAGCTGTTTCCCAGGACTAAGAACTAAGTCAGGTAACAAAGGGGCCATATATACCACTCCCTGCATATTGTTTGTAGTCATTTACACCGGTGCATAGTGAGTGCAAAATAGGTGCAAAATGCTACCAAGTCACAAAGCTAATGCATTTGCTTCCACTTTGCACTCGTGTCTGGGTTATGGAATGCAAAGCCATTAAAAAGAAAACAAAAGCAGAACACTTTGGTCATACTTTCAGCTTATGAAGCAAATTGGAGAGCAGCGAAAGACAGATGTGTTTATTTCTAAAAATGTAAGACTGGAATCATGTTACTTCACTCCACTGAACCAAGACAAGTATGTGTACATACGCATGTGTGGCCCTGAGCTTACTCCCATAGAAGACAATGGCACAACCCTCACTGTCTTCAGAGAGTATGATCAGACAGGAGCAATGTACCTTGGCAATGGCTAAAAAGTTAGTAGAAATTAGTGCATATTGCCACCTCTCTAACTTCCTCAGATGTAAACCAAATGGCAATAGTCTTCGAAATGGACTAAGGACACGGTCAATACCCACTGAATTAGGATCCCAGAATCATAGAATCCTAGGGCTGGAAGAGACCTCATGAGGCCATCAACTCCAACCCCCTGCCCAAAGCAAGACCAACCCTAACTAAATCAGCCCAGCCAGGGCTTTGTCAAGCCGAGACTTAAAAACCTCTAGGGATGGAGATTCTACCATCTCCCTAGGTAACCCATTGCAGTGCTTCACCACCCTCGTAGTGAAATAGATTTTCCTAATATCCAACCTAGACCTCCCCCCATGGCAACTTGAGACCATTTCTCCTCATTCTGCCATCTGTCACTACTGAGAACAGCCTCTCTCCATCCTCTTTGGAAACTCCCTTCAGGAAGTTGAATGCTGCTATCAAATCTCCCCTCGTCCCCCCCTCCCCCCGCCCCTCATTCAACTACCTAAGGAATTGTTTCCTTTGATTTCAGTGCATGTTAGACTAGGCTCTACATTTTGTTGGCTTAAAAAAAAAATCAATCCCAGGAGAACTATTTGGGTGATCTGAGTTCATAAAGGGCACCTGAAAAGTGTTTTAACTAATAGTATGCAAAGAAACACTAAAACTATTCTAACGGAGTTCTGTTTGGCTTTCTCTTCCCTTTACCATACATGGCCACAGGGAGAGGAAATGCCATGCTTGCTTGTCAGGAAGTGCTCTGGTTAACTGCTTCTCAAATACTTTACTTTCATTTTAAAACTCACTTATTGCTAATATTTGAACTCCAGGCATAGTCTGCTAGTCATTTGGGCAAATTTACACTATTTTATTTTATTTTATTTTATTTTAATAGCATTTCAGGTCACTTCTAAACATAAATTCTGAATGTTTGTTCACTGTTACCTGCAAAGTTGATACTGTAGTACAGTTAGTGAATACATTAAAAGAATCTTCAGATTCTTTATACTAATTCATGAATCATATTTATCTGTATAATAATGTGTGCATTTGGTGAATTTGAACAGGTACATTTGTACATTCTAAATGGCTTTCACAAAATTTCTTGTAATCTTAGTACATACCCCAGTTGAAATTTTGCTCAAGTCTTTTTTACAACATTAAATACTCCTTTAGCAGCATATGCAATATGCACATGCCTAATGCATTCTGTACTTTGTCTACATTGCTGGAATGTATTGTTCATCAACAAACCCATATAATTAAATGCATCTACTTGATAAGCAGATGAGGAGGAGGAAAAGTACTTAGCAAGTGAATGGAGAGATCAGGGAACCACAGAACCTTTTGATCAAATCCAGCTTGAATGATAGTAACTGAAAATTGTTAGCACTTGATGACTATTCAGTGTGTACATGAAATAAGTCTAGTTTGAATTCAGTCCGTAGGAAACTGGCATCTTCCTCAGAATTGCAGTTATTAACATTATTGGAAGGAAGGACATATGATCTGATCCAATGCCTATTTAAATCAATAGAAAGACTTCTGTTTACTTATGTGGATATGAGATTAAACACTCTGGCTATGTCTACACTACACTGTTCTTCCCGGAAAAAGCTACGCAAATTGCAAACCGCAATTTGCGTAGCTTTTTCCACTTCTTTTTTCGGAAGAGGCTTTTCCGACATTTGGCCCATCTACACTGGGCCAAATGTCGGAAAAACCCCCTTTTTCAGAACATCCCTTCTTCCTCATAAAACGAGGTTTACAGGGATGCCAAAAAAGTGCATCTGCTCTTCTGAAAAAAATTTCGGAAGAGCAGATGCGGTCCCTGGACATGGCAAAGTAGTGAAGACATAGCCTGACCAGAGACTGAAGTGAAGCATATCCCAGTGGGTTCCTTCCACAAGAGGGACAGGAGCTGTTCTGTTGATTTTTTTTAGAAAATTTGCTCTATGGTAAAATTCTTCAAAGCAGCCAAGTGAATTAGAAGCCTACATCAATGGACCATAGGCTCTTAAGTGCCTAAGCCAGTTGGAAAAATGCGTCATAGGCTCCTAAGGCATTTAGGCACTTTAAAAAAGTTTAGCCTAGAAACAGGTTCACTTAAAAATAACTATAGATAAGAACTGTACAGCCACATACTTTAAAGTCCAGGGGTACAACAAGTCACATGCAGCGTTGTTTTCAGATTCACCAGAACTTAATTTAAATTAATTCAACCATCCTCAAGATTACTTGCTTTTTGTAACTTTTGCAGTTTTAATATTGCAGACGCACAATGGGTAAATCACATTTGTTTTGAGGCTTGGAAGTCAGAATCAAAATAGTCTCTTAACATTGCACTATAGTTCATGTAGTTGCTAGGTTAAATGTTTAATACAGAGTTGCAAGCTTTATCATTATGACTCATTGTTAAAGACCAGACTGATGAAAGAATACTTAGGGTTGACACTTAGACGTAAGTTGATAAATGATTCTATTTGGAGATAGGCCAGAGGCCAAACCCCACAGTCAAATCACACTGCAAACTGGAAGAAACGAGGATTGCATTCTAAATCCTGATTTGAATTTTAGAACTGTCCCTTTTTGCCAACATACCCATCCAAGACCCTAGATTCAAACACCCACAAACTGAGGAGTCAAAACCCTGCTTTGATCTGAATTTGTACTTTGCATCCATCTTGGTTTATTTTTATTTCCATTTAAGTAGCCAGCATTAAACCTCCATTCACTTTTACCTCTAGAACTTGGCACTTTCTGCTCTTTTGTTCAAACTGAGTTCTAGGCACTTAACTTTATTCTCCTTCTCTTTGCTTACATTGTGCTAACTACCTTCTTGTCTATTCTCAAATGGCTAGCAAACTTTTTTCCATACTGTCAGATCTCTTAATGGAAACATTTTGTGGGGTTCTTATGCGAAAACTCTACAGTTATATACTGGAAGATGATCAAAGCATGCAGGGTTGTGGTTTTCATTATATAACTGAAACAACAGATACAACACTTGAGAGTATGAAAGATATCTGAAGTTCATGGCCAGAATTTAATCACCATTCTACTTGTTGCTCAGCGCTGAAAGGACAATGCCGGAAAATTGCACTGGCAAAGTATGAAACTAATCAGGACAGAGGCTCGATATGGTAAAATTGATTGCCATGCTGATGTGTGTGGCATTCAGTCAGGATTCACTTGTGTGTGAAACAGTTTATACCTCTTAGTGTCAAGGTCCCTTCTGTTACATCTCCTTTCATCAGAGGATTTCAAAGTGCTCTAAAACATTTAACCTTAATGTCCATAAGTATTATTTATGTCGGATAAAATAGAGCAGCTCAGGGACAAAGACATGAAGTGACTTGCTCAAGGATTCAAAGAAAATCTGTGGCAGAGCCAGAAATAGCACCTTCCTGACTCCCATTTGTGTGCTTTCACCTCAAAACTGTTCTTCCAATTTGGTATGGAAGCGATACTCAGAATGCTTCATCATCAACCATTTGTATGGCAGCGTTTTCTGTGTACTGCTTCTTATTTGTTAATGTGTTTAGGAAGTTTGTTGATTATTGCCTCTAGTGGGCATATCAAAGTTCCCTACGCTAGATCCTCTCTGTGAAAAGCAGTAGCTGTTTGGTTCCTGTACTTCAGCACTCAAGACCAGGCCCTCAGCTGAGGTAAATTATCACAGTTCTATTGAAATAAATGGAGCTATGGAAATTGATACTGACTGAGGACCTTTACTAAAAATGATAAGTTGTAATATACTCAGCAATGTCTAAACTGGAGTTCTTACTGACTGTACTCAGTTAAAGGACTTAACTTTGGATTGTCTCCTTCATTTGATTTCCACTCACTGCGAACAGATAGCAATGGAGATTATACCTTAGGACATTATACTTCCATTGAGTTAGGGTGCATGGAGGTGGAGGTTACTTAAGACAAACAAGCATTCAAAGATTACAATACTCAACCAACCTATTCAAAAAACAGTCATGTCTGCAAAATTGGACTGGGAATCTTGGGGCGATGGGATTTCATGTGGGATATCTAACACTTCCTGCTTCTGTCAGGCTGAAAATATTGCAAGAACAGCCATGTCTATGATTGTCTAGCATCTCCATTTCTGATCCTGGTCAGACTGAAAAAGCATAGAGAAACCTTTTAACAACTGCGTCTATGGGCACTTGGTATCTCTAGAGAGGACTTTCATAAAGGATTCAAATCACTTTACAGATATTAAATTCCTTACAACAGCTCTGTGAGGTGTTATCCCCATTTTACAGATGGGGAAAACAAGGCACAGAAAGGTTAAATGACTTAAGATCACACAGGGAATCAGTATCACAGCTTATGATAAAAGCAAGTAGATCACACAGTCAGCATTTCAACTAACACTGATCTAGGTGAGCATGCAATCTAGCTATAGGAAGTTGACATTTTGCATTGGAGTTAATTTGTATTACTGGGGCCCCAGGCAAGGACTGTGACTCCAATTGGGCTAGGCACTATACAAACATAAACCGAAAAAGGCCTTTCCCTGGAAGAGCCTACAATCTATTCTGTCCATTTAGTTGCATCACATTGGAATTTTGCATCCATCTGAAGTGGGTTGGATTTCCCCACCCTTCCACCCCTCCCTTCCACCGTTAATTAAATGCCTAACTAAATTCCTATGAAAGTCAGCAGATGAACTCCGATTGAGCCACATTTAGCATTCATGGGAATGAAAAAAAAAAGATAAAACAGTAGAGATAGCAAGTGTCTAATGGGGACAATGAATGCAAATCTTAAGAAAAGGATATATGTAGAACAACATAAAGAGGAAGTGGAAATGGCTTGATCTTTTGAGCTTATCGAGATAGATGATGGCGAAAAGAAGAAAAAGAGAAGTCGCACAAATAATACTTTCACTTCTGGAAATGGAGATATTTATTTGTTAAGTTAAATAAATCCAAATGATAAATAACATAACATTTACTTCTGAAAAAGTTCCATCAAAATTAAACAAAAGAATGAACCTGCGCCTTCTGATCATGCTTGTGATTCTGGCTATGAGGAAAAGGAATGGAATACTATAAAATCTAGGTTTGTTATTGTCCATTTCTTGAATCTTACAAATAGGACTTTGCTAAAAATCACAAGAAAATGTTTATGGTATATTTTGCAAAATGTGACTAGAAAAAAGACAACAAAATACACTTGTTCAATATGGTCTATAACAAAGAACTCTTCGCTACATTGAGACGTCTAGACGTGCACAGTCACCATAGCCATCTTGAAAGGAGACATTCTTTAAAGCAGCACTGTACGCTACTCAAAAATAAATAGGTTATATTGAAAGAAGAGAAAATATGTTATTGCAGGCAAAGAAAGTTTATGTATTAGTACTTGTAACAGTATTAGCCATCAGCAAATATTTGCTACATTGGAAAGAATTAGATTTAAGCCCTAATCCCAAGACTCTAACCAACCCATTTTGTGATGTTTGAACATTCTGCACAAATACTTTTGCCCCTGACTGTGCCAAAATGATGATGATTTCAGGAGATGGCCACCCAAGCATTCATGTCATGCTGACACAGCACCCAGCTTGTAAAGGTTACATACATTATAAATGATGCAACAAATACTACATTTCATTCACAGGGGTAAAATGAATTCATGGCATTATACAATCTGAGAGGCATAACTGTTTGCTTATCCACTTTAAATACCATGCCAAGAACATGAAATATTACATTACCATCACACTTTTCAATGAACTGAATAAGGAATGCAAATCCACAAACTACTACAATGGAAGTGTGAAATTAACCACTGTGCATTGGGACTGCAAAATGCTGAAGACCCGCATGATTCTTCCCCTTTGGGTTAGGATCACTGACCAGGAGGCATTGTTCTGTGTGAGCAAGCAAGGACTCCAATTTTGGCCAGCCCCTAATGGCCAGATAACGGGGAGGCTCTCTTTGTGCGTCAGCACAGATGGCAGCCACAGACTGGTCCAGGTTAGCTCATCTTGTATCATTTTAACCACACACTACACTTCTGATGACTATAGCTGTGCAAAATTTCAAATTAAGCTTCAAAAATATTGGAAAAATCAGCCTTGGTTTGAGTTTTGCCTGCATTCATGTGCCATAAAGTTTCACAAACAAGGACTGTGATTGCTCACCCAGCTGGGAGACCGGTGAATTTCAACCTCATTTCATTGTCTTCATCGGGCCACCCCACTGCAAATACATTGAGCTAAAAAGCAGAAAGTCCAGGGCTTGTTGAAAGGCAAAAAAAGAGACTGGAGTCAGGGAGAAGGTGACCGTGGAGAGGGTCTCCTTGTAGGTTAGCATTCATGGAGTTCAAACTTACAAAGACAAACCTTTTATAGGCTGCTTCACATCTAGCTCCTGTGGGCCAAATTGCAATGTTTAGTTCACAAACAGAACAACAGCATAGGTCATGCAGCCCTGTCACTGACCTCAGCAGGCCTTCTGCATGGCGTACTCACCAAGAGCAGAGCTGTTTCAACTATTCTATTCAAATCAATGGACTCTAAGAACCTAATGCCTTTGAAGATTTGGGCCTTAATCATCTGTGAAAAAATCTTGGCCCCAGTCCATTTGACTACAATAACACATTTTTGCCTGTACCTGAATTCACAAATTCTCACCAGATATTTGTGTGTACAAAATATCTAAAAGGAAACTTAAATTGTCTTCCTGTTTTACCTTTCAGTTTGGCTCACTTACTGGAAGCCACTAAAATACTGTATCTGTCTGCATTCACTTATTTCCCCTTCTCTAGAATAGAATACTTGAGTCTATGTGCTCAAAATATACAGTCTGGAATCGTAGTTATTTTAAGACAGAGACCTGAGTAAAAAAACAACAACATGTTGGCTTGTGTCCACCTACCATTAGTCTGATGACAAGATACAATCTCAGGTCCTCCAGATTTCAGAAATACAAAGGGAAGGGGGAGTAGACTTTTTCTAAGGCAGGAACTAAGTGTATTTACTTTCTGAAGACATTATCGGTGTTCCTTGCAAGTTGCTTTATGCTATTAAAAAAAAACCTTACGTTGTAATCTCCAGAACCTTAGGAAGTGTCATGAAGAGAAAGAAAAATGGAATGTGTTATAGTTCATTTTAAAAAATTGTTAAAAGAAACTTTTCTTTCCTCATTTTACCTCTTTTTTCAAATTGTTACAAAACAGCCCAGCTCACGGGCACAACAGTTTTAACAATAACATGCAATCTGTTACATTCATCATCATCCACATGCTAAATTTGATATTTTATTATTAAAGTGGTTTGCCACTATTTCTTTTCTATTAATTTTTTTTAAATCACTAGGCACCTTCAACCTGCTCCATTTGTTTTTCACCAGGTGCTTTCAGTGATAGGCAGAGGAACTCAGTAGTGACCTATTACAAAATACAAGTATAAAGAGAATATATTACACATATATCTAACTGACAAAATTAAGGCCCTAAAGTTACTCATACATGCACATACTTTTCACAAGATTACATGTCACCACTACTACTGTTGTAAAACTGGGGAAAGTAGAAAATGACTTACAAATGCCAATCTCATTGTATTATTTAGGAATGAGTGCTTAGACTTCAAATTCAAAATAAACAGGAATCTAGGTCTCTGAATGACTGAAAAATTGAAGCATTTCTGTGCTATTCTGGGCACTGTTTCAGGTTTTTCAGCACTCTGGCCACATAACAGACTTCCTGATTTTTAAGTGTCTGGAAATGTATGGGAATGCTTTGATTCTTCTTCAGTCCCACTGGTAACAAAAACTATTTGTAGTCCTCCTGTGACTGCTACACTTACAGCTTCTTCTGCTTTGAAAGAATCAGCCAGTTTCAGGGTTGTTCCCTGATCCAGATTCTCTGACTTTGTTCTGACACTGTGGTGCTCCCTAAGTAGAGAAAACAGTCCTGGCTCAAGTCACAGCTGGCTGGATCGGAAGTCCTTTGAGAACTCCACATGGGGTAAAACTGGCCCAGCAAGTTCCTATACCAACTGCCTCTCCACTCTGGCACAGGGAGGATGTCAGGGAAGGAAGGGCAGAGATGGACCAGAATGAATGGGAGTGAGGGAATGGCCCTAAACCCATTCACAAACTTTTGGCAGACCAGTAATATTTTGATATTTATTATGCAAATAATGAATATGCAAAAAAAGCAAATAAAATGTTACCTGTCCACCCGACCCCCATCCAGACCCTTGCTCCCAAGTGCCTAAAATCCTTTGACCCCCGGCCCTAAGCCCCGTGCCCTTTGACTCTTTAACCTATGACCCCTACAGCCCATGCCAATACCCTCTTGCCTCTTGATCCCACCATGCTCATACCCAACACCTCTTTTCCCTTTGACCTCACCCCATCCCTTAAACTCCTCAGAGCAAGGCTGCTCCCTCTAGGGAGCATGGCTGTTACTGCCACGTGGGCAGGGGAAGCGGCCATTGGCAGCATGCCCCCTTCCTCCCCAAGCACATCTCTTGTCCCCATAGGTGGGGGGGAAGGGGACACAGCGCCCCGACCAGGCCACCATCTTACCTGGGAGGAGGGGGGAAGAGGGAGCCACCTCCTGCTCCACCTCCTATTGCCGCCGCCTCAGCCCCAGCACCGCCACTGGGCAAAATCAGCCACCACGGCTGCCAGAGCTGAGCTGCTATGAATAGCCGGCTTCAGCTCTGGCAGCTGCCATGGCCCAGCAGCCAACAGTTCACGGACCAGCACTGGTCCACGGACTGGTGG
The DNA here is from genome assembly GCA_019425775.1 of Rafetus swinhoei. NCBI lineage: Eukaryota > Metazoa > Chordata > Testudines > Trionychidae > Rafetus > Rafetus swinhoei. Next base: position 231,294,754 of record CM033437.1, read on the forward strand.
TTGGAAACCACTGCTCTACGGTGCTACCATACCAACACAAACTAGGAACCTTTCAGTTTTTGCCTGCAGCATCCACATGGGGGAGTTACAGCGCAGCACTTTGGGGCACACTGCTATTCTCACACTTGTATTTCCAACTGTGTGGCAGTGTAGAAATGCCCCCGGTCTGCAATTTGATTCCTGTTGGATGTTCCTGGAATTCACCATTGAATGCAAATGATGCAATAGAGTTCCTCACTGCAGAACTAAGAGATGCTTGTCCTGTGCCTCTGAAGTTATGTTGCCCCTATGTCCAGAAGCCATGATTTCACCTTCTGTTATAAACCTGTAGTCTCCTCCCACACAGCAGCTGCAGCAACCATATTTTAGTTTACTTCTACTGAGACAGTGACAGGTAGTGGCAGCCTTCTTCCTAGTCACTACAAATAGGGCTGCCAGATACTCTCAGAAAAAATCCTGAACATGGCAGGGACAAAAATTGGTTGAGGAAAAAAAAAAAGGCTGCGCCTTTAAATCCGAGAAAATACTGGACATTTTATATGTCCGGTATTTTCTGGGGTTTTTTACTGGACAGGGCCACAAATACTGGACTATCTGGGTGAAAACTGGACAACTGGCAACCCTAACTACAAACAAAAAACAAACTAATGCAGCCCAGGTCCGTATTCAGGAATTTCTGGAAGGAGGGAGGAGAGATTTTTTTTTTTGTAAATGTGGGCAATTTTTTTAAATATAAAGGAGTTCAAAATAGTCATGCAAAATGAGTGTGCATAAGAGAGGTTAATGAAAAATTTGAGTGGAAACAGTGATTGGTAAAATGATTTTGTTATATCATACTACATATCTATCCAGTAATAAAGGTTCTATAGAAATTACTGGATCTTGCTGTAATATTGTAAGTGAAAAACAATATTTCAAAGTATTTCAGTTTTCATCTTTAGAATTTTTCAGTCAGGGCCTGATGTGGCCAATTCCAACCGCTCAGACACTCCAGTCCCACCCCCCGTAACACACTAGATCTGAAGGCCTTTTTAGCATTGCCCTGCGGTGTGTGCCTGGAGGTGACGCCTGGGTCACATTTTCAGGCTTCTCCCTCTATCCCCCGCAGACCCCAACCCCCATTTTTAATAAAAGGAAATGAAAACCCCTGTCCCTGCCTGGGGCGGGCAACAACCACCCACAGCATGAGCCCATGCTAAACACGTATGTGCCTAACACCATGCCGTGCCTACTGCATTAGCACAAGGAGCTGACTCCCAGCGCAGAATCCACAAGCACCAAAGATGCTGCACCCAGCCCCTGCTCCTAGCATGAGGGCACTGCTGTGCGTGCACTCACAAGCCCCAGTCAAGAGCAGCCTCGGCATGGCTCAGAGCAAGGCTCCACACCCCGCAGCCGCCTTTTCCAGTTCACAGAACTGCGCCTTCTGTAGAAAGAGGTGGGACTTTAGCCCGTGCCCTTTGACTGGCACATTAACCTTCACACCCCCCTTGTGTACAGGCCTACAGCCTAACATAGGAAGTCTGTATCAGGAATTCTGGAGATGAATTATGTTTCAGCGTAGACTACAAGAATACTACAGAGCTTTTAGTGCATTTCATCAGGGTCTACACAGACACTTCGTATGCATCAGGTTAGCAAGGTATAGGTTCACATACCTGCTTGTCGCGAACTAAGAGTTCATGTATATAAGCCCTTAAAAACATATGAGGTTAGAGATATTATGAGTCCAGAAACATTCCTTATGCTTAAATAGGGAATAAGCTAGAATTGATTAATATTTCCAGTACTAGAATAAAGATTTTAAGTGTACCAGGTGTAGTTTGGGCCTCACTGCTACCCTTAACATTTCAAAGGCAATATCTGAGGAGTCAGTATGGGGGATTTCAAATGTCAGGAAGGACCCATAGAGACCATTAGGAAAAGATTCCGTTAGTCTGCTGCTTCAGTAAAACAGAGAGGGAACAGAATATAAGATGATTGCTGAAAATCCTGTGGGCTGCTCCAACTCACAAGGTACAAACCACCATACTAAGTTTTCCAGTGAAGATACCAGTTTTCCCATGAACCTCATTAGATTTCTCCAAAGCATTGGAGAATAAAATTCCAGACTAGTTATGTTCCTACGGGTAACAATTTCTCAAGAAATACTTCACTGTCCTGGCATGTACAATAAACCAAGTTATCCAGCCTGGCCCAAGAAAAAAAGCATCTTAGTAAAAATTGCTACAATTTGTAGTAAAAAAATTATTTAATTCTGTGAAATCCCTCCCTGCTAAATAGCCTTGCTTAAATAAATGAATAGGTCCATGATGAAAGAATTACCAGGTTAGGAAGTATTCTATAAGATCTGTTAATACAGCAAAGACAAGGCAAATTACAGAATCCTATAAGATCTGATCATACTACTATCTAAAACACTACGTAATCCAAATAATCTCCCACCTTTTAGGACTGAAATGCAAACCTAAATAACAATGTCTGTTTCATGTTTGGGAACATTAATATTTAAGGTTATTTTATTCTGAAATGTACAGTTAAAAATCAGAAGCCAGGAGATTTCTCTGTTTCTATTCTATAAAGATACTTAAGGGATTTTTTTAAAATTATGATTTCCATATTATAGGCAGCTGACCCTAAAAATAAAAACATTATCAAATCATGAAAGGACATGAAAAAAAACCCCTAAAGCATTGCCTGTTCAGAACTAATATGCATAGTGTAGGAAATACTTGTGGCAATCCAATGTCTGTTGTGCTTGTGTTGCTGTTTTGACAATTTGTCTAAATTTGTAGCTACTAATGATGGAGCAGAGAGCAAGGATGCTAAAAGTTTAAAAGGCTAAACTTGCAGTAGAAATTGCAACAAAGATTATGTACTAATATTTTATTTTTGTCACAGTCCTAAAAATAAGAGACTGATTTCTTCTGCATTAGAAAGGTTCCAGGACCATCAGCCAACTGAGAAACAAACAACATTCAAAATCAAAACAGTCTGTGAAGCACTGGAAGGGGCTAAAGCAGCCTAAGTGAAATGTACTTGCTTCCTTACATTACCCACTGATCTCAAGGAGAGTGACAGTGTTATATAAGCACCTGACAGGTGTCTTTACTTTTTGCTCACTATGTTTTTAAAGAGTACTCCCAAGTGCTGTTGTATAGCTTGGACCAGAGATGGTCTGGGAAGACAAATAAAAAATAAGACTTTAAGGCTGGCATTGCAGTACAAAAAGGAAGGGATCTAATTGTACAAATAGAACATCATTTCAAGGAAAAATGATTTCCATTGTTTTACCAAATTTTTAAAAACACACCTATACTCACTGGCATACGTTTGTGCTACAAGTACATGAAGAACTTGGTCCAGTGTTCCTTGTGCACCTCAAACTCCCATTGAGGTCAATGAACATTTGACATAAGAGAGAACACAGAATTAGACACAAAGAATGCTGAGTCACTAGGTCGGGCGCAGCCCTTATGACAAAATATACTATTCCACAACAATAGGTCAAAACCAAGCGACTTGGATTATTTTTTACTTCAAATTTTCCCAAAGAATTTGTCAGTGTTCCATTAAAATTTATTACCATTTTTAAATCATCTCTAGACCATAATGCTACATGAACATGGTTGTAAACTGCAGTATCAATACTGTGGTTAGATAAGCTTTTCCAATATCCAGGCGTTGCTCTATTACAAAAACTGGGCACTGTTTTACCAGACTACAAGCACCCTCAAGCTCTGACACTCAGCAACCCCTGGTTTGAACAAAGGAGTAACAAAGGAAAGAAGCAAAGAAAGAAAGGGGGTTGCACTAATCTGGAATGAAAAGGATTTTTCAACAGCAGGTAGCATTTGGCACAGTCAGCAAAAGCCCTTAGAGGCTCCACCTCCCTCCAATCTTTAATGCCCCTTTTAAATTGATCTTTTAAAATGGGAACCAGACAGGTTCAGCTGTGCCGCTTCCACCAGTAATTTCATACTTGTGTCGAGTCAATTTCATGAGAGCTATTTATTTCTCTGTTCTGTAACACTGTGTGGAAGGACTTGTCTCTTGTTTGGCCTTCACATTATCAATGGAACAAGCAGCATCTTTAAGGTCTCTACAAATCCATAAATATTTTCCCCTTTCTCCTTTGATTTTCTTTTTGGAGAACATGGAAATTAAAATGAAGAGGCTCCTCCATGCCCTTCCTTATGGCCCTTAAGTGGAGGACTGGACTAACGGCTCACACTGTTCTAGCTGCATTCTTAATACTCCATTTTTATGGAGAAACCAGAGCTGTAGAAACTCCTCAGGCATGGCATGGAACCCAGAATCAGGCAGCACATTGTCATAGTAATGATGGCTGATAAACCTCCCATGCAGGTCCACTGAAAAAGGCCAGAAGCCATAGATGGTTACTTCTTCACACAGACCTAGGGCTGCACTAACCAGGAAGAGGCCTGTTGAAAGACGCTTGGCATGGATTCCTTTGCTCTTCCAGAACTTGCCAATGTCACGCAGGAAGTTGGGATTGGCAAAGAGCACCATCTGGTTGGCACCAAAGTCCTCCAGGGTGTAGTAAACCCGTAGGGATGGCTCTGTCCCCGTCTTCATAGAGAATGCTGGCATGTAGATGTAGCTATGGTTATAGACTTTAACACTGTCCACAAAGGTTTTTCTAGACCAAAGCAGATTTTGGAATCTGTGGAAACAAAACAAAGGCATGGAAGGTTACATGTATTTTCTTGGCCATTTCAGAATCCAGCTCAAAACTGACCTTCATGTATTTACCCCAATGCATGGATTTTCTCTAGTCCACCATGTGGACTGTTTCTGCCATTGTGCCTAGCCATTCCCTTTGCTTGTTAACACTGGTCTCCTTTGTCCCTTTTTCTAGCGCCGTCTGGACCTGTCTTCCTGTATCTCTCCATTCCAGCTCTTCGCTTCTTTTCAAATCTCATGTGGAAAGGAGCCTTTTCTCTTTCCTGAGCCTCTAAATCTCTCAGACTCTCTGTTATTGTTTATCATTTAAACTCCAGGAAAAACAATGGGCTTGCAGTTGAGGCACTGGCCTGTGACTCAGGAGAGCAGAGTTTGGTTCTTGGCTCTCCTACAGATGATGCGATTCTGGGCAAACCACTGAAGGTGTGTCTACATTGCAATAAAAACAATCTTGGCACTGAGTCTCAAAGGCCAGGTGAATTGACTCAGGGTTGGGATGGAGGACTAAAAATTGCAATATATCTATATTTAGGCTCGAGCTGGAGACTGGGCTCTGAGACTTCCCCCTCTTGTGTGGGTTTCACAGCTGAGGCTCCAGACTGAGCCCAAACACCAACACCAAAAATTTTAGTCTCCACAAGCTAGAGACCTGTAAGCCCAAATCAGCTGACCTGGTCAGCTATGGCCAGTATTCTCTGCAGGCTCTGCACTTGTGTGGCCACTCAGGATAGATTCAGATGCCACCCAGTTGATTAACAGAGGGTAGGTCTACACAGCTACATTATTTCAAATCTCATGATGTTATTCCAAAATAACAAAAAGCTTGTCTACACTACAAACCTTTATTTCAAAATAATGTCGCGCTGGAGGACTTCTTACTCCAACTCCTGATAACCCTCATTCCACGAGGAGTAAGGGAAGTCAAAGGAAGAGTGTTCTTCCTTCAACTTCCTGTTGTGTAGACAGTGCCAAAAGCCGAATTAAGCTATTTCGACTTAAGCTACGCAACTGATGTAGCTGAAGTTGCATAACTTAATTTGACTTTAGCTCAGCTGTGTAGACGTACCCTAAAGTGTCCACAGTTAGTTGCTCATTCACACATGCCTCCGTACACATTAAAAAAATGATTCTGCACGTGGGTGGAAAAAATCCATACTTGGATAGAAAAGATTAGAGGGAACATTGGCGACAGGAGCTCTGAGCCTCTATCTGGGCGGGGCTGATTAATCACCTGTGAAGCTGTGCTGCCACACAGCTTAGCGGGAACCCTAGTGCAGATATATTCCAAATCTCTGTACCTTAATTCCTCCTCTGTAACATAGGATATTTCTGTATCTCTAGGCTTTGTAGGAAAAATCCATTGATGTTTGTGAGGCAGTCAGATACCACAGTAATGGGGGACATAAATCAAATATGAAATATGAAAAGCATTTTTGGGATAGGGTTTATACAAGAAAAATAAACAAGTATATTGTAATAATGGGCTGAACTTGTTTAGATAAGAATTAAAGCCAGTCAATTTTTTTACACTGTCAAAACTGACAAATTTTATTAAAATTTTTAGCAGAAATGTTTAGTATTTCAGCTAAACTGCCAACAACTGGAAAATTTTCAGTTTTCTAACGGGGGTTGGGAAATGAGATTTTTTTTTCAGGAAAGCAGATATTTCTGTATTCTCTTTGTATCCCAAGTACAAACATTCTGTCTGAAAACTTTTGGACAGGTGATTTTTTTTTACCAGTCCAAGTAAAAATCCTTGTTTATGCTCCTTAATAGTGACTAAAATTAAACTAAATGTAAAGGATCTCAGTCAGATTCTACATCAACAGCAGTAAGAAATATGTATATAACCAAAATGCATTCAAAAAGCCATAAGACACCATTTGTTTTGGTTATATCTTTAAGATTGTTTAAATATGGTGTTGGAGGTTTACATTGCTTCTGATTCCGTTTCTGGAACTACAAGGACTCACCAGGCACTGAGCAAAAACAAGCATAGAAGCCAATGTGCTGTTTAGGATAAAAGGCATCACAAAAATCCTAGCCAAACAGACTAAGCTAAACTCAGAATCAGTATATAAGATGGAGCAAGATGCATGTTGTTAAGTGGGTTTAAAGGTAGACTATATTTCTAGATTACAAGTTGACGACGAGCCAGAATAAGGTACAAGTTAAAGTAAAATAGCTCCTATTGGCAACTACCAGGATGATGTAAAATGGTATCAATTTTTGTGTGTGTGCTAAATCACAGCTCTGACTTTTTGGCATGTAAATTACATTGGGCTAGACCAGTGGTCTGAATATGAACCTAGATGACCTGTAGCAGTTGATTGTTTAACACCTTCTATCAGATAGAGATGCCTAAATATGATAGGCTCAAATGTAGTCATAATGTTGGTGCCTATGGACAATCTAATTCTAAAAGGAAATCACTTTCTTTTGAGCATTTTGAGCATCTCCCCATTGAAGAGAGCAGCAGAGAGAAAGGGATAGCAGGGAGCAGCAGAGAAAGCCATATAGCTATGAGATCACAGCCTTGTGTTTAACAGGGTGACTTAAAAAAACGCTTTTTATAAAAAATATACACCAATGCATATTTAAATATATATTATATGTAATGTCCTTAATATTTGTATTAACAATTACTGTAGCTATTTGGGGCAAATTCTGTTCTCAGATATTGGGATACAGCTACCAGTAATCTCAAAGGGAGTTACAGTGGCAGCACTGCATTTGACCCACTTGCAATTAGCGATCGCAGCATTCTCTTAGCCTCTTGGATCTCCCTGGAAAACAACATCCTCATGGTTATGATGATATGCCAGTCACTCGCTGGGCATGTGACTGCCAAATCACAAATTTAGCATTAAGGATTAATTGCGGGTTCCGTTGTGGTATGTGGAAGTATTGGATTCAGAGAAAATAACTCTGATGTCAAATAAGAAATACTGTATTTTTAATTAAAACAAGCAGCTGGGGAAAGAACAGCATGCATGATTTGTGCATTTTCCCTCTACTATGAAAGTAACTCTGTAAAGTTATCCAGATTTGTCAATGTCAATGCAGTCAAATAACTGGTTAGCTCTTTGCTGAAGCACATTGCCAGTCTAATGCCTAGGCTGATAGAAAATGCTTAAGTTGGAGCCTTGTTTCCTGCTGTCATATTGTATGTCAATTAACCAATCAAGGTCAGCCTACAGTCACACACTTGAAGCTATTTTGATGCTATGAACTAGAAGTCTGATCACACCGATAGATGGTTTGTTTCCAACTGGGTTCAGAATTCCATCTCCAGCTAGTAATACCCTACTTAATCATACATATTATGCTTGTCTACTTGGCCGACATGCCCCTTTTATCTCCTTAGTCTTCCTCAGACTACACAATTCAGTCACCATTCAATGGCAAACTCAAAACCGATTTCACACCCTTATGCAGTAAATGCAATAAGCAGAACACTTTTGGGTAACTAGAAGTGGAGGAGATGAGAGTCATTGCTTTCAATGGCACATAGTATTTGTCACTAGGTGTACAAATACTTCCAGTATCCCGAAATAGCTATTCCACATCTTGACATCATGCCTGTTATTTCGAAATATTTTTTGAAATAACGGGCATGCTATTCCAATGTCCCTGTAAACCTCGTTCCACAAAGATTAAGGGACATTTCAGAATAGTGGTTTATTTCTAAATTTGGCACTGTGTAGACAGCGCCAAATTACGAAATAAGCTATTTCGAAATACACTCGAAATAATCTACTCAATTTGTGTAGCTCAGATTGCGTAGCTTATTTCAACCTAAGGATGCAGTGTAGACACACCTTATAAGTGTGATTATTTGAGAGAGATTGACCTTAAATATTATACCTGAATATTATTTTGCTATATATGCCTGTTCCCGACCATGCCACCTGGAATTCCAATATATTTTTATTGGCTGCTGTTTTCAGAACTACAGGTTCAGCCTCTCAAGTTCAGCACTCTCTAGCGTGGCAACATCATGGACCAGAATGATTTTAGTTAGCCGGATGTGCACTTATCATGGGTGTGGCCAAGTTTCCTGCTGTCTGATAATATTTGTTTACAGCCACCAGTCCTGACATCCAGTGTTCTTTGCTGTTATTTTCTTCTAATTTACCCCTAAATGTCTTCTAAAGGCACGTCTAAACTACATTCCTCTTTCAAAAGAGGAATGTAAATGAAGCCGATCGAAGAGTCAAATGAAGCGCAGATTTACAAATCTTGTGCTTCATTTGCATAATTGCATGAGAATGCTTTTTCAAAAAATGGTTTTTCCAAAAAGAAACTGCAGTCTAGACGGGGTTCTTTCGGAAAAAAAAAACCCTATTTCGAAAGAACTTGTACTCCTGAAAAAATGAGGTGTACGGGTTCTTTTGAAAAGGGTTTTTTTTCCAAAGAACTCTGTCTAGACTGTGGTTTCTTTTTCGAAAAACCCTTTTTTGAAAATCGCTCTCACGTGATTATGCAAATGAAGCACGAGATTTGCAAATCTGCACTTCATTTGAATTTTTGATCTGCTTCATTTGCATTCCTGTTTCAAGAGAGGAATGCACTCTAGACATAGCCTGGGATAGGCACCACCACCACCAGACATTCTGTGTGGAGTGAGCCAGGCACCTAATTAATTCACACATGAAACCACTTAGGTGCTTAGGCTGCCTGATTCCAGGAGAGGGGTTCCTGTTCATGGATTGCTAAGCAGAGATTGGCACCTCCCTGCAGCCCAGACTTAAATGCCTACTTCTGTGAGAGGAGCAGGGCTCAGCACAATTGCCTTTGGTTGGCATCTTCCACTGGCTAGCTTAGGCAGCTCCCCACCTAGTCTGCTGGCTTTTGTGGCTCACATTGATAGGTGCCCATCTCTCTCCATTTAGGCTATGTCTACACTACAAGGTTTTTGCGCAAAAACTGGCGGAGCGTCCACACCTCAAGTGCATTTTTGCACACACAAAAAAATACAGTAAATGGACAGGACAGAGGGCTTTTGCCGGTAGAGTTATTCCTCTCCCCATGAGGAATAACTCCTTTTAGCTCTACAGCTCTTGCAGGGGTTTCTTGCGCAAAAAGAGCCTATCCGAAAAAGCACAGGTGCTCTGATGGCCATTCTGTTAATGGAAATCAGAGCTTTCTTGTGCAAGAATGCCCATGTAGTGTGGACGCTCTCTTGCACAAAAGCACATCGCTTTTGCAACTCTCTCTCTCTCCCCATTTCTGTCTCACACACACACATGCATGCATATACACACACACGTACATGGAAAGATACTGTATTGAAATGGGAGGGGGTTAACAGATGTTCCTGTTCTTATGGTCTTCCACAACATAATCTTGTTGCAGACATCATATTTAGTTAGGAGGGAATCAGGAAATATCGAACAAAATGTTTCCTAGACTATAGCACATATGCAGCTATTTCTTATACACATGCCTCTAAATTTTGAAGGTGTGTGGGGGTTGGGGGAGAGGTAGATCTTCCATTGGTGTAAATTGTGCATCTTATTAATTGTACTTGGTGATTTTCCTAGCTCATTATTACATTGTGTATTGCCTATTGTTCAGTATTAAAGTACAGACTCAATCAATTACCTTCAGCCCAATTATTATTACATAACATTTATAGTGAGCTAAACACCTACATCTCAGATAGGCTGGAGTCCATTGTGCTAGTCAAACACATAGAAAATGAGTGTCCATGCCCCAGAGTTTATAATCTAAAAGACAGGATATAACAGGTTGATGAGACAAGCACACGTCTTAACATTGGGTGAGTGGGGAAGACAGGAACAAAAATAACAATGTGGGCACTACTTAGCCAATCAGGAGCAGTAATCATAATGCTCTCTATGATATCAGGGATATCAGAAGCAGCTCTCTATGATATCAGGGATGTGAGATGGATCTTGTCATAGAGAATACCTTGCCACTTCCTATTTAACTCACAGGGCTCCTAGCTCCAGTGCCTTTGCCATTTACAAGTAGATTGTCACTCCATGAGTTGTCAGAATCCAAAGCATTTAATGCTTTATAGATTAAAACCAAATTCTTAAACTCCACCCGAAAGTTAATCGAAGATGAGTTCAGGCTAGAGAGTATAAGTGCTAGCCAGTCTTCAATAGAAAACCCACTCTTCCTCTCTGCTACTGCAGAACCTTCTGGCAGAAGTAGCCATCTTCTTCATTCTCTTGCGTCCACAGATGCAACACACCATTCAGTGTCAGGACTCATTAACCCACTAGTCCCCAAACTTTTAAGGATTGGACCCCCCCCCCTTACTGCTGTTTGTGCCCCTACACTTCCCTCACACCAGAGTTGGGGCAAAAGAGTGGTTTGGGGCAGGGGAAGGGTGACATCGACAGAGATAAGGGGGTTGAGGTTGGGACCGCATCTGGGGCCATGTATAGTGCTGGGAGCGGGACCACACTGAGACTGGGAACGAAGCCAAGCATGGGGACAGGAGCCAGGGATGTGGCTGAGGATGGGGCCGGAGCAGAGCTGGGGTCGAGGAAGGGCTTGGTGGTGCAGAACAAATACAGAAAAAGCAGTGGCTGTGTATTCTTCCCAGAAATGATATGGCAACATTCCTGGAACTGCAAAGCGAGTTTTGTTACTGTGCCCATTCATTCTTTGCTGTCCCAGAGATAGCAAAGAAGGCAGAAAGTGGGGAAAATAGCTTTTTGCAATATGTACATCTATACTACAAATGGATGAAAAACTGTGGCCGAAATCTATTTCTGACAACATATGCGTATTCGGTGACATCAATGCATTTAGCAAATTTGTGCCAATTTTACTGAATCTGGGACACAATTCAGAAAAAAATGTAAATGTTTGTATGCATATTTTCTAAAAGAAACATGTATATTTCTCAGTTTTAAATTACTTTTCATTTCAAAGTTTTCATTCATTTTATTTTAAAAAAACCAATGTTTTTAAATGGTCAGCCACGAAAATGTTTAGTTTCACTCAAATCTAAAAAAGTTTTAACTTTTTCACATGCCAAAAATTTCATTTTTTAAAATTTTCATGTGACCTAAAATGAATTTTGCAGCGTTGCCAATGAAGAAAAATCACCTGGTTCTACTCTGTGCTATTTATTCTACTCAGCTTCCTATATTCATGTACTAGGAATTTAACTGAAGTCACAATTAATATTACATAGGCCACTGAGGTTCCATCACCTGGTAATTACTAGGAAGAGCTGGATTTGAAATAACCTACAAGTAAAAAGCCTTGGGCGCTCTTAACAGTCCCTATGCCTGTGCTCTCCTCCCATAGACACATTCACCATTGACCTCTATGAATGACACTCGGAGGCTCACATTTTGAATGCTTGGGAAAACAAATTCTCATCATCTATAGAACAGGAGAGGGATTTTCTAAGTCATATAGCACAAAGAATCATTTGACCCCCCACTAATGATCTGCATAAATACTGAATTGCAGGAGAAATTCTATCAATGTGCTTATGGAAATCATATTAATACTAAACAAGTTCCACTCACTTAATGCTATTACAAGAAATGACCAAGAACTGAACAAAGGTTAGGCCATTATTTTAAAGCACTGCTGCAGAAGCAGAGGAATAAAAGCCATCTATTAGCAATTCTCATCTCTTGTCTCTCTGGCATAGTGCTAACACTTTGCCTGGGAAAGACCACAGAGCAGGCCCTGATGGTGTGGAGTGCATCCTGAGCTAACTGGCTTGAAGGCTTCTATAAATGACATCATGAGGATTGCTAGGGATCAATGATATCCAGAATAGCCAATGCCATGCTCACTAACTCATCCCTCTCCCTGAGTTCTGCCCCCTATACTGGCTGCTGGGGTAATTACACCAACATTGTGCTTCTGAAGCAACATCCAATGGCAATTATGTTGACTACAGAGCACTGAGTATCAAGACAGTGGACTTAACTGCTAGCATTTCCTTCAACAGGAACAGTCCAAAATGCAGCTTAAAATAGGAGTGCCTTTGGGGTTCCTGCACTGCCTTACTGAAGTTCTCATTTGTTTTAGATACAAGGATGCGGTGGAGGCAATCACACATTAGCCACTGGGCCAACAGGGCCCATTCCAGAGGCCTTGACCAATTGGGGAGCTCTGGGAAAATGTGCACCACTGCACCATCTGATCTGCCTGTCTAGTGCTCCTGATGGGAAGCGGGATTGCTCTGTTCCACCCACCTGGCATTCTTGCCAGGGAGCAGCATGAGAGCATGCTGGGTGGGTGGAGCAGGGCAAGCCTTCTTCCTATGACTCCATTTCCCCAGCAGGAGTGCTGGGGTGGGGTTAGGGGGGCCTGCAGGTGGAAGGGACAGGGAGTGACTCACACTTTTCCAAGGGCCCCACAAAACCCTAATCTGCCTCTGGGTGTGGGAGGAGAACAGAGGCATTTTTATGTTATTAAACTCAATTGGTCTTGAAGCCAGCCTTGTCTTTGTACTGCGGTGCATACTCAGTGAGGCATATTGGTTGCTTTGTATTGCCAGAGCAGTGCAATAATCCTGAGCATTCTGATGAATCTGTCCCCTCAGCTTGCAACATTAATAAAGTGGCAAGAGATGGTTAGAAAACTTAGGGCTGTTCTTCACCTTCTCACTCTAGTTTACAATATAATTACCATAGAATATTAACACTTTTTAAATGTTAATGCATTTTTTACAATGCAAAATCAAATAAAAATGTTAAAGTTACCAGTCGGGGGCTAGTGTACATCAGCCTTGCTCCTCTAGAACTACATTGATTCATATCCACTGAGGATCTGTCCTTCAGACTATAATTATAAGAGCCAAATTAGTTTAGGTACACCCATAAGTATCTAAAATTGCAGAACACACTACTACATTGTCTTATTTGAAAAGCCATTTGTGAACATGTGCTAAAAGACTGCACCAGAATGCACGCACACAAAGGAGTGTTCATTCAATGTTAACATTAACAATTTCTGAGTGCTGGGGTGTTTAACTAGACAGAAGGAATGCGAAATGGCAACAGCAGTATTGAAGCATGGAGCAAGGAAATAGAGGGGCCATCACAAGGAAGCTCCAACAGGAAGAAAGCATTTCATTTCACCTGCTACATCCACTTCCATTTGCTGCTTAATGAAGGAAACTAGGATTGTAGATTCAAAGACATAAACAATTTGCATCACATAGTACTAGCTTGCCTAATAAATCCAAATGCAAAAAACAAGTCAAGCAGCAAAAATGGTCTTCCAAATGTGTGCCAGATGTTCCATGGGGTTATCTTCCGTATCTTTCTCCACGATTTTAGGTGCTAAACTACTAAATACACTCAAAGCAGGTGTCCAACATATTTCACCTGCAGTACACCACCAGCAATTTCTATTTAAAGGTGACCTGCAAACTGTTTATACAAAATTCCTTCTCCTGCAACAATATGTCCTGAAGCTCCCTAACAGCCAGGAGAACAGGACATTTATCTCATTATTGATTTAAAACTATTTCCCCCCTATATTTCATAATGTCCAGACAGCCCAGACTTTGATTCCCATCATGCAGCAACACACAACTTAAATCTATGCTCAACTCAGTCATTTCAGTTGGCAGGGCTTTATGCAAACCTTGTGTTTGATTCTGATCTACACCACATCATGCCCCTTAATTTCAGATTTCTAAGCCAAAAGGCAGGCAAAATTGCCTTCACTACTACCTCATTTCATATGACATCCATATGAAACCACAAATGAGTCCAAAATTGCTTTGAAATCGCAAGGAACCTGGGCTGAACTTTGCAGAGTATCACAGTTTTGTAGAGTATAATCTGTTATACAGCAGAGTGATGCCATATCAGCAATAGGTTTCCACTGAGGCTATGTCAGGCTTCTTTTGGAAGAAGCTTTTCTGGAAGAGATCTTCTGAAAAAACTTCCAAAAGAGAGCGTCCACACTGCCAAAGTGCATCGAAAAAGCCATCTGCTTTTTTGACAGATAGCGTCCATACTGAATGGATGCTATCTCGCGTGTAAGCTGTGATTACTATGGACTGAGTGGCCACCAGGGCACCTGTGCTTTTTCCTCTTTCCTCTTTATCAAAAGAACTCCCTCATCTCCGTCCACACATGCCTTTTCCCAAAAGAGCTCTTTCGGAAAAGACGTTCTTCTTCGTAGAAAAAGGTTTACCAATGTCAGAAAACCTCCTCTGTTCTTTCAATTTTTTTTCAAAAGAACGTGATTGCAGTGTGGACATGAGGGTTTTTTGGAAAAATGGCTGTTTTCCTGAAAAAAAACTCTGTAGTGTAGACATACCCTGAGAGAACTTTCTCTTTCTGGTGAGGCAGAAGTGCTCAGCAAAGCCAACCCAAGGTACGGGCCAGCCGGGCTACCGCCCGGGGCGCCCCATTGTAAGGGGCGCCGCGCGGGGCTGCCGGGCCAGGCGGGGGCGGCACCACGCATGCACCGGGTGCCCGGGGGCACTGTGCGCCCAGGGTGGGGCCGCGCATGCGTTGCACTCCTGGGGGTGGCACCGCGCTCACGGGGCCCTGGGTGCGCAAATGGCTCGGGCTAGCCCGGGTGCTCAGGGAAAGAGTTTTACAATTCTAAAAGCAGGAATTTTTTAAACCTGAATTATTGCACACACTTTAAGGTATGAAATTCTAACAGGCTACATTATGCCATTGTCTGACCCAGACAAGCAGGGGGAAAAGACCCTTCTGCATTCCAGTGCTGAGCCGGACAGGATCTTTGGTCTAAGTATGACATAGAGCCCAGCCCCTAATCCAGATTCTCCTCTCTGCAAGCAAGTGGGCAGGAAGTGAGCAGGGCTGAAGAGCAGACACCGCAGTGGTAGGTAACCTGCGGCCTGAAGGCCACATGCAGCCCATTGGGGTTCTATGTGTGGCCCATGAGAACATTTTGTCGACCATCGCCTGTGCACAGGGTTGCCAGATTCTGCTGGTTTTTATCCACGTAAGTTTTTTTCCTACTGGTATTTCGAAGGTGACATGCACATAAAGCAAGGGCACATGAAGTGAGGCTTGTGCTGACTGCCCACAGCATTGACTGTGAGAGCCATGCATTCCCTCTGCATCCAGTCAAAGCGCTGCTGTGGTTCAAGCACCACGCCCCGCACATTCTCGGTACACATGTGCAGTCAGCAAACTACTCTATACTGGGAGATTGTCTAGGTTGCGACAACCTTGCAACCCACTGAGATGAAGGAGGCCCACTCATGCGGTCCGTTCGCTAGCCTAGCTTGCCTCTTGCTACGGAGCATTGATTCCACCCCTGCTGCTCTTTGGACAAGGTGTTCCCTCTGAAAGGCTGCAATAACTTAATTCACTCTGGAGCAAGATGGGAGCAAGGGAGGAATCGGGAGTCTCTGAATAAGAATTAATCCCAGAGCTCTTTCCTGAGGCAGAGTAATTACTTTACACCTCTAGAAGCGCAATCTAACCAAATACTGTATTAACAATACCAATTTTTTGACAACTTCTACTGGTCTGGTTCTTCCATGTAGATTACCCTCTTTCAGTCATTAATACCTTTCCAAGGCACTGAATTTTTTTTGTTTGGTCTCAGCCTGAACTTTAATTTCCCTCCTCTCACCTTGGGAAAAGTGTGCAAAATCTATGTAGCCACTTTTCATTTACAATATTGAGAAAAACAATAACCATAAAAAACTTCTAAGCTGACAACTGAATAGGCATCACCAAGGAGTGGAGGCTTTTTCTACATTTAAAATATACTGATGCTAAAATAACAAAGTTACATGAAAGTGTGCATTTGCACAGTAGACAGTTTTAAGTCTATGTTACACACTTCTAAATATGACGTACAATTTTCAAAATTCAGAACACACTGAGTTACTTCAGTGCCTAGGAGTAGTTTAAATCATACAACCAGGGAATAGATCATTTCCTCAGTTCCCTTCACACTAATCCAGCTTCTTCATTAGCATAAAAATAATAATCATTTGTATTGCCATTCATTCATTAGGTGACAGGTTACCAATAGTGAAGTAAATGCTAAAGAGCTGATGTAAAGGTTAATAAGCTAATTCTAATGCACTTTCTGCCCATATTCTCTTTGTGAACAACAGCACATCATTTGATTATTCAAGAAAACAAAAATGTTTAATCAATTTCTCTACCCATCTCTAGGCCTCCTGCTCTGCCTGGAGTGCATTATCATTGTTAATTTATTTACTACTGGCAGCATTCAGTGAGTGGGCTTCATTTCCAATTGTTATTTCTTACTGAGGGAATTCTTCCATGAGAACAATCTACCCTCTCCTCCATTAATCTGCTCTATACACAATAACACTTCGATTTTCTTCAGCTCACTCTTTATTTTCACAGTGCAGATTTGTTCTGCCCCAGTGTAAAGATGGCATTTGCCAGGTTTCTGTTTGCTTCTGCAACAATAAAAGCTATTCTGAATAAAGACTGGTCAAAGTACCAGCGAACCAGTTAAGCTATTTAACCTTATCCAAGGATATGCATATATCTTTGATCTGGAAATCTTAGTGATGTCAAGATTTCCAGCAGCTGTGATTTCAGACAAGCCAGAAATAGGAGAATAGTCTATTCTGAGGCATGTTGGTGGTACTTCTTTCCATTCTAATTTAATTCTATTGAGGGTCTCACCTCTGGGGTGCCTGAACACAATCCAGACCTGGATGAAACCAAACTTTCACACATCTAGTTGAACTTTGTGCAAAAAAGTTCATGTGAGTTATGTTATCCAAACTAATGCACTCAGAATTAAATGCTTTGGCTTTCCCTAAAGCCTGTGTGATCGACAATAGTCACTATATAAAAGTTAGTATTTGCTAACTCTTACAACAGAGTGATATTTGAGATGCCACAGGTTTTCTCTTATATTTAGAAAAGACAACTCTTACAGTAGGGTCATTGTTAACTCACCCTGACTTTTTAATAATACAGGTTGGACCTCCCTGGTCTGGCATCCTCAGGACCTGACTGGTCCCAAACAAGGGAATTTGCCGGACCAGGGGAGGTCCCTTGCCTCCGGCCTCCCTGACCACCAACCCTCCCCGCTGCCAGCTCTGCTTTTGGCTCTGGCCCTGCTGCTGCCAGGCTCCAGCTGCTGCTGCTGAGCTCAGGCTACAGTTCCAGTCTCGCTGCCCTCAGGCTCAGGCTTGGGCTCTGGCCCCAGCCCCTCTGCCACAGCCAGGATAGGACTCTTTAGAACTACAGCTCCACTGCTGCCAGCCTGGGTGGGGCTCCCCAGCCACCGCTGCCCCCACTTCTACCAGTCCAGCCAGGACTCCCCAGGGCTGAGGCCCCCCGGCCCTGACAATCCTCGCTGGAGCTCCCAGCAGCCAGACTCTGGCTGCTCATGGCCACCGGGGCTCTTTGGTCCAGCAACATCTGTGGTCTTGCACTGATGTTGCCAGACCAGAGGGTCCCAGATTTAGGAGGTTCAACCTGAGATCACATTGTGAATGGCTGCATATAAGTTTATAAAGGTACCATGACACCATTTTAGTTTTGTTATCACATAGTACTGAGCCTGACTATCAGCTGGTCCATAAAAGTAAATTGCTAAGCCATAAAGACTTACTAACTACACTGCGGTACCAGAGAAATATCATAGCAATATCATTTATGATAAGGAGGACGCTGGCCCTCTCTCTGTTCGGAGAATTGTACTTTGTCTTTTTGTTTGCTATTGGTTGCTGGCTTTCCTGCCTTTTTCAAACAGGGGATACTGAATTTGTTGTGTTTTAAATGTCCAATGGTATTGAACAATGTTACATTGAGATGGGTGGAGGTGTCTAGTAGGGCAGCACGGTGTTTGTGATTTGGAAGAGAGGACAAATAGCATGCTAGTGACATTTCAGGTGGTATTAAATTTCGATAAGTGGCATCAGGACAGAGAAATAATACAAAGGCACCTAAAGAGTTTAGAAATACGAGCATAAATTAACAATGCAATGAAAACATTTCCTGTGAGGGAGAAACCAAGAAAGGAGAAGTGGCAAAGGAGACCAAGGAAATCAGATACATATGTAATTCTTAGCACTGTCTATTTTATAATGAGTTTAGTCTTTAAAGATATAGACATGCACTTTTGATTCTTCCTACCAGAATGACCTTATAACATTCTGGGCTGTAACCTCATTTCCTAGGATTATTTCCACTAACATTCTTCATTTGGAGTCTGTCTGTTATCTTTTTTTGCCACTCAGTGTTATTTCCTCTCTCTTCCTCAGTCAGTTTTGTCTCAACTGCTTCTTCCTTTCTTTCTGATGGTTTTGGAACAAATTGCACGTAAATGGCTTTCTCCTTACATTCCTTCCTCCTAATACATAGAGTAAGGTCTATATACTCCTTCAACAAATACCTTAACAATTAGCTCCCTACAGAAAGAGTCTCTTCACTAAAACCTAGAAGTGATGCTACAGGATTTGCTCAATAAAATACCAAGCATTTTCCATACAGTACAGATAAACAAAAGTCTTTTCATTTGTTTTACACATAGAGAATGAAATAGAAAAAAAAAACCCAAAGCAAAATAATTTGAATGGAATGCATTCTTGAGTATTAGAAATTACCAACAAGGCATTTTAGATCCTGCAATTTTCCTTTCTATGACACAGAGGATCCCATTTACAAACACAGGACATGCAAATATTACATTTGGATGTTCAAAGGGATAATGAAATCATATAAAATGGCCATTCATGGGCATAAGTACTATGGCAAGCTCCCAGTTGTGATATCTGAACTTCCTGTTAAAAGCACCTATATTTGAAAATTATTCCCACAATATATTAGTGCATAACAATAGACATAATAAAAGACAGTTTTCCTCTTTCTTACAGAGTTGTCAGTCATAGTGTCATATGAATTGAAACAAAGATTGAAACAAAGCCTCCATTCTTAGTCTTTGCCACTCCTACCTCCTGAGAGTTAGAAATTAAAGGTGAAATTTTTCAACTGAATCTTTTTGTGGCAGGCAGGGGAGGGAGATTTGAAATGACATATGCAGATTCTGTTCAAAGAAAACATTTAACAAATGATGTAGACTAGATTTCCACACATTGTTTTGATAAAAAGCTAAAAAAGTATTCTGCAAAAACCTAACTGTTTTATGTGGCCTCTGTTTAAACCAAATATTTCAACTTTTCAGTCGGAAACAATTTTTTGTTTTAAAATTTAAAAAAAAATTAAATAAAAACTGAAAATAAAAACAAAACATTTTGTTTTGACTCAAAACATTTAGTAGGACCCAACATTAATTATTTTTCAACTTTTCAATTTGTCAAAAAATTATTTTCAGGTTGACCTACAATGATTTTTTTTAAATTATTTTTGAAAGTGCCAGTGAACTGAAAAATCCATTAGTCATACAGCTCTACTAGAAACTTTTATTTAAAAAAAAATTATTTAGGTCCAGGGCTGCAGGCTTCCCCTACCCAGAGGATGGCTCTGCCAAGTTAAAATTATTAATTTACTCTCCTCTGTGATGCTGTACCCAAAAAACAAAGGCATAGGAGAGGAAGAGAAGGGGATACAGTCACGAAAATTAGTATGACAAAGATTATGCTGATCCACAAAGGATAATGGGGCTTTAAATGACAGAAAAAAACATGGAACTGAGAAAGAAAAAGGGATGAGCTCAAAAGAGTCAGTGAAATAACACAGGAAGCCTGACCATCCCACCACACATACCACACGCACCAGTGAGGAGCATGTAATCCATGTGCCATCCCACAAAACAAAAAAGCAGCACAAAACAATGGGTGTTGCTATGCCAAGCAACACCAGGTCCCTCTGTGCACAGATGATGCTCACAGAAGGTGAATAATCAGGAACCCAGCCCACTTGACACGCTCAGTTGCTGTGTAGATGGGCTTAAGTGCAGAACCCTGTGACAGGGCAAGATGCTTTCCTTGAAACTCATGTGCAATCACAAGCAGGAAATTTTGGGTAAACTAAAAACAAATCAATAAAATTCAGGCACCTTTAAAAGGTGCATCATGCTGCTGGAACCCAGGGGAACACAAACAACAGAATCAAGCCAGATATGCACAACGCTAGTAGAATCTGTACGTGAGGGACACATCCCTGATGGATTCTACGTGTACAGACATTTTTTGTGAGGGAGTTGTCATTGAGATTGGTCCTGCCTTGGACAGGGGGTAGACTTGATGACCTCCTGAGGTCTCTTCCAGCTCTATGATTCTATAATCCTGAGCAGGGCCCAGATGCATGCTCATACATGCTCTGTGTTGTGATTAACTTGGTTTCTCTCTCTTCTGTCCCCTTAATTATCACCACTCCATAATGGTGACAGATGGTAATATTTACATCTTAGATAGTGCTACATAGCTTCAAAGCACCGAGAAACATCTATAATGAGATACAGGGATAGAATCATAAAGGTAGTGAAACACACACATGCGCGCACTCACAATAGGTAAAAACTTGGAAAATATAGCCATGTTGCACTTAAAAAGATACAGTCAGAGGATAAAAGATATGACATTTTAAAAACCCACCAAAAACATAAGCGCCTGCTGTACTGGACTGTAATTGTTCAGGACAAAGCTGCACAAATCATACTGCTATTTGAAGAAACTGAAACTATCTTCATTTGATTAGGGTGGATTTGTTATCCGCTTATACGTTATATGATTATTGCCCAAGAAAATTCACTGAGTGATGTAGTTATCTCAACCCAGCAAAGATTACATCTTCCATGTGTATGTACTTCTCAGAGTATATATATTAGCTTAGCTTGAGGTATAGCATTTATCTTCATAAATTTAAGGGATGATGTATAGCGCATTGGTGATGTGGCCCCAGGTGTGTTGTGAAAAGAAATCTTCTATTTCTAATAGGCAAAGAATAATGCACTATCTACAGCTAAAAATATTACACAGGATGAAATGGTTAGTCAACAGAATGATTGAAAGTGTTATAGAGGCTGCCAGTATAAATACTGACTATATATGTGGCAATATGCTGCATATAAACTGCTGATAACACACTATATGTTGAAATATTTTCAACACTTCACAAAACTATATTATATTACTTCAGAACTGTGGAACTGCATTGTATTCAAAGAATAATGAACCAAATCCTCTCTTGCGCACACCTTGTATAAAACATCATACAATTTTTAATTTTGTAAAGCAACATTCCCTATTGCAGCTGGCAATTTCTCTTTGTTGTTCATTTCCAACACATTGCTTCAATCTCTTCATCTCACTTTCCTCACTGCAGGCATTGGGATCATTCACATAAAGTCATGTCTGCCTTGGAACATGCATAATTAAGTTATGAATTGAAGTTGCAGCACTGACTGGCATTAGCTACCTTCCCCCTTGTTGTGAGGGCAGGGATTGGAACATAATGAGGAGGTGCAAAAGGTAGAGACACTAAAAACCTATTTAGGGTGTGCCTGAGATCAGAGCCAGAAGAAAGACATTTATAAGAAATTTAGGCTAGAGACAGAGAAGAGAAACTTTCTAATGTATCAGCAAAAAGTAGTGAGGTTGGAATGAAAGTGTAAAACTAGTGATGGGCAAACACTGAATGATTCAGAGTTCTGTCCAGTCCAAATAAGGGAGGGCAGAAGGACAAAAGTGATTTCAAAACATTTCAGATATTTTTGAATAGAGACTTGATTCAAAACCCAATGAAAACAATTGGTGAGAGAAAGGGCTTTCAATTGCTGTCACTGAGCTTTGAATAAGACACTAAGGCCTGGTCTACACTAGGGGGAGGGTCGAATTAAGATGCGCAACTCCAGTTATGTAGCTGGAGTCAACATATCTTAAATCGTATTTCCACGCCTTACACACAGTGGGAGGCCGATGAGAGCAGGAGTACTGGCGCTGATGTGGGCAACCTCTGAGTTTGATTTAGCAGGTCTACACTAGACCCACTAAATTGAACCCTGGAAGATCAACCACAGTAGCATCAATCTTCTGCATAGTGTAGACATGCCCTAAGTGTCCAAATTTTTCAGAGTTTATGTGACCATCCAGACTTCTTACGGTTTGTTCATCTCTATTTCAAAGGGTTTTTTTTTAATCTCCTAGCTCTGATAAGCATATCATCGGGCAGTTTACTAGAACCCATCATTGTCTCTATAAACTACATGAGGGTTTCACCCACTCACTGAACAGTCCCATGATCAAGCACCTTCTGACTTCATTAAACTGAATCTCAAGACTAATCAGATGATGACAGTATAATTATGTACAGCATGTGTCCGTGCCTATACATAGTTTTATTCATAATGAATTAAAGTTTCTCTCTTTTCCCAATTTTATTATGTGTAATAAGTGAGATGTGTCTGAAAAGATTAGAGTATGTACTGAAGCAGTGTTTGTGTGCTGAAAAAAGGTTAAAAGTCCAAAAGGGAAAATCAGGTTTAATTTTAAATACCGTTCCAAATGGATATAGAATGATGTGTAACCATTATGGTAGAGCACCTCACAGACAGGTGAAGCTTTTTTACAGTGTGACAAGATTTTAAAATTACAAAATAAAATGAAATAGCCTGTAAATAATTACACAACAGTAATAACAACCTTGATCATATCTCACCAATGAAGCTCCAGCCTCAGTATATCCAGCATAGCAAACTAATGTGGCCTAGCTAATGATAAGTCTCAGACGGCTATTCGTATTTGTCTATATCTGCAAAAACAACAAGGGCTACGTCTACACTGGCGCATTCTCACGCAAAAACTCTTTGCAAACTCTTCTGCAAAACTCTTCCAGAAGAGAGCGTCTACACTGGCATGTGCTTTTGCGCAAGAGCATCCATGCCAGTGTAGACGCTCTCTTGCGCAAGAAAGCTCTGATGGCCATTTTAACCATAGGGCTTTCTTGCGCAAGAAATTCATGTTGCCTGTCTACACTGGCCTCTTCTGGAAGAGCTCTTGCGCAAAAGGGCTTCTTCCTGAGTGGGAGCGTCAGAGTTCTGGCGCAAGAAGCCCTGATTTTATACATTAGAATGTCAGTTTACTTGCTCAAGAACACGCGGACAGTGTAGACAGGCAGCAAGTTTTTGCGCAAGAGCGGCTGCTTTTGCGCAAGATCGCGCCAGTGTAGACACAGCCAAGGAGTTCTGAGGCACCTTAGAAACTAACAGATTTATTTGGGCATGAACTTTTGTGGGTAAAAACCACAATGAACACACAGTGCATCTGACAAACTGGAGGGTTTTTTTTAATCCACAAAGTTTATGCCCCAAAATATCTATTAGTCTTTAAGGTGCCACAGGACTCCTTATTATCCTAGCTAATGATGTTTATGTTACAATATCATTACATGTTGGCATGTCATAATGCAAAGCTGCCAGCACTCCCCCCCCCATAACATATTATGACTTCCTGATGCACAGTTTGCACACAGCATGAGAATTAATTATAATGCGGGGTTATGACATCCTATTTTTTAGTGAGCAACAACAGTGTCCAAATTTTTTTACAGCAGAACCTCTGAGTAACGAACACCTTGGAACAGAGAATGTTCATAACTCTGAACATTGAGTTAATACAGCTTTGAATCTTTACTAGGCAGAGAAAATGCTGTTTCCCCCTCCCCCAGCCCCCCCCCTTTTTTTTTTTTTTTTTTGAGTAGTAGGTTTAACACAGTACTCTTCTGTATTTGTTTTTTTTTTTCTTTAGGGGGGGTGATGTCTCTGCTGCTGCCTGATTTGTGTACTTTCAGTTCCAAAGGAGGTATGTGGTTGACTGGTCAGTTCATTAGTGTTCACAGCTCAGAGGTTCTACTGTAACAGCCTTCAGTTAGACAGCAGCAGTACTGCCATATCAAAATTGGTTAAGTACATAAAAGGTCAGATTGGCAGGCTACCTTACCTTGAAAGGTGTAGTGCCTGCTTATGTCCTGGGACTGATGTGAGATGTTATAGAAGATTTTGCCATTTAAAATATTCCCTGCGATAAATCATAGGACCTGATTCTCATTTTATACTCATGGCTCTTTGCTATGTTACTGTAAAGGTGTCCTAAAATAGACACAAACTACATGTACAGTAAAACTCCAGTGGTCTGGCATCCAATGGTCCGGCACTCCTGATGGTGCGGCACCATATGGAACCCGGCTCTGCCCCCGGCTTCCCCGATTCAGCTGCTGCTGAAACTGACCAGTGGCTGACTCCGGGAAGCCAGGGGCAGAGCAGCTGGGGTGCTGCCGGGTTGGTCCTGTAGCGCCGCCCCTCGGCGGTGCGGGACCAACCCAGCAGCACCCCAGCTGCTCTGCCCCAGACATCCCCAAGTCAGCCGCTGCTGAAACTGACCAGCGGCTGACTCCGGGAAGCCTGGGGCAGAGCACCCCAGCTGCTCTGCCCCGGGCTTCCCGGAGTTAGCCGCTGGTCAGTTTCAGCAGCGGCTGACTTGGGGAAGTCTGAGGCAGAGCAGCTGGAGTGCTGCCGGGTTGGTCCCGCAGCACCGAGGGGCGCATCCCCCCCACTCTACCCCAGATCCCTCATAGCCCCCCCTTCCGATAGTCCAGCATATTTGATAATCCGGCACCCCCTGGGTCCTAAAGGTGCTGGATTATTGGAAGTTTACTGTACAATCTTTGGAAGTCTCCCTTACTCTGATGCGACAGGGTTCCTTTCTCTGCCCTTTGGACCACCATCAACAGGCTGTATGCTTTTGAGTTTCTAAGCACACGTGTGTTTTTTATTGGGTCCCCTCCACCAGTTCACCAGTACAGCCTTGTGCTGCAACCTACAATTCGAAGTAAACACCCCTCTTAGCCCTCTCTTCGGGATGAGGTGAACAAGGTCTCAGCATCCTAGGGACCTATATCCCTTAGGCCCACCAGCCTCTTTTTTGCATTTCCTTCCTGTCTTTTTAACTGTTTCCAGCTAATGATGGCTCACTTTAGCTCATCAGCCGCCTGCCTAATAAAGTCACTGAGCACCAATTACCTCAGTTAAATCCACTCACGGGGCAAACAGCTAGTAACTTAGCCTAGGTCTATGCTAGAAAAGACAGGTCATCTTAAGATACACCCTCCAGCTATGCAAAAGCCGGATTTGGCTCACCTTAAGCAGAGCCACCACAGTGTCAATACTATGGGTGCCAACGGAAGCACATGCTCTCTTCAGCTTCCCTTACTCTTCAGAGAATGAGGCGTACACAACGCCAGCGGGAGCTGTCTTCAGTGTTCGATTTGGGGGTCTGCACTACACCTGCTAAATCGAACGTTAGAAGATCGACCTCTGGAGGGTCGATCTTCTCCATAGTGTCGACAAGCCCTTAGTGACCAGACAGCTGGGTCAACTCTAGGTGGCTAGCACATGTCACAAAGTGACATAAAGAGATCTCTGTGTAAATGAGAATCTGGGCCTTCTGACCAGCACTGAAAGCACTTTCTCATGCATGCTTGCCCCACTATTCCTCCATTGGAAACATCTGTATTTTCTGCACTGGAAGTAGGGGAAGTATGAATAGTTTTTCCCAAGCAACCATCATCCATGGAGGCTAAGAGATTGTCTACTAATTTTTTTAAAAAATCTAAAAGACTTTGATCAATGCCCTGGGCATACTAAGTTACACAATCCTATAGAGAAGGAAATAATTTCTCTGTTGTAATCTTCTCCATCATCATAGGAACAGCAGATATGATGGAGCAGATCTTCAGCTATTATCACTATGGGGAGCTAGAAAAATTTGCACCAGCTGAGGACATGCCCTATATGCCTTTCTCTGTGTATCTCCATAAGGAAGTGTCCATCTGTGGCAGTGTTGCTCAGTAGTTATATAGGTTGCCTTGCCCTATTGGGTGCTGTACCTTTCTTGAAAGTTAATGATCAACCTCTATTCCCATTAATTTCACAGGGAGTGAAGGGAATTTAGCACCCTACAGAAGATGCTCAGCTCTCTGAAGGATTGCACCCCAAGGGCACAAGTAGTGCATTATAGAGGAATATGCAAAAAAGCAAATAAACTCTCAGTGGTGGTGTATTTTAAATGCGGCACAAAAGATGGGTGGTTTGGAAGTTTTCTGGCGAGAAAGGAGGAGAGTGAGAATTGCATATCCCTTAGGAGACTATTTGAAATAAAAGTTGCTGTAAGAAGGTTGAAGGGGGGGAAGGGGGAGTCATCACAGGAGACATAAAGACTGGGCAATTGGGAAGGGTCTGTGGGATAATTTTGGTGCTGAAAGCCAAAGGGGGGGGGGCCTATTGCATCCATTGTTATGGTGTTTACTGACTTCTGAAAAAAAAACTGTACAGCACCGAGGTGTTTTGATGACAAATGCTTAATAAATCAAAAACACCAGAGGTGGGCAAGATATGGCCTGCCAAGCCTTTTAATGCAGCCCACCCACCTCTGCAGCACAGAGCAACACTGTTCAAAGGGGCTAGCTGCTCCCTGCAGCTTTCTGCACTGCAGGGAAAAGAGAAGAAGCTTAGTGTACTGCCCCTACCCCCTGCAAAATCTGCCAGCTCTTATTGGCCGGGGGCAGTGCAGCCCAATTTCTCAGCTCACATTGGATGGCTTCCAGCCAATAGGAACTGAGAGATTTTGCTGGGGGTAGGGGGAGCGCAGGAAGCCTACCCTCCCCTCCCCACACACACACACACCATTGCAGTGTAAGGAGCTATATAGAACAGGCAGCTGGCAGGCATGGAAGCCAGCTTGAGAGTGCTGCTGACTGGTAGTTGCTTAGGTAAGCACCTCCTAAATAGAACCTGCCACCCCCTCCCACCTCCCATCTCCCTACCAGACTCTGCACTCCCTCATACACCCCTCCCCCAGTCCAGAATCTTCTCCTGAACTCATACCCCCTTCCAGGCCCTGAACTCCAATCCCTTGCCCCAGGTCATAACCCCCTCCTTCACCAAAACTCCCTCTCAGATCCTACATCCTCTCCTGCACCCCAGTGTCCTACTCAAGGTCCCTTCTGCACCCGATCTCTGTCCCAGACACTGCACTCTCTCCATTGAAAAGTGCAGCCCTTGACCACTTACCAAAATCTTGGCATGCCCCCCATTAAAAATTATTGCCCACCCCTAAGATAAACCAATAAAAGTAACACCTGCATTTCTGCACTTTTTATTACCCATAATGAGAGTTGTTTTCTAGTGGGACCAAATATTTCCTGCCGACAATTTTACATTTATATCAATATAGAACACTAGACCTAAATAAGGTTATTAGAACTGTGCAGCTAAAAATCAATAGTCTCTCTACTATAACTAGAATGGGGCTAGCTCAATGGTTTGAGCATTAGCCTGCTTAAACCCAGGGTTATGAGCTCAATCCTTAAGGGGGCCATTTAGGAATCTGGGGCCAATCTGTCAGGGATGGTGCTTGATCCTGCCTTGAGGGCAGGGGGCTGGACTTGATGACCTCTCAAGGTCCCTTCCAGTTCTATGAGATAGGTATATCTCCAATTTATTTTTATTTTAGCTGATTTCTAAATTTACACATACAGACTTACCATTCACAGTAAGGGTAAAGGGGTGGGGGGAAGAGTACATCTTCAGATCTGAATTTTCAAACCCAACTAATTTAACCCACAGAGCCATAATCAGTCAATATTTTACATGTCTTCACCCAACTACACTTAGACATAACTAACCAGTACTTTATGCATGTATCCATTCATCAACTATTTCTTCTTTGATCATGGCTGTATCTGAGCTCCCTTCCTCTCCAACCCCTCAAAGTAACAAGCCCCAGGACATACTCTACTTGTCAGCTGAGATGTGCCTAAAGTGAGGGGGGGTCATCCAGGGAATGGTTTCAGGTGAAGGGGAAGCTGAATACAGAGGGAGTTGGCCTATTGATGTATCTCCCTTGGAGATACAAGTTGGTGAAATGTGAAACTGCAAATGAATCTGCCAGGGCTGGTTCACTTCAATTTCAAACCTTCTAACAAATTGTACAGGCTTCTTAAGTTAGTGAAACTCATCCTCTGCCCACTGAACATTCATGTGCATTGACCGAGGCTCCAGACTACATCCAACCTCAGATCCATTGGTCAATTCAAATGAGTTGAAGTTCTGCAAAAAACAGTTGCGTAGCTCAAGAAATAATAACTGAACCAAAGGTGAAATCACGGGACTCACTGTTCTTCAAGGATGTCTAATTCCGCTGAGCTCAGATAGATGAATATGTAAATAACACCATGATTTTATTTCTCACATTTAATTCAATCAGAAATGCAAGCTATAGCGAACATTTGTTTTTCTTATGAGAACATTAGCAAAGTAATAATTAAACCCTGACAGTTTGATAATATGTTTTTCCCTTTGGGAAAGCTCATCAACTGTATGCAGATACCAACTACACTCTGGTAACATCTCCTTACAGAATAAAATATAACAAGCTGATACCAAGGAAAAATTCATGGATCTATGATATCACTGGTTGTTTTCCCTTCTCCTTTCCTCCTCGTCTTCCTGGTTCATCCTCATATGTTGCTTAATGAATAGTTTATATACTCTTCTCCTTTTACCCATTTCTCTCTGCCTGCACCCAAAATATTTTTTCCCCTCATTGTTCTCTTCCTACATTTATTTCCTGATCTGCATATTGCAATCTTATTGGTTACAATTAAATAAGACAGCAAACAACAGTGATCAGCCTGACACATTCCTTATTGGGCTGCATGAACACATGGGTATTTTTAGTTCTCCCCAGTAAATAACAGATCGCAGGAACCAACATATGCCTTAAAGATCATCAAGGGAATAAAATGACCATTTTCAAGCTCATTGAAAATGGTTTCCCTCATCAACACCTTTATGCATAAATCTCCTCTCCAAAGAACCTTCTTCTGTTTTATTCACACACAGAGGAAAAACAGCTGCTGAACACAATCTAGAAAGCCAACTATTCTGTCAGCTTCATAATAATCTGTGAATTGATGCAGAGAATACTTCTTTACCTATGGCAGATCTATAATTAAAAAGTAAGGCATGTGAAACAAGGTGCTATTATTATATCTGCAAAAATATGCCTGAGCATATTGGGCCAGATTGTTCTTAGCCATGTGTGAAGGACCAAAAGATATAGAGTCCCCTACAAGGAGACCCTCACCCTTCTTCTGATCCTATCCAGTCCTTCAACTTCCTGAATTGTGCCAGACTCAATCTGGATGCTCAAATAGAAGAGTCTGACACCAGCCACAGCACAACTACCCCAAGTGGGCAAAGAAGGGTAATCAGGATAGCTGACAGCTTCATCAGGCTCCTGGGCAATGTGGGGGGGCGGGGAGAGGAGGAAGGGCTGGCTCCTCACTCCTGGAAGGGACAAGGCCTCAGGCAGAAGGGGTGGGGTGGGGTGGGGTGGGGAAGAGGCAGGACCAGCCCTGAGAGCCACCTTGAGTGCTCCGCCAGGCCCTGAGGCAATTGACCCCTCTGGCCTCCCCTCCCCATCAGTGGGCCTGTGGGTAATGAAAACTGTGCATGGTTCTGCCTTCATCTTTCCACACTAGCCTGCACAAATGAATAGTGACAGAGGTGCACAAAGCAGACTCTCTAAGGATACTGCATCCCATGTTCTGGGCTAGCCTCATGCAATGTTCTCAGAGAAACCGCTTGATGCCTTCAGAACTTCTGCTTGGGGAGATCTTCTCTCAGATGCAGGCTGTGCCCTATATTATAGTCCTCAATCTTTGGTGACAGTTCAAAGATAAAGTGTCTCAGCTTCACTCTCCAGACAGGTAGGATTATACCTACTGTTGATTGGTTTGACATGCTTTGTTCTTAACAAATCCATGCTGTGACTTATCACCTAACTCACTTCTAGATCAGTGGTAGGGAGACTGCTGGGGCTCCACCTGCAATCCACAGACCCTCTGACAGCCCCCCTTCCCACACGCCTCATGCACTGGGGCACCAAAGCCCTGCACTTCCTGTGGCTCCTCCCTGCCTCCTTCCCAGCACTTGTGGAAGAGGTGCAAATCACCTGATTCACACTCCATCCCCACTCCTCTCCTTCCCTCCCAGAGCTGGAACACCACAAATCAGCTGTTTGTGGTGTTCCAGCTCTGAGAGGGAGGGGAAGGAGCAGGGACAGAGTGCTAATCAGGTGATTCCTGGGGAGGAGCAGGTAAGTGTGGGGCTCCAGTGTCCAAGAGCATGAGAGGCATGTGGGGGAAGGGGCAGACAGAGGGCCCACAGAGCTGCAGGTGGAACCCCAGTGGGCCACAAGCTGCTGGAGCCACTCATGCAGCCCACTATTCATGGTTGCTCATCCCTGTTCTAGGTGTTTGCAAATCGATTGCTTGATTATTTGCTCCATTATTTTTACAGGTACTGAAGTTCAGCTGACTGATCTTTAATTTCCTGGCTTGTCCTTATTCCCTTTTAATAGATTGACACTATATTTGCCCTTTTCCAGTTCTCTAGAATCTCTTCTGTCCTCCAGGACTTTTCAAAGATAATCACTAATGGCTCAGGTATCTCCTCAGTCAGCTCCCTGAATATTCTAGGATGCATTTCTTCAGGCCCTGATTACTTGAAAAGATCTAACTTGTCTAAGTAATTTTTAACTGTTCTTTCCCTGTTTTAGCCTCTGATCTGACCTCATTTTCACAGGCATTCATTATGTTCAACAGCCAATTGATATCCTTTTTGGTGAAAACTGAAAAAAAAGTCATTTAACACTTCTGCCATTTCCACATTTCTTCCCCCCACACACACCCTCCCACACCCCACCCCATTGAGGAAAAGTCCAACCCTGTCCTCGGTCTTCCTCGTGCTTCTAATATAGCAACATTTTTGCTACCTTTTATGTCTCTAACTAGTTTAATTTCATTTTGTGCCTTGGCCTTTCTAATTTTGTTCCTACTTGATTTGTTTATATTCATCCTTTCTAATTTGATTTATAGTCTATTTTTTGTAGGACTCTTTTTTGAGTTTCAAATCTTTTAAGATTTCCTGGTTCAGCCAGGATGGTCTCTTGCCACACTTCTTATCTTTTCTACACAGGGGGATAGTTTGCTCTTGTGCCCTTAATAATGTCTCTCTGAAAAACTGCCAGCTCTCTTGAACTGCTTTTCCCTTTAGACTTGCTTCCCATGAGATCTTACCTACCAACGTTTCTTGCTATGTATATATTCAGCACCTAGCAGTCTCAAGGTGCTACTATAACACAAATGATTAAAAAATGATACAGTCTGTGGTGCTATTGTAATTTGATAATCATCTTTTTGCTTTTGCTGGGTCAGGAAAGCTATCATTGTGAGGTCTCTCTGGCTGTATGTAAAAATTTGTGAAGGTGAATCTGATACATTTATGACACTGATTGAAAAATACAGTCAGTAATTTTGCAATGTCTAGTTGTACAAAAGAACATCGCATCTAGATGTAAGGTTGGTGCTACCCTTGCTTCATGCACTGAATAACTGTACATCTGATTTTTGTGTAAACAACACACCTCTTATCATTTCAGATGTTTTTTATCCAAATTGCTGATTAATGCTGTTAAGAGAAACTAATGTCAATGGAGGCAAGTGCGCAGTCAAGGACAGCAAATTCAACAATAACCAGAAAATTTCTCTGTTTGATGTCTGATAGCAAGGGGGCAAATATGTGTATGTTTAAAGAATATGTTCAGGAAGGGTGACTAGAAACACTGTCCCCACTAAGAATTTGCACTAAGAATTTTACAATACCCTATGCTAAATAGAGGTCCCTTAAAGTAGGCAGATACAGCTCCCTGAGAATATACGGGTTCTTCCGGTGGGGTCAAGATGGACTAAGGGCTCTGCATGATTTAATCTGAATAATTGAGTCTTTGTTCATAAATATGCACGTTTTCATTGACTAAACATCTATGTGGATAATGAGAACATCCATAACCCTACAGAGGATTTAAACCAAAAAGCAAAGCAAAAAAAGAAAGAAATCTCTGGTGTTTCATGGCAGAAATGAACCATTGATTAATAGGAGCTAGGAAGAGACTTTCCTTATGGTAGCTGATTTGGACTATATTGTGGAATTCCTTGCTGATCTGAGGCCCCACTTCCATTTGCTTTGTTAGACCCTACCAAGTGTCATGTAGTTAAGTTTCTGGCTCTCTGCTGGATGATTAATGCCTTCCCTCTCCCCACAATCACTTTAACTATCTTCCCCCAACAGCACCATCAGAGGCAAAGCTGTTGAAATATTCCTACCCCTGCCCTTTTAAATTCAGTAAGAGGGAAAGACCCTTTTCTTACTTCATCCAAGGTAAAGAGTGGAGTTTTCGGTTAGAAGCAGAACCCAACACCAGTAGACAGAATATATATAGATTCAGTCTGCCTCACAACACGTGGTACCCTATTTCACTGCACCTCAGATCTGCCTGGGGGAAGGGGCAAGTGAGATTAGGGTTGCCAACTTTCTAACTGCATGAAAGAAAACACCCTTAGAGTTGCCAGGTGTCCGGTATTGAACCGGACAGTTCAGCATTTTTGCCTCCTGTCCAGTAAAAAAATTCAGAAAATACCAGACCCCTAAAATGTCTGATACTTTCTGATTTTTTCCAAGCCAGGAGGTGAAAATCCTGGGCTGTCCGGCTCAATACAGAGGCAGCCTGGCAACCCGAGGGCTTACTGGGTTCCACAGGGGAGCTGTCCGGCCCCACACAGGGAGGCAAGATGGCGGGCAGCCACCGGCAGCCTGTTTGGGCCAAAAAGCCTCACCAAACATTTTTTAAAGGGGCCACACTGTTTTGTTTTGTTTTTTCTTTGCTTAACAACTCTCGGGATCCTTTTTTTGTTTGTTTGTTTTGTTTTGTTCGGTATTTTTTCTGAAACCATCTGGCAACCCTAAACACCCTTGCCCTGCTCCCTGCCCTTTCTCTGAGGGCCCATCCCCTGCTCTGTCACTTGTTCTCTCCCACCCTCTGTCACTTGTTCTCCCTCAACCTCACTCTCCTGCTCATTTTCACCAGGCTAGGGCAGGGTGCGGGAGGGGGTGAGGGTCTGGCTGTAGGTGCAGGCTCTGGGGAGAGGACAGAAGTGAGGCATATAGGTGCAGGAGGGGAGTCTGGGTGGGGGAAGGAATCGGGGTGCAGAAGAGGATGAGGGTTCTAGTTGAGGGTGCAGGGCATCTATAGGGTGGGGCTGAGGATGAGGGGTTTGGGTGCAGGAAGGAGCTCTGGGCTACAGTCAGGGAGTTCTGTGTGTGGGAGGTGGCTCAAAACTGGGGCAGGGAGTTGGGATGTGTGAGGAGTGTGGGCTCTGGGAGGGAGTTTGGGTGTGGAAGGGCTGGGGCGGAGAGTTAGGGTGTGGAGTGCAGATCCAGGAAATGCTGACCTCAGGCGGCTGCCAGGAAGCAGCAACTTGTCCCTTCAGGTCCTAAGCAGAGGCAAGGCCAGGTGGCTCTGTGTGCTGCCCCACTTGCAGGTGCTGCTCCTGCAGTTTCCACTGGCTACAGTCCACAGTCCATGGGAGCTGTGGAGCCAGCACATGGGATGGGGGGGCAGCACACAAAGTCCCCAGTGACCACCCTTGGCCTATGAGCCAGAGGAACATGTCACCACTTTTGGATGCTATGCAGAGCCTGGTAGGGAGCCTGCCAACCCCATACCAACTGGAGTTTTAAATGAACCAGAAAGGTTCCTTTCCAACCAGGTGATCTGGTTGAAAACTTGAACACCTGGCAACCCACCGTGAGACTACCAGGAGGTGGCCTAAGACAGTGTTTCTCAACCAATGGTACGAGTACCCGTAGGGGTACTCGAGAGAAGTCTGGGGGATACGTCGACACAACTGAAATTTGGAGAAAACTGAATTTTTGTGTTAAGTTTTACAGCACTTTATTATTTCTGTACTTTTTACACCAAAAAATTTCATCATCCGCCCGGCTACGATTAAGTTGTTTAAACAAATGTGTTGCAATGGTAGGAAAAAAATTGTGTGTCTAAAAATTGTACATACTGGAGGTACTTATAATTTTTTTTATAAAAAAAAGGTTGAGAAACACTGGCCTAAGATACAGAGGCCTACAGTTTGTAAACTATAATGGGCAAATAACATTTGCAACACTGCCCGAGAAACAGCATTTCTGCTCACTGTTATACTTCCACTGTTCAACTCTGTTACATATACAATTCTGCTCAACATACAAATACAAACTAGAAGGAATCACTCAGGCTTTAAGATGACAAACCCAGGGCCCAAAGTAAGGCCAGCTACTGTATTCAACCTTTTCAGTCAGCACATAACACACTACAAGAAAGCATATTGGGAATAGCGACAAGAGTCCTGTAGCACCTTATAGACTAACAGATGTATTGGAGCATAAGCTTTCGTGGGCAAAGACCCACTTTGTCAGATCCACTTCGTCAGACCCACTTCGTGGGCAAAGACCCACTTTGCATCTGACGAAGTGGGTCTTTGCCCACGAAAGCTTATGCTCCAATACATCTGTTAGTCTATAAGGTGCTACAGGACTCCTTGTTGCTTTTGCAGATCCAGACTAACACGGCTACCTTCTGATACATATTGGGAATGAAATCTTTTATGGGAGCCTGCAAAGTTAGACAACAAGAAGCAACTTTGAACTGGCATTTTTAACAGCTGGTTGAGCGCCTGTTTTGGGCTTCTTCTGACACCCATTTCAGATTGTGGTTTTTGAAAAATCAGGCAACTCTGCAGCCTTGTGGATGGGACTGATGGGATCAGATGGCACCCTGATGAACACACGAAAACAGCCAAGACAAACCATAGGAAGCAGGTGATGCTCATGTGGAAGGCCCTGGGGTAGAGTATGCAGGGGCCACCAATGACTGCAAGAAAGACTTCAGGAAAGCAGCATAAGAGTCAGCACTGGGTGGCTGAGCAAGAAAAGATTTAAGGATAGCCCAGGAAGAACAGAAAATCTTTTGGATATTTGGCTGGACTTTTGTTACCTTGGAAGGGGTTAAATTTGCATATTAACTGGGCTGGGAGACCAAACCACATCACAAACACCTTTCCCTGTGGGAAAGGCCAAGGGGACACACCTCAGAGAAGGAAACTGAGGCAGAAAGCACCTGCAAGTGTCATGTTTGAACAGAATGGGCTCAGTGGGAAGGCCTTGCCTGTGAGAGAGAGACATATAGGGTACATCTAGACTATGGGGTTTTTCTGGGAACGCATTTGCTCTTCCTCTTTCTTTTTGTAGATGAGCAGACATGCTCTTTCGGAGAGCCCTGTATACCTCGTTCTATGAGAAATAAGGGCTCCTCTGAAAGAGGAGGCATTTCCGCCATTTGCCTCCATCTAGATGGGGCCAAATGGCAGAAAAGCCTCTTCCAGAAAAGCAATCAGAAAAGCTATGCAAATTGAGGAGTGCAATTTGCGTACCTTTTTCTGAAAAAGGCTATAGTGTAGACCTAGCCATAGTGTAAGAGATTACACCTCCTACTCATACAATAGCTAAGGAAAAATGAAACGGCACAATACATTGAAGTAAAACATGACTGTGATTACCTAGTGTCCCAGGTCATGTGTTTGAATCTACACTATGACCTGTCAGGATAGCAAAAGAAATATCACACCAAGCATATGTAATAATACTTCTGCAATGCATTCAAGGACTGAAACATTTGTTTTAAAACACACCCTTCTCATTCCAGATACTATAAATGTTAACCCATTTTCTAAGTGGGTACTTTGAAGTGAAGGTGTGCTTGTGCGTGGCCCAGTGTATACAAAGTGGTCAAATTCTTATTTCACAGTGGTCTGCTCTGCTCTCTTTTCTCCAGATCTTTTCAGTTTTACAAGGCCACCATCCAGATCCTGTGTACCTTCCACAAACAATGAAAACTAAGAATAGCTCTGGTACTGAGTCAGCGTCCATGCTTTAGCTGGCTGCCTTTAACAGTAGGTGTTAATGAGATACTCTCTCAGCTTCTGGGAGTATTTCCTCACAACTAATAAGGGAAAACCAGTGTGGGAGAAACCCTGAAAATGGATGAACAAATAATGGATGAACCATTTGAAGGGACACCAATAATGGGTTAAGTTTCTCCTAACAGAGACAGTGATGAATTTGGCCCAGCATATTTAAGAAAGAAAACCTTTCTTTACCACACTGCAGCATAAATGGCATATCAAGTTATTGAAGATGACAGATATTTTTAAAATAAATTATATTCACCATTTATGCTCTTCGCTACCTTTTGTCCTTCATTCAGTTTTGAGAGTGACATTCCATTTATACTGAATTTCAATTTATTTCTGGTTCTGAAGTGCCAGTGCAGTGTTATTTAGCTGCCAATCCAATAAGGAAATGAATAATATACTCCCACTGCAAACTCAAACAAGGAAAACTAAAACCTTCATGACTCTCATTAGGAAAAAAAAGGATAAAAATATGTCTATATGTATTAAGACTGACAAATAAAAGCACATTTTTAAACAAAACAGATCTTAAATTTCAGAAAAAAATTGTTAATGCTCTTTTAATTTGTATGGAGGAGACAGGGAGAAAAGTGGGCATAAAGAAAGTGGTAGAGGCTGTTACACAGAAGCCAAAAACAAAGGTAAAATCTCAAAAGAAAAAACCCTCTAGAATCAACCTAGCTAAGCCCTAATCAGACCCCAATCACTGTAGTGTCTGAGCATTTCACAAATACATGCATCCAAACCACATCTTTGTGAAATAGGGAATTTTGATTATCAGATTAGGAACAGAAGCACAGAGAGAAATTACAGCCATGATTCTTCAGTGTCCTGAACCTTGGATAGTCATTTACATCTGGATGACATTTGATTGG
Organism: Rafetus swinhoei; assembly: GCA_019425775.1. Taxonomy (NCBI): domain Eukaryota; kingdom Metazoa; phylum Chordata; order Testudines; family Trionychidae; genus Rafetus; species Rafetus swinhoei. Next base: position 231,332,174 of record CM033437.1, read on the forward strand.
TGACCATTCTGACTGGACAGTATTTGACTGCCAGCCACTTTCCAAAGATGTAAGTTATCACACAAGGTGAGACACAACAGGAAATCAGGACCTAAAATCCAGACCTTTACAGGTGTTTATGTGTCTAGCTCTCTCTGATTTCAGTTGAAGACGAGGCCTAAATGATTTGAACAAAGTCACAGAGGAATTCTGTGACAGAGAATTGAACTCTGATTTTGCAATTCCTGGACAAATTCTTAACTACAAGACACAGACTAGGAGAGGCCTGATCCTCCACTGCGTTACATTGGTTTTACACCAGAATAAGTCCACTAAAGTCAACATACTACAAACTGAAGCTCTGCAGGAAGGCTGGTGGCTGGGAGCCCTGCTGCAGGGAGCAGTGGCCAGGAGCCCTGTTGGGCCAGCAGCAGTAGGCAGCACTGGAACTGGCAGATGGCAGCCTTGGTGGGACAGCAGAGACAGCTCTTCTGTGCTGACAGTAGTGAGGCCAGCATCCCCACCAGAGCCGGGAGCAGAAGGGCTGGCATTGACCTCACCTGGCCCAGCAAACTCCCTTGTTTGGGACCTGTCAGGGAGGTCCAACCTGTACCATAAAACCAGCGTGGAAAATTAGGCCTACAGTGGTTTCAAGTAGGACAGGCATGTTCAACATTGTTATGGCTCTGAAATGTTTCTCTGAATATAAACCTTCTGAAAAAGTTCCATTTCTAGAGAAATTTTGTCAGTAGTATCCAAAGCACTAATAACCAGGCACAATAGGATAAATTAATTAGAAACGTTGGAATGTGTATATTTAAATGGCATTTGCTGTTCTTATGCATAAAGAGGGGGAAACAGTGAGACAGTTTGATTTGGGGGGAAATAATTTACTTTTCCTTTTACTATATTTAAAAGTATAAGCATTCTCCACACCAAAGAAAAGAAAATCCCAAAACTCTGTGAGCTAAATTTTCTTCTAGCTTCCCTTTCTAAGACTGCAACATGAAAAAAAAAATGATTTTAAAATACACAAGTATAGATGCTTTTATGTGCTCCAAATTGCTATAACGTCAGTTAATAAGTATTTGAAAATTAATTCATATATGACACAATTTAAAATAGCCTACATTAGGGTAGAAAAATGTAATCATCGTAGTATTTAATTTGTATATAAGAGACAGACTCTTAAAAGCCTGATCTTGTAAATATTTATGCAGATGGTGCCGACAAGAGAGCATCAGTTTCTTCAACCTTGGGATGTTTTTCCATGAAAAAAGATTGCTAGGTAGAGATGGGATCCATTTAATGAAGAGGAGGAAGAACATCTTCACAGGCAGACTTGCTAACCTAATGAAGAGGGCTTTAAAGTAGGTTTGCTGGGGGATGAAGACCTAAGCCCTGAGGTAAGCAGGGAAGTGGGACACTTGGGAGGGAACACAAAGAGTAGGGTGTAATGGGAGGCCTCCTAATTCATTCTGAGAAAATAGAGCAATTAGCCAGTTATCTTGGGTGCATGTACATGAACACAAGAAGCCTGAAAAACATGTAGGAAGAATTCGAAGTTCTAGCACAGCCAACCAAGTATGATGTGATTGGAATAACAGAGGCTTGGTGGGGTAACTCACATGACTGCAGTCATTGGTGGCGGGTGCTGCAGACCCACCACTGGACAACTAGGCCCTGGTGCCCCCACCCCTTCCCTGAGAACCCCACTGCCTCTCCCATTCCACGCCCTACACCTGAAGGTCCCTGCTACTCACTGTGTCCCTCCTTCTCAGGATGGGAGAGTGAGGAGCCACATGGAAAGCCAGCAGCTGGCAAACTGAGGAGGCTCAGCTGGGCACTCCTGGGGCCAGTGGCTTGGCAGGACCTTCAAGGCAGGAGGAGTTGGTGCTCAGGGAGGCTGACAGCTCAGCCCAGTGCTTGGGGAGGCTGCTGGCTGGGTGCAGCCTGACTCTGATGTTGCTAGAGCCAGCCTGGCATTTGGGGGCCAAGAGAGCGTAGGCTTGGTGTAGTGGTGAGGATAGGGCCTGGCAGCAGCTTGGCCCAATGTGGCTGGGGCTATGTCTATACTGTGCCCGTTTTGCGCAAGAAATATGAAAATGAGGCTAAGCGTGGAATATTGCCGAGCCTCATTTGCATAATTAATGAGGCTCCATTTTTGCGCAAGGGGCTTTTGTGCAAAAAGGAGCCATCTACACGGCTCCTTTTTGCACAAAAACCCCCTCTTCTGCAAGAGCCGTTCTTCTGCATTTTTTCCAGAAGAACGGCTCTTGAGCAAGAGGGATTGATCAGGTTTCTACAGATATATTAGCATCAATGAGATCATCAGGGAAAGTATGGGACCCTTACTGACTGAATGGGGAGGTAACCTAGATATAGATGATATGGAAAAAGCTGAAGTACTCATTGGTGGTTTTTGTTTGTTTGTTTGTTTGTTTGCCTATGTCTTTAAGGACAAGGTCAGCTCCCAGACTGCTGCACTGGGCAACACAATATGGGGAGGACATCAGTATCCCTCAGTGGTGAAAGAACAGGTTAAGGAGCATTTAGAAAAGTTGGCCATGCACAAGTTCATGTGGCCAGTTGCAATGCATGTGAGGGTGCTGAGGGACTTGGCTAACATGATTTCAGAGCCATTGGCTATTGTCTTTGAAAACTCATGACAATTGGGGGAGATTCCAGACAGTTGGAAAAAGGCAAATATAGTGCCCAACTTTTAAAAAGGGAAGAAGGAGAATCCAGGGAATTACAGACCAGTCAGCCTCACCACAGTACCCAGAAAAATAATGGAACAGGTCCACAAGGAATCTATTTTGAAGCACTTGGAGGAGAGGAAGATGATCAGGAACAATCAACATGAATTCACCAAGAGCAAGTCAGGCCTGACCAACCTATTTGCCTTCTATGATGAGATAACTGGCTCTGTGGATATGAGGAATGTGAATGTGATATACTTTAGCAAAGCTTTTGATGTGGTTTTCCACAGTATTATTGCCAGCAAGTTAAAGAAGTATGGATTGGTTGAGTGGACTATAAGGAGGAAAGAAAGCTATCTAGATTGTCAGGCTCAATGAGTAATGATCAACATCTCATCATCTAGCTGGCAACTGTTATCAAGCAGAGAGCCCTGGGGTCAGTCCTGGAGTAGGTTTTGTTCAACAACTTCATTCATGATCTGGATGTTAGGATGGATTGCACCCTCAACAAGTTTGCAGATGACACTGAGCTGGGGAGAGGTCCATCTCCTCTCATCCATTCCCAGTTTCTGGCAAACAGAAGCTAGGGACACCATTCCTACCCATGCTGGTTAATAGACATTGATAGACCTATTCTCCATGAATTATCTAGTCCATTTTTGAACCCTGTTATAATCTTGGACTTCACAACATCCTCTGGCAAAGAGTTCCGCAGGTTGACTGTCTGTTGTGTGAAGGAATACTTCCTTTGGTTTGTGTTAAGCCTGCTGCCTATTAATTTCATTTGGTGATGCCTAGTTCTTGTGTTATGTCAGCTGACACTGGTCAGTTGACTCAAGTCCCATGAACCAGAGGTTTACATTGCTGTGTAGCCATAGTCAGAGCCTCACAATTAAATACAAAGTGGAACAGCTTGTTTAGCACAAGTAGTTAACACATATTTCAAAGGACAATTCAAGGTAAAGTGGCCCTGTGACAGGGCAGACAGGCCCCGCACTGATGGACAGGGGGTAGCTCAGGCCCAGCTGGTGGAGAAAGCCCTGCCCCTCCAGCCCTGCCGGGCATGCTCCCAGCAGAGGCTGGGTATAAAAGCAGAGGGAGCCCTGCAGCCAGGGAGACTGCAGGGTGAGGGAGGAGCCCAGGCTGGGCTGGTGTTTCTGCAGCAGCTGAGACTGGAGTCGCCACCTGTGCCTGACCCGGAGACAGAGCCAGCAGCTGCCACCCCCAGGGAGGCAGGAACGTGCCTGCAACCCCGACAGGTACTGAGGCGAAGGGGCCCCAGGGGAACCAGGGCGTGGTAGGAAGCAGCCCAGGGCAAAGGATATAAAGTTTGGCTTGGTGTGTAGCGGCCGGATTCCCTGCCGAGCGGGCAGGAGCCATAGTCCCTGCCTAAAGGGCCCTGGGCTGGGACCCGGTGGAGAGGGAGGGCCTGGGTCCCCCCTACCACCCATTTTCCCTTCCCTGGATAATCAAGCCCCGGGCCAGGAGAGGCTTCTCTGAGCAGCTAGGCCTTGAATGCCGTATTTACCCTGATAGAGGGGCATGGACTCTTATGTTGGGACTACTAGGGTTATATTCCCCTGGATAGAGTGGGCAATGGGCCCATAAGGGGGAGGGTGCACCCCATGCCAGGGGTGTACCCTGTGACAGGCCCATTAACACTCTTACAATCATAGTGGGGGTTGGAAGGTGGGGGGGGGGGGAAGGCAACTGGATGGCAGGGGTTGTTAATGGGTTATAGATTGATCTATTGAGCCTTAAATTCAGTGTCTCTATTCATGCCAATTTTCTTCCACAATTTGATCTGAGGAAGTGGGTCTAGCCCATGAAAGCTCATCACCTAATAAACCATCTTGTTAGTCTTTAAAGTGCTGCATAGTCCTGTCTTTTGTTTCAGCAAGACCAGACTAACACAGTTACATGTCTATTTCTGTTCAGCCCAGGATTTTTAGGGTCTAGCAGCATTATGAATTTAAGCTCCCAGGCTTATCTTTTGAAAGTGTTGTGCAGGTTTCCTTTGATGTGGACTGAAGGGTCAGATGTAGATAGTGACTGAGGAAGCACATGACCCTGTCTCTCAGGAAGATACCGGAGATCTACAGATTTCAGAGACGGAATCCACTGCTTGTCTGAGGAGGAAGAATAAACCCACCACAGAGGAATGAATCAGAAATAAAATCAGGGAATTTTCTTTCCTGCTGCAAGTCCTGCAGTTTTTTCTGCATAAAGAAAAAAGGGTATAACAGACTCACATGTTAAGTTTCTCATTTTCAGGCATATTAGATTCAGTCACAGATTTAATTAACTCATGAAAAGAAAAGGGCAATTCAAGTCTGAAATTCATCTTCATTAAGCATATGTTTGTGTCTAACCTGTAATGTTACTCTGACATGCTTGCTACTAAGACTGAAAAGAAGAGAGTGGGTGGATGTGTGCGTGTGGTTTTTTATCCTCTCAGTTTTCAAGGAGCATAAACCACAATTGTGTCTGTAACAAATTTCAGAACATTTTTTTTCAAATGACCTTTTAAGGCACAGCAATGAAGTTTGTAGATAGAGCTGATTGAAATAGTTTTGGATTTTTTTGCGAAAAACAGAGTCAGGAAATATATATTTTGAAGTTTTCAAAATGGGATTTTTTTATTTTGAGGGGAAGAGAAGAAAATCATGAATTATTAAACACAAGCAATAATGCAGAATCTTGAAATACCTCACTGTTCACCTTTTGCCATGATAAAAATTGACCATTCAAATCCTGTGTTTTGTTGCTTGTCTCCTAGCTAGTTCTGGACCTATGACTAAACTTTGTCTTCAGCCTCATGACCACTAAGGTCCCTTAATAGCTAGTGGTGAGGTGTTTTATCCAAGGCTTTTTTGAAAGTTTAAATTAATTATATCAACTGATTTTTCCTTAATCCATTACTTTACTGCTCCATTTGAAGGACTTTCCTTTGCCAGAAAATGTATTTTACCATGACCTTCCAGTTTTTTATTCTAATTTTGTTATTTCTACCATTTATCCAGGGACAGACAAGGGCTTAATGGTCTATTTTCCAGGATCACCCCTAGAGGCTTTTTTAAAAATTTAAATACAGATACAGAATGAATCTCTCTAGGCCTGCACACACTGATCTGGCAACATCCGTGATCCGGTGTGATTTTAGTTAGTCGGCTGTCCACTTATGGCTGTGGCCAAGTTTCCCATGGTCTAATAGAGTTTGTTTTCATGTACCAGTGGCCCTGAAAACTTGCAACTTTGCACAAATCTGCACAGCTCTGATAATGTGACATAGGAGATTACACACATATAGCATTCTTTCATAATTTTTAAAGACAATACACTGGAATGCTCTAAGTAACACTTGGCAGAAGTTGATTAAATTACCATTCTTCTTGACTTTTCTCAATTTTTCTTTCTCGTTCCATCTTCTTTCTTGTTTCCTTTCCTATTTCAGTTGTTACCTTTAGCATCCTGCTATTTTAAAAAAGAGAAATCTCCTGCTATATTATGTTGGATCCATTCATTACATTTTTGTATAACTTTTGCAGCAATATGTATACCCATACTTACAAATACTCACACAGATTCAGCTATAGTATCTTATGTCTGCATGACCAGTTTCTGGAACGTTAAAAATCATTACACCAGAATTTGAGCACTGCTAGAAAATAAATGGATGATATTTTATTTGTAGATTAACTGAGGACTAATACTATCCAGCTTTCTCAATTATATTATTTCATGACTGAAGTTCCTCTCTGCCATTTAAAGAAAGATAAATTAATTAACCTCTCTGCATTTGTTGGACATATGCATCTAACAAAAGACTTTTAGCCTGTAGCTCAGACTACAGCGGGATTTCTCACTCATGGTATTGTCTCCAGAATTTGGGAACTTTTCTTGAGATTAATGGCATCATTGTGGATGCTGCTAAAAGGGAAAGTGTATTTGTACCAAGAATAAAGGCAGAAGAGCGGGCAGTTAATATCCAGGCAAACTGCAAAGAAGTTTCTACTATTGCCTGGATTTACATATATGCATTATAGGACATCCTTTAAGGGAAAGAAATGGTTGCTTTCAAGTTGTTTCTAATGGTTAAAAATCCCATGTTGGATGGTAATAGGGACAGAGTAGCCAAGAGGAAACACTAGCTTTGGACTCTTAAAATGGAGACCTTCACTCCATGAACTGAAACATTTGATTTTACAAACAGGTAGAACCCTAAATATTTTTTCTTGTGGAGTTATTAGTGCTGCATGACTACGTGTCAAGTAAAGGTCCAAAATGAAACATGCCAGACTTTGTATATTAACGCAATTGCTAAATTAGTATTCAACAGTATTTTAGAATCCTCTGCAAGATCACTTTGTTGTTATATTCAAAATAATGGTATTAGTATAAAAATCATGCTGCTAGATACAAAAGAAGCAAAATACAAGTAGATGGATTTACATAGAAATGATGCTTCAAAGAAGGGCACTAAAAATCTCATCTCTAACCCAGAAGAGATTGCCTAAATAAACTTTTTGATTCAGATCTTGCTGCTGCTAATAAGTTACTTGATCCTGAAAGATGCTGAACACTCCAATTTAATCTAGCAACCCATTTTTGCGCATGACTAATTTTAAGCATTGGAATCATCCTGTGAATTTTAGTGGGTCTACTCACATATTTAAAGACATGTTAGGGTGCAGAACTTAACTCGAACTAAGCTACGCACATTGACTTACGTTAATTGCGTATCTTATTTCTAAATAGCTTATTTTGAAATAAGTTGTGTCTACATAGCACTTATTTTGAAATAGAGCACTCTTTCTCCTACTTCCGTTACTCCTCGTACGATGAGGGTTACAGGAGTCAAAATAAGAAGTCCTCTAGATTGACAGTATTTTGACACTATTTTGAAATAACTGCCTGGTATGTAGACATGGACTAAGTTATTTCAGAATAGCACTAGTTATTTTGAAATAGTGTTGCAGTGTAGATGAATCTCTAGAGACTAACAAAAAAAGATAGATGGTATCATGAGTGGGTTGTGCCCAAAAAAGCTCATGATTCTATCTACGTTTTTGTTAGTCTCTAAGGTGTTGCAGGACTATTCATTGTTTTTTTTAAGGGTTTTTTTTTTTTAATTTAAAGACATGGTTAAGCATTTCTTTGGATTGACGCAAGAGCTTTCAGCACACTGCAAAAATCAAACCCTACTTTAAGAAAATGAGGAGACGTTGGGGGAGAGAGAGAAATTACAATTTTTTCCCAAAGCATTCCAAAACATGACAAACTCCTATTTCTCAAGCCTCATAAGGATAATCATGCAACTAATTATGTTACTAATGAAGATTCTATTTGGTTTTGCAGTCTGTCTCTTCAATACAGGCTCTGGAGGAGACAGCAGGAAACAAGATTTCCTGCTACACTTTGCCAGTAAAATGAAAACGTGAGAAAGTGAGAATGAAATACAGCACAAATGGGTGACAGTGATGATTTTGCTAAGACAAAAATGTGTATTAAAATGCTTTTTGTACTGGTGATAACTATTATGTCACTATCAAGCTCCTGAATTAAAATGTGTGAGATATACATACCCATAAAATACATGTACATATTCGTACAAAAGATACATTGAAATAACCCCTAAATGGGGAAATTCCCTGCTAATTTCTGTGCCTGCTTTACAAGAATCATAAATTAGATGCTACTCTTCCACTAACAAAATACCATACAACTCTTTCCACAGCCTTTGATACACATGTGCGGAATCCTGAAATACTACAATTAAAAATGGAATAAAAGTAATTTTTATCAGAATGGTTCATTATATCAATATGCCAGAGACATGGTACATGAATAAGTTAACTTTTTTCTTAAGTAAGTGACTTGCCCAAAGGCACACACAGGAAACCTATAGCAGGGATAGGAAATGAACCCAGATCTCCTGAGACCTTTTCCATAACCTATATCACAAGATCAGCCTTCGATAGGTATTTAAACAGTTTTCTCAGCATCCATTTACTATACATTTTCTTTTAAACACACAGTACAGCTGCTTTAGGTGAAAGTTAGCCAGCTAATTACAAAGCCAACTTAGCTGTGAATTGAAGTGGTCAAAATATGTCAGCAAATTCTGACTATCAATCTAGTCACATGCAAGCTGTATATAAGTACTGGTCATCATGTCCTTTCCATGTAGTAAAGTCTCCAAGATGTAGCTGTGTTAGTCTAGCTTAAAAAAAACCTACAAACAAAAAACAAGTGGTCCTATAGAACCTCAGAGCATGGCTACACAAGGAAATTATTTTGAAATAACTAAATTTGAAATAACTCCTAAAATAACTATTTTGAACTAAGCTTATTCTCCCAAAAAAATAAGCAGGAGTACAGATTTCAAAATAACCAGCCTGTTATTTCGAAATAACAGGCTTGATAGCGTGGACACTCCACTTATTATTTCAAGATAAGGGCTCACAGACTAACAAAAGAATATACAGTAAAACTCCAATAGTCCGGCATCCAATTGTACAGCACTCCTGATAGTCCGGCATCAAAATGGCAAGAGCCTAGTGAGCGAGCTTCGGCCAAAAACGAGTCACAAGGCAGCAGCAGCTGAACCGAGCGAAACCGGATGGGACCGAGTCATTCTATGCCACTGGCATTGTGTGACGCTGGACAATGCTTGTGCTACAATAAAAAGGGTTAAAAACACTTTATATACAGTATATACTGTATATATATATAACCAGTTTATAGTACCTCCTGATAGTCTGGCATATTTGATAATCTGGCACTAAATTCACATGTCACTAAATTTGCCATAGCACACTTGAGCAGTAATTGAGATGTCAAGCCTCATCAATATCAAACTACTTAACGTAAGGACAGGAGGAGATCAGAAAAATGGTAATGAGGGTAGGAAATAACATTATCTGAGGCTAGCTGACTATAGTTCAAAGACTGATTCACATCAAAGCCAGAGACCTGAGTACCATTGACCTTAATGGAAGTTTGGATCAATAGCCAGCACTACACTTCATTGGGAGCTTCTAATCAGAATCCCAAGCTCTTGTAAAGAACGGAGATCTTGATTTGTGTTCTACCTTTGAAGCCCACACCCACCTGTAATATGTTTAAGGTTAGCTGTATCTTACAATGCAGGGAAAATCATGAGTTTGAGGAACATGTCCAGGGAAGGTCAAAAGAGTGTTTTGTAGCATCAGTGTGGTCGACAGACTCTCTGGGCATCTGAGCAAAGGGGGGTGGCTCCGTGACGGCCTTGGGTGGAAGGGGCAGCACTGGGGCTAGCCTCCCCCAGGCAGCCCTCAGTACTACCTGGACTTTGCCATCCTGGGTTCAATTGGTGATTTAAAGGGCCCATGGTTCCAACCACTGCCACTGCCACTGCCACAGTAGCAACAGCAGCTACGTGCTCCAGGCCCTTTTGATTGCCGGGTCCTGGGGCAGTTGCCCTCATTGCCCTCCTCCCCCGTCAGCAGGCCTGTGTAGCATTCATGCCACTTTTCATTACCAATTCAGAGACAAGAGGTGGTTTAAAAAACATCTCATGACCTGACTTTCTGGAAGAGAATGGGAACTTTATCAACCTGTTTAATGCCTCCAAGCATCCACCAGTTTCAACACTGTGTATTTGTCCTCCCTCCCTGCAACTCTGCCAGCTACCTCACTAAATGGCCACATTTCTCCTGAGGGATCAGCTCATATTGTGACCACCCTCATCGCCACGTTCTCACCAAGCCCACTCTGCCCACTCTCCCTACCACCAAGATATTGCAAACTGCTTAAAGGAAAAACAAACAAAAGACCTGACACCATTCAACAGAAACTCTCCTCTTGCCCCATTCTCCTTCCACACTCACCATTCCCCTCCTCCCTTCCTTCTGCTCTCATCTATCCTCTGAGGTATCTTTTTTATTCTCCTCATCCAGCTGCCCCTCAACCATATTCCCTCCCATCTCTTGTTTCCCATTCTATTACATTAGATAATTCCTCAGTCCTTCTTATTGTCAATGCTTGGAAACTGTCATCTTTCACTCCCCTTTTCCCTCATGCTTAAGCTATTCAATCCTGCCACTTACTTGTTTACAAAAGTATCCAAAATTTGTCCTTTCCTAGACAGCCATACTGAAAAAACCTTTGTCCATGGTGTGACAATCTCCTGACTTGATTATTGTAACCACCTTCCTGAAAATAACACTGCTCATGATTCCCGTCCATTTTATTCAAAATTCCATAGCCAAACTAGTGTTCCTCACCTACTGCCTTCACCACTTCATCCCACTTCACAGATTCCTTCATTAGCTCCACAGCCCTTCCACTGTCGTGCACTTTCAGCAAGTGCTCCAGGCACTGCTCTGCCATAATCTAGGTCTGTAAAGGGCCTCACACATTTTGGGTAATAAATAGATAATAGAGCAGATTTTTTAAAAAATCATGAAAAAGTTGCAAAATTGTGTCTATGTTTTCCCTGTTCTTTTCCTTCATCTAAAACTGAAATTTTGAAAATTTCAACCCATTCTAATAAATAATGTGGGTGCAGGGGAGGTTCATACAGTGCAATAATCAGTTCTGGCTTTGGTTGCTTTCAAGGTTGTCCTTGATTACAACATTATCTTAATTTTAAAGAACATAACTCTGACATATCAATATCAATATCTATGAATACAGATGAAACCGTCTCCTTTCTGAACAAGAAAAAATGCGCTTTCTACCTTTTCTCAATTATACTGGGATTAGCCGTCACCAGCTGTGTCTTGGATCCAACATCCTTGCTGTATTCACTGGACAGAGGAGGAAGGTTGCATCTGCAAAAACAAGAAAGATTTGTAATGATCATGTTCCAGTTTCAGACTTTTTTTATTATAGGAATTCAGTTTGCACATAACCTCATGCCAGCTCACAGAATACTGGGCGAAATGACAATATAGTATTTGCAATACTAATGCTGGGCCAAATGATAAAATGATTATGGGCTAAGTCTTCAGAATTACTTACACCTTATTTAAACATCAAGCTTTCCCAATATGTGTAGCTGCAACAAGGTATTTTTGCATTAAAATGTAGGTAAGTGCAAATGCATGCACTTTTGAAGAGGCAGTCCTGTATCAGTGCATTGACAGTAAACTCTAAAGCAAATAAAGAAAAATGCCTAGAAATGGAATGTCCCTGCTAACAAACTATAGGCAAAAGGGGACAGATATACATTTCAAGTAACTTTTTCAAAATCCTGTTCCTCTTTGTACTTTTCCTTGTTGGCTGATTGTATCCCAGAATGCATCATTTTGTGACATCACAACCATCGTGTCTTGCAAGCTATAATGCTTGTAGTATTTTTTATGTCACATTGTGAAATCTCTTCAGTGGAAGAACCAACAGGACACCACAAGTGGAGGAAAACATATTTTTACTGGTTATTTAACATGAATTTCTGTGTTTAAATGCCTCCCGTGATGTGGTTGCAGGAGACATTAAGTACACTACTCCACTTTGCACATCATTTTTAGGAAAGAAGATATGTAAAGGGGAAGACCGAGAGAACTAATGTGACAAAAATTACTATGTAAACTTAACTAGATCCAACTATTCCACAATGAAGAGATGGAAGGTGGAAATAATGCTAAATGTAGGCCTAAGTGCACCAACCACCTTACATTGTTATACATCTCAATGAATGCATCTCATGCAGAACCATGTCGCTTGCCTGCCTCACTCACTGAAACTGCAGGATAGAGAAATAGAGCGTGACCTAAGGCAGCATTTCTCAAGTTGGGGGTCCTGAACCAAAAGTGGATTGCAAGCCTATTGCGGGTGAGTAACAGTATTACCATCCTTACTTCTGTGCTGCCTTCAGAGCTGGGCAGCGGTAGAGCAGTGGCTGCTGGCCAGGCACCAGGGCCAGATTATGAAAGGAGTTGAAACCCCAAATGGCCCTGCATGCTGTGGCTCTGCCTGTCAGGGCAGAAAGTTAATCCGGCCCTGCCAGGCACCCAGTTCTGAAGGCTAAAGGCTCTGTGCACTGCTCTTCTCCCTCTCCACTCTCTGGTTGGAATGACATGTGGCACTGCTAGCAGAACTTACCTGCAGGCTCCACCTCTGCCATTCCCATTGGCTGGGAACAACAGCAAATGGGAGCAGCAGGGGGCGGTGCCAGCAAGTGTAGGGCTGTACAGAGCCACCTGTTCACCCCCAGGAGCTGCACTAGATAAGTGCCCCAATCCCCTGCCTCCTCCTGTACCCTTCCTCTCTCTCAGACCCTGAACCCTCAGCCTGCACCTGCACCCTTACTGCCCCCAGACCTTCCAAACTCAGCCCCCCTCTCTCATTCTACCTCCCACTTAGATCCTGCCCCAACACCCTAAGGCTGCTCCTGCACCTTACTTCCTGCCCAGACCCTGCACCCCCCAGCCCACTCCTGCACCCTACCTCTTGCCCAGACCCTATATCCCCATCCTGCTCCCTGGCAGTCCCTTCCCGCACACTGAACTGCTCATTTTTGGCCCTATCTTGGAGCTTGGGAGGCTCCACAAAATCTACTAGCCCCAGACCCCTTGCCAGACACCCAGCTCTAAAAGCTGTGCTGCCGCCAGCAGCAATGCAGAACTAAAGATGGCATGGTATGGGGTGTTGGGTAATCACTTCTTTTGGAAGCAGGCCTGAAATATTTTCAAAAAAGGTCCCAGAAAAAAAGTTTGAGAGCCCCTGATCTAAGGGAAGGAAAGAGGGCATGGCCAAGTGTAATAGCCTTGCTTTTTCTGATCCCTTCCAGAGTGCATGCTCAAAAGAGATGCAAGCCAATCAAAAAGGTAGAACAGCTTCTGGACACTTTAACCTACTACACTCACCCCAGGGTCTATGGAGACTCAAAAGTGAAACAGGGGAGGCTCCAGTATAGACAACACCATCATTTCATATGTATTCCCTTTTCTCCTGTTACCAGGATGACACAGATTTTTGACACAACTCAGATCTCAGATCCACTTGCTCCTTTTTCAAGCTACCCTTTTGTGTTTTGGCACTATACTCTCCCCCAATTCTCTTAAGCTCTCCATTCCTGGATGTCCATGTTTATAGAACTGACCAGGTACAAAACTGCTCCACTATTCTGTCCCTTTGTGCACTACTTCCAGGTGTCGTGTACCTGTAATGAACATTGGTTGTTCTTTCCAGACAACAACTAGATTCATATTTCATGGGACCTGTATCCTATAATGTTCACAGATTCTAAACGCCTGAAGGGTCATCTAGCCAGACCTCCTACATAACACAGGGCACAGAAGTACCCTGCAATTCCTGTAGGAACTCAAGCACCTCTTAGAAAAGCATCCAATAGTCACTTAAAAATTGTAAATAATGAAGAATCCCCCATGATTTAAATTACCTTCACTGTTAAAAATGTTGCACTTTTATTTCCAGTCTGAAATGTTGTATGCTGTTGTACACATTCCCTGCAGAGTGTCAATCAAGGCCAAGTAACCAGGGATGCTATTACCATCCCAGTCTGACTGGGCAAGTGTTTTCACTGCGTTCAATGAACAGCCTTATAATACCGTTATAACATGAGGAGGAAATTCAGTTGCTGACCTAACTGATCATGTGTGCACTATGTTATGTGCAGAGATGGCAGGTGGGAGGATATATTTGTGTGTACATTACATACCATTGTTTCTATGCAATTTCAAGCATAGTTATTACTAATGCAAATCTGCCAACATCCTCTAACAAAAACAGGACAGTGCAACTTTGCATATGTTTGCATAAATTCTGATTCAAGCCACCAGAAGCATGGGTTTATATTCATGCTGTTAGAAAACTGCAATGTGAGAAGATAATTTAAGTCATTTGTACAGAGCCTATATGCACATTGAGGAAAATAATTAAGCTTACAAGCCACATGTCACTATTGGATTTTTTTCCTGTGGATGTAATTCTTTGTTCTAAGAAAAGAGGAATATTAAGCCTTGAGCAATCTGGGGTTTTGTGTTGTTTTTGTTTGTTTAGATAATTATTTTTCTCATTAAAAAGGAGGCTCAATGACTACATTTTTTCCTGGAAAAAAAATCTCTTATCAACATTTTTCAATGACGTTCCAAACAAATAATTTCAATAAACATTTTTAAAGCATTTCAAAAATTTCAGTGTAAAAAACAGCTGGAAAATCCCACTTTGTCTTTCAGTTTTTTGAAGTGGAAATAGAGGGAAAGTATAAAATTCCATGAATTTTTTAATTACATGAAGTATCTTAGGGTTTGGAGTTGGTGGGTTTCTCATAATTTTTTTAAATAAAATATACTTACCCCTTGTCAATAAGCTCTAGTATCCTTAGCTATAATTTCATTAATCAAAAAAAAAAATCAACAAATGCAGAAAGTCAAGCCGCTTTCAACACTCTGTAGCAGTGCTCTTAAAAGCACATTAATGGATACTAGAGCACCAGCAATGAAAAAAAGTTATCTTCTTTTATTTTCTCTTAAACATTTTCTGTGCAGCTGTTCTGAACTGCATCTGATGTCAGAGGGCAAATTTAAGACCTGAATATAATGAAATCCTAAGTATGAGGAAAGCATAATTAGCAACAAGCTAAATATTTGCTTGAATTTCTGTCTCACAAGGGAACCTGGATTTCGGATTATATAAAGATGAGACTGAGAAAAGTTAAGGAAACAGAAGGTGACTTGGAGACATTTTAGTATCAGACCTAATTCTTAACTCACACAAATCATGTTCAAATTGCATATGAGATCCCTCCATTAAGCCAGGTTCTGGCACCTTCACTAATGTTGCATAATATCTTAGAGCAATGGGACTCCTTGAAAAATAAGGTAATTACTCAGCATGAGTAAGGGGGGCAAAATGGAGCCCCAAGTGAGCATCAAGCACATTGAAAGAAACAGTCGAATGCTCCAGTGTCCCTGTGAATGTACCCATCTGTTGTTACAGGGAAATATGAATCCGGCTAATAGACTTTTTCAATTTGGGATAAATCTCAGTATCTTTATATTTAAACACACATGAACAAGCAGATCGAGTTTTCACTGACTCAAGGTACACTCTTTCTTAATGTTTGTTTAAACCATTGCCTATAATTGCATCTTATACCTTTATCACCCAAACACATAAATAAATAAGTTTGCTTTTATAAACCAGTCCCAGATGCATCATTTAAAATCAAGTTCCCTTCATCAATAAATCTCTCCCCCAGCTTGTGCAGCAGCATGGACTATTAAGAAATTGGCTGAGCATCCAGCTGGAAATTCAGCAAGAAGCCAGCTGGTCAGCAGAAGCCCCTTTGCTTTTTTCAATTATTTTTTAGGTTGGTTCGCACAATGCCAAGTCCCAGACAGGTGTTGGACAGACCGTGAAGCGGTAGTTTCCTATGAGCAAGGAACATGCATTTTTAATTATACTGCAACCACTTATTATTCATTTAATGAATCCTTTGGTCTTGGGCTGGGGAAGGAAGGGAAAAGAGTTTCTTCAGGCCAAGAGCTTATGTAAATCCTCTGACTATTGGCCTCAAAACAATATGGATTTAAATACACTGGTCTTTGAATTATTCTCACTGAAATGAAGGTTCTAGAAAAAAAATCAACATGCAGGGTTCCCCATGAGGTGGTACCTCTTTCACAGCTGAGACCCTCATGCTTTATTGGGGAACCAAGAGGAAACATAAAACTACCCAAGATACTAACAACTGTTCTATGCTTATCCCAGAAACAAGTCACTCTTTCCATATCTTACTTGTAATTCTTCTTACCATATTTGTTCTCTGAACTCCAAAAAATCTAGATGGGTGCATTGGTCACCGGAAGGCTTTGGGTGTAATTCTTTATGGAAGACTAGAGAATTCACAAAGCTTTACAATTCTTGTTTTCAGTGCATGGTCTTTCTGCCCTTCAATTACTAAACAGATGGAGGGGCATGCAGGCCAAACTTGAGTGACAATGTAACGCCAAGCGCCAGGTTGTAAGCACCAATCACTCAAATCTGGCTTGGTGCCATCCCACTCCTGTTGTCATGATGGCTAGGCCAGACTTAAGAGCTGCTGTGACCCTTTGTACCAGGTCACAGCATACAGAGCAGGGAGTGAAGCTCAATCCCACAGAGCAGGAGGTGCTGCTGCAGGGTGAGTTTATTTAAATCAGACAAACAGAAAAACAGTAAAAAAAAACCCAATATCCACAAAATTTTCACCACTGTAATGAGCCTGCAGCCTAATGATAGATTATGATACTATATGGTACTAGATAGTCTTACCCTCTGGGAGGAGGCTTTATATGTAGATGCTGCCAGGAGACAGCGCTTATTACAAAACCTCAGATAAACTCAACTGGTGGTCTCACTTCTGGAGAGGCCACACAACTGACTTGCAAATCAAGCTTTAGCTGCACAGGTAAAGTTGAAGAAGGGAATAGAAATAGTTGCACAGAAACTGATACAATATATTTGGTTCTACCTACAGCTCTTTAAAAAGTATCAAATTTAGCAAAATTTAGCTCAAGATAAGAAATGTAGCAAAGAGCAAATGCACCCAGTGCTTAGCAAACTTATTTTTATCAGGTGGCCATGCCCAAGCTCTACTTCCTCTTCTGGATAATCAAATGAAGAGCAACAACCATCTTCAGTACCAGCAAGAGATAAGTTAGCCCCTTTGCCTTTTGTGAGTGACCATGTGAAGACAGGTACAATCATAATTATTTTCCCAATAGACTTTCAGGACACTTCCCTATTTTCAGGCTACTATGCAGCATCATAAAGCAAGAACAGAAAACTGGTGATTGATTGACTTTATGACCAGCATGTTTACACATCACTCAAACCAGCAAGGAACCATACTGAGGGGAAACAATATAATTATTATGGATGCGGATGGGCAATGGCAAGCTGATTTGATAGACAAGCCCAGTAGTGTCTAAGCTGTACATCTCTAGAGGGATAAATGTGCTGTCTTCAACTGACTGGTAGTCAAAAGGACAAATCTGAATTTTTAAATTAAAAAAATGTGTTTGAAAACATTCATTTAGGTTCTTTATCCTAATGCACTGGTTCCCAACTGTAGCACACATACCACTGGAGAGGCAAAAGCAACCAACTGGTGGTACGTGGGTTAGTTTAAAGCACTGTTTTTCAACTGGTGGGTCACACCCCCCTGAAGTGGCTAAGGAAGTTAGTTAAGAGTGGTTGACCTATTTCACCCTAAGCAAATAAAAAAGCAACTCCCCCCCCACCCCCCAAAAAACACTTCACTCCCCTTCTGCTGCCAAACATGCTTTCCCCTTCAAGGTCAAGTATATTCCATCATCTCAAAACACAAACACAAATAAAGTATATTGGCTTATTAACATCCCTGATATAATTTGTACTCCGACTCTTATGGTAAACTTAAGATAGGGTCACAAAAATGTGGTCTTCAAATAAGGGATGACAAACCTGTAAAGGTTCAGAAATGCTGTTTTAAGGTATATCATCAAAGTGGGAGTAAAATTATGAAGGTGGTGATATGCCAAATACTTTTGAGTTTTATGCTACATCACAAAGACTGAAATCTGCTGCTATAATGAAATCTTTGTGTAACTGTTATTTAGTGTATGTTCAAGCAACTGAACACATTTAAACGCCTCCATTTTCCCACTGCTGTATAATTAACTAACTTCAATGACTACAACATAGCAAAGAATACAGTTATAATCTTGTGACAGAGCTTATCAGAGGTGGAAATCAACTGAATACATTTAAAAGAAACTATTTTGACCAGGGGAGAAACTGCAATAATTTTAAAATTGGTGCAATATTTAGTGTTATTGAAGAGATATTTTAAAGGAAGCTGCACCGAGATCTGATTAGCAAGATGAAGTAACTTCCTGTCATTTTTTGAGCTACAACCAAGTAAAATGTAAGTATTTTTACACTCAACTATAGAATGATAGCAATTAAATATGGGAAAGGCCAGTTAAATCTAACATACTCCACCTGCCATCAAAAAGAATTTCACCATCTGTATATTATCCAGAGAAGTTAAAAGATCTTGAACATTTATCCCTAAATATGATGGTATCTGACTAATGCAATTCTGCCGGCAATCAGCTGCTAGACTTTACAGGATTTCCCCCTACCACTTCTTTCCAACCTACAATACACTAAAAATAGCCTAGAGCCAAGTTCCCCTTTTAGTAGAGGAAAATGTTTTCCTATCAGTCTACAATAGATGCCCTTAAAACTGTTCTAATTGTCTTTGTTACTAATTTTCATTACTACAGCACTCCTTAGGTATTCATAAACCAAGTATAAACAACTTTAGGGAATACTGCAATAATGTTATCTAGTTACAAATGGAAAAATGCAAAACAGTTTACGAGCCTATTTTCCCACCGTATACATACAAAGTATACACTACATATTTCCTTTGTCTGACACTTACTTATCTATTCTATTATGGCAGATATTTGTTCTCTTGGGTGCAAATCAGAATTATGGTAATAATGTTTGGGTTTTTTTCACAAATTAGTTCAGCTTTATAATAAGACAGCATAGTCTGATCAGGGAACATTTTAAAAGTGGGAGTTAATTTTGCAACCATTTCAAAGCCCTGAGAAACTCCCATAGAGATGAGAAATGGAATGCTTTCCTCCACGCCTCCCCCCTCCCACCCATGTTCATGTTTAACAAAGAGGAACTAATTTCTTTTTTCCCCTCCAATATCTGGAGTGCAGATCTAGATAGTGCCAAATGCAATCAAGAAAACACTATGCGGCACAACATCCTGCCTGATAGATCCCAATACCTTCAGAAAGTCCAAAGCAAAGAGAGAACCAGGGGACTTCAAAGAAAATTGTCAAGGAAAGAACTTTGCTGTACTTTCAGGTGGACAGAACTGAATCTTAGGGGAGAAAAATCACAGGAAAATATTTAACCTATTGTGTCTCATGCATGGGTCTTTCCCTGTCAAGTGCTATCTACTTGGATTGATTTCAATGGGGTGGGGAGGAGGATATACCTTTCAGAGGAGGGCACTCCGCATTTTGTAGGACCAGGTCATGCCTAATGTAATTAGGAAGCAAAAGAAATCTCAGCTTTCAATTCTCTCTCACTGCCATTATGTTTGTCAGGCTAAAGTCTAATGCAACTTCATTCATCCATCTATAAATCTCCCAGAGATAAGTTTCTGCATATAGGACATATAAGTCTGCCACTGCTCCCCTCACCGATCACTTGTATAAAATCACCCTGAAAGGGGAAGGGGGGGAAGGGGAGCAAGCTACAACTGATTAATCACAAACAAACAGGTTTGAAAGGTTGCAGACTTAGCGGAGGGAGAGGGAGGCAGTGCTGCAGCAGGGTTCTGTCTTACCGCATGACAAAATCGGCTTGATCTATTTGTCTGCCACAGCCACTCTTCTTCAGAATCCCACCGTTTCCCACCACAGAGCATTTCTTCAATGGGAGCTGGAAGGGGGTCGCCTAGCAACAGAAAACAAGGCCAGTTTTTAGAAGAGAACACACACACAATCTTTCTTTGTAGCAGCCATTCCTGAGGCATATGGGGAACTAGGGAGGGGATAGGTCTTGGGATAGAGACAAGAAAAGGAGAAAGAGGAGGGCGAATGAAGCTTGGAAATTAGTCCAAAAGTATGAGCCATCTGATTCCCACCCCCACTCCCAAAAGCAGACTCCATCAAAGATTATGCAGTTATTGTATAAAGCAGCACTTTTGAGTAATAAAGTCCTGGTGTTCACAAATGACTATGTACTGCAATGTATTTTCTATTCAAATAAGAAAGGCAAAGTACAAGAGAAGGAACACAAAAGAATATGAGAGATACTAGGTAGATGAACTAATATATTTTATTGGCCAACTTCACTTGGTGGAAGAGACAGATTTTGGAACTTCACAAAGCTCTTCAGGTTTTGTAAAGGTAATACCATTGTTAAGCATAAGGGGTTAACACAGGTTGCAGGAAACCACTTAAAACAAAGTAGGCAATTAATACCTCTGCAATCAGAAGACAGATGAGGGTTAGCACATTGTAATGAGCCATGAAATCAGTGTCCAGAGGAATTATAGGTTTAAATTCCCCACCTTGTCTTTTGAAGGAGTTGGGCGGGTTTCTTCTGAAGATGAGGACTGAGAGGTCAGATGTGGAGTGATCACTTTGTGAAAAATGTTTGCCCTGGGATAATAGGGTGATTTTGTCTGTCATTTTTCTATATGAGTTCATTTGAAAGCATATTGATTGTCTAGGTTCCCCTACATGGTAGTTTGGGGCATTTGATGTATTATTGGATGAGGTACACCGCATGCTGTAATAGGCATATGTAGGGTCCATGGATCTTTAAAGGTTGTCTCTTCCACCAACAGAAATTGGGCTGATCAAAGATATTACCTCACCAACCTTGTCTCTCATGTCCTGGGACCAACATTACCACAACACTACAAACAAAAGAATATGAAAGGCACCTTCAAGAGATTATAGACAAAAGACACATGGGGAGGAAAAAATAAAGTGTGGTTCTACCAGGGTACTGGGTGCCAGGGCTTCTCCTAAATTCTATTCCTGGTTCTAGCATTGATCATTCTGTGTCCTCAGGCAGCACCCTCAAACCTGAGCCAATCAATCTTAGCATAAATTAAAGCTAGGGAGAAACAGCCTTTATTTACCAGTAGTATAAGATCCATCCTAGAACTTTACCGGTGTATCACAATGCAGATTCAGGTATTGATGCCATGTGTGCAGGAGAGCATGACAATGAAAATATAGACTAGTAGTTGAAAGCCTCTCACACACGTGTAATTCTTAAAGTTACGTGTAAAAAAAACCCACAAAAATGAGTTTCCATGCATGGTGTTATAGTGAGCAACCTTGCTGTGGAAACATGTTCCCCAATTTTTTTGCACAGAGCTGCCCCCTGGCTGGAGGCACAACCACCTCTTTGTTACCCATGCAGCTGTTTCTCCCACCTCTTTTGATCAGCTGTTATGTTCCAACTGCCATGGAACCTTTGGATGCCAATATTCCATCTGGATCTCACAGGGCCTAGTGGTGACTGAACCATACAATATTTCTGAATATAACCATGGTTGTAGCTGTTTCCATTCCTTTATGCTGACTCAAAAGACATTCTAGGCTTCAAAGTGATATTCCGAGTAATGATCCTGGAACCTTATTACATATTTACTTTCATTTTGCAGGAAACTAAATTACATGTAGAAAAGTTCTTTCATCTGCCTCTGAATTATCCACCCATTCAATCAGTTATGACAGTCGTTTAAACAGCACACAGTGGCACTATCAATCAGTTCAGCACAGGAAATAAAAAAATACTGCACTGAATTGAGACTACCCGGGGAATTCAAAGTAGCAGGATGCAATTACCATTCATAGAATTTTTCAGAAAACTGAGGTTAATAGTCTCTTTTTGTTAAAAAACAACACCACAAAACATGCAATGACTTTTACCTATGAAAGCTGTCAGAACCTCTTTCTACAATGAAGACAGAATCATTGCCTGCATCATCCCTAGTGAATGCAAATGTCATGCTGCTGTGATGGAGCTTCACAGGACAATTATTTTTCCCTGCAGGACAAATCTAAATGGTGGCAGCCCTAAGTATTGAGGGAATGGGAGGTGTAGTACAACATTATGCACTGTTGTTATAGCTCCATAATGCACACACCAGGGATAACTGTGCATGGAAGTACAGAGACTTGCCCCAGAGTTTCAGCCTGAATTATGAATGTGTTGGGCTTTTCTGCTTTAAAACCATTATTTTTGTTTTTTCTCTGCAATTAGCTTTTTTCCCCTCAGCAAACTAGATTCTATTCAGCAGGTTATAAGGCATCGCCTGCTTTATAATGAAGGATATAAAAAAGTTTGTATATGTTAATCCTGGATTGCAATATGTTAAGGAAGAAAAATCAGTTTTGGTTTACTGATGTTTCACTACTGCAAGGAACAAAGTAACAGCACAGCAAAGTGACGCTAAGTATGCAACCACATTCTTGCCTGTGCATCTGCTTTCTCAAGAACCATTTTTAATGTATGCTTTTATACAACTAGGAATGTATCTGACCTTAAAGGTGGCCCTCACCACATAACCTGTAGGGTGGTTGAAAAAACATGTATAGAAATTTGGAATATAAATTGTTAATTTTATTTAAATATCTGTGACTTTCTTACTCAAGGTATCATACAGCCCTTGACAAGACAATTAATTACATAATGGTAGCTCAAGAATGACTTCACCACATAACTCCTCTTTAATGCATCTCCATAGGCGGCGAGTTATATGGGTCCTTATATGGGCCCAAGGTGCTCAGGCAGCATGAATATTCAGGGACGGAAGGGGGTGAGGTGGAGGGACTCCGCTCCATCTAAGTTAATTGCAACATGATGAATTCGGAATCTAGGAGCAGCACAGACTTTGCAGCAGGGAGTTTGTTTATAAACAGAGGAAGGGTGATTAAGGTAACAAAAGGATTGTTATTAAAGTGAATTTAGATAATCCCCAAAGTATGACACTAAGTATCATTAGATAATCCCCAAATCATTGTCAGGGACTCCAGTCAAAATAAAAGGGGAGTTTTGCTAGGGAGTTTAGAGGCAGCAATCAAGGGGGAGCTAGATATACTTAACATTTAACATTCTTTAAACTAAAATCCAAACCACCTGATTTAAAAAAATAAACATAAAAGAGAATAAGCTCTAGAAGTAAAAAGAAGATGCAGGCAGAAGCCCATCAACAGAGTAGGAGTTGCCTTGTTTATTGCACCCAATGTAGCATGTATGATTACCCGCCCTATGGGCAGGTGGCATATGTGTGCATTCAGTGCAAGGAGCTCCTGGCCCTCAGGGACCATGTATATGCTCTGGAGACCAGGGTGGCTGAACTGGAAGAACTAAGAGAAGCAGAGAGATACACAGATGAAACTTTCTGGGTCAGATAGCCTCTGTGCTGTTGAGTAGGCTGAAAGTCTCTGGGAAGAAGATCATTCAACTGGAGCAGAGGGAAATGATACCATAGTTGGGGCCTTCCTTCCAGATGATGTTGTGGTATTCTCTTGCACTAAGGATACCACTCCAGAGAAGGGACGTCCAGTTATTAGGAAGAGACAGGTGTTAGTAATGGGGGATTTGGTCATTAGAAACACAGAAGCTGTGTTTCTGATGACCAGGAGAATTTCATGGTGACTTGCCTGTCTGGTGCAAGGGTTGCAGATTTCTCAAGACTTCTAGATAGACTTATGTGTAGTGCTGGAGAGGAGCTAATGGTCATAGTAAATGTAGGTACCAATGACTTAGGGAAGGATAGGAGAGAAGTCCTGGAGACCAAATTTAGGCTGCTAGGTAAGAGACTGAAATCCAGGATCTCCACCGTAGCATTCTCTGAAATGCTTCCATTTCCATGCACAGGACCAGTTAGACAAGCAGAACTGCAGGGTGTCAATGCACGAATGAGACAAACAGTTTAGGGAGGAGGGATTTACATGTATTATGAACTGGGGAAATTCTTGGGAAAGGGGGAGGCTATACAGGAAGGATGTGCTCCACCTAAACCAGATTATTTGCATCATTCCCCATACTAAATGCATGCTGTCATGTTGTTTTAAATTCCAGATCTATTTTGGTAACACCACCAAACACAATAACAAAAAAAAAATCCCACAAAATTAAAAAATAAAAATAGAAACCACCACATGGATTTCCACCATTTATGCTCCGCACTTTACTTTTTGGATTTCTCTCTCTGAGATAGCAAAAGTTGACTGCTCAGTTCTCAGCCAATTTTGCTTAAATTCTCATATAATAGGGGGCCTGATTTTCATAAGCGCTGAGCTCTTGAAACGATCATTTAAGTCAATAGGAGCTCTGTGTACTTAGAACATCTTAAAAAAATCAGCCCTAGTTGCTCTTCTGTTTGGGTATCCAAAAAGGCAAGAGATAAGCTTTGTTTTAAATGTATAGTTACAAAATCATAAAAGCACTCATTAAAATTATCTTCATAAACTTTCATTTAATTTTTGTAAACTAACAAACCTAAATGTTGGGACTAACCTATCGGAGGTCCCTTTAATCAAGGTATCTATCATACAAATGTCAGAAACACAGAAGGCCTACCCTTTTCCACTGGTTCAAAACCAATGGAACTCTATATATGTTGGTGAGGTCTCGCTGATTGACCCTAATATATGTGTGAGAAAAATCAAGTCTAGAATCAAGGGCGCCATTTTGGGAGAGTAGCAGGGACAGCAGCCGTGCACTCCAGGACGCAGCTTGCTTTTCTTCCCTTTCTCTGGACTATTAGGGAGTGAGGGGAAAGTACTTGCTTTCCATCCATGCCTCTCACACCTGACTGGTGAAGGGAGCTCACCAGCCAGGTGTGAAAAGCATGCACAGAATGCAAGTACTTTCCCCTCATTCCCTGATAGTCCAGGGAACTGGATGAAAAGCAAGCCATGTCCTGAAGCACACGGCTGCTGCCCCCTTTGCCCTCCTGAAAAGGTGCCCTTGTCCAGAATATCTAATGAAAACGCACAAAAGAATCCATTGGGAGACTCCCTTTCATTCTGGGGCTAATTTAACAATGCCTCTATCCACAATTCACCAATTAGTTTCTTCATTGTTCTAGAAGAAATAAATCATTATCAGCCATTTAAAAGATTATGATAAAACCCAGAGACTGTTATACACACACTGCTAAAGAAATAGAATTCCTATTAAATAATGCTAGTTTAATTCACTTCAGTTTCGTTATTATTTTGTTAACACATTAATTTTTGCCCACTCGCTGAAAAAAAAAGCTTTACCCAGTTGTCAGAGCCTTGCTGGAAAAATAAGAAATACTAACATATTATGCAAACTCTGTTTTAACAGGGAAGTTAAAAATATCTGGAACATAAATTACAATAGAAAGGATATCTTTTTTAATAAATATTGCTCTATAATTTGCAAATGATGCTGCATTTTACACTGTCCCTGGTGAGAAGCCAGCATCCTTAAGAAAATAAGAAATTTCAAGTTGTTTCCTTTAGGGTGTTCTCCTATGGAAATCAATGGCCACATTTCCCTTGAATTAAGTGGAAGCAGAATTCAACTCTTAGTCCTTTTTTTCCAGCTCATTCGCTGAAAGATAAATAAATGATACCTTTAATGAGAATTCTCTTTCTCCTGGTGTCTACACCATTTGATATTGCTTCAGTCTTTATACCTCCCTGTCAGACATCATGGGAATGCCTTTCTTTCCCTCTTATTGTTTAGGAATCATCTTCAGTCTGATGGGCCTTTTGTTTCTCCAGGGCAAAGCTGTCAACCAGGGAGAAAAGTGACAACTTTAGGATGATTGGCCCTAATAAAAAATGTTCCTAGCTAATAATGTCAATCAGGGACAGCATATTCCCAATGTGGGAATGTCAAGAGTGATTTAGGCTATAGGTCCTTTTAATGTCATTACTCTGAGCCGAACTGCCATTGTACTATATATTAATTGCATAGGACCACAGGGTCGGCCCTAAGGAAAACTATGGGAGGTTCTACAACAAACATTCTAGAATTTCACAGCCACTGTTGTGAGGAATTGCTGCCTCCTTTCCCCTTTGGAGTAGAGAGCACAAATGGTTTTTGATGAAAAATGACATTTGAATCAAAGCAAATGTTTCTACAGAAAAACTACGTTTGACAAAAAAAACTAGCTTTTTTTAAAAACAAAAACTAATGTTTTCAACAAAAAAAAAATTCAATTGCAGTTAAAAAAAAACAACCTTGCCTGTGCACATCAAAATTTTAGAAAGTTGGGATGCATCCTTAACTAGAGATGTCTCATTTTTGTGACTTGAGTCTGACACACAAATCCTTTTTTTGTACTTAAACTCCATGTTTTAGTCTCAAATTTACATTAGTGATTGAAATAAACCCTGGGAGTAATAAATATAGCCAGGAAGACATATATAAGGAATAAACAAACTGTTGTATTTTTGAGTGGAAAATAGAAGTGATGTGGGTTAGAAAGAGGGAGCAATAGGGAGGGGGAAGAGGTTTTCTACATGACAAAATCATGCAACTTCCAACCTACTATTTGACAATGCATTATTAGTCACCAGTAGCACAACAAGCATTATTATTTTAGCACCCTCATAAACAACAATTATCTCTATGTCATGGAGAAAGACCAAACAGACACTGAATTTGAAATTCCTTCTGGAGACTGGAAAGAATCCCTACAATGATTCTCCAGTTGAAGACTCACTATTGGCCATCCCCAATATGGGCATGGGAGGCAGGGCTGGGATCGTTATGGCAGCCAAAGGAGCTGCCCGCATTCTGCTCCTTTCTCTGCTGCCCTTCCTTGCAGGAAAACAAGCAAAACTGCCAGATCCAACCCCTCACCTCTGTACACAGACATGGCAGCAATGTGGAGGGGGTAGGTATGCAGAAATGCCAGCAATTTCTCCAGCTGCTGTACCACCCTTCCCCCCGCTGGTAATGTAGGATAAGGAGGGAAGGGAAAGGGAAGAATAAAGGGAGTCCCAGGCTGGGGGGGTGGAGTCACGTGGGGGTGAGGTCACATGGCCCTGTCTTAACTGGCGTGCCCTGCTCCTCCCATATTGGTAAGAACTTTTGTTTATCTGCACCACTGATAGAAGAACTGATTGTAGAGGACAACCTTGATTTCAAAAGAACTAACTTTTAAAAAAATGAAGGGAATTAGTTAGGAAAGTGGATGGACAGAAGGATTCAAGGATCTATGTGGAGGAGGCTTGGAATTATTTAAGCCAAATTTGCAGAAATTATCTGAAGCCTGCATCCAAAGCAAGGCCTATTGGATGCCCACAGAGTACTAGTGGACAACAGTGGTGCATTACACCTATGCTTAAGAGACTGTAACATACAGAACAGTAGTGACCTTACCACCATCATTCATTCCACTGTCACATCAGACTGAATTCTCTCAGGGCACGACTACACAGCAGGGCTAAACACGAAATAAGCTACGCAACTTGAGCTACGCTAATTGCGTAGCTTAAGTCAAAATAGCTTATTTTGACTTTTGCTCCATCTACACAGCAGTTATTTCGAGATAGAGCACTCTTCCCCCAACTTCCCTTTCTCTTCATATAATGAGGGTTACAGGAGTCAGAGTAAGCAGTCCTTCAGCTCAACATTATTTTGACATTATGTCAAAATAACTCCTCGTGTGTAGATGCGGACTATGTTATTTTGGAATAATGTCAATTATTCTTAAATAACATTGCTGTGTAGACATAGCCTCAGTGTGCATCACGTGGGACTTGAAGATGACCTCCCTGAAAATGGAATTTGTACCAAATGCAGTTCCCTGATTTTTTTTTCTGAGAGTATTGTGTTGGAGTTGGAGTCATATCACATCAGTGCTTCTAAGAGATCAGGGTGAGACTTAATGAGATGGGAGTGGAAGATTACTACACATTTGCCTACCTCTGGCAAACACCTGGTCCTGGTCTATGTCAAAGAGGCGATATTAGAAGACAGACCTTGGGTCTGATCCACTACAGCAACTTCTATGTTTCTAACTGGGCGACACAAATCAACAATGTCCCTAGATGTGTACATTGTTCCAGAGGACTGGAAGCTGGACATTCTTTGTGGTAGGATCACAACTATGGATTTTGTTTCACTATTCCAAAGAAGTCCATATCTATTGGCCTAGGGTATATCTACACTACAGAGTTTTATCGGAAAAACGGCTGTTTTTCCGACAAAACCTGAGTTACGTCCACACTGCAATCTCATGCTTCCGAAAGTAAATTGAAAGAACAAAGGGGGTTTTCTGGTGCTGGTAATCCTCTTTCTACGAGGAAGAAGCCTTTTTCCAAAAGAGCTCTTTCAGAAAAAGGCAAGTGTGGACGGGGAAGAGGGAGGTCTTTCAAAAGAAGAGGAAAGAGGAAAAAGCACAGGTGCCCTAGTGGCCACTCTGTCCATAGTAATCACAGCTTACATGCAAGATAGCATCCATTCAGTGTGGATGCTATCTGTTGAAAAAGCAGATCGCTTTTTCGATGCACTTTTGTGTGTGGACACTCTCTTTCGGAAGAAGTTTTTTCGGAAGATCTCTTCCGAAAAAAGGTCCTTCCAAAAGAAGCCTGCAGTCTAGACATAGACCTGTATAGTGCACAGAAAAGTGCTTCTATTCAGTCAGGCTCAATATGAGGAGAAAGTCCTAGTTGGTGGAGAGGAGTGGGGAAAGGAGGTGTTTTTCAGCCATATGTGATTGTTAAATTATTTCATTTAGTGACAGTATTTAAAGGTTTCTGACTGTGCATGGGTCTGTAGAACTGGTGATGAGGGTATATTTTGGAAAGTGAATGAATTGTTGCAAAGTTTTAAAGTAAAAAATATGGATTTTTGTTGAATTTTACAATGCTTAGAAAGAAAAGAGACAGTTTAATGGATTTCTATACACCAGTATTCAAAACATACATTTTAACTGAGTTATAATCATATATAAATAAAACCTCTACAAAAAACTGAATGACCACCTAAGTTCTAAACTAACCGTACTTTTTCATCTCTCTCAGAAAAAAACAAACAAACCTGCTTTTGGGATACCAGGAACAAACTCTTCCTGTGCATAAAAACCCTCCATTTTTCATACATGGCTTTTTATGGCTTCTTTATTATTACCCCATATAATGAACATTTTAGCAGTCACTCACCAAATCATCCTAAGAATAGACATGGCTTGCACCAAATGTAATAGCTTCATATTTCAGGAAGACCTCATCATAACCAGAATAATTAAGATTAGGTTCCTCTTCATTCAAGCCTAGATTATTTTTAATTTTTCCTCCCTCAAGCCATTGACCAGTTTGGTACAGCCCTATTTAAAAGTCTTCTGCTCTTGGACAACAGGATGCAGATTATACACATATAATTTAAATTTTGTGAATAAGGAAAATACTCCAGTTGGAAAGCTGTTGTTTAAAACAATTCTATGTAATAAAACTAGCCCTGGAAATTATTTCCCTGGAGTTGCAAGTTAATACATGTGCTAATGAGTGGAAATGCATTTTTGAAGCATGAGAGTTACCCTGTTGTTGATGAACAGACATAGTTCCCCAGTGGAAATGTGCATGGAATATATTCACAAGCATGAAAGCCTCTGATGGCATACTCTTACAGTCAAAGGCAATATTTACAAGCAACTGAGTATAGTCATCAACATGTTTCCAAAATCAATTATAACCATGTTCAAACTTGTAATTGTGAGAAAATAAGGGTAATACATACTGGGCCAGATTCTCTGCAGAGCCAAATCTGCTTAGTACATGAAAGAAGGTGCCCTACAGGGAGCCATTTATGATTCCCTGGCTCTATGCCCTGCACAGCTGTGGCTCCAGTGTAGGTCTCCAAGGTACCTTCCAAAAGCTAAGCATTGCAGGAACACAGCTGTGTTCTGATCAGCCCCATCAGCTACTTCCCACTTTTTCACTCTCACTCCAGCTAAGAGCTCTCCCTCAACTAGGGAAAAATCTCAGCTTGCTAAATGTAATCATTACAACAGAGCCATGCTCAGGGGCCATATCAGTGGAGAGAATTTGACCTGTTGGTTCTATTTTTTAAAAAAAGAAAAATAATCAACATTACATATAATACATTCTGGAGACCATAAAAAATGGAACAAATTTGCTTTTCCCCATGTAATAAAAGTGTTGAAGGAATTTACTCTTGTATACAAGAGTCCTAGGTAATTAGTTTGACATTTGGAATAAATTATAAATTAACCTCAGTGGCACTTTTGTATATTTTGAATTAGTGTGTAAGAGCCTAAATATTAATTTAGAAGGTTATACATAGGCTTCTAATGTTGAAAACAGTGGACATGATGGGTCTAATCCAGTGTTTCTCAACCTTTTTTAAAAAAAGTACCCCTTTTAAAAAACAAAAAAAAAAAAGTATCCCCAGTACCTACAGTTTTCAGACACGCAAATTTTTTCTACCATTGCAACATATTTGTTTAAACAACTTAATCGTAGCCGGGTGGGCAAAGACATTTTTGGGTGTAAAAAGTACAAAAATTATAAAGCGCTGTAAAACTTAAAACAAAAATTGTTTTCTCCAAATTTCAGTTGTGTTGACGTACCCCCCAGACCTCTCTCGAGTACCCCTAAGTGTACTCGTACCACTGGTTGAGAAACACTGAAAATCCACAATAGATCCTTTGACACCAGTATAGTTCCTCATGATATATACAATTAGCACCAGAATCAGACCATTTCCTCATATATTATAAAAAATATTCATAAAATGAAAGAATGCAATTTTGTAAATGTCTAATTGTTTGCACTTATACAATTAACATCATCATATTCAAATAATTAGATGCAATGTTATACAAATATTGCTGAATACACACACACACACACTTGTAAATATGAGATAAGTTTGCTAGATATTTTGTACAAAGCACTGAATCTCTTTAGCATCTCAGAACCAGAATAAAATATATGCTGAGGGGTATCAATATTAGAATATTAAATGAAACACAAACACTGTGATCCCATTTATGTTAATAGGATTTCTGGTCTATCCAGCTATGCCAGGTCTTGCATATCTCAACGTGTCATAGCTAAACAGACCAGGAACTTGGAACAAACAACAACATGTACAGTGTCAAATAATAAGTCTAAGAATCAAAACATAATAGTTTTTCCAGAAAAATGAGGTTGCATTTTTATAAAATCATGCTAGGAGTATTATCCAGTCTATACCGAATAATATAGTATAATGTCAGCAGAAAGATAAAATCCAGGAACTGCTTGTAATTAAACCATAGCCTAGGGATATTTAGTGATTGTGATGGAATTAAAAATGTACAGTATGTGTCAGATTTCTGACTGAAAATTTGTGCTAATATGAACAAATACTTTGCCATAGCACAAGGAGTTTTCAGTAAAGATTTTATCAGTGTACATAAAACTGTTAATTACTTCCAGGAGGCTGAATGGTGTTGTAACGGCAGTAGTTTATACAGTATAATGACAACATTCCATATGGCTCAGTGAAGTACAATCTCAGAAAGGCATAAATAGGCTTTGTGGAGTTACAACTACCTGAAGTGAGGCCACAGGTTAAAAATAACTGAAGTAACATTGAAATGACATGCACAGTAAGAAGAGTAACCGAGTGTCACTGGTAATTCTCTAGCTGAGCTCCTATCAAATACAGTGTTGGTACTAAACACAGGAAGTCCTGATTGTCATTTACACAAAGTAAACATGTAATTTACTCATACTTCTGCTGTGATGGGGTGGGCTAGGCCCAGTGGCCCCCTGCTAAAGGCCTCAGGGACCTGCTGTAGACAAGGAAAAGGAGCAGTGGAACTAAGTCCTCTGAGTGGCTTAGAAAGATTGCATAAGAAGTAGCCACATAAAAAGGAGTTGCAGCTCAGAGACAGTCAGTTCCTTTCTGAAACCAGAGGAGCAGGTCCCCAGTCTGGGAGTGCACCATCCAGGCAGTCATGGAGGAACATTCGGGGGAGGTGAGGGGAGAGAGTACCACCCAGCTCCTTTATACATCCTCTTCCACTCTGGCCCTGGCCTCAGCCAGGCCTTGGCCTCGCCTCCTGGCCTTATCTTGAACACAGCTCCAGCCCCATTCCCAAGAGTGGCTCCAGGCCAGGTGCAGACAGGTTCCGTTATGGAGGGGAACAAGGATGACAGAAAAAGGTTGGGAAACACTGGATAGAGGGAACTGCAGTACCATGGACAGCTCAGTGCTGACATGGGCCAAGGGAGCAAGAGAGCACTCCTGGCTGGCTGCTGGACCTAAACGCGGAGGAGACCTGAGATAAGGGTGAAGCAGTGGTGAAAGCTGGGGCTGAAAAAAGTGGCCCAGGAAACTCAAAGCAGTTTCATTAAAGGGACATAGTAGTGTTTGGCTGCTATTCTTAGGGTTCCTAGGCTGGGACCCAGAGTAGTGGACAGGCCCAGTTGGGCTTACAGTTGGACAGCAATTAAATCCCCAGAAGGGTATCTGAAATGCTTTGTGGCCATGCTAGGGCCAGGAAAGACCAGAGAGTACCAAACCAGGGAAGTGGAGTATGGCCCTAGGGGTATGTCTCGGTAACAGGGCCAGGACTGTTTAAAGAAGGGCAGACAAACATCCAGATGGGAGTCACTCATGAGATGTGGGTGCCATGCCATTCCAGTGAGAGAGGGGCCTTAGTATAAAGGAGAATCTGACCCAGGAGCATTTAAATTATTCAGACAAGCAATTCTGCAGACAAGAAGAGGAACTGAAATATTTTCTGCACGGAGTTATATTTACTGTCAGTATGGTTTCTAAAATTAACTTTCATTACATTACATGTAATGAAATGGCAGACTCATTTCTCAATGCATGGTAACTATGTTGAATGCAGGCCTGCCAATGGAGCGGGGGGGCAAAGGGAGGCAAAGGGCACAACTGCCCCAGGGCTTGGTGATTCAAAGGGACCCAAGACTCACAGCCACCACTGCTGCAACTGTGGTGGCAGCCAGAGCCCTGGACCCTTTAAATTGCCACTGGAGCTTCCAGCAGCACAGATCCAGGCTCCCTCTCTCTCCCCTCTCCCCCCCCGCCCTGCCCCGCCCCTTGCCCAGGTGCCTGGCAAGTCTGTCAGCTTGTCTGCTTGAATGTGTGTTATTTATTCATTCAAATCATTCATAGTTTGATTGTTCATAGATCAGTGACTTTGACAGGTTCCTTCCAATACAGTTGCATATGTTATGCAGGAGGCCTGCAAGGCAAACAGATTAAACTGTGCAGGTCAGAAAGTGAGTTTCAAGGTTTTAAGATTTGGTGACATGCTTGAGTCTTGTCAGGTAAAAGTGGCAGTTCTTTTCTACATGTATACTTGTCAACTGGGGTTGTTTTCCAGCTGAAAATAAGACACAGATTTCTAATAATGAGGGCAATTAATCATAGGCAGAGATTAACAAGGGATGTGGTAAATGCTCCATCATAAGAAGTCTTTTAGAAAGATATTCAGTAGAAATGAAATATATGCTCTAGTTCAACCACTACTGGTTGGGCACAATGTTGGAATTGTTGGATGACATTCTATGGCTTATGTTATGCAGGTCAGACTAGATCATAATGTTCTTTTGGGCCTTAAAATATCTTAAATCAATGGAAATGACAATTTCCCTTGTAAAACACTTTGCCCTGGTCTATAGTAGGGAGTTATTTCAGAATAACCTCCCTTATTTTGAAAAACAAGCAGAGCATCCACACTACCAAGCTCGTTATTTTCAAATAAGGAGCTGATTACTTCAAAATCTGTACTCCTGCTTTCCTTGGGGAATAACACTTATTTCGAAGTAGTTATTTCAAAATAGCATTTAGTGTGGATGATCCAGTGCTGCTAATTCAAAATAATTGGCCTCCAGAGGCTTCTCACAGCTGCACGTGTGACCACTCTGGCCACACCTGCCAACTCCACTGCTCCCCTTCTCCTGCAGAGCTTAAAGCAGCAGGCTGCTGGTGAAGGGCTTGTGGCACATAGAGAGCTTTGCCAGCCCTGTGCCATACAGCCTCAGCAGATGGAGACATGGCAGACCCCAGAGCTCCCTCTGAGCCCCCCATGGCTGCCAGCACTCCCACAGCACCCTCAACTGCCGCTGGCCAGGGACAAAGGCAAGCACTGGCCTGAATTGGTGCGGAGATCCTGGACCTCATCGAGTTCTGGGGTGAGGAGACCAACCTCCAGGATCTCTGCACCAGAAAGCCAACATGTATGGCCAGATGGCCTCCAGGCTGGCTGACAAAGGCCACACCCAGGCCCAGATGAAAATCAAGGCGCTCTGACAGGCTTACAACAAAGCCAGGAAGCAGAGTGGATGCTCTGGGGCAGCACCTCACACCTGCCGCTACTATGAGCAGCTCAATGCCATCCTAGGACAGGGCCAGTCACCTCACGGTGGCATCGAGTCCAGACAGGACACACCCAGCATCAGCCCACCTGGCATTAGCCTCCAGGAAGGAAGGGTGGCAGAGGAGGAAGAGCAGCAGGCCAGCCACGCAATCATGCCTTCAAGCCAGGAGCTGCTCTTCACCCACTCAGGATGTCTCCCAGGCATTGGACAATCCTGGAGAAGGCACTTCAGGTGAGTTCTATAACCTTCCATATACACACGCAGGGGCAGGCAATGAGTTGCGAGGGCTGCGTGCTCCTTGCTTGGGCTACCCCACCTGGGAGACGCACAATAGCCTGTGCGTCGCACAATAGCCTGTACATATGGGTACACATGGAGCACCAGTCTGGAGCATTCAGCTCCATGACGCTCTCACATGGGAACCCCTCGCTCCTGCTCATAAGGTTCCTGGAGAGGCCTGCCTTACTCTGGCCTCCATGGTGGGACTCCTTCCCATGACAAGACACCACTAAGGAGGCTGGGGTCATGGAAACCCACAGCAGTGCCGCACACAGATAGGATCATGCCCACACTTAGACAGCATCCGGTCTCGGTTAAGCACGGCGATGCAGAGGAGACTGATCCCCTGCATGGGAACCTGCTGGGGGGATGAAGGGACCCCAGTAGCACCCTCCCCAGCAAGCAGCCTCTGCCACTTACACACACCTCCCCCAACATCGCTGTCCCCTCTCCCCCAGCAGGCAGCGATAGACGTTTTCTCTCCACGGGACACCACCAGTGCCAGCCCCAGCATGTGCAAGACACAGAAGGAAGCCAAGCTGCCTCATCCCTCCTCCCACCCATAGGCTCCTGACCTGGCTAGGACCGTTCCATGCCTGCTTGTCCCCAGGTCGTGGGTGTAGCAATGCTCCCCTGGCACATCCATGCCCCTGCAGGAAAGTGCCTGCTGTCTAGACAACAGATGGCCTTGCTCAAAGCATATCACCATCATGTGAACCAAAACCTTTGGTGCCAGCTCAGAGATAAAAGTGAGGCTTCATAAACAGTGTCTCTTGGGATCAATGCCCTTGTAACATTTTTTCACAGCTGAGACAGCTGCGAGCATGGCGTGTCCACCACCTCCTGCACCATCTTCCTCACCCCACAAGACCCTCAGGAGGAAAGCACCTGGGAAGGCCTGATGCATGAGCAGATGGCCTACCTCCAATCCAGTGGCTTGATGAGAAGTGCTGGGAACAAGCCACTGACTGGGAGTGGCACCGGGCTGACCAGGAGCAGTGGAAAGCTGCCTGGGGCCAATTGTAAACCTCATCTTGGTGATGGAGTACATGGTTTTGTTCATGAAGTGGGCCACCAGCTACCTTCCCCCATTCCCCGTCTTCTCCCCTCACCCCCCATGGCTTCCTCTCTCACCCCTCCCAGGGGCCACTGGGGCACCAGAACAATGGGTGGTGGGACCTCTTGAGAAGCCAAAGCCTCACAAACTGAACAAGGCAGGTGCCACTCCCAGCCCCATCTCTGAGCCCTCTTCCCCATCTCTGAGCCATCCTCCCTTTTCCCCCATTCCACATTATTTCCCCAGTCCCTCCCCTGTTGTATATCCCCCAAATAAACAGACTTGTTTTTTCAAACAAAACAGGCTTTTTTATTTGCTTTGCAGGAGGGAGGAGGTAGGGCAGGGGAAGGGAGGTGTAGGGGAGGAAAGGCACACAGGGTGAATACAGGGGCCCCTTGTGGAGAGATGGCCTTGACCAAAACTCTCCTCAAGGCCTCTCTGATGAGCATAGCCCCTTGATGTGCTTGTCAAATGGTGAGTGGTAGGCTGCATAGCCCAGGATGCAGATGGGCATATCCACCTCCCTGACCCTAATGATGCAGTCAGGTAAAAAAGTGCCGGCATGCATCTTTTGGAAGAGGCAGGCGTTCTGGAAGTGGGCGTCATGCACCTTCCCCAACCAGAAAACGTTGATGTCAGTGAAGTATCCCTTGTGGTCCACCAGGACCTGCAGCACCATGGAAAGGTACGCCCTCTCTATTTATGTAGTCTGAGGCACAGGGTTTGGGGTTCAGGATGGAGATGTGCATGATGTCTATGGTCCCTCCACAGCTGCGGAAGCCCGTGGTGGCAAAGCCGTCAACGATGGTGTCCACATTGCCCATAGTGAGAACCCCCCAAGGCAGCATGTGGTTGATGGCCTTGGCTAATTGCAGGAGCACGTCCCCAACCATGGATTTTCCCATGCCAAACGAGTTTCTGACGGAGCAGTAGCTGTCTGGCGTAGTAAGAGTCCACAGGGCAATGGCGACATGCTTCTGCATGGGGATGGTGGGTCACAGTTGGGTTTCCTGTCACCTGAGAGCAGAGAAAGCTACTCCCAGAGCTCCAGGAAGATGGCCTTCCACATGAAGAAGTTCTGGAGCCACTGCTGATCATCCCATCGCTGCATGATGATGCAGTCCTGCCACTAGAAACATCATTCCACAGTGTCCATGGGATTGAGAGGCATTTACAGCAGCAGGAATGTCAGGACCTGGGTGAAGGGGCCTCCAGTTCGGGCTAGTCATCATCCTGCTGGAGCAGTATGTGGGCAGTCTGGACGAACTGCACCATAAGGTGCGGCATGAAGCTCGTGAGCCTGGCACTGCTTTGCAGCAGCTTTGGCAACATGATGTTAGTGCAGTGGTGTCTGCAAGGACAACCAGAGCATGCTGCATCTGTTTGGTGTCCCACAAGGGGGAGGCAGTGGAGCAGTAGCATGTGAGATGCAGCCATATCGAGGAGCCCCTGAAAGAGCCACAGAAAGTGTGCTTCCAGGGGCTCTAAATCCAAGCAGGCTCCAATCAGTGTGGCTGCACTATCTCAAAATAATCCTGACTGATTTCAGGGGACACACTATTTCAATTTTGTTATTTCAGGAGTCATTATTTCAATTTTACTTATTTTGAAATTGTTTCCTAGTGTAGACGTACCCTTTGTCATCTATAGAAGTGAAGCTGTATGGAAGAGCTAACTAGTAGTAGTAGTAGTAGTAGTAGTAGTAGTAGTATAGGTTGAAACTCTCTTAACTGGGATTCTCTGGTCCGGCAACATCCATGGTCCAGCATGGACGTTGCATGACCAGAGAGTCCCGGTGAAGGGCCAGCAGTAAGGATCCTGCAGAGCTGGCAGGGCAATGGGCTGCCCACAGAGAGCTGACGGCAGAGTCACCTAACATGTGGCAGCAAAGCTGCCCACCAGAGTTGGGAGACCTGGCATGTAGCTGCCCCATGGGGCTGGGAGCCCTGGCACAGTGCACGTGGCTGTTCAGGGAGACCTGGCATGTGGCTGCCTAGAGCCCCAATGCACAGTGCACTCAACTGTCTGGAGCCCCAGCACCTGGCTGCCCGATGGAGTCACAGCAGCAATGGCTGCTCAGTGGGTCAGCAGGGCAGCGGGGCCAGCAGGAGGTGGGGAGCCATCTGGGAGGCCAGTGACCAGAGCAGGGGGGCCAGTGGCAGGGGTCCAAAAATGCCCTCCTCTGGTCTGGCAAAACCCCTCATCCAGGACCAGTCAGGTCCCAAGGGTGCTGGATCAGGGAGGTCCAACCTGTAGTAGTAGTAGTAGTAGAAGAAGAAGAATATACCGGAGGCCCTGATTCTGGACACATTCTATTCACATCACTTCTGTAACCCTTCTGCCAGGACAAGTTAATTGCAGCAAGGGCCGGGTTCAATATCTAGGGGTCTCCTCCCAACAACATAATACAACGCCGGCTCGAGCCCTCACCCAGTGACCTGGGAAATCTTACACACACCCCTGGGTGCCTCAAAGAGGCAATTCTTCCCCTCTCGCAAGCACAGAGCCTTGGTATAGCAGCAAATCTTTAATAACACAAGGTAACCGACATCAGCATTGAAGTGGGAAAACACCACAACTCAGATTCATAAACCAGGCATGAGCAAAGACCCACCTCCCAGCCACAAATCACCCAAGGTCCCCAAAAGTCCAACACCCCAAAAGTCTCTCGAGTCCAGCAACCCAAAAATCACCCAAAGTCCCAAAGTCCGACACCCCAAAAGTCTCTGCCCCGGGTCAGTGCCGCCCCACGGTTCAAAAGTTCACCTGGCAGGGTTTTACCATCCCAACCTGGGTGCAATGGAGGGGGCAGGGGTTGATACACCTTACGCAGTCCACCGGCGGCTCCACCTCTCCGTAGGTTTCTGCTGCCACCGTTGACGCAAATCACTCCACCACACTCCACCTGCTGTCCTGTGAGCCACTCCAGCCGTTCCACAGAGCAGTGTCTGCTCCACCAGCCCACATAGGTCCAAGCTCCCCGGCCACCAGCTAGTAGGTCCTGCAGCTGCTCCTGCAGCCACCCGTCAGTCATCCCCACCAGCCGCTCACCTGCATCCACCAGTCACCCCCGCAAATTGCTCTGCTAGCCGTCCCACAATCTGCTCTGCACGTAGCTCAGCAACAGTGATTTCAGCTCACAGTAGATTTCAGCTCTTCAGCAGTATGGTACCAAGCTCCCCTTAGTACACAGTGATTTCAGCTCTTCAGTAAGCTCAGCTCACAGTAGAAGAGCACCAGTGCAAGTGCACCATTGGCCCACAGTGAAGCCAGCAGGAGCAGGAGCAGGAGCAGGAGCAGGAGCAGGAGCAGGAGCAGGAGCAGGAGCAGGAGCAGGAGCAGGAGCAGGAGCAGGAGCAGGAGCAGGAGCAGGAGCAGGAGCAGGAGCAATCAGTGTGTTTTGGGCCCTCAGACAGGGCCCACCACCAAATATAAAGACCTGTCCCCAGCCTCTCTCCATCTGACTGGGTTTGGAACTCATGCCCCTTGTCTAGCAAGTGCTACTTAGTTTATGGCGAACCAGTTCCACTATTTGATTCACATAATCAGGGTAACAACACTTTATCCCCCCTGCCTCAATAACAGAGAAACTTGAGATCCCACAGTGTCCAAAGTGACCATTTGGCTGCTGAGAGCACATACTAGGCAGGGTGGGCGTGCCTATGCAAATGAATCAGCCCCTGAAGTCTTTTTGCATCACTTGCCACAGTTCACCCCCAGATGTCAGGGTAGGGCTTATCCTGACCCTGACTTGCCACAGTTCACCAACAAATGTCAGGGTAGAGCTTATCCTGACCCTGCTTACACTTCCAAGGACGTCAATGTGAGTTCCATAGGAACAAGGCTTGGGTAGGATCAGGCCCCCACAACAGGCAGAATATTATAACTGGTTTTCTATGTCTCTCATATAAACAAATTCCAAATTACTCTACAAATGCAACTATCCTATGTAATTTCCTGCATTTTAAAAAAAATGTAACTTGTAGCCCAGCACATCAGTCATCATCATCATCATTGCCCTTCACGCCCACTGGCGTATAGGGCAGCAGCACATCAATAGGCCCTGTAATTTCCATTTAATAGCTATCCAAAATTAAATCTCAAACTAATTTTTACAGGGAAGGTATTTCCTTCCCTCTCCCCATGACCCACTAAGTAGCTAATGTCTGTGGAGATGTGACACTCAAATACATTTAAAGTTAAAACCCTGGTTTTGAAATAGACTCCTTCTGACAGGCATTTGTACTGCAGTGCCAGTGAACAATGGCGTGCATATTTAGCAAAACCTAGACTGCTCCGAAAATATAACTTCAGAAAAATGCAATTCCTCTCTTTTAAAGAATATTTCCCATCAGAACACATAACACGCACACACCTCTTACATTTCTGCATATTAATATATTGCTTCTTTTTTATACGGAAATACAACAGCATTATATGAGAGTTCATCCACATTTGCCTGATAATCTTAAGGAACATCCTTCAACATTCAGATAAATGGATTTTTGGATGAATGCCAAGATGACAAGTTAGGCATGCCACCCATTTTCTAGGTTCATTCAAATTTTAAAGGGATTTGGGACAGCTAGCAATACTTGTCATGCAAATAGAACACAGAAACATCCAGATTTTTATGAGCTTTTCAGAGTGCTACTTGCAGTTTATTAAAGTAGGGAATTTCTACTGTAAATTCCCACAGAGAAATTCATGCATTATTTGTAAATTGACAGTGTGCTGAGCCCTATATATGTCAAAAAGGAGGCACAATCGCTGTCCAGGTTATTTTTGCAAAAGTAGCCAAAAAGTAGACATAGAAATATGCTGAGACAACCAGAAGATGCTGACAATGTGTATATATTTTTAGATACAGTATTTCCAATTTCTGAGTGCCTCAAAAAGTGGGCAGGTGGGTTTGACACTAAACACGTGTATTCACCCCTACATATTATTTTAATAAACTTTGTAAAAATATGCCATGTGAGTAATTACTCATGAACCATTAATATTCTTGCATGATATATGTATATGATGGGTATAACCAGTTATGAATATATGATACAATGATGTGTTTAAATCAGGCATGCCATTTGTTATCAGGTCTGCAGTAGACAAGGGAATGCATTTTCACCATATGACAGTTACTTCCAAAGTACTTTGAAAATTAATGACAATGCATTTTCATATCACATAAACAGTCCCATCATGCTAACAAGAGGAGCAAGCAAACCTTACACAAACAAGTGGGAGAGAAAACTGCATGGCATCTACACCCAGCAGGCAAGAGAAGTTTGGTCTCACTTTAACTTTGCAAAGAATATACTGCAAAGGTTTATTGATCGGTAAAGACAGGGGAAGGCTGAACTTTGGGCAATAAACTATTAACAATGAAACAATTAAAAACTTACAATTAATCATGAGATTAAAAATAGTCACAATTAATTGCAGTTGTAATTGCACAGGTAAACAATGCCAATTTATATTTATTATAAATATTATACATATTTTTATGTTTGTCTACCTTTTCAAATATACTGATTTTAAGGACAACACACACTCAAAAATGTATAGTGCTCACTTTATACTATTTATTATTATAAATATTTACACAGTAAAAAACAAAATCATTGTTCAGTTCACCTCATACAAGTATTGTAGTCCAATCTCTATCATGAAAGTGCAACTTACAAATATATAATTATTATTTTTCCTTTTTTACATAACTGCACTCAAAACCAAAACAATGTACAACTTTATTACCTACCGAGTCGAAGCATGAAGGGACATATGAATGTTTAGTAAATCTGGCATGTAAATACCTTATAACGCTGACAACAATAGTGCATGAAAACATCTATTCTTACTTTCAGTTAACACTAATAAACAGGCAAACTTATGGCCTGTAAATATAAATATTTGTTTGTCTTAGTGATTTGCTGAACAAGAAGTAAGACTCAGTGGACTTGTATGAGGTGAATTGAAATACGATTTCTTTTATCTTTTTACATCACCAATATTTGTAATCTAAAATAATAATGGAAAGTGAACACTTGATACTTTGTGCTCTATTGTCATTGAA
The DNA here is from genome assembly GCA_019425775.1 of Rafetus swinhoei. Lineage (NCBI taxonomy): Eukaryota > Metazoa > Chordata > Testudines > Trionychidae > Rafetus > Rafetus swinhoei. The sequence goes on from CM033437.1 coordinate 231,374,162, forward strand.
ATCAATATATTTGAAGATGTAGAAAAACATCAGAAAATTTATAATAAATTGAAATTGGTATTTAATTATTTAACAGTGTGATTAGAACTGTGATTAATTGTGACTTTTTCATCTAGTTAGTTTATTTTGCAAAAATTGCATGCATGAACTGTGATTGACAGCCCTAATAATAAGCAACTAAATCTGATTTTATATAATATTACTATATTGCAAGGGTGTATAGAGTGAGGTCTCTTCTGAAAGCTAATGACATATGTGATTAATGAATGTATTAGTGCTATATAAGGAATTGTGGATATTCACTGACATCAGGCTATACAGTCTGTACAGAAGGGAATGTTAAACTATCTGCCTGTCTCTGTAAATTAAGCATGGTGAGACCAGAAACAATGGAAGCTCCATTTACACAGAAATCAGCAGGGGGATGGGAAGACAACAAGAAGGGAACAGCACCATGAGGTCATTCTGCATCTTAAAACAAAATCATTGAACAAGATATGAGCAAAGACAGAAGCTCTTTAGCATTCATCACTAGACAGACCCAAAAGGCCAGAGCTCTTGCAAACAGAAAGATTAGTCCTTTAACTAAGGGGGGGAGAAGAGGAAGATGTTGAAGTCCTTGCATCTGAACATAGGGTGCATCTATACAGCACAGTTATTTCGAAATAACTGATGTTATTTTGAAATAACAATGAGAGTGTCTACACCAGGGCTACTCAACATGTGGCCTGCATGCAGCCCACAGCCTGTTTGTTTGCAGCCCGTGATGCAGTTTGGCCCATGGGTGGGAGCCAAAACAAAAAAATAGTCAATATAATGGTCTCCTGTTGGTATACGTTTTAGTAGTTAAATTCCTGGACTGTCACTGCTCACAGAAAGTGCTGTCATATGGGTGGAAAGTGGGTAAATATTGCATTTTATTAATATCAGCAGAACTGACTTGAATGGGGCCTGTGTGTTGTGTAGTCTTGCCTTAATCTTTGTATTCATGCCCATCAGTTTGAAAGAAGCTATTTGCATATATATTTGCATGTACATGCAACACACTTAAGTTGTGGCCCTCGGCATGTGCTGTGAGTATCATTGTGGCCCCTGGGTTTTCCAAAGTTAAGTAGCCCTGGTTTACACAGCTATACCATTATTTCAAAATAATTCTGAAATAATGGACGGCTTATTTTGAAATCTGTAAACCTCACTCCACAAGAAATAATGCTTATTCTGAAATAGCTATTTTGGAATAGCAGTAATGTGGATGCTCCACTGCTGCTATTTTGAAATAGCTCCTCCCCAGAGCCATTCAAACTCATTACTCCCCAGTGTCACCTGGGGCTCTAATTCGAGGTAGCATGTCCATATTAGGGAAGCCTCCCTCAGATTAATTTTGAGGCTTCCCTGTAGTGTAGACGTGCTATTTTGAAATAAGCTATTTTAGAGTATTTCTTCCAGAATACCTTATTTCAAAATAAGCGTGCAATGTAGACGTACCAAGATTGTGAAACCTACTTAGATAAAGATCTTGGAATGAAGATGGCAAGGGAAGCCTACACTTTGTACTTTTGTGGAAAGTCCTGGCTAACGGAAAATCAGCCATGGCTGGGGAAAAGAGAGACTGGTCAGAGAAATCATCTTGCACAAAAGCCTGAATCTTGCTAGGTTAAGTTTTAGATTTTTGGATGTTTGATTTCACTTTTATTTGCTTGTAAGCCTCTCTAACTTTATTCCTTTTACTTAGGTTGAGTGATGCTATGTCGTATAGTTAATAGGGTTTTATTTTTATTATAAACCAACTCAGTGCTGTGTTAAAGAGAAAGGGTGAATTTAGCCCAGTTAAGAAGCTGTGATGTCATTTTGTTTCTTTACTGGAGCAACAAAGCTGATTATTTCTCTGAGTTGTCCAAGAGAGGGCTGGACACTTCAGAGCACCCTGTTACAGGGAAATTCAGAACTAGCCGTGTGTTGGTTACAACCAACAAGATGAACTCAAGGCTGGTGGGGCTGAAGATAGACTGCTAAGGTCAGAACTGCTGAACCTAAGCATACGGACACTCAGGATATGATTTGCATGCTTGTAGGTTAGTGTGTCCAAGGTTGGGATCTACAGCAGCATAGCATTGTGAGGTAACCAGGGTTACAGGGTAAGTGGTGACACAACCTCTCACTGATCTGGATTGCCCCCCAAAAGGCTGTGATAGGGGGTACTTCAACCATGCCCCAAACCATGCCATCTTATTGCAGAAATGAAATCTATGTGCTTGTTCCTTTCAAGCCTAATGATGGTGTACTTTTACAAGGCTATGCACTGATATTGAATAGAAGCTTGCATTTTTTATGATTTACTAGAGGGCTGTGCCCCCTGTTTGCTATGCTCGCCAACCCCCCTTTCTCGGGGGACAGGCAGCCCGGGCTTTCCACTCAGCCACCGGGGAGGGCCAGCCCTGGCTCTTTCTCCCCGGGGCCATGCCAGCCCTGGCTTTTTCTCCCCTCTCCCCCCACTTCCCCAGGGCTGTACTAGTCCCGGCTCTTTCTCTCCTCTCCCCCATTCCTCCAGGGCCACGCCAGCCCTGGCTCTTTCTCTCCACCCCACCACCGAGGCCTAACCCTAACAGTGCTCCTGTCACCCAGCCATGGTGCGCCAGTCCTGGCTCAGCCCCTGACGACTAGGGAAGGCCTAGGCCGTGGCGTGCCTGCCCCGGTGCTCCATGTGGCTATCAGAAAGAGCCAGGCTGGCAGTGGGTGGGGCTTGGCTCGAGGGACGGAGCAAGGCTGGGGGCTGGGCTTTACCCCCGCTCGACCCCCCTCCTCCCGCTTACTCCCCCACCTGTGGACGCTGTGACATAATGACATCACTCTGTCATCCCGCAGGAAAAGAAATTTTATATAGAGAGAGAGATTTTTAAAAGAAAGAAAGAAAGAAAGAAAGAAAGAAAGAAAGAAAGAAAGAAAGCTGTTCTCTTTCTTGGAAGTCTGCTTTCCACAGAGGAAAAGAAGTTGTTAGCACTTTTTTTCCTTAGGCACTGAAAGTGATACAAAAACTCTTTTTAATTGCCTCTAGAGGTATATAAGCTTTTAACTGTGCAACAATACTCTGCACTGGATTTTAATGCCTGTAAATTTCTCAGAGATGTTAGTCTAAAAGGCATCATATCAGTATAAAGCATTATTTACCTTTGCCTTTGTATTTCTTCTTTATGGCACAAAGATTAAAGTCCCTGTAGTTAATATGTGTGGCATACATCTGGCATTTGAGTGTATGTTCTCTTTTCACATATAATCTCATATTAAGAGTGGCACCGCTTGTTTAATTTGTAGAACTGTGCATGTCTCAATTAAATGTGTTGAGAAAAATCAATCGGTTTTGGATAAAGGAGAAAGAAGTTCATAGACATTCTCCCATTAAACCTGTAAGGCCCTGCACAGAATTAGCTAAATTAGGCCTTATTTACTCACCTGCCAGGAGACTGGCACTGCAGAGATTGATTAAAGCTCCTAATTCGAACTACCGTTACTCCTCCTGCAATGAGGAGTAACGGTAGTCCGAATTAGGAGCTTTAATTCGAACTACCTAGTCCGTGCCACATGTAGCCGCGGGCAGGGAGTTCGAACTACGGAGCATTTAAAAATGGCGGCGCCCGGGAACTTGCAAATAAAGCCTGGGATATTTAAATCCCAGGCTTCATTTGCAAGTTCGAATGCCTACTTTAGCCACCCTAGTTCGAACTAGGGTGGCAGTGTAGACATATCCTGAGGTCCCCCAAGAGTCTGTCCTGGGACCAATCCTATTCAATTTATTTATAAATTATATAGAAAAAGGGGTAAACAGTGGGGATATGATAGAGGTCTATAAATCATGACTGGGGTGGAAAAAGGGAATAAGGAAAAGATTTACTTGTTCCCACAATTTATGAACTAGGGGTCACCAAATGAAATTAATAGGCAGCAGGTTTAAAACAAACACTTCACTCAGTGCACAATCAACCTGTGGAACTCCTTGCCAGAGGATGTTGTGAAGACTAGGACTTTAACAGAATTCAAAAAGAGCTAAATAGATTCATGGAGGTTAGGTTCATCAATGACTATTAGCCAGGATGGGCAGAAATGGTGTCCCTCTCCTTTGTTTGTCTGAATATGGGTGACAGGAGAGGGATCATTTGAGGATTACCTGTTGTGTTCCCTTCCTCTGGGGCATCTAGTATTGGTCACTGTCGGCAGACAGGATACTGGCTGTCACGTTACTGAATTTTAAGGGGAGAAGCCAAATCACTGCTGCACCCATTGGGGCGGTATTTGCCCCAAAAGTCTGTACAAAGGGGGCCATGTGAGGTGTGTTTTACTGATTCTGTATATGCTATAAATGTACTTGTATGATATCTATATGTGGAGTTATATATATGTAATCTGTGCTTATGCTGGAAGATTCTCTGTCTGAGACAGAGCAATGGGCAAAGAATGTTCAGCCAGTGACTATGCTAATTAGCAAGGCTCCAGGGACAATGCTCTCTAGGTGCCAAATACACACCTGAGGAATGTGTCTGGAACCTGCAGACCAGCCAGAATAGTGATTGCTGACTTGGGACACAAGGATAGGTCACTGGGCCATGTGACCTGCTCCAGCTTGGAAGAGATCAGGCATGGATATAAGATGCCATGAGGTGAACTCCATTTTGTCTTGAATTCTGCTCCTGATCCCAGATGCAGCCTTGCGAAGTACAGAGAGCCGGGAAGAATCGTGGACCCAGCCTGACATATGATGTACACCTGAGACTTTTAAGATAGCAGTTTATAACATTTCTGCAAAGAGCCTGCATTGAGAACTTGGTGATTCGATGCATGTAATGTATTCTCCTTAACAACCTTACTCTCGTGCTTTTTTTTTCTTTTATTAATAAATCTTTAGATTTTAGATTCTAAAGGATTGGCCCAGTGTACTCCTGTGGGTAAGATCCAGAGAGTAAATTGACCAGGGACTTGTGGCTGGTTCTTTGGGACCAGAAAGACCCGTTCAGTGTAGGTGAGATTGGGTTCTATAATCCCTCACCTGTGTGTTAGGGCCAGGGCTGATTGTGGCACAGGGATAGCTGGGGTGTCTGAGGGGTTTTGCTCGGCGTGACCAGTTTGTGACCTGTTAGGGAAGGTCTCTGGTCTGGGGCTGTAAAGAGCCCTTGTTTTGAACAATTCGCCCTGAGCGGATGCCCTCAGCGGTGCCCAGACCCAGCCCAGTCCATCATAATGGGCTAGATGGATCTTTGGTCTGACCCAGTATGGCCGTTCTTATGTTCTTAACTTCCTACTCTTTATACTCTTTATACTCATGTATATGAGGTATATACGTTGAGGGATCTAGTATGTTGGAGATTGTTTACCACACCAGGCTAAGGAATGCTGCAGCACTGAGTTGGACAGGAGGCAAATCAATGCTATGGTTGCTGAGTATCTCATGTATTTCAGCAAGTGGCATGTCTGGCATGGAAACACCATCACCAGTGACTGTGTGAAGTGAAACTCAGCTTTCAGAGAAAGAGAGGCTACTTCTTAGCTGGCACTCAATATCTTGTTTTCAGTCATAGATTTTTGTTAGTTTCCCCTTCTCTCTGCCTGGAAGAGGGGGTGAGGGTGGGGGCTGAATCTCTCCATATCACTGATCTAGTACAGAGCACGACAGACATATTCACCCAATCCACTCTCTCAATATTTTGACACCCATTCTAAAAACAATGCACTTGGCTTCCTTCCCCTCCTCCCTATCCACAACTACCACCACCATTCCCTCAGACTTTCTCGTGGCACCTTAACAGCCAGCCACCATCACAAAATCCTCTGCTGTTTCATGCTCCTGATATACTACAACCATGAGCACTTCCTTACTGTTGTCTGTTTTCTGGATTATCCATGCTGCAGCTAGGATAGCTGGCACGACGTAATGTAGTGGAGCCCCAGCTAAGTGTAATACAGGAAATGTGGGAACCATGATGGGAAACACTGGGGCTGCTGGAGAGTGAGAAAGATTCCGAGAAGCTGAATGACAATTAAATTACAGAGTTCACAGAGCAAGCTTTGTGTGAACCTACACAAACACTCTGCTGATACAGTTAAAACCTCAGGGCTATGAACACCTGGGGAGCGGAGGCTGTTTGTAACTATGAAATGTTCTTAAATCTGAACGAAATGGTTTGGTTGTTCTTTCAGAAGTTTACAGCTTTGACTTAAGACAGCTTTGAAACTTCACTATGCAGAAGAAAAATGCTGCTTTTAACCATCGTAAATTACATGAAACAAGCACAGAAACAAATCTTTTTTAACTTTCCCTTTATTTTTAGTTGTTTATTTTTAACACAGTACCATAGTGTGTTTGATTTGTTTTTTGTCTCTGCTGCTGCCTGATTGCATATTTCCGGTCCCACAGGAGGTGTGCGGTTGACCGGTCAGTTAGAACTCTAGTGTTTGTAACTCTGAGGTTCTACTGTATGCCAAAAATCCCCCTCCTCCCCTCTTCCCCCAACCCTGCGCTCAGTGCTTGTGAGTGACATTGCATTTGGGCGTGAGTCCATGCTCACTTTGGGGAACACACACAAAACTTTGCAGGCAATAGTTCCTAACCCTACTTAACTCAAACCATTCACCAGTGCTTCCTAGCATTATCCTAGGGCTGATGGATCTGACTGAAGTCTGTGAGCTTGAGCCACATCCTTAAGCTTAAACATTCTCCTCTGGAAGCATTTACAAAGCCAGACGGATTCCGCTGAGAGACTGTTCTCTGCGAGTCTCCCAGCCTAGCACTGCCGGCTGCACTAGCCCAGACACTTCCATGAAGAACAATCCACCTGTCACAGCCCCCAGGTAAACTACTCTTCCCCTATTCACAAAGATAGATGCTACCATGAAAGGTCTTGGAAACGGCTTATTACAAAGAAGATGACAAACCACATAATCTGGCAGATGAATTGTATCCATACTACCCCTTGCTAGCACTTCCATAGCCAAAAGGAACTTTTACAACAGTTTTGGAGTCTACAAACTCAGCTAGAACAACGCACACAAAGTCTTTGGTACATTTGTAACAGAGTGTAGCCCAGAAGATCTACCCTATCCATGGTTCATACAGAATGCCTAATTCCTCTGTCTTGGAGGGCTAGCTGTGATAGTCTGTATCTGTAAAAACAATGAAGAATCCTGTGACACCTTAAAGACTTGGGCTATGTCTATACAGCAGCGTTATTTTGGAATAACTGACTTTATTCTGAAATAACGTAGTCCACGTCTACACAGCAAGCAGTTATTTTGACATAATGTTGAAATAATGTCGAGCTGGAGGACTTCATACTCCGACTCCTGTAACCCTCATTTTACAAGGAGTAAGGGAAGTCGGAGGAAGAGTGCTCTAACTTGGACTTCCTGCTGTGCAGACAGCACCGAAAGCCGAGTAAAGCCAGATCACTGTTGCACTCATGGGGGGGGGGGAAGGGTGCCCCAAAAGTCTGTACAAAGGGGGCCATGTGAGGTATCACATGAAAACTTATGTTCTACTGATTCTGTATATGCTATTCATGTACTTGTATAATGTCTGTCTGTGGAGTTATAATTATGTACTCTATGTTGATGCTGGAAGGTTCTCTGTCTGAGGCAGAGCAATGGGCAAAGAATGTTCAGCCAGTGGCTATGCTAATTAGCAAGGCTCCAGAGACAATAGATCTCTAAGTGCCAGACACACACCTGAGGAATGTCTGGATATCTGCAAGCCAGCCAGAATAATGGTTGCTGACTTGGAACACAAGGATAGGTGAATGGACCATGTGACCTGCAGTGACCTGCTCTGGCCAGGAAGTGCCATGTGGCACCCTCCATCTGGTCTTGAGTTCAGCTCCTGATCCCAGATGCAGCCTTGCAGAGAACAACGAGCCGGGAAGAACCGTGGACCCATAAGAACATAAGAACATAAGAACGGCCGTACTAGGTCAGACCAAAGGTCCATCTAGCCCAGTATCCTGTCTGCCGACAGTGGCCAGCACCAGGTGCCCCAGAGAGGGTGGACCGAAGACAATGATCAAGTGATTTGTCTCCTGCCATCCCTCTCCAGCCTCTGACAAACAGAGGCCAAGGACACCATTTTATCCCCTGGCTAATAGCCTTTTATGGACCTAACCTCCATGAAATTATCTAGCTTCTCTTTAAACTCTATTATAGTCCTAGCCTTCACAGCCTCCTCTGGCAAGGAGTTCCACAGGCTGACTACACGCTGTGTGAAGAAGAACTTTCTTTTATTCGTTTTAAACCTGCTACCCATTAATTTCATTTGGTGTCCTCTAGTTCTTCTATTTAGGGAACTAATAAATAACTTTTCTTTATCGGCCCTCTCCACACCACTCATGATTTTATATACCTCTATCATATCCCCCCTCAGTCTCCTCTTTTCTAAACTGAAAAGTCCCAGTTGCTTTAACCTCTCCTCATATGGGACCCGTTCCAAACCCCTAATCATTTTAGTGGCCCTTTTCTGAACCCTTTCCAAGGCCAAAATATCTTTTTTGAGGTGAGGAGACCACAACTGTACACAGTATTCAAGATGTGGGCGTACCATAGTTTTATACAGGGGCAGTAAGATATTCTGGGTCTTATTTTCTATCCCTTTCTTAATAATTCCTAGCATCCTATTTGCCTTTTTGACCGCGCTGCACACAGTGTGGAAGTTTTCAGAGAACTGTCCACGATAACTCCAAGATCTCTTTCCTGATTTGTCGTAGCCAAATTAGCCCCATCATACTGTACGTATAGTCGGTTATTTTTCCCGATGTGCATTACTTTACACTTATCCACATTAAATTTCATTTGCCATTTTGTTGCCCAATCACTCAGTTTGGTGAGATCTTCTTGGAGTCCCTCACAGTCTGCTTCTGTCTTGACTATCCTGTCATAGGATGTACACCGGAGACTTTTAAAATAGCAGTTGTAACATCTCTGCTAAGAGCCTGCATTGAGAACTTGGTGATTCGATGCATGTAATGTATTCTCCTTAACAACCTTACTCTCATGCTTTTCTTTCTTTTAGTAATAAATCTTTAGATTTTAGATTCTAAAGGATTGGCTCAGAGTGATCTTGTGGGTAAGATCCAGAGTGTAAATTGACCAGGGACCTGTGGCTGGTTTCTTGGGACCGGAAGAACCCATTCGGGGTAGGTGTGGTTGGGTTCTAAAACCCCTCACCTGTGTGTTAAGCCCGGGGCTGATTGGGGCACAGGAGGAGCAGGGGTGTCAGAGGGGTTTTGCTCGTGAGGCTTCTGGCTGGCCAGATTGGCAGCTGAAGCATTCGGTGTGACTGGTTTGTGGCCTATTTGGGAAGGTCTCCAGTCTGGGGCTGTAAGGAGCCCCGAGTTTGAGCAATTCGCCCTGAGTGGACGCCCTCAGATGTGCCCAGACCCAGCCCGGTCCATCACAGTGGCATAGTTGGTGGGATCCACAGATCTTGATCAATTGAGCTTTGGATCAGGACCCCATGCTGTCTAGATTTGATTTTGGGGTGTTGAGAGTTTGGTTGGTTAACGAGCCACTGCAATGAGTCAGCAACAGTATGAAAGTCTGGACAGAGAGGCTCTGGAAACCTTGTGCTTGGAAATTGGCATTGCCTTTAGTGAGGTAGCTTCTAAGCCAGAGCTAAGATCTTTGTTAGTGGCCAGAAATGCTGCAGAAGAAATGAGAGTGCAGGATCCAGTGAGGGGAATGCAACTTAAATATAAGCGAGAACTGGAGGAATTTCGTCTGCTAGCAGAGCAGAGAAGACGGAAGCTAGACCAAAAAGCTGCTGAGAAAAGGCAGAAGCTGCAACGAGAACTTACAAAGAGAGAGGCAGAACGTGCAGAGAGAATGGCAGAGTTGGACAGAAGAATCAGACTAGCGAAAGAGGAAGCTGCCAGATTTGAACTTCAGCTTAAGAAAATAGTAGAACAAAAGAGACTGTATCCTCCTGGGAGTTCGGTGTTTAACCGTGTGAGTATGTGGTGTGACTATGACATGGCAGATGTGTTTAACCCAGCTGATGTTGTAACCCAGCCCCAAAGCATGTATGAATGCAACTCCTCTGTGTTACTTGTAGCTAGCAGGGAGTTTTATAAAGGGGGTGCATGTGATTCTGGGCAGTTTTCTGTGGCTAGTGGGTCCTACTGTAACCAGAAGGAAAGTGTCTTTAAATGTGTGCCTGAGGGAGATGGCTGTGTGTCTGTGCAGGGGAGCAGTGAGCCTGTGAGTGAGGGTTCTGGGTGCCTGTCTGATGCCTCAGAGGTGAGGCTGGAGTCAGAAGCAGGGCAGGGGGAACCCAGGAGTCAGGACAATGCTTCTCTGGAGCAGGTTGCAGGAGATGGCCTGGATAGATTACTCACTGGGGAACAAGATAAAGTTCTGGAGAGTGATGGATCATTAGCTGGTGATGCTTGTGAGTCTGAACCTGCACAAGCTGAAAGTGATTGGTGTGACGCACAGTGTGTGCAAGCTGGCAGTTTGGCTGCTGAGAAGAGCAGTGTGTCAGTGAAGGAAGCTGTCTTGGTCACTAGTTGTGTGCCTGAGAATAGCCAGGGATGCTGGGACAAAGGAGAAACTGTCTCTGATTGTCTGTCCGTGTGTGGGGAAGAGTTTCTTCCTTTGTCTGAGGAAAGTGCCCCTCAGCCTGTGATGGCTGAGAGCAGGGCTGTTGTCCCAGAGTTGGGTCTGGATACAGCTAAAGCCCAGAAAGGGGATGGCCCTAGGTTTGTGTCTTCTGAGGAGAAGGATGCTGTGACTTGGGTAGATCCAGTCAGTGTCTTGCCAGAATCCCAGAGATCAGACAGTTATAGTGCTTGTATTTTACCTGAGGAAGAGAGAATGGTTCATGCTAGTGTATGTGCTAAGACAGATAGCTTTCTGGGTGCCAGTCCAGAAAGCTGCAAAGGGAAGGAAAATGTCTCTGACCTTGTATCTGGCTGCGTGCCTGAAGGGGGATTGTCTAGGAATCCACCTGATGGGCCAGAGAATGGTGAACTGTTGCTTAAGGAAGCTCATAGGGAAGAGAGTCCTTATAGTGGTTTTAGCAAGCAGTTTGCAGGGGCTAAAGAGAGTAAAAGCTCCTTGCTTGGGGAAGATCAGAAGAAAGCTCTGCCTGTAAAAGGCAACAGCTTGTTGTGTGAGGCACTTGTTTCAGTGCTTGACAGACAGAATTGTTCTGTTAACAGTGACTCCACTGACTTGGATTTAGAAAAATCCAGTGTGGATGGTTTTGGGGAGGTCTCAGAGGGACTGAGGGTTGTTTCAAATGAGGCAGGAACAGCCAGAGAATTGGAGCAGTCTGATAACCAAGTGACTGTATGTGACCAGCTTGCTCGGAAGTCAGTGTGTGTTTGGGACAGGGTGGTTCCCAGGTTGATGATGAGGGTGGACAGAGTATGTCTCATAGGAAGGAGGACTATGTAGCTAAGTATGTAGAGCAGAACAGCTGTATGGTTAATCTCTCTAGAATGCAGGAGATGGCAGTTAAGCTCCCATCTCTGGACACTGTGGACACTTGTAATCGATCAGGGAATTTGATATCGGGTTCCATGTGGAAACAGAGGTTAGAGGTGGAAGGACGAGAGACTTGTGAGTCTACAGCTTATTGTTGTTACCCCGCTGATTGGGGGGAAGGGGAGAATTCCATGGCCATTGTGAGCAAGGGAGACACACCAAGCCAGCCCTTTGTCTCTGCTAAGACAGGTTTTCAGCCCACAGGACTAGGGGGATGGGCAGAACTTGCTTTGCCAAAGGAAAATTGCAGTTTACACCTGAAGGGTCAAAACTACAAGGCTACGTCTACACTGGCATGATTTTCCGGAAATGCTTTTAACGGAAAAGTTTTCCGTTAAAAGCATTTTCGGAAAAGAGCGTCTAGATTAGCACGGGCGCTTTTCCGCAAAGCACTTTTTGCGGAAAAGCGTCCGTGGCCAATCTAGATGCGCATAAAAAGCCCCGATCACCATTTTCCCAATCTGGGCTTTTTTGCGGAAAACAAATCTCAGCTGTCTACACTGGCCCTTTTGCGCAAAGTTTTGCGCAAAAGGGACTTTTGCCCGAACGGAAGCAGCATAGTATTTCCATAAAAGCACTGATTTCTTACAGTAGGAAGTCAGTGCTTTGCGAAATTCAGCGGCCAGTGTAGACAGCTGGCCAGTTTTTCCGGAAAAGCGGCTGATTTTCCGGAAAAACTGGCCAGTCTAGACACAGCCCAATAGTGTGGAGCCAAAGATGTGGCATGAGAGAAAGTACTGTCAATGTACACTGAATATGGATTTGTTCCTATTACTCATCTTAACTTTTGTAACCAATGTGCTGTTGTTGTCAGAAATTGTAAAAATGTACAATGTGCATACTATTTTGGAAAAACCATATAATCTGTCAAGAAATGTATCAAATAACAGACTGTATGTTAAAGGACCTTGTGATATTGATATATCATGGTTAATGCCTGCAACTGATCTTGGAACTTCTTACAGGACAAAGAAGGTTCCAGCCATAAGGTGCTGTGTGGAAAGGAAAACTGAGGCACACTACCATTTTGTTTTCATGCCTAAGGGCCAAGATGCCTACACTGTGGGGGATGAGAATACCTACATTAACACAATGTTAATTGGAGTTCAGAGAGTTGCCAGAGCTGGCATGGCTAAATTTATTATTTTCCTTAGCTCTGGGCAAAATCACATGACACACATGGGAGTCGTGCTACAAGAGCAGATCCAATTGGGATATGGCTCTTACCAGGTTTTACCTTGGGTTTATAAAAACGTGTAAGGACGTGGTTGTCTTTATGACAGACCCTGCAGCGATGAAGCCTATTTTAAGCAAATTTGGTTTTCATACAGTTGTCCAGTTCTGTACTGTTGTTTCTAACATTGGATTAGAACCCATACTAGCACAGAGCTAAAACATGGGGAGGCCTATGATGTCCTCTGTGATGTTACTAGCATCACTTCCTGCATCAATTTTGCATTGCGGGTGTCACGTTCCTGGATTGTAAAGGGAGAAGCCAGATCACTGTTGCACCCATGGGGAGGGGTGCCCCAAAAGTCTGTACAAAGGGGGCCATGTGAGGTGTCACATAAAAACTTATGTTCTACTGATTCTGTGTATGCTATTCATGTACTTGTTTAATGTCTGTCTGTGGAGTTATAATTATGTACTCTATGTTGATGCTGGAAGGTTCTCTGTCTGAGGCAGAGCAATGGGCAAAGAATGTTCAGCCAGTGGCTATGCTAATTAGCAAGGCTCCAGAGGCAATAGATCTCTAAGTGCCAGACACACACCTGAGGAATGTCTGGATATCTGCAAGCCAGCCAGAATAATGGTTGCTGACTTGGGACACAAGGATAGGTCAATGGACCATGTGACCTACAGTGATCTGCTCTGGTCAGGAAGATGCCAGGAGAGGTATGTAAGTGCCATGTGGCACCCTCCCTCTGGTCTTGAGTTCAGCTCCTGATCCCAGATGCAGCCTTGCAGGGAACAACGAGCCGGGAAGAACCATGGACCCATCCTTTCATAGGATGTACACCAGAGACTTTTAAAATAGCAGTTGTAACATCTCTGCTAAGAGCCTTCATTGAGAACTTGGTGATTTGATGCATGTAATGTATTCTCCTTAACAACCTTACTCTCCATGCTTTTCTTTCTTTTAGTAATAAGGCTACGTCTACACTGGCAGCTTCTTGAGCAAGAACTCTTTTGCGCGGAAGAGTTCTTGTGCAAAAACTCTTCCAGAAGAGAGCGTCTACACTGGCATTTGCTTTTGCACAAGAGATGTGCTTTTGCACAAGAGCATCCGTGCCAGTGTAGACGCTCTCTTGCGCAAGAAAGCTCTGATGGCCATTTTAACCATAGGGCTTTCTTGCACAAGAAATTCATGTTGCCTGTCTACACTGGCCTCTTCTGGAAGAGCTCTTGCGCAAAAGGGCTTCTTGAGCGGGAGCGTCAGAGTTCTGGGCGCAAGAAGCCCTGATTTTATACATTAGAACGTCAGTTTACTTGCGCAAGAACACGTGGCCAGTGTAGACAGGCAGCAAGTTTTTGCACAAGAGCAGTCACTTTTGCGCAAGATCGCGCAAGTGTAGACACAGCCTTAGATTTTAGATTCTAAAGGATTGGCTCAGAGTGATCTTGTGGGTAAGATCCAGAGTGTAAATTGACCAGGGATCTGTGGCTGGTTTCTTGGGACCGGAAGAACCCGTTCGGGGTAGGTGAGGTTGGGTTCTAAAACCCCTCACCTGTGTGTTAGGCCCGGGGCTGACTGTGGCACAGGAAGAGCAGGGGTGTTAGAGGGGTTTTGCTTGTGAGGCTTTTGGCAGGCTAGATTGGTAGCTGAAGCATTCGGTGTGACTGGTTTGTGGCCTATTTGGGAAGGTCTCCAGTCTGGGGCTGTAAGGAGCCCCAAGTTTGAGCAATTCGCCCTGAGCAGATGCCCTCAGCTGTGCCCAGACCTGGCCCAGTCTGTCACACCCTCATTTTATGAGGAGTAAGGGAAGTTGGAAGAGTGCTCTAACTCGGACTTCCTGCCATGCAGAGAGCACCAAAAGCCGAGTATGAAGCTTTCGACTGAAGCTACACAATTGACGTAGCTCAAATTGCATAGCTTAATTTGGCTTTAGCCCTGCTGTGTAGATGTGCCCTAACAGATTTATTTGGGCACAGGGCTGGCCTTACCATGAGGCGAACTGAGGCGGCCGCCTCAGGTGCCAGACTGTGGAGGGGTGCCACTAGGACCCAGAGAATTAAGACCTTTCAAGGTTTTGGCCCAAGCAAGGGGGTATGGAGGCGTCATTTGAGCTCCCCGCCTCAGGTGCCAAAATGTTGTGGGCCAGCCCTGTTTGAGCATAAGCTTCCTCAGTCAAAAACACTTCATCTTCATGCATTTGACAAAGTGGTTTTGATTAGGGATATAAATGATTAACCAGTTAACCAGTAAGCCTCACTCTTAACAGCAGCTTGCTGGTTCTGGTTAAACAGCACGGTTTGGAGCAGGCGGGGGTTGGGGGTGCTCTAGCCTCGGGGGGGCCCACACCAGCTCGTGTTCATGGCAGCCTGGCCTGCCCCTTTGTCCCGCCACAGGTTACACATGGGTTCTCTGGGAGCAGGGCTTGCAGCCCTTGTGCGGGAGGTTTTGCTGTAGTCTCTGCAGTATAACTTTAGCCTGGGAAGAGGGTCATCAGCCACTGCCAGGGAGTTGACTTCACTGTGGGCTCTGCAGTATAAAGCTTAAGCTTAATACTGCCGAGCCTGCAGCACATGTAACCATGTAACAGCTAGGATATTTAGAGGTTACATGGTTATATTTTTAAACTACATTTTACATCCCTAGTTTTGACCCAAAAAATGCTTATGCCCAAATAAATCTGTTAATCTTTAAGGTGCCATAGGACTCCTTATTGTAATTCCTCTGTGACTCTCTCCCCTAATCCCCACCACCTCTCTCCTGTATAAAATAGCCCCAGAGCATCCACCAAAAAACAGAGGGTGCTCAACACTTTTGTGGACACTTCTGCCCAGACTGTGGCCTAGCTCCCACTCACCCTCTTCTTCCCAATTGGCCTCATCCTGCTGAGGCCCTGTCCACTGCTTGCACAGGAAGTAGAGGCCAGAGAGGAGCACCCACCAGCAAGTATATATATATTCCTGTGGTGGGAATGCCACATCAGGAATGGGGTAAGTTTAAAGAGGAAAGAAAATCCGCATCATTCCAGACAACGGCATACCTTTGGGATATAAACTGATCTCCACATGTCTGAGTACCTCCTTGCAGTATAGGATGTGAATGCACAATGAGGCTATGTCTACACTCGCGGCTTCTTGCACAAGAACATCTTGCGCAAGTGTTCTTGTGCAAGAAGTCTTGCGCAAGAAAACGTCCACACTGCCATGTGCGAGCTGTGCTTTTGCGCAAGAGTGCCCATGGCAGTGTGGACGCTCTCTTGCGCCAGAAAGCTCTGATGGCCATTTTAGCCACACTGCCCTCTTGCGCAAGAGCCCCCTGCGCAAGAGAGTTTACATCTGTTAAAAAAGAGCGTAGCTCTTGCGCAAGGAGCCCTCTCTTACCACGCTGTACTGTAAATTTACTTGCGCAAGAGTGGGCGGGCAGTATGGACGCTCTACAGATTCTTGCACAAGAACGGCCGTACTTGCGCAAGAAGCCATGAGTGTAGACATAGCCAGTGTGTGGCTGGAATTCTTTAAAGGGCACTACTTGGAGCTACTCTATGACTGTGACATCAAATGTGTTTCCACAGAGTCTTCCCCCATCTCAACAAAGTGCATCACTGTTTCACTGTGACAAATGTTTGCTATGTTCCCATATTTGCTTTGGAAACTTTGGTTTGGAAAACTCCTCACAGAAGAGTTTGTTTGCTCACTGCTGTGGCACCACACACAACATTGCAGTATTCAGAGTGATTGTGTGGCTTGAAATATTGATAGAGCCTTCTAAGTTAGCTGTGTTCCTAGAAGCTACTTCCCAAAAAGGGTAAAAAAAAAAAATCACACAGTAGCAACATGCCTACCAATTATTCACCTGTGTTATCTTTTTCCCTTCTGTCTTAGCTGTACTACTTAGGGCACATAGCTCAGAAAGCACGAACCCCCTGACAAAGGGAGTTTGTCACAAATCTATTGAACACTCTCAGAATTCAGCCAATAGTGGGGTTTGAACTCACAGTGCATAGTTGGGGCTCACTTTCAATGAACACAGCACATCTCCTTGAGCCAACCAGTGGCAGTGCCAATAAGCTACCTACAAGCTTTAGGACCTAATATTGCTGAACATTCACATTTCAGTCTCTTTGGTGCACAAGTTTTGAGACACTCCATTCTAGAAAGCTAAGTTCTTTCTTTATTAAATGTTGAGCTAGCAAGACCAGTTGGAAATGATTCAAGCCGTCATTTTAAATTCACCTGTGAGCCAAAGGGGGGAGAGGGTTATAAGATTGATTTTCTAAAGTGCTGTTGAGATTTGGGGGGGGACTTGTATCTCAGAGACCACTTGATAAAATGACCCCAAATTTGGTCCATTAATGCTATGCCAGTTTCCTTGCAACATAGCACATTTCAAGAAATTCTAATAAGCATATAGATGATAGAGCACTTAGAAAGTAATGCTCAACCTTAACTACAGCAGAGTGTGCCCTCAGCTACAAGAAATCTAGCTTGAAGGAACTGATCACAATACCCCCATATTTCTTACTCTCTCATTATTGATTGGTATCCCTCAGAACCTGGATGTTGAGCCACCTGACCACCGGCATGGCCTCCATGTCCCAGACCTCCTCCATCGTTCATGAAGTAAAAGGAAAGGAAACTTTTTATCTACTAAAACAGGGCCTCTAAGGGTGTGTCTACACAGCAAAATTATTTCGGAATAATGGCTGTTATTCCAAAATAACTATGCGAGCGTCTACACAGCAATTCCATTATTTCAAAATAATTTTGAAATAACAGACGGCTTATTCCGGCTTCTGTAAACCTCATTCTATGAAGAATAATGCCCATTCAGAAATAGCTATTTTGAAATAAGGCGTGTGTAGATGCTCCATTGCTGCTTTTTCAAAATAGTCTCTCACCAGGGCCATTTTAAGTTATTCCTCCTGGGGCTCTAAATTGAGATAGCACGTCTACATTAGGGAAGCCTGCCCCGGACTAATTTTGAGGCTTCCCTGCAGTATAGATGTGCTATTTCTAAATAAGCTATTTCAGAATAACTATTCCAGAATAGCTTATCCTGAAATAACTGTGCAGTGTAGACATAGCCTAAGGGTGTAGGTGAGGATTTCAAAGCATAGCATTCAAGCGAGTAATGGCTCAGTAGATGGGTTTAGTTGTTATAAACTCAAATCTATTTAAGATTTAATCCCACATGGAGTGGTAGTAGTGAGAATGGGACTGACCACCAGTAGATAAAATGCTGAGACCATCATGAGCTGTCTAGTAAAATCACCAACACAGCAGGAACACCAAACACTTATGTCTGGTGAGTGAACATGTCTGTTACATAGGAAAGAAAATGATCAAGACAAGCCACTCTCCATAGTTGCTTTACAAATCTGTGTTACACACAATCAAACATGGTGTTGTGGACATAGGATTAAAGCTATCATTCTTTGCCTTTTTGGCCAAGCCGACACTTTTCAGCCTTATCCCCTTTTCCCCTCTCCTCCCCGGCCCCCACAACCCCCCAACACACACACACACACCTCCACCACCTATATTGCATTTGGAAAGATCAGTATCTATCTATGCATTTGCATTAACTGATTTACATCCAAATTTGGCATGTGCATTATTGCAGACAAGTTTCTGAGGAACAGGAGCAAACAAATACATTATGACTAAGCAGCTCATCTGACTAGGTTTTTACAACCCTAGTCAAGACAATACATACAAGGATTTTTGATCAATCAGTCCTCCCACTCTCTCCCCTGCTATCACTAGGCTTTGAGAGTTTTTTCCTACGACAGAACTCCAACATTATGAACAACAGCAATCTTACAAATGACCGCTTATAGGAACCATTTTTCTGCCACTGAATTTAACTTCAATCCTTCAGCCAACATTTGAGCAGTTGCGCAGGTATGCTCATGCCAACAGCACCATTGAGACCATGAGCCCCAAGTCTAACCAGGACTCTGAGAAGGGGGAGAGCTCTTTGGAAAGCCAGGGTTGCTTCCTTACATAAGAGCTTTTTTCTTCTCTTCTATCCAACTGTTCTGTCAAAGGCTTCATAAATAATGCCCATAGTGATCTTGGGAGCAAAAGTTCCATTTTTGTTAGGAAAAACAGACAGGAGTTTTGAACGATCCTAACATTAAGGACCTTTCCAGACCACCACACATTACTATTAATGAGCCTGCCATGGTGATCAACCAGGCTTTGGAACGCCATGGAAGCACCATGAAGTGCCTTTCTTTTTATGAATGCTAAACTTTGGTGTGGAGGGCAGAGAATAGGCACATGGGTCCCCAATAACCCTAATACAATTTGGAAACCCTACTCATGCAAAGCCATCAGTAATCTCCTGTGCATTACCAAACTTTATGACCCATGTCACAGGAGTGGACACGTCCATGAGAACAGCCGCAACAGTCAATCTACCAAACCGATTAGCTTCTGACCAGCAGCAGTCAGGGCTAGAGACCAGCCAGATGGCAATGGTCACATATTTCTCCATGGCTCAGCAGTGTGACAGCTGGACTCCAAGCACAAAGCCACTCAAGTGGCATGCTCTCAGATACATGTGCAGCAGGTCCTAGTTATTAGCCTCTGCCAGAATCATGGCATGCAGCAATGTTTCCTCCATGTTGTCTGACAGCAGTTTGAAAATGGCACATGCATGCAAAAGAGAGATGACATAGAGGACACCATGAGAGAAATCATGGGAATCTGTAAGTATTGCAAGTCTCAGAATTCCAGTATCCCACGATGCACAGGAGAAAAGTCAGAATGCATAAGAGCACATCAGCAGGACAAAGCACCATGGGACACTTGCTCAAAATGCTGAGCTTATTTTGAAAATAAGTCAGTGGCATGTGTATGCATATACTTTGAGGGAAGTAGGTCATTGCTGGTTGTGTGATTGCAATTATTTCAGAATAGTTATTCAACAACATTTTGTTCATAAAATGATAATTAGCAAAACCCTCCCATGTAAACAAGTCTTTATCCAATATCAAAGAAGAGAAGATTCCGATTCTATAAGTGGGAATCTGGAGTGTCTGATCCTTATGGGTTGTTTCTTATGCCTCAGTATAAGACAGGCACAATTTCTGGATAAGATAGAGTTACATCTTCTCTTGTCTTAATACATTTAATATTTTTTCATATTTCTAATTATAAATCTTTAAGATATTCTCCTTTGATGTATAAAGATATATCTCCAATGCAGGACAAAGGTAAATGCTGACCATCACTGGATCACCTATCTTACTAACAATCTGATGAGAAAAGAAATACCATCAAGAAAGCACAGAAAAAGTTCAGAGGCAATACTGATATTCATTAAATGTAACTCAAAAAAGTCACCAGATGCTATGAAAATAAAATTTAAGGGAGTAAGGAAAACCTTGACTCTAAGAAAGAGTCTAGTCAAAGAAGAGAAGTAAACTGTGTTATACAAAAGGGGAAAATTACAGATCTTGCATTTAGTTCCTTTTCCAAATCTATATCTTCTGAATGTATTTTCAAACAACTGTACAAATGGCATGCCATGAACAGGACCATAGGATTTGCCATACTGGATCAAACTATTTGATCATCAACTCCAATGTCAAAGAAAGACAATCAAATGCTAGATAATTAAAGAATGTTGTAAATGGTTACAGGAATTAAAAATCTTTCCAGCCCCCTGTTAGTGCCTTGAATCAAGGTATTGTGCTCTCCATATTTTCACAAACATAGCTACAATTATTATTGATCCAGTGCTATTACATATGCCGTCAATATTTATCGCAATAACCACCTGGGACAGAGCCTTTCAAAGTTTTCCCATACAAGTTTTTTAAAGTGTTACTTTTTTTTGTTCAAAATTAACTTCAGCCGGTGTACAATTGGATGAATCATTTGTAATATGTTACCCTTTTTCCTGTTCATAAATTGTCCATTAACAACTTTTCTCAAATCCACTTGTGGTTTGAAATTATTCACTGGATGTCCTTTGCAAATACTTCTTGGCCTGTTTATTATTCTCATGAAGCTCACTTCAAGCGGTCAATATTCAAAACTCAAATCACTTTG
The DNA here is from genome assembly GCA_019425775.1 of Rafetus swinhoei. Taxonomy (NCBI): domain Eukaryota; kingdom Metazoa; phylum Chordata; order Testudines; family Trionychidae; genus Rafetus; species Rafetus swinhoei. Next base: position 231,394,916 of record CM033437.1, read on the forward strand.
GGCCCTCAGGGTTTTGAGTTGTATCTTGGCATTTTCCTGAGCTGAACCAAGTTTGCTTAATCTTTTCCAAAGCCTCCTGTCAGAGAGTAAAAATTATATCACCAGTCTCCTTTCAGTCCAATCAAACAAGAAAGAGCAGGAAATGCCAGCTCTCCCTTACTATATACAGCTTCCTCCTTCATACAGGATTCCTCAGTCCCTGTGGAATCTAACAAGCTTTTTCTTGTTCTAAGTTCTGTGGGTTCCTTTGATTTGTGCTGTCCTGGCTGTTAGCGAAAGTGTCCTGCCCCTAAGAAGAGTCCCTTTCTTTTGAGAGACAAGTCTTATCTGCTGGAATATTCCTGTTTCCCTCTGATTTAACACTGTCATGGCAATCTGCATGCAGGGTGTACACTCTTCCTCACGCTCTTGCAGTTTCCTAAGAAATCAAAAGTTCAGAGCTTGTCCATATACCAGTTGTCCAGACAATTTTTTTTGCCAGTGTGTTTTGACCTTGTATTTATTCAAGTTGAATTTCAATTATCATCATGTTCCCCATTCTCCTAATGTGTTTAAGCCCTCCCCTAGAGTTACCTTACAATCCTCTGTGGATATTACTAATTGAAATAACTTTGTATCAATTCCAAATTTCAATAGCTTTCTCTTAACTTTCTTTTCCAAGGTATCAGATTTATTAAAAACATCCCAATGCCAAAACCCCATCATTAACTTCCCCACTGCTCTGTTTCTATAATTTTTATAACCTGCTTCCCAATCTATGACAAGAGTTTCATCTCTTACCCTGTCACCACATGGAACTTTTATCAAAGGCTTTATGAAAATCTGATTGTATTATGTCTCTTGAGTCACTATTAACTTTTTCAAGGAAACAGGCTAGTTATCTTCTGTTATGGAAACCCATTACAAACAAGGACTACAACTATACCTTCCAGAAAGTGCATGACCTGACAGGTTATGCTAACATCAATCCTCACTGATAGCATGTGTGTCACCTATTCTGTCTCAGATAACTCCTGTGTCTTCACATTAGAGTTCAGGCACACAGTATGAATTAATTTCTTTAAAGGTGAACTGAAATCTTCAAAAGAACCCTGGACTAAACTAGAACATATCACTGGATGTGCAAATATCAGCAGCTATAGCACAGAAAGAAAACTATATTTTAAATGTAGTTAAATTTCTCTGGGATGGGACAGGGGAAAGCTGCATTCTCTCCCTTTGCATATAACATGCACTGTCTGGGTAGCATTGGTGTACTCTGTGATCAGCTCTGGGGCAGGGAGTCTGCTTGCCAGTTAGATTTTCATTCAACAGTCCATAGATTTCTTAAAACTTACTATTTTTCTTTTCTTTTCCTCTGAGGGCACCCAGCAGCAAGCTGGAGTATAGCACAGGAAATGTGTTTTGGTGCACAAGAGGAAAGCAAATGGTTGTGGGCCAGGAGAGTGACCAGAAAACCTGCTGTGATCCTCTGTTCTATCATAGAAAAAATACACAGAGCCACTTCAGCTAATAGATTTGAGGGTCAGCTCTGCAAATGCTTGTTCTATTGTGGGGAAGGATTCCTTCACATTCCTGCCTTCGTCAGAATTGCAGAAGCCCAATCCCACTTTTTAGGCCAAACACTTGGCTCATAATGCCAAAAGATTAGGCCAACATTTTTGGACTCAACATTTTTGGACTCATCTAGGGATTAATTTGTCTACAAAAGAGCAAACATTCTACTAGCCGAATTAGGCCAGCTTTATACTATACCCAGAAGGTTGGCTTATAGTATGCAGCCCCAGCTATGTAAATAACATAGTTGGACATACCCTAAGCTGAGCGTGGCACCGTCTCCACAGCAGGAGATTGACAGGAGAAGTGCTCCTGCTGAGTTCAAGTCACAAGTAGTATGGGTGCCAATGGGGATGCCATCAGCATTCAATTTAGCAGGTCTTTATTAGACCTGCTAAATCGAACACCGGAAGATTGACTGCCACAGTATCAATCTTCCTGCAAGTGGAGATGTGGCCTTAGTAATACAGTAATGTTTCTCTTAATGGCTGAGGGCATTTAAATTACATTTATGTCAGTATCCACTACTACTTAATTGTATGCATTTTATTTTGTGCGTGTGTATGTATATATGTATGTACAGACCAACCGACCGACAGACAGACAGACAGACAGAGATAGATAGATAGATAGATAGATAGATAGATAGATAGATAGAATCAGTAAGAGTCAGGTCAGTTTATTCTATTGCTTCAAGTAGGGCAAGTTCCGTAACTGGACTTTCAGTTGGTTCCTACTGCAAACCAATGACTGGGGCATGATAAAAGGAGTAAAGTCTTTTGCAAGCCTAGAATGGCTTAGCACAGCAGATGGATGGTGATAGAGTGTTTTTATTCATCCTGGAGGAAATATTTCTTAGATTATATCAACATAGTTGTGGTCCTTTACATTCTTGCTACATCCACTGAGCATTTCAGAGTATTACCATATTTTATAAAGTGGTTTATAAGCTTCTGAACACTCCTGAAAAGAATATTCATCTTTACAAAAATTGCTTGCCAGTTGCTAGCGAGCTAATAGATGTCATTCTTCAAAGTAGGGGTTTGAAGTATTTAATCCAATGTTTTGCCTGAAATATTGAGCAAGACAAATACTTTATTTATGAATTCACTATAAATAAACCTTCCTAGGTTTTTAAGCCCAGTAGGGTTCCATCTGATAAAGGTTTATGAAATTCATCTGTGGCAAAACACACGGGGATAACAAATCAAGTTACAGATGATGCCATGCAAAAGAGTGAGTTTTCTTCCTCTATGATTTCCTTTAATGTTTCTCCTTCCATTCCCTTATGGCATGCTTACTGAATGATGGAATAGACTATGCTTATTAATCATTTGTAGACCTGAAAGGCAGATATCAAAGTTGGTCATAAACATTTCAATGAAACTTTTTTTTGCCAGAAATTCCTGACTCATCAAAGTCAAAACATCCCATGGAGATGATTTGATTTCAGCAGAGTTCCCAGAGAACCTGACACAGTTTCCATCAGCCTGGTTTCCTATTGGTTCATCTGCCTGTATCCTTAGTAACGTGGGCTTCCAGACTCCCAGCTCCTCAACAGCAGCCCATCAGCATCTCCTCTGTGGAGCTGGGAGTCCTGAAAGTCCCAGTTCCTATACTCACACCCAAGCTTCTCTAGGGCTTCCTGGGACTATGGTTCCAGGCTGTCAAGCAGGCAGACTTCCCCTGTGGCAAGGTTCCATTCCCTTTGACAGAGAAATCTGAAACTTTGAGCTTTCATTCTGTATCTTAATGGAACCAAATCTGGAATATCTAACTGCTTCCCAAAAGGGAATTGCTTCTCTCTGCCCTGGTCTTTGTATATATATTTAAAAATCAATAGAGCTATCTGTTTTGAAATGTTAAAATGAGTGGCTGTGATTGCTGAAAAATCGAGCATTTTTTTAAATGAACAGAGCTATGAAAATTCAATACAGCTTAGAAGACTAAACAATGCAAAATGGCTCACATTCAAGCCACTCGCACCATTACCAACAGAAGTGTGTGTGTCTAGACCCAAAATGACCTATTCAAGAATAAACTGGAGCCTTGAAGAGAATCTCTAAAAATTAAACTGACATATCCAGAAATATATTGATGTCTTAATTTGGATCCATAGAAACTCACAATATCTCTGCACTGAAGAATGACAGAAATCAATGTAATAAACTATCTCTTTTAAAAGTACAAATTTGCTTATTAATCCAATAAAATATGTAACAGCCTTAGATCAATGTTACAAATTACATGGGCATTCAGAATTCAATATGTATTTTACTTTTTTCCACAACATACTTTCCAGGCAAAAATACAATACATCTTAATCAAACAACAAACTGACAAAAAATCCATCGAAGAACCTCATTAGGGGTTTTTAAATGACATGGTGGTCTGAATTGTGTATTTTGTAATTTAACAGTAGAATTATTTAAAATATACTCATCCATTCTGGATACAAGTACAAAATGTATCAATAACAAAACCATAGACAGTATGAGGCTAAAGTCCCAAAATGAAAAACCTTTGTGATAACCCTAAGGCAAAACTCTTTCCTCACCCCATTCTATCAGTTCATCCCTCTCCACCAGAAAACAAAAACAAAAACAAAAACCCATACAAATGTGAAGTTTCATAGTGTGATCACCAAGTCAGCTTTAAGGCCAGATTCTGTGGATCAACTTTTCTCTGGATGAATAGCTCCTTATTCCACAAGAAATCACATTAACTTCATTGGACATATTTCTGGAGCAAGGTGTTACTAAGTATGGTAAGTGACACAGAATTTGGCTCTTTGACTCACAGGATCAGTGGGGGGAACCAGATTTCTTCAGCTAGTCCTCAGCTTGAAGGCCTCATATACTACGGATGGTGCCTTACCTCCAACAAGGAATGAGGAGGTGTCCCCAAAAGGATCCTAACGAAGAAAGCAATTATACATAGGAGGTCCCAGAACTCATGACCAACTGGAGGAAAGGAGGCTTCCTGGGAGTCATGAAGTAGGAGATTCCCTTGGAGATCTGAGTTGTCAATTTAACACATAAGAGAATTTTGATGCACTGGTTGATGGCCAGCATATCACAAATGAAATCATTGGGTCCAACTCATAAACAACATACGCCTCTCTCCAGGAAAGTAATTACACACGTTTCATCCTTAGGGACTTCAGTGGGTTTACTCACATACATAAAATTAAGCACATTTAATTGTGCTGCTGGATCAGGCTTAGCTCAGAAGGTTCATACAGCTTTGCTCCAAATGCATCACTCAATTTGATCCAAAGATGTTCTTAATCCCTTTTGCACCATTTAAAACAGAAAATATTACTCAGAAGTTTAGTAATTTCCTCCATCATTTTTCACTATTTCAAAATGAAATCATTTTTAATTATTTGACCACCGAATATTTTTTGCACATCAATATTAATATCACGTAAGAGGGAAAAAAAGATCCCTGGGGTTTCATTTATCCTAGGACTCAATTTATCATTGTACATTTTTCATAAAAGAATAAAAATTAATTGACACATTTCAAAATGCAGAAATCAAATTTGCAGCTGAAAAATACAATATTTGCACACACATTATGTGTGCAAGCTCCATGTCTGTGCTTGTAAGAAGCTAGGTATGTGCACAAATACTCAATTTAAAAGTGTGAATGCCTGTTTTTTATGGCTAGTTCATTTATTGTTAGATTTTGTGTGTCCACCTTGTCCACTAACCTCTTTTGGAAACTGTGCTCTGATTGACCTTAATAATAGCCTCTGATGACTGCTAGGCTATTTGTTTAGGGTCTAATTTTGCTTTCTTAGGGAATGCAGGAATGAGCCCTTGAAAATAAATACCCAGAATATTCTTTCTATAATTACACTAGACGATTTACCTGGCATTGTATATACATCATTTAAATCATTGCTTTGGGGTGGGACTGGGGATGAGGAATTCAGTATGCAGGTTGCCCTGGGGAGAGAGGACAACCCCAGTCCTCTCTCACTGCAGCAGCTTGGGGCCAGGTGAAAAGTGTCTCTCTATGGCTGCTGTAGCTCCAATGGGCATGGCCAGGGGAGGGACATGTCCACCAGCTGGCAGAGGTCAGGATTTATCTGCCCTCTGCGCTCCCCAGCCAGAGTAAAGAATGCAGCAAACTGTGCACTTTCCCCTTGCTCTCTGACAAAGGGAATAGCCAACAATGTTCCTGTACAAACTGGGGGGGAGGAACTTCAGCACCCCCCTCCACCCACCCTACAAGGCACGTGGGGGGTGGAATGCCCAGAGTTGGGACAGTCCTGGACGGAGTGGGGGAGTGCCCTCAGCCAGCCCCTTTCACCTTCCTGGTGATTCTGTATGAGAGGAAAGCTGCATACCAAATTTGGCGGGCCCAGCTCTTACCGTTTAGGAGGAGTTTTTGAACAGACAGACACACGCAGAGACAGGCAAACAAACTCTTTCAAAAATATAGTAGATCATCACCTACTGAAGTAACATCAAGTTCAGAACTTGGAAGAATTGCAATGTTACTCCAGATTTAGACCCATGTAACTGGGATCAGAGTCTAGCCCAGGGATGGACAATAATTTTGGGCTGGGGGCCACTTCCAAATTTTTGAAGTGGCCCCAGGCTGCCCGGAAGGGGTGGGGCCTAAACTGGAAGGGGCAGGGCCAGGATGCTTCTGGGCTATCCCACCCCAAACCATGATTGGTCTGGCGGTAGGGGAGCCCTTTTGGCCCCCTCTTCCCATTCAGCATCCATGCCTCCGGCAGGGTGGGAAGAGGCTTCCCACGCTCCCCCACCTCCAAGGCCAATCAGGGCCTGGGGGCCGGGGAGCTGCGTGAAGCTTCCTTCACCCTGCCCTGGCCCTGCACGAGCGTACGGCACATTGAAGTGCCATGCACTCCTCACAGGGCGGAGGAAACTTCGCACAGCTCCCCTTCCCCCAGGCTAATCAGGGCTTGGGGGCAGGGGAGTGTGTGACGTCTCCTCCCAGCCTGCAAGGAGCGCATAGCACTTTGAAGTGCCGCGTGCTCCTCGCAGGGCAGGAGGAAGTTTCGGGCGCTCTCCCGCCCCCAGAGCCTAATTGGCCTGGGGGCCGGGAAGCGGCATGTCCAACATGGGCTGGATCAACCCACTTGGAGGGCCGGATCCAGTCTGTGGAGGCCCTTTTGCCCACCCCTGGTCTAGCCCATCATATGTAATTTTTGGTCTTTTGATTTAAACACTGTATACTCCACCGTAGTATAAGTATGAAATTCCAATGACTTCAATGGAGCTGCTTCTGTTAACACCAGCTGTGAATCTGGGTCTAAATATCATAGGCCAGAAGTAATTATTTTGGAAGATGTGGGGAACAAAAGGCTTAAGTCAAAACTTCTGGCAAAACCCTACATGTTGTATAAGCAAGGACAACTTAAAGATTCTTCACTGTATGTTTTACAATGTTGCCAATTCCCATAACTTTATCACTAATCTTGACTTATTTGATGGTATGTAAAGCTTCAAAACTCTAAAATGTGAGAATCTCAACCTTTATTTATTTGATCCAAGTTCCTAGCCCACATGGTTAAATAGGGAAGGTTGAAAAGGTGGCCTGAAGGCTCAATAGCCAATAGGCAAATAAAATAATACAAAATATTTATTTTTGACATAAAAATTATATTTTAAATCTCATAGAATCATAGAGCTGGAAAAGACCTCAAAAGGTCATCAAGTCCAGCCCCCTGCTCTAGGCAGGACCAATCCCAACTAAATCCCTCAGCCGCTCCTCATAGGTCATATGTTCCAGCCCCCTAATCATTTTGGTTGCCCTCCGCTGGACCCTCTCCAATGCGTCCACATCCTTTTTGTAGTGGGGGGCCCAGAACTGGACACAATACTCCAGATGTGGCCTCACCAGAACTGAATAAAGGGGAATAATGACATCTCTGGATCTGCTGGCAATGCTCCTCTTAAAGCAACCTAATATGCCATTAGCCTTCTTGGCTACAAGGGCACACTGTTGAGTCATATCCAGCTTCTCATCCACTGTAACCCCCAGGTCCTTTTCTGCAGAACTACTACTTAGCTGGTTGGTCCCCAGCCTGTAACAATGCTTGGGATTCTTCCGTCCCAAGGGCAGGGCTCTGCACTTGTCCTTGTTGAACCTCATCAGACTTCTTGTGGCCCAATCCTCCAATTTGTCTAAGTCACTCTGGACCCTATCTCTGCCCTCAAGCGTATCTACCTCTCCCCCCTAGCTTAGTGTCATCTGCAAACTTGCTGAGGGTGCAATCCATCCCCCCTCATCCAGGTCATTAATAAAGATATTGAACAAAACCGGTCCTAGAACCAAACCTTGGGGCACTCCGCTAGAAACCAACCGCCATCCTGACATCGAGCCATTGATCACTACCCGCTGGGCCTGGCCTTCTAGCCAGCTTTCTATCCATCTTACCGTCCATTTATCCAATCCATATTCCCTTAACTTGCTGGCAAGAATATTGTGGGAGACTGTATCAAAAGTTAAAGTCAAGGTATATCACATCCGCTGACTTTCCCATGTCCACAGAATCAGTTACCTCATCATAGAAGCTAATCAGATTGGTCAGGCACGACTTGCCCTTTGTGAATCCATGCTGACTATTCCTAATCACTTTCCTCTCTTCCAAGTGCCTCAAAATGGATTCCTTAAGGATCCCTTCCATGATTTTTCCAGGAACCGAGGTAAGACTGACCAGCCTATAGTTCCCTGGATTGTCCTTCTTCCCTTTTTTGAAGATGGGCACTACATTTGCCTTTTTCCAATCATCCGGGGATCTCTCCCGATCTCCACAACTTTTCAAAGATAATGGCCAAAGGCTCCTCAATGACATTTGCCAACTCCCCTCAGTACCCTCGGATGCTTTAAGTCCAGACCCATGGATTTGTGTACGTTTAGCTTTTCTAAATAGTTCCTAACCTGTTCTTTACCCACCAAGGGCTGTCGATCTTCATCCCTCCTTGTGTCACTTAGCGCATTAGTCCAGGAGCAGACCTTGTCCGTGAATACAGAGGCAAAGAAAGCATTGAGTACTTCAGCTTTCCCCACATCATCTGTCACTAGGTTACCTCCTTCATCCAGTAATGATCCTTCATGATCTTTTGGGTCCTGACTCAAGATTTTTAAACATTTGGAGTGAGCACCACTGAGAGGTGGTTATTGGAGGAAGATGTTTGAATCTAAACTATTACTCGTCTTCCTGCTATATATGCAGTCTTTGGTGGATGGAGGTTTGCAGTGCCTCTGGCTTTAAAAAAAAAGGACTACAGGAAAACTTTTATCATTAAGGAGTGAAGTTACAGATTATTCCTTCCAACTAGCCTTTTAGCCAGCCTGATTTAGCATATACAGTTTTATTGTCTGGAAAAGAAGTAAAGGGCGAGAGTGAAAAATATAAGAGAGTCACTGACCTGTGGGAAAAGGGAGTAAGTTGCGTTGTCAATAGTAAAGGAATGTAAAAATTCCCCATCAAACCAGAGGTTCTTTCCCAGCGGAGAGTTCTGTTTTGTCATAGCAAAGAGCTGACTGGGATCACAACAGTCTTCCAGCAGTTTCCTAATAGCAGCAACAAAGAGAAAGAAAGAAACAAATTCATTAGGACTCACTTATGGAAATGTCATTGTGAGGCTTCCCATCTTTACCTTGAATCTCCACCCAGCTGAGACTATGTACAACTCCGATGCTGTTAAGTCAAGCCTGAATGCAATTACTTCTACTACGAAAGAGCCAAACAATAGGGGCTGCGTCTAGACTGGCAAGTTTTTCCGCAAAAGCGGTCGCTTTTGTGGAAAAACTTGCCAGCTGTCTACACTGGCCGCTTGAATTTGCGCAAGAACACTGACGATCTGATGTAAGATTGTCAGTGTTCTTGCGCAAATACTATGCTGCTCCCGTTCGGGAAAAAGCCCTCTTGCGCAAATGTATTTGTGCAAGAGGGCCAGTGTAGACAGCTCAGGACTGTTTTTAAAAAAGCCCGATGGCGAAAATGGCGATCGGGCTTTCTTGCAAAAACTGCGTCAGATTAGCACGACGCTTTCCGCAAAAAGTGCTTTGGCGCAAAGCCGCCTGTGCCAATCTAGATGTTTTTTCATAAATGCTTTTAACGGAAAAACTTTTCCGTTAAAAGCATTTGTGGAAAATCATGCCAGTCTAGACGTAGCCTAGGAGATTTCTACTCTGAACATTGGTAAGATACATTATTTAATGGACTATTTAGAAAATAAGATAGTTAGACATTCAAATTCCAACCCAGTGAGTTTGCACTGATTACTGCACTTGCAGAGGAAATAATCATTGTGATTTTGTTATGGGCATTCTTGGAGAAAGCTCGTCCAAAACTTCCCATCAAGTTTTATGTTTTTATAAAAAATGGAAACAGTTTTTAGCAAAAAAATGCCCATTTTTACCTAGTTCTAATTAAAAACATAAAACATACACATAAAAAACACAGGTGTCAAGTACTCTTTCAAGAGTCACAGGCAATGGAATTAAAGAAGTTTTTTAAACTATTATTTAATTACATAAAGGTTAAATACAGAGTTTAAATGTTTATTACCAGGCCTATATAAAAACCCACAACTGAATATTCCCAAGTCAAAAATCTTCTATTCATACACAGTAAAAATACAGCATTAGCAGCAGCAATATGAGCTTCCCAACAAAATCCCCTCCCCGCATATGATGCATCTCTGATCTAGAAGGGCCATATCTCAAGATGAAATAATTATAATCCTGCAGATAACTCATGATTGTTTTATCTATGGCACAGAGTCAGAGACTTGTCTAGAGAGTGAATCACTGCTGTAAGACAGGGTGTGAATTGACAATCTTGCCATATGTGAACATTGCTACAGCCAAGCCATACTCCAGGACTTTCCATGCAACATTGCAGTGTTCACACAGGATACTACTGGGCAACAAGTTAGATTGTGGTATAGATTCACATCCTGGTTTGCTACACAGTAATTCACTGCCAAGTCCCCAGTTTCTTGGAAGGGTGGAAGTAGGGTTGCCAACTGTCTAATTACACAATACCAAACACTCTTGTGCCTCCTTCTGCCTTGCCCCTTCCTCGAGGCCTCCACCCCACTCACTTCATCCACCCTCCCTCCATTGCTCACTCTTCCCCACCCTCCCTCACTTTCACTGGGCTGAGGCAGAGGGTTGGGGTGTGGGAGAGGGTACAGGCTTAGGGCTGGGGCCAGGCCGACAGGGGGGCTAAGGGGGACGTTGTCCGGCCAGCGCTAGGAGCTGGGAGGGAGAGTGCATTGTGCTACAGGAGGTGCTGAGGGTTGCCTGGGGGCTGGTATAGCACCTCTGGGTGGCGCTAAGGGTTGGCTTCCCTAGGCCCTGCCCCTTCTGGGAACATGGAGCTGCCCCACACACACACACACACACACTTTGCCCAGCGGCTCACGGAAGTTGTCAGCCCCCTGGCTCAGAATGTGGGACAGGGCTCTGGGCTGAGCCTGTGGCTGGAATGCATGATGGGTGCTCTGGGAGAGTTTGGGTGAAGGCAGGGGCTCTGGGCTGGGGCAGGAGATTGGGGTGTGGGATGAGGAGTGCAGGCTCCAGCCGGGCTGCACTCACCACAGGCAGCTCCTAGTCAGCAGCGATGGGGGGAAGGGCAAAGGCAGGCTCCCCACACCAATCCCAGGGTATGTCTAGACTACATGGCTCTGTTGATGGAGCCATGTAGATTAGGTTTCTAGACATAGGAAAATGAAGCGGCGATTTAAATAATCGTCGCTTCATTTACATCAAAATGGCTGCCGTGCTGTGCCGATCAGCTGTTTGGCAACACAGCGCGGTAGTCTGGACGCTCCGCAGTCGACAAGGGAAGCCCTTGTCGACCGCCCCGTTATGCCTCGTGGAATGAGGTTTAGCGGAGCAGTCGACAAGGGCTTCTCTTGTCGACTGCGGAGCGTCCAGACTACCACGCTGTGCCGCCAAACAGCTGATCAGCACAGCGCGGCAGCCATTTTGATGTAAATGAAGCGGCGATTATTTAAATTGCCGCTTCATTTTCCTGTCTAGTAAACTAATCTACATGGCTCCATCAACGGAGCCATGTAGTCTAGACATACCCCCAGTTACCAGGTGTCTGATTTTCACCCGGACAGTCTGTTATTTCTGGCCCCTGTCCGGTAAAAAAAATTGAAAATACCGGACATGTTTAATGTCTGGTATTTTCTGTTTTTCTTGGACGGAAGGCCAACGGGGACATTCTTCCCCTGCCACGTCTGGTGGGGCAGGGAGTGAGGAGCGCAGGGATGAACTTTTTTTTTTTTTCTCAACCAAGTTTTTTTCCTGCCATGTTCGGGATTTTTGATGAAAGCATCTGGCAAGCCTACTCAGGGTGGGGGCAGTGTACAAAGATGCCCTGGGCTCTCCCAGGGGCCATAGGGAAATATCAACAACTTCTGAGAGGGGCACAGAGGCAAGGCAAGTAAGGGCACGGCCTTAGCCCCACAGCACCACCAACCAGATTTTTTGTGGCCTAACATCTCCCAGTTCAGCTTCAGTAGCCTCTGGGAGACCAAGCACAATTCCAGGAGACTCTTGGCAAAACTGGGAGGGTTGTAATGCTAGGTGGAGGGGAGGGTATTTAAACTTAAAAATCTCATCCTGAAGTAAAAGGGCTGGGTTTAGTTCAGTGATTACGCTCTCTTGCTGTGATTCAAGTTCTCTTTATTAGAAAGAAAGAAAGAAAGAAAGAAAACTAAGGACAATTTTCCACCTATGTAACTGCAGGAAGTGCTACTGGCTTGAACAGATTTGCTTCCACTCATGCCACTGCTGAATTTGAATTACTGTCATCTCACAGGTGCAACAGAGAGAATTTCTAGACACTAGTTTGCTATGCAGTATCTGCTTTATTATTGATACAGATGCATGAGCCACAAGAACCCAGCTTGCATGTCTGACCCTATTCTAAGTTTGCAGAGTAGGTAATTACTAATCTCCTTTCCCACCAAGCTTTTTAGTTAAGAACTGAGCAAGTTTGATCTGTAAGCCACTCAGAGAATAAATATGGAGCCCCACGGTGTAATTGTTAGACATGCTTTTCAGACCAGAATCACACTCTAATATACTTTGATTTTGATGTATTTTACTCCTATTCCTGTTTTAAACTGCTGTGTACAAAAGGTGTACTTATGAGCTTTTAGAATATGAATTACAATGCATACATTCTAATATGATTCATTACTAGGCTAGATAAAGCTTTCTAAAATTGTTATGTCAGACAGATGAAGGGCCATATACTTCCTTAGAAAAAAAATCACAGTAATTTATAGTCATAGCTCAAGAAGCACTATTTTAAGCTTTCATCTTCCAGTGAAATCCACCAGAATGGACCTATACACATGCAGGAGTCAATGGGACTGTATGTAGATTCAGGGATATATGCTAATGGAGCCTGATACAGGACCTAACCCTGAATTTGTATCAGTTGAGGCCCTGGTGCACACGAGACAGATGTCAGAATCAATTTCTCTATGCTATAAAGGAGAAATAGGGCTTCAACAGATATTTCTATATTTCAAACAAAAGGCCTCTGCAAGCATCTTACAGCATGAGCTCTCAGGCTCTGATACAAATCTCATTGGAGTCAATAGGAGTCTTTCCACTGTCTTCGCTCGCTATTAGATTAGGCCCCTGAAAAGAACACGGACTGTTCAAAAGGAGGTAGTTCTGTAGCCTGCACTCTAGAACAGACTTTAGCATCTTGAAATGTGTGAAAACTCAGACTATCTACCACATACATGTGTGCACACAGAATCCTGCTGGGGTGAGCTAACTCCTTTCATGGCTTCTACATTCCCTTCCACAAGCAGGTGGCCATCGCCCTCTGGAAGCTCTCCACGCCGGATAGCTACCGATCCGTCGGCAACCAGTTCGGCGTGGGGAGATCCACCGTCGGAGCGGTGCTCATGCAGGTACGGCACTCACCGGCCACTGGGCCAGGAGGGGGGGCTGCAAGGAGGACATGAGCTGCCCCAGGGAAAACGGGGGGGAGGTGGTGTAAGTGCCCTCCCCAGGAGGGTTCGGTCTGTCCCGGCCGCGCTACAGACCGCCCGCGGTGGCCAGGATTGCAGCGGGGGTTGCTCCTGGGAGTGGGGCGCGGGGCAGTGGCAGGGCACGAACACTCCCAGCCACCTGGGCACCCTAGTGACCCTCGGTTGTGTGTGTCTCTCTGCAGGTGGTCAAGGCCATCAACAGGGTGCTGCTCCGCAGTCGTCCGCCTCACTGACCTGGATGCAGTCATCCAGGGGTTCAGCACCTCGGCTTCCCCAACTGCAGGGGGCAATCGATGGGACACACATCCCCATCCGTGCCCCCAACCACCAGCCCTCCCTATACATCAACAGGAAGGGGTACTTCTCCGTGATCCTCCAGGCCGTGTCTGACCACCGGGGCCAGTTCACGGACATCAATGTGGACTGGTCCGGCAAGGCACACGATGCGCGGGTGTACCGCAACTCCTCCAGTGTGCCAGAGGCTGCACGCCGGGACTTTCTTCCCCGACCGCCACATCAGGGTCGGGGACGTGGACATGCCAGTGTGCCTTGCTGGGGGATGCGGCCTACCCCCTACAGCCCTGGCTCATGAAGCCCTACACGGGACACCTCAGCCCCTCCCGGCAGGCCTTCAATGCCAGGCTCAGCAGGGCCCGCATTGTGGTCGAGGGGGCCTTCGGTTGACTGAAAGCACGATTTAGATGCCTCCTCACCCGCCTCAACTTCTCCCAGCACAATATTCCGCACGTGGTGGCAGCGTGCTGTGTGCTCCACAATTTATGCGAGAGGAAGGGGGAGGCTTTCCTGCCAGCCTGGATGGCAGAGGCTGACCGCCTGGCTGGCCAGTATGCACAGCCCCCGCATGGCTGCCAGCCGGGAGGCCCTTCAGGGGGCTGTCCGCATCCGGGAAGCCCTTCGGGAGAGCTTCCAGGCGGACGAGGACTGAAGTCCCCGTGGTGTACCCCACTGGGGCCTTGTCCCTTACATTCCACCTCCACCTCCTTCCCCTTTCCCCTCCCTAACCCCCCTTCCTGATATACAATAAAAACACCTGTGATGCCACAAAAAACTCTCTTTATTTAACATAACTGGGGTCGGGGGAGGGGGAGAATGAGGGCGGGAGAGGGGAGGGGGGAAACCTGGGAGGAGGGAGCTGGAAGGGGGAGGCAAGGGGAGAAAGGGGGAGGGGAAGCTCAGGGTTGGGGGTCTTGCCGGCCCTCCCGTCTCGCAGCACTGCAGGTGCGGGAGCCTCGGCATTCCTGGGGGGGAGTGGGTATGGAGGGTGGGGCAGGAGGGATAGGAAGGGCAGAAGAAGCAGGAGGGGGGATCAGAGGTGGAAGGAGGAGCGATAGCTGGGGCGGCCGCAGGGGCTGGAGCAGCAAGAGGCAGCAATCAGACTGCCAGGGCCTGCAGGTGCTCGCGGAGGGCATGGCCCTGCTCCTGCAGCTCCTGCAAGTTCTCCCGCCACAGCTGCAGGTCCTCTTGCACCCACTGCTCCTGGCTGTGGACCTGCTGTCCCTGCAACCGCAGCTGCTGCCTCTGGAACTCCTCCTGGTTGCAGGTGCGCCTGCTGGCCCGGGTGCGGGTGGATGGTCCAGGTGGGGTGGTACGTCCTGCACTCGCAGGTGCTGCGGCTGCGGTGAAACAAGAGAAGTGGTCAGTTCTCCCTGGGGACACAGTGGGTGAAACCCAGCCCCCCTCTGCAAGGCGAGAACAGCAGGTCTCCGCACCTGCTATCCCCGGGAGTGTGAGCTGGCCCAGGACAACACCCCAGCCCCTGGGCTGCCTATAGTGTGGTGTGTGGGGGCGGGAGGGGAGATGTGCCCTGCCTCTGTGTAGAGGGGGCGTCTGGAGGGACGGCAGTGTGCAGTGGCTCTCCCCGGGGTCAGGAGCCTGTCATGTGCCTTCATGCGTAGACGCGTGTGGGGAACAGGCCAGGGCCCCTGCATGGCACCCAGCTGGGGCCACAAGTCCCAGCTGGCATGGCAGATGCACAGTTTGCTGCCTGCTCCGTGGTTGGCAAGGCCCACGCGCATGGTCCCTGGGCTCCCATCCCCCTCCCCCCCGCCCCACATAAGGGGGCGGTGATGGCACTCACATGTGGAGGCCTCCCTGGCCTTGGATGAGGCTGGATGGGCTCTCCGGTTCTGCTTGGGGGTCCTGGGTGCAGGGCATGCTCCCTGCAGGCTCCTGGCTGCCGTCATCCTCCTCTTCCTCCTCTTCCCCTGTG
Source organism: Rafetus swinhoei (assembly GCA_019425775.1). Lineage (NCBI taxonomy): Eukaryota > Metazoa > Chordata > Testudines > Trionychidae > Rafetus > Rafetus swinhoei. The sequence goes on from CM033437.1 coordinate 231,410,732, forward strand.
TCAGGGGCAGGGCCCTCTGCTCCAGGGTCAATGACCACCAGCGGGGTACGGACTGTCTGACCCCCTAGGATACGGTGCAGGGCCTCATAGTGCAGGCAGGCCTCCGGGTCAGCCCCTGGTTGGGAGGCCCTGGCATAGGCCTGCCGCAGCTCCTTTATTTTACTCCGCACTTGCTCCTGGCTGTCCATGTGGCCTCTGGTGGCCAGGCTGGCAGCCATGCGGCTGTAGACGGTCGCATTCCTGCACCTAGTATGGAGATTGTGGGCATTACATTGCTCTGTAATGCCACCAATTTGAGCTCTCATTTCAGGATCTTTTGTTGCATCCTTCACAATCTGCTAAATTGCACATAGTGTATGGTAGCTCTTAGAGACACTGAAGCCAATGCTTCTGCATGCAGAATCCAGATGCCTACATAGCGATTTGTAGTTTAGACCCTTAAAAGAGAGCATCTCATTTGCATGATTTTCAGTAAATTGAAATTGTGCCAGGATACTATTAAAAATAACACTCTCTTAAGAGATATTTTTGAAACTGTTAAGGAAATCACAAAGTATACCCATAGAAATGAGTATGTGCAGTTCATGTTCCTTTTGTTGCAGTCTGATTGCTACACCTGATATTAAACTTCTCATATAAGTGATACCATCATAGTTCTGCAAATAGTGGTTCTTTTTTAAACTACTAACTTTGGTTTGTAACCTATCCTTGAAATCAGCTTCTGTACCAAATGACTGGAGCGTAGCTAATGTGATGCCAATCTTTAAAAAGAGGTTGAGGGATCTAGAGGTGATCTTGGCAATTACAGGCCTGTAAGTCTAACTTCAGTACCAAGCAAATTAGTTGAAACTATAGCAAAGAACAGAATTGTCAAACACATAGATGAACATAATTTATTGGAGAAGAGTCAACATGGCTTTATTAAGGAAAGTCAGGCCTCCCCAATCTACTAGAATTTTTTAAGATGGTTATCAAACATGAGGACAAGGCAGACCCAGTGGATATAGTGTACTTAGATTTCCAGAAAGCCTTTGACAAGGTCCCTCATCAAAGGCTCTTAAACAAAGTAAGCGGTCATAGGATAAGAGGAAACACTGATAACTGGTTAAAAGATAAGAAACAAAGGGTAGGAATAAATTGTCATTTTTCAGAATGGAGAGAGGTAACTAGCGGTGTCCTCCAAGGGTTCATACTGGTCAATCCTATTCAACATATTCGTAAATAGTCTGAGGAAAGGGGTAAATAGTGAGGTGGCAACATTAGCAGATGATAGAAAACTGCTCAAGATAGTTAAGACCAAAGCAGACTCGGAAGAGCTTCAAAAGGAGCTCATAAAACTAGGTGACTGGGCAACAAAATGGCAGATGAAATTCAATATTGATAAATGCAAAATAATGCATATTGGAAAACATAATCGCAACTATACGTATGAAATGATGGGGACTAAATTAGCTGTTCTCAAGAGAGAAAGATCTTGAAGTCATCGTGGAGAGTTCTGTGAAAACAACCACTCAATGTGCAGCAGCAGTCTAAAAAGCAAACCGAATGTTGGGAATCATTAAGAAAGGGCTAGAGAATAAAACAGAGAATATCTTATTACCTCTGTATAAATCCATGATATGCCCACATGTTGAATACTGTGTGCAGATGTGGTTGCTTTATCTCCAAAAAGACATATTAGCATTGGAAAAAGTTTGGAAAAGGGCAACAAAAATTATTAGGGTTATGAAACAGTTGCCATGTAGGGAGAGACTAATAAGACTGGAACTTTCTAGCTTAGAAAAGAGGAGACTAATGGGTGTGTGATAGGGTGTACCTGCCCTGCACTGGAAAAGCTGACCAGGCTCACCTGGGTGAAGAAGCCCTGTCCACACAGCCCTGCTGAACATGCTCAGACTGCAGCCCAGGTATAAAAGCCTGGAGAAAGGCTCAGTTTGGGCTGGCTGCTGAGGAGGAAGGAGGCACGGCTGCTTGAGGTCCTGCAGGCAAACTGCCAGAGAGACTGGACCTGGAAGCCAGCCAGCGAGACACCAGCACTACTGCAGAGGACCTGGAGGAAGGACCCTGGAGAGAGTCCAGTGGAATATGGTAGGAAGTAGCCCCAGGGCGGGAGATTGTTTCCTGAGGACCTCAGCATGTTGTGGTGGGATTCCCCACTAAGCAAGCACAGGCCCTCACCACTGCTACCTGGGGCTGGGGCTGGGACCCAGTGGAGTAGAGAAGGCCCAGGTACACCTACCCTCCCCCTTGCCTCAATCCCCCCAACCTGTGGGGCCTGCACCCACTGTACACCAACTTCGGCTACTAGGCTGCACTGCTCCAGTGAGAATGGTGTTTATTAGTGACTCTGGCCATGAGGCCACACTGCCCCAGAGAGAGGGGTGTTGAGCACTGACTTCTGGAATTAGGCCTTATGGCCACAACAAGAGGGCTGAGGGTTTAGTCCTGGAGAAAAATTGCAGGATGCACGAGGTTGAGTTGTAATTTCAAGAGCCCTAAGGACACGACTGCTCCCCCTTGGGGGGGGGGGGGTGAGTAGAAGACCTCACAACAGGGGGATATGATAGAGGTCTATAAAATCATAGTTTGTGTGGAGAAAGTAAATAAGGAACAATTATTTACTTGTTCCCATAACACAAGAACTAGGGGGTCACCAAATTAAATTAATAGGAAGCAGGTTTGAAACAAACAAAAGGAAGTATTTCTTCATGCAATGCAGAGTCAACCTGTGGAACTCCGTGCCAGAGGATGTTATGAAGACCAGGACTTTAACAGGGTTCAAAGAAGAACTAGATAAATTCATGGAGGATAGTTCCATCAATGGCTATTAGCTGCTTTCTCTTTTCCTCATTTGTTAGAAGCTGGGAGTGGGTGACAGGGGATGGATCACTCGTGGTGTGTCCATGCCACACCCTTACCTCGAAATAAGCTACGCAATTTGTGCAAATTGCATAGTTTATTTTGAGGTAATTTCGAAATAGCTTATTTTGAAATGTCTCTTAACCCTAGTAGAACAAGGTTTACAGGGACATCGGAATAGTGAGCCCATTATATTTCGAAATAACGGCCATGCTCAAAAGATGCAGAATAGCTATTTCATGATACTTCCGGTATCCCAAAATAGCTCCACAGTATAGATGTAGCCTTGATAATTACCTGTTCTATTCATTCCTTCTGAGGCACCTGGCATTGGCCACTGTTAGCAGACAGAATACTGGGCTATAAGGACCTTTGCTATCACCCAGCCTGGCTGTTTTTATGTTCTTATAGCACTGTACACAACTGTTTTTGACCCTCAGATTTAAATTCAATCATATCTTCCCTTATTGAGATGATTACCTCTGCTGATGTACAGACTACATTGTACAGAACAATGAACTCTTCATGAACATCTACTTATCACAGACAAAATACCACTAGCTCTTTGTTAGAGGAATTTGTTTCATCTACCATAACAGCAAAGTGAAGCACTTTCCAGAAAATTTCTTAAATCTGTCTCTCTCACCATTTTAAGAGTCACGATTTCCATGATCTCATTTTGAATAAGTGTACTTGTGAATGTGCCTTGACTTTTTCAGACACTGTGAAATATCAGGATCATATTCTTCCAGATAAAGCAGTTGAATAAAGTCAACCATTCCATTTATGGGCATAATTTTAGCTTGCTCAGTATGATGACACTGCAGTGCAAATCCTTGTCTGGCAAGATAACATATACTGCTTCGTATTTCCTCTAGGGTCTTCCATGTTTCTTCAGGAAAGTACTGTAAACTCAGTGTGTCACTGACATTCTTTGCCATTGAAGAGTACCAACTGCTTCATGGTGATAAGGAAGCTAGCTGCTTCTCAAATGTGTTTTGAGCCTTCTTCCAAATTAGACAATCCAGATTGTATGAAGCATCATCTGAATAATTAGTCAAAAGTAGCTTGCACTTAAAAGCTGTACAATGGTAGAAACTCAGCATGCCTCTGGCTGTCATTAGCTTCAGAAAAATGGAGCTTTGAGTGGTCATACCAATATGAGCTGCAAGAATAGCTTTGTTTTCCAATATTACACAGAGATAAAGTTTTACATCCTGGTTGATAAGGTGTCTCAAATACTAATATGGTCTTTGGTTGAAGTTGCAGCTGATGATGGAGACAACTCAGTACTACAACCAGCAAAAGTTGACCCATTCCTTGTTGCAAGTTTACTTTCTTCCTTTCTATTGGCCATGGTTTTATGTGATTTTATCTTTGAAAATATCTTTCTACTTCACGCAGTCACTACTCAAAAGAATGGTGTAGGATTGCTGAATTAAAACATATACTCCCTCCTCATTCTCTGGCAAAACCACAACATTTAGCTGGCTTCTTGCCTTTATATAACCACTGGGTTCTTTGCAGAATGATCTAGAATGTGGCAGAATGAAGAAAGGGAACAGCCTGCTGATTAGACTAGAACAGGGAAGGGCAATAATTTTAAAAGGGTGGGATCACTCCAAGGTAAATGGTCAAGGGCCGCACTTCTGTGGAGGAAGCGTGGGGTCTGGGATGGAGGTTTGGTGCAGAAGGGAGCTTGGGATAGAGTACTGGAGTACAGGAGAGGGTGTGGAGTCTGAGAGGGAGTTCATAGAATCATAGAATATTAGGACTGGAAGGGACCTCGAGAGGTCATCGAGTCCAGTCTCCTGCCCTCATGGCAGGACCAGTCTAGTACTGTCTAGACCATCTCTGATAGACATTTATCTAACCTACTCTTAAATATCTCCACAGATGGAGATTCCACAACCTCCCTAAGTAATTTATTACAGTGTTTAACCACCCTGACAGTTGGGAACTTTTTCCTAACATCCAACCTAAACCTCCCTTGCTGCAGTTTAAGCCCATTGCTTCTTGTTCTATCCTTAGAGGTCAAGATGAACAAGTTTTCTCCCTCCTCCTTATGACACTCATTTAGATACTTGAAAACTGCTATCATGTCCCCCTCAATCTTCTCTTTTCTAAACTAAACAAACCCAATTCTTTCAGCCTTCCTTCATAGGTCATGTTCTCTAGACCTTTAATCATTCTTGCTGCTCTTCTCTGGACCCTCTCCAATTTCTCCACATCTTTCTTGAAATACGGTGCCCAGAACTGGACACAATACTCCAACTGAGGCCTAACTAGCGCAGAGTAGAGCAGAAGAATGACTTCTTGTGGCTTGCTCACAACACACCTGTTAATGCAACCCAGAATTGTGTTGTTGTTTTTTTTTGCAACAGCATCACACTGTTGACTCATATTTAGCTTGTGGTCCACTATAACCCCTACATCCCTTTCTGCCGTACTCCTTCCTAGACAGTCGCTTCCCATTCTGTATGTGTGAAACTGATTGTTCCTTCCTAAGTGAAGCACTTTGCATTTGTCTTTATTAAACTTCATCCTGTTTACCTCAGACCATTTCTCCAATTTGTCCAGATCATTTTGAATTATGACCCTATCCTCCAGAGCAGTTGCAACACCTCCCAGCTTGGTATCATCTGCAAACTTAATAAGCGTACTTTCAATGCTAATATCTAAATCGTTGATGAAGAAATTGAAGAGAGCCGGTCCCAAAACAGACCCCTGCAGAACCCCACTTGTTATACCTTTCCAGCAGGATTGTGAACCATTAATAACTACTCTCTGAGTACGGTTATCCAGACAATTATGCACCCACCTTATAGTAGCCCCATCTAAGTTGTATTTGCCTAGTTTATTGATAAGAATATCATGCGAGACCGTATCAAATGACTTACTAAAGTCTAGGTATACCACATCTACCGCTTCTCCCTTATCCACAAGACTTGTTATCCTATCAAAGAAAGCTATCAGATTGGTTTGACATGATTTGTTCTTTACAAATCCATGCTGGCTGTTCCCTATCACCTTACCACCTTCCAAGTGTTTGCAGATGATTTCCTTCATTACTTGTTCCATTATGTTCCCTGGCACAGAAGTTAAACTAACTGGTCTGTAGTTTCCTGGGTTGTTCTTATTTCCCTTTTTATAGATGGACACTATATTTGCCCTTTTCCAGTCTTCTGGAATCTCTCCTGTCTCCCATGATTTTCCAAAGATGATAGCTAGAGGCTCAGATACCTCCTCTATCAGCTCCTTGAGTATTCTAGGATGCATTTCATCAGGCCCTGGTGACTTGCAGGCATCTAACTTTTCTAAGTGATTTTTAACTTGTTCTTTTTTTATTTTATCTTCTAAACCTACGCCCTTCCCACTAGCATTCACTATGTTAGGCATTCCTTCATCAAACTTCTCGGTGAAGACCGAAACACAGAAGTCATTAAGCATCTCTGCTATTTCCAAGTTTTTCTGTTACTGTTTCTCCCTCCTCACTGAGCAGTGGGCCTACCCTGTCCTTGGTCTTTCTCTTGCTTCTAATGTATTTATAAAAAGTCTTCTTGTTCCCCCTTTATTCCTGTAGCTAGTTTGAGCTCATTTTGTGCCTTTGCCTTTCTAATCTTGCCCCTGCATTCCTGTGTTGTTTGCCTATATTCATCCTTTGTAATTTGTCCTACTTTCCATTTTTTTATAGGACTCCTTTTTTATTTTTAGATCATGCAAGATCTCGTGATTAAGCCAAGGCAGTCTTTTGCCATATTTTCTATCTTTCCTACGCAGCAGAATAGCTTGCTTTTGGGCCCTTAACAATGTCCCTTTGAAAAACTACCAACTCTCCTCAGTTGTTTTTCCCCTCAGGGAAAAACCTCATTTTTTGAGGAGTACAGGGTCTTTCGAAAAAGGGGTTTTTCGAAAGAACCACGTCTAGACAGCGGTTTCACTTTCAAAATACCTGTTTTCGAAAGAACGCGTCCACCATTATGCAAATGAAGCATGGGAAATTCAAATCCCGGCTTCATTTGCAATTTCAATATGTCTAATTTACATCCCTCTTTTGAAAGAGGGATGTAGTTTAGACATTCCCATAAAGTTTGTAGATGTTACCAAGCTGGGAGTGGTTGCAAGTGCTTTGGAGAAGAGGATTATAACTCAAAATGATCTGGACAAATTGGAGAATTGGCCTGAGGTAAACAGGATGACATTCAATAAGGACAAATGCAAAGTACTCCACTTAGGAAGGAACAATCAGTTTCACACATACAGAATGGGAACTAACTTTATAGGAAGGAACATTGAGGCAAGGTATCTGGGGGTCATAGTGAACCACAAATTAAATCTGAGTCAATAGTGTAACACTGTTTCAATAAAAGTGAACATCACTCTGGGATGTATTAGCAGGAGTGTTATAAGTAAGAGACAAGAAGTAATTCTTACACTCTACTCTATGCTGATTAGGCCTCAACTGAAGTAGCGTGTTCAGTTCTGGGCACCACATTTCAGGAAAGATGTGAACAAACTGGAAAAAGTCCAGAGAAAAGCAACAAACATTATTAAAGGTCTAGGAAACATGACCTATCAGGGAAGATAGAAAGAACTGGGTTTGTTTAGTCTAGAAAAGAGAAGACTAAGAGGGGACATAACAGCTTTCAGGTACCTAAAAGGTTGTTACAAGAAGGAAGGAGAGAAATTATTCTCCTTAATCTTTGATAATAGGACAAGAAGCAATGGGCTTAAATTACAGCAAGGGAGTTTTAGGTTGGACATTAGGAAAAACTTCCTAACTGTCAGGGTAGTTAAACTTTGGAATAAATTGCCTAGGGAGGTTGTGGAATCTCCATCATTGGAGATTTTAAGAGCAGGTTAGACAAACATTATCAGGCATGATCTGGATCAGTATTTCTCAACCAATGGTCAGAGTACCCTTAGGGGTACTTGAGAGAAGTCTGGGAGCTATGTCAACACAACTGAAATTTGGAGAACTGAATATTTGGTTTATGTTTTACAGTGTTTTATTATTTTTGTAATTTTTACACCCAAAAATGTCATCATCTTCCCAGCTACAATTAAGTTGTTTAAACAAATGTGTTGCAATGGTAGAAAAAAAATTTGTGTCTGAAAACTGTAGGTACTGGGGGTACTTATAATTTTTTTTAAAGGGGTACTTTATATGTACTATACTATACTATATAAACATGAGGCCCACAGCCCATTTGTTGGCAGCCTATGGTGCAGCTTGGGTTTATGTGGTACTCAACACGCAGCTGGGAGCAGAAACAAAAAGTAGTCAATATAGTGGTCTTCTGTTGATATGTGTTTTAGTAGTTAAATTCCTAGACTGTCATTGCTCATTAAAAGTGCTGTCATATGGGTGAAAATCAGGTAAATATTGCATTTTATTAATATCAGAGAACTGACTTAAATGGGGCCTGCATTTTGTGTAGTCTTTCCTTAATTTTTATGTTCATGCCCGTCACCATGAAAGAAGCTATTTGCATATACATTTGCTTGTATATGCAACCACATTTAAGTTGCAGCACTCGGCACGTGGCTCCCAGAGCTTCCAAAGTTGAGTAGCCTTGATCTAGAGAGTGCTTGGTCCTGCCATGAGTGCAGGGGACTGCACTTGATGACCTCTCGAGGTTCCTTAGAGTCCAATGAGTGTATGATTTCTAAGTATAAAATTGTTATAGCTGGTATTTCTTGAAAACAATGGGACAAATTGTACCGCTGAAATCTTAAAGTCAATGTTTATAACCTATTTAGGAAGGATCGAGTGGTCAAAAGAGGCAGGGGAATGGTGCATTCTATTCTACTCTAGTCCAGCCTATATAGATAGGCTCAACATTGTATCACCCAGAGCAACAAAACAGCTTCTCTTTGAATAAACCTGAATTATCTAGGATGCCTGTTCCAGTCTGAAAATCTGAATTAAAAACAGCATATTTAGCTTTGCCTTCTCTATCCAATTTGGGGGTCTTTGCAAGTTAACACTAAACAGAAGGGAGTTGTTTAAGTCTATCAAATATAAAATTACACTGATTAACTACATGGAGCCGCTTTTTCTTAACCTTGTGAAGATGTTCACTTGCCATCTATCTTGTCATGCCCTGCCATCAGCTGAAGCTGGCCTCAGCTATGTAATTTCTTCCCCCAGCAATTTGCTGGCAGTTTTGCAGTTCCAGTTCTCTGAAATGGCCTTCCTGTGGCTATTGGAAATGCTCTTTTTTCAAAGAATACAATTTAAATGTTTTCCTTCACCTTCCCACAGGAGAGTCACGTTTTGCATTTCATACACCCATTTACTTGAAAGCACCTGAAGAGAAGAGATGTGCCGGTAGGATGATAAACTGTGAATTGTTGTTGTTTAGTTGGCTGCCTGGCATGCTACATTAATGCGACACTAACTAACTTGTAGTGCCTGAGAGAATATATTCTGCGGCGCATTAATGAAATGCCAAATAAAAACCTAACCTGAAGTGTTTGACACATACAGCAGTACACACATCACAGGCAACCACCTTGGCCTGAAGGATGCCTGCAATCCTGTATATAATTAGCTGCTGTGCTCTAGTTTTCACACAGCCTATAACCCAAATAAACAAGAAGCAAATGCTGGTGTTGGGTTTATAGTGGGAGTGGGATAATTTATCAACCAATATCTCCATTATGTGTAATTATGAGAGAAAGAGTAAGTGATCCTGCAGTCACATCTATGACAGGCTTCCCTGCATGAGGGAAAGTCTGCTGTATGAGAGAGGATAGTACAACCTTTGAGCAGTTGCTCAAATCCTGATGCTGAGGCCCAGTCAATACCACACTCCTGCATAGGGTGACCATATTTCCCTATACTGAATATGGGACAACTGGTAAAATTACGTGTATTCAAGCAAGTTCAACAGCAATCAATTATACAAACGTTCAAATTAACATGAAATTGATTGAGCCCTCTTAAAGAAATACTGTGTAGTTGGATTCTTTTTATTTACCTTCTTATCTTTAAGGCTTTAGGGTTCACTGGGGGAGGGGGGGGACACAGACAGACAGACGTATACACCTCTATTACCCAAAGAGGGTGACTGACCAACCCAACCCTCTCTTCCCAGCACTTTCCACCCTCTATTCCTGGCTGGGCCCCAGGATGAACCTGCCTCTCTGGCTTCCTGACACCCCATCTTCCCGAGACAACATGTGTGGAGGGCAGGCACGGTCAAATGCTCTCCTCCCCAGATTCCTGACAGGGTTCACTCCAAAATGTGCCCAGCAGCAGCCGTTAGGCACCCTGTGAGAGGGAAGTGATGAGAGCTGCTTCCAATTGCAAGGGAGTGGAGGGGGAGGTTGACTTGGCCTATGTCTTTGCAGAGCTCTTCTCTTCCCCCCTGTTTTTGTCCCCTGCCTGTGTGGCTAAAAGCAACTTGTCCCTTCCTGCTGACACAGTGTTGAAAGGCAGCTCACACCTCCAGGCTGCTGCTGTCCACCAACACAACCCAGCTGCCTCATGTTCCCTAGGTACAGCATGGGCAGGAAAAGCTTTAGCCCTAAGGATGCACTGTGCACCAGAGTCCAGGAAACCCGACTGCACAGACTTTAGTGAACCTGGACAAAGGGGTGGCTCAGCAGAGGAGGGTATCTAGGCAATGGTGCAGCCCTGTGCTCCCTACAGGCAGGACCCTAGGTGGGAAGGCACAGCTGATGAGAGTGCTAAGCCCCTGCCTCAGGGGCTGCTGTGGTGTCTGCAGGTTCTGGACATGAATAGGCTGGAAATGGTTCCCCCCACACACACCATGCTACTTCAGAGCCTCTCTGAGGGGCAGACAGAGGCTTCCCCGTGCCAACACTGTGCAAGGCTTTGGCACATGCAGGGCTTGGCTACTCCTGGCCATAACCCTGGGCCAGAGGGGCTGGGCCTTTCCAAGTTGCTGGCCCAGCCAGAGGTAGGAAGGAAGGAGCCTGCTGACTAAGCAACTGATATTGTGCCAGTTCTCCACACAGTGCTGGTGGGGATATGGAGAAGTAGTGGGACTGTGAGGGGCAAAGGTGCAAAGTAGGGGGAGAACAGCAAGAGGGGGAGCATGTGAAGGGACGATGGGTAGGCAGCAGAGGCAACATGTAACTGACCACCTGCCCACACTCACCAGCCATCACAGCTCACAAGCAGTGAGCCAGCCAGAAACAGGACGGGAGGCAGGGATTGACTGGCCAGGTACCAGCATACAGCAGGAGCAATGACAAGGGATCATCATGTGACTAATGTGATGAATTGTCCATATCCATCCAATCACAATATGCAAATCCAGTATGGCTTCTTGGCCTATATGTAAGGGGACTGTTAGCCCCTTACTAAAACTCTGTGGGAGTTTTTGGTTCGCCAGCTCCCAGTATCAAAAGGGGTAGGGTCCATGAGAAATCAGGGCCCTGAGACTGACAGACCCCAGAGACACTGGAAAGCAGCCAACACTCCAGCTCGGCCTGATTGACAGGTTGGACAGGCCAGTGAGGAAAGTAAGAGGCCAGGCCCCCGTCCTCCGTGTGAGCTGGGATTTTCTGGGTCTCTCTGAGCAAGGAGAGAGAGCTAAGAGGAGCAAGCTGTGTGAAGAGGCAGTCCTGCAGCAACAGAGCCAGGCACACACAGCCCAAGGAGTGCAAGCTGTGCTGAGGGGCAGTCCTGCAGCAACAGAGCCAGGCACACACAGCCCAAGGAGCACAGACCCTGTGTTGGGCAGCAGACTGGCAGTGATCAGAGAGCCAAAGGGGACAGAGAAGCAACACAAGGAACTGGAGACTGGCAAAGCAGCACAGCCGGCAGCTGGGTGTGGTGAGCAGCTGGGACCAGCAAAGTAGGGGGAGACGCTCTGGGCAGGGAGACACCACCAGCCAAGAGGCCCTGCAGGCCAGACTGGGAGAGGGGTCCCCACCTAGAGCCTGAGGCCGTGTGGTCACTGCCAGAGCAAGCATGTCCAGCCTGCAGCCCCTGCTGCAGCACAGCCAGGGCCTATAAGGGACCTATAAGGAACAGACTGTGAACTGTCCTTACACTTTGCAGACTGCTGTTTGTGATGTCCCCATGCTACAGAGCAGGACTGTGTGTTCTCATTTAACCTTTCTCATTTTTTCTTATTCTTTTCTCTTTAATCAGTTGATGTTTAATAAATTGTATTTGCTTTGAACTGTATGAAATGATCACTGGGCCAAGAAAGCATGCAGTGTGAAGAGAGCACCCTGGAGTGGGGACACCTAGCCCCTGCCCCAAGTGACTACAAGGTCGGGGATTAAGCCCCAGGAAACCTGGGCCCAGCCTTGTTGTGGTTTCGAGGACTCTGCTACTCAGGAGAGTGGAAGGGGAGCCCTCAGGGTCAGGGAGGCCATTGGGTAAAGGAAGTGGGAGCGGGGACTCAGATCCTTTCGCTGGTCCATTTCACCGGGGTGGTATATAAGCCAGGAAAGTTCCCCACAATAGATAGCGGGACCATTCCTCCGCTTACATATAACTGTTCTTTCTATTACCCAGTGGTCACCACAAACATTTCTTGGCAGCCTGGTGAATGGTAAAGCATGAGAGCTGTGCAGGAACACTTTCACATTTTGGAGCCAAGAGGCACAGAAGTAGTTGGGTACCACAAATTAATGGAACAGCTGCCCTTGGAGAATTCCTCAAGTTGAGCATTTAGCTAGATTCACTGCCTCAAAAGCTGACAGGAGAGCCAGAGCATGAGTCAACATTTTCAGGACTTCCACCCACAGCTCTGAAAATTCTCCCCATTTTTAAGAGCATTCAGTAACTAAGCACTCTGATTCCCTGCTGCATACATCTTTGAAATTTGTCCTACACAAGTTCGCATCTCATCATGATATTTGCTTTTCTTTGGAAAAAACCCTGTACAATAGCATATCTTCACAGGAGAGCCCCTTTCTGGGTTTGTACCACACATTCTGGGACATTTCAATTGTTAATTATTTAATAACAACGATCACATTTCAGCAGCAATAGCTGCACTTTTAAGAGTATTAATCTGATTTCCTCTGTGGCTAAACCATTTAGCACAGGGAGTAAGCCACATTACTAGTTTTTGACAGAGGAGATTGTAGCATTCCATCAGAAAAAGTACTAAGTGTCAATATCAACAACATTGTCTTATACATTTTAGAAGTAATTTGCCAAACAAGGAGATGTGAGACAGAGACAAAGAAATCACAGGAAAAAGAGAAAGCAGTCGTCTCAGAACAAAATGTATACATTTCACAAATGTTAAGGAGGACCAGTATCCAAGTATTCCTGAATTTGCCAGCTAATCCTAATAAGATTCAAACAGGGATTGGTTATTCATGTGGATTCCAATAATATGTAGTATTGGTATAATTAATGATGACAGATTTCAGAAGAGATAAAAAATCATTTTGTTTCAGGGCTTAAGGCAAACAACAAGAAACCATGATGTTAACTTTGGGTGTGTCTAGACTACAGGGTTTTGTCGACAAAAGTGGACTTTTGTCAACAAAACTATACCTGTGTCTACACTACCGACGAGTTCTGTCAACATAATATCAACAGAACTCGGCAGTTTTGTCAATGGTGGTAAACCTCATTCTACGAGGAATAACGCCTTTTGTCGACAGAGTTCTGTCGACAGAAGGCGTTATTGCATCTACACTGTCCTTTGCATCCACACTCTCATGTCAACAAAGCGGCTTGCTTTGTCGACGGAACTGGATGTAGTCTAGACGCTCTTTGTCGACAGAAGCTTTGTCGACAGTATCTGTCGACAAAGACTCTGTCGACAAAAGCCTGTAGTCTAGACATACACTCTGTGTGTGTAAGGGCAGGGAGAGGTAGAAGACACAGATTACCCCACTTATGCCCTCTGTGGGATTTTTTTTTTTTTACACTTTCCTCTGAAGCATCTGATTCTGGCCTCTGTCAGAAACTGGATACTGAACTAGGTGGGCTTTGGGCCTGAGCCAACCTAGCAGTTCCTACACTAATATAAACAGCAGCTAGCTTATTAGTTTACACAGTGCCCCCATCAGAACTTTCTAAAAGTGCAAATAGCACCAGTCACCTCAAAGGACTTTAAAAACATTTTAATCAGTATCATAACCACACCATTCCTCTGAACCTCCTCCATCACCTTGGAAATGATGAATCTGGGGCTGTGCCCTGTGGAACTGTGGAAATTTGACCTCTCTGTCCACAATTCCCCTGCCCTCCTAATGGTATGTCATTGTTCAGAATAAAAAATTACCCAGAGTGCAATAGGCCTGGGAGCACTGCCAGGAATTCTGGGATACTAACCTGGCTAGCAAGGTACCAGAATCAAGACAGGCCAGTGCAACCTGACACATTTTGTAGCTTATCTTGCTGCCATCTTACCAGTGAATAAAGAAGTTTAAAGGTACATCAGTATAATTATATCAATGCATATGACACTGCTAGAGTATTTTAATGTTGATGGTGCCTTACTAAAAATGCTGTGGGCTCATTAAAATCCACAGACCATGATAGGACCTCAACTTTAAAGTTGTATCTACAAGTTGTGGTAACTCACCTAAGTTTGAGATTTGAGAAATCAAGAGTAGTATTATATAATGTAATATCATCCCTAGGTATGAGTTCCAGGTATTCCAGAGAACAGGCTACACCTAGAACATAAGAACGGCCATACTGGGTCAGACCAAAGGTCCATCTAGCTCAGTATCCTGTCTACCAACAGTGGCCAGTGTCAGGTGCCCCAGAGGGGGTGGACCGAAGACAATGATCAAGCGATTTGTCTCCTGCCATCCTTCTCCAACCTTTGACAAACAGAGGCCAGGGGCACCATTCCTTACCCCTTGGCTAATAGCCTTTTATGGACCTAACCTCCATGAATTTATCTAGCTCTTTTTTAAACTCTGTTATAGTCCTAGCCTTCACAGCCTCCTCTGGCAAGGAGTTCCACAGGTTGACTGTACACTGTGTGAAGAAGAATTTTCTTTTATTAGTTTTAAACCTGCTAACCATTAATTTCATTTGGTGTCCTCTAGTTCTTATATTATGGGAACAAGTAAATAACTTTTCTTTATTCAACCTCTCCACACTACTCATGATTTTATATACCTCTACCATACCCCCTCTCAGTCTCCTCTTTTCTAAACTGAAAAGTCCCAGTCTCATTAGCCTCTCCTCATATGGGACCCGTTCAAACCCCTAATCATTTTAGTTGCTCTTTTCTGAACCTTTTCTAATGCCAAAATATCTTTTTTGAGGTGAGGAGACCACATCTGTACGCAGTATTCAAGATGTGGGCGTACTATAGTTTTATACAGGGGCAGTAAGATATTCATCTTATTTTCTATCCCTTTTTTAATAATTCCTAGCATCCTATTTGCTTTTTTGACTGCCGCTGCACAGTGCGGGGACGTTTTCAGAGAACTATCCAGGATAACGCCAAGATCTCTTTCCTGATTAGCTGTACCTAAATTAGCCCCCATCATATTGTATGTATAGTTGGGGTTATTTTTCCAGTGTGCGTTACTTTACACTTATCCACATTAAATTTCATTTGCCATTTTGTTGCCCAATCACTCAGTTTGGTGAGATCTTTTTGAAGTTCTTCACAGTCTGCTTTAGTCTTGACTATCTTGAACAGTTTAGTATCGTCCACAAACTTTGCCACCTCACTGCTTACCCCTTTCTCTAGATCATTTATGAATAAATTGAATAGGATTGGTCCTAGGACTGACCCTTGGGGGAACACCACTAGTTACGCCTCTCCATTCTGAAAATTCACCATTTATTCCTACCCTTTGTTTCCTGTCTTTTAACCAGTTCTCAATCCATGAAAGGATCTTCCCTCTTATCCCATGACAACCTAATTTACACAAGAGCCTTTGGTGAAGGACTTTGTCAAAGGCTTTCTGGAACTCTAAGTATACTATATCTACTGGATCCCCCTTGTATGCATGTTTGTTAACCCCTTCAAAGAACTCTAATAGATTAGTAAGACATGATTTCCCTTTACAGAAACCATGTTGACTTTTCCCCCCAACAAATTATGTTCTTCTACGTGTCTGACAATTTTATTCTTTATTATTGTTTCAACTAATTTGCCCAGTACTGACGTTAGACTTACAGGTCTGTAATGGCCAGGGTCACCTCTAGAGCCCTTTTTAAATATTGGCGTTATGTTAACTGTCTTCCAGTCCTTGGGTACAGAAGATGATTTAAAGGATATTTACAAACCACAGTTAATAGTTCCACAATTTCACATTTGAGTTCTTTCAGAACCCTTGGGTGAATGCCATCCGGTCCCAGTGATTTGTTACTGTTAAGTTTTTCAATTTGTTCTAAAACCTCCTCCAATGACCCTTCAATCTGGGACAGCTCCTCAGATTCATCACCCACAACGGATGGTGCAGGTTTGGGAATCTCCCTAACATCCTCAGCCGTGAAGACTGAAACAAAGAAATCATTTAGTCTCTCCGCAATGGCTTTATCGTTCTTGATTGCTCCTCTTATATCTTGATCGTCTGGGGGCCCCCTGGTTTTTTAGCAGGCTTCCTGCTTCTAATGTACTTAAAATACATTTTGCTATTACTTTTTGAGTTTTTGGCTAGCTGTTCCTCAAAATCGTTTTTGGCTTTTCTTATTACATTTTTACACTAATTTGGCAGTGTTTATGTTCCTTTCTATTTACCTCACTAGGATTGGACTTCCACTTCTTAAAAGATGCCTTTTTATCTCTCACTGCTTCTTTTACATGGTTGTTAAGCCACGGTGGCTCTTTTTTAGGTCTCTTACTATGTTTTTTAATTTGGGGTATACATTTAAGTTGGGCCTCTATTATGGTGTCTTTGAAAAGTTTCCATGCAGCTTGCAGGGATTTTACTTTAGTCACTGTACCTTTTAATTTCTGTTTAACTAACCTCCTCATTTTTGCGTAATTCCCCTTTTTGAAATTAAATGCCAGAGTGTTGGACTGCTGAGGTGTTCTTTCCACCATAGGAATGTTAAATGTTATTATATTATGGTCACTATTCCCAAGCGGTCCTGTAATAGTTACCTCCTGGATCAGATCCTGCGCTCCACTCAGGACTAAATCGAGAATTGCCTCTCCCCTTGTGGGTTCCTGTACCAGCTGCTCCAAGAAGTAGTCATTTAAGGCATCGAGAAATTTTATCTCTGCATCTCCTCCTGAGGTGACATGTGCCCAGTCAATATGTGAATAATTGAAATCCCCTATTATTATTGAGTTTTTTATTTTGATAGCCTCTCTAATCTCCCTTAGCATTTCAACGTCACTATCACTGTCCTGGTCAGGTGGTTGATAATATATCCCTACTGCTATATTCTTATTAGAGCATGGAATTACTATCCATAGTGATTCTATGGAACATGTTGATTCATTTAAAATTTTTACTTCATTTGATTCTACAGTATCTTTCACATATAGCGCCATTTCGCCACATGCATGACCTATTCTGTGAGCATCATCGGCTGGATACAAGCAGTGACTAATTCACCTGGGTACATTTAATCACAGACTGAAAAAGGTGGGCAACTATGGTTGTTTATCTGTCCTACAGATGACCATATGGATACCTTCCCCCATGCCAATTCTAAAGTAGGACGGATACCGGAGACAACCGCAGGGACTGGACACAAATCCACTTATTTCGTTCTGCTTGCTGATGGCACTGATTTAATCCAAACCACTGAAGTCAGTGGATAGAGTCTCCCCTGCCACATGACAAGGAACTGCCCTCTTCTTTTGCAATTTCAACAGGTAATTTGTAGCACCCTCATTTATACACTCTTTATACAGCCTGCTGAGCCTGGCCACTTAATTATCTGAGTGAATTAATGATGAGGATTGACAATTAATTTACCTAACTGATCTATTCCCCATGAATTGCCTGACTGCCTTTTGTTCTTCATTGATTCTTACAACTCACTTTAATTTTATTTATTATTTAATGTAATCAATTATTACTTCTCAATCATCTTGCCCAATGATCTAACCCTTAATTGCCTAATGTTATTGATTATTCCATATCTGTCTTGCTATTAATTGATTTGGACCAATAGGGAGTAAATCAGAAAAGCAGTTCCCTAATCATGGTCCTTTTTGTTTGCTGCCCTCATATATCACTTTATTGCTTCTCAGTGTTTTTTCGTGATCTAGCCCCCTCTTTTTGATCCCCCATCTCCCCTCTCTTTTTATTTCCCCCACACACGCTGCTGCTCCATCTCTGTCCCTCTCTCCCCCACCTTTACTTCCTACTTGCCTCTAGTGACGTCTTCCTTCCAATCCAACATTCATCCCTAGCATTAACTGCGTCCCAATCCCTCCCTCATCAACCACACCTCCCAGACTCCTCTTTTGTCCTGCTTCACATCCCTTTCCTTCTCCTACTCACTCTGGAATTCCACCTCCCTGTCTAAAAAAGGTTCACCACCATCTAGAACCCCTTCTTCTATCACTCCTCTCATCATGGACTAGTGGAAAATTTTCCTTGAAATTTTTGTTAAATGGAAACAGGAGTTTTCATCAAAACTCATAGTGGCAAAGGCATACTTTCCTGGAAAACTATGTTTTTCTAATCAAAGAACCCTAAAGCTTTTCGATTTCTGACATGATGTTTTTCTGTTGTGAGGGGGGAAAAAGCTGTTTTCCAACCAGCTCTACTTTCAGCTCCTCACACTCACAGCTTCTCACGCTCACATTCTTCCCCATTCTTCTTCCTGACACTTCCAGCTCCTTTTTTGTCGCACTCACTTTCTTCAAATAATACTCCATGCAACAACTTTTCTCTCTCCAAGTAGCTTTCCTACTGACCCCATTGTGACTCCTCCCTTACAGTCTTCCTCTCTAATTTTGAGACCTGGCTTTCCTTTTCTTCAACATCCCATCCTCATCTTTGTTCTTTTCATTCTACCCTTCAGCCTCTCATTTGATTTCAAGCTCCAAAGCAACTTTCCTTGCCCTGCTCTACACAAGGGAGTTATTTTGAAATAACCCCCTTATTTCGAAATAATAAGCAGAGTGTCCACACTACCACACCTGTTATTTTGAAATAAGTGGTTGGTTATTTTGAAATCTGTACTTCTGCTTTCCTTTGGGAATAAGCTTATTTCAAAATAGTTATTTCGGGAGTTATTATTTCCAATTTAGTTATTTTGAAATAATTTCCCAGTGTAGACATGCACCTATTCATCACATCAGTCAATCTCTCGACCTTGCTACTGCTGAACACTGGCTCCTCTTTGCTCCTCAGTTCCTCATCCCTTTCAGCATGACCACTTCTGCCTTTACACTTCTAAAACCCATCCTCTCTTCCTGCTGCAAACCCAAATCTTTTCTCCAGGCCTTTTCATTTCCCATCTACTGTTATTGTAACCTCCCCCTCATTTGCCTCCCAAGCACTTACATCACTATCTCAGGACCAGATAAAATGCAGTTCCCGAAACATCCTCTCCTCAAGATACCACTGCCATGTCATCTATCAGAAGTTACCCAGTTAATGGTGCAGATTCAGAGGCATATGGGGATAGTTGTCAGTTAGCGTATCTGTTTATAATTTCAAAATATAGAAATTAATATGCTAATTGCACAGATTTGATTGTATTCATCTGGCCCGTCTTTCATTACTTGTCTACTTAGACTGCAATGTGCCTTTGCAAAAACTGACACCAGTGAAGCTGTTGGTTTGTAGAGACCCCAGCTTATCATGCTGAGTAATATTGTTTCCTGTATCCCCCCCATCTGTCCATAGCCATCTGCTATCTCTCTCCCTATACTTCCACTGTGAAGTTCCTTTTTGTTCTGTTTGTTGTGCTAGGTGCTATACAGAGTTTTTGGTCCATGACTGAGACTCGTCAGTGCTACAAACAAATGAATTTCTAATAATAATAACTGTAAGTTCTTTGGGGGCCAGAACCATCTAATTGTGTGTCTGGGTAACAAGGCCCTAAGTCCTGAATGAGGTCTCTCAAGTAAGTATTTAAGCAGTAGTAGTCAACGATTACACATTATGAGTACAGGTTGCACCTCCGAAATCCAGGACTCTCTGGTCTGGCAACATCTGTGGTCTGGCAAGGAACACAGATGTTGCTGGCCACAGAGCCCCAGTGGGAGTCCAGTGGCAGGGAGGCTGGTGGGTCGGTGGTATTGTAACAGGGCAGTGACAGGTGGTAGCCAGGAAACGGGCGGCAGCCAGGGAGCCCCCAGACTGGCTGCCAGCGACTGGGATGACCCAGGCCAGACTGGCAGCAGAGGGGCCAATGGAGGCCTGGAAGACCCCAGCCAAGCCAATTACAGGAGACCCCCAGTTAGGCTGGCAGCTGGGGGGCTGGGGCCAGGAAGCCTTAGCCAGGAGCCCCAGCCAGGTGAGAAGATGTAACCCCAGTGGCGGGGGGGGTGGTGGTGCAGCAGCCATGAGCCCTGTTGGACAGGCGCAGAGCCCACAGCAGAGCTGACTACCTGCAGAGGAGCTTTGATCTCCCCCAGTCCAGCAAACTCCCTGGTTCAGGACCAATCAAGTCCCAAGGATGCTGGACCAGAGAAGTCCAACCTGTAGTGACATTTAACTGCGATGACATTTCAACAAAATCGTCACATTTTCATCATTAAAATTAACAGACAGAAATAGATGCAATAAAAGAGTCCTTCTTGAAAAGTCATTGTGTCATAACAATGCAATTTTAACCTCCTCAAAAAGCTTCCCCTTTCATCAGCACTAACTCACGCAGATACATACACCCTGACTAGCAGCCAGCCAGCCCCGCCACTACGCT
Source organism: Rafetus swinhoei (assembly GCA_019425775.1). Taxonomy (NCBI): domain Eukaryota; kingdom Metazoa; phylum Chordata; order Testudines; family Trionychidae; genus Rafetus; species Rafetus swinhoei. Next base: position 231,431,358 of record CM033437.1, read on the forward strand.
ACAGAGCCCCTAGCTGGGCTTGCTGAACAATGGGGTGCATTTTCCTCCAAATGTGGGAAAGAAATAAAAATATTTATTTTTGAAATTTCACAAAAATCTTTAATTTTTTTCATACAAACAATTCAAGACGGGGAAAAAGTTGGTTCTCAGTTTGGGCTTCTTTTCCCCCCTCCTCCATTAAAAGGTGGGGGGAGGATTCCAAAATGACCCAGAGTTTCATTTTGAATTAAATAGAAAAATAATTACAATAGGAATGTTTTAAAAGACACTGGAAGATATTTAGGGAGTCTACTTTCCCACCCTTCATCTATTTGGACAATAATATAGTATTCCATTCATTCCCGTTTTGGAACAGAGTTTAACTAATACGCCATACAAATATTAACTTTCAGATACATGAGAGAAAATTTAAAGCAACACAAACACAATTGGTAAATTTGTCATCTCTTTCTGAATAATTATCACAAACATTAGCAAAAGTCAAATATTGTGAATTATTTGCCCAAAATTTATTACATACCTTGCATAAATAGGGAAAAGATTTTTTTAAAGCATTTATCTGGATGACAAAATTCAAATAACACATTACATTTATGTGGTGTGATGCTATCTATCAGCAGCAACATGCACTGTTCTTTAAATCTATAGCAGGTAGCTGACATGACAAGTTTGGGAAGGTTTGAGATAGGTTGATTGCAAACTCAGTTAAATAACTTAAATTGTCAATACCTTCTGGACAGCTAGCTCAAAATTCCTGGCTTATGTCACAGAAGTAAAGCATTGTGGGAAATTTCTCAAATCCACTGGTGTACTGTGGGACTTAAACATTTCGTGACACGAAAACAGTTCAGAATGAAACAATTAAATTTTAGTCATTTATTAAACCTGATGAAAGATAGTCTTTTCCGATCTGTTATACCACATGTAAGCCATTCGTAGACTGGGTAGCTCACATGAGGAAGCAAAGTGTTTTACAAAATTTCTAGGATCTTTCATTGGCTTAATTTCTTTAGTGTAAACTAAGCCAGTGCAATTTTTACAGAGACCAAACAAAGACCCTCATAAATAATTATACACACCTTTATGAATGTATCTGACTTCATTTTAAGCAAGCTCATATCTAAATACTTTCACCGACTATGACTGGTTTGATACGTGAAGCCAAAAAGCGGAATTAAGAAATACTGATTAATCAAAGACAAAATCTTGGTGTGGTATCAGAAGGAGGGCCCATCTGTATTTTCTGAACTCTGACAGACACAAAATCTTTGTATGTTCACCCGACATCAGTGGCGGCCCATCAATACAGGTGAACTAGGCGGTCGCCTAGGGTGCCAAGATAAACAGCCGTTGAGGGCTTTGGAGGCGGGGGCACCGATCGCACGTTTCGCCTAGGGTGCCAGTTGCCAGCAGCTTGTCTAGGCTGCTCCTGCCCGACATTGGCTAAAGTGAGCCATCAAAACACAATTTTCCAGTGATTGATCACTATTTTTAGGCACTCTCGCATCAACTGGCATACATTGCATAGCCAGTTTATTCTCTCACACAGCTGAATATGGGAGGTGACAAAGAAACTATAGCTCCACTCACATTTCTAGATCTCTGATCTAACTACTATATCTCCACTCCACATTTCTAGTTCTTCTCTGAACTAAATGCCTGGTGCTCTTAGTTTCAACACCCAATTCCATATATTGCTGTTGCCACCACTCTGGGACACGAGCTCTCCTTCCTGGCTTAGATATTATGTTCAAGAAAGTGTTAATCACTGCCTAGAATTTGGAGCCTTTGCCAGTAGAGACCAATGGTTATGTGGTACCTGGAGAACTAAAGATATTTATGTTCTTTAGTAAACAGTCTATCAATTACGAATATTGAGGGTGAAGTCAGATTATTTCAGATAAGTTTTAGTTAATTATGTTTCCATCCACTCTTTTTGAGGGATTTAGATTGGCTGGCTCTACTAAACCCAGTGAAGTCTATATTGCAGTGAGTTCCACAGCACGATTTACTTTGGGATGGTGCTAAGCCACTAAACCTATATAAGTCTATATAAACAAAGGTGTCATTATATCTCCACACTGCAACTAAGTGATCCAACCATTTTACTTACAGGTGGCTCAGCTTCTTGGCTGGCTGTGGGTAACAGGACCCACACTCTGACTCATTGGCCAGAATCATGGTCAATGGGAGCAGCTGGGGAGTGGTGTCAGCCAGCAGCACAGTGCACGGCCCCCATCCTGTTCATGCCCAGTCCCTGTACCCCCATCCCTGTCATGCACCCCCCTCCAGCTGAGACCCCACACCCTCACCCTGTTCCTGCCCCCTCCCTCCTGCCCAGACCTCGCACCCCCACCTGAACCCCACCTCCCATCCAAAACCCCACCTTCAGCCCACTCCTGCACCTTACCTCCCACCCAGACTTCCCACCCTCAGCCCATTCCTGCACCCTACCTCTCACTCAGACCTCACACCATCATTCCCTCCTGCACCCCAACTCCTGCCCAGAAGCTGCACCCAAATCCCTATCCCACTCCCTGGCAGTCCCCTCCTACACACTGAACCCCTCATTATTCCCCACCACAGAGCCTAGGGGCCCACAAAATCTACTAACTCTGGGACCCCACATGAGTTAATCTGGCCTGTGGGAAGCCCTGAACCTCTGTCCTCTCCCCAAGCCCTGTGGCTGGAGTGTGAGGGGAGTGAGATGCCTCAATCAGAGGCCACATCAGTGAGGGTTGCTTCTAACTTGTGTGTGGCTGATCCCAACTGATCTCTCTGTGGGCCAGTGGCCCACCCACCCAAAAAAGGTTCTCCATCTCTTCCATAAATAAAGACAAGGTTGAAACCTTTTGTTTTGAAAACAAATTAATATTTGACTATATTTAAAATGAAGTTCAGTAAACTAACATGATAAAGTTAAAGCGCTTAATCTTTTTAATGGTTTTGTTTAATAATATTTCCTTTCTTATCGGTTATATACACCCCCGTATGTCATAGCTGTGTATTTAAATTGTTATGCTCCAATAGCCTAATATGAATAATTTAGTATTTAAGGTATTTAGAGATAACAGAAGGCAATTTGTCATCATAGGTGGTTGGCTAGTGGTTAGTGGAAAGGTTTGCGTTGAGCGGTGTGGGCTGTGGGCCAAAAAATTTGAGAACCACTGCTATATTGTATAGGAATATACAGCCATATGACTTCTGGAGAAGAGTTGGGAGGAGGGTGATTCGATAATATTTTTCCATCAGGAATATTAATGTGCTTCACAAACATTAATAAAGTTCTCATTATATATTATTTTTTCCATTTTACAGATGGGGAAAATTGAGGCACAAAAAATGTCAGGGTATGTCTACACTTGCACCTAGTTCGAACTAGGGATGCAAATGCAGGCATTCAAAATAGTCAATGAAGCAAGGATTTAAATATCCCGTGCTTCATTAGCATGATCTCACCGGTGCGTTAAACAGCTGTTGATTGGAGTAACGCGCCGGCAAGATCATGCTAATGAAGCGCGGGATATTTAAATCCCCGCTTCACTGACCATTTCCAATGCCTACATTTGCATCCCTAGTTCGAACTAGGGCGCAAATGTAGACATACCCTAAGTGATTTGTCCACAGCCACACAGGAAGTCTATTCCTAACTGAGAGTCCTGTGCTTTAAATAAAAGACCTGCACATAACCTGCCCTCCCCTCCCCCCGCCCCATTTAAGCAGATAATATGCCCTAAAAGCAGCAGCAGAAACAGGACAGTTGGGTATGTCTACAGAGCAAAATAATTTTGGGATACCAGAGGTATCCCAAAATAGCTACCCCTAGTCTTTTGAACGCATCCGCTATTTCAAATTATAGCGGATATGCTATTTCACCATCCCTGTAAACCTCATTCTATGAGGAGTAAGGGATGCCTCAAAATAGCACTTTATTTCAGAATTTGGCGCTGTGTAGACAGCGCCAAATGATGAAATAAGCTATTTCGAAATAGACTCGAAATAAGCTATGCAATTTGCATAGTGCAAATTGCGTATCTTATTTCAAGTTTCGGGTGCTGTGTAGATGCACCCTTACAAATTTACCAATGAGCAACTAGGGTCTCCAGGAGGTGACATGTGGAAGGATAGATCATTAAGAACATGCAAATAAAAACAGCCATACTGGGTGAGACCAATGGTGCTTCTAGCCCAGTATGCTGTTTTCTGTCAGTGGCCAATGCCGAGTTCTCCTTAGCGAATGAACATTGTAGGGAAACTGTGTGATCCAGCCCCAGCATCTGGCAATCAAAGGCTTAGGGATGCCCAGATCATGGGATTCTACCCTGACCCAAAAGAATTAAAGCCTATGCCAGGGGTCAGCAACCTATGGCTCTTGAGCCGAATATGGCTCAGTACAGAACCAAATATGGCTCTTTTGCCATTCCCCAAATGCATGCAACGGTTTAAATTAAAATGAAAAATTAATTCAAATTTTTGAAAACATAAGAACATAAGTTTTTAGAAAAAAACAACAAATGGTCTGGTAGCACTTTATAGACTAACAAAACATGTAGATGGTATCATGAGCTTTCGTGGTTAACTCCGGTCATCTGAAGAAGTTTTTTGAGTTAACTCCGGTCATCTGAAGAAGTGGGCTGGGCCCATGAAAGCTCATGATACCATCTACATGTTTTGTTAGTCTATAAAGTGCTACCAGGCCATTGTTGTTTTTTTCTGTAACAGACTAACTCAGCTACCCCCTGAAGCTCCTGAACATGCAAGGCATACGTTTTTAGGTACACGAGAGCGCGCATAAGGGACGTGCGCATGCTCCCAGCAAGCACAATGAGAGAAGCTGGCAGCACCAGATGCCTCCATCTGGCCACAGCAGCCTGGCTACAGCTCCCTTCTGATTGCTGCAGTCTGTCCCCAGCTTCTGTGCTCCTGGGGCAGACCCCACAGCCCAGCTCCGGCGGCCCTGCGACTGCTGCAACAGGCTGGCCAGTGGCCCAGCTTGGGCTCCAGCCACAACACCCTGGCTAACAACGCCTCAATCGGGGCCCAGCCCCCATCTGGCCACAGCGTCCTGTCCCCAGCCCAGATCCAGTGGTCTGGCCCCCATCTGGCCACAGGCAGGGCTGGAGGCAGCCCCCCTCCTGCTGCAGCATGGGTAGGAGGAGAGGCCAAGATCCAGCTGTGATGATCCTGGCCTAGCCTCTCATCCAGCCCTGCCTGGTGCAGCAACCTAGCCCTGGCCAGGTAAGGTAATCCAGCCCTAGGGCCCCCACCCTACATACTCTACTTCCCATCCTCAGCACCCTGCCCTGCCTCCTGCACCTTCCACACACCAACCTTCCTTGAGCCTCTCATGCACCCCTAACCTGACTCCTGTACCCCCTCATCCACAGACTGCACCCCCAGCAGCAGAAGTCCCATTAAATAAAGTCTGCAGTACAATGTTTTATTTATGCTATTATGAATCATCATGTCAATCATCAATAATATTAAGTTGTACATTTTCAGTCATGACAATGGGCATTCTTATACTAGCTCTTTGTTGATGACTTGTTCTGAATTTTGATGTAGTTTGGCTCGTTGGTTTGAAAAGGTTGCCAACCATGGTCTATGCAAACCAACAGCGCAAGTGTTTTGTATCATTCTTCTAGAGGACACAGCATGCCATTAACAGACAACCCAGCTACAGTAAAACTGTACTAAAGACCATCTGAGAAATTGAGGGTAAAATAACTCCATCACTCAAAGTTGCTAATCCATGTCATGGGGCCGTACATTGCTATCTATCTTCTTAAACTGTGAGCTCTTCAGGACAAGGAATGTGTCTCACTCTCTGTGAAGAAAGATGCAAATGTATGGCACTGCATAAATGATCATTGTTAATAATCATCCAGATTTATATAGAACTCCCCACTGATTTCAATGGGGAAAATCAACTTGGAAATCAATTACATGATATGGTCATGTTTGTAAGACTAAAATTATTCTATTACCTTATCTTTATAAAGCTAAATGAGGCACTGGTCTCTTTTCTCCCTAACCTTTTTTTAAATAGTCAACTTTCATGAAATACCTAAGTGACTCTTCCAACCATGCCATAAATGGTACCAATGGCCAAAAAATGGACAAAACTATCTGGCATATTTGCATCAAATTACTAAATAGTTTCAGGTTTACCAAAACTCAGTTTATGGATGAATAAATGACTCAGGAGCAACTTGTGCATGTTATAAAGAGTTTGGAGTACTAGAGCCTACATTTCTTAAGAGTAAAGCTGAGATTATTTTTCATGCACACACACACACACACATATTATATTGTAATATCTTCATTGAAATATCCTCCAACTTGCTCATTATAAAGGAGCAATCACATTATTTTATAATACCAAAGACTTCTTATGAGGACATATTAAGTACAAACATAGATATGGTCATGGTTAAAAAAGGGATAGAAAATAAGGTAGAAAATATCTTATTGCCTCTATATAAAACCATGGTACACCCACATCTTGAATACTGTGTACAGATGTGGTTGCCCAATCTCAAAAAAGATATATTGGCATTGGAAAAGGTTCAGAAAAGGGAAACAAAAATTATTAGGGGTTTGGAGCGGGTCCCATATGAAGAGAGATTAAAAAGACTTGGACTTTTCAGCTTACAAAAGAGGAGACTAAGGGGGGATATGATAGAGGTCCATAAAATCATGACTGGTATAGAAAAAGTGAATAAGGAAAAGTTATTTACTTATTCCCACAATATAAGAACTAGGGGTCACCAAATGAAATTAATAGGCAGCATATTTAAAACAAACAAAAGGAAGTTTTTCTTCACTCCACACGCAGTCAATCTGTGGAATTCCTTGCCAGAGGATATGGTGAAGGCTAGACCTTTAACAGGGCTCAAAAAAGAGCTAGATAGATTCATGGAGGTTAGGTCCAACAATGGCTGTTAGCCAGGATGGGTAGGAATGGAGTCCCTAGCCACTGTTTGTCTGGAAATGGGTGACAGGGAAGGGATCACGTGAGGATTACCTGTTGTGTTCCCTCCCTCTGGGGCATCTGCTATTGGCCACTGTCAGCAGACAGGATACTGGGCTAGATGGACCATTGGTCTGACCCAGTATGGCCCTTCTTATGTTCTTACGTTAGATGTTGTGATAATTTACATATATGACAAATTATAGTTCTATTGGATACATGGCACTTTCCATGCACCTTAAGTTGAAAGTGAGCTGCTGTGCCAAACATGGAACTGACAAAAAGGGAAGGCAGGTGGCTGGATTGTTTCGCTCCTAGAGGTGAGCAGTTTTACAATCTGGCTCAAGCTCCACCATCTGGGGCAGGGACTGACATCTCCCAACTGAGTTGGTGCTCCCTCTCCTGCCCTTCGCAGGCCAGCCCCACCTACTTTTGAGTCTCTACCAACCAGCTCCAGCCCCCACCCCAAAGAGGAGGCCTTGTGGGCCTTAAGTGCCACTGTATCTTCACTCCTGGTACACTTGAGGGAGGGCCTAAATCTGAGAGAATCTGGCCCCTCTCCAAATTTTGTGAGTGGTATTTACACTGGGCTAAACCAAACCCCAGTTTCACTCTCTCCCACCACACCATATAAATTGGTACACCCTTCCCCACAGGTGTTGAAAGAAGCCACCACTATTCTCCCCCCCTCCCCCCGCCAAAAAAAAGTTGAGCTTCATAATCTCTACCCATCTCTCAAGTCCAGCAGCCACCTACTTATTCTTGCCATAGCCTCTCATTCTCGGCCTCCTGATCAAACTAATCTCCCCCCCCCCCCCCTTCCCGTTTCTGGCTTGAAAGGCATTTTAGGAACTAGTAGCAGATCATAATATGGGAATGCTTAGCGAGCAAACATTCATTCAGAAATTACCTCCTCTTTCTTGGAGAGACTTCTAACATCACCTAGAAACATCACCATGACCAGCATCTGTTCCCATGTTAAAACCAGTGAATGGGAAATAAACTTTGATCTTTAGTCCCTGGTTCACGAAATCACTCATATTCAGGAAAGGATTTACAGTGTAGGCTTATCTTTAAACACTTGCTTAAATGCTTTCCTGGATCAGGGTCTCAAATCTTGTCGCACTTCTGTGAGAGATGTTAAGCATCTACCATGATCACTCCATTACCCAGTTCTAGGGTGGGATCCACAGAGCACACACAGCGACATTATGTAACCGCTTGGGACTGGGAATGCAGTAGAATATAATTTCTAACTGAAATGCCAGGATGCATTTAATCAGACTGAATGCAATTACTAGAGTTGAAATTTGGCCAAAGTACCACTCAATACTTTCCTAAGATAGCTGTACTGATAAAAAGGATTTTGTGGTTTGTTTTTATTAATTTTGCAGAGAACTAGAGAGCAGTTCCCCAATTACTACAATGATGGACACACTAGGCAAGCCAAAATTAGGCAAGAGGGTTTCTTTCAGGAAAATGAGAGACGCACCTGATTTACTTTCCTAGCACTCCTTTAAATATGTGCCAGTGAGAAGTTATATGGCTTTTAAATAAGAACCCACTGGGCATCATGGAAGAGAAAAGTCTTAAGTGCAGACTATATCTAACTTCTGTCTAAAGCAAATGTTAGTGTTTTTCCTGGACAGGCTGATAAACAGCAGTATGACATTTAAGGAATGGACAATGATGGATGCACTGAGCAGTCAGCAGTAGCTGCAGGGCTTTGAAGGTGACAGGTGACTGGAAGAGAGGGAAATAAAGAGGCGAGTATTCTTATCGCAACTTGTCTCCAGCTCTACTCTATATGACGATTCAAGCTAGGCATGTGTGTTTTGACGTGCAGAATATGTGCTCAGTAAATATAAAGAAACCACTGCTAGAGCTGAGCAGCCAGAAAGCTAAGAGAGACCTAGAAAGAAATGGTAGGTGAAGGGAAAACCTTTTACTGGACCAACTTCTGTTGGTGAGACAAGAAGCAAACTGTCAGGCTACACAGAGCTCCTCTTCAGGTCTGGCAAGAAGGGCTCTATGTACGCTCAAAGTTTTTGTCTCTCTCACCAACCGAAGTTGGTCCTATAAAAGTTGGTCCTCACTGACCCCGTATTTCTAATATCTTGGGACCAACATGGCTATAACAATGCTGCAAATAAAAGAGGCCAAGAGAAGCTGAAAGATGGGCAAAACCAGAGAAGAAAAAGAAGTGGGAGAGATTCAAAGCAGCCACCCTGGAGGTGCAATGATGTTCAAAGCAAATAAGAAAGTAAAACCATATGCAACCTGGAGTAGCTGAACAGAAAAAGGTTGGAAGACTCACTGCAGTCTGCTTAACAATCTATAAAAACAAAGATCAGGAGGCAGTCTTCTATGCTGGCATGTGCTGTCTGGTGGAGGGAGAAATCAATATAATCTGATTGTGTTGTTTTTACTCTGGGGAAACTATAGGGGAAATACTGCTACCTATTATCTCCTGTTTTATACAGGACCAGAGTTCTCACTTTAATATGAATGTTGTACAGAAGAATATGCTTTCACATCCCCTTCACATCTTTGTTCCTGAAAGGGACATCAGGAGGAAAAAAAAAATCATTCTCAGCATCCTTGTTGGAGTGTTTAGATTTCCCCTCCTCCATCTTATTTATCCTGCTACTCATCCCAAAGATACCGGTCAGAGCTAGTAAGATAGATCATTTTGGAGCTCAGAACCTCTGCCATATTTATTCCCAAGCAACAGTCTTTATTAAGGTTAGGTATTAAGGCTCCTTTTCCCCTCCCAAATGTTCGCTGTTTTGTCAGTATATATTCTGTAAACTCTTTGAGGTAAGGATTGTTTTGTATTATGCATTTATAAAGAGTCTAGCACAATGGGGCCCTGACCTGAGCAGCAGCTTGAAGGTGCCTGGGTGATCTAATTGTAATAGCAATAACTCTTACAAAAGTGCAGTAAGATCATTATTTTAAAACAGCAATCAAAAACCAGAAACATAATTAAGGTCATTTTTAAGTCCTTTGCACTTTGAAGTCTAGAAATACACACTCACACTGCACAGAGAGCGGCAGGACTTTAAATTTAGTCACCCAAGTAGTCCCATTTACTCAGATGAGTAAAGTGAACAGAATCTTGCCCTTTGAAAATGCAAAATGCATTTGCAAAATATGAATATTTTTACATATTTAAAGAATTGTCACCATACCCTGAAGCAGTACTGTCCTGGTTTAGTATTTTCCAGCTGTAAATATGCTCAAACACATTTTATCACTTTTCTCATACGCACAAAAGTACAATTAGTTGCCCTGTAAAATAGTTTAATCATTGGTTAAACTTAACTAATCCACATGAGCAATATGCTGTTTAATCTCACATTTACCTTGAAACATACTTTCAAAGTGGTAACAGTTATGCAACTAGCACTGACTGCATCTAAGGACTTGGCTACCCTTAAAATGCTGAACTGATGTAATTGTGCTGTATAGTCAGAGATTCCTCATAATTTGAGGGTGATAGCTAGTTATCGCTGGTGGATCTATAGGTGGCTAACAAGACTGAACCATAGATCTTGGCCAAGCTGGGGCCAACATTTCCCAGTGAAAGAGGCAGATCTGCATTGTTGAGTGGAGCTGCACCAGCCCATTGGAGGATATCCTCATCAATGTCAGCTTTCTGTGACTGATGGCTGCAGAGGTAAAAGGAAGACTGTCCCACTGTAGTACTTCAGTGAAGACACTATCTACAGTACACAAACAGGAGAGCGTCTCCTGTCAGCAGGGGGGATCTGACATACTGGCCGGGCCCCTGGATGAACTGGAGAAGGTTGGGGGGAGGGGGGGAGCCTGCTCCATGCCTCAGAAGGGGTGGGGCCTCAGGCAGAAGGGGAGGGGCTGGGGCAGCAAGCCCTCAGTAAGTTAATAATGTAGACCAAGCCTCCGGGATAAAAACTGGCAGATGGAGCTAAAAAGAAACTTCACTGATTTGATGTTAACATTTGTATTGCACAGCCTAAAGAGACAGCATTGCTTTAAATACTCTATTTAATAAAAACTGGAATGTAGAAAGATTTACTGCCAGTTGTAGTCTTTAATGACACAATCACATACTATTTTTCCCTCAGGACTCCTGCCTCATTCATCACGCAGTATGGATGGCACCAACTGAATTACCAGCTGTTCTGGATTTTGTTTTATCCTCATTCAGTGTGTGTCCCCATACTTTATTGACTTGCACACTATTCAAACCCTGCTCTGAAATTAATCTCCTCATGGGCTCTCCAGCGGTGCTCATCATTATAGCATCTGAGTGCTTCACATATATTGAATTTATCTTAACTCACCCGTGAGGTGTGGAAGAGAAGGTATTATTCCCCATCTGCAAAATAGGGAACTTTGAGTATGTCTACACTTAAAATGTGACAGTGTAGAACTACCTATGCCAATGGGAGAATCACACCCATCACCAATGCAAATAACTCACCTCCCCGAGTATCAACTTCCATCAATCTAGTGCTGTCTATACCAGGGGTTAGATATAGCTACCTCTCTTGAGGGTGTGGCTTTTTCACATAGTTATATCAAAGTAAATTCCTAGTGTAGACCAGGACTGAGGCAGAGGAAGATTAACATCAAAAGTTTCCACTACTTTTGGGTGCCCAATCTGATAGGCCTAAGATCTGAGTTTTCAGAATACTTAGTTTTCCACAGTACTGTACATGTTCAATGAAAAGCTCTGACTGGCTCTGAGTGCTCAGAACTTCTGTAGATCAGGCCTTGGAGTGTCCCATCAGGCACCCAGAAAATGATGAACATGACATTAATAACCACACGTGAAAAGTTTGGTTTAAGTGACTTGCCCAGCGTCACATAAGAATTGCAAAGAGGCAGGAAACAAATCCAGTTCTCCAGAGCATCATTCAACTGCTTTAACCTTGAGACCTCCTTTTCACTTTCTGCAGACCCCTGCCTCCTTCACTATGAACCTCCCTGCCTCTTCCACAAATGAAACAAAATTGCTTATAGGCAATAGACTTCTTCCCACCACAACCCCAAGTCATCCCCTAAGCACCTACAACCAGTGCACTGAATGAAGCAGGGTGTCTGACAACCTTAACAATAAGTGATGCTATTAACCCTGCCTATCTGGATAAGGTAGCACTTTGGATTTTTGGCTGCTTAGTCATGTTGGGGAATAGCATTAGTTTTGCTCTCAGGAGCAGTGTGAATATGGGACGAGATCTTTCATCATTTACAATAACTGTAAGTGAAATAATCCTACAAAAAAAGAGAAAAGAAAACATATTATTTTATTTTGTTTACCTAAGTAATAGCAACGGGAGCAGTTTGGAGAAGTATGACATTTAGCAGTTTTGCCTAAATAAGGACTGCAGAATTGGGCCCTTAAAAACTGAACAAAACACAAAACAAGTGAGATGTAATATTAAAATTCACAAAGAAAAAAAAGTCATTATTAGTCATTGTGTAATGACCTTTTCTCATCCCTATAAATAATATTTTTGCCACCGTCTAATCTGAGAAGTACAAGAGTAAACTGTTTTCCATTTGACCAACTAAAAGTTACTCATTGTTTGTCACAGATCAACAGAGATCCATGGCAGTGACTTTGCCTAATCTCAGTCACTAACATCTTTGAACAGCAAGAATGATGGTCATGCTAGGCAGTTATTCTGCTCTTCTTAACAAGATCAACTCCCATTGACTTCAAAAGACTTTATATCTAAATAAAGAATCCTGTCTCACACCCAGTCTCAGTAAACTAAAATTATACCTTAATAATGAAGAGCCTATCTTGCAAAGCTTTACGTACATCAGTGATCTTTATGCAGATACACAGTACAGATTATGCAGATGATGATGTGTGTATAAGGATTACTCACCTAAGTGAGGTTTGCAGAATAAAGCCTGAGCCTGTACCTGAAAATAGGTAGTCATCTCAATGGATCATATCAAAGACCTGAGCCTGCAACAATTGCTACTGGCATGAAGAGTCCTTACTCATCTATGTAGTGACATTGAAATGGGAAAACACAGATAGGGAGCTAAAATACTGAGTCCCACAAGAAAAACACGTCTGTATTTTATAAAAGGGAAATTCTCATTTGGGAACTGATTCTGCAAAACCTCATATAGGCAAGTAGCCCTGATGGGAGTAGTTCTACTGGTGTCCATGGAGTACAGATTATTTGTACAAGGGGGATGTGATGAGGAAAGGGCCAGATCATGCATCAAATGTTTCAGGAGCAGATGCACAGATGATAGTTTGGGGGCTAAGGCATTAGACAAAAACTTGAGAGCTGGGTTCAATTCCCAGATGGTCCCAGAAAACATCTGTGGCACTAGTTAATTACTTAATCTGCCTCACTTCCTCTTACCCCCAGAGAAGAGCAAAGGAGACTTTCATTCATAAACTCAGTTGGTTTTCAGTAAGAACTGAAATAGGGGACTTTTAATACAACTTCCCCTAAATATAAAATTGTATGATTCTTGATTTTCCATGTAAAACAAAGGCTTGCTTATTTAGTTAAGACTTTCACAATATAGACAAAATTACTTGTTATGGATTTAACATGATATCCTGCCACCAAAACTAACAGAAGTAAATGCACACAGCAAAAGTTAAAAGTTAATTTTCTGTGGCACAATCATTTGACTATTTTGGCATATTTCTAATTTAAAATTTCCAATGCAGGCATCCCCATTAGCTTCCTCTCTCTAGAAGCAACAACTTATTTCATTTGCTGAGTTTCTTCCTTTCAAAGATATGACTTTGCAATAGTCATTATGCATCAGGATTTGTGCAAAAATGCACAAGTAAATGAGAAGCAACCAAAGGCTGGTGCTTGTAAACAGTCTGAGAGAAATGACTAAAAATGAAGGTTAAATTTGAAAGTTGTAGCACCAGTGCAGTCACCAAACCAGTAGTTGGTTTATAAAACTGAAAAATAACACAGCAAATTATTCCCACATCACCTATCCAGGCATTCTCTAAAAAAGTTACCCACACAAGAAATTGGGAGCCTGTAGTGTAGATGGAATGAAGATGAATCTGCATCTGGAAAGATCAGTTTTGTTTGTTGCAGACTGAAGCATTTTCAAATTTATTCTCCCCTCAATAGCAGAGGAAAAAGTCCTGTGCATCTGCATGTTTGTAATCACTACCTCTGATTAAAGGAGCTCCTGTAATGCTGAAAATGGTGAACTGATATTAACATATAGCCCCTTATATCACTCAAGATTAGTTATATTGCCTGAAAGCTTGAGAGAGAAGAATCCGAATGTAAGGAATTAAATGCTCTGTAAAGTTTATGTTATTGCGGCAGATGGGACCTAACATAATCACATTATAAACTGGCCTCCATATAAGATTTCAGAAAGTCAAATAACATCCAAAGATCATTCAAGGATGCAGTGCTTAATCTGTGCTAGGGCTGCCAGGGCTGAGCTCCAGCACTCTATGCTTGGCAGTTCTTAGTCCTAGCACCTCTGTGCATCAGTTATGAAAGTAAAAAAAAAAAAATTGCTTAAGCCTCTGCACCAGAGTGTGTGAGCCCCAACATCTTTCATTACAAAGTACGCATTGCAAAGATATCATAGAAAACAATTCAGTACTGTGAAAAAGAAATCCTTGATATGCAAACAGCAGTTTATTCTGGCTCTTAGTACAACAAGAGGGCCTTTTGGAGGGAATTTGAGGGCTACTCCTCCTGCCTTCCATTTGCTACTAAGAGAAGAGGAAGAAAACTAGATGTTGTTGATCATAAATACTGGAACTAGGGGTGCCACCGCACCCCTCCACCTCCTTTAAGTAGTTTCTATTATATATGGTTTGGTTCAACAGCTCTCAGCACCCCTACTATACAAATTGTTGCCAGCACTCCTAGGGTGAGGTGGAAGAGGGAGAAAAGAAGTCAGGCTATATATTCCCAAAAATGACATGATTAGTCAATAGATGGGAGTGGTTTTCAAGGTACTGCAGAACCACATTGCATCCAGTTTCAAACCAGGTTCCTTGGAAAATCCCTGAGTTGCATGAGCCTGGTCCTCCAATGCTACTATGGAATCCTAACTGCAGCATTCACCTTTCCCTTTGCAGCTGGAGGTGAAATTCACACTTTGAGGAGCCAGGGCTCAGGAGATGCAGCCTTTGCACAGACCTGACACAAAAATCAGTCTCTCTCACATGTTTTGCATAATAAAGTGCACAGTAAAGAGTCTTGCAAAACTGCTCCTTGCAGCTTTGATTCCAGGACTGGGGGAGATGCTCAGTGCTGGCAAACCTTCCCCCACCCCATACCTGGAAACACATTCTGGGGTCTCGGGCACCCATTTAAAAAAAGCAGGAAACCCGGGGAGCAGGAAGGTCTTTTTTCTTTGTTAGGGGCAAAAGAAAGCACTGCGGTGTGGCATCCAAGACCACAACAGAGACCTCGGTGTTGGTTTTATGTGTAGCAGAAAAAAAAATTGCTAAACATATTCATCCCTTAGTCCTCTCCCACTCCGCACACAGGATCCCCAAGCTGCCAAACCACTATCCCCCAAAAAAACCCCAACAAACCCTTGCACAGTAAATGGGTCCAGCCACCCCTCGACCCCCCAAAGATGCAAAGTGTGTGCATGAGGGGGTTAAGGATCAGTATTTGAGTGTGACAAAGAAGGTCCGATTATTTCGGGGTGGGAGGGGGGTTACACTGGGGTCCCCGCGCTCTGTTCTGCCTGTCCCTGGCTGCCCTTGCGCTGCACGCCGGGCTGGGGCAGGGCCGCCGGGTACCTGAAGAGGGTGACTGCGGTCTGGTTGCTCCTCCACGCCTTGCCCTGCTGCAGCAGCACCCCCTGCACGACCTCCTTCTCGTCGGGCAGCCGGTACACGGGGAAGATGTAGAGCCAGCAAAGGACAAAGACGCACAAGGCACTGGCTCCCCCCACGGGCAGCCGGGTCCGGGGACACTTACACACCGGCCCTGCCGCCGCCATCCTCCTCCTGCCCCGGCAGAGCGTCCTCCGGGCCGGGCTGCAGTCGCTCATCGCGGCCGGGGGGCAGCGGGAGCGCCAGAGCCCCCCATGCAACAGACCCCCAGCCGCCGCGGTGGCCGCCCTGGGGCTCTAGGGATGGGGGGCATCGGGAAGGCCGGCGGCGGCTGCCATCGCAGCCCAGCTAGCCGGGGGAGAGCCTGCCCGCGGCTGGCAGCTCAAGCCAGGGGGCGGCAGGGCTCAGCCGGTTCCTCACTCGATAGCGGCTGCGGCGGTCTCCCGTCCTCCCAGTCATTTGGTCCTCGGATGCCCCGCCCGCCCCCCGCCCGGCACACACAGCACGCGGGGAGCTGTCACTGCAGCAAGCCCTCGTCGGTTTGCATGCTGCCCGGGAGGGGCTACTCGGGCTGCGCCCCAAATCCCAGGCGGGCGGGGGGCAAGGAGCTACCCCGGCACCTGGGCGGAGGAGCCGTCCGCAGCCTCCTCCTGACAGTGCAGGTGGGAAAAATCAGGGCTCCCCCCCCTCCCCTCCAGGAGAAATGACCCGTTTAGCTCCGCGCCTCCTGGGCGGGCAGCAGGTTCAGCCTTTTTTTGTTCGCCTTCTCCAGCACAGGGGGCGGGGGGATGAAGCTGAGCCGGGCAATGGAAGGAGACTTACAGCTCCCCCCAAGTCCCCGCCCCCCAGCTGCTGTGACACCGCATCAGTCACACGCACAACGCAGCCTCCTTTGGACTTGCCTGGCCGAGGATTCCCAGCGCGCCGCGCCAAGAGCCCGGCCGCCCGCTGCTACAAACCTCCCTCCCCTGCAGCCGCTCTGCGCCCCAGGCCGCTGTCCCCCCCAGTACCGCTTTAGCAGGATCCCCTCCCCCAGACACGCGTTTATATTGCATAACACCCCTCCCGCCCCAGCACAGCCAAACAAACGCAGCGTCTCCCAGCCCCTACCCTACGCAGCCCAGCAGGGTGCCTCGCTTACACCGCGCTCTCCCCGTGCCCAGGAGCCCCCCCGCACCCCACGCCTCATCTACAGCCCTGCCAAACCCGGCGTCACCCTGGCGCACAGCGATCTGGGTCCGGTCCCCGCCGCCCTTCTCACTCCCCGCGCTCCCACAGCAGGAGCCTGCATCCTGCGCTTGTCCCCGCCTGTGCGCAGCGGGGCCCCATCCGGGCGCAGAGCGGCGGCTGCGACCACACAGCTAACCCTGAGCAGCACGTGCCCCGTTGCAATGCCGACCCCCTTCCCCGGCGGCCCAGGCCATTCCTCTAGGGGGCCGCGAGACCAGGATCGCGTACCGCTAGGTGGGGGGGGGGGGGAGGAAATCCCAGCATCACAGATGCACACGCCTCTCATCCCGCTCCTGACACTACGTCGCTCTTTAGCGCGCCCTTGCGGCTGGCTTGGCTAACTGCATGCAGCAGTAGGTTGTGTCACTGGGCTCCAGGGCCTGAGCGAGCGAGCCAACTGGGAAGATCTGCAACATCTAGAGGACAAGCTGAGAGATTGGATTTCATTTGGATTAGCCTGCGCATGCGTCTCCTTCCCTCTCTACACCTTTTTGCCCCTTTTCAGGGGAATGAAGTCTGTTGAAATACTAGCCTGTTTGCTACCTGCCGGGCACACTTTTTTAACCCCCAACAAATCACTCTCAGTAGGAAGCCAAGCTACACTAGCCAGCCAAAGCATCCCACCCTTGTTGTGCATGGACTTTTCACTGGCAGTAAAATACTCCCTTAGTTATTTATCCCTCTGTGAAACTGACAGCTGCTAGGATTTAAAACGAATCCATCATTTCCATCTCACCTATGGCACGGTTTGGGCACCAGCTCCAAACTGTAGCATTTCATGGTCATTGCTGAGATGTGCTGGATTCAAATCAAGATCCTAGAAACAGGGACTAGATTACCAATCTCCTGTGCTATGCCACTGAGATCAAAGCCAAGATGTTTTTGCATAACACAATATACCAAGTTACTGGCATAGGGAAGCCTGAATGAAGGAGCACCTCTAACATGCAACCACACTATTTTAATTAAGATCTCTAAGTTGCTCCAAAAATTGTATGTGATTTTTAGAAGCAAAGCACTTTTATCAGCAAACTACTTTGCTGCTCCCTTCAGACAGTTGCCAATGTATTTAAAATAGTTCTCATATGTTGTAAAATAAAGACAATTTTTACTTTACATTAAGGGCTAAATTCCCTCAATAGGTGTGTATGAAGTTCTAGGAAAAGGAGAGAAGTTTGGTTTTGTGGTTTAGGCACTGGACTTGTGACATAGCGACCCTGTGTGATGTTAGACAAATCATTTATTCTGTCTTTGCATCAACTCAATTTTTGTAATATTTCTCCTCTCCTCTCATTTATGCATTTTGCCTATTCAGACCACTCTTTGGGGTAAGGACTCGCCTTCCTTGCCCAGCAAAACTCCTCTTGAAGTTGTATGCACCAGGAAGGTTAGGGGAGTCTGAGCCACAACATATAAATGGGTTAACACTGTCATTTTAGTGCAGACCACACTTGTGTTGGCAGTAGTAATAGTAAATAAATAATGCCTAAGTTTTTATATTGTGCCCTTTGATGCATAAATCTCATTCAGGTAAGATGATTCAGTGAGCTACAGTTTTAAAGATCATGATGCAGCTCCAAAGCTTAAAGAGTAGTGTATTGCTAGTGTCAGGATATCTACTGGTGCAAAGGGCCTTAGCTAGGTAGCCGATAGTTAGAATTCTAATTAATTAAGCAATTTCAGAAACAGATCATTCGTTCTTTTTTTTATTTATTTATTTTTAAACTTTTGTGCTCATTTGGCTGTATCCAATCTATTTAAAAACATCACTCAGATTTATTTACACTCCAAGATTCAGGTAGTGAAGTTCAGAGAAAGTGAAAAACAATTTTGAAGTTTGAACAATTGCATGCACATTTAAAATACTCTTCTTCCTTGCTCACCCCTAGCTGTTAATCCCAACTCAGAGTTGTGATGGTACTGGTAGACTACTACATGAAAGAGCAAATCAAAAAATGAAAGTGACCACTACAGATTCACTGCCCAAACTGAATGTACCACTGGAAGTTTGAAAAAAACCCAACCCTAACCAGTCCAGAGAAAATGATTTGAAAATGTTCTCAGTTTTAATCAGTTAACAGTGGCATTAATACACAGGGAAGAATTTTTAAATATATATGAGTTTTATATTGACAATGTCTTCCTCATACACATTGAAGCAAACTGTTAGGATCTTTAAAATCAAGTTTTGAATCAAGAATACATAATTAAGCTCTTCCTTTTTGCTGTTATGAATAGATTGTAGCATAAAGTCAGTGGGCTATTTTCTGCCTTTACAACAATCTATGGTCTGTCTACCACAGGGGTGGGCAAAAGCCTCCCAGAAGGCCAGATCCAACCCGCCTAGGGCTTTGATCCAGCCCACGAGGTAGTTTCAGGCCCGGCCCCCTAGCTCGTTGCCTGGAGTAGGAGAGGGGTGCGAGCCCTTCAAACTGCTTCTATTTAAAGGGTTCCCACTCTCCTGGTGCCTTGCCTAGCAGCTGCGGAGAAGACACAAGCCCTTTAAATAGAAACAGCTGAACCAGCTGGCATCTCTGGCTCCTTAGCAACATGCTGGAGGCCTGGGAGCTACGAGCCCTCTCAGCCGTTTCTATTTAAAGGACTTTCCTCTTCCCCAGTTGCGTTGCCTAGCAGCCCTGGGGAAGGCACCAGCTCTTTAAATAGAAACCACTGAAAGGGCTCGCAGCTCCCACAGCCTCTAATGAGTTGTTAGGAAGCCAGAGACTCCAGCCCTTTCAACTGCTTCTATTTAAAGGGCTTGCCTGCTGGGTGGCTGCATTGCCTGACAGCCACCCGCAGGTGCAAGCCCTTTAAACAGAAGCAATTGAAAGGGCTCACAGCTCTCAGTCCAATTGGCCGGTTGCCTGGGAGCTGCCTGGGAGGCATGAGCCCTTTCAACTGCTTCTATTCAAAGGGCTTGTGCCTACCAGGCAGCTGCCAGGCAACAGGTTAGAAATGGGGGGCCATGGCTTTGTTCTTCTCTCCTTTCACATGTGTGGTGGACAATGCTCCAAGTGACCTCAGAATTGAGCTTATTGACTTGCAGAGTGCTGCCTTGCTTGCAGAGCAATTCAAATCAATGCCACTTCTGGAATTTTATGCATCTCTCAATGAACAAAGCTTTCCGAAGATCAAGGCTCATGCCCAAAAGATGCTTGTATTGTTCGGATCAACTTACATCTGTGAGCAGACATTTTCTGTGATGAAATTCAATAAATCTAAGAACAGATCTTCTATCACTGATGACCACCTTGCAGTAGTGCTCTGTATTGCAACATCAGAAATGCCACCTGATTTCACGTCCCTTGTTAATGCCCAACATAGACTTTCTTCTTCACACTGAGTTGCATTTTTTCTTTTATACTTAAATTTAAAGCACATACGTTGCATTAAACTCAGGGGGGCAATAAGTTGGATGTGGCTTCTGCCAGTGCTTCTTAACCTGTGCCTCTGCAGATATGGCCATTTAAAGCTCCTGTTGGCTGTGGATCACCATCCCCAGCCTATGTGAGCTGTAGGAGGCAGTGTCCCAATTCACACAGTGCCCATTGGCTGGAGATGGTACTCCACAGTGAGTGGGAGGTTCAAGCAGCTGTACCAGTGGAGGTGCATGTAAATAAAGCATTGGGGGCCTGCTGTGGCTAACCCTGGTGAACCATGTCCACTCCATGGGTTGGATACTGCCCACCACTGATGTAACTAAAAGTTTAGTGTTAATGTTGTTATTACAAATGTTACAAGTGTTCTCAAAATGTTAGTGTTATTATTACAAATTTTACAAGTGTTGCCTTCTATGATAATCTTTGGATAATGTTGTATGCAGTTAATTATTATTAAAATTTAATTACTTTGTTGTGTAAAAAAACATATGGGCATCTTTTTACATCACATGGACCGCCCCTTCTGCCCGAGGCCCTGCCCCTTCAGCCCGAGGCTCCGCCCCTTCAGGGTTGGCCCTTGGACACTTCTGAAATTTGTGAAGTGGCCCCCCCTTCAAAATTATTGCCCACCCCTGGTCTACCACAAGGCCTGTAACTCACTGTCAACATTTCCTGCATTAAAGAGCTAGATAGATCAAGACAGAGATGAGAGAGTTTATTATACTGCTGCTGACATTTCTTAGAAAAGTGCAAGTCTAGCCTGATTATGATCTTACAAAGGCATAAACCAGGAGTATATCAAAGCAGTTACACTGGGGCGAGTTCAAAAATAAAGCTGGGTTTTTGTGTTTGTTTTTTGTTTTGTTTTGTTTTGTTTTTTGTAAAAAACAAGGCTGCTTCCAGTTTTCTGTGTTTTCCCTTTTCTCATTCTTTATTAATGATCTTTCCATAAAAATAGAATGGTTTAAGTGAAACCCTGATGTAACTGTACTGATGTTTCAAAATGAGGATTCTAATTTCAGGTGGAGAGCAAACAGGAGGATCCATTTAAACAAGAAACTTGTTTTCAAACAAATAAGTTTTGGTATTTCAGGAGCAGTTTGGATTACAAAAAATGCAGGGTCGGGGCCTAAGAAAACTGAGCAATGAACACAGAAAATATAGACACATTATACATTACTCATCTCTTTTTATATTTATTAGACTCAGGCCAGAAGTGGAAATTCAGATCTCTTCCACACACTCACCTGAATTTTAGAGATGACTTGAATAATCAGATCCAAACTGGTCTCTGTTATTTCAATTCTGAGTCAGTTCAGAAATTACATCTATATTCTGAATTCAGTTCAGAGGCCTTTTCCCATGACAAAAGTCTCATGAAAACAACTGATTATTCCCTTATAACACTAGTAAAGAATCAGAACTAATTACTTTTCTCTCTCACTAAACAAGAAACTTTATTACAATAAGGAAATATAGTATTATCTCTCTCTTTATCTAATTTACTGTGAAGCTTCTGCCTGGAGCCCTTTCCCAGTCCCTTCTGGCCTTGCTCTCTCAGTACATATATAACAACACAAGACTTCCACATGCAAGATGTCTGTGTTTGTGTGTATGATTATTATATATATAAAAATCTGCCCTGTAGTTTCCATCCCCTATCTTGATTTATCCTTTTACTTTTTCCAGTCTGCAGCTGTGGAGCTAAAACTCTGCTCTGGAGTGCATCTACATTGCACCCTTACCTCGAAATAAAGTGCTTCTGACAAGTCCCTTAACCCTCGTGGAACAAGGGTTACACGGACACCAGAATAGCGTGCTAGGTATTTTGAACTATATTTCAAAATAATGGGTGTGTTTAAAGACACAGAATAGTTATTTCAGGATACTTCCGGTATCCCAAAATAGCACTACTGTCTAGACGTAGCCTTATTTTGCACAATGAGAAAGCAGGAGCCATGTGATAGGCAAAGCAGCAGACACCATCGATTTAGTTAATTTAATGTAGCCTTTGTGCCTCCAGGCCCATTGTGCCTCATTCGAAAGCTTATGATGTCTACTTTAAGATGAGGTAATATGTGAAGCTGTCAAGTAGTGTCATTACCATAGGAACAGGAATGACAATCAAAATGGTAAAATGACCACTTTGAAATATTTGCATTTTTTCTTAACTCTGCTTTATTTTAAGGCAAAACTGGATTTCTTTCTGACCTCAGAGCATCACAACAACAATCTAAAGGGTAAAACAAAATCTAATACATTTATACAGCTCTTATTGAAATATAATAGCACTGATGACACATCTTGTCATCATCATCATCTTGTCCATCATTATGGTCTCTGTTGAGAGTCCATGGTCTCTGTTTCAGTCCATATTATCCATGTGTTCCATTTTTTAAAATTAATGAACAGGAAGAACCAAAACATCTGCATCACATGCCCTAAATATTATGGTTCCTTTGTCACCAAGGGATTCAAAACATGCAGATGGATTCTTGTGTCCACTTCCTTTTGAATACTGTACAATTCTGGGGTTTCTTCTGACCCCCTCTACCATTTATGAACTTTGCTACTTCAACACTGGAAAAGTCTCCAGCAAGGCATGTCTGTGTTAAGTGTGCTCCTACACACTCAGGTGCATTTTCAACCAGGTATGCACACAGGAATTTTACAAATGATTGCTTATTGGATGCCATGTTTAGAAATCTATGTCATAGAAGAACAGGCAGGCCCTCCCATAGGGAGGCAAAAGGGGTAATTGCCCCAGGACCCAGTGATTCTAAAGGTCCAGGGCTCCAGCTGCTGCCGCAGTAGCAGTAGTGGTGGCAGTGTCTGAAGCCTGGGACCTTTAGAATTGCCACAGGAGCACCAGATTGATATATCTGTCATTTTTGCCACATGCTAAACATCTCCATTTCTGGGGAAAAAACTTGCCCATGCAAAATCAATACAAATCTTCTAAAGTGATAGATTATAATTTGGTAGTTTTAACCAATAATATACTAGATTATGGTATTGAAATTCACAGTAAAATCTATGTTGCAAAGTTTCTGGAATTGTGGCCAAAAAGAGACTATTCTAATTGTTTAGTACCATTACTTCACCTCACCTACAGGCTTACAGTGTCACTTGACAGCTCCACATCATACCCCATCTACATGAACATAAAATAAGCTTCTCAATGATACATGATGTGTGTGTGTGTGTGTGTGCGCACAAAGTGTGCACGTGCCTATGAGAACAATTGTACCCTGCCAGTTCCCAGACTACTCACAAAGTGATCCCTACTTTGGGGGAATGGAGTGGCAACCTTTTGGAAATTCATACCAAGATTTTGAAAAGCAAGTGCCTAAGCCCATGTTTAGGCACCTAAGCAGGCGGGCGGGTCTCTCTCTCTCACACACACACACACACACACACACACACACACACACTCTCTCTCAACATAAGCTAACTTAAGACACACACACATGCATGCCAACCAAGATGGGGGCTTTTCCCATCCACTTCAACAGCCCAATACATGAGAAATCTCCATCTCTTCTGACTTGCTGGTTTCCTTGTGGGATGAATATCTTTGAATTTATGCAAGCACCACCATACTGTAATATAAAGCTTCAATGCAATAAAAATGCAGTCAGCTCTGCCTAATAAAATAACTTGTTTTATGCAATGTCTTTGTGATGTCTGCTCTTTAGTGTTCAAATAGAGGACGATGATGGTGATGATGATGATGTTTTTATTTTTAAGGATTTCTTCCTAACAAACTGATGGGGCAAAACTGCTAGTATTCACTATATAGCAGTATCCCTTGAAATGTGTTTAGAGGATTTATAAGCACGTATCCTGGCTAAGTATTTAACAGCAAAATATTCTGAGCTCTTCATCTAAAAATAATAGATTTTGTTTGCCTGAAACTGAGAATGGGTGACAGGGGATAGGTCACTTGATGATTATTCCCTCTGGGGCACTTGGCACTAGACAGTGTCAAAGACAGGGTAGTGGGACAGATGGACCTTTGGTCTGACCCAGAATATCCTCTATGTTTTTATGTAATACCTTGTTTGCTTTATATTACCATTAAGTATTCTTGCTTTGTATGCTTCCTTTATTAGCCCTTTAATTGCTAATACACTCCAATAAATTGCCATCTTAGAAATAGCTTGGCTACTACAAGACATACAAACATATTTGTGACCACACAAAAAATTACTTGGACAGAGTCCTGTTAAAGATTCTACCAGATCTGTCAGATTTCTCTGCACAGAGCTGCAAAAACTGCTTACAGCCGTATACTCAGACTGATAAGACATCCAAAGGACTTGATATGACAGACAGACATTCATATATAATCCTCTTGGAGAGGAAGAATTAAGTTGCAGCCAAGTACAATATTTAACAAGAATAGTGATATTTATGGTAAAATTTTCAGCTGTGGGGGAACAACACACAGTATACTATATTATAAGGAGGGAAAAGATCAAAACAATCATTGAACAAAGCATTAATTTTCTAAAGGGCCTGATCTTGCAACATTTTACCATAAATAAATAAGAGTTTTGTCTGCATGGGTACTGTAAAATGAGTCACTAAATGTCAGGTTAAGTCTATCATATGGATTAAATTTTTGCTTCCAGTCATCTTAGGGACTGAAGGAACCCAATAGAAGTGCTCTAGTAGCTTCATAGTGAAGGATTGGGTTTAGCTTTCTGCTTAGGGAGATTGTTCAATTCTTTTGTTATCCCTGAAATCAGTTTTGTATATGGATTATTTTAAGGAACACTGTCAAAAGTCACATACTTGGCATTTCATGCAGGGCTACATTCCACAGGAAAGCTTAACACAGGGCAATTTTTTAAAAATATACAACTAAGAATGCAACCTTTTGGCTTTTTCATCTTAACTTATTTTTCACCAGGGAGGTTTACAAAACATGAAATCTTCATGGAGAACTTCTTCTCCAACACCATCTCCCTGGATGCCCAGCTCTGGGACATTTGCTCTGGGCTCAACATATTTAAAAAAGGGTACACAAAATGTATGTGTGTAAGAGCATGGATGTCATCAGGAAACTGGAATAGGGTTGAGCAGTAGTGTCCTGGCTCAATACCTACCTTGTACACTAGATATTCACTTTCAAATCCAACCTACAATTGCCCACAATGCACACATCCAAATCTGCCAGATAACACTCAAAACAACACGTTTAACACATTTAATTTGACACACAAACTCTCCCACTGCAAGTATGATTGCAAACAGTATCTCTTCTTCTAGGTATGGTCAGAGTTAAGGTGCTTTTGAGTGGACCTGGAGGGATGCTTTGAGAATAAATAAAAAGTGAATGTGTTGTGGAGCCATGGACTCTGAGTGTGTGTTAAGGGGCTAAGGTATGTGAGCAGAGATCAGCATGCGTCAATAGTGTGTGTGTGTGTGTGTGTGTGTGTGTGTGTGTGTGTGTGTGTGTGTGTGGTCATATATTGTAGGTTTGTGCATCTTAGATTGCAATTTAAACACCTACTTGCTATGTTTCCAAAGGTTTTAAAGATGTAAGATATACCGAGGATAGCATAAAAAAATGACTGGTCTTGGAGGCAGTGAGGGTACCTGCGAAAGAGGCATAGTTTATTATATAAACCTGAGCATGACTATAAGCACACGAGGGGCAGCAAGAGAGGAATCTGATTTTAGCCCATCAGCTGCCACTGAAATATTCACGACATGAATTTGGTGTGCATTGAAGGCTGGAAGAGACATTTTAAAAGGACAATCTCTCCAAACAAAGAGATCAATTGCAAACAAGTTCAAAGATGGATACCACACAAACACTCACTGTAGTGGTAAGTCATTTATTCCAGTTCACTAGGATGACAGTTTCCATTTTAAAAAACTGTTCTCATACTATTAAGAACTGACACCTTCAAACATTTACATGAGTAGCCCTTACTGACAAAAACAGTCAGCATGGAAGTCAGTGGTATCACACTCAGAGACAAACACTGCACAAGAAATTATGGGTTTGCAGACTTGGATTCTTGTTTTGTACAAGGTCCTATAATAGGTACTGTTCAACTAAGCTATTATGATTGTAACACAACATAGATCCTATGCCTATTTCTATACACAGAAACACACACACATACGCTTTGTCTAAGTGAAAAGCAGGAGGCTATTTTACTATGGAGCCACTTTTCCCTTCAGGACACAGACAGATTTAACCTCACATCTGACATTAAATGAGTTTTCAGGCTCTGTTCACTATAATTACTATCACCATGCCATCATTCATCATTTAGCATTGTTTAAGAGTGTCTGCTCATGTGAAGGTCATGTTTGATTTGGAAGGGAATATAATAAATTCATTCTTCTAAAAGGCAGTCGCTCTAGACCAGGACACAGCTTACTGTGAAAAAGCTAGGGTGAGCTCATTTACATTGTGGCTGTACCTTTTGTGCAATGAATGAACCCTAGCAGTCATTACAGAGAGGTATGAATTTTCACAAAGGGCTTTGAGCTTCCCTCACTGTTCCTCAGACTAGTAGACAGGTGGTTGGATGGTGACCTGTAGCTTTGTGTTCAAATGTTCACTTAGAAATAATAAGTATAAGGAGTTGGAAGGTCAACTAAGAAAAGGACACCTAAGAGGACTCCTTCCCTTCCAAGATGCTTAGTCACAATACAGTTACTCAGTGAAATAAAACAAGTTACATTATCAGGATAGTCAGTGGCTGCCCAGGGATTCTGAAGCAAGACACCTGTGATGGATAGGAGGAGTGCTGTCCTTTTCTGAACAGCCCAGCATTCAGTAACCAAAGGGTTAGCCCAGGTAGCTAGAAAGTGTTGACAGGGAGCTAGGAGAACCGATGAGAAGTATTGAGATGTGAATTGAAAGGGGTACCTGCCTGCTTCAAGGACACTCTCCCACCCTGAGGACAGTGGTATGGGAGGGGGATGGCCGCCACCCTCTGCTCCTGCCCCCACAAGATTACTCCCCCCTGCCTTACAGGGACAGTCTCCTGTCCCTCCTCCTCATTGTACGTGTCTTTTCTGGAGGTGGACATCTCACCCTGATCTGAGGCTGTTTTCACTTCAGTGTGTCGCTTAGGGAAGGTTGATTGCTCCAGGGCTACTCTGCCCGACCGCAAATGCATGCAGTGGGCTGCTTCCCTGCCCTACTCTAGCCTAGCTCTCCAGTTGCCCCAAAAACTAGAAAAAAAACCAAAATACTGTTTCATTTGGATTCTCTGGCTGTGCAGGTTTAATCTTCTGCATGCCTTTTCCCCCTCAGGCAGTAAAAGAAGGGAAAAATATCCCAAAATATCTAAACAGCAAAAAAAAAAAAAAAGTGTCATTTTAAAATCCTGAAGTCTGTGTTTCTGGTACAAAATGAACCCACCAGCTCTGCCACCATGTCAAGGCTGTTCCCCACTCTGGCACTCTGAGGCTACGTCTAGACTACGGGGTTTTTCTGGGACACCAGAGGTATCCCAGAAAAACTCTGCTGTGTCCAGGGAATGCATCTGCTCTTCTACTTTTTTTTGCGGCAGAGCAGACACGCTCTTTCGGAAGCCCTGTCTTCCTCCTTTCATGAGGAAGAAGGGCTCTTCTGCAAGAGGAGGTTTTTCCGAAATTTGGCCCAGTGTAGATTGGCCAAATTTTGGAAAAGCCTCTTCTGAAAAAACTAATCGGAAAAAGGTACGCAAATTGCGGAGCACAATTTGCGTACCTTTTTCCAATAGATCATTGCAGTCTAGACATAGCCTGGGTGGGGGCCTGCAAAAGACCTTAAAAAGTATCTTTTCTGTAGAGGCTTCTGCTTTTAAAAAACTCCCCAAGGTCACAGATTCTCTGACCCTGGGGGAGAGGCTGCCACTACCAAGTAAAAAAACTCCTTTCTTCCAGAATCCAGGAACAAAGCACTTGGAACTTCTTCCAGAGGGGTACCCCAAGCTCTTTTACCACAAGAGAGCTTTTAAAAAGAAAGAAAACAAACTGTAGTCTCTGGTAGCTGACCTCTCAGTAGTAGGCATGCATACATAGTTCTCCTATTACTTTCCAGAACATAAGAATCAAATCAGAGCCTTAAAAAGGGGGATTTTATTAACTAAACAAAGGGTATATCTACATTGCATTCCTCCTTCGAGAGAGGAATGTAAATGCAGACAAACAAAATTGCAAATGAAGTGTGGATTTGAATTTCCTGCACTTCATTTGCATAATGGCGTCCGGACGCTTTTCCGAAATACCTTATTTCGAGAAAAAAAAAACGGGTTATTTTGAAAAGAAACCCTTTCTTCAAAATAACTCTTACTCCTTAAAAAATGAGGTTTAAGGGTTATTTCGAATGAAGGGTTTCTTTTCTAAATACCCCATGTGGACCGCATTTTTTTTCTTGAAAAAACAGTATTTCGGAAAAGTGGCCGGACACCATTATGCAAATGAAGTGCAGGAAACCTTTAATTAATGAATGCTGGGATATTCAGAAAAGGACATTTCTCCTATCCATCACACCTTTGTCGAAATGTAGACATAGCCAAAGAGATACACTTGGTAAAGCATACTAGGTTGCTAGGTGTTATAAAGCAACTGAGAAAAGGACAGATTAAAACACAAATAATTGTGTCCCTGGGATTCATCTTAATTACAGAGGAGGGGCACATGGACTTAGCACAGAGAAGTTTAATCAAACAACAAAACAAAGAAAATAACTTGATTGCATCTAAATATACAATCCCTATGTACTCACATATTTGTGTTTCAAGGTCCAGTCCATTTCCATGCTCAATATTCTTTATAGGCATTATAGTCCTTCCTGGTTCAATTCATATTGTTCCCCTAGCTCCTGGCTTAAACTCGCACAAAGAGAAACAGCAGGCAGGTACCCCTTTCAATTAAAAACTCAATACTTTCATCTCATTGGTTCTCCTGGCTCCCTGCCAACACTTTCTAGCTACCTGGGTTTAACTCTTTGATTAATGAATGCTGGGATATTCAGAAAAGGACATTCCTCCTATCCATCACACCTTTGTCCAAAAATTCTGTAGAATTCACCCAGAACATTGCAGTGTCATTGCTGCAAACTTTAGTGTCATGGGCCATCACTATAAAATAGTAAAGTACTTCTAAAGTGCTTCAGTCTGTTTTAGTGACTTTGGATAGCTAGTTATTTCTTTTGTGGATGTCATCAGTAGAGGTGGTGCCTCTATTCATATCCAGATTAGATACCCTTTGGACTTTACCCACTCATATTTCCAGAACTGAAATATACTTTTATTCATGCCTGTCAGCACTTTCAGTACTTTCTTTGAGGGTACGCAGCTATTTTTTTCCCACTCTGTTGTATAGCTAGCTGTACAGAGAGTCTTTCAAAATGTTTCCAAGGCAATGAAATAAGATATTTCCTCATTGAAAAGGAACATAAAAATGGCCATACCTGGTCAGAACAAAGCTCTATGTCACCCAGTATCCTGTCTTCCGACAGTGGCCAATGCCAGGTACCCCACAGGGAATAAACAAAACAGGTAATCATCAAGTGATCCATCCCTTGTTACCTACTCCCAATCCTCAAAAAACAGAGGTGAAGGACACCATCCCTGCCCATCCTGGTTAATATAATTGAAATGCCTATCCTCCATGGGTGGTGGGTGAAGATAGGGTTGTGGGAGGCAAGACCCCACCCCAGAAGATCCCTTATTCCTGATTTTAAGAGGAATAAGGGATCTTCCGGAAAAGGCTTTATTTTCCGCAAGAGCCGCATCTAGACTGGCGCTTTTTTCCATCAAAGCCCCGAGCCGGAAAAAAGCGGCAGCCACGTTCATGCATATGCTGCGGGGAAAATTTAAATCCCCGCGGCATTTGCAATTCCGACTTGTCTCGTTAGCATCCCTTTTCCGGAAAAGGGTGCCAATGTAGACACAGCCATATAGTTGGGATTATGTTTGCCAGGATATCTTACTTTTCATTTATCAACATTGAATTTCATCTGCCATTTTGTTGCCCAGTCACCCAGTTTTGTGAGATCCTTTTGTAGCTCTTTGTAGTTTATGAAGGAAAGGGGAAGACGACTTGCTTTGTCTCACAAAATACTAGTCTGTAAAGTCAGTCACATGATAAAGCTCAGACAGAGGCAAATTTCACAAGTCATTAATTAGACCAGATGGCAGAATAAAAGTCTAATAAACAATATAAGTCTGTTGGAAAAATAAATCTCAACAAATCTTTCTTTTTTTGAGACAACCTACCTTCTGATACATGTATAGATTTATGGGAGATGTAATATCAGCAAACAGTTTATTACACACACACAGAAAGAGAGACAGAGACAGACAGAGACTACAGATATATCACATACAAATAATCATTCTCAGAGCCAAAAGGGACTAAGGAAGAGTTGGTAACATACAAGAATGGAAATGAATAATAAAATCTTTAGCCCAATAATAAACAAGCATCTGGGGAGGGGAGTTGCCCCCAAGATCAGTGGTGCAATTGTCGTCTTTTAAGACATCTAAGTATCTGATTTTGTAGGTGCCATGAGGCATTTAGACATTAAAATGTCCTTAACTCAATTCTTTTCAAGAACAATTTGTGGTGGTGCTGTTTAAAACTAGAGCCTGTTACCTAAACAGTTCAAATAACTGCTTATCCAATGGCATTCAAAAATGAATCCGTCTCAGAAGAGTGTATTATTTAATTAGGGAAATCCAGGTGTGTATTGCAGAAATTGCCTCTATTATCCTGAGGTATTAAAACACAGTTCAGCCCCAGAAAATGACTTGGCTTTTGTGTCTCACTAATCCAACATCAAATTTGTTCCATTAATGAGTATAGGCTCTCCACTATTCCCCCTCTAAGGGCCCGACTACACTACGGAGAAGATCAGCCTACCAGAGGTTGATCTTTTAGGGTTGGATTTAGAGGGTCTAGTGTAGACTAGGGATGGAAGCGAATAGTAGACTACCCGATAAGCCTAGGCTTATCGGTAATCAAGTCAACTATTCGCATTTCCCCCCCTTGCTGCTTCTGTATCAGAGGCACCAGTGTGGGAAGGGTTGCAGGGGAGGCTGCCATGAAGCAGCCTCTGCCCATAGCAGGCCCAAGCTCACCACGGGCAGAGGTTGCTCCAGCAGCAGCCCCTGTCTGTGTGGGGTCCCAACTCTCTGCCCACAGCCTGCCCCGGCCACTGCAGCAGGGGCTGCTCCAGCTGGGCAGGCAGCCCGGCTCAGTCCCAGCTCACACTGGGTCCAGGATGTACCACCGCTGCAGCTCTGGTTTAAATGTACTAAGAGCTAGGCAGGCAGGCAGCCTGGCTCTTAGTACATTTAAACTGCAGAGCTGCAGCAGGGATAACTCCTGGATCCAACGTAAGCCATGACAGAGAGCCTTCCCTTATCGACTAATTGTGTAGTCAATAAAAATTCTGTCGACTACAGGATTAGCTAGTTACCTGCCTCTTAACATCCTTAGTGTAAACCCCACATTGAACACTTAGGGCAGCCCCCGCCGGCACTCAGTACTCCTCGATCTGCGCACGTAGATGCTGCAGCGGCTCAGCTTAAGGTAAGCCGAATCCAGTTATGCATTTTGCATAGGGGCCTGGCATACTTTAAGCCAACCTGCCTGGTCTAGTATAGACCTAGGCTAAGTGACATCACTCCAAACTCAATGTGAGATATGACAAATCAAACTGGTTCCAGTTCAGGGCTGGCCTTAATGACATTATGCAGCTCACTGTCTATTGTGAAGTAGCTTGGGATGATACTTTGGGGCTACATCTACACTGCAGGCTTTTTGTGCAAGAACGGCCATTCTTGTGCAAAAACTTGCAGAGCATCTACACTGTATGCGCGTTCTTGCACAAGTAAATTTACAGTAAGGTGTTGGAACAGAGGGCTGCTTGCGCAAGAGTTATTCCTCTCCCCACGAGGAATAATCCCTCTTGTGCAAGAGCTCTTGCACAAGAAGGCAGTGTGGACGGGCAACTGGGGTTTCTTGCACAAGAAACCCTTATGGCTAAAATGGCCATCAGAGCTTTCTTGTGCAAGAGAGAGTCCACACTGCCATGGACACACTTGCGCAAAAGCACATGGCAGTGTAGACATGCTCTTGTGCAAGACCTTTTGCGCAACAACTCTTGCACAAAACAGTTCGGCTATGTCTACACTCGTGGCTTCTTGCGCAAGAACATCTTGCCCAAGTGTTCTTGTGCAAGAAGTCTTGTGCAAGAAAACGTCTACACTGCCATGTGCGAGCTGTGCTTTTGCGCAAGAGCGCCCATGGCAGTGTGGACGCTCTCTTGCACAAGAAAGCTCTGATGGCAATTTTAGACATAGGGCTTTCTTGCGCAAGAAATCCCTGCGGCCCACACTGCCCTCTTGGCGCAAGAGCCCTGCACAAGAGAGCTTACACCTGTTAAAAAGAGCATAGCTCTTGCGCATGAGCCCTCTTACCACGCCGTACTGTAAATTTACTTGAGCAAGAGCAGGCGGGCAGTGTGGACGCTCTGCAGATTCTTGCGCAAGAATGGCCGTACTTGCGCAAGAAGCCGCGAGTGTAGACATAGCCTTCTTGTGCAAGAAGCCTGCAGTGTAGACGTAGCCTGGGAGAAAAACTGAATCAAAGATATATTGTGTCTCTGTTTGATTTACTGACTTTTCATTTGCACTCATATCCATACTTCTGGGTTATGGCTGAGCCTGAGCCTGGAAAAAAAATCACTGAAGTACCACACAGAATTTGCTCTCTTGGATCTTCAAGACCTGGCAGGAAATTTCACAAGGTTGAGAGAGTTTGGAAAAGCAACTGAAATTTAGACTATTGAACCAAATTGAATAAAGCCACCAAGGCTTCTGATGTTAACTTGGCCCACCTCTAAACTCTAAATGATAAACGTTTTCAAGCTACAGACTGAACGACGATTAATTTTATTTGTTATGATTGTGCATTTCCAAAGCAGTATGTGTGCATGTAACAGCAGGTCTCACCACCACCGTGCCTCCTGCCAGTCACTCAGGAATTAGCATCATTCAGTGCTGGAGCACTCCCTTCTGGCTGGTGTCATGCCTGCTGTTACCTTTTATTGGCTTCACCACTTTGTGTTAGGACCCACATCCCTCCTAGACTCTGGCATCCTCCCCTCTGGGCACCACCTTTCCGCAGTGCCCCCACACTCTGGAGTCCTCCCCTTCAGGGAACCCCCTATTCTCTATGCCCCCTTTGCCTCAGTGACAGACTACCAGTCTTCATCTAGTCCCTGCCACAGGGGCAAACTACAGTCTAAATTGGCCATTCATCCTTGGCAAGGGGGTATGGACCTGCTGCCTTTACCTACCGTGGCTGCCTCCCTGCAGTCCTAGCAGCCTCAGGCCTTGTCTCAGACCCTGTGTTGTACCAATAAAAGCAAGCAGGATCTTATGAGGGGGATAAGGCAAAAAGCCACATTTATTGTAAAGATAATAATATTATAATAATAATATATATATATATATATATATATATATATATATATAAAAACATTCATTCAATCATTCATCCATTCATTCAGGTTCTGTGTAGTTGTTATAGTTACCAGCCTGGAAGTTGCTTGTGACAGAATACTGGCCAGGTATCCTGTTCACAAGTGATGGTAGTGGGGAGCGAAGTCCTGATCAGATGCGCATCTGAAGCTCCTGGTGGGCTGGCAGCAGAACCTTGGACTCTGACTCCATAGTCTTTTGGTCCAATCTTTATAGGAATTTCTTCCTATACCAGTCTATGGGAATTGCTGTATCATGCTGATGTCTTCAGGGTGGCTGCCAGGTGCTTGTCAGTGATCTCATAGGGTGGACCTCCAGTCTCCAGTTTTTCTCCACTTGACACCTTTTGGTTGCACTGGCACCTGATGCCTTCTTCAGCCCTTTGATGCTGCATTCTCAGGCTGGCACCTCTCAAACCATTCATTCATTGTTCAAGCACTCTCTCTACATACATTCCTAATTAATGTTTCACATACAGTATTTTGTATAATAATAATTTTACATATACAAGAGTTGTAGTTACAAAAAGTTACAAAAGTTTCTGGGTGGCATTTCTTAAAACTCTCTCTCTCGGAGTGCTGAGTTAGTTACTGTTATAGTTACAATGTTTCACTTTGTGATTAGGGTTAATTGGTTCACAATGCTTTGAAGAGAAGGGGCATCAATTGTGTAACAATGCCCTTAATCAATTACAGGACTTGGCTCCCTGGGACACAGAGAGGGGAGCTGTTTCTGGCTACATAATTATATTCTTAACAGTTCTAAGTTACATGACCTAATATTACATTCCTAACAAATTATATTCTAAAGGGGCAATAATAATAAATCTAAACATTTAAACATTTAACAATCTTAACAAATAATAATAATAATAAATCTAAACACTTATCAAGCTTGATAACACTAAATCTAAACACAAACTTAAGTTGTGGGGAACAAATTATGGGGAGTCACTTCCACTTGGGGAATCATTTTTAATACTTTAATATGTTATCCCTACACCTGCAGCCTGGGAATTTGTCTGGCCAGAGCTTACCCAACTCTGCCTGCCTTTCCCCAGCCCTTCTCTAAGTCAGGAAGCCTCTAGCTTCCCTGTCAGCTAGGTCCCTCCTGCTCCCCAGATGTAGCAAGAGTGAGTCAGAGAGTCTTTCCTCACCTCTAGGAGCCTTTATTGATACTGCCTTCAGCTGTGTCCTAATTGGCTAAAATTTGCCACAGCTGCTGGCTCCACAGCTCCAGCCTTCTCCCAGGGCTGGGTTTTAACCCTTAGAGGGCCAGTGCAGGGCAGACACCCCTGTCACAGTGCTTTTTAAACTTTCTTTTGGCTTCTTAAAGAGTGGCGACTGATAGATTTGTATCCAGGAATGGACCATAGGGGCTTTATGATTCTCAATGAACTGGGTGTTAGTTTGTTTCAACTCCAGCAGGCTTCCCCCAGGAGGTGGCTTTCTTGAAGTCGATGTTGAAGTCCCAAGGCTCTCCATGGTCCCCTTTTTTGCCTCCCACTGAATTTTTTTTTCCTAGTAGATTGTCTTTCTTTTTTTAGTTTGCCCATTGGCTTACACACAGGCCATTAGTCACTTACTTAACAGCTGTTTGTGGCCTATATGAAATGAGTGTGATGGTCTTGTTACCCTGGGACACAGTAACGATTAATTTAAGGCCTAATTGGACACGCCCTGACTTATAGTGAAGATGATAAATATCCCAAGTCCCAGAAGAAGGGGTCGCCTGAGGCTGATTACTCGTGGCCGTATCTATCACTGGCGCGTGGTTTTCCAAATAAAACTCTGAATCTCAATTTAGGGCCAAACCATATATTATAAATTTAAAATACAGAACAGCATATAACAATAACTCTATAATCCTCCCTATCCCCGAAGACAAAGTAGATAGTAAAGACCCCTAAACAATAGGACTATACATTACATTCACGTGGCATAGAACAGCTGAGGAGCTCACGACCTCTATGCCTTGGCTAATTGCAAGCTGTGGCAGAGGAACAATGAGGAGATCCCTCGATGTCACTTCAGGATCAGGACCTCTGGTTTGGTGATAGACGAGATATGGACTACAGGTCGAAGGCCTTCCGCTCTCCGGAAATAATCCAATGGGATCCAAATGGTTTTCACCCAGGAATTCTCCACAGGCATAAAAAAACCAAAAATAGAACCCTCCAATCACGCAAACACTACACTGTCTATACTCACACCCTTACACTCCCTCACTCACTCTAACACTCATGCTATTACAAAGAGACATTCCACAGAACCCAAACGCAACCAGGAACCCAAAAAGAACCGGGAACCCGAACTGACGTTCAACTGGGGTATTTATGCTCTCTAAGGCGGGAAGATTCCAATGGTGCCGAGTGCACTCTTTTGCGGGTGGGGTGCAGAACATTTTGAACCATGTGCAGCTATTTTGAGCCGAGTGCAGAGCATTTTGGGCTGTGTGCACAACATTTTGTACCGAGTGCAAAGGATTAGAATGGAGTGCAAAGCACTAGTACCATGTGCAACCCACAAAAGGCGGGAAGCCTCCAACTGGCAAACTTCCTTGGTTCGAACTAAGTATAGATAGTTCAAACCAACAACCCTATTTCGATTTAACCAGGTCTTAATTCGATCTAACTCTGCTAGTTCAGACTCACAACCACACTACCTCACAACTCCCGCATCCACACAACCATTAAACATCCAATCTGAGGTAACAGTCTCAGCCCAGTTCACAGTGGACAGGTGTCTATAGCAGATGTTGCTACTGATCAGCATGATCTTTGGCCTCTTTACTGGGGATGCTAGGACTGAATGGGGCATGGAGAGTTCACTCCCTATGGTGGTCCTTCCAGGTGCAAAAGTGACAGTATGTGGAAGATAATATTAGGGGAAACACTACTCAGTATGGGGGGAAATCCACCATTGGGCAGGGCGAACACAAGGTCAATGCACCAGGTAAGTCCAATGTAAGCGCTTTTGTGAGAACAAAAGTGGCATTTAAGTGGTGTGTACCAGTCATGACAACTGTGGGGAAGAAAACACCCCCCTCCCTCCAGCCCAGGTTTTTGCATTTGCTTATTGCTCCATAGGCTGCAGGGCTGAGGCGCAGGGGATACAGCCCCCAGACCACTGATAACCTGTGGGCCTGTGCAAGATATGTACAGCTGCTGCCAGAGCATTCCTCTTGCTGCATGGTTGCAAAATCTCTAATATTTGATGGAGAGGTGCCCAGGCCAAAATGTCAGTGAGTGGCATTATGATCTGAATCACCTACTTGCAACACCACTGAAATTTGGCCCAGTCACCAAGATGCAGGGGCAGGGGGAATTGCTGAGCCAAATAATGTTGTGACCTGCCAGAGGCACAGGAAGCCTGCTCTTTTACAATGGAGCACAGGGGACTCTGAGAATTTGACTCCTGTTGGCAACAGGTATAGGTAAGAGAGGAAAGACTCCCCAGCTAAGAGAAAACTGGGGTCTCTGTGGGTAAAAAGAGGGGAGAGAATGAGGGGGCACTGAAATGAGGTCCCTATGGGGGAAGGGGGAACAGAATTTGTCACTCCTCCATGACCTGAAGAAATATATTTGCAGTGGCACCAATTCAGATACTTTGTGCTGGCTCTCTACATAAAGGAGAGTTTCACTTTATGAACCGAATTTTATAGATCAGACTGTTATAACTGTACTCACAGTGAGTAAACAGTATTGCTTTCCTTGTGAAGTCCCATTGATAACAATGGGACTATGAGTAGAGTAGCAGACTACTACCAAGCAGGAGTAAGGGCATCATCATTTAGTCCTGTGTGAAGAAGAGGGGGGCACAATAAAGGATGTTTAATAGCAAAAAATATGCCTAAGATCTAATCCAAAACTTAAAATTCTTATTAAAAAGAAAACCTAACTCCCACCTATGCATAGTTGTGCACTGTAGATCTGATTGTCAAAATACTTCCCACCACTGTGAACAGGAGGAGAAGGCATATACTTTATTGCTGCTTAGACCTATTATTAGAACAAATACTAGGTCTAGTATTTTGCAGTTACAGTAATTAGATGTGTCAAACATTTTGCAAAGTCTGCATTTCTCCTCTGCTGAGTTTCAAAACCCAGAAATGCTGAATAGGCAGAGAATCTTTCTTGCTGTAAAACTGGGAGTTTTGTTTTTGTATGTTTGCACTTTTACAAAGATACAACAGCTCTCTGAAGTTGGATTAAAAAAAATGAAAGCATAGGAATGGCTAAATATATCTTTGAATAATATTACATAGGAAGAACTGAACTGGTCTACAAAGAATCCAATCATAGTGTTACCACAGCCTGCCCTCATACAGGATTTCAGCATTGAGTGCAAGAGAAAGGACTACTGTCCAGCCACATTTCAGTTCTAGAATTTAAGGGCAGATTATTTCTTGCTATCTTGTCTTGAAGTGCAGCTATAGGTTTACTCAGGTACTGCTGATCATCCTATATGTCAAAGCTCAGAGAAATATATAACTGGGTTTTCATATGAGTAGTAGCAATAGCCCTGACAGGGTCCAAAATTTTCAGACAGTTTTTGCTGCCTCCATTTGAGTACTCAACTGGAGACACCTTGGGCCATGCTTGCTGAAATGTTGACTCTACAACTCTATGTAAAGTCCATCAGACTTGCTGTTAGTCAGCACCTCTGAAAATTAGGCCTAACAGTGTTTCAAGATGGGCATCCGAAAAGAGACGCATCAGAAAATCAGCAGTCATTTAGGACTAAATGCCTCCCAAATGGCATACATAGGCACTGCAGTGTAACTGATTCAGAACAAGCTCCTGGGGCGGGGGTGAATACCACAAGTGATCCAAAGAGATCCCAAGTACAGGACAAACAGAATTCACCCAATTTCAATAAAATTGTCCTTTCAACTACAGAAGCAACTCAGCACTGTTCTGGAGGTCACACTTGCAGCAGGGTCTGACAATCTACTGCAGCAGATATTGCTAAGAGTTGTAATACTTCCACCCTGACAATCTCTTAACATCTTTGAGAGCGCTATGACTGACCAGGGCAGTTTCAGTGCTCTCTCTCTAATAAATCCAACCTGCGCCTTTTCACTGAATTCATTACTGTTCAGAAATTTCAGCAGCTGCATTGCCACCACCTTTCAGGAACACTGGACAAAGAGGTCAAGTTTGAAATTAGTGTATAGTTACTGGAAACTTAATTGAGTCAAGTAAGGTCCCGAAGAGCTGCCCGCTTTGCTGCTTTGAGAGTCTTATCCTTTAAAGCTAATGGCAACGCTATAATTTTGAGAAAGACAGGCACCTCAACTTCCACCCTTCCCAAAGGAATTGTGTTTTGTCTGTGCTCCAGACCACAGGAAGGCAAAAGGAAATCCAGCCATTCAGTGAGACAGTTCTGAAATGAAAACCAGTCTGGCATCCCTACCAACTCATCCAACCAAATGAACGAGAGCTAAGAACTGATCAGCATTAACATAAATGCTGTTTGGAAAAACAAATAATTGAGAGATTTCTAAAGTCTACAAACACAAGACAGTCAATTTACAGTATTTTAAAGGATTCTGTTTGTCTAAATTATATTAATTTTGAAGACTACTGCACCATATCCTGCTTACACTACATTTACTAGCATAGCTACTAGCTAGGTCAGACCAGATCTCTCCAGTAAGCACAGAACCTCATTCCTTCTAGATTTCTGTGTTGACAAATATCTTTATGGGAGACAGTGGAGTTCTGGGACCTGCACTGAAGTTAATGTGAACAACCAGCAATTGTACAGTGTTACTACCCATCTATTAATGTACTTTACAGTAGGTTGTCAGTATTGGTGTCTGACATTCAAACAAATGGACCTGACCCAGGCTTCCATTCTATGGAACAAAGTGGGTTTTTTAAAAATCAAAAACTACCCCCTACATTAGTGAGTCACTGCCTTAAATCTCAACTTTTGCAACCTGGTTTTCTTTTGTTTTGTCCTTGTAGAAGACACTCTTGCTTATTTTGCAGTGTCTTCCTTAATTTTCATAACCTGGCAGCTCCTGTCTATAGCACGATTATGTCTCATGGTCACTATCTTAGACAGGAGGCAGCTGAATATGCACTTCCATAGGTCTCAAAATCTTGAAAATGTGTTTTCTTCTCCTTAACAAAAGGGATAATCTACATTTTATTGACTAGGCCCACCAAACCAGACAGATGTATATTCATATCTTGATCAGATTTCCTACAGCAATTGGACACGTGCATATCATGCCATACAATGTAAGTGTGTGTGCATATAATTACATATCAAAATAATATGTGGGTGTGCTACCCATGAGACAAATTACAGAGCTATAGAATAAAATAAATGTTTGTGCCTGTTTCACCACACCACTCTTTTGGAAAACTATTAGAGCCAAAACTGTTGTCGAAGCAAAAACGCTCCTCTCTGTTTAGGCAGCTAACAAACAGCTTTATTAATTAATAAAGCACAGCATGAGCCAAACATGGTCCCAGCAAAGCCAGGCCCAGTAAGGCTGGCTAATACAATCAATCCTAGTATCTTTATACCCTTAGCCAAACAGTCTGACGTCAGGGCATCCAATTACAGAAATCATCAATTAG
Source organism: Rafetus swinhoei (assembly GCA_019425775.1). Lineage (NCBI taxonomy): Eukaryota > Metazoa > Chordata > Testudines > Trionychidae > Rafetus > Rafetus swinhoei. Next base: position 231,471,865 of record CM033437.1, read on the forward strand.
ACTAGGAAAAACAAAGCCTTATCAACAAGATGGCGGACAGGTACGAGGGAGTACCTCTGCTGTCCCAACCAGCCCAATTAACACATACCAATAGCCCATCCTGTAGGCCTCTTCTCACAGGGTGACAGAAAGTTCACTCTGGTCTACGTGCTTGAGAGAAACCTTTTCAGCTTTTCTGTTATACAAGATGGCTTCTAGCTAAATATGAAATGGTTCCTACAGCTTCGACACTGTCGAAGTAAAACTTTCAAAAGCCCCTAATTAGATTTAGGAGCCTAAATCCAGCTGAAATCAGCTGGCTCCTAAGTGATGTAGACAGCTTTGAAAGTGTTATGCTAGGTCTGAACATCCAGATGTAATGCCAGCTGTGTCTTGCTTCTCTCTCTAACATTCTGTATCACTATTCATTCTGTTTATTAATCCATGTCCCCCAGTACTTTCTAACCATCCAAACCCTTGAGGAGCTTCAACCTTCATTCGTTTTTAAGTCCACCGATTATAAATGAGTTTTCTATTTCTCCCAGCAAATGTTGAGTTTGTGAACATATTTAAGAAGGACCACTGGCCAGAAATATTTGCATTTCCCACCTCTATGGAAGAATCAGAGAGAACATAAAACTATTTTGGGCAGGGAAAAAATAATGAATTCACCAATAGAATGCAATACAGTGGGACCTGCATATAATTTAGTTTCTGCTTCTCTTCATAATTCCTTCCATTTGTTTTAGGGGCAGGGAAGAGCAGCAAATCAGGCCGCTGTCTGCTGTTCATTAGCTTTGGCTAGGTTACATTTACCATTTTCTGCCTGCTGCCTCACTCCCTTTCACTCTGCTAGTCTATAAGTTACTTTAAGTCTGACGTACACTCTCTTTGCATTCAGTCTATTTCATTGGCTGCCAGCTCAACCTACTGTTTCTGGCACTCATATCTGTATTCAGGAAGGGCAGCAGCATGACAAAAATTAGTATCATAATTACAATGTTCATACAAGTGATATGAATTAAATCTGTGTGTAACTGCCCCAAAATAGCTTTGGTTGTCAGTGTAGTGTACCATTTGTCTCTCCTAGAACAGAATCAGAAGAGAGTCAGTAGGTTTTTCCCAGGGGATTCTGGAACAATTACCTTCTGAACTGAGAGCAAGCACCCAATCTGTATTAAAAGTGTATTTTTCTGTTAGTTTGCACGTCACTTCTCTTGAACCTCCTAGAAAAATGAGGCATGTTGGTGTGTTGCATGCGTTCTGAAGTATATTTTAAAAACTCTAAGCCATCAACAGCCATCTCCTTCTCAACTGCTACTCCATCCTGCCAGCCAGAAAGCCCTGTCCCTCCCTCCCCCCAGCGGAGCATATACCTGGCTGGAATGCTGAGTTGTGCTTTATTATGACAGCCAGAAATATTTGGCTTTCTTGCACAAAGCTCCACCACCAAAAGAACATGCTGTCTAGAAAGCTTCTCTCATGTTGACTTGTGATACCTGTTTTTATCCAAATTCCTATTGAAGTAATAATAATAATAATAATAATAATAATCTTTGTTTGACTAGAGCATCAAGGATACTAAATTTCTTCCAAAATTGGTATTGATTTGTAGCTTTTCTATATTGATCTTCTATATATTGGGGCAGAGCCTCAGCTGGCCATAAACTATCACAGCTTTGTCAATTTCATAAGAGATGGCCGCTGACCAGATATTCATATCTGACATTTTTTTTAAAGGTTCACATATTTAGAATGTTTTTAAATTCACTCCAAAAATATTGACTTGACCATTTTTCACAATTATCTTAATCAGAGTACAAATCTGCTTAAACCCTTGGTCACTAAAACAATCACCTCCAATAACCTATTAAAAGTCAAACAGAAAAGATAGTCATAGGGTAAATCAGAATTAAATCTGGATAAGCATACATGAATGGTTGACTGATCAAGTGACGGAGACAAATAAAAATAATGATGGTTTTGCTGCTAAGCCCTTCATCAGAGAATTGTTTATTTCCATTCCAGACACTGGAAAAGCAGGGGTATCGCATATCAGAATTGAAGTTCATTGTCTGCATCAAGTGAAAAAGCTTGCAGTCACATAATAAATGGGAATCACTTGTCATGGGCAACATACATTTTTCAACTGCAAGAAACCCCCTTTTTGATTTGTTGTAATAATCAAATTATGTCACTTGAAACTAACCTTAATGTTGCATACGTAGAATTGCAAATGCTAATGGTAGCTGCTCATCTTTTCTGTTCAGACATAGGTATTTATGAAGACAAAAGATCATCTGATCAAACAGTCAGGTAGCTATTTAGTTGATTCATTCAGACTGCAGGAATGTGAAGTTCACCTTGAATTTCTCTTCAGACAGCTACATGAATGCGGAAAGAAAGATTTATTAGCTTCCAGTTCTGCACGTGCAGTACTAGAATACAAAGCAGATCTAAAATTCCAGAATGATATTTAGGCTACTTAAAAAGGCTTCAGATATTTCTTTAGAGGCACTAGATTTCCAACCATCTCGATAATTCAGAAGGAAAGGAGAACAGAAAGTAAGAAAGTAATGCATATTGGAAAACATAGTCCCAGCTAATTGCACATATAGCTTAGCTGTTATCACTCATGAAAGAAATCTTAGAGTCACTGTGAACATGGGTGAGGTGGGGAGCAGGAACATACTTGCCAGGCTCCTAGGCAAGGTGGGAGGTGGTGGCTCTGTTCTCCCAGAAGGCGCGGAGCCTTGGGTGGAAAGGGCAGGGCTGAGGCAGCACTCGGCCCTTCCTGGGGTATGTTGTGGGCCTTCCCCTCCCCTGCCAGCCCTTAATGCCGCCCGGAGCATGCAGTGCAGCGCTCCAGTGGGAATTTAATAGGCCTGGGGCTCGGGTCACTGCCACATCTGCAGCAGCCATGGCCAGGAGCCCTGGGTCCTTTTGAGTCACTGGGCCCCAGGGCAATTGCCCCCTCTGCCGTCCCTGAAGCAGCCCTGATTGTGGATTGTTCTTTGAAAACATTCACTCAATGTGCAAGAACAGTCAAAAAAGCAAACAATGTTGGGAATCATTAGGCAAGGGAACTTTAATACTGCATGCAGATTTCATCACCCAGTCTTAAAAGACATATTTTGCAATCAGAAAAGATAACAGAAAAGGGCAATACAAATGATTAGGCATATGGAACCACTTCCATAAGAGAAGACATTTAATAAGACTGGGACTTTTCAGCTTGGAAAAGCGACAACTAAGGGGGGTTAGAGGTCTATAAAATCATGACTGTTGGGAAGAAAGTGAATAAGGAAGTATACTTTACTCCTCAAACACAAGAATTAGGGGTCACCAAATGAAATGAATAGGTAGCAGTTAAAAACACAAACAAAAGGAAGTATTTCTCCACACAATACACAGTCAACATGTGGAACTCTTTGCCACAGAATGTCATGAAGGTCAAGACTAGAACAAAGTTCCAAAAAGAACTAGATAAGTTCCTGGAAGATAGGTCCAGCAAGGACTATTTGCTAGGATGGGCAGCAATGTAAAATCATGCTCTGAAGTGCTCCTACCCTTGGTTTGGATCATTTGGGTATGGTCAAGTTTCCTGCTATCTCAAAGTTTATTTACAGCTCCCAGTCCTGGCTCTCAGTGTTCTCTACTGTTATTTAGCTCTAATTTACCCCTAAATGTCTTCTAAGAGCCCAGTAAGCAGTGGAAGTGGTGGTAATGCTGCTAGACAATATTGACCTCCTGTGGTTCAGCAAATTCTCTGCTTCAGCACTGGTCAGGTCCCAAGGGTGCCAGACCAGGGAGGTTCAATATGTACATACTTCCCAAACAGACATTTCAACTATTTCAAAGAATTCACTTATTTTTAAAAATAACTTTCTACAGAAAGTTCCACTTTCATGCCCAGGCTACGCTATGTTCCATGCAAACTCAATAGTCCACTCCAAAGGTTCTGATTGTAGGATCAGTACAATGGGCAAAACATTTCATTGGATTCAGTGGGAGAGTTTCACTATGGGACCAAAACATACTTAAGGCATGATTTGGATGGAATTAACTCCTGACAATTTTACTATTCTCTGCTTAAAAATGTGGCAATTATACAGTTTGCAAAATGAAATAATTTTAATGTGGTCTGTGTGTACTCCTTTAATTCCATTGCTTAAAATTATAACTCATTCTTTAAAAAAAAAAAAAAAAAAACGATCAAGAGAAAATGGCAAAAATTCAGATGACAGTTTTTTGACCATAAACTATATAACTTTTTGATGGAATAAACTACAGAAAGATTAAAGTCATTTGTGTAGTTATTTTTTCACATGCCTGCTGTTTGGTATGAAATAAATCTACAGCTAAACCACTGAAGCTATTAGTTATTGTAAGCTTCTTGTGTCAGACTTCCTAAAAGTCTGGGCAACTTCTTTTAAAGAGTCTCAAATAAGAGAAATTCCCTTGACAAGAAATATCTTAAGTATAAGCCAAGGAATATGAGAAGATAAGCTTTTTTTGCTATATACCTTATAATTGTATGAGGCGGTGATGCCTTGACAATTTGTTAAATTAAATGACACTAATTGCTTTACTATGACACTTCAAAAGATTTTATACCTATTTATATATATATTTCAAATATGCCCATCACTGATATTTGAACACAACTCTCCCAGGTTATCTCCACATCCTCAACTTATTAAAAAATTTCTTCTCTTGATTAGAAAGTAACAGTTTTATAAAGGACCAAATCCAAGGGCTGGTTTACATGAGAACATGGTACCAATTTAAACAGTGTGAAAACTGATTATAGAGTTGTAAAACCCCTTCAATTTCAGAGTGATTTAACGTTTATTTAGCTTAAGTCAATTCCATTCTATATTCACTTGAGCTAAATCCAAACAAGCCACTCTTAAACCAAAATACAGCATCTACACATGATTTTACACCAACTAGTCTAAAACATCTATGCCATTAGTTAAACCAGAAAAGTTTGTTTCCAAACAAGGCCTTGCACTTAAAAAGCACTGTGATTCTATCCACAGAGAATTAAATCAGATGTTTCCTGCTGGAAAGCTACAACTACAAGAACCAAGAAGAACAGCTCTGAAAATTACTATGTACCACACTTTAGAGAATTTTTAAGAAGCTTAGGCTAAAACTCAATCAGTATTCAGGGAGAAATACCCTCTCTGGAATTAGAAATTGAATCCTTAGTAAATATTCTTTCTTTATCCTCCTAGATAGTCAGGTGTATAGGGCAATTACCAGTTTCTGACTTTTATTTTGGTCTCATGCTGGACAGTTCAGGTTTCTAGGTCGCCTTCTATTTCTCTTCCCAGGTAGTGTCCATATTATTAGTCATGGAAATCATGCCGATGGCATTCTTAAAGCATATCCTAAATGCATCCATCTTATATTTGATGCTCTCGTTGGTTTACTCAGAGTGTCTGATGTTGTGAGAAACTCTTCAGTGGATTCTGAAGATCTTGCACAGACATTTATGAGTACAGTATCCTACTTCAGAATTATTTGATCTTATCAATTTTTGCTTCACAAAGGACAGCCATAATGACAATGTCAGGGCTGTTCCCCACTCTAGCACTATGAGTGCAAAAGGTGGGGGCCTGCAAAAGACCTTTAATACCTTGCTTTATAGGCTCTGCTTACAAAAAAAATTCCCCAGATTCACAGATGCACTGAGTCTGGAAGATAGGCTGCCACCATCAAGTGATTTTAAAGAACCCTGAACAAACCAGGAAGGAACACTTGAATTCCTTCCCATGGGGTACTCCAAGCTCTTTTGCCACAAGAGAGCTTGAAAAAGAAACAAAAACAGAAAACAAACTGTCTCTGATAGCTGACCTCCCAGGCTAAGCAGGCACACACATAGACCCCCTGTTACCTTCCAGGACACAAGAATCAAATCATTGCCTTAAAAAAGGTAATTTTATTTAACAAAACAAAAAGGTATACTTGCTAAAGCATACTTGGTTGCTAGGTGTTACAGAGCAACTAGGAAAAGAACAGATCAAAACACAAAGAAACATAGTCTCTTTGGGCTGTAGCTTAAATATGGTGAGTGGGGGAGGGAAGACATGGATTTCACACAGAGACATTTAACCGAACACAAAACAAAACAAAAAAAACCCTAATTGCAACTAAATATACATTTCCACCTTATTTACTCACAATCCCTTCATAGTCCAATCCATTTCCATGCCCCAAATTCTTTGGAGGCATGGTATGTAGCCCTGGAGTTTTGTAACTAGTAAGTCAGTTAGTTATAATGAATGTATGGTACAGCAAAAGATTTGGATTAAACTTAAATACAAGATGTAGGTCTCAGACAGGCCAGGCAGCTTTGTTAACTTAGCTCCAGCTCTGTTTGATGTTAGCATATTGAAGTGAAGAGGCAGAACATTGTAATGCACAGTGATGTTAGTGTTAGATAAAGCCTTGTAATAGAGAGAAGGATGTTAGCATGTTGAAGGACCTTGCTAAAGTGACTAGAAGCACCCTTTTCTGTCCCACGCTGCAATTATGCTAAATGTATTGTTTGGGTGAATGAGAGAAAGAATGTTTGAGAAGAGATAAGTGTGAAGGTTATTGCATGCCCAAATGGTCAGAGAAGGAGCTGGGAACTCAGTCCGGCACCAAACGAGTCGTCAATTAAGCTAAACACTTTGAAGACAGAGATTGGACTGGGGCAGATTGACAGACCCTGAATTTAGTGGCAAGCACCCCTTGTTAGGGAACCGATAACTACTTTCACCAGAAACACAACACCCCCGAGGGTCATCAATATACGGCTATCAAATGACTGTGAGAACAACTTCCTCCTGATAAGAAGATTGATTGTGATGCTGAGTAACTGATTAAGACCTGATCAGGCAAAATACATAGACTTGCATGGAAGGAAAATCCTATAAAGGATGGGGTGTCTTGTATGGTTCTTCGGGTTCCTGTCCTGCCAAGTGGAGCATCAGTCTGGACTGACAAGGACCCAGCTCCTTCCTCGCACCCGACCTATCTGGCCAATAGGTTGGGCCGAGCAACAGTCTGTAACTATTCCATCAGCAGGGCTTGTGCGTGTGTGTATGTGTGTGTGTGTAAATGCATATGCTACTTTGTTATATTGTCAATAAATGTGGCATGTTGCCTTATCACCCTGAAAAAGATCACGTGTGCTTCTTTTAAGCGTAACAGGTAGTCCTGTCTGGATTTAAAAAATCATGTCCCCTCAGCTTCTGATTCAAAAAACTCACACAGAGAAATGGCAGCAGGTATATATTTTCTATTTAAATTTCAACACTGTATCCCATTGGTTCTTCTGGCCCCCTGCTAACATCCTTAACTAACTGAGTTTAATCCTTTAGTCACCGAGTGCTGACAGTGTTAAACATTCGTGTATGTGTGTGTGTATCAGTGCCAGCCAAACTACTTTTTCAAATCTTTTATGGGTTTTGATATTCATTGCTTAACATCTAGCATTGTGTCACCATCATTGTACTTCTCAAGCAAAATGATCTACTTCTTCTAGAGTTTCTCCATTTACTTTGATGTTTGCTTATGGGACAATAAGAGCCATATATTTTGTCTTCCTCTTTTGATAACTAATCCAACTTGTTTGCTCTGTTGGTCAACTGGGTCTTTTCCTCCACTAAATTATGTATTGAACTAAGAAGGACAATATCATAAGAAAAAAACAAGGTCGTGCAATTGTGCTTTGTCATTTGTCCATAAAATTCTTTGGTTGCCTTCTGAGATTACTTTCCTCATAACTAGTCAATGACTGGTGCAAACAATAATAGGGACATAATACAATTATCAGTGCTGTATATGGATTAACACCAGGGTGCATCATAATTTTCTAGCCAGAGCCTGCTGAAATCTTATTGTTGACCCAGCCAGAATGGCTTTCAGGAATATGGGGGGAGTGAACAGCAGAGCAGACGACCTTGAAAGGAAACAACATACATCCTCCACTGTGCCTGCCTAGCTTTTTCGAGGCATGGGACTATGGGCATCAAATGAGAAGTCGCCAGTATCTGTGCACCACATGCTGAATTCAACACCCACTCAAGTGAATGGAGAAATTCCAGTTGACTTCAATGGGTTCAGCAAACACCAAGACAGTGGCTAGTTTCCAGGCAAATAAGCATGAGGTGAAATGGCAAGACAGCATGTTACTTCCTCCTCCACTTCTTTCCCCCCAAGGCAGAAGGAGCTGGAATCTAGATGTACAAACCAGTAGTGCCTGTACCAGCATTTGTCTCATCCCAGTGGGTAGTAATTTAAAACAAACCACTTTATGTTGATAGAGAATGGATAGCTGTTCAATGGGTACAGTTCTAATAGGTGTGTATTCCTGCGGCTGCCTCTTTGTGACTCGGCCCTCCAGCCAGGTCATTGTTACGTTTTCCCCCTCCACAGCACCAAAGTCTTTCTCCTTAGCTGTTCCATTGGCTGGCAGGGATGTAAATATCATAACGGATAATTTCAAGTGTAGACACACATCTTGGTTGAGTAACGGGGATTGTAGAAGCTAGTGATGAAAAAAGACTACTGACTACTCAGACCATCTCACTCAAGGAATATACCAGACACAGGTCAATACCCATTAACCAAACCCCAGTTCACTGAAACTCAGAATGGCCAACATTTGGTTATGGCACCTAGCACCTGACCTGTGGTTTGGGGCAGGGCAAAGACAGCAAGCAGGAAGTCTGTGAGCACAAGACAGGATGCTGGTAAAGGAAGGTGCCAGCCAGTCAGCCAGGCAGGGAGCACAGTGGAGTCTGAACAGGGGACAGAAGATAAGAGGACTGTGCTGTCCATGATGCAGCTAAAGCTGCCAGCATCTATGTCTCCACTTGGCTTCACCAAGCCTAGAACAGAGCACCATTTCTTCAAAGCCTAGAAACTTTTCAGTCTGACATAAAAGTTCTTCAGAGCAAAAGCTCTCCAGTGCCTAAGCTCCACTTATCCAAAGGTTTCAGATGTTCCCTAAGAGCTCTAGATAAGGTTTTACCTTGACTGAAATCATACAATACTTGATCTTAAAAATAAAACAAAATTCAAAAACACTGACTTCCCAACCCATAATTTAAGGGCACATGTATTCACACACCAATGACAATCACTCCACCTTTGGGTTTGCTGAGACAGAAGACTACTAGTAACGTGCAGGTTTATAGTCTCTCTCTCTCTCTTTCTGTAAAAAAGCTTTTCCTGCTGGGCGACAGAATGACGTCATCACGCTCTCACATCATGCTCTGGCTGTGAAAGTGAAAGCAGGCGGGGGGGGGGGGGAAGAAGGGGGAGGGTTGGTGAGTGCAGCGAGCATGGGGCGCAGCCCACTAGTTATAATTGGAAAATGGACACATGAAAGCAGTTTACCTAATGCAGACAAACAATGTAAAGCCCTAGCTCACAGGCATTCACATCGCATTCATTGATTTATGCATCAGACCCAAATCTCAAGTAAACTGTTAGCTTGGAGACTATAAGATCCATTTTTCATGCCATGCATTGACTAAGAAGCTAAACTGTCAGCAGATGCAACATCACAGACCTCTCCATTCAGCTGACTTGGTATTCTTAGCACAGTCTCCTGCTGTACAGCTGTTTTGTTTTGAAATGTACAGTGCACAAGAAGGAAAGCACACCTGGGCATTTCTATTACACCGGGCAGAGTCTCTAGATTTACTAGGTTTGGGAAGGAAGCCAGAATGTATCTGAAATAAGGGAATCAGAGTTTCCAGAAATTGAGAAGTTCACATTTTCCTTTTGCTAAAGAGTGCTTGAAACTGGCTAACTGGTTACCCCCCGTGTAAGTTATATGGAAGGAGGGGCTTGTGGTTAAGACACTGGAATGGGATTCAGTTCCCAGCTCTGTCTCACACTCCCTGTTTGACCCAGGGCCAATCAGAATTCTTGTGCTTCCTTTCCCCATCTGTAGAATGGGGATGGATAATACTTCCTTTCTCCATCCCTTCACTTGTCTTGGTTATTGACAGTATACGTTCTCAAGGGAAGGGACCTCGAGAGGTCATCAAGTCCAGTCACCTGCACTCATGGCAGGACCAAGCACCATCTAGACCAGTGCTACTCAGCTTTGGAAGCCCCACAGGCCACAATGATACTCACAGCACATGCTGAGGGCCGCAACTTAAGTGTGGTTGCATATACATGCAAATATATATGCAAATATATGCAAATAGCTTCTTTCACAGAATGCTTTGGTGCTCCAGGCACCTCCTCCCTTGGGGCTAGAAGCACTGACACCCTGAACCCATCTGTTCCAGCCAGCCTGTCCACTTGTGTCTTTCAAATGCTCACCCCACTTGGGAGATGCCTCGCCATTGTGGAACGTGTTCCCAGTGGAGACCATGTGCAAAGGATCCCATGTTGAGACCCCTGTAAACCCAAACCACACTGTGGGCCACAAACAAATGGGCTGCAGGCCGCATGCGACCCATGGACCATGTGTTGAATAGTCCTGATCGAGACCAATGTTTTTCAAAGTGGGCTGTGGGCCTGCTTTGGGAAAGCTGCTAGCAGGCTCACGCCATTTTTTATTTATCTAAAGGGTCTGTGGCCAGGGAGCCCCTTTCTTAATGTCCAACCATGTTGCAATTTAAGCCGATTGTTTCTTCTATCATCATAGGTGATGGAGAATAATTTTTCTCCCTCCTCCTTGTAACAACCTTTTAGGTACTTGAAAGCTGTTATGTCCCCTCTCAGTCTTCTCTTTTCTAGACTAAAGAAATCCGATTCCTTCAATCTTCCCTCCTAGGTTATGTTTTCATGTTAATCATTTTGTTGCTCTTCTCTGGTTCTTCTCCATTTTCTCCACCTCTTTCCTGAAACATGGTGCCCAGAACTGAATACAATACTCCAGCTGAAGCCTAATCAGTGCAGAGTAGAACAAAAGAATCACTTCTCATGTCTTGCTCACACTAACACTCCTATTAATGCATCCCAGACTTCACAAGCCCTTGCAGGATAAGTAGTACACCGAGATAGGTAAACTGAGGCAGAAAGGCAAGTAACTTACTCAGCACCTTTACTTGGTTTGGAGACAAAAACTGAGGGTGCATTGTCCCAAGAATGAGAACAACTTCCTGAAAGCACAAGAACAAGGCAGGTAGGGTCTCTGAGCTGGAGGAGCTTTCTACACAACTTGTCTCCTATCCTGATCTCTACACTGGAGATGACTAGCAATAGACAGATATTCCCAGATATTTGTGTAGACCTGCCCCTGGAGTCAATAAAAGCTTCAAATTCCAAGAGCTCTTATATCCTCCCCAGTCCTTAGGGGCTGAGGGTGGAGTGTTGCACGGATGTCCGAGAAGCAGAGAGCTGACTTCACAATTATACTGCATATGCTGCTTGGTGTTTAAGCTAAGAGCAGGAGCCACTCTCTGTAATACGCCCCCTCATCAGAACAGCAGCTTTTGTGATTCAGCCACAAGAACAGTTACATCACCACAATCTGAGGAAAAAATGGCTAAGATTTCCTCATTAGTCAGACCCCCAAAGGACCTGACTCTCAGACGTTCTGAGCTCACTAATGTGTTTGAGCTTAATAGAAGCTGGAAGTACAAAGCCTTTTTAAAATGTGGGCCCTTTATTTTACCTACGCACATCAAAGTCTGTTGAGGTTTCTTTCCTAGGCTCTTCATCCTGAGAATGGTTGGGTGTGTCACTATTAGGGTAAGAAACACAGGAACTCTACGTTCTGTCTCCAAGATGCTGGTGGAAGTTCCCCTTTGAACATAATCTCTTCTTTAGGGCTCAGGAAAGAGGAGAACCAGGAAAGGAATATGCACAAATGTAATGAAGCTTATAGAATAAGCGCACTTACCATTCATTCATTTTGTTCCCTCTCTTTCAAGTCACTGCAACTGTTTCTTTTCCTGCCCCCTGCTTGAGGGGTTTTCCTGGTTTTGATTTACACTCATTGCTGTATCAGAAGAGATCAAGAGGAGACAAAACAGTTTCCTTGGCCCCTACCTCAAAGGTATCTCTATGCGGGGGACAAATTCCCAACGCCTTCTAGCAAAAAGCAGAAGTTAGCTAGTTAGTTAGTCTAGGCCCCCCTGTAGTAAACAAGAGCAGGTTTGCTTAGGGCAAGGTGTGTTTTGGTGACGGAGAAATAAGAGGGCTAGCACACCCCACAAGGGCTAGCCAGCTGCTTCCAGCTCTCAGGAGGGAATGTTAGAGAGTCCACATGTGTGCCTAGCGCTCCAAGATTGGGTCATGGGTGGACTCCAGATGCTTAAACATACTTAACAGCAGGGGTAAAAGTCATTTAAATTTCCTACAGGAACTGTCCTATCACAACCTGCACCCCTTGTGGTGGGGTACTCAGGGCAGAGTGGGGGATTTGTGATATGACAACACTGGTGTGAAATTTAAGTGTGGAGTGGAGTGCAGGGAGCTCAGGGCAGAGGGTTGGGGTGGGAGGGTGTAGGAGTCAGGGTTTGAGTGTGAGAGGGGCTCAGGGAAAGGGACTGGAGGTATGTGGGGTGGGGTGCAGAAGTCGGGGCAGGGAGCTGGTGTGGGTGTAGGGTGGAAGGCTCCACGCTGGGACAGTTCCCATTGGTGACCCTGCCCTGCTCCTATTCCCAGTCAAATGGGAGCTGTGGGGGAAGCACTCAGGCTCAGGAAAGAACTAATGGCGGGCCCAGGGTCCCGCTGCTAGCCTCAGCTGGGAGGGGGGAGAGGAGGACGACAGAATTGAGGCCCTGCCCCCTGCCAGTCACTTTCTTAGCAGGATAAGGGCTTTGGCTGGGGGTGTGGATTCTAGGCTGGGGCTGAGGTTGAGGGGTTTGGGTGCAGAAGGTGGCTCTGGCCTGAGAGGTTTGGAGTGTGGGAGGGGCTCCCAGTTGGGGGACTAGGGTGCAGGGGGGGTATAGGCCCTGGACTGGAAGTGGAAGCTCTGGGATGAGGCCAGGAATGAAAGGGTCAGGGGTGGGAGGGGTATGCTGGGCTGGGGCAGAGGGTTGGGATGCAGGACGGAATGTGGATTCTCGGATGGAGTTTGGGTGTGGGCTTTGTGTGGTGCTCACCTCAAGTGGTGCTGGTCTCAGGCAGTTTCCAGGAAGTGGCAACATGTTCCTCCAGCTCCTAGATGCTGTCCCCAGAGTCAGATGCTGCCCCTGCAGCTTCCATTGGCCACCATTCCAGACCAATGGGAGCTGCAGAGTGAGTGCTCAGAGCAGCACCTGCAGGTGGGGCCAGCGCACGTAGCCCTCTGGCTACGCCTGTGCCTAGTTGCTGGACATGCCAGCCACTTACGAGAAACAGCATGGAGCCTGCCAGCCCCACTGCACTGCCAACCAAACTTTTAACAGCTTGATCAGTGTTGCTGACTGGAACCACCAGGGTCCTTTTTCAACCAGGCGTTCTGGTCAAACACCGGACACCTGGCAGCCCTACTCAAAACCAGGCACCCAAAAGCACAACTCTCTTTGGAATGTTTTGGCCTCTGTGTGTATATATATCCATCCTCTTATCACAGATAAGATTTAAATTGTTACTTTAGTATTACCATTGTTATCTATAGGACTGGCACGAGTGTGCCTATCAGTTTCACTCAGGGGTTAGTGGGCAGGCGATGGCTTACCCATTCTTCCACCCCTCACAGTACTGGGGATGGATGAAAGCTGGGGGACCCAGGCCTACCATCTCCATTGGATCCTAGCCCAGGAGTGAAGTGGGAGAGACATGGAACATCTCTATTACCTCCTCCTGGTGCCCAGACCAGCCTCCCTCAGTCCACTTCTATCTGGCCCACCCTCTCTTTTGTTTGGGGCATGGTCACAGCCAGCGTTCCCTGTAAGATGAGTGCTTGTGCGGCCGCACAGGAGAAATTCAAATGCCACCCAGCTGATTAGCAGAATGCCCACAGCTGGCAGCAAGATTGTCTACTGGTAGTACACATCCACACATGCCTTAGTGCACATAACAGAATTTATTCTGCAAATGGATGGAAAAAATTAGAGGGAACATTGGTCACAGCCCCCTTCCTCCTCCAGTGGAGAGTTCCCAATCAGTCCCAGTAGCTGCTGGTCAAACAAGCATTCTCCTGCTCTCTTCCCAGAGTCCAGTTATTTTCCCTCAGCAGGGACAGGAGGATGGGTAAAGGGTCAGGCCCCTTTGTATAGGGTGGGTTTTACGCCTGCTCAAACTCTCTTGTGGATTGATTTTCCCAGCTATAAACTGTCTCTCTCAGGACTGGACAGGACAAGATGGGTTGTCCTTCATCCCTGCCTAACTTGACTATCAGTGTTGCCTTTTAAGGAGATCTTCCATTTGAAACATGCTTGGCAGCTACTGATGGCTGCCTTAAGGGCGTATTGGCCCAGCCCGTTCTGCTCCTTTCTTTCCTTAGTCTCCGTGTGAGGGTTGCAACCCACATCACGCTGTCTAGTGTGGAAAAAAGCATCAATTTAGAGAAAAAGTTGTTCATGCTTGAAAAGGAGACATTACTTAATGATGACAAGTAAAAGGAGAACAGATAACTGCAAGTGAATTGCTGGGCAGTGTAACAAACACAGAAGAAGGGCTGTCTAAAAATGAGACAAAATCCTTTCTTGGTTTATTCTTGTTTTGGAAAAACAAAGCAGAGTTCACATTTCACTAAAATTTTAATTTTACCTTTGACTACATAATAATTCAAGATGTAAAAAGGAAGTCAAATTCTATAACCCCAACTGAAATGATTCATGTTTTTAAATAAAAAGACAGTTTGCAATTTCCAGAATTAATTTCATCTCCAAAAGTGGATGAAACAAGAGTGCCATTATTAAAACTCTTTTCATCCTACAACTTGCACCAAGGAAGAAATCAGCTGATGGACAGATAAATCATTTTTGATAAATCAGGTACTGTAGCTTGCTTCTCTGCTTTGCATAGTGATATGGAAAATCATTTAGTATTTAAATTAGGTTATTATACACACAATCTCTCCAAGTATTTTCTACAAAATAATATTCTTTAATGTTAAAATATTAGTTCCAATCATCAGAAAATTTGTTTATATATCTATATATAGATATACAATGAGAATAAGAATGTTGGTGATTCTTTTTTTTGCTTATGAAAAATGTCAGTTTGATACCACTAAAATGAACATCTCTATTTATCAACAGCATATTGTTACAGTCAGTCCCCTCATATTCCACCTACTACATGAGGCTTTTAAGGGATATGGAGACGACAGGGTCCCCACCCTAAAAACCTTACAATCTAAATGAACGACAAATAGAAAATGAAGTATAATGAAAAAATATGATTCATCAGGGAAGTTTATTACAGAGCATACTAATTGCACTATTTTTCCTGGAATTTTGTAAAAAGATTAGGATTCCTAAACATTGTGTTAAAAGTGGGACTGGGGAGGAGGGGCTCCAAGGAGAGCTTTGAGGCATGATAGAGACCGTCAGGAAAGATTTTAGAAATAACGGGCTAGGTGGAAGACGCAATGAAGATTAAAGTGGGAGGGTAAAGACAGGAAAGATGCTGTTTCTTATGTTACCAATCTTGCAGGCCAACTAAGGTGTGTCTACACGGCACTGTTATTCCGGAATAGCTATTTCAGAAAAGGATGTGTGGGGACACGGCCCAGTGAGTTTTTTTGAAATAAGGGGCTTCCAGGAAATCCCGCAGGTGCCCTGCTGGCCACTTTGTCCACACTTCTCAGGACTCTATGGCTACATCTAGACTACATGCCTTTTTCGAAAGAGGCTTTTTCCAAAAAGAGCGTCTAGATTGCACTAAGCAGATTGAAAAAGCGATCTGCTTTTTTGAAAAAGAGCATCCAGACTGCTTGTTGATAAAAGGGCACCTGGAACCACTTCTGCTAGGGCATGGGGGCAGCCTTTACTTCCGGGTCCTGCAGCATGCTCTTTGCAGAGACGCATGCTTAAAGGGACCCCCCTGAACAGCTGGCTTGCCTACTTGCCCTCTGCTCCTGCAGCTGGCTTGCCTACCTCCTAGAGGGACAGCAAAGCTTCTGCAGTGCTTGCTTTGAATGCTCTGCTTTCTGGGACACCACAGCAGTTTGTTCTCTGGTTGGTTTTTGTGCTTTTAATTGTTTGTTTGGCCATGGAGATGGAGCTGCTCCTGGGCAGGCAATGGCCCCACACTGTAATGCTTCAAGTTCTGCTGCATCTACATGAGACCTTCATGATGCTCATGCCAGGTCTGGATTCTGAACCTGGCCTTGAGCCCCTCGCTCAGGCTGCAGCAACACTGTTCTTGTCATCAAACTTCTTCCAGGAGAGGCAATTTTGGAGGCTGGTGACAAGTTCAGACTGGTGGGATCGGCTCTCATGGAGCGGTGGGACGACCAGACTTGGCTCCGAAACTTCAGAATGCATAAGGCTACCTTCCAGGAGCTGTGTACCTGGCTCACCCCTGCCCTGCAATGACAGGACACCCACCTGCGCCTTGCCCTCTGGAAGCTGGCCACCCCCGACAGCTACCGTTTGGTGGGACACCAGTTTGGCATGGGGAGATCTACTGTTGGCGCCGTGTTGACGGAGGTAAAAACCTCTCGGGGGACAGTCCATGCAGGGTAGGGAGAGTGTAACAGGAAAGGGCAGGGGGGAAATGGAGTGGGAGTGGGGGAGGGCTCCTGGCCTCACCCTGCCCTACTGCTGATTCCCGGATCTTCAGAAATTCCTACCTTTACCGCAGGCTGGAACATACTTCCTGCAGTGAAACTTTGCTGTTGGGGACGTGGAGATGCCAATCTGCATTTTGGCCGATGCGGCATACCCCCTTATGCCCTGGCTCATGAAGCCGTACACTGGCCATCTGAACGCGAGTAGGGAGCAATTTAACGTGCACCTGACATGGGTGCGTTTACAGGTGGAATGTGCCTTTGGCCGGCTGAAGGGAAGGTTTAGGTGCCTGCTCACTCGCCTCAACATGAGGGAACACAATATCCCTGAGGTGGTGGCTGCGTGTTGCGTACTCCACAACCTGTTGCCTTCCTCCCTGAGTGGGGGACACGGGCTGATGTCGAGGGGAGGCAGTTTGAGCAGCCCCGTACAGCTGTCATCCGCCAAGCCTATCAGGTGGGGGTCCGCATCTGGGAGGCCCTGCTTGAGAGAGTCCCAGCAGGAGCCCAATGACTCTCCCCAGGGCCTCCCCAATGGGGCCTGTGGCCTGTTCCCCCCCCCCCCCACCCAAGGCCTTTCCTCCCACAACCCATCCCTGCACCAGTCTCCGGACAGTTAACACACACACACACACCAGGTTTTCTGTCAAAAACATTATGTTTATTACCAAACCATTAAACAATGTGCAAAGAATACCTTTTTCTAACAAAATAAAACTGTGTGCAAAATGTTTTCAAAAATAAACTTTCTTGTAAAAATAGCAAAATCTCTTTAACTGGGGAGCAGGGGGGATGTAAACCTGGAGAAGGGAGGGAGGTTTAGGGCTGAGGGTGTCGCCTGGCCCGCAAAAGTCTGCCGCCTCGTGTAGCCAGACAGGAACCCCCCCCCCAGTAACATCCATCTTGCTTGCCTGGAGCATACAGGGCACACACAGAGCAGTAAAATCAGCATAGTCTTTGAAGCCTTGACAGGAGGCCCGGATATGCTAGCTCACAGTGACCTTGGACAACTGTAAGCATAGATATGAGGGTGATCGAGCTAATCGCTGACCAAGAGGCTGCAGAGGAGTGCCCTTGGCTGGCACCTATATTGATACGAACACACTCGTCCGAGGGGGAGGAATCTCCCGCCCAGTAAAGAATGTCCAGTACTCACCATTTAGTTCTCTCTCTTGCAAGTGTAAATTAAGTTGAAACTCCCTTGTAAGAACTGGCGTCACAAAGACGAACCAGCATCATTTGGCATCATAGATAAGAAAGAGGATACGTGCCCTTATCCCCATAAAGATGGGTCCAGCAGCACACTTACTCTGAGCGTCAATCTACCATCTATCTGCTGGTTGGGTTAGGTGATTGGCCTCCTGAGGTTCCACGGGGATGCCCACCTCGTATTCGTCTTTCCTAGGAATTGAGGGACCGGCCCTGGCCTGATACGCTGGAGTCGAGAGGCACAGAAGGGGGTAAAAATTGTACCTGGATGTGTCCTTTGTCTTAAGTGTACACATAGACTTAGAGCTCTTTAAAGATTAAGCTGTCACTTGGTACCATTATTTCTATTTTCTATCTTTATTTTCTTTGTAACCGTTTTTAAGATCTGTATTTGCTAGCAGTTAAGAAATAGAGCAATAGCCATTGTAACCATATGATTTATAAGCTTCTTTAATAAACCTGTAACTGTTTAAGCTTTAACCTGACTCCTTCAGTTGCTGTAACAGAACCAAGCACAATTTAAAAGAACTCCAGACGGTCATAGGACAGACACAGTGAGGGAGAGCTGGGCGTTTGGGTCCTGTCGCCTCCACGGGACAGACCCTTTGGGGCATCCGTCAGCCTTCCCTAGGCTGCCCTCTGTGAAGGGACCCCGGTCCTAGCAGCTAAAGACGCGGATGAAATAAGCTCTCCCTGCACACCCTTGGGGCATCCTTCAGCCTTCTCTGGGCTGCCTGCTGCGTGGGACCCCGGTCCTAGCAGTTGAAGACTCGGATGTGACGCACTCTCCCTGCAAACTCTTGGGGCGCCCGTCAGCCTTCTCTAGGCTGCCCGCTGTGAAGGGATCTCGATCCTAGCAGTTGAAGACTCGGGTGTATAACACACACACACACACACACACACACACACACACCATGCACTGCCCTGACCATCAGCTGACACCTCGGGTCTGTGGCCCTAAACGTGCTCGGGGTCGAGTGGGGCCTGGGACAGTAGGGGGCTGGGGAAGGGGGCTGCAGCTGGGTCTTCGATGGCAGGGGGGGAAGGGAGGGGACAGGAGTTGAGGGGAGGCAGGGGATGGGGGGGGGCAAAGGGGGCTGGAGCAGGTTGAGCAGGAGGAGAGGCAATGGGGGCAGGACCTGGGACACTCATGGCCTCCCGGATAGTCCCACAGATTGCTGTCCGCTGCTGGAGGAGCTCCTTCAGCAAGAGGTCGTGCCACTGAGCCTCTTCCTGCATCCTTTCTGCCATGGTCTCCTCCATCCTTTCGAGGGCCTCAACGTGCCTGCGCATGAGGTCATTGTAGACCCGCCAGTGCCTGCGGCTTCCATGGGACCGGGTGGGTGGTGGCACGGGTGTCACATGCTGGTCTGATCTGGCAGGTCTGGCTGTGGAGGAGAGGGAGAAGTGATCAGTTTTATGAATGCACACACTGTCCCTGCTTGTGATCAGTGAGTAAGTCCTTGGAACAAGGGATGCCAATGTTCTCACTGCAAACCTACGTCTGGCCTGGCCAGCAGCCCCGACCTCACAGGGGCCACAAGGTGGCTAGGTCAACGTCCTGCGCCCCCCCCTCCCCCCGGCCATACAGCCCAGGGAAGTGTCCAGCCACAGTGGGAACCAAGACATAGGACAGGGGCCTGGAGCAGCTTGGGTCTCCGAGGGAACCCACCCACCGCCTGCCCATGGCAGCACTGTCTGCCAGAGCGATTGTTGTGTTGCTTGTGCATACATGTCCAAGTGCTATGTGTGACATTTGCGGTGGTCTGTGTGGTGTCGTGCGTGCGCCCTTGTGACCAGCCTGCTTCCCACAGTTCCTGGTGTGGGGAGGACAGACCTCCCCGGGGTCAGACATGTGTGGGGCCCTCCCCGAGCTGTGAGCAGCTGCCCATGTGTGCCCTGGGACTGAACATGCTTCCACATGCACAGAGAGCTGCAATCTGTGCAGGAAGAGCATGACATGTGAAGATTGGCCCACATCCCCTGTGCTCCCACCTCCCCCATTCTGTGTGTGTGACCCTGACCGCACTCACCTGATGTTCTCTCACCAGCATCAGAAGATGCCTGCGAGGCCTCCTGGGTCTGGGGGACCAGCTCCAGGATCAGGGTGACCAGACTCCGGCTGGGGTCCTCTTCTTCCTCCTGCAGCTGCTGCTCCGAGTTGACCTCAGCCACCTCCTGGCAGTGCTGGACAGGTGTCTGCAACCCGGACTGCACAAGAACCGGTGCAGAGAAGGGTTCCCCACCACCCAGGAGTCTGTCTAGCTCCTGGAAGTATGCGCAGTGGTGAGGCGTTTCCCCAGAGGTGGAGCTGCACTCACGGGCCCTGGCAAAGCCCTGCCTGAGTTCTTTTACCTTGGCCCGCACCTGGTCCAAGGTTCTGGGGTGATGGCCTTTTTTTGCCAGCCCCTCGGCCATGTGGCCGTAAATGTCTGCATTCCGGCGTCGGGAATGCAGAGCCTCCAGCGAATCCTCCTCTCCCCAAAGTTCCAAAAGGGTCAGGACCTCAGGCCCTGACCAGGCTGGAGCTCGTCTCTTTGTGCCCCTGGATGGCTCCTGGGATGGCTCCCTTGAAGGTCCTTGGGGGCCTCGGGAGTCTTGGGCTTGTGCCATGCTGACTTCTCAGACAGAGGCAGGGACAGCTGCATGGTCAGTGGCTTCCTCTGGCTGCCTTCCTGCCACAATGGCTGCCCAGAGTGCCTGTGCCTTTAAGACATGGTTACAGACAGGAACAATAGAGGTTTTTCCTGCTGATGGATTGTCCACCAGGGCTTTTCCCTGCAGGTCTTTTTTTCGGAGAAAAAACAAAAAAAACCCAAAATCCTGCGTCCACACATGCCTTTTTTCGACAGATCTCTGTCGAAAACGGCATTCTTCCTCATAAAACTAGGTTTACCGCTGTCAACAAAACCGCCGTGTTCTTTCAATTTACTTTCGAAAGAACGCGGCGGCAGTGTAGACGCGGGTGAAGTTCTTTAAAAAAAAGGCAACTTTTTTCGGAAAAAAGTGTGTAGTCTAGACACACCCTATAGTTCCTCTTCCCCTGCAGCTCTTAAAGCTGCACACACAGGGGAAAGGGCTTGAGGCAGGAAGCCGGCACTCACAGCCTCCAGACACATTGCAGCTGTCACAGGCTGACATTTGGCCAGCATGTCAGACCCTCAGGCCCCCCAAGAGCCTCCTGCCCATCCCAGGGAGCACTCAGAGGGCTCCCAGGAGCCTGCCAGAGGCTACAAAAGGTGTGTGCCGTCCTCGTCCGGGGCGGAGATCCTGGCCCTCATCAAGGTGTGGGACAAGGAGGAGAACCTCTAGGATCTCGCTCCAGATGGTATAACGCTGACACATGCAGCCGGATGGCTGATAGTCTGGCCAATAGTTTGGCCACCAAGGCCCGTAGCCAGACCCAGAGCAAAGTAAAAGAGCTCTGCAGGCCTACGCGAGGGTGAGGGAGCGCAGTCCCCCTCAGGGGCAGATCCCAACTCCTGCCCCTACTAAGAGGACCTGCACCACATCCTAGGGGTCAGTGCAGCCCCTTCCCTACCCTGGTGGTGGAATCAGGGCTGGAGATGTTTGTCGTCGCCTGACATGGGTCACAGTCGAGGAGGAGGAGGACCCCAACGCAGCCAGCATGGTAACCACCATCACCCTGGAGCCGGTACTCCACAGCCTGGATGTGTCCCAGGCATCCTCTGAAACTGGGGAAGGATCATCAGGTGAGTGGTCTTGGTTCTCTCACACACACAGAGTAGGGGTGGCAGGCACTGAGGGGCTGTGATGCGATTGTCACAGCCTTCGTGGCCTGGGCATCGCGCTGCAGTCCGTTCACGTGGATACATGTGCAGAGTCAGTCTGTGCCACGTAGCCCTAGGAGGCAGCATCAGAGCACCCCATGGCTCCTGCTCACAGGCTCAGGGGTCTTCTGAGCCCCACCCTCCCACCACAAGCCACCACTAGAAGGAGGCTGGAGACAAGGACACACACACACGCAGACTCTGGCATGCCTCACTCTGCCCACGGGCATGCCTTCATGCTCACGGCAGCATCCACTCCCAGGGAAAGCGCTGCCAGGTACAGGTGTGTCTGCTGCTCACCCCTCCCCTGCCCCACACATACCCTCACCCCCAGCGGCCAGGGATACAAGGTCTCTCCCCTTGGGATGCCACCACTGCTGGAGCCAGTGTGTGCATGGCCCCAATGGAAGCCGAGGTAGCTCGAGACTCCCCTCCGCCCATGGGATGTAAGGGGTGGGAGGCTGGAAGCATGGTCCCCTGGGGACATCTAGGCCCCTGTAAAAAAGGGCCCCCTGTCCAGGCCACACATGGCCTTGCTCCCAATACATCACTTTCCTCTGACCCAGGAACTGTTTGTCTCAGCTCACAGATGAGGGTAAGGCTTCAGGAACAGTGTCTCCAGGGATGACTGACCATCTCTCTTTATTGTCCGCAGCTGGACCAGCTGTGACAGTGGGGGCAGGCAATACCACCTGAGCCAGCCACCCCACCTGGGGAGAGCCACAGGCACTGGAGGGCCCAGGAGGACCAGATGAGGGAGCACATCTCCATCCTCTGGGACATGCAGGAGATGCTGGCCCAGAAGGTATGGGGCGACGCGCAGTGGCAGAGGCACATGTGGATGGAGCTGCTGCAGCAGGGACACAACATGCGCGCCATCATGCAGGCTCTCCTGACCCTCCTGGGGCCAGCTCCTGCTCCAGTCCCAGTTCCTGGTCCTACCCCCCCTTCCATGCCAGCCCCTGCCCACCCCTCATGCCAGACCCTGCTCCAGCCCCCCTTCCTGATTATCCCCTAGCCTCCCTGGACCTCCCCACCCCTGAGGTCCCCGCACCCGAGGCATGCGCCACTTCCAGCCCCAGCCCTGAGTCTCTCCCCTCTCCTCCCCTGCCTGATGGGCTTGCTGGATGGCAGCTGTGCACCGCTGCTCAAAGATTGTTTCCCTCCCCTCTGCATCCCACCCTCGAAGGAAGGCCTCCTCCTTCCTCTCCACGATGTTGTGGAGCACACAACACACGGACACCTACTGGGGACTGTTCTGCTCCCCCACATCCAGTCGGGACAGGAGACATCTGAACCTCACCTTGAGATGCCCAAAGGCACATTCTGCCTGCATGCAGGCCCTGCCCAGGTGGCCATTGAAACAGTGCTTGCTGGGGTCAAGGTGTCCAGTATATGGCTTCATTAGCCACGGCATGAGAGAGTAGTCTGCATTCCCCACGATGCACAGTGGCATGTCCACATCGCTGACCCTGATGCTGCGCTCAGGGAATAAACTGCCAGCCTCCAGCCTCTGGAAGAGGCTGGAGTTTCTGAACACATGGGTGTCATGCATCTTACCCGACCAGCTGATGAAGATGTCCAAAAACTGGCCGCAGTAGTCGACCGGGGCCTGAAGGACCATCGAAAACTCTCTCTTCCGGTTGATGTACTGAGATGCCCAGTGGTTGGGGGCCCGGATGGGGATGTAGATGCCATCAATAGCCCCCCCGCAGATGGGGTTCACGTCGCCCAGGCGGATGACCCTGTGCAGCAGGAAGGTGTTGATGGCCCTCACCACCTGCAGAAGGAGACAAATAAAAGAGAGAATCAAAGGGGTACCAGAGCCCTTGAGAGGTTCCCGAGCCCTGCCTTCCTCCCAAATACCCCATGAGCTGCCCCCATGTAGCTCATCCCCCTGGCAGGGCTGTGTGTGGGGGGGGCGGGGCTGGAGAACCACCTGGGGATGGGAGCTTCCTCCCCACCCCCTCCACTCCCAACTCCTCCTTTCCCTAGGGTCTCCCTTTCCAGTACTTCCACTCCCCCGGCCCGGGGGACTACAGCCCAAGATCGCCATACCTGTATGACGAGGGCCCCAATGGTCGACTTCTCCATGTTGAACTGACAGATCGGTAACTGTCCGGTGTGGCAAGCTTCCAAATGGCAATTGCGACCCACTTCTCCAGGGGGATGGTGGGTCGCATCTGGGTGTCCTGTCGTGTGAGGGCAGGGGCAAGCCAGACATAGAGCTCCAGGAATGTGGAGCCATGGCTGGTCGTCCCACTGCTCCATCACTAGCTGGTCCCACTAGTCGGAATTGGTGTCCAGCTGCCCAAAGCAGCGCTCCACAGTGGGGTGAATCTGAAAGAGCTGCGCTCCCAGACACATGTCGAGGATCTCCTCAAACAGCTTGGGGTCGTGTTCCTGCAGGGCCTGGAGGGAAGCCTGCAGAAACTGCAGCATGACAGTCAGGGGCCGTCACATGCCCAGAGGCAGCTCCAGCTTCATAGCAGGGAGTGCTGTGGTGTCCAAACACAGGGAACGAAAGCATGCAGTGGAAATGCTTTGCTGTCCCTCAGAGAGGTAGGCAAGCAGGAGAAGAAGATGAGAAATGGCTGTACAAGGGGCGGGGGGTTCCTTTAAGCACACATCTCAGGTACCAGCTCCAGGAAGTCACTGCTGACCTAATGCCCTGCCTGAACTGGTTCCAGGTGGCCTTAAATGTGAAATAGCATCCACACTGATTGGATGCTCTATTTCAAAATAGCAAATTGCTATTTCGATTCACTTTTTGTATATAGATGCGTTATTTCAAAATAAACAATTCCGGAAGATATCTTATTCCGAAAGAAGCATGCAGTGTAGATGTTCCCCGTCAGCACAGAATGCCAGTGTTCCTCACTACCCTGGAAAGTGCAATTTGAGACTAAAGCAGTTTTCTCTGGCCATTTGGCCTAATCTGTCTGCTGAATTTGATGGAGAACACAATGGACTCTAACCTATGATCTATTTGTAAAAGGCCTCATCTGTCATTACCAAATATCCTAACTAATCAATCTTTCTTAACAAATATTTTGTCGTACAAGTAGCTCATTAGGATAGCCTTTCCGATTTGGTGAGGCTCCCATTGGTGGCCATGGAAATAATTTTTCACTTTAGCTGAAAAAAAAATTCTCTCTTCTAACCTATAAGTTTTCCTTTTTTGAAATGATAAAGTTGTTTCTTCTCCTTTTGAAGTTTTTAGAACAACATTTTTTAGGGAATCCTATAAGATTTTTAAAACAGGTTAGGGATCAAGATTTAACCTTTTTCCAGTTTTAGTAGTATGATGATAATCTCGGGCCTTGTTAGCTACTTAATTACGGTGTGATGCTGCACAGGCTTGTTGGGAGTGAGGATGTTAAGAGGTGGGTAATTGTATCAACTACACGATTAGTCAATTTGTCCCAGCTACAGGATTAGTCAAAGGAGAAGGCGCTCTGTATTGGCTCGTACGGGGTCCAAGAGCTACCCTCACTGCGGCTCTGCAGTTTAAATGCAGTAGGAGCCAGGTGCGCAGGCAACCCAGTTCCCACTACATTTAAACTGCAGAGCTGCAGCAGGGGTAGGTCCCCAACCGGTGTGAACTGGGACAGAGCTGGGTCCCCTCTAGCTCTGCATTTTAAATGTAATAAGATCCACCCAGATCTTACTACATTTACAATGCAGAGGTGCAGCAGCCCCAGACTGGCATGAGTCGGGACTGAGCCAGGCTTGCTCAGCCTGGGCCAACTGTGGGTAGAGGCTGTTTTGTGGCAGCCTCCCCTATCTCCCCTGCCCTCCTCCCCCCTCCCGCTGCTGCCTCTATCTATCAGAGGCAGCAGCGGGGATGGGGGAGGCAGGCATCATCGGAGAGATGATGCTGGGGGAGAACTGGCTTTTAAGCCGGCTCCTCCCCGAACCAGCTCCTGTCTATCCCCACTCCCTCCGATACAGAGACAGCAAGTGGGGGAGAAGCAAGTAGTTGACTCAACTACTCACTCACATCCCGAGTTGGGAGCACTGTCTGGGACGTGCAAGTGTTTATATCTTCCCTGTAACATGATTTGACCCCTAGTGTAGATGCAGCCATACATATTACACTTTAAAAAATAACCAGCTAAATCACATTTCAAAATCTAAATATTCCAATCAATTGTACTCATGTGAAAGCACAAATTGGCACAAGTCAATTTCTGGTCCACTCACAATCATGTAAGGAGAAGGCACTTTCGTTTTTCTATCTACTAATTTTAAAAAGCACAATTGGGAGACTACTCATATAGGCAAAATTCCCAACAATTCTAACTGGAGTTTTAAGTATAGAATCAAGCCTATTTCCATAATGTTCATAAGGCAGTGTCCTTTTTTTCATTATTATGTTCTCGTGCCCTATCTTAACACTTGCACATTGTATATGCTAAAATATCAATGTTTCCAAAGCTATATTCAACATTACATTTGTAACAGCAGTAAAATCTTATTCTACCTTATGGTACCGTAGAGCATTCACTGTAGAGATGGATGGACCAGGGAGTTTGGGAAGCTATTTGACTTATTCCTTCAGACTCCCCGATTGGTAAAGATAGTCCAAGTTTGGGAGGATCGGAAAAGGAAATACATTTGGTGAGTGTAAACACTACCTAGAGGAAAGGCAGGGCTAAAGACAACTGCGACACCAAATATTAATTTAAAGAGATGCATGTGACTAGAAGATACGTAAAGTTTTTTTTTAATTCCAAGTTGTCAAATTCTCCAAGTTTTTTTTGTTTTAATTAAATCTGCTTTTAAAAGAAATATCTTCCACAATTAAAAGTTACTGCTTTTCCTGCTATATATGACTGGGTTCTTCTTTTCATCTTTTTGCTGCCAGTAGATACGTGTATTCATTACATTGGACTGTTGTGAACATTCAGGGTATGTCTACACATCAGGGCAAAAGTCGAATTAAGCTACACAACTTCAGCTATGTCAGTTGCGTAGCTTCAGTCAAAATAGCTTTACTCGGCTTTTGGGGCTGTCTACACAGCAGGAAGTCGAAGGAAGAGCACTCTTCTTGAAATGAGGGTTACCATGAGTTGGAGTAAGAAGTCCTCCAGCTCGGCATTATTTAAAAATAATGGCTTGCAGTGTAGACACGCTCTTTGTTATTTCGGAATAATGTCAGTTGTTCTGAAATAATGCTCCTTTGTAGACATAGCCTCAGGGTGGTCCAAATCCAAGACCCTTTGAAGTTAGCAGTTTTTTTCACTTACTTGGGGGGAGGGAGGGGAGGGCGCATCAGGATGTGCCCTGAAAAGTGAGCAGGTGAGTTTCCACTGTTGTAGGAAGCATACAGTGGGTTCTCTCTAAACCAATGATTCTTTGCCTGAGGCTTTTAAGCCGTAAGCGACCGTAAGCGACGTTTTAACATGTCTCTGCTGCTCTTTGAAGAGCATATTAGCCAATCAGGGTGCTTTTACTGTTATTAATCAATTGTAGTAGATAAAATACTTGGTCAGTCATTTTGCTGTGAAACTATATATATAAACAAAATAATGAATTCACACTATGGTAGGTCTTCTGGGAAACACTGATTACTAATTTGGTTCCTGAATCCCTGGAGACTGAGAATCACTGCTCTAGACATTGAATAAGAGAGGCTTTACTTATTACTGCCACAGAATTTAAGAAAATGTAATTAAGCTTGATAAACAAACTCCCCATTAAAGACACCTACATTAAAAACGTGTTGAAGAGGTTACTAATCTCTACCCTCCTGTATATTTGAAGATGAGCTTGCCATGCCATTCCAAACAAAAACTTTCAGCATGTAGCGACTCTATGCTTACTTAAAACAAACCAACAAAACAATGGTTTTGTACAGACATTTATTGTATAAAGAAGAATATGATTTTCATGCTAATTTACAACGGGATATTTGGGTCTGACAGAATATTTACATTCAAGTTTATACATTTATTCAAGTTCCATATTAAATACAGTCAACACATATCATGAACATGTCTTCAAAGCTAAAGAGTCATCTTTATATTATTTTACCAAAGTCTTCAAAGGATTTGCTGGAAATGGATTGTTTCCTTTTTCTGCAGTACCCATCTTTCCCTGTTACAGTATTTGAAAGGAAACCTGACTTGCAGAAGTTAATGTCATAAAAATACTTCGATCGTTTTCTTCAAGTTAGCCAGAATTTCCAAATAGCAAAATACAGGGGGTTTGAGTCTGCCTCCATATATGCAGGGGACTGTTTCTCTGACTTTGTATCAAATTATAAGATCATGCCCTAAAAAACTGGACATCAGTAGTTTAAGACATTATTTTGCAGACTCTTTCCCAGAAAAAAAGCACTGTGCAAATGTTAATAGTGAAATGAACTTAATACCTGAACCAGATATAATAATTTATTTTTATCAGTTATACACACAATGCAGTAACAATATTCAACATTTAAAATAAAAAAATAAGTTGTACAATAAAAATATTCACTAGTTCACAAACAGTTGAAACACATTTTAGCATGCTGCTAAATTGAGGCGGTCCATTTCTGGTGCTTTCTTCCTCTTGGAAATCCATGAGCTAATGCTCATCACAGACTTAATTTTAGATTATTGCTTATTTGGTAATTTTTTAAAAATCAGTTCATAATCTCTTACTCATTCAAAAAGGACAACTGATTCCAGTTTCTTGGTCACCATCCAGTTTTTTAAAAAACGTACTAAGATTAAATTAACGCAAACAAGCAACCAACTCAGATACTGTTTGAGTTATTTGTTCTAGCCATGTCAATCAACTACATAAATAAAAAAAACCCAGTTATGGTTTTATTTCAGGAGTTCCATGGAATTCCTTTAGACCAATGCCTCATCTTCTGTCTAGATTTCACAGGGGCTAGTAATTTAAAAATGGAATTACAGAGTACTTGCCAATAGAATGCTGTGCTGGCTATTATATTAAGTCGATAGATGAAGTTTACTGATTGCCTCTGATTCAGCTGATTGTAATATTCTGAACAGTTTTTGATTTTTGAAGAGGCAAAGCTAGTCCCACACTGTGCATAGATCTTTTCACTTCTGACGGATCCATTCCATCTCTTCTGGCTTCATGTTGTGACATCTCCTCCAGCACTTGTGGGTTGAGACACGGGAGCAGATGGTTGCACTGGTACCATTTCTAATTCAGATTCACGTACAACAATCACTGCATCCCCACTGACATTTATTAGACACTGCGCCTGCAAGGACACATCATTTTGTAAACACTCAAACAGCCTTTCTGGAGCTTAACGCTGTGGACTTAACGCTAAAAATCAATAAAATGTATTCACCTCAGTTCTTGTCATACCATTCTCTAATTCTGAAGTAAAAATAATGATAACCTCACCCAAAAAACTCTTGTTCCCAGTAGATCTTTCCCCAGTCCACATAACTTTTTTTTTCCTTTTTTAAAGGACTCATTCCTCCTTGTAGTCAGGGCAAGCCGCTGGTGCACCGGGACTTTTTGTTTACCAGAGCATCTGCAGGCAGGGAGCCCCAAAGCTCCCATTGACTGGGAATGGCAAACTATCGTCACTGAGGGCTGCGGGCTTCGTTCCTTGTGGATGCTCCAGGTAAACAAAATATCTCAGTGTGCCAGCAACTTACCCTGACAGCCTGGGAACCAAAGTTTGCCAGTTCTGATTACAATGACAATGTAGACCCATTGATAAGCACCCCTGCTCTTTGATGCTTCACTTTTTATCAAAATAATTTGATTTATGAACGAATATATATGGCATTTTCCTCTAAGGTGGGTTAGATATGACACAAGCAGGTTCTTAAATTAGCTGTCAGAAAAACTGTCATTTCAATCACAATTTACCTGATTTTTGTTTGGGTTCTCCATGAAAACACACTGTTTCATTATGTACGAGACAACTGCATTCCCCCCTAAAGCCGCAACGTGAGCCCTCACCATTGCAAACACTTCAGCAATGAAAGCATGGAGAAAGCCACTGACACCGCCCTCCTAAAAAGGAAAAAAAAACAGACACAAAAGGATTTTATGCAACTGTCACTAAATAGCATTGGATCTCTTACTTGTGTTTCTCTCCTTTCTAATGATTCCCTTCCAATATTGCTGATTGATATATACTTTAGAGGAGATATATCTTACTCTGTACAAAGTGTCCTGTAAAATTGTACTTCCACGTAAAATATAAAGCCTAAACTTGTTTTGAGAGTTATGCATAGCCGCCTTGTGGCTGAATGAGTATTTGATGAAAAACAAATGAAAAAAATCCTGCTCCATGAGTACATAAGAATAAAGCAGCTATTTGCCTGTACCTGAAATTCTTCAAAATCATCTCCTGAAAATTTCTGTACAGTCCACATTTTTGCTGGAACTCCCTACACAAGTGGCTGTTTGCAATTGTGGGCATACTCTTCAGGAGACTGAGTTTTTCTAATCTAAAACTATATGTGGAGCTGCAGGCAAAGCCAGCCCCTCAATTCCTTTCACTAACTCAAATTCCTGAAGAAACAGGAACTAAGGGGAGTCATGTGGATCTGTGTAATCATCTTAAAGAACTCCAGGTCACTAAAACAACTTTCCTCTCATTTTAAAGTGGGGGACACACCCTACATAGTTTCTCCTTAGGATAAATAGGTGGCTTTGCCTTTCAGGGAACTTCTTCCAAAGGGGCCAGTTTGTCACAGTGGTCCAACACCTGCTGATGACAGACTGCTTTTTTGAGTCTGTCCTGCATGTGGTGGAAGGAAAACCAGACACAGAAGCTGTGGTGTCTGTTCTGCCTCCAGGATAAATAAGGTCCGAGTTGTGACAGCTTTCCCTCTGTTGACCACAACAGGACTCCATGTTTTGAAAAGCTTAAGGTTGCTTTCCCCCCCCTCCCTCTTGTTTATCTTCCTGTAACATACCAACTAAACTGGAAGGAGTGGAGAAGCCACTAAAGTACATCACACCACATATGACACCCAACCAGACGTCTCCACTAATAGCCACCTCAAAGGAAGATTAAAAAAAAGACTAAGGAAAGAAATGGAGGTCAGTAGTGCTTGAACCAAAATAGCTGCAATAAGAAAAGAAGATGAAAAGTAGGAACACTGGACTTCTCTTGTGTCTGCCTACTGGCACACTGCAAAAGGGGCACAACTTATATTAGAAACCTGAATGACAAGTTTTTACTGTCCCAGTTACTATAGAAGGAGGTATCACCCACTAGTTCCTGACTGGTGAAGAGTTCAGGAGTAGGAAAACAGGAAAGGTACATGATTAATTGATAAAAGGCCAATAAATGTTTTTATTGTTCTACAGCATTTCCATACATACAGCCTAAAGAAAGTCAACTGCAGCAAAGAAACCCAAAATATGGACAGTAGTTTATCATCTGCATAAGACATACCCTATCAATCTAAATCTCCATAGATTACTGCATCAGTGCAAAAAGATCGATAAAATAAGGATCCAAGTAAGTGGATATAATAATCTAATATATAAAATCTTTTCCTTTCTCAACATATCATCTACATGGAGACTGCAATACCTAAAGACGCAGGATAAAACAGAAATACAGCACCTTTCACTTTTTGAAACACCTTTAAAAGTGTTAAAGGGTCGATAGACCACTTAATATTCCACAAGGGAACTGATAAACCATCATAATAAATAGAAAACACTATACATATGCGATTTCAGAACACTTAACTGTACAACAGTGGATATAATTAGCAACCATGTTTAGATATTATGATTGCTAACTGTATTACATTACATTTGAGGACAATATTGTGTTAGGTACTGTGCAAAGGCTGATCCGTGTCCTGAAGAATTCAGGTGGGAAAACTGAAGTACAGAGAAATTAAGACCTTAGGGTGAGGTATGATGTAATTTAATTGATCACTTTGAAAAATAACGTTAAGTTTTTAATTAAATTTTAAAGATACGTAAATTACAAGGCCAAAATTTGTAAGAGTCAAATGTAAAGTAAGGTTTGGAATGCTGCTTGTTCAAGTGGCCACATGTAATTTGGGAATCCTTGCAAAGACAAAGCATGGGTGCTGTGCTGTGCTTGCCAATACCAATGATAATGGACCAATGATAAGTTCCCTGACCATGTAATGCTATTTTACTGGCTACATGGGTGAGTAACTCTTCTATGTACCAATCTGCAGAATAAACAAAGTAGCCCTTTTTATAATGTGAGAGGAATGAAAAAAGAATCACTTTTATGAGACTCCCATTTGCTTAGCACACAGTGTCAGAGTTGTGAAAAGTCAGCTCTCATTCTGTACCAGACAGTTAATTCAGACAGTAAGCTCATTTAGCTTTGTTGTTATCAATACACAAAAAAGTGCAAAGCCATACTACAAAGCTCACCTCACGTAAAGAAGTGGTTTCTCGAATAAAAAACATGTTGATTATCCCAAGATATTTCGTTATTTTTGCCCCAGGGATAAAAGAAAGAGGTGTCATCTTAACAACCGAGACAGAAGAATTGGTGCACGATGGAACAGATCGGTGACGCAAGTGTCCTTCAGCCAGCGGACTTGCTTTGTCAAGAGAAGCAGCTAAAAAAGGTGGAAAAAGAAAAGAAAAGAAAAAGAAAGTAACTATTGAGTATGATCAGTGACTTGTTTTTAAAAAAAACACAACTCTTCTTTATGGTTTCCAAATAGATTGGTGACTATATTCAGCAGTCTGTGATGTTCAGCCATGTCATGAAAGAAAGGAAATTATCATGCAATGCATGCAAAAAGAGCCAAAAAGCTGCAATGGAATTTATTTGGAGGAGTGGCATTCCTGCAAAAGAAAACATTGAGGCCAGCAGCTGCACATACAACAATCAGTTATCAGTGAAGGTAAAGGAAAAAAAAAGGTGCCAACATTTTGAAATAAATATCTGCTGGAGGAACAAATCATTACAGGAAGAGTGTGAAAGTTATCATGTTTCCCCAGTGCAGCATTTTCCATTTAAAATTCTGCATTGCCAACTTTCAAATAACCTTAATCTTGACTAATTTAAGTTAAATGAACAGATATTTGACCAAAGAACTACTGAAGAATAACTCACGACTTACTAGTTTAGTGATCATTGGTTTGAACATCATCTAGATTATTGCTACTCATTTCTCACCAAAATTTTTCCATGTTTATACATATATCTACACCCACAGAGTGTATGCATATATGTTATACAAATAACATGCCTATTTATAGCTATATACTTTATTGGTAACTGCTTTTTAGTAAGTGACAACTTGAACAGAAAAACTAGTAACTCATTCCTAGAAAGCATTTGCAGTTTTTGCATTAGGATATATGTTGTGCTTTCGAATTGCAATGCCATTACTGGGTAGGCAACTCCACCCTCCACCACTGGGAAATCAGAGATATGTCTCAGATCATCATAATGTGGTAGAAACATCCGCCTACTTGTCTTAATTGATCCACGCCTTATGGTCTGAGCTTTCAGTTTAATGAGCTCTATCCAGCTGTTGCATCTGTCTGCAAAGGAACTGTAATCAACTGACGTTGCTGAAAACACAGACAGAAAAAAACAACAAAAGAAAAAACAAAGAAAAAAATATGGATGATATCTCTTGCCCACCTCAATGCTCCTTCTGAGAAAGAATGAATATCCCTTCCACATCTGTTTAAAGGAAAAGTTAAAATGTCCAGCCCTACTCTATACTGTACTGTTCACTGGGGATGTACCCCAGTACTGTTCACTGGGGATGTCACAACTGTGAACCAACCAACTGGGATTTCATTGCTGGAAAAATGTGTAAATAAAATAGTCACACCTTGTTCTAGCTGCTTCACCTGTTTTAGTTTCTTAGTGTTATTTTAACTCTGTTTAATCTTAATTTGTATTCCTATTTTTTTCACAAGGAGCTGCTGATCATGAACTTAAAGTTCCTGGATGTAGCTATCAATCACTTCCCCTGCCCTCTTTCAGCCTGAAAAATATATGGTTTGGGTAAAAGTAGAGTCATGAGTTGAAACAACCTCTCTATTTTTAATGTGCAAGTATTTTCATTTTGAAACATTACTTTTTCCCCAAAAAGTCATTTTTACAATAAAAACAGAAGAGCTATTTTTCTGCTGACATTATCGTATTTTTAGGTTAGCACCCCTGAAACTTGTCTTGAGAACAGTTTGGCAAGCATCTAAGAATGCTTTAATAATGAATTATTAGCACATTACTCTGCAAAAACAAAGGAATACAAATTAACATTAAAATAAGCCAAAATGAATTAAATAAGAAGTTTTCTCTGAGGCACTGCTACTCTGGCTGATATATATCCAGAAAGACTTAATTAGTGCAAATAATCACAACTATCTTTTGTGATTCTTTGAAAAAAAAAAAACAAAAAAAACCACACTCTGATATCAATAAACCATATCAGAGCATGCATTCCTCGGCCACTGGTAAACACTTACTAGGTGAATGAAGACAAAATCAAAGTGTGGATCAGTGGCCCAAGGAATGTATACCCTGTTCTGACTTATGGCTAAATTAAGTAAACTCACCTCTCTGTGCAGCTGGTATACCTGTGTGGGAGCTTGCATTCTCCAGGACCTCTAAGAAGACAAAATGAATTCCACTCATGTAACACATGAACGACATTAGCTGCCCAGGTATTTTGTGCAAAGGATCTTTTTCCTCTATTAATGGATTTTATAGATTGAATTGACAAAGAAAAAATTCTACAGTGGTTTTAGGGTTTCATTACAAACATGACTCTAGTAAATACTACACTTTATGTGGATTTCATGAATGCACTTTTGTAGCATAGTACAATCAGTCAACTTCACCATTAGCTCGAACACACACCAATGATACATACACCTTGGCATTCAGAAGTACTTGGGTATTTTTTAGAGCAACTCGCTAATATTAACAAAAAAGGCAAAAGCAAGAGAATGTGCAGATGAGTAAACAAAATTGTAAAAGTATTAGTCTAAGAAGAATATAACAGTCTATGTATGCAATGGACCAGATTAATGGCTAACCTAGTTGACTAGGTGCACATAAACGCAGAGCATACAGCACATATATGTATAAAGTGACTATTACCTAGAGGAGTGACCAGTAACAACGCAATACTCTAATACAAATTAAGATATTTAAATGTTATTTGACTATTCTCCATTGTTATAACTCTTGATGGGAAACTGGTTAAGTCTATGTGTTCCAACACAAAAACCATTATTTTTAAGGTTTTCAAATAAAAATCACGGAATTTTTCATCCTCAGCAGTCTGAGTTTGAGCAAGATTTCCATTAATTTTTCTATGTTGGTTTTTCTTGGGGAGGGGGAGGGAAGGGCATTGGAAGATGGCTTACTGTACATTCTGTGGGCTCAATTGTGGCTTTGCTCCAAGCCACCTGCAGCTCATAACTACACTATCCCTGAAAAAGGAGCAGAGATTGATGCTCAGAAACAGAGGCTACATCTACACTACAAGTTTTCTCAGCAAAAAATATGCTAATGAGGGACTCATTTGCATATTTTCTGCTGATCCATTTTTGCACTAGGGGTTTTTGCACAAAAACAAGCAGTGTGGACATTTTCTTTTTGCACAAAACCCCCTTTTTCCGCAAGATCCTTATGCCCCAAAAACAGGAGGTATACTGATTTTGCAGAAAAAGGGAGTTTTGTGCAAAAAGAAAACGTCCACACTGCTTGTTTTTGCGCAAAAACCCCGAGTGCAAAAACAGATCAGCAGAAAATATGCAAATGAGATTACGACTCATGCAAATGAGTCCCTCATTAGCATATTTTTTGCCGAGAAAACTCGTAGTGTAGACGTAGCCACAATGTGCTTTCAGTTTTCTTCTGGCTCATAGGAAGAATTACTCTGCACTGTTTTTATAGTTGACACAGCATCACAGCATGACAACAGCAACACACATAGGTATTTTGGGGCAGAATACACTCATCATCCATACAGATGATGGGCAAGACAGACTGAAATAAATAACAGCCCTGCGAAAGCTGCTTTTTCCCATGGGGGTACCCATGAACTGGGTAAAAAGTTATAATATATGAGGTGCCAAAATTATGAGTTATTGTTATTTAAGAAGTGCCCATCAAGGTCTTTATTTAAAAAACCTCAGAATTTAATGGGACAAAACAGACCTTAGTCTGAGGTAGTCTTTTTACAAAATTTTCCAAGGCCTGCTGTAAATAACAGAAGTGTGAAAATTTCCCAAAACATGTTGTAAAATTCATTCATAATGGAAAGTGATGAACCTAAACATAGGGGTAAATCAGTTCCTCCTAAAATATTTTAAATCAAGCTGTATTTGGGTTACTATATAAAAAATAGATGATTTGTCTGAAGAGTGAGAGTCTTAACTTGCATGAAACTCAAATAACTGAGCAATGTTGTTCACATTTTGAAAAAAAAAAAAAAAGTGGTCAGGCAAATATGAGTATTCCTTCCCCCCAAAAGAAAGCAAGAAGGTCACCAAAGGTTCCAATTCATTGTGTGTGGGAAGATTGCAATGCCATGTAGAGTTCTACTGAAAACAGTGGGGGGTTCAAGAGGGCACAGCAGTACTCCCATCCACACTGAACTGCAAAATCAGGATGATGTATCCAATGGTAGCTAAGAAATTTAATCCTACAATCAATTTTTATACCAAGCTGAGGGTTCTTTCTCTGCTTAGAAATGAAATCTGCTTCCAGAGGATCCTATCTTCTCGTCGAACTATTTAAGATTCTTGATAAGAAATACTGAATAGGTTAATATTCTGGCCTCGAATCACCACTGTTCTTGAAGTTATCCCCTCTGGGAAAAATCCAGTCATTGACGGCTCCTCATTAGGCTTTAAAAACCTTTGCACAACTTATTGCTTTAGTCAACTCTCATTTTATTCAATGAGCAATACAGTAAAAGCTTTTTTATCTGGTATGTTGGGAAAATGTAGAGTGCCAGTAAGTGAAAAATACCAACGAACTAAGAGGGAAGGAGTTGGGTGTGGAAGGGTGTTTGAGGCAAAAGGCTGGGGAGAGGTTTCAAAGTGTTGGATCTAGGCAGCGCTCACTTTGGGCAGATAGCTGCCCCTGCAGCTCCCATCGGTTCCCAGCCAATGGGAGCCATGGAGCTAGTCCTCAGGGGCAGAGCGGGGGCAGCACAAGACACTACCATGGCTGTTCCTCCACCCAGGAGCAACAGGGACTGCTTCTGGGGAGCGATGTGTAGACAGGTGGCGAGCCTGCTGGCCCTGCGACAACCAGACTCTCTATGAAGAACAGAAATTCCAGTTTCTAGAGCTACTGGAGCTGTAATAATACTGAAAAAATGACACATTCAAGACATTCATACAACTCGCAAAATTGTTTGGGGGAAGGAATGCTACAAACATTAGGACCATAGTACTCTCTAACCCTCTCCACAGGTTCATATACTTGTTCAGTTTACACTCCATCCTCCATATCAAGATTATTTAGTACTTCCCAACAAATTCACCATGGATTTTATAAGGCATTTCCTTATGTGAATCATACAAGAGCAACCATTAAACACACCTAAGAAATGAGCAGACTTAGAATTCTGTGTCTATATCCCACATGTGCTTTTTCCATGTGGTTCACCTTTGATGAATTTTGCAACAGACCTTGTTGCTCTATGAAATATCTGCTCTTTGGGCCTCTCTTTTCTTTCTTATTATGGATGGCCTCTTTCACCTCTAAGATTAGACCATGCTCTCAGTAGTATACTAGATAACAATCATTTATACACAGGCCCTTTGTTTTCAGTTTTTATTTATCCAGTTTTACCCAGGAATTTATCAGTATTTATTACAACAACAAAAACAGGTGAAAATTGGTGCAACCCCCCTAATAATAATAATACTGGGCAAATGTCAGGGTTTTTTTGGTGGATAGAAGGATGGAGGGGAGTATCCAGTAGATTAAAGCTTTCATGAAAGGAATTCCATGTGGCTTGTTGCAGAACAGAATTCATAACATAATGGCACCTCTGAGTTTAAGAAAATAATATATCTCTAAGCCCCCAAATAAAACTTGCCATTTAAATAAAGTTTACTGTTGTAGACTAAGAACCATTAGCCTATAAATATTTACATTTATTAATTGGGCCTCATCATTTGCCACACGTACACTTAACTTCATCTTTTCCCCTGTTTTTTCTTTTCAAAACTTTCAAATATTTTGTGTTCTGAAATGTAATCTGATACAGATTTTTGTTTTCTTCTCATTTTAGTGTGTCAGATCTTTGAACCATTATCTGTTCAGAGCTTGAAATGTGGTAGTGATTCATCAGTACACTCCTATGAGTATGTACTTCCGAGTTGAATGTACTGTTATGATAACAGTTGTAACTACAACAACCACCTACTGAAGCAATAAATTGTATGTTGACAGCTTTAATTGAGATCATACATAAAAGTTTGCAAGCTATTAAGTGAATATAAGTATTTATAGACTTCTGTTACAGATATGATAAAAGAGCTCTTCTTTTTGTTTGTTTCAATATACTGAAAAAGTCGCTGGTAGTACATTAAAGCTAATGAACAGTAAGTAAAATATGGGGGATCATCATCATAGTAGCTAATTTACTTCTGAGGTAATTATATTTTTACATTGAGGCCCTAGTGCCTATATGTAATACACCACAAGAAATTAAATAACTAGTTAAAAGGTTCCAAAACAGTGTACTGTACCATATGACAAAATGTGAAGAGCACTGAAAAAGGTGACTTACATAAGAGTAGACTACCCTCTACTGGTCAGTGGCTAGCATGGAAATAAAGAATTCTAATATTTACAAACTGAAAAGATATTGAAGATTCATTAATACTATAGTGAGTTTATAATGAAATTGATATTGAAAGAAGACTCATCTGTGGAAACCAAGAAAATACTTCTTATATAGGGATGCCATCATGCTCAGTTGAATGAAAAATTAAGAGAGTCAGTCATAAAAATAATTGAATATAATCTTTGGAGAACGGTTTCCTGCTGCCATGCAAATAATGAAGGTTTCACCTCTCTCCACTGTGATTACAGTTGGGGAAAAGAGGCTTGAAGAAAAAAAAAGTGGATATTGCAATGGCTGGGAATGATAATGATAATGGCAACCATACTTCCCTTTCCTACTAAACTACTATTCTTGTATAAGTGGCTAAACTGTTAAGCATTCACTCTCAAACACATGAGAGATTGAGGGCACAGACTGATGGATGCCAGAATACTTGGAAGGCTAAATTATACCCAAAGCCTTAATAAAACAAAGGAGGACGATTTTAAAACATCCATGTTAAGCTCTGCTTAAACCCATTTAATTGATCACAGAAACATAAGGAAGAAATAAGTATACCAAGACCATCTTTGACAAGTGTGTGTCTAACCTGTTCTAAAAAATTCTAATGACAGGAAATCCTCAACCTCTCTAAATGATCCGTTCCAGTGCTTACCTGACCATCATGAGGACTGGCCCCTAAGGAAGGAGGTGGTGGTCAGGCATGCAGCTTACCTATGACAGACTTCACAGGACAAAGGACCACCCCAGATCTACCTGGGAAGAGTTAATTGCTTAGGTAGCTGCATGGCAATTAACTGGTTAAAGAACACTTCAGCCTTGTAAACAATTATGATGGCTCAGAAAGGAAGCAGAGCTCAAAAAAACCCAAAAAAACCAACCTCCTAAGAAGAGGGTTTCTCAGGGTGATAAACCTTACCAGGAAAGGAAATCCAAAAATGTTACTTGCAGGAACAGGCCCTGAAAAAGAAGACCTGTGAAAGCCAAGCCCTAGCGAAACCTGCTCTCAGCAGGAGGACCTGAACAAGTAACAGCAAGAGCTCCAGATCAAAAAGGAATTATATGCTGTTCCAGAGAAGGACTGGAACAGGTGTCAATTCTGAACCCAGATGAAAAACCCTTCCTTAGCAGATACCAAAAAGCTGAGCCAAAAAGACCCCATTTGCAAGAGCCTTGATGAAGGTGGACTTAAGTCGGGGTGGGCAATATGCCAGACGCTATTCACCAGGGTTAGCCCCT
This sequence comes from Rafetus swinhoei, assembly GCA_019425775.1. NCBI lineage: Eukaryota > Metazoa > Chordata > Testudines > Trionychidae > Rafetus > Rafetus swinhoei. The sequence goes on from CM033437.1 coordinate 231,511,512, forward strand.
GCTGGGCCCGCATCACTTTATTTACCTGCATCTCTGTAGGTACAGCTGCTTGAAACTCCCATTGACCATGGATTGCCATTCCTAGCCCATGGGAGCTGTGGGAAGAGATGTCCTGGTCCACACCACTTCCCACAACTCCCATAGGCCAGGAACAGCAATTCTTGAGCAATGGGAGCGTCAAGCAGCCATACCTATGGAGGTACAGGTAAATAAAGCACTGGCAGCTTGTCAGGGGCTAACCCTGGTGACCTGCATACAGCCCACAGGCCAGTAATTGCCCAATGCTGACTTAAATGGTACTGATAAACTCAGGTTAACTCTGTTGTTTCCCCTATCACCAGTCCCCCAGCTAGGATACTGGGGTGGAGGCAAAGCGTGCCACTTTTAGATTAAATAAACTAGACCTCTGAAAGAGCACTGATTATATAGATACTTTTAAAAATGAAAGCCTCCCTGGAAAAAAAGGGAAGGAAACACAGAAAGTTACATAACTGTGATTTTACACTCGGTCACCAGAGGGGTGCTCCAGGAGCGAATGCCCACCATTCCCATTTTCCTTAGAATTAGAAATGTTTTTCCTAATCTCTAATCTGAATCACCCTTGTTGTAAACTAAACCAATTACTTCTTGTTTTACCCTTGGTGGAAACAGATCAACATCCTCTTTATGTCAACCTTTTACACATTCAGAGACAGTGTTCGCTTTAACATTTTCTATCCTTAGGCAGGTTGAATTTTCTTCTATACAACACCAATATGGCCCTGCTCGCTACTCTCGCCAACCCCCATCTCTGGGGGTAGGCAGGCCCGGCTCTCCCCCAGGTCGCTGGGGAAAGCCAGGGCTGCTCCAACCTCCTGGCCACTGGAAAGGGGAGGGCTGGTAGCTGCACCAGCCCTGGGCTGGTAGCTCCTCCCCACCAGCCCTGGGCTGGTAGCTCCTCCCCACCAGCCCTGGGCTGGTAGCTGCACCAGCCCTGGCCTGGTAGCTCCTCCCCACCAGCCCTGGCCTGGTAGCTCCTCCCCACCAGCCCTGGCCTGGTAGCTGCACCAGCCCTGGCCTGGTAGCTCCTCCCCACCAGCCTCAGCTAGCCCCAGTCACTCATCTCCCCCTCCATGGCCTCAGCCAGCCCTGGCCTCTTCTCTCTCCCCCCCCCCCATGAGGGGAGAGGGCCTGTCCCTCCTCAAGGGGGAGAGCACGCAGTTCCCCCCCCCCCCCATCAGGGGGGAGGCCTCACAGCTCCAGCCCCCACAGAGGGGGAAGTCCACATGGCTCACGTCTGGGGAGGGAGAAGGCAGGGCAACTGAGGGCGGGGCTGTGGGACGTAGAGTGATGTGATGATGTCATTCTGTCATCAAAGAGAAAAGGTGTGGGTTTGTTTTTTTTTTTGAGAGAGAGAGAGAGAGAGAGAGAGAGAGAGAGACAATCCATAGGTGTGGAAGAAAATATATTAAACCAAGGGATAGTTAACAAAGAGCAATGCTTACAATATTTAATATGAAATTAAATAAGAAAATTAACACTATCCTTGGAGTACATGTATCGTCATCCTTTTTATCAATTCAAGCTAGTAAACACATCAAAATGCATATTATCCACACATAGCTCAGCTTTAAGATGCTAAACAAATCTATGAGTCAACCACAAATGGTCATGCTCTCCTTGCATACTAATATAATATTTTACTGACACTGGAAAGGAGAGTAAAAGGCATTCACTCTGGCTTACACAGTTTCTCTGGGGAATGTTTAGGATCCATGCTATACAAGAACAAGTGAATCAGAGACCTGTAAAAACAGATACAAGTTCTCCTGGTTTGTAACTTTCACTTGTGTGTGTCACCAACTCAAAGAGTGGAAACCCCAGAGCAAATTAACACATGGCTTCTGGGTTTATAGACAGATCCATGTTTCAAAGAGCTTGCAAATAAGGTTTCATCCTACAAAACAACTAGCATTATACCTAGTACTTGCTACTTCTGACTCATAAGAGTGAGAACTCTACCACAAAGCAAAGATCTGGCCTTAATTCAATACAATATACCATGTATTAATTAGTAACACGGGATTTAAAAAATCATTAAGATCAGAGTTTTAGATATCTGCAACACTCCAAAACTTCTGTTAAAAAAATCTTCTTCCTTTCTTATCTTAACACCTATGTAAAAACTTTGTTTGAAATGTAATCGTGGAAATGTCCTGGGGCGCGCAATACGCACACACACGCATGCACACACGCACGCACACACACAATGAAGCCTGCTTTCTTCCCCTCCCTCTAGTCCAGTCAGCCAGAGAGGACTGCAGCAGGTGAGTCAGGAGGACACCCCAAACAAACTCCCCCTCCCACCTCCACCTCACTGCACAGATGTCAGTATCCACCCACCCCTTTCCCTTTTCCCCCACCTACCCCTCTGCAGTCTGCAAACAGCCTACAGACAAACTCATTCTCCACCCCTCCCCCACCTCACCCCAGGACACACAGCACAAACTCCCCCCTGCTTCCGTGTCACCCTAATGCCAACACCCCTTCTTTCCCCCACCTACCCCGTGCAGTCAACTTCCCCCCCACCCTCCTTCCCAGCTCAGGAGGCTTGAGGAAAGTGCTGGGTTTCTGCCTCTACCTCCTGTCCCGGCGCAGACCCGACTCTCCCAACTTCCTTCCCCTCCAATTCCTCCCAGCTTACTCCCTCCTCCTCCTCCTATCTCCAAACGTACCTACTCTACAACTCTCCCCCCAGCCACTTATTCCCTCCTTCCCTGCTCATTTCCCCTTCCTGCCTGCTCTGAGAGCTCCTCCGTCTGAAGCATGCAGCTCCATTCAAAACTGCTCAGATGGCCCCTTTCCTAGCCAGTCAGCCTAGCTCCCTGCCTGCGCAGGAGTTCTGAGCCTCTGCGTGGGGCTTAATAAATAGCTGTGCAGCCTACAGGGAACTTAGTTCAGAGACTGTCTCCTCCCTATCTTTTCTTCTCTAGACAAAATATGTCGAGTTCTTCCAATCTTTCCTTTTACAGGCAGTAATCAAGTTAAAATGATCACAACAGAAAAGAACCAAACATTTAAAAAAATAAAGTGGATACTGCTCTTAATTAACTGTACTAACCTCAGAACAATGGTGGGACCTCTTTTATAGCACATGTGATGTTATGCAATTGGTAGAGAAGTAGCTCTTTAACCACCCATAAAGAAATGTTCATACCATTTCCTTCATTTATTAAACTTTATCCCAAAACAATTTGGGCCAGCCACTGTACATAGTGAAATAAATAGAGCTAATTTACAGGAGCTGTCAATTTGGCCCTTTAACACATTTATACAGGAAACAAACACTTCATCCATGGATGCGTCTACACTGCAGGCCTTAACTTGAAATAAGCTACGTAAATTGAGCTACATCCATTGTGTAGCTTATTTCAAAATAGGGAGCGTCTACACAGCACTTATTTCAAAACAGAGCACTCCTCTGACTTTCCTTATTCCTCGTACAATGAGGGTTACAGGAGTTGGAGTAAGAAGTCCTCTAGCTTGACAGTATTTTGACAATATTTCGTAATAACTGTCTGCTATGCAGATGCGGACTAAGTTATTACGGAATAGCACTAGTTATTTCAAAATAGTGTTGCAGTGTAGACGTACCCCATGACTGAAATGCAGCTTCCTGTGGGGTAGAATGCATTAGCTGTTTAACAACTGAAAATACCACAAAACAGCAACAGCCATTTGTTAGGGAACTCTATGTTTCCTTTCACTTGCTCCCTCTTAAGTATCGAGCACTCTTTATGGAAAATTGTAAGCCATTTTGCTCAGCCCAACAGACATAGTTCACAAGATAAAACTTTCTTTGCAAAAACAAATTGTATTTTCTTAGCATTATTCAAATTTCTGAGCCTGGTACGGTGGGCAGTCATTTTACATGTGCTAGTTGCAGAAATACAGCAGCATGCGACAGGGCTTCAAAAGCCCAATAAACTAAATGCTGCACAAGAGTGAAAATTCCACTTATGAAAACTTAAGTACAGTAAATGGAGCAGAAGGTGGAAAATTCTTGGTAAGCAACAAGCGAGAGGACAGAGGGAAGGGAAAGAAGTTTGCTAACCAATCCTTCTGATCTAAGTTTCTTCTGAGAAATCTGACTGAAGGGCAGAGCATTTCATTACATCTGAGGTAGCACAGAATGTCATCGCATGGTATTTAGCTGCTTTCAAGAGAATACATTTCACCAGAAATGAGGGAGTGAGTGAGTGGAACACCAAATGATTATTTTTTTCTTCTCATTTAACCAACCTTTAGCAGGTGAGAATGGTTGAGAAACAAGAGGATCAGAGCAAAGTTCCAATGGAAATTGTAGTTGCTCTTCATTGTCTGTAGAGGCTTCAACAAAGAAGAAACACACACATACATTAAACAGAGTTAACCAGCTCCACAAATCTTACCAATATAAACAAGCACTACAGATTTAATTTGATATGGACTGACTAGAACACATTTATTCACTATAAACACATAGTCATGGACTTTGAGTGCAGATAAGTAATTAGATGTTTGCTAATAAATACAGCTGCAGAACTGCTTGGACAGAATCTGAATCTCACTCAATAGGGCTTGATTTAAGTAGAACTATTTTAGACCAACCAACCTATGTGCTCTAGGTCTGCCTTGCCTAAGAGTTAACTGTATCCAACAGGTTTTTTTCTTATATGAGAAAAATTCCTTTTTATACCTGGTTCTTCTAACTTTCTCTTTTAGTGAAAGTGAATTTAGTATTAGTGAAAGAAGCTGGATAAGCCTGTACATTTAAATTCGTTATCCACATAAGATGAAAGAACACAGGTGCAGAAAAGCCCCCACCCTAGCCAGCCAGTTAATGACTTGAACTCTTTCAACCTTAGCTTTGAAGGGCTCTCTCTAGAGGTAAAGAGAATTCAAACTTCCAAGCTCAGTCTATTTTTAGAGAGAGAGCAAAGAGGATAGTAACTGAGACCTGAACTCAACACTTCAGTACCAGGAAACAGACTGAAATGATCAATTTAATTCACATAGGCTACTGCACAGCCATAAAAAGGTAACTATTTTCAGTAATTATTGAACTGACCTAGATTTAAAATCAGTGAACTCAAAGTGTGTTTCTCTCTCTCACATTACCAATCTTCATCATTAATAATTTACTCCATAAATAAAGTCGACCTACATTTCTTTAAAACAGGTATCCTCTCTCAGTCTAGCATGGGTGCTCCTTTTGGGAACCTCATACATAGATTGCATAAATCTTCTCCACTCCCTTCAAAACATTTTATACTTCACTGAGTTCTAAAAAAGGAGGCCAACCTAATTTTCTAACCATTGTGAATAATTTCCTAGAATCTTGTGAAAAGGGGAAACGATTTTGCAATTTATAAGACAACACATGAGCGTTCCATGATAATCATGTCCTTTTTTCCAAAGCAGTAGCAACAGAAAAATGCATGAGTAGTTAGACCACTCATTCTTTAGAAAGAGCTTTCCAGTGAAGAAGTATATGATTGAATTTATAAACTAAAATCGATATCATCCACTACATACTTAACACCTTTCCAATACAAATGATTAACAAGAATTGATCATTTCACTCCCACCCCTCAAAATGTTTACCCCTTTGCAATGTTTTTTCTGCCGCAGGGACTTTACTGGTTTGTAATGCTTGATTTTTGTCAAATGTTATTGCAACTGCTGTGACTGTGACCTGCAATCACAAAGTACATATTGTTAGTATAAAATCTCTCTTGTACAATCTTCCAAAACCTTTGCCAAAATTAACATTAACATTCCGCTATGGAAAAACCTTACATGATGAACACCACTGGGAATAGCAATAAGCTGATTATTTTTTTTAGCAGAACTTACATTTTTGTTAACTATATTCAGGGCATTGTTTTGTGAGAAGAGATGGCAATGTTCTATGTAAATAGAAATGTTTAAGACTGTTAATCATAGTAATTAGAAGCTAACAAAATGGGAGTCATTATTAGAATGAAGAAACAGCACATATTATACAAAATAAACTTCCATTGCAGAGATGGACTGAGAGCTAATGCTGGCTAGAATCTGTTGCCAAAACATCCACTTAATAACGTGAGAGCCAAGTTTTTAAAAAATGTGTGTGAACAGAACCAAAACATAATTAGGACTTTGAATTTTCATCAATTACCGTATATACTCATTCATAAGCTGACTTTTTTTGGGGAAAAAAAATCTCGCTGTAAAGATTATGAATGGGTTCTTCCCAAGCAACAAGTGCTGAAGGACTTGCAAGCTGCTAGCATGGAGTCTCTCAGCTGAGAGATTGTTAATTATTAACATCATCTGAAGAAGTGGGTTGTGCCCAAGAAAGCTCATGATACCATCTACATGTTTTGTGAGTCTTTAAAGTGCTACTAGACTATTTGTTGTTGAAGTTTTAACACTTTAGCAATGAGCTTTTAACACTTCCCAGCAGTGTTAATAATGTCTCACTGTACTTTGTGGGATAAGTAAGGAATACAAAGTAACTTTTTCTCTGACCACAGAAATGAAGCCACACCTATGTTGCAAACATAGAAGCTGCTTAATAGCTTACACCTATAAAATACACAATGTATTAAAAGTGAAGAAATATACTGTATACTCTTGAAGCTGCCACAAAAATAAGTAGCCAAAATGAGTCACCAAATTTAGAATTTGAAAAGGATGGTAGCAGCCATGTTGTTACTGTATATGCCATGGGGCCTTTAAAGGCAACTATTCAGGATCTTCTATTTTACTGGAAATACAAAATTTTCTCAGAGCAACAACATGCTATGCTGCTGTTTCATATATTCAGAGGGAGAATGTAAACTGATGAATGAACATGTCATCTTGTGGGCAGGTAGTTCTTCACTGAAGATCCCCAACACATTAGTGACGCAAGCTAATTAGGTTTATTTTGCAAGACCTAATGTAAACAAAAAACTAAGTGGCATGGCTGTAGACTTTAATAACAACTGAACAAAATTTTACCTGAATCACTTCATCCTCTGGAAGAGCAACTGTAAAATTTACATGACAAAGGCAGCACGGAATCATAGAGCGTAGCTTAAAATATAGACTCTGTTGAATACAAGATTTATTTGTGTTATTCTTTAAAAAATTGTTAATTCTCTATCTGGTTTATTCTATAAAAACCAAACTATGAATTTCTTTTTTGTAGTACACTAATTTCCCCATTATTTTCTCTTAAGATTCAGTGATTTCATTATAGTTTTAAAGGTTTATGGTATGTTGTCTGCTCCGTGCAATATCTTAATACTGTTATTTTTATAACACACAGTCACAGGTTTTATTCTGATTTGATGCATCTCAGGAGCCTAATAGCACCATATCCAGCACTTTAAATATTTGTAAAGCTGCTCAGGAACAGCCAGATGTGACCTAAAACAAGTCTATACATCTCTTAGGTAATCCTAAAGAAAATAAAAAACAAATGTTTGCAATATAAGCTGAATTCCACATTAGCTCTGTTCAAATGAATACATATATCTGGCAACTCTTACCTTAAGCAGATTCTCACAGAGATCATTAAAGTTCTTGTTAAGTGTTTGATTTGTCAGGTTAATGTTGCTTAATCTGGATACTCTTACAGAGGTGAACATCTGAAGCAGAAACAGAAATGTTTATCTTTATCTTCCTCAGTTTTAAATCTATATATTGCAATAGCAGGAACAAAGCAACTGATTAAATACATTAACAGTACTAGTAACTATGGTGATTAGAGAAAAAGAAACAAAATTGACAGCCTATCCTCAGATACTGAAATTTTACAAACTGAAATTTTACAATAAAAAAAGAAGTGTCCAAGAACAGTCTGTAACCAACTATACACCAATATATAAAAATTATCTATGATGAAGTAGTGCTGTGGAAAAAGGAGAACGTTGCATTTTTTATTTGCCACACAAGTAAGTGTGTACATATAGATAATCTATCATTAATATTTCATGAGCGCATGTGAGATACAGATACATCTACACTCTGACAACAGGGTGCCCCTCTCAAAATAATTTTTTAAGCATAAGCTTAAGTATTTAAGCAGACAGGAGCTGCAGACGGGAGTTTGAGAGGGACCGCAAGAGATCCCGCCGCTGAACAGGCTACTTGGTGAGAGTACAGAATTTGAAAGTGGAAGGCAGCTTGGGTGAAAGTGATCATGAAATCATAGAGTTCACAATTCTAAGGAAGGGTAGAAGGGAGAACAGCAAAATAGAGACAATGGATTTCGGGAAGGCGGATTTTGGTAAGCTCAGAGAGCTGATAGGTAAGGTCCCATAGGAATCGAGACTGAGGAAAAACAACCGAGGAGAGTTGGCAGTTTTTCAAAGGGACATTGTTAAGGGCCCAAAAGCAAGCTATTCGATGTGTCGGAAAGATAGAAAATACGGCAAAAGACCGCCTTGGCTTAACCATGAGATCTTGCGTGATCTAAAAATAAAAAGGAGTCATATAAAAAATGGAAAGTAGGACAAATTACAAAGGATGAATATAGGCAAACAGCACAGGAATGCAGGGCAAGATTAGAAAGGCAAAGGCACAGAATGAGCTCAAACTAGCTACGGGAATAAAGGGAAACAAGAAGACTTTTTATAAATACATTAGAAGCAAGAGGAAGACCAAGGAGAGGGTAGGCCCACTGGTCAGTGAGGAGGAGAAACAGTAACAGGAAACTTGGAAATGGCAGAGATGCTTAATGACTTCTTTGTTTCGGTCTTCACCGAGAAGTCTGTAGGAATGCCTAACATAGTAAATGCTAGTGGGAAGGGGTAGTTTTAGAAGGTAAAATAAAAAAGAACAAGTTAAAAATCACCTAGAAAAGTTAGATGCCTGCAAGTCACCAGGGCCTGATGAAATGCATCCTAGAATACTCAAGGAGCTGATAGAGGAGGTATCTGAGCCTCTAGCTATCATCTTTGGAAAATCATGGGAGACAGGAGAGATTCCAGAAGACTGGAAAAGGGCAAATATAGTGCCCATTTATAAAAGGAAATAAGAACAACCCAGGAAACTACAGACCAGTTAGTTTAACTTCTGTGCCAGGGAAGATAATGGAGCAAGTAATTAAGGAAATCATCTGTAAACACTTGGAATGTGGCAAGGTGATAGGAACAGCCAGCATGGATTTGTAAAGAACAAATCGTGTCAAACCAATCTGATAGCTTTCTTTAATAGGATAACGAGTCTTGTGGATAAGGGAGAAGCGGTGGATGTGGTATACCTAGACTTTAGTAAGGCGTTTGATACGGTCTCGCATGATATTCTTATCAATAAACTAGGTAAATACAACTTAGATGGGGCTACTATAAGGTGGGTGCATAACTGGCTGGATAACCATACCCAGAGAGTAGTTATTAATGGTTCACAATCCTGCTGGAAAGGCATAACAAGTGGGGTTCCGCAGGTGTCTGTTTTGGGACTGGCTCTGTTCAATATCTTCATCAACGATTTAGATATTGGTGTAGAAAGTACGCTATTAAGTTTGCAGATGATACCAAGCTGGAAGGGGTTGACTAATCTGGAGGATAGGGTAATAATTCAAAATGACCTGGACAAATTGGAGAAATGGTCTGAGGTAAATAGGATGAAGTTTAATAAAGACAAATGCAAAGTGCTCCACTTAGGAAGGAACAATCAGTTTCATACATACAGAATGGGAAGTGACTGTCTAGGAAGGAGTACGGCAGAAAGGGATGTAGGGGTTATAGTGGACCACAAGTTGAATATGAGTCAGCAGTGTGATGCTGTTGCAAAGAAAGCAAACATGATTCTGGGATGCATTAACAGGTGTGTTGTGAGCAAGACACGAGAAGTCATTCTTCCGCTCTACTCTGCGCTGGTTAGGCCTCAGTTGGAGTATTGTTTCCAGTTCTGGGCACCGCATTTCAAGAAAAATGTGGAGAAATTGGAGAGGGTCCAGAGAAGAGCAACGAGAATGATTAAAGGTCTAGAGAACATGACCTATGAGGGAAGGCTGAAGGAATTGGGTTTGTTTAGTTTAGAAAAGAGAAGATTGAGGGGGGGACATGATAGCAGTTTTTAGATATCTAAAAGGGTGTCATAAGGAGGAGGGAGAAAACTTGTTCATCTTGGCCTCTGAGGATAGAACAAGAAGCAATGGGCTTAAACTGCAGCAAGGGAGGTTTAGGTTGGACATTAGGAAGGAAAAAGTTCCTAACTGTCAGAGTAGTCAGACACTGGAATAAATTGCCCAGGGAGGTTGTGGAATCTCCATCTCTAGAGATATCTAAGAGTAGGTTAGATAAATGTCTATCAGGGATGGTCTAGACAGTATTTGGTCCTGCCATGAGGGCAGGGGACTGGACTCGATGACCTCTCGAGGTCCCTTCCAGTCCTAATATTCTATGATTCTATGATTTAACCTCCTCTTGGGCTCTGAAAGCCAGCCTAAGTTCTTACCACATCACAAATCAACAGCAAACCAGGTTCTGTGGGCCAAATGATACCTAGAATTACACCCATACAACACTTTTCTAAAAAAATTTCTGTTAACTATGCACAATATAGCTCTCACTTTCTTGGAAGAACTGAGCCTGCAATGCAACAGGAATATAAAGCAATACAAACTTTTTGTCACTACTCTGCTATATCTGTTAAACAAAAGGAATGGATATGTTGAATAAGAGCATTATTATTAATTCATTTTTCATAATGCAACTGCTCTCTAAAAATCTATTGTAATGCCAACAGTATATTTACATATAAATTTGTTTTAAAAGTAACTTTACCTGTATATCAGAAGTCCAGTTATTTATGCCAGGCATAATTTCTGTGTTACAACTGTAAAAACCTGTTAAATAAAATATTCACAGATTTATATAATGTGCTGTGCACTGAAGTAGTGCAGGGTTTTGCAAAAGCTAAATTAAACTTCCATAGTACTTTTTTCTAATGATGCTATGCATCAATTTTAAAATATATGGCAGTACTACAGGAACATACTATCATTCTAAACATTAGACATTTCATAATATAGAACAAAGATTTTCCACAAAAACCTATGTAGCAACAAAAATGTGAAGCATTAGTAAATAAACAATATTTTTAACAGCCTAGCACTTCATTACTATATTTTTTATATAATTAATCTTTTTTAATTTGCTAAAAAATGACTAACAAACCAAGACCGCCAGGACCAGAAGAGCACACAACCTACAAATGAGGACAGTACACTTACTGGTTAACATCCCTAGTTGCTTTCAAATAAAAGACTATATTGTGTGAACCCTCTACTTAAAAGAAATTTAGGACAAGTTCTGCAACTGTATGTAAGTTCATACATGAGTGGATGCTATGGATACCGTGAATGTAAGCAGGTTACGAGACATGATAAAAGTAGATTAGATGTAACACAAAGATCACATTTCACATCTATGAAGAAGAGATGTCCTTTTCTACAAGCATATTCTTGAAAGCTAAAAAGTGAGTGGGCTGCAACTAGCTGCTTGCTATTAAACTGAGGTTTATAGTGGAGATGGGGCCCAGAGTGCTGAAGTTCCATGAGGAGCAATGTATTTACTGGTTGCTGGACCCCTACAGTAAGGAAATAGGTCTTTAAGAATTCTATTTTAAGATTAAGTGTATACAAATGTCTGTATGAAGAAAGACAAGGATTAGGGGCTGCTAAAACAAAGACGAAAAAAGAAAACCAATCTGAATTTTGGAAAACAAGTACTGTTTCAAGAATAAAAGGAAAATGCAAGTTCCTGGAAAAGAAAGATTGAAACAAATGGGAAAAAACCGCAAAAAGATTGTTTACAAGTGAATCAAATCATATATATAGTAGCCCAATGTCTGTGAGTCTGTAACGCTGAAATGCTGGCAGTTCCCTCTGGGCGGCGCTGTTGCTGAAATGCTGGCATTTCCCGCTGGGCGGCCCATGCTGCATGGGGAGTGCGGGGCCCAAACGGCCGCGTGCACTGCTTGCTCCCCGCGGCGGCCCAGCTGAGCGGCGCAGAAGTCAGCCGAGCGCCACGGCGGGAAGGGAAGGGGGGCCGGGAGGTGATGTACATGGCCAGGGGGCGGGGCCTGGACGAGCATGCATCCCCGACGGAGACAGAGGAGACAGAGAGGAGGCGGAGGAGAGAGGAGAGAGAGGAGAGGAGGGGAGAAGAGAGAGAGATGGAGAGAGAGGCAGGAGGCGGAGGAGAGCGGAGAGAGAGAGGGGGGGAGGCAGTAGGAGAGCGAGAGAGAGAGAGAGAGAGAAAGACAGAGTGAGAGACCGGACGCTCAGGAGAGAAGAGTGAGATAGAAAAGGAATAGGACGTGGAGGAGAGACCCGAAAATCCTGTCTTATGACGGGCTATTGGCTAGTGTAGGAATATTTTTTCCAAGAAGAAATCATAATAATCATGTAGTAGTTAGCACATTATGCAATATATACATTATTAAAATAACAACAATATTGCTATTTAATAGTGGTATAGACCACTAACATCTCATTTATTCTAGCATCAATTTTGCTACATGATATTCCTACTTCAGAATTGGATTCTGAAAATTCAATTCACTTAGTAGTAAATTCTGATGTTGCTAAATCCTTGTGAGCCTATAAAGTATTTATTAAATGAATACCTTGCGCCACATCCAGTTTGCGATTATTTATTACATTGCTGCTTTCTACACACAAAATAAGCACAGTGAATTTAAAAAAACCCACAATGATTGTGGGTGAAATAATTAAGAAACCTGTGTGTTCTTACACTGTCTCCCTTCAAGAAAAATGAGAACACATTAAAAAGCTCCAGTGGAAGACATGAATACTGCCACATTGAAAGAAAAAATATAAAAGTTATAATTGATCAATATACAAGATCTAATAAGTAATATACCATTTAATTTAAACAACATGCTGGAATAAATCTCCTGACTTCATTTCAGCTGTCCAGAATATAACAATCTGCAGATACTGAATAATTAATGCAAAACACAAGAATTTTGAAACTTTTCATTCTACAAAGAAATGACTACTGTGCCAATTTCCAGTTATGGTACAAAAAGATGATCAACACACAGTGTACTGGGAAGTAATCTTCCTTGCCTCAGGTTTCAATGAGCACATTCTTAAGAGAAACAAAGTATTTTTCCTCTGTGAAATTTGACTCACACTAACAAATTGCATTTCAAGGATTTTTTTTCAATTTTGACCTTGAATGAATGATTTTATTATCCAGCATACTGTGAAAAGAACTACCAGAAGTTAATTCAACTATTAATTTTAACCTCTTAATATGAGAATTTAGTTTGCACTACCTGGAGGTGGTGGAACATCTGTCAATAAAGAATGTACATCTTCCATTGCATCTGTATCATCAATCTGAAACAAATCATACTTATAAAACACACTGATCACATCAATAAGACAAAAATACTACAAGGTTATTACAAGATATAAAAGTTAAGTGTTTTTTTAATTGGTGAATTTATTTAGATGCCTATATAAATGACTAATTTGGGAACTGCTGGAAAATTGCACTTTTGAAAATCAGTTCACTTATTTGGGTTCCGAAATGAGGCTTTAGCCCAAATTTAGATACACAGTTTGAAAAAAAATACCAAAGTTTTTAAATATTATATTAATTCTGAAAAGATGAGCTGAATCAATAGAGGCCAAATGAACAAAATACAAAACAACTAATCTCAAGATTAAAATAAATAAATAAATATTCAATTTCTTCATGTTTTAGTATATTATCATTTGATTAGCACTTTCAAGTTTAAAATTCAAGAATTTTTGATTTAGTACTTTCAAGGAAACAAAACAAATTAATTTTTATACTTCTCACAGTACCTCAAAATATTTAATTCATCTAAATACACTTCAACTATTAAGTTTAACATATGTACCTGACAAAGCACTCTAAGTTCTTCTGTTTTCTGAAGGCTATTTAGTCTAATAAAAGTTTAGACTCAAAGGATTTTAACTCCTCAGACATAAGAAAAGATAATACAATAGAGCCCCCAAATAATAAATATGCTGTATTAATAATCACAAAAATAATGGAATTTTGGGTAAACAGCACTGAATGCTACGCATACAAGCTATTTTAGGCTTGCATCAATGATGACTGCCTCTCTGGCTGAAAAAGAATCTTGAATTTATTTTTTTACTACCATCTAAGTATTGCTTGACCAAAAGGAGGACATCTTTTATGACGCTGTTCATATGCAGAGACTGGCTATGCTCAAGAACAACAGATGAGAGGAGCAGAAGGGTATTTCAAATTTCAATTAAGCGCTTATTTTGATACAAAACTGAATGAGCTGTTCTATAATTCTGGCCACTTTGGAAATAATTCATAAGTCCATCTATTTTCCATGCATTTTTCAAAATGAAAGGTAGAGCATGAGCATCAGAGATACAGATATCACCTCCAAGACAAAAGCATCCTTTTTCCCATGTGAGAGGTCTAGTTCCATAACTTCATCGGAACTTTCTGACTGAGACCTTAGCAGCCTGGATCGCTGTCTGGGTTCTGGAAAGGGAGACCCTATGATTTCCTCTGGTATCTCCTGAAAAAGAGTATTAAAATAAAATACATATATGTACTTCATGTCTTAAAACTCATTTCAAATTTTAAAGCTATGTGATGGCAAGTTGTTAAGACCCACAACATTCTGGGCATCATTCTACTCAGAAGTAACTTTGCCAACAATATAAGTAATATTTTCTGATTTTAATTCAATCCTGCCCTTGTATTTTAAAATGTCCTTTATCACTATGAGAGGTGTATGCATGTGGATTTATCTCCCTCATCTCAAGTCATTCCTGTTACTTGTACCACAAACAGGATTACTGCTTCAGGAAAAGATTAACAATTAGCTCCACAACAGTCAATTATGTTGACTTAAAGAGAATTATATATACAAAAATTTGATTTTTATACCATGCCCTTAGTAATAACAAACAGTGAAATAGACTCATTTTTAGTTTAACACATAGATAATGTACAGTGACTGTAAGAAATATTTCTATTAATAACAATGATAGTCTTCAGGAGTTCATCTAGGACAAAAAAAAAATCTGCTCACAATGTACATTTGTTTGTTATTTTTTTAAAAATGTTTTGCCCCAGTCAGTTCCCCCTTAGGTTTAAAAACTAAGATGTTGCATATTCTGTACCATACTGACAGAGGGAAAAAATTATCAACAACACTATTCCTATCAGTGATGAGTAATGTTAACCATTATTCCTCAACAGTTTCTGGACACACTGAGGTTTATATAAAACGTATCATATCCATTTATTTTTTGTTCTTATACAAGGAAATTTCAGAACAAAAAAATTGCTAAGAATCTTCTGAAGATAATCTTTATGAATTATGAAAATGAAAGGTGAAGTGATTCCAGTTTATTGGAAAAAAATACATAGGATAAGTAATACAGAGAGCTTCCTGTAATCAAAGAAGTGACAGGAGCTGAAGACTGCATGACAACTATTAAAGACCTCACTGTGCCTATTTAATTAGCCTAGAAGCCATTCAGGGCTGGTCTACACTTAAAAATTAGATCAACAGATACATCACTAAGGGCCAGGAAAAATTAAAACCCTGAGCTTTGTAGTTAGGTCAATATAACCACCACTATAGATGCTACAAGGCTTAGAGAAGAATTCTTCTGTTGCCCTAGCTACTGCCTCAGAGCGTTGTTTAACCAACTACCTCTTCCGTAGATGCAGGAAGTGACTACACTGCAGTGCTGCAACAGCACCACTGTAGCATTTGTAAAAAACAGCCTTACTTGCTATGGAAAATGGGGTGCATTAAACTCTCAGATAGAGGTAGAGAAAGAACTCTGCATGTTAGAATAAATTTTTTATGGCAGCTGCACATCATGGAAAAATGGGATTTATATTGGAATTGTTGATACAGGCTTAGAGGCCCTATGTGGCAGAAAGTAACTTTCATGTTTTCTGCCTCACAGTGATCAATGACAACTTCACACAGACACAAAGATTATCTGTTTCAAAACAGATTAATTTCCCTTTTTGGTAGTGCAGAAGGATTCTACTCTTAGCTCTTGGGTAGGATGAGTTCCTCTCTGACAGACAGAGAAGACAGATTAAGTACCTTCACAGTCCAAAGATTTCAAAGAGTTCCCATACTTCCCTTTCTGGAATCTAGTCCTGTATTGGGACCAATAAATTCCTATGGTTCTAAGAAAGCAGAGGGACAGTCACTGGCCAGCCTACAAGTCATCTTACATAGCAATACCTGTGTGAGGCACAAGTCTCTCAAAATATTTCTCCCCAAAGATGTAAATAGAAGGATTAAAGTGGAAAAAGAGTTTGATATATACTCCCAGTTTAAGGATTTTTTTACCTTACTATGTATATTTTTTAAGTGTGGCAGGACTTGTCCCTTTCTTATTTTAGGCCTAGACAAGAGGTAGGGTAATAGGAATATCCAAGCAGTTACAGAACTGCATAGCAACAGAGATGGGAATTTTATTTATACTAGTTCTCCCCTTCAACTACTCTTCAACTCTAACATGTAAGAATAGGGGACTTCAGAATGCTCTCTGTGCAGACTAACCTCTCCATTAGGACGGTCTGCTGTGGAGCTAGCTTGTGAAGCCTGGAAGACTATGCATATTTGCAACTAGAGTGGACTCTTACCTATAGAACCTTGGTATATCATAATTGTAGATATTTAGCTCCTACACAAACAAATATATTTAAATGATAGCTTGAGCATACTCCTGGTTGCCAGGCTATAACTACTTGGACTTAAAAACTCTAAGCCAAAGGATATATTATTACCAAGTTAAAATGGAGTACATGCAGACTGTTGAAGTAAAAATTACTTTCTAACCTTCCACAGCTACACTCCAAATGGCTACTGCTTTTAGAACTCTCTAATCCCTGAAAGGATGAATATGATTTGCGCAAATGGGATGGGGAATTCTAAAGACATCAGCCATTGAGAGCAGAGGTGATTATATAAATCTCCACTCTGACTCAGAGTTCAAGGATTTTCATATTGCTGAAAAAAACATGCATTCAATTCAGAACTCTTCAGCTATGGATCAGTAACCATTCTAGTTTAGTCTGAACTGCATTGAATGTAGAATATTCTTTTTGAGAGCTGCATAAACTTTACTTACAGGAGGGTTAATGTCATAAAGCTCCTTGTTTTTTGCTATTGTATCATTTATTTTTTTTTGCATGTGAGAAATATGCTGTTCATAGGTGCCATCATTTGGAGTCTTCCCAGCAATCTGAATACCACCAGGGGTCGGTAAAGCTGTCAGATACACACCTGTAGCAGACTTTATTTAAAAAAAAATGTCAGTAAGAAAACAAAGATGTTCAAGAACAAAATATACCCTCTGCAGTTTTATTTTCAGTGTTTATTTTTACTTCTACTCATTTAAAATATTTATAGTTTTCAAATGCTGACCAGGATTTTAATGAATTCACCAGTACAATATGTATGTTTATGTCATGTCCAGCTACTGTGATAAATTAATTCATCTTTATTGTTTGAAGATTCAAAACAACACACTTTGCAGCACTCTTCTTCCCATTGAGGGAACTCTCTCAAGGAAAATAGTGTTCCTTGACTCAAGAGCTCATTTTAAATATGAATAGAAATCTTTACTCTTTTCTGAAGGTTTCGTGTGTATGGTTTCATGTTCAAAAGTAGTTAAATGATAGGAAATTTGTGACAGGTAATCAATAAAACAACTGCTCTAAATATTCATTTATTGAGTTTATCCTCAACTTCAAATAGGAGTTACACTGATGAAGACCTTAGTGTCAACTCATTTTGCATAAATATATATATTTTTTAAATATATATATTTTTTAAAACTTGCCCACTATTAAGGACATAAAATTTTTAGTCTATTTTACAAAAAAACAAAAACAAAAACAAAAAACCAAAAACAAACCCTCCCCCCAAAAACCCAACAAAAACAAAACATATGTATGGCTTATGACAGATCAGTATATACATCAGATTACTGAAGCATTTCCTTCACTTGTTGTTCAAATGAAAACAGAAAATGGAAGGTTTTATGGCATACAGTTTACCAGAACCTAAGGGGCTCATTAAATAAATCAACTTAAAATAAAAGTCTGAAATTGCATAAGGAATAAGTTATTTCAACTATTTTCTTAACAAAATTCAAATTTCTGACAAAACATCTGCCAAGATAGCAGTCTAAGAAAGGCAAACATTTCAGAATACACATTTTCACTTGTTTTACATAATTGTTCTTGACACAACTGATGCAAATTTCCATCTGTGCTTAATATACTAATGGAAGCACAGATGGAGGACTAAGTCGAGGTTCAACCTTGAATCCTCCGATTCTTGCCTGTCTTCGACTGCTGGCTCAAATAGTTTTGCAACTTCTATCAGCACTTTTATGTACTTAAAAAACGTAGTGTTGGTGAACTCTCTCGGCACCCAAGGGAGTTGACTGACTCATACACATTCAAAAACATGGCTGCTGAAGTCATCTGGGTAAACTTCTCATTGGAAGTGTCAGTCAGGATGGAGAGAGCTGGAAAGCCCTAGAAGGACCCATATGTAGCCTGAGATGTCTTCGCAAAGATAGAATTAAGCTTAATTTCAACCCTACATATTAAAGGCAGAAGTCAGAGATGCCAGTGATGCAACATTTTATAATTAAGCCTGGGACACATTCAACATACTAGTCAACACTCCTCTGCCATCAGAAAGCTTTATAAAAAAAAAAAAAAAAAAAAAAGAGGATATGGAATTTACCCCCCCGCCACCCCCAAAAAAGCAATGTGTGTGTGTGTGTATATATGCATGTATGTACCCGCGGGGATGTTAATAAAATGTTAGTGTAAAGTAAGAGAGCCTGGTCAGTAAAGCGGATTTAAATTAACAGAAAGGATCATCAAATTCATTCTATGAAAAACAGTACAGCATAAGTGCAGCTGAAAGGGTTAAGTACTGTGTAGAGTTATGCTAATGCAACATCAGAAAGCATCTCCTTTACAGTTAATAGATGGAAAGTAAAAGAGACATAGAGGCCATCAATATCACAGAGGCAAGGGGCTGTCATGTTGGGGGTTCCTCTTTTTTACTAGCCGATAACCAAAGACTTGGAAATATTCAGTGAGGGCAAATCCCATCTACCGGGAACATGCAATGCAGTTTAATGAGTCAAAACAGATCTCAAGAGTAACTGACAGAAGAATTTATGGTCTTCCTTCAGCATATGGCTACTGAGACATTTTAAGAAGAGCCTCCTGTACTTATGATATTTTCATCTACTAAATCAATCTATTAAATATAGTACTGGTCACTCAATCATGGATTTAAAAGTAGCCATTCTTCTACAAAGAAATTTCATCACCCAATTACAAAAAGAGACTTCAGAACTGGAATTCATCTACGAATGTGACACCCTTACCTTCGGCTTGTAAAGACATTAATTTGTTAAAGCCAATTTCCTCTGACTTTGATGTATTTTCACATCAAAAGCTTTGAATGGGAAAAATCAAGCCCACTTAGTTAGCTTCATTAACACAGGTCCTACAATTGACAGGTACTACTTTTGCTGTTATATATATCTTGGATTCTGTTATTTCCACTCCAACTCATCTGATGAAGTGAGTCTTACCCATAAAAGCTCATTATACTATATTTTCCGTTAGTCTCTAAGGTGCCACAGGACCACTCGTTTTTAAAATTACAGACTAATACTGCTACTCCTCTGAGACTATTCTGATCTGTCAACAAAAAGGTGACAGCTTACTTCCTTTCCATCATCACACTTGTTAAAAAAACTATAATTTTTAAGCAGCTCCATTTCTCTAGAGTTCCACCATCATACAAACTTGGCACAAATTATTTTGTGGAATCAAAAGAACAGAACAAGAGAATCTTAATTTATACATTGAAAGCAACACTTACTGCCAAGCCCATCAGCATGTTTTCACCCACAGTAATCTGAATCCTCAGTCCGAATAAAGCATTCATTCCTTTCAATTTAAGTTTATTCATTAGTTGGGTGTGTACTTCATATTCCATAAATGGCAATAGATTACTGATGGATGTTGCATTTGCTTCAGCTTGAGCTTTCTTTTTCAGACGACATAACCTGTTGATGGAAATTGTCCCATATGTAGAATTAGTCTGTCTTAAGCATGTAAGCACTTTCCATTTTTAACCACTGATAAACTGTGTAAGTGATAAAAAGGAAACGTGTAGGCTTTTTTATATATTAATAAACCATTTAAGGTTACTTTTTGGAATTTAATGTCAGCACAACATAAAATTGACCCTTTTTGGCTTTTATCAAATTTTCCTGTAAATCTTTACCTTTAAATTTGACATTTTTAATAGGAAAATATCTGTTTAGACTGAAAACTAGACACAGTAGAAGTAAATGGTCCAGCACTAAATATGCTCCAGTTAATCCCACAAGGACACGTACTATCTCCTCTTCTCTTCAATATCTACAAGAAACCACTGGAAGAGATAGTGAGATGCCATCATCAGCTTGGAGTTACCAACAACATGCAAATGACACTTAACTACATCTCTCATTCTCAACTGATTCAACCACCATTACTAAAAAATTATCAGAAAGCATATAAAAAAAAAAAAAGTCAGCTCTTGGATGAAGAGCAGCTGGCTTAAACTGAATCGCTGCTGATCAGAAAGGGAAATGCTTCCAAAATTTGGTCAAAACACTGACACCAGCTTCCACTGAAGATTTCTAGTCTATGTTTGTCAATGTAACATGGACCCTGAATGTTCAATTTGACTCCTCAAAATACTTATATGACCAAGTATTTTCCAAAAATACCTTCTTTCACTTCCAACTTGCCAGGAAGCTTCACCCCTTCCTCCTGAAGGAGGGACTGGCCACAGTAATCCATTCATCTTTCATCTCCAGACTGAAGAGGAAGTTACTCATCCTGTGCAACAATGACTGTTCTTCAAGATGTGTGTTTCTGTGGGTACTCCACTGTTGGTGACGGGTAGTCTCCAAAGCCGCAGATCAGAGTCTTTTAAAGCAGTTATCATTTGGGCCGCGCATGTGCGAAAGGCACCTGGTGCCATTCACGCCTTGGTGCCTTGTACGAGCAGCCCAACCCTCCACCCTTCAGTTCCTCATGTATGCTCAGAAAGCCCAGGCTCCGAGTAGAGTAGAAGAAGGGAGGGTTATGGAGCACCCACAGGAACACACATCTTGAAGAATAGTCGTTACTGCATAGGGTAATTTCCTTTCCTTCTTCAAGTGATGTCCACATGGGTGCTCCACAGTTGGTTGACTACACAGCAGTACTCAGCATGGATGGTAGGACTTGGAGTCACTGCTTGGCAGCTGAGGATAACAACACTGTAGCCACTGCTGTATCAGCCGCAAGCTGAGGCATGATGGAATAATGCCTGATGAAGGAGTGATCAGATGACCAAGTGGCTACACTGTAAATGTCCCTGAGGGTCATATTGTTCAAAAAGGCAGCAGATGTGGCAGCTGCACGAGAGGAGTGTGCTTTTAGTGGATGTAAAAATGTAGTCCATGACACAGCAAAGTGGAGCAGTGCAGGGACTGACGTGTGCCTGCTGACACCAAGAAGAAAACCGTTTCAATTTCTACCAGTAAGTAATTCTGGTAGATGGCCTCCTGCTAAGAAGGAGAATAGATTTTACTTGCTCAGAACATTGGGATTGAGTCTGGTGGAACCAGATAGGAGCCACACATGTAGGTGAAGGGTGTGAGGCTGGAGGTGGAGTTGTTTCCCTTGGTTTTGAGAAAGGAAGTTGTGACGGTGAGGAAATGGATATGGTGGTTCTAGTGACATGCGATGGAGGTATGGGAACCAAGTCTGCCTGGACCACAAGGGGGCTATCAAGATAACTTGGGCCCTGTTGGAGTAAATCTTGCGCAGGACCCTGAGAATGACCGGGATCGGTGGAAATGCATAGTGAAGCAGTTTGTTCCAATGCATCAGGAAAGCGTCCTCCACATGGGAACAGAAGCAAGGACACTTGGTGGTGGGGGAAAAAAAAAAAAAATCTATGGACAGATAGCTCCATCAATAGAACATGGGCAAGCTCTGATGGATGTAACTCCCATTCGTGGTTGGTGGAGAAACTGCAGCTCAAAGCGTCCGCCGTGACATTGTTCACACCCGGGAGGTATGAGGCTCTTAAGGGGACACCGCAGTGAATGCACCAATTCCATACACGGATGGCCTCGGCACAGAGGGATCGGGAACAGGCATACCCTGCCTTTTGATATAGAACATAGTTGCCATATTGTCTGTAAGTACACAGATGACATAGCTGGTAATGTTGGGAGCAAAGCACGTGCATGCATTCCTCACAGCCCTGAGCTCGAGGAGATTGATGTGTATCATGGTTTCATGCGATAACCACCTGCCCTAGGCTGTGTGCTGTTGAAGGTGTGCACTCCAGCCCAGTAGGGAGGCGTCAGTAGTAATTTGCACCATTGGTTTGAGCTGACAGAAAGGAACACCCGCAAGAAGGCCATCAGGTAATGTCCACCATTTGAGAGAGTCCAATAGCTTATTCGGAATGGTAACAGATGTGAAGTAGGTGGTGGGACGGCATGTAGATTGACACCAGCCAATGTAGAAAGGGATAGAAGTGGAGATGCGCGAACTGCACCACTCCAGGTCCTGAGACTTCAAAAGGGCAAGTGCTGAAGCTTGTCTGTGTGACTCCTTTGGTGCTGAGGATGCTCGGGTCAGCCCCGAGGAAGTGAGAGAGCCGAAGAGGCGGTGAGGGTAGATGGTCTCACCACCCTGTGGTACTGGAAGTGCCCGGTGTGTGTCTCCTGCTAACAATGGGAGATGAAGACGGAGGAAGAGACTTTGCGGGAGAAGCTCTCTTCTTTGAGGCCTTATGTGGCCAGGGTGAGGCCAATCTTTTCTTTGCTGTCTCCGGTTGAGGTGGAGGCTGTAACTCATCTATGGGTTGCATAGACTTCTCAAATAAAATCATTTGGAGACTAAGCTCCCTGTTCTTTCTGGCATGGGCTGTCAGGCTACAGCAGTGTTCATGTTTCTGAGGTACACGAACCTCTCTTAGGCAGCGAATACAGGACTCATGACTATCTGAAACTGGCATGAATTTGTGACATCAGTCGCACTTTTTGAACCCCAGTGAGCCAGGGCGTCAGTGATGAACCCGTCTGTGGCTGCCTTTTTCTTGCCTTCTTTTTTCTCTCTTAATTTTGTATTTATTTATAATTTTGTAAGGGAAACAGAGAATAAAAAGGGGAAGGGGAGGAAAATAAATCACGTGGCCAGTCTTTTCAGTCAGAGCGCCGCCGCTGCCTGGCAGCTCCCCTCAGATGAAACTTTCACTTTTTTTTTTTAAACATAACGAGAATAACAACAACTAACTAGTCTAAGAAACAACAAACTAAGCTAATTAACTGCCTATGGAGAAAAATGCCTGAGGCTCCGTCCATGACTGAGGGCGGGGTTACCAAGGAACTGAAAGGAGGGCAGGTTGGGCCACATGCACAAGATGCCAAGGCGCATGCATGGCTCAACTGATAATTGCTTTAAAAGACTCCGATCTGCGGCTCCGTTGACTACCCATCAACCAATAGTGGAGTGTCTACGGAGACATCACTTGAAGAAGAATTACTACCACTATTTAAAGCTGAATATGAAGACAATGTACAGGCTCCAACTGGTACAGAACATATCTGCCCATCTTTCCCATGATACAAGCCACTATGACCACTTCAATTGTGTGCTCAAGTCCTTCCACTGGCTCCCAGTTAGCTTCCAATGTCAATTTTAGTCTTGCTCCTTATTTTCAAAAAAAAAAAAAAAAAAAAAAAAAAAAAAAAAAAAAAGGTCAAGCCCCAGTTACATCAATCTATGAATTACCACAACAGCTCTGCTCCTCTGGGACAACATGGATCTCAAAGCTCAGAACAAAACGTGAGATCTGGGGGAAAAGTATTCACAATCGAGAGGATCCAGCTATGGAATAATCTGCCAGAGAACAGAAAAACCCACAGCCTGACCATCTTTAGGAAAAAGTTTCAAAGACTTCCTCTTTAAAAAAGCCTTTCCACCACAAATGACACAGTTATAATACAATTTTGACACCATGACATCCTCCATGGATTTTTGTTAATGCTATTGATTTAATGTGGAAGGTGTTCAGGTACAACAGTGATGATCATCCATATAAAACTCTTAAGATGCTATCTTTTATTACCACATGATGCAAACTATTTAATTTGAACTTAAATCAGATTTATTTCTAGTCTGTCATAAAGATGACTATCTTTGAATTGGACAAAAGTAATCAGGAATCTGCTTGGAAGCACATAATAGCTTACAGATACACCCACACTCCAATAACCAAAAGAAAAAGAAAACTGGCAGGTGATAGAAGTCTTATACAGCAGTCTAAACTGAGCAGTAAAAAAGGCATACGTTTCTTATGCAGTCATACACCAAATGCTCAGAGATGTAAAACAAGAGATATATGTGGTCATTATTTCTATATGGTTCTAGACTTGCAACACTTAGTCCAACATTTGCCTCAATAAAAACATCTTCCATCTGGCATTATGAAGTTCATAGATCCCAGCACCCATGTATTATAGACTAGTATCAAAAAAGCACAAAACTAAAATTAATGACATCACAACAGGAAAAATACAAGCTTACATTTAGCTGCCAATTGCTTCATATACTTAAACATAAAATACAAAATTTGCTCTTTTGTTGAGCTACAGTAAAAGGACATTTGTTCTCCAGCACAGTACTAAAAAAAATAAATCCTACCTGGCTTGAATAAGACATCCCTTCCCAATAACCATTGCCTCTGTGGGCAGATCTATAGTGGTGAAAAGAACATCAGGAACCTTTTGTTTTCTGCAGTTGTAACAGTAAGTGAGATGAGCAGGAAATGGCATGTTCAGTTCATCGTACGGTATGTGGCAAAATCCACAACCCGGAGGTGAAGTTTCTTCTATCCTAGAAGTACATTTTGGAAAAGTATATTTAAAACACCTGTGCACCATCTTAAGAAATATTATGCACATGTGAGTATGAAATGGCCTATACATACAACTACATAAGCCATACATATGCAGCCAAATTCTGTTCTATTACATCTGTGCAACAGGTTAATGGGATTTTATCAATGTAACAGAACAGACAGAGGTGATGTGCTATTCTCTAAACAATAAAAACAGTATCTGTACCAACTGTTATCCAGGGATCAAGAAATGACAGCATAAAATGGCCAGTGGTTATATTAACCCAAGATATTATTGCAATAGCTTTAAGATCTAACTCTTGCTAGCTGTGTGTGGTCTGCAGTATATCATACCCTTACAAAGGAGTCTGTTGGGTAAATACAAATCAAATCTCTTTTACATGAACTATGTTTGAATAACCTATGCAAAATTAAGCAGCAGAAATTAAATGTCAGTCATCCTACTGGGGCATAGTATAATACAAGTAGTCATTATAAGGGAAAGATCCATAGAGAACTTCCCAAGATACAGTATGAAAAAAAACCTCACTATTCAATTAGTTGAAACAAAATATGTTAGCAGAACAGTTGCAAAAACACATGGAAGACTATAAACAATGCAGTCTGAAAAAAAATATGGTTTTGTAACATGCCATGTAAAAACCTCATTGTAAAATGTTGTTCTGTACAGAACTTCTGAGTAAAATTTTAAAAAGAAGCCAAGTGACTTAGGAATTTAAGTCCCATTGATTTTAAAAGAAATTTGGGCACTAAAGAGCCTGTCATTTTTGAAAATGAGACTTAGACTTTGTACACATTTCAAATTTGGTTATTTTATCTGCTTTTATTATTGAAAATAAATGTGATTCTCCCTTGAACATCCCATTCATCAAGATTATAAACTATGTCATGATCAAAAACTGATTTTGTTGTTGTTGTTGTAACATTAAGAATTTGACATTTCTTTAGATGTCAGCAGGGGAAGCAGAGGTTGAGCAGCAATGTATTAATGTTCTGTTGGGACATGAAAAAAGTAAAGTAAGGGATTTTGTATTTGTTTAAAAGAGTCAAGTCATAGTTGCTGGAAAAGGTAATAGTCTCTTCTTAATTTAAAAAAAATCCAAAACTAAATATTGAGATACACTGCATTACAGTGAAGTGATAAAATTGTATCTTTTGCCCTGCACTAAACCCTTAGGATATATGATTATTTCAGTGAAGATACTGAAAGAGTCCTATTGACATACAACAATTTGTATATCTTGTCTGCCCTCAATTATCTTGCAAGTCCCTCTCTCTTAAAAAAAACAGAGCAAACAAAAAACACAGAGGTCAAATAGCCAACAATTTGTGTTAGTTGGCCAATTCAATTTTTTTTCTTTTCCATCAACCTTTATAATTTTGTTTAAAATCTTCAGTTTAAACATATATTTTTAATATTTGTGTTCAATTTTGTTTTATACTCAAAGGTATTTTATTTTCTATATGGCCACTGTATGCAACAAAAACAATGGTGCACAACCAAGATTTGGATTATACAAATCATCATATGACTGTCACTTTTTCGAATGTGCTACAAAGGTAAGAAAGATATGTGAAGAGTGGCAAAGAAAAAGCTTGAGTTATAATTCTGTGTTAGTAGTCAAACGTGTTACCTTATTCAGGCTGTTAGAAATAAAAACAGAATATCTAATTTGGTGCAGAGTTCCATTACTTCTGTTGTTGTTGTTAGTGAAAAAAAATCAGTAAAGTGGTTGGTCCCGCATCCTGCACTGTAACACTGTAACCTACCCTAATAGAGAAGAACTATCTTGGTTCTGAGGAAAAAAATCAACCTCTCCCTTCTCTGACCCTATGGAAAAGAAGCCAGGCTGCCATGACAACCTTTGTTCCAAACAGCCTTCCATGGTGCCATCCTGGAGAAACCTAGGGTTCAGTACAGCCGCTGTGCCAGACGCAGATAAAATACAGACCTCTTCACTATAAAAAGAAAAGAATTACGAAGACGTGAATTCCTAATTTCATGTTAAATATGCTTTTTCTTAAAGTAATCAGTTTAAAAAGCTTGTTCAAAAGCCACAGTGAATTAAAAATATCTGTTAACCTTTGTGAAATCAAGATAGCAGCAATAACAATACCTAGCAGATTAACTAATTAAACCACACAAATAGCCTTGTGAGATGATATGTCAATTTTAAATGGAGAAAAATGAATGCAGATAAATTAAAGAGACATGCCCATAGCTGCAAAGAGACTCAATATAAGAAGTGGAATTTTAAAATAAGAGTTCTTGCTCCTATTTCTGTTCTTAGCCCACTAGAATACCCAGGAAATACAGATTTAAGAAACCAGAGAATGCCTGGGAATGTTGCAGAATAGGCGTAGTTGTTTACCAAAGTTAAGGATGGAAGCTGAAAACCCCGTCATCCAACATTCACTCTCAAAATGCAGTTACAAAGCAACACAGACAAGCTGCTTCTTAGTAATTCATGGGATAAAAGCAAAAAAAGGAAAATTTTAAAGTCCAAACATCAACTACAGTGTTACATCTATGTAATATATTCTATTCTATGTTTAAAAGAGCTAAACCATATCAATGTTAAAACAGTAGTGACCATACAACATTTCATGTTTCTACAATTTTACAAATTTTAGATAGTGAACCAAGACTATAAGGGAAAACACCAAATCAAAGCTATTACACTGAAAAACAACACAGATGCCCTTCATCCTCTCTTAGAATGAGAAATCTGTCTTATTTACCTGTAATTTCTAATGTATTACCTCCTCCTGACCCAACCCTCAGATACAGCATGTCTGGCAAGCCAATACTGTAAAAGACTCAACTACTTATTTAAGGCATGGAATCAGTTTGAAATTAAAATCATCAGGGGGACTGGACCCATATATTATTATTCTACTATCAGTGAAGAAGTATTTTCAACGCTAACCCCTATCAATACATCAAAATGTAAAGTATACTATTGATTGTCTACATAAATTTATGAAAAAGTAGTATGGTCCTGGCCCATACCAAAATAAAATTTAGTATTAAAGAAAAAAAGGAACTGAACTACTGATTATTTATGGAAAAAAACTAATTTATAATCAGGATGAATAGATTCCCATTTTCACTACAAGCCCTACCCTACCACAGCATGGAAAACTTTACTCACAAAATGATGAATTTGAAAAAAAGGAAAGCTTGTGTAAGTTAAAGACTTTGTTTTTTTCAGCCAGCACATTAGTCCTCATAGTATACAATAAGGCCATAAACCTGGTAGAAACTGTCGTGACATTTTCAGATTGTCCATGTCTGGTCATCTTCTACCATGATGCATTCTTTTATTCATCTTCTGAAGATTCTCTTTGGATGCGTTCTTCCTTTTTATAGCTCACCATTGTCACTGCAAACAGAGACTAATTTTCCATCTGGTTTTGTTCTTTAAGGGAAAAATCTTAACATCACATAGTCCTTCCAGTGGTTGGAATGAGATCAAATGGATGGTAGAATTTCTTCTTGAGATGTATGCATCACCAGCAGGAAAGTCCAAGGACAGCTTTATCCTTATAAATACATAATATAGTTCCTCTGTAAAGGGGATACTTAGTTCTAAGATCACGATAGCTAAGGAAACAGCTATTTGGAAGGCCAACTTAAGAGCCAGGACTTAAAAAGATAGTTCATATAGATTGTTGAGCAGAGTTTGTCACATAATGCAGCAACTCCACATTAAACATGGATGAATAGGCAGGTTATGGAAGCACTGAATCAACCTTGAAAACCTTAAGAGAAAAATAATGTCAAAACATCACAAATACAGGATGAACCTCTCTAGTTTGGCACCCTCTGGTCAGGTAACAGCTGTGATTCAGCATGATTTTAGTTATCTGGATGTCCATTAATCATGCATGTGGCCAAAGATCCCATAAAGTTTGTTTACAGACACCGGTCCTGGCTCTCAGTGATCTCTGCTGTTATTTAGCTCTAATGTACCCCAAATGTCTTCTAAGAGCCCAGTAGGCAGTGGAAGTGGTGGTAATGCTGCTAGACATATTGACATACTGTAGTTCAGCAAATTCTTCAGTTCAGCACTAGTCAGGTCCTGAGGGTGCCTGACTAGAGATTCAACCTGTATTTTGAAATTACTAGGGCTTGGGCCCATACTGAGACAAACACTAGAACTATGGTGTTGACTTGATTTCAGGGGAAAAGAAAAACCCCCAGCACAAGTGCTCATCTAAAGGAGCTCTTTCCTGTGTGACTTCTAATGAATCGGAGTCACAGAACTGGAAGAACCTTCAAGAGGTCATCAAGTTTTGTGCCCTGCACTGATGGCAGGACGAACCATCTTCTTCACCATCCCTACCATGTGTTTGTCTAACCTGCTCTTAAAAATCTACCATAGAGATTCCACAACCACTCTAGGTAATTTATTCCCATGCTTACCCACTCTGACTGTTCAAATTTTCCTAATGTCCAACCTAAATCTCCTACTATGCTGCAATTTATCTTCATTGCTTCTTGTCCTATTATCAAGAGGTTAAGAAGAATAATTTTTCTCCCTCCTGCTTGTAACAAACTTTTAGGTGCTTAAAAGCTGTTATGTCCTCTCTCAATCTTTCCCTTTCCAGACTAAACAAACAAACAAACCCAGTTCTTTCAATCTTCCCTCAGAGGTCATGTTTTCTAGACCTTTACTAATTTTTGTTGCACTTCGGTGGATTTTCTCCAATTTGTCCACATCTTTCCTGAAATATGTTGCACAGAACTGGACACAATATAGAAATGCTCCAACTTAGTCTAGCACTGAAAAAATCTCTTCTCAAATATCTTTATTCTCTGATCTAACAGTTGAACTAAAGTGGAAATCATGACACTGATGTTCTAAATATGTGAAATTTTCAATTCTAGCCATCCCAGGGTTCTAGTTATCCAACTGAAAACCTTCACTGCAAGACTACAGTCTTGCTCGGTCACTCAGCTCTTATGTTTAGGATCCCTTTCAAATGTACAACTTTTATTTACATACTTGATTCTGCCACACTGAATAGCATTTCAGCCATCTCCATGTTGCTTTGCTTCTAATCTCTTTTCCTTTCCTACCTACCCAATTATACTACTTCAAGTGTGTGTGGAATTACTAATATGTTTATCTTGAACTAGGAAAGCCACCTGAAGCTGAGCCAGACAAGGGTGTCCTTGGTGCTTGAATGTCTAGGGAACATATGTGACCCCTCATTTTCCCTCTCTGCTATTATGGAGGTGATGCCAATCATCAGCTCTTTAAGTGTGTTTCTTCTCCTTGCTCCTTTGTAACTGATGCCTGCTGAATATCCTAGTTTGGTTCTGGTTGCTTTCTGGAGCTGAAACGAGATATGACCTTCTCTGGACCTGACAGGCTGGAAGTAGATACAAGAATTCCATATTGTTCTCCCCAAGTTTGTAACAAAACACTTAAATACAGAAGGTGGGTGAGATATTCTTACCCTTCAAAGCATGGGATAGGTCAGTGCACTTCTGCTTCTTAGCTGGCAGTGTGTTGTTGAGCTGGCCCCTTGTATTCCAGTTGGATGGAAAGCAGCCTAGCATAGCTATTGGAGCCATAGCAGTTGAACCTAACTGCTCTCTGAGAGACCTACTTGTCTTTATCACTTTAGGGAACACATTACTGTGGAATGAAGCCACAGCTATGACCATTTTGACGTCTGTGTCTGGGAAAGCGATTTGACTATTTAACATGAGTGGAAAATTGCAATCCTTTACATTTTGGCCACAAAGACTATACACATTATTTTCTCCCTGTGGAACTGGAGGCAAAAATCATGGCCAGTATTTCTCAAAGAGAGATCCCAGACAGGAGCATTCAGCCTGCAGTACTCCAGCTCTGGGAGACAAGATCCTCTTGGTCAGTTTACAGGCAATTCCTAGAGAAAGACCCCCTGCTTCCATGCCTTAAAAACGTCTATTTTACTTCTGAATTATCAATCATTCCTTGACAATAAAGTGCAACATATTTAAGTGAAATGTCCAGGCATTATGGCAAATAAGAACTTGAGAATTAAACAAGTTAATGTTAACTGACAAAAGAAAATACACAGACTTAAAGTCTAGCAGTAGCAGGATAAGGAATAGTTTTGACAAAGGCTACAGAATTAATTCTGAAAGACATAAGATGACACAGCTGTTTATCCCACATTTGAAACGTATGATGAAAGATATTTTAGTAAACTCTTCAAAACTGGTATGCTACACGATATCAGTATCTGACTTGTATTCTCTATCCCCATTTTTAAACTACAGAAGATGGTACAGAATTATTTTTCTATGGCATTTAGAAAATCAAATCATCATGATTTACCAAATGCTAGTAGATTCACTGTAGCCCACTACAGCATGACAACCCAATGCCTTGGCATGGGATTTTATCTCTTGTCTGATTTCTGCCCACCACGCATCTCGTGTTTCTGGTTCATCTGAAAGACAAAGTATAAATCAGTTAACTATTCTGTGGCACATCAATGTGATTAAACTTTAAACTGTCTATTAAATGCTGTTTTAATGTGTTATAATACACTTGCCACCTTGAATGTTTTCCCCCTACCTATTTTGTCTTACTCAATAAACACAAGTAGTATTGTTCACTACTTGAGAAAAAAGGACAACATGATTCATTTACTTCCTTGTTTCTCACCACTGGAAATAGAATTTGTTGGATTAGCTGTGTTTTTATTGCTGTCCCTACAGCAGCAGCAACCAAAACACTGTAGCCTCTGCTCTAAATTTTACCCACTCAAAGATCATATTGTTAATTTACCAAGAGCCTGAGAGCTGTTAATTTGCATAAAGTGATATAGATTTTAAATAGCCACATCTCCATATTAAAGAGTAGGTCACAGGTCAACACAGCTTTGAGGTCCACATCTCACATTTTCAGTACTTGTCACCCAATGAAACTGGGTATGTTTTAAACTCTTATTTCTCAAAAACTATTTGTTTAGCATCCATACCTTATTAACCAAATTAATTTTACTATCTATATGGTCAGGTCAAAGAATTTTTAAAAATACCATCTACATTTCCTGAATACTTCTTATATTAAACATTCAAATGCAGTAATAAATGCTACCAAAAAGCTTCTGAGTAACATTCATTTACAAAAATACTTTTTAAACAAAGACTCTAATCCTGCAGATCCTCCACCTGTAGAATCAGTAGTTCTGGTGTAGATTCTGCAACATTGGTCCCTGTTCTTTCAAGAGTACATTCATATATCTACAATACTTATATTTAAAAGTTGTTTAAATTTTTGATATAATATAGTCAATAAATCACTAATACATAGATCTCAGAGAGGTAGCCATGTTAAATACTAACACATTTATTAGGGTATTAGGGCATGCTGCACAGGGATCTGCCTACATGGATGGACCCTTATGATTTCAGAGTCCCACTGAAAGAGGACTTTGCATAGGCACAAGCACATGCCTGTACAGATTTATTTGGAAAATTAGGGCTCAAAACACCAGTTCCAAAATGAGAGTCATACTGGGAACCAGCCATGTAAACGTTTTACCACAAGTGCAGCATGATGAATCTCAGTATATATAATGTACAGGACCCACACACAACATATTAATCCCATGACTGGGCTAAGTTTCAACAAACTCACAAACTTTAAAAAGCAGCTGCTTGGAATTTTTGTGAATTAGATCCAAAATACTACTTGCAAAATATATTTATTTGAAAATACACTTCAGCTTTTGTTTTAGAAGGATTTCTGCAGCTCTAAAATAGAAACTAGCAATTATTCCTTCTATCAATAAAAAGCTTACAAGGATATTTGTGGGGAAATACAGTGTATTTTGCTGAGGTTTACATTGTGCTCTCCAGCTATTCCTGATCTTTAACACTTGCATTCATGGCATTCTAACAACTCTGCAAGCTTCATTGGAGGAAAGAAATATATTAAACAGCAAAAAACTAACTAAAGAAAAATCTTAGTGAAATATGCATGTGTGTGTAATATATATATATTATACACACACACACACACACACACACACACACACACACACACACGTCACTCTTCATAGGAATTCACTACAGTGAGAATTGCAATTTACACTCTAAAGGAATTTGTTACTTGCACTAACTTAATCATAAAACAACTGCCATGTTAGCCAGTTTACACTGTGTTTAGTAATAAAAACCCATGCACTGTGATTTGTGTATTTCTCTTAACTGCAGAAGTGAATAAACTGGTTATACACTTAAAGCAACATTAATGTAAGTTTTGTATGCTCTCACTAATGGGAGCATTAGGTCATTAAAAGCTATTTTGACTACATACTTGAACACAGGAAACTCGGCCCTCACTGAGAATCTGCACTCATTCAGGTCCCATGCTTTTCACCTGCCAGAAACTGGGAACACTATAGAGGTAGTCCTTTCAAATTCTAGGGAGAGAACTACAAATGCCAGCCAAAGGGGAGGCAGATGTAGAAGAAAGAGCGGCAAGCATATTCTGAAGTGTGCCATCCCTAACACTCTCTGACCTGTGGGATATTCTCAGTGAGGCAGGTCCAGAACGTAAAATCTCAGGAGGGACCCCTCTACCTAAACCCAATCAAGATAAATAATTCAAACAATGTGTATGTCTATTACATAACTAAGTTTGCTAATGCTGTAGTGTACAACAAGAGAAGTGGCACTTACATTAGCTACTCAGCATACTTCCTGATTAGTTAGAATGGGCAACAGGTATCTAACTGGACTCATTTGTCGAAACAGTCCTCTACTACATTATGGCTTCGTGCAGAGAAACATTTGCAACAACAACAAAAAGGGACTAGAATCTCATTATCTTAGTATGCTCCTTTTTTGCAGCTGTGCATAAAGAGTTTGATGCAAAAGGATCTACTACAATGCTTATCAGTTTCTCACTGCAACATTAAGTATGGAAAGTGTTACAGTTGGGCAACAGTTGATGCTGCTTACTGCTGCTGGTTCACAGACCAAAAAAAGTGCAACAAAAAAGGGGAAGGATGTCAGAAAATATTGAACTGTCAGGAGAAAAACAAACAGGGAAAGAAAAAGGTGAGAGAAGAAAGAGCAATACAAATGCAACCAGAAATGCAACTCAAACAAGGATGGGGTGGTAGTGAAACCAAAGAGAAACAAGTGGACAGAGAAAAAACAGCAGAACCAACAATGGTTCCCCACAATGGTACCACATATTTTCCCCCACTGAGATTTTGGGTATGAGGACTACAAAGTCTAGGAGTGAGCTTCCTAAAATATTAGAAAACCATTTTACAACTCACTTCACACTAAAACACTGTATATTATATGGGGGAGGGTGCAGTCATAGCACCTAAGAGACTCACTGCTATTTCTTTAAGCTGTAGGCTGCTCAGACAACACTTCACCCCTCATTCTTTCCTCATATTTTGGCCAATATATCAGGAATAGTAAAATGAAAAGTAAAAGCATTATTAATCCACAGTAATATCATGGACCTGATCCCACTCCCATTAAAGTAAAAAACTGTTTTCCCCATTAATAATGGGAAACAGGACTAGGCCCAATACCATTGATAAATGGTCAACCAATTGTCATTACACAAGATTAAAAAGAAATCCCACAGGAGCCATATTTGCCAACAAATGCATAGGAGTGAAGAGACCTTCTTATGTCTTTTAAAAGCAGGGCTATTTTTTCCAAATGTGGTAAGATATTGTGAATCAAGATAATTTATATATATGTGAACATATAAAACACTCTACATTAACATAGAACACTATGCATTAGCATTTAGTACACACAAACTTACCTTTGCATATTAAAATTCAAAATGATTTTATACAATTAAAGTCAGACACCACAACATTGGAATAGTAATTGATACAAAACACTGAATGCAGTGCAATGTGTAGGCATTCATATTTTTGGACAAATATATTCACCACAAGCAGCCTTTTATTTTGACACATGAGCCACACAATTCCACATGGGGATGCCATTATAGCATTTACAAGTTTAGTAAAGCTAAGGATTTACATAAACATTAAAGGAGTTAGGGGAAGCAGGATGGCATGTGTCCAGTACACTCCAAAAGGGTGTCTGTTTTGTTTTTGGCTAAAGCAAAAGCTTAAAGAACTAAGGGTTCGCAAAGCAGTTCAGCAGACAGTAGCCAGAAACGGTGGGTTTTTTGGCGCATGCTTGGATCAGGTGACAGTACAGACTGAAAACTATGGCAGCTCACTGAAATGGTTACAGAAAGTAATGGCCCTGAATTCTAGGTGAAAGCAAAGGCAAGCATACATAGCACTCAATCACAAGCTTTTCTAGCAAATCTATTAAATAGTTTAGCAAGGGTTTTCTAAAACTTTAAGCAAAAGGTTTGCAAAATTTCTATTGCTGTTAACTGCTCTTTATTGTTAACCAGATTTGTGAATATTTAATTAAAGAACGTCTGTATTAACGTTTCAACATCAGCATGATGCTTCCATCAAAGGCAAATTATTAGCATATTTTTTTCTAGAGCTGAAAGATTTGACAAATTATGTAAATGAGAAGGTATTCGTCAGATACAGTGCAAACTAAATCCTGCTCCAACTGAAAAGTCTAAAACTTACTGTTTATTGAACAGTTTTGGAAAATGCAAACAAATGCATCACAACTGTGTTCTAAAGCTATTTTCTTGAACCCCAAATATTCTTTCTAATCAGTTCCAATTGCAGTCAGTTTTGTGTGTGTGTGTGTTTTAAGAATGCAAGTTTGTATATAGACACAGGACAAAATCCTATCTGTCTCCCATCTCTCTGGATGGTGACTCCTAGACAGAGCAGAACTGATATAGTTATACTATTCTGGGTGGCAAGGGGGAATATATTTCCAGAGTCTAGATTCTCAGCATCTTCCCTGCATGGAACCTGTATTTTTTTTCCAATGGTTAAATTAGGCCAACTTTCAGGGGCTCAGTGAGTCAGAACTATGTTCTGAGAGCTCTCATCTTGCACTGGAGAATTTAAGCTTATTTTTTTTAGAGTCTGTAAATCCATAAATTACAAATATAGCCATCAAAATATCAACTGAATGTAAACTGATGCAGATAATGTAAACTGGCAGTGTCTGCAGATCGTCTGAAATAACAGCTCTATGAAATATGAACTGCTGCAGTTGATTTCAATTGTGTGTTAACACTGAAATCTAATTATGAAAATTTAGAACACCAGCATTAAGAAAGGAGAAAGACATTTGTGAAGGATTTTCACAATATACTGAGTGTGGCATTTCTTGCTGATGTCTCAGAGTGGAGCTTAGGATTGGGAGAGTATCTATATATTTCAAATTCAAACTTTGGATCTTTCATTGTACAGAACCATCACCATATACTGTACTTTGTGAAGCAGGGATTCAGGAACAGTGCAGTAGGGCTATTGTAACCCCAAAATTAATGGAGTGGACAGACTGACTCTCTTCTACTCTATAACTTGAACTCCCTTACCTCCACCTCTCGGAACTCTTTTTTGTCAAATACTCTTAACTACACTTGAAAATAAAGAGTAGAGGTTTGGGGAAAGAGATCCTACATTTAGAGTATGGTCCAGATAAAACCATGATCACTCTTTTTTCCACTGATGAGAGCAATTCGCTCACCTGTTGCTCTGGTACTGGAAAGAATTTCCAATACAACGTAATAGTATATTTTGCAGTGTGCATTTTCAGGAAACAAATCTGTTTTGTTGACAGGAACTGTGCTGCTCTCAAGCCCAAGAACAGATCTTACGATCTTTTCTGACCCTCAGATACCCTATGTACAACTAGGACTGTCTACTGTAAATCTAAAATTTTTTCATTACTAGCCACTCTCCAGATGTTGATAGGGCCCAAAACTCCCAGCCCTACCCATCTACACACACAGAGGTCAAACATGAACTGAACCTACAATAGAATAAGAGGAATCTAATCTTTAGAGACAGACTTTTTAATCCTCCTCTGGTTTGAAAATTTCATTCAATCACCAAAGCTAAAATGTATGGGGATGAAAACATTGCTTCTTGTGATAAAATTACTTTATCCAATTTCTGTAACTGAAAGGCCCAAACAACCTGTAATAGGCTAAAATTGCAAAACCAGTTAAGCATATCAGCAAATGGAAAAAAAACCCGAGAAAATTTAAAAAGCTCATTTAAAAAGCTTACACAAAAGACAAAATATTCTGCTCTCAACTAATGATTTTGTGGTAGTGCTCTGCATCGTCATAGGAGATCAGGTTGGATTCCCAAGCCTCAAGTGCTGCTTAAACAAGAAATTCAACTTTCTTTAGAGAGGAGTTTTATAGAACAGCAACTTCTTCAACCAATTAAAAAGCAGCTTTAAGAATATCTGGTAAGATCACTTAGTCTAGGCTAAAATTCTGATGGATGCAACACTTCAGGACGTGGAAACAATGAAAAAAAGTTGGAGGGGAAGACTATTCAAGGGTCTCACAGAGCTACAGTAGATGTCTAAAACAGAAAGAAGCAAAACATAGCAACTCCCCTCCCAACACAGACAACACACTGACAAAGTAGCTTATTAAATTCTAGACTTCTTGACTATCCATTACACACTACAGTAAAACTCCAATTGTCCGGCATCCAGTGGTCCGTCACTCCCGACAGTCCGGCACCAACTGGAACCCGGAAGTGCTCCAGCCAGCCAGACAATTGGAGCTGCTTCACGCCGCTTCCCCAAGTCCACTGCTGCCACTGCTGAAACTAACCAGTGGTGGATTTGGGGAAGAGGCACAGAGCAGAACAGCTGGGATGCTGCCGGGTTGGTCCCGCAGCGCTGTCCCTCAACCCCCTGCTTGGCACCCGGCAGCACCCCAGCTGCTCTGCTCTGCTGCCGAAACTGACGAGCGACGGACTTGGGGAAGCTGTGGAGCAGAGCAGCTAGGGTGCTGCTGGGCGCCGAGCAGGGGGGTGAGGGGCGGCGTTGTGGGACCAACCGGGCAGCACCCCAGCTGCTCTGCCCGCCGTTTCCAAGTCCGCCGCTCGTCAGTTTCAGCAGCGGTGGACTTGGACCAACCTGGCAGCACCCTAGCTGCTCTTCCCCGCTGCTTCCCCAAGTTGCCGCTGCCGCTTGCAGCCCTAGCTGGCCTGTTGCCGGCGGCTGCGCGGGGCTTCCCCCACCTCCCTGCATAAGGCTGGACGGTTTGCCCCATGCTGCGCCGTCCCCCGCCGACCCCCCTCCCCTTCCGGAGTACTTCCTGATATTCCAGCATATCCGATAATCTGGCACCCCCTGGGTCCCAAAGGTGCCAGATTATTGGAAGTTTACTGTACTTCTCTATAGGTGCTAACTTCCTATATTTGTAACCTGGTCAGAAGACAAACAAGAACTGTTAAAAATAATTATGGATACAGTGCACCCTAGGCATCTTCTCTACTTGTTTTGGCCTCACAGATTAGCATAGTATAAAGACGGCCTACAACAACTGAAGCAAGGGGGAAGAAAACTACAGTGCCAATGATGGAAATCTCAGGTTTAACTGTAATGACTGCAAAAAAGATTATTTACAAAACTCTTATGCTGTGATGGTTAGGAAGAAACTGTACTTTGGATCTATCAAGGTGTCTGAAAAATTCTAACCTGCAAATTGTTATAGGTGGTGGGCAGATGATTAGAATACCTTCCCCTCATTTGGCCAACGAAACCCAAACTTTCTATATTCATAAGAGCAGAGTCCATACGGGAAGGATCACCAATTTTTCTCCATTTGAGCTTTCATCCAAGTTTATTCACAAGAATAAACAGGAAAGTGTTGGAAATATTTTGGTCATAAAATTGTGCTTGAAGCCCATGTCCAGAACTCCACTGATAAGAGTTTGCCAACATCTTTATGAGGGAAAATAGGCTGGCTGTTTCCTATATTTAAACTATCACGTGCCATAAAAATATTGGCTAGTGATTGGCCTGTATCAATGCTGCCATTTTTGGTTGACAGGTTAAGATTATTCAGAAGGCCAGACCAGACAGTGCAGGTCCTGAGGGTGCCAGATTAGAGAGTTTTAAACCTGTAGATGGTAAATATGGTCCCACATTATTTTAGTTAGCTGGATGTCCACTCATGGGTATGTCTAAGCTTCCTATGATCCCATAAAGTTTGTTTACAGCCATCAGTCCTGGCTCTCAGTGTTCTGTGCTGTTATTTAGCTTTAATTTACCCCTAAATGTCTTTTAAGAGCCCAGTAAGCAGTGGAAATATTGACCACCTGTGGTCCGGCAAATTTTCTGGTTGCCAGACCAGAGTGTGCTGGACTAGAAAGGCTCAACCTGTACTATAAACTTGCAAGAGTTTGTTTCTGAGCAACAAAGTCTGTCTATTTGTTCAAGAATGCCTCCTAAATGGTAAGAGCTAAGACCAGCAAATTTAATATGCAACTTCCTCTTATCATAACTTAAAGCAAAGCCAGGGTTTGGTTGTGAGAGAGGGGAGGAAGTGTGTCTTCCCCAGCCGTGTTCCAGGACGTACAAAACCATACAGAAAAGAGACAGAATCACCAGGCAGGTGAAAGGGGCTGTCTGGAAGCATTCTTCCTCACCCCCCTTTCTAGGGCAGCCTCCAACTCCCTAGGCGCCCTGTAAGAGGGGGGTGGGGGGGGAAGAGGGGCTGCAGCTCCCCTTGTCCCTGATTTGTACATGGAATACTGCTGCCTGCTCTCCATCAGGGAGCGAGGGGAAATTGAACAGTTTGCTCCATTCCTCACTCTGGCTGGGGAGGGCAGACGAATCTGGACCTGCCCCAGTTGGGGGGACATGCACTCCTTTCTCAGCTGCAGTGGCCATAGAAAGGTGCTCCAAGTTGTTATGGTGAGAGAAAGCTGGGCAAGTCCTCTCTCCCCAGGGCAGCCTGCATACTGAACCCCTCATCCCCAATACACCAATGCAGTGCAAAGCAGCCAGAATCCAACAGCCATTTACAGAGGGTTTACTTTTACTTTGCATTACCAGGGTAACACAAAGCAGTCAAAGCACACTGGTGAATATGGCCTTGAAATTCACATATCAGTTTAAAGAAATGGGTTACGGTTACTGTTACAGTTGCTATGTGATGATGGAGCAGGAAAAGCTCAGTTTCGGAGTCTCATGCTTTATGGGAATCCCTGTGCTCTTAGCTCAAATACTTCAGTAGTGTCGTCTAGGGATGAAATAATGTATCCAGTCAAACGATTAACTGATAAACGGATGCTTATCAGTTAATGCTACTGGCTACACGCAAAACATACTCCCTCCCCCCGAGTAAATTTTTTAGCAGGCTGGTCGGCAGGCTGACTGGTTCAGTCCTGGCTCCTGCTGGGTCCCTTAGCTACTCCCCGCTGCAGCTTTGCTCCTCTAAAATTTTGGCAACTTTTAATAGGGATTAGGGATGTAAGCGACAAGTCAGCTATCCGATAAAAGCTTATTGGATAGTCAACTAGTCCCTCAACTAATTGCTTCCCTCCCTTCCTCTACCAGAGGCATCAAGGGCGAGGAGCAGGAGCCGGTGCTTGGGGGAGCCAGCTTAAAAGCTGGCTCCTCCCAGCACAATCTCTGCAGGGGGCAGGGGAGTAATGGGGACCAGGTACGAGCCAGGAATCAGCTGATTCCTGGCTCACGCCCAGTCACAGACGCTGCACCTCTGCTTTTTAAATGTATTAAGAGCTTGGCGCATGCTGGTCCCCTTCCCCCTGTTGCACCAGACTTTTTAATGGATTAAGTGTTGGCTCTTAATACATTTAAAAGGCTGGTGCATAGAGGGGTGGAACCCTGTGCGAGCTGGGAATCAGCTGTCCCGGCTAGTGCTGGGTACCTCCTGCTGCACTTTAGACGTTTAAACGTATTAAGAGCCAATAGGACCATGAACTAACCCCACTGCAGCTCCCCCGCTTCTCGACTAATCAACTAGTTGATGGAAAATCCATCAACTAGTAGATTAGTTGATTCGACTAAATTAAACATCCCTAATAGGGATGTGTATATTTGTAATTAAACAAGACCGAACTTAATAGGCAAGTATTCCCTTAAGGAGTTCTAGAACCAATAAAGGATGCTGCAATAATCATATCCTGAAATAAAATATAATCTTTAAATTCAAAGTTTAGCCAGGGTTCATCCCTGATTGGGCTGCCTAATAATGCATCCTCTTCTCCAGCTTTAAAC
The DNA here is from genome assembly GCA_019425775.1 of Rafetus swinhoei. Classification (NCBI taxonomy): domain Eukaryota; kingdom Metazoa; phylum Chordata; order Testudines; family Trionychidae; genus Rafetus; species Rafetus swinhoei. Next base: position 231,552,736 of record CM033437.1, read on the forward strand.
TTAAAAATGGTTTCTATTATTGCCTTACCCTAACTTTACATTTTGATAGCTCCTACTGCACCTGCTCTTTATCTCAGATAAATGCCACTTAAGCAGCTTTTAACTGGACACTTAGATACCAAAGTGATCGGCATCTTCTAAATCAGGGGTGGGCAATAATTTTTGCTGGGGAAGAGGAGGAGAGGAGAGCCACTCCAAGTTTTTGGAAAGTGGTCGAGGGCTACACTCTTTCATGGTATTAATGGAGGGGGGGTGAGGAGGCTGGGATGGAGGCTGGGTGCAGAAGGGAGCTTGGGGTGAGGAATTGGGGTACAGGAAAGAGGATGAAGTCTGGAAGGGAGTTTGGGTGAAAGAGGCAGTTGTGACCTAGGACAAGGGACTGGGGTGCAGGGTTTTCAGATGTGACCTATAGTAGGAAGGGATTGTGATCTCAGCAGGAGATTGGGGTGCCAGATGTGGAAGGGGGAAAAAGGTGAATGTGGAGTAGCAGGGCAGAAGTGGGGGGCAGAGGGTTGGGGAACGGAGGGGCTGGGGTGCCAGAGGAAAGCGCTGGCCAGGAGACTTACCAGCCAGCAGCCAAACCAGCCTGCCTGCCGAGCTAAAGGCTTGTAGAGCTTAAAGTGGTATCTACCTGCTAGGACCATGTGCTTGAGTGAGTAACTGAGCAGGAGGGGAAGGGGGGGGGCTTTGCTTCGTGGCTGCCTCAAACAGGCAGCTCCCACTGGCCAGTTTCTGGCCAGAAACCAGCCAAAGGGATTGTGCTGGGGGCAGAAGTAATGTCTGAATCTTCCCCCCTTCCCTCTGGACTTAAAGAGAAAGCGCCCCTTAGCATTTCTGAATGGTGTGCGGGACTAGCAGGGAAGCCTTCCTGGGGCTCCCCACTGCCTCCACAGGCCGGATCCAGCCCATGGGCCATACTTTGCCCAGACCTGTTCTAAATACTTAAAACAGACGGTGGCTGTTACTGATATGACATGCTAGCTGTGAACTAAAAAGACATTAATTTTAGAATTCTAAGCAAAATGTTCTAAATATCAATGGGAAGACAACAGTTTGACTGCTAATGAAGAAAAAAATGACCCTAAGGCTTAACAGTTTATACATCAGCAACACGCTACAAATTACAAAAGATGTTCTAGGAATAACCTGGACAGAATAAAGTACAACTCAGTCTGTTTGGAAATCATAAGCAATGCAAATAAAATGTAAAGATTGGCAACAGTTCAAATAAATAATCAGTTTACACATACTACCGGCTCTAACGAAGGCAAGCAGTCTGCTAGTAAAATAATCCTACATTATCTACATATTAAGGGTTTAGCACTAACCAGCATTAGCTAGAACAAACCAGTTACTGTTTCCTATTTTAAAACAATCTAGTCACAGTAATCCCAGCAATGCACACACAAATAGATAGTCTGCTCATTCAGAGTTCAAGGAGACTGCTACACAGTGTGACTGCAACAGTACTGAAGGTACAGATCCTTACCAAGATAAACAAGTAGCAGTTTTAAAAAGAACACTGAAAATGTGTTTCATATTTAAACATGTTTAAAATTAAACTTTCTGCTGATTATAATAGTCCTTACAGGTTGAAGACAGAAATGTTACAATGTTTTATTATTTACAGAATTGAATGTCAAACATGGTCATGATAATTTCATGGTCAGCATGTAATTTTCAAATTTGCAAGTGTGAAGATGAAAAAAAAAAAAACCACTTGTTTTCAGTGAACCTGGTCTGAATGAAATGTCAAACTTAAATATTTAGCTCTTTCTAATTTTTCCAGGCTTTAATTTGTTACATTATACTGCTGAAGGCACCACAACTGTGCATTAGTATCCTCTAGTACAAACCTCTGAGCCCTGCAAATCTATATAAACATCCACTTTATATCTGTGGATATCTGCATCCATGGATGTGGATGTGGATGTATACGGCTCATTTTTGCAGATACGGATGCTGATGTGAATACCAATTTTTTTTATCTAGAACTCTGGAAATTGGTGGATATCTGCTTCATATCCACGGATATCTGTATCTGAAGATCAAATTTTGTATCTGCACAGGGCTCTACAAATCTCCACAATGCATTCATTGGAACTCCAGAGGAGCACAGGAGTAGTGGATCCCAGTACAGTATCAGAGAGTTTGCAACTGTTGCTTTGGAGCACTAGTTATTAAAGAAAGATGCCTAATTTATCATATACTTGTTGCTTTACCAGGCACAGTGAATAGTATAATTCTAAAACACCTTCAACTGACAGCACTATATTAAAATAAGAAGATAAAGATTGCCTTCTACTCTCCATATTGCTTAATGTATTTAGTACTATGCACCATACAGCAACAACAACTGCAGGTTGTGCCTCCCTGGTCAGGCACCCTCATGACCTGACTGGTCCTGAACCAAGGAATTTGCCGGACCAGAGAAGGTCAACGCAATGGGGAGTCTCCACTTTTCCCCAGGCAGCTCCACTGCCACCCAGGACTCTGCTCTCCCCACAGCGCCAGGGAGAGAGCACTCTACTTTTCCCCTGTAACTTAGCTGTCACACAGGGCTCCACTCTCATGCTCGGGTTCCGCTCTCCCTGCAGTGGCTGGGGACTCTCCCCAGTGGCTTTGCTGCTGCCCAGGGCTCTGTGCTCCCACTGGTGTTTGGGGAGTCTGCTCTTTCCACGACTGCCTGGCAGCTCCTTACTTCCTCCAGTACCCTGCTGCTGCTTCTCTCTCTACAGGCTCTACTCTCTCTTTACAGACTCCGCCCAGAAGCTCCACACTCCACTGAGCAGCTCTGCTGCCACTCTGGGGGATCCATAATACTCCCAGCATTTCTGCGCTCCCTATCAGCACCCCCACTATGGCTATGGGGGCTCCACGCGCCCCTCCAGCAGCCGTGCTGCTGCCTTTCTGCGACAGGGAGCTACGCTTCCCCCACCCCAGGACTGAGGGCTCTGTGTTCCTCCTGGCAACTCTGCTGTCCTCAGGGCTCCACCTCAGGCCCCTAGTTTGGCAACACTCCTGGCCTCAGCCCAACGGCTTAGCCCTGTGAGAGTACTTACAGAGGTGTCCCACAATACCAGACCAGGGAAGTCCAGATTACAGAGTTTCAACGTGAACATAAACGTATGGTCTAGACTAAATAAACCCTGCTAAGTGTATACCTTAAAAATGAACACAGACCAAATATTTCAATATCAAATAACCACAGACCCATAGAAATGTAGGACTGGAAGGGACCACAACAGATCTTCTAATCCAGTCCTCTATATTGAGGCAGGATTAAATATTATTAACCATCCCAGACAAACATTTCTATAACCTACTCTTAAAACCTCTAATGATGGACATTGCACAGCCTCCTTAGGTAATTTGTTCCAGTACTTATCTATCTTTACAGTTAGGAAGTTTTTCCTTAAGTCTAACCTAAATTTCTAAGACTGCAAATTAAGCTAATTATTACTTGTCCTCAGTGGATAAGGAGAACAATTTACCATCCTTCTTTTTATAACTTTTTACAGTCTCGAAGATTTATGTCCACTCTCCATCTTCTCCAGATTAAACAAACCCAATTTTTTCAATCTCCTCTTGTAGGACATGATTTCTAGACTTATTTTTGTTGCTCTCCTCTGAACTTTCTCCAGTTTGTCCACATCTTTTCCAAATGGACACAGTATTCCAGTTGAGGTCCTATCCATGCTGAAAAATGTGGAATAATTACTTCTCTTGTCTTGATTGCAAAACTCCTGCCAATACACTCTAGAATGTTTACTTTCTTTGCAACAGTACTACACTTTTGATTTACATGTAGTTTGTGATCCACTAGTCTATAACCCTCTGAGCCTTTTCTACAGTACTCCTCCTTAGGCCAATCATTTTCCAATTTTTATTTGTGCTACTGATTATTTTCCCTACAGGGAAGTATAGTGCTTTGCATTTATCCTCATTGCATATTATCCTATGTATTTCAAAACAATTCTCCAGTATGTCAAGATCATTCGATATACCCTTTCAGTTTGACTGTGAATTAGGGATGTAAATAATGCATAAAAAGCAACGATGTAACTGATCAAAGTTTTATTGTTTAAACAAACTTTTAACTGTGGAATTATGGGGGTGTGAGGAGGTGCAGACCAGGATACCCTGGATACCGAACCCATATGCCCACGAACTCCAACTGCCAGCCCCACTGTCCCAGCATCCTAGTGTGCCCGGGGTTCCAGCTGCTAGCCGTGCAGCCAGGACTCTGGCCATACAGCGGGCCAGCAAAAGGACCCTGGGCAGAGTTTAATTGTTAACAGAAACCGATAAGCATCAAGCTTATTGGTTAACCTGTTACACTTTTACAACCCTATTGTGAATCACTGGTAAATATTAAGTATGTTTTTCCAACCAGATATTCACGCATAGTTTAGATAAATCTACAATAATATTTCCCTAGTTTGCTTATGAAGTCACATGAGTCAGTATCAAAACCTTGCTTAAGTCAAGATCAAGCTAATCTATTGCTTTCCCCTCCATCCACAGGTTGTTACCCTGTTGGCTTGACATGACATAAATGTGTTTGGGAAAGGAATCAGAAACATGAAATCCTAAAACTATTCTAATACAACTAGACATAGAATTGCACACACAGATAGACTCAACTTCTCTTACTCACATCAATACAGAATAGAAACTCAAATCTTACCTAGAAAGAGCATTATACATGAGTAGTCAGCATGCAAGAGGCAACTTATATCAGCACACAGAAATAATAGGGATTTATTCAGAGATGTATGTTACCTCTACACTGCCTGTGCAGGTTTAAGATACCTGATGCTTTTAAACTTTGTGTTCACAAAGCCTTCACAATCATGACTGTGGTTCCAAAGTATGCTCTTTGGAAAATAAAGGCAAGGATCCCTATTCTAAATGCCTGGATATAATACCCAGGGAATTTAATGGACAGAGCTCAGTGCCAAAACAAAATTTTGTAACCACATCTGTATCCACAAAAACGAGCCATGAATATCTTCATCCACATCTGCAAATGCAGACACCTGTGTTTATAAAGTGGATATCGACAAATCTGTAAGGTTCTAGATACAAAATGTGTATACATATCTGCACAAATGAGCTACAGATATAAAGTGGATATCCACATATTTGAATGGAGTTGGATCAGGCCTTGAGTGAGTGCATATTAACAAGCTATTTTTGCAGTTCTTCAACAATACTGAATAAAGTAACTACTGCATAAAGTCAGAGTTGCATTATTCAGTGGAGTCTTAACCACAAATATATCAAGAGACAAGGAATACAACCTGTATCTCTAGGAAAATTAACCATGGGACATACAAATTTTAAGATAAATCTGGAATGAAAATGCCTTGCACAATGCATTATAAATATATTTGTTTTAAAAGAAAATACAGATGAAGCAGAAAATAGCAGATAAACAGATAAAATGCAGAAGGAAAGTATGTTATATCTAATAGATTGGAAAAATTATTCAAGGATCATTAATATTTACATAGAGTCATTTCTGTAACTCTGCCAAGGTCAATTAGACCTTGGGTTATCTGCCATCTCAATTCTATCTGCATAAGGTAACTGTGTGTGGGTAGTTTTTATTACACATTTAGCTACTTTCCTGAAAGTTTTCTAATGTTTGTATTCAATTATTTCTGTTGGGCCCATTCTGGTTGTTTTCTAATTGCCATTTTGAAGTTTGCACATATTTACACAATTGCCCCTTCACCCCCTATCATCTTAGGTCCGATCCAAAACCCAGTGAGGTCAATGAGGGAATATACATGAACTTAAGTAGGCTTCGATAGGGCCCCAATTTCCCAACCTAAAAAATCCGTGTGTATGAATAGTGATTTCATGCAATAATAGGACAACAGTGATCTGCCACTTTTCCATTTAATTATGTAAACACAAACCATAATTTTGTTATAGTGATGCAACTACACTGACAGAGTTTGTTAGGGCTCTAAGTTTGATATTGAAAAGAGAATATCTCCCCCAAAGAATTTACGCAAAGCTTTAATTTGAGAGTTTTAAAATTAGTGTATTTATAAGAGATTCACTTTAAGTAGAGATTAAAACTATGAAAGCATTCTCTTTTTTTTAAGACTCTGTTTACTGAATTCTAAATTTTGAATGTAAACATACAACGAAATGAAAGAAATGCCTAACATCTACCAGAAAATCTAGCTAAAGTAATACATAAACTCATTAATTTCAGAGTTCATCTGATGTACAAATAAACATTGAAACAACACTCATCAATAGAGATGTAAAGAGCAGATTAAAAAAGTAACCATGTAATTGATTACACAGTAACCAGGAACCTCATGTTTTTTGCGGGGGCCTGGCTGCCACAACCAGGACTCTACTGCCAGCCCTCACCATACCCAGGGTAGCAACAAGGTTCTGGGCTCTAGCTAGCAACAGACTTTAATCATTAACAATTAACCAAAATGGATAAGATTTAATTTTTATTGGTTAATTAGCTAAATGTTTACATCCCTAGTCATTAACCATAAAAATGAAAGGAAATATTCAACACTCCAAAATATGTCTGTAGAAAATTATTTATAAGTTTAAAAGCCACAAAGTTTACTAATTAATTATGGCTAGCCAAAGGTCCATTTAGGTATAGAAAGGATTTTTATCATTCACTACAGCTACATAACCCTCTGACAGCTGCCTCAACTCTGAACAGCCACACCAGCATACACAAATATCACAGCTCAAATTTGAGATTTTAAAAGAAAAGGCTGTAAAACAAGTGCTCACACTTAAAATCTTACTATGCCTATACGTTCCGATGTTTGACTGCATTAGACAGTTATGAACATGTTATGCTATTATCTGTTGTACTGAATTTTCCATTGCCACTTTTGAACACCAGATGGCAATATCATATGCAATTCATAGGTATACTACAATTAAGTTTGATTTCTGTGAAATAAAGTCCTCTATTTGTTTAATGAGGATCAAAATCTAGTCAAGACATCCCTCACATCAACTCAAAAATTACAAAAACTAGACTTCTAGAGGACATTCAAACATCAAAAGTAAATTTGTAAAGCGGTGTTTTGCTGCTATGAGGATAAGGGGAAGGTCAGAGGGGTTCCCAGGTTATTTCTAACACTATTTTCTCCTTTTGTCTGTCTTTCAGGTAATGGATTTAAGGAGATTCTGTTGGAGCAGTTCCCTGAAGGGGAAGATGAAATGTGTTAAAGTATGTTAAACAAAAACAACAACATAAAAAAGAGAGCAAATTAAAAGCATATATAATGTAGTACATGGTAAGTGGTCTCCAATCAACAATTTCCTTTTACTTGAAAATGACTCTTCTCCCTCCTCATTCAGGTTTGTCTCAGTGCTGCCTTTTACATAATAGCTCAACCCAGCTTACTGGATCTACATAAGTGTCTTAGATTCCCTCCTGTCATACTTCTGCTTCTAATCTAACTGTTTTTCTTCCATTATCTGGTAGTGCTTCTTTTACTGTATTAAGTTCTTCCTCTTCTTCTATGGCAGTGTTTCTTAAACTATGTTCTGCTGAACACTGGTGTTCCGTGAACACTGTTGCAGGTGTGCCACGACCTCTTCTTTGTTTTTGTTACTTCTTTGGTCTGACAATTTTTTTTTTTTTTGAAGAAAATTTTCATAAGTGTTCCGCATAAAAAAATATTATTGTTTGGTGTTATGTGGTCTCAAATAGTTTAAGAAACACTGTTCTATGGAGTCCCTCAAAGCTGATTCATTAATTTGGAAGTCCACTGACATCTATGGGCAAGACTATATTATTTAGGTACAGCCCATAATAAAGCATGGCATGAAGCCGCACTGCCCTATGTGTAGCAACAGGAAGTAAAAAGTTTCCCTCAAGGTCCCAGATCCTCATGATCTCCTGCTCACCACTGCATCCTTTTACATTGCCCATTCTATAACCACAGCAGCTGGAAAGTTCTGCTGGCCACTGTGTGAGATGGAAAAGCTAAATCTTGCCCTCTCCATAGCATCTTATGCCTCCGTAACGATATGAAGGGAGTAGTTCCTGAACTTCCCCTAGCACAGGGATTGGTATTCTACTTGGCCCTTATGAAGGCTGCTCTTCTTCCCACTAGGCACCCAAATACAGACCTAGCAGAATCTGGGCCTACAGCCACAAAACAATTAAGACATTTTATTTTGGTTTTATTAAAAGTTCAAACAATTGGCATCAGGAATGCCAGCTTAAAGTATTTACAAAACAAGTCTTATGAGCCAACACATTGGATTGCTCCCTACCTTTTAATTTTTAAGTAGTAAGTTTGTTCTCAAGGTCTCTTCTTTTACATCCCCCGAGCACACATACTCATACAATATCTTACATCTTTGGAAGTTTCATCTTTGGAAGAAGTGCTGGATCAGGCTAGAAGTGGTTGGGTAGACAATAATCCACCACCCCTTCTCCTCCCCAAAAAAACCATTGTTTATAATTTGATTACTACTGTGACATTAAATTAAAAGCTGCTAAAATCAACTGAACAACAACTTTTCAGGTTGTTATTAAATAATTCTATCAGTACTATTTTAATTAAAGATTTTTTGCATTTTGACAACATATGGAAAACCTTTTTAAGACTATTATGACAATTAGACATTGATTTATTTGATGGCTAAACAGATTTAAATTTGAAATATTAACCTAATTAATTGTCCAAAATATTTCTAAAAACTTCACTGAGCTGCCATAATTTCTGTCAGCATATGTAGTACTGAATGACTAATAAAATACCTGAATTGAAACTATTCCAGTCTAGCAGTTTGTATGATCTCGTGTTACCCATAATTCCGACAAAGGCTGAGTTCAAAACAGCAAATTAGTAGATCAGTTATAGGAGCAGAATAGTGAAAAAAAAACACTACCAACAAGAACACAATTGACAACACCACTCCACAGGAACTGGAAAGACACAGACAGCAGAGTTAATAAGAGGTTGAAATAGAAAGGGAAGAAAGTAAGGAGCATGCTATAGCACTTAGCATGATTAAGTGTACATTATATAGCAATCCCGGTTTTTGTTTGTTTGTTTGTTTCTATTTTGTTTTCAAACAACCCCTTTAAAAGTGATTACCTTTTTCAACATTTTCCTGATTATTTACTTGGCAGTTTATGTGTTTCTTTTAAGAGTATAATATTTGACATAAAATATTATCTGATTCAAAACCTGGACTAAGATAGTTCCCACACAAATTACTGGGGTTTCTGAATTGTTTCTCTCTCTCTCTCTCTCTCTCTCTTTGGTACAATACTGAATTTGAGAGATCATGGATCCTACATTCACTTGTCGGAAGCAATCAAAGCTCTTCAACAGATGCTGGTAGAGCCATGAGTGTGCAAAGATGCACTATTTAATAAGCATATGCATCTGTATCTACCATCAGTTTTTATTCTGCTTTCATACGGTCTGTTATCCCATGTTAGTCAATAAAAAAGAAATGTGCATAGTGTAGTAAGTTATTTCAGAAAATATCAGAATATAGTTGATATCTCCCCCATTCCTTCTAAAAATGCTTTTTTGCTCTGATGCAGACTTATAAATAATAGACACAAGTCTTTATAAAGAGAATATGACACTGATTATTTATTATACTGTAAAATAGTCAAAGATTTATTAGTTTCACTTTTAAGGTAAGTGTAAAACAGCAAGCTAACTGGAAGCCAGGGGAGTTGAGGCCATACATAAATTGAGTATATTTATCCTCCAATGCATTAAGATATTTCTTTTCATTGGCTATCTATTGCATACATAGGAATAAAACAAAATCTTAAAAGACTGCACATTTTCTTTTTCCTGCCTGTATTTTCAATCACTTCAAAAAACCCTTAAAAATCGTTTTCTTACATTTATGTGACTCTTGGATTTTGTTTCAAATCATTGTCACATTTTATTGACTCTTAAAGCAATTAAGGGAAAAGATTAAAAAAAATAAGACTGATGCTTGAAAAAGATGCATTTGCAAAATTTTTAAAAGCTTATTATTCCTGGCTAGTGAATGCAAAACCATAGTAGAATCTATTTTTCTTAAATCTGCCTCCATTTCAAGGGGACTGACCAACTCAAATCTTTTATTTTTGACCTTATTTTCTATTTGATTCAGTGAATAATACCAAGATTAAATACTAACAGCCAATAGCTGCTTAATTCCGCCAGAATTAGAGTGTGCAAAATGCATTAGCATTGAGTTTCCAGGGAAAAATTATCTACCGAAAAAGTGGCTTTGATTTTTTTTTTAAACTTGAAGGAAAATAAAAAATTGTCTCCATTTTATATCACTCAAGAGTCAGAATCATTAGCTGAGCTAAACTGTAGCCAATTCTTAAACATCTGAAAAACTGCTGTGAATTAACAAAGTTTAAAGTAATCATGAAGTATTTTGACTACTTTAGTTTCACTTTAGAATTGCAAAGTTAATTTTTGGCCAAGGTTTAAAATTAACCACAACTTCAAAAAGGCATTAATTCTGGTTCTACATTATTAGGTTCATAGTCTTACTGCTTTATTACACCACAAACATTAAGAAATTGTTGAAATTTCTGACTAAAAACTTTTTTTCCTGCCTTAGTATTTTTCAACTACTCATTCTTATCTGAACAACTACAAAGTTTAGTATATTTAAAAAAAACCAAAAAACCAGAAATCCAAGCTCACAATGAGACATAACTGTGGAAAGATTTATCTAGTTAACATACCAGGATTGTGAATGCGGTCCAAAAGCTTCACAGAGCGTGCACTGACAACACCACCAACATGGACAAGGAAGCCTGGTGGAAAGGCAGTCAAGGTAAAAAAGGGAAATTCCTGTTGGGATTAAAAATATAAACAGCATGTGACCATCTGTAAAAAACTGCTGTCTTCCAATCAACATGCAATAATTGATTATGCTCCTTGAAATACAAAACATTAACAATAGGCAAAACACTTAATTTAAATTTTTTATGAAAAATATCACTTGTATGCCATTCAACTATCCAAAACTATATGGTTTTAGCAAAAGTATTCTGTGCAATAAAATTACTTTTCTCCCATAGAGCTGCATTTGGATATGAATATTAACAACCTAAATGATCTTATAAAAATATTGACTTTACAAAGCCTACATTAGGCTTTCTTTTTTGTTAAAAGGACACAAAGAATAAAATAAAGTAAGTTATTTAATGTTTGAAGTGATGAGACTTAATATATAACTTACTTATATCCCTCTGCACTTTCTAATGCTGGTTGCTACAACTGAAGGTGGTAGGTATCCAAATTCTGACAAACTGATTTTTGCTCCTGAAAGCATGAGGAGTGCCTTATTATATAAAGTGTATCTAAAATACATTCCAAGAAAGACTGATCTGTCAGCACCAATGGCTGTAGATACAACAGAAGTTATTCATATCTTTAGAATAAAACTGATAAAAGATTTTTAAGTACATTAATTAGACCATTCTTTGTTAGATTAAGAAACAGCCACTATCGCCAATCATTATAAAATTATTTTCTATGGACACTTTTTTTTTTTTTTTTTTTTTAAACCACACACACACACACACACACACACACACACACACACACACAATCGGTAGCAAAAATACACCCTCCATGTTCAGACCACCTCCTCAAGAGAGTCATCTCTGAGAAACAAAGCTAAGGGCTCAACATAATTTTTCACAACATATAGGCTGTACAATAAATTTCTCACATTCAGATAAGATGGTCCCAGAGATGGACAGATTTAATTTTATAATTAGATGCATACATACATACAGAAATATAGCGTACTTATGGAGAAAGAGAGATGGGTTTCCATCTGCCAATTCTATGCACAGAGAGGCAAGAAAATAAATGAGTCATGCATAAATGGTTATTTTATACAATTTTTATGGCTGATTAAGTGTAAAAAAGAATACTGTAATTTTATGAGATTCCCCTTTCCACACATTTTAAAGCAATTGCCTAAATTAAACATTCTACTCAGATTCTAGTCAACTGAAAAGGTGCAGCTTAAACAGAAAGTATCCTATCTCCTAAACCAATGAGTCACAGTATAAAAAAATATTGTCCAACAGAAGCTAAATGTAAACTTTAAACCCCAGTAGATGAGAACTTTTATAATGACAAATTCAGAGGTTTCAGTCTTTCATTTTACTTCAATGGGCTTCCAATCAGTTTCTTTGAAGAATAAGACTCACACCATGGAGTCACCTCGGGCAGTGCTGAAGACCAAAAATACTGCATTGTCATCACGTGGAAGCATCAGAAAGCAAAGAGGTTATCAAGAGTGACTCTGAAGCCATATATTGTGGACATGACAGAGGACCAGTCAGTACAGCTAGTGGGTTTAGAGCAGGAGTGGGCAATAATTTTTAATGGAGAACAACTCCAAAATTTTTGTAAGTGATCAAGGACTGTACTTCTATGGAGGGGGCATGGGGTCTGGGATGGCGGGTGGGGTGCAGAAGGGAGCTTCGAAGGGATTAAGGTGTAGGAAGGAATGTAGGGTCCGAGAGAGCGTTTAGGTGAAAAAGAGGGTTATGATCTGGGGCACGGGCTTGGGGTGCAGGGCCCTGGAGAGGTTATGAGTGCAGGAGAGGATTCTGGCCTGGGGGATGGATGTAGAAGGGGGTACAGAGTCTGGGAAGGAGTTGTGACCTGGGAGAAGGGGGAAAGGGAGTGCAGAGGGTTTGGGTGGTGACGTGGCACAGGGGAATGGGGTGCAGGGTCAGGGAGGGGTATGTGTGCAGGAAAGGAGTCTAGCCTGGGGGAGAAGTATAGGAAAGGGTGCAGACTCTGGGAGGGAATTGTGACCTGGAGGAGGTGGGGAGAGGAGAAACAGAGAGCTCAGGTGGTGACCAGGGGCAGGTAGTTGGGGGGAGGGGAAAAGAGGGGTTGGGGTGCCAGAGGCAGACTGTGGCTGGAAGGTGCTTACCCAGGCAGCTCCCAGCCAGCAGTACTGCAGGAACCGGAAACAGGCTCTATTCCTGTGTGCTGGGTGGACTGCTCCACATGGCTCTGATTCAGCACAGGGAGGGAGGAAGGAAGGGGAGGGGGCGGAGCGAGGAGGCTTCATTTGCTGCTCCTGCCTTGGGCAAAATTTCTCAGCTCCTACTGGCTGGAAACTGGCCAATGGGAGCTGAAGGAGCGTGTGACCCTTTCTCCTCCCTGCCCAGTTAGCAAGGCAAGTAGCAGCCTGCTGTTTAAAGCGGTAACAGCTACTCTGTAGTAAGGGTGTCGGCGAGACGGCCACGGGCTGGATCTGGCTACATGGCAGGCCAAATCTGGCCCATGAGCTGCCTCAGTCCGGCCCGCTAGCCACCTCTTGCCCATCCCTCATTTAGAACCTGCCAAGATCTAGTGGATTACAATAGTTTGTAGAGAGAGGAGCCAGACAGCCCCTTGTACAATACATTCTGTGCAGATGCTCCATGGAGAGCCCCCTAGCTGGCAGGAAGAAGATTCCAGGCCATATTTTTTCCAGTGCCCTCACTAATCTTTTTCACTCTGGCTTTACACAAAGACTAGAATGTCAAGCTTCGAGAAGTATATTGAGATTTATTTCCTCAGACAATATATAGATTGATATGGAATTATCATCTCCTCATAACTTTCTGTGATAACTGACAGTTTTACTCAGTTAAACTTTACCAGTTTTAAATACTAACAATGATAAATAACTAAACTGGCAATAGAGCTTTTCTACTGAAAAATTTAAAAACATTCCTATTGCATATACAATTTAAAAGGTTTTTAAATTAAATTTAGCCCATAACGTGTTTAGGTTATATTAAATACAGTATACTATAAACACCAAAATAGATTATGCTTGTCCACCACTGAAGAACAAGGAGACCTTAATTGTTATACTTCTTTCCACCCAGAAATGTATACATTATTATTTATGTTGATCAAGTTATTTATTAAAGATAATTTTTAGTTTATTTATAGTCTCCTTATATTTCTTCTGCAGAGATAAACTATAACATACCATTAAACAAAAACTATAAATCTGCTAATCACTAATTTTTTTAGGAAACATCAGGAACATCACTGTATGTTATATATGCCCCCAGTTTATCAAGATAGCTAAGCATGTGCTGTAAGTTCTGTATGTGCAGGTGTCCTGCTGAACTGAGGTTTTATATACTGTGAGATTAATTCTAGAAACCAAAACAAACCTATGTAATGGTATACAAAAAACCCTCACAGTTTTCTCAAGTGCTCTTATTTCGCTCAAGTGATGTCTCATTCACCTGTTGTAACACTGCAGAAGTTCCATCTAATTTGTGAGACAAACAACTTGGGGTACCCTCACCAATTATTTTACCTATCCCACATACTGTACTGTCCCCAATTGTGTGTACTAGTTTATACAGTACTGCAAAATTCTGAATGTACATTTTTTACTGTACAATCCTGCCAAACATGGATTCCATGATAACCACAGTTTTATAATATTTCAATAATCACTTCATCTGTTATTTGATAGATGACAATGGGCTGCTCATAAAACAATGCCAAAATAAACCCCCAACAAATATCTGCCATATTTAGCAACAACAAAGGGCTATAGTTAATTTCATAAAAGAACAAGCTAACCAAGAATACTGATCCTTTTGCCAACACTGCCACTGTATTACCCCTTAGAGCCTTAGGCTGTCTACAGAAGCACCAATGGGTGTGATTCCCCTACTTATACACACATACTCATGCTAACTCAATGAAAGCTAGCCTAGGTACAGTGTAGCTGTAGTAGCGTGGGCTGCAGTAAATCTACCTGAAACCAGCAGGCACCTATTTTGCCTAGTACAGCATAGATACTAGAGGAATAATGGCACTGGTTGAAGATAACTGGTTGAAAACTGCTAATCCCGATCAATTCATACTTATGCCTCATGTATTACCTCTAGAAAATGCTGGAGTGCAAATGTATGTGTGCGTGTTCAACCATTTATTTTCATATGTATGTATAAGTACACATAAAACAGAAAATACAAAATAATGCAAATAAACTTGGACAGAAGTTCTCTAACAATCCTCTGTGGAAGCCATTTTCTTTTAAAATGAAGTGGTAATTACTCCTCAAGGAGTTCTGTGCCAAAAAGTTAAAAATTCTGTGCACAGTATTTTAAAATTCTGCATATTTTGTTTCTTAAAATAACTCAAAATAATCACACAGTCTTAAATTATTTTGATGTTATTTAAAACTACAGCACAATGGACGGAGAATGGTATTGGGAAGCACAGGAGGAAATCCCCAAACCTCATTTCCCTAGTAGTAATGTAGCTAGTATTAACCATTTACTTGTAGTTATTAGTCCACAAATCTATGAATTCTTGTACTCATTGTTACACCTTTGGCACCTCAAGAGTAAATGAGAGGTGGGAACTCAAACTCACAATTTATATTGACTACTGACCATCTCCAGAAAAGTCAGTAACAAAGTTCATGAGCCTCATTTTGACAGGAAATTATTTTTTTGTCCAAAAATTTAGAACCATTTTAATCACTGGAGTACTGTCCTTTTCAATAAGGCTCCTTTA
Organism: Rafetus swinhoei; assembly: GCA_019425775.1. NCBI lineage: Eukaryota > Metazoa > Chordata > Testudines > Trionychidae > Rafetus > Rafetus swinhoei. The sequence goes on from CM033437.1 coordinate 231,568,311, forward strand.
CACTACCCTGGCAACATAAAGGAATCTTAAATATTTACACCAGTTTTATACTTCTGGGGAGGTGCTTTAAGAACAATGGAAACAATTCACTAAGCAGGCAGGGTTCTACATTCTGCTCTGCCAGAGGGGAAAGAACCTGCCCCACTTGTACCTAAGAAGAAACACCCCAAAGCTCTGCCCCTCCATACCAAGTGTGCTACAAGCACAGAGTGCCTGTCTCTCTTTCACACACATACACACACTTGCCTACCCTCCCTCCCAGCAGTGATTTTATGTCTTTACCATCTACTCTGGGTGCCTAAACTGATCTGCCTGCACTGCTGGGAAGGAGCTTGTGACTCCTTTTGTGGCTTCCCTTTACTTCCCCCATCAAAAGTTATTTTTCTGCAAGGAAGCAAAGAAACTGGAGGCGACCATGAATTTTACACATACTCTAGAACACAAACTTCCCCCAGGAGTAGGGGATAGAGCAGGGGTGGGCAATAATTTTTGCCCGGGGCCAGGCTGGAAGGGGCGGGGCCTAATCTGTAAGGGGCAGGGCCATAATGCTTCTGGGCTTCCCCATCCCCAGACGATAATTGGTCTGGGGGTGGGGAAGCCCCTTTGCCCCCCCTTCTCACTAAGCACCCATGCCCCTGACAGGGCAGGAAGAGCAGACTGGCCTGGAGGCAGATTGGCCGGGGGGGGGGAGGGGAAGGCGCACGAAGCCTCCTCCTGCCCTACCTCTGCCCTGCGAAGAGCACATGGCACTTCAAAGTGCCATGCGCTGCTCGCAGGGCGGGAGGAGACGTCATGCGCTCCCCCGGCCCCAAGTCTTGATTGCCCTGGGGATGAGGGAGCTGCATGAAGCTTCCTTCACCCTGCCCCCACCCTGCGCGAGCATACGGCACTTTGAAGCGCCGTGCGCTCCTCGCAGGGCTGGAGGGGAGGGCAGAGGAAACTTCGTGCGCTCCTCCTGCCCCCAGGCCAATCAGGACTTGGGGACAGGGGAGTGCATGATGTCTCCTCCGCCCTGCGAGCAGCACACGGCGCTTCAAAGCGCTGCATGCTGCTCACAGGGCGGGAGGAAGCTTCAGGCGCTCCCCTGCCCCCAGGCCCTAATTGGCCTGGGGAGCTGCAGGGCCTCCATGGGCCAGATCAACCCGCTTGGCAGGCCGGATCCGGTCCGTGGAGGCCCTTTTGCCCACCCCTGGGACAGAGGGTTACAAGAAGTGATCCACAGAATGAAAAAATGGGATAACCATAGCACTGGGCTCAGCTATCGTCATTAGGGTTGCACAAGTGTAATGAAAAGCAGCATTCAGTTCTCTGTTTAAGAAATATAGGCTTAATCTTGCACCATTAAAATCATCCGGAGTTTGTCCACTGAGAAGGATGGCAAGATGGCCAAGTCTTATATACAAATAGATACAGACATTTGTTTAAAAATATATATAAAGCATATACATTTGTACAAACACATATTCATGAAGCTATGTTACAGCTGCAATTACAGTGAATATACATCCTGTCACTAAAAACATAGTAATATAAAATTAACATATATGTATTTAGACAGGATAATACAAGACAACTATATATCCACAACAGAATTGCTATCAAGATTATCGCTCCACCAAAATGTTTGTTTTGAAATTAAGATTACTTGAGTAAAATATCCAACAATATTTTAGTCCCTAAAATAACTCTGGAAATGTCTAGATTAGAGTTACTATATGTCCAGGTTTTCACGAACATGACCGCTCTTTTTTGACCCACTGATCTCCCTCTTGGCAAATTTTTTAAATAAAAAGAAACGTCCTGCATTTTCCCTTGAGAAACACACGTTGATACACGGAAAAAGCTACCTCTACGCCCCAATTGGTCCCTCCCCTGAATCTGCCAGATATTGTCCACCCCTTCCTGACTGGTCAGGTAAGCAGAGCTACCAAGCACCTTTTGCCTGGGTTACCTGCTCCGCCACAAGTACTCAGGGCCAGTATGGGAGGGTAACATGGGTAGGCCCCAACTCCTTGTCTTAGGGAGGAGAAGAGGTCCACAGTGAAACACTGATTGATGTGCTGGGGCCACATCCTGGGCCTGCACTTGCCACCCTTTTACTGAGACAGGGAGCACAATACTGCCCCTCACTTTGAATGTGAGGCCAGAGATAGCTCCTCCGGCACCCTCACAAATATGTACTCTCAGCACACCCCCAATACCTCTGCAGCTCTCTCCAACTGTATCCCCTTTATGTTCCCCCCAGCAGTATCCGCTATTTGGCCATTTGAAATAGGGCAACCCTAGTCCAGAAAGGGGGACTTTCATTAAAATGCCTTAATACTGACACATTATACCAATTAAATTGCACTAAGATTTTTCAGCACTTCCAATATATAAAAAAAATGTACACAGGAAATTTCCTCTGATTTTTTTTTCCAGATGTAAAACATCAATGTCATCTTAAGCAACAATGAATACTATTTAAGTGCACTAATTAGATACATGTGTAGAACAATTTATAAGATCCTGAAACTCTACAACCACTTCTCTAGAGAAGGTAGAGAAGCATTTTTGATACTGCAGAAAGACGGGAAATGTGTAGCTAAAGCAGGGATAGGTAATTTTGCAGCCAGCCACTTCACAAATTGTTATGTGGTTGTGGGCTGCTCTTCACCTCCCTCCCTCTTCCCCCCCTTCCCCGAAGAAGCGGGGCTTCACTAAAGAGGTGCACTAAAGAAAGAGACAGAGAGAGAGGGAGAGAGAAAGTGTGTGTGCGCATGTGTGAGACACACTTTGTGACACAAATTTAAAGTGCGTGCAGCAGTATGTGTATAGCACAGACTGGGTATGTGTGACTGATACAGAGAGTTTGTGTGCAGGCTAAGTTTTCAAGACAAGCTATGCTGTCTTTTTAAGGCAAATCTGTCCTGCACTCTTGTCTCCTCCCATCCCTGTTCTACACTCCTCTGAATCATGTTTCAAATTGGAGCAGCTCTATGTGTTTCTATCTACAACCCTGCTCTGAAGAGATGGGGTGCAGGAGTAGGGGGTCACCCTGACTTCAGCACTCCCCTCTCTCTCCACCCCACCCCTGCTCTGCTAATCAGCTGGGAGGGCTGGAGAGAAAAAACTTGGTGGGTCAGATTTGGCCCCTGTGCCTGTGTTTGCCCACTCCTGAGCTAAAGGCAACTCAAGCACAAAGCTCTTAGCAGAAGACTACTATCACAGTGAATAATACTAATATTCCACATGCTTTGCTCAATCTCTAAAGACAATCTTATGCAACCTCTTTGTATAACATGATTCTTCCTTGCTAGGATTTATAAAGCTATTTGTTATTAAAATATCTGTAATATTTGAGAGTGTTTCTGTGTCTGTCCTTCTGTGAGTCCATTTGTTCAAGAACTCCTCCTAAATGGTAAGAGGTAGGACCACCAAATTTGATATTCAGATTGTTCTTATCATAACTTAAAGCAAGGTAAGGGTTTGGTTGCATTAGGACAATGGGATGTGTCTGGAATGCGACTATTTCTCATAAAACAGAAAAGGGAGGACTCTGTTAGCAGGGATAGTTACACTATATAAGACCACAGGGAGTAATAGAAGAGCCACAGATGGGGACGGGGATAACTATAACCGCTCTGGAACAGCAAGGGTGGAGAAAGACAACTATGTATTATATAGTTGAGAAAGCTTGTATGTTTGTATGTCCTCCAGCTGGGGATATTCACCCCTCCCCTGCTTGTGCCTACTGGAGCTGCAGCAGCCATAGAGCAATGATTTAAATGAAAAAAATATATATCTATTTCAGTTAAGGACTTGAGAAGTGCCGGATAAATCCTCTACTATATAAAAACAAACTCTCACTCTGAAATGCTACAGGTACCTGTCATTTTCTTGACCTTTTAAAATCTTATTTTTAAGATTTTTTTATTGAAATGATAGATCTACAGCCACAAAATCATCTCATATGTTAGCATAAACAAGGGCATACAATAAAAGCTTTTTAACTGTGTTAGTTTATTTTCAAACTGAAGCATTACAAGCAAAAGCTATGTACTTGTATTAACATAAATGAAAATTGTAAGTGAAATGCTCAATCATGCCAAATATTAGTTAAGCGGAAATAAGTTGATTTGCTAAATGCTCTGAAATTAAAAAAAAAAATTGAAACCCCACATGAACAAGATCACAAAGAAATCTAGCAAAACCTTACAAGAAGAAAACGCAATTTTAAAATGATTGTTCAAAATCAGAAAAGTTTTCAATACAAGAAAAAAAGAGCTCAAAGAAAAAAAAAAAGTCACAATATTTTGAAACATACCCGCCTTCTACAGAACCTATGAGGCGATCCTCCCTTAGCAACAGGCAACAAAAAATGAAAAGACAATCATCCACTTACTCATATAAGTAGCTAATAATTTAAAAAGTATGTTTCACAGATGTAAATAATTTGTTTTTTATGGACATATATTTGTCTTCCAGTAAGTAATTCAGCTAGACCAAAGCCTTTCTTAAATGAAAACTGGTCTCCTTTCTCTATTCCTTCAGGGACTAATGTTGCCTACAGTAGAACTTATTTTGATATAATTTATGTTGCTCGGGGTGTGAATAATGTACACCCCTGAGCAAGATAACCTAAGCACCAGTATAAACAATACCATAGCTACTGACTCTCATGGGAGATAGCGTAGTTAAGTTGATAGGAAAGCTCTCTCATCAGTTTCGCATCTTCACCAGAAGTGCTACACTGGTGCAGCTGTGGTAGCACTTCAAGTGTATATGTAACTAGTGTTAAAATTATAAAATATATTTCAAGAATTACAATATAATACATATAAAACTGCAAAGAGTCATTTTGACAAAGTTAAAAACACATACACCCATTTACCATGATGCATTTCTACAATTTTCAGAATAAAAAAAATTGGTTACTAAAGCTTTCGGAACTGTTGTTCTTTGAAACAGGTTGCTCATGACCATTCCAATTTTGGTGGGTGCTCACCCCAAGCACTGCCACCAGAAAGTTTGACGACCGGCATCCATAAGGTCAACTCTGGTGCCCATCAATTCACATGCTCATAGCACCAGTAATAAAGGGTCTCGCTAACCCACAGTCCCCTCAGTTCTTTCCTGCCTCCAAGAGAGAGGAAAGCAGGGGGCATTTTGGAATGGACATGAGCAACACATATCAAAGAACAACAGTTATGGAAGATTAGTAACCGATTTTGCTTCCAGTACTTGCTCATGTCCATTCCAATATAGGTGACTCCCAAGCAGTTATGGAGCTGGAGGGGGTTCAGAGTTTATTGGTATGCCAACTATGGTATCGTTTGGCCAAATCCAATACCATTTCTAGCCCCACTTCCAGCCATGTCTCCTATCTGGGGTCATACATGGAGGGCTGGGCTGGGAACAGGAGGATCTACTGATGCCGGGCACTGGCTCCTGCAAGTGGCAGCACTACAGGCTTCTCATTTAGCCACTACCATTCTTGAGAAGAGAGCCCTGTGGATCACTGGATACCAATTTCTATCCATGGATATCTGCATCCACAGACAGAAATTTGTATCCCCACAGGACTCTAAAGATTTAGTACTTTCTACATAGAAGGCTAGTGCACATCTGATGTCAAAAGAGTACAGTTTCTGTTCGTCTCTGTTGGCACACGGTTTCAGATAGAAAACCAGAAGGAAGATACCATTTACTATGGAATAGAAACCACCTTTGATAAGGAAGCCCGATGTGGATGCAATTGGACCTTGTCCTTGACAAATATTTTGTAAATTAGTTCTGAAATGAGCACCCAGATCTCTGGGATTCTCTTGGCCGAAGTAATGGCTACCAAAAAGGTCACATTCCAGAACAGGTAGAGCAGAGGAGGTTCAAAGGCAGGTGATACCAAAATCATGATAGTACTCCTTCCTGTCATCTCAGCCTGATATTATCTCGATGCTCTTAAGAAACTGACTACTGGTGGAGTTTGAGAACATAGAATAGCCATACACCCATGGGTGAAAGGTCAGGAATGAAGCCAAATGGACCCTAGTGTCGTGGAGCAGGTCCTTTTGACCATGGCCTCGTGCGTATTGCCCATACTGCCACACTAAGGCCCCTCACGAGAAAAACACAGGCCGCTGAGGCAGATCAAGAGACAGAACATAAAGTCCCTCGGGTGCTCAGCACAGTTCTCAGCAAATGGAACTTAATTTGGCAAGCACCCGAGCCAGGAAGATAAGAGTAGGGAAACGAGCTGTCACATACACTAAGTTAACGAGCACTAAAAACAGGACAAGATAGGAATAGGGAAATGAACTGCCATATACACCAGTTGACAAGCACCGGGAACAGGGAAAGAAAAAACATACCTAGCTCTCACGTGTGCCAGTCATGTCTGCATCAGGCACTGACCACAAGGACCTGAGGCAGACATTATGTCAAAAGGAAGGAACCCTCATATGGTACCGGATATCAAAATTATAGTATAAAGCACCCTGAGCCCTAAGCTCGGGGAGGTTCTGTATCAAGGTAGAAGGCATGTATCGTCCAGCGTGGCTGAGGTGCTGATCACCCAAGGCCGCCTCCTACCCACTGAATCAAGAAAAGGGGTGTACGAATCTTGAGCATGCTACACATTGTTTTTTGTCTTTGCATCGTGGTCATATCTGGGCTTGTAAGTATTGCTTACTATATTGTATTCACCATTTCATATTTAGAAGTTGTTAAGTATAAGTAGGCTAATGACTAACTCCACCGCCTGTTCGAAGATAACCATAGAAGGACTGGCTGTAGGAGGAGTTTTTATTATTGCTATACTGGCTTTATTTGTTGTATTTTTGTTTGCATGCTACGTTGTTTAAGACGAATCAGAGACATCGATTTAATGTAATCAAACTGTAGGCAATAAAGTTGGGAACTGGTTAAGTGCATTTAAGTGTGGGCTTTCCTCCTTTGCGGCCTCAGTCCCTCTCCACATACGCCACCCCTAGACAATCTTTTGAGCCTCTGGTTCGTCATCTAGTAGATGACACAGTAAGCCCTTGTTCAGGTGGGGTAAGTAGTTTAGCATGAATGGTACTGCTGATTGTGTAGGTGAAAGACACCCTTCTGTGTAAACAAGATCAATAACCTTCTGCATTTTTTCCAGTATATGGCTCTAGTGGGCTGTTTTCTGCTTTCTAGAAATACCTCTCATCAGCCCCAAGCATGCTAGCTCTCAAAAGTTCAGCCATGTAGCTTCTAGGCTAAGAGATGGAGGGACTCGAGGTTAGGGTGAGGCAGTCAGCAATAGTCCTAGGTCTGGAAACAGAGTAGATTGATTGGTGTTTCTCCTGAGAGGTCTAGGAGAATGATAAACCAATGCTAGCAGGACCAAGTAGGGACTATCAGGATGATATGCACTTTGTTCCTTCAGATCCTCATCAAGACTTTGTGTATGAGATGAATGGGAGGAAATGTGTAGAAGATATGACCCATCCAAAGGAGAAGGAAGGCATCTTCAAGAGACCTGGCTATGAAACAATAAGGAGCTGAATTGGAGATTCTTCTTGTAGTGTTTCATCGCAACCAGATCTATCTGAAGAGTTCTCCACTTCTGGAAAATGGCTTTCACAACATCTGGATGAATGGACCACATGTGGTTGGAGAAGGATCTGCTGAACTGGACAACAAACTTGTTCTGCAATCCTAGCAGCTAGGAGGTCTGGAGGTGAATTGAGTGGGCTAGGCAAAATCTCCACAAGTGAAATGCTTCCTGACCCAGATGAAAAGAATGTACTCTTCCCTTTCTGCGGATATAAAACATTGCTCGTGTGTTATCTGTGAGAACTGACACTTGCTTGCCCACCACATGGGGCTGGAAGCCAGGTGAACTGTCCTGAACTCCCAAATGTTGGTGTGTAGTGAGAGCTCTTCCAGAGACCAAAGGCCCTGAGCTTTGAGGGACCCCAAGTGAGCCCGCAGCCCAAAACTGAAGTGCCTGTGATGAGCGACATGGATACTAGGGGCCTTGAGAATGGGACTTCTGCATGCATCACCAGCGGGTCTAGCCACCAATGGGAGGAGGCAATTAAGGACAGGGGAACTGCAATGACTATATCTGAATGGTTTCAGCGTGGGCATACACAAATGCCAGCCAGGCCTGGAGAGAGCTGATCTAAAGTCTCACATGCTATATCATACAGGTGCACGATACCACCTGGCCCAGGAGTTTTAAGCAGTCTCTTGCTGTGGTGGTGTGGTAATTTCTTAGGCATCCCTACCTGGAACAATGCTTTTAAGTAGAAAGCTCTGGCTTGAACCAACTCAAGGATCAAGCCAATAAACTATATCCTTTGAGCTGAGAAGAGAGTAGATTTCTGCACACGTATTAGCAGACCTAAGTCCTGGAATGTTTACTAGAGATACATCATTACTATTTTTTAGGATTTTTTTTTTTTTTTTTTTTTGGTAACTGATTATAACTAAATTGGTCAAATGGTTAAACAAGACTGGCGAGCCCTTGGCCCTGCCGGCTCCCAGCTCCAATAGCCCTGCAGGCTCCAAGCACCATAGGCATTTAACTGTTAGCTGAAACCGATACGCATCAGCTTATCAGTTAACCTCTTGCATCCCTAAGGCTGACTGTATTAAATTTACATTGGATTCCACCTGGATCTTACTATAACCTCTGAGCGGCCAGTCGTTGTGATAAGAGTAGCTCTGGATCCCCTTTCTTCTTAGGAAAGCTGTAACAACTTTCATGCACTTTGCAAATAGCAGAGATGCTGCTGGTAGGCCAAACAACAGCTCTGAAAATTAGCAGCGACATGACTCACAATGAACAATGAACATGAACAGGGCTCGACAAATCAGTGAATCTACTCGCCTGTGGCGAGTAGATTTCAGCTGGTCGCCCCGTTCACCAGCGGTGCGCACGTGCGCAATGTGGGTCTTGCGCATGCACAGTGTGGGGCTGGCGAGTAGATTTCGCTGCGGTTTGTCAAGCCCTGAACATGAAGAACCTTTTGTGTCACTGAAAGATTGAGATATGAAAATAAGTGTCTTTCAAATCCAGGGCTGTGTAACAGTCCCTGGATCCAAGGAGGGAATGATGAAGCCAAGAAGATCATGCGCAACTATCTTCTTTGTGAATTGCAGGTGCAGAATTGATGAAAGACTGCCGCTTGCTTTCAGACTTAGGAAATAACAGAAGTAGAACCCTCAGTCTCTTAATTCTGGTGGAACCTCCTCCACTACTCCCATCCTTAGACACATCTGCACTTCTTTGAGGCTAGAATTTCCTTGAAAGAAGGGTCTATGAAGAGTAAGAGGAGGGGAGAGAGACAACTAAACTGAAGAGTGTATCCCAGTGCTAACGTGCTTAGCACCTAGCAGTTACATGTAATACAAAACCAACTCCAACAGAAATGGGTACACAGCCCACAAAAACTGGGGAAGACCAAAAAGTCTACTTAGATCCAGCAAAGTATCCAGGGCATCAGATGCAGACAAGAATTGGGGAAGTGGTCTCCTCCTAAAGCTACTGCTCTTCCTCCTATTGTACTCTTATGGGGCAGGGAATGGGAAGAATCGACTGGCAAGCTGAGGCTTCTAATGTTTCCTCAAGGGTTGCTGGTGTATGAAGCCCCAGGAACTTCTGAATGGCTATAGGGCCCTTTAGGCAATGCAGGTTGGAATCTATTTGATCAGAAAAGAGTGATGTGTCCTCAAAAGAAGGGTCCTGCAAGGTCTGTTGAACTAGGAATGTTAAATATTGGTTAATTGAATAGTCGATTAACCTCATGAATTCTTATTGGTTACTTGACTATTCTATAGTCCCCTGGGGCAGGGCCAGCAGCCAATGTGCTCTGGGCCCCACTCTTGAAGAGCCCCCTGCCACTCCACGCTGCTGCCTCTGTATCAGAGGCAGCAGTGTGGGGTACCAGGCAGGAGCTGGTCCGCAAGGGGAGCCAGTTTAAAAGCCAGCTGCCCTTGCAGACTGAATGTCTGTTGCCCTGTGCCGCTGCCTCTTATACAGGGTTGAACTAGGGGGTTCGCAGGGTGGTAGCAGCCCCTGTCTGGGGGGAATCTGAGCTCCCAGATCCGGCACAAGCCGGAACTAAGCTGGGCTGTCTGCCCTCCTGGCTCCTAATACACTTTAAATGCAAAGCCACAGCAGGGGTAAGTCCCAGATCTGGTGCAAGCCAGGACTGAACCAGCCAGCTAAAAAATTTACTGGCTGGCTGGGGGGGAAGGGAGGGAGGGAGGAAATGTGTGTAGTCTATAGCATTTACCTATATGCTTTTGCTAATTGGTTAATCAGTTAATCGACTATACTATTACATCCCTATGTTGAACCTCATGAGATAAGCCCAAGGATTGAAGCCAAGAGCTTCTATCCATTGCTACTGCTGAAGCCATGGAACGTGCTGCAGAGGCTGCTGCATCCAAGGCTGCCTTTGCTACAGATATGCTTTCGTCCACAAGAGCTGTAAACTCTCACTTGGACTCCTGGAATAGTCATTCAAATTTCATCATGGAGTTCAGGAGTAAAAATTGTACCTGCTTAGAAGCACTTGATTTGTAATCCTGAACTGAAGGGCACCTATTGAATAGACATTTCTGCCAAAGAAGTCTTATTTTTTGTGTGTCCTTGACCGTGGGTGTTGACCCCTACTGACCCTGTCATTTCCACTCATTAGCTGCTGGTACAAGAGCCCAGTGGTGGGTATGTATAAAGGAATTAATAGCCATTAGGTGAGAAAGTATTTCTTTTCAGTTTTCTTTGCCATCAACTGAAGAGACACTGGGGTCTGCCACAATACCTTAATGGGATCCATAACAACATCATTCAAAAGAAATGCCACTCTTGAATGAACAATGCTGCTAGTGTGTCTAACAGGGTACAAGAGGGCTTCCTGATCTTCTCTATTTGGAGTCCGAGGTTTTGAGCCACTCTTTTGAGGAGTTCCTGATGTGTCTTGTCCTAGGAGGGCATTATGTCTGCTCCAAAAATAGCCTCTTGTGGAGAGGAGGACAATGCCTGCGTACAACTAGAGGGCACTGTTCTTTGCCCTTGGCACGAGACATATTGAGACTTGGCACCTTGAGACATTTGGCACTATAAGGTACTAGGCCTTTTTCGATAACAAAATTGCAAGATCTGAGGCCTTTTTCTGTAGCCATATTAGGAGAGGAGCAGCCATGAACCTAGCCAAGACTACACTTTAAGGGGAGGTTGAATCAAGATATGTAACTCCAGCTATGTTAATTATGTAACTGGAGTCGACATACCTTGGTTTGTCCTATTGGTTTCCTTTACTCCTCACAGAAGCAGGAATACCGGCTGCTGATGGAGTCACCCTCTGACTTCAATTTAGCGAGTCTTCGCTAGACCCACTAAATCAAACTCTGGAAGATCATTTGCAGCAGTGTCGATCTTCCATTTAGTGACATGGCCATAGAACAGAACTTCACTTCCTCGTTCTATCTAAATTACATTGCAATAAAATAATATCAGTCTGTTAAGACAAGAACCCTGTCCTAAGAATAGCCACCATCACCAAATAAAGAAACAAATCTTAAGATGATTAAAGAAAACTTTGTTGGATGGCAATCTGGCTGGAAAGAAATCACTTAGCAGTTGTGGTTGTGAAATCCCTATTCCATTCTTGTTTTGTCTTTATGGTCCCTGCTTCTCTATTGCATATCTGTTCGATCTCTGTCTGGTTCTTTGATTGTTTCTGTCACTTGCATAATTAACTTTGCTAGGTGTGAAACAATTATAATAATGGGCATGACTGATTAAAGCAGGGGTGTCAAACTCAATTTACCTGAGGATCAGTGCCAGTCCTCAAAACCTCCAGATGATTTAAACATCGCCCTTCTCCTCCCGTGGGACCTCTGGTGCCACCACCAGCAGCACAGCAGGGCCAAAGCAGCTTCCTGCTGTTAGGGCTGCGCCACTGCAGCCAGGTCCCTATGGCCCCATAGGATGGTTTGGAGCAGCTGCCACAAGCCCCACACTTGGGGGGACCTGTGGCAGCTGCCCCAACCATACTATGGATGGAATGGTCCCCCATTCTCAGGTTAGCTCACAGAGTCTTGGGTGGGCTGGGGCCTGCAGCAAGTCTCCTCCGCACCCTGCATTCACCATGTCAGTGGGAGGCATGGGGAAATGGAGCTTCGTAACAGCCTGCTCCACTCCACTGCCATATCCCAGGCCAGCCCACAATGAAGCGGAGCGAATGGGCTGTCAAGAGCTGAGAGGAAGCAGAGTGGAGTGATGCAGCAGCCTCTGCTGCGCTCTGCTACTGCCATCGCCAGCTGCCCTGCCAGACTCCCTGGTAATCCCCAAGGCCATGTTCCTCGGGGGGAGAGGTGGCTTGAAGGAAGGGGAGCAATGGAGGGAGGTGGTGTGTGGGAATGAAGCAGGGGCTGGATGTGTACGTACGTACATACGTACGTACGCACACACGCACGCACACAAATTCACATGCCAGCTGCCATGCATAGGCTGGGTTATGGAACTAGTCAGGCCGCAGGTGGTCCATGGGCTGTGAGTTTGAGAGCCAGTAGTTAAAGAACTGTTTTTACGGTATGTTAGGATTGATTAGAAAATAGTTTAGTAATATTTTAGTAAAATGATTAGTGAAGGTACACCTCAGCAAGATATCACTGAGGGAAAAGCTTCTAGTGGAGGTGCTTAGAAATGGCCATGAGCAAACACTCAGAGAAGAAACATAATTTTAATTTAATGCACAGTACTGTCAAACACTGCAGAAGGTTATTTTTTAATCCAATACTTCCTTAATAGTGATTTTAATGGCAATCCTTTAGAGTTTGAGATTTATTACAAAAGATTATAAAATAAAAAATTAAAAACTCATTCATATAATGCAGTACTGATTAATGCTACCAGTTCTATTTTTTATCTATACATTCAGTAAGCTTAATCTTCAGCTTGTTTAAAACTGGTCCAATATTTCTGAATAAATCAATTCTGTCTTCTGCCAAAATTCAATTAAGTATAAAGCTATTACAGCAATCAAATGACACTGCATCGACACTCTGTGAAGTCACTTAAACAAACACTCAATTCTCTTTTGTTACTGCTGTTTCTTATAACAATAACTATAGCATTTCATTACTATATAGATCAGATTTATTTGTTTCCATTTTTTCATATTAACCACTGTATAATTTGTCTACTGAAAAGGGCTAGTAAACAATGTGTTTAACAAAGTTTGGCAAGTGCAAAATAAGAACAACATATTTACAAAATCATTCTGTCAAAAGAAAATATTTATCTTTATTAAAAGTTAAATCTCTACTAGGGTTAAGTGAGAAATATAAGTATAAAATATGATCATCATGTACTCCTTACCCTTTGCTCCAGAGCTGTCTGTGTCTGCTGTCTTAATAGAGCTTTAAATGGTCCCCCTTCTTTTCCAGCACTCCCACTGCCCATTCCTAAAGAATATCAGCACATAAACAACATCCAGAGAAACCAGTTCCAGAATATATTTATCTCACATTTTTAAGATTATGATTCAAATTATAGTTAGAATCTTCTGAAAGTTTATCTTTACTAGTTAGATACACCGAAGACTAAGGATCGTATTCACATTTATTCTATATTTCCCTTTATATCAGTTTACATCAATTGCCAATGTAAAGGCCATTAGGGTGAACATAAATTAAACTTTAAGGCTCCTTTATACAATCAGAGTGGTACAAGATCTTAGTGTAAATACAGGATATTAGTGTAAATGAGAATAAGGTTCCAGGGACTTGAACTTGCAGCTTAGTTGTATAAAGTTCAACCTTTTTTCCTCCACTGATGTCAAAAGGAGTTTTTGCTATTAATTTCAATTTGCACTGAATCAGATCCAAAGTGCTTATTTTCACAAGCAGTTCGGGTATAGTCAAGTTCCAATTCACATAAATGAGGAATACAGGATCAGTCCTATTTCAAAACTGATCAGCTAGAAGTAAACTAACTAGTGCAATTGACCAAGATTTCTGTTATAAAGCTAAGTATGGACCCTGTGTCCCAGAATTATTTACAGTATCAGTTGAAAAATATTCCATGTGCTGAGGTTCATATAGTTTCAGAATAGCAGAATCATTTTTCCTCATGAGTTGGGACTCAAGCCTCCCGTTTTCCACGAGCAGGAGTTGTGTACACAAGTCACTAAGATTTGGCCCAAAGAGAAAACTGTAAGGGCAGGCATATAACAAATATGTGCCTTTTAATTTAAATTTTAACTCTGAAAAAATACTGTAACTTAGAATTGAAGGACAATCTAATTTACATTTATGTAGCGTACATTCACTCATCTGAATCATTCAGATCAGCCATGGACTACTGCTGAGCATTCCAAACTGCCCAATGTATCTGTAATTTGCTTGCTAAAAGACATTTGTTGCTTCATAGTTATTAAATTCAGGAAGAAAACACATACAAAGGACATGTTTTTCCTAAGATAATCACAATTTTGGTGAATCAGATTTACTTGGTAGCATTTCATACTTAAGAACATACTCCACGGATATTTCTTGTAGTCAGATCTGTCTACATGCCTCAGAGTTAAATCAATACTTATTTCATTTCAGTATATCAACAGTCATACCTTTCATTACTCTGAGAGATATTAATGAAAACACTAAATGGAGGACAAAACTAAAAAAAAAAAAAGAGATCAGGAACAAGGTGAATGAATTTATGATTGAAGGAAATATTTTTAAAGTTATCTTAACTGCTATTTTAAAAACAGACAATACATTGCTACTTTCCCTGCCCTTCTTCTGCTCAAAAATCCAGTAACAATAAAAGGAGGAAAGATATTTTTCCATGCAAATGGGAATGTGGGTTTTTTGTTTCAAACAAACTCAGGGACTGTTGTTGACACTTCGTGTACCCGCCCATTTAAAAACAGATTAATGCTCTCAGAATGTCTAAAATGTTATTTGTATACAGGAAATGAAATATTTTAGCTGTTCTTGGATAAGGAAACAAAGATTAGCATCTGTATAGTCCCATTAATAAAATTAAATTATTTTATGTTATTTTGCATTAGGTCTAAATAGCATTTTCAAGGGACTATACAATACTAACCAGACTGACACGAAATGAAGAATATTTGTGAGATGAAACAAACACAAAATAATCAAAACACTATCTGTAGAAATGAAGCAGTGATTTCAAATATTTAGTTAAACAGGACAATCTAATGATCTATGTCAATGAAATGTAAAAAGGAGGTAATACAAATACAAAATGTGTGTACAGTGAGAATGAAAAAAACAATTTCAACAGTACAATAAATGAATATGGTTGCTAGCCACATGATGGTCAGATTTCAGTAGAAGAATATGAATGAGTTGATAAGGAAGATGGAATGCTTTTTCCATCTAAAATACAGGAAAATTATAATGAAAAAAATGAAAAGAGTATCACTATTCAACAGTTGCCTAATGATAGTCCAATTAGCAATATTTAGTGGAGGCTGTTTTGGAAAAGGAAAACGTTCTGCAATAAAAAGTAGGCTATTTGTTTCAAATATTGGTCAATTTAAGGAAAAGGCTCAAGAACTTACTGCAAGCCTCCAGGGGTAAAAATATCCTGTCATACTCATGTAGCCAGCAGTTTTCAGAGGCAGTTTTAGAAAAAAGTTATAGAAGGCTACATATTAAATGCCCCCAACTGACTAACAACAACATTCTATTTATTTCTTAAAAGGCAATTTTAAAAAGGCTATTATACAATGATCCTACCAGAAGCAGCCAGAAGCAGCTCTTCAGTGAAAGAAACACTTTTCCTCAAAACAACTGGGCTGACATGGCTAGAGTGAAGAGGGTTAAGGCTAGACCCCGGGAAGAGGAGACAGGACTTGTTAAGATGTGGGGAATCACAAGACAGAGTAGGGGAGCTGGGAAACAGGAAAATCCTAGGCCCCTGTGGGGAAGATGCTGTGGAGGAAAGGAGTAGAGAGAAAAGATGTAGATTCAGAAGATGACTAAAAGAAATAGGAAAAGGAAAGCAAAATGAAGCAAAAACAAAACATTTTTTCAAATGAACAAATATGTACTGCTAGCATATGAAAAAGCTATAATCAGCATACAAAGAAATGAAATGACAATATAGCACCAGCATGAATGAGAAGCGAGTTACCAAAAAAATCTGAGTATGAACTTGTTAACTTTGTTTTAAAATGTATTTATTTTATTAAAAAGCCAAAAATAATGGAACATTTCAAAATTTCAATTACATTTTACACAAAAATTTAAGTGAATACTTCTCAATAAAAATCGAGTCAAAACAGCTCTTCCAACCTGCCCAAAAAAGAAATTTAGACTATATAGATATAATAGATTCTCTTCTCCAAAAGTTATATGAATTTAAGTTGATCATTATCAAGAAACTTAAAACTTTAATTTTAAAGTCTTAAATCTTATAATGGTGTGTGTATATACATATTTATTTCCCACATAAAAAAAAAGAAGTGCCCATTTCTCAATTTCCTCCACGTGTATATTAGCTCTTCACTCTTCTACCCCAAACTTATTAAAATATGTAACTACTTTTGTCAGTTAGATACTTGTTAGTTTACATAAGTGACAGAAAAAGTAAGACTACTCGCAGCACAGAGTCTCCAATTCCAAACCAGAATTAACTTTCAGTGAATGTTGAAATTCTTCCTTTTACTACAGAGAATTTGCTTGACATAGTCCATTGTACTCTGTACCATCATAGCCTACTTTATCAAAGAAAGGGGGGTAATAATCTTGCTTCCAATAATTCCAAAGCAGAAGACTAAAGCAAATCCAAATTTGGGGTTGGATGTAAAACAGTAGTCGATTAGTTGACTACCCGATAAGCCTAGGCTTATCAGGTAGTCGAGTCGACTACTGGTATTTCCCCCCTCCTTCCTGCCTTTATATCAGAGGCAGCAAGGGGGAGAGCAGGAGCTGATGCTAGGGGGAGCCATCTTAAAAGCCAGATCCCCCCAGCACCGTCTCTATGGTGCGGGGAGTGGGGCAAAGGAGGCAGAGGGGCAGCGGTCAGGGACCCGGCACAAGCCAAGACTACTGAATCCTGGCCCACGCCACCTGCCAGACCTACCCACACTGCAGCTCTGCCTTTTAAACGTAGTAAGAGCTGGGACTGATGAGTCCTAGCTTGCACAGGGTCTGGAACCTACCTCCCTTCCCTCTCCCTCCTCCCCCCTCTGCAATTTAAATGCAGGAGGAGCCAGGCTGCCTGCACTCCTGGCTCCTACTACATTTAAACTGAAAACCGCAGAGGGGCCCCTTAACTAGTCAATTACCTATTTCTAAACATTTTTAGTCAACATATTGACATTGCTTCCTTGGTCATACTCTATTCCTCTTCCTTGCTCAGACACCTTAAAAAAAAAAAATCTTAATTTTCACTTCTTCAGATAGTTTGAGTAGTTTGCAACCTGAATTGCAGATCTTTTTATATGTGCCAAACCATTAATTAGATCATCATTGTGCACTAGAACAAATGGCTTTAACACCAAGATATGCCTTGCTAGGCAAAACTCCCTAAAATGGAGACATGTGTCCAAACATAACTTTACTGAAATAATCTGTAAGAACATTTTTTGTTAAGTAAAAACTAAAAATCACATCCTACATGTACATCATATTGCTATACTACCTTTCATAAACAATGATCAAGCTTATATTATAAGGCAGTAATAGACAAACTAAAACAAGTTAGAAAAATGGACTTTGTGTGACTAAATTTGGTCTAAACTCCTAGTGACTCAAGGCTTAAGTCATTTTTTTAAACACTATCCCTTATAGCAGGGCTACTCAACACGTGGCCTGTTTGTTTGCAGCTCTCGGTACAGTTTGGGGTTTTGTGGGTTTCAACATGTGGCCTACAGGTAGGAATCCTTTGAACATGGCCTCCACTGGGAACATGCTCCACAACGGCAAGGCGTCTCCCAGGAGGGGTGAGCACTGAAAGATGCAAGCAAAGTCTGGCTGAAAGGGACAGGTACTGGGTGTCGGTACTAGCCCCCAGGGAGGAGATGCCGGGAGCACCGGGGGAATTGTGGGAAGTGCTTTGTATTCATGTCCATCAGCGTGAAAGAAGCTATTTGCATATGTATTTGCATGCATATGCAACCACACTTTAAGTTGCAGCCCTCAACATGTGCTATGAGTATCACTGTGGTCCCTGGGGCTTCCAAAGTTGAGTAGCCCTGCCTTATAGGGACACAGTTTTTATCAGGGGTCGATGACCGAAGAATCCTAGAAGAGTTGGTGTCCTAAGAATGGATGTATTCCATTGTTAATTTAGATTATAGAACCTTGAGAAAATGCTGGTGCCATCCTTGAAAAAAGTGCTTTTTAAAAAAAAAAAAAAAAAAAACACCATCACAAATTTGTTTGGTAAAGTATGTTTAAAACTGCCATCAGCATGAAGAAAATATTTAACACAAACTATATCATAGAATAATCTTCTCAATCCTTCTGTTGAAGACTAATTCTTATCAAAATTAAAGATATTTAAAATTAAATAGGACTCTGAAAGATACTATATATTATGTTGCTAAGTAATTACTTTTTTAAAATTCAATGTCATGTCTAAAAATAATGCACACACAAGCAAGCTGTATGATTGACACACAATTTGGTAGAGACCTGAACACAATGCCAAAAGATAGCAGCTACATGATGCTGCCCTAGCATATAAAAGAATGAGTGCTATTAGCTTAAATTTAGAAACCAAAAATTATAGTTGATGCAGATGGATTTTTCTATATACAAGAAAATACCTCACCATAAAAACCCTATCTTGAACACAAATGCATTCCTGTGTCCACACAGAAGCCATTGTTCTCAATGGGGCTCAGAGTAGGTGCAACAGTCCATCCAGCTAGATCATGTTGCCGGACCACAGTCTAATTTAGCTACTGCAGAAACTTTGCAATTTCACTGCAGACTACTACCACACTGTGCTTTTAGAATGTCTATCTACTAAGATGCTCACCTATCCAGGTAAAATTATGTTTCCAAACAATCACCAGGAATTTAATAATAAAAATGTATGAATAAATGTTAGCCTTTTTAAAAAAATACACTTGCTCTCAGTTTCTTTGAAATGTAATTGCTCACCCTAGGTTGTCTACAAGACATAATAGTTATTTACACAAAAGACAAGGAAGAAAGAAAACAGCAAAAAAAGGGTAAAAAGAAATGAAGAGGGAGAATTATAATTTAATAGATAGTTCTTATTTTTCAATTTTGGATTAAGTTTGAAAACATCTTCATATTCTGTTGAGAACATATTCAGTCTACAACCTATTTCAATATTTATATCTTGAATGTGATGTGTTCCTGTAACAGTCAAGCAATAACGGAATCAAAAACTGTAACATACCATAAAACTGTCATAATTAGGAAGGTGAGAACATTCTCAGATTCAAATACTATTTTTAAACATCATATTTAGAAACACTTAAAACAGCCGCCACACTTTTATACATGGGCCTACAGTATTTTTGTTCTGTTGTAGCAGAGCAAGACAATTAATAAATTAATGAAGAAGAGTTCAAAACTCCCAGGACTGTACTAAAATAATGACTAATAAAGAGAAGGCAAATAATGGGGCAGAGCCATATTTGTTGTGCTTCTTAAGAAATTGAGGGGCTGGGAGGAGGAATCAACATTCAATGAAACTGAAAAGCCAGCTGAGAAATAGGTTTTAAGCTTTTAAAAGGTGTTCTAAATAGCCCTTAGACTATTTTTTTAAATATACAAACGTGTATACTTGATTTACCATAGCCATTTCCATTATTCTGAAAAAGTTTAGTAGACATTAATAATTGCATTTCTAAAGTCAGTTTGCAAACAGACAAGTGGAATCTACACAACAATATGGATACATTTTCAATGAAGATTAGGCTTAGAAAAAATCACATAATGTTAGTGAGACTTGATCAATTACGGTGAAAATTTACCCCCATAATTTATAATATGAAGTGGAGGAAATTAAGAGAAAGAGACAATTCCTTAGGACTCTTTTTATAACATTCTGAAGTGCTTCAAATGGTAATATTATATATGCTACTCTTAAAGTGTCTATATGGTATGGTTATCAAATTTTGATAAACATAGTACAGTAAATCAGTTTGGTACAAAAATCTTTTCATGCTTTAATTGCACTGTTTGAAATATCCAATTTCCACATCATTTTGATAACTTATATGCCAAAAAAGGAGAAAGGGTTTGAATGAAAAGATAAAACAGAAATACAAATCAACACAAAAATAAGAGTGGGTGGAAGCGCCTTACCAGTTTTGGGTGTCAAACTCAAATCTGTGTCAGAAGAAGAGGACTGTCGACTGTAGGACTTGGAAGGTGAAAAAGAATAGGTTTGGTTTTTCAGAGGGGTGGAGGGTCCTGATGAATGAGTATTGGGATTGGGATCTTCATTGAAAGGAATCCTGCCAGAAGAAGGTGGAAACATATTCAGTAATCCTGTGCCAAAGGACCTGGCTGACAGCAGCATGATCCGAACACCAGGATGGGACTGGGGAAGGGCCAGCAGTTATTCCCTAAGTGTGTTGCTGGGTAGGAGGCCAAAGGCAAAGAAATGAGGTTTACCCACTCAGCATTCTACAGATAGGTGCTGATTATCTGCACTGAAACAGTTAAGCCAAAGAAGAGGCATGAAATGTCAGACCAAGAAAAAAAAAAAAAAAAAAAAAAAAAGAAAACAAAACTCAAAACAATGCATGGCTTAAAAAAAAAAAAAAAAAAAAAAAAGTTCAGCTACATAATGCTTGTTGAATTAGTTTAAAGAAAAATGACCACAAACTATATTTGTGTGTGTGTGTACACACACACACACACACACACACTCACTCATGTATACAACACATATATTTTAAGAAAAAAAAAGTTTCCTTATCCTATAGCATCAGCAGTGTGCCACAGCTAAAAACAAAGTAAAGAGGAAAACCTTAAGGAATACAAAGCATACTGACAAACATGTCAGCTATGTGCAGATTGCCTTACCTGTTCTCCAGTACTGTCTCTTCCACAAAGCAACACAAACCTTTCCTAAGGCTTTAAACACTCAGGTAACATTTGGATTATACTTGCAAGCAATTTAAAGGCCAATCATGGTTTCTATTAAGACTACTAAAAAAGACTTGTAAACTGTACCTGGTGAATGTTACTAGACTCAGATATTTTGAAGGTAAATCTCAAGTTAAAGGAAGTGAAGAGTATAGCTCTGTGGAAGAGACTTTAGGAAACACACTCTCTTCCAAGTAACTACTGAGTTTGTTTCAGAAGCTGAACATAGCAGTAGTTCTCCATTGAAAGCAGAAGGACTCCCAGTGAGAAAAAGAGGGAGAAAAGATGGGTGGTACCTGCCTACACTGCCTGCCTGCCTGCACTTTGCGACCACTGTGCCTGTGGCCTGCCTCTCCCCAGCTCTTGAGTCTGAGTAGTCTCGTACCAGTGTAGATGAGAGTGGGAACAGACAGAGAGAAGTTCTGGGTAAGTCGTGAGCCAGAAGCAGTGTGAATTGGGCTGTTGTGAGTCGAGCGGCATCCATGGCTTGGCGGATGAACCAGCGGAGACCTGAGAGAATTTGCAGCCAAGGTGGAAGAAAAGAAAACAATACACACAACAGATTGCAAAGTTATGTTAAAAATGATTTCAGGGAGTGCTAGTTAGTGGAGATCTCTTACTCTTTAAGCAGACTCTAAGAGTTATAATTCCTAGCATGCAAGAGTCAAGATGAAATAAAAAAAGAGCAGGGGAACAGCTAAGTACTAACTTGTTAACATATTATTGAATCTTTGGCATTAAAGGCTCGGGTTAATAAAGATAATAACAAGACACGAGTAGAACCTGCTGATCTTGAAACCCACTCACACTTCTGGGCAGGACCATATAGATTGATTAAAACAATCTCAGCAAAAATCTAGCATGCAAGTTGATAAACAACCTTGCACATACATAGGTTAAGATTTTTTTTTTGTCTTCTGTTCAAGATTGAATGCTATTGATTTATGGGTAGTATTTAAAGTGTTAGCTACTGCAGCAAGTATTTAGTTTTTAATTGATTATGGTTTTATGTTGTAATTCACCCAGAAGCTCTGTGATGATGGATGCATGTTTCACAAATCAATACATATTAAATTAATAATTGGGTTCCACTGCTGGGGAAATTTTACAGTGGTATTGATGCTGCCTCATGCAAAGTGCTCTGATTACTTTATAATAATTACAAGATACAATAACTAAGATAATTGTAATCACTAAAACAAAATTACCTAATTCAAATAATATCTATCTGGACATGTTACATAGGAAGTATACTTTTACGTATTCTATTTTTCTTCTACTAATTGTGTAAAAATATAACACAAGATGTCATAACAAATAAATTGATGTATTCAGAGTGGCAACTGAGAACTGTAAATGCTTCCCACCTCAGAATAAAATTAGGAAAATTTCAGTATCAGTTTATTTGATTTGTTCCGGTTAAAAATTTGAATTCAAACTGTGTTATATTGACATAGTGAACAATTGGAATTAGGCCTCTTCCTCATCATGAAACCTTTTTCAGGCAGTGTATGATATAGCCTAATTTGTTTTGCTTTTAAAGAAAAAACAAAAGATTAAAATGATTTTAAAACGTCAAAGATGTCCTTACATCGCCTGAGCCACTTAACTACCTGAACTCAAATACACTTATCTTTTCTGACATGAATGCACAACAAAGACACTCAAACTGAGAGTGCTAAAAAATAGAAATCCCTTAAGAGAAACATATTGTGAAAGATCCCCCATGAACAAAAAGTATGTTATTTACACGTGCAAACTAATTATCTCCTAAAGGCTGGTGGATAACTCCATAAAAATGTGCAATACTACGATTGCATAAATTTAACAGATATGAAATTAACAGAAAAACATCTCTCTTGCCAGG
The DNA here is from genome assembly GCA_019425775.1 of Rafetus swinhoei. Taxonomy (NCBI): domain Eukaryota; kingdom Metazoa; phylum Chordata; order Testudines; family Trionychidae; genus Rafetus; species Rafetus swinhoei. The sequence goes on from CM033437.1 coordinate 231,591,265, forward strand.
ATTTACTGCTGCAACATCTAATAAAGCAGTTCACCTTCTCAAAACTGTAGAACATAAACCAACTTACAGACAAGAAAAAACAGTAAAGGAGAAATAAATGCTGGAAAAACACACTGGATATGTAAAACTGAATGACTATGACAAAAAATGAAATTCACTGCATTACAATCTATTAATTCATACTTACTCCTTCATTTCTTTGGATGGGGAATTACATGCAGGTAAGAATGCAGTGTTACTTATTTTATCCAAGGTACAGGCTGTTCCTATGGCTCGTACTACTAATCCAGATTCTCCCTCCAAATCAAAACACTGCAAGTAACCAACAACTGCATTCCCTCTCATTTCAAGTACCTTCAAGCCAATTTTCCTTTGAAGTTCACCTATAAAAAAATAAATGCAAGTTAAATGATATCTCACTTAGAAATAAAGTAAGCATGTTAAAGACGGTGATGCTTAGTAGTTCCGGTTAATTGGTGGGGCTCTGCAGGCAAGGGCTGCTCCAGTGTCTGTCCATTGGGAGTGCAGGGCTAGGAGCTGTTCCAGCCCAGATCCCCCTTAGTTGGTTAACTGGTTAAATGTTAGGCTGAGCTAATGTTTAACTGGTTAACTCAGGGGTTGGGGACTGTTTTTGGGTTAGGGTCTGCTGACCCACAAAACAAAAAAAACAAAAAAAACAGTCAGGGACCACACACAAGTGAGAAGCAAAGTGAGATGCTCCTTACAGAGGGAGACAGACACTCCTCACATTCTTCTTGCACATCAGAGCCTAGGAGGGCCCAGGCTAGATTTTATATGCTCCAGCCCTGTGGCTGGGTGGCAGGGGGGGCTAGAGCACCAGCACAGGCTCCCCAATGCTATAGGTTTTATTCCTTTTTAATTTCTACCTTAGTGTATTTATATTATATACACAGATGCCACACAATGCAAAATGTATCTTTCTTCTGTTTCTTTGGTATTAAAATGAAGACTCTTTACTGTTCACAAGTCAAGAAAACGAGTTGAGTTTGCTGTAGGAACCTGATTCTGCAAGACTGCATTACCAAAGATGACCATGCCCTCTTGAAAATTGATATAATCGGCAAATAATATAGAACAATGGAACAAAATTGCACTTTTTTGCTTCCTTCACCAAGTAGGTCAATATTTTGAATGCACCTTTCACTAGAACTTTAGGTGTATGTTTTAATTTCTAGTACTGTATATCCGGTGTCTGACCAAAGTGGTAGACAACTGCATTTAACACTATGACAAAAATGCAGTTCATAGGAACATTTTATCAATTGACTTTTTACTTAAATAAAACTGTATCCCTAAGGTAATTTACTTATTTATTAGTGGTCTCAATCCAGTTCTTCATACGCAGAAGTCAGCTTCACAAGATGCACTACTACAGTTACTATCCTTGTTAACCATAGTTGAGATGCCAGGATCAAAGAGCATAAAGAATGAATCTTCTGATTTGTCCCACTAGGTCAGTTAAGTTAAAAAATCAGGTAAGGACAGCATAAAAAAAAATCTTGCAATTTCTATACTGTAAGGCTGTGTCTACACTGGCGGGATCTTGCGCAAAAGCGGCCGCTCTTGCGCAAAAACTTGCTGCCTGTCTACACTGGCCACGAGTTCTTGCTCAAGTAAACTGACGTTCTAATGTATGAAATCAGGGCTTCTTGCGCCAGAACTGTGACACTCCCACTCAGGAAGAAGCCCTTTTGCGCAACTGTTCTTGCGCAAGAGGCCAGTGTAGACAGGCAACATGAATTTCTTGCGCAAGAAAGCCCTATGGTTATAATGGCCATCAGAGCTTTCTTGCATGCAGAAACGTCTACACTGGCATGGATGCTCTTGCGCAAAGCACATCTCTTGAGCAAAGGCACATGCCAGTGTAGACGCTCTCTTCTGGAAGAGTTTTTGCAGAAGAACTCTTCCGAAAAAGAGTTTTTGCATGAGAACGCGCCAGTGTAGACTTAGCCATAGAACAACTAGGCTATGGGGAGTACTTCAATCTCCAAGGCTATCTTCCAAACAAAAAAAACTTAAAAGGAAAAATGTAAGCTAGGTATTAGTATTAGGGATGTTAAAATGTGTTTAAAGTAAATGTGTAACCACTGAAAATTTCAGCGGTTACATGAGAGGTGGCAGTAGGCTCTCTGGAAGGCAGTGCGCACAGGGAATTGGCTTTTAAGTGCACTGGCTCCCACCTCTCCCCACCCCATACAGTTGCATGCCGGGGGAGGGGACGGGGGAAAAAAGGGGGCAGGTGACTCCCCTGGGAGATGGTGCACGTGGGAAGTCAGCAAGTAACCAAGAAGGTTAACCAATGAGCCCAGGCTCATTGATTAACTGTGTACAAGATTACACTTTCACATTCCTAATTAGCATATAGTGGTTAGTAGATCATTTTATTTAAATTTCTCTCTCAATACTGCTAAGAGAATACAATAAAAGTCTACTGAATGAGAGCACATCAAAAAAAGATGTAACTAAAATTTTAAACGCATTACACCTTTAATGCGTCAGAAAATTGTACAAAAAGTGTCTCTCTTGTAAATAAACAAACTACACGCTGTACAGTTAACACCACATCCTACTGATGGCATTATGGAACATTACATTATGCAATACAGAATGCTACCATTATAGGCTGTTTACACCACAGCCATGCCAAACACTAAGGCTATATCTACACTGCAGGCTTTTTGTGCAAGAATTCTTGCGCAAAAACTTGCAGAGTGTCTACACTGCACACGCGTTCTTGCAGAAGTAAATTTACAGTAAAGAGTCGGAAAACAGGGCTTCTTGCGCAAGGGTTATTCCTCTCCCCACAAGGAATAAGCCCTCTTGCGCAAGAGCTCTTCCACAAGAAGGCAGTGTAGACAGGCAACAGGGGGTTTCTTGCGCAAGAAAACCCTATGGCTAAAATGGCTATCAGAGCTTTCTTGCACAAGAGCACGTCCACACTGCCATGAACCGTCTTGCGCAAAAGCACATCTCTTCCACAAAAGCACATGGCAGTGTGGACGCACTCTTGTGGAAGACCTTTCGCACAAGAACTCTTGCGTAAAACAGTTCTTGCGCAAGAAGCCTGCAGTGTAGACGCAGCCTAAGCAAACAGTTTAATCCTATGTTTTCACAACTCATTATCTACATTGGTCATTTTGTGACATTTTTCCTGTCTATCCAAACTAAAATCTCAGTCTGTCTCTGACATTTCCTCATGGATGTCAGGTCAATAGCTCAAGGTAAGTAAAACAAAGCTTTTGATCTTCTGCCCCAAACGCTCCCCACACTTACTTTGTCAACTACTTTGGAAGACCTCATCATTTTGCCTATCACCCACACCCATAACCTGGCAACAGGTGTCAAGAGGGTTTGAGAGCATCTATATCTCCTTGAATAATAGGAATGAGATCATCTCCTCGATTTCCCCAAAGAAAGTCTCCAATGTACCCAAAAGAAGCAAAGTTGGTAAAATGGGTTGAGGTGGGCTTGACCAGTCTATTGCCATGCTGGAGATTAATACACTGGAACTTCAAAATGAGTCGCTGGTCAGCAGGGGTATCCTACGTGATCTAAGGGGAGAAAGCTCCTTACCAGATGGAGGAGAAAAGGCACATGCCAGTGAAAGAGATGAAGAATGGACATCACTGAGAAGCAGTGACAGCCTCTGAGGTCAGAACTATGCTTCAGTGCCAAGAGACGAGACCTTGGTGCTGACAGCAGTGCCAGGGATGTGGTTAACTCCGCCAATCCAGAATCAGGAGGTATGGCCAGGGATTCTATTGATATTACCAATGTCAGTGTTGGTACCAACATTGTTTGGTTCTTAATATTTTCTGGTTATTAGCGTATTGGAAGAAAGGAATCAGAAGCCATGATTTTTCACAATGGTCAAACCTCCCATTGCCTGGAGAAGATGGTAGCAGACTTTGGTGCCATGTTTGTAGCCAGTACCAAGATGGCCTTTGGTCAATCTTTGTATGATGATGTCAGGCTCATCTGTTAATAACAAACTTCGAAGGTGAGTGCCAGACAACAGGGCACAAGCGGATACAAGCTCATCAGGGTCAGATCTTCTAGGAATTGGGTTCTCTCTCTTTGGTGTCTTAAGCTTCCCTCATGGACTTTTCAAGGTGGTAAAATAGGTGTTCCTGGGACTTTCCTTTCCTCACTGAAAATTACTAACAAACTGAGCAACAGTCTGGCACATGACTCTCACCAAGGTGAACAAAGAATGGGCATGGCCATCCATGACTGTCCTTGATAGAGGTCATTAAAGTACAACAAAAATAAAACTTAAATATATACATCCTCTCCCTTTATAATTAATGAATAACTACAGATTTTTAAAATAGCAGTCAATCAATATAACAGGTTGAATGTATGTATTAATACCTGACATTAGTGAAATAAGTCTCTGTCTAGCCTCATTTGATGCCCTTGGTGTACGGATTCGGTCTATCCATTGGTATTCAGGGTCTTCATTAACGACCAACTCTTCCACAAATCCATGAATTACTACAGCTCTATAACACTTTGGAATAGATGTGGCTGTTGAAAAAGATATATAAATATGTAAAATACAAGTCTATACAAGAGTGATTCCTTTCCCAACAGATTTTAGGGAACTCCTAAACAGTTTTACTGGAAACAGCAATCTCACTGGTGCCTGCTGGAATTACTGCCTGAGGCTGTACCTTTGTTGCAACTAACACATTCAGGAGGCTTTTTCACTAGTATACCACTTACATAAAATAGGCACACAGTAACTTACATGCACATATTCACACACAGGCGTTACTGTTCATGTTTACATCATAATAAACCAAAAAAAAATAATAGAATACATTAAATTTGAAATACTTTAAAGAAGCTGCTTAAAAAAAATTGGTCTGCTGCAGATGCTCTACCATAAGCAAACAGTAATGCAATACAAAATTCAAATCAAGACTTTTTTGCCACTGGCTTTAGTGCAATCTGAACTGGGCCTTGAAGGAGGGTTGAAGAATGGTGAAAGGGAACAGAAACTAGAATAGAAAATCAACCTTAAAAAGAACATTTTTTCATAACTTCACTACAAATACAGCATGAATTGTGTCACTACTGTGACTAAACATTTTATGGAAGAAAAAATATCATTTTCTGACTAATGGAAGGAAAAATATGCATTTTGAATTTCCTCTTAAGAAATGTTACCTCCAAAGAAGATTCAAACAGAGTACAAGACTCGATTATTAACGATGAATCCATATAACTAACTAGAAGAGACACTTGCTTTAATTTGGGAATATTTAATTTCTCAGGTATCCAGTTTTTTTATATTCAAAAATAATCCTCCCCAAAATAGCATTGCCACACAAAAGAACAATTTATTTTAGTTATTTACTCACTGCAAAAAAACTTGACTCCACAGGATGATTGCCTAAAACGGTTTAAATCATTGAAGAGGTCTACTTTCACTACAACGTTGATCTCCCCACGGATACCTGTCCATTTAAAAAAAAAAAGTGTGAAAGGTGAAATTTATATCAGAAAGAACCAAAAAACAATAAAATCTACTCAACTATTTCATTTGTTTGACATTTTAATTATTGCTGTTAAAGTTAGGCAAACTCCATAACCAATCAGAATATCAATATTTTTTGCCAAAAAAATTAAAGCTAAATATTACTGTTATGATCTTTTCAAATTCCATATTAGAATTGCTCTCAAAATGGTCTCAAGACTAGGGATGTAATAGAATAGTCGATTAGCATTAACCTATAAGCTTTAGCTTATCTGTTAAACAGGTATAAACTACAGGCATTTCCCCCCCGAACCTCTTGCTAGTACATTTTTTAGAAGGCTGGCCAGCAACCCGGCTCAGTTCCAGCTCGCGATGGGTCAGGGAGCTCAGTCCCCACTGGACAGGGGCTGCAGCCACCCTGCAATGCTGCCGGCCCCATACCTGGGACTATAGAATAGTCAACTAATCGATAAGAATGTATGAGGTTAATCGACTATTCAATGAACCGATATTTCACATCCATACTCAAGTCCATAACAGAATTACTCTCAAGAATCCATTCTAGTCAAGCTATCCAGTATCCAGTTCAGAATTCTAATACATACTCACAAGTATACAACAAAATAGCTATTGTTTTTGTATCACTTGAACATGAAAAAACTATATAACCACAAGGTATTATTTTGGCTATTTATTTTTCCAAAAGTTTCTTGTTTATCCATACTTTAAACTTTTTAATAAAGCTACATTAATAAAAAGCTTTTTAATAAAGCTACATTTCAGTGAGCAACCATCAGCTTTGATATCTTGTCTCTTCCTACCTACAGTACTAACTTAACAATCTTGAGCTGTTCCCGATTCTTACTAATTTCTTTCTTGACTAAACAAAATCATTTTGTGTTATACCACTTCATATCACTATAGCTTCCAAGTGCCAAATACATTCCAGTACCAAAATATGAACAAAACACTAGATGTAAATGACTGAACAGGATCTTCTTGATAGGATCTCCTGACTCAATTCTCTCAGAAGACACTAAGTATATCTTCACCACAATTAAACATCCATGGCTGACCTATGACAGCTGGCTCAAGCTCATCATGCTCAGGCTCCAAAACTGTAAGGGGGAAGATCCCAGAGCCCATGTTTCAGCCCGAGTTAAAACATTTACACTGCAATTTTACAGCCTCGCAGCTCAAGTCCCAAAAAAACTGAGTGAACTGCCAAGAGCCAACTACAACATACACATTCACAATCAGATATTTTTCACTGCCTAGCATGGCAATTGGATCAGGTCCATATGCTCTCAAACAAACGTGATAAGCCAACAGAAGACATTACCACTCCCATCTTGTCCCTCTACATGTCCCTGGAATCAACATGACTACAACTCCTCTATAACCAATCACCCCCGTGATAACTTAGGGTGGATCCACACATGTATAGGCTTTTCATTATAATAATTTCATAATAAAATCATTCACAATTCAGAAGTGGTACAGAGAGAACACCCAATTCATCACAATAGCATCTTCATAAATTTTTCTTCATGTTCACAATGACCACAAATCCAGACATCTGTACATACACATCACAGATATAATAAACTCGGCCTTTGGTTTATTTTCCAATGTAAAGTTAGTGATATACTGTGAATCAGACTTTCACATCAGTCATCTCCAAAAACAGTTTTTTTCATGTAAAGCATGTAAACCATTTTGAAGCACTTGGAAGAGGGGAAAGTGATCAGGAATAATCAACATGGATTCATGATGGGCAAGTCGTGCCTGACCAATCTGATTAGCTTCTATGATGAGGTAACTGGCTCTGTGGATATGGGAAAGTCAGTGGATGTGACATACCTTGACTTTAGAAAAGCTTTTGATATGGTCTCCCACAATATTCTTGCCAGGTAATGAGTATGGATTGGATAAATGGACTGTAAGATGGATAGAAAGCTGGCTAGACTGTCAGGCCCAACGGGTAGTCATCAACGGCTCGATGTCAGGTTGGAGGTTGGTTTCTAGCAGAGTGCCCCAAGGATCTGTTCTAGGACCGGTTTTGTTCAACATCTTTATTAATGACCCGCATGAGGTGATGGATTGCACCCTCAGCAAGTTTGCAGATGACACTAAGCTAGGGGGAGAGGTAGATACGCTGGAGGGCAAGGATAAGGTCCAGAATGATCTAGACAGATTAGAGGATTGGGCCAAAAGAAATCTGATGAGGTTTAACAAGGAGAAGCATAGAGTCCTGCACCTGGGACAGAAGACTCCCAAGCATTGTTACAGGCTGTGGATCGAATGGCTAAGTAGCAGTTCTGCAGAAAAGGACCTGGGGATTACAGTGGATGAGAAGCTGGATATGACTCAACAGTGTGCCCTTGTAGCCAAGAGGGCTAATGGCATATTAGGGTGCATTAGGAGGAGCATTGCCAGCAGATCCAGAGAAGTGATTATTCCCCTTTATTCGGCTCTGGTGAGGCTACATCTGGAATATTGTGTCCAGTTCTGCCCCCCCCATAGAAAGGATGTGGACGCATTCGTGAGGATCCAGCGGAGGACAACCAAAATGATTAGGGGGCTGGAGCGCATGACCTATGAGGAGAGACTGAGGGATTTGGGTTTGTTTAGTCTGCAGAAGAGAAGAGGGATGGGGGATTTGATAGCAGCCTTCAACTTCCTGAAGAGAGGTTCCAAAGAGGATGGAGAGAGGTTGTTCTCAGTAGTGACAGATGGCAGAACAAGAAGCAATGGTCTCAAGTTACAGTGGGAGAGGTCTAGGTTGGATATTAGGAAAAACTATTTCACTAGGAGGGTGGTGAAGCACTGGAATGGGTTACCTAGGGAAGTGGTGGAATCTCCATCCCTAGAGGTTTTTAAGTCTCAGCTTGACAAAGCCCTGGTTGGGTTGATTTAGTTGGGATTGGTCCTGCCTTGGGCAGAGGGCTGGACTTGATGACCTCCTGAGGTCTCTTCCAGCTCTATGATTCTATGAACTAAGTTTTAGAGGGGAATAATAATTAGCTGCAAATTCATCCTGTACTTTCTGATGAAAATTTGACACTACCTCTTCCTTCATCCAGGGGTGAAAGTAACTTAAATTTCTTCCGGTCTTATCACAACCCTCCCCTTTGAGGGGAGAAGCTCAGGGCACGAGGGGTGAGGGTTGCGATATGACAGTACCTGTAAGAAATTTAAGTGTGGGGTGGAGTGTGGGTGGCTCATGGCAGAGGGTTGGGGTGTGTTAAAGGATGCAGGAATCAAGGTTGGATGAGAGGAGCCGCAGGCAGGGGACTGGTGTGGAAGGATATGGTGCAGGAGTCAGGGCAAGGGCCCAGGAGTGTTGGGGGAGGTTCAGGGCAGTTGGGGAGGGGATGGAGAGGCGCAGGAGTCAGGGCAGTGGGTTGGAAATAGGAGGGGAGGCTCAGTGCAGGGGGCTGAGACAATCCTGTGTGTGTAGGGAGAAGTGGGGGGAAGAGAGGGCTGAGGCAGTCCAAGTCACTGCCGGGTTACCTCTACCTGACTGATGGAGGGTCCCTGTCTTGCTGCTTCTGTTCACAGTGTTACCACAAGGGAGCTTTGGGGACACTGCTGGAGGGAAGCCTGCAGCAGTCCAAGAGACCCACCTTGGCTTTCTGCTCCCTTCTCCTGGCTTCTTCCCAAGGGCTGCCAGAAGCAGTGCATGCCACACACTGCACATAATTTATCCTTGTTTTTAAATCACACATTTATTTACCAAACTGTAAAGACTTAACAGGAGCTGTCTCAATATATGTCAGGCAGCAATGATAGGGTATTACAAACTTGCTGAAGACATCCTTAAAAAGGAGATATTCCACTTTTCAAAGAAACTATGTCTAAAACTATTTTTTTAAAGTCAGTAAGGCTTACCATGTATGGTATCATAAATTGGAAACCATCCAGAGATAACTGTAGCTGCCTCACTATACAGCAGAGGATCAATATCAATATACACTTTGCCAATGGCGTCATTAGCACTGTAGGTGTCATGATCAAGAACTGTGATCTGCAGGGGTTCATCTTGTAGGTCCTCATCATCTACCTAGAAATACATATTAACATAAAACTTCAGAACTTAAGCAATACAAGGAAACTCTGCAGGAAAAGAACTGAGAAAATAAAAAGTGAAAGTGTAGTTACATACAATAATATGCTTACACATGAAATTTGTAATTCTTGTCTGGTATGCAAACAATGCACTCATGGATCTTGATGTGGATATCCGCAAGATCATTGTTTGCTGATATGGATGCAGATACCAATTTTGTATCCGCTCAGGACTCGTAATGGGACTCTGCAAGAGGAGTACAGTGAAGGTGGTTCGGGCTCAGCATGGACGGTGGGAATCGGTGTGAGGTCCAGATGCTGGGGGAATGGGTCTCAGTGGGGTATGGATCCAGGTGCAAGGGAAGTGGGGATCATGTGGTAGGTGAGGCTCACTGGGAGTGTCTGTGAATGAGGAGGTCTGGATGCAGGTGAGTTAGGCAGATGGAGGAGCAGTTCCCTATATAGGGATCTCTCCCTCTGCAACTAAGGAACAATGGATGCAGGAAGCTGGGAGACGAGAAGCTGCAGCTGAGAGAGAAATCTGGGGGTAGGTCTAACCCAGCCCCAGATGCCATGCAGAGGATGAGCAAGTCCCATCCTCATTAGCCCAGTCAGGACTAGCAGCTGAGCCCAGTGCATGATACGAGCCCCAAGCCATATCTTCTCCAGGCCTGGCCCACAGCAATTTACCTCTCTGCAAATTTAACACCATCAGAATGAGTCTGAAGAGGGATTGGGAATGGCTCATCTGTTACCATAAGTAATTTTCCACTTTAAGTATTTTCATTTTCTTATCCACATCCTCCTTGAATGAATTAGCTAGGATGTAACACTCCCACATCTGTACTCCTAGTATCTGTTTCTTTTTCATTCCCTTCATGCATCTGATAAAGTGAGTTGCAACTCACGAAAACTCATGTCATAATAAAAGTGTTAGTCTTTAAGGTGCCATCAGACTCCTTGTTGTGATTTATTCAGACCTAATGTCAAAAACCAATTATAATGCTGCTATATTCAGTTTAAAAAAAAAAATCAACTGATATGGCTCTGCAAGTTGATGAAAACCTACTGAAAAATATTGAATTCTGATAGCTCCTGTTGTCTTCAAAAGTTGCTAACCGTGGTTGGTACACAGTAGGGGAAACACAGTGCTTTATGCACCAGGCCCCAAAATTACAATGTTTTATAATTTTGTAACTTTAAAATGTGATGCCTGATAGAGAAATAATACAGAAGATAGACAATTGCCTGCTTCTTTCACTATAGTATATGTACATTTATCATATTCCACAAGGAAACTCAATTTTCCTATTCAAATTAAAATCTTCCTATTTATTACATTTTTAACTATGTGGGTATTTGAAAAAATGCCTATTTAATTAGCATCTGACAATTTGTTTTCCTATTTCAACTTCTCCCATTTCTAGAACTACAATGCCAACTGCCTATGGGTTTGGTTCAACCAGTTCAAATTCATGGAGCCAATCCTGTATTTAAAACTAAGGATGCTAGCAGCTAGCCAGTTAACCAATAAGCAACTGCTTATCGGTTAATGGTCCCGGTTAACCGCAACATCCCCCACCCCACATGCTTTGCATTTTAAACTCAGACTGGCAGGCTGACTCAGTCCCAGCCTGCTGGTCTCAGCTTTAAATGAAGAGCACACGGGGGAACTGCCTGCCACCCCGCTCTGCTGCCTCTGTATTAGAGGCAGCGCCTGGGGCGGCAGGAGGGAACTGGTCCCAGTCCGTGTGGGGAGCCGGTGCCCCATGCTTCTGCCTTCGTATCAGAGGCAGCAGCTCCTGTCCAGAGGGTGGGGGTAGCTCCCTGTAAACAGAAGCTTCTCCATGAGATGCCAGATGAGCCATCGTCCACAAGGAGCTTGGTTCGTACACGGACAGGGGCTGCTGCCACCCTGGGATGCTGCCTCTGATACAAAGGCAGCAGTGTGGGGCAGCAGGCAGGAGCCAGTCCGCATAGGGAGCCAATTTTTAAACTAGTGCCCCTCATGGACTGGCTCCATCTTCCACCGTGGGGCTGGGAACCAGGAATGGCTGTTGGTCCTGCCCCAGCGGGGGAGCCTTTTACTAAGCATGTAACTGCTAAAAATCGTTGCAGCTACATGATTACTAAAATAAACTATATCTAACATCCTTAATTTAAACAACTCTCAATGAAGTCAATGGGACAGTTCCTACAACTTGCAGGAGATGTTTCTATATCATCAATTTTACAATACTTTCACTCCCAAACCCACATTTTATTTTTAATCAAATAATTCTGGTTTTACATTTTCCAAACCAAATATCCATATGCACGTACACACACGACATTTTATAAAAGTACCTACCTCAAATTTAAACCATTCTGAGTTCCACTGAGGATTGAGGGATTTGGGGTACACATCCGTCTTAAACGTGGTATTTCCAAATTTTACCTAATAATACATTCAATGACAAATAAAAGATCATCATTTATTAGTAGTTTGTAATTTATTCGCAATTATTCTGCTATTTAGCTACTGTCACAGATCCACAGGATTGTTCCATATGCCAGCTTTTAAACAGTCAAGAAACCTCCAAGGCATCTCACTCTTCCTTCAGGGTAGGCCATGCAGCCTCTCTGCCTCCGAGACTGAACCTCTGGTCTCCTGCACTATTGCTTCACAGCACAAACTCTTTCCAGCTAGTCCAGTTTAGACAGACTCACAGTGCAAGACTTGTACACTCTTCAAAGACTAACATACCTCAGAAAGTATTCACAATGACACCACACAGCATTTTTAAAGCTGAAGAAGCTGCATTACTTAACTGGAACGCAACACTGGAAGTCCTTATGCTAAAAGAGATAAACAAAGTTTAAAAATATAGTGCATCTTCACAAACTACGGCTATCCACCAGCCAAGGTGCAGAGAGGATTTCATTTTAGGCTGTTAACTAACAGGTAACATCAGCCAGCTTCTTCGGGAAGCCAACCCTTTACCCATTGACAAATCCTTTGCTCCTGAGTTGGGGTCTCTCGTTAGTGGGGGAAGAGTGGGAATCTCCATCCTTTCAGTCCTTGGTCAGGAGAAGTGAATGAGCTAGCCACTGGGGCTTTCCACGGTCTCTTCTGCACTGGCAAGGATCACTTTCAGCAGGTCCCAGTCAGTTCCTTAAATCAGTGGTTCTCAATCAGAGGACCTGTACACAGAGGTTTTCTAGGGAATACATTTACTGATCTAGATATCTGCCTAGTTTTAAAACAGGCTACCCAAAAAGAAGTCACAAACTAAAATTTCATACAACTTGTTTATAGTACACTAAGCTAAGTACAATATTTATATGCCAATTGATTTTATAATTATATGATAAAAATGAGAAAGTAAGCAATTTTTCATTAATCCAAGTGTCACCGCACACTATTTTCATGTCTGACTGTATAAGTAAATAGCTTTTAAAATAAGGTAAAACTTGGGGGTTCACAAGAGAAATCAGATTCCTGAATGGGGTACAATAATCAAGAAAGGCTGAGAACCACTGCCTTAAATGTCTCCTTCACCATGGCCCAGACAGCAAAATAACATCTATACCTCACTCATTTCCTGTGCTGGCCTTCAACAGAATCAATCAATCAGTCTCTGTCTCTCTCTTTCATATATACAAATGCAAAGTACAGAGGGAAACTGAGGACTAGGTAAAAAAAACAATATTATGAAAAATCTCCATTTCACCACATTTATATTAAATGTAAGTAAACTGTAAGCAACTTGTTTCAGTGATATGCTTCAGAATCACAGAATCTTTTCCTACTCAGTTTAGATAGTTCCATCACTCAATTAATGTTAGTCAGCAAGTGACTTGTTTATATATCCCCATGGCCACACTTCTAATAAACTTCTTTCTATCCCTACGGTAACAGCTGATGTTTCTTTTCTCCTCCCCCACTCCATGTGTTCTCTTTCTGATCACTTTATAATTCAATGTAAGCTACCACTTTAATAAGGCAGGTGGTCCTTTAAATGAAACCAGGCTCAGCATGCATCTTCCAGTCCTGGAGTGCACCCTATTTTGGTGTAATGAGGAGGGTAGGGTAGCTCCAGGGTGTGATAAAAGAGACACAGACCCAAGGTGAGGGAGAGTTCAGAATCCAGAGAATAAAGAACTCCGAAGACTGGAACTTCAAGAAGGGATTATCCCAGATGGAGGAATCAGTAAGAATTCCCTAGTGAGCAGCAGACCCAGATAAGGTTGGTGAAAGCAGAAGGCAGTCAGAGAATCACCTACAATCTTTCTTAAACCACAAAGCCTTTGCTATAGAGGGCTGAAGGGTATGAGAAACAGAGGGAGATGCCTGCTGGCTCTCTGAGTCAGAGAGCTGAGGCCAGAGCAAAGAGGACTGAATGCCAGGGAATGATGAGAGAAGCAAATCCACTGAGGTTTCCCAGAAGAAGTTAAAACCATATTTGGGAAGGAAACAGGGCTGAGAGCTGAAAAGAAACCCACCTAGAGGAGCTAAGGCAAGGTGTAGTGAGAGTCAAAGAACCTGAGAGCAGTGAGAAACACTAGAGTTGTACTTGGGGACTAGAAGGATTTGAAAGACTGAACTTATAATTTGCAGCGTTCTGGGGAATTCTGAACTATGGTTGTAGGACTTTTGTAATAAATAAATAGCCTTTGCCAGGGTTAATATTCTGAAAGGGTGTGAAGTTACTGAGGACTCCAAAAGAGGGGAAACTGAGGCAGACCCACGGACTGCACCATGTCGTGATGCAGAGAAGAGTCTTAAGGGCCACCAATGACATACAGTGGAGAATGCAGACAGTAAATATATTGCTTCTACAGAGCTATGTTCCAAAATAATTAAAAATGATTACTTAGGAATTGTACTTCTTAGACAATCACTATCCAACCCAAAACTCACAGCAATAAGATCTCACACCTTTCTTTTTTCAGGCAGCATTCCCCAGTTCGTAAAACTAATTAGCACAAAAAACAGGGAAAAAGGGTGCCATGAATACATGGGTGCAATATAGCTGTAAAATACTTGTCACTGGAATGTAAACTAATATTCTCCATACTTCCATTGATTATTACTAATATTGTGGTTTAAAAGCAAAGTGCCAATTTTTTCAGGCGTTTATAAGTTAGCTGTTTTAAGTCACATTGAACTGAATCTTGGATACAAGTTGTCCCACTAATTATTATTATTATTCCAGACAGCTGTGTTTGATTAAGTATATTTTGTTATTTTTAAATAATATCTTCTCTTGTGATTTTAGTCACCATTTTTTCCATTGCTACATCTTACTCCCTGCTAATTAAGGATATGAATGGGTAAACACCACCCCTCCTCAGTTAAACTAAGGTTTAGCCAGCTAACTGATTACCATGATTTCACATCCCCACTGCTCAGAGCTTCTTCCACTGGGTTCACTCTGACATTTTTGACCCAGCTATCCATACATTCAAATTAAACCTGACAAAGACAGAATCCATCTCCCCCCAAAGCCCTTACCCACTCCTTTTTCCATCACAGCATAAAACCCTTGTTAAATAGGAGAGCATCCACCTCACTGCCATCTTCAATTCCTTTCTCTCCCTCCTCCTGAATTTCAAGGCTATTGCTAAATCTTCATTTCTTCTTCTATAAATTCTCTCTCGACTGCCAAAACCATCATTCATGTCTTGGTAATTTCCTGCCTGAACTACTGCAACCAAATGACTCTCATTTGACACCTGTCTATCCAATAGGCAATAGTTAAACTCATCTATCTCTTCCACTACTCTGTCACTTTCAATTCAGTCCCTCAACAATTTGGCAATGCCATCTACAACTAAATCAAACTCCTTATCTTCAATATGAAGGCTCTAAAACAGTTCTTCCTATAGCTGTGTGAAACATATGTATGAAAACCAAAATAAGTGTGTCATATTGATATCACATTTTCTATGTGGCTACTCAAAATACGCTTCATGATAGCACAATAGTTGTAAAAAAAAGATGCAGTATTGCAACAATTGGGTCTTGTTCCCACAATCAGCTCTATGGAATCAAACCCATATGCCTATGGATGGGGTTTCATATGGGTGCAGAGTTTTCCAATTCGAAGCTCTCAAGAAGATCAGACATATCTAAAACTTAAGAGAATGATCTGGGCTGTTTTATGTCTGAAAACAGAAAATCCTTCTAAAACAGGTTTATAATTAAAGATATAGTTCTAAGGAAATGTAAACCTAAGCAACCTAAGTAGTGAAACTTGAAATCAATTTTCTATCAATGAAAATGGATGTATGAATCTATGTACTACAAGTTAATTGCACAGCTCTGTAGTAATACAAATTTACAAGCTCATCTGTTGAAGAAAACATGCTAAACAGTCCCAGATTAAATTCTTTACAAGTTCTGCTCATAAAGGCTAAGTAATTTTTAAACTAAACACAAGAACTAGCAACAGCTCCAGGTTTTTCATCTTTGTTAATTCATAATCCTAGAGAAATTAAAAGCAAAAGACTACCACCAACTGTACACTGACATCATAAAACCAAGCACTAAACCATAAAATTATTTAAAAGAAAAGCAGACTTTAAGCAACATTATTAAGTTGGGCAAGTTCAATATATGTAGTATTTTCTATTCCTGCCATCCTTGTTGAAAATCTAGTTTAATGAAATTATTTATTACTAGGGAATATACAAAGCATATAAGCTTGTCCACTAAGTGAAATAGAAACCACAACAGCCCAGAATTATTTAATGTAAACTTGTCCCAGTGTTTGGTAAAAACAAGCTTGTACAAAACCAACACTGTTTCACAAAATTTTTTTATAATCCAATAGAAATAGTTGTTTAAATTAATCATACTGGGGCAATGTTTGAAACCCAAACATTACAGCACTGAAAACCAGAAAGCGAAACTGACAAATTATAAAAGTGAAAGCATGTTTATGGATTTAAATGAGTTAAATAATATTACTGAATAACTAAAGACCATTATGACAAAATAAACAGGATTTTTTTTCTCCTCCAGTTTGGTAATTTAAGGCCCTGATTATACAAGATACTAAAACAAGTGTCTATATTAAAGCATATTTTAGCACCATATTCAATCAGGACTTGCAGCTCAAAGATCATAAAGGCAAACTTCTTACTCAGAGTTCAGTTCCAGCACAAGGGTCTTCCCATCTGAATATTATTCTGAGATCAGGGCCTAAATTACCATTCTGTGTCTACTTACTAAGGATGTTAAAAAGAAGGTAATTGACTAACCATGTAGTTGATAGAGTTTGTATTGACTACACAATTAGTTGATAAGCAGAAGCAGGTTCCAGAAGCTACCCCCACTACAGCTCCGCAATTTAAATGTCGTAGGAGCCAGAGCCAAAGTGGGGGTAGGTCCAGGAGCTGGTGCAAGCTGGGACTTGAGAAGCCCTGGATCCCAGACTGCTGTACCTCTACCTTTTAAATGTGGTAAGAACTGGGCACTTCTTACTCCATTTAAAAGGCAGAGGCACAGCAGTTCAGGATCTGCAGCTGTCTGGAGCTGCTCAGGCCCTGCACCTCAGCCTCCCTGCACTGCAGAGACAGGTGCTGAATGGAAACCAGCTTTTAAGATGGCTTCCCCCAGCACCTGCTCTCCCTGTTGTTCCATCTGATAGAGAGGCAGCAAAGGGTGAGGGGAGCAAGTAGTGACTCAACTATCTGATCAGCCTAAGCTGATGGGGGTAGTCAACTACTCGCTTATATCCCTACTACTTACCACCCATAATTTTTGTGTTGGAAAAAGTCTCTTTAGTTTTTGAAATGTCTGAATTCAGTCTTAGGCTTTTGGTATTTTATTATAAATTATTAGCTCAATGGCTGTGTCTAGACTGGCCAGTTTTTCTGGAAAATCAGCTGCTTTTCTGGAAAAACTGGCCAGCTGTCTACACTGGCCGCTTGAATTTCCGCAAAAGCACTGACTTCCTACTGTAAGAAATCAGTGCTTTTATGGAAATACTATGCTGCTCCGTTAGGGCAAAAGTCCCTTTGCGCAAAACTTTGCACAAAAGGGCCAGTGTAGACAGCTGAGATTTGTTTTCTGCAAAAAAGCCCTGATCGCAAAAATGGCGATCGGGGCTTTTTTGCAGAAAAGCGTGTCTAGATTGGCCACGAATGCTTTTCCACAAAAAGTGCTTTTGCGGAAAAGCGTCCGTGCCAATCTAGATGTTCTTTTCCGCAAATGCTTTTAATGGAAAAACTTTTCCGTTAAAAGCATTTCCGGAAAATCATGCCAGTGTAGACACAGCCAATGTGTCTAATCATAAGAGAGGAATCATGTTCTTTATACTAAAGAAATGTATCATCGTTTTAAGCATGAAACTAATTTTCCTTTTGTTTGCAAGTATTATTTTCCACAAAAACTAAATATCTTGTCACTTCCAAAAGATTAAGTGCATACAGTTGAAGTTAAGTGTTCTGATTTCTTCCTCACTAAAAATGAAATTATTTCTAAAGACTAGTACAGTGCCACCCTTAAAATGTAGTTCTGCTCTGAAATGCCTATACACAATTGGCATGTTCTTACTCAATCTGGTTTGTATGCATATTTAGAGTTAGAGGGTTAAAACCTAGTTTTACTACTCGCTCTTGCTTGCGTAGCAGATCCAAAATAGGTACTGGATAGTGAATCAGATTCAGTTCTGGCTTATGCATCAACTAAATTGTTCATTAAGTTTCAATCCAAAATGTTTATGATGGCGCTGTATAAGTAAGGCTGCCAGTCTGTGGTAGAGATTGCAACAATCATGGATTCTGTGACTTTCAGTGACCTCCTCCATGACTTCAGCAGCTACAGCGATCAATGCAGCTGACCCCAGGGCCTGTCATTCAGGTGGCCTCAGGGCTGGCAACTGTGGCTGCTACTGGAGTGATCCCAGGGCCAGCTACTCAGAGCTGGCAGAGCAGAAACAGCCCTGGAGACCACTGGAGCAGCAGCAGTCCCAGGAAGCCTGAAATGTGGGTTGGTGGTCATAGGGAGTGGATGGAGCAGCAGTTCAGGCGGTAGCCCCATGTTGTCAGAAATTGTTCTCCCAGGGACTCAGAGCAGCAGGCACCAGGAGACAGTCAGCCACTGTTACCAGAGCAGAGGCCAGCCGCTAGCCACCCCTTCCCCCCACACACTCAGGGTTCTCCAGAGCAGCAGCACCCTAGAAGTAGCTAGAAAGTAGGCAGGTATATTTATAGTACAAGTCATGGACAGGACAGGGGCCATGAGTTTGTATTGCCCATAACCTGTCAATGACTTTTACTTAAAAACACCTGCAACTAAAGCTTAGCCTTAAGCAGGAGCCGGAAAGCATCCACAGCTTGCCTTTCAGATCGCATTTGACAAGGCTAAAACCACAAATCCTCTTACTAACCTAGAAAGTGGGGAGAAGACAAGAGGCCTACCACCCTACAAACCCATTTCTACAGCCAGAGTTCAGATCAGCACCACGCTAACGCCAAAAGGCTGGGCAGAGATGCCAGTCCAGTCCAGTCCATCTAGTCGTGGGCCACCCAGGATGTGTCAGAGCCATCCTGCAAGCCGGATTTGCACGGCGGAGTGAGTTTGTTTGTTTGTGGGATTTTTGTTTTTGAAAGGGGCAGCAAAAAGCTGTCAGGTGCAAAGCACTGGCGGTGTGACCAGGGCGCGTCGCTTCTCCACAGTAGCTGACACAGCGAGGAGCGGGAGCATCGCCACACCCCGCAGCGGGACACAGCGTGGTGCCAGGCGGGGGGTTGCGACCGACACGCTTTGCCAAGCGGCTGCTCGGGAGCTGGGACCGGGCTGGGCGGCAGCGCCTGGGCACGCGGCAGCAGAAGCTTGGGGAGCTCCAGGCGCGCGCGGCCTTGGGGGGGGGGTGAACGAGACACAACCGCCGCCCCCACCTCCCACGGGATCAACAACCGCCCGGCCTCCCCCCCACGCACACCTCCACGAAGGCATCAGTCAGGTCACTGGCTCGGTCCATCACTGGCAAATGGCGTCCGGCCACGATCTTGACCTTCAGCTTCCCCGGCATCTTCCTGCCCCCAGCTGCAAGGAGACAACAACAACAGGGGCGTGCGTCCCATGGAAAGGTACAGGGGGCGCCGTGCGCATGCGCAACTCTGGGCAACGGTCTGCAACTTTCACTCCGCCTCGTCCCCCGCCCTCCACTCGCAGCGCTCGTGCGCAAGATCGCTTGAAGACGCCGGGAAGGGACTAGCCCCGCAACCGCGCGCATGCGCAAAAGTTCTCTGCAGCCCGATTGGGAGGAAAAAAACTATTCCCGGCGCTTGCGCCGGCCTTGCAAGCCGCTCTTAAAAGCGAATCCGTGATCCACGCCCCACTGTTTTCGAAGCTTAGTGCTTCGCAACGGTCTATCTTCGCCGGTGCGCTCCACAGAAGGAAGAGCGGGGGGAGGGGTAATCGTCCCTTTTCTGAGCTAAAATGGCGGCCCGCGCGCGAGCTTAGATCTGGCTAGCAGACCATGGTGTCAAGTACCGAATCGTCGATGGGCCCATGGGCTAGGCTCGGGCTAACGCTGCTGGGTATAACGGCCGTGTGCCGAACACCGCGTCTTCGGTTCAGCCTCGCACGGCTCCGCTTCCTCGCCGATAACGCGAGCCGCTCCGGCCAGGCAAAGAGGGGGCGGGGGGGGCGATGTCGTGTTCCCTTCTCCGAGCTCATTGGCAGAAAGTCGGAGCCAGCCTGTTAGTGCCGTGGGGTGTCCAACACACTAGCCACGTGTGGCTCTTTGGTCGGCTGAGTGCGGGGCATTTGGCTTGACCAATACAAACTCAAAAATCGTTGCTTTAAAAAAATGTAAATCACAAAACAAATTTCAGTTTATTAAAAAACCCAGAAGATCTTTCTGAATTCTAAAGCCACTTTCCCTTATTTTGACCCATCTGCTGGATGGAGGCTTCTGCCAGGTTTGCGGAATAACTTAAATATGCCGCTTAGGCTGGAAATCATCCTGCATCATCATAACCCATGGCCGGTATTTCCAGGTACTAGTTTTCCATTGGTATTTATTGTTGAAGCCTTTCTGAATGTACTTCTGAGTTCTCTGTGGGTATGTCAGCACTACAGAGTTTTGTTGGAAAAACAGCTTTTTTTTTACAAAACCTGACTTACATCCACACTGCAATCGCCTTCTTCCAAAAGTAAATTGAAAGAACAGAGGGGTTTTCCAGCTCTGGTAGTCCTCTTTCTACAAGGAAGAAGCCATTTTCCAAAAGAGCTCTTTCACAAAAAGGCATGTGTGGATGGGGAAGAGGGAGTTCTTTCGAAAGAAGAGGAATGAGGAAAAATCACAGGTGCCCTGGTGGCCATTCTGCCCATAGTAATAACAGCTTAAATGTGAGAGTGTACACTGAATGGATGGTATCTTTCAAAAAAGCAGATTGCTTTTTCGATGCGCTTTTGTGTGTGGACACTCTCTTTCAGAGGCAGTTTTTTAGAAAGATCTCTTCCCGAAAAAAGGTTCTTCCGAAAAAAGCCTGCAGTCTAGACATTGGGGCTACATCTACATTGGCAAGATTTTGCACAAATACTTTTAACGCAAGAGTTTTTGCGTTAAAGTATTTGCGCAAGAGAGCGTCTACACTGGCATGTGCTTTCGCACAAGAGATGTGCTTTTGCACAAAAGCATCCCGTGCCAGCGTAGACGCTCTCTTCTGCAAGCTTATTTTAGCCATCGGGCTTTCTTGCGTAAGATATTCATGTTGCCTGTCTACACTGGCCTCTTGCGCAAGAACACTTGCGCAAGAGGGCTTATTCCTGAGCGGGAGCGTCATAGTTCTTGCGCAAGAAGCACTGATTTCTTACATTAGAACGTCAGTGTTCTTGTGCAAGAACTCGCAGCCAGTGTAGACAGGCGGCAAGTTTTTGCGCAAAACCGGCGCTTTTACGCAAAATCTTGCCAATGTAGACACAGCCAGCCTGTGTGAAATTATTTGTTTTTCTACGAATCAACTCAGTTTTCAAGTTGGCCAGCCTTCTCCTGGCATTCATTTCAACCTTCAATTTAAATGCAGGTTCATCTGGGCACACAATTAGATTCAAATGTTGGCTGTTCAACAGCAAAAAAAATTGTTAAATAAATATAGTGGTGTATATAAAAATTTCTTCTAAAAGGGTGTTTTGGTTTTTTGTTGTTTTTGGTTTTTGCAGCTGATTATGGTCATTCTAAACAAAATGCAGCATGCAAGCACACATTTGAAGAAAACCTTTTTTTTTTCCCATGTTTTTGCACATTTAAATCAATCTTTAACAGTTTAACACTTCCAGAGATACTGAATTTTAAAATCTAGGGTCCATTTTGGCCTCCCCAACAATATTGCTTATTTCTGCTTTGTGCTGAAATGGAATAATATTAATTCATTTTTTTCTAGAATTGCATCCATGGATCAATTCATTATTGGAAAATGAAATTCTAAATCAGGTAAAAGCATTAGTACTGAGTCAAACTGCTGAAAACAAAGCAGCAGCAGAAACTGAACCAAAGAAAAAGACAGATTGAAAGGACATCAAATGTAAATTTCAAGAGAAATGGGAATTAGAATATGCCAGCTATTAAGCAGTGTGCATACTTGCTGGCAGCAGGAAGCCATTCTCAGATGGAGAAATGGTGAAGGAAATTATTCTCTCTGTCATGGAAACCTTGCTTGAAAATAATAACAGATGTGAAATAACATCTTGCAGAGCATTCAAAATTTGAAGCTGAGTTACCAGACAGTTGCAGGTAGGTTGAAAGATTTGTCCATTGATCTCAAAACCCAATTGCGTGCTGAACTTGATCAGGGTTTGGCCTACTCGCTGGCACTGGATGACTCGTGACATCAGTGATATTGCTCAGCTCATCTTCTGGATTTGTTTTGCAACTGAAGATTTCCAGATTCATGAACTATCAGTCTGTAGGTTGAGAGCTCTTACCCGTGGATCCGATATATTAAATGCTTTCAGAAGTGTCTCAAATGGTTTCGACTTGAATTTAGTAAAATTGGCTTCTGTTACAACTGACGGTATGCCAGCTATGATGGGAAAAATTCTGGATTTGTCTCTCTTCTGAAAGAGCACCCACAATCTAATAAAATGGACAGCAAATTGCTTGCCTACTGCTGTATTTTGCATCAAGAAAATGTGTACTCAGTTGTCCACAACAGATACTGTGAAAGACTTGATGGATCTGTGATCAAAATCATGAATTTCATTTGCAACAGTGCTCTGGACCGTTGCCAATTTGTGGAATTTTTGAAATAAATTGAATCTGAGCATTCTGAAATCATCTATTTTGCCAGTGTGTGATGGCTGAGTCGTGGAAAGGTACTTGAATAATTCCTTGCACTGCTTACTCCAATCAGAGACTTTCTTGTCAAGAAAGAAAAGCTGGACATTTTTTCTGCTCTTGAAGATAAGCAGTGGCAATTTGATTTGTGGTTCCTGACTGATATCACTTGTCATTTGAATGAACTCAATCTGAAACTTCAGGGAAAGGAGAAGTTGATTTCTGATATAGCCCAGCACATTCGGGAGTTCACTTCTAAGCTACAGCTATTCATCTTTCAAATGAAGGCAAGAGAATTCACCCACTTCCCAAATTTGCAGAAAATTGGTGGAGATAGTGAATTTGAGTGTGATGACCTTGATTGTCAGCATTATGTGATATGGCTTGAAAACCTGGCAATAAAATTCAGCCAGGCTTTGTCTACACTATGGCTTTTGCCAGAAAAGGCAATGCAAATGAAGCGCGGATTAGCATTTTCTCACGCTTCATTTGCATAATCGCTTCGGATCCGTTTTTGCACAAGGGTTTTTGTGCAAAAACAAACAGTGTGGATGGGTTTGCGCAAAACGGACCCGTCCACAATGTTTGTTTTTGCACAAAAACCCCTTGCGCAAAAACGGATCGGAAGCGATTTTGCAAATGAAGCATGAGAAAATGCTAATCTGCACTTCATTTGCATTGCCTCTCCTGGCAAAATTCATAGAATTTGTCAATTTGCTTGGCCTGGATAAACATTTGTTTGAAGAAGATATGCTCACACTTCAAAGCCAGCTTGATCAGTCAAAAATGAATCAGTTTTTACTTCAGTTGCCAAGCTTTTTTCTCTGTTTGGTTCAACATGGTTTTGTAAAGCATCATTTTTTGTCATGATATCAAGTCTAAGTATTGGCCACAATTACTGGATGAAAATATGGAGGCTGAGTTGAGGTATGCAGCCAATGAAAAGTTTTTGCCTGATTTCAGAGGTTTAGCAATGAAACAAAATTGTCAAGTGTCCCATTGGTTGAATTTTTGTGAAATGTGATGATTTCTGTTGATTAAAACCAATGTTGAAGCATTCTGTTCACATTAAAAGACAACATTTGGTATGTTCAGAGAGTCTTACAAAATTTACTTACATTTTCAGAGTAACGTGACTTGCTCACAATAGCAGTAGCAACTATAATGTCTATTGCTTCAGAACTGACTGGACACCATGGCGTTAGTATATTCTTCCCCTCCCCCCTGTGCACGCTCATGGCTCAGGTAGCAAAAGTGCCTGGCGCCTCCTGAGGTGATAAAATAATAACACTTGGTCAGTCATTTTGCACTGAAAATATTTGCATAGTGTTTAGTGAGAGAAAATGAAATAGTAAATTCACAGTACTGTGGTTCTTTTGGGTAAGGATGCTAGATAGTGATTAATTGAATAGTCATGTAATCACATCAAAATGTAACAGTTACAAGATTATTCAGTAGTCCCACCCTGCTCCTGGCCCCACTCCCAGGGAGCCCCCTGCCACCCTGTGCTGCTGCCTTTGCGTGGCGGCCATTTTTATTTTAATGAAGCCAGGGATATTTAAATCCCCGCTTCATTGACTGTGTCGGGTAGCCTATTTTACATGCCTCTGTTGGCAGAGACATGTAGTCTAGACATACCCCAAGTAAATAAGCTGGAGGCCATTCAAAATTGGCCCAAGCTAAACAGGAAAAAAAAAAGTTCAAGCATTCCTTGTTGTTATAGGGTACAATAGACAGTTCATCCCCCAGTTCGCTACCAGAGCAAGTCCCCTGAAAGGCCTGATAAAATTCTGGGGTCCCAACATGATGAAGTGGATCGATGCAGTGGAGAAAGCGTTCATGGATCAATATACATCCCTCTGCAGTAATCCTGTACTTATAGCTCCAGACTTTAGTAAAGAATTCATTCTGCTGACAGACGCATCTGAGGCGGGATTGGGAGTTGTCCTATCACGGATGGTCAGAGACAAAGAACTCCCAGTCCTCTACCTCAGTGGAAAACTCCTCCCAAGAGAGGAGAAATATGCTATAGTTGAGATGGACTGCCTTGCCATAAAGTGGGCTATAGAAAGGCTCCGATCCACCCAGTGGGCTGACGATTTACCCTCATGACTGACCATGCACCCCTATAGTGGATGCAGCACAACAACAACAAAAAATGACAGAAACCCGATGGTTTCTGTCTATGCAACCCTTCCAGTTCACCATACAACACTGAGCTAGAAGCCATAATGGCAATGTAGATGGTCTGTCATGAGTACATTTCATGATAGCACAAGTTGCCCAATACCATGGTGTTGAGTGAAGAAGGGAGGGATATGTGACAGGTTCAGGCCAGAGGGGTACAGGAGAGTGATAGAAGGAAAATATATTAGCCCTAGATTGAGAGATTCTCTGTACCCCGGGTGAACTAATAAGGGCTAACCCAGAACCAGAAGGAACCTTCTGGAATCAGGACAATTGAAGTACCTGGAGACAATTGGGAGGCTACTAGAGTCAAGTGGGTAGGATTAATAAGAGCTACTACAGAATCTGCCCGTGAGAGAGGAGACTAGGACTATGCAGAGTTTACACCCTATATTATGGACAAGCCTGTGATGAGAAAGTCTCAGGAGGCTGTGACACTTACCTCTAATAAAGCACAGGGGGTGTGTGGAGGCTCACAGCAAGCCTCTAAGGCAAACACTGTGTGCCAGAAGCCCGGGACCTATGCGGCATGGTCAGAATTTTGCCATACTCTAAATCTTGAAAATAAGATTTATCTGATAATATGTAACACAGTCTTAAATGTACATAACACCTTTTATCCCAAAAGATCCCAAGGTACTTTAGGTATATTGTTGTAAAATACCACTGCTGTGCAACTGTGTCTCTACACAGCAGATGATCAGTGTAAGTCCCAGCCTAGTTAGACATACATGTGCTAGCTCCAATCAAGCTAGCATGCTAAATATAGTGTGGTTGTAGTTTGGGCTAGCCACCTGAGTACATCTTAAGGTGGAATTAAACTTGGGTGGCTAGAGTTTAAAAGCCACTTTCCATGCTGCCACAACTACATCACTACAGGTTGTACCTCTGAAAACCGGCATTCTCTGGTCCAGCAACATCGGCCCATGGATGCTTCTGGACCAGAGAGCCCAGAAGCCTAAAGGCAGGAGGGCCAGCCAGGGCTGGGAAAAACAAGCTGGGCAGCTCAGTTGGAGACAGCACAAGATTAAGGCCAGAGCCCCCTGCCCCTAACTGCAGCAGCCTGCAGCTGTGTGGAGCCAGAGTCCCCCGGCAGCCTGTGTCAGTATGGGACTGGAGCCCCGGGGCAGCCCCTGGGAATGTGGGTCTACAGTCAGAGCCCTGTTGCAGCCTCACAGTAGCTTGGGGCCAGGGCCGGAGTCCCACGGCAGCATGGCGGGCAGGAGTCCCACAGCAGCCCCAGGAGCACGAGGCCAGAGTCCTGCCGCAGCCCCTGGAAGCGTGGAGCGGGAGCCCTACAGCAGGAGTTGGAGCCTGAGACACCCAGGAGCTGGGCAAGCAGCCCAGCCAGGTTGGGGTGGAGGGAGAGCAAGACAGGATGCCTGCTGGGACAGCCTGCTGGCAAAAGACAATGGGCTTGGGGGCTGGTGGCAGGAGACCTCCCCTGGTCCAGCAAATTCCCTCGTTTAAGACTGGTTAGGTCCTGATGGTGCCAGGCCAGGTAGGTCCAACCTGTATTTTTAATGCACTAGCTCTGCTTCAGCTGGAGTGTGTTAGTCTATGTGTGCTGGAATTTACACCTTTCTGTAGCTATGTAGACATATCCACTGTCAAGTCATACATACTGTCACAGCATGAATATTTTCTTTAATTATATGACACAGTTGATTTTTATAAATCCTGTCCTTATACAACATACAATCTATGGCATTTTAAAAGTTAATAAGGTTTTGGGGAAATTAAGTAGTTTTATAAAAATATAGCAAATCCCTGAAATTTAATTTAAAAACTCTGTTAAAAGATTATTTTTTCTATCATCTAGAATTTAGTTGAAAGTTTTATCCCTGCTAAAAGGATCCTACAGGAAAGCTTCAAATTTCTATAGGAAGGCTGATCTCTACTAAATAAGACATTTCCATACAGAATATTGGGCCTGTTGTTGATTCCCTATCTATTTTGTTTTGTGTTTCTTTCAAGAAAAGACCAATTTTTATATAAAGACATAGCTTCAAAACCACTAAACAAACCATTTCAGTGATTTGTCTTTTTTAAATTTTTTAATAGATCACGAAAAAACTGGAGGCAGTATTAGCCAAGGGAATTAGTTTGCACTATAATGGTATGTCCGCCAGACCCCCCAAAAAGTGTTTCAATTATGTTGGCTCTCTCAAGTTGAAATGTTCTCTTAAGTCTCTTCAGAATGCAAACTTGAAGTGGTAAACTTTATTAACAAGTCATGGTGTAGCCCAGGTTACCCTCAGTCTACAGCATGGCTTCTGATATGTTAAACTGCATCTGAATAAGTGGCAAGAAGGATTTTCAATCATGTCACCATAAGCTAAAAATAGTGATGAATATTCTTTTTGCTCATCCACAAAAGACCTGAGACTTTCAAAGCAGATATCGTCCCAATATTTGTCTAAAAAGAGGTTTTACTCCTGGAGGAATTCTGTGCCAAACAATTCAATATTCTGTGCATAATGTTATAAAATTCCATATATTTTATTTATCAAAATAACACAATATAATGTCAGTTTCTTTTTTTTTTTTTTTGGTAATTTATTTCAAAATATGTCAGCAACTATGTCAAACTATAAAGATTCAAGATACATTTTTGACAAATAGCCTTTCAAGGTATATTAATACAGAACTCTTGAGTAATAGTTCATTTAAACTACAATACAGAAATGTATTTCCTGCACCCCTCAGGAACAGTGCAAAGGCTTGTTGGAGTCAGGTGTAATGGAGGAGCTGAGGCAGAGGGAAGTAATTGCTGGGAAGGAGCTGGAGAGTGAACCTGAAAGGTTGTTAACTGTGGGTGGGAGGTTTATGGAAGAGGGGTTTATTTGGAGGGGAATATTGTTAGGGAGCCTCCACTGTGCAGATCCTGGCTTACCTCTAGCTTCTTCCATTCAGTTAAGCACATCTGCCTCTGTCCTTATGTGTTTCTGCGCTGCCCCCATTCAGCCACCCCCGTCCCTGCATCCCCATGTGTCTTTGCACCTCCACTTAGTCACCCCCTTCCCCTCAATCCCATGTGTTCCTGCACCCCTCTTTCCATCCCCATCTGTCCTTGCACTACCACTGCCATTCAGTCCCTGGCTCAATGCTTTCACTGTACTAGTTCCTGTGCCTCTACCCCAGTCCACCCCCCTCCACACACACCCCTCTTCTGAAGCCCAATCTATGTGACCTCCCAGCAGTCCTGTGTACCCTGCTCTGTCTGTCCCCCCATATCCTGTGTCTTTTCACTTGTCCCTGAAGTCAGGGTGCTGTGAGATACACAGCCTCACCTCTTCCGTGCCCATGTCTGCCCTCTATTCTGGCACCACAGCAGGCTCTGGTGGGCAATAGGTGTACCTGCAGTGGCTCTCCAGCAGAGAGTATTTTCTGCAGAGGAGAAAAAAATGGAGGTGCAGAATTATCCCAGAAGGAGCAAAATGTGGTTATTAACATTTAGAGGATCTTGACTTAGTTTCTAGTTTTATCATACTAAACAGTCTGTTGGTTAGCAACATGCTGTGACTTGCAATATTTAAATCAAGATTGGATGTCTTTCCAAGAGAAATGCTGTAATTTAATCAAATGTTATTGGTCTTGGGGCAGCAATTTAGTGGGTGAAAAATCAATGGCCTTTTCTACGTACAAGGTCAAGCTAGATGACTAGAAAGACCTTTCCTGGCCTTCAATCTTTATGGGATCAAAGTGCAGGTTATAAAATACCATTATACACAGTGATTTTAGGGATGTTAAATAGTGTGTAATTGAAAGGTCGTGTAACATCATCAAATGTTAATGGTTCCATGACTATTCGATAGGTCTTGGGAGCCAGGGAGCCCCTTGCCATCCTGCATTGCTGCCTCTGTATCAGAACTCTCTGTGGACTAAGGCTGTGCCAGCACCCCACGGAGCAACCTCTGTCCACGGTGAGCATGGGCCTGCTTCAGACAGAGGCTGCTCTGCGGCAGCCTCCCTTGCCCCCCCTCCCCTCCTGCTGCTGTTTCTTAAAAGCTGGCTTCCCCCAAGCACCAGCTCCTGCCTCCTCCCCACCTCTGTGGGAGGCAGCAAGGGGGGGGGGGCAGACAGCTCCGCAGAGCTGGCACATGCGAAGAGATGGCTTGAAAGACGGCTCCCCAGGTGAATTGGCTCCTGCCTGCCCACCCTTTACCCTCTGTGCATGGGGTGGGGGGTAAGCAACTCCTCAGGATCTGATGTTCCTGGGGAGCTGGCTTAAAAGCCGGCTCTTGCCTCCGCCAACCCCTCAGTGCCTCTGGTAGAGAAGCATCAAGGGGGGGAAAAGTGTGTAGTCTACAGGATAAACTGATAATACCAGGCTTATCAGTTAATCATCTAGTCATCCACATGTTGACATCCCTAACTAATTTATTTGTCAAATCAATTCTAATCAATTTCCAAATTGCTAGAACTGAGAAAATTGTTAACTTTCATATTCAAAATATAAAATCAAATGTTCCCAAATCAAAAGCTCTACTTTATGGAAGAACAAAATACAGAATGGTTTCACAATTTCCTTTTTAGAGTTCTGAAAGAAACAGTATCATGAATTCAAGTATCTGGAGATCGCTGAAATCTCCAGAAGTTGAATATTGAACCAATGATACTATAGATAAAGGCTGGTCTAGAGAACTGAGCAAATATCCCTATAATACTTAGGAACTGAGCTGATCTAATACCAATAAACACTTTTCTTTGGCTCCTAAGTGTCTGGGAATATTTACTTGGTACACTAACAAGTTTTGTTGCAGAAACTAATGTCAACATGCAGAAATTGCCAAAGTGTGTTTACACTTGCTTCCTCTATCTACAGATTATCCAAATCTGTAGATCCCCTATCAATAGAGAGAGGTCTTCAATGAAGCACCAGAGCATTGGTTCACTTCACAGGCCTTAAAATAGGCTTATCTCAGTTCTTTAGTCTTTACACTGCACTGCACTGTATCCCACTCACACTCCTTTTCACATTAGGCTTGAGAAATGTACCCATACATGTCCCAGTTCCTATAGGTCATTCACAGTGGGGACTGAACAGAATTCTCTCCCCATATATTGATCAGATCCAATAGCTCTGCGGTAGTCCACATGGAGCAGTGTTCAGTGTGATGGTCACATATGGCATGTGAGAAGACACCAGGGAACTACTGCATGATGAGCCAGTAAGTGGGTAGAAGGAGTCCAGGTGCTAAGGCAGCAGGAAATGGGATTTAAATTTCACTAGGCTTGCAGCAGAGCTGGGCAGGTTACTGCAAAATATTACTCACACACACCCATATACACACATACTCTGTCTCTCTGTAATTGGATCTCAAAGTCTACACCTATATAAAATAAATAGATCACCTTAATAAATCAATATTTATTTATGGAACAAGATACACTTTTTCAGATAACACAGAGAAGTTTGAAGTTAAATAGATTTCAGTACTACAATATTTTGAAAAACAAAACAGCTGATTTCTATTTGCTCTTTCATGTTGAAGCTGAACAGGAGTTGAACTAGTTCTGTATTCTTGTATCTGTGAATGAGGCCAACAGTAATATTGTATGGACTTAATCATTTGCTTTTCACTGTATTTATGAATGATTGAATTGGAACAGTGATACAAAAGGCTGGAGAGATTACTTATTTTCTCAACAGGGGAAACTAGTTCAGAGTTCTCTACATGCACCAGTATGCACAGTTTAATAATACACTTTAATAATAGCCATTATACAGCACTTCATATTTCCAAAGTCCTCAGTAGTTAACACCTATAATAATTCCATCATAACTATGTTAATAGTATTTATATGCAAATACATTATTATTACAGGAAACTCCTGCCATTTATACTGGATGCGTTCCTTGGCACCACCACAAATGGCAAATTTGTGAATACTGGGAGCTGTGGCTCCTGGACACCGCAGTGAGATTCTCATGGCTCCCAAACTCACCCCAGGACTGGGAGCCACAGGGGCTGGAAGATGCGTGAGTTCCCCATAGCTCTAGGCCCCTGCAACTCCCCTGCCCTGCAGGTTGGGACAGGAGACCCCTGCAAATATGCGGAACTGCGAATAGCGATTCTGCAAATCATGAGGGTCTCCTGTAGTTGTTTGGTGAGCCTTTAACATTGTTGCCCTTGCAACTTCTCAGGATTCATTTCTAGAAATTAGGGCTGTCAATTAACTACAGCTAACTCTATGATTAGCGCAAAAAAATCATAATTTTAAAAATTAACTGCAATTAATCCCACTGTTAAACATTAGAATACAGATTGAAATCTATTAAATATTTTAATGTTTCTCTGCATTGTCAAATATATTGATTTCTATTACAACAGAATACAAAGTGTACAGTGCTAACTTCATATTATTTTATTACAAATATTTGCACTATAAAAATGATAAAAGAAATAGTATTTTTCTATTCACCTCATAAGTACTACTGTGCAATCTTTTCATCAGAAAAACACAACTTACAAATGTAGATTTTTTTTTGTTACATAACGGCACTCAAAAAGAAAAGAATGTAAAACTTGAGAGTCTACAAATCCATTCAGTCCTCCTTGTTCATTCAATTGCAAAGACAAACAAGTTTGTTTACATTTACAGGAGATAGCGCTGCCCACTTCTTTTTATAATGTCACCTAAAAGTGAGAACAGGTGTTCATATGACATTTGGTAGCCAGTGTTGCAAGGTATTTAGATGCCAGATATGCTAAACATTTGTATGCTCCTTCATGCATCAGCCACCATTCCAGAAGACGTGCTTCCATGTTGATGATGCTTGTTAAAATAAATGTGTTAATTAATTTGTGACTGAACTCCTTGGGCAGGGGGGAAATTGTATGTCTCCTGTTCTGCCCCGTCTTCTGCATTCTGCCATATATTTCATGTTATAGCAGTCTCAGATGATGACCCAGCACATGTTTGTTTTAAAAACACTTTCACTACACATTTGACAAAATGCAAAGAACCCAAACCACCAAAGAAAATCAGCCTGCTGGTGGCATCAGATTGAGATGATGAAAATGAACATACATCAGTCTGCTTTGCTTATCGAGTAGAACCCATAATCAGAATAGACACATATCCTCTGATTGAAGCATGAAGGGGCATATTAAACTTTAGTGCAGGGGTGGGAAACCTAAGGCCTAGAGGCTGGATGCAGCCCCCCGGCTTGCCTTAATCCAGCCCCCGAGGCTCAGAGCTCCCCCTGCATTGGCACTCCAGCCCCCCTGTTACCTCACTATGGGATTAGAGCACACGAAATCTACTAGGCTGGGCCACCCCCCCAGGCTCTAGTATGCAAGTGGAATGTAGGGAG
Organism: Rafetus swinhoei; assembly: GCA_019425775.1. Lineage (NCBI taxonomy): Eukaryota > Metazoa > Chordata > Testudines > Trionychidae > Rafetus > Rafetus swinhoei. Next base: position 231,623,630 of record CM033437.1, read on the forward strand.
TGTCTTTTTCCTCAGTCGGGGCCATGTCTGTGAGGGTTTGTTTGGGTTTTTTTGCTTCTCACTGTGTGGCCCCCAACTGATTTTTCTGTGGGTCAGTGGCCCCTGTCCCAAAAAAGGTTCCCCCACCTCTGCTTTAGTGAATCTGGATGGTAAATATCTTGTGACACCAGCTACAACAGTACCATGTGAAAGCCATTTCTGACTTTCATTTGACACTGCAAACAAAAAGAGGGCAGTATTATCTCTTGCAAATTGTAATCAAACTTGTTTGTCTTGGTGATTGTCTGAACAGGAAGAAGGACTGAGTGGACTTTAGGTTATTTTTGTACATAATTCTACATTTCTAAGTTCAACTTTAATGATAAAGAGATTTCACTACTGTATTTGCATAAGGTGAATTGAAAAAAATGTTTTTAACAGTGCAAATATTTGTAATAAATATAAATATAAAATGAGCACTTGTACACTTTGAATTCTGTGTTGTAACTGAAATCAATATATTTGAAATTGTAGAAAGCATCCAAAATATTTAAATAAATGGTATTCTATTGTTTAATCACATGATCATTGCAGTTAATTTTTAATAGCATGACAGCCTTACTAGAAATTAACCCTTCTGTGAGTATTAAACTAAAACAACTATTCTATATTTGTTATAGAATACAATTGCTTTACTGGCTTCGGCATTGTTAGCATTTTATGCTTTACTTTTTCTGTACTATTACAAATTCTTTTGAAAATTAATGCTTCCTTCTCCCTTTCCCCAAAAAAGAAAATTGTGGGGAACTACTAGCCCTGAAGTTTTATGTTTTTAATGTGTTGTCAGGGTCAAAGATGATGGTACCCCAGCTTCAAAATAATGTAATGCTGATGAAAGGTAGACATCCAGCTCACAGGTATAGCATGGACAGTGAGTGTACAAACTTACTCCCCATCTCCCACACCAACCACTCTTGCTTTTTCCCTCAGAGGGAGGTTATTTTCAGTAGAGTGCTTGTACATACATTTTCAATTGTAGAGTAGTCTGGATGGCTCTTATAGGATATGCAGGTTATTTCTTAGACCATTAAAGAAATTTAGCTGGCTCATAAGTTAAATAGCTGTATTCTAAGACTTACCATGAATGCTCTTCTTAAGACCCATATGATGGCTGTGCTTCTTATGTTCCTCTGGAATAGCTAAGAGTTGTCAAGCTACTATGTTTTTAAAAACATTCATGAAGAAACTCATTGAGGTTTCACTTTCAGACATTAGATATGACTCTCTGGTTTGCAATGTCTTGTCTACTTCAGCCAGCCACAGCTGTTCACACAAGGCTTGTGTCTACACTGGAATCTTCAATTGTGTTTGACAGCAAGTTATACACATTCTGTATCCCACCTCAATGTAGAGTTAAATGTGTATGTCCTGCTGCTGCAGAAAGGATCAAGAAAGTGTAACAGCTACTTTATCCAAGTGTTAACACCTCATGCTTTGAAAAACCTACCCCAGAAGCTTTGATTTGGGGGAGTGAGCAAATCAGAGAAATTGGCACCTTCATGCTCTCAAAGCCCTGGAACAGAGAGAGAGTGTGATGTCCTCTTGTAAACACTCATAGGAACAAAAAGGGCAGTGAGGGTTGTATGCCCTATTAGTCACTGGTTGGCTAGAGAGCAACATAGCTGCTACTGCTGGACTGAGCAGTCTCTGAATCAGAACTCTAGCCTGGGGAGCTGACCCAGCTGACATCCTGGGCATGTAAGTGAGGTTCAGCTGGAGCCCAAAGAGAAAGGGGATGTCCCTGACCCATGACTGATGCTGATCAACCTGACAGCAGTTGACAAAGCTGAGTGTTTGTTACTGATAACGGTACTGGTGATATCTGGGTGAAATCCTGCCTCCTCAGGGTGATAGTAGATAGTATATCCATGCTCAAGCCAGGAGTGGGAGTTTGGAACCCCCACCACTGCCACTATATCTCTTTTTCACTGCAGAAAATTCGAAGAAGTTACAGCTTTAAATAAAATTCAATACACAGTAGAAAAGAGAGGAAGAGATGGGTGATTTGACTTGTTGGCACATGTTCAGCTATTGTGAATTAATCTAGACTGCACTCCTGACTATTATCTACTGTTACTAGCAAAGGCGCACTAGTAAGCTAAATTTGGTGTGGGGCCAACTAGATGGTAAATGCCTTTGTCCCAGAAGGTGGTCCGACCTGGAAACCACCGTATCTGTCACTGGCAGATTTCTCCAGTCCAAAATAAACACAGACTACAATATCCAATTTAAAAGAGATATATTGTATACAACAGATAACAGCATAAGAATAAACCCAGAACACAACACTGTAAAAGAAAACCAACCCCTCACCCTCTGAAATAGTAGGGGGATAGCACAGTTAACAAGAGAACATAAACTATACTCAGTCTGTCTAGGATGGAGGCGACAGCCGAGGCTCAGGACCTGCTACCCGTTGGCTGCTTGACAGCCTCAAGGGAGGAACACTGAGGAGTCCAAAGGTGTTACTCTGTGGACGCAGGTAGCTGGGGTCCACCGTACTGGGCAATCGCCACAGTGGTGGGCTGAAGCACCCTGTGAGCAGCTGGAGATGGTGATCCATCCCACAGTAGATCCCGGGCCTTCACCACGGTCTCCAGAACGGCAGGCTGCTGTAGTGGTCAGGCAGATGAACGAACCAAACCAAGCGAGCGGAGATGGAACAGAACCCGATCTCCTCTGGGGCTTGAGTTTATAAAGGCCCCAAGGCGGGAAAACCGCTGGAGCGTCTCTAGTGCACAAAATGGTGTTGGGTGCAAACAAATCAGTGCCGAGTGCAGATCTTCACACTGTGTGCAACACTGTGGTGCAGTGTGCACAGCCATGTGCCGTGTGCAGATGTTAAGTTTTGGCGGCAAAAGTCTCTCAGCTCCTTTGGGTTCCATTTTAAATGTCCCTCAATCCACAAACTCCATTTTGGATTCTTATGTCCTTATAATTATAATGTCCCAGATCTTGATTTATGATTAACAGGCAACACTACCCAATAGCTAGCTTCAAACTGCTATTGTAAACGCTCCTTGGCATTTATGTAATATTTACATCTTAACTGCATACTATTGTACAATAGAAACTTCTTACTGGGCAGATTAAGGCAGGATCCCTGGTTTCGTTGCTCCTTCCTGGGTCCTGGATAACATCCATGCTTGTCCTCTCCTGTTTAGTCATAATTCATCCTTCGCACAGTTATGGTCATTGATACACATTGTTGCACAGGGAACGCTGCAATGTTTAATTTTAACCTGATTAAGACTAAGCTCGCACTGACTAATAAGCTATTAAATGTCCCTGGATTCAGAAGCGAGGAACGCCTGATAAAGCCGTATCTATCACCAGTGATTCCTTTTTCCAATAACTAACAGGCAGACACCAAGTTTAGGGCCAAACCATATATTGTCAAAATTTAGAAACAGCATACACAGAAAATGACAACCAGAAATACAAACGCACCCTAGCCTCAGAAGAAAGAAGACAGAAAATCCCTCGAACAAATAGAAATATACGTTACAAAATGGTTGATCTGCAGCTATTTCTCACAACCTACTACACCGCGGCTAGTTTCAAGCCTTGGCAGAGGATCGGTGAGGAGATCCCTCGAAACTGGCATCCAGGCCTTTCCGACACAGGACCATCTAGGAATCCTCGACCTCTTGGACTGTAGCTCTCCACTGGATTTAGGGGCGAATGACCCTTCGGGACATCCACATGATCCAAAAGGATGGTGGTGGTGATGACACAAAGTCCAACTCTCACTATCCCTGGCCTCAACTCCCAAACGTGGGACTTCTCCACATGCAGGTGGGCCCACAAGATAGCTATACAGCTGAGCCCACACCACTACATTCACAATGATGATATAACTCAACTAATCTCACTCACTCATATGTACATAGACACAGACAGGCTGGAGTAGATGAACCAGACAGGTACACATACACGACAGCACCAAACGAACAAACAACAGACCAACAATGAACGAACCAAACAGAACCCGAACAGAACTGAACAGAGGGGTTTTATTAACATTTGGGCGGGAAAAAGTCCGTGAGTGTTGGGTGCATAACTTCATGACGTATGCAAAGATTCCACAGGGTGGTGTGCATCTATGAAGGGTTATGTGCAATCTTTGGGTGGTGTGCATTTTCTAGGGGGCCATGTGCACAATGTTTGAGCGGGGTGCAAAGCTGAGGAATGAGTGCAACACTGGCTTTGGCGGGAAAACTCCCCTCCCTGCTTCTTATGGTCACACAAAATGGAACCCATCAGAGACTCCATTTTATAATCTCCCTGACTATAACACTCATAAATTTACCCGGTGTAACAACATGACCCTGTTAACAGAAATTTATGGAGCACTTTGAAATATGAGACTAGTGTCCCCCAAACTACTTTCACATGCACATTCATTAGTCCTCATCTGTCCTTCCTTTGCTTTTCTGTACAGGAAAATTATGGGTATGATCTTGGATTATCTAACCATTTGACAGCGGTGTTAGTAAACACTTACTTGGATTTTTATTTGCAAAGATCGCTATGTAGGACTGCTTCAAAAACCTAAAGAAAAATTTGATGTAATTACATCATTTAATACCTCTTAAGGTGATGATTGAGCATTACTGATGTGGCCTACAACAAACATGCAAAATATTAAAACCAAAACTAAAGGCAGAGAGGCCACCAGCCAGGACCAAAAGATCAAGCAGATGGATACATCCATCATGATTACTTGAAAGCTTCTACTAACCTGAAAGATAATTCCTAATTAATGCATAAAATAAAAAAGATTACCAAGTTTAAAAAATAGAACAAAGGATTGAACCCTAAGGTGGGCTAGGGTAAGGACTCCCAAGTGTGCCCCTAAGAGTTCCATACTACAATCAAGGACCTTGAGCTGAGAAAATTTTGCCCTCTACGTGGTCATAAATGAACGTTAGAGATTGACAGCTGACCTGCTGTTCTTACAGTCTTCTTCCTGCTTACTTCATGAGGGACAATCTGTGCTTATCAGAGCCCAGTAGCGCTTCCTCTCATTATAGGAACCAAAAGTGAGGGAGAGAAAGAGGGGTCCTTTTCTGATGATCCTCCTTTTTTTTCTGCTCAAGTTCATTACATCTGAAGAAGTGGGTTTTGTCCACTAGAGCTCATGATTATATATATAATCTAAGGGTGAATCTAGACTACAGGGTTTTTTTTTTAAAAAGTGGCCTTTTTTCCAAAAAACTTCCCCTGCATCTAGACTGCTGCCGCGTTCTTTTGAAAGTAAATCGAAAGAATGCGGCAGTTTTTTTGACGGCGGAAAACCTCGTTTTATGAGGAAGAACACCTTTTTTTGAAAGTGCTCTTTTGAAAAAAGACGCTATGTAATGCAAACTGTGCTTTTTTGAAAGAGAGCATCCAGACTGCCTGGGTGCTCTCTTTCGAAAAAGCGGCTTGCTTTTTCGAAAGTACTGGTTGTAGTCTAGACATTCTTTTTCAAAAGAGGCTTTCAGTCTAGATGTAGCCTAAGATGCCACAGGACTACTCATTTTTAGGACAAGAAAAGCTAGAGATATGTAACTAAAGCTGCTCCTCTTAGTCTCAACTGCAAAATTAGTGGTGACAGCTGTGGTGATGAGAAGGGCTTCATGGCTCCATCTCTCCAGCTTCCCTAAAGAGGTACAATCCACTATTCAAGACTTGCCATTCAAGGGACTCAAGCTGTTTGCCAAGAAGACAGAGGACTTTCAACTCACCCAAGTGACACTACAATCCCTGGGAATCTATTCAGCTAAACTCAAGAAAAAACAGAGGAATTATTATTTACCTCAATGTTACTGCCAAACTATGTATTCACAACAGTAACAATGACAATTTGAGTGAACATAAGAACAGCCATACAGGGTCAGACCAAAGGTCCATCTAGCCCAGTATCCTGTCTGTCGACAGTGGCCAATATCAGATGCCCCAGAGGGAGGGAACACAACAGGTAATCATTATGTGATCCTTCTCCTGTCATCCATCTCCAGACAAACAGAGGTAGCGACATCATTCCTACCCATCCTGGCTAATAGCCATTGATGGACCTAACTCCATGAATCTATCTAGTTCTTTTTTTGAACCCTGTTAAAGTCCTAGTCTTCACAACATCCTCTGGCAAGGAGTTCCACAGGTTGACTGTGTGCTGAGTGAAGAAAAACTTCCTTTTGTTTGTTTTAAACCTGCTGCCTATTAATTTCATTTGGTGACCCCTAGTTCTTATATTGTAGGAATAAGCAAATAACTTTTCTTTATTCACTTTTTCTACCCCAGTCATGATTTTATAGACCTCTATCATATCCCCCCTTAGTCTCCTCTTTTCTAATGATGGGGTAACAAATAGAGGTCCCCTAAGGGACAACAATCTGCTTCAGTAGCTGCATCTCAGCCATCAGCCTCTAGACAACAAATCTGAAGTCTTGGTCATGAGCCCAAGAATCCCAGGTCTATGTGTGCTTGAGACACTCTCTCCCTCCCAACCATTCAGAGACTGCCTAGTTCCATTTTATCCAAATTGCAAGACCATCACATTGACAAATGGGTGCTAAAGATTATACATACTGATTACTCCATCCTCTCTCTTTCCATACCCCCTACCCACCACGTCTCCCCATCCCTTTTCAGAGACACTTTTCATGAGTATCTACTGTGCCAGGAAATAATGCACCTCTTCCATGTAGGAGCAGTGGAACCCATGCCAACAAAATGCAGAGGGAATGGATTTTATTCCCTCTATTTTCTCACAAAGTAAAAATCTGGGGGTGAAAACTAATACGTGATCTCCCGCAGCTCAACAAGTTTGTCAAGACACAATGATTAAAGATGATCACCCTAGGCACTAAAGTCCCAGCAATAAGAAGAGAGGAATAATTCTTGGCCCTTGACCTCCCTTTTCATATAACTGCCAAAAAACTGTTGAAACAACAGGCAACTATGTCCCCGACTCAGAAATTGGTCAAGAAGACTAATGAATACATCCTTCACGTCGCAGACTTCTTTGATTTACTATCAGACAACACCATTTCTAATACAATGTCCTTCCTTTTAGCCTATCCACCGCCCCTCAGGTTTTCTTGGAAGTACTGGCAGTGTTTGGAGCCTAACTCTAAAGAAATGCAAATATCATATATCTGTACCTGGATGACTGCCTGTTGAAAGTACCAACGCAGCAGACAGCACAACAAGTCACCAAATTGACTGTGAAACTTTTCACAAGATTAGGCCTTAAAATAAATGTTGAAAAGTTCACCTTAACATTGATACAGGAGTTGGAGTTTATTGAGGCCCATCTCAATTCCACTCAGGCCATAGACTCTCTACCAAGACAATGCTTTCTCACACTAAACAGTCTCGTATCCACGACTCAAAGCAATCCATAGGTACTAGCCAAAATGTGCCTACAACTGGTTGGTCATGTGGCAGCCATGATCTTTGTCCCAGACAGATACAACATATTATTATTTCCCAGACAGATACAACATAAATAAATAGCCTATGATACCTGACAGAATAAAGGATTCCCATCTAGAGGATATACCCAGACAATGTCTGCATGGGAGTTCCCTTCCTCCAGGAGACACCTACAATAACCATCACCATAGATACTTCACTCTTGGGATGGGGGGAGGCACCTGCGTCCACAATCCACTTAAGGCTGCAGATCTCCTGCCGAATCCCTCCTCCATTTAAACTTATTAAAACTATGAGCCATCTGCAACACCTGTTCATACTTACTGCCCATCATCAAAAACAAAACCATTCAGATACTTACAGATAATCTAGCCTGAATGTTTTATATAAACAGGCAAAGGGGCACACAATCACACTCTCTATATGTGAGAGCCATAACGACTCTGGAAATGGTGCATCAAACACACCATCCACAATTCCGCATTGTGCCTACTGGAAGCCAGAACACCGCAACGGATGTCTTAAGCAAGCATTTTTCTCAGGATCTTGAGTGGAAGCTCTACAACAGTGTGCTCATATACATATTCCAAAAGTGGGAATTCATGACAATAGACCTTTTTGCCACTGCACAAAATACCAAATGCCCCTCTTTTTGCTCCAGGTCAGGTCTTGGCATGCACTCCATGTGCAACACATTCCACCTTGAGTGGAGCGTCCCATTCTACTATGTCTTCCATCCCATCCTTTTCCTGAACCAAATGATCCACAAGTTCAAACAAGACATAATACTGATAGCCCCTGCATGGTCTTGTGAAATCTGATATTTTAATCTTCTCAGAATGATGGTGCAATGATCAATCATGCTTCGACTTCTGTCTCATCTCTTGTCCCAGGACTCAGGACAGTGTGGACCTTCAAAGACTTCATCTCAAAGCATGGTTCCTCTATGATTCCAGAAATCTGAGAGGACCTGTTCAAAATATAAACAAAATATTTTATTAAATAGCTATAGAGAAACTTACCCATCACATGTATATATGCAAGTTGTGACAATTTGAGGTATGGTGCCATCAAAAAAAGATGACATCCACCTCAGTCTCCTTAACTTCAATATTAGATTGCCTACTAGATCTTAAAAGTCAGGCTTCTTGCCGAGTTCAAGAAGAGTGCACCTCTCCACTATAACAGCCTTTCACCCCACGGTGAATCAATACATAGTATTTACTCACTTGCTAACCAAGTGTTTCCTCATAGGCCTTACCATCATCCACCAGAGCAATGCAAGCGTACAATACCATGGAACCTCATCCTGGTCTTCTGGTCCTCACTGGCTCCCCATTTGAACCCATGGTGACATGATCACTACTACACCTTTCCATGAAAATAGCATTTCTCGTGGCCATTACATCTGCCCGACCTGTAGTAGAGCTGGGTGCTGTCCTGTCAGAGTGCTTTAAACTTTATCTTTGAAAAAGGCAGGGTCTCTTAGACTACACAAGTATTTACCAAAGGTCTGCTTGGCTTTTCACCTTAACTAACCTATTTACCTACTGACATTCTACTCCAAACCGCACATAGATACTCGGCAGTCCACACTCCATCCTCTCTACTGGGCACTGATCTTTTAAGACAATTTCACCAAACACTCCAAAGGGAATGCTGTAACCAAACAAAGGTCCTCCAAGTGGATCTCCAATTGCATGAAACTATGCTATCAAAGAGGCCAGCATCCCCTCCATGGGGTTTTACACACACTTCATAAGAACCCTACCAACCTCCAATGCTTTCCTTAACATCCTACCCATCACAGACGCCTGTAAGACTGCTACTTACGCCTCAGCACATACCTTTACATAACATTATGCATTCGAGCAACAGGCCACCCCTAATGCCTCTTTTGGACTTACTGTACTGTCTTCTGCCATGACTTCAACTCCAAGCCCCCTCAATGGAGGACACTGCTCTGAAGTCCCCTAAAATAGAGCACCTCTAGGGACAGCACTCAAAGAAGAAGAAAAGGTTACTCGCCTTTTGCAGTAACAGGTTCTTCAAGATGTGTGTCCCTGTGGGTGCTCCACTAGCCTACCTCCTCCCCTCTGCTTTGGAGTTTTTTGTTTAGGCTCCACAGGAGAAAAAGAACAGGGTGGTGTTGGTCACATACTGTCAGTTAACAGTCTGAAGTGGCACAATGCATGTGCGACCCAAACAGGCACTGCTACCAACAGTCTCCGAGTATGAATTCAGGAGCACCAGAATACCTAACGTTGAACATGGACAGGGACATGCATCTTGAATAACCTATGTTACTTCATGCCAATTTGAGTTCTGCTTTACTTAGCCAAAGCAGAGAAGGATGTCTGACAAAACTGAGCACTTCCATGAAATAGGAATACAATCTATTGTAACCTTCTTGTTGACTGAGACCAAGCAATAAAAATGGGCCTACTCTGTAATAAAAAGTTCTAGTGATATAACTATTTCAGTTGAGAGAGAGAGAGAGAGAGTGTGTGCACGTGTGTGTAAAACCAAAATAGTTATACCAGTACAAGCATTAGTCCGGGTACAGTTGTGCCCATATAAACATGAATTCTACTCGTGTCGGCTGTTACCATTCCCATTCAGGAATACATAGATTGTTATAAAGCAAAAATAGGCAAAAAGATGGAGACAGTAGGCCAGGGTTAGCCCCTTGTGGGCCACTGAAACTTTATTTACCTCTACCTCTGCAGGTACAGGTGTTTACCTCTCCAATTGGCCGCAGAGCTTCGTTTCCAGCCAATGGGAGCTGTGAGAAGCAACACAGACTGGGACACCGCTTCCCACAGCTACTAACAGCTGGGAACAGCCATCTGTGGCTGCAAGCACCCATGCCTGTGGAGGTGCAGGTAAACACAACAGCAGCGGCCTGCCAGAGGCTAACCCTTGCAAACTGCGTCTGGCCCTCAGGCTGGTTATTAACACCACTGCTATAAAGCATCTTTATATGTGTAGGGCTGCATTTTCACTGAGCCATTTGTATTGCTTTAACTATATTAGAGCAAAACTTCACTATAACCAAAGTGAAACTCCCCTCAAAACACAAGCAATTTTGGACTTCCTTGCTGGTTCAGTAAAGCAGAACTTATTGGTTCAGTTTCCTCGAGCCTTATTTGTAGTTTTACTGCACATTTGTCAAACTTACCTACATTAATTTTTGTGGTTGGCATATCATCCAAACTCCTGTATTTGGACAGAAAAGTAGTCCGATGCTTAAACGATCTCATATCCCAAAACCTCATTCACTTGACAGTCGTCCACTTCAATTGAAATAGTACCACAATTATTTTTCCCTAGCTGCATTTCTCACAGCAGTGTGAGAATGCCTGCTACATAATAGCATTTGGAGAATTTCAATGAATGCTGTGGTGATTTATAACTATACAGTTGTGCCTGCTTAGCTGGTTTAATCAGGACTAGTCATTATCCCAGTTGTATTTATACGGGCATACTTTCAATGCTGTTAGAATTTCTCAATTTTTACATGCCTAAAGACTGAAACAATCCAATGTTTTCCTATGATTAACAGAGTCATCTCTTGGGAATCCAAATTGTTTTCTTGGAATTTGTCATCTTTCCACACTTAAAGCACAAGGGAAGTAGCTAACATCACTGGAACTTGTTCACACTGGTGCTTTACAGCGCTATAACTTGTTCCACTCAGGCAGTGAGCAGGAGGTGTTTTTTTGGATCCCTGAACAAGAAATTTACAGCATAGTAACTTGCCGGTGTAGACAAGCCCTTGTTTTCTTTTGTCTTACCTCTTCAACCCCCACAACTTATCTGTTTTCAGCTTGAAGTTTGCTTTGTATCCATCTGTTATATAATGATCATGCCAATTCACTTTTGGAATATGATCTGAAGAAGTGGGTCTGCTGAACGAAAGCTCATCACCTAATAAACCATCTTGTTAGTCTTTAAAGGGCTACATAACTGCTTTTTTTGCTTTACCAAGATCAGACTAACATGGCTACCTCTCTATTGCTTTTTAGCCCTACTTTGGATATCAAAATCCCAGTGGGGGAGACAGGAAACATTTTGCATATAGGGCCATATTTTCTGTTACCATGCACCATGTGTATGTAGTCAGTTACACCAGAACAAAGTGAACATAAAATACTGCCTGTCTGCTTTCGGGAACAGTGGTGTTTACCAAAATGCTCAGAATTTCTTCTGACTTGTTCCATTGGAGGTAGAGGCTGGTTCCCAGCCTCACAGACAAAGGCTATGTCTATACTGCACTGCTCTTCTGGAAAAAACTACGCAAATTGCAAACCGCAATTCGCGTAGCTTTTTCCGCTTCTTTTTTTGGAAGAGGCTTTTCCGACATTTGGCCCATCTACACTGGGCCAAATGTAGGGAAAAAACCCTTTTTCAGAACAAGGCTTACAGGAATGCCAAAAAAGCGTGTCTGCTCTTCCGAAAAAAATTCAGAAGAGCAGACGCGTTCCCTGGACACCGCAGAGTTTTCCAGGAAAAACTCTGCAGTATAGACATAGCCTAAGAGAGGAGAGGCACTGCATTGTTTCCCTTGTCCTTTAGCCTCTGAAACAGGATGATATCCTCTAGCAATGCTGCAGGTGCTTCCTGTTAGCCACTGCCACCAAATTTCCCTTTGGGCAAGAAAATGTTTTGTTCTGCAAAGGGAGACACTGCATAATGTGGACGGGGTATAAGGGTTGTGGCGGATGGAGAGACCAGAGAAATCCAGATTTACTGTACCCCAGTGTTGTGCTTTAACCACTACATTTTTCTTCTTTCCTATGTATGGACATTTTTAAAGTTAAACTTCAAGGAATAAGAGCCTTTTTTATATTTTGAAATAATCAACCTGAGAAGAAATTCATGACTTTGTTGAAAATATTGTCATGATCTTATTATAGAAAATTATTGTGATTAATACCAGATTCATCCTTATATTTTCAGTTTTTTTGCACAGAGTGTATCAGAGTGGATAGTGAGGATGGAGCATATTTTACAAGTCTGAAAATAAATGAAATGTGTGACAGTAGTGCTATTGGAGCTCAGTTGCAGAGACCTCATATATAAACCATTCCACACTGCTTTATAGAGAACACAGCAACAGCTTAAATACTATGTTGAGGTACCTAGAGGTAAACATGCAGACATCAAAGATTGGATTTAAATATTCAATAATGAAATGCTGCTATGAATAGAGGATCAGCCTCCAACTGTTTCATAGATGCTTTAGAACCCTGTAGACAGTTTTTTAAGCTGTAAGTTTTCCTCTGTTGCCTAGGTTTTTTAATCATGTGAACAACACATTCTTTAATCATCAGGTAGTATTGTGTAAACAGATTCATTTAAGCCACCTTTGTGCTTTCTCAAATCTGGGCTGCTGCAGGGCTGCATAAATTAGGAGAGCTTCTCTCCAGCTGTCTGTGGAAGACAATGCCACTCAGAATCCCTGCAGCACCACGCTGTGTGGCTCTGCCACTTGCCATTCCAACAAGTCCCTGCCATCTTTACCTCTGCCCCTGACAAGCTTATGCCAAGACAATCAGAGGTCTACATAAGGCCTTGCACAAAACCTGTGCTCATCAGAATTCCCCCTAACTGGATCTGAAGCTCTAACATCTCTTACATGCTGCCACAGTGGCACGAAAGAAGTGAGAACCCTTTCTGTTGCATAGACACAGCTTTTGCTAGCCAGAGGAGATAGTGGGTGATGCATCAGCCTACCCTGGTTCCAAACCTCCACAAGGACGGGCTGTTTTTCCAGAAAATCCTGCAAGTAGTGGACAAAGCAGGAGGCCAAATGATTTTATAAGGGAGCACTGAACAACTTTAAATGTACAGGTACTCTTAACAGATGAGCAAAGTAACTACTAAACGTTAACTGGGATAACAGTAAGTGAGGAGTTACTGTAACTCCTCACTGCTAGCCACTTAGTTAATTAAAGTTAATTAACAGCTCACAGGGTGATTTTGGTTGACTCATTCTCCTTAGCAGAGTCACAGGCAGGCTGATCCCCAGCTCCCGTGAAAGGGCAAGCTCCCATGACAAGAGGCTTTAAAAAAATATTAAATGAGGAGTCTTCTACAGATAGAATTTGGCTAGTACATGGCCTCTAAGTAAAACTGCACAAAAGGAAACTTTATGGCCTCTGGTGAAAAATAATAATAATAATAAAAAAAACCAACAGCTTTCAGTAGAGACATCCCAGAATCTAAATGACTGTAGAAGAATGTTAAAAGCTTCTAGGAGGTTAAAAAGAGTTTGTTTTAGACTCCCCAATATGAAAATATTACAGCTATGAAGCTTTAGAAACTGTCTGATTCTCAAACACTTGTGTGAAATTGTTTTCTCTCATAACATTTTTACATTAAATGTAAAGATAGAAGCTAAGGTTGAACTTAAGCATTAAAGGTATGTGGACACATGCACTTGATCAACAAAACTTTGTTGTTCATGGGTGCTTAACCTTCCTGCCCTTCCCAACAACAACAAAGCTTAACTAGGGCAAGTGAAAGTGTGAACTCTGTCAACAGGAGCACTCTTCTGCCAGCAAAGTGAAACCTCCTCATTGGGGGTGAAAGTATTTTATGTTATGTTTCTTTCCAAGAACTTAGATGACCTCAGTCACCACAATAGTGTAGCACTTCCCAAGAATTTCCTATGAGGAGGAAGTATTATTATTCACATGTTGCGAATAAGGAACGGAGGCACAGAGAGATTAAATGACTTTCTTAAGGTAACACAAGAAATCCTGACTCCCAGTTAAGTACCTTAGCCACAGACCATCCTTCATATGATCTTTTATCTTTCACACTGAAGAAGTGAGCTGTGCCCACGAAAGCTCACGATACCAAATACATGTTTTCTTAGTCTTTAAAGTGCTACCAGATTATTTGTTGTTTTTTTAAGTTTATGCCTTTCCTGGTGATTTTCCATTTGAGATCAGGATGATTTCTAAATACCACATGACCTTCAGTGTCTCTCTAAACAGAATAAACCAAGAATAGAGTTTCAGCCTTCACTTGGGCACTTCTGTTTTTGTAGATTTTGAACAAAACTTACATGGTTTTAACCTTGGTATTGTGTGTGTGTGTGTGTGTGTGTGTGAGAGAGAGAGAGAGAGAGACAGCATTGATTTACAAGTTTAAAAGGGTATGGACTTTTGCAGATAACATCCTAAACGTTTTTCTTGTGGTATCATCTATGTTAAGGGTCCCAATTAATGAAAACACAATATGCAGTCAAGGATTTGTTCTGCTCTGTTTTGTTTTTTAAATAAGCCTTTTGAAATATTAACTAGAACTTTACTATTTGTGGATTAAAAAGGGGGTAGGTATATAATATGTGATATGTTATAATTAATCTGTGGCAACTAACAGGTGTGATCTTCTATTAGAATTAATTTGTGGACTTCACCATTGTTACTCTGCACACACAACTTTATACATATGTTAGTTATTTCATTACCATATATGCTGATGTGTCTTCATCTTTATTGCAGCTGACCTAGAAGGTGTTCTTGAGATTCCAAGCCAATCTTTGAGAGAAACTGGAGTGTGGATGAAAGATAGTTGGCTGAAGCTTCAGCCACATAAAAGAGTTAAGTGATACTAGCAGGTTGGTGGAAGCAATGGGAAGTTATGGTAACTCACTTTCATAATCTGGTGGTGTGTTGGATGATCAAAGAGCAGGACTTCCAGGAATATATTTTATTTTTCTACCATTTGCACTTGGCAAGAATATGGTGACTGTTTTGTTCAAATGCAGACTTTGTAATGATATCCTATTACTTTTGCACCCCAAGACTAAAATGCTGTAATGAACTGTACATAGGATACATTCTAAATCCATCTGGAAGTTTAAGATGGTGAAATATCCAGGTGTCCCACTTGGCGCTTTCTGAGTAGAGCAATACCAGCACTGACTGCCCATTAGTGTCTGGAATTAACTTAAATTATTTATTTTAATCAATAGATACCTAAGTGACGTGGTACCTTCCTTCTTGAGAGACCACCTCTCTCCTATTCCATACTGCTAGAAATGCAATCAGCAGAGGCACTACATTTAAGAGAGAGGAGGCTGGCTAATGTCTCTGCTTCTCTTGTGTAACCCTTCTGCCAGTAGCAGTGGACAGCAAGAAGGGCCACTTTCAATAGCTAGGGGGTTCTTTCAGTAATATAACCAAATTGGTTCAAGCCCCCATCTAGTAACCTGGGAAAATTTCCCTCTACCCACTGGGAGCTTTTAGAGGCGGTTCTTCCCCTCTTGCAAGCCTGAGGGTATAAATAGTTTGTTTAATAAAAGTAGCCTAGCATTAATCTAAGAAAACAGCACATGCAGTATCCTTAAATGAAGAAAAACCCACGATCAAGGCACATTCCCCAGAGTCCACTAAATGGTTTCCTTTGCTTCAAATTCTTGAGTCCAACACCCCTACTCATGTGGTGTGCCTTCCCCCACTCACAGTTTGTGTCTGATCAGTACAGACCCAGAGTTCACAGGTATATCTGCATGAAGTCTTCCCTCATTGCAAAGGGGGGCAGTCAATGCCACCATGCCCACTGCTCCTGCCAGCCACTCTGCCAGCCAGCCACTCACTCACTCACTGCTCCTGCCGCCCATCCACTCACTCATTGCTCCCATTAGCCATTTGCTCGTTGCCCTGGTCTAATAACCCCCTTTATTTCAAAATAATAAGTGGAGCGTCCACACTACCAAGCCCGTTATGACAAAATAACGGGCTGGTTATTTCTAAATCTGCACTCCTGCTTTCCTTGGAGAATAATGCTAATTTTAAATCGTTATTTCAAAATAGCATTAGTGTGGACACTCCGCTGCTGCTATTTCGAAATAATTACTCTCCAGGGTAATTTGAAGTAATTACTCCCCAGTGCTTCCTGGGGCTCTAAGTCAAGGTAGTGGGTCCACAATAATGGAGGCTGCCTTGGACTAATTTCAAGGCTTCCCCGTAGTGTGGACACGCTATTTCAATTTTGTTATTTCGGGAGTTATTAAATCAATTGTAATGGTTTCAAAATAGTTGAAATGTTGAATAGTTTCAAAATGGTTTCCCACCAGCTGCCCACTCACCTACCTCACCGCTAGCCACTCGTGCACTCACTCGCTGCTCCCATTAGTCACCCCACTGGCTGCTCTTTCACTGCTCCTGATGGCTGCCCTGCTAGCTGTTTGCTTGTAGTGGATTTAGGTCAGGATCCAGTCCTGCCATGAGTGATTTCAGCTCTATGTGATTTCAGCTCTTGACCCAAAACACAGTCCAGCCATAAGAAATTTCAGCATCCACTGAAGTAAATCCATTTATATATTTTAGACATGTCCATCTGTGAGTCCATTTGTTCAAGAACTCTTCTTAAACGGTAAGCTCTAGGGCCACCAAATTTGGTATGCAGTTTCCTCGTCTCCTAATTTAAAGCAAAGTTGGTGTTTGGTTGTGCCAAGAAAACTAGATTTGCCTGGAATTGGACTGTGTTCCATAACATGAAAAGGGAGGGGGCTGATTCGAGGAGAGCAATATGCAGAATGACCACTGGGGTCAGAGAGCATAGGGGACAGCTATACTGCAGTGACCACTAGGGGTAGTTGCATCACCAAGAAAGGGGCCAGCTGGAGATGGGGCTCCACATGGCTGGCCACTGGACCAGGTAAATGGCCTCCATACCCCAAATCCTTCCCCCCTCCCTTGGCTGCAGTTATGGGGGGAAGGAAGAAAGCCCCCACCAGCCCTTGGGCTGCTCTTGAACAAGTCAGAGGGGGGAATGGAGAAAGCCCTGTCAGCCCCAGGGCCACCCCCAAACAAGCCAGCATCCACCTCCTGCCCTGAGACCCTCCTCAACCCCCCACCTTGATTCTTGCATCCCCCACACACCCGGCTTCCTGCCCTGAGCCCCCCACATCCTCAAAGCTCTGCCCTGACTCCTGCACCCCCCCCCCCATACCATCTGCCCCCTCTCCTGAAGGATCTGGGCAATGCCGAGTAAGTCTTCTAATTTAAAATAATAAAAGAGACTCCTTATGGAGCCTATTTTAGCTCTACCCTTGAGGGGGGCAGGGGGGAGAAACAGGCTGAACCAATCTCACAGCCAACACCTTGAGGGCATGTAATCTGCATTCCTGCCCTCCCTTCTTAACACCATAGAATTCTGACAGTGGCGCCCTTGTCCATCCAAGGTTCTTTAAACTGACAGTGTCTCCCTCCTTTGAAGTAGGTAAAGCAATGTCTGTCTTTTCTGTATTCCCACAGTAATTGCAAGCATTGGTGACAATATTTCACAATTCCTCATTTAGTATTAAAATAATTTGTGATCCCGTGGCAGCCAATTTGATTACAATAAGCAAAACACCATTGCATCTGTTGAATATCTAGCAAATTTAAGCAAAACAGGAACGAACTGTGTTTACATGCACTCATCCAGAGTCTCCTTCAAACTGACAGTATCTTACTCCTTTGAGCCAGGTTAAACACAGTATTTCTTTTCTGTAGTCCCACAATAATTAGAGACATTGCAATTAGTATTAACACAATTTGTGACCCAACACCAGCCAAATTGGTTACAGTGAGAAAAACCCCACTCCATCAGCTGTATATCTAATAAATCTAAGCAAAGCAGGAGCAAGCTATATTTACATATGTAACCCACACACCTAGTGGATGTTGTTCACTATCCCATGTAGTGGCACTTAGACCACTTACAGAGACAGAGCATGAGTATGCTCTACATTTATGGTGTCCAACCAGTTCTGAAGCAGTAGTGCTATAGTGAACTAGCCACACTTAACCAGCCAAATAGCCACATGTGGCTAGTGGCTAGCGTGTTGGACACCACGGCTCTACAACCTTAGCTGAGAGCCAGCTGGCTTTATAGCTCAAGCTGTAGAGGCTCATGGTCTAGGCTCTAGAGGTCCCAGATTCAGTTCTGCCTGTCGGTATTACACATAGACACACCCAGGATCTCTGCCCCCTTCTAGCTAGCTATAAGGGAAGCATTCCCTTTAGATCCTGCTTGCATCTAGATTAGAATAGTTGTATATAGGTGTATTTCAGTAGCAGCCCCATTTTAGCCTTATCAAGTATCAAGCAAACCTGTGACGGGGGAAGGATGGGAAGAGGTATTATGTTACTTGTAATTTAATCATGCCTGCAGGCCTTTTTCAAGATATTGTTATGAGCTGGATAACTTATAAATGAAGTTAAAACCCCACTGAGCTAAGAATGTTAAAGAGTGGTTATCTGGCTAATCACGTAGTCGATTTAAATTGTATCGACCACTCAATTAGTCAATAAGGGCTGCTCTGCACAGCCACCGTGGGGGTAGCTCCCGGAGCTAGCTCGAACCAGGACTGAGCAGTCCCAGCTTGCACCAGCTCTGAACCTTTGCAACTCTGCATTTTAAATGTCGTAAGAGCCCAGTGGTGTGAGCCGGGACTAATCTGTGCCGGCTAGCACCAGGTCCAGCAGCCCTTGTTCGCAATGGCTGCCATGAACAAGGGCTGCTTGGCAGAAGCAGCCCTTCTCCATGGGGGACCCCAGTTCCCCACTGGGACCCCACAGACAGGAGCTGCTGCCTGAGCAGTCTTCCCTACTTCCCCTCCCCACTGTAGCCTCTGACAGTGAGTGGTGGGGAGGCAGTACCACGGACCCAGTGCTTGGGGGGAACTGGCTTTTATATGATAGCTGAAGGAAATGTTCAGTCTGTAAGAGAAAAGGCGACGAGATTTCTAGCTTCAATTCTCAGCTATGCAACTAAAGATGTCACAACCAAATCTGTTAGCCTTCTCTTGTGTTGTTTCTGTGGATTTTTCCTCTCCTCCGTATGTCAGGTATGTGTGCAAAAAGCAATGAAATGTATAAAAATGAAACTAAATTGTAATGCTGGGAAAATAAGATCACTGCCAACTTAAATCTTCACCCAAAATTCAAACAAAACCAAACCTTTGAGGTGTCAAACTTGTTTATTTAAGTGTTTACTTCCACCCTATACAGTTCTCATTTTCAATGAAAACTGCAACTGGAAATGCTAGCATATCATTAGAGGGTCTTTTTATTATTATTTCATAATAAGCAAGAAGCAAACTGTACTGGCAACCTTGCAAGAAAGAATGATAAGATATCCAGCCCAGACAAGTTCAGACAAAGTTCAAATGCTTGATTGACTTTTTGGATTCCCGTCCAAAACAAATTCTCCCATCTTCTGAGGTTTATGCATGACTAATCTAAAATGGCAAAATGTCTCTCTTTTGATCAGCCTAGTGTTTGATTAATCCATTCTAGACACAGTACAACAAAAAAGTAGAACTTTAGGTTTCACTACATTTTAATTAAGTCAATTGAGTTACTCCAGATTTAGAGAGGTAAAAGAATAGAATCTTTCCCTTTCCCTTTAACAATATTGAACTCAAATGAAAAAATCTGTTACTATACTGACATTTTCCAGTACACACATTTCATTCAAGGGAAATAAAGAAAGGAAAGGATCCCATCCCCCGCCAAAAGGAAATGGGTTACTAGGTGTTTCCTCTTTTCAAAATGCTTTTGCTCCTAAGAGCCAAAATTTAAATGTAAACCAAAGGGAGTTTGGTATGAATATAATGTCCAGGACTGATCCTTTATACAGTATCTTTCATTCCAGGATTCCAAAGTACTAAAAAATTCATCAAATAGTCTGGTAGCACTTTAAAGGCTAATAAAGCATGTAGATGGTATCATGAGCTTTCGTGATAGCTCCCGTCATCTGAAGTGGGCTGTGCCCATGAAAGCTCATGATACCATCTACATGTTTTGTGAGGGTATGTCTACACTTGCACCCTCTTTCGATAGAGGGATGCAAATGAAGACATTTGAAATTGCAAACGAAGCCAGGATTTAAATATCCCACGCTCCATTTGCATAATCACGTTATGGCGCTATTTCGAAACAGCACTATTTCAAAATAAAACACACTGTGTAGATGCGTTATTTTGAGAGAAAACCCTTCTCTCGAAATAACCCTTATTCCTCATAAAATGAGGCTTAACAGTTATTTCAGAAGAAGGGTGTGGACTCTCCCGAAATAGCCGCATCTACACCACGTTTGTTATTTCGAAATAGCGCTATTTCAAAATAGCACCATAACGCGATTATGCAAATGTAGCGCGGGATATGTAAATCCCAGCTTCATTTACAATTTTGAATGTCTTCATTTGCTTCCCTCTCTTGAAAGAGGGTGCAAGTATAGACATACCCTAAAGTGCTACCAGACCATTTGTTGTTTTTTAAGTTTATCCCATTCAGACTAACTCGGCTACCCCCTGAAGTTACAGTATATCAGTTCTTCTATTTTCAAAATGTGCTGAATCTTTAAGGAAAGAAGAAAGAATGACTAGAATATAATCTTACCCCTTTTGAGTCATGTGGTTAATCAGTATTCAGGATCTGTTAGAGAAGTTTATTTACAAAGAATGTACACAAAGTCCTGTTTCCTTGAACATAAGAGGAATCAAAGAGCAGGAGGCATTTTCTTGACTGACATTTCCAAGGTTCTTTCCAGCCAGCTCTCTACCCCCAAAGCTTCCTCTCTCACTTGGCTTCTTCTCAGGGACACATGGCCTGTGCTTCTCTTGCTGTCTGCTTTTGCCCACAGACATACACACCTCCATCAACCATTAGCCTGTTCCCCAGGTTTGTATTCAGTTGCCCACAGAAACTCCTTCCCCGCACACAGCGCATCTTCTGACCAGCCTTGCATGTGGCCTGTGTTTTTGGCAGAGTCTCTTACTGTTTCAGCTTCTTACTCCAAAAAGGACACAACTGATATTTGCATTTATTTTTAATAAAGGGCAACTATCAGGCCCACCAGTTTCAATGGGTTTACACAATTTGCATCATAACAATAACATCTTTTGTTGAAATAGGAGGTAGGAAATTGTATCTGTAACATTTTATCTCTGTTTCAGAGACCATCATTGCAGTGCTGTAGTGCTTTTTTTTTTTCTTCTTCCAGAAATTGGTAGAATAATTGGTTCTGGAATTAAAATCTTTAGGGAAGTGATAGCATTTTAATATGCATCATCATCTACCAAGTGGCTACATGAAGATACCTGCACATTATGTACGATTACTTACTGTTACCTACTTTATACAAAATTGGTGTAACCCGGGCATTGGTTTTCTGATTTCTATCAGGGTGGCTGGCAAGTACACAGTCATAACATATTCTAGGTTAATGCAACATGTAACACAAGCAATATACTTTATTTCATGCAAGGAGGAAAAGCAATTATGGATACAGAATTCCTGAAGGTCATTGTAATACAGGTGGCTACCAACCTAATGGCCCTTTATGACCAGAGATCACCCTACAGCATCCTGCTTATGTTTTCCTCCTTTTCTGGCTTTTTTTAAAACTCACAGCCTACAGATAGTTCAAATTTCCTCCTGGAGTTGACTTTATTGTGTCCTCTGGCCACTCTGGACCTCTAGGCCTCAATCCCATTTCAGGGTTTCTCTGCAGGGATTAACCCAATAGCAGCATAAAGGCTAACACACGCACTCTCTCCCTTGGTTGGACAGATTTCTCCTTCTTCCCTAGTAACTCAGGATCCTTCATGCTCCCTTCAGCTTCTATAGACATCACTCCTAACATCTAGCTTTTCCCCATTCCCTACACCTTCCCAAGCAAGCAAACCACCCTGTAATGGTCACATCTAGAGACTGCAGTTACATTTTTAAGGTATATGTAACTTTTATCCAGACAAAGGTATATAACAACTTAAAGGTTAAATAGCAAAGAGATTATACAGAAATATGATTATGAAAAAGAAGAGTGGGAAATGAAAGCTACTATGTACTGCATGCGTTATCATAAAAAACAATTGGAATGGAGTGCAGAATGACACTGGGAACTAAACAACTTCCTGATGGTTAACATAAAAGGCTAGCAAGAACATTGTGAAGAAACTGCAAAGTTACATCAGGGCAGGTCTACACTATGGGTCGAACTGATGGGGCAGTGATTGATTCAGTGGGGTCAATTTATCACATCTAGTAGCAGAAATTATTGGGAAAAATATATACTCAAAGGGTACGTCTAGATTACATGCCTCTGTCAACAGAGGCATGTAAAATAGGCTACCTGACATAGTCAATGAAGCAGGGCTTTAAATATCCCTGGCTTCATTAAAATAAAAATGGTCGCCGCGCTGTTCCGGCTCAGCTGATCGTCAGCACAGCGCACGAGTCAAGACGCGGATCAGTCGACAGGGAACGCCTTTGTCGACCGCTCCCTTACGCCTCATGAAATGAGGTTTACAGAAGCGGTCGACAAAGGCGTTCCCTGTTGACCGATCCGTGTCTTGACTCTCGCGCTGTGCCAACGATCAGCTGAGCCCGGCACAGCGCGGCGGCCATATTTATTTTAATGAAGCCAGGGATATTTAAATCCCCGCTTCATTGACTATGTCGGGTAGCCTATTTTACATGCCTCTGTCGGCAGAGGCATGTAATCTAGACATACCCAAAGTGTAAATTTACAGCAGGTCTCAGATGAAGATGCATTTCAAAACAGTTTCTAAATTTGTTAGCTTTTTTTATTTTTAGATTGTTGTTCCCTTGACTAATTCCCTGTGTGCTTTACTAGGTTTTTTATAATCTTGTTTTTAAGGTAGGTCATTATGAAACTAAAAGACTGATGTATGTAGAAATTTTGTAAGTAAGGTACCAAAGGTTGCAAAGTATTGTGCTGTTAACCTTTAATATCTAAAGACTTGTTTAGTCTTTAATATTTCTCTGACTTTGCTCAAAGAGAGAATAAAATAACAAGCATGAGTAATATGAATTAATATTATTTCTATAATAACTTTTGTATTTATTTTGTTCATATGTATTGCATAGTCATTTGTAAACAAACAAACAAACAAACAAAAAACAAGTGAGAATAATCTACACCAAATAATTGTAATCTGGTTCCATGCTACTGTTAGTTAATGTATATGGTTAAAAATTGTAAAGATTCTGCTATACTTTTAATTCCTGTTTTAAACAAAATGCTATAAATGAGAGAGAAAGAGAGAGAGAATGAGCAAAAGATGTATTTTAAGACAAACATTGGCAGGTGTGTGTTTGTATATATATTTTCTAGTAGAGAGGTATACAATCAGCTGGTCCTATGAGGTAAATACTATGAGGCTTGTGCTTCTCTTATATATACCATTGTAAATCAGGTGTAATGCCATTAAAGTTACAATAGTTTCCCTGGATTTTTTTAAATTTTGTATTTAAATAAATGTCTGGTACAGGACCTATTTTAGTTCCTACAACTTCAGAACAGGTCTGCATTGCCTGTAGCGAGGCTGGATTTGGCCTTCCTTGAGCAAGTAGCTTAGGGTACCTCTACATAGCAGGGCTAAAGTCGAATTAAGCTACACAACTTCAGCTACGTCAATTGCGTACCTTAAGGCCAAATAGTTTAACTCAGCTTTTGGCACTGTCTACACAGCAGGAAGTTGAAGGAAGAACACTTTCCCTTCAACTTCCCTCACTCCTCTTGAAATTAGGATTACCATGAATCAGAGTAAGAAATCCTCCACCTTCAACATTATGTTGAAATGAATGCTTGGAGTGTAGACACACACTATGTTATTTTGGAAAAATGTCAGTTATTCCGAAATTACACTGCTGTGTAGATGTACCCTTACTTCAGGAAGCCAAAATAAAATAGCATTCTGAGTCTAGCAGCATACAAAGATGGATTAGTTGCTGGCACAGACAAAATTAACAAAGGTTTTGGGGGGCTTGTTGGGTTTCCACTAAAAAGACCAAAATACTGGTTCCCTCACATTTATTCTCTTGCCACCAGCAGTGCTCCAGGACCAGGTGCTTCAAACGAAAGCGAGAAATCTATAATGAACCCTAAGCAAATGTGCACTGCTGCACATAATAACTAATTGGGAGAAAAAAAGTTCCCACCTGATTTCCGTGGAGATTAGCTTATGTCCTGAAAGAATGAGATGTAATTATCCTTATCTTGGCAAGTTCAGTGTACAGTAACTACAGATGTTATTATTGGCCATAAAATTATCCAGCCACAGAATTTAACTAACCACCCGGGGCAGTGTATTCTACTGTGCTGTGAGAGGTGAAAAATGTTTTCCTTTCATTTATTCCAAGTTTACTGGACATTAGTTTTACTGGAGAAAGTTCTCTGCTCTCCCAATAAGAGATGCAAAATGAATGGCATCTTTTCAAACTAGCCTTCATGACCATTGGACAGAAACAAGGCATGGTTAGCATTCTCTCCTTCAGGAAAGGAGAGCAATAAATATCAAGAGCTTGGAAAAGTGACAGAATCTCAGCAAGCAGCAGTCTGCAAACCCAAACTTGAGAAACAGGAGGCTACATCAATAAAACAATATACATTAATTCCTATTCAAGGGGTTAATTTAGAGACAGAGAGAAATGGATTAGGCCCTTTAATGCTCTGCTGGATTAGGTTTCAAGTACAAGCACTTTATAAGCATGTGGGGAAGTCCCATTGAAATCAAGTTGCTGCAGCTTTTAAAACACACAAGCTTAAATTCTGCTCTAATTTGCACAGATTCACCTCACTTTGGAGGTATATTTATATTCCTGGGAGCAAAATCTGGCCAACTGTGTTCCAAATGTATTTGTCCTTCCTCAGGCCAAATTCCCATTGACTTCATGGAGACTTCATAAAGGGAACTGAAGAATGAGATGTCTACATTACAAGTGCTACTGTGGCATGGCAGCAGCACTGTAGCAGACATTTACTACAGAGATGGAAGTAGTTTCTCCATCACCATAGTAAGCTCATCTCTTAAAGAGGTGGCAGTTAGGTCAACAGAAGAATTCTGTGTTAACCTAGCTGCATCTACTGTGGCCGTTAAGACAACCTATGTTGCAAAATGGCTGCAATTTTTCTGAGCATTGAATGATGCAGCTAGGTCAACTCAAAAAAGGTTGCACCGGTGTGTGTTTCATCCACTGATGATATGGCCAACTGTTCCCCAAACTATAATCCATGGACAGAGCTCCCTTAAAGTTAAAATCAAAATTTTCCCAATAAAATCAAAACTTAGAAGGGAACTAGTGTAAAGATTGCAGAGCTGAATATGTTGCAATTACAATGTGTCTATTCACAGATTTGTTGCTCTGCTTTAGTTTAGATGAATTGCAGTCTGGGTAGACTATAGACAGGCAAACATTTAAAGAAGTGCATAAACCCAGTATGTGACAGGGAATAAATAGTGCTGTCCTCTTCTCACCTTGCCTGCTTTGTAGAGAAGGGGCAGGAACAAATGTCCACCCCCTACCACATGTTGAACAGTTGCAAACTCAGAGTAAAAAACTGGATTTTGCAGCTCAGCCAGATTCACCTGTCCATAATGGAAGTGTACTTCAACTTTCCATGTAATTGAATAAGGAAGGATCATGTAAATCTATGCAGACAGCATAATACAGCTCCATGAGGAACACAACTATAGAAAGCAGGTTTGAAGTCAAGAAAGCTTAGGGAAACTATTGCCAAGCTATAAGCCAACTAAATGTCATGCCTGCTCAAGGCCGGGAACAAAACTCCATGTCATTTTTTATAACGATCAAAAGATTCTGCAAATCTGACTGAAAATCATGGGGGCAGGGATTGTCCTTCTTCTGCATATTTACAATACCCAGTATTAAAAAAAAGAAAACAGTTGTAAAATGTACATTTTTGCTACAACATAACAACAACTGGGAAGGCAACATAGTCCAGTGGATAGAGGAGTGGTGCAGGAGTCAGAAAATTGGGGTTCTACCACTGGCTCTGCCACTATTTTACTATGTAACCTTCCGCAATTTACTTCACATCTTCATACTTCTATTTTCCCTCCTATATATCTTATGACTAACATATTTAGCTTGTATGCAGTATGGACAGACGGTCTCTCCCTGAATGCTTACACAGCGCTTAGCACAATGGGTTTCCAAGTTCGTATTTGTAATAGGAAGGCTAATGAGAGAGCATAAAGTTGGTTATAAATAACCTGTAGAGTGCTTTTTTTAATTAAAAAAAGCTTAGAAACTTGATGAAGAGGAGACATATTGCTACTAAAGCTGATTTTACTTGCCAATATCAGAGAAGAAAATAAAAGTTCTACTTTGAGTGATTACACCCTTGATGTGCACACACCCACATGGTTGCCAGAAATGTTTTCTATCAGTGGTATCCGACAGGGTGGCACATGTGTCCTCTGCTGCTGCACCGCTCTGGCACCGGTATAAAGGACCCAGCTGATCCTGAGCCCCCTAATTTCGTTTTTGCCACCTGTCAAGTCACTGGCAAATGCAGGAAGGAAAGTTCAGTTTCTCTCAGTGGATGGTGTTATTTTTTTATTGTAAATAATTACTATTTAGTTAGGATTTTTTAAGTCAGATCAGGTCTTTACTTGATTCCCATTTCCTGCAATAAGGACTATGGCCAATCTATACGCAAGCTGCTTGAAGTGCCTCAGGGAAGCTCATGTTGCAGAGTGTTGCCAATTTTTTATAGGGACTTCTAAGCCTTGCACAAATTGAGACTATGAAGCCAGGCTAAAGTTCTACTAATGGAGGCAGCCTTGAGACCTCCATCTGAGCCAAGTCGGTCAGACTTGTCACAAAGTGCCTCTGCATGGATAAGGAGCATGTCACTTACTGTTCCTGTTCCCAACCCAGTACCTGAGTTCACCATCTCTAGTGCCCAAGAAGAGGCACAAGAAGCAGAATGCTAGAATGGGGAGATCCCCAGCATCAAAGTTGCTAGGCCTGGGGATAAGAGAAGAATGTGGTCTAAGCCCAAGCACTCCTCTGCTTCACTATTGCAGAAGATGGCACCATTGACTTGGTACCTAGGAAGATTCTGTTGAGTCAGTCATTGATTCTCTCCACATCTGCAGCACCACACTATACCAGCTATTTGCAGGGTGGCAGGGACCTCCTAGCATTCTACATAGACAGGACCAAACCATTTCAGCTGTCCAACCAACTGTTTGTGGTCATAGTGTGAAGCACAAAAGTCTTCCCAATCTCCTCCTCACAGAGAATTCCATCCTGGGTAACCTCTTTTATCTGCATGTGTTATGATCTTGCAGGCATCTCTCCTCCAGGGAAGCTCACTGCTTACTCCACAAGATTTGAGCATACTCAATGCTACTCCTAACACAGGTCCCTACCTTGAACATTTGAAAAGCAGCAACCTGGATATCAGTGCATATTTTCTTTCCCCATTATGTCATCATTCAGTGTTCAAGAGATGATACCAAATGTGGTCAAGCTACACTGTGTACATGAACTCCAATCCCTCCACCTCTTTAACTGCTTGGGAGTCACTGAGTGGAATGCAGACGTGTAATCACTTGAAGAAGAGTCACAGAGAGGTAGCGTGTTAGTCTGATCTTGGTAAAACAAAAAAGCAGTCATGTAGCACTTTAAAGACTAACGAAATAGTTTATTAGGTGATGAGCTTTCGTGGGGCAGACCCACTTCTTCAGATCATATTCTGAAAGTGAATAGGCATGACCATTTTATAACAGAGGGATACAATGAAAGAAGGTAAAAAAATTACATAGAACAGAAGGTGGGGATGAGGGGGGGGAGTGACAAGGAAGGAGGAAATTGCTTACTGTAAGAGTCAATTAAGTGGCTAATCTGGGGTCACTACGAATATCAAAAGGTGGGGAGGCTGTCTTTGTAATGTGTAAGATAATTATCATCTTGATTAAGGCCCATTCTCAATGTGTCAAATTTTAGCATAAATAAAAGTTCTGAGGTCTCCCTCTGTAATCTGGTGTTAAAGTCTCTCTGTTGTAAAATGCATGTTGTCAGGTATTTAAGAGAATGACCAATTTGATTGAAATGCTGGCTGACAGGTTTGTGTGTGTGTGGATTTCTGATGTTTGATCTGTGAGCATTAATTCTTTGGCGAAGTGACTGATCAGTTTGTCCAATATACATCGCAGAGGGGCATTGCTGGCACATAATGGCATATATCACATTGCTGGACATACAGGAGTATGAGCCCTTGAAGAGTAAACCATTACTAAGCTTTTGTAACAGTTGTTCTTGAAGGAGTGGTGCACATATTCAATCTAAGACCCACCATCCTACTCTTCTATATGGGAATCTCAAGAAAGAAGGAATTGAGGGGGTTTGCAGTCAACTGGACCCTTTATAGTGATGCCAGAAGCATGCAAAAGCAGAGCTACCCTGCAGGTATCACTGAGGGTAAATATTTCTAGGGACTGCCCGTGGCACACACACAGAGTAAGAATGGAATGGACTTGTGCAACACATAGAATCACAGGATTAGAAGGGACCACAAGGGCCATCTAACCTATCCCTCCTGCCAAGATGCAGAATGTGTTGTGTCTAAATCATCCAAAACAGATGGCTATCCAGCTCCTTTTGTAAACCTCCCATGAAGAAGCTTACACAACCTCCCTAGGCAATCTTTTCCATTGTGCTACTGTTCTAACAGGAAGTTTTTCCTAAGTGTCACGGGGTCACGTGTCCTGCGCCCCTTTAGGAGGGGAGAATATGACCTAGCAGCCTAGTCTGTACAGCCCCCCCATCTAGGGGGTCAATCTGGCCTAGTGGCCGAGTCTGTGCCACCCCCTGCCTGGGGGTCAATATGGCCTAGCGGCCGAGTTTGTGCCACCCCCTCTCCGGGGGTCAATCTGGCCTAGTGGCCAAGTCTGTGCTGCCCAGTGTGGGGGTCAATCTGGCCTAGTGGCTGAGTCTGTCTTGCTTCCAAATGGCACCCCTCTCTGGGGCATCAGAGTAGGGGGGGTAGGGAGGCCTGGGCTCTCCCTCTCCACTGGGCCCTATCAGTGGTGGGTGGCTCCCACCACTGGCTCAGTGTGGAGTTGTCCCTGAAGCATGCTGAGCTCTCCGGGTTATCTCCTGCCCCATGCCCTGGGCTGCTTCGTACCCTCGCCGGCTGGCTGGTCCCGTTCCCACCTGGGCTGGTGAACGTGCCAGTGGCTGCGCTTGGCCCGGCGATGGCTGGCGGCATAGTGGTTGGCATCCCAACTGTGGCGGTAGCTCATGACAGGCACGGTGGCCGCGGGGATGGCTGCGGCGATGGCTGGCACAACAGCTCCGGCTCCAGCTGGCGTGGCTGCTCCCGCTGATCCCGCAGGTGTGGTTGCTCCTCAGCCTTGGCAGGAGCTCCTTCCCCTTCAGAGGTCAGCCCTGACTGAGCTGCTGTGTGGCTGTGGTAGCAGTGCCTCCAGGGCTGGCCCTAAGCCATGAGGCCACGGCAGCAGCATCTCCGGCCTCTGGGGTGGCCTGTGGCTGCAGTGTCTCGGGGCCAGCCCCGGACTGCGGCAGCGGTGTCTCTGGCCTTCAGGACCGTGTGGCCGCAGCAGCGGGGCCTCACTCTGGGGTGGCTGGGACAGCGTGGTTGCAGCCGTTGCTGCAAGAGGGCATGAAACCAGGTAAGGTTCCCCCTCATGCCTTGACCCCACCCCCACCCTAATCCCATTACTTCCCTCCCCCTGCAAGACCTGGCACCCCCAGCTTGCTCCAACACCCTCCCTTGTTTTTGCACCCTCTCTTCTGGCCACACACTGCACCCTCCCTTGTTCTTGCTCCCTCCACCTGGCCAGATACCTTACTCCAAGCCTGCTTCTGCACCCCAGCTCCCTCCCAGATCCTGCACCACATCCCTATCCTACTTGCTGGCAGCCCTGTCTCACACACTGTACCCCTCATTTTTGTCCCTACCCCAGAGCCTAAGGAGGTCCATAAAATCCACTAACTCCAGAACCCCAGAAAAGTAAATCTGGCCTATAGGAAGCCCTGAACCTCAGTTCCCTCCCTTCTCTTCCCCTCACCCTGTGAAGCTGGGGCACCAGAGGAGTGAGGTGTCTCAGTTGGGGCCACATCAGTGAGCATTGGGGGGTTTTGGAGGAGTTTTTTTGCTTCTCATTTGTGTGGTCCCCAACTGATTTTTTTGTGAATCAGTGACCCCAGACCCAAAAAGGGTTCGCCACCCCTCCCATAAATAAAGAAAACATTGAAACCTTTTGTTTTGGACGTAATATTCTACTTTATTTAGAATGAAGTTTGATAAACTAATATGAGAAACTTAAAACGCTTAATCTGTTTCATAATTTAAATTAAGCAGTTCTTACTAGCTGCAGCTGGTTCAGAAAATAAGATCACCATATCCAGCAGGGTAGTTCTCAATCCTACCCCTTCTGCCTGAGGCCATGCCCTTTCTGCCCAAGGCTCCGCTCCTTCCAGGTTGGCCCACAGCCACTTCCGAAATTTGTGAAGTGGCCCCCCTTTCAAAATTATTGCCCACCCCTGCCCTAAAGGAAGAATTAATGACAGAATCAGGTATCTTTGATTCAGTCCTATTTACCGATAAACAATAGACAAAGTCCTGTTTTCCTGAATACAGGAAGAACCAAACAACAAGAGGGAGTGTCTTTGCTCATAGCTCTATATCCCTTTCAGCCAGCGCACTGCCCAAATGTGCATGTGCTCTCTCTCTCAGCTTTTCTTAGAGCCACGTCCACTGTTTGTTGAGGCTGTGGCTGGTATTTCCTTGCTACTGGTAACTAGATGTGCTGGCTCCATAGCTCACTCGGCACTCTGTTACTTAACTCCCCTCCAGTTTATATTAATTGAGCTCTGATTGAAAGGTAGGCAATTGGCAGAGAAAGCCAGTTAACTGAGAGGAACTAGAGCTATGAGCTCATTTGGTGGAAGTAGCTCCAGCAGCTAGGATTATATAAGTAAACAAGAAGGAAGCCCTAAGGTTAGGGAGGGTACTTAAAGAAAGGCAGCATCTTAGTCCCCGCAGAAGCAAGTAGAGAAGCTGGTAATTATTATTTAGTGTGTGCATAGTCACCTAGCCAAGCACTGGCATCTTCAGTAGTGCAATGCAGTTCTTGTAGACCAGACATTTTCAAAGTTGGGACATGGGCCTGCCTGGATAAGCCGCTGGGAGGCTCTGAGATACCTTGATTATCTAAGCATCCATAGGCAGCGAGCCTCACAGCTCCGATTGGCTGCGGTTTGCCATTTCCAGGCCAGGGGAGCTGTGGGAAACAGAGTGGGCTGTGAAACCCGTTCTAGACCACTGCTGAACCTAGTCAGTGTGCATTCATCAACAATGTGTATCATCGTCTGTGTTGTGCTGCAACTGCACAAAGGCTCCAGCAATATTAGTTGGCTGCATGGAGACCTAGCCCAGTCTGGAAACTGTTCAACAGGGACCATTGGCAACAGGACAGGTCAAGCAATAGGCTTAAACTGCAGCAAGGGAGGTTTAGGTTGGAAATTAGGAAAAACTTCCTAACTATCAGGGTGGTTAAACACTGGAATAAGTTGCCTGGGGGGGGGGGGTTGTAGAATCTCCATCACTGGAGATATTTAAGAGCAGGTTAAACAGACATCTGTCAGGGATGATATATACCATGCATGGTCCTGCCATGAGGGCAGGGACTGGACTTAATGATCTCTCGAGGTCCCTTCCAGTCCTAGTAGTCTGTGATTCTATTGTATGAAAGCCAGGAGGGCAGATTGTGCGGTCGGCGATGAAGGACTGGTTGGGAATGATAATAGATATCCATTGTTCTTGCCAGAGTGTTTCTGCTCTAACATCCTGGCGTAGCGGATGAGACCATAATGGGCAATGTGATAGCGAACGTGCAGCTGGCTGTTTAAAAATGTCATTGTGCAGTGGCAGGCTTGTGTTGTCATATACTTTCTCTAGTAACTTGCCACTGGTAACTTCTCAGCTGAAATGAGGAGGAGCAGTATTTATCAGAACTGGGAGCCAGGAGAGTGGAGTCAGATGCAGAGTGCCAGAGATGATGCGCATTGTGGCATGTGATGATCGACTCCTTATGATGAGCAATACTCTGCCACTGAACACGAGGCGGCAGGAACTGACATACGCACAAATACTCCATGATGAAACTGCCAGTTTGCTAAGAAGATTGTTGCACATCTTAACTTTAGCTGCTCTCTTCTTCAGGTGGGCATGGTAACTCAGTGTGTGTGGTCTAAAGCCACACTTAGATAAACAGGTTCTACTTCATGCTTCACCTTCTGACGTTCAGATAAACATTTAGTTCTCAGGTTGCACTGGCATCATGAAGACAGAACAAACCGAAGATTGTTTTTATGACACTTGGCCAGAGGCACCAAATCCTGCAGTAGTAAACTAACTTTACCATGTCCCGATTTAAGATGGCACCAAGCTTGTAAAATGTCCAGGCCTGGGTACTGCAATAGATGATGTCTGCATAAATGGATGAATGATTACTGATTGGCTGTAACCTATGCCTGCTTGGTGTGGCTCTGTGTCCCTCTGTAGTGGTGTAGAGGCACTTAGTCCAGCTACAGCCTTGGCTAAGAGACATTCCTCTTTTGGCTCATGCAGTCAAGGCGCATGTGTTAAGCCTCAGAGGTTCCAAGTTTGTTCGTGGCTGTTGATGGCTACATCTGTCAGTATTACAAGCAGTGGCTCATATGGGATGTCAACTGGGAAATCTCTGAAACTTGGGATGTGCTTCCTCAGCTAGGGGAAGTATATGACTTACGCCTGCTTGGTGTGGCACTTTGCCTACCTCCAGTGGCAGCTAGACCAGCTAAAGATTGATGGGTCTACTACAGTTTTGGCTAAAAGAGTGTGTTGTTTGATTCACATGTTATGCTCCAGAGGTCCTATGTTTGATCCTGGCCACTAATGACCAGGACCTATGTTATACGGAAATAATATTTAATAAAGCATGATGGTTGTTAAGATGAACTGGTAGATGGACACTGAGCCTTTTACTGGGCCACCCATGACATTGCTTCTCCCTATATACTATTTTGTGGATACCTATAATCTCATAACCCTGTTGAAACACTTTTGGATTCAAAATTTCTCTTAACGTGTTTAACTCACCCTGGAGTCCAGAATTCCTACTCTGCTGAAGAATGTATTCACTAAGCCTCTACTACTATTATAGTTTGTTTCTTACGGGGTAAGTATTGGGCCATTTTCTGAAATAGTCCATAACTACTGGCAAATACTAATTAAAGCCTCTGTCTCAGGCAAAGGCTAAAGTATTCAAACAGTGATGCTCCTTATTATTATCCTTCCACCTCCCCCCCATTTGATGGGGTTTTCCCAGTTCTAGGGGGATCCCTTCTTTGCAATGCAAGCACCACACTTCCTGCACCACTGTGTTCATTTTACCTAACAGATTTTTTTTTAAACCTTGGCTAAGTTTTTTGCAACCTCAAAATCTCTAGCAGTTTTAAAACCATGACACAGCCTGAGAATCTCCTTTTTTATTTCCTGTGTATCTGGCAGAATCAGCTGGTGCCTGCAACCATGACCTGCAGATTATTGTGCAATTGCTGTACAAAATCTCATCTTTACACTCAAAGCTTTCCCACTCTGACCAAAAATCTCTTACTGTGGTATTATACGGGGATACTACAATCCAACATGGCCATATTTGCTAATTGATTTTTCCAGTCACATGCTATTCTGATCGATGGTTCCTCTTTAGTAAGCTTTTAGTGGCTCTTGACTCCATCACAGTCAAATATCCATTCAAGAACATGGGCAATTCTGAAAATTATGGGAAGAGAAGGGACAGCCATCTCTTCCTAAACACATGGAATATTGGATTTATAATTTCATGTTTCCAGTGTCTCACAGTAAAGTCACATAATGCAGAGTCTAGTATTACATTTAGAAAATGAGATAGATGGGTGGGATTTTCAAAAGTGGTCCTCACTAGAGGCTGCTTCCAGTTCTTATCACTGCTTAAAGGAAACATTCAAGCACCATGGGAGATTCCACAGGCTCTCAGAGTTTTACCACTGACCGCAGTGGGAGTAGAATTAGGCCTGTGCTGAGTGATCACTTTTGAAAATCCCACCCATCCATCTCATTTTCTAAATAGCTCAGTTTCCACATCTGTAAAAAGAAAGAATAATTCTTTACCTATAACTGACAGAAGTGTTGTGGGGCTTAATTTGTTAGTGTGTGTGGAACATTTTGAGGTCCTTGGATATGCAAACTATTATAGTAAGTAATTGTGGCTAGAAAGGTTAAATTCACTGACATCTACAATCAAATCTTGTGTATTGGGCTATCTTTACAGCAATTTCTTCCTTCTTGGATGCTGGAAACCAGCCAGGAGAACTGAGTCTGGAAGGTTTAAGCCAGTTCTGTGCCTCTTTTTAAAAGAAAACAAAAAACAGCAGTTTATTGGTGGTGGGGCATTATATAATCTCAAAGCAGGAAAAGTGAAGAGCAGATAGAGGTAGCAGCAGGCATAAGTACTTTCATAGGTTCTTTCTGAATCATTGGAGAGGGAGGAAGGAGAGTGGCAAGGTGATGACCCAAATCTAGTCACATAGTTACCATACACAGGCCCGCTGGTGGGAAGGGAAAGGGGGCAGTTGACTCGGGCCCCTTTTAACTGCTGCCAGAGCACCACTCCACTCAGAGGGCTGGGGGGGAGGGTTGTGCCATGGTACGAGTGATGCTGAGGGCTGGCTGCCCCTGCCCACCCGTTTTGCCGAGGTCCCACCCATTCTGGGGGCATGAAGCCCCCCCCCCACACCTTGCCTCAGGGCCCCCCGACCCAAAAAAGGTTCCCCACCTCCCAATGAAGTTCTGTGAAGTGCCATTTCTTTTCTCCTCAAATATCCATATTTACAGATTTCACAGGTTGGTGAGTATAATTGTGGCCATTGGGATTAGGCCAAGAAATAACAGAAATTGTTCTTGGAAGCTTTAAGATAGATGTCCCAATTCCGTGGCAAACATTTCCTTTAAGCTGACTTAGACATGCAGGGAATATATATACACTGCTTTTATTTACCTGATTTAAAGCTGGGCAGTATCCCAATCACACCCAAGCAAAAGTCAGGTATAGTGTAAAGGACATGGCTTTATGCCATAACCACAAAGAAACCCTTCACCTTATGTTAGCAAGCACCATGCCCAGTTTGCAAAACCAGACCCCTGATTTAGAATGAATTCTTTTGTTGAAATTAACTTGTGTAAGCAAGCTGGTGCATTTTGCCTTTCACATTAACTCTCTATATGGGAATATCATGCTGCTCTTGAGCCCTGCAACCACTTTATTTTTTTCACCTTGCCAAACTGCTTGAGCAGAGTAAGGCCTTCTCTACACTACCAAGTTTTGTCCCCCAAAACTTGCCTCTTGGCAACAATACAGTGAGAGCATACACACTGCAATGTGACTTTTGTTGGGAAAAAAACCCAGTCTTGGTGACAAAAACCTTCCACCCTTACCAGAGACTTTTTCCCCCTTTTTCCCCTCCATTTATTGTGAACAAAGAGCCAGTGTAGACACTGCTGTTTGTTTTGTCAACAGAACTGGCTTCTGCCAGTATCTCACAAAGCCTGCCCTGATCATTCTGCTCAGTGTTTTGAACTGTGCTGCTCTGCAGGCATACAGGCCTCCCCTTTCAAAGCTCCAGGAAGTATCTGACAGCTGCATGTGCATCTCCTTTTAGGAAACAAAGAGCAAATCATGTGCTCCTGGAGTGCAAACTGCTGATCACCACTGGTAGGGCAGGAGGCCCTGGGAGGAGGAGTAGATCAGAAGGGCTGTTGGCAGGCAAGAAGTGTTGAGAGGAGTGATAAATGGAGGAGGTTGGCTGATGGTAGATGCTAAGCACCCGCTACTTTTTTTCTTGTGGGTGTTCCAGGCCTGGAGTCAACTCCTCTTTATAATAAAACTGGGACGGAGTATATGGTATTATTTCAAGTGACAGGCTGAAGCCTACAGCAAGAACAGACTGGGGTGTAAATAAGGAGGTCTTGCCTTACCCCATGTGTTTTTATACATGAACAGGAAGCTGAGCAACCACTTACAAAGACTGCAGTGGTTTCCTTTTGGTTTCAGGGTAGTAACTGACTCAGAGATATTGTTCTGTGAACTTCAAGTCTAAGAGGTCCTTCAGTGAGGATCTTACAACCTGTGTGTTGCCATTGCACCTGTCCAGAAATCTTACTAAAATAGAACAGGTCATGTTGTTATATGCTGGCTTCTCCTTGCCCTGAGCTGTTACAGTGAATCTACTGCTGCCTCAGTTGGGGAAAGTTGTGTGGGGCTACCCGACAGTGGAATAGTCCATGTTTTTTACTATAGAAACAACTGGGAAACAGATCAATTCCAATGCACATTTCCTAAATCATTAGATTAGAAAATATCATGCAGACTGTTGTTTATGGTAAACCTCACAGGATAACATCAGAGTCCAGGGCTGTATTAACTCTTCTCAGGGTTTGGGACTAGTAGATTTTGTGGGGCTTCCATAGGATGTGGGGTGGAGCCAAAATTGGGATTCAATTTGTGGGAGGGGGCTGCCAGAAAGTAAGGGGTGGGTGGGGGTGCAAGATCTGGATGAGAGGTAGGGTGCAGTAGCAGGGTGGGGGTGCAGGATTGGAAGGGTGTGGGAGGGGCAGGGGTTTGGGGTGATTATCTGGTGCATCTCCCATTTGGCAGGGGGAACAGGTGATTCTGAGCCACCCGGTGCCTGCAGGCACCAGCCCCCACTGCTCACATTGTCCGTGAGAGGCGGGGGGAGGGAGGGGAGAAGGCTGCAGGCAAGCGCAAGGACAGAGAGCTTCCCTGTGTTCACAGGGACAATGCTCCAGCCCAGGAGGGAAGGGGGAATGGCAGTATGCAGACCACCTTCCCTCCTCACCAGTCAGAGCCAGCCAGCCAGGAATGCAGCACACAGGGGCATTAGTGACTGCATCTCAGGCCCTCTTAGTCCAGGGTTGCAGCCCCTACAGCCCCTTTGATAATCTGTCCCTGTCAATTAGTTGGAAAACAGAATTATCGGTTCCAAAAGCATTTTTTTCTAACCTGGGAAAGTATCAAGTTGTTTGGCTTTGATAATGTGCACGCCAACCCCCAAAGGCATGGAATGAACTCAAACTGCCTTGTAAACCTCGAAGAAAGGTTCACATTGCATAACTTCTCCATGCTACTTAAGGAAGGATGATTATTATGGGGGATGTTTAAATGTGGGTAAATACTCCGGAAGAGGCTTTCAGGGTCGGCTAAGAGCGTAAGGCCCAGATCCTCAAAAGTATGTATGCTCCTAACTTCCACTGAATCCAATGGAAGCTAGGAGCTTACAAACCAATGAGGATCTAGGCCTAAGTCTGTAAGTGGTATTGCACATGGCTACAGTTGAAACTAAAGAAAGGACAAGAAAATGAATGGAGAAAAGCTGGTTAGGAAGATAAACGTCCAGGGAAAAATAAAGTTTTAAAAATGGCACACATTACAGACAAAAATAAACACAATGTAAAGGGACAACAGCAAAGTAAACTAAGGTGTTTCAACTGTCCCTCCTTTAACACATATTTGCAGATATGGTGTTCTCAGGTCTGTTGTAATTTACCTCGCATTAAGCACACCTGAATTAAGAGGAGTAATTTTTTTGCATTTATATAGTACCTGATTTTTCCATAAGATAATGAGCTACTTTCATTAACATAAGGTAATGAACTACTTTTATTAATCATTTCCTTGGATGCTTTGTATTTTGGGCTCACAATCAGATATAGGCAGGTAAAAAGGATTTTTGTAGATGGATTACTCATTAAAGAACAGCATA
This sequence comes from Rafetus swinhoei, assembly GCA_019425775.1. Classification (NCBI taxonomy): domain Eukaryota; kingdom Metazoa; phylum Chordata; order Testudines; family Trionychidae; genus Rafetus; species Rafetus swinhoei. The sequence continues at coordinate 231,661,771 of CM033437.1, forward strand.
AAAGTTTCCCTGGGGGCAGCTGGGAGTAAATGCAGGCAAAAAGATGGAGAGGGAAAAGAAAAATGCAGCCAGCAACACAGAGAGTGGGGCAGGGAAACTGCAGCCAGGAAGATTAGGAGGAGGGATGTGTGTGAGGGAGAGTGGAGCAGGGAAGATGCAGCTGGGGATGTGGGAGGACAGAGAGTGGGTCAGGGAAGACAGAGTGGGAGGATGGTGAAATGGGGGACAGAAGGGGCAAGAATAGGGGAGTGGGGCAGGGGAGATGCAGCTGGGAAGGGGCGGACGGGGGAGTGGGGCAGGGCAGATGCAGCCATGGAGGGGTTAGGAGAGTGGGGCAGGGGAGATGCAGCTGGGGAGGGAAAGATGGGGAGTGGGAAGATGCAGCCAGGAGAGGAGAGGGGCAGGGGAGATGCAGCTGGGGAATGGAGAAGTGGAACGAGGGGGATGCAGCTGGGAGAGGGGGCAGGAGAGTTGCAGATGGAGGAGTGGGGCAAGGGAGATGCAGCTGGAGGGGATGGAGGAGTGGGGCAGGGGATGCAGCCAGGAGAGGGGATGGAGGAATGGAGCAGGGGGAGGGATAGATGAGGATGGAGGCAGTTGGGGAGGGGACGGCAGTTGGGGATGAGGAGTGGAGCCGGGGGGGGGCGGCCGGCGGTGGCTCCGGTCGGGGGACGCTGCAGCGTGAGGACCCGGCCCCGCCCGCCGCTTTCCCAGGCTGCCCCGCGCCGCAGACGGAGCCGGGGGCGGAGCTGCTGGAGCGGGGGCCGAAGTGGAAATTTCCCCAGCAGCGCCACTTGCCGCTCCCGCCGCTCACGAGACGCCGCCGCCGCCGCCGCCCCGCCATGGCCAACTACATCCACGTGCCGCCCGGCGCCCCCGAGGTGCCCAAGCTGGACATCGCCGTGAGCGACGTGGAGGGGCCCGGCTGCCGCCAGGGAGCCCTGAAGCTGCTGCGCTGCCTGCGGCCCCACTGGCGCCCCGAGGAGGTGACGCTGCAGGTAGCGACGGGGGATGGGCAGGGAAAGCGCGGCCCCCAGGAGGGGCGCGGGAGAGGTCCCCCCCCCCATTACCGGGCGTGGGCTGGGTCCCGCGTGCCAGGGGCCCGGCCCGGCGTGTGCAGCGGTGGCCCCGTCCCAGCCCCCCGGTCCGCTCCTAGCGCCCTAGCTCCTTCCCCTCGAAAATCAGCCCCCTTCCCCCGGCCCGTTTCCGGCCAGAGGGTTTTTCTCTTTCCCTCTACCCGTCCCCCCCCCTCCCCGGCTGCGCATCCAGGCGCCGCGTTGCAAAGGCCCGTTCGTTGCGCGCGGCGCCGGGGCGGTAGGAAAGGAGGGGCCCGGCCCGGCTTGTTGGTGCAGAGCGGCCGCCGGCTCCGCTTGTCCTGCCCGCCAGAGGCGTGGGGGGAGCCGCTTCTCGGCTTATCAGCCACGACCCAAAGCAGCCTCTTGCATGGCCGAGCGCAGGCAGGATGCAGCGATCGCCACCATTTGCCAAGTATTTCAACCCCCCGCACGCTTTCAGTTTCACTCCACTTTAAAATAAACCGCTACTGGTTACTTCACCCTTTTGCCAAGTGGACAAATATCCTCGCTGTTGGACTTAATTGAAACTAAGGCGCTTGTCTGAGGCTATCCGCTCTCCTGATTTTGAATTAAAAAAAAAATTCAGTTAGATCCTCGTACGTATGACGAGTCATATGTTTAGGGCCAGCCAATTTTACTAATCTTATGCTTGTAGAATATACTTAATCCAGCCTCAGGAGTCTGCTGAAGATTTGTTTTAACTCTCTCTGCCTCTGTGCTTCCTAGTTGCAGCCTGAATGTATTGCATCATTTATTATACACATTCTTCAAATCGTGGTTACCTAATGTTGTTAATGTGTGGAAATTTCTTACTTAATTTTAGTGACACCCGCCAAGAAAAATAGATACAAAAATAAATCTCAGTAAAAGCTGGCTGCTTTGTCATAATTTATCTTAATGTGACTGAAATCATTTTAAATTTACCAACATGACAATAAATTTGACAAATATGCATAATATCAGCTATTAATCTTAAACTTACATCTGATACTGTATAACATACATATTTGTTGAAAATAGTGGTAATGGATGTGTAGGAAATTTCTAAGTTAGATTTTGCATAAAGAACAGTTAAATAGCAATAGTGATTCTTCCATATTGTTTTGTGAGATAAATGCACTCCTAACAAGCAACAACATGGCATAATTATTCCAGGAGTGGAGTCCACATGGGCAATTTTAAAGGAAGTTTAAACGAAAACTTCGTTTCATTGAATCTTTGTGCAGTACAACATATTTTGGCCATTAGTTTTTTTTAAATATTTGGCCAGTTATATAAAGAACAGCTCTTGGATTTTTAGGAATGGAAAAGAAAATTGTTACACTTCAGTATTATTTTGCTTTCATTAATTTTGGGTTGAATCTTAAGAAAAAATATTCTGTTGAGGATATTTTTGTTCTTGCCCAGTATCATTGTAGCTTGTTCTAAAACTACAGCCAGGCTCTGATGATGTTCTCGCTTATCTCAAACGCTTATCTTCAGGAGTACAGGATGTTGTTGATCCGGGCAGTGTATCAGGCAGTGTTCAAGTGTTTTTCCAAGGCTGTCCACATTCTCATTTGTGGCTATTCTTCAGCTTCCATTTTGTCATATTGTGACCTATCTGCCACGCCAGCACTCACTTGATTTAGAGTACACCAGTCTGTTCCTACAAGGTCAGTGCCTAGGGAGCAGTGGGGGAGTTCTAAAGGAACCAAATTCTCCAAGATCATCAGTGTTACCCTCTGGTTTGTTGCTTTTTAACTTTCCACAGTGGTATTTTAGGGTATGGGATTTTCAGAGGCAATGATCTTTCTGGATTTCAGCGTCTTGGGTGGTAGGATGTATCCATACAGTGGATGTCTTAGATCAGGGGTTCTCAACCTTTTTCTTTCTGACGCCTTCCTTCCTCTCCTACAGCCTGCTATAAAACTCCCACAATTCACCAGTGCTACAGTAACTGGTTTTCTGCATATACAAGCCAGGGCCAGCATTAAGGGACGATCTCTAGGATCCTATGCCACAGGGGTCACCTGCAAAGCTCCAGGCTTAAGCCTCACACTGTGGGGCTTCAGCTTTTTGCTTCGGGTCCTAGCAAGTCTAACATTGGCCCTGCTTGGTGGCCCCCTTGAAACTTGCTAATGGGACCCCTCCAAGGAGCCATGGACCCTGGTTGAGAACCACTGTCTTAGATCATGCACCTGTTTTTGTCTCTTCTTTTTACTGAAGGCATTCTGCCTTGCTGCTGATAGTGCAGTCCCTCCAAGGCAGCATAGCCACTGTGTGGTAATTGGTTTCAAAGTCCCTTTGACAGTCCTACAGGATCGATTGAGTGCAGTATCAGTTTTGTGTGTGTAGCTGGAGCATGACCATAGTGGGGTATAGTATTCCGCAGTTAAATAACATAGGGTAAGACTGGTTGTTCAGACATTTTGGGGAACAGCTTCCCTTTTTTTTTTTTTTTTATTGGCTAGCTTATGGAATCATAGAATACTAGAACTGGAAGGGATCTTGAGAGGTCATCGAGTCCAGTCCCCTGCCCTCACGGACCCAGTATCGTCTAGACCAGTGTTTCCAACTCCTGTAATTCTTTCTCTTTTAGTTTCTTGATGTGCTCTTTTGAGTGTCAGTACTTAGATTTATGGGATCCCAAGGTACACCAGATACTCATAGTGCTCATGGACTGCTCCATTCCATCATATCTAAAGCTTTTGCATGGCCTGATAGTGTTTAATGTGGAAGATGCATGTATGGGTCTGGATAAGGTTGGTGTTCAGGAACCACGTGCAATAATGTTTTTTAAGTACACTTGGAGAGCCAACTAGAATGTGCTAAGTGTCGACACATCTCTCAGACTGGGCGGTAATAGAAAGATCTGTATAAATGAATCTTTGCATGTTGGAGGAATTCTGTTTAAACAGCAAGAGTGATAGAACCTTGGGGGAATCCATTCTGGTGAGCGTGCCATTGACTTTTCTGATCATTCGCCTCAACAAAAAAGTCCATTCGCAAGCAGGGAAGAGATGACCTGGAACATCTTGCTATCTTTTAGAGTTCTTGCCAGTTTCAATAGCAGTGCACCATAGTTCACTGTTTTGTCAGCATGGGCAGATCAAAAGAATCTAAGATACTTTAGAGATGACTAACGTTTTCAACTTTACTATAGCACGAACATCTTAGGCAGAAACCATCTTGATTATTTGTTAGCTACCCTTCCACTCTTGGTGCTGTTCTGCCTATTACCACCCTCTCATATGGCTTCTAGGTTGAGCAGTGTGAGTATATTGGGTGATACCTCTGGAAAGAGCTAAGAATATGTGATTTTTAAGTAGTGTAGCTACTTTGGTCTGCTCCACTGCCTGTCTATCCGCATTGTCTCCATGCAAGAATTAAAGAAGACACGCAGCAACATCTATATTCTTGTCCTACAGTAATAATAATTAGATGCCTTTCCACATACAAGTTTCATTTACTTGTTCTCCTGTGCAAGAAAACAAATAAATGAAACTGAAACTTTTATTGCTTAAGGGCTGACCCTTTTTCTTGGTAACATTTTAGAGCTGCCTATAGCAGTGGAACATCACATTCATAACTCTCTGTTCAAAGAAGTGAGTTCACAAAATGAAAGACTACGGCTTGGTTCTTTTGAACATGGCCATGCTATAACTGAGATCATAAATGTATATTTAGACAGCTGTATAATACTGCTCTAAGAAACTAATGGAAATGATTTTTTAGCCAAGTAGAAAAGTGTTGGCCTTAAAAAAAAATCTGCATTTTTTTTTTTTCATTTTGTTCTTCAGTGAGCAACTGAGGAACTTTGTATTCATAGTGAGATTCCTTCAGCCAGCATTTTTTTTTTTTATTTTTATTTTTTTTTTTGCTGCCTAGTATATTTTGAAAAGGCTGCACACAAGTAAGTGAGTGTGCATACACATGCCTATGTTCCAAACATGAGTGCAGTGGAGTGCTAAAACAGAGCAGAGTTTGAGAGAAAAGTCTGCATTGGCTTTACTGGAAAAAGAAGAGAGGAATGGACTATATATCTAGTGAAGAAAGAAAAGCTGGACATAGATATTCAGTGGAATACAGGTTTGATTAGTCTGGATTGTAGTAGGACTGTGGCAGAGTAGCCAAGGAACTTGTTCAGGAGTGAACAGAACTATTCAGTAGTGTGGATTTTCTCATAATTGAACTCTACATCTAGCCACCTTTGCTCTTTATAGTCATATTGTCAGCATAGCGTGTCGGAAGGTTAAAGTCGAAAGTTTAACTTAGTACATTTACTAACTTGCAGGAATGTAATGTGACGTCAGCAAAACCATTCCAAGTTAATTAGTGTCTTCCAATTGCCTTGTATTTTCAATTAGCCTGTTGCAGCTTAATCATTTTCCTTCCTTTAAAATTTGTAAAATCCCATTTAATTAGTTAACGAGTTAAACATTATATTTGACTGATTTAAATGGGGACAGGTGGGAGTGCCCCCTCTCCTCTCCTAAATTTTCCCTAAATTTAATTACTAGCTTAACATTTGGGCAAAGGAGAAAAAATCCTTTAACCATTTATATGCATTTATTGTAATGCTTCAGGATGATTGCTTAACTTCATTGGAAAGTCTAGTGCAGCAAAGTACAGAGTAGGTCCGGAAATAATCATTCTGTATTGCTTCTCTGTGTCCATAATCTACTCACAGGGAAAATTCCAAAGTAAATGATCAAACTAAACTACCTCTTTTTGCCAGCAGTTGGGTGGAAAGACAAAATCCTCTTCTACCTAAAGATTTTTCTTCATGTAGTTGTGTTTAAATCTGAGAAGTGGCACCTGAGAAAAACCTAGGAGCAGTATGGAACTAATTTTTTTTCTGTTTTTAATCTCCAGATGCTTAAGAATGTCTTCCTCTTGTTTCATTGGCCTTGGTTACAATAATCCAAAACAGTGTCATCAGAATGTGTGCTGCTAAATTCTCTTCTGTTCTGGTGTAAGCAAATTTTGATTCTCCTTGTTTCATTCAGAAGTTGGCCACAGTCAGTATGTATAATGGATGAAACAAACTTTAAGTTCTTATGAAATAATATTACATTCTTTTAGAAAAGTCTACAGTTTAACTGGTCTAGTATAATTAATTTTTCACCAGTCAGACTTTGTTCATTGCAGTCATGTATGTGAGTAAGTTGAAGCTTGCCACTTTTCCTCTTTAATATCTTCAGCTGTTTGTTCATTCCCTTGTTAGTAAAGATAAAACCTTAATCACGAGTTTTGATGGCCTGTGTATCATAAAGATAGTCATCTCATCAACTTTACAAGTGTCCCATCACAAATGGAATCCTTGTGACCAGTCTTAACAAGGCCAAGGACAGAATAAATACAGCAGATTCATCTATTTCTTAGCTCAGGGTGGCTCATAGGTCTGTTCCAATAGGCAAATTCTGCTGGTCCTTCTGACAAATGTCAACTCAAAATTCCCATAACACACCTTGTCAAACACATGTATCTCAAGTACTGGATTGTGCCACAAGTACTGGATTGTTTCATAACAGGGTGCCTTAAAAGAATATTTTATCTTTGTTACCACCATTCAGTTTTAACATTCTGGGGCAGGGAGAAGCTCTCCTGTATCTATCTGCCATTTCTGTATTTCAGTGCAGTGTGCCTCATGTCTCTACTGGTGAGAATATCAGTGAAAGCCTCTTATCTTTTGTACCCTGTAAGAGCAAGCATATTAATTAATCTATCACTTTGATTTACATTTGTACTCACTTTCTTTAGATTTACGTGCTACCTGATAGACCTATCCAAGGCACTAAGTACTTGTATCATAAAGTCTTCTGCACTTTCCTCTAAATCTTCTTGAAACCACCCATGTCTTAGATCTCTTCAAGATTTCTAGGGACGCAAAATCACATTTTATTGGTTTACTGGTTAAATGTAATGTTTAACCAGTTTACTAATTAAAAGGGGAAAGATAGGGGGTGCTCCCCCTGACTGTCAGCTCCCCTCCCCTGCCTGCTGCCACTGGGCTAGGCAACCCCCCAGCAGTCCCTTCAACCCCCAGCAGTTAAGCCAGTAAGCATCACCCATTAAGGTGGTGTCAGAATAATCTCTAAATAGATTTTTTTTTTCCCCATGAAGCACTAATGGCTGATGGGGGGTGATGCATATTTCAGATGCATATTTTTTTCTACCATTGCAACACATTTGTTTAAACAACTTAATCGTAGCGGGGTGGGTGATAAAATTTTTGGGTGTAAAAAGTACAAAAATAATAAAGCGCTGTAAAACTTAAAACAAAAATTCAGTTTTCTCCAAATTTCAGTTGTGTTGACATACCCCCCCAGTCTTCTCTCAAGTACCCCTAAGAGTACTTGTACCACTGGTTGAGAGACACTGCTCTAAATGAGACACCCATGGTGGCATCTTGTTTATGCAACAGATGTCTTGCAGGCTGAGTTAGGTGATGAGAAAGTTCTTGCTGACAATGCTTGTATACCTTAATTGCCTACAGTTGAAAAGAACCCTGCATAATATGAGCAGATGGAGCAACAACTGTACACATGCCTTGCAGTGTCAGTTAAGCAAACAACCACCTCAGGGTGTGCATTCCTAGACCGTTGCTGTGTATCTTAGGCATGTGTTTTACAAGGACTTTGGCTAGATGCACTCACTGATGGCTCACTCACACATGGCTTAGTACAGGATTTATAAAAATTACAAAACATGGTTTGTTGCACTGTAGCTTAAATTCACTTAGTATCTTTTTGTATCATCAGGAAAAATTTCTAGAAACATTGGCATCTTTAATATTTTAAGGTTTTTTTTTTTTTTTTTTGAGCTGTGCTTTAATGGTTAGTCTGTCCCTTATCATACAAGATGAGAATTTGAGGTCTCAGCTGTTACTCGGGATAAAGGAAAGAAAAGTGTCTGCAGGAATTGGGGAACGTGAAGAGTAGCTAAAATGATGTTTCACCACGTTCACTAATCTGGTTTAGGAAACTGATTATTCAAAAAGATGGTTGTTTCTTTCAGTTCATTGCTGGGTGTGAACATTTTAGGTTTGGGCTTTAAGCAAGGTGGTATAGTCTACATCAGAAGACTTTAGCTAATTTCTACCACAGAAATACAAGTGCATCTTAGAAAGTAGGTATATAAAGGGTTAGCAGCTTCATCGGTTACTTGGTAAGCATGTGCTTTACTGGCATGCTTACCAGGTTAACTGGTGGGGGCTGCTGGGCCTGGCCTGGCCCAGCTGGAGCAGCCTGTGCTGGGCTGGACAGAGCCTACTTGGAGTGGCCCCCACCCACTCCTCGGCCTGGCCCAAGTGGAGCGGTCCGTGGGATGGCGAGCTTGGCCCAGGGTCCAGGTATTAATTAATTTTTATTAACGCAAACAGACAAGTCCTAGGAACACTAAAAGTAGAGTTCTTAAAACTTCTACAACTAGCTCTCATCTTCCCCACTCTCAATGTTTTGATGCAGATCTGATTCCAATTTACCAAAAAAGCAAAGACTGACTGTGCTTAGAATGCACTTAATGTTGGAGTAAGTCCCATTGAAAACAAGTATAGGATGTGGTTTATTTGGGGAAGCTGAGTTATGTTAAGTAAAATAGGGAATAGACTCATGGCCTCACCATTATGGTCTGTGACCCTAATGTTGCAAAATATGAGGCATGTATTGTATAACAAAGTAAGAAAATGGCACTCAGTGGCAGCTGTCAACTCTAGATTTCTCTTACTGCAGCTTTCTGTGCTGTATACTTGGGTGATAGATTCTAAACCTAGTTAGCTAATCTTTATGACTTGTAATTAAGCTAAACCTTTTTTCCTTCCAATGTTTCATTCTTGCAGCTAGGCCCTACGTCACCTTCTTGCACTGCTTACCCTTGACATGTTTTCCCTTTTTCCCCAGGGAACAAATTTCTTTAAAACATTCCCAGAGAAGGTCTCTTACACCCAGAAGCTGTGACAGTTTTTGTGTGGCAGAAGTGTAGGGGAATATAAGGAGCTGTGTGTGTGCTAAATGTCTTCCCTTTTTCTTTCCATTCCACACCAGAGTTCCTTTCTATGCTGCGCCCATCCTTTCCTTTGAATATTGTCTTTGCTTTTAGATGATGTCTTGACTAACTGACGTGCTTGGCCCAGGTTCACCACCACGTAAGCAAAGAATAAAAACAACTTGTGCCTGTCCTTGCACATGTTTCTCAGCAGACTAACAAATTGAAAATTCTGGACTTCCAAGGAGCAAGAGTTGGTTGTTAGGCTGGACAAACTAGAACCATTAATTCATTGTTATGAGACTGCAAGTGTAGGTACTATAGCACATTTGTGATGCAATTTAATTGTTACTGTTATTTTTAAATGAGAAATTTATACTTTAGTGATTTAAAAAAAAATCAAAATTTATTTTTTTTAAATTTTAAATCATTGATTTTTTTTTTTTTTTTTTAATTCACCCTGGTAGCTCTAGTGTGTATCGTGAGCCCACTTGTTACTATTTCAAAAAACATTTATCTTGGATTGGCCTTCTTCAGCTGAAATGCTTTTCTCATAATGATTAAAATACTTCCATGGATCCAGAATCTCTGACAAACTGTCTGCTACAGGCACTAGAACTGCATTTCATCAACTTTGTCTCCTATACGGGCTTTCCTATTTCAAAATTTACTTTTGGAACTTCCTTCCTGGTATTGAGAACATTCTGGGAAGTTATTCATACGTGTCCCACATTAGTCCATGCTTTGTCGTCGTCTTCACTGTGGGCATGTCTAAACTACATTCATCTTTCGAAAGACGAATGTAAATGAAGCAAATCGAAAGTACAAATGAAGCACAGATTTAAATATCCCACACTTCATTCACATATTCACGTCCGAGCACTTTTTCGAAAAAGGGTTTTTTGGAAGTGAAAGTGCAGTCTAGATGGGGTTCTTTTGGGGGAAAAAACCCTTTTTCCGAAAGAACCTGTACTCCTCATTTTTTCAGGAGTACGGGTTCTTTCGAAGAAGGGTTTTTTCTGAAAGAACCCCATCTAGACTGCACTTTCACTTTCAAAAAACCCTTTTTCCAAAAAGTGCTCAGATGCGAATATGCAAATGAAGCATGTGATATTTAAATCCACGCTTTATTTGCACTTTAGATTTGCTTCGTTTACATTCCTCTTTCAAAAGAGGAATGTAGTCTAGACATAGCCTGTGTGTTGCTATGAAGACCTCTGTTTCTTTCACTTCTCTCCTTTGTCAGAGACTACTCTCCATTTGTGGTGCCCATCTCATGCTTTTCTTTGCCATGGTTTATAATCATTGCCTCTCACTTTAAAGTCTTTCCTTTGCTTGAAAATGAAAGAGATACCTAATACTGTATTAGAGACAATAAATTAAACTATATATAAACTGCTTTTTGTCTACATGTAGTTAATTTTTTTGTGTATTAGTTTTGCAGCTTTTTAATTTTGACTCTTATTTCATGATGCAAAATGAAAAGTATTGTTCAGATGGACAAGAAAATGACCTCTTAAATTGTCAAACGAGCTCATGAGGAATGCTTATTAAAATGCAGTATAATCTAGAAGACTCCTGGTTGCAAATAATTATTTATAGCAGCATGTTACAAATAGATGCTAATTTAGATATTCTACTCAAGGTCCTTATTATCAGGTCATAAGATCTAATTTCCTTGATGTACGTAGTTTCCATTAACATTAATGAGACTTGCTCTGAGAGGGGAATACACAAGAGGTACAAAATAATTCATGAGAAAACTATATAGCGGATCTGTCTTTAGTTTTCTGCAATATGAAGATGCTGTGGCTTGTCAGTTACCTTTATGGTCAGTCTGTCTTTCTATGTGAATAGTAACAGATAGTTGCCTCGTATATCGTGGGATCTTGAGGACAATAATGTGATTAAATATGACTTTTGAATATAATTAAAATAGCATAATATGATGTAATTTTTAAAATAAGTTGATAGACTTTGTTGCATTCCAGCTAATGCAAACTTTAGTCTCTTGCTGTGTTCTTATTCTAATTTATCCTGAATTTGTGTAACATATACACACACACAAGCATACATTGTTTGTTTGTTAGAGCTGATAGCTGACTAATACTGTGCTCTTTGTTATCTTCTCTGATATCCTCATGAGCTTGATTTGTGTATTGAATCCATATTATGTAATGAATAAGCCTTGTTTAAAGAGCACCTTTTATAAAACATAAAGGTAACAGAAGTTCCCATGATTAGGAGGATGATCTCACTGTTCTGTGCACAAATATAATGGAGTCCCTTTCAAGGTGGATTGATTTAAATAATCAATTTTCATCAACTTTTCCATTTCTACTTCAGTTTTACTGTAAAGAGTATTCTCATTGGTTGATATAAAGATTAAAATATTGATTTACAATTAAATTGAGTATTTTTACTAAGTTTGTACATCTTTTTGCTACCTGTGGAGCTATAACACTATAAATATTTATCTAAGCCAGCAGTTCTCATTCTGGAGTTGGGACCCACTTTGAATGGGGTTGCCAGGGCTGTCGTAGACTTGCTGGGACCAATGCCCAAGCCCCAATACCCAGGGCTTAAGCCAGAGCCTGAGGGTTTCAGCTCGGGGTGGTAGGGCTCAGGTTTCAGGCTCCCTGCCTGGGGCTGTAGCCCTTGAGCTTCAGCTTTGGCCCCATTGGCAAGAGTGGTGAGACTCTGACTTTGGACCCCAGTGGAGCTCAGGTGCCTTCAGGCTTTGGTCCTCCCCTTCTGGGGTCCTGAAGTAATTTTTGTTGTCAGAAGGGGGTCACAGTGTAATGAAGTTTGAGAAGCACTAATTTTAAGCAATTATCTATCTTAAAATATTTTAAAATTCTTATTAATTATATATTTTGGTGTTATTTTCATTAAATTGATTTTAGTAATTTTTTTAAAATGTAAATTCAATGAAATATATTTTTTTATTCATCCCTACAAACTCCTATCATTTGCTATGTTTTAGCAAAAGAGAGTTATAGTCAGTTAGGTTTCCAATAATAGTGTCTTCTATTTTCACACCGTAAGCATTGATTTAGCTATGCCAATACAGAGTAGTACTCCAAATTTCTCCATTTTATCTTTTTTTTTTTAATTTTAATTTTTTTTAATTTTTTTTTTCCTGTAAGGTTTGAGAGCAATCCTATACCAGGTTCACCCTATTTTTCTGGCTTATCTTCATTCAGTCTTTTCCAGCATTCACTCAGTTATGTCAATTTTGAGGACTATACTTGATTTGGTGGGATAGTACGCCTGACTGGAGTATTGATATAGAATGGTACAGCTTGCTCATGAAAAGCAGGGGGAAAAGGAAGGAGCTATTACCTTGTATATTAAAAATGTATACAGTTGGACTGAAATTGAGATGGAAATAGGAGACAGACTTGTTGGAAGTCTCTGGGTGTGGACAAAAGGGGTAAAATCAAGATTGGTGTCATGGTAGTAGACTCCTATCTATGCAAGAAGAAAAGATGAATGGACTTTTTTTCCCCTAACACAATCATCCAAACACAACTATCAACTAACACAATCATCCAAAGCACAGGATTTGGCAGTGACTTCAACTATCCAGACATCTGTTGGGAAAATAACACAGCAGGCCATAGATTATTCAGCAAGTTCTTGGAATGTATTGAACACAGTTTTTTATTCTAGAATAGTGGTCTCCAAATTTTTTACGCCCAAGATCACTTTTTAAATGTCAGAACAAGCCAAGATCTACCGCTTTCCCCCAAGACCTCACCCCTTCCGTAAAGCCCCGCCCTCTCTGTTCTTCTTCTCTCCATCACTTGCTATCCCCAGCCCTTATACACTCTCAGGGTAAGGCTACACTGCTGCTTTTTTTTCGATTCTTCTGTAGGAGGAGGTTTTCCCAACATTTGGCCTGTCTAGACTGGGCCAAATGTCAGGAAAAAACCCTTCTTTCGGAAGCTCCCTTTATTCCTCGTTTCACAAGGAATACAGGGGTTGCCGAAAGAGCATGTTTGCTCTTCCGCTAAAAAAAGCGGAAGAACAAACGCATCTCTGGACGTGGAAGAGTTTTTTCCGGGATACCTCTGGAATCCCGGAAAAACTCCTGCAGTCTAGTCTGTCTCACTGGGTTGAGACAGGAGGTGCAGGCTTTGGGGTGGGAATGAGGGATTTAGGTGTGGGAAAGGGTAGAGGTGCAAGCTCTGGGAGGGAATTTGGGTGCAGGAGGAGGTGGAGAAGGGGATGCTGGCTCGGGGAGGGGGCTCCGGGCTGGGGAGTGTTGGGGTCAGGTGGAGGGTTGGGGTGCAGAGCAAAGCCACAGGCTTGTGGATGTGAGGGTGCAGGAGTTTGGGTTGGGGTATGTGAGGGGCTCAAGGCAGGGAGGTTGGGAGTATGATGAGCTCAGGACACAGTTTTGCAGTGTGTGGAGGATGCAGAAGTGTTGTGGCAGAAGACTGAGGATGTGGGAGTGCAGGAGTTTGGGGATGTGAGAGGCTCAGGACAGGGAGTACGATAGGCTCAAAAAACCCCATAAGCCTCACTAATGTGGCCCCAACTGTGCTGGTGGGAGCAGGGGATGTGGTACTGGCGAAGGGTGTTAGTGGGTGTTGGGGCGAGGTCAGGGTGCCAGTGGGCGCTGTGGCAGGGAACATGGGACAGGGTGCTGGGGTGGGAACAGAGTGCCAGTGGGGGCAGGAGATAGGGTGCCAGTGGGGGCAGGGGACAGGGAGTCCCTTGTACACGCCTCCTCTGGGGACTCCCCCTTCCCCCGGGCACAGGAAGTCCATGGCTTGCGCCCTCCTCCAGGGACCCTGCAGAGGAGGGAAGCCCAGGCGCATGCCTCCTACGGGGACTCCTACCCCCACCCCCCGTGCAGCAAGTCTCCGGAGCACAACTCCTTCCCTCTCCCCCTTCCCCTCCCCCTCGCAGAGGAGGGAAGCCCCAGTGTGCGCCTCCTCCGGGGACTCCTAACTCCTTCCTCCCCAGAAATCCCTGGCACGCCGCAGACCTGGCCTTTCAGGTACCGCGTTGGCTGTGTGGGGGAGGGGAGCAGCCAGCGCACTTCCTGAAACCCCGGAAGTGGCGCACAGCTGCGGGACTTCCGTCCACCCCACAGGAAGCCGGCGCTACCTCTATTGTCGCTGGAGGTATGTAGTGGAGCTTCCTGCGGGGGGGGGTCCCCAAACGCCTCGCGATCAACTGTTCGAACCCTTTCGATCGACCAGTTGATCACGATGGACGGGTTGGTGACCACGGTTCTTGAAGGTAGGCAAAAAACTACTATGGAATAAACTTAAAAACCAACAAATAGTCTAGCAGCACCTTAAAGACTAACAAAACATGTAGATGGTGGTATGAGATTTCATGGGCACAACCCACTTCTTCAGTTGAATGGAGTATTAAAGGTCCATAAATATTAAATGAAGTATTAAAGGTCCACAAAATAAATATGGGATGGGGGGGAAGGAAAAAGGGGAAGGGGGAGTCCAATTAGAGAGTTCATGTTACATGAAGCTGATAGAGAAGGTGCAAATTGTTCTTATGAGCTTCATGTAGTGAACACTAATTGACTTTTCCCCCTTTTTCCCCTTCCTTCTTCCCCATCCCCTGTTTATTTTGGAAGTGAGTTGTGCCCATGAAAACTTACGATACCATCTACGTGTTTTGCTAGTCTTTAAGGTGCTGCTAGACTACTTGTCGGTTTTTAAGTTTTTCCAGGTACAGACTAACTCTGCTACACCTCTGAATACTATGGGATAGCCTGTTCTACATTTGATTTTGACAAATAGGAAGGAACTTGTTAAGAATTTGAAAGTGGAAGGTGGCTTGGGTGAAAGGAGGTAGGAGGGAACAGAAAAATAAAAACCATGTATTTCAAGAAGACAGATTTTAACAAACTCAGGGAGTTTATAGGCAAGATCCCATGGGAAGCAAGTCTGAGGGTATGTCTAGACTGCATCCCTCTGCCGACAGAGGGATGCAGTTTAGACATACCCTGAGATGAAAAAGAATTGAAGACAATTGGCAGTTTTTCAAAGAGACATTATTAAGGGCCCAAGAACAAACTTCCACTGTGTAGGAAAAAATAGGAAACATGGTAAGAAAGCACCCTGGTTTAACTAGGAGATCTTGAATGATCTAAAAATGAAACATTCAGTTTAACCGGTTAACTTATTAAACGTGGGCAGGTAGGAGCTGCTGGCAGCCTCACACAGGGCTGGAAGCAGCAGCCTGGAGGAGGCCTGCTCCTGATTAACAATTAACCAGTTACCCGATTGCATCCCTATTTGGTGCCCACGTTATTGTTGGCTGCATAGGGGCATCCTTGATGGTCAATAAATTCTGCAAACTTCCATTCTAAAAATATGTTCATTCCAAGAAAGCCATCAAATTAAAGAGGCAATTGCTAGGTTTGGCTTTGAATATCCTCATTTTTTATCTTGTTCAGCTTATGAAGATGGTGAGAGTCAAAAACATCAGTCCAGTATTCTTCAGCCTTCAGACCCATATTTCACTTGTGTAAGTGTGGAGCTATAGATCTGCAGCTTTGTGATAAGGTTGCTCTCACAGCATCCTCACAGATGCTGCAGCTTTGTGATAAGCTTGCTCTCACAGCATCCTCACAGATGCTGCTGAAACATGACGGTGACTGTTATGCATGCAGCTATGTCTTTAGCACATCATCCAGTACTGTCTGATACTGCCCTGTCATGTAATTTGGTAGCTACGGTATCAGTGGTCTATATGACTGTGGGAGATAGCTGAAGTTGTGTAACTTAGAGCAATGCGAATAATGTAGTTGAAATCAGCATGCTTAGATCTATTTACTGTGGTGTCTTCCTACGTTGTGTCGACTGGAGAAACTCTCCCATTAATTCCCCTTATGCTTCTCGTTGAGGTGGAGTACCAGAGTCAACAGGAGAACTATCAGTGGTTGATTTATCATGTCTAGAGTAGGTAAGATAAATAGATCCCCGCTGAATCATTACTGCCCCGTTGATCCAGCCCGTTGTGAAGACATGCCCTGTGTCTGTAGTAATAAGGAAATGAGTTAGAAGAAAGCAATCTAGGCTATGGTTCTTTTTTCCTTGTTCCAGCTAACATTGAAAAGCTGTGTGGAGCCTGGGATCAGCTGGGGAATCCCCAGCTGACTTCGGGGTCTACTGCCCCTTTGAAACACGCGGAAGCAGCGTTTCTAAAGGGCAGCCACCGCACAGCTGATCCCTGGCTCAGCTATAATGCGGCTGCTCCTTTGAAATGCCACTTCTGTGCCTTTCAAAGGGGCAGTGGAGCCCGGGGTCAGCTGGGGAGTCCTGGGCTCTGCGTTGCACTGCCCCTCTGACACAGTCATCTGAAGAAGTGGGCCGTGTCCACGAAAGCTCATGATACCATCTACATGTTTTGTTAGTCTATAAAGTGCTACCAGACCATTTGTTGTGTTTTTTTCGGTTCCTAAGTCACTTTTGAAAATGAAACTTTGTCTCCTACATCAGATAGGCATTGTAGCACTCACCAGAGCTTTGAAAATCTGGGTCAGAATTCCCAACTCGGGTAGGTCTGTGGTTGCACAAAGGCGTTTTAATTGGAAATTTTGATTTGCCCTTCCTATTGATTTTTTTCGATTTGAAAAATTATACAAGGATTTAGCCTCTGCTAAAACATACAAAGAATGGTTCTGTTTCACTTACTTTGAAAAGTGCATGATAGGGATGTTAGCGACTAGTCAATTATCCGATTAGCATAAGCTTAACCCATAGTTGAATAGTGATGGGATTATTTGCTGTGCCCTGCCCCCATCCCTCCTTCCCTTCCCCCCTCCACTGCCTTTATCAGAGAGAGGCAGCAAGGGTGAGAAGCAGGAGCTGGTGCTGGAGGGAGTTGGCTTAAAAGCCATCATTGTCTCCATGGGGGCAGAGGAGGTAGAGGCACAGTGGGAAACGGCGCAAGTGGGGAATGAAGTGGTCTCCACTCACACTGCTTCTGCTGCGATTCTGCTTTTGAAATGTACAAGAGCCCCAGTGAGGCTCTTGTACATTTCAAAAGGAAGCCCCTAGGGCCAGCAGGGGAGTCCACCTCTGAACCTGCAGGGCTAGTGGGGCAGGTCCCCCGGTGGACCCGCGCTCCCTGTGGGGAAATTCCATCGACTGTTTGATTAGTTAATCTAAATTTAACATCCCTAAGGCATGGAATTAAAGCTATTCATTTTGAAAGCTGTAAAATCTTAACCAACACTTTATTGTAGTGTTCTGGAGATACTGTATTGATGTTTGAAGAGGGCACTTGCATTATAAATCATACTTTCTTCTAGCACTTGGATCACCTTGAGAGAATTATTCATTGGCCTCAAACTTTCGAGCTTAGCAGAGTGCTAAGTATGCATACCAGCATGCACATGTTAAGCACCACAGGTGTGCAGGGAAAGTAGCATGAAGACAGAGGAATGCAGCTGCATTCCTCTGAATGCCACTCAGTATGAGTGTATCCACTAAAAGGCTTTTTTAAATGAAAAATTGTAAGGAGAACACTGTCAGATTACTGTTTTAAAGCAGTTGTCAGCTGTTGCAAATAACACCTAAACACTTAGTTTTGATTAATGTATATTACTTGTGCTGGCTTTTTACTCTTTTTTTTTTTTTTTGTACTTTGTTCTTCTTAGAAAATGAAATAACTTAGCAATCAGTTTTCTTGTAACTTTCTTATGAATTTACACAACAGTGTAATAGGTGGCTTGCAAAAATTACAGGGTAACCCAGGCAAATGTTTTCATTTTCAAAATTCATGAAAGTCTTTCTGTCACTGATTATTGTAGTATCTTAACTGAGGTAAACCAAGGTTTTCTGGAGGGAGGGATAACTGATGACATAAATGTAGAGGCATAAATGGCAATGCAAAATTATCTATAAATACAAATTATGGTTTCTGTGATCCCATAACGTCAAATTTCTTGACTCTTTTTTGTTTTGTTTTGTTTTGTTTAAAATTGCAGTAACCTTGCACTATGTTCTTGGTGTCCTGTTTCCAATTACTTCTTCATTGTACACGTTTTTTCCTTTAATTAAAAAAAAAAAAAAAGTCCTGTCACCTGATTATTTAAAAGATTTACTTCTCGAACACAATTCTTAAATTTCAGTTGGAAGCTGGATCTAATGAGGCAAGCCTTATTCAAATCTTGTCTACATTTACTGGGAGATTGACGCTGCGTAGAGCGAATTTTTTTTTTTTCCAGGGCTCAATTTAGCAGGTCTACTGAGAGTGTGCTAAATTGACTGCTGATCATACTGTCATCTCTGGTACTCCACTGGATCATGAGGAGTTGTTCCCATCGACCCCCGCAGTGGGGATGCTGTGGTAAATAGAACTAAGTTACGTTGACTCCAGCTATGCTATTCTCGTAGCTAGAGTTGAGTACCTTAGTTCGACTTTGCTCTCTAGTGTAGACCTGGCCTTAAAGAGCCAGTCAACTTTCAAGAAAACATCCTGTCAGAATTTGCTAATTTATCATATGAAGCATTCCACATGACCTTTATTGGTGTGGTGGTTTTTTGGTTTTGTTTTTGTTTTTGTTTTAATTATAAATATATGAACATGGCACATTTCCATGGAAACATGTCTGCATGGTTTCTGGCCAGCTCATCCAAACCTCTCCTGCCTGGTGTGTTGCTTCAGAGCCAGGCCAGCCGGTCAGGCAGATTACTCTGGCACTGCTCATCCTAATACACTGGGAGAAATGAGAAAGTTTGTGGTGGTTCTTAAAGTGCTTATCCATGTATATTCCAGTGTTGGCGCACTTTTATCCCCACCTCTTGTTTATTGTCTGGCATCCATGTCTGTTGAGGTTGCATATATATCTTGTGTCCTCATGCCTCTCACTTTGAGCCTTCAGTTTTATGTTCTCTATTGCATCTGTTGATCAAAATTGCCTTTTTAGTATCAATAATATCTGCTAGGAGGAGGTTGAAGATGGGGCACTCTCAGTACGACCTCCGTGGATAGAATTTCAGAAAGTCAAGGGTGATCTTGATGTATCATCCAGAGTTCTTGCCAGATGTAATTCGTCTTCTATCACAGTCAGGAAAATATGTGTGCCTGTTCCATGAGCCTCGCCTCCTTCCCTGCTATTATAGAGCCTTAAGGCGCATGTTTTCTGCGCTCAGGTTGGAGGCATGAAGACACAAGGCACAGGCACAGCGCCAATAAAGGGATTGCTGACCAAAACTGAACTGGGGCACCTGCAGTGGAATGTATATGGACAACACCTTATAAGTAACTTTGGTCCTTTTAGATGTAACAGTTTCTTTTTGTGCAGGAATAGAACAAAACCACATTTTGAAATCTCAAAATCCTCTTTAAAATGGAATTACTGTTCTCTTCCTAGTTGTGTTTGGAAAACTCAGTAAAATGTCTGAAATCATTTTTTTCCTGGGGGTTAGTATTGCTGAACAGATTTCAAAGTAGTTGCTTATCTTACAACTCGTATTAGAGATCTACTTTGTATGAACATAGAACATAACATAAGAACGGCCGTAGCGGGTCAGACCAAAGGTCCATCTAGCCCAGTATCCTGTCTGCCGACAGTGGCCAGCACCAGGTGCCCCAGAGGGGGTGGACCGAAGACAATGATCAAGCGATTTGTCTCCTGCCATCCCTCTCCAGCCTCTGACAAACAGAGGCCAAGGATACCATTTTATCCCCTGGCTAATAGCCTTTTGTGGACCTAACCTCCATGAAATTATCTAGCTTCTCTTTAAACTCTATTATAGTCCTAGCCTTCACAGCCTCCTCTGGCAAGGAGTTCCACATGCTGACTACACGCTGTGTGAAGAAGAACTTTCTTTTATTAGTTTTAAACCTGCTACCCATTAATTTCATTTGGTGTCCTCTAGTTCTTCTATTTAGGAACTAATAAATAACTTTTCTTTATCGGCCCTCTCCACACCACTCATGATTTTATACACCTCTATCATATCCCCCCTCAGTCTCCTCTTTTCTAAACTGAAAAGTCCCAGTCGCTTTAACCTCTCCTCATATGGGACCCGTTCCAAACCCCTAATCATTTTAGTTGCCCTTTTAGTTGCCCTAAGTATGTATGTACTTAGTTTTCTATAGCAGTGGGTTTTTTAAAAAGATTGTTTAAAATATACAGACTAGTAAATGTCTCAGTTATAACTTGTTTCTGTTCAACCCGAGTCAAATAATTCCCTGAACATTCACACGGATTAAAGGTGATCCACCAAATGGAAAATTTCCAACCATCCTTCCTGTTTTAAGCACATACTTAATGGTTCTACATTTGCCAATTTGTATCTTATGTATTTTTACATTGCAGCTGTTTACAGATGGAATCACCAACAAGCTTATTGGTTGCTATGTGGGTGACGCAATGGATGATGTGGTTTTAGTTAGAATCTATGGAAACAAGACTGAGCTGTTAGTAGATCGAGACGAGGAAGTGAAAAGTTTCCGGGTGTTGCAGGCCCATGGTTGTGCACCACAACTCTACTGTACATTCAGTAATGGTCTATGCTACGAGTTCATGCAGGGAGAAGCACTGGATCCAGAGCATGTCTGCAACCCAGATATATTCAGGTAAACATCTTCAAAAATATTAAAACTTTAAAGTGCATTTTGGGAAACTAATGTCCTATGCATGGGAAAGTTGTTAGTGTAGAGCATGCTATTGGTAACCATACACACAACTCATGGAGATGACTTACTGGGCACCCATTTTAGTATCCACATGCTTTTTTTGCATGTAGTCTGCAAAATGGATGTTAAGAGGCAGGTAATTGGGTAACCATGTAGTCGATTTGTATCGACTACACAATTAGTCGATAAAGGAAGGATCTCAGAAGGAGCTACCCCTGCTGCAATACTGTAGTTTTAATATAGTAAGAGCTGAGCGCGTGCTAGTAACTGGACTCCTACCACATTTAATCTGCAGAGTTGAGCTTGCTCAGTCCCAGCTCATGGCGGGTCCAGCAGCCTCTGTTCATGGGGGGGGGGATCCCAGCAAAGAGTTGGGACCCCCCCCATCAGACAGGGGCTGCTCCTGGAGCAGCCTCCTGCCCCCCTCCATTTCCCCCCTACTGCTGCCTTAGAGGAGACAGTACGGGGGTGGGAGGAACCAGCTTTTAAGCTGTCTTCCCCAAGCACCAGCTCCTGCTCTCCCCCTCCCCCCACTGCCTCTTATTTAGGGGCAGCAAGGGGGAGGGGAAATGCAAGTAGTCGACTCGACTGCCTGATAAGCTTAGACTTATCAGGTAGTTGACTAATCGACTATTCTTTTACATCCCTAGTCTGAAACAACTAAGTGTTCTTCCTCCACATTGGCTCACTGTTTCCCATCTAGTTTGAAAAGATTGTACATGGTTCTTGTAGTTAGTCTGCTCCTTCTTCCCTCAGCAGTCCACAGGTCACCATTGTAGGAGTAAGGAAGTGCTGATGAGCTTTGTCTGTCAGTGCTTAATTCTTTCTAGCCAGTTTTCCTGCCTCCCACATTACCTTGCTTCTCCGTTATTAAGCATATATGTATGGGGGCAATAAACTTTTTGAAAGAAGGTGTCAGACCTAAATATTCCCTGATACATTTCAAGTAAAAAGTCACCAATAAGATACGTACTTTTTAAAAAAAATGTGTAAATGTCAAGAAATCAACATTTAGCGGCAAACACTTTTTTGTCAATCTGCTTGTAACCAGCTCAAAAGTAAGAATGCAGTGTTACAGTTTAAATTTTACATCTTACAGACTCATAGCCAGGCAGCTTGCTAAAATCCATGCTATCCATGCACACAATGGATGGATCCCCAAATCTAACTTGTGGCTGAAGATGGGGAAATATTTCTCACTCATACCTACAGAATTTACAGATGAGGAAGTTAATAATAGGTAGGTATTATTTTATTAAATATTTGATTACTTTTTTTAATAATTCATTTAATAATCTGTTTTGTCACATACCGTATTAACCAGCTGAGGGGGGAAACATAACTGGAGTGGTTTTTAGGCACCCTATTCTCCCTCTTTTGCCCCCCCTCCCCCCCACACACACTTTCCTTGTAAATGCTACTAAGAAGCAGAATAAAATGATGGATTTGCCCATCCTTTCTATGTTTTTTTGGCCACATTCTTCCTGTACATCAGCTGTGTCCTTTCCACTTTGAAAAGAACATGCGTTACTACAGGGGTGGGCAAGAGGCAGCTAGAGGGCCGGATCTGGCTCCTCAAGCTGCTGGATCTGGCCCATCAAGCTGCCTTGCCGGCACCCTTACTACAGAGCATCTGCAGCCACTTCAAACAGCAAGCTGCTAATTACTGTGCACACTGGGCAGGGAGGAGGAAGCTTTGTGTGCTGTCCTTACCTCCTAGTAAAATCCCTCAGTTCCCATTGGCTAGTTTCCGTCCAATAGGAGCTGAGAAACTTTGCTGAAAGCAGGGGCAATGAGCAAAGCCTCCTCTCTCCCAGTGCTGGAGTAGAGCCACATGGGGCAGGTAGCCCAGCAGACAGGCATGGAGCCTGTCTCAGGTTCCTGCTGGGCTGCTGTCTGGGAGCCACTTAGATAAGCACCTCCCAGCCAGAGCCTCTGGCACCCTGCCCCAGATCACCACCCAAACCCTCTATATCTACTCTCCCTACCTCCTCCAGGTCACAATTCCCTCCCAGACCCTGCACCCCCTCCTATACCCCTCCTCCACGCCAGAATACTTTTCTGTACACATACCCTATCCCTGACCCTGCACCCCATTCCCCTACCCCATGTCACCACCCAAACCATCTGCACTCCCTTCTCCCCTCTTCTAGGTCACAACTCTCTCTTAAACTCTGCACCCCTTCCTATACTCCAACCCCAGGCCAGAATCCTTTCTTGCACCCATAACCTTTCCTGGACCCTGCATCCCAA
Organism: Rafetus swinhoei; assembly: GCA_019425775.1. Taxonomy (NCBI): domain Eukaryota; kingdom Metazoa; phylum Chordata; order Testudines; family Trionychidae; genus Rafetus; species Rafetus swinhoei. The sequence goes on from CM033437.1 coordinate 231,684,705, forward strand.
TCCCTTGCCCCAGATCACAAAACCCTTCTTCACCTAACCCGCCACCCCCTCTCCCGCATCTCAGTCCTCTGATGCCATACCCTCTCCTGCATCCCAGTCCTCTACACCAAGCTCCCTTCTATACCCCACTAGCCATCCTAGACCCCACTCTCCTCCACAAAAGTGCAGCCCTTGGCCACTTACCAAAATCTTGGAGTAGTTCCCCATTAAAAATTATTGCTCACCACTGCATTACTAGTCTTGTGTTTTCCTTGTGTCTGAGATCCAAGTGGTAGTTCTTAAAGAAGTCACTTTTGAAAAAAAATAGTAGGAATTCTTGCCTTCTTCCCATCTTGTGGTGGTGTGACTTCACTGTGACAGTGAGCAGAAACATTTGGACTGAGGACTTAATCACTTAAGTGTTGCAATAATGGGAATACAGAAAATAACTGAACAAGTATATACATTTCTGTATAAGTCCTTTATTATGAACTCTGCTCAGAAGAGAAACTCCTTTCAATTTTTTTGAACCCCAAAAGGTTCTTAAGTGATGTCCCAAGTCCTCAAATCCTTCAGGAGGAGATGGCATGGATGAAGGAGAGACTGTCAAATCTAGGATCCCCAGTGGTGCTTTGTCACAATGACCTGTTGTGTAAGAATATTATCTACAACGAGAAACGAGGTAGGTATTGAACACAGCAGTAAGTAGTGTTTTGTTCCATATCTGTGTTGTGTTTATATTCTGTGGTAGTTGTCTTAGGGTGGGTGTAGAATTCTAATAAAAAATAATTAAATCTTTTATGACTTTTTATGAACAGTAGTAAGTGAAGTAAATTTGATGCTTGAAATCAATGTTGAATATATTGGTAGCTGTATCTGTATAAATATATGAACTGTCTTAGTAGCTATAACCATAATTTTTAATTCTAAAATGTTTTTAGCATGTGGAGAAAAGTTTTTATATTCTTAATTTCACTGTAATGATTCAGTCTGTAATAGATTTCAGAACTTTTTTTTATCTTTTTGTCTTTGTAATTTAACAGCAATCTCATAAATGTTTAGAAAATATTGTCAGTCATTCATTCAACAAATTTAGGAGCGAATGTCTCCAGGTTAGTTTGTATTATCAATGTATTGTTCTGATTTGTCAGATACATTGGTGCCAAGGACGAGTTCCCCATTGAAGTATCATAATGATACTTAAGCTACTTTCAATGGCTCAGTTTATATCCTGCACATGAGGTACATAGGCATCTTAATGTTGAAGATATTTTGTAAATAATATTTTTTAACTGAGAGGTAGGATGTAGGTTTATCTTTGGAAATGGCAAATCAAATTTTTGTTCATTTTCGGATGTAAATATTTGAATTCTTGAAATAATCCTTGTATTTAAAAATTAGAAACTATCGAAAGTTCTCATAGAAAACCTTAATTCCTTTTAAGATTTGGTTGTTTATTGGTTTGAGGTTCGGTTACTAAATGATATATTCAACAGGCAAATGTGGTGAACCAACAGTAAATTGGAACATTGAAAACAGAGTGCAGAAAAATGGCTTTAATGAGATTAGTACCTCATATCCCCTCCCAAATCCCCAGATGTCTGTGAGCTGAACTGAAAGTAACAAGTTAATTTTGTAGAAGCATGTTGGTAGTTGTAGGGAAGCTTACAATTGAGATAGTGAAGACTTTCTCTTTAAAGAGAGCTATTTAATTTCAGATTTGTCACAGTAAAAATCTTGTAATTTATCACTTGATTGAAAATTAGCTTGGCACTAAAGCCAGCATATTTGTTTGAAGTCATTAAAATGAATATGAACAAGCTGTTCTCCATCAGACATTCAAGTAATTGAGGCATCACATCTTAGTTTGTGCCTTGTGACGTGCATAAAATTTGATACGAAAGAAACATTGAAGTTAGTTCTGATTTGAAAAGTGGCTATATACATCATTTCTACATCAACTTCTCCTTCATAATCTACAGGTAAAAAGCAATCTTTGAGCTGCAATCGATTATATATGCAACCTCTCTGAGTTAGGTCTTTACTTCTTGCATATAAATACTAGTGATATAAGTCCTGCAGCAAAAGTAATCATCATCTATGCCTTTGTAGCACCATCATCTTCCAAATTATGCTCTTGTGTACCTGTACAATACTATTAATTTTAATTTCACTATTGAGTAAAAATGGCTAAGCAATTCTGTTGAAGTTTTCCCATTTCAAAAACCATTCAGTTGTTCACTCTGTAATGCTAATATAAATAAAAAAGGAGGTAACATTTATTTGTCACTAAAGTCAGTAGATCTGATTCTGAATACACAGATCAGACATATTGAGAGAGGGTGCTATTTTTAGTCACTTTTCATAATAGAACCATGCTTTAGTGTAAAGTGCTTAAACAAAAAAAATTAAATGTTCACTATCACGGTTGATAAGCTAACATTCCCACTTTTAAAACAAATGCTATATGCTTTTTTTTTGTAAACAGAGTGGAGGAAAAAAACAATACCAGCAGTGCATCACTTATGAGCAAACCTACAATAACCAGTGTGTGAGTGTATAGTGTTTGGGGATAAGGTGGGGAGGAGGGAGGAATCTCAATGTAAAGCACTTAGGTTTTGAGCTGGTTATAAATAACTGAATGGGAAAAGATTTGAAAGTATATGCAATAGCTAGACTGTGTCCATTAAAGCTTACATGCTTGAATATTGCAGCACGTCATGTACGCTGTTGTAAGAACTCTGCAATACCGAGATACAACAGGTACTATTCTTATAGTAACCAAACCTCAATGCCATCTGCAAAATGAGTATATATTGTCAAAACTGTGTATTTTGTAGTTGTACACTATTACATGAAAAACTCTGTTAAACCCATGTTATGTAGTACAGTCTTAGAAGGAGGAGCTTCATCTTTATTTTTGAAGTGGAAACTCAGCTTTAACTTTAACTGCAAATAACATGAATCATATCAAGTCTGCTCAGGCAAACAAAGATTCTTTTAAAAAAATTCTAAAAATTAAGTAGCAGCATGCAATAAATTCTTCTTTGAAGCTGTTTTTATAAGAGCGCAAAGAACAATCTTAAAGATGCAGTTCACTTTCTGAAGATGTTACTGGTCTAAATATAGGAACCTAGCTAAAAGTTCTGATTATGCAGCAGAATTCATATCAGTTCTTTGTCTCACCGTGATCTGCTCTCTAAAGAAGCTGGGTCTAAACCAGCACAAACAACAATCAATATTTCACCATTGGTGTTAGCAGAACTTTCATCATGTTGTCTAGTCATGCTTAGGCTTTGTGTGATCCACATACTATTAAAAAGCTGCACATGGTCAGTTTATACTAGTGCTCTCGGTAGATAGGCCCACCATTGTTTATCCCAACTCTTTAACACCACTCTTTCCAAGACTCTCCTTAATTTCCAGTTTAGCAAGTTTTCATACTCTGTGTAGACATTTGAAAAAAGTGACATGTATCTATATCTCTGTATATCTTTGGGGGGGACGGACTTGATCTCAGATGGCATTAAGAATACTTAAATCTGACCATCTCACCCTCTTTCAAAGAAGAACTCAAAAAGTTGAACCTGAGCATGGTTAAATGGGGAGTGTATCACTCTTTTGATAAGTCGAAATTGCTCACCCTGTGGCTCAGAGAGCTGCCTCTTGCTGCTTTGTTAATGTGTGCTTTAATCGCTCCGGATATGAATGCTCTCAATAGTGTTACCTTACATAACAGATTTATAATTGCTTTACAAGACTTGTTCTCAGAAAGAAATAGCTCACAGTTTCACTTCATTTCTTGCCCTTGAATATATCTTGATGTGTGAACTATGGTTTTAAATTTAAGTAACTGACAGTTGGAAGGCATATATTTATAGCCCACTTGTCATGCTTTTGACTTTTTTTTTTTTTTTTTTTCTTTACCTTGATCAGGAGTTTCCAAAGTCTTTTCTGGACTCTCCCAGTGTACTTAAATACCTAATTACTAATTTTTGTCTGCATCAGATTTCTTTCCAGCACTTCCAGAATATCTTCTGTTACTCCTCACTTTTTTTTAGTTATGGCAAATATTTTAAAAATAGGTTAAAAGTCAGGCACCTACATAAGTGGCCTGACTTTTGAGAAGTGCTGAACACTTAACAGATTCCATTGACTGACTGTTGTTACTCAACACTTCTGGAAATCAGGTCAACGTAACTAGGTGCCCAAGTTAACTGTTCTACTTTGTTAAACTTTGGGTGAACATATTTTAGTGTGTGTCTTGGAGCTGGTATCTGTACTGTGGTGAGGATTTTGTAGTGACACTGTCATCACAGCAAGGTGATGCCCCCTACTACATTATTAAGAGATTTTTCTTGAGGGACACATCCATTCACACTTATTATCATGTCGTCATCTTGCCTGTTCATGATTACACAATATTCATATAGCAGTGTCTTATGTTGGGGACTATTAAAGTTTGTTAAACTATCTAGAGCAGGGGTTCCCAAACTTTTTGACACGGGGACCAGTAAATCCATGAACTTTTGGAGGACCGGTAATGTTCATTTGCATATTCATTAATCAAATGATGAATATTCAAATAAGTTGTTTCTGGTCCTCCAAAGCCCCCAGTGCCAGCTTTAGCAAAGCTTTTGAGATGGTCACCTACAATATTCTTGCCAGCAAGTTAAGGAATATGGATTGGATAAATGGAGTGTAAGACAGACAGAAAGCTGGTTAGACCAGGGTTTCCCAAACTTTTTACTTTAGTTGAAACCCCTTTTTTTTCCGTACTGTTTTTTACAGCCCAAAAATATAAACGCATAAAACAAACTGAGAAAATACCAGACATATAACATGTCTGGTATTTTCTCATTAAATAAGTTTTATTATTACTAGATGTATCAGTTTGTAGTTTCGAACTGCCTGGCTGGTAAATGTGCTCAGACTGCATGAGTGTGTCTACCAGCCAGACAGTTCGCAACTACTCGAGGGGCTGGGGGGGGGCACAATAGAATCCCCGGGCCGGACTCACTTGTGCTTTGTGGGGGGGGGCAGCGCCCCGAGATCCGCATATGGCCGGGTCAGTCCCACTCCCCGCAGGCCGATTCGTTCCCCCCGCTGCGCCTCCGGCCAGCCCCACTTTCCCCAACCCCCTCCCAGACAGCCAGTTCTCCCCCGCTTCTCCTCCCAATCTCCCTTGGCCAGCCCTGCTTCCGGCGGCCGCTTCTCCCCAACGCCCCCTCCCCCAATCTTCCCGGCCAGCTCCCTACCCCGACCTCGCACCCCCGGCAGCCCTGCTTCCGCCGGCCCCCCAATTTCTCCCGGATAGTCCCAATGCCCCAGGCAAGCCCTGCTTCCAGCAGCCGCTTCTCCCCTACTCCTTCTCCTGATCTCCCGGCCAGCCGCCTGCCCCCTGGCCAGCTCTGCTTTCGCCGGCTGCCCCTCCCCCAATCTCCTTGGCCCGGCCCGATTTCCCTGTCCAGTGCTGCTTCTGATGGCCGGCGGCTCCTCCCCCGGGACCTCCCCTAGCTACACCTCTGCCGGGAGCCGGAACATCCGGCTGCAGACTCTGGCCAAGGGTTTGGGGGACCTGGCGCCACACAGGCGCTCCGGGAGCTCGGAACACCCCGGCAACCACGCTGAGGCCCGGTATTTTTTTCCTGCGGCCTGGCACCGTGCCGCGACCCATAGTTTGGGAAACACTGATCTGGAGTACAATGAAGAGCAGCTAGAAACAGGAATGTCTCTTGACTGTTAGCTCCCTGAACACTGTCAGCAAATCATTGTGGATCCCCCATCTCTGAATTCAGTTAATAAACACAATTTCCAATGCATCAAACACAAAATGAGATGCACGTTGCAGGGCATACATTCATTTTTATATGAAGAGTGAAATAGTGTGTAGCCTTAAACATTAAAACTTTGATTTAATACATATAATTGCCTTGCAGAGACAGTGCTGGAGAATTTGAGAGCTTAAATACCGTGCTTCAGTTTGAAATCTCTTTTCTGTCTAGACATACTCTTCTGTGGACAGTAGTACAGAATTAAACTGAAGTAGCACAGTTCATAAATGTACTTCATATATTAGAGTTCTCTTTAAGCACGAAGTTTTTAGTAGTAGCCAGTATTGGCCTAGCTTTTCTTGTTGAAGTCAATTTTAAAAATCCCAGTCTAAAAAACTAGTAAAGGACTTGTAGTTCAGAGTTCATCATACTGTGAACTAGTTGCTCTTCTGCATGAATTCATCTTTGCTAATTCTTCGCGTGTATTCCTAAAACCTTAAACATAAATTAAGCTAAAGAATACAGTGATAACATTACACAAGATAATTTTCATTATACTATTTTGTTGTAAAATAAGGCAGCTGATAAAATGAAAGCAAACTAAGTGACTCTGCCCATACTTTGACACAGAGGATTGAAGGGAACTATGCATCTTTAACCTTAACATTTGTTGCAAAAATTAAATTTAAGGTTGAGTTCCACTGTTGAACGGGTCTGAAAAAGGAGAGCAGTAAAATGCAGAGCTTTTCTTTTTTTTTAAGTTTTATGTCATTTCAAATGTGTGTGTGTGTGCCAAATTTTCTTCATCTGCTACAGATTAGTATGCCATTGTCGCTGCCATGTGGCGGCGTGCACACGCCGTGCTACTTAAACGCACTGACTGGAGGTTTATCGCATCAATTGTTCACGTGCACCTCCCCCCATAGGAGAGCACAGAGCCTGGTAACAGCCTCATCTGTATCTTGTTAGCTTCATGTTCTTATTTTATAAAACATTAACTATAACTGGCAATAACATTTTTAAATGAAAGCTAGCTATCATAAAATAATGGCACTGCAGTGTGAGATAATGTGGATTAAAAACACTTTTTTAAAAGTATGTCTTAAGTTTATACTTTGCAAGCAGACTTTTTACCTGCCATCTTTATTTGCTTTTATATGCAAAATCTTGAATAAAAGAAACTTTTTAAATGATTGAATTTTGTACTGGCTAGTTCAATCTTATGACAAAACAAATATTAACCAGGGTTGGGCTGTGTATTTTTATTGGTATATATTTAAAAGATGAGCTTTAGAAGTTGTGTGTGCTTAAATCTACAGCAATATTAAGGAATCCACAAGAAACATGTTATCTGTTTCATGGACTTGCCACTCGGATAACTTCAATTAAGCTGCAGTTTTGCTTAAGATCTTTCTGTAAGACCATTTCCAGTGCTTTTCAATTTTTTAACAACTTTTAAGTCATGGGAACCTCGTATGTACTGCTGGCTGGATGTACTTTGTGAGGGGTGCTCTGCTTTAGTCACTTCCCTGCATTGGTCTGACAGAGAACATATTTGTTAACCTTTCAGGCAGGTTGCAAAGCCCATTCTCCTGCCCCCCTTTCCTGTGGAGGGAAACATGAGGTGAGGGTTGAGGGTCTTATAAATATTTAAATAATCTTTTATTTATTGTCTGTTAATTTTATGGGATAGATGCCTAGACTATAGGATGGGTCTTTTGACACATTCTGTACATTTGAATACATAAATTTGTGGCATGGTGGCAACATATGTAATGGCACTGATTGAAATCTTAAATACCTTGCTGCTGCATGCTGTTTCTGAAAAAAATGACTCTAGTACTCTGTGCAGAAGGAAACTCGGGAGATGCATGCTCATGGGTACTTAAAACACATTTTAACTTGTCCTTAATGTCCAGTTTTAAACTCCATTCTTTTAAGGCAGTAACACCTGCAATGTAGGGGGGTTAAAATATATCCCCATAAAAATTAAAGATTATCATTCAAATCCAATTTAAAATGTTTTTGTAATTAAAGTTTAGTGTTAAATTTGCTCAAGAATTCGACTTTTTTGTCCACAAGAGAGAATAATCAGCATTAGTAATTGTAAGGTTTGCTTCATTATGGCTTAATATGTAATAAAATCACTTCTTTAGAGGTTCTGAAATTTGTGGCAGAAGCTTTAGCAAGGTTAAAGCTGTAGAAAAACATCACAACTAGATTCTTAATAATCATGCAACTTGCAAGGAGTTTAATAGTTATAATATTTCAGGAATAGAGTTTAATTTTGAATGACCATCAGTTATTAAAGTTCAATATAGGGAAATAGAAAATTTAAATCTGAATTTGAGGTGGGTATTGAGTAATCTGAAATGTATACCACTCCCCTCAGGCAGTTATAGTATCTGATCGTGTACTCTTTTTCTGAGACTCCAAGAGAGTAGGAATTCTGTCTAGTTCATATTGAAACCTGACTTCCAAATGTCCATTTGAATGTTACTGTGGAATGGATTTACCAGAGGATAATCAAAGGCCGTACAACAGGGGTCGGCAACCTTTTCAAACCAAAGAGCCAAACTACATCAAAATTCAGAACAAGTAGCCAACAAAGAGCGATATAAGGATGCCCGTTTGCATGACTGAACATTTACAACTTAATATTATTTGACATATGATTAATAATAGCATAAATGAAACCTTGTACTACTCTGATTTTATTTAATGGGACTTCTGCTGCTGCATCTTTTCACACATTTCTTTGACGTTTACATAACTGGTCAAATCCAGCTTCAAGCATGCATTTAGGCTGTCTGCTGTCAATCTTATGACGGGGCTGGAGATGTAGGCGTGCAGGAGTCAGGGTTGGCATGTATGAGGGGCTCAGGCAGAGGATTGCGGTATGTGGGGGGGTGCAGGAGTCAGGGTTGGAGGTCTATGAGGGGCTCGGGGCACACATGGTTGGGGTGTGTGGGAGGTGCAGGAGGCAGGGCAGGGTGGTGGGGGTAGGAAGTAGAGTTTTGGAGGGGGGGGCTTGGCTCCGGGTTACCTTATCTGGCTGGGGCTGGGCTGCTGCACCCGGGCAGCAGTGGCTGGATGAGGGGCCGGGCCAGGCTCGCTGCAGCTGGATCGTGGCCTCCCCTCTTAACTGTGCCAGAGGAGGAGGGGGGGCTGCCATCAGCCCTTTCTGTAGCCATATATGGGCTGGACCGTGGGGCCTACCCCAGGATTGGGGCCGGGGATAGGACGCTGCAGCTAGATGGGGGCTGAGCCCCAATGGGGCCTTGTTGCTAGGCAGCCTCTGGGGGCAGCCGCACCACAGCTCCAGCCTTGGGGAAGGGCTAAAGCTAAGGTTGGGGCTGCAGTGCAGCTGCTCCTGGGGATGCATTGCAGCCCTAGCCTCAGGAGCAGCCACACCGTGGTCCAGCTCCTGCAGACGAGGCAGCAGTCCGCCACACGGCTCTACCAAGCCGTGTGACGGCTGCCGGAGCTGGAACCTGGGCCACGGTGCAGTTGTCCCAGTAGGGACAGCTGCAGCCTGGCTCCAGCAGTCAGGGTGGCCAAATATGGCCAAAAGAGCCATATTTCATGCCCTACTAGCCATAGGTTGCCGACCCCTGTCATACTATCTGGATGTGATGCACTTCCCGCAACTGTCATCCTAGTTGGCCAGATGAACTTGATGTCAAAAGCCATTAAGCAACAAGGGAGCATTTGGGGGTAGTGCTACGTCTTTTGTCCATGGTTGCTTACTGCTGTCGGACTTCTGTTACTTAATATCTGCAGGCAATTTATTTTTGAGACTGGCATTCAAACATGGCATGCCATTTCTAGAAATAGTGCTAAATTCATAACATCATCAAAACTAGAAGATTGTTGAATAATTGGGGAAATGCTATCGTGCAAAAAATGATTCTGTGCGTGCTACAACCTATGTTCTGAAGTCAGATTGCACTACTTGTTTGTCAAGAAAGTAGTTTGGATTACTTATCTATAAATCTGCTATCTTAAGAGAGAGACAAGTAATATTTCTAGCTAACTATAGGTTGAATCTCTCTAGTCCAGCATTCTCTGGTCCAGCATCATCCATTGTCTGACATGATTTTAGTTACCTGGATGTCCACTTATTATGGGTTTAGCCAAGTTTTCCATGGTCCCATAAAGTGTGTTTACAGCCACCAGTCCTGGCTCTCCGTGTTCTGTGCTGTTGGTTAGCTTTAATTGACCCCTAATGTCTTCTAAGAGCCCAGTCAGCAGTGGATGTGTTGGCAAGACTGCCAATCTGTGTTCCTAAGGTAACCAGTGCCCTCTTGTGGTAGATATTGACTGAAATAGCCATTATGCAAATTTAGGAAGTAAGCTGTTGTTCAGAGTGTACATCTCTGTCAAGTGAAGCTTAGACCATAAAATTCACAGCCTTACCCTGGAGTGTCTCAAAAGTGCATGCAATTGGGCACAGACAATGACACTGAAATGTTGGCAAATGTCTAAGAACAGCACTGATTTAGGGCATAGATTGGTTTATGAACGCTTACGTTTTCATGTTTGTGTCTCATATAGGTGATGTGCAGTTCATTGACTATGAGTACTCTGGATACAACTACCTGGCTTATGATATTGGAAATCATTTCAATGAGTTTGCAGGTAAAAATTGAATTGCCAACATTTAAAAAGTTAATTAGTAATAAAACAATGAGTCTTTTGTTCTTTTATATATAGTGCCTTTTGTCTGAGGATTTTCAAAACCCTGACTCTAATAAACCACTCAGTGCCAGTGGTTACTACATGTAACACATTTTTATAGCACTTATCCCTAAATAGCATTATGTAGGATTTCAAATGAAAGTCAGGATCATGCTGGTCACATAGAATGTAAATGGATGTACTGATATTTTATAAGTTACTTTGTCATATTGAAAATGTGCTCTTACGGATCGTGTCAGGGTTATTACTCCCCAAGAGAAGTGGAAAACTAGTTTTTTTGTCATGCCAGAGATTTTATCCATCTGTCTTTTGAAATATCAATTGAGTGTTGTCTTATCCACAATCACCAGTCTGAGCTAAATACAGACGGAGATTTGTGAGATTTAAGAAAAATAGAGGAACAACATGAGAAGAATCTGTGTCTAGGACACACTTTAAAAGTTTATTGGAGTATATTGGGACAGAAACACCCTGTTATGCTGAACTTGAGGAAGTCATTGAGCAGAGCAATTACATTCATGAAGACAGGATCCCAACTTGTCCTGGTTGGAATTCCTGCAAGATAGCTTTTGGGTGAGTTAGGAATGCTTTTAGACGTGACAGGTGATTAGCCTGTTACAGTTTAATCTAGTAAACATAAGAAGTATGTTCTATTTTGTGTGTAACCATTTATGTTTCTGCTTACTATCCTTATCCTTTAAATATTAATCTTGGGTAACAAACTTATGATTGTTTCACTATATATCTCAGTTCTATGATATAACAAATCTGATTTTGAATTATACCAGTCAGCCTGTATGTACATTGATCCTTTGGAGAAATCTTAGCTGGTAATTGCTGAGAGTGTCCTGGATAATGGCTGTATACAACAGAGAGACTCTTTCCGTGGAGCTTGGGAGCTAGGATACACCTACTGGTAACTACAAGGCAAAAGTAAGGGCTGGCATAGCCTGAGGAAATTATTTGGGTTGCCAACAGACAGGTGAGGTTAAAGAGCACAAGCAAATCCTTGCTCTCACTGGTGGCAAGGGGATAACAAGATGGACTTTCAGTCCTGGGTGCCCTAAGAAAATGTCACAAAAATGTATTAAGGTAATCGATTAATTTAACTTAAAATCTCTGTTGGAGCTAATTATGTGCCCACTTTGCAGTAGTGGGAACTAAGATGTTGGAAGCCTGTGATTTGGACAGAGCCATACAAGAAGTATGGCAGAGCCAAAAATAGACCTCCCTACTTCCTGATCTCTGCTTTAACAGTGAGATCATCCTTTGCTCTGTGTTATTAAAGAACCAATAAGGGCTCTAGTGCTCTTTCCCTCCCAGTACAGGTAAGATGGTGTCATTCACATATAATAACTTCTACCACCAAACAGCAATCTTGTGATTCCTTGCACAACTTCTTGCAGTTGAGACTTTGGCTTTGACTTTATTTTTGATAAACTGAATAGAGTAGAACAAGATTTAAGGCTAATATGCAGATTTGTGTGAGAGGCAGAAGTTAAGGTTTAGGAAGATAGGAAAAACTATACTCGCTCAACAAGTGGCTTATCTAGTCAAGTTTAGTTCTTTACTCTTGACTTGGAAAGTTTAAATAAGAGTGGCTGACTTACCTTCTGTATGCCATTTTCTTTGGCAATAGGGTTAGAGTGGAAATGCCACTATGCCACCGTAATTATAGTACAGCAATGTAAATACAGTACAGAGGAAAGTTTTAAGTAATCCTAATCTATTTTGTCAGTGTTTTCCAAGTTGTGTAGTTCTAAACTGGTCATGGTAAGTCACATTCAGAATTTTTAATTCCTTGATGACAGCACAGCTTGCTCTTTGAAACCTGTTTGTTCAATTTGTTTTGTAGAGCATTTTCTACAATTTGTCTCTCAAAAACTTAAGCATTAATCTTGGCCAGTGTTCTTCTTTCAGAGGGATAGATCTCTTTTAATGGTTAGAGCCCTGAGCAGATACATAATTGTATCAGCAAAAATGAGCCACATACCTGCATCTGTGGATATAAAGCAGACATCTGCACATCCGCAGGGCTCTATACATGGTAGAAAATGCAGAGACCCACTTTCCACCACCAGTGATTAAATATGGCAGAAGACCATGTTTAATCATATATCTGCTGGGGGAGCAGAGATTGGCAAAAGGTCAGGAACTTCACAGGGAGCCAATCCATGATTTTTAAAAGGTTAGAACTAGATCAAGGGTGATGACAAGGTTAAACAATGAAGACACATGAAGCTTACAGCTCCAAAGAGTAGGAAGGAAAGGGAGTAGGGTTGTGGTTGAAAGGGTTCCTTTTGTGTAAGGAATACACATCTGTCTGAAATATTAGCTTGGTTTGTGATGACACAAGTATACCTGAATGTCTCATGTTTTGTAACAAGGATTCAGATTGCGTACAGATTTCTTCTTTCAAAGAGGGCTGTAAGTTCTAGTGAATTTCCCTGGGAACATTCTGAGGACAGAAGCTTTATTTTCATGGGACTTTCCCCGTACAGTTGTAACTTGCTAATGTTCAGATGATACCAGCCCACAAATACATGTGTACGTTAGGAATGAGTAAATATTAAGGCACTGAATTTTTCATAATGTGAGTGTCCTATTTGTCTTTATTTGTAGAAGGGTATGCATTGATGTGAGTGTCTGAATCTGTTCATATTTAGTTATCTGTAGTAGACATTTGCAAAGTTTCTAAAAAGTATATGTCACTTATTGTGAAATCAAACATAAATATCAATAAATGTTGTTTTTTGTTTTGTTTTGTTTTTCTTTGGAAGGAGTGAGTGAGGTAGACTACAGCCTTTATCCAGATAGAGAATTACAAGATCAGTGGCTGAGATCTTACCTTGAGGCCTATAAGGAATATAAGGGTTTCGGTACAGATGTTACTGAGAAGGAGGTAGAAATACTGTATGTGCAAGTCAATCAGTTTGCATTGGTAAGTTACTCAATGTTATTAATATGTATGCAACAACCCAGGTATGTGTACCGCTTTATAGCCAAGTAAAACTGTTTGTACCAAGAAACGTACAGTCTTAAGATTATGCAATACCTGCAGGAAATCTTTAATACAATATTTTTGAAGTGTTAGTTTTTCTTACTATTACTGAGAACATTACTTATGAATATTGTTCAATTTCAATTTGTTTGTGTTAGTCTAAATCAATGTGTAGATCTTTGGAAAGTAAATGGATTCACTGCTAAGCCCTTACTATCTGGATAGCTTTAGTGGCTTTATTCCCTAGCACAGGGTCTTTCTGGCAAGGTAAAGTCAACTAGAATCCATCATCTAGAACAGTGGTTCTCAAACTTTTTGGCCCGTGGACAACCTGGCTCGATGTAAGTTGCTAAAACTTACCATTAATTACATAATTATGTTTGAGCTATTTTGGTAGTGCTGCAGCTAGAGAGACTGGTTTAATTTAAATTATTAAACAGATTAAGCACTTTTACTTTCTCACATTAGTTTATTAAACTTTATTTTATTTAAAATATTATTTTATGTCCGCCACAAAAGGTTTCAATGTTTTCTTTATTTATGGTAGGTGTGGGGAACCTTTTTTGTGTCAGAGGCCACTGACCCACTGAAAAATCAGTTGGGGACCCTACAAGTGAGAAGCAAACAAACTCCTCCAAAAACCCCCAAGCCTCACTGAAGTGGCCCCCAATTGAGACACCTTATTTCTCTGGCGCTTCACCCCCACAGAGCAAGGGGAAGGGAAGAGACAAGGAGGACTGAGGTTCAGGGCTTCCCATAGGCCTGATTTACTTTTCTGGGGTTCTGGAGTTAGTGGATTTTATGGATCCCCTTAGGCTCTGGGGTGGGGACAGAAATGAGGGGTTCAGTGTGTGGAACTAGGCTACCAGTGATTGGGATAGGGATGTGGTGCAGGATCTGGGGGGGAAGTGGGGTGCAGAAGGGAGTGAGGGTGCAAGGTCTGGGTGGGAGGTAGGGTGAAGAAGCACGCTGGGAGTAGGGTTTCTGTCCAGGGGGAGTGAGCAGGAGTAAGGGAAGGTGCAAGAAGCAACTGTGGATGCAGGAGCAGGGTGGTGGTAAGTCTCTGATCATGGGGGAGGGTGCAGGAGCAGACTGGGGGTAGGGTGTCTGGCCTGGGTCAGGGAGATGAGGGTAGGGAGTGCCTGGGGTTAACACTGGAGGGAAGAGTGGTTGAAGGGGTTCAGGGAGATGGCGAGGGTAGTGTGGCAGGGAATAGGCCTGGGGTAAGGTGTTTTGGGAATGTGGTTCAGGGAAATGGAGGGGCAGGGAGGCTGGGCCGTGGTACAGCAAGGCGAGGGTAGGCAGGTAGGTGACCCTGGGGGGGTGTCCAGTCCTGCAGGGTATAAGGTACCACAGGGGTCCAGTCCATGGTGCCCTTGGGGGCTGAGCCGCTGCTTGGCCCCTCCCCCCAGACCGAGCCCCCATGGGTGCAGGGTCCTGAGGCCTCTCCTGCATGTACAGGGTCCTCAGTCCCAGCATTGCCTCCTCTCACTGCTGCCAGGCATGGTGCAGCCCCACCTGCTGCCAGGGAAGTGGGGGTTCGCACTGGCCGCTCACACACCACGAGATCCTGCCCCGCCCTGCCTAACTCTGAGCAGCCCAACCTGCTGCCTGCCCCCATGGGACCAACCGAGGAATGCCCCGCTCTTACCATGGTGGCGGCGCTCCTCCACGTGTAGCTCCGCGGCCCACGTGCGGTGGGGGGAGTTTGCTTCCTTCACCTCCATGCCTGCCAGCTGGAGCTAATGCTGCAGCCTCACAGCTGTGCAGGCTTCCCACTGCATGGGGGAGGAAGGAAGGTGAGCTCCTGCTGCAAACCACTGGTGGCCCGTGGACCGCACTTTGAGAACCACTGATCTAGAAGTACCATATTTAAGTTGACTGCAGATTTTTCTTCCGTTCCTCTGTTTGTTTAAACATCTTATGTGAAGAAGGAACTGCTGTTCTTGGGCTATAGCTTCCCACAAACAATAGTGCAAGAGTCAATTTGATTGTGAGATTTCTCAATCTTAAGGAAAAACCTAAGTCATGGAGGGGTTTTTCATATTGACCAGTAAAGATGGGCTAGCATGATACATTCTAAACACCCCAAAGTCCTCCTGGCTTGAATAGCAATCCTGATTTGAACTGACCGCCTACATAGTGAAATGAGCCTTGTCAAGCCTTACTCTAGATTATTTTTAAGAACCAAAGTATTGAGTATTGAACTATGTAACGTATCTGGAGCAATAAGTGTGTGTCTTCCATAGAATTTACCTACATAGCATTGAGGTTTAACTTGATAGTCTGAAATCAGTCACCTGGTGCTGATCAACAGATCATCAGTTTTGAAGTCTCTCCACACCAGAGTGCTAAATTTATAATTGTTGAGTTGAGGAAAGTTAATGTGACTTTGCCTTAAGAGATTGGTGGTGTGTGTTGTTTTTTTGTTGTCTGTAGCTTAAATGTGTGTATATTGGACCTTAAAGTACATAAAATTTGTCAAAGACCAAAATTCTGTGTTGGAAAAATAAAAGGAACTGTAACTTGGATCAAATGTACTTTGATGACTGTACATAGGACACTCATGTCTTGTTTTATAGCAAAAAGCTGAAGGCTGCACTCTTTAGTCCTAGATGCTTTTTCATCCTTTCTCTCCTTCCACAGATCTGCCTCTGAATAGCTATGTCTGTTATCACAGTGCTAGAGTATTGCTTGGGACTGACTTCCCAACACCACTTAAATCTCTAAAATTGTACCTAGTCCATTCTAAGTACTGTCAAGGCTTGTTCATGTTGTGTATAGATCATAGTATGATGTGTCATAGCAGCAGTGCCTCTTGCCCTTTGTTTACTTAGGCTAAAATAAGTATTTAAAAGTGTAGCTATAATTCCTGGTATTCCAGTAGATATGAAGCTCTGGGCAGCTAATATGGCCTTATGGTTCCAAGTACTCTTTTTTTACTTTTTTGGCCCATGTATATCTGATACGTGAGATACATAATCATAAGTGACTTCTCCAATTTTCTGGTTACAGTGAGGAATTTTGGTTGGCTTTCCAAGAGGATGATCCACTAGACAAGTCTGTATTAGAAAATATTGCAGTTCTTACAGCTCATTTGTTGTTAGTGCTGTTAGTACCAGCTGTGGAAATTATATTCAGCTGTCCCACTTACTAAATTAGTAAAGCTAGATTTGCACTATGCAAGTCTGTTTCAGAATATGTAGCATTGTTTCATGAGCTCTAAACTTTGTTCATATTAATGCTTAAGGGGAAGGATTCGATTTCTGTTTACTAAACAGATTAAGGCCTATCTGTAGACCACACATGTTGTACAAATGCTATAAAATTAGAGTTCCTTTAATGTTGACTAAACATCATTAATGTGTAGGGTCATGTTAAAAAGTGAAGCATATTGGTGCCAAATATTAAATATCTGAAAATAAACAAGTATGTATACATTGCTGCAAATATTTTATCAGAGAAGCATAGGTGATTTGTTAACACTGTTGAACAAGAACTTTTCTAGAAAGAGATGTCCATGTCTGGGTGTTTGCACATTTGACAGTTTTCAGATTTATATCACTTGTTGGTATCTGGTTTCAGAAAAATTACATTTTATAACAAAATCTTTAATTCTGAAATAACACTTTGGGCTTTGTTGGGGGTAATTGTAGAATAGTCCATCAGACACGCCAATTTGTTCATTCTTTTTAACACATACTTGCTTTATAGAACATTAAGCTAATAATCTTTTAATTATTTTCTCCTTAGGCTTCTCATTTCTTTTGGGGATTGTGGGCTCTGATTCAAGCCAAATATTCCACCATTGATTTCGATTTTCTAGGGTAAGTGACTATCTATAATAAAGATGTTAAATTGAGTTTAATCAGCTAATCAGGTAGTTGATGGAATTTCCATTGACTACTCAATTAGTTGATAAGGGGGGAAACTGCGGAGCCACAGGGTGGTTAACTCTTGGCCCTGGAAGCTAACCCCACTGCGACGCTGTCTTTTAAACTTAGTAAAAGCCGCCAAGCTCCTAATGCGTTTAAAAAGCAGAGCCGCAGTGAACCCCCTTATCAACTAATCAAGTAGTTGATGGAAATTCCATAGACCACTCCATTAGCTTACTAACTGCTAGTTAACATCCCTAGAATGGACCTCAGATCAAAGAAGCAGATCTGTTCCTATTTTTTTTTTTTTTTTTTTTAAATCCTTCCAAATAGCAAAGGACATTTATTCTAAAAAATTCTAAATATTTTTCCTTTTGTAGTGTCCTTTCTTGAGATACTAGCTAATGTTAATGTGGGACTTGGTCAAAAGAAAAAATGTTTAAACTCCTAATGAATGTACCTTGCAGTACGAAGAGAAAAACTGTTATCAAAAGATTGTGCATTTTTCTGGAATTTTGTTCAGCCCTTAGCTGAAATGCTAGTTTAGGTCATACTTAAGTAACTCATACTTAAGTCTGAGTCCTATTGTGCCTGGCTAATTAAATACTATGTTGAGATCATGCTTGGTTCACCTGAAACTCGCTGGACTAGTAAATCAGTCAAAAGATTGTAAAAGATAGTAACCAGTAGATGGCACAATAAACTAAAGTATCACGATACTGCACAAAAGCATGTTGCTGTTGTGAAATTTTACAATATGATTTCAAGACTCTTGTCATACACATAATCAGACTCTTAAATAATTCTCAGCTCTTTAATTTTGTTTCACTCCTTTTTTTTAATAGGTATGCAATTGTTCGTTTTAACCAATACTTCAAAATGAAGCCAGAGGTCACAGCATTAAAGCTTCCTGAGTAACGAAGAGGAACTTCAATTATCCTCAAGTGGATAAGTGATCCTTAAGAACCCTTTCTGAGAACAGATACTGAAAAAGCTAAACATTTGTTTAAATTCTGTAATGTTCACTTGGTTGTTTTGCTTTACAAATGATGCCTCTAATCAAGTTGTAGTGTGAAATCTAATAAGAGCATACCTACTGTTGATATAAAATGGATTAGAAACTTGCTAAATCTATACAGTGGTAGAGATGGCAATTTAATCCTTACTTAAGTAATTTAACATATGTTGTATGTGAATTATTTATTATGAGTTTAACATGATTCCATTGCTGCTTTCATCAATTTCCGTAAAGGTTGAGTGGAGGCAGTGAAACTATTCCAAAGGATTCACTTTTTCACAACTTACTTTAAGAAAGTGACATTAACTTATATAAAGACTGTAAATGGTCAGTAGTGAACCTTAATCTTTTAACTGTACACACAAAAACCCCCACAAATAGTGGTAATTTACTCTTGAAATGCCAATCACTGGTACCAACTAATTGGGGGAAGGGAGATGAGGATAAAAAGCAGTTTTCCCCATCGCTGTACTTTTCATTTTATAGCAAGAGCTCCCTAGGGATATTAGGATTAAATATCAGCATTTTGACTCTCCTTCTGCTAGTACTACATAATAGAAATCTGAAGGGTTTTTTTTTGGGGGGGGGGGGGGGTTTGGCCACCTGATTATTTAGGAATGTGTATAGTATCTGACAAGAAATTCTTGTTTGCTAAATTTTTCCATTTTTTAAAAGACCACTATTTGATCTTGGGATCAAAACAATATTACATCAGTTAAAGAATACATAGATTTTAAAACCTTTTTTTTTTTTTCTTTCCTCATCTTTCAAGCATGGATTCTTGTCTTTAAATACTTAGGTCGAGTAGTTATAGATTCTGTTGCAATTTCTGGCTATCTTGCTTATACTGATGGAAACATTTTGGTAGCCCAAAGTCTCAAGTTCAAAGAATGTCCTTCAAATGTGTGAAGTTTTGAACTGTTGGGGCTTTGCTCATCCTCTTTTTGTTTTGTTTTGTTTTGTTGAAGCTATTATACCAAGAGTGATTTGAAGTACAAAATGTGAATTGAAAAGAAAATGTTTACTTTTGACTGTGTATGTTGAGAGGTTGGGGATGATGCTTTAAATCTTGAAAATTGCTGTGGAGTTGAGCAGTCAGTCAATTCTGATTATTACTCTGAAAAAAAACTTTGCACTTTGGTCACTGAAGTGCCCACATGTACAAAGTCTGTCTGTATTCACATACGATATGCACAAACATAAACTCACCTTAGGATTTTAGATTTTATGGAGATGCTGTTGCAGTTTCAGCAGTGAGATTTATTCAAAATCGTTTGATAGCATATTGTCAAATGCAGATTGGCTTTACAAAAGCATAGCTTGTTTCAGGATACTTAAAGCAATTGAATGAAAAACTTTCACATTCTACACCATTTTGAATGGTGTTCTGCTATTTTACAAAAGTAAGTTTTATTCCTTAAAGCTAGTTTGTATTCATCAACTGGTGGTTCCAACCATGGGTTTCTTGCAATCACATTCCTAAAGTTTAATATAAATGGATAAACTCTTCATTTAAAGAAAACAAAACCTTGAAAGCCAGTCTTATTTAGCACTTACTAAACAAGTTTATTAAATTGGTCAGATTCTGTTCCTAGTCTAAATAAATTGCATTTCCTTCTGTAGCATTATCAAGGATGTTGTTGCTAGAGCTCATGAAAGTGACAGACAGCAAACAGCTTTTTAATTTTTGTATCTGACAAAATTCTCTCCTTGCTAGGAGTACTACTCTGCCACATTTACTTATGTTAAGCAATAGCTTGGTTCGTGAGATGTACCTTTTTAATTTCAGCAAGACTTCACAGAGTAAGATACTACTCGGTGTAACAGTGTTGGATCTGAAAAAACTTATTTTAATATTTAAAAAAAACCACACTTTCCTGATAAAGTGAAAAGTTCTTTTCTAGTATTGGTAACACATATACAAATGTTTGGGAGAGAGAATATAGGAGTTAGCTTTTAAACTTGGTTTTAACCTGGTAAATTGGAACACTTAGCAGACCCTCCCCCCCTTTCTAACTCCAAGTACTGTGTTAAAATGTATACAGTGATGTGTGTTTGTTCTGAAGAACAGTACAGCTCTTATTAGCCCTCATTGTTTTCAAACTCTTTGGCTAGTCATGAGTGGTGTCCCATACTCTGAGACCACAAGGTCCAAAGAGGTAGTTTGACACCCCCCCCCCCCGCCCCCAACAGCTGAATGAGAGCTTTTTTAGAAAAATGCTAACTGAAAGGGGCTTGTTACTTTGATTTCTACTGTGGAAAGCAGGACTTTACAAATAATGTACAAATAAACAGGATGTCCTCAAAGAAATAACCTGATTCCACAATCAATTTCTTATATAGTCCCGCTAGAGCTTGGAAATTGGCTAATCATTCAAGTCAAAAAGAGAGTAATTCTGGGGATCATTCCTTCTGCAGGAGGGAAAGATCAAAGCTTAGGTGTCTCCTGGGCAGTTTATACGTTCCATTGTGTCTCTGCTGTAGTAGCTCTTCCTTAAGATGTTGGTACTGTTCAGGTTTGAAGTTGTACTGTAGTTCTTTATAAACAAACATGTTTATATTGCAGGTAACAATCTTTGAGCAGGCAAAGTTTTTCTTTTGTGATTGGTCCTGGGCCTCAGCCTCAGTCATGTTGAGTTGCCAAATTCCACTGAACTCCTTTCATAGGCCTCAAATACTTTGGGGCAAAGATATTTTAAACACAGTAATCTTTGCCTGATACATTTTTAAGAAGCGTGAGACTTATCACAGAGTTATAATAGAAGACTTTGCAGTATAATAGAGGGGTGCATTTTCACATTATATATTGAAATCCATATTAGCAAACATGGCTGTAATAGTTTCTATTCAAAACTAGAATATAAAACAAACTTTGAATTCCTAGATCAAGTTGTTTGTGAGACACACTATTAGGAAATAGTTACTCTTCCCAAAATGAAATGCCAGTCACGTGGGGTCTCGCACCTCATCAGTTTTATCCAGTACTGCTCAGAATTCCCTCTGCTATGGAGGCTGTCCTGCAAACATGTTCCAGTGGAAACTTGGGATGGCACTGCAGGGTGCAAACTTGTAACTGCAAAAACCTTTCTGTCTGAACATGGGTGAATTAACAGAACACCAGATTTATTAAAATTCATTTCCTTTTTCTTAATAACTTGAGGCTATTTTAAAAAAGGAAAATGTCTCAGAGCTCTAGAAATATCCATCCTGGCTTTGTGTTGCCAAGAAGATACTCTGTTGCCTTCTGTTAAGCTAAAAACTTGAATGCCAAAATTAATAACTCCTACTGTATAGTTAAATCTATATTGTAAATATAAAGAAGGTTGTTAGCGATGGCATTCATGCATGAGCAGCATCAGTCAATAGACCATAGTGGCCTGGTTGCTTTTGTAAAGCAGAGTTGTGTGAATTTTTTTCTTCTGACACTTTTCTACAATCAGACCAGGTTAATCCATGTCTGATGTAATAAGACACGTAAGCATCAGAGCTTTTTAAACAATAACGAGTCTCATGTAACTTTTAAACTCATTCATCTAGCATTCTTCTGCATTTTAAAAAATAATTGTCAAACTGATTCACATTAACTGGGTCTGACTGGATATGTATATACAACACTGTAAATAACCATTTGTAAATTAGTGTGAATTGTACCGTATCTTGCATTTATGGACTTGTGTATTACATTGTACTCTTGCTCTTATTTTGTAGAAATTTTGATGTAAAGAAAAAATCCAACTGTGTGTGCTGACTTTTTTGTTAAATTGACCATATTCAAGGCGTCTGCGTTTGTGTGATAATCACATACATTACCTTTTAAATGGAACATACTTGTTTTATGTTAATAAGGTATCCATTATAGCCTACTTGCTGCCATTGGCTGCTTTCCATGTGTTTTTTAGGTTCCTTTGCTTTGGGGGATAAATGAATAGTAATATGTTTAGGTGGAGGTAAGAGCTATTCTAGTAACAAGGCAAATTAAAAATGCTAATCAGAAGTAAACGTATTACCTTTGAACATAGGGAACCTGATACTGGCATCTTAAATATTGTCATGCCCCACATGCATCATTGGCAGTCAGTAGTTTCTGCTGAACATGCATGTGGAAGTACCCTTAAATACCATTCTTTAAAACTTATTGGTGTTCCAGTGGTGGCAGAAGTTTAATGGAATACGCAGAAAAATTCCTAAGCTAGAAGTGTCCAGTGTACATAAGCTGTGTAATAACAGCGGAATTAATTACTGTTGTGCAACTGTGTTTGATATAATAAAACCAAATATACTCCTAGTTATCAATTTTCAGAATGTTGTAGTAGCTAAGGTACAAACTGGTGTGTACATTCTTCCACCAAATCCTCTCCAAGTCTATATGGGAAAATACAGGACTAATACACATGTTCCTCTCAAAAGGTAAAAACAACTTTCCTTGGACTTTCAGTAAAATTAAATGAACCAGTTCATTGATGTGAATTGAACAAAAGCAGTAATTTGAACTTTGAAGGGAAGTTATGGCAACCTATAGGTATATTCGTTCCCTTTATTTATTGTAACAAATTAACTGAATTCCTTTTTTCTTGATACAATACCCTTTCATTATTTGGAAGTCAGAACTATTCCCATTAAGCTTAACATTCAAATAATTAATGGCTGCTGTCATTAAAAAAAATGACTTAGCATCACAGTTTCTGATTTAGGAAATCCCCTGGTGATGAGGGAATTAACTTCAGAAGTGAAGTATCAACAAGTATTGTACACAAGCTTCTCTGAACTCTTGCTGTATACAGTAAAGGCCTTTTAAATGCCAAAAGGTCAATGGGTGGGGGAATAAATACAGCATAAAGAGAAGTAAGAGAAAATAGTCCACTTGAATCACATGTTTAGACTTATGTTTTTGACCGCCTTATATTCAGGCAGTTTACAGATTGGATCAGGTTATAAAGGAAAGGGAGTTCATTTTAGCATGATGAAGCCTGGATTTCTTTAAAAAAAGGCAGTTGGTAATTAAGAGACTTCAAAGTATATCCTTTTTGGTGGGAGGGAAATACATTTTTTAAATGGACGTAATCATGAACTAGACCAACAATTTCCTGATTAAAACCTTCATCCTTTGTCCAAGATGGAATAGAATTCCTTTTGTTGGGAAGGCTTGCTTTGATGTCTATCGAGAGGATTTGCTACTAGACTGTAAATTTGGGTTGGCTGGATTGTTCCGTGGGGTTTAATGTTTTGCATTTTGATTGATTGTTTTTAGTTGCCTTTTGAAAAAACTCCCCTTAAAAATATGTACAAGTACTAAACTGGTCAAATTAGCACCTAACCCTATGCCTTCTCTCACACCATGTAGGATGTAATTACAGTTGTTGAACAGTAACAATCAAGTCATAGTTCCAGAGATTCTAGTACTGGTGTTTTTTATACATTTTCTACTATGGATTTAATGCTATTTGATACTTGGTTATAAAGGATATGACACAGGCTGACTGTGTTTTTTGTGCCATTTTGGTGTTCCATTTGCTAACCGCACAGTTAGAATGAGGGAGATTCTTTGAGGTGGTAAAACTGCACGTGTCCAGAGGGTACATGATTAGCTTTGTGGCCTACAGGCAGATCCCTGGAATGGAAAAGAAAATGTGTAAATTGTTTGCACATGCCAGTTGTGTGGTGCGACTTTAGTGAAGTGGCGAGACTCTGGAAATGTCATTGTTTTGACTTCAGGTAGCTTTACCAAATGAGCTGTTTTGTGTAGTTAGTCAATATCCTAGTTACGTAACAGAGGGAATCTTCTAAAACTGCATTGTGCTGTATTTTAGTCTGCACAATTGGCTAGTTTGCATAGCATGCAGTAGTTTGATTCTTTAAAATGCTGAATAGTCTTGAAGATACTCTTGCTTCATATGCTTTAACTATAGCTTTTTTCATTCAGCAGCAAGAGAAGTTGATTTGAAACAGTCCTATAGTGTCAGATAAATGATCTCATCACAGGACTGAGAGCCAAGAATACCAGCTAATTCAGAACTTGATACTAATTCCCTTTGTGGCCTTTAAAAGCTGTGTAGCTTCCCTGCCTCAGTGTCCTCAACTTGTAAATAATTCTCCATTTCAACATGTCTCCCATGGATGCTGTGAGCATTAAGTTAGTGTTTGCAAAGTGACAGTTCTAGTTTCATGTAATGCCACTATCCGTTTAAAAATTATTTGTCTTTATATGTGTATGTATATATTTTTTCACACAGCTGGGAGAAATGCACACAAAACATAATGTGAAGCTGGCATATGGGGGAAGTGGTGTACCTAACCAGTCACAATTATCAAATACACAAAATAACATGAACAAAAAAATTAATCAGTTATAATGTTGATGTTTACTTCTCATAATAGTAGCTGTGAAATCTTCAGTCAAGAGTGTGTGTGTGTGTGTGTGTGTGTGTATGGGGGTATTTGTTGTTGTTGTTGCAATGACCCTTCTTTCATTTGTGTATCTCCAATACAGTTTGTGGTAGTGTAATGCAGTGTTGTACATAAGAGCTTTGATTAGTCTCAGCACTGAGAATGTATCTGTATCTTAAACAAATATAACTTGAAGTAGATTTATTGGTCCACAAATTTGTATTAACCAGCTATCCCAAACCCTGGAACACTTGCGAAGATAGGTTATGGGATAATAAGAATACTTTCCAATGTCACTTCATTGTTCCACAACATTTTTTTCCACTGTTTTCTCATTTTTACGTTTCTGTTAATTCATATGGTCCTGTGAATAAAATGGCCCCAATCTTCAAAAATGTTTTTGTCATGGAGTTAACATACGTTCTGTTGATTCATCAGCTTTCACAGGAGTGAACTGTTTCTTTTGAACTAAACATTGTTGGAGCTATGTTATAATAAAGGCCTTCAACCATTGATTAAATGAAGGAATGTATCTTTCATATATTTATATTGTGTAAATACTTTAAAACTGGTTGTAACAATAAAGCTGGTTTCTGACTGCATTACATTTTTATTTTTTTCACTTGAGCTACTGCACGCTGTTATGTTTCACTATTGTCAAGGCTACATATTTCTATTATGAACACAGATTTCCAGGAGTTCATGACTTGCATGGAAATAAAAAATCATTGAGGCTAGTACTTGACTTACAAAAACTATAAGCCTATTAATGTTTCTATCTTACAAATTGAACATTGCTATGGCAATTAACCAGTCCATGTTTTAGAAGAGGCAGAGAGTACAGAAGATATGAATGAATCACATAACTCCTGCTGCTGCTAATATTCAAGCATCTGACTAATGCACAAACAACAGGTATCTACCTTCCATTCATCTTGTGAATTTTACTATGCATATTTAAGGTTAGATTAACACACACATACAAATCAGACCTGTGTTATGGTAAGTAGAAATTCCCTTTGATATCTATAGTTATTAGTACCCAAACTGATGACACAATCTTGGCCTTTTGTGTTCTGAGGCTCTAATAATGGTTGACATGTTAAAATGCTGTTTGATGACATCTTACTGGAAAGAGGCACCCCTCACACGTGCAATAATATCCTGTCATTGTTCCAGCCGGAAAATAGGGCATGATTTTTGAAGTTGTGACCAAATTATTTATACCAAACTGTCTGCAGTGAGCATATGGGGTGGAAATATTCCTTGAGCCAAATACTGCTTTCCAGGTTGAGCGTGCAATACCAACTGCTGTCGGTGGGATTTCTATTCAGAATAATATAGAAGAGGTTAATATTTTGCCCTCAGATTCCATGGATAGGTTTGAAGTAATGTCTGCTTGAAATACTTCCTATGTATGGCCAATGGGGGGAGAGAGGAAAAAGTCTAAAAAACCCATGCAAATTCAAAGTCCAATGTTTGGGCCTTGTGCAATTGTGACCCTACAATGGACACTAAGGGTGTGTCTAGACTACAGGGTTTTGTCGACAAAAGTGGACTTTTGTCGACAAAACTATACTTGCGTCTACACTACCTCCAAGTTCTGTCGACCAGAACGCGGCAGTTTTGTCGACAGCGGTAAACCACATTCTACGAGGAATAACGCCTTTTGTCGACAGAGTTCTGTCAACAGAAGACGTTATTGCATCTACACTGTCCTTTACATCTACATCTAAAGAACTGGATGTAGTCTAGACGCTCTTTGTCGACAGAAGCTTTGTTGACAGTATCTGTTGACAAAGCCTCTGTCGACAAAACCCTGTAGTCTAGACGTACCCTAAATGTAAGTATGTGTTTTGTTATATTCCTATTGCACTTCTTCTCTCATCTTAGAATAGAACTCACATTTCTTTGAATTAGGAAAGTAGTAATAGAATGTTCTCTAAGATTGCCTACTTTCTAATGGCACAAATCTGAACACTCTTACCCCTGTGCTGAGGCTCTGCCCCCTCTCAGTCCCCTCTGTCACTCAGTCTCAGGCTGGGGGTACAGGACAGGGTGAGGCCTGAGATGAATTTGAGATGCAGGAGGGAGTGGGGTGCAGGTTGTGGGAGGGAGTTATAGTTCAGGAGGGGATTCCTATCTGGAGCAGGCTCCAACTGGGTGGCACTTCTCAGGTGGCTCCCGCTCGGTGGTGCAAAGAGGCTAAGGCAGGCTCCTTGCCTGCCCTGGTTCTCTGTGGCTCCTGGAAGCAATAGCAAGGGCCTGCTCCAGCTCCTAGGTAGGACCCAGAAACTCTGCATGCTGCCCATGCCTGCAGATGTCGCCCCTGTAACTCCCATTGGCCATGATTCCTCGCCAACATGAGCTGTGGAGCCAGCACTCAGGGCAGGGCCGGCTCACAGAGCCTCTCTGGCTGCTTCTGTATAGGAACCACAGGGACAGGCGGACCCCTTCTGGGAGCTGCTTGGAGTCAGGGCGGGCAGGGATCCTCCCTTAGCCTTGCTATGCTGCTGAGTGGACTTTAAGACTATGTCTATGCTGCACGCTTATTTCGAAATAACTCATGTTATTTCAAAATAACAGAGTGCGTGTCTATACAGCAAGCCCGTTACTGGGCTTCTTACTCTGACTTCTGTAACCCTCATTTCTCGAGGAGTAAGGGAAGTTGGAGGAAATGTGTTCTTCCTTTGGCATCCTGCTATGTAGGCAGCACCAAAACCCAAGTTAAGGTACTTCAAGTTCAGCTACACAATTAATGTAGCTGAAGTTGTGTATCTTAACTCCACTTTAGCTCGCAATGTAGATGTACCCAAAGTGACCTGGTCAGGAGTGCAGATGATCCAGCAGGGTCCCGCTTTTCCTGGGCATTCCAGTCAAAAACCAGATGGCTGGCAGCCCTAATGTTCACACTGGTCTAGTGAATGCTATCGTTGAAATTGTACCCATTTTAGAGTGGGCTTAACTGAAGCACAGAGAATTGTGCAACATACTGGAATTTGCTATGCAAATCAGTGACCATCAGAAATATAACAAAGGACTGCTCCCCGATATCACGTGATCCTGCCTTTTGATGATGATACTGAATTTTCCCTCCTCTTTTACAATAATTATGATGCTCATGGTAATGCTTAGAGTACAGGCCTCCCTCAAACTTGGCTTGTCTCAAGTGGGTGGTACCTTGAGAGTAGCTCAGTAGGGTTTGCTGTGACCTGTGTGATGATAAAAGGAAATTACTAGGGCACAACATTAAAAGATTTATGTAAGAATAAAGGATTTCCTTGAGTTAGTGAAACTTGGGTTTTTGTTTTATTTTTGAGGGGGAGTGTGGAGGGATTATATAATAGATTTGATATTCAAATACAGTATTTTGTATGGGTGTAGTAAATATTAGAAAACTACCTCATTTGCTGTTTGGCAGAATTTCTCCCTAATAGTGTTCAGGATCACTTACTTGAGTGACAAACTGATATACTGTATAATTCTTGTTAGCACAGCAGAACCAGTGCAGCTGTGGCAGAATGAGTTGGAATCTGGCTTGTGTATCAGACTTATTAAGATGTCGTTTCAGAATCAATATCTATTACTGGGGATGACTGTAGGGTGCCCTTAAAAAATTCCCTGCAGCTTGGCTTTGTTGCACTGACATTAGGGAGAGAAATCTTTAGTGTTAAACTGACACACGGGTAGTAAGCATGGACCCCCATTTTCTGCGCAGCTTTTTTTGTAGGTCTTTTGGATGAGACCATAATTGTCTATACTTTTATTCTGGATATGAAAAATGGAGCTTTTAGTAAAAGAAGGATTAATTACACTGAAGGGTTTTTTCCACCAGGATGACTCTTACCTGGTTCCCAAGTCTGTTGCATTCTCCATCTGCCTGTCCTTTGTCCCAGCAGAAGCTTTCTGTGGTGCTGTGTGAATAAAGATGGTCTGTTTTAGGATCCTTCAGCTGAAAATTGCCACATGCTTATATTTGCTCAAAGTCCTATGTTGGGTAACCCTATAATATTTGTCTTTTCTCTCTGAAATGGAAGCCGATGGCAAAGTCCAGCAGTAACCCACAGGTGGCAATGGAGCTGCAGTTAGTGTGCCTCATTGTTCCAGTTGCTTTCCAACCCAGCATGTTTGTGTCCTACATCGAGTTAACGGGAAAAGGTATTCTTTTATCTTTCAACAAGTTGCTGCCAAGATATGTAATTGCCTTGCTCTTAATGTTGCGTAACTGTTAGCAAGACCCGAGCCAAGCATTAATGAATTTCACCAGAACTTCATTTTTTAATGAGCATCATTAATCGTTAGCCATCCATGCTACAACCTACACTTTTTCTAAAGTGAGGGTTTGCCAATTGTGCAGCACTATAAAAACAGCAGCATATTGCTCCCCCCAATAGTCTCTCAATAAAACAACAAAAAGACTATGTAAAGAGGGAAACAAAGAAACCAGTTACTTGACCTTTTAAATACTTGCGATTCTCTTCTGAAAGTTGGCCCAATGCCTCAGCCTTCTAGCAGCTGCTGCTCTGCTTTCCCTTTGGGCTGTATCTATAGTACAGTTGAGTGAGCTGGTCTGCAGTAAAACTCTGCCTAATAACACACTGTTTACAGTTGCTCCAAGGCAGGGTTTTGGGTCAGCCAATTAGAGAGGAGCCGTTCCGCTCACCTGATCTCCATCATAAGTCTTCATGCATTTTTAAAACTGCACCTTTTTCAGGTTCTAAAATGGTTGAATAATTTTATTTTTGTAAATCATTTTTACGCATCTTTGCATTTTCGGGCTCTGAAACTAGAAGTGTCAAAACGCAGAAGGGCAGTTCTCCACTGCATTATCCACCCCCTAGACCATTCAGAAAAGCCTCCATGCCCATGTATGATTACCAGTAACAGACCATCTGAGGTTCTCCTCAGCTACCCTGTAACCTACTGAAAGTTAGTTTGTCTATATGAATGTTAACTTTGTGGTGGGGGTTTGACTGTCAGTGCTAGTTAAGACCTTTGTTCTAGAAGTTTCTTGCTTTCCCATGATGTACCCACTTACCCAGCGATCATAAGAACAGCCATACTGGGTCAGACCAAAGGTCCATCTACCTCAGTATCCTGATTTCTGATAGTGGCCAATGCCAAGTGCCCCAGAGGGAACGAAAAGAACAGATAATTATCAAGTGATTCATCCCCTATTGCCCATTCCCAGCTTCTGATGAACAGCAGCTGGGGACACCATTCCTACCTGTCCTGGCTAATAGCTGTTGATGGACCTAACCTCCATGAATTTATCAAGCTCTTTTTTTAACCCTGTTATAGTCTTGTACTTCACAACATCCTCTGGCAAGGAGTTCCACAGGTTGACTGTATTGTGTGAAGAAAAGCTTCCTTTGTTTATTTTAAACCTGCTACCTATTAATTTTTCTTTGGTGACCACTAGTTCTTATGTTATGGGAAGAAGTAAATAACTTTTCCTTACTTACTTACTTTCTCCACACCAGTCATGATTTCATAGTCCTATAGCAGTGGTCTCCAACCTTTTTACACCCAAGATCACTTTTTAAATCTCAGAACAGGTGAAGATCTATAGCACCGCCCCTTCCTTGAAGCCCCGCCCTCTCTATTCTCCTCCTGTCCATCACTTGCTATCCCCAGCCCTTACTTACACAGTCTGATAAACAATTTATTTTTAAATTATGCGATATATAAAATTAAAATCACGTGTTTATAGTTATGAAATAAATGGTCTTTTTTATTCATGCTATTTAAATCTAAAATGAAGCATTTATAATTATACATTTTGTGGGGACAGAGTTCTGCAGCTGGGGGCAGGGGAGAGGAAACAGGGTGCTGGGAGGGCAGAGGACAGGGTTCTGTAGGTGGGGACAGAGTTCGGGGAGTGGGGACGGGAATGGGGACAGAGTTCTGTAGCTGGGGATGGGACAGGGGAGTAGGGACAGGAATGGGGACAGTTCTGTAGCAGGGGACAGGGGAGTAGGGTCTGGGGAGTGCGGACAGGGGGCCGGGTGCCAGTGCCAGCAGAGACCCCTGCATGTGCCTCCTCCCAGGATTCTCTCCCCCCCAACCCCGAGAGGGAAGCCAGCACGTGCCTCCTCCGGGCCCGACTCCTCCCTCCCCGGCACAGGGAAACCCCGCACATGCCTGCGCAGGGGCCAACCCCCCCCCCCCACTCCTCCTCCTGCGGCGGGGCCAAACCCCCACAGGAGCCTGCCCCAGGGCCAAACCCCCTCTCCCGCGGCACGGCGCGGCCAACCCCCTCCTGCAGCATGGCCAACCCCCGCGGGAGCCTGCCCCAGAGCCAACCCCCTCCCGCAGCGCGGCCAACCCCTGCGGGTGCCTGCCCCGGGGCCAAGCTGCCTGTTCCGTGGCGGGGCCAAACCCCCGTGGGCGCCTTCCCCGGGGCCAAACCCCCGTGGGAGCCTCCCCAGGCGAAACCCCAGGACCAACCCCCGCTCCCGCGGCGCAGGGAAATCCCTGCGCTCAACTCACCCCTCCCAGGGAAGCCACGGGACTCCTCTTCTGGAGCCGACGCCCCCTTCCCCAGCTCGTGACAGAGCTGTGGGAGGGGAGCAGCCTGCGCACTTCCGGAGCCCCAGGAAGTGACGCAGGCTTCACCCAGGACTTCCATCCACCCGGCGGGAACCCGGCACTACACTAGAGGTAGGTAGTGGGGCTTCTCGGGGGTTGGGGGAAAATGGGGGGCGGGGGTGCCTGAACGCCTCGCGATCGACTGGTCGAGGCCTCACGATTGACCAGTCGATCGCGATCGACGGGTTGGTGACCACGGTCCTATAGCATATCCCCCCTTAGTCTCCTCTTTTCTAAGCTGAAAAGTCCCAGTTTTATTACTCTCTCCTCATGCGGCAGCAGTTCCAAACCCCTCATCATTTTTGTTGCCCCTCTCTGAATTTTTTTCAAATGCCAAGATATCTTTCTTGAAATGAAGCAACCACATCTGATGCAGTATTCAAGATGTGGATATTCTATGGATTTATATAGAGGCAATGAGATATTCTCTGTCTTATTCACTATCCCTTTTAAAATTATTCCTAACATTCTGTTCTTTTTTGACTGCTGCTGCACATTGAGTGGATGTTTTCAGAGAACTCTCCACAATGACTTCAAAATCTTCTTTCTTGAGTGGTAACAGCTAATTTAGTCCCCATCATTTTGTGGTCCAATCACCTAGTTTTGTGAGATTCTTTAGAAGCTCTTCAGAGTTTGCTTTGGACTTAGCTATCTTGAGCAGTTTTCTATCATCTGCAAATTTTGTCACTTCACTGTTTATCTCTTTCTCCAGATCATTTATGAATATGTTGAACAGGATTGGTCCTGGTACAGACCCTTGGAGGGCACCACTAGTTACCTCTCTCCATTCTGAAAACTGACCATTTATTCCTACCTTTTGTTTCAACCAGTTATCAATCTATGAGAGGACTTCCCTCTTATCCCATGACATCTTATTTTGCTTAAGTGCCTTTGGAGACAGACCTTGTCAAAGGCTTTTTGGAAATCTAAGTACACTATATCCACTGGCTCCCCCTTGTCCGCATGTTTGTTGACCCCTTCAAAGAATTCTAGAAGATCAGTGAGGCATAATTAGACCAGCACCATGGGAATCAATCTGAGAGTCAATTTAGCAGGCTTAGTAAGGACTCACTAAATCAACCACTGATTGTGCTCTGATTGACTCGGGTACTCCAGTAGAGCAAAAAGAGTAAGGGGAGTCGATTTGAGAGTTTCCCCGGTTGACCCCTGTAGTGGGAACACTGTGGTAACTCAAACCTACAGTACATCAACTCCAGCTACGATATTCATGTAGCTGGATTTGTGTACCTTAGTTCGACATTGCTCCCTACATGGGGCAACCTTGGTTAGTGTAGACCAAGTCATAGTGGCTGGTACCCATGATTTCAGAAGGTTAAAACAAATACCACTAATCATAATGCACCTATCTCACTTTCAATGCTGCACAATGAGAGGGAAAAAAATCCTTCCCTTCTGACTTTCTGCAGCTTATCTGCTGAATCAAGAGATTTTTATTCCTTTCATTTTAGCCTGTGGTAAGTACAAATGTTGGTCAACTGGTTTATCTGCTGGTTTAGAGAGGGAGGACACTGAAGAAAGGAGCTTGACTTCCTCTCTTGGACAGGAATGTTCCCCCGGCCAAGAAAAAGGAAGAGTGAACCTTTGTGAAGAATGGATGCTGCTCTCTGATGAGGAATGAAGACTTCAGGAGAGCGTAGTGAGATATGAATAGTTGGAAATGACAAAGAGAAATTTGTACAAAGAATAAGAGGCTGAGCCAGAGAAAAAAAGGAGAGGGGGAAAGTAGTCCATAAACTATTTTTTCTATTTAACATAATGTCCTGGTGGTTCCCTGGCTTACATTCTCAGAAGTGACTAATGTTCTATCTGAATATTAATGGGTCTCTAATTGGGCACCCAAAATAGTTGCCACTTGGGAAAATGGGATCCTTGTTATACTAACACTTCTGGCTACCCAGGAGTCTGTAGCTTAGGCTATTTTCTCATTTTTCCTTCAAATTCTTGAAGTTCCCACTGGAATGTGCCTTCAAACTTCTGCAGGATAATTCCAGGTTTAGTGAAAGAACTCATTGAATAAAAACCAAACACTGGTATTTATGCCCTGCAATAAATAGGTATGAGCCTGAAGATTTCCATTCAACCTCCATAACCGGGCACTACTTATTTAAACTTAGTCAGTGATATTTGGAGGGAGAGGAAGAAAAACAACAAACAAATACACATCAGCAAGAGCCACCTTAAAAATCTGAAAGCAAACCAAGAGTATCTGGGGCAAGGCCCATCAAAGTCAGCAGGAGGCATATCACTGACTTCAGTGGATTGTGGATCAATATGGTAGGCAATGACAGGGAATATTTACTGTCCTGCCATTCCATGTCACTGAGTCCTTGAAGAGGGAAGTGGGAGAAGGGCACTGGGGAAGGAGGCTAAGTAATTCAGATTAAAAGAAAAATAAATGAAATGCATCACTAAATTGAGATCAAGGCCAGTGTGCTGATTTTTCATGTCAAGCTTTCTGTAAGTTGTGTCTTACAGTAGCCTGATTTATGGCTACTTCACTTTAAAAGTCATATGCTTGTGTTAGGAGGTTGCAAATTGAAAAGTACTTTAAGTGCCAGAAATATGCAATACGTTAAATTTTACTTGAGTGATTTCATTTCAGTTCTCAGTGGAGAAATATTCATATATTTTTCTTGATATTGACAGACTGAATGGGGGATATTTTTGTTGATTCACACACACCTCTGCACTGTTAACAAATATGTATGTATGCCAGGTTGTCTGCATAAAATAGCTGGCATACACATTTGTTTACTCAGAGAGGCAAAGCATGTTCTTGTGGGTCTCAATCCCAGGGGAGTGCATTATCTACCAGATTATTGGAGTTTTCTGGGATGTTTCTCTCTCTCTCTCTCTGTGAAATTTGAAACCTGGAATTTTTTTACAAATAGATCTGTTTTTCTTTGGCCAGCCGCACTCAGATGTCCTGAGTCCCCCTGTGGTGCCATAACCACAAGCATTCATACTAATTATCATTTGGTAAAGTCGTTGAGTCAGATTTCATGGACACTTACACATGAATATTTGCTGATCATTGTACTAGCCCCTTTTCGCAAGAGCATCACACGGATTGCTGATGTTCAGTTGCTGGTCCACTATGACCCTTCGATCCTTTTTTAGAGTCACTGCTTTCCAGGATACGGTTCCTCATTCTGTCGATATGGTTCACATTCTTTGTTCCTACTTGTACATCCTAGCACTTGCCACATGTTTTTTGAGTAGGCCTACTTACCAAGCAATCCAGATAACTTTGTATGACTATCTTGCCCTCATAATTATTTGCCACTCTGCCAATGTTGCTGTCATCTTCAAATTTCATTAGCACCAATTCTATATTTACCTCCAGATCTTAAAAAATTGGTGAAAATTCTGTACGGCATCAGGCCTTGAACTGACAACACTGCAATCACCGCCCTTTGATTCCCCAGCAACACGTACTCCTGAGAGTTGTTACTTAGCCAGTTACTAATGAGGTCCAGCCTAAAAATATTGAAACCATATTCCATTGAAAAATGCAGGGTTTTTGTTTTTACAAGGATATGTTGATTTTTATAATAATAATGAAATCATTATAATAAAATTAAAATGAGAAGGGCCTCATCCTTAGCAGATGTCAGTGAAATGGCTGGAAATATGCTGATTTTTACACTATGTGAGGGTCTGATTCCAAAATTTTACTACTATCATTTTGGCCTTTATTGACGCCCTAAGGTACTAGGGCTAGTGCATAAGAATCTAAATGAAACTGAATAAAAGAAGCAAAAATGTGGATCTGCACAGGTCACTGAATCCAATTGCAAAATGGCTTTATAGAATAAGGCCACATAATGGTCTGTTCCAAGCAGCACATCAGAATCTTAGAAACAGGGTTTCAACCATAACTCTGCCTTTTCTTGCATTTTCTGGCTGAAGTCTAGGTTCAAGCTTTCTCTCTCTTCCCCCCGCCCCTCACTTCCTTGTGCGGGGTGATTGTGCACATGCTGAAGCAAATAATTCCCTTGTTCAGTCAGCATAAGATAGTGGCATTCCAAACCCATCACTGCACAGCTGGTGCTGGCACTCTTCCTATATGTGGTCAGCACTAAAGGCACGACAGCCTTCTCTTTTCCTACTCGTACAGAATGGTTCAAGCAACCACTAGCATGTCAGGCTAAACTGACCACAGAATTATTGATTCTCCACATTAAGGTCCCTCTGCTGTAGTGAAATAGGGAAGCAGTAGAAGATGGAATTCAATACCCACTACAAACCAAGCCTTTTAGACATACTGTTTTAATATGTCTGAGTAGAGTTAGGAATAAACTAGAGAGTTCAGCTGCGTGGAGCTGCTCAATGCATCTGTCTGGTGACAAAAGATAAGCATTAGAGAAAGCTAATATATAGTGTATAGTGCTGTAGCTGATGCCGGTTTGCTTTGCTGGTTGTGTCCTGGATAAAGTCATTTTGCAACAACAGTGGGTGCTTGTGCACAGTATAGATGGTGTGGAGAGAGCAGTCAGGGGGACTGCAGCTCCAGCCACACCAAAAGAGCTGGTCAGAAATTGTACATCTGACTATTTTTCATGACAGAAAAGGGCTTTTTTGTCAACATGGAAATTTCTGTGGGAAGTGTCTGTTTTCAAGCCAATTTATCAGAACGTCCCTCCTCCTCAAAAAAAAAGCACAACTCCTCAAAAGAAGGGAAAATATTGTGGTTTTCATCAACCAAAAACATTGGGCTTTTTGGTTTGAATCTTTAGATGTCAACATCTTTTTCAATTTTTGACACTCTCTTCCCCCCCCCCTTTTGAAAAGAAAAGAACATTTTGTTTCTTTTTTTACTCAACATTTTTCATACTGCTCCACTATAAAAGAGTGGGGAAGGAAACAAAGCCAATCCAGTGCAAACTTGCAGCTAGTTGCCCACCACAAGTTCATGGGTTCCCAAACTGGGGGGCATGAAGAAATTCCAGGAAGGGCATGAGGCAGCCCAGCCACACACCCCCCGTCAATAGCACCCCAAGTTTTCCTGATATTTTGGGGGGGGGGGGCGTGAGGGTTTCTCAAAAATCAAAAAGGGGGCATGATGCTGAAAAGTTTGGGAACCACTGAGTCAGAGAGTAGCCTTTTGAGCTTGCCCCAGGATCTTAGAACAACTGGATGTGGAGTCAAGTGCTACAATAGGCTCCTAAATATCTTTGGTGTGGAAGGCTCTTTCCCACTAATGCTTCCACTCTGCAAGGAAGTAGTTTTCAGTTCCCTAGAAGCACTGCTTATCCATTCATGGTGAAGGGCCAGGTAGTACTGTTCTCCACGCAGGATGAGCTGCAGCAGTAAAGATGTGTCAGGAGATCCTCTGTAGTGTCACATCCAGATAACATGAGTGGGATTCCTCCCAGGAATATGAGCAACCCTTCCAATTGTTGCTGCCTGTTGTTTCCTATCTGAAAATGGAGGAGAGTCAAGCTCTCTGTTAACTTAAATGGGAAGCTGGGAACCCAAATCCTCCCCACATGATCACTCTCAATCTCCTCCCACATCTATCATTGGATAGTGATTTATTGATTAAAAAGTCAAGGAGGCAGGAATAGATGAAAAACAGAAACCAGTTTATTTAAGGACTCCCAAACAACTGTTCCCACTTCACAGACAACAATGACTCAGGTATTAACCAAACCAATAAGCTTTAAGCTCAGATCCCCAAACCACAACAATACGAAGGGAATGCATTACCAGTTAAAAGGGTAAACACATCACCATTCTCGTTGACACAGGACACGAGGGCATGAATCACAGGGACCAAGGGATGCCACCAGGAACACAGGACAGAAGCCACAATCGCAGGACACTGGGAATCTCAGGAACAGGTACCTATAAGGTCTTCTCTCTCCTGTCTTGACATGTCTTGGCAGAGAATAGACATGCACATGGACTGCTCTCATCCCAAGGCACTGCAACCTTTTAGCGCAGTAGTGGGCAACCTGCGGCCTGCACGCAGCCCATCAGGGTTCTATGTGTGGCCCGTAAGACATTTTGTTTACCGTTGCCCAAAGCAAAGGCACATGAAGGCCATGTCTTGCATTAGGAAATTATTTCAAAATTACTAAATTTGATTTAAGAACTCCCAATTTAACAAATTCGAACTAGCATGTCCTCACCATCAGGAAGCATTGAAATTAGTCTGAGGCAGGCTCTGTTGATGTGGGCACGTAACCTTGGACTTAGAGATCCAGGAAGTACTCTGGGGAACTGCGGGAGGCCTCCTGGAGGTCAATTAGTTCAAATTAGTGGCACTGGAATGTCCACACTAATGTTATTTCAAAATTAATATTTCAGAATTAGTGTTGCTCTCGTGGAAAGCTGAAGTTCAGAGTTTGAATTCTGCGGCCCATTATTTCAAAATAATGGGCTTGGTAGTGTGGAAGCACTACTTATAAATTTGACCTGGGGGGCATTATTTCAGAATAAGGTCCTAGTACACCAGGGCAAAGTGAGGTGAACCCTGCTTGAACACAACATTGATTGTGAGAGCTGTGCGCTCCTTCTGCATCCAATCAAAGCACTGCTGTGGTTCAGTTGGCACACCCCACACATTCTAGGTACGCAAGCACAGCTAGCGAAACTATCCTATCCCAGGAGACCATCTTGGTTACAACAATCTTGCAGCCCACTGAGCTGGAGGGCCATCCATGCAGTCCCCTCACAAGCCTAGATTACCTATTGCTGTTTTAGCACATTCAGTCACCAGGCACAACTTTCCAAGTCACATGTCTCTTTCCCACCCCAACTGCTGGTTCAGGGCAGATTCACATTTCCAAGGGGAACAAAAAAGGGGACACAAAATGGAGGGTGAAGAACAAGTTCCAGAAAACAAGTCGGTGAATTGTGCTTACCTTACGTCTCCAGGCAGACTTCACAATAATGGCATTTTGTCAAAGGTCTGGCAA
Source organism: Rafetus swinhoei (assembly GCA_019425775.1). Classification (NCBI taxonomy): domain Eukaryota; kingdom Metazoa; phylum Chordata; order Testudines; family Trionychidae; genus Rafetus; species Rafetus swinhoei. The sequence continues at coordinate 231,722,975 of CM033437.1, forward strand.
AGCTACGCTCATTCCAAACTGGAGGCCCATGTATAAGTTACGTGGCTGCTAATAACAGAAATAACTAAATTCAACTCTGTGCAACTGAAGGAGATGAAATGCAAAATTGGAGCTCAAATTTCATTACTAAACACTCAGCCTAGCTACAAGAGAGCTAGCTGAGTTTTAATTGTTCTTCTGCATCAGCAGCGGAATTTTTACTGAGCTCCACTTTGCTACACCTGTTCAAACCCACTGAAGCAAGGTTTTCACGGAAGGTCTCATTTTTCTTGCAATGCTTTGACTGTTAGTGAGGCAAGAAAGGGATGCTTTGTTTTTAAATCATCACGCTGTCTAACAAAGCACTTAGGCCTGGTGCTCCTGAAATCAGTGAACATTAGGAAACTATACCTTTGTGGCTCTGAGTCTTAGGGCTCAGGCTGAGTTTGCCAGGATAGAAGTTTGCAAAATAAATCTTTGTTTCCTTGTGAACTCAGCACATTTGATATAGAAATCAGCAACACAGTTCAAATGAAGCCCCTAGTACTCTATGTCAGTGTTTCCCAATTTTATTTGGCCACAGAACCCTTTCCAGTTTGAAAGAATTTCAAGGAACCCTTAGGGTTGCCTGGGTAAAATTTGTTGAGCAGAAAAAAAAAAAAAAGTACCTGCCGCAATTTGTTGAGCAGAAAAAGGCTCTGTCTCTTTAAGAGGGGGCAGGGAAGTGCCTGGTTCTCACAGAACCCTTACTTTCACGTCGCGGAGCACCAATTGGGAAACACTGCTCTATGTAATTAGTTGCTTTTCAGAGTAGACTAAGTTCAAATTGTTTTTAAAAAAAGTAAAAAAAAACCTATGGAAGCCTGACTGTGTAGAATAGTGATAGAGATGCAGCCGTGTTAGTCTGGTGTAGCTGAAACAAAAAACAGGACTATGTAGCACTTTAAAGACTAACAAGATGGTTTATTAGGTGATGAGCTTTCGTGGGCCAGACCCACTTCCTCAGATCAATATGTGGAAGAAAATCGGCACAACCATATATACCAAAGTGATACAATCAAAAAAAAAAAAATGAACACGTGAAATTGACAAATCAAATTTTAGCTTGTATAAGATGGTAATCAGGTGGTTCCTTAATTTTTTGGATAGTGTAGGAGCTCACTATTGACACTTGTTGGTGAAAAGGGAGATGAGCAGGCCAGACCTGCTTTAAAACTGCAAGAGGACAGGAACTCCATAGGGAAGGGAGCTCTCTGCTGGCATCTATTGGTGAGCAACAAAAAATGACTATGAATGGATTGAGCCTCATTTGCATTGCAGTTATGTCACAGTTTGTAGGCATTTGGTTAATCTACCGTGAAGTTCAGAGACAATAAAATACTATTATCGCTTTTGGGAAACGAAAAGACAGAACTATGCCAAATGTATCCAGGCTCACTTTGACCGAAGCCATAGTCAGGCTCAGCTGGGTAAAGGAGCCTGGGTGACACTAAAAGGAGAGAGAAGGGCTTCTTTCCTTTACAAGGAGTGATTTTGTAATGCTAAGGACTTTGTAAAGGGTGATAGACACCAATGAACTGTATTCAAAGATGCAAAATTGAGGCAGTTTCCAAACAGTGAGTGGTACTGAGATGGCTTGGACTAAAATTGCAGAGATCACTAGCCTGTCTGTCCAGCATTTATCTGGCTTCTAGTCAATCAGGGTCTTTAAGTCTTGGGCCAATACGTTACAGGAACCAGGAACTATCTGAAATAGCCTCTGTTCATATATATACAGCCCAACAATAGCTTAATTGAGATAATTTGCTTAGGATGCTAAAGGGGCACTTCCCACCCCCTCACTCCCCCAGAATACTTCCTGCCTGACAGCAGGTTTCTTTCGGAAGAAGCTTTTCCGGAAGAGATCTTCCAAAAAAAGGTCTTCCAAAAGAGAGCGTCCACACTTCCAAAGCACATCAAAAAATATTGTTGCATCTTTTGCCAAATGAAATTTCAGTTACTGACACAGAGCCACATATCAACAGATGCTCATTATTTCCCTCTGGCCTAATCAAATAGGTATATGAGCTGCTTTCATTTAAAATAGGGGTCACAGGACCTGGTAGCCTCAGGGCATGGTAATTCTGTCACACCAGATTTAAACATACCGGCACTGATGGGGGCACCTTCAGCGTTTGATTTAGTGGGTCTATACTAGACTCGCTAAATTAAACACTGGAAGATTGAAAGCCGCAATGGCGATCTTCCTACAAGTGGAGATGTGGTCCTAGAATAGTGTCAGATTCCTTAGTCCAGGGCAAGATTTCAGTTCTTATGCTCCCCTGAACTTCCTCCTTGCTCCTGACAACTTTGCCAGGGGCGAGTGCAGGCTTTTTCCTGGAAATCTTTCCCCTGCAGGGCTCATTCTTCATTAATCCTGGCCTTCCTTCTCTCAAGTGACACCAGGTGACCTACTTGGTTTTTCACAGCCTCATTAACACTATTATGGTTGGTGTTAAGTGCACATACCTTCTCAGTATCAGAAAAGGGAAGAAGCAGAAGTGAGAAGACAAAGGTATAAAATATTGGATGGCACTCTAGACCACTAATGCGACACAGAGTCATACGTTGCATGGGGATGATTAAATTTTGAATGATCTCCCTCTCTGAGATTAATATCAGAGTGTGAATTTGGGACAAGGAAATCCTGATTTATCTATAGCTAAAGTGTGACAAAGAGACCCCTTAGCCAAGACTCCCTTGTTCTTTTCAAATAACTCTCAACTCAGATCTGACAAACTCACTACATCAGACACAGGTCTTCCAGGATAGTTATCCATAAATAGTAATACATGAGGTATATACAAAAAAACCTATAGCTTGTCTAGATTCATAACCATTCTGAGATGTATGTACAAATAATATTGAAGGAATAATGCATTTATAGCTAATGTTTGCTTGGGATAGAAATTAATCACCAGGAAGTAACGTATTTCAGAGATGATCCATTCAAGCAAGAGGGAGTTATCATACTCCCTCATCAACTGGTGAGACAGTGCAAAGTTCTGTTGTCTACTCTTGCTGCATCCCAGAATAGCCAATGGAAAACCGCAAAAAACAATTGCAAGTGTTCAAACCACTTGGAGATGAAAAGCAGCATTTTATCTTATAGAAGATCACTCTGGCTATGAATAAAGACAAAAAACTATTTCAGTTTAACAGAGTGTAGGGAGCGGCACTTTGTATCCATTCTCTTAGGATGCTGCTTATGAAGCGGGGGCTCTCATAAATGTTTGGATCCTGGTTCTTGTGAAACCAGACAGGTCTGCACCAGACTGAACTTGTGGTGGGAAAATTTATTTTACTATATAGGAAAAACTTTAAAAAACTTAAAACTTAAAAAACAACAAATAGTTTAGTAGCACTTTAAAGACTAACAAAACATGTAAATGGTATCATGAGCTTTCGTGGGCACAGTCCACTTCTTCAGATGACCGGAGTAATTGGCTGTGGGGGGAGGGGTCAGAAGGGAGGGGAGTTTGGAGAATCCCTTGTGCACAGGAGAGAGAGGCAGAAACTCAGCACTCTCAAGACTCCTGGGAGGGGGGAGGTAAGGGGCTGACTGCATGAGGTAGTTGGGGGAAAGAGGAGGTGGGCGGATAGGTGCTGGCATTGGGGTGAGGTGGAGGCAGGGGGGAGTTTGTTTGTGCTGTTGGGTGGGGGAGGTGTGGTTAATTTTTGTTTTTACTGGGAGGTAGGACAGGACAGACTGCTATTGACTGCTAGTCTGAGAAACAGGATTTTTTCCCAGACCCCACCTGGGCTGGGGGGTGCAGATTGCAAAGGAGTAGGTGGGGGAAAGGTGTTGGGTGGGTGCTGTGAGGTGAAGGTGGGGGGAGTTTGTTTGGGTGTCCTGACTCACTTGCCAGTTCTCTCTGGTTGTCTGAGTTGGGTGGGGAAAAGCAGGTTGCATGGGGTGTGTGTGTGCCAGGATATTTGCATGATTACATTTCAAACAGAGTTTACATAGGTGTTAATAGCTTAAGGTAAGAAAGAAAAAACTTCTTTTAACAGAAGTTTTTTGGAGTGTTGCAGATATCTAAAACTCTGACCTTAATGATTGCTTTAAATCCCGTGTTACTAATTCATACATGGTATATTGTATTGCATTAAGGCCAGATCTTTGCTGTCTGATAGAGTTTTGGCTCTTATGAGTCAGAAGTAGCAAGTATTAGGTGTGATGCTAGTTGTTTTATAGGATGAAACCTTATTTGCAAGCTCTTTGAAACATGCATTTGCCTACAAACCCTGAAGCCATGTGTTAATTTGTTCTGGGGCTTCTTCTTTTTGAATTTTGTTAGTCTCTAAGGTGCTGCAGGACCATTCGTTGTTTTTTCAGTTACAGACTAACAGGGCTACCCCACTGAGTCTTTGAGTTGGTGACACACGGAAGGTGAAAGTTTCAAACCAGGAGAACTTTTATCTGTTTTTATAGCATGGATCCTAAACATCCCCCAGAGAAACTGTATAAACCTTAGAGAATGCCTTTTACTCTCCTTTCCAGTGTCAGTAAATATTGTATGAGTCATGCTCTCTTTGCGACTACTACTTTGAATTGACTCAGATTTGTTCAGCATTTTAAAGCTGAGCTATGTGTGGATAATATGCATTTTGGTGTGTTTACTAGCTTCAGTTGTTAGGATGAGGATACATGTATTCCAAGGGTAGCATTAATTTTCTTTTTTATTTGATTTCATATTAAATATTGTAAGTATTGCTCCTTGTTAACTATCCCTTGTTTTAATATATTTTCTTCCACATACATGGACTGCTTAATATATGTGTGTGTGTGTTTTATTTGTATTGGTGGTGCATATCACCACGCTACCTCAATATTGGTGTTGCACATAAGAAATTTCAACCCACCCAAAGATAGAAAGTGTGAGAGGGAACACTGTCTGGCCAGATTCTGACTAAGTGAGAGACATTTAAGAAATGCTCGAATCAAAGGATGTGAAGGGAGTCCAACAATTTATAGGGATGTCCAGCTGTCTTTCCAGATTCTGTTCACACCTGCCTGAAGCCTATGAATCCTTTAAACAGTAATGCAGTGGGAATAGTCTGAGGCACTAAACCAGGCTTTTGAAGGCATAAAGACAATCACAAATGAGGCCCCAGTCCTAAAGTATTACAGACCTGTGAAGCAGTTAGAGCTCAATGAGGTGCCTCAGAAGGAGACTGAGGGGTAGCACTGATGCAAAGCCAGCCGCCCATATCATTTGTTAGCAGGGCTCTCACACAGACAAAGCAGAGTGGTCCAGCTGCCTGCTCCGCTCCACCAGTCATCTCCCAGCCAGCTCACTCCACTTCTCTGTGGTATCAGGAAGCAGAGCGCCCTGGCAGGCCGGGATGCTCTGCTTCTTGCCACAATGGTGGAGTGGAGTAATCTGGCAGGGAGATGGTGGCAGAGCGGCACAGGCTGCTGCATGTATCACTCTGCTTCCCACACAGCTCCCGATGCCACAAGTAATCCCCCAGTCTGCCCTGGGCCTACCATCAATATGGGGGGGCAGTCCTGTCTATAGGACAATTGGACTGGCCACCATGGGGCCCCTCAAAGCCCAGAGCACAGGGCAACCGCCCCAAACCAGAACTCTAGGAGAGAGAGAGAAAGGGAAAAAAGAGTTATTTGAGCAATACACAGGACTGACAGAAGGCCTCACAACAGAAAGAAACAAGCAATAGGGGTGGAAACAAGGAGTGGAAACATAAATATGAAGTAGGTGAATGATTGGAAGACCAGTATGCTTGAAGGAACATGAAGGCTGATAGGGCTCAATGGGATGGCTGTAAAGGCCAGGTCCTTATAATGGTGCATGCACTAGTAATTTCTAGCCCCAGCATGCCAGCAAACACTTGTGCATAAAGCACTACAGCAACAACACCAAATTGTTAAAAGGAAAGTTGCATGGAACGTGCAGGGAGGAGTGTAGATTTCAGTAGGGAATAGTTTGTTGAGGAACCACGAAGTTAGTCTATGTGTGCATCTCTGTAAATAGTCCTGTTAATAAAGAACCAGTATGGATTACAACCATAGGATCCTCTCATGATATTACCTAGCACATGAAAGAAGCACACAATTGGTTAATTTGAACTGTGTTTCTCCATATAGATCCTGATTCTGCAAACACTCATGTATGTGCATAACTTTATTACCACAATTAGTCCCACTGATGGGTAGTCTCAGTATAGTAAAGATCAGCATGTGCTAAATGTTTTGTAGAATCGGGGACTTATTAGCCACACCAGTGCTCAGGTGAGTACTCATAAACTTCAGCGGGGCTACTTTTATATGTAAAAACCTCCTCATATGCATATTCACAGAATCATAGAACCATAGAGCTGGAAGAGACCTCAGAAGGTCATCAAGTCCAGCCCCCTGCTCTAGGCAGGACCAATCCCAACTAAATCAACCCAGCCAGGGCTTGGTCAAGCCGAGACTTAAACACCTCCAGGGATGGAGACTCCACTACCTCCCTAGGCAACCCATTCCAGTGCTTCACTACCCTCCTAGTGAAATAGTTTTTCCTAATATCCAACCTGGACCTCTCCCACCACAACTTGAGACCATTGCTCCTTGTTCTGCCATCTGTCACTACTGAGAACAGCCTCTCTCCATCCTCTTTGGAACTCCCTGCAGGAAGTTGAAGGCTGCTATCAAATCCCCCTCACTCTTCGCTTCTGCAGACTAAACAGACCCAACTCCCTCAGCCTCTCCTCATAAGTCATATGCTCCAGCCCCCTAATCATTTTGGTTGCCCTCCGCTGGACCCTCTCCAATGCATCCACATCCTTTTTGTAGTGGGGGGCCCAGAACTGGACACAATACTCCAGATGTGGCCTCACCAAAGCCGAATAAAGGGGAATAATGATATCTCTGGATCTGCTGGCAATGCTCCTCTTAATGCAGCCTAATATGCCATTAGCCTTCTTGGCTACAAGGGCACACTGTTGACTCATATCCAGCTTCTCATCCACTGTAACCCCCAGGTCCTTTTCTGCAGAACTACTACTTAACTGGTTGGTCCCAGCTTGTAACTATGCTTGGGATTCTTCCATCCCAAGTGCAGGACTCTGCACTTGTCCTTGTTGAACCTCATCAGATTTCTTGTGGCCCAATCCTCCAATTTGTCTGTGTCACTCTGGACCCTATCTCTGCCCTCAAGCGTATCTACCTCTCCCCCTAGCTTAGTGTCATCCGCAAACTTGCTGAGGGTGCAATCCATCCCCTCATCCAGGTCATTAATAAAGATATTGAACAAAACCGGTCCTAGAACCGAACCTTGGGGCACTCCACTAGAAACCGACTGCCATCCTGACATCGAGCCTTTGATCACTACCCGCTGGGCCCGGCCTTCAAGCCATCTTTCTATCCATCTTACCGTCCATTTATCCAATCCACATTCCCTTAACTTGCTGGCAAGAATATTGTGGGAGACCGTATCAAAAGCCTTGCTAAAGTCAAGGTATATCATCCACTGACTTTCCCATGTCCACAGAGCCAGTTGCCTCATCATAGAAGCTAATCAGATTGGTCAGGCACGACTTGCCCTTTGTGAATCCATGCTGACTATTCCTAATCACTTTCCTCTCTTCCAAGTGCCTCAAAATGGATTCCTTAAGGATCCCTTCCATGATTTTTCCAGGAACCGAGGTAAAACTGACCGGCCTATAGTTCCCTGGATCATCCTTCTTCCCTTTTTTGAAGATGGGCACTACATTTGCCTTTTTCCAATCATCCGGGATTTCTCCGCTCTCACGACTTTTTCAAAGATAATGGCCAAAGGCTCCTCAATGACATTTGCCAACTCCTCAGTTCCCTCGGATGCATTAAGTCCGGACCCATGGATTTGTGTACGTTTAGCTTTTCTAAATAGTTCCTAACCTGTTCTTTACCCACCAAGGGCTGTCCATCTTCATCCCATCTTGCGTCACTTAGCGCAGAAGTCCAGGAGCCGACCTTGTCCGTGAATACAGAGGCAAAGAAAGCATTGAGTACTTCAGCTTTCCCCACATCATCTGTCACTAGGTTACCGCCTTCATCCAGTAGGGGCCGCACACCCTCTCTGATCACCTTCTTCTTGTTAACATGCCTGTAGAAACCTTTCTTGTTATCCTTCACATCCTTAGCCAGTTGCAATTCCATTTGCGCTTTCACCTTCCTGATAACCCTCCGGCATTCTCAAGCTATACATTTAAACCCCTCCCTGGTCATTTGTCCAAGTTTCCACTTTTTGTAAGCTTCCTTTTTGTGCTTAAGTTCACCAAGGATTTCCCCCGTAAGTCAATCCGGTCTCCTACCATGTTTGCCTCTCTTGCTACGCGTCGGGATGGTTTCTTTCTGTGCCTTCAATAAGGCTTCTTTAAAATACTGCCAGCTGTCCTAGACTCCTTTCCCCTTCATGTTAGCATCCCAGGGGATTCTGTCCATCGGATCTCTGAGGGAGTCAAAATCTGCTTTTTTGAAGTCCAAGGTGTGTATTTTACTACTCTCTTTTCTTCCTTTGGTCAGGATCCTGAAATCTACCATCTCATGATCACTGCTTCCCAGGTTGTTACCCACCTCCACTTCCCCTTTAGTTCCTCCCTGTTTGTGAGCAGAAGGTCAAGCTGCGCACGGCCCCTGGTCGGATCCTTCAGCACTTGCGTCAAGAAGTTATCCCCAACATTCTCCAAAAACTTCCTGGATTGCCTGTGTACTGCCATATTGGTTTCCCAACAGATGTCAGGGTGATTAAAGTCCCCCACGAAAACCAGGGCCTGCAATCCGGAAGCTTCTCTCAGTTGTCCAAAGAAAGCCTCATCTACCTCATCCACCTGATTCAGTGTCCTGTAGCAGACGCCAACCACAACATCACTGCTGTTGTTTGCTCCTTTAAACTTAACCCATAGACTCTCAACAGGTTTTTCTCCTTCTTTATACTGGAGTTCAGAGCAATCTTAGTGCTCTCTTGCATATAGTGCAACTCCTCCTCCTTTTCTCCCCTGCCTGTTCTTCCTGAACAGTCTATACCCTTCCTTGAGAGCGCTCCAGTCATGCGAGTCATCCCACCAAGTCTCTGTTATCCCAATTAAATCATATTTCTTGGACTGGGCCAGGGCCTCCAGTTCTTCCTGTTTGTTGCCCAGACTTCTCGCATTAGCGTACAGAAGAAAGCCTATAGCTGTTGAGCCAAATTCTATCCTGAGTTACAGCTGTTAGACCGTGATTTCAACTATAAGATTTACAGCAACAAATCCTAAGAATAATATATGCTGTTTATTTAATATAGTGTGACCACAAAGGAAATATCTGAGCTTTGGTTATAGAAATAATTTTTCCCATTGAAATTCAATGACTAAGTGATATGAAATAATACCTTTCATCATGATGTGAGCTGCTGAAATAGCAAAAGAGGAAGGCAGTGAAATGAACAAAAGGGCCAAGTTCACAATTTTCCTGATAAATTGAGTTGTGTTTTGAGCCACCTCTGCACAGCTGATTAATAAGAAATCTACTTTATGCTAGTGAAGCTGTGTAGCTGGATGCATGGAAAGGTGCTTTGATTAAATCAGCATTGCTTAAAAGAATCAATACGAAAATATCCAACATTAATTTTCCAGCCACTATGACTGAAAATTATGGGAGGAAGAGAGAACCTCTTGCAGATGGGCAAACCCTGTGACTCCTTCAGTAATCCTCCACTTGAAAGCTATCAATTTAGAGCTGTCCTGTGTATTGCCCTGTGAATTGAGAGAGCCTTTTCAGTCTTTAATTAAGGGTGACAAACTCTTTGAACATCACAGCATTCATCTGTTCATGTGTGGAAAGCCTGGTGTAACAAAAGAATTTAATCAAACTACAAGCCTAATAAAGACTACATTGCCTGAACTAAATGATGTTATTGCTGCAGCAGCTCATAGTTTTACATTTAAAAAAGCGGGTCAGAGTGTTCATTCATCTTGATTAGCAATGCCAACCTAATTACTTTTGGAGGAAACAGTAATTAGCTGGAGTCTCACCTCATTAATCATGACATTCTTGTAGCAGACTATTTTTATCTGATAAATGGCTTGGATTGGAACAAGGTGTATATTTTGAATTCTAGTTAATTGTACACAGCTTGCTGCATAACGTTTCACATTTTTATCATTTAACTTCTTCCTTCCTGTAAACTTCTCAGCCTTTTTTCCCTGGCTTCTCATTTTGAATAAAAGAAGAATCACCTCAGCTGTAGTTATGGATGGAAGTAACAGAAGGTATGTCCTAGTAGTAATGAGATGATGTGTCCCTAAAATATGTAACAGATTAACGAAATCCTCTGAAGCAGATGTCCAGTTTACACAGCAAAGATTCTGGTGTTATATACCCCAATAGAAACATGGACTAAGATTTGAAAAAGAGACTAGCGATTTTTGGGTGCCCAAATGGAGACACCTTAAAGCAGCCTAATTTTCTGAGAGTGCTGAACAAATCTTCTTCAAATCAGGAATTTTTAAGACGTTACAATTTGGGCACCAAAAAACAGAGGCACATAGAGTTGTTAGTCACTTTTGAAAACCTTGGTTACTATGTCATTTTAAAATGTATCGTTAAAATCATGGCTGACGAAGCAGTATTATTGGAATAAGCCAAGCATTAGTCAGAATGTACTGTATTCAGAAAATACATGGAAAACACCTCAGAAATGGGAGATGCCTGTTAAAATCCTTTGTCTGCACTCTGAGACTTGAATCTTCATCCTGGATGAATGCTCTAACAACTGAGCTAAAAATTATAAAGAGGGGGTGTGCTACCATCACTGCCTCTAGTCATTTTATTGACATTAGGTAGGTACCTTTCTCCTCCTCACAAGAAAGGGCCTGGAGATCTAAGCCCCTGACTCCAGAGTGGGGTTCTTAGTTGGATTGCAAGCAGTGATAGATGTAGCCATCAGCTGGACACCTTACTCTGTGAGGTGGGGTTTACACACCCTTCTCATCAGCATCACCCCCTGACTATCCTTAGGCAGCTTCCTGCCTAGCGTGCTGCTGTTTGTGGATCCTATTCATAAGCAATCCTCTCTCCCCATGCATTGTATGGGGATTTTAGGCACCTAATGCAGGCTTTGTGGAACCTATAGTTGTTCCAGTGATGTCCTAGATATCTAACTTTGAGGCATTGCAATGCTGAACATTTCAGTGCCTAAGAGCCTTTGTGGATTTGAGTCTGAGTCTCTTCAGGATGGCCTTTCCATGGCCATACTACAGCTTCACTACTGAGTTGGAACTCGAGGAGAATCTGATGTGTTGTGAGCTGCTCAGTAAAAAAATCAACTTGGTGACCTATGTTAAATGAATCAAGTCTTGTTTCACTTACAGATGCCTATTTTCACAAAAATCATCATCATAAATCAACATCTTTGATGACAGTATCAGAAAGGGCAAGATCTGACTAGGCATCAAACCTGAACCCAAAGTCTGTCACAAGTCTTTCTAGAACTGGTTTCAGTGGATTAAAAAAATGTAAAATGTTGGTGAGATTTTTCATTGACATTTTAAAATGTTCAGAGAAAAAAAAGTCTAAAATATTTTGGTTTTCAGCTAGCTTGCACTGTAAGGCAGTATTCTGCAGGACCCATGTGTAATGGTCAGCAGCACTCAGGGCTTTGAATCCTGCAAGCTGAGTTCAAATCTCAGTGGGACCTCCTGGTGAGTTGTTGGTTTCTAGGTTGGCTATTAGAAAAAACTATTTCACTAGGAGGATGGTGAAGCATTGGAATGGGTTACCTAGGGAGGTGGTGGAATTGCCTTCCCTAGGGTGTTACCAGCACAAATTTCTCTATCCCTTCCACACCGTAGGGAAACACACCTTTATCCAGTTCCTAGGGCTCAAGGTGCAACCCTGCTAATTTACACACCCACCCATACCCAATTCCTAGGGCTCATGGTGCATCTTCCTGTGGGTTTTGCAGAATCTTTAGCCACTGAAAGAGCCTCACACAGTAACATCCTTATCCTCTATTTATTGACAATTCCCAAACAAGCAGAATACACATGCTAAGCACACAGTGTCTGCAGGCAGACTTCTCCTGTTGGCCAGGTAATATCAGTCTCTCTAGTCTTAGGATATGTCTTGCAGGTGAGTTCTTCTTTTCCAGGTCTTCCCCCTTCTCTTGGTGTTCCTGGTCTTCTTCCAGCCTTTTCTTCTTTCCTTCTGCTTCTGTTACTTCCGGTCTTCTTCCTGGTGTCCTTCTTGGACCCCAGTTTATATAATGAAACCTGAATCCTGCTTAGCTATACCTTAACCAATTATTTTAGTATAATTTTACTAACCAATCAACAAAATTACCTAACAATCATACCCCACCACCTTAATTGATTTATACCTAGCAAAATTAATTATACAGCAGACAGAAACAATTACAAACCAGACAGAGATCACACAATCAAACAATAGGAAAGTGTAATGACAATGATCATAGAATAAGGATTCCACAACATTCTCTATTGACAAGCAGTTTCTTGCCAGACAGAATGGTGTTACTTAAGTTTTCTTTACCCATCTTGAGATCTGTTTCTTTATCTGGTGACAGTGGGGGAGCTATCAGGACAAAGTCCCCTCCTCACAGCTTGGTGTGACACTTTTTAAATACAATTTAGATGGAATGTGAGTATGTGACGCCAGACCTTACAGCTAATGGCTGCTGCTCTTCAGTCTGGCTGCAGAAGAAAGCTTTGGTTCAGGCCTAGCACAGGCCTTCCAACATGGCTACAGAAAAACCATATTGTTACAAGGGGGTTTTTAAGTCCCAGCTTGACAAAGCCCTGGCTGGGATGATTTGTGCAGACAGAGGTTGGTCCTGCTTTGTGCAGCGCATTGGACTCAATGACCTCCTGAGGTCTCTTCCAGCTCTAGGATTCTATGATGAGGAAGCTTGTACTACAAATGTCCATGTTACATCTTTGTATTGCTGACTACAGAGATAAGGTCTTCCTTACTGCCAAGCTGCGAGTTTTTTCACAAAAAATAAATTCATTAAATTTGTTTTAAAAGGAGAGAAACCTCAGGTTAACATATAAAGAAAAAGCAACCAGCATATTTTAATTGTACCTGGAATCAGAGATAAGAAATTATGACAGAATTACACTTGGCACTAGTTGAATGTAGTGCTTTACATTTTCAAAGAATTGGGCAAATATTAACTAATCAACTTTTCATGTCCTGGAGTTGGAGAAACTTGCTATTTTTGCAAAAGTGGGCCTTGCTAATTTCAGCATCCTTACAAAGAAATGAAAGGAGTTCCCATTTTAATAAGAGAAACAAAAGCTGAAAATCTTTTTCCATCCAAAATTGCTTGCTGCTATGACATGGGATTTTAAAATTTAGCTACCACGTTAACTGGGTTCAGTGCTTATCAGAAAAAAGGGGAAAACATGGAAATGTTTGAGACTGAAATATTTTCATTCTGCAGTTCTCAAAAAAGAGTTAAATTTTAATTTATTTGGTTTGAAAGAGCTTGGGTTTAGATTTTTTGTTTTATTCAGATTTCCTTTCCTTTCCTCCTTCTTTATTCCTCTTTCTATTTTGTTCCTTGAAAAGGGGAAGGGAAATATATGAAGGAAAGAAACCCAAATTGCTGCTCCTACCTGCAATTTTTTTTAAACAAAACTTTGAATTAACAAATAGTTCCTCAAATGTGCTATTTTTTATAGTCCATGTTTGGATGAAAAAATGTTAAAACAATTTGACTACCTCTAGACTGAAGCAAAGTGGACCAACTCTTAATAGAAAAGACAAAAAGAGATTCAGAATAGCTTAGTGGTCAAGGTACTTACATCAGACCCAGTTTCAAGTTGCTTGTTGGCTGTCCTGGAGTGGGGAAGGCTCCTTTCATCCTGCTTTAACCCCTTCCAGACAGTGTGGGGCAGTCACCCAACCATACTGTTCTATATACAATGCACTGAAATGTTATCACAATAATTATATTTTAATTAATTTATTTTATAATTATATGGTAAAAATGGGAACATCAGCAATTTTTAATATGTGCTGTGACACTTTTGTGTTTTTATGTCTTTCCCGTAGAGACTGTCCAGTTTGGCCAATATACATTGCAGTGGGGCATTGCTGGCATTTGATGGCACAGATCACATTAGTGGATGTGCACTTAAATGAGCCTCTGATTTGGCAGTATACAAAAACCTGTTGGAGAACAGTTTAATCTGCCTGGACACTCATTAATGGATCTCCAAGTCACTGTTTTGTTTCAGACCAATTCCACAAGCCAAATACATGGAGAAGGGTTGGTATTTAACTTCATTCACAAGTTTAATTCTTATGCAAATGGTATGAACAGGGACATCTGCTGGCTTGCACACTACCTTCCACAGCCTAATGACTTAACCAAACAAACAAACAATGGAGGTGCTAATTGTTCTTATCAGCGTCTTGTAACTATTTGAACCATCTACTCACTGTCTCTCTTTTTTTCTCCTCCCCTCCTTTTCTCCCTCCTCCCCATCTCTCCCCTTCCCTTATTTGTTCTTGGATCTGGACTTCTAATACTCCTGTCATCTGACGAAGTGGGTTGTGCCCATGAAAGCTCATGATACCATCTACATGTTTTGTTAGTCTTTAAGGTGCTACTAGACTAATTGTTGGTTTTTAAGTTTTTCATATTATCTTGAAATACAGGCTTGTAGTTTAGACGTGCACTATGTATCAGATGCATACTATGTATCAGAATAATGTCTGTTATTCCAAAATAATGCTGCTGTGCACCTACGTACAGAACATTACTTTCCAAATGCCATCTGGTAGAACCTTCAGCTCCTAATAGTCTAGGGAAGGTTCACACTGAATTTTTAATAATTTGTGCATAAAAATCACCTTTCAGCTGTGGCAGTGACCTGAGACTGAAACCCAATGTAATAGGACCTCAGACAGCAATGGTCAGTCCAGCAGAGGATGGAAATTTGCCCATTTTATGATGATCTCTAGCAAATCCTTGGCACATACTCTTTGTCCCAGCCCACACTGCTACTAGAGAAGTGATTTAGTCAAAGTGTGTGTGTGTGTGGGGAGACACCAATGGGGAGAAACATAGTGCTGGATCATGTGCAGGGCTTGACAAGCGGTGGCAAAACCTACTCGCCAGCCCTGCACTGTGCATGCACAAGACCCGCATTGCACATGCGCGCACCGCCGGTGAACGAGGCGACCAGCTGAAATCTACTCGCCATGGGCGAGTAGATTCAGTGATTTGTCGAGCCCTGATCGTGTGATATCTGATACACTGCCAAGATCTGTTTTCAGAGATTCATAATTGTGGAACAGGAAGTGGAATCAATTTGGCAGAATGCAAAAGTTATGAAGTAAGAGGGGCCCACTAAGGCAGTAATGATGGTTTTGTAGGTTCAGGGAAGACTTCCATGTTCTTCTGAATGCTACTGTTGGTGTTTGTGGAAGGGCAGATAGGGCCTCATGTGGGATGGAGCTATTCACCCCTACCCTTGCTCAGCCAGTGCCTACATCCTTCCACCTTTGTCATTCCCCTTCCTTCCCATGCTCACAGCATAAGAAGGAACACTTAAGTCAATTGTTAGGGCTTTCACTTTGGGAATCCTTTAATTCCCATCCCAGCATCTTCCATGATGCTCTTCTTCCATCACCCTGTCTTCACCCTCCTGGTTTGCTGGGCTGAGTTAGGATAGAATTGCTCATTTTTGTAATTGCTGTAAGTGACTGTTAAGTAAGCCTGATACGATGTCACCTGGCACCATTGGAGTAAGTTATCTCATTTGTGGTCAAATATTTAAGAGATTCATAGCCCCAGATTCAAAAGCTACAATGGTTGTGGTATACAAATTCCATATTTGGGTCATCTAGGGCTTGACGCCACAGAGCACTCAGGATACATCTACACAGCAGCATTATTTCGGGAATAACTGACATTATTTCGGAATAACAAAATGCGAGTCGACACAGCAAGCCTTTATTTTGAAATAATGTTGAACTAGAGGACTTCTTACTCTGACTCCTGTAACTCTCATTTCACGAGGAGGAGTAAGAGAAGTCAAAGGAAGAGTGTTCTTCCTTCGACTTCCTGCTGTGGAGACAGCGCCAAAAGCCAAATTAAGCTATTTCGACTTCAGCTATGCAATTGATGTAGCTGAAGTTGTATATCTTAATTCAACTTTTGCCCTGCAATGTAGACGTTCCCTCAGAGTGTATGTGAAAACCTCTTTTAATAGCTACATTCTAATGAAAAACTCTCCCAAATTAGCCAAAAGTGCTACTTCACAAAGACCAATAGATTAAACAAATGGAACATTTCTAGGTTGAAAGAAAGAGGCAGTTGAAATTAGGCATTGATTTTAAATCCAATTTTCTCTATAAATCACCAGAGAACCATAGAAGAAATGTAGTGATAAAAGGAAACTTAGACCATCCCTGACAGGTGTTTGTCCAACAGATTTTGTAAAAACCTCTAGTGATGAGGAGTCCACAATCCCCCTTGGAAATCTGTTCCAGAGCTTAACTATCCTTATAGTTAGAAAGTATTTCCTAACATCTAATCTAAAACTGCCTTGCTGTATGCTAAGCCCATTACTTCTTGTCCTACTTTCAGTGGATATGGAGAACAATTGATCACAGTCCTCTTTGTAACAGCTCTTAACATGTGTAAAAAATGCTATCAAGTCCCCCTTCATTCTTCTTTTCAGAAGAGGAAACATGCCCAGTTTTTTAACCTTTCCACATAGATCAAAAGTTCTAAACCTTCCATAATTTTTGTTACTTTCCTCTGAACTCTTTCCAGTTTATCCACATCTTCCCTACAGTGTGGGGTCCAGAACTAGACACAGCACTCTAGTTGAGATATCGCTAAGTGCCAAGTAGAGTGGGACAATTATCTCCTGTGTCTTACTTATGACACTGCTGCTAATACACTCCCGAATCAGATTCGCCTTTTTTCAAAACTGTATCATACTGTTGACTTACATTCAATTTTGGCTCGCCTATAACCTGCAGATCCTTTTCATCTGCACTACCGCCTAGCCAGTTATTCCCTGTTTTGTAGTTGTACATTTGATTTTCCTTTCTAAGTGAAGTACTTTGCACTTTTCTTTATTGAATTTCATCTTGTTGATTTCAGATCAATTCTCCAATTTGTCAGAGTTGTTTTGAATTATAATCTTGCCCCCCCTCCTAAATGCTTGCAATGCCTTCCAGGCTGTACCATCTGCACATTTATAAGCATACTCTCCACTCCATTATCCAGGCCAGGTGGGTAATCCACTAATTGTGTCATCGATGACATATTTATTGACTACACAATTAGTCGATAAGGGAAAACTGCTGTGGTGCTGCAGTTTAAATGTAGGAAGAGCCAAGTATGCAGCCAGCCCAGCTCCTACTACCGGTACATTTACACTGCAGAGGTGCAGTGGCAGTAGGTCCAGGACCCAGCGTAAGCTGTGACTGAGCCAGGCTCCCTCCAGCACCAGCTCCTGCTCTCCCCACTTGCTGCCTCTGATACAGAATCAGAAGGAGAGGGGGGACAAGCGAGTAGTCGAGAAGTCGACTTGACTACCTGATAAGCCTAGGCCAGCAGTTCTCAAACTTTTTGGGCTCCGGAGCCCTTTACATGTGTAAAAATTTATGCGGAGCCTCAGCGGTCCACTGATTGTATGTGTTGTACCTATCGATGTTTCCAGTTTGTCAGCCTCGCGGAGCCCCTGGAGATGTCTCGTGGAGCCCTGGGGCTCCGTGGAGCACAGTTTGAGAAACACTGGCCTAGGCTACTCACTTACATCCCTACTATCAACCAATTGTGCACCTATCTTGTAGCACTTTTATCAAGACTATTCTTCTCTTATTTATTTGTAAAAATGTCAGATAGGACTGTGTCACAATCCTTATCAAATGAAGATATATCACATCTACTACTTACCCCTCTCCAATAGGTCAGTAATTATGTCAAAAAAGACAATTGGGTTGTTCTGTCATGATTTGTTTTTGACAAACCCATGCTGGCTATTTCTAATAAGCCTATTATCCTTTACATTCTTATTCAATAATTTGTTCTAGTATAGTTCCAGGTATTGAAGTTAGGCTGGCTGGTCTATAATTCACCACTTCCTCGTGATTCCACTTTTTAAGATTAGATACTTTGTTTGCCCTCCTCTAGTACTTTGGACCGCATCTGTCTTCCATGGTTGCTCAAAGATAATTGCTAACAGTTCTGAGATTTTTTTTCAGCTACTTCCTTAAATACTCTAAGATGAATTTCTAGACTTGAAAACATCTGAATTATATTGTTTGACAAGTTCCTCCCCTTTTGTTGTTAATATTAATTGTCTTGTGTAACTAGTTGCCATAAACATATAACTAATAAATAAAAGTAATTTGCAATTTGATAGCATATTTAATATCAACATTGTAAAGCAACTACAAGCATTTATTTCTTTTTATTACTGTAGTAGCACCTCATCAGCACCCCATTTGCTATGTGTTGTTTAAACACAGGACAAAAAGACAGTTGCTGGCCCAAGTTGCTTACAACATGAATTAATTAGGTCTAACTATACCACTTTGTAGTAGATTAGTAGTTTCATGCCAATTTTATAGAGTTACTGGGAACCTAGAGTCACAAACCTAGTGATAGAAGAGAATAGAATTTGGGTGTCATGATTCTTCATCTCCTTGTCTGACCACTAGATAGCACTATCTTCCAAGCAAAGAGGCATTAAATTACAGAGGAAAGTTTCCTGCAAATTTTATTCTCCGTTATGCTAAACTAAATTATTAGAGCTGGTCAGAAAACAACACAATTTTTGAAAATGTCCGTGTTTGTTGAATTTTTGGTTTTGGTAAATTTGGTGATTTTTTTTTTCAACTGGAGTTACTAATTGGTCTCTTAATTTTTCTCTATTCTATGACCTTTCAGTATAGAGGGCTGTAGTGAAGTGGGGTGGCCACCCACTGACCTGGAGGTGGAGGAGCCCCTTTTTGGAGCCATTTTGGACAGAGCCTAATCCCTCCCCATCATCTGAGCGGAAGCCAGGAGGTGGGGCCAGGACCATAAAAGGCCAGCCTGAGGGCTCAGTCTGGCTCCAGCGGAACCAGAGGTCTGCCCAGAGCTCCCCACCTAGGAGGCTGAGGTTTGGATGGGACCACCAGCAGTGCTCAACCTGGAAGACCGGCCTGGACCTCTGGCCATGCCTGACCCAGAGGACTGGCCTGAACACTTGCCTCAGCCTGCACCCAGGGACTGGCTGGGACTGCCGGACCTGCAAGGGCCCAAGGACTGGCCTGGACCTTCAACCGTGCCTGACTCAGAGGACCGGTCTGAACGACTGCACCGGCCGGCACTGGAGAACTGGCTGGGACTGCTGGACCTGCAAGCGGCCAACAATTGGCCTGGACCACCCAGACTCCAGCTGGACCTGACCATCCTCAACTCCCTGAGAGACCTGTTGGAAGCCCAGGTATGTGTCCAGGGGGAGAAGGGAAGTGGCCCAGGGAATACTGAGGACAATTAAGTGCCTTGGGTCAGTGCGTTTTAGGCGGGAGCCTCCACTGACACAGCAGCAGACTGCACTGCTGCTACTAGCGCCCTGGGCTGGGACGCAGTGGAGAGAGTGGGCCTGCGTCCCCCCTGTCACCCACCTAGTGGGTGGCAATCTCCCCCTCTCTGCCACCACAGGCGAACTGCCTGTACCCCTCCTGAGCAAAGAGACAAACTATTGGCTACTGGTTACCTGTGTTTGTTTGCTGCCCCACCTGAAACTGGGCGTGGGCCACTGAACTAACTGTGTTTATTTGCTGCCCCACCCTGAACCAAGGCTGAGGATTCTGAACTGGGTTTTGTTGCGGCCCCGCCCTGAACTAGGCCAGGAGCCTGAACTGACTGTGTTTGTTTGTTGCCCAGCCTGAACCAAGGCCTAGGCTCCTAGACTGGAAAGCTGAACGTTTGTCTGTTGCCCCGCCCTGACCTAGGGCCAGGGCTCCTCTTTGTGTTTGTTGCTGCTTCGCCCTGACCTAGGGCCAGGGCCCTTGCCTGTGTCTGTTTGCTGCCCCACCTGAAATAAAGCCTGGGCTACCAAACTCTTTGACCTGACTGTTCGTTTGCTGCCCCATCCTGAGCTAGGGTCCGAGCTCCCTGAACTGCCTGTTTACTTGCTGCCCTGCTCTGAACCAAGGCAGGGAATTCTGGACTAACTGTGTTTATTTGCTGCCCTGCCCTGACCTAGGGCCAGAGCTCTCTATGAACTAACTGCTTTTGCTTGCTGTCCTGCCCTGCACCAGGACAAGGGCTTCTGAACTGTTTGCCACTTGCCCGCCCTGAAGCAAGGCTGGGCTCTGAATGGTTTGCATGTTGCCCACCCTGAAGCAGGGCTGGGCTCTGAACTGTTTGCCTCTTGGCCCGCCCTGAACCCAGGCCGGGTTTACTGGACTATCGATTGACCTCTTTTTGTTGGTGTCGCCCGAGACCCTGACTTGTACTATTGACTTGGGGGTTTGTTTTAAGCGCCCGCAGCAGTGGGGCGGAGTGGTCGCTCACTGACCCGGAGGTGGAGGAGCCCCTCTGGGAGGCCTAATCAGCTACAAGGGCAAACTATGGAAAGAAAATTGGGCAATTGGTATTTGGTGGCTTAGAATAAAGCAAAAGCAAAAAGTCTCTCCTATGAAGCTATACAGGCAGTGTGACTGTGCATGGAAAAATACACATCAGGTGCTATGGGTGTTAGCATGAGTATAACAAAAGATGTTCAATGTGAGAAATTCCTCTGGAAAGGTAAGTTATCAGTTATATTTTAGTATTACAGACCAAGTAGGTCAACGCAGTCTCCTGATTTATAGGGCGGCTTGAAGCAATCTAATCCAGTTCAAAATTGCACATCATAAAACCAGATATTTAAAAAAAAAAACTTTCCCATGCATTTTTAAAATAAATGTAAGGTACAAAAGATTAGCAAGTAAAAAGAGATAAAAAAGAAGCTATTTTAAGCAGTATGTTGACTTTGTTAGACAATTTCAGTCAGGCCTGCGCCCCAGTCTTACCAAAGATTAGCACAGTCCAGGAAGCTGCAGCTGGTATGTCAAAAAATTGACAGTAGCAGTGATGGTAAAATATAATTGTTTGGAAAAGAAATATTAAACAGCAAGCCAATACTAATGAATAAATTAAAAAGTAATCCCAACTAATAGAATCAGAGAATCATAGAACACTAGAACTGGAAGGGACCTTGAGAGGTCATCGAGTCCAGTCCCCTGCCCTCACAGCAGGGACAAGCACCGTCTAGATCAGGGCTACTCAACTTTGGAGCTACGGGGGCCACAATGACACTTGCAGCACATGCCGAGGGCCACAACTTAAGTGTGGTTGCATATACATGCAGATATATGCAAATAGCTTCTTTCACACTGATGGGCATAAATACAAAGATTAAGGCAAGACTACACAACACGCAGACCCCATTTAAGTCGGTTCTGCTGATATTAACAAAATATAATATTTACCCAATTTCCACCCATATGACAGCACTTTTAATGAGCAATGACAGTCCAGGAATTTAACTACTAAAATGTAAATTAACAGAAGAATATATTGGCTACATTTTTGTTTTGGCTTCCACCCGTGGGCCGCACGTTGAGCCCTGTATAAACCCAAACTGCACCATGGGCTGCAAACTGTGAGGCTACAGTTACAGATTCAGAGTAGTCCTGGTCTAGATCATCCTCGATAAATATCTATCTAACCTGCTCTTAAATATCTCCAGTGATGAAGATTCCACAACCTCCCTAGGTAATTTATTCCAGTTTCTAACCACCCTGACAGTTAGGAAGTTTTTCCTAATATCCAACTAAACATCCCATGCTGCAATTTAAGCTCATTACTTAAATTATGTACACGTATACCTTGTATCCAAAGGCAAAATCAGGCCTTGAAAAGGTCACAAATAAAAACAATCACCCATTCCAAATTCCAAAACCTAACTAAAACAAACTTAGTTACCTACTAATCCTGTCCCCATTGAATTCAATAGGAATTTTGCCATTAACTTCAAAGGAGCCAGAGTTTGCCATAATGGACAGGCCCTCAGCTGGTACAAGTTGTCATAGCTTAGATTTCAGTGGAGCTACCATATTTACGCTAATAGAGAGTGGCCCCAATTCCTGGCTATGGACCTTGAGTAGTCCTTTATACCAGTGCAAGGGGAGTGTGGTTGTTGACCAGACATTTATGTGTGAGGCTACAGTTACAGAGTCAGAGAAAATAACATCATCCAGCCAACCTCTTCTCTCCCCTCTGAAATCCTGGATCAAAACAGCAGAGGTTAAAGGAGCTTTCCAGTTACTGGAATGGACAACAATGCACCTGGCATGGACAACAATGAGTGTGGGGGGGGGAGGGGCAGTCAAAGGATGCAGCTGACCCAGGGCCCAGCAAGTCAAAAGAGTTCAGGGCTCCTAGTTGCCATTACCATGATAGTGGCAACAGTCTAAACCCCAGGACCTTTAAATCACTGCGGAGCCCTATGTGGCACACTGCAGAGCCCTGGGCAGTGTGTTCCAGACAGCATGGAGGACTTGGGGGTGCAGTCCAAGCGGTGCTATTTCCGCCCGAGGCCCCACCCCTTCTTTGAGCGTGGAGCTCTCCCCCGACCTTGCCCAGGGGTCCAGCAACTCTGTTGACCCCCCTGCCTGCATGAAAGTTTAATAAAATTTGCAGCCTGCTGCTTAATTAAATGTATGTGCCCATCCTCATGTTGCCACTTTATCCACATCAGTAGCCAGTGCTTTCAGAACAGAGAGCACATTTGCTAAATAAGAAGGGTCGACTTTTATACAGCCACTTTTCAAAGTAGACAGAGAATCAAGAAAAGAAAGAGTGATTCTATCCAGACATGTGCAGTTGTGAAGCTGAACCAGTATCTTGTGAGATGGCACCTTCCTCATTCCACACAAAAAAGCCAGTGGTGGGGGTGGCAATCTTGTAAGTTTTCATTCAGTGTTTAGAACAATCATTTCAAAGAGCCACTGGGCCAGAGAGAATGTTAGAGTAAAAAATACAGGACAACCTGGAATTACTAGTACATGAGCCACATTATGACCTAAATGGCATCAGAGAGACTTGGTGGTATACATCTCATAACTGCAGTATTGGTATAGAGAAGTATAGTGTAGTTTGTTCCTGAAGGATGGGTAGAGAAAAAAGAAAGGTGGTGTTGCGTTATATAGAAAGGATATAGATACTTATTCTGAGATCCAGAAGGTGGTAAGAGGCAACCTGAAAGTCTCTGGATAATGTAGGGATGTTAAGGATCTCTAATAGACCACCAAATCTGGAGAAGGAAGTTCTAGAAAAAATAACAGAAATACCCAAACCACGAGACCTGGTAGTAATGGGTGACTTTAATTACCCAGACATCTGTTGGCAAAGCAGTATGGAAAAACACATTTCCAGTGCATTCTTTGAAAGAACTAGGGACAACTTTTTGTCTCAGAAAGTAGAGTAAGTAGCAGAGGCATAGTCATAGAGGGGACTAAGTGGGCTGTAGCATCCAGGCCCATCAAATCTGAGTAGGGAGGTAGCACTGCCATTGTGGCCTGGAGTATCCCTTGAGCACTTGAAATCCAAGATGGAGCTATGTGCTTGCCCTCCAGAAAGCTATGCCAGTCTGTCTTGCCATTTTTTCTGAGTTGCGAGCCAGCGGGTCCACACCGCCCTTTCCTTTAGGGGCTGCCCAGCCACAGGAGCACAAACTAGCATGCAGTGCCACACACAATGAAGCGGCAAAGAATAGTGCCACAGAGACATATTAGTCCTAGCTATTCTACCACCCTCTTCTTCTCCCTCCCTTGTAGAATACCGTAGGGCTGCTAATGTTGTGGAGGAGAAAGACTGGAAAGGATGCAACAGGAACAACCACCTCACGCATGGAGGTCTCCGCCCTCCCCTGTACAGAATTCAGCATGGGCCATTTGTGCTGGGAAATCCACATGATCCTCAGTGTGGGATGGTCTCCTCCCACACTGCTAGAGGGGGAAGGGTTAGATTTACACCGGCGGGGGCTTCCAAGGGTGCTGCACTTGGGTTCCTGCCATGACTACGATGCGCAGTGCCATGCCTGGCCTGTGAGAGTGCAAGGTGAGGAGGAGGAGCCATGGCTTCCCTCCCCCCCACCCAAAAGGTGAGTTGAGCCTAAAGGAGAAGAAGTTGCTGATGGTGAGGCATGCAGGTCCCCAGCTTGGCAGGTGAAGCCTTGTGTCTGGTGGCACTGGAGCTAGGAAGAGAGCATGGCATCAGGGGAGAAGCTGAGGTAGAGCATGGCATCAGGGTAGCAGAGTCTGTCATTCCTACCCACTTGAAAGTCAGGACCCACCTACATTTCTCATTAGTCCAGAGGGACAGCCATTTTAGACTTGATTCTGACCAATACGGAGGAACTGGTTGCGACAGTGGAAGGCAAATTGGGTGAAAGTTATCATGAAATAATAGGATGAAAGAAAGAAGTGAGGGCTACAGAATAAGGGCAACTTTTTTAAAAAAGCAGAAAAATAACAAATTCAGAGAAATGGAAGTGAGGCCAATGGGAGGAAAATGTAATGGATAAAAGAGTTCAGGAGAGCTGGCAGCTTCTCCAGGTGACAGTATTAAATGCACAACTGCCAGCTA
Source organism: Rafetus swinhoei (assembly GCA_019425775.1). Lineage (NCBI taxonomy): Eukaryota > Metazoa > Chordata > Testudines > Trionychidae > Rafetus > Rafetus swinhoei. Next base: position 231,747,640 of record CM033437.1, read on the forward strand.
TTCCAATGTAAAGGAAAGATAGGAATAATAGTAAGAGGACAATATAACTCAGTCAAGAACTCTTTCCTTACATTAAAATCAAGAAAAAAAAAGGTAAAAAAGTGGAAAAGCAAGTAACTTGCTAAGGAGTACAAAAGCACAAACATAAGGACAAAATCAGAAAGGCTAAATGCCAAAATGAGTTACATCTAGCAAGGGACACAACAGGTAATAAGAAGAGGTTCTTTAAATATGTTATGGGAAAAAAAACCATGACGGAAAGTATAGGTTCTCCACTTAGTGGCAAAGGAGAGCTAATAAGTGTTAACATCAAGAAGACTGAAGTTTTTAATGCCTATTTTGCTTCAGTCTTCACTAAAAGGTCAATAGTGACCAGTCACTCAACACAATATTAACAAAAAGGGCAGAGAAATACAAGCCAATTTAGGGGAAAATAGAAATAAGAATATATAAATAAATTAGATGTGTGCAAATTGGTAAGGCTTCATGGAATTCAGGGTATTTAAGGATCTAGCTAAAGTAATCTTGGCCTATTAGCAATGATCTTTGAGAAGTCACGGAGGATAAATGAGGTCCCAGAGGACTGGGAAGAGCAAACAAAGTGCCTATTCTTATAAAGAGGGCCCAGGGAATTACAGACCAGTCAACCTAACTTTGATACCTGGAAAGATAATGAAACAAATGATTAAACAATCAATTTGTAAGCACCTAGAAGATAATAAGGTCATAAAGAAAGGACAGTATGGATCTGTCAAGAATAAATCATGCCAAACCATTCTATTTTCCTTCTTTAGCAGAATTACTTGTCTAGTTGATGGGGGTGAAGCAATAGACATGATATGTCTTGATTTTAGTAAGACATTATGATAAGCAAACTGGGGGAATGTGGTCTATAGGAAATTACTGTGAGGTGGGTGAACAAGTGATTGAAAGACCATGATCACTGAGTATTTATGAATGGTTCACTATCAAATTGGGAGGTATTATCTGGTGGGATCCTACAGAGGACATTCTTTTTATTAATTACTTGGATAACAGAGCAGAGCGTATGCTCACAAAATTAGTGGATGACAACAAACAAGGAGAGGTTGCTAGCTCGTTGGAGGACAGGGTTATATTTCAAAGTGACCTTGCTAAATTGGAGAATTGGCCTAAACTCAACAAGATGAAATTCAGTAAAGACAAATGCGAAGTACTTCACTTAAAAAGGAAAAGCTAACAATACAGCTACAAAATGGGGAATAAGTAGCTAGATATTAGTAATGCTAGAAAGGCTGTGGGGGTTATAGCGGATCACACATTGTATGTAAGTTGATGTGATGCTGTTGTGAAAAAGCTAATGTCATTCTGGGGTGTATTAACAGGTCTGCTATATGTAAGACACAGGGGCTATGTCTGTACTGCCCAGTCTTGCGCAAGAACATATGCAAATGGGGCACGGTGATGAATATTGCTGTGCCCCATTTGCATATTTAATGAGCCACCATTTTTACTCAAGGGGCTTTTGCGCAAGAAGGAGCAGTCTACACTGCTCCTTCTTCTGCAAAAACCCCCTCTTGTGCAAGAGCCGTTCTGCCTGAAAATAAGCATCAGAAAGGCTCTTGTGCAAGAGGGGGGTTTGTGCGCAAAAATGGCAGCTCATTAAGTATGCAAATGAGGTGCGGCGATATTCATTGCCACACCTCATTTGCATATGTTCTTGTGCAAGACTGGGCAGTGTAGATGTAGCCAGGAGGAATTTGTCCCACTGTGCTTTGCTCTGCTTAGGCTTCAGCTTCAATTCTAAGAGCCACACTTTAGGGAAGAGGCAGATAAATCAGAGAGAGTTCAGAGGACAGCAACAAAAATTAATGAAAGATTTAGAAAATCAGAACCTACGCGGAAAGGTTAAAAAAAAGTGGGGTTTGTTTAGCCTTGAGAAAAGAAGACAGATCAGGGATCTAAATCTTTCAAATATATTAAGGACTGTTATAAAGAAGCCTTTGATCGATTGTTCTCTATGTCCACTGAAGGTAAAACAAGAAGTAATGGGCTTAATCTGTAGCAAAGGAGGTTTAGATTAGATGTTAGGAAAATCTTCTCCCATAATTAAAAGAATAGGTAAGTTCTAGAACAGACCTCAAAGGCAGGCTGTGGAATCACTGTAATTGATGGTTTTAGGAATATGTCGGGCAAACACCTGTCAGGGATAACCTAGGTTTACTTGATCCTGTCTCAGCTCAGAGGGCTGGACTAGGTGAATTCTCCAGATCCTTTCCAGCCCCAGGCAGTGGGTATAATAGGCCAGGAGTCTCACCTCCTGCAGTGCAGCCTCCAGGCCCTAGTTACTGATGAACCCAGGAAGCTGAATAGCACGTATCATATCCTCAGCTGCTCTGGAACCTGCAAGGGGCATAATAAAAAGTAACACTCACCTCTCCCCATCAATTTCTGCAGCATCCCGTCGACTTCCCTTACTTCTCATGACTCTGTGGAGTACTGAGGTCAACAGGGGGCACCATCAGCAGTCGATTTAGTGGGTCCTTATGAGACCCACTGAATTGAACTCCAGAAGATCGATCTCTGGAACGTCAATCTCGGGTTAAGTGTAGACCTGCCCTTGGGTGCCTACAAACTTCAGTTGACTCAAAGCAGAGTTACATAAATGTAACTGCATACCAATATTTGTCTAGGGTAACAAAATTACTTCAGACAATGTAGCAGAAATTGATTAAAGGTTAAATTCCTGCATCTAGTGGATTTGGTGCTGAGGTCTGCAGGGATGTGTTCAACTGACTCACCTAGAGGCAGGTTGTAGTGTTTCATTACTTCTCTGTATGCATTTATATGCAGTGAGCCTGTTGCTTATTTACACCAAAATCCTTTTATACCAATTTGGGTCCTTAGTACAAATGAGAATCAGGCCCAGCCTGCTAAATCAGAACATGGTGGATCAACTTCACCTCTAACAGTTTGGTGTAACCGTACTGAAATCAATAGGATTGACACCAGAAATGAACTGGACCTAATAAATCTGATTCTAATACACTGAAAGGCTGCTTCACACCACTTTGGAAGTAAAGTTAATCTACATTCACTTTAACACTGGCAAGGTGATGTAAAGCAGCCTCAGTGTAAATGAGTGTATTTTTGTAACTCTTTCCATACACCTTGTCTAAATCTTTGTTTTTTAGGCACACTCATATAGCACATCAAGCTTTTATTGTCAATTTAACTTTAGATAATATTCAATAATCACTTCTTATTCCTGTTTAAAGTATGGCTTAATTGAAATGTACAGTATGTTTCTACAATGAGTATTGTTTGTAAGCTCTGTTTCTTTTTCAAATTTCCAATATAAACAATCTTGTAGGAAGGTAATTAAAGCCATCTGCTTCTTGGTAGCCCTGTTACCTTTGCAGCAGCGTTTACATTTTCCCCCTTTAACTTGGGGAATTAAATTTCCATAAAATTTTATCTTAGTCACTTGTGAACCATCACAAAAACTGCTTGTGGCAGTACAATTCCTCTAGAAGAAAAGACATATGCTATTAACTTTTCCTTCTAAACAAGCTTTTAGTTTGCATAAGTCAAAGTCTTTCTGAATCCTACTTTTGTTCTTTGTGCTGTCAGAAAATATACACATCTAAGTTCTTGAAGCATTATGGTATTTATAACAAGAAAAGTGCCCACTTCTATTGTAGCTCTCTTCTGAGATCCCACATTGCTTTGTGGACATTAGTTTTCATAATTCTATCAGGCAGTAGATAAGCGCTGAAGTCCATGGAGTGCTGTTGATTGACATCTGCTGAGTTTTATTATATTTTATTATACCCATTGTATAGATGAATAAACTGAGACACAGATCATACAATCAATGGCAGAAACAATGCCAGCATGTTCTGGCACTGACTCATAGCTTGATATTGTTACTCTGGCAAAATTCAATGGATCCATGACCTTACCATATTTATGTTCTGTAAAGATGTGGCTACAATGTGGCCCAGCCTAAAGCAGCTATGCAAAGTGGGAATAAGATACATTACACCCCTTCCCAGTGCCTTGAGCAGCTGTATTAGCTCTCCTTATGTCATGGCTTGGGTGAGGGAAAACAGAGCAGGGTCTAATGTACTTGGTTCTTTGCCTCTTCTCATTGCATAGGTGGGAGGAAAAATGGAGGAGTGAGCATTAGTTCGCTGCATTAGTCAATGAATTAGCTAGCGGTGCTAGACCAGTGACAGAAGAAAGTTGCATCATATAAACAGGTGCTGTAAGTTACTTCCTCCCAGGAGAAAAGAGATGACATGGGGAAAATGGCTCCTTTCTGATTCAATAATTCCTTACCGGGGCGCCTCTTTACATGGGGCTGTGCCAAAAGGCTCATTGTAGTGCTCAGTAACTCATATTCCTTATTCCTCCCATACCACAGCTCCTTGCCCCCACATCAAAATGCTTTTTGCTTTTGTTCCTTATTTTCAAATGATATGTTAGGGGGAAAAAATTGGTAACAGTGTCATGTCATTTCAGCATAACTGTATGTTTAAATAGCTGAGTCCATTTTCAAGGGAGAAGAAGCAACTTGTCAGAGCCCAGGGTAAGTTTTGGTAATTAATCTTTATTGCTTCAGTGATACATCTTTCCTCACAGCTGAATCCAACGCACTTTCCATCACAAAGACTGAACTACCTGATCCTTTTATTCTTGTTCTATTTCAATCTTCATTCAGAACAAACCAAACAGAAACATTGGTCACAATATTTGCCAAGGTTAGTCTCATTGTTAAAGAAACAGGAAGGCAAAAAGATCCCAGGGGCTTTCGGCTTCTTTTAAAATGCACTGTGAAAGTTCCAATATACCTGATGCTCATTGGCTGAAAAGCTCAATAAAAGAGCTATGTTTTATTTTATTTTATTTTATTTTATTATGAGATATACATATTTTTTATTGGAAAAGCTATTTGGCATAGCACTTTTTGATTTTAACTATAGTTTGTTACCTGTACATTTCAATGATGCTATGTGTTTTTATCCTGAAGTTCCTAGAATTCTACGGTGAAACTTAAGGAATGAAAATTATAATTAATAATTCTTCTTGTCTGTAGTATGGCAACCTGACTAGACCGGATGAATATTCATATTCTTAATTCCAAGCCAATAAAACATTTTCCTAAATGAATAAAAACTGAAAATAGTCAGGTTAACTATTTTTATTAAATGATTATCTGCTCTTTCTGGATGTATTCAGTTTTGCCATTGCATTCTCTAATGATTGACTCATTAATCTAGTAGTGCAACTGTACATGTGTTTTTTTGGTTATGACCAATTGAAATTATAATTATGATTTTGTTGCCCATGGAAGTTGTACAAAAGCAAATTCTGGATTTGCATTTTAACAGCTCATTCGTGCTGTTTAAACCCAGTGGTCTTCCTGTCTTATGTACTATTTTCCATATGAATATGACGTCTTGCAAGCATTTGACATTTCATTTAAAGAAACCTGATCTTCCTTAACTCTTGTTATTATAGCTTAGCTGTTATGGAAAGAGCAAGAAAATGCTTGTAATGTTACAGAAATAAATGGGACAGAGATTTCTAACATGTGAAATTTGCCCTGTAGAGTAAGCCTATGCAATAGTTAAGTACCACTTAAGCACCATTTTGGGAACTTAAATGGGACTTAAGTTTTGAACGTGCCTGGTGCAGACCCTCAGCAGTGGGGAATAATACCCAAAAAGAGTATCTGTCAGAGCTGACTTTCTCTTTCTCTTGTAAATTTAGCACTCAGGAAAAGTGCTAGATTAAAAATCTTGGGAGCTAAAGTGCTGTCCTTCATGGGACAGCAGAGCTAGTCCCCTGTCCACATGGCAGGACCAACATCCCTGACAGTGTCTGTCTAAGCTGCTCTTAGATATCTCCAGGGATGGTGATTCCACAACTCCACTAGGTAATTTATTTCAGTGTTTAACCACCTTGACACTTAGGAAGTTTTCCCTAATGTCCAACTTAAACCTCCCTTGCTATCATTTAAGCCCATTGTCTTAACTATGGTCTGTGTCTTAGAGTGTAACCCATTGGATAATAAAGTCCTCTTCTTATCTTCAATTCTGACAGGGTACAAAGAGTGGGAACACAAGCTTTTCCACACAGACCCACAAAAGAAGCATTAACGCACCCACACAGCCCTAGAGATTACATCTGTACGGCAGAACAGATAGGCAGACAGTTTGGTTGAGTCACAGGGGATGGAGGTGTAAGTTAAAAGAGAAAAAAAATGTAACAATTGATATGTAGGAACAAACCAAACAAATGGCTTTTGAAGTCGAGACCTGATATAGTCTCTCTCCTAGAATAAAAGTTAAGATATCACTACAAGAATGACTGAGGAGTTGGCTGCCTCAGTGTTGTTGCCAACTCTCCAGGACTATCCTGGAGTAAGATTTTGTCATGTGATGACATCTCCAGGCTTTCGTGCATATAAAGTTGGCATTCTTATTCCTCAGGGATGTTAAGAAGAATAATTAATGTTCATAAAACTCTTTGAAAGTGAAAAGGGCTAGAGAATTGCTAACTTCATGGTTACTTCCACCACAAAGATCTTTGGACGCTTTTGTCTTTTAACATTAACCCTATTTTGAATGAGAAACAGGTTTTCAGGGAAGTAAACTGGCACAAGCTGTGTTGACTTAGATGATGCTACATTGATTTACACCATCTAGGGGTTTCACCCCCTGAATCCATTAGTGCTGCAAAAATCCTTTGGATTCTCCCTATTTCAGAATGATTTATTAGCTAGCTGCCCCGTGACATATGTAGCCATAAGGTATATTTTCTTAATGATGTGTAGGAAAAAAGAATATGGGACAAAGCCTGCTCGGTTATGTTGGTATAGATCACAGTAAATCCATTGATTTCAGTGGAATTTATTTGGATTTCAATAGGTGTAACCAAAGCAGAATTTGGCCCTGGGTCTATACAATGTCCAGCGTAGTTTTGTGGGGCAACACTTGTTTAATAGTCATTGGGCTAGAATCTCAGCTGGTGTCAGTTGGCATCACTCCACTGACTACAGTGGAGCTATGCCAGTTTATAGCAGCTGAAGATCTGGCTTATTGACATTTGGAATTATTTTTAAAGTCTGTGTGGTGAGATTTTATAACTAAGAACAGAATAATCTAAGAAGCGTGGGGATTTTTATAAGAAAATTGATTGATTGATTGATTGATTGAAGGCAGGTTCATGTGAAGAGCCCACTGGAGTAAACTGTGTTGTGTCATGTGTGCGTGTTTGTGTGTGCCACTTCTTCCTACAGTTCAGAATACTAATAATAATTCAGAATAATTTTCCATTAATGAGATTTCAGCAGCTTGCCAGAGTTGTCACACGCCTTGATGTCTTTGAGCTTCTTCCTTGGACGCTGCTGAAATCCCGCATGCAACTGCTCCACTTGGCTATCATCCAGGAAGAGTTTTCTCCAGCTGCTTTGGTTTATTGTGTATCAGCTTCCAGAATTTGAGATCACAAGTCAAGCAAAAAAGCTAAATGTAAATGCATTCACAACAGCCAGCACCCACAGAGCCTGTGCTCCAGGAAGTCCCCATGCCTGTTCTCAAACTTTTTGTTCACCAAGTTGCTTTCAAGATTTCTGGGGTTACGCCTATCTATAATAACAGAGCAACAAATGTCAGTTTGAATTTATGGAATGAATTTTTTTTAAAAAAGAAGAAAACAAAAAATGGCCTCCCATCTATAGTGGAGTCCTTAGAAAGGCCATTTCAGATACTTTCCTTAGTAAGCTAGGATTGAAGTGCTAATGTTCAAATCTCAATGGATAGAGAAACAAATACGTGGAACGACTGAGATTCACAGTTCTTAATCTCTGCAGTCTCAGGAAATTAATTGTGTGGGATATGCGCTTCTAATACTGCTGCTGCTCCAGAGGAAGTCACATCCCTCCATGTACCTCAGATAGTTTTCTCTTCTGCAAACTTGAATGTAACAGCTAATCATTTTTATCATCATTTTATGGGATAGAAGTTTTTTCTTTCAACTTTATAAAGAAAAATTTGGCTATATATTAGTAGCAGATATTGCAAGTGAAACAATACAGGTGAGACAAAATGAAGTAGATGAGACAGTGTTCTCTCTCTCTCTCTCATCTCTGGCTGCAATGTGTTATTATAATGATATCCAAATCATAGATATGTAAAACACAAGGGCTACATCTAGACTGGCATGATTTTCCGCAAATGCTTTTAACGGAAAAGTTTTTCCATTAAAAGCATTTGTGGAAAAGAGCGTCTAGATTGGCACGGACGCTTTTGCGCAAAAGCACTTTTTGAGGAAAAGCGTCCGTGCCAGTCTAGACACGGTTTTGCGCAAGAAAGCCCTGATCGCCATTTTTGCCATCGGGGCTTTTTTGCGCAAAACAGTCCTGAGCTGTCTACACTGGCCCTCTTGCGCAAATACATTTGCGCAAGAGGGCTTTTGTCCGAGCGGGAGCAGCATAGTATTTGCGCAAGAACACTGACAATCTTACATCAGATCGTCAGTGTTCTTGCGCAAATTCAAGCGGCCAGTGTAGACAGCTGGCAAGTTTTTCCGCAAAAGCAGCCGCTTTTGCGGAAAAACTTGCCAGTCTAGATGCAGCCAAGAAGATGGAAGAATGTCAAAATTATAGATACACATGCATGAAGGCTGTGATCCAGCAAATCATGTAAGCAAATTCCTAACTTTAAACATGTGAGTAATCTCCTTGAAAGTTAAGGACAAGCTTAAGTGCTTGGATGGATCATGGTCCAAAGGGTCAAATCCATTCTCATTTTTAAGTTTTGATATCCTATGGTGTCAGAATTGTGGTAGAAAAAGTAGCTGTCTGAAAACACAGCACCTTTACAGTGCATGTGTTCCAAGATTATTCATTCTTTTTTACAAATTGGGAGGAAGGGATCCACAAAAATCTTTTGGAGTGCCTCCTGTAACAAAACAAGGCTCAAGAATGAAGCTAAAGAAAGGTTGTTCTCTCTCATAGCTCCAAGAAAATGTGCTGGATTTATACAGTTGATCAAACATCTTTTCCAGACTTTCCTGGAGAGGATTAGAACTTCATTGGCTCTCTCAGTAACACCTGAACACTTTATAACCAATGAAGGTGTTGCCAGGTTTTTATTAGTACCATGAGGCAACTTAATGGAATGGTACATGTGCATTTTATATGTGATGCAATCTTGTTTATTTAGACAAAAATCACTGGACTCCTAATTTGCTCACCTGTGCATGATACATGATGTGTGCCTGAAAGAAGGGAGCATTTCTTTCAAAAAGTTCAAAATCCTACTTTGTCCTCTATGCATGTGGAGAGCCATAAAATTGGGGTATATGTCAAAAATTTTCCAATAAATCTGTTTTCAACTGGAAATTGGGGTTTCAGCTAGATAGTATCTTTTACAGAAAGTATCTCTTTACACACACACACACACACACACACACACACACACACACACACACACACACACACACACACACACACACACACACACAGGTTTGAAAACCCAAAACTGAAGTTTTTGTCTGAACTCCCAAAGTTTTCAGGCTTTGGATTTTTGATAAAAAGTTGGAATTTTCTGAGGGATAAAAAACCCTTTTGTTAGACAAGTTCTACTCTTGATGATCTACAGTACAGCGGATTTTGAAAACTCACAAAGCAGCTACATACCATCTGTTTTTGAGACTGAGATACAGTATCCATGATCTGATGGGAAGGCTTTCCCTTAGATAAATAATGTCTTGCTCCTTGTATAAGGGCTTGTCGTCACTGGCCCCAAGATCAATGCTCCGGAAATTGATCTCTTAGAGTGTGATTTAGTGGGTCTAATAAGGACCCACTAAATCAACCACTGATAGCACCCTCATCAACCCCAGCACGCCACTGGGATCACAAGGAGTAAGGTAAGCTTCTTCCACCGACTACCTCCCCCCGCTCACAGTGGGGACACTGAAGAAATTCAACCTAAGGTACATTGACTCCAGCTACGCTATTCTCGTTGCTGGAGTTGCATATCTTAGGTTGACTTTTAGGCCTCAACCTGGCATAAATTTTCACCATCAGTGGCTATTCACATTGCTTGCTATATTTGTTGGACTTTGTTGTTGTTATTATCGTGTTGCTACCATCTATGGGATCAAATTCTTTTGTTTTTTCCCAACACATCTCTCTTTAGTAAGTGTGGTAATGTGGAGGTGCTAGCTATTGACTTTGCCTATTTCATTATACTAGACAAAATCTTCCCTCCATTTTTTTTTCTCTCTCCAATGATGTTTAAGTGCATTATATACTGGCAATTTTTAACCCTTTATTATATATTCCTGAAAAGCAGCCTAGCATGGAAGAGTTAGCCTAGGTCTGGAAGGAATTCCTGAGTTCTAGTCCCAATTCTGCAACTGACTTGCTATCTGACCTTAGGCAAGCCACTTAATGGCTCTGCCACAATTTCCCCATTTGTAAAATGAGATTAATATTTACTTACCACAGAGGGTTATTTTAAAGACTGATTATTGTTCATATGGTGAGTTCAACATGTACAGATATATACATGCTAAGGATTAAGTGTGTGATAAATCAAAGAGTTTTCTTTTCTGATGTTCTGTTCTGAAACATTGAAAACTGTATACTGCATATGGTATAATTGTTATTGAATTCCATTGTTGATGTGATTAAATCCTCTTCCTTATGCTCTGGTAAATCTTTTTTAAATATAGATTATTTTAATTAGCGATGAGCACATTGGTTTGGATAAAATAAGAGCCAACCTGAACCTGAACTTTTACACACAAACTTAAACCAAAGCTCTTTTTTTGAGGTTCATATTTAATTTAGCTGCTGTTTTCAGTTTTCTTAATTAATTTACATTTTTGCATAATGCTGTACATCCTGTCTCCAGCTGGTAATGGAAAGGTTCTAAATACCAAGAAAAAAGATATTTTTGGACTTTCTTCCCTCAAACAGACTTCTTGCAGTCCTCACTTTAGATTTAACACTGTTCTTAATAAGACAAAGTTCTTTTTGAAATCATTAAGATTTTTTATATGAATGTAAGGTAGAATTTGGCCCTATACTGGCAGAATTTAAATTTGCAAATAGTTTATGCTAAGCATCTGAACTTTTTTTGGCCTTTCCTCATTGAACCTCTGAACTTTGATAATTAGGCTAGCTTCTGATTTCTTAGATTTTCTTTATCCGCTGGTAAAGTTAATAGATTGACTCTGCTATCCCCACCATCCCCCAAATCAAATCTTCTCTGTAGTTTGTACGAGCAGTTAGAGAATTACTTTTATTTTTGTGGCAGTTGAGGATTTATAAGATCAAGTCTCGCACTTTCTGCTGCTGTGGGAAAGTAGTTCTCAGGCTGTCTTGTACTGCAAAGTATAGATAAGATAGATTTTTAGGTCTAGAACTTCTCATTGACTTCAGTGAGACTAGTCACGTGAGCAAATGCTCACCAAAACAGCAAGGCTTCCACTCCAACCTTTATACACCCAAGATCACTTTTTAAATGACAGACCAAGCCAAGATCTACTGCCCCACCCCTTTCTATTCTCCTCCTCTCCATCACTTGCTATCCCCAATCCTTATACTGCTGCTTTTTTTTTTTTTTTTTTTCCAATTCTTCTGTAGGAAGAGGTTTTTCCAACATTTGGCCTGTCTAGACTGGACCAAATGTCAGAAACCTCCCTTCTTTTGGAAGCCCCCTTATTCCTTGTGGAAAGAGGAATATAGGGGTGACCAAAAGAGCATGTTTGCTCTTCCACTAAAAAAAGCGGAAGAACAAATGCATCCCTGGATGCAGAAGAGTTTTTCTGGGATATCTGCAGAATCCTGAAAAACTCCTGCAGTCTAGCTGTACCCTCACTGGGTTGAGACAGGATGTGTAGGTTCTGGGGTGGGAATGAGGGATTTGGGTGTGGGAAAGGGTGAGAGGTGCAAGCTCTGGGAGGAAATCTGGATGCAGGAGGAGGTGGAGAAGGGGACGCTGGCTCGGGGAAGGGGCTCCAGGCTGGGCAGTGTTGGGGTACTAAGCAAGCCACAGGCTTGTGGATGTGAGGGTGCAGGAATTTGGGTTGGGGTATATGAGGGGCTCAGGGCAGGGGGTTCCAGTGTATGATAAGCTCAGATCTAGGCTCTGGGGGAAGGGGGAGTGCAGGAGAGGCTGTGGCCATGGCACTAGAATGTGGCTAGTGAGGCTCAGTTCTGTCATCTTTACTCATCTAAAATAGTACCAGTCTGCAATGAAGTCATACCCAAAGATAAGGCCTCGTTTTCACTCCATGGAAGATCATCGCTGCCGTGATCGATCTTCTGGAGTTCGATTTAGTGAGTCTAGTTAAGACTTGCTAAATCAAATTCAGAGGGCACCCCCATCAGCGGCCAGTACTCCAGCCCTTGCCAAGAGTAAGGGAAGTCAATGGGAGTGTTTGCTCCCGTCTGCCTCCTCCTATGAAGATGCCTCCAAGCTCGGCTTAAGGTAAGCTGACTCCAGCTAGATATTCTATGTAGCTGGAGTTGCGTAGCTTAAGCTGAGCTGCCCAGGTCTAGTGTAGACCTGGCCTAAGAGTGGCAAAACCTGGGCTCAAATTAGTACTGAATAGACCTCAGTGAATAATTTGCTCTCCTTGTGCAGCCCTAATTTACACCAGAACTAGGCAGACCTGAATCAAGGTCTGCCTAGTGGGCTCCCAGCCCATCAGTAACTTTCAGTCTGTCTGCATGTGGTCAGATGGGGTAGCAAAATCAAGCTTTCAAGCCCACAAACAGTTGCGCCTACCTTGAATGTATTCATTATTTTGAATATTTTTTTCCATATGGACTAAACAGACAGTTTGCAAAGTACAGCACTGCTCAGGGTGAGGAAGGTTGGCAAAATTTGGCCTCTTTGTTAGCCTTGAGTTTTAAACAAATTTTCCATAAAACATACATTTTATTCCAAATTTGACCAAATTAAACTGTTGCAGTGTTCCACCCACTTGTGGGTGAGGCAATCCCTATGAATGGTTAACTGCCTCACTAGGGTGTACTGCTAAAGCTTTCTTAGTGTTGTATAGCGTCAATTAAAAGATATTAGGAAGTCCAAAGTATTGTTGGGCTGGTTCCTGAGGTATAGGCAAGACTCTCCTGGCCACCAGCATTTTTACCACTGAATCATCTAGCCCTTCCAAGAGCATGGGCAGATGGCTACGTACTCGGCACTCCTGTACATTGTGTGCAAACAGCTGCTGCTCTTTCAACCATCCGTAGAGTCTCACTGTTAGTGATTATGGCAGGAATATTTTTTGAACGTGTGGGGAAAGAGGGCCAGCATAGACAAGATCATTCATTTCATATGGTATTTTTCCTCTGTAAGGAGCTCAGGATTTGACTCATAATTACATCAATTACTAATCAAGGGAGACTCAATTCTACAAGGTGCTGTGCACCCTGACTCCAAGGGGATTTCATAGCTATTATTGTGTGACACAGAAGATGATTTAATTCTGCCAGAATGCATTGTACTTCATTCAGTGAGAGCCACGTTGGTTAGTTCTGTTGTCATCTACAATTGCATTCCCTGGTCCGCTAAGGACTGAGGAGAAAAGCCACTAAGAAGAGAAGAGGGGAAGACATTGAACAAATCTGGAGGCAGAACATTACACAAAATTTGAAGCAGGCTTACACCAAAATATATTTTGACTTTATTTATAATAACAATAAATAATGTCACTGTTTTAATTTTTTTTAAATATTAACATACACTACTGTACTTCTTGGTTGAGGCCAGGATAAGTACAAACTAGAAGTGGTCTAAATGTTTCAAAATTCAAAATTAAATGAAGAAGAGATACTTTTTTCAGGAAAAATTTCATAGAAAAAAATTCACAAAAGTAATTTCTATTTTCTGGCCAGTGCTAGTGCTGATCTAACATTGTGCTGTACTCCTTTTTATCTGCAGATCTCAAAATAGTGTGTAAAAATGGTACATGTTCATGACTTGATTTATAGATTGACCAAATTTGCAAGAACAGCCCCTAGCTTTGTGTGCCTCACTTTAACACCAAGGACAAAATCACAGTGTTGCATAAAATTAAGCCACTAAATAAGTGACCCAATTCTCAGTGTTGTTGAGCACCCACAACATCTATTGACTGGAGTTGAAGTTCTGGGTGCCAGGAACTCTGGTGTCTGAAATTCCCAAACTGGATGAATCAGAGTTGGAGATCACTTTTGAAAACAGGATCCTAAATCAGAGCTGGCAAGAGAGCCTGTCTTCAGTTCAGGGTCCTGCCTGCTATCTCTGTGTAAGATCTTTTTTTTTCTTTTTCTTTTGCAGTACGCTATTTCCAACCCAATCAGCACCAGAAAATACTGAAAATCTCAGTATCATAAGAGAGCCTGATTTTGCAACATTTCCATCTTGATTACTGGATCATGGAGGTTGGCATATGGTTTGTTAAGCTTTTAGAAACACATTTAGGAACATAGGAATTTCCACACCATATCTGATCAGTGACCCATCTAATACATTGTCATTTGAGAATAGCAAAGTTTCAGAGAAAGTGTTGCCAAAAAGTGATATCAGACAACTGTTGAGTAACCTGCCTGTATGAGAAATTTCTTCTTTTCCCCTTAATTTGCTAGTGATTTAGCTTATAGCCTGAAGTATGAGGGTTTATATCTTGTATAAAGATGTTTTTAACATAACAAATGCAACTAGGGATGTTCTCCTTACCTATAAAATACATAATCCTATTTAAAATCTTGTCCTCAGTGGTATTTTGTGGCAATGAATTTCACAGGATAATTAAGTAAATAAATTATTTCCTTTTATTAGTTTGACTATTTGGATGCTTAGCCAATGTGAATTTAACATAGAGCATACAGTTGTGAGAAATTTTTTCACCCAAGGTCAGAATCATCAGCCAGCTTGGCTGAAAGGTCCCTAAAGCTTGGCTAACCTGAACTAACTTTCAAGGATACCTGAGCCAATCTGTGAAAACTAGATGCAACTCAGATATTATGGCATTTTAGGATTAGCATGAACCCCAGACTGAAATGAAAATTCAAGCGATGCTGATCATGATGGATTTAAAACTGGAAAGGTGAAAAATGGTTTGCATGAATCACACTGAACTACACCCATTTCCACAGCTGCTCTCTGAGGGTATGTCTACACTGCAAAGTTAATTCGAAATAACAGCTGTTATTTCGAATTAACTTTAATAGCGTCTATACATGCAAACCGCTATTTCGAAATAGACTTTGTGTGCAGATGCGTTAATTCGAATTAGCTTAATTTGAATTAACTATTTCGAATTAAGTTAACTTGAATTAACGCTGTAGTGTAGACATACCATAATTGATATGATGTTAGCCCATTGTTGCTATTTTACAGCTTAATTATAAATTTGGCCTACTGAGCCTGAGTGACCAGATACTTCTGGCATACTGATTCTGAGGGTTAAAAAAAAAAAACCCTCAGTTGATCTAGTTCATATCGTAAGGGGAGCCAGAAGAGAGGAGTCTAGCAAAAAAAGCAATTAACACAGAGAGTGTAGGAATGTGTTTATTGCAGTAGGTTGTCCTTAATACTTTCTTCCAGCTAGAAGAGAATAGCTAGAGCTATTACACTTCTGTAGACTCCATTACAGTAATTTACTGAAATATAAGTGGATGCCAGTAGTTCAAAAAGAATCTAGCTTACACCACTTTACACATCATCTCTGTCTGAGTTTGGCCTTCTGGATTTTGCTGAGACATTTTGATTTTCAAGAGGAATGATTGCTACTCATAGGCTAATTCTCTCATTCTGGAAACCACCCACCATATGACACAGAGTACACTGGAGTAATAACTTGTGGGTGCTGTTTTTAAAGTGCTTTCTGCCAAATCTTCTAAGCCCTATTGCTGTGACATGCTGTCACAGCCCCGCTCAGAAATGTATGCAGACTGAAGAAGATGTATGCTAGTCTCATGAGTGGCTTTCCTCTCTGTGACAGATTATAGCCATTCTATCCAATTTTTAATCTTGTCAGTATTGGTGCTTACAATTTTTAATTTTATAATATTAGGACTGTGAACATGCCGTGCATAAAACTGAGGATGCCCACTTTCAACTCATGTTTCATTTGGGAAGACACAAGCACCTATAGAAATGTACATGCCACAAGACTATTTGAATATTAATTGCATCTATGCTTGACTGGCCAGAGGGCTTCCGGTGGAAACCTGGGATATCCTAAGGATTTGGACAGTTGGCTAAATATAACCATTAAAAGTTATGCTAAGGACAAGTAACAAGTCAAGAAATTTCCTAAAGCTTCTCAGGAAAGTCATTGACTAACAGCTTAGCTTAATATCTTTCCACAAATTAATCATAAGTGTGCTTGAAGGAAGATGGGTTACTCTTTCTAGGGGGGAATTTCAGAAGCATGGGATGTGAACCCCTCTTGGAAGTTAGAGGAGACAAGACTCCCTCTTAAGAGCACAATGACAATGCTGAGACAGATAACAGTCAAAAGTTGTTACAGAGGCTTTAGATTTCTGAATGTTTTAAATTATATTTGCTTTCTGTAAATTAAGAAGGAACCAGTTTGCAGACTCTTTTTGCAGGAATAAGTGACATATTTAAAGGTTTAACCTATTCTATTTTTTTTACTGTAGTTTAACATAAATACTGTTCCCCTTTGGTGTTATCTAATCTGGGTTGACTCTGACAGTTATGTTTGTGGAAATGAAAGTTGTACTGTCCTTGAAAAATGTGTTCTTCACTTGCCTTCACTTAACAACAAGGTGGTGGAGGGGAAAAATGGTATTAAATGCTGATTTTCTCTGCTGACAGAGTGAACTGTGTGGCCACAGAGAAGGAACTTAGCAGAGAGAAATTGTTCTGGTAGAGGCTAGGGCCAAAAGGACACAGATCAAGTTTAATCCTTGCCCTATTTCTTGGAGTTATCACAATCAGCAACGTAATTTGGTATGTAAGGTCTCATTCTAATGAGGCCTCCTGGACAGATAGCCCTCAGCACATGTGAGCTGTTATTCTTTTCTGCAGGAATCTTTTACTTTTAGTATATCCATGTCTGTTTAGCTTTTCTGGATAGCTGGGAAGGAAGGCAATCCTGAGACTCAGTTACTGTAGATGGTTGGGAATATGGTGTAAATATTTATCAGTGTGACTTTATCTCTCTCTCTCTCCCTCTTTCTCTTTCTCTAGGCACTTCTTTTATGTGCATCCTGCATATGATCTATGCTTTTATCATCTGATATTTATTTTTGAGCTTTTTGTGTTATAGTATATTCTGGCCTCTTTTTAAAAAATGCAATTTTAGTTTCTAAGAGTATTTGTTTGAAAAATGTTCCAAGAGGCATGAATTCCGTCCTTTGCTAACTGTCTTTTTTGCAGCTGTGTGTCCTCTGTTACCGGAATGAAAATTTAGGTGTGCAGTGGAAACAGGAGAAAGAAACAGCAAGGGGCAGCACAGCTTCACAGGTGATTAATCAGCCCCGCCCTTCAGTCAGCTCCCTGCACAGAGCCCTGAGCCTCTGACTGGGGTGGGGGAGGCTGATTAATCACCTGTGAAGCTGTGCTGCCCCTAGGGGGGAACACTGGACAGGAATGGTGTGGGCTTGAGGCCTGGTGTAGGCATCTGCTCTTAGTCAGGGATCCAAGAGCAGGGTGGGTGGGAGGAAGCCTCCTTTCATTTTCCTGCATGACATGAGAACTATGGAGAGTTGCTTGGCAAAGGTGGTGTTTTCTTTTCATGTGGACATTTTGTTACCCTGGAAGGGGCAGACTTTTGTGTGTGACTGAAGGGAGAAACTACCAATCACCAAGAGGGGGCTGTATCCCTGGAGAGTGAGGCACAAACTGCCTGCCAGCAAAGGGAGATCACAGCATGGAGAAACTGAGGCCGAGGTGCACCCGATGATGGACAGGTAAGCCATGTATCTACATGCTAATAGTAAACCAAAACCACAAAGGAAACTGAACTATCAGTCTGTCATCTGTCCTGAGTAGTTTGGCCTCTTCTAGAAAATGTATGATTAGGTTGTGCAGATGAGAGGTCAGGTCCCTCAGTATTTAAGCAGGTAACAATCCCGGTGGAGTCCTGGGGGTTTGAGGTTCCGTGGGTGCAAGAGGAATGCAGGATCGGGCACTGTGACGGGATGTTGTGGTTGCTTTTAAAGAGACGGGGTAAACTTGAGGCTCAAGTAGGTTTTATTTCATGCAGGAGATGTCATCTAAGATCTCCTATACTGGGGTGAATGTTACCTTTTAGCTTTGAATGGTGTGCTTGTGATGTTAAAGACTGACCATTTACAAAGTTTTGCCGGGCCACTGACCCACCATCTACAAAACTGGTTCTTTGAACCCAACCTTCAGGCCATACACGGCTAAAGGAGGGAAATGGTTACAGTGGGAATATGAAGCCAAGGAGCCATAGAGTTGGAATGGAAAGAGAAATATTGCTGAGTAAGGTGACAGGCAGGGAAAAATCAAGCCACACAAGAGAATAGGGTAAAAAAAAAACTGATTGTGTTGGAAAGGAGAGGTGATCCCGTGGTTAGTAATTGGCACAGTCTTGGGGAACCTGTGGGGTCAATTATCTGCTCTGCCACATACTTTCTTGTGACCTTGGACAGGTCACTTAGCAGCTCTGAGCCTCAGTTCCCCTGCTGTAAAATAGGGATAATATAGTTTCCCTCCTCTACAGGAGTTTTGTCAGGATAAAAGTATGTTAAAGATTGTGAGGTATACAGTCATGGGGGCTTTCTAAAAACTTAAGAACTAGATCGGAAGGAACAAAAGGCGCATGTTGTAAAAAAAGCCACATGGCATAAGAGCTAAAAACAAAATACTAGCGAGCTCATCTGAAATTTTGTTTGTAGTGTGGACCACATCTTATACAGAGAAGGTCTCATGAATACCTCACCTCACATTCACAGAACATCCGTGTGGACACTACAGCTACTGCTTAGATGCACAGTTAGGAAGATGTACTTGATTAGCTGCTTCTAATAGAAAATAGCAGCTAGAATAATGGAGGCAAACATGTCACTAGGGCTATGTCTACACAGCAGCGTTATTTTGGAATAACTCACGTTATTCGGAAATAACTTAGTCCGCGTCTACACACAAGCAGTTTTTTTTTGACATAATGTCGAAATAATGTTGAGCTGGAGGACTTCTTACTCCGACTCCTGTAACCCCTCATTGTATGAGGAGTAAGGGAAGTTGGAGGAAGAGTGCTCTATTTTGAAATAAGTGTTGTGTAGATGTTCCCAAATTGGAAATAAGCTATTTCGACTTAATCTATGCAATTAGCATAGCTCAAGTTGCATGGCTTCTTTTGAGTTTAGCCCTGCTGTGTAGACATACTACTGGCAACTGGTAACCTAGGGTATGTGCTCCTGGGTTGACTATGGTTTGGAAATTGCAGTGCTAGCTATTATTTATTCAATGTAGAAATAAACATGGTATTTTCTATTTAAGAATATAATACAATCCAAGTATGTTAAAAAATAAGTGTGTGTATAAAGATTATCATTGTAAATGCAGCTGCATCTATTCACCCTTATGTTAGAAGCTTATCAGCTCCATATCCTCTGACATTATACAGTAGAAAGAATATTTTCACAAATTATCTTTTCATGTTTTCTTTTTATCATCAGGACCATTGTAAGCCAACAAAGCTGTTGGAAACAGATATAGTTTAGATATGTATTATTCCGCAGTTGCAGGAAATGGAGACAAAACTAAATGTGAAAAACAGTATAGTATTGAAGACTGCTCCTTTACTTTATTTACATCAGAACAAAAGTAACTGCTCTGTGGGATGTGAGAGAAATTAGATTCTTCCTACTGCATCATTTCACCCAGTTGTCTTTTATTTCTCTGTATTTAAATTAAATAAACATTTGAAAGACAAAATTCAAGAGGTCACATTTTTAAAGATTTGTTAAAGATTAAAGATTTCTTACCAAATACAAAATAAAATCTGAAATACTTAATTCTTGGATTATAAAAGCAATGGAGTTTTAAAAACAATTTATCTGATCAAATCCCATGTATTTCCACCACTTAATTGGGAATCATAAAGATTGTTTGAGTGGTCATTCTGAAATCTAGTAATGATTTTGAGTAGAGGAGTAAAAATTACAATGAAGTTTGAGTAGAAGAGTAAAAATTACAAAAAGAAAATCACGTTTGAAAGGCAAGCAAGGCAGATAAAAAATGATCCCATTGCCAGTAACCTATATATAAACTATAAATTAATAGAAGTACACTATTTAGGATCAGTATGATTTCTTTATAATTAAAATAACTAAATAACATTAAAAGATGTTAATAATTGCATGATCAAACACATTGTTCTTCACACATTTTTCCATGCCACTGAATGCTGATGCAGTAGTGAGTTTCTCTCTAGGAAGTAAAATAAAACCACTAGTTAATAAATACACATGCCCACTAGATGTCACTGCTAAACTGACAAAACATTGCCACCAACAGCTTTTAGACAACATGCTATTAATTTATAATAAAAGGTATCTGACAGCTTTATTCTGATGAATTATGGGAATCCAAAGCATAATTCCTAGCCTTTGGTTTATAAATTGTCATTGATTTTAATGTTCTTTGTAAAGTTGTGGCACGCAACAAATTTTCCTGCCAAGAGCTGTTAAATAAATAGTCGTCCTTTGCTCTGAGTAGTACATTGAACTTGTTAGAGTGATGAGCAGAACGAATTGATGGTTATCCATAAACCATTTATGACAGAATGCACAGCATCAATTCAAACAATTATTGAATGCATTTATTATCGTTTTTTTTAAATGCTCAACTGAACCGAAAGGAATAGACACAGGTAATAGACAGTAGCAATTCCACACGGTTCTTTACAAGACACTTCTTAACTGACAACTGATTAGAATTATTGTAGGACTTGCTGAGGTACATTAAACCTTTTTGCACTTGTTTTGTTTCCTGGTGTATGAAATTTGGCTTTAAAAAGTACAGTCCAGACAGACAGTTATTGTATAGTTATTGTCCTTTTAAAATGTCATCTACAAACTATCGAGTTTAAATGACAGCTTGCATAATGGATGTACTATTTGCATCTGATTTTAAGCTAGGATTTATGTTTGAGACAGTTTTACTTGTGGAGAGAAGGCTATGGAAAAACACTTTTATCTGTTACCGAAACATCCAATATTAAATCAAACTGAACTACCTTTATGCAGGAATAACTAGACTGGGGTTTTGGAAAAAACAATGGTTCTCGAACCTGTGCTCAGATCTAGACCTAATCTATAACCAAACCCTTTCTAAGTTTCTAAAATAGCCAGGTAAGTGTGTCCATTTTGGCACATCGTCATGGTTCTGAGTTCCTGGATGGAATATAAAGGCTGAAATATTACACGCACCCCCAAAAAAGTTCCTTTTGTGATATTCTTAGCCAGGATTGAAAGTGGGGGTGCCAGAAATCTTGCAAGGAAGCTTTGTAAGGTTTTGCAGACTTAGGGACAGATCAACTGATACAAACTGGTGTAGCTCAGACTTGGAAGAAGTTTTTCTGATTTACAGCAGATGGGGTCAAGACCCTGAGAATGTTTCGTTAGCTAAGCTTCAGCTAAGCGTCCACATGTTGAGATGTTTATATCATGTGAGGCCCTGAAGTTTGCTTAGTGCTACTTTTTAAAGTAATGTTAAGATTTCGATCCAGGTGTCAAAAGCCTGGATAAATAAGATTGCCGCTCCATTCTTACCTGATCTTATTGTCATCTTGATATTGGAAGTTCACAAGGTTCCAAAATATCACTCTTCTGGAATGACTGCTCCCTGGAAGGACTGTTTATGGACAGACAACAGCAGGTTTAAATATGAATGTATTTTGGATGATAATTTATTGTAGTTTGACTAATGGGGAAAAAAAGATTTTTCTCTGTGTACTTGTTTTTGTTTTTTGTAGTTTTAGAAGAGAAACTTAACTAAAAAGGGGGAAATAACAACAAAGAACCAAATAATAAAGTAGAAAATTTTCCTAAAGATGATTCCAGATAGCAGCTTATGGCTGGAGATATAAACACTGTATTTACCAACATTTCAAAACGAAGTCTATAATCCATGCACGCTTATTTTTTATAGTTCCTTTTATTACAGGCTACAGACAGACATTTGAATGCATGCACTACAATATGGTTCACGGGTATAAGTGAATGACAGTACACTTCAAAAGCTTTTAGACATACATGTCCAAAATGCACAAGTATTTAAGCTATGCTAAACTAAATTAGATAGGGAAAGGGTGGTTGGTTTTTTTTTGGTGGCAGGGTAAAAATAAGTGACCAATATTTGTCCATTTACACAGATGCAGATTTTCAGTTTGTGAGGAATAGTAACTATGTATAAAAGCCTATGTTTTCTGAGGGCAGATACCAGTAATGCTGCTTGCCCTTCCTTGAGGTGAATCTTACCTTGAGCACAAGAGGGCTCATTGGCACAAGATGCAATCCCTGCTCCAGTATTATTGAATCTAGCCCATTGAAATAATGTACTTGGAAGCTATTATGTGGGAAGTAGGGGTCCGTTGTTTGAGAGAAGGGAGAAAGTTTGTTAAAATCCCTTGTGAAAGCTCTACCGGTCAGTTCTTCTGTACCTCAGGCTCTCAACATGGGGGGGGGGGGGGGGGGGGGGGGGGGGAAACAGGATAGGATTTTTGTAAGCATTTTTGACAATCTTATCCATAAATTACAGACGTTTTCCTCAATGAAAAAAATCATAAAACTAAGCTAACTGACCCGACAAATCCTTAGACAGACATCTAACCCAAATTAATAAATCAACAAAAATCCCAAAGCAAACAGTGGTGCCTTAAAGGATGATGAGGCAATAGTTTCTCACACCACTGTGACCAGCTTTATAAAAGAACCGCCCCCTGCCGCCCCCAAGAAAGATACCCTCCTGGGGTATAGCATCAAATCTTCACTACAGTCAATGGACTTGTGGTGATTTACATCAGCTGAGGATCTGGCCTCCTGAATTTAGACGGATTTACATGCAGCTCCCATGGGTTCAAGATAAGAGATTCTATTCTTTCTCCACAAATATTTTCCAGGGCATTATTTCTTTTTTTGCTTCAAACCCCCCTCCAAATACCCCCAAACCAGTGCTCCACACAATTTTTATAGGACCTCTGAGGACCTAGAATTTTTAAGCAATCTTTTTTGATGATTTTAGACAGACCATTAAGCTGGGGATAAAAGTCCCTGTGTTCAATATCTGGATACATTAAGCATTAGGCTTCAAATTTACAGCTTTCATTTTGACAAGGAAAATGGCACGTTTGGTCTCAAGTGCTACCTTGAACTGTTTTTTAACACTGAGACAGGCTGTCAGTCCAAGGGGAGGAGGTCTCTGCACCAGCGGAGGTGGCAACTGCTCTTGTGGTACATACACAACGGGCTGGGGAAAGGCGGCGCTGCTGCCCATCTGTTTAAAATAAAACAAAAAACTTCAGTGTGTTTTTAAAGAAAAAAATTATCCAAGTCTGGGGGGCGGAGGGGAAAGTGGGATGCTATAGCTGACTGGAAGACTGTGGCTTCCCTCACCACTTGCATGAGTGTGTGTGTATGCATGCACACATGTTAATAAAATTAGGAGCCCCTAACTGAATGATTTATCTGAGATGTCATTGGAGGTTGGTATAAATTCAGAGTTTAATCTGAGCCATCACTGGTGGGATTATTCCAAAATGCCTTCCTCCCCACACCACACCACAGACAAAATGGTATTTTGACTCTCAAAAATCACCTTGGCTTTTGCTTTCTCGCTGAAAGAGAGGGTGTGAAAACAGACCCATTTATGTAAAGCTTCTTCAGTTTGAGAGCTTGGATACAATAAGGCATAGTCAGGAATTTGGGAGGGATATTTCCAGGACATTAAGTCAAGGGCTGACTGTATCCATGAAAGAAAAATGTCTTGACATACACAGAGATGTTTTTCATGGGTAGGGAAGAAATCCAATGCATTCCAATGTAACACAGTCATTGATACAAGACTGATATACGTTGGTGTGTCTCCTTTTAAGCCTTAAGCTGGTAAGCACTTACTACTGGTTTAGTGTACACCACCCTGGATACATCTACACTGCAGCTGAAGGTGTGATTTGCAGGTCAGCTAGGCATATACGGGCTAGTTTAACCTAGCTAGCTCACTAAAAATAGCAGTGAAAATGTGCCTGTGGACAGACATCAGCATTGGCTATGTAAGCTTAGTTGGTCCCCCTGGGTATCTACTGGTGTTTCTACCCTGCACTGAAACCAGTGGTGCTGCATCTTCATGGATATTTTTATCAAGCTAAATAGATTAGAGCTAACCCTGAGGCAGCCACACATGCTTCAGATCATACCTTCAATAGCAGTGTAGACATGGGCTTATTGACTTAGTGGAACTACTCATGCAAGTAACCATTTCATCCAATAATAGCTGCTTTCAGGATTAGGCCCTTAATTTAGGAAATGTGTTTTAAATGCTTTGATTCCAGAAGTCAAGACAGACCTGCCAGACTGCATCAGAATGTTCAACAATGTCGCTTTCTTATAAAGTTTAATTTTAGTGAGCCCACTATCTGAAAATGACCCTTTTGATATTAAGTATCAGAGGGGTAGCCGTGTTAGTCTGGATCTGCAAAAGCGACAAGGAGTCCTGTGGCACGTTATAGACTAACAGATGTCCCTTTTGATATTGGATGTATTGGAGAAACTGCTTGAGTCATTTTCAACTTCCTTCTGCTTCCCTAAAGTCAATGGAGTTAAACTGGTGTAAACACGAGAGTAGAATTTATCCCATTGATTGATCTTCATCCAGATTAATCTGCATTCAAAATTAAGTAGAATGGAAAATTAAAATGGCCATAGAAAAATGCCTTGGGAATTTTCCCATTTAAGCTGAGGTACCAAACAATACCAACATGTATCCTGGTAATGGTCAAAACTCTTGAGGCACAAAAGTTGTTCCAGCCACAAATTGAGTATCCCAGGAAGATCTGAAGAACTTACAAATCTCTAGCCTATCTAACTGCAGGAGATAACACATGATCTGCTTATGTAAATGCAACAAGCATATGACTGGATTGCTGGCATTGGTCTGCTTTTATTGTTCCTGTTTTTAACTTGAAGAGTCTTATGATACATCTGAGACTTGAAAAGAAGAACAGTAACAAAAGGAGTTGTTGTCTGTTTGTTTGTGTTCCTTAATTTCTTCTTAAGGGCAGTAAATAACTCACTCAACGCAAGTACACTAGGCTGTTGTGTACAATTCTTCACACAGTCAAGTGTGAGCTGATCTATCACCACAGATACCCCTCACATGTTTCTCAGAGACATTATATATGAGAAAATAACATTGCAAGTCACAAGAGAGTAGGTCATAACATGGTCAATTAAACAAGACTTAATTCCATGGGACTCATGGGTACTTGCGACTCTACAGAGGAAGGATTTATGGAAAGCTGTGAGTTCAAGTCTTGGAGCTGAATTTAAGCCCCTAGTCTTTGTTGTTCTTATAGCTATTTGCAGATGAAAAAAGTATGTTCTTATGGAGTTGGGATTGAGAGTATGTATCAGTGATTTAGGGTAAAAAACATAACAGTGTTGTAATTATCCCCCAAACAAGTACTATAAAACCAGGGAATTCAGAATTCAGGTTAAATGTAGAAGAAATCTAAACATACAAAGCTACAGAAACCCACACTTAAGCCATGACAATCTTAAGTCTGTAGTGACATCATGGGTGGGCAGAGGAGTGCAATGGGCAGGAATGGTGTCCCTAGACTGTTTGCCAGAAGCTGGGAATGGGTGACAGAAGATGGATCACGTGGTGATCACCTGTTCTATTCATTCCCTCTGGGGCACCTGGCATTGGCCTCTGTGTTGGAAGACAGAATACTGGACTAAATGCACTTTTGGTCTGATTCAGTATGGCCATTCTGATGTTCTTAATAATCCTGGTTCCCATTCAAACCACCTGAAGCTGTGCTGATTTGAATTTCACCTAATAGGTCTTTAAAAATCCAAGACAAACAATATTATGCCTTTATCATAATTGTACAGTTACTACATGGCATCATCCCTCCTTCTAAGTTTATTTGGAGCCTAAGTAATTTGTGTGTCTCTCCTAATATTTAGTCCCTCCACTCATTCTGCTACTCGGTATTTAGTCAACATAAAATATAACTGAGGCCCTTTCTAGAGATGGTCTTAATCTGCCGACACAACAGTTCTATCTGCAAAAGCTGGTTTGGCAAACCTGACACTTCTGAATTTATGAAACTGAGTTCTGCTCAGCAAACTTTAGCTGGTTCACAGGCAGGCTTACAGCAGAACTCTGCCTGCCAGGATAGGTTTCCAATAGGGATGTGTAAAGTATACAAAAACATTAACTGTGTAACCAATCAAAATTCTATCGATTGCATGGTTAACGTTTTAATCGGGATGTAGGGAGGGAAGGATGTTGGAGGGGTCTCCCCAGTCCTGGGGTCTTGGGTGCCACCCTTCTACACAGGTTCTGCCCTCTCCCGGGGTTCCAGCAGCTGGCCCCACTGCCGCGGGCTCTCAGCTGCTATGGGCTTCTGATAGCCGGTCACACAGTCACAAGCTCCCGGCCACCAGAGGCTACCTAGCAGCTGGACCCACACCCTGGGCACTTGGCCGCCATCCTTGACACCACAGGATCCCAGAGCTGGTCCCAGCCACCATGGGCTCCCGGCAGCTCGCACTATCACTGCACACTCCTGGGAACTGAGACTCCCAGCAGCCAGCCCTACCACTGTGGGGTCTCAGCCACTGATGGTGTCCTGGCAGCTGGCCCTGCTGCTGTGGGCTCTTAGCGCTGACCTGTTTTTGATGAGGGGATAGCTAATCTAACACTCAAGGTCAGAAAAGGAGATGAGGTTGAAGTGGAAAGAAGTGAGCAACTGAGCAGATATCAACATGGAAATTAGACTGAAGGTAGAAAGGAGAACCAGATGTCATAATATAAGATTAAGGTGAATGGGAAGAAATCAGATGATGATGGATGATACCTAGATGGAGGGAAAGAAGAGAAAATAGTCACATGGGACTAGAAGCAGCAGAATCAGGAAAGAAAATCCCTGGTACCTCCATGGTGGGTTTTTTTAGTGCAATTGAGAGGGAAGGAATGTACAGGAAAAAATGGGAGGTTTCTGTAGGAGAGGGACCATACTGATGCAGTGTCAGAAGGGGAGACCTAGGTTTCTGAGAGAATAAGCTGGAAGAAGCAGCGAACTGAGGACATGACTGGCTGTGATCTTTCTGAGGTTACCTATCTCTCAGGAATGTTCATGTAGGCAATAAGGAGGAGATTGGAGAAAGGTGTGAGATTTGAAGGGAAGGCCCAGCAGGGCAGAGATGGGGGTAAGGAAGAGTGCTGTCCAAAATGAATAAGCTATAATGGCGAAAATGCAAACTTGAGTGCTGCCCCATGATCCTTGCTGCTACTGTAACCCACACACCTAGTGTGGTTCACTGTCCTGTATGGTGGCACTTAGACCACTTACAACCAGAGATAAAAACAAGGGAGCTCTACAGCCTAAGCTGAGAGCCAGCTGGCTTTTAGCTCAAGTGGTAGAGGCTCCTACACTAAGCCCCAGAGACTCCAAGCTCAAATCCACCCGGTGGCGGTTACACTACTGTATTTCCTTAACTTCAGCAGGATTTAAGCATGTAGTTAAGTGTCCTTGCTAGATAAGAACAATTTTCTACTTAGGGCCCAGGGCCAAATATGGGGGGTAGGAACGGAAAGGGGGCAATTTCCCTGGGGCCTGATGGGTCAAAGGGGCCCGGAGCTCTCAGCAGCAGGGGCAGCGGCTGGAGTCTTGGGCCCCTTTGAATGGCTGCCAGAGTGCCATGCTGGGTGCTCCCCATGGTTTTGAGGGCTGGAGTAGGAGCTCAGTGCCACGCTCTGGGCAGTGCTAAGGGCTGAATGCCCTCAGCCCTGCCCCTTCTGCCAGAGGCCCCGGTTCCGGGGGCATGGAACCGCCTCCCACCTTGCCTGCTTTGGCTGTCGGTCCCACTGTTAGGGGCAGTAGTGTTGGTGGAAACTGGCCTTACCATGTGTATTATTGTATAACCCTGATCCATGTCAAATTACTAAAGCCAGGAAATAAATAAAAGTCTCTCTTACCAGCGTGCCCGTGTGTCATACTCTTATTATAACAACCAGCATGAAACCCTGTTGTTTTTTAGGAGTTGTATTTTTTCTACAGAACTCCAGTGTCTCTAGTCATAACAGCAGAAGGAGATGTAGCAGCAACAGCATGCCCCCCTGTAATTTCTATTTGGATGAAGTTACCAAACTGCATGAAGCAATGGGGAACTGAATCTGTAGTAGCCTATTTATTTTTTCTTATGTGACTATATCTTTCCCCATTGGATTCAAGAATATATTATAGTTCTGCTTAGGCCAGAAGGCTGGGGTGATTGGAAATGAAAATCTTGCACATTTTATGGAATAGGAGCAGGGGACAGAGGGAAAGAAGCCCTCAGTCACCAATAATTTGTATTTGTAGTGCTCTTTATCTAGGGACTTCCCAACACTTTACAAGTTGAAATTAAATAAGCTTCATGATACCTCTGTGCAATAAGGATTATTCGTCTGATTTATATATGTCTAACCTGAAAGATGGAGGTTAAATGACCACGATCACACTGTGAGTGAAGTATAGAGCTAGGAACAGAATTCAATACTGAGTTCTGTTTCTCACTGTAATCACTAGACAACACAGCCTCTCAATGTTCTCCTTTGTCTCTGATGATAGGTCAAGAAGCAATGGGCTTAAACTGCAGCAAGGGAGGTTTAAGTTGGACATTAGGAACTAACTGTCAGGGTGGTTAAACACTGGAATAAATTGCTTAGGGAGGTTGTGGAATCTCCATCTGTGGAGATATTTAAGAGCAGGTTAGACAGACATCTATCAGGGATGGTCTAGACCAGGGCTATTCAACACACAGTCCGTGGGCCTGCAGTGTGGTTTGGGTTTACATGGGGCTCAACATGCGGCCTGCGGGTGGGATCCTCTGAACAGGGCCTCCACTGGGAACACATTCCACTATGGTGAGGCGTCTCTCAGGCAGGGTGAGCACTGAAAGATGCAAGCGGATGGGCTGGCTGGAACAGACGGGTTCAAGGAAGCAGAGAAAAATGATAACTTCCACTCGATCCTGCAAAAATTCTTAAGTCGCAATTTTGAAGAAACTGAAAAAATGCTCAGTTGGCACAAACACTAGGTAGAGCAAAGAAGTCTGAGAGGGAACCCACTTTCTGATACTTGAGGTCAAGAGTAAAAATTAGAATGAATGAGGAAGAGAAAACTAATATGGAAGTCTTGAATGAATATATTAAGACTGAGTGTTGGGCTAAGGAACCAATAGCATGGCTGGATTAGTTCCATCAAACTTAACCAAACACTCCCATAGTTTCCAGTTTCACCACACGCAGGATTTTAGGACACTAGTAGATTCCTCTTGGGATTTTGTGTCTGTATTAGTTGCTCCAAAGTCCTGTCATGAATAGGAGGGGATACTGCCTGGACATTACTAAAACCACAGCCTCGTCTTTAATTTTAACTTCGCCCCTTCTAAATTCAGCAGATATTGCAAGTCAGCTAGTGGATAGGTGTCAATACAAACTGGTAGTTACAAGATTTAACGTCACCAGGTTTAACCTCTGTGTAATGGTGCCCACATTTCATCTGACCATTCATCATCCCTCCTTTCTGTTTTTTTTCCTGTATGTAAAATATTTAAAGGCTTTTTTTTCCTCTTCAAGGAGGTTGAATACTGTAATATCATTTTTGTTCATGGACCAGTGAACACTCCAGCTTGTCAGTATTCAAATTACTATCAAACTGTTTAGTACCTGTCTAATTAAAACAGAACTCACTGGCTGATCCCTTCATGCTAAAGCAAATTAAATCCTAATAGGAAAAGTGATATATCATTTAGATCAAAAGAAAATGAATAACTATAACATAACCACCTCCCTCTCCATCTTTTTTTTTTTCTTTTACAAGAAGTTGCGGAGGGGAAAGGCAGATGATGCATGCTCTCAGACAAAAGCATATGCATCACTGTAGTCTTCATACAGATCCTAGTGTTTAAAAAAAAACCCTTCACTTGCTGTGAAGAGGATGGAAATTTCCATTGCTAAAGGGAAGGATGGTCCAGGGGATTTGAGAAGGGGGAAGGACAGAGGAAAATAGCATAGATTAGAAAAAGAATATATCTCTGCAATGTTTAGAGCTGAATGGAGAGTTTTTACCATTACATCATCTACAGCAGGAGGGTTGATCTTCCTTGGAATTCCCTGCGCCCTTTGTTTGACACCATTAAATTGTGCACATTTCCAAGGGGAAAGGGCCATCCTAGTCTGATACTCTTGGGTTATTGATAAAAATAGAACAGAGAATATCTCCCTGTCTTCATTCTAGCTTAACAGTTCTTCCAAGTGGAGAATGGCCTGTTCTTCTTCCATTAACAAAGGGTCCACTTGTCCTGGGGTATTGACTTGTTCTATGAGGCCTTCAATTCTTTGCTTTTTCCCCCCCCTCCCCTTCCGCTGACCTGTCCTCTTGCTGAGTTGTAGCATGTTGCCTCTGGCTAGGAATACTAATGAGCATCTTCTTGCAAGAGCTTATGCAGATTCCACTCTGGGAATCAGCTGGTAAGGGATGCTGTCCAAGTAACTTACTTAGAGTACTGCCCAGGGGCAGAGTGTATTACTTCATGGCATGCCTCATTCCCTGGTCTAAGATTAAAAGGTCAAAGAGTCTACTTTCAGTTCAGGGGCTTCTGTATGGTCTGGCTGGCTAAGACAGAGCATTGAAAGATTCCGTTCAAGAAAAAACGAGGAAAAGCTTTTACAAATATACTTAAAGGCAGAGGAATGGGTAGCTCCGATGTACTGATCTGCACAACCTTTTAATTTTATGTCACTGGGTCCAGTCTAGCCCAAGTTAGAAAATAAGCAGAAAATGTGACCATCTGTGAACTAAGGATGTTAAGTATCGGGTAACTGACTAATCGAATAGTCGATGCATTTTTGCTGACCGATCGAATAGTCGATAGAGCGCCTCCAGTTGGGAGACCTGTTTTCAAATCCCTGCTCTTCTACGAACTTCCCCAATGACCTGGGGCAAGTAACTTAGGCTACAGCTACACTTAGAGCTGAAGATGTTGTTAGAAGGCTTATCCCTTCACACACCCACTTTCCTGTTTTTTCTCGTGTGAACAGAGAATGGCAATACCTGAAGTGCATAGATGGAAACAATTTAATGTTTATTGGGGTTACCTCCCAGAAAGCATGAATCCAGCTTTCTATTTCCCACTTACTTCCTTTTTGCCTCCACTGTATATAGGCATATTCTCAGCTATACCTTAACCAATCATTTTACTGAAATTTAATTAACTAATCCTATCCTATTGTAACATGATTATCTAACCAATTATATCCCACCACCTTAATTAGTTTACACCCTGCAAAATTTATTTTACAGCAAACAGAAATAATCAAGGAACCAGACAGAGATCATACAGACAAACAATAGGGAAACGGGGACCATAACAACAAAACAGTTAAAGACACGAGGGTGTCACAACCTCAACCATTGATAAGTGGGTCCCTACCAAACCTAAGTTTTCTTTAGATCTTCTAGGTTCCTCCCATTATCTGAAGGTGATAGATTAGATCACCTTTTTACAGCCCAAAATGGCCTTATTTCAATGTGACTGGTTTGGGATGTGTGAGGACATAACTGTATGTTTCCCAGCTTATGGCTGCCCCATCTCTCAGTTAAAGCCTTAGCTTAAGAATAAGGCCTCAGACTAACCTGTCAGATAAACTGTGACTTTGATTCTTTGTTTTTATACCTATACAAGAAGATTTACCTGGCATTGCTTAGATCCTTAACACATAATTTTTGTTTTTATACATTTAAAATCATTGCTCTGGGATGGGGCTAGAGGTGAAGGTTTCAGTAGGCAGGCTGCCCTGGGGAGAGAGGACTAACCCAGCCCTCTCACTGCAGCAGTTTGGGTCCAAGTGAAAAGCACCTCTCCATGGCTGCCGCAGCTCCAGCATGGAACTATTCACGCTACCACTTATGCTGGCATAATTTATGTGTCTCAAGGTTTGCAATGTTCACACCCTTGAGCGACATAAATTTGCCGTATAAGTGGTAGACATAGCCTAAGAGTGCCAGGCACAAATAAAACATCAGATAGTTTAGCATAAGTACATATGTCTCATTCTAAGAGACCATTCAAGATGAAATGGCCCATTAACACCCCTGTAATCATAGGACAACCCCCATCCCGTCCCGGAATTTTTCCCTATAAGACTATCCTTATTCCAGTCCTAGATTTCTTCATCTAGAATTTAATTAAGGTTCGTAAAGCACTTTGAGCATCTCAGGAGAAAGGCATTTGTAGAAGCAGTAGGTATTATTGCTGTTAACATATAACACCTGCATTCAATTACTCCAAGAATATTCATTAATTCAGCACAAATTGGCAGGAACTGATCACTACATTGAGGTATCTCAAGTTATTGTTACTCTCTCCCAAAATAGCATCAAAATGACTTGTTAAAAAGCAGTAAGTAGAGCGCTAGATGTAATGATGCCTCTGGAAACATTTAGGGGTTGTATTTTTGATTCTCACCCTAATGGCAATTAATGTCAGTGAAATCATACAGGTTGAACGTGTAAAACACCTATTAGGTAATGGTAGTGTGGGACTGTTCCTTACATTATATTCTCAAGTGTTTTGTCTTCTCTTGTTTTAATTTACTCAAGCAATTGCAGTTTCGCTAGGGAGCCTTTTCCACAGTCTGGCATACCTCCCCATTAAGCGGTATTTCCTTCTGTTCATTCTAAATTTTCCTTTGCTTATTTTTATCCCATTCCTTCTACTCCACCCCCTGGGAACTCTAAACTATTCCTCTTCCTTACTGGTGTTTGCCCTTCATATACATGTTCGTGATTATTGTGTCCCTCCCTATCCTTAGTCCTCATGCCTCCCCTACCCCGCTTCTCTTTAATGTCTCCTCCTGAAGTGACTCTCTGCAGTTTTGTGACATCTTTCTGAGATTGGGGCACTCACAACTGAGTCCATTAGGTTCAGAGTGGTCTCACCAGTGTCATGTAGAAATGGCTTAGTATTGTTATGGTCCATGACATGATGCTTCTCCCTGGGTAACACCAAAACGCATTAGCTCCTGTTGCTGTGTTTATGTCAACAGGAGCTGAATGTAACCTCTGATGCCACAAGGTTATGTACTTAGAATCAGGCAAGTGCTTAAGTACCTTGTTGAATTAGAGCCACGTATATGAGAGGAAGATGGAGGTGAGAGTCTCTAAAGGATCTTTGTGGCAATGGGAGAAATACATTATCCTGGGCTTGCCATCTAACCCCATTTCATTTTGTGGTTAAATTGTAAGACCGTACCTTGTTATTCTGGGAAAATATTAGTCTTTCCAACCAGTCAAGCGCTTTGCACTGGAACGTGCTAGACTGAGGAGTTCTGGTGGAATAATGTGCTTCATGTTGGTTTTGGGTTGCATCTTGTTGGGGGGTGGGCAGGCCTGCTGACAGGAGGGCAACGGGGGGGGAGGGGAGGAGGCAGTTGCCCCGGGGCCCAGTGATTCAAAGAAGCCTAGGGCTTCTGGCTGCCACCGCTGCTGTCACCTTACATCACTGCCAGAGCGCCCTGCACTCCGCGTTGCACGCTCTGCACAGCTTTGAAGGCTGGGGGAGGAGACCAGCACTGCACTCCGGGCATTGCTGAGAGCTGGCTGCCCAAGCCTGCCCTTTCCACTTGAGGCTCCAACCTTTCCAAAGGCATAGAGCCGACTCCTCCACACCTTGCTGGGGTCCCACGGAAGCTGTGGGCCCCCTGGTGCTGGGGAAAGGGACCCTCAGTGTTAATGAAAACCATAAAAATACAAACATTTTTATCTCTACAGTACCTTTCACCAAAAGATTCGAAGCATTTAAAAGGATATTAATGAATTAAAACTCCCAGCAATCCTGGGTGTGTACTATTGTACAAATGGATATGCTGATTGCATTAAGGCTAAGGCTAACATGTTCAAACTGACTGCTGATTTTGAATACCACACTGCTTGAGTGTTCGGTGTAAATAGAATGTCTCAAGCTGGACATCCAAAATCAGTAGCACCTTAGCTTTTGAAAATTTGCCTGCGTACAGCTTATTTAAGACCACGTAATACATCGCTGGTAGATGTTCAAACAAAAGTCTTCAGCCCTCATCCCCAGATCTGAGCATTCCCTAACACTTTCTTCGGAGAAATGTGGCTATGCATTCACCCGACTACTTTATTTTGCAAGGTTTTTATTAAATTCTCCCATCCTTTTAGTAGCTGGTTTCTGAGGCAGTCTATTAATTCTCTCTATTAATTGTATAAAATACAACTAACCTCCAACTCCAGGCCTGGAATTCCGAACCAGTCATTAGGTAGATTAAAGAGAATGCAGTAGGGTTCTGAGGTGACAGTTAAAGCTTAGCAGCAGGTTAGGGCTAATTTTTCATAATCTTCTCTAGTATGTTTTTATTAATGAAGGATAAATGTTTGTGAGTTGAATTATTTAGTTCATCTGATCCCTCTGAGGAGATAAGTTCTCAAACAATTGTCTTTTTTTAGTTTAGTACAGCCTCTCTCCGACTTACGAACCGGTTACGGACCAAGCAATTGGTCGTAACTCAGTTTGTTAAACGTAAGTCGGACCCCATAGAGTTACACGCCGCGCTGTTCGTAAGCGCGGATCGCGCGTTCATAACTCGGGTCCGCCATTCACGACAGTTTTGAGTCAGTAACTGCGAACGGTCGTAAGTCGACCGTTCGCAACTCGGGGACTGGCTGTATAAAAAAGAAGTTCAGAGCAAAGTTTTTTCATATACTTTCTCAAAGTAATGAAGAATTAATTTTATGTTTAAAAAAGTTATATATAGTGTAAGTCAAGAGGTATTCACATGTGAGAACCATCTAGTTTTCAGCAGGGTGGGTGTGATAGGTATTTTATTGTTCTTATAAACTAAGAGTGGGTAAATGCTGGTAGACTGATTAGGTCGTAATTTCTGTTAGTGTAAGTGGATGACACTCTATTGAAGTCAGTGGATCCGTATGTGCCCATGTGTACACAGGAGAGCATTTGATTATTAGCTTTAATAATAATAATTATAATATTTATATTTACTCTGTATATAGAACTTTTCTAATGAGGATCTTAAAAGTGCCTTACAACATTAAGGATTGGATGATGCCTTTAGGGTCTTGTTCCATGTTGTTGGTGGTGCAACCTTGCATTGTACTAATAGGAGCACTGAAAAATCACCATGCCTCTGTGTGTGTGTGTGTGTGTGTGTGTGTGTGTGTGTGTCTAGACTACATGGCTCCATCGACGGAGCCATGTAGATGAGGCAGGACGACAAAGGGAAATGAAGCGGCGATTTAAATAATCGCCGCTTCCTTTAAATCAAAATGGCCACCGCGCTGTGCCGATCAGCTGTTTGTTGGCACAGCGTGGCAGTCTAGACGGGGATCTGCTGACCCCAGAATCCTTACAGGATCTGCCGACAAAGGGTTCTGGGGTCGGCAGATCGCCGTCTAGACTGCCGCGCTGTGCCGACAAACAGCTGATCGGCACAGCGCGGTTGCCATTTTGATTTAAATATCGCCGCTTCCTTTAAATCGCCGCTTCATTTCCCTTTGTCGAGTAAACTAATCTACATGGCTCCATCGACAGAGCCATGTAGTCTAGATGTACCCTGTGTGTGTTATGAATCCCCATTCCTCCGGAATTCTCTTAGGAAAACAGAGTTTTATAGATAGGATAACTGTAGAGAGAAATTAAGTGAGTATTGTGGCAAAGTTGGGAATACGAAACGGTTAGCCAGAAGATCATCTGTCTTTTGTGCCTACCAGTTACAGCATCTTTACCTAAAAACTAAGGTGCACCAAGAAGCAGAAGAAAGCTGTATATGGGTGAACTTCAGATAAACATCTGTATTTATGGCTTACATCCTTGACAAAAAAAACAAAAGCAAAACCCACATCTTTATCCTTTTCATTGTTGCCTATCACTGGTTGTTATGTTTCAAAAGTAGTACAGATGTCCTGCTGTGTAAATAGAGAGGAATCCATTTTATTGTTTACACTTGATATGCGCTTTGCACAATACCCAGGATAAGGTCTTGTGTACTGTTTGGAGGCTGAATCTAGTTTTTGCATCAAGGCCCTTGAATTCTGTGGTAAAATGGGAACTTTGTGGCTGCTTCAAATAAATTCTAGTTCAGTTGCTTTTATTGAATTAAAAATGTGCATATGAGCTATACAATCAGTACAGTAATCCTAGTAGTTTATGCTATTATCAAATGCAATTGATTGTATGCTTCACTACATTTCTGATGTGTCAGAGAATTCTGTACTATTAATTTGTAGCTGTGTTTTACAAGTTGCCGGGGGGAATGCTCAAGACTGTATAGGAGATGGTTGAGATATGGTCCCCGGGAAGGGAAGCAGTTTTGGTTTGGGGGCATCCAGCAGATGCCATAAGCAATGGGGAGAGCGTGTATCTGCCCTCATCCTTGCCCTTTTGTTTTAGCTCAAATGTTACTTGTAATTATTTGAAGGGGCTTAAACTTCTATGCCCAGATCCTCAAAGATTTAGGCATCTCATTCCCATTGAAGATCTGTTCTCTAGTTCTCTGCCATTCATGCTTAAATTTGATACTTTACGTATGGGCCTAACAAAGATGCTAATTATCTCACCCATTACAAAGATAGCTCCCCCCAATTATCACCCCTAATATCATTACCTCACAGACACTAACCTTCCCCCCTCATCCCCCCTCTGTTCTAAAATCGGATTTGTCAATTTTATATGTGTTCACTTTTTTTTTTGATTGTATCACTTTGGTGTATATGGTTGTGCCAATTTTCTTCCACAAATTGATCTGAGGAAGTGGGTCTGGCCCATGAAAGCTCATCACCTAATAAACCATCTTGTTAGTCTTTAAAGTGCTGCATAGTCCTGTCTTTTGTTTCAGCTACACCAGACTAACACGGCTGCATCTCTATCACTATTTGACAGGATCTGAGTGTATGTCTACACTGGCAAGTTTTGTTGCCAAAAACCCGTTTTTGGCAATACCACTCTGATAGCGTTCACATTGCAATGTGATAAAAGTAGTGAAACAGGCTCAGTTTTGGTGACAAAAAACTTCCACCTCCAGGAGGGACTTTTTTGTCTCCCCCTTCCTTTACCGTCAACATTCATACTGTGTGTGCCACAAGCAGCGTTTCCTGTAAGTTGTGTGCTTGTGCAGCCACTCTGGAGAGGCTCAAATGCCACCCAGCTGATTAGCAGACCTCCCACAGCGAGGTTTTGTTTCTACTGGTGGTGCACAGACAACATTTATTCCATGCCTTAATGGAAAATAAATCTGCACATGAATGAAAATTATTAGAGGGAACATAGACCACAGGAGGCTTTTTTTTTTATTGTCTTTATTGAACTCCAGGATGTTTTCCAGAATGTCCAAGTCGCTACTCTGGGCAGTGCTTTGAATTCCACTGCTCTGCAGCCAGGTAACCAGCAATCCACCCATCCCCCTTGCAAGACATTAAATGCCATGTCCTGCTATTTGGTTCCGCGCTGAACTGTTCTCATGGCATCTTCTCAGCTGATCATAGTGGACTCCAAGCACTCTCTCACTTGGACCACTGTGGTGCTTTTGGATCTTATCAGTGTGTGGGGAGAGAAATCAATGTAATCAAGGCTACAAGTGACCCGAAGGAACTGGGACATGTATGGCCACCCTTCTCGAGCCTTGTGTGAGAAGGGGTATGCTCAGGACACGCTTCAGTGAGATAAAAAATTAAGGAGCTGAGCCAGTCATACCCTACGGTGAGGAAGGCAAACTGCCATTCCAATGCTGCACCCAAGACTTATAAAGAACTTGGAACGCAATTCTGGGTGGTGACCTCACATCCACGGCCAAGAACACTGTGGATACTTCCAAAGGCACTGGGTCAGCAGAAAGAGGACTTAACCCAGAGGATGACGTTCTAGATGAAGAAATAGAGCTAGACAAGGACATGGGGCTCACAGTGAGGTTTCCCGATGTGGCAGGCAGCCAGGAACTGTTCTCAAATCCCAAGTCTCAGCAGCAGCTGGGCATGGAGCATGCCACAGTGGAAGAGACACAGGGTAGGTGCAATGGGTGGATGGGGGGGAAGCAGGGTGAGTCACAGCAATGAAGGAGGGTGGTTGTATTTCTGTGACTTAGCCCTGGATTGCTAGATGTTGTGTCCAAGCAAGGTGTTGATGTACATGGAGATGCCAATTGAATACTGCAGAGAAATGCGGTGGAAACTTTGCCTCAGGTCCTTTTCTCACAGAGATCCCATGGCAGGGCTGCCGTTTTCCCATCCCCATGGTACAATACTCTCCCATACCATTCTTCAGTCTGTACTGCAGGAACCAAAGCAGCACAGAGTTGGCCTGCATAAGAAGCGAGGTGACCCCGTTTGCATCCAGAATTAGAGCCCAACCTGCTGCCCAAGCCAGGTCTTGCACCCAGAATTAGAGGTTTTACGCTCAGGACTGAGAGATCCATAAAACAAGGCCTGGGCAAAATACAGCCCGCAGGCCGAATCTGGACCACCAAGCCACCGGATCTGGCCCACAGAGGCAGTGGGGAGCCCCAGGCAGTGCCCTGCAGCCCTGCACGCCACTCAGGAATGCAGCTGCTGGGCCCTCACCCCCAGCACAACCAACTGGCTGGTTTCTGGCCAGAAACCGGTTATTGGGAGCTGCCTGTTGGAATGACAGGCAGCCAAGAAGAACCACGCCCCCTCTCCTTGGCTCAGTTATTCACACAATCACATGGCCGGTCAGGCAGGCTGGCTGGCTGGGAAATGTTTTAAGCTGTGCAAGCCTTAGCTTGGCAGGTAGGCAGGCTGGTTTGGCTGCTGGCTGGTAAGTCCCCTGGCCAGAGTCTGCCTCTACCACTCCAATCCCTTCCTTCCCCAATCCTCTGCCCCCGCAATCAACATACCAAAACCCTGTGCCCCCCTCTTTGCCCATACCCCCTTCCAGATCTGGCACCACAATCTCATGTCCCTGATCACAATCCCCTTCTATCCTAGGTAACCTCTCAAACCCCTGCACTCCAGTCCCCAGTCCTAGGTCACAACTGCCTCCTTCACCCAAACTCCCTCCCAGACTCCAGTCTCCCTCCTGCACCCTAATCCTTTACCCCATGCTCCCTTCTTCACTAAACCTCCCTCCCAGACCCCGCACCTCCTCCATTAATATCATGGAAGAGTGAGGCCCTCGACCACTTTCCAAAATCTTGGAATGGTCCTCCGTCAAAAATTATTGCCCACCCCTGCATAAGAGTGATGCCAGCCTGTGGACACGTGGGGCATCATTAGAATTATTTCCATGCAAACCTGCTGCCCAAGCCAGGTCTGTGCTTTCTTATGCCCCTATGCACACCCCTCATTTTCCCTGT
The DNA here is from genome assembly GCA_019425775.1 of Rafetus swinhoei. Taxonomy (NCBI): domain Eukaryota; kingdom Metazoa; phylum Chordata; order Testudines; family Trionychidae; genus Rafetus; species Rafetus swinhoei. The sequence continues at coordinate 231,787,266 of CM033437.1, forward strand.
GCCCTTCCCCAAAACCCACCATGTTAACAATTGCCTGCAGAGATGTTTGTTTTGCTCAAGGGTCAGTGGAAAAGCGGCCACTTGTGTTGATAAAAGGTGCTTTTCAGGAAACCTTGAGCAGGAATTTTACAATTCCTCTTTTGTTACATTCTGCCTTGCAGAGAAGACCTTGACGACTCAGAAAACACCCGCTGACAGACTGCGTCAGCTGAGGAGGAGACCGAGGAGGAATGGGAAGACGTTGTGGGGGAGGTTTTGCAACGTTCTTCAGTGCGAGTGCAGAGAAGGGAGGAGAGGGAGATGAAAGCTAGAAAAGATGTGGCTGACCATATGATCAAGGTCACAGAGGACCAAACAGATGCTGAAATGTTTAATCAAGATGCAGTGTGAACAGAACTGGCATCGGCCTCCCTTGCAGCCGATACAGAATTCTTTGTCCAGCAACCTACCCTCTATGCCCACACACTCCTTTTCACTGTCTGGGAATGCTCATTTCCCACTGCACTCCACTCCACATCACAGTTGTGATTATGACCCCTGGGCCTACACACAGTTGTAAGGCTTTCCCTTAACCCCTAAACATCCCTTTCCAGCAAACGTCCCTCCTAGGTGTGTGATCATGATTTGCAGTGATCAATAAAGACAAACCTGTTGAATGGTACAATGACTTTATTTTTTGTTCCACAGCCCATGCCGATCACTCAGGCCCTAGTTGAAGGCTGAGATGAGGGTGCGGGGCAGGATAGCAATCGGGAGGCACACTTGCTTTCGTGGAACTGTGTTACTCAGGATGAATAGTGGGATGCAGCAAGGAAGCAACCCCAAAAGTGTCCCTCCTTGTCACAGTGATTCCTTGTCAAAGCCTCCCTGATATTAATGGCAGCCCTATGAGCTGCTCTGACAGCCCTAGTGTCTGGCTGCTCAAACTGTGCGCCCAAGCACTGTGCCTCAGTGCTCCACCCATGAGCAAACACTTCACCCTTATGTTCACGCATATTATGTAAAGACCAGCATACGGCTATAGCCATGAGGATATGATCTTCCATAAGGACTAGCCTGCCATAGAGACACCGCCATCTACCTTTCAATCTGGTAAAGGCACGTTCAGCTACCATGTGGCATTGTCTCAGCCTCTTGTTGAACCATTCCTTACTGCTGTCCAGGTGCCCTGTGTAAGGTTTCATGAGCCAGGACTGGAAGGGATAAACCTGGTCACCCAGAATCACTATGAGCATTTCCACATTCTCCACTGTAATCGTGTTAGCGGGGAAGAAAGTCCCCATCTGCATCTTTCTGCACAGGGCAGTGTTCCTGAACCTTTGTTCAGTGTGTCTTGCACATTTCCAGACCGCCTTGCAGTTATGTCTGTGAAATGCCCATGGTGATCCTGAAGCACCGGGGAGAAGTACTCCTTCTGGTTGATGTGCTCTGTAGCAAGGTGGGGTGGCACCATAAAGGGAATGTGTGTGCCATTGATTGCCCCACCACAGTTAGGAAATCACATGTCTATAAAGCCAGCCTCTGTCATCCATATTTCCCACAGTCACAGTCCTCTGCTGCAAAATGCAATGTATTGCCCTGTACGCTTGCAGAAGTACAGCCCCAAGGGTAGACTTCACGCACTCCAAACTGATTTGCAACCCAACAGTAGCAATCAGGAGTCACCAGCTTCCACACAGCAATTGCCCACATGCTTCTCCACCAAGAGGGCAGCTCTCATTCGGGTGTCTTGGCGCTATAGTTGGGGGGAGGTGGAGCTCAGCACTCAGCTCTAGGAAAGTTGCTTTGTGCATGCTAAAGTTCTGTAGCCACTGCTCTTCATTGCACACTTGCATGATAATGTGACCCCACTATTCAGTGCTGGTTTCCTTAGCGCCACAGTGATGCTCTACTCTGCACAGATGCTCTGTGACAGCCCAATTCAATGCCAAATTGCTGCTGTCCATCTCACTCATGGTGTCGTCTGCCTGCAACTCTTCTCCCTCTGTCAGTAACTTCAACGGTAACTCAGCATTGCATGGTGTCCTCACGACACTGAACACCGCATAGGAGAGAAGTGTGGGATCCATGCTTTCTCACAGTACAGGCTGGAGTGCACTGTAAGGACTGGCTGTTTCACAAGTGGCGCAGAAGAGAGCCAGAACCCCTAAAGAGGTGGGAAACACAGCAGTGCTCAATGGGACATTTTTCACATTCCCAAGATGCACTGTGCTCCGTTCTGCATTCCCACAGTGCCTAGTGAAAGAAGGTGTCTCTAGTCACTATGGGATGCCTACCCACAGTGCATTGCTCAGTCAACGGGGGAGCTAGAAATGTGGCCATGGTTTGTCAACAGAGGGAGGCAGTGTAAACAGGCTTTGTCCACTCTTTTTTGGGCAACTTTTGCGTGCGGACATTAATTTTGTCACTATCAAAATTTTACAGTGTAGACATACCCTGACTGTCCCACTATCACTGCCACAATATAGGGCAGTGTATCTTGGATCAACACATTACTTAAACAATTCTGCAATGCCAGTCACAGCTGGAAATAGTTAACATTGTCATAACGAGCTTTCAGATTTAGCCTCCCACTGGGATAAATGGAGCTTTTCACACATCTCAGAGAGATTCCCAGGAAGATGACACTTCATTCGTTTACAGCAGGGGTAGGGAAATCAATCGGGTGAGCGGAAGTGGAGACTGGAGTGACAGTACTGGTTCCCCAGTGCTGGGGGGTGGAGCCCTGAGCCCTAGAGGCTCAATACAGGCAAGCCAGGGACCACTGGGCCTTAGATTCCCCAGTTTACAGGAAATATAGGATTGGCAGGGACCTGAGAAGTCATCAAGTCCAGCCCCAGGACCACATAAACTTAGACCATCCCTGACAGGGGTTTGTCAAACTTGTTTTTAAAAGTTTCCAATGATGGGGATTCTGTAGCCTCCCTTGAAAGCCTCTTCCAGAGATGCTAAACTACCCTTACAGTTAAAAAGTTTTGCCTAATAACTGAACTAAATCTTCTTTGCTGCAGATAAAGCCTATTACTTCCTGTCCCACCTTCAGTGGACAAGAACAATTGATCACTATCCTTTTTATAACATCCCTTTAACATATTGGAAAACAGGTCCCCCTCAGGCGTTTTTCCCCTCAAAACTAAACATGCCCAGTTTTTTTAACCTTTCCTCATGGGCCAAGTTTTCTAAACTTTTTTTTAAATCATTTTTGTTGCTCTCCTCTGGCCTTTTTCCAATTTCTGGGCTTTTTTGTGGTGCCTAGAATTGGACGCTGTACTTTAGCTGAGGCCTCACTAGTGCTGAGTGGAGTGGGGCACCTGTATTCAGTTAATTTTTGTTATTTGCCAGTGGTAGCACCCAAAGCACCTAACTGAGTGGGGGAGAGAGAGTGCCCTATTGTGCGTGGTAGTGTACAAACACAGGATAAAAAAGCAGCCACAGTTTAAGAAAGCAGGTCAGAGAAAGAGTGAGAGGGGGTAACAGAGGCACACAGAGAGAAAACGATTTCCCAAGAACCAGAATAAGAAGCCAGGCATCTGACTCGCAGCTGAGCGACACATCCACATCTTGATTTCTTCGAAATTATGACAGGTAAGAACTAAATTTTTTTTGAAAGAAAAGTCTAATTCTTCTCTACAGTTCTTCAGTAAGGGTTTGATTCTAGAGCAAATTCTGCAGCTGTAAAATAGCAAAATAAACGGGGGCCCTACATATGGCTAACAATTATGGCTACTGAAGGTTATGCTCTGAATGTTTCATAACTGAATAACTATTTACGATTTTGTTAGCCTCATGGGTGGCCATCAAATTAATTAAACCTTTCCAGGACTTCATAATGGCCTATCATTTTCTTTCTGGATAATAAAACATCCACGACTGGTTGAATTCAAAAAAATTCAGCTTGAGATCTCTGATGCCTAAAGCATAATTTTGAATCCTCCTTTAATGTAAACATAAGAGTTCAATGAAACATAAAAGCCGAACATCCCAATCCTGGTTACACTTTCTGTGTTTTGTCTTGACCTTGTGTAATAGTAGACAAATGCTATCCTGGGCCTAATTCATGTGCCAAAGTAAATTACCCATGTTATGTTAAGGTTTGTTCTACATTTTGTAATATCATAGAAGCTTGAGCTATAAAAGACAGATTAGGGCATGCAGTCCATCCTCTTCAATGCAAAAAATACCTTTACAGTATCCATGGTCTTTGTTTAGAGAAAGAAATGTTTAATTTTCTTCATATTTCCCCTTACTCTTTATTGGCTTTAGAGCTAAAATTTGGAGAACAAATATCAATGGAATTTAAATATTACACATCCATTCAGAATGCCAGAAAGAGTTTAGAGCGGGAGACTAGGAATTAGGACTCCTGGGTTCTGTTCCCAGCTCCACCACTGACTTGCTGATTCTGTGTATGTTTAAATTATGCAGCTGTCTCCTTTATAAATTGCAGATATCCTAGCTGCCTGGGCAAGAGTGGGCAGAACTCTATAATTTTAGTGGGGGGTGCCTGTTGCGTAGACCAGGTTGAATTTTCTCCCAATGGAAGAAGCATGGACTGAATTGTTGTGTCAAAAATGGGGTGTGATCTAACATATGTCTTGTCTAACATGCTTATTTTCTAACACAAAAGATTACATTAGACAACAATACTGGCAAGACTAGCTTACACAGATGCTATTGGTAGTTTAGATAAATAGTAACACCTAAGATGCCAGATGTTGTGATTTATCCCTAATACTTGCCAAACTGTACTGCCTATTACATCAGGGGCTACTGGTTATTTATTTTTCAGCACAGTAGAATCCCTAATTGCCTATTTCTCCACCTCCTGTATTACTCTTTCTCTCTAGCTCATCTGCTTCTCTCTACCCTGCTTTCATACTCACTTTGGCCCAAAGGATGGAGAAATTTTATAGTTCATCCCGGGAACAGACACCTAAGGCCAATGGTTTTCAAGTTTTACTTAATGCTTACCGATAGCTACCGACTCATTTTCCATTTTCCTATTGGGGGGAGCGAGCCAGGGGAAAAACTGAAAGCCTTTGCCAAAAAGCACTCTGTGGTGGATACTAAAATAAGTCAGGTAGCAGATGTCCAATACAAACTTTGCTGGGTAATTAGCAGATTCAGTATCAAAAAGAAGCAGGTAATTGTTGTGATGCATGAATCCTTTGCCAGGGCGGATACTTTACAGCTTGCAGATATTTCTCTAATGAGGGAGGATATCGTGAGCTCTGAGTGGTAAAACACTGTTTTCTTAGTGCTTGGGAAGAATGGCAGGTTTTTTTCCATTAGGGATGTTCTTGGCATAGATGGTTCTTGTTCCTTTCTTTGTTATTTCTTGGAAGTCTTCTGAAAGCTATTGATGCAGTATGCAAATTCAATACAGGAAATGTAATGTCAGATAACTGTAATGGACCACTTATTCAAAGGAGTTTCTTTCTTTCTTTCTTTCTTTCTTTCTTTCTTTCTTTCTTTCTTTCTTTCTATTTAAATCAATACAATTGTATACATTCCCTGCAAAAAGTCAGAGAAAAATACCATACACATTAGGTTGTAAAAAGAAACTGAGAAATTAGACAAATGCTAATAAAAATAAAGATACTGTTCCCACTGAAAATATACAATATGAGAATGATTTGCTGAGGAGTAAAAGTCTGTCTTTGTCATTGCTATACGTAGGGATCTAGACGTGGAAAGAAGAGAATGGAAGACGTGAGAGAAGTTATAAGGCTATCGCTCCTTCCTTCTTTTCTTTTTCGTATAATTCAAAATATAGTGAGGAGAAGGCAGGAAACCTAGCAACCAAAACACCGCAGAAGCGAAAAGATTACAAATGTAAAATAGTTTAAAAAAAAAAAAAGAAGCTAGACTCAAACTGCATTTTCATACTGAATGGCACAGTATGTCCACACAATATAATGAATCATGACTTGCTACACTACCTGAACCTGCAGTCAATGCTTACAAAAATATTTGCAATATTTTTGCGTGCAGAGCTGCCCATGTGATTTTTTGGGAAAGCCAACAAGATGGGGGGGGGGGCAGATTTAATGGGATTCCACCAGCTATACCAGCTTCTCTTTGGGGGCAACAGAGCTGCCGGCACCCTGGGCAATGTTGGAAGTGGGTGGCTTTGTACTCCTTGAAGGGGTGGGGCTGCAGGTAGAAGAGGCGGGGCTGGCAGCCAGCCCTCAGAGCTGCCTGGAGTGCACTGTGCCCCCACCCCAGGCAGCCAGGGGAACCACGTGAAATACCAAGGACTGATGGCTTGGAGCCATGCGCCCTTTTGAATCACTGGGTCCTTGGGCAACTGCCCCTTTGCCCTTTCCTCTATTGGCAGGCCTGCTTCTGTTTTAAATAAACCATTGCAGCTGAGCACAAGGAAAGGCATCTAACAGCATGTGCTGGCTAGTAACATTTGGCCACTTTGCAAACCATCTCCAGGCAGTTCTCTTTTGGCTTTTCCACTCATACTGCCCTATGCTTTTTAGTGTTCTCTCCTTTCTCTGCATCTCTCTTCTTTTTTGTCTTGAAAACAATAGGTCTGATGTCAATCAGCAGTAACTCACTGAAGTTATTGGAGTCATGACAGTATAACTGAGGAACCAAATCTCATTTATATTTCACATTTTTTCTCCTTTCCTGTTTACTCTGTTCTCTATCTACCCATTCTCTCTGTCTCAAGTTATGTTGTCTCTTCCCCCTTTCTTCCTATCTCCTGCCCTTCCCATTCTTTTATCCTCTTTGTATTTTCTAGTTAATAAGTACAGTACAAAGTATCAATCTTTGCCACTACTGTTGGCAAGTATCTGCTGACTGCTTCCATTTACTAACAGGAGTAAAACTTTCTTACAGAGCCCAGCATTCTCTCTCCCTGAAAAATACTGACTAGTCTGTAGCGGTAACAATGAGCAGAGCTGCATGAATAATTGATTTTTTGAGTCAGTGGCTGAACTGGGAAGAAAAAAAAATTGTTTCAAACTGAAATGGAATGTTTTGGGTTTTCTCACTGAGAAAACAAAATTTTGTTTTGGTCAAACAAAAAGTTTTGAATGTTGATTCAAAACGAAATGTTATTTCAGAAATGTTGATTTGAAATGAAGTGTCAAAACAAGTTGTTCTGAAAGTCGTGTTTTCAAGTTTTTAGGGTGGGGTAGCAGTTGGCCACCAATATATACAGAATTCAACTCAAATTTGTGAATAGTTTCAGTGTCCGTTCCTCCAAAAATGCATTTTTGCTGACATGCGATTTGCCAATATTTTTGGTCCAGCTATAATAATGAGAGGGCCTGGTTTATAATGTGCCAGTTGCACCCTGAGAGGAATCTTCTTTGAGAATTTGGAGGGAGAGATTTACTGAGTCATGCATCACCACTTCACTGTAGCTTTCTATAAGAGGTCTGTTGGCTCCTTACTAAAACTCAGTGGCTTTTCATGGGTTGGCTAGCTCCTAGTACCAAAAGAAAGTAGAAGGGTCTGTTGGAAATCAGGATCCTGAGACTGACAGTCCCCAGGAGCAATGTGGAGAGGCCAGTATTCCAGGTCAGCCTGATTGACAGGGAGGCTGGGGCTGGTCCCATCCTCCACGTGATTCGGAATCTCCTGAATTGGACACAGTGGGGCTGAACTAAGGAGAGAGCAGGAGCCGAGCTGAGCTGAGGAGCTGAGCTGTGCCAGCCAGAGAGAATCAGAGAAGTAGCCTGGGGAGCAGATCCATATTCAGAGCAGGGCCGTAGCAACAAAAGCTGAAGAAACAGGCCAGGAAGCACATCAGTGTTGGGGGCATTGTTGCAGAAGCAGTCCAGAGAGCAGAGCTATGCTGGGAGCAGAGCTGCAGCAACCAGAGCCAGAAGGTCCAGAGAAGCAGTCCAGGAGGCTGAAGACAGAGCAGCATCAGTGCTGAGGCAGAGTGGAGTTGGAGCTGGGGATGGAGCAATCTGGAGCTGGGTGTTGTGAGCATTGAGGTTCTCCTGCTGGTCTATAGCTTGCTACATTCCACTCTTTCCCCTTGGAGTGATCATGAAACAGAAGTCCTATAATAAGAGCAGCAAAAATGTGCCTCCTAGGTGGTTCAGCTGGAGTGCACTGTAAATGTCGGACAAAGCTAATACTGTTTTAATTGAGCATTGGACTGAACTGAGGCACTTTTGGGGTAAAAAAAAAAAAAAAAAAAAAGATAAATTCTCTTTCCCTTCTGTTATATTATGCCCAGTGCAGAAGAATGATGGGGGGAAGGAGCTGGGGAAATACTGACAAAATAGAGGCCGGAGTTTTTTAAAAAAAAGTAGTGAGAGCTACAGTAAAGCTGAGCTACTGTTGTGGAGTTCTGCTAACATAAGGCAAAAGTCTGAACCACTGGCCCACAAATAGAAGAGTACAGTTGTAGGTATCATGGGTTCTGTGTGTCCATTGTAGTTCTTCCCAACCCCAAATCCTAGAGAAAAATATGTTGTAGATCACTCTCTTACTAAGGTGTTAGGATAAGTGCTGTATCCATGCTGAATGTGAAAATAAGCCTTGTTACTTAATGTGCACATCCTTAATCATGTTTGAAAACGGTTTCAGCTATAAGCTGTGTAGAGGGATAACTTCTTTGCAGTGCAGCTAGTTGATATTTTTGCATACATGACTGGCATGAATATAATGTGTGTGATTATTGCTCATACAGTTTGTGGGCATTCTATGTTGTTCTGAACGAGATTCACAAAGACTGTGCTATGCAAATCCATGCTGGTTTCTCTGTTCCTGAAGAAGCAGCTTTCATAATGGGAGGAACAATTGCTCGGAAACAGTGTACCCTCTCAAAGAAGTGCTGACTTACCAAAGAGTAATTCTGAAAAAGTTTGTTGCCACTGTTGTTACAATACTTTTGATATTTTATGCAAGCTGCCATCTAATGGAAATAATGACCTCAGGGACATGTGTTTATCTTGGTTTTAGCTCACTTAAAAATACATTTAGCCTTTAGCTTTTCCTTAGGCCAAAACCACATCAAATGGGCCAAAGATGGAATAAACACACACATATATACTTCTGAGGTCATTATCACTTCATTGTAGTTTTGCAGAAGAAAAAGAAAACAAACTCCATCTCTTTGCATTACTTTCAAAGCTCAGCATTCCCAAATGGTAGTGTGTGAGCCCTTTTAAAAATGTTTTCTCTTCAGAGGGTTTTACTTTTGCTTCTCTTTATCCCACCATGCATTATTTGGATGCCCTACTTTGTTACTGCTCTAAATTCATCTTTAAAACACTGAGAAGCTTGAAGAGAAGTTGCTGGTGTGCAATATTACTAACCTGCATCCTCCACAAACTAAGATTTACAGATGAAGAATGTTAATGAAGAGAAGAGTTATGGGAGAGCATCTATTTCACTTGCAATAGAACTCCTGGGAGTTCCTTGACTAATATTGAGATACAGAGATCCTTGACTGACTGGGGGGAGGAGGGGGGGCGTGAGGGCTTCTTATTTTTTGGTGGGGGGGAAAGGGCAAATAAATTCAGCACCCCATCACTACTAGTAGATCTCTGACCAATGCAATATACATAGGGCCTGATTCTCTTCTCATTTTACATCTTCTCCAAAAGATGGTATTTCAAGCAATGAGATGGACCCAGGATCCTGCTTAGAGGCAAGAATGCCATTTACTGCAAAACTTTGTTTTTAACTTGCTGATCTCCTTTCCAATTATATTTACCAAGACCCAGCTTTGTTTTGTGAAAGTTCAATCTCTCATAGCCTGATGCGGTACAGCTGCCGGCATTAAAGAATAAGAAAACATTGCCATTCCTCCCTCATTACAGACTTTAGTTTAGTTTTTCATGGACCCAGTAGGGAAAAAAAATTGGCTCCCTCGTTGGATAATGCAATGTATAAGCAAAGTTTGAAATGCTGGGTCTCCTGACATCAATGTCAATTTTTCCCACTGAATTCAAGGGAACAAGAATTTCATTGTAAACCTGAAAGGTGATGCAATAATACAGGCCTGTACAGCAATTTGAGCCCTGCTTCAGCAAAGAAGGCCTTTAACCATGCCATTGACCTTAGTGGATTTCAACAGTGATAGACTTAAGCACATGCTTAAAAGTTAGGCCTGTGTTTAAGTGCTCTTCTGATTCAAGGGTTTAAAGATAGGAACAGTATTGTCAGAACATTAGGCACCAAAGGCCACCCTAGCAGCTGCACTTTGTATGGATGGGCAAGTGTTATTTGTGCAGGGTAGAGGGGAATTATTTGTGCTCAGGAGGAAGACTAAGAAGTTGCAAGAGCTCTGTGCTAAAGAGAAAGATTAGGACTCTGTGAACAGTCAAGGATAAGATGTTTCAAATCTACCACTTGTCTTCCCGCACCTTGAACCAAAAAAAAAAAAAAAAAAAAAAAAAAAAAACCCCTAAAAACTAAAACCCCAACAACAACAAAAAACCTAGGAGAACTCTCATGTCTTTTGTTTCATAGTTTTTGTCTCTGATTTTTTTAACATACATTTTTATTCCAGTCATCACTTTCTGTCACTTTGCTTATTTCTTTTTCTTTTGGACTGGAAAGGGGCAGAAGCTCTGTCTTTTTTCTCCTAAGTCTGTGAGGAGCACTTTGGATACTAAATAAATAAATAATGTGAAAGATGTAAGGGGAAAAAATTAACAAAATGATAGCCAGTTTCAGTGTGTGGATTTTGTCAACATTTGGTTTGTTCTAAGCCATATCATAGCTCTCTTTTGCTAAGATATGTTGTGAACTCTCCCCTTGCCCCACTTCCCAGGGTTTGGCTTAATTATTAGTTTAGCACAACACATACAACCACTCCAGCCCAAAGCTAGTCCCAAGGCTTGGCTCTTCCTAAGTTTCCTCTCGTAGGACTGTTCAGCCCTGGACCCTTCGTTCCTTCATTCAGAAAGTCACTCTTTCATCTTTTGTGCATCCAAGTGTTGTTAACAAACTGTGCCTCCATAAATGGACCAACAGAGCTTAAGTAGTATCTTCTGGCAGCATTCCAGCATCAGCACCGGCTATGGCAGTGCCTGCAAAGCTCCTTGGTATATAATATTGAACATATAACTCTAAAATTATTAGCTACAAAATCCAGTTTGTTACACACCACAGTGTCTGGGGTACCATTTGGATGAAAATGAATTTTTACTCCCAACTGGGTTTCCAGGAAGAAGGCATAATCTATAATACCAAGATCATCTGGCACCTTTAATCTTCTTTAGGGACACGCTGTCAAAGCTTCAGTAGGGATTAGCTGCACAGCCCATGTTGGAGTCAATAGGAGACATGTAGTTAGATCACCGTGTCCCTGTGAAAATTTACCTCTTAGTTTTTTAAACTATGCTGCCTCATTATACAGAAGTGAAGAGGATTCCTCTGATAGTTCATATAGATAGCAGATGTGCAGGGTGTGTGTGTGTGTGTGTGTGTTTGTTGTGTCTTCTTTTGATTAGCTGACTATTTCTTGTTAAGCAATAATAGCAAAACATTCCTTCAGGGTTTCTTTCAGCTACAGTCATCTCCTCTGTGAAAGTACAAGAGGGAGAATGCAAAGGAGATCTGTCCTGTGAAACTGTTATCTCTTTGATTAACATTAGAAATTCTGCTGGTTGTTTTATCAAATTAATGTAACTTTCAAGGGGCAGAAAAGAGAAATGCTGGTTTGGAATAATAAACTTTAATTAGGGCAAGTGTTTGTCAGAAGACTTTGTCCTGTGTTGTTTTCAGATCTTCCACCATCCCAATATCTGAAAACTAATTACCACCCTTAAACAGTAAATTTGTATTTTAGAAATATTGACAGGAGAAATATACCATGAAAAATTCTCCTTTTTAATTGCATCTGTATACTCCCTCCTATATGTTTCCTGCGAACATCAATATTCCTCTTGTTTCTTTCTGCTTCTCCTCTCTATTAGAGATGAGCAAAAGCTGCTAAATTTGGATCTGGATCTGTGTTTCAGCCTCCTCGTTGTTGCTGGGTTCCTAGCTCCACAGCGGTGTATGAAGGTCCATCCTTAGCGGCATTATTCCTTTTAGTTCTTAATGTAAGTTCCCTTTCTCCTTCTTCCTTTACCAGGAACTAGCAATTGCTAAGTATAATTGTTACTCATGTCTTGCTAGAACAGCCACTGTATAAATGTAGGGCTGCTCTGTGATTTAAATCCATCTTCTTCGGAGGGATGCAGGGTCAAGATGAGGAGGGGCCTGACAGTGGTGGGAGTCACCAGAGGAACGCCAATGAGGGCATTCTACTATCTTTTCCAGGTATACCATGTACCCAGGTGTAACCTTCATGCGCCTGATCAGCTGTTTGAGCCCCAGTTTCCCCCTGCTCTGCCCCTTTGGTGTGTTCACATGCACCAGCACTGCTAGATTTGCACTGTCCATTGGATGGTAGCTACGCCCAGTGCAAGGATGTAAGGAGAAGGACGGTTCCTTGTGTATGTCCCTATCTGTGCACTGTAGTGAGGCGGTGAGGCCTCCAACAGAACCAGAGGGAGAGGAATCTCTCACTGGGCCCTGGTGGATGGAGACAAGCCATACTCACTCCTCCTGCTGGAAGCCAGGGTGTGGGACAGAAAATATAAAAGGCAAGTCTGGGAGCTATAGTCACGGCTGGAGAAGGCACTTCTGCCCACTCCCAAGCTGGGAGACTGTCTCAGACCCCTGTGGAGCTGAGGACTGGCCAAGGTGGCCGGAGCCATAACCTAACCAGACTATGGAAGGGTTGCTAGGAGTTCCGCAGCCCTTCTACCACAATGATTTGGAGGGCCCTCTATCGACCCCTGTACACCCCGAAGGCAGTTAGGAAGTAGCCTGGGGCAGCTGACCCCAGTGTGGCTGCAGCACTGCCTGAGGTTAGGTCAGTGTGTGGTGGTCAGGATCCCCACTGACCAAGTGGCACATCACTCTGCCACTGGTAGGGCCTGGACCGCGATGCAGTGGAGTGGGTGGGTCTGCATCTCCCCTGCCACTTCAAACCCTGGGGTAGCAATCTTCTCCTCTCTGGGCCAAGATAGGGTCCAGGCCTGAACCATAGACTCTTGCTGCCCACCCTGATTGAAGGCTTGAGCTTACGAAGGATGGGTTTGTTGCCCATCCCTGACTATAGGCACAAGCTATAGACCCCTATTGCCCCACCCTGACTGAGGGCCTGGGACATCTAACCTTATTTGCTGCTCAGCCCTAACCGCAGGCCCGAGCCCTAGACTCCAATCACACTCTCCACCCCTGACTGAGGGCATGAACAATGTGACTGTGTTTATTGCTTACCCTCCTGCAATCGGTCCACAATGTAGATTAAGCTAGTTACAGGCTTAATTCGTTACTGCTGTCTATTTTATATGAGAGCCTACGCTACCTTCATATAGACGTTTAGTACTTTTATCTGTTAGGTCTGCCTGAATTCATCTGTAGTTAATTTTAAAAAAAGATCTTGGATAAGGTATCAGATTGGTTGAGTGGAAATTTTTGTTATGGCTGTGGGTTGTGGAAAACATCCTTGAAGATGGTGGGTAACTGTCACCCTTCACCTAAACTAGCTGCAAGGATCAGTCCCCCCCCCTCCCCCCCCAAAAAAACCCTCCAAAAACATATGCAAGTCCACACATATGCAGTCCACTCAGAATTAGAACTAAGGCTACATCTAAACTACACCCCTCTGTCGGCAGAGGGATGTAAATTAGACGTTTCAAAAGTGCAAATGAAGTGGGGATTTAAATATCCCATGCTTCATTCGCATAATTGTGTCATGGCACTGTTTTGAACAAGCGCCATTTTGAAACTGAAACCGTGGTTTAGATGTGGTTTTTTGACAATGAGGTGCTTTTTCGAAAGATCCTGTACTCCTCATTTTTTGAATAGAAGATTTTGTTTTGGGGAAAGATTTATGGAGGGGAGGGGGAAGGAAAGAGACAGGAACAAACTCAGAAGGAGGCACACAGAAACAAACTGGGAAGGAAGTTACAGATAGATTCTAGGCACGCACAGTATTATGCTGCCTAAAAGTGGCTTGGGGCTGTCAGCCTATTTGGCTCTTTCTGTGTTCTGGAAAACAGGACTTAGTACATTACTTGTGAATATACAAGCTTGCATCAAAGAGACCTGACTTCATCATCAATTTCTTTTCCCAGCTGGGCCAACCTGCAATTCCCCCCTCCCCTCCCTCCCCCCCCGCCTTCCCCCACACTTTTGGCTAGCTATTTGGGCCAAAAGGGGTAACGTTATTCAACCCAGCAACGCTATCCCCAGTCCAAGAGTACTTATACATGTGTGTGTTTCTGATAAAATTATGAGAGATGAAATAATGTAAATAACAATATTGTCAACTGTGATTATATTCAGAATCCACCCCCCAATCAAGATAAACTGGTCAGCTCACGCTTCTCTGAGCTAATGTTTCAGCTCTCTTGCCACAGACTTATGAGGACAGCACTTCATTGGGATAAGTTTGGAAAGTTTTATTTTCAGCTGTAAGGGACAGAAAGTTAACTTTGTCGAATGAAATCTTAATATTTTTGTAGGACACGTTCTGGGGAGGCATTCAAGAGTTATTAGTGAAACATTCCCTAAATACTGGCTTAATCTGACCCCTGTCTATAATGTTATAACAATCAAAGGAACTCGAGTATAGGTGAGCACACACCATATGAGCCATGGCACAGAATTCTTGACTTCCTGCAGGGAATATTTTTAATGTGAGACAGCCAGAGGGCTTTCTTTCTTCCTTTTATTAACACAGGTCTAAGTGACTTTACTTTTGGTTACCCGACATGGGACATCCTAAAAAGGTCCAAATTTCAGAAAGTGCTGAGCATTCCTACGTTCCCCCACCCCTGTAAGTCAGGTCTCTTTTAGGTGTCTCATGTTGGGCACCACAAAAATTAAGGAACAAAAATACTGGAAAATCTTGGTCACATAATTTAACTTCACTTATTGTGTTAATGAACACAAGGCCTGAAAGAACATTTACTTAAGTAGATTGGGAGAATATCCTGTCTCAATTTACATTTGAGGGGAAGAAAACTGGATTTGATCATGATTTGTATTAAAATTACTGTTCCGATTTATTGTTCTTGGGGGATGAGTGATTAAAAACACCATAAGGGGCACAATTATAATGATCACAACTTTTTTTTACACTAGATAAAGGAGTCATTGAAATATATGTATTATAGTTCAAATTCCTGAACACAACTCTGAAGCATTTTAGTGGCAAATTTTATTATGGAAGATTTTTTTCATCTGGAAACTTGCTTACTGTAGAGCCTTGTCAAAAATGTCTTTTTTTTTTCATACAAAAATGTTCCATGAGGTAAATGCCAAGCTCCAATACATCAGGAGGAATATTTACTTCTGGCCACAAAGGAAGAACTCTATTTAGAAATCTGAATTCTGTTATGCATTTAAAAAGGAATATGTCATACAAAACAAGTAGGCGCTTTCTGAAGCAGCGCAGAGGACTCAGGGTGCTTGTTGTCAAGTGGGAGTTCCACACTTTGTAAACTTCTGCTTGTAAGCCCTAGGCTGTTACAGAGATAATCGGCCTCAGGAAGGAAGGTGACAGCTGCAATGCTTACATGCTATGCTATTGTATATGCCTTGCTGAACAATCCTCTAAGCATCACCCATAGCAGTTTGGAAACGTCATCTCCGGAGCATCCCAAGAGGAAGAACCTGAAAATGTAACAGGAAAGGAACAGAGAGGAAAAGATAGTGACTAGTTTTGCTATTTTAGGCAGGCAAAGAACAAGGGTTTTATTTCAAAGAATTGTATGCTAAGTAATCGACTATATATTTTAGAGAGTTTGTCTGTTTGATTGAGAACTTCTCCTTAAACAGTTAGATCTAGGACCACTAAATTCTGTATACAACTTCCTCTTATCATAACTTAAAGCAACATGAGGGCTTGGTTGTGCCAGGAAAGTGGTATGTGCCTAGAATGGGACGGCTTCTCATAAAAGCAAACAGAAAAGAGACAGAACCACCAAATCAAGTACATTCCTCAAAATTGACATAGCTGAGCAAATGTTGAAAGAGACTGAACCAAGATGATCCAGAAAAATAGGGTGAACCTGGAATAAGATTGCTTTTCAATAAATTTTACTGAAACTAGATAAAATGGAGAAATTTGAAGTAGTGCTCTGTTGTGGCACAGTTAAATCAGTGCTTAAGGTTTGAAAACTAGAAGATAGTGTTATTGGAAACCAAATTGGCTATCGCCCGTTTTGCTAAAACATAGTGAATAAGAGTTTATAGGGATGAAGAAAAAATACCCTTGATGGAATTCCCATTTTAAAAAAATTACTAAAATTATTTTCATAAAAGTAACATTAGTATTTTTGAAAAATACAATAATTTCAATGAAGCGTGTACATTTTCCTTTTATTTAAAAAATGAATTGAGTTAAGGACCTGAGCAATGCCAGGTAAATCTGCTAGTAGCAAAATATATTAAAACGTATAAAAAGAGTTGTTAGAAATCCTTACTACTGTTTCTTCAATTTTTTTCATCTCCTATGTCCATTTTTTTTCCATATCAAGCGCCCACTGGATATGAAATCAACAGAAGGACTTCACTAAGTATTGATCAGACCCATAAATAAATAATGATTATCCTTACTTAAACATACATTTTGTGTTCATCTTGTATCATCCTCAAATTTTCATGAAGTTCCTTATGCAAACAATAGCTGTTATGATGGGAATTATCTTCCTGTATTGAGGCAGAGTTTACCCCTGATTTATAGATTTGAGTCCAGCATACTATCAGTTCTATAATCTACTTATCATATATATAATAGATTATATTATATTCCATGTATGATATTCCAGGATGCATTCTAGGACTATGTTACCATCTGTCCTGCAATATGGGGATACTTTACAATGTTATGATGTGGTAAATCCCAACCTAGGCCACTTGCAAACAGCCAAACAGCATGGAGGTCATACCAGGAGTGTCTGAATAGCTCCTGCTTGCTAGCACACTCCAGTCACACTCTGGCTTTCACCAACTTTGGTTGCCACTTGCAGGATGACTCCAACCTACTTCCAGTCCCAGGTTTTCTCAACAAATGTAAGTGCTGTCCTATCCAATCCTCTATTGAACAGTCCAAATATTGAAAGAATATTTAGAGGATCCCCCTGTAGGGAATCAATGGACAATAGTTTGCTACTTCAAATGGAGTTACCCAGTGTCAGGGGTCCACGTCAGTGGGAAGCCACACTGACCCCCTTTACTGTCCAGTTAAAGGACAGTTGCCGTGTCTCAATATACAAGTACTTAAGGGTCCAAGCCGCCCAGTAGGCTGAGAGGCGGCTTACCAGGCCCGGCCTTCTGTTCAGGCAGAGCTGCAGGGTAAAGTCAAGGGTCCAGCCTGAGCAAACAGTTTATACAGGACAGGGCAGGGCAGGGCAGGCAAGCAAAAGTTTAACACAAACGGCGTGCTAGCAGTTTAAAGCTCCGGCTAGGTCCCAGCCGGGCAGGGGTCAAGTCTCCTCACTGGTGGAGAGCTGACAAGAGCAGGGGTTTTGCCCCACAGGGGGAACTTGCCACCTAAGACAAAGGGTGGCAGGGGGGCCTACCAGGCTCAGATGCTGCTCCTCAGGGTCAGCTGGGGATGGAGGTGTTGGCAGGGTGTCCATGGGTTCCAGCTCAGGCAGGGGCCCAGGTGGACCAGCCCAGTCATCGGGGCCCGGCAGGGGTCCCATTGGTCTCAGCATCTCTTCAGGCCGTGGCAGCGGTCTCAGCAGCCCAGGCCAGGCGTTGGAGGCCAGCAGGGGTCCTGGTGGCCCAACCCAGTCCTCCCATCGCGTGTGGCATGGCTGAACCTTTCTCTACGGGAGCTGGGGCCAAGCATCTGGCCTAGTCAGCTGACAAGTTCTGACTGAGCTCCCAGCTCTTATACGCCTAGTCCCACCCTTCAGCTTCCTGTGGGCAGGGCTGGGGGAGGCTGGACCCAAGAGGTCTTAAAGGGCCCTTTCTCTTCCAGGTCAGAAGGAGGCCATGTGCAGTCCCAGGTTCATTACACCCACACAGTTCAGTGTGGGTATGTCTACACTACAGCGTTATTTCGAAATAGCGTTTTGTTATTTCAAAATAGCACGTCCACACTGATTGGATGCTGAATCGCATTTAAGGCCAGCTGAAACCGGTTCCAGCAGGGCATCAGGTCAGTAGTTACCTTGTGTGGCTGCTGCCTGAGGCTATCTGAGGCTTGTGCTTAAAGGGACACCCCCTGGAAAGCCGGTTCTCAGCTTTCCCTGCTTGCTTGCCTACCTCGCTGAGGGACAGCAAAGCATTTTTTTCTCTGCCTGCTTTGGTTGCCCTGACTCGGCACTCAGCACCATGGAGCCAGAGCCACCCCTGGCCACTCTGGTGCTCATTTTGGATGTTTTGCTGCAAGCTTGGCAGCAATTGCTGGAGTCTGCCTCGCAGCATCTGCTGCAGCCCGATCCCCAGGCCCTCTTCCGGACCCTCCTGGGGGACGAGGAGGAGCAGCAGCAGCACCTGGATGCCAGCGTGCCCCCCCCTGCATCTGGCATCTGGACACCAGCAGCAACTGATGGGACCGCATCGTCCTGGAGTGCTGGGGAGACCAACAATGGACCCAGAACTTCAGAATGAAGAAGGACACCTTCCTTGAGCTCTGTGAGTGGCTCACCCCTTCTCTGCAGCGACGGGACACGCACATGAGGCCCACCATCCAGAAGCGGGTGGCCATCGCCCTCTGGAAGCTCTCCACGCTGGATAGCTACCGATCCATCGACAACCAGTTTGGCGTTGGGAGATCCACCATCGGAGCAGTGCTCATGCAGGTCTGGCAATCTCCAGCCACTGTGCCGGGAGGGAGGAGAGGGGGGGAAGGAGGTGATGGGCTGCCCTAGGGAAAAGGGGGGGAGGTGGTGCAAGTCCCCTCCACGGGAGGGTTTGTTCTGTCCCAGCTGCACTATGGATTGCCCACGGTGGCCAGGATTGCAGGAGGGGGGTTGCTCCTGGGGAAGGGGTGCGGGGCAGCGGCAGGGAAGGAGCACTGTTAGCCCCAGTGACTCTCAGTTTTGTGTCTCTCTCTGCAGGTGGTCAAGGCCATCAATAGAGTGCTGCTCCGCAGAGTCATCCGCCTCGCTGATGTGGATGCGGTCATCGAGGGCTTTGGCACCCTTGGCTTCCCCAACTGCGCGGGGAGGCAATCGACGGGACACACATCCCCATCCATGCCCCAGACCATCAGACCTCCCTGTACATAAACCAGAAGGGATACTTCTCTGTCATCCTTCAGGCTGTGTCTGACAACCGGGGCCGCTTCCTGGACATTAATGTGGGCTGGTCCGGCAAAGCACATGACGCGCAGGTCTACCGCAACTCCTCCGTGTGCCAGAGGCTGCACGCTGGGACTTTCTTCCCTGACTACTACATCAGGGTTGGGGACATGGACATGCCTGTGTGCCTGGTGGGGGATGCGGCCTACCCACTACAACCCTGGCTCACGAGGCCCTACATGGGACACCTCAACCCCTCCTGACAGGCCTTTAATGCCAGGCTCAGCAGGGCCCACATCGTGGTGGAGGGGGCCTTCGGCTGGCTGAAGGCCTGATTTAGATGCCTCCTCACCCGCCTGGATCTATCCGAGCGGAATATTCCACACGTGGTGGCGGCGTGCTATGTGCTGCACAATTTGTGCGAAAGAAAGGGGGAGGCTTTCCTGCCAGCCTGGATGGCAGAGGCTGACCACTTGGCTGGCCTGTATGCACAGCCCCACACGGCTGCCAGCCGAGAGGCCCATCGGGTGGCTGTGGGTATCCGGGAGGCCCTGCGGGAGAGCTTCCAGATGGAGGAGGAGTGAAGTCTCCCTGGCGTGCCCCACTGGTGCCTTGTGCCTTATTCCACCCTCACGTCCTTCCACTTATCCCTTCCTAACCCCCCTTTCTGATGTAAAATAAAAACATGTGTGTTGCCAAAACTGGGACACACATAACTGGGATGCGGGGGGGGGGGGGGGGGAGAGGAGGGGTAAACCTGGGAGGAGGAAGCTGGCAAGGAGAGGAAGGGAAGGAGAAGCTCAGGGTTGGGGGTCTTGCTGGTCCACCTGTCTCCCAGCACTGTGGGTGCGGGGCCTTGGTGTCCCGGGGAAGCAGGTATGAAGGGTGGGGTGGGTGGGGAGGGGGAGGAAGAGGCAGGAGGGGGAGCAGGAGTGGGAGGAGGAGCAATAGCTGGGGTGGCAGCACGGGCTGGAGCGGCAGGAGGCACCAATCTCTGCACCAGGGTCTGCAGATGGTTGCAGATGGCACGGCCCTGGGCAAGCAGTTCCCGCTAGCACTCCCGCCGCAGCTGCAGGTCTTCATGCACCCAGTGCTCCAGGATGCGGACCTGCCTTCGCAGGATCACCAGGTGCTGCCGCTGGTACTCCTTCTGGTTCTGGCTCAGCCTGCTGAGTGCCTGGGTGCGGGAGGATGTCCTGGGTGGGTGGTGCACCCTGCAGTTGCAGCTGCTGCGGCTGTGGAGAAACAAGAGAAGTGGTCAGTTATCCCTGGGGGCACAGTGGATGAAGCCCAGCCCCCCTCTGCATGGCGAGGACTGCAGGTCTCCATACCATCAGAGCCGATGTGCTTGCACACAGGCGATGTTTGGCATGTCCTGCTATCTCCAGGAGCGTGAGCTGGCCAGGGACTGCACCCATGCCTCTGTGCTGTATATAGTGTGGAGGTGGGAGAGGAGGGGAGATGTGTACTGCCTCTGCATAGAGGGGTCTTGTGGAGGGAGTGCATCGTGCAGTGTCCCTCCCCGGGGTCAGGAGCATGTCATGTGCCTTTATACATACACACATGTGGGTAACAGGCCAGGGCCCCTGTGTGGCAGCCAGCCGGGGCCACATGCCCAGGGTGGCACGGCACATGCACAGGTTGCTGCGTGCTCCATGGTCAGCAAGGCCCACACCCGTGGTCCCTGGTCTCCCTCTCCTTCCCCCACCCTGCCCTGCATAAGGGGACAGTGATGGCACTCACATGTCGAGGCCTCCCCGGCCTCGGATGACACCGGTGACATGGCTGCTGTGATGCCTCAAGGGCCCTGGGTGAGTGCCACGCTCCCTCCAGGCTCCTGCGACTCCTGACCATCGTCCTCCTCCTCTTCCTCCTCCTTCATGCCCTGGTCAGGGCCTTCTGCCCCAGGGTCGATGACCACCTGGGGGGCACGGACCGTCTGACCCCCCAAGATGCAGTCCAGGGCATCATAATAGGGGCAGGGGTCTGGGTCAGCCCCTGGTAGGCCTGCCGCAGCTCCTTTATCTTCATGCGCACCTGCTCCTGTGTGCGCATGTGGCCTTTTGTGGCCAGGCTGTCAGCCATCTGCCTGTAGACGGCCGTGTTCCTGTGTCTAGTGCGGAGATCATGGACATTGGAGGCCTCCACCCAAACCTCAATGAGGTCCATGATATCCGCACTGGACCAGGAAGGTGCCTGCCTTTTGTGGCCCCTGGTAGGCTCCTGGAAGCTGCCAGCCTGCTCCTGGGGAGCGGTGGAGGGCTGGGTGCCAGTGGGTTGCTGGCTCATGCTGGGCCAGGGGCAGCGACTGCTGGCTCTGTGCTGGCAGGCTTGCAGCTGGCACAGGCACTGTGGACAGAGTCTACCCCTTTAAGAGCTCCGGGGCTGGCGTGGAGCAGAAGAGTTTGCCTGGTTTGGCCTAGAGTGGCCACCAGGGCACCCTGGGAAGGACTGGGGGCCCCCTATTTCGAAAGAAGCGTCTACACGGCACTTATTTTGATTTAGCTATTTCGAATTTGGCGTTATTCCTCATGGAATGAGGTTTACCAAATTCGAAATAAGCACTCTGCTATTTCAAATTAATTTTGAAATAGCGGTTTGGCTGTGTAGATGCTAGTAAAGTTATTTCGAAATAATGGCTGTTATTCGAAATAACTTTGCTGTGTAGACATACCCTGTAAAAACAACACTGGATTAGTTTTGATTAAAGAATAAAACAAGTTTATTTAACTACAAAGAGAGAGAGATTTTGAGTGAGTACAAATGAAAGGCTTTAAACTCAGAAATGGTTACAACAGAAATAAAGATAAAACACTTTCTAGTAACTATAAACTTGACTTACTTCAAGGTGAAATCCTTATCCCAGCAATAGGGCTGACCAAATTCTTAAGTCAGGATCTGCCCTCACAGTCCAAAGGGCTAGTTCCATTGTTTTCTCAGGTGAGAGAGAAAAAAAGAGAATGAAAACCTAAGGTGTTTTCACCCCACCTTTTATAGTCCAGCCACCCTTTGAAATGCATTTTCTTGAGGGGTTATAGCTAGATAAAGTTCCTTCCTGCTTTGAGGATGGATACATGGAGTTTCACGATGAAAAAGGTTCCACGTCATTGTTTGTTAAAACACAAACTGATCTGTTCCTGCCCCTTTAACTGCCAAAGACTGGCCGCTTGACTGGTTGCCAATCAACTTTGACGAAACCTGGCTAGAGAAATTAGCTTATCCTTTGTCTTTAAGAAAATTGTTTACTCACTCCCGAACTAGTCCATTAAACACATTTTAGTCATAACTTCATCTTTGTTCATAACTTTAAATGTAATGTTGCTATATACATATTAATGATCAGTGAGTTATGCATTTTCAAATGACAGCTTACAAGGCATATCCTGTACAAAGATCATTACGTTGATGTTTAGGTTGTGAATAGAAGAGTTCATTTGGGTTCATGATGAAATTATTACTATTTCATCAGCCTGGATCTTGTGCTAGGTATTAGATTAGAAAACACTCCCATCCAATTGAGAGAGAAGATAGTCAGAGCTGCAATTTAATTTCTGATCATTCACTTTTTAAACATTGCTTATTTAAACAGTGGCTTTAACAGTGTGTATGAGTCTGTTTCATTTAAAAATTATATTTACCTTTTCAATGTTAAAAATCTCTGATTTTCCCATGATTTTTAATGACTAATAGCATTTCCTGTGTCCTAAACTAGAGCATCACACTTTCTAGTTTTCATTCTTTTTTAGCATATTTAAGGCATGCTTTGATTTATGTCAATACTTTACTCCTTCTCTAGTTCAGTGTAGTTATCAGTATATCTTTCCTATGCCAATATAGCTGATAGGAGATTGTTTTATGTATAACCCTATTATTGGATTTTTTCCTTTAACCTTTGTTAAGAGGTAATCAAAATTGTACATTTGTGGTGTCTTGATGATGATGATACTGATCTTGGCCATCATGCAGGCAATATACTAACTTTTAAAATGCTGACATTTTTGATAGGCTAACCATTTTCAATTCTTGTTCACAGGTTGCTTGGGGGATAGAAAAGTTGGAAGGAAATTGGCCAGCCTCGTCAATGAGGAACATGGAAAAGGTCAAAATGAATGAGGTACAGTACTGATTTTCATAGAATGTATAAAGGATTTAAAAACCTCATTCTTGTGAATAAAATTATAATAAGAACAGGAAATGACATTGCGATTTGAACCTTCAGATAAGGTTGTAAGAGGAGATAAATAAATTTGGGTGAAATGTCACTGGCAGAGAAAAACATTGAGAGTCTAATGTGTATTTTGAAATTGGCACTATATCATCTGATTCATATTAGTTGACAGACCCACCTGTGTATTGGTTTGCTTAGCTACTTCATTTTGATTGGTAATTAAAAAATAGCAATGATCCCATGGTTTTCCTTCAGTCATGAGTGACTCCCAATATACAGGAAAATTGTAACGGCAATCCAGCATGATTCTTGAACTATGCGTGAGTTCGGTAAGAGCATCTAGGAAAAATCCTTGCACAAAAGCATGAGTAGTTACCCTTGTATCATCCATTCCTGATCCTGGAACTTTTCCCAGTAGAGATTATTATTAATTCCTATGAAATGGTGCTTCAAAATTCAATATAGGGGCATGTTCAATTGATGTATCTAAAATCAGTGGAATTATTGCAACTGGTTAGAGCAGGTCTGAACTGGACTCACTCTGAAGACTTTTCATTGATTTCAGTAGATTTTGGATCAGGTTCTGGATGCATATGATGATAACGTGATAGTCTGGGGGCTAAGAAATATGCATACAGTTAGAATATCTTAGAAGGATGATACTCACCCCCTCTGTGGAAGACACTGTTCAGACTTCCTTATATAGCTCTCCCTGAGGAAATGATTTTCATTCTAAGTAGGGATTATTCAAGTCACTCATTTAATTGATAGTACAGAATTGCACAGAATTAATTGGAAAATTGGCAGACTCCAGCTGCACTGATCTATGTACACCTCCAGCCAAGGTAAAAGAAATGCTCCTTAGATTCTTGGCTTCAGACGAGGACTAAGGCTCTGGCTAATATGGACACCTGTGTTCAGAAAATCTTAATTAAACCTCCCTGAATGCAAATTACAAGATGAACATTGAAAGTATTTGCAGCACCTGGATGCTCAAGCCAAAATGTATTAAATTTTCTACATTTTAAAGGGAAATAATTTGGTTTGAAACAGATTTGAATAGAGGCCTAATGATAGAGGCTGATCAAATGATTCCATTGTTTTGGTACTATTTAAAACTACCAGCTGATGTTCTGTACTTATGCTGCTCACATCACTGTTGAAAGAGCTCAGCACAATACTAACGGCATGGCTGATGGCGAGCGATTTAGGTGCATACAACATACCTGCTGTAATACAGAATGTACCCAGGCACATCCTAGCAGGTCATCCATTTCATTGGGAAAATACCAGTACACAGCAGGTGAAAACAAAGCCACTACAATCTTTCACAAAGGAATGACACAGCTATTTGATTGCTTCTCTTTATATGAGACAGTTGAGAAGAGCTAGATAGATCCTGATAAATGGAGTAAAGAAGTGGGGGAATGCAATGTGGAGAAACTGCAAGTACTCTATCTTCTATCATGGATTCAAACTCTCTGTTCTCCTGTAATCTCTTACTTTATTAGATGTTGTGAACAAATATGCCACTAGAAGCATGCATGTGGCTCTCACTGACCTTGGCAAATGTATAACCAACCTACATGGCCCTTAAGTGATGTTTTTGCCCAGTACCTCACAGGGTCAGGTGCCACAAAAATATAATAGGCTAGTTTTTCCAACAATGTGTCTCAAATGCATATGCAAACATTTAGCTCAATATTATTTTCATGGGTGTAGCTTCAGAATCACCAAATATCCTGAGACTTTGGAAAGCTTCTGAAGAAACTGCCGGAAGCTTAAGGCTCAGGCCAAAATCCTGATTTTTATAAGGCATGCAGGAAACCATTTATGCTCCATCAACTGTACAGAAGAAAATATAACCCTGATGCAGGCTGTATGCAGTCCCAACTCCTGCTAGATAATTGTGCCTGCCCTCCCCCCGCATTAAAAAGCAGTCCACTGTTTATTCTTTGCCTGTCTTTGAAGAGAGTCAGTCTTTGGTCATCCTGGAGCTGTATGTTCATTCAGGGGGTGCTGGAACAATTTGTATAGTGGGGGTGCTGAGAACCATTAACTCAAACTGTAAATCCTGTGTATCATGGAAACCACTTCAAGCCAGGGAGTACAGCAGCACCCTCATCATCCCTAGCTCCAGCACCTATGTGTTCATTCAAGTTTTGCAAGCATAGAGAAAGGAGAGAAAAGCTTGCTACACGCAACACAACGATCCAAATCCATCTTGGGTGTAACTCCATTGACTCCAGGTCTTCCTGCTGTTCCATACAGAGGGGAAAAAGTACTTTGAAAATACTGAAACCACCCACTTATGAACATGTTAGCCAATCAGAGAAGATGCCCTTAATTTCAGTGGCTTAAACAATCCACCAAAACAGAAATGTTTTTCTCTTTTAATCAGCTGAAAGCATTTTTGCAGTCCCTTCTTTGAACATTTTATGGAAGTATGACCAAAAGATTTCCTTAAGTTATTGACTTCAGATCCTCATATTGATGAAAGAGCCTTCTAGCCATTTTCCATTGTTTTGCTTGTTTGAGCCTTTTTAGGGCTGTTTTGGAAATGGAGCTGTTTCGGAATTTTGAAGGTGGGTGGAGAGCTCCCACATTAACTGAAGAAAAGCATCTGTGTTTGGCTCTCCACTTCTCACTGTCTATAATATTACACAGATGGCACTGGACTACAGCCAATCTGGCTATAGCATGATTCCCTCTGGTGGATGCTGGCAAGGTATCTCCAGGATGGTAGTGTCTCTTCTCTCTATGTTCTGTGCCTTTCTCTCTAGATCAAATATTTTTCTGGCATAGCATGTCCAACATAATTAATAATCGTTTACTTTGAGCCTAAACTTTTACTTTTATTAGACTTCTCATCTTTTGGAAGTTCTTACTTCTACACTGTCTCTGGATTCCTCTGGCAAGTCCCGCTGCCAAGAGAAAAAAACTGAATGTCACTGGATATCAAAGGAGCTTTTTTTTTACTGTTTTTGAATGGGGACAAGGTACATCTTTAGTCGCCATCTCTGAAAGAAGGTCCTATATGTCAAAGGAAACATCATGTAGTTCCACTAAAGCTGGAATTCAGTTTTCTGAGCTGAAAACATAACACCATTTGTTGACTATGAGATGTTGGCCTTTAACCAGAAGGCCTCCAAAGGACTGGTTCTCAGTTACCGTTCAGAGATTCTGTCTCCTTTTATACCGTTGCTCCTTTGACCAAGTGGCTGACAAAATTTGGGCCTTGGAAGATAGTTACCCTATGGGTGAGAAATCAGTGGCACAGAGTCAAAGTATTTACAGAGTGTAATTTGTTTATTTACAAAATGTCCCTAAGGTCCTTATTCCTTGAGTGGTAGCATCTGGACCACTCTGGAGCTGCAGAATCCTCAGGCCAGGCACTAGGGTCCAGTCCCACGGAACATTTCTAGTTCTCTCCAGGGACCTGCACAGACTCTCTGCTGCTTGTCTACAGAACGCTTTTTTCCCAGCTCCTGCCCCTGAATCTGAAACATGGGACAACCCATCAAGCGCCACACTCCCCTGCTTGTCTGCAGCTTGCTTTTTACTGCACAAAGGAGCTTCTGCTGAGTGCTTAAGTGACCTGTTCACTTGAAGGAGGCCTTTGATCACCTTTGCTGCCAAGACCCTTAAGGTATTTTGACACATGGCCGCCAGCCGGGGCCAACCGGCTCAGGGTCACAGGGCGCATGCTACCGTGCCAAAAATAGCTGTGCAGCAGGGCTGCCCAGAGGATTCAGGGGGCCTGGGGCAAAGCAATTTCGGGGGCCCCTTCCTGGCACTCCCTGTCTCAGACCTCAGACTTCAGACATTCTCGTGCGGGCCCCTGCAGGGCCCGGGGCCTGGGGCAAATTGCCCCACTCCCCCGGGCGGCCCTGCTGTGCAGACATTGCAGCCCAGACTAGAGGTTGGGCTCTGAAGTGTAGAGAGGTGGATGGACTTCAGAGCCTGAGCTTCAGCTTAAGCTCCAGCTTCTAAGTGTTGCCTACACAGCTGTTTTGAGAATGTTAGCACAAGCCCAGCTAGCCCAAATCTGTCATTACAAAGTGCCTGTGTAGACACTCCCTTCGTGGTGAGTCATTAATACCTTTCATAAAAATACCATCCCATGCACATAGGTATGAATGGATGCAGCTATTTGAGCTTGCACAGGCATGAGACATTGCCTGTGTTTTTGTTTCTCTGGCCGCATGGCTATCAGGAGACTTCCCTTTCGATCTGAGGCTCAACACTGAATTAGCATTTTGTTTCAAACGTTAAAAAAAGCCTTTCTATTTCAGAAGGCTTTTAGTATTACACCTTTAAGTATGATTTTATACTAACGTTGATTGTTTTAACCTTGTACCTCTGCAGTCATTTTATCTGTATTCCTTTAATTGTAAAAGTATCTATGATACTAGATCAAGTATGGATTCTTATACACTGCTGATACAAGTTTGAATGTGTGCTCAACAAAGAGGATTTTGTCCTACTGCTTTATACTATGTATTGCTATTTTTCATGTGCCAAAAATTTGCAAAGCCAATAAAATGTTAATTAGAAAATGAAACAGGCCAGGATACAAGTACCTAGGTTCAATAGCACAGGGAAATGATGAACTCAGTGACAAACTCAAGCAGAAGTGGAAAGGTATGAACTAAATGGAGAGAAGGGGGCAAAATGATCTGCAATAGGAGAATACCTATCCAATTGAAAAATAATATCTCCAAGATGATAATTAGTCCTGCACTTTGGTATGGCTCCAAATCCTGGGCACTGAAGAAGAAACGGGAAGAGATTTTGAATACAGCTGAAATAAATGTGTTCACACAGGTGCTTGAACTGACAAGGATGGACCATTTTTGGAAAGAAGAAATTAGACAAAGTGTGAAGATGGTACCCACAACAGAAAATCCAGGCTTAGACATTTTGGGCATGAGAAAAGAATATTGGTAGATTACACAGGAAACAGGATGTTAAACTCAGAAGTGGAAGGTAAGAGAAAGGTTTCAAGACCTAAAACTAAATGGATGGATAGATGTATATGAAAGGATGTGATTAGCTGCAGAATTTCCAAGCAACTACTTCAAGATAGTCTGGAATGGAAAAAAAAGACTGAAAGAATCAATTCCATATATATGGGACCAAGGCTAGGAGAAGAGAAAGAGTCCAGTATACAGTAACAGAGAGAGAAACCTTTACCTGCAAATAGTGGCAATACCTGCAGATACAGGTATCTAACTTTTTTAATGGCTAGTAGTCCAGCATCAGTAATGATGGGCAAGATGGCTTAAATAAGATAAAAACTGGCCCAAACCTTCTCTCAAAACTTGAACTGAATTTGGTTGGAGGTTCATAAAGTTCGATGTACATGTATGTATGTGTGGCCAACCTTAAACGTAGGCACTCATTCGCAAATCTACTTAATATATGCACATAATGTATATCACCCTAGAGACTTCATGCTGTGTTTCCAGTCTGATACAAGCAGGAAATAGTAAAAATCTCTTGAGAAAACATGTTCTGATGAAATTTTCAACCCAATGTGGTAGACTCACGAGCAATGTTCCCTCTAATTTTTTCCATCCGTGTGTGGAATAAATTTAATTATGTTCATGGAGGCATGTGAAAATGTGCACCACCTAGCTGTGAGCGCTCTGCTAATCAACTAGACGGCATTGGAATCTCTCCTGAGAGGCCACACACATGCACAGCTTACAGGGAACACTGGTCATGAAATATATTTACCTCAACTTTAATAAAAATTATCTTGGTAGTAGTCATTTGAACTGAACCTTTGAGCCTCTTGGCTGTTTCGACATCAGTCGTCTCCATCATCTATTGTTTTAGTATTTTTTTTATGGCACAAATGGCTAACATGATAGTAAGAAAAGAAAATATACAGATATGATATTATGCAGAGCTTCAAGTAAATTCTTTCCTGTACAGACTGAACACCTTATTAAAAGCATGAACTCAAGATCCGATCTCAGCTTGACTTACTTTTCCTGGGAAAAGTTTCCAAGGTTGAATTAGCTAAAATTGGTGACATCTAACATTACCTTGATCTAATTCATACTGTTCATTTTACTGTTAACCCAGGGAGAGATTCAGTGGAAGTTACTGACCCTCTGTTGCACAATAATTCAGCCCAACTAGAAAATCTATTATTTAGGAGATAATTTTAGTTTGCACAAGGCAATAAATGGCTCTCTTCTATATCCTTAGAGTTTACCTTGCACATTTATGAGGCCATTTATTGCCCAATGTACTTAAAACTAATTTAAATTACCACTGCTGTATCAAATCTACACTTAAAAATGTTTTTATTCACCCCTTTCTTTCTTTTTTTATTTCTCCTCCCTCCCGTTCATCTGCCACATCTGCTGAAGAGCTTATTTTCTCAGTGTTGCTTTTAGTTAGAGCAAATCATATTAGAGGAGCAAAACATTTTGCATGTTAATGGCTACTGAGTTTTATTAGCTACTTGATTTTAATTGGTTAAAATTTTGTAGTTTCTTTTTTCCTTGGGGAAAAAAAATGTGCTCTTGCTACAATCAGTTTTGTTAAAAGGATAATTAATTGCTGTAATAGATAAAGTGAAGTGGTTCACTTACTAAAATACTCTATTCTGGAGCCTAACCAGGTTACAATATCTTAAGATGTTAAAATAATCCAAGCTTAGAACTCCCTTATACGTGGAAAATAACATGTTAAATGTCCAGGCCCCTTTGTTTTCCTTCAAGTAACATGATTGGATAGCTTGCTATATAGATTGATAGAAGAAGGGGTTTTTTTTGTCATGCAAAAAGTGTCCCATCCCTTATCAATCTTCATTGTGTGGTACTGTCTGATACAGAAATATGGCACAGGCTGTAGTTTCATGACTTTCCTGTGTGTTGAGCACACCCAGCACTTCATAAGATTGGACCTTAATTCTGTACATCATGTATGCTGTCAAAGCATCAAAACTCCATTAAACATGGAGTTTCATGCCTAACCAACCTGAAAAGGGGTGTTTATGTGCCCATGGGTTTTACAAAAAGACGTTAGATGCCTGTGCCCCTTAGGAAGATGTTGCGTGTTTGTTTGGGCATTGTGGGGATATCTATGTGGTAAGGTGCTGTACAGAGGGTTTTTTTAATAGCATGGGAAGGAACCTAACAATAGTTAAGGCACATTACAGGCTGTCTAAGATTTTAGATGGTCATGTCAAGTGAGTGCTACAGAGGTTGCTCGCAGGCTAATCCCACCCTCTGAGGGTAGAAAGATGGACAGCCCAACAAAACACAGGCAGAAGCATTTAAATGATTTTTATGTAATAAAGAGAGGTAAGGCTGTGGATGGCAAAGATGTGTATTGCTACCTGAGCTGGAAATTACACTGCCAGCTCGAAGGGTAGGGATACCCTAAGGCATGCATACACCGCACACACGCACATCGACTGTGTACTCCTGCACTGTATACTCAGCTGTGAGGTGATGGTTTATCAGTCCAGTTCCCATGTCCCATACTGAGCCATCTGCTTGACTGAATGGAGCACAAACGCCTCCCCTTGAAAAACTGTCTTTTGGTCGTCTTCTTCCCTACAGCCCCCTAGCTGCAGCTCCCCTCTCCAGCCTCTGCACAGTCATCTATCTTCTTCCATACCTCATGGTGGACTGTCCATCCCTGGTGATTAATTTCCTGCTGCTCTCTGGTGCCCTGAAGTGTTTGTGTGTCTGTCCCCATAATCTCTGTTGATGGCTTACCCACAATTTAGCACACCTGTCCTTGAAGAGGATGGTGTTGTGCTGCTGGAACCTCTAGTATCAATATTTTGATTTTTTTTTCTTTAATGGGGAGGGAGAGTTACCTTCCTTCTGGACACATTCAGATTCAGGTTTAGTAAATGGCAACAGTAAAACTGAAGCAAACTTCCTTGGTTTCCCCTGCCCTTGATATCAAGTAGCTCTTATCTGAGTTAGCGGTGCTGTGGGTTTTGCTATTTAGAGGCTAAAGAGGTTCTTTTCACAGCACTGACAGCCAGCAAGTACAGGAAGCTAATTTGTAAAACTAGGTCTTTATTTAACCATGCTATTTAGAGTAACACAACACCCTATTTATAATTACGCATCAGGTAAAATCAAGAGTCAGACAGAGCCTTTCAGCTACTCTAATGCAGCTCATTGAAATCCTTTCCATGGCGATCTGATGATGAAGCACATTGGTAACACCTTCCCTATTTCCACATGCTGCCTATTTTGTCAGTCACCATTATAAATACTTTTTGATATGCACATTTTTTTGTGTCGATCATTGTAAGTCAGTAAATTTGTCTTTGCAGATCAGTCCACTATTGACAAATGTAGCATTAAATGTATGTGATTCAACCCTGAACATAATTAATACGTTACTGGGAAATACTTCTGTTACAAATCCACTTATATTTTGTCAAATGCCTATTTAATCAAGTACTCAAAAAAGAGCCTCTGTGTGTGTGTGTGTGTGTGTGTGAGTGAATAGAATATACTTCAAAAGCTTTTATATGTGAAGCATGTATATCTATATATGAAGAGAATAAGCTTCAAAAGCACTGAAGATAGCATACTGGCAGTGTTACCTATTCTATTTTAGT
Source organism: Rafetus swinhoei (assembly GCA_019425775.1). Classification (NCBI taxonomy): domain Eukaryota; kingdom Metazoa; phylum Chordata; order Testudines; family Trionychidae; genus Rafetus; species Rafetus swinhoei. The sequence continues at coordinate 231,819,295 of CM033437.1, forward strand.
AATGTCTCCCTACTAATATCAAACACACACTCCACCGTGCACCTCGTGCAATGTATATTGCTTTAATCACCATATTTCATTAGACTGGAAGAGCAGGCATGTGCCAGCAGTACATTATATCATTTACTTTAAATTAGCATAGGTATATAACTTTAGCCACAATTCAAGCTCTGGGAAAGGTCTTTAAGAAAATAAAATGAAATGAGTGAATATTGGTTTATTTGATGATTTATTGAAAGGAATAAGAAAACACTTTGGCCACAGTAATGTTACCAATTCCTTCCTCCTGCCCCCAAAATAGTTTTTGCTTGTGCCATAAGCACTTCATGTGCAAAATAAAATTGTTCCATATCCATCAAAGCCAATTAAAGAGAAGATACACTACAAATGTTCAAGAAGAGTCAGTAAATATTCAATAATTGTCTTTAAATATCTACATCTTCATCATTAACATATTTCCATAAAGGGCCTTTTAAAATAGCTAGAGAACTTCAAGAAAACTCCTTAAAACCTTTCTTCTGTAGCACAGGCAATAAAAAGAGAGAGAGAGAGAGAGAGAGGAAAGCAATGATCTGGAAAGTGACTGTACACAAGGTGGTCATTAATAATTATCTTGACTGTTGACAAAGATGAATAACTTTATTATTTATTTCTTTACTAGAAGATTTACCTGGCATTGCTCGGGTCCTTAACTCAATTCATTTTTGTTTTTCTTCATTTAAATCATCGCTCTGGGGTGGGGCTGGGGATTGGGTGTTCAGTATGAAGGCTGCCCTGGGGAGAGAGGACTACCCCAGTTGAACAGGTGAGACACACCTGTCCATAGCTGCTGCAGCTTCAGCAGGCACAGTTGGGGGAGGAGTACATGTCCCCTAGATGAGACAGGTCCAGGTTCATCTGAGCTCTGCGCTCCCCAGCCAGAGTGAGGAATGCAGCAAACTGCACTTTCCCCTCGCTCCCTGAAGAAGGGGAGCAGTCAGCAATGTCCCTGTATGAATTGCAGGGTGGGGAGGAAAGCTTCAGCCCCTCTCCGTAAAGGACACCTGTGGGGTGGAAGGTTTGGGGCTGGGGTCATTCCAAATGGCGGGGAATGCCCCCAGTCAGCCCTTTTCACCTGCCTGGTGATTCTGTCTCTTTTCAGTTTGGTGTTATGAGAAGCAATCCCATTCCAGGCACAACATATTTTCCTGGCTCAACCAAACTCTTACCTTGCTTTAAGTTACGATAAGAGGAAGCTGCCTAGTGGATTTGGTGGTCCTAGCTCTTATCATTTAGGAGGAGTTCTTGCACAAACAGACGGATGGATGGACAAACTCTCTCAAATAGATAGCAGATGTATCTATTTATTTATTTTCGGTATTATATAAGCAGTAACTTGTTGGGTTTTTTGGTCATACTGTGATCCTGGCTTTCAGTGTCAGGATCACGGTGGTGGTGAGATATTCCAATTCTCTGATTTAGGAAATTCCGCCTGGAGAAGTACTTCCCCTAGGAGGAGAAACTTTACAAGTGTCTCTGCATGGTATTGGTAGTTATCCTCCTCTCCTCCCCTCCACTGCAGCAGTGCCAGCTATTGAGAGGATGAGCCACGGAAGCAGGTGCTCAGACCATTGGTTCAATGGTTCAAAATGGAGTTGAGGCAACAAGGGACAGAACCCGCTGGAGGAAGCTGAGGAGTCACCCACTAACCATTATGTGCACATCTATATTGGGGAGTGATTCCCAAGAGAGGTTGTATTGTATGATAATAAAAGCAGCCTATTAATTATTTACATTGAGCTGTTGATGTACAGGCTGTTTTACAGCAGCATAGTACACCTAAGACAAGGTATGTGCGCCAAATTTTTCACAATATGCTCAGTGGGGGTTCCCTGCATATCTCCTGGAGTCATAAGGTAATCACATAACAGGACCAGATCCTCAGTTGGTGTAAATTGGTACAGCTCCATTGAAGTCAACTGGGGTGCGCTGATTTTACGCCAGCCATGGAATCAGACTGTTTTTGTTAGCTGTTGAGTGCTTTTAGGAAATGGACGTATCATTTATGGTGTCTGGTATCACAAAGAGCTAACAAAAGAACTTTAAAATTCCAGAACTAGGGATGAGGCAAGGAGCCGTTAAAACCGTTGTATATATCAGTTGCAGCTTCATTTTAAAAATCGGGTGTGATTAAGATAAGATATAGCAGCATGAAAACATTCAGTAACCAACTGCTACTGGGGAAGTTGCATTCCTGAACATAGACATGAATTTTTTGTCATGTCTCTGTGCTGCGTAATTAAATTTTCATTGAATGGCTGGGTCTGACTATTATAATGCGATCACTTACAGCTCTTGTGTGTAATTGATTAGAACAATAATGAGTTTCAATGAACAGGACCCCCTAACAGTAATGAACTCCAAGGAATTTCTAGGACAAAAATTCATTTGAGAGGATGACAGACATGAAGACAGATTGTTGTAAGCACAAGTTCTGTGTGCACCTATATATAAATAATAAATATATCACAGGGAAATGTCAAATGCTGCAGCACTGTATGATGTGAAGCTATCTGCATACCAGTATGTTGGGAAAAAAAGCTGTCTTAAAAATGACATGTAGTGAGTTATTCAAAGAGAACAATTTATCGGGTGAACATAGCTCCTCTTCTACTTGTGATTTATTCACAATCAGATCTAAATTTTCATGAATTTATTATTCACTAATTAATTATATGATTACATATCAGCCTGTAGTTTGGGACTATAAACAGTGAGTGTATCTTTTTGAGTATCTATACTGTTTGGTTAAGCAAGCTGCATAGCATTGGTTCTGATTTCTGATTGGATGACACAAAAAGCTTTCAAGATGGCTACCAAACATTTCTAGTACAAATACTTCAAAACATTCTTATTCCTTTAACGTGATACCTGACAAAAATCTACTTGTGTTGTGCAAGTGTTTGAAAAAAAAAAAAGAGTGAGCGAGGTTGCAAGTACTATCAAAACTAATTTACATTTTATATTTGAACAAATGTTTGTGGTATTTACCCAGTTCTAGTAAAAAACCAATATATTAGATAGATCAGATGTACCAGGTTTATGGCTTCTTTGCATCACTGGTGATTCTGGCACTACATTTTATAAGACTGTATAAATTCTGTTGATGAAAACTATACCAGAGTTTCAAAGGATCCCACGATGTCCACATTGACAGAAGTTTTACTCTCCAAACATTTTAAATAGATAATCTGTCATTCCTGTTAATAAAACTGGTTTACTAGAATTTTCCTGCTACTGTTCCTCAAATGAGCTATACTGACTTTCAGTTCTGTGAAAAATTGCAATTTTTTGGCTTTTAGACCTGAGTCAGCATGAAAAAAACCTTGAAAACTTTTTTTCCACTGAAGAAATATTCAGTTTTCTGGTTAGCTATATGGTTTCCTTATTAACAAATCAGTCATTGTGGAGAATAAATTAGAAAAAGGTCAAGAACTGAATACAACATCAGCTAAAATATTGCCTCACATAACATCCTTTTTTATCACCTAAAAATGTGCACTCCTAATGAATTTTTGAAATAATCACATCTTGTGATAATATATTTCTTTTACTGAATGTAAATTACCCAGCATTCAGTGAAACTTGACTTAAAGCCAGCACTCAGTTAACTTGCTAAAATTGTTTGCAAAATGAAAGTGGTCTTTTGCTAAACGATAAGCAGAATTATATACAGTATTAGTGCTGGTCGGAATTTTTAATTTTCTGTGGAAAATGTTGATTTTCATTGGAAACAAAAACATATTTTCATTTTTAGCCACAAATTTTTAGTTCAATGCCGGAAAGTCAAAAATTTTAGAGGAAAGCAGATACTTTGCAATATTTTTATTTAAAACCTCAGTTTCCTGTTCTGAAAATAAATCAATAAAAATCTTCAGTACATTTGTAGATATTTTGGGGCAATCTTTTAAGGCAGGAAGCTGGTTGCTGGGAAACTGGGATTAAGATTAAAGATAATCTTTCTTTGGCCCCAAAACTAAATGAATATTTTGCTTTCATTTTCAATAAAGAGGATAATGTGAAACATGGAGGAAAATGTCGGATGGCTAACGGGAATGAGTGTGTAGAAATAGAAACTTACCACAACCAAGAAACTCAGGTATTTAATGTGGTAAAATCAGAAAGATGAATTCAAACTGGAACTACTGCAGAGAAGGGCTACTAGGATGATCAGGAGAATACAGGGGAGACTGTAAGAATTAGCTTAGCAAAGCAAAGGCTGAGGACAGAGATGATTACTCACTATAAACACAACAGGAGGGTAAATACCAGGGAGGGAGAAGAGCTGTTTAAGCTAAAGGGCACATTTGGCATGAGATCAAATGGGTATAAATTGGCTGTAATGAGTTTGATCACAGAGATCTCCTTGAGACTGTCACCTGGTGGGCTGATCCTACCACTGAGCCTGCCTGCCTGCTCTGGTATCCCCCAGTAAAGGCACAGAGTTGGGATCACAGCCTGCTAGCAAAGTAACACACATGCTGAGAGCAGCTCAGCTCTGTGATGGCTTAGTCACAGGGACTCCACTGACACATCCACCACATCCTGAGTGCACAACCCCAATGGGACCAGTACCCCAGAAGAATCCATCTTGCTCTGCATAAAATGGTTATATAGAGGAAGTTCATAAATTGTTTGCTCCCTTAATCCGTGAAAGACAGATATGCACAGCTGTTACCCCGAGTTACAATTATTTACACTGGGTTTTATAATAAATAAAAGTGATTTTATTAAATGTAGAAAGTAGAATGTAAATGGATGTAAGTGATAACAGACAGATCCAAGTAAGTTACTAAACTAAAATAAAAGATAACACTGCAGCTAACCTTAATACTCTAACTAATTTGTTGCATTCAATTTCTTTCCCTAACACTAGTTTTAATCTTCTTTTCTCATAACCTAGGCAGCCTCCTAGCTTGAGCATGATTCTTCTACATCTTAAGTCTTAAATGTTTCCAGACATCATCTGGGTGATAAGCAGGGGGTATCTTAGTGTCCAACAACTCTCCCTATTGTTTGGTTTCCTGCGTATACATAGATTTTGCTCAAGGTGGGACTACTTTTTGTTCTTTTCCAATCATTTCATACCCCCATGGAAAAATCCCACATCCAAAATGGGTTCCAGCATTAGGTGACCATCCACGTCTTGGCAGGCCTAGCCACAGTCCAGGTTTACAGGAAAAGCAAGACTATTCACAGATCATTTTCATGAGTACCAGGCCCTTAAGTTCCCTGAGTACTGTTAATGGCCTTCATTAACACATCTAGACACAAAAATTTATACTTCGTATTTCTAACTGCAAATATAGAAATGATACATGCACACAAATAGGATGTACACGTTCAGTCGATGACAAGCTTTTCAATGACAGGGTTACATGCCACATTTTGCAGAGAGCATATTTAAGTTAGGCATATTCATATTCAAAAACATATTTCCATAAAGAATATGGAGATGCAACGTCACACTGGCCATGAATAAATGTAAGTATAAATTAGAAGAAGGTTTCTAGCCAGAGAAGTAAGGTCTTGGAACAGCCTTCCAATAGAACTGATAAGGGCTATCACAATTTCAGGTAATTATACGAACATTCCTCCTTTGTGGTCCACCAAGGATATCCACTTTAGGCTTTTGGCTTTGAACTATTATATCTCCTGGGCAGAGACCTACATCTTTCTTCCTGACCAGGGATTTTAAGGCTACGCAGCTGCAGCCCCCTGATTTACACATTGATATCCCCAGCAAGTTTGAATGCCTAAAAAGACCAAAGCCTGTGGTTGTTTTCTCTCAAAAGGCTGTGACCAGTGTATTCGCTCCAGTTATAACTTACCACACAGTTCTTTCTAAGAAAGCATATTTATTCTTAAAAGCATTGCAGAGAAAGCATTTTGAACAACAAAAGAACCTAAACACACAAAGAAAAATCTACTGGAGGCCTCCCCACTCCAACCTAGCACTCTGGTAGGTTTTGGTGCTTCAAAACCTACAACTGGGCTTTCTCCATGGTTATGAGTCCATTGGTCTTAGATTCTCAACCAGAACAAAGATTGTGCAGATCAGTTATTTCTTTATGCAGTGTGATCCTTTGATATTGGTCTTCTCACACAGGTAATCAGCAGACAATTACCCTCAGGGTGTAGTTTTAAAAGGTTGGGTATTTGCATTAACCTCTCCTTCGTGATTTTCCAGGAAATCCACTTAACATTTATTGTCACCTAAGCCCATACTTACCTGGCACATTTTCAGTGTAGTCTTTGAACTCCCAGGTCTCACATCTGTCACATCTCCCCCTTACAGAGTTACATGCAATCCCAGCCTACAATACTACATAAACTTAATACAATAAGGTCTTCCAGGGATATTGCAGGAAATTGCTTTATCACATGGAGGAGCAACCTCACTAGTTTTAAGATGATGCTTGAGAAGTTTGTGAACAGGATTATATGATGGGGTTGCTGAAGAGCAGGAGATTGGACTCAACCCAGGAGGTGCTTTCCAATTATATGTCCTATGTTCCTAAATTAGACTTCATTCTAAATGATAAAGATGAATTGATGATTACTGAAGTGAAAATTGATAATTGCTAAGGTGCAAGCAATCATGGTCTACTCTTATTTGTGTAAATAAAACACAGCCATGACTAGTGTTATATATTCCTGAGGCTTTTAAAAGGCCAATTTCTCAAAGCTGAAAACAATCATGAACAAAACAGAGTGGACAAAAAATGTAAACAAAAGCATGTGAATGATAATTGAGATTTAACTATGCAGTCATGAAGGACATTTTCTGTTGGTAAAAAAAATCAAATAACCTGTTCACACAGACCTCTATTCAGGAGAGCACTTAAACTCGTGCTTAAATCCTATTTAAGCACTGTCTTAAATATAAGCGTGTCCTTAAATTCTTTCCTGGGTCCCTGAATGGGATTGGGATTGTGCTTGTAGCTGGACATGTGTTTAATGTGTTTAAGTGTCTCCTGCATTTGGGCATTGCATTGGGATCTGCACTCTTGAATCGGTCACCATCCAAGAGATGGGTGTGGAGAGGGATGAGAGAGAGGGAAATCTATCCTTCAAGGTATTTCCTGAAAATAGAAAAAGCAGCAGGGGGTGGGTGGGAGAAGTGTTGTTGTTTTTCCTACCAATCTATGAGGTGCTCAGATATTATAGTAATAAGGACCATATACGCTGATACATAGATGGATAGATTCACATCCAAATAGTTTCACATCCGAGTTGCTGTTGTTGTAGGTGTCTGAATTCTGCTGTAAGCCTCTTAGAGCAGGGAAGGTGTTTTTTGTTTGCTTGCAACACAACACTCAACAAAGCATAAATAAGAGTTTTTATGGTGCAGTGAATAATACATGAAATTGAGGGAAGGAAGGTTGGAAAAGGGGGCATGGAGGAGGTGGGAGATTATAGTAATATTTTCTCAGTGCACAGAATTGTTGTTTGGCTGTAGCAGCATATTTCAGTTTGTATTCCACTAGATTTTCAGTCTCCTTTGTACTTGAATTTTCTTGGAAATATTGCACTGTGCATCTGACAACAGGGATCCCTTGAAATCTGTGGTTCCCCATTCTCACTCGGGCAATAAGACAAGGATTTGAAGCCAAGAGGGGCTTTATTCAACTGCCATTCCTGTCTAAGCTTGTAGCAGAAAAATATGTATTATCTTAGAGATACATTCACTAATCTCCCAAGTGATCATATAATCACACTGTCCTCTCTTTGTCCTTCCTCTCTTCTACCTTTCCCCCTTGTCACTGTAGCCTTACGTTTATTGTCACATTAATTTAGCCCCCAATCTTGCAAATGGAGGAACTCAACTAAATTCTGAGGAACTACTCATGAGTATAAAGTTACTCACATGCATAATTATTTGCAGAATAGAAGCTTTAGGCCTCAATTCAATAAAGAACTTGCATGGGTTGAATTTCAAGCACATACTTAAGTGTAACCCTTCTCATTTTCACCATTTCTTGGAATGGTGATCAATAGGGCAGAGACATATGTTTAAAAGTATACATGTGCTTAAGTTTTTTTTACTGAATTGAGGATCTCAATTTTAACTGATCTGAGGCAAGATATCTGTCTGTCACAGTTCGGGGTAACTGCACCTGTATTCTCCCTTCATGGCCCAGCAGGGACACCCACTTTTAGGCTCTTGGATCCTCAGCCATCCCCTCTCTCTCCCTCCTGACAGGGGGTTTTCCAGCCTGCTCAGAATCCTACTTACACTATGATGTTCTCAGCAAGCCAGACTTCCTAAACAGGGCAGTGTCTGCACTTTGTTTTCTCTCCAAAAGCTATGAACAGCTGGAATTGGCAGCCATTACAAATGATCACAGTTATTTATAGACAACCACATTTATTCTTCAAGTCCGGGCTTACATTCTGATCAAGTATTTCCTAGAGCCCCAGGCTAAGGGATTCAGCCCCACAAGTGGCACCTGGGCTCTAGACTCTAGCTGTGCAGGGGATACCCAGCTTGAGGCCTGAGCTTCTCAGGAGGTGACAGGGCTCAGATCTTCAGCCCTGTGGGGTGCACCAGGGCTCAGGGCTTCAACTCTGCGGGAGGAACTGGGGCTCTTAAGGGTTTGCAAATATATGCCAGAGTTCCAATTCGGACAGCTCTGGCTGAATTTAAGCCCCAATTAAATTGAAATTATTACAGAGAACACATATTAAAAACAACCCCAGAAACTGTAGGCATGATAATAGACGTACTAGTGACCACCCCCAACTCCAACAAGGGCTCTGGCTTCAGCTACACAATTGGTTTTTTCTGTGGTTGTGAGTTCCTAACAGCCTTAGCTCAGAAATAGCACACACACAAGTAAGTAAATCTTTCCTTTATATAGCATAGGTCTTTGACTGAGACCCCAAGAACAGGCAATCCACAGATAATAGTCCTCTCCTCAAAAGCCTGAGTTTCTGGAATACCAAAGGTGAAGAATTTGCATTCACCACTCCCTAAAGATTCCCCGAGTAGACCACTTGACACTATTTGTCCCAATAGTCCATTCTTGTCTGGTATATTGTTCAAGACAGTCCTTTGGAATTCATAACACTCCCCGGGGTTCACATCATGTTGTCACTCAGCAAGGTTATATATAATCCAGGTGCACAATAATACATAATCTTTCCATTTAATACAATGCACTCCAAAAACACACTGAATGCAGCCCAGTTTTTCATGGATATTGCAGGGAATTGCCATATCAGTCACACTGTCATCATCTGTATTTTATGGCACCATGCATGTTTATGGTTCCCCACATATATATGTAAGAAATAACAGCAACTATAATATTTTGATTAGCTTCAGTGCATGTGTTTTACACAATACATTATGGCTATGTCTACACTATAGGGTTTTTGCGCAAAAACCTGTGGAGCGTCCACACCTCAAGTGCGTTTTTGCACAAGAAAATCTACAGTCAATCGACAGAACAGAGGACTTTTTGCAGTGTAGGTATACCTCCTTCTATGAGGCATAACTCCTTTTTGCGCAAGAATAGATAAATATAAAATACCTCTGCTTTCACATTCTATTACCACATGTAAGTGGAGATCAAGCCAACCCCATGCTTTAGATAAGCAAAGTACAGGCAGGAAATTCCTGATAGCTTGTTCTTTCCAAGAATGATTTTGGGTTCTTTAATACCATATTGAATCATCACCTCCCTTTAGCTCCCCCACAAGCGTTCTTGCGCAAAAAGGTGTGTGTGGATGCTCAACAGGGGTTTCTTGCACAAAAAGATCCTGTCACAAAAAGCACAGGTGCTCTGATGGCCATTCGCTGAATTGCAATCAGAACTTTCTTGCGCAAGAGTGTCCATGCAGAATGGACGTTCTCTTGAGCAAAAGCGCATCGCTTTTGCAATGTGCTTTTGAGGTGTGGATGTGCTTTTGCGCAAGAAGTTTTTGCGGAAGATCTCTTCCGCAAAAAGCTTCTTGTGCAAAAACCCTGCAGTGTAGACAAAGCCTATAGGTATGTATGTAGTTGTAGGCCTGATGCAAACCTCCTTTACTTTGAGGAGATTCAGAAAGAGATGTAGTTTGCAGCTCAGGTCTCTCTAGTCCGTTCATTGACATTAAATACTCCACCTAGAAAAGTCAAAAGATGAGAGAACTTTTTGCACTTTTTTCATTTCATTCACATAGATATAAAAACTCAAGGACATGGGAACTAAAGCTCTTCTTTAGGAATTCCTTCCTTAACTTTCATGTCAAATAGATCTTTTAATGATGTTCAGAGAGTTTTTAAACTATTTCATTTTCCTTTTGGCTCCATGTTTAAGTTTGCCTCATCTGCATTCTAAGTTGTTACATATGAATATTAAGGTTCATTAGATTAAAATTGGCACCCATCAGGGTTCTGGAATAGTTTACCACCAGTAGAGATTTTAGGGCTTCTGAACCATTCAGGAGTTGAGAAGAAACCCAAAGAAATCATTACATCTGGTTGAAGATAACTGATTTTTCCACAGGAAAGGTAAATGAAACATATATATTTTGCATAATGAAACAGTCAGATGACAAACTGGGTAAGTGGATCTATTAACGAGCCCACCTTAAAGCTAGAATGCATACAAGCAGGGAGTGAGCAAAGAGCAAAGGAAATCACTCTGATCTTAAAATTTTAATAACCAATTTTAATCAAACCATCTTCTAGGAGAGGTGAATTCTTTAACTTTCTCTAATGGCCAGTGCAATTTGAATTAAAAAAAAGGCATTGTCAAATTAAGATGGAAGACCTTTTTAAAGCAACTTATTCAAACGTGAAACTTACTATTACTAGGAGTGACAAAACAGTTTTAGATTTATAGATGGTCCTTTTCAACATTAGGAAAGAGACTATGTTGTGAAACAGCGAATCTGTTTGACCTGGTCATCCATGTGTCCTCCTGAGACTGTTTATTTTCTCCTTTACAATTTTCAACTTGTATCTTTCTTACCATTCACTTTGCTGGAAGTTACATATGGGAGCTGATCCAAAGCCCATTGAAACTAGGGGGAGTCTTTCCCTTGACTTTAATAGGCTTTGGAAAAGACCTACAGTAACTTAGGGCTCACTCCTGCCAGGTGCTTAGTGCCATTGGTGCATGTCCTTAACTCCCACTGAAGTCAATGTGTGCTGACAGCATGTTTCATCCATTACAGTTTGTTCCGGAGCAAACGGAGTCCACTGCACCCCCCCCTTCCTCCTGCCCCGGTCCAATCTTTCCGTACAAAGCTCATACAATTTGCTAGACTCTGCAAACACAGTTTTAATGTGTATCACAAGTGTCCCGCACCCGCCTCATCCTTGTGCTCGACCCTTCTTGCCGCTTAGGTCGCTGGTTAGCGCCAAGAGGGGGATAGGGGGACCTGGGCCTGCCCTCACAACCGGGTCCCGACCCAGGGCCCTAAGGGGGAGAGAACTCCTGCTCGCTCCCCTATCATCGACAGGGCCGCCGCCCGTAACACGCTGATCCACGGGTGTCCATCCCGCTCTGCCCTGGGTCACTTCCTACCCTCAGTTCACCTGTATTACAGGTGTGGAAAGGGGGGGTCCTTCCTTCCCCCTCTGTCCCTCCTGTCTGCCTCCTCCCTCCTCTTTACGCCGCCGGTCCAGGTTGATGGCTCCTCCCCCCCTCGTCCGGTTGGCGACGCCCTTTTGAATTGGGTGCCGCACTGCCACGTGACATGGCTGACCTGCCTGGCATTACGCACCGGCCCCGCCCCATGTGCTGCGCCCGTCCCGGCTGGCAGGTTGCGTTGCGTGACGTCATGTCCTGGTGCCAACGCGCATTCAGCTGGGACGGTGCCCCCGGCTGCGGCACTGACAGCCTGCGGCGCACTCGCATCCCCTTCCCCCTGTGGCGTGATTGGGGCCGTGGGAGTGCGGCGCCTTGGAGCTCCGTCACACCTCCCCCCCAACTTCATCATGATCGTGTCCATACTCTCTCCTTCCCTCTCTGGGATTCATGAAAGAAAGTCCGCGTTCCCGTGAGCTTTACCCGGTCAGTGTTTTATGTCGAAACAATAGGGCTGCAGTGAGAGGTACTTCCTTCATTGACTGGATCCACTGGAGAGGGGCATGGTCTGTTATTAACTGGAAGCAGGTGCCCGGCTCTGTATCAATGTGATGGGCCGCCCAGGTAGTTCGCCCCGGCACTGCAGATAGCACGTGGGGATACAGTTGCAGCAGGAATCGGATCTCGGCTTGTTGCTGTGGAGTTAACTCCTCCCCAATCTGCACCACCTCCTCGTTCCCCTCGTGGTCACCACTCCAGGGGCCCAGCTCCAGTTCCAGTAGTTGGGGGTCAGCTAACAAGGCCTCACAGGATCTCCATTTCTTCAACAGGTTAACATGGTATATCTGAGTATCCCTGAAGTTGGACTTCATAGTCTACCTCTCCTACATGGCGTCGTATCTCAAAAGGGCCCTGCCACTTGGCCATCAGTCTGGATTCCTGGTCTGGTAACAACAATAACACTCTCTCTCCTGGCTTGAAGGTCCATATCTGCGCGCTTCGGTTATACCACTGGGCCTGTTTCTCTGGGGCTCTCATCAAATTACGCCCGACCAAGTCCCCAAGGGATCGCAGCCTCTCCCGGAGTTGCAATATATATTGGATCGACCCCCATACCCGAAACAACTGTGTCTCCCAGCCTTCCTTCATAACGTCCAGGATACCCTGCGGCCGCCGCCCATATAAGAACTTGAAGGGCGAAAACCCTGTGGAAGACTGGGGAACCTCCCTTATTGCAAACAAGAGGGCCGGTAGTAGCTTATCCCTGTCCTGTGGGTCCTGTTCTATGAATCGCCACAACATTGATTTTAGGGTCTGGTTGAATCTTTCTAGAAGCCCATCTGTTTCGGGGTGGTACATGGTAGTCCTCAATGTCTTAATGCGCATGAGACGGCACAATTCGGTCATTAACCGAGACGTTACGTTAGTCCCCTGGTCCGTGAGGATGGCCTGTGGCAAACCTACTCATGCGAAAATTTTTATCAATTCGTCGGCTAACACCGGGGCAGCGGTGGTTTTTAGGGGTACCGCCTTGGGGTACATGGTCGCGTGCCCCCTTTGGTTTCTCCTCTTCCCTCGGCCACGGGTAATCTCCGACCACTCTGTTCAGTGCCAACCACACCGGCGCCAGTTTTCTCCCTTCCGACCATTTAGGAAAGGATCCTGATGCCTTATCCGGATGATTCTTCAACCCCCAGGGAAGCTCCTGACTCCCTCTGGCTGGGGCGTTACCTTTGGGCTCTCTCTCCCGGGCTTCCGTGGCCTCCGCCGCTAGGTAATCTTCTAGGAGAGTGGCGGCTTCTAAGAGGGTGGCCGGGTGGTGACGTCTTACCCACCTCTGTCCTTCGGCGAGGAGTATCTGAACGAACTGCTCCAATACCACGGTTTTGGCTATTTGCACCCTGGTTTTCTGCTCAGGCTCCAACCATCTCCACCCCAAGTCGTGCAGCCTCTGTGCCAATGCCCGTTGCCGTACTTCCCCCTTATAGTGTGCTTGTCTGAAACGCTGCCGATAGGTTTCAGGGGTAACGCCTAGCTGATTGAGTATAGCCTCCTTCACTTTGAAGTAGTGCAGGGTGTCACGGGTGGGCAGGCTCTGGTAAGCTAGCTGGGCAGCCCCTGAAAGGTAGGATGCTAACAGCATAGCCCAGTGGGCTTCGGACTACCTGGCCACAGCTGCCACCCGCTCAAACATGACGAGGAAGGCCTCGGGGTCATCCTCTGCCCCCATTTTGGTCAGGTGGATAGTTAACTGCTGGCCTGGTATCCCGTCGTGCTCACCCGGGCCCAATGCCCTGAGGCTCACCTGGCCCACAGTGCTTGCCTGCTGCCACCACCGTTCATGTTGCTGTTCTTGTTGTTCCACAAGGTCTCTCAGGAGTTGATGTTGCTGCTCCTGTTGTTGGGCAGCCATTTGTTGGAGCAATTGCGTCTGGTGCTGATAGTTTTGCCGCTTTTGCTCCGCCATCCATTCCCACATCTTGGCCGGCTCCATACTGAGTCCTCCGCCTCTATACAATTTAACAGACACAACTTCCGCTGGGGGAACCCAGTCCGATCCCCACTCTCTTGTGCCCTTCACACAGGGGTGGGATCAGGGTGTCCACATTCTCCACATGTTCTGGAGCAAACAGAGTCCGCTGCACCCCCCCTTCCTCCTGCCCCAGTCAAGTCTTTCCATACAAAGCTCATATCATCTGCTGGACTCGGCAAACACCGCTTTAATGTGTATCACAAGTGTCCCGCACCCTCCTCACCCTTGTGCTCAACCCTTCTTGCCGCTTAGGTCGCTGGTTTGCGCCAAAAGGGGGATAGGGGGAACCGGGCCCACCCTCACAACTGGGTCCCGACCCAGGGCCCCAAGGGAGGAGAGGACTCCTGCTCGCTCCCCTATGGTCGATGGGGCCAGCGCCCATAACACGCCGACCCACGGGTGTCCATCCCACTCTGCCCTGGGTCACTTCCTACCCACCCTCAGTTCACCTGTATTACAGGTGTGGAGGGGGGGGGTTCTTCCTGCCCCCTCGGTCCCTCCTGTCTGCCTCCACCCTTCTCTTTACGCCACTGTTCCAGGTCATCAACTCCTCCCCCCCCTTGTCCAGTTGGCGATGCCCTTTTGAATTGGGCGCCGTGCTGCCATGTGCCGTGGCTGGCCTGCCCGGCGTTACGCACTAGCCCCACCCCCTGCGCTACGCCCATCCCGGCTGGCAAGTCGCATCACGTGACATCATGTCCCGGTGCTGACGCATGTTCAGCCGGGACGGTGCTGGCGACTGCGGTGCCGACAGCCTGCGGCGCGCTCACGTCCCCTTCCCCCTGCGGCGTGGTTGGGGCCGCGGGAGTGCGGAGCCCTGGAGCTCCATCACACAGTTCTACAGTGAAATTCAATGCACCAATATTGAGCTCACACCTAACAATAGGTGTGTTTCAACAGCAGTATATTGGCAAGCTATATGCGTCTTTGTCATCTCTATTGTGATAGCACATAGAGGTGTCAACAAGGTTGGGACCCCACTGGACTACATGCTATATATACAGCTGGAAAAAGGACAGGTCCTGCCTCAAACGGTTTACAGTCATTTAAGTATTTATACTGCTCCCATCCCAATAATATCTGAGTGCCTTACAGAGAGCATAAATCCAGCTTTTGGAGAAAAGCTGATTTTCCTGGTATGCTCCTCGTTCCTCAGGAAGGTGGAGAGATCATCGTTTAAAAAAAAAATCCTATCTATGGAAATAATTGACTTCTAGTTTGTTGTTCATACAGCAGTATACGTGGGCTTCGTTTTTTATTTTAAAATTGTATATGCCATTTGGAAAGCTAAAAGGGCAATGCATCCACACTACTTGGCACACTCATACCTGGATTAGCAAGTTCTATATACAGAGAGAAAGAGACAGAGAGAGAAAAAAAGAGGGCTTTAAAAAACTGAAATGCTGAAAGAATAACAACACTGTTTTGGGAGAAGTTCTTCAGTTTTAGCTTATCCAAAAAAGATACAAACTTTTATCTTATTGTTTAGCTTATACATAATGTTTTCCTTCTTGTATTTATGTGGAAGCTTCAATTTCAAAGTAACTCAAGCTTAGATAAATCTATGCACCTACTATGATATAAAAGAACTAATAGTATTGCCCATCCTTTTTTTCTGGAATTCTTTGAAGGGCCAATCTTGGCAAAATGTGTAAAAAGCAGCAGTGCTCAGAGTTCACTGATCAATACTTTGATTTTTTAAATATAGTGGAGTGGCACCATGTGAATGAGCAACACTAGGGTAAAGTAGCTATCCAATAAGACAAAGTGATTTTAGTTTATTTTCATTTGTTGGCTATAGTTGAAAGACTTAAAGACAATTTTTGCCTCTCAGTTCTTTTTCCATTCACAAGGAATTACAGATGATGAATGGTTTGATGAATAGTCTGAGATTTGGATTACTAATTTTTTCCAAATAAAATGTACCTTTTCTAACTAAAAGAAACATTCATAATAATAATGATAATAAATTGATTTACAGTGTTAGAACTAATCTAAAGTCATTGGCTTCTCAGCAATACATAATAACCAAGAATTGACTGAAGGAAATAAATGTGCATTAATAATATAGTTTTGAATCAGATCGTGGGTTGCCTCACACAGAATGAATGTGCTATGTCTGAACACAGTTGTGAAGAAGTTAGCTGACACAGTGCGAAGCATGACCTTGCTATAAGCATGCACCAGGAGAAATGTTCACCATATTGTCAGTTAATCATGATTAAATCTTTAGGTTTCATTATTGTTAGCAGACAAGAAGCTGCATTTTTTTTCTGGGTCTACAGTGACTGCAGGGCATCAAAAAACTGTATCTTATGTGTGTTAGTGAAAGGAATAAAGTGAAGATGGCTTTTCACTAAAAAGAAGGAATATAGTTCATGAGCAGATGTCCCTTGGTGTTTTATGTTTTTCAAAGTACAGTTAGCTAAACTAATTTTACTACAGGTCAGTTTATGATTTCCTTTAAGTGAGGAAGCTACTAACTTCTTATTAAACACAGAAAATAGTTTGATGATTTTTGTAACAAATTTTATAACTGCAAATATACAAACACATACACCCTAATTAGGGCATTATTATTTTTAGCATTATCATGCAAATTGAATTCCAAATTGGTCTGAGCCTCCAGCATAGCTGCATGTTAAATGAAGTGTCTTTACTTACTGTTCCACATTTGAATATGACTTATGCTTTGTGTGTGTTTAATTCTTCACAGAGAAGATCTTTTTGCTAAAGGGTGAAAGGAAATCA
Source organism: Rafetus swinhoei (assembly GCA_019425775.1). Classification (NCBI taxonomy): domain Eukaryota; kingdom Metazoa; phylum Chordata; order Testudines; family Trionychidae; genus Rafetus; species Rafetus swinhoei. The sequence continues at coordinate 231,836,143 of CM033437.1, forward strand.
ATTTTTACAGTGATTCCTCCATTAAAGACAAATGTATTGGGTCATTCTTGATCCATATATTGTCATTGTTTATTCATAGGGTAGGGTAGCTCTTAAGTTAGGAGAGAAATTTTCCATTAGGACATAATGCAATGGCACAAGACATAAAAGCCTGACGTCTTAGGGCACTCTGGGAAAGTGGGGAATTTTAAGGCATTACAGAATCACAGCAAGATCTCGGGGGATTCTGCCACAATGACTTGGTGTCATCTAAGGTAAAATGGAAAATAATTGTCCAGAGGAAGGATAAAAGAAATGAAACTCTAATTATCAAGCTATACTAGTTACATAACAAGCCAACATTAATGGGAAGTACAGATGAGGGACTCTGACTGAGTCCAGTCTTTGAACTTTGGTGGGAGTAATTTTATTTTTTAAAGCTGGATTTTTCTTCCCCCTTTCTTTCTTCAGCTCTAGATGTCTTGTTTTAATGCTTACAGGGAGAAGCAAAAAATGCTTACAGTGTTTTCCCATCTGCATTATAGGGAACTGCACATAGGTCACAGACTGAGGAGCTACATGCAACTTGATCATGCAATAGCACCTAAAGTAATTAATGAAATGAAATAAAATTAAATAAATAGGGAGAAACTTGCCATGAGGTTTCTAAAGCATAGGCCCTTTGAGCTAGCAATGTGTTTGAAGTTTTACATTTATTTATTTATTTATTTATTTATTTATTATTATTCAGTGCTGATGCAATAGTATTCTGGGTCCAAGACCTAAGTGCACTCCCTTGAGGATGGCAGAGACCAGAGAGGCATTGTTGTGAGTGTGATCATTAGGTATGAAGAAAAAGAGACTGATATAGATGAAACAAAATGTCAAACCTCTTCAGATTCAGTTGTTGTTGTTGAGGACAGAGTAAAATAACAACCATGAAATGATACATTCCCACACTTGAATTTTTACACAGTGGAATTAAATGTTTCTGTTGCATTAATTCACTGAAGAATTCAGAAACTAATTGAATTATTTTGGATTTGATAGCAGTTAATACTAGAAGGAATCTTTTCACCTTAAAAGATAATTGCTCCAATCCTGCTCTCATTTAAATCAGTTTCCAAACTGCCATTTCCTACAAAAAGAGATGGGAAAATTACAGTTGTCATTTCAAACTGTTTTACGGGTATTGTTACTTAACTCCTTATCTGTAAACAAGAGTGGCCCTAGACGAGCTGCCGGCAACTGGTGCCCTAGGCGATCGGCACCCCCACCTCCAAAGCCCTCAACGGCCATTTAATTTGTCGCCCTAGGCGACCGCCTAGTTTGCGCCTATGGACGGGCTGCCACTGTCTGTAAAAATTGCTAGATATGAACACCCAGGGGTTGTTACTGTTGTTCTTGCTATTATTGTAGTACAATAGGGCCAAGAAACCCCTACCAAGGTCTGAGCCCCCATGTGCTAGGCACTGTATGTACGCATAGACAGACTGCCCCAAAGGTCTTACAGTCTTAAATAGATGAAACTCCACAGCATTACTAAGAACTAGATATACAAAAGAAGTTAGGTGTTGTGACAATGAGAGTCAGAGCCCCAAACTTTCAGGCACCTAGAAAATCATTGAGATTCACAAAGCTTAACTGAGAGTGAAGGATCCCTATGAAATGAATGGGGTGCCTGAGACAGGCACCTTAGTCTACAGTGTACAAAAGCCAGCATGCTAAGAACATAAGAACATAAGAATGGCCATACTGGGTCAGACCAAAGGTCCATCTAGCCCAGTAGCCTGTCTGCTGAGAGTGGCCAGCACCAGGTGCCCCAGAGGGGGTGGACTGAAGACAATGATCAAGCGATTTGTCTCATGCCATCCATCTCCAGCCTCTGACAGAGGCCAGGGACACCATTTCTATGCCCTGGCTAATAGCCTTTTATGGACCTAACCTCCATGAAATTATCTAGCTTCTCTTTAAACTCTGTTATAGTCCTAGCCTTCACAGCCTCCTCTGGCAAAGAGTTCCACAGGTTGACTACGCGCTGTGTGAAGAAGAATTTTCTTTTATTAGTTTTAAACCTGCTACCCATTAATTTCATTTGGTGTCCACTAGTTCTTCTATTATGGGAACTAATAAATAACTTTTCTTTATTCACCATCTCCACACCACTCATGATTTTATATACCTCTATCATATCCCCCCTTAGTCTCCTCTTTTCTAAACTGAAAAGTCCCAGTCGCTTTAGCCTCTCTTCATATGGGACCTGCTCCAAACCCCTAATCATTTTAGTTGCCCTTTCTGAACCCTTTCCAAGGCCAAAATATCTTTTTGAGGTGAGGAGACCACATCTGTACACAGTATTCAAGATGTGGGCGTACCATAGTTTTATACAGGGGCAGTAAGATATTCTGTGTCTTATTTTCTATCCCTTTCTTAATAATTCCTAACATCCTATTTGCCTTTTTGACTGCCACTGCACACTATGTGGAAGTTTTCAGAGAACTATCCACGATAACGCCAAGATCTCTTTCCTGATTTGTCGTAGCCAAATTAGCCCCCATCATACTGTATGTATAGTTAGGGTTATTTTTTCCAATGTGCATTACTTTACACTTATCCACATAAAATTTCATTTGTCATTTTGTTGCCCAATCACTCAGTTTGGTGAAATCTTTTTGAAGTTCTTCACAGTCTTCTTTCTTGACTATCTTAAACAGTTTAGTATCATCCGCAAACTTTACCACCTCGCTGCTTACCCCTTTCTCCAGATCATTTATGAATAAGTTGAACAGGATTGGTCCCAGGACTGACCCTTGGGGGACACCACTAGTTACCCTCTCCATTCTGAAAATTTACCATTTATTCCTACCCTTTGTTTCCTGTCTTTTAACCAGTTCTCAATCCATGAAAGGACCTTCCTCTTATCCCATGGCCATGTAATTTACACAAGAGCCTTTGGTGAGGGACCTTGTCAAAGGCTTTCTGAAAATCTAAGTATACTATATCTACTGGATCCCCCTTGTCTGCATGTTTGTTAACCCCTTCAAAGAACTCTAATAGATTAGTAAGACGTGATTTCCCTTTACAGAAACCATGTTGACTTTTGTCCAACAAATTATGTTCTTCTACATGCCTGACAATTTTATTCTTTACTATTGTTTCAATTAATTTGCCCGGTACTGAAGTTAGACTTACCAGTCTGTAATTGCCAGGATCGCCTCTAGAGCCCTTTTTAAATATTGGTGTCACGTTAGCTATCTTCCAGTCATTAGGTACGGAAGCTGATTTAAAGGATAGGTTACAAACCACAGATAATAGTTAAGCAATTTCCCATTTGAGTTCTTTTAGAACCATTGGATGAATGCCATCCGGTCCCGGAGATTTGTTAACATTAAGTTTTTCTATTTGTTCCAAAACCTTCTCTAATGACACTTCAATCCAGGACAGCTTCTCAGATTCATCACCTACAAAGGATGGTGCAGATTTGGGAATCTCCCTAACATCCTCAGCCGTGAAGACTGAAGCAAAGAAATCATTTAATTTCTCCGCAATGGCTTTATCGTCCTTGATTGCTCCTTTTATATCTCGATCGTCTAAGGGACCCACTGGTTTTTTAGCAGGCTTCCTGCTTCTAATGTACTTAAAAAACATTTTGCTATTTTTTTTTTTTGAGTTTTTGGCTAGCTGTTCCTCAAAATCTTTTTTTGCTTTTCTTATTACATTTTTACACTTGATTTGACAGTGTTTATGTTCCTTTCTATTTATCTCACTAGGATTGGACTTCCACTTCTTGAAAGATGCCTTTTTGTCTCTCACTGCTTCTTTTACATGGTGGTTAAGCCACGATGACTCTTTTTTAGGACTCTTACTATGTTTTTTAATTTGGGGTATACATTTAAGTTGGGCTTCTATTATGGTGTCTTTAAAAAGTTTCCATGCAGATTGCATGGATTTGGTTCTAGTCACTGTGCCTTTTAATTTCTGTTTAACTAACCTCCTCATTTTTGTGTAATTTCCCTTTTTGAAATTAAATGCCAGAGTGCTGGACTGCTGAGGTGTTCTTCCCACCACAGGAATGTTAAATGTTATTATATTATGGTCACTATTCCCAAGCGGTCCTGTAATGGTTATCGCCTGGACCTAATCCTGCGCTCCACTCAGGACTAAATCGAGAATTGCCTCTCCCCTTGTGGGTTCCTGTACCAGCTGCTCCAAGCCATTGAGAAATTTTCTCTCTGCTTCTCTTCCTGAGGTGACATGTACCCAGTCAATATGGGGATAATTAAAATCCCCCATTATTATAGAGTTTTTTTATTTTGATAGCCTCTCTAATCTCCCTCAGCATTTCAATGTCAGTATCACTGTCCTGGTCAGGTGGTCAATAATATATCCCTACTGCTAAATTCTTATTATTGGAGCATGGAATTACTATCCATAGTGATTCTATTGAACATGTTGATTCATTTAAGATTTTTATTTCATTTGATTCTACATTATCTTTCACATACAGTGCCACTCCGCCACCCACACAGCCTGCTCTATCCTTCCGATATATTTTATATCCCGGTATGATTGTGTCCCACAGATTTTCCTCATTCCACCAGGTTTCAGTGATGCTTATTATGTCAATCTCCTCCTTTAATATGAGGTACTCTAGTTCACCCATCTTATTAGTCAGACTCCCTAGCATTTGTGTAGAAGCACTTTAAAAAATTGCCACTGTTTATTTGTCTGCCCTTCCCTTGATGCATTGGATTTCTTTATATGTGGTTGTTTGTCTGCTCTGGCCCATGGTTTGTCCTCTCCCCTCCTCTCTTTCTGACTACAGCCTAGAGAATCTCTATCAATGGATTCTCCTCTAAGAGAAGTCTCCATCCGATTTATGTGCTTCTCCGCACCAATTGGCTTTCCCCCATCTCTTAGTTTAAAAACTGCTCTACGGCCTTTTTAATGTTTTGTGCCAGCAGTCTGGTTCCACCCTGGTTTAGGTGGAGCCCATCCTTCCTGTATAGGCTCCCCCTCTCCCAAAAGTGTCCCCAGTTCCTAATAAATCCAAACCTCTCCTCCCTACACCATCATCTCATCCACGCATTGAGACTCTGAAGCTCTGCCTGCCTACCTGGCCCTGCGCATGGAACTGGAAGCATTTCCGAGAATGCCACCATAGAGGTCCTGGATTTCAGTCTCTTTCCTCGCAGCCTAAATTTGGCCTCCAGGACATCTCTCCTACCCTTCCCTACGTCATTGGTACCTACATGTACCACAACCACCGGCTCCTCAGCACTACACATAAGTCTATCTAGATGCCTCGAGAGATCTGCAACCTTCATACCAGGGAGGCAAGTGACCATACGGTTCTCCTGGTCATCACAAACCCAACTATCTATGTTTCTAACGGTCGAATCACCCACTACTAACACCTGCCTCTTCCTAACAACTGGCGTTCCCTCCCCCTCAGAGGTATCCTCAGCACGAGAGGATACCACAACATCCTTTGGAAGGAGGGTCCCGACTATGGGATGGTTTCCCTCTGCTCCCATTGAATGCTCTGTTCTCCTGAGACTTTCATCCTCCTTAAGAGCACTGGGGCTCTCAGACTGGAGGTGGGACAGTACTACAGTGTCCCGGAAAGTCTCATCAGCATAGCTCTCTGGCTCCCTTAGCTCCCTTAGATCCTCAGTCTTTGAGGGTCAGGAGCTCCTTGCAACGGGTACACACATGTCACCTGCCCACAGGGCAGGTAATCATACATGTTACACTCAAAGCAATAATCAGGATAGCCCCCAGTCTGCTGCTGGGCTTCTGTCTGCATTTTTTCCTATGAATGAGTTTGATTGATAAGGTTTCTAGTTAAAACAGGAAGTTTTTATTAAAACCTTTAAACTAAAGTATAAAGACTGGCAAGAGTACCTTGGCCCCTTCCCACTCCCCTTCCAAACTGCCTCTCAAAACTCCCTGTTTGCTGCTCCCGTTCGCAAGCTCCCTGGTCGCTGACTCACAGCTTTATAAAGCCCTGGTAGCCCCGCCCCCTGACTAAGGCTCAGCCAATTAACAGAGGCTTCTAGATTTCAAACCTTTAGAAGCTCACAGCTTCCAGCTGCCGGCCACAGCACACGCTCCTTCAAACAAACAGACAAACAAACTAAACAGCTTCTTGCTTAAATTAGACCACAGGAGATACCAGCCAGAAGTGGGGAGAATGGTAGGCTCACCCCCTCAGGGAGAGTGGTTCATAAATCCAGGCATTAGGGAGGCCTGCATCTCTGCTACCTGTTCTCAGATATGAACCTTTTCCTGGAGTGAGATGCCCTATGCTGTTTTAGAAAGAATCTGGATAGGAGGATGAGACGGTGGTGGTGGAGATAATTCCTAACTTGGAACTTTCAGCCCAGCGATTAGAGCACTCATCTGGGACATGGGAAACACAGGTTCAAACCCCTAACAACTGGACTACAGAGTACTTCTCTGTCTATCTTCTCTTTCTGGTTCACTGACTGTGTAAGAATCTGCAGTGGGACAGTCCTGAGAAGTGGGAGACCCCTGTGTAAATGCTTTCTCCCCCGTTGGCATCCTAGATCAGGGTTCCAGTCATTGGTTAAAAGTTTGTGGGCACCCATTTCCTTCACAAAAATTCTCTGTTACACAGACTCTAAGGCACCCACCTTTATTCTTCTGTGGGCTCAAGTGTAACCCTGTTAATGTAGGCACCCCTCAGCCTTTCCCAGTTCCTAGGGCTCCCGGTATAAGGCACCCAACTTTACTTTAAATGTGTTGCCTGTACACTCTAGGACAGGGTTGGGCAATAATTTTTTTGCCGGGGGCCACTTCAGAAATTTTTGAAGTGGCCTCAGGCCACACCAGAAGGGCCCCCTCTTCTCCTGTTCCCCCTAGGTCCCCATGCCCCTGGAGTGGGAGGAGACTTCACGAGCTCCCCCACTCCAGGCCAATCAGGGCCTGGGAGTGGGGGAATGCGCAAAGTCTCCTCCCGCCCTTCCAGAAGCGCTTAGTGCTTCTAAGCACTGCGTGCTCCTGGCAGGGAGGAGGAAACTTTGTGAGCTTCCCCCCGCCCCAGGTCCTAATTGGCCTGGGGGCGGGGGAGTGGCAGGGCCTCCACAGGCCAGATCCACTCGCTTGGCGGGCTGGATCCGGCCCATTCAGGCCCTTTTGCCCACCCCTGCTCTAGGACATACCACCCTACCTAGTTCCTAGGGCTTAAGGCGTAACCCGGCTGATTTAAGCACCCCCACCCTTTTGCAGTTCCTAGGGCTCTAGGTGACAGGCACCTAACTTTACTCCTCTGTGGACTCTGGGCTCTACTTGTCCATGGTCTCACCCATTCCCTTTGGACTCAGGACTTAATCTTTTGTGAGTTAATCAGATCTTTTACCTTACACAGTAATACCCTAACTAACCTCTGGTTATTAACTCTTGCCAAAACAGACTGCACATGCTAAGTACACAGCACTCCCTACTCCCAATAAGGCAGATTAACTTTTTATGATGGCCAGTCAGCCTCAGGTCATCTGGGAAACTCCAACTTCTAAATGCTGTGACTGGCAGGGTATTGAGGTCTGGCAGCTCCGGTGTTTGGGCTGTGTGATGAAGTTGGTTCCAGAGAATTTCCTTTTTGGACCCCAGTTGATATAGTGAAACTTGAATCTTACTTAGCTGTATTTAACCAATCATTTTACTAAAAATATTACTACACAATTTTCTAACTGCCCCTAACATATGATAAAACAATTCTTTAACCAGCTATGACCAGCATCATCATAATTGATATTCAGCTAGCAAAGTTAATTATGCTACAGACAGAAACAATCAAAGAACCAGAGACCAAAGAAATAATAGAGAAGTGAGAACCATAAAGAAAAAACCATAAAGAATAGGGATTTCACAACCACAACTGTTAAGTGATTTCCTGTCAGACAGAATGCTATCCAAGCCCTGGTCTACATTAGGGAGTTATTTCAAAATGCACACACCCTTATTTCAATAATAAGCCAAGTGTCCACACTACCAAGCCCATTATTTCAAAATAATGGGCTGATTATTTTGAAATCTGTACTCCTGCTTTCCTTGGGGAATAAGCTTATTTCAGTAGTTATTATTTTGAATTTAGTTATTTTGAAATAATTTCCTAGTGTAGACATGCCCCAACAAAGTTTTCTTTAACCATCTTAAGATCTGGTTCTTTATTTGGTGATGATGAGTATCATGAGGACAGGACTGCCTTCTTAACAGTCTGGTATTGCATGTAATTTAGATGAAATGTGAGTACGTGATGTTCTGTTTCTTGGCTTATGGCTGCTCCTCTCCCAATATGGCAGTGGGAAAAAGGCCTCTGACTTTATAATATGGCTACATGAAAACACCTTTTCTTTACATCTGCATTCCCTCCATTTCCCATCTACATTCCCTCCTTCCCATCTGCATTCCCTCCATTTCCCCCTCCTCCTCTTGCTGGATTTTAAATGGGAAGCAATCTGACAGGCAGCCTCTCAGCATGCTTACCAGATTGGACCTCACATGCAACTTTGGCAATCAAATGCCTATCTTGATCTGGTCTGTGAATTGCTCTGGGTGTCAGGTGGGAGATAGGCATCCAGACACCTTCAGTAAGGCAGTGTTCAGCCAGGAGTTAGGTGTCTAGGCATGTAGAGTGAGATGGCCATGCACAGAAACTGAAATGTAGATGCCCAGGAAACTTTTACCCTGAAATTATACGCAACAACTATGTTAAGGTGCCCGCAGCATTTTGTGGGAGTTTTTACACATCTCATTGGTCCCAAAACTGAGATTTAGCTCTGGATGCACAAAAGAAGTTACGTGTCTATGTCTATATTTTAGATGTCCAAGAGACTTGCCCAAACTCATGCAGGAAGTCTGTGGCAGAGCTAGCAACTGACTCCAGATCTTCTGAGTCTCAGTCACATGTTTTAATCACAAGATTATCTTTCCTTTCTCCGAATCAGTGAACAGCACATTTTACAGTAGGACCCTACGGTCTGGAACTCAGCTTTAAAGGTATGACAAAGATGGAATTTATTGACATTTCAGGCATGGTGTAATGCCTATCTCTCCCCAGGCTTCTGCTTAAGGTGGGTGGCTGGGAGTTAAGGTGAGACAGTGTGCTGCACACACATGCAAACACTATCTAGGGGGAGAAGAAACAAGGTTTGTGCCTTCTGGATACAAGGCTGGTTGGGAATGAGTGTGACCTTCCTGTCACTGGTGCATCCCACATGCCAGTGCTTGTGGGTGGGGAACAGTGCATTCCCACAAATGTTCCCTATGGCAACTCAGTGCATGGCCTCCTCCAAGAGAATTCTCACCTGGCCAGGTCTGAGACTTTTACAGCTTTTCTCCATGGCAGGGACTATAGAAAGTGTCATGGCATAATCCCACCAAAATGTTAGGAGGGCATGAGTCAGCGTATGAAGATATTTATTGTGAGCGGTATTTTCAAAAGCATGTCAGGCCATGGCTACGCTACCCCGCAGTTCACACTGTAGGGGTGCACAGCAAACTACTACTCTGTGTCGTTCTATCTGGATTCTATGGACATGAACTGAAAGTTATCTAGTTTGCATTCAGGGAATTCTGTTTGAAGAGGACTATGTTAATGCAGACTTAGAACTGTTTAATGTGTGTTTGCTGCTTCCACACTGGGGAGTCACAGCGCGTGGCACTTTGGTACGCACTGCTATTCTCACCCCAATTGTTCAAACTGCAGGGCAGTGTAAAGAGGCCCTAAGAGAGTTAAGTGCCCAACTCCCATTGAAAGCCAAGGTGCTTGTGTAGCGACCAGCAGGCATGGCTTCTATGCACTGCTGCAATACCTGTCATGTGCCCTGATTTCAAGCAGGGGTGAAAATTCTGGCTTTTCTTGTCTACGCTTGCTGAATCCCAAGTACGGATAAGACCTTATGTTCAGTTCTCAGAGGAATTTAGATTTCTAATTAATGGGAGGTAGGGGCCTAAATACTTTTGAAGATCCTAGGTGATTTGTCTCAGAGCACATGACTAACCAGGGTGACAAAGCTAGGATTAAAAGTCAGTGCTCATTGCCACCAATACTTTGTACTAATCACGTAGATTTGCTCCCATCTCCTTTTTAGCTGCCTCAGTTTCCAAATTGGCCCTGTTTCTGTGTTGTGAGATATTTTTTTCTCAGCAAATTAAGGCAAATTTGCCAGTTTCAAGATTTTTTTAGACTAAGCTATGTGCCCATAGTCACTAAATTGCATCTGTCTATGGACTGGCTTTACTATTGCCTAACTCCTTCTGACATACTTATTTCTTATGGTGTTAATTTTTTAAAAGTCCCAATTACTCAGTATAAACAAATAAAGAGGAAGTGTGTGGTTTCAGTATGATTCATTTGAACAGAAGGTAGGAAACATTAGTATTGATGCATTCCAGGACTTGCTAGCGAAGCACAACTAAATTTAGCAGCCAGTGATATTGATTTGATTAAAAATGGTTTAAGACTTGTAAATGTCACAGGAACTTAGCAAAATGAACATTATTAAATCCTTCTGGTGATGGGGAAAACTAACAAAGGGATTTGCAGTGGTTTCTGTAATTAATTGTTCTGTCATGATTTATATTAACTTACAGTACAACTCCATTAGCTCAGACCTGTCATCTCTGCTCAAGGAACCACCAAGTAATCACTACCACATTAAAGAATAAATTAGTTTTTGGCTTGGAGCCTAGTTGTAGAATGTTTCATTTGTGTCTGCTGTAGACATATGTACCTAATAAAGTTGGGAAGAATGAGTTGAAGTATGTATATATCACTGTCAGCCGACTATATTTTAGAGACAATATGATCAGCTTTGTTCATTAGGGGTAATTAATCACTTTATTTCAGTTGATGTGCCTCCTATTTTGGTGAATGCCTGTAGGTGAACCATGAAGTAGAAGATGAAAATAGGTAGGTCTCCTGAGATCATTCCCCCTTTGCATTTTGTGGCCTGTGGTTGTAGTAATAACTTCATATGGTTTTTGTTAACACTTCATTACCCTGGACTTGGATAAATTATCCTCTTGATTCCTTCCCATTTGCAGACACGTGGGTGAAGCCAAGGTTTAGCTGCTACTTACAGTAGATTATGGGATTTGTAAGGTTCTATCAAATCATCTCTGACTTTGATGGTTTGAAGATGTTTTAAGTGGCTTTTTTTTTAAGTGTGTAACAGCTTGCTCAAGAAATTCTTTACATTTCCACATAGTCAGTAGTGGCCTTCGGAGTCCAGATGCGAAGACTTTAACTGATTTCTTTTCTTTCTTAGTCCTGGATAAACTACCTCAGTACTCTAGGGGCATTTCAGTGCACAGCCAGAAAGTCAGCACTGGTGTTTTAAACATGTGGCTGGTTGCTTTATTGATGGGTCATGTGGTCAGACAGGCATTGTAGACAGACTTCATGACTTGTGAGTGTGCATCACCTGTTAATCCTCAAAGGGTTGTTAGTACCCTTGAAGCTCTAAGCCTTTCAGCTAGCTCCTGAAATTTAAAACATGTCCTTTATTAAACCTGTTATTTGAACCTGAACAATATCCATTCCCTTAAAGCTGCAATGGAAGCCACACTGACAGCCTCCTCGTTAATATTATTTAGTATTTATGGGGTGCTGCATGGATCTAGTCATACTCCCCCTGGAGTCAATGGGAGTTTTGTGTTAGGTGCCTACGTTAGGACCTGTGGGCCTAAGTATTCATCAGGACAAGCTTCTGCTTCCGATGGTGAACCCACGCCGGTTTTGGATGACCCTGCAGCTACAAAAGAACTGGACTCGGTCCTAGAATGGGCCAGCTGGCCTTCCAGCAGGGTGACTCTAAGAAGAGAGTTATCTAAGTTAGTGAGCTGGAGGAGTAGGGCAGACAATAGTAGACAAATTGGCATCCTGGCCTTGTTAGAAGGAGAGAGCTGGCCTGGGCACAGGAGCCTGGGCAGCTAAGAGGACATTTTAACAAAGCTTAGTGCCATAAGTCATCGTTTGGAGTGATGTCACATTCCCACCAATCAGCCGCATCTCATAACAGGCCTCTCTCAGAGAGCTCCCAAGCCATACCAGGCAGGAGGACACTGCGACGGAGGGAGCCATGACACAGTACATCAGTTGGTCCCAGAGCAAGGAATACAAAGTGGCTTTCACACCTCACCTCCACACAGGGGATGTTCACCTTCCTCTGGGGCATTCTATAGGCATCTGCAGTCAAAGTTAGCCCTTAGCTCTTTGGTAGCTGTGGCAGTGGATCCCTGACTGGACAGCCACCATGGCTCTGCTTGAATGCTGTAGCCCCAGGATTAGGTGCAATGACAAGAAGACTGACATTTAAGTGCTCCAAATTGCTAATCCATAAATATTGTTGCATCAGCCAGCTCTTTTCTACACATGCCGTCATAGAGTGGCAGTGCCAATGTACTATTTATGTGGATTATGTTGAAACCATCTGTTTAAAATAACAGTAATGATCCCTTGAGTTGAAATATGTAGGCTGACCTAAAAATGACATGGCAACAACTTAAAAAACAGGTTTTAGAAGAGGATGGACATTCATTTGCACACACTCAATAATGGGGGGAGCCCAAATCTATTGGGTGGGGCTGGAAGTAGAAGAAAAAGGCTTCTCTCAATTACAAATGGGTGTATCTGGGAACAGAATTTGTCCCAGAATGAGGAGACATACCTATTTTATTTTCGAAGTCTATGCCTTGCTAGAGTTATTCAGAAGAGATGGGTGCCTCCTCCCTGCTCCCATAATTTTTAACAAGTCTGTGGTTTAACTCATTTCTCTTGAACAAGATGAATGAACTACCTGTGTTGAAGTAGGACATCAGTGCATTTTAGAAAGGAAGTTGGAAGTCAAAAATCTAGAGAGAAGATCAGTTTTCAAGAGATTTCCTATCCATTCTAGATTTGGCAGGGACAGCAAAACTGTGAGAATAGTCTTTGTCTACAACAGAGATCCAAACCTGAAACTGGATACTCTTCAAGCCATTAGGGGACCAGGGTTTGGAGCCAGGCTTTACACTCAAGCCCATCTGAGAATATGTTTGGATTTCTCTTTTTTTTTCCTAGCCAAAAGGAGACACTGTCTATCATACTGGTATTTCCAAAACTCCCATAATAATGGTATCTACAGCTAAAGTGCAGAGACATACCCACTTTAAAAAAAAATAAATCTTAGAAAACTTCACGATTAAGTTCAGATCAGTTCTTATTTTATCTGAACTAATTCACCTACTCCTACTTATGCCAAATTGGTTTTTGGCTGTACTTTTCCATTACTAAAGTTGGCTGCTTAAGTTCAGGAACAAGTTTGCCAAATTAGCAATTGATATGATCAGAATAAGCCAAGATCTCCTCTCATGGCACTTGAGTTACTTCCATCACTGTCATTGGGTCCAAGAACACTGCAGTCCTTCAAAACCAGGGAAGCTTTATCTGAATAAAGCCTGAAATACCACTCCAGGATCGGGTCTCTGGTAATTTGCATTCATAGAATCATAATAATAGAATCACAGAATATTAGAACTGGAAGGGACTTCGAGAGGTCATTGAGTCCAGTCCGCTGCCCTCATGGCAGGACCAAGCACTGTCTAGATGATCCCTGACAGGTGTCTATCCAATCTGCTCTTAGATATCTCCAGTGATGGAGATTTCACAACCTCCCTAGACAATTTATTCCAGTGTTTAACCACCCTGACAGTTAGGGTGTATTTCCTAATGTCCAGCCTAAACCTCCCTTGCTGCAATTTAAGCCCATGCAGTATTATTAAGGCAGTTGGAAGCCCTAGATACAGTGCAGCATGGAGAGCTGTATCTGCAGCCATGTTTCTAACCTGTGGCCATGGCTCTGAATTGGCATGTTAGATAGCCTCACTGAGAAGCAGACACAGTAGCGTGGGGACTCCTTACTCTCTTCTCCAGGAGTAGCAGCAGGGGTCTTGTCTCCCCTTTGGGAGTAGAGGGGAAGTAGGCTTCTCCTTCAACAGAAAAGCAGAGGCAATACAGGGGATGCTTGTACTTACTCCAGCTGCTGAGTGGGTCTTCCTAGGTGAGTGGTTCAGGTTCTCTTCACTCTTTCACCCATAAAGTCCTCTGCTGAGATAATGGTGGTGAAGTGCACCAGAACAGTGAGTCTTGGAGTTAACACTCCACTGTTGCATGAGGCAGTTTGCAGCACTCAGAGCTATTGTTTCAGGCTCCTTGCAGACTCAGACACATTGCAACATTGGTTATGCTTAACTGATGGGTTTCCAGCTTTCTTTGAAACTGTAAGGGCAAAGCACCCTGCAGAAAACTGCAGAGAAAATGGCACATCTATGAACTTTGTGCTCTTGGACTGCGGAAATCCATAACCAATGTTGCTTTCTAGGGCCATCCACACCTTTGACTTCTTTCTGGTCTCTCAAATGCCCTCTCATGTATTAGGCCTTATGCCTTCACCTGTCTTGGGCAGTAATCCCACAATTTCCCCCCTCTTACTGGCAGTGGTGCTCAACCATGTTTTTCCAGCAGGCCCAGGTGGGTTTGAATCCTTTCCTTCAGGAGCTGTAATCAGTGTGTGAATGCAGTGAGCCCAAACAACCTTTTCAAAGGGAAGTATTGTTTGCTTTTAAGAGCAAAAGCAAAGCAGGACAAGAGAAGAGGAGTTTAAGGTCTACACACAGATCTATTTTACATATGGTCATAGACCTGTCTTACGCCTTTGCTATACTACCCAGGGCCATCAACCTAAGTTATGCATCTTCAGCTACATGAATAATGTAGCTCAAGTCAATGTACTTAGGTCTGCTTACCACAGTATCTTCACAGAAGTAAGTTGACAGTTGATGCTCTTCCATTGACTCCACTTACTCTTCTTGTTTTGGCGTAGTATCAGAGTTGACAAGCATCTGTGCTAGACATCTGTGCTACTGGATTGATTGCTGTCCATTGATCCAGTCTGCAGTGAAGACCTGCCTTATCCCAGGCATGCCAGTTTCGAGGGAGTGGAGGTTTAACTTGCTGTCCACCAGTCTCTGCCTCACTTCTCCTGTCCGTCATTTATCCACCCAAATGTCTGGTCTCTACTGAGATTTCATATCCTGTCAGCAAATAGGAGAAGATCAAGAATGAGCTCTCAAATCTTCAGATTCTCTTATAAAACCAGTCTTCCACATAACTTCCCACATGGCTGGACTCTACTAAAACAAGACAAGCTGTTTACAACACACATTTTGCTTCTCTACAGAAAAAAAGGGCATTAAACTATCCACATTCCTACATACCGCAAGGGCCTGAACAGTGGTACCCCAGACTCAAGCAAGAACATTGTTAATCTATCCAGCTATACATTTAACCTGACACAAGAGTCTATCCTATCTTGGGAACTCTCTTTCTGCCTTACCTCTCCCACACATGATACAGTTCTGCGGTGACCTAGAAACCTACTTTCACCATCTCCAACTCAGGAAATACTTCCACCACTTCACTGAACAACACACTGACCCACAGATACCACCATACCAACGCCACAAGAAGAAGGATCCTATGTGGACTCCACTTGACGGTTACAACAACCATCTAAATTTCTACATAGATTGCTTCCGCTGACGTGAACAGGCTGAAATTGTGGACAAGCAGTATCACTTGCCTCATAACCTCAGTCATGCAGAACACTGTACCATCCACAGTCTCAAACAAAACTCTGACATTATAATCAAAGAGGCTGACAAAAGAAATGCTGTAGTGATTATGAATATGTCAGATTATGAATGGGAGGCTGTTAGACAGCTTTCCAACACTGCATTCTAGAGGCCACTCTCCTCTGATCCCACTCAGGAGTACCAAAAGAAACTACACCATCTACTCAAGAAACTACCAGAAGAAGCACAGGAACAAATTCTCACAGACACACCCCTATTGTCATGACCAGGGATATTCTATGTGCCACCCCAGATCCATAAACTTGGAAAACTGTGGTGACCCATTATCTTAGGCATTGGCATTCTTAAGCAGGACTGTTCTGTTATATTGACTCCCTTCTCAGACTCTTTGCTGCCAATGCTCCCAGCTACCTTTGAGATACCACTGGCTTCCTGAAAAAACTACAATCCACTAGTGATATTCCCCCCCCTTCCAAAACTGCATCATAGCCACTATACACAAAGATGGACTACAGACCATCAGGAACAGTATCCCCAATGATGCCACAGCACAGCTGGTTAGTGAACTTTGTGCTTTTGCTGTCTTCCACACCCATTTTGGATTTGGGGATGATTTATACCTTCGAGTCAGAGACACTGATATGGATACCTGCATGGCCCCACAGTATGCCAACATTTTTATGGCTGACTTAGAACAACAGTTCCTCAGCTCCTGTCCCCAAATCCCCTCTCTCTACATTGATGACATCTTCATCATTTGGATTCACAGGAAGAAGGCTCTTGAAGAATTTTACAGGGATTTCAACAATTTCCACCCCACCATCAATCTTAGCCTGGACCACTCCACACAGGAGAGCCACTTCTTGGACACCACAGTACATCTCTTAGAAAAGAGAAGATTGAGGGGGGACATGAAAGCAGTTTTCAGGTATCTAAAAGGGTGTCATAAGGAGGAGGGAGAAAACTTGTTCATCTTGGCCTCTGAGGATAGAACAAGAAGCAATGGGCTTAAACTGCAACAAGGGAGGTTTAGGTTGGACATTAGGAAAAAGTTCCTAACTGTCAGGGTAGTCAAACACTAGAATAAATTGCCCAGGGAGGTTGTGGAATCTCCATCTCTGGAGATATTTAAGAGTAGGTTAGATAAATGTCTATCAGGGATGGTCTAGACAGTATTTGGTCCTGCCATGAGGGCAGGGGACTGGACTCGATGACCTCTCGAGGTCCCTTCCAGTCCTAGTAGTCTATGATTCTATGATTCTATTTCTCAGTGGTGTGAAAAATCCACACCCTTAAAAGATTTAGCTATACAGATCTAATTCCCAGAGTAGGTAGCACTAGGTCAATTCTTCCATCGACCTAGCTACGCCTTGTAGAGAGATCGATTATCTGTATTGATGGGAGAATCTTTGCCATCAACATGAGAAGCGACTACTCTGAAGTGCTTCAGCAGTATAGCTACAAGTGTAGGCAAGCCCAGAGATTTCCTTCCAGTATTCTCCTCTTGGATCTCTTTTGCTTACAATCTGGGGGCTCCTTGCCACCCCATGCGAAGCCAGACTGTTGAGTTCAGCATGGTTGATGGTAAAATTTCACAGTGAATGATACTAGTATTGTCCTTTAAGTATTAGTAAATGGGGCTGTCTGAAGCTCTTTCCCTTTTTGTGCTCACCTGAAACTAACCCCTGCTTGAATTAACCTCTTGTAATCATAAGGCAAACAACACAATAATGAGACAGATAGAATTTATAATATTCATGAATTATCACAGGTGGCTCCCACATTCTTCTCAATCAACTTGTAGCATATGCAGAGTTTTTTCTTAGAGGCAACGTAAGTGATATTAATGTTGCTGTTGTATTTTATTATTCTACAATCATTAACTTTTAAGATTGGGCCACTGATTTATGCATACCGTGTACTCATGAGTTTTTAAATGCAAAACAGTTCAGTGCAAGTCAGTCAGGTTTTGAACATATAAATGTAATCATTCATCACACAATAATTGATCGTTTCTCATGTAAATATATCATTCTGGCTATTCCGTGTCACAAAGTGCAGACACAAAAATAAAAAGATTCCATCCGGATGATCTAAAAAGTTAATCAAGTTTTTAAAAATGTGATACAGTGGCCTGATCCTGCAGTCCTAGGTCAGGGATATCAACAAGTGAGGTCTGGCAAATAGAAGGCCACCGTTTCTCTCTGTAGCTCTTTCACTAATGGAGCAGAATGATTTTTATTGCAGGATATTGAAGCCTATTATTGGTTTTGTTAGATGGATCTTGCCATCCCAGATTGCTTTAATAGCTGCAGAATGGCTAGGTTTCATTTGCTTGCAGCCCCACTTCACCTCAATCTTTCCATCTGCTATTATGCAGAAACCAGGACATGCTCCTGGGAAGCTCTTTAAACTGGGTCTGCTTGTTGGGCCACTATCTTTTTTCTCCTTCATTGGTCTCCCCAAAAGCCTTAGCTGAGCTCACAAACCAGGTAGCACAAGAGCCAGAAAAGGATAATATACTTAAGAAGGCAGTGTTTCCCTATTACTACAACTGTGCTAGGCTCACATTGGCATTTTATCAGTATTTTTCAGGGCTCAATTTAGAGAGGAACTCAAATCATTAGTGTCACACACAGCATCTTTTGTGTTCCTAGTTCCTAACAGACAATGGAAATTTGGTAGGTTGCTGCCACAAAAAGCTCACATTGTAAACTAAACACAACAGCTGGAATTATAAGGCTTACATGACACTTCCAAATTTTCTTCATTTTGTCTGGGGAACCTAGCATTGGCCACTGTCGGAAACAGGATACGGGATAGGTGGACCTTTGCTCTGACCCAATATGACCTTTCTTATGTTCTTATGAAATAAATCGGAACAAAAACCCTGTGTCATTCAAACACCCCCTGAGCTTTGGGGAAGTCTTTTTGCAGTGTTCTACAAGCAACAGACATTTTTGGATATGATCTTGGAAACCAAATCTATCAAGAAAATATGTCTCTGCATCCCTAGTCTCACACAGTAGTGTCTGGGCAGCCCACAGCCTTGCTCTAATGTGAAAAAATATGTGTCTGACCGACAAAAGTTTTGCCAACAAAAGCACTACGTCGGTGGGCAGGGCCATCCCTAGGGGCCTGAGGTAACCTCCACCCCATCTCAGGCCCCTCCCTACCTCTTCCTGCTCTGCTCCCTTCTGCCCCTATTTCACCTCTTCCTTGAAGCACCATTTCCCCCCGGCCCCAGCAAGTTGTGTGAGCCGGGGGATTACCTGAGGGGATTCAGATGGGGCAGCAGCAGGGGTCAGTTCCCCCACCCCTGCATTCTCTGCAGTGCTGGGAGCCATGATATGCAGAGTGACCCAGAAGCCTGCTCTGTTCCACCACCCATCTCTCAGCCTGCGGTGCTCTGCTGTGCCATGGCAACAGGAAGAAGAGTGCCCCTGCCTCATCCTGCTCCGCTCTGCTCCCCCAAGCCCTGCATCACTCAGGGGAGTGGAGTGGGAAGGGATCAGGACCAGGGCCAGGACACTCCACTTGCCGCCACCATTGTGAAGCAGAGCACAACAGTCTGGTAGATGGGCAGGGGAGCAGAGCAGGCTGCTGGGTCGCTTTGCTTCCTGCAGCTCCCGCCACCATGCTGCCCCCTGCTGCTGCCTCCATACTAGGCCCCCCCAAGTAATCTGTCCTGGGCCCCACAGGTCCTGTCCATAGGACTGCTCAGGCAGCCACTGCAGCCCTCCTCAAAGCAGCCTGGTGTGGCCACCCTGAACCGCCCTATGGACAGGATGGCTCTGTCAGTAGGAGACATGACATAGCTACTGCTGCTCATTGGGGGTGAACAGCTCTCTCCCGCCGGTTATGCAGGAGACCATACACCTATAGCAGTGTAGTGTAGTAGTGCAGACATAGCCTTAAACTATAGACTTCACCTGAATTCTCCCAAAAACAACCGTGAGGGGAAGGGTGAAGAATGCCCAGAGCTTTGGCTTCATCCCCCTCCACGCAC
The DNA here is from genome assembly GCA_019425775.1 of Rafetus swinhoei. Classification (NCBI taxonomy): domain Eukaryota; kingdom Metazoa; phylum Chordata; order Testudines; family Trionychidae; genus Rafetus; species Rafetus swinhoei. Next base: position 231,855,794 of record CM033437.1, read on the forward strand.
ACAGATGGGGCAATGTAGGGGCATATCATAATTTGCTGCAGACAATACCCATTCTAGTGAAGGCAGAGCAGAGGATGTTTGTGACCCAAAGGTGTTCTCTGAGTCATAATGCCTCCCAGAGCTACTCCTGGTCTGGAACAATTAACTCACTGCCAGGCTGTGCTTAAGGGCAGTCTAGCTCACTGTTTTTAGTGCTCATCCCTTTGTTGATTATCTTAATTTCTTGCTAGTTGCACTGACTTGCTTTTCATACCAAAATATCAGCTATGTTTTTAAGTCTTGCTCAATAGATTTCTCTTCCCAGGCTGTACAGACTGATAATATTATGCGTGTAAACTGATACCTATTTCCCCATAAAAACTGGGGTCTGAGTGAGAGTGTGGCCTGTATTTCTATCTGCAGGGAGAGAGCAGCCACAGGAAATGGGATAGCAGGCTAAGATACTGCAGCTTACCTTGGGTATGATCCTGATCTCAGTTATACTGATGTAAAACCAGTGAAGTCAGCAGATTTACTGTGGTTTATACCAGAATAATTGAGATCAGAATCCACCCCACTGTACACCGATAGTCTGTTTGGCTCTCCTGTAGGGGGGAAAAAAACCCCAAACATCTGGTGTCAGCGATGCGGAAGCAGTACAAAAAACCACACGGAGCTGAAACAGTCTACCTTAAGATGCATATGTAAATCTACTGTACACCTTGCTAAAAAAGTATCTTGTCAGGAAACTTGGCTCAAGCTGTGGGATAATTTTGGCACCAGATACTAGAGTGGAAAATATTAACAGCCTGTAAGAAAGTCTGGCTTGAGCTGCTGCAGGGAAAGCAGCAACTGGCTGGGATACAATTAGTGTAGGAAACTCCAGAGCTCCTCTGTGCTATAGCACTGTGCATTGGGAGGGGAAGTATTACAAAATAATGCGAGCTTTTGTGATCATTGAGAAACACATCATGACTAAAGCCAAGCTGAAAAAGAGCACTACGGTAACTGTCGGATCCAAAAAAATGTCACATAAAAAAAAAGTAAGCCAAGTTAGAGAAAGAACAGTTTGCCATATAAAGATGTGATAGCTAGAAAAAGCCACATTCGGAAAGAGGAATGTAAATGGTCGTGTTAAACGAGAAACTCTCCGACCTCCCCAGTTCAATGTACATGCAAGATGAGTATTTCAAAAACGTTCAGTTTTGGACTGACTCTGCTCCCATTAAAATTGACAGGAGTGTTTGCCTGCTGACTTTGATGGCAGAGTTACACCAATCATTGAGTGCTTTTGAAAATCCCACTTGAAATTATTTGGATAATAAAGCATGAATAAAAGTGTTTATGGTGACGTAGCAATCTTGCCACACACTGAGATAATAGTGGCTTTGTTTCTGTTAAAAGTCCTGTTTTGAGTCCCTCTGTCTCAAATTGCACCACAGTATTTGTGTGCTGTTCTGTGCCAAAGGATGTTTTGTTGTCCTGTGAGGAAAATCAGAAAGATGGTCACAAGATAGAACAGTGTGAAATGTCAGATTTTGCCCCTTTTGAAAAGTATCATACTATTTTGCCATGTTGTATTTAACAAACAAACAAAACAAAACAAAAAAAAAGACCCAGAAACTCCACATGAGATTTGTTCTGTTGTCCTGTCACAAGCTCAGGGGTCTTGCACACTTTTTAAAATTTAATTTCTAATTTCTGAGCTATTCAGCTTATTCCTCAAATTTTGGGGAACTCTACTCCCCATATATCATACAGTTTTTAAGGTGTTTGCTGCTGCTGGATATGAATGTCTTAGCCTGCACAAAATCTGATAGGGAAGAGTTCAGGCTTCTTAAAGTCCACACATGGGCCAGTAGTTCATTGGTACCTCAGAAATTGCTTCAAAGTGTATACTCTTCATGAATGCTAGTCCCATGATCTCTCTCTGCTCCAAAATGTAGCAACTTCACCCATGTCGAATTTTCATAAATTGAAAGCTGTTTTTTAAAAGAATCCCAGTTAAGGAATTTGTTAAGGAAAAGTTAGGGCTCTGTGCGTATGTACACCATTAATTTGCAACAATGTTATTAGAATATTCTTTGTGTAGTTAGTAAAATATATTTGAAAGTTAGAAAATACTAGAAAATTGACAATGTTAAAAAAAACCTTATATAGGAAATTACTGGTAAATAATTTAGATAATTTTAATTTAAGATTCCTAATTGCCCAAAAGTCTGGGAAATACACATTTAAGGTGCGAACATGAATTTTGACTATTTCTGCAAACTTATCCTAATGAAGATTTTTGAAGAATATTAAGACACTGTGCCAACTGGCTCTGACACCTGAGCAGAGGGTGGAATTTGCTAGTGTAAATCACTTTCTTTTTGAGCCTCAGATGATGGTCTGTGGGAAAGACTAGGTTAGAAACAGTGTTACTATATTTCAGTGATCTCTGGCTTTTTGAACAGTCACATAAAGATCTTAAGTTTTACTGGGAAGTGAATCTCCCCCCTCCTACCCCAAAGATTCGGTGGGGCATAAAAATGACGTACACTCATTTTTGTCCGCTCTTGCATCCTGCATGGAGTGGAGTGAATTCAGATCTAAGCCACTAAAAAGGTAAGCACATGCGGCTACAGTGCATGGTTTATTCCTACAGAGATAAGAATCATCAGTGCTAAAGCAGCAAGCCTGCAGAAGTGTACTGTGCCCACGAAAGCTCATGATACCATCTACGTGTTTTGTTAGTCTTTGAAGTGCTACCAGACTATTGTTGTTTTTAAAGTTTTTCCTGTGATAGTAGTGATTCCCAGATTCGTGAGTGCACACAGATTCATATGTGGAATATACACTCTGCTTCTTGTGCATGCCCCTTGTACCTTGCCATGACGCCTGTCTCAGAGGTCTTGTTGAACAGTATCTCTAGGATGATTGGAAGGCATAAGAATCAGAGTATCCCATTTCCTTTTTGTTAATCTTACAGGCTAAATGACAACATTTATGCTCACTACAAACCAGAATTCTCCCCCCATGATGCATGGTGGCAATAGGCCGTGTTCAAGAGAAAAAAACAATCTGCTACACTATTATCAGCATGAGCAACCAAAAATATTATAGAGACTCAGATTATATTTTATTAGTCCTGGAGGATTTAAGGAACCACTATTCTCCTGAATGTACTAGCAAATGTCTATGTAAAACTTCTCTCACTTTTTAAAACACTTTTGGCAGATTCAGGAATAGTATAACGGATTGCCTTGATTAGTTCACCAATATTGTCCTAATCCTGCAACAATTTACAAATGTGCATAATTCAACTGAAATTAAGGAGACTCCTGGTTGAACCTCTCTAATTTAGCATCCTTGGTTCTGACTGATGTGAAACCAGAGAATTTGCTGAACCAAAGGAAGTCAATATTGTCTAGGAGCATTACCAATACTTCCACTGCTGCCTGGACTCGTGGAAGACATTTAGGGATAAATTAGAGCTAAACAACATCACAGAATCACTGAGAAAAAGGACTGGTGTCTGTAAAAAACTTTATGGGATTGCAGAATACCCATGATAAGTGAACATCTGACTAACCAAAATTATGCTGGATCATGCATGTTGCTGGACCAGATAGTACCAGACTAGAGAGGGTCAGCCTGCATTTAAAATTCTGTGCATAAATCTTTCCAGGAGCAAGGCTTGTATTTGTTTTCTTTTTAATTGTGATTGAATATCAAAGAGTTCAGTGCACAAGATCTTCCAGAGTGAAGGTACTTGATTTATAAAGGGTGAGAGCTCTCAGTACTTTCTGAAAAGCATGACCCTTTAAGGTATCACAGATAGGACATTCAAAAACAGACACCCCTAAAATCACTGTGGCATGTCATAGCCCAGCTGCAGCAGTCCAATTTGCAGACACATCCAACAGCTTTGTACTACCCAAAACCTTTGGAGAAGGGCCTTGTGTCCTTGCCCTTCTGCCTTTATTGTGAGAACTTCTTTTCCCTTTGGTCAATATCCTCACCATCATCATTCTCCTTTTATGTGAAAGTCTGTTTTTGAAAGTTAAGTCATGAGTTGGGAATTGTTCTGACCATAAAATGGTGATGAAATCGACAGCTGCAAAAGACACTAAAAATGTAAAAGCAAATTATATTATTCCTGGCACTGCTTTGTTTTATCAACAAAACATAGATGGAAATGTGATTCAGCAGGTAAAGACACAGAGAAATCCCTGCATTTTTTTATTGTTTTCATGTATAAAGTAAATATTTTTAAGTAGGTGGTTTTGATTTATTTACATTTTTTTAATTAAAACAAAATTACAGATAAAAGATGCTATAGCAATCATCTTTCCATGAAAGCAAAATATTGCAATGTAATTAAAAGGACTCTTTAAATTATAATTAAATTTGAAATTTAATTATGACTAGAATACTTTATCCTTATGAGCAACCAACGCTTACTTGATATATAACCTTTATTGCAATTTTATTACATTTATGCTGAGATCTTAATCTATGGACTAAATAAGATCATCAGATTTCTAAAAAGGCTTAGAATTGGATGGAGAAAGCAACACAATATTTTCTTCTGTAGATGATGTAATCGCTAAGTTGCACTCTTCTATTGGATTGAATGCTTTGGTCTTTATTCAGGCACAGCTCCTGTTGACAAAGAGATTTGGCCCATTGAATTACAGAGATGAAAGTAAGCGGGTGCAGCCTGATGCGCAGCTGGATGAGCTGTGGCAAAAGCCAGAAGGGAGCTATTTGAAGACCTGGGTTGCAGTAGGACAGTACCTGTAAGAAATTTTAGGTTACTTTCACTGCTGATTTTGTAGTTGCTGGGCCTTCAGCTATACACTATACAAAGAGCAAATTTAAGTTAGGTTGAGTTAGCACTATTGCCTGCTAATTCTGGTTCAGTTTCCTCCTTAGTCTTCAAGTCACACAGGGCTAAATCCAGAAAGGGAACTAACATTGTCTACACTACTGCTTAAGCCAATGTAATTTACATCCCTCAAGAGTGTGGAAAAGCCATACCCTGAGGGACACAAGTAACATTGACCTAAGTATCATCCACAGTGCTAGTCAGCAGGAGATGCTCTTCCACTGACATAGCTTCTGTTTTTTCTCTAGATGGAGCAATTATGCTGACAGGGGAGCATTCTCCCCTCGGTATAGCTCATCTTCACCCGATGAGCTACAACAGCACAGCTGTCTTAGTGCAGCAGTGCCGATGTAGCACAATTGTGTAGACTAGCCCTTAGACTTAGGATCACAGTAAGTATAAATTTTAGGCACTCTGCCACCTACTAGAATTCACAGTGCCAACTCATGGAGGTAGAGCTAGGCATCCAAGAATAGGATTCCCAGAAGTCAGCAAACTGAGTGAGGAGACACCTAAACAAGTCCATAGGAAATGCCAAGGAGAAGGTAGCTCCCTCCACCTTTGGTTTTCATGGACACTCTCCTGGAGTTGGGCACGTAAGCCAGGTCTCTTTTTTAATTAGAAAAGTCATTTCTCATAAAACTCCTAGGACTGACCTTGATTCCTTTTTTGCAACTGGCTGAGCTGAGATGTGACTGATCTAGAGTCGTAGATAGGTACTTTCAAGCTTCTTTAGTGAATATCTAAAAAAGTGCCAGCAGCTGGCTCTGCATGGTAGGTGTAGTCTCAATGATATCCTTCTCTGGAAGTATGTAGGTGAGACTTATTGAGGTTATCATTAAAAGTTAAAAAAAGACTACTATATGTCAAATGTTGACTGTTCCATTGTATCATATTTGCCATTTTTAATAATAGCTGCTTAGTATCTTCTAATATTATTTTTAAAGTGTTAATATTTCTTCTGATTTTCATGGAGAACTTAGTACTGAAAAAAATCAATCTGCAGAAAATATAGGAAAAATTGTCTGATTGTTATAGTTTAATTTTAATATTTCTGTTTTTGTGAGTGCTTTGATCATTCAATATAATATTGGTGCTAAGTCTTTTATAGATTTCTCTTTCCTTACACATATTTTCCAAGTGCATCTCTGTGTGAGGGTTGGATAGATTTTCTACAGTAAAAGGACAAAGTTCATTATTTCAAATGCCATCAAAATCTCACATTTCTAATTTAGAGTTATAATTTAGTGCTTCCTATTATGTCTGTACCATTATCAATAAATATGGATTTTGTTTTGTTTTTTCCAAGACAGAGTGACCCAGATGAAGCCCTGCTGCTAATTAAATGTATCAGTTTCCATGAACAGAACTTAAACCAGTTGACATAGTTGGGTAAATATTATTATTTCCATTTTGCAGATTGGGAAATTAAGGCAAAGAACTGTTGAGCTACTTGTCACTGGCAAAGTCCAGAACAAAACCAACATCTGTTGACTTCCAGGCACATGCTTAATACCCTACACCACTTCTATTTTAGGGCTTGTCTATATAGTGTATTAGTCCACATTACAGGAGTGTAAATGCTGCCACACCCACGTGTTGCTCACTAAGGCTACGTCTAGACTACAGGCTTCTTTCAGGAGCTTTTTTAAGAAGAAATCTTCCAAAAAAACTTCTTCTGAAAGAGAGCGTCCACACTGCAAAAGCGCATTGAAGAAGCGATCTGCTTTTTCAAAAGAGAGTGTCCAGACTGAATGGACACTCTCTCTCATGTAAACTGTGATTGCTATAGACGAAATGGCCACTAGGGCACCTGTGCTTTTTTCTCTTTCCTCTTCTTCTGAAAAAAACTCCCTCTTCCCTGTCCACACATGCCTTTTTCCAAAAGAGCTTTTGCGAAAAGCCTTCTTCCTCGTAAAATGAGTATTACCAATGCTGGAAAAACCCCTCTGTTCTTTCAGTTTTCTTGCGGAAGAACACAATTGCAGTGTGGATGTTCCTCAAGTTTTGTTGGAAAAACGGGTGTTTTTCCGACAAAACTCTGTAGTATAGACATACCCTAACTAGCCTGGGTGCACCTAAGTAGGATTCTCACAGACCTCTTAGTTCACAACAAACTAATGCACTTACAACCCTCTACTGTGGTTTAGCTCACCATGTAGACAGACTCTTAGATTATTAGTAGTAATTTTCTGCTTAGGTGCTACTGCACCAAGTGTGATAATATCAATAATGGTTTTTCTCCAAGGATGTTTGGTGCAGCCACCTTTTGAGAAAAAACAGGAGGGTTGCAATATTACAAAAGAGGCTGCTCTTGATATGTGTGATCTGACCTGAATCAGGGAGTATTGGAAATCTCACTACATTTGTAGCCCAGTTTAGCCATTGGTTTGAGATATTTAGTTTGGACTATCCAGAAAGGCTGCACCAACCCTCTTGAAATCTATAACTAAAACAAAAATCACATACAAATGTCAGCTGTGTTCAGTGCTACTGTTCTAATACACAAGAATTTAAATAGTTATGAATGTGATCATGGGCCATCATTCCATAGACCAAATATATCCAAGTCAGCAATGATGATTTTACAGCTCTGGTAAGGTTCTGGGAAATCCTTCTTCCCATCAAATGAAGGTACTAGTTTTAAAAGCGATGACCTCAGTTCTTTTACTGTGTAAAACTCCTACTGGATTTTCCTATTGGTGTCTGTAGTTTATCTGTTTAATGCCAAGAGATTTCATTATAATTTTGCTTGGTGCTTGCGTGAAGCAGTATTAAATGTGCTGACTCTGGAGTGTTGTTTGCTGGATGCTTATCCCAGAGCAGATCAGGGTGGAGATGTTTCAGAGCCAGAAGTCTGTCCTTTTGGATCCCTCTCACTCAATAACCTATACTCCACTGCACCTGCAAGGCCAGAAGAAGTGCAAATGCACAGATAGGTGTCATCAGCAAATCCACAGATAGAATCATAGAACACTAGAACTCGAAGGGATCTTGAGAGGTCATCAAGTCCAGACCCTGCACTCACAGCAGGACCAAGCACCATCTAGATCATCCCTGACAGATGTCTGTCTAACCTGCTCTTAAATATCTTCAGAGATGGAGATTCCACAACCCCCCTAAGCAATTTAGATCCCTTTCTGCAGTACTCCTTCCAAGACAATCACTTCCCATTCTGTATGTATGAAACTGATTGTTCTTTTCTAAGTGGAGCACTTTGCATTTGTCCTTATTAAACTTCATCCTATTTACCTCAGATCATTTCTCCAGTTTGTCCAGATCATTTTGAATTATGAACCTATCCTCCAAAGCAGTTGCAACCTCTCCCAGCTTGGTATCATCTGCAGACTTTATAATCGTACTCTCGATGCCAATATCTAAATTGTTGATGAAGATATTGAACAGAACAGGTCCCAAAACAGACCCCTGCAGAACCCCACTTATGTCCTTGTGAACATGACTGTGAACCGTTAATAACTACTCTCTGAGAATGGTTATCCAGCCAGTTATGCACCCACCTTACAGTAGTTCCATCTAAGTTGTATTTGCCTAGTTTATTGATAAGGTCATGCGAGACCATATCAAATACCTTATTAAAGTGTAGGTATACCACGTCCACCACTTCCCCATATCTATAAGACTTGTTATCCTAACAAAGAAAATTATCAGATTGGTTTGACACGATTTGTTCTTTACAAATCCATGCTGGCTGTTACCTATCACCTTATTTTCTTCCAGATGTTTGCAGATGAATTCCTTAATTACCTACTTCATTATCTTCCCTATACAAAAGTTAAACTGACTGGTCTGTAGTTTTCTGGGTTGTTCTTATTTCCCTTTTTATAGATGGGCACTACATTTGCCCTTTTCTAGTCTTCTCAAATCTCTCCAGATTTCCATGATATTTCAAAGATGATAGCTAAAGCTCAAATACCTCCTCTATCAGCTTCTTAAGTATTCTAGGATACATTTCATCAGGTACCAGTAACTTGCAGACATCTAACTTTTCTAATTAATTTTTAACTTCATTCTTTTTTTAAAAAAACTCCTAAACCTACCCCATTTCCACTAGCATTCACTACGTTAGGCATCCCTTCATCATCAAACTTTTTGGTGAAGACCGAAACAAAGAAGTCATTAAGCACCTCTCACATTTCCAAGTTTCCTGTTGTTGTTTCTCCCCCCTCTCTGAGCAATGGGCCTACCCTGTCCTTGGTCTTCCTCTTGCTTCTAATATATTTATAGAATGTCTTCTTGTTATCCTTTGTGTCTCTAGTTAGATTGAGCTCGTTTTGTGCCTTTGCTTTTCTAATCTTGCCTGTGTTGTTGGCTTATATTCATCCTTTGTAATTTGACCTAATTTCCACTTTTTAAATGACTCATTTTTTATTTTTAGATCATGCAAGATCTCCTGGTTAAGCCAAGGAGGTCTTTTGCCATACTTTCTATCTTTCCTACACAACAGAATAGTTTGCTTCAGGGCCCTTAGTAATGTCCCTTTGAAAAACTGCCAACTCTCTTCAGTTGTTTTTCCTGTTAGTCTTGCTTCCCATGGGACCTTACCTACCAGCTCTCTGAGGTTACTAAAATCTGCCTTCCTGAAATCCATTGTCTCTATTTTGCTATTCTCCCTTCTGCCATTCCTTACTGTCATGAATGCTATGATTTCATGATCATTTTCACCCAAGCTGCCTTCCACTTTCAGATTTTCAACCAGTTCCTCCCTATTTGTTAAAATCAAATCTAGAACAGTTTTCCCCCTACTAGCTTTCTCAGCCTTCTGAAATAAAAAAATGGTCTCCAGTGCAGTCCAAGAATTTATTGGATAATCTGTGCCCTGCTGTGTTAGTTTCCCAACATATGTCTGGATAGTTGAAGTGCCCCATCACCACCAAATCCTGCACTTTGGATGATTTTGTGAGTTGTTTTAAAAAAGCCTCATCCATCTCTTCTGCCTGGATAGGTGGTCTGTAGTAGACCCCTGCATGACATCACCCTTGTTTTTTACCCCTTTTAACCTCACCCAGAAGCTCTCAACAAATCTATCCCCTACGTCCAGATAGGTATTGAAGATACCACCATGCCTACTTCTTCACTAATTTTCCCATACAGTTCCCTATACCTATTGAATAGGCAGGATGATGAGAAAGATTATGGCACTTAGTTGGTGAATAAGCATCAATGTAGAGATGACCTTGTTTCAATATTCATATCTTGATAATTCCTTGAACAGAACATAAAAATACCAGGCCTAAGCTATTTTCAAGATAATTTTTAGAATTATTTCTAATAACTTAAAAACAACACAAGCCAACAAATCTCATTTTAAATAATAGAAGCAGGACCCATTAACCAGTCATGTAAACAACCCCAAATCCTTTGATTTTAACTGAATTATCTTCAGTTACAGCTACAGTGATATAGGCGAGTAGTCCTTTAAAATCATTTTAAAATAAATTCCAGACTTTAGACTTGTTTGATCTGGTCATTTAGATGGCTTGTCTGATATAAAAGGCATTGCAAAGATTTTAGGTTTACAAGTATATGTACAAAATGTATCTCGTGACTGTTCGTATTAATCTGTTCACACTAAAAGCGTTCACATGCCCATTTCAAATTCTCTTTGAGCTCTCTCTCTTTGTCTCATGTTTACAAAAGTTTCAGTGATCCTGCCATTGAGCAGAAGGAACACAGTGTGTTTTAGGTGACCAGGCACACACCATAAATACTGAATAGCAAATAGACAAAGTAGTTTCCTTGTGAACAACCCACAGGCTAAAATATGTTTCAGAAACCATTTATCAAACAATTTCAAATAGCAAATGAACTAGTGAGCAATCGGTTTGTGAATAATTCACAAACAAAACAGAGATGAAACGTGTAGAATACATTCTTTGCTCCAGGGCAGGGATTTGAATGGTTAATCAGTTAACCAGTAAGCATCACCCTTTCCAGGTCATGCTTACCGGTTATGGTTAACCGGTGAGGTCTGGAGCCGCCCACCACAGGCAGGGGGTTGCTCCAGCCCTGTGGGACCAGCTGCCAGTGGGGGCACTACATCCCAGCTGGAGCAGCCCCTGCCCATGGTGGGAGGTGAGCTCCAGCATGCCTATCCCCCATTTAATCTGTTAACCAGTTAAACATAAAGTTTAACTGGTGAACTAATTAAATGAGATTTTAAATCCCTACTTCAGGGTATGTCGTGGGGACAGTGGGTCTGTCCATTGAGATCTGCCTGACTCACTATGGGCCACTGCAGATCAGGGCACTTCTGATTAGCAAGTGATTCTTAATAGGTTAAAACCAATAAAAAGATTTTTTTCGTTTCAATCCAACCTATGAATCTAATATAGAACCCAGTCATTCCATTGACTTTTGTCTCAAATGTAATTTGTTAGAATAAGAAGGAAAGGACAGCAGAATCTTTTCAGACTATGCTCTTTATATGCCCATAATACCTTTCATGTGAAGACCTCAAAGTCCTCTACAAATCTTGGCTTACAAAATTGGCATCCAGTGAGTCAGTTGACAGCTGGAAATAGAAGCTGGGAGTCCGACATTTCGGTGAAGATGCTAAAGATTAGAAAAAAATTATCCCATATTTCTTTAAATATCTTTATTAATCTCTTCTCAAACCTGTTGCTGTGTGTTTATTATAATATTTCCTTTCTAATTTGAGATGACCAGCCATTTGAAATGATGGTCCAGTAAGCCCATTACATTGCCCTAATTGTAACCTATTTGTGTTTTCTCTGATTTGTCCAAATTACTCAAAAATTAATGAGCTTTCCTTTCAAAGATAATGTATTGACCCTATTTTTAGCCATGTTTTTTGGTGTGCTCCATTGCTCTTTTCAAGGTAACCTTGATGATATTGTTATAGCCATTCATTATAATTTTTTATGCAGGAACTATCTATATTGATTTGACTGTGGCCTTTGATCCAATAAATCACAACATATTGCTATCTAAGTTTCCCTCAATTTGGCTGAGTTTAACTACAGTAGAATGGTTCTCTGGCTACATTAGTGAGCAAACCCCACTTATTTTGTTTAATGGTGTTGAATCTGAGGTGAAAATGTTACATGCAAAGTTACCTCAGGAGCTAATTAGAGGGCTTTTACTTTTTCAGTTTTTATTAATGACCTGTCGACGCTGTATAGTTCATGAAATATTCTGTACATCTACATGCTGATGATGTGACCTCGTACACAGTAAGAGCTCAGATAAGGTATCAGACCTTGACTGTTCTAAGTAAGGATTTATGGAGTGATTTTCACAATTTAAAGACACAGTTTTTTTGCACAAATAAATTGGCTTAGCATCTTGATAAAATATAAGACATGTAATTAGAGGGTAGTCTCTTATAATGTAAACAGGACTGTGTGAACTGGTTCAGAAAATAATAAGCTTTCCTTGTCTCAAAAAAACTTCGGCCATTGGGGGACCTAAAGGGTTTTTTAAGGAGCAATTTAAAAAGGCTGCAAAGATCTAGACCTGAATGTCCCCAAAATTTGGGCCTATTTGTAGCCAAGATTTTGGTTCAGTCTGTTGTGTGGATAGTAGACAGCTGTGCAATTCATAGCTGATGCAAACTTGCCCAAAGCCCATGGGTTCTGGGTTTAGGACCCTCTCTATTTATTTCTCAGGTTTTGAAATGTTCAGATAATTTCTTTTCATGTTCAGGTTCCAGCTGGAACAAGAATCGTAATATTGCAGCAGCACAAGAAAATTGCTCTCATGGTACTTCTGGCCCAACATGAAAAGAATGTATCAGATATCTTGAATGAGAGCCTGTTTGTGCTATGTTTTGTGGACTCAAGCATTTCAGGGAGAGTTGGGGAAGCATCTGAACTTGATTGCTTACTTAAGTGAATCTCAGAAACTTGTGAAGTTCCTCTGCCCGGCCCCCTCACATTGGTACAGAACACAAGTCAGATAACCAGAATACAAGCATACTGATTGGGTCAGTCACAAAGTGCTGCATAAAGTGTGTATAGTGCAGTAGGTTTTAAACATGTAGGACCAAAATCAAACTTGGTGTGAATAGGTGCTGGTAAGCAGAAGTCCTTTGGCCCAAAAAAGTGATGACAGACAAAATGACAAAGGATAAAATAATGTAAATTGACAATAGCAGCTGTACCAGCACTCTCATCACTTGATCACCAATGAAATCACCAAAGAGCGAATCTGAGGGACAAAGCTCTTCCTAATTAATAGTTGGGAATGGGTGGGAGAGAGCTACAAGGCTAATTAATCGCTAGCTGAGAAAGTAGAAAAGGTACAGGAAGGAAGTGTTTGGAGTCAGAAGTGAAGCAGATGAAGGTTATGGTAACTCACACACTCACTCTTCTGGCAGGTTTTTCAGAGTCAGAGCCAGAAGACATCTGTAGGGGGAGGTACCATCTATCTCCCCCATCCTTAGCTAAGTGAGCTAAGGAAGGCATGCTGTTGTAAATACAAAGCTGCGCAAGTTTGTAAGCCTCGAGGGGGGAACAGAAGAAGGTCTCTGTGCAGTTTGTGGTTAGAAATGAGACAGGAGCATGGTGACACTCAATCACAGAGCCAAATCCTGTTTTCAGATATACTGGTGTAACCTGGAATAACTAAGCTGTGTCATCAGCCTCTGGAGCACAGAGTGGTGGGCTCAGTCCTCTGCCCACTCAGGCAGCGGCTGGGCAGCCAGCTCTGGCTGCCCCAGGGATGGACAATGGACCTGGCTCCCGCATTAGGAAGGCAGGATAAGGGATGCCCTGAAAGTAGGTAGTGTGACTGCCTTTCCATGTGTGAAATCAAAATTTGTCCCATTGCATTCAGTGGGTGTACAATGGAGTCAGAATTTGGGGCATTTTGAAGTCAGTGGGAATTTTGCCACGGACATTAAAGAATGAAGGTTAAATCAATGGGTGTAATTTATATGCTGAGGGACATGAAGAAGTATAGCAGTAAAAGCAGCTAATCAGAGTGTATAAAATAAAGAGATGGTGGTAACGATTGTTTCATCTTACACCCTTGCTGCTTTTCTAGTTCCGCCATCTTCCATTTCCCATGTTGTACATTAATCAGCTTCCATGTTCACTAATGGCCATTCCAGTGAATGTCGTACAACTTTACCACTTCCACCATCTATGGCTATGTCTAAACTACCCATGGCTTCCGAAAGAAGATATGCAAATTAGGCACAAATTTGCATATCTTCTTCTAATCCCTTTTTTGGAAGAGTTTTTTTCGGAAAAAAAAAAGCAGTCTAGATGGGGTTTTTCGCACAAAAAATCGAAAGAACCCTTATTCCTCAAAAAATTAGGTTTACAGGGTTCTTTCAAAAAAGGGGGTTTTCGTGTGAAAAAAACCATTTAGACTGCTTTTTTTTTTTTTGGAAAAAAACTCTTCCGAAAAAGGGATCGGAAGAAGATATGCAAATTCCGCCGTAATTTGCATCTCTTCTTTCCGAAAGTGTGGGTAGTCTAGACATGTCCTATGAGTCATTGCTGGGAGTTGCCATGGCTAATACACAGACGCAGTCCTCCGGGCCCAGCAACTCTGTGAGCAGCAGCCTGGAGCCCCTGTGTGGGGCTTATTAGGCAGCTGAGAGGTCACATGGCACGCAGCTTAAAGGGAACCTTGGTGGAGACTGGCATCATAAACTGATCAGAGGCTGGAACTGCCATTTCAGTAGTGAACGAGAGATGATAAGTAGAGGATAGGCCATGAAGAGCCTCGAGAGGGAAGGCAAATAGCTTGTGCTTGATGTGACAGAGAAAGGAGAAGTCAGTGAAGAGATACAAAAAAAGGAGTGATGTGGTCAAAGTGACAGGCTAGGAAAATGATTTTTGCAGTGGTTTTCTGAATGGATATTTGCAGGACAAAATGGCATTTGCCCAAGGCCAGAGAAAAGGATCTTGCAGTGACCCAAGCTATGTCTACACTGGGAAGGTTTGGCAACAAAACTGCTGTCGACGTGCAAAAGTTAGCAAAAGTGAAAACTGGTCAAACTGGGGTTTCTGCCTCCCATTGTTTACATTTCATGGCCACATTGCCAGCAACCTGTTGACAGATAGAGCAACACAGTGTTGTGGGAAGGCAGAGCTAATGCCTGTACTTCTTGGGAGCCCCTCAGAGTTCTCCCACAGCATCTTCAGCTTCTGGGAGCAGTATTATGAGTAGTTCTGTGAGCTCTCTGTGCTAAGAAATGTCAAAGCAGCACAGCAATTTCTCCAGCCTTCCCCCTGCAGTAGCCATCTGCCTGCTGCTGTATTCCTAGCAGGGCAGAACAGGTACACTACAATTATTTGCTCTTTTTCTTTGTTCCCCAAACAGAGCAGCTCACTGAGCTGTCAGATACTTCCAGGATCTTTGAAAGGGGAAGGGCACATGCCTGCAGGACAGCAGAGATAACAAAACACTGAGCAGAGCCATCAGGGCAGGCATTGTGGGATACTGGCGGAAGCCAGTTCTCTTGACAAAACAAACAACAGAGTCCACACTGGCCTTTGTCAACAATAAATGGAAGGGAAAAGACAAAAGTCTGTCACAGAGGTAGAAGTTTTTTGTGGCCAAAACTGGGTGATTTTCTGGACAAAAGTTGCATTGTATTGTGTACACTCTCACTGTTTTGTCAAGACAAGGCAGTTTTTGGTGACAAAACATGACAATGTAGACAAGACCTGAGATGCAAGGAGATGAACACCTCAACAACACCTTTAGGACATATCTTAGAGATATTATGCAGAAAGAATTTCCAAAATTTAGACATAGCCTGGATGTGAGGACCTAGCAAGAGTCTTGAGTCGAAGGTGATGCCCCTTAATATGACTTTAGGTTTAAAGACACATATTAAGTGTCTATATATGCTGGCCACCCTGTGGAAATTCTTGTGTTTACTTTTGTTTACTATGTAACAGACATGGGTTCTCTCCTCACAGTCTGGGCTTTCCTCATGAGGTTTCCTAGAAAAAGAGGTTGTGAAGGTAAATCGTTTTAATTACTTAACCTACATATTTGTTGGCTTTCTTTTCTTCTCTTTTTACATACTTCTCCTTCCTTTTCTTTTATCATAATTTATGAGGAACTTACCTTTGCTGTAGTTTTGAATTAATATTTTTGTAAATCACAGGATGTACATAGCAATGCTAACAATTGTGATTGTTATATCATGAGTGCCAGGAGAGCATTATTCTTATCTTTGTCTTTTTTTTATATTGGTTTAAAAAAAATCAAAATTATGGTGCAGCTTTTCACATCATCTAAACTGGCATTCTCCTATTGGCTACAATGTAGCTATCTTGATTTACAGCAGCTGAGAATCTGGCTATATATAGCATCAGACAAAAAATGGTGATAATATTGAGTAAAGATTGAGAATACATCAGTAGTTGAAAGTTAAAATACATTACAGGGATGTTGTAATCATACCGAAAACAAGTAATTGAAAGTTAAGGTTAAACTTAAACATGTTAAGGGCATGGAAATGCAGTTAAAATAATCAATTTTTAAATATTTGTTTCCCTTCATGGTGTTACTGCAAAGCAGAGTTAAAATTCTTCTGGTGCTATATCTGTACATTTCACACTTTACCTTACTTCCTCCTTTCCCCTTCTCCCCACATCTACATTGTCTCTCCCTAACTCCTCTCAGTATCCTCCCGGGGAGTGAGTATAGAACCTCCTTACTGTCCTGCCCCTACCACTAGAAAGCAGCACTACAGAGAACAAGACGGAGGAGAGAGGATGAAGTGGCAGTGTGTGAGAAAGTAAAAGGGATGTGAGAGAATTAGGGGCAGAGAGTAGGGATTTATGTGGGTCTGAGAGGTGAAGATCAATGCTTGAGAGAGTGTTTCATTAGGAAGACCTGACTTATGAGAAGGGGACTTATGTGAAGGAAGGGCTTATGTGGGAAAGTTTAGTCCATGCCTCCCGATATCTGGATTTTAAGTGATTCCCCCCCAAGCCTTGTTTCTCCAGACCTGGCAGTGCTGCCTCTATGGGCAGAGGAGCCATTACAGGCTGTAATGGAAATTCTTTCAAGTACAAGCTAGCATGTGACACTAGGAAATTTGGGGCCAAATAATTTGCAAATAAGAATTCTTCACCTGAGTCTTGTTTATCTTTTGTACCTGATTCATTTCAACCAACAGAATTATAGTTACATGGTAGTCTCAAATCTGGCTACTAGTTCCATTTCCTTTTCTGGTTAACCAATATGGCTCTATGAACTCATATGAGCAAACTATGCCTCTAGGTCGGGGGGCCGGGGGAGAACCTCAGACCCAGGGGCCAGATGTGGCACGCAGCTTGCCTGGGTCTAGCCCCCCAAGGCAGGTGAGAGCAGGGCTGGACGGGGGGGGGGGGGAGGCTGGACAGGGGAGATTGGGAGGAGGAGGATGGGAGAACCAGCCTCCGGAAGCAGGGCTGGACGGGGGCAGCGAGGCTGGCCAGGGGAGATTGTGAGGAGAAGCGGGGAAGAATCAGCCAGCTGGGAGGAGAGGGGAGCAGGGCTGGTTGGGGGTTATCAGGGGAGCGGGGTTGGTTGAGGGAGATTGGTGGGGGCAGGGGGGAACCAGCCGCCAGAAGCAGGGCTGGACTGGGGCAGCAGGGCTAGATGGGGGAGATCGGGAGGAGAAGCGGGGGGAGGGGGGAGTGAATCAGCCGGCGGGAAGCGGGACTGACCCAAGCACATGCAGACCCAGGCACACGAGTGAATCCGGCCCCGGGGATTCCATTTTGCCCCCTCCACTACATGCCCTCCCTTGAGTAGTTGCGAACTGCCTGGCTGGTAGACACACTCACGCAGCATGAGCACATCTACCAGCCAGGCAGTTCACAGCTAAGGACTGATACACCTAATAATAATACAACTAACCTAATTAGAAAATACCGGACATTTTATATGTCTGGTATTTTCTCAATTTGTTTCCCGGACAGAACCCTCAAATACCGGACTGTCCGGTACAAAACTGGACACCTGGCAACCCTACCCTTCCTTGCACCCTCCCTCCTAGCCAGATATCCTACCCCCAATCTGCTCCTGCTCCCGCCTCCTGGAGTGCCCATGCGGTGCCGGGTCTCCCAAGCCCTGGCCCAGGCTGGGCGGAGGATGCAGCTGGGTGAAACACTGAAAATTTATTCATTTTTAATTCTTTTTTATATGTGTTTATATTTTTGGGCTGCAAAAAACAGTACTGAAAAAAAACGGGTTCCAACTAAAGTAAAAAGTTTGGGAAACCCTGGTCTAGCCAGCTTTCTATCCATCTTCCAGTCCATTTATCCAATCCATATTCCCTTAACTTGCTGGCAAGAATATTCTGGGTGACCGTATCAAAAGCTTTGCTAAAGCTGGCACTGGGGGGCTTTGGGAGGACCAGAAACAACTTATTTGAATATTCATCATTTACTTAATGAATATGCAAATATGCAAATGAATGTTACCGGTCTTCCAAAAGCTCGTGAATGGATTTACTGGTCCCCGTGTCAAAAAGTTTTGGAACCCGTGGTCTGGTAGAACCTTAAAGACTAATAAAACATGTAGATGGTATCATGACCTTTCGTAGGCACAACCCACCACCTGCCATCTGAAGAAGTGGGTTGCGCCCATGAAAGCTCATGATACCATCTACATGTTTTGTTAGTCTTTAAGGCGCTACTAGATTATTTGTTGTTTTTTAAATTTTTCCTGTTTATCAATAGTTAAGGTTGTGGAATCCTCATCCTATAATTATGGTCCTCACTTTCCTATTGTTTATCTGTATGGTCTGTGTTTTTTTAATTGTTTCTGTCTGCTGTATAATGTAATGTTAGGTGCAAAGTAACTAAGATGGCGGGGTATGACTGATTAGGTAATTCTGTTACAGTATGTTACAATTGTTTAGTAAAATTAATCTAAAATAATTGGTTATGGTATAGCTAAGCAGGACTCAGGTTTCATTATATAAACTGGGGCCCAAAAGGAAATTCTTTGGGGGAACCAACTCTAGGAGACAGCTCCAAGATCAAAGCTGTTATACATTAACCCTGTGCCAATGACACCGTGTTGAAACTGGAGTCCCCCAGATGGACCTGATTCTGACTGGCCATCAATACGAGTTCATCTGTCTCATTGGGAGTGGTGAGCACTGTATGCCTGGTGTGTGAATCTGTTTTTGATGATTGTTAATAGAGATTAAGTAGGATATTACTGTGTAAGGCTCTTTCACTGGTAAAAGATCCCACAGATCTGCAAAGTGTAAGGTTATGCCTAAGCCTGCAGAAGGGTAAGTGTGAGTGCCTACATTGTAAAGGTAACAACTGAGCCCTAGGAGTGGCTGAGGGTATGTCTAGACTGCATCCCTCTGTCGGCAGAGGGATGCAGATTAGGCAGGTCGACATTGCAAATGAAGCGGGGATTTAAATATCCTGCGCTTAATTTGCATAAAAATGGCCACCGTTTTTGCTAACTCAGCACTTTGTCGGCAAAAAGCAGCAGTCTAGAGGGAGATCTGTCGAGAAAGAAAGCCTTTTTTGACAGAACCTGTAAACCTCCTTGCAGGAGGCATAAGGGATCTGTTGAAAAGGCTTTCTCGACAGATCCCCTCTAGACTGCTGCTTTTTGCCGACAAAGTGCTGAGTCGGCAAAATGCGGCGGACATTTTTATGCAAATTAGGCACGGGATATTTAAATCCCTGCCTCATTTGCAATGTCAACCTGCCTAATCTGCATCCCTCTGCCAACAGAGGGATACAGTCTAGACATACCCTGAGGGTGGGAGTCTATACTATAAAGGTTATGCCTGAGCCCTAGAAACAGGTTAGGGTGGGTTCCTATATTGAGAGGGTTATGCCTGAGCCCTAGAAAGGGTAAGGGTGGGTGCCCTTAAAGAGTGTGGGCATTTTGTGTAGGTAAAAATTGTGAAATAATTTCCTAGTGTAGACATGTCCACACAGAATAGAGCAATAGAATTCTCACCCCCTGTTGAAAACCTGTGCAAAAAGAAGATTAAACAGAAAAATGAATGAATGAATGAATGAATGAATGAAACTCAATGAAATGTCATCTCAATCTTCTAGAATGATATTGCCAATATCAAAGGGGGCCTGGACCAAATTCTTATACTTGTGTGAGTAATATCATTAACTTCATATAATCTCACTGTGTTCACATGGGTAAGACAAACAAGATTTTGACTCTCTTAGGATGAAAAACAAACTAAAATAATTATAAAAAGATACATACTGGCATGTGCATGGATATGCATATTGAAAACACAATAAAAGCTCCCAGTATAAACACGCTAGCTAGGCTTCAAATACCAAAAAAGATTGGTCCAAAGTTGTTTCTGAATTATAGTGAGCTCTAAAAAGAGCTTAAACCAATTAACTGTTTTTATACTCTTTGTATTTTAAAAATGGCCAAAGAGATTTCTTTGAAAATGTATTACAAAAAAAAAAAAATCACTTCCAGAATTAAACCTTTTGTGGGAAGCCTTGCCCTCAAGCTAAATTTAATGGTTGAGCTATAAAGCACTGAAAATTTTCATAAAGGGGTTCATAAAGAAACATTAACTGACCCTGAACCTGAAGAGGTCTAGCAAGCTCTGCTATAATAAACACAGGGTCTAGTTAATTTTCACTTAAGGGGTGTCTGACATTTGAGTCAGATGTGGTTACTTTATGTTCACTTTAACCAAATGTGTCCAATAGATGTAAATGATAAGCATCAGCATACACGTCTCTGGAAGTTATGGGTACGTCTAAATTAGATTGAAACTCATTAGAGCAGCAGTTATGTCTTACCATGTGTTTGCACAGTGTCTAGCACAGCTGAGCAGTGGAGCCCTGCATTACCTACATTGGCCCACTTCTGTGCCTTCTAGGCCTCAGAAACACATACCATTGGAGGGCACACACAGTTCAGATCTAAAGTGAATGCACTGGTAGAATGTTACACTGGAGACTCAGTTACAACTGTCTCTCCTTTCTGATCCCTATCTAGGGAAATGCCAGAATCCAGGCCACAATCTGTCCTATTTGATTTAGTAATTTGAAGTCATGTTAGTAGTTTAGTAGTGGTTTCCATCATTATTTGAATTAATTAGCTATAGCTACATTTCTATCTATCTATCTATCTATCTATCGTGTCTCTGCTCTTCATTTGTATATCATAGAATCATTGAACTGGAAGGGACCTCAAGAGGTCATCGAGTCCAGTTCCCTGCCCTCATGGCAGGACCAGCCACCATCCAGATCATCTCTAATATATGTCTGTCTAACCTGCTCTTAAATATCTCCAGAGATGAAGATTCCACAACCTCCCTAGGCAACTTATTCCAGTGTTTAACCACTCTGACAGTTAGGAAGTTTTTCCTAATGTCCAACCTAAACCTCCCTTGCTGCAATTTAAGAGAAATATGAGAGAAAGAAAAAGAAATCCTAGATCACTGGTATAGTTTTATCTGAATTCACTTAGGCATCAGCCCTGCTCTTATGATATACTTCTAGCACTGCATCACCATTTCTCCCACGGTTGTGTTCTTGGTTGCTTCAGCGTCAGTATTCATCCATAACAGTGAGGCAAAACATCATCTAGGTCAGTGCCTCATCTTGACCAGTGAGGGATGCTCTTGTACTAAAAGACTATCACTTGAAGGCCTAGAATATCATCGCCTTTACCCTCACCCAATCACAGACTCACATTCCACTGGCTGCAGCCTACAACTCCCATCCTACAGTACTTCTAATGTAGTTCGTTAGAAAAGAGATTTTTTTTTAAATCATGTTTATTTTTTTCATTATATATCTTAATATAAGTATGAATTAGCTCCAAAGTGCAATCAGAGGCTCAGGAAAGTAGTAACAGATATTTGTCACAGTCATGGCTATATTTAGCATGCTGTTGCTTAAGTGTAAAAGTTAGTTATACTTTAACTATGAAATAGAAGAACAAAAATCATATTCTTTCATTTTAGGTTGTTTGCTGAACACTATTCTTCCTTTCTTCATTTGCAACAGTGAGCTGTTGTGCTTTTTGTCTTTATTTGGTTATCAGTATTACATTGTGGGATTAACAATGACTTGTTTTCAAAATACTTTGCAGATTAATGCAATTCATCCCTATGGAATCTTTGATTCATAAAAGTATTGATGAAATGTAGGGTAGATGTACTCAACTCTTCGTCATAATATTCCTATTATACACATGCTAGGGTGCGCATAATGAATGACCCTTAGTGCAAACAACTCAGACACTGAGTTAGTGATTACTATAAGGGATCTCTTTGAGGTGTGTATTTCTGTTTCTTTGGTATATGACTCATTAAACCCACTCTGTGTGAGTACTATTTACACTGCTTGCTGTGTTAGTGGCTTGTGTCTGAATCCTTGTACTCAACGTGAAAGGTATTTTGTCTACATTTAAAGGAAGGCTTTAAGTGCCCAAACCACTCCTACATTTTTCATTTTAAACCACATTTTGAAGCTGGAGGTTTTTTATATGAAGAGAAAAGTGACCGTTAGTGTTTATAGACGTTGCTTTGAGCTAACCCAGCTTCTGTCCACAGGAAACAAACTATTGATCAGTTCTCCCTTCCCAAATTCTCCAACATCCTGAGTTCCTCAAAATGAAAGTGTTCTCAATGCTGCTATTTTCTAAAAGGGTACGGTGTCTGTAAATTATAGTTGCACAGATCACACTCCTTTTTATCTTACCCCAATGTCCATGTTCAGCATGATGCCAAACACCTGAATCCAAATTATATAAATTAAAAGGTGGCCAATTTTTTTTGAATGAATCAACCTGTTGTGGTAACAATATCATTGCTTTATCATCAAAAAGGCTTAGATCAGCCTATGACTTTGACACCAGCAGTATCCATTTAATTGACATTTTTCTGAACTTTCTTCTACTATCTTTGACATGATTGCTGGGGAACACATCCAGTGCCATGGATTTAAGTGATCTTAATGTATGGGTGTGTCAGCTGTAAGTAGCATCTGGTGCTCTGTATTTTGTTCACCGTGGGTAACAACTAGGTGCTGATGTTTGCTACAATTCACTTCCTTGGTGTGGTCTTCCTCAGGATTCATACTACTACCCCATTTCAGTGAAGCTGTTAAGTGAGTTTTTCTTACTTTTCATTATAAGTTTAAAAAATAGATGCAGTTTTTAGTTCAATATTTATCTCTTAAAGAAATCCTTGAAATGAAAATGAGGAGAGTGTGGCATGCTTAGAGCAGATGACTACTGGTTGGACATCTCTTATCTGGCACGCTTGGGAGTTGACCAGTCCTGAACCAGGGAATTTGCCGGACTCTGCCAGTTGGGGGCAGGAGATGGAAAATGGGGGGACTACTTCCAGCCCCTGTTGGGCTGCCTGCTGGGTTGTTGGCCCTGCTGCCACTGCCCTGGCCAGACTGCCTATTCTGGCCCCACGCTGCCGCAGGTTGCTGGGGCTGCCACCAGCCTGCCAAGAGCACAGGCTCCTGCCCTGTGGCAGCCCACAAGCTCTGGCCCCACTTCCGCGGTCTGCCTGAGGCTCTTGCCCCAGCCTTCTACTGCTACGGGCTGTTGCCAGCCCAATCCTGCACTGCTGGGAGCAGCCCCAACATGGTCTCAGTGCTGCAGGCTGTTGAAGGCTCCTAGGGACTGTTGCTGGCTCCAGCCCCACAGCTGCAGGCTGCTGGGGGCTGCTGCTAGCCCCAGGCCCAGCCTCTGCCCCATCCCACTGCTTTAGTCCAGCCCCTCCTGGATGGCCCTGCTGCCACTAGGCTGCCAGGGTTCTCTGAGCCAGGAACATCTATGGTCCTCCTGGACCACGGATGTTGCCACACTAGAGAATTCTGGTTTTGGGTGGTGCAACCTGTAGAACTCAGGAAATGGGAGTTGTATTCCCATCTCTGGTGTTGGTACAGTAGTGTGACTGGTTTCACATCGTTTGAGGTGAATTTTTTTGCTGACACACCTTCTGTGTCACCTCACTGACCCTGATCAAGCATCTTAAAGCAGGCAGAGCCTACCCCCTGAAGGATACCTTCTGTTCCTTTTCCTCTAGGATTAGGCACACCAATCTCAGTTCAATTTCTTTTAGGACCCTTGGTCACTCAGTTTCACATTACTAACTACATTTAAAGTGCAGAGCTGCAGCAGTCCTGGAGCTGGCACAAGTCAGGACTGTCCCAGCTCGCGCTGTCCCCAGGACTGCTATGGCTCTGCCTCCTCTGTCCCCACTGCACCACGGAGACAGGCCTGGGGGGAACCAGCTTTTAAGCTGGCTCCTCCCAGCACCAGCTCCTGCTTTCCCCCTTTGCTGCCTCTAAGCAGAGGAAGTGCATGTTGGGGGGTGGGAGGGGGGGAGAGCGAATAGTCAAGTAGTCACTCGACTACCTGATAAGCCTATGCTTATTGGGTAGTTGACTACTCGACCAGTTGCTTACATCCCTAGTGCAAAGTATTATTATTTGTTATGTATCCCAACAGAATATTATCCTATGGCCTTTTGATAACTGGGACTATTGTTTGCTGGACATGTATCTGTTGGTAGGGTTGTCTTACATATTGAAAAGAGAATATTGATGGGTTTTGTGATACTTAAAAAAAAGAAATTCCTACTTTTTTCCCATAAAATTTTTGGACTATATAAAAAGCAATATACAAGAACTAAGTAATAATAGTAGTAGTTTTATGTGTTATAAGTATTTTTATTATTATGACTTACTTATTTCTATACAAAGGACTGAAATAAGACAATTTGGGGGTACCATAATGAAAACTCTACAGAAAAACTCGTGTGTACTTGAAACAAATTTGTCAGTAGGGATTGTTGCATTGGAGAACAATTAGTCAGAACTTCATTCAGAACACAATACTTTGTGGAATATTAACAAACCAAGATCAGGGGAAAAATCTGCCCTCCCCTCACAAATGTGTGTTTTATGTTTTATGGGTTCATTCATAAAAAACTTCCAACATTTTTGGAAAAATCTTTTTTTATAAGTTAAAGCCTCTCCTATTATCTCTAACTTATATTGTCCGACCCACTTTTCTGCTGAAGTTAGTGTACACGGACAGTAGTGGGATTAACATCAGTACTAGGGTACTGTTTACAAGAATGACTTGTTCTTGCACCATGTCACCTATGTGTAACATCAAACAACAGTTTCCTCAAAATTTTGCATGCTCCTTGTTTCATGTTCTACATCCATGCGTGAACTTTCTCAGAGTGATCAATGGAAGCAGTATCCCCCTTCCCTCTCCATTCATGCTGGTGTTCTCCTCACTCTGTCTCAGCCCGGTGTATTACTGCATCCCAGGACTTATTTCACATTGACAGAGTTGTTTTAGATCAGGTTCCAGCTTACTCCATGGGCACAAAATAACTTTTCAGGATTTATTTATAAAGCTGGTCTGAAAAACTAACAAAACATTTTTATATCCAAATGTGCAGAGTCATTGACATTGAAGCATTTCATGGAGACAGTTTAATTTCAATGTCATTCCAGTGGAACCCAGGCAGGTTTCCATCAGAAACCTGCTTGATTTCTTGCCAGCTCCCCTACCTGGTTCCTCTGCAGCATGCTTGCCAGATTGCCTCTCCGTCAGAGACCATAGGTTTTCCAGGGTCTGTGGCTCCAAAGTGGCTTGCCAGACAGACAGCCTTCGAGCTAGGGTCCATCCCCTTTCAAGGAGAATTTCCAATGTTTTGGTTCTGTTCCAGATCAGAATGAAACCACATTTGAAATACTGAAATGTTCCAAATCATATTTCTTCAACAAGCTTTATATGTTACCCTGTCCTATATGTACAGTGTGTGTTCCTGCCATTAATACTGTTGAAACAGAAGTACAATATGTATTGTGGCAAAGCTCCAGCTATTCCCCAATGGGTCTCACACTACTGGCTGATAGTGTTGGTCTCAGAGGTTCACTGTGGCCCTTCACACGGCTTCTTTCTCTCTACTTGTAAGGAGTCACAGCCTGCTAAGCCATATACATCACAGGCTAATTCATAAGTCTGGAGTCCTGATCTCCCTTCTCGAGACAGAGGTTGAGATGTTGTGGGGAGGTTGGGGAGAACCTGGACCTGCTCACTACACTCCAGGTTCTGGCCCAGGGATCCTTGGCAGCAGCAACAGGCAACTATGGAAACTAAATTACCCAGCCTATTATTTATTTAACTAGCCAATTAGCCCATCATAATCACAGACATTGGGCTACTATATATATGATTGTCTAACAGGAGCACTTAGAGGTAGAACTCCAGGATCAGGGCCATCTCTTGCTAAGCACTGTACATGCATATACCAAAAAGAAGTCCTTGCCCTAAAAAGTTTGCAGTCTAAAACAAGAGATGACAGATGGATACAGAAAAAGTTTAAGAATTAGAGCTGAGCAAATAGTGCATAGCAAATAACTGTTCATGTTATGCTCTAATCTGTTCATCAGATATCTGCAAATGGATCACAGTTTCCTCAGCTGTATCCATTATAAAAAATTACTCAATGAATATGGTTGTGAATGTTTTTTTTTACTCTCTGATGATATTGCAACCGTTCACAATGTATATGATATTCACAATTTGAGCATTTATTCTTGTCAGTAGTTACATAAGTCACATGGCATGGTCTCCATCCCCTTATTGAACAACTATAACTTTTATTGAGAGGAGGGCTAGAAGAAGGGGTGTGTGTGTATATGTGTGTGTAACTTTTCCTTCAGCCCCCAGCATACATGAGGGAGTTTGGGAAGGAATTTCCCCTTCTGAGGCAGAATCCATTCCTAGCCACCCTCCATACAAAACTTCCTTTTTTTACCACTGTTCGTATTATTCCATTGTCAAGGAACCTTTGAGGCAAGGACACTAGGGTATGTGGTTTTGCACTCTCAGAAGAGACAGCAGAGGAAGGAGTTATATGACCAACTCTAAATACCCCCTCTAGTCTGCAATATGAAAACTATCAGTTCTTCTTCCTCTTTTCTCATAGAGGCAGCACAGTTTTACCCTACACAGAATATGCAGCTGCATAGGTCAAATGAAAATCTGGAGCACCACTGAGCCTTAGTGTCCACCCACCCACCTCTTCCTATCCCTGCTCTATGGCTCTGCTTCCTCAGGAGAGGTTCTAGTTAACTTAAAACTGAAAAAGCCTGCCAGACCTATGAGCAGACATTGTACCTGTGAAAGAGACGTCCAAGTGGTAATGAAGCCATTTAACAGGCATTTGCCAACCCTGGGTATATCCTGTCAGTTTCTGAATTTACTGTGTTCGTCGACAGGACCTTGGTTTAAAATTTGCTTTAAAAATATTTAATTAGTGTGTTGCTGAAGAGTATAAAATCACCTCTCTAAAAATTGTGATCCCTCCGCCCTCCCTTCCCCCTCAGCTACCATTGGGCAGAGGAGCACCAGTTTAATAGTCCTGTGTAGGGCCTCATAAATCCATAGGACATCCTTGTAAAGAGGCCCCCTTTTTGCAAGCATTGTACAATGTGTTTATGTTTGTAAGTCTCTAGTATTGTCAGAGAAGGGTGAGTTATCCTGCCTTTCGGTAAACAGTAATATAGCAGTGGCTAATATATTAGAAAGCAGGTTTACTCTTCTATAACACTCCCTGGATGCCAGTGTCTGAAATTCTCTTTACTTTTTTCATGACATTCCTTTTTTATTTTGCATTTTCCACCACTGAGTAATATGCAGCCCCACACCTCTGGCACAGAAAAACCTGATGAAAGTGAACATATAAGAAAAATATTAGGGGCCTTGTCTCTTCATATGCAGACATAATGCCCATTGACACTAATGGGAATTATGTATGTTTGGAAGAAGAGTATGGCCCCTTTACTTAATAGAGCCCTTAATATGTTTTAGTGAGCAATAGAGGTATTCTAAATATCATGAACCCCAGAGGAGATGGGGAAACAGCCTGTGGCACTGATGAGCTGGATTCATTGCTTTGAGGTGGATGGCTTTTCAGGAATATCCCAGCTTCTCTTTCTCCAGTGGAAGTGGCTGTATGTGTATTGATCATTTACACTAATGAGGAAAAGACAAAGAAGATGGACATAAAATTGGAAAGTGAAACCAGAAAATGCAATCCAAATTGTCAGATTGTCACACACAAAAATGTCCAGGCTAGGGGTTATTTTATATATAAAGAGTATGTCTGTCTTTTATTATAAATCCAGCCTAGCCCTGCTTTACATTGTGTTCTGTTTTATGAAAGTAAAATGTGAAAATCTACTGATAAGCCAAACCGGTTGCCAAACCGGTTAAAAAAAAAAACTCTTTATAGCATCTCAGAGCTCTTTTTGATTATTATTATTTTTAACCTTGATTGAGTTATAATACTGAACATATGTATCCTTGGCCTTAATCACCTTGTCGAGTTAAACTGTATTTTCAACTTCATTTACATGACACATGATCTAATGCTAGAGAACAACAATACCATTGTAGTGCTAATTGAAAACTCTGAGCCAAGAGCCAGAAGAAACCACTGGTCTGATTGCTGAGGGTCCCAGGGAAAGGGATTTATTCCCACACCTGCAGTTGGTCCATAACACTAACATTGTTACCAACATCTGGATCTAATCAGCACAGGGGCCTTGATATGCTGCTCCTGTGGCACATAAATTTAGCATTATATTCATTTTAAGGCCCCCTTTTTCAGTTTTTTAAAGACAAGATAGATTCATGGCTCCACAGAGTCTAACAAAGTAGAAACCACAAACAGAGTAAGTTACTGCCAGGTTTCTTAGACCTTACCTACCTAGTACAGCCCACTTAAATAATGGCATTTTATGCTCAGTTCTGGCTTTCAAAAATGTGTCTCCACAGAATGCAGTGTTCATCAGAAAATCTATATTTAAGGTAAAAAGCAAAGACTCTGAAGGTGAGCCAATCTGCATATATCAGGTTTTATTGTGGCATCCAAGATGTATCAACCCCTAAAATGGATGCTCTGTGGTAGTAGTTCAAGCAGTTAAGAGCCAAACTGTCAGTTATGTTTAGAATGAGTTTTGAATGTGCATCCCAGTGAGGGAATTGACAAGACACAGTAGTAAAAAAATGGTCTTTTTGGAAAACTATGTAGTAGCCTTTCTAAATGTGGGCGAATAACCTGGTACTTCTAGTTCAGAATAGCATAGTTTCGACGACCACACTTTTGAGACTCAATTTTACTTTGCCAGCCCACAAAATATAGTTGTGATATGGCTCCTTTGTACAGTATTGCCTTCCATCCAAAGAAGAATGGGGAATGCTAAGGCAAGATTCTACTCTCACACATGCAAGGCCGATCTCAATTCTGATACCAAATGTTGCTCAGCCTAACATTATGGAATTCCCAGGGCAGTGCCTCGGGTATGAAACATAGGCTATGTTTACACTGTGCTGGTTTTGCGCAAGAAATATGCAAATGAGGCTAAGCATGAAATATCGCTGAGCCTCATTTTCATAATTAATGAGCTGCCGCTTTTTGCGCAAGAGGCTTTTGCGCAAAAAGGAGCCGTCTACATGGCTCCTTCTTGCGCAAAAGCCCCCCCATGGCGCAAGAGCCGTTCTTCCGCATTTTTTTCAGGAAGAACGGCTCTTGCGCAAGAGGGGGGTTTTGTACAAGAAGGAGCCGTGTAGACAGCTCCTTTTTGCGCAAAAGCCTCTTGCGCAAAAAGCGGCCGCTCATTAATTATGCAAATGAGGCTCGGCGATATTCCACACTTCGCCTCATTTGCATATTTCTTGCACAAAACCAGTGCAGTGTAGACATAGCCCTAGTCTAGTAGTGGGCAGAACGCTGCACTGCTATGCAACAAACATGGGATCAATTCCCAGATTACCTACTGATGCCTGTGTGGGAAATGTACTCCCTTTCCTAACAGAGCTCTTTTAAAGATAAAAACCCATTCAGGATTGGGAAGTGCTCTCATGATGAGGGCCATATAAGTAACCAGATAGAATGAAAGATCTGTGCATGAAAAAAAAAGTAAAATATCAGGACTGATATCTGTAATGTGAATCTAAGAGCAAAATTTTACCCTTCATTGTTGTAGGAAACAAATTATTATTCATGCAAACATGTTCCTTGACTATATTTTCATTGGAAACATTTAATATTACTACAGGACAAATTGGGATGTGAAATGGCTATTTTTTCCCTGACAGTTTTCATTTATAATGTGGCTCTAATGTCTGGAAATGATAAATGTAGTTACACTGAGAAAGAGGGAGGCTTGTTCTGAGCCCTAGGAGTTTCTAAGTTCTCATTTGGGCTCTGACACTGATTTTCTGAGGCATTCTGACTTAACCTCTTTGCCTTGGTTTCCAAAACTGTACACTAGAGAACTACTTATTATACTGGGATATTATGAAGATTGTTTAGTTAACAGTGGAAGAGGGAAAAGTGCTGTATGAGTGCAAAGCATTATTATTCGTATCACTTTCTTTAAGATATTTATGTCATTGGCTAAATGTAGGATTTCAAAGGCAGCTCCCACCTTGCTATTCAGAGAATGCCATCAACTTCACAAGGAGCAATGTTTATGATAGAAAGCCTGAATGTATTTAAACTACACAAACCCATCAGTTTCAGTGGACTTGTATGGGCATGACTGAGACTGGAATTTTAAAACTAAGGGAAAAGTGGAACAGAGGAAGGGTCATAGATTGGAAAGCAACATACTGGGCCAGATTCCTAGTTGATGTAAATTAGCATAGGTCCATTGACTTTAGCTGCAGCAATTGACACCAGCTGATGATCTGATTCATTGTATATGATGTTCATGCACAATCTGTCAACCAGTTTATTTTAGAAATATATTTTGGCACTAGAGATTGGCTTTGGAATTATGCCAGTTTATTGGCTTTGAAGGGTTTCCAGCAGCAAAGGAAATTTTTAGGGCCCTATTTTGCCCCAGTTATGTGGGTCATTGGGAAGATGTTCTCTCCAATCTCCCTTCAAACCTCATTAACTTGTCAGTTCTACAGTAGTTTGGCATGGCTGACCCTGCACATCCAGCACCCGTAGCCAGGGTACTAAGCTTCCCCCATGTCGGCAAGAAAGAGTTACATTTTAGGGGTCTGGGAATGACAATCCTAGGAGAACTGTGAAGTAGAATTGTTAGAGAGGGTCAATTTGTATTATTTCTCATTCTTATTTTATTCATCACAGTGAAAATGAAGATCCTGCAGCACCATTTTCTGTTCCCCTGACTGACTAACTTTGTGTCTAGAATGAGTAATTTAAATTCCAATATATGAGGCCTAACCATAAGCTCCACACTCAGATAAAACTCCCCTCAAAATCAATAGGAGTTGGGCTTGCGTACGAAATAGGAGTGCAGGATTTGGGTCCCTGGTTGTGTGAAAGACACTCACTGTAGTAATTTCATTTTTTAACTTATCTGCATTGCTGTGTTATTGAAAGTGGTACATCCATGAATTAAATGTAAATGAAATAACTGACTTGTCAATTTTGATAGGCCTTTGCTCCTAGGGTGCGTCTGTATACAAGAGAGCCCAACAAAGTTAAGGAAAATTGAAGAGATCACAACAGTGTGGTTGATACAGTTCTTTCACACAACCTCTGAGGCATCCAGATGTTTAAATTTTGTGCTAAACATAATAAAAAGTGGCATAAACATGTAACCTATTCTCATAACATAATTAACAATATTTAAGATGTATTGTGCTATTATATAATCAAAGTGCTTTACAAACTCATATTAAGACTGTATTATTGGGAATCATCAAATCCTATTAATACAGATACAAGCAAGATATAGGGAATCACATTAGAGAAATTCAAATTGAAGATCCTATCAGAAAAAACACAGCTCATATCCTTCTGTATTCTCAAATTAAAATGAAAATAGTACCATACACTGAGCAGAATAAAAGAATGAAACACAATCTACTGGAATTTCCCAATTATGTATATTTTAATGTGGGAAATGCAATAATATGATCAAATACTAAATATGTTATATCTTAATCAAAACCGCTTACTGTGTTTTTTTACAGTTCTCTGTAATGTGATATCAATAGATCTCTTGGGCTTTTTAGGGTTTTTTTAGTTCAAAGCATGACTTATTAATATTATGACTTTTTTTATCCAGAAATCATTTTGCATCAAAAATGCACCATTTCAAATGTAACATATATTTGAAGTGGAAATGGACACTGGACAGAATGCCATAACAAATGAATTGTCTAGGTTGCCAAAATGAAGAAATAAAATTAGGCAAAAATTCACATAAATTGGTGTGATGCTTTCCTACAGTTGTAATATAGGAGGTCCACAGATAAGTCCCAACACTGCAATTCCTAACTGCAATTGACTTCAGTAAGATTCTGCTGGGTGAAGTAATTATCCCACATGGAACTGATTGCAGGATTGGAGAACTTTTTAGAATTGGTCAAAATTATTCATTGTGATTAAGTTACCCAATTACTTTTGTTGTTTTTTTATACTTGTGAACCATTTCTAAACTCCGCCTAATGTCTGTGACTCTACCTGTGGTTTGCAAGTAGTCTACAAATAGTTAATGGGAAGAAATTTCAGCCTACACATGTTGTTTATAAGTGGTGCACTTTACCTGCTCACCGTGTGTGCTGTTCACAGAATGTGATTGCCCAGCTAAATAACATGACATACTTTCTGCTTCTTTAGAGAATGATTGAAATGGTTTAAGCAGGAGAATTAGGAATAAAAATAAAAATCAAGCATGAACAATGAACAGTGAATACCTTCATGCAATGATTAATACAGGTTGGAAGTATCAAAGGGACCTAAGCAAGTTAGGTGCCCAACTCCCATTGTGTCAGGATCCTGGGTGAAGGTGAGCAGGGCTAGTTGCAGGACCTAGGAACTGAAGCCAGGGGTCAGTGTTGGAGTCAAGCTGAGCATCAGAGCCAGAGTCAGGAATCAGGCATAAGGTCAATAGCAAATATCAGAGTCTGTGCTGGGGTTCCAGTCAATCTAGAGTAAGGGTCCAAGTTCGGACCAATGTCAATACCAGGAGTTCAAAGACAGAGAAGAAAGGCAATCATGACAGCTAACTGGAGATCCATTTTATTGCCTGGAAATGTCCTGGTATGCACCATGAGCTTATATAGGATCAAGGAGCCAATCAGGGATCACTAAAATAACTGGTAATCAGATAACTCTCGGAAGAACTTCCTGTGGCATGAAGCCTCTGTGAATTGTGGGTCTCCGGGAATGACCATATTATAGTTGCTGTCAGTTGACAGTGCTAGGGTGATGGTTGCTAGGTATTCTTTGTTCAAATTAAGGATGTAAGCGACTAGTTGGCTAGTCAACAAGCCAATAAGCATAAGTATCAGGTAATTGAGTAGTGACTCATCTAGTTGTTCCTCCCCCTTGCTGCCTCTATTAAACACCCATTCCCCCCAGCACCATCTCCCTTGGGGAGCAGGGAAGACAGAGGACAGTGGGGAAATGGCATGAGCAGGGACTGAAAAGTCCCCCGCTCATGCCGGGTCCCGACTGCTGCATCTCTGCCTTTGAAATGTAACAGGAGTCCCCCCGGGCTCTTGCTACAATTCAAAGGCAGAGGCGCAGCAGTCAGGAACTAAGGCAAGCGGGAACTGCTTGAGTCCCCTGCTCACCCTGGGTTGCCCTCTGCTCTTCTGCCTTTCTGCCTTCCACAAGCAGCTCTTACTACGTTTAAAAGTCAGAGGCACAGCTAGGATAACGAGTGTCCCACCTCCCCCTTATCAGCTAATTGAGTAGTCAATGGAAATTCCATCAACCACTCGATTAGATAATTAATCAAAATGTAACATCCCTAGTTCAAATCCCTCTGATCCTTACGTTGAAAGACAATGATTGTTGGCCCCTAATTAACTTAGGCCTCTGAAAATCCCAGCCACAGTTAATATGACAGAAAGTCACCCCCCAGATGTTCATATGGAAGAAAAATATGCATAAACGTTCAGAAAAAATGACTTTTAAGGGGACAGACATCAGTTGTTCAGTATTCAAACAAATGTGCTCACCACAGCTTTATGTGGTGGGTCCTTATCTGGTTGTCTGGAAGAAAAGGGGTTGTGGTTTCTTTTATAAATTTATGGATTTCCAGATCACAAAGGGATCATTGTGATCATCCAGTCTGATCCTCCTATATAATAATGGATATAGAACATCCCTAAAATAATTCCCAAAGCGTATCTTTTAGAACAACATCCAATGTTGATGTAAAAATTACAAATGGTCCGGTAGCACTTTATAGACTAACAAAACATGTAGGTGGTATCAGAGGCGTTGGAATTATAATTCATCCACAAATTCAATTCTGATGGTCTCCTCAATTGAGATAACGGATGGCTGGGACATTATCAACCTAACATTCAAAGAAGGTCCCAACAGCTCTTTTTCTGTGTAGATTCTTGCCTTAGTACCCTTCCTCCCTAATTGCTATCCTATGATCCTTATCTGCTTCTTTTAACTATCCAATCTTTAGGTGCTTATAGATTACCAGTTCTGCCTATTTTGTTTTCCCTTTGATATTTTCATAGCCTCTGCTCCTTGTTTCCCGCCCCCTTCCATTTTTTTTCCTTCCAGCCTCTCCCTTCTCCCCTATTTATTTCGGGTCTGCATACCCTAAACTCAAAACTCCGGTCATCTGAAGAAGTGGGCTGCACCCACGAAAACTCATGATACCATCGACATGTTTTTTTAGTCTATTAAGTGCTACCAGACCATTTGTTGTTTTTTAAGTTTATCCTGTACAGACTAACTTGGCTACCCCCTGAAGCCAATGTAAAAATGGTCAGTGATGGAGACTCCACTATGATCTTTGTTAAGTTGTTCCAATGGTTAATTGTTCTCACTACTAAAAATTATTTCCAGTTTGAATTTGTCTTGCTTCAACTCCCAGCCATTGGATCCTGTTATACCTGTCTCTACTATATAGAAGATCTCATTATTAAATATTTGTTCCTCATGTAGATACTTACAGTTTGTCATCAAGTCACCTCTTAACCTTCTCTCTATTAAGCCAGATAGGAGCAGGCCTGGCCAAAGAGTTTGTGGGGCCTAAGGCGGCATGCTGATGGTGGGAACCGGTTGGTGGATGCTCTAGTTTAACTCAAATCCAGTTTAAGGGTTGCAGAGTCCAGCCTGGGCAGCACAAGTCACTCACTGGATATATTCCACAACACCTCTAGATTTAAGAAAAATTTCAACTGGCATCTATTTCAGTGTCATCTGCCATGCTTTTACAGTTCACTATGATATCATTATACACTACCATAAAATTTCCAACAGAAGCCCCCAGTGTGTATTAGTACAAACCATGTGAGACCCCCAGCTTGTATTAGAGAACCGGAGTTTATTTGACAGATCAGGTGTCTATTAAAACATCTGGTCAGTACTCCCAGAGTCTAACAGAGTAGAAGATTCATATTGAAGGTAAATGTTTTTGTTTTGGAGGTTATTGTATGATTTTCTGTAACTTGTGACCATTTTCAATATGATTATAGATGATCACGTCAACTTCGTGTTTCAGTAAGCTGGTGTAAGTTTACCCCATGTGTCAGACCCCAGGTTCCCTCTCCCCATTCCTGTCCCTTATATGGGAGACCCCCCCAATCATGTTACAGGATATGGAGGGTGGTTCTCTCAATGGAGCAGGGTTTCTCTTCCCCTCACTCTGACCAGGGCACCCCCCTAGGCAGGGATGATCCCAGACTGGGAATCTCTTTTGCCTGGACAGGACATCCCCTCCACGGGGCAGGCTCTGGCTGTGAGTGAGGGTCTGTTACAAGCAGTTGCAGGATGGGCCAGTGGCCATCTCTGTCTCTTCCCCTTTGCCTCCCCCTGGTACCTGCAGAAGGGAATGCCGGGGGTTGGGGTGGGGGGGCTGGCAAAGTTTGGCTCTGTTGTTGACTGTACTGCACGGACGGGCAGCTCCCAGCCAGGGCAGTGAGCAGGTGGGCGGGTGTTGGGCAGTGCAGGGTCCTGAGGTGCGGAGCCCAAGACAAAACTGCCTTGCTTGCCTTGCTCTAGGGCTGGGCCTGACTAGGAGCTCAATCATTATAAGACAAGTTTTCATTCTCATGGGTCTTCTCTGACTTTTGTTCCATTTATAAACATTCTTCCTGTTTTGTGGACATCAGAATTGGATTTAGTATTGGTCACATCTGTGCCAATGGGCAGAGATAAAATAACCTCAAGATTTTGCTGTTTATGCATCTAAGGATCACATTAGCTCCTTTTGGCCACAGTGTCACATAGGGGGGTCATATTCAGCTGATTATCTGCCACAACTTTTTTTGAAAGGCACTGCGTCTCAGAATAGAGTCCGCCATCATGTAAGTATGGCCTACATACATTTAGATGTATTTGTATGAAAATGCATATTGTTAGCTTGCACCCATCTTACCAGGCGATCCTGATTGCTCTGAAATAATGATCTGTCCTCTTCATTATTTACTACTCCTCCCAATTTTTGTGTCATGTACACACTTAATCTGTTCTGATTTGGGTTTTTCCCTCATAATTAATAAAAATGTTAAATAGCATAGAGCCAAGAGCTGATCCCTGCAGGACCCCACTAGAAAAGACCCACTTGATGATGTTTCCCCATTTACATTTTGTGACCTACTATATTTTTATCCATTTAACATTTGCCATGTTAATTTTATATCTTTCTAGTTTTTAAGCTAAATGTCATGCTGGATTAAGTTGGTACCATTCAGAAGTCTAATTACATGACATGAGCACTGTTACCTCTATCAATCACACTTGTAATCTCATACAAATATCAAGTGAGTGTGACAGGACCTATGTTTCACAAACCCTACTTGTAGTAAAGGGGAGGAAGGTGGAAAGTTTACCTATACAGAACAGGGGAGGAGCAGGCAGGGGAGACCTGTGGGAAAGCCAAAAGGGTTGCTTGCCCCTCTCCTATAGCCTGGGTGGAGGAAGGACCCTCCAGCATGCAGGAGTCAGAGCTTGAGTGTGGAATATGCTGAGTTGTGTGCTGTAAACAACTTCCACCTTTAGCAGGGAGTTTGTTTATAAACAAAGGCAAGGTGATTAAAAGGCTTGTCATTAAATTAAAGTTCATTAGATGCTCTTGAAAACATTCCCAGGCATCCAGTTACAAGATAAGGAAACAAAGGGTAGGAATAAATTATCTATTTTAAGGCTGGAGAGAAGTAAATGAGGTGTCCCTCGGGGTCTGTACTGGTTTGGGATCCTGCTGTTCCCAAATGATCTGCAAAAAGGGGTAAACAGTGAGGTGGCAAAGTGTGCAGATGATATGAAATTACTCAAGATAGGTAAGTCCAAAACAGACTGCAAAGAGTTAAAAAGGGATCTCACAAAACTGGGTGACTTGGCAACAAAATGGCAGATGAAATTCAGTGTTAAATGCCAAGTAATGCACATGGCAAAATATGATCCCAACAATACATACAAAACAATGGTGCCTAAATTAGCTATTACACATTAGCTGTTACTCATCAAGAAAGAGATCTTGGAATCGTTTTCAGTTCTCTGGAAACATAGTGCTTCCAGATACAAATATATAAGAATCCTTCTCATTGTGCCTGTGTTATCCTGAATTCATTCTCCAGCTTCATAATAGGGATGTTAAAAAAGTGGATAATTGTGTAACCATGTAACGCTCAGCAGTTACACAATTACATGCACTCACAGCACGGGGCGGCTGCCAGCTCCCTGGGATCTGTTGTGTGCCGGAAGCCGGCTTTTAAGACAGCTCCTAGCATACACCATCTCCCGCCTGCCGCTCTGCTCTCAGGGGAGGCTGCTGGCTGCTGGATCATTTATTCCCAGAGCCAGGTGGGTCGGGAGCCTGCATATTAACAGTAACAGATAAGCCCAGGCTTATTGGTTGTCCATTTAAACCGTGATACTTTTACATCCCTACTTCATAATCTCTAGTCATCAAAGGGAGGGATGCCACTGAATAATGTAGCTATCTTTAATGTGCAGGTCACAGCGAGGGTCACGGCCCTCCCTTTAGCTGCTGCCCCCTTTGTTAGAATTGGGCCATGTAAGGGTCATGGAAAAGAACATTGCCCTTCCAGCTAACCGGAAGGGGTTGGGGTTATTTATATCCTAGGCAGTAATGTAGAAACTCTCTGTTACTATGAATGGGCTGGCAGCAGCTACCATCTCATCCTTAAGGCACATCTACACTCACCGCGCTGGAGATCAACATTCCGGCATTCGATTTAGTGGGTTCGATTTAGACCCATAAATTGAACACTGAGGGCAGCTCCAGCAAGCACCTGTACTCCTCGTAATTGCGAGGAGGGAAGCTGAGGGGAGCATTTGCTCCTGTCAGCCTCCTGCTGTGTGGTCACCGCCACACTCAGTTTAAGGTAAGCCGACTCTAGCTACGTATTCCACACTGCTGGAGTTGCATACCTTAAGCCAACCTTCCAGGTCTGCTGTAGACCTGGCCTTAGTATGTAAGAAAGCACCCTTAATGATCCACTGTAAGCATTGTTAGTCACCTTTTCTCCTTGGGAGCTGGGAAGGAATTTTTCTCTCCACTGCATGATTGGATGATGCAGGATGGGGTTCTTTTCCACTGTGTTAAGGTTCTAATATCAATATTTAGTAAGCACCATTTTGGCAGGTGTCTGGTATGAAAAAATATGGTTATTGGGTAAAAAGATTTGAAGGAAAACATCCCTTAGGAAAGCTGTTGTGCAGAGGACAGGGGGTGCCTATATTTGGTACAGCGAGATGTCAACCCTCTCTTTCTTCCTTTAGCCTCTTTCAGCTCTCTTACGAGGGAAGGCAGTGGGGTCCCAGCAATGGGATGATTGGAATTAAATTGGGGTGGGATTCTATGGAAACAAGGAAATGATTTAACAAGGAATTATATAGGAAGATACAGCTGAAAGAGAACCTACTGCAGAAGGTTGTTATACAACGGAACTTACAGCTATTCGTGCATATCTGCAGAATGAACAACGAGCGAAAAGTTAAGACCCTGGTATTCGGCATAATGGATGGTCCGAATAGGAGAGAGAGACCCCACAGAGAATGGGTAGATGATATAGTAGATTGGTGCGGAGCTAGTCTACAGAAACTAAGCCACTACGCACTGGACAGGGAAAGATGGAAGGAAATAGTGAGGGAGGCATCGGACACCAACGGACGCTGAGCCCATGGTTGTTGATGATGATGATGATGATGATGAGTGGGGTCTCAGCAATGGGGTGATTGGAACTAAATTGGGATGGGATTATATGGAAGCAAGGAAATGATAATGACCTACGCTGTACAATTTATTTCCAGGTACTCGCAGATATTTTAAGTGAATAAAGTTGCAGCCTAATTGAACTACATCCATTGGTTCCTGAAGTTTTCCTGGAGTGGACAGACAAAGTACACGACCCTGATTTTTGCAGGTATTCACCCAGTTTTAGTCTTTGTATAAAATCACAGAGGCTACTACTCTAAAACAGACCAATGATCAATATATTCTGGCATCCATTTTCTTTCACTGAAGTGCAAAACTCCCCTAATGTACCTAATTGCACAATACTACTTTATTTAGTGCAGCACTATTGTTGACTGAATGGAAGTTTGCTAGAACACAAAGTGGTAATTTGTCTTAATTTGCAATGTAGATCAATCTTGTGTAAAATCCCATGTTTTCAAACAGAAAGTGTGATTAAAACCTGAAAGGCCATTATTAATCAAATCATTTCGATACTATGTTTGTATATCATTTGAACATTGTGTATAATCTATAAATGATGGCAAATCTATTATATTGATAGAAACAGAAGAAAGAAAATGCTTCCATGTGGTAATAATTCTTAAATCTGTTATGTGCTAGCTCAAAGAGCTCATGCATCAGAGCTTTCATTATGATGGATTTTAGCAAATGTTACATACTATTACAGCCATCTTATTACGTAGCAGTTTTACTTGCATCATCTATCTAATTACTACATAAAATTATGGTTCTTAGACAGCTGTTCACAACAGGATCTTCTCTGAAAAAAATTTTTTTTTTTGCTTCAAAATGTTATAATAAATAGGTTTCCTCCTTCTTCTTTTGTAATTTAACTTCCAATTTTGTGCTAGTAATATTATCCTAACCATGGTACAGCAACTTACTTCTTAGCAAGAGCACAGAAGGAGAATTCCTTTTTCCCCCCTTGAATGTGCATGTTCCTGGTGTAGCTTAAAAACTTCCATAAATCAATAAAGTAATTGCTGCATAATGACCTATTGTTAGTGAGCGTGCCCAGAATGATGTCATTGGGGGGTAATGGAGCTACTGAATCAAAAAAAATGGCAGCTGTTTCCAATTTATTTGAGAGTCAGTTGGACAGAAAATTAAATAAACACATAGACAAGCAGGACAAGGGCAAGTCCTTGCATTATTCTTATGATAGTTTTAATTCAATCGCAGAACTCAGCAGGCAGCTGATATTATGGCCCAGAGTTTCATTAATTGCCTGTCTCCTATCTCAGTCAGACTACACATGCTCATTTCATCATTTTAAGCTTTTGTGACTCGGATTTTAAAAAGACCCAATGAAACAAAGATGAAACTCTTTTATTCTCCTCCATCCTCCTTCAACCTTCTCCCCCTTCCCCCATTGCAGCATAGCAGGCCATCAAGGAGACATATTAATAAAGAGGAATTTTCATTTCTTCTTCCATCTGGCTCCATGGTGCTTTACCCTCCTTTCCACAGGATACACAGGAAAATTTTATTTTATTTAATCACTCACATGTCTTTTGGGAAGCCTCCTAGAGTTTCATATTCACTAGGGAGGAGAAAAAAAGTGCCACCCAGCTCCCTACTCTTTCTGTTGTGACTAGAAGCTTTGATGTGCTCTTTTGAAGTTACTGGCTTGAGGCTGCATTAGAGAAGCATCAAATGTAGCCTTAGCAGTGAGCGTGGAAGCTGGTAACCTGTAGTGGTTGCATACTGAGCTGCACGAGCACTTACTGTTTACAAGGTAGCAAATGCTAGGGACCATAATAGTAAGTCCCACATTGTGGCATATTCACTTTTTTTTTGCAGAACACTATCCTCCATCACCTACTGGTAATTTATTCAGAATGCATCAGTGGGCATAATATTTTTCACTCCTTAAAGCTCCCATTGCACCCTTATTTAGACACCCACACATGTACCTCTGAAACAGCAGATACAGCCAAACCCAGCCAAACTTGGGGAAGGTGTGGATCTGGATCTGTACTCAACAATTAAGGTCAATCTGAGTAAAATGGATCTGAATTAAAAC
Source organism: Rafetus swinhoei (assembly GCA_019425775.1). Taxonomy (NCBI): domain Eukaryota; kingdom Metazoa; phylum Chordata; order Testudines; family Trionychidae; genus Rafetus; species Rafetus swinhoei. Next base: position 231,896,880 of record CM033437.1, read on the forward strand.
ACTGGATCTAAATCTCTTTTAAACCACAAAGAAGATTGGATCCAAATCTGAACTTCATAGCTTGGGCTCACCGGTACTTCATCATTTAAATTATGGGTGAGAATTAAGAGATTTGTCCTTTGTTTTTCAGAGTCCTCATATTGCCGTCTCTTCACATCTGTGCAACTTAGCATGTATTTTTAAGGTTTCTGGGTTTTGCTTTACAGAACTACAGTTGATTGTTATTATCTGCATTGAATGAAATATCCAGGATTGTCTTGCATTTGTCTCCAAGCTGGGGGAATGCCTTTCCATGTTATCATTACACCTCTTTTAAGACGAAACTTAAACTCTTCCTTTTCTCTGATTATTTTAATTCAGTTCTATTTTACACAATTTGATTGCATAGCACCCTTTGTTACATGTCAAAGGTGACTTATAAATCAATAAATAATAGTAATAGTTAAAATAGTCTTATGCAACAGTGATCTAGGTGGAAAAACTGGGTTATTCCATTAACCTTTTACCTCTGGAGACTAGAATTTCAAATTTGTATTAGGTCACAAGTGCAAATGAGTTGGTCTCTGGTGGACTTTTGTCCACATCACTAACGGCTGCACTGCTTGTCACAGTTCACCATGACTGACAGCACAGGGCTAGAAGAATGATAGATCTTTTTTGCAAGTTGTAAGATTGAGATGCATTGGCAGAGCCAACATCTTCTCTCAGGGTGCGTCTAGACAGCGGCACTATTTTGGGATACTTCCGGTATCCCGAGATAGTTATTCTGTGTGTGTTGACAGTATGCCCGTTATTTCACAATGTCTTTTGAAATAACGGATGCTGTATTCCGACGTCCCTGTGAACCTCATTCCACGAGGATTAAGGGAAGTTTTTGGAATAGCGCTCTATTTCGAAATTAACTCAAAATAAGCTACGCAATTTGCACAGCTCAAATTGCGTACCTTATTTCGAGGTAAGGGTGCAGTGTAGATGCACCCTCACTGTGCCTGGATCTGGCCAGAGCAATCTGTGAAAACAAACCATTGCCTCTCATCATTATGTGAATGCCACTAATATTTTGCTTTACAAAATTTCACTTGCACAATTTGTCCCAGTAGCAAGATGTTTTTACTCACAACACTATTACAGGTGTGATACAAGAAACTTATGAGAAAGAAGGGTAAGATGTAATTTGATCATGATGTACACATACACATGTGAATGAGCTCTCTAGTAGGTAAAGATCATATTCAAGGTCTAATTACAAGATCCAGTGAGTATACCTTCAAGTGATTAAACTTGGTATTCCTCTTCTCTCATTTCTTCCAACTTCCTACCTGTCTCCCCTCCCCATATGTTTGGTGGAAATTATTTCAGATGCCTATATTTTGGTCAATCAGACATCCTCAACACAAAGATAATAAATAAAAATAAGAACATATGAACGGCCATACTGAGTCAGACCAAAGGTCCATCTAGCCCAGTTTCCTGTCTTCCAATGCCTGATACCCCAGAGGGAATGAACAGAACAGGCAATCATCAAGTGATCTCTCTCCTGTCATCCATTTCCAGCCCCTGACAAACAGAGGCTGGGGACACCATTCTTACCCATCCTAGCTAATAAATATGGGTGGACCTAACCTCCATGAATTTATCTCATTCTTTTTTGAATCCTGTTAAAGTCCTGGTCTTCATATCATCAAAATAAAAATTACAACTTAACACTAAACATCAGCAGGATGAAGTATTAAAGTCTAATATGGTTTGTTGTGAATTATACCAACAAGCTATTACTGCTTTGTGTGCCTTAGCTCCTGTCCCATGACTAGAATCCCTTTATCTGTGGGAATGCCTCCATCATCTACAAGCTGGCCAGCATTTGAACACTTACACTGAGGTGTTTGCCTCAAAAATACTCAGCATTTTTAAGTAACTTGTGTGGTTTGTGAATTAACCTGAACGGAATGGGGATCTAGTCAGTGATTTTTACAGTATTCTGTTCGTACAACCAGCCTTTTTTTTACAGCTTTCCATTTTTGGTTTTCCTGCTCCCTAATGATAGCATCCTTTAACTTCCTGAAAGAAAGTAACAAAGAGGAAGGAGAGAGGCAATGGTCTCAAGTTGCAGTGCGGGGAGGTCTAGGTTGGATATTAGGAAAAACTATTTCACTAGGAAGGTGGTGAAGCCATGGAATGGGTTACTTAGGGAGGTGGTGGAATCTCCATCCCTAAAGGTTTTTAAGTCCGGGGTTGACAAAGCCCTGGCGGAGATATTTTAGATGGGGATGGTCCTGCTTTGGGTAGGGGGCTGGACTCGATGACCTCCTGAGGTCTCTTCCAGCTCTATGATTCTATGAATGTTGCTTTCCAGTTTTGTGTGTTCACTGACTCCTTAGGATTATACATTGCTCCCAATCATGCAAATGTATTGTTCTTGGCTTCCCAATAAAATTTCCCAGAAGTAAAGACTACAGGCAAGGGGCAGAAAACTATTTTCCTATGTGGAGACAGCATACTCTCCAAACACTGGTGCCAGATTCATCCTTATGAAGAAAAGCCTCCAGAAAAACAAAGTCTCCCGTTTAAAGCTTAAGGCTATGAACATGCCACTTTTACCAGGAGGCAAATGGATTGATTTGCTGTGAGGGAATGGATAAAAACCAAGCAAATTTCACAGCAGATATTTTCTATGATTGATAATGTTATCTTCAGTTAGAATGCCTCACTTTCTAGTTCTGAAATCTTTCTGGTAGAAATTGGAATAGTTCTGCATAAAGGAATGATAAACAGCAGAAACAATACTTAAACTGTAAACAAACAAGCCAGAATATTGCTTAGCTGTTAACACTAAAAGACTAAAGTTTTTCCATTCCGTGAGTATTTTAAAGATTTTGAAAAAAAAAACCCTCTTGCCCAAATCAAGACAAAAAGTCAAATTTCAGAAATTTTCACAAACAGAAAATCTGGAAAAATAATTACTCAGATCAGAACAACTGAAACATTGCATTCTCATAATTTCTAAATGTATTGACTATTTTTTACTTTTTGTTTTTACTATCATTAACTTAAATTTCAAAAACGAAAGGTTGTTTTGAACTGAATAATGGAACTTTTCAGTTTGGAAATGTCAAATGGGATGTTTTGACAATTGCAAGCCTTTATTTTTTCCAAAAGAAAAGGTAAACAAAATGCATTGAAACTGACCCTGTCACATGAACAGTTTCAGTTTTGACAAACTGGCAGTTTCTAATGAAAAAAATTAATCAGAAATACCTGACAAGTTCTATAAAACTCTCAGTGAATAAAATGAGTATACAAATCATTAGGTAAACTGTGGCTTTCTCTTATTACTGAGTCCACAGAGTAACTTTTACCAGTTTTTCTAAGGCTTTGTTTTGTTTATTTATCAAACAAGGTACATGTTTATTATCTGATGTACCTTCTGTCTTCAGGACTATATTCTTCCCTGACTTGACAGGGTAATAAGTCTCCTTTTCCATCTCTAATGTCTGTGTCTTACATCCATTTCCAAGTAGATTAAAAGAGCAAAAGCAGCTCTGATACTGAAACTGACTCCACACGACATGGTACGCATATTCTGCAACTTCCTGGATGTCAGAAGAGTGGGTTCTGCATTACCACCCCTCACTTTGCTGTTTTCTGTTCTGGGTTTGGCTTTGGGGTGTAACCTTATTTAAAAATATATAAAAGTTGGGAAAAGTTAACACTGCTGATTTTCAACCAAGTTTCATGGAAGGAGAAACATAATTTGTTGGGGAAGTCTTTGGGGAAATATGCTCCTTTTCACCCTTCACATATACCTCAGTAGTTGCCTCTCACTGACAGCCAGTGTTTGCCAAGGGGATGACACACGTCCCCAAACTGTTCATTAGTTTAAAATCATTGGGCATGTCTTGTTTAATGTAACTTCAGTCATAATAAAGTACACTATGTCTTCTGCCTAAGAACAAGTAGACACCCCGTTAAAGCATTATGTCACTGAGTCTGCCTGTTTGGCTGCAGGAATGAGCAAACAACTGTCAACTGTATAGTTGCTGTGTGAGAAAATATTTCATTTTTATCATGGTTTTTAATAACCATGAAGCAATACTTTTCCAAATTGTGTTCATATGATGTGATGGGAACAAAGAGAGCTTATGTTCAAAACATGTTTTCATTCTCTTCCCATTATGGGAATTCAAAGCAACAAACATTTCACTTTCAAGATATCCCAAGGCATCTTTGCTCTGGATTTCCTACTACAGATCCTTTCATACAGTACTCCTGTTTTTCTGTTCCAAGAGTCCAAAAGTGGATGGTGTACAGACGGTAGAATAAGATGTAATGGGCTTAATCTGCAGCAAGGGAGATTTAGGTTAGAGATTAGGAAAAACTATCTAGTTATAGGGGTAGTTAATTTCTGGAAAAGGCTCCCAAGGAAGATTGTGGACTCACCATCACTAGAGATTTTAAAGAACAGGTTGAATGAACATCTGTCTGAGATGGACAAAGTTTACCTGGTCCTGCCTCAGCGATGAGGCTGGATGTGATGACCTCTAGAGATCCCTTCCAGTCCTACGTTTTTATGATTCTATGAGTCGTCTATTTCCCCTCACACTAGAACTCTATTGTGCAATGTCCTGATGATTTTTCCCTCCAGATTCCTAAGCAGGGTTTTCAAATAACTAAGTTTCATTTTGTTGCGTTGTTAATTCAGGTGCAGATTTGAACAGTGAGGGTGATTGATCATTGAACAGCTTACCAAAAGGCAGTGCTGGTTTCTCCATCACATGAAGTCTTTAAATCAAGATAGGTGTCTTTCTACAGATATGTTTAGGTTCAACTATACATTATTAGATTTGAAGCGGAATTACTAAGTGAAATGTGATGGCCCATGGCCATGCAAAGGATAGTCTAGATGACATAAACGGGTTTTTCTGGCTTTAAAAACTGGCAGTTGCTATTAACTGGATTAACATTTTCTATAAAGGATATTTTTCATAAAATCATGGAATCATAGAACACTAGAACTGGAAGGGACCTTGAGAGGTCATCAAGTCCAGTCCCCTGCCCTCACGGCAGAACCAAACATCATCTAGACCATCCCAGATAGATGTCTATCCAACCTGCTCTTAAATATCTCCAGGGATGGAGATTTCACAACCTCCCTAGGTGATTTATTCATGTTTAACTACCCTGACAGGAAGTTTTTCCTAATGTGAAACCTAAATCTCCCCTTGCTGCAGCTTATTGATCTATTAGGTCCCAGCACTGGCCGACCAGTCACTTGGGCCTGGGCCCTGAGCATATGCCATTGTCGTGTATTTGTGAGAAGACTATTTATCTATTGTTGTGGTGTTGCTCCCCTCCCGCCCCCCCAGCTCCTATTAAGTTGGAACATTCGTACAGGAAAGTCTTATCATTACATTCCCCCTATCAACACATTTACAAAATGTTAACCCACTACGATGTAAAATTGACAGCAGTTGCAGACTTTAAATTTGCTACTGAGCTGGAGATAAGATTCCTGGCAATTTCCGCTAATTTGTATTTCACATCTTTACAGTCTTTATAAGCATATGGAATGCTGTGCCTTTCTCTCTGTATGTGTAAGGTCTTGCACTAAGATATGGGATTCTGTACTATGTAATGATTTTATAGTCCAGATGGGTTTTTGTTTCCCTGGCCATCCCTGGTATCTATGTTAATCTGAATGTTGGCCTTAGGGGGGCTCAAATCTTCATATGTGGGTCCTTGCAAGTCAAATTTTCTTTGTCAATCAAGGGTGAAGTGCACAATCTCTCTTCGGCAGCATGGATTGCTAATTTCTGGCTTTTTTCATGTACATATATATTTTCTCTCTCTGTATGTACATGCTTGAAAGCATGAGAGAGATGCTGTACCCTTTTTATAGTTAATAGGGCCCTTGGCATTTTTAAGCCTTAGTTTTGAAGAGTAGTTTGTTTTATTCTGCCTTCCCTCTGTTGTAGTTTAGTACGTGTTTGAGGTTTGTTTAAGTGAAGCTCCTTGTGATCATTATGCATGAAGGGTATCATAGAAGTAGCACAAACTGATTGAACTGATTGACTGGATGTACTCCTCCCTGCTAAGTTCTTCTGTTCACTGGGGTATGGGGAGCAAATGGCTTTACTTACTTCATTGGGATTACATAGCTTTGTTGTGCAGCATAGCTGACAACAAAGTTATCTTCATATTTATAGTGTCAGAATATTTAACCAGGAGATTTAACCATATTTAACCATTGAGATTAAATAGTTCATTCCCAATTATAAGTTTTTATACTTAGGAGAGACCAAGAAGGTGAGCCCTCTTCACAGTGCACCTTTGTGATAGGCAGCGATAATCAGTGGGGGTATGTCTACACTACAAAGTTAATTCGAAATAACAGCAGTTATTTCGAATTAACTTTAATAGCGTCTATACAGGCAAACTGCTATTTCGAAATAAATTTGAAATAGTAGAGCCCTTATTTCGAATTTGGTAAACCTCATTCTATGAGGAGTAACACCAAATTCGAAATATATTTCAATTAAGTGCTGTGTAGACACTTAATTCGAAATAGGGGGCCTCCAGCCCTTCCCAGGGAGCCCTGGTGGCCACTCTGGGCACAGCCAGGAAAACTTACTCTCCTCTCTCCCAGCCCCAGAGACATTAAAGGGGTAGACCCTGGCCACAGTGCCAGCCCAGAGCCAGCAGTGGCCCCCGGGGCCCCTGACCCAGTGGCCCCAAAACATGAGCCAGCAAGCCACTGGCAGCCAGCCCTCCACCACTCCCCACAAGCAGTCTGCCAGCTCCCAGGAGCCTGACAGGGGCTGGAGAAGGCAAGCGCCTTCTTGGTCCAGGGTGGAGATCATGGACCTTATTCAGGTTTGGGGGGGATGCCCCCAACGTCCATGATCTCCGCACTAGACAGAGGAATGCGGCCGTCTATGGCAGGATAGCTGCCAGCCTGGCCACCAAAGGCCACATGCGAACCCAGGAGCAGGTCAGCATGAAAGTCAAGTTGGTCTGGCGAGACCCCAACCCTGAGCCCTGAGCTTCCTCCCTTCTTCCCTTGCTTCCCCTTCCAGCTCCCTCCTCCCAGGTTTCCCCTCCTCTCCCACCTCCTTTTCCCAGTCTCCCAGAGGTTCACCCCAGTTTTGTTCAATAAACCCAGTTTGTATTTTTGAACATACGCGTCTTTTATTTGACATCAGGAAGGGGGGCTAGGGAGGGGTAAGTGGAAGGACATGAGGGAAGAATGGGGCACAAGCCCCTTGTGGGGAGGACCGGGGAGGCTCTGAGGGCTCCTCGGGGTGGACGCTCTCCCTCAGGGCCTCCTGGATCCTGAAAGCCCCCCGATGGACCCCCTGGATGGCAGCCTGCAGCAAGTGCAGCCGGGCTGATGGCAACGACCCCATGAGATGCACCAGCGTGCACAGGGGCAGCTCTGGCTCCATGTGGCCAAGTGCCGTGGTGTCCCTCATCGAGGTAGACAAGCAAGCGGGGAACCCTGAGAACTGTCTGTCCGGGGTGGGGGTAGGGTCCCTTTAAACATGGAGCTCAGTTAGCCTCAGGCAGCAGCCCCACACACTCAAGTCCTAACCTGATGCCCTGCCAGCACTGGTTCTGGCCAGCCTTAACTTCAGTTCAGGGTCCACTCAGTGTGGACGTGCTATTTCGAAATAGCAAAATGCTATTTTGAAATAGTTTTTGTGTATAGATGCGTTATTTCGAATTAGCTTAATTTGAATTAACTATTTCTAATTAAGTTAACTCGAATTAACGCTGTAGTGTAGACATACCCTGGGGGATTACTGTATGGGCAGATGGGGCCTGTGCCCTGCTGGTCCTTTCCTCCCCTTCTGCCTCCCTCCCCCCACTCTTCCTATTCCCCATGAGGTCCTTAGGGTTGCCAGGTGTCTGGTATTGACCCAGACAGTCTGGTATTTTTGCCTCCTGTCTGGTAAAAAAAAAATTCAGAAAATACCGGACACTTAAAATGTCTGGTATTTTCTGATTTTTTTTTCCCCTCTCAGGAGGCGAAAATACCGGACACTTGGCAACCCTACACACACTCAGCAGCCGCTCTCCTCCCCCCCCCCATTTACCTGGTTCTGCAGGGGAGCTGTCTTCTGGCTCAGAGCAGGAAAACAAGATGGCCACCAGCAGGCTGTTAAAGCCAAAAAGCCTCAAAGGCATTTCTTAAAGGGGCCATGCTGGGTTTTTTTTTAAAAAAAAATTACTTTTTTTGCTTAAGTCTTGGGGTTGGTTTTTTTTTTTTTTTCCTCAACGACTTTGGTCTCCCCCCTTTTTTTTCTCAACAGAATTGTTGTTTTTTGGGGGGGGGGGGGGTTCGGTATTTTTGGTTAAACCATCTGGCAACCCTAGAGGTCCTGCCCCTGGCCAGGCCGGAAGATGGACAGAGCCTGTATAGAGTGAGCCCCTGTGACAGGGTATCTGCCCCTCACTGGCCCTTTAAGGGTAAAATCCAGCCCTGGGAGAGGGCTGACAGCAAAGCCCGCAGCTGAGGCAGATACTGCCAATTAGGGCCCAGATGGAGTGTGGGTGGGGAGGGAGAAGCGGGGAAAGACACACTTGCTCTAGCTGGGGAGCAGGAGGGACCTATCTGCTAAGGTGAGAGGCTTCCCAAGACAGAGCAGTGCTGGGGAAAGGCAGGCAGGGTGAGGGAGCACCTGACCTCACTCCCAGGCTGCAGGGCTTGAAGCAAGGCCTGAGAGTAAGTACTAAGGCTGCAGTGGGGGGGAGAGTGGCAGCCAGGATAGGCAAAGGCAACAGGTTTTTGCCAATGATGAGTGGCCATTTCAAACTGTGGTTTGCTCCTGAGGCAGGGGCTAGATGAAGACTGGCAGTGGGTCACTGAGGCAAGGTGAGTACAGGGTTAATTGGGGATTCCCTGGGAGGGGAGGACCCCAGAGTGCAGAGACTGATAAACACACACATGCCCCGGAAGGGGGCCGAAAGACGCCGGAGTGGGCACTGCCAGAGAGCGCAGTCCTGAAGAGAACGCCATGGTCTGGGAGCAATGCGGGTCCAACACTGGGGAATGGAGTGTGGACCCGGGGAGACACCAGCCAGAAGGAGGCATCCTGCAGGCTAATGAGCTAATTCCCAGGGCTACTGGCAGGAGGCGCTGTGGTGGTGAGTCTGCCCTGTGACAGCCCCCTCTGCCTATACAGAGGAAATGTACATCTCTCTGTCTGTCTGTCTGTCTGTCCATCCATCTGTGAGTCCATGCCAGCATGGCACAACCTGTCGCCCCAGGCCAGCCCCGGGGAGCACTGGAGGACAGCCTGTATGCCTCCCCCGCCTAGGCTGGGCCTAGAGAGTGTCAGCAGGCAGGGTGCCCCCACATCCCAAGCTGCCCTGGGAAGAAGTCGGCAGCCAGGGTGCACAGCCCCCCTTCCCCAGGAAGAAGCCTGTGGGCAGGGTGTGTGCCCCCCCTCCCAGGGGAAAAACTGACGACCACCCCTCTCCCCTTCCCTGAGCCCCTCACTCCCTCTCCTGAACTCTCATACCCCATCCCGTGAGCTCCTCCTCTTAATCCTCTGCCCTGATTCCTGCTCTCCCACCTCCTGCCCTGAGCCCCTTCTCACTCCTCAACCCTAACTCACGCACCTCCCCATATCCCCAGTGCCCTGCTCTGAGCGCCTCCTCAACATCCAGCTCTTATTCCTTCAGCCCCCATGCCCAGAGCTTCCTGCCCTGAGTCCACCACATCCCCAAGCCCCAACCCTGATTCCTGCACCCCCTACACCGCCAACCCCCTGCCTCAAAGGACCTGAGCAACACTGGGTAAGTCTTCTAGTTAATAAAAGTATACAATAAATATATATTTCTTGTAAAATGCATTCCACTCTGAGTAACATGAGAACAGGGCAAATAAAAATCAATGCATTTTTGTTTATTGGAAACAATCTTTTGTGGATGAATATTTTCATACCCTTTGCTGTTGGAATGCTATGAATCCATAGAATCTGTACAATGATATGAATCTAAAAAGTTTTCTCCTAAATGCACATAGCCTACATTCTTAATAAGGGTGACTATAATTAGGTGATAAGTCACGTTACCTCAGGCTAGCATCTCATCCGATCTCATAAGCTGGGCATTTTGGGATCTGGCTAGGACTTAGATAGGGCACCTCCAAAATAATTCACCTGATAACTCTGTAACCCTTGGTCTGCTCTAGGGGATAAGTTCGAATTAAGCTATGCAACTACGTTAATTGTGTAGCTTAAGTCAAAGTAGCTTAACTCAAATTTTGGCGCCATCCACACTGCAGGAAGTCTCCCTTCGACTTCCCTTACTTCTCATAGAAGCAGGACTAATGGCATTGACAGGGGCACTCTCTCAATTTGAATTAGTGTGTCTTCCCTAGACCCGCTAATTCGAACCCCGGAAGATTGAATGCAGCTGTTTCGATCTTATCTGTAGTGTAGACATGGCCCTAAATGTCAACCTGCCCTCTGAGTCAATTCTGAGCAAATGTTGTTGGTAAGCAAATGATGTTAATGGATACCTTATTGATGGGCATTTAAACTTTCAAAGATAATATTAAGGCTCGGATCATTTCTGGCTATAAAATATCTCATAGCCCTTTGACAAGAAAATAGTTAATGCCACCATTCTGGCTAAATTCTTTTAGTATTCTTTAATTCTTGTCCTCAGCTGTTTTGTTGCTCTGATACTGGTTAGTTGTTGTTGTTGTGTTCTATCTCACAGGTAATTGTATTTTGTGGTGAGTGAACTAGTCAGAGTGATTAATATATTCACATTTACTCAAATGTATCCAGTTTCTGTAAACAGACTTACATTTTTATAGAGGTGTTCATTATTCAAAATTATTCCATTAATCCATAATCAGTTTCATCCTCTGGATAGCTCACACAGAGGTTGCTGTATGTGTATTCCTTCTAACTGCTATATGATTGGTCACTTGAGTTACAAGGTACTGTTTCTATTCTCTAATTGTTTGAGCAATACTGTATGAAGAAGGGGAAGACATGATCAGATTGCTGTGCCTTTGAAAGGATGGGGAAAAGTTTGTGGAATTAATGAGTTAGGTCTGCCAGTTTAGGGAAAGTTGAATATATTTTAAAACTCTTCTTTTGCAGGTTACTTTAGTCAAGCTTTGTTGAACACATCATTGCTAGGAATATTAGACTATTTTGTTCAGATGCAAAATGAAGATTCTCTCACCACATTCACACAAAGGTATGGGTGCATTTTCCCATCCTGGAAGGGTAAGGCCGTATCCTTGTCTGGCATATTTAATTGCCTCTGTTAGATGTGCTTTTGTGTGGTACTAACTATGATGAGGGCAGTCACGTAACAATCCCAGCCTCGTTCAACTGTTACTGCAGATGTTGAGACCTGAGTTCTAGCAATGCAATCCGCTTGGCCCTGGTGTTAAGTAATCTGGGTTGTCACATATTCAGCAATGCTTCATATCGTTATCAAACACGTTTGTTGAATTTTTACTCTCTAGTCTCCTTTTCTTCATTCACAGCCACCATTGTCATGAAATATTAATTGGGCATTGGTATACGTGTGTGGACCTACTTGGGAAGACCTTAGTCAGGAGGACCACAAAACAGTCTTAATTTCAAGGCTGTGGCCACAATTCTGGGCAGCATTAGGAGATCCCTTGGGGGTGAAAGTAGGTATATAATACAACACAATAAAAATAATATTGAGCTTTACTCAAAGGTTTCAGGCTTCCAAGACAATTATAATTATAGTCTGAGAATGAAAATGCCACCGTTTACAGTAAGTCTAATTATTATTTCCCAGCAAGCGTTCAAAAATGCATCAGTTTGCAAGAGGCATGTTTCTCAGTAAGCATTCTCCTAATTGTTAAAAAAATTTACTGACTGGGAACAGCCTGGTTCTACAGAGATAATCCAGGACCACCCAAGCATAGATTTTACAAGGTCCAATTTACTAAAGAATGCCAGAATCCTGCGGTTATCAAGGAAGAAATTAGTGTCTGTGCACTAGAGGAAGTTATAACTGAAAAAAAAGATGGTATTGGTAAATCATTTTAATATTATTATATTTAAACTACAGTTCCCTGTTCCTTTTGCTAAAGTATTTTATGGAAAGCACAGTGTTAAAAATAAAAAGGCAGACATTAGAAAAACCCACACTGCCATGACTACGCCCATATGGCATGTTGCAATATAGGCAAATATAGAGATGTTGAAAAACACAGAAGCAGAACAATTTAAGTGACAAAATTCACACATTTTTATAGGTACAAATTGATAACTGGACATCTAAACCATGTAGTCATTCATCCAATCACAGAGGTGTAAAATGACAATCTGATTGCAGTCTTGCACAAACAGTCATACTGCAGAGATAATAGAACAAGGACAGAAGCAGCTATTTTAAAAGTGTAAAGTCCTGAAAAGAGGAAGAGCATACAGTGTAAAAGAAGGAAGAAATGCTGAGAGTTCCATCACAGCAATGTACTGCTATAATCTAGAGGAATTGCAGTTGGTAGTCTATTCTAATTGGAATTTCTTAAGAGTTTAATTTTTAGTTTTGAATTGAAAATAAATACAATTCCATCATCTGGAACTATTTGGTTAAACACCACTAAAAGGCATTATCACGCATGAAGTTCACACACAATGAGTCATGGGCTCTGCCTTATTGAGGGCCATTGTCTTTCTAGCTCTGATATGAGACAGGACAGAGCTAGCTCTCTTCTTATTTGATCCATATAAGGTTTGAGCAGAACTCCATTCCTGGTGCAAAAGGAAGTGCGGCTACTTCCTCATTCTTACTCCTGGGAGAGGAGGAGTGCACAGGGCCTCAAAGGAGGCAGAACTGCAAGGAGGGGAGATTGTTGATGCTTTGAGGCACTGTATGAAGAAAGGGTTGTGCCTCTCACCAGACCCCTTACTACTGCCATGTGAAATGTGCACACAGCCTATCTGTGAGTACAAATGTGAGTCATTGAGCCTTGTGATCTGCATTCACGACCCACACTCTGGGGGTGAAACACTCCTGTGAAGAGGGCCAGCCCAAGGCTTGGGCACCACTTCAGTCCTCAAAACAGAGTGTGAGGGGGCTTTAAAAGGTGCATGGCCTTGGTTCACCCTTTTCCCAAGGGGATATTTCACCCACTGTGAGGATAGGGGCCAGAATCAGCACTTCACTGTACCTTAAAGACTACCTACTGCCCCTACTCCACAGCTGTGCTCTCCAGGCTTGCCCTGAGCCCCAGGCCTGAGTGGCTGGGAGGAGGGGCAGAAAGGAGAAATCAGACTCTTCAGACCTTCCCACCTCCCCCACCACACACACAGAACCTTGGTCCGCTAGAGCTGGCAGGAAATCTGGTCCCGTCTCCCCTTCTCCTGTGACTGGAAGATGAGATTGCTGTTGGAGAAGGAGAGGACGTGTACAGATGTGCTGCGGAGACACAGGTGCTGACAGTTTGAGCCTGAGGCAGGGGACAGGCCCAGGGGCAGCGTGTGCACTAGCATTTTAGGAATATGCCCCACATGTAACAATGGGCCACTACCCAAATGGAAGGAATGGCTTAATCCAGAGCCAAGTTGCTAGGGCTAGAAGAAGGGCAGTCAAGATGGTGACAACTGGAGGTGGACTTCCTTCTAGGCACTTGGCATGGGTGCCCCATTCCCTCTCCTGTTCTTTGCAATTGTACCAGGGTTCTGTATATGCTAATGAAGGAATGGGATGGCTCTGTGCATTGGAGTGATGTGAGGTTAATTCCTGCCTCCCCAAAGGCTGTAAAATTTGGAAACAGCCTAGCAGAGTGTGCCTTCCCCAAATTGTGTTACATGGAGAAAAGCTGCTATGGATATGACATAGTTGGCGTGGTTACCTCTAGAGATGTGCACATTTCCCACTAAGGGTTCATCTACACTGCAGCGTTATTTTGCAATAAAACCTCCGAAATAGCTTATTTCGAAATAGTGCATCTACACAGCAAATGCGCATTGAAATAGTGCTGAGCTATTTCGAAATAGAGCGTCCTCACTGATTGGAGCCTGAAACACATTTAAAGCCCCCCAGAAGCACTTTGGGCAGGGCATCAGAACAGCAGTCACTTCCTGGAGCTGCTTCCCCTCAGAAGCATGTCGCCATCGCTATTTGGAAGCCTCACCACGCCAGACAACTACTGCTCCATGGGGAGCCAGATCGACATGGAGAAGTTGACCGTCGGGGCCATGGTCATGCAGATAGGGTGCTCTTGGGCTACTGTCCCAGGAGGGCGGTGAACTGCTGGAATGGGGTTCCCTACAGAGTGGGGGAAGCTCCCTCCCTGGAAGGTTTTTCAGTCCTACCTTCACAAAGCCCTGCTGAGGATGAGGTTAATTGGGGTTGGGCCTGGTATGTGTGTGGGAGGGGAGGGTTTTGCTCAGGAACCTCCTGAGGGCCCTGGCAATCCTGTGATTCTGTTTGTCTCCTTCTACATGTGGTAAGGATCATAAACACCATCCTGCAGTGCAGGGTTATCATCCTTTGGTGACGTGGACCCCGTCATTACTGGCTTTGCCGCCATGGGCTTCTCCAACTGCAGGGGGGCCACTGACGGCACCCATGTCTCCATCTGGGCCCCCAACCACTGTGCCTCCAAATATATCAACAGGAAGGGGTACTTTTCAGTTGTGCTGAAGGCCCTTGTGGACCACTGAGGTAGGTTCACCAGCATCAAGGTCAGGTGGTCAGGAAAGGTGCACAACACCCACATATTCTGCAACTCCAGCCTCTACTAGGATCTGCATGCCGGCACATTTTTCCCCAACTGCTGCATCAGGGATGGGGAAGTAGACATGCCGATCTGTATCATGGGGCACACAGCCTACCCTCTGCTCCCCTGGCTTATGAAGCCCTACACTGGACACCTTGACCAAAGCAAGGAATGTTTCAACAGAGCCCGCGTTGTGGTGGAAAGCGCCTTCGGCTCATTGAAAGGGAGGTACTACTGCCTCTTCACCCACCTGGACCTTGGCAAGTGGAACTGTAGGAGTGGGATTTTATATTTATATTTCAGGTTTAATAATGTAGTAATGTATGACTTAATTTCATCCTGCCAGCCACCCTTTTTTGTGTCCCATTGGGGCATTGGTAGAAACGCATCTGACAGACTGCCAGTGTCTGTACTGATGTTAAGGCAGGGACAGATCATTAGGCCCTTTAGTTAAATATACGTTTCTTTATTTTAAGGTTTAGTAAGTAAGGGTATGTCTACACTAGCCCCTAGTTTGAACTAGGGAGGCTAATGAGGGCGACCGAAATTGCAAATGAAGCGCGGGATTTAAATATCCCACCCTTCATTAGCATGTTCCCGGGTGGTCGCCATTTTGGAAATTGACTAGCCCGGAAGAACTGCCCGCGTCTACACACGGCAGAGAAGGGCGATTCCAAAATAAACCCCTTCCTTCAAATTACCAGTTAAACCATTCCATGAGGTTAAACTGTTAATTCGAAGTCAGGGGTTTATTTGCAATTTCGCACTTCATTTGCAATTTCGGTCGCCGTCATTAGCCTCCCAAGTTTGAACTAGGGGACTAGTGTAGACGTACCCTAAGAGACGGGATCTTGTATTGTGTCTATGTTAATAAGATTAGAGGAATGTTGAAGGCCCAGGCCACAATGTGAACTATTTTGATTATAAGATTTAGTAAGGTTTAATTTACAATACTTTTTTATTGCTCAGTATAAAACACTGTTGTTTGTATACCTTTGAAGGTCTCTGTAAAAGACTGTTTGTGTGAATGAGGAATGTATGCATCAGAAAAAGATAAGGTGTGAAGGTCATTGTTAAAACCAGATGGTCAAGAGAGGAGGGGTGAGGAAATTTAACAAGACTTATCAACGCCAGAGAACCATCAACCATCCATGATTAAGGAGGGGCAGATTGACGACCCTAAGCTGGAGGCTAGCACCCCTAAAGACAATTGATTATCTCAATCCAGGACAGGATGACCTTCTCGGAGGTGTTTTGGAATGTTAACATCAAAAGATAACACCAATTAAGGAGGCCCTTGGCAGCCAGGAGGGCTAGGGGGAGAAGCTGGAGGGGTGGGAGCTGGGGCGGGAGTGGCAGCGAAAGCGGCCAACATTCAGTCAACAATGACAGTATAAGCCGCACACATGCTCCGGGCCTGGTGCAACAGTTCCTGCCAGGTGTTGCAGCGCAGCTCCAAGTCTACCTCCAGTCTGCAGTCCTGCCGGTCTAGGTCTTCTTGGATTCCCATTGCAGGTCACGGAAGGTCTGGAGGCAGATACAGCAGGTGGGGCTCACACCTCACTCACAAATGGTCCAGCTGTGAAGAAAAGTGAGAAGGGCAGCCATCCCAGGAGACAGGGTGTCTGAAGTCCAGCCCTCATTTCTGCGCCGACACTGAAAGGTCTCGGGTCAGATGAGGGCATTGTGCTTCAAGCAAGGCCATCTGTGGCCTAGACAGTGGGCCCTTTTCTACAGTGGCACAGAAGTCCCAATGAGGAGCCTTGCTACCCCTTCACCATGGGGACAGGCAGGCATGGGAAGGTGCCGGCCAGGCCAGAAGCCTGCAGGTGGGAGAGGGGTGATGGGGAGGCTCAGTTTCCCTCCATGCCGTGCACATGACAAGTCCGGCAATGGTGGTGTCCCACAAGGAGAGGACTTGTACCCCTACCCTCTGGAGAGGGGAGAGGGCGTTGGGGGAGGTGTGTGAGAGCAGCAGACGCCGCTTGCTGGAGAGGGTGCTGCTGGAGTCCCCTCCACTTGCTCCTCCTCGCCCTTCTGGCAGGCTCCCCTGGCAGGGGACTAGTGTCCTCCGCCTCACCACGCTTGTCTGGGAGCACATGCTGCTCCAAGAGTGCGAGCATGCCTGTGTGTCATTTGCGGCACTGCTGTGTGTGTCTCCATGACCCCATCCTCCCTACTTGAGTCAGCAGTAAGGCAGGCCTCTCCAGAACCCCTGTGAGCAGGAGCGCAAGATTCTTGAATGGCTGCCTCATTGCAGCTGTATGCTCCAGACTGGTGCTCCTGCTGTTGTGTGATCCCCAATCCAAGAAGGCCAGATGAGGAACACCCAGCCCCTCACCACCCACTGCCTTCCCCCGCCTGTGTCCAGGGGAATTATGCAACTCATCTGATGGTCCTTCCCCGGCCTCATCCAAGACCTGGGTGACATCCTGTGGGGGGTGGGGGGGTACTGGCTCCAGGGACAGGCTGACCTCCAGGTTAGCAGACATGGTGTCTGTGCTGGCCTCCTCCTCCTTGTCCTCCACTGCCATCCCCTCCAGGAAGCTGATGACAGGTGTGTCCAGGCTGGAGTCGACGATGAGGGAGGGGAAGCGACCTCTTCCCCTCCCAGGATGCCATCAAGCTGGGTGAAGAAGCGGCAGGTCTGGGGGGCTGCTCCCGATTGGGAACTTCTTTCCCTGGCCTTGGGATAGGCCTGGAGGAGTTCTTTTATTTTCATTCTGACCTGGCCCAGAGTGCAGCTGTGCCCCCTCTGGAACAGGCTGTCAGCCATCCAAGCATAGACATCGGCATTTTGCCATCTGACGCAGAGATCCTGAATGTTGGAGGGTTCCAGGATCTCTGCATCAGTCCATGAGGGTGCCCTCCTCTTTCAGCCCCAGGCATGGGCTTGGGAGGTGGCTGCCTGCTCCCTTGTAGCTGTGGGGGGCTCGGTGGGAGCGCAGAGATCTGCCATGGCAGAGGCAGTAGCTGTCAGGGCTCTGCTGTGGGCGTTGTGAGCTGGGCCTGCTGAGTGCCACAAGTCCTTTCCTCTGTGGCTACAGCTTTAAGGGCTGCAGCGGAAGGGGGACCATAGAGTTTTGATGAGTGTGGCACAGAGTGTCCAGCAGGGCATCTGAGGGAAGCCCTGGAGGCCTTATTTCAAAATAACTTCAGCTGTGCTGTCTACATACACTCCATTTCAAAAAAGGCGTTATTCCTCGTAAAATGAGGGTTGCAGAATGCGGAATAAGAAGCCCGTTATTTTAAAATTATTTCAAAATAACAGGCTTGCTGGATAGCCCCTCACTTTGCTATTGCAAAATAATGCCAGTTATTTCAAAATAACCCTGCTGTGTAGATAGGCCCTAAGAGAAAGAAGCTGCGCACAATCAGAGTACAGCCTACCTTCTGAAGATGGGCAGTTTGTTGCATAACTATCTTTGGTACTGCTGCCTCTCCTGTGCCAAGTGCAACAATTAGTGCTTCATAACTCAGTCAAATTTCAACCAGTTTTCGTTGGAGCACTCAAGTGAGGAAAATGCCCTGCCAGCTTTCTACTTCCAGATGTAGAGCAAGTCAAAAGGGAGACAAGTTGCAATATTTTTGGTTTTATTATTGTTTTTTGGTTTGCTTGTTAGACTTTCCACATACACCAAAATAGCTGAGATGTATTTACTCAAATTTTCCAAGACAATTCACTTTCAGGCAGAGATGAAGCCTGGAAAATTTGAACTGGGTAGGTGAAACTTTGCAAAAGTTAGGAAAGAGAGAAAACAAGGGGGGTTATTCTGAAATACTTTGGCAACCACAGCTATAGTAGTTGCTAATGATCCAGCTATAACACATGCTCCCTCTGTTATCACAGGAGCTAAAAGTGCTGATGCAGTAATAATACCTTGCAAGCACCAATACTGAACTTTCTTTTAAACTAATAATTATCAAGCATGATCCAATAACTTTTTTGTAAGTGACACCAGCCTGCTTTTTTTCCAAGTCTAATGGTACACTGTCAGTCACATCAAGTTTAAAACATGCATTGCAGAGACAGTTATTAGAATGGACACAGAACATCAATAGTAGGGATGATTACTAATAGCACTGTGCAGAGTTTAAAAAGCGACAGTTACAAACTTACAGATCATAGGGATCAGTCTCATTAAGGAGGAAAGAGGAACTTTATGAAATATATTTACAGAGCAGAGAGCAAGAGAAGGAAGAAAAGAGTACTGTATCAACTCCACTAGGGAAACAAGAGACAACCAGCCTTATACCCACAGAAAGAGGCATAGAATTACCAGAAAAACAACTATAAAGACATTGTAAATCAAACAGCATAGAGTTTAGAACATCAAAACCACAGAAATTTTCATCTATTATTAATTATGATAAAAAATTCTATCTCAGAATATTTTACACAGCAGATGTTGCCAAGAAAATCTACATCTCCTTGAGTGGAGGAACTTAAAAATCAGATCTGAATCTTTGAGCATGTAGTGGAGATAATGTAGATATTAATGAAGCATTTCAAGCATTGTCTGTCCATTTTTGAGCTGTTTAGAAAATAGAGCTATAAAATACAAATATTGTTCTTATTTTAGTATGATGTTATTTAAATATTTATCTCTGCCCCAACTAAAATAGCTATATTATAGGCATGTATACATTATGTGGCTGTCTGAAGGTCAGAAATCTGTTTGTAGTTGTGTGATGACTGTTAACCCTGGTAGCTGATAGTCAAACCTCTATCTCACAAATTCCTAAAGAACAATTTAATTCTTCTTTTCATTTATAGTAAGTGAAATAGGAATAAGAATAATTTTAAAAAACAGTAAATGTATGATACTCCCTCCTCCTACAAAGACCATAAACCACAACCCTGTCTGTTATCCATTACTGTGACTGAATTGCTATCTCTTACCTCTATATAGATATAGGTATTTGTTCTAAGAACTCGATTCTGCATTTGAATGCATGGATGCAGTTGCATGCATCCATTGTCTTCAATGGGTCTCAAACAAGTGTAGGCATCTACTTGTATGAATCTGATTACAAAATTGGAGCCTTCGTTTGCATCATCCTCTGTGTCTCCTCATGCACATTGTGTTGTCTGTCTCCTTAGATGGCAAGCTTCTTAAAGCAGGAACAGTGTCAGCGTCTGTGTCTAACGTAGGACTGAAATTATCAAAACAACTAAATAATTATACCTTCTGTGTGGGAGACTTTAAATCCTCTATCCACAGAACAGTTACAAGAAGTGGAATGCAGGTTTCCCCATGCTATCCTGCCAATATACTTCAATTTCCCCTAAAGCATCAACTCAAGTTAAGAAGACATTTCAGTCTCAGTGTTCATTCAAATCTTGGCTTCTCTGCCAATATGATTGAGAGTATTTTAGATCATGGATTATGGTTTCAGAAAATTGACTAGTGGCCCTGAGTTATGGAGGGAGAAGACAAGGCATACAAAGATACAATCAAAATAATATGATGAAACAGAAGACACTAGTTGATGGAGGAGATGATAATTTTGAGGTGAAATACCAGTTTTAGTGAACAGCAATAACCAAGTCAACTTTTATGGTTAGTACTGGACAATTAAGGGGAGGGGATCTAGGAAGTAAAACACACTCACATCAATCAAGAGAGTTATGGAAGCAGATGACTTGCAAGAAATGGAGTCTGTTAGCTTTTAGGAGTTGAAACTAAATGACAGCCTTTAAAATGCTTGCAAGAATTGAAAGGAAATATTTCTGACACTGATGTGAGAACATGTGACACTATTTGCCCTGATTTGGATGTTGGCCTTTTTTTGTGGAGAATAGACAAGCTTATAAAATGCCTGACCTACAAATACACATTGTCTTCTCTTCTGAAGAAAACGGGGAGCAAGGAATGTTTTGCCAATTAAGAAGCACCACACCTCATTTTGAGACCACCAAGACTTGATTCTGATAGACTGAAGAGTGTGCGCAAACAACTAACATGCCAAAGTCCTTTGCTGCATAAACTATATTCTAGACCAGGAATTTTCATAGTGTGGACCATATGTTAATATCATCTCCATTCCCACTGATGACTGTATGAAAAACCTACCACTCTTTTGCATGTAAGATGTCTCTGGCAACTACAATATTATTTATTTTTATTATAGCAGTACTTAGGGGTTCCAACCAGTTGCCAAGGCAATGTGCAAACACAGACCTAGGCTATGTCTACACTGCACTGGTTTTGCACAAGAAATATGCAAATGAGGCGTGGCGTGAATATCGCGAGCCTCATTTTGCATAGTGTTGGCGCTTTTTGCGAAAGAGGCTTTTTGCGCATAAAGGAGCCATCTACACGGCTCCTTCTTGCACAAAACCCCCCTCTTGCAAGAGCCATTCTTCCTGAAAAAAATGCGGAAGAACAGCTCTTGTACAAGAGGGGGGTTTTGCGCAAGGAGTAGTATAGACGGCTCCTTTTTGCACAAAAGCTTCTTGCGCAAAAAGCAGCTGCTCATTAATTATGCAAATGAGGCTCAGCAATATTCCACGCTTCACCTCATTTTCATATTTCTTCCGCAAAACCAGCGCATTGTAGACATAGCCTAAGATACAATCCCTAACTAAGGGCCTGGGAGTAGGAGTGTTTCCATATATCACCAAAAGATAGAAGGGGAAACCAAGGCACAGAGCAGTTACAATGACGTGTCCAAGACCACACAGCAGGTCTGTGACAAAGTCAGGAGTGGAACCTAAGTGCCCTACTCACAGGACCATGCTGCTGCTCTGACTTCAATTGCTTAAATGGAAAAGTAACATTTAAGAAAATATTTCATGTATTTTTTGCAGCCTTTTAAAAGGACTTAATAACTGGAGAGAGGGAAGAACACTAATACCGTGTGACCAGACACTGTCTGCGACTCCCAGTGGGTTATAGACCACATTTTGAGAACTGTGCTCTAGGCCAAATGTAGACTTTTGATGTGCATATGGAACTCCCATTGAAGTAAATAAGGCATAAGCATGTGTACCAAAGGGCAGAACTTAGCCCCCATGTGTTTCCTAAACCATAGATGATTTGGAAGCTTATGAAACTGCATCTGCCATGCTTACATAGATAACAGTAAGAGCAGAAGGCTGTCCCTTATGCTGGTAAGGGATAAGATCGAGAGGGTCATGTGCATGCATGTATAAATAAATGTAAGGAAATAAAAAACCAACTATTACTTTTCCTCACATGGAATATGGAGAACATGGTTTATTTACCGGAGAAAAAAATGAAGCTAATGGTTCTAAAGCCAGATGGGCCATATTTTTCAGATGAGCTCAGGATCAGATTTTCAAATGCCAAGCGCCCATAATTGAGAAGTAGTTTCAAAAGAGTTTAGGTCCCATGTAGGTGCCTGAAGAAGGGAGAGATTTGCAAAAGTCTTTCGCACTGAGCAGCTCCCACTGTGACACTTACGGCTGATTTTTTTCCCCCCTCTGAGATGCTCAGTTCCATTGAAAATCTGACTACTTGTTTTGGTTTATGAAAGGGAGTCCTGATTCTGAGGTCTGAGCTCTTTTCAAAATCTGGCCCTACAAGACAGTTTTGAACTTTGCCCCTTGATATATATGTTAAATATAGGGTGAAATCCTGATCCCATAGAGGTCAAGGCAAAACTCCTTTTGACTTTAGTGGGACTAGGTCTTGGCCCCTACCATCTGTGTGTCAAATTAGCTAGTACCATTATTCTTCTCCTGTCCTTCCTAGCCCCATGCAGTTATTTTCATTGTATTCAATTTTCCAAGTACTGGATGAAAAGTCTGTAAACTGATACTCTCTTGTCTTGCAACATCCATGGTCCGGAAGGGCCACTGATGTTCCCAGGACCAGAGAGAGTCCTGATAGAGCATTGGTGCCTAGGAGCCCTGCAGGGCTGCTTGGTGGGGCCAGGAGCTTGGCAATGGGGGATGGGGACCAGCAGGGCAGTGGGGCCTGTGATGGGTGCAGGGCTAGAGGACCAGCGTGAGGGGGGGGGGGAAGGGGGCAGATATGACCTCCCCTGATCCAGCAAAATCCCCTCATATGGGACCAGTCAGGTCCCGAGGGTGCCGGACCAGGAAGGACCAACCTGTAGTTGTTTTCTACTTTTGTACATTGTTCCCTTTTGGTGTACATTATGTTGCCTTTGATGTAATAACCATCTCCATGTTCTACTTTCAGAACAGGCCTGAAACAAACTTCTCAAGTCTTTGTCCCTAACTTCTGGGGGGAAAAAAGTTCTCCCAAAACAAAAACCACCAGCAAACCCAAATCTCAAGCTCGAGAAGGTTTAATCTCAAGTAGTTCAGAGCTGAGCTTCAAGCTGGCTCAGATGAGAGCACCCAGATGTTTGGCCCATTATTCCAAGTGCCAAGGAATTTATTAAACCCCTGGAATTTGCAAAAGTTTGTCTGGAGCTTTTTACAAGAACAGGCCTCCTTGTTAAATCTACTGGAGCAGATTACAACCTGTGCAGGTCAAAACTAGGTAGAGCAGAGGTGCACAAAAAGTAGTACCAATGTAAAACTGAACATTACAGAACCTCCACAAAGTGGCCAAGCTCTGTTCTAGTAAAAAAGCAATGTTTACTTGTTCTGTAGTTCATACCTACTCAGAAACCTAATCACCTACACGATACTAGGGTCCAGAGTCTGCCTTGTTCGAGTGCACAAGAAGATTAGAAAGGAAATGGTGTAGAGAGCTTTCTTCCTCCCACATGAGCAGGATCTTTATCTAATATTCCGGAGAAGGTTAGGATGGGATGCTGGGTTGGCTACTGGCTAAAGCATGGAGTCATAGTCAGGCATTCAGCCAGCTGGTTTCTGTGCAGCATGCACTATCTGGAAGTGACTGTTGCATCTTTTCAGAGGAATGGGAATGCATTCCTCACACTCCTATAGCCCTCCTAGAGTATCCTGGCAGGGTGGCTCTGGACATATAACCATGCCCAAAATAGGTCTACTCCCGTCCTCCTTTACAGTTACCTCACAGAAAGCTAGTAACTTGCCCTCGAGAAGTGTAACAAATTAGGAAGTGCTTGTAGGTCTTGCAGTGTCACGCATGACAGGATAACTGATGATATGCAAATTAAATTCTACAGACCTTTGCATCTGTGGCAGGTAGCAGCATTCTTTTGCATGGGTTCATGATGTATGACAATATCTTCCCATACTTTTGAAAATTAAACTGCTTGTCAGGAAAATGAAAATAGCCATGCT
Source organism: Rafetus swinhoei (assembly GCA_019425775.1). NCBI lineage: Eukaryota > Metazoa > Chordata > Testudines > Trionychidae > Rafetus > Rafetus swinhoei. The sequence continues at coordinate 231,920,825 of CM033437.1, forward strand.
TCCCCTGCACAACCAACATGTATTGTTAAATAGATACCTATCTTAATGTGTTCTTGTTTTCCATAATGACTCCTGCTAGTTCTTCGAGCCCCTGTATGGGTATGCCCACACTTTGTGAAACACTGATGTATAATGACAAATCTGCCTAATTATGCCTTAATGATTTCATATCATCCAGTTACTATATTTTTGCTTGGAATTATTCACAATTGAATGAATTGTAATTTGTGAAAGGCAAACCCTTGAAAGTTCCCGAGATTTGAGTGGGTTTACGGCTACAGGAAGAGTGAATCGATAATACGTATAAAAGAACAGATCTGAATCCAGCAGGAGTAAGATTCGAAAACAATTGTTAATTCTATGGCACACTCCCTCCCCATTTTTGTGTCCCTCTGCTATTCTCCCTCCCTATTGCCACTCCCTGAATTGGAAACTGAACTACAAAATATCATGGTGTTTCAGATTAAGCCATAAGCAGGAAATATTGGAAACCTCAAGAGTCAGCATGTTCTTGCATGAATTCCAGCACAGTCTCTCAACCAAGAAGCTTTATGAATTTGGATAAACATACAGGACAAATTCTATATTGTCTTACAATTTGTACAATCCCATTGCTTTTTGGAGTTGCAGTGAGTGTAAGTCAACACAGAATTTGACCCAAAAATCAAATTAATTTTGAATAATCAAACTGAGCTAAACCTTTCTATGAGCCTATCACTAATTGTTAAATAAAAGACCAGAGTGCTTCCAAAATACGCATGTAGGCTTTTAGGAATATATATTTGTCTTTGCTAAATAGGTATGCTAAGCATCATTAGTAACAACATAACATTTCTCTGACTAAAACAGTATGTAGGGCCAAATTTAGACTTGGTATGTAAGTGGGCACGATTTCCTAGAGTTGCAAAACTACAACAAATCTGACCTTGGCTTTGTTATTGTTTAACATTTGTTTTGTTGTAGTGCTTACAGGCAAAGCAGTTCAAGGCCCATTAAATATTGTATAAACATATAAATTATTGTACTTTGCATACATATACTTTTTCTTTTTTAACACATGATTAGAATCCAAAAAGTGACTGTCAAAAACAGCTACCTGTATAACTAGTCCTATGCATGTATTGGGTGAAAACCCGACTCCCTTGGAATCAAATCCCCCATTGACTTCAATAGGACTGGAATGTCACCCATTCACTTCTCTGACAAAGGGTTTTTACTCCTGTAAGGCCTGCAGAATCAAAAGGGCTGTGATCCTCTTTTGACCCTTACATCATCTATAACATTAATTGTCAAATTTCATATCTCTATCTATCTATCTATCTATCTATCTAGCCAGTGATGATGAAAAGAAACCCAGCCTAATGTTCAAATCTCAGGGTGAATTATAGTACTGACATTTAGAAAATAAAACAACATCCTTTCACTTGTAAAATGAGTAAATTTGATATGAAGTCACTGAGCAAGAATTAATGGAGCACCCTGATACTGTCATTTTTAGAGGCACTTTTTTGACTGTAACTACTTCTGGGGCTACTTTAACTTTATTAGCATAGATATCCTCATCATGCAGAATTGGTTTCATGTACCATGCAGGAGTTCCTAAATAACAGTTTATATTCTGGCAATGTATTAAAAGAAAAATGTAATTTGGCTGGATTGCCATTTTGTCAATCATGGTAGTTAAAGATGGAAAAGACTTCTTGGATCAACAAACCACCTCCATCCACATACAGGATACAATACTCAGTAGAGAATGTATCCCATTTTAAACTAATATCTCATTCACAGTGAAGAGATTCCTTCCTTCCTTCCTTCCTTCTTTCCTTCCTTCCGAACACAAAGCCCTTTAGGGGCTTCCCCAGGAAAAGAAGATTGTATATTAGGAGGAAAATGGACAGTCACCAGGAAGCCTCCTGGCAATTCCATAAGAATATGAAGTCCTCCTCGAGCATTTCAATATGCCCCTAAAGGAAGGCAGATCTGTAAATATTGTCCTTTCTTGCCCAGCAAGTGGGATTTTTAAAATTCTTCCTTGTTATCTTCTCCTCCTGTCCAAATTTTATTGAGTCTTCATTGCTTGGTTTTTAACTCTTGTTTCTTTAAACTTCTTTGGTACAGTTGCTGGATTGTTTTTTTAGAACCACAATTATAGTTTTCTCAGAGTTAATTTTCTTTAGCCACTCTCTTTTTCCAGTCCTAGTCACAAAAGTAAACTGAGAGCAGGGCAGGGGAAGGAGCAAGCTCACTCTTGTCATAGAGAAATCTGAGGTGTTAATATTGTATGTTCTTTTGAGCTGGATAATGATAATGGGTTGTTCTTAAGTATTGTTTCTGGTTCATTAATATGTGTGTTCAAAGCTTCTTTTTATTTCTGTTTTGCTCAGGAAGCACTTTGGAGCTACTTTCTCCTCTCTCCTGCGTCACGCCCAACATTGACTTTGCTGTGCATTGTTTTCCCTTGCATTTCCCCCCACAATACCCACTTGGCTAGTCCTCTTGCCACTGTTGTGGTGTCATCCCTCTCTCTTCCAGAAGAACATTCCAAACAATGCCATCTTGGTTTGCAGTCTTATTCTGTCTATCAAGCTAAGCCAGGCATGGTATGGCCAATATGGATAAGAAACAAAGAGGGCAGCAGAAAGTGATCTGATGACTCAACAAGTATCATTCTCCTCTCTTAGGATACGTCTACACAGCAACTTTATTTTGAAATAACTAGTAGTGGGGGTGCTGTCTGCTTTGTAACCTGAGGTTCCCCTATGCTGAGATGTGTGATTCCCACTGACTCACCCACACGTGCATTGGCCCAGACACCTAGTCCCAGCCTGATCAGATAACAAGGCTCTTCCCTGAAGGAGAGACAAAGGAAGGGAGGCGGAGACGGCCACCTGGCTGCGGGGAAGAGTGCTCTATTTTGAAATAAGTGCTGTGTAGACACTCCCAATTTCAAAATAAGTTATTTTGAAATAAGCTACGCAGTTGATGTAGCTCAATTTGCATAGCGTATTTTGAGTTAAGTCCTACTGTGTAGACATACCCTTAGAATATGTCTACACAGGGATTAAAAAAAAACCCGGGCTGAAAAATTGCTATATAGATGTTCAGGCTCAAGGTGGACCCTGATGGTCTCAGAGCTTAGGCTCCAGCCCAAACATCTCTACAGTCATTTTTAAGCCCCAGAATCTGAGTTCCAAGAGCCCAAATTAGCTGACCTGGGCTAGCTGTGGGTTTCTTATCCCTAAGTGGAGATGCCATTAGTCACTGTGAAACGATGGCCCAGCAAAGGTTAAGAGGGACTGTACAGCTGCAGGTATTGTTTTTTAGATGATATATAAAGGTGAGGCTCTAACCACAGTTGGTCACACATGATGCTTTTTGGAAAAATTGGAGGTATTAAGTCTGTTATAAAGAACCAGATCAGACTCCCTAAATCCCCTCATCCAGTTTATATTGTCTATGCCGTTCTTCACTTATTCAATTAAGATTTGTTCCAGAGTGTTGCTGTGCACTCTTAAATAATTGCAACATTGCACTCTAACGGAGCATGAGGTAATATCTATATAGCTTTTAAAGCACTTTGGGAGGAAAAGAGCATTAGATGATTTTGTTTTTCTTTTTGAGTACTCCTTTCTGCTTTCCATCTTTGGGGCATCTTGACTTTCCTTTGTTCTAGCTGGACTTGCTTCTTTTAGTATGACTCAGTGTATTTTTTGACTTACCAATATACTTACAGATCTCATTTTGTTCTTTCTTTTCTTCTTTTCTGCTTTCTCCATATCAGCACAGTATGTTTCCCCCATGGTTAGTTGTGTTGTTTTAGTCATTTATTCACCCAAGAAAATAGAGCTGAGCGGTGGCTTTTGAATTTTTTTTTAATGTCTACTGGATAATTTTATCGCTTTGTTGACACAACATCCACAGTCACACAGTCTGTGGTGCCTCGGTCAGATTAAGACTAGGATCATCACATTATCTAGTCCACTGATCCATCCACCAAAGAATCATTTATGTTCCTTACTAAACTTGTCATGTGCAAAAGGGGTGGTTCTTTATGACATCACCTCTTTCTGTGACATCACAGTTTTTAAAGTTGTATCAAATCATTTTCACAGGCATGAATACAGGACAGCCTGTGTAATAGACAATGACATTTAAAAAAAACTAATAAATTAAGAAATCGACATGTAGCTTGCTGTGCGCCAATAGATTAACAAAATAGAGGTGGTTAGGAATGCCCTCAGAAGCAGCCCTACCCCATTCTAGGATTGACTAGAGGGAAAATTCCAAGGAGACAGAAGACGACGGTTGCTGAGGGAGGGAAAGTGGTCTGTGGGAAACAGTTGAGAATTTGTGAAGCAACCCTATACAGGTGTATCTTGTCAAGGGTGTATCTCCCCTCAAAGTACTGGGTTGTGTGTGGAACTGTATGAAGAAGCAAGGAGTACTGAGAGAGTGAACTACTTATCAAAATAAAATAAAAAAATATAATCAGGTCCCCATTGTTCTAATTACTCTGGAAACACATAGTAACAGAATGTCCTGCCCTAACCAGTTAATAATTTAAACAGCAAGAAAAACAATGGGGGGTAAAGGATAGGGAGTTGAGGCACAGAGAGACTAAGGCCTAGATCCTCAAAGCTAGGTAGGCACCTCACTCCCATTGAAATCAATAGACACGAGGTACCTAAATGCCTTTGAAGATCTAGGCATAAATGAATTTCTAATGGAGACTTAAGATTTTTTAGGAGGTCAGTGTAACTGAATCCAGATCTCCTGAATCCCAGTCAGAGGATCAACCTTCCTTCTTTCTTGCCTGCCTGCCTGCCTGCCTTGGAACACCCATCTTCAGGCGAGTATCAGTGAATTTCTGTCATGAAACAATTAGAGCAATGCATCACTTTACCTGGATTGTACTTAATAACATTGAACAATATTCAAAGATTCATACAATATTCAAAATCAGATCTCCTGATGGAGATGATATAAGGGGAGGCAAACAAGAAAATGAGAATATTCAAACATATATAACAAAATTACCGTGGTCCAAAGGAAAGACTAATTTAAATCTTATTTATAATGAATTTGTTATATTTAAATTTTACTTTATCTTATTTAAGTCTTTAATGCACGAATTCTTTGAAAGGAAGACTAATTAAGAAAAAGATTCAATTCACAACTTTATTAGTTTTAAAATCTTTCTTCTTTATTGCTTTGGTCACTATTGCTTTCGTATTCTTTTGGAGATTTTTTTCCCTTCAGTTTGTCGAAGAGACTTCAGTTGCTTCAAACCTTTTTATTTCAGCTAATTTAAATATATCAGTCAATTTCTAGACTTGATAATAATGAATACAATTAAGCATAGGGCCTCAATAAAAGTTAGGAAAAGAGCTTTTATTTTGACAAGCCAGAAGGACTCAAATTAAAAGAATATCTGGTAACCCTCTGAAAATGTGAGTGTGGGAATTTCTGATTGTAATGAATTTGGTATTCAAAGATAATGACTTGCATATATATAGCCTCTTTCTGCACAAAGAATCCTAAAGAACTTGTGTAATATGTGTGAGAGAGCAAGAGTGTATATTTATGTGTGTCTGTATGGATAATTTAATGTTATAGAGTGGCAATATATGTCCCATAGTTAAGGTTGCAATTTCCACTGTATGCAAGCCTTTGTCCATCCTCTAATATCCATAAGCAAGGATTAATGTTGTCAAAATTGGTAGAGTAGGTCTGGGGAGGAGGTAGACTTTTCCAATCAAATTTGGATTCCATTGAACTAGGGTTTCCTGAATTATTACACTCTAGTATTGATACCTACTATTTAGATAATGCTATTATCAGTCGATCTCAAAGCACGTAAATATCACCATGTCTCCTAGAAGAAGTGTTCGCAAGAGTTTAGAAAAAGTCTAATGGTTCTGTGCTTTTTGTTTTGTTTTTTTTTACATTGCAAAACAAAGAGAGGGAGTTAAAATTTAGCTTACTGGACTTTGCTAATTGAAGTCTCATGAACATGATCAAAGTTTAGCTGGTTAAAGTCTAATTTTAAAAGTTAAGATTTTCCAATGGGGTAGTGGAATAGCCTTTTGGCACTGGTGAGCTCAGGGGAAAGAGCAGGAAGCCTGATGGAGACCTACATTTTAAAGAGAATTGTATCTTGCTATTCTGCTTAGCAATAACGTTTTGTTTATAGAGGGAACTAGAGATGATTGAAGACTTTTGGGGGGTTTTTTCAGTGGGGAAAATATACAGCTTTTGAGAAATTTCTTACAAAAAATTTTCTTCTGGCTAGCTCTTGTTAGAACTCAAAATGCAAACTAATCATTAATGAGGCCCAGACCCACTGGACAAGTTAGCAGGATCAGTAAAGCCCTATAAATGTATGTCTGGTCATCAGACCCTAATGCGTCTAAGTAGGATCACAGAGAGAACAGGAGACTGTCTTGGTGTTAATTATGTATTATTTTGCTACTTAGGCATTTCATGTGGCTGATGATCTGATTTTGGTTTGTTGGAGGCGAGGAAGGGTAGCTGGACCCCAAGAGCTAGCTTGCATTTTGTTAGCATTCATACCATTTACTCATCTCACAGTACACCTAGCATGAACAGAGTGGCATTATTGCCTAAGAGTTAAAGAAGGGGAGACTAAAGGTCAGGATACCTACATTGCATTCCTTTCACTGCTGCTGACTTCCTGTGTTACTATTGTTCAGCCCAATTCATCTCTCTTTGGCTCAGATGCCTTCTGCCCAATTCTTCCACCACTCACACAGGTGAAGTTACATTGTCATCAGTGGAGTTACTCCTGACTTGCTGTGCTGTAAATGAGTGTGCAGGCTGGCCCCCTGTTTGTAAAATGTAGTAGTATTCACCTGCTTTAGAGAGCGTTTTGAACTCCTTGGATGAATGTCACTATGGAAAGGAAGCACTGTGAAAGGCACTATAGAAGAGCGAAGAATTATGCTTGATTACATCTGGTATTTAATTCCTGGCATTGGTTTCACAATTACATAAGCAAAGGTGAAGCTAAGATAGGAAATCTTAAGGAGGGATGTTGTTGAGTCAGACTGTTGAGCAGAACTGACTTTGAATAAGACACACAAGCTCTTCAGAAATATATAAATGTCTTGCACTGTAGAATTCATAGGACAGTCTTGAGGTATCTCCCCTCTCCTAAAACTTTAAAAATGGGATAAGGTGTTTTCATCCTTCAACATTAGAACTGTCCCACAAATCCACTGCCACATGACGGCATAGAGGCAAATAGGGACATATGAATAATTTCATGACCAGTAATAAAATTTGTAGGCATATATGCTAACATAATAAGGACATACTCCAATTGCAGGAAAGGTTCAGGAAGGAATTACCTATGTATAGCTTTACATAATTAGACTTGTGGATTATGGAGAATGAGACGGTGGACTCACCTTACACTGAGTTATCAGTTATTGATTTAATGGACCTGTGGTCTGAAAATTGCAATAGTACCGCAACTGCATATTTCCAAGAATATTGGTTTCAAAGAAGCAGGTATCAGAGAAATTAAAAGGCACTGGTAAATGTTATCTATCCAGACATTTCAAGGGATAAAAACAAGTTTTGCAAAAGCAGGGGGGAAGGGAGAATAAGCCAGTTTGATGTACACGATGGCTTGGGGGGGGGGGTGTCTTATGTGCCTTTTTAATAGTATTTGGAAGTTCTTAGAACTGCGTCTGGCAACTTGTTACATATGGGGGGGGGAGTAAAATGTTGCATTAATAAGAATTATATAAGATAGGAATCTATAAAGTTAGGGTTTATGTGCATAATCAAAGGGGGAAAAGATAAATCTTCCCCTGAGTTTGGAAATCAGATGGAGGGCTGGTGAGATGGAGCTATGGGAAGGCTTTTCTCTGTAAGAAGAGCTGCAGGAAAGAAGGCTCTTGCTTAATTCTGCAGAGGTGTGAAGCAGATGTTGATGTTAAATAAGGAGAGATCACTCTGTCAAGCACTTGGCTGGCCAGTGGAGTGTGAGTCAGGAGGGCTCACTTGACACAGGGCAGTGATAGTTAACAGCTAAGCAGAGGATGTCTTCCAGTCCTTCCAAACTAAGTTCTGACTGAAGTTTATGTATTGTTTTCTCTCCATGGCTATTGGCAACAATTCTAGCTGCTTCATGCCCTGACATAATAGTAATCACATCTTCTCTCCGTGCTTCAGTCAACTTCTCCCTTACTAGTGGGATTCAGGAGTGGTTATTTTATCAATGTGACAGTGTTCCTTTACGTTTTTAGATCTCAATTTCTTGGAAGGGTACCCCCAAGAGCCATAATGTTCTATAATTGTTCAGCACACCTGTTTCCAAATACCTCAGTGTGAAACTATTTGTTTTTTCCTGTGAGAAGACTATAGTGCAAGTTCTGTTAAGCCTTTGACATCCAGCCAAGAAATACACCATTCATTTAAACTTGAGCATTCATTAAAGGCTCTATTCACAAGGGGGGGAGGGGATGCAAGAAAAAAGGAACAAGAGTATTTCTCACTTTTCCTGTAGAATTCTAAATGGAATTGAATGCATTAAAATATTACCCAGTCCAGCATTGCGTCTCATAGCCCTGGGGATACAAGAGGGTGAGGCGAACAAACATTTGTATGAAAAATCATTGTGAGCATAGAAGAGTGCCAGTATTTTTCAATATGAAGTGAATGCATTAGGTGCAAGGGTGAGATTGTGGCCTTAAGCCAGTGCCTGCATTTTCAGGGGCATGAGGGGCCACAAAGCTCTGCATAATGACTGCGCCCAGAGTCACTGTACTTATAGGAGGGATAGCATCTCCATGAGTTCTGGGGGGACATTACCTAAAGAAGCCAGTCATGCAGCCTTTTTTGAGAGTGCAGCGTGTTTTCCCTCTGCCAGCCCAACTCCTATGGCAGGTGCCAAGTGGATCAGGGCTAGGTCTTACCCTCAACCCTTTCCCTTGGTAGATCTTAGTTCCACTATCCATGTTAGTCCTCTAGTTCCAGTTCCAGTATCCATATAGTTCTGTGCCTGAATCTTTGCGCCTGTCCTCCATCTTCTGCACAACCTACGCCACCTGTGAAATCAGCATCCTGTCTATATTAGTGGCCTCCCGTCCCTTACTCAGGATAACACTGCTGTTGTGGGTGAGGGAAGAGTCGTAAGGACTCCAGAATTTGGCCTAACATTAAAAAGATGACAGGATCATGGCTATACAATGGAATCTCTCTGGGAAGAGAGGGTTAATGTGTCTTTCAGTATATTTATACAGCGCCAAGCACATGGTGCAATTGTGGCCTCCAGCCACTACTGTAAAACAAATAGTGAATAATAATTATCCTTATTTTAGGGTAAAATAAATTAAAAGTCAGTGAATAGAATACAATGACCAAATTCCAACTCAGGTTCTTGCTACATAAAGTGCCCCATATATAGTCTTCTATACCTCCCATTTTAAATTATTGCTTAAGCAGCTGCCACTTTTCAGCCCATAGGTGGCTGTATGTCAGTGGTAGGTGAAGTTATAGATTGTATGAAAGAAATTATTTAAACATAAGGTGGTTATTATAAGTATAGTCATAAAGTTTTCCAGCCTTTTTAATATTCAGCCATACTGTTTCATTTTATCACCTCCTGATGTAACAGAAGAAGCAAAACTACATCCAAAGGTTGACAACTACAACCTCCCTGATCTCAGATATGCTTATTGCCCAAGGGGTTAAGTACCTGCTCATATCTGTTCTTTAGGCATTGAAAGGAATGCAAGTTATCTGGCTACCAACATTACTTAATTGCAGGGGTTATTAATGCAGCAGAAACTAAACCTAGTTGCATTCTAAATGTGCTTGTTAAACATATGTATTTCTCCTGGCTGGAATGGTAACTGTGTGTATATAATGCATATTTATATGTGCCCTGAAGCTCTTTTCCTTTTGTATGGGACTGGTGTCCCATGAGCCAGCCTAAATTCAGTTACCCTGGGGAAGATAGCTTGCTCCCTATGTTCAGTAAACATCTTAATATATCAGACTTTCCCCGAAGATGGCAAAAGGTAAAGGGGATGAGATGTACAGAGTTTATGCATTTTTAGAAGGCAGGAATTGTACTGTTAATGGAATAAAGAGCATAATGCATACTATCAGTCAGAATGACATTTGCTGTACACTGAAAACAACAACATAAGAAAGAGGAAAAGTAAAAACTCAGTGGGCACCACTCTCTATGTGACTCTTTTCACAGTCCACACTGAGCTTGAAGGATAAAGTGGCTTCTTAGCTGCACACAGGTCAGCAGTAAACTTGCAGCATACAAACCAAAAGGCATCACAGCCTGACACAGCTAAATACACCCTACTCTATGTACAAACATCATCAGTTCAGGCTCATAAACATGAGCTAATTTTCACAAATGCCATAGAACACAAGTTCCACTGTAATTTCAGCTGGGTTCTGTGCAAATTATTTGTACAGCCCTAGTAAGTGCATGCTTGGCCATTCATTTTCCGTGGCTCGGAAATATCTGACATGCACCCATACGCTGATCACCTCTCTTGAAGTAGTTCCTACCCTCAATCATTTTCCTCTGTATAGCATAGTTCCACTACGCATGTTGGCCAGCTCGTTCCATTATCCATGAGGTTCTCCAAAACCTCAGATTTTTAAAAAGTACATGGCTAGCTGATTTTGTTTGCAAAGAAAACCTCAAAACCACAAACTCAGTAAAACCAGGTGAAGATGAGTCTGTAACAAGCTTTGGAAAATAACTATGAAAAGTATGAACTGCCCTATTCATCTCAGGAAGGTGTTAAAGGTGACCTGTGATGGTAATTTAAAATATCATCCCTCGCATAATAAAGGAGAAGTAGATTCAGAGCTGCACAAGTAACTGTGGATGCAGTCTCTTTCTTATGCGACAAGTTGGCATATGAGAGATGGCTTCTTCTGTATTAGAGAATGCATAAGTGTTGCTGAAACCAAGGAGCCTAGTAGAGTCCAAAGCTTAGAAAGCCAAGCTCAAGGAGCCCAACTGAGCCAAGCTGTTTTGAATAGCTGTTTGAACACACACACGCAATCCTGTTTTGAATAGCTGCACAATCTTGTTGGAGTGGCATCTCATTTTGGTGACTCGCGAGGGCAGAATTTATTTTGTGAGTGGTGGTTGGATGAGTACCACCACTCTGTTTTCCCACATTGACCCTTGGCTGCAGATACTCACCCATTTGTGTGAATGCAGGTTTTTTCCTGCTGGATGAGCAGTTTTGTGAGCACTCCTACTGGACTGTACTTTTAAAAAAAGTAACCCTAAAGTGTATAGCACTTTCATACTTGTTCCAGAAGAGCATGGATTTCACACCAGTACTCTTCAGTAACAATCCTTTGCAAACAAATCCACAACAGGTTGAAAAAAATTAGCAGTGGTTAAAACCAAATGATGTTCAAAACAGTCTCATGACTGTGCTTATATACCCAGTGACAGAGCAGCGGGAAACAGAGATCACTTCTTCATGGAGTACAGATGCATCCTAGCTCACAAACCAACTGTGTTAGAGACACTTTGTGATCGTATGCTGCCTATATTTAGCATTAATGCATTTTAATAACTATAAAATCAGGAGCTGGAAAGAATGCAGTTTCCTAAATAAAAAGTTGAGATTCTTTATTAAAGAATTTAATGGTCCTGAAAGGCTTTGGCATGAAGACGGTGGAAACTGAAGTCATTTGTTTATCCATGGAACAGGTACGACGCTACTCCAACAATGTGCCTTACTGCGGAGTTGGAAGGACCACCTGTGGGGATGAAAGGGCAGCTCAGTCTCCATGTCCATTGAATCTTTGGCCTCTCAGCTGAGAATTCCAGGGCATGTGCCAATGAGCGCCAGTGGAGTTGGCAGTTTTATGAGGTAGATACATTTACAGCAAGGACTTGACTGAGTAAATATTTTATTTCAATAAAAATCTGCTGGTATATAAAACGCCATTAAAAACTCTGTGCTTTGGAGTGACCCCACTTCAAGTTTTGAAGTGACTGTGGAGAAATGGGAGGGAAGATGCAATAATCTGCAGAAAATCTACTAGGTTATGTTCTTTTACACCAAAACATGAGAATTGCCATATCAGATCAGATTACTAGGTAATCCTGATTTCAGCAAATACCAATACTTGATGCTGCAGGTGAAAAAAAAATGTAATGCTACGTTGTCAGCCATGCAATGTTGTGTTTGGGATTAACAACAGAATCCTTTATGACCCCCGATAGTAATCACTTTGTGCCCTGAAACATGAGTTTTGATTACCTTTAATTTAGCCCACATAACTACAAGTGTTGATGATCATAAAATTACTTTTCTTCTTTAAATGTTTTTTCCGCTAAATCTTTCAAGGGTCTGTTGCATTATATCGGCTTCCAATAATTATGAATGATAATAATTTATCATGCAAAGCATTTATGTAGGGCTTTCCATCTCAAATCACTTGATAAAAATTAAATCTCATGCACTGTTTTGATGTGTGTATCACTATTTCTGGTTGGGGAAACTGAGGCAGAGAGCTCACAGAGGGAACAAATGTTAGTTAAAATTTAATACTAAAATCACCAACCCCAATTAGCTCCCTGCTATAGCACTGAATAAAGTAACACAACAAGCTATTACAATTCAAACTGCCACATCTCCAAAAGTTGACTTAAATTCCATTGGTCTGATTGGCCACCTGTACTATTTTAGAGAGCATCAAATTTAGCCCTGCTATAAGCATGTAAACTCCTGTTTAAGTCAATGAAAGTTACAGTCAGGTTACACTAAGTCAAGGCTGGATTTGGCTCAGAAAGAATATTTCCATGATAATGAAGCAAACTGATTTTGAGTGAAGGCCAACTGCTGGCAAAATAGTATTTCTCTCCCTCTACCATGGATCATCAATGTTATTTTTTGGATGGATTCAAATCTCAAAGACTTGAATTTCTCATTCCATTCCAGCATGTTCCTACTTGCTAAACTGGGCCTGTTACAATGCTTGAAAACTAGTTCATTTGGTTGTACTTTTTACCATAACACCGAGCTGAAACATTGCTTTTGCCTACCTAGTTAAGCCACAGTATAGGGTAGCAACCAACATAGCAGTGTCAAGGCATTAGACAAAGGCAAAACAATCCACAGTCAACAGAATGAATGGAACAATTCACACTGTTGTACACATATATAGAGGTTAAACCCAAACACATGAAAAAGTGATGCTGGAAGCACTTGGGAACAGCTGTGCCAGATGAATAACTCAATTGGATGCCATGAGGAACAAATTAAACAACTGACTGGAGACCAGGCTGCTCCTGTGACAGACACTTTAATCAGGAAGTCAAAAGCTGATTGACAAGATGAAAAGCTGGATGACATGAAAAATGGAAACAGAAGGAACAACACAAGAAAAGGGCACCCTGGGTCAGCATGCTGACAAAAATAATCAAGTACGACAGGCCATAATCCAATCTTTGAATGTTTGGCATGGTGCTAGTTATGAGAGTCTGCAGCCAAGAGAAAAGAAAACTATTATTAAGCAAAAGAAATTATCTGTCTTTCTAGAACTCAACTAGTACATGCTCGCTAGAGATTTTCCCCAAATGCACACACAGTAGAAACAGCTCTCATTGGGTTTTATGGGATAAAATTAGAATGCATTATTATATAGAGAAATAAAGTGGTTTTGTAGCACCATTAAAACAATTAATTGCATTTTGAAAATCTACATCTAATTTGGTGCTGACATTGAGTAGGTATAAAAGTAAAGGCTATCAAAGTGCATAGGAGTTTTTTTTCCTGCAGCTGAATGCAAAGCTGTACCTTTTCAGGTTTTTTTACGGGGAGCTGTGGTGGCTAAGCTCTTAGAACAGCTCTGTTACAACCACCAACTGGAGGGAATATGAAATGCCTTCAGTTCATATTTTTAAGATGGACTTACACACATGCAGCTCAGTTAAATCTTCCCCCCCAAATCAATGAGGCTATAATGGGTATAATTGAAAACAAAATTTAACTTTTAGTCTCTACACTTTAAGGCCAAGATGTTAAAAAATCAGGGGCCCAAAATTAATCTCTTAAATTCCTAATTAGGTACCATTTATGTTGCTTTTCAAAAGCACCATGCTCCAAATAGGAGCTTCTAGGACTTTTGGATTTAGGTGCCTAAGTGTGGATTTAGGAACCTAATTTTAGGTCCCCATTTATGAAAGTCTTGTCATAAGTGCTTTAGGAGGACATAGAGGGGGAAAATATGCTTATTACTGTTGGAATATGGCTCATTGATTTTCCAATTTCATTAAAATATTTGGGCTAGGTCATTATAACTTTGCAGCAGAAAAAAGTTATTAATAGGAGGATCAGAGAAATAGTGAAGAAAAGGTTAGTAACCACTTTTCCCTTTATTGATATGTTTTCTGCCATCATTTTTCTGGCTTTATTTTAAAATGTTCCTTAGATCATCTATACCACTATTTTTTTCTCTTATCCCTCAGAAGCTGGGTTGCCCGTCCGGTAGCAGCATGTAGCCACCAGCCAATCTCTATACCCCATCTATTGTAAAAAGGAAAATCACCTTTGCAATTTTGCTCTAACCCCAGTTTAATATTTACCACAAGACAGTGGGTTAAAAGATGCAGAAGGCCCATCAACTGCCACGGAAAGAGGAAGTGATGCTTCAGGAGGAAAGAGTAGTTTAAACAGTCACATTTTGTCCTTCAGCGCTTTTTTCTCTCCTGCCCCTGACAGTTGCCTCTGTGATGCCTTTCTTTGGACTGTACTTCTAAGTATTCTGCTTCTGTCCATGGGAAATATCCATTCCACTTTCACAGTTGTAGCCATCTGTAATAGATGGGACACACCATGCTGTGCTCTCTCATGGAGACTTTTCTTTTTTTCTTTACTTGTTTGGTTGTTCTCTTGCTCTCAAATATAGGTCAGCTTAATAGGACAAAAGGATACGTGTGCTCTTTGTATATATAAAACGTATAAGAAATCTGTTCTGTCCTTGATTCGCATCCTAATGAACAGATGTGTCTAACAGAGAAAACACCACTGCTTTTGGGAGTACTTGTTTTCCTTGTTGAGCACCAGAGATGCCAAAGTCTTCCCACAGGCACAGGAGCCATGGGTGTAGCTTGGGGGAGGGGGTGAGAGGGGGAATTGCACCCCCACAACAAACAGAGGGCCAGACTGGGTGCAGAGGGAGGTGGTACAGAGCTGCTTCTCCTGACTGACGCTCACTGCTTCCTGGGGTCCTAGTGCTGGTTGTCTTCCCCTTCAGTGTGTGCTGGGTGCCATATGGCCACAATCCTGTTTTTTGTATAATGGTGAGTGCTTGTGGGAGGGTACATGGAGGGAAGGGAGATGAGAGGCCTATAAGGAGACAAGGTAGAGTAATGTTATGAAAAGTTTTTGAAAAAACAGTATATTCCAAAAGGAATACATAGTGGAGATTTTTTAAAATTGGTAATATATTATGAGGATTTCTATTTTACTCACATTTAAAAGTAGGAAGTGATCAGTTTGTCTTATAGATGAATCTGACATAAGGATTTACCAGTTCCAATCCTTCAGCAAAACAATGGGGGTTATAGGTAAGCAGGGCAGGACTGGGTCCACAGAAGCAGTCTGGGGACCATGAGAAAGAAATCCTTTGGAAGGGCTCATATATTGGGCTGGATAAGATTAGCACCAAGCCTAGATGGCTCTCACACACTGCAACTACTGGTCTGGTGCCAGTAAGCCACAGGTGTTCACACAATGAGCAGGCGAAAATGTGATAAGTCAGGGGAGTGATGAGGAGGAAGTGGCATCACGACCCTTCACCTTCTTCCTTTGATTTACTGACCACACAGGCAGAACCATCAGGCCCAGCTGAGCATGTGTCTAATGGAAAATGTTCTCCATGTCCAGATTCACTGGACAGAGTTATTGTGTACTTCAAAATCACACTAAATGAAATTAATCAGATGCAGGTACATTATGTTTAAACAATGGCTTGAGATCTTTTGGATCATATTGTTTAAAAGCAAGTTTATGCATTCATGCTCTTTATCCCACAGTCACTTCAGTGTGTGTGTGTGTGTGTGTGTGTGTGTGTGTGTGTGTGTGTGTGTGTGTGTGTGCGCGCGCGCACGCGCACGCATGCACATGTGCCTTTATATCTGGTGGGGGTGCTTAATATCAATTATGAAGGACGGAAATGGATACAGTAGATGTAGATATATATATTGGGATGCATTTTCCTTTCAATAAAATGCAGCCACCTCTGGGTTGAAATACATTAACAACCACACTGAGAAACATCATACTACATTTTCAGAAGCGGAGCAGAAAAATGCATGCAATTAAAACTAAAGGGAAATGTGTGTAGGTAGAATATAATTACCCAAGCTGGAATTTGATGAGGGCCTTACTGTGAAGAACATGAAGCTGCTCTTTAATAATTTATGAATCATTTACTTAGACATGAATCATAGAATCATAGACTCCTAGAACTGGAAGGGACCTTGAGAGGTCATCGAGTCCAGCCCCTGCCCTCACAGCAGGACCAACCACTGTCTAGATCAGGAGTGGGCAATCATTTTTTGCCAGGGGCCACTTCAGAAATGTTTGAAGTCGCCCCAGGACTCACCAGAAGGGGCAGGACCTCAAGCAGAAGGGGCGAGGCCAGAATACTTCCCTGATTCCCCACCACAGACCATGATTGGTCTGGGGGTGGAGGAGCATGTGAAGTCTTTGCCACCCGCAGAGGTTCCCTCTAGGCGCCCAGGCTCCTGGCAGTGGGAAGAGACTTCACGCTCTCCCCCTTTTGCCCTCGAGCCAATCAGGACTTGGGGGCAGGGGAGCACACATGCTCCTGGCAGGGTGGAGGAAACTTTGTGCGCTTCCCTCCACCCAAGCCCCTAATTGGCCTGAGAGTGAGGGAGCGGCAGGGCCTCTGCGGGCCAGATCAACCCAGTTGGCAAGCCGGATATGGCCCGCGGAGGATCTTTTGCCCACCTCTGGTCTAGATCATCCCTGACAGGTGTCTGTCTAACCTGTTCTTAAATATCTCCAGTATGGAGATTCCGCAATCTCCCTAGGCAATTTATTCCACCCTGACAATTAGAAAGTTTTTCCTAATGCCCAACCTAAACCTCCCATGCTGCAATTTAAGCCCATTGCTTCTTGTCCTATCATCAGAGGCCAAGGAGAACAATTTTTCTCCTTCTTCCTTGTAACACCCTTTTAGATACTTGAAAATTGCTATCATGTCCCCTCTCAGTCTTTTCTTTTCTAAACTAAACAAGCCCAGTTCTTTAAGTCTTCCCCCATAGGTCATGTTTTCTAGACCTTTCATCATTTTTGTTGCTCTTTTCTGGACCTTCTCCAATTTCTCCACATCTTTCTTGAAATGTGGTGCCCAGAACTGGGCACAATACTCCAATTGAGGCCTAATCAGTGCAGAGTAGAACGGGAGAATGACTTCTCATGTTTTGCTCACAACACTCCTTTTAATGCATCTTAGAATCATGTTTGCTTTTTTTGCAACAGTGTCACACTGTTGACATATGTTTAACTTGTGGTTCACTATGACCCCTAGATCCCTTTCAGCAGTACTTCTTCCTAGACAATCCCTTCCCTTTCTGTATGTGTGAAACTGATTGTTCCTTCCTAAGTGGAGTACTTTGCATTCGTCCTTATTAAACTTCATCCTCAGACCATTTCTCTAGTTTGTCCAGATCATTTTGAATTTTGACCCTGTCCTCCAAAGCAGTTGCAACCCCTCCCAGCTTGGTATCATCAGCAAACTTAATAATCGTACTCTCTATGCCAATATCTAAATCATTGGGTGCACGTGTGATTGATGTAAAGGGTTATTGTACGAAATCCATGAGGTTAATTCAAGAAGAGGCTGTTGCATGTTAGGAGGCAAAAGCAGCACTTTAGGTGGCCTTCCATCTACCAGCACTTGAAGAACAGTGCAGGTACCATTAGTTCTCCTCCACCTTCAGTACCTTGCTCAGCTCTCTGGAGTAGTACTGAGCAGCAGGAGAAAGAAGATGCAGGAAACTGAGTACAAAGGCCTTTCGGCGCCTAAATATTTCTCAGACTATATTTGGTTGTCTGTAAAGATAGGTCCTCAAAGACAGGGTGAGAAAGAGTTAAGGGAAACCTAGACTCCCAGAGGTTAGGTTCTGAGCTAAGTTAGACCTCTACATAAGACAGACATGCGTGTAGATCTTCTGTTTTAAAAACCCATTTTTCTGTTATGCATTGTTCTAGCTGTTTAGATCTCACAATGCTTTGATTTTAAAAAGGCTGGTGGGGGGCTGCTGGTCCGAGATTCCCAAAGAAAAGGCTCACAGGTACCAAACCCAGTTGAAATTGTTGGTGGCAACTTTCTAATTGCACAAAATTGCCATGCCCCTGCCTGCAGGCCCCTTCTCTGAGGCCCTTGCTCTCTCCATCACCCCACCCTCTATCACTCGCTCTTCCCCACCCTCACTCCGCTGTGTCAGGGGGTTGGTATGCTATGGGTGATGAGGGCTCTGGCTGGAGGTGCAGGCTCTGGGGTAGGGCAAGGGATGAGGGTTTTGGATTGAGGAGGGCACTCCAGGCTGGGGTAGAGGGTTGATGTGTAGGAGGGAGAGTCATGGCTCAGGCTTGGGGTGTGGGCTTCTGTTGGGGCCAGAAATGAGTTCAGGGTGTGAGAGAGGGCTTTGGTTTGGGGTAGTAGTTTGGAGTGTAGGAAGTAAGGATTGTGACTAGGGGTGCAGGCTCTTGGGTAGCACTGGAGATGAGGGGTTTGGCGTGTAGGAGGGGGTTCAAGGTTGGGGCAGGGAGTGGGTCTTGGAGGCAGTGTTCCCTGTAAGCTGAGTGCTTGGTTGGCCACTCAGGAGAAATTTAAATGGACCCAGCTGATTAGCAGAGTGCCCTTGACTGGCAGCATGTGTTTCTACTGGTGGTGTGCATCTGCACATGGCTTGGTACACCTACCAAAATTTATTCTACACATGGATGGGAAAAATTAGAGGGAACATTGGTGTGGGGGAGTGCAAGCCCTGGGAGGGAGTCTGGGCACAAGAGGGAACAACAGGCTGGGACAGGGGTGTTGGGATGCTTGAGAGGTGTGTGGTCCTAGCTGTGCTAAACATGGTTCCCAGGAAGTGTTCATCAGGTCCCTGTGGACCCTAGGTGCATTGGTAGCCAAGGAGGCTATGTGCACTGCACTCATGTCCACAGACATTACTCTTGCAGCTCCCATTGGTCGTGGTTCCTGGCCAATGGGAGCCGCTGAGCTGGTACGCAGGGCGTTGGCCATTTGCAGAGAGAGCCTGGGGAGGGAGGAAGCCTGCCTTAGCCCCAGGCCCCCGCTGAGTTGCCAGCTGGATTTTTAACGGTCCAGTTGGCAGTGCTGATCAGAACTGCCAGGGTCCCTTTTTGACCGAGTCCCTTCCAGTCAAAAACCAGATGCCTCACAACCCTAACCGTTGGATGAGCACGGTTGATACATTGTGTATAGTAGCCCAGGACTTAGTCTAAGAGTGGGAGAATCATGGGATTCAACTCTGAACGGTGACAGTATAAGGCCTGAGATCTGAGGAAGGTGCACTCCAAGATGCCAGGAAAGAGATCAGGGTTGGGTGGGGGGAAAGGGGTGCAGCTAGCCAAAGTCCCAGACTGTGTAAATTACTGATTGCCCTGCCAGGAGGCGCAGCCTATAGACTGAGTGGTGCTGAGTCTTGCCCAGACAAGATCCCTACTCTAGTAATTGACTATGCTGTGTGATGCAGTGAGGCAGAATGGCCTCCCTTTGAGCTTGATAGAGAGGAATGACCACAGGCAGCTGCAAGCATATTTTTATGGGTATCTCTTACACCTATGCTTTTTTGTTTCATAAATGTGTTTTACTATAAACCAATTCAGTGCTGTGATTGAAATAAGAATGCTAGTCCAATCCCAGTTAAATTAATGAGCTACACTTTATTGTCTCTTTAAAGGAGCAATTAACATAATAAATCTGTGAGCCCTGCTCTACACATATTTTGAAATAACAAGTGGAGCACCCACAACACCAAGCCCATTATTTCAAAATAATGGGCTGGTTATTTCAAAATAACTCCTGCTTTCCATGAGGACTAACACTTTTTCAAAATAGTTTTTTTCAAAATAGCAGTAGTGTGGACGCTCCACCGCTGCTATTTCGAAATAACTACTCCCCAGAGTCATTCAAAGTAATTACTCCCCAATGCTTCCTGGGGCTCTAAACTGAGGTAGCGTGGCCACATTAAGGGAGCCTGCCTCAAACTAATTTTGAGGCTTCTCTGTAGTGTGGACATGCTATTTCGGGAGTTATTATTTTGAAATAATTTCCTAGGCTATGTCTACACTACAATGATCTATTGGAAAAAGGTAAGCAAATTGTGCTCCTTTTTCCAATAGTTTTTTCAGAAGAAGCTTTTCTGAAATTTGGCCCCGTGTAGATGGGCCAAATTTTGGAAAAGCTTCCTCTTTCAGAAGAGCCCTTCTTCCTCGTTGGAGGAGGAAGACAGGGCTTCCGGAAGAGCACGTCTGCTCTTCTGCAAAAAAAAGCAGAAGAGCAGACACGTTCTCTGGACGTAGTGTAGACATAGCCTTCATGTAGACATACTCTTAGTGTTCAGTGAGAGGGCTAGCACTGCAAGGAGATGTCTCTGGGGTACTTGGGAGTTAGGGGTCGCTATTCGTTACTTGCAAGGCTAGGTTTGGATTGGCAGAATCCTGAAAGTTATGCTGGTGAGGCAGACAAGCTAGTGTGTCAGGGTGTTGTCTCACAGCATAGCAGTGGCAAAGCTCTTACTTGCCAAGGCTGAAATGAGTAACACAGAAAGTCATAAATCTGGGAACCTCTGCAGATTGTTATACTGTAGGATGATTTGGGGGAAATTCAGAACTGGGAGGATGTTGGGGTCATTCTGCAAAAAGGAGCCAGCACAGACCAGGCAGTAAAGAATGCTGGTTATACATCATATATCCCCCCCCGTGTAAAATGCTTGCCTTTGCTGAAAGGTGAATTCTTGACTTTTTCATGACACTAAAAATATGTCAAGGATGGTAAGTAAAGGTCAGGAAGATGCTGGTGATTTAGCTTCAGCAAGAACCATTTTGCCAAAACATAACCTCAAGCAGAGGTGCTTGTTTGTCAAAACTTCTTGCACGGTATTTTTGAGAGGGATTTTTTATGAGCACATCTGGTCAGCAGTTTTCAAGTTATCGGAGAGTTCAGAACTTTACTGAAGAATTTCAACTTGCTTTTACACTTGCGCGCAATTACATAAAGACTTATTAAATAAATGAAGAATTTGTCAATTGATTAGTCCACAACATAATATGGTCTAGTATAAAGGCTTTTAAACTTTTCACAGCATGGATGCCCTCCCTGCTCCACCCCCCAACCCAACCCCCGCCAAACATACGAAAACAGATAGCCCACTTTCTCCCATGGGAGATGGAGTAACATCCCTGTGGAAACTACAGAAATTGCAGACATGGAAAAGTGATGTTAGGAAAGCATTTAGTGTATTGTTAGCTGCCCTTTAGTACTGTTAATAGTTGGAAAGAATGAATAATGTGGCTGTAACTGTGTGCTGTTGGATCCAATCCCTGGCTTACTTTGATCCAGCCCATGGTGCGGTTTAGGGCTTCCCCCTGCAGTGCAGTGAGCCAGCGCTTGCACTCCATCCCTGTGACAAGTCTCCGAACCTTGGCCTCAATGGTTCCCACCGGTGCCTCAGCACTCCCAAGTTGACTGTGAGTGAGGTGTCTTTTTTTTCTTTGCTTCTCAGCTGTGTGTGGCCCCCAACTGATTTTTCTGTGGTTCAGTGGCCCCTGACCAAAAAAAGGTTCCCCACCCTTGCTTTTGACAACCAACATCTCCAGCCATTTTCTAACAGAGGAAGAGTCAGTCAGGCGGAGGCATCCAAGAAGGCTGACCCAGGCAGTAGGAGCTGTGAAGGAGATGGTTCTTGCACGAAAAGCTCTAAGATTTGTAGGGCTGTCAATTGACTTGTGTTAACACCTGCAATTAACGTAGGGCAGGATTAACGCATTAATTTTTAAATGTGTTAATCGCAGGCGTTAATGCTGCGCTGCACCTTTGAAGTGCTGCTCCGGCGCTTCAAAGGGGCAGCGCAAGTGGAGACAGGAATCAGATGGAGTCCCCATCAGATCCCTGGCTCCACTGTTACAAAGCCCCTTTGAAGCACTGGAGCAGCACTTTAAACGGGCTTTGCAGTGTGGAGCCGGGGATCAGTTGGAGTCCCCAGCTGATCCCAGGCTCCTAATGCGCTGGCCCTTTAAAGCACCAAAACAGCACTTCAGAGGAGCAGTGCAAGCAGAGCCGGGGATCAGCTGGAGTGCCCAGCTGATCCCCGGCTCTGTGTTGCAAGGCCCCTTTGAAGTGCTGCTCTGGTGCTTCAAAGGGGCTTTGCAACAGCGGAGCCAGGGATCAGCTGGAGTCCCAAGCTGATCCCAGGCTCCTAATGCGCTGCCCGTTGGAAACGCCGCTACAGCACTTCCAAGGGGCAGCGCTGCATGGAGCCCGGGGTCAGCTGGGGACTCCAACTGATCCTGGGCTCCATGCAGTGCTGCCCCATTGAAACGCCGCCGTGGCATTTCAAAGGGGAGGCACATGCGAGTAATCACGTGATTAATTGCGATTACATTTTTTAATCGCTTGATGGCCCTAAAGATCCAAGAGAAAGGAGAGGCCAATGCCAGACAAATGGTGGGAATAAAAAGTGGAGGGGAGGTTGTAAAAATAGGAGTAGAAAGAGAAATGTCCTGTGACACAAACTAGAGTCAGTGCTCTTTAAATCATCAGGAAAAATATTCTTCAGCAAGAGCTCTATTGCTGATTTTATTAATAAAGCAGGATAGAATCCAGTTTACTCCTAGGTAATTTGGTTCTGCAGGGCTAACAATAGTAAAATCTCTGGGTTTTTTTGATCGGTAAACAGAGGTGATCTTCAAACTGCATGGAGAAGATAGGTAGAAAAAGAATCCCCAAATGTTTCCCAGAATAATCAAAGAAGTTTCTGGATATCCTTCCAGGGATCGATTCACTGCAACCTGCTCTGGGGTGGAACAGGAGCCATCTAACATTGTACAAAACAATATAAGTCAGGAAATGAAGAATCCCAAACCTAATTGAAACATAAAAGGAGGCTAAGTAAGTAGAATGCAATTACCCTGACTAGAATTTGGTCAGAAGAGCTAAGATAACCCCCTAATTCTTTTACGAGATCTTTACAGTGATTCCAACTCTTGTGACATTATTTCAATGTCTCAGGATATTTGGTGGTTTTCTTACAGTCCCAGGTCCTAGAGGGATTTGGTGAGTATCTCAGGCTGTGTCTAGACTGCAGGGTTTTTTCGAAAAAACTTCACCTGCGTCTAGACTACAGCCGCGTTCTTTCGAAATTAAATCAAAAGAACGTGGCTTTTCTTTCAACGGCAGTACTCCTCATTTCACGAGGAATAACGCCTTTTTTCGAAAGTGCTCTTTCGAAAAAAGGCGCTATATAATGCAAACTGTGCTTTTTCGAAAGAGATCATCCAGACTGCCTGGGTGCTCTCTTTCGAAAAAGCAGCTTGCTTTTTTGAAAGTACTGATTGTAGTCTAGATGCTCTTTTTTGAAAGAAGCTTTTTTGGAAGCATCTTTCGAAAAAGCCTCTTTCGAAAGAGGCTTGCAGTCTAGACGTAGCCTCAGTCTTCATTTTTGGTAAGTTTTTAGCTCTGATGATTGCAGGAAAAAAGCCACAAAACATGACCCACGCATGTCCCAGAAGCTCAAATCTTAGAAGGCAAATTCTTTTTAACTCATGATTTTTTAAGACAGCCTCATGGTTTTGGGGAGGCAACTCATGCTTTTTGAATGCTTGGGGTTCTCAATACTGCTTTTATGACAACAGAATGTTAGTCCTTTTGTTTCACCATTTATCCAAATTATAATACCAACAGCAGCAAGATATCCAGTCCACCTCAGGTATTTCTAAGAGTACAGTCATGGTGTTAGCTAAGCTTCCTAGCACCATCAGGATATTTTGATTCAAACATGAAACAGAAGGAATAGTTCTATTTACTAAGTCAGTGCCACTCCTTAGCGTGCTTAGGAAGAGGGGAAGCAAAGGGGGCAGGTTCCCCTGCTCCTACTGCTAGGCCCTTTAAATTGTTGCCAGAGCATTGCTCTGTGCAGCTCTGAAGATGGGGGGGTGGGACCAAGTGCCACAGTCCAGGAGGCTCAGAGGACTAGCTGCCCCTCGTCCTGCCTCTCCCACCCAAAGCTCCATCCCTTTGACAGGCCTGGAGACCCCCCAACACACACCTTGCTTGGAATCCCACAGAAGCTGTCGGCTCCCCTGACCACAGGGTATCTTGGAATCCAGTATCCAACTAATGATCCAGCTTAGGTTTTGAGATCTGAAACAATGGGCCAAGTGGTGTGTTCAGATGCATGACACCTGCCCTATTCCTTGTGACCCTAAGCTACAGGCTTCACGGTTTTCTCTCAGCTTCTTATTCCAACACAGCCCGCACTGCAGTGCTTTAGCAGTGAAACTTGAAACAAACCATGCCCAAATAGGCATTTATATATGTAACCCTTCAGTCAGCAGCCAGAAGGGACGGGTTCAGTATCTAGGGAGGTTCTCTCAACAAGGTAACCCAACTGGCTTGTGCTCCCACCCAGTAAACTGGGAAAATTCCAACCTACCCACTGGGTGCCTTTAGAGGCAATTCTTTCCTTTTTGCAAGCACTGAGTTGGGGACAGACACAGTCTGTTTAATAACAGTAATCTAGTATCAACCTACAGAAACACACATAAACAAAGAAACCCTGTAAGCAAAGAGTCCACGGAGCAGAGTCTTTTGCTTAAAGATCTTTAGTTCAACCCCCAACTCAATCATATAGTGTGGTTCCCACCTACTTCAAACATCCCACTCACGGCTCTATCCAGAGTTCATAGGTACATCATCATGACGTCCCCTCCTTGTTGAACATGTGGCAGTGCCACTTATGAGCTACTCCTGCTGACTGCCTGGCCACCTGCTCGCTATTGCTCCTATCGGCCACCTGTCAACCCTGTTGCTGCTCCCATCAGACACTCTGCCAGCCTTGTGATGGATTTGGCTCTGGGCCAAACCTAGTGATTTCAGCTCTCTGTGATTTCAGCTTCTGAGTGATTTCAGCTCTTGGCCCACAGCACAGTCTAGCCAAAAGATTCCAGCATCCACTGGAATAAAATGTTAAAATAATAAAGAGACTCCTTATGGAGTTTGTTTTAGTTCTATCATTAGACCGGGGGTGGAAGGGAGAGAAGTATGTTGAACCAGTCTTATAGCTCACGTCTGGAAGTCATGCAGCCTGCTGATTCAGAGCTCTACCCTTCCCCCCCAGTTGACTTCACAGAGTCTGGCAGAGGAAGCCTTGTCCATCTGAGATTCTTTACACTCACAGTTTCTCTCCTTTGAACTGAGTTAATTACAGTCTGACTTTTCTGCATTCCAAATAACTGCAAGCATTGCAGCCATATCTTACAATTCCTGCATTTAGGGTTAACACAGTTTGTGACCCCACAACAGTCAAATTGGTTACAACAGGAAATACACCATTCTAATGATTGAATATCTAGCAGGCCTAAACAACCTGAGTGAAGTGTTTTTACATAACCACACTCAGGATTTCTTTCCCATTCCAGCATGAACTGTATTTACATAACAAGTGTTGAATACCTGGCAGATCTCAGCAAACTGAGTGAACATAATTACACCCAGCATTCCCTTCCCATTCCAGCTGGCTGCAATGGAAGCACTGTTTCAGACCCTGCTTACATATATAAATATGAAAAGTTACGCAACACAGTACTTACAGCACTGTAGGTTTATTTCCATTGAAGTGTTTTTATTCTCCTCAAATTAAGTTATTTTTTATGGAGTAAATGCTCTTATCTTTGGAATAAGCAGCATCCTAGATGTAAGTTGAATTCTGTCAAAAGACCACCTGCAAGGTGTGTACTAAAGAAACGTTTTCTGTTTTTTGTCCCTGTTGCTCAATACCATAGAAGGGAAATACAATCCAGCAGCAGCTTTTATGTCAGAACAAAAACCTTATGAACGTGAACTTTATAAAGCTAAACCTTCTCCTGGGAGATAGAGGTCTGGGAATCAATAGATCAGTCAACAACTTTTATCAATCTGCAAGAACTATCTTCCTTTGGATGTCTGGAAATAAGATCAACATAACGTTGACGGGGTGGATCACAAGTTGAATTTGTCAACTTGTAATGCACATAAATGACATAAAATATAATCACTTTTGAATTTGGGCCCCTTCAGGCTTCATGTTGATTGAAGAAAAAAGAACCAGCTGTTTCTTCAGCAGGAATAACAGAGGCAAGAAAAATATTCTTTGGTCTATGTGACATTTTATGGAGTTTCCAAAAGAAACTAGTTCATTATTTAATTATTGGGTGTGTTGATCATGTAAAATATAATTGGCCTGGGGCAAATAGCACTGCAACCCTTGGAGCTGGCTGACTGAGCTTACATAATATGCTCTTTTGCCAAGTAATTTTCCCTGTGAAAACATTATATGATGAATTAATGCTACCTAATCTTTCTTCCAATATTTCATAAATTACAAAAAAGACCTAAAATATATACTTTCCTCTCTTTCCCGTCACTATCTCACACAAGCAAGTAGTTTGCAGACAGAAGAGTTAGTAGCAAAGGTAAATATTGTGATGGGCAATTATAACTTTGTTTAGCTAACATCACTTTAAAGAAAAGACAGTCTGTTTTAAATTGCTACATTTAATCCTCTGCTTTGTGTTGCATTACTGAGTAGTACACGTAGCAAAGAACCTGGGGCCAAACGTTTCTCTCATTAGCATCCCATGTAACCTCATTGGAGTCCATCCAGATAAAGGATGTAATCAGCCAGGAATCGGTGTAGATCTCATCAATTGCATAGATTTATTGCTGGATGAAAATGACATAGACTTGTCTTTTACAACATTTTATACACAAAAAAATAAGAAAGACTGTATAAGTTAATTAAGTGACAGCTTTTTTTCAAGAAACCGCTCTTGGAGTTGCAACTTTCTATCTATTGATGTGCCTGAACAGTTGTAGCTATTTTCCTGCCAAGAAACAGGAAATAATTCAAACTAGGACTGAAAGAACTTCATGACTTGTTCTCATGACTCTTCCACCCTAGGGGTTTTTTTTTTTTTTGTACGAGTTCAGCAGCTTCTTACATCTGGGTAGTGCAGGTTACTTTCATAGTGTTCTGAATGATAAGGTCATTGGGTGGCCTGAAAAAGAACCAGGTTTCTGAAACATTAGCTAAAGATGATGAAAGAAAACAGAGACAAAGAGAGAAACTGTGATGCTCAGTGTAAGTAATTGCTTTAGATCTCAGGGCTTAACTTTCTTTACATAAGAACAGCCATTTTGCATCAGACCAATGGTCCAACTAGCCATGGGCAGTTGGTGCACGTAGGGCTGGGGGAGGCAGGCCCCCAGCCCCACCCCCCTGCTGAGGCCCCCACCATGGAGAGGTGAGGAAGCAAGGCAGTGTGCCGAGCACATGCACTCCCCACCACCATGGGGAGGAGATGGGAGGGGTTGTGTCTGAACGCATGCCCCAGGCCTGGAGCACTGAGGAAGGAGGAGGCCACATGTCTCCAGCCTCCCTGGCTCTGGAGCACAGGGAGGATGAGTGCTGGGGGGGCAGCAACACTCCGCCCCCGTAACGCCTACAGTAGGCATTCTGGGGGTGGAGTGTGGACAGGGCCATGCCTGGCAGTTTGGGAAGGCAAAGCCTTCCCCCGCCTAGTCTACCTGATACCCATGCATCTAGCCCAGGATTCTGTCTTCCAACTCCAGCCAATGATGATTCTTCAGAGGGAATAGTCAGATCAGAACAGACCATCATCAAATGACCCATTTCGTGCCCCCCACTTCCAGCTTCTGGCAGTCAGCAGAAAGGGACTTCCAGATCATGAGGTTGCATCCCTGACCATCTTATCCAATAGCTATTGATGGACCAATCCTCCATGAACCTATCTAATTCTTTTTTTGAGCTCTGGTATGGCCTTCACAATATCTCCAGGCAATGAGTTCCACAGGTTTAACATGCTCACCATAAAATTTGTAATAAATTATTTTTCTGGGGAACCAAAGAGCAAATAGCTGCCTCGCTTCACTCCTATTTCCCTAGACAACCAGTAGTTGCCTGGTGGCTTGAAGTTATGGTCTAGTTACTGAATGCCAGCAACAAAGAGGTCGCCACTAGCTACACCAAGAAAATGCCTGTAAATGTACTCTCATTTTTTTTCTTAAACAAAGCTGAGATGAAGTCTGGTTCATTTTGAATCACACATTTCAGCTATAATGAAGAAAATTGGCTAAATTATCATGTCCTTAATCAAACAAACCTTCCATGAAAGTCAATGGGAGCTGAGTGTCTGTCCTCCTTAGATAATCTCAGCCTTGTAGTTTTAATTAAATGGTCGTGACAGAAAAAATACAAGTATTTTAGGCTTATTCAGATCTAATGTTTCTTTCATTGTCCTACCAGTGCAGGGTTTTCCTGATAGCAAACTGTTGATGATGATTGTGTTAGGGGCTATGCGCAAGTAAAATGTTGTTAGTGTAAGAAGCCTTTCAGGAAACAAAAATAAGATGGAGTTCTATCTTCCACGGGACTGAACTTTATTTTTTTAATCTGAAATGGGTATCATTGACTATATCGTGTACAGCTATACTGAGAAAGAAATTGCTCTCCCTTCCAACCTACAGATCATACTAGAATAACGTTTACTGAGCCAGGAACTCAGAACTGAGCTATGTTGGTGATTTACTAACAAAGGAAATCAGGGCTGAAAAAGGATCTGATCACACTTACCCAGCTGTTGAGGCAAAACCCAGAGATAGCCAGAGTCTTTTCTCACATTAAAACCTGCTTGTCTGTTTTGTCCATTTCACAGAAGCTGCTTCTGATGGGAGGGGGTGAAAACAAACAATATATGTTACTATAGCTACTCTCTCATGGCCAGAGCAGCCTTCTCCCAGTTTAAAGTACAGTCTCAGAAGAGGAAGTTGTTGATGAGTTTGAAGCAGTGCTTCTATTAGGGGGCCAAGCTTCTCCTTGTCTATTTATACTCCCTCAGAGATACCACGGAATCTGCTAACTAAAGTGTTTTCTGCAGAACTGGCCGGTCCTTCAGAGAGCTTAGCAGGCAGAATGCCAGCAAAGGAATAATAAATCCGGAAATCTTTGCGGTCATTTAACTGAAACATGCAATTCCACAGGTATCAAAGTGGATAGAAACATACTGAGGGTCCCATCCCATGCAGCAGTTAAGGTATGTCTAGACTACATGGCTCCATCGACGGAGCCATGTAGATGAGTTTACTAGACATAGGAAAATGAAGCAGTGATTTAAATAATTGCCGCTTCATTTACATCAAAATGGCCGCCGCGCTGTGCCGATCAGCAGTTTGGCGGCACAGCGGGGCAGTCTGGACGCGCCGCAGTCGACAACAGAAGCCTTTGTCGACCGCTCTGGTATGCCTCGTGAAATGAGGTTTTCCGGAGTGGTCGACAAAGGCTTCCCTTGTCGACCGCGGCGCGTCCAGACTGCCCCACTGTGCTGCCAAACAGCTGATCGGCACAGCGCAGTGGCCATTTCGATGTAAATGAAGCGGCGATTATTTATATCGCCGCTTCATTTTCCTATGTCTAGTAAACTCATCTACATGGCTCCGTCGACGGGGCCATGTAGTCTAGACACACCCCTACTGTTCCTTTATGCTGCTCAGTACCTTCCCACTACTGCCAGTGGAGGTGAGGATGCCCAGCACCTTGTAGGATCTAGCTTATGGCTTTACTTTGATGTTAAAGAGAGCCCTTCCTTTGCTATATTCCATTTGTCTAGTGCTTGTGGTTTCGGAGCTTGGCTGCCTTCCTTCTAGTATCTCTTCTGAAGGACTTTTAGTTCCTTAGCCATGTGGTCAGTGATTGACATTCCCCAAGAATTAAATATGTAAATGTAGAAAAATAAGTCAGTTTCTTAAAATTAATTCACTTACGTTGGAGATACAGTAAGAGGGCTTGTCTTCCAAAAATGCAGGCAATTTCAAAATTGCAGCTATAAATTATGAGTCAGACATTGGCCCCTGAATTACGCTTAGGTAAGAATAAAGTTTGAGCAATTCAGATGAGAGTCCATATTCTAGGAATCCTATCTAAACTATGTCAAACTTCTATTCTGTTGCCCAGTTTGCATATTACTGACTCTAATAATCATGCTTAGCACTTAATATCTTCAAAGTCCTTTGTAAACAGGGTTGATTATCATGATGCCTCTTTCGGGTAGGTAAAAATTAGTATCCCCAATTTAGAGATCTGTAAACTGAGGCAGAGTGAGATGAAGTGTCTTACATATCTTATTTCAAGTTTAGGGTGCTGTGTAGACGCACCCTAAGTGTCTGTAAGCAATTTGCTGTACACAAATTGCGTATCTTATTTCAAATCTATTTCGAAATAGCTTATTTTGAAATTTGGCACCAAATTTCAAAATAACACGCTATTTCGAGCCATTCCTTAACCCTCGTGCAACAAGGTTTACTGGGATGGTGAAATAGCGTGCCCGCTATTTTGAAAAATATTTTGAAATACTGGGCAACTTGTGTAGATGCTGGGTAGCTATTTCGGGATAACTCCGGTATCCCGAAATAGCCGTGCAGTGTATACGTACCCTAAATGAGCCACAGAGATGAGACAAATTTTGGAATTCCAGCATAAATCTCAGTAATAATGATAATACCTACCTGTTTTCCTTAGTAGATCTCAAAATGCTTTACAAAAGAGATCAGTATCATTATCTCCATTTTATAGATGGAGAAACTGAGTCAGAGGGGCAGTGACTTGCCTAAAGGCAGGGGGCAGCTGGGAATTGAATACAAATCTCTCCTGTGTTGTCTCCATGTTGTTTCTCTAATTATAAGATAGTCTTTCATCTGAGTGATTAATACGCATTTTTTGAGTAAGTTCTGAATACTGGGATTTATGTAGGCCCATCGGAACACTAAATCTCACTCTGTATACATATTACAGAAGTTGGACAAACAGTGATTTTCCATTTGTTGAAAAGTTTATTTTCTAAACAGTTCGTTAGAAATAATGGGTCCAATACTGGTGTTTTGGACTCCATGCATTTAAAGGGAATACACTATCTTTGCACTGTGATATGGAAGTGAAGAATTGGGCCCAGTATTCAAAATAACTAACAGCCTAACGGTGCTTCAGACTTTAACAAATTAAGCAAATAAACTATTTGGGCTGGGAACAAAAAGTAGCTATTAAAACATTCCTTCTGATATTTTTATTTTGTTTACTCATGAGACCTGGCTCATGCCCCTCTGAATCACATTTAGTCCATATTTGGAGAACTCTGCACCAGTTAGCATACTTACACTCAGGCAAATTTTAGATTTTTTTAATACACTGTGTGCTTTTTCTTATTCTTTTTTTTTCTTCCTTAAACAATTTAAATCAGAAAGTTGCCCCTTCCAGTTGGCTTTAAAAACATGACCAAAAAGGGATATAACTTCTTCACTTAATTAATTGAAACTAGCATTTCTCTTGGTTTTGTTATAGCTTGCTGGTCATCACGTTCCATTCTACATGTCTTCTCTTAAAAATAAAGGAGAAGTCTATGCTGTCCATGAGTTATGATAGGGGGAGCTTTAAAAAGTTTGGACTTTAGGGCAGTTCAAATAAACTGGTTAAAGTTTGGATGCTTTTCCTTATTATTCAGATCTACAAAACTGAGCTGGAAAGAAAGTGAACTTTCCCTTCAGATGTCCAATATTTCCTGCTAAGAGTTTTGGGGGCAATATCCCCAAAAGCAGCAGCTTTTTTTTGCATATTGAACTTCCACGTCTGGTCAGAAATCAGGGACACAAAAATGAAAAATAATGGAGAACAATATTTAACTAAATAGTGCAGACTCTGAAAACACATAAAAAAGTGCAATTTAGGGGGAGTTGCCGCAAAAGGATGAGAGAAGTTATTCTGTTCTCTCCAACTGGCTCATCTGTCCTTACATTCACATTAGGGCAGTGGTTCCCAAACTTTTCGGCATCACGCCCCCTTTTTGATTTTTGAGAAACCCTTACGCCCCTCCCCCCCCAATAGCAGCAAAACTTGTTGAGCCAAAAAAAAAAAAAAAGGAACTGACCAGGGCCAAAAAATAAAAATAGCAGCAAAACTTAGGGGGGAAGAATGACCAGGGGGTGAGGAGGGGCCTGGGTCGCTTCACGCCTCCCTTGGAATTTCTTCACATCCCCCCAGAGGGGCATACCCCCCAGTTTGGGAACCCATGCATTAGGGCTTTGTCTACACTGCTGGCTTTTGCCTGCAGAGGGTATGCGAATGAAGCACTGATTAGCATTTTGTTGTGCTTTTGCATAATCTATGTGAGACGTTTTTGCGCAAGGGGTTTTTGCACAAAAACAAGCAGTGTGGATGTTGCCTTTTTGTTCAAAAACCCCTTTTTGCGCAAGATCCTTATGCCTCTCTGGGAGTTATATAACTCCTATAAAAACTATGTAGAGACTATGACTAGCTGCAAGCAGGATCTAAAGGAATGTGTCCCTTACATCTAGCTAGAAGTGGAGAAAGACCCTGGGTGTGTAAATAGTTTCCTCCTGCTTTGCTTAGGTTTGTTAAATATTCAGCTGATGGAGTGGTATTTTGCTCATTGTAATCAACTTGTCTGGTGTGGAGTCACAAGTTGTGTTAATACTAATTGCAATGTCTGTAATTATTGTGAAAATGCAAAAAAAAAGAAAGACTGTGCTTAACCTGGCTCAAAAGAGGGAGACACTCTCAATTTAAAGAATGAGATGCCGGGTGTGCGCATGTAAATACAGTTTGCTCCTGCTTGCTTATATTTGCTAGATATTCAACTGTTGCAGTGGTGTTTTGCCCACTGCATTCAATTTGGTGGTTGTGGGGTCACAAATTATGTTCATACTAAATGCAGGAATTGTGTGGCGACAGTTGGTCACCAAAGCTTGCAGTTATTGTAGGAATACAGGAAATACAGACTGTGCTTCATCCAGTTCAAAAGGAGAGAGACACTGTCATTTTAAAGGACATTTTGATGGGCAAGAGCTCCACTGCCAGACTTCTGTGAGGTTAAGAGGGGAAGGCAATACTTTGAATCAGCAGGCTACATGCCCTCCAGGCACTGGCTGTAAAACTAGTTCAGCCTGTTTCTCCCCACTGTCTCAATGGTAGCCTCCATAAGGAGTCTCTTATTATTTTAAATTAAATCCAGCAAATGTTGAAATTTCTTGTGGCTGGACTGTGCTTTGGGCCAAGAATTGAAATCAATGAGAGCTGAAATCACTGGGTTTTTGTCCAAAGCCAAATCCACCACAAGCAGGCAGGAGCAGAGGATGAATGGCGGGGTGCCCAGAGAGATGCAACAAGCGGCCAGAACAAGTGGCCAGCAGGGCACGGCAGAGAGCAGTGAGCAGGCAGATGCGAGTGACCAGTGGAGTGAATAAAATGCTTCTTTATCTCCCCTCCGCCTCCTCATTCAGGATGGGTGGTAAACTCTGCAGATGCACCTCTGACCATGGGCAGCAACTGTGAGCAGGGTGCAGAGAAGGGTTGGGCATGTGAAAGGGACATTTACATTGCTGGGACACTTCCCAACCTACTTGGGGTAGGTCTTTTACTCATGGTTTATGTGTATGAACTCTGTGATGATTTCCCAAATTAATGCCACGTTACCTCCCTCCCTGAAAAGTTTCGTTTCTATGCTAAGACTCTGCTTGCAGGTGGGAAAACATTGCCTCTCAGAGGCACCAGGGGGTCATGTGTGAATTTCCCAGGTTACTGGGTGGGAGCTTGAACCAGTTCTGTGTTGGATGGATGGAGAGGAACCCATGGATATTGAATGTGGACCTGGTTGCTCCACCTAGCAGAAGGGTTACATAAGAAAGTTAGATGTCTCTTAATTTCTGTTTGATTTGGGTGTTGTATAAGGCCTCATCTACATTTGAAAGTTGTATTATGATTACTATTTTGGCTAATAGCATGTATTTTTTTTTAGCCGCAATAGTTGGTACAACTCTTCAGTCAGGTCTATGTGTAAAATTTAAAAACAATGCACAGTTCTGTGGACCCTTAAAGGCAAATATATTATATCATGAGCTTTCACAGTTAAACCCCACTTCATCAGATGAGTTGAAGTGGAAATTACAGAATCTAGAGTATACATAACAGCAAAAGCAGTTACCTGTCAACTGTAGGACCAGTATTAATGATGCTAATTGATTCAGGCTGGATGTTTCCCATTCATAGCTTTTGATGTGTAAATGCAAATATCAAAGGTGGGGGAAATTGCCTTTGTAGTGCATTAACGAGTTAATATTTAACTTAATATTAATGTTAACTGGTTAATTTAATATTAACCAGTTAATTTAAGCCCAAATTGATAGCGTCAAATTTGTAAATAAATTTAAGTCACCATAGCTAAATAGGTCAAAAGGTGTCAGAAATCTGCACCCCTAACCAAGAAAGCTATGCAAACCTAACCCAGAGTATAGATACAGGTGGCAAGGCCTATGGCAGGGAGAACTGCATGGTGAGGTGCTGTTCTCAGGCTGGCTTCCTGCCACAAGGCTTGTACAGGGTGCCTGAAGCTTTAAGAGGGGCCAGGAGATAGTAACTATAAAGTCCTGATTCCTTTGGACCGAGTGTCCACCAGGCACCTGTGCTATTTCCTGGAGGCCTCATCTTTCTAAAAAAAACCCCTCCTCCCTGTCCACACACACCTTTTTCCAAAAGAGCTCTTTTGGAAAAAGGCTTCTTCCTCGTAGAAAGAGGATTACCAACGCTGGAAAAACCCCTCTGTTCTTTCAATTTACTTTTGGAAGAATGCAATTGCAGTGTGGACCTAACTCAGGTTTTGTCGGAAAAATGGCCATTTTTCCGACAAAACTCTGCAGTGTAGACATACCTTCAGGGATGTGGATTTTTCACACTCGCAAGAGACATAGCTAGATCAATGTAAATTCCTCGTGAAGACAGTTCTAAATCTGTTTTAATTCACACCTTTTGATATTTCAGAGCAAGTCTGTGCAAAGACACTTGATTCAGAAAAATTCAGACATATACTAAAATAATAAATTATGGTCCCTTTTGGACCAGATGTTCACTTGAAAACTGGACATGTGGCCATCAATGTTTCCTAATCTTTCCCATCCATGTGCAGAATACATTTATATCTGCACCAAGGCATGTGTTCGTACACTACTATTAGAAAAAAAAAAGAGCTGTGAGTACTCTACTAATCAGCTAGGTGGCATTCTTATTTCTCCTGAGCATCCGCACAAATGCCCAGCTTACCAGGAACACTGCTGGCCACCCTACTTTTTAGAGGGACTCCTAAGCCTAGGCTACCTAAGGATGATTAACCCATACTGGTAACACTCTGCTGTAAGGGTGTGTTCAGGAAGCACGGTGCCCCTTCTATGGGCCCTCAGAGACACTACTGCAATGTTCATAGTTAAGAATGTGTCTTCCCATCTTCCAGTGGGACAGATTTCTCATGTTAGTGGGAGCCATGATACTTCAGAGAAGAGTCTACCAATAAATAGCAACTAAAATGCTGGCTAACTTCCTCTGGAGGAGTTGCATGATAAGATGACAGGCAAAATCAGATCCCTAGCCAGAGATCATTTACAGAGCTTTAGTGTGCAAAAAAACAGTAATTTCAAAACAGTACCTCAATTAAGGATAAAAATAATTCTGAAAATAATACACTATGCGCAATGGGAATATGCAAAATATCGTCAGTCAGTTCTTAAGCAACCACAGAGCTGTCAAACATGCAAGCAAGGTAATTCTGCTGTTAATATTGTTGCACATTATAAATATTAATTGAATGACATTCATCATTAGTTTCGTTATTGTTTAGCCTCTATTCCCCCCTTCCCATTTAAATTGGCAAATAATTGGTTTGTTCTGTTCACTTCTGTTCTCATGAAAGAAGATTAATGTTGAAGGGGAAAAGCCGAGCATGTGAAATAACTAAAAGGTTTTAAAGTACAATAACAGTTGGGGTTCTAAGAACATTGCAAGTAAATCTGTAAATTAAGTAATTAACTAGTGGATAAATCATGCACCAAAAAGAGGGTTCATGGCCTTCCAAACTGCTGGCCAGCCTGAAGGTTCCAGGTATCCTTCAGAGATGAGGAAAATGTATCCTTACTGCATATCTTACCACCATGATCCAAGGGAGATATACTGGAGGCTCTGACCAAAGGTAATATAATAGCAGAAGAAAGGCAAGACACTACCTATGGAAAAACTTAAAAAAACAGCGAATGGTCCTGCAGCACCTAAGAGACTAACAAAACATGTAGATGGTATCGTGAGCTTTCATGGGCACAGCCCCCTTCTTCAGATGAATGGAGCAAGGAGTTCCTCTGAAGAAGTGGGTTTTTCCAGTTATAGACTAACACGGCTTTGAGACTGCCTATGGGTAGGACTGCACTGCTGTATGTCAGGAAAAGCCAAAGGACTGGCATGAGGCCTGGCAACCAGTAAACACGGTTCATTAGTAGCTTAGTTGTAGAGTTGCTAGTTACATCATCACTTGTTAATATTCAGTTTTCTGAGACTGGGGCAAATTCTGATAATTATAATGCTGGGCTACATTCCAGGCAAGTGCCTTGACTTTAGTGGTGCTCAGTTGGATTTCCTAGGTGTAATTCAGGTCAGAATCTGGCTCTCTGTGCTCTGTCATCGTATATGCGTGTTTTTCATACAAATAAAACTCTTCATTGTTTTAATCAGTTAACACTGTCAGCAGAATGGTGAGGTAGGAAAGTGTTAATATCCGTTTTATAGCTGGGAAAATGAGTGCACAGAGAGAGTAACATTACTTATAAAGGACACATGGTGAGTCACTTTCACATTTTGCTGTCTGGGAGGAACCAAAGAAAGGATAGTATGGTTTCTCTGTTTTTTTTAAAAAAAGCATGTATGGCCATTTTCATTACTATCAAATTATTCTTTCTACTTGAAAGAACTTTAAAAAAAAGAGGACAATACTTGACACATAACTTTAGGGTTCTGTGAATCCCAGAGGAAACATTTTGCAAATAAAGCCATAAAATGCAGATGTTGGGACGAGCTCAAATCCAGCAGGATAGGTTTGGAAAGAACCCTTTCAACCTATTCCTTTTTTTCTCATCCTCAGGAGCCTTTTTGCTGCTGCTGCTAGCAACAGTCACCCAGCTTCTTAACTTAAATGTCTTAGTTACCCTTTTCTGCCCACAGTTGTGGGAAGAGTGACTAGGAAGCTGTGGGAGGTTTACTGTGCCAACAACCTTAGACCTTGCTCCCTAAGATTTCTTCAGCACGAGGTCTGAAGAGAGTCGTGTAAAGGGGTGAAACTGTACTTGAAGCTGACTGATTATGCATGAATCTGTAGACATCTTTACATATATTACATTGATGATTTAAAAAAGGAACAGAAACTCAAACAATTAAAAGGGTACTGCTCACATTGGCAAAATAGCTAATTATGGTTAGGGAAATGCACCCATCGCCAGGAGAGTCTGGGGCTGGGAATCGCAGACCAGCCCAAGAACAGCTGCAGGCCAGGAGGTCAGGGGACCACTGGAAGCCAGGGCCAGCCCCTGGAGCCCTTTCCTCCATGGACCAGCTGCGGGCGGGAGGGGGCTGCTGGAGGCTGGGGCTGGCCAGTAGAGTCCTACCCTCCCTGCACCCCCCTTCCCCTGCAGGCTGCAGTGCAGGGGGAGGCCAGATGCAGGCTGGAGACAGCCAACAGGGCCCGAGCCCCCAAAGAGGCTGGAGGGCAGGAGGGACAGCTGGAGGCTGGGGTTGGCTTATAGAACTCTGCTGCCCCCCGCCCTCCCAACAAGGTGTAGGGCTGGGGCTGCCCACGGAGCCCTGTCCTCCAGTAGGAGCTGCTGGCTGGGAAGCACAGTAAACTCTCACAGCCCCCTGCCTGATCTGCCTGCTCTGACTCCTGTTCCCCGCCCCCCTGACCTGAGCTCCCAACCCTCCTAGCCCTCTGCCCTCACTCCTGCACCCCACTCCTTGTCCTGAGCCCCCCACACCCAAACTCCTGCCCAGAGTTCTGCATTCTCAGCCCCTGCCCTCCTCAAGCACCCTCTACCCCTTGCCCTCATTCCTGCCCCCATCCCCTTTTTATTCTAGCAAAAGATAGGAAAGCTGCAGATATTGTCTACCAACAAGCTCTATCTAATGTATGATTCACTTTCCTTCATTTATTAATGAAAACTTCTTTTTCCCCCCCTGAAATACAATCATTGAAATAAAGCATGTACATTTTCCTTTTATTTTCCAAACAAACCCCAAAACCCATTACTTCACTTAATGGCCTGAGCGATGCCAGGTATATCTGCTAGTTTACAAATAAAAGAGAAACAAAACAAAATACAAAAAAAGAACCCTACTATTAATGCAACAGAAACAAAAGATACGATTCCACTTATCCACATTTCTCCACAATACATAGTCATATTACACATAGCCTATAATGTATTGTGTTGGTCTTAGACAACACTGCAGAATAAACAGAACATGCAGGGGCCAAGTTAACTGTGCAGTAGGAACCATAACTAGCAACATTTATTGCTTTTGACTAACTGTTTATTTGCTAGGGTTTGAGATCCTCACCGTGCTTCAGCCCCTTTATGCAAGGTAAAGAGTACTATAAGGACCTCATTGTGGCGGGGAAGGGGGTATGTGAATCCCATAGTACAGATGCTGGGAAAAACAACCTTAAGGCTAACTTTCAAGAATCACTTGACAAACCATGGTGCAAGGGTCCTGCTAGGGGCAGGAGGGATGAGTCAAGGGGTATGTCTACATGCAGCGTTTTTCCAGAATAACGGCCACACTGAAATAGTGCTATTTCAACAAAAAGTTGTAATAACGGAGAACTTTCTCCGATGGTGGTAAACCTCATTCTATGAGGAATAAGGCTTGTTCCAAAAAAGCTTTTTCAGAAAAAGACCTGTGTGGCTGCGGAAGAGGGAGTTATTCCGAAAAAAAGAGGCCTCCAGGAAATAACACAGGTGCCCTGCTGGCCACTCCGTCCACACTCATCACAACTCTGTAGTTCCTGTCTCCTGGCAGCTCTTAAAGCCACAGACACCTGGGACAGGGCTTGTGGCAGGAAGCCGACCCTGGGAGCTACAACCCACCACGCGGCTGCCACTGCCACATATCTGGGCACTATGTCCCAGCCACAAGCCCCCCAAAAGCCCACTGGCCCTCCCAGGAAGCATGCCCACAGCTCCCAGGAGCCTGCCAGGAGCAGGAAAAGGCGTGCACCATCCTGGTCTGGGGCAGAGATCCTGGCTCTCCTGGAGGTATGAGGCG
Organism: Rafetus swinhoei; assembly: GCA_019425775.1. Classification (NCBI taxonomy): domain Eukaryota; kingdom Metazoa; phylum Chordata; order Testudines; family Trionychidae; genus Rafetus; species Rafetus swinhoei. The sequence goes on from CM033437.1 coordinate 231,960,330, forward strand.
AAGAGGAGACCCTCCAGGATCTCTGCTCTATACGGCGCAATGCGGACATCTACAGCCAGATGGCTGAGAGCCTGGCCACAAGGGGTCACTACCGCACTCTGGAGCCAGTCCGGAGTAAAATAGAAGAGCCCCAGCAGGGCTATGCCAGGGCCAGGGAGCACAGCTCTTGCTCCGGGGCAGGACCCCCACTCCTGCCCCTATTATAACGAAGTGCACCGCATCCTGGGGGGCGGTTCAGCCACTTCCTCAACCCTGGTGGTGGACTCGGGGTTGGAGACGCCCGTTGTCACCTGCCCAGGGGTCCCAGCCCACGAGAAGGAGGAGGACAAGAATGAAGAGCTGGAGGAGCAGGAAGAAACGGCCAGCACGATCACCACCATAATGTTGGAGCTGGTACTCCAGGGCCTGGATGTCTCCCAGGCATCCTCTGAGGCTGGGGAGGGATCAGCAGGTGAGTGCTCTTCGTTTTTTACACGCACAGGGTGGGGGTGGTGGGCGCTAAGGGGCTGTGATCATCACTCGGCCTTCTCGGCCTGGCCAACCCGCTGTAGTCTGTGAACACGGATGTACATGCAGCGCCAGTCTGAGCCACGCAGCCCTAGGAGGCAGCCCTGGAGCACCCCCTGGCTCCTGCTCATGGGCTCTGGGGAGGCCAGAGACACTTCTGACCCCCGGGAGGGGATGCCCTCCCACCATGTGTCTGTCCCCCCAGGGAGGACACCCTCCCACCACCACCCAGGAAGGAGGCTGGGGACAAGGGCACACACATGCCCGCACACAGACTCTGGGGTGCTGCACATGGCACATGGGCATGCCTGCATGCTCGAGGCACCACCCGCTTCCAGGGACAGCGCTGCCAGGCACAGGTGTGTGCGCGGCCCCCATAGAAGCCCAGGCTGCTTGCGGCCCCTCTCCCAGCCATGGGATCCCAGTGGGGCCGGACACTTCCCGGGATGTGGGATGGGTGGGGAGGAGCTTGGTCCCCTGGGCACCTCTGGTCCCCTGTGAGGCAGGGCCCGCTGTCCAGGCCACACATGGCCTTGCTCCCAGGATATCATTGTCCTCTAGCCTGAGGACTGTTGCTCTCAGCTCGCTGATGAGGGCAAGGCCTCAGGGACGGTGTCTCCAGGGATGACTGACCACCTCTCTTTATTCTACCCAGCTGGACCAGCCGTGACTGTGGGACGATCACCACCAGCAGAGCCAGATGCCTGACCCTGGGGGAGCAGCAGACATCGGAGAGTCCAGAAGGACCTCATGAGGAAGTGCGTGTCCGTCCTCCAGGACATGCAGTAGTCACTGGTCCAGAAGGTCTGCGATGATGAACAATAGCGGGTCCAGATGTGGACCAAGCTGCTGCAGCAGGGCCACAACATGTGTGCCACCGCCTCAACATGTGCCTGAGAGATGATGGCCTACCTGGCTCCTGTCCCTGCTCCAGACCCTGTCCCTTCTGCCATGCCTGACCCTGCTCCAGCCCCCCCTCCTTCTGCCTATCCCACTGTTCTCCCAGGACCTCCCCACTCCCGAAGTCACTGAGGTCCCCGGACACGAGGTGGAACTACCACCCGAACCATGCACCAGTCTCAGCCCTAGCTCTGAGCCTTTCCTCCCCACTCCAAGGTTCTCAGCCCCTCCTCCTCCTTCCCCACATCCAGGTTCTCAGCTCCCCCTCCTCCCCAGGTACTTTTATCACAAAAAATGAACAGACTTCTTTTTTGAACACAAAACTGTTGTTTTTATTGACTATACAGGGAAGGGAAAAAAGGGAGGAGTTGTGGGAAAGGCAGAGGGGCAAGGCACAGGCCCCTAGTGGGGAGAGTTACTGGGGTCCTTTAGAGAAACTCTCCCTCAGGGCCTGCCGGATGTGCACCCCCAGTTGATGGGCCTGGCAGATGGCAACTTTGCGTGGCTGCTCAAAGGCCTGTCTCTCCTGGTTGGCCTCTGCCCCCCACCCCGGCAGGAAGGCCTCCCCCTTCCTCTCCACAATGTTGTGAAGAACTCAACATGCTGAGACTACCTGGGGGATGTTGTGCTCCCCCACATCGAGGCGGGTCAGGAGGCACCTGAACCATGCCTTGAAGTGCCCAAAGGTACATTCCGCCTGGATGCTGGCCTTTCCCAGGCGGGCAATGAAACGGTCCCTGATTGGGTCCAGGTGGCTGGTGCATGGCTTCATAAGCCAGAGCATGAGGGGCTGTGTCCCCCATGATGCACAGTGGCATCTCCACATCCCCAACCCTGATGTTGCGCTCAGGGAAGAAAGTGCCAGCCTCCAGGTTCCGGAAGACAGGGTGTCATGTGCTCTCCCTGACCAGCTGACGAAAATGTCACTGAACTGTCTGTGGTGGTAGACCAGGGCCTGCAGGATCATAGAAAAATAGTCCTTGTGGTTTATGTATTGGGTAGCACGGTGTTCTGGGGCATGGATGGGGATGTGGGTTTCATCTATCGCCCTACCCCCGCAGTTGGGGAAGCCCAGGGCGGCAAATCCAGCTACGATGGGGTCCAGGTCTCTCAGGCAGATGACCTTGCGCAGCAGGACAGTGTTTATGGCCCTCACCACCTGCAGAAGAAGACAAACACACAAAAAACAAAGGGTGTGCCTGAGCCCTTGGGAGTTCTCCCTCCTTCTCCCCCCCCCCCCCACAAACACCCCAGGAGCCCTTCCCCAAGGCTCCCTTTCTCTCCTCCCCCCCGCCATAAACACCCCAGGAGCCACTCCCTATGAAGCCCACCTCCCCCTGCAGGGCTGTGAGAGGGTGGGACTTGACTGCAGAAGCCCCTGGGGAAAGGGCTTCACCCCACCACCCTTAGCCCACCTCCCACACCCCCCAACCCCCTTTCCCTAGGGTCCCCCTTTCCAGTACTCCCCCCCCCCACCTCCAGGGACTGCAGCCCGAGAGTGCTTACCTCCATGAAGAGGGCCCTGACAGTGGATTTCCCCATGTAAAACTGATTTCCCACAGACCGGAAAACTGTCTGGTATGACAAGATGCCAGACGGCAATGGCGACCCACTTCTCCAGGGGATGGCGGGTTGCATCTGGGTGTCACATTGACGGAGGGCAGGGGCGAGCCAGGCACACAGCTCCATGAAGGTGGCCTTCCTCATATGGAAGTTATGGAGCCACTGCTGGTCATCACACTGCTCCATCACCAGCCAGACCCATCAGTCAGAACTGGTGTCCAGCCTCCGGAAGCGTCTCTCTCTCTGTGGGGTGTGGTTGCAAGGACATTGTTCCCACACATAGGCAGAGGTTTTCAAATATGGGCTCTGAGTTGAGCTCATGCAGGGCCATGAAGGCCTCCTGCAGAAACTGCTGTAGAAACTGCAGCATGGCCATGTGGGGCCATCGCATGCCCAGAGGCAGCTCCGGCTCCATGGCAAGGAGTGCTGTGGTGTCCTGAAGCAGGGCGACCAGAGCACACACTGCGAATGCTTTGCTGTCCCTCAGAGAAGTAGGCAAGCAAGCAGAAGAAGCTGAGAAAGGGCTGTCCGGGGGGGGTCCCTTTAATAAGCACACGTCTCAGATAGCCTTAGGCAACAGCACCCGGAAGCAACTGCTGACCTAATGCCCTGCCTGAACTGGTTCCGGGTGGCCTTAAATGTGAGATAGCATCCAATCAGTGTGGAGGCTATCTTTTTAAAAAGCACATCGCTATTTCGTTGCGCTTTTTGCGTGTGGATGCTCTCTTTTGAAATAAGCCTTTCCAGAAGAGCTCTTCCGGGAAAAGCTTCCTCCAAAGGAAGCCTGCAATCTAGACATAGCCAAGGTGAGGCCTTAGCAGCGCTGAGATCCCTGGGAAGCTTCTGAAACCTGTCAATCACTTAGCCCCCACCACAGCTGTCTTTGTTACACTGGGAGCTTTGGCAGGCCCAGAGCTGCCACGGACTGGAAAGCACAAAGGTGGCTTAAAGTCAGCACGAGCCCCTGACCTCCCTGGGACTGTGAGTTCTGTGTTCTGCTGCTTAGAGTACATCTACATTGCAACACTATTTCGCAATAACTAGGGCTATTCCGAAATAACTTAGTCCGCGTCTACACAGCAGGCAGTTATTGCGAAATAGTGTCAAAATACTGTGAAGCTGGAGGACTTCCTTCTCCAACTCATGCAACCTTCATTGTACGATGAGTAAGGGAAGTTGGAGGAAGAGTGGTCTGTTTTGAAATAAATGCTGTGTAGACGCTCCCTATTTCAAAATAAGCTATTTCAAAATAAGATACGCAATTGATATAGCGCAATTGATATAGCTTATTTCAAATTAAGCCCTGCAATGTAGACGCACCCTTAGAGGTGCAATACAGAATTGAACCCCAGGATTCTTTCATTTTATAAATAAAATACATTAGAAAACAAGCACAGAATTTATTTTGAATATAACTAAAAGATTAAAAACCACATTGCTAACTCTTAATGCAAATTGTGGGTTTTCAATTTATTTACCATTAGCTTGAACCTCTCCAGATGAGCGTGTCTAAAAACAGGGAGGGATATGGCACATGTCCCAATAATGCCTGGCAAGGCTCCTGAAATGCCTCCTTTCTTTCTGAGACAATTTGGGTGGGAATGGCACTCAGTGAAAATCCCAAGACTTGATGCCACAGCCTGCCCTTTTAAAGCATAAAGATGTACAATGTGCATTCTCTTTAGTACTGTTCTCAGACACAAAGTATTTTGAACATTGGACTGAGAGATCCATAATTGGAGCCATGTAGTAAGAAAATTAAAATACTCCAGGAACAGGCTTAAAATGTTTTTCTTTGCTCAGACATATCATTTCTCTCTCCCGCTGGTAGTACAGGAAGGGGGGAAAACACTGTGGGACCTTCATAAAGCTACTCAAAGCAGTAAATAAAAAAAAGCTGTTGATAAACTGTGAGATGCTATTTGTTGAATATAACTTCTAACTAAGGATGATATTCTTTTCAGCTATCCCAATTTTTCTGTTAATTGCCATCACATGCTTTTTAAAAACCATATTGCTACAAATACACATTTAAGATTTAATTACACATTCTTATCTACTCACTTGTGCCAAGCACACAGCCTACTGTAACAGATTAATGCTCCTAAAGTTGTTACAGGAAGGTTAAATAAAGTGTTATTTTTATTATATTGAATATCTTTATGATGCTAACACATAGACCACTTGGTGATACCACAGATGTGCCAGGTGCTTATCTCAAACAGGTGATTTTGGCAATCATCTCTCACCTTTTCCTCACCTCCCATTTATTCTACTATGCATAAGACATATATCCCAGAAAGCATTTCCTTGCATACATTTAAGAGTACAGTATAAATTCAAGGCATCCTAAGGCTGTGCTTTAATGGAATGAGATCTGATTTTTCTAAACCAATATAAATTTTGCTTTGGAAGCTTCTATATGTTTTAGTTAGTGACCATTCCTATTTAGAAGATACCTCTTCATCACTTACAAGTTGTCTCTAATTATAGTTCACAGAGAAGGTAAGTAAATGTAAAATATGCAGCTTTTAAAGAAAGAGAGATTCTATGAAAAGCGGTTAGTGTACTATTCAGTAGTCATAGTATTCAGAAGACTAGAAATACAAAAAAAAACAACAACAAATAGTCTTGCAGCACCTTAAAGACTAACAAAACATGTAGCTGGTACCATGAGTTTTCGTGGGCACAACCCACTTCTTCAGATCAATGGAGGGAAGGCTGAAGGAATTGGGTTTGTTTAGTTTAGAAAAGAGAAGATTGAGGGGGGGGACGTGATAGCAGTTTTCAGATATCTAAAAGGGTGTCATAAGGAGGAGGGAGAAAACTTATTCATCTTGGCCTCTGAGGATAGAACAAGAAGCAATGGGCTTAAACTGCAGCAAGGGAGGTTTAGGTTGGACATTAGGAAAAAGTTCCTAACTGTCAGGGTAGTCAAACACTGGAATAAATTGCCCAGGGAGGTTGTGGAATCTCCATCTGTGGAGATATTTAAGAGTAGATTAGATAAATGTCAATCAGGGATGGTCTAGGCAGTATTTGGTCCTGCCGTGAGGGCAGGGGACTGGACTCGATGACCTCTCGAGGTCCCTTCCAGTCCTAGTATTCTATGATTAAAGGTCCAGTTTCAAAATAAATAGGGGATGGGGCGGCGGGGGAAGGGGGTGAGAGAAGGGAAAAAAGGGAAATAAAGAGTCTGTTAGAATCTCCATGCTATATGAAGCTGATAGAGAAGGTGCAAATTGTTCTTAAGTACCCATTGTTTGGTTTTTTTATGTCATTAGGATGTGGAATGTAGTGGGCCGTCCAGCCAATGTCTTTATTCATACCTTTGTGATAGGAGTCAAACCTGTAAATGAAGTTAAGTTCCAAGGCTTCCCTGTGTAGTTGGCTTGTGGAATTGCCCTGAAACAGTACGGTGACTTTGAGATCCATTAATGAGTGCCCGGGCAAGTTAAAATGTTCCCCAAAAGGTTTCTGTGTGTTACCTTTTTGGATATCTGATTTGTGTCCATTAATTCTTTCCTGTAGAGACTGTCCAGTTATGGTTGGCAAAGCAAGTAGTGAAAAGTCAAAAGCTTCAGCTTCATTCTTCAGCTTTTGATGAATTTTTTTTCAAACATAGGTTTTCTTACAATGTTACAGAACAGTCTTCAGACTTGGCTTGACTGATGTCTGAAGAAGCTTTACCAAACAAGCCAAGTTTGAAGTTTAACATTTGATTAATGATCTGAAAGTTTAAAGTTTTAGGTGAATTTGTAAGCCCTGTTTCTAAAAAGTCCTTTCACAAAGGCTGATGGAAGCCAATATACAGAAACAAAAGACAGGACTATGCAGCACTTTAAAGACTAACAAGATGGTTAGTGCTGCATAGTCCTGTCTTTTGTTTCAGCAAGACCAGACTAACACGGCTACATCTCTATTACTATAATACATGTACAGGAGACTCTTGTGATTTGCAGACTCACTATTTGCAGTTCCGCATATTCCTGGGTGTCTTCTTGCCTTGAGGGGTGGGGAAGGCGCAAGTCCAGGCCCCTGCACTGAGTTCCCTGCAGCTCCCATCCCCCCGCAGTAAGTTTGGGAACTGCAAGTAGCTCACCGTGAGGGCCAGGAGCCACGTCCCCCAGTATTCACAAATATCACCATTTGTGGTGGTGTCTGGAACACATTCACTGCGAATGACGAGGGTTTCCTATATCTAGTCCAAAAATCTAGTGCTACAGTGACTGGAAAAAATCCCATTGCAGAGAGGATTGGACTCATGAATCAAACTTGTGACTAAACTTGTAACTTTCTGTGGTATCCTTTCAGTCGTTGACTCATGGTACATGTCTTTTTTAAACACAAGAATGTAAAAATATATTTAAAATAAAAGGCAGGAAGAACTCATTTAGAGAAACATCTTCTGCCTGATGCATGGAAGTTACACCCACATCACTCATTAATGTTAATGGGAGTTGTACAACTAACTCCTCACACAACGCCCTGAAAATCTGCCTCTGATTCTCAAAGAAGGAGGCGGATGCCTCACTTGTACAGGACCCCTGCCAAATCCAGAGCACTGAAGCTGAGCAGGGGTAATCAAACCTCCTGCTTCAGAACATAAGCTATTCACTGCAGGGCTTGGACAAGGGATTTTTCCTCACAACAGTGCATGTTTGGCCTGCTGCATTGTAGGATTCCTCCTTTTCCTGAAGCACCAAATGTGTTTTACTAATAGACTTTGCTCAGTCTTTTCCAAGTGCTCCAAGGAAGTTCAAAATTAAATGGCAGCTGTATGGGTCAATCACTCCAATATGTTAGCTATATTAACCGTAGATAACTAATAATATAGAAACAGTTTATGAGATCTGTTTCTGAAAACTCCTTTCACAAATGCTGACGGGAAGAGATGGCCCTTTTTAGAGATGAAGCCAATATCTATCTCAAAAAATCTAGTGCTATAGAGATGAAAGAAATCCCTCTGCAGAGAGGATTGTATTCATGAATCAAATTTTGACTAAACTTGCAACATTGGTATAAAGTAGTCTTGGTGTAAATGAAAGTCAGGACCCAAATGTTTTCGAAGTGTTCAAGTCTATAGTAAGTTATGCTTTCCAGTCTGGTAAGGTAAAGTGACTGTAAAGTGGGTATAAATGCAATTTTACACCAGAAAGGTCTAAAGGAGTCTTAGTATAAATGAGAATCTGAGCCGTTGTATTTATTCCTTGAAACATAAAGGTCAATGATCCATTGTTGTACACTGTAAACCTAGGCAGCTCACTGCTGCACACGTCTCCTTCCTTCTTTCTTTCTTTCTTTCTTTCTTTCTTTCTTTCTTTCTATACCTACCTGAAACCCAAGAGAACTTTTACTTGGAAAAAACCTCTTGTTCTATGTATTACGATGACAATTTAAAATTATAAATATAAAAGAAATATTAATAGCTAACTAACATTTTGCTTTGTGGGATTATAAGGTTGACTAACTTTTGGTAATGGTTTTTTATTACTAATGCCCTATAGCAATAAATGATCAAATCTATTACACGTGACTAACTATAGCATTTGTTGCTATCTCCATGATTCAGTGGTAGCTAAAGAGTTTCCAGATATTTCATATTGTTATACACTACAGTTAGACGTTCAGTATTCCCTAGTTCTGAATAATAAAGTCAGCATGTAGATAAGGTGCTGATAGCAGAAAACTCTGTTTCTTCTATTCATGGCTCCACATGGCTGAACTTGCTGTGTATTCATGACCAAACCCCTTCAGCTCACTGCCTGAGCTTCCCCATCTATATCTCAAAAGTAATAACACTCTCCTTTGTGAAGTATTTTGATACTCTTGGATGAAGAATACTTGCCAAGACCGAAGTGTTACCAATTGTAGCTGTGGCTTTGCTAAATCCTAAGTAAATAATACAGAACAGCTGAAAATTGAGAACGTTTGCTTGAAAATAACATAGAAAGCTTTCTTCAGTATAGTCTTCCTTTCCTCACTCTCCTTTTTATTATAATTACAAAACAGTTATGACTATGCATCTTTGGTGCATTAGATCTGGAAGCACTTACTTGTCCCATATGAAAAAAAACCAAAATGTTATATTTAAAAAATAACTAAAACAGCATTTTTTCATGTTTTCATTTTTTTTAACATTGGCTTAGAAAAATGTTCAGGAAGACTAGGGTAATCAGGCCTGTGAATATGAAAATACAAGTGAGAAAGCAATACAAATGAAAAATGGAGAATCCCGCAGTCCTTTCCCACAAATTGTGAAACAGCAAGTACAGTTTCCTAAACTTTAGACTATTTTAGACGGGATTTAAGCAAAATCGAAGAAAGGGATGGGTGACTAACTCACTAAATCTGCTTTACAAATCTCATACTTGCTATAACTATCTTAGGGGTGTGTTTTTAACAGAATTCGTTATAACAGTATAATTCCTAGTGTAGCATTATGCCAAAAGCAATAGGTATTTGGTGAAAATATACTTGATACAAAACTCATACACTATATTTAACACAAGTTTGTATGTAGAGAATGATTCCTAATCAAGTTCAGTCCCATAGAGGTGCTCTAGTGCTCTTTGTATAGAGTGGCATAGTGCTATTACCATGATTCTCATGCATGCTGTCCGTATGTTTATATACACACATTCTATGTACAGTTGTAAGATGACGACATTACTCATGAATACAAACATTCACAGGTGATTATAAAGGTTTTGTCAAGCAAATGGCAATAATAACTTTATGCTGCACCATCAAATACTGTAGCTACCTATTTATCTTATTTTGTTAAATCTTTTTACTCCCTATTTGAAGTACACTATTTACTATGGACTGGATTCTGCACCTTTCCTCACTCTGAGTAGTTCCTTATGTACTGAGTAAGCACAAATAAAATTATAGTTCCTGCCCCAAAGATCTAAAGTAGCAACATAGAGATCATGGTCTTGAATCTGCTGTGTCCTCTTGGTCGGTACAGAAAAAAAAGGAGTTGATTAGAGTTACAGCAATCTAGGGGGATTTGAACCTTTGTAGAATAAGAAGGGCAGACTGCAGCTTCACCTTGTTCCCTCCTCTCCTGGCATGCCCCCTTAAGCAGGCTTTATATCAGAAGAGGCCAGGGATTTTTTCTACCTATGCCAGAAGAATTCTTCACTGGCCAACTCTGGCCAGAATGTAGCCATCTTGTGCATGATGGAGAAGAGGGAGAATCTGGCCCAATGCACCAATTTTTCAATCTGTGAAATATGTATTATAATGCCTCTTAGAACAGCGTACAGAATAGCATTAATGTTTGTGAAGTGTTCCTTAAAATACCATTTGATTATTATTCTTTATATTTGTGTTATAATAGCATCTGGAGTGTACTGCAGTGTGCTATATACAAACATATGAAGAAACAGTCTCTGCCCTGAAAATCAGACTAAAATTTTCAATGCATTCTGATATGTCCTCACTAAAATCATCCAGACACCCTGGTCTATGTCAGTAAAATCTTGCAGCAGAGAAACTTTGCAATTCCCTGACTTCTAGACTGCAGTAATGTATCAGGGGCCATGTTGTTCAGTGTGCTTGTTTATCTTGGGTTCAGCTGATGTGCTACAGAAATACGTTAGACCCTTAATCCCAGTAGGAAACTGAAACTGTGAGAAAGACAAAGTCTGGCTGACCTCCTACAAGAACAAGCAGCAAATCCTGCTGAGAAACAGCAGTAGCAAAAAACATAAGGTATTACCACAGAGTTCTGTCTTGGAATATGACAACTGTTTGAAAAATGCAATGATGGAAGGAGTAACAGTTACCCCCTCCCACTTCATCTGCGTTAAGCACATAACAAATGGTCAATTGAAATCTATACTGGTAATAGTGTCAATGAGGGATCAGGTTTATACATGATACTTCCTCAATTTGTTATGCCTCATTAGCATTGTGGCTTATTACATAGAACTACACAGTTCCCAGGCATTCCCTCCTGGGTTGTCCTGATGGATAATGGAAATAAAGAAAGGAAAGGCACGGGTGATACAGTGCACTCACCACATTTATCAAGGGTATAGTTAGCTTGGTTAGGTATGCTTCACATTTTCTACCAGAGTCACATATTGATCTGAATTAATAGTCGTGCTCACTTTGCACTTTCCCGGATAGCCCCATCCACATCTGGAGCTAACAAATAGACAACCTTATTCTCAAAATGTATTATGCCAGGAGAGAAGGCAGCAAATATGGTTGTACATCAGAAGTCGAATGCTCCCCTCTGTTTGAGCCATTTTCTGTTGCCCCACTGGAGGCAAAATTTTATTGGCATGTAAATTTAATTGCTAAAGGCTTTACTGATCTTGAAGTTTATTTTAATAACTAAATGACTATTCTAAGGGACAGGGTTCGTAGTTTTGTTCAAATGGAATCAAGTTTTGTTTCTGCAGTTTGCTTTTCCCACACTTAGCTGCATAGGCATAAGAACAGCCATACTGGGTCAGACCAAAGGTCCATCTAGCCCAGTACCCTGTCTGCTGACAGTGGCCAATGCCAGATGCCCCAGAGGGAAGGAACACATCAGGTAATCATCACGTGTTTCCTCTCCTGTCATCCATTTCCAGACAAATGTGCACAGGCTAGGCACACCATTCTTACCCATCCTTGCTAATAGATTCATGGAAGTTAGGTCCATCAATGGCTATCAAGCTCTTTTTTGAACCCTGTTAAAGTCCTAGTCTTCACAACATCCTCTGGCAAGGAGTTCCACAGGTTGACTGTGAGCTGGGTGAAGAAAAACTTCCTTTTGTTTGTTTTAAACCTGACGCCTATTAATTTCATTTGCTGACCCCTAGTTTTTATAGCATGGGAATAGGTAAATAACTTTTCCTTATTCACTTTTTCCACACCAGTCATTATTTTATAGACCTCTATCATATCCCCCCCACCCCTTAGTCTCCTCTTTTCTAAGCTGAAAAGTCCAAGTCTTTTTAATCTCTCTTCATATGGGACCCGTTCCAAATCCCTCATCATTTTTGTTGCCCTTTTCTGAACCTTTTCCAATGCCAATGTATCTTTTTTGAGATGAGGCGACCACGTCTGTACACAGTATTCGAGATATGGGAGTACCATGGTTTTATATAGAGGCAATAAGATATTCTCTGTCTTATTCTCTATCCCTTTCTTAATGATTCCTCACATTCTATTTGGTTTTTTGACTGTCACTGCACACTGAATGGATGTTTTCGGAGAACTATCCACAGTGACTCCAAGATCTCTCTCTTGAGCAGTTGTAGCTAAATTAGTCCCAATCATATTGTATGTATAGTTGGGATTATTTTTTCCAATGTGCATTACTTTACATTTATCAACATTAAAGTTCATTTGCCGTTTTGTTGCCCAATCACTTAGTTTGAATCACTTTTTGAAGCTCTTCACAGTCTGCTTTGGTCTTAACTATTTTGAGCAGTTTGGTATCATTTGCAAATTTTGCCACCTTACTTTTTACCCCTTTCTCTAGATCATTTATAAATAAGTTGAACAGGATTGGCCCCAGGACAGACCCTTGAGGGACCCCACTAGTTACCTCTCTCCACTCAGAAAACTTACCATTTATTCCTACCCTTTGTTTCCTGTCTTTTAACCAGTTATCAATCCATGAAAGGACCTTCCCTCTTATCCCATGACAATTTACTTGACTTAAGAGCCTTTGGTGAGGGACCTTTGTCAAAGGCTTTCTGGAAATCTAAGTATACTATATCCACTGGATCCCCCTTGTCCATATGTTTGTTGACTCCCCTTGAAGAACTCTAGCAGATTAATAAGGCATGATTTCCCTTTACAGAAACCACGTTGACTTTCCCCCAACAAATTATGTTCACCAAATAATGGTCTCATGTATGCATCCCAAGAGTGGCACTATATAAACCTGTGTGTTAGTGTGGATGCTCCACTGCTGCTATTTCAACATAACCACTTCCCAAAGTCATTCAAAGTAATCACTCCCCAGTGCTTCCTGGGGCTGTAAGTTGAGGTAGCACTTCCACGTTAAGGGAGCCTGTCTCAGATTAATTTCAAGGCTTCCCTGTAGTGTGGACACACTATTTTGAAATAGGGCATGTCTCCACTAGGACACTATTTTGAAATAACAACTCCCAAAACAACTAAGGTTATGTCTACACTACAGCGTTATTTCGAAATATCTAATTTCGAAATAGTTATTTCAAAATAGCTTATTTCAAAATAACGCGTCTACACACAAAAAGCATTTTGAAATAGCTTTTTGCTATTTCGAAATAGCACGTCTACACTGAGTGGATGCTGAATCGCATTCAAGGCCAGCTGGAACCAGGTCCGGCAGGGTATCAGGTCAGGAGTTACTTTGTATGGCTGCTGCCTGAGGCTATATGAGGCCTGTGCTTAAAGGAACCCCCCCTTCCCCGGACAGCCGGTTCTCAGGTTCCCCTGCTTGCTTGCCTACCTCGATGAGGGCAGCAAAGCATTTTGTCTCTGAGTGTTCTCACTTGGGACACCACAGCACTCTGCAACATGGAGCCAGAGCTGCCCGTGGGCACTCTGGTGCTTCTCTTGGACATATTGCTGTGAGCCTGGCTGCACTTTCTGCATGCTGCCATCCGGTAGGTCCATCGGGGGGCTGTCAGCATCCAGGAGGCCCTGCGGGAGAGCTTCCACCCTGAGGAGCACTAAGAGCCTCCCAGGTCTGCCCCACTGGGGGCTTGTGCCTCATTCCTCCCTCACATCCTTCCACTTACCCCTCCCTAACCCCCCTTCCTGATGTAAAATAAAATACACATATTTTCATGAACACAAACTCTCTTCATTTAACAAAACTGGGGTGAAACTCTGGTGAGACTGGGAAAAGAGGTGGGAGAGGGGAAGAGAGAGGGTGGGAGAGGGGAAGGGGAAACCTGGGAGGAGGGAGCTGGAAGGGGAAAGCAAGGGGAAGAAGGGGGAGGGGAAAGTCAGGGCACAGGGTTGGGGGTCTTGCCGGACCAACTTGATTTTCATGCGAACCTGCTCCAGGGTTCGCATGTGGCCTTTGGTGGCCAGGCTGGCAGCTATCCTGCCATAGACGGCCATGTTCCTCCATCTAGTGCAGAATTCATGGACGTTGGGAGCATCCCCCCAAACCTGAATAAGGTCCACGATTTCCACCCTGGACTAGGAAGGCGCCTGCCTTTTCTGGGCCCTGGCAGGCTCCTGGGAGCTGGCAGACTGCTCGTGGGGAGCGGTGAAGGGCTGGCTGCCAGTGGCTTGCTGGCTCATGTTTTGGGCCACTGGGTCATGGGCAGTGACTGCTGGCTCTGGGCTGGCAGGCTTGGAGCTGGCACAGGCACCGTGGCCAAAGTCTACCCCTTTAAGGGCTCCGGGGAAGGGGGAAGGAGGGAGGGAGAGGAGTGTTCTTGGTTGAGGCCAGAGTTGCCACCAGGGCACCCTGGGAAGGTTGGAGGCCCCCTATTTCGAAATAAGTGTCTACACAGCACTTATTTCGAAATAGCAATTTTGAAATTGGCATTATTCCTCGTGGAATGAGGTTTACCAATTTTGAAATAAGCCCTCCGCCCTCTGATTTAATTTCAAAATAACGGAATGGCTGTGTAGATGCTAGGATAGTTATTTCAAAATAACGTCTGTTATTACAAAATAACTTTGCTTTGTAGACATACCCTAAGAGACTAGCTGCTGCAGTCTTTGGGTAGAGCAACCCTCTGAAGCCAAGAAGAAAAAAATCACATATTTTTGACTAATTATGGATTTTGCCATAATTTAGGCCAAACTCTATGCACCTGAGTTTGAAGGCATCACTGCAAGGGAAAGATTTAGTTATTTTGGACTCAGGAGCCCTGGACTCCTTGCCTTTTGTTCCATCTGCAAGTCATTATCAGAGGTACATTTTGGTTCATAGTTTACATTGTTTTTAGTATTATTTTATACCATGTTACAAGATGGGAAGGGAAGCTTTCCGAGAAGGAAATAGGGCTTTAAGACTTTGGGGGAAACTATGACTTGAAGCTAATAAATGTTTCCATGTGACTAGGATGGAGGGATGAATAATTTGTACCTCTATCACAAATCATCCTGTAAGGAAGAAGGGAATGGAGTTTTCCATTTAGCAGTCAAGGGGGAGCAAAGGGAATGAGAAGTGAGACCCAACCAAGAGTGGTAGGAACCAGCCTAGGATGAACCAGCAATTAATTACCGCGGGCAGGTAGTTCGAACTACAGGCATTTAAAAATGGCACCCGCCCGTGAACATGCAAATGAAGCCCAGGATATTTAAATCCCGGGCTTCATTTGCAAGTTCGAATGCCTACATTAGCCACCCTAGTTCGAACTAGGGTGGCAGTGTAGACATACCCTGAGATATTTGAACTACCTCCTTCATATCTGTGACTGTTAATTGAGATTCCCAGTGATGATTTAAATGTCAAGAATGTTGATTATTTCACTCATCATGGAGGAAAGGTGAAGGAGAGTAACAGATCTGCATACCTTACCATGAGCAGGGCCACATTCTCGTGTCATATGGTTAGTACATGATGCCACTTTTTTTTTCTCCAATCAAGAAGAACCCAAGTCTAAAGAGCCAATAGGCATATTTGTGCTGTACTTGGGGGAACTAAGATGAAGAAGCCCAGAGATCATACAGTCATATTAGTGTCATCATATTTTAGTGACTTGCATGGGCAAGATTTATGGGAAGAATTTCAAAGAGTAACCACCTTCTTTCTCCCAATTCTACCTGTCTAAAGTCTCCCAATTCTACCTGTCTAAAGTCTCCCCAGTCTACCTGTCTAGTTAGAACCACTCCTAGAAACAATGAATGGCCAAAATTTTCAAAAGAGGTCTCAGAATTTGGCTGCCCAGTTTGAGAGCCTTGAAGGTCTGAAACTACTTAGAACTTTTTAGCCAATTACTCTCAGGCTAAGATTAAAAACCTCTTTTGTTGTCAAAGGTAATTCAAAGTCCTAATTTGTAGAACAATGTCCTGATGTATCTGGAGGTATGGATGCTTCAACTTTCTGTTTATTTCAGTTAAACTAAATTTGGATTTTTCCTGTCATAATAAACTGCACTTCTTCACGGCAGCAACCATGTTTCATTAATTTCTGGACAAATGATTACAGATCAGAATTGAAAAGCTTAAAAAAAGACCATTACAAATTAACGAATCAGTTAATATAAGCCAGTTATAAACAAGCAACAATCTTTTTTGCTAGAATCATAATTCAAAGCCAATTCTAAAAGTGGTAAGAATAGTATTAAATATATCTCTCTATCTTTTTAACCTTTATACAGACAGCAGGAGCATTGCAAGTTAAATTTGCATTTCATAGCAGGAAATAAAACCATCCCACACAGATATGATAAATCATCAGAAGAACAATGAGATGCCCTGACACATGCATATGTTTTTTCTAAAATCACAGAAAATGAAAATGAGACAACTCCATCTCCATTTCAAAGACTTATTAACCATAACTAAGCCTTCTGCATTAGGAGCAATCTCACTGAAATCTGAACAACTCATTCATTTCCATCAGTGATTTCCCGCTTCTTTTTTTTTTTTACAATTAGCTGTCCTAGTTTTAAAACAAAACTGTTTTCAGTTACATAGGTGTAAAGGGGTACAGGCTAATTTTCAGTGCTAATTTAACTAAGGCCAAAAAGAATCAGAGTTCTAGCAAACATACTGTATCAGAAATATTCATCTCTAGTTTAATTCTACTGGTTTCCCCAAAGACACAACAAGGATAAAACTCTTATCTTTTAAGTAGAATTAGTTAGGAATTTTCCATCATATTGACTTGCCAACAAAAATAAATTCTCTGTTGGAAATTTTTTTATTGATTTTTTTGGGGGAAGGGATGGAGATGAGACAATCAAAATGAAATATTTCATTTTGGATAGTTTGAATCAAATGGAAATATTTCACTTCTTGAATCATCCCTAAATATTTTGTTTTTGAATCAGCTCAACAAAATTAAACTGTGTTTCATTCACTTTCTTATCTTATGGGAATTGTAGTTCCTGCCCTTCCGTGGGTCCATCTGTAACTTTACAATAGTTTGAGTGAAATGCCTCCAACATTTTAGTGGTGAGGGAGAGGACATAAAATTCAAAGATGGAGCTTCACTCTAACTTTACTATGGACCATTTTAAACATGCAGCATTATGCTAATACAGTCTTTTCATATGGTGAAGGCTTAATCCTGCAAATACGAACTTGAAGGCTTGCTACCCAGAATAGTCCCACTTGGTTTAACTGCACTATAATGTTTTGTCATTTCATAGGACTATAATCATTGTAGTAAATACTACATGTGGAAATTAGTGTTTGTAGTAGCAGACCCTTAGGTAGTTAGACACTTAAAATCAAATACAAAAAATATATAAAGTAGCTCTTTAGCTTATCAGCTTGATGAGAGGAACAGAGTCACCAGGAATTAATTTCTAGTGTACAGAAGAAACCATATGTATGCTTTTTTTATAAAGAGATGTGAGACTTTTTTTCGCATCAACATGCAGCTCCATTCATATTTAGCATTAGTTTTTACTCCCTTATTCTGTAACTGAAACAGAGTAACAACAGTATGAGATATGCCAGCCACCTCAGATCAGCAGTAGGAAATGTTGTTTCAGCCCAGACCTTTCACTTTGTGCTACATTTAAAACTTCCAGAGACTTATGTTAACAGATGAATTAGAATATTTCAGTCCTTAAACCCTTCCTCTGGCAGTTTACAGTGAAGATATGGGTGTGTTGCTTGACATGCCCTCATAATCCAGTATACTGAGGCATAAATATCTAACTGATGTTAAGGTAAGTTTTATATATATAAAATAACTGAAAACTGGACAGCTGGCAACCCTATGCTGTGTCAAGAAGGGACAATAAAAGGAGGAAGCGAAATTTTACATTGAAAATATTGATGGTGGAAACTCAACATTTGGATGTTAATAATGGAACTTTTGAATTCTGAATATTCAGGTGTTTATACCAGAAGCTTAGAGGGATTGCTTTTCTTTCTAACTCTGCAAAATTAATCTGTAAATTTTATAAGAACAGATTATCAGCCATCCAGTTTCTAGATTATCAACCATCCCTGTCACAGCCAAATTCTGGAGGCGATAAATGCTTATCCAAATATTTGAGATTCTTCCAAACAGTTAATTTGAGTTTGGTTAAAGAAAGAGGTGAAATTACAGCTCGAGAAGGGTTATATTTTATTAACTGATTCTTCTAATCCCCAGAACAGCCTAACCTGTAGCTTCTTTGCTCTTTCCTCAGACCCCTAGCGGAGAAGCAGATGCTGAGACTCCCTGTCTGCCTTACCTGACCAATTACTTACTCCACTCACTCCTCTTTGCTCTTCCACAGGCTCCTGATCTATAAAGCTACTGTTGAGAGGGAGAGCTGTAAAGAATGGGCATCAAATGAAGAGTTAGTTGATATTGTCATGTGGGGAATAGAAGAAGAGAGATAGAAAAGAGGGGACAGAAGTTATAATGCCATGTTTCTCAACCTTTTTTTTTATAAAGTACCCCTTTAAAAAAATTATAAGTACCCCCAGTACCTACACTTTTCAGACACACAATTTTTTTTCTACCATTGCAACACATTTGTTTAAATAACTTAATCGTAGCCAGGTGGGCAATGAAATTTTTGGGTGTAAAAAGTACAAAAATAATAAAGCACTGTAAAACTTAAAACAAAAATTCAGTTTTCTCCAAATTTCAGTTGTGTTGACATAGCCCCCAGACTTCTCTCGAGTACCCAAAGGGTACTTGAGAAACACTGCTATAATGAATGACAGAAAGCTAAGTGGGGCTCATGAGAAGAAGGAACAGACAACTTGAGGTGTGACACACATACACACTTAGGAAGAGCTCTCTGAGAAGAGGGATGGGGAACAGAGATATCTTTGGCCCTCCTAGGTAAAGTGTGAATATGTTTCCCTAGTCACCTCAGCAGGAAAACAGATTTTTCATCACCCTCCTGAAGTAAAACAAAATTTCATTTCCTGTGATTTTGCAACAATGGATGCTAATTTTATATAATGAAATTTCATGAAAATTTCCCCTTAGGCTTTTCCATGGCCCACTACAAGCCAGTCTTTCCTCCCTTTTATTTAGCTAATTGGGGACTTTGATTTACTGAATTATATAAAAGGAGTTTTGGTATTAATCCAAATTAATTCTGAATTGATTCCACTGTACAATTAATTTTCATTTTATGTATGAGGATCTCACAGTAGTTAGAAATTTTCATCTGAATTGCTCCTAAGCCAATCCAAAAGCCTAACTACAAACCAATGCTTACAACAGAGAAACGCCCTGATTCGAGGCTCTCCTGAGTTATTTCAATTAGTTACCATAGTACAATCCCTCAGTGAATATGTCTGATCTTCAAGGTGTTGCATTTGCAAGAGAATGATAAAGTCAAGAGGAGGTATATCTGCTTTCCAGATTAAAGAAATTAATTAGACTGCATAAATTTTTTAGTACTTAAAAAACCAAGAAGTGGGTGTTAGTTCTGTGTCATGCTATGAAACGTCAACACTGTGACCCCTTTTAATTATTTTCTTGATTCACAGAACTCCCAGATCTGCAAGAATTCCTGTATTTCACAGGCACAATGAAAAAGTCAAAAGATGACACTACAGCTTTCTGTTTATAAAGAAAAAGAACTAATGAGATTCAGGAGTTCTTTGAAAAATATAACCTCAGAGGAAGAGTGGAATGAAAGTTGCTAAAATAGAGGGATGAACATGACATTTATCTTTTTATCTGTGGATAATAGGTGCATCAATTGCAACTGAAACCGGACTTCAACTCTTCTCTTTCCATATTCAGGACCAGTTTTTGAAGAAAGATTGAGATTGTTTGGTTGCCATTTTAGGAAGGAATTGCCTAAGGCCTCTGTATCGGGTGCCAGTGCAGTTTAGTCATCCTTTTTCTTTTAAGGCTAATTGATGCCCTTTTACAAAGGAGAGCTGTTCTGAGGAAAGGTAGGAAGCTCACTGCACAAGCACTAGTCTTACGTGATATTAAGCTAGGGGTGGGCAATAATTGTTGGTAGGAGCCACTCTAAGATTTTGGAAAGTGGTCAAGAGCCACACTTTTCTTTGGAGGGGATGTGGGGTCTAGGATGGAGGTTGGGTGCAAAAGGGTGCATGGGGTAAGGGACTGGGGTGCAAGAGATGGTGTGAGGTCTGGGAGGGAGTTTGAGTGAAGAAGGGGGTTGTGATCTGGGTCAAGGTATTGGGGTGCAGGGTCAGGAACGGAGTGTGGGTGCAGGAGAAGATTCTGGCCTGGGGGAGGGGAAGAGGAAGAGGTACAGGGTCTGGGAGAGAGTTGTGGCCTGGGGCAGAGGGGATGCAGAGGGCTTGGATGGTGATCTGGGGGAGGGAGTTGGGGTGCGGGAAGGGCAGGGGTGCTGGCTGGGAGGTGCTTACCTAAGTGTCTCCTGGCCAGCAGCCCTGCAGCACCCCCAAGGCAGGCTGGGCTCATCTACACATCTGTTGCAGCCCCTGATCGCTTAGAACTGCAGGCTGCTCCCTCCACGTGGCTCTCAGCTGCAGGAGGGGGGGAGGCTTGCGCTGCCCCCGTCCCCTAGGCCAATCTCTCAGCTCCTATTGGCTGGTTGTTCCATACCATTTTGACTGTAAGTTGGAACTTCCTATGTAAGGGCCCTCAAAATAAGTTCCAACTTGCAGTCAAAATGCTATGGATGAATTCTAAAACCACTGAAGATTTATCTTGAACTTAGTGCTGGAAATGCTGAGGAACCAAAGCTAGAATAAGTATTCATTGGGGACAGCCTGAGGGCAAAATTATTCTATTAGTCTAATACTAATAGACCTATTCCTCCACTGGACCACCTATGTACAGTTAAATATAGATACTAAGCTTTTCAGTTATATTTTGTGTAATTCAAGGGTCTTTATGTTTCTGCATGACAATCCTTTGATCTATTATACCATATTCCTGCCTAATATTTTCTTTAAATATCTGAAACAATGGCAATTTTAACTTTCTGGTTTCTAGTTTGTTTGTTAAAGTAAACTGACTGCTCCACAGTCTAATACTTCACTAATTAAAATGTTAGTTGGTGGAAAAATCAATGTTTGAAATATTATTTTCCCTTAATTTCTGCCTTCAGCGGGCAGGGAGATTTTCTGCTTTAACATTAATTTGTATGGTTAAAAATAGCAAAATTATAAGCTATGATGACATTCATTTTACAATCCTTTCTACTGTTTTTCTTTTTCTTTCTTTTAACAGCTTGTGTTATAACTGTGGGGGAAGAGGGCAAGAGAGACACTTGGGAGTATGCCATTGCGATTTCTTACCTGGCACAGGTTTAAGAAGTCCATGTGTATGGATGTCTGGTGTTGCAGCAGCTTAGCTTTTATATTGCCAGACGAACAATGCAACCAGTGGTGCAGCTGTGTATGTCTACTCTGTAATCGCAGTGCGTGCTTGCAGTTTGTGCCTACAGACCCAAGTTAGCTTTAATCTAGCAGTGGATGCTGCAGCAGGGAAGCTGTGGCAGCATTGACTTCAGCAGAAGCGGTACAAACCTGCCTGGAACCCCAGGTAACCACTGGAGCAGCTAGCTCGTGCTGAACCCCCCTGCTGCTGTGGTTTCGCTGCTCTGGTGCTTGAGCTATCTAGATTAAAGCTAGATAGATTTAAGATTTCAGCTCATTAAGAACCACATCCAGTGTGCCTCAGGTCACCTGATGGTTCTGTTAGTTTCCCGCAGATTCTTGAGGTACACTATCAGATCCCAGGTAAAGCATCAAATTATAATTAATGTGAATGTGTGTGCGCGTGTGTATATATACACATACATGAAATGGTATGCAAATACAATACATTATTTTTAAACAGAGATTTGCTTTGAATAAGTTGCTGTTTTGACTGTTGCTGGTTGGAGTCTAAGTGTTTGCTGACTGTTTCAGAGAAAGAGAAATTCACAAAGATATATGAATAGGAAAGTTAAACTGTCTCTTCATTTATTTTATTTAGGTTGTTTGCAATTTTTGTTTTTCTTGCTGAGTTTCCCCAAGACATGCTCCCTCCCCGCCTGGACTGAGAAGAGGTATGTTGTAGAGTTAATACATCAGCTTTGCACCATCCCAGGATTTCTTTTACGCAATGTGAATAACAAGTGTGACAGCTAAAAAGGCTTTCTGGCTGCTTTGTATTGTTTTCGTGGCAAAAAGCAGCCAAAGCATAAGTGAGAATTAACATAATAATGACCGTATTTTAAGACATAAATATTACAGAGGGGCAGCATGGTCTAGGGGACAGGGCACGAGACTGTGACTCAGGACAACTGAATTCTACTTCCAATGCCTGCCACTGACACACTGTGTGATCCTTGACAAGTCACTTCATGCCACCTTTTGTCTGTCTTATCTATTTATATTGTTGACTTATCAGGGCATGACATTCTCATATTTTGTGTATATCATGCCTAGCACCACGCGGCCCATGTCCTGATTGAGGTTTCCAAGGCGTTCTTATTATATCATTAATTAATATGGCAGATTTCAGATGTGTCTACATCAGCTCTGCTAGTTCTCACTTTTCAGTGTTTAATTCCTCATCACTAATACTGTGCAATAAAAATGTTAGCTTTTTGCACAGAATTATTGACAGGCATAGTGAAAGGGATAGCAAAGATGTATTTGACGTAAAAATAGTTTCAGTTCACCAAGAGCAAGCTCTTCTCCACACTGCAGTGAGCTGCAAAACTCCCATTTACTTCAGTAGTGCTGGATGAAGCACTATGCTGTTTTCAGGGAATAATAACTTAAAAAAAATAAGACTGATATCGGGGCTTCAGGAAGTACTGAAAGCATCAAGGAAAAACTAAGTGTGTGTGACATGATCCCTATAAAAACACAAATATAAGAGGATAAAAAAAGAGGAAAGCAAAGCTTAAAGGATGCCAGGATTAGGACTGTCAAAATTGGTAATGGAAATTATGATAAATTATTCAGAGTAGGGAAGACAATAGGGCAAAAATGTTCAAACTTCGGGAAATAAATTAAGGCAACTGAATAACTGATTTTTTTCAAAGGGCCTGAGTACCTGACTTACCTGCTGAAGTCAAATTGTAGGCAACCAGCTTTGTAAAATTTGGCCCTCGGGGACCTTCTGTTCAGAGGTGCTGAACACCCAACATTCCAGTTGGAATCAATGATACCCATAGGTTTTGATTACAACTGAAACCCAGGCTTAATTCCTGTCAGGAACATAGTGACTTAAACTTTATTCCACTCTGTCTTATGTATCTTTCCTCATTTCTTATGAGAAATCATCTGCCACAAATAGAAAATATCCAGAAGAGACCAGTAGAAAGCTAAAGATTTTAATAAATTACATCCGTATTACATTGTATTTATTACACACACACAACTTTATGTTAAGAGTATCATTAATAGTGTAAAGTGAAACGTTTGGAAGCTAGAAAATTCCAGAATTAAGGTTGCCCGTACAATCTTATTTTGCCCCCCTTGTGCATATGCATTATGATATCATCATTAAATATACACTATTTTTCCATGGACCCTCCTATCTCATTCAGTGCACAGAAGGGACAGAATAGGTGAGAAAAACAGAAGAGAGGGGGAGAAATCCTGCCCAAATTGAAGTCAATTTCAAAGAGGAAGGGTTCATTCTACTTTCCAGGATTTTACCCCAAAATGTTACTAATGGCTCGTGTAGTGCAGCAGATTTCAGGCGTGGGATTCTTTTAAGTGCCGGTGTTTCACTTTCAGGTTGGCACTTCAGTAGTGGCATACCAGGATGATGGAGTATGCTTTGGCCCATCTGGTATGCTGGGCAGCACTGAGGCAGGTAAAAGATGAAATCAGAATGGAGGACTGGTAAAAACAAATCCATTTTGTAAAGAGTGAATCTTGTCTGACAAAGCTGGTGGTATTTTTTGAAAAAGGAGATAATGCAGTGAGCAGACAGGGTGAAATCAAGGACATAATCTGTTTGGATTATGAAGATTAAAAGGCATTTGACAGTGTTCTGCATACTGCATCAGGTCAGAAGCACAGGACAGAAAGCACTGCCCTTGAGTGGATGCAAATCTGGGTTAGGTGACCAAAGACAGACTTCACGGATTGAAAGTTATGAGTTAATAAAACAAAGAAAGTCAAGGGCTAGGATATTGCAGGAATTACTATTGGGGGTCACACTTTTTATTGAACACTTAGTTTACAGGAAGTTGTTTTACGAGTTTCATGCAGTTTAGGCAAGTAGAAGGTTATAGGATAAGAAAAAGGAATTTGAAATAAAAAAACAATACAAATTATACAAATACACAGCATGTTTACAGTACGTAGAATAGGGGAAACACCTGGAAATGACAGAAGAATAATGGAATAAAATTATGAAAAAGAAAATGTAGAACGAATATCAGGACAAATATCCTGGTGATATAGTATATTAGTCTGTAGAACAGCCTTCCAATGGGAATGCTTAAAAGCCCTATTATTTGATTGGACTTGTAGAAAGTTCACTACAGAGAATATTCCAGCACTGGGCCCCAGGAGATGGACAAGATGACCTTATCAAGTTCTGGGGCAAGAACCATATATTTGTTCAGTGTTTGTATTGTGTCTGACACCAATGGGGTTGTGGTCCATGACTGGGGCTCCTAGGTGCTACTGCAATACACATAAATAATAATAGGATCTTTTCTATTTTTAATTTCTCTGGCTCACATCTTGATGTCTTTGTCCATTTCTTTCTCAAGCAAAATTTGTATCACAGCCAATGTGCCTAAGGTAGTTAAATAAGGTTGGCTCAGTTTGAGTGAGCAGAGAGTGATTTAAGGCCTTCAGGAGTTTCCCTCATTGTTACAGATGCTCAACAATTTCTCAGAAATTGGACCCGTTGGAGTTTTGGTCTGTGTAAGGGGTAAGGTCTAGACCCTTGACGGTACTTGAGCACCCAGCTCCCACTGAAATCAATGGGAGTCAGGCATTAAATACCCTGAGCAACTGGGCCTATGTAAAACAGAATAAGAACTTTAGGACTTGACTCAAGAATTCTAAACAGTAGCATTAAGCCATCAGAACAAGCTATGGCTGCAGTCCAAAAGACAAAAACTGTGAGGATGGATACATAAACTAAGACAAAGAATGAAATTCTAAAAAAAACACTGTTTGAGAACTCTGTAAGGAACTTGCAATAAACTACATTTAGAATATGACTAATTTTTTTATCACTGTGCACTAGAAATGGCAATTAGGCTATTGAAAAGGACCAAGAAGGATAAAAACAGATTGGTAGGAGTACTAAAATATATGTAAAGAGTGGAAAAATTAGGATTGTATAGGTTGGGGAAAGAAGCTTGTGAGAGGCTTTGGCAGACACAAGATGTAGAGATATAGTTATAGGAGGCCAAATCCTGCTCTCTGTTACACTAGTGCAATTCCACTGAAGTCAGTTGGTCTACATGGGCTTGGTCTAAAGAAAAACCAAGCACTCACAACTATAGCTGAAGTCAATGGAAGCCACATGTGCTCAGCCCTGCTGAGAATCAGGTCCCATGGATCTAAAAAAAGAAAAAAAAATAATTAAGAAAGATTCTTCTTAACAGTCACTAACTTAAATTGCTTCTCTTAAGATAAGAGAGTCTGTACCTTCCTGCTTCTCCTCTTTTAGGGAAGACTCCGATTGGGTCTCAAGAAGCACTAGAGCTAAGAGGCTGTAAGAAACTCACACTTTGACTCAGGAAGATTGGGTCACTGGAATCCATTCAGCTTTTCTCTTACTATTGGGGTGTGTCTAGACTACATGGCTCCGTCGATGGAGCCACGTAAAGTAGTTTACCCAACATAGTCAATGAAGCGGGGATTTAAATAATCCCCGCTTCATTATAATAAAAATGGCCACCGCTCTGTGCCGACAATCAGCTGATCGTTGGCACAGCGCGGCAGTCTAGACGCAGATCGGTCAACAAGGGAAGCCTTTGTCGACCGCTCCCTTATGCCTCGTGAAACGAGGTATACAGGAGCGGTCAACAAAGGCTTCCCTTGTCGACCGATCCGCGTCTAGACTGCCGCGCTGTGCCAACGATCAGCTGATTGTCGGCACAGCGCAGCGGCCATTTTTATTATAATAAAGTGGGGATTATTTAAATCCCCGCTTCATTGACTATGTCAGGTAAACTACTTTAAATGGCTCCATCGACGGAGCCATGTAGTCTAGACATACCCTTAGAGTCCTACTATTGGGGACTCTACATTCTCTTATGGTGAGGAGAGCAGACAGAGAAAGTGCTCCATGGATGGAGGGCTACTTGTCTTAGTAGATGGGGGTGACATTAAGGTGACTATTTTCAAAATCAAAATCCAGAACAGTTTTCTGGCAACATTTCTTAGGGTTGTAAAAAATGTGTGGGAGCGCTGCATTCTGAGTGTTCTATGACAGACAAGTTCCAGGTGGAGCAACAGAAAAGATGAAAATCTCTGTCTCTTTCTGTCATCTCATTCTTCCCTGTAGTTTTGATCTTAGAAAGGAGGGAAACAAGAAATAGTAACTGTCAGGAAACCACCCCCTCCTTTCCCAAGCTCTACCAAGGACCAGAGCAGATATGCTTGGTACAAAATATATGCTCACTACATGGTGAGAGTGAGACTGCTGTCGAAATATGAAATATTTTGTACACCTAAGACATACCAACATTGGCTAATTCTGAAAAAAACAAAATGACTTGACTGCATTTTGTTTCATCAAATAATTAAATGAAAAACTGGACATTTTTGAGTGTCCGGAAAGAAATTCTTATATGACATATACTAATTACATAACACACACTTGCTGCTCTAGGTGTATCACAGTGTAAGTTAGTCCATAGAAGGACTAGATGTCTGATAGAGGGACAAAGGGAAGGGACATGCATGAGTGTTTCAGTTCAGGCAGTTCCCATGTGAACATCCCGTAGAGTAGAAAAAGATAGCATGTGCCATTTTGTCTTGAGTTAGATATTTTGGTCTGGAACCCTTAACGTTCAAAACCAAACGTGTCTTCAGAGATAGTTAACCGACTATCAGTGGCTGACAGGAATCCAAAGGAAATCAGGTCAGGAAGAGCACAGTCATTTTCTAGGCAGAGTTGTATGGCATTGTACATTTATCCAACACAGGTACTTTATTGGGAGAAGAGGAGTAAATTTCAAGCATAAGGCATAGGCCATTGCAGGAGGAACAGTAGCAGATTTGGTGGACCACTGGACACACAACAAAGCCTATAGCCAAGATTTGCAAAAGCCAGTGCTTAAATTTAGGCTTCTAATTGCCCTGTGTGCCATTATTTTCAAAATCAGAAGCTTAAAATTAAGCTCCAAATTTAGGCATCTGTATAATTTTCCAAGGTGCTGAGCAGCCAACATTTCCTACTGAGTACAGTCATCTTGTAAATCAGGCTAATGATGAGGCATCCATGTTTTTAAAATCTAGGCCTATATTTCTATGTTGGGATAGGTGCATATTTTTTCATTTCCCCTTATGTTTTTAGCAACAAGAAAAAAAAAAAAGATTGTTCCCAAAACATCTCCATGATAACTATGCATAGCTCTAAACATTATAACGGCATGATTCAAAGATCCAAACAACATTTTGGATTGAGAATGACCTTTACAAATACATTTTTGTTCTTTTTAGGAGTAAAAAGAATCTGTGTACATTACACTCAGCCTGAGACTTGGGCTGCTACTGCTTTGCTTTTCATCATTTTCATGCTTATTCTCATTGTTATTGTATTGCTTTCATCTTCAATAAACAGAATATTTTTATAAAACATCTTGTATCTGCAATTCGAGATTCCCTGTGACTTGGCATAATTCAAAGAACTCTATTCTAAGTTACTGACCTACCTCAGATCTTCTTGCTTTCTGGTTGTTGCTTGCATTTTTCAGTAGTAAGAAAGTGACAGTAATATATATAACCTGGGTTGGCATGTAGCTTTTCATTCTACTCTTACAGTTGGACTGCCAAACAGTGAGTGACAGGAAGAAAACAAAGCTAACAAAGAGAAGAAGGAAAAATTGCATGACATAAAGAAATAAGAAATGAAAAATGATAAAACTCAGGCAAGCATTTTAAAAAATCCTTAAAAGAATGGCAGGATTTGATTTTGCAGTGCTGGCTTACAGCCAGGTAACTGTCTGGAGAGGAAACCAACTGAAGCAGATACACCTAAGAAAAATGTTGATTACGTGTGTGTTTATAAGACAAAAAGGAATCCAAAGAAAATAAAAAGACCCATCAAAGATGGTAGAATTTTGTGCTTTTAACCCCCTCAGTTGGGCAGGTAAAAGAAATGTTTCCATTTCTCTCTTTTGCTTTTAAAAGAAGAGATTGATATTCTACAGTAAGACTAGTGGTTTGAGGACTGATCTGTGAGCCAGGAACTTCTGATCCCAGCTCTGCTACAGACTTTTTCTACAGCCTTTGGAGAATTACATGGGGCTTGTCCTTGCAGTTCTCCTTCAGGCAAAACTCTCATGCGTCTTCTCATCAGAATGGCCCCTGAAATGGTTTGGTTTAATGAACCAGGTCAAATGGGAAGAAAGGATTGGCCACTGGCAGCCAGCCCTCCACCGCTCCCCACGAGCAGTCTGCCAGCTCCCAGGAGCCTGCCAGGGCCCAGAGAAGGCAGGCCCCTTCCTGGTCCAGGGTGGAGATCATGGACCTTATTCAGGTTTGGGGGATGCCCCCAATGTCCATGATCTCTGCACTAGACGGAGGAACGCGGCCGTCTATGGCAGGATAGCTGCCAGCCTGGCCACCAAAGGCCAAGTGCGAACCCAGGAGCAGGTTTGCATGACAATCAAGTTGGTCTGGCAAGACCCCCAACCCTGAGCCCTGAGCTTTCCCTCCCCCTTCTTCTCCTTGCTTCCCCCTTCCAGTTCCCTCCTCCCAGGTTTCCCCCTCCCCTCTCCCACCCTCTCTCTTCCCCTCTCCCACCTCTTTTCCCAGTCTCACCAGAGTTTCACCCCCCCCCCCAGTTTTGTTAAATGAAGAGAGTTTGTGTTCATGAAAATATGTGTATTTTATTTTACATCAGGAAGTGGGGTTAGGGAGCGGGTTAGGGAGGGGGACGTGAGGGAGGAATGAGGCACAAGCCCCCAATGCGGCAGACCAGGGAGGCTCTTAGTGCTCCTCAGGATGGAAGCTCTCTCGCAGGGCCTCCTGGATACTGACAGCCCCCCAATGGACCTCCCGGATGGCTTGCCTGGATCCGGCCACTGAGGTTCAGGGATTCCCCTCACATTGGGGAACCTGTGCTGGCGCTCCAGCCCCACTGCCACCCTCTCATAGGGCTGGAGCACACAAAATTTACTAGTCTGGTTCCCCACCCCCCCAGGCTCTGGTATGTGAGGGGAATATGAGCAATGTCTTTTTCCTTCTCGGTTAGATCTTCTCATTTTGCTGCTCACTTTTGTATGTGGCCCCCGACTAATTTTTCTGTGGCTCAGTTCTCCCCGACCCCCAAAACAGGTTTCCCACCCCTGAGTTAAACCAATGGAAATAGAATCTGGCCCATAATAGAATGAAAAACGTCATTGGTAAAATGCTTTCACTTGCATGTGGGTGCACGCAGACACACACACACACACACAGAGCAACTGTAGCACATTTTTATTTTTAATTCTTTCCATCCCATTTGATGGAGAGCTATGTCTCCACGATTGGACTGCTTCTTACAAATGTTTTTAAAGTTATAAAATCTGTCATGTTTTTTAGCAGCAGCTAACATGGCAGTCCTGTAATGAGACAGCCACTTCATTATGTTCAATAGAGTTCCTCTTCCATAATGCCAGAAGAATGCATGTTGCAGGTGAAGGTTATCAAATTTGGTATTCCCTAGTCAGGGACTTCATTCTCTTCCTGTACTTCAACAGGGATCATGAGAGCTCTCATAATTCATCATGCTTACAATAAATGTTAAGATCAATCTGGCTATTGTGGTTTGTGCTTGGCCCTAGTCTAGGTGCACAAAGGGCACAAAAAACCTCAACCCTGCATGCACTTTGTGAAAAGAAGTCCAGATAGTCTTCCTTCAAAAATAAAACAGAGCCAAAGAAATCCTACATCTGTGTTCAATTTATATGAAACACTTGTTTCCGAAACCACTGCATAATAACCACAGGTAAATGTTGGCTTTTTAATGGCTACCAATATATGTATTCCTCTCTCATCCCCATTATTTCCTGTAGATTCCACACCATTTTTGTATATCGGTACAAAAATAAGTAATCTTTCTGTTTTTCTTACAGATATCCAAGCAGAGTTGTAAGAAGCCAATTAAGTTTGTATTCTAAGCTTCATTGGCATCTGAAAGCCTGAATCATAAGAACATTTGGTTCTCTGGAATTTGGATTTCTTAGGAGGGAACCAATGCCAGCACTAACCAGAGCAACTGCCAGTTGTTTTTCAAATCTACAGCAGCAGCAATTACAAATTAAGGATCAATATCTGATCAGATTCTTATTATGAGAAATACAGACTCAGAGGTAGGTAAAGCATCTGGTCTTTGGCAGTCTCACACACCTACCCCTCTGACATGTCAGCCACTCTCCAAAGACAGGAGTAGGATGCTTTGAGGGTAACTCCAGGACTTAGAGAGAGGAGGGTGACAGTTAAGGAAGCATCTTAGCTGGAGACTCAAATTTTACAGAACTCATTTATATGGATTCTAAACTTCCAAATGAATCAGCATGACTGATAAGGCATCAGCCCCTGCAAACAAACCCAACAGAGCTTGGTTCATGTAATCCTTACTAATTGAACCTTGATGGTTCACTTTGGACCACTTTGGTGATGCCAAGTATTGCTGTAGAGTGAAGCTGACTCAAATGATCTGGTTCTTTGTATTCCAAATAAGTATTATTAGACCCATCTATAGAGGGTGAAACTGCTGAGGATGGTGCAGAACCTGAAGCACTGAATTGTTCTAATTGTCAGGACCACCTCAGAATTACTCTCACAAATACTAAGATCTCCTAGGGTACAGAGAAATATTGCATAAAGAAACTCCTTCATGTCCATAAACTTGAGAGGCTAGATTGTGACTATTCTCACATGGATACCAGTGAAACCCAAAATTCAAAGAACTTTATATTCCAACCAATTCCCAACATACAAGGACTAGTGACCGACCTCCTTTAATGGGGTGCTGCCACCCCAAAGAGGATAGATTCTTCCCTGCTGCCCCATGGCAACCTCAGCAGTCAACCAGCTGTGAAGCAGGGTGCACTTTCCACCACCCTAATAGTTGGAGCGCTGTGTGCACTCCTTGGTGCTACAGGAAAATTTTTGCCTCAGTTAGACACAATCTTTGTCCCCAGCAGTGCCTTCAAGTCACAGTCTGAACTCACAGGAATATAAATGAGTTGGGTTCCTTGCAACGTGTGTGTCATCATTGTATTCTAAGGACCTTTCATCCTTGCTCTACTGTTGGCCTTCATAAGGTTAGGCACTCATATAACCTCTGTGCCTCTATAAAATGGGGAGAGTAGTGCTGCCCTGCCTCACAGGGGTGCTGTGAGGATTCATTAATGAATGTATGTAACATACTTTGAAGATGAAAAGCTCACTAAGTTCTAAGTCCTATTAATCATTTATTATTGTTGTTTCCTCAAATAGCACGTATTTCAAAGAAACAATGATTTTCTTTTGTCTAATTCCCTCTTCACTAAGGCACCACGAAGACTATCCAGGCAAAAAAACTGTTTCGGTTTTGCAGATCAGCACCGATTTTGAGAGGCTTTTCTTATCCATTCTTTCATGCTGGGTTATCGTAAATGATTTCCAAGGAGCCCTTGTGCCTCCACAGAATGGTTTTCTAAATCTCCACTCAAAAAGAACAGCCAGCCAGGCCACCAGAATGGAACACAGAATGGAAGAAGCATTCCATTTTCCAAATACAGTAATTGATTTAGCAGCAGTTTAAAACAATGTTGAGCATTGTCAAGGATATGTTCCTTTGTGGCAGTAAATCAAGTTCCCCAAGATGGATTACATGCTAACCACATACTATCTAAAAATCTCAAGGGTTGTTTATTGTTCGTCAATTTATGATAGCCTTGTTAGAGGACTGCATATGAGACATCTCTGGAGTATGAGAAGAAACAGAGACAAATAGCATACAAACTATATTGAACAAATCATTACATTATATTGTGGAAACCTAAGCACAGCATGCAGATAACCCTTTTATGTGTGCTGCCTTATTGAACAATAATCACTCTGTAATGTTTCAAATATTTAAATCATATTTATAATAACACATTTTAATGCAACATCCCTCATAAAGTTCTCAAGGTATTTTACAGGATGCATAAAGCATGGAAAAATACAAAATTTTAAAATGCAGATTCACCTACCGCAGGGCCTTTGAGCCAATCTAATGAGGAAGATATACAAAAGTCTAAGCTGACAGTTTAACTATTTAAGTAGTGTATATAATAATTCAAACACATTTTAAGATATCCTTCGTTATAAACCCATTCTTTAAATATTTGGGCTAGGTTGTATAAGTGCTTATTTTCAGTTTACAGTTATGGCCAGAAACAAGGACACTTTTTGGTTCCTTTTTTAGACTCTTTCCCTTAAATGCTTTCAGAGCCCCAGCTTAAAGATAAATTATTGCTTTTTTTAGTTCCCTTGCAGAATGTGTTCCATAACAATACTTTGGCAATACGGACCAAGAAACACGGACCATTAGATGGGTTATTGGACTCAGAGCCAGAAGATCTTAGTTCTGGCCCTACTAGTGACTTAATGTATTGGCTAGGGTGCTTCACTTCTCTGTGCCTCAGTTTCACCATTTATAAAAATGGGGCTAATTATATTTGTGTCTCTTTATACACTTTTAGATATCTATGGATAGAACATGTTACATTACTTCATGTTAGTATTATTACTATTGTGAATGTTGGGGAAAAAAGTGGAAGACTGTAGAGAGATTGGTAATGGGATACAGAGCTTTCATTTCTGTAAGTCACTGGCTTAGCCTAGGGTCTCCATTCATGAATGCACTAGCCTAAATCCATCCTTATTCAAGACAGCACGTAATGATGCTTATCAGAATCAGGGACCAGATTGGTACCATCTGATCAGTGACTTGTGTGATATGAAATGGTGATCTCACCCCTCTTCACAATGGACTAGAATTTTCACAATGTACTTAGTAGACTCGAGGTTATGGGTCCTAATCTTTTTTTTTATTTTTCATAACAGAGAAGGAAATTGACTGCAATAGGTTAGATTGAAATACTGCTGCTATTATAATCCATCTTTCCCTTTCCATCTGTTAATACCTTTTTTCAAAACATGAATACCATTTTTCATGCTCGCATTTCACTCAGAAATTACTTTTTAAAATGTTTTAACTGAATGTGTTCAGTTTTGAGTCTTGCGGGTTTTCTGTAATATCATAATTAACACATTGATTCATATGTTTCAATCAAAAATGGTTTGGATGTATAAGACAACAACAGTTGAATAGACTTTGCTCAAACTTGACCTGTTTTGTAGATCTGATTAAGTTCTAAATAGCAATTCGGGTTTGTATTAAATTGCGGGGCTGAGTGTTTCTCTAGGTGACTGGCATTCTTCTGCCACCCAGTTTCAGGATTCCACACTGAGGGCAAGCTCTTCTACTATTACAAGAACATAAAAAAGGCCATACTGGGTCAGATCAAAGGACCATCTAGCCCAATATCTTGGCTTTCAACAATGGCCATTGCCAGGTGCCCCAGAGGGAATGATCAGAACAGGCATTCATCAAGTGATCCATCCTCTGTTGCCCCTTATGTTGGAATGAAGATTAAGATCAAATTTGGATTCACATAACTTTGTTGCTATAAGCAGAAAGTGAACCCAATGTTACTCAGGTTTTTTCACACCTAGAACATTTTGTTCCTCTTTTCCTTGCTTACTAATAGCTGTGATTTTTATAAATGACATTTATGTAATAGTAAGGGTACATAACTTTTATTAAAAAGTGTTTTGGTATAAAGGATCAACTCGTGACACCTTTACTCTGTCGATCTTTACTCAGCTAACATTCCCCTGAGAGAATTCAGGATTTGGCTTATTAATGTCCTTGAGAGATGTTAGAGTAAGAATTGCAGTGTTTGATGCATGATTAGAATCTTTTGCACTTGTTCCTTATAAAAGCAGCTTCAGTTGTTTAGGACAATTTTGTTTTAATTTTGTTTCCATGAGGTCCAAAAATATTTTTGAATATACAATACAGTATAAAAGTCTCTATTTTGGGGGTACAAGATGATATGAATGTGCGTATATGGGGGTTGTGTGTGTGTGTGTGAGCATGTGTTTGATTTTGATTTCACTTTCTCCTGCCTTTTGCCTTCCCTCATTTGGTTAGTACTTAGAAAAACGTATGTATGCACAGGTATATGCCCTCCAACTTTCTTCCATTTGACCCTTGTTTTCTTAATCTATGTGAGGATTACAAGAAGAGGGATATTAAAGACAACTAGATGCACAGGAAGACACAGGGGAGCTACACTCACTGTAGCAATTGGAAAGAAGGAATAGAGAGAGATGGAAAAAGGGGGTTATTATCCAACCAGTCAAGGTCTGAAGATCCAAGCAAATAAAAGGTTTGGGAATTGGGAGAGCTTCAAATAATTCTTTTTTTTTTTACACTGTTTTGTTCTTTATTTGCAAACCATTTTCCCCTTGAAAGATGATGAAGGAAGCCAAGTGACTCTTGGGAGATACATACTAATGTGCTTCTGTGGAAGAGCACCTCTATTGGCTGTTTTCTCGACTGGAGGCTCAGTGGTGAAAGCAGTAGCCAAGAGCTGGTGAGGGGAGGAGAGCTCGTTGTTTTAAGTTTTCTGTATGTACATGCTAAGAAGAAGATTTTCTTTAGAGATGCTTGTGAAACCTCCATCAAATAGAGAGAGCATAAGAGAGAATTGGCTTTTCTCATACCCATGGCTGGCATGAAGCAAGGGATGCCTGTATCCATAGATAGTTCATGTTGACTTTTAAGGCAGCATGAGTTTGCCCATGCTTAAGAAACTGGCTTCTGTTTTATAGCCAAAGGTGGATAATAAGACTGTGTGTGTGTGTGTGTGTGTGTGTGTGTGTGTGTGTGTGTGTGTGTGTGTGTGTGTGTGTGTGTGTGTGTGTGTGTGTGTGTGTGTGTGTGTGTGTGTGTGTGTGTGTGTGATATAAGGTACAGTTGGATCCAAAATAAAGTGAGACAGATTACAAGACATTCTCAGATGAGTTTCCACATCATTTCACTGACACTTCTCCATCTCTGAGTCCAAAAAAATTGCCATTCCTCTCACACTTTTTTTGCATGATGTTGTTGTCGCTCTTCCTGTCTAGTCATAATTTTCACCAAAAACAACATGTGAGGATGAGTTTTACTTAGAATATACCCTGTGGCTTAAGCACATGGTTCGTTATATTGCTGTTAGCAGTCAGAGACTGCCAGCCTCACCTAACAGAATAACAGATAGAGAGCAAGAATAACAGCTCCCTTGTCTTTCAGTCTATTAATAGTGGAACCATTAATATTGCAAGATGACTGGTAATAAGAATATTTTTAAGGGTGAGAGGGGATCTTAACAATAAATGAACTTTTATTGTTAAAAGGATTGTTACAGCATAAATGAAATGCTTTGGGAAATACTTTGTTTACTGAACAGACATATTGCTAGCCATTGTTGTTTTTATTATTATACTATTCTTTTGTAATGTTTATTCACTTTTTTCCCCTTAGCATCTGTGTCCAAAAAATACATGGGAACATCTGACCTCGGAATATATTTATTTAACATCACAAAGCTTTTCCATGGCAACAAGCCTTGTCAAGCTGTCCCAATCATGGTAATGATAGAGTTCTGAGCAGTTCCCAAACAAATATGGTTCTAATAGGGAAATTAAATAAAAATAAATACTTTTCAAAAGTAACATGTAATTCTGAACACTTGTGCATGTTTCTTTCTATACAGAGGTAGGGCAAGGGTGGAAGAGTTAAAAAATGAAGTCAACTGTAGTTTTCCATTGATTCCAATAGGATTAGGATCTGGGCAGGGCCCTTATAGTCACAAAACAATTAAAAGCTAGGGCTTGATCTTGCATCCTTTATTTGCATGACTAAACCTTGCTTCTCTAAATCAATGGAACTACTCTTCTGAAGAGAGAATGGTGGCTTGCAAATTTTCATTGGACCTCTTTGAAGATAATTTGTACACCCCAAATTCTCAAACAAAGTAAAGGAATGCAGGATCTGGGCATCTTGGTAGAGCATCAATTAATGAGGGGTGTGTGTGAACCATCCTCTCTCACACTAGGATGTATCTTACCCCTCAGAGTCCCATTGAAGCTGGTGGAACTGTCTGCCAGAGTAAGGACTGCTCACTATGGGTATGTCTACACTTGCCCCCTAGTTTGAACTAGGGAGACAAATGAAGCATACCGAAGTTGCTAATGAAGTGCGGGATTTAAATATCCCGTGCTTGATTAGCATAGTCGCGGCCGGTCGCCATTTTAAAAAGCCGGTAGCCCGAATTAACTCGCCGCGTGTAGACACAGTAGTCCGATCCAAAACCCTTCCCTCGAATTAACTGTTACTCCTCATTGCATCTCATCTACTGAATGCTCAGCTGATGGCAAATGATCTTCCATTCGTTGTATCCTAACTACCACTACACCCAACTGTGATACTCTTTTATCCCTACCTACTATACATCTTTGTTCTTTTTTCTTCCTAATACCTTCTTTCCCAAAATGCTCTCCCTTCCACTCTCATTTACATTCTTTAGTCATGTTAAACAGTCTCCAGGACTTTGGCCAGCCTGTGTCCTCCTCGCCTTTCCAAAAACTTTCCTTAAAACACACCTCTCCACACTGCCTTTTTTTCATAATTTATAACACTGCCTCTCTGATTCTCTTGACTCATTGTCCAATGTCTGGGCAGAGGGGTTGACTTATAGTAAGCAAACCAAGCAGTGCCACCTGTTGTTGAAGTTGCCCAACATTTCCCTTTATAAGAACTTGTTTTCAGTTGCTTATAACTTTGCCAAACTTAAATCTTTTGGGCTTCCCTGACAGTTGTCTGAGGCTGAATTTTTCTGGAAAGATTCAACTAGAAGAGATCAGACATTTTTGAGAAGGAGACTACAGAAAATACTTTGTTTTGCCCATATTAAAAAAAAATTCTCACACCGTTTTGTTGAAATGGTCTGCCGTCTCCGTGCTTGTGATCTGGAATGGCGTCTATTGGTGTTGCCTGGGATGTGCCATCTGCCACTCATGTTGAATATTCACCCAATCCACATTTTATTTTCTAGAGATTTCATCTGTACTGATTTTGCTTAAGATAAATTGTGCCTCTTAGCAGTTAGATTTGGTGTGGTGCAGGACAATAGAACGGAAAGCAAGTTGGCTGTCTTTCCAGTGCTCTCAATATTCCCCTACTACTGACTAGGTATTAAAGAGGAGCAATAATAAGTGACCTGACTGGAATGTAGAAGAGTGAGAAATGAGTCGGAAAAGAAAAGGGAGAGAGGAGAGAAATTCAGATTGCACAGGATGTGACAGATTGAAGGGTATTTTGGGTCTAATTATAAACTTCGGGGTTTTTTTGTGAACACCATTTTAACTCTAGCCTTCATGTAACCTTCAATTTTGTACCCTCCATATTGATTTGAAGTACCCCAGGAATATTTTTTTATACATCTGGTCCTGAGAAGGACAGTGTGTTCTGGACACTGTATACTCATGTTAGAGTGGGTTACCACTAGAACAGGGCCATTCATTTTGCTCATCTGTCAGCTATCCCTCCACATCCACAAGAACAATGACCTCTCCAGATCAAAAATTGGCTGGGAGAAAGAGTTACATTTCTGCAGTCTAGGCACATGCACAAGAAAGAGTGACTACTTTTCCAAGTAGGAGGCCATTCCATCATCACATGCAGAAGACCAGGACAAGTGAAAAGTTGTCTGGCCCAAGGATTTGGACCAAACACAAGACTCACCTATAGAGATCAGACTGAGGGAACTGTGTTCCTAAGATCTGCAATCATAGTGCTGTTTAAGAGTAAAAATGTTTGTGGATAATTATTTCTTTGTTAAGCATGTGGTCTTTTGTTTTACTGTCATGTTGTCTATCTAGAGGTTAATCGAGAAACCACAATAATGTCAACTCTAGGGTAAAAGCATCTAAGCAGCTAGGGACTCAGGAAGGCTGGAAGTGATTCTAGGGCAGCGGTTCTTAACCTGGGAGTAATTACCTCTTGAGGGGTAATTTGGCATATGGCAGGGGGTAATATGTTTAAAATACAATAGGTGTTCAATTTTGTTCAACATAATGTATGAGAAAAGAAAATACATTACAAATGATTAATCGTAATTTTCTTTTTGTCTATTGCCATTTTAAAAAGGCAGA
Organism: Rafetus swinhoei; assembly: GCA_019425775.1. Lineage (NCBI taxonomy): Eukaryota > Metazoa > Chordata > Testudines > Trionychidae > Rafetus > Rafetus swinhoei. The sequence continues at coordinate 231,998,775 of CM033437.1, forward strand.
GGGGTAATTTTGGTTTATTGGCTAAGCGTAAGGTAACAGTAACTGGTAACAGTGCCAAAGAGGTTAAGAACTAGGGATGTAATAGTGTAGTCGATTAACTGGTTAATCGATAAGCAAAAGCATATAGGTTAATACTATAGATGACACGCATTTCCCTCCCCCTACTCTTGCCAGTAAATTTTTTAGCAGGCTGGACAGCAGCCCGACTCAGTTCTGGCTCATGCCAGATCTAGAACCTATCCCTGCTGCACCTCTGCATTTAAAGTGTATTAGGAGTCATGTGGGCAGGCAGCCCGGCTCAGTTCCAGCTCACACCCGGTCCAGGAGCTCAGACCTCCCTTAGACAGAGGCTGCTGCTACCCTGTGCTGTTAGCTGATCCACAAGAGGAGCTGGATTTTAAACTGGCTCCCCTTGTGGACCAGCTCCCGCCTGGCACTCCACGCTGCCTCTGATACAGTGGCTGCTGGACCCATGCCCAGGGACTATAGAATAGTCTACTAACCGATAAAAATTCATGGGGTTACTCGACTATATTCAGTTAACCAATATTTAGCATCCCTAGTAAGAACCACTGTTCTAGGGTCTACACAGTCAGTTTGTAGGATCCCATTATCATGAAAGGTATCAAACATGGTGTCTGTACTTGGGAGAGTGCCTTTAGTACTCTGTATCTGGGTCACTGATCCTAGTTCTGATTGGATTAGAAGCACATCTATCTCAGTGGTTGGGTCCTGCCAACAGACCAGTGTCCAGCCTGTTTTGTGATACAAGACACCATAATTCTGAAATTATCATGCAAGCACTGTGTTAGGTGTTGAGCAGACACCTAGCAAAAGACTACTCCCAAAGATTAATAATCAGAGATGTAATTCCCACAAACACTTACAGTTATGAGCAGTCCCAGTTAATGGAACAACTCAGACTATGTCTAGTCTGCAGGCTTATTTCAGAAGAAGCTTTTCTGGAAGAGATCTTCCCAAAAAAATTCTTCCGAAAGAGAGCATCCACGCTGCCAAAGTGCATCGAAAAATCAATCTGCTTTTTCAAAAGATAGTGTTCACATTTATTGGACGCTATCTCGCATTTAAGTTGTGATTACTATGGACAGAGTGGCCACCAGGGTACCTGTGCTTTTTCCTGGAGGCCTCTTCTTTTGAAAAAAATTCCCTCTTCCCTGTCCACACACACCTTTTTCCGAAAGAGCTCTTTTTGAAAAGGCGTTCTTCCCTGTAGGAAGAGGTTTACCACTGTCAGAAAACCTCCTCTGTTCTTTCATTTTTTTTTGAAAGAATGCAATTGCAGTGTGCATGTAATTGAAGTTTTTTTGGAAAAACTACCATTTTTCTGAAAAAACCCTCTGTAGTGCAGACATACCCTCGCATGAGTTATGCATGTATAAAATAGGTTGCAGGATTTGGGCCTAAGTTAAGACAAGTTGCAATAATTGTGTATAACAAACAAATGGAGGAAGGGAGGGACAGGGCAAGGATAATAGTGAAGGGAACATATGGTTACAGGGGCTGTCTAAAATGAATGATGTCATAAACAGGATTTTAGAATCAGGTATGTTGGGGTGGGGGGCAGGAAATCAGGATTCCACTAAGGTAAGACTCTTATTCCCATTCATGCAAAAGCCCTTTTACGTTGCTATGACAAAGTAAAGGAACCTTTAACGTGGATGAAACTGACGCTGCCAGTGGCAAAAGGGGTCTTAATGTAAGAATCAGGTCTACGGCATATTTGCAAAAATAATAATAACAATAATAAGAAAGAAAGAAAGAAAGAAAGGTTTCTTTACTGGCACAGAGGCAGAGTTGTCTCTAAGTAGAAATGTTTTCAAAGTTTTCCATGAGGCACTGGATATGCTGTATGTACAGTAAAAGAAAACAACAGCTAGTAATGTTTGGTCAGAGGAATAGCCATATCTGAAGAGAGACAAATTAGTTGCCAAAAACTACTGTGTATATATGGCAAAGGTTAAAATAGCTTGGAAGGCTTTGCTTCTGAAGCTGTTCCATTTTATAATGTGATTTATTAGTCATGTTCTATCCATTTAGCATTTCCCTAAAAGTGAAACAGACATCACCACATTAGGGTCTGAAAGTGAAAAAGGATAATTAACTAAAACAACTAAAATGCTTTCATAATTATTTTTCAAAGGGATTATTAAAGGATATGTGTTTCTTAAAGCACAATCAAAGCCTTTTATTATGAAATAATTTCTTTAAAACACACACGCATACACACACACACACACACACAATGCTTCAATGTAGGTCAGCTTCTCATTCCACTGAGGTCATCTCTCATTTTTGAAAGCTCTGTGGAGGGATATATTCTCTCTGCCTGCATCTCTGGACACAAGAGGGGCCAAGCATCTCAGTTTGAATTAGGGATAAGTAAGCCTCATGGAGACTGAGGTTTTGTGAGCCTCTGGAACTATTTGCATTGTATAAACTCACTTCAAGTTCATAAGTCCTGCAACTTTTTTTAAAGTCAATTACAAAACAATATCAATAAAAAAATCCAAACAACCAACAACAACAACAACAACAAAACCCTGTAAGGAATTATTTCAGCATTCTGCATAATTTGCCAACTGCTTCATTAGAATTTTCCAGTCTCCAGTCCACTGCCCCTTTCCCTCCTCAATTTATCCTAAACATTATTAGGTTCACATTCTATGTTAATTTGATTCATAACTTTGGAACTCACTTGAATACTATGGATTCAAATTAGGCAAAACAAGTATACCCATCCCTGCTTAAATGGTCATCTCGCAGCTGGGTGTTGTTGCACTGGCTGTGGGAAGAATTGTGAAATCCAACTTCCGAATCTTCATGTTCAGCTATCAAACAGCTAATCCCATATCTAGGGCTATGTTATTTTCCAAATAATTAATAATTTTGCATATAACGTATTTGAGCTGAGAATCTAAAAGTTCTTTGAAATATATTGATTAAACCAGGAGTGGGCAATAATTTTTGCAGGGGGACCACTTCATGAATTTTGGTACTTGGTCAGAGGCTGGCTCCAGACCCCTGGAAGGGGTGAGGCGTTGGGTGGAAGGGGTGGGGCTTGGGGCTAGAGAGAGAGAGAAAGAGAGTGTGAGTGTGAAAGCGAGACACTATATGTGTAAGGGATGGACTTTGCGACACAGATTGTGTGTGGCACAGAGACTAGGAAGTTTCTGAGAGAAGCCACACACTGTCTCTTTAAGACAGGGAAAACAGTCCTGCTCTGTTGTCTCCTCCCTCTCCTACTCTGTAAAGATGGGGTTGCAGGTGGACTGTGCGGCTATGTCTACACTCGCGGCTTCTTGCGCGAGAAATATGCAAATGAGGCTAAGTGTGGAATATCGGCGAGCCTCATTTGCATACCTAATGAGCTGCCATTTTTGCAGAAGATGCTCTTGCGCCAGAAGGAGCTGTCTACACCGCCCCTTCTTGTGCAAGAAAAACCCTCTTGCGTAATGCCGCTACGCTGATTATTTTCAGGAATAATGGCATTGCGCAAGAGGGGTTTTCTTGTGCAAGAAGGGGCAGTGTAGACAGCTCCTTCTGTTGCAAGAGCCTCTTCTGCAAAAACAGCGGCTCATTAGGTATGCAAATGAGGCTCACTGATATTCCACGCTTAGCCTCATTTGCATATTTCTCGCGCAAGAAGCCGTGAGTGTAGACATAGCCTGCATGTATAAGAGAGAGAGAGAAAGAGACCATGAGCAGTGTTCCCTCTAAACTGCCAGGCAGCACAGCTTCACAGGTTAATTAATCAGCCTCGCCCAGTCAATCAGCTCCTTGCATGGAGCCCTGAGCCACTGCTGACTGGGTAGGGGTGATTAATCACCTGTGAAGCTGTGCTGCTGGCAGCATAGAGGGGGAACCCTGACCATGAGCGCTGAAATCTTAGAAATAGTGCACTGCCTCTTTAGACAGGCACTCCTCTGAGTCATTTACCATCCATACTTCAGACTGGAGCAGCTGAAGAAATGGGGTATAGGGTTAGGGGAACACCCTGACTTCAGTACTCCCCATTCCCCTCCCTGCGCAGCTAGCAGGAAAATCCTGTGAGCAGCTTGGGGATGGAGCAAGATGAGGGGAGGGTCAGCTGAACACATGCTGCCAGCTGTAAGTATGCATGCTGTGCTAATCAGCGGGGCAGGCTAAAGAGAAATGTTTGGTGAGCTGGATCCAGCCTGGGGCCTGATGTAGTAGGTAAAAGCATTAACCCCATTTTACAGACTGAGACAAAGAGGGGTTATGTAACTTGTCCAAGGTAAAAAAGCAAGTCATTGTCAGCAGTTGTATTTGTTCCCGGGTTACTTGACTCCTAAGGCTGTTGTCCTATCATCACATGACTATTCTGCAGTCTATTCTTAGCTCAAAGTAACTTGCAACTTCTGAGAAATACAGACTTTACTCCTATGGTCTCCTTTCCAATGAGAATATATAGAAAAGCAATCCAATTCTAACTGGGACAATCATCTGTTTGTGCTGGAATACCAAAGCCATAATAGTTAAACCAAATGATTGTTTCACAGTAGATTATTTCCGGTAACGTTTCAAAAAAATGTTCTATATCCCACACAAGTCAAAGTTCATGTAACTCCATTGGTGGACCCTCCATCTGTCCAGTCATGTTTATTATCACCAGTAATTTGGCTACGAAAAGGGGCTGGAGCATTTTGTGGCATGTTGCATGAATGTCAGTGAAGAAAAAAGAGTATGACTCAATTGATGTCTCTTCAGTTGAGGTGGCTTGTGCATATCACATATTCCACCTAAGGGGTGGAATATCTTTTCTGCCTGACAGGGCCTTCATTTCAACAAACTTCAAGGCAGTAGAAACCACATCTGCGGTGCTGTGAGCTAAAAATTCACTTGGCCAAGTAGATCCATCCAAGTACGGCATAATTTCTGTATCCTTATTTGGAACATGGACAAATCTGGAGAAGCTACATTTCCATACTAAGCATAGGTGCTAAGACACTGAATGAACCACTCTTTATCCATGACTGGGATGCTTAAGTGCTACTTCAACACAATTTATCAATCAAAATAAATAAAGGGGCTGCATATAAGCATTGTCCAAACACATAACAAAAAGACAAAAGTCACAATATGGAGGTGGTAGTGGACAGTATGCTGTTGGAAGTGACATCATTCAGCTGAGTCATAAAACCAGGGTCCTGACTGCCTTTACCTTTAGTACAAATGGGCCACAAGATCTTTAATAACCCCAGGCAGAGTTAGCCCCAGAGCCTACTAATAAACTTTGGGTTCATCTGTTCTCCTTACCTAAATTTCCCCTGCAATTCAGCCAGATCCCATACTCATTATGTCCTACCCTAAATTACTGTGCAGAACTGCTGTGCCTTACTAAAGTTTCTCCAATAAAAGCCAGCCTTTGCCTACAAGTGCAATTGTGTATTATCCAATATACAGCAACAAATCCCTTTTCTAAGCAGGTAGAATATATGCACCATCCTAGCTCCTAAGGAGATTCAGGTAGCAGCGCTCTCAGTGGGACTGGGAGAATGCTGCTGCTCTTGCTACTTGGCTGTAGGGTTGCCAGATGGTCTCCCAAAAAATACCGAACACACGGGCTAAACATTTGTAGAGTAAAAAACCAAACAAACCACCCACACTGAACACACATCCTGTGGGGCTACTACCAAGAGCCACCAAGCTGGGAACAAAGGGGGAGGCAGCAGAGCCTGCTGTGCAAAGCTCCCAGCCACTCCCCCCACCCAGCTTCTGCATGCAACCACAGGCTCCCAGCTGAGAGGCGGGGCCGCAATCGGTGCTGGGAGCCTGTGCAGAAGCCGGGCGGGGGGAGTGGCTGGGAGTCCCAGCCACTCCCCCTGCCTCCGCCAGGCTTTTGCACCCTACCACAGGCTCCCAGCACTGATCACAGCCCCGCCTCCCAGCCAATCCCCCTGCCCCCACCACGCTTCCATCTGGTGCCCAGCCGGAAAAACAGAAAATACCGGTTGTTGCACATGTCTGGTATGTTCTGAATTTTTTTACCGGACAGAGAGTGCAAAAACCAGACTGTCCAATAGAAAACCGGACACCTGGCAACCCTACTTGGCTGGGGAGGGGGCATCTGAAGCAGAATGCCCAGCTCAGAAGTGGATGGAGCAGCAGCTGCACAGAGTCTCAGCCTGGGCTCAGTTCTAGAGTGGGACAGGAGTGAGCTTGGGGGAGCCAACCCTGACCCAGTCCCCACCTTCAGCTGTGGCCTGACTGGGAGGGTGAGGAGCTCTCAGCCAAACCTCCTCTCCCTGCAAGCCACCCAGGGCAGCCTCCTGCCAGCAGAGGCTGCCCTGTGGGGTTGCTGGGCAGGCAACGGCAACAGCTGGGAGGTTTCTCTTCTGCAGCCCCAGCTGGCCCAGAGGGGGTCTGAATTGGAGGGAGGCAGGAACCTGGCGGGGCAAGCAGATTCTCAGCTGGTCACACAGGCAGCCACTGAACTCCGACCCAGCAGTAGCTGCTTCCTCTCCCGCTTTAGGAGCCAGGTACAGGGGTAACTGAGCAAGCGGGGAGGTGGGGGGTAGAATCAGGGGTGCGAGAGGAAGAAGCCTTGGGAAAAGCAGGGGGAACCTGATAACTCGGGGGGGGGGAGCTGGGGTATCTAGGAGCACTTGGGGGAGTGAATGTTTTGGGAGTTCTGGCACAGGCAGGTGGGGCATTTGGGAGGAAGACACGTGGTGTGTGTGGAAGCTGGGAGAGGGGAAAGCCTTGTGCACGGGGGGAGAGCTGCAAAGGGGGCATTTCAGGGACAAGGCAGGGCTGGCGGGGAGACGAAAGGGAGCCTGGGGGAGGAAGAGGAGTGTCCCTGGTGGCGGCAAAGGCACGAGGCAGAAGCGTGGCGGTGTGGAAGGGAGGGGAGAATGGGATTTGGAGGCTGGAACTGGGCTTGCTGGGAGCCTCACGGCACGGGGGTGGGCGGGTATTTTCTCCCTTCCCCACCTTTGTAGATACAATTGCTTCGCTGTTTCTCGGCGGGAGACCCTTTGCAGAGGGAAGGGCTAGGCGCAAAGTTCCCGTCTGGTTCCAAACTCCCAAGTGTTCAGGGAAATTCAGAGCTGAGCTTGAACTTGAGCCCAAACTTGAGCTTCTGGGGTCAGACCAGCTGCCTCCACACTCAGAGGGTTTGGGGGTCAGAGCTTTGGCCTGAGAACATTTCTGCACATCCATGCTGTTACCTACCCCTTCCTGCTCTGACTTTAGAGACTAGTTTAGCCCTGCCCCTTAATAACCTCACCCTAGTCTCTGAAGCCAATGTGAGATTTTTGCTAGGGAAAGCCTATTTGTGTGTACTGGCAGAGTGTGTCTTTTACCCTGTGATCTTTCCTTGTGCTGCCCTCTGGCTCTGTGAGTACAGGGAATTCCTTCTAACCTGGCAGAGGGTCTTCTGTGTTACTGCTATACATATGTACCCCTGCTGTCGTCTAACCTGGGAGGTGCTGTTATGTCTGTTTCCCATCTGGCTTCAGCAGGAGCAGGTCCTATAATGTTTTCAAGCATTCATAAAGAGGAGATGTACTGAACTGCAATTGCATGTTTAATCTCAAAGTAACTGAGCATGTTGCTGCATTCCAAAGCATAGGCTGGATATATATTTATGTATGTTTTGTTATAGAATTCCTACAGATTGGATCTCTGTATTGACATTTTCTTTGCTAGTGCTTCATAAAAATGGAATTGTTCTGTTTTCTTGTTTTTGCCACTTGTCTATAAATACAGACATTGAGTAGTTGTACTGAAGCTATTTGATAACATTTAAAAATAGATAAACAATGAGGATGAATGCAGTTGGGTTATTAACATTCAGAAAACAAACAAAAATATATCTGTCCATTATCCTGTTGATGAATCTGGCCTGATGCCTCAAAATCTCCACCAGTGTCAGATGGCAGAAGAGGAATGTTTTTGAATACTGCCCAATGTGCACAGCACTGAACTGGAAATGCTAGTCAGTAACAGCCCATTATCCAGATGAGAAGCAAATTAAGCATAGAAATGCTCTGCTGAAGTAATGTAAAGGTTGAAATGCAAAGCAGCAAATGCAAGAGAAATTTGAGCCGACACGCCATAGTATAAACCCAGGCCTGTTGCACTGAAGTCTCAATGCATATACTTTTTTACATTACATCAGAGTACTCATGATGTATATAGAGAATGGCAATGCTACAATGTCCAGGGAAAATCAGGCTGAATTAAATGGAATAAGATAAAAAAATTCTGTGCTTTCCTTGGCTGATAATTTAAACGATTGTGTCTTAAATCTGATGGCCCTTCATCTGTTAGAATCCAAGCATGCTTATGACATTTATAAAAATAGGGCTTAAGCAAGACTTAAATGTTGCCTTGGGCATAGGGATTAATTTTATCCCCTTGTCCTGACCAAAAAGTACTCAACTGGAAGGTGAGATGAGTTTTGCTGAATATCCTCTTCCAATGAAACACTTCATCTATCCTTGCAATGGAAGCACTTAGGACTCTAACATGGCAGACAAGACACAACCAAACTACCAGACAATTTAGGACAGAAAGTTAAGGAGAATACTTTATTGAACTGAAACTTCACAGGGAATTCAGGCAGAATATAAATATGTAATTTACAGTTAATTAGGACACAGGGTTTAACACTGACTCATACAAAATAAAAATATTGTGAGCTTTTTAAATTATGACAGCATTGCAAGATCTTGATTTTAATTTGCATCCGAGAGATGGCATCTGCAGACAAAGGAATATCTTAACTTTTAAAGTTATTTTTAATATAATTTTGTAAATTTAATTTGCTTTGTTTTTAAAAATTAATAGTGGAAGATGATGCCAGACATAGACAAACTACATATTTACCAGATGAAATATTTAAATTTACGTAATACATCATGCAGCATCAAATGTGAAGCAGTCTAAATTTTGCATATTTACTTGTGTACTGATAATGTGTCTTAGTGATGGATGTGACATAGGTTTGTGTACATGTACAGTGCTGCATCACACTCTACTACACCAATGAGAGATTTCTCCCATCAGCACAGTTAATCCATGAGAGGCAGTAGCCAAGTCAGTAGGAGAAGCCTTCACATCTACATAGCATTGCCTACACCAGAAGTTAGTTTGGTATTAACTGCCCTATCCAGTTAGATTTTTCACACCCTTGAGAGACATAATTATACTGGTTTAAGTATTTCGTGTAGATCTGGCCTCAGATTATTTAGCTAGTTGCTTGCTGAGCCTTAGTGAAATCTCTTTGACTATTTTTGGGAATCTGTGGATTTCCTGGTTCTCACTGGAAGTGGAAACTCCAGAACTGTCACAAGAAATAAAGACAATTGGACTGAGGTCAAGATAGCCCCAATTACGTCAGTGGTGTTACACAACTGTACCTATTCTAAATTTCAGTGGTGACCTTTCAGTCATACATCAGTTTTATCTGATATTGGATGTTTTAAGTGCCTATTTAGGTACAGCAGGGATAACAGTAGACATTATTTTTATTTGAATAATTATTAAGAGCTGGCCAGGTAAGGCATGAGGCCTCCTGTTTAAAGGAATGAAAGTTATTCGAGGTTACCAATTCTGTTTGTTTGGACTATAGTCACAAATGCTCCTGTAATGTAGTGTAAGAATGTTTAGCAGGTGGGTGATTTTAAAAATGTCATTGCTAAATTTTGATGTCTGTTATAGACAATAGACCAAATTCTCAGCTGGTGTAAATTGGCATAGCCCAATTGAAGTCAGTGAGCTCTGTTTATGTCAGCTGAAGATCTGACTCCATGGATCTCTTCATGAGCAGCTACATTTTAATGGGATTTGTTGTATCACAGGCTGACACTAGAATGATAAAATGTTATGAGGAAAGTAACCACAGCCCCATGCTGCTAGTCTAGCATTGTCTCCATTCTTACAGAGGCACAGGAAATATAGTTTGCTAAGAGGCTGAATATTTGAATAAGGAGACATTGATTAACATAAAAGCATGAACATTTGCAAATCTATAAATAAGGATTATGCTGTTTAAGTACTTATACTTTGCCCTCCACCCTGGTATATAAGTGCCTTGATAATTGATGATTCAGATTTAAGCATCCCTCTGTTGATTGATTGTTGGCCAGTCTCTTCAGTTGAAATAATGAAACTAAGTGATGTCATAACATTTAATAGTTGGTACCTGCCAAAGGCAAGTCAGTGTACCACAGTCAATGTCATTGGTACTCATGTTCATGGATAGGGCAGGCTATTGTCAGCTAGTTTGTGTGTTTCTGGGTAATGCATAACAATGTGTTATATGCTTGCAAAATTGTCACGAAATATTTACAAGCCTAAGCACAAAATCTAGTCATCTGCCTCTACTGTGGTAATTGATTGACAATAGTGAAAAAACCCTCATGATATCTACTTGCCCGTCAAAAAAAAAATTTCTTCAGAGGGAGGGTGACTGGGCTTTGAAAGGCATGTGTTTGTGTGTGTGAACTTACGAGGTTTTTATTTGTGAAAATTGCAGTAAGAAAGAGGTCCATATCTTGGTCCCATTAAAGATAAATAGGAGTTTTGTAATTGGCTTTTCAGAAGAATGAGCTTGGCCAAGAATATTTAAAAAACAACAACAACAACACACTTCCTAAAGGCAGTAAAAGTTGACTGCTTCAAAATTCAAGAAACTTCCACACAATGTTAGTGAGTTCACCCATGGTAAGTAAAGGAAGTGTTAATATGAGGAAATATAAGAATATATGATAAATTTAAACAAAAAAGACAGACAACATAACAAATGACAACACATCACTGTGCAAGATGAGAATCAATGCAACTATTTTACATGACAGATTTTCTATTCAAACTAAATATATTCTGTCTAGAGCATATTGTGTATTGCATTGACATCATTTTGCCTTTATTCGCATGCTGTGGTAATGCCATCTACTGCATATAGACTTCCATTGACAGCATTTTGCCTTTCCTCAAATCATAACATTGTCTACACAGACATCCGTTGACATTGTTTTGCCTCCCTTTTGCTCTATAGACTTGCAGTGATGTTGTCTGTCATTTTATTAAATGCTTTATCTCTGTAGAGCTCAATGGGATTTCAAATTATTTTTTAAAAAGTTTTATTCAGTTTCCTAAGTGCATTAGCAACATACACTGATGTGTGTTCTGTGTTCACGAATCATTTAACTTCAGCCTGATGGGTTTCCTTAATCTGTATTTAAATTAAATAACCACGTATAAGTTCCAATGAGTTTAGTGATCAATACGGCTGTCCCTGTTCCAGACCACTGTGTCTAGTAGCTCACAAACTGCTCTTCTACATATTTCTATCATCAGGAGAGTTACTTAAGCAAAGATGCATGCTAGAAAAATTACTTGAGCACAGTTGTGTGCTTTGATATTAATTATTAAATAATTAATTGCAACAGTGCTGTTTGTGTGCTTGGCTCTTGTAGTCAACAGGAAAATAGTAGCTCAGTGATCCCTTGTCCTGCTTTTGGTTGTGATTCCACGTGAGAATTAGGGTGCAGGCTTTTGTTTGTTCAGGGTCCTGGACTGCAGTTTAGCCCACATACACTTGCATGCTGAAAACCCTTTAGAAATTTCACTAAGCCAGGGCTACTCAACACACAGCCCGTTTGTTTGCGGCCTGCAGTGCAGTTTGGGTTGATATGTGCTTTAATAGTTAAATTCCTGGACTGTTGTGAAGCCAAAACAAAAAAGGAGTCAATATAATGGTCTTCTGTTCATATGCATTTTAGTAGTTAAATTCCTGGACTGTCATTGCTCATTAAAAGTGCTGTCATATGGGTGGAAATTGGGTAAATGTTGCATTTTATTAATATCGGCTGAACTGACTTAAATGGGGCCTGCATGTTGTATAGTCTTGCCTTAATTTTTGTATTCATGCCCGTCAGTGTGAAAGAAGCTATTTGCATATGTATTTGCATGTATATGCAACCACACTTAAGTTGCGGCCCTCGGCGTGTGCTGTGAGTATCATTGTGGCCCGCAGAGCTTCCAAAGTTGAATAGCCCTGCACAAAGCTAACATGGTGCAGCAGTTACTGAACAATTGGTTTTTTTCCTCATTCAGCCAGAACAAAACTACTAAGTTATATTTAGTATTTCTTTTTAGTTTTCTAAGGATTGAAAACAAATATTTACATCCAAAGCAGCAGGTAGCATGAAAAATCTTAAATATTTGTCCAAGTCTGCAGTAGAGTACCTTTTGCTATTATAACATGCCAGGAAAATGCTTCTAGTCAGCATGCAGTTTATACTGCCATGTTTGGTAGTACCACTGCATCTAGATTAGGGGCTCTGGTTGGTTCAGCTGTGTTGATCAGGGATTATATCTCTGCCTGATTTACGTAGCTGTCTTGGCCAAAATGTGCAGTATAGATCTGACCTTGGAATACTACTTCTACAGAATATCTAATCTAGGAAAGTGAATGGGACTGACGCTGTTCTCACTTCATTTTATTAATATAATTGACTTCAAGTGAGTTACTTGTGATATACATTGATGTTAGTGAAATCAGAATTTGTCATTCTGATCTGTAATTTTGAATTTTGAAATAGTGTTCTAGGTCTGTTTACATCTGATTTATTGAATTAACTTGGGCTGGTCACCTAACTTCTCTGTCTTCCCATTTTCCCATCTCTTAAATGGGCATAATTATACTTTGCTGCTTAACTCAAGGAGTGCTGCAAGATATACTTGCTGTTGATAAAAAGCGTTAAGATCTTTCAATAAGAATTCTTATTATTCTGTAAATGTGAATTATTACTGCTACTGGGAAATGTTTGTCGTTTGAGAGTCTTGTATGTCCACGTCCTCCCTTCCCCCAAAAAAGAATTCCAGTTGGTTTTGTTTTGTTCTGATTTGTTCTCTAAAATGTTACAGTGTGTTTATTATTTTGTAGCCTGTAAAGCTCTTATTTTTTAGGCCAATAAGTTCTTCCAGGGCTTAAGAGGAAAACTATGATAAAAATATAGAACACACAGGTAAATGGTACTTTAATTCTGTACTGAAGCTATAGCGCATCTAAACAAGAATTGTATTATTTATGTGTACATGTCTTTTTTCACTTCTTAAGTAAATCTGGTGGGAAAAAATCTCAGCAAAGAAAATGAAGCGTGCCTTGTCTGCTTCTAAGATCTGGTAAATGTAAGATTTCAGAATTAGGGCAAACTTCTTGTTTTAAGAAATTACAAAGCCATATGATAGTAATGCCAAGCCATCCATTACTGAAGCAGAAAGCTGCTCATTAGACCAGAGACATCCCATTCCTATAAAGTAAAATTTCATCTGAAGCACTGTGATCGTTTGTGACAAAAAATGAAAACTTGTCAGAAGCTGGGAATGGGTGACAGGGGAGATCACTTGATGATGACCTGTTCTGTTCATTCCCTCTGGGGTACCTGGCTTTGGCCACGGTTGGAGGACAGGATACTGGGCTAGATGGACCTTTGGTCTAACCCAGTAAGGCTGTTCTTATGTTCAAGTTAGTTGGAAAAATGAGCATGCTTGGAAAAGACTTATCTATTGAAATATATATATAGGCCTAGAGGGCAAACATGTTCACCCAACATATTGATAAGAATCTTATAACATCTTTTATGTAGACTATTTCTCTATGGTTTTCTCAGTGTCTTTAGGACAGTGAGCCACGTTATTTGATCTATTGGGCCAGTTTCTTAGCTGGTGTCAAGTATCATCAGTGGAAGTCTGTGGAGCTACACAATCTTACTCCTGCTGAGGATCTGGCCATTATTTCTGTTTTGTAGAACACAAAGTTTGATAGAATGCTGTAAGGTAGTGCATAGTTAAAATTATGTTTTTGGTTTTTTTTTTGAAAAGTGAATATGAATTCTTTTTTTGAATGTTAGCTAAAACATTGTAAAGTATAAACATTTCTTAACAGTATTGGAACACCAAGTACAAGTGCACTGTACAGCCACTGTACAGTTCAACTTGGTTTAAATCCTTATGCTATTTCGCTATCATCTCATTGACCATCATTTTATTCTATGCTCCTATGCTGTGAGAGCTTGTCAAAGGTCTTTGAAAACATTGATAAAACTATAGCTAAAGATGACTCTGTACACATACTTAATGAGGATTTTCAAAGAGGACAGCAAGTGGTTAGCCTTTCAAATAAGCTGATATGCAGACAGGTAACTTTTGCAGTGTCAGAAAAGCAGAGCCTTTTTTTATTTTGGGCTATTCTTTCTTTATCTAAGCACATTTAAAGTAAAATCGGAACAGCTTTGAATGCAATCTATGTTTACTAATGTGAGCTAATAAAATCACATCATATTACTTTGCATTGTACTAATGGGTATTACATCATATGATATTAATGATTCAGTGTATTATTACAGCATTAGCTGTGCTACACACAGAAAAATCAGTCCTAGACTTTGCTATTGTATTAGATTTACAAAAGCCATAAAGGCAAGATGATAAAAAAAGCAAAAGGAATATTTAATAAACTGGTTTGCTATGTTTAATTTGATCCAGCTTTACATCAATTCAGGTTCAGAATGCAGTGTGAAAGAAATGCTGTTTGAGGTACCCAGAAAATGAATGAATAAATGTTAATATGGCTTGATCCTCTGGGCCAGCTTTGTTCTCTGATTCCAGTCCTGCAGGAAGCACAGTTTAAGATGACTTTTGTGTTTTGCTGATACTAAGAGTGGCCCAGAAATGGTCTGCTTCCAGAGTAGCTTTGGGATGCTCTGACAAACTCAAATGCTCAGGATCCCAAAAGGCTACTGTGCTAGCTAGGGACAGCTGAGATATATGATCTAGCCACCGGCCCTTTCTCTCCCACGCACGACTCTGCACAGGAGGCTAGGAGAGCTCAGGAGTCACTGTGGCACCTGTATGCCACTGTGAGATTCCTCCGTGCAGGGCTTCTGATCTGTTAGTTTCTACCACAGGGGAGATATGTAGCTATCTCTGTGTCTCAATATGGATAGTTACATATATATTTTAAAATGTCAATATGTTGTTTATGATTTGTTTGTACTGCAGTAGCAGACAGAGGGCCCTACCATAGCCATGTGAAGCAAAGCCAGCAAGAGCAGCTCTAACATAGCTGTAGCTAGGAATGTAAAAGGTTACCCGGCAAGCATTAGGCTTATTGGAATGCTTACCAGGTAATTGCTTGGATGGCCAACTGTGGCAGACTGGAGCAGCCCTGATGGACTCGGCTCAGCCACATGGAGGAGGCAGGGGGGGCCCGGGCTGCTCCAACTCGGCTCGGGTGGACCGGCGGAGCACTGGCCTAGCCACACTGGGGTGGGTAGGCAGGACTCCAGCCCCAATTGCGCTGAAGCCACCTGCGCAGCCTGGCAGGATCCTGGCTCTGAGTCAGGACTCCAGCTGCTCCGACTCAGCCCAGGTGAGCCGGTGGGATCCTTATCCCAGCCACACCGGAGTGGTCTGGGTGAGCCGGTGTGGCTCCAGCCCCTGCCATTCCCACTTGGCTCAGGCACGCGGGTAGGATCCTGGCCCCAGCTGTCCGCCAACACTTAACCGGTTAAATGTTATAAATTTAGTCGTTTAACCATTAACTATTTAAATGGTTATTTACATGCCTAGCTGTAATACATTCTGAAGTTTGTCAGTTAGTTCTACTTTGAGATAACTGTTCACAGGTAACATGGCCAGATCTTGTGTCTGCCTAGATATCGAGTGTGACTCCATTCCACTTTACTGCCCTGAGTGTGACTGCCCAAGATGTTAATGCAGTCCAGAGAGCTGCTGATCTTTTACAGTGCTCCCATAATCTCAGCCAGATGTGATTTTTCTCTTGAGGAAAAGGTGGGGTGGGGAGAGCAGGTGAAGTTCTCTGCCAGTAAGGTTCTCTGAAATTGGATTGCAGAGCAGCAGTGACTATTACTGTGCATTCATAAAAAAGCAACCTGAAAGAAGAAAGAACTTTGCTAGATATGGAATTGTCTCAAGCAGCCATCAGTGTAGACTTCAGTTTATCAGATAAAATTATAACACTGCAACAGTTATGTCTGTGTTGAAACTCAGCGAAGCCAGAATGTACCTGTAAACCTTATGCCAGGTGTCAACTTTTGTATGGCGGGTGTCAAATCAAGTTCAAACAAACAAACAAAAACGTTCTATCAACATTAATAATCATACAGTTGTTTCAGAAATGGTCAGGTGGAGGTAAGGCAAAACTAGGGGTGCCAGTTCACATTTGCCAGACAGGAAAGGTGGGAATGGGCCTGTGAGTTGACTCGAAAATGACCTTTGCTATCGGGATGCTAGTTTATTATTCTGAGGAAAAACAGGAAGATTGGGTTAAAGATGTTGATGGATCCTGCTCAAATAAAACAGTGGGATTTGTTTTTAAAATAATATCGTTCCCAACACAAAATATGTAAATATTACAGTTCCAGTGTATATGTGTGGGTGTGGAGATAGTCCAGCACCTAGATGGCTCAAGTTCAGGGGAGAACAAGAGTGAATTGAAACTGCTTTTGAAACTGCTTCTGAGTTGTGCTGTGTGCACCTTTCTGTAAAAAGGATATGGTGTATATATAATACTTAAGTTGCAGTTCAGCAAAGCATTTAAGCATGTGCTGAAATCCAGGGTGAGTGGATGCTTTGTTGAATCAGTGCCTAAAAGCCCCCCCAAACCTATAGTTACAGGGATGTAGATTGACCTATTATTTTAATAATTCTTTGTGCTTTATTGTGGGCTCACATTTAACACCACACAGAGACACTACACGAGTGTTGGTTCAAATCAGTAACTTGTCAATGTTAACACTAAAGTTTCTTTACGGCTAAAAATGCTCTTCCCAAAATATTCTAAATGGAACAAACATGACATCCACCGGCCAGCTGTATCCATGCTTTCGCCTGTACAGTTTTCACATTGCACGTGCCTGTCAATTTATTTTAAACTGTATATGAATCACCCATCATATGTAGCACATCTGTATTTAACACTGGCATTTATTTTTCCCTCTTGTTCTAATTGCAGTACTTTGGTGTAATGACACCATTCAATTCATAGATGGTACTGGTGGATTTTAAAAAAAGCTAACATAACACACACAATTTTAATTTGGAACACGAGCTTGCAAAATAAATAAAAAAAATTCTTCATTGATTAACTTTTCATCTGCTTAGCATCCTAGACGATTCTACCTAAATAAATAAAAGGAATAGTTACCCATGTGGATGTTCTTGTAGCAGATTATTTAAATCAGCATTTATATTTTGTTTTTTTCACTTGACTACCAAACTCCATCAGGCTTTTATTATTTAGTTGTACTGTAATAGCACCTGTGGGCTCCAATCAGGGTTAAGATCTCGTTGAGTTAGATGTTAAAAAACAAACAGGTTTTGCCCTAAAGAGCTTAGTGTGTGAGGTCCAGATCCTGCAAACACTTAGGTATGTATGTAACTTCATGGGACTAGCTGAGTGCTTAATGCTACAAATCTGTGTACACATCAGGATGTGCAGTGGATGAATGATAGGCACAGGGCTGGATGTAAGCATCATACTGCAATTTTATTTATTTAAAGCTAGGGAGGTTCAGTTTGCCTCCTCTCTCTCTCTTTCTCCCCTCCCTTCACATATCAGGCATTTAACTGGTATTTGGGGCATTTCAGGCCTGTTTTCAACCCGATTGTGCCTCCAGGATGCTCAGAGGAAAGTGAAAAAACCCACAGGACCTTGACCAATTTGTCACAGTAGGAAAACTTCTCTGATTCCAAAACAGACACTAAGATCTACACAAGAAGGGCATAAGGCAGTACAGATGAAAGGGATCTGTTCCTGTCTTTCCAATCTTGGGTTCCCCACCCTTGGCGCTGCATCAGATCCTATCGTTTCCTTTTCATCCACTTGGTCTAGTCAGTATCTCTGCCCATTGATGTGGGCATTTTTCAGGGTCAAACTCAAACATACAGATTATCAAATAGAAAAGGTAAGCATGCACACATCTGTACCCCAAAATATCCAGTATATAAATATACATTTTTCTAAAATTCATTCTCTTTTGTTTTTGTTTTTTATAAGAATTACTAAGTGTAGTGCAACCAAATACTTATTTGGATGCACTATCTCCAATGACAAAATACAGCTCTTCTAGTGCAATTCGTTTCACATTATATGTATAGAGCGAATGAATTTCGCAGCTTCAACTTAGTGATTAGAGAAGAATAAGGATGTTAATTTTGTTTAATCAGCTGATCGAATACATGGAATTTCCATAACTACTCGATTAGGGTATGTCTACACTTGCACCCTCTTTCGAGAGAGGGATGCAAATGAAGACATTCGAAAATTGCAAATGAAGCCGGGATTGAAATATCCCGTGCTTCATTTGCATATTCACGCTATGGCGCTTATTTCCAAATAGCACTATTTGAAATAACAGATGCTGTTAAGGCGTTATTTCGAGAGAAAACCCTTCTCTCGAAATAACTGGTAAACCTCATTGTATGAGGAATAAGGGTTATTTCGAGAGAAGGGTTTTCTCTCGAAATAACCATGTCTTAACAGCGTCTGTTATTTCGAAATAGCGCCATAACGTGAATATGCAAATGAAGCGCGGGATATTTAAATCCCGGCTTCATTTGCAATTTCGAATGTCTTCATTTGCACCCCGCTCTCGAAAGAGGGTGCAAGTGTAGACATACCCTTAGTCAACAAGGGGGGAAACTGCAGAGCTGCAGCAGGATTAGCCTGCTGTGGCTCTGCCTTTTTAAATGTAATGAGAGCCTGGCTCTTAACTACATTTAAAAGGCAGAGGTGCAGTATCTGGGACTGGGCACTGGCCGGGACAGCTGAGTCCCAACTCATATCTGGTCCCCCGCTGTGCCTCTGCCTCCCCTGCTACCTTACGGAGATGGTGCTGGGGGGAACCGGCTTTTAAGTCCACTCTTCCCAGCACTGGCTCCTGGTTTCCCCCCCCCCCTTGCTGCCTCTGGTAAAGGCAGCAAAAGGGGGGGGGGGGGAAGCAACTAGTCGAGTAGTGACTCGACTACCCGATAGGTCACTTACATCCCTAGATGAGAAGCAGTAAGAGAATGACTAAAACTTGAAATGGAGGTCTCGTCTTAAAATGCATATCCATGATGAAAATTATTCAATGATAATTCACCAGAGAGAGAAAAATGTGCACTATACTTTCAAACCAATGGCTCATATTTGTTTGAACTAGGGATGTAAGCATCTAGTCAAATGACTACTCGCTTCCCTCCCCCACAGCCCCCCCCACTTGGAGGCAGCAAGGGCTGGGAGAGCAGGAGCTGGTGTTGGGGGGAGCTGGCTTAAAAGCTGGTTCCCCCCCAGCACTGTCTCTGCAATGTGGGGGGGGAGGGGCAGGGGAGGCAGAGCCTCAGCACTCCCGGTGCTGTCCCGACTTGTGCTGTCCCCGGGAGCTAACCCTGCTGTGGCTCTGCACTTTAAATATAGTAAGAGCCTAGTAGCTCTTACAACATTTAAAATGCAGGGCTGCAGTGATGGTACCGTGCACACTCTCCCCCCCCCTTATTCACTAATCGAATAGTCAATGGAAATTCCATTGACTACTCGATTAGTTAATTAACTGCTACTTTGAACTAGTTTGAACTACGTTGTCTGTATCAGAATTAAGAGTCCAGTCTTCCAATCCCATGTAGGTGTAACATTACCTGAATGTATGTTTTGAGGATTGGGCCCTTTGATTATAAATATATTGGGACTAAGAATTTGTTTTACTTCTATGTTGCTTTAGGACCAAGCACTCTGACTACTGATTATTAAAATCAATTGGGATGGCTCTGAACTAAAATCTGAGACCAAAACATGTGGACTCTTAGTAGATTTGTGTTGTCTGTGCTGCACCTGGTCTGGATAAGCAGAGGACTTCTGCGGGTTTAGCTTTAACCCAAAGTGAGTCATCGCTAGGGTTGTGACTGGGAAAATAGTCCAGTCTCCTTGAACATCCGGTCCTGGGTCTCTGGTGAGATTGCCAGTGAGGTCCCCACATGGCTCTTCAGAGTTAGTCACAGGGAGGCTGCCAGAAGGCATGTTTACCTGAACATCTGCATACACGGGGCCCTGCAGCTTCCTGTGGCCATGATTCGCTGTTTCCGGCCAATAGGAGCTGAAGGAAGTGGTGCGGGTTGAGGTGGTGGGAATGATGAACTGCCGCCACTGGAAGCTGCAGAGTCCCGTGCCTGTGAATGCTCAGGTAAACCATCTGGCAGCTCGTCACCCGCTAACATGACGAACCGTGTCTGGCTTGTGGGCTGGAGGTTCCCCACTCTGCCATGAAGTGCCAATATAGGTTGTAAGTTTTGAGATGTGGAGGTCAGTCCTTTGGAAACTGTCTTGAGAGCCCCAAATTCACGTTGCATAAATGCCCGATCATTAGATGCGAACAGTTTGCCACTTTGGTTATTTTTAATATGTAGAGCCCTGCGCGGATACAAATATCTACCCACAGAGGTGTATATCCGTAGATAGACATCAGGATCTGCAGATCCACAGGGCTTTAGTCCCAAGAGACACTGTAGCCAGCGGAGAAGAACATGTCCCATTGTGCCCAGGAGCCTCACCCTGTGCTGTCTGTGCAGCTGCACCATCCCCAGTCCTGCCCCCTGTAGTGGGATCTCCTGTCTGGGGTCGTACAGCCCCGCTGATGGTAAAGCTGGGGGAGCGTTGCACCCCTGGGAGGAGCTGCCGGCCTGGGGCACTGGGTCCCGGGTGCGTTGGGCCTACACTTGTCTCTGTTGGCTGCAGTGCCTCTTGGAAGTGAGCCCCGCCGATCTGTGGATCCCAATGTCTGTCCACGAATATCTGCATCTGTGGGTAGACATTTGTATCCATGCAGGGCTCTATTAATATGCTGTTCAGATTTGGAAAACTTGGGCATATTGCATATTCTCAACATTAGAAAAGGTCCAACAAGGTAGGAGAATAAATGGTCCTTCATTTTTAGAGAGACTAGTTCAGTTGCTGCACAGAAACATGGACTCTATTGACTGCCGACAATACATTAAAAAGTTATGAGGGAATATCAAGTAATATCTAGTTAGTAGACAGAGGAATTTATGCTGCACCTGCTATGCATGCAAAACTCCCATTAATATCAGTGGAAGCCACACATGTGTGACAGCTGCAGGATTGGGTCCAGAGACTTCAATCTCCATTATTACTAATCCGTTCCAGACTGCGAACACAAGTATTCTTCCCTCCAAAAGACACACATTTTCAATCCTTAGTTCAAGACCCTTTTTTTTATCACCATCCGGAAAATATTCATTCTAAAGTGTTTTGAAAAATGGAAACAGGAGGGTTTTTTTTTTTTTTGGCTGTTGACCAATAAGAGAAAGTGAGCTAAATTAATTTGAGTAACAAATTGTGTTAAGGGGGGAACTGATAGATAAGCAGTCATGAGAAATCTATCTAGAGGGAGGACAAACGAGCACAACTTGACTTTCATGTAACCCTTAATCTATTTATAGGAGGAGGAATCGGGAAATGAAGTACCTCTCAACAGCAGTTTAAGTCAACAACTAAAATTAATTGCCTTCACTTCCAAACTACAGTACTTGTGCAGACTGCACATGAACAGCCAATCAGTCCTAGAATCTGGGCAAAATGTTGACAAAACCGCCTTCCATTGGAAACATTTATTTCCCTGCGCATTACATCCTTCTATAAGCCACCTATTTAATAGACACTTTCAAAATGCAGGATTCCTTTCTTCTCTCTGTCATTGGTTGTGTAGTAATTAGTCCTGTTTTGCCTTTGCAACTTCATCATGTTAAATGCAAATATATATGCAATGTTAATGTAGTGATAAGTCAGGAAATACAGGCAGTCCCCGGGTTACATGGATCCGACTTACATCGGATCCCTACTTACAAACGGGGTGAGGCAACCCCGCACTAGCTGCTTCCCCCCAGCAGACCAGGGAGACGCGGCTAGCACCCCCTCCCCAGCAGACCAGGAGACGCGGAGCGGCTTTTCTCAGCAGACACCTCAGCTTGAGAATAAAGGACTGACGGAACTGAGGTGTGGGAGAATAAAACTGAGCTCTGGAGAAATGTTTGGCTAGAGTTTCCCCTACAATATGTACCAGTTCCGACTTACATACAAATTCAACTTAAGAACAAACCTACAGTCCCTATCTTGTACGTAACCCGGGGACTGCCTGTACCTGAAAAGTCAGGAAATGCCAAGATTAAGATTGACCAAATAACCATCATTTTCTCTATTATGCACAAACCTTGTGCACAAACCGTGGCTCCTATTCCACTTCTTTTATACCCTCCTGTGTGGTGTGAGTTTCTGTGAGTGCACAGCTCCTGTGCTTAAGGCTGATGTGACTTTCTTTTTAATTTCCTGTTAATTCTTGATATTGATAATCTTTAAAAGTTGAGATGTCTGGGGTAGGAGTTGGAGGGTTAGCCTTTCACTCAGTACCCCATTGCAGCAATTAGGATCACCTGGGGGACTCTTTAGTTGCATTTGTTAAACTTCTGTAACTTGTGAAGGACTTTCTTGTCCCCAGCATTTGAATTTGACTTTCTGAGATGGCTTAGTTGAACTGGAGCTTAGTGAAGAAGAATATAAGATCCCGTGCTTGACCGTGTACATTGTATTTGTGCAAGTCCTGTTGTTGCCAATGAAATTAATTTCATAAATAGGGATTTGCCAACTTGGTCCTCATTTATTTTGGTGTCATTTTTGTATCATATTTTGGACTGAGTTTTGGGGGAAACTTTTTAAAAAATGGACACTGTTGTGTGTTATAGAATGCACTTTCTTTAATTCTGTAAATTAACAATCACTTATCATGATAGGTATTTTTGTCAGTAAATAACTTCTTTTTTTAAAACATTTTCATGTGGTGTAGTGTTTTAGTCAAACAAAATTCTTACCATGGTGCTGAAGCTTAATTGCTCTGTAACCTTGGTTAAATCACTGAAATCTCTATGCGTCATTTTTTTTCCATCTTATAAATGGACCTGTGATCCTACCAGGACTTTGAGCCTAATTCTCCACTGCCTTGTATAATGTGTAGGTATTTACATCTGAG
Organism: Rafetus swinhoei; assembly: GCA_019425775.1. Classification (NCBI taxonomy): domain Eukaryota; kingdom Metazoa; phylum Chordata; order Testudines; family Trionychidae; genus Rafetus; species Rafetus swinhoei. Next base: position 232,021,868 of record CM033437.1, read on the forward strand.
TAAAGTGGGTACAAAATGCTATCATTCTGACTGGGGTAGCAATTTAAACAAGGTGCAGAACATGGAGAATAAGTCTCTTTAAATTAGCATTAGCATACCTATCATAACTAAGTAACTCTTACATATCCCTATCTAGTGTGAATTCATGTGAATATTTATGTGCAGCTTTGCATTCCATCCCATTGTTTGTAAATATTCTATACAACTCGTCTGTTTTTATGTATTAATTTGTATCTGTTCATTTATTTTTGGTAACAACCTGTTTTATGGAAATATTTTAATAAAAATCTGTGAATATGAGGAAAGTAGAGCACAATACAGATGTACAAACAAACACTCAATGCGTGCCTCTGAGGAAAAAAGTGTACATAGAATTCACACATCATCTAAATACAGAAACATATAAAATAGCAACTTTGAATGTATAAAGAATATAAATAAAGGGTAAAACAGAATCTCTGTTGATGATTCTTTTATTTTTTCCTTCCCGGCATTCAGGGGTGGTTCTGCCATTGAGCTGGCTGGAGCATTGCCCCATACTATAAAATAAGGAGAAAATACAATCCAAATGGAAAAAATGGAAGTTACACATTAGGGATGTTAAAATGAGTGTAATTGAGTAACTGTATAATTGCTGAAAATGTCAGTGGTTACACAGTTACACACTGGGTGTTACACATGGGGCTCCCTGGAAGCCGGTGTGCACTGGGAGCCGGCTTTTAAGCCAGCTCCCCGTAAGTACCAGCTCCTGGCTGCCACCCTGTGCTTCTGCCTCTGTGAGGCAGCTCTCCGGGAGCTGGATTGGGAGCCACGTATAGCTGTTTGGGTAACCAATAAGTTCATGCTTATTGGTTACCTGTTTACACGGCTACGCTCTTACATCCCATTTATGCATACAGTTCTTTCAGCACCTCTGTAAGGATGTCTGCCTGCTCTTGTGCAACAGGCAGCATAGCAAACTTTCCAGCAAGGACTCCAAATCAGCAAGCTGGTTAGAGCCCTGCTTGGATACACAATTTGTATCTGCATGCAATCTACAGACATTCTGCATGCAATCTACAGACATGCCGGATCTAGTAATTTGAAATAGTTCTAATATCTTCGGCTGTTTCACTGGTTGGTACAGTTACCGCAAATTTAAAAAGATATTTAATAAAGAGGACATGGGTCATCCGCTACATAAAAAAAATCACTGAGGAAACGGCCAGAGCGACTTGTGGATCATCCTGGTATTTTGTATGGAGTGTCGGCATAGAGAAGGGAGACAAAAGAAACTGACTTGCCACAACTCTTGAAATAATTGAAGCTTTGGTCCACAAAATTTGTAGATCCTAGTGCATCTGCCTGAAACCAAGGTTGTCCACACAAAAAGTTTTGCTTCCAAGTGATTCCATTACAGGGTAGCTCCAATGGACTGTCCTATACAGCTTCCCCTGTCCCTTTAAACTCTGAAGCTTTCTGTTTCAGGCTTTCCCTCATCCTTGTACAGATCCCCAAAGGGGCTCTGGAGGGGTTAGAAGAGATAGGGATGCCACAGAGGCAGGGGCGGCCTGTGACTATAGGCCATCTCAGCCGTCGCCTTCAACAGCGCCTGATGATGACATCAAGGGGTGCCCCGGGCGACTGATGATGACGTCACCCCATTGACGGCCCATTGACGGCCATGCAGGCGGGGGCGCCGATTGCGCGTTCCGCCTGGGGCGCCAGCTGCTGCAGCCCGCCTTGGGCCGCTCCTGCACAGAGGTATAGAATCATAGAATACTAGGACTGGAAGGGACCTCGAGAGGTCATTGAGTCCAGTCCCTTGCCCTCAGGGCAGGACCCAGTACTGTCTAGACCATTCCTGATAGACATTTATCTAACCTACTCTTAAATATCTCCAGAGATGGAGATTCCACAACCTCCCTAGGCAATTTATTCCAGTGTTTAACCACCCTGACAGTTAGGAACTTTTTCCTAATGTCCAACCTAAACCTCCCTGGCTGCAGTTTAAGCCCATTGCTTCTTGTTCTATCCTCAGAGGCCAGGAAGAACAATTTCTCCCCTTCTCAGCTTGCAGTGGTGGGGTGAGTGGGAAGTTCTGGTTTAAGGTTTTCTAGCCTGAAACAATGTTCTCAAAGTACAAGTCTGGAATAGTTTCTGGAATGTTGGCTCCTGTTATTTCAGCAACTCAGCTTATGAGCTTTAATGTGGCAGAATTCCACCTGGAATTTAAATAGTTACAGAAGGAAGATGACCTACAACCTTGACGATGAAGGGAAGGAGAGTTTTGGAACACAATGGCCAATTTTGTAATGAAATGACAAAGCTGTTTACGCTTCAGAAAGGATTTTTGACAGAGTTCCATATTCAAGGTTGCAAATAATGTTTTGGGTGCAGGAGTCATGGAATAAGTAGAAAGTTGGCTCAGAAATTAAAGATGGAACAGGAAAACAAAGAAAAGAGTGATACTAGATGGATTATACTGTAATAGGAAGAATTGTAAATATGACTAGAAACTAATGCAGCAAGATACAAAAGATTAAGACCCCATCAAGGCTAATAGATGTCAAAGGCAGTGCTGCACAGATAAACACAGTATGAGACCTTCAGCATGTCTGTATTACATAAGTCAGTGTGTGCCTTGAAATATGAAGCATGAAAATAAAATAGGGAAGTCAAGAATAGGGGTGGATGAGCGTTGTGTGTAAAATAAATCTGTTTGAAACCTTGCCCAGATCTTAGACTGAACATAAACACAACATTTATGAGCTTCAAAAAATTAGATACACTTTTTATTTCTAGGATCATAATAGTGACAGAAAACAATTCTTTAACAATAAAAACGATAGAATTGGGCAGAGAGTTGAAAAAATAGAGAATAGATTCAGTTTTACAAAATACGTAAATATGAAGAGATTTTTTTTTTTTAACACTAACCAGTCATTTTAAAATACCAAGTTGTGCACATTTATAGCCTATGTGACTATTTGTTTCTCTTTATTAATTTTAAGCCTTTTGTGTCAGAGATTATGCTATCTGTGTGCGTTTTCAGGGACTACCAGAATGCAGCAATAATTCTGATTGGAATTTTAGGCAACATAAAATGCACAAAATAAAAGCATAAAACTACTAAGATAACATGGAATTTCACATGATGCTGTGTACATTAAAATGAACCCATTTCTGAGAGTGTCTGAGGTATGAGCGTTTCAGAGGGAACGCTGTGTTAGTCTGTAAGTGAAAAGACTTACAAAAGAACAAATAGTCTTGCAGCACCTTAGAGGCTAATAAAATTTGTAGATGGTAATTTCTAGAGTGAAAATGAGTTTGCACTGAAAACAAGTAGAAATTCACTTTTTTTAATTGCCAAAAAAAGCCCTTTGAAAGAAATATCATAGATAAGCCAAATCTGAGAGATGTGAAATTGCACAATACCGAGTTGCATGGATTTTCACAAGGGTTTGGTGGAACAGAAATTTTGAGTTTCATTTCATCTCAAGTTTGACACCAAAATGATGGAGCCTGGTTCTGATAACGATTTTCAGTGGAGTAGATTGGAAATAATGCCATTGACAATCGTGTGTTACTCTGGTATAAAATGTTAGTGAAGAAAGAATCTGACTAAATGCGTTTTATCAGCTCTCTAAATCAGGTCAAAGTATCAGAGAATGTGACAATATCAACGTTCAGTTAAGATACATAGGAAGCCCCTAAAGACTGGCTGTTCAGGGCCCAGAGCCCAGGTTTGTTTGAAGCTGCACTGACTTCATTTATGCATAGGTCTGGCAGAATTCGCTTTTTTTTTTTTTTTTTTTTTGTAATTTTGACTATATATTGATTTTTATTTTCTTTCTGCTGGTGCAGGAAATTAAGTGTTGGGAGTTTGGATTGGAATAGGGTTAGGGCACTTCTGACAGTAGGGTTCCTTCTCCTTGTGCTGCTCAGGGGCCCAAAACATCAACATGCAAGTTGAGGAGGAGGTTGCCGCCCTGGCCTGATAGAGCAGAGACTCCTGCCCCCAGCTGCAGAGGAGATCACGTATCTGCGGAACAATTCCTGCCTGGGGATGGCCCCTACACCAGCTGGTGTGTGAGTGAATAGGGCTGTGAGAGGGGAAGTGCCAAAGGCTCCCTACACAGCCATGGGGCTGGTGATGCCCAATTCCTGCAGGCACAAGATGCAGAGAAGGCTGCAGACCTGGTGGGACACAGCAGAGACCTCTGGCCAGGACTGCAAGGAGCAGAAGGAGGTTGATATCCTGGTTGTGGGGGAGACCACCCTGCTGCAGAATGGTTCTGTCCCTGTGCGGGAGCCATTTAGCAGCGGGGTTGCCTCCCTCTGGACTGGGGGCTCATTGTCCTTCTCACAGCCCAGGCGGGTCTTGCTCCGGCCAGGCAGTGAGTGGGGAGCTGCTCCTGCCCTGTGGGTGGCGGGCTGGTCCAGCCTTGCCAGACTCGCCACAGCCAGGGTCCCACCGGCCCAGCTCTCTGGTTAACTGGTCATTAGATAAGCATGCTGGTAAGGCTAATGTTTACCAGGTAACCAGTTAACCACTGGCCACAGTTCTCCATCATTGATCAATGGGAGCTGCAGGAGTGGTATCTGCAGGTGAGGACAGCATGTGGAGACCCCCTGCTCTGACTTTCTCAGGGGCTGCAGGGACATGCCAGCCCCTTCCAGGTCTAGAATGAGAGAGCCCTTCCAGTCTGCTTCACAGCATAATAGTGCAACTATAGTATTCCTGTAAGGACTTCTGGCTAGCTGTGTTAAATAATGCTTTGCGGTAAGGTACCATTTATAAATACGTCATCATTAATAAAGTATGGCAATTTGCAGCATGCATAAAAATTATTTATATTCAAGTGCTAACCAAGCACATAGATTTAATAATATTGACGTCTTCTAACACGGGTTGTAACAGCTTGTCACAGCATCATCTGTTAAGCATTTTTTACTAATGCATTTCATACCATGCCTTATAATAATTTGTTAAAGGATGCAGCTGCATCTATTAAGCCTTTCATAAATATGAATAGCACATTTTCTAAAATGGCATCATATATTGAATTATTACTGGATATTCTAACAAGAAACAGAATTTCTTTTTTTAATTTGGACGGGAGCGCAGCCTTCACATGATATACAGTAGGAAGCTGCCTCGGTGCAGTGCAGTTTATTGTGCCGTTGCACATGTAATTTGGGCACAGCAAATTAACAGTTGCTGGAGTAACTTTGTTAAACAGTCAGAGACGGAGGTCCAGAAGTGCATCAGAGCCTGGAATAGAGCTGTTGTAGTATATGGATGGTTAATCCATGCGGGTCTCGATCCTGCAAACTGAATCTCTGTGTGGTTCTTGTGGAGATCCTGTGAAGGGGAGTGGGCATGGCTTACTGTCACATACATATGGAAAATAGACCTTGGAGCCTGCCCCTGCAAATCTTGTAGCTTTTGTGGCAGGGCTACTCAACATGTGGCCCATGGGCCACATGCAGCCCGTGGCCTGTTTGTTTGCAGCCCGCAGTGCCATTTGGGTTTACGTGGAGTTCAACACGCAGCCACGGGTGGGAGTCAAAACAAAAATATAATATAATGCTCTTCTGTTGATATGTGTAGTTAAATTCCTGGACTGTCATTGCTCATTAAAAGTGCTATCATATGGGTGGAAATCGGGTAAATATTGCATTTTATTAATATCAGCAGAACTGACTTGAATGGGGCCTGTGTGTTGTGTAGTCTTACCTTAATCTTTGTATTCATGCCCATTGGTGTGAAAGAAGCTATTTGCATATATATTTGCATGTATATGCAACCACACTTAAGTTGCGTTCCTTGGCATGTGCTGTGAGTATCATTGTGGCCCCTGGGGCTTCCAAAGTTGAGAAGCCCTGTTTTATGGTCTCATTAGGATCTGTGTCTCTCCTCATCTGCCCTGTATTCCTGATGGATCTGAGCCTGCCCGTAGCTGCTTCCAGAGCCCTCTTCAAAGGGGGATCTCCACTGTGATAGGAGAGAGATTGTCCTGGAAAAGGAAAGTCCTAGGATTTCTGCCTGCTGTTCCAACCCATCCAGTCTCTTTGTAGATCCTGGACTCACAGAATGCTGTCTGTAAGGCTCAAGGGACAAGGCTATAGAGGCAATTGAACCTGTCTTCCTCAGCCAGGGTTATATTTATGTACAGATAAGGCTCTGTGTTGGGGACCATGATCGTTTCCCTAAAAATCCGCTGATTTTCAAAGTACGGGTCACAACACAGACGTGGCTTGTGAAATTTCCGGCACAGGGTTGCCTTGCAGTAAGGTGACCTGCGGGGGTGCTAAGGCAGGCTTCTTGCCTGTCCTGGCGCTGCGGAGTGCATTGTGCCCTGGAAGCAGCCAACAAGTAGGTCTGGCTTCTAGACAGGAGGCTACAGATCTCCACAGGCTGCCCCTGCCTGGAGCTGTGGGGAGCGGTGCCTGTGAGCAAGAGCAGTGCACAGAGCCACTTGCACGCCTCACTTGCACATCTCTAAGAGCCGGACCTGCTGCTGTCTGGGTTTTTTCCAGGGCGCAACATGGTCTGCCATGCCAGGACAGGCAGAAAGCCTGCCTTAGCACACCTGCTGTGCTGCTGAGTGGGAGCCACTGCAGGTAAGCCTCTGCCCCAAGCCCTTCCCTCAGGCCCTGCCACTATTCCCCCACCCCCCGCGCCCTCCCTGCCCCCTCTATCCTGAAGCTGGCTACGGGGACTCAGTCCTAGCTGGTAGCTTGGAGCTTGTGCCTGCCTGTGGCCAACAGTGGCACTAAAGATTTCCATTCTGCTGAGGGAGGGGGAGAAGGCTTGGCCAGGTGTTCAGGGCGCGGGGCATCTGGAGCGCGGGTGGGCAGATTGTGACTGTGACTGTGACTGTGGGGAGTGGGCAGGTGGTGACTAGGCCAGGCGCTAGGGCCAGCCTGGTGCTCAGGTGCTGCTGGTCAGGCTGGGGCTCCTCTGGTCGTGGAGTGTTAGGGACTGGTATGTGGGAGGTGGAACCAGTGGGCTAGTCTCCCCAAAGGCTGCTCATGACTTTGTACATAGCGTTTTCCCTCTGTCTTCTGATCCGTTTCAGAGCAAAGCTCCCATTGATTTTGGTGGGAGCAGGCCCTGAATGCCAGATTAGTGCAAGGTATGTTGTTTTGCTGCTTCTACCCATGGCCTGAATTACAAAGGTATTTTGGTGCTTAAAGATGCAGATAGGCACTTTCTCACTCCCAGAAGGTGTCTAACTTCCCTTGAAAAACTAATGGGTGTCCGAGGCCTAAATTGCTTAGGAGCGTTTTTAAATCCCACTAGGCATTAAGTTCCTTTGGCTGCCTGTGAATAACCTACAGAATCGCTTATGTCCCCACTGGGTTTGGGGAAGAGTGAGGCTTCTATGGAACCGACAGCTGCTTACACCAGCTCTGACTTTGGACCCTTGCCTTTATTCATGATGCAATGTCATTGCATGCTGCCATACTGCACTTGTATATGGTGTAGTACCGTGCACAGATTTACAGTTTCTCTTTAGATTTGCCCCTTATTTTTCTTAGTGTTCTACCTCTCTTCATTTCTCCTTGTGTGATTTTAATCTAAAGAACATGGCACCCTACAATGTTGTTGGAGATTAAATTCTTAATTATGAATTTCCTTACTATTGTGAGTGAGCTTCAGATCCTTAACACTTCTAATGTCATTTTTATGTGAATTTCCATGCTATTTTAATTCATTAGTTATGGGCTTTCATTTTTCAATATAATTACTGTAATTTTATCAAGTGACATAACTGCAGTAAATACTTTGAGTAATTATCATTCATCTGGAAAAAAGGGTATCTGGAGGTGTAATGAAGTCATATGTTGAACTATTTATGATGTTTAAAGACAAATTATGACATTCATCGCATGTAATGAGAATAGCATTCCATATTTACAGTGGATAAGGATAATGACATAAAAATAATTTGCAGTGACATCATCCATTGGTAATGATGACAAGAAATTGTACAGTGTCTGTGCTGCACCCAGATATGGCAGTTCAATGGCTCACCTCTTTTTAAAAAAAAAAAAACCTCTCTCAAAATTGTTGCAAGAAATACGGCCTGAGCCTAATGCCCACTGAGGTCAATAGAAGGGTTCCCACTGACTTACATGAGTGGTTGATTGTGTCCATATCCTTTTTTGTGGAATAAATATCTGCCGCTTACAGTGATATTGGAGAGAATGTAGACATTAAAAGTGAAATATACAGCACATTTCCATTCATTTTTATAACTAAGTCAGATGTAGAATAGGCATTATACAGGTGGTTCTCAAATTGTTTACCATTGTCGGCTGCATATGCAGTTCTCTGTGTTTATGTAAGTCACATCCACACACAATACAGTATCTATACTACCTGTATGGCCCTGAGGATGAGTTAGACTTGCTTGAAGTACACCTACCAGATTGATCTCCACCTGGTTTGGGGATTGGGTGCAAGAGAGGCATCTGGATGGATGGCTAAGGCAGCAGTGCATGTGCCCAGCAGAAGGAATTTAGGCACCTAGGGGACTTGTAGACTGAAAATATAGGTGCCAAGTAGGGATGTAAAAGGCTAATCAGTTAACTGGTTACCTGGTGAGCATTAGGTGTACTGGAATGCATACTGGGTAACCAGTTGGATGACCAACTGCAGCAGGCTGAAGCTATGCTGGCTGAGTCTAGCGGCTGTGTGGAGGCAGCAGGCAGGGCAGCACCTGCGTCAGGTTGGCTGGACCTCAGCCATGTGGTCGCAGCAGGCAGGACCCCGGTCACAGGGGAGCGGCAGGTGGGGTCCCGGCTGCTGCAGCTTGGCCCAAGCAGCCCAGCAGGACCCTAGCCACATTATGGTGGGCAGACAGGACTCTGGCCCTGTCTGTGCTTGAGTATCCTGAGCAGCCCGGCAATTCGGCCTGGATGAGCTGGCAGGACCCCAGCCGCACCAGGATGGTCAGGCGGGACTCCAGCTGCTCTGACTTGGCCTGGCTAAGCCACTGGGACCCTGGCCACGCTGAGGCAGTCATGCTGAGGCAACCCAATACTGGCTCCCTCCAATGATTAACTGGTTAAATGTTCAGAAGCTTCGGTGGTAGCTGAGTTAGTCTGTACAGGATGAACTTAAAAAACAACAAATGGTCTGGTAGCACTTTATAGACTAACAAAACATGTAGATGGTATCATGAGCTTTCATGGGCACAGCCCACTTCTTCAGATGACCGGAGTTTTGAGTTTTATATGGTTAAATGTTATAATTTTAGTCATTTAACTGGATAACTATTTCAACAGTTATTTACATCCCTAGTGCCAAGTGTGTTTGCCAGCTAACCCTGTAGATACCTTAAAAGTCATGGGGGGGATTTTGTGGATTATAGTTGTGCCTAAATCTAGAATTTAGGCAGCTAAACCCCAGATTTAGGTGCTTGAGTACCTTTGTGCATCTGAGCCACTGTATCTCTTTATAGGAAATCAATGTAAATCAAAGTCATTTCCCTGCAGAACTGTAAAACCACTGTCGGGCAGGCAGGACTGTTTTTATGTAACCAAGATCATCACAACATGACATAAATGTCACGCAGATCATAATCCAAACAATTAGTATTTGGGGAGGAAAGTAATTAATTCTTAGTGTGGCCTAGCATTACTTGTATTTTTAAGCTCTTGTTCTGAAAATCAGATTAACTCTCTACCATGATATTTGGGAATATCCTATAATAATATCAAACTTAGAACCTGCAGTTGGGTGTTGCGAATCAAACCCGCTTTTCAGATTGCTCTTAAATTATAGGAATATTATAGTAATGTATCTTGATTTTGTAAGGTCCCACATCACTGTAGCACTTACCTTTATTTCCCATACTCTGTGTGTGTAGAGAAATAAAATCCAGGCCTTTTTAGTTTTTAGAGAATGAATCACTGCTTGATTAAAAAACAACAACATGCTGCTTTGTGGAGGTGTTGCTAAATTTTAGTATGAAGCAAACAAGGTTAAAGTCTTTGCCAGAGTCACTGGCTAAATTAGTTTTGAAAACCTTAAACCACGCCCTTAGAATTTGCCGAGAAATCCAGAGATGACAAACCTATAAATCAGATGCTTAAGAAAGAAGACATGCCAGTAACATAACACAGAGTCAAGCTAATTCAAAGTGATTCAAATGAAAGATGATTTTTTTAGGACATCGCTGGTCTGTTCTGTATCCTAAGTCTGACTGACATATAATACTACGAGGCTGAATTGAAGACATTTTGCACATTTTTTTTTTTAAAAAGCAATTGCTACGGGTAACTCTAGTTAGTTACGATGTGGAGACATGCCAAACAGTTGAGAATTAGATTGGATACATATCTTATGCTTCAAGGTTTGTAGACTTAGTGGATAATTAAGCATTACTGACACTTTCACGTGGTGCCATAAACTCACAGGTTGGAGAAATTACAAATGCACAGGTTCTGATCCTGTTTCACATGAGGTTTTGATTAAACTGGAATTTACAAAGCAAGGCGCCCTCAAAGTCGTTAGTCGAACTGGTTAGAAAATCTCAAAATGTTTGAAATTTCAATTGCAAATGGACACTTTCCATACAAAAAGGGTTTCTTGGCCAGCAAGATCTATTGATATTTATCACCTTTGGAGTGCCTCGAACCGTGGTTCTTCATATTTGTTTTTTTCTGCAAAATATCTTAATAAAAGAAATGTCTCATTCAACGGTTGATTACTTTTGGATGCCAACAGTTTAAAAAACAAAACAAAAAGCAATCAATTTTGGGCAGTGGGAAAACTTCCTGAATCCTGTTCATTGTCTGATCTCTTTATTTACTCTCTTCAGCTATTAATACTCTCCAGTAAAAGCACTCATCCAAAGCTCTGGACAACCTAGATTTTCTTTGCAATATTGGGATAAATAGGCCAACCCATCAAATACAGCAGAAACAATATAGATGTAAGAGTAGACCCCCCTGCCTCCCACACACAAATATCCCATCAGAATCCCTTACACTGTGTCCCCATCACCTGTCTCCTTGCAGTCAAGGGGGAAAATGCAAATAAAGAGCTCCCGCCTTCCCCAGGATCACATGACAGTTGAAAAAAAGAGACCGAAAGAAATCAAAATAACAGGCACATCCCATTTTACTGGGGCAAAACCTTCACTGACCTCAGCGTATTTAACCTGAGATACGACTGTAAGTTCAGGCCTATTAATACTGTGTATATGATTCAATCATTCATCCCAAACTGTATGTATGGTCTAATATGAAGTCATCTTTTCAAACATGGTTTTCCATTGTCATGCTATTGTATTTTAGCGGCATGTGCAATTCAAATTTTAAGTTTGCCTTTTAAAAATGTTTGCATGTCTCATTTCTATTTAATCATTTTATGCAGACCGAGTATCCCTTTCTCTGTTTTCAGTTGTGCTAGTGTATATCAGGAGTACCTCCACATATAACAGAGCTGAATATGACCTATTGTCTCTAAGTTATTTGCTCCAGTGTGCAACATGTGTCAGTGCATCACAGCTTAATGAAAGCAAATACATTGTATGGCTTATGATAGGACCACACAGAACTTGATATTATAAGTGTCTTGCAGATACTATATAATGGCATAGGAAGTAATTATGGGAGGTTACAGAATTGGTGACAGGCATGAAATCAAAAACACAGAAATACAATTCAGATTCGTTCTCCACTTTATTGCTTACTTGTGTCCATGATATATATGTGTTCTCCAGTAGGGGGCGGTATGAGAACATGATGGGCAGCACCTAGTCATTTCTGTAAAATGCTCACCAAATGTATAACTTCTTAAATATATGCAGCCTCTCTTGAGCCAAACACAAAAATTAGAGCGAACTCTAGTATGGTGTATTAGAACATTTATGTCCATGTATGGAATGACTTTTATTATATGCACCAATATGGACAAAAATGAGGAATTTAGTTAAACAGAAATTAAAAGGTACAGTGACAAAAGTAAAATCTCTGCAAGCTGCATGGAAACTTTTCAAAGATACCATAATAGAGGCCCAATTTAAATGTATATTAAATTAAAAAACACAGTAAAACAACCAAAAAAGTGCCACCATGGCTTACCAAGTAAAAGAAGCAGTGACAGATAAAAAGACATCTTTTAAAACGTGGAAGTCAAATCCTAGTGAGGAAAATAGAAAGAAGCATAAACTTTGTCAAATTAAATGTAAAAATATAATAAGAAAAGCCAAAAAGGAGTTTGAAGAACAGCTAGCCAAAAAATTCAAAAAGTAATAGCAAAATGTTTTTTAATTACATCAGAAGCAGGAAGATGGCTGAACAACCAGTGGGCCCTTGGACGGTCGAGATCCTAAAGGAGCACTCACAGATGATAAAGTCATTGCGAAGAAACTAAATGAATTCTTTGCTTCATTCTTCATGGCTGAGGATATTGGGGAGATTCCCAAACCTGAGCCATTCTTTTTAGGTGACAAATCTGAGGAATTGTCCCAGATTCAGGTGTCATTAGGGGAGGTTTTGGAACAAATTGATAAACGTAACAGTAACAAGTCACTGGGAACCGAAGAGGTCTGAAAGAACTCAAATGGAAAATTGTGGAACTATCAACTGTGGTTTGTGACCAGTCCTTTAAATCAGCTTCTGTACCTAATGATTGGAAGATAGCTAACGTAATGCCAATATTTAATAAGGGCTCTAGAGGTGATCCTGGCAATTACAGACCAGTAAGTCTAACGTCTGTACGGGGCAAATTAGTTGAAACTATAGTAAAGAAAAAAGTTGTCAGACACATGGGTGAACAGAATTTGTTGGGAGGAAAGTCAACATGGTAAAGGGAAATCATGCCTTAGTAATCTTCTAGAGTTCTTTGAGGGGGTCAACAAACATGTGGACAAGAAGGATCCGGTGGACATAGTATACTTAGATTTCCAGAAAGCCTTTGACAAAGTCCCTCACCAAAACTCTTAAGTAAAGTAAGTTATCATGGAGTAAGAGGGAAGGTCCTTTCATGGATTGATAACTGGTTAAAAGACAGGAAACAAAGAGTAGGTTTTCAGAGTGGAGCGAGGTAACTTGTGGGGTTGCCCAACGGTCTGTCCTGGGACCAACCCTATTCAACTTATTTATAAATTATCTAGAGAAAGGGGTAAACAGAGAGGTGGCAAAATTTGCAGATGATACCAAACTGCTCAAGATAATAAGACCAAAGCAGACTGTGAAGAGCTTTAAAAAGTTCTCACCAAACTAAGAGATTGGGTAACAAAATGGCAAATGAAATTTAATGTTGATAAATGTAAATGAATGCACATTGGAAAAAATAATCCTAATTATACATACAATATGATGGGGACTAATTTGGCTACGACTTCTCAAGATAGAGCTCTTGGAGTCATTGTGGAGAGTTCTCCGAAAACATCCACTCAGTGTGCAGCGGCAGTCAAAAAAGCAAATAGAATGTTAGGAATCATTAAAAAAGGGATAGAGAATAAGACAAATATCTTATTGCCTCTATATAAAACCATGGTACACCCACATCTTGAATTTTGTGTACAGACGTGGTCACCTCATCTCAAAAAAATATATTGGCATTGGAAAAGGTTCAGAAAAGGGCAACAAAAATAATGAGGGGTTTGGAATGGGTCCCATATGAAGAGAGAGTAAAAAGATTGGACTTTTCAGCTTAGAAAAAAGGAGACTAAGGGGGGATATGATAGAGGTCTATAAAATCCTGACTCGGATGGAAAAAGTGAATAAAGAAAAGTTATCTACTTATTCCCACAATATAAGAACTAGGGGTCACCAAATGAAATCAATAGTCAGCTGGTTTAAAACAAAAGGAAGTTTTTCTTCACTCAGCACACAGTCAACCTGTGGAACTCTTTGCCAGAGTATGTGGTGAAGATTAGGATTTTAACAGGGTTCAGAAAAGAGCTAGATAGATTCATGGAGGTTAGGTTCAACAATGGCTATTAGCCAGGATGGGTAGGAATGGTGTCCCTCTCCTCTGTTTGTCTGGAAATGTGTGACAGGGGAGGGATCACGTGAGGATTACCTGTTTTGTTCCCTCACTCTGGGGCATCTGGTATTGGCTGCTGTCAGGAGACAGGATACTGGGCTAGATGGACCTTTGGTCTGACCCAGTATGTCCATTCTTAGGTTCATAAGTTATGACATAATATGTGACACATCACATCTATCTCCCTATTGGTGCAAATATCAAAAGTTGCTCTGCATATGGATGGTGTGTGTGGGTGTCCTGAGGGGTTGAAATGCAGCATAGGGCTCAGGGCTGGGGCAGATTTGTAGTAAAGGGGTTAGAGGCAGTGTAGGCTGCATGGGGAAAGATGACTACCCCCAGCCCTCTCCCACTACAGCAGCTCGGGGCCAGTTGAGAGGTGCCTCTCTATGGCCATTGCAGCTTCAGCTGGGCCTGGCTGGGGAGAATCACCTCCATTCTGAGGGAGAGGCATCTCTTCCTGCTGCAGTCCTGAGCCGGGCTTAATAGGCATCTGCACAGCTGCACAGCTTAAAGGGAGTTTAGTGTATATTCTATGGACTGTAGGTTTAGACACTTAGATGGGGCTACTATAAATATACTATACCATTATATAAAGTGTTAGATACTAAGTTGTACTTGCCTAGTTTATTGATAAGAAGATCATGTGAGACTCTATCAAATGCCTTACTAAATTCTAGGTATACCACCTTGACCGCTTCTCCCTATCCACAAGACTTGTTATCCTATCAAAGAAAGCTATCAGATTGGTTTGACATGATTTGTTCTTTACAAATCCATGCTGGTTGTTACCTACCACCTTATCTTCCAGATGTTTGCAGATTAATTCCCTAATTTCCTGCTCCATTATCTTCCCTGGCACAGAAGTTAAACTGACTGGTCTGTAGTTTCCTAGGTTGTTCTTATTTCCCTTTTTATAGATGGGCACTATATTTATCCTTTTCCAGTCTTCTGGAATCTCTCCTGACTTCCGTGTTTTTTCAAAGATGATAGCTAAGGCTCAGATACCTCCTCAATCAGCTCCTTTGAGTATTCCAGGATGCATTTCATCAAGCCCTGGTGACTTGAAGACATCTAACTTTTCTAAGTAATTTTTAACTAGTTATTTTAGAAATTAAAATAAAAAACCTACCCCATTTCCACTAACATTCACTGTTAGGCATCCCTTCGACATCAAACTTTTTGGTGAAGACCGAAACGAAGTTGTTAAGCCCCTCTGCCATTTCCATGTTTCCTGTTATCTTTTTGGATAAACTGGAGAGGATCCAGAGGAGAGCAACGAAATTGTTAAAAAAGTTTAGAAAACCTGACCTACGAAGAAAGGTTTAAAAAAACCTGGGCACATTTAGTTTTGAGAAACGAAAACTGAAGAGGAGAACTATTAGCAGTCTTCAAATAGCATTAAGGTCTGTTACGGAGACTACTGTGATCAGTTGTTGTTCATGCCCTAAATTAGGGCAAAAAGCAATGGTTTTGATGTAAGCTAGATATTAGGAAAGAGTTTCTAATTATAAGGGTAGTTAAGCTCTGGAAGGGCTTCCAAGGGGAGTTGTGGATTCCTTAGCATGGGACATTTTTTAAGAACAGATTGAACAAACAGCTGTCAGGGATAGTCCTGGCTTATTTGGGCTTGTGTCAGTACTGGGGGGCTTGATCCGATGACCTTTTGAGGTCTCTTTCAGCCCTACGTTTCTATGACTTTGTGATTACTGAATAAAGCCAAAGGCTGAGCTATATTTCAGTAAGCTTAAAATGGTAATAGATTTTTGTATTTTTTTTTTTCATGGAGGCAGTTACTCTGACAACATTAACAAAATAAGCTGTTTGAAAGAAATCCCATCTAGAGACAAGTGGCCTAATCTGTTTTATTGACAAATTGACTTATTATTTGATCAACTTGAATACAGTCTTCAAGATATATTTCTATATAAAAAAAGGCAGAAGGAACACCGAGAATAATGTATTTAGTCCATCATCCTACTTCAGCTGTCATTTAAACACTGATATGTCTGCAGGGAAATAAAAGAAAAGTTTTACAGCTGTTGTGATCCTGCTGTCAGAATTGTCTTTATTGTCTTCTGGAGAGTCGCCTATGTAATTTCCTCCTCCCTGATATGATAATATATTGACCTTCTTTATTCAGTGAGAAGAAAGCAGGTTATGATGGCTCTACCCACCTCCTACATAGAGATTCACATTCTATCAGAAGAGAAACAAAGCATCTTTGAGAATCAAAATCACTTATACTTGATTTCCTCAGTGTTCCTATTCAATGGGTCCTGAAAATGAGGGAAAGACATACGGTTTCATCTCAAAAGTTTGAAACTTTACAAAAAGAAAATGAATTCCTACTGTTGAATTTTTCTTTTGAAGTTTTTTAAAAGGAGGGAAAGTTAATTCTTCCCAGAGGAAGTTTACTAAGAAAACAGTTAGCCAGGTAAATGCCACAATGTTTCAGATTGTTCTTTCATTTATGCTTTTAAAGGAGATCAACATGTGCCCATTTGGTTTTTTTTTTTTTTTTTTTGTGATATACGCAGAAGGCCTGAATTTTTATTGGTTATTTTTCACTCTGAACATACAGGTCTTCTGCACTAGAGGACTCTTTGGAGACTTAGCCCAATGTTGACATCACAAGACAGGGTATAATAGTCAATCTTTAAATAAAAAAACTGTTTATTTGCCTGTTTTTATTAGTGTTTTTTAACTACAGTGGTTTTATAATGCAGTAATAGTTTCGACTCTTCAACAAGAGCTTCTTTTATCCAAAATATTAAAAAGGCTCTGAGATCTTCTAGTTCCAAGGAAGATCAGACTTGTCAGGCCTAATTTTTTTTAACCATTGTAACTGTTTTTGTTAGGGCTGTAACTTTAACAAAACAGTTACACCGTATTTGAGATACCCTAATTCTATATCCCTGGAAGTATGCAGTTGTATTGATCTGGCTTATTTCCTTTCCCTTATGGAGAAATAAGCCAGTGCTGGGCAATAACCGGCGCATGTGCTGGATGCTGTTCACCAGGGTTAGTCCCTGGTGGGCTGCCACTGCGGTATTTACCTGTGCCTCCGCAGGTACGGGTGCTTGCACTCCTGTTGTTCACAGATCGCTGTTGCTAGCCAATGGGAGCTGTGGAAGCAGTGTCCCAGCTTCCTGTGCTGCTTCCTATAGCTCCCATTGGCCAGGTACAGCAATCCACAGCCAATAGGAGCTGCAAGCGCATGTACCTGCGTAGGCACAGGTAAATACAATGGTGGCAGCCCAACAGGTGCTAACTCTGGCCAACTGCCTCCATTTTATTGGCTACCCCGGAATAAGCTATCCTGGTAGGAGAACCTTTATACCAGTCTAACTGTGGAGTACTCACATACACCATTGATTTGTACCATTTTAACTGTACAGGTCTACTTAAAAAGATAGTTTTGTGTATAGACAAGCCACAAAGTTTAAATAATAATACAAAAGTTTAAAAACCAAACTGAAACCATTCCATATTTTATAGTCTTACATCACTGCAAAGGGCATATGATTTTTTAGAAATATTCTGAGATTTGTAAGTGATCATTAAATGGGACATTGAGCTAACCCACCCCCACTTTTGATTTTAGAAGCCAAAACCTTGGCCAAAATACTAACTATGGAAAAATCTAAACCACCCACAATTTGTTCATCTCTGGTTTTTGCTTGTTTTTTTTTTTTTAAACATGGACATTTAATGCCATGATTATCTCTGAGCTTTTCCCTCTAGCTAATAATACTTTGAGATCCTTGGATTAAAGGCACTACAGCAGTGCAAAGTAGTTTGCAGCTATTAATGAATTAAGCTTCATAACACCCCTTTGAAGTAGGTATTATTATAGCACTCTCAGAGAGGAGTTTTAGTAATTTTCATGAAGTCATATGTCCTTGTAACATGGGGCCTTGTCTACATGAGAAAATTGCAGTGGTATAACCTAAAATGCAAAATTAAAGTGGTGCAAACCTTTGTGTGGACCCTCATGTTTGAGTATAAGAGTGGCTTTTGGGGGGGTTTAGTTGCAGTCCTTGCCTCTACACAAAAGCTTTATGTGCCACATGTGGATTATATTAATATAAAAATGAATTATACCAGTATAGCTATTCCTGCATGGGAAGGGGGAACAGCTATATTACTATGAGATACCTTTATACAAATAAAACTCCGTGAACATTAAGAATTAAATAAGTTTAGGCCTTGTCAGCACAGAAACATGCACTATTTTAATTAAACCCAATTAGTTGAAGAAGAGGCAAACGCCTCTGGTTTGAAGCTTTTATTTTCGTTAAGGAGTGGTTCATTTTAAACCTGTTCCTAATTGGCTTAAGCTAAAGCAAAACAAGCATGACTGAAATCAAACTAAATATCCACACAGCCTCTTTCACTAGTTTAAAATCACACCTAAGTTTAATTGGTGCAATTCTGCATGCAGACAAACCCTTAATCAATACATTCTTAATAGGGATGTATGCGAGTAGTCGAGTTGAGTACTCCATTCCCCTGGCTGCCTCATCCCATGGAGCAGCCCCTGCCCGCAGCCAGCCCCGGCCATTAGAGGCTGCTCTGGCAGCAGCCCCTGTCTCAGGGAGGCCCATCTCCCTCTGCGACCCCCTCCCCAAAAGAGGGGCTGCTGGACCCATTATGAGCCGGGACTGAACAAGCCTGGCTCAGTCCTGGCTTGCGCTGGGCCTAGGAGCTACCTCCACTGTGGCTCTGCAGTTTAAGAATTAGGGATGTTAGGAAGCAAATAAATAGCTAACCGTATAGTCAATAGAAATTCTATCGACTACACGATTAGTCGATAAGGAAGTTACCCCCCCGCTGCGGCTCTGCAGTTTAAATGTCGTAAGAGCCGGGCGGGCAGGCAGCCCAGCTCCTACTACATGTAATCGCACACCCAACTGTTTGCTTTGATTCAGTTAGGGCATTCCAAAACTGACATTTTGTTTACAGTTGCACATGCACAAGTTTGCCAGATGTTGCCGTTTTTCATCCGTCGTTTTTTCCCATCACTCTTGCCAAAGTGACACGCATGTAAAGCTGGGGCCCGTGAAGCAAGGTGCATGCTCATTGCGCACAACATTGATTGGATGCAGAGGGGAGCACACAGCTCTTATAGTCAAATGCTGCAACTGTTCAGTGGGAATACCCCGCACATTCTAGGTTCGCAAGCACAGTTAGCAGAACTCGCTTATCCTGGGAGAACGTTTTGGTTAAGACAGTCTTGTGTCCCACTGTGATGGAGGGCCACTCATGCAGCCCATTCACCAGCCTCAGCGCTGACTGGGTGTCCTTAAGCCTCTGACTGCCAGCGACTGAGGATGGCTGTTAGGGGGATCACTGGATGATTGCCTTTCGACTGTGGCCAATGCCAGATATTTCCAAGGGACTGACCAGAACAGGGCAGATTACTATCTGGCCCACTGTGGCTGTTCCTACATGCTCAGCTACTGTAATTACAAGCGGTCTGCAGCAAAAATGTAGATTAGGAAAAGAGATGGGTGGAGTGCTGTACATATAGCCTAGCCACCATAAAGTGGAACCTTGGGTTGAGTTGAAGAGGAACTCTGGATAAATGGGAATAGGTTTATGCTGATATTGCTAGAGCAATATAATCTCTTCTTAGACTATGAAAGCCAAGAAGAGAACTTTCCTTAATGTGAAGAACCTATGGGGACAATATGGGGCACCAAGGCAGTGCGCGAATTCTTTGTGGCCAGTCAGACAGACTGGACTAGAATGCATGAGACTGCATGTATGTGTTTTGTCGTTTATTGCCCACTACAAAGCATGCCGAGGGTAAGGACCGTTAATCTGCCTTGACTAATTTACAGGGAAAGAGCACAATCATGTCCAGAAAGTGACTGTAAAAATGCCAAGGTTCCATGGTTTTTCATGTGCAATGCTGTCCAGATCAAAGTTTTTAAGTTAATTTATGTACACAGGCATGTGTTTTTTCTTTCTCTTGCTCGCTCTCACGAGTGTTTCTAGCTGCCAGCTCTGAAAAGTCAAACTTTCTGTGCCATCAATCCTCAATGGCTATCTTCTGCAGTCAGTAGTTAGCCAATGATTTCATTAATGATACACAAGCCTGACTAGAATCTATCTCTGTAAATCAGAGATTTTAATATGTTCTGTCATATATAGATTGTAAACTCTTTGGGATTGTCTCTGGGTATTTGTTGTATCTAGCACAGTGGGACCCTAATGTCGACTGGGTCTTAGCAGATCTCAAAAGTTGCACTACTTACTGTTGTTAGAAGGCAGTGGTACTGTCATAACAGTTGCTAAGCCTGTTCATGAACACACAGGACATAAATCCCAGGAAGCTGGCCCAAGCAGTGGTCAATGATGCCTGTGTGTCTGATTTGTTTGCTTTAGCAAACACACTTCCTTTTCTTACATTTCTGATATGTGCTTTCAGTGACTGAGCAGACATCAGTTGCCTTGTGGTTTCCCTGGCTACATTTCTGTAGTTTTTCTGAAAGCTCCTTGTTTAAAATCCTAATTTACTAAATGATCGCTCAAGTGTTGGCACCAATGTCACAATACTGTGCTTGTTCATCTAGGGTGCTTGATAGTCGCCCACGTTTTCCATGGATCTTTGCACCTTTGGGTAAATGCATACATTTGTGTGTTACATTGCTCTTAGGAATTATCTTTTCATCACATTTGTTTTTAGCGCAATGTCATAGTTATTCTTATCTCCTTCTGGAGCAAAAAGGTTTTAGAAATATTTTCAGCATTGCTCCCCAGAGTAATGAGCTAACCTATATTCCCTACTTGCTGGGTTAGTGTTCATTGTCTTTTGGAACCCAGAGAAGTATCTATTCCTATTAGGCTGGTCCATGTATTTATCAAACTTCATGTTTGGAGAGGATTGAACATTGTCATTTTTCTCTTATTTATGCTGCTTCAAAATATACATCATGTGACACTGGTAAATCCTAGAAAAGGCTGTTTTCTTCTTCTAACACTGAACAAGGGAACTTAAAAAAAAATCCTCCCTATTCTTTACTAACAGCTCTATTTCTTGCTTGCATAATGCAGCAATTCTACCCAGAACGTGTCTCAGCCCCTCACCTGGGTTCCTGCAACAGATTTTAAAATCTGCTACACGTATCCTGACACACAAAGCTCAACCAGCCATGTCTGCTAAATGTGAAAAATCTCTCTGATGCAGTATGTGATGTGTGATCCTATTCTGAAAAGAAGCACAGTGTGTATATATACAAAAAGTCAGATCTATTGACGTAAGTGACCTAAACAAACAAGAACCTAATTTTAGTTCAGCTTAAATTGAATCTACAATGAAAGTTAGTTAATTAAATCCAAATTGAGGCATGTGCTTGATTTTTAAAAATTACGTGTGCAACCACCATTTCCCATGGATATTCTTGGGAGCTGGTAGATGCACAGCAGTTTTGGAAATATCTCCAAGTACCACCAGTCATTTAAATGCTTATGAAATGTTTATTTTGTGGATTTAGGGCAGGGGTGGGCAAATACCAGCCAGCAGGTCAGATTCAGTCTTCCAGGGTTAGTGCCTGGCAGGCTCCCACACAGCTGTATTTACCTGTACTTCTGCAGGTACGGGGAAATCACAGCTCCTGTTGGCAGCTGGGACCTGCAATTGTATTTTAAATTTAGTAAGAGCCAGTATGGACAGAGGCACAGCAGTCCTGGACTGGTCTGGAGCAGCCTCTGTCTGTGGCGAGCCTGGGCCCACCACAGGCAGAGGCTGCTTTGCGGCAGCCTCCCTTACTCCCTCCTTCCACTGCTGCCTCTGATAGCAGTAGCAGCAGGTGGGGGGAGCAGGCAGTACTCTGGAGACAGTGCTGGGGGAAACTGGCTTTTAAGCCGGCTCCCCTGCACCAGCACCAGCTCGTTTCCCTGCCTCTTGCTGCCTCTGATACTGAGGCAGCAAGGGGCAGGGGGGAAGCGAGTAGTTGAGTTACAAACTTGAATTTTTGAGTGATTGAAACCTAGATCTAAATTTTTTTGACCCGTGTTTTAGTCATCTGATAATGAAACAGTACACTAGGACATTTAAGAAGTGGGAAGCACACACAGTATAAGTAAAGAACACATTTGCTGTTTTTATTGGTGCCTTGTAGGGCAATAATACTGAAAAAAGGGGAATGCAAAAAAACCCAGCATGGTGGCAACCCACATCGTATTTTTTTTAAAGAGTACATCAACTCCTGTTTTTTTTTATTTATTGTGGCATGAATGATAACATAAAACCAAAACATGAAAATATACAACTTATATTACACTATGTGTTATGAACAAAATATAAATCTATAACTCTATGTTATATTTACATAATTATTTCTTTTATTAAATTTCAAGTGAGATGGTAGGTTGCACATACTTTGTTTTAAGCTCCAGGCATTTGATTGTCTCTATTTTCTTTTCTATTTTTCTTTTCACTTGTAAAATCCAAAATGTTAGAAGGAGTAGGAAGAGCTTTAGAGCCAATGGAGCTATATAAATACTGTTTCAGCAAACCAGTGACAAAAAACACTGGGGAGTAGAGAAATCAGTCAGTAGAAAAAACAAACTTGACATGTTCTTCAATCTGGGAAACTGACAAGTTAAGATAAAGTTGAAGAAAATGTAAATATAAACCAAACTAAACATCCATCCCATGCCCTGTGAGTTGAGGATACACTTAGAATCCTATCTTCAAGGAAATGTATGTAATTCATTAGATGTGGATCCATCAAGTTGTGTGGGCAGACAAAAATATTTCATATTTGATAAACCATGCCCTTAAAGATACAATATATTATGAAGTTGCCATTAATTCTAGCAGTTGAATTTTTGCTAAGTGTGGGTCTACGTTTCCACTGTGTGTAATTATTTTTGATGCTATAAACGTGATGTCAGAGTCTTCTTCGGCGACAATAACAGCTCATCTCTTTGGATTAAAAAAGAAAAAGCTTTGAAAATGTGCTGTAAAAAGGTTAAGGACAATTTACTTAAAAAAATGATTTAATTATAGAGTCTACTGCAAAAACCAAATCTTTGAAATAATGTCTCTGCAGAAAAAAATTCTTCCATATGCATTTGTAATAAGAGGATTTGGTTACAAAACTAATTAAATTCTATAATAGTAGCTAGTGTTCTTTTCTGGGGGCCTGATTAATATAGCGGAACAGTTAAATAAAGATGTTAAATGCACTTAAAAATCCTATTTTACTTAATATAAGGCATGAATTAATTCAGAGGAATTGTGTATTATTTCATTGAGCTTACCAGTCAGTCCCTCCATTTTTTTTCTTTTGACCCTCTTTCCCCCACTTCCGAGAAGTTTGTGTCACATTGGAGTAAGAAGCTTCCCTGATTTAAGAGGAAACAAAATGTGTGGCCAAAAGTTCTAAGAAGATGATGATGATCATCATCATCATCCAGATTTCCAGGAAAGAAGCGAGCTAGGCCCACATAGAGGCTAGGCTTTTTGTGCTCTTTTAGGTTAATACTATCCTAATCTCTTCTAACCTGGTTTTTCTCAGTGCCATAAGGGCACAAAACCCAGGAAAAGAAAGAAACAACACAAGAACTTATTTTATAGACACCTGTTTTTTTTTAAAATCAATAAGATAGGTCCTCTCTTTTTCAAACATGGGTGTTTTAATACTACAGGTAGGACATTTGGGTGCTTGGATCCAGAAAAGTACTTAAGCACATGCTTAAATGCTTTGCTGCGCTGGATCAGTTTCAGCATGGAAATGCAAGGTCTTTGACAAGCTATGCAGATTTGAAAATGTGACCCAAGCCCCAGCATAGTCTCTCAGGTATACGCTGGTTTGCAATACATTTAGCTTTGACTGCAATTCAGAACAAATGCTAAAAAAGAAAAGACAACACAGAAGATGAAGCACAGGCCCCTCTCCCACACCTCCCCGAGAAGAAACTGATCATCCTTTAGAGCGAACAGGGCTCAGTCCTGAAGCCCTTATTCACCCACAAGTGCTCCTAATTCATATGATTAGGCCCATTGGCTTAAACATGGCTACTCTCATGAGCGAGACCTGGAGTATCAAGCTCGTAGTTTTTTGGGGTGAAATCCTAGTCCCATTGACTTCAATGAGGCCAGAATTTTACCATGTAGATTTAAGATTTGCTCCAACCATGCCTGCCTTGGTGGCACCTACCTGGAGCTAAAACAAAGTATTCTTGTAGCCCAAAGTCACATAATTGAACCAGGTGGAAACATGGTGGAAATCAAGCATCCAGCAAATGTGAAGTGAATCCACAAGAATCAGAAAGAATTTGTTCACAAAGACAGGGAACAAATTAAAAAAAAAAAGAAGCAAATATCTGTTTTCACATTGTACATAATAATGATATAAAAACAATTGTCTATTTTTTTCTTCTTATCCAAACAGAGTGCTTAAAAAATTGGCTCTAGATGACTGGTGTAATTAAATAACTAAAATGAGTGATGAGAGAGCAGAAGTTAATTAAGATTGAAAACAACACTTCCATTAATTCACTCCATCATAATAAACATCAGAAGTTGACATGACTGGGGCCAAAATTAAAATGGAGAAATAAGAATGGGGTGAGCACAGGAAGAAGTGAGTTTTTTATATGTCTCTATAAAAAAGCAGGATTGGGCAGCAGTTTTAAATATCTTAACAGCTTCAGTTGCTGCACTGCCAAATCAGAACAGAATAAAATAAGGTAGAAAAAAGGGAAATAAATTATACATAATTTACTAATCTGGGAACAGCTGACCATTATTATTATTATTATTATTATAATTACCATTACAACACTAGCAAGAGGAGGCAGTTCAAATGAAAAAAAAAAAAAACAGTCATCAAATACAAACAAAACCAAAAAACCCTCTGACATGGAGGATGTGATCAGCTACTCCAAGCGTAACCCCAGAGCAAGTCTTCTGAGAGTGAGAAAAATTGAAAAGAATTTTTGATGCAGAGGTGGAACTCAAACAGGGAAAAAATAAAGAAAAGGGAGGGAACAAAAAAAATGGCATGGGGAGGATGAAGCTATCACACATCCAAACCGCTCATTGGAGTAGTGTCCTAAATCTTAAATGGCATTTCTTTGTTTGTTGTTTGCTTTGCACAAGATCTTCAGAGGCAGCTTTACACTTGAAGTGGTAGGTCTTCAGGCAAAGTAAGGCCATGATCCTGCAGTTGGATCTGGGAGGACTGACTGCTCCAGTCTAAAATTTAACTGGCTTCAGGGTGTGTTTTCAGATTCAGGGACCTGAATCAACTAATGAGCACTGTGGGCTGAACCCTGCAAATGCTAGTGCATATAGTCCTTGCTCACATGAGGAGTTTCAGTGATGCTGATGATGAGCATCTTCCTGTGAGTAAGGACGAGGGATGTGAGCAAGGATCTGTAGGATGGCGTTCTGTGCTCACAAACTATGCCTCAATGGAAGGAAGTCTTATGCTACAGAGAAAAGCCAACAGCAGCTCTACCCTAGGAAGTGCAATCAGAGGTATCCTTTTTGTTTTTGTGTTAGGTAACACACTGCCTGCTGTCTTACTGCATGAAACTGGGTGCGCTCTTAGAGGTGGATAAGAGTCAGGCACCAAAAAGAGGCTATGTATCACAGAGTTTACTTCCTTCTCTGAAACCAAGCAGAATGCTATATTTGTGCAACTCCATAGCCATCTAACCCTGGACAGAATTTAGCCTATTGTATTTTCAGTCTCAAATGTGCATGCCCATGTGTAACCAGGACAGGTGAGATGACTGAGGCAAAGAGATCTAGAACAACATTACAAATATCTGTTGTTATGCTTGCAGGAATTAATTTTCCTGGTGTCCAACCCTCTTGGAACTTCAAAGACTCAGGATCTTGTGCACAATAAGTCAAATTCTGCTGCCCATTCTGGATGGGGGAAATGCTTCTTTGTTATTTTGTTCTTTCTCCTTGCGCTAATATCCCACTGATGCCTATGAGTGTTCCAAGTAGGTAGAGAGAGCAGAATCTCAGCCAAGATCTGTCTTATGGCTTAGAGATCAGCAGCCGTCCATTAAAACTGGACATTGGATTAATCCATTCTGGAGGTTAGTACTTCCAGTTTGCCTGCCCTGCGTTAAACAAGAGTATGGATCTGGTCATGTTTTAGGTTGCCATTTGAAGTGCAAATTTAAAAGCAAAGGCTCCTTACAAATCGAGTTGTTTGGAGGATGTGGGATTTCATCCTGAACATGGTTTTTGCTCACAATGGTCCAATATTATTTTTATTAGTACCATAAACACGCGCACACAAAAATCCAAGGTCATAAAATATTTTTCTCTAAATTTTCTTGTCTCTCTCTCTCTCTCTCTCACTTTCACCTGAGAACGGCACCTACAGTTTCCTTTAAAAAACAAAAGAAAAGAAAACAAAGTCTAATCTCACCAGCTGCTGGTATATCAGGTTCTTCAAGGGATTGTCTAAGACATAACACTGTCCTAACTTAAGACAGAACAGGAAACAAAAGAGACCAACCGAAAAATAAAATTGAAATAGTTCAGCGCTTTAGTACAAATTTGGCACTTGCTCAAAGACTCAGTGTGGTGTGCAATTGATGAAGAGAAGTCCTCTCTAGAAAGGAAATACTTGCTTGTTGGGATTTACAGAAACAGACTCCCCACTCCCTTTCCCACCATACACACACGCATATGCCTCCAACCCTAAGTATTCAAAGGAGAAGGGAAAAGGAGGAGGAGGAGGTGGCAGAGGGGTAAAAGGAATTTTATCTTTTTTTTTTTTTTCCTGTCAGGTGCATTACCAAAAAAAAAAAAAAAATTACTTCTCTTTAAACTGTAGCACAAAACAACAAAACACATTCACAAGCCACTTGTTGGCACTGTGTACCTGAGTGAGAATTTCTAGAACATTGTAGAACAAACAGCCATAAAGTTTATTTGGAAAAAAAAATAATAAAAGGTCGACGGGTAAGACTTCAGTGCTTGGGTATAGCAGCTGAATTACTGGCATTATTTTACCCATAGCTTATTTCATTCTTTTGTTGTTGTTGTTGTTGTCATTGTCGTTTTCTTTCTTCTGGGCCTTTCTTTTTTTAAAATGCAGGCTGATGTCTATTAGTCAGCTGATGTCCCAACTAGTTAAGACTAACAGTTAAAGTAACAGTCAGTGTATGAGAAAGTTAATGTGCTTGGCCACTGGTAAGGATAAACCAGGTGGGGCTTTTTTTTTTTCCTTGAAGTCCTGTAAGGTCGCACTATATTTGGACCCTTATCAGTTGGCTTGCCCTGCAATGTGATTTTCACTGTCACTGCCATAGTCCACATCAGGGTCATCCTCTTCCTCGTCGTACTCATCGTAGATTTCTCCATTGATGTCATTGGCCTGTATCTCCTCTTTGATATGAGGCTCCTCACCTTTGACGCCGTAAGTGCTCTGGATGACTGGCATGCCGGGCTCTGGGCTGCTGGACACACTCGAGTGCTCTGATGGCAGATGTGGGGAGGGCATTCCTGCCATGGCGATGGCTCCTGGGTAGACTACACCGGCGGTAGCGATAGGAATCTGTGCTTGTTGCCTGTTGTTGAAAAATAAAAAGAGCATTTAAATTACAAGCAGGAGCAAAGAGAGTGCTAGCAGCCTATCATTTTTGAGCTCGGTGGAGTGGGTCTTTCAAGCTTTGAATCAGTAATTTGGCTCTGACACCTGAGCCTACAACTAATATTAGGCCTAAGACCCCCCAAACTTTGACCTGTATTGGACCACTGGTGGCAGGATGTTTGTCATCAGCTGTGTGCTTGTAGACAGCCCATTCACCCAGTAAAAAACCTTCTCTCGTAGCACACACCTCTAATCTAGAGATGATTAAAAAAAGATCTTTCCCACCAATATCAAGAGTTGCAGAGTGCAAGTAGGGCTTAGAAACAAACAAACAGCAAGGCTTCGGTGGCGGGAGAGATGGGGTGGGGAGAGTGGGAAGTCCCTTAATGAGTCTATTGGTGACATGGGGAAAAGAAACAGGCTGTAGGCTAGGAATGTGGAGTTTATTTAAAAACCTGATGGCTTGTAGGGAGGGGCACAAGGAACCTTCTGGGACTTATATGGGTAATTCCCAGGATCTCCATGTAACCTTGGAGGTGGCACATGCAATAGCCATAGGGAGGTGGGTGAGGAGAAGAGGGATCTTTTAGTGATAGGTATGGACAGCTCCCTGGAACGTTGAGGGATATTAGTTATCTGCCATCCCAGAAAGAATCTGTTTTTATTTTAAAACAACATAGGTTTAAGTCTGGCTTTTATTAGTGAAAGAGAGTGACGTGTAAGTTATATAAAAATCCTCTACAGGACCTTTAAGCCTTGGAAACTAGGGATGTTAAGAGTTGAGTATTTAATTGAGTAGTCGATAGAATTTTTATTGACTACTCGATTAGCTGATAGGCAGCCCGGCTCAGCCCCAACTCATGCCAAGTGCAGGACCAAACCCCGCAGTGGCTCCGCAATTTAAAAGGCAGTAGGAGCCGGGCAGCCTGCCCCCCTGGCTCTTATTGCATTTTAAATTGCAGAGCTGCAGTGGGGTTTGGTCCTGGACTAGTGTGAGTCGGGACTGAGCCAGGCTGCCTGACTAGTTGGCAGCAGCCCCTGCCTTCCCCTCCACAGCCTATGATGAGGGGGTGGGTGTGTGTGTGTGTGTGTCGGGGGTAAACAGGCGGCACCATGGAGATGGTGCTGGCGGGAAACGGCTTTTAAGCTGGCTTGCACCAGCTCCTGCTTTCCCCCCCTTGCTGCCTCTATCACAGAGGCAGGAAGGGGGGAAGGAATGTGAGTAGTTGACTAGTCAACTACTCCCTTCTTCCCTATTGCAAACATGTACAAGGTAATAAAAGCAGAATTATTTCAGGCTATCAAAATTCCTTTCCCTTTTAGCTATGTTGTACCAGTGTTTATTTCCGTGAGAAGCTCCAAGGTCCCAACAAGCCTAGAGGTTTAAAATTCATGCCCCTTTTGTCTCCTTGCTTCATGAAGTAATTCCATTGCAGTAATACCCTTCAGTACATGCTGCATATTGTAATGTCATCAGTGGTGTGTCCATCTGTACTGAAAAGCCTTGCCACAGGAGACAGGGTGAAATCTCTTGAGCTGAACATTTTTAATTAAGAATGAAACCCTCCCCTATCCCTGAGCCTGACTGTGCGCTGACTGGCCAGTAAGCTGTGCTCAGCACAGAGATCCTGAAAGATTAAGCAGTCCCAAGCATCTGAACACTTATTTGGAAAGATTTACCACATTTGTAACATGCTTGCTTTTTGCTGTCCTAGGGAAGCCTACTCATTTACAATCATCACATCCTAATTTTTGAAATAATATAGTTGCCTCAAATAAATAAGGGCTTAGCCTTTGAATAAGGAGACCATACATTTTGGTTTTACTCTTAATTCAGACTTTCTAGCTGTAGAAATGCTAACTTTGGCTTTCATTATTCAGTATTTTTGAATGGCTTTCAATAGGTAACAGTAGGAACACACCGAAACTTAACAAATGTTTGGCCTATGAAACATTTTAATGCAAAGTTCTTCTGTAATGTTGCTTACTTTTCATAATGCATCAATGGCTATACAGAGCTTTGTGATTTTTGATGGAAGGTGCTATAGAAGTGGGAGAAATTATTCTTCCATTAAGGATTGAAATTGGCCTCCTCATCTATAAAAGGGGGCTAAAACTGCTTACTTTCTTGAAAACCTGTCTTGCCCTATAAAGTCCCAAGAAGCAATTACAGCAGCAATGGGCAACCCAGACTAGCATGTGGGCTGCACGATTGTCATAACCAGGATGGTTTCCAGGAATAGGGTAGTTTTGCTCACTGCGCTTGCGTACCTGGAATTTGTAGGATGTGCCAACTAAACAGAACTTTGTGAGAGCTGTGTGCTTCCTTTGCACACAACATTGATTGACTGACTGGATGCAGTCAGCATGCACCTCACTTCCTGTGCCTTTGCTTTTCGTGTGTGTTACTTTAGTAATACTGGTAGGAAAAAACTATGCAGATGGAAACCAGCAAAATCTGCAAACCTGCGTGTGGGCAACAGTAAACAAAATCTCCTGTGGGCCACACAGCCAGATGGGCTGCATGCACATAAGTTGTCCACTGAATTATAGTGACACTTATGATAGACTTTCAAAACTTTTGAAAACTTGGCCACTTATTTTAGTGCCCAAATTGTTTAAAAATCTGCCCCTGATTCACTGCAAGTCATTTACAGCCAAAGCCAGGCATAAAACCTGACTCCCAGGATCTAATACTGATTGAAGTCAATGGAAGATTTTGCATTAACTCCAGTAGAACCTAGATTTCACCGGTGCGCCTCCCACTCACTGCTCTAAATTCTAGACAAGCTATCTCCAAAATGGCTTGTTTTCAGATAGGGCACTTCTCGGACTCACTGGAAAGTTTATTTTTAATAATATTATTTGTTTTAAAAATTGTAAAGCCATGCATGTCAGTGAGATAAGAAGTATTTGGGGGGGGGGGCTCTGTTGCCACCTATTCTCAGAGAACTCCTCCCCCCTTATTCTAATCTCTCGATGCTAGATGTTGGCTGACTTCCCTATGTTTGTTTCAGTGCTTACCAGTGGGATCACTGAACCTGCCAACACACCACAGGGTTAAGCAGCTCAGATTTCTCTGTTGAGCTGCTTATAATAACAATATACACTGTAGCTGTTCAAAACACTGTCTAAGGACACTTAACAGTAACTGGGCAGCTATTTCCCCCTTCATAGATATTCAGTCCCATTAACTAGAGACAGGTGACCTCATTCTGGTACAACAGGATGAGAAAGGAATGTTTTTTTTAAAAGGGAACAAGAGACCATACTCCAGCTTTTCTAATGTTAGTTGATCAATTTTAAACAAACAAACAAACAAACAAACAAACAGTTTTTTTGTGTGTGTGGCTCTGTGTTTCCTGGACCAGATGCGGAGGAAATATCCTAAGAACATGTGTCCTTGCAATACTTCTGGCCTATCAGTAGCCAAAACCAAAAAGTAGTTGCAAAAAAAGAGCCTTCTGGGCAGTTTTCTAGATCAAAAAGCAGAGAACTAACTGTGGACAAATATACAAACCTTTGGATGTCTCTCTGATGCCTATATCCTCACTGACCTTACTAGCAAGGCTCAAACATCCTCAGCCAGCTCATGCTGGTCACATGTGATGAGATTACTGCAGTCCAAGGACATTTGCGGTGCCAGAGAGTCTTTTGCTCGGTGGTAAGCCGAATACTAGTAAGGGGTTCATATCCCAAGAGGACCAGTTCAATCTGTCGCGGTCTGTTTTCAAAAGTACTGCTGAGCAATCTTTTAGCTGACACCTCCTTGCCCAACTCCTTGAATATGAGTTAGTGTTTCTGGCTTTAGGAGCTATAAACATTGTGAACAGAGTAATTCAGATTCTGTAAACACCATAATGAATAACCGTTGGCACATATTTGGTGCATTTCATCTGACAACTTGGTCAAGTATCAGCTCTATATTATAGAGGGGGAAACTGAAGCAGTTGGCCATACAGACATGACCTGAACTCAGGAGACCTCTTCATGGCTCTGCCATTTTAACTTTGGCCAATGCCTTCATATTATGTTAGTGTGATACCAGGGTATACCAGGCCTTTAAGACCCTATGCTGGAATTCTTGAGGTCCTGCCAAACCCCATCCCAGTGAATGTGGGTGCTCCAGGCCTGCCTGGAAGGTGGAAAAACTCCACGAGTAAAGAAGCCTGGGAGAGACCTTCGCTCAAGCAGGGAAAGAGAGAGAGCCCTGAGGCAAGGGTGAAGAGGAAGGGGTTACATGTCAAGTGGCCCAGGGTTAGAGGAAACAGCAGATGACTGCTATTTGCTCTGGGTCCTAACTTAGGGACCATACAGTGGGACAGCCTAGGTGCCCTTCTTTCCCCCATGACCACTGGAGAGGATAAGACTCTACATTCCCAGCCCCTTGCATTAAAAGCCCAAGAAAACAGGCCCACTGATAGGCTGAAGAGCCGGAATGGGGCCAACCACTTGTGGAACTTAACTTTATGAATTACCCCCAGAAAGGGACTAAAGGAGTTACCTGGCTAGACAGCTGGGATACACAGAACTGCTGAGAACAAAGAGTCTCCACTGAGAAAGCTCGGGGCCACTGCTCTGTACCAGGCTAGGGCCAGACTTAAAGCTTACCCAGATGGGACTGAGAATTGAGTCCAGAGACAGAGCTGCAGGTATTAATCAGGGCACCATACGTCCTGCTGGACTTCTGGTACCCCCAAAGACATTTCTTTGTTCACACTGTGTGTGTGACCTGGCTGGTGGGCTGGGCCGCTGAAGACCCACTTGATGAGGGTTAGCAGCTTACAGGTGTGCCAAAAATAGAGAAAGAGTGAGTGCAAGTTCACACAAGAGGCGCTCACAAATGAGTCTCCCTTTGCACTTAACAACATATGATTTACCTTGTGATAATATATGAAATTTACAGCTCTGAAACAAGGACAACCCCAGAGAAAAACAATTTCTACTGAAATAAAAAATATGACAGGCCCATACCCAACATTAAAATATTGCCTCATCTCTTGTCGCCTGTTGCGCATGATTGCCTTGTATTCGCCGATCCGCAGTTTTTTGCCATCCACAAGACAGGTGCGCTTCGGCCTGGGCTTGTATTTATAGTCTGGGTATTTTTCCAGATGTTGCTTGCTGAGTCGGGCCTGCTCCTCGTAGTATGGCTGCTTCTCTAGGTTTGTCATAGCTTTCCAGCGAGATCCTATCACAGAAGAAATGAGAAATGAGAACCCTGCCCATTTCCCATTCAGAGAAGGACGATTAAGCAGGTCATTAAGAACAAAATACCATGGTCTGGGCTGTAAAATGGCGTTTAAAAAAAAAACTAGCTATGACACTACTTTTGTATTTGGCTAGTAAACCTCCAGGGTACACCCATGTGATGCCGGTAACTTTGCATGTGCCATTCTTTCTTCTGAGTCAATATTTTATAGACACCACTGCTACACATTGTCTTTCAGAATGAGACATAACTCCAAGGTCCTATTAAAGATACCTGAAACTTTTTGTAAAAGCAGATTTCAAGTCGCAATAGCAAAAGTTGGCCAAAGTTCCAATAAACTCTTTAGATTCTAGTCTGCCTGTGTTTCTCTGTAATTTCATTTGGGCATGGTATTCATCATTTCCTGTTGTAAAGGGTGTAGTGCAACTGTATGCTATGAACTAGCTGCTGCATTCCACTCTGGGCTGGATTAAAATACAGGCATCCTAAGGTCTTGGTTTCTAGGGTCAGGTTTACATCAAAATCTAAGCTTTCATTTTTTTAAAAAAGTATTTTTCTAACTCTTATGGTTGTAATGAAAAGCTTGAAAACATGAACTGAACCCACCCAATGTGCTGAATGCTGCCTGAGTCTTCAGAGAGACTAAAACAATAGCTCAGATACAGAGAGTCCCCTGTTAGGCGGGAGTTGGAAGGACTTCCTGTGGTAGTGGGTTTTGGAGCTATTAAGCAGTGCGTCCCAGTGGGGTGTTGTGTGTAACAGGTTAACCAGGCCCACTGCTTTCTTCACCTGATACATACAAGTACCAGTAGCTTTCAGAGTACTCCCTTGCTTCTGCCTTTGCCTCTATGGGGCCAGAATGGACACTTTCTTCTCCGCCATCCCACCTCACCTTGCTGCTCAGGAGTAGCAGCAAGGCAAAGACATGGCCCTATCCGGAAATGAAATACCCTGCCATCACTGTACCATTGGGGTCAGGGCTGTGGTGGGGGGGAGGGACTCGCATGTTGTGATGTGGCTAGGGCCCTGCACTGCTCTAGTTCAAGCTTGATACAATTGATTCTGAGATGGGGAAGATGGGAGTAGTTATTGTAAAGTACCAAGCTAATGTCCAGTTCTTTGGGGTAAAAGAACCTATTTAAGTATAAGGAAGAGGCTTTCAACCAGTCTACTGTACCCCTTTCAGGAGTCTGAGTTATCTTTTGTACCCCCAAGTTACACTTTTTTAAATAACAGTGTGCTGTAACACCTAAAACTGTTCTTTATGTCTGATTGTATAAGCAGGTAAAGTGAGATGTAATGGTAAAAGTCCTCAAATTAAAATTTCATACGATTTGTTTACACTACCTATATACTGACCTATAAGTAAAATATATTCCAGTTTCTCATTTTTACTATGTATTTAAGTTGTAAAATTAGGCAAATATCTAACTGAATTGATGTATCTGAAGACCTCCGTGTACCCCTGCCGGTACATGCACCCCGACTGAGAACTGCTGATAAAAGGTATTGTTAAAAGGAACCCGGAGGAGCAAAAGAGTAGTTCCCATGTGACAAATTTGCTGTTGGGGACAGAGCAATACAATGTTTTGATCATTGTATAAATTAAAATATTTTTTTCCATTATTCACCCAACTTTAACTTCTGCTGTGTATACTAATGACCTTCCCAATGAAGCAGGAATAAGTAGTTTATGAATTTCATGAGACCTTTTAAAATAAAATGAAAAAATTAAAACAAAAACAAATAGATAATACCTGAAAAAAATCTGCAAGATACCCTAAATAAATTATAGAGTTTATGGAATAATTTTCAAAGGATGATTGCCTCAGGACATGATCCATTTTAAGCAATGCTGATGGACCAAACTGTGAAATATTTTCCAACCATTTTTTCCTTCTGGGGCGTATGTTTCCAGTAGGAAAATAGACTAAGTCTGCATAATTTCTTAACATAATGGGTTCAGAATGTCATATTTGACTTACAGTACTTTCCTTCTTTGTTACTCATTCTGTACTTAGTTTTGGAAGCACAGTGAGCTAAGAACATTATGAGTAATAGCATGAGCTGTCTTTTAAATATAAAAAAGCACAGTTCTCTCTTGCTTAGGAAGAAAACAGTCTGAGTCCTTCAGGGAAGTGCCCTTGGGAAGACAGAGCCAAGTGGTTGAGACCTGTTTTCTTGATACTCACTCGGCTTTGTTGAAGTTTTATTCCAAACTCTAGTATGGGTTTCTGTAATGAAAGACTACCGGTAATAGGGCAGGTACAGAATACTGATCCTACCTCGCAGCTAGTAGTAACTGACTTAAGGAAAAAAGGAGGAGTCCTTTGGCATCTTAGGGCTCATCTAGACTACAGGGAACGGTCGAAAGAAGATATGCAAATTCCGTGGGAATTTGCATATCTTCTGATCGCACTTTCGAAGCGAACTGCCCCCTTTGTCGAAAAGCCGCTCTTCCTTAAAAAAGGAGGCGGGTGGTTTGCTGAAAAAAGACGCATCTTAATTTCTTTCATTTTCCGAAAGTGCGACTGGAAGTCCCACAGAATTTGCATATCTTTGTAAGCAGGGGCTGAACTACTGCTTACTATCAGCCAGCTAAAAGGAGAGAGCTGCCCTGGGGGTGGGTGTGCTCACTCCAGTTGTTTAGCTCTGCAAGATAATTAACTGTTAACTGTTGATATGTAAATACAGCTCATGCCAGGATGGGGAAGGAATCTGAGGTGTGGTTATGTAAATCCAATTCAGCCAGGGCTGATGGAGGATCAGTTGTTAGAATGGAATGTGATGTATTGTAACTAATTTGGGCTGTTGTGGGGTCACAAATCATGCTACCCCTAAATGTGGGAACTGTAAAACATGACACCAGTGCTTTCAGGAGAGACACCATCATTGTAAGAGGTCTCAGATGAACAAGACTTCCCTTTCCAGAACTGAGTGAACTGAGTTGGGGGAGAAAAGGCTTGAGCCAGCCTGCTTCATGCCTGCCAGGTGTGAGCTGTAAGACTGGATCAACCTGCCTCTTTTCCCCTTGTTTTAAGGACAGACCTAAAGCAGACTCCATTAGGAGTCTTTTTGCTAGTCCAGTGGGAGCTGGAATCTTTTGCCAGCCTAGGTGGTGGCTAAAGAGTTGAAATCACTAAGAGCTGAAGTCACGGGTTTGGCCGGGAGCCAGATCCATTGCAGCCAGCGGAGCGGCTGGAGGGAATGACCGGCCGGTAGGAGCAGCAGCAGGCAGCCAGAAGAACGGCTGGCGGGAGGCGGCCGGTAGGAACAGCGGCAGGAGGAGCAAGCGGACCACAGGAGCAGCACAAAAGTGGCATGGCCTCAGGCTCAATGAGTGAAGTGTCACAGCTCTGTCTAGTCAGTGCAGACCCTATGTGGGGTGTTTGAAGAGGGGTATGGAGAAAGTTTGGGTAAGTGCATGGAACCCTTACATTGTTGGACTAGTGAGCATGAGAGGCAAAAGACATTGCTCAATCCATTTGAGCTGGGACCGTTACTCGGGGGTTATGAACTCTGTTTGTAGCATTTTCCCAAGTTAATGCCATGTGACTTCTCTCTCTCTCTCTCTTTCATTAAAGTTTCTTTTCTACACTCAGACTCTGTGCTTGTGAGTGGGGAAGCATTGCCTCAAAGGTGCCCAGGGGTGCACGAATTTCCCAGACTACTGGGTGGGATGAATGAAAAGAGACCCCTAGATATTGAACCCAGCCCTGGCTGCTGCTGGCACTACCCAGCAGAAGGGTTACATCATCTTTCGACCGTTCCCTGTAGTCTAGATGAGCCCTTAAAGAATAACACATTTATTTCGGCATAAGCTTTTGTTGGATGGAAGCCAAAATTGTTTTTACTTTGACTCCACACTGAAGGGAGCAATGAAAACTCATTCCTTAGTACGATTAGTCATGTACCCTTTTACCCCAAATATATAAAGGAGTAGGAAAGCAGTTTGCTGGTCTCCTGAAAAGTCATCTCCTAGTAGTTGTAACCAGGAAAGTGATTGTAAAAATCACACTGAAGATCAATCTTCTGGAGTTCAATATAGTGGGCCCAGTAAGGACCCACTGAATTGAATGCTGAGGTTGCCCCAGTCGGCGCTGGTTCTCCTACTCCTTGTGAGGAGTAAGGGAAGCCAATGGGAGAATTTGCTCTTGTCGACCTCCCGCTGTGGAAATTGGCACCAAGCTTGTTGACTCCAGCTATATTATTTATGTAGCTGGAGGTGCGTACCTTAAGCCGACCTTCTGGGTCTAGTATAGATCTGGCCTGAGATTCAATAGCTACTTTTCCCATGGGCTACCAGAACTTGATCAGGTTTATTACTGTGTCTGCTAAACTAAGAACAGCCAGAACCTGGTCCACCATGCAGATGACTCAGGGGAAACCTGGGCGAGAATGCAGATGGGGCCTAAAATTGTAGGTACTACACATTTGACAGTTAGGACTAGATCCTGAAAATAGGGTTCCAGGCTGCCAAGATGATGTAGCTCCTTTTTCAGGATCTATTCTTTCTTCAGAATTCTGGCTTTTATAAAGTCTGAAGAAGTCTCAAAGTAATAAGGCTAAAAGAATCTAGAACCTGGCCCTAAACACCATTTTAGCACCGACTGCTTTAAAAATAATAGCTTTGAACAGTTTTCATTTGTACATAATAAAGCTGAAAATGTAAAAAGACTTTTTGCTTAAAGTATGTTAAGTTATCAGAGAAGTCTGAAATAGCCTATGGTGCCTTCTCTTCCCCAATATTTATGTGAAAGCGTGTGAGTTTAGCAGTAAACATGCATGTGACAGAGAACTGAAGGGGTTAGGAAGGATACATACAAATCTCACCTACAGATTGGCATTGACACATGTAATTAATGGTGATCATTTATACTTCTGTATACCACATAACTAAATTAATATACTGAATATCCTATAGTTACAAGTCTTTATCAATTTATTCCCAAACTGTAGGGTGTTGTTTTTCTATGATCTTTTTGTTAAGTCTTATGCATGTGCTTATATTCATTTAAATACATACACACCATTACAGCAAACACAGTATAGAAAGCTATCTTCTTAAAATCAGCCTTGTAAAATCGCCATGAAAATTGTTCTGTCCATATACAGAATTTATATAAACCCTCTTTTCCTGTTTTGACTGATGCCAGTAACTCCAGTTCTCCAACTGGATCTGGCAGAGCAGACCTCTGTACATACAGTTAAGCACATGCATACGTTTTTGTAGGCCCAGGGTCATACATTCCAACATTTTCATCAATATCTCAATTGGTAATATTTATACATAAATGTCATTCATTATTTCCCCACTTGTAAGCTGCAATCTCAATCACGCAAAAAATCCTGGCATCTTCCCCTCTCTTCCTAGCAAATATTTAATAGCTGCCTCCTGCAGTGATACCTCTTATTCCTATGACACTGTTTTTACAAAATACACTAAAGATCATTTACTAGTGTGGTTTGAAGTATCATAAATAATTAAAATTAAACTCTGCTTGTCAAAATAAATAAAAAGCAGATTTTGTGACGAAGTATCCTTTATTTTCTGTTTATCTTACTTATTAATATGCAAAATTTGGCAAGCTGCCGTGAGTCTCACCAGGAACTGTTCATATTCTAACGTGTGTCTGTCTAATACATAGATAAAGACTGAGACCCAGTTCCTGATGCCCGTGTGAAAGCTCATGAAGTGAGTGGGGGTATATGCAGGTTCAGGGGTCTGTCCCATAGCATGATCAAGGCTATAGTCATAGAAATCTACAGTAAAGTTAGGTAAGTCAACTTTTTGCTTGAACAGAATATTTTCATGATAGCTTTGCAAGGCTGCTTTTATTTTATATGCTTATATAAATTTACCCATGCACATTATTGCCAATCCCAAGCAAACTGCAAAATTCAAGCACAGATCACAATACAGAATCTACATATAAAAAAAAATACACACATCCATATATATATACACACATATATGTGGTACTGCCTGCTCTGCCTGTAATTTATAGTTAAGATGCTGTTTTCAGCTGCTTATATCTCTGCAAAACTTAAAATCAGCCTGAGGCAGACACCAAGGATCTAAAATTTCAGCCCAGATGTTTAGTTTTTTTGATTGATATAGAGCAGCGGCTTTCAACCTTTTTTTAAAATTTGCAGACCCTTACAAAATTCCAACTGAAGGTGCTTACGAATATGCAGACCTCAGATTGAAAACCATTGATATAGATACTTGCATTTGTGGAGTAGAGATTCAGGAAGTAATTTCCTATTTTACCTCTTAGATCTACAATATACATACACAGATTTATATATATATGGAATAATTTATTAAGAACTCTGTTAAGATTTAAGGGGATCCAGCAAAATAGTATTTAATGAAAAACCTAATCATTCTCTACAACTTCAAGTGGCAGTGAACAGATGGACAATTGTATGCACAGATGAATTTAGTGACAAATCCATGTATCTAATTTTTATGCCCAAAACATAATACCATAGTGTCAAACATAATCCTTAGAGAATTCTAGTGTAGCAAAGGGCACTCCTCTCATTTCACTATAAAAATGACCCCCGCTCAGTGGCAACCCTAGCTAAGCCTCTCTCAGTAACTCCAGTGTGTAGCAGTGCTGCTTAAAACATATATAATAATTGTGACCTTTTCACAAAGAAACACAAACACCTGGTTGATCTGTAGGTTTCTAGTTGTTCACCCTTCACCAGAGAGCTCCCTGCTGACTTCAAAAGGATTGGCCTTTTGCAACTGAGGAAAGACCTGTGTAACGTTTCTGTCAAGGAAAAGGATAATCAGGGCATCCCTCTCTATTGCAAGGGAGGAAAGTTAAAAAAAAATTACTTGTGATGCTGCAAAGAAAAAGAAACCACATCTCTAACTGCCTCCAAACATAGTTTTTTCCTCTATCTGGCAGCAAAACAGACAACATAGCTGACTCCAAACTCTATCCTGTCACCTCTACAGGATCTGTAATGAATTTGCACATTTTACTCCAACTACTGTACATCTAATCAGAAAAAGATGTCCCCATATCCCCCTGATCTAGTGCCAAACAGTAAAAGGTGATTCCTTATGTTAACAATTTCAGCAGAATGGCTTATTAAAACCAGATTTTAGGGTATTATAAAATGCTTAGAAGCCCTTTAAAATGTCAACCCGAATCCCCAGAGACTGTGTAAAATGTCAACCTAGCTCAAGCGCCTGTTTTAAGCAGAATGAATTAGCAGCGTGCTGTCGGAAGTTGTTATCCAAAACAATCAGTTAAGAGGGAAAACATCAAGCTCTCTTTGTACTTTATATATGAAAAAGGCCATTCAGAATGATCTTTGTAGATTTTTGAAGCTGATTAAAAGGCAGGTTTAATCAGGCCTACTCTAAATTCAGAGACAGACCAAAATTGGTTACTGCCTCTGCACCATAGTCTAAGCACATCTCATACCTGTAACCAGTATACATTTATCTTACTATCAATTTAGCTGCCTTGTCCTATTCCTCTAACTAACCCTTGAGTAAAAGGATGGCAGGAATTGATTAGATTAATGTTGTATGAGAACCAATATGTCTCTCTCTCAAATCAATTTAATTTTGTCTTTTAAGTCCACCTTGCTGCTACCTCTGACCAGTCGAACCCTCGCACAGTCACCAGTCCTCTAACTAGTCAAACCTTTTAACATTGGTTATAATGGTAATTACATTTCTCCTGCTGTTTCAAAAACCAAATAGACCTTACTCAGCCCTTGCCTGACAATCACTGAGCAAATTGAAGATGTTATGCTTTTAACTGATACAGAGTTGCACTGTATTATACATTTTTTTATTTCTTTTAGAAACATATGAGAGTAATTCATTGGCCTCTGTGAGGTTGGTCCACAATAGAAGTTAGGCTCCTAAATCACAGAATCAAGCCCATTGGAATTCCTAAAACCTCTGCTCAGCTGTCACCAAACCTAAAATTGCTCAGTAATTTGTCCTGTAAAAGTTACCTCAGTGCTGTGCTTCTGTCTCTAAGCATGCATACTGTAGCCCCGACAGGCAGAGGAAATGTGTCTGTGTTCCCCTGGTTCATAGGCATCCAGTTGTCTAATTCATCTGCAGGACCCAACCTGATAAATGGCCTCAGACCTCACATATCAGATTAGGCACCTCTAGGCAAGGTCCTCGCTTTCTTGTCATTTTATTTAAGCTTTCCTATATCCCTGTTATTAGGTACTCACCTGGGACTTGGGTGGAGGGGAGATTTGAACTGGACATCACCCAAGAGGCAAAAGGGATTGGAGCTGCTGGTGCCCTAACCACTGGACCGTGGGGTACTCTGATGTGAGGGGCTCTCACGTTCAGCGACTGCACATGTAATTTTAAAAAGTTACTGGAGTAGGGAGACTGGATCCTGGGTCTCTGTCCTCCCCGGCAAGTACAAGGTGAGTGTGTGTGTGCACAAGCAGGAGACTTACTCTCTCGCTTTCATTATGTAGATTGCAACAGCTTCAAGAGGAGAAACCGAGAAAGCCCAAGCTCTGGTTGGCCATAGCCTAGCGCATGCACCTAAAAGGTGGTAGATGCCCAGTTTGAATCCCAGCTCTGCCTAAAGGGGAGAAGCGATTTGAACTAGCGTCTTCCACACTGCAGATGGGTACCCTAGCCACTGGGCTAAAAATTATGAGGGGAGCTCATCCAATTCTGCCACCACAACACAGGCAATCCCCTGAGGCCCACATTTAGGTACTTCTCTGAGAAAGGGAAGAGTCTTAGCTTAGCCCCCTTGGCTTCACATCTCCCATTGGCTAGTTTATGCAAGTAGTTGCTTAGCCTGCTGACTTCTGTGATGCTCATTCAGTGTAAGATGGGCACCTTAGAATGTGAAAGCCCTCGAAGAAACATTAGTTCTGATGTTTCTTCTCAACATATATTACATGTCTCTCTAATGCATGATCCATTTACCAAGGTATGACAGCATATCATAAGGTCAATTGGTCAAAAGAACTGGCATTATTCTAAGGCCATATTTTAGGGTACCAAAAATGTAACAAACTCATTTCCTCGAGCCACTGAATAATCTGGGGATAACTATTTATTTTTTGGTTAATTCTTGGGTAGGCCAATGTCTTCTTGCCAAAAACCACTACCACAACTGGCAAGCTTGGGGCCCAGGGCTGCCCAGCTCCTGGCTCATGCATACTGTCAGGCAGTATGGCGAATCTTGTATTGCTGCTATCAGCAGAGGGTCTATGAACTATCAGTCAGGAACTACAATTTATTTAAAATATTTAGCCAAACCCAAGGAATTCTGCAATGGAAAGTGCCATAATCTACTAATTTCCTTACCCAGTATCTTGCTAATGTTGGAGTTGTGCATGTCAGGGAAGGCTTGAAGGATCTTCCTTCGCTCATCTTTAGCCCACACCATGAAGGCATTCATTGGACGCTTGATATGGGGTTCATTACTTCCACGCCCTCTGGATTCCCGATAAATTCTAGATTCTGACACACCTGCACTTCCTAAAAGGGGGGGAGAAAAACATATGTTTATTGAATGTGCCCAGTGACACAGGTAACAAATCATTCAGGCGTATTATATTTTTATTAAAGTCGAAGACATGGTGACTGTAGCTTGAACATACCTAATTTTGCTAAGTCTTAGGATATGCTATAAATCTGATCTATTATCCTTTACCAATATAATTGTAATCTAGATATGATTCACAACCACGTTCATTTTTTCAGACAAAGAATGTAAAGATCATTTAACTTTCTTTTACTGCTAATAACCTAAAACAAAAGAATACAGGTTGGTTTGTTTTTTTCCAATTTACAATATGTTGAATGTATTTACATTACCTGTTTCCTTCCTCCTTTGTGATGAAAAGGTGTTAATATATGGCAACATCAGGTGGGGCTCTTTTAAGTGATTCTCTAACTAGCAAATGAACATTTGCACAGCTGCCTTTGTTATTGTGGAGGTGTAAGCACAAGCAGAGATAGAAAAAAAGAGCATTAAGCTTGCTTCATCAAATCCAAACAAGCTCCCACAG
Organism: Rafetus swinhoei; assembly: GCA_019425775.1. NCBI lineage: Eukaryota > Metazoa > Chordata > Testudines > Trionychidae > Rafetus > Rafetus swinhoei. The sequence continues at coordinate 232,064,706 of CM033437.1, forward strand.
ACCTAGCATATGCATCATCTATAGATGATCAGCTCTATGAGATCACACAGAGACCATGAATTAGTTATCCCACATTCATTCATTTATTTCTTTTTCTTCATCTTTACAGTCATAATTGTCAAGACCGGACCAAGAACATAAACGGAGTGTACGACAGAGAAAGACAAAATTGCTCTTGGACCTAAAACATAATATAAATAATTTATCCTTCCTTGTTTAGTGGCCACTTATCCTACTCTTTATTTCCCCTCCCCCAAAAGAAATTTGTGTTCTACACATACATAACTAGAAATAAGGATAAATAATTCCTACTGACCGTCAGAATCACCACTCATGTTGAAATCCATCATAGCATGGCTAAACTTCCCATCTTCATTCTGTTTTACTGCCAGCTGTTGAGTCAGGCTCTCCAGTGTTGTTTTGTCCTGTACGGGGAAGATGACTAGACTTGGATCAGAAATTCTAAATTACATATGAACTTTGCAGTTGGAAGAATTGGGAGGGATGGGAATAAAAAACTTTTAAATACTTTGCCCACTAAACTTTTAAACACACACGAATCATACCAGTCCCAGAAAAAAAACATTTAAGAATCTAAAATTTGGCTGATTAGGTAGTGATGGGTAGACCTCATAAGTTATAAAATGGAATAGTAAAGTTTGGTTCAGTTAAGCATCCATTAATTTGGATGCACAATGATGAATATTTGACCTCTCTATACCCCTGAGTCATCATAATTGGATTGGAATTTGAGAAGTTGCAGGCAAGCTGCAGCTCCATTTCTCCTCCATGCCTAAACTCAGAATACAGAGATATTTCTCTTAATATTATCATATGACTACCATATTTCTCTTAGATTGCTTCCACAAATAGTAGTTTTTATTACTATCTACACTTAGCAAGGATTGACACTGCTGCTATTGATGCAGCGGGGGTTGATTTAGTGGGTCTAGTGAAGACCCGATAAATCAACTGCAGAGCACTCACTGATCAACTTCAATATTTCACTGGAATGAAAAGAATAAGGTAAATTGATGGGAGAGTCTCTTCCGTTGATGCAGCGTAGTGTAGACACCGCTGTATGTTGACCTAAGCTACGTTGCCTCTAGTTACATTATTCATGTTATTGGAGACACTCTCCCATCACTCCATCGGTAGAATAAACAAGGCCTAAATTTATAGTTTTTCATGTCCCAGGAAAACCTCAGTTTTGAGTCAGTCTGAGATTTGGGCAGTGGTAGGTGTTCTCAGATTGTTGTGACAGACACTGGGCAGAACATTCTAGATAAGACATGGGAAAAAAGGGGGGTCCTTGGGTTGGAACAAGATAGTATATGCTGCCAATTAGATATTATACCCTGACAGATTTCTTTAACAACATCGCCAGCACTATATCCCAAGGCAGATAATTTCAAGATCCTAAACATCCCCTCCATTTTCTGAATTGCTTAAATCTACTAATGCAAAGAAGTTCCATTTTTTCATCTATCTTCTGTTTCTACTGTTCTGCATATATATGCTATTTTCCTGGCAATAGAATCTGCAAGAATATTTTTTTCTTGGAAAACAATACTATGTTTTCAAAATGTAGACAGTTTTCTTTTTTTCAAAGCTAACAAATTTGATACCATGCCATTTTAAGTGATTCTGAAAAAAATCCTTTTGAGCTTTCTCTTGAAAGAAAATTTACTACTCTGTTGATGTATGTTCCATTCTTGGTGACTGTCAGATTTCAACAAAACCCAACATCAGGTCATCTGGGACTCTAGAATGATTATATGTAGCCTAAAAATTTGTCATACTATAGAAGAAAGCTGGAAAGAAGAAAAGAAACCCTTATATTGCGAAGTGATTCATAAATTTAAATCTTGGTTGAACCCTAGATCAAACTCATGTGGCTTGCATTTGACAAGGCTTTTCTTAATATTACATAAACCACACTCTGCTTTGAACACCCCAAAGCTTTAAGGCTCATCTCTAAATTTTGTGTTAACTACTTTCTCCTCCCTGGTGTCTTCCATCTTGGCTCACCTCTGCACTTCTGGATTCTGGCTGCAACTGGATGCATTACTGCCAAAACAATGCAAGACAGACTGTTCTTGTGGTATTTCCAGTCCAACAAGAGACAGCAGGGCCAGACTACCACAAGTGAGAAAGTGTTTGTCTGAATATGATGTGACTGGAAATGTCACAGTTTGGAGAAGCTTCAAATAATCACCCAAGCTTTTCAGGTGTGTAACAGAACCAAACTACTTACCCTTAACAAATTCCAGCTCCACCACAATATGGGAGTATTCGGAGGGAAAGTCAGTAATGCATTTACTTTCTTTTCCCTCCAATGAGTCACAGATTGATAAAGCAAGTCAATGGTTTTCTCAAGAAACAATTTACCATCAACTTCCCTAGACCATAATGAGATACTCCAAATCTATTAAAGGCAGAAGCCTTTTTTTTTAAAAGTCACTGTCGGCCTTACGTATCAAAAACTTTCACTGTGTTTTGATACTTGGATATATGGTGGGATTTTAAAAACAAACAAACAAACAAAAAAAAGTTCTTAGAGCTGTATTCACTACATCAAGAAAAGTAAGGGACAGCTTCATGCAGAACCACATTCCACCAACATGATATGATTCCACCTGAAAGTCACAGAATATTCTGCCATGCCAGCTATAAAGTATACAGCGGGTATGGCGTTATCGGGGTTTGACTGAACAAGTCTGCAGATACACTGAAGATGTCCATCTTGCAAGCGCCTGGCATTTTGAGGTTCAGTCACATTAGATGAAGTGTGTGAGAAAAAGAATGGTCAGTGGAGGGTAGGAGGGAAGAACAGAAGAATGCTAAGTTCCTGAGAGGCACTGTTCAGCCACATGGCTTCGAGCTGACTCATCAGAAGGCTCAACAGTGCAAGTGATCTGAGGGAAGTCCAGACTACATTTCAGCATGAAGGTAATCCCTAACCTCCTGCTACTAACAACATGAAGTGTAATAAGATAATTCCATTAGTAACTATAAAGTGGAAGTTGAGCTAATTCTCACAGGATGTCACTCAGAAACAGATGATAGCAAAACAGCAAGCTGCATTTTTGTCATGCCCCTTTGTGCCATGACTTACGTTAACCATCAATCACTCCAAGAGCAGGGAAAGAGAGAGAATGGCACATGGGGGCTGAGGAAGGGAGTGAGGGCACATGTTATTTATCTTTAATTTACAATACGGCTGAGCAGCTTGTAAGTCAAAAAGGGTACAGCTGTTACACTTCAGTGACAACAAGCAGCTACCAAGCATGGAGACAAATATGGTTATTTCAAACAAAGATCCAGAAACACCCAGTGTGGGAACAATGGCTATCCAAATAAAGAGGAAAATAATGAATTAATATATTAAAGAACTTGAGAGAGAGGCTGAATCCTGCAGTCTTTACACAGGCAAAACACCTACTTGAGCATGATAGTAAACGGGGAAGTCACCATACATGATTAATAATAATAATATGTGCTTCCTGAATAGCACATTTCACATGGAGACTCTGAAAATACTTTTGAAATTCTCATTAAAATTCAATAGCCTATGTGAAGTAAGCATATTTTACCCAAGCAGCAGACAAGTAAACAGTGGTAGAGTTGAAGACAGAAATTTCCTCTGTCTCCCTCCCAAGGTCATGCAGTAAAAGTATCAGTGTTCTGTGCCACAAAGATAAAATCCTGGGCAAGGGGACTCATATGCTAATAAGTGCCCATCACTTACGATTCCCAGTAGGGATGTGAACAGGTAACCTTACCAGGTGATGCTTATCAGTAATCAATTAATTGATGCCCAGGAGCAGCCTGGCCAGGCCCACCGCACCACAGGTTGGCGCAAAGCCAGCAGCTGGCAGCCCTATAACCTGAGGGTGCTCTAGCCAGGCAAAGCCCCCGGCCTGCAGGATTGCACTTAAAGAGTTATTACGTTTAACCAGTTGTTTAGCAGGATTTTAGATCGCTAATTTTCACTCATGCAGTCTAGCCATGAAACAAGCTTCTGCGGTTCCCCTCCATCATTTTGTGTTGCACATGTGATTGTTATAAGCATTTTTTATGTCAGGTTTGATCAGCAGAAAAGAGCTTCAGACATGAAAAGCACAGATAACCACAGTGATCCCTTATTGTTTTACTGAAGGGGGTTACTCTAAGTGGGTAGCTATATTTCATTAGCTGGAACCCTCCCTTCCCACCTTACATTGAAATAGCCTTTAAGGAAGGTAAGTTGAAAATACTTAATTGACTACATACAAGCAACAACACAACATGAGCTCTTCTCCCCCCACAAATTAACTGCAACATGCTGATAATGCCAATCCACCCTCATATCATAAAATCCATTTAGTGACTCCAAATAGGGATACACAGTGGTTTCAAGTTCACACATAAAAAGGATCCATTAATCATAGTTATCGTAATTTGGTAGCCAGTTACGAGTACTTACACAACTACTGCGGTGATAGGGAGCAGTGGGAGTTTTAAGTACATAATAAATGATATGAAGGCTGCCAGGTGCTACAAATGGTGGGCTCAGTGGCACGGGGATGAGCACGGTTGTTACTTGCCACTAAAGGTCAGAAAGAAATGCTACATTCAGTGCACTTTGTTACTTGAAGTATTTTGTGGGGGTAGGAAACAGAATATCAGTCTATTGTGTATCCCTCAATAGTCTTAGTACTGGGGGTGGAGGAGAAGAATCATTCAGGGGATCATGAGAATGAAACTCGCCCCCCCTTTCCCAAATTGAACTAGGCCCTGAACTCACTTTAGCAATTATATCAAACACCAGCCATGATATAAGACAGTGGTTTTCAACCTATGGCCCTCAGACCACTCGGAGGTCCACAGATTATGTCTCAGGTTTCCATAGAAGTCTGTACCTCCATTTGAAATTTTTTTAGGAGTCTGCAAATGAAAAAAGTTTGAAAAGCAACGAGTGAATGCCATTTATCGGTGGTTATGTTACAACCCAGAGCTGGAAACACTGGATCTGCTGTTGGAATTGTAGGTCTGGGCCAGACCCGCCAACAAGGACTATTTGAAAATGACTCAGATTTAAAATGAGTTTCCACGCCACATGAAAATACACAGTAAGCAAAAAAACAAAAAAAAACCCCACAAACACACACAACCATGCCCTGGCTTGACGTTGGACTAGGGGCTTGACCAGGCCCCCAGTGAATCTTTCTTTATCTAATTTTATTAGTCACAAGATTGAGGGAAAACTATCCTTATGGTCATTTCTGTTAGATAGAATCACAGATGTTACAAATGGAAAAATATCTGTGATAGAAACATAGCCTGACTGTGGCAGCAGTAAAACCCCATTGCGTGGGTCATTTAAAAGCATAATAGACAAAGCAGTAGAAAATGTATACTGTAAGGCTAAATCCTGCAAATGGCCCTGCTCAAGAAGACCAAAGAACTATAAAAGTGACAGACAAAATCAGAGAAATACACATGAGAAAAATACTTACAAATTGGCTTAACTGCTTCTACAGAGTACAGCCAGTCAGGAAGAGTTAATAGCCACAATCAGATAAGAAGTTTTTTTAAAGGCATTATAGCCAAAGAAAGTAATCTGTAGGAGAGTTAGACTAATTCAATGGCAGGGCTCCAAGCAATGCTCTAATTATAATTTTAAAAAGAAAGAAAAGAATATGTATGCGCGCACACACACAGAGTATTTGTTCCGGAGCAAATAAAATGACTAAGCACCACAAGTCAGACTCCATTACGTGGTCAGCTGAAAAGTTACTTGGCTCTCTGTCATGATAGCTGTCATAACTCAACAAAACACTGATCTAAAAATGACAAGAACTTGATTGCAGTCTCTCTCTCCATACAAGAAGGAATCAAAACGTCTGCTGAACAAACTGTAGCAGTAAGAGTTCTAGCAAAGGTCATCAGAGATGTGAATCAAAACCTCAGAAGATTTGGGAACAGAAGACCCTCTAATATGTTCCCCTACCTCATGTTGGGCTTCAGTAAGAAGGCTGAACACGCATCTGAGATTATGTGCGTGCTTGCCCTACTGAATTACAATGTAATTCAAGAATGGAATGTGAATGCTGGGCCCATGGTGACAGAGCCCCACTACTGAAACATTAATTTGACTGGAGTACTTGGCAAATGTAAAGGGCATGTCTACACCAGAAAATTATTTTGAAATAGTTATTTCGGGAGTTGTTATTTCGAAATAACGTATTTTGAAATAGCATATCCACACCACAGGGAAGCCTTGAAATTAGTGTGAGGTGGGCTCCCCTCATGTGGATGCGCTACCTCTACTGAGAGCCCCAGGAAGCACTACGGAGTAATGAATTACTTTGAATGGCTCTGGGGAGTAGTTATTTCGAAATAGTGGTAGTGTGGAAGCTTATGTTGAAATAAGTGTTATTCCTCATTGAAAGCAGGAGTAGTTATTTTGAAATAACTCCTTAGTGTACACCAGGGCTTAGAGTACATTGAACTCTGTTTAATCTTGAATTAGTTGTGTTTTGCCTCAAGCCTATTTCTCAAATCGCGTAACATTTTACTGAAGGTGTCTGCCCTTCAGTATTCTGTTCCCCTTCTGCTATGCCCATTTTCCTGGACAAAAAGGTTTTTCTTATTCTATGTCCAGCAGAAGAAATGGATGTTTTGCATGCCCTCATACTTTGTTAGGTGCTCCTCTGTTAGTAAATGTTGCCATCCGGAAGATGGCAACCATACTGGCTCCATATTGGCCTTTAGTCACATGCTTTCTTTCCTTAGTGCAGTGACCAATAACAAGATGACCAGAATCATCTGGGTTGTTTTTGTGTGTGTGTTTCTTTGTTTGAACGGACACGAGCGGTTTGTTTTCAAATCAGCCTTTGCTTTAAGACTCTGAGATAGGGCTCTGGCACCTTGAAGCATGTTGTATGGTGGTGAGCACTCAAAAGATCCCATGTGCACTAACTGAGTGCTATATGTCAGCACGTATTAATCACTGTGGTTATTAAGTAGAGGTTGAACCTCTGTAGTCCGACCCCTCAGGACATGACTGGAGCCAAACAAGAGAATTTTCTGAATCACAGGAGCTTGATATTGTCTTGCGGAATTACCAACACTTCCACTGCTTCCTGGATTCTTAGTCCAAACTAAATCACAGCACAGAACACTGTCTTCTAATTTACCCCTGAGCGCCAGGCATGGTGGCTGTAAACAAACTTTATGGAGCTACAGGAAACTTGCCCATACCCATAATAAGTGGACATCTGGCTAACTAAAATCATGCTGGACCACAGATGTTGCTGGACCAGAGAGTGTCGGATCTGATAAGTATAGATGGAACCTTTCTAGTCTGTCACCATTCCATGCAAGAGTGCCCTGCAATACAAATTCATTTCAGTTTGGCTACAGAAACAACATTCTCTGATTGGATAACTACATTGGAGATCTTTGGACTCTCAATATATTTTTTCTAGCCCATAAAAAGAATAAGGAGGCTTCTCAGAGGACAATGATCTCATTACCGGACACAGTGAATCTTTTTTAAAACTAATCTTTTCTCAGTCACAAAATCCCAAGTGAAAGTCCTGTGTCCAATGAAGTAATAAGCACTGTAATAATTTGCTGTCATACAGTGCCTTTAATTCAAAGTTATTTTCTTTACAAATAATACCCCTCTCACTGGAGAGTGGTGAGCTTCTGAGTATAAACAATACAAGTGAGGGACTAGGGTTACCAGGTAGCTTCAGAAAAAATACCGGACACACTTGATGGGGGCAGAGCTGGCCGGGGGGGGAGACGGGAAGCAGGGCTGGTCGGGGGTTTGGGGGCAGCGGGGGCTGGCCGGGGGAGATCGGGAGGAGGAGAACCGGCCGGCAAGAAGCAGGGCTGGCTGGGGGGAGAGGGGGAGAGAATCAGCCAGAGGGTAGCGGGACTGACCCGGGCACATGCAGATCCCAGGGCGCTGCCTGTCCCGCGCATGGTCCCTGCGAAGCACGAGCGAGTCCGTCTACGGCTCCACGACGTGCTTGAACAGCGCTCAGGAGCACGGACAGGGCTTCTCCTCCTCCCCAAGGCGTCACTCCTATGTCAGACGCAACCAGAGGCTCCCAGCGCCGATCGCGCCCCGCTTCCCAGCAACTCCCCCCGGCCCCGCCAGACTTCCGTCGGGTGCCCAGCCGGAAAACCAGAAAATACCGGACATTGCACATGTCCGGTATTTTCTGAATTTTTTTACCGGACAGTCCGGTTGAATACCAGACACCTGGCAACCCTATGAGGGACAGAGAAGCTAAGTGAATTAGGCCAGGTATATGCTACCACTTAAGTGTAACTTACATAGCTCAGGGACATGAATAAAAGCTTCACCTGCCAACATACCTACTGCCTCTCATGGAGATGGATTTATTATGCTGACAGGAGAGCTCTCTCCCATCAGAAGAGTATTTTTATCAGATGCACCATGGTGGCGCAGCTACATCAGTATAGTGGTACTGGTAGGCTGCGTCTAGATTGGCAAGATTTTGCGCAAATACTTTTAACGGAAAAGTTTTTCCGTTAAAAGTATTTGCGCAAGAGCGCGTCTATACTGGCATGTGCCTTTGCGCAAAAGAATCCGTGCCCAGTATAGACGCTCTCTTGCGCAAGAAATTAAGGTGGCTGTCTACACTGGCCCTCTTGTGCAAGAATACTTGCGTAAGAGGGCTTATCCCCTGAGCGGGAGCGTCAAAGTATTTGCGCAAGAACCACTGATTTTGTACATTACAAGTCAGTGTTCTTGCGCAAATACTAGCAGCCAGTGTAGACAGGCGGCAAGATTTTGCGCAAAAGCGGCTGCTTTTGCGCAAAATCATGCCAATCTAGACGCAGCCATGTAGTGCTTCTGGTGAAGACTAGCTCTTTGTTGCCTAAGAACTCACAGGATACAGAAGCAGAGATAGGATGAGAGCATGGGCACTTGTATACACTGAACTGAAGAACCAGGCTCTTAGGCTTGTATTTTACCTCCCAGAACAGGGGTGGGCAATAATTTTCACAGTGGGGGAGCCACTTCACGAATTTTGGTATGTTGTTGTGGGCCGGCTCTGGGCCCCCAGAAGGAGCAGGGTCTCAGGCAGAAGGGGTGGGGCAGGAGGGTATGTGAGAGACACTTCGTGTGTGACACATTCTGTGCCACACAGACACAGTCACATGCACCCTGCCGCACACACTCGATCTGTGTCACACAGTCTGTGTGACCCACAGAAACTTAACCAGCAGCAGCCAGTACACACACTGAGAGAAGCCACGCCCTGTCTCTTTATGGGAAATCTGTCCTGCTGTGTTATCTGCCCTCTCCCTCGCTCTGTACTCCTCTGAATCACTTACAGTGCAACTGCTCCAATCTGAAGCATGGATGGTGTGTCTTCCTCTTCCCCATCTCTGCGTTGCAGAGATGGGGCAGAGAGGCAAGAAAACACATTGACTTCAGTACTCCCCTCTCCCTACATCCTCCTCCTTCCCTCCCCCTCCCCCCCCCACACACACACTCTGCACAGCTAGCAGGAGAATTCTGGGAGCAGCTACACTGCGAGACAAGGTGGGTGAGGGGCAGCTGAACACACGCTGGAGTACAAGTATGTATGTTGTGCTATCACTCGGGTAGGCTGCAGAGAAATGCTTGGCAGGCCGGATCTAGCCCACCTCTGTCCTAGAACATGCAAATACACTTGGATGTTGTTTTTTATTTATATCCAGAAGCAGGGAGAATATATCCCATTTTAAACACTATGGGTAAACCCACTAGTGACAAAAGGAAATACACCTACATTGATTTTTGCATTCTTACTCCAATAGTGAATTTGGTTGTGTATTTCTGGGAAGGGGGTTTTCTAATTTGCTTATAATTCTCTCTCACACACATTAACGAGTTCATCCTCAAAGCTCTCTTGTGGCGTAGGGAAGTATTTATGTCCCTATTTTACAGTTAGGAACCCAACACAGGTTAAGTGACTAGGCACTACCACATACTTCCTATATGACCTTGGGCAAGATTTGGACTTGGATCTCCCAAATCACAATCCAGTGCCATAACCACACTGCCATAGTTCCTCTGTGACCATGGAACTGGGATTCGTGCTGATGACATGTGTTACCAGAAAAAGCAAACTAAAATATAATAAGAACAAACTGTTAAAATGGACCTTGTGTGCAGGGTTATAAACACACAAAAAGCACATACATAAAATAGACTTTCAAATGTTGACTTAGAGTTTATATAATCAGAAGGTTAAAACCCTTCTTTGTTGTTTCTTTCCTTTTTCATTAGAACAGTAGAAGACTATAAAATAGTAATTGTTAAACCCCTTCTGGCTGCACTATGGACCACCAAAGAAGATGAAAGATTATCATAATGTCACAACAATTTATCAGTTGGGGATTTTGTTGCTGCTGTATCAAAGATAAATATGAAGAAACAATGCATTCACTACCCCCTCAGCTTTTTCACTCTTTCTTGTCTATGGAATAATAATCCACCCCCGAAATCTAGAAGCAGAATTAAAAGAAATAAAACAACACTGAGTGGCCTTTTTGTGTACTTGTTTTAAAATTCTTCAGTTCCAGTCTCAATTGGGATTGGATGGCTCAGGAAGTTGGTACAACACCCTCTGAGTGTTGCCTATTGAACTAGTGGTTCAGATATGACTGATTGCTGACCTACATGAAATGCTTTGGTGGTCTCAGTAAACAGCTAACAGGAGGCCTCAGCAGCTGTTCTAGCAAAAAGTTGTCCTGATTATAAAACAGGGAAGCTCTGAATTGACCAAGCACATTCTACTTACTACTCTCTCATTCTTAGAGGTGGGTTGCAGAATAACATAATGGGCATTGGTGAATGACGTGTTCATATTTACTTCCTGTGCTGTACTTGTTTGTGGAGATAGGCCTTCAAGAACCTCTAAGTCAGACACTGTGCAAATTCAGCACTTGTTAAAGGTGCTGGATTGGCAGCTCTGGAAATTGAAGCGAATGGAAAGACTCCCATTGATTTCAGTGGCCTCTGGATCAGACTCTGAAGTATTTATTAATGTTTCATTCCACAAACTAAAACTTTCTCAATGAATAAGGTGCTGTTTAGAAAACAATGTACTTAAAACTGCGAAGATAATTCACAGTTCCTTTAGATTTGCTGCTCTAGGGCTTAATTTACAGAGGTCACCACCAAAATACATACTGGATTGCTCACAGTTAACACTTAAAAACAGCAGAAGCCCCTAGTCTCAAAAATGCCATAGAGAAGAGGTAGAAAAGGAGTGTAGGCAGCTGCTTCCCGTCTACAGAAGATTTTGCCATGTTGATTCCAGAACTGATTCTCAACCAAACACAGCAGTTGATCTACTGATCTGAGAATAAGCTGACTTCCCAAGCATATCCACTGTGAAGTTAGGAATAGAAACCAGCCTCCCTGTGCCTCAGTTTCCCCGATCTGTAAAATGGAGATAGTTATACACACCCTAGTAAAAAGCTTTGAGATCTGTGGCTGAACAGTGGAATATAAACACAGAGTATTATTGTGCCTGCCAGCAAGTGCCAGAACAGCTGGTCTATGATAACAATGATGGGTTAATTGGAGTAAAAGTGTGGGACACCAAAAATGAAGTCAGGTGGATATCCTAGCCCATACAGAGAGTGAAGAAAGCAGACTCTATTTGGCTGGAAGTCGTCTACTAAACAATGAGTGACTCAATTACTTTGAAAGAAAATAGAAGCATTAAAATGTGTGTGTGTGTGTATATATTTTCCTTACAAGGTATTATTACACCTGTGAAAGCTGCTAAGCCTCGGCCTAACATTTCACCAGTGCTTTCTGCTCTCATTTTCCATCAAAATTAACTCCTGAGTAGAAAACAGCTGGATTTTCCACTGTTCTAATGCCTGGTTTGTTTGCTCTTTGTTGGAATGAGCATGATGTTGATTCTAGCGAGCAGAGTTCTACACACACAACAGGATGCTAGAGGCAAGCAAATGAATCTGTGGAGGCAAATAAATTAATGGGTGTGTTTTAGCACTGGCAAAAGGTGCTGGCTGACAGATTTAGTGTTAATCTAGACTAAATTTAAGTCTCTCACTTATTCTTACACTCGGAGTAAGCAGAACCCAAGCCTCATTCTCCTCTAACTCTCAATGGTGTAAAAGGGGAGTAAACCCACTAAAGTCAAAGTGGTGTCAGAGTCACAATAAAATCATGGCCAATAATAACACTAATTATAACTGGATGTTTTATTTAAAGCTCCATCTCCTGGAGCTATGATGATGTGAGAATCTAAGATTTCATTGGGAAAAAAAGGAGAGGAGCTTCCAGCCATGATGTGGCGGAGAAAAGTTTGAAACCATGACCCAAGGTAATAAAAAAACCTTTAAAAACAAACCAAAAAACTCTCATGCCTTTTTAAAGGCCATGATTTTGAGATGGGGAAGGGGACTGACTCGTGTTTTGAATGTCTGGGGTTAGTAATGCTAGGTGTGGTATAGGTAACTTCAGGGGCAGCTTCCCCATGCTATGCTTGCAGAGGTTGTCTTGAACTCAGTTTGGAGAGGTGATTACTCCAAGGAGTGAACGGAGAATCCAGGCTACATGCCCATTCAGACTTTCGCATAACTAGTACCCAGAGTTCTTCCCTCAGATGTTTGTGTGCTGTTTCTACCGATCTCAAAGGGAGTTGCACACACACATCTGTGGGCAAAATTCATCGCTCCCTTGTGTGTTGCTCATTTTTATTAGCTAACCCTGCCCATACCTCACCATAATGACATATGCAAAAAACACATGTTATGTGTACTTTACAGTTTTTACTTTTAGCAGGGTTGAAGGTCAACCAGAATTAATGAAAAGGAGGAATCCATGTAAAGCTTGACAAAAATCTCATCCCATAATCACTCCCACCCATGCGTGGGCTCTCACTAGCTGAGGAAAGTAGTGGCACTGTGATAAATGTAGCAAAACCAAAAGCAGGCTCTATTAAAGGGAGAGAGAGAAAGAGAGGAAGAAAAAAGTCTTCCATTGGCCATCTGCAAAAATAAGGTATGTGGCCATTAAATGCAGAGGCTGTAAATATACATAAACTCCAAGAAGCAAAAAGGGGAAAAAATGGACTAAAATTTAAGTGCAAACAAATCAAAATGTTTAATTCTCTGGTAGCAATGCTGGGCAAAAAAATAATGGAATCAAAATACATGTCAGGTTTGCATGCTACAAAGAGCCAATTTAAAAAAAGTAATAAAGACATTTCAGGAGACAAGACACTAGATTCAGTAGCTCGCTGAATAATTTGCCCCTTTACTGTGAATGATCCTGTTGAGATTGTTGATTGGACTTATTGAAAGGCTGACATACAGAGTGATGGATGGGCAATGACATAATACCTGCTTGCCTTGTTGTTGTGCTCTTTGAAAACTGTCTGCTCTCTGTTGATAGCATTAACAAAGAGGATTGCAACCCGTACCACCCTACCTTAAATACAAGAAATTTCCATGGGCACAGAATCACAGCAGAATTAAGGTGGTTTCACTGCTGGATGGATAGGAAAAATGCAGGGACCACATGTTATCTTGACGATGACTTGGAGTCTTTTTCGTGACAACTGATTGTTAAAGTCCTTCGTCCCCACATAGTATAAAAATTATATAGTAACTATTCTAAACAGACAGATCTCTCTGCACACTGTGAGAAAAGAAATATTATACTATTAATCTTTTCTCATGTTTTTCAGGCCAATGAGAAACAGAGATGGCTACAAATTACAGGACACCTATCTATTATATATTTGAGAGAGTTTGTGTGTGTCTCTGTGAGTCTAGGAGTTCTTGAACAAACAAATGGTAAAAGCTAGGACCACCAATTAGGTATGCAGCTTCCTTCTTCTCCAAATTTAAAGTAAGGTCAGGGTTTGGCTGTGGCAGCACAATGGGATGTACTAGACTTTTGTTTCTAACCAAATGAAAAGGGAAGGGTTTGCTAGCAGCGACAGTCATGCTGTCAAATGATTGGGTGGGTGGGGGGGGGCGGGGGGCGGGGGGAAGCAGAGCTCTGGCTATACTTGGGGCTCTGGATGTATCCAGCCCCAGCCACCCCAGGGAAACTGCTGCCTGGCCAACAGTTGATGACTCCCTTCCCCAACCCAATCCCCTGCCTTGAGCCCTCCCACACACCTAGCCTCCTGCCCTGCCTCCAGCAGCTCCCCCCCACCACATTTCTGCCCTTAGCTTTCCACCCCCTGCCTGCCTCCTGCACCAACCACCCCCTGACTCCTGCACCCACCATAGCCTGCCCTGATTCTCTCCCCCCACTTCCCAACCCCTGCCCTGAGCCCCCAGAAGGACCCAAGCAATGCTGGGTAAAACTTCTAGTCCTACAAATACACTGAGTTTGATGTATAAGTGTATATAATTTGTCTGCTATAACCCCTTTGCTAGCCAGCAGAAATACTACAGTATTTTTTTCCAGTAAAACAATACATGGATCATTAAAGTGAGCAGGGTTTAACTTTTGAAGAACACTTAGTTCAGAGATACAGTGCTCATATTCTGTACCAAATTTTCAATGATTTCCTTTTATTTAGGAAACCCAGATAATTTAACTGTTCCCCATTCCTGCCGCCCCTTGCTTTACTCTACACACAGTCTGCTCACTATGGCTGTGTCTAGACTACACCTCTCTGTCGAAAGAGAGATGTAGATTAGCACATTGAAATTGCTAATGAAGCAGGGATTTAAATATCCCGCGCTTCATTAGCATAAACATGGCCGCCGCTTTTTTTCAAAACAGAGCTTTTTCGGAAAAAACGGCAGTCTAGACGGGGATCTGTCGAAAAAGAAACCCTTTTTCGACAGATCCTGTATTCCTCAAAAAATGAGGTTTACAGGATCTGTCGAAAAAGGGTTTATTTTTCGACAGATCCCCGTCTAGACTGCCGGTTATTTTTGGAAAAGCTCCGTTTTGAACAAAAGCGACGGCTATGTTTATGCTAATGAAGCACGGGATATTTAAATCCCTGCTTCATTAGCAATCTCGACGTGCTAATCTACATCTCTCTGTCGACAGAGAGGTATAGTCTAGACACAGCCTATGGGTCCTATGCAAGCCCTTTCAAGTCAATGGAAAAGCTTTCACTGGCTTCAGTGTGCTTTTGGATCTGTCCCCTTTGGGGAACTCCAGCTCCAATTTAAGCTTTAGGAAAAACAACACATGATTTAAATCAAAAACACAACTGAGAAAAATCAAAAATCCCATTTTATAGCAGCTTTTCCCTTCAGTCAAATGAGCTCGTTTTCTGTTTCTCAAAGAGCAGCATCTGGTAGCTCAGGATCCACTTCCTCCCTTCAGCTCCACAGCCCACTGCAGTTCCTAAAGAGTTAACTCTGCTGGCCCCATCCATCAGACAACCAGTGAGGCATCAGGAAAGAATGATGGATGTAAAATTATTACAGGGCTGCCACCCGATACACTTAGTGCCATTTGTAACTAACACTGGAACTGACACACTTTTTTCATTATTAAACATCCACATTAAGTCAACATTGGTCACTGTCATTTCATGTTTGGCACTTTGTTAAAGGGAAGAGAGAAGTGTTGTGTGTGTGGAGGGGGGAAGGGGGTGTAGTGGGAAGGATGAGAGGAGATGAGGTGGGCGGAAATGGGAGGAAAGGCATCTTCGACCTACTGTTCTAAAAGCATGAGTAATAAAAACAGGCTTCTGCTTACAATGCTGGAATAAATATTGTTACAAATAGCTCTTTAGTTACAACCCAGCAGACAAGTACATGTCAGAGCCTTTTAGAAGAGAAATGTACTCTCAGCAATAAGTGAGGGAACTGGTATCATAGGTTAAGAAACACTATGCAATGTGTGCACGTGTGTTTTTTGTAGCGTACTCAGCTTTGAGTGTGCTATGTCTGTGTGCAGGGCAGTCAGAAATTAGTAAGTCTATTTGATGGCGCATACCTGAACGCATATGAATGTGCATTTGTGGACCTGTTTCCATGCACGTGTGTGTGTGTGTGTGTGTGTTTACAGATATTTGAGTATGTACATGTGTATTTACTTTTGTATAGGTCTGAGTGTATATACAAATGTTTGGCTACATTTTTTGTGGGGGGGATGGAGCATATGCATCTGTTCTATGCAAATATGTGTTGTGTTGTGTGTTTGTATGAAGGCACACACATGCCAGAACCTGTGGTTGTGTTCCTTCAATGTGTAGCAGACTGTGCAGTTTTTTTGCTGTACAAATAGACCATAGTCCACTTTTTGATGCTGTTCCCTGCAGTGTTTGATCTGGATGAAAATCTGCACTCTTTGAGCTACATGTATAAAAGGTAATATTGTTTTTGTAGAGTAAGTGTCAAGCTACAATTAACTAGATCGCAATTACAAATAAAACTATATTGCTGGGTTTCTAAGAAACCAGAAAACATACACACTCTTTTCTAATTTATATTTTTAAAGTTCTTTTCTTTGGGTATGCAGTAAAATATCTTGAAGCATTTCAATTAAAATACATTTCAGTAAAATCTACATTCATTATGTAGATTTTACTAAAACCCTTTGAACTGAAGTACCCATAAAGTATTAGGTGCCCATAAATCAAAATATCCAAAAGTCCTAGTCACTTTTGAATATCTTTCCCTGCTTATGCCTCCTTTTGCACAATGCCTTTGCAATCCCACATAATTTCTCTCTGTCTCACTCCTGCCTTACAACTGAAAACACTGCCTATCTATAGAGCCCATTCTAGTTAGCAACATGAAAACTAGCCAGTGTGCCACATGAATACATGTGGAAAACAGTCTCTGATGCTTTAAACTACACATTCATAAAGGTGATTTCCTGCCCTTGCACCTTCCAACCACCCCCCCAGACAGATTCTTAATAGTACTCATACCTAGGGGCAATTAAAAAATGCAGACCCTGACACTGTTTGGCTGGGATTACTATTAGGGTATGTCTACACTGCTGGGGGCAGGGTTCGGAAAAAGGTATGCAAATTGCGGTTTGCCATTTGCATACCTCTTTCCGATTCTTTTTTGGGAGAGGCTTTTCTGATATTTGGCCTGTGTACACGGGATCAATTGTCAGAAAAACCTCCTCTTTTGGAAGAGCCCTTATTCCTCATAAAATGAGGAATATAGGGCTTCTGAAAGAGTGCATCTGCTCTCCTGGAAAAAACTCCATAGTGTAGATATAGCCTTAGTGTGAAAAGAGACTCAACCTGCCCCAGAATTAGCTCTATAATTTTACCAACACTGGCAAAGAAGGGACTCACACTCTGGACCCTGCCATGGCATTGTGTGCCTGCCCATAAAGATTAGTAACATTCCAGCGAGAATGTAGTGATTCAGGATCATCTTGCTCTCCAACATATGCCAGACACAGCTATGTTTCCCATTGCCACCTGTTCTGCAGGCAGCGAAGGACACAAGCAGGAAACCCAAAGACCTTTGGCAATTTGGTGTGTTCGCCCCTTAAATCACTGGGCTGGCCCTTAAGCTTGCTGATGTAAACACTTAGGGCATCTTAGCAGCATGACCATTCTTTTGAAATACATTCAAAATAAGAGGTTCTTATTCCGGCTTCCTGTAAACCTCACTGCACGAGGATTAAGAAAGATGCCGGAATAGCGATTTATTTCTAAATTAGCGCTGTGTAGACAGTGCCAAATTTTGAAATAAGCTATTCCGAAATATGCTCAAATTGTGTAGCTTATATTGAGGTATGTGCTACTGTATAGACATTCCCTTAGAGACCAATCTGTAATGTTCTCAGTTTCTCTTTCCCCACTGACTTCCCTTTTCATGAAAGAAGAAGAGAGAAGGGGAAGAAAAAACTTGGAAATACTGTCAGTTTTCCTTAAATTGTATCCCCCGCCCTTTTTAAAATCATATGCTTAGGGGAGGTCTTGATAAAAACTTTAAACAAAAATTTAGATGCGAACACCCTCCAATGTTGGAGAAGTTCAAATCCAGAATTCGATCAGAACTTCTCGGCTGGCTATAATTAGTTGAGAAGACCCAGAATTTATGGAAAGCTTAGCTAGGTTTCCCAACCCTACTCAAGAATGAAAGCCTGATAAAGTTTGGCAGCTATTGTACAAAAAAGCTATTTCCACTTTAGAAAAGAAAAACTGAACTCACCACCCCGTAAACGCAATACCTTCTCTCTTGCACACCCTAAAAGAATCTCTTCCCGCAATAAGCCACACTGAACTAGAGAGCAAAATAAACCCCAGAGCTTGCGGTAAGGGTGAGAAGTAAAAACAGAAGGGATGAGGAGGAGCATAACAATAGGAAAGTAACAGAATAAAGCGAATGCAGATGGTTCCACTCCTGTTACTTAATCAAAAGGCTGTGCAAAGTCACTAGAGCCAGCATAAAGTCATGTGTTAGAACAACAGCTGATCTGTGTATTAAAGAAGATTAACTTGCAGTGCCATGGTGGAGGGCCTGGGATTATTTTATGTACTTCCATTGCTGTACAAGCCGTCAGCACAATTACTGCCCTCCGATGTGAATGACTGATCTGTAACCACAGCTAAACAGCATGCTGCTTAGGGGCCTGGGTGCTTCATGAAGATGAATTTCCATACCATCAAAGTGCTTTTAATGGGCTCCCTGATCCAACCACAAGGCCTGCTTTGCAAGTATATAGGACTCAGGATGAAGGCTTCCTGTCCAAAAGGATTTGGTCGGTTGTCACTTGACAATTCCCAGCCAGCACAGGGGAGGAGAGGGGGGGAGATAGGTAGAGTTGTCTCTGCTTTGGAGGATTAAAAAAAAAAAAAGGGTACAGATGCTTTCTGAATGCAACCAACTGCTGTATCCACAGCTGAATTCAATGCGCTTAACAAATAACGGCAATTTAGCTATGCTTGCGAGGAATAGCTTGAGTCACTTTGCATTAGCATCTGGCTGAGTGTTAAAGTCATTTCTACATGGGGAGCACAGAAAAGGAATTTCTGCTCCAAGCATCCTTTCAAGAATGCTTAAATATTTGAATATAAATTCCTTTGTGCTTGTGATCACTTCGCCTTATAGCTGACACTCCACTTTCCTCCCTTTCCTTCCGCTTCTCTTCTATGTGAAATGCTATAAACATGCTCTCACTTCTCCCCCCCCCTCCATACCAAATGCCCTTATTCTTCTAAAGGAGGTTTTATATACTGCCAGACACCTATTACACTGACCTCTTTTTTTTCTTTCTCCCCCTTCCTCTCGGAGCATGCATGAAATTGGAGCCATTTCTACATCATTTACACCCATGCTAGGCTGGTGAAAAAGTACAGTAGTGACAGACTCACATGTACATTTAACATTCATTATCCGGTCTGCTGGCTTCTCACAGCTTATTGATCAAACTCCACCTAAAAAACCAGGGAAACTGGAAAGCTATCCAAATTAGCAATCTGCTCGTTCTGGACAATATTGTTTGACTCACAAGCTTCCCAGGATGACTGACTTTCAAGTTATTGCTAAGTAGCTGATCATTTTTATTCTATTTGTCTGCCTATTTGAATGAGTCATATGGGGATCACCAAATTCAATAATATTTTATCTTGATTATTTGGTGGAATTATAGTAGTTTTGCCTGGAGAACTATTTGGGGGAAAAAATGTGGAAAATATATGATAATACCACAGATTTGTGAAGCATCCAACAACGTTTGCATATTTCTGTCTTAGACAGTTTAACTGTCTTGGCTCAAGGTAAATGTGGAAGGGAGCAGTGGATCTAGGCACCTAAGGGTAGGGCAGCAGAGAGGAGTCACAAGCGTTTCCTGAAAAAAACAGGAAGTGATGAAACCTGTGACTCTTGTAACCCTACGACAGTGCTAGATACAATGTATACAACCATTACTTGAGAGGAAAATATTACTTAGACGACAATTTTGCTTCTTACACCTGAGCAGGCCAGTTCAAAATTAGAATAATGCAGGGGCCATCAACTCTTATCATTTCTAAATTCCACTAAAAGTATTTGGTGCAGTTTGTATTGTCAATTCTCTGTTTTTTCAATTTTGCTAAGTCATCTAACATGACTTGACAGTGCTATGTTGCAATGGTCACGAAAGATCATATATGACAACCTCGTAAGGCTAAATACCCAGAAGCTGAGCTTGAGTATCAGCAAAGCTTATGTTCCTAAAGAAGCTTGCATATTTTCAAATCCAGCTCATCTCACAAAAAAACATGTAAGCATTTCCATAAAGCAAGACTTTCACTCAGACCCAGATATATCAAAGATCACCTAGTCATAATACATATTGACAGCCTGGAACAGAGAATTAGTGGTCTCCAAAGTTTTCATGAGGACTTTAAGTAGGTTTTATTCTCTAGTGTCTCCATGCCTGTGCGTGGCTGGGATTTCTTGTTTTCTGTTACAAAACAGATGTTCTAAAAGGAAGAAGGGAGACAGAGCAGGAAAGAGAGGAAAAGAAAGAAGTGGGAGAAGAAGTGTCTGTGTGAACATGGCAAGAATATGATCTATCAGTGACTATCAGAAAAGGGAGTCTCAGGAACTGACCTTTTCTGTCCTGCAGTTATTGAGACCCAGACTATTCACAACAGCCACCTTCCCATCAAGCACCTGTTGTTCCCTCCGAAGTTGCTCCTTCATCTGGCGGGCCTCCTGGATTGCCTTGGTAACAGCATCGTGGTCATTTAAATAACCTGACGACGTGATAGAAGAAAGAATATCTTAAAAAGAAAGGAAGAAAGAAAGGAAAGTTATGAGAAAACATTTTCACTTTTGTCAGTGAAACTCATCAGTGCTTTCCTTGGGCACTTAATTAAATGAGAAGGAGACAGAGACAATGAGCAGACCCATAAACCTGTCTGTGCTTGGAAATTATGCTGTTCTTACGATAGAATCACCTGGGTATAAACCATAAGAAACATTAGTACCGATAGCATCATTCTGACACTTGAGTCCATTAGTTTTAATGTTTACCCAACATTATAGAGATTGGCCCTGTGGACTATATTCAGCAGGATGTAACTTGATAAGGGACGTGGGAGGCCTTGATCATGCAAGCAATCCAAAACTATTAAAAATAGACCGTTTTTTCCCTTCCCTTTCTTAAAACTTGTGAATACATTAAAATAAACCACAGGTGGCGATGGTTTGCTAGAGATACAAAGCACATAATGGCTGGGAAAAGAAACTTCCGCTGCTGAATGCTCCCCGCCACCACCTGTCATTCAGAAATGTGTAAGAAACCACAGCTACATGGACCTATGTTCCCACTCTATTCATGTTGCTGATAGTAGGTCAGATGTCTACACTATTTGGCTGTGAATTCACTGCCTAGGGTTTAGCACAAGTAGGGGCTGAATTATTTCATTTTAAAATGTTACAATCATCACCAGTGCTGCTAATGCTATTTAATTTTAAATGTGCTACTTTGTCATTTTTTTCCTTTCGTGTACTGTAGATTATACTTATTATGATCTGCATGTGATTTGTAGGATGGAATACTGATGGAAGACTTCAAGCTCCAGTCTGTTTTTCAAACAGCATAGGAGAAGCTAGTTCTATCATTCCTCCCCACCTCCACCCCCCTACACTCTCTCTCTCCCCTTTCTGTCTTTTAATTAGGGCATAAAAATGGCATAAAATGAATCTGTAATATGAAATTGCCCAGAAAAGGGACTTCTGTTTGTGACATGAGGCTAAATCTAACCAGATCCATTGGTGAATTGTGACAGATGGAGGGACTGTGAGACAGAAGGCAAGCACTAATCACACACAAAATGACCGGCTTGCCTCAACATGTTCCATGGATTCCAGCAAACTTTACACCCTAATCCATTTTTAGAACAAAAAACATCTGGGCCATAAATCCTCTAATCTGCCAAAACACGCTATTAAATCCCATGATTTGTTGAAAAACACTAAGATTAAAGAAAGGAAATATAAAATGGCTAACTGCCGTGTTAGGAAAGTGTTATTAATACTCTTTCTTTGTCTCAATTATGAATGTTCTGTTCCTAAAGAGCCTTGTCTAATCATGTCAGATTACACATCCTTGTTGTATTGCTAGACTCTTCTATCTGATCCACTGATTGCCAAAAAACGTAGAACATTGTCTTGTTGCTTAAAACATTTCAGTGGAAGAAGCTGATGTCAGATTAGTTCACTGCTGCACTGCTGTTCTCCCCCCTCGTCCCTTAAATTATAACCAAATGAACCTGGCATTCTGGGCTCCTTTGAAAGATATTTATTGAATTGCTCCCTCACACCCGAACTTTACAGAAACTTTGGCTTTCAATTCTCCAGTTAGGTATCTGAAAACACTGGGAGTTTTACACAACATTAATTTGATCCACATAACTTATTTTTACCAAATGACCTAGCTCAGTGTTTTCAGAGTAATGACAGCTTTTTCAGTGCTAGGAAGGATGTAATCTGCACCTCCTATATTGCATCATACTAGGGTTGGGGGGGGGGGAGGGGTGGGATTGGTCCCTCTCTTAACAAGTTGCTTGGTTCTTTCCCCACCTCACATCTGTTATTGACCAAGTTTGCATTTGGTCAAAATAAATTGAAGTGCAAACAAAAAAAAACCCAGTGACATTTAAAAATAGCAGTGCTTTGGAGCATGGGAGGTATAATAGTTATAATCTGTATTATAGCTGAATTTGCCTCAGAACTGGAATTCATGTCCTTTCCTAGACCATTTGGTTTTTTTCCTGAGTACCACTATCTTTGAGAAAGTTTGGCATGCGTCAGTGAATAAAAGCAAGCACTTCTTAGATTTTTTCAATAGCTGCCAATATGCTCATATGCTGAGAAAAGATTAATATAGAGGCAAACCAAATGGAAATTATTTTTGTTTAGGATACACGGTGAATTATTGACAGACACACACTAAATGCACTTTGTCTCCAACATCTAGATACTGGTTTGACAATCCCTGTAACTGTGGGGAGGGAGAAGGGTGACTGGTTTTTGTTTTTAACAGGTAGGCATATGCCTGCTTCAGAAAAGAAATGCCTGGAGAAATATTTGGGAAAAAATTGTGGAAAATATATGACAAAACAATGGATTGTAAGCATCCAACAACTTTTGCATATTTCTGTCTTGGACAGTTTAACTGTCTTGGCTCAAGGTAAATATGGAAGAGAGCAGAAAGGGAGCAGTGGATCTAGGCACCAAAGGATAGGGCAGCAGAAACTCACAGGCGTTGTCCTGTTTTTTTTTCAGGAGCCATGAAACCTGTGACTCTTATAACCCCCACGACAAAACAACAGTGCTAGATACAATATATACAACTATTACCTAATAGGAAAATATTACTTAGTTGACAATTTTGCTTATTACAGTTTAGCAAGCCAGTTCAAAATTAGAATAATATAGTGGTTGTATGTGAAGCCATGACATATGTGATTCCTCTAGTTCAGTGATGGGCAATATATGCTGGGACCCTCTGGCACAGAGCAACTCATGCCGCTTTAAGTGCCTGGCTGCTCTCTATGGCACTTTGCTCCAGGGGAGAGGGGAGGCTTTGCGCACTGTCCCTGCCCCCAGCAAAATCTCTCTGCTCACATTGGCCAGTTTCCAGCTAACAGTAGCTGAGAGATTTTGCTGGGGTGTGGAGACAGCACATGAAGCCTTGCCCTCCCCTCCCCTCTCCCCCCCCCGCCCACAGCACAGAGCAGAGAGGCACATGAAGAGAGCAGCCAACCATTTTGAGCAGCCTGGGGTTGCAGCAGGCAAGTAGCCTGCCTCAGGGTCCCGCAGGGTTGCTGGCTGGGAGCTCCCTACATACATACCTCCCAGGCAAAGCCTGCCTCTGGCACTCCACCCCCTCCTGTACCCCAACTCCCTGCCCTTGGTCACCACTCTCTCCTGCCCCAGGTCACCACTCAAACCCTCTGTACCCCCTTTTCCCTCCGCTCCCAGGTCACAACTCCCTCCCAGACCATGCACTCCGCCCCCTCCCCCCGTGCCCTTCCCTAGGCCAGAATCCTCTCCTGCACCCATTCCTCTTCCCGGACACTGCATTCCAAGCCCCTACCTAGATCACAATCCCCTCCTTCACCCAAACTCCAAAACACCATATGTGCTACTTCATATCAGAAATAATGTAGAGCATGCAGCTGAAGAAGATGCATGTTCCCATTGGCCACATACAACTGAACAATATTGAGAGCACAGTAAAAACAGTCTGGAGGGTGGATTTTGAAAGATGACTGCAAAGGGAATTTACTGGTGGGGAAAGGTGCCAGACTATTTGAATTTCAGGACAGTGAGCTTAAGCCCACCTAGATCATAAGGCCCACCCCCTCTTATGGGCAGCCCTGGGGATCAAAGTCCTCTTTTTATATCCAGAGATTAGAGACAGCATGGTCAATGGCCTTGCAAGGTTCCCAACCAGTGTGCCCACTTTTGCTGGGGGTTTGACTAAGATCAACAACTCATTGTGTTAAGGTCAGCAAAGACACTATACTTTTGCTTTTGCATACTACAACTGTGGTTGGCTGTGAACTAGTTACCTAGCAGTAAAAGTCTCCACAAACCATTACCAAGCCTCTGAATCATCTAGTCCTCCATAAAAGACAGATTTTTGATAGGAGCAGCCTGTGTCTGTCCAGTTCTCGGGCTGCATTTAATGACAGCTTATCTTATGCAGTACACACAATGATACTGTTCAGCTAGCAACCTCAAAAAGTCACTTTCTGTATTTGTAGCTAGGAGATATAAAGCAGTGAACTCTATGTCATTAACAATAACTTAAGTATGTTATCTTTTGCTCCGCCGTTTTCCATGGTTTATTAATGGTATAACACATTAATTCTTCTTACAAGAGTGACCTTTAAAGCTCCATTCATCCTCGCAGCTTTTATCCAATTACATTATCACTCATTACAGGTACAGTGTTTCAAAATCTGCATTTGGTTAAAAGGAGAAAAGTAAATTGTAGGGATCTCAAATCTATGCAAAATTCCAGGGGTGGAGGAGGAGGAGTACAAGAGATGGTCTACCACTGAGACGCAGGTCAGATTATTACCCCTATGCTTCAAGCAGCTGTTCACTCTCTTCAAGAAAAAGGGTTTAAAGTGAAAAAAAATGAAAACTCAGCCCACGGTGCACAGAGAGCAGCAGGGCCAAACAGATTAAAGATGCAAATACATTACTAACCTAGCAAGTTAAATAGTGTAGTTCTAATAAGAATAATGCATAATAAGTTATGAATTAACAATGGGGTATTTATGAAACATTTATGCGGTTTTATAGAATGTCATACCAGATAAAGTAATTTCCTTTTTAGCCTGGCCATAGAAATATGTTCTCTATTTGGTGCATGTAATCATATTTCCCATCAGTCTGAGAAGGGTACTGTAAAATCCACACTTATGCCCAAAGTTTAAAATCCATATAAGTGTGGGTCTTACTGGTGTATGCACAGCCAGTATATGATCCACAGTGCATTTGGGTGGAGTACATGTCCATTCGCAGGGAAACAGAATGGATGTCTCAAACAGCTTCAGCACATTGCAATGGAAAAATCATAGGATCAGCCTATGCTCCATTCAGTCCGGTATCCAAAATTACCCAGCACTGTTTCAGAGGAAGGTGCAAGAAACCCCACAATAAGCAACTGTAGAATATTCTGCCCCCCTTCCACATGAAGGTCTAAACTAATCCCCGATAATGATTAATTTATACCTTGAAATCACAATTCAACTTACAGTAGAATCGTAAGAGTTACGAACACCATGGGAATGAAGGTTGTTTATAACTCTGAACAAAACATGATGGTTCTTTGAAAAGTTTACAGTGGAACACTGTCAGAGTAATGAACACGACTTAATGCAACTTTGAAATAATACTGTGCAGAAGAAAATTGCTGCTTTCAATTTATGTTTTAGTAATTTATGTTACACTACAGTACCATGTTAATTTGCTCTCCCTTTGGTCTATGAAGTGATTGTGTACTTCTGGTTCCAAATGAGGTGTGCAGTTGATTGGTCAGTTCATAACTCTGGTGTTCATAACTCAGACGATCTACTGTATATTGGATCACTTTGTACAGTGAGTTGGAAAAGTTTAGAATTAAAATGGGTGCGTCTGCATGTTATTTACACGTGTAAATATACACATACGGACATGGCATCCATGTGCATGCACACTGACCCACCCTTTTCATATAAAGCATTTGTGAAATATAAAGTGTGAATAATACCAGAACCATTTATTACTTAAATGGTTGCAAAGGAGGCAGTTTTGGAGGGAAGGAGGAGTAACATATATTACAGAACAACACTAAAAGCAGCTAGCCCAACTGTTTTCAAGATGCAATTAAAGTATGTTTTGAAATGTACCTGGTGACTTTTTAGTTAGATATTAATACTATTCCTAGTAGATTAAGCTAAAATAATAACCCATGAAGCTTTTCAGTGGACTATGCATTAAACCTATCATTTTCTAAAGAATATGCAGACATGTAACTCCTACAGATTTTTTAAGTTTATTCATGAATTGTGTATGCTTTTAAATGACACTGGCAAATGTCTGAATCACTGTAATGCAGTGGGAACCACAAAAATATCATAATTTATTATTTGTTATCATACAGAAGTCATATGAGGATCTTTGAATGAAACAGCCACTGGAACTGGGGGATTTGATAAAATTTCATTTTCACCAATTCAATAATGTGGAGAGAGTTAAGATCCTGATCATGCACTTCTGAGATCATGCAGAGCTTTTCCACTGACTTCAATGAATGCAAGATCAGGCCCCACCATCGATTTATCGTATACCATTGTGTGGCATTGGCTGGCAAATGAGGATTTTCATGCTCACTCCTTGCTACATCAACAAAACCAAAAGAAAACAAACTTACCTATTGTGTTAACTCTGGCTGAAGGACTAGCTAATGTTGCTGGCACAGAGGATTTGAGTGAACTGGCCCCACTGTTTATTCTCAGAGCTGGCATATGAGGAGAGGTGGGTGATGTTGGAGATTTTCCCTCAGATGTCTTGGGTTTAGCTGAGAGGTTCAGTGGCTGGGCCACTTCATCCTATAATAAGTACAAGATAAAGCATGTGATAAAGATACTGCTGCTGCCATAATTGTACCCAAACACAGACAGTCACTTTTATTCATGTGAAATCACAAATTAGTGATGCTAAAAATACACGAGACAACATTTCCTATGACACTGTCATGATATGTCAGCTGGGAATCAAAATGTGAATTGGAGAATTATCTCCCTGGAATTAGAGAACATTCTTTATTTGCGCAACATGCATAAGAATTTTCCCCACATTTGAATCTACACGATACATAGTTACACGATGCAAATGAGAGGACATTTACAATATTTTTTATAATTTTTTAAAACTTGAGTAGGGGGCCAAAAATAAAAATTAACCACAGCTTATTGTCTAAAATTCAACGCTAACCCGAATTTACTTGTAGTTCTAGAATTTGGGTAAATGTGTGTGAGTGTATGTTGATTTTATATTTCTATTTTTGTTTTCCTCTGATTGTCCTGGTTTTCACAAGTACCAAAGTACCACAAACAATCTATTTGGGTATTTTTAGTCAGAACCAGAAAGTCTACTTTTGTGCTAGGCTTGCATACTTCAGAATAACATTTTTGGATGTTTATAAGAAAGTTTAGAGGCTCACTAGTACTTACCATGATTTGTACACACTGAAAACATGGGCCAAGTTCATAAAGAGAGTACAACTACCATGGAAATCAACAGGAGTTATACTTGCTTTGTCCAGGAATTAATCTGGCATATATATAATGGCATGATAGGATAGCAGCAGGCACACAAATATGCAGAGAAGTATAAGCTTATATATATAATGCTAAATTCAGTCCTGGACAAAGCAAATATAACTCCTATTGATTTTCACTGGTAGTTGTACTCTCTTTATGAAACTGGTCCATGTTTAACTATTAGAGAACCTCTAAACTTTATTATGCCAGATTCTTATGCCACTTTCTGCGCAAGTGTGTGTCATAGAGAGAAAGAGTAGAGTGCTATAAATAATGCTGAACAAAACATTAAAAATAAAAAGTCATATAGTCATATGATTCAGTTTGACTAACAAAATGCAAAGGAAGGGTCAGAGAAGCCCCTTTCGGTCCCTAAAGTGGAGATAAATATTAAACATTTTTAAAACTATGTTTTAATATTCAGAAACGGTACTTATGTTTTTGGACTGGAGGATGGTGGGTTTGATTCCCGCCCCCTCCACCTGCCCTGGCACCCTCTTGTAGGTAGGTACTTTGTGTGCCTGCTACTATCATATCATGCCAAAGCAGGATGTGTTAAAGGATAGGCTTCTTAATTCACAAGTTGTAGAGCGTTTAGTTCTGGAAGGAAATCTTTTAGTAATTAAAGTAATATTCAATACCATGATCACAATGTTGCATAGGCCCTATTACAGATATAGTAGGGATGATTCGGATCTTTCTTCATAAATTTTACATTTGAGAAAGTCCATTTCTCATACAAAATTACTCCCGACTGATAGCAGTGAGCAATCAGTATCAGGGCCAAAATGTTGGATAGGTAAATGTAGATCAAACTCCACTAGAATTTTTCCCTGTTACTGTTGGAGTATCTGCAGCTACTGCAATAATAATTCTGATCCAAAGAATGCACGATGCTGCAGAGTAAGCAAGGAATTTTCCATTGGGCCATACTGCATACGGAAATATGCTTTATAAATAAGAATGTCTTCATCATCATGCAACCTACTTGTAATTCTGCAAAGCACTGTTATGCCACCTTTCAATTATCTCAAATAGGCAAGCTTCTGAGTTAAGTGTCTTTATTATTTTTGAATGTATTTGATTACTTTTATACTTTTGTAATCATCATAGTTAAAATGAATTAAAGCAGAATATACAAAATGATCAGGGAAATAAAGGACAAAAATGTCATTTTTAAAGCGACAGTTAAGTTTTCCTAGATACTCCCTGTGAAGAATAATAACGACTTAACTCACTGCCTTTCCATGACATTTAGCTCCTTAGAGGAAATTTTACCCTGTTCAATTGATATTTTTTGACATGTATAAATTTACAATGTTAAGAACCCATTCCACTTAAGACTAAGAAATACAAATCCAGTCCTAATGCTTGACCCAACAAACCATCTGTGTTGATGAAATGTGCCAGACTAATATCCCTGGAGACCAAAGTCCTCTATTTAGCACAGATCACAAGGAGCAATGCAAACTTCCCCACTAACTTTTATCAGCTCGCTTCCAGATAGGTCAATTTCCATGTACATTCAATTCTTGACCTCTATGATAAGTGCCAAAAAAAGGATAGATTAGTTCCAGATATGGTGGTGACCTCTGTGAAGAAATGTATGTCCACGGGAAACCTGACTGAGGCCACCACCTCATTTCACATAGTCGCCACCACGCAGTATCAAATGAGAAGGACTTTCACTGACCACATAGACTTAGACTGGATTCAAACCTACATTTTAGAGGTGAGGGCTCCATAGTCTCCCCAACGGAGCCTACAGTCTTTGCAGGCTCCTGGGTAAAGTGGGGGGGACCCAATCTGCACTCCTGAAAGGGATGAGGCCTCAGGTGGAAGGGGCAGAATGGGGGCAGCTGTCCCTCAGCACTGCTAGGAGCATGGTGCTGACCTCCCCGCCCCATCTTCAGAGCTATGCAGAGTTGTGCTCCTGGAGCAATTAAAAGGGTGTAAGGCTCTGGCCGCCACCGCTGCCCTAGTAGTGGTGGTGGCCGGGAGCCTTAGGACCCTTTGAATCACTGGATCCGCTACTCCCCTCCCCAGCCTACCCCACCCGTCGGCTGAGCCTCCCCCTTTATAATTTATCTTTGGGCTATGCAGTCCCACGCAGCTTCACTTCCTTTCCTTCTTTGTGTCTCTTTTTTTTGTTTTCCCTGCCTCCCTGATTCCTAGCCACCCCTTTTTATTTCTGGTGTGAAGTGCAAAGCTTTTTGCTAGCTCTCTAAGCAATTTTATTTTTTGTGTCTCATTTAACGCATGTTGGATGTAGAGGTGGTGGTCTTTTCTGTCTGAGTTACAGCTCCCGCCATGGAGTTGTTTGTGCTGTAACTATTCATGGTGCTAAGAATGCTCTTCTTCATTCAAGTCAGCATAGCTTTCTCTGGAGCCAAGAAGTGTAAGGACTTGTGGAAATAATAGAAGACGACAGTTCCTGAGCTGATAAATGTCATTCCAAATTTCCCCTTCATTCACTTTCATTGTGTGTTCAGGCTAATGGTAAATTAATTGGAGGTCAGAAAAGCTTAGTTCTGATACAGGAGAACGAGTGGACTATTTTGAGCTATTATACGTATTTACAGCATGATGTTACTTTACCATTCAGAGTTCGTAATATTTTACCAATCTTATTTCAAAAGGCCTTATCGAGCCCATATGCAGACTGAAATGCTATTACAAATCTGGTTTGAGAGTTTTAAAATTCTGAATCAGATCCTTAAGATCTGGTAAAAAATGTTTTGGGATTTGGTAATAGCATATAATGGTTTTGAACATGAAGATCAAAAATAGAACCCTCCCTCAACATTCAATGGGACACACTGTCCTTTCCTTACTTGCGGACCTGCATTTCTTTTCTCAGGCCCAGAGAGCCTACTCTCAACTCCCCCAGTTTAAACTGGAAAGAGCTGCTTTTACTTCTTTATTGATTTACACCTGGGTAACTGAGAGGAGAATTTGGCATTTCACCTTCTTATCATTGTTTTTAACAAACACAGTTGCAGCTAGTATGTCACCATCGTAAAGAATTAGGAGGCCCGATTTTCATTTATACCGAGGGACCTTTACACCACTCTGTCAGTGTAAATGGCCCTCCTATAACTTAAAATCAGACCCAATGTGACCAATCCAGGTAGACAGTGCCTTTGGAGGCGGGACAGAGATTATTTTTAGGTGGATGAAAGAGTCTAGCATGACTCCTGATACTTACTTTTATTAGAGGAAATCCAAAATCCAATATTGATTGTTCCCTGCACAGCCCCCTACCTCCCACCCATGCAGAGATATTCTAAGACACAACTGATAAGAACAGGCCAATTTTTTTTTTCAAGAGTTAAAGTCAAACATTTATTTATTTATTCAGCCCAAACGATTAATGCTTCAAACAGAAGACATTAAGACCTACAAGTCTTGTAGTAATATAAACACAGATGTAATGAAAGTGAAGTATGATCTCGATTAAAGGTTATGAAATGTTTCCTTTAAAAAGTGACATATTTGGCTAACAAAACAAAACAAAAAATTAAGAAATAAATGTGGAGAGCAAAGCAGAAGCAAAAACATATCACTAAGGCTGCTGAAAGAAACTATGTTCAGCAGAACCAATGCATTGTAATGGAGATTTCAGTCCCATCTGCCATGGTAATAGCAGCAGCGTATTCTTTCAAACAACCTTAGTGGTTTGCTTTCCTTGGTTGAAAGATCATCATAAACCACACCAAAGATGAACCCAAAACCTCATTAACTTTGGGACTATGGAGAGGTCAGATCCTAGATCTGATCCAAGTTTTTACAGCTGGTTTCTACTAGGGATGTTAGATACCGGGTAACTGAATAGTTGAGTAACCGCATGAAATCTTAGTGGTTACATGACTAGTTGACAGTCCCCAGGGGCAGGGCCGGCAGCCAGTGAGCTGCTGGCCCCACTCCTGGGGACCCCCTGCTACCCTGCACTGCTGCCTCTGGTCTGCAAGAGGAGACAGTTTAAAAAACAGCAGCATGGAGTGGCAGCAGCCCCTGTCCATGGGGGTCCAAGCTCCCTGCAGACAGAGACTGCTCTGTGGGATGCGCAGCAGCCTCTGTCCACGGGGAGCTCGGACCCCCCCGCCCCCAGACAGGGGCAGCTTCATGGCAGCCCCACATGTTCCCAGTTTATAGATGTTTGTATTGCTCTTTGTAAATGCAAAGTGCTAATTACATTTTAAATGTTATTTACACAGGTGGGAAAAACGAGGCAGACAGAGGCTAAGTGATTTGCCCTAGGTCATGCTGTAATTCAGTGGCAGAGTCTGGAGCAAACCCTAGGAATCCTGGTGCCCAAGTCATTAATATTGTCCCACCAAATAGCTGACTGAAATGATGTTTTTTCTAATGTCTCTATGGGCCAGATCCTGTGATCTCTACTTAGTCCTTACTCAGGCAAAAACCCCATAAAGCCAATGGCATTTGTGTCTGTAGGGGGATTTTAGCAGGGATTGCAATGCAATGTTTTCTGAGTCTCTCCGTATTAATAAAAACCATGCCATGTCGTATGATTGGAACTGAAGGAAAGAGGACTGACCTGGTTGTGTGCACCAGTCTGGGGGAGGGAGGCAGATCAGGTACTTTCATTGGGATTTTAATAATCAGCTTCATTTCACATATTATATAGATTAGTTTATTATTAGAATACAGTTACTGAAACACTGTGTTGCAGTATAATCCCAAGCACTGCGTCCCACAACAGCACAAACTGAAGGTCCAGGTTGCACAGTTTATTACAAAATCATGAACTCCACTGTGCATCATCTGACTGGCAATACAAATGTGCTTAAATGACCTGGCATAAGCACAGCCTAGCGTTTTCTACTAAAGAGGCTTTTCATGACCTTTGGGAACACATTCACCACATACTGCTGCCTATCTGAATGACCTTGACGGTACAAATTACAGCCAAACGAATTAGAAACAAGAAGCCAGAGAGGGGGTTTCTCAAAGAATGCATCCCCCACCTGAGAAACAAAGACATGGCCCCACTTTCCCCACCCACTTTCTCCTTCATGGAGATCTTCGTTTCAACAAAAATGCAAAATCTGGAGCATTTATTGGTGTGTCTGGGCAGAAGACAATGTTGCTATTGTTGCACTTTGAACAATACACCCAGTCACTCACTGGCTTAGCCATCCAGTCATGAGCTTATCCAGAAATGTTTAACCAGTAAATATATCAATACCAGGGGTGCAACTGCGCACATACAAATAAAAATCTCCAACATCATTATCCCCCACCCTCCCACCTCTCCCAAGAGTACAGCTGTGCCCACACAGAATAACACCAGCAGTTCTTTTTCTTTTTCCATAGTCAGTCATGAAATTATCGGTGGTGATAATAAGAAGCCGAGAGATAAAGGCAGTTGTGAAACATGCTGGATAAATGAATCATAGCACTGATATTATCCTCACTGATTAAATAATTGTATTAAATTAAGCAAGAATGTTCAAATGACAGGATGGCTGAATTAGATAATGTTCATCTCCAGCTGTACCTCCTCCTGCCACATTTCCAAGTTTGGATTAAGAATAATGCATCCGTTCCTCTAGAAGTGGAAATGTACGTGTCTTCCTCCCTATCTTGTTGCCTTTCTGTGTAGACAGAGACAAACCTTTGGGTCATAACAGGATGACAGGAACAGCAGATTCTTAAAAATCATAGAAGTGGAGAAGTATTCTTTGGATGCACTAAAATTACTCTTATTGTACATCTGAGTAATATTTGCAGTTCAGAAAGTCTGAAGAAGACTGGACACTGACCAGAGTTGATCTGGAAGCTGAGGGAAAGACACTGAAAAGCAGATCCAAGGGACATATTGGAATAAGGCTGTCCTCTATTTCTCTGGTGTTGCACAGCATAGACATTGGCTAGTAAAGATATGGCAGCTACAGGTAAATCTCAGTCTGGATTCTCATTTTCACCTCAAACAGTTGCGGGTTGTGGCTTTAGCTGATCCATACATCTAGTGTAAAAGCCAAGTTTTTTTTACTGTATTTCACTCTTTGCTTACTGCATAGCTCCCAGAGCTAGACACTGTATGGGATTGGCCTGAATTACCCAACCAGAGTGGGTGGTTCCAGTCGCTGCTGATATTCCCCAAATGCTCTTCTTACTTTGGGATTACAAATCCCACTCTTGTTATTCTCACAACTACTGCTTTTAGGATAGCAGTTATCCAAGAAGGCAATGTACACAAAGTGGGGGATGTGCTTTTTCCTGACACGCTCATGCATAGGTTCCATATCTGTTAATGGAGAAGCATCAGTAAGGAGGGCACATGCTTGTGCAAGATTCTGACCTGGCATCAGGAGTAGCCTTGGAGGGGAGCTCCGTCACAAAGTCCTGTGGAGGTTCTAGGTACCAAACTAGCTGAAATCACATAGCTCATCCCGAGTGCACAGGACACTGGAATTACACATTCTGCTAAATTCTTTTAGTTCCTCTTTTCCAGGAATACCTTTGGGATCCTGGTGGCTCCCAGGGAGGTTTATTCTTTGGGCTGTCATCCCTTCACAATATTTTCCCTTTCAGTGCTCATCCTTTTTCTGGGTCACAACAGACTTTCAGTTTGGCTCGGGTGGTGTCTTGCAGAAAGGACTGTTTGCTGCCCCTTTCCCAGACTGGACCGGGACAGATTATACCGATCAATGCCCCTTGTCTAAGATAAGGCAGAACCAGCACTATACAGATAAGTGTGCTCAGACACCCACCAAAGAATGCATTGTTTCTCATTAAGCGACAAACTGGGCTCTCTAGCTGGGTAGGAAGGAGGTGAAAGCACAAGATGGGCTCACCCATCTTCCTGCATTGTCCAGTATGCAGGATCCCGCAAAGAGTGCAGGGAGAAGAGGGAGTCAAGACCACCTCCATGCGTTGAGGAAAGCGCTGTTGTATGGCAGCATTTGCATGGGGTGCCATCTGAAGGGTAGAACAATGATTATCTTACCCTTGTATGCCAAGGAGGCTCAGGTTGAATTCTACCAACCTGAGTCATGCTCATCCTTGAGATTCCCTGGGGCAGTGTTGCTCTCTACTACACCCCAACATATGACTGCCTAAATAGCATAATTGAGGCCTAACTTTATGACTATTCTTACACAGAGACTGCCGGACTGGACTGGACCAGCAGCTTGTTTACTTCAGTATCTGCCCCCAAAGTGGCCATGAAGGTGCAAAAAACAGTAGGTATTTGTGGGATAACCTGTCTCTAAGGAATATACCTTGGAACTCCCGTTAATTTGAAATTGGTTTATTCCCTGAAACACAGGTTTTATATCTCTTCCAAAACACTTAAGTTATTTTAAAATCCTAACAAGAACAATTATGGATCCAGGATCTGGGAATCCTGACTTTCAGTGTTCTGTTCTTACTAACATATGTTCCCTATCTCTGTAAAGCATGTTTATAAAAAGGAGATAGTCTTTATACTGGATTTGGTTTCCTGCCTAAATTGAACTCAATGGCTACAACCTCCCTCTGGCTAATAATGTTCAGGAACTGCTAAGTAAAATCAATAGTGATGAACTAGGAAACGAGAAACCTCAAAAGGAATAGAAGGACCTGGAAAGAAATGAAACAGGAACCCACAAAGCCAAATAGAATTATAAACTGATACATTTTAAATGAACAACAAGAAAACAGAAGTCACATTGATCAAAGTCTGCCACCCCCTCTCCTCGCTGTAGATGACACGTATGCTAGGAGCACACTACCACCTCAACCCTACACCTACAAAAGGAATTACTTTCAAAAAGACGGCAGACCAAAGCACACCATATCAAAACAAATTAGCAACAAGCCGTTCATCCTGCTGTGGTCATATAAGAGAGACAAAAATGCTGCATGGAACTCAGAATTCAGAAAAAACAGCTGTTGAAAACTTTAAAAGAAAAAAGTCAAGAAGACCTTTAAAGAAAAAAATTTCAAACAGCCTGGACAACTCACAGTGGACTAAAAAATTCCTTTTCAAAAACTACCTATGTTCTCTCTGACTTATCTCTATAAAGGCTAGATAGATTTTACATCAACATACAAACAGCTACATATGCAGTACACTGAGTATGCTGGCCACAGATACAGATGGGGCGTATGGATGTAAAACTGTATGAGAAGACTAAATATGTTTTCCTACTGTAGGAATGAACTCGCTGACAATTTAGTTGTCAAATACTTAATAGTTTTTAAAAGATAAACTGTGAACACAAACCTCAGATATTAAAAATAAAATCAAGTGACCTGTGTTACTATCACCCTTTACAAATAAAACTGAAATGATTTTATTTCTCCTCATTTATGCTGCTTATTTAGTTTTTGCCTTTAACTCCATTTGGGTAACCCTATCCCAACCATAGATCTAATCAGGTTCAGGTCACTTTCTGTAACACATGCATTTCCACATTTTTGGGAGGTATAGAGGAGATATTTAGTACTTCAGGGGAATGTTTCAAACCAACCTAAGTTCTATTTTTAGTTTACTTTTTTAAAAAATGAAATCACTTTGATTTCTCTTTTTTTGTGCCTTCATCCCTTTTCCTACACTTTGGGCACGACTAATTTGGAATAGTCCTGTAACAAGGAGCAGCATTTCCCCATCTTCCTACTCTGCTATCAGGTATTAGAACCATATAGGAGACATGGTTTAATTTCTGGTGACTCACTGGGACACAGACTGCTTCTTAGCACTTAGTCGCTAAGGTGCTACAGGACTACTTGTTTTTTTGAGTTCCCTTATTAGAGTAACAAAAAAGATATAGTATCATGAGTTATTTCAGATGAGTGACTCATGAAAAAGTGGATTGTGCCCACAAAAGTTCATGATGCTATATATATTTTTGTTAGTCTCTTACGGTACATCTACGCAGCAGGGCTAAAGTCGAATTAAGCTATGCAACTTCAGCTACATCAATTGCGTAGCTTAAGTTGAAATAGCTTAATTTGGCTTTTGGGGCTGTCTAAACATCAGGAAGTTGAAGGAAGAACACACTTCCTTCGAGTTCCCTTACTCCTAGTAAAATGAGGGCTACCGTGAGTCAGAGTAAGAAGTACTCCAGCTCGACATTATTTCAAAATAAAGGCTTGTAATGTAGACATGCACTATGTTATTTCAGAATAATGCCAGTTATTCCAAAATAATGCTCCTGTGTAGACATAGCCTAAGGTTCTACAGGACCACTTGTTTTTTTTTAAGTTACAGACTAACACAACTACCCCTCTGAGGCTGTTTCTAGATTACATCCCTCTTTCGACAGAGGGATGTAAACTAGGCACTTCGAAATTGCAAATGAAGCTGGGATTTTAATTTCCCGCATTTCATTTGCATAATCACATAATGGCGCTCTTTCGAAAAAGCACTATTTCGAAAGTAAAACTGCGGTCTAGACGCGGTTCTTTCAAAATAGTGCTTTTTCGAAAGAGCACCATTATGTGATTATGCAAATGAAGCACGGGAAATTAAAATCTCAGCTTCATTTGCAATTTCGAAGTGCCTAATTTACATCCCTCTGTCAAAAGAGGGATGTAATCTAGACGTACCCTGAGACTCTAATAAGGGAAGCAGCCCTCTGGCAGAGGGACCTAGGGCTTCAGAAAGAAATCTGATGGAAGAGAAAGAATGATTTTGTGGTAAAGGCACTGGATGGGGACTTGGAAGAGCTGGATTCATTTCCTCATTATCCACACACTTCCAGTGTGATCCTGGATTAGTCACTTAGGCCATGAATCTTCATTATCTTGCACATTGTGAAGTCATTTACATCAGTGCAAAGTGAGTATAAAATGTTACCAAATCCAAAGGGTGGGACTTTTTATTTCTGTAAATGACTTACACAAGGTGCAAAGCGATCGGAAAATCAGGCCTTTAATCTCTGTACCTTAGTTCTTGAGTTGTAAAATGGCCTTGTTGCTTTTAGCCTATGGATCTGAATCTCACTTACACTAAGATGACCTAACAACACTGCAAGTGTAAAAGACGTCTAATGTGGTATAAATCACACAAACACAAATTTAGTAGGATTGGGATTTTACCAATTTACCAACTTAAGTTTAAAGTATATGCTAATTAATAAAACACATTAATATCAAACAACCCTAACAATATAGACATTTCAAAAATGGAAATAAACTGCAAATCATTTTTATGCAGTATGGCTAGTGACAGGATAAAATAGAACAGACAATAGTAAGAAGTGCTGTGCCAAATTCATCCTCAGTGAGATGCCAAGAACTACTCACTCCTGATTTTCCACCAGGGAAAATGAAATCACTAACTGCTGGATTCTTTAATAAGAACCATGGTCTGACCCTTGAGGTGCTGAGCTCTTGCGGTTCCAGTTGATGTTTATGCTCGGAACCTCTCAGGATCAGGCCCTTTGAAACTAAAACTAGCAACTATATATCAGCATATTTGCTACACTGTAGGAACTCATTATAATTCACTCCAGGAGTTGAGAGAATTACAAAGATGAATTTGAAATCAAATCATAAGAAGTACAAGAACTTTGCTAGGTCAAGTTATGGAGATTTTTGTATTCCATCACTCCATTAACTCTATCAACTACGTGTACATCCACACACAAAATACAACCCACACTATTTCTTGAGCTGAAACCATCAGTTAAAAGTATGTTTTTGAAAGGCTGAAGGAAGGGAACTGCTTTAAAAAATATCCTTCAAACAGCCCCAACATCACACTGTGAAGCTGGCCTATTCTTTTCAGACATACAACAAATGTCTATTTAAGAACACATCCAAACACATTCCCATCACTCATCCAGAACACATTCACCTCCCAGAAGCTAATAACGTAAGATATGGAAAGAAGGATAAGAGACCTTTAGTCCACCTACTGGCTTGACCAAAGGCAATGAATCCAGCCCTAGCTCATTTCAAGTAAGTTCAATTGTGTCAAAGGTTACCCACAAGCTATTTCTTGATGGTTTATAGCTGATGTCTACAGATCTTCTTTTATTTTAATGATTCTTGGTCTTCACAGCAGTATCCAGGAGGAAAGTAAATGCCTTTAAAATAATTCCAGGGGGTTGACTTACTATTTATGTGCAGGGCCTTCTATGGGATACTTTTATACAACACCCTAAAGAAAAACAATGTTTCTCCCCCCACTCACTATATTTTAGATGCTATGTTTTGTGACTTATTCTGGGCACAAATACTTGAGATTTGACTCAAATCATGTGTGCCACTAAATAATTAGGATCAAAATAAGATATTTGGATATATTTAAGCATCAGGTGATTTTGTCATTTCGTCATTTGCTCTTGTATAAGCACACAACAGTTTACAAACAGATTTTTACAAACTATGTGCTGTGACTACAAACATTTCATCCAACACTGACATGCAGTCACCTGAGGCTGAATCACCACATTGTCTAACAGAGCACAGGATGAGGAAGTGATACATATTGCACCTGATTGAAAGTAACGAGCTAATTTTAATAGAACACCTGCTCTAAGCACAATTTTGAAATTATTCATGTGCTTGAGAGCCATTTATTTCTTAAAAATGAGCCCAGAAGTCTAGGCATCTATTATCATCCCCTAAATATTTGCCTTATTTCTCACACAGGTTTGGCTCGTATAGGACATTTTATCCTCATGGCCCAGGCAGAGCCACCTGTCCCCCTGTCCAATATCCCCCTCGGATCCAGAACTCTGAAGAGGGGAGTGCACACTCTACACTCCCGGCACTAGGATCCAGGTGGTATCTCCCATTCCCCGCCCCATGTGGGCTTGGGAGAAAGCTGCAACGAGGAAGTCTGCCAGAGACTCCAGCAAGCAGGGGCAGGAGCCAAAGCAGAGACTTTTGGTCCTTTGGGGTGTGTCTAGACTGCAGGGTTTTGTCGACAAAAGTTGGCTTTTGTCGACAAAACTATACCTGCGTCTACATTACTGCCGCGTTCTGTCGACAGAATGCGGCAGTTTTGTAGACTGCAGTAAACCTCATTCTAGGAGGAATAATGCCTTTTTTCGATAGTACTCTGTTGAAAAAAGGCGCTATTGCATGCAAACTGTGCTTTCTCAAAAGAGAGCGTCTAGACTCTCTTTCGAAAAAGCGGCTTGCTTTGTCGACAGTACTGGTTGTAGTCTAGATCAGTGGTCCCCAAT
The DNA here is from genome assembly GCA_019425775.1 of Rafetus swinhoei. NCBI lineage: Eukaryota > Metazoa > Chordata > Testudines > Trionychidae > Rafetus > Rafetus swinhoei. Next base: position 232,104,628 of record CM033437.1, read on the forward strand.
GTGGTGCCTGCGGGCGCCATGGCACCCGCCGGGGAATTTATGTGCGCCCGCCTAGTGACCAGGGCCGGCCCAAGCCATTCTTCCGCCCTGGGCGCCCGGTGCATGCACGGCCCCCACCCCGGATGCGCGGCGCATGCGCGGACCCCGCCCCCGGGTGCCCGGCAGCCCCAAAAGGTTGGGGACCACTGGTCTAGATGCTCTTTTTTGACAGAGGCTTTGTCGACAGTATCTGTCAACAAAGCCTCTGTTGAAAAAGGCGTGCAGTCTAGACGTACCCTTGGAGAGCTTGCTATAGTTTGGACTGGACTGTCTATGCCCTGTGCTGAATTGACAGTTCACTCCATGTACCCCCCGTTCCCCAACAGTCTCTTCACCTCATTCTTCTCACTCTCTTTTCCACATCTCTGTCCCCTTTGCCTTCCCAATAGCTTACCCTCCCTAATTAAACGCATCATATATACATACTACATACATAAAATATTGTGGAATGAACATGATGTTTGCTATCATCCCATCATTTACTCTGCCTGTATACTTCCATTCCTCTCCATCAGGCTTGTCGGGTTAGATTGCAAACTCTTCAGGGCAGGGACTGTCTTTTTGTTCTGTGTTTGTAGCTGGGGCTCCTAGGGGCTGTGGTAATCCAAATAAATAACAATAACCATAGTGTATGAGGGACTTTAGCCTGGGCTCCCAGGCTTTAGCACAATAATAAGATGGGCAAAGGGTCATATGACAACATTTTGACCTTGAATACCACAAATCTAATGGCACCTGACAAGATGATGTAGACCCCTCATCCAGCTAAATGTGAGAGGATGTCAGATTTCCCTGACCCATATTCGATTTGTGTATTTTGTGAAGAGTAGATTACAAGCTTAGTCCAACAGTGCCTTGATGTTCAATAAGAAAATGGAGATTAGTTAAATCGTCACTGAGTAAGTTGCTGACTTTTTATTTTAAACAGACATCAATAGCCGGATCATGCAAGCCTTATTCATCTGACTAATCTCATGAAATAGGAGTATGCAGATGAGGAAGAGTTTGCAAGCCCTGATCACTTGGGTAGCAATGGCAGCTGGTCATAAAACACAATTTCATGGGCAGGATGATAGAGGCAACACTAGACATGTGTGAGGGATCTTTCCATAATTGGCCCTTCATTTTCTTCTGGGTGGGTGGAAGTGTGTGTGGTCTGAGAACTTTGGAGCAGTTGAGTTGAGGGTGAGGAGAAGGCCAGAGGCAAAGCCAAAGGGATTATTCCTCAATCCCAGACTTGGCAGAGAGTGAATGCAGCCTGTATTGGACCAGAGAGATTTATGTTTTCACTAAGACTGCCCATGCCAACGTTATGGGCAGCCATAAACTACTGTTTATATAACTGTTAACTAAGGATGTAAACGACTAGTCGACTAGTCCCTCCCCCATTCCCCTTGCTGCCTCTATCAGAGACAGCAAGTGGGGGGGAGCAGGAGCCAGTGCTGGGGCAAGCCGGCACCAATGCTGGGGGAAGGAGCCAGTGCTGGGGGAAGCCAGCACCAAAGCCAGTTCCCCCTAGCACAGTCTCCGCAGGGGACCTGGAATGCGGGGAGTTAGCGGGGACCGGGCACAAGCCAGGAATCAGCTGATTTTTGGCTCACACTCAATGCCAGACAGTGTGCTTCTGCCTTTTAAATTTTTGGCTCACGCCATTCCCAGACACTGCATGTCTGCCGGCTCTTAATACATTTGAAAGGCAGAGCTGCAGTGGGTTTAGCTCCTGGGGTCGGGAGCTAACCCCGCTGTGGCTCCCCCACTTATTGACTGATTGACTAGTCGATGGAAATTCCACTGACTAGTCGATTAAACTAAATTTAACATCTCTACTCTTTACTTCATCCTTAGTTGGGTTAACACTAACCTGGGATGACTAGCGCTCTGAGAACATTATCCGTAAAAGGGGAGATATTAATTGGACCTTGAAATGACTAAAATACTCAGCAGTTTCACGATAAACACATTTTCTCCATCTCATACCTTGAATTAAAATTGTTTTGGTGGCAGTATCACCACATTATTTCCTTTTCTTTTACATTTCTTCATATTTGTCTCTGAAGCATTCAGGGCAGTGGGGGAAAGCACTCTTCAAACACAACTTTAATAAGCTTTTTGTGCCAGTTTTCCTATGGCTATGTCATGTTGGGTTCTGTCTGTCACTATGTAACTCCTGTTGTGTCATGTTAGCTTGAAATCATATAACAGGATGTGACTGATTCATGACGTGGTATGTCATTCTCTGGCATGTCAGCTAAAAGGCTGTACAAATCCATGCCTTACCTATTTATGCACACATAGCTCTTAAAGTATTTGGAGGTTTTTAGCTGGCACATCCAGTTGTTGACACATTGATTCAAAAAGTTGAAAAATACTAAAAATTTACAAACCATTTGCAGTTTGTTACTGAAAGAGCTTTTCTAGATAATCCCAGTAACTGAATATCCTAATATCCAGTATTCTTACACATAGACAAGGTATTCTCTCCACACACTCCCAGTGTTGTGAAATATCTGCCCATCGTTAATAGATATATTTTTCTATTCATCAGTCAAAATGCTAGTCCATTTTGCTCTTGAAATGCAGCAGAAATGCAAAGATTAGAAACCAAAACTGCCTATGAGATCCCAATGTATTAAACAGCTGTGTATTGCACAACTTGCACATAAATACACATGACTGTGAACAAAAAATTATAGGTGCCTTTATATATGGAGGAGGTGCCTCAGAACCGTTTGTTAAAATCTCACTACAAACCAAATGACAGCTCTTGTCAATCTCTCGGTCTCTGATTGGTGTTACCCCCAAGTCTGCATACTGTTCAATCATTCTTGCCACTGTTTTGCAAAGTTTATGCATTTGCAGTTTTGCTAGCACCAAACATTCAAATATCATGAGTCAGAGCCCCCCAGAATCATGAGTTTGGCTTAACATCAAATCATGAGATTTTATTAAAACAATATATTTTAGGTTCTTTTTTGCCTTCTGGTTTTTGAGCTTTTGGTCTACACTTGGGTCTTTTTTCAAGCTTTTCTCTGCATTGCAATCATGAGGGCTTGACACTAATTTTTTTTTAGAGAAAGTGGAGATTCTCTCATATTCATGTGACTCCAGGAGTAGAAGTTTTAAACAAGGTAAGAGGAATCACAAGATTCATGATAAAATTGTGAGATTTGGCCATAAAGGCTTTGGTCATCCAGGCTTCTGAGGTTGATACTATTCTCCATTTTAACAAGATCTGCACACTGTCTCTTTTTCAGTCTCTCTCACAAACATACCTCATTCTTTCACTATTATTGATAAATTTAAAAAAAAATGAAATATATGGGCCTATTGAGTGGAGGGTTTGCTACCTGAAGCAGAAGGGCATCTGGTTTCTTTCCTGCAGAAACTTTTAAGATTCAGCTTCCCCTGCCCCATGTCAGCCTGTCTCCTGAATCATGAGAAGGGTTAAATGGCTGGAATACTATTGCTTTATCGGTGGAGCAGTACATGCTGCTGAAATGAAAAAGATGTCCTACAACAAAGAATATATTAGCTTGGTGTCTATACAAAATAAGCCTCTGCAATAAAGGATCAATGATCCCTCCTTGATAGAATTTTCAAATGAAGAACCAAGCCAAATGTAGATGCAGGATATCCTAGTATTGTACTGGTGCAGGGTATTTTTACGATCTATATTTAAGTTCCAATTTAGTATGCAGCCCTTTAGCTCTTCACATCCTGTTGGTGGCTGAAAGACTCTCTCAGCAACTGCAGTGAAGAAGAGAATGACTATGCTCACCCTGAGTACCTTTTATGTTCTCGCTCTCTTCAACATGAACTTCATCCCTCCTCACTCTTTTTTCCTCCTCACCAAATAAAACAAGCCCTCCCATATTGGTAGCCTAGTTCTTCCCCCCAGTCAAAATAACCCATCAACTCCATAGCTTGCCCGTAACACCAACCCCAAGAATTCAAAAATCATGAGTCAGTCCACAGCATACCATACATTTGGGATTATTTTTATCTGCCTTCTGGTTTCAGAGTCTTTTTGGCAAAATGCAGGTCACGTGTTCCAATTTTTTCTATGGCACCATGAGGATTAAAACTCACTTTTAAAAAACTGAAAGTTGAAATTCCCAAATGGTCACATGACTCCACGAGTTGGGATTTAAAGGAAAACACCAAATATTGCAAAATTCTTGATCAAATCTTGAAGCCTGGCAACACTTTGCCCTATGACCTATGAAAGAGACGACCGTCCACTGCCTCCTTCCTTATGCTTCTTGCTCACTTCTTCCCTGCTGTTAGCTGCGTCTTCCAATATGTTGTCACTTTGTGCTTTATTGTTGTATGCAGTGTAGTAATAAGCATGTTGGATATTAGAGAGACAAGATGGGTGAGGTAGTATCTTTTATTGGCCCAACTACTGTTGAAAGAGAGCAAGGTCCCAAAGAGGAGCTCTGTGTAAGCTCTGGTCTCTCTCACCAATGGAAGTTGGTCCAATAAAAAATATTATCCCCTCTTCTGCTCTCTGACAGTTGTTCTCTGCTCTTTGTCTGCTGTCTAACTCCTCCACTCATTCTATTAGTTTCCAGTGGAAGGTTGCAGAGCCTGGAATTGGTCACTAACCAAGAATGCAGGGTGAGGGAGAGGAAAGGTCTTCTCAGGAGTGGAAAGCAAGGCAAACCAAGACTAACCTCTGCCAAGCTCCTCTTCCCTCCCTCCTCCATACACTCATCATTCAGCCACAGGGGGTCAGTACTCTTGTCATAATGCTTCCACACAAAAAACCCCAGAGATACTGATCTGAAAACCCCCCCACTGGATCCCAATGACACTGAACTCTGGGGAAGTCTGAATCCATATTTGAACTTTGTGGCTGGCCCATATTTCTATAATGGGGAGAACTAAAACTTCTGATTCAAACATGGTCTTGAATTTGGGCATATTTGGATCTGAAGATGTGGCTTAGGCCAATCTCCAGTAAAAACATAATGAGTCTGATTCACTTCTTCTGTATTCCAGTTTAATGCTGGTGTAACCTTACTTATTTGAGTGGAAATCAATTTAAACTGCTGTAACATAGTGGTGAGTCAGGCCTGGTATTTTTACAGTTCAGAGTGTCTTTGGTGCAGGAATGTGCTGATGTCCCTAATGCCAGTACAGATGTTTGCAATAATTTCCTGCCCTATTAATGCTTTGCCGTAAAGAAGGGTTTTGGGGAGTTCTTTATCAGCTCCTGCACGTAGTAGAAGCAGGAACAATGACACGGTTTCAATCAATGCTGTCTGGTTAATACCGTGGGAAGATTTTCCACAAGGACAGAAACCCAGAAGAAACTCTTCCTATATAGGAAAAGAGGCAAAATGTGATGGGGCTTTCCTGGTTCGCACAAGCTAAGGAAGGCACTGATTGATATAATAGGTCATGCAGATAGAACTACCCATATCATCCCCACTTTGCTTCACATCTGTGTCATCAGATGTCTAATTCTGGAACCATATGTTTTAGAAAAGCAGGGCCTCACTTTAATTTTTGTCTTTTTTTAGCAATGGCAGATTTCAAAGGGCTTCTGTGTGTCTATGCACGTGTGTGTGTGTTGTGTGTGTTTTGTTTTTGCTTGCATTATTAAAAGTGCTGACAGAGCCGGCTGTGCTTGAGAGTCAGGCTTCTGCCAAAGAGACATCATGATATTGGGAAACAGCGCTGGGAAGAGAGAAGCTGAAAGGGAATCGTAGGAGTCCCTCCATTTATTTAGTTTATTTTTGGTGGGTTGGGAGGGAAGGAGAAGGCACTGCATTTGTTGTTGTGATGCTCTTATAAAAACAAATAGGTTTTTCTGCACAATAAAAAGTGTTTTAAAAACAAGTTCTATTCAGACATATAATTTCACTGTGCTTAAAAAACTGCAGTTAAAAACATCTCAGGCTTTGTCTACACTGGCAACTGATCGACAAAACATTTGTTTGTGGGTGCTTAAACCCTGCCTCCCTGGTGACAAACATTTTGCCATGGCAAGCTCAAGTGCGAATACTGCTTTGTCGGCAGCAGCACTTTCCTGCCAAAAAAGCAAAAGCCACTTGTAAGGGCTAGAAGTATCTTGTCAGCAAGAGTGCCAACAAACAGCATTCACGCATGCTGACTTTTAGCAACAGGGTTGTGTCGACTCAGCCTTGTCACTAAAAACTGTGTAGTGTAGATGTAGCCTTCGTTTCTGTGCCTAGCTGTTGTGTTTATTATATGAGATGTACCTTAATCTTAATTTAAATTTAAGTTAACTTAACTCAATTTTTTTTTGAAAATGAAAGGAAAATATGCATGCTTCATTTAAATCATTGCTCTGCGGTGGGGCTAGGGATGAGGGGTTCAGTATGCAGGCTGCCCTGGGGAGAGAGAACTACCCCAATACTCTCTCACAGAAGCAGCTTGGGGCCAGCTCAGAAGCACCTTTCCATGGCTGCTGCAGCTCCAGCAGGCACAGCTGGGGGAAGGGGCAGGTCCAGGTTCATTCACCCTTTGTGCTTCCCGGCCAGAGTGAGGAATGGAGCAAACTGTGCACCTTCTCCATACTCCCTGATGAAGGGGAACAGCCAGTACTGTTCCCGTACAAATTGGGGAAGGGCTCCAGCACAAGAGCATCCATGCAGCGTGGACACTCTCTTGCGTAAAAGCACATGGCTTTTGTGATGTGCTTTGAGGTGTGGACATGCTCTCGCGCAAGAATTTTTTGTGCAAAAACTCTTGCGCAAAAGGCTTCTTGTGCAAGAAGCATGTAATGTAGACGTAGCCATAGACGTGCAAACTCTCTCAAATACATAGTAGATAGGGAAAAGGAAGAGAGAGACAAATACTATTAGTCACCTGTAGTTCTTTCCAAATATTTCTTCTAAGCAACATGTGACAGTAAAAGAAAAGGTTTCCAGTTAAATGGACAGACTGGCTACACTTTATCCATTCAGGAATGGACATAAATACCACCTCAGTACTACAGTAAGTGTAAAAGCTAGGAAGTAAGTGTCACTCACTAGCTCTGTATATATCACTTAATACACTACAGTAGTTCATATTATAGATTAACTGTTTTACAGCCGTATTATAGCACTGTTGGGTTGTGGGGAATGGGAGACCTGAACAATTATCCTTTTGAATATGGCTTAAGTTCATTCTTGTTTAATTGTAGCATGGATAGAGCTAAATGCTATTGCTCATTTTTTACATAAATGGTTAGTTGAAGTTAATAGGCAGCAGGTTTAAAACAAAGAAAAGGAAGTTTTTCTTCACTCAGCACACAGTCAACCTGTGGAACTCCTTGCCAGAGGATACGGTAAAGGCTAGAACTTTAACAGGGTTCAAAAAAGAGCTAGATAGATTCCTTGTGGTTAGGTCCATCAATGGCTATTAGCCAGGATGGGTAGGAATAGTATCCCTAGCCTCTGTTTCTCTGGAAGTGGTTGACGGGGGAGGGATCACGTGAGGATTACTTGTGATTCCTCCCTCTGGGGCATCTGGTATTAGTCACTGTCGGCAGACAGGATACTGGGCTCGATGGACCTTCAGTCTGACACAGTATGGCTGTTCTTAAGTCTGGGATTCTGGGGGATGTTCCAGCTGGGGATAGAAACTGATGATGGAATCTTGTATTTTCTTTTATGTAATCTTGTTTATTTATAAGGAATATATAAAGGTCCTACTTATCCAACTACAGAAGGAAATACAAACAAAAGAGTAGTTTCTTAGTTTATAGTCACAAGCCTTGTTAGTTAACATCAGACCCAAAAAATTCCTTCTAACATTTTCCAGATTTATATATTACTCTGATAGGTCTGCTCTTTGACTTTCTTCTTTTTGCCATGGTCTCTCTCACACATGGTCTTTCTCTAATACACCCACACTACTACTACTGCTAAAGCACTAATCACTCTCCCTACCCAGTCTAAAACTCTTACACAGGTTCATTTAAACCTTTTGTCTTAAGTGGGAGGGTTTGTGATTTATTTATCCCGACTGTTATGTAAACTGAAGCGCGAGGTCACACCCAATCTCAAAGAGATCTGTGACCCATGCAGTCAGTATCGCTCAGGATAACTTTATTCTATACCAGTGCCAGAAATTTCACTGGATTCATTTACAGGAATTTCCAAACTACAGGTTGAACCTCTCTAGTCTGGCAATTTCTGGTCGGGTTATTTTCATAGTCTGGTATGGCCCACCTGGCTTTGTGTAAAATGGAGCAGGAGTGGTCCTGATCTAATTTACACTTCTGGCACAAGGTCTCATCTCTAGAGCTCTGCAAATCCATGGCTATCTGCTTTACATATGCAGATACCCTCATCTGCAGATGTGAATGCAGGTATCTGCAGATCATTTTTGCAGGTAAGGATGCAGATACAATTTTTGTATCCACACAGGGTTCTATTCATTTCCTTTATGGCCCCTCCCACTTCCTCTCTCTCATTAGACAGGGGGTGAGTATGTGCCTGGTGCAGGTGACTGTGAAACTAGTTTTGTGTCAACAGATATTTTGCCTACATTGAAGAACTCCAAATAGGTTAAGGCCAATCTGCACTGCATGAGAATCTGGCCCTCAGTTTTTTGAAGTTGATTGTGTTTCTGGTTACAGGCACAAAGGCAGATTTCCAATCCATTCTTTACTGTGGTGATCAGAGACCCAGACAATTCGAAAATAAAACACCACCTTCTCTTAAGAATTCACACTGACATTTGTGTGGGTATTTGCAGTTGAAGAGAATCTGATTGTATATAGCCAACTGGTTAGTGCTGTTTCTGGCTTGTCTGAAACACATTTCCTTTCCTTGTCACAACTCCCAGGTGCTACTGCTGAGCAAATAGTAACATCACTGCCAGGACTATTTGAAAAGAACAAAAAGCATGATTTGGGGACACTGTATTCTGTTACCAGTGATGGGAGACACAACTCTGACTCAGGTTAGGGCGGGAGGGGTCATAACAAGGTTGAAAGAAAAGCATCCAGGAATTCTCTCTTGTCACATTTCACACTGAATTGATCTTGGTTTTGCAGATGCTGCAGACAATACATGATACTTTGGTGAATATCAAGAGACGTTTAGTTGCATTTACAAGCTAGACTGAGCATAGACACTGAATCAAAGGGTGTTCGGGGCTGGAGCACCCATGGGGAAAAAGTACAGAGGGTGCTCAGCACCCGCCAGGTGGGTCCCACGGATCAGTCCCTCCTTCTTCCCTTGAGTGCCACCTCCCCCTAGTGATCAGCTGTTCAGTAGCATATAGGAGCAGGGGCCGCCCGTGAGCCTAGGCAGACTTGGCGGTTGCCTAGGACGCCGTGGGCCCGGGGCGCCCGATGATGACGTCACGGGGTGCCTGGGCGCCCGATGATTATGTCATGGCCATTGACGGCCGTACAGGCGGGGGCGCCGATCGCGCCTGCCGCCTGGGGCGCCAGCTGCCACAGCCGGCCTCGGGCCGCTCCTGTGCAGGAGGTGCTAAGATGGGGGAGAACAAAGAGCAGAAGCAGGAAGAAGCAGTGCAGGATCGCCTGCTCAGGGTAGAGGGTGGAACAGAGCAGGAAGAGGCAGGGTGGGTGTGGGGCCTTGTCCCAAGGCGTAGGATGGGGTGGGGTGCTGGGCTTAAGGCAGAGCAGGGATCGAGCATCCCCGTGAAACCAGAAAGTTGGCACCTCTTATTCACCCACAAACCAATATAACTTGAACAAATATAAATAAAGGGCTGGGAATTTGCAAAAAAAGATGCTGAATGTTGCATGTATTTGTGCAAAGTAAAAAAAAAAAAAAAAAAAAAAGCTGATTAAGCAAGCGGTTGCAGGGGAACCTGAGGGCACATGAATGATGTCTTAGTTTTGTGGCTGCCAGATTACTTCCTTCCTAATCCATGCACATTTTAAGAGTCAAAGGGCCTAGATCCAAAGCTCACTGAGGTCAATGGGAGATCATACCTGTAGCTCAGAGCCTAATTACCATGAAGAAAAGATCTCTCCAGACATACACATTCTCTACCATGTTACATACATTAGGCAGCAGGCAAGCAGGGGTGTTGAGATTAACTGTTACTCTGTAGTGGATGATGCTGCCCTTCACTGAACCTTACTTGTGCCTATCTTTACCCTTCTACATCTGCCATAACCACCTTGAACATCTGACTGTGCAGCATGAAAGTACTTGCAGAATTAAGGCCAAAATGTGCTTAAAACAGTGTCTGTAAATCCAGCACAATTTGGCAAATGTAAGAGATAGTTGCCTTTCACAGGGGCTGTGGAGGAGGCCTTGGTAAATTTGAACGGTGTGATTAGCATGCCGGCTGTCACAAAAACTGCTAAAGGAGAAGCTGTGTTAAAATCCATTTCCGCAAGATACACACATTTTCTTTTGGATGTATTCCACCAGCCCTGTTTCTTAAATCATTTTTTCTGGCAGACAGATTCCATTCTGGAAAAATGCATGACACCAGCTCAGTTTCCTGCCTGAAAACTCAACAGAACGCGCAGCAAGACATAATGGTGTATGTCCTCCGTGGTTTCCTAAAAGTCACACCACAAGAATGTGAGAAGTGAATTTGAACATTTGGGGACACAACTGTCGAAAGGCAAGTGTGATACAGAAGATGGAAGTTTAGTCTGAACACTCCAATGTTCAAACACTGGTGGGGGTCACTGATAAAAGGCTTGCCAATATAGGGGTTGCCAACATCTTAGAGGGGTTTCAGTGATGTCTTCATGTCTTACTAGATTTAAAGGATGAACCTTGGCAAACTCCCCCTGATGTTTCTCAGCACATCTCCAGCCAGCAGTTGTTCCATCTGCTACTGAGGCCGACTTTGAAGAATCCTTGCAAAATGCAGTACAGGAACTTTATATTTTTCTAGTCAAAGGGGGAAAAAATTCATGTGCTTTCAAAAGTGACCCAGATGTTTGCCACCACCCTGAAAAACTGTCACGTGGTGAGGCTGCCTCTTTTTCTGTGAACACCAGAGCATGTTTCCAAAGCTGTGCCAGTGTAAACTGTGGGCTGCAAGAGGAGATTCAGTAAACAAAACCTCCTGAAAGGTTGCCTGAGACACTAACTATTCATGTATGGAGACTTTACGTACTGCATCTTAACGAGTTTCCTGCCCCCGAAAGACCACCATGATTCACCTTTATGAACCAGGTTTCGTCTGGAAAAATTGGACTGTGAAACCCAGATAGGTCTTCATTAGTAACAGCTGAAAGAATGAGGTAAGACAAAGCAAACAGTGCTGTTGTAAGGGTTGGTGCAAACAAGCTTTGTAAAACCAAAGGAAGACTCATGCAAATACAAGGTGTACTAAGGTGTATCACCATGTATTCCATACATGGCTTAAACATGTAGAATTCAGTTTCATGTACTATCACACATTCACCATCATCTTCCTAGCTTAGCCCCTATCCAGTTTTAGAAGGTTCAGTCTAATTAGTGTAGGCGTTATAAAGATTAGTTATCACTTAGTATTATATGTGTGTGTGTGTGTGTGTAAATCATGTTCCTATGCTGAGTTCAAAGCTCAGTATAGCACTTGCACAGCACCACAGGCAGGTCAGGTGACCTTTTTCCAATTCTCCTCTCCCTGGTGCTGAGGACAGACAAAGTGATATGTCTGTCATACGCCATTACCATTAGAACAGAATCTTGTTCTTTTATTACAACTGAACTCCGTCAGATTTCTCAGCAGGAATGCTAAGTGAAATCAATGTCTTGGGTTTCCAGGCTGAGCTTGGAGGTCACAGCCACTCTATCATTTCTCAGCATTATCCTTTCTCTCTCTCTCTGAGCCTCCAACTGGCACACAGCAGATTGAAAACAGCATGCATCAGAAGGCTCATGCTGCACAATTTTACAGCCTTTTGGAGCCCCCTTCTTTTCTAGTGGCCCACTCTTTTTTTCTCCCAATTTTGCAAATCAGTTCTGTTTGCATGCTTCTGCATAGTGGTAAGCCAAAGTCACTGGAACACCTATAAATAAGAAGCAATTAGAACAGAGCTGATTTTGACAGATACCAGGAGGATGGATGGTTTTGCCGACATTACCAGTCTGATAGGCCTTATAATTCCATGAATGCCATAGTAAATACTGTCCCCCATAAGTTCTCATCAGACATTCTGTTTGTGCCAGGTAGATTCAAAACCGACATCAGGTCTTAAATGCAGTGGAATCTTTTTAACAAATTGTTGGCACATACACAGAAAACCCCTGTAAAATTCACAACAATATCTTGTTAACTATACAAACAACTGAAAAAAAGTACATGGCCGGGGAACAACTACCTTTATAATTGACAGCTCTGCACTACATAAAATAGATGCCCCTATGAGGAAAAACTTTGGGAAATCAAAAAATCTGCATTGAGAAGAGGAAAAAATAAATGCAGATCTTCAGGTTGATCTGGGTCCTAAGTATTCCTTTCATTTTTTTGAGCATGGATCTCATTGAGCTGACAATGGTATTATTTATTTGTGAGGCTATTTTTAATCTGTACAGCTTCACTGTTAGGCTAAAAATTAAGATGCCACTGTCAATTCAAGGAATCTTTTCTGACTTGATAAAGGAAGTGGACAGCATGCTAGAGGACACCAAAGGAAAGGAAGGACACATTTCATCAACTTTTTCCTGTCACTTAAATGAGGGTGCTTTTTATTCAATTTCCTTGCTAGTAATTTTACAATAACTAAGGTAGGGAGTGCCACTCCAAAATGTGACCAGTTTCCTTAGGTCACCTGAACAATAAATTGAGCCCATCTTATTTTGGGCAATGGATTTAACGAGTTGATCTTTGGTCAGATAACTCAGAGATACAAGTAATAATAAGTGGAATTTTCAAAATCATGTGATTTAGGAGCATGAATTCTATTTAAAAGTCAATGGGATTTGTGCTTCTAAGTAACTTTTGTAAATCCCAGTTACATATCTCTTATTTATATCTATCGCTATCTATATGCGGATATAAACACACATGGTGGACCTTATTCTACAATCTGAGTTATATTTATACAAGTAGTCTCACTGAAAATCACTGGATAGTTCCATTGAACACAGAACATAATCTGTGGCTCAGGTTTCTTACCATTCAGCTCAGGATGGATAGGGGTTCCTGAATAGGGTTGCCAAGTGTCCGGTTTTCGCTCGGACAGTCTGTTTTGTCTGGCCCCTGTCCGGTAATAAAACCCCAGAAAATACCGGATATGTAAAATGTCTGGTATTTTCTGTTTCTCTCGGACGGAAGGCCGGCGGGGACAATCTTCCCCTGCCATGTCTGGTGGAGGAAAGTGAGGAGTGCGGGTATTCTTAAAAGCTTAAAGGCACAGTGATCTCTCTCTCTTTTTTTTTTTTTCTCCACAAGTTTGGTCTCCCAGGGTTTTGGGTTTTTTTGGGGTCCATATTCAGGATTTTTGGTGAAAGCATCTGGCAAGCCTATTCCTGAAACACTTTCTATAATACATTAATGCTAACCCAAAGAGGAAAGTATCAAAAGATGAGGAAGCAATTTTCTTCATGTTCTTATATACTGTACTGCATTGCATATCTGACTTAAATAGATCAAAGTCACAGATGTTGATTTAGCAACAGAAAAACATTTTGGTATGTTCATTTAATCTAGCTCACCTTGTCCAGGCAAAGAAGATAGAGGGATTGTGATACAGGAGCTTGAAAGTCGGGATAAGAATACTCAATTTACCAGACAGATTCTGATTTTGACTATTGGCAACCAAATCCTCAACAAACAAACTGCTGAGAAATCGCAGAATCTCAAGTTAATGTCACTTGGCCAATAGACCAGTGGAGTTTCAATATATTATGCAGATAGGATGTACTCTGTGCCTTTGTCTTTGCTGGAGCCAAATTGCCAAATATAGGCGATGTTTTGACGATCTGACTATAATTGCTAACTTGGCCTTTGAAGAGACCTACTACTTCCAAGTTACTCTAGACCCCTTCCTTATATAAACAAGATTAAAATCTGTTCTGTGATATACTCGCCACCAATGGAAAGTCAGTCCTGCCACTGGATATGTACACAGAGTCCCCACTGATTTCTGTGCATGAGCCCCAGGACAAAATTTGGCCCTGCATGGGATGCCACGCTGCTATCATCTTTTGTTGCTGTGCCACTTATATGACTAAGCATTAAAGGGTAGGGGGATAGCAGTTGTGTGGAAGGCATGCAGCCTTAGTCTTTTGCATATTACCAAAGGATGGAAGAGAAATAATAATTTGTGGCTCAGGCATTAGATGAGACTCAGAAGAGCTGCATTCAGTTACAGCTGATACTGGCTTCCTCCGTGACCTTGGACATATCACTTACCGTCACCATACCTGAATCCCCCATCGTTAAATGAGGATACAAGTACTTCCCCTATTTCATAGAGGCATTGTGAAGATAAATCTGGGAGGTTCTCAGGTATCCTATTGATAGAGACCACATAAACATTGAGACAGACATGCTCTGGTGCAAATCTGCTCATTTAAAATGGCACAATACCTTGCTTTTGGGTGGAGGACTGTTTGTGCTCTTGTCTGTGTGGATGCTGGTAGGGGATACAGCAGCACCAAGGTTGCCTTGGGGTATGCCAGGTATCTTGCCACCTGGAGATACTTGCATTGCAGCAAGCTGGGCAGCATACAACTGCTGTAAAGAAATCACAGGAGAGAGAGAGAGAAAATGAAACACTGCCAATAAACAAATAAAAAAATCTTTCAACAGTTTCTCCTACTGCAGATTCTGTATTTTTTTTTCCAGCTGCATACTTTTTTTTAATATAGTACACAGGCATATTTCAAGACAGGAGCTGTTACCTCAACTTTTGTGAGTCATTCCTCAGGAAAGCAATGACAGACATCATATGTGAAATGGCCTCCTTTCAGGGCCCATCCAGGGATTCAAAACAAATAACAAATTGTCCAACTTCACGTCTTGCCTGAGCCATTTGGTCAACTGTTTTGCTTCCTGAAAAGATGTGACCATAAGAGCATCTCACCTCACCAGTACTAACACTCCACCTGCTTACCATTATCATACTCTTCACTCTGCTAGTATGTTATATGCCTCTTCCTTACTGTATGTGTGGCTTGCCAATTTTGACTGTAAGGTCTTTGGAGTAGCGACTCTTTGCTACTTTGTGTTTGCCCAGAACCTAACACCAGGAGGCCCTATTCTCAGGTGCTCCTCAGGCACTATTGTAATAAACATTAATAACAATAAAGTATTATTTTGCATAATATTACAGTAGCAACTGGGGGGCTCCAATCAAGATTGAGACCTCTTTATGTTAGGTGCAGCAGAAATATATGGTAAGAATAAAAAACAGTGTTCTAAATATTAAAGGCCCTGAGCCATCAAGGGACTTAATGACATTTTAACTTTAAACACATAAATGATGTCACTACTCACATGCTTAAAGTTAAGCACTGGCATAAATGTCTTGCTGGATTGGGGCCAAGAACTGAGAGGAAATAGGTAATCTG
Organism: Rafetus swinhoei; assembly: GCA_019425775.1. Taxonomy (NCBI): domain Eukaryota; kingdom Metazoa; phylum Chordata; order Testudines; family Trionychidae; genus Rafetus; species Rafetus swinhoei. The sequence goes on from CM033437.1 coordinate 232,120,137, forward strand.
GCTGCGCATGCAAGTAACCTAAACTCACAAAGAAGAGGAGAAAACAAGCATCACGAGCAAGAAAAGCAGCATGTGATACAACACAGACTGATTCATGTATGGAGGAGAACAAGAATGAAGCCAGATAGAAGTCTAGCTAGCTCAGGGAACCGTTAACAGGATAACAATCAGTTTAACATCAAGCCAGACCAGATCCACAGTGACCCAGCCTAGGGAGAATGTTCCAAACAGGGCTCAGGAAAACAATATTTAACAGCCCTCAGTGGTACAAAAATACTGCCTCTGGGTATGTACACAAATATCACACTGAGAATAGATGCTCTGTAAAGAATATAAGATAGTGTGGTCAAATGTGCAGATTTCATTGCCATGAATTTAGAATGACTGATATGGCTCCTGCAATAGTAAATACATGAGTGATCTATGCAAATCATCACAAACCTTAATAACTTACCATACTACCATGTTTTTTTCTATGTGGCTTTTCTGTCTGTACTTGTGCCCAGTCCTGGTTAATTTTTTTTAATCTAAGCTATTTTTGTTAATTTAAATTTAATTAATTCTGCCTCAAATCCTTCCTTATTTCCTCTTCTCCTTTTAATATGCTCATTTTTATTTTTCAGGTTTTTTTATGTCTTCATTTTTACCTCCATTTAGTCCTCATCTTTTTTCTTTACATCCATCTCTCCCCTTCTTCCTCCACACTCTTTCCTTCTCTTTCATCTATTTATGCGTTCTTTCATTCTCTCCCCTCTCTTCCTCACACACCCATTAATTCATTCAGTCTCCTTGTCATCTTCATCCAATCCCAGCCAACATCAGGCACAGTCACCCCAAAGCACAAAGTCGCCACAAATCACAGCGCTGGATGCAAAATAAATGTCTAAAGAGACAGATAGCCACTCTCGCTCACCCTTTAATGGGTCCTTAAAAAGGAGCCACTCTTGCAGCTATGCAGGGAGAAAGGAACGGGGGTTTTTGATACAACAAACAGGAGCTGCTGCAGCAGTCATGCAAAGAGAACCAGGCTTCTTTCACCAAAGCAGAACTGGGTAGGGAGAGTGGCAGTTCTTCATTTGGCCAAAAGGGACACTGCTGCACAACAGCTCAATGGATGAGGGGCAGCACATGTGGCCATTGCTGTACATGCCAGCTGCTTTTGGGGGTGGGGTGGGGCTGCTTTGGCTCTGCTGCTCCATTCCTGGGGCAGCTATCCAGGGAGCTGTCCAAATGGACCTATACGTGGGTGAAAGCAGACCAATGCCAGTTGGGACAGGGATCAGATCACTAGGTAAATGACAATCGGAGTCAGGCAGTAAAAGTAGTTTGACAGAAAGGTCTGGGAAGGCAAAATGGGCAGTTGAACTGGAAGATAGTAGGCCCCACAGATACCAGAGTGAGGGGTAAGGTATGAAAACATGGATTACACACCAGAGAGAAGATCAAGGAAAGCGTTAATGACATAGGACTTTAAAGGTAATGCTGATGGTGTTTTAATTTGATCTGAAAGACACTATTTGCGCCGTTTTATGGGAGTTGCGCTAATCAACTGACGGAGTCGAGGGTCAAAGAAACAATATTTCCCCCTCATAGCCCCATGGAAAAGCTCATGTTCTATTATTTTTAACAGCAGATAATTAAATAGGATATTCACCCTGAAAGGAAAGGGGAGCACCTAATTTAAGCAGGTCCATGACATTAGGTAGAATTTCCAATTTCTCCACTTCCTAGCCTCCTCTGAGTACTAGATAATGCATACCCACCTATACTGGGTATGTGTCACAGTGACTGAGAGTTTGTACTACTGTGAGTAGTCTATGCAAAATAGCTTGGAGGCAATCAATCCTAGGTGAGAGCTGTTTGCAATATTAACATCCAGCATTCCTGACAAGCTAAAAAGAAAGGCCCAGAATTAAATGGGCTTCGGAGGCTGAACTACCCTAATCACCCCTATAGGCAGCAGAAGGCCATAATATGAAAGGGTAAGTGAAACTTAAGTGATGTATAGGCCTCATACTGGCCCTCTGTTCAGGGATAAATGTTGTCTTCAGAAAGATATCTTGAAGTGTGACACATACTGGTGGAGCATGAAATAGTATGGGAGACATGGTGGAGGGAAAATTGAAATGCTACCACCTATGCTGAATCTGTTCTGCAATCTCCTGAATTGTCAAAGCTGATGTTTTCCACCACTATTCAAGCCATTATTGAACACAAATTTAAAAAGTAAATACATTGGTAAGACAAGTTCCAAGTTCCTTAACCAAGCAGAAACCTGGTTTTATGCTCCCAAACTATCAGTTTATGTTATTTTTTAAATGACATTGTCATTAGAGGATTGCAGTGGCAGAATTTGGCCTAATGTACATAGTCAGGTACCAAAATCAAAGGTACAGGTAGAACCTCTCTAATCAGACACCCCTGGGATCTGACCAGTGCTGAAGCAGAGAATTTGCAGGACCACAGGACGTCAATATTGTCTAGCAGCATTACCAACACTTCCACTGCTTACTGGGCTCCTAGAAGGCATTTAAGGGGCAATTCGAGCTAAATAACAGCATAGAACACCGAAAACCAGGACTGGTGGCTGTAAACAAACATTATGGGACTGCGGGAAAGTTGGCCACACCCATGATAAGTGGACATCCGGCTAACTAAAATCATGCTGGACCAGAGTGTACTGGATTAGAGAGGTTCAACCTGTAGGAGCAGTCACTGCAAATAACTACACTTGCATGTGATACTATACACTCTTGCTCCAGTTTTTAAAATTGGTGTAACTGATTTTTTAATAAATAAAAAGTTAGGAAGCCTAAGTGTCTCCAAGCTGTGCACTGATGATGGGTTGGATTCTTAATTAGGCAGTGAGATAGTTCCCATAGGTCTGCCCATAATTAATAAAATACAATATGTAGGACATATCTCAGCTTGCCATTATTGAATATATCTATTCAAATTTAATAATTTCCAGGGATGACAATTTATGACAAACAAAAGGACACTGATATGGATGATGCTGTGAATCAAGATGGCTAACCAAAAACAAAGAGAAGAGTTTATGGATATCAATAAATAAAGCAATCAATCTCAAATAAAGGGACAGTTCTATTCTGAAGTCCACAACAGAGAACCTCAACATCTGGAGTAAAGTGTATGCATTGGTAAGGCCATCAACAGTCTTTATCCTGAATTGCTGAGTCAACACAGTCTGTATTCTGACATCAGGCAAGATGTGTGTATTCTATGGATCCTCAGACCTTTCATCTCAAAAATGAAATGGATTTAATTTAATCCATATAATTGCTGGAATAAACCATTTTGAGCATCCTTAAATATATGTCCAATAGGGAACTTCCCCAATAGGGAACTAGGACTTACAGAGATCCATAGACCACTGACTGGTTTACCTTAACCAATGTATTTAGTTGGTATAAACTGACACAACTTAATTTATTACAATGGAGTCAATTTATGCAATAGTTTATTTTTGCTATCTATGACAAAAAAGGGATAATATTCTCCATGTATTAGGACAGACTATTGCTATGGACTTTTTTCTTTGTCAAAAAGGGCAGAATTGGGTATTTAAAACAATTAAATCTTAACTTCTATCATTTATTTATAACCAAATAATCACCTTAAAGATGCTCTGCCCATATGGAGTATTACCTGTTTACTGTCTTCTCATTAAACTATTATGAAAATCTGTGTACATGCTACAGCATCAGAGCAAAAGAACAACTGGTTGCACTTCACAATGAAAGCCAGTTATTTTTATATTATTGAACCTATCTCTGTTCTTAAGCCATTAAGCGCTTCTCTCTCCTTCCCCACAGGTCATCACCTAAAACATTTATAATTCATCCTGTATATTAACCAGGAATATTCTGCTGAACTCTTCACTGCTTGAGGCACTTGGCTTGATGACTGTGTAGTTCATCAATAGCACAGCTTTAAGGTTAGCCTGGCTTTGAACACTTCCCCCATGGGCACTGTTATTATATGTTAACAATGCTCATTACTACTTTGAGGATAAACTGAAAATGAAATCTTGTTCTATTAATAAGGGCAATGAGAATGAGATTTAATAGCAATTTTTAAAAGATATGAAAATATAGACTTTAGAAATTATATATGTGATTTTATAATGCCATACTAGGATTAAAATACTTTTTATTTGTGAGGTGTTGAGGTAAATATCTTCTCTCAAAAAAGGAAGAACAAAATCAAGAGGCATTGGATACTGAATCAGTTAGGGTGCGTCTACACAGCACCCTTAGCTTGAAATAAGTTACACAATTTGCGCTATGCAAATTATGTAGCTTATTTTGAGTGTATTTCAAAATAGCTTATTTTATAATTTGGCGCTGTCTACACAGTGCCAAATTTTGAAATAACTCACTATTCCGAAATGCCCCATAACCCTCGTGGAATGAGGGTTATCAGGATGTCGGAATAAGTTGCCCTTTTATTTCAAAGTCTATTTAGATGCAGAATAGCTATTTCAGGATATTTCCGGTATCCTGTAATTTCAAAGGAGTTCATAGGGATGAATTTGGATCCTGTTTATAAATGTCGATTGATCCAACACTTCAAAATCTGTGTCATTCTGAGTCTCATCATTAAAAATGGACATCTGAATGGGACTTGTTCTGACTTCAAACGTGATAGCTTTGATTTTTTTTGCATGATTTGAATGATTCTCTTAATCAAAATACATGAATCTTCACTAATAATTTGATGCTTATCTTCAGAAATATATCAGGTGTACCAAGGGAAGTCTGGGAAATGAAGTCTGTGTGAGTTTGGATGAATTCATTACTTATTTCTGAAAAGCGGTTGGAGAAGTTAGAAAAAAGGAAGAATTCACCCAAACCAACAAGTTCCATGCAGTTTCCGCTTGAATAGCCTTTTAAAATACTAGTGATATGGAGAAAGCTGCCCCATTAACAACATGTAGTAAATCTATCTAGATTTCACATACCCAGAGTTCTTCACCAAAGTCTAATATATGAAAGGTACAAATATTAGACATTCTTTTGGTCACTTGCCATCTCTTTTTTCCTTCAAAGGCTTAGAACATAAGAATGGTCATAATGGCTCAGACCAAAGGTCCATCTAGCCCAGTATCCTGTCTTCCAACAGTGGCCAATACCAGATGCCCCAGAGGGAGCAAACAGAACAGGTGATCATCAAGTGATCCCTCTCTTGTCACCCATTTTCAGCCCCTGACAGAGGCTAGGGACACCATTCCTACCCACTTATGCTACTTTTTCTACACTACCAAGTTTTGTCATCAAAAAACTGCCTTTTGGCAACAAAATAGTGAAAGCGTAAACACTGCAATGTGACTTTTGTTGGGAAAAAAGTCCAGTTTTGGCAACAAAAAACTTCCACTCATACGAGAGACTTTTTTCTTTTCCCCTTCCTTTATTGTTGACCAAGAGACAGTTATTTATCTTGGGATTCCCTCCGAGTTCTCCCACAGCCTCCTCAGCACCTGGGAGCGGCATCATGAGTAGCTCTGTGAGCTCTCCGTGCTGACCAATGTCAAAGCAACCCAATGTCTGTCCCCCTTCTACTGCAACAGAAGTCTGCCTGCCACTATGTTCCCAGTGCAGGGCAGAACAGGAGCATTCCAATGATTTGTTCTTTGGATAAGTCTACACGATAGAGTTTTGTTGGAAAAACGGCCATTTTTCCAACAAAACCTGAGATATATCCACACTGCAATCATGATCTTCCACAGATAAATCGAAAGAACAGAGGGGTTTTTCTGGCGTTGGTAATCCTCTTTCTACTAGGAAGAAGCCTTTTTCCAAAAGAGTTCTTTTGGAAAAAGGCGTCTGTGGACGGGACAGAGGGAGTTCTTTCAAAAGAAAAGGAAAAAGCACAGGTGCCCTGGTGGCCATTCTGTCCATAGTAATCACAGCTTAAATGTGAGATAGCGTTCATTCAGTGTGTGGACGCTATCTTTCAAAAAAGCAGATCACTTTTTTGATGCGCTTTTATGTGCAGACACTCTCTTTCGGAAGACGCCTGCAGTCTAGACATAGCCTCAGTTTATTCCCCAAAGAGCATCTACACGGGCACAGACATTTGAGTGCTCAGGTGGCTATTTGCTTGCTTAAACATGGGATTTTTAATACCAAAGGGTGCATAGTTACCAATCTAAGAAGTTATTTTAAAATTCAGTCCCCATTACAAACCAGATTTTACTCAACTATAATGGCTGAGTTTGTCAGTTTGCATGTTAGGGAACCACAAGATAATGATCATATAGCACAGGATCACTGTCGTCACTCACGCCTTTTTATGTATTTTTTTTCTTTAGGACTTCAGTGGCCCAAAGTATTGGCCAATGATCATTGCTTTATCTTCAGTGTGCCCTTATCCCATCCAAAGCACATTAATACAGTGCCAGGCACAATGCATAAAGAGAAAGTTTTTCAAGGTATCAAAAGTGATATCTTTGACAGCATCTACTTGGATGTACCACGTTCGGGCTTTTTAATACATATCTGTCATAGGTCTCAGAAGCTCCTGTGCACATCCACAATGTAAACATTGCCTTTTGGTGACAGAAGACTATTATGTAGACTCTACAGGAACTACGATGCATGTAGTTGTTCCTATTTATGGCCATAATGATCACCTAACTTCGCTTTAAATTCCAACTACAGTTTGTACTATATTTCTGTAGTCTAGAGGAGAAAGGCATAAAGGGCTGGAATTTAAAGTCAGACAAATTCAAATCAGATTAAAATTAAGGCACTTTTTTAACAGTTAGGGTGCTTAACCACTGTAACAAACTTCCAAAGGAAGTGGTGGACTCTTTCTTTTGAAGTCTTCAGATCAAGACTAGATGATTTAACAGTCCCTTCTGCCTTTAAAAATCTACAAATCTATCTAATCAAGGAAAAGATATTAAAAGGGAAAGAAGACTTCACTAGAAAATATAATAAGTATTCACAAAGCAAGATTTCAGCAGTACGTTTTGTGCACAAAATTAAAAGGAGACTGATCAACATTTATCTACCATGTTAAAAAAAACTTTTTGAAACAGAAACCACAGTTTTCATTAGCATAATATGGGTCTGGTAATTATGACAATGAAATCTCAATAGTCTCAAACCTCTAACCCTTACGTATGAGAATAATTTTCATTTAAGTCTGTGTGAGTACTCACATGAGTGTCCTTTTCAGGACCAGGAGCTGGGCAAATCCAATGACATACTGGGCATCACAAAACCGATAGAGATTATTCTGTGGGGTTTTTTTAAGTTCATGGTTACATCAAACATTTGCATTTTTGAATATATGTTTTATGATTTTTAAGTATTGTTCTCCAGGGAAATTTAATTTTGTATATGTAAAACTAAGTGGAAAATAATGCAATATATTCAATAAAGAACTTTTTTGAAAGCAACTCTTAGCCTTGCTTCTCAGACAATAAGAGGTACATAACTATTTGTAGAAAGAAAGAAAATTAACGAAGTGAAGTAGCCCTGAATTTGGGGTTTGCTCAGTGGAACAGAATTTGAATTTCCAGTGTTTTCAGTTCTTCTCTAGAGCCACAACCGTTGGTTGGTTCTAAATATTGCTAAATCTAATTTCCCATCCCTAAATTTATAATAATACTTTACAACTTGATAGCAGTTTCAATTGGAGAATCTTGAAGACCTTTTCAGATGTTAATAGTTTAAAAAACCCTAAAATGTTGTTTAAAATTACAGATGTGAGAATAGGCAGAGAGATGTTTAAAAACTTGTGCCTGGTCACCCAGGAAATCAGTGGGAGAGCCTTGACTAGGAGCCAGACTCCATGTCTCCGTAATATTGTGCCGTAATCACAACTGTAGGAGCTTATCAATAAACACTTCCTATCAAAGGCTAGCAAGATTTGTTAGTTTTTGTGATAGTACATCATTGTAAACTTTGTGAGTAAGACTGGCTGTCCCTTTCAAATTAGAGTGTTTAACTGGAAAATTGCCCAAGTAGCATGCATATTTGTACATACAATGTACACACTATATGACAGTAACTGAAAATAATTGGTTTTATGGAACCCACATTGAAAAGCACATTTAACAGTTTTTTGGAGAAAGTTTGTTAGACAAAATGTTGCATATGAATTATTAAGAAATGTAATAAGTAAATACTGTAAACATGCAAAGAAATCTGCCATCAGTTTATGTCCATCTTAGTACTTTGCATGAAACGACAATATAGTTTATTCATGCGGTCATTCTCATTTTTTCATTACTAAATAAAAGGGGCTTTTTAAAAAAGATAACCTCATAAGTTAGGCTTTTTGAAAGGAAAACATTAAAATGTTACCTTCTTAATGGCATATGCATGAGTGTGCATAAAACAAGGGAGGTGAGGGCTATGCAGGAGACCAACAGTGATGTGGAATTTTAAAGGCCAGAACTAGCAGTGTAATCCATGTTTTTTTTCACCATTTTGTAATAAAGATCAAGGGTCTGTGTGGGGGTTTCACATAGAGAATCAAGTCATACAATTGTATCAAAGTAGTTGTTCTTTTAGAAGTCTGAAGTCAGTAAAGTGTTGTGGACATTGTATTGTTCTATGAAAAACTCACGCTATCTATTTGTTTACTATTAGGATGTTTTTAGAGCTTATTTAGGAAATATCCAGATCCCTGGCAAATAGCTTGGAGCACTTGACTCTAATAAATTGTAGTTTCCCTTTTGCAAGAGGAAAATTCTGAGAGTGGCCATTTGGCAAGTCTTACCACATAGTATCCTGCTTTATTTGACTGATATTGAACACAATCATTCACTTTTTATCCATTAAATGAGTAAAGTAGTTAATAAGCAAACACGGGAAGCAGATTTACTGTAAATAAGGTTCCACACATTTCAGACCTCTGAACTATAATTAAGACATTCCACTACTTTACACACTTCTCCTTAAGCAACTCTTTCCCCAGTTTTAATTTATAGATTTTCTGTTTGTGTTTTAAGTTGCAATATACAACAGGGAATTAAAACAGGAATATGCTGCAGTTGTTTTAGAATGGATGTTGAATCAATGACTGTCAGTCTGAACACTTCTTTCTTCTGTGTTAAGAAAGAAAGCTCACAGTCTTTCAATTACATCTGTGCTGGTGGACCTATGCACATGGGCAGAGCCTGGAGCCGCACATGGACCAGGAGTCACTTGTGTGGATGCAGTTTTGGGATCAAGGGATGAGCATTGTGATGGTAACAATTCCTGAATGTTTCTTAAAAAAATTGTCCCCACCCTCTCATCAAAAAAAGGCAGCAACGTCTCTGAAGAGACTTATCCTACACAGTACTCTGAAACCACAACATCTAGCCTGCACTAGAAACCAAAGAAAATATATTTGTTGTGTTCCAGCAATGAGAAGACAGAGTCCACAAAACAACTAGAAGCTCTCCTTATCAGCTAGGAGATCACTCTGGCAATCTGACAGTAGAGAGCTGTTGGTCTTCTGACTTCAGACACTGCAGAAGTTTTCTAGAGAGAAGGCCATATCATGGAACGGGTGGAAGCAGATAACATCAAAATGTAGTTTACAGAAATTTCACTTCTGTAATTTTGCAAGTTAACAGAACTTCCAAGAGTCCAACTCTAGATACACCCTTATGTCATAATTAAAGCACTTGTATTCTCTTTGATAGCTTCAGCAAGGGTACCCAACTCTCAGGCTTCTGGCTTCCCTGTCCATCACCTGCAAAGGGTGTAGATGTATGTCCCTTCCTCTGCTGACCAGCATATTTCCTGGATGAACAGTTCCCTGTTTTTTTCACTGTGTTATTCCCAGCAGGGGCAGGCTACCCAAGCAGGCCTGCTTGCTTTCTCTTCAGAGACAGTTAACAGTGTGACTGCCCACCGTTACAGTTACCTCACAGCAATTTTTATGCAAATCTGTTTTATTCTTAAGATAAAAACACTGTAGAGAAAACATTTAAAACAATACAAGAACCTGCATCCATGCTACTAAGCTTACCTGAGATCACTCCAACCCTAACATAGGCTCTGGAAGGAGCAGTCCTTTAAAATCCTACCAGTGGGGTGTCCTTGTGACTTCAAATTCATCACCTCTTCGGCTCACAGCAAGTTCCCAGACTTATGTGGCTTCAGCATCTCCAGTTCTTCCAACCATTTCCTAAGGATTGGGGCTTTCTTTGGACTAGGAGTCCTGTCTATTTGCTTGATTATACAGAGGGCCTGAGTCTTTTTTAAGAGAACAGACCTCTTACTGCAAAATCCTTCTGTTGTCTGTTGGTCCATGGAGAATCCAGTTTGAACTAGTATATGCAAAATTTTCCAGGGGGTGGCTTCACAGGACTCACAACAGGAACAATTATATTGCACCCCCCTCCTCCTAGAATACTTATGTAAAATTCCACAATAACACAGATAACTACATTTTAATCCCATGGACCCCAAAGTTCCAAAGTTTTTAAACTTAATTCAAAAAGGTTTAAGTTAATTCAGTAAAGTTTATCTTAATGCAATAAGGTTTGTTCAGGACAGTGTCAGGCACACCAGTCACATCTTACCTGGTAATGAGGGCACTAAGAAGCAAAAAGGGAAACATTTCCTTTCTGCTGCATCTTTCCATTAAATTTAAGAACGTTTCTAAGGTACAAAAGTACATCTATAGTCCTCGACAAGCCTACCACCAATGGGGTGGAGAGGGGGCAAAGGGGCAATTGCCCTGGAGCTTGGCACTTTGAAAGGGCCTGGGCCTCCAGCCACTGCCGCCACTGCTGCTATTGCAGCAGTGATGGCTGGAGACTCAGACCCTTTAAATCGCTGCTAGAGTGTCACCACAGCACACTCCTGGTGGCCCCGACACAATGCACAATGAACCCGGAGACACCCTCCCACACTTTCCCTGTGGGGCCTGGCAAGTCTGTCGGCTTCTTGGTCCTGGAAGATGTACATTAATATGTTCCTTGTGCAAATGATGTGCACAGGTAGTCACTGGTATCTGCTCTACTGAGTCAAAAGCTTAATTTGTTCTTTGAGTTGAGTTGAATTACTGGTTCTCCATTACTGGTGGTCAAATGATTTGGGTAATGGCAGAGAAGACAGGGGAAGCAACAAAGTTAAATGCTTACTTCATGGCAAGCATCACTGGACAGAGGTGTGCATGCTCAGATGCAGCTAAGCACTTCCATTTAGAGCAGAGATGAAAGAACATGACACTTGTGCTTTATGGTGAAGTCGGGAATACATGAGTGTGTGTGCACACATGCGCACACAAGAACTGTACCCAATGTAGGAAGCAGGGCTGAAGGAAAGAATTATACAAAGGAGAGAGTAGGGTTGGAGGAAAACTATTTGGAGAAGGAGGGGGAAGAGAACTTCTGAGTCATAGCAGAAAATCTAAATATTCCCTAAGAACTAGGCTGTAGGACATATGGATTTCTAGGGTGGTTCTAAAGAATGATTTTCCCTTGCGTTTTGTCTTCATGGGGAATGCTAATAGGATATGACAGCCAGATAATATAGCATCTTTATTCAGTCCAAGAATGTTATTTTATTTTATTTTATTTTTGGAGGTGGCTGGAGGAGAGTGAGAGTATTACTTTGGGGGAGGAAAGGAATGTCAGGTCTGCTGAAGTGTTATCTTTACAATATAATTTCAGCCTTTTAACTCTAGTTAAATGTGAAACTTTTAGGGATTTTGTATTTGCAGAAATCTTTCAAGTCCTAACAGCCACCAATAGGGAACTGTTCACCTTTTGCGCAGGTTTTTGTTTAGAATTATTCATTCCCTTACATATTAACAAACAAAGTCTTCTGAAAAATCCACAAAGTCCATCTCCTTCTCCTATCTGATCTTGCGGTGTTGTCAAATTTGGGACAACAATATCATTCCCCCAGTACTACATTATGCCCTCTCCTTCCATGAGAAGAGAAAATATGACCAGAGCTGTGGAAGGCTACAGTTTGGGCACATATTTGCTGTGGTTTGAATCCACCTGTGTTTTATTTGCCTCCTTACCTCTGTTTTCCTTTGAGTTTTGAGTATAGAACGCATGCAGAAAAACACAATCTGACCCACTGTGCTTAAAGAAAAATTATGAAGCCAATGCATTCCACATGATTTCAGAAATGGATCCAGGTTTGATCTAAAAGCTTATGAGTCTCAATGAATCTTTTGACACACCTGGTTTGAGTTTTAACTTGGTAACAAGTTTAATTTTCCATACAGTTAGTTTCTGTTGTAAATTGTTGATCGTTCTACTAGTCCTCGATTCAGACAGTACTTACGCAGATGCCTAACTCAGCAAGTCTTCTGCTGACTTTAATGGGGCTGTCAGATAATCCTATTCATAAATTTTACTGAAACTTTGTGTGTTTTAAAGGCCCTTATTTCGTACTGAAATCTGAGGATAGCTAAATAAACAGAAAAATACTGAGGGCATTTCTATTTGGATGTTTGCTTTATTATCTGAAAGTCCCACTTTTAGGAAACAAATAAGTGGAAACACAATTGGGTAATTTGCAAAATTATTTTTTGTTCTTCAAAAATGGGTGTGGCCTGTAAAACTCAGAGATAGCTTGTAAAACTCTAAAGAGGTTGAAACCTCTGTGAAGCTCTGGCAATCATCTCAGGAAACAGTGAAAGAGGCAGCTTTCTGGTTCATCCTATTACTTCCATATTTGCACTGATGTAATGGGAAGAGTGACACTTTTTATATCCCATTAGAACATGTGCGGAAGTTCACTGCTTAGGGACTTTATTCCCTCAGAAATGATCTCTGCAAAACTTTGAAATCCCTTAGGCCTCAGTTTCTGACTTTATATAATGAAACCGCAAACACTATGATCAGATGAAACTACATGGTCTGACTTCAGCCCACACATAAAATCTGACTGAAACTCACTCCATGTATCTTTTGGCACACAGTTTACTGTTAGCTTTCAAGTAAAGCAGGCACAATTAGATGGGTTGAAATGAAATGGAATTAAATTCTTAACTCTTCACTTCCTCTATTTCTAGAGGAGGCTGCTGTTCTCCACTTCAGGGCAAAGGGAGTTTCTCAGAAACAAAGGAATACATTGGTTTAACCCTTTTCATTCACCTGACAGCAGTGCACAGGCCAGAGTCTGCTCCTAGATGCAGTAAGTAGCTTATTCATTCTGATCAGCATTCCACATCCTAGCAGTAGGAAGTGACCCTCTGAACTCTCCAGCCTCACCCAGAACCTTCACTGAACATCAGGAGCTGCTCCATACTGGAGCTTAATGAAAACATTTTTTGTTTGTCTCACTAGCTGTTCCAAAATCAAATTGACCACATTTCAGAGTTCTTGATGAATCAAAAATGTTTTTAAAAAGTTTGTTTAGGGCCAGAGGAAACATTTAGTTTGAAAGAAAACATTTTGCCCACTCCATCCTGGTATTTTTAACCTCAGTTAATAAATATATATCTATATCTAGATATAGATATAGATATACACACACATATATACATAATACATAAATACAAACAACTAAGGAAACAAAGAGCCTAATTTCACGTCACAGCCAATGGCAGTGTCCCTGCCTTTATGCTCAAATAGCCCAATGATTAGCGCACTCAGCTGGAAGATGTGACACTGATGCTTGTAGGTGAATGCCCAGACCCCCAGACAATGGGGTATTCTGGGATTGGATCGCCTGTTGAAGCTGCTTTGTTTTAATAAATACAAAGCACTTGAACCCGAGTATTTCCCTTCCTACGTGGGCACCCTAACTAGCAGTCAATACATTTTCTCAATTTTACAATTTCTCATTTTACAGTCAATACAGACATTTTCTCTCTCTCTTCCCAGCCCGATGATTACGAGTATTTTATACAAAGTGGAATCACTTCAACGGAACAATCTGAAAGAGACCCCCACACCAGAAATCCCAACTGTGTGTTTTGTGACTGGTTCTCAAGGTCCCTTGTGAATCTAGCCTCAACATTTTGAAACTATTTGGCAAATTCATGTTGGCCTGAAATTGTATTGTTTGGCAAAAAAGTGTTCAATCAAAAATTGTTACCTAGTGCTATTTCAAACAGGAGATAAGCGAGGGTTAAAATCATATGTGCAAGGTATTATCTGTTACTGAGTTTCTTTGTTTAAATTAAATAGACATAATTCCAGTAAAATACTCCAGCTAGCCAGCCTAGAAAGAGTCACGTTTCTCAACTAGTACACTTCAGCCCTGACTACATCAAGAAGTAAGAGAGCAATTCTTTCCACACGATTATTCTCTCTTCTTTGATGTGACTGCCTAGCAAAGATGTGAAATAAGATATTGGTCCAGATCAGCATTAGCTCTACTGAAGTGATAGAGTTGAACTGTTTTCCTCCCATTGAAGATCTGGTCTTCAGTGATAAGGGCACTTATTCAACAGAAACTTGATGGAGAGCTAGAGACAAAGGAACCAACAGCCATCCCAGACCTCTGGGCAAAGTGGGGAGGCTACCTCTCTGCTCCCAGAAGGGGCGGGGCCTTGGGCAGAGGAGGTGAGGCCAGGGCCAATATGCATGCCACAGCCGCCACCCCACAGCCCTCAGCGCCACCTGGAGCACGGCACACCCCACCCATCCCTTCTAGTCACCCTGAGCACTCCACGCAGCTCTCCGGCGATGATGTAAAGGGCCTGGGGCTCCAGGTGCTGCCGCTGCAGCTGCCACAATAGCAGTGGCCAGGAGCCCAGGGCCCTTTAGAATTGCTGGGTCCCAGGGCAGTTGCCTTCTTTGCCCCACCTCCCCATTGGTGGGCCTGGCTAGAGATAATGGGATCTGTAATCCATTACTATATCTGAGCCATCTAGCCCTATTTATTTAAAGTGGAATTTTGTAGCTGTTTTGAGATGTTGAGCAAAATCTTCCAAATTCCCTAGGAGACTTAGGAGCTCTCATATGCCTGAGCAATTTAGCTGCTTTTGGAAAGGTGACCCTATGTATCTATCCTTAGTATGGTGCTTTACTGCATTAGTGTGGATGTGTTTATCCAAAATCACTGTAAACTGAAATAACTGTGCATGCTCACGAGAGAGTTTTCAACTGTTAATAGTACAGGTAGTCATAAAAAGAGCCCTATCCACGTTTTAAATTAATCTCCTGCAAATTTGGATTTAGAAGAAAGACAGCAGCAATTTCTGTTTATGATCCAGAATCTGTAAAAAAAAAATAAAATTTCCTCACTTCTCTGACTTAAAAGCAGCCAAAATTGATTTAAAAGCAAATACTTGTCTGTAAAGGAGAAGGGGTGGGTGAACAGAAGGGTTTGCAATGGAAAAGCTGAGAAATTCTTAACTAGAGTCGCACTGACATGAGCAACTATCATGAAGTAATAATAATAATATGAGGCAGAAACCTTTGCTCATTATGTTATCCCTAACTCAGTCTCATTTCACTTTAATACTTGGGCTTGATGAGGGGGTTAACAAGGGAGGTGGTGTTCGAATGGGCAGGAATGAGGAATGCTGCTAAAATAGGAGCTATTTTATCAGTTTTGTGTTTAAAATAATCTGAGGCCATGTAATTTTTGGTAGGTAAAATATGTACATATTCTGAGAATGACCTTGCCTGTGGTTTAACACCGATAACATCTAGCCATGGTACTACTGCACAGTGCATCTTCAGGGAACCAGTGTTTTGCCAGGTCTTCTCACTGTGTATTAGAGCATAACACACCAGGAAGACTGATGCTTCAGCTTCTTGTATTGAAAAGGTTTCCTCAAAAATCTGGATATTTACTATGACCAATGGAGGAAACCTCACTGATAGCCTCTTACCCTTCCCCTTTCCTGATCTTCACATGCCGCACAGCGATCCATTTCAATTTGTTTCAGCATCTGCCTCCCCATATGATGTACAACCTATTTGACTGATCCTTTTAATGCTCTAAGAGTGGCTGTTTGTTACAGTAAAATGATGAACACCACTCATTGTTTCCTCAGTTCAACAACTAGTCATATATGGTACCTATGTGTCTATATTTATAAATACATGTAATATTTCAATCCAGAGCATGGAAAGTCTCTTGTGGATCCTCCTATCTACTAACACTACATGTAAGCATTTCTGCCAATTTTTTTTTCCATGACACAAGCAACAACATTGCCTAGTATTTGTGATTCCAATATGAGAAGCATGAATAATGTTGGAAACAACACAATTCTCTGTTACATAG
Organism: Rafetus swinhoei; assembly: GCA_019425775.1. NCBI lineage: Eukaryota > Metazoa > Chordata > Testudines > Trionychidae > Rafetus > Rafetus swinhoei. The sequence goes on from CM033437.1 coordinate 232,136,321, forward strand.
AAAGACACTCTTCTCTGCCAAAGTCAGCAACTGTGAAACTTCTCTTAACTTTTCCAGCTGATATCTTGGCATCATGCAGAGCTTTTTGGAAGATATGACAATTTCCTGCAACATCCTTGGAGATCTTACCGAATTAAGTATAAGTATCTTTGTAGTCCGCTATATTAATATGCAAGGGCCTGGATGATCAAAAGAGTATATTGAACAATGTGGCAGACAATAAAGATCTTTGGACAAGATGAGTGGAGAGGATTCCTGGGAAATATGTAAGGGGAGATGAATGCAAATTTTTCATGTCTGGTTATGTAAAATCCTTTTGAATTTACACTCTGAGCAGAGGCTGATTGTCTGCTGATTACTTGTTCCCAAAGGCTGGAAATCAAATGTTCACCCCATGGTAACTTATAACTGTGGGCAATTGTGTTGTTTATTGTCTCTAGAAAGAGTGAGCACAAAGCACCGTTGCTGGTCATTATAGGCAGTCTGACTTGCTGGGGATATCACAGTGTAAGTAGGGAACTGTGCAGTCTGGAAAAAACTTGGTTGGGAGGTTTTCAGGTTAAATAAATGACATGGAAGGTGATTTTTTTTCTTTTTCCAAATCCATTAGAATGAATAATGATGCATAAAGATTAATGTTTCCAGTAAGCGAGGAAAAGTAGTACATAACTCCTAATAAGAGGAATATGGGTTGCATGACATACCACCTTGGTCTTTACGTTAACAACCATATTATAAAGTAGGCTCTGAGCCCAAGTAAAAAGACGGGGAACAATGAAAATTGGCTCAAATCTACCTATCCATGAAACTGCAGAGGTAGAAGCGAAGGTGGAATTTAGGCAGCTGTATTTGCATGGTGTTTTATCCCTAGCTGTGTGTGAAACACTTCTGGAAATAAATACTACATAAAAATTAAGTTTTGATTTAATACACAGAAGGACATTTTTCCTCAGAGGGTAAATCTTACTTGGAATCATGTTCTATTGGTATAATCCCCTTCACTAAAATTTGTGCCAGGGCTTAGGAAAACTAAACAGAACAATTGTCTGGACATGGACACAGACACCATGGGGCTAGATTTTCAGAGGTATTTGGATACCTCAAAAAAAAATCAGAATGCTGCCTAGTGGGATTTTCATAAGTACCTGAGGCCTGGTCTAGGCTAGACCAGGCAGGTCAATTTCAGGTACTCAAGTCCAGCTATGCAAAATGTGTAGCTGGAGTCGACTTATCTTAATCTGACTCATGGCAGCGTCCACAGAGCAGGAGGCCAATAGCAGCTACCCTCGGCACTTGATTTACGGATCTACATTAGATCTGCTAAATCAAATGCTAGAAGATCAACCTCCCTAGTGTAGACATGCCTTAAGTAATTTAGGGAGTGAAAGGGAGTTAGGCCCCTAACTAACTTAGGCACTTCTGAAAATGACATTAGACACCCAGCTGCATTTAGAGCAGTGTTTCTCAAAGTGATCTGTGAAACCACTTTGAGAAACATGCTAACTGGCCGTGCTGGTTTGTTTACTTACCAGTGCTGCGGCCAGGCTCCAGTTCACTGTTTGCAGCCAAGGCAGACCACAAGAAGCAGCGTGGTCCAAGCCGACACTTCCGCAGCTCCCCTTGGCTGCAAATGGTGAACCAGAGCCAATAGGAGCCGCGAGGCTCCGTGGCCGCGGCGTTGGTAAGTAAACCAACTGACGTGGCCAGTTAGCATATTTCTCAAAGTGGTTTTGTGGACCACTTTGAGAAACACTGATCTAGAGGCACCTAAAGAGTTGTAATTAGCTGATTAAGAAGGATGATTTTTGCTCAGTCTCATATCAAATTAGTTTAAAAAAAATTTTAACACAAGAGTTTCCATACTGGGTTGGATCATTGGTTCATCATGGCCAGTGTCCTGCCTCTGGCAGTAGCCTATTACCAATGCTTCAGAAGGAAGAACACCACATACAGAATTTTGTGCTAAGCAGTGCATCTTGTACATCGAGAAATTCCTTATTCCAGGAGTGAGCAGCATATACTCTGCTTTGCACTTTCTCTGGGCTTCAAGAAAGGGATCATCATCCGTTAGGACCAGGAGGTCATATCCCACAATTGCCATGGTGGACTTTGATCCTTAACATTGTCCTTAAACACTGCAGTTTTTCATGCATCCCATGCTCCAACAAGCCCCAGAAGGCCAGACTCTCATTCTCACAAGGAGTTCCATTAACATGAGCATTACACACAGGAATGAGGGTCTGCAAAAGTGCATCCCTTTGCAGAATCAGGGCTTATGATGGCATTATGCAGCCATCTTCCAAGGCCTCTTCCTGCAGTCTTTAATCAAGCAAGAAACCAATAAGACATTTTGTCTCTATGACAAACTCTTAAGGTGTGTCTAGACTACAGGGTTTTTCTGAAAAAAGTTGCCTTTTTTCCAAAAAACTTCCCCTGCGTCTAGACTGCTGCCGCGTTCTTTCGAAAGTAAATCGAAAGAACGCAGCAGTTTTTTCCACCGAGGAAAACCTCATTTTACGAGGAAGAACGCCTTTTTTTGAAAATGCTCTTTCGAAAAAAGGTGCTATGTAATGCAAACTGTGCTTTCTCAAAAGTACTGGTTGTAGTCTAGACGCTCTTTTTTGAAAGAGGCTTTTTCGAAAGTATCTTTCAAAAAAGCCTCTTTCAAAAGAGACTTGCAGTCTAGACATAGCCTTATTGAGTTCAGTGAGCTTCGTGTAAGATCCTGAAAGAACGCTTGCAGGGACTCTCTCATCATGTTTAAAATATTTTAAACTTTCTCTGTTGTTTATAATTACCCCACTATTATTTGAACTTTGAAATCTGTTCCTTCTTCCTGCTCCATAAAAAATGCTGGTATGTTATTATAGGGTTGCTTTTGGTTGGTGTGCTGTTGGCACTGATTTCTCTGTCAAATGTTTGACCAACCTCAGACAAGAAAGCATTGCATAAACTCCAAAGTGTTCTTATTAACAACAGTGACAGCAAAAAGGGTTTGAAGTATTTAGCTGTAGTAAAAGATACATTAAAAGGATACACAGCCTTTGCAAACAAATACGAAAGAGGAATAAAAAGAGTCACGCTGCTTAGCCCCCTGGACTTCAAACGCATTGCCCTACAGCAGAAGCAAGCAACCCCAAACAGAGATTCTTACTGGCCTGCAGGAAATCTAAGAAGTTGCCAGTCACACTATCATCTCCATTTCCCCTGCCTGCTTCTCTTCCATATTCTGATGACTGTTTATGAGCCCAGCTGTCATTCTTTGCACCAGGGAAAGATAGATGGGACACACCAACCGCAACCTAAGTGACCTTTGGATGTGACAAGATTTTTAGGTCAGTCCTGCTAAATAGAAGCCTGGGTGTATCGAGGCTCGCCTCAGGGTGAGATTTCCAGTGAATTTATTATCTCCCAATGCCCTTTGGACTGCTTCCCACCATCAAACACCATGGCAGCACTCGGAACAGGAAGAAATACATTAACTGGAATCTGATCGTTTTAAAAGGTTACAGCTGCCCAAATATAATTTAATTTCATACTTGCCCTTTGAGGGTTTGGTGTATATTTTCATTTTATGACTGCAAATGATAAAGCTCTTAAGATTCCAGGCAATAAAAAGGGAAGGGGAGGGGAAAGTATTTTAAGGGTTAGAAGTCTATTCAGTTCATACTCCATAAGTAAAGTGACAAATTTGCCTTTTTTTTTTTTTTAATCCAGCATTTCTCTCTCTTTTTGTCTCCATCCCTCGGTCTTTCATTTGATAGTGAAAAACAGTAAGTTCCACTGGAATCAGACCTGTAACACAGGCCACCGAGAGATGGCCTTTGGCTTGCAAGCACACAGTGATGTAGTACCCATAAAGGCTCTGATTTAGGAATGTGTCCCTACTCAGCACAGCACTTAAGCACTGTCTAACTTGAAACCAATGGGTCTTAGGTAGTTGCTTAAAAGTTAGCCATCTGTGTATGTGCTTTCCAAAATTGGAGTCTGAAACTGTTTTGGCTTTGAAATGCTCTTTCAGGAATGCTGACAGGTGTGGGATGAGGGGGGAAAGAGGGCCACTGCACCGGGCCCGATGATTCAAAAGGGTCCACATCTCTCGGCTGCTTCCACTGCTACTGCGGAAATAGCCAGAGCCCTGGGCCCTTTAAATCACGGCAAAGGGACTATCCTCTTTCCTGTCCACTTCCATTCATATGAAAGAGTGTAACATTGCTTTCTGATTGTTTGAATAACTTAAAGAATATGGGCTAATGTAATAATTCGAATGGTAGAGTAATAGCTTCAGAGTTTTTCTGAGATTAACTTCAAAATATTCTAGAGACATTTTTTCAAGTGCTATTCACTTTTTTTCTATTTGAAATTTTTGATCTTAAAATTGTTGGTAAAAAAAAACTTGCTCAAAAGCGAAGGGCCATTTAAGTGGCTATTTGCTGACAGCCTCACTCTCTCTGACACAGGAGCTTGCATGACTCTGAGATGGCTCTTCAGGTTTTCTGGTGCATGTTAGGTAAAATGTTGAGAACCCTTGATTTCCAGTGACTTCAACATGAGAAGAGGACATGAGGCACTTCCTAAAGCAACTTTCAGGGCTAAAAGGTATTGCAGCAAGTAATACCACACATTTATCTCGGACACTAGTATGTACCATAATTTGCTACCTAAGTTTAACATACTGAAAGTTACTTCAACTATTGTTCTATCTTCCTTTTGTATAGAACACTTCAGATTTTAAAAAGAAAACTAACAAGCTTTTACGCTGGCCTCTGTGGCTGATCTTGCTTGTAGAATATAATCCAAGCACAACTCTAGAATCCAAAGAAATTAGGTATTTTACCGTTTCGAACGGTGCCTAATGTTAGCCTGGGTCTGTAGCTGATGCTAAAAATATTCTGACATGAAATAGTTAGGCTGAAAGGAACCTAGGTACAACAGAGACTAACACAGGATGTGATTCAGATTCAAAGAAAGTTTAATGGACTTTGCTATCGTTATTAATGGGTGTACTCAGTATCACAGGCTTTTCTCCTTGATTATACATTTGTACCCCTTATTTCCTTATAGATTTAAAGTGATCTTGAACGTCAGAGACAAAAGAATTGCAGTGAAAAAACAGAAGTAATACAGCATCTTTCTAGATAGATGCCATAAATTTTTAATTAATATATTATACAGTACTATAAATGAAATAGCTATAGTTGGGCATCACAAGTATAGCAAGACTCCAGATGAAAATGTCTTCCTGTTGTAATATTTGGGATGCATAAAATGTTCTGAATTAATTTGCAGAGCTAAAGTGCAAATTTACACTGTCTGTGGGTCAGCTTTTCTTATTTCGCCAGACAAACCTTGAAAAGTGTGTCTGTCAGCGACTTTCAGGTTTCCTGTGTGTTTTCTCTCATGTGGTTTTGGGGATGCACCATAAATATACACTTTTGGCAAAGCTCAGTTTGAAGACAATGAATCTGATGGATATCCCCAAAAATGTGCTAATCTGACTCAAATTTTCATGTTTTGTGGGAAGCCTATAAATCTCCAGCTTCTAGCTTCACAACAAATCCTCCCTCAACCAGCCAAACTCCACTCAGTGTGGTTTCACATTTCACCCCCCCCCCACGCCTCCATCTTCACCAACAGTGTGCTCGTGATTACATAAGTTTTTGCATGATTATATAACCTTCTTTGCAGCAGTAGCAGCAGCTCTGTGAAGAACAAACGACATTCTAGGAAAACCAGTGATGTAAGCTAACTCCAAAACACATTGTTCAAAATATGTAAAGGGCAAAATACCTTTTTGTTTGTCTGTGTGAATTTGTATTCTTTGATGCAGATTTTTAAAGAATAAATTAATTCTAAGAGCGTGAAAGGAACCAACCAAAACAATTCAGAAGTTTAGCACAACTGCCCATATGCAAACTGGTTGTTTTGTTCACCTTTATTTCATATCCTATACATAAGGACAGCTATTTTCCCTTTACTCCCTAAGAACTACTTTGTGGCTCTGCAAGGCTATTCTCAGGCCATTTCTCTGGATTTTGGATAGAGGAATATACTACAGGTTTTATCTCCCTTAACTGGGACTCTGTGGCCTGTTCCTGGACATGGTATAGGGAGGTTGGACTATAGGGCAGGATTAGCAGGGGGGGATGGAGGGGTGGGCCTTGTGGGAGGGCGGGGCTGGCAACTCAGCCCGGAGCCCTGGTGGGGAGGGAAGGGGAGGAGCAGCAGGGACTTTCAGCCCCTGGGCTGGACAGCAGCAAGGGGCCAACAGCTACAGCTGCAAAGCACCAGCCCCGGCTGCAGAGCTTGGGGGCCAGCAGTTGCAAAGCTCCAGCCCCAGCTGTGGAGCTCGGGGGCAGCGACAGTAGCCATGACGCTCCAGCCCTGGCGGAGCTACTATATTGAATGAAACTTTTTTTAAATTCTGGTGGTAAAACATAAAGACAGATCATTTGGAATGTTTATAATGAGGGACAATGACGGGGATATATGATCAACTACGCCCAATCTGGAACCCTGTTTTTAATACCATGAACGTGAAAGGCCCCAGATTTTTAGAACAGTCCAACAGACTGGGGAGCCACGGCCGGGCAGGCAGCAACAGGGCTGGACTGATGCCCTAGCCAGGGGCAGCAGGGCAGCACAGGCCATATTGAGAAGGACCTCCACTGGTCTGGCAAATCCCCTTGTTCGGGACCTGTCAGGTCTCAAGGGTGCCGGACATGGGAGGTCCAACCTGTAGCATTAAGTTCTTGAAGCTCAACCAATTTTTTTTTCTGACCTCTTCTGCTATCAAGGTACATCTGGTGTTGGAAAGCTCCCAAAGGGATGCTCAACTGATGTTCAGTTTAGATATGTGAAAGGAACTCTCGCCACTTCTAGTACTCATATAACTGATGATGCAATGATGGAAAATGACTGGAATAAATGTTCTCATTTAAGATTCTGTTGGACTGTTCTAAAAATCTGGGGCCTTTCACATTCATGGCATTAAAAACAGGGTTCCAGATTGGGCGTTGTTGTTCATATATCCCCGTCATCGTCCCTCATTATAAACATTCCAAGTGATCTGTCTTTATGTTTTACCACCAGAATTTTAAAAAAATTTCATTCAGTATAGAAGCCTTCTCCTCCCAGTTCAATTTGCAGCTGAAAACACTCCTTGGTAGGACATTGCATAAGTGAAGTCTGTCACATTCCAGTCTGAAAACAGTCTTCTGTGGACTGCTAGAACTACTTATGATGTCAGTCGCTTGAGTAATATTCATCTAAAATTAATGCCTTATAAATAATCAAAGAAGAATCTGCTTCAGCCTGTCAGACTAACCCAAAAAGAAAAAGTATAACATTTTTACAAGAGAAAAAAAATTAAGGAAGACCTGACCTCTCAAGTATACTTGCCAGGCAGTTACACACTCCTGCTTGCATGACCTATTTTCCCCTGCCCATTGCATGGAGAAACTCCAATCAACTGGCAGGTGATATACATTTCTTGGAAGTTAGAAATACTACTGCAAGTATTTTGATACCATCACAAGGTGTCTGTACATTTTAACAGAAGTCAAATCTCTGAAGATGTTGTAATACAACTCGTTTCACGTGTCAGTCCACAAAGGACTATATGGTCATGTTCTGTGATGTCGCTTTAACATATGCATTGTATATACTGACCTACACTATTGAAGAGAGACAGAGAGAGAGAAAATGGAAACATAAGCTACTACTGAGTAATTATTTAAGAGTTTTTAAAACGTTTATCAATTTTGAGTTCCCATGTTGAAAAACATAGGGCCAGATTTTCAAAGGTGGTGGACATGTACAGCTCCGATGACTTACATTTGGCCTTATAGAAAATAATTCTCTTACTGCTACAAACAAGCTACGTACTAGTTACAGCACATGGCAATCAAATCCCCTATGGTTTGAACTGTATTATTACAGTCAGTACAATGTAAAGTTGCAGAAATGTTTAAGTTTACTTTTTTTTTCTTTAGCTTGCGCGAGTCAAGGAGAAAGAAAGAGACAGAACAAAGCAAAGGGGGAAAAGGGAGGACAAACGGGGAGGGGGGAAGAGCAAAGGGGATGTCATAAGAGATAAGGAGAGGGGAAGAAAAAGAAAATAAAGTATATGTGCAAGACAAGAGACGGAACGGGATTGTGCTGTATATCAAGTATTCTGCTAGTATGTAATGAGACCACATGATGAAGCTGAAGGCTGGCAAATATGAAAATAGCATGAAAAAGACATTGCTTGTGCTATTTCCATTGTCCAAATGTCAAACACCTTCTGGGAACCCTAGGGGTGGTAACAGTCATGTAACCATCTCTTAACAAGTTCTTCCTAAAGGGGATTTCTTGAAAACTGCTGGGCTCTGAGTCTAGCCCATATGGACTTGGAAAAGTCAGAAAAAACGCTGGCTGCACTTTTTCAGGCCTATTTGCATATGTTCTTTAGTATGCAGAATGTCTCTGTATGTAATTGAATTGTTGTTTTTTCCTCTATTAATACATATGCAAATGAGTCACTACTGCAGCTGTGCTGTATTAATCATATGTGTGCTTCTGTCTGTCTGCCCTGCAGGCTCAGGGTTCGGAGGGAGGGGGAAGAGGGAATTCAGGCTCTTTAACCTACAAGAAAACTCACTCATGCAGACAGAGGTCTGCTAGCAAACAGCAGGCCCAAGTTACAACTGAAATGAAGATAGGCTGATTGTTTTTCACTCTGTATAGATATGGATGGTATCTGAAAGTTACGCAGAAAAAATTGTTAATTTAGATAAAATGAACATGCTGTAATGGCTAATGCTTTCCCCTGGGGGAAAAAGTCAAAATCTGACATTCCAGAAAATATTCCTTATCGTGTATTTATTATCTGTGCGTATATCTGTTCCCTAGATATATGTTCAGACACCCATCATTCTGTGGAAAATATGAAGCATTTACCTATGTACTTTCAAAATTATCAACCTCTTTCAGAGAATGGCAAGTTGCTGATAAAATAATGTGATGGATTTGTTCATTCTTGTCTGCTTTGAAAAAATATATTGGTTTGCCTGTAAAATTGTATAACTTGATATCAAAGGCAAGCATGGGCTACTTAGACACCAACTACAAAGAACAAGATTTACTTGAGTTGATACATATAGTTGATTCTTTCATGGTCTATTCCAGTCTCTAACTCTCAGCAACTATCCTCAGTGTAAGGACTAATTCCATTCTGATGCTATAACAATTTGGGGGGAGATAATTTGGAGGGTTTTTTTTCTTTCAGAAACGTATAGCTTGATAAAAACAGAAACTGCCAACTGATTACATATCCCATAGGGACATAGAGCCTCATGGATCACTAAATCCAGTCCCCTGTTATTGCATGCAACCCTGTCAGATAATCCTATTCATAAATTTTACTGAAACTTTGTGTGTTTTAATGGACTGTTTTTACATTGCTATTAATAGTTTCATTATTAAACATAAATATCCATATGTAGCAAATTCTAGGGACATTTCTGCCACTCATGGGGCCAGATCCTCATTTGGTTTAAAAGGATGTAGCTCCAGTCACCTCAATGGAACTACACTCCAGCTGAAGGGTTGGGCCTTAAAATGGACATTTAATGCACAGAGGGTGGTCAACATACTTATAAAATCAGAAATAAATGAAGGGCTAGATTGGGAAGCACAGAATCTATGCTAATGTATCTTTAAAACCTATGTAATGGGACAGAACATATAAATGTATATATATTATATATAATATTTCTCTTATTGTTATCATTTTTTCTGATGGCTGTCAAAACATGCATATTAATATAAATGAATATAGTGAACTAATGAGTGAATGGACGGCTGCCATCTTTTGGTTATGCTAATGAGAAATGCTGCAGTAAATTTACTTAGCTTTTTTTTTCCCAGATGCATGTGCTCATGGATGGAAACCTAATTTTGCTTTTTTTTCCCCCTTCAAGTGAACTGTACCAGTTTTATAATGCTGCAGTTAAACTGGGCATAAATGATTCACTCCCCCACAAATTAAGCTATACTCCTAACAGCGAGGTCAGGTAAAGCAGAAAAACAAACGTTGAAGGAACTGTTAGCTCTAACCACTGAAAAGGCTTGGATGGTGTTTGAAGCTACTTACTGTCCTCCGAATATAAAGAATGACCCCATAGAGCTAAAAATTGCTCATCTTCATGAAGGCAAAGTGTTGAGGATATTATTATCACAAAGAGGTAATGGGTATAGATTGTATAGCAAAAGAACAATGGATAAAGTTCTGCCACCTCTTGGCTATATTATGCAGGAACAATAACAGACCGCAAGGATTGTTTTCCTGACACTGAGAAATTATTCAAAGGCATTTGTAACCCTGTGAGATGCAGTCTTGAACATTGAGAGCTTGACTGTATTTGTATTCAGAACAGTCAATTACAATGGTTAGACAGTTTTTCATGGGCTTCTTGGATGATTTGTAGGTGGCTGTTGTCAGACAGGAACGTAATTGTTTAGGGTGGCCAAAAATGGGATTGTAACTACAGATAAGGGGGAAAATCTAGGAAAACAAAAAAAAAACCCTTTGAAAATCGTGATCAGTTCCTGCTAGTGAGATGTATGAAACACCATGGAACAGACTCTCAAGCATAATGGTGGAAGTCTCATCACTTGAGACATTTCAAACTAAACTGCACAAAAACTATACATTAGAGAGAGTTCACCTTATTGAATGTTCCATATTAGCAAGTGGAAAGTGAGAGAGATGGACTAAGTAATCCCATTAGTTTTTGCCATTTCTCTTATACTATGAATGCCATGAGATGAGTGAAGAACAATAGATGAAAATGTGTTCTCCGACACAACTGGGCAGTCTTTGCCATTTATTTGAATTTCATGTGTATCAGGTATTTATATAATAAATGTATATAATACATCAATGACAGTTGGAACAGTCTATCTTTTGATTACAACCATTATGAAGACATACAGAGTAGACAGGTTTTTAATTCTGTGTATATCCAGGAACAGACATGAATCATCCAGCTAAATTGGACTTATACGAGATGTAGATACCTTGGGCTATATTTTCAAAAGGAAAGCCCAAACAGACCTTTGTCCCCATTCAGGCACTTCAGTAAAAGCCAGATCTTCAGAGGTGCTCAACACTCATGCTCCTCATCTAAAAACTTGGCCATTTTGGTGCCTAAATGAAAGCTGAGCTCTTCTGAAAATGTGGTAAAGACTACAGAAGCTGAGTTCTTTTAAAATGTATGCCTCAGTATGCATCTTCTAATACCATTTGAAGAAGAAGTTGTGCTAGGAATGGAAAATGAACCTGATTACTAATGGAGCAAAGTGGAATTTGCAGAATAATTTTCTTCTAACACTGGTAGGGCCAAGTCCCATGAGTAGTCTAGTGGATTTCAGTAAGGTTACTCAAGAAAGTAAAGTGAACAGGTTTCAGACTTTACTGTTGAGAAATCCAGTCAAACTGCTTTCTCATCTGCGTATTTTTTAACACAAGCTTTTTCTTCTCTGTGTAATAACAAGTTTGGTGTCACAGTTGCACACCACCAACAAGAAAGCACCATCTCCTGTTCCATGCTAAGATGATGAGGAAACGTTTGGTGCAGGAAGACTGTGAATGTATTTTTCCCATGAGCAGATGTTTGAGTGGAGTGTATATTACATCATACCGTCAAGTCATTTTGAACAGAGGAAAAACGCCCAAACAATGACAATATACAAGCAGCTTTCATTATGCATTCATCATCATCTTTCAATACAGCTATGTGAATGTGTTGTGTTTGTATTACAGCCAATGAATCACTGTCATTATTAAGTTTAAAAAAACTAGGCTTATTTATTCTTCAAAAAGGAGACTGAAGGGGGACCTGAAAATTGTCTTCTAATGTATTTATGGCAGTTGTAAAGAGGACTGTGACCAACTGTTCTCCATGTCCACTGAAGGTAGCAGAAGAACTAATGGGCTAATCTGCAGCAAGGGAGATTTAGGTTAGATAGTATGAATTCTTTTTCCGACTATAATAGTAGTTAAGCTGTGAAATAAGCTTATCAGGGATGTTGTGGAATCTCCATCCCTGGAGCTTTAAGAACACATTTAGGCAAACGCCTGTCAGGGATGATCTAGTTTAATTCATCCTGCTTTAGTGCAGGGAGCTCAACTTGATGACCTCTTGAGGTCCATTCCACCTCTAAATTTCGTTGATTCTATCACTACTTCATTATCAGACAACCAAGCTGGGAAATCTGAACTATTCAAATTCCCAATACAGAATCTTCTCACCGACCCCTATATGAAGACATGGGTTTTGTCATGCACTCAGGAGTCAGGCTTGTCAGAAGTGATAGCAACAGAACCCATCTCAGACAGAATTCACTCAGGCTGTCTGGAAACATCTCGTTCATGCTAGGCACGTTCAAAGGCTTCAAACTGGTATAAATTATGCCTACTGTAATTGTATATTCACTTTGGATGTATCTACACTTCGAGCTGGAAGAAGCAATTTCCAGCTGAAAGGCACATACATGTGCCAGCTTTGATCGAGTGAGTCAGTTCAAAACGGAATAAAGCCAGGGTGGCACAAGTGACGTGGGCGGGACTAACTGCATCAAGTCTGTACCTAGCCTTTCAAGAGGGACTGGACTTGGTGTGGCTAACCCCTCCCACCGCTCATGCCACCACGGTTACACTCCGTTCCATAAGTTACCGGTGCATATGTGAAAGTGCCACCTTCTAATAAGCTATACACTATAGCATGTCTTTGAAATCATCAGCTTTATTAAATCCAAAAGTCCCAGATATCCTGAAGTCAGTTCTTGTTCATTTGAATTGGAACCACCATTCACCACTATCATCTACAAATATAACCCTCTTTTTCTCTGCACTACTCTTTGGCAAAAGTACTTAAGGGACTATAACTTTTGAATCTAAGCCCTCAATAGGGGAAACTCACCCAAACCCCAAGACATGCTCCTAATAGAACCTGATGGAACATTTCACATAGTTTGGGGCTGAATCCCTTTGATGAATCACAACAGTAACAGTGAGAAACTGATAACGACCTTTTATAAAGTGAAGTTAGTGGGACTGAAACATGCTAGGTTGACAGTCCTGAAAACTAGAGTCTCTTTGGCCTAGATCCTCTACGTTATTTAGGCACCTGACTCCAATTAATTTCAAGCATTTGGGCCACATCTCCTAATGGGAGTAGGCGCTCAAATACCTCTGGGGATCTGAACAAAAGAGACTTAAGTCCGTCGTCTTTCACTTCCCCTGTTGAAATGTCCATAAAAGAGCACATTGTTCTTCAAAGCCCATCTAAAGTAGTGGATAAATCCTTGGGAACTGAGATGCTCTCAAATCCAGGTTTGAGCACAGATTAGGTTAATTCCAACTTCTCCAGCATGGACCTAGCATCTATTTCAAACCTGACCTAGAGAACCATCTCTGTGAATGTGAGGGTAGTACAGTCTCCTTGCTGAAACTGCCATTAAGGGCAACCAATTAGTCCTAACTGTGCCTGACATTGGATCTGGGGCCCACATGGAGAACTTGGGGAGAAGACAATAAGGGAGGGATTCAAATTACTCCCAACCTGAAATTAGCAGGGCTTTCAAAACAAAGGCTACACCGTCACTGATCAAAAAGATGGGCTTTTCTTGGGCAGGGGGATAATACATACACTAACTATCCCATTGTAAGAACATAGTGAAGATAAGGCTCTTTAATTTTGCAGTGGTAAACAAGTCCAGGGGAACCAGATGTGAGAGGCAGAGTGCTGAATTCACCTAGCTCCCAGGATGGAAAGACTGCAAGTACTTTGTCTTCACTTTGGGTTTTGCAGTGAGCTAACAACCACACATTTGTTATCCTGATCTTAAAAACCAAAACCCCTTTGCACTGATGAAGGAAAAGCCAGAAGGCACCTGACTGTGAAAAAATCTCTTCCTGTTCCTTGCCTTGAGATTGCATCTATTTCTTCGATCTCCCCAGAGCACCACTTAAGTAGTCTTAGCACATAAAGCCTGAAAAAGCAGCATAAGAAGAAAAGGGGAGAGAATACATCTCTTGGGTAGAGATGTAAGCAAATAGTCGAGTTGACTACTCACTTCCCCCACCCTTGCTGCCTCTGATACAGAGGCAGCAAAGGGGGTGGGAATTGGGAGCTGGCTTAAAAGCTGATTCCCTCCAGCACTGTCTCCACGGTGCTGCCTGCCATCCCCTCTGCCCCTGCACTGCTACCAAGGGCAGAAGCTGCTCCTGGGACCCCTCCGTGGACAGGGGCTGCTGGACCTGGCAGGACTGAGCAAGCCTGGCTCAGTCCCAGCTTGCGCCGGGTCCGGGACCTACCCCTGCTCTGGCTCTACATTTCAAATGTAGCAAGACCCAGGCTGCCTGCTCCCTGTTCACCCGGCTCCTACTACATTTAAACTGCAGAGTCCCAGCGGGGTAACTCCTGGACCTGGCGTGAGCCGGGACTGAGCAAGCTTTCCTTTCTTGACTAATCGTGTAGTCAATAAAAAATGTATCGACTACACAATTAGTGAATTACCCACCTCTTAAAATCCTTACCCTTGGGGCTAGCAGATAGGGGTTTAAACCAGGGTGTTTTCCCTGAGATATCATGATTACATATTATGCAGATGAATTTCTGAAGTGAGATGGTCCGCTCTGCCCAGTGGGCCCACAGACTATACCCACTGCAAACTCATGGATGCCATTTGAAACTGTTCTGAGACCAGCAATTCATTGTACATGGGCCACTGAGGAGATGCCATGAATTAAAATGGGATTTGAAGTGTTTCCTGAAGGCCAAAATGCTTTTTAATTCCATTATCTATACCGGGGTGGGTAAATACTGGCTCATAAGGTTGGATCTGGTTCCCCAGGGTTAGCCCCTGGCGAGCCAATGTCATTATATTTACCTGCGTCTCTGCTCTTACAGGCGATCGCAGCTCCCGTTGGCCATGGATCGCCATTCCCAGCCAATGGAAGCTGCGGGAAATGTTGTCCCGGTCCGGGGGGGATATTGCTCAAAAAGGTTTCCTAGTACACTCAGAGGCTTCTCTGAAAAGCCCAGTCTTGATCTCTATGGCTAAGGGAATTAGACATCCATTTTCCTGACACTGGTGGGTTCCCAAACTCTGCTCTATCCCCAGCCCAAATCACAGGTGAACAAGTGAACCAGGAGCCTGCTCAGTGCTTTCCCTTTCTTTCATGCTCCTTAGCATAGGGACAAGATGCTTTGGGTGCTTTACAATCCTTCATCCCCTAAGATTATCAGAAAGTTTTAATTAAACCAATAGTATCCACCCAAAGTCACATTTTTCCAAGATGGAATGGACATTGTTAATCAGCATACTTTAACTCAGTTCTTACTGAGTTACTGTCCAAGCCTGGTCCTGAAATGAACTAATCAGACTCACCTAACCCCCTTTAGCACTGTAATTTTTTTAAAATTATAGATCAAATCTGAATCACTGCTGACTAAGGAGCTGTAGACATACAAACTTCTGCTTCCTCAAATGCACATGAGTGCATGCTGGGCAACGTAACCTCAACTGTACATATAATGCAGTAAAAATTAGCTGATACCATTCAAGAAAAAGATCTTGGAGTCATCATGGAGAGTTCTCTGAATATATCTGCTCAATGAGCAGCAGCAGTCAAAAAAGCAAACAGACTGCTAGGAACCATAAGGTAAGGGGATTGATATCACAGATATCAATGATGCCACTATATAAATCTATGGTAACTCACACCTTGAATAGTGTGCGCAGTTCTGGTCATCCCCTCTCTAAAAAGATATATTTAAATTGGAAAAAAGTACAGAGATGGGCAACAAAAATGATTAAAGGCATGGCGAGCGATTAAAAAGACAACTTAGAAAAGAGATGACTAAGGGGGGGATATGACAGAGGTTCATTAAATCATGACTAGTCTGGAGATAGGGAATAAAGAAGTGTTATTGATCCTTCACATAATACAAGAACCAAAGGTCACCCAATGAAATTAATAGACAGGTTTAAAACAAACATAAATAAGGAAGGACTTTGTCACACATTTCATAGTAAACCCATGAAACTTTTGCAAGGGAATGCTTTTGAACTGTGTTAAAAAAGAATTAGATAACTACATGGAGGACAGAACCATCAATCGCTATTAGCCAAATGGTCAGGGACACAACCCGTTATTCTGGATGTCCCTAAATCTCTGAATTCTAAAAGCTGAAACAGAATGGTTTCTGTTCACTCACTCTGAAACATCCGGCACTGCGCACTATCAGAAGATAGAATACTGGGCTAGATGGATCACTAGTCTGATTTAGTTTCGCCATTTATATCCATTTATGTTCTCATTCTTACCTACCTCCATTTTGCTTTCCTTTTTTTTCCTCCTTCCCTTGTGTGTGTGTGTGTGTTTGTGAGTAAGATTGAGAGAGAGAGAGATGTGACTATTACAAGAACTTGATCGCAGCTAAAATTTCCCAGAAGTCATTTCAGGAGAATGACATGCTTGCATTATTTTTATAGTCTCCAGGACTTCTAAACTGCCCTTGGTATTTGTAGCTCACAGAATCAGAAACTAATACACATGTTTTTTCAAGCAAAGCTGCATGGTGGTACATGCAGTGTGTCAATCAGAATTGTCGCTCATCCTCTCTTGTGCTGTCCAAACTGACTGCATGAAGTCGTTTGCCCTAGTTCTAATAATCGAACCTAGATCAAGACTGTGACTTCACACCTGTAGTTTAAAATGGTTGAACATTTCCAAGCAGATATAAAATACATCCCACATGGTTTGGTGCCATAGATAGTAAATGGAGGAACAAACCTGCAGTGGTGAACTGGTCTTACACACATGCGCATCCACACACACACATGCAAAGTCAGACAAGTTTTTGCAAAAAGTTATTTTGGATTTGGATCCCATTTGTGAATTCTGATTTTGGCCCATTTCTAGCAGCAAACCATAAATATAACATAAAATTATCATAAAAATGACATAAAAAGATGAGACTATCTAGAAAACTCTGATTCTGATCTATGGTCAGATTTCAAACACCCTCAGAGTTAAGATTTGTACCCAGGGTTTTGAATCAGGCACATCTCTAAATAGATCTGGGTCCCAGAGTAACTCTTAACGTGGCTCAAACAAGATTCTGTAGTGGTTTGGTAACATAATGTTATAATTGCATAGTGTGTTAAATTGGTATAATTACTAATTATCTACATTATTGTAGCACCTAAATATGCTGGGTTCCTTAATACTACGTAGGAGGACATAGTAACCACGCTAAAGAGCTTATAGTCTAAAGACACAATCACATTCAGTGAATTTTAAGCAGTTTGAAAGTGCTTGTCAGGAGAGGGCTCATCTAGGGTTGCCAGATGGTTTCAACAAAAATACCGGACGCACTTGACATTACATCACAATCTACATTACATCTTATTTAGAAAATACTAGAATTTATATTTTCTCATTTATATTTTCTCAATTTGTTTCCTGAACAGAAAGCTCAAATACTGGACTGTCCGGTTCAAAACCGGACACCTGGCAACCCTAGGCTCGTCTAACAGTGTGTTTCCCTTTGCTGGTTTATATGTAACCAATCTTTATGACTTGTCTCAGAAAGATGTAAACCAAAAAGGAAAACAACTTGGTTTTGACTGTGAAGAGTGAATGTTCAAATCTAAAAATAAAAATTAATATTGGTGTAAAACTAATCTTCCCCAGAGGGAAAAACAAAACAAAAACCTCAAGATGGTTCAGATCTAAGCTTCAATGTACAATTTAAAAGAAAAGGGTGTGCCGAAAACATTGTTTTGTTGTGCTCTAATGAAAAAGAAAACAGTTTTCCATAATTACTTAACCTTTGCCTCTTCTGCATTGTTTCCAGACTTACCTGCAGTTGGAGTGGGCCTAAGCCTGGTGTTGCTGCGGCAGCAGCTGCCATGGTAGTTGGGATCAGCTGAACAGGGTAAGGGTCACCTAAGTAAGAGAATAATAGAGGCGTCAGCACCTTTTATCTACTCTCCACCTGCAAATTAAACTCCTGCATTCACTCTTTCCAAAAGCCTTCTTTTGTGTGCCTTGCAGAGGCCTAATGAAAAGCTCTATTGTGAAGCCTTTTACTAACACTCTCTTCACAATTCTGGCTGAGAGAGGAATGTGAATAAAAGGCACAAGCAATTAAGGCGGAAACCTCATCCTTTTTCATGATGTATTTAGGGAAATGGAAAAAAAAGTGCACACTGATCAGAGGGCTGCACTTAAAAAAAAATTTTAAAAAGAGAAAGAAAAAGAAAAGGAGAACAGTGCAACCTTGATAAGATCACAGTATTAGAAAGGGACAAATTTACAGGCTGCTCCAAAATATGAAGTTAACCAAACTGAGATCATTGTTTGTAAACCAAATAGCACACAGATCAAACTTTAGGATCTAAGTGAATAAAAATGGCACTCTCTCGAATTCTGTATTTTCTTTTGGTAGAAGCAATCTTGCTTTACAGATGGAGACTCCAATTCTGCAAAAGGTAAAAGTGTGTGAAATCAAAGGGACTACACACAAATGTCAGAAGTCCCCTCACACGGATCCCTTTACAGGACTGGCACCTTAATTTAGTTTCTTACCAAAAACAAAGATAACTAAACCTTAGGGTCCTACTGTGCTAGCTAGACACTGCATAGAAGTTAAAAAAAAACAACAACTTTCAGACAACTTTCATTGGAAAATGTCCATAATAGAAAGAACAAAAAAGGCAACCCCTCCCCCAACAAACAATAGTTCAGGAGAGAGATATTTCACTGTAAAAAAGGGCACTTTTGATTTGCTTTTAAATGTCTGACTCTTAAATGAATTCTATGCTTGTCCACCTACTAATGAAACCAACTGGAAAGTTGGAGCTGCAAGCTTAATAGAAACGTTCCATGCGTTATATTCCTTGCCCAAAATGTTTAAAAGCTTTCCACTCAATTAATAAGGATCATCGGACCATTCATGCATGGCCCAATGATCTGCTAACAGATATGATTAGCATGGCATAGAATAAGCCATTTAAGACCATGGTGGACACAGAACATTTTATTAGATAGGCACTCTACAAGGTTGCAGTTCATTTGATTAAGCGGACACAATAAGATTCCTTCCAGGATTATACTTTCTTGAGCAAATTGATAACAGAGCAATTTAAAAGGCCATATAGAATGCTGTATGCCACAATTATGATGATGAAATGATATATTTGTGATGACATCAAGTGAAAGTCCCAGGAAACATGAAACAGGGGAGAAAAGCACTCTTCATACTTTGAAAATAGTATAAATAGGCTGTGTTATAAAATTTGGGACATTGCTTTCAGGAAAGCCACTTTATTGAAGAATCTCAGTGGTTCATAAACATTTAAGCCCCACAACTCCCCTGTGAGTTGTGTTAGTATTATTAAACTAATTTATAATTAGGTAAGCTGTGACAGAGAAAAAATAAAGCCCTTATTCAGCAACAGAGTTAAGCACATACTTATCTTCAATAGTACTTATGTGTACACTTAAAGTTAAGACTGTACTTAAGTTCTTTGCTGAACTGGGGTCTAAATTATTTTCTCTAGGACACATAGTCAAACAGTGTAAGAACCAACACTCAACCCAGAAATCCTGACTGCCCCTCAATTTCTGCATCAGCCACTAGTCACACTTCTTCTTCTTCTTCTTCTTTTATACATACAAAGGGTTTCCTAATTTGGTTTTGATTTTTAATCACACCATGCTACTGTTCCACATTTTCCAATATCTCCTCAATTTCATTTAGGATTCCATTTCTTGTTTAATATCTTTGACTTCAAGTTTTCTAATCTAGCCCATCACCCACAGATGAAAGCATCTTGTCTTAAATACAGCTAAGAAACCCCCCTTCCCCACCCGAAAAAATAACAGACTCAACATTCACCGTTTTGTGCTACTCCCAACACCACAAGAACCTCAAAGGAAAATTCCAGTTTCATTCTGAATGACTTCTTTCTAGAAATGGATAGATTGGGCAAGTGCCAGCCATAAAAGAAACCAAAATTATTTTTTTCTCAGTTCCAAAGAGAGGAGCAATGAATACTGATGTGCATTCAAGTGAACTTCTAAAAACACTAAAATTTGTGTGGGCCAGGATCTTGTGTACTCCATGATTCCATGGTCATTATTATTATTGGTTGTTGATACAGTTCCAGGACCCCAAAACAATTTTTAAGAACAATACATATACAACAAAGTTTAGAAAGTTTTTGCGGCCCTACTGTGAATCTTTTAGAAAACACAATTTTCTGTTACTTCAGTGTTACTGTGTCTTCCTACCATTATGCCCTGGGATTTTAAAATTTCTTTTATTAAGAGAAGTAGCCTTTGTGTACTTACTGTAGGCTTTTGTTTCTTATAAGATTTCCCACCATTGCAAATCCTGTGGCTAGTCTATTCTTATACTCCATTATTTCAACTGAGCTAATTTAAGAAAGATGGGAAAGTTTCAACCCCGTACAGTAATGAGTAGAGATGTAAGCAACTCATTGACTATCTAATATGCAGAAGCTAATCGGACAGTCGACTAGTGATGCAACTAGTCGCTTCCCCCTCCCATGCTGCCCCATGCTGCCTCTATCAAAGAGAGGCAGCCGGGGGGCCGGGGCAGAAGGAGGAGGAGCAGGAGCCGGTGCTGGGAGGAGCCAGCTTAAAAGCCGGTTCCCCCCAGCACTGTCTCCCTTGGGGGCAGGGTAGGTAGAGACACAGTGGGAAACGGCATGAGGGGGGATTGAAGCAGTCTCCACTTGTGCCACCTCTGCTGTGATTCTGCTTTTGAAATGCAGAAGAACCCCATGGTCTCTTGCTACAGTTCAAAAGTGGAAACCCTGCAGGGAGCGCGAGGCCAGCAGGGGAGTCCCCCACTGGTCCCATGCTCTCTGCGTGGCTTCCTTATGAAATGTACAAGAGCCCCACTGGGGCTCTTGTTCGTTTCAAAAGCAGAAGCCCTGCAGGAAGCCCTCTGGTCCTGCTCCCTGTGGGGCTTCCTTTTGAAATGTACAAGAGCCCCGCTGGGGCTCTTGTACATTTCAAAGGCTGAGGCACCACAGGGAGCGATGGGCCAATGGGTGATTCCCCACTGGCCCTGCGCTCCCTGTGGCACCTCAACCTTTGAAATGTACAAGAGCCCTGGTGGGACTCTTGTACATTTCAAAAGAAAGCCCCGCAGGGAGCATGGGACCAGCGGGGACTCCCCAGCTGCCCCCGCGCTCCCTGCAGGGTTTCACTTTTGAACTGTAGCAAGAGTCCGGCAGGGCTCTTGCTACAGTTTGAAGATGGAGGACTCTTACAGACTAATCAAACGGTCGATGGAAATCCCATCGACTATTCGCTTAGTTAATTAATTTATATTTAACATCCCTAGTAATGAGTAGACTTAATTGTGCTAAGAACTGCACACACACATAGCAAGAGCCTGTCTCTGTCCCTTAAAAAAAGGCAAAACAAACAGAGTGGGAGGGGAAAATAAGAGAGGGGAAGTGACTTGGCCAGTGAACATCACACAGCATGCCAGAAATCAGAACAAAACCTAGATCATTGCACTCAAAACCCAATACCTGCTCCCCCGGACCACACTGTCTCTCTAGTCCACATTGCTTCACCGAGTTGCTCTTAACATTTCTCCAGAATTGGCATTTAGATTTGTCTGAGCAGTTGTATAGGGAAATGCATTTCTTAAGCATTTTATTAATGCTTCAGTAAATGTCTTATTTTTAGATCTAAACGGGCCTTTTCCCAAGTGCTGGGAACTTTTTAGGAATGTGAAACAAGATAGCCTGCTATTAGAAACAGCTATTTCCCATCCATTCATAAACTTGTAGTACTCAAACTATCCACTCTCAAACAATAGTATTATACCAAAGCCAATCAAAAAACATGACCAACTGCTGTATTACAATCAGGAAAGAATTAGTCTTCCTCTTTATCTTTTAGACAACAGTAAAAATACAGAATTTTGGGAGGCTCCTTTCAGTTCCAAACTATCAGCTACAATTCAGAGAGTTTTGTTTTGTGAAGTTTGTTTGTTTGTTTTGTTTTGTTTTACAGAAACCAGAATGAAGGATCTGGAATGGAGCCAGGGTTGGAATTTGCACCTTAAGAGAAAAAGTAGAAATGATAAGATTACCTGCTAATTTCACTGCAAATATATTTATTTCTCACCTACACTACTTAGATAAATAACGTAACTCAGGAAAGACATGTAGGACAGGCCAGACCAAGAGAGAGAGCACATCTCTAGCGGTGATAGGCATGAGAGAGGGGTGTATGAGACGTGGGAGGGGTGTTTACAACATTATGGAGGGCACAGGATGGACTAGAGATTTGGGAGTCTGGGAGTGCAGATTGTAGCAACATCCTTCAGAGGATAACTTCAGGGTTTGTGGAAGAGGGGGTAAGGAGGGAGAAGAGATTTATGGGGGGGGGGGGGATACAGGACCACAGAGTGATCTGGAAGAGGAATCAATCAAGGAGCAGGCAAGTGAGGATGGACTTGGTTTGGGATAGAATGGAGTGGGGGGGGGCTACGGTGGTTTGTGTGGCACAGCAGAGTATGTGGGGAAGTTGCTCTGGCTGATGCACAGACACTGAAACAGATCATCTGATTTGCAAACAGCTGCAGAAGCAACCTTGGGAGACTAATCAGTGGCCAAAGTGCTGAGATTGGTTCCAGTTTTATAGAGTGTAATTTATTTTCAAAATATGAAGAAGCTGGCAGAAGATGAGAACTGTGAGAGCATGGAGAACCATGGAAGCAGACAGTGCAAAGATCTCTGGATATGAATTCAGTGTTTTCTTTAAAAACATGTAGGGTAAATTTTTCAAAAGCACCTTCATGACCCAGGAGCATAAGTCTCCACTGGCTTTCAGTGAGACATAGGTCCCTGTACATCTAAGTCACTTTTGAAAATGAGTCCTGTTGAGTTTCAAAAGGGACTCGGGTCCCTAATTGCTTATGTCACTTTTGAAAATGAGGTATAGGGTCTGAAATTGCTTAACTGCTTTTGAATATTTTATCAAAGGTCTAATTTTTAAAAAGATTTTATAACACATTTTGTAATTTAAAAGAAAACTCCTTAGGCCAGGTGTAAGGGGAAGGTCGACTTAAAATATGCAACTCCAGCTATGTTAATTACTTAGCTAGAGTCAACGTATCTTAAATTGCGTTTTTGTGCTATCCACATAGCAGGAGGTTGACGGGAGCAAACACTCCCATTGGTTTCCCTTCCCTCGTGAGAAGCAGGACTATCCATGACAATGGGGGAGCCCTCTCAGTTCTAATTAATGGGTCTTTACTAGACCCGCTAAATCAAACCCTGGAAGATAGAATGAGGCAGTGTTGATCTTCCGTGCACTGTAGACATGGCCTTAATAACTACCACGATTTTTAAATAACAATCTATTTCATTTATTTCTTCTTTCTCTCTCACCCCATTCTTTTATTTTCTTCTATTCTGTAATCTCTTCTAGTGTCCTGTCTTCTTATAGGCTACAAGCGCTTTAGAACTGCAGTCTACAGGAACAGCTGCTACTCCAGCCACCCCCAGGGCCAATGTTCCAGCTGCTGCTCCAGTTGCCTCTAGACCACTGCTTAGGCATCCGGGACCAGCTGAATGGGCCACTGCTTGGGGCTGCCCGAGGAGCAGTTGGTGAGGCTGGCCTTAGGCCTACTCCAACAGCAGCTACTGTGGCTGGCTATGGAGCTGCTTCGGGCAGCCACACACGTGCCGCTGAAGAAGTGATAGAGGTCACAGCAAAGCATGGAATCTCTGACTTCCATGACATACATGATAGACACGCAGCCTTAGTTATTCAGTATGGAAGTCCTACTATGCACTAACATTACATTATAAGCTTTTGGCAGGATTCTGTATAGTTGCAAAAAAGCAACTGAAACTGCTTGAAACAGTTTCATGAAATAGGTTTTCATTAAATTTGGCCTTTTATCAATTTCTTGATTTTTTTGCTACAATTTTTTTGAATTGGAAAATGGACCATTTAGCCCTTTTGGTTTTAAAGTTTATTGTTGTCCCACACCCTCCTCCTTTTATTGGCAAAAAAAAAAAAAAAAAAAAGGAAAAACGAGGACGACTGGAAGCAGGAATAAAAATGGGGAAAAAAGAAAAAAAATTGCAAACATTTACCAAAAGTTGACTAACTGGAAAATTGCTCTTTTTTTTTAACTCACAGAAGTAAAACAAACATTTCCCCCCATTTTTAATCCAGGTTCAAAATAGGTCAGTTGTTTAAAATGTTTCTATTACTTAAATATCTATTTGATGGGCACTGAAAGGAAGTGAGTATAGGCAGCTTTGCCAGAGCAACACTTCTCACAACTCATTCACGCTGGTCCAGATCCATGTTTTATTTTGATGGCTCAGAAGTGGAAGTAGGGATGTTGAAAACTCTGTGGGAGGGTTGAAAATAGATGGCCACTTGGGCACTACTCCTAACTTCTGTCCCAAGAAACAGTATGGGGAGCGGAAGTTCATCCCTGGACAGGGAAGGGTGGGGGGGAGAGAGAGAGTGAAGCATGTGCCAGTGAGGGGCCACATGGCAGCACACACTTTGCTATCTTGACTTCCTGATATTTATGGACAGTTCCAGTTGAACTTTTTTCCCCCCAAATGGGGCCTCTGGCTAGGCTTCCAACTCCTTTTTTGAGTGCATCAGTGGCTTGATTTTTTTCAAAAGAGTTGAGCCCCAAGGATTTTCCAGTAACTTTAATGGAAGGTGCTAGGTTCTCTGAAGTTTGAAAGTCAGCGTAATGAGGATATGTCTACACCAGCCAAAAAGAAAAACCCACCAAAAAAGTCCTATGGAACGTGAGTCTCAGAGCCCGAGTCCACACACACACAGCCTAACAGTGTTTGTGATCTGGTGCTAAAAACAACAGTGCAGACATTCCCACTCAGGTTGGAACTTGTGCTGAGACTCACTCCTGCTCCCCAGCCTGAGAGGGAACGCCTACCTCGCTCTTTTTTGTGCCGGAGCATGAGCCAGAATTTGAAAACTTGGGCTCTGTCACTTGCTGCCACAGGGTTGGGTTGTGTAATTTTCAGAAGGCATGTACCTTTGCTGAGATGCTCAAATCTAGCTATCGGGTACATCCACATGGCCCATGGCAGCATGTCTCTCAGTCCAGGTCAGCAGACTCAGGCCAGCGGGGCTTATGCTAGTTTTCTAAAACAGCCACGTCAACAGCACTTTGAAGTTGTGACTTGGGCAGGGGCTCTGGTTCTGAAGCTTGGGGTGGGTGGAGGGTTCCCAAAGCCCAAACTCCAGTCTGAGCCATAACTTTTACGTACTGTCTAGAGAAAATCACTATTTTAGAGCTAGCACAAACCCACTAGCCCAAGTCTGTCAAAATGGGCTTGGACACTGCGGTGGGCTTGCTGTAGACTTGTTCACAGGGATCAAATTTCAGGCACCCATTTTGGGCTCAGAATTGAATTGCAACCAATGACAAGACACTATTTTCCCTCTCTAGTTCAGATTTATTCAAGTTACTGTGAGATCCTCCCCAATACCACAGATCTGGCAATTTTTCTTGAAACTAGAAAACACTCTTTTTTGTTGTTCTTCATCAAGATACTTTTAGTTCAGTGTCCAACCCTATAGCCTTAGTCTCTACGATAAAACATTAATGGGCACAAATCAGATATTCAAAATGGTAACACACAGAAACCTGTTGGGGAACATTTTAACTTGCCCGGACACTCACTAAGGGATCTAAAAATGGTCATTCTCTTACAAAATAAATAAGGAACCAACCAGAGAGAGAAACTGTGGAACTGGCCTTCCTATGCAAATGTGACACATTTAGCCAAGGACTGAACAAAGGCATCTCTTGGATGGACCGTTATATTCAACACCCAAATGGTATCAAAAGCTAAGCATCAGATCCTTACAGCCCACTCTATTAGCCTGATCTAGCACAGACATTTTAATTGAGAGGGTTTTTTTTTTCTTTTCTTCTCCTCCCCCTCTCCTCTCTTTATCTGCTTTATATTTGACCCTCTGTGCCTCTTGCTGCATATTTGTCATCTGAAGAAGTGGGTTGTGCCCATGAAAGCTCATGATACTATCTATATTTTTTGTTAGTTTCTAAGGCGCTATAGGACCACTCGTTTTTTAAGCTTTTTTTTAAGTTACAGACTGACACGGCTGCCCCCTGAGACTTCTAACCCTACAGCAGTGACACATGCTCATGTAGCATGCTAGGCACACGTTTTACCAGAAAGTACCGAATTCTTGCTGTGCCAATCCACAGTTGTATCATTGTTTTTCTTAGTTTGGGTGAAAGGAAGATGAAGGTTTAGTCATATGATCCTTCTTTTTCAAGGCACAAACAGTAGCTTTAAAAGATGATTAACGTCCCTACAAAGAAACTACAGTATGTGGTCCTAACAACACATGGTTCCTATTTTTGTTATTCGGATAAAAGCGTACCATGTCAATTTTCTTTTCTTGTGATTTGGTGCTTGTCACTGACCTGTGTGTCAGCTGACACAGTTAAATCAGAAATTAGCATGCAGTCTCTTTAGAAGCCAGACACGTGGACACTGCGTACAAGAGAGACTAACAGTGCAGCCCACATGATACTCCATTAAACAATGAAACATGTGACTTACTAAAAAACAGAGGCACATCAGCAAATATGCCCAAGGAAGTTTATGGTATTTAACTCCTAAACATTAATTTTATTGTACTGTATGAGGAACCAATTAACTGAGAGTTTCATTTTTATTGGTTGGAGGGGAAATATTGCTCAGAAAATGGAGGAACAGTAAATTCAGCATATTTTAATTTTATTAGGCTTGGCTTGTCCACCTTCTTACATATTTATGCCTATTTTAAGGCGTAATTAGATATTTCATCAATAACTTTGTGTGCTTATATTATTTAGGAAATTTCCAGCTGCAGTGAGCTGATATGTAACAATCATACAATATACCTACTGTATAGTCACATTTTTCCCCAAATTTGATATGGTTGAAGATGTGATTAAAGTGCTTTCCAAAAAACCTAAGTGGATGACATCTGACTGGGAACACAATATGATTTGTTACAACAAATTTTCCATAGGGGGAGGGAAGAAAGGGCAAAGAAAAAGAAAAAGAGTTTTTGTTTCCAAAATGTGGCATGTGGCCATAAAAATAACAAGAGGACCAGCAAGTAAAACACCACCTAGGGACTTCCTAAGAATTAGTGAATGACCTGGAAAACATATTTGGTAGCAAATCAGCTCTTCAACCATTTCTGAAAAGAAAACTGGAAAAAAAATCCCCACATATAATTCAAAGAGTCACATGCACTTCACGTTAGAACACTGAATGTTGTTGACCCACCAAGCTAGAAGCATTTCTCACACTGGATTGCTTCAATAATAAGGTGGGGGGAGGGAATGCCATGTAAAATGTTAGTGTCATAGACTTTTCAACATTTTTCTTTTCTTTTCTAAAAGCATCACCACACATTGAAAACAAAAGCAAAGCAGCAAAGGGGAAAAACTCTCCTAAATAACTATTTGTATTTATTCAGTACCTTTTATTTTGAAGGATCTCAATGTTCTTTAAAAAGTATGGGGTATATATTATACCTGTCAGGGAACCCCACACTAAAGGGTGGCACAGAACCACGCTGTCTCAAAGGGAGTACTAGAAGGCAGTCTGCCTGAGACCCTTCCGCTCCTTAGGTTTGTTGGGGAAATGCTGTTATATCTGCTTACCCTTTTTTGCAAGCGTCTCCCCCAGCAGCAGCTCCTCTGCTCTGACAAGCACAAGGGTTTGGATTCTCTGTGGACTTTACATGTGCCTTACAAAAAGTGAAGAGGGTGATTCCCCACCCTCATTCTCAGTTAACTTAAGGGGAGTAACAAGTTAGCTCTCTAAATACAAATCTATGCATACAAGAAGGAACATTTTGTTCACCATGGAAAAGAAGCCACTTCTGAAGTGTAATGCAACAGCTTTTAGATAGTACACAGCAACATTTCACATCTTATCACTTTGCACTTACATCATGTTTTATATTTTCAAAGCACTTCACAAGCACCAATTAAATGATCCTCTAAATGAATATCCCAATGCCCATCAGCATTTTAACTGCCATCACGTGTAACTTTGCTCCATGCTGGTCCACACAACAAGGGGCAACTCCTGGGCCTAACAAAGTCAATATTAAAAGTCCCTTGACTTCAACAAGGTTAGGATTTCCCCCACAGCAGCTGAAATGCTGGAACCATAAGTACTTCAGCCACACGGGCGCTCCCATACTTGGTACAGTGAAAGCTTTGTTATCCAGCACTCATGGAGAATGGGGGTTGCCAGTTGACTGAATGTGCCACATAACAAAATGTATTGCTCTGTCCCGACCCACAATCTGCAGATCCAGCTCCCAACAGCTCGAGGCAGGCTGATGGGGAAGGAGGCACCTGCTGATGACATCAGCCAGCAGTGTCACCTGTCAGAAGCCCCGCAATGGCCAGAGGGACAGAGGGGAGTCAGGTGTGCGTGCCTGAAGACACGGTGGTTTGTGGCTGTGGGCAATGCCGATTAACGAAGTTTTCCGGTTAGCAGAATGCTGGATGATTCACTGTATCACCAGTGAATCTGACCTAGTGATAGTAATAGTGGGATATTTTAAGGTTAAAGGGTACAGCGTAGGGAAAGTCAGAAAGTTTAAATGAGTTGCTTAAAATCACACAGCACACCTGTGGCAGTGATCAAAAGTTCTTCCACTACTCTAGAGGAGCAGAAGTTTGGCTCTTATCCCTGAGCTCAGTCCAGGGAGACTTGCTGGGTCCCTGGGTGAGGTTGGGGGGGGAGGCTGCTTTGCACTCCCAGAAGGGGTGGAACTGAGGGCACCCAGTCCTCAGCATTGCCTGGCGCACATAAGGGCCCCTCCCCACCAGACCTTAGTGCCACCCAGAGTGCGCCATGGCCCCTCCCACCCCAGGCCTTAGCACTGCCCAAAGTGCACCATGCAGCACTCTCGGAGCAATTTAAGGGTCCAGTGCACCAACTGCCACCACCACCCCGCAGTAGCCCTATTGAATTGCCAGGTCCTAGGAAAACTGGCCCCCTTTTCCCCCTACTTGTTGGTGGGCCTGGCTCAGTCCACAAGGGCAGTGGGTTGCGACACTCTTTTAATGGGGTCGCCAAGGCAAGCATTAGATTTGTTGGACGCAAAGCTGAAGCCCAAGCACCACCAGGGTTTAGATTACTAGCCCCAAACATAGGGCCGGAGCCCTTGGCTTTGGCTTCTCCCTGGGACAAGGGGCTAGGGTTGGCTCAGGCTTTAGTCCCCCTCCCTCCTGGGGTTCATTAGTAATTGTTGTTGACAGCAATTGTTTTTATTTCTCATCCTACATATAGATGGTGTTTCATTATCCATCAAAAGTAGATATCATGCACAAAATATTTTAGGATTTCAATTTTTAATAATAAACTTGAAGGCTACGTCTAGACTGGCATGATTTTCCGCAAATGCTTTTAACGGAAAAGTTTTTCTGTTAAAAGCATTTGTGGAAAAGAGCGTCTAGATTGGCACGGATGCTTTTGCGCAAAAGCACTTTTTGCGGAAAAGCGTCCGTGCCAATCTAGATGCACTTTTGCGCAAGAAAGCCCCAATCGCCATTTTAGCCATCGGGGCTTTTTTGCGCAAAACAATTCTGGGTTGTCTACACTGGCCCTCTTGTGCAAAAGCATTTGCGCAAGAGGGCTTTTGCCCAAACAGGAGCGTCATTGTATTTGCGCAAGAAGCACTGATTTTGTACATTACAAAGTCAGTGCTCTTGCGCAAATTTAAGCGGCCAGTGTAGACAGGCTAGCAAGTTTTTCTGCAAAAGCAGCTGCTTTTGCGGAAAAACTTGCCAGTCTAGACACAGCCGAAATGTTTAGCAAAGAGATGACTAATGAATAGCCATTATTTTTACTGCTATTCATGAAGAAATTCATAAACAGTGTATTCCCACCATGGCACACCAGCAACTTCTTTTTCTACTAAGAAACAACTACTTTGGTTATAAATAATAATATTAAACATTTTAAGCAATCACACTAGAAGCTAGGTAGGGAGGCCAGATAGCAACCAGAGCCATGGATCAAGAACTCTGCTTAATTTTCTTATTACAAATCCAATACTAATAGAAGATTTTTATTCAAGTCCAAAAACTTCATGCGTCTTTCTGCCAACTTTACCACTACACAATATGCTGTAGAGAAAGGAGAGGAAGTATCAACTTGTTTAGATGATCCATTATTAAATAAAACCATCTGTTAAAAAAACACAACAAAACAAGCCTTCCCATTTGTTAGGAAGATAAAGGAAAGAGATACAGGTAGTGCCTTGAACTAGAAGTCAGGAAACATGGGTTTGATAATCTGCTCTGCCATCTCACCTTGGGCAAATCACTTAATCTTCCTGCCTCAGTTTAACCCTCTGTAAAATAGGAATGATCACACTCACATACCTTTTGCAAATCACTTTGAGACCCCTAGATAAAAATACTAGATATTAGTGAATTATAATTATATTGGTATTAATATCTCATCACACCAGAATACCGTACTAATCAGACAGCCAATCTACAGTGGACAAGCTCCTCTTACAATAGCATGTCAGAGCAGCTCTTTAGTGAATTTCAAGAAGGAAGCAGAAATTAGAAAATAGTATTTTTCTCACCAAAATGACTCCTCCCTCCCCAGAAAGCAGTTAGTCCTCTGGGGTAAACGATTTTAAAGGGTTGGCTAATGAATTTGACCATATAATTCTCACTGAAGCTAATGGGAGATACAGATAAACTCCAGAAAACCAGGCACTTCTGTTGGCCAAGAGAACAATAAAGGAAAGCAATCCAAGTTGGATGAAACAAGTAGTTGTACTGAATAAGATATTGATATGTCTTCCCAGCTCAGTAATCTAAGGTCTTTTTTGCAATATGTTGGCTTTAACTTTCAAAAAGTGAGTGGTGAATTTGGGATGCCTTCATTATTGGATGTCCCAACTTGAGAGCCTTTAAGGAGGCCTGACTTTCAGAAAGCAGGCCACAGAAGCTTCTGAAAACTGGGCACTTTCCAGCTGTCTCAAACTTGGCAACCAACAATAATCAAGGCACCCAAAATCACTAATCCCTTTTTGAAAATGTAGCCCCACTTTTTATCTAGATAAAACTCCTTGCCCCCCATCTATAAATTCCCCATTTGTGAGTAAATGTTATACGAAACTTGCTAGCGTGGGGTTCTTACCTGTTTGTCAATAGAACTAAGAGTCTCATGCAGTTTTTCATTCCTAAATGCAAGTTATGAAAGCTAGTAAGTAATAGAATTGTCACTTGGGAAGTCTATACATCAGTCTTGTAAAATTTTCATGAAACACATTCAGCTCAAGCTTGAAGATTAACATTTTCAAAAGTACCTGAATGACTTAGGAACTTAAGTTCCATTTTCTAAAGTTACTTAGACAAATGGGGCTAGATTTTCAAAGGCATTTGATGTGCCTAAAAATGTAGATGGGTACTTAGTTGAGATTTTCAAGTACCTAAGCAGGTAACGCCTAACATGGAAATCAGTGGCAGGTAGGCACATAACCATCTTAGGCTCTTTTGAAAATCCCATTTGGCACCTGTCTGCATTTTTAGATGCCCAGAAATAACTTTGAAAATCTGGTCACTGGGATCCTAAGTCTTTGTGAAAGTCAGTGGGACTTATGCTGCCAAGGGCCTAGGACACTTGAAAATTGAATGTAGATTCTTAAGTCACTTAAACACTTTTGAAAATTTTACTCAACATTTTGTCTGTTGTTTATCATGCTTTACCATGACAACTGACAAAAATGGAGGAGAGATGGATAGAACAGGGAAGTTGTTTTAATTGCCTGTCCAAAAAAACCCCTATTACTTGATAGGAGCATATTACATTTTTCAAGGGTGCTGTGTTTTTCATTGCTACAAGCTTTCCAGATATAGCTGGACCAATATATGTCCTTGTTTACATTAAATTGTGAGAAAAAAAAATCCTTTGGACTACTGATCACTTCCCTTCAGCTTCTCATTCAAACTCAGTCAAACATGCCAGGGAATCAGCAAACAGAGAGCTGTCTTTTTCCACTGGCTTCTGCTCAGTCTTAGACCTTGGCATGCTGTTAATTTCAAGCCTTATTGCCAGGAGCAGCGGCAACATTGTTCAGTTTTTTTCATTTCCAAGGTTACAAAAATATGTGATGTCATATGAACTTCATGGATGTGAGGTACTATGTGACTATCCTACTGTTAATTTACTAACAGTTAGAAGAAAACCCTCTCTCCAAGTCAGACTTCATTAACACGGAACTAATGTAATCTGCCAGATAAGTCTAATGGGGTGTTTTCTTGACCTTTTCCAGGCCTACAGTTATGTTAGCATTCATATTCAGTGTGGCTTTCGGTTACATATTCTGCAATGTGAATCACTATTTCTCCCATTTGAGAACAAGTGGGCGTGAAATCACTGGAAGAAGTGAAGGAGCCCATGCGTTGGCACTGCAGCTGCTGAGTGAGGTGAAGTGCTTTGAACAATGATTTCTCAGTACTGATAACAGCCTATAGTACACCAAGATGATGGGTGATGACCAAAGGGAAAGGGAACTTTGCCCACAGAAACCTTATACTGGATCTATAAAGTTAGAAAAACAAAAGCATCTCAAATGGCGGGATGAAAAGTATCACCACACAGTCCCTTTGCATTCAAAATTTAATAAACCGCTCCACTGGCGAGCGCTGCCTAACCAGAAACAATTGACGAATTCATGAGTTAGTCAATGATACAGATGGATACAGTGATGCGGACATAATAAAGCTAAACAGAGACACTAAAGAGAGAGAATGGTAAAACAAGCAAGTCTTAGATAACAAGATAGGAAACTGATGTCAATAGAGTTAGATAAGCACAAATGCATGAAACAAGGTTTATAGAATTTATGCTGAAGCTCAATGTATTCAATGAAAGGGAGATTATTGATTTATTTTTAACCTATATTTATTCTTATTTTGTTGACAGGAACAAGAGATCCTATGGAAGACTTAAATAAAACTGTTAAAAAAAATCAGGATCCAGTAGTGACAATAAAGCTTTCAAACATTTAAAAGATGTTACACAGTTTTTAGTCTTAGACTCTTGTAAAATATACTTATGCTTTGTGTTAGTCCATCAAATTGAGAGACATATGCTATCCTTGATCTTTGTACAGAACTCCCGTAGAGATGAATGTGAGTTCTGTTTGTAAAAAGAGGGTAGAATAGGCCCTTAGTTAATAAAAAGCAAGCAGGCTGCTAGAGGAAAAAATATACTTCCCTACTATAGTGTTGAAATTTATTGGGCCATTTTAAACAACTTCCTCTTTAGATTGAAAGAGTATGTGTGTGTGCCAATGAGCGTGTTCACTGTACAACATAGTCAAGAATTTCAAAAGTAAATAGTAATGGTCAGTGCCCAACTTGACACACTGTAAAGGGATTTTCAGAAAGGGCTGAGCACATACCCTATGAAAATCAGGACCCTTCAAGTTGCACACCCACATTCACTAGTAAATTCTGAAATTCTTGGCCATTACATCAGTGAACACGTAAGAGATTTCCTGGCAGATCTGTTCTCACACTATTCTATAAATCCTAAATTCAGCTAGGTGGGTCTGTCACCTTAAGGCAGTAGCAGTGATATGTCCGATCTAGTGACTTAGTTCAGCATAAATATGGGACAACCTGGTTTAAAACTCTGCCCTCTTCCCACTTTCAGCTGGAAAATCTACAGGACTTACTGCATCCTGCCTTGTAGCTGAAACCAGGAGGAAGGAGGAATCCTTGCTGAGCAGCTGCTGCTAGGGTTCGTTGGTCTGGAGGGAACACTGGAATCATCAATGGAGGCAGCTGACCTTGAACCTGCTGAACAGAAGGAGGGAAATCAAACCTGGAAAATCTTCTGGAGATCACGCCTGTGTATTTATTTATTTATGGCTTCGGGCTAGAGCAATGGTGTCCAACACACTAACCACATGTGGCTAATTGGACGGTTGAGTGTGGGTGCTTCAAAACTGGTTGGACAACACGGGACTAGGAGTATCCTCCTATGTTGTAAGGGGGTTCCAATAACATCAACAGTTCAGCTGTGTTAATTACAACATGCCCTGCCACTAAAGGCATACTTATATTTCATTTCAATTATTTCCCCCAAACCATAATACCTTAACAACCATGGCTGCAGTTTTTATCTATCTTCTCTATCACAGTGCTCCCAAATTACAATAATATACATAGCACCTTTCATCCCAAATGAAATGATTCTAAACACTTTCCAAATATGAGATACATACGTGTGTGTTGGGATATATGTGTATATGTATACATGTACACACACACATACATGCATACACAGACATGCTCTCAGAAAAGGCCACAAACACAACCAAAATACTTTGCTCACACGTGAAATGCAGCCACCTCTTGAGCGTCTGCTGTTTCACTTTGCACAGCAACGCTACACAAAAGTGTAAGGCAGGAAATGAAGACTATTACAATGCAAGTGAAACTAAAGGAGACTTTAGACAGACAGAAAGCGGTCATTCACATTGGAAATTCGCCATAACACAACAGCTAATACTACTAAACTAAAATGTTTTAACAGCATTTTTGAGTACTACAAATGGTCAGAATGTTGTTTTCACATCTCTTGTAGAAGAGGAGCAAACCATTTAGTAACTTAAGTCATCAGCAGAATGACTGGTTTTAACAATAACAACAACAAAAAAGATGCTAATAAATGAAAGCTTTGCCTTTCAGGAGAACAGTCAGTAAAAGTAAGGATGACTGAGAAAACCTTACAAGAGAGGTCATCAAGACTGACCACAGAAATGTGACACAGAGGCATAAGACATAATGGTTGTGTCTACACTGCACCCCTTTTCCGGAAAAGGGATGCAGATGAGACAAGTCGGAATTGCAAATGAAGCGGGGATTTACATTTTCCGCTTCATTTGTATAAACATGGCTGCCGCTTTTTTCCGGCTAGGGGCTTTGCTGGAAAAAAGCGCCAGTCTAGACGTGGATCTTTCGGAAAATAAAGCCTTTTCCGAAAGGTCCCTTATTCTTGATTTTAAGAGGACTAAGGACCTTTCAGAAAAGGCTTTATTTTCCGAAGATCCTCGTTTAGACTGGCGCTTTTTCCGCAAAGCCTCGAGCTGGAAAAAGCGGCAGATGTTTATACAAATGAAGCGGGGAAAATTTAAATCCCCGCTTCATTTGCAATTCCGACTTGTCTCATCTGCATCCCTTTTCCGGAAAAGGGGTGCAGTGTAGACACAGCCATAGATAGGCTGTTATAAATTAAAATTTGGTTCATGGTGTGATGTATACAGTGTTAAGAATGATGGTGACTGTGTGTGCAGATATTGCACCTTTACAGCCTGGGATATCCTGTTAGGTGAAGCTCACAAAATGTATTGGTTAGAAATTGTTGCAGCTAGAGACTGAACTCAAGACTAAAGCTATGCTAGATGTAGCACCAATCACTGTGTTAACTCACTTCATTCTGGCTGTTATTTTATTCTTCTTGTTGATAGTTATAAAGGCATATTTGGATTTTGAGAGAGAGAAAATATAAAATGCTATTTCTTCCTCCTTACATTCATCTGGAATTGTCCCATTTCTGCCTTGATATTTCTTTAAGACAAAGTAACTGTATTCTTTTAGAACAAAAATGAACAGCCGTGTGGAATTTTTGCATAGTACTCTTCTTCGGCAAGAAGCCATGGAACTTTTTTTTAAATGGTTTCCAAGGATGAAAGTGACTTTGCCAAGCAAAGAAGCTTCAAAACAGGACTCAAAAACACTAATAGAAAGACAGATGGTTCTACTAAGAGCTTTGCTGCCAAAAAAAAAAAAAAAAAGTAAAAAAAAAAAAAGGCGAAAAAATGGAGTGATGTTATTGAAGCTGACTGCAAAGTTCTCTGATGACTGCAAATACTCTTGTCCCATTGCAAGTGTTAACTCTGCCTCCAGGGCTAATATAACCAAAGCGCCACACACACACACAAAATTGTCATTGCCAAGCCTCAACAACGTAGCACAAGTCTGCACTTGATTCCAAATGACTGCCTGATATGCTAGCAAAACACTGCACTAAAAATGTCTACCAGGAAAATGCCCTTCATTCTCAAAACTGGCTGTCACATTTTCTTTTTCAAATTCTCCCTCCTAAGTACGCGCTGTAAGGGGGCCTTAGGACCCTCTGACACGACTGTACTTTTATAAAGGGTGTTAAAACAGCGGAGAGGTGAGGATGGTTTGCATGGATACAGAAATAACCCAGTCAAAACAATGTAATTTCCATTCCAACCTGGAATATATGTAGCACCACTCTAATATCTGCATTCCATTTCCTCCCAAAAATAAGTGCAAATATTATTTCATTTTAAATCAGATTACTTGATACAATATAAAAATGCATATATTATGACTAACCCTTCCTATGTCTCATTTAACTACTGCATTTTAACTTTTATACAATATATGTTTATTGTTAAATACTGTTGCTAGGATACAACTTTTTAAAGTTGTGGATAATTCAGATCCTCCCTTTTCAGTTTTTTCTCTTTAAGGTTTTCTTTATATTTTTTTAAACCAATGCCTTGTTATTTACAATTGTTTAATAATAACTTGTCAGATGGTTCCTTTTCTACTGAAGCTGACCCCAATTCAGTGCTAGTTTCAGACCTTGCCTTCTGTATAAAGATAATGAAAGTAAATGCACACATTTATATGTACATAACACTTTTATACAAGTCTGTACACTTGATAGTGTCTTCTCTCCTGACCACTCATAGGTGACTTCTTAGGTGTACATTCCCCAAGGGAGGGACGATAAGTTATATCCAGACTCCCAAAGTCAATATCAAAATTCCCATTCATTTCAAAGCCAGAATGTCCTATGGATTGTTCATATACATTTTTTTATAGCGCCCAACACGTGCAGTCTCCAGCCTGAGATCTCTAGATGTTGCTGCAATATAAATATCATCATCACATGACTTCTCAATGTATCACGTAGCTTTGCAATCTATCTTATAATGGTGCACCACTTTTCAGGTTTCCAGAACTACTATTGCATTATATAATCGATTATACAGTAATGTTGCAAAGTCATGTGATAAACTGCAATTATGCATCTTTTACCTCTTCATCTTTACTCTGCCCACTTGTTTATCTGCCCCAAGACTCACTCTAAGTTTCTAAACCACTAAGTAACTATAATAAGACACCTAAAAAGAACCCAATTTAAAAAAACCCTCAGCAACCTTTCTCTGCAATCTGCCCCAACTAGAATTGCCCCCATCAAAACAAACCTGATACATGTAATGCCACACAGCTAGAAATGGGTATTTCAAAACCTCTGGAAAGAAGATTCCTAGCTTTTCAATATGACTCATGGTACTTGCTTCCTACCCTGGAAAATCCCGAGATACTGGATACTGAAGTCATGACATTAAAATGCAGAAAAAATATATGTGTTGCCATATTTAGAGCTGCTTAATGTATGTTAGTTTTATTTCTTCTGTCATTCTGAGCTAGGTACCATTGGACTGGCAGTAAAGAAAAAACCTATGATACAACAAATAATCCCAATACAATTTTTAAACACTCTCTTAAAACATACCCAAAATACCTTTATTTTAGCATATATGGAATATACAGAATATTAGTTGATGTATGTATGAAATGAAGGTTTTCTTAATTCTCACTCAACATAACTTTGCACCCCCTTCTCTGCCACTTCACCTCCATATAACCCTTCCTTTTAAGGTTTGTTCCATTTATACTTTTATGCAATGTATCAGTATTTGCAATTTCTATCACAGATGGGACACAGAATGAGAAAAAAAATGAAGTAAGTAAATTAAATAACCTAAGGAGGAAGTTAATAAGTTATATTAACTGAGGTGGTTTATTTTCAAAGTTAGTGATAATTCTTTTTCTTTGTCCCAGTACCCTTTTCCCCCCCCTCAATGGAACTCAATGTGTCTATCAAAAGATATGAAATACTTGGAATCTTAGTAAGCAAAAGATGAGAGAATATGGGAATAATGAACTATAATATTAGCAAGTCACTGGACAAGAACACAGATATTTTCATTCATGTGCCTCAGATCAGTAATTTTGGATAGAAGTTCCATGTATATGATGAAAAGAGAACATACGCTTCTCAAAAGTTTGGATTATTAGAAGTAGCCCCTGCAGAGGTGGGTTGTGGACAGAGTGTAGGAGAGGCAGTAAGGGTATCACATGATTGTTCAACTTCTGACACAGACACTACACCATCATCTATCTGTTATCAGGACTATTAAAATTGCTCCTACTGCCCAAACCATATTCAGGACCCATTTCTATTAGTAACTGTAAATACACAAGGTAGGAGAGTTCCTGCCCTGCAAAGTTTATAATTTAAATACACAAGATACAGTAACACTGGGATAAAAGCAAATATTATTCCTACTTTACTGATGGGGAATTGAAGCACAAAGAGACTTTGGGGGGGCAGATTTTAAAGGTATTTACTTGCCTACTGGAATTTTCAAGATCCTACTAGGTTCCTATCTGCCTCTTTAAGCACCTAAATACCTTTTAAAATCTGGCCCTTAGTGATTTGCCCATGTTAGCACCAGAAGTCTGTTGCAGAGCTGGGAAGTGAATTCAGATAACAAGGTTTAGTCTAACGTCTTAACCACAAAACTATACACTTCCCATCTCACACATATATAAGATATAAATTCATCTACAGATGTGTATATCAAGACACTGGGTGCAATTAAAAACTCAGCATTTATTTTTTCATAGTAATTGTGATACTGTGGTCTCTCCTATTTAAACTGAGAAAACTATTTAGATTATCACAGTTACCTGGAGCAAGAAATAGGTACTAACTCCAGTTGTGCCATTCAGATTGCAAATTCTTCCAGGCAAGGATCATGTCTTTTTTTTCTATTCTATCACATGCTTGTGGTCATTATATCAATAATTGCACACAAAAGCTACATTAAAAGAATATTAAGGTAAAAAATGCAAGCATGTGGAAATTAGGAAGTACCAGAATTATAGATGACTATGCGACCTTAATTTGGCCCCCTTGTGGCTATGCATATGACATAGTCTTTAATTACATGACCACGTACTATTTTTCCCACAGGACACTTGCCTCTTAGCCAGCTCACAATATTCCTTGAGTAATATATGACCATACTTCTTTTCTACAAATCTAGATATATATGTAACATCTGATATTATTTTTATTTATTTTTTCATTCTTATATACTTACATTAATTTTATACTCACAATTGTCCATTAAATCTTTATTGACATAGCCTTTACTTATTTCCAAGATTTATGTTTTATTACATTTCTGGCACCTACATTCTTCACATTTAGTCCTTCACATTGATTCTACTAGTCCACTTCTCATCAGGGCCGACCCACAACATTTTGGCACCTGAGGCGGGGAGCTCAAATGACGCCCTCATGCCCCCTCGCTTGGGCCAAAACTTTGCAAGGTCTCCATCCTCCAGCACAGCACTCCACCATCTCTGTGCATCTAGAGCAGAGAGAACACATATGCACCAGCAGCAGACACAATTTTCTACACTCTGGGTCCTAGTGCCCCCCCTTCCCAGTCTGGCACCTGAGGCAGCCGCCTCGGTTCGCCTCATGGTAAGGCCAGCCCTGCTTCTCATTAAGTAGTACTTTACCTGGCAAGTGGCCCCAGTGATTTCATTAGTATTACCTGTGGAGAAGGTATTACTCAATATGAGTAAAGATAGCAGAATTGGGTCATGAAACAGGACTTCACCTTTTACAGACAGCTAAAATTATTAACTCTAGTTCATTACTTTAGTCACAGGTGCGACTGAGAAAAATACCAATCCTAAAATGTATAAACATCTTTCTTTAAATTATTTTACTATGTCCTTTTTATACAGAAGTGTGGCTAACCTGTTTTTCTCCATGTGACTTAGCCACAAACTATCATTCAACATTATTTTCTCAGAGTATTGGATAGACTTGAGTTGCCCCTTTAACTTCAGATTGTGTACAGAACCATTTGTCATACACTGCAGGTTCAAGAGGTAAATGAATTTATAACTTGATATTAAAAATAAACATTCTCATAAAGATGACATAAATGTATGTTTGTTTTCAGGAGCCAAGTATTTAATTGTATTAGGACACACTGCTCTGAAGCCACTTACTACAGGTGAACAAT
The DNA here is from genome assembly GCA_019425775.1 of Rafetus swinhoei. Lineage (NCBI taxonomy): Eukaryota > Metazoa > Chordata > Testudines > Trionychidae > Rafetus > Rafetus swinhoei. The sequence goes on from CM033437.1 coordinate 232,176,681, forward strand.
TTACTACTGTGAATAGTCCCATGGGCTTATGGGAGTTTACAGGGTAGAACAGGAAAAATAAAAGTGTGAAATGTTGCTCTCCTGACCTGATCCTACATCACTGCCCCCCACCCTCAAATCCATGCGTAGAGGGGAATCTCAAATGTGAAATGAGGACTCTGCTGCCTTTGCAGCATCACCCTCACCCTCTTATGGATCCTGAGGAGGCATTTTCATGGGGTGTGGGCTTCATGAGAGGATGGCGAATACGAACTATGGAGAAGAGACAGAGGGGCTGTGGAGACATACACATTGCTGGGATGGGCAACACATGGATTTCCTCCCCTCCAACCTGCCTCCCACAGATCTCTGGATTTCTGCAAACTCTGTGAATGAGTATCCCTTGCCGTTGCCACATAAGTAAGATGATGTGCTGGATCTCAGACAGGATTTTGTGGTGAGATGATTTCTTCCAGAGGTATCATGATTCTTCTGCAGGGAATGATGTGGGTCCTAACTAATATTTGTTCCTTTGTGATATTAGAGGCTTATTTAAACATATGTTAGCACTTACTTCAATTTACCTGCCTCAAATATCACTAGAGGCACTCAATGCTATAACCTCACTATTCACAATTGCTTCCTAATAATGCTACTGTTCATAGGAAAATATGTTCTCATACTGCCAGACCACAAAGACAAATAAATAAGGCCATTTAGGGAGCAAAAATGACACACCTTTGTAACTCCTCCAGAATATGAGAAATTTTTGAATCAATAATGTGGAAAAATTATTAGCTTGCTGAAATATGGAACTATCCCCAACAGTCAATGACTGGAATGTATGTGTCTTCGCACATAGAAAACGTGGCAAATAAACCTCCAGAAAGGCAGTGCAAAATAGGTAATGTCTCAAAAATTTACATAAACACTGACCATTTAAAGAAAGCAAACAGAATCAAATCCACAAGGCCTAGAACCCTGTACAATCCTGTGGGAGGATTCTTGTTTTGTTCCTCATGTCCGTCTCAGCAATGATTTTGAGCACTGTAAAAGTGAGCACATGGTTAGCTCTTTAACTGAGAGGTGGGAAGGGGGTTGTGTTTTGCATTGCCAAACAGCAGCTCCTCTAGCCAGCTACAAAGCAGTGACATGGTCCAAAAGGAGTCACTGACCCATATTACCCATTTAAAAGGATAAGGAGGAGGAGTATAAACAGGTGGGGTGAGGATGAGAAAAGTGGAATGAGACAGGGACACAAACAGCTCATTTTTTTCTAGAAGGATGCAAAATAAAAGAAAATGTAGCATACAAGGAACTTTTCTTGGCTCGTTCCAAAGGAACAACTGGAGAAGGAAGGAATTTATTTATGTTGGTTTATAACATAAAAAAAGTATGGAGAATCTTCTCTTACATTTGATGTGGTAAATAGAAAATATACAGCAGCAGGGATAACAGTATCACAACATTTATCTCATTTGGGATGATTTATGGCAAGCCATTTAGATAACATGAAAGTTATCTACAGAGACAGTTGTGCCACCAGGGCATCTTAGGCACTTCCCCACCCATGAAAAAATGTCCGAAAGCAAAGAAAAATGCATTGGTCTATATTCCCAGTGAAGCTATTTTACATCAATGGCTTAGCTCTTTCCCATAAGGACTTCAAGCAGGATTCGTTGCTGCAAATTGTCTGGGACCCATTCCAATGGGTGAGATTCCCAGTGAGGAACAGAACTTCCAGGAAATTTCAGGAAGCAGCTATCCTCAGATGATAACCTGGTAACCCTAACACTAGGATTAAAGTATACACCGAAAAGAGTCTTTGCTAATTAAACGGCACAGAGCTCTACTCTTTCCTTCATGGAGGGATCCATCATTTTGTTGGCTGAGCCATCTGCTGAATGGGAGATTGGGTGGGGAGGATAAGATTGGCTCTTTGCAACAAGATGTCTAGTGTTTGATCCAAAATGGCTTATTTCCTTGAGCTTAAATTGAGAACACTGCTTTTCCCATGTTATATTTCAATGTTTTCAAGTGGTAGCATGCTCCAGGGCTCCCTAAATCTGTGCTTATGTTACAACATCTGCTCCAAAAGTACTATTAAGGGTCATCACTTTTTATAGGGCTGCCATAAACTTGTGAATGACAAAACTATTATTTATTATTTAACACCGTGTATCCCTCTCTTTGTGTACACACTGATAGCAGCACCTTGCTCCCAAACATAGTACAACAAGCATTAATGTGTTATGCCATGCCCCTGAAAGTGGAAAATATATAACCTTTCATTAATAACTGATGATGTCTCATGGCATAGGATGGAGGCACTCTATAAGCCCTGGAACTTATGTTGAACACTCTAGCAGTAAGCCAGTCAAAGAACCATTTGTCAGTGAAAAGAAAACAGGTGTGAGAACTCCTGATGTGTTAGAAAGGACATCATCTAGGATAATTTATTGCGCTGCAGATGTGGACTATTTTCTATGACTGGCTGATCTATTAAATACTGTTTCAATTATTACAATGATAAAGAAAAGAATGAGGGGTTGCAAATGCCTTACAACATCATTGACAGCAAAATAAATTTTCCTCTTTCATTCATACTAGTCTCTTACAAGTTTTATAAGTATTCTTTTTCTCCCATTGATTTTGTCACTGCATCTACAAACACAGAAAGCCCCATATTTAAATAAAGCTGAAACTAACATGGCCTCTTTGATTTTAAAATAACTTTTTCAGCCTACATAATGCTTATATTTTACCAGATCATATCTATTTGCACAAAAATATTAGGGCTTGATGTCACAACAACTCTGGTAACGGGGTTTGTTAAGGTAACTGCTGAGACAAAAGCAGCAGCAAGAGCATATAAGATTGCTTGGGTGGGATCTGTGATAATTAAGTTCTTTTTTTTTAATTTCTCAGAAATGGATGAAATTCTGCATATTTTAATTGTCAAAATAATGCAATATAATCACACCAGCTTCAATTATTTTAGTATTTTTGACCCAAAGACACAAAAAGTTACAGTGATTTTTTTCAGTAGATCAGAAGCAAAGGAGCCTGCTAAACAATCAGTGGAGCCACGGCATGATTGAGATGCTAAAGGTGCACTTAAGGACAATAAGGTCATTAAGGAGAAACTAAATGAATAGTTTTTGCTTGCATGGCTTAGGATATCAGGGAGATTCCTAAACCTGAGCCATTCTTTTTAGGTGACAAATCTGAGGAATTGTACCAGATTGGGGTGTCATTACAGGCTGTTTTGGAACAAACTGATAAACTAAATAGTAATAACACATCATGGCCAGATAATACTCACCCAACAATTCTGAAGGAACTCAAATGTAAAATTGCAGAACTACTAACTGTAGTTTGTAACCATTCAAATCAGCTTCTGTACCAAATGACTAATGTGATGCCAATTTTTAACAAGGATGCCAGAAGCGATGCCAACAGTTACAGGCCAATAAGCCTGACTTCACTACCACGCAAAATGGTTGAAACTATATTAAAGAACAATATTACCAAACATATTGATGAACATAATTTGTTGGGGAAAAGTCAACAATGTTTTTGTAATAGGAAATCATGTATCATCAATGTATTTAGAATTCTTTGAGGGGGGGTCAATGAGCATGTGGACAAGGGGGATCTAGTGGATATAGTGTATTTAGATTTTCAGAAAGCTTTTGACAAGGTCCCTCATCAAAAGCTCTTAAGCAAAGTAAACTTCTATGGGATAAGAGGGAAGGTCCTCTCATGGACTGGAAACTGTTTAAAAAGATAGAAAACAAAGAGTGGGAATAAATAGTCAGTTTTCAGAATGGAGAGAGGTAACTAGTAGTGTCCCCTCTGCATTGGGACCTATCCTATTCAACATATTCATAAATGATCTGGAGAAAAGGCTAAACACTGAGGTGGCAAAAATTTGCAGATGATACAAAACTAATCAGGCTAGTTAAGTCCCAAGTAAACTGTGAAGAGATATACAAGGATCTCACAAAAATGGATGATTGGGCAAAAAAATGGCAGGTAAAATTCAGTGTTGACAAACCCAAAATAATGCACATTGGAAAACATAATCCCAACCTGTGCTTTTTTTGTGACGGTACGGCCCAGAACAGCGTACCGTCACCTATTTTCTCAGCACACAGAAAAGGAATGGCATTTCCCCCATGCATACCGGCACCTGTTTTCCTGGGGTGGCTCGGCCCCTGACGGAAGCCTGCTGCATAAAATGATGGGGTTTGAATTAGCTGTTACCATTCAAGAAAGAGATCTTGGAGTCACTGTGGAGTCATCCACTCAATGAGCCAGGGTAGTCAGAAAAGCAAACAGAATATTGGGAATCATTAAGCAAGGGAGAGACAATAAGACAGAAAATGTCATGTTGCCTTTATATAAATCCTTGGTATGCCCACATGTTGAATACTGCATGCAGATGTGGTCACCCCATTTCAAAAGAGATACATTGGAATAGGAAAAGTTTCAAAAAATGACAACAAAAATTATTAGGGGTATGGAATGGCTGTCAAACAAAGAGAGACCAATATGACCAGGATATTTCAGCTTGGCAAAGAGAAAACTAAGGGGGGATATGATAGAGGTCTATAAAATCAAGACTGGTGTGAAGAAAGTAAATAAGAAAAAGTTATTTACTCCTCATAACACAAAAACTAGGGGTCACCAAATGAAATTAATAGACAGCAGGTTTAAAACAAACAAAAGCAAGTATTTTTTTCATGCAATGCACAGTCAACTTGTAGACCTCCTTGCCAGATGATGATGTGAAGGCCAAGACTATAACATGATTCAATAATGAACTAGTGGGTTTATAGAGGATAGGCCTAGCAATGGCTATTAGCCAGGATGGGCAGGAACACAGCCTCTCTTTGCCAGAAGTTGGGGATGGAAACTTGATGATTGCCTGTTCTGTTCATTCCCTCTGGGGCACCCGGCACTGGTCATTGTCAGAAGACAGGATACTGGGCTGGACTGATCTATGCTCCGACCCAGTATGGCTATTTTATTTCAGAATACCTGTCTGCAAGTATATCTGTAACAATACAGAAAACAAATATTTTCCTCCAGAAGTACAGTACAGTTAAAGAAACATGTACAACAGCCCAGTTCCTGTTTCTCTGTTATGCCCCAGTACCCTCTGTCCCCCCAGAGGACAGTCACAGGGCACCCACCCAGCCCAGCCCTATAACCCCTATCCCCAGAAGTCAGCTGTGGGCCAACTCCTTAGTCCAAACATCCACAGCTTCTACCCCCAGAGTCCAGCTGTGGAGTGTCCCTCAGTCTAGACAGCTGAAACCCTACCCCCAGAACCCAGCTGGGTGGCACCTGACATCCCCAACACCTTAGCATTCAGCCAACCACACCCTTTACCCTCAAGAGGCCAGAGAGAGAGAGAGTCTCATGCTGGGTATTGGTTTATATGGAGTTTCCTGCATGCTGCCTTCTTTCTTCAGGATATGGGGAGGGGAACCATAGCTGCCCAGAATCCTCCAGTTCCCTCCCTCTCTCCCAGCAGTGTCCTGTATTTGTGAGCTGAAGAGCTGAGCTCCAGTGGCATCTAGTGGCAGCCAGAAGCTCACCAGCACCAATTCTGCAAGGAGAAATGACATTCTGCACAGAATGTTAATTCTGCACAAATTGGGGAGCATAATTCTCCCAGGAGTAGCTAGCCAAGAGAGGTTTGTCCTGCTTTCTCTTCAGCCCTTTTGAAGTGGCCTTGGATTCAGGTTGCACAAGGACTGCTGCTATGACAGGTACTTAGGAAAGCAATGCAAAAAAGCAATGCTTAGAAAGACTAGCTATAAATATGATCTGGATGACATTTCCCATTGTCAATGTATGCTCAGTAATTTATTGTGGCCGTTCTAATTAAATGCTCAGTCCCATAAAGATTTATGCATCTGCAATTTTAAGCACATAAAACAGATCTATTAACTTCAGTAAGTCTATTCATGGACTTGAAGCTAAGCATGTGCTTAGGTCTTCACAGGATAAGGAAATAAAACTATATTTAGCGTTGTAGATTCTACTGCTTTCCTTAACATATTTACAGTGATCAGCTGAAGAAAAATCATAGCAGTTTACAAGAGGTACAAAGCTGCAGAAAAGCAATTACTATCAATAGCAAAGAAGAGTGGTGGAAAAAACACAAAATATATATTTTGGTTATTCTGTGAAGTCAAACAGACACTACTATATTTAAAGTAAAAGAATACAGGTCCCCCCCGAGGTTATTTTTTCCACATTTGCATATTAAGCTAAATTTATTAACCCCCTGAATAAATAATAATGTATGTAGTTATTGACATAAAATGTACCCGGTCTCCTGTTACAAATACATTTGTCTTCTCTCTTGCCAAGCCTCCTCCCCCCCCTGAAAACAGGAGCTGTGTCAATAGGGAAGACACTGCATCAGTGTTTCTTAAACTGTGTGCCGCGGCACACCGGTGTGCCGCGAGGCAGTTGGAGGTGTGCCATGGAGAACAAGAGAATTCAAAATGGCCGCCCTCAAAGGGGCAGAGGTGACCTTTTTTTTTTTTTTTGCTCAGTAACTTTCCCCCGACCCTTTTTTTCCTTAATAACTTTCCTCCCAACCTTTTTCCCCCCGACTTTTTTTTTTTTTTGAGCAAAAAATTCTTGGTGTTCCTCAAAAAAAATTATTGTTTGGTGTTCCTTGGTCTCAAAAAAGTTTAAGAAACACTGCACTGGATTTTAGAATTTATATGGAGGAATAACAGTGCCAGCATCTCAGAAGATGATGCAGTGGTAAAATCTCATGTTGAATCCAAAAGTCAAGAACATTATGAATGTCTCATGATCTTCTAACTCATGGACAATGATCTTCCCTGAGTACTCAGCAAGCTGCTGCTGAGCTGGGGGAAAGACAACAGGTGCAGAAGAGCATGTGTTTCCGATAGAGACATCTCTAAGGGGAGGATCTATTAATGAAAATTCTCTATGTCCTAGTAAGGACGAGAAGATGGAAAATGATAACATATACGCAGGATCTGAACAGAAACATCAAATGAAAGAGTCCCATTCAATGTAAAGGCAAACAGCTAAAAAGTGACAAGTTTTTAAAGTGTTTATATGCCAATGCTAGAAGTCTAAATAATAATAAGATAGGTGAATAAGTGTGCCTCATATTAAATGAGGATATTGATATAATAGGCAGAAACTTGGTGGAATGAGGATAATCAACAGGGCACAGTAATACCAGGGTAGAAAATTCATTGCAAGGCAGAACAGGCCATGCTGTATGTGAAATAAAGTGCCAAATCAAATAAGGTAAAACTCTTAAATGAATCAAACTATACCACAGAATCTCTATGGATAGAAATTCCATTCTCTAATAAAAGAATATTTCAGTAGGGATATGTTACTGACCAGCTGACTAGTACGGTGATAGTGAAATTCTCAGGAAGATTAGAGATGCTATTAAAATATAAGCCTCAATAATAATGGAGAATTTCAACTAGCCACATATTGACTGGGTACATGTCATGTCAGGAAGGGATGCAGAGATAAAGTTTCTTGACATCTTAAATGAATGTTTCTTGGAGCAGCTAGTTCTGGAACCCACAAATGGAGAGGTAATTTTTGATTATTCCTAAGTGGAGCACAGGATCTGGTCCAAGAGGGGAATATAGAGCGACTGCTTGGTAATAGTGACCATAATAGAGTTCAATTTAATATCTCTATGGCAGGAAAGAAAACACAGCAACACAACACTGTAGCATTTAATTTTAGGTATGGGAACAAAACAAAAATGAGGAGGTTAGATAAACAGAAATTAAAAGGTATGGTGCCCAAAGAGAAATCCCTGCCAGTTGCATGGAAACTTTTAAAGACCCCATAATAGATGCTCAACTTAAATGTATATCCCAAATTAAAAAGAATACAAAGAGAGCCAAAAAAGTGCCAATGGCTAAACAACAAAGTAAAAGAAGCAATGAAAGGCAAAAAGGCATCGAAAGTAGAAGTTAAACCCTAGTGAAGAAAATAGAAAGAAGCATAAGCTTTGGCAAATTAAGTATAAAAATCTAATTAGTAAGGCCAAAAAAGAATTTGAAGAATATCTAGCCAAAGACTCAAAAAGTATTGGCACAAAAAAAAATTAAGTACAGTAGAAGCAGGAAGCCTGCTAAACAACCACTGGAGCCACTGGACAATCGAGAAGCCAAAGGAGCACTTAAAGACAATAAAACCATTGAGAAGAAACTAAATGAATTATTTCCATTGGGCTTCACAGCGGAAGATGTTGGGGAGATTCCCAAACCTGAGCCGTTCTTTTTAAGTGACAAATCTGAACAACACTTCCACATTGAGGTGTCACTACAAGAAGTTTTGGAACAAGAGTACATGGTATTCACCCAAGAGTTCTGGAGGAATTCAAATGTGAAACTGCAGAACTACTAACAGTAGTCTGCAACCCATCCTTTAAATCAAGTCCAGTACCAAATGACTAGAGGATAGCAAATGTAGCTAACATGATGCCAATTTTTAAAAGGGTTCAAGAGGTGAACCCGACAGTTACAGGCTGGTAAGCCTGACGTCAGTACCAGGCAAACTGGTTGAAACTAAAGTAAAGAACAGAACTGGCCAAAACATAGAACATAATTTACTGGGAAGAGACAACATAGTTTTTGTAAAGGGAAATAACGGATCACCAATCTATTACAATTCTTTGAGGGGGTCAACAAGCATGTGGACAAGGGGAATCTAGTGGATATAGTACACTTAGATTTTCAGAAAGCCTTTGACAAGGTCCCTCACCAAAGGCTGTTAAGCAAAGTAAGCTTCCATGGGATAAGAGGGAAGTCCTCATGGATGGGTAACTGTTTAAAAAGCTAGGAAACAAAGGGTAGGAATAAATTGTCAGTTTTCAGAATGGAGAGAGGTAACTAGTGGTGTCCCTTCTGCACTGGGACCAGTTTTATTCAACATATTCACAAATGATCTGGAGACTGGGGTAATCAGTGAGGCAGCAAAATTTGCAGATGATGCAAACCTGCTCAAGATAGGTAAGTCCACTGTAGACTGCAAAGAGCTTCAAAAGAATCTTTCAAAACTGAATGATTGGGCAACAAAGTGGCAGATGAAATTTGATGTTGATAAATGCAAAGTAATGCAATGTGGAAAACATAATCTCAATTTTACATATAAAATGATGAGGTCTAAATTAGCTGTTACCACTCAAGAAATAGATCTTGGAATCTTGTGGATAGTTCTCTAAAACTACCCATTCAATGTGCAACGGTAATTCAAAATTGAACAGAATGTTGGGAATCATTAAGCAAGGGACAGATAATAAGATAGAAAATATCTTATTGCCTCTGTATGTATCTATGGTACACCCATATCTGGAAACTGCATGCAGATGTGGCTGCCCCATTTCAAAAAATATATATTGGAATTGGAAAGATTCTGGAAATGGCAACACAAATGATTAGGGGTATGAAATGGCTTCCGTATGAGGCAAGATTAATAAGACTGGGACTTTTCAGCTTGGAAAAGAAATGACTAAGGGGGAAGGGGGATGATTGAGCTTTATAAAATCATGACTGGTACGGAAAAAGTAGATAAGGAAGTGCTACTTACTCCTCATAACACAAGAATTAGGGGTCACCATATGAAATTAATACACAGCAGGTTTAAAATAAATACATAAAATATTTATTTACACAGTGCACAGTTAATAGGGTTCAATAAAGAACTAGATGAGTTCATGGAGGTTAGATCCATCAATGGCTATTAGCCGGGATGGGCAGGAATGCTGTCCCTAGCCTCTCTGAAACAAAAGACAGGACTATGCAGCACTTTAAAGACTAATAAGATAGTTTATTAGGTGATGAGCTTTCGTGGGCCAGACCCACTTCCTCAGATCAAATTGCGGAAGAAAATTGGCATGATCATATATACCAAAGGGATACAATCAAAAAAAAGTGAACACATATAAAATTGACAAATCAGATTTTAGAATGGGGGGGGGAGGTTAGTGTCTATGAGATAATGATATTAGGGGTGATAATTGGGGAAGCTATCTTTGTAATGGGTAAGGCAGTTAGCATCTTTGTTAAGGCCCATTCGTAAAGTGTCAAATTTAAACATGAATGACTGTTCTGAGGTTTCCCTTTGTAGTCTGGTGTTAAAGTCTCTTTGAAGTAAGATGCATGTAGTTAGGTCCTTGAGACAATGCCCAGTCTGGCTGAAATGACAAGAAACTGTTTGGTTTTTTTTGTGTGAAACTGTCTGATGTCCGTTTTGTGGGTATTAATTCTTTGGCGAAGTGTCTGAGAAGTTAGTCCAATATACATAGCAGACGTACACTTTTGGGCCATGATGGCATAAATTATATTTCTGGATGAACAGGAATATGTGTTCTTGATCTTGTAACTGACGTGGTTAGGTCCAATGATGGTGTCAGCAGAGTAAATATGTGGACAAAGCTGGCAATGGGGTTTGTTGCAAGGGAAAGTTCCAGGGTTGGTATTAGTGTGGTATGTCCTGTGGTTGTTGGTAAGAATCATCCTGAGGTTAGGTGGTTGTCTATAGGAGACTATGGGTCTGTCTCCCAGAGCCTGTCGGAGTGTAGTATCCTGTTCCAGTATAGGTTGTAGGTTACTGACAATGCGTTGGATGGGTTTAAGTTGGGGGCTATAGGTGATGACAAGTGGTGTTTTATTGTTGGTTTTCTTGGGTCTGTCTTGAAGTAGATGGTTTCTGGGTATTCGTCTGGCTCTTTCAATTTGTTTTTTTATTTCCCCGGGTGGGTAATGGAGGTTTACAAAGGCTTGGTAGAGATCCTGAAGTTTCTGGTCTCTGTCAGTGGGATCAGAGCAGATGCGGTTGTATCTAAGGGCTTGGCTATAGACGATGGATCGTATGGTGTGTTCTGGATGGGAGCTGGAGGCATGTAGGTAACTGTATTAGTCAGTGGGTTTTCTGTAGAGAGTGGTATCTAATTTACCATAGGTGATTTGTACTGTGGTGTCCAGGAAATGGATCTCTCGTGTTGAGTGGTCCAGGCTGAAATTGATGGTGGGGTGTACGTTGTTAAAGTCTCTGTGGAATGCATCCAGTGTTTCTTGGCCATGGGTCCAGATCATTTCTTGGCCATGGGTCATTTCAGCCAGACTGGGCATTGTCTCAAGGACCTAACTACATGTATCTTACTTCAAAGAGACTTTAACACCATACTACAAAGGGAAACCTCAGAACTGTCATTCATGCTTAAATTTGACACTTTACGAATGGGCCTTAACAAAGATGCTAACTACCTTACCCATTACAAAGACAGCTTCCCCCAATTATCGCCCCCTAATATCATTATCTCATAGACACTAACCTCCTCCCCCCACCCCCCACCCCTGTTCTAAAATCTGATTTGTCAATTTTATATGTGTTCACTTTTTTTTTATTGTATCCCTTTGGTATATATGGTCATGCCAATTTTCTTCCACAATTTAATCTGAGGAAGTGGGTCTGGCCCCACGAAAGCTCATCACCTAATAAACCATCTTGTCTTTAAAGTGCTGCATAGTCCTGTCTTTTGTTTTAGCAAGACCAGACTAACACAGCTACATCTCTATTACTATCCTAGCCTCTCTGTTTGCCAGAAGCTGGGAATGATCAATTGGTGACTGTCTGTCCTGTTCATTCCCTCTGAGGCACCTGGCACAGATCACTGTTTGAACAGGATACTAGCCTAGATGAATCTTTGGTCTGGTCCAGTACGGCTGTTCTTATGCGCTGTGTACGAGGCAGCCCAAGAAGAAGACTGTGTCTCAGTCAGTTTCAATCTCCCTCCTCCACGTTCACGTACTCCTCCGAGAAGGGAGAAAATTGGAATGTAAATGGGAGTGAAATGGAATGTAAATTAAGGAGTGGCATATGGGAGTTGAGGGAAACCAAGATTCTGTCAATTCCCCATACAATTCTGCCATCTTTAGCTCACCTGGACTGGTGGTGGGAGCAGCAGTGATTTTTACCACTTCAGTGCTGTGACCTAACTTATACACTTATGCCCCATGTAACAATTCTATTCAGGCCACAGTTTGGCCTTATATTTGAAATCCCAACACTTCTGAACACATATCACAGCTGACATCCTGATCACCATTATAGAGTGAAAAGGACCTATACACAATTCTAATACATATTTTAATTTAATCCAGTAATTTGAAATACTTCTTTTCCCATAGCACTTCATATTAAAAACCTGTCTACATAGTCTGGCTCACAGAAGCAGACCATTAAAACTTTGCCTTACAGACAATTATTTCTTCTTTGCATGTCAATAACTTTAATGTAATTTCAAATACAGTGTTGTTATTTTAGTGGAGGACTTATTCTTTCTCCATTTTTGAACAGTAATATTGCAATTTGATCTTTCAAATATGATCCTAAGATTTCTAAGTATGTTTTTCTTTCTGCATCGCTTTGACAAGTGGGATATTGTTAAGACTAGTATTTTTGTTTTAATTAATGTGTAGGCGGTGGGCAAGAATTAGAGGTTATTTAATATCATGCAGTGGGCAGCAATTCAAAAGCTGTATAGTATCTTAATGCTGCAATGGCATAAACAAACATAAATGTCTAATCAAAGTCACTCACTTGAAATTAAATCTATCTATCTACGGACAATATTTTAGTTAAAGGGCACAGAATAAAAAGTTACACTAATCTTACACTAAAAGTCTGTATTGTCTCTTGATGTCTTTAAATGGGAATCTTACAGGGAATAGCTGATAAATGGTGTACAGCCAATTTAACACAGCACAAGGAAATAAACATTCTTTATGGGCTAATGAGAAATGGGTCTGCTCAGAAAATCTTAAATCCACTGGCAGACTTAAATCCACTGATTAAACCCTGTCCTGAATGCTCCCCCATTCTTTATTGTTAAATCACGTACATCTTTTGGTGTATGGTTGGCTTGCAGTGACACTGGTTTCAGAACTTTAGTTGTTACAATAGCTTAATGTACTTCTTTCTTGAAGATGACTTCAATATTATTATTTTGTACTGAGTTTTTGTACTGAGTTTTAGTGCTTCCTCATGACCTTAAAAACCTTACTCTTAAATAAGATAGACAAATGGCCAGGAAAATTAAGTCCAAATGCTACTGGAAATCTCTGTGGAAAACACATTTCTACTGCTGGATAGCTTCTAATTACTGCCCAGGGAAATGCACAATAAAACCTCTTTTCAATCTTTCAGCTGTTTGTGCTTGAATCCGACTATCCCCTCTGTCTGTGGGACTGTTCCTTAATAGAGTTTGGTTTCACCACTAACAATTTAATTTTAAAAGTAAAATAGAATCAAGTTGCAGGAGAAAGATTTAAAGTATGTGTCAATTCGTCTACCCATGTACTCATACTGATGTTTTCTCTGATATCATAAATGCTCTCATATGATAAGGGTGCTTGTGAGATGTTATATTTGGTGCCACCTTTTTAAATGGGCCTCTCTGTACCCGGTCTCTAATTCTGTGCCTACAATTTCCAATAGCAAATAAACTGGAGGCACGATTAATTGCAAATGCAAGTGATAGGGTTCAGATATCTAACTACCTGACTGCTGAGCTCAGTTAGGTAGCCATCCATCCAAATCCTATAGTCAGTGGCTGCACTTAACTGCAGACACAAAATCAGCAACTGTGCTTAAACATTTTGCCTATTATTTTTGATCACCTCCTCTTCTTTTGATATTGGCAGCATGAAGACAAACAGCAGTAGAACAAAAGCACAAAGCAAAAGACTAAAAGTGTTTGCTTCCTTAGCACTTCTAATTCTGGCCAGCACATTGGAGAAGGAAATTATCTACCTAACAAGAGGGCCTATCATCATAAATCAATTTTTAATTTTACTGGTGAATTAGGGCAATCAAATAAACATTTGCTGCCTGCCTGCCTCCCTCCCTCACATACTTCTCTTTGAATTGGCTCAGTCCAGGATCTAGTCAAGTGGGAGTACATCCCACCTTACAACTCCCAGACAATATCTGATTGGTATGCAGTGAGGGGAAAACACAAGTACATACACAAAATAAAATAAAGTATGCTTCTAATATATATGATACAGTATCACACATACAAGGGGGAAAAGACCTAATGAAAATGAATAATCTTTGGGTATTTTCTTCCTGAACTGAAGTAGTTCTTGAATGTACAATCATTTTTCCAGTTTGCCTGCTTTTAAATACACACACACTACTTTCAGTTCAATTTCTAAGCCACTATAGGTATTAGAGAACAATTTACATGTGATTTGCATTTTTTTTTGTGCCTGTGGTTTTGGTAAGTCTTCCAAACCTAATGACTGTTCCTTTGGCCAGCAACATAAATGCTGTAATCACACAATTATTGTGCAGGGAACAGTTTAATTCAGCATTTTGTTCTCAACCACAGAACAATTACTCAACAATTTTGGTTAACCATACTTGTTCACTGTCGGGAAAGGAAGCAGAATATTCACAAGATTTAACGTCTTATACAAAGTCAGTAACTAAATTCTTATCTGTTGCAACTGTCCTGTATCACGAAGCTGATTGGGGTACTTCCACACACTCCTGGTTAATGAAAATGTATTACCAGCAGCTTACTTTTTTTAGTTTATTCACCTGTCTCTGATGAATGCTTTTATTATGCATTTGCATGCTAAGGAGAAAGGTGGTTGTGTTTGTGTCTGGAAGAGGTGGGTGTCTGAGCACTGTAAAAAAATCTCAACTTTTGAAAATATTAAATAATGTTATAGATCTATTCTAAGAATAGAACAAAGAAATTCAGAATTTACATTTAAGCCCTGTTCTCTCTTCTGCAGCTCTGTTTATTTTAGGTAACAAAGGGGCTTGCTGAACTGATGACTTTATCCTTAATACTGAATGTGTTGAAATATCTTTGGACACAAGGAACATCTTTGGACTTCCGACCAAGCTTTATCATAAAATCAGAAGTTCCTCAGAGACAGGTGTCTGATGTAACTGACACTATTAAGCACTAGTGTTAATGGTCACTTATGCAAAAGAGTGGTTTCACTCATATAAGGAACTCCAATGATTTCTGTAGGACTTCTGATGTGTGTGAGTATTTACAAGTTTGTGCCTGATTGTTGGGTAATGTGGACAATAATATCTGGGATACTTTCTTTGGTTCTCATCTTCATCCTACTGACATTAATGGCAGTACTATAATCTCACTTCAACTGCAGTAAGACTGGGCCCATTCTTTGTTATTTTCTACTGAATTTCAGGATTCTTAGGGATCTTCTGTTCCATATTTAAGTTTTAAAAGTATTTACATGTATGAAATTATATTTTTCTCCAGTGAATATAATGTATTTATACTGAAAGTTTCCCGTGCAGAACTGCGAATCCAAACACCACTACTTTGGCAATAATGGTAAACTAGAAAGTAGGGCTGTCAATCGATGTGTGTTAACGCCTACGATTAACGCAGGGAAGGATTAATTCATTAATTTTTTTAACACGTTAATGCTGCGCTACCCCTTTAAAGCACCACTCTGGCGGCCTTTCCAAGGGGAAGCTGCACTGGGCCTGGGGTCAGCTGAGGACTCCAGCTGATCCTGGGCTTCCGCAGTGCTGCCCCTTTGAAACACTGCTGCAGTGTTTCAAAGGAGCAGTGCGTGCAATTAATCACGATTAATTTTTTTAATCGCTTGACAGCCCTACTAGAAAGTGAACTTGATTATAGACAGTAAGTGAAGGTGACTCAGTTTAATCTCATCATCCAAGGAAGCACAAGAAAAAAGAACAGTAAAAATGATGAAAAAAATCATTAAAAATAACAAGTCCATTTGCAAACCTGTGTGTTTTTAAGACACTTTGGACTTAGAAGAGAGACTTCTAAATAATGGGTCTCTATTACTTCACAGATCTGCTCCCTATATTGAGAGTCAGATTTAGTGACAAAGATTTACTGGTTTTATGCCTGTTTGCTCTGCAGCGCCAACACAGCTAAGAGCATACTAGGTGGATTCTAGGACTTCTTGTGTAGAAGAATTGGTCTGTTGGAATGAAGTTCCATTTAGTTTTATCTGCATGACCCCATAACACTGCCCATCCATCACTAACAACAAAGAGATTGCACAGGTGTCACTGAGGACAGAATTTGGCCTTTACAACCTTTGTGTAAAAAGCCTGGCTCCACTGAAGTCAATAGGGGTTGACATCGGGGGTACCAGGATTTCATACTTTGCTTTTATTTCTTTTTACTAGTGCCTGACAGAAACAAAACATTTTAATTTTAGGATCACAAGTTGAGTTTGCAGTATTGGAAGTTTAAAGGAAACATTGTATTTGTAACTTGTGTCACATCAGAGACAATAGAGCTCCATAATGTTGTATTTACCACATCAGTTTTCAGAGGTGAACCACACATTAAAAAAATCTAAGGCACAAAGAGATACATAGGTCATTAAAAATATAGCTGCATATTTAATAACAATGCCACTTTAAAAAAAAGGAAAAATGTATAAAAACACATGGAAACTGAAAAGACATCAACTCAGTATTACCATTGTAAAATGGGATATGGGGGAGGGAGAGAAGAGAGGTTATAAAAGTAAAATATAAGTAACTTTTTTGCTGCTGCTACTGTAAAATAACTGAATGATGAAACTGTCTTATTACATACCATATTATCTTACATTTAGACCACTTAACGAATCCATAGTCATCTTTATAATGCATGTCTATATTTCGTGGCCCCATTCAAATTGTAGATAACCCCTTCCCCTCAATAAAATTCGCACTGGGGAAAAGCAGTCAGTATATAGGTTTGTAAAATTTATGCTATGCATAAAAGGGTCATTTTACATGTTCTAAGGTGCTTGATTTCAATGGCATGGGATGTGGAGAAGACTACACATTGACATCCCTATAGTTAACCAGAATCGGTAAGCCTCGCCCATTAACCGGTTAACCTTTCACAGCCCTAGTAACAACTAGCTGTGATGGGTTAAAATCTCAGAAGTCCCCCAGACAAGAAACAGAGTTGAGGTTACCAGTACCCCCTGCAAAGCAGCACAGATACTGAACCAGTTCAGCTCTGGGAGAACTTTGCTCTAAAGGCTCACCACCCAGAAACCCAACCCACAAATGAGACCAAATAAATCTGTCTTACTCTGTGTTAGGGATGTGAATGGTTAACTGGTTAACCAGTTAACCGGTAGGGGCTGAAGCAGCTGCATGCCCTTAGAGAGCCCTCGTCCCTGGTGGGGAAGCCACTCTAGCCTTACTGCAGAGCATGGGGGGGAGGGCAGGAGGGAGGCCTCCCCCTTTAATCAGTTACCCAATTAAACATAATATTTAACTGGTTAACCAATTAAATTGGATTTTACATCCCCACTCAAAGTAAGTTACTAAACGAATAAAATACACTTAGCTAATTCTAATCCACTAAGAGACTTGTTACATTCAAATTCTTCCCCCTAAACAGCTGTTCTCTCAAATCTGATTTTTACTCTGATTTGTGATTATAGTTCATTCTTTCCTCTGAGGGTGTGCCAGCCAGAGTTTGGGCTAACAGGACAAACAAGGCTATTTACAGGTCATTGACTTAATTACTGAACAATCCACTGGGGCCTCATTAATGACTAGGGATGTGAATGGGTAACCAGTACAGGTTAACTGGTACCCAGGGGCAGCCCGTCCTGCCTGAAACCAACCATGGGCAGAGGGCTGTTCCAGCCCTGTGGGGGTCAAGAGCCAGCCTGTCTGTGCAGGGGGACCGGGAGCAGAAGCTGGCTGCCCCGCAGATGGGGAGGGGTGGGGCAGAAGCAGGAGCTATCCCCTCCCGGGCAGGGCGGCCAGCAGTGGAACCTGGAAGCCTTGTGGTGGGGGCGGCACCAGGGAGAAAGAATCCGGCTCCACCATGCACACAACTGCTGGTTCCCGCTGCCGGCTCCCAATGCAGGGGAGCTGGCAGTGGCAGTTGGAAGCCTATCACATGTGTGTGTTGGGAGGGAGGAAGCTGGGGCATACCCAATCTATAGGAAGCATATGACATAATTGTTTGTTACAAAGATTTTATCAGCATCAGCTTGGGATGATCACAATATTCACAAGTGGTAAAGCTAACAGTGAGTTATTCAAGTCACCCCAAACTAATGCCAATAAAAACTCTATGTACAATATCAATTGTTTTAAGTGTTATAAACATCAATCTATTTTGGGAATCTTTTCAAACATTATAAAACTTTTATTGGGACTATTTTCTCAGGTCTCCTTGCCTGTAAAGCTAGGTGTTGTACTTACCAAAGGGCCAATTTTCATTTGTGTCAAGTTTATCTTAAACTGAATTACATAAAGTTCTATAACCAATTAATGGCTTTTAAATAGGCCCAGTTCTCATATACACTTAGGGCCTCTTTATACCACTGATGTGCTATAGAACTTTACCTTTCCACCAACATAAAGGTACTTTTACGTTCTGGCTGTGGCTGTCTGATGCTGATGAGGGATTTAGGAGGTGAGAAATGTCCTAAGGAGATGACTAAATTGAAAGAGGGCAGGCGATGAACCCAAAGGTGAGTGATAAATTACATTTACAGCCTTCTAAATAATCATATGATATATTATATATTTAAATACATACTCAAATATGCTCTGTCTTTGAGAGGCACTGAGCACCCACCACTTCAACTGACTTCAGGGTCCATGATCTCTAACTGTACATAATCACTAGACAAATCATAACCTTTCGTTAAAAGCCAGTAAGTTTTCTCAACCGTTCAACCACCTTATTTCATTTTTTCTACACAGTAAGAATCTCAAAAGGGAAAAATCTGCCTACGTGGAAGGGGAAAAAAGGAAGTAGAAGTAGTCAGATTCTCAGCTGGCATAAATCAAACAGCATCATTCACTGGTTTATGCCAGTTTATTCCAACTGAGAATCTGGCCTAAAGACTTTATCTCCAGATGCTTTTATATTAGAAACATATGTTTGTGATCTAGGTAAATGTGGTCCCTGTGGACAGGAAGTCTTCACAAGAATTCAATGGCATGTGTAAAGTATTGTTTTATACAACACACATAATTTGGCTTCAGGAGCTAAGGGTACGTCTAGACTACAAGCCTCTTTCGAAAGAGGCTTTTTCAAAAGAATCTTGAAAAAAAGCCTCTTTCGAAAGAGAGCATCTAGACAGCAACCAGTATTTTCAAAAAAGAGAGCCGCTTTTTCGAAAGAGAGCATCCAGGCAGTCTGGATGCTCTTTTTTGAAAAAGCACTGTTTGCATTCAATAATGCCTTTTTTCGAAAGAGCACTTCCAAAAAAAGGCGTTACTCCTCGTAAAATGAGGTTTTCCGCAATCGAAAAAACTGCTGCATTCTTTCGATTTAATTTCAAAAGACTGTGGCAGCAGTCTAGACGCAAGGGAAGTTTTTTTGGAAAAAGGCCACTTTTTTCGAAAAAACCCTGTAGTCTAGACACACCCTTAGTGACACCAGGTAGGAGTTCTTGCAAAGGTTGACTGCATTAAACAATCTTGCAGCTACATTATAGACTCTTAATATTGTTTTTATATTGTTGGCATTCATGGAAATGAATCAATAGTGATATTGCATAACCACAAGTTTGTGTGTGTGTGTGTGTGTGTGTGTGTGTGTGTGTTCATGGCCATTATAAATAAATAACAGCTATATTACTTCAGCCAAATAATTTTGAATAAACTATTAAGGTGGTCTTTGGCACGTGAATTGGTATGATTTGTGACATAAATTATTGACTTATTTAGTGTCCTTGAAACATGAAATGTGTATGTGACCATATTAGTAGCATTTTTAATAATCAGTAACAAATTAGTAATCATATGTATGTCTAACATGGGGAAGGTAAATGAAAAACCTTTATGTATGACAGCTTTCGCTCAAAACGCAAAAGATTTATTAGCTTCTAAAAATCAAAATATTTGTTCAAGGGGTTTATTCATTAGAATGTGGTCCATTTTAAAAACATCAGGTCCCTTTAAGACTAAAAGTCAGTGCTGCATGCCCTGAGTCTGTTTATCAAGATGACTCATTCATTCATGGGAAGCATGAGTTGTATGACTGGCTTATGATAGCACTCCAAATTAGTACTCACACAATGGAGAGCTTATACAATTGCAATAGTCCATATCCAGTAAAACTGCCTTAGTGCCTAGAATAATGGGCCTTGCTAAGTCTCTAACAGTTCAGTAAGAACCTCTAAACAGCTGCACACCACACATGACCTGTGCCATCTCTACAATGCCGATTAACCATGAAAGGAGGCTTTGGGAACTATTTCCTCTGCACTCCTCATCATTGGACAGCATCAATCCCCTTGCTTTTTACAGAACAAGGGGGGGATTTCCCCCCCCCCCCCCCTTTCTTCTTCTTCTCTCCCTGCCCCAAATCAGCCCTCCACTGATCATCCTTCACATTTTAGCCTCTGCCCTAGAATACTCTGGACAATAGTATTGGTTCCATCTGTGCTCTCCATTAAACCCTGGTAATCCTTCTAAGAACAGCTGGACATTCAGATTCCATACACAGAAACTCTTTTCTGTGGAACCGTTGAGCTACAATTACGCTGAGACTGCGCTAATTTCCAGTCTTTGCCTGCAAATGTCTTTTGTAGGGTCCTCTAGGGCTGCAAAGTAGAATGTCCTGACATAACAAATTTAACAATATGCTGAGACAGATCCAGGCTCAGATTATAATGCAGCAGTCACCTCCAATGACAAGCAGTGTTTAGAAGATGTTTTTAGACCAATCTTAACATTAACGACAAGCTTCAGACTGCTACCATATCATTAAATAATCATGAAATAGCAGCTACAGTTAGATAGTTTCAATATACTTTGTTACATTGGAAGCATGGCACCCCTGCATGACCCTTTTGCAGCTTTTTAAAAAAGAACTATGTATGAGTCATTTGTCACTTTTGTGACCGAGAAAAAATTCAAGGGGATGATATGACAACGTTTATCAAAGTAGAAAGTGGAAAAGTAAGAGAGAAGGATCATTAATTAAAATGGACACATTGACCTGTCTGCATACCTGGCTGTTCCCAAGGGACCAGCCCATTTCCTTCTATTGCTCAGCCTCTGGCCGGGGAGGGGGGAGGAGGGGAGGCCCTGGGACCTTCCCCTGCTCCCCTGCAAATTATTAATGTGCAATTGTTCAGCAAAAATAATACAATTAACTGAAACTTTTGGCTAGGAATGAATAAAGGTAGTTTACAAAGAGGAATTTATGAGTACTACAGACAGCTTATAGAGTTCAAAGGGCATCTAATAAAACAAAAGGAAAAAATGTAGCACTTTAAAGACTAACAAGATGGTTTAATAGGTGATGAGCTTTCGTGGGCCAGACCCACTTCCTCAGATCATATTCTGGAAGAGAATTGGCGTGACCAGGGCTCGCCAAGCAGTGGCGAGACCCGCTCGCCAGCTGCGCGGTTCGGCACGCTGTGCATGCGCTGACCATGCTGCGCGGCTGTGCCGGTTTGTAATCTACTCGCCACGGGCGAGTACATTACACTAATTGTTGAGCCCTGGGCATGACCATATATACCAAAGGAATACAATGAAAAAAGTGAAATCTAATGTTAGTGTATGTATATACATATATAGAGTACTGACACACACTGAGTACCCAGAGGCACACAAGTGTCTATATACTGTACTTATAAATATATAACAAACCCCATATCTGATATGATTTCCAGGTGAAAATTTAAAACAGCATACAAACTGCATTTATCATGCCCTGTTGAAAATTTAATTTGCACTCTGCACATTAACCTATCTTTACTATTCCAAATCTGAGCAGTTTCAAACGGTCAATTTTTTTTAAAAATAGCAACTCGATATATGTTTTTTTTCTATCTTTTGTCCCCAAACTACAGTGATTCAGAATGCAGAGCAGGCAGTATTCAATTCTGGACAAATGACAGTTATAAGGTTTGTTATATTGAGACCCATGAGCACTAGAAATAAAAGGTGTTTTAATCAATAGAAATGGAATATTCATAACTCTCCCAGTGTAACACACAACACCTTGCTTATAGCTCTGAACCATCCCAAGACATTGAACTTCAACTGTAACAATTATGGAAAAGCTATTCTAGGTAATTTTCAGAAGTTTATTGTACTCTTGATATTAAGGTAGCCTGGCTTTAAAGGCAAAGGAACACAAAAACTGAACATTAAAAAAAAACCTCTTCAAATAATTTCAAAAGCAGATTTTCTGGAAAATATATGGCTTCAGTCCAATACATAACAATATAAAGGTTTTATCAGAACTAGTTTGTGATGTCTTGCATAAAATACAAGTGGTAAATAATGGGAGCATCCCAAACACCACAATAAAAACTATATACCACCTCACACCAGCATGTATTTTCTATTCTTTCACACATGAACTCTATCATAAAATATAAACTTAAGAGTCCCTATTTAAAATTGAGATTTACTTTCCCTTATAAACTGAAGCATTCAAATATCTTGGAGGTGAACCCCAATAAATGCCTTCAAAAAAGGGTTATTCAAATTCTGCCAGAGGACAAATTTTTGTCTGAATTGGAGATGATTTGGCCACGCTCTTCACCTCCCTCACCCCCGCTGCAATATGGGACTTAGAAATAAATAATATATTAATCATAATTTACAACTTCTTCTAATGCTCCTTTTTGCCACATCTTATATAAAAAGTGGCTTGTCCTAGATACTTCAAATGAGATTTATTTGAAAGATCTTGGCAACCTCTTAGGCAAAGAAAGGCATATTTGGAAAGTTATTCACAGGTGTATTAGGAACATCAGAATAGTAGTGGACATTAGAGCATGCCAAATTACTGATGAAGAACTAAGTTTACATTAGAGATGGCAAACTGATTGCTAGGGACTTTTACTGATGTAATTTTTTCTGGGGGGAAAAAAAGCCCAGCAACTATTCTTTCACCAACCCTCATCAGCTCCACTGCAAGCTGAGACCCTCCAAGCCACCAACAGAAATAACTCCTAACTCAGTGACCTACTCCTCAGATCTTTCTTATCTCCCCACACGTCACTAATCAGGGAGACTCCAATGGCATCTTTATTCCCAGTGACTCCCCTCAGATATTTGCTCTTAGCTCTGTGGGTGTGACAGCAGTGCTCCCAGCACAATCTTCCATACTCCTTACACTTATGACAGCTAGTTGGGCTCCCCCAACTACCCACCTCTCCATGGTCCAGTTTGGAGAAATCCCCACTGTGGACAAGAAGATATTTTCAGGTGCTACAAAGACTCCAGGAAATGCACTCTTCTTGTGCCAAACTTTGGAAGGGGGATGAGAGGATAATGAGGAAGGGAGAATGGAGATAGCTTTCCCTCACTTCCATTCTCCTGTGTCTAATTCACCAGATCTAATATAGGAAGAATAACATGAAGATGAATCCAGCAACAGCCTTGTCTCAAACAGGTTCCCTCAGAGACGGCAGTGAATGGATACTGCTACACTTCTCCAGGGGCAGAATTTTCAACCATCTTTCTTTGTTCAAAGTGGTACCAAAAGAGAAGTCACAACGCTCAGGAAATAAACTTAAGATTCACAGGATTAGTTGCTTTTAAAAACACCTTCCAAAATGATTTTCTTCTTTGTGTCAATGGAAGCCTAAAATACTTTAGGACTTAATATGTATTTTTATTTCTGCAGGTGAAGAGTCCAACTTCCCCTTGTTTTGGGGACAACTGCAGCCTTAATATCCTCCCTTTTGCCTGCATCATAATTTCTTTCTCTCTCTTTTGCCTGCTCCCTACACTTGTTCTTTCCTTCCCCTGACTCTGGTTCCTCAACATTCCTCCATTTACATAATTTCCCCCTTTCCTCCTCATTTCTCCCTCTCTCTCTTGCATCTTCACACTTCAGCTGCCCACATACCAAGGTAGGTCCATATGTAATACATAGACTGTTCAAGTGCCAGAGTATTAGAGATGGCCTCGTCTCCCAGTACTGCCCCCATTAGGATAGGTTCCCAGCCACCATGGATTCAGCTAACAACAAAGATGTTTCTACAGTCAGCAATCAACTAGGCTGTCTCTAGCTGCTCATGCAAAGGAAGAACTCTTGATCATTCACCTTCTTTGGACAGGGCTCCTTGAGCGGCCCTCTGAACAGATGGCACCTCTGCTTAGGCTCTGGCTGAAACTGAGTAGGAAAACAGTCTAGATACACAATGCTCCTCAGCTGGTACAGCTGGTTTGCTATGGTGACAACAAATGTCAGGATAACACCTGAGCAGGAACTGAGATGCAAAGTTCAGCAGATCTTGTTCTAACTTGCCACGAATGGTTTGGATCTAGGGTTTAAGATCAGCCCATTTAAAAAAAATAAAAAGGGGGGAAGGAGAGGATACAAAGTTTGGCTCAAGATCCAGATTTCACCAGAGTTTAGAGGCATTCAGCTTTAACAATTTGGTTCAGGCCGCTCTCTTTAGACTTAACTGGTTGTTCCAATTCAATTGGAGCCCTGAAATGGGTTGAATGTTCAGACACATTTCTTTGTCTGAAGAACGATGTAGTCTCGTGACAGAATACAGAACAGTCATTAATCCATGGCCAGATTATCCACTAACAAGGCTAATAACAAGCTTTTGGAAGTTGTTGCTAATTAATTAATATTTTTCAATTAAAAACTCACTGATGCTTTATTACATAACATTATTATGCTTCCTCTGCATACATTACTCTCCTATTATGCTGTACCTAGGCAGAACTCCCAGACAGTACATGACAGGATTTTCTGATAACGGAAAAAGACGGGACACATCTCATAAATACAGTGCTGACACACCCACACATGGGCTATGAATCCAATTCTTTGTATAACACTTCTCTTCTTAGACTGCAGCCTCTTCAGAGCAGGGATTTTGTCTTTTCTTTCACGTACACACACACACACACACACACACACACACACACACACACACACATATGTACATACCCATGCATGTACAGCATGTAGCATGACAGAGACCTATTTCTGACTGGGGTCTCTGATACTCTGAGAAACACTGGACTCAATCCTTAAAGATACCTTCACTTATTTGGGACCTGGTTCACCACAGGTTTACTCTGATTTTATGCTGATGTAAATTATTTATAATCAGTGGTATCACACTGAAAGAGAACTGAAGTAATGAAATATTGAATCAAGCCCATAATCTGTAATTTATGTGATATTATATACAGGACTACATACATCATCATAGAAAAGTTATTTTTATATTCAATAATTCTTCCTTTCTTAAATCAGTTTTCAGATGGCCCGGTTTCACTCTTCTGTTTTATGGCCAAATTTTACCCTCAAACATACGAATGGAACTCATCTTGACTTGTGTGGGTCACACGTGTGTGTATCTAAGGGTTGAACCTAGCCCTTTTGTGGTTGTGTGCTGAAATTATCTTCTTAGTTAATCTCTGTGCTTTCTAACACTGTAACTCGCATGAAGAGAAACCTCACTGTATGTACTCAGTATGCCAGCACAAAGAAAGGCTACCACATAATAATTTTCAGTTTACACATCATACATAAACTTCACTAGACCACATCTCACACTAAACCTTTATTTGTAATGCCAAGTTTGGTATGGAAATAAAAAATGTTTGGTTTATGGGGAGGATTAGAGGTGAAAAAAATCCTGTTCTAATATGCTAAATTGTTGTATAAAATAATATAATACGCTTTTCATCACTGATGGAAAACTAGTGCCCCTTACTGCCACTAAAAATTCAGGATGGGATTGAATATGGCTTTGCCTCATCCAAGGTACAAATTACTGACTTTAAGGATTTCAGAAAATATGAGGCTAAGATCCACAGGTGGCATAAATGCAAATACAAGTTGAACCTCTTAAGTCTGGCACCCTTGGGAACTGACTGGTGCCGAACCAGAGAATTTGCTGAACCATGGGAGGTTAATCATAGAATCATAGAACACTAGAACTGGAAGGGACCTCGAGAGGTCATCCAGTCCAGTCATCTGCCCTCACAGCAGGATCAAGAACCATGACCATCCCTGATAGATGTCTATCTAACCTTCTCTTAAATATCCCCAGAGATGGAGATTCCACAATCTCCCTAGGCAATTTATTCCAGTGCTTAACTACCATGACAGTTAGGAAGTTTCTCCTAATGTCCAACCTAAACCTCCCTTGCTGCAATTTAAGCCCATTGCTTCTTGTCCTAGCCTCAGTGGCCAATGTGAACAATTTTTTTCCCTCCTCCTTTTACCACCTTTTTAGATACTTGAAAACCACTATCATGTCCCCCCTCAAGCCCAATTCTTTCAGTCTTCCCTTATAGCTCATGTTTTCTAGACTTTCAATCATTTTTGTAGCTCTTCTCTGGACCTTCTCCAATTTCTCCACATCTTTCTTTAAATGTGGTGCCCAGAACTGGACACAATACTCCAACTGAGGCCTAATCAGCACTGCTTAGAGTGGAAGAATGATTTCTCGTGTCTTGCTCACAACAGTCCTGTTAATGCATCCCAGAATCATGTTTGCTTTTTTGCAACAGTATCATACAGTTGACTCATATTTAGCTTGTGGTCCACTATGCCCTCTAGATCCCTTTCTACAGTACTCTTTCCTAGCCAGTCACTTTCCATTCTGCATGTGTGAAACAGATTGTTCCTTCCTAAGTGGAGTACTTTGCATTTGTCCTTATTAAACTTCATCCTATTTACCTCAGACCATTTCTTGGGTTTGTCCAGATCATTTTGAATTATGCTTCAAAGCACTTACAACCCCTCTCAGCTTGGTATCATCCGCAAATTTAATAATCGTTCTCTCTATGCCATCTTCTAAACCACTGATGAAGATACCAAACAGAACCGGTCCCAAAACAGACCCATGTGGAAACACACTTGTTATGCCCTTCCAGCATAGACAGTTAATGTTGTATAGCAGCATTACCAATGCTTCCACTGTTTACTGGGCTCTTCGAAGACAGTAAGGTATCAACCCAGAACACTGAGAGCCAGGACTAGTGGCTATAAACAAACTATATGGGACTGAGGGAAACTCAGCCACAGCCATGAGACGTGGACATCTGCTAACTAAAATCATGCCGGACCATGGATGTTGCCAGACCAGAGAGTGTCAGACTAGACAGGTTCAACTTGTATACTGATTTGCTTTCACTAAGCATCACTAAGGAGCCCACACTCTTCCCATGTGTAGCTAACACAGACGCTTATACAACACAATTCTGCATGTAGCCATAGATGATATGAAAATGTTCAAATTCAGCAAGGATCTGCCTCAAGAATTCACATAAAATTCACTCAAGCCAAACAATTTATAAAAGGGACACTGATTTTAGGTACCCAGCTTGAGGCACCTGGTACTTGACATCTGTAAATACTGATCACCCACAACTCCAACAAAACTCAGTGGGGGCTGCAGGTTCCCACCACCTCTGAAGATCAGGTCTAATATGTCTTGAGTCATACACCTAAAATAGTGAGCACCCCAAATCAGTGGCTGCTTTTGAAAAAAGAGGGCTAGACTGAAGAAGGAAAATGTTCAGTTAACTTAAAAGTCACTCCACTACAATAAACATAATTACTTTGTATTCTGGGGCTCTTCTCACACTGTGTTTCTGGCTGGATTAGCTAATGCTGTTCTCCTCAGTTTTGCAGATCAATTTTATAAATCCGTAGTTTTTGTTAAATATCTGCATTTTTTGGGTAACTACTGAACTGATCCAAAACATCTACTCTTTTGAGGTTTGACCATCACAATTATCTATTTGATTTGATTTGATTTGGTTGTTTCTACATACAACTAGATCCAAATCAACTGTGGCTAGATCTCCACTGGAACAAGATTAACTACATGTTGAACTGTATCAGAGGAGTAGCCGTGTTAGTCTGAATCTGCAAAAGCGGCGAGGAGTCCTGTGGCACCTTATAGACTAACCGAAGTGTTGGAGCATAAGCTTTCGTGGGCAAAGACCCACTTCGTCAGATGCATGCTGAACTGATTCAAAACTACAGCTGGAAAGGTCATATGAAAGGTCATCAACTGCTCTCAATTTATGGGTAAATCTCTCACTGGCATAAAAAGAAATTTCATAGGTAGCTCAAGGGCAGTATTTTGTCCCAAGGATAAACCATGCTTTGCTGGGATTTATTACACATAAACATGCAGTTTTGGGGGATAAGAGACAGATTACTTAAGACCTGCTATTTGTAACACAGGTCAGACCCCGTTACCAATCCAGCTTGGGCTACGCTTCTGAACCTGTCCAGCAGGGGCTCCCTGGTCTGGTAATTTCCATGGTCCTACCAGATCACGGATGTTGCCGGACTAGAGAGTTCTGGATTTTAAAAGGTTCAAACTGTATTTCTAGAAAGTTCTAGCCCATTGAATTCTATGAAGTTGTCTGTTTTAGGCACCAGTCCTGAATGATTGGATTCCGTAAGCCCATGCAGAGTCTGAAGGAGGTCTTGTGAAGCTCAGTGAAAGTCACTGAGCTCAGTGAAAGTCAGCCTCAAACACGCAAAGGAAAGAGAAACAAAACCAGGACAATCCCCATCAAACAACAGAGAAGGAATTTGGAATCACAAATATATGCATGTGTGCGTGGAAGCACACGTGACAGAGAGAATATATTTCTAACTGGATCTTGTACCTCAAATCACAAAGAATTAATTTACATTTTTCCTCTATGCAACGGAAAAGGCTACAAGCTTGGTGAAAATTTCTTACAAAAACTGGGACCTTCTTATTATGAACTTGCAATTGTCCATGGGTAACCAAACATTCATTTGAATTCCTGAAAGATGGAATCTTTTAAAGAAAACAAGATGGGCCCATATTAAAACTTTTAATGACTTTAGTTTAGGGGAAAAAAAAAAGGTGGAACTTTACAGCCAGCTGGCTCCATACCGAAAGCCAGGCTGCACAGCTTGAACTTAAAGCTATCTTAACATAATGAATAAGTGCCAATAATTAGCATATGTAGTGTGAACAGGTTTGCTGGCACAAGCAAGTGAAAAACTCCAAGGTAAAGTTATTATTAGGGAGTAATTAGCTCTGTGAAGTAAATGAGTGAAACAATAGCTGCCAGCACTGACAATATGGCTAACATCTGACTATGTGGAAGATAACATTGTAAAGTATTGCTCCCTGAGCTAGAATCTGTTAATAACCATATGTTAGTGTAATTAATGCAGAGTCTTTCTGACCTGTTGTCACATAAGAACAATACTTTCTTGGAAACATTCAAACAGGCAGCCCTACACTCATGGATGGCAAAAAATAATTCAGAAAGTTGCTAAAAACACTCTTTCTTCAGCATTTCTTTTTAAAAAGAAGAAAAAAAATCAGTAACTGAGAAAAAATTGGGACACTTACAAGGTTTGAGGAAACTGCTTTTATGGTTGATGACAAACATGCTATATCCCGGGTCAGTTGCAAGTGAACTGGCCAAAACCACAGTCCCAGTCTGAATTTGCCTACATTTTAAAGCCATTCCCAGACCCAAATTTTGTAATTGGATCAGGTATGTATAAAGGGTTAAACCTGGATCCAAACACCCTGGAATTCGAGCATATTCAAAATTGAGAAAAGGTTCTGAATTTTTTGGCTCAATTTCATTTCTAAATTGAATAAATCCCTCCAGGTGTCTGACATTCATCAGACGTTCTGCCAATGTCTTAATATGTAATTAGATAGAGAGGGTCTCTGTTTGTCCCTACGTATAGGTCATTTTCACCTCTAGCGGATACAATATGATGATTCTGAACTGGAAAGCTAGGGATAATTTCTCAAGGGGAAGACACTGAAATTTTGCTCAGAAGTTTTACATTTTCATAGTAAATGGCAATATTCCCCCCCCACCCTTCATTTTAACAACTGAAGAAAGGTTTCAGAGAGGTCTGCTAAATACAAGTTTGCTCAACAAACCTAGACACAGATGATTAGTGTTTTAACATCAATATACTTAGAATAACCCTAAAGAATATGTTGTAATACAAAGCACTCTCTTCCTGAAGCTCTTTGTTACGAAGTCCTTTCTAATTTAATTTGACTGAACCCTTAGTACAACTGAATGTCTCATATGCACCTCATTAGACTATGCATGCTCATTAGCTCATGAAAACAATTTTATAGAGAGGGTAAATTATGGTCACATATTCCAAAAGATTAGCCCTCATTTTCTAAAGAAAAAGTTTGAGAACTCTTAGATTCTAGCTACATTTAATCCAAATTTTAAAAAAATCCAAAATATAATGGAAGCTTGTTAGTACTATCCTTTTTTTCCTTTTAGTGGGGCAGCTTTTAAAAAAAAAAGAGAAGGTTTTTTAATGCTTCACAGGCTACAATGGCCAAGCAAAGGAACGCTGCATGTTCAAGATCTCACACATTCATCTTCTTACTAAACATCTGTTTAAGGCTTGTATGATCTACCTGTCAGCACTAGTGATCCATAAAGTGTTTGAACCTCCTGTCACAAACCTCAGTGCTGGTTTGATCAGAGGCTTTGTGCACACTAATCACCCCCTTTATCTTTTCTAATGTTGGGAGGAAAAACCTCAGCAAGGCTGTCTTCCGAACCTGACTGTAATTAATCTTTCCATGGAGGAAACTGCCTGGTTTGAAAAAGCAAGATCTGATGGGCTGCTGCTCCATTTTTGTAAAGGCCTTATTTCCCCTACCAGGCATCTTTACACTTAAGTGGTGCCCTTTACAAAACACCTTACCTATATCCCAGTGACAGTGAAACAACCTTCAAGATCATCTTCTGAATAAAACCACTGGTAACTTTGCTTAAGAAAAGAGACCAATAAAAAGGATTCCTTAGTAACTCGTTTAAATGATTCTCTCTAACTGCCTGGAGGGAAAAGGTACCAGAATGAGAACCAGTCCACTTTTCATGTCCCTTAAAAGCTTCTCTCTTCACTAATAATCCCACTGCTGCCTTTCTTTTGCTCAGTTGCACACAACCATACTGAAAACTGCAGGAGCTCCCTGGAGGGAATAGATGACATCCGGCGTTTTTTTGTTTTGCTTTCTTTTTTGTTTTTAACTGTTTAAAGTAACATTTTAATGTAACTACTGTTTGCTTTCTATGGCTTAAGAGAAATTAATGCCTGGGAAGATATACGGCCTGATCCAAAGCCCACTAAAAGTTAACAAGGATCTTTCCATTGATTTCAGTGGGCACTGGATCAGACCCACAGTGCAGAATGGGAACAATATTTTAAATTTAATGGGCATTTCCCAGAATACAATCCCTTTTGCTCTCTAGCTACTGACTCCATGCACTGGTAGTAATTAAAAGACGATGGGGGGAGGGGCACAATAAATAAAGAGCAAACAAAAGAGTATACACCACAGTGAACATGGTTCAGACTCATCATCTTATACTAATATGATAATGCTCATTGTGAAGAATGCCAAAGAGCTTTCAAAATGTCACACGTACAGGAATCTTCTGTCACCTCTGAAAGACAGAGCCTCCTTGGTGAGAGTGTTGCTTAACAGAAGCTGGGCAGGGGGAGGCAACAAATATTTTCAAAAACAGTGGGAAGCTTTATTTTAAAAGGTTCAATAGGATCTTTAATATTTACACTAAGGACAGAAGACTTAGTTTTTTAAGGACTAGTGCAAAAAACCCTTACCTATTAGCCTGGTTCTTGCTTTACCTGCACTAGAAGGGTGCAGGGTTGGATTTCACACCTGTTCTAGAGAACTATAGGAGTCCATTTCAATCCAAATCTGGTGTTCAGACTGCTAAGTCACTCTCTCCATTACTATAATCATTTATTGTTTGTGTATTGTGGTAAAGCAGATAGGCCCCAATCAGGCTCCAAGGCAGTCCCAGGCCACAAGAATTTACAAACCAATTTAAGGCAAGATGCCCCAAGATGAGTGTGACAAACATTGGGATCAGTAAGGAGGGAGCAGGTAAAATAGATTCATGCCAATAACAGATTTGCTGTGGGTTTTTTTTTTACTGGCTCCAACTAGATTGGTTTGCTGATTCCTACCCCCAGAGGAATGTAAAGGGAAGCGCTGAAGAAGATGACAGCCCAGACTACCTTCTCAGCTTGGCACTCATTGCAGGTGTGGGAGAAGTAGGCAAACAAAGGGTCAAGGCTGGCAGAACAGGGAGACAGGCTGAGAATGGAGGGACAGATCTGAGGAGGCCCATGAAGGAAAGAACAAATTCTATGTAACTATAACAGAGTTTAAAGAGAAGCTAGATAAATTCATGGAGGTTAGGTCCTTAAAAGGCTATTAGCCAGGGGGTAGGAATGGTGTCCCTGGCCTCTGTTTGTCAGAGGCTGGAGATGGAAGGCATGAGACAAATCACTTGATCATTGTCTTCGGTCCACCCCCTCCAGGGCACTGGCACTGGCCACTGTTGGCAGACAGGCTACTGGGCTAGATGGACCTTTGGTCTGACCCAGTATGGCCGTTTTTATGTTCTTATGTTCTATGTAGTAGAAAACAGGAAGCCTATCTATGGACCGAATGAGGGGGATAATATGGTGACAGGGACACTTGATGGAAACTAGCTGTGCAGTGTTTGGTATGCCCTGGAGAAAAGCAACATAGGTGTCAAGCAGCAAAGAAGAGGTTTCATTAGTCAAGACATGAGCTGACAAGGACCTGGTTGAGAGTTCTACCTGTGTGGATAGAAAGAAGAAAAAAGATTATTTAGAAATGTTAAGGGGAAAAAAGTAGCAGGCCTCGGAGACAGCCTAGATGTGCAGATGAAAGCAAGGGAGGAGTCAATGATGATTCCACAGGATGAGAGCCTGAATGACAGGGAGGAAGATGGTGTCAACAGTGATAAAAACTGAAGAGAGTGGAGAGGCTTTGGGAAGAAAGATAAGGAGTTCAGCTGAGGTTGGTCTCTGTGGCTAAGATCGAGAGTACTTCAATCTTAGCCAAAGATTAAGGCAGACAAATCACAGCTAATTGATTATCTATTCTTGCTTGCTGATCATGGAGCAACATATCAGCACCTCGCAATGACAGTTGTCAACAAAGTGTCTTATTGTTCATTTGAATATCACAAGGAAGACCTTATATCAATAATCAGATAAACTTTATAAGGTCAAACACTGCTTCCATCACACAGCGAGGACAGGATTAAACTAGTATCTTATCCAGTACACAATCCCATTTGGTTTAAACCTAAATCTCATTGAGTAAATAAGGATCCAGAGTGTCTGAGACAAAGAATGTAATATTCTGTAAACAATGTCTTGGGACACAGTTAGGATAAAATTTTAATTTATTTACATTTAAAAAAAAATCTGAATCTTCCTATATGGCTCAAGAAAGAAAGGTAACTAATGTAAAATAATTCAAATCAGGATTACTATGAAATGGAACAAAAGCAATATACATTTCCCCTTCACAAGGGGGATTTTGTTTGCAGAGACATGGAATAGGTGATCAACTGGATTCTACAGGAGCAATGCTGCCAAGGTAAAATCAATACTCTACAGAATTCACTAGATTATGAAATTATAGCTCCTTGCTCCCTCTGTAAATGCACTCCCCTATATCCTCCAACACTATTGTGTATGGAAGTAAACTTTTGCATGGCAACAGACTGGTATCATGTTTGAGAAAGACGTGAACTAATAAAATGGTTTTGGTCTACCATTTCAAAATTGCACCAGAACAGAAAGTGAAGTAACTAAGCAGCAGTTCTGCAGAAAAGACCTGGGGATTACAGTGGATGAGAAGCTGGATATGAGTCAACAGTGCGCCCTGGTAGCCAAGAAGGCTAACAGCATATTGGGGTGCATTAGGAGGAGCATTGCCAGCAGATCTAAGGAAACGATTATTCCCCTTTATTTGTCATTGGTGAAGCCACACCTGGAGTATTGCATCCAATTCTGAGGCACCCATTACAGAAAGGATGTGGATTCATTTAGAGAGAGTCCAGCGGAGGGCAACAAAAATGATTAGGGAGCTGGAGCACGACTCATGAAGAGAGGCTGAGGGGATTTGGGTTTATTTAGTCTACAGCAGAGAAGAGCGAAGGGGGGGGGGCGAGGGATTTGATAGCAGCCTTTAACTACCTAAAAAAGGGGGTTCCAAAGAGGATGGAGAGATGCTGTTCTCAGTAGTGACAGCTGACAGAATGAGGAGCAATGGTCTCAAGTTACAGTGAGGGAGGTCTAGGTTGAGTATTAGGAAAAACTATTTTATTGGGAGGGTGATAAAGCACTGGAATGGGTTACCTAGGGAGGTGGTGGAATCGCCATCCCTAGAGGTTTTTAAGTCTCAGCTTGACAAAGCCCTGGCTGGGATGATTTAGTTGGGATTGGTCCTGCCTTGGCCAGGGGGTTGGACTCAATGACCTCCTGAAGTCTCTTCCAGCCCTAGGATTGTATGAAATGGATGAGGCTTGAAAATTCTGCTCTATCCATGACATCTATGCAAATAAAACAAATAGTGATGATACATGAATAGTCTAAGTTTTCTCCTACAAGTTTTATTTGTCAGTAAATAAATACAGAGGCTCCAGCATGACAGTGGGGAGCACAGGGCACTAGCTACATAAAGGTGTGAGATCATCTTGCAGCTTTCCCCCACATACCACGGACACAACTCAGCAGGGAGGCTGCCCCAGGTCCTGACACAGCACAAGACTTGGGCCTTCCCTTGGTACACCATGACACCCTGCCTCTGTTATGGGGCAGGCAGGTTTAACCAGTGTGGAAGGGCTCAATATGAGGAGACCTACATGTGGGCGTGAAAGGATTCTGTATGGGACACTCTGGGTGCAGGCAGCTCAGTGGAGGGTCTTGGTGTGGGGAGATATGGATGCACTGAGGCCCTTGTGTGTGTGTGGGGGGCGATGCTTCCAGCTGGGGACATCAGGACTTTGCAGGGGCTTCCAGGTAATGTGGTTGGGGCTCAGCAGAGGGGTATGGGTTTGGGGGTCTGAATGCTCGGGGACTGAGGCTTGGTGGAGTAGGAGTCTTGGTGCAGCTAGTTGGGGGTGAGTGGTTTAGGGGTATAGATGTGGGGGCTCAGGGTGTCACATGGGGTAGGGCTCATCAGGGTGAGAGTTTGAGAACAGGGAGCCCTATCACCTGTAAAGTATGGAACTGCGTAAGTCCCTATCTTCTCTCTCTCTCTCACACACACACTTTCTAAAGCATCAGGTAGTGGTTATCATTGAAGACAGAATATTGGCCATTCTGAAGCAATCATCTGATCCTGTATGACAAATATTGTGTTCCACCCGTGCAAGGAACGCATGAAACAGATATGGAGACTGAAGACTAAAAAGTATGTTGCCATTGTCAAATACTGTGTCAGCCTCACTAACAATTCCATGCAGCTGGAATAAGACTATTCAGTTTTTTTATTTTATTATTTTATTTATTTATTGCCTTTCAACAGCTTAACTTCAAATAGGTGCTTAATTAACTCAAAGTGGCAGTCTCAATGTTTAGCCTCAAGCAGACTGACAAAAAAAATCTACACATCTACATATTGCATTTGCAGATTTAGAGCATCAGGCATGAGAAGGAGCTGTTAATAGCACAATGGAAAGAATTCTTCTCTCTCTTTCTCTCTCACATACACACACAGAGACATGTGCACGCATGGAACTCCATTGTACATGTATATAGAGCTCAAGGGATAGAAAACAAGAGTGGGGAAGGTGAATGCCAATTTTCTGTTTCCACTAATGGAATTCCAGCTCATATGGAAGAACATCCAGTGAAACACAGAGCTTGACAAGAATAAGTGATTTTCTTAAAGAAGAACAAAATAAAAAATGACATTGAAAGGGAGATAAGGAAGCCAAAACTAGAAAACCACCTTTTTTGAGCATTCAGATACATTTTTGTTTAATTTAGGATTATTAGGATTATCCCATTTTAAAACACTAAACCAAGACATCTTAATATTGTCATTAAATGGAAGAAAGTGGTAGTGGTGAAGAGAAGTTTGAAACTAATCACAAGGGTGGGAGAAACAACATTTGAGAATTTAGAACAATACCTACAACCATAGCTGGGTTCTCAAAGGTCTAGAAGGGTGGAGCAGCAGACTAGAAGGAGAGCAAGTGGTTTGCTAGCTAGTCAGTTATATTGAACCTAGTTTACAATCAGCCTCCGTACCCCCTCAAAACAGGAACACTTATTGGAAACACACGAACAGTCTTCCTTAACACTAGAGGTGGGGGTTCCTTGGTAAGAGCAAAACTCATTTTTGTAAGCTTTTACTCAAAGCCCTGCTAATATGACAACCCACCTCCCCCTTTTTATTTTACTACATAAAAAGAAGTCACACTGTGACTGTTTTAATCAGGAAATAAACAAAGTGCCCAGCACCTGTCCTGGCTTTTATTATCACATAATAATCCTACTTTGTTTTCTATCCTAAAACATCAGCAGCTATCCCGTAGGTGACCATACGTTTGTGCCACCCCTACTGTTGCCTGTGCGGTTTCATTATTAGCAAACTATTAAATGAAAAAGAGAAGAAGAAAGGGGGCAGGGGAGAGGCAGGCCTAAGGCACAGCCACTTGTGTTTTTACAAGCACCAAGTTTACATAACCAGAGCATTGCATTTTTCAGGAAAGCAGGTATGTATCCAGAACTGTATAGAAATAGCCTCAATGAATGAACCCCTCTGATTTGGAGCAAGTCAGTCTAGATGAACAACATGGGCAGGCTTCCCACTGACATTCAGTGCAGCTTAACACAGCCAGAACTGAATAAATGCTCAACAGTGGTCAAGGTGCGGAGAGGGTAGGGGAATAATGAATTAAATGTGGCTTGCCATGAGCTTATTTCAGACATTTTTCAAGGAGTCAAAGGAGCTCTCAAGATAAAACAAATGCATACATTAAAAAGTTCCCAATTTGTTTTACAATAAAAAAAGCCTCCGATTATTTAATTCCAAAGAATATGTGAGTATAGGACCAATTCCTACTTTCATTTAAACTGATATGAACAAAGAACAGAATTTGGCCATGTATCTACTTTTCAACACTTATGGTATTTATTTAATTTTTATTCAGCTTGGACAGATAGGGTAAATTTTCTGCATAGGTAACTGTATTCACTTCAATAAAGTTATGCAAATGGAGATTTTGGTCCTTAAACTAGATGGAGTCAGATTCGCCATCATTTTATTGTTTGTTTCTTTTCTTGGTTCTCATACCCTAGCACAATTATTTTGTGGTTTGGTTTCTAACATGGTGAAGGATGATGTTTAACTTAATGTGCAAAAACTGAAACATATAAAATCACAGAGGGCCTCATTTACCACTGCATCATCATTTATAATTCTGAATAGGTATGCAAAATGCTACTAAATCAGAGGAGTATAATTTCACACTCGTTTTGCATAGGCATAAACAATCACAGCAGAGTTAAATCCAGTAAATTTGGGTAGGGAATGGTGAAAAGCAAAGTTTGTGTGTGCACATTTGAATTGTATATCACTGTAGGGTTTTGGCCCTTCTTTTTCACTGCTTAATGAAAGAAGAGAACTCCATGTAGTGCCCTTGAGATATGTAAAACACAAAGAAACCCAAACATTGTGGGAAATCAATATTGCTGAAGATTTCCAAAATAATCTGGATGAAGACAAATCAGGAGTTCAAGAAAGTGTCCTTCACATAGGCATTTCAGTTTCCTTCTGAAGGAATAAGAACCTTAGAGATAAGAACCAAACTTTCTACTCTAATCTATATTTCTAGAAAGAGGGATTGCGTAAATAGGCTCAACATCTTAAGGCCCACTTTTCCCAGGGACAGGAGAGAATTAGATCTGAGTAGGTTTATCTCAATCAAACTAGGATAGTTGTTAAAAAAAAAATCCATATTTTAACCAGCAAAGTTTAATCCCTTCTTTTCCTGCAAAAACTCAGATAAATTTGATTTTGTGCCTCTTGCTGTCTCCGTTTTCCAGGTATTATGTCACTGCACATTAGACTGTGTCAACACATCGTGACTTTGCCACCCCAATTCAAAATCTCACAAAACATGGAGCCTTCAGATAATTTCAGAGTGCTTTTTTTTCTTTTTAACGTAACTAGGTATTTATCCTGCCATGTTTTTGACATTTCCCCTAAGTGATAGTCCCAAAATGAAGAAAATCAGTATTTCAAATGCAAAGCCTTCTTAAAAGCGCACAGTAGAGAAGCTCATTTCTGGGCAGGTGGGTTTCATACATCTCTCATGAAGCATTCCTGGCTTGCCAAATCCAAGAGAAGTGATGACAGGTTTCCAAGGGAGCTTCCCTCACCTCCCCCACCCACACACATTGTTGGAAAGAAGGCTTATTGCAAAGCGATACGGGGCATTCTGAAGGGAACAGAAAAACGATGTAAGGAAGAAAAATGGGTGAAAAGCATCTCAGAGCATTCTCCTAATCTTCCCTTTAAAAAATAGCTTGTTAACTGAGTCTGCATGATGTTACAAAAAGGTGGCATTTAAAACAACTCTCTCTTTTTTATGTTTATTTTTGGTATTTATTGGTACTCGGGTTAGATTCCATAACAGTATCTGCATTTCACATGAGGAAGGATTTGTGGGGAGCATATTAATTTGTTGAATTCTTTTGGCTTGCTCGTTCCTTGTCCTGCATCTTGTTTAGTCGTTGGCACCATTGCAAAGTGAATGTAAAATGCTATCGTTGTGATCTGGTAACTGCCCACTTGTTTATTAGGGTGACCATCCATCCTGTTTTCACTGGGACTGCCCCGTATTTCACTGGGACTGCCCCCATCTCCCAGACGTCCTGACTTTTTTTTTTTTTTTGGTCCCGTATTTGCAGGCCCCCTGCTGGTCCTTGAGTTCCCCACTCAGCACAGACACAGCAGACTCCTATTTGTGGCTGGTGGTAAAGCCAGGCAAGGTGCCCCGGGAGAAACCAGGTAGGAGTATCTTCCTTCCCTGTGCACACTAAAGAAGGGGGTAAGTCTGCCAGCCTTTCAGGAACATGGGGCTGAAGCCCTGACCACCAGCACCTCCCCCCCAGCGCTAGAACCCCTTTCTCAAGTGCCCCCACTGCTGGCTGCAGCCCCATTCCCAGGTGGCTCTCCCCACAGGGCTGAAGTCTTTTGCTGCCGCGGTGCTGAAGCCCCATGCCCAGGTGGTCTCCACCTGCCGTGGGGCTCAAGCCTGGATCCCGGGTGGCCCCCACCTTCTGTGGGGTTCAGATCCAGTTCTTGGGCAGCCCACATCTGCCACGGGGCTCAAGCCCGGTTCCTGGGTGGCTCCCACTCCTGCTAGGCTCAAGCCTTGTTCCCGGGCAGCCCCCACCCACCATGGGGTTGAATCCCTTTCCCCACGATGGGGCTTAGCCCAGGTAGTCCCATCTGCCGCAGAGCTCAGCCCCATTCCTGGGTGGCCCCAGCTGCAGAACTCAGTCCCATTCCAGGGCATCCCTCAGTGTAAGGCTGAAGCCCCATTCCTGAGTGGCCTCGGCTGCAGAAGCTCAACCCTATTCCCGAGTGGCCCTCGTCGTGGGACTGATGCCCCATTCCTGGGCAGTACCTGCCACGGGGCTCGGCTCCCACCCCATCCCATTTCCTCCCCAACCTCCACTGTGGGGCTGAAGTCCTGAGTGCCGGCAGCCTCCCCTTCATGTCCCATATTGGGCTTAGGGAAATACAGTCACCCTATGTTTAATGAAAGGGAGAATTAGGCCCTAGGCATCCTAAAAACACAAATTTGGCACAGAGCACCCAGTACAAAAAAAAATATTATTTGCACCATATGCTTTACCCAGTCTATAGCTGTGCCTACGCTGGGCCTTTTTACTTAAAATTCCCCACAAATACTGTCAATGTTGCAAGGTGGTTTAAATGCCAGTGACCCATCTATATTCACACTCCCATCACTGCTATTATCACTCAACTTGAACCGGGGGAATTGGTTTTAAGGAAAAAATGCATAGCTTAGGCATGGACTTAGGACACTGACATTGCAGCTGGCACTTAGGAAAACCTGGCAGCTGACCAAATAAAGTGGAAAGCTGTAAGTAGAACAGGAGTAGCCATCCCTGAGAAGACATATCTTTCAGACTGAAAACTCATGCCTACATTGGTTCACTGGACACCGACGTGTCACACAACTGGGGCAAGTTGCACCAGTGCAGCGTATTCATAGTGCTGCGTGTCCACGTGTGGGGCTCTCTGCAAGCGTTGCAGAGTCTATGGATTGTTGTACCTCTATCCCACTGCATCTGGCAGAATGCCCTGGATATGCATGGTATCTATGGTTCCTATTATACATGTGCACCTGTTTATATTTATTTTTTGCCGGGGGGGGGGAGGGCGTTGCTAGTGGGTGTTTGGCATGAGGAACAGTGCATGAGAGGTACAGACTATTCCACAAATCACCAACCTTGCCACAAGATGCTTTTAGATCAATACAAAGCCAGGCTGCCCATGCTCTACTGATGTGCTTTGGTGACTGGTGACTATGAAGACCCCGCTTTAAACAAAAACTAAACCAAGAAGATTAAATATAGTGGCAAGATGTGCAGATTCTAACATTCTCATGTCTAGAGATTCCAGAGATGGCTGTCATGCTGAATCACAATCCCCTAAAGTAACATCTGTTCTTCCAAAGGTGACATTTCAGTACCAGAAAATCTAGTTTGCTAGCACGGAGTCACTCCCAACAGTAGTAAGTCAGTGGTAGGTATTACCAACAGGAGTATCGTGGATACATGATGAAGTGGATAGCAAAATACTTGCCTCATAATAAAATAGTGGACTGCCACCTGCTTTCTGGACTGTCTCCCTGATTTGTGGAGCAGCTTCTACTTCATTTTCCTCTCCGCTAAGTACACAATTGCCACACAAAGGTTGTCCAGATCCTCCTGAGACGGTTCTCTCAGCAGTCTGACAATGGTATTTGTGGAGACGGCAACAATCACTACTGAAAAAGTAAATTATTTCTGTAGGATTGCGTCACTCTTTCAATCCATTCTCAAAGCTCTGCCCAGGTTCTGAAGGAGTGCAGGGAATCAAGTACTGAAGGACAGTGAGAGAAAGAGACAAAACACACACAGAGACAGAGAGACAGAACCTACAGTAGCGAAGGCGACGAGATTGAGGGCAGTTGGGCACATACACATTACATGTGCAATTCATATAAAGGCAATGGCATTTTTATCACAAAGAAGAGTTTGATTAAAGTCTCAAGGGATCAACCACAGAGGAAGCCCTTGCCTTGCTGCCTTAGCTGTATGAAAGAAACACCTGTTACGCACAAGAACAACAAAAGAAAAATAAACAATAGGTATAGAAGAGAGCCCATGGTTCAAACAATAGGAACTGGAGAGGCAAAGCTCTCTCTAAATGAAGGGCTAGAATCCTATCAAATCAACAGCTGAGGAAAAGCACAATAATTATTGAAGGGAAACATCAGAGATTATGTGATGGCAATAAATACAATATAAATATCTGAGCTTGCTAAAACCATGAATTTTCTAGGCATCGGAAAGGACAGGAACCCCTAAAGATATTCCTAAGTGGCAGAACAAACTTGCTGAAGTCTAGCTTAAAGGAAAAAGATCACTTGCCTTAGAAAGAATACACAGTGCACCAGCAGCCCATTTCCTGATCTGCACTAAATGTTTTCTCCTTTAGCAGTTAACAAAGTTAGTCCAGTAGCTCAAGTGAGAGTACTGTGCTGAAAGTGCAGGTTTGTTACAGTTGTACGTAATTCGATTTCTGTTTCTGTCCTCTCCTCCCCCAAAAATTACAGTATAAAAAGATATAACATTATTTAGGTTGCAAAATCAAGTACTTTTAAATGAGGAAATGTCAGACTGAGAGTTGCTGGTGCAGCCCTAATTTGTTCAAGGGGAACAAATGTGCAGGATGATAAATTTTTTAATTAGATGACAATGTACTATTCTTACTGCAGGACCCCCAGCCTCGTTTGCACAGAGGGTAGACATAAAAGGGGGTCAAATTAAGGTTGCCCGGCAAGCTAAATTCTAGCATTTCCTCACTTTTAAGTGCTTTCTAACAATTTAAATAAAATTATTTACTGTCATTTTTATATCATAATTTGATTAAAAATGGAATTTTCTGTTCAAGTTGACTTTGAATTGACATTTTATAAGACAGTAATTTTTAAATGATTGAATTTCCATCTTCAAAGATAATTTTGATAACTGTCATTGAAAATTATTACTGCTATTGACATAAGCTTTATTGACCTACAAAGCGACCAGGACAGGACAAAAGGTGTCTGCCAGAAAAAAGTACACTTTGTAATAATACTTTGATTACAGTGTATTACATGTATTGAATTAGATATTTTTGACAAACTGAAGTTAAATTTACCCCAAATCAATTCTTGTTATTACTTATCATAATCTTTTTTTACTTTCTGTTACATTATTATGTTTATTGTTGTTATGTTTATTATTTTTAACTTACAAACACTGGAATTTCGGTCTACTTATTTAATATGTACAACACAGATTTCTGACCACTCTGAGAAAAACATCCGGAATGGTAAATTACTATTATTTATCCATTGCATGGTGTCTGCCCGTGTATCTCACACTGAAGCTGAATATTGTTTTGTGGCATGAATCTGCATTAAACAACGTAAAAACAAAAAAACAAAAAAAGTAAAAGTAGACTAGCAAGATATTTAGTTCCATATTTTGTTCTCCTGCTCACCCTTGATTTCTGAGAGTGTTAGTTGTGTTAGTCTGTATCTGCAAAACCAATGAGGAGTCCTATGGCCCTTTAGAGACTCACAGATTTATTTGGGCGTAAGTTTTCGTGAATATATCTGTTAGTCTCCAAGGCGCCACAGGACTCCTCATTCTTTTTCCTTGATTTCTGGACAGAGATCACAGCTTCCATTCCTCTCTCCCATATCAAAGTTAAAACGAATATAAACTGTCTGGTCACTACCCAACTAAGCCATCCCATCACTATAATTGTTATAAATACCAAATTGCAGGAATTCCTCTATTGCTTTAAGATACAGTAGCCAGTCCAGGCAACAGTATCCTGATGCACCACTAACATGAAAGAGAACACCAGAGATAAAAGTAGTGTCCATCACCATCCCTGAAGCTTATATCCCTACCATCTTAGTGTCTGAATTATGTGGAATTGGGCATAGTCGATCTGAATGAGATGTCCAAGGGAGACTTTATGGTGATACAGACAATGATACTGAGGATTCCTTAGGTGGCACCATACTTTTCCCTGTGAGACATTACAGATCCACAGCTTCATCAGAGTGTTTAGGGTGAAGTGCTGTTTTATGATGAGCATTTAATGAAGTTATGACCACTTAACATTAGGGATATAAGAGATTGGTCGACTATCCGATAAGCTGAAGCTTATCGGATAGTCGACTAGTGATGCAACTAGTTGCTCCCCCCGCTGTGCTCGCTCTATCAGAGAGAGGCAGCAAAGGGAGGGGAGCAGGAGCTGGAGCTGGGGGGAGCTAGCTTACAAGCCGATTCC
The DNA here is from genome assembly GCA_019425775.1 of Rafetus swinhoei. Classification (NCBI taxonomy): domain Eukaryota; kingdom Metazoa; phylum Chordata; order Testudines; family Trionychidae; genus Rafetus; species Rafetus swinhoei. The sequence goes on from CM033437.1 coordinate 232,220,186, forward strand.
CCCCAGCACCATCTTCGTGGGGGGCAGGGGAGGTAAGAGGCACCATGGAAACGGCATGAGCAAGGACTGAAGCAGTGTCCGCTTGTGCCACTTCTGCTGCGATTCTGCTTTTGAAATGTACAAGAGCCAGGGCTTGAAATACATTTCAAAGGCTGAGGTGCTGCAGGGAGCACAGGGCCAGCGGGGGAGTCCCCCGCTGGCCTCACGCTCACTTCTGCTTTTGAACTGTACAAGAGCCCCCCCCCCCACTGGTCTTACGCTCTCCGCAGGATTTCCTTTTGAAACGTACAAGAGCCCCACTAGGGGTCTTGTACATTTCAAAGGATGAGGCTCTGCAGCCTGCAGGGCTTCCGCTTTTGAACTGTAACAAGAGCTGGTAGGGCTCTTGCTATAGTTCAAAGGCAGAGGCGCCCTTATAGACTAATCGTATAGTCAATGGAAATCCCATCGACTATTCGATTAGTTAATTAATCTAAATTTAGCATCCCTACTTAACATTGTTGAAAACCCATGAGTCACCAGCCCAGCCCTGTAAAAGGCTACGGAACAGAGCTTACACTGTCTACACCTGTGTTCCTAATTTTGCTAAGACTAGCAGAGTTGTTAGCCATGAAAATTATTTGGAATTGTGTGTGTGTGTGTGGGGAGGATCTTTCTGTCTATATACCATTTCATTTGGAATACACATCTTTTCCCTCTGGTTCTTGACATGGTAAGAATGTGTTGGCACAGAAGGAGAGAATGGCTTTGTACCACTTTTATTGTATTGGGTGGTGAGATGTTTGTTTCCTAGCCACATTTTAAAAATGGAGTCAATATTTAAAATTAGATACCTGGTGGAGTTTGCAAAAAGAGCTCAGCTTTGGAGGCTTGCTCCCACTAAAGTTAAGCAAGACCCTCTTTCCTCTCCCTTTCCCTCCCTGTTGCCTTCAGTGGGAAGTCAGGTCAAAGCAGAGGAATTTTGGAACTCCCATGTACAATATTTTTCGCCATCCTCCCTTGTAAATGAATGTTGACACGTGCCAATCAAGAGCTGCTGTGCTGTATCCCAGAAATGGTTTCAGTTCATTGACTGACACAGTAGTTCCTCAGTGAGCATGATGGGCCCAATTACATTTAAATTAATGCATTATCCCCTGGCAAAACTTTCCATAAAATTCTCCCCTTTTGCTGTGAAGCCTACAAACACCTTGACAAATAGGTTGTTGAGTTTGCTGAGATCACTGCCTATCAGTTGACGGTACTGACTCATTGTTATCCCCTTCTCTGGCTGTATCTCTTGTTTCTTGCCTTATACATGGTAAGATCTCTGGGGCAGGGATGGCCTTTTTGTTCTGTGTTTGTACAAGGCCTACTGCAATGGGATTCTGGCCCATAATAAGAACTCCTAGGTGCTACAAGAAATACAAATTGTAAATAATAACATAAATACTAACAATGCCATGCTGTCCCAGCACATTACCTTTAGTCTTTCTGTACTCTAGCATAGGGTGTAAATCAGGAAAGGATTTGGCTCACAGTTTTGTGACACTCTTTCAGATTATTTGGGATGGAAGGTGCCCTATAAAACTGGAAATACCATCAAGCATTGCTCAGCCTTCAAGGGTGAGAGCCCACAATTTGAAGAAATCACAATAGAGATCTGTGATTCTGAATTTTCAAATTTAGGCTGTTCAGAGAGGTAAGACCCAACAACAAATGCTCTCAAATTATGTAGCTAGCTGAGTCATCTTACAACTTGTGACCCTTGTAATGATGTTTTCTTTTTCAGAATCTGTACGATGCCACACAGTGATTTGTCTGTTAAATTGAATCTTTGCCTCTAGATAGAAAGATAGATAGATAGAAAGTTTATTTTGAAATGTCTTCTAGTGCCTCCGAGTCTGACTGATGTGAGATGTTATTTTGAACATGCCAAAGCATCTGAACGGCTCCAGTCTTTTCTTTTCAGCGTGCATTCCTTGATAAGTAGCAAAGCTTCCCACTTATCAGTCACTCAAAGTGACTGTGGCTGTCAGTTGTGTACAAAGCGCAATCAGTTTGGAAGCAGAGACACCAGCATTTTTCTTCTCAGCTTGAAGCAAACACATTTTGACTGCTAGTCATTCAATTTTAAAGCATCTTCAATTAGGGGCGGAAGAAGATATAAAGAAAACACATCCTAAACACCTCCACCAGCCAGCAGTAAAAATTTTATTATCTCCTGACTTACCTTACTGCAGCAGCCGCTGCCACCTTTTTTGGCTGCATAACAAAACTGCTTTACTACACATTCACCAAATAGGTGAGATTGAGATCCTGCAATGTTGTTCCAATGAGAGTTCAAAGGGCAACACCACTTTCTTTCTCCCTCTTTCACCTCATGTCCTTGTATGCAGTGCATTCACATACACAGACACAGAGAGATTTGTAACTAAAAACAATAGAAATTTGTCACACTCTCTATAGCCAATGATGAAACCAGTTACCAAAGCCAATGTAATACAGAGTAGGAAGGGGAAAAAGAGAAAGAGACCTGGCAGAAAATAACAGCTGTGGAAAGGGGCCTGGCAGCCGAGGTAGATCTCTTACAAATTTGGAAGACAAGCTAAAAAGACAGGGCGTTGAAAACAGCAACCCTGCTGACAACCTCAGTGAAAAGATTCAGAGGGGTAGCCGAGAGTCTGTAAAGGAAAAACTTAAAAAACAACGAATAGTCTAGTAGCACCTTAAAGACTAACACCACATGTAGATCGTGAGCGAAGAAATGAGTTGTACCCATGAAAGCTCATGATACCATCTATATGTTTTGTTAGTCTTTCAGGTGCTGCTAGACTATTCATTGTTTTCTAAGATTTTTCAGTGGAAAGACTTGGGACTGAGGCCCTGTTTCACACTTTTATCAACTCTGGAGATTGTACTGTGAATCTCATGGTATTTAGTCATAGGTCCTAGGACCATGATTTTTCTAACCCTCATGGTTGTGAGGAAAAGTTGGAACATATGATGCTAAGAGCATCAGAAGGCCCCAAAAAACGAAACCAAGACAAAAAAACCCTAATGTTCTTAAGCCAATCACATGAGATTTTGGGACCTGCCTCATGATTCTTGAACACTTAGGTTGAGAATATTGGAAAAAGCTCAATACAGCAATTAGTGTGTAGCTGTCCAGTTGCTGAGCCTAAGGCCTTATCTATTTTTACGCGGAGACTGATGCTCCTGAGACCGATCTAGTGGGTCTAGTAAGGGTCTAATTTCTCCCATCAACCTCCTGCAGTGGGACCATCACAGAAGTTCACTTTAAGGTACATCAACTCCAGCAACTCTATTCTCATAGCTGGAGCTACATATCTTAAATCAAATGTCTCCCACAGTGTAGACCTGGCTTGAGTGTGGACAAAGATAAGCCAGGGTTTGCACTGACTTGACGAATCATGATTTATCCCTAAAATCTCAACTGGTTCAACTGATCCCTGCCTTTCCCGTGAATACACTTAGGGTGAGCACAAGTACAGCTACACTGATTGTTGAATTTTGGCTATATCCTGAGTGTAGACAAGCTGTTGTGGAAGGCAGCAGCTTTGGCTGATGGAAGGTTGCTCTGTGGATAAAAAAAAGGATCATCCATTTGGCATCTTGCACTAGCAATGAACTAACTTTTACTACAGTGGAGGAGACGCAGACCCAGAGATTTTCTATGTAAATGCATCACTCCCTTCAGCAAAGCACACACTTTACTTGCTGTACATATGATGACATAAGGAAAAGATTAATTCACTTACAGCCTAGATTCTGACTTCTAGCCTAGATTTTTTTTTCACTCCTCCCTTTTCCTATCTTGAACTCCCCCTCCCTCCCTTTCTTTAAATAATTGAGGTTCCCAAGGGTTTTTCTGTGAGTCCTATTATGATAACTGAGAGGACATCAGCTGCAGAGCCTCTGTGAGAAACAATTGAATAGTCGCTTTGCCGGCAACCTCAGTTGTTTGGGAAAAGGTTGCAAAGTCATGGGAAAAGTTGCAATGCAACCTCTTCATGGGCCTGTCAGTGAATCCAGTATGCCCATGTTTACAAGAGGCAGGAACACAGCTGCTCATGACACATGATGAATCAGGACACAGCATCCCCAATCTCTGAGCCCACTGGGTTTGCCTGCAATTTCAGCTTGCAAGAGAGACTTGGACTCTTCAAGGCACATTTGCAATGGAGAAAAACAAAACAAAAACAAATTGGCTCAGGGGACTAAACCAGCTCTGAAAGCATTTTGCAGAGTAGGGAAGAAAAAGAGTGGGAACAAACCTCCCACTTATATGAATGACAACCTTTCCATTATCTTCAGTGAGAGCTGGATCAGGCCCTTAGTTTTATGATGGCCTTTAGGTTTTAGTTGTCAAGGGCAACATTAGGACCCCACCTCCCCCTACTATGGTCCCTAAATACAGAGGAAATAGCACCATTCCACTTTACAGGGGGAGGCAAGGTGTAGAGGTCAGAGGACTGTGAAATTCTGCTCTGCAATCACCATCTCCTCAGGAATTCAGAAGTGGAGTCCTGGGACAGGGACAGCATGTGACGAGATTGAAGCACGTGACTAGATTTGCCCTTATCTCCTGGGCAAAGCATAGTTGCAGCCACAATACAAAAATATTGAGGGTGGGCCAAGAGTGAAACTTCACAAATCCTGAGGCTGCCCTGAAGCAGCCACCGCCAGGATAAACAAGAGCTGAGAGGAGACATTGTCATCATCCCCAGCAGCCGTTGCACCTGCTCACAGGAGTTACCTCTTGTAGTACACTGCTGATGGAATTGCCATCCAAATGGGCACAGAACATAAGGGAGGCTGAACTGTGCTGACAGTAAAAATTAGACTGCAATCTTGTAGGGGCAGGGGACATTTATTTACATTGCTATAGACCATTTCTGTTTTATAACAAGCAACGAACACCTCTGAACTGCCTCCATTTCATTTGAAACATTACCGCAAACTAATCAAAACCTCACTGTTTTACTGAAAAGTGGTACAAAGAGAGTGGTTACACACAAAAGAGCATGAGATATCAGGGCTAAAGATCATTCTGTAAACTCTGGGTAATAGATGCTTGCTCACCTGAGTAGTTAAGCAAACAAAACCCCCACACTCCAACAAACAAAAATTACTCACCCAAATTAACACCTGTGTGGCAAATCACAATGCATCAAGCTTTCTGAAGTCAGTTTGCTTTCCATATACTTATGTGAAGCAAGAATCAGTCCATTGTCTTTTCTTGTTTTGACTGAATTAGAACTGAGCACCATTTCTAACCTGTGTGTTAAACTTTTATAATCTTTTCAAAATTCTGTGTGTTGGAGAAAGCTAAGCCATCTCTAAAATCCCTCCATGCTTCCTTCAAAAAAATTATACCTACCTTTTTTTTTTTTATAGGGCGGGCCAAAAATCAGATATCTATCCTGCCAGAAATCCCAAATGGTCAAGATTTTGAAACCTCTAACCTCAGGATTTCCCCATGAATGGACATATTTTGATTCAGGGACATGCCAGTGTTGCTGCCTCCTGTCTCAGGTCTCCCTGTTTGCCAGTACTGAGCCTGGGGGGTTGGAAATCCCTAGGCTTGGAGGGGAGGAACCCCTGAGCTGATGATGGGAGGACAGCTGAGGAAGCTGGTGGGGAGGGGATTCAAGAATTCTGGACAGCCCCTCAGGCTAGCTTCTGTGTGTGTGTTGGAAAGAGGGGGGTGTTGAGTATTGGAAACCTCAGCTTCCAAGCTCACTGCCACAAAGTCTTGGAAGCCCTGGCTCCATGACAACTCACAAGCTGATGCCAGTAGGTCTTCTGTGGCTGCACGGAGAAGCTGGCACAGGTGGGGATGAGGGTTTCTCCCCAGCATGGTTTTGAAACATAAGGGCAGCATCTAGCCCAATATTTGAAGGGCCCAACAAACCAGTACTTTGAGCTCATGCACTCTCTCCTTTGCTTGCTCTTATGGCAGTAGTCAGCTAAGGAACTGTTCTGAAAAAAAAGCTGGTCACACATAAATGAAAGAGTTACAAACCAATAGTATCAGCTCCACTGGAGGAACAGGTCAAGGGAGAGCAAGGCAGGATGAACTGAATATTTGGGCAAATGGACATCAGTAAGGAAAATACCGTTTCATTTTCACACCTCTAAAATAGCATTGAAACACATGGAGAATAAATATAAAGCCCCTTAAGAATTAGTTCTAGAGGGCCCTGAAAAGCAGATAAAACTGAGGATATCCATTTTCCCAAGCATAAACTGCAGTAGAGGTGGCCTTCTCTGAGGTCATATACAGAGTCCCAGCCTAAGTCTACACACAAAGTTTCACTGGTTTAATATTCAAACTTTTATTAAAATCTTGGTAATTCCTATCTGCAGACAAACCTTAGTCCTGCTCTAATGAACATTCCCTCTCTTCAGGTAACAAGAGAGGATGTCTATTTTCAGTTTGATGCCCATTTGACTGGTACATTCTTCTGTGCTCAAGTGGTTAACATGCCTTTCTTCTACAACACAGAAGTGGATACTTTGTAGTTACACTCAGCATTTCCCATCCTCCAAAGAGGCGATATACCTCGTAATCTATCTCTGAGTATGTCTGCGAATCTTGGTGTTTGTTTGGGAGGGATAATGGGAGAAAGAATCTTTCCAACTTAGCGCACTTGGAGAAAGGAGTCATAAATCAGCAGGTCAGTCAGGTTTTTTTTTAACCTTAAGGTATTATGTTTTCACTATATTTCAATAGGGGTTTTTTTTTGTGCAATAATTTATCTGGAATTACTACTACTCTAACAAGCTTAGAGAAATTTGGCTCAAGTAGAATGAATCCTTTGTCATAAATAGCTTGGGTTCATTGCTGCAGCCTAATCATTCAATTGCACATAAGTCAAATAGCAATCCTAACTTGGTAGGAACATTTCCATGTCACTAAATCTAAAGCAATTTGTTTTAAAACTCCATCCCTCAGAGACAGAAGCCTGATAGATTAGTTAGGGCAGGGTCAAAAAACCTGAACCTAGAGCCTGTGTCACATTTGACTTTCATGTCACAACTTTGTTCCACCAGCCTTAACCTGCTGTACAACTCACTGACCATTTTGAGTAACCATGTAGGAGAGTGACCACTGTCTCCATTTCCTTGTAAATAAGCTATTTTTTCCCTTTGCAACTGCAATTTTTTCCCTTTTGCACTCTGTCACCAGCTGTTCATTTATTACATGGAAAGAAAATATTTCTTTTTATTATTTGTAGTAGTAGTATACTTATTTTTTTAAATATGTTAGACTTGATCCAGCTACCACTGAGGTCAGGGGAGCCTTTCCCTTGACTCCACTAGGAGCTGGATTGGGCCTTGTGCCACTTGGGGTTAGACTGGAGTGACAATGCTGTCAATGGGCAAAAGCAATGCAAGCTTTTCTGCCAACATAACCTAACTTCAACGCCAAAGAACCATCTCTAGAGGAATGAGATGCCTCTTCAATCCTTGATCTCTGTGATGTAGCTGCCTAAACAGGGGTGCCAGCTGGGATACTGTTTTGTGTGAAGTAGGCACCCACTGTAAATTTATCCTCTCACTGACTTCAACAGGGTCAGGATTTCATCCTAGCTCCCTAGAAAATGGGTTGAGACAGGCCACCAGCTCATTTCCTAAGCCAGCAGCACGTACAGATAAGCAGTGAGTTGTCTTTCATTTACTACTGACTTAAGTCAGGGTTCAAGAAATGAAAGGCTCCGTATCTCATTATCAATCCATGTTTTCCAGTACCCTGGGGAAGACGTATTTCATTGCTATCTACAAGGCTCTACATTTAAAAGAAACAGGGTCAAAATATTATTATTATTTGCAATTCACTGCTTATAAATCAACTTCCCCTCTTACTCCTGGCTCGTAAACAGAAGCTTAAACCTAAAAACGGATTCCTCTCTCTCTCTCGTCACTTGTCATTACAGGGTTTCTGGTATTGTTTTTCAGACATTTATTAAAGATGCAGCAATAAGGATTTTGTTTAAAAAAAAACTCTCCACCAGCACAAAGAATTGAATGTCCTAGACAAATAGAAGGCATAAAGAAACGATGATACAGGTCCAAGTTGGGGCCTACCAATCTCAAGACTTTCTTTAACAAAGATTAGTGTCTATTATAAGTTGTCTTAGGGTATGTCTACACTACCAAGTTTTGCCAGCAAAACATATGCCAACACGCAAAAGTCATCAAAACAAAAATTGCCAGAGGGTGTTCACACGTGCTCCCTCCGTCGACCAGTGCCGGACCGAGCCATACTTGTGCCTTGGGCAGCGGGTGCGCGCGGCGCATGCGCGGCCCGCCCCCGGGCGCACGGCGCATGCACGGCCCCGCCCCCAGGCGAGCGGCGCCTGATTGACATAGTAAGGGGCGCAGTGGCCCCGGGCATGCGGCGCATGCGTGGCCCTGCCCCCGAGCGCCAACCTATGGGGAGCGCCTGATTGAAGTGGTAAGGGGAGCCGCGCACCTGGGCGTGCAGCGTATGCGCGGCCCTGCTCCCGGGCGCACGGCGCCCCTTACCACTTCAATCAGGTGCCCCCCATAGGTTGGCGCCCTGGGCAGCTGCCCGGCTAGCCCCCCCCTTAATCTGGCCCTGCCGTCGACAGATCATGTCCACACTAAGGGCTGCATCATCAACAGTGTGAGCAATGCACTATGGGTGTGTATCCCACAGTGCAGTGTTGTGGAAGGCAGAGCTGATCGCTGCACATCTTGGAATTCCCTCCACGTTCTCCCACAGCCTCCTCAGCAACCAGCGGCAGCATCATGAGAAGTCCTGTGAGTTCTGTATGCTCGGGGATGTCAAAGCAGCACAGCAAACCTGTCCCCACCCCCCTGCAGCAGCAGCCTGCCTGCCATTGTGTTCCCAGTGATCTGCTCTTTGTTCCTCAAATGGAGCAGCACCCTCAGCTGTCAGAGGCTTCCTGGAGCTTTGAAATGACAAGGGCGCATGCCTGCAGGGCAGCAGATAGTGGTGAAGAGGGACTAGTGATGTAAAAAACCTCACAAAAGAGTTAACTGGTTAAACAATTTGTTTAACTGGTTAATCCCTGGCTACATCACCACTGCGCAGCGGTGGCTGCTCCTGCCTGGCACAGCTGCGCTACGGGCACAGCCCCGCCTACTGCTGGTGAATGTCGCTGGCATCAGGCCCCACCCCTCAGCACTAGCATTCCAAGGCGCCCAGAGGCTCTGGCCTCGCTGACTGCAGGACCGTTGCACCTCCCGCCCCACAGTGTTTGGGTGCATGTGCCCTTCCAAGCATTGCCTCTGGCAGCAGAGATTAAAACACTGACCAGAACAATCGGGGCAAGTATTGTAGGACACTGGCAGAAACCAGTTCTATTGACAAAACAAACAGCAGTGTCTACACTGGCTCTTGGTTGAGAATAAAGGGAGGGGAACAGAAAAAAAATCTTCCATGGGGTGGAAGTTTTTTTTGTTGCCCAAAGTGGGTGTTTTCCCCCCACAAAAGTCATGTTGCAGTGTGTACACTCTCACTGTATTGTTACCAAAAGGCAGTCTTTGGCAACAAAACTTTGTAATGCAGACAAAGCCTAATATGAGAAGTCTAAGACTTTGCCTGCCACAGTTTATGAAAGGACCAGCACTTAGAGGCCAACCTCTAAAGTGATAGGGGCCGGTTACTTCAACTAATGAAAATCAGCGTAGCGCCACTGACTGTAGAGGAGTGCTGTTGTAAACCAGCTGAGAATCTGTTCCATAATCTTCTGCAACTGAGACTAAGGCATTACAGAAAGATCTAGGCAGGGAAATCCTCATGCTGTTGAAGAAACGGTCCCACTGTAGCTTCTACTTAACACAGAGTTTTGGGATGCTTTACACATTATTACATACCTAGCTACTCTGAGATCATGCTATGGTTTTAAACCCATGCAAACTTCAGATATTTCTTTACAAACAAGAGACTAAAACCCCAATATATTACTCAAGCAAAAGACTGGGCTCAAGCTGATTTGTACGATTAAAAAAGAAGAGACTGTGCAAGCACATAAGAAATTAAAAAAAAAATACAATAAGCGGTTAAAAAGAGGGGTTTTTTTTAAATACTACAACCAAAAGACAGCTGAGATGGGTTCTTATCCAAAGCCCACTGAGGGAACTGTATTACTAAGCACAGTGTCAGATTGCAATCCTCTACAAGTACTACCTTTGCTCTTCAATTCCAACAGAATCTGGAGATTGAATGATCTCTGTTTATAAGACCTCAAGTCCTCCCTCTTTCTCTGCAAGCCAGTCTATAAAACTCCTTTTCACTGCCAAGTGGAAATGTCATTCTTCTGATGTGAAGCTTTCACAAATATATATTCCATTCCCAGTTTAAATTTGCATAACATTTAAGTTAAAACTAGGCCAAAGGTTCGTCTTGGTATAGGAGATATGATGTCTTGTGAACCTGTTAGCTAACGTTCTATATAACATGTTCTAACATTCTAGACTAGACAAGTTTATTTAAAGTTTAGACTTTAACACATGCCAGTTGAAGCGTAAAGAGCTGGAGTATAGCTATCTAACAACACACCTTTTGTTTAAGTCCAAACAAACTCTCTGGTACCCACAGACACAATAGCTTGCCAAAAGAAAAGGAAATCCAAATTACACCTCTGCCCTTTTATTACAGATACAATCACAGCTTTTCCCAGCTGTTCTTCTCACTGGACATACTCAAAAAGGAAAGACATCCTCCAAAAACTCCATCCTACCTCCCTCATTTATAACAACAACAGTCCCAAGCATTTTGGCTGCACGTAAATATAAAATAGAGCCGTAGGATACTGTGTAGTATTCTATATAGTCAATGAGCATTCTATATAGTCAATGAGTCAGAAATAGGAAAGCAACAGGCCTCCTCAAAAATGCCTCTCCAAAAAGGCAGCCTCCCATACTTCCCCAAACATAAAGGTGAGAAGGAAAAACAAAGAACTGTTGAAATTAAGTAACAAACTTTACCAAAACGTTCAATCCTCCAAAACAATGCAGGATTTATTTCAGTTTTAGATCAAAGATAGATAATGCCAATGCTATAGTTTGCTTTATAGCAAACTGCCTTTTCCTATTTGCTTTCCTTATAAACTCAGTTTCCTTTTATTGTAGTTCACTGCCAGATTGCAGTAGCTAACTATCCCAATCTAAATCTTCTTCTGTTTATAAATTTTCTCCATTCAGCTGTGCCATAGTCAACAGATTTACACTACTTTCACTAACACAGTGATTTAAACTTTAATTTTTCCCCTCCTCCCCCAATTCACACCCCTGCCATTATGTTATATTATTTTTATGGATTCAGGTTGATATGCAACATCTTGAAATTATCCGGGGATGGAGCATAAGCAATGCATTTATTAGAGGCCAAGGTGTCTTTTGGTTGATCTAAGAACTGCACACAGTCCTGTATCTTACACCTATTTTTAATCATTGCAAATCAGCACATACCAGATAAAACCAGTTGCTATACAATGCTGAATATGCTGAATATGAAAGATGGACCAGAAGCACAAAGACTGGATCTGGATCTAAACTTTCACAGTTCAAGGCTTTTTGGATCTAAGTGGCTGAATTATGATCTAACCACAAATGTTCATCCAGTCCCAAAGTTTCTTCACATGTTGGAGTGTCTGGATCTAGGAATTTGTGTCTAAAATCAATGATTGTACTTGCTATTAGAGATGGATCTAAACCAAAGTGATGTACTCTGAAACCTCAGAGTGCAGGAATAAACTTTTTGCTTTTTAAATATAACATGCCATTGGCACCCAGAGTATAAATTGTATGCTACCATAGCAAAGAAGATGAAGAAAACAAAATTAAATAATAAGCTGTGTCGGGTGAAAAGGAAATATAAACGTATCCATAACACTCTAGTACAGGAGTTAACATCCTTTTTCACTGCCAGAGCATACATGCTGCCACTTGTGACCTCACCTCGTTAGCTGGTCTCCAAAATCCTTTGGCCAACTCCTGCTTCAAATGAGTTCTTTCTAGAATTCTTAAATCCTTCAGACTATTCGCCTGATACCTAACAGGAATTTGGTTGCAAATGACTGGGCAAAACTGTTTCAGCAGAAGACTCAAGAGACATTTGGTGGAGATCAGTAACTCCTCACCCACCAAATGCAAACAGACACTACAGACACTTTTGTGGGACGTGTGCTCCAGGTTGAGAGCCACTGTTCCCAGGTCTGATCCTGCAAAACCTTGCTCATGTGAATGGCACTCTGAAATCAATGGTGAGTAAAGTTAATCACAACAGAAAGCGTTTGCAGAATCCCACCCTTTGTACTTAATGGCAAGTAAAGTCCCGATCCATTTCTTAAAATACAATACCAACATCTATATTTATAGATTCTTACAAAAACGATGGCTGTACTAAAGGGTGTTACAAGGAAGAATGGAAATGTAAAGATTAGGAATTATAGGTAGAGTGACAATCTCTGACCTGGATCTGTTGCTGAAGAAGGTTAATTTTGTGTTGCTGCTGCAGGAGCTGCTGCTGTTGTCTTGCAATCTGTCGAGAAATTGCAAATTGTACAGTGGAATTGTTACATAGGAATTTGCCCACTTTCTTGACACCATTCTATTAAGCTAATGACACTGTGGGTCGCAGCAGCTGGGTGTGCTACATTTGTACACCATGATAGAGCCAGTTCACGAAAAAATGAAGATTGGCAACAACTCTGTGGGAGAGTGGGACAGATTTATACATGAGCCCCTTCTCCTTAACCAATTTCTAGAATCATATTCCCACAGGTCTTAACGAATACTACCACTCTGTGGCAGCAGAAAAACATTTGGGAGAAGACATCAAATAGGAAGAGGAGAAAGGAGCAAAGGAGAGAGTATTTCTATAGCACCTACCAGTCATGGATTTCCAAGAGCTTTACAAATATGAAGCCCAGGAGGAAGGCATTATTGTCTACATTTTATTGATAGAGAAACACAGGCACTGAGAAATTGGAACTTGGTTTGGGGCAATTCATTTAACCTCTTAATCCAGAAAAACCATGGATAGAACCCAGGAGTCCTCAGTTGGTGTAAGTTAGCATAGCTCCAAACATCTTCACTATAAGTGCCAATTAACACCAGCTGAAGATCTGATCCCAAGTCTCCTGATTCAAAGTCCTGTACATTTATCACAAGACCATCTTTCCCCCTCAACTGAGCAAGGCAAGGCGATTGTGGGACTCTGAACAAATCCTATTTACAATTATTGAGACAGTACAAAAAAGTTCTGACTCAAAGACTATGTTTACAATGTAGCCACAGGTGTGATTTCTGCAGCATATGTAGGTATTCCAGGCTAGCTCTATTCTACCTAACTCACTAAAGATGGAAATGAGGACACTGCAGTATAAGCTGCAACACCAGCAGCACAAAGAAGCATGTACCAGGGGAGGTCAGATGGGCTTGTACAGCCCACACTGAACTTGTGCAGCCACATCTTCACTTCTAGATTTATCAGGCTAGCTAGATAACTGCAAATCAAACCCTTGCTGCAGTATAGACAGACTTCAAGAGCTGAGGGGGAAAAAAGTGCCTAAATTTAAAACGGTATCTTTTTTAATTCCATGAGTTTTATTTCAAGTCACCAGAACATCTCCACTTTTACAAATTGCTAACAGAGCCTTGCAAGCATTGTTGGAGTGTTCTTCCTCTGATAGAACTCTCAACTACTCATCGAGGGGAGAATTCATGAGCTTCTCCCCCAAATAAAGTTCTAATGCCCTTTATTAAACTAATAGCATACAATGCTATGGTACGCCCACATCTTGAATACTGTGTACAGATGTGGTCTCCTCACCTCAAAAAAGATATTTTGGCCTTGGAAAGGGTTCAGAAAAGGGCAACTAAAATGATTAGGGGTTTGGAACGGGTCCCATATGAGGAGAGGTTAAAGCGACTGGGACTTTTCAGTTTAGAAAAGAGGAGACTGAGGGGGGGATATGATAGAGGTATATAAAATCATGAGTGGTGTGGAGAGGGCCGATAAAGAAAAGTTATTTATTAGTTCCCTAAATAGAAGAACTAGAGGACACCAAATGAAATTAATGGGTAGCAGGTTTAAAACTAATAAAAGAAAGTTCTTCTTCACACAGCGTGTAGTCAGCCTGTGGAACTCCTTGCCAGAGGAGGCTGTGAAGGCTAGGACTATAATAGAGTTTAAAGAGAAGCTAGATAATTTCATGGAGGTTAGGTCCATAAAAGGCTATTAGCCAGGGGATAAAATGGTGTGCTTGGCCTCTGTTTGTCAGAGGCTGGAGAGGGATGGCAGGAGACAAATCACTTGATCATTGTCTTCGGTCCACCCTCTCTGGGGCACCTGGTGCTGGCCACTGTCGGCAGACAGGATACTGGGCTAGATGGACCTTTGGTCTGACCCAGTACGGCCGTTCTTATGTTCTTATGTTCTTATGTAAAACACCTATCAGGAGGTGACTTGATAGCAGTGGTGAAAGTAACTTAACATTTCTTACAGATACTGTCCTATTGCAACTTGGGTCCCTGCCAATCCTTTAAATCAGGGATGGGGAACCTAAGGTCCGGGGGTCACATGTGGCCACCAACTTGCCTGGATCTGACCCCTGAGGCTCATTAGGGAGCCCTTACACCAGGGCTGGAGCATACAAAATCTACTAGGCTGGGCACCCCCAAAGCTCAGGTGTGTGATAGAGATGTTAACTAATTAATTTACTAGTTGAGTAGTTGACGGAATTTCCATTGACTAGTCGACAGGCACTTCCACGTTCCGCCTTTGAAATGTGCAAGAGCCCCACTGGGGGCTCTTGTCCATTTCAAAGTTGGAACGCCGCATGGAGCCCAGGGCCAATGACAAGTCCCGCTGACTCTGGGCTCCACACAGGCGCTTCCACTTTGAAATGCACTAGAGCCCCAGTGGAGGCTCTTTTGCATTTCAAAGCAGAAGAGCCCGCATGGAGCCTGGGGTCAGCGGGGGACTCAGAGTCCCGCGCTGGCCCGAGGGCTCCATGCTGCGCTTCCTCTTTGAAATGTACAGAGCTCACACTGGGGACTCTGTACATTTCAAAACTGTCATGCCATGGAGCCCAGGATCAGCTGGGGACTCTCCAGCTGATCCCGGGCTCCATGCGGTGCCGCCACTTGCAGCACCACACAGCTGAACCTGGTCTCCGTGCGGAACCGCCTCTTTGAAATGCTGCTGCGGAGTTTCAAAGGGGCGACACCGCATGGAAGCCGGGATCAGCTGTGCTGCACTGCCCCTTTGAAACACCGCTGCAGCCTTTCAAAATGGCAGCGCCGCACAGAGCCCAGAACTCCGGGCTCCATGTGGCACTGCTGCTTTGAAGTACCTCCCTCTTTGCCCCCTCTTCCTGCCTCTATCTGATAGAAGCAACCGGGGAAGCAACTAGTCGACTATCCTGTCAACTATTGGACACACAACAAGGATTTTGATCCTATAGGTTTGTTTGCTTGTTTGTTTTGGCATTCTTCCTCTACTCTCCTATGCTCTTTTGGACTATTCAGTGGCATTAAAACAATAGCCACCTCTACAGGTAAGGGTACATCTTCTGTCTTGATGGACATCTCCCCACAAAGATAATACCAATGATGCCTCTCCATCCATGTCTATATACCAGCAGCAATGTGAAAGGACTACTACTCCAATGGATTAGTCATTTCTCCTGCTGTCCCTCAATTAACTTTTTCTTCTGTGGGTTTTTTTGATTCAAGAGATGGGAATTCCACCGAACAGCTCAGCTGCAATATGCAGCACAAAGGATGAATTTTTAACAGTCCAAGCACCAGGAAATACAAAGACATAGCTCCCACGACAACCATAATTCCTCTTGTGCATAATGCAATGTTTTCCACTGTATGTTGTCAACTAGTATGCAATATTATATACAGGCAATGTAGTGCAGTTACCATAGTTATGGCAATAATTAACGAATTTCCAAACTTTGGAGAATTTTAAATAAGTCACACAGGTTTTTTTTCTTTAATTTTCTGTTTTTTAAAAAATAAGAAAGAGCTGTAATTGATCAGACATTCAAATAAATGCACTGTTTTCCCATGTTTACGGGAAATACATTCAAGAAATAACATATGGAATGTCTAACCCATCAAATACATTCAAATCTGTTTATTTCAATATGCAGAATTCTATAGCTAAACATACATTTCAGACATAGTATATCTGGGTAACAGCACTCAGCGCGCACTTCGGGCAGGATTTTAAGCCAGGTATCTTTTTATCTTCAATTTTTGTGTACATAAAGCTAGGTTGACACATAAATGGGCCTCCACTTTTGTGAAATTTTTAAACCTAGAAAAAATATTGGGAAAAGGGATGGTTTTGCATGCAAATTCTAACATATGTAGATATGGATAAGTGTGAACACTCATTTGTGCATGTAAAGTGCAGAGGCATTTGTGAAGGCTGAAAATCAGTCTCATAAATGGGGAAGAAAAATATTACAGTGGTTCACTGGTTTATATTTTATGTATTTCTCATTCAGTTCTTTTCAAACTTCATAAATGGCACTTTGTAGTGGCACTATGCTAGCTAATGGCTACATTTTGCTTTGTTATACATAACCAACTTAATTGGCTTAAAGACATTCTTTGGGGCTGATTCTGTGATTTTATTTGCACTCATAAAATAAGACAGTTTTTGAAATGTTTGTCTCCCAAAATATTGGGACAACTATTCTACAAGTAGAAAGTCACCATTTTAAACCCCCCTCCTCAAATGAAAATAATTGTTCTATATACTTTTGCTTGACTTTCCACACCTCAAAAGAAAAAAAAATCTGGGCCAAGAACAATCTTGAGAAATTTCAACCCTCAAAGATAAACTAAAGGAAAGTTAAAGCCAATGAATAGGAACTTAGAATGAAATTCACTAAAATGATCACTCACCTGTTCCTGTTGCTGCTTAGCCAGCTCCATTTGCTGGCGTTGTTTCTCAATTTGTGATGCAGCCAGTTTCTTCTGTTCATCATGAGCTGCTAGCAGCTGCTCCCGCAAACTGGTCAGCTGATTGATCATGCCCATGAGCTGCCTTTCTTTCTCAGCTAGGCTTTCTGGAGTCCCTGGGCATCACAGAGTGACAAGAGAGAGAGAAATGAGAGCTGGGTAATTTTAAATGGCAGTCTTAGTATAAACAAAATTTCAGTATATGCAAAATGGCAATTGCATTGCTCTGGAACAACTAGGGATATACATTTCACAGAAAAATGAGATGGGAAGGATGATTAAGGCACTCTTCAATTCCCTGCTCTACCACAATTTTCTTGTGTAGCTGAGGAAGTCACTTATTTATTTTCTCTGTGCCTCAGTTACCTATCCTTAAAACTGGAGTTAATAATATTTCCTTTCCCTGCTCCCTCTGCCCCTGCTTTTTCTTTCATCATGGCGAAACAGTTCTGCGAAAAGTTTCAGATTTTCAAAGTTGTTTACATTTCACAGGCTTCACAACCAACTGTTTTGAAAATGTTTCTGTCAAAAGCAGATAATCCACATTTTCTGTTTACAGAAAACCCACTACCCTGTGAGGTAGGTATTATCATCCCCACTGTACAAATGAGCACACTGAAGAACAGAAGTGTTATCCACATTTGATTTTTAATCCTTTTTTCCCTCTATACTATTCCAGTGCAGGCCAGCTGCCAGCATTCTAGCTGCCATGTCACCCCGCTCTGCTCTGCTCAGGGTTAAATGATCGACTGGTTAAAATGCCAATAGCTGCTATCCCGGTTGCTGCTACCTCAATGAGAATTTTTTGAAGTCTGGTGTAGAGTGGAAATAGCTAAGAGGTTGAGGCACTTGCCATCATTAACCCAATTCGCTTACTATGTTATTTTACAAACACCAGATTTCTATTATGTACAAGTGCTCTAGAAATATGTTCTGCTCATGCTTTCCCAGAAACAGGCACCAATTGCCACCACCCAATTTTTCCCCCCACAGCAGGTTTCCTTTTTCCCAGAGGAGGCAGACTGAGAAGGGATCTGGAGAGGATGTAGTAAGAGCCCCACCAATCAGAGATAAATCAAAATGTTCTAATAAAAAATGATGTATAGAACAACGGCACTTTTGCCATTAATTGAAAAGATGATCAATTGCAAAATAAAATATTCTCAGTGGGCAAGCTACCAGCAGCACCCACTAACACAACACAACTCCCATCTCTTACAGAAATCAGGACCCAGGAAGTTCCCACCCCAAAGCCTGAGGAAATGGTTAAGCCTTCTGTCTAGATGCCTCCTTTTAAAACAGTCTGCTTTGGGGACAGCCCTGCCACACAAACCCTCTCAAATATGAGAAGTGCTCTGCTGCCAATGTCACCAACGCTCTCCAATTCAACAAAAGAAAAATTGGCGACTGTACGAACCATGCTCATAGCCAACTATCAGTCAGACATGAAAAGAGCTACTAGTAATAGCTCATTTAGTCCTCCCCCCTGCCAGTGCAGGAATGTTCCTGACAGTGTATTTACCAACACTCCCTGGATTGGATTTCACAGATTGATAGATTCTAAGGTCACCTGACCTCCTGTACATTGCAGGCCACAGAACTTCCCCAGAATAAGTCATAGAGGAAACACATCTTGGTTTAAAATTATGTCAGTGATGGAGAAAACATCACAACCCTTGGCAAATTATTCCAATGGTTAATTACTCTCACTGTTACAAGTTTACATATTACTTCCAGTCTGGATTTGTCTAGCTTCAACTTCTAATCATAGGATTGTGTTATACCTGTCTCTGCTGAATTCAAGAGCCTGTTATTAAATACTTGTTCCCCATGGAGGTACTAACAGACTATTAAGTCAACCTTTAACTTTCTCTTTGTTAATCAGTTCGAGCTCCTTGAGTTTGTCACTGTAAGGCAGGCAGGTTTTCTAATCCTTTAATTATTCTCGTGGTTCTTTTCTGAACCCTCTCCTCTTTATCAACATTCTTCTTGAATTGTGGGCACCAGAATGGGGCACAGTATTCCTTTCCAAATGGTGGGTCATTTACTGCTTTATTTGAAAGATGATTCCGCAATCTAAATACATGTCACCATTAGGAATATTTTTTTGTGATATTTAGTTTAATTTAAATTAATTTATTTTCATCCAGTTCTCCCTGCAACACTCCTTCATTCCACTTTTACCTATACCAAACCTTTGAAGTACCTGTAGACAGTTATATGCATCTGGGAAAATGCATAGGGTCAGGCTTTTGGTACGAAGTTAATGTAACTTTATTGAACTTTCTTTAAAACCCCATAATAAAACAGAGAGGTCTATGGAAAAATATTCTATCAATAGGAGACTATTTGCTAATACTGTCAAAGGACCCATGGATATGGTGCAAACTTGAGAGATGCAATGAAATTGAAACTATATAACTTTTTAAAAATTCTGTTAAAACTTGTGAGAAAGAATGGAAGCTTATGGTAATGTACTAAGAGTGGAGGAGAAAAACACTTGTAATTTACAATTTTTACTTCAAACATCAAAGACAAAGCACTAGTTTAAGCCATGCATTTGCCATCTGAACATGCAATTATTTAGAAGTGTCTATTACAACTCTTCCCTAGCTTTTTTCCCACAGGATGTTCGGCTTTTCTAAGTAATACAAGTGAAATTATCTTAAAAGACTATGTTTGCCCAAAGAAACATTTAACATTTTGTATCACTGAAAAGAATTAATATAATAAATATTGTTTGATTTACATGGAGCTGGTTGAACACTGAAAAAAGTGTTTGCAAATATTTTATTCTAAATATTTACCGAGGGGGTGGCTGGGTGGGTGTATGTGTGGATTTGGCTACTTCTAAGCTAGAGACAGGCAAGAACAAATATTTATCAAATAACTTATTTGAAAAATATAGTGATATTTGTCAAAGACTCAACTAACATGATCTGATCAAGTAATATAAATTTACAGTTTGCCTTTCATTTGAGGCTCTCAACACACTCTGAAACACTAATTAAATTCCAAAACAACTCTTAGAATAGAGAAGTATTTCATGTGTGTAAATTGATAGACCTCATATGGGTTAGTCAGTGGCAAAACAGTGAAGAGAACCCAGAAGTTCTCACTCCCAGTTCTGTATTCTAAATTCGGACTAAGAGAGACCAAACATCTCTTACTAGTGCCAATGAGATGAGTAACTACCTAATTTCAGACACATCTATACTTTTCTGAACTGTCTTAATCTTATTTAATTAATTCATGAGCAAAAAATCTCTCCCCAAGAGAAATGGACAACTTTATTCAAGTTGTAGAAACACAACTACATTAAATGGGCTCAGAGTTTGGATTTAGATATATTTCACACTGACCATCTAACCATTGTCAAAGAGCAACACATACTGGTTACTACCAATACATAGTCAACAAAAATCAACTTTTCTGTGTACCACATAGTCATCTCTATATACTGCACATTTTAGGTAATTTAGGTAATTACTTTGACAGTAAACTGACTTGGGGGAGAAGTTTAATAACATTAATAAATAAGAGTTGAATACAGGTTGAACCTCTCTTAACTGGGACTCTCTGGTCCAGCAGGACCATGGATGTCTCAGGACCAGAGAGTCCCAGTGGAGGGCTGGTGGCTGAGTGCTCTGCAGCGGGGGCTAGAGCCTAGTAGCGGGGCTGCCCTGTGGCAGTGAAACGGGAGCCCAGCAGCCGGGCTGCCGCCTGGTGGCGACACTGTGAGGGTTGGGGGGAGGCAGTGGGGCTGAAGCCCAGCAGTGAAACTGTCTGGCGAGACCACAAGGCAGCGGCGCCGCCCGGCAGCACAACCAAGAGTCTGGCAGCCCCACTACTGCTTAGCGGCGCAGCTGCCCGGTAGGACTAGAAGGCAGCACAGCTGTCCCACGCCGCCAGGAGCCTGACCACAGGGCTGCCTGGTAGCGGGGACAGGAACCTGGGAGTGGGGCTATTGCCTGGTGGCATGGCAAAGAGCCTGGCAGCCCAACTGCCACTCATGGAGCTGCTTGGCGAGGCTAGGAGGCAGCAGGACTGCCGACCAAGGCTGAAGCCCAATCAGGGCTGTCTCCCAGTGGCTCAGCAGGACCCGAGCAGGGGTTGCTGCCCTACGGGGCCGGGAGCCCGGCAGTGGGGCTGTGCGTGCCGTGGCGGGGCTGCCAAGGTGGGGCCAGGAACTCTGCGTGCCGGGGATGCCAGCGGGAAGGCTGGTAGCAAGGCCATGACTGGGGGGGCCAGAAATGACCTTCCCTGGTCTAGCAAAATCCCTCATCTGCGACCAGTCCAGTCCCGAGGAAGCCAGACTAAGGAGGTCCAACCTGTATATAGATCATAATGCTGCCTTTGAAAACTGACCCTCATACTCATTATAATTACTGCTCAAAATTAAAAAACAAACAAAAAACCCCAAGTACACTGCTATCTGGTCAAGAATAAGTCCTGATTTACATTGGGGAATTTGCCCTTAAAATTCTAACTGGTTTTAAAATTGATTCTACTACTTCATTTTAAATTAAGCCAGAGTTGTAGCGTAATCCAGGCTCCAGATGGTCTGAAATGCTGCTATTAAACCAATCTCAACACCTACTGAAAGTGGTTATGTAACTGGATGTAACAACTCGAAAACATATTCCCTTCATGTGCATGCCTGTTCTGCTGATCATGCAAAATGCATATGGAGCAGAAAAAGTGACACTTTGTCCTATTTGCTACTATCAGCTCCTTAAAATGCAACAGATATTAAGGACCATGGACATGACTGCTGACACTGGCATTAAATGTGATTTCAGTTTTTAAAGATTTTTAAAATTTACCTCAATATGATACATTACAATATTACTAACTATTCAATGAAAGGCACTGGTGAGGCAGCTGCAAAGCCATGCAAGCCTCCAGAATTTTTACAAAAAGCTCTCAATATTGCTAACATCAGTGAAGCTAGTAGCAATGTTGGGAACCCTAGTGTGGATAGACTGTCGGCCCAAGCAGCGACTTCCAGCAGCTTGCGTGTTAAATGTGCTCCGATAATTGAATTAAAAATGGCCCTGACTGTTGGTGACTACGGTAGTCTATACTATTCATCCTTTCTTCACATGATGTTAGCGGTTGAAGTCTACGCCATTGTTAGTGATTAGAAAAATGGAACAGCCCATTCTGGCAATGTACGAATTGACAATGAGTTAGACTATTTCATACAAATACTGAAAAGGAGAAGGAAAGTAGCCTAACAATGACTGCCCTTAAAATTACACTGAATCACCATCAAATCCACACCAAATGCGCATTTTATGTTTAACAAAGCCTTTTAACCACCAGGCCCACCTGTCGTTCAGGATATACTGCTCTAGGTGAACACACTGTTCTCATTGTTCCATAGCACTGCAGTGGCACAATGTGGATTTTCCACAAGGAACTTTATCAAACAAGCTCACACACATATAGACATCAAAGCAAACCCCAGGACTAGTTGTGGATACAAGTGAAGGCCCAAAAGCAAACACTTTCCAGACCCCCTCACTTTATTTTCTACTAGCATGAAGAAAAGGACTGGGAACAACACAGATTTGTGGACACAGTCACAACAGTCACAGTGGGCAGCACTAATGAAGGATTAAGTTAATGCTATTCTGCAAGGTTAAATCTATATTTCACCCCAAATTGACACTATCCACAATATTGCTTAGTACTAAAAATTGTTCCTGGAATGTGACATAAATTATTACACACTTTCAGCTCTGATACTCAGTCTGAGACTGGTAGTAGCAGTGACATTTTCATGTGCATTAAAGAGAGGACACGTGTAAGACCAAGTAAATGGAGAACCCCATCATATTCATGCAAAACAGAACAAGCAGAAGATTGAAATTGGTTTTAGATACAGCAGCAAAAATATTTAATTTTACTTTCCTTGGAAACATAACTCTAACTGGGATAACCATGACATTTCTTTAGTCAGATAAGCCTTAGCTGATGATGGACAAATGACCAGAATTTACACATATACCCCTCTGCCAGCTACCCTCTAGGACAAAGGGAAAACGGGTGAAGAGAGCTGGAAACATTGCAGCATGGTTTTGTATAATCTCTGTGACACTGTTAAATAACTAGAAACATTATCAATCAGAGGTACAGGAGCAAAAATAGTACAGACAGTTAAACTTATCCCCTGAGTCAGTTTACTATCAAAGTAATTACCTAAATAGCTTTTGAATTGTCAGTGTCTGTCTTTCAAAGAAAATCAAAGAAAACAATGTGCTAGTATAAAGCTTGGCAGACATAATTACATTGTATTATGTTCATATCATAAAACATAGTTATTGTTTTAAAAAATCAAATCCAGGGGAACACATGGAAAAAATCCATTAAACGGGAATAGCCATTTTTTCAAGATGTTCTACGTAGCTCAAATAGTGCAACATGTTTGATTCGCTGTTATAATACAGCTTATAAAGTACAGAGCTCTTGTTATCTTCAAAGCACTTTAAAACAATAACTAATAATCCTTTTGAAGCCCCAAGCAGGCAGGTAAGCATTATTATCCCTTTTTAACACTTTTTTAAACATGGGAAAACTGAGGCTTAAACTGAGGTTAAGTGACTTATATATGGTCACACTTAACTATATTGACTGTAAGTAGTCTCATTGGTCAAAAACAGGTCCCATTGGCAAAACTCCTACTGAGTTTAACAGGATTTCACCCAATGAATTTAATGGTAGCACACACCATTTGTAGTATTAAGCACTTATGTAAATCTTTGCTAGGCCAGGCATTAATCATGTGGACACTATCTAAAGGGAACCGTGAATACAGCCCACATCTACCCTATACAACCAACCTAGTCAGGGGACCAAGTTATAAAATAGTTGTCCTTTAACTTTAACCTGGACACAACCATGATAAACTAGTTAAAACCATGGTCCTGTCCAGGGGTTTTTAGCTCAGTTATGTGAGTATTTTTGAGTGAAGATGAGCCTTTCATTTAGGTACAATGCTTTACAAACTTTAAATTTATATATTTGGGGGGAAATAATTAAATCCTATAGTCTTTGCATTGTCCCAGACCACCTCAGCATCAATAGGAGTTATGTCCAAGTCTGGCTAAAAATTCAGGATTGGACTCCATTTAAATAGACTTTGTTGCCTTGACATTTTTCCTCCTCCTTCCTCATCACAGAGAATGCAAAACAAACAAACAGCATAAACTGTGAAGCGTATATTCAATGTTTTGTTCTTCCCATTTTAGCAGTCTTAGGTGTGGCTAGAAACATACAGGGATTTATTTTAAACATATGGGCCCATTTCTGAACTTATTTGCACCCTATCCAAATCCACTAAAGCCAATGATATTGAACTTGGTATAAGTCATCTTCAGATTTGATGCATTAATTTTACCTTAATTATGTTCCTTTGGAATCATAGTGTTAAAGCCTGATGGTATGCATTAAAAATGGGAATATTCTTCCCTTGATCCATGCATAGAACTGCTATTGACGTCAACATCAGTTTTGTATGTGGGGCAATGGAAAGTTTAAGTTATGCTCTATCCAGAAATCTATCCAGAAACCTGTCTTAACAGACATAACTGGCTGGGGTGAGTATGGATTTTAAATATCTTTTTTCTGTCTTTAACCAAAAATTTTTAACATGGCAAGTCATTGATTAACCAAATTTATTAATGCTATATCACTGCTGTACGTTTGTGAGTTGTGCGACTGTGTTTGTACATGCACACAAATCCCCTGTATGATTCCAATACTATGGACATAGCAACAATGAGTATTTACTTTGAACTGGAATAAAGATTGTCAAGCCAGTGACTGGAGTTCCCAGGACATAAAAAATTGAAAACTGGTATTTGAGCCAACTTCAGTACAAGGTGGCCACCATCACTTTGCAATGCATGTCTAAAATATACAGCTTAAATTAATTGATTCCATCTGACTGATAAGGGAAATCAGCTTAATAGAAGGAAACATCTTGATTGATTTGTACTAGCTGAGCCACAGCTTCCAATAAGAAAAAAACTCTACTTGTCTATTTATAGTTTTCTGTAATATATTTTCTTCTATATTTTGACAAATAAAGTATGTTCTTTTTCGAATAACAACCTAGAAGGTGTACATTCATCTTGATTTACATGTGTACTGTCTGAAGCTTTTAGCGTTCAAGAAAGATGACTCAGGCTGAACTAAAAGATTTGACAAACGATAATCTTTAGCTATTGTTACCTTCAAGAATGAATATTCTGTAGTGATAAAGACACAGCCTTGTGCACGGTAGTACATTTTGAAACAGACCAGCACATTATCCATTGTTCAATGCTAGAAATTAGTCTTCAGTGAATATTCAATGTTAGCTGTTATAAAAGTTTTGGTATAGCAGGCTGCAAGAAAAGCTTGGTATTTAACCAGTTTAGTTATTTACTGTCAAGGATACAAAACAAATAGACAGCATTATACTAGGACTACTTCTCAGAAGCTGTACGTTTTTCCACCATCCAGGCACAAGCTGTGACTATATTAGCTGGTTCAGGTTTTGAATTTTATGCAGCAGCAAAAGACAAACCCAGGAGAGAGAGAGAGAGAGAGAGAGAGGCGCGTGTGTGTGTGTGTGTGAGAGAGAGAGAGAGAGAGAGACGCACAGACATGAATATTTATATTATCTATATTACATATAATATATTATATATAATAGAATATGCATGTGTATATAATATGCATGCACACACATTTTGTGCTGGGTTTGTCTATTGCTGCTGCATAAAATTCATATATATATATATATATATATATATATATATATATATATATATATATATATATGCACGCACGCACACATATATGTTCCTTTGACAGACTGGTATTTGTAGCTCAGGACATTAATCTCTATAAACTCATCTATGAGGAACTTTTAGCTCAAAAAGGACATGAGATTTAGCTCTCTTCCCCCTTATCCCCTTTTTACTGAACACTCTGAAAGGCATTTAAATAGAGCAGTTAGTCCTTCACATGTTCAAACAAAATAAAGCTATTGCCTTTTGCTATTTAAATTAATTCAAATGTAGACTATTTCCCCCTCTATTAATAATCACTTTTTAAAAAATAAGAGAGGCCTTCGGTTAAATGGGATTTGATTTTTATTTATTATGAGTCATAATGCTTATTCAGAGAAAATGCTGAAATAGCCCAGTGCAGCTTGAAAGCAATATTTTAGTTACTTTATCACAAAGCTCTTGCTTTTTTTTTTAAGACATTTTAATAGTATCTTCTTCATTCCTCTTTGGTGGCTTCTTCCCAAGACACTGCCACTTCTATTACTTGGCCTAACATCCACCTTTAGGGACAAATGAGAATAGCTCCCTCCAGCCACAGTGTTCATTTCAGTTTTTCAGTTCTCTTGAAAGCAGCACTGTGTTGGTGTGACTTGAATGGCACACTCTCTGCTTCTTTGCTGGGTCAGAGTATCAAACTGTACTGTGAGCAACCTCCCCTATTTCAGCAGCTGCCAAGTTTTCCCTTAAACTTAGGTTTCCCAGTGTGCTTCCTGGGCAGGTTCCTCCCTCCAACAAGCTTGGAAGATCAGCACAGGGCTAAAGCTCACTGTCAGCAAATGTGTAGTATCAAATAAATAAATAAATAAACAAACAAACAGAGAGACGATGATACCAAGTAGGTTGCAATAAATATTGAATTTATCATACTTAAGAAGCGAAGCACCACACATCTGATCTCCTAGAGACTTAAGGCTCTCTCTCACCATCCTTCTCCTATTCCACACATCACACTTTCTATAAAAAAGAATACCACAGTTCTACATCTGACACAAAAAAAGCAAACATTTTTCAAATGATAACTTGCAAATGCAAATTCAGACAGCTATGAAGGGAATGATCAGCTTTCACACATCTCCTAGGGATCTGTGCTTTGTTAAAGGTTTAAACTCAGTTTTTACCCAACAAATAATCCTCCCCTCCTTCCTTCCCACATTTAAACGTGGAATCCTTTGCACTCTTGTCTTCAGTTTACAGATTACAGATCCAATGTGTCATTCACTGGATTACTGCTCATAACCTGAGCACTACCCCAAGCTTACTTGTCTGCAACTTGTCCAGTGTTGCTTAAATGGAATTATCTGTCACAATCCATATACTGAATCTGCATAGCCCACTTATCTCAAGATTCTGTGTGTCACCTAACAGATTATCCGTTTTAATCCATACATTGAATCTACATAACATATGTCTTTAATTCACAGGCTCTGATGAGCTATAGTATCACTGAATGGATTATTTCTCTTAATCCATTATTGGCAGTCATAAGACTGTTTCACTGACTATACCCTTATGCCCTGACTTTACTATACACAAATCTTCATCAGACACAGATTTGTCATATATCAAACGGTTTAAGATAAATATCAGTACAGGTATTTCATATAACATGGAACAGAGCTCTCTGCTTAAAAATAAATGTCTATGTCATGTATAGAGACAGACATACACGGGTTTAGTGCATTAAGATTTAGGCAGTGGGTTAATTCTGCTCTCTACTATGTTCCTTTAAGTGTGGAGTTACTCCACTGGAGTTGCCCTTCTTTCAAACTGCTGTAGGCCTAATATGCCCCAATGACTCTTCTATTTTTTACATGAGTTCACTAGAGTTGTTTGGGGACTATATGATACAATACAAAAGCAGATTCAGAGAAATTCAGGCATGACAGTTCTTAAACAATGTCTTCAATTCTGCAAGTAAGCAAAGTCAGCAAGAGTTCAAGCAAAAGTCAGCTCAAACTTTTGTCATTCTCTATACTCATTCAAAATTAGCTAAGCGGGGGGACAACATATTAAAATCCACTCACTTCTGGCAAATGGGAAATACATGAGATTAACACAGAAGTCTTGTGTATGCTAGGAAATTTTCTCACCATAACTAATGCTACTAATTTTCTCAAACCCAGTAGTGTTAGCATCACACTGGAAAGCCTAGTGTGGAAGGTCACTGAATGCTCTCACTGTACCTGCTCAGAGCTGGTCTAACCAGGTTCCTGAAGGGGTTATATTAGCTGAAACCTCATCTACAATAGGACTTCCAACAATGTCAGCACTGGTGGAACTGAAATAACATTTTCCGAGTGTGGAGATAGTAGATTCACACAAATTCAGGATTTGCCATATTTCACCATATTGGTCTATCCCAGTCATGTGCAACCTTTTTTGATCTGTGACCCCTGTGCTGCAGGGGCCGCCAACTGCTGGGCCCAGCCCCCGGACGGCCAGATCTAGATGCCGCGCCAGGGGGGCTGCCAACTGCCGGGCCCAGTCCCCGGCCGGCTGGATCTAAGCACCGCGACCCCCCGGGAAAACATCTGTGACCCCCTTGGGGGTTGCGACCCATGGGTTGCGCACCACTGGTCTATCCGATATACTGCTTCTGCTTTATCCAATATTAATGCTATATGGAGGAAGACTACAACTCTCACTTTATACTGCATGGAAGCTAATGTGCTGTGCTGAACTGGGAGGAAATCTGACTTCTGTAAATGATCAAGTTTATCTCTGAAACTCATCCTGCTTCACTGAACCCAATAATGTATATTATCTATGACTAATCCAAAGGGATTTTCTGAGCCCATTTCCAATAATGGCAGATACAGAAAGTTTCTTTTAAAACATTTAATTCAATACATATTTCAAATATTTTAAGCAGCTTAATTGCCTGGTGTTGGAAAAGGAATTAAAGTTCATCTTATATTGGAATTTAATTTAGTGTTCCATAGATTCTCTTGCTTTCAGCAGATTCAAAATTGTGTGACTTTCAAAATAAGATCTCTTGGAAGTCTTCATCCTCAGGCTTGTACTTTTCTTCCACCCCCTATTACTGAATATCTACACAAACACCCACACACAATACACAACAGAGATAGACTTGGTTAATTCAATTTTTATAGATATTATGGGTTCTGGAAGTTTACTGATATTTTAAATTATCCAGCAAATAATTAGGTTTCTCAGCACCTCTTGGAAGATGAGTAAGCATTGCATCTCCCATTGTAAAGATGAGTAAATTGAGAAAGAGATCTTAAAAGACTTGCTGAAAGTCACGTAAGACTTGCTGAAAGAACAAATAAGCGAAAGAATTGAGATTAGAACTAAGGAATCCTGATGTAGTTGGTGCTTGCTCTACCTAATGCAAATACTTCACTACCTTTGGTAAAATATTACTGTTTGCTTATTTACAAGAAATAATAATTACAGAAAAATAAAGATTCTTGCTAAATTCTACTCTTCCTCTGCTTTTTGTCTCTACCAGAGAATATAATTCAATGGTAATGATATAATCCTGACAACAACAATAAGCAACTATTTGCTATACAAAATAGTTGGGCAAAACCTTTTGAGTCCTGTACATATTCCAGAGTATCCTAATAAAACTCTACTATTTGAGAACGTGTTTAAAAAGAGATTAAAAAAAAAATCCAGTTGCCAGGCCAAATATAGATATAGAGATCTAGATTTAGATCTATAGAAATTAATTTAAAACTTACAACTGAAAAACTGTTAATAACCTCATGTTCAAAGAGCAGGAATAAAACATTACTTCTTTCCAGTACAATGCGCATGTGTGTGTATGTGTAAAACAGTTCAACTTGCACACCTTTCATGTCATCTCACTAAATACAGCTGCAATACTGCTGACCTATTGTTGCTAGCCACTCATGGCTGGCAGTGGCATGAAAACCACATTCCTGGGCACTAAATAATCAGCCTGCATGACCCCCCAAGAACCTGTAAGTCAAATTCATTTACCTCCAGAAGGCAACACTCTATTGTATCCTCCCTTCTTTCTAGCCACCTACAAACAATGGACAATAATTGCAACTGTCACGGCAGTCAGTAGGAAAAATAAACCAGCGCCTGTTTTCACAGCTTACTGCCAAACCTGATCCAAACACCTAAAAACCATGCTCACAGCCATAGAACCACAGTGCCACTAATGTGCATTGAGTGTGAGGCTTTGAACAAAACTATGAAACAATAACTCAACTTGTCTTCAAAGTATGAAATTTAAAAAACCAAAAGTTAAAGCAAGAAAACTCTTCTTTGAGGCTGCGCTGTTGCTCCCCATCCTCTCCCTGCCCCCCAGGCAAGACTGAAAGAGCTGTTGAATTTCTTTCGTGTTAGCTTAAAGTTGCTACGGCTTTCATGTTTAACTTGTGAAGGGGAAAGAGAAAAAGGGAGAAAAAAGACTGCCCTCCAACAGAACAAGATCACAGGGATTTGGAAGAGACTGACTTCTTAGTACAGAGAATGCTTCAGAGTCTTTACTCAGTCCAAAGAGAGTGAAGGATCACAGGGAGTAATTTTTTTAAAAACTCCAGCATCTCAATGGTTAAAGAAGTTCCAGAGAACTGTAGTGGCTACTGCAGCAACACAACACAGAAAGCTGAAATGAAAGCCGTCTACAGACCCTCAGCCTAAAAACTCATTAAAGATTACTCCTCAAGGATTTATCAGTCAGTTAACCCCACATTGTAGGGTTACTTGAATCATATTCATATTAGGGATGTTAAATATCAGTTAATTGAATAGTTGATTAACCTTATGAATTCCTATCGGTGAGTCGACTATTCTTTAGTCCCTGGGCAGCCCCTGTCTGGGGGCGAGGGGTCTGAACTCCTGGACCCAGCATGAGCTGGAACTGAGCAGGGCTGCCTCCCTGCCTGGCTCCTAATACACTTTAAATGCAGAGCCGCAGCAGGGGTAGGTCCAGGACCAAGAGCAAGTTGGAACTGAGCCGGGCTGCTGGCCAGCTTGCTAAAAAATTTACTGGGAAGGGGTGGAGGGGAAATGAGTGTAGTCTATATCATTAACCTATAAGCTTTTGCTTAATCGACTACATTATTACATCCCTAATTCATATACATCTTTATATATAAGAATCACACATAAGACAAGATACTAGCTATTGCCCTCTCTAGCCCATTGACTCATGCGTATGGGGAAAGTGTGCTCAAGTGGCTTTGCATTTGCTAAGATTAAGTAAGGAACTCAAAATCTGGCTCACTTCAAAATCTGGCTCACTTATTATAAGCGTAATATCTCAGCCTGCCTGGTGCTGAAATATTGTGTTTTGTCATCAAGTTATCAAATAAGTGTAACAGATATACTTGGACTCATAAAAATTAGAGGCCCTTGCTAAGGAAATTGGGGAAGCAAAAGGCATACTTTCCCCCATGTATAAGTCAGTGGACCAGAGCAAGCTAGTGCTGGTGGCTTATTTGTGACAAGCTGAAAGGAGCATATGAATAAAATACTAAGTTTTAGTGTAAACCTATGAATTATTCTCTAAGAGACTGCCTTTTAGGATTCGAGTGAATTGCCAGCTTTTCTTTCAACATTTTACTGTATGTTTTACTGAGTGTCATTGTGCACTGTGAAATAGGTCCTTAAAAACATCTGGAGTAAGTTTTTAGGAATTTCTCTGAATAAGGACTTCAGGGTCTGCCTCAATACAGGTAACGCAACTGTGGAAAACCAGGTCTATTAAAAAATAAATGGAACTTAATTCAGATCTCACACCATTTTTACACTGGTATATTCTTATTGATTTTAATGGAGCTGCTTTGGATTTATATTGATGTAAGTGGTGCAAGACATGTTCTAGTTCAAACAGGAATCAACTTGGGGAAGTTCTGTGTCACAGAGGAGGTCAGATTAGAATAGCCCCCATCTGACTTCACTGTGCAGTAAGTGGGAGTCTCACACTATTTTCTTTTAAGGAAACATTGGCTTCTTTACACCTTGGAAATTATATCACATTTGACACTTATTTGGAGCACAAATACTGTATAAAAATAAACTATCAGTTTCCTAAAATGTCCTCACATATATAAGACAGGGAAATATCATGGCAAAACAGAGAGCATTACTGCTGGACAATGGTCACCTTTTGCATTTTCCTTCTACTGCTTTAAAGGAACATGTTTTAATACACAGATATAGTGTGCTGTCCCTTATTATCTGCACAAGTTAATTTCAGAGCCTAGAGGCATCACTACAAAAACTTTGCCCTTTCATCTTTTGCACAATATTATCACAATCTGCACAAACAACAGCAAACACCTCTGATCTCCTTCTGATGTGTAGTTCCTTCTGTAGATGGATGCTAAACACTGTATTAATACAAACTGTGAAAATCTCTGTTGAGTTTTATGTGAATCCTATAATAGACTCCCGTTATACTGATAAACAGAATTAAAAATGGAACAAAAGCCTTGTTATATAAATGAAGGTGGATTGTTCATTTAGAACTACATGCCACGGTTTATTAAAAATCACACAAGTAGATTGTACACTGCCAACAAACAAAGAAATGAGAAACAAAACAAAAAATGTGAAGTTTCATACTGCTAGTTATACACACATATATTTTATTTTTGTTTCATTTTACTCTGTAGGATCACAGTGACAATGTTACCTTTTATTTCTCCAAAGTTCCCTGATCCCATGGCAAGAAGCTTGTCTTTCCAGTCCTTTGATAGTAGCTTTTCAATACTGGGAGTTTCTGAAAGAAGGGAGGGAAAAAATGCAAGAAAATCAACATCACT
This sequence comes from Rafetus swinhoei, assembly GCA_019425775.1. Classification (NCBI taxonomy): domain Eukaryota; kingdom Metazoa; phylum Chordata; order Testudines; family Trionychidae; genus Rafetus; species Rafetus swinhoei. The sequence goes on from CM033437.1 coordinate 232,252,794, forward strand.
GGCTCCACAATAGAACTCATTAAAAGTCTATCTGCTAAAAATACGGCCAACCCTATTCTGGGCCCCAATTCATAATGACTTCATCAACAAAGTGATAAGGGGGGGGGGGGAGAGAATGTGTTTTGTCACCTGCTGTTTCAAAATCATTAGCTTTTTCCTCTTGCGCGGAACAAAGCCATAGTAATTCTGTATGACAATGGGCACATATAAACCTGCAATTCATTGTTTTTCAATTTAGTGAGCAAGTTCAGCTTATAATGGATGCTTGTCAATTTCAGGGTGTTAGTCTGCAGTCAAAAATGATTATGTTGATAAAATGCAGAGTTAAAAAAAAGGCAAAGAATTAGCTCCTAAATCTGCTACATGTAATTATATCCCTCTGTGTGTTTACAATCACATCTACTTTATAATGTGTGTTTAAACATCGTGCGGTGGTAAGTACACCGTGGAAAGGCTTTCCAGTAACACACAAACTCAGACACTGTAAATAAATAAATAAATAAATAAATAAATAATAATAGTAATAATAATAATAAAGTTTGATGTGATAGAAAGCTTTACAAAGATTGCAAAATCCAGAAATGGGGGGGAGCAATGCCTAGAATGGAAAACCATTATTTTCTCATTTCAGATTTCTATCACTTCCTTTTTATAATAAGATATATTTGTTCAGTATTTTCAAGGGAAAATACACTGAGGGTGAGGATGGATCCGATATTTATGTGTCTAACTCCTGCAATTTGACCTCTTTTTTGTGTGGAATTTTAATGCATAAGTAAATATAAATGCTAATAAAATTCAGAGAACATTAAACTCAGTTCCAAACAATGTAATTGTATATTCTTGTCAGCATTTAGATGGGTACACAATTACAATGGCTTTCAATCCCACGATTAGTACTGCATTCAGTTAGAAAATGGAGTGTACTAAAAGATAAGTGTCCCAGTATGCGCCATCTAAATAACAATACCCACACTTATTATCTGGATCTAAGACATATACTGCTATTCTCCACATTTGTGTTTATGTGTATTTGTATTTGTTCAGGCATTTGTTTACCCCCTACCAGGAGCATAAAAGGAGTACATGTTAACTTATCAAAGGGACCGTCTGGCCTAGGGACCATGCAATTATTAGCAACTGGTTAATTTTCCCCACAGTAAAAAGCTTTATGAGGAGCCTTCATTATCTTGTTTGGCTAATTTTGCCAACCTTCTTGAGCCCCTAACTTAAAGCTCTCAGGAATCAGTGTCGCAAAATCTGAATGCAGTTTCCTATAACAACAACAAAAAAATCAAGGATTTCCTCCTTCTCTTTCAAAATACCAATATTATAATAACATTTGATTCTTTATAAAGGATTTGTAGAAAATGAAAGCGAACGACTCAAAATCTTTATTTCATAATCTAACATTAATATAACATAATACAATACAGTATCACATAATATATGTATTCTCTCTCATACACACTAACCTTAAAATGTTCAATTTCCAGTTTAATATTTTTAAAATATAATTATAGGAATTCTGCTCTTTAAATGGTAGGGTTTTATGCTACCTTTTTTTTGTAAAAATAAGAACTACATTAATAGAAGGTTTCATTACAAGCTCAAAAATTACAATTAGATCACAATGAAATAGCTATGAGAAGCTGCATGTTAGCATTTTAAAATTCATATTTCCATGACTGAGTTCATGATAAGAAGATTCCACTGTGCTTTAGAGGCTCTTACAAATACTTCCAAAGTTTGTACTTTCCCAGTAAACACTTCATGAAGGAAACCATTTTTTAAACCATATCTTGAATAGGTCAAATAAACATTGCTGTTTTCTTTTTCCAGTGTTTTTAAAAAATTCTTGAGTAGCATGTAAACAGGCCAGAGTCAATGAGGTATTTGCAAAAGATTGTCAGTCATTAAAAGCTAACAAACCTTTGCAAAGCAGGAATGCAGCAATAGAAATCCATTGTGAACTAACAATAGGCTACAGAACCTCCAGGCACCAAAAGTAGACCATTTTACTTTTAAGTCTATTGTCAGCAAAGTCCATGACAAAGCTTTTCCCCTGCAGCTAGACAAAATATTCGCTGTAGTGTGCTGGTAAAGAAACAGAAGACTTCTGTCTAACTTGCACAGTTAAAGCAACAGTAGCCTGGTTTCTGAAGCCTACAGAACTCTCCAGGTTCACTGCAGACCGCTATATTAGCTACCAACGGAGACACAGCTCAGCTACACAGCAACTTACTACAATTACCTTCCTTGTGACAAACAGTCCCTCCAAATGAATGGTTCTTTCAAGACCATTTTATTTGGAAGGTGATCAGAAATCATAGTTAACTTTCTATGCATAAACCAGGACAGGAGTGTCTGTGATTAAGTTTGATGCTATTTTTTTTAGTGATTTTTTTGGTTTTGTTTTGTCAATGTAAACCTATTGACTGTAATGAAACAACTCATGTTACAAATTACTGTTCTTGCAACCCGACTCTACTGGTAATTCAGGAAGAGCTGCAACAAACAAGCTAAGAATAATGAATTCAATGGACAGCCATGTATCAATGACTGAATTTTTACTAGAATGGTAAAGATCTCAGTAGGAAATTTATGATTAAGGATGTGAAAGGCCAAATGGCAAAATCCCAATAGTAACGATGCATCTGTTCATTAATGTGTGAATATGAGTAATATGAAAATTTAACACAATTATAATCCCCTTTGCAATGCTGATGGCGTAAAATAGATTGTGGTGATCTAATAAGTATTTCCCCTGTTGAAATACTGTATGTTAACTATTTAAAATAATACTATATGGATTTTTTTGAGATACATGTAATCATGTTTAATTGATGTACTAAAGTAGTCTGAAATCTCTTTTGACTTGAAACACAATTGCCATGTGAGGCACTGTAACAGAATTTTGCTATATTTACAGCCTGCAAATATTTGTATTGTAAAATGGAGTCATATGATTTTTAGAGACAATTGATGGTCATTTCCCATTCAAAAGGAAGAACTGAAAATCTATATCAAATTATGCTTTGATTATATTGCATTACAGCATCTTTAAAACAATTAGAATTTATGTATTCTATCCACTCTATAAAAACAGGCTTGAAACAGATGCATATTAAACAAACATAATTGTCCTAAAAGTTACAACCATACATAACTTAAACTAAATAAAAGCCTAGAACGTTTTGTTGAGAGGCGCACATATACTGGGATAAGAAATAACACAGAGACTTGTTTGCAAAACAGACATGCGTTGTGCAGTTTAAAAAGTTTACAAATGTACATATGGGTATGTATGCAATGTGTACCAACCATGGAGTTCGACTCATTCTAGTGGTCTAATGGGTGTGAGTGCAATACTGAGATCTGAAAACTGCTATTTCTAATCACTATTCTGACACAGACTCTTCATGGATTTGGGAAATACTTAATAGCTTTTCCTCTGTAAAATGGGGATGATTCTGTAACAACCTCGTACAATTGCCAGTCATGGACCAGGACCTCATCATGCAAAGTGCTATACAAATACAGATGCTGGATATGTTATGCTGTACACCATGCTCATTCAGGACTTCTCAATAATAAAGGTGGTAATACTTAGCTCTTCCCTCTTCAGAAACATGGGACTCATCCACTTGAACTAAAAGTTTATTAGCAACATAGAACCTAGGACACACACAGCTACATTCACAAAAGACGTATGCACCAAACATCCCCTTTAAGTATCCAACCCCCAGAATCAGACTCCAGTGGGATTGATAAAAAACCCTATTCTGCTGCAGGTGCCTAAAAACTACGGGTGCCTAAATTCACTTGGCACAAAAATCTCTGCCATAAAAGTGATCTAGACAATACATCCCCTCCTCCCCCCCCCCCCCCCCAAACACACACATAACTGCAAACCCCTGGCAGGCACAGAATTTGTCCTACCACGTGTGGCCCAGATGCCTGACTGGAGCTGCCTTCACAAATACAGAAGTCAAACACTACTTATGCTAGTCACCTATATTTGTGTATCTCTCACATGCACACAGCCTGGACCCCTGAACCCCAGAGCAATTCACAAAAATAGACATCCCCCTACCTAACCTGTCTGTGGGACCAGAACCAGTAAACATGTTCAGAGAGTGACTAAGATATGCACCTGGTTCAAATCCCTCCTGTGGGGAGAAGGGATTTGAATAGGGATCTGCAACCTCTTTTAAAGAGAAGCTAGATAATTTCATGGAGGTTAGGTCCATAAAAGGCTATTAGCCAGGGGATAAAATGGTGTCCTTGGCCTCTGTTTGACAGAGGCTGGAGAGGGATGGCAGGAGACAAAGCGCTTGATCATTGTCTTCGGTCCACCCCCTCTGGGGCACCTGGTGCTGGCCACTGTCAGCAGACAGGATACTGGGCTAGATGGACCTTTGGTCTGACCCGGTACGGCCGTTCTTATGTTCTTATGTTCTTTTGAGCATGCCCTAAGCATGGGCTAAGAGATAGTCTAATGTAGGGCTCCCTAACTCTCCTACTGAAGCTTGTTTCACTGTGAATATTTAAAGTTGAGTCATTGGAGCAGGGGGAGTAGAGGATAGGAGGGACAGACTCTAAAAGGGGGGGCACGAGGCTCTGGCCCCTCTGTGGCCCAATCCCTGCCCTTCCTCTTCCTCCTGAGACTCCCCTTCTGCAACCAAGTCAGAACTGGATTGGTCATCCCAGGCAACCTCCAACTGTCAGGGGGTTGAGGGGCCTGAGAGCAGCTCTTGGCCCTTATCCCCACTTCCCACCCAGGGCAAGTGGAAGGTACGTCTCTTACCCCATTCCAGCTCTGGTTTATGGCCTGGCAGCAGCCACGTTAAAAGCTAAAGAGCTGTAGCAAGGCCATGGTAAGAGCCACCTGGGAAGCTGTGGGAAGACGTGGACCCTCCATCTACCCAAGACAGAGGATTTGGGGGAACATGGGCTGGGAACTGCTTTCAGGTCTCCCTGCCCCAGGTAGGTGGAGAATCCATGTTTCCCCACAGCTGCCTGGGTTCCCCCTGGGCCATTTTTACTCAGTCTGGGCTCCAGCTTGTGGCACAGAGGACTTGGGAGATTCGGGGGGGGGGGGGAGTGGGGAGAACAGGGGGATGGGCCTGTAGTGAAAAGTTGCCCCTCTCCTTTGGAGCCCCTGGCTGGAGGTGTCTCCCACTTTACAAGTGAGTACTCAGCCTACTGATTCTTTCACTATTTCTGTCATTTAAGTTAGGAGCTAGCACCCTCTCCATCTGGCTTCTGGCTAAAACAGGACAAGCACCTAACACCAAGAGAGGGGCTGCAGTGGAAAAAAATAAAGCAGAGGGATGTGCCTCCCTCCAATCCACACAAGTGCAAGTGCCTATCTCTGTGAGAGGGGTGGAGCGTAGCATTTTCTACAGACCAGCATAGTTGAAGAGCCACGTGGCAGCATCCTGACTTTTGTGAACTTGTTCTGATGTGCCCATCTCTCTACATTCAATGTATAGGAAGCCGTGGAGCCTAATTCGGGCTTTGTGAATCCCAAGGATTTTCTAGACATCTAAGTTCCATTGTGAAGGTAGCCTTTAGGATGGGGTGGGGAACCTGCAGCAGGCCGGATCTGGCCCTTAGTTTCATTTGTCCCAGTCTTTAGCAAGGCCCTGTGCCATGGGCCAGAAGCCCTGGACTTCAGCGCCCCCTCACTATGGGGCTGGAGTATGAGTGTCACCTTGCTCATCTCCGTCAGAAAGCCCCCCTCATGGTCTCTCCCCACTGCAGGGCTGGAGCACGGCCCATGCAGAGTTAAGCGTGATTGAGGGATGGGGTTTGTTGGGTTTTTGTTTGTTTGTTTGTATTTTGCTTCCCACCTTGGCAATACTGGAAGCAGGTAAGTACTGAGGGTTTGGTTTTCTGTTTTGTTTTGTTTGTGTGTAGCCCCTGACTCATTTTCTGTGGGTTGGTGGCCCTTGCTTTAGAACAATAGCTCTGGTTTTATCTAGTAAATAGCAGTAATATGCAGAATAGCCAGAAGATTACAGTATTTACTCACGGAGGTGTTATGAAGTTAATACTTGCAAAGATTCTCAATTATTAAAAGCACTCCATTAATTATAAGCATTATGGAGAGTTATGGCTAGGGCAGGGAAAGAGAACAAAATATGAAAAGAATAACAGAAATTGTAAAATAAATAGTGGCAAAAGAGAAGAACATGGACAAACAGAGTCCTTTGACCTGAAATACAGATTAATTCACAGCAATTTTTTTTCCTGGTTGTACATTTATCAGTCATTATGTCCTTCATAATATATTTACACAGCATTTTGTTTCCCTTTTTTCACCCTTGCCTCTTTTGCTTGCATATGCTTCTTCGCATCAATGCCTATGGCAATACCCAATGGTGAATGGCCCTCCAACTGTGCCAGCCATTGTTACAACAGCATACAGGCTCTTCAGTTAATGTTCATTCCCAAGAACTCTCCCTCCTTTCCCCTCTTGGTGCCAAACACTCTCAAGACTGACTCCCTCAGATGGAACAATGAGACCTGGAGACTCATGCCAGCATCCAGTAATTCTCAAACAGAGCTGCAGTGCCAGGGATAAAAGCACATTCTCTCCAGTGCAGTCACTATTTGTGTATGTATCTATACACGCACACAACACTGCATGCATTAGGATTCTCTGAAAGTATTAAAAAAATTAAAGGATCTAAGTAAACGAACAGGAAAACCACCTTTGTAAACTAGGGATGCGAGTAGTCGACTGGAGTATCGACTACTCACATCCACCCCCCTTGACGAGAGGCAGCGGAGGACGGGGGGAAAACAGGAGCCGGTGCTGGGGGAAGCTGGCTTAAAAGCTGGTTTCCCCCAGCACCCTCTCCACGATGCTGCTTGCCTCCCCAATGCCTCTATCAGGGGTAGCCGAGGATGAATAGAGGACGTTGCTGCAAAGTAAGGATGTTAAATTGTGGTTATCTAACTAATTGTGCAGTTGATACAATTTGTATTGACTACACAACTAGTCGATAAGGACTGCTATGCAGAGCGGCAGCGGGGGGAGCTCCAGAAGCTAGTTCGAGCTGGGACTGAGCAGTCCCAGCTCATGCTGGCTCTGGGAGCTGTCCATGCTGCAGCTCTGCATTTTAAATGTAGTAAGAGCTGCCAGCCTTGTCTGCCGCGAACAGGGGCTGCTGCTGGATAAAGGAAGCAGAGGGGGGCAGGCAACACCACAGAGACGGTGCTGGGGGGAATCAGCTTTCAAGCAGGCTTCCCCTAGCACCGGCTCCTGTTTCCCTCTCTTACATCCCTCTTCACTTACATCACTACTGCGAAGCAGCTTCTTCCCGCAGTGAGCTGAGATTCACTGTGGGCAGAGGCTGCTCCAGCAGCAGCCCCTGTTCGCAGTGGCCTGGGCTGCTGGACTCAGTGCGAGCCAGGACTGAGAAGCTGGCTCTTACTACATTTAAAATGCAGAGATGCAGAGCAGGTGGCTCCCAGAGCCGGCAGGAGCCAGGACTGCTCAGTCTTGGCTCAAGCTGGCTCCTAGAGCTATCCTTGCTATGGTTTTGAAGAGCAATCCTTACCCGACTAGTCATGTAGTTAATACAAATTGAATCGACTACCCAATTAGTTAGGTAACCGCAATTTAACATCCTTACTGTAAATCAATTTTTTTGGGGGGGGGCGGGGAGGAGGGTTAATCGTGTATATCCTAACACCTGTTTTTGGTTTTCTTGAGCTTTAACTGTGCTTCGTTGACATATTTGTTCCAAATCCTTCCTTCACAAAAATGGTTTCATTTTGAGAAAGGAACTACTGTGTTCTAAGGCCTATTTTACGTTAGAAAGACGTACTAACTCATCATTTTCAGTATAGCCTGGAGTTCATCCATGTTTAATTTTGTCTCCTACTGACCAAAATCTCCACATTTTCCAGTTTACTTCTTCCTCTTTTCGGAGAGACCCAAACCTCCAGCTATTTTAGTTCTATCTTAGTGGCAATGTGATTGCATGGGGTACCTGTACCCATAAGCAGACCTCCAGCTGCAAATCCACAGTGCAACATTCTCTTCAGGACTGACATGTGTGGAAGCACTTTTGAATTTCACTGCCCAGGGATCACAATAACCAGAAGCTCTCCTCACTTCTAAATGCACAGCAAAGTCTTTACAGCCGCACCTATTGCTGTTACCTGCTAATTATTTGCTGCCATCATGGCTCCTTGAACTCAGTGCCATGTTGCTGTTTGGTTTAAGGAGGAGATGCTCAGTTTCTTTTCATTGTGGGGAGAAGTGTGTGTGCATGAAAAGCTCCAGCACTCCATAGGAACAAGACTATTTACAGTGACTAGGCGATGGAAATGACAAAACTCAACTACTCCAAAGAGAAGTCCCCAGGCTATGCAAATGGAAAGAAGCTGATGCAAGACCATCAGAAAGTGAAGAAGAGCAATAAGTTCCAGAGGTACCCATGTGACCCGTGTCTTTTATAACTAATCCAGGGACCCTGTAAGATTTTGCCTGTAACCACTGTGGACACTTCATGTCTGAGAGAGGAAGAAGCCCCTGTGGAGCAGTGGACGAGGAAGAGTAGTATGGTACTGGCCAGCAAGTGGACAACAAGGTGTAGTAAAACATGGAGTCCAGTACTACCGATGGACATCCAGTCTGAATTCCTCATGCTGACACAGGTCATCTCTGGAAAAGGCAGAATCTGGGAAGGCAAGTGGCTGTTTATGTCTCAATAAAGAAACTGGTATAGGCTGATATGCCCTGACTCGTGGCAATGTGTGCCTATATGTCTGTATTGCTTGGAAAGAATTGATGTAAAACATGATGTGAACCCATATATACTTTCCTTCTGATCCAGCTGTAAACACTGTCTACCATCTAGCCATCATTTTTCCACCCCATGTCCATCTGCACACTATTATATCAACACACTCTAGCAAGTATTGCTTACATAAGCATTCTCAATGCACCTGAATGAATCCTCTGTTTTCCGCATTTACAGTGGGAGGTAGACCAACTCAGAACTAAAGCCCATATTATAAATGAATATTCCCCCCAACCTCTCAAAAAGATAGTCAAAGGTATGTATACGAAAAAAAAATCTCTTTTTAAAGAGCATTTTAATCACACAGATCTGTATCAACAGCAGCACCAGACAATGATCATAACAAACTGAACAAGGCAGCATTAAAAATTAGTGAAATTGATAACATGAGGTTACATGAACACACAGCATCTACACACCCCCACACACAGCTTTCTAACAACTGAGCAATGCATTTAAGGCATTAAAGGCAGCTTTGCAAGACACCACAAATCACAGACACACTTACAGTACACTGAGGCTTGGAAATTCAAGTCTACACAAAATACATTTCCTCTTACAGTCAAGGTAGTACTGTCCACTGATACGTAGACATCATTACATGTATCCACTGAGATACACAAAGCACATGCAAGGGGCATAGTGTGCACGGGGAGTGAGATACTGAACATGAAAGAAAAATCAGCATGGAGCGCACACACACATGACGGGGTCAGCCACCCAGTTGCACACGGTACAGTACTATGGATGAAAGGTCTGTTAATTTTACACAGTTTTTGGTCTGTAGGCACAATTTCACAAAAGATTGTTAACACACATTATTTAAGATTTTCAGAAGCTACAATGCAGAGATACTTTGGTCTGCCCACCCCAGGATACGTGACCCTTCTCCACACCATGTCAACTGGGAGGCTCATCACAGAAAACTGCTTGGCTACATATGTTCCCAGGTGGCTTTCAGACTTAAACAGCTCCCTTCTCAGGCAGGATAGCATGCCACCTCCACCCCTGCTCCTTGAGCCACCAACATCCCCACAATCCCTTTGAGTCAGTTCCTACTGCGCTCTACCCTAGCAGACAAAAGCTCAGGGAACAAAGAGAACTGCTTTGATTATAAGCCCTGTGATCTGTGATGCACTGATGTACAGCCTCTTGTTGCACTTCTGCATACATAGTTATGGGGTGGGTAGTTAGTAAAAGGTAAAATAATCTGTAAGTTGTTGGCTCTTTTTGGGGGGGAAGGGGTGATGGCTGGCATGTTGATAAAGTACATGTTGTGTGAATGTTGAGGCATCTTTATTGTGATTTCTGGCATTGTAGTGCTGCCCATAGTGCTAGAAAGTAATCCAAAAATGGTTCCATAGATCAATAAAAACATTGAATGAGTATTTAAAAGTTAGCAATCACTTCTCTTCAATCTAGAAATACACCTTCAATCGTTTTACTAATGTTCACTTATTTGCACATCCACCAAGTCTTCCATAAAATATTCCTTAAAATTAACTTGTTCATTCATTCAAAATGGTTAAAGCAGCGTACACCTACAATACACCACCAGCAGTTATGATACTAATTATCATACTCCAGGGTATTGCCTGGGATATTCTTGCTGAGACTGAGCCTTGTCATGAGACATCTCCACTTGTCCTTCAAGCTTCCAAAGGCACACTTCACATTCATTTTGCAGCCACTTCGGCAACAGTAAACCTTCCCTTGCTTCCATGCAGTTTATTAGCATCTGGCTTCACGAAAGGCCCTGCTTTCAGATTGTCACAAAGTTGAGCATTTCTAAAAATCCAGGTGTCACAGACTTTACTGGACTAGCCAACATATATGTTAGCAAAGCACCTAAAATGATTCACTAAGTCCCGCATAACCACCAAGACTACCCCTCCCTTTGGGCTTATATAGCCAGACAAGGGTGCCAACTATCACTCCAGCACAGCTAAGGAAACCTTGCTCCATGAATCAATCTATTATTTCCTGCACTTTGCCTAGTCTGGCAGAACTCTTTTTTTCTCCATGCAGACCTTGATGATGGCTGCCCCCACCAAGTTTTCCAACACCAAACTGACTACTCATCAACAGCATCTATGGTTTCAAACCTCCATAGGAGCACTGCCATTTGTTTCTACACTGCAAAGGCAGGTTGGGTCTTGGCTCCACCAACGGTGGGAGGGAGACAGAGAGAACAGCTGCCCCAGGGCCTGGTGATTTAAAAGGGCCCAGGGCTCCCAGCAGCCACCGCTGCTACCTTGGCAGCAGTGGGAGCCCAAGGACCCTTTCAATAGCTGCTGGAGCCCCAGAGGCACATGCCTAGTGGCACTGAAAGGCTGGCTGAGGGAGGCTTAGCACCCAGTTCTGTCCCTTCCACTTGAGGTCCATCCCTTCCGGGGGCCTGGAGCCACCCGTACCCAAAACCCAGCAAAATGTCCTTAACCCTGCATCTTAGTGTTCCTATGCTCATCATCATCATCATCAACCATAGGCTCAACACCTGTTGGTGTCCAATGCCTCCCTCACTATTTCCTTCCATCTTTCCCTGTCCAGTGCAGAGTGGCTTAGTTTCTGTAGACTAGCTCCGCACCAATCTACTATATCATCCATCCATTCTCTGTGGAGTCTGCCTCTCCTATTCGGACCATCCATTATGCCGAATACCAGGGTCTTAACTTTTCACTTGTCGTTCATTCTGCAGATATGCCCAAATAGCTGTAACTTCCATTGTATAACCTTCTGCAGTAGATTCTCTTTCGGCTGAATCTTCTTATATAATTTCTCGTTGGTGACCTTCTGCATCCATCCTATTCTCAGGATCTTTTTATAACAACTCCTCTTGAACACCAATATCCTTCTCTTCGAATCTTTCATTATCACCAGGACACTAAATTCATTCAACACACAGCTGTGGGAGTGCAGCCATCTGCAATTGAATATTCTGGGGTTACTATTGGCTATTCCATGTTTGCAGGACAATCAGGTCCTACTGCTCAGTAGATGGCTCCAGAACCACCACTTCACAGGGTGCAATTATTCTGTGAGGAACAGCTGTAACAGCATAGCCTCTGCATTCACTGTTCAGTCATCCTCAGCTGAATCTGTTGGAGTGCTGTGTCCTTGCATGCACATCAAGATCAAATACCCTATCCTTTCAGTGTAGGAAGGAGCTGTGTTGCTCTCTGCCACATCCATGTTTGGAGCAGCAAGTTTTCAAATGGGACAACTTCCCCCAAAACAGCATGCTTAAAGACAGCATGAAAGACACTAGGGTGCCTACCTACAGTGCAACACAATTTTTGTCAGTGTAGCTTCATGCTGTGTGGGCAGAATGCAACAACATAAGCAGCTGAATGAGAATGCACTCCACTGATACTGTTTTGTAGTTGGTTCTGTGTCAACAAACTTCTACTAGTGCAAATCTCTAGTGCAGCGTACCACCAAAATGCCCGCAAAATATATTAAATGACATTAAAAGATAGAAGTAGGATGTGACCTGCATACTAACTGCAAAAAACCTAATTCTTCAGAAATAATTATTTTAAAAAAATAAAGTAGTAAAATGATTCTCCATCCTGATCCACCAAACAATATAAACAAGGCACACCATCTAATTTTCAATATTATACATGTATATAAAGTTCAAAGGCAGCATTTTTCCTTTATGATCAATACTACAATTACATCAATACGCATGTGTGAGGGAAAGAGTGGAATGTGAGGAAAATGTCTTCCCTATGGACCAAAGAAAATTCTGCCCCATGCAACTTTCTAATCCCTGTCTAATTCCAGTCAGCTATAAGTGAGAGAAGGAATTTATTTCTCAAGAGTGATATGCCCAAAACACAGCTGATAAAAGAAGCCCATATATCAAATGCAGCATCAGCATCATAACTCAACAGCCAAAGATATTTTAATATTTCCAGAAACTATTTCAAGAGTAACAACATAAAAACAGACACATCTGGAATTTAAACCATCAAATCTTGCATCAGCTCTATTTTTCTATCTCAGTTAGATTAAAGCAAATACGTGCCCTTGAAATATTTTCATATTAGTAACACAATATACTAATTTTAAGGACTAAATTAAGGACTCACAAGGCCTAGTTAATACTAACAGACAGCTATGCTTTTGGTCTGCTAATTTTTGACATCTTTAGAAAATGATTGGTACACAACAGGACTTAAAAACATACATAAAAACATATTAACATTGAATATTTTAGAAAATACTCAGGGCTCTAGTGCTACTGTTTATTCACTTGTTGGAAATTACTACTCCCCCCCTCTACTTTTTAGAGTACCTGTAAGTTAAAATCTCAACAAAATCTTTTAAAATGAGTAATGGTGTAAATAATGATAAAGCATATATCTAGCACTACTGCTAAAATTTTAAAAAAATCCACATTCAATGTTTATTTCCATTACATTTTCAAATAGAAGCTATTTTACTAAAATAATCATCATCAACATCATCATAACACTTGGCACCTTTCCCCTGAAGATCTTAAAAAACTTAGAAAAGATTATGTATTGTAATCTCTATTTTTTAAAGAAGGGAAAAAATGAGGCACAGAGATTGTAAGTGACTTGCCCAGAGGCATATATCTAGGCCATCCATGTAGAACTGAGAAAATCTAGATATTCTAACTTCCAGTCCCTGCTTTAGTCATTAAGTCACATTGCCTAAAAGACTGTTACAATATTAGCACACAGATTTCAGGGCTGGAAAGGAGACAATTGATTAGTGTCCGGAATTCCTACCTCTTTCTAACATGAACACTACGCCAGAGAACAAGAGAAGAAAAAATGCCTTAGATGTCAAAGAGAGAGCAATTGAAAAAGAGTAAAACAAGAAATCTCTAGTCAAAAAGGCACAATTTCCACTTGTTGAGGGTTGTTTGGTTTTAACTAGTTCTGTTCTCAGAGAGTGACACAGAAAGATCAGTTCCTCATCAGGCGTCCCTGTAGATTTTTGGCTCTGGTTCATAATGTACTTTTGTCAGCAAGCTCAGGGAAGAGGAGTCTATTGCAGTAGGAAAAAGGGTTGGGGATAAACAGGCTTCACCTACTTTAAGACATGAAACGTCCCACTGCAGCTGCACCAAAGAACATGTTACTTGACGAATCACTGGTTCCTTCTCCCCCGCGCGCACACACACTTTTTTTTTGACAGCTGTCTTCCTATCATCCCAACAGGTGCTATTAGACCCCGAACAATGGCTAAGGCTTTTAAGCTACTGCTGTTGACAAGTGAAAGGAAACAACAAATGGCTCGGCAGTGCTCTTCTCCCCGGGTCACTCAGCCACTGGTAATAGTTATTATTTTTATTTATTAGCTCTGAGGCACTGTCTTCCATTGTGGCTCCCCCGTCCTCCCCTTTCTGAGGCAGCCAGGAGCATTTTAACTTTTAATAAAAATGAGAGAGCACATAGCTCCTGAGCTAGCGCTTTGTGTAAAGTGCACAGCTAATGAAGGTTGTCCATTTAGATCTGGATAATTTATGATGTCAGCAAGTGTGGGTGGGGAAGGCTGAATCAAGATGTAGCCATTCGTTACATTGTGAGGGGTGAAAGAGAGAGTGTACAGAAGCAGGAGAGAGAGAAAGAGAGATTTTTAGGAGTCATTGTTTTTGAAAGATAGTTGCAAGTTTAGACTATAAATAAGATGGTCTCTCTGTGAAGATTAACACTATTTTCCTTTACTAATTATAACATTTCACCCATGTGTGCCTCTTCAGAGAATAATGGCTGACATAAAATCTGAAGCACAAACTATAGTTCCCTAAAAAGAATGTGAAATGAACACATTTAAAAAATGTATTGTTTATGGCTAACAAGATCTTAAATAATGCATCAAAACATGTTATCCACCAGGGGACAACTGCATCAGGATACTCCCATGCCAAGCATATATATTTACTAATTAAGGGCCTAATTGTCTAAACACTGCACAGCCAGTAAGCTCCATCAAATGCAAACCCATTCATTGGTTGGGCAAAACCATCTATTTGCATGTGCAAAACAGATAATTGAACATGCAAACCACATAATTCAGTGTACAAACAGAGCAAGTTCACCTGTGCATGAAATGTGGCCTTTATAGAGCTCACTCAAAGCACCTAGTATCAAATATTTAACTTAATATTCTAGGAATGACTGATATAGAATCATAAGAGTTATGGCCAAACTGAGCTCTTCCAATATATATACCAGCTAAGAATATGTCCCTATATATTTACATTTTTAATTGTCATAATCATGTTGTGAAAGGGAACACTGTGCGTTCAAGAGTGGATTATGAACTACTTTATGAAAGCAGAGTCTAATGATATTACTGAAACATGCAAAAAATGAAAAAGATGAAAAAAATTAAAAGAACAGAAGACAAAAAAATTACAAAAATACACACTATGCTAAAATTTCTAGTCTCTTTAAAAATATGACAGACTGTTTTACCACTGGAAGTGAGAATTAAAGCACATACGCCTGATGCTAAACAACTACACATCCTGAACTCCTCTTGCACAACATATGTGAAAACAAAATCTCAATATCTGTTTGCCAGATGCCAGAAAAGATATGAATAATAAAAAAAGACAAGATTTATACTACAAATCAGAGCTTCTCAAGTGCAGGTAGTTTCCCAGTAAATCAGAATGGTAGTTGTAATGCAAATGATATTTGCATGAAATCATTATGTCAAATTAAATAGAAATTATTAAAGCAAATGTCATCTTTGGATTTGCTTAGAATAATCTTCCAAGATTTTCACACAGGCTTCTCTACTAAAGTACAGCATTCCATCTGCCTTGTTCTGTTTGTTCTCACTTGTCGCCATTCATAGATTTTTTTTTTGGACTGTGTTATTTTCGGATTAAACAGGGAGAGGAAATACACTGGGTTTCCTTTTGATATAACATTTATCTTCATGAGTTTGGAAATGATATCAGGATGCACAAGTGGTGCAGTCACATAGCAGTTATGGCAAGACATCCCCAAACAAGTGAAGAGAAACCAAGAGAAGTCTATTATCTGTGGTTCTTTAATATAACAGTTCTACACAAGGAAAAAAGGAGAGACTAAGAGAGAAAGAGAAAGGGAGGACAAGTCTACACTTACCAGGAGATCAGCGCTGTGACAATCGATCTCCTGGGGGTTGATTTAGTGGGTCTACCTGCTAAATCAACTGCCAATCACTCTCTCATCTCTGGTACTCCACTGGAATGAGATGTGTAAGAGAAGTCAGCCAGAGAGCTTCTCCCGTCAACCCCCGGCAGCGGAGACCCTGTGGCAACTCTCCAGCTAGAACCTCCATGTCCATAGGATAGTTTGGGGTTACTGTCCTGGACTCTATTCTTTGGAGGGCTCCGCAGCAGCCACTCCACCATCCTATGGATGGCCCAGTCCCCATATTGAGGATAGCCCCAACTGCATCCTCAGGGTCCAGGGTGGCTTGGGGGATTACCTCAGGGGCCGGGAGCTGGCAGCAGGGGTTGGGCTCCCTTGTACTCAGCGCAGTGGTGAGAGGTGCAGGAAACAAAGTAATGAAGCAGCCTGCTCTGCTCCACTGCCCATCTTCCAGCTAGGTCACTCTGTTTCCCATAGCAAGTGCAGAGGGGGTTTGAACCCAGCTGCTGTCCCTCATCAGTCCCCCTTCCCTGTAATTCCCGGGTCATGCCACTTAGGGGAAGGGAGTTTGAGGAAAGGGTGCAATGTGTAGTGGGAGCAGGTATGTAGTGGGAGCAGGGGCAGGAAATGGTGGGGTGGAGGCAGGGCCTACGGTGGAGGGGGGATTCCCAGGCCCCACACCTGCCAGGTATAGCTCTGACACCAGCTACAATATTCACATAGCTGGAGTTGCATAAATTAGGTCGACATTGCCCTGTTGTGTAGACCTGCCCTCAGTGAAGCACTACAGCTGTTCCCTATTAATTATAGACACTACTACTGAATTACTGTCTCCCACATTGCTGCACATACAGATTACCCAACCAATCGAGGTAAACATGAAAGCAAAACAGCAAGAAGGAGCAACACTCAAGGTGTATTGCTGCAAAATATAATATGATACAAACTCGGGCACCAGGGATTTTTAGAAAGCAGTGCCACTTCAATGAAAGAGGAAGAATTTTTATTTCTCCTCTGCCAAAGAAGCAGTATAATCTTGCCCTGCCCTTAGAATTCTTCTGTAGCATAAATGTCTTTGTGAACTAAGATTACCACCACTCAACCCCAGAAAATGACAACTCCCACCACAAGAAATTACCTTATTCTATAGGGAATTAACTCATCTGCATCTGGACAAGAACAGAACATTAATCCTTCCAAAAATTAGGGCCATTCACTCTAAAAGCAGGCATAGAAACACTAACAGCAATCAAGGGCTACACCTTGTTGGTCACAGAATATAGGACTGGAAGGGGCCTCAAGAGGTCATCAGGTCAATGTCTTTGCATTTGTGACCAAGGATCATCTACACAACCCCTAATAGGCGTTTGTCTAACCTGCTCTTGAAAATCTCCAATGATGGAGATTCAACAACCTCCCTAGGCAATGTATTCTAGTGGTTAACCACCCTAAAAGTTAGGAAGTTTTTCATCATATTCAACCTAAACCTCCCTTGCTGCAATTTAAGTCCATTGCTTCATGTGCTATCATCAGATGTTAAGGAGAATAATTTTCTCCCTCCTCCTTGTAAGAAACTTTTAGGTACTTAAAAACTGTTATGTCCCCTCAAGTCTTCTCTTTTTCAGCCTAAACAAACCCAGTTCTTTCAATCTTCCCTCATAGCTCATGTTTTCTAGACTTTTAATCATTTTGTTTCTCTTCTTTGGAATTTTTCTAATTTGTCCACATCTTTGCTGAAATGTGGCACCCAGAACTGGACACAGTACTCTAGTTGAGGTCTAATCAGCATTGAGTAGAGAGGAAGTTACTTCTTTTTGGGTATGTGTCTATACTACAGCGTTCTTTCAAAATAGCTTATTTCGAAATAACGCGTCTACACACAAAATGCATTTCGAAATAGCATTTTGCTATTTCGAAATAGCGCGTCCACACTAGGTGGACTCTGAATCACATTTAAGGCTGGCCGGAACCAGTTCTGGCAGGGCACCAGGTCAGGACTTACTGTGTGGGGCTGCTGCCTGAGACTAACTGAGGTCTGTGCTTAAAGGGCCTCCCTGCCCCCCAGACAGCCAGTTCTCAGGTTTCCCTGCTTGCTTGCCTACCTCGATGAGGGAGACCAAAGCATTTTTGTCTCAGCGTGCTCTGGTTGCCCTCACTCGGGACATCACAGCACTCTGCAACATGGAGCCAGAGCTGCCCCTGGGCACTCTGGTTCTTCTCGTGGATGCGTTGCTGCAAGCCTGGCTGCACTTGCTGCAGGCTGGCATCCAGGAGGTCCATCGCGGGCTGTCAGTATCCAGGAGGCCCTGCGGGAGAGCTTCCACCCTGAGGAGCACTAAGAGCCTCCCTGGTCTGCCCCACTGGGGGCTTGTGCCTCATTCCTCCCTCACGTCCTTCCACTTACCCCTCCCTAACGCCCTTCCTGGTATAAAATAAAATACACATATTTTCATAAATACAAACTCTATTTAACAAAACGGGGAGAATGAAACTCTGGTGAGACTGGGGAAAGGAAACAGGAAAGGGGAGGAGAGAGGGTGGGAGAGGAGACGGGGAAACCTGGAAGGAGGGAGCTGGAAGGGGAAGCAAGGGAAGAAGGGGAGGGGAAGCTCAGGGGAGGGGTTGGGGGTCTCGCCAGGACAACTGTCTCCCAGCACCACAGGTGCGGGGGCCTCGGCATCCCTGGGGGGATGGGGAGAGGGTGGAGGGTATGGAGGAGGTGGAGGGGGAAGCGGGAAGAGGAGAAGGAGTGGGAGGAGGAGTGGTAGCTGGGGACGCAGCAGGCGCTGGAACGGCAGGAGGCAGCACACTCTGCACCACGGTCTGCAGGTGCTGGCAGATGTCACGGCCCTGGGCAAGCAGCTCCTGCCGCAGCTGCAGGTCTTCTTGCACCCAGTGCTGGAGGGTGCGGTGCAGGGCTTGCAGTGCTCCCAAGTGCTGCTGCTGGTACCCCTCCATTGCACGGGTGGTCCTGTGGAATCCTCGGGTGCGGGAGCATGTTCCGGGTGGGGTGGTGTGCCCTGCACGCGCAACTGGTGCGGCTGTGGAGAAACAAGAGAAGTGGTCAGTTATCCCTGGGGACACAGTGGGTGAAGCCCAGCCCCCCTCTGCAAGGCGAGGATGACTGTGCCCTGCACCTTCAGAGCCGATGTGCTTGCACTGAGGCCATGTTCAGAATGTCCTGCTATCCCAGGGACTGGGAGCTACCTCAAGACCACACCCATGCCCCTGTGCTATATACAGTGTGTGTGTGTGGGGGGGGAGGGGAGATGTCCCCTGCCTCTGTGTAGAGTGGCCTTGTGGAGGGAGGCGTCCTGCTGTGTCCCACCTCGGAGTCAGGAGAATGTAATGTCTCTTCACACATGCATGTGGCTAACAGGATAAGGCCCCTGTGTGGCAGCCAGCTGGGCCACATGCCCAGGGGTGGCGTGGCACATGCTTGCATATGCACAGGTTGCTGCGTGATCCATGGACAGCAAGGCCTACACGCGCGGTCTCTGGTTTCTGTCTCCCCTTCCCCGCATAAGGGGACAGTGATGGCACTCACCTGTTGTTGCCTCCCTGGCCTCGGATGACACCGGCGACAGGCCAACTGGGGTGGCTTGGGGGACCTGGCTGCTCAGCACCCTCCATCTGGTGTGCTGTGGCTCCTGGCTCTCCTCCTCCTCGATGCCCTGGTCAGGGCCCTCTGCTGCAGGGTTGACGATCACCTGGGGGGCATGGCCTATCCCGCCCCCCAGGATGCAGTCCAGGGCCTCAAAATAGGGGCAGGTGTCTGGATCAGCCCCTGGTTGGGAGCTGCCCCCTGTGGCCCTGGAATATGCCTGCCGCAGCTCCTTGATTTTCATCCGCACCTGCTTCTGGGTGTGGATATGGCCCTTGGTGCCAGGCTGGCAGCCATCCGGCTGTAGATGGCCGCGTTCCTTCTTCTAGTGCGGAGATCATGGACATTGAAGGATTCCCCCCAAACCTCAATGAGGTCCATGATCTCCGCACTAGACCATTCAGGCACCCGCCTTTTGCAGCCCCTGGCAGGCTCCTGGGAGCTGGGGGACTGCTCCTGGGGAGTGGTGGAGGGCTGGCTGCCTGTGGCTTTCTGGCTCATGTTTTGGGGCCACTGGGTCGGGGCAGGAAAGACTGTTTCCTGGGCTGGCAGGCTTGGAGCTGGCACAGGCACTGTGGCCAGAGTCTACCCCTTTAAGGGCTCCGGGGAGTGGGGGAGAGAGGGAGAAGAGTGCTCTTGGTTGCAGCCAGAGTGGCCAGCAGGGCACCCTGGGAAGTGCTGGAGGTCCCCTATTTTGAAATAAGTGTCTACACAGCACTTATTTCAAAATAGCAATTTCGAAATTGGCGTTATTCCTCGTGGAATGAGGTTTACCAATTTCAAAATAAGTGCTCGGTTATTTCGATTTAATTTCAAAATAGCAGTTTGGCTGTGTAGACAAATTGTATCGACGACACAATTAGCCAATTACCCGCTTCTTAACATCCTTATTGTTAATGAGAAGATCAAGGAAGACGGTATCAAAAGCCTTGCTGAAGTCTAGGTATACCACATTCACTGCTTCCCCTCTATCCCCAAAGCTTGTTACTCTGTCAAAGAAAGCTATCAGGTTGGTTTGACATGATTTGTTCTTGACAAATTCATGCCAACTATTACTATAATCTTATCTTCTAGATGTTTGCAAACCGATTCCTTAATTATTTCCTCCATTATCTTTCCAGGTACAGAAGCCACGCTGACTGGTCTGTAATTCCCTGGCTTGTCCTTATTTCCCTTTTTATAGATGGGCAATATATACTACTTTCCAGTCTTCAGGAATCTTTCCCATCTTCCATAATTTTTCAAAGATGACAGCTAATGGCTTATATATCTCCTCATTCCTTGAGTATGCTAGGATGCATTTCATCAGTCCATGGTGTTGTAAAGATATGTAACTTGTCTAAGTAATTTTTAACTTTTTCTTCCCATATTTTAGCTTTTGATACTACCCCATTTCCCCAGGCATTCACTATGTCAGGCATCCAATCACTACCAACCTTCTTGGTGAAAACTGAAAAAAATAAGTCATTAAACACTTCTACCCTTCTACATTTCCACATTTTTTGTTACGGTTTCCCCCTCTTCATTGAGTAATGGACCTACCTTGTCCTTGGCCTTCCTCTTGCTTCTAATGTATTTTTGTAGAATGTGTTCTTGTTACCCTTTATGTCTCCAGCTAATTTGATCTCACTTTGTGCCTTAACCTTTCTAATTTTGCTCTTACATACTAGTGGTATTTGTTTATATTTATCTTTTGTAAACTCAACTAGTTTCCACTTTTTGTAGGAGTGTTTTTTGATTTATAGATCATTGGCGATCTCCTGGTTAAGCCAGGACAGTCTCTTGCCATACTTTCTATCTTTCTTACGCACTGGAATAGTTTGCTCTTGTGCCCCTAATAGTGTCTCTGAAAAACTGCCATCTTCAATTGTTTTTCCTCTTATACCTGCTTCCCATTCAATCTTACCGGCAAACTCAGGGAGTTTGCTGAAGTCTGCCTTCTTGAGATCCATTGTTTTTATTTTGCTGTCCCTTCAAGCTCTGCCCAGATGGTAAAAGACAGCAGAGACTACCTGAGACATAGAGATTGTCAACACCTCCTTTGATGAAGTGAAGCTACCACCCACGTTAAAAGAAGAAACCACCACCACTCAATACTACTGATCTTGTCATTAGCACCCCACATTTAAGTAAGCTAATTAAGAAACTAGCAAAAAAGCCAACAACCATCAAATGCCAACTCTGTCAACTGCCAGTGTCTTGGGCACTGCTTCCCTCTGTGAAGCCACCGGCCAAGTCATGGTACAGGGAAAGTACAAGATGCTCTATTGGCCAGAGGAGCTGGCACAATTTGTATAGTGGGGGTGCTGGGAGCCACTGAACCAAACTGTGTAAACCTTATTTATGATAGAAACCACTTGAAACCAGGGGGTGCAACAGCGCACCTAGTTCTAGCACCTATGCTAATGGCTTATGAGCTCCTGTCCACAGACAAGGAAGGGGTAGTACACTCATCATGAAGGATTTCACTGGGGCATTCAATACGATTTATCATTAAATACTTCTGGATCTGATGAGAAGAAGTTCCAGGCTGAATGGAAATTCCCTGAAACGACTCAGATCCTTTCCTCACAGACTAAACCAACTGATCCTCCACTTCCCTAGCCTGCCCCATAGAGGCCCACAGAATCAGTCCTCTCATCCCTAGATCCTATATTGTTCAACGTCTCTGCAAAATGGTTGGGAGAGCAGGTGAGACAACAGGGTCTCTGCATTGTCTTCACACTGAGCACAGAATTCTGTTCAAGGTCTCTGCCCTCATACTCAAAGCCCTTGTTGGGACTGGATCTGTCTGTCCAAAAGAGTACCCTCACCTCTGTGGCTATAACCTCCCACATCAATCAGATTCCACTGGAATAATGAAATTAATGGCCAGTAGTGTGAGGCCCGTGAAAGCAGGAGGGAGAACTTCAGAGGGACTCGACCTAGACTGAGGAAACTGACCTTGTAAATTATAATAGTGATTCTGGTATTAGTCAGTAATGAAATGTGTTTCAGCAAAAGCTCTTGTTCATGGGGCAACTACTTACAACAATGGCCAACTATACTGATGAAGGAAAAGTTGGATCAAACAGTAGGTGAATACAAAACTCTGCAATTTTATTTTCCTTTGAGTATTTTCTTCGGTCTCTATATAGGTGGGATTTGCTTCCTTACTTGTTGGCTCAAAATAACTTCAAATTTCTGAGTGAAACTTGACCAATGCTAGAATATTTCATGTTTAACACTGAAAACTTCCAGAACAGTGAATCTCTCAGAGGTTTGATATCACATTATAAATCTACTTGGGCACTGGAAGCTGAGCCCAGATTTGCTTTTAAGGTTCTCACACAAAAGTGAATTTTCCGATGATCCTTCTGAGAGTTTTTGCTTGTAATGAAATCTCAAAACAGATGAGTTTTTGGGACTTTTCACATTTCATACAGCGTTAGTAAACAGTCAGTGGATGCTCTAATGTTGAAATCACACCTCATAACTTTTTATTATTTACTTTTCCCCCTTCATATACAGTACATCTCTCACACACACATAATGTATAGTTAATCTGTGTGTGTATACACAGATTTCTCTGTATATATAGTGAGAGATCTTAGTAGTATCTATTTTTGAACAGATCATTCAAAGATTCACATGTATTTTTGTATTATTTGGGATTTAGGTTCTTTAGATAGAAGAGACTGGTTAAAAAGTGCTATCTAAAGAGAAAATAGATGGAGAGCTGTGTACACATACACATATTAAATATGCATGTGTGAAAGAGAGAGAGGTACTATATATACAAACACTATACACCGAAAGAGGAAGAGTCCATATCAAATGTGGAGAGCGGGAAAGGATGCAAGGACGCCTGAGATGTTTGGCAAATGACAAGGACAAATTCCCAGATTGCCTGAGAACAGGAGGTTTGGTGGGGAGGGAAGAGGGGAGAGGCAGTGGCGGTATGGAGTAATGACAGAATGGTGTTACAAGGAATTTAATAGATCAGAAAAGGCTGAATAGGATAACAGGCCCATTATTTAGAAAGTTCTCCTTTGTGAACAAGCTTTAAGGGAATGCCAAGACAACAAATGATTTAATCCTGGGAGGGATGCTATGACATATATGAAAGCAATCTATACCTTGAAAGCCAATGGCATAAATTTCTATATCGCATAACCACTTTGACGGCCACAGCTCTCAGCAAACTCTGAAGAGTTGCAATTGGAAAAACTATACAAGCATGCCTTGTCCCCTCTCCTCCCCATTTTCCGATGTACTTAGGAGGGAAACAAGCCACAGAAATGACAAAAAAGATGGTAAAATACCACATCAAATGTAATGAGGCAAAGAGGAGAGAGAGAATTAATGTGTGTTGGTTTCTTTTTTCACCTGTGCTGTAACCATTGGACTAAACCTAGAACCTCTTGGTTGTATACACAGAGGCATTATATAATAGACACTCCTTCTCCCCTGCTAGAGCCGTATGAGTGCTTTAAAAGAAGGCTGGTGTAAAGTGGAGAATTTCCTTCCCAGCTTTCACAGAACTTTACATATCTTTGGGAAATTTTCATCCAGCTTCCTTTTTCCATGTGTTTCTTGAGCCCAAAGTGTTACAGAATAAGATTTTGGAATCAGAGGGTCTCATCTAATTCCCATTAAAGTCAGGCAGAATATTCCCAGTTATTTTTGAGTGACTTGGATCAGGGAAAGGCCCAGATCACGGTAAAAAGTAAAAGTCATAGAATGGGAGATTAAGATAGAATAAGACCTTGTCAACACTAGGGATGTAAGCAACTAGTCGACTACCCAATAAGCACATCCTCCTGATAAGCTGACTAGTTGCTCCCGCTTCTTGCTGCCTCTATCAGAGAGAGGCAGCAATGAGGGACCAGGAGCTGGTACAGGGGGGAGGTGGCTTAATAGTTGGTTTCCCCCAGCACCGTCTCCATGGGGGCGGGGAAGACGGGAAGTAGAGGTGCAGCGGGGACATAGCACAAGTGGGGACTGAAGCAGTCCCTGTTCGCCTCAGGTTCCACCTCTCCCTTTAAAATGTAGCAAGAGCCCCATGGGACTCTTACTACATTTCAAAGGGAGAGGTGGAACCCAAGGGGAGTGGGGACTGCTTGAGTCCCCGCTTGACCCGGGTTCCCCGCACCGCCTTTCCCTTTGAACCCTGTTATTCATCATTTGTCCCACAAAACCAGTTGAATTCTGGGTCCAGTGATCCCTCCCGCAAGGCTGGGGGAGAGGCTTTTGTTAGTGGGCAGGCTTGTGCCCGCCCACTTCCTGTAATTCAAATAGTACCTCTCCCCTTTGCAATGTAGGAAGAGCTGCATGGGGCTTCTCCTACATTTCAAAGGGAGAGGCGAAATCCCAGGTGAGCCGGGACTACTTGAGCCCCGCTGCTCTTCTGCCTTTTAAATATAGTAAATTTAAAGATGGCAAATAAAATGTAAATGTAGTAAATAAGTTTAAAAAGAAATGTAGTAATAAATTTAAATGTAGTAAATGTAAGAGTCCGCAGCTCCTACTACATTTGAAAGGCAGAGGCGCAGCGGGGATAGTGAGTGCCCCACCCCACCCCTTATTGATAATCAAGTAGTCGATGGAAATTCCATCGAAGACGCAATTAGCTGTTTAATCGAAATTTAACATCTCTAGTCAACACTAGAAGTTAAACCCCACTAATTTAGAGTGTTCTGGGCTCACTTGTAGGCCACAGTTTATATCTCATAGGTAACAGTACAATATATAACAGATAGATAGAGGAACTGACACAAAGAGGGATTGCATGACCAACCCTCAGGTCAGAAAAGAAGGCTATAATAGAGCTGCAAACTGAACACAGATCTGCCAAATCCTAGTGGAATAAAGCATTTGTAAGATACTAGAAGTCTGTAAACTTTTTTAAAAGCCACATCCCAATCCAAAAAATAAGTAAAATCGGACCATATCAGGAGAACAAATAGGAGGAAAAACATTTCCCCAGGGGGTTATTTAGTCTGCAGAAGAGAAGAGTGACAGCAGCCTTCAACTATCTGAAGGGGAAGTTCCAAAGAGGATGGAACTAGGCATCAGTGGTGACAGATGACAGAACAAGGAGCAATGGTCTCAAGTTATAGTGGGGAAGGTCTAGGTTGAATATTAGGAAAAACTATTTCATTAAGAGGGTGGTGGACCACTAGAATGGGGAGGTGGTGGAATCTCCATCCCTAGAGGTTATTAAGGCCAGGCTTCACAAAGCCCTAGATGGGAAGACTTAGCTGGCTTTCATCTAGCTTTGAGCCGGGGGTTTGGAATGGGTCTCTTCCAACCCTGATCTATGATCCTAGGAGGAGGCTAGAGAACAAATGGAAAATTGCTAAAGATGGAAAAACTGCTAGCATTTTTTTTTCTACTGGGGAATCTATGAAACATTTCTTCACTTAAACTATTGTTTCTCAGGGGAAAAGGTAACAAATGCGTGTTTTCAACTACCTGGAAACTTCTACTGTGCAAATAATAAAGATTCTTATTTGAAAGAAATTATTAGCATGCTTCTAGGTCAGCCAAGGAAATGAAATAAAGCAAGATGATGCAGCAATACAGAACTCAACTTTTTCCATATGTTAACTGAAATTGAGCCTCAATGGCTTCAAGTTGTGTGAATCTAGATCACATCAAGTGTATTCTAAATTTGGCAAATCACATGGGTTAGTAGTGGATGCACCATCTTCCAAAAAGGTTTGCAGTGTTAAAGCATTAGATAGCAGTAGAGCACTTGGTTTATTAAGACTCTGGAGTTGCAGAGACTGTAGATCAAGTGTCATTTGTGGTTTAGGCATAAAGCATGTTACCCTTTCTCGCCTCCCACCCAGCTTTCTCTTGGGGAAAAGGAGAAAAGACACAGGAGTGCCAGTAACGTGCAGTGAGCAAGTGCCAAATATCTCAGATATTTTGCTTGGTATGACACAGAAAGTTGACTAGAACCAATGACCTAGGAACTCAGTGAGCTTTCATAGCTTAGAAAGAAAGAAAGACAGACAGACAGACAGACAGAAAGAAGCCTCTATCCTTTATGAATTACATGTGGGTACCTCACAATAAGCCTACTACAAAATCCTTTCAGTCCACTAGCTTCTTAGCTACATTACATTAATGAGGCATCTCAAGCATTTGATCTTCTATACCGACTGCAGGCTCTCCAGTTGGATACCTACAATTCACTAAACTGGTAACACTAAAATAAAGGAATCATTAATGCATTATCCTTCCATATAATACTGTATTGTAATTGAAAACAGAATATTTTGGAATTAAATATTATGAGACATGTGTTGAGTGGTAATTTCTAAAATTAACGAGGTCTTGGGCTTCCATGGACTCCAAGCAGTTTTGATTAGTAAACATTTCTAGTTTCACTAACAGGAAGTTACACCACACCCTGCTCAGATAAACATTCAAACTGTTTACAAGCCACATCCAAATTTAAAAAGAGCCTCTATTATAACATGATACTTACTACCCATACTGTTCTCTGATTAAAGCTCAGCTACATTAACACTGATTCTCATAATGCTACCTTTTCTCTACTGCTTGGAACACTTGGCTCCCAGGGTTCTACTTACAATGAGATGGCAGGGTGGATTTTCCATTAAAGGCCTCTGCTGGAGTTTCTGCTGTTCTTCTCATGTATCACAAGTTCAATACTATGCATTTGCTTCACAATAACCAATCCATTTCCAAGTGATTAATTTTCTGTTCTAAAACAATGCAATCCTCCCCCCTTGCATTTGACTGTTTTTTTTTTTCCTGCCAAGCAAAGGGGAAAAAAATCCTTTTCAATGACATCATGGCATAACATTTTCAAAGCAGGTTTTAGTGGGAGATATGCAGATTGCTTTGAAAAGTTACCCTCATAAATAACAACAATGTACTGAGTTACCAAGGCTGTAACTCCGTCAAAAGGTGCGGTAACCATTTATATTATATGACCTCAGCAGAACCTCTTGATTGAATTGCAGCCTTTCATTAAATCAAGCCACTCTGTGTTATTTTCGCTGCACTAGGGTAAATCAGGGGTGGCAACACACATTCCCCCCATCAGCTCCTGCCTTTGTAATTTTTTTTAAACCGTTCCTTTTATCTTCTTTTATAATTTCCAAAGACTATGCATAATCTGTGCCAATATCCACTTTGTCTCTGAAGTGTGTTCTCTAAATATTCTCTAAATGTGATGAAATAACGGAACTGTACTAAACTAAAGATGGAAACCATCATCTTCTGATAGAGCAAGATATAACTACTGAACACTAGAAACACCATATGATAAGATCTATTTTTAAACGAATAGCACATTGTAGATACACTGGTGGAATTTAAGGCCAGAAGGGGCCATTAGATCATCAAGTCTGATCTTTTGTGTATCACTGAATAATCTTTATGTTATCCACCAGAATTAAAAACTCTTCCTGACTTACTTCTATCAACCATTCTACTAGAAGAAAACAGCTGGTCTCTGATTCAGGACACTCAGTCAATATCTCCCTGTATCTATTGGGAAGTTATCACCATAAGGCGGGGGAAAGTCAGAGTATGTGTGACATGAAATGCATCCACTGCTAGCTTACAAAATGCCATCTCCTTAGGCTGAGACATAACTTCCAGAGTGTTCATTAGAACTCTTTAAACTTTAAATTAGATTGTTTTTCAAACAGTGCAATGAGGATTTTCAAAAAGGGAAAGAGGACATACTAAACAAAGTCTTGTCCTGAAAAGACAATTTGTATTTCATCTGATCCAAGACAGTCTAGATCTCACCAGGCAGCTTGTGTCAAGCACTGGGGACAGCATGGCGTTTTCCTTATCTAGCCATAACTTTTCACATCTTGCTCTAACTTCCCTTATTACTGGGACCTCACCTCCCTTTCAAAACCTCCACCTTTAACTCAGCAAGAGGAAAGTAAGTCCCTTTTCCTATTTTCTAATATTTGTGTAGCTGTTAGACATTTTGCAAAGGAGGGGAGTACCAGCCAGCCTTTCACAACAAAAGGGCTACTGTCACTGCGCCAGTCCCAGACATGGTGGAAACCAGCCCACAGGAAAGGGCCTGGCTCCAGTGTTAGGCCCCGGCCGAGTACAGTCACTGCATTCACTCAAATTGGCAACATGTCTCAGTGTTCCTGGCTTTGAGCTGTGAACAAGGGTCGGGATTGAATAACCAATTATACAACTGCTGACTGAGTTTATCCAAGGTTTGCAAACTGCTATAATAGCCCAGTATTCAACTGACTGTTTTATCCTTTTCCAGATATAGTGTCATATCTCCCCTTGTGCTCCATTTACATGTCACTTTATTACATACGTCCATTAAAAAGGTAAATACAATGTCACAGTCAATGCCTAAATGTTGCCATTCAGTATTCTTGCCTCTCTTTCTCTTTGGGGCATTTCATACAGGCATCTCTCTCACTCACACTCTCTCTCCCCCATTGCAAGTTAAACCAAGTTTCTGTCAAGAATACACAACAGTCAGTGTGGAAAATAAAAAAGTAACCAGGAGTCAAGAGTATCAAAACGGAATGCTCCCTAAAGCATGGTGAACATATTTAATTTTGAGAAAAAGGAAAACATTTAAAACTTTGAAGGATCACCTTATTAACTTAGAATTATGGATCCTTATTTCAACTCACTGAATTACTTGGGTCTCAAATTGATCAAGAAAGCTCTCTAGTACCAACATTCCAAAGGATCCTTTTTGCATCTGGATAAGAGTAACACAGGGAATACTATTCTCATGCTATTTTAACACTTCTACTTCTGATCCTGGCTGTTATCCATAGACAAAATTAGCATGACAAACATTGGGAAAAAAGTACACCCACTCCTTCTAAAACTAAGGCTTTTTGCAAGGGATTATTTTCTTTTGCACATCCCTATCTATTATTTCTTAGAAATATATGGAATTATAAGGTAAGAAAGGGGCTTGATAGCCTGTTTGGGTCCATCCTCTGCTACTCAGCTTTTCCCCTGAATTTTTATCCCATGTAATGCTCTTTTGCAACCTATTAATGCAAAATGCTTACAGAAATCTACTCAACATTTCTTTTTTATCACAATGCTTCACAGCCTGAAAAATCTACTTAGCTTCAGTGTGAGAAGTACGGATGACAGTGTCTCAAAATGCACAGTGTTGTGAAGGGCACTGTACCATATCAAAATGAAGTCATTGCTGGCTACCTATGCAACATTGCCATCAGAAGGATGGTCTGACTCTTACAGATGAACAATATGGAAATATTCTCTGTGACACTGACATGAAGAAGCTACCACTCATTCATGAAGCTACAGATTTTGTTCCCTGCTCACAAATGCTGCTTTGATTTTATTTAATGCAGGATATTTTGTGGATAAGAGAAAGAAAAGGTGAGTTTTTGTAAAATAAGAAAGAAACCCTTTTTCTGACATACAAAAGCACTCAGTGAACTTTTTATTGTACCTCATTTTCCAGTCACTTGGAACTTCATAATTTTGGGCAGGACTGGAAAGTACTAAAAAAGGTAGACAGAAGATATCTACATAGAAGGAAGCCTGTTCTTGTGGCCTTTTTTATCTATTTCTAGACCTACATGATTAGGATAAGCATCCAAATGTTTGAATGCTTATCTAAACCTCTAAGGTTTTTCTGAGATTGGTCCATTGTTATGTGAAATCTAATGGACGGCATTTCTGAATTCTGGTAACATAATTTTTCTGATTGAACCCAGCCTTCAGATCCTTATTCACATACAGAGCTGGAGGCAAACATTTTCTGTGAAAAAGAATGGCTGGGGAAAAAATGTGTCAAAATTTCACATCTTCAGTAGGATACAACTAACTTGTCTCACCTAAGTACTGACAAAAATTTCAAACATTCATAAAATTCACCCTTCTCTATTCACATGAGTAGTGCATTCCATAATTACAGGAACAGGCCTAGTGAAGTTAGTAGGATGCCTCCTATGAAAATAGGCCGTTTAAGAGAGTTAGAGTTTGCCAAATGGGATTTAATTTGCTTTTTTTTTTAAATGCTCATGTTTTGAGTGATTTACATTTCTTCAAGAGTGGCAATAGAAAAACTCAGAATCAGTCAATTTCGACAGGCAGACTCATGGCACAGGTTTGTATTGCAGTGCAGCATGAACTTCTAAACTGACTTTCTGCGTTTGGTTCTTATGCTCCACACTGGTAGGTGGCAGATGCTAGGAGTATGCATAGCCCAAGTATATGTACACATATCTTCTCTGCTAGCACTTAGAACAGCATTATTAAGGTAAGGCTACATCTACACTATAGCACAGATCAATGTTCTGAGATTGATCCACCAGCGGTCAATTTAGCGTGTCTAGTGAAGACCTGCCAAATCGACCACAGATCATTCTCCCCTTCACCGTGTTATTCTACCCCACACAAAAAAGAGTAAAGGAAGTCAATGGGGGAGTTTTTCACATTGATGCTCCCATGGTACAGATCCCATAGGAACTCAGAGTTAGGTATGTTGAGTCCCAATACGTTATTCACATAGCTTACGTTGACTTACTGCTTAAGTGTAGATGCAGCCTAAATATCTCATTTAGGAGTAAGGAGAGTCACTTTCGTCACAGAATCTGAAGGTGGCTGATGAGTTTAAATAATCACAGTGCAAAAGGGAAGAAGAAATTGTGGCAATACCCAGACATGCACCCAAAGACAACATATCGTCCTTCGACAACCAATGGAGGAAATTAACCGAAACGTTGGTCTACAGAGTTCAGTATTTCCATTGCATTCTCCCAGATGAACAATGGAGTGTTTTAGTGACAGAGACATAAAACCTCACATTCCAGTATGATTTCTGATCCTTTTTCAATATTTTAGTTTCCCTTTTCCTTTCCATACAAACAAAACACACATGTATAAAGCACACAGTGATTTCTTGTAAAATTGGAGGTAATTAAAGAAGTATATTAACAATGTGGAAAAGTCAAAATTTCAACCACAGTTTAGGCAACAGGATAGTAATGTTTACCTTCTGTCATGCCTTACATAGGCTACATGAGAAAGGCAGATGAAGAATGAGAGTAAGAAGTATAGAGAACATGAGAAATATTTAGGATTCTAACACCAAAATGCAAAAAGAAGCCCTACCATAATTAAGTGTCAAGGCAGTCCCATTCAGCCCTTTCTTTTAAAATGTTTCCTTGGTTAAAAAAACAAAACAAAACTGTACAAGACACTCCATCATTTCAATTTAGAATTCTAAAGAAGAAAGTTGCAGCAAGAGAACTATTTACAGGACTCTTTCCAGGAATTATCTGCGCCTTTCCATCCCAAAGCCTGTATTTAGAGAAAGTTCTTTCTTTCTTTTTGTTCTTTTTTATGTCATTCCCTTTTGAAATGTACCCAATTCAACTGCCCACTTTTGCATCATAAAAGATCTTTATAGCAGCCACATTATTCTGCTATCACTAATAGACTCTTGATTGAGTTGGACTCTGAATGACATATAGCAGCAACAAATGATAAAAAGAGAGACCAGAGAGAAACCCTCCCATCAATTTACTTCTAAGCCAATTATCTGCTTGTTACGTATACCATGAAATTCCATTAGAAAGAATGATATGGTAAGTTGTTACCCAAAAATGTGAATTACCTCTGAACAGGAAACAGGAGCATGACATTTCCATCGGCAAATGGAGGGGCTGGAATTTTCCCTTCTGCTTGTTCCTCTTTTCTAAATGTTCTAATGACAAGTCCCTCCACCCCCAAAAACAGCCCCCAACAAACCAAAAACTTTGGGCCAATTTTTTTAATATGGTCCTACAGTACAAATCTATAAGTATATTAAATGCCCTTATGGTTATGTAACCTGGCTTTACACTGGGCTGATTGACTGAAAATGACTGGGTCCTGCACCATTGTCAAGAGCTACAAAGTTATTCAAGGCAAGAGACTGAACAGAGACAGTGGACAGTGTCTTTTATATCTCACTCATTCAGAAAGGGAAGAGAATGGGGGCAGGACCTATAGGGTGAACAGCAAAACAGAAACAGGGTATCATGAGATACCCAAACTTCTGTGGCACTGTGACGGGATGTATCTACCCTGCACTCCAGGGCAGGGAGTTGCTCTGGCCCAGCTGGCTGAAAAGGCCCCACCCCCCACAACCCTGCTGGGCATGCTCCCAGGGAAGTCAGGGTATAAAAGCCCAGGGAGCCACTCAGTCGACGCAGACTGTCATAGGGGAAGTAGCTTAGGCTGGAGCTCCTGAACAGCCCCTACAGGAGTCGCAGCTGTAATGACACCCCGGCCAAGGAGACTGTCCAGGAGGCTCTGACTCACTCAGTAACACCCTGAGAGCTGAGTGGTGCATCAGGAATGGTAGGAGGTGGGCCAGGGTGAGGACAGTCCTCCGGGAGCTCAGCACTTTGGGACTAGGCCTGCAGGGCCGTATATCCCGATAGAGGGGACTGTGCTTTGGGACTAGGCCTGCAGGGCCATATATCCCCTGACAGAGAGGACTGTGCTTTGAACTAGGCTGGAAGGCTGTATATCAGTGGTTCCCAAACTTTTTGGTATCACACCCCCCTTCTTGATTTTTGATGCCAAAAAAAAAAAAAAAGCAGCAAAACTTGTTGAGAAAAAGGAAAAGGAACTGAGCGGGGCAGCAAAACTTGATGGGGGGGAGGAGGGAGGCTGGGTCGCCTCGTGCCCCCCCCTTGAATTTCTTCATGCCCCCCCAGAGGGGCACGCCCCCCAGTTTGGGAACCTATGGTGTATATACTCTGATAGAGGGACATTAGTACAAACTGAGTCTACAAGTCGGGTTGGCCCTGCAAAAAGGGAGCCCTAACTCAGACTTTGGGGACTTCTAGACCATCGAGGGAGCTTGCCCTCAACAAACACCTTGGTTCCTTCAGCCCCTAGTATGAAGAAGCCTCGTCTGTGTGTGCCATAGGTCAGCTCCCCAACTCCACAGACCACGAGCAACACAAGCCCTCCTTTCTAGATCTTTCACGCTTCACTGTTACTTTACAGCTTAGTCACTGGCACATTCCAATCCTTAAGCTCCAAGAGTATCTCCCTGGTCCACTAGAAGCTCACAAATTCAGTGCTTCCAAAGACACAGTGCATCTTCCCCATTCCCTCTATGCACCCACCAATCACTGTTTGCTTCATACACACAGCACTTTGGTATGTTTATAATGAAACTCAGTTTATTTAACAAGTAGAAGTCAAATGGTTACATGTAAATTAAATCATGACGCATATTCTAGAGCCTGGATTTAATTATCAAGAAACCCTCATAATCTGTGGAGTACTGCTCACCCAAAATCCTTGCAGCTTTACAGCCAGATTGGCTCTAAGTCTCTTTCATGAGACAAGCAGATTGTCAGTTGCCTCCAGTGGAAGAATTCTACATGTTTCTATGCACCGCACAGTATACCAGCACAACTGTCTTTATTCATAAATAGGGTCCCCCCTATGCAGTTTGTTTCATCCTGTAGATTTCTTATCTTGTAGATTTTGTCTAATTTAGTCCTTGGATAACTGTACAAAAGGACATACAGTGTGAGGCATAAAATATACTAATAGCCAGACAGGGAGATAAATGTCTGTTATCTCCTGCATGAAAGGAACTTTTCTGAGGTATGTCACTGCCTAGTGCTCTGCCTTAAGTTCAAGAACCTAAGAAGCTAATATTCAATATAGAGATGCAGCTCTTTAAATACTATTTTTACATATATTTCGTAATTATTATGATGACCAGAAGGCTATTGCCTCTCAGTAAAAATCTCACGTGACACCCTCTGGCACATATCTGACCTCTGGGATCCTTATAAACCCTATACACCTCTTGTGTTCTCTCTCAGTTGGTACCAAGAGTTCCTGTGTCACATATACTTTGGCAGGTTTATAGGAGTTAAAATGAAGAGGGATTAGGAATAGCATCATCAGCAGAGCTGACTGGAAAATGGGAACATTATGCAAAGGTTTCAACAATAAAGCCATCTTTTAATTGTCTGAAAAACTTGAAATTCCAAAATTTTC
Organism: Rafetus swinhoei; assembly: GCA_019425775.1. Taxonomy (NCBI): domain Eukaryota; kingdom Metazoa; phylum Chordata; order Testudines; family Trionychidae; genus Rafetus; species Rafetus swinhoei. The sequence continues at coordinate 232,287,380 of CM033437.1, forward strand.
AACCAGCTATTGTTATCAGACATCCTGACTAGAAATGATCTCAGATATTGGCTGAAACTGAATCCATCTTATAATATGACACTCTTTAATGTCCTGTCCCTTAAAGTAACACTTGCATGGATAAAATCCTGGTACAGGTTGAACCTCTTTAGTCCGGCACCCTTGGGATCTGACTGGTGCTGAACCAGAGAATTTGCTGAACCACATGAGGTCAATATTGGCCACATCCATAATAAGTGGACATCCGGCTAACTAAAATCATGCCAGGCCACATATGTTGCCAGACCAGAGAGTACCGGACTAGGGCGATTCAACCTGTACCATTAAGTTAATGGGAGGTTCAATAGGGTCAAGGTTTCACCTCATGTTTCTGAATCAGCATTGCTTGACATGATAATATCAGAAGATCATGTCATGTTGCTATCTACTACATAAAACACATCTATCACATCTACAGGAAACTACAGTAGACTTCCGATAATCTGGAACCTATGGGACCTAGGTGGTGCCGGATTATCAGATATGCTGGACTATCAGGAGGTACTATAAGCTGGTTATATCTATACGGTATACATTATATACCGTATATAAAGTGTTCTTAACCCTTTTTATTGTACATACTGTATACAGTATACTGTAATGTTTTAGTTTTTTTAAGCCTTTTTTACCCTTTTTGCTCAGTTCAGCTGCTGCGCTGTTACCTTGTGACTCATTTTTTTCCGAAGTTCACTCACTAGGCTCTTGCCATTTTGATGCCGGACTATCAGGAGTGCTGGACTATTGGATGCCGGACTATTGGAGTTTTACTGTATATGTCTACATTTGGAGGTAACTGGCGTTTTTTGAAATGTATGGGTGCACCCCTCTCAGAGAAGTAATGATACCAATTTATGAAACGACACTGGCACTGAATTAAAAGTTGGTCTATGTTTAGGGTGAAAATTTGAATGAGTTCATATTCTTAATTAGCTAATCTCCTTCCTATGCTATACCCAGAATCTATTTGAGTTAAGCAAACATTAATTTCCAAGAGAATGGGAAGCTAATTGTTAATTATTCAGTCCCTGACAAACAAAAATAGGGTTGAATTTTTGTGACTACCTGAAATGGATTCTTGCCATAGCTCTGGAACTAAAGAGATTGTGAGATTAAAAAAAGACGTGTCTGAATGGAACAAATCTTTCAGGCCACTCTGGAGATGTACCATTTTATTTGTGTGTTTTGGCTTTCACACCATTCCTGCAGTTTTCAAAAGTTTCCCAAAAAAGGGTTAAAACTTATATAAACAAAGTCTGATGACAAAAACTGTTTCCTTCCCATTTGTGCTTTAATAAACCCAGTCCATATTCCTATTACAATTCTGTTTTAGTCCGACATTAACAGCAGCCAGTTCTATGGCAGGTGCAACAATGTTAGTCTTTTGATCAGTCATTCCAAGACTATAGCCTTATTATGCACCAGGGGCTGTGGGAACAGGTTTCATTAGTCATTGTTTAAAAGCCAAAATGAAAAATGTTTCCATCTCTTTGCAATTCTGACACTGCAGAGAAGTGCTGAATTGTCAGTTGTCAGTCAGACAGCGTCTGTTTCAAACACAAATGTATCTGTGTTTGTTGCAAAATGAGAGAGCTGAACTGAAGTAATAATTCATTTGTATCATGCTCCTACTCTCCTATTCATGTTGAATATTTCCCAATAACTTGATTGTAAAAAGATGGTTTATCTGAATTTCACTTGTCACATTTTGGTGATTGAACAGCATTCTTAAATATGTGATTTTCAAAGAAGATTTTGCAATCACTCTTCTTTTCAATGCAAATCAGTGCAGAAAGACATGATAAAACAAACATGCACTCACAGATGTAACTTCACCCTTTACACTATCTTGCTTTTAATTTTTCTTTACTATTGCATATCTAACCAGACAACTCTGTCATATTAATCTTACATTCTACATTCACTTTTTAAGCTATTGTTTTTTAACAAGAAATATGGACAAACGCACGCGCGCGCGCACGCACACACACACAGACACACACACACAGATATTATCAGCCTTCACTGGGAATTGCTTTAATCTCCCTCAATTCAAATGTTAACTGACTAGGAGCCCTGCAGTTATAGAAGTAAACATCCCTCATCTCCCGCATGGTCCAGCAACTTCCATTTATGGTTATAATGATTTTATTATTTTTACCACTGCTGGTTTCCATTTTCCCCCCAGTTCTCTCTCCAGATCACCGCTAAATGTTAGAAACCTCAGATAGGATTTGGGAAACTATCATTCAGTGCTCTACAGAGTGAGAGCCAATCACCTTGCGAAGAGAAGCCTTCTTACCTAAACAAACCATTATCGGCTCATCTCATGTCTTTGTACTCTTTTTTTTTGCTATTACCTCACGGGATTAAGTTTTATCTCTAATCTCTGCTCTGGCCAACTGTCAGGGAGCCTAAAAGCCGCCTGTGTTCTAATCTGTGTGTAATAATACTGCTGTTACTAACAGATAACTACCAACAACATGGAAGGAAGGAAAACACACACACGCAGAGAAGGGGTTGATTGTTAAAAACTGCCACACCAGTGTCTACCTGGGAAAAAGGAGAGAAAAAAGGATGCAGGAATTCCATAGTATGTTTTCTATTTCCCTGTCTAATCCTCCCCCACCCCCCCCACACACTGGTCCAAACCCACACAAAGTCCTTCCAAGTTTTGAAGAACCATTCTTATTAATCAGTGTATATGCTGTGCTTTTTCAACTTGTTTCTCCCAGTTTCTAGGACTTTAAGCCATTCATCTCTACCCATTGTTTGTTTTTTTAAAAGAGCACTTCAGGTAAGAGAGAGAGAGAGAGAGAAGAAGCAATCCATTGCAAAGAGACAGTTTTGAGGCTCGTTTCATTTTTAATAGATTTAAAAAATTCCAGCCCATTAAGTGTGACATGTTTAGCATGCATTGACTCTTTGCTTTATTGAACTGTGTGTTCTAACACTGGCAACTGAAAAACCAACACTGCACCATCGAGTGTTTTGTAAAGCAAGGCTATGCTACAGCTGAAACAAAAACAAAAGAGAACACTTAATTAGGACCAGTGAAAGTACACAGGGAAATGCTATTTGTAACAAAATGGGTTTTGTTGGGGAGAGAGCGAGATGACAGCCCCAAATGAAGTCCCTGCAGGGTTTTGGGGGCATTCTTCTAATACTTAGTCAAAGCTCAATAAAACCAATGGTAGGCCTTTTGCTTTCAATACTATAGGGCGAGGGAGAAAGATGGAATAAGAAATCTTAAGCAGATGACCATGGATAGACTATATTAAGCAAGTGTTTGTAGAAACAGAAAGGACACCAACACCAAATGTGACACACAGTTTTCTACGACACTATGTAACCGAAGTTTCTTTAGTATTTGACATTTAAAATGTGCCCAATTATATTTCTGAAAATACTTGGTACATCATTGAAAAGTGACAAAGTGCCACATCCTCAGCTGGTGTAAATCAGTTCAGTACCGCTGGTGTTAATAGAGCTATGATGCTATACACCAAGATTCTGGCTCAGTGTTTAAACTTACCCCTAAAAAGCCCTTAAAGCAAGCCAACATCAACCTTCCCATCACCAGTCTCACGTGAAAGCCTGTAGGAAAAACCTGCTGTCATACCTTAAATATCACTCAGAGTTGGGGGAACTGAAATCCACAGGTGAGCCAACAGACTTGCCAGGCCCCTGGGTAAATGGCTGGGGTGCAGATGGGGGGTGACTGGCTCTGTGCCTCCAGAAGGGGCAGGGCCTCAGGCAGAAGGGGTGAGGCTGCGATAGCCGGCCCTCTGTGCCACCTGAAGTGCAATGCATGGGCCTTTGCAGCGCCAATGCATTGGGCTCTGACAGCAATTTAAAAGGCTTGGGGTGCTAGCTGCTGCCGCTGCGGCACTAGCAGCAGCTGAGAGTCCCAGACCCCCTTTGAATTGCTGGGCCCTGGGGCAGTCCCCTCCCCCTTCCATTGGTGGGCATGCATTCATGGGCAAAATATGGCCCGTGGGCCAGACCAGCCCACCAAGCCACCGGATCCGGCTTGCGGACACTGTGGGGAGCCCAAGGCAGGTTCCCCGCTTGCTTCGCCCCATGAGCATGCTGCTCAGAAACACAGCTGCAGGGCAGTTTTTCTTTAAAAACAGAGTCCAGAAGGGAGGGAGGAAGCTTTCAGAGCTGCTCCCAGCTCCAGCACAATCCCATTGGCCGATTTCTGGCCAGAAACTGGCCAATGGGAGCTGCTTATTTCAACAACAGGCAGCCATGAAGCACATGGGGCTCCAGAGCACATGGCTGTAGCCTGTGCAGGGGTGGGGCAGGCAGGGAGGTGGATTCAAGAACGGCTGGTGGCTGGTAAGTCTCCTGGCCAGATCCTGCCTCTGGCATCCCAGCCCCTTCCTTCCCCAACCCTATGCCCCCCACTCCTGCCCCCTACTCCACATACCTAAATCCTCTGCTTCCCTCCTATACCCATATTCCCTCCCAGATCTGGCACCCCAATCCCCTGCCCCAGACCACAGTCCCCTCCTGCCCTAGCTCACAACCCAATTCCCTGAACCCCCTCATGTACCCCAATTCCCTACCCTAGGTCACAATTCAACCCCCTGCACCCCAATTCAGTGCCCCAGGTCACAACTGCCTCCTTCACTTAAACTCCCTCCCTTACCCCAAGTTCCCTTCTGTACCCAACCACCATTCCACACCCTGCACTTTCTCCATTAATATCATGGAACAGTGCAGTCCTCGACCACTTTCCAAATTCTTGGAGTGCCCCCCCCCCCATCAAAAACTATTGCCCAACCCTGTCCTAGACAGTTAAATCTAGAGCAATAACTGTGAGGGCCCCAGTTGCTTAGTACTGATCAGAAAGTTTAGAGAGGAGTAATAACAATGCCTTGATCTTATACAGTTATTTTTCATCAGTGCAACTCAAAACACTTTACCAGGGAGATCAGCACAGAGAGAAGTAGTGATTTGCCCAAAGTCGCCCAGAAATCCATGTCAGAGCTGGGAATAGAATACAGGTCTCCTGAGTCCTGGTTCAATAGTCTGTTGGTCTCTGGGATACCAGATGCTAAAACATTTAGTGTTTTATGGGTCAAAGTCCCTATCTTGGATTCCAACTGGAGGTAAATAAGAAATCAGGGCAGGTGACAAAGAGTAAGTCCGGTATGTTCTCTGTGGCTAATTCTATCAAACAGGAAAACAGATGCATTCTGCAGCAGTGATTATCTTCTTAGTGGTTTCCAAGTGTAGCCCCATGTAGAATTTATAGTAGTAATCTCGTCTACAAATCACTGTGACAAGGATTACTGGTGGGGTCCAGATCTGAGAGGAAATGCTTCAGCCATTCAACCACACACAGACGGAGAAATGCAATTTTGCCCACTGGTGCCCTGTGAAACTCCTGGCACAGATAACAAATCAGAAGCACTCCCCAAATTATGAACTTCTTAGAGAAAGAATAGAAAAATCTCCTCACAATAAAGGCTCTGAAATCTTCCTTCTCACACCCCAAGATCCTTTCCAAATCCACTGGTATCACCTCTGTCTCACCTGAATGAAGTTTCAGGGTTTTTTTCCCCTCCTCATCCACATCTCACCATTGATAACAGATGAGAAAGCAAAGAGACCACATCTCCAGGACTAAGGAAAATAAGTTCCAGCTTATTTTTGTTTTGTTGTTGATGACCCGCACTCTCAGGTGGATTTGTCCATCTCCCAACTGACTTTCTATGCACTTTGAACAGGAAAGGTAAGGAAGCAGAACTCTGTACATCATCCCTCATGGGCAGCTGAACAATTGCCCAAAACTCTTCTGGGACCCCTTGAGGAGGAAAGACTGGAAGCACTCAAGACCACCTATCTCAAAGAGACACCACAAGCAATTAAGCACAACCTCCTGGCAACAGGTCCAAAGGCTATCATCATATCTGGATACAGTCCACTCCAGAAAGGAGACCATCAACCAACAAGACTAGTGCAGTTTCCATGCCTGAAGCCAGACAGAAAGCCAGACAGAAAGTGATAAAGGAAATCTGAGGATTCCAGACAGTTCAGAAATGTGTCTTGCCACCAGTTTAAAAACCAAGTGATTAAAAATGAAGGTCATCTTTGGGTGTAACGAATACATGAATTCTATAAGACTAGCCATCATCATCCTTTTAGGGTATGGATTCAGACTCAAAACAGAACAGATTTCTAAATAATTCTGGTATTCCCCTTTCCACCCATCCATATTTTAACCCTCCTCTCCCCCTCAACATTCTTCTATAGCAAAGGCTGTAGCAAAGCTGTTGCAGGTTGTAATATTTTAGGTCATTATTGCAGAATACTGAAAGGCAACATGGACACTACTCTTCTAATGAACACAAGTGTGCATACTAGCAATGCTACACAACAGGAGCATCAGGCAAGAAGAGGAGATAAATCTTTGGCTATGACTATGGCAAACCAATATAGCCACTCGCTGGCACTAGATTTGCCCCCACCCTGCACCCTCCTTTTAGGATATGACTGTACTGCAATCAGAGGTGTGACTGAAGCTTGTGATATCACACCTGTGCCATATTTATGCTAGAAGATTTCAGTGAAGGCATGGCAGCACAGATCCTGGGATGAGCCAGGAATGTGACTGTGTGTCCAGGATTCTGAGTGGGCCTGTACAGCCCAGGCTGAAGCCCACATTACTGCATCTATTTTAGCCACATTAGAAAGATTAAAGGTACTGCAGGTAGACCTACAGAGGCAGCAATCACTTTCAGACTGCAGAGTGGCATGACACTTTCACACCTACACTCAGTTATGGGTCTTCCATCCCCAATCATTCCACAATGCGTATAAATGTACCTCTCTTACATATTTAAATGTCATCTTTCAACATCTCAAGAAACTAACACTGGAGTTTTACTCAAACAAACCAAGAACCCATAACAGCTTGGTGCCCACTTGCAGCAAATGAAGTAATCAGGGGATATTCATCAACATTGTAACACTAGTTTCCACAAGCTGAAACCAATACAGTGATCTATTCAAAAAAGGTTTCCTGAGTTCTCAGAAACAGCCCAGTGAGTGTTTGGAGATGGTGGAGGAGGGAGTGGATTCAATTATATACCAAATACTTTAAACAAACAAAACAATAATGAGATGAGATCAGTGTAGATCAGTGGTTTTCAAACATTTTTTCTCATGACCCAGTTGAAAAAAATTGTTGATGCTCACAACCCAACATAATTTGACTAGCATGTGAGTTCCAGGATAGGGCTGAGGATAAGAGCTTTGGAGTGTAGGAGGAGGCTCCAGCTTTGGGGAAGGTCAGGGCTGAGGTAGGAGGGGCTTATCTTGAGCAGCTCCAAGTCAGCAGCACTGTGGGGGTGCTAAGGCAGTCTTCCTGCCTGTCCTGGCACTGCAGACCATGCTCAGGGCAGGGGTAATGCATGGAGTAGGGATGTTAAATTTCAATTAATCAGCTAATCAAGTAGTCGATGGAATTTCCACTGACTACTTGATTAGTCGATAAGAGGGGCGCTCGTTATCCCGCTGCGCCTGTCCTTTGAAATGTACAACAGCTGCCCGGGGCTCTTGTATATTTCACAGAAAGAGAGGCAGCAGGAACCCACACCGGTGGGGAGCAAAGCAGTTCCTGCTGGCATGGATCCCCCCTGTGCCTCTTCCTTTAAAATGTACAAGAACTGCAGGCATCTCTTGTACATTCCAAAGGAAGAGGAGCAGCAGTGGGACTGGCGTGAGCGGGACTGTTTCAATCCTCACTCATGCTGTTTCCCTGCTGCCCCCTGCCTCCCCCACAAAGACCATTCTGGGGGGGAACCAGCTTTTAAGCTGGCTTCCCCCAGCTCTGGCTCGTGCTCCCCCCCTTGCTGCCTCTCTCTGATAGAAGCAGCAAGGGGGAGGGGAAGCAACTAGTCGAGTTCCTACTTGACTACCCGATAAGCATTTGCTTATTGAGTAGTGACTAGCTGCTTACATTCCTAGCACAGAGCCCTGCATACTCCCCTTCTCAATCTTAGGAGTCAGGCCTGTTGCTGGCTGCTTCTGGGCACTGCAAAATCAGAGGTGCCAGGATAGGCAAGTAGCCTGTCTTAGCACCCCCACTGGTGACCTGATCCCCCTGCAGCAATGAGTCATTCCGTGACCCAGTACTGGGTTGTGACCCATAGTTTGAAAACCACTAGTGTAGAAGATCTTACTCTTTAAGCATAGCTGCTAATTTTTCCTCACATGACACCAGTGAGGAACCCTTCTCAGATCATGTGGGCTTGACAAACCTGATCAGTAACTGTCACTTTATTAATCAAAAATATTATACATTATACAGGGTGCTGGGTTGTGTGATCCATCCCATAACTCCTCCATTTTCTACTGCTTTTAACTTTGCCAGTCTTTAACAAACTGAAATGCTAAATCTGTCAGGTAGGGGGAAGCAATGAAAACTACAGGAACAACAAGGAAACAACTGCTCTTAGTAGAGACCAGTACTGTTACTGGGCAGTACTGTTACTGGGCAGGAATTTTCAATGGAATTGTGTGTCCAATTCTTGATGGACCCTTTGAAAAAAAAAATCACAGCTTTACTATATGGCAATAAATAGTTTTGTCAAGGGCAGAGTAGGAGAGTGCAGGGTTCTTAGACTATAATTTACACATTATGAGAACTGGTGAGATATTTGCTACTTTTCAGATACGTATTTTCATTGCAGTTTATAATACCCCTCTGGAAGCTCAAAACTAAATCTAATGCCTTGCTGATTTTTTTTTCTCCTACACCTTGTGTACAAATACTAGTTGGTTGACTAAAATGAATAGAATTACCACTGCTGAGGACAGTCCCCAAACCACCACTGCTTAAACAACTGTTTCAAACATTACTGTATGTATTTATTTAATAAGACGACTTTGGCTTCACCACCACAAGCTCAGATATGTTGCTGAACATCTTGCCTGCATCTAAATACAAGTTCAAAAGGACTTTTTGAGGACATCATTGTAAGCCTCAGAATTGGCGTTAAGAACTGACATCTGTGGACAGAATTTCTCTGCACTGATGTTTAAGACTAAATTCATCCCTGGTGTAACTTCATTCAAGTTATCCCAGGGATTAATTTGGTTCAGTGGGACCTAGATGTGTGAATTCAAGGGCAGAATGTGCCCCTATATTTGCTTCAATGCACATTTCTGCAGCTGATAAACACCACTACCTGAAACTAAGATCATCATACTCATCAATATCTCCCTCACTGGGAACACCATCCTAAAGCTAAAGTAGCAATTTACAGTAATTAATAGAGGGAACACATTACTGTGTGATGAAATGCAATTATGTATTTATTTGATTAATAAGTCATTGTCTTCTATTTCATGATCGATCAGAAATATTTCTGTACATTAGCACTTTTGGATGCTATTCAAAATAAAAAATACAAATATTGCACTCAGATTTTTAATTATAGCAAAATATTTATGAGCCTGTAATAAAAGCATTAATTGCCACATGCGAAATAAATTCTTATTCAAAGCAGTGTAACCTGGAGAACACTGGTTCTGGATTATACTTGATATCAGAGTAGAATGTCTTCTATTATGTTGATGAAAACCAGCAGAATCTGGCAACCTTGTGTGTGAGAAATGGTAAACAAAAATGTCTCAAGGGCCACACATAGAACCCCAATGGGTCATATGTGGCCCTCGGGGTGCAGGTTGAACACTACTGTTCTTAAGCATGTACTATTCCATTTTCAGAAGAAATTCACACTGCTAATATGGCCAACATCTGTATACACCCATCTAATAATAATATTATTATTAGTCCATAAAATAATGAAAATATACATAACAATAATAATTTGCTCCTTGCTGGAAGGTAGGTATTGTAATCCCTGTTTTACAGACAGGAAAATTAAAGTAGATTTTACACTTAGAGTATGTCTACATTACAGAGAAGACTGAAGCTGCTGATCTTCCAGGGTTCGAATTAGACACGCTAATTTGAACTGAGAGGGCATTCCAGTTGATGCCAGTAGCCCTGCTTCCACAAGGAGTAAGGGAAGTAGAAGGAAGAGTATTCTTCCTTCAACTTTCTGCTGTGTGGACAGAACCAAAAGTCGAGTTAAGGTACCTGGACTTCAGCTACAATTAACATAGCTGAAGTTGCGTATCTTAATTCGACCTTGTCCTGTACGGTAGATATACCCTTACATACTCCTTTTCATCCTGCAGAATCCCAAACTGCTTTACAAATTCTCTCTCTTTATGGACACACACACACACACACACACACACACACACACACACACACACACACACACACACACACACACACACACACACACACTCTCTCTCTCTCTCTCTTCTCTCCCCGGGAGAAGAGAGTTGAAGCCAACTGACACTCAAGAGTGCTGAATTCTGTCCCAATATAGATGGCAAATTTTCACTATTACAACAACTGCAATTGGGATTTTAATATCCACACAAAGCTAACAAAGCTTCAGTTTCCAGTAACAAAAGTTTCTGAAAGAGTCGCCGATATTATTACTCAAAATTCATCTGTGGTTGTGCACACTGGAATTATTCTGCCCGGTTTTATAACTGACTGAACACAGAAAAACCGAACAACTGACCATTTTAACTCACATATTAGGAACAGGAGGAGTATCTCTTCACTCACCTCACTCTGCCCAAATACTTAGCCCTCTATGAGGACTGCTCCATATTCCTATGCAAAGCTCATTTTTAGCTAATTACATTAAATGCAATTAGCCGCTTGATAGATCCACAGAAAGGAGTACACTGGAATTATTATTACCCTAGGGCTCTGAAGGATTCTTGTATTGATATCCTACTGTGCTGATTTTGCCAAAGTCACTGTTAGAATCACAGGTTAATTTACCTACAGAGAAAATCAACTTTCAAAAGATCTAAGGAAGAAAATCATATTTGCAAATGTGTCAGCTTCAATTTCAAGGTCTACAAGAAGATTGCAGAAAAGTATAATACAACACAAAATCAGTTTTTCTATTCTTTCAACGCATACAACAAATCAAATCTTCCAGATCTAGACAGCACTATAGATATGTATGAGAATGAAAATAAAAAGGATAACCATATACACAGAAGTACAGATAAGAATCATCAAATACATTACCATAGTTTTGAATGATAACAAAAAATGTGCTTGAATGAGATATTACCATCTAGCCTCATCTCACACAACCTCACATTTGATTGTCAGAGAAAAATTTATAGGATATTAAAGCACACAACATGTTTAAAGCAACGTTAATGTTACAATGGTGATTACACATAAACCACCAAAAGTGAGCAAATTCAATGTCAAACTTGACATGCAGATATTAAGCTGTGTTATAACCACAAACAACAAAATCACTCTGAAGCAGGTACAGTTTCTAAGTTTAAATAGGTATTTTATCTTTAGATTTTCATTTTCTTGTTTGGGTTGTTTTGCACTGCAACCATATTTTTTATTTTTTTTTAAAGTTATAGAATCAAATATTATGGCTAGTTGAATTTTCAAAGGGGCTGGGTAATTTTATGACCAATAATAACATTTGAAGTTATGGGTGCTGAAGTAAAAGTGATCAAGTCTTAGCTTCAGGCATAAGCTGATTGCCTGCAACAGCCGGGAAGGAATTCTTCCCATTGATGTGATGTATGGTATACATTTAAGTAGGTACACTAGTTTGTTTTCTTTTTTCAGTCTCTTTTGTTGTAAGATCTTACTCCCCATCATCAGGTATTAGCCACTGTCAGAGGCAGTGCAAAACAACCGAAATGACAAGATTTAAAAGGCCACTGATCTCAATTAACCTTGCAAATTCATTGTTCCAAACATTAAGTTTGAGATGTGCGCACACACACATATATAAATAAATATAAAACTTTTTCAAATGTAGCAGCCAAAATATGAGTAAAGAAATTTTCAATGTTAAATATATTAGTCTTTTAAATTCTTCAATACAACCCCCAAATAACAAAGGGCAGATACTGTCATCCATACTCATACTGAGCAGTACCTTAAATCCTTATTCAGACACACACAAGTAAGCTCAGGTATAACTTTCAGCAAGGCACTTAATACCTGTTTAACTTTAGACTTACACTTAATTCCCATTTATTTCAGTGAGAATAACCGGAGAGCTTGCTACTACTCAAGTGGAGTAAAATGTGGCAGAATCTGGCTTACAGTTTCTTCATTTTAGGTTTAAAATCTAAAGCTTTACAGTCAACGCATATGGCCCCAATTCATCAAGCACAGGCACATTCTTAACTTCAAGCATGAGAGTAGTCCAGTGTTTTTGCTAATTTTTATGTCCATGTGTGGAATTAATTATGTTATGTGCACCAACATGGAGATGATGTCTGAATGTTCTTACTGATACACATCACAAAACTCATTCCACACATGGACAGTACATGACAGGAGTGGGTCAAGAGGAAGGGAACTCAGGGCTCAGGCAGAGGGTTGGGATATGGGGGGAAGTGAGGGCTGTGGCTGGGGGTGCAGGAGAGGGCTTAGGGCTGGGGGGGGCAAATGCTCAGGATGGAGGTGCAGGCTCTAGGGTGGGGCTGGAGATGTGAGTTTTGGAGGGGGTGTAGGCTTCCCCAGGGAGAGAGGGCTACCCCTAGGCCTCACTCACCACAGCAGCTCGGGACCAGGTCAAAAGCGCCCTCTCCATGGCTCCAGCAGCAGCTCCAGCAGGGCCGGGCTAAGCCGAGGAGAGGCACCATTCCATGGCATTGTCATATCCAGGTTAGGCTATGTGGGGGCTGGGAAAGGGGGCAGCAGGTCTGTGCAGCAGGTCTGTGCTGGGCCAGCAAGCAAAGGGACCTCTCTCAACCACAGCGGGTCCGGGGTTTGGGAAGAGGCATCTCTTCCTACCGCAGCCCTGAGCCCCTGCATGGGGCTTAGTAGGCATCTGTGCAGTCGCATCGCTTAGAAGGAATTTCGGAGTAATCACTTTGACTCACATACGGGAAGTTAAGCATGTGTGAAGGGGAATACTCACAGCCAGCACCACCTAGTGGCTGGGTGTAACTCTGGTTGCTTGTCTTCTGCCCAAGCATTGTCCTTTTTTATTTTTCCTCCACCCCCACAATGATATGTCCTTTACTCACAGACTCATAGACTTTAAGGTCAGAAGGGACCATTATGATCATCTAGTCTGACCCCCTGCACAATGCAGGCCACAGAATCTCACCCACCCACTCCTAGAATAATCCTCTTACCTATATCTCAGATATTGAAGCCTTCAAATAGTTTGAAGACCCCAAGATGCAGAGAATCCTCCAGCTGTGATCTGTACCCCATGCTACAGAGGAAGGCGAAAAACCTCCAGGGCCTCTGACAATCCACCCTGGAGGAAAATTCCTTCCTGACCCCAAATATGGCGATCAGCTAAACCCTGAGCATGTGGGCAAGACTCACCAGCCAGACACCCAGAAAGTTCTCTATAGTAACTCCTATCATCCCTCCATTGACCTATTTACCACTGATAATGAATGGTCAATTAGTTAACAAGATCATGTTCTCTCATCAAATCATCCCCTTCATAAAACCATCTAGTTTAATTTTGAAGCCAGATAGATCTTTTGCCCCCACTACTTCCCTTGGAAGGCCGTTCCAGAACCTCACTCCTCTAATGGTTAGAAACCTTCGTCTAATCTCAAGTCTAAACTTCCTACTAGCCAGCTTGTATCCATTTGTTCTTGTGTCAACATTGGTATTAAGCTTAAATAATTCCTCTCCCTCCTGGTATTTATCCCTCTAATATATTTAAAGAGTGCAATCATGTCCCCCTCAGCCTTCTTTTGGTTAAGGTAAACAAGCCAAGCTCCTTGAGTCTCCTTTCATAAGACAGGTTTTCCATTCCTCGGATCATCCTAGTGGCCCTTCTTTGTACCTGTTCTAGTTTGAATTCATCCTTCTTAAACATGGGAGACCAGAACTGCACACAGTATTCCAAATGGGGTCTCACCACTGCCTTGTATAACGGCACTAACACCTCCTTATCCCTACTGGAAATACCTCGCCTAATACATCCCAAGATCGTATTAGCCTTTTTCACGCCATGTCACAATGGCGGCTCATAGTCATCCTATAATCAACCAGGACTCGAGGTCCTTCTCCTCCTCCGTTACTTCCAACTGATGTGTCCCCAGCTTATAACTAAAATTCTTGTTATTAATCCCTAAATGCATAACCTTACACTTCTCACTATTAAATTTCATCCTATTGCTATCACTCCAATTTACAAGGTCATCCAGATCTTCCTGTATGATATCGATCCTTTTCTGAATTGGCAATACCTCCCAACTTTGTGTCATCCATAAATTTTATCAGGACACTTCCACTTGGTGCCAAGGTCAGCAATAAAAGATTAAATAAAATTGGCTAAAACTGATCCTGAGGAACTCCACTAGTAACCTTCCTCCAACCTGACAGTTCACCTTTCAATATGACCCGCTGTAGTCTCCTCTTTAACCAGTTGCTTATCCACCTCTTAACTTTCATATTAATCCCTATTTTCTCCAATTTAACCAATAATTCCCCATGTGGTACTGTATCAAATGCCTTACTAAAGTCGAGGTAGATTAGATCCACTGCATTTCCTTTATCTAAAAGGAGATCAGGTTGGTTTGGCACGATCTACCTTTTGTAAAACCATGTTGTAATTTGTCCCAATTGCCATTAGCCTCAATGTCTCTAACTACTTCCTCCTTCAAAAATTTTTCCAAGATCTTGCATACTACAGATGTCAAACTAACAGGCCTATAGTTACCCGGTCGCTTTTTTTCCTTTCTTAAAAATAGGAACTATATTAGCAATTCTCCAGTCAAATGGTACAACCCTGAGTTTAGAGATTTATTAAAAATTTGCTAATGGACTTGCAATTTCATGTGCCAGTTCCTTTAATATTCTTGGATGAAGATTATCTGGGCCCCGATTTACTCCCATTGCTGTTCAAGTTTGGCTTTTACCTCGGATATGGTAATATCTACCTCCATATCCTTAGTCCCATTTGTTATGTTACCATTATCCCTAAGCTCTTCATTAGCCTCATTAAAGACTGAAGCAAAGTATTTGTTTAGATATTGGGCCATTCCTAGATTATCCTTAACCTCCACTCCATCCTTAGTAATTAGCGGTCCTACTTCTTCTTTTTTGTTTTTTCCTATTTATATGGCTATAAAACCTTTTACTATTGGTTTTAATTCCTTTGCAAGGTCCAACTCTACCTGACTTTTAGCCTCTCTCACTTTGTCCCTACATGCTCTAACCTCAATAAGGTAGCTTTCTTTACTGATCCCTCCCATCTTCCACTCCTTATATGCTTTCTGCTTTTTCTTAATCACCTCTCTGAGATGCTTGCTCATCCAGCTTGGTCTAACACACCTGCCTATAATTTTTTCCCTTTTCTTGGGATACAGGCTTCTGACAGCTTCTGCAACTTTAACTTAAAATAATCCCAAGCCTCCACCTCAAGATCCATAATTTCTTTAGTCCAATCAACTTCCTAACTAATTTCCTTAATTTATTAAAGTTAGCCCTTTTGAAATCAAAACCCTAGTCTCAGATTTATTTTTGTTTATCCTTCCATTTAATTTGAACTGTATTAGCTCATGATCACTGAGCCAAGATTGTCCCCTACAACCATTTCATCTATGAGGTCCTCGCTACTCACCAAACCAAATCTAAAATAGCATTCCCTTGTTGGTTCAGCAACTACTTGATGAAGGAATTCATCAGCTATCACATCTAGGAAAATCTGAGCCCTATTATTATTACTAGCACTTGTTCTCCAGTCTATATCTGGAAAGTTGAAATCTCCCATGATTATGCAGTTTCCATGAGTATTTACTTCATTAAAAACATTAAAGAGGTCTCTATCCATATCCAAATTGGATCCTGGTGGTCTATAACACACCCCAAGCACTATCCCAGGAGGATCTGATAGTTTTCTTCCCCAATGTGATTTTTGCCCAAACAGACTCTGTCTTCTCCATTCCATCACTTTTTATTTTATTTCTTTACAATCTACCTCATCTTTGATATACAATGCGACTCCACCACCTTTACCCTTATTTCTGTCTTTCCTAAACAGCACATACCCTTCAATACCTGTACTCCAATCATGCCTAGTATTCCACCATGTTTCTGTTATTCCTATAATATCTGGTTTCACTTCCTGGACCAATAGCTCTAGTTCCTCCATTTTGTTACCTAGGCTCCTCGCATTGGTGTACAAACATCTTAATTTTTGCTGTTTGGCCTCACTCACATTCTTTACCCAATTTGGCACGTTGTACCTCCAATATGACCTATTAGACTAGTATCCACCCTACCCTTCCTCATGTACATTCTCCTACCTCCAGCTATATCCTTTCTTACTTCGTTTTCCTCCCTCCCAGTGTTAAAATCTGGTGTAGAGATTACCTGGACATTTCCCAACCGTCTCCCCCAAATTCCTAGTTTAAAGCTCTCTTAATCAGTTGAGCCAGCCTCCATCCTAGAAATCTATTTCCCTCCCTACTTAGGTGAAGTCCATCCCGAGAGAACAGTCCTCTGTCCATAAATGCCTCCCAGTGACCATACATCCCAAAGCCCTCCTTATAGCACCACTGCCTAAGCCATCTATTGATCATCATTTGATCATCATAATAGTCACTTTCTGTGACTCAGCCCTTCAGCTGGGTCACATGTTCATGTCAGCTCCTTCCAGGATATAATAGATAGTCCAATAATGGGCAAGTTTTGAGGATTAAGTGAGGGAATCAGGACTTCCCACTTGGGTCAGGGTCTCATGGTCCAAAGGCTTGTGTCTTCAGGGTCTTCCCCCAACTATGTTCCCTACCCAAGGATAGAATTCTGTAATTACCCCTGCTGAGGGGTTCTTTGGGGAACCTGGGCCTACCCTCTCCACCTGGCTTCAATCCAGGGCCCAATGGTAGGCAGCTGTGTCCTGCAGTGTAAGAAGCTAAATGGCTGTCTCCTTGGATCACTTCCTACTGGTCCTTTCTCTTCCCACCAGGCAAAGTAAAGAATTAAACAGCAAGATGAAGCCTCTAGCCTTCAGAGCAACACATCTCCCATCTTTGCTGGCTTGGTCAGGTCACTGTCACCAGTTGTAAGGCAGCAAGTGATCCCAAGGTGCTCCTTCCCAAGGGTTCAGTGTAAGTCTGTTCACTTCCATTGTCTGCCACTCCACTACGTCACTCCCTTCTTCAAATTCCTCCGCTAGCCTGTGCATACTTTGCAAGTGCAATATGGCAGGGCTGCCTGTGTCCAAGGTACCTTTTTTTAACCCCTTCCTTTCCAGTGTGGAAATTGTACTCTCCATCACAGACCCTGCCCCTCAAAACAGGACCTGGGGAATTGTCATCAGCAGGGCTCGCCAAGCGGCGGCGAGCCCTGCTCGCCAGCCGCACGGTTCTGCGAGCTGCGCATGCGCAGATCGCGAGGCGTCAGCTGTGCCAGCTTGTAATCTACTCGCCACGGGCAAGTAGATTACATGATTTGTCGAGCCCTGGTCATCAGCATCCCATTCCCCGCCCCCTCAGGAAAAAAAAATCCATGTTTTCACGGGCCTTCCCAGCTCGATATAGTTCTCAAAAGCTATGTGGTTGTAAGGATAATCCTTGCATAATCCTTAGGTTGACATCTTTCATGGTGTTCAGCCAGCAGAGAAGGACATTGTCTGTTACCAGCAAGAACGGGTTTCCCAACTAATAGTATCATAGGACAACCACAGCCCCTTTTGCGGTCAAGGTTCCTTTTTGATGACTCACAGGCCATCTCTCTGGGGAAGTTTTCAGTTTATATAGAGGACTGAGTGTTCCTCTTCATCAAAGTCCTGGAAAAAGACAACTCCAAATCCTGCTTATGATACCTCTATCTGTAGAATGAACCCTACTGAAAAATCTGGGTGAAAAAGTATGGCTCCTGGCTCAGACACTGTTTGAACATTCAAAGTGCTTCGTCATCATCTTCACCAAATTGTATTCTTAGGATTGGTGTCCTTGATAAGGTCCATGAGGAATGCCACAATAATAGCAAAGTCTGAAACAAAACATCCACAATAGCCTGCCAGGCCCAAGCAACATCATATCTGTTTGGTGGTGGTGGTGGTTAGAATGGGGCAGATTGCTAAAACCTGCACCTGGAGTATAACTAAGATATGTGACGACTTATTCATTATCCTGCACTTAGCTGGGTTCACTTTGAGTTCTGTGTTCTCTAGGACAGCAATAATATGTCTTGCATCATCATTCCAGTGGAGGCTGTAAATAAGAATGCTATTTTAATACCTCCACATATTGCCCTGTAATCAAAGCATCCCAGACCAAATAGGGTGGAGAAAGATGTCTTGTCCCAAGACTTAGGCATCAGCAGACCTGCCAATGCCCTTTTGTTAGGTGTAAGGCGGAGATGTCGTTGGCAGCTCCCAACAGTTCTAGCAACTCATCCACACTAGGTATAGGATAGGTTTCAAATTTCAATATGGCATTTATCTTTCTGAAAGATTAATAAAGAAACTGGTTTTCCCAGCTGGTTTCAGCACCAACACAATGGAATTCTTCCATTTAATATGAGATTCTTCCCCTGCCTTCTGGTCTAACATGGCTTGCAGCTCTTTTTGGACAGTTTCTTACACTTACAGAGGTGTAAGAGACTTCTTTGTGGCATTAGTATCTGCCCTCACACACCCAGTCATTCTGGTTGGGGATTCTTTGAAGAAGTCAATCACCCATTTGAGGAGACTACCTTGATTTCAGTCACCCAACACTGGAACCAGTGGTGTTATGTGAAACAAAGGATCCTAAAGAAAGACTGGCAGAGACCCCGGAGTTTTTTCACCTTCCTCTGCAGCATGGGTGATTTGCAGGTTTAAACTAGTATAACTGGTGGAGTCTCTGTAAACCTGAAATCTGTAAAACATGCTTTGAGCACTTCAGTAACTCATCCAGAGGGTAGGATTCTATTACAGGAGAGTGTGGGTGAGGTTCCGTGCCCTCTAATGTTCAGGAGGTCAGACAAGGTGATCATGGTGGTCCCTTCAGACCTCAAAGTCTGTGAGTCTATGTGCCAGCTGAGGGACTCTCTCCTTTTCCTGAAGGTCAAGCAGACCACATATCTCCTAGACAAAGAGTACCTAGCAAGAGATGTAGATTTTGCAAGAGAGGAAAGAAATTACCTAACACTAAGGTAGGCCTATAACCAGCTGGCAACAGTGATTGACCCTCAGCTGCTAAAACAAAGGCTCCACTTTGAGCTTAGAGGAGAACGGGAATGGGACCTCCAAACCAAAGAGATAAGGGTACAGAGATTCATGCCAAAAAGACACTGAAGGGAAGCATTACAACTTGCTCATTCAATATAGTGCACAGGACACTTGGGGCAGGAGACAATCCCTCAGCGGGCTGTGACCAGATTCTTTTGACCAGGCATGCCCCAAGAAGTCAAAACTACACACCTCCTGCCCAGTGCTGTCCTGCATTATTATGCTTTCCAAAATTGGAGTCTGAACATTTGCAGTGCCAGCTAACTTATATTCTAAAATAATAGCAAAAATTAAAACAAACCAACCAAAAATATCTGCCCGCACCATTATTTATGGATGAAAACCAAAGAAAAGAATTAAACTACCTTAAGGGATGAAAACTCATATGCCAACCTCCAGCTTGAAGTGAATTTTTATGGCCAAGTTAACATTAAGCCACGAGCACAGGGTTTATAATGGAAACTACTGAACCAGCTTGAATTACTCTGGGTGGTGTGAAACACCACACTATGATATTTTAAGAAGCCACCCTTGTAAAAATGTTGAATATTTATAATGTATGAGTTTTTAGAATTTAAAGCAAACCATGGTTCTACAGAGGTATACCATCAGTTACTGAAGTAAAAGAAACAAACCAAAAAATAAAAGCATGAGAGAAATCACATACAAGAGTTACCAGCCTATCATGAAATGTTAATTATTGGGCCACATTCTGCCCTCAGATACAGTTATTCAATCCCATTGACTCAAATAGGGTTGCACTAGTAGCATGAGGAGAGAATTGGGCACAGGCTATTTGAACCTATGAGACCGCTATTGAATTCGTGTTCCATGAGCTGACTCCCATGCATATTAATAGGAGTTTATGGGGTAAAATGTGGCCCACAGTTAGGAAACGGTTTCCTTTAAAAATAATTAATATGTCAAGATTTCTCACTCTTCTCGTTTATCATACAATTTCAGTATAGTTAAAAATACAAGAGCTTTGTTTTGTCACCTCTCAGGAAAAGTTGGTTAATTAGTGTAACATTGAGTTATGCCCCCAGTATATATGTGATAATATACACCCACACAATAATACACTCTGCCACATTAGATCTTAATTAGAAATGGGCCTGAGCTGCCTAGTTCAAATACAGATCCAAAAACTCAGCATGTTCCATTGGGTAGGGCCCTGGAGCAAGTGTTAGGAGACTTTGGTTCAGCTCCTTACTCTGCCATGTGTTCTGGACAAACTGGAGAAATGGTCTGAGGTAAACAGGATGAAGTTTAATAAGGACAAATGCAAAGTACTCCACTTAGGAAGGAACAATCTGTTTCACACATACAGAATGGGAAGTGACTGACTAGGAAGGAGTACTGCAGAAAGGGATCTAGAGGGCATAGTGGACCACAAGCTAAATATGAGTCAAAAGTGTGACACTCTTGTAAAAAAAAAAAAGCAAACATGATTCTGGGATGCATTAACAGGAGTGTTGTGAGCAAGAGTGTTGAGCGGAAGTCATTCTTCTGCTTTACTCTGTGCTGATTAGGCCTCAATTGGAGTATTGTGTACTGTTCTGGGCACCACGTTTCAAGAAAGATGTGGAGAAATTGGAGAAGGTCTAGAGAAGAGCAACAAGAATGATTAAAGGTCTAGAGAACATGACCTATGAAGGAAGACTGAAAGAACTGGGCTTGTTTAGTTTGGAAAGGAGAAGATTGAGAGGGGACATGATAGCAGTTTCCAGGTATCTAAAAGGGTGTCATAAGAAGGAGGGAGAAAAGTTGTTCTCCTTAGCCTCTGAGGATAGGACAAGAAGCAATGGGCTTAAACTGCAGCAAGGGAGGTTTAGGTTTCACATTAGGAAAAACTTCCTGTCAGGGTGGTTAAACACTGGAATAAATTGCCTAAGGAGGTTGTGGAATCTCCATCTCTGGAGATATTTAAGAGAAGATTAGTTAGACATCTATCGAGGATGTCTAAACGGTGCTTGGTCCTGCAGTGAGGACAGGGGACTAGACTCAATGACCTCTCAAGTTCCCTTTCTGTTCTAGTGTTCTATGATTCATGGATGAGCTGTGATTTTTCAAAGGGAACAAACCAGAAGAATTGGAATTGCTCATTTATGAGCATTAATTCCACCTTTTTGGTTGGACATTAGGAAAAACTTTCTGATAGGGTGGTTAAACACTAGAATAAATTGCCTAGGGAGGTTGTGGAATCTTCATCACTGGAGATATTTAAGAGCAGGTTAGATAGACATCTATTAGGGATGGTCTAGATGGTACTGGGTCCTGCCATGAGGGCAAAGGACTGGACTTGATGACCTCTCGAGGTCCCTTCCAGTTCTAGAGTTCTATGATTCTTAGACAAGTCTCTTCAGTGCTTCATTTCCTTTCTCACCCCTTATCTATTTAAACTGTAAGCTCTTTGGGGCAGAGACTGTCTTTTATTATGTGTTCATGCAGCACCTACCACAGAAGGGCCCTGAGCTTAGATGGGACCTCTTGTTACTTCTGTAAAACACATAAACATCAGTACTAAGAATAGAGGCCTGGTGAGAGGTATATGTCTCAATATAAACTCTTGCAATAGCTTGGAAGGATGTGAATTTGATGCAGAATATTGTATTATATCAGAATAGTCACAAATATTACACCTTGCATATTACAGGGTGCGTCTACACTGGAGGGCTTAACTCAAAATAAGCTATGCAAATTAGCTACATCAATTGCGTATCTTATTTTGAAACAGCTTATTTTGAAATAGCGAGCATCTACACAGCACTTATTTCGAGAGAGAGCACTCTTCCTCCAACTTCCCTTATTCCTCATACAATAAGGGTTACAGAAGTTAGAGTAAGAAGTCCTCCAGCTTGACAGCATTTTCACACTATTTTGAAATAACTTCTTGCTGTGTAGATGCAGACTAATTTATTTCAGAATAGAGCTAGTTATTTTGAAAGTGTTGCAGGGTAGACGTACCCATAGTGTTTTAAATCATTATTCAGGAATCCTGCAGATTTTTTACAAATAATTATTATTCTCATGTTACTTTCCCCCATGCTTCTCTCATCTTACAGATTAAATGAAATAGGGTCATAAAGCATAAAGATTTACTTAAAATAAGAAATGTTAAAATAAGATAAATGTCAAGAACGCCTAAGTGATATAGATGATTTAGTCCATGTTCAAAAGTGACTTGGCACCTAAGTCTTCTACATTAGGGGTTTGTACTGGTGTAGCTAAACCAAAAGCTAAAACTCTAAAGTAGACAAAGCCCAAGTCAAAGGAAAGAAGGAATATAAAAGGCACAAGTGCCAATGGGGCATCTCACAAAACACAAGTAAATTACAACAGGAAATGTTAATAGGTTCTGGTCCAAAGCTCACTAAGATCAAATAGAGTCTACCTATTGTTTTTAACAAGCTTTGGATCAGTCCTATAACTAACTAACTAACTATTTTTACTACTACCATTTAAAGAATTTGGTGCCAAAGGATGGCAAACAAAGTACCAAAGACTGAAATCCTGTATCGATCAGCAAAATCGTACAGATATGGAAACAAAAAGGTAGTCACAAGCATCAACTCTGCCCCGCCCTGAAGAGAGCACTTCAAGGTGAGAGAAAGAGAGTAATACAGCTTTTCTGACTCATTAAGTCCTTGACTTCTCTGCAGTTTACCAACAAGGCTACCATTTAATGCCAAGTGTATGGAATTGTTTTGTTTTTATTTATGGTTGATACTACTGCACTGTGAACCACCAATGAGATATTGCATGTCAACATGCATGTTGACCTGTTTTTGGTTGCTATAAAGCTTGGCTTGGGGGAAAAAAGCATTCCCTCTCAAACAAGGGCAACCAAAGTTGAATCCTAGTGCTTGTCTACGTGTGTAGTTATTGTGGAGTAACTATTCCAGAATATGTATTCCTGAATAATCCCAGGTGTGGACTCTCCTATGCAGCTATTGCGTTTTTTAAATTCACACACTATCTTAATCCAAATTAATGTTCAAGTGTAGACAAGCATTATATAGATTGTATAATGCAACTGAAAACCCCATTATCTTACTATATCTCCCATTGTGAGAACAAAGCTAATCTACTTGTTTTTTGACTGCTTGTGAGCTCAGTCAACAAGCACGTTGTATTCACTTGTCAAGGAACACATAAGCAGAAGATAAAAGATGATATATGCATCTTAAAATAATTTATTTTAAAAAATTTCAGTGCACTAGCCCTTTTTACTAGGGATGTCAACATGTAGTCCACTGCACGATTAGCCAATAAGCCATGGCTTATCGGTTAATCTTATCGACTACATGCACTCCCCCCTTGCACTTCTGTTATCAGAGGCAGAAGGCGTGGGAAAGCATGAGCCAGTGCTCGTGAGGAGCTGGCTTTAAAGCAGACTCCCTACAAGCACCGGATCCGCCTGCCCTCCCCCACCCCTATGCTGCTGCCTCTGATAGTGAAGCAGCAGTGTGGAGGGGGGCAGGCTGGAGCCGATACGTGTGGGGAGCTGACTTTTGGCCCTCCGCGCATGCCAGCTGCATGGACTTGCCTGCCCCTCCTCCTTGCTGTCCCCTACAGAGGCAGCGAGGAGGGGCAGGCAGCAGCTGATGCTGGGGGGAGCCAAAAGCCGGCTCCCCACGCCTGCCCCTCCCCTGAGCCTGGGCCCGCCGTGGACAGAAGCTGGTCCCTGGAAGCAGCCCCTCTTTGGAGGAACCGAACTGATATAGAGGCAGCTGTGCAGGGTGGTAGGGGGCTCCCCAGAAGTGGGGCCAGGAGCGCACTGGCTGCCGGCCCCACCAGCCAGGGACTACTGAACAGTCGTGTAACTGATAAGACTTCATGCACTTACACGACTATTCAGTTACACTATATCTAACATTCCTACTTTTCACCAAGCAGTCCCAAAGTGTTTTACAAATATTATACATTGCAATATTCAGGGGTGAGGCTAAGAGAATCCCAAGAGTCCTTATTCTAGTCAAATGCTCTTACACTCTTAGAAAGGGCATGCAAACTTTGTGTAACATCCTGGCTTCCAGCAAGTTACCTCCACAGCCCTTGGCTTTGAGAAGCATGGTTAGTTGTATCATGAAAGTATCATTTTAGAGGTAAGGGGGGTTTTAGGGGCGGCCCATGAGCCTAGGCGAGCTAGGCAGCTGCCTAGGGCACCGCTGGCCTGGGCGCCTGATGATGACGTCACGGGGTGCCGGGGCGCCCCGTGATGACGTCACGGCCATTGACGGTTGTGCAGGCAGGGGCGCCGATTGCGCCGCCCCTCCTAGGGCGCCAGCTGTTGCAGCCGGCCTCGGGCCGCTCCTGGGGGGTTTGGTGCTATTGTTCAGGATTTGCCCTGCAGAGTAAACTCTTGTGAGAGACGATGTTAGAACAGTGTTTCTTAAACTGTGTTCCGAGGCACACCGGTGTGCTGCGGAGAACAACAGAAATCAAAATGGCCACTGCTTTTTTTTGCTCAATAGCTTCCCCGCCCCTTTTTCCCCTGACCTTCCTCCACCCCAAACAAAAAATCCTTGGTGTTCCTCATAAGAAAAAATTATTGTTTGGTGTTCCTCGGTCTTAAAAAGTTTAAGAAACACTGTGTTAGAATCACAATTCTGTTTTATCACATCATGATGAAGTGTCATGACACAGCACAGGGCACCAATTTTGAAACCATGAACTTTCATTTCCTCATGGCCAATACTCTCTAGTCTGCCTGATACAATTTGTGCCTGTCCTATAAATCTAGGGTGAGGTCACTGGTTACAGTGCCAGTGATGATATATGCCGTGTTAGTATATATGTTGATGTATGTTGATCTCAGCAGACAAACAAGCTGTTGAGCTTACACAGAGCTCTTCAAAAGAGTTGTGTCTAAACTAGAAAGTTTGTGTCTCTCACCAACAGAAGAGCTCTGTGTAAGCATGAAAGATGGTCTCTCTCGCCAATAGAAGGTTGTCCAATAAAAAAATATTACCTCAACTAACTTATCTCTCTGGTTGTCATATATGACAGTCAGGCTATTAGCTACAGGAGGGAGGCATAAGGCTGGGTTTTCGCCTGAAACAATTCTGTAAAATGGATATTGATCATGCTTGGAAAGAGTTATATAAATTATGCTGAATCACTCAAACAGGTGACTCATTATTTTACGTCACTTAAATTCAGTAGAGGTGGTCAGGAAAAAGAGGATCTAAAGCGAAGGCACAGAAGTGCTGAAGTAAAAAAAACAAACCAAGTTTGGGAAGAGGGCTTGTGGTGAATTGTGTTATGCTACTGTTAACCTCTTTGTTATCAGTCAAACCCAAAGAAAGTGGTGAGTTTCTGAGTAGAGTCTATGGAATTTTCAAAGCACTTGGGGTAAGCTCTAAGCTGAGTTCCTACATTTCATCCACAATGTGTTTTACAAGAGAAGCCTCCTCTTCACAAGAGTTCCCTCTGCATTCCTGAAAAGCACTGAAAGGAATTCAATGGGCTAGAGAGTATACAGGAACACACAGGTCACATGCCCCACAGCTTCAATTTTCAGTGGAATTCATGGAAAACTCTCTCGAAATGCACACCCATATACACATAAGCATTTAAATGGGAAGAGATGAGAGGTTAACAAAAAGCCAACATAGGGAAAGGAAATCAGTCTCACATGAGAGCGCTAACCTAATCACATCGGTTCTGTAACAACAAAAACAAATTGAATTATTGTGTATAAAGAACAATGTCATCACTCCAAAATGGTTTATGTAGTTGGGTAAAGCCTCGCATCAACGGAAAGGCTCCCTTTCTATAGGTTTTCCTCTGATTATTCAGAGCTTCTGTGTTGCTCTGTATAAACACAAACATTCGGTCAGTTTTCACAACAAATTAGTTAAATCAGTGCAAAAAGCTGTCTAGTCACTCTTATTACAGACTATTTTATTTCAATCTAGATTAAACCTGATTCTAACTGACTTAACCCAATCTGAAATATATATATTTCTCATATAGATAGATATATCCCTTATAAATAAGCTCAGATTTTTGAACCTTGAGCCGACTGAAAGAAAAAAAAGTTAGCTTGTAGGATTTAAGGATTTGTTCACCAAAAAGTAGGTAATATTTCCATACTTGGTAATAAATGTACCCACCTAGTTATACTTTTTTATAGTAATTAACTGTGTTTGTTTTTCCTGATCTTTTCTATTTTAATCATTTTTAAATAAAATGTGATTTCATAGACAGCTAGCATTGAATGTGGAGGTTGTCTTTATTTTGTCAAATGCACAGGGAAATTAAGTTCCAAACAGAAATAAAGAAGCTGAAATTTTGAATGGACTCAAGGGGAAATAAAATCTACATTACCTAAACTGAATTCATTTTATAATTATAATTATTACTTGTGAAGTATCAATGTTATGTACGATGGTGTAGAAAACACAAAGTAAACTGGATCCTGCCTCAATTAATTTACAGTTTAATACGTGACGTGAAAGAAACAGAAACCTCTCTACTGTAGCACTTCATCTTAATTTTCATGCATACACATGGAAAAATAAAACAGAATTCAATTTATTTTAGCTCCATCACATACACACAAAAATATTTATCGTTGCCCCTTTAGTTTGAAACATGCCCTATCCATCCTGTGCAGCCCTCAAATCTCTTATTTAAGCTTTTTTTTTAAAAAGCTGTGAAAAAATGACATTATTTTCCATTTACAAAAGAGCATTTCCCAAAAGGGTCTCAGAAAATATATATACACATATAACATCGACATGTAGCCTCTCTAGGGAGGAAGAAAGCATCCAACTGGCATGAATCATATTGCACAACAATGAAAGGGAAGTTTTAGCCAAGGATACTAAAGAAAACAGCCATTTTAATGAAAAGTACAATGGTACCTATTTTCCCCTCTTTTTCTGGAAATAAACTACATTCAACCACCAGTATAGTTATTAAAATAACTTTTGGGTGCCTGGGTCAAAAGATAGTACAGTATGAACTTCTCTAGTCCTGCATTATCTGGTCCGGCAAAATCTACAGTACAGCATGATTTTAGTTAGCTGGATTTCTACTTATTATGGGTGTGGCCAAGCTTCCTACGATCCCATAAAGTTTGTTTACTGCCACCAGTCCTGGCTTTCGGTGTTCTGTGCTGTTATTTAGCTCTAATTTACCCCTAAATGTCTTCTAAGACCATGTAACTAGTAGAAATATTGGTTATGCTGCTAGATAATACTGATCTCCCATGGTTCGGCAAATTCTCTGATTCTGCACCAGTCAGGTCCTGAGGGTGCCAGACTAGAGAGGTTCAACCTGTACTGCCAGCGCTAGCAGGAGACGAAGTCTTGCCTAATAGGAAAGTTTCACCAGTTATATCAGGATAATAATACTGGTATAGATAAATCAAAGTAGTTATACCAGTATAAATCCACAGGTAGATGCTGTCATTGGCTATGTCTAGACTACATCCCTCTGTCGGCAGAGGGATGTAAATGAAGTACTTCGGAAGTGCAAATGAAGCTGGGATTTAAATATCCCGTGCTTCATTTGCATAATCACATAGTGGCGCTCTTTCGAAAATAAAACTGCAGTCTAGATGTGCTTCTTTCAAAAACAGGGCGCATTTTCGAAAGATCCTGTAAAAAATGAGGTTTACAGGATCTTTCGAAAAAGCGCCCCGTTTTCTAGACTGCGGTTTTATTTTTGAAATAGCGCTTTTTTTAAAGAGCGCCACTACGTGATTATGCAAATGAAGTGCAGGATATTTAAATCCTGACTTCATTTGCACTTTCGAAGTGCTTCATTTACATTCCTCTGCCGACAGAGGGATGTAGTCTAGACACACCCATTCTGGCAGAAGAGTGGCTTTTTTCAGTTTAATTTAAATCTCTTACCAAGTGTCACTGAAAAGGGCACTCTAACATCGTAATATGAGTTTCCACATACAGACTACACCAGTATAACAGTATCAGTTTAAATCACACCTTGGTTTATACCAGTATAGCTTTCCTGTGTAGACAAATCCTTAAATACAACAGCAATATGAGATTTAGAAATGCAAATAGATTAGATTGGGCCAGGTTAGAATTATGAAACCCAAGCAAAGCAGACAGGAAATTGTATTTAACAACTCATCCAACTGAAACCTCTGTTTAGTTAAGAACATAGCACTATTCTAAACTCTAGTCATGCGATGGTGTCCTTTATTATAGTCCTGTCCTGTTGATAACACATTTTGATTTTTACTATTATCAGGCTCTTTATCATTACTGTTGCTCACTTTGGAGAGGTTGGTCATGCTCCTCAATATGAGTTAACAGATGCTAGTGAGTTCCTTCAAGAGAACAAATGGGAGAAGAGAAAAAGAAGGTGGAAGACAAGATACAGAATGGTAAGATGAAGAGAAATGATAGAGAGGAAAAAAGGCAAGGAACAGAGTACATGCCTAGAGAAGGGGCATTCCTTCCTCCTCCATAGAAGCTGAGAAACATCTCCACATCAGAACAAAATATGGCATTTTCCTGCTCCCAAAGAACAGAAAACACTACAAAAATCCTTCTTCCCTTACCACCACGAAATACACCCAAGAAAAATTGTGGCAGGTAGTAGGGATGTAAAGGGTTATCATGGACCGGGGACTGCTCCAGCCTAGCTGGGCCCACTGTGTCACCCTGTGGGCAGGGGCCACTCCAACCCAGCCCGGTCTACCGCGCCGTGCTGTTCACAGCCAGGCTGAAGCAGCCCCCTACCTGTAGCTGCAAAACGGTGGCCATGGCCAGGCTATAGCAGCTTTCTGCCTGGAGCACGGTGAGCCCGCTATGTTGCGGGGGGTGGACCACTCCATCACAGTTAGTCCCTCCAGCCCAGCCAGGCTGGAGCGCCCACGGATCCCAGTTAATTGGTTAAATGTAACATTTAACCTGTTAACTTTTTAAACAGGATTCTATATCCCTAGCAGATAGGCACTTCTAATTTTTATATTAAATTTTGAACTGGGAGTTGATAAAGTTCACAAGAAAACAATTTAGATTAAAATATATTTAGGAGCAGTAAAAACTTAGGTATTTTATAGTTCACAGCCAGGAATGATGAGGAAACCAGACCTGCCCCCCCCCCAAAAAAAAAATCCCACAATCCTCTGCCATCCAACTATTGAGTAGAGCCTGTTTTGCATTATCATCAATTTATCCTAGGAGTGACCAGATGTCCCTATTTTATAGGGACAGTCACAGTATTTGGGGCTTTTTTCTTCTATAGGCACTTATGACCCTTACCCCCATCCCAATTTTTCACATGTGCTCTCTGTTCACTTTAATGTAACCTTTTCTGAATGCCAGGGAGAAGTGGTAGAGTGACCTTTCTTCTCAAAACAAGCTTTCAGATGAGGCTCATTGTACAGACTGTAGTAAAGTAACAACCAATACATGGATGAACCAGCAACCACCATTCTGAGCAGTGCAGACTGGTAACAGAGCGGCTTGCCCCTTAAGGGCTGAGGCTAGGCAACTCTGATTGTTAGGACATCTGCGTAAATCTGAGACTTCCTTGTAAAGAGCAGCAGGAAAAGCTGCAGCATGTGGCCTGACAGGAGAAGGAAGACAGAGCTAGAGCTAGAGCTCTAGCCAGAAAGGGCTGATATGGGTGGCTTTGGGTTAAGCAGATTCAGACAGTGAAAGAGTTCCTCGTGTGGCAGAAGAAACAGGGATGAGCGTGAACTTCTGTGTTATGGTTATGGGCTTTATTTTGGGAAATCGCTGAGGATTGTTTGAACAATTTTTGTCATTAAACCAGCCTGGGGTGGAGGCACTGTTGCCCACAAGAGACAAGGAGTTCTTAAAAGGCCTGCTAGAGGTGACTATCAGAGGCTGCATGCCTGAAAAGTGACCCCTGGCCACGAGGGAGTGCTCAATAAGTGGCTACCCCCCCGTAAGACCCCTACAATTCTAAGAAGTCCTGTGGACGATTTTAAAAATTCAGCAGTCTGGATAGATGTGTACTTACAGATTTAGCTGTTAAGGTTGTAGCATACCAGAATATCCCTAAATATACCTGACCCTTTGTGTATGTATGTTCTGTCTATCTACTGAGAGATAATAGAACAGATAGATATCTCTTACACCTTTGGATTGTCAAACATAATTTAGTTGGCTGAAACTACTGTCCTTCTAAAATGCAAAGTCAATGAAATTTGAAGACTGACCTGAGTTGCAAAATTCAGATCTAGATTTTGAATAGCCTCAAATTTGGGTGCGTTTGGGTCAATGATTTTATTTCAGCCCATCAACTGCATAGGGGCCAGCTGAAAAAATGTATTTATTTGCTTATTTGTAAATTCTCATAATCTAACAATTTATAATGGACCATTAATGTGAATTAACAGAGTTTTACTGCACATCAGTAAAGAAGATTAATTGGAGCCTTTTTAAGTAATACAAAAACTCAAAAGCTTTGGAGTTTCATTTGAATTTGAATAAACTATGTGGACACACATCTACTGTGTTGAAGACAATGGTCCTGATTCAGCTGCACTTACTTCAATTTTACACCAGTGTAAATTCACTCGATGCACTGAAGTTACTTCTAATTTAAATCAGAGGAAAATCACATCCTGTATTTGGAAGGAAAAGGGGCTTGCAGAACAGAAATGACAAGAAGAAAAATGTAAATCAGACTTTGCAGTGCTATGCAGACAAGCCTCTACATTTTATTTAAGAAAAGCTGTGACTTTAATAGTATTCTAGAGTAAAGAGATGGTGACAGTTTGTTGTAGGAACCAAGAGTCAAAGGGTAATTCTGGTGTGAATGGCGGTGGGGGCGGGATGAGGGTGTGAGGGAGTGAAGAAGGAGCATTCCACTTCAGGGACTATAATCAAGGCTGGCTTCAAAGTTTACCTGCTTTACAAGCAATTAAATGGTGGATCCTGGACACCAGAACTACAGAACATAAACCTTTCCTGATAAACCCATGAGCTGCAAACAGTAGGATCTGACAACGAGACACCTTTATCCCAGGGTCCAATGAAGCTTTAAGCAATTTAGCCATAAAGCGTGTACTATAAATGACCAAATGAAACTGGATAGGAAACTATTTTATTTTTAATCCTCTTAAAATGAATGTTTGTATATGGGTAGAAACTAAGTTCATATAACATTTTTTTTTCCTTTGAAGTTCTGTTCACTTAAGATTATTCCTTAAAACTAATATTTTTCTGGATGGACATGCTTTGATCTGCTGACATTTTTGCTTGATAGAAGTGCCTACTGAATCAGAATTTTAAATTAATATTTTATTGATTAAATTCTGATTCTAATTTCCTTTTAATACAACTTAGGTTATCTGCTAATATATGTTTGGCATGCTTCTGAAACTCCCATATTCATCAGATCATGTATGCAGAACAAGTATGCATCCCTGAATCATGTATACGATGGCACGTACAATGGCCTAAGATATTCAAGCACAGCCCTCACTAATGCCATTAGGAGTTATGTATGTTATCTAAGGGAAGAATTTAGGCCTAAATATTTAAAAAGAATACAAATTACCAGCATAAATATACATATACTTTATACTTTGTGAATAACATTTCCAGGTTTGTTTGCATGTCCTCACTGATATTAAACATGTCTTTTTCCTCATACATTTATATCTCTCCAGATTTATTTGATGAGAAATCCAAAATTTGAGTAATCTGCTTCATGCACCACTTAAACCATAACTAAAAAAAAGACATAGAAAGAAATGTATTAGTTCAGAGTCAAGCAGGTGAATATA
Organism: Rafetus swinhoei; assembly: GCA_019425775.1. Classification (NCBI taxonomy): domain Eukaryota; kingdom Metazoa; phylum Chordata; order Testudines; family Trionychidae; genus Rafetus; species Rafetus swinhoei. Next base: position 232,319,471 of record CM033437.1, read on the forward strand.
TGTGAATTTAATGTAGAATATAAATCTTCACTAGTTGTGACACTGCTGGATAGCCATGCTATCTACATATCGTAGCCTATGAATTAAGCTACTGCTAGTATAGCAACAATATTATATTGTAGAGATATCTGCCAAAAAAGTAGAGATGTACGTATTCCGAATTTTGGTATTTATGAAACACTAAACTGTGGTCCATCGTGTATGCTGGAGTTTCATAGAATGTACGCTATACTAGGTATAAACCAGAACAGCTGATTTCCTACCCATGACAATAGAGAAACCAGGAGAGTCACAACGACTCCCCTAGAGTGCACCAGTGGCAGTACCACATCATATTGGTGGGCAGATCACAAACCAATAACCTCACCCTAAAATAGAAATAAATGTGTGTCAGCACAGGGTGCTCTATATGAATGCACAGGCATAAGAGGAGAGAAGAAGGGGCCAGGGAGATATACCACATTTAGGATATGTCTAGACAGTGATGCTATTTTGGGATACTTTCGATATCCCAAAATAGAGTTTTCCACATCTTGACAGCAAGCCCGTTATTCCAAAATATAAAGGGTGAGCTATTCCAACGTCCTTGTAAACCTCATTCTATGAGGACTAAGGGACATTGCAGAACACCACTCGATTTTGAAATTCGTCACTGTGTAGACAGCACCAAATTTCGAAATAAGCTATTTCGAGTGTATTTTGAAATAAGCTATTTCAAAATACACTGTAAATAAACTACGCAATTTACATAGCTCAAATTGTGTAGCTTATTTAGAGCTACAGGTACAGTTTAGACACACCCTCAGATGGGTGTTTCCTCTGAATGACAGGCGAGAATCACTGGTGCATAACTTTATTGAAATGTAAGCCAAATTGATTTTAGTTACCCTGATGGAAGTCTGGAGTAGTTTCACTTGTAAAGATGTATGTGGGTGGAAATGAAATCAGAATCAGATACTTGTTATTACTCTGATTTTTATCTTCAATAAAATTACTATCGATTTTTAAAAAACACCAGTTTTCATCTAAGAGTGAATGTTTCTGTGTGTGTGCAAGAGATCTCTCTAGTGAAGAAAGGAGAAAAACATTACAATTCCTTTGGGGGATTTCCTGCTTTAGTTGCTGCTTTCTTTACAAATACAAAACTACAGGGTTTTTTGGAAAAAAAAATGGCCTTTTTTTAAAAAAACTTCCCCTGCATCTAGACTGCTGCCGGGTTCTTTCGAAAGTAAATTGAAAGAACACACCAGTTTTTTCGACCACGGAAAACCTCATTTTATGAGGAATAACGCCTTTTTGCGAAAGTGCTCTTTCAAAAAAAGGCGCTATGCAATGCAAACTGTGCTTTTTCAAAAAAGAGCATCCAGACCGCCCAGGTTCTCTCTTTCCAAAAAGCGGCTCGCTTTTTTGAAAGTACTGGCTGTAGTCTAGACGCTCTCTTTCAAAAGAGGCTTTTTCGAAAGTATCTATTGAAAAAGCCTCTTTCGAAAGAGGCTTGTAGTCTAGACATACCCTAAAGGATAACAGAAACCTAAAGAAACAAAGCTTCCACCTTGAAGTCTCTACTTTGTAGCAGGATAATCCAATAACAATGATTGTGGTTGTCTACTTGCTAGATAGTATAAAACATGACTTAATAGGGGATTCCTTTTATTGGGAATCTGAAACAATTTCCAGTTTGCCCTCAAAAAATATTATCTAATGCTACTTGGTGCTTTTATTTAAAATATGCTTTTTTCCAATAACATATAAAGGATTAGATGATGGGATGATTTAGTGGGGTTGGTCCTGCTTTTCGCAGGGAGTTGGACTTAATGGCCTCCTGAGGTCTCTTCCAACCCTATGATTCTAGAAAGCAACCCCAAAAGAATGATCGCAAATTGCTTGGAGAGGACCTGTAAATTTTCAAGTTAATCGAGCTACATCAATTTACTCCAGCTGAAAATCTGGCCCTACAACTTTAGCCATTGAAAACTTTAAAGTCACAAAAGCTGTCTGGATATAAACTACTGCTAACAGACAGTAGCTTCTGTCTCAGGTGGTCACTACTGAAATAAATCATACCCAATTTATGTACTTATTTTCATACAGTTCCTAATATCATAATGTGTGTCACTAATCTAATATTTTAAAAATGCCTCTTATTTTTACCACTGAATACCTCCTGTTAACATAAAATAACCTGCATATTTAGCTGCAACAGAAAGAAACAAGTGCCTCCAAGAAACCAGTACTACTTTTGGCAATACAAATTTGAGCCCCTTTCACTCCTCCCAACCCTTCAGGTTGACTCATCTCTTATTCAAATATAAATGCACAGAGAGGCTGCAACAAACCCACAGAAGATTGATATGCACTGCACTCCACACATGGTTTAGTTCTTTATGACAAAGCCCAGCATGATGATGCTGGGTTTTGAGATATTATTATTTCAAATATATAATAAACAGGAATTGATATAAAAACATTGCAGTGCAAGTCCCCCTTAAAAAAAATACAAATTGTTACTATAGCGCTTTGAGAGGGAGAGAGATTCACAATGCAGGCTCAGAACTTGGCAACCTGTAAAAGTGCCCAGTCGAAAATTACTAACAGCTGGAGATGACAGTTGTTTTAACAGCTGAGCTGACAGGATTAATTTAAATGCACTGAAATCAAAAGTAGATAACACCTGTTTAGTCTTCCAGGGCCATTCGACAAGGTAGGCCAAAGGAAAAAAAGCAGAGCCAGAATTGTGTGTGTATATGTGTGTAACTCTCTCTCTCTGTGTATGAAGGACAGAAGGACTTCAGAAAAAAATGTCACACTTTTGTGGCTAAAGGGGGGGAAGAATGGAAGCAAGGGCTTGTTATACAATAACAGAGCAGACAACCCCCCTCAGCTTTTAACATCTGGTTCCCATTGCACCCTCCTCCCACCCCTTTTTTCCTCCCTTCTCTTGTCCAAGGTCTTTGACCCAAACCCAACAATGGATAAAGATCACTGGATTTCAAAGCTACAGTTTCTCACTCTAGCATCCCAGCAATCCTCCTGGGTTAATTAATAAATTCTCTTTGAGCTCCTAACCACTAAAACTCCCCCACATTTCTCCTCCCTCACCCTCCCTTTCTCCTGAACTAAAACAAAACCTCTCTTGTCATGACAAAGCTTGTAATTCACAGGTTCACAAAATAAATAAATTCTAGAATTAAGACAGAGTAGTTTCAGGTCAGTTTTTGGGGTTGTTTATTATTACATACTGACCCTACAAACCAATGTAAATGCAAAATATCATTTTTTTCTATGAGGGGGAAAGAGTTTTCATTTTAGCATCTGAGTTATTCTTTTCCAACCCATATTATTTGCATGTGTGTGGTTTGTAGTGTCACACATACTGAAAGTGTAGATAAACATGTGATCCTGGCCTTGGCCAACATTACAAATGTATCTTGCAGCACAGGAAAATGATGTACTCTGAATGGAGTTATCCAGTTTAGGAATGAGGGAATTTGTACAGGATTAGAGTACTACCTATACAGAGATGAAATATTTGTGTCGCCATATAAAGCCTCACATCACATAGCATCTCTATGACCCCAAATGTTCAGTTGATCTACTTGCAGAAATCCCACCAAAGCCAATGAGAGTTCTGCCAGGGGGCTGCCAAACTGAACTTGTAATCTTCATGTTTGGTTGGGTTGAGTCAAGACGGGCTCAAATTCCCGGCTAATCAGTTTCTGCAGCCCTATGTCTAGTTCTGTTCTGTGAAAATGAAAATAGCTGCATGATGAATCCCAAACACTAATTAATTGTAGTCTGAAAATACTCTTGCAAAGTACACAATTATTATTAGACCTATTTTATAAATGGCAAACTAAGGGATATAGAGAACAAGTGACATGCCTAACATCACAAAGGAAGTCTGGCAGAAAGAACAGTAGAAGATAGATCTCCCAGCTCTTGGCCCTATGCTTTTAGCCACAAGACCATCCTTTCCTCCCTTCCTAGGATACCTTTAGGGACTAATAAAACACTGCCTACGATGAAAATACAGCCAGATGGTTTCTGTTAAAATGAACCAGAAGTATTAATGACAAAAGAACAATAGATTTCATTCAACTCTTCTTTTCCCCTTCCACATCTCTTCAGCTGGAAAGAGATGAACTAAAAATACCTCACATAACTATTCTGAGTTTAATTTTTCCTTAGTTCAGCAAATTGTAAGGTTCTCTCTGTTGCTGCCTACCACTGTCAAACCATCCTTGAGACACAATTGGCATTTTCAGTTTTCTTGGTTAAAATCTGTTTTTCACTGAAAAAATGATTCAATTGAAATCTCTGATCCACTGATATCAATACCAGGAAGGTCCCACACTGTACAGTCTTCTCAGGTATAATATTAATGCATGCCAAAGATGAAAACCATCTATCCAAGAGTAAGCCTGTAAATTCCTTATAAAAGAAACGAACAAAAACTCCTGCTGCCACTGATTAAACATAATGGTCTAAATTCTAACAGTTACCTTACTTCAAGTCTGTTGATTCCACTGTCTGGTATCACACAAAAAGGCTCACTTATGATCTTTGCATCAGGCACAAACAGAAGAGTCCAGGTAGCTGCATTTGTAGTCTGATAACTTTTTGGCTTCAAAAAGTTAAGTCTCTTTTAGCATTTAATGTTCATTTAAATTATCTATGAGGCAGAAGGAAATGGTATTGTGTGACGCTATATGAAAGAACCTTGGCACAGCTTTGAGGCCCAGGCCCAGAATTTGACAGTACAGGCAGCACAAGGGCAGTGACAGATCTAGAAATATTTGGGCCCAGAGACCCAAACTGTATGTTTCCTGAGGAAATGCCAACATGACGTCTGAAACTGAATTTATTTGGCAGTTTCTCAAAATGTTATATACCTGCCTTAAATAGCAAATTAATTGATGGGGCTGTGAGATGGCTTCCATGAGATGTACATGGCTTTTTTTTGTTTGTTTGTTTGTTACACATTGATTTGTCTACTGTGGGGACAATGACTACAATATTTACAGAATTTTTATGCCACCCTCAATAGCTGGCTGCAATAAACAAACCCTTAGTGGCACAATGCCAGAGATGGCTACGGTTGAATATCTAAGTATTCCCTACCTTGTGAACATCAAAAATGTTAAGACACTTCTTAAAGTGTTGAGGTCAAACTGTGGCCTGTAACGAATACTCTCTCCCTTCCACTTTTGAATCTCTTCAGTGTAAGTTCCAATGGAGAAATGTCCATAGGATGGATTGAGAAGAAATATGTAAGGCCTAACTTTGATCTCACTTACATAGGTGCATATCAGGGTTAAGGAAGTAAATGGAGGTACACTACTATAAAAAAAGATTAAAATCAGACCCATTCTTTAACAGTCATTCTGCTTGGGAAGGGTCAGTTAACTTTAGGAAAAATAATAAGTACGCTATTTCTCAGCATCTACTAAGTTGCACAATGAAGAACTATTAGCACCTAATTTTAATGAAACGGGAAACTCCTATTTATTCAGGCACTAATCTAATTTCAACAAATGAACATGAAGGGCTTCTTTATGGTTCTGAAATGTTTGGTTAACAGCAAAGGGGATTTTCCCCATTATTTTTCATTTCCATGCACCTTTGCATTCCCAGGTTCTGGTCCAGACTGATATCAGAAATGCCAAGCCAGGCTGCTCTCCTGACACTTCCAAACTGCTTGAAAATAAGAAATCTCTTTTAAAATCTGCATTTAAAGAAATAAACCCTCAGTTGCTATCAACTGCACTAAAAATAAAAATAAAATCCTCAGGATAACATCCCATTCCTTTTACTCAACTCAATTTTTGCTTTTACAAGCCTCAAAAAATCTAATTACATTCCTAACCATTCATTTCCATGAACAATTCGCTTTTTAATTTTTGTTTTTGTTGTTTTGTTTTGGTTGTTGTTTTTAACTGTTATTTCAAAGTTTTCAGTCTACCAAGCACACAGCAATAATTGTTGTTCTGTTCTGCTAATGATAGATTCCTCTCCTTGTATAAAATAAGCAGCAGTTTCTTCCCTGCTTTTTATTTCTTTACACAACTCAGAGGCTCAAAGAAGATAATTACAAACAATGCCTGAAGAATGGTTCAGTTAATGTTAATTTATACAACAAACTAATTACTACCAAATGGTAAAAAATCACATGTGGAAGTTCCTCTCTCCCACGCACACAGCTAAACCAGCAGCCATCTGTCTCAGCTTGGGAGCTCTCTGTGACAACCAAGGAAGACAAGGGAAAGGATAGATCCGGATGCAGCAGCGGCTTCTTCTAGCATAAAATCATGTTATTCAAACACCAGGCTCTGTACACAGCTGATCTGAGCACTCGTTTATTTATTTATTAATAATAATAAAACCCTACACATATCTATTTCTATCTCTCGTTCTTAAGATAGATTCAAATATACTGCTATTAATTTTAATTCTTCCTTCTGACAATTTCTTGTTTGGTATGCTGTACAACATGTGTCACATACTATTTCTCAGAAAGCTCGCATTCAGATGTTCTTGGAGTTTGCTAGTCTCTGTTGCAATTTGTGCTTTCACCATACTTCCACACCCTCACCTGCCCAGCTACCTGTAAAAGTGGTTTCTTCCCAAAACTAAAGAAAATAAATGTAGTACAATTATTAAACACTTTAATTGGACCCTCATTATAAATTAATGTGGAAAAAATAGCTGGGGACTATCCGTAAGTCTTTAGTCACACAAAAGTCCAACTGCCTTCAATGGGAGTTTTGCCCAAGTAAGAACTTCCATTCTAGATCCTTTACATCAATCAGAATCCAGGTATTTTGACTGTTAATTATTCTCTGATTAGCTTGCATCTAGTGAAACAAACTAAAGAGAAAGTTCTCCCCAACCGCTATATAGAAAATCTCAACTCCAATATTCCTTTCTCCCTATGAGCTCAGAACTTCCACTGTCATCAAAGCGAGTGCTGCACATTTAGAGGAACACAATATTAGAATTTAGATCCACCATATGCATTGAAAAGGAAAATGTTGCCTGATAGCAAAAAAACCTTAAAACCCTTATACACACACACTCAGGCTGTGTCTACACTACAAAGAAAAGTCAAAAAACGATACGCAAATTGCGAACCACAATTTGCGTATCTTTTTCTGCTTTTCTTCCGAAAGAGGCTTTTCCAACATTTGGCCCATTTACATGGGGCCAAATGTAGGAAAAAAACCCCTCTTTCAGAACATCCCATCTTCCTCTTAAAACAAAGTTTACGGGGATGCCAAAAAAATGTGTCTGCTTTTCTGAATTTTTTTTTGGACAAGCGGACACATTCCTTGGCACTGCAGAGCTTTTCTGGGATACCTCTCATATCCCAGAAAAGCTCTGTAGTATACACACACACGATTTTATTTTGGTCTGAAATAATCACAAAGAAGAAACAGGGTAGTGTAACACTCTAAATATTGCTGTAATTAATATTCATTCAATAACAGGAATATTGCATTTTGTATGGCTCTGGATATCTTACAAGAGACAAGCAAAGAGAGGTCACAAGATGCTCTACATAACCCAAACAATAACATCCAGCTATTATCTATAGTCTTTTAAGAGTATTATAAACAACATTAAAATCAAATACGAATGATTCTTACAAATAAACAAGCAAACATTTTCACTAATGTGAAGGAGAAAAGCAATTTGCCCTAAATTGGTATCTCTTGCTTTTCCTCATCCTTCCTCTTTCAAAAAAAGACTATGTTACCATGAACTGGCATGTATATAAAGTCAGGCTTGGAGATGAAATGTCAGTGTCTTTCTAAGGCCTATGCTATCAAAGAATAGCTGGCTATTACATTTTAATCTCCCCTCCCGTACTGAGGGAAAAATCATATGTTCAGAATGGACTCACCAATCCCACAATACAAAGAACTAGACTTTGTTTAACAAGTGAGTTATGATTACAACTACTTTCAACAAGTAGCTGGTGTCTGAAATGAAGCGAGTGCTGTATCAGGAAGTGGGATACAACAACAACAAAAAAAGGGTCAGACTAACGAACATATTATAAATAAAAAATTCTGCATGTGAGGCGGTGCTCTGGCCATCTTTGGGTTCTGACTGACATCTGCCCTACCTTCATCTTTGTCACCCTGCATAGCCTCACATTGCATTCACAGCCAAAAGTCTGCCTCTAATTTTAGTTCCTACTCCTGGCACATGTTGTGTCCCAGATCACTGAGAGCCTTGAATTAATACACCAAGACACAATATTAAGCTAAATAACTAGCAGCTTTATTGAACTCACAGGAGATGTGCTTGGAATTGTCTAAACACTCCCAGCATCCTGTCCCGGCATGCACCATGTTAGTGAAAAATCTGGGGGTTCCTCTATTTAGACTGTCCCAAAACTCAATCAGGAACACAAGTTGCAAGATTGTGTCAGAAGGGGAAATTTCAAGACTATTATAGCATATATTTTATTGAAGTCCTTTTAGAACATTGTATTAGAAGGGTCAATAAAATGTTTCATCCTTTGCTTTTCCCAGGATGGGGGTCTGCTCCTTCAAGAGCAGAGGATCTCTTGGAGAAGAAAATGAGCGAATAAGATTTTTTAAAACATTAAGGCTTGCACTACATTTCATTTGTTGTCCTTTAAAAATAAAAGGGGGGATGGTTAGTGGACTCCATTTAGTTTCAAGCGGGAAAACATTTGCTTCACAAAAGTCACCATTACATGTCACAACAAATTATTATCTGAAAAGGAAAAGATGAAATAGATCTACTTCCTGTCCTGCTAGAGGGAAGTGGCTAGGTCGGCATGGTGGAAGCTTGCAGTGCTACAATCCATACAGCCTTTCCTACTGATAAACTTCACCATCCAACATTGTCATTTCCAGAACAAAATTACCTTAAAAATAAATAAGGAGTAACCCTATAGACTAGCTGGCTCATTTGCTGTGCAGAGTTCAGTGACATGAGACAACATCTACAATTTTGCTATCTTTCTGCAATGGTCTTAAGTATGCCACCATATTTCAATACTGTAGAATTAAGGAAAGTCATAGAAAACTGGGAAGAAAATAAATGGTTAGTTAACTGGTCAATAAAGAGGATAAGATCCTACCTACTGTTATGAGCTAATAGAATTAGGCCAGCTCTAACAGGTGGTTAAGTCAGTATAACTACATTACTCAGGGATTTGAGAAATCCATCCTCCTAAGTGACATTGTTATTTCGACCTAACCCCTTGAGTAGACAGTGCTATGTTTACAGGAGAGCATCTTCCTTTGACATAGCTACCATCCCTCAGGGAGGTGAATTAACTACACCAGTGAAATAAGTTCCACTACACTATATATGAGGATAAACCCTTAGTCTTTTTGGAGCAGAAATATAAGGCCCTAGTTTCCTGTGCATGATTTATCTGATAATACTTCAGTTTGTTACCAAATGATGCCCAACAATAGGATTTTAATTTCAGAGACTGGATTGGCTTGGTTCAATTTGTAAGGGGAGTATGCAATGTACCTGGATGCCAGTCCTATACGCCAAAAGCTTCACATAAGCTGTGAATCAATTAGATAACTTAGCAAGGAGAAGCATTTAAAAGACAACAAAAATCAACTAAATTTGAGTGAAATGTCTCCATATTTAGTTAAACTGCCTCACTGATTTAAATTGAATATTAGCTTAGTGTGGAATCCAGAATTGTAGCATCTGAAATTATTAGCCAGACACTGATGTTAAGTAGGTAGCTAGAGAACAAAGTTTTATTCAAGCTTAGAGCATAGATATATTAGCAAAAGATATACTAGCTGTATGGACTGTATGGCCCCTTATATACCTGGGAGTGTATTAAATGAGGAAGAGAAAGAGAAGACTGTGGTTTGTAACCTATCCTTTAAATCAGCTTCTGTACCTAATGACTGGAAGATAACTAATGTGACACCAACATTTAAAAAGGGCTCTAGAGGTGTTCCTGGTAATTACAGACTGGTAAATCTAACGTCAGTACTGGGCAAATTGTTAGACACATAGATGAACAGAATTTGTTTCTGTAAAGGGAAGTCACGCCTTACTAATCTACTAAAGTTCTTCGAGGGGGTCAACAAACATGTGGACAAAGGGGATCCAGTAGATATAGTGTGCTTAGATTTCCAGAAAGCATTTGACAAGGTCCCTCACCAAAGGCTATTAAGTCAAGTAAGTTGTCCTGGGATAAGGAAGGTCCTCTCATGGATTGAGAACTGGTTAAAAAAGACAGGAATCAAAGGGTAGGAATAAATGGTCAGTTTTCCATCATTTGGTAACTGGCGGTGTCCCCCAAAGGTCTGTACTGGGACCAATCTTATCCAACCTATTTATAAATGATCTGGAGAAAGGGGTAAACAGTGAGGTGGCAAAAATTTGCAGGTGATACTAAACTGCTCAAATAAGTTAAGAGCAAAGCAGACTGTGAAGAGCTTCAAAAAGATCTCACCAAACTAAGTGGGCAACAAAATGGCAGATGAAATTTAATGTTGATAAATATAAAGTAATGCATATTGGAAAAAATAATCCCAGCTATATATACAATATGATGGGAACTAACTTGGCTACAACTACTCAAGAGAAAGATCTTGGAGTCATTGTGGATAATTCTCTGAAAACATCCAATCAATGTGCAGCGGCAGCCAAAAAAGCAAACAATGTTAGGAATAATTTTAAAAGGGTTAGAGAATAAGAAAGAATATCTTATTGCCTCTATATAAAACTATGGTATGCCCATACCTTGAAGACTGCATACAGACATGGTCACCTCATCTCAAAAAAGATATATTGACAGTGGAAAACGTTCAGAAAAGGGCAACAAAAACTATTAGGGGTTTGGAACGGGTCCCATATGAAGAGAGATTAAAAAGACTGGGACTTTTCATCTTACAAAAGAGGATATTAAAGGGGGGATATGATAGTGGTCTATAAAATCATGACTGGTGTGAAAAAGGTGAATAAGGAAAAGTTATTTACTTGTTTCCATAACATAAGAGGTAGGGCTCACAAAATGAAATTAATAGGTAGCAGATTTAAAACAAGCAGAAGGATGTTTTTCTTCATGCAGTGCATAGTTAACCAGTGGGACTCCTTGTTAGAGGGTGCTGTGAAGTCCAGAACTTTAACAGGGTTCAAGAAAGAACTAGATAAATTCATGGAGGTTAGGTCCATCAATGGCTATTAGCCAGGATGGGTAGGAATAGTGTCCCTGACCTCTGTTTGTCAGAGGCTGGCAATGGATGACAGGAGAGGGATCATTTGATAATTCCCTGTTCTGTTCAGTCCCTCTGGTGTGTTCGGCATGGGCCACTGTTGGAAGACAGGATACAGGGCTAGATGGACCTTTGGTCTGACCCAGTATGGCCGTTCTTATGTTCAGACAACAGTGACATCAGCAGCTCTGAGATATTACCATTGCAGAAACATACTTTAAAATATTTGTACCTTTTTTTTTATTGATTCCTGACACTGCAATGTGGGAGGTGCAATGATTAGTTTTGGAGGTGGGACGAGTGGTATGTGCACAGGATTATGAGAACTCTGAGTAAAAGACCAAAGATATTCTCCTTGAAATCTGGTTTCTGAAACACATGACTAATCTAGAAATCAAAACATACCAGGAAAACTGACCCATCTTGGGTAACTTGATAAGTACTTGGGCACCAGTAGTAATTTGGGAATTACACAATGTGTTTAGATGCTTAAGCCATGGTTAGTCTCTCACGTGCAGAGGGATATGTTGATTGCCTCTTTGAGGAATGAGAAAGAAATACCACCAAAGTCACGTAGACAGACTGGGCCTCAGGGACTGCATCTTCTTCTGAATACTTAAGAAAGATTTATGGGTCATGGTCAAGTGTTATGTCTCACACACAATCAATAGCCTGTGACGGCAAGCATGGAGAAAGCATTCTCATGTTTCTCAGTAATGTTACTACTTTTTATTATTTAGGAGTAACAATAGTAGCATTACTACTATATGTATTATATTAAAGCAGGGATGGGCAATAATTTTTGCAGGGGGGCAACTTCATTAATTTTGCAGGAGGGGCAACTAATGGTCATGGGCCGGCTCCAGGTGCTCCCCTCCCCACAAAGGGTGGGGCCTTGGGCAGAAGCGGTGGGGCTGGGGCTAGAGAAAAAGAGTGTGTGAGTGTGAAACACAGACACTCTGTGAGAGACAGATTTTGTGACGCCGATTGAGTGTGTGTGGCAGAGATGGGAGAGTATGTATGGCAGTGTGTGTGGGGCACAGACAGGGTGTGTGAGATAGTGAAATAGAGTGTATGTGCTGGCTGCTGCTGGGTCAGTTTCTAAGAGAAGCCACACGCTGTCTCTTTAAGACAGGGAAAGCTGTCCTGCTCTGTTGTCTCTCCCCTTCCCTGCTCTGCAGAAATGGGGGTGTATGTGTGAGAGAGAGCATGAGCACTGAAATCTTAGAAACCGTGCGCTGCCTCTTAAAACAGGCTCTGCTGGGTCACTTACCATCCATGCTTCAGATTGGAGAAGCTCCACCGTGTGTCTCCCTCTCCCCAACCCCTGCTCTGCAGAGATGGGGTACAGGGCCAGGGGGACACCCTGACTTCAGCACTGCCCTCTCCCCTCCACTCTAGCCCCTGCAATCTCCCCCCACCCTGCACAGTTAGCAGGAGAATCCTGGGATCTCATATCCTACCCAAATATCTTGAATTACAATAGTGGTACAAATGCCATACCATCCCGAAAATGTCCTACTTCTTAGTGACTAAAGAAACATGCTACCTTATAATTCTCTTAATAGTAATAACTTGAGGAATAAATATGGTCACTGGTCACAGAGGCATAACAAAACCACTACTACCACACTTCAGACTCTTCCTCAGATCCTGCACTGGGTCAAATCTCGTTCTCTAGCCCCAGCACTGCACAAGGCTTCCACTGAAGTCAATGAGAGTGGGGATCATGCATTCAAGGGCAGAATTTGGCCCACAATGTTGTTGTTAAAGCGTTTATTTACCATCCCTCCCCCCACTTAGAAATTAATCAAAATGAGATCTCTCTCAAGCAAAATTAATCTAAATGTAAGCCATACTGCTCATAACAGGGAGGCTAGGAATTCAACTTCAGTTGGATGGTCTTCTCTGTCTCAGACTCACAACAGTAACAGGGAGAAAAAGGCAGGAGGCTAATTCATGCACAGGATTTGGCCTACGAGAGGCCTAATAGAGTAGAATCCAGTAAGAATGACAAAAGGTGTGGGTTCCCCCTTTAAACAACATCATTGTTGAGACATGCATTGGCACATCTAATACCAGCTTTGTTTGCTTTGAAATTAATCATTTTCCCCAAAGTTGAACAATTTCCCCTCCCCCTCCTTTCTTTCTTGTACAGACTTAGGAGCAGCCACTCCTATTTACATTGTGTTGTTCGCAACATTGCCACTTGTCAGTCAAAGTTCCATTCCTCACTTGGCAAAGAAAAGAGAACTTTGCACTGATCAAAAATGCTAGGGAAGGAATGGGGGGGCGGGGAGGGAGAGGGCAAGAGAGAGAGGCATGAGATTAGAGGGTAACAAAACTAGAAAGGAAGATAAACAGAACCAAAAAGAAAAATGTCCTTTGTTCATTTAAATGGCTTTCTGCTCCCAAGCCCTCTGCATGACTAATGCTAGGCTGTGGTGTGTAAACCTCTTGGGCACATTATACAAACAAAGCATAACTCGGCCTGAACAAACAAAGGCCTAAGCAACAGTGATTGAATTCATCTTAAAACAACAAATCAATTCTTCCCTATTAATGCCCTAAATACCAGCGTAGGAGCACTGTCCTGTTGTAATAAACAGCCATGTGTTCAATTACCGTCTGTTTTCCCAACTACTGCTCTCTTCAGTAATTACACCATGCAATGCATTCTACATTGACATTATATTAATGTGCTGGGAAGAGAGATCTTAAATACGAATTAAATCAAGGCTAAACATTTTAGAAAGCCTTGCAGAGTTGCACAAGCGCTAACAGCACATTATTTAGCAGGAAGCAAAGAGTGATTTTCTGGTCTGTCATTCTCCACCTTCCTTCCTTGATTAAATAAACAAACTAAACAAAATCAAGTATGAAAGAGCTGTGCTGCCTCAGATGCATGTCACAGTTAACCTTACACATTAGATCTCTAGATGCCCATTTTATCTGAAGGAGTTATGTGCTCATAAGTTGTGTTTCATAAATATGTGCATCTGTCACATCAGCAACAACAACAAAACCCCTCAACAACAGCCAGGTGACAACAAAAGAAAAACTGTGAACAGAAAACTTTTTATACCAAGACAAAGGCAGAAGGATAAAGGTTCAAGAAAAGGTTCCTCACCCTTTTGCAGAACTGTCAAACAACTTCTATTGAATATTGAATAGCACACAGTAAACAGACCAAACAAAAGGTATGATGAAAGATGTATTTACTTGTGCAGGGCTCCTTCCCCACCCTCCCCAACCTTTCTTTCCATTTCATATACACCCACACTGCACGGTTTGCATTGTGTTGTTAAATAACCAATAGCAACCTAGATGAAACAGTGGAAGAGTTTCTATGATGCTGTCAAGCACCAGACAGATGCTTGGCAGTGTCAATATGGATCTTTATGTTTGGGTTATGCCAAAGTTATCAATAAAAATAAAATAGTAATAACAATAATAATATATATATTAAAAATGTGGCAATATGAGTTAGTGCACAGATGTCCACTACTTTCTGAAATCAAGGGTGTATCTTGTTACCTGCTGGGTTATATTTCAGCAGGAGTTGCTATCAAGGAAACAGATAAGAAAAGCTGCTTTCTGCCTGTGTGGTAGATTGCAAGAATTTGTATAAAGAAGCAAAAACAAATTCTGAGGGGTGTAATGACTTAATTCCAGTTCACTTGGAGCATTGGCTCATTGGCCATTGCTGTAGAGAGACCAAAGGCCTGGCTGACACACAAACATGGATAAACTTTGGAGGAATCCATTTTAAAATAGAAGCCGCCAGTGCCTCTAAATAGTTCTGATGGAAGGTTGAAATGTAGAAATTCCAGCCCTTAGGTGACAATGAAGTTTGAAAGGTTTTCTGTCTGGTTAAAATACTATAGAACAAAACCTGCCTTCAGAACCATGTGTATACTTCCCACTGATTTTAAGAGGAACTGCCATGTGCCTATAAGCATATCATAGCAAAAACGTGTGCATCAGGTCATCAAATGTAGAAAGAAACAAAAAAAACTTTGACAGGATTGGGTTTTTTTATTTGAGATATAGTTTACTTTGATTCTCATTTGAGCTCCTTGAGTTGCCTATGTGCACATTCTCTCTCTCTTGCGCGCGCGCACACACACGCACGCACATCCAGAGTCACAGAATAATCTTCCCCTGCAGTGACACAAATAATGTAATACAATTAGTCACCACAGAAAAGTGAAAAACCTCCAGTCATAACATATATAACACAGGAGATGGGTAAACCATGTACAATGACTTGGCCAAAACAACAACATACAAACAACACTGACTCAAGTTCAAAGTTAAAAACTAGCTAACTAATAATAAACATAACCTGCAGCCTTAAATTTAGAGCATTTTTTACCAGGCAACTTCATTAACAGAGGCTAGTGGGAACTGTTATAAATCCCAGCCTTTGCCATACCAGAAACCATCATGTGCTTCTCTGGAAGACAGAGGACAGCCTTGTGAATAGCTAGCTCATAGCACAGACTGGTATCCAAAGCTAATCAGACAGTATATGTTAGACCATCTTAATCAACTTCAAAAAGCCAATCCACATGCTCATCCCAGCTTCTGGCCTCTCCTTCCCCAACTGCACTCTCGCTCATTTGGCCATATTTCCCCTCACTTATTTTCCACAAATAGTGCAGTTAAGAAAGAACGCTGGGAGCTCTTCAGGTCTTGGTATGCTGGGCGCAGGTGGTAAAGAAAACTTTGGAGTGAGCTCTCCACTAACTCTAGTACTGGCCGTGCCTCCTCCGTAAGCAGCTCTTATTAAAAAAAGACCAAGCACCCACTAGAACAAAACCAAGCAGGCCTATTTAATTAGGGCAAATGCTTGATATCCACTTCTTCACATTAAACCACACAGGCCTGGGAGGGCTGATTAATTTTAATATGCACGGTCATGACAAGCGCCTCCGGGGTAAGGAAGAAGAGGGGGTGGAGGGGAAAGCACAAACCCTGCTAGCTTGACAGATAGGTTTCAGATAAAATGTTGTGCATGTTGCCCAGATTAGAATGTTACTATTCAGCAAGGGCTCGAACCTTTAAAATGAAGGACAAGAGGCCTGAAGAACAGGTGGCTAGCTCTTCACTCGTGAATAAATGACAACCCCCAAAAGCCGTGGCACATAAACACACAAAAAGAGCTGGCATACTCCCTCATGTATACTTGTATATTAATAGGCTGGGTCAGAGGCTTTTTCAACAGCGATCCGTGTATTGAAAATGAAGCTCAAGAAGCTGATGGCTTTGCCAAAAATATACAAGGAAAACAGACTGCAACCCATTTAGGGGCATCAGAGGCATTCAAATATATATTCAGTAGTGGGCTCTTCAACGTAGCAGACAAAGGTATAACACAATCCAATGGGTGGAAGCTGAAGTTAGATAAATTCAGACTGGAAATAGGGGGTACATTTTTAATGATGAGCATAATTCACCATTGGAACAATTTACCCAGGGTCATAGTGTTTTTCTAAAAGACGTGCCCTAGGAATTATTTCGGGGAAGTTCTATGGCTTGTGTTATACAGAAAGTCAATGATCCCTTCTGGCAATGGAATCTATGTAAAAAAATAGACGGGGTAGATAATCAAAGGAGTTGCTAGAGCTAGGAGACAGAACTATTAACTCAGTTTTTGGTTAAACTTGATTGTGCTACATTGTTCATGATGGGAAGAGATAAATGAAGGGCTCTGTTGCTACTTTTGCCTGTTCCTTTTGCAGAACGAGTGTGTTTTGGAAAGAAATCTTAATTACGTGACCCACAAAAGTAGACTTTCATCCTAAAATAGGGGGGCACTACCTCCTCCCTACAAAGCACAAGTTCCAAGCCAAACTAGACTCTCACTCAACCATAGTGGTTTCTTGTAAATTTAAGATGCTATATCAGCATCTCATATGCCTTTATTAAGCAAGAAAAAAGAAATCCAAAAGCTATGAACCTTTGAGGATCTAAGCAAGAGAGACTTGGAAGAGAATCTAAGCAAATTTTGAAAACACCCATTGAAACGAACCATAACTATTGAGCTAAACTATTAGGAAGGAATACACTTAAAAACTGAAGATGATAAATGAACAAACTTCACTTTGAGTAAAAGCTGGCAGGGCTTCAAACCAGGCTACCTGTGTTCTAAAGTTAAAGCACTTGTTAATGAAGATTTCAGATACCACAACATTTAAGGTCTTCTTTTCACATAGGCTTGTTTCGTAAACTTTTCCCCCCCATCAGTTATGTGAGTGCATATTTCCATATGGTAGCATCTTTGAAAGAGGTGCATGGAGGTTAGACGCTGGCTTGCTCTACAAGAAAAGATACTTTTTCTGGTGACAGACTGCACAGATGAACATGTAAACCACAATGCACTTGGAGCATCCTTCTACAGCAGCAGGAGCGTAAGGAACAAAACTTAAAAGTACTCAGTTGAAAGGTACCCTTGTTTGTCCTTCAGTAGAACAGCATTACATGTATTTTGTCAAAAGGACAGTGAGGAACCAAACAAAAGAAACTCAAACCTTAACCAATTAGAGTATCCTTAGGCTTTTCCCGAGGATCTGTTCACTTTATTTTGTTCCCACTTTATCAGATGTGATTTAAAAACAAGAGTCTGCCTTTCAAGAGTCTCCCTTCTTGTGCCCATTACTGTCCTGCTTTGGAAACTATGGCTTAAGAAGAGGGAGACCTCTTGATTTTGTTTACAAGAGATGGTGATTTAAAGTGTGATAATATTAGGGGATATTCTGAGTTCATATTTCAGCTAGAGAGTCTGAATCCAATATGGTTCACTTTTACAGACAAAAGAGCTGCTTAAACAACAGCCATTTCAATTACCTCAAGAACAGGTGTTGTGATTTATAATGTAAACTTAAACATCAAACACAAATAGCCTTTAGGGGATGTTCAGTAGACAAAAATTATGCCCAAGGGGCCTTTTTGTCACTTTCTTTCTCACCAAAAATTACATATAGCATTGTAACTCACACATTAATAGATGAGATTGTTATGTTTGCAATGCCTATTAAAGCCCTACAACCATGTGTCCTAGTAACCCTTTAACCATATACAAAGCTATGTATTTATTTCTCTGTATTATTTATTTACAATAGCATGCACAACATGCTAAATGTTTTCTAAACACTCAAAAGAATGATCCCTCCTCTAAGGAGCTAGGGACCAACAGACAGGTAGACAGACATAAGGAGCTAAGGGAAACAATAGGTAATTATTTCTATATAAAATCAACCCCATTTGGCAGCACAGTAGAGGAAAACATATGAGGGACTTCAGTATGGACAGAACAGGGGCCATGAAGGTGAATAAGCATGCACGCACACTCACACCATGTCTGATTGCTGTGGTGCTATACGTCTAGGCATCCATCAGAACACAACAATAATGGAAATACCATTTTACACGTAGCCCAGAAGCAGTCCTCAGAAAGGTACATACAAAAACTGCCATAAACCAAAACTGATGAGAAGAAGAATACTACTCAAAGAGAAGAATAACTCTTAACAAGTTTCTGAGCTGTAAACATCAAGAAAGAGCCGTAGCCTATTGCTAAAAATATGCCTTTGGTGTTGTGTTTTTTCCTTTTTTCCCCCCCAAAAGCCAAACCATGAATTTAGAGAAAAGGCTACCACAGATTTAAAGCATTTAATTTATCACAAATGCAGGGCCATAAATTAAAATACTGCAATCCAATCCCATTAATAGTGCAAGAAAAGCCTAAGTGGCTGCTTTGGTCTTTGCTTTTCATGAACTTGTGTCAAGCTCAGTGACTTCAAAGAGATTTCTATTTCATTTCTATGACAGAAGAGAACAGACAGACAGAGAGTCTCTGCCATCCTCTGATGCCTTAAGAAAACAGAAAAAAACATGTCTGTATCTCATTCCCCTAATGATTTTTAGCTGCAAAAGGAATCCCATGGTCGATAGATGACCCTCAGGGCGAGGGCTTGAGGTCTGTCACAGTATATAAGGCTTCTCCAAACCCACTCCATTATCTTCATTATTGTACACCAGAAATAAAAAGGGACTGACTCCTCTTCTGAAGTCTAGTTAGAAAAGGATGGAATGTTTCATGTAAAATAACATTGTGTGACTTTGGTAATAGGTTTATGCCTTTGGGGACCTGAATGCTAAAGCAGTGTACGAGGATTTTCTGCAGAATTTGAGAAGGAAAAAAGTGCACAATGGATCAATGAGGAGTAAAAATCCACAGATTTTACGTTGCTAAAATGTTCATGCCTATGTGCCAAAGTGTCTCATTCTCAATCAGATACTTGCAAAAGTCAAGAGCAAAATGCCAGGTTCAGAAGATTAAACATGATGGGTGCGAGGTTTAGAACTAAGTAGAAATCACACACACACACACACACACACACACACACACACACACACACACACACACACACACACACACACACACACACACACACACACACACACACACACAAAATCAGAATACCCATGGAAAAAAGAAAAAGCAAACCAACCATCCTGTGTAAATTTTTGAGGAAACACTATATACACTGGCTTCCTCAAGTCGGGCTTTTACAAGTGCAAGTATTCAACAAAAGAATATTTCACCATAATATATACATATCCATCTCTAGCCACAAAATATTTTCATAAAAGGAATGATACTCCTGCTCCTACCACAACCCACACACTGTAATATGTTTGGTAAAATCATTAAAATCCATATAATTTTGAGGGCAATCAGCACCTGAACTAGCAAATACTTTTCTTTTCAATGTCTTTAAATTGGTTTTAGATCAGGACCAAAAGCCAGTTTTGAAGGAACCATCCACGCCCTGCAACTTTAACATGCTAGATATTCCAGGAACGGAACAGATATTTTGCAGCTTGCACTGTACAATGATATTGCATCACGTCAGATCAGTGTCACAATGAATACAGTATCACATACCATTATGTCACCACACTGAAATGTTAATTTCAGGACATCATGACATGGTACTGTGATGTGCCACTGTAAATGTTTACAGAGGCATTACCTGCAGATTTGTACCAGGCAGTTGTAAGGTGGAAACTCTCTCAAACTCCAGTGTGAGGCACCATTAAATGTCATTTTTATGTTAATCACCAGATGCACAACACATGGCCAAAAGTCTTCATCAGAAATCTTTTGGAGATATCAGTGACAGTGATATAAACTAGCTAAGGTGAATCTGCTCATACTTTGTTCTTTGTGTATACTAGAGTGATTCAAAATATATTTTCAAAAGATAGTATGGCTACATAAAGAAACAGAAATCTAGTTTATATCTGCACTCAGGAAAAGTAAAAGAAACTATTTGATTTAAGCTATCACTAGTGCAATTGTTTCTCTTCCCGAGAAAGAAAACAGGTATTGTCATTAATTATTGTTACTAATTATTGTTAATTATTATTCTTATGTATTATTATTACAATCATGCCCAGCTAAGATCATTGTGCAAGGTCCTGTACTTTCAGGATTAAAATTTTGTGCTGAGACATACAGCATCACCCTCTGTTGAGTTATTACTTACATGTATAATTAGATATTGCACATATCTAGGAAAAAAACATGAACTGTTAATTATTTGATTAGCAACAAGCAATGGCTGACATCTACCCACTTGAATGGTGTCAATAAAAGATTAGCAAGACAAGATGGGTAAGGTAATATGTTTTATTGGATCAACTTCCAATGGTGTTAAGGGACCAACTTTTGAGCTACATGAAGCTCTTCTTCAGGCCAAGAGCTCATCTTTATCACCACCAGAATCTGGTCCAATACAAGATATTACCTCATCATCTTGTGTCTCTAATATCCTGGGATGCAGGATATTACACACACAGCTATAACACTGAATATACAAAAAAAAAGTAACAAAAAGACTTTCTGAAAGGGTTAACACACAAAGTAGTTGCAGTGGTAAGCTAATTTTTTTTTTAAGACAACATTGTTTTGTGGAGGGTTTTTTAAAAACAACTGAAAGTGGTTTGCCTTCCACACCCCACAAAGATAAAAATTTAATTAGCCACTTAAAAAAATTCATGCTGACTGGAGCAAGGGGGGGAAGAGGGCTTGCTGAGATGACATATTCCCTCCTTACCACATTTTAATGCTCTTATGCAAGTCTAATTTTTTTCCTAGCCAGCTCACCTCAGTGGCCTCCTTTTGTTTGATGCCCCATTTCCCATTCTCTTCCAACTTCTGAACTTTTGTTAGTTTGCTTTTAGGGAAAAGAGGAGTAGAACAAAACAAAACAACACAACAACCCTCTTTTCTCTTTTTATTTCTGGATGGGGAGGAAACAGAGACATGAATATGGCACCCTCATAATGATTTAACTAGGGCTTAATGAAATTTTCATCACAACCTGCTGTTCATTTTAATGGCCTTTGAAAGACAATAGAACAATGGCTAGAGGGAAGAAAAGATTTTCTGTTGCATACATTTGTAAAGCCCAACATTGAGTTGCTCCCCCCTCCCTCCCCCTCTAATCTTTTTTAGAAAGCTGCAGACCTTTTGTTTGTACTGTATATTTTCATTTTAGTGGAGATGAGAAAATGCATAGACACTGTAACCACTCTCAGCTCTATCTGTGGCCTTTCCTTAATGGAATATCTGGAGCATACACAACTTCCTACTCAACACTGTATTTACATGATGACCAGAAAACACTTCTCTTCCCCATCCACTAAACAATCTTGCCTCTTCCTCACTGCCCCACATGTAGTAGCCAAACTGTAGAAGTCTTTCCCACTCCACGGCACAAGGAAGGTCATGACATTAGCCACAATGTCTGTGGTGAAAGCAAACCAGAATGTTTCAATATATTTAACGCCTTTCAAAAAATGGTTATTAAACAAAGTATTTCTTTTCCAGCAGACGCTCACCGTGGGCCCCACTGAAGAGAAGACTAATTTACAGTCATGTCATGTGTACATGTGTGCGAGAGTGTAACTACACTTCTCTGCTTTTTTGTCAGCCCATTTCCTTCCAATGCAGAAGGAGCTTTTGGGGGGCTCTGTGGCTGAGGGTTTTCCACTTTTAAAACAAACTACTGAAAAGAGACTGGCAGACACAAAAACAGATGATAATTAATACTTCAAGGAAACTATGGAATCAAAAGCAGTGGGTTCATATAAGAGTGCCAAACACTTTGAAAATCCACCAGTTACAATGATATTTTCCGGATGGCTCAGAGTACCGTAATGGGACATGGAGACTGTCACCTGTAGATCACTGGTTTAAATCTGTGTCATTGACAGTGATTGAAAATATTTCCCATCTAAAGTCTGTTCTGTGGCCTCTATGAAATGACTTGGTGTTCTACAGTCAGTTCCTAGAGTCCCGATGCATTGGTGGAGGTGAACCATGGTCTGGGGGAGGCTAGCCTCTAGCCCAGCCTGCCTCTTCTGCCTGAGGTCCCACCCTGCTGTCTGAGGCCCTGCCTCCTTCCCCATCAGAGCCTAAAGGAAGCCCCCATGGCTGTCAGCTGCTCCCACCAGGCACCCAAGTGCTCCCGGCGGTGGAAAATATGCAGTCCCTGAAGTACCACGTGGGTGGCACAGTCCCCCTGCCTAGCTTGAGAGCATGGGGAGGGTGAGCAGTATGGCCCCAGCCCACAGGCCACCCCCCAAACCACCCAATGCCAGGAGGGCAGGCAGTGCAGGCCCCCCAGGCCCGGCACAGTGGGTAGACAGGCTACATGAGCATGACTCCAGCCTCCTGGAGTCCCTGACCATAGGTTGCCCTAGAGCCATGGGGGGAAAAGCCAGTACATGCCCCCACAGAGCACCAGTAGAAAGCAGAAGGAGGCCTGGCGGCAGAGCATGGATTAGCCCACATAGACTGTTTGGGGAGCCACAGTCTTCCCCAGACTTTGATAGCCATCGCCCAGGGACAGGTGGCAGATATCTCTGGCAGTGGAGCCAAAGGTAGAAAGGGCACAGAGACTCAACTATCATCTCCTAGAGATGGGCCCTGAATGTCAGGGATATCATAAATTCCAGAGCAGCACAGGGGTAACTGCTAATACATCTGTTTGCACAGTATCTGTTCCACAGATAAATGAGATGATTTAGGGCACATTTAATCCAGGACCATTCATGATTACTAAATTCCACAATCAGCCTTTCAACCACTGGTTCTGTATTTACAAGTGGGGTTGTTTTTTTCAAAAGTTTTCCATCTTTGAGATCACTGTTTTCAGCTCACAAGTGTTAGCAATGTCAGTAGCGCTAATGTAGATAGGCTATGGGCTGTCGCCACTGTAGCAATCAGCACGTCCATTAGACCTGCTTCTCAGCCGGGCTAGAGGACATCATACTTAGAGAAGTGGAGGCAGCTAGCCTATATACAGCAGAGTAGAGCTGGGGAAAAGTTTAAACGGTTTTGGTGAAATGGTGGGATACTTGTGAATGTTAGCCCTAGTGTAGACAGGACACATACTTCCATTTTGCCAGCAATAAGAGCAGGAGATGGATGGATGGATTAGGAATGGAATAGTGTAGTCGATTAACCGATTAACTGATGAGCAAAAAAGGTATTGGTTAATGCTATTGACCAGTGTTTCTTAAACTTTTTAAGACCGAGGAATACCAAACAATATTTTTTTTATAAGGAACACCAAGAATTTTTTGTTGAGTGCAAAAAAAAAAAAAAAAAAAAAAAAGGTCGGGGGAAAAAAGGGTTGGGGGGGAAGTTAATGAGGGAAAAAAAGGGTCAGAGGAGAAGTTATTGAGGGAAAAAAAGGGTTGGGGGAAGTTATTGAGAAAAAAAAGTCGCCTGCCCCATTAAGAGCGGCCATTTTGGATTCTGTTGTTCTCCACGGCACACCTCCGACTGCCTTGCTGCACACTGGTGTGCCGCGGAACACAGTTTAAGAAACACTGCTATTGACTATACGCATTTAAATGCCGTACCACAGCGGGGAGACCAACTCTTGCTGCGGCACTGCATTTAAAACATAGTAGGAGCTGGGTGGGTAGGCAGCCTGGCTCAGTCCCAGTTTGCGTCGGGTCCGGGACCTACCCCCCACTACATCTCTGCATTTAAAATGCAGTAGGAGCCAGGCTAAAATGTAATGCAGAGGTGCAGCAGGACTTGGTCCCTGACCTGGCACAAGCTGGGACTGAGCACTTTAATTGCCTTCCCTTATCGACTAATCATGTAGTCGATAAAAATTCTATTGACTACACGATTAGAAAACTACCCTTTTCCTAACACCCTTAGGATAGATATCCAAAATTGACAGAGCCTGGAAGAATGAAAATGAAATGTTGGTCCATTTCCCTGGCCTTACCTTCAGGCTCATTTTTTATGAGTTCTTCCATTTTTCTCTGCTTTAAGGTGTCTACAACATCCGCTAGGCTGCCTTTACGCCTTTCAGGAGTTCCCAGGGCCGTGCTGGACAATGACTCTCCACTCTGACGCCCACCTTCTTCTGCCTTCAAGGGTGAGGTAGATGAGTTGTGCGGGGCAAATGAAGACATCACTTTATTGCCATCAACTTCCTGAAAGAGGAGAAACATGAGATGAAACTTGAAAAAGAAGAAAAGACAGAAAGAAATGAAACCCCTTTGTTCTTGGAGTTCATTGCTGTTTGTTCTTCTGGCGAAACCTTTAAAAAGAAATGCAATGCTTCAAAACCACCCAGAACAAAGTCTCTTGGTAAAGGATAAACCAAGATTACAGGCTGAAGTGAGCAAAGATCAGCTTGTAGGAGAGAAACATAAAATACAGTTTTTCTCTAATTGAGGAGAAGTGTTGCACTCATAGGTTTTCTAATAACAATGGTATTGATTACCTTTAATTGTTTGCTCTTCTACAGCTTTCTATGTGCAATCTTCAGGTTTTTTTCCCTAGGATAATTAATTTCCTGCCTTTTTAAAGCACTTAATGCCATGATGGCTAGTTGCTGTTAGAAATGAAATAATAATCAGCTATTAAATCCCTGCACTATATGATTTTTTCAACTCACAGTTCAAGTAGCTCTCCCATCGGTAAGGAAAGAAGCAATCATTTTACTGCTTCTAATTCATTTTCTTTTCTCCTCCTCCATCTCATACCCTCTCTTTCTTTTTAAAGATGATATTTTTCACCAGGGTGGTCCTCATGACACTCTCATATGGCACAGTGACACAACTGCATAAACTCCTAAAATACAGGCATAATCTTCCTAAAGTCAACAGGAGCAATCTCATTGACTTTAATGGATAATAGCTCTAGATCTGATACGTACAAACTTGCCTCCATTAATATGAGAGCCTTCTCCTCTGCAGCTCCAGGCTCATGAAGTAGCTCCCTATTCATTTTAAATCTCTTTTCTCCCTCTAGCATGTGCCTCAAGTTCTTTCTTCCTCTGATATTACTTTAGAAACCAACCCTGCCAACACTTACGTGCATAGTTAAGTTTAAATAGATTATTAGTTCCTTCTACTTTAATTCAGGTCCTTAATTTGTTACATCTCATACTATATTATGTATTGTTGCAAAATAAATTATTTCTATGATCTATTTTAAATATTTTCTTCTGTTCACGTTCTTCTCATATTCTTAGCTCTTAAATCTACTAAGTATTTCCTTATGTAGTTGTATAAAATGTTTGATAAATATTTCCATTACTAATGAAGTCAGTGGACCATATTCTGTTCTCAGTTACAGAGCTAGCTGAAAAAATCATGACAATTTAAAAACATTTTTTACACTTTCCATTTTTTGTGAAACTGTTTTCACAAAAACCAAATAAAATACAAAATCCAAATAATTTTCAATAGCCCTCATTTATTGAAAACCCAAGGTTTCAGCAAGAAAATGTGGTTTTATGTAACTGAAACATTTCTATAACCCTTTTAGTAAAATATACAATGTAATATTTCTTGAAAAGTTTCAATAATGTTGACAATTTTTCATAGAATACGTCATTTTTGGAAAAATGTCCCCCTTTTTAAATGAAAAAACTTCTTGTGAAAAAGATATTAACCAGCTCTACCCACTTATATTGGTAAAAGTATAGGCACTTCAATACGTTGTCTAAATGAAATCAGAAGTTGGCTTATCATGTACAGTACTCCAAAAGCCTGATCAAAAGACCACTGGAACCAAAGCCTTTCTAGTCACCTCAGTGAACTTTGGACCCGGACATAAAAAGATATTCTAACTCCAGCTTATGAAAACTCTCCTCTTTGCTTGAGCAAGTTTGGTCTACCCATGGAAAGTTATCTGTTGCTACCAACTGGTTTCAAAAACAGGTAGAGCTAATTTGGATGAGAATATAATTATACTGCAAGCGTAGATTAGATTACAATATATTCAGCCATTGGTGTATATGTGTACTTTACTCATCTTCAGTATACCAGTTCAAGTTTTGCCCATCACTCACACCTGTTGTTAAGCAATAGCAATGTTAATAATGTTCTGAAAAACTTCTTACTTGTTTGCCCTACCAAGACAAGAAAAAGCCAATTCTCTCCTTAGTTACAGTTTTTGACCCGGTCTACACCATCAAGTGGTTCCAGGAACAAATATTGTTAACCAGAGATATTCAAACATGTTTTTGCATTGTTCACAAATCAGAGGAACAAAAGTATTTGCAACAGGGGCCTAAATAGCTTGACTGCTCTCAACATTTTGTAATTATTTTTGATAGATTGAGCAGCTAAAAACTGATCTTGTTTCTCTTTTCTTTTGTACTGATTTAATTATAGCTATTGAAGAAAGATACAGTGAAATGCACGGCAACTTCTTACATTTTACAAACTACGTGGCATGGTCACTGTATTCCAGAATACTTTTCTTATTAAAAATTATATGAGCTACATGTTCAGGGGAAAAAACTGAATCAAGAGAGAAGAACAGTGTTGTGATTAATTCACTGGACTAAGTCTCAAGTGATCTGGTTTCAAATCTTGGTTCTTCTGCACTTCCTGTGTGACCTTGGGCAAGTTTCTCTGCATCTGAGTTTCCCGTTGCTAAAACAGGGATGACAGTAATACTTCCTTATTTTGCTAGGATATTTTAAGGATAAATCTATTAATGTGAGGTGCTCAGACACTTTGCTGATGGGAGGAAGGCCACACAGTAAGACTGAATTATTTTTTTCCACTATGCATTCAGACCTAATAGCTGTGCATTTCAAAAGACCATATATCACATAATTGTATCGTGTATTAAATTAAATTTTAAAATTCCTGATGCAACAGTAAAGTATTTTCACTCTTTGTTGAACCCACCCAGCTTATGTATATGCATATACAGTCTTTCAATATCACATATAAGGACTAGTCATGCCCAGGAGGTTCTTAATGTAGACTACATGTAATTAAAATATGAATAAAGTAGGGTCATAGTAGCATAGTAACATTCAAACCTTTTGGGCCAAGTTAAAGTACAGTGAATTATTCATCATACATTGTGTGATTTGCAATCTAAAAAGAATATTCTCCTCCCAGTGCACGGGGTGGGTGCTCATTGTACCTCTCAGTGTTAATGAGAGTTTCACATGTAAACTTCAGCATATCAAGGTGAGCCTATATCCTCTATCAGACCAGCCATGATTTTATCCTATGATTATTCAGCACAAATGCCTGCAATGCTCAATTGTTGTCTTTATTTTGCCTTACTCACTTCTATTTAATTTCACATCTTTATTTGGACAAAGCCTTTCAGACCTATTACATCTTTCAATGCTTAAAAAAGAAGAAAGACTTCTATAACAACTCACTCATGTTTATGGGGCACATGCCAAGAGCTGTACGAAGCTAAGGAACTTTAAGTGAGAGAATTCTGGAAACATTATTCATAAGATTTTAAACATCCCAGTGCCAACACACTGAAAAATCCTTAATGGCAAGAGGACAAAACTTCAGAAACTGCCTAAAATTAATCCCAATGGAGGAAAGTCTCCCTTTAAATGAATGAGACTCAGCAAGTCTGTCCTTTGAAAAGACAAAAAACACACATTTTACTCAGTTTACGGAAAAAAAGCATGTACCAGGTCCTCTAAATACTTGTTAAGGTAGGAAAATCATGGAAATTCAGCAGACCTCATAAGTGGCACAAACCCCAGTCACTAACAGTAGAAAACTAGATCCTGTTCCTAATTCACCCAGGAATACTCTCTGTCTCCTATGTAACAATTTCACCAGTTCAAATTTGATTACATTTCAGCCTCTGGCTCTGTTAATCCCTGTAACAGTTTTATGCAGTTAGCAGCTGTTTTGTATATGGGGGTCCATTGTTCATTTACGTTGTGAATTGCTTGCTAATGTGTGCTGACACAACACTCAATCAAACTCCAAACTGGGACTGTACTCACCCACACACCTGATGCAGTCCTTTGTTGTTTTCTCCACTTTAGGTGGCAGTCAGGAACCTACAGAGATCCTGCTGAGAAGGTCATTCTGGATGGTCCATTTTCTTCCCTCATCCCCACCAACAATGAAAAACAGAATTACCCAAAATTTAAGCCTTCTGGTTCTATTCAGAAGCAAGAGTCCCTCCGAAACAGTTGTTCGTTTATATGAAAGTTGCCACCTATGGACAAATCTCTTCCAAGGTTTAATGATAAAACAGGCTTCTGCCCTTTCAGGATGAGGTCAATAATCTTCCTTTGTTAATCTTGGGTAAGCTTTACTTAATCTAGCCCCCTTGTCACCTTTGTGATTGACAGGAAAAGTCATGTCACTGGACAATGGACTTATCCTCGCTGAGCAATAGATTTTTAAAGATTACTCAATGCTACCCTTGCTCTCAAAAGTACAAATATTTTGTGGTTAAAATAACTTTATTTATATCTTTAAAATAGTCTGTTTTCATTTTCCATAGTCTGAGTAAGACCCTCTTCCAATTTTAAAAAGGGATGGTAAAATGTTTATTCAAAAAGAACAGGTTGTAAATTTACTCAGTTTTCTATAGTATCTTTTAGCATTCTAAATACATTTCAGCCTCTGCGTCTGAGCCTCTGGATACACATTATCAGCTATGACTTCTCAGTTCCTAATCCAAAATTAAACTCAGACAGACTAAAAACAATGTTTCTGTAACAAAGTTATGGCCTAAGCTGACCAATCGCCAAACTAAATGGAAATTCAGACCTAAGCTGAAACTGTTTGTTAGAACCAACTACCTGTTGTTCCGGGATGCTCTATCTGCAGCATTAAAATGATAATGAGAAGCAGATTTTTGGGGCTACAGCCAAAACTACCAGATACTTGTCTTTTAAAAGAAGTACTAATACTGTTTGGTTCTGATATTTTATATTAACAATAACCTAACAACAGGGGTTTCTAAAGCTGTACTTCTGCCCATTTTTTGCATCTTTGTACGTGTGAAGAAGAAAAGAAAGCCAAGCTTTTTCCTATGTCTTTTACATTAGCTATTTAGACCCTGTCTACATTGAGATTAGGGAGCAAAGGCAGAAAAGGGGGGAGAAGCAGGAGCCAATGCTGGGGTGAGCTGGCTTAAAAGCTGGTTCCCCCCAAGCACCGTCTCCGCAGGGGGCAGGAGAGGCGGGAGGTAGCGGGGACCGGATGTGAGCCAGGAATCATCTGATTTCCAGCTCATGCTCAGTCCCAGACGCTGAACCTATGCTTTTTAAATGTATTAAGAGCCTGTCAGCTCTTAATACATTTAAAAAACAGAAGCACAGGGGGGACTGGACCAGGAGCTAACCCTGCTATGGCTCCCCTGCTTATTGACTAATCAACGGAAAATCCATCAACCAGTCGATTAAACTAAATTTAACATCCCTAACTGGAATACTCAACACTGACTGAAAAAACTAATAAAGTTATGTCTGCAAAGTCAAGAAACTGAAAACAGAGCAATTGTAAAGGTAAAGGATTTTTAGTCAGAATGCTTAGATGTGTTTGCATATTGTTAAAACCTACTTAATTTCAAAGCCTACCGTATATTTTGGGGAAAAGATATCTTTGGTAAATCTCTTTGTTCCTCCTTGGTTTTTCAACTAACCTGTGAGAGCTCATGGTACTAAAAGACCAAGCATGGCATTTCTAGGCTGAAAACCAACCCCCGCAAAAAAATTAAAAAGCAGAACATTCTTTTCCCCTGGACAAAAAAAATTATGGCCTATTTTATGTGTTATAAAGAAGTAAAAAAAGAATCAAACACTCAGACATCTTTCAGATGCTTTGTTATTGTAGAAAAACTTTAAAATTCAACAGTTCAATATTGCCTGCTATTTTATAGATTAGGAGTGGGGTATTCGAAGGACTCAAACTGACCTAAGTAGAAATCCCATTAATTTTCAATAAGAGTTGTACAGGTTGTACCTCTCTTAACCAGGACTGGCAACATCCGTGGTCTGGCAAGTACCATGAATGTTCCTGGACCACAGAGCCCAGGAACAGGGAAGTCTAGCGCAAGGGCAGGAGCGCTGCAATGGGCACCAGTGACTCAGCCGGCAGCGCAGTTTGGGGGGGATGGGTGGTATGGCAGGGAGTTCTGGCCCCAGCAGAGCTCCCTGGTCCCAGTGGCCATGGAGCTTTTGTAGTAGCCAGGGAGCTCTAGTCCCAGCCCCAGAGCTCTAGCCTCGTTCTGGCTCCAGTGGGCGGGGAGCTCTAGCCCTAGCTCCAGCTCCAGTGGCAACCAGGGAGCTCTGGCCCGGGCTGCGGAGCTCTGGCCCTGTCCCTCTGCCCCGGCCGTGGAGCCAAGCGGCTGCGGAGCTCTGCCCCATTTGTGCAGCTCTGGCGATGGCACTCTGGCCCCGGCAGTAGCGGGACCAGCAGCATCTAGAGAGCTCCCAGAGGGTTGGGGCAGCAGAGGCCATGGGGTGAGGGCCTTCCCTGGTCCAGCAAATCCCCTCGTTTGGAACCAGTCAGGTCCCGAGGGTGCTGGACCAGCGAGGTCCAACCTGTACTACTGAATCTCTCTCTCTCTCATGCACACACTCGCACCCTGTGTTGTATTGAAGATGTTGTTTAAAAACTACATCTTGGTATCTGTAATCCTGGCACCTGCAAGAAAATGAAATGGGTATTTCATGATTCTAGCTCACTGAACTTTAAAAAAAAAAAAAAAAAAAAAAAGTAGAATCACCATACTATATAATCATGCCAAAGGTTCATCTAGCCCAGGGTCCTGTCTTTGGACAGTGGCCAAAGCCAGGTGCCCCAGAGGGAATGACCAGAACAGGTAATCCTCAAGTGATCGCACCCCTGTTGCCCATTTCCAGCTTCTCACAAACAGGGGCTACAGCAGGGGTGGGCAAAGGGCCTCCACAGGTTGGATCCGGCCCGCAGCTACCCTGCTGCTCCCTAACCCCCAGGCCAATCAGGGTCTGGGGACAGGGGAGCATGCAAAGTCTCCTCGTCCCCCCAAGAGCGCATGGTGGCTAGAGAGACACGCCAGCATTTTTAAAAAGGCAGCATTTATCTCTAACTGCTGCATGCCTGTGGCGGCCGGGGAGAGGGAGAAGCTTTGCGCTCTTCCCGCCCCTAGGCCAATCAGAGCCTGGGGGTGGGGTGCGCGCGAAGTTTCTCACATCCTGTCCCCACCCTGCCAGAGGTGTGCAGCTGCTAGAGACACACCTTGGCTGTTTTAAAACAGCTGGCATGTGTCTCTAGCCACCGTGCACTCTTGTGGGGGCAAGGAGTCTTTGCGTGCTCCTCTGCCTCCAGGCCCTGATTGGCCTGGGGGTAGGAGGAGTGCACGAAGTCTTCTCCCACTGGGCGCCTGGAGGGAACAGCCAGCTCTTTAAAAACCACTGGCGTTTCTCTCTAGGTGGCAGGAGACGGAGGGGGAATTCTTCTCGAGCTCCCCCACCCCTGGCCAATCAGGGTGGGTGGGGGAAGCACAAGAAATCTCCTGGCCCCACCCCTTCTGCCTAAGGCCCCACCCTTCCGGGGTGGCCCCTTTTAAAAATTATTGCCCAACCCTGGGCTAGACACACCATTCCTGCCCATCCTGGTGAATAGCCATTGATGGTTCTATCCTCCATGAATTTATCTAGTTCTTTTTGGAACCCTCTTATAGTCTTGTATGTCACAACATCCTTTGGCAAGGGGATCCATGCTTTGCCTGGGTTTCCTTTTGTTTGTTTTAAACCTGCTACCGATTAATTTCATTTGGTGACCCCCCTAGTTCTTATGTAATGGGAAGGTCTATGAATTCTCTTTCACAGCAGAATTGTCAATCAATAGTGTGAGAGAAGTAGTCTCTCTCTGAAGAGATCTGAAAAAGATCATGGCGGACATCTGGAACGTAAGAGAACATGCAAAAAACTATGAGTGTGCAAAAAGGCATGGAGGGGGGAAAAAAGGGTGAGTTTGAAATGGATGATATCATTATTCAGCAACAACTGGACAGCACATAGAGTCCAGGAAGGGATGTCAGAGGAAATAAGAAGTTAGACGGGGTAACACTGGGCAAAGCCTGAGACTCTGGTTCTGTAACTACATCCATGAAAGCAGATCCCTCCACCCACACAGAGCTTCCGTGCAGCACCTGAGGGCCTAAAGATGAGAAGGAGGAGCTGAAATCCAAAAGAAATCAGTGACTGGATCTGAGGAATTCAATGATGAAGTCACGGTGGTGGAATAATAATAATAATTTTAACTGAATCATTTTGGACATTTTGGAGAGGGGCTCTCTTTAGTTAGAGATGTTTCTAAACACAGAACTGCCCATTTTCATAGATTACATAGACCATACTACACTCAGGTGAAATTGAATTGATTTTAAGAAAAAAAAAATCTTTTGACTCTGCTAAATGTATGACACATTTGGGAGTCTATGAAAGCAACTTTTGGAACTCTCTTAATTTATCCAACTTTGAGATGGTTATATTTAATTCCTGATATAAAGCACTGATATATTACTTGATATTGGCTTCCTTTTTGGCAATCACTGCTGCTTCTTGTCTTTGGGCTGAAATCCAACATTGTAGTATCTATTTAATGACTTCTACCACAAGACTGGAAATTACATTGGCAGGAGTATGCGTGTGATGATCTAACGGGTCTTTTCCATCTGTAACTTCTATGTTTCTCAACTAGCATGGTCTAATAGTTAATACACAGGATTTGGAAACAAACTAGTCAATGATATACAGCATGTCAGTCATCTTCCCTGTGCTCTAGTTTTCCCATATTAAAAATGGAGATAAGAATAAATAATAATTTATAAATACTCAATGTTTTGGGGGTGGTACATTATTGTTCCTAAAGAGCTTGAAAGCTGCTGCATGAAGGGCTCTAGAGAGGTACACTTTGAAAAATCCCACTAGGTAACTATATGAATATGTATTTAGGCACCTAAATACCTTTGAAAATGTGGCCCACATAGACCTTAACATCTACATAGGCCAAAACTAAACACAAAGCAAGCTGCCAATCACATAAGAGAGACACACAGTGACAACGTATTGGGAGGAGAGCATGTTGTGAGATCAGTATTCCAAATCATAGCATTCTGACATAGGCTTTAACACTATGGAGTCTATCTGAAGAAGTACCCATTGATGAAAAGTATGAATTAGAAGAACTTAGGAGCCTGCTGACCTGGGCTAGAATGACTGTTCTAGTTGTAAAGTATACCACAGGAGACTTACAAAGTCTGAAAATTTTCAGAATAATTAATATGGCTCCTATAAATCATACATTTTCATAAATGCTCAGTGCTGGCTCAACTGGGCTTCCTTTGAAATCAATTTGCCTTTGACTTGAAGAAGAGCAGAGATAGGCCAACACAGAGCACTTTTGAAAATCCCATATTAAGCATCCGGGTATGTCACCGAACCTGTCCAGAGCCAATGTTGTGATCAGATGTGCAAATCAGTATTTTCACATTTGATTTCCTTACTACCGTACAACTAGAAGAATCCATGCTCAGAAGCACTCTAAGATTGCATTGCAAAACGAAGATGTATCAGGAGAGCCTGAGCTGCATGTGTGTAATGTGTATGACAAATTCTTGTATTACACTGGGCTCTATCCAATGTTGCACCATCGTTAGTCAATCAGTGCACATGCTGCCCCAGTGTTTGCTTCCTTTCTTTCATGGAATGCTGCCAAGCCACCTAAATCCCAACTCCACTGGATATACTTCCAGTTCTTTTCCCTACTGATTTTCCATGAGTAGCTCCTCAGTCCTCTCTAGCTGGCAGTTTGCATCTATTGAGGGATGTCTGATGTAGACCTCTCCAAGGCAAGCATGTGGGTAGCTCTCTTTTCTGATCATCTTTCTTCCATTCCTCATAGCAATGACCCATATAGAAGAATGCACCTCCATTAGCTTCCAACTACTTTTGCAATCATGAAAGCTCTTCTCTGTATTGACAAGTCCAACAGAGGCAGCTGAAAGAGTAGGAGGAGCACAATGTGATCAGCCAGCTCTCCATAGACCATCAGTTGTCCCAGATTATAGGCTGATAATCGCTGTGTTAGTACCACCTTTCTTGTACTTTCATTGATCTTCCCTCTATCCACACAAACAGCTCAGATCTAGGTTTTCCCATTGGTCTTGGTTTATCCCAGTTTTCTATATTTGGAGTCACTGTCAAAGAATTATGAGTCTGCCTATTTATGTGCAGTGGTGAAAGGCACATAAGCAAATGCTCCGGATAAACTTTGGAGTCACTTTTGAAAATCTGCCAGGTTTTTTTCCCCCAGTTTTGGGGGCCGTTTACATTTTATCTTGTTTTTATTCAAACTGCGTGCACAGTTTTCCATTTAGGTTTTCATAAAAGTTCCTTGTATGAAGAAACTGCAAATCCTTCTTTTGCATGAGGAATAATAAAAATAATCACATGGATAGTACTGTATTGCAAAAATTTGGTGAGAGTCTTACAGCGATACAGATCTTGTTTAGATCTGACACACATAGTTAAGATACACCTCTCTGTTTCCCTAAAATGCTACCCTCTCCTTCAAAAACACTGGTCTCAAGAACGAAATGTAGGCTTCCATTTGCTCTCAAAAACAATTAATGAGCAAGAGTGGCATTTTGAGAATTGCTAATATGTTAACCACAACCTGTAAAAAACAAAGAACATTTTGTACTAGGACAGCCTTGTTATCATCTTGCTAGTGATCTGTATGGTTAAAAACAATAAATAAAACCCTGCGAAAGCACTTTAAGACATTTATAATCTCTTCCCTGAGGGATTAAAGATCACCCTTAAGACCTTGCTAAACAAAAACAAGACTACTTATCAAAACTGCTTGGTTTACTCTTCAGTTTGTGTTAAACCCTTCTGCTAGTTTGCAAATAACATGGTATAAAATGACCATCCTTTTAAAATATGAAATTACTTACTGATCATGTACAACAATACTTTCTCACAACCTCATTATGGGATGCCATAGGCTCACAGTGACTGGCAGGTGCTCTGTTTCTTTACTTTTGATGTTTTCAACATATATGAATTAACAACATGGATTTATGAATTTCACAAATGGGAAAGTGCTAGGAGATCAACTAGTCCATCGCCTCGTGACCAGGGGAAGACTGTTCCCTAAGGATTAGAATCCAGCTAATCCTTTATGTGGGTGCGTGGTTGGGGGAATGGAATAAGGAGCTTCACTTCTTGGACTATATTATGCACTGGGTGGCCAGAATTGCAGCTGCTGTTTTCCAAGATATCCCTTAAGGGGAGTACAGTGTTTGAAAGGAGAAATAAAGGGACAGGGAGTATGCTATACCCATAAAGGACTATAGGGGGCTCTGTCTCTCTTGTTATTTCTACACTAAAAGCTAGGGGTATTATTCCGCGGCTCACGTACACGTGCTCGTGCTAGCTCTCATGGAGCTAACATGACTGTAAATAGCAGTGTCGCCATGGTAGCAGGAGCAGAGGTATGGCTGAGCTGTGCTGACTACAAATGTACCCCATGTGTATATACTCTGCAAAGCTCAGCCATGCCTCCACTGTCATTATCCAATGCTACAGTGGCTATTGTCGCGTACACTAGCTTGCTGAGAGCTAGCCTGCATATGTAAGCATGAACAGGGGAATCACAGCCCTAGCTCACAATGTCAGATGTAGCTTCAGATATATAATGCCTCTGGTGTGCCTCCTCGAGGCAGTGTTGTTCTGCCCGTCCCGAAACACAGGGGTGTGCTTTAGTGGCACAATGTAGTCCACCAGTACATTCCCAATTGCTTTGTTCAGGCTACTTAAAATGTCTCAGACAACAGGGCTCTTGTGAGCATTCCACAGATCAAACATCCTCATTGCTAAGAAATGTTTCCTAATATTCAGCCTAATTTTTCTTTGCTTAATTTCAACCCACTTCTCCACTTATGCCCCCTTTCACCACACTGGATAGTTCCTCTTCTTCCGTGGTGTCTGTACTCATCTCATCCTTTTAGACAGCACAATCTCCCTTAGTTACTGCTGGGCCATATTTATCTCTTCTACATATTTAGCTCATTCAATCTTTCCTCACAAATCAGCTCCTAGAGCCCTTTAATCATTTCTGTTGCTTGTATCTGAAATCCCTCCAATTTGTTGACATCTTTGAATTGCCCAGAACTGAACACAATATTTTAGATGTAATCTTACCAGAGCTATGAAGAGAAGGACAATTACCTCCTTGTTACCTCCTTTTTTCCTGCTATGCTGCATTTCAAGCTCGTATCTAATTTGCTCCATCACACCTAAATCTCTTTCAGCATTTCCAAGTGCCTTCCTCCCATTGATTATCTGTGTTTTGGATTATTTTCCTCCTGCTGTATTAGTCTGTAATTTTTGTAGGCTGAAACGCATTTTATTATTTCCTAGATACACAATGTTTTAACCTACTTTTATGTTATCTCTCTCTTCTCACTGGTGTTCAGTGGAAAATTTTAATTATTATATTATAATCAATTTACTTATTAAAATTTCTAGAATAATTTCTTCAAATGTCTATAAGGCAACTATAGGCACCCATCCAGTGTACTGAGTGCTTATCCCATAAATTAAAAATGAAAAAGTAATGAAGCAGTGTCCATAAATACATTCACCTCAGACCACTACTACTCCAACTGCTTTAGGGTACAGAAAAATGATGGGCTTCTATGGCATGCCTGAAAGATGAAGAAATCTGGCCCTTGACAGACCAAGGTGAGGAGGAAAAAGGTTCCAAAATAATCTCCCAGGGAATTCCATTTATTTACACGGAGGCACTCCACTGTGAATTCCTCTGTTAATCTCAACTGTGGCAGTATGCTGCTAGCACCACATCTTTATTAAAGAAATTAAATAAATCACAACAATACACACCTCCCCCAAAACCAGTGCACTAACATTACCCTTCCTTCAGTTCTTCCACCTCTTCTCAACCACTATGAGACTACGTCTACACTGCCTCTTTTTTGTGGAAGAGGCAATGCAAATGAAGCGCTCATTAGCAACTTCTCACGCTTCATTTGCATATTCTCTTCCGATGCTTTTTGCGGAAGAGGTTTTTGCACACAAAAAAAAGCAGTGTAGACGTGTCCCTTTTGCTCAAAAATACCCTTTTGCACAAGAACCTGCAAACCTCATTTTTTGAGGAATAAGGGTTCTTGTGCAAAAGGGTATTTTGCGCAAAACAGACACGTCTACACTGCTTTTTTTTGCGCAAAAATCTCTTCTGCAAAAAGCATCGGAAGAGAATATGCAAATGAAGCACGAGAAGTTGCTAATGAGTGCTTCATTTGCATTGCTTCTTCCACAAAAGAGGCAGTGTAGACGTAGCCTGAGAGTGCTCATATTCAAACCCATTAGAATGTTCAAGTGAAAGTTTGTGAAACAGTCCATTAAACGTTTTATTCACCTGCAGATTATCATATCTACTTATAAAAAAAAATCAAGTTGTTTCATATGACTTGCTCGTTATAAACCCATTGGTTGAAATTTTCAAAGTAATGCCAAGGCTTTAGCCACACATCTATTACGCTACACATTTTGCCTATAAAATTAATGGAAGACACGTGGCTAAATTCCCTGCAGTGCTTTGAAAATTTCAGTCACATTGAATAGTGTTCATACTCCATTATCCTCTAGACGTTTGTTTACATATTTGTTCCAGTGTTTTATTAAGAATTACAGGGAGTATGTGATGACAATTGCCAGAATCACACCATACTGCTCATTCCCTACTCTCCGTTTGGAAGACTAGAACCTCCCTCCCCCACCCTTTTTTTAGAAACAATTTTCTGGAAGCCCCTAAGTTCTATATGGTCCAGAATCTGATGAACTTATTCAAGATGAGGAACATTTACTTCATGAAACACCCCTCTGACTCCAATGGACAGTATGGAGTAAGGTATTGCTCAGTGTGAATAGGACGACCAGAATCCAAGACTTTTCAAAAGTAGTTTCCAGAGGTTTAGAAATTTGTTAGTTCACTCATTCAGTCCTTGAGATGACCTCCTCCAGGCCTCTGGATTCATGGATTTTCTTACCTGCTTTTTATCAAGATCCCAAATAATCTCTAATTGCCTAATACTTATTTATCATATATTTTTCGTAAAAGAATTATTTATAAGGACAATTCCGTAATTTATCCTTTTCCATTGAATCGCTCTTTTCATCCCTTTTCACATTTAATGCACCTATTTTCTCTTCAGGATTTCTTCTCCCTCCTTCTCCTGCCTAACTCCCAATATATATTTTCTACTAACTGAATTCTCATTTTATCAATTATTATTACTCAATCCTAGAGAAACTTAATTGAAAAAAGAATTTAAGGTGTATGTGAAAACTTCAGGGATGGCAATTTGGGAGCAATAAGGCCACGTAAGAACTGTTATAAGATGTTTAGAATCTATTATAATGAACATGGGATAAAATCATGCATTTATAGACAGATGGCAAGGTAAAATAAATATGTATGATAGGATTTAATGATACTAATTGGTGTTATGCTCTTATAAGAATGTTTAACAAAAAATAAAATGTTAAACAAAAAATAAAAACACAAAGAAAAGAAAACATTTAGCGCTTGCATGGCATGTATCATCTATGTTCTACACCAAGAACATTAATTAACCCTCACAAATTAGTCCTATGACAGATCACAGACAGAACAAACAAGGAAAAAAGGTGAAATGACTTGCGTAAGACAGTCAGTAAGTCAGTGGCAGAGTAGATTTACATTAGAGATTTCCTGAATATTTACCTGATGCTCATTCCTCTACCATGCATAAGGATTGAAAAGTATGAAGGCCTTATACACAGCAGTTAGTTTAACCCAAGATGCATAAACTTGTGGAAATTCTGATTTAAAATTGACTCAGCTCACCTCATCAGGTTTCATTCATAGTTCATCCTTTCTCTACACCTTTAAGTCATAAGCCATAGCATATGTGGTCTTTATATCAAGGGACCAAGCAGTGAGATAAAATTACACAGTCATGATTTGGCACCCCAATTAAGAAATTAATTTTTCCAAAATATTATGGGGATGACAATTCTAACCCACCTCCACCCATCAGCTTCCAAAAATCACATCGAGAACCACAAATGCTTTCTTATCATTTTTATTTTTGAGGCAGATAAACTTCTACAGAGAAAAAGCCTTTTCAGCCCATCATAACTGATTATGTCAATGACACATGTTGCTTACCAATTACTCTCTGCCAATTTAGCATTTCATGCAAATAACAAAAGCTATAGCAAACATGATAGCAAACAGGTATTTTACTAAAGTCATACCAAACTAGCTAACGTAGGAAAGGGATGAATAACTTTTTCTGGAATTAGCCTCTCTTCCCCAATTTTCTCCTTGAATCATTGATTTCTGAGTATTCACGATAGTTCTCAGTCATCATGGAGTGATGCTGCCTCCGTGTTAAAACCCCTCCCCCCAAAAAAAGCCCTGCCCAACCCCAAAGGCACACAATTTTTTCCACTTTGGCTGAAAAGAATGTTAGCCTAATTTGTGATGAGAAAGCTTTGCTTGATTAATAGTGCTTCGTTTTAAACAATCTGTCTTTTCTGATCTTAAATTTATCAAGAGTGAGTCTCAGGATGTGATCCAGCCAGGTACCATGGTGCCTACCAGCAATGAGCTGACGCACACAGAGGGTTTCTACAAAAAGTCCACTGCAATCCATTCATTATACTTAGCAACATCAAACAGGGAAAAATAATTAAAAAGCTCCTATTGAGCACCTAGAGACCTTGAACGCAGGTAGGGGGTGAACACAAAGACAGGGTATTTGGTTACAAGAGTCCCACTTCATCTTTTTTACAGTAGATTTTTGGTTTGTCAGTTGTTCACCTACTATCATTCTAATAGATGTATGCATACATTTATAGCGTGTGTATGAATAGAAATGGATAAAGTTGAGCTATTTTTCTTAAAATATAAATTTTTAAAATCTAAGATGTGTCCATGTATGGAGACTACACATTTTAAAAATAAACTGCCTGAATAAATTCAGTTAACTGAAGGAGAGGTGAAAATCCCATGCAAATGACTTTGTAAGCAGGAACCATGCCAACAGCTTTGTGTTTATTTTTATTGTCCAAGGTACAAGCAGGTAAGCACCATTGTCTGAAAATAAGACCAGTCCATTTTAAAGGAGATCAGTCCTCTGCACAATTTATAGGAGCCACACATATGCCAGCTAGAGAAAAATATCAGATGTACACATTAAGTTATTGTACTTGGGTATTATTTTGTATTTACATGATTTAAATAGTGAATTCCTTAGTATTTCTTACATTGCAGCTTATAGAAAGCTTGCAGAATACAGTGCAGAAAAACTTTGTCCCAACACAACCTGATTCAGCATTAGAGATAACTGAGTTCTGACTGCGTTTCCATTCAGCTAATGATGTTAACAGTGCTTATAACAGGAGTCCCAAACTCCTGGCTCGTGGGCCTTCTATGGGCCAGAGCATATTTGCGATCTGGCCTGAGGGACCTGGCGGCCTGGGGGGGGGTGGGAGGGGGAGGGAAGATTACTTAGCCAAACCCGTTCCCCAAACCTTGCTCCATCCCACCGCCACCCAGCCCTCTCCCTGCTATTGGGCCTCAGAGATTATGGAGGGGGGGAGGGGCGCAAAGGAGGGCGCTAGCGCAAGGCAGCAGCAGTGGTCAGGCCCCCCTGTGGTGGTAGGAGCCATTGGACAGTGCCACACACTCAGCGGCCACATGTCTCTGATTCCCTGCAGCTCCTACTGTCACGAAGAGTGCAGGAGGGCCCAACTATTGCTGTCACCCCATGCCAGGCGCCCCCACCCCACAAGGTAATCCCCAAGACCAGGGAGCCATGGGGAGAGAGAGCGGGGCGATGGCGTGAAAGAGTGGGACTACCCAAGATGGGATTCTGGAAATCCCATCTCTCAGCTGTTGGGTAGACATACACATAGCAACATAAGCACAACTGCCCCCCCGTCCCCTTCTAAATTTTAGATGAGGTTTTAGGCCTTAACCCTTCACTGAGTGCTGCACTGGGGCATTCCTGTGCTTGAAGGACCAGGGCCTATGTGTGATTAATTGCATATTCTTAAAGGAAGATGCTGGAGGGTGAGGGTATTGAGCCTATATTACAACACCAAATTTTGGACAAGAGATTTGAAATTAAACTGTAAGCTCTTTGGGGCAGGAGCTGACTCCTTGTTCTCTGTGTGTACACTGATTGCCATCTGTCTAATCACACAAACGCAAAGATCCTTGTCCCACCCCATGTTCCATCCCTGTCCTGCCCTTTGTCCAAGTTCCCACTATACTCACTCCATCCCCCTCCTTACATCGCTCACTCTTCCCTACCCTCAGTCACTTTAATTGGGCTGGGCAGGAGGTTGGGGTGTGGGAGAGGGTGCAGGCTCTGCTCTGGGATGTGGGGGTTGGAGTGTGGGTGGAGCCTGTTGCAGGGAACTGAGGTGCTGGAGGAGGTGTTGGCTCTGCATGGGAGTTTAGGTGCGAGAGAGGGCTCAGGGCTGGAGCAGGGGTGTGGACTCCTGATGGCCAGCACTTACCTAGAGCATCTCCTAAGTGGCGGCACAGAGGGGCTAAGGCAGGCTCCCTGCCTGCTCTGGCCCCGCTGCACTCCCGGAAGCAGATAGCATGTCCACCTCCGAGGCATAGGAAGAGGACAGTTCATGGCCAATGGGAGCTGCGGAGTCAGCAATCTGGGGGCAGAGCACAGAGGCCCCTTTAGGTATCTCCAAGGGCCCCAGAGATGTGCCAGCCACTTCTGGG
The DNA here is from genome assembly GCA_019425775.1 of Rafetus swinhoei. Classification (NCBI taxonomy): domain Eukaryota; kingdom Metazoa; phylum Chordata; order Testudines; family Trionychidae; genus Rafetus; species Rafetus swinhoei. The sequence goes on from CM033437.1 coordinate 232,361,875, forward strand.
AGTGGTGTGGACACAGAGCAGGCAGAGAGCCTTGCCTTAGCCCAAAGGTGGGCAATCGTTTTTGACTGAGGACCACTTCAGAAGTTTTTGAAGTGGCTCTGGGCCACCCCAGAAGGGGCGGGGCCTCAGGCCAAAGGGGCAGGGCCAGAACACTTCCATGCTTCCCTGCCCACAGATTAATTGGTCTGTGGGTGGGGGAGCGTGTGAAGTCTTTGCCCGCCCCCCCCAGAGAGAACTGCCAACTGTTCTGAACAGCTGGCAGTTTCCTCAAAGGTACCTGTGTCCCTGGCGGTGGGAGAAGACTTTGTGCACTCCCTCCGCCCCCCTAGGTCAATCAAAGCCTGGGGGCAGGAGAAGCAGGTGAAGTCTGCCCCCACCTTGCAAGGAAGCGCCGCGCTTAGAGTCACCCCCCAGCTGAGCAGCAGCTGGTGGTTGACTAAGTGCAGAGCCCCTTGCAAGGTGGGAGGAGACTTTGTGCGCTCCCCTTACCCCCAGGCCAATTAAGGCTTGGGGGCAAGGGGACCACGTGAAGTCTCCTCCCACCCTGCCCCCATCCTGCAAGGAGTGTACAGCGCTTCTAAGTGTTGTGTGCTCCCTTGCAAGGCAGGGGCAGGGTAGGAGGAGACTTCATGAGCTTCTCCCCGCCTCCCAGGTCCTGATTGGCCTCGGGGCGAGGGGGGTGCAAAGTCTCTCACTCCCTGCCCTGCAGCGTGTGGCTCTCAAGAGTTTCCAAAGATCTCAGCATCCAGCAATGCTCCCGTTTAACTTCAGTGGGAGAGGTTAAGTGCTGAATACTTTTGAAAATCAAGACATATGTTTGGTGTCCAAGTAAAAGTCTTAGGAGCTTGATTTTAGGTGCCTGTATTTATTTTTAATCTTGGCCTGAGAGTCTATATCATGGAATCTATTCATCTTTTGTCATATATATTACTCATTTGGATGACAAGAACTTTCTCCCTGCAGAGTTTTGCAACATATCGCTAGTGTCAGCCACGTCAGCATTTGCACCATGTGAACTCAGTGACACAGCACCATAATTTCTTAAAATAAGCAACACAGCTTGCATTGCCTTTTGCTCTTTATTTGAAAAACTGACTGCCTGTTAATTGTCAAAGAAAATAACCACTGCATTTCCATAATCCAGCAATACTACTTGGAAAATAATGGGGAGAAAAAAGCAGAAAATAAATAGGACCTAGAGGCTTTGGAAACTCCTAATCATGTCTATGATCACAAGGGTTACAATAATTTTGGAGCCCAGTTGGCACAAATGGTGATGAGTTTAGCATGAACACATTTACAGGGGGCTCCAGGACTCATAGAATCACAGAATACTAGAACTGGAAAGGACCTCGAGAGATCATCAAGTCCAGTCCCCTGCCCTCACAGCAGGACCAAGCACCAATTAGATTATCTCTGAAAAATGTCTATGGGAATACCCTATTTAAAGGACAGTTATAAGCAGAAAAGGGACTATTTAAAATGAGATATGTTATTCAACATATTTACTCCCCGTGTGTCTTCTGAATCAGGCCTATCTGCTAGCCTGCCTGGCAAAACCTTTTTTTAAAGATCATCAACATTGTAAAGCCAATCTACTATATACTTGAGAGACTTTGGTTGGTTGTCTGTTCAAGAACTCTTCTTGAACAATAAGAGCTAGGACCACCAAATTTGGTATACAGCTTCCATTTATCATAACTTAAAGCAAGATAAGGGATTGGTTGTGCCAGGACAATGGGATGTGCCTGGAATGGGATTGCTCCTCATAAAACCATACAGAAAAGAGACAGAATCATCAGGCAGGTCAAAGTGTTGGCTGAAGGCGCGCCCTTCCACCCGGGAATACCTCATCCCCAAGCCTTCCACCCCCAAGGTCCACTTTAGGAAGGGCGGGTGTGGAGGGGCTGAGTCCCTCCCTCCCAATTTATACAGGAACATTGCTGTCTGTTCCTTTCATCAGCGAGTGAGGGAAAAGTGCAGTTTGCTGCATTCCTCACTCTGGTGGGTCTGGGGACAGATGAACCTGGACCTGCCTCAGCTGGGTGGGACATACACCCCTTCCCCGCATCTGCCTGCTGGTGCTGCAGCAGCCATGGAGAGCTGCTGCGGTGAGAGAGGGCTGGGGTTGTCCTCTCTTCCCGGGGCAGCCTGTATACTGAACCCCTCACCCCCAGCCTCACCCCAGAGCAATGATTTAAATGAAGCATGTACATTTTCATTTTATTTTCCAAAAAATAAACATTAATTTTGAGTTAAGGACTCAAGTAATGCTGGGTAAATCTTCTAGTACAGATATAAAACAAGGAGCTTTACTCTACTTTGCCATGCATATCATCAAAAGAACAATCAGTTAAGTACTATTTTCAAAAAAAATTATTACTTATAATGATGTGAGGGAAAAAAGAGACAGCTTGATTTTCAAATCCCTGGTTAAGTTTGTCACGTAGGTAATTATAAATATGTGTGTAGATGTGTGCGTGTGTGTATATAATTTTGATGTGAACAAATTTGATCTGGAAAACCACTGTGAGGAAGAAAATATGGGACCTTATAATGTCATTTTTGCAGTCATTTATCTGACTATAACCACACTGTAAGTGTTAGGTCAACTGGTCATGAAGCATGAGCTAGACAGTTCTGACTAGCATGCACCACATTTGACTTGAGAGTAAATAAGGGACTGACACTCCATTAACCTTCACAAGTGTAATTATTTATCAAAACAGATACAAAGAATTCCCAACAGAAAATGGATAAAATCTAGAAATAAGCAACAAAACTGTTACGGAACAAACTGATTCTTTGCCAGCTGTTCTTACTTTTTTCAAGTCTTCAACTGAAATCTTATTATTAAATAAAATCTTATTTGATGATGAAGAGGTATTCCTCTTTACACACTCTGTTCCCTGGGGCAAGTTCTTCAGCCAGTCATAGTACTGCAATTGCACAAAGCTCATTTTAAAAGAACTCTCCTTAGCATTTACACATTTTTATTAAAATCTCAGATTTCTTTTGTGTTGCTTCTTTTCCTCCTCCAGAATTCTGCCAGTTAATGCTACCAGGTAAATTCTTTATACTTTTTGTAATAAATTATATTCTATATTTATACATAAAATCTTTCATCATATACCACTTTATTAAGAGCCATACATAGAAAATTTGTAGTATCTTAACACTGGGCAGAACCTCCTGGGTCAGCAAGTCCAGTCTCCTGCAATTGCAGGCAACCCCATCATGTAATACCCTTGTAATACTAGCGTATCCCAAAATAACTATCCCGCGTCTTCACAGCAAGCCCATTATTTCGGGCTTGCTATTCCAATATCCCTGTAAACCTCATTCTACGAAGAGTAAGGGACGTTTCGGAATAGCACTTTATTTCAAAATTTGGTGCAGTGTAGACAGCGCCAAATGATGCAGTAAGCTATTTTGAAATAGCATCGAAATAAGATATGCAATTTGCATAGCTCAAATTGTGTATCTTATTTTGCGTTATGGTGCAGTGTAGACGCACCCTTATATTCCTGCAGACCGAGCCCACATCAGCTGACATGAGCCAGCCATAAGAATTTTACTGTAGTATAGACTTACCTAGCTAAGGGTGAGTCTACACAGCAGGGCTTAACTCAAAATAAGCTATGCAAATAGAGCTACGTCAATTGTGTAGCTTATTTTGAAATTGAAATTGGGAGTATCTACACAGCACTTATTTCAAAATAGAGCATCCTTCCTCCAACTTCCCTTACTCCTCGTACAATGAGGGTTACAGGAGTCGGAGTAAGAAGTCCTCCAGCTTGACAGTATTTCGACATTATTTTGAAATAACCGCCTGCTGTGTAGATGCGCACTGAGTTATTTCAAAATAATGTTGCTGTGTAGACGTACCCTTACCAATAACAGATCAGATCAGATCATCAGTTGGCCAGGGAGCTGATCCATTTTGATTTAATTCTCACCCCTCATATTCTAGCTCTCATCCTTATCTCCCTTTTGGCATTAAACACCACATCTTTGTGACTGTTGTGCGTTGAATCCATCTCCAACCCATTTCTGCTAAGTATGGAAACAGGTGACTGAATATTCACCGTATAAAACATGCTATATCAAAAGGGATACTCTGATGAAAATTTCTCTGTTATAGTTAGCATGGCAGAGCCACAGAAGCAGCACTTGTGGGCAACACATAACCACCACTCTTAATCTTTATACTCATTGCACGAACAGTACTTCACTCATTGCTTTGTAAAATTAACTAAGGTCCCTTGAGCTCAAACAGCTGTGCTTCTCAGCTAGTTCACTGTGGATGATGAGGTGATTCACAACATGAGAAAATTTCAGAAGAAAAGAACATACAGATGAGAGCAAGGAGGACTTGAGAATTCTGAAAGGGACAGTGGTCCAGGAAAATCTCTTCTCTTACCAAGTGGCCCAAAACAGGACAAATGTGTGACAACTGCCATTCAATATAACAAACAAATTCTAAGACTGCCAAATTCAGTGGCTACCAATAAAGCAGCAGGTTGCTTGGATAATTCCTTGATATGCCTCTACTTGAAGTTCGGATTTTAAATTTTTTTTTTTTTTTAAGTATCCTTAAAGCTGTAGGAAACCACTATTCTAACTATAATAAATACCTTCTAATTTGGATTACTTGAGAGTGTGGTACTACTCAAAGTCAATATGGGTAGGAGAATTTAGTGCTTGGGTTTTAGATCTCGTGTTCACTTTGTTTCTCACATACAAAAATGATTCCGTTTAGAGTTTGAATGAGTTCAAAAGGAGGATGACAGAAAGCGACTGTGAAAATGATATCATGTGGTCAATTATTTATCCCCTTTTAATGACTTCCAGATCACATTTCTTCAGTGAAAAGATAAAAGACAGTCCCATCCCCAAATGCTAGCTCTGAAAACTTAGCTTGGGATCTGACTCTCACTGTGTTCGTCTGCCTTTTACAGGATCTTAAGAAAGATCCTGCAATCAGACAACACTTTAAATGTGCAAGGCAGAATAGAATCTAGCATATTGTTTCAGGGATATGCAGGCAAAGCTCAGTAATGCTAACAGAAGTAAAAACTCACTTTGGCCACTGAAGTAAACAAAAGACAATTTACAAGCCTTTCTTCCCATGAGAAATTTACCACTGCTGAAAATGGTTGCACTGAAACCAGTCCCCAAATGTCTGACCCTACTTGCAGACAAGACCGAATTGTGTTCAGCCCCATTTCAGAATCTGTGGCTGAGCCTTCTTGCCCCTACATCTGCAATTAAACACATTTTTTTTCAGCGTGATTACAGCTGCACCTGTTACAGACACCCATTGTCAGCAATGGGTAAATTTCCTAGTGACGACAAGGCTACATTATCATTGTACTGCAATAGCACCACAGGCTTCAAACAAGATTGGGACCCCATTAATTTAGGCACTGAACAGATTTCTAGTGGAGTAAAATTCTCAAATATCTGTGGAGTAGAAAAAGTGCCATTTTACAGTTTTTTCTTTGACCTTTTAAGGTGCACTGTCGTTGCACAACTGTACTGTTACAGATTTCACTAAGGCCAGGGCTACACTACAGATTTTTGCCATCACAGAAGTCAAGCAAGGAGGTGCAAAAGCGTGACCCCTCTCTGAAAGAGTTGTGCTGGCAAAAAGCTCCTCGTGTAGATGCAATTATACTGGCACAACTAAGCTTTTACTGTTATAAGGTTATTTTTCTTGGGCAGGCTGGAATAAGCTATGCCAGCAAAATCACAATTTTGCCAATATAAGCTGCATCCACGTAAGCTGTGTTTTGCTGGTGTAGTACCCTGCTATAGCTACATCTGCAAAGTGCTCCTAATGTAGAGGTGCTGCCACACACCACTCCCAATTCACCCAATGATAAGGCCGTGTCTTCTCCAGCAGTTTTTCTTAGAATTTCCCTCTATTGCACAACCATTAGTAGTATCCACATTGGTAGTACTAGCATAGGTGCCAACTCTGTGGGTGCCCTGGGCCTGGAGCACCCACTGGGAAAAATTGGGGGGGGGGGTGCTGAGCACCCACCAGCAGCCCCTCATCCACTGGTGGGCCCCACAAATTTGTGTCTCTCCCTCCTTTCCCAGACTTTCCGCCCACTGTGATCAGCTATCTTGGGGTATTTAGGAGGCTGAGGGAAGAGGAGGAGGAGGACATGGCATGCTGGGGGCTGGAGAAGAACTGTGCAGGAAGAGGCGGGGCGTGTGTAGAGCAGGAGTTGCAAGCGACGGATGGAGCACCCCTGGCACTTTTGAAAGTTGGCTCCTCTGAGTACTAGTATAAGTGACCTGAATTGTAGCCTCTATTCTGTTTAGATCTAGATGAAAAAGCAAATGAAATGTGGGTGGTTGTCACAGCAGCCTGAATATACCCAAGACTGAGCTGCACAATACTATAGTAGGAAATGTGGTGGAGACAAGACCTATACATACAAGACTCCTGATTACAAAGGGATAGGTTCATTCAGCAAGGGCTATATAGATGTATAAGGGACTCATTCACTAAGCTTGTTCAGAATTTCTTGGTGATTTTTTCTTTTTTCATCAACAGGCATGGGCCATTTTCCAAAGATGTGATTTGGTAAGTTTCAAGCCAAACCTCTCAAGCTTTACTCATGAGATAAGTGTTAAACAATGGGCCAGATTCAACAAAGCTTTATAGATTTACTTAAAAGGGGGGGGAAAAAAACCTGATTCAGGCAACTAATTAAAAACCAAAACAGGCAGTTGGGAATCTATTTCTGAGATTTGGGAAATCTACATTTTTTTATTTTCTGAAATGTTTCAAAAGTCTCCTTTTTCACACAGTGCTTCATGGAACTCAGTCAGCTCTTTTCAAAAAATCTTTTTTTTTCCTGCTTGATTTCAAGCAGTATATTTCTCATCACTGTAGGAGGTGTTTAAAAAATGTATTTCTTTCCTCCCTCTCAACCCCCTTTTTATTTTAAAAGATCCACTTTGCTTAGCTTTCAAAAACTAAAAAGCCATCTGGATTTTTTTGCTAAAAGTATGGCAATTAAAATAGTGTGGTTTTGTCTATTATTTTAATTCTTTGTTTCTCCCTTAAAAGCAAAAACAAAAGACAAAACAAAAAAACTATAGTATTTGACAACCTTAGAGACCAAATTCCTCTTTTTATTCACAGAACAGGACAGTTAATGGGGAAACTCTCTCACAGTTGTTCACACTCAAGCTTATGTCTCAATCCTGACATGGAAGCACTACCACACTTACAGGGATAAAAGGGGATTTCATACTCACTAGTCCTTGGCCACTCTTCCAGTAAAGGTACCAATTAGTGGCAATTTAGCTAGTTCTTGGGGACACGTGTACATTTCCTACCTGAATTAAATTGAAATAATCAACTTTTTTCTTAAGGCCCATCAAACAACTATTATATGCAATACCTTTTGATCAGCACAAATCACTCAAATACTATGGTAATGGAGCCTATATATATATATATATATAGTAGTGACGAAGCTTTCAAATATAATGACGGAGCATTCAAAACTTGGCCACCTCTTCATTTTCTAGTGTTTATGTATGTATTTATGTATATATTTGTATAAAAGGGAAACTATTCCTTGCAAATGCATGGAAAGACCATGTGACTTTCAACTAGAAAGATCAGTAGCCTACCTACTAATGAGCAACTTGCTACTGAAATGAGTTCATTAGCTTTCATTTTTACTCGCTGCTGATCGATTCATGAGCCACTTGTGTAGCTTCTGTAAGCAGTACATAAATTATCAAATGTATCGATTTATAAAAGGAATAAATTAGGAAGTCAGTTCTTCCCATCTCCCCTGCATACAAGTCTAGACGAATGGCCTTCAGAATTCCACTAAAGAAAACAGTTCTAACATCACTGTTTGCAGATATATCATCTCAAAAGGAAAACACTTGGCCTGCAATCTAGCTTTACTAGCTTCTCATGTAAGCAAGAAAAACCTTGCCTCAAAAAGTATTATGAAGAAAACTTACAATATCAACGTTTTTGCATGAATCTGCATAGGTGGCAACACAAAATAAATAAATATACAACCTGCTCCCCCGACAAACAGTAAGGAACAATTGAGCATAGCCAGAAGTGAACCACAGGTCTTTTTCCATCTCAGATTTCGACAATTCCATGATTTTTCTTTCCAACAAGTGAACTTGGCAATGGATGCATACAACTGGCTGAATACTAATTAACCAATAGGACATGCAGCTATAAAGGCATAATTTTCAGCACGTGACTATCCCTAACGCAACCCCAGGCGCTCTGACCAAAGCATCCTCTCTCACTCAATCAAATATGATAAAATTAATACTTTGCACTTGTAAGACACCTACAAACTGAGAATCCCAAAGCACTTCAAAACACTCTCTCAATAGCATGCCCTAGGCCACACAGACTAGATACAAAAAGGATATTAAAAGACAAGAGCACTCTTTCTATTGACTTCAGTGGGCTTTGCATCAGTTACATAATGGAGTCAATGAACAGCAAGTAACAAGCAAGAAACAGAACCAGAAAACCTGGTCTAAATACCAGCTGACATTCTCTCCCTCATCATGATAGTCCACTGAACAATATAGGAAGATGGGAGGTCTCTGCATATCCCTGCATTTTCCTCTAGAACAATGGCAGACCAATGTAATGGGCATTCCCTGGCCCTCCACCTTTCTCAGATAAATGTTTTGTTCTAATATACAACAGTCTAATACAGTTGTCCAAATAAGCTTCAAAACAAACCTCATCCTTCAATAAGTAACAAGGGGCCAGACGACCCTCAATCTCTGTAAATCATTGTAGTTCTGCCACGGAGACCTATGCCAATTTATCAGTAGAGGTGGTGATGGAAAAGAAAGACATTCTCACTCCTAAATAAATTCAAGTTTAGGAAAAAATACAAGAACAATAAGGGGTTAAAATAAACAGAGAATGTTACCGAATACCAGTTTACTGAGAGGACCTGTCTTTTTTTTTAGAAAGTTGTCCAAACAACAGTTTAATGTTCTACACCAAAGTGGCTATTAATCAAACAACAAAGGCTCAATTAACACATAGCTGCTGTCACCTGGATGTTAAAAGCCTTTTTTTTTTACCCCTTCTTTCTCTTTCTCTCTTTTCTTTTATGCTACATCCTAACCCAAATGTGCTGCAGGGCTCTGAGGGGTGGGGGTGGGGGGTGGTGAGTATTTGGGGTGGGGGATGGAGATTGAGAGAGAGAGAGAGAGAGAGTCCTAAATACCATCTCTCCTCTAGGCAGCAATTTCCACAGATGAAGAGGTCACCACTGTTTAACAGTGTGCTGCCACGTTAATTTAGTATGACAAGATAAAGCAGTAATCTCTGCTCGAAGAGGCTGTAAACCGCCTGCTATCCAGGGACATGCTCGAGTCGATTTGCACTGTATATCACTTTATACAATTGCCGTGACAAAGCCCCCTGAGTTCTCTCATGTAAATCTCTCTCTCTCTCCCTCTCAACTTCACTGCCAGTCAGACAGCATCGGATCTGCGGTAAGCTATGCAAACTTAATGTCTTACGCATGCCAATGAACCCAAAAGCCCCCTCCCCCCAAGAAAAGATGTTTAGGACTTTGATAATCCATTGATCCCACTTCCATATCGGCTTGTATTTTTCAATCTGTCGTGTTAAGTTGTCAGAGGGGGCGATTAAACCGATGTTTCATGTTCTGAGATTTGCGTTCCGAGGAATGATAGTTTTCAAAGCCTTTCTTGCTAGGTTCTGTTTAAAGATTATCCCTAAGAAAGCTGATGTGAATATTATTACTGGCATAAACCTGGTAATAAAACCATAAAGTGTTTTAGGTAAAGACATTTTAGAGATATTCAGGGTTATAAACATAAGAGTTTAAAGCTGGATAGAATTTGGAGGTTGGTTGGGTTTTTTTTTTTTAAACCCTGTGAGCTGTGTAGTTGTCTCTGCATGAAGCAAAAACACCACATGTAAAAAAGGAGAAAATTCTATCTATGTAAAATAAATATAATGATAGTGTTACTGAAGAGGGCATAAGAGAACACTGAACAGTGTATTCATAATGAAATCAAAAGAACAGAGAGCATGTAATGGTCATCAGAAAGCAACAAACACAAAGTAAAGTAACAAATAGTTAAATTAAAATAGATAAGAAAATCCCACTTCTCCAGCCATGTAACAGCTAACAAACTCAGGTATCTTGGTCAGCTGTGATGACTTATATTGCAGTACACTGCAAATCTTATGTGCCATTTTGCATTTCTAGAGCATGTACGTTTTAGAATACATCTCGTCTCTCCTTCACATCTTATTTGTTTTGCTGCAGGCATGATACAATTTACAACAAAATGTGTCAAAAAGGTGAGCTATTATAAAACTGTTTAGAGCCAAAAGGTAGAACAGTGCAGACACACACTCTGGATTAAACACAGCTCAGGAAGTAAACTAGACTTAAGACAGTGGCACAGCTGACAAGTTGTTGTGATATAAGGCTGACAGCTATCAAAATTTCATGACTAGTACACTTCTCAATCTATTTGGCTACCTATGGCATTAGAATTTCACAGTTACACACTACAAAGATAACTGGTAAAATGAGATCAATTTTTGAAATCAGCATGATGTAAATACAGTGTATTGTCATTACAGGATTCAATTTTAAAAGAAAGCCTGACATTCTTTAAGACCTTTCTGTTTAAGCAAGTCACATGCCTAACTTAAGTACACGATCAGCTTCAGATTCTACTGGTTTGAGACTTTCCCTATTCTTAAAATGTGGAATATCACTGGAACCAGTCAAATCTCTCAAAAGGAGTAAAGAAAAACTTTTCAAAGTGTGATTGCTGTAAGTCAAGAGGCGGTATTGCTGATCCCTCATTTATGCTAGTAACCAATAATAATACGAACTCCAAATTGCATATCTGAGTGTAAAATCTGCAACATGAACTTTATATTGTTGTTAGCTAGGTAAACAATTTAAAATTTGCTTTGACTGAATATCCAGTATTAAAATTATCTTTCTGTGGGCATCCCTAGACTTACTACAGCTAGTTTGCGAGAATGTTCATTGAGAAAAATACATGATGATCTCAGAGTCAAGTGAATTCATCTACAAAATATGAGGGACTATTTTCATAAAAATGAATGCAGTATTAAGTATAGGTCTACTTTGTCCTTACAACATAATACCAGTTACTCAAGAATCTACAAGTCTCTAGCTGCTTTAGAAACATTAATTAAAGCTTGCTATACTGTATATAATTGCCATTTTACAGATGGGTAAGCTGAGGCCCTGGAAAGGGAAAAAAGCCAGAAAAAAAGTCCAAAATCTCAACTCCTGGCTTTATGTACTAGATTATGATTGACTCCTAGAAAAATGGCAACTTCTGGTTAATATTATAAAATAGCATTTGTATACAGCACTATAGCTGCTCATTGTGCTTCATACAGCAGATGAAGACATAGGTCCTGAACACACCCTGGAAAGTGTAAAGTCAGAAAGTGAATTCACTGGGAGTATGTCTACACTGCACACTTATTTTGAAATAAGCTATTCCAAAATAGTTATTCTGAAATAGCTTATTTCGAAACAGCACTTCTACACTGAAGGGAAGCCTCAAAATTAGTCTGAGGCAGGTTCCCCTAATGTGGACGTACTATCTCGATTTAGAGCCCTAAGAGGCACTGGGGAGGAATAACTTAGAATGGCCCTAGTGAGGGACTATTTCAAAATAGCAGCAGTGGAGCATCCACACATGCCCTATTTTGAAATAGCTATTTCAGAATAGGCATGATTCCTCATGGAATGAGGTTTACAGAAGTCAGAATAAGCCATCCATTATTTCAAAATTATTTCAAAATAACGGAATTGCTGTGTAGACGCTTGCATTGTTATTTCGAAATAACGCTAGTTATCGCAAAATAATGGTGCAGTGTAGATGCACCCTGAGGCTTCACCGCAAGCTGCGGGATAAGAGATACAATCTCTACTCCAAAAAAGTACTGTGTCCACTGACTACAGCAAGGCATTCACAAATAACATGTTTCCTGAAGTGTTTAAATGGGCTCCATTTAGTTGTGCTTGCTAACATATATAATCCTGAAAATTATAGAGGACAAAGTTTAGCAACTTTGGTTCAATAATTAAAAGATTCATAAACTTAAAATTTCTTTCCTTACACACCTGGGCTGTGTCTACACTGGGCCACTTATTCCGGAAAAGCAGCCGCTTTTCCGGAATAAGCTGTGAGCTGTCTACACTGGCCCCTTGAATTTCCGGAAAAGCACTGACGATCTACTGTAAGAAATCAGCTGCTTTTCCGAAAACTATGCTGCTCCGCTCGGGCAAAAAGTCCTTCTTCCGGAAAACTGTTCCGAAAAGGGCCAGTGTAGACAGCCCAGCAGTCTTTTCCGCAAAAAAGCCCCGATTGCGAAAATGACGATCGGGGCCTTTTTCCGGAAAAGCACGTCTACATTGGCCACAGACGCTTTTCCGGAAAAAGGGCTTTTCGGAAAAGCATCCTGCCAATGTAGACGCTCTTTTTCCGGAAATACTTATAACGGAAAACTGTTCCGTTTTAAGCATTTCCGGAAAATCATGCCAGTGTAGACACAGCCCAAGTGTAAAGTGTGACCAAAACCCAACATTGTACTTGCAATACTGTCAAAGGCAGAATGATGAATGAGTATAAATTCACAGTTAAAGAATGAATGTAAGCTCCTATTGGGATCTTGGAAGTGGATGGGCGTAAGCCTTCCCATAGTTAAAGGAATCTTCTCCTGCCTATGGGGAAGATCCACAGAACACTGGAAACCAAATAATTATGGGGGGACAAATATAAAGAAAAAACAAGAGCAGGCCTTGGAGGTCAAAGGGATAAAACAAGGGAACCGGAAGGGGACACTGAGCAGAGAGCCCCAGACAACACCTACTGGTCCTCGAAAGCATCAAAGGAGCCAGCTGACGCCACCCAGAGGAACCCTGCCCAGATATGTGAATAGATGCCAGAACGGAAATAGGCCCCCCAGTCTCAAAGAATGAATAAATGATGCAAGCATGTGGGAATTCACAGACACTCTATCTAAAACGTTAAAGAATACAGCACAAACCTCTCTATATGTGAAACTTTATCTGAGAGATAACAAGTCCAACCCAAGCACTTAGAAACTCAGGCGAGTTGATGATTTTGCACTCTGAGGTGAAGAACACTTGATGTTTCCAGTATAATGGAGATACATTTTCAAAAATTGTATTTATTTACAATAGCATTGATGATGCATGGCGGGGTACTGAGGAGCCACATGCCTTCCGAAATGCCACGGGTGGGAGGGGCAAAGGGCCAGAGCCTGTGGGACACTTGGAGGGCTAGTGGGGAGGGGGCCTGTGCTTGAAGCAGGGGTCAGGCTCCCTGCACTAGGGGAAAGTGAAGCAGCGTGGCTACACACCCCCAGCTGCTGGCTACAGTCTAATTGCCAAGTGTAATTAGAAGGCACAGCCAGACCGTCCCTTGATGCTTTGACTGGATGCAGAGGGAGCGCACAGCTCTTATACTCAACCTTGTGTGCAATCAGCAGGCATCTCACTTCACTTGCCCTTGCTTTACATGCATGTCATTTTAGCATTACCGGACAGAAACCAGCGTAGCCTGGCAACCCTGTGCATGGGCAATGGTAAACAAAATGTCTCAAGGGCCACACATAGAACGCTGATGTGGCCTGCCGGTAACAGGCTGCCCACCACTGACCTAAGGCTATGTATATATGAATTCAGAGCTCTGAAATAATACAAGAGAGACACTCTTAGCGCCCCTCAAATACATTACAAAACACAAACTTAATCTAAACATCAGTTTATACCTCCAAAGCAACCAGACCTGAACCCCACATGTAAAATTCCCCTCCTACATGCCCATCTAACCTTCCTTAAGCCTTCCCCTCTGCTACAGCCCATGCAAAAGGATGCACCTTTACAGCATGGCATGAAGATGAACAGACCAGAGGTGCTTGTTTCTGGGGTGGAAGCCCACCACAAAGAATGCTTTACCTTCTATATAGACATTAACGCCTCTGCTGACTGCAACTGAGGAAGTTAGGAATGAGGAGAGTGGTGGTTTCTCAAGTAAGGTGGTCACCTAGGGCTTCGTAGGTGAAAAAAAACAATGACCTAAAGTTCACGTGGAACCCGACAGGCAGCCAGGGCAGGTCAACAGGTATTGCCAACTGGCTAATCACACAAACCCAAACACTGTTGCTGCACACACCTAACCCATCCCATCCTCAAGATCCTGCTCCACTCACTCTATCCCTCCTCTCTCTGTCACTGGCTCTCTTCCATCCTCGCTCACTGTCACTAGGCTGGGGCAGAGGATGAGGGTGGGGGGAGCAGGCCCTAGGCTGGGGCCAAGGGCTTTAGAGTGTATGAGGGGACTCCAGGCTGAGTCTGAGGCAGGGAGTTGAGGTTCAGGAGGGGGTTCAGGGCCTGGGAGTTTGGGTGCAGGAGGAGACTCAGGGGTGGGGGTAGGGGATTGGGATGTAGGAGAGGATGAGGGGTGCCAGCTCTGGAAGGGAGTTTGAGTCCAAGAGGAGGCTCAGGGCTGGGACAGGGATTTCTGGTTGCAGGAGGGGGGCGAGGGGGTGAGATCTGGCTGGGCAGTGCTTATCTTGGGCAGTAATACAGCAGAGCTAAGGTAGGATCCCTGCCTATCCTAGCCCTGAGCCACTCCTGGAAGCAGACAACATGCCCCTGTAGTCCATGGTGGGGGTTTCAGTGGGTCTCTGCACATTGCCTCTACCTACAGGCACTGCCTCTGCAGCTCCCTCTGGCTACATCTAGACTGCATGCCTTTTTCGACAGAGGCTTTGTTGACAGATACTGTCGACAAAGTCTCTGTTGAAAAAGAGCGTCTAGAGTACAATCAGTATGGTCGACAAAGCAAGCAGCTTTTTCGAAAGAGAGTCTAGACGCTCTCTTTCGAAAAAGCACAGTTTGCATGCAATAGCGCCTTCTTTCGAAAGAGCACTTTCGGAAAAAGGCGTTATTCCTCGTAAAATGAGGATTACCACTGTTGACAAAACTGCCGCGTTCTGTCAACTTACTGTCGACAGAACACGGCGGTAGTGTAGACGCAGGTATAGTTTTGTCGACAAAAGTTGGCTTTTGTTGACAAAACCCTGTAACCTAGACACACCCATTGATTTCAATTCCCAGTCTATAGGAGCTGTGGAGCCAGCACTGGAGGAGGGGGCACAGACCTCCCTGACCCTTCCAGGAGCTGCAGGGACATGCCAGCTACCTCTCAGAGTGGTGCAGGGCTATGCCACTGGATTTTTTAGAAGCCTAAAAATCTCCCAGTTTGGCTTCAGCAGCCTCAGGAAGATGGAGCCTGATTCTGGGAGACTCCTAGTCATTGAACACAGGTTTGGTGTGTTGCCACTCTGAAGCAATGTTTAATAGAGGCAGCCTATTACATTGTGGAACAGCTCACATTTCTGGGTCAAATTGGTGTGTCTTCAAAGACCCAAAGAGGTCTACAAAGAGCTCTAGAGGAGTCACTCACCAAGGCAACACATTAAATAAGTCCCCATGCCAGCATAAGGGTCCATGCAAGTAGATCTTTTTGCAGCACCAGGACCTTAACATTTCAGGGGAAGGAATTTTGCTGTCCTTCAAGCACCTTCTGTCATGCTCAAAGTGTGTTAAATAATGGAAATGGTACGATGTAAAACTTTTACTGGTACTTGTTTAGAATAATCTGTATTATTGTTGTTTCTTCAGTTCAGACGGCGGCTGATAAACAGTTAATCTTGTTTTAGAGCCATCTTGTCCTGAGGCTGGCTTGAATTTTCAAAGCATAAAGAATGGATGTTGAAGTAAACACTACTTTCACAGATAATGATAGCATTGTTTATGGCACTGTGGCAAAGTCATCCTTGGATAAATTAGGCACAAACTCTAGTCAGTTATGTCCAATTGCTTTATCTTGTGATGTTAACTTCACAAGATTCATTGAGGTTGCTGTGCTTATACAACAGAGAAGATGCCTGTCTGCTCACATGTACTGCATTTAAACGGTAATTAGGAACCACACACTTCACGTCTTTATAATAAAGCTGGACAACAAATACAGGCTAATCAGCTTAGGTAAACCTGAGGGTGACACCAATCCAAAATTTTGCAGGATTATTTTTACTTGACAGAAGAGGTTTGGTGTTCTTCACGTTTAACTAAAAATACTTTTTTTTAGAGCTGGTCCAATGGCACAGCAGCATGGCAATTTTTTTTCTATTGGGAGATGGTTCACATGTCTTCAGGATTAACTGGCCTAAGACAGGAATGCACACTCAGACATGCACATGTTGGAATTCTGAGTCTGTGTTTTGCCAGAGGCCCTTCTTCTGCCATGAAAGTCCTATAAAATTGTATAAACCATTTAATCTAAGAATATGATGGAGAGGAAATTGACATTTTACTGATACACCGAAGACAAAAGGAAGTAGTTAGTTCAGAGGGGGAATAAAAAAGCATGGTTGGACGATATGATGGTTAAACTGCCAGCAGTTGCCTAGAGCCATATCTGTATTAGTACTCTCACCATTACCACCACCTCTGGCGCTGCAAGTATTAGCAAAGGGAGGAACATTTAGGAAAAAAGATATCTAGGGTAGACAGAGTCTAAGGAAGGCTAATTTGTAGAACTCGGGGAAAAGTGTTTAAAGGGAGCAGGACGAGAAAATCAAAATAAAGCAAAATAAAGCAGAAACGCGGAAAAGCCCCCGCTGTCGGCAGAACCGCGGCTACACTTTACTTTCACTTTCTTCAGTGAGCCTGATAGGCACAGCGTCGGAACGTGAGCATGCAAATGAAGCACGGGATATTTAAATCCCGGGCTCATTTGCACTTCCGAAGAGCTTGATTTGCATTCCTCTGTTGGCAGAGGGATGCAGTCTAGACACAGCCTAAGGGGACTCAGCTAGCTGTTAAAGAGAAGAAAGGCACAACAGAACCTTGCTGATCCACACAGGTGATGGATTTGGGTAACAGGAGGTGTTGTTCATAGTCACTCTCAGGCTTCCAGTGGAAAAGAAATAGTTGGACCCATTATAGTGCAGTGCCATCTACTTCAGCGGTGTCATAAACCTAGGTCAGCAACAACCTTATGGTTACTGAGCTATAGCTCCTAATCCATTGCCATGAAAAGATTATCTTTCAGTGCCACAAGGGCTTTCTCCATGCCCAGGTATGACCCTTTAGCTTACCATCAGATTTCATGTGTTGCTGAAGCTTGGCTGCCCTCGCAGTCTCAATGAGTTTGCCAAGGCATGGGGAGTTAGACGTAGGACATTAATTTGAAATGTTTTTGGCCTCCAGGGTTGGGTTTTTGACAGTTGGAAGGGCTGCTGCTCCTTTTCCTGAGAAGCTTGAAAGGTTCATTTTGCTGAAGGTGTTAATAATTGCTGTTAGTAGAGTGCCTAATTACTCTCCATTTGCTTTCCCTGTTCAGGGAAGGGACAGATCTGTTTTGCAGATGGTGGCTCAGCTATTCATGTAGCATGTCTGTACCTAGTTCAGGTCTGTACATTTTTCAGCTGTATGAATTAAGCAGGTGTCTGCTAGTATTTATGTGAGAAGTTTAAATGAAGGCTTTTTCTAATATTAAGTCACTGAATTGAAGGGTAGGTATGGCTACAGTTGCAAACAATGGATATCCATGGGTTCCCACTGCTTCTATAAAACAAAGGTGTTTACTTTTCAGGTGATTATTTTCTGCTTAACTGATTTCAAATGGCTCTATTTAAAAACACATCTTCCACACTAAGGCTATTTCTATAGTATGGACACTACAGGGGCACGGCAGTTACAATTGCAGCTGCATCGCTGTAAGCCCTCCTGTGCAGCTGCTCTATGCCGGCAGGCGAGAGCTCTCCCACCAGCAAAATTAAGCCGCCCCCGAGTGGCAGCAGCTATGCTGGCAGGAGAGCATTTCCCACCCATCTAGTGCTGTCCAAGTCGATGCTTTTGTCAGTGAAATTTTGTTGGTGGGGGGCAGAGGAGGAGATTTTTTTTCCACACCCCTGACCGACCAAAGTTTTGCCAACAAAAAGGCTAGTGTAGACAACCTAAGATGTTCCTCAGCACCAACCTGCCATTCCCCCAAACATACAGACAAACACATGCCACACAGCCCTCTCTGATTTTGTGGCCATGAAAACAGAGGTCACCCCTCTGCACAAATTTCAGAGAACTTACAAATATCAAGGTTGGATTCAGCTACTTATATTTACCATTGTATGTACACTTCTAGCCCTTTTGTTTCAAAGATATCCTGGGAATTTTGTTTATAGTGATTTCCCTCCATAATCAGGAATTGTCCTCTAGAGACCCAGACAAGCATTTTAAAGCCTAATCAAACCATAGCCATAAGTCCCTTGCTTTGGAAATGGGGTCAGTTCACAGTGGTTGGGGAGGAGTTGCTTCCTTCACTGGCTGACACCAATGAAACACCTCAGATTTCAACCTGACTGCCTCTCAGCCAATTGTTTTTGCTAGGATAGTACATCTGCGACACCATTTATGTATGTGGCCACTGTCCAGAAAGGCAATATGGCCTGGTGGACTAAGCACAAGGCTGAAAGCAAGGGATTCCTATGTGACAAAACTGTGCCTCTGAATCCCTCTGTGGCCTCAATTTCTGCCTTTGTTTCCCCATGTGAAAAACTGAGATACTGTATCTGGTTCACCTTCCTCCTCATATAGGTGTTGTGATAATTAATTAATTGGCATTTGTAAAGCACTATACATGTGCAAATAGATCACATGTATAGCAATACAAGGAGCACAAATGAAGAGAAACAGAGGAATACAGCTTTAACAGAGGACAGACAAAGACTAGTAAATTAAATACAGTGGCAATACTCTGTGTGTTGTACATACCAAGTGCACCTAACCTCCCCAACTTCCATCACTATTGGTCCCTCTGGATTAAATGGAATTGTCTAGGACAAGGACTGTACTGCGTAACTTCGCAAGTCACATGATCAGTCCTAACTGATTCTTCTTCACATGTCCTCATTTCTGAAAGCCTAGATGTAGTTCTCTGAAACAATGCAAATGTAAAGATTGAAAAGATCGAACTAAGATACAAACCTAGAATTAGATCTATGGAAACAGCTTTCATTTGCTACTTTGCAATGACATTTATAATGCAAAGTTTGTAACAGTGTATTTTCATGCTATGATAAATATCAATTTCTCATAAAAAGAGTAAGGAGAAAAGAAAAAACCCATAAAACAACCTCCCTCCCCTAGACAGATGCAAACTCATTGCCATTTTTGTTTTGTTTTAATTGAACTAGGATTGTTTACATAAACTTGTCCAGTTCTTACAGAAACAGTTTATATCTTAAACTGTGAAAGTAGGAGGAGCAAGAGATAGAGACAGACAGTGTAATAATGCTATCTACTAACAATTGCATACTGCCACATTGCACATATAGCTTTTAAGCTAGCTTTATCTGAATCTTTGTGAAGCTGTTCTCTGTGCTATTAAATTGAGTACATTCCACGTTGTTCAAAAGTAATTACACTTTTGTCTAGAGTGTAGGAGACTGCTCTCCCCAAACAATGAAATTCTCATTATTAGAGCAGGCACAATAACTGCACTGGTGTTCACAACACTGTGCATTGTACCATCACAATAATTTATCCTAAGATTGGAAAGGTACATTGGAAATTTAAATTTTTCTAAAAGTAACGTATAAAAACTATTTTCCACAGTATAATTAGGGTCTTATTTTGACTTTTTAAAAAGCTATACACATACATCTTTCCATCCGCCACACAACTTCTGAGTAGCAGCTGCAGTGCTGTGGCTGCACATTGTTTTGGCCCAAGAACATTAAAAAAAAATGTGTGTATAACCACTGATCTATTGGCAAAGTGTAGGTCAAGATGTACGCACAAAGGCAAAATATGAGTCTCTTATTTTTGAACAAATAATATAGCCTTTTTATTATGATGATTCTTAATATCAACCAAGTTTCTCAAAATACTTTCCAATATATGCAGGAAATTACTTTATTCACTGAACACAGTTACTTCTAGGGTCAGACACTGAAGGTATGTAACAATGCACAGCAACATTTCAGGCCAAAAACTGAAGGACAGGATTGGATCCAATTGAAACTGAGGAGGTGATGTAGACTGGCAAACGTAGTTACCCAAGTGAAATACGACTAGTACAATGGCCCAAACACATCTGATCTTTCCGAAAGGATCTTTTAACATCAAGAGGTCAAAACTCTTGATTTTACATCTCATCTAATTTTTTAACAGTATTCTGCCATCAAGACTTAGTCTCTGACCTTCTAGAGAATAATCATCAAAATGTCTACAGTATAGTAGCTCCATTATTATGCTCTGAATCCTGCCACTTCTTATGTGTAGCTCCTGTGGTCACTGCTGATGCCCATTACTACTCTTTGTAGATGGCAAAGCCACATTGTAAATATGCACATGACAACTGTAAGGCAGATCAATTATAATTAAATAAAAAATCCCAGAACTTTTTGTCAGAGAAGGGCCAAATGATTCCAGTTATATTAAGGTACTCCAGCTTTGAAAAGGGGAGGCCTACAAAAGAGACAGAAATGCACAATTTAATTTTGCAGTGCATTTCAAGATTAGTTCTAGGTTTACTATTAACTTTCTAAAGAGGGCCTCTATATCTTTTGCAAAGATATATACAAGACAAAGAGCCAATCTTGTACTTTCTTTTCTTGAGTCTTTGGCTTGAATTCTGTCAGTTTACCCTTTTTCAAGAGCATGGATCAAACTTTTCATATTTAGAATTATCTATTTCCTTCTTTTTCCCTTGGTATCCACTCATCTCAGTTCTTGGCTGCAGTTACTTTAATTGGAAAAAATGTGTTTGGGTTTTCTTTTTCAAACCACTATAATCTTTTGTCATTTTCTCTTGGATCGTCCTAATCTGGCTTGGATAAAAATGTCTGGCAGATGGAGGAATACACAGCTAGTTCTTCCTCAACCAGGAAGAATTTTGAGGTGGTTCTGCATACTTTTCAGAAAAAAGCCTTTCTTTGGTTTATGTCCTGCTTCTTAGATGTACTGGAAGATATGGAGATGAAGGTCTACAACTCCTCTAAAGATCTGTATGAGTCTAGAGAACTCCCTCCTTCTCTGGAGTTGTACCTTCCTGTCCTCTGGACCTATGTCTCTGCATTGAAATTCAGATACAGGAGTTTCCAGGACCTGGGCTAAGGTAACAGAGTTTGCTCTTGCTCAGAAAAGTAAATCCTAGCAAAGTCTGAGGTCAGTTAGATTCATAGATCTTTGGATATACTAGTTCAGGGGCTGTGAAACCTCAGGGATTGGGGAGCCTAGCACTTTTGAAATGGAAATATTCTGCAGGCTCTGCCCACACAAACTCATGCATGCTGGGGGCTGGAGACAGAGGCAAAAGTGAGACCCCAAGTAGCTGGAATGTGCCTGGGAGAAGATAGGACTAGCCTTCCCAGCCTGGAGCTGGCTACCTGCTCTCTCCTTCCTCTCCCCAATTCTCTATAGATGGGGAACCTAAGGCCCGGGAGCCAGATGCATCCCCCGGCTTGCCTGGCTCTGGCACCCAAGGTTCAGAGCTCCCCCCCTAGTATTGGGGAGTCTGTGCTGGTGCTCCACTCCCCCCACCACCCCACCGTGAGGCTGGAGCACATAAAATCTACTAACTTGGGCCCCCCTAGACTCTGGTGTGTGAGGGAAATGTCGGAGTGTCTTTGTGCTTCTCAATTGTCACTGAGGGTTTGCTTTTTTGTTTTGTGTGAGCCCCCCTTCCCCGAATGATTTTTCTGTGGGTCAGAGGCCCCTGACCCAAAAAAAGGTTCCCCACCCCTTCTCTATACCTCCCCTCATCTTCCGTCTATCCCTTTGGAACCCTGTCTCAGATGATGGGAATTGTAAAGGGAAGTCCAGCTGAGAGCAGCCTATCAAATAAAGGGAAAAATGTAACCATGCTAAAGATGTAACACTGAGCGATGCGTAGATGGATGAACCAGGACAAATGGCTCCTTAACCCTTATTGGATTCTCCACACCTGAGTTACTTTGATATTCTTCTTCCATAACCAGCTGTTGGGAAGTGGTGATGGCTATGGTGGTGAAAAGGAGCAGTGAAGTGAACAGCAATGGCTGATGATGCAACCCTAGACAACTTCATGCTGTTCAGGATGGCTTAGCTGTGGCTTTACTTTTGCTGGTTTTGCCTCCTAAGCTACAAGCAGGTTGTAGGCCCAATGTAAAAGACTTGGGGACATTCTGATGCCAAAATACCTATTTTCTTCAGTATCAATCCATGAATGTCTGAATATCTTCCATGAGACACCACTGAAAGACTAAGCAGACAGCACACAATTTGTTCAAGAGAGGTGCAATGAGGTGGGAGAGTCTTACGACATGGGCTTAAGACTGCTTAGATGCTTGCCCAATGATGGTCTGGTTTTGACTTTTAATTAGACTTGGCAGAATTTGATTTGTATTTAATTCTGACAGATAATCTCAGTTTATTTCTAAGCATTTTTTATTTTTACGGATTTAAATTTTCCATAGTTGCACAGAATTATGGAGGGGGAAGAGGTAGATTAGACAATAATTATTTAATAACAGATGTTGAGATTCAAAATGTGAAAGCTTTATAAATTGTCAACATCACATATCAAATTATACCAAGCAAACATCTTTAAATCAAACTCCAATAAGTTCCCGTGCAGCACTTTCCTTACTTTACCTCTTTGTAAATTCTGATAATCATCAATGGAAATATTTTGTCATTGATTTGTGTGTATATGATGAGAGTGACATTTACTGATAAAAACGGAATCCTTCCAAGCCTACCTATAATATACTAGAGATATCCTAAAATATATATCCTGTGAAGACCAGCATATAGCTGGAAAATGAGACTGCCAGGATTACTAGCAGAATCAGTGAGTGTAGTACAAAGCTGTTAAGGAGAATGGGGCTGCTAGTGGTCTCCTGATAAAACAGCACTGGACTATACTGTATATGTGTGCACACTTGGATTTACTTCTCAGAGACAGTACCAAATCATATAGGAACAGTTCAACCAGTGAAAACATGACCTCATAATGCTGCCAAGGTGAACAGGCTCTATGGGGATGGATCTAGTAAGTGCTGATCACACAAGTTAAACCCACCTACAAGTTGTCAGAGCTCTGTGCTCATGCTTATTCTCTGCAGGATATTAAAGGTGGGAGGGAGAGACACAGGGAGGGGGAGAAAAGGGATCAAATTATACCTCTATTGCTTATTTGCTCTGATCACTTCACGCCCTCACCTACTTGGAAGGCTATTTTTTTTCAAGATGCTCTTTATTTCAGCTGGGAGATTACAAAGATGTCACGTATTGGACATAAACTGGCACTTCTTTCACATGTCAGGATAAAAACCAATCCCTTGTCCCCATTCACACACGTGAAAATCAAGTGCTTCAAATGCACACACCATCAATACATTCTGTACAACAGAACTGTCTGAAATGGGCAGTATATAAGTATTATTAGAAAATAAAGTACATAGTTTTGGTGCTCAATTAAGGCCAATGTCAAGCAGGAAGTCACAACAGATGACCATCCTAACCTTAAAAATCAAATCTATGACCAAATAAGAGAACAAATCAGTTAAACTATAGATGAATGTTTCAGCAATGTCCAGATAGAATACACTTGCTGGGCTCCTTAGAGGCCAAGGTACATTTATTCATTTAGGGTACGTCTACACTAGCCCCCTAGTTCGAACTAGGGAGGCTAATGAGGGCGACCGAAATTGCAAATGAAGCGTGGGATTTAAATATCAATCTTGTATAGCACCTCAGCCCAGGATAGATGCTTTCTCAAATATTTCAGAGTCATACCTCAGGTTTAACTGTTAATTCGAACTAAGGGGTTTATCTCAGAATCACGCTTCTCTGCCGCGTGTAGACGCGGGCAGTTATTCCGGGCTAGTCAGTTTCCAAAAATGGCGATCGCCGAACATAATGAAGCGGGATATTTAAATCCCGCACTTCATTTGCAATTTCGGTCACCCTTATTAGCCTCCCTAGTTCGAACTAGGGGGCTAGTGTAGACGTACCCTTAGTACTTGTTTCTCTACTATTGAAGTCTGTGGAAGGTATGACTCTGAATTCAGTGTCAGCAGGAAATATTTGAGAAAGCATCTATCCTAGGCTGAGGTGCTATACAAGATTGAAAAACAAACCCATAAAGCCAGAGTATTTTAAAGACAAAGGCTCACACACCAGGCCAAAGTACACAGTAGTATTATAGTACAGTCCAATGTACCTTTGACTTTAATAGCTCATTAAGGAATAACATCTGCATAGCACCTGTGGTGGAGGATCAGAAGAAACAAGTTAAAAAAGCATAATAGCGTCCCTGAGCAATTTTCCCCACAAGGCTGTTCTTCAATTTTAAGTTACAAGACAGCAATACAAAATTAAATGGAGAAAAAAAAAGAGAAAGAGATAAGCAAGGTTCCTCCCCCACATCTAGGAAAGCAGCTGTAGTGGAAAAACAGTCCCTTTTTCAAAAGGGCAGGGGAAGAGGGAAGAAATCCTAACACTTTTTAATGTACACCTTGTTTCACATGTTATGAGCTGTAATAGCTTGAATAGAACTACAAAGTTGTTCCTGGCTTTTGTGATAATAAACTGGTACTTATTGTATCGTTAATTTTTTTTAAATCTGAAGATATACAGGACCAAAGGTTATCTTTATTTAAAGTAAAACTGCATTAATTTACCCCCCCTGAAAACTGTGGACTAAAGCAAAGTTAGTCGTATTTTCACAGGCAAATGCTGTGCAAACATCTTCCCAACATAGAACTCTGCCAATATATCTCATCTCTGGATTTAAATATCACCCTGATTTTCTATCTCTATTAAAATATGGAATACAATATTCTAAACTAATGGTCCAAACGCTTTAGCTTACAATTAGTGAGACTGCAGTGTCATAGTGGAACATGAGAGTGGGTTTTTTTCGTTTGTTTGTTTCTAAAACAAGCCCAGTTCTGGGTTTCCAATAGACTGCTAATTTTGGTGCATTGGATCAAAGTCTATGAGGTGGTTTAGTGAAGTGTACATAGAAAGAAACCAACATACTTGTAAGCTAAGTGAGGATTTGAACCATGGTCTCCTGATGTGGAAGGCTGTCAATAAGAAAATTAATACATTCATATATAAGTAATCAGAGTATGGAAGAAATACATCAACAGATCCAACTTCAACTTTTAAAAACAACAAAATCCAAGGTTATCCTTTTTTATCCTCTTATGCCTAAATGTTGCATAGACCTCCATGTATGGGCTATGTTCCATATGCTAGGCCAAATATTGCTACCACTAATCATGCTCTAAATCCAAAGTATCTCCTAGTAAACATATATTCTGGATTTCTATAATTAAGAAGAAAATTTAGTGCCCTCTGTGCTAAAATATCCAGACAAATTTTAGATGAGGAAAAGTGGAGTTTGATCTTTAACAGAATGATTTAACATTGGCAGTGGAGGTGGAAGGCAATCCAGCTAGGTCAAAACTTTCACATTATTGTAATATGTTCTGTACGTGTGACTATGAACAGTATACTGTATAAAGGACAAATTTGGATGCCAAGCTATTGTAGGCGCACAAATCAAATAATGGGTGTAAGCACAATAGCCCATGAGCCAACCTACCATTGTGTTGTGCTGAGAAGTGGGAGTCCTATGGCCACAACTCTCTTGCGTCAACAGAGAAACTGGCTGAAATTCCTCAGAGTGAGGCTTGTTGGGAAAACTCACATGCAAGGGAAGGTGAAAGGCTGGGAGCCCGTCACTCTCCTCTTCTTCCACTTTCTGTCTGCTTGTCACCATGGCTACCTCTCCATCTGCTTCCCCATACGGAGAGGCTGGTCGCTTGGAAGACATCCTGGAAGGAACAAAAGAGGAGAAAATAATGAAACCTCCAAATAAATCCTTAATGCCGTCATTGTGTGGTTAGGGGCCATTGTAACAGAAATGCCTTTTTTGTGCTGGCAGAGAGCAGGAAACCATCCAAATACCACTGCAAAGCATACACAATCGGGAACAATGGCCAAGCAGGTAGCAACAGAACAGTGCTTGTTTGTTGTGAGAATAATACACTAATACAGCACTCTCTTGTATTCCAGCTTCTTAAACATGAAAATTCACCTAAGAATGCTGTATAATGAAATACAAATCTTTTTAAAAATACCCCATCTAGTTTTACATTTTGCAAGAGCCTATAGAATATGGATCGTCTCCCAATGTAAACTATCATCAACTTGGCTTTTAAGGGACAATATTCTGTTTTGCTCTAATGATATCCAAGAAAGTAAAGTAAAATAAAAAAAAATCTCACTTTCAAGTTACAAATGTTGTGTTTATAAAACCACCTATCAAAATGAAGGATAAAATATAGTATTGTTGGAAGAAACTCTTAAGCTTCAAAAGTCTGGCATTGATAAGCAT
This sequence comes from Rafetus swinhoei, assembly GCA_019425775.1. Classification (NCBI taxonomy): domain Eukaryota; kingdom Metazoa; phylum Chordata; order Testudines; family Trionychidae; genus Rafetus; species Rafetus swinhoei. The sequence goes on from CM033437.1 coordinate 232,388,443, forward strand.
TGAAACATTTGGATTCTTAAACTATCTACACTGCATGACATGAAAAAATTGGTTTCTAAACACTGAATGAAGATTCTCTGTCAAGATAACCTGTACTTCAATTTACAATTGGCTCAGAAGCACTGCAAGAGCAGAATATATGGAAAACATAGAAAAACCATACCCAAACTTTCACTCAAAACTTGACTCATCCCCAAAATTTTCACAAAATAGTTGTTAAATCTCACACCCTTCTGCATCTCCTGTTTTCAGAGGAAACCAGAAAAACTAAAATCTCATGAGATAAACTATATTCATCGTGGTATTTCCATCCAAACCAAGCAGTAATAAAAAAGCTCAAGAGAGAGCCCAATCCCATGAATTTTCCAACCTGGTTTTCAGAACAGTGTATTCCAGATAAGTATCCAAACACTGGGGACTTACCCAAACCTTCTGAGGTTTGCCATCACTAATCAATTTACCACTGTTCTTGAAAACCAATGCGCGTGTGTGGCATAATGGGCCTGTGTTCTAACAAGCGGCATCTGTAGTAAGGAATGGAATCAAAGGCCAGAAAGAACGGATTTTAGAGCAGGAATCCATTCAGCCAGGATATAATCATGAGGGGAGGGCAGGGGGAGACAAATAAACCAGTTATATTACTAAGACCAATAATGAAAAATGGACATTCATGAGTAGAAAAGTGAACATTATTGTAAATAAAAGTTATATGGAGAAGCTGATCTGAACAGTAGAATAGAAGACTGCTGCTCCTCCTAAGTGTAGCAATTATGATTCTAATTACACCTATTTTTATACTTTCCAGTTAAGACCTGTTTCAAAAGCCCAGCAGCCTCTTGAACCACATGTTGGGCTGCTGTGATGTGAAGCATGTCCATACGATTTGGCACATTGAGTATGAAATGGTTCTTAGCAGCAGTCAACTGGGTTTCAAAACAAACAGCAACTTTAAACACTCTTTTGTTGGGACTTATTTTGCTTTTAATGATCTCATTTTGTGTTCTGCCTGCTAAACCACGTTAGATTATATTAAGAAATCTCAGACCTCCCAAAACACCCCACCAGGACCTACACTTACTTGCATGTTTCCAGTTCATCTGAACACTTTCTATTATGGAGAGAAACAGCATGCATTTTCTCTGAATGTTTGTCGTAATCCAACAGACTTGCACCTTATATAGTTCACATTAATTCTTCTTTTCTAGACTCTCACATCTGCATGCATGCTCAGGATCATGTGCATACAGACAGTTCACTAGATAGACCGCCCCCGCTAACAGTCCTGTATACTTGACAAAGATACTTTAAGATCTTACAGCAATGTCTGAAGTCCCTGGAACCTAATTCTCCTGCGGCAGCATCCATGTGAGTTACTCATATTCCGCAGCAGAAGAGACAGACACCTATGTTTAAATTTTCAAAGGTAATTTTGACTGCCTGTTTTTGGTCTGAAATGCCTTAAAAAGACTTTTTTTTAGAAAGTCTTTTGTCTGAATATCAGAGCCCTTTATGGTATTTCAAGTTGTCATCTAAAAATTGAGGCAGTCAGAACTTTTGAAAATGTAGGGCCTAAATTTTAATGTCACGGAAAAATACTGTAAGCTATTGTCAACATTTTCCATAGTGTTCTACATTGTGACCCTTTTATCCACAGTTAGGATACTTTTTCTGAAATAAGGCCCTCTTCCATATACAGTAAACTTCCGATAATCCAGCACCTTTAGGACCCAGGGGGTGCCGGATTATCAGATATGCCAGACTATCGGAAGGGGGGGCTATGAGGGGTCTGGGGTGGGGTGGGGGGGAATGGGGGGGTGGCGCTGCGGGACCAACCCGGCAGCACCCCAGCTGCTCTGCCCAGGCGTCCCCAAGTCAGCCGCTGCTGAAACTGACCAGCGGCTGACTCGGGGAAGTACGGGGCAGAGCAGCTCCAATTGTCCGGCTGCCTGGAGCACTTCCGGGTTCCAGGTGATGCCGGACTAGCAGGAGTGCCGGACCACTGGATGCCAGACAACTGGAGTTTTACTGTACTCTGCACCTAAGTTGTGTGAAAAACTTTTACTGGTGTTAACGCAGAATAAGTGCAAATAATGTTACACACTTCCACAGTGTAGTAGGGAGAGGGGAATCTGACTAGCATTTTTTTCCTTCTAGCACCATCCCTGAATATATGGTTCACATTACAGTGCTCAATTAAGTTTACCAGGATTCATCCTCACCTCCTGTTGGCCAGTGCTTTCAAAGGGAACAATGAAGTTCTTGCAGGAAAATATAAAGAAAGGGAGGGGACTGGGAAGAGACAAGGGGACACATTCTTATTTATTTTTAATATAGAATACTTTTTTTTTTGTCCACAACATCATGGGCCCAACTCTGTACCACAGTGCAAAGGAAAGAGAGCGCAAGAAACTTTCTTCTACTTTGGCCATCGCCCTAGGGTTGCCAGATAGTTTAACCAAAAATACCGAAACCCCCCAACCCCTCCCAATAAAAAAACACCGGGGGGAAAAATTCTGTTGAGAGGAAAAAAAGGAGGGGGAGGCCAGTTGTTGAGGAAAATAAAAATGACCCCAAGCAAAAAAATAAATAAATAAAATAAAACAGCATTAAAACAGCATAGCCCCTTTAAGTGCATGCAGAGTCAGAATAGGGATAGGAATAGGAGAGGTTGAGCGCTAAGACCCAGGGAAGGCATTGCTTCCCCTTGCTCAGGTCTTTTAGGCTTTTTGCCAGCAGCCATCTTGTTTTCTTGGTCGAGCCAGAAGGGAGCTTCCCTGCGGAACCAGGTAAGCAGGGGGTCCGGGGGTGAATCCAGGGCCGGGGGCTGGGCCCGGTTGATGAGTGTGTCGTAGGATTACCAGGGGTCTGGTATTTTCGCCTCCTGGCAGGGAAAAAAACCCAGAAAATACCAGACATTTTAGATGTCCGGTATTTTCTGAATTTTTTTACCGGATAGGAGGCGAAAATACCGGACTGTCCGGGTCAATACCAGACACCTAGCAACCCTACATCACCTATAAGATCCGGTCACAGTTGCAATAGCAACTATGATAAGTGTCTGACAGAGAGCAAGGACTGCTCCCCTTCTGTTTTACCCACCCTAATGGAAGAACAACATACAAATGGGTGAGTGCACAGTCCTGCTTCCAGTCTTCACAAGAAACTATCTGCACCACTCTCAGGTTCACTCTCTATACACCTATCATGTGTGACCAGGGAGTTCACGGTTGCATTGTGTCCAACTGGCAGCTGGGCTACGCCCTGCCCTATATCTGAATCAATATAAATCTGTTACGATTTGACCCTATAATATCATTACCACCACCCTTAGTATTTAATACCAATTCTGTACTTTAGAATAGTATTTTCACTACATATATGTAGGAAACTCACACAAGTAGCGACAAGACATTAAAATGACTCCTAACTGAAACCCCATCCTAAAGGACAAAGAATGTTAAAGGCTATAGCAGCAGAAAGCATCAAATTGTTGATAGATTCATGGGCAGAAAACAACATGATGTAAAATGAATTCCTTCACAGCTAATCTTTTCATTACTTCCTCAGCTTTATTAGTCCCTCTTAAGAATTTTTAAAAACTCTCACCACTTTACACTTTGAATTCTCTCTTTTTATCCTCTGATTTTGAACATCTTAATTTTCTTATTGGGCTAATGCTAGGTATTAAGTGAGAGTCCCGTATCTTGCACACAAGTAAAGTTGACCTCCAGTTATAAATAACAGTCAAAGAAAAATGGCTAAGTAGATAATGTTATTGCTCAAAAACTGATTATCTTTTAGCAGGTCTATTCTTTTCCTTATTTTTTTTAAATTAGGTGTGGCAAAGAAGATACTTATATAACACAAAAATGCAAGCATCTTGGGCCAAACCCTCTCAGCTGAATAGATATTCTTCTCTAAGCTTTGGTTCTCGGTGTAAATTGTGTGTTCACACAGAGAGCAAAAAAATAGACATAGTGCAGTTAAAGGCAGCTAAATAATATACCAAATTCTGAGCTTGGATGCACATCTCTCATTGAAATCAAACAAAATTTGGTCAGTATGATAGTATAAATACAGGTAGTTAAGAATTGAATCAGAATTGAATTTTTGCCCATCACCAAATTGATTCTACCCAATGTAAGTACAAGGCAAAGCAATACAGTATGAATTTTTACTGAGTTCACTTAGATTCAGTGTTAAGCGATTTGTAGAGACAGCCTTGAGTTGGATCCATGTTTGATCTGAACTTGTCCAAATACTAATGTGCAACTGAGGATTTTGGTCTGATATTGCACTCCAGATATTCCACCCAACGCTAATTCATTTAATAGGACTCTGTTTTTTAGGAAATACATCTTGGTTTGGTAAGCAGAAGATACTATTAGCAGATCTACCTTTTCATCATATAAAAAAAAATAATTTTGCTGTCATGGTTACATTTTTTAGTTCAACAAAATCTTATTATCCTAACTCATGATTGGCTAAGATATGATTATCAACTCTGCATGTGAGCTATTTGACAGCAGTAGGTTCTTCATGCCTTCGGCTCCACCTGGCCATTCACTCTCCCTCAATTTATCACCTATTCTTTGTAAATCAATAGCACCAGGATTTCAGCCTTAAAGTCAAGGGGAGTTTTGCCACTGTCCTCAGTAAGAGCAGGATTTTCCTCCGAGAGAATAAATGCTAGGTTACATACAAATGCAACACTTTCACCTCCACTACAGGGAGCGCTAGTTCCAGCCAAACCACTTACCTGCACCAAAGAATATGAGTTAATTTCTTCTAAATACATTGTATATTCCATTCAATACATTCAGGTTTTTCCAACAGGCTACAACTTCAAATGGAGGCCCATTTAAAAATCCCCCACTATATTTCAATTTGCTCATTTGGTTTTGGATCATTTAATAAGTAATTGCATACCCTAAATAAATCCACAGAGGCAGCCAGTATTCAAGGAGATGGTGCCCTCTGGTATATAACCAGCATCAATCCCAATTCAATCGCTTATGCCATAAAATTATGAAACTCTAATCTCGTTACATTCAGCAAAACACCCCAGAAATGTTTCAGATATCCACAAAGGCTTTTGAAGAAATGGCTTATCCGTGTCTTTAAAAGTGACAAACACAGATGTGTCAGGAGAAAAAGATATGAGACTGTAAATCTTAAATTGTTGGGGAATTAATTAAGGGATTCATCAATCATGACATCGCTAACACCATATATAGAAAGCCAAAATCCCGTCAGCTGCCACAACCTACAGCAATCTACAGGTTAAAAACTCCCAAAGTCCTTCTGTTCTGACTATTTATAAATGACTTTGTATAATCTAGCATTAAGACCTGTAATTATAAAACAGCATTAAAACAGGCCTGCATAGTTATGGATAATTATAGCTGGTACACTTTTTAAAGAAATAAAAAAGCTTTTCCATTCAAATGCAGGCTTTGCTTTTTTGACAGCTCCAAGTCCACAGGATGTAGAGATGATTTAAATTGTACGTCAAAATTTTGACTGTGCGAGACTTTTTCCTTTTCCCTTATCAAGAAAGGCATTGTTGTTTTCTCACCATAACCAGGCATGACAGCGCCTGACTGCAGTCTTATAACTAGTTTCCAAATCAGCATGAAAATGCTCACCTCCTGAGTTTCTTTTACTAAAAGCTAAGTCCTTCTCATCAGCAGAGTTAAAACACCCATACCCTTTCCATGGATAGTAGACAAAAAGCTGCATTTGGGGGCAAGAGTGGGCACAGAAAAAGAGTATCAAAGTTCCCACCTTCTGCAAGAATTTAGGGGAGAACTCAAACTAATAAGGAAGCAGTCACATGAATTCACTCTCTAAGGGGCTGATCCCAAGCTAATTGATATCAGTGAAAAGACTTCTATTGATTTCAGAGGTGGATAATGACTGCATGAGACGAGAGAAGAGCAGAGACCACTGTGGAATTTACAGAGGCATTTTCCTTTACTAAGTGTAGCACTCTTAGAAGATGTTCAATGGGGAACCCTTCGAGACTTGCTTTTTGCAAGAAACAAGTATAGATTATTAGAGTTTGGACAGCAATGTAACATTATTAATGCATAGACACACAGGTAGTGACAGTGCAGGATTCCCCACATGCTCACCAACCTCTCTCACCTCTGATCATATTTGGATGTGAGAAAACAGCTTCATTCAAGCTCTGGCCTCTCTGTAGGAACTCTCAACAAGGGCAGCAAATGCATGTTAATGATGGTGGTCGTTTTGCCCCAAAATCCTCCCTGTTTACTTACACGAAGTAAGTAGTACCATCCTAACCAAATAGCCCTATTCATTTCTATAAGAGAAGCTGTGTCATGAAGTTATTACTCAACATCAGTGAGGGTGGCAAAATCCAGCATTTTGTTCCACCGGGAACTGTGCTGTTGTAACCCCACACACCTAGTACTATGCCACTGTACCATGCAGTGGCACCTAGACCACAGCAACAGATATGAACAAGAGACCTCTACAGCATGTTTTGAGAGCCAACTGGCTTTTAACTGAAAGGGAAGAGGCTCCTCTACTAAGCTCCCAGAGGTCCCAGGTTCAAATCCGCCTGTTGGCGGTTATACTGTGATTGTAGTTTCTTCTGCACAGGTCAGTATAGTCTGATGGGTCCGTCCACCATCTCAGAGACAGCTGTGCCCAGCTCTATCTTTAGCCTTCAAGGCAAGTTCTCTTATACAGATGCAAAAAAAATGTAAAAAGATAACAAAAGTGACAATCCTGACTTGGACTGATACTGCAGGATCCTCTGTCCCCCGCCAGTAGCTCAAGGCTCACAGCCCTCTCTCAGTCTCTGGGAGAAGCCATCCACTGCTGTTGAGAGACGTGTTTATCGGTACCTCCTATTACAGAGCTGGGTCCGCCACTTATATCTTCCAGCTGGGAATCAGAGCTACTCATTAGCTGCATCTGCTGATACCTAATCCATGCCTGCTGCTTTTCTCCTTAGGCCAAGGCTTGCTGCTCCCTGACTCTGCAAGCCCTTCAAAAAGCATTGGACCGAATTCAGAGGGTAACTGTTTTGAGTTACTTGCTGTCCAGCTTGGAATTTTTCACTGCACGAAAATTTTTCACAGTTCTGCAGCTAAATGGAAATAAAATCTCTAATTTGTTAATCAATAAAAATGTGTGCAAAAGAGTTAAGAGGAAAAATATGTCTCAGCTGTCGCTCACATTGGAACACAATCTATTAATTACTATTTTCCAAGAACATATCAACCACCACCATCTTCAAATGCATACATGCTACAAACCCTTTTTTTAATAAAGTTTTGAATGGTTTTAAAACTAAATTCACCCAGGTGAGCAGCATAACAGTTTTGCATAGAAAATTAATACAGCAGTCAAATACCAATTACCACTATATTTAATTTTGCTGAATGCTTTCCAAATTTATCCCTGGTATGTTCACTTCGACTTCTTTTTTTCAAAACTTCACTTCAGGCTTGGCCTTTTGTCTGATGGGTAGATTTTTTTTCTTGTGTTTTGTTTTGTTTTAAAGTATGAGCAAAAATTGTTCAGTTGGTTCTGAGTCAGAGCAAGGTGTGTGGGGAGGCGGGGGAGGGGAGAGGTGGGGGGAGGGGAAAACACCCTTTCTCCATTAAAGAAAAAAAGCGCATTTTAAATATAACTGCCCTCATGCCAAAACAGCTGTGGAAAGACAGTTAATATTTATCCTATTTGTTCTTTCTGAGGAGACTCGCATTTGAGCACCCCAAGGGAACATAGTTTCAATTTGACTGCAGGTATAACTATATAGTCAAAACTTTTCCATCAAAACCTTTTTGTAACTACAAAAATTATCCCACAAAGTGTCTGCTTTATTGCATGTTTTTTTTTATTAGAAAAAAAATGTTAAGGTGTGGTCAGAGAAGAAAAAGAGGAATCAATGAAGAATTGAAATTTCCATTGAAAACGTACACGTACACACACACACACACATATAGTTGTTAAAATTTTCCAAGGGAGGAAAAACATTATCTGACTAGCTCTAGTATAACCCTTTGGGGAAAATTGCATGCTGCATATGCACAGTATGTTATTCAGAGAGTTTTCTGTTGACCTTGTGAGACATACAGCTAATAAAAGGCTGTGCTGTATATATGGCTAACCTCGTTATAAAGTAAAATGGTTCCTGCAGCTTTGCTGAGGCTAAGAGTCCTTGCCTCAACCACTGTGTCCTTTGTAAAGTGATGAAGGAGCTCTTAACAAGAGGACAAAATCCACTCGCCTACTGTAGACCTTATATAGTTCTTTATTCATCTGTAGATCTCAAAGAAAGGTATGTATTATTTTACACTTTGCCTAGCTGAGGCACAGCAATTGCTTAAGTGACTTGTGCAACATCACATAGCAAATAAACATCAGTTTGACATCTGCCAAATTTACTAGGCTGCAATGTCTTGTGCTGAATGTCAGTTAAAAGAGCTAAAATCTAACATAATACTTGCAGTACAGAAAGAATATACATAGGACTGGATCTTACTTCTTCAGGTGGATGCCCTTTAAAAGATCAAGCTTCAAAACTTGGGACTTTTACAGTGCTCTCAGCGAGAAAAAAGCCCAATATCCGAAAGCCTGCTACAATCACAGCAAACGTCCAAAGTAATCGTGCCGTGTCAAACATGATGAACATCTATCAGCACAAACTCTGAAACAGCAGGATACAGTCATTGTTGATGTTTCAAGTAAACTGAGCCTGATCACTGGCTTCTTTCATGCAAAGAGCCTTTGCTTGGATGATCTTGAATTAAATCAACAAGCTCACTTATTTTCTCGTATGTCCTCTAAATTAGCCCTTGCCTCATTTTATTTTTTTATTGTTTATACCTCTACAGCCATTTCCCTATTAATCTTTCCACTTAACAAGCATCTTATTGTCTTCTTTTTTCTTTGCCTTTTTAACATTCATCCTCCTACCGCAGTCAAAACTGCCGTTTTTGGTGTTTCTATTTGTTTTGAAGTAATCAGCATTGCGCTATTCAGTGTCACAAACCCTACTATATTAGGGAAGCATCACTCTTCTGCCAGCTGAACTACAAATTTAAATCAGATCAAATAATTAGGGAAATAAAACACTGGCCACTTTGGAGATTTGCTGTAAAAACTACTTTTTGGACAACAATGAAAAATAGTACTTTTCAGTCAACCTCCAGTTTCAGAGTAGGAGAATTGTGCTGCATACTGGAACGAGTCTATCCATCTTTCCACACACACGCAGAGATAGAAATAATTTCCATTTACATTAGTGTCAACTGCAGCACAACACTGAGTTGTTAAGTCCTCTAAAAGTCTGACAATTATGAATAACTTACTTATTATAGAGAAACATGAGCAAGTGTAGATTCACTTTGAAACACTAGCTATTACTAAAACTTTTGACTCGGCACAATTTGGGGGGCTTACCCTTGCCCCTCCATAGTAATTGCTTAATCAAACAATTCTTTACAAGCATAATATTAAATGATGAGTAATGTTAGTTAGAATCAACATTAACAGCAACAATTTTCAACCAACAGAAGCCTTGATTTCAGTATGATGAGCCATTCTTTTGACTCTTGAAATCTTGCCAGATACTGCCAGCTACCCCAACCATTCCATGCATTCAGATTCATGAAGCTATTGCTTAATACTGTGATTTCCAAACAAACAGCTGTCCAGGTTGAAATCCTCCCCTCACCCCATCTAAATACACACTGAAACCATCTTATTTTAAAGGCATTTTTATTTTTTTTAAGTCATAACCTTTCCTAATCAGAGGTCCTTTATAACCAGAAATGAATTTGGAACATTAAAATGCGCAGAAACATTCCTAGAGTTTTATTCTATTTTGTTCTGATGTGGTTTCACATCTGAGTTCGATATGAATAGTTTCTGTTGTATTTGTGTGTAATTCTAATAAACATACGGAGACAAACTATATACACAAAGTCTTCCCTGAATGCATATTATACACACATACTAACTACTTTTGCACCTTAACTATAGGTTTTACTCTGACTATAGTGATATAAATGCCACCTCTAAGTTGCATTCATATCTATGAGATTTACAGAAGAAATGTATAGCACTACAGTGACAACTATATATGTGAGTGAAACACATATTTAAACAAGGGTTAATAATGTGTGTACATGCGCATGTGCATAGACAACATCCATAGTCTGATCCTGCACCGTTCAAATTTATGAAAAGTTTACTATGGACTTAAATGGGAACAGGATTTTGGCCTCAATGCAGATCTTTTGTATTTATTAAAATTATAGATTTCAGGAAGAATACCACTTCAGTTAAAGTACCTAAGTGTTTTCATTCTAAGATGTCATTTTCAGTTTTTTATAACATTTATGCTTTTTTGAAACCTTCTGAACTGATATTTGGCAAGTACTTTCTTAGCCAAAGAGCAAGTATTTCTGGAAAGACCGAGGGGGAAAAAATCATTCAAGCCAATTTTGAGAACAAAGTAAATGGGAAAAATATAATTTCCATCCATTATGTTAAAAAATATTGGTTTTTTAATATTGCATCCCAGCATCTTGAGAAATCTGGAAATCTGGAAAGGAGACAGGTCTTAAGTCCTTAGATGTGCCTTTCAGAAGTTGGTAAAAATATTGCAATTTCTGAAATTTATGTTTAAATAAAAAATTTGCTCAGATACACTGAATTTTGTAAAGCAACAGTTTAGCATCTTCCACATATTCCACTAGTTTTTTGAATATGTGTCTCTTAACCTTATTCACAATTATGCCTCTTTTCCTCTAATAGGGGGCTTGCTTATGGAATAAAATAGAAAGGTACCTGGAATAAGACCAGGCTCCTGTTTCATTAACTGCACAATGTTCATGAAGAGCTGAACATGCTTCTATTAAAGTCTTCATTTTTCTTTTCAAAAGTCATAGGCAATTACAACAAATACAATGTGATTAGCCAGTGAAAGACTCTATGGCAATGCATATACCCCTTCGGGTTAGGGTTTCAATTACACAAGAACCTTAATTTTGTCATTTTCTGACTTCTGAGACTCTGATATTGAAACCTTACTGTTTTCATGATTGCACGTACTTCCACACTTATATGCACAGGACCCTACCAAATTCACAGACATGCAAAACATGTCACAGAGCATGAAATCTGGTGTCCTTGTGAGCTTTTACCCTAAACTACACAGATTTTACCAGGGAAAACCAGCATCTCTCCAACTGGGGGTCCTGACATAAAAGGGAGTTTCAGAGGGAATCACAAGGTTATTTTAGGATGGTCACAGTATTTCTACCCTTATTTCTACCATTGCCTTCAGAGCAGGGCAAATGGAGAACAGGATTGGAATGTTGACCCTGTGCCCAGCTCTGAATGCAGCAGCTGGGCAGCAGCAGTGCAGAAGCAAGTATGGCAATACCATACTCATTTTGCTCTTACTTACTGATGCTTTCAGAGCTGGATGGCCAGAGAATTGCAGCTTCTAAGGGCTCAGCTATGCAGGCAGCAGCACAAAAAAAAGGATGACAATGCCATACCATGCCATTCTTACTTCTGCTCACAGCAGTTCTGCCTTCAGAGCTGGATTCTTGGCCAGCAGTGACCACTCTACAGCTACCCAGCTCTAAAGACAATGCTGATGCCAACAATGCTGCGACCCGCCTCCCCAAACTCTTATTGAGGCCCTGGCCCACAAAATTATAATACTGTGGAATTTCAGATTTAAATATAATGTAATTTGCCATTTTAAAAATCCTATTACCGTGAAATTGACCAAAATGGCCCTACATATGCAACTGCACTCCAAAAATGTGCATTCGCTCCCACTGACTTCAATGGGAACCATGCATGCATTTGTGGGCAATTTTGGGGGACTTATCCCCCCCCATAAACAAACAAGCAAACAAACAAAAGAAAGAAAAGTAGTGTGTTTATATAAACAATATGTACATTTAAATCTCTGTGTAACACACATGGCTGTAAACATACCTTTCAAGCCAAGTTTCAGCCACAACAACAAACATTTGTAAAGGTTATACACAGCTGAAAATGCCCCTTAAAACGTAAAAATGTACCTGAACTATAGGTGTTGCAGTGCTTATAATATATATATTACATACAGCAAATATCAAAATGTGAGACATATCTAGAAATAGTGTAAATATCCACAAATATCTACTTGAGATCTCTGAGGAGCTTACCTTGAGCACTGGAAGAGTCTCTATTTCTATTTCTTTATAAAACGTGTGGAACAACCAACTAAAACATAGTTGTAAAAAAGTATCCACTTTAAAATCTTTGTCAGTAAAGGAAAAAAAAAGTTGAGGTCAGTATCTCTCACTCCAGGAAAACTCAAAGGAAGTCTGCCATTCACCCTTCCATAGGTACTTTGTCTACCTTCATGTCTGTTGTTCAACAGCAATTCCCATAGAGCTCCACAAAGACCCAGCTGTATAAACCAATGCTTTCAAAGAACACAGTGAAGGGATGGATAAAACAGGGAGGGGTGTCTAACATGTTGACCACTGGCTGAGCTTACAAGGATAAAGGAGCCTTGATGGAGAGAAGTAATCATCTATTGCTGTTTGTTTATTTTACCTCCTCCGCCACATACTGGAAGCTTTTTTGTTTTTTCCATTACCAAAACCATACCCCCACTGAGAAGCCTTTGAGATCTAAAAGGGGCAGAGCCCCTCTTTCTTAACACTGGCAAGTTTATAGGCAAAGTCATTCAAACACATCTTAAAATAAACATTTGGCTCCTTCCACTGCATCATACTGTCTACACACTGCCTTTCAAAACACTTTGTAAAATCAATGTAAGAAATATACTTGGACTAGATTATTTTTACCAAGACTTATTAAAACATTGTAGCATTTCAAGATATACACTTTTGTGGCAGTCCAACTTAGAAGCAAGAGCTAAAGTTTTCTGAAAACAAAATCACGCATGACACAGTGTAGTATGCAAACTTTACTAATATAGCCATCCCAAGTGGTATGCCAGTTTTCTTACGCAGTCATTTTCATAAATAACTCTTCAATGTCTCCGCTGGGGGAGCACCACTTTTACTGCAGGTGATTTTGAACCAGGATGTCCAGGTGTAAAATGGGCATCATAGCTATTATGAGAAAGTGTCCCCTAGGAAGAAGTGAAAGGATACTTTTGGCTTGATTTTCAGAGATGCCACGGACTTGCAGGTTTCACTGACATGAGAGCTGTAAGAGCTGGGCACCTCTGAAAACGTACTCATTATTTTAAAAAAAGTGTGCAGATTTGGTGTTGGGCAGTGTTCTAGAACAACAGTCCTACGGACTTGACTCCTTTTCTTTTCCATACAATAGGTACAGCAAACAAGGAAAGTCCTCTGCAAAGCCCACCAGTGTGTCTCAGCCATGCCCTGGAAGGGTTGGGGAATGGGAAATAGTCAACTCTCCATACCAAGTCAATCCCTGGCTTCTCTACTGCACTACTGCAAAGGAGGCAGCTAATCACGGTCATTTCTGTGATGCGAATAAGTTTAAATTAGGAACCTGAGAAAGACCATGCACTCATTTCACACAGGCATTCAATATCACTAGTCCACTAATCACTTAAAATTTTCCCACCATTTTGGACTCGAGCAGGATTCAAACAATGTAAAAGCTGCATTTTTCTGACACAAAACTCTTTAAATAGAGTACCACTTCAAGAGTACACCTTTCATAATACTCTCATACTGTCCCTCCAAATAGACTACAATTCAACTCATACTAGAGATGGAAAAAGTTAACCAAATTAACCAGTAGGGGCTGGAGCAGCTCTCCACCTGCCCTGGGCAGGGGGCTGCTTCAGCCCTGTTGGGCCAACTGCAGGCAGTTGCTGCTCCAGCCGGCTAGCCAGAGTAGGCACTGTCCGTGGCAGGGCTGGCCTGGCTTAGCCTATCCCCCTCCCCCCCATATCAATAACTTATAATCATTGAGTTCTTTTTGCTTAAGATACTCATACTACTAATTAAATAGACCTTGCCATGTGATAAACATTATAATATCTATTTTTCAGGTGAATATACAAGAGGCATAGAGGCCCAATTCTGCTCTTCACAGAAGTAACTCCCCCATGGGTTTAAATGCGTGTAAATGACATTAAAAAGAACAGGACAAAACTGGGAGTAGAACCCATGAGTCCTGATTCCCAGCTACCCCCTTGACAATTAACCATGCAGCTTCCCTACACACACAAGAAAGTCAATGAAATAAAATACTGTAGAGATGATGGAAAGTTGGAAAGAAAAACAGCTTTCCAAATCCTTCTCTGGGGAATTAATATGAAAGATGCAATAAAAGAAGGCTACTACGGCCAGATCTCAAGTCCATTCCAGTTCTCAATGATTCTGGTAGATTTTTAAAACAATGGCTGCGATGGAAAAGAGTAGTTTGTCATTATGTTGCCTCCTGTGGCTAGCAATCACTCTTTCACGAGGTGGAGGCAGCCGATGAGCATAACCTTGAGCTTGTTTGGCTCTTATCTTTTGTTTAAATGTATCAATGCAACTATACTAGATTTTAACCTTTGGAAAATGTAAACATGATCTGAAGTCTCAAAGATTTAAGAACATTCATTTTGGGACATTTTCAGCTAGGTGGCATGCCTCTAGATCTGAAAATCAGTTTGCAAGGTGGATGAAATGCAGAGATCTACAGCTGCGTTTCCCCACAGAGAATTTTAGGAAGGCAGCTTGAAGATTATAGAATTCCACCAATTAAAAAACTTTTCAAATCTGTGTGTGGAGGGGGGGGGGGCAGGGGAGGTTTGATATCATTGTTCCTCCCCCACTTTCTCCCAGAAGGAGAGAGAAAAAATACAGACTGTGTGCAGACCCCCTATTAGCCATCCTCCCACCCCTGTTGGATGTAGAATAAAGGCTACATTAAAAGGTATTTAGGTGCCTAAAGATGCCAGGAGTGTAGTTGATTTTTCAAAAGTGCCATGCACCTAACTCCTATTGATTCCAATGTGAGTTAGGCACTTACACACTTCTGAAAAACCCACTAGGATGCTATCAGCATCTTTAGGCACAGGCACCTAACTACTTTTATAAAATGAGACCTACTTCTCTTCTCTATATTATTTATTCCAGAGCTTTTTACACGTGCATAATTACTTTTATCTTCAAAACAGTTTACCAATATTAATGAATTCTCACACAGCCCCAGTGTAAAAAAATAAGCATCATTATCCCCATTTTGTACATTGAGAAACTAAGCAAGGGATGTTAAGTGGTTTGTCCAGCTCTACTGAGTCAAAGCAGGGATTAAGATATAAGAGATACCCATTCGGTGCTCAGACATGACATTCTCTAAATCTTATCCTTGCAAACTATACTCTTTAGCCCAATTGCCTCTGTCTGCTGCTTGGTGATCAAGTATTTAATGAATGCAATAAAATGAAAATATGAACTCTGAAGCAGTGCTTCTTATTGGTCATGCCCCATTACTTAAACCTGGTGGTAACAAGTGCCCGTATGATGGTTTTCAATTTTATTATAGTCTCTATTTGCTCACTCACTTAAGATGTTTAAAGAAAAGTTGTATGGATTATCAGACAGTCTGAAAAGTTGACTCCAGAGCTCGTCAAACACAGTCATTTTTGTCTTGCTAGCAAAAGTAAAGTAAAAGCCTTGAGCAGGTAATTTAACATTCAGTTTATCCAAAGGACTTCTAAAGGAAAAGGCAACCTTTGTAAATGGTTTGTAATAATCTCCAAAATGATCATTAATTATCAGCTGTTAGTGAGTGTTTCTTCCATCAATGACACTGTGAGATTAATTTATTTCACATGAAATCCACTACTGCTGATGTTGCAAGCTGTATAATCAACCATTTTTCAGAACAACAAAGTTACAAAAGTGGGCAGCAGCACAACTAAGTGGTTTGTATTCAGCTATTTTGTTTCCCAACAAGTTTAGAAACAATTTACACACCACTATGAAGGCAAAATACAACCCTCTATTATAAATGTTACATTTTACATCCTGTTATATCTTCCACTTGAGGTAACAGTTACAACTGATTTAGAGATGAATTTGACTGTGCTTAATACAATATATATTGATTTGCAAAAAGAAGTAACTTTGAACTGATTTGGAGAAACTTCATTTTCTTTTTTGTTTGTTAGGGTTTTTTAAAAGTTTTTAAGGGATTTTTTTGTTCCTCCAGAACTAAATGCTTAAATTTTGAAAGTAATATAGAATTGTTGAATCAGAATATTACAGAGTTGGAAGGGTACATGAGGGAAATAGAGATTCAGGAAGAGGTCATTGGAAATAAAATTGATTAGTGCCCCCTCCTCAAATTCATGTGGCCCAGGAAACTAGAATGGCAAGTGCCACACAAGACACTGTTTTAACAAACAAAATACAGTTAAGGACAGAAATGTTATATAATTCCCAATCAACATTTTTCTTATTACTCAGACACAGTCCAGAGTATGTAACTATAGCAGAGCTCTGTACTATGGAGTGATAAAATGAATACCTTATATTCTTATAGAGCCTGATTCAGTTCTATTCAGTTAATGGAGATTCTCCCAGTGACGTTAATGGAACAGCACTGGTTCCAGAGTGCTTTGTATCTCAAAGGAGGCCTAAGATACTCTATCAATGATATATCTAGGAACCACTTCACCCACCATGAAATACTGCCATGGCATTAATGAAATTCAAACATGGCAGCTGTCTACCTGTGCACAACAACATCACACAACAATGTAATGTGGAAATGAATTGACACATTTATTTAGCAAAAGTTTGCAAACAAGTATACTATATCCAGTTGAAACTGACAAAATTTACACGCGCAATATGGAATCACTCTAAATCGATTTTAGCGGAGACAAAGACGACAAAAAAATTTGAATGGAAGACTCTATAAAAAGTGCAAAGTATATGATTATACTACTCCTTGCAAAAGCTCTATAATGAAGACTCCATGTATCTAATGGATCCAGTACCACAGTATATAGGTGAGACATATCACAAGTCAGAGGATGAGTTTTACATCCGAAAGACAGCATGGCTAATAGCCCTCTGATATTGTAGCAGGCCACCACTTCAACTTTGGCTCGGGGGAAGAGTAATATTAAATCAGCAGCACCAACTTCTCACTTCCAAAGAGTGAGCAGGTTTGACCCTGCCTATCAGCTTGATAGCAAGATGCCAGATTATAGACAGTTAAAGAAAGCTGGCAGTTATGAGAGTCCTCATTGTAAACATATGAAAACTGTATGATCTGTGGGTGAAGTTCATGTTCAATACAGTCTCAAAGGACATAAGTCATAATGCAGCACATACAGTAGTGGTGGTACACAACAAGGATCCATCCCCATCATCTCCAGTATAAACCCAGATTTCCAATGGCTTAGTGCGTGGCTGGAAAAATATTTGGAAAGATTTTCTCCTCTCTACTCATTTGTAGTAAAGCCCCCGCATCTCTTATTAAAGATAGATGCCTCAGTCTGCTGGAAAAGTAGTAAGTGCCATAGCCAAATTCAATCATCATTCATTTGGCCTTAGTTTCTCACTACTGAAAAAAGTTTCCTCGCAGTGCATATAGAATCTAGGATCTCCAAGGAAGGAAGGAAGGAAAAATGCAGTGCATGATTCTCCCTTCTGTTATATCAGTTTTACACAATAACATCACTGAAGCCAATTATATAATGGACTGGTGAATCAGATCCATGTAGGGGTAGTGAAACACTACACTTCTGACATTTGCAAATAAATGCATATATTGGATGGGCCACAGTTAGATTCATCACCCACATACTGAGGGGCTATCCCAGCACCCTATGGCAGAACCCACTAGTGGCAGTTTCACTAGCAGAAAATCAAGATGCATCAGCAATGATATGATCAATACAAAATATTGAAAGAAAGAACACTTACATGGTCAAAGTTTCATGGGCATCTGAAATAAATGCCTAGATGGAAGGGCAGAGAAGTTCTTATCCAAGCTGAATCTTTTGTGGAATCCTTTTATATTTGTATTTATTTTTACAAATGAAATAGCATACTATGATTACATATGCACAGCAATAGCACACAAAAAAATCATAAAACTCCAAAAACACAAGAGGGCCAAAGTAAAAGACTTGTTATAAAAAAGACTCTCTTCAGAGAGTCTATGACCCATTAGTGATTCTACAAAAAAGCCCCATTTTTGCTTTCTGATGCTTAACAGGATTATAATTGGGTACGTGGGGGGCCAGGGGAAAGAGCACCCCAGACTTGCCTCAGATAAGGGCTGCTCCAGCCGGGCTGAAGCAACCCTGCCCATAGCAGGTCCTAGAACTGGTTAACTGTAACCGATTAAATGAGGTTAAGGTTGCCAGATGGTTTCAACAAAAATATCGGACACACTTGACATTACATCACAATCTACATTACATCATATTTAGAAAACACTGGACATTTATATTTACTCATTGATATTTTCTCAATTTGTTTCCTGAACAGAAAGCACAAATACTGGACTGTCCGATTCAAAACCAGACACCTGGCAACCCTAAATGAGGTGGGGGGGGCCCACTGCGAATGGAATGGAGCATGTCTGTCCCCCCTCCCACTCTGCAGATGGGAGCTACTCCAGCTGGGCTGGAGAACCTCTACCCACAGGTCCCACTGCTCCAGCCTCTACCTGTTAACCATAATCAGTAAGCCTCACCTATTAAGAGTGAGGCTTACTGGTTAACCAGTTAACCATTAACATCCATAGACTGAAAGCAGAATTTAACCTACAAAATCTTTACTAGGAGCCATGAACCTGAAGGAGGAAAGAACTCAACTTGACTATCAGATCCCAGCTTAAGTTTGCCTGGGTGGCAATTAAAGAAGGCAAATGTTTAAAAGGTAAAGCAGATTTTCATCTTTAAATACTAAGCACACTTGATCTTGAAATTAGAGTCAATAAACCTTGAAATTAGAGACAATACACCTTGAATCTCATTGTGTCATTTTAAGAATCTCTTTTCAGAGTAGAATCACACTAACATATCCAATGCACACTCAGTATATGAAGTAAGATTTATAATCAGTGAACAATTCAGAAATATATCATACATGATAACTCCTCCCTGATCTGCAATACACAGTATAATTGTAAGGCTTTGATTCCTCAGGGACTTATACACTTGCTTGATTTTAGATATATAAGTAGTCCTGATTAATTCAATTTGTATATTCAATTTATGCCCTCAGCAAAACCTGTGCAGATATTGGAGAAAAGGGGCGTGCATAGGTCTCTTTGGGGTTATAATATGGTCCTGCAGTTCTACCTTAGTTAACATTTTATTGATGTTGTTTGCTGTGAATGAGAACCCTACTCACTTGCCAGAAAGAAATAAAATGAATTCAGTGGGACTGCTGACATGCATCAAGCCTTTGTAGAATCAGGTCCTACATAAGGGGAGGAGAGAAACTTACATAAAACATTTCAGCATGTCCAGTTTTTTCTGCAATAGTCTCTAGTAATTTCTAACAAAAAAAAAAAAAAAGGATTGCTGGGTGGAATGGGGTGGGGTTAATGTAATGTAAACTGTTAAATGAAAAAGAAAAGCAATTCCAATTTGGCGCCTTCACATTTCACACTTCAGAAACTTTTATGGGTTAAATGAAAGAAAGACCGTGAGGTGGGGGAAATGGGGAGAGGCAGGAATAGAAAAGAAAAAGAGAGGGTTTTTTTATGAATTGCTCCAAAGTGAATTTTTTATTTAACTGAATTCCACTTAATTAAGTCAAGAGACAGTTTGAGGGGAAACCAACAAAAGGTATTTTATTTAAACACATATTTCTTGACAAGAACCTACAACAACAGAAGAAAGCGCAAAAGTGCACCCTCTCTCTCCTATTCTCTTCCCCTAGTCCAGAATCCTAATGTTTAGCCTCACTTCACCCCCACAGTAAGGCGTGGATTAAGCAGAACATTACAGACACACCAGTTAAGGAGGGAGTAATTGCAACTTTGCCTCCTGTCCCTTTAAAGATATGTTTGTCCACCAAAATAAAAAAGTGGACAGCTGCAAATGTAAAGGCAGATTCATGAATTATGTTCTTTAGCGACTGAGTAGCACGTCTTCATTTGAACCTTCGACTTCAGTGGAACTACCACAATGAGTAAATGCTCAACACGAAGTAAGGATTACAAAAGAGTAACACCTATTTGTCAGTGATATTGTGCAATTTAATTCCTTAATGTTTGTAAAGCACTACACAAGTAAAGAGTATTATCATCATTACAATGAACTGAAGTATATTCCAATTACAGGTTTTGGTGAATTCTCTCCAGATTTCCACTGAGGATGTCTTTTACTTCTTGAAGTACAATCCTGTAAGTACAGTCCTGAGCTACAAAACTGTAACGTCCTCTCTATCTGACTTGGATTTTGTGGTTTAAATGCTAATTTGGAGCTAGAAATCTTCTGACTTGTGGGAGCAACCCAAACACTTGCAAAGGATCAGTGTATTACAGTAATATCAAGTGTATTTCAGAAAAACCACTGAACCACAGTCAATATGTCTTGAGTTCCTGCTCACCTATTCCAGGGCTGCATAAGAAAGACAAGTTGAAAGGAGGGGAAGAATGTGTTCAGGATTGAGAAATAACTTATTATCAAGGGGAGGGACCTGGCACCCCAGCTTGTGGAGTTAGTATTTCCATGCATATGCTTGAGCCACCACAGTGCATTGTAAAAGTTTCCCAATTGTTGGACCTGGGTCTGATAGCTGCGGTAATGCAGCTGTACTGCACTACATAGCAATTAATCTTCCTGAAACAGCTTGACCTGTGTCCATACTACAAAATGATAGGGCTTGAACCTGTGTCACAGCAAGATTTGGGGCTTTGATCCTCCTCCAACCCCCAGCATGGTCCTAGGATCTTGGTCTAGAATACTTGCTGATATGTGTCTGGATGGAAACAGAGCTTCAGCTCAAACCTGAGTCATATCCTGAGCTTAGCATATTTAATAATTGTATCTCACTCTTTGTTTGACAAAATGGAAATACAGAAAAAAATGGAGAGAGAGAACAAATGAAGAGAGATGAAGCAAAAGAAGGAAGAAGAAATGGGGAAAATGCTTCATTGTGTTCATTGTGTTCATTCCTTAGAACCCAGAGTACGCAGCAGGCCATGTCCAATAGTCTTTATACAAGGTTAAGTTAATGGATGTTTTGCTTGTGTAAGCAGTGCTGGATTTGGTCCACTAGGGTGGCGGCCTGTGTAGCAATATGCAAAGTGGAGGCATTTTCCTTGGAACCAAGGACACTAAGTATCTGTTTTGTTGGAAATAACTTTAGAATTTGACATACCAGTGAAGATATTTAGTTTCAAAAGCCAAAAAGAAAATAAATTAACACACTGAGTCTCAGCAAAACAATCAAGAAGAAACAAAAAATACTTTAAAGAGCTAAAGAAAGCCAACATATGAGGATTGTAGCACAGATCACAGACTCCTGTTCTCGAGTTTGTTTTCCACAGCAGTTCCATGGATTATTCGATCCTTGTTTTTTTCCTCCCATAAATGATGGCAGTGACCATCTCTGCAGGCAAGTCCACAAAGCCACATGCAGCATCCAAACCGGAAAGCTGGAAAGCTGTTCAGGGTTTAATGCCAGCCCATTACTTACTTACTTTTTTTCCTAAAGAAAAACTCCTCTGCACTACCCACCACCACCCACATTCACTTCCAGAGAAGGCTAATTATGCTATGAAAGGCAAGCAGCATAAAGACGATTATAGTACACTGAGTTAAGGCAGGGCCTAGTCAAATAAACAGGACAACTTCCCTTGGGCTGCCTCCCTCCTTTTTCCAATGGATGATGAATCCCACAACCCATCTAGCCCTGATCCTCCTTAAAAAAAAGCCAAAGCAATCTTTGAATATCCCTTTTCCCTTTTTTTCCACTCCCCCTTCCCCAAATCTAGAAGTTGCCAACAGAGCTTCCTGTTCAGCTTGGCTGGGGAAAAAAAGAAAGCAAGCAAGAACAAAGTGACTAATGTCATGCTGCCATCAATTATCAATTCAACATTCAGGAGAGGAGAGCATCACCAGTGCCTGTCCTATAGGTATAGTTTCTTTCTCCCACCACTCAGCCGCCACACTAGAAATTCCTTGCAGTTACTCTCTAGGTTGTGAAATGCCTAAAGAATATGTCATTTCTAAGAATGAAAATCCCCTGCCTGCTTTAGCACCTCCTGAAGAGTGAGAAGGGTGCACATTATCAGAGTATCCAAAGAACTTGATTCTGTACAGTTCCAAGCATCTTCAACTTCCATCAACTTCAACAGGAACTAAATTCAGCACATTGTGCTGTCAATAAATGTAGTGCATGTGTGTTCCCCATTTTTCAATTGTTAGACTTACAATAGGGATATCCTATCACAGCCAAGACAAGAAACTATGTCTTATGAGTCTTGTAAAGTTTGGGTGTATTAGTCTGATACTACTTATCACTACACAAGATGATGCACATGTATAAATAAAATCTGACACATTCCTCTTATAATTAGGGATTGTGCTATGCGTTTGAACACAACAGTGTTTAGTGTAGCATAGTTTGTGTGATTCATCATTTCAAGGGAAAAAGAGACATGTGTGGAAATGGCTCTTGCTCATTTGACCAGATTCACTTTTAGTTCTATTTAATAACCATATTTACTAGTGCCTGACTCTTGATACTTTTTAGGTAGTGTTTATTATCCACACTCTTCTTATATAGAGAAATATGTTTGGGGGGGTTGTTTGTTTTTTTGCAATTGTTTCTTTCCAACAGTTTGCCATATCTGCATGTGTATATCAGCACTGAATTAACACATGCCATGCCTTCCTTTTGACACAAGACTGATATAAAGAGAGACAGACAAGGTCTGTTAGATGAATAACTGACAATGGTATACTTTTTAAACAGAAATCAATCACCTCTCATAGTAATTGATTGAGGCCATTTGCTACATCTATGCTACAGATTCTTTTTAGTTTTATATGAACCATGACATGAGAATTGGCACTGCAAAGACCATGTATGGCTTTCAACTCTCCAAAATCTGAATGTGTGTCATAGTCCATTTTTGATGTGTACTAAAGATCCAAAATAAAATGCTCAACAAGTACAGAACAGAGCAGAAAGCATGGAATAGTGTTGGTTCATAACTACAGTAACATGCTGGTTAAATGCATATTTATTTGGGCATTTTTCTCATGCATTCTGATAACACTTATATTGCTGGCGCTAAAATAACTCCTACTAAACATTTACAGAACAGGCTTGATTATCTGATTGTAATGAAAGACACTAAGTAAATGTGCCTAAGTACATGTTTTTATAATTGAGGGACCTTTCAGTGCAATTAATAAAGATTAATTTACATGAAGGGACATATAACATCATTTTGGATAGCAAGGTGTTTCAGATACCTAAGATTTGAGAAGATTAAGGTCATTATGTATTGTTTTATCCCAGTTGCCTTAATTAACATAGCATGTTTTTTAAAAGTCCAAAGATTTCAAAATTTCTGGTGTCCAATAACCAAAAAAGTAATCAAAACAACACAAGCAACAACAACAAAGTTTTCTGTGAAATAAAAGTAGACTTGGGTCCAAAATTAGTATATATCCCAACAAATATGGGAAACATGGTGGACACAGATTGGCCAGATACACCAATAGGCACACACCTTCCTATCCATTATGCTACTATGTTGAGTATCATACCTCTTCATTATGTAACATACAGAGGAGAGAGATTATGAACTTCTTATCTATTTAGATACTTGTATGGCCTCAATCACTGTATTTATCTTAGTGCTTGCATATAGCATAGCATCCTCGCCTCATCCTAGGCTAGCGTTCTGCAGTAGTGTTATTTTTTAGGTCATGCAATCTCCACTTCACAGAACATAGTGAAAGCATGCATTCACATTCCCAAAATTAACCTGGTAAAATGCATCCATTACCAACAAGACTTATAATAGAGTAAAGTGGTCATTTAAAAAATCATTCATACCAAGTCATTTGCATTGTGATGGGCCAAAATCTGCAATTTATCTCATGGTTCATATTTAGATTTTAGAAACGCTTCATTTTATTCAAGATCCATGAAATAATGCAAAGAGGAACCCAATTTCTACTGAATTTTCCACATTTCATTCCAATAAAATGTTACAAATACATTATCATTTATCATCTTTTTTTTCTCCCCATTCATCTTAACCAACCAACACCACAGACCACAGCTATTACCTCATACAAGAGTACAATGTTTTGGCAATGCCGTGTCAATAGCAGGAATATCATCCTTTTTCAAAATATGTGATACTTGCAATTCCCTTAACCCCATAAAATTTGCTTTGTGGATGAATACCAAGCAGGCTGCTGAAATTTAAAAAATTGCTGCCTCCTTCTTCCTTGTAACAGGGTTGCTGGGAAAAAATGTATAGTGCTGATGGAAACCATGGAGATAACATATTTGGTGCTTGTTATTACTACATCCAGGATCTGGAACAGGATCATGCATGTAATTCATACCGAGGGCATTGGGGGACATTCCAAAAAACTAAGAGGGAAGTACAATTCACTTAAACATCAGCTGATAAAATTTCAGGTAGAGTGTTCAATATCTGCTTCCACACAGCTTGTACTGCATGTTCTAACTTGGTCATAGAAGCCTGAGCTCATCATGCCAAAATATGAATTGTGGCCCACTTTAACACATATATGAGGGGTCATACAGAAAATGGCATCCTGAAAGCCTGATTCTGCAACAAGTAAAAAACAACAAATGGTCTGGTAGCACGTTATAGACTAACAAAGCATGTAGATGGTATCATGAGCTTTCGTGGGCACAGCCCACTTCTTCAGATGACCGGAGTTTTGAGTTTAGGATGTGCAGACCCCTTCCTATTCCTATAAAAGCCAATTCAACACCTCTCAGGAATGGTCCCTATTTTGAATGTAGGCTGCAAGCGTGGATTTGTAGATTCTAGCCTAAACAGTCCCAAGCAATTCTTTCTTATTAATTAAGGTATTTCAAGAGAATCTATAACCAGAGCAACAGATCAATGGGGTTAACTTCATATATGAGAGAGATTACCTTATTTCTGTTCAGAACTTATGACGAGATATTCCCAGTAAGAGCCACTATATGCAAAATAGCTTTCTTAGTCTCACATTGTATGTTTCACCAAACAGAGTGAAGCTGTATGCCAGGTAAGCTAAACGAGCAGAATTTTACTAAACCCTGTGGACTGTTCTATTCATGTGGCTGAATTACTTCCAGCCTCACTCCACATCAGTGGAGGGCAACATGCGGTCTGTGGGCCACATGCGGCCCATTCGGGTTCTGTGTCTGGCCTGCAAGACTTTTTTTTTTTTTTTTTTTTTTTTACTGTCAGCCGCATAATTTTTTTCCTACTGGTATTCCTAAAGTGACATGCACATAAGGAAAGGCACATGAAGTGAGGTGCCTGCTGATTGCACTCAACATTGTGAGAGCCATGTGCTCTCTCTGCATCCAATCAAAACACTGCTATGGTTCAGTCGGCACACCCTGCACATTCTAGGTACACAAGTACAGTTAGAAAACTACCCTATCCTGGGAGACCATCTTGGCTGCAACAATTTTCCAGCCCACTGAGATGAAGGAGGGCCACTCATGTGACCCGCTCACTAGCCTAGGTTGCCCATTGCTGCGCCACATGTTCCCAAGTTTCCCTGGTATCCCATTCCTCCACGGAACATGAACTCGCAGACTCCTGCTCCACAGGCCACGCTGCATTCTTCCTATTTTAATATAATTACTAAAACAAATAACTCATGCTCAGACCCCCATTCCATGTCCTTTTGTCCAGAGCTTGATAGCTCACAATTGATTTGGAGTCTTGTCTTTACCCAGATTCAGCTGGCCCCATAGTGTTTCATACAGTGTACGCCAAGGGCATCACACACATCCTCTGACTGAAACTACTCTCCTGGAATAATTGTCATCTCACAAGATCACACTTCAAAACACTCCATATGTCCAGTTTGGTTATTTCTCCTTTTAGAAAACTAATAAATGCAGTGCTTTAGTACAATCATATTTCATCTAAAAACAACTATCTGAATTCTTGGTGCCAGCAAAAGCACCAAAAAGAGCCATTCATGAAAACACTTCCATTTTTTTTCTTCCTTTTTAGGGGGCCCCCTTCAACTTCATCTTGAAGTCAATGGGAATCTCTCTCCTGGCTTCAGTGGGAATTAGATGGGGCCCTGTGACTTTCCATTAATTTACTGCTCATGAGAAGAAGCAGTAAATTACAAGCATATTCTTTGTTTATCCACAGAATAGGTACCATGAGGCATCATGCTTCCACACATAGTCCCATCCCATAATTAAAGGGACTAATTCTAGAGATAAAAGCAAAGTCCGTTCTCCAGGTCCTTCTCATTCTTGGCCTCTGCTATGACTGCCAAGAAGGGCCTCAAACACTCCCAGATGTGATCACCCAAACACATGTTCACTGAGAACCAAACCAACACAGCCTCTCATTCATACAAGCTGTTAGACCGCCATTGCGTAGTAACAACTTTTGGATACTACTATTCTGAATGGTGTTTAAACTAGCCCAGTCAGAGTAAAAAGCTCAGGTGGCCAAATATCATCCAACCCCACTCCTTCAACCTCCCATTTGGGTCATTTCCATCTTAAAGAAAACGCAGTGATGTCCCAAACAGAAACTGCAACATACCAGCATGTCTTCCTTCAACATAACCTGATCAATGAGCCTGCAACTGCAGATTATGGCAATTTCAGGGACCGCCTTCAGTTTTTCATACTATGGCAGATCAAAGGGATGGGGATGGGGATGAGGATAGGTTCTGATTTTTTCCTTCTGTAAGTGATACCTGTCTGTTCGAACTGATAACTGAGATACATCATTAACAAAATTGTATAGCTCCAAATTCCTGTGAGCACCCACAAGCTTTTGCAGTTATCTGTTCACGGGAAGATGTGCATCAAACTGCACTAGTCACCTTTTCATTGATAACCTTTTATCCCATATAGGCTTGTGTGGCCACCTCCCCCTGCCCCGCACCCCCATGCACATACACATCCATCCTTTCATCCATCTTCTTTACAGTGTTACATATTAAGTCAGACTCTTTGAAAGTACTGATGCTCATGCTATACATATTTTGACATGCAGCAGTCAAGTAAATTCGTGAGGCTTTCAAAACTGAAGCCAGAGAGGGGTTCCTTTAGGCACAAGCAAAATAAGTGACTGCTTTGGGCTCTGTGCTTCCAGAGGTTCCCTAAGTCCCATACTAACTTGGTGACTGATCTGATTCCCACCTCAGAAAAGATGACCAGAGGGTCAAGAAACGAAAAGATGCATCTCCTCCTCTGGCAGCCTGTGAATCATATGGCTAGTCCTTATCAAAGAATTTAACAATATGCACGCAGCAGAGAGACAGTGAAATTTAGCTTCTCAATCCTTACTTTTGAGTCATCTATTCCTGTCTTTAACACAAATAAACCCCCAGATTATTAACAGCTAAACTAGTCAAGCACAGGGCCAGGTGAGAGGGCAGCAGGGGAAGCAGTACAATATCCGATAGATATATGAATCCTGCTCTTGCCAATCATCCCCTCTAATGCTTCTCTTAAGCTAGCCCATTAGAATTAACGGTGTGGGTGACACAATGTGGCAGTTTGTTTCAACCAAACATAGCAAGTGACGCATTTAGAAATTTAGTGGTGGAAAGAAAAAAAAAAGAGAGAGCGCGAGAGAGAGCTGGGTATTCATTCCTCCTTCATTAACGGCATAAGGCAACTAAGGTTTAACAGTATAAATCAAATTAAATAGTCCAGGGATCTGGCTTGAAAGTTGCCATTTTAATAAAAAGGAGACAACTGGCAGGTTGTTCAGACTACAGACTCTCTCATTCTCCTCTTCTTCCCCAGCCCCCCCTCACTTCCACCTCTACCAACTACCTTCTCAAATGTAACTTGTACCGCACTCACTCTGGAATTCCATTCAACTCACAGTGGACTGGAAGACTTTACTGAAAGCAAATGGATAATAAATCTAACTCTACTACCTAAGGGCAATGGAAGTTGGGGGAAGCAAAAGAAAAATGACCAAATTATTGTTATTGTTCAAGTAGATTTTCCCCTGTAAAATTTCCAAGATAACTGGGGCTGAATTGGAAGCTTCATTATGAATTCATTCATAGTAGGTTTTTTTCAATGCTTTTATCCCTATCCCTCCCCCCCCCAATCCCTGAATATAGCATTGCATTCCATTCTCTTCTCAGGCACTTTGCTGGAAAGCAGGCAAGCTGTTATTTCCTGCTCCTGAATAAACACATTGTTTTGAGGAATTGTTCTGCCAATAAGAGGGTTAAATAATTTCAGCGCAGTTGCTGGGGGAAGATGTGGTGGCTGAAGAACGAGCATTTTTCTTGTAATGGAATCGTAATGCAACTGGCATCAGAATTTCCTTAAGATCCATAGGTGTGAACTTCTGAGCGCTACCTAGAGAGGACAACAGTATTTCCCACAAAGGCACATAAATGTGTTCATTCATTCGCTTGTATGTGTTGAGGGTGAGGAAAGAGAAAACTTTGCAAGCACAAGGTTAGGACTCTATTATTTTATTATCATTGTACCTTTACTAGTGTAGGGGCTTATTTCTCGCCAACACTAACAGAAAATGTTTTAGATTTCTGCTGTCTGTGCATTATGCTTGAATACGACTTCAGATTTTCTGAACTACTTGCTTTTTATTCTTAGAAATCCAACCTTTTCTTCCTTGCATCACCCCAAAAGTCCTGAACAAAATAAAGGCACAGGTAAATAAAATGCAGTGGTTAATAGCTTCACTCTCTCAAGACTCCATATAGTACCACAGAGGAAACCTTTATAATATCATAAAGTAAACTACAATTAGTCGTTTTACTCACTCTTCTGAAAGCTTTGGCACAAACAATCCAGTCCTACTTGATATGGAAAGATTTACTGAGAAGAGCATTTTGCAACATTATGATTTGACACAACCTCAAAACTATGGTAATCAGCAACTCTCTAGATACAGCAGAACCTTTAGCCTTGTCCAAGGGCATTAACAATACAGTATTAATGTGACAAGGCACTAAATGGATGGCCAAATACAGACAGAGAGCACCCTATCAATAGGAACCTGCTTTTCCCCTCCCTTGCTTATTCCCTTCCCCTTTCCCTTTTTAAGAGTACTTCTAAGGAAAATAATTTTGAATCCTTATATTAAATGTATTAGAAGCAGACTCATAAAACACTTGTAAAATATGATTTGGGAGAAAACCAGTAAAGCCAAAGCAAATGATAAACTGATAGCAAATGACTGAAAACTTTAAAGATTTTTCACTATGTTTATAGCATATTCCTTTGCTCTAGATTATCTAGTCAGAGTTAAACATGGACTAGTCACCTTTGCAAAGTGACAAGTCTTGGGCATGCTGGAAGCTGCAAGATTTCTGTATGTCTGAATAATACCCTGCTACTGAACACTGTACACACTGTTTCCTTCTGAACCTTTAGACAGATGAACTGGATCAAAATAACAGTACCGCATGTCTATAATTTATGCCTGAGGAAGAGCTCTACGTAAATTTGAAAGCTTGTCTCTCTCATCAACAGAAGTAGGTCCAGTAAAAGATGTTACCTCATCCACCTTGTCTCTATAATTTATGCCATCAGTTTTGTTTTCTCTCATTACACCAGTAAAGAAAAAGGGCTGTCCTGATTTAAAGCTGTAAATTCAATTCAAATGGGAAAGTGTTAAATCCAGAAGTGCCTTTGGTCCATTAACTTCCATGTTGATTTGACACGCTCTGTAGTACTTGGGCAACAGACTCTGCTATACAACCTATTCCTAAGCAAACAGTGTTTTGTGTCATAAACCATCTGGGGTGCCAGTTATAAGGACTGCTCATCTAGAGTCATCTGATATACTAGGAAATTTTAAGGTGAAAAACTACGAAACTTTTCTTCATTACAAAACCCCTTTTGCTAAGCTAAGGAGATTGCCACCAAAGGAATGATGGAAGGAACAAAATTTTGGCTGGGGTAGTTGTTTTTATTATTCAGCTGAATAAAGCCATTGGATATACACGCTTTCAAAAAACCCTATGGTTTTTCTAAGGTACTAATAAAAGTGATACCATTCATAACCTGGACAGTGCTCCCTTTCATATAGACTCTATAGTTGCGAAGCTAAGTGCCAAGCAGATGGCCGAAATCTGTTTTGTATAAAACGTGTGTGTGCGTGTGTGTGTGTGTGTGTGTGTGTGCGTGCGCACGCACACGTATTTTAAACTGCATTCTTTGTATTCATATTCAGGCCTACGTTTTAGCCATCAAAATACTGGCACCGAGGCAATCATTAGCAACATTTTAGACAACTGGCAACTAAGGTATGCACTGTTCTCCACAAAATGTTCAGTTAATATCTCCCAGATGTATAATTAAGGCAAAAGATCATCTTCTTAAATTGGTATCAGTGCTTTGGATGGCCTTTCAATAGACTGTGTATGCAAAAAGCAATTTTACTAATTTTTTTAAATAATGCTCTTTTATTCTAATTTAATTTTTTCTTTCTTTCTTTTTTAAACCACAGCTGCCCTTACAGATTATCAGTTTCCATACCAGCCTACATCTCAACATATTGATAGCAATATCATTTCTCCCCAAAGCCAGTCATTGCAATGAGAGTGTTTGGGTAACCTACAATAATAACAACACTTAGTCATTCTTGTTTTACAAATTCATTATAAAATAATATTTGATTTAACCTCCCTGGCTGAATACAGAAGTTGTAGACCAATTTTGTGGGTCCAGAAGAGTTTGATTTCATGACTAGAGCAGTGGACCACTCAAGAACCAGTTTCGGTTCTTGAGTTTACTACTCACACCCTGTAACTCTGAGCAATTCATTTATCCTACAGGTGTCTCAGTTAACTCATTAACAAAATGGCTTGTTTATTATTATGAATCACAACAATACAGTGAGCGGAACAGTGGGGTTCTGACTTGAGACTGAGGCTCCTAAGCTCCACAACAATACAAATAAATATTAATCCTTATACAGTGTCTAGCAGCATGGGGCATTTAGGCACTACTAGAATATAATCATAACATTATTAATAACACTCTTGTTATCACTATTATCATCATCATCATCATCACTACTTGAGGCACACAGTTGTTAGTGAAGCTTAACAAGGTAGGGTTGCCTAGGAAGGTGGACTCTCCATCTTTAGTAGTTTTTAAGGTCAGTCTTGACAAAGCCCCAGGTGGGATGACTTAATTGAGGTTTGTCCTGCTTTAAGCAGGGGGTTGGCATAGATGACCTCCTGAAGTCTCTTCCAATCCCAATAGTCTATGATTCCACGAATATTTCTAAAGCATGCTGAGATTGATCCTATAGAAATGTCTCACAATGTTGGTGAAATCCTGGTTTCATAGAAGTCAGTGGGAGTTTTGCCACTGACTTTTGTGGGGCCAGGATCTCACCCTGTGATCTTTGGTATGTCACTTTGTCATTCCACCTTGTTTTACCCATCTCCAAAATGGGTACAGTAATGCTGCCATGGCTTGGAGGGGTGACGAGAGCCTTAGTAAACTAAGGCCTGTATTTTCAGAAATGACCTGTGATGTTGGATGCCCAATAGGCCAAAACACTCTAAGTTAATTACCACTTCTGAAAATGTTGGCCTTACCAGTCCTATCCTACAATGAGCTTTGTATGGATGGACCCCTGCATCAATCTTCTGGAACACCACAAAACTTGTTATTACAATCAGTTATCTTGCAAGGAGACCATCTTATAGAACTTCTCAAACAAGACAATTTACTCACTCAGGAATAATATTCAGAAGCTATGTAACTCAAATCCAAAGAATCTGGAGTTTATACCCATAGTCTTCAACTATATTTAGTGAGAGAATGATATACAGCACATAGATTAAAGGCAAATCTACCACCATCGTTCACTGATCCAGTCCTATCTGGTAGTGTACCTCTGCAAATTACTGCCACTGGGGATGTGAAATATTGAAAGAGGGGTTATGGAAAACTTCTTACATGGTAAGAAAAACAACTCCTCCCTTTTAATAAGCTTCTGTCACATCCTTCACTTCGGGTCGTTGTCACACATTTTAAAAAGCAGATGTCAAATATTTGGATGGGTGAGAACCACAATATATTTTGTACCATGTAATGTGGTTTCTGCTTTTCTGTTACTTAGTTTGCTCACAGTGGCTGTTTACATTGCTGCCTTTGGAAAGTCTATTCCTCACATTAATTTCTTTCTGTAAAGAATATTTTTCTTGTAATCCACTACCGTCTGGTCCTAAGGTTATAAAACATAAGGCAACTCTTGTACCTCTGGCTGGAGATGCTAATTATTCTCCAAGATGAGTCTGTAACTTGGCTGTAAGTTGCATGTACACTCTTAATGTACTTAAACCCTGCATGTTCTGCTATCTATATTCAGTTTTCAACACTTGCCCTCAGGTAGGGATCTATTTTTGACACATGCTCAAAAAACTGGAGATGTTAGAGATGGTATTTTCCCCCTCTATCAAAGTAGTTGAAAGAATATCTAAAGCTGTAAATATTCCTAGAGACTTACTGCTATTAATGATATTCCAAAGCCCCTGTTTTACATATTTAAGTAATTTAGGTATTATATTTCATCTTGCTAGAATGAGACCTTTAGGAACAGTAATTGGACTGCTAGAAATCTGTAATTTGCAGTTCTCTGGATTTTAAGAAGGGGAAGAATGATTTTGAGGTTAAAGCACAGGAGTGGCAAGCAGTACCGCTGGCCTCTATCCCCAGATATGCCAAAGACTTTGCCACTTTGTTCCTCAGTTCCCCATCTGCAGGCTGGGGATAACAGGGATATTTTATTGCTAAATATCATGGAAGTCTTGAGAATTAATTCATTCATGTTTCAAGTTCCTAAAATGAAAGGCACTACTCAAGATCTAAGCATGACTATTATCCAAAATAAATCAGTTTCCATAGATATATTCTCTTTTTTTAAAGGCTGGACTGACACTGTTTAATCAACTCCCCGCCCATGTAACTGTGGGCTAAGGAAGTATATCTACAAATCTATATGCATCTACCACTGTACCTGCACAAGCATGCATTTGTGCCTGCCAAACAGTCAGTCACATACACAAATCTGTGTTTCTGCATGTACACAGGTGAATGAATATATAATCGGAGCGTAGGTTCTCTATGTAAATTTCACAATATGACTTTAAGACTGAATTCTCATTCCTTATCCATATCATGGATCCCTTATCTATTCCAAGATTCTGTAGTTGTCTCATGCAAAGACACTGACATCAGTAAAAGTTCTAAGTACTAAGTATGTTCTTTTAGGTACATTCCCTCGTGTACCTAGTGGGGCTCTGATCCATGAGCATTATTGCAACATAAACAAATAATAAATAACAAGAACAGCTACAATAATGATACAAGTGCAGAGTACGCTTTAGAGATTTATAAGGCATATCTAAGAGCAGTGTTTTGTCCTTTAGTTGGTACGGCATCTTACAGAAAACACTTTGGTCCAAAACATTTTACAGAGCTATGTAATATAATTACAAAGTTAGAAAAACAAGAGCACAAAGGGAGAGAAATTAAAAGGCAGAAGCAAGGGAAAGGAGTCTTCCACCAAATCACATTGAGCAAGATTCTGGTCAGAGTTTAAAAAAAAAAAAAATTAATATAGAAGTAGCTGATATCAATTCCAGCAAGTGTTCTTTGCAAGATATTATCTAGAAATATCCAGGTAAATCTCCAAAACCTGAGAACAAAAGACAACCCAAACACTGAACTTAAAAAAACCAACAAAACCCTCTCTCTGAATTTCAAGGCTAGAAACTCAGATTTTTTAAAAGAAGTACTATATGAACCTATTGGGCTGCCTGTAACAGTTGCAAAAGGAGAATTTACCAGATGAATAATGTTAAATTGCCTATTCTAAATATTTTATTTAGTTTATCATGTTTGAGTTTTAATGTTTCACGCCAGTAAAAGAATAAGCATGTACCATGTAAATACAATCCATCAGAATTACACCAGTTTGTCACAGAAGTGCGAAACTTGGAAGGCTCCTCAGATCAATCAAATCCACTATATACTTGTCCTCCACAGAGCCCCTAAGTGTGTAATTAAAATTTAGGGGCCAAAACACCACAAGTGCAAACTTTACAGAAGTTTTTAGGTAAAAAATATGTCTAGGTTTTTTTTCTTGTAAAGTGAATGTAATGAAGCTGCCAGGTGGATAGCTCTGAAAAACAGAAGTGATCTCTATAGCCACAGGACAAATAAAGCGTGGGCAGTGCTACTGCAAGCCAAGCTTCCCCCGACACAACTCTGCCAAGTGCCTCAAGCCTGACACAGTCAGACCACCTCTAAGGGTGAGAGGGCATTTTAAACTCCATGCCCATTCATTACGTAGCCTCTCTGTTAAGGCACTGAATATCCTAAAATTGACATTAATTTATTTTAAATTTTGGCATTTCACGCTGTGATGCATTTTGTCACATCACTTCCAGCCACAGCCCAGTCTTTTAGGTTACTCTAGGGTAAATGGAACATAAAGAAGCCTAATGCAACCAAGTTATATGACCAATCAAACTGATATATACACACACAAATATAAACACACCAGACACAGATACTCAGTTTTAAAATCTTGCTTTCATATTTTCACCACAGTTACTTTTAAAACCCAGTTATCTCCCAAAGACCTTCAAACAATAAAATAGGAGAGCTTGTAAAAAAGTGTCATTGGTTTACAGCCAGCAACTTCTCTTTATGCTGTTGCTCCTACTCCATCTATTGTGCGGGTACTGGCAAGTAGCCCTAGTTGCTATTAGCCAGATTATTTTTATTCATGCACTATAAAAAATCCTGTGCAGTTAATGAATGAACTATGGTACAGAAGTTTATGTATCTTCTTAATTCCAAGAAACTGATGCATACATGAACTCAGCACCAAAGAGTCAACGAGGATGAAATCCTACAGGTTCTCCTTTACATTTTATAGTTCACTTTCCTAAGAGATTTAGATTTAGAAAGTATACTAGATACTGACAACAATCCTAAATCTGCAAATACATCCATACCTGCTCATGCAAACTTTGTCACCACTAATAAAGAGTTACAATTCTTTTGACAAGGAAACCAAATATCTATTTGCTATGCTTATATTTTGCTCAAAAGGATTTCCGTTTAAGGCATGAAGAATAGAAAAAATACTTAGTAAAAAGTCAAGAATAACCACACAAGATAATTAACATTAGGGTAACATTTTATGATACCTTTAGAGTAAAGAGCATCACTTAACTACACACAGAGCCACTTTCCAAAATAATCACGCAATAAATACAATTAGTATCAACTTTAAGGAAACACAAAAGCAGAAGTATATTACAAACTAGAAGTGTAATTATTATAGATATCAACGAGCATTTGTTGTTGTTTTTTAAATCACAGAGAAACTGGAATCCTGTGGATCAATTTTTTTTTTAATTTAAATGTAGCATTATATATTTTATATACAAACTGATTTATAAATATTACTTAATTAATCCTCACAATACACTTTTAAGGGCGAGAAGTCCTATTCTGATTGCAAACTTCTAAACTGAGCCATAAACTTCTCTTTATTAATTGTAATTCTGTCATGTTTTACAAATATAAAATGATGACACTGCCTTTTAGAGAATTAATGGCTCTTAAGCAAGGCGACAGAAGGTCACAGCGTCCAAAAATGTCACAAATATACAAAACACCAAAGCAAAGAGGAAAATATTTAAAAATTTCTTAAAACAAAACAAAACAAAAGCAAAGCAAACAAAAAAAAAACCCACAAAAAAAAAACATAACAAACAAACAAACCCCACAACACACCTGGGGCAACTCCACTGAAGTAAAGCTTAATAGTCAGAATTCAATTCAGGTTTTATTTGTTTAATCCATCAACCGTAAGAAAAATATAATTTTTATAATAATTATCACTTTCTACATCACAATTCCATTCACACCTTAAGCAGTTCTCACCAAAATTCTTCAAAATCTTGTCTAAATTTGGACTCTCAACAACTAGTATGTGTAGAACTTCACACTGTCAAAAGGACATATGGGCTCAAAACAACTTTTAGTGACTTTTGCTTCTTAGGCTGACAGAGGCTATGAACATTGCAGAGGTGAGAAACTCAGTCTCTTGAGTGGAGGGTGCAGTGTACACTGTTCTCAAGTACCCCCCTAGCGGCTGGCTGAAAGTAGGTTATTGCATGATCTCCACAGGACTTGTGAAATGTATTAAATGTATACTATGATAGGCTGTTCTGTAGAGTATGGCGGGAGGGAGAGATAAAACATAGAAATACTCAGCTTTAAAAAATGGTAGCCCTGAATGAAAGGATGGGTGTAAATTCCATAATATCCCACTTCAACCAGTAATTTTGCCAGGTGTATCTATGAAATGGCGAAAAAGACTCACTGCTATAAACTCATGTCAGGGATTGTGCTCATGATACTGAGTAGTAGCTGATCACCTAAATCACAAAGTTAAAGTAACAAACATATTTTTTTTATTTTAATAATTTGTAGCATGAAAAAGGTTTTCATACTCTGTAATCTAATCATCCGACTGGAGTTTGTTTTCTTTCTAATGCAATTTTAACTTCTCTATATTTCAGAAATTTAACAGTTTATATGGTGTGTCAGTCACACACCAGATAAAATATCTAAAAATATATATTTTTTTAAAATCCCTGCTTCTCAATATGCTGCTTGTTAAGTGAAATCCTTATAATAAATCAGAGAAGTAGTACTGTTATTGACTAATTGCTGTGAACTCTTCTTTTCACTTGCCTACAGTGTCAGGTGTTCACATGCACTGCATATTTGTATTGAATATAGTTAAAACATGACAACAAGTTTCTTTCTCCTTCCACTTATTGGTTAATTATGTGTAAATAAAATAGCCAAGAGAAAGTCAGTCTCATTTTTTCAACTTAGCTCTAAAAGTGGAGATATTTGACATGCATATATGTAATTGTCCTACACTACACTGTAAACAAATTGCTTTAAAAACATTTCGTAAGAAAAACATGCAAAGAAATTGAGGTTTTACCTGTGGATGATATTCTTTTTCTTAAATATATATTTGTATATGTATCACTTATATAAATATATAACTGCATGTATGTCTATCCCACCAAACAGCACCATGGCTAAGGAATACGACAGGTTATCAATATATTTTATGCTTCTTGTATGATATAGGTGTAGATGCTAATTAACTGCATCCTAAGAAATAGTAAGTAGTTCATATGGTTATTGTTTTTATGGTCTCTGGACAACCAGAGTAGAAAAACAATTCTTCTCACATATAAAGTTACCAATAAAACACACTACACAGACAAATATTGCAACATGCATGGTGGTGGTAGTGGGGTATGTGTGGGCGCCCGTGCCTTAAATAACTCTTTGAATATACATGAGGAGCCAGCCACTCAGAATCTCGTAATGCCCAACTCTTGAACCAAAGAATACAACAGCATGAATTGTTCAATTTGATGTGTCGCTTGTCACTTCCCTCATATGTGGCTCTGCATTCCAAGTGCAGTTCGTGATTCCAACAACTGGTAAATTATTGAAATGTTAATTAAAATCTATAATCTGTTATAGTCTTCTTTTTCCCCATAAAACATAAACATAACAAATGAAATCAGTAAAGAACATTAATGAACATTGTAGAAATGTATTATTTCTTTAGTCTTATTACAGAGAAATATAAAACCACCAAATTTTATTTGGGCAAAAATTGTGATCTGCAACTTTCTAATTTAGTTCGATTCTTTCTCACTCCAGACCCTTAAGTAAGTAAACAGGAAACATTTTTTAAAACAAATCAATGGAATAAGTGACATCCAATCCAATATTGGTAAAATGTCAAACTTTTTTTAAAAATCGAAGCATAATATCCTTTTTTATTTCTATCATTTGATTTCACAAGAATGAGATATCATTCTGTTTTTTTGTTTTACAAGAACTCTCAGCACAAATAATTTAACTTTGGGTCAGAAAAGTACTTGTTAAATATACAAAGTTTCCTTTTAGGAAAATGATTTCTCCATTTGATAGTGTTAAGACCCCAAAATAAATTCAGTGGGATTCTGAAATGATTCCTGCAGCATAGCAACTAAGTATTTTTTTTCCTTCAGCAGAGACTTCACACCCTTGAGCTCTCTCCTTTCCACAAACTGTCTAGCTGCTCGTGTAATTTCTAGAGCAAGCACCTTTTATCTTCTCTCCACCTTTTGCCTTCCTTTCTTCTTTAGGAAACATTAACTTACCCTTCCTTCTTCAACAAACACCATACACATCTTTACCTTGAATCTACAAAAATATGTCACACTGTCCTGATGCCTAGTTTAACCACACTCATAGTCTACAGGAAAAAAATGTAAATATGCCGTAATTAATGTTGATTTAAGAATATCCTTCGCTAGGGACATTGTTAAGAGGTAACTTTATTTTTCATTTACTAGATTTTATTAGGACATTAAAACTTTATGCTGGATATTTTTGAGCTCTTAATCATTCTGCAAATTTCAGTACTGTTTGTGATGGCTCGATTACACTTGCTCTATTTCTCAAGGAAGTCAAACTTTTCATTGTGGGCTGACCTTCTGTTTTCAGCAAACTTTGTGTAATCATCCTATCTAACATTCATGGTGATTCTTTTAAATAATTTGATGTGGATTCTAAGTGCCACAGGTGCACCAAAATTATATCCCAGAAGTAATTTACTCACTAATAAGCAGACAGATTATAGATATACATTTCTGCATACATTTTTACTGCAAGCATTTCTGCACTTTCTGATGATCCTTTTGCGTATACTCTGAAACCTCCCCAAATAAAAATAAAGAGGTGTAAGGAACTTCTCAATAGAAACCAAAAATTAATACTTAAAGAACGATTTATAAATTGTACATGTTAATTTACAAAACCTCGTGCATGTTACTACTGCTGCGGAATTAATTAATGCTTGTTTATTCGCCTGATACTGTGGACCATTTTCCTTCCAAGTGTGTATCACACATGTCCATGATAATGACCAAAGATAAACAAGAGAAGTCTCCTTCAATTTAACCCCTCAATTTATTAGAAAGTTGGAGTGACTTCTTAAAGTTTCTAAACTGCTTATATTTACTAGGGTACAATGAAACATGAACATTTCTCCTTAGAACAGTGATGACAGCAAAAGAAGAATAACTGTTTTGCGTAACATATACCCTGAGAACTAAACAGCCATCAGCTCTGCATACTGAATTTTACCTCTTTGCAATTTATGACACATCAGTTTTACAGGGGCTTGTGCATGTTAGTAACAAGACTGAAGCTGACAATGTGGATGTGACAGGTGGGGACCTCAGAGAGCGGAGAAAACACACTCAAAGTAATGTGCTTGTTGAGAATATAACAGCTCAAGAAGTAGCCTCCTATATAATATGGTACATGTGTAACTTGGATATGCATGTGAAGTATGTGTATGCGTATGTTTTCATGCCTGTCTTTTGGTAAATATAAATATACTACATGGACAGTATCTGCTTTGTGTGTGTGTAATGACAGCCAAACACATATATACAATGTAAACAAATGGTAATGATTAACAGATATTGGTTTGTATTACCAATTCTAACTGCAGAGGAAAAATGGTAAAAAAAGAATCATATTGTTGCGAGGTTTCTTTTATATTGCTTCTTATCTTTCTTCCTTGAAGTCATTTGCATAGCCAAAAGAATAGCAGTTTATTAATTATTTAACTAGAATTTTTACAAGAGCAAATCTTTGAGCTCTAAAAATGAAATGTATGCCTTGAGAAAGATTAGGAAGAAAGAAATTTTACTACTATAAGAAAAGTTAAGTACAAAATGAAGAAAAAAAAGAAAAATGAAAAGACTGTATCTATTATAGACTTATATGTATTCTATTCATCACAAAGTTCAAAGAATAATCCAATAGTTTCCTTACAATTTTCTACCTTGGTAAAGCATATGGAATACTTTTAACCACTATGTGCATGTACAAGAGAAATGTGTTTATTGTTACATTAGCTCAAGGTTCATCACTCTAAACCAGGTACTCTAGCTAACTTAATACACTACATGTGAGCAAAAGCAATCTTTACTCTTCTACCACAATAAAAAGAAACTAAAGAAAACTGTCAGGTATTTTATATAGAGTTGGCAAATGAATTGCATTAAATAAAATCTCTGAAGTAGTTCAACAATTCTAGTGCCGTTTTCTGGTAAGGAACAGTCTTACAAAAGGAGACACAAAGTGTTAAAATAGTTCTTGCTATTTTGAATTTCTTACTTAATTTCATATTCTTATATTTTTATTTTTCTTCATTTTAATCCCAGTATTCTTTCATGTCCTTTCATTGCATGTGTGTTTTTCTGCCCACTTAAACTGTTTTCATCTTCCTTTCTTTTCTGTACCTTTTACTATCATATTCAGTAGTTTGAGCGATGAACAGCTTGACTTAGCATATTTTTAACCAGCTGGTCTAGCACCTAGCCTGCACTGCATAGTCAGATACAACCAAATGTTTATACAGAAGGTAGCTTTCATGAAAATGAAGGGGTTAAAAAGCCTATGTAGCATGCATCCTTGCATTCTTTTATTTACTAAATGAAAAGTTTGAATTCTTTGTTAAAGGAAAACAAGGGCCTATTTATAATATTTAAAAATAAACTGGAGGGGAAGGATATTGGATCTTCAATGAAAGTGTGTACCAATGTATGAGAGAAGGCTTCAAAACACAGTTTAGAAAAGGCAGATTTAAGTGAAAGAAGCAGTAAGCTCTGGAGGTTACAAACTACTGCCAGTGATAGCAAAAACTTAAATCTAAATGTTTAAAGTTCCTACGTTAGCTAGAATGGGGAAAAACAATAAATAAGCCATAAATAAAAATCCAGCTTTTGACATTCAGTGAAAAGCTGCTGGCAAAAACTTAGAAGAATCAAGAGTTTCCCCCTTTTTTGGATACGTAAAGGCTGATCTCTTGGCAGTTAACTTGACTAAAAATAATAACTTCTGTTAGATCAACAAAGGGTCATGTGCTTTACAAAGCGCCTTCCAAAGTTTTAGGGAAGGATCAGATTGGAAATGAAATCCATGGCTTCACCCCAACCAGAAACCTTCTCCATCACCCCAGAAATCACTCCTTGAAGACAGAGAGATGCTAACAATGAGGGCATTCTGCATCAAATATTGCCTCCCATATTTAGTAGAGTGCCTCAGTGAAGGAGTGCGAGAGAGAGAGAGAGAGAGAGAGAGAGAGAGAGAGATCATGGTAACGTTCATTAAGATCCCCATTAGAGATCTAAGCCCCACCAGAAAAGCATTACTGGTGAAGCAGTTGTAAAGGACTTTGCAGATCCCTTCAATCTGCTTCATGCAACAAAAACAAACAAACGATCAGCAAACTGACATATAATCCGAATTGCAAAGGTAAAGCTTCTCCACCGAGCATTCTTTGGGGGAGCATCTCACCACTGACACAGAGACTGCTGTAAAAAGGGAGAGTTAGACTTTTTTTTTTTTTTACACACACATACACACACACACACACACAGAGAGACATGCACACAAAAACACTCCACTCACCTTTCAAACTCCTGAGGTAAATCAGGGTCAGTTAGCATGCTGGAAAAGCACAATTTCCCTTTGTCACAGCAGCCACCTATGATCGCCTCCAACTGAACCTGTCAAGTGAGTCCAAACCTTCTAAACCGATTGATTTTCTCTTTTTCTCTGTCTGGCTCTCTCTCTCCCACCCCCCTCTCTGAGCTAGGACTCCTTGACCAGTCTCTTAAAGGGGTAGCACACTTAGCAATAGACACTGTTTCTAAAACTCCCCCCACAGCGGAGCAGCATGCTGCGGCTGCAAGGCACTAGACAACCTCAGGGTGCCTGTCCTTTCCTTTTAATTCTGTCCTCCAGTCACCACAAAAATGGGAAAAGTCAACTCCTGGAACGTCCATGAAATCCAAAGAAACCCCCCGAAACCTATAAACCAGGAGTGAACGAACCCCTGCGCTGAGGCAGATATGGGGAGAAAGAAGATAAAAACAAGAGCAGCCCGATTAAACTGAGGCTATTATCCACTCCCTCCGAGTTGAAATAGGGAAGAAAAGATTAGACACATAAAAAATGTAACCAAAGGCATTTGTACTCAAAGAATTTCCATTCCTCCCTCCTCTCCCCCCCCCCCTTTTTAAAGTCTCCCTCTCCGTCTCTTTGGGGGGAAAAACAACAAAAAACAATCAGGCATTGTTCTGAGGGAAGAAAAGCAACTTTGACAGATTGAAATATAGCAGAGGCCCCTTCAAGGAAACCTGTAAACAACTTGTCACTCACTCTGTCGGTCGCACTGTTAGCTCTTGCTTGCCACAAAGTGCTGCGAACCGTCCTGGCAACAAAACCAAAGTTTCCTCAGCTCCAAACTCCATCAAACAGCCCTGGTGTGTGAAGGGGGAAAGGTAGCCACATGCCAAAACAGCACACACCGCGCACACACAACCACCACCACCACCACCAACTTTCAGTCTGTCCTCTGGATTTAAAAAAACAAAACAAAAACAAAATCTCTCTCTCTCTCTCTCTCTCTGAGCAAATCAAAGGAATCCCTTAGCTGTGGATCTCTTTAATTTCCTCTGCCCAGACAGCCGCAGATAACAAGGTGGACAAAGTGTGGTTTTAGAGAACCGAGGCTGGCTGGCAGAGCACAGCCCTCAGAGCGGTTCCAATTATCTAGATAAAAATCTGGCAGACGAGGAAGGTAATCAGGTAATGGACCTTTGACATGAAATGACAGAGGCGCGCGCGCACACACACTCACACTCACACACATACACATGCAGAGACAGGGACTGGCCAGTGCACTGCAGCATCTGGTCAACCAGGAACGCACACGCACAACATTCACACGCAGATAAGACAGTGTGAATGCTCCACATCATATACACACACACACACACAGAGAGAGAGAGAGGGGGAGAGAAAGAGAGAGACCAGCTATCCACTCCTACTGGGAGGGTTCATTCTGCACAAAAGGCTACATTACAGAGCCCGCCCCAATAGGGAAGGGGGGGAGGGGGGAGATGGGGGAAGCCTTCTATTGTCGAGAGGGCAGGTCAGTTGATTAGATTTTCTGTGGAGAATTCCACGAGGAAATTCCCTTCAAAGCCGAAGTGATTAACTGGGGGCTATTCTGGAAATGGAGCAGACAATGGCTCAATAGTCTGCGCGGCCAATGTCCAGGCTGGCACTGAACTCACTTTAAAAATAAATAAATAAATAAATAAATAAAAGCTTCCAGTCTCTGTTCTTTTTACACACTCAACCCTCTATTCCTTTCCTTCCAGTTTCTCCTCCCCATTTAGGCTTGGTTGGGTTTAGGCTTTTTTTTTTTTTTTTTAATTTGCAGCTGGACAACATTAAGAGCCTTTAAAAACCACAAGGTTTTGACCCCCACAGCAGTTTGATTAGGTCCATTCCCTCTCTGGCTCCCCCTCTCCCTGACACAGGCAGAGAGCAAGTTTACTTTTTTTAGAAGTACACAAGTGCAAGAAGACACACTGACAAGAGACTATATAATTTTCAGCCCTTTCGTGTTGATAAGTTTAAAGAAAAAGCATGCCAAGTCTATTAACATCCAGCAATATGTCCCTTTAAAATAATGTACTCTTTTAAACTTTGCATATATTGTAAAACTGTACACATACATACAGAGAGGGCATGCACTCTAGTGCAGTATCAATACTTTATCAGCATGAGTCGGACATAGCTTTAGTCACAAGCAATAATAAATACTTGTGAGTTACGAACATCTCAAATGTGCATTACCCTACTTATATAGGAGCAAAACATTAAAGCTAAATTTGCAAAGGCACCTTCCATGTTGCACAGAAAAGAGTTTAAAAAAAGAAGATTGTCTCAAATCTACTTCATATATATTGCAGCATTCAGAGCAGGCACATAGAAATTGTCAACTCCTGGCATGAGGTAGATCTAATCGCTCCTCACCATGGGGTAGGGTAAACTGGTCTTCTTGAATAGCCCCGGGGAAATAATATTTTCAACAGAGGTACATTCACAATAAACTGACAAATCTAGTTAATATGCACAAGAATTTTTGTTTGTTTTTAGTAGATAACCCTTCCTGAATAACTATGAAACAGACATTAATAGAGGGGCAGCAGCAGATGGGAAAAAATAACCCCACATACTTTGAGGATCATAAACCATTTTAATTAAGACACACATTACTCTTCTGTAGTAAATAAATGTAATTCTACCTAATTTTTGATACCCTTAGTTGTACTGAACAATACCATACACCACAGAGAGACCTACCAAAATCAGCAGGGCTCTATATGGAGTAAAGTGCTACTCAATATGAATATAGGTATAAGGTTTTGGCCTTAGTTAAGTAACTAGGCCAAGCTCAGACAGCTAGTAAGTGACTGCATTAGGATGAGAATTCAAGAGTTCTTACTCCCAATCCCCCTGCTCTAATCAAGCAATAATACTGCCTCAGCTGATGGGGACACAGCTGCTATACAGTTTTGTTTTAGAAATTCATGTGTCCTGTTTTGCACATCTGCAAATTTCAAGTGTTTCACCTACAAAGGCACTAGAGTTCACTGCTTTGTTAAA
The DNA here is from genome assembly GCA_019425775.1 of Rafetus swinhoei. Taxonomy (NCBI): domain Eukaryota; kingdom Metazoa; phylum Chordata; order Testudines; family Trionychidae; genus Rafetus; species Rafetus swinhoei. Next base: position 232,433,283 of record CM033437.1, read on the forward strand.
ATGGTTAAAAGTTAGATTACCCCCCTGTAATGTTGGCAGAACTGGTGCCAGTTCATGCCAAAGCCTGTAGGCTTCACTGAACACTGACAAATGCAGAGCTGGAAACTAGTCTGGCTCACCTGTGTATTAGCATTGTTAAAATAGATGTTAAGTTGATAAGCATGAGTTTAGTGTTTAGACTTGATGAAATATTCATAGGAGGCTGCAGGTACTGATCTCCCATATAACATCTGTAGTCCAAACTATGAAGTTGTATTGTTTGTATTCTAAACCTCTGTAATTGTACAACTCACCAAACAGGAAAGAAGCATTAATTAGCATAAAGTGCTGGTCTTGCTCACAAGAAGACCCATTGAAACCAAATGAACTATCAAAAGATTAAGACTTTGTTGATAGCCCCTCCCACATATACCCATGAAGAGCACCAGCACTTGTTCCATCAGTCTGAACCCAAGGGGTAGAAAATAAAAATGGCTGACCAGAAGGAACTGTATCACTCTGCTGTGTGAATCTAAAGACGGCAATATTACTAAGCATAAGTAAGGGATCCCCAAGCTACTTAGCTTGGCTTATCCCTAAAGGACACACAAAGCCTTCATATTGCAGCAGCTTTTATTACCTTTTGAAACTCATTTGTAGATATTTACCTTCTTTAATCTTGTAATTAACTTTAATTTCTTTTTCTTAATTAATAAACATTAAGTTAGTTTATATAGGTTTGGCTACAAGTGTTGTCTTTGGTGAGAGATTTATGGTAAAATTGACTGGAGGTAAGTGACTGGTCCTTTGGGACCAGGAGTAACCTCAATATTGTCATGATGTTTGGTGTAAGGGACCACCTAATCACAAAGGCAAGCTTTTCATGTTAAGACTGTTGTAGTGCCTGAGGAGTTCACACTTGGCACTAGCAACCAAGTACCAAGTGTGAACTTCTCAAGTACCAGTTGGAGTTTATGCCCTGCTTCTTAACAGTCTATCCTGAGGCTGATACCCATGGTCATGAGCCAATCCAGATAACTTGGCACCTCCCATGGATACCTGTCAAATTTGGGTGGTTCCATTTTAATTAATCATGATGCTTTACTTTTCCTATCACTGAGCATGGCGCAGGACATTGGCCAGAGGAGGAAAAGCAAAAGAGGCAGAAGAAGAGGTAGGGAGCAGGACTTTGCTCCATAGGGAAGCCTGAGGGACCACTCCCTATTCCCTAGCTTTCTTTGCAACTGCCTAGTTTCCCTTTTATTCTGAACTCCCTCCCAGGGTATGTCTATACTGCAGAGTTTTTCCGGAAAAACAGCTGTTTTTCTGAAAAAACTTCACTTACGTCCACACTGCAATCGCATTCTTTCAAAAAAAAAAAAAAAATGGAAAGGACATAGGGGTTTTTCCAACATTGGCAAACCTCTTTCTACGAGGAAGAAGCCTTTTTCCAAAAGAGCTCTTTTGGAAAAAGGCGTGTGTGGATGGGGGAAAAGGGAGTTCTTTCAAAAGAAGAGGAAAACGCACAGGTGCCCTGGGGGCCACTCCATCCATAGTAATCACAGGTTAAATGTGAGATAGCATCCATTCAGTGTGGACACTATCTTTCAAAAATGCAGATCGCTTTTTCGATGTACTTTTGCTGCGTAGGCGCTCTCTTTTGGGAGAAGTTTTTTTGGAAGATCTCGTCTGGAAAAGCTTCTTCTGAAAGAAGCTTGCAGTCTGGACATAGCCCTACTAAACTCCCTCTCCTGGCTCACTGAGGCTGCGTCTAGACTGGCATGATTTTCCGCAAATGCTTCTCCGCAAATGATTTTGCTCAAGAAAGCCCCGATCGCCATTTTCGCCATCGGGGCTTGTTTGCACAAAACAGTTCTTACCTGTCTACACTGGCCCTCTTGCGCAAGTATTCTTGCACAAGAGGGCTTTTTCCCCGAGCGGGAGCGTGAAAGTATTTGTGCAAGAAGCACTGATTTTGTACATTACAAAGTCAGTGCTCTTGCAAATTCAAGCAGCCAGTGTAGATAGCTGGCAGTTTTTTGCAAGAAAAGCAGGCGCTTTGCAAAAACTTGCCAGTCTAGACGCACCCTGAGAGGAAAAGAAGCAGGGTCTAGAAAAGAGCAGAAATGTTACCATTGCTATCTTTACGTTTCTCCGTCAAGCCAGGTTTGTCTTAATAATGCGCCCAACTTCAATCACAAGAAGGAAAGGGGGAAACATTTATAAATAATTAATTTAAGAAACCTCTGGAAAATTAACTGAATAATCTTTTCTACAAATCATACTGTCACAATTTTTAAGACCTCTTACCTCCAGGGCTGCCACAACACAGAACAAAAGGAAACCAGAGGAGTTGGGGAATTCCCTGCTTTTCTCCAACAACAGAACATTCTCATTCCTAGCTTTGCTGTTTCTTACGATATTGGAACTTACATCTGTTACTGGTGCAGACCTGAATGTTGCCCATCAAATACCTCTGACCAATATGTTTAGGGAAGAAAGAAACAAACGTTTGTGGGCCAACTCTTTTGTTTGTTTCTTTCTTTTGCTTTGTATTTAAACTAGGTGGCTATTTGAAGGGACTCAGAGGTTTTCACATGTAACAAGTAGTCTCAACAAAAATGATATACAGCCAGAGTGTAATAGAAGCAGTCGAAGGTGAATGATACATTAAAATTTACGTTATGATTCTGAAATTTATCACTCCGATATCACCAGACACATTGGCTGGATAGACAACATAGCTTTAGATAGAAAAACTAAAATATGAGTAACTCCAGAAGATTTCAAGGACTAAATATACATAAAATAATAACTCAGAACTTGAAAATAATTTGGTGTTTACTAGGAAGTAACTCACAAGTGAATTGCAACAAAAACAGAAATTTCAAAACCACACAATACTGACCTAATCCTGCTTCCATTGAAGTCAACTGCACTGTTCCTACTGACATCAATGGGAGCAAAGTTAGGTCAACAATAACCACTTCTGAAATCCTTTTGGATCCTTAGGTATTTGGTCCATATCACTACAGGACATAGTCACCTTATAAACTAACAAATTCATCCTCAACACATCCCTGAGAGGCCCAAAAAATGTTATTTAGAACCATCGTATAGGTAGGAACTATAGCACAGAGTGATTAAGGATCAGATCTCAGCTGCTGTAAACTGGCATAGCTATTGTCAAGAGACCTTCACCAATTCACACAAATAGAGTATGTGATCCTAAGTGTTTTTCCAAAAAATCACAGAGGAAATCAATCACCCAAGACCTAAACCAATGCCTTAACCACAAAACTCTCTTCCTCTTCTAGTGGCTATTGCCTCATTCACTATACCCCTGCAAAGAAAGATAATTGAAATTGTAGAGTAATGGGGGATAATATGGATGAATGACTGAGGATAAAAGGAAGATATATAAAGTGTAAATGTCCATATAAGAAAAACATGCATTATATAGGTTACAAATACAACAACACTGATAGTATTTGGGGGAATGTGAGCTGTTTGTGCTCCAGATATCTGAACACAAGCATATTGGAGAAAAGAAAATCTGAACAAAAATGTTCCTAAAATTGTTGAATGATAACACTTCAGATCTGTCTTTGGCAGATACAACAATAAAGTGAAGCAAAGTGCTGGAAAATAGAGCTTTGCCGGTTTTGTTTTTTTCCACTGAAAGTTGTAATAGAGGTCTATAAAGTCCAAGAAAATGTAAGATGTTCCACAGAATGATCTACTGGAAAATTCTCAAAGTGAATATAAGAAATCCTAAAGATTATAAACAGATTTTCTTTGCTCAGCTTAAACTCTATAGCACTGCAGTTTTAAATATGGCCCTTTAACATTTCTATACCGATTTTTTTTTTGCGGGCAGAGAGCGGGATGAGAATGGGCTAAGGTTGATACATTTTTTTCTACTGGGAATATTTTGTGAAGAGTGAATGCTTAATTTGGAGGATGGAAATATTTAGCTACATCATACTTTGAATCATATACTTAGGAATAGATATTTTCCTTCCGAAGTGCATGCCTCACTGTCATTTCCATTAATAGGAATTAAGTACATATGTAGGTGTGGAAGTTAACTCTTACTAATATAATGGATTTATGCGGTTTGAAAATATGAAAATGCTGAATCAGGCTTGTGTAGTGTTGGAGAAACCTAGTGCTGAATAGAATATAGAAAAATGGTTGAATGAGCAAGAGGAGTACTGAAATTATTTTTATGTTTTCAGATTTTCAAATTTAATTATGTTTCTTTAAGAAAACCATCTCAGTTGTAACTGATAACAAATGAAACCACCATTTGTGAGCCATTTACCAAGCTTTTCACCAGAGTCATCTATCACCAATGAAAACTAATACAAGGAAGAAGGAGCACTATACTTTGGGAAAAGGACAAACCAGTGAGTTTTCACTAAATTTTTGAATCTTCATCCAACACTGAAATGTAAACTTCATTGAGAGTCTCAAAATATTTTGTTAAACTTTCTAGTCATTTTTCATTTTTGCTCAGTTCTGCACTCCCAGATTCTGTCCAAGCCCAGAGGGAAACATCAATTGTGGAAAGGCTGTCTAGCCTACCTACAAGACAGAAATAATGGAAATTTCATAGAATCATAGGACTGGAGGGGATCTCGAGAGGTTATCTAGTCCATTCCCCTGCACTCAAAGCAGACCTAAGTATTATCTAGACCATGTTTGATAGGTGTTTGTCTAGCCTGTTCTTAAAAATCTACAATGATAGAGATTTCACAAAATCCCTAGGCAATTTATTCCACTGCTTAACTATCCTGACAGTTAGAAAGTTTCTCCTAATGGCTAACCTAAACTGTCTTTGCAACAATTTAAGCCCATTGCTTCTTGTCCTATCCTCAGAGGTTACTGAGAACATTTTTCTTCCTTCTCCTTGTAGCAGCCTTTTAGGTACTTAAGGTATCATGCCTCTCTCTTTTCTCTTCTCTTCTCCAGAACAATCAAACCTATTTTTTTTTCAGGCTTCCTTCATAGATCTTGTTTTCTAGACCTTTAATTGGTTTTGTTGCTCTTCTTTGAAATGCAGTGCCCAGAACTGGGCACAATATTCCAGCAACTAATGCCTAATCAGCACGAAGTAAAGTGGAAGAATTACTTATGTCTTGCTTACAATATTCCTGCTTATACATCCCACAATTATGTTTGTTTTCTTTGCAACAATGTTACACTGTTGACTCATATATAGTTTGTGGTCCACTATAAACCCCAGACCTCTTTTGCATTACTCCCTCCTAGGCAGTCATTTCCCATTTTGAATGTGTGGAGCTGATCGTTCCTTACTAAGTGAAGTACCTTGCATTTGACCTTACTGAATTTCATCCTATTTATTTCAGGTCATTTCTCCAGTTTGTGCAGATCATTTTGAATTTTAATCTCATCCTCCAAGCAACCCCTCCCAGCTTGATGATAACTGCAAACTTAGTATGTGTATTCTCAATACCATTCTCTAAATAATTGCTGAAGATATTGAACAGAAGTGGACACAGCCCCAATCTCTGTGGAACCCTGCTTAGCATGCCCTTCCAGCTTAACTGAGAAATCCAGAGAATCATTAGCAGTGAATGGTTATCCAACCAGTTATGCACCCACTTTTTAGTAGCTCCATGTAGGCTGTATTACCCTAATTTGTTTATGAGAATATCACATGAGACAGTATCAAAAGCCTTACCACAATCAAGTTATATTATATCTAATATTTGCCCCATCCATAACGCTTGTTACCCCATGAAACAAAGCTATTAGCTTGATTTGACATGATTTGTTCTTAACAAATCCATGCTGATAGTTACTTATCACCTTATTATATTCTAGGTGTTTGCAAATTGATTGCTTAATTATTTGCTCCATTATGTTTCTAAGTATTGAAGTTAAGGTGACTTGACTATAATTCCCCAGATTGTCTTTATTCCTTTATTTTATAGTTTGGAACTATTTTTGCCCTTTTCCAGTCATCTGGAATCTCTCCCATCTTCCATGACTTTTCAAAGATAATAGCTAATGGCTCAGATATTTGCTCAGTCAGCTCCTTGAATATTCTAACGGGTACTTCATAAGGCCCTGATAACTTGAAGACATCTAACTTCTCTAAATGTTTTTAACTTGTTCTTTCTCTGTTTTAGTGTCAGATCTGACCTCATTTTCACTGGTGTTTACTATGTTAGACATCTAATCACTGCTAAAGTTTTGATGAAAACAGAAAGAAGTCATTTAGCATTTCTGTCATTTTCACATTTTCTGTTATTGCTCCCCCCCACAGACTTAATCGAGTAACTCACCTACCCTGTCCTTGGTCGTCCTCTTGCTTCTAATATATTTGCGGAATGCTTTCTTTTTACCCATTATGTCTCTAGTAAGTTTAATCTTATTTAGTGCCTTGGTCTTTCTAATTTTTGTCCTATATGCTTGTGTTATTTGTTTATATTCAAACTTTGCAATTTGACCCTGTTTCACTTTTTGTTGGACTTTTTTTTGTTAGTTTGAGATCATTGGAGAGCTCCTTTTTAAACCATATTTCTTAAGCCTTATTTCATAAGTCTCTTGCCATATTTCCTATCTTTCCTAAGCAGTGGGATAATTTGTTCTTGGGCCCTTAATAATGTTTCCTTGAAAAACTACCAACTCCCTTGATCTGTGTTTCTTTCCCCTTAGACTTGTTTCCCAGGGGGTCTTACCTACCAGTTTGAGTTTGCTAAAATTTGCATTCTTGAAATCCATTATCTTTATAGTGCTGTTTTTACTCCTACCAATCCTTAGAATCCATCATTTCATAATCATTTTAATCCAAGCTGCCTTCCACTTCCAAATTCTCAACCAATTCCCTACTCAACCCAGGGAGGTTGTGGAATCTCCATCTCTGGAGATATTTAAGAGTAGGTTAGATAAATGTCTATCAGTATTTGGTCCTGCCATGAGGGCAGGGGACTGGACTCGATGACCTCTCAAGGTCTCTTCCAGTCCTAGTATTCTATGATTCTACTCAACTTGTCAAAATCAAATCTCTGCCCAAATGGTCTCCAATGCATTCAAAGAACTTGCTGGTTAATCTATGCCCTACTGTGTTATTTTTGCAACCAATGTCTTGGTACCTCGATCACCACCAAGCCCCCCATGCTTTGGATGATTTTGTTAGGTTTTTTTTTTTTTTTAAAGCCTCATCCACCTCTTTTTCCTTCCTAGGTGGTCTGGAGTGGACCCCTATCATGACGTAACCCTTTTTAAATTTGTTTCTCCATGACAGAACCTGCTCTCAAGAAAGCTTCAATCGAATCTAAACTAAAGCTTACCTAAACTAAATCTCAGATCCTTTTGTGGTTCATTCTTCACCAGTCCATTATGCCCTCATTGGAAAAGCAAGTGTAACCCTCACACCTGCTTAGGTGTGGTTCACTGACCCATGTAGTGGCATCTAGATCAGTCGTTTTCAAACTACGGTTTGCGACCCGGTACTGGGTCACGAAATATCAAGAACTGGGCTTTGTTGCTGCAGGGTGATCAGGTGAGCAGTAGGGGCGCTAAGGGAGGCTACTTGCCTGTCCTGGCACCGCAAACTGTGCTGGGCCCCAGAAGCGGCCAGCAGCAAGCCTGGCTCTTAGGTGTGGTGGGGAAAGCGCACAGAGCTCCACACACTGCCCCTGCCCTGAGCACTAGCTCCACACTTCCATTGGCCAGGAACCTGCTACTGGCTGCTTTTGGGGCGCAGCATACTCTGTGGTGCCAGGAGAGGCAGGAAGCTGCCTTAGAACCCCTGCTGCACCGTGGACCGGGAGCCGCTCACCATAAGCTCCTCCTGCCCCAGCCTGGACCCTCCCCCCAAAGCCAGAGAGCTCCCTCCTACTCCTCAAAGCTCTCATCCTCAGCCCCTCCTCAGAGCCGACACTCCAGTCAAATTACGTTGGGTCACAAGCATCACTAATTTTCTTCAACTGAGTCATGAGAAAAAGAGTTTGAAAGCTGCTCATCCAGACCACTTATGGAGAGAGAAAAAGAACGAGTCTGCTCTACAGAGTCTTAGCTGAGCGCCAGCTGGCTTTTTAGCTCAAGCTGTAGAGGCTCACGCACTAAGCTCCAGAGGTTCCAGGTTCGGGTTCTGCCTGTTGGCGTTGCATAAGCAAGGGCGCTCTTGTTTTCATACACCATCCTTTTTGGTTAACTGTGCATAATAAAGGGTATTCTCCTCTAGAGAAAACATAGATATGTGGGGCTCATGAAAATCTTCACCGGGCCCTCGGGGGAACTGGTGCCAGGCCCTGCGGGCAGAACCTTGGTTGGAAGGGGTGGAGCTGGAACTAACGTCCCCCACCCAGTTCTTCAGTGCCATTGGGGCCATACAGCATGCACCGTCAGGGGCTCTGGCAGCAATTTAAAGGGTGTGGGGCTATGGCTGCCTCAGCTGCCAAGGTAGAGGTGACAACATCCAGGAGCACTGGGCCCTTTTAAATCACCAGGCCCTGGTAGCAGCTGCCCCTTTTAGTCCACCGTGGGCAACGCTGCAAATATGGGAATAATAAGGGTAGTTCCTAAAGGGGTGCAGGGACTGGGGCAACCCCCCACCAGAGGTCCTGCCCCTGCCCTGCCTCTACTCCACCCCATCCAGCCCTGCTCTAACCATTCCCCAAGCCCTGCCCCTGCTCTACCCCATCCTGCCTCGTCCCCTGAGTAATACAAGCTGGGGGATTACAGCAGGGCTCTCCCGCCCCTGCCACACTCACCATGGCCGTGGGAGCCAGAACAACCTAGCAGCCTGCTCCACTACGCCCCACTGCCCTTTCCCAGACTGCTATGCTCCACTTCACCATGGCAGCGTGAAGCAGAGTGCAGCAGGCTAGGAGATAGGTGACAGGGTGGAGCAAACCAGACTGCCAAGTCGCTCTGGCTTTCACCATCACGATGAGTGCAAGGGCGGGGGGGAACCCCTGCTGCTGCCCCGCGCCAGGTCCCCAGGTAATCCCCCAGGCCATTGAGAGCCCTATCTAAAGGATGGTTGAGGCAGCTGGCTCCCAAAGCACAGGGTTTGGGTTAGCCATCCTATGGATGGGACAGCTTTAGAAATAATGTTCCCAATTATGCCCCAGAAAAAGGGGGTAAAGGGAAATAAAACAGAAAACAAGGGTAAAGATGGTGGGGGAAAAGACAAGGACCTTGTGAAAATAAGTGAATTTCTCCAGCAATTCCATCTGCCTTGGTAATTTGTCCCTTAACAGTAGCTAGCATAAATTAAATTTGCCAAAACCACAACATATCTCAGTCACCAGCTCCATCCAGCGATGTAATCAACTTAAAAATTACACCTGTATTTTTTCTTAATTTTATTATTGTTGAAAGAAACTCATATGAAGGAAATGTGAGGAGGGGATATTTTAGTTTCTTTACCTTGTATAATAAGATCACTTGTGTACAATCGGTTTCATTGTTTCTTCTATATACAGGGCATCCCAGCTATAAGTCACCCTGATATACATCTGTTCTACACTAAAGTCATTGACGCTTGTAGGAACTGATATGTTATAAGTCCTCCCATACCCTGCTCTTAAGTTGCGCGACAACAAAAAAAAAGCAGAAATGGAAGTCAGCCGCGGGAAAAAAAATCCCCACTTTAAGTTGTTTCGCTATAAGTCCAAGTTTTTTGGAATGTATCTTGGATTTATAGCGAGGACGGCCTATACTCAGCCACTGAGAGTGTTTCCCTGGTTTTCTGTGTTGGTCTTTCACACAGAAAAGGTTTGAGAAAAAACATTTGAAAAATAAGAGCTTTTGTAAAACCACAGAAAAGGAACAGGTGAACTCATGGATAAGCGAAGTATCTGAAACTACTTAAAAACTGACTAAATTTCTAAACTTGGGGCTACTATAAGGTGGCTGGATAACCGTACTCAGAGAGTAGTTATTAATGGTTCACAATCCTGCTGGAATGGTATAACAAGAGGGGTTCCGCAGGGGTTTGTTTTGGGACCGGCTCTGTTCAATATCTTCATCAACGATTTAGATATTGGCATAGAAAGTACGCTTATTAAGTTTGCAGATGATACCAAGCTGGGAGGGGTTGCGACTAATCTGGATGATAGGATCTTAATTCAAAATGATCTGGACAAATTGGAGAAATGGTCTCAGGTAAACAGGATGAAGTTTAATAAAGACAAATGCAAAGTGCTCCACTTAGTAAGGAACAATCAGTTTCACGCATACAGAATGGGAAGCGACTGTCTAGGAAGGAGTACAGCAGAAAGGGATCTAGGGGTTATAGTGGACCACAAGCTGAATATGAGTCAGCAGTGTGATGCTGTTCCAAAAAAAGCAAACATGATTCTGGGATGCATTAACAGGAGCATTGTGAGCAAGACACGAGAAGTCATTCTTCCACTCTACTCTGCGCTAGTTAGGCCTCAGTTGGAGTATTGTGTCCAGTTCTGGGCACCGCATTTCAAGAAGGATGTGGAGAAATTGGAGAGGGTCCAGAGAAGAGCAACGAGAATGATTAAAGGTCTAGAGAACATGACCTATGAAAGAAGACTGAAAGAATTGGGTCTGTTTAGTTTAGAAAAGAGAAGATTGAGGGGGGACATGATAGCAGTTTTCAGGTATCTAAAAGGGTGTCATAAGGAGGAGGGAGAAAACTTGTTCATCTTGGCCTCTGAGGATAGAACAAGAAGAAATGGGCTTAAACTGCAGCAAGGGAGGTTTAGGCTGGACATTAGGAAAAAGTTCCTAACTGTTAGGGTAGTCAAACACTGGAATAAATTGCCCAGGGAGGTTGTGGAATCTCCATCTCTGGAGATATTTAAGAGTAGGTTAGATAAATGTCTATCAGGGATGGTCTAGACAGTATTTGGTCCTGCCATGAGGGCAGGGGACTGGACTCGATGACCTCTCGAGGTCCCTTCCAGTCCTAGTAGTCTATGATTCTATGATTCTAGCAGATATGAAAATTAGTTGGATTCTAACATTTTGTGTTTGATTGTTTTCTTCTTTTTTTGAGTGAAGCTTGTACTTGTGAGAGGTACTATACTGGCAGGAGACTTATCTGGAAGGTTAAGCTTATCCACAGATTTAAGGGTTAAATTTACCTTTATCTAAAAGTTAAACTTACCTAGCTTCCCTAAATCATTCCAGAGTGTCTTAATCTTGATCTGAAATGGACAAATTTGTTTAGCCATCATGTCCATTCAAAACTTGGCCCCCTCTGATGAGAATGTTAACAAGGATGCTACTTGGTGCCGAATTCGATCACTGTTATGTGATATAAACAACCATCCTCAGTGTACTGGACAACGGTCATTAACTCATTTCATATAAATCACCCATCTCCCAGTTAAAGAAAAAGACTTAATTTATCTTGGGTTGGGTCTGTATTTGGATTGAAGGAGAAAGAAAGCTTTGAATTCAGTCTCCAAATGCTGGAGCCACGCAGTCTCCAACAATAAAACTCCATATAGATATAAAAGTAAAAAGCAATTATAGGGCCTGGTCCAAAGCCCCTCCAAATTAACAGTTTTTCCACAACCATCAATAGGCATTGCATCAGGCCTTTTATCAATATTTTTCATTAGAATCCTTCAAGGCTTAAACACCACATTCTTGTCATTTCTCTGTTAACTGTGCTATATTCTACAGCAGCTATTGGCTAAGCAGGAGGCTTGAATGCCAAGTGGCAAACTCTACCATGTTCTGGCATTTACATTTCCAATCTGCTTGTCTTTTCCATTATATTTTGCTATTACCAGCCCCTGCAGCAAGCCTTCAAGGCCCACATGCTAAGAAGCCATCAGAGTTAACTCAGTCTGTTTTCCCTTTGAGTCAGATTGAGGTCTGTACTATTTGCAGTGCAGGTGTGTTTTGGACAAGACCATAAAATCTGCTGCATGTGGCTAATGAAGAGTCATCGTGGCAAAGTTTATTCTCATGTCTCTGATCTCAACTCCCAATGCCCATGACGGGCAGTTAGCAGCTGTACAATCTCCACCCAAGTAATGATTCCATTTAAGGGCTGATGTAACTATTTATTATTGCATTACAAGAGTGCCAGAGACCTCTGCAACTAACCACAACTTATGTCAGGCACCATACAAACCTTATTGCCCCACCCCTCATATAGTCGTTTACATTAGGGATGTTAAAATACATGTAACTGAGTAAGTGTGTAACCTCTGAAAATTTCAGTGGTTTCACGGTTACACGGAGGGTGGCAGTCGGCTCCCCGGGAGCCAGTGTATGCTGCAAGCCAGCTTTTAAGCCGGCTCCCACCTGCCACCCCACACTGTTGCCTCTGCATCAGTAAAGAACAGCTAAATCGAGTGCTGAATGTATCGCCATCAACTCCAGTACTTGCAGATGCAGAGTTTCTCGCATCGACTTCCCACTCTGGGGACCCTGGAAAAATCCAGCTTACGTCAACTTCAGCTACATTATTTATGTAGCTTGAGTTGTGTATCTTAATCCAACCTTCTCCTTTAGTGCAAGCCTAGCCTAAGACACAGAGCAATCAATTGATTTGCCCAAGATCATACAGAAAGTCTGTGGCAGAGGTGGGAATTGAAAGCAGAACTCTCAAGTGCAGTGTAAAAAGACCATCCTTCCTCTGGGTTATACTTTGTAAAAATGATCCACAGGTTTTCATCCTATTATTGTGTGTAAATATAAGAACTTACTAAACTGCCAGCCACTAAATAAATTGTTTCGGCAAAATAATGATTTTGAAGAGTATGCTTTTATAATTTGTACTGATTAGTATCCTACTTCATCTATCACTACCGTTAGTAATGTGGATGTGTGAGTAAGGGAACAAACTGTTTTGTACACACATGCCACAAACAATTAAATGTCCACAACAATACATCCTCTGCATTGTGTTCTTCATAAAAAACATTTTTTGACATTTTATGTGTTATATATTTCACTGGGAAGAACAAAATGTCAATTAAGCAATCATTTTAAAGTGAATTAAAGGCATATTAAAAGGGGCCACTAAACACTGCTATTTTATAACTTGCCATGGTAGAAACAGTAATTACTGGATAGGTAAAGTAATGTTTCATTTACAAAAGAACGGTCCTTTTGATAAAGAAATAATGTTTGAATGGTGCTCTGGTGAATTTCTATAAATAATTTTACTGGAGTGTGTAAAGACATTATGGGACAGATCCTGGTTCTGTTGAAGTGAACAACAATACTTCCATTTGCAATGGTGAGAGTAAGATGTGGTTCTGTGTGGTCTCAGCCATGGCCAAATATGGGAGGGAAGAAGGGATTCGTTTGTTGGAAATCTAAGTCTTGTTTTGAAGAGGGATATTTAGCAATTTTTTTCCAGACTCCAAAGTGAAAATTCAGTATCTAGAATAAATTCAGGATGGATGTTCCAGGCAGGTTCATTTCTTGATCCTAGCCTCTCATTTCAGGGGACAGTTAGAGGTTGGGACCATTGTTGAAGTAGTGTGCTCAGAGTAAGGTAGCACTCTACCTCATGCAAAGTGGATGTATAAAGCTACCATTCTACGCAAGATGCAGGGTAATGGACACTCAGGCTCAGGATACTTGGTGCTACTCTGCAGCATCTCCTAGCCAATACAGGAGCAGGCCTGACTATCACCAGGGACAGTTTAATCCTGTCACCTTGTATTTTAGAAGGATCATGGTCTCACTGTAAACATTTAAGGGTGGGCTTAAAGCAAGTAAAAATATAGGTGAATCAAAAAGGATGCATCAAAGCCTGGATGATAAAAACTATTGCCTGGATTCAGAAGAACACTCACAGCTCATTCCCTTATTTCTAAGGAATGTTTGTCAAACAGCAACTACCTCCTCCATTTGGTTACCCCCAACTGGAGTAAACAAAACTATGGGACTCTTCTCTTGCTCTGTAGGTCCATACTTCGGGCAACTGTGCACTTTGTCACCCACTTCTCCACTTAAAAAGCAGCACTTTCTGTTTCGGACGTTTAAAATAAAAGTTTGCTGAGGTGTTTTCCTTTTGTTGTTACTTCAGGGATAGGTAAGAGCAGGTAGTGGAGACATGATGCCAAGGGGTGAATCCTCACTAGCAACCTGAGCATTTTGATTAGCTGAAAATCTAGGCCACATTTTACTAAGAGAAATCTATTGACTCTAATCAATTAAAAAATACATCCCATGAATGTTAAAAATAACCCAGGCCAGTCCTATCTAGAGGCCAACCACTGACTAGATGGCAGGATATCACATGCAGGGACTTGACCAGACTGGCCTTAATGGAGGAACAAGCCGTGGACAGATAATGAATGAATAGTGATGCTCCACTGCTCCCAGTGTCCATAAAGATGCTTTAAGATGGCAGAAGAGAATTAACAGTCCCAGGAAGTATACAGGCGCATGTAGGGGTTAGGGGAGGAGGAGCACATATCAGAGCTGTGCCTTTCACACATGTTCAAAGAACACAAGCAACTTCTTATGTGCATTTGAGCATCTGTTCCAGTTTGACCAGTTCATTTCCCACGTGTTTGCACATAGTCACCACCCTTTACTGAGTATACTGTGGTTCAAAGTCCAGGCAGGAATTTCACATGTGAGAATGTCACCGAGGAAACGCACCCAATGAATTCTGAGGTAGTCAGTAATTCACTCTAAGGCAGGGGTGGGCAACTATTTTAGACAGGGAGCCACTTCAGAAATGTTTGAAGTGGCCCTGGGCTGCACCGGAAGGGGCGGGGACTCAGGAAGAAGGGGCAGGGCCAGGACACTTCAGTGCTTCCCTGCCCACAGACCCTGATTGACCTGTGGGTGGGAGAGTGCGCGAAGTCTTTGCCCCCGCCCACCCCAGAGAAAATAGCCAGCTGGCAGTTGACTCTAAGCATGGCATGACCCTTTCAAGATGGGAGGAGACTTTGGGTGCTCCCTCCACCCCCAGGTCAATCAGCCCCTGGGGTTGGGAGGAGCGCACAGTCTCTTCCCGCCCTTCCCCTGTCCTGCAGCCTTTGTGCGCTCTCCCGTCCTCAGGCCCTGATTGGTCTGGGGGCAAGGGAGCAGCAGTGTATCTGTGGGCTGGATCAACCCACTTGGCAGTCTGCATCTGGCCTGCAGAGGCTCTTTTACCCACCTCTGCTCTAAGGGAATACAATTAAGCTGGCCTTTTATACACCCACCCTGACACTTCTTGATGGACTCTCAATTAGGGATGTAAGTGACTACTCCAGTAATCGGCTGCCTGATAAGCCTAGGCTTATTAGGTAGTCAAGTCACTACTCAACTACTCGCTGTATCAGAGGCAGCAAGGGGAGGGGAGCAGGAGCCAGTGCTGGGGGGAGCTAGCTTAAAAGCTAGTTCCTCCAGCACCAACTCTGCGGTGTGTGGGGGGAGGAGGGCGGCAGGGGAGGCAGAGCCACAGCTCTGGGAGGCACCCAGTGGCTCTTTACTACATTTAAAATGCAGAGCTGCAGCAGTCCCAGAGGTGGCGTGAGCTGGTACTGCTCAGTCTCCAGGAGCTGAGGCTCTGCAGAGTCTCCCCTTATCGACAATCGTGCAGTCGACACAAATTGTATTAACTACACAATTAGCCAATTATCTGCTCCTTAAAATCCTTAGTCTCAATATGGTAACGTCATCCAGTCAAATTTGACTAGGCACAGATTGTTGAATACACTTTAGCATCATAGCAGCTACAAGGAAGAGCACTGTGTCTTCAAACCTGTTAAACAGGTGTCCACTCAATAGTGGGGGTATCTCTTGGGGTATATTAGGCAAGGCAAGGCAAAAAAAAAAAAAAGAAAGAAAGAAAGACCAAAGCCTTACTATGGGTTTGTATCTGCCCATATCAAAAAACAAAACAAAACAAAACAAAACAAAACAAAAATAATTTAATTTAATTGAAAATATAGTTATTGGGATATACAAAACCTCCTAGAATTTAATAGAGAAGCTGTTTGTATCTGCCCATATCAAAAAACAAAACAAAACAAAACAAAAATAATTTAATTTAATTGAAAATATAGTTATTGGGATATACAAAACCTCCTAGAATTTAATAGAGAATTATAGAATTATAGAATTCAGCTATAGAAACTGCACCATTTCAAAATATCTTTATTAGTGATAGCCCAGATTTTGGGGGAATTACTGTAAATTGCTGCACTATTTTTATAATTGGGGAAAACGCATACAAGTAACCTTTCCCACTGGCATCTGGCAGTTTCATATCCAATTCAAACCAGAACCATTAAGTGCTGTAGTACCCCAAAAATGAAAGGACTGTTCTTTTCTTTTTAGAGTAAGCCAGATTTTTTAAGATTTAAAAAAGTTGTGTTCAGTTTGAATTTTAGGTGAAAAACTGGACTGGTCATGAGTCCAAATTAGCTCACCTATCTCGAATACACAGGGCATCACAAAGCTTAGAGTACTGTATTTTTAATCATTATAGTATGGTAATGCACCAAACTTGTGCACAATAATAGGGATTCAGATTTGTATTGGTTACTAAAACAAAAAAGTTAAGGCAGATAGGCTAGGGGTTACAGTGAGCATACATAATTTTAAACCGTTAGACTTCAGAATTAAGGTGTAATCTAAAAATATGAAATTAAATAGGAAAAGTTTTCAAATGTATCTGCCATGTCAATCCTGATACAGAAGAAAATCCATAAATAGCAATAATAGTTTAAATAAAGATCTTCATTACCGCAGTGTGAATGGGAAGCAAATACTGCTGTAATACACTGATCGTATCAGTTATTCATAACTTGTTTAACATGTGACCAATCATCATCAGGTGATTTAGAACATGTATACCGTAAGATACACAATATAGGTAAAACATAGGACATCTCTGGCGAGAATTACATTCTGTTTTCTTTTTTGGTTTTGTTATTTTGCTCACTTTAGATTTCTCTGTACGGCACTTATAAAGGAATGCATCTTCCTACATAGTTGCTATTCTATACATACTTATCCTATTGCCCATGTGTTATGGTTTAAGATTCATGTTGTTCTCTGGGCTTAAATACGTAAATTTCAACAACCACATTATTCATAAGAGGAAATCAGATTTGACTACTGTGCTGAATTTCAAATAGGAAATGTAAAAAAAAGAATCAGACATCATGAGGAGATAAGTGTGAAGTATAAAGACAAGAATCTATAAAGCCGTCACTAGATGGGTCCATAACAATAAATTAGCCAAAGAGCAAGTGCAAAATACTGGGGACTAAACAGATGCAATACAAGCCAAATCAAACAGGCTGGTACCAGATTACTGGGAAAACATCAGTATAGAGAGGAGAAGCAATATGCAAAGCAGGAGAGATCCATATGTCTCAAAAAGCCTCAGAACTACACTCTGCACTGGCTAATCAATCTGATCAGACCAAGGAGCCTGCAACGGAAATCAGTGGGAGTTACTTGCATCCTGTAGCAGGAAAATCAGGACCTTGTTGTGCAAGGGAGAAGCAGGGACCAGCATAAAAGGGTTATTGTCCCTTCTCCAGAATCTAGCATTGAAAATGGGAGAAGGGACCTCTACATAGAGACTCCTGGCCCCTCACTCTCCTTCCATTTCATCTACATGAGGAAAGGAGGTATGCTGTAGCTATGTTAGTCCCAGGATCCTGGAGAGCAAGGTGGGTAAGGCAATATCTTTTCTGAAGAGAGTTCTCTGTGGCTTGAAAGCATGTCTCTCTCACCAAGAGAAGTTGGACCTAAAAAAAGATTAACCACCTTGTGTCTCTGAGGAAAGGAGGATCATTTCAAGCTCCCTAGTGTGGCTTTTAAAAAATATATTTGACTATCCCTCTCCTTAACTGTCATGAAGGCAGGGCTGGGTAGAATTTTTGCCCCAATGTACTTACCTTGGTTTCCTGGCTTTGGGCAGCACATTCACTTCTCTGTGGCTGTCACGTAGCTGCAAAGGAATTTGCCCCGGCCTTCCAACTACACTGCCATGTGAGGCACAACAAAAGGAACTACCACTCCCAAGCAGGAGTTCCCATTCAGAATACAAAGCTGACTGTGGATTGTGCAGCTCCAGCTGGCTTCACACCACAGAGCATGAGCAGTGCCAGAATCCCATCCATTTTTATACTAGCAAAAATTAATTGAAAGGCTAGAGCAAAACTTCCACTTTCAGCCAACAATATTTGGGTGCAAATACTAATAGTTTTTATTATTAATTTCTTTGTGAGGACTATTTTGGATTATTTGCAATAATCAAAGTAAATAAAGATAATTAATAATAATAACGGCGCAAAAACATTGTTTGACTATTCAGAAAATGTAATACAGGAAGATATTCACTGTTTCTGTATGCACGGAGCTACTGAAAAGCAGTTCTAAATCACATCACTGGCATGAGGCACTTCCGTGACCTTACACCATTGGATGATTTAGCGTAGAGGAACTCAGTACTGATGTACTTGTTCCACTCATCTTCCCAAATATGCCCTCTTTTGCTGGTGGTGCAGACGGGTGACTAATGCAGGCGCCACTTCTCCTAGCTATCTGCCTAAGCTTCCCTACATGAAAGGAATTCTACATTGGCCATTTCTGGACAGTTTTAGTGTCTTTGTGCCACTCAAAAGAATCCAACTCTGGTAAATTAGGAGCTGATAGATTTGCTTCACAGAAATAAAGAGAGACTGATAACAGAGAAACACGACTGCAATATTACTATAGCAAAGTTTAATTGCGTGCCTGAACCTGTTATAACGTATTACCAGATGTTGTACTTACAAACAGGCATACACAACTGTTTTCAATGGGACAATGGTAGATTATCATTAGGGATGTGATAGTGTAGTCGATTAACCAATTAGGAAAAGCTTATAGGTTAATGCTGTAGAGTACACACATTTCCCCCCTCACTCTCTGCCAGTAAAGGCTGGCCAGCAGCCCGGCTCAGTCCTGGCTTGCGCCAGGTCCAGAACCTACCCCCACTGTAGCTCTGCATTTAAAATGTATTAGGAGCCAGGCGGGCAGGCAGCCCGGCTCAGTTCCGGCTCACGCCGGGTCCCGGAGCACAGACCCCCCCGCCCCGGACAGGGGCTGCTGCTGATACAGAGGAAGCAGCACAGAGTGGCAAGAAGCTCCTCAGGAGTGGGGCCGGATTGCACTGGCTGCTGGCCCCATTCCCCAGGGACTATAGAACAGTCAAGTAACCGATAAGAATTCATGAGGTTAATCCACTATTCAATTAACCGATATTTAACATCCCTAATTACCATTTAGATGGGTTACACTGCACTCAATAAGAGAACGCATGGCAAGCAAGAATCTGTTGTTTGGGCCATGCCTGAGGTATCTGTAGTCTCTTTTTTAAAACCATGCATCTTAAACATTAAAAATTATAGTTAATTTTCATTCAGCTCTTTCTTCTAACATTGAAGGATAAAAATATAGTTTACAGAACTTAAGTGCATATATCTCATTTTTAAATAGCCAAATTCTCTCACAGTCCTATAAAATTAAATAAATAAATTATAGCTACATTAAATAATGTCCCGCATATGGAATTTAGTACTGTGCAGTTTGAAAATTCTTCAAATAGCAATAATGACCCCATTACCGTTCTGATTCAAGAAAATGCAATACAATAAAATTCCTACCAAATCAAAAATGGAAGTAAAACTCTTCAAGAGGCTGGAGATGAACTAGAACAAGGGCTGGCCCGAGCCATTCGTGCGCTCCGGGCGTGCGGCACCGCCCCCGGGAGTGTGGCGTGCATGCAGCGCCCCCAGACTCCGGGAACCCAGCGCATGTGCGGCCCCGCACCGGGCGTCCAGCGCATGCACAGCCCCACCCCACCCCACCCCACCCCGCCCCGGTCCGGCAGCCCTGTGTGGCGCACCCTACAATGGGGCGCCCTGGGCGGTAGCCCAGTCAGCCTGTAGCTTGGACCGGCTCTGACTAGAACTCTGATATTTAGAAATGTCCCTTGAAATTAGACTTCAGCTTTTTTTTTTAAATTTCAATTTTCAAAAATATGGATATCTCCTCCAAGCCAGTCAGATAGCACTTAAACCAGGATTAAGTCACATGAGATGAGGTTGGTAGGTAAGAATATCCCTAGGTTATTGACAGCTCCCCTCTCAGTTCTCCCTGTAGAATGAACCAGAACACTCAACCAGTGAAACACAAGACAGAAGCTCCAAATAAGAACTAAATGTTATTATATCACTAGAAGATTTACCCAGCATTGCTCAGGTCCTTAACTCAAATATGATTTTTGTTTTTCTTCATTTAAATCATTGCTCTGAGGTGAAGCTGGAGATAAGGGGTTCAGGATGCAGGTTGCCCTGGGGAGAGAGGACAACCCCAGCCCTCTCTCCCCACAACAGCTTGTGGCCTTTTGAGAAGCACCTGTTCATGGCAGCTGCAGCGGGCAAACCCAAGGAAAGGGTGCATGTCCTCCAGCTAGGGATCAGACAGACAAACAGACACATGCTCTGAAATATGTAATAGATAGCTGTCCCTTTCTCCATCCATGCCTCCTACTGGCCCAATGGGGTTATTGCTGTCCTGGTCCCCATATCTGGCTCCCTGCTGTCCTCCTGTGGTCATTTTGGAGTATAACACCCTATTACCAGACCCCTCCCTTTCCATTTTATGAGAAACAATCGAATTCCACGCATATCCCATTTTCCTGGTACAAACAAAGCCTGGTCTTTCTTTAAGTTATGATAAAAGGAAGCTGCACACCAAAGTTGGTGGTCCTAGCTCTTACCATTTAGGAGGAGTTCTTGAACAAAGGGACTCATAGATGGACAGACAAACAGATGCACATTTCTAAAATATATAGTAATAAAAGAAGGTAACACACTCATTGGCTGACCATAATCTTAAGACACAACACTTACCTAACAATTTTTGAGAGGGACTGACTATAACTTTAACCTTTTTGTGATTTCAGATCCATCATGCAAAAAACAAAACAAAAAAACAAACAAAAAAAAACCCCCCACCACACACAACACACCACACCCAAAACAAAACACCACACTATGACTGAATTTAGAGATTCTCATTTTAGGAAAGGAAGTATGGTCAAATGATTTGAGACTCAGATTGTGGGTTTTGAATACCTGAATTCTAATTCCATTTCGGGCCTAGCTGCCATAAGGCCTGAAGGCCTGGTATTTAATTTTCCCGTGCCTCATTTCCCCAGTTAGTAAACAAGGATACCACTTATCTTGTAGGACAGTTGACAGAAGTAATTGCTTAAAGTTTTTATAAACACTGGCACAATTCAAAATATTATATAAGTGCTACAGTATATATCACTATCCATGGTCAGAATTACTGAGAAAGGTAATTAAAAGGATGTGGAATCTTCCTTGGTGAAATGGTGGTCTTGACTTCCAATTTTTTTTCTCATGTAAAGGCTTTATTGTCTTTAAAATCACTGCTAATGCATTAACAACTTCATTGGAAAGATTGCAAAGATTTGCAGAAACCAACAGGCATCTTCAGTTCAGAAGATGGGGTGGATCTCGCCGGGGCTATAGTCCATGACTTTCCCTTGAGTCCTCTCATAAAACTGTTGCTACTAGGATGGCTGAGATGGTGGAAGGGATGGAATAGTACTTACTACATGACCTGAAATTGCAGTGAACTTTCACTTGAGGAGAATTCAGTGTTTTCTCAAACCTTCTTTCTGTTCTTTTGGATTTATGACTGACCTAAAGAGATCAGGCTAACACTATGGGCCATTGTATTTGATATGCTGGGTGGTGTGGTATTTGGATTTAGGTCAATTGGAGATTATACTTTATGTGAATGTGAAAAAGCCAATATTGTGACTTATATGAACAAATTAGAAGAGGTTCATTTTGGATGCACATCCTGACATTTGAGTGTTTATCTGAACCTTTTCTGAAAGGATCTACAAAGTGGGCTGAAAGTATTACAAAACCTGGCTTTTGCAAACCAGACCAGAAATACCACAAGAGAGGCTGTTTTTTAAGTACCTTTTATTTTCTGTTTCCAATTGTAACTGGAATCAGAAAAAAGCAAGGCACAATGAAAAAGACACACTAACAACAGAAACAACAGACGGAACTTTTTCAATTCTAAGAAAAGTCTCTGTTCAAAGGGAGATGATGATGATGCATCTGTATTACCATAGTGACCAGTCAGGACCAGGAACCAATGTGCTAGGTGAGGTACAAATGCAAAACAAAATTGACAGCCCTTCCCAGGGGTGCTAGAGCAGTTTTTATAGCAGGGGTTCTAAAGGCAGAAATCGTGTATTTAGATTGTTATTTCTACTTCAAGTCATGAGGCGCAGCAGCACCCCCAGCACATCTGATTTCAGCTCTTATGGTCCTTCCCCCAAAAAGCTTAGAAAAAGTTTGGGTGCACTACGCAAATTATGTATATTTTTTCGATTTTATTTCGAAATAGGCTATTTCGAAATGTGGCGTGTCTACACGGTGCCAAATTTCAAAATGAAGTGCTATTTCCCTTATTCCTCCTGCAACGAGGTTTAGAGGGATGGCGAAATAGCACGTCCGTTATTTCAAAAAATATTTTGAAATAATGGGCACATTCCTTGTCTCTCTGGTATCCCGAAATAGCTTTGCAGTGTAGACGTACCCTTTGAAACAAAAGCTGGATTCAGACAGATCCACGGAGGAGCACAAGGAAACAATGAGGCAATAGAGCTCAGCATGACAGGTTGTGGTCTCAGTACACCAGCAATCTTAGTGCTATCTGCAAAACACTTTACAAAATATAGTTTTAAGGAAGGATTTTAGGGAGCGTCATGAGATAGATCTGTGGATTTTTATGGTGAGCTCCTGCCAAGCACAAAAGAAAAGCACAAAGGTGCTTAATTGAAAATATAATAAGTGGGCAATGGAAGCTGACATCATGGGCCAGCTGTAGGCATAAACTGATATTTTGACAGTGAATAAAAGATTACAGGTATGGTGGGGACAATCTATGAAGGACCTTGAGAATGAAGATAAGCAGCTTATATCTGATTTGATAGAGAATGGGAAGCCAGTTGACTCCAAGGGAGGGGTGACATATTCAAAGTGACTAGCTAGGAATATGACCCTGCATCACTATTCTAAATGGATAGGAGAGGGGCAAGAATGCAAACATCAAGACCTGATCAAGAATCCCCAAACACTTCACAACACACACACAAATAAAGCTGCCTCTGGTGTAGAATAGAACAGACATGATCTACTACTGACACTAGCAAATAATTTTTAGAAGGGTAACTGGGAAAAATAAATTGCAGAGATGGTTTTGTAAGGTAGAAGGAATCACTGCAATTGGCTTGTCTACACTAGACAGTGGATTGACACTACAGCGATCAGTCCACCAGCAGTCGACTTATCACGTCTACGTAGTTGCAATAAATCGACCTCCGAGTGCTCCCCGTTGATTCCACCAGAACAGAAAGAATAACTGGAGTCGATGAGAGAGAAGCCCCACCAATCTTTTCATATGGAACACACCGCGGTAAGTACGTTGACTTCAGCTACTCTATTCGCATAGGGTATGTCTACACTGCAGAGTTTTGTTGGAAAAACAGCCATTTTTCCGACAAAACTTGAGGAACGTCCACACTGCAACTGCATTCTTCCACAAGAAAATTGAAAGAACAGAGGGATTTTTCTGGCATTGGTAATCGTCATTCTACGAGGAAGAGCTCTTTCACAAAAAGGCGTGTGTGAATGGGAAGAGGAAGTTCTTTCAGAAGAAGAGGAAAGAGGAAAAAGCACAGGTGCCCTGGTGGCCATTCCGTCCATAGCAATCACAGCTTACATGGGAGACAGCGTCCATTCAGTCTGGACGCTCTCTTTCGAAAAAGCAGATCGCTTTTTTGATGAACTTTTGCAGTATGGACGCTCTCTTTCGGAAGAATTTTTTTCAGAAGATCTCTTCCGAAAAAAGCTTCTTCCGAAAGAAGGCCTGCAATCTAGACATAGCCATAGTTGAAACTGTGTAGGTTAGACCGAAGGGTGTGTTTGTGTGGGGGGGAGAGGGAGTAGACTAGGCCTAAGGTATATGTGGTATAGACTAGGCCTAAGACACCAGGGCTAGCATCTCTATTTTTGCACACACAAAAAAAAGTCTCTTAAGATCTTTAATTCCTGGGGGCCTGATTGTGACTGACTGTCCCACAAGGGGAAGGAGAGAGGAAAAAAAGCTCCTGTGTGAAGGGTCACCATCATGCAGGTAGGAATCACAGTGTCTGTGCATGGCAAGTGGCACTGCCACCTAGGCACCACAAAAAGGGCAGAAAGCAGTGGAGCCATCCCCCCCAGCTTCAGCAGTTACAAACCAAGCTGTACAGAGGCAGCACGGAGAATATTGCAGCTGCATGGATACAGCTCCCAGGATGTTGGAGATGCTACTGCAGCATGTTCATTGGGGGAATCCTTGCTAACTCAGACAGAATCCCTGAGGGAAGCTCTGGCTGAAATGCAGCTTCTTCATGGGCCCTATTCTTGCCTGGGGCGCAGCATAAACCACGTGTTTGCTCTAAGAACAGTAGTGGCCTAGCTACTGTGCCACTGTTTGTACCTTACTGGGTTCTGTTGAACCCAGCAACTGAGGTTGTTAGTGAAATATTGTCTCAGTATTAACCATATTGTAGCCTCTCGGGATGATTGACTATGATCTGAATCTTGATAGAAAACTGTTTTGCAGTTGGTTTGGGCTTTCTTCGTTAAGTTCAGGTTAGGTTCATGAAGGAATGTGCTTGCCAAGCACACCATGCTTTAGCCTTTACATCCTTCATGTTGATTAATAACCTATTTACAAGGATATTCATAGTGAGTTTTTTGCCTTCCTTTCCTACCCCACCACAACACACACCTATCATTGTATTCTCTCCAAGTCACATTCCATTAGATACAGTTGCAGAGGTCACCATAAAGTATTTTCATTCTTTATACAAGCTCACACGCCTTGTAAAAGGGGTGTATGGCTCTACAAGATCTCTGTTCTTGGAAAACAAGGCACGGTGCATAAAAACATCACCTTTTCTTCCTTCCCAATTTGCCTATTTGGTCCCAATTCAGCAAAGTATTTAAGCATGTGCTTCCCTTTAAGGGTGTACTTATGGTCCCACTGTGCTGCATTACTGCCTATATGTTTAAATCTGTAATTTAACTGCCAGCTACATGTTATAAATATTTTTCATTTGGTTTATTTTTGGAAATTAGAAATGGGGAAGAGAGGATTAGGTAATTCAGTGTACCACACTGTTGCTGAAGGATTGTTGCTTACAATTACCTCCTAATGCTTTATCCACTTTTCAGTTACCCATATAAGAAGGCTTCCACCCTTTTCTCTGTTTTTGAATATTTTCCAAGAAACTAAGCGATTTAGAAGCCTAAGTCCAATTTTCAAAAGCAGCCTGGGGCGCCTAAGTATCTAAATCCCTTTGAAAATGAGACTTAGATTCCCAAGACACTTGGGTGTGTTTGAAATTTTTATCCCATATCATCAGTAACTTTTCTGGCTAATTAACTTACATTTCTCTTATACTTAATACCATCCCCTTACTCTCAGATATTCATGCCACCTTATTTATATTATTTGGTCAGAAGATTGTTTATATTCTAACATCCTGGTACATATGATATTCTGAATGCTAAATTGCATGTTAAAAGGACTTGCCTCTCACAATACATAAACAAATACTAAGACTGGGACAAAAGTTGTCCTAATAAAGCCAAGAAATCATAAATGTTATCCTATGAAAAGGTTATTGAAGGCACTAAACCATTTTGCTTTCTATAACACAGACTACATCAACGTACGTCTGTCCATTGTGGCTATGTTACTTTAAGGGTTCAGATGATAGAATGAAAGATGCAGATCAGCTATCTGAAGCAATTATGAGGTAAAAAAGTTTTTAATCCCTGAAATCAGATAAATCATATTTGGCAACTCTACCACTGCAGTTCAATTTCTTTAATACATTTCACTTCTACTCTATAGTGCAGATTCGACTATTCAGCCTCAAGGGGACAACAGTTTCTGCAGACCCCCAGGCAAAGTGTGGGGGCAGAAGGAGTGAGTCCGGAGGCAGCCAGCCTTCAGCACTACCCGGACCGCAGTGCTGGGTCCCCCTCAGTCCTCAGAACCACATGGAGTGAGCAGTACAGCACCCCCGCCTCCCCAAGCAGTCCTAAGTGCTGCTCAGAGAACTCTGTGCAACGCTCCAGCAGTGATTTAAAGAGCCCAGGGATCGGGCCGCTGTAGCTGCAGCAGTAGCAGCAGCAATGACTGGAAGCAGTGGGCCCCTTTGAATTGCCAGGCCCTGGGGTAACTGTTCCCTTTGCCCCCACTGCCCCTGTCAGCAGGCCTGTTCAACCTCCCTTATAATGTCATTAGACGTTTTTGAAAGTATATTGGGTCAGATTTCAAAGGTACAGAGGCACCTAAGAATGCACATAAGCACCTAGTGAATTTCCCTAAACAGGGTAGGTGCCTATATTTATCCATAGGTTCCTAAACTGCTTAGGTCCTTTTGGAAATAATGCTAGGCTCATAGCTGCATGTTTAGGCACCTAAAAGCCTCTGAAAATCTGGCCCATTATTCGGAGTAGTGATATTCATATACAAATTCTCCCTCATCCTTCAGAAAGTACAGAACATTCCTTTCTTGCCAAGTTAAATCAGGCAACAGCAAACTTTTTCATTTAGTATTTAATTAACCTCAGTGTCAAATTAAACTTTTTTGAAACCTTGATAGAGAGTCTCTCAACATTAAAAATTAAAACTTGAGGAAAGGAGACAGTGCATCTAAAGGTTAGAGCGGGGGATTGATAGTTTAGATTAATTAATTATTTTCCTGGTCTGTATTATTGATCCTAGATGTAACTACCAGCAAGTCACTAAACTTCTCCTTACCTCTCAGTTCACCCCTCATAAAAAATGAGTATGAGACCATGTATCATCACTAAATACTAGATACATTGCAGAGTCGGAGGACGTCTAAAATAATGTTTGAAAGTGCTTTGAGATCTTCAGATGGAAGGAGCTATATATGTTCAAAGCATTTTAAAGAGACAACTGAAGAATAGGGAAAGCAAATGACAAGACTAAGAGTGGGGAATAAAAGGGATTAAATTCCACTCGCTGCACATAAACATTGTGAACAGTCTACCCTACAAACATTTAGCGTGTTGCACATGCTCAAGAGAGCTAGTATTTCAAGGTGGATTTTCTGCACACCAAGAGAAGCAAGGAACTTAGTTAAACTGTCATCTAGAGTTACAGAGCATATGCAGGCTAGGAGAGTTTATTGTGAGGCTAAGCCTTGCAACAGTGTAAATGAAGCTCTTGTTGCAGGGTGCTAATCTTCTTAGAATTCTTATTAAAAATGGATGATTACATGTGCTTGCAAACAGCCAAGCATCAGTTATTGATTTACTCAGCATACGGCTCCCAATGAATTTTTGCAAGCTTTTTGTAAGAATGAAAGGGAAAAAATGAGGGTAAATATGTCAGTTGAGCAGCTTTTGTTCCTCTTTCCCTCTACCCTACAAAAAACATAAGCAAACAACAACACTGAACTTTCCAGTCAGAGAAATTATATTTCTTGACTTTCTGTTTTCTCTTTCTGGCAGCAAATGGTTAAGGCTCTGAATATTGCTAGAGGTGCAGCAAAGGAGGGATGAATACAACACACCAAGTGATTACAGCTGAAAACATGACTCTAATGTAGGGAAATAATTCATATTTAAATAATTGATTATTATCTACAAAGTTATCATTATAATCATGTTTATAATGAACACATGTTTTACCAATTTGAAATAACTAAGTTTTCTAATCTTAGCAAGCTTGAAGAAAGTCTGTTAATTAGATAGAATATTTTCCTTTCTGCATATATATTAACTGTTCATTCTATTACAGTTCAAGAAAGTTGCTTGCTGCTGTATTATTTTGGGATGGGTGCTTGCCAAATCTCATGAACAAAGCAAATGTGGGCATAGGTAATACTAAGATGGGAGACTACTAAGAAAAATCAGGTGGGTGAAGGTTTTTAATTGCCCCTGAACCATGATATAGTATTTCCTTTCTGTTCCCGAGATTTTGCAGTGATGACTTCACTGCTCTATTTCTTTAATAGGTAAATAAATTCCTATTTCTGGAATATCTGTAATACACTTTAAGTCTGATCCTGTGAGATGCTTTCTTATTGCAATGGGAGTTGAGGATGCTCAGTATCTAACAGATTCAAGACCTCTGGGATTTCCCAGGATGAACAGGGATATCTTATTTTCCATTTTTTCCAGGTAAGAGAAGTCAGATCTATTCTTTCATACGAGGCCTACAGATAACCACGTCTTGCCACTTTGAGACAGTCAAATAGAATGGACTCTAAATGGGTTTACATCTTGAAACCATTGGGCAGCTAATGTTACCACAAAATGTGATGGCCCATTTTTCAAACAGCATTTCATGCAAAGAGCACATTATGTTAGTGACCTTTTGTCTGGATGGTGCCTTAACTTCCAGGGGGAGTCTAAGGTAGTGCTTCTCAATCTTTTGTATTGGTGACCCATTTTAAATAGCAAACCTTTGAGTGTGACCCCTACTCTTATAAATCAAATAACACTGTTTTATATTTAACACTGCTATAAATGTTGGAGGTGAAGTAGGATTTGGGGGTGGAGGCTGATAGCTCATGACCCCACATGTAATAACCTCATGACCCCCAGTTTGAAAACTTCTAATTGAAGGCTTCTGTTTATGATCCATAGAGTCCGAAATGGTTTCGTACCAGGCTACTTGAAAGACTGACTCTTCCTCCAAGTGATAACTTCACAGTGGTAATCAGCTGATGCAATGTCTACAGTCCAGCCTATGTGGACATAACATATGTCACTCGGGGGCATGAATAAACTAGGGTTGCCAGGTGTCTGGTATTGACCCGGACAGTCTGGTATTTTCGCCTCCTGTCCGGTAAAAAAATTCAGAAAATACCGGACACCTAAAATGTCTGGTATTTTCTGGGGTTTTTTTTCCCTACCAGGAGACTAAAATACCAGACACCTGGCAACCCTACGACACACTCATCAACTGGGCCCAGCCCCGGATTCACCCCCGGACCCTCTGCTTACCTGGTTCCGCAGGGAAGCTCCCTTCTGGCTTGACCAAGAAAACAAGATGGCCGCTGGCAAAAAGCCTAAAAGACCTGAGCAAGAGGAAGCAATGCCTTCCCTGGGTCTTAGCGCTCAACCTCTCCTAGTCCTATCCCTATTCTGACTCTGCATGCACTTAAAGGGGCTATGCTGTTTTAATGCTGTTTTATTTTATTTTATTTTATTTTATATTTTTTGCTCAACAACTTTGGTCGCCCCCTCCTTTTTTTTCCCTCAACAGAATTTTTTCCCTGTTTTTTTTTTTTTGGGGGGGGGGGAGGGGAGGTGTTCGGTATTTTTGGTTAAACCATCTGGCAACTCTAGAATAAACTATCCCTCTGAGCAACATAAATTACACTAACATTAGTGCTTGAGTGCACAGGGCTATGTCAGCAGAAGAACTCCCGACGACATAGTTTCTGCCATTCACAGTTATGCCAATGACAGGAGAGCTCTCTCATTAGCATAGAAGGTCTTCACCTGATGCAGTGAAGCATTGTGTGTGTGTAGAGATACCCTGATGGTCTTGAGATGATTGAACTTAAAAGCATGTGGGTTTAAAGGATGTAGTGAACCAGCGGCAGTGTGATTTCAATGGGGGTTCCTCAGTCCTGGAACACCTCATCTGATTCCTTGACTGGTCTGCTGAGAGCCCAGATTTGTTACCTTTCCAGGATTAATGCAAAGCTTACCCCCTTCTTCCTTGAGCTCCTTTGGTAAGGAGTTGCTTAAGGGCTGTGGGAATTATTCTTTGCATGACAATCCAGCTAATTTGCTTCTGAGGGCCTGTTGTTTGTACGTACAGTATAAAATTATACTGTACGTACAGCAAAACTTGCTTTCAAGAAATCTAATCAATAAAATAAAAATAGAATTTTGAAGCACTTCTTCTGATGTCCTTTCCCCCCTCTATCATTTCTAAGGTATGCATAAGTTAAAATAATGCAAGCTTTACAAACTGAGCAAGACACTGAGTATCAATAATAAATTGGTCCTTCAAGGAAAAAAAAGTCTTTCACAAAACTGCCATTGTTGACAGACAAGACCCCCTGACCATTGTAATCAGTACTTGATGTTGCAATTAACATTGTTGATCAGCTCTTCTTCAGAAGTATGTACACTGAGACAAAATTCTTCAGTTTTATACACTGTATTTTTACTCACTTTGTGTGTTCTGACACACAGACCAGGGGCTAGAGCAATTCTCCATTTGCAGAAAGTATCAGGAGCTCATGTCCAGTTGGGGATCATAGAAGACATGCATGTATATTTAGAGCTTGGGGTAGGAAGGAGGCAGGGTCAGATCTGGACTCATCATGCCCTTTTTCTGCCAGCCTCACAGAAATCCCTCAGGGTGGGTATATGTCAGCAATCATGCTGCACAAATCAGGGATAGAAGGATTATGAATACTCTCTCAGCAGTTCATTTCGTTGGTGCTCTCCCAGTTGAATGAAAACTTCCTGTATAGCAGAGGAGCTTTGGGATTACTGACATGCCAGGAAAGCAGAGGACCACAGCTCCTGGAGAAATTAGAACTATAGGGACTAAGAGGGACTATAGGGACATGGAAACAAAACTGAAATACTAAGATCCATATAGACAACTCTCAGTCTCTGTGGAATTCGTTTTTGCAATAATTCTTTCAATAGTATCCAAAAGACTAGAGACCCCACGATGAGGGTAAGGAGCAGTAGTGGCCATCACTACAGTCTATGGAAATGAAGCAGACACACAAACGGGACATGTTTCAGCCACAGCCAAACCCTAGTTTGGAAGATTCCAGACCCTCTCCCAACCTGACAAGCATTCCAACTCACTCAGGATTTTAGTGTGGATAGGGAGTGAAGTTCATCTCCTATCAGACAAAAAGTTAAAGTAGTAGAGTGCAATTAGCCACTTGAGTGAAAAGCAGTGTTATGTCATGCCCTTGTATTCTCAGTCCAAAAACTATTTCTTAACTGCTGTTAATTGGTAGCTTGTCACACTAGGCTTTTCCCTAAGCAGTGAATGCCCACATTCACATACTCTTAAAATCATCACTGAAAAGCAGTTCACATTGCTGCCATTGTTAGCTCAGTAGATCGGCTGTCTAAATTCCAGCTTTGCATGTTTATTAATTAAAAGGTGACTAAAAATGACATTATCAAAGGCAGCATTAAATTGCTTTCTTTGTTTTACAACGGTTACAAGTTCCAACATGGAAGTGAAAAGGCCATACTTATTACAATTTTTTTAAAGTAGATTACCACTTTGTCATCATATACTAGATGCAAAACTAGAGGTCACAACTGAACTCTCCCTCCCCCCCCAAAAAAAAGTATAGCTAGCTTTTTCCTGTTCCAAAGGACAGTGTAATTGTTTAATCACTGGCACATCGCTTTCAATCCAATTCTCAGCATACAGAGAGAAAACACAAATGGATGGAAAGGGCACAGAGGCATTTCAGTTGATTGATGGTAGGTCAGTGGCTGATGCATGATAGTTTAGATATCAAACCCAACAAATTAAGAGCAACACATTCTGAAGACATTATGTGACTTAGACCCTAATCAGAGCGAATAAAACGGCTAAGAAGCGGGAATACCTTCTTAACCCACTAGGAGTGCTTTGCCAGGTCAAAGCTTAGTACACAATATTGCAGGTTATACCTCCCTTAACTGGGACCTTCTTAACCAGCAGGACCACGGATGTTCCTGGACCACAGAGTCTGGGTATAAGGAGGCTGGGCCACAGGGGCAAAAGTGGTGGTGGGAGGAAAGACTCGGCCAGGAGCCCCATGTTGAGGGAGGGGCGGGCGGCGCAGCAGGGAGTTCTGGCCCCTGCAGACAGGTGGTAGCGGGGGCTAGCAGCAGCCTCAGAGCTGTGGCAACCGCACCAGCTATGGAGCCCCGGCAGCCCCAGCAGTTACACAGCCCCAGCAGCCACGGAGCCCTAGCCACTCTGGCTGCTGCAGAGCCCTGGCCCCAGCAGCCAAAGTCCCAGCAACCGTAGCTCCAGCAGTCACAGAGCCTCGGCCTCAGCAGCCATGGAGCTCAAGCCTGAGGAGCCGGGGCCGGGCAGACAGCAGTGGGGCTCGGCTGGAGTCCAAGCCAAGGGAAGCACGGTCCATGTTGGGAAAGACCTCCCCTCATTTGGCAAATACCCTTGTTTGGGACTAGTCAGGTCCCAAGGGTGCTGGACGAGGGAGGTTAGTAGCTCAGCAGCAGGGACGGTATGCTGAACTGCAGTAGCAAATGCATGTTGAGGTGATTCTGGTATCTGCAGAGAACTAGAACTGTCAAGGCGCAGAAGGTGAATCACTTCTTGCCAGATTCATATGGCCTTTGTCATCCTGCATATCACCTTCCACCACGAGTGATCCCACTGACTTCCAGGTGCACCACGGTGCTATTTAGCAAAGATCAGAATCTGGCCTTTGATTTCCAAACATAAAGGAATGGTCATAGGCAACTGGTGACCGTGAGGGGAGAGGGTGCAGGGAGGGACACCCAGAGGAATAGGGCGGGGGGAATGAGGGACCACCCCATTTAGCAATCAAAATTTTGGCAGGGGGACAGAGGAGCAGTGCGCCTCCTGGGTGCTACCATGAATCACATATGGGTCAGGTTTCTCTAATCTATTATTTGCCAGTGAGAAAGTTACAGCAATAGCACAAGAGCAACAACATAATGTCTTTTATTAATTACTCAATTGCACCTTTCAATATACACGCATGACTCAATAGTCTTTAGTAGAAGCTGCATGCAGAATTTGAGGGCTCTTACTTTTTTCTTCACTTAGAGTAATGCCTCAAAATATGTTATTTGCAGCTCACATCTTTTAAGGCCTTGAGCAAACGGCTTCAGAGAATATACCATACATTACAATTTTAAATCCATATTGGCACTGTCTGTTGACAGATGCTTTTGAAAAGTAATTCCTCCTCTCAAATTATTCTAATTAGTTGCATTTTGTTTGTTTTTAAATGAGAGGAAAAACATTGAACTTTCAGTACAAAATGAAAAACGAATACCCCTTCCGTTGTATGTAATCTACTCTACATGAGACACCAACTTCTACAGATGAGGAGCCCAAGTCAACATGGACCAGAGAACTGCATAGTTCATAGGACCAGATCTCTTTCAGGTTGACAGTACTGATTATGATTTCACTAGTACCATTACAACATAGGCAGAGGTCCACAAAGCAAAAGTATGATCACAACTGGGGTAGACTGGGATCTTTGTTTTAAGGCAAGGCTTGAATGGACTTGAAGACTACCTGCTTATTACTCTGAGAACTAGTCCCTCCCGAATATATGTGGTAACCACAGCTGCAACAATGTAGCAAACCATGGCACAGCAGTTTTGGTTTTTTTCAGTCTCCAGGACCGGCAATTCATCACCTTGCACAACCACTAAAATACTTTTGTTTTGTTTTTTAAAAAATAACAACTAAGAGACTTCACAAATATTACTAACTTTAGATAGAATAGAAAATTCAGAGACAAATATTTCAACTGCAGAATCAGCCTATCAACAAGGAAAATCTAGGATTAAAAATTACACTTCTTTCACCAGTTTTCAGGCTTAGCAACTGCACATTATCTACACAATGTCCAGAGATGCAAAACTCCCAGTAAATGAGCTCAGCTCAATTACATGTTTTCTTTTATGATGGCAGTAACCATTTCAATATTCATATTTAAAATAATGCATTTGTTTAAGTGCACCGGATTCAAGCTACAGGCAGTGCATTTACTCCCTAGATGCAGTGTTTTTCTTTTCAACCGAAACTGCAAGGAAAGTAAATACTGTCAAACCAGACAGGGATCCAAATTGCCATCATGACAACTTCATCTTAGTATGTCAACATACCAAGTGTTTCTCCTAGATACCTCTAAGGGCCAGATTCAGTGACCCCCAGAGCCAGGGTAGATTTCATCACTAGAAGCAGCTCTTTCTGCTAGCTACATAACAAAAAGTTGTTCCTTGGAGAAAAGAAGGAAGATGAAAAGAAATGAGGAAAGAGAAAGACTGTAAGAAGAGAGGGTGGCCAGAAAAGGATGCAGAAAGAAAGAGGTTAAAGAGAAAGGCAGGAAATAAGAAACAGAAAAGAAAAAGAGACAGAGCACATTTGTGGAATGGAACAGGAAGAGAAGTTTAGGTTTGAATGACTGTTTTTATACAGAGGACCCTGACATTTTAAGGGGTTTCATGGATCATATTCTTTATTCTTCAGATTATTTTATTTTATGTTTATCTATGTGCACACATGCTGTCACTCAATTGTCTGATATGATTGACTCTCCCCTTGTGGATCCTCGGCACAAAGTAAGTCTGAGGCCATATATGATCATAATTTGCTGCAGGGCCTCTTCTTTCCAAGCAGTTCTGTTTTAAATTGTACCTTGCAGGGTTTGTCCTTTTGTCCAAACTTTAGGTTCCTGCAGCAATTTATTAATTTACCAACCACCACAGGCCGGTGCACACTGGGAGGAGGGGTTAAGGGAAGTCGTCTAAAACTGCTTCTCTTTTTTCCAGAGGCAGCTTTAAAAGGCATCTGTCCTCATTTATATCCAAGAATATCCAATAAAAGCTAAAACAACAAATCTTCAGGAGCACTATGGGTATGGAAAAGACCAAATCATCAGAAAGCATTTTTGTTTGATCCAAGGAGACAGGCTGTTTTATTGCTCTATGCAGATGCTCCTACTTGGATGGACAAAATGTCTAGAACAACTGGACTGCAAAGTGACATAAATCCCAATGGAACAAACATATATCTATTACCTTTGGTATGTCCAGAATCAGTCTTCACGAGGGATGATTATGTAGCGACTTGAGATCTGTCAGTCCATTGTCCTGTAACACGTCACTAATGCTTGTAGACACAGCTCCTGGGTGGGTTCATGTGCACCAATGTGAACTAAATAATAAAAAAACCTAGTCTTATGTGTGTGCTTTCTCTTCTCTGTGTTATAACAATTAATTTCTATTAAGTTATTGGTTGTATACAGAAAGTGTTAGGGAGGGACATGATGCAAAGGGATACATACTGTGCAGAACATCTATAAAGCCTAGTACTTTGCAAAGATACAAGCTTTTCAGACAGATCACAGGTAACCATAGACAAACTCTTGGACTCAATCTGATAGCTGAATAAGTACACTACACGGGATGGTAACTGGTAAGGAAACTAAAAACGGAAGTGGAAAAAACCCTGTTTCTTAATATAACTTATAGCTACCAGAAAAAACCCTTTTTCATAGATGCTAATGGTCAGCTGCAAGTAATATAGGCAGTCATCTGGTCTTAAGAAGGGGAATGGGTCACTACATCTCATCTAATAAAGTCTATAGTCCAGGTGAAAGTATTACAAATGTTACAAACAGAGAATGTACTTTGAACAGCACCACACCCAACTCAAAATAATCCATTCAAACCACAAAGAATTCATTTATTTACAAAAGCTTTATTCTGCCAGAAGGAAAGGAAATCTACAGAAAATGAGCTTTGTACTGACAACTTGACATGATGCAGATAAGGAGATCTTCTCTCCTCCCTACACCCCAAAAGTAAAACCAGGATTTATAGCATCCCAGTGACTAAGAGGATCATGAACCAGTTATTCAAAAATATGGAATGCCTTTATGAAATCTCAGAATGTGTTTGGAGCTCTGTTCATCCTGGGTGTTTGGCCCCCCCTTTATTACATGACCTGTATGAAACTAAATACCACGCCACAAGGCTCTGTATGATGCATCATAGGGTATACACTGATTTTTAAGATACATGGAACAAGATGAGCTGCTGCTAACCAAACATTGCATAACAATGTCCACAACAAATCCACAAATGTCCATAACAACAAGTAGGCATGCTGCTCAAGGCTTTACAACATTAAAAATGCAATATTAATTGAAAAAAAAGACAGTTCACTAACATGCTCTGTTCAAACAAGCGGCATAGCATTTACACTACAGGACAGAGCTTCCTTTCTTTTTAAAATATCTCCTTGGTTTATATCTTTCACGTGAGGTTTTTAAATGCACGTTTGTCATGGAACAAGATAACACTTACAACAGCCAGTTCAGCTGAAGCAGCACCAGGCTTTATTCTGAGAACACAATGCAGCACCTTCCAAGTAAGGAGCCATGCAACTATTGTGTTGAGTAGATCCTGCCATGCAACTATTGCAACTATTGTGTTGAGTAGCAGAGGCTAAGGCAGGGCAGTCAAGATACAGCTTGAACATCTGGCCCGCCACATTGCTGGATTCAGCATGCGGGCTGCCCTGCCAGGATCCTCAGGCACAGAGCAGCCAGCCACTTTGAAATGGCCCCATGCCGCTTTAAGCAGCAAGCTGCTCCTTGTGGCTCTCTGTTCTAGGTGCCAAGGGGAGGGAGAGGCTTCACAGAAACTGACCAAAGGGGGCTGAGAGATTTTGCTAAGGGTGGGGGCAGCGCACAAACCCTCCCTTTCCCCACAGTGTCTGGAGCAGAGAGCCACAGAGAGCAGCCAGCCATCTTGAGCAGCCTGGGGCTGCAGCAGGCAGGGAGCCACCTCCCAGCCACAGCCTGCCTCTGGGACCCCAGGCCCTCTGTCCTCTCAATTCCCCGCCCCAGGTCATGTCACCATTCCCATCCTGCTCCAGGTCATAATTCCTTCTCAGACCTTGCACCCTCTCCTATACTCCTCCTTCAGTCCAGAATCCTCTCCTGCAGCCATCTTAGACTCCATGCCCCCTCCTGCTCTCTAGTCCTCTACCCTGAGCTCCCTTCTGCACCGAACCTCCATCCCAGACCCCACACTCCCTCCATAGAAAAGTATGTCCCTTTACCATTTACTGAAATCTTGGAGTGGCCCCCATCAAAAATTATTGCCAACCCCTGAGTTAAGGCTTGATCTACACTACAAGTTTAGGTCAAACTTAGCTGCATTAGGCTGATTTCTCTAAACAAAGTCCCACGCCACCAGCCCCTGCTAAGCAATCACATGGATGTGACAATGACCCCAGGTACTGATTATGTAGTTTACATGAGGATCGAGTGTATGCAAGGTTCTGTGATAACCCTATCTGTTATAAAGCTGCAGGGGGTAGCCCCGAGTTAGTTTGTACAGGATAAACTTAAAAAACAACAAATAGCCTGCTATCACTTTAAAGACTAACAAAACATGTAGAAGGTATCATGAGCTTTTGTGGGCACAGCCCACTTCTTCAGATGTCTGTCATTTGAAGAAGTGGGCTTTGCCCACGAAAGCTCATGATACCATCTACATGTTTTGTTAGTCTATAAAGTGCTACCAGACTATTTGTTGTTTTATAAGTTTATCCTATCTGTTATGTTGATGATAAACTAAGAGGTTACCTGATTGTGTTAGTTGACATAACATTTGTGGGCCCTTTTGTCTTAGTTGATAAGTTTTCTCAGTGCTACTTGGACATCATACAAATGCTAAATTTTGGCTGTAGAATATAAGACATATTTGATAAGGTTGGATGGAATTGCAAACACAGTCCATAGTTGGCACAGAAGGGGCTTCTATGAGCTAAGACATGGGCAGAGTTGTAGGTACATTTGCTAAAAGGAAGAAGTAAGACCCAGTTGTCCTGGTGATAATTAATGACACAATGAAGATATTGTTAAAAGATCTGGTTAACCCATTTAGCTTGCCCCATTGGTCTGAGGATGATAGACAGAAGAAATATGTAGCTTACCGTACTGTAACTTAAAAAGCTCTTGTCATGCATGGGAAATTAATGGTAGACCCTGGTCAGTGAAGATCCTAGATACACTTCAAGACTGAGTGTTGGTTGTTTTTTTTTTTTTTTTTTTAAAGAGCTAGCCAGCTCAGTGGCATAAAAAAGTGTGGTCTCCTCAGTGAGATATATGGAACATGGGAAAAATATGATATTTTAATCAGGTGGTTGATTATGAATAAGATGATCAAATGCCCTCTAAAATATGTAGGTCAATGATAAAAGTCCATAGAAATGAATATCCACTGTCAAAATGCAGTTAGCAAAGGCAAGAGGGTGCTGAAAGGTCAGTACAGAAGAATCTTTCTTCCAGAGCAAATATTGCAGGGAGTTCATGTGTCTTGATGAAGAGCTGCATCTGTGGCCACCAGAAACTTTGAGGAACTAGTTTACATGTTTTAAAAAGGGGCTAAAATGGCCTGCCAGAGGAGAATCATGACAAAAACTTGACTACTTTAAGCCACATGTGGTGCTGAAGGACAGAGATAAGACTCTAAAAATAAAGGATACCATGTTTGATAAGGCAGCTGAGTGAGGAAGCTGGTCATTGGTGGCATTCTGAGTCAACGTAGCTTCTGCTGCCAATGCCGTTAGATAATGAGGACTGGATGAGAGGTATAAAATCCCCATGTACTAGTGCACTGGGAAAATTACAAGGTTTGAGGATTATGTAAACATTCTTGATCTCTATAGCTTTCACCTAGGTATTCCCCCTTAGGGGGCTTCTGGATGCTCAGAAGGTATGTTAAAACATTGCTCAGGGGGGTTGCAGCACACAGATATTCTATGCTTTTGTGAGCTGTTAATATCTGGATGAGAAATCAGACAGCCATGAGATAGTAGCACCATTCTTCGAAGGCAGCTCTAATTGTGAGTAGTATTTTATTGCAGATCTCATAAATATGCTCCATGTGTGTTAGTTTAATGGCGTAAAATGCATGTGGATTAAGTAGATTTCAGGGCCTATGTTCATGTGATAGTATAGTTCTGATCACCACATTGGACTAATTTGCCTCAACTATAAAGAGTTTTGCTGCATCTGAGTGCACTAGAAAGGCACAGAAATAAATTCCTCTTATGTGGTTGAAGACAGACTGAGTTTCCCAAGTCTAGGCAAATTGAGCATTCTCCCAGAGCTGTGCAGTCATAGGGAATACCAGTCTTGCAATATCCTTAATGGAATATTTGAAATACTGTACCAAGAAAATATTAAACTTTATGACCATTTCTTGGGAAAACCTAGACATTCCATGGCAGATTTGACATATTTGCATTTTTCTAGTTTTGCATATAACCTGAGATTTTCCAGCACTAAGTGAATGTGTTTTTTCAATTAGATAAGAATA
This sequence comes from Rafetus swinhoei, assembly GCA_019425775.1. NCBI lineage: Eukaryota > Metazoa > Chordata > Testudines > Trionychidae > Rafetus > Rafetus swinhoei. The sequence goes on from CM033437.1 coordinate 232,472,462, forward strand.
ACACATAGGTGTAGTTTGACTTCTATACTGGGGGGGGAACATCTCCAGTAAGGTCAATGGGGTGACACTTTTGGGGGAGAATTCGAAACCTGCCCAAAGCTTGTAGTCTGGCATAACAATGCCACAATGCACCCTTTACCCTCAAAATACTAACAGTGAATACAGTCCAGGTAGAGCATCACAAATTGCTCTAAAATTTCCCTAAAAATGTCATTAATAAAATATTAAAAAGTAACTGGATCATCTGAAAGACAAAAAGGCATCACCACTATTCAAAATGTCCACCACAAATCCAGAACATCATTTTCTATTCGTTACCTTCATGAATGATAAACCCTGGGAACATCACACTTGAACACCTTCATGGAGCATAGCATAGTCTACCAAATAATTTATTGATATAGGACAAAGATTATCCGTTCTTAATGGCAATTCTATTAAAATCATGATAATTGTTGCATAAACATAGTGAACCATCTTCCCAACAAATAGGATTGTGGCATCTGCTCTTCAGGTCAATGGATGGATTAATGTTTTCTCATGATTTTCATGGAGGTATTGCTAAAGAACAATGAGTTATATTCCAAGAAGGCATAGATTTGTCCAAACAGGATCTTGGTTTCTGGTTGGAGATCGATGTGACATTCCTAAGACTGATGAGGGGACAGTGTCCACATTCCTTTTATTCACTCTATTGGCTAGATTTCAGTATTTTGCTGGGAGTACTGGAACTTGGTTAGGATCTTGGCTTAACTATTCCAGAGACATGATTTGATTAGGGAATACTTTAGTACTTACTACATCCTGGACATCAGCAGTGTATAAAACACAATAAATCTATCTGCATCACCTTCTAGGATTTTGCTACTCAGTCCCATGATTCATGACTGTTGACAGTAACTTGAGTATGTGGCTCATGTAGTGTCAGCCAAGAAACAACAGTTAGAAAATATGGTGATTTGTCCAAGTTGAACAGGAGAATTTCATAGTGATCCTGACTTCAAGAGGGGCAGTCTCATGGGCAACCAGGCCTGAAGAAAACAGGTTGTCATCAATAGACACAACATAATTGGGAGTGGTTTTACACTAAATTGTGTCCATAAGGGTCTTAGCAAACTTCATGGCCATGAAATTATTGGAAGCACCAGAGTCAACAAATAGATGTTGCATCGGGCATGGAAGCTGGTGAAGGCCAAGTGAAACGTGGAGGTGCAAATTGTGCTGTCTTAAGGTAGGCAGTGTATCCAGAGCCACTAGAGGGCTGGGTTGATTTAGTTGGGATTGGTCCTGCCTAGAGCAAGGGGCTGGACTTGATGACCTTCTGAGGTCTCTTCCAGCTCTATGGTTCTATGGATTCTATGATTCAATTATTCTAGGGTTCTAGATGTTGAATTAGGGTGAATCATTTAGAGGGACAGTTGTCATATGGTGGTTGTCAAAGATCTCAAAGGGCTTTGGAAACATTAATAAATCAGGTACAGAGTTATCCCTATATCCATTTTGCTATGGAGTAAACTGAGGCACACCAACAGAACAAGTGACTTGTCCTAGGTCACTCAGTGTACCAGTGCTATTACCAGAAACAGAGATGGCTACTCCCTGGCTCACACGCTGCCTTTGTTTCTCTTCGCTTCTGCAAAGTGCTGAGCAGCTGACCCCAGATCCAGGAAAGCATTTAAGCTTTTAAGCAGGAGTGTGCTCAGCAGGCTGCAAGACAGAACCCTTATTGCATATATATATTGGACACCCATGTGCAAACAAAAGGCGATTAACATGTAGAATGGCCCAAGAGCCCAAACAATTTCTTTAAAAAGGAAAACGATTTCTTTTTAAATTATAAAGAGAGGAGACCCTCCTGAGGAGGAAGAAAAAACCCCAGCAAAATAGATTTTTGAAAAAAATCTGTGAAAGAAAATGAATGCTCACCGGCTGAGAGTTTGCATGTTAAGTGTCATCTTAGACGAAGTGTTTACAAGCCAAGACAACCCTATGAAAATATGGTTTATAATGGGCAGTGCTAACACCGCCTCAGCTATGGTGGTGTGAATGTTGCCATTATTTCCAGAGTCCCATACTACCCTCATCAAGCCACTGTTAGCTTCAAGGGTATTCTGTCATAGATGGGAAGAATTCTTACCCTAGAAACCTTGGCTTTACAAAAACAATGTATTTCAAAGTATGATCAGTCTTTTATAGCTATACAATGGCTGACAATACTTCAAAGGTAAACAGAGACAAGAGTGGATTGAGGCTATAGCTTAGAAGGGAGGTGGGAGACATTTCTGTGGAAGCACACAAACCTTTTTGACATTGCTTTTTATGTTTTGTACATTATGTTTTCTTTTCTTTTCTCCTATAGAGTTACAACAAAAATTAACAAGCAAGAAAACTTAAAGGAAAAGCCATAAAACTATTTGGATAATAGAGCTGTATTAACCATCAACTGTTCTGAATTCAATTTGTTATTGTAATATTATTTGTGTTATGGTAGTGCTCAGGTTATGCTAAACAGTTTCCAAACACAGAGAAAGATAAGGTCCCTGTCCAAAAAAATGTGCATTCAGAGACACAGTGGGAGTTGAGGGCATTCCACACCCCCCAGGAAGCACTCAATGCCTTGTAAGCCAGGGTACTTAGGCAGCATCAATAGGTCCGTTAACCACTCAGTTGCACAACCGAGCAAAGTAGTTTAATAACCGAACCTAGCTATTGTTTACATTCAGCTGTGTGCATCATGGGGGAACCCCCCCCCCAACATATTCCAGTTTCCAAATGTTTTTGTGCTCTGCGTTTGGTTTCCTTGTCTGTTCTTCTATGCCACTGTGAGATCTGATGGGCTCCCATATGGAGAACTCTCAAGGTTTGTGTATGTTTGAGGGCTATGGGTGGATATAAATAAAGCAGTTCACCAGCATCTCCAGATATTTTAGGCTAAGGATTACCTCAACACCCTTTTCCCTCCATATCAGCAGACTGACACTCTTCAGTTGCTGCCATTCCCACTTGGATCGCTATTTGCTTACCGCATGCCTCATTCTAAAGAGTGGAGGGTGGGACAGCGCCCATGCAGCAGGACAAGTCAACTACATCAATTAAGGCTTCAGAGTCTCCATCATGCAGACTGACATGAGTAAGGTAGATGGGGAACAAGCTCCCTTTACATAGTGCCATTTACATTTGTTTGAATTTTGATTGATATGGAGAGGGACAGGCAGAAAGCAGTGATCATTGAGGGGCAGATTCTCATCCCTACTTGTGTTGAATTTACAGTTCTCTGGACACATTAACTCCACTGGTGTCACTCAGACAAAGGTACCGTTCAATACAGGTAAGGGGATCAGAATTGGAACCAGACAAAAGAAGGCACAAAATCAGGATGAAATTGCACAAGCAGGCTTTTTCAAATATCCTATTAATCCAAAAATTCTGATTAACGTGATTGTGTGAATGTAATGAAGAAAACCAAATCCAGATTGATGATTCTTATTGGGCATAAAGACATTTGATAGTGCTATGCAGATACGGAATTTCTGGTTTGAAGAGAGATATGTTCGCGGCTGTTTAAATGGCAAAAGAGAGAAAACACACTGGTAGCGTACGTTGGCTCCATCAATCTACTATCACATGCTCTCCAACTCCCTAACAGCACCTGAAGGATGTTGGCATCAGGGCTGCTACTCAGAGTTGATCATCTTCAATGTCCAACCAATGGCTGATGATAGGTGCAATTCAAGCCATACTCAGAGGCATGTTTTTAGCATTTTTTTCAGAATAGTACACAAGGATTTAACTGCAAAACTCCCATTATTCATAGAACTTGTGAGGCTAAATCCCCACATCCCAAGCTGAAAACGTAGCCTTACATTTCTCTCTGGTACCACTCCTGATCTATAGTGACAGATCTTTCATCATGAATAACATTATGTCAGGCTGTCCAATGATTCCTCAAACTGTCAACAATGCTTACAGTCAAGTCGTCCTAACTTTTTAAAACTTAATCAACTTCAATCTGGATGCATAAAAGTTGAATGCAACAGAAGATGTGAGGATTCACAGCCAGTCTGAATGATTGGCTGGCCACATTTAGCTGCTGAAACAGTTATATAGTGTAAAAAACTTTCTATAGCAAGAGTATCCTTAAAAGCTGAAATAATCCAGAGGTGGCAGGTCGTTCAGAAAAAATGTAAAAGAGTTGTTCAGAAAAAATGTAAAACTGTGCCTATTGTACAAAACTAATAAAACTCTTTGTGTCCATGCTTTCTTCTGTTCAAATCTGACTAGTAACATTACTCCTCAAGGCTTGAAGACCTTTAGTTCCCCCACTTCCCTTTTTATTTATTTTTTCCAATTATTAGTAACTTCAGTGCAATAAAAAGTTCCACACTGGCAGCCTAAAGAATGAAAAGCTCAGACTAGCCACAGTTCATGTCCAGCAGAGGCACTAGCAGAGAATACTTCAACAAATTACCTACTTAAAAGGATACTGTCAGTATGACATCATTGAAAGAGCCCTATTAAAAAATCCTGTTTGAGATAGTGTCTTTTCAATATGATACATGTCTTGAATGCATTTTCTTTAAATTCCTTTAAATAGTTTTGAGAGTTCTTCTGCTCCTCTGTTGTTGCTTACAAGGATTTTCACCTACATAAAGTTTAGTAGGTGCCAAAGTGTTTGCAGGAACAGGGCTTATAGGGGAAGACTGACCTGACACTTTTTCCTACACAAAGAGCTGACATACGCTCCAAGTAAACAACTTGAACAAAATATTCAGCTATATTCATCTTCTGTGACCTATAGCAGGTACAGTAATTTGAGACAGAAAAATCATTTTCAACTGGCCCTTTACACCTGCTCAGTAAGAACCACTTTAAAGGAAGGGACAGAAATAGAGCACTGTGAAATATTAATTGGGAATCACTCCATTTACTACTACATTTTAAAAAAAAATGTGTTGCTCTTCCTTGCAAATGAAGCCTCCACTACTCCTCTACCTCAAAAGGTGTCTGTGTACGTACGTACGTGTGTGTGTGTGCGCGCGCGCGCGCGTACACAAGAGGTTATTTCTGCCCACGCCAGAGGTTCAATACTGGCTAGCTCATGAGAAATCTGCCATGTTTCCAGACCTGTTTTACAAACCCAACCTGACTGACTGTTGCTGACAAGAATCTTAAACTTTAGGGTGTTTATCCAAACCACACTGAATTGCTGAATCTTTTGAGGTTCACTCATTGTATCACGAGTACTACAATATTTGGGGGTTTGCTCACAGCTGCAGTTCATGGAATCAAGGGATTGTGGCTTGCGTAAAAAACCCGCACCCCACAACAGCTGAGTTTGTAGCACCTGTGGTTACAGAAAAAATCTGGGGAAATGTAGAGATCTGAGTGCCCTCTCCCTTGACTGTGAAACTGGCAGATGCTTACAAAAAGAATGAAAAATGTATTTCTTTAAAAATCCCATGATTTTTAAGCCAACCTCATGATTCTTTGGGATCTGCTCTATGATTTTTGAGTATTTGGGATTGGAAATATTGTGACTGAATTCCACAGACTGATAAAGTCTATCAACTAAGTAGCCAGAAGAGCCTTTTTCTATGGTACTGATGTCCCTTTAAAGGATCAGCAGATCTAGAGAAGTGATTATTCTCCTTTATTCGGCTCTGGTGAGGCCACATCTGGAGTAGTGTGTCCAGTTCCGGGGCCCCCACTATAGAAAGGATGTGGACACATTGGAGAGAGTCCAGTGGAGGGCAACCAAAATGATTACGGGGCTGGAGCACATGACCTATGAGGAGAGACTGAGGGATTTGGGTTTCTTTAGTCTGCAGAAGAGAAGAGGGAGGGGGGATTTGATAGCAGCCTTCAACTTCCTGAAGGGAGGTTCCAAAGAGGATGGAGAAAGGCTGTTCACAGTAGGATGGATGGCAGAACAAGGAACAATGGTTTCAAGGTACAGTGGGAGAGGTCTAGGTTGGATATTAGGAAAACTATTTCACTAGGAGGGTGGTGAAGCACTGGAATGGGTTACCTAGGGAGGTGGTGGAATCTCCATGCTTAGAGGTTTTTAAGTCTCAGCTTGACAAAGCCCTGGCTGGGTTGATTTAGTTGGGGTTGGTCCTGCTTTGGGCAGGGGGCTGGACTTGATAACCTCGTGAAGTCTCTTCCAGCTCTATGATTCTATGATCTTTACATGTATGTTTCATGAATTCAATAGAGAACATATATGTTATTTGCATAGGCAGCATAGGGTTGGTTCCACTGGCTCTTCAAAACCCAGGGATGTGCCTTATACCATGGATATTTCCCTTACAGATATTTCTGCACCCATTTTACACCTCTGGAGCATCGTACAAAGGTTAAGGCAGAATGAAAAATACCCCAGATACTAAACCACTAGGACCACTCCTGGGAAAACTCAACTGACAAGCATGCTCTGTGATTCAAGAAGCCTATTACACTTTAAAAATTGAAGGATAGCTTTATGATCACAGAGAAAATAAAGAGTGAAACAGAACTGAAAGACTCCTCTCATTTTGATGCCAGAACACCATGGAAAGAAATACAGGAAGAGAGAAGTAAAAGCACTTTGTTTGCTAATTATGCCATGAATAATTTCTCTAATGCCCATTTGTCAACCAACCTACCCTCACTTGAGTCACGGACACATGTTGTATTCTAGAAAGTGCTTAGCTAAAGGCATACACCCATGTGTTTTATGCTTTCTTTGTTGGCTAGCTAATGGCAGATGGATTTTAGGTGTGTGAATGTAAGGAGGGGGGATATTATTTAGAAGCATGTTAGAGAGTGAAAAAAAAAGAAAGGAAGGAAGGAAGTGGTCCATTAGCATTGTATTTACCTCTAAGGGCCCATCTAGGCTAACTTCGCTCATGTCCAGGACTCTGTTATAAAACAATTTCCGTCCCTGCTACCAAAACGGGTACAATATGACTCCATTTTAGCGTCTAAACAGATAAGATGTTAGCCATGTCCTTTAACAGTGACCAGTGCTTTAGAATGATTCCAAAATATGGCTAAAACATCATTAGGTCTAATCTATACTAATAAATGGAACCACATTTTAAAGTGGTCAATAGAAACCACTACTGTAACCAACAACATTGTAGTCATGGTGCAGATGGGGTCAAAAGCAGACTAGCCCCCAGTCTGCAATTCTCCCTCCATTGTTACTCAGGAAAAGACACGGACTTCAAACAAACTATACAAGACAAGTGCCAGCAAATGCTGAAAACAGGATCACAAAATCCCCTGCCCTCTGTAAAAGGCATATTGTGAGTTCCTGAGTTTGTAATACATCGAAACAGACCTTAGTACTTTCAGTGTTTATTCAGAAGAGGATTTGTTGAGGGACAGCAGTCCTGGCATCATGGAAAAGATTCCCTGTTTTTCCCTCACAGTGGTGTGCAGTTCTTCACACCAGGCTAATCTCTTGGGTGTGTCCCTATGACGGACAGTTTCTTAACAACATTGCATGACTTCTTTAACTGAGTTTATTTTGATGTTCCAGAACAAGAGCTTATGAATGTAGCCATCATGATATCGTCAGGGCCAATGATCTCTCTCCCTTTCGTGAGTTATCATGTTACCTGCCATTTGGGGTTAACTAGTGTTGGGATCACAGCACTACAGAACAACAACAATCTGAGAATAAAATGGTAGTAAACTAGTTTGGGCTGAAGTGTTGGGATCACATCTAAAGCAAGGTTAGGGCCCAAACTGTAGATTTCAGATCTTCATACAAAGTTTAGGATTCTTCATCTAGGATTTGGCTTGGTTCTTCATAGAAAGTTAGAGGCCACATGAAAAGATTAGATCTGAATTCAAACTTCCCCACATTTGATGATGTTCAGACTCAGGTTTTTGGTCAAAACCCATTGCTAATCAAAAAGCTTAGCAGTGTTCGTTGGATGAGCATCAAGAAAGTTGATTAGGTGCACATGTACTATCTTGAAAGGGGGCCATACAATAATCAAAACAGAGAAGACACAAAGCCAGATCCTTGGATGGTATATAGCAGCATAGAACCATTGACCTTAATGGGCCTATGCCAGGTTACATCAGACGAGCTTCTGTCCTAAAGGATAAATGGTTATTTGAACCTTGCTGTCTAGAAATAAGGTTACAAAATTCATCAGACTAGACTCACAAAATATATTTACTTCCTGGTTTTAGACAAGTTGAAAATACCTAAGTTTCTCCCACAGTGATGATAAATAAATAATTACGATAATACCTAGTTCTCATATAACACTTTTCCTCCATAAATCTCAAAGCACTTTAAAAAGAGGCCACTGCCACTATTACTGGTCTAACACATGATGGCAAGAAGTTCCAAGGCACATGAACAAGAAGTTAACAAAAACTTTTCAAACCTCAAATGGCCAAGTTTTGGTTCAGGCTTTGGTTGAATCTCTGCATCAGTTCTTATGTTACCTGACCCAGTGCACACATTTCCATACAGAACTTCTGGTAAGGGCTGTGAGTGAAAGGAAACTGCCCTACAGAGCAACAACAACAATCTGAGAATAAATGGTAGCAAACTAGTTTGGGCTGAAGTGCTATGGCAGGATGTGCTAAGATGCTGTGCTGGCTGGGAACCCTTTGTGGAGCCTACCAAGTGATTCATGTCAATATAAACTCATTAGGACTGAGACAGCTCTCTCTTATTGCATCCAACTTCCTGCACAGCTGTCAAAATACAACATAAAATTACAGCAGCACAAGTTATTCATGCTAACATATAGCATAGAATGAGGATGATGCAATATGTCCACCCCTCGGTGTGGACTTGTCAGTTTCACAAGCTAAGCTGAGTTGGTTTGGATGGGTACTGAGATGAGAGACCTCCCAGAGAAACACCATGCACTGCAAGTAGCAGGATGTGTGGCACTCTTCTCTGAGAGACTGTCTTGAACCAAAGCCTCTGCGTTATTTTGGGTGGTGCTGTTTTGTGGGCACAGCTACATGACAGCAGACAGGCTACAATGCAGTTTTTTGCACTCTGTGTCTCAAAAACATCTGTGGAGACACTAAGTATAGGTTGGACCTCCCTGGTCCGGCACCCTCAGGACCTGACCGGTCCCAGATGAGGGATTTTGCCATACCAGGGGAGATCATTTCTGGACACCCTGCTGCTAGCTCCCATGCCCAGCCAACTGGCCTCCCAGCCGGCTCTGCACCTCCTGCTGGCCCTGTTGCAGGGCAGCCAAGAACGTCTCCCAATACCACTGGACAGGCTTGCTGCTACCTGCTGAACGGCCTTGCCATCAACACACTGCGGGCAGCCCACTACCCTGACAGCCCCCCAGGGATCTGTGCCAATGGCCAACCACTGGGACTCTCTGGACCTGCAACATCCGTGCCGGATCATGGATGTTGCCAGACCAGAGAATCCCAGTTAAGAGAGTTTCAAGCTGTAGTCGCAAACATCAGTTGAATCTATATACACATAGAATAAAAAGGCCTTCCAAGCAAGGCTACAATAACTGTACGTTCAAGGTATGAGGACATGGTAGTCCATGGACTTTTTCAGACTCTAACTTATATAGTCCTTCATTTCAGGAAAGTTAAATAGAGTTGGGCCTGTACTTTATGCAGAATTAGAATTCCTTGTTATCAGAATGACAGAACAAAATTCCCCCTAAATGGTCCTACCATTTTAACAGGATCGAGGCAGCTATGAGCCTTTTCTTACTAATACTTCCAAAATCTCTCTCAACAGTTTCTCTCACTGAGCTGCTTCAGAACCAAGATACAGTCTCATTCTTGAGGTTATGTTGAAGACTGGCTCTGAATCTTTTCCTCAAAGCCACCTGCTTGGGTTTTGATTCTAGGACTGCCTAAACCCTTAAACCAAGTACTTCATGGGCAGGCTGGAAAGTCCTCCTCCTCCCAGTGCCATTAACTTAATTTTGCCTTCTCTTTATTTCCTATTCCTTGTTCTTGCTGGAGGGCCCCCCCCCCCCCTTCTATGACTGGTAGCCTAGGCAGTCTCTCCCTGGAGCAGTGAATCTGCCTCCCTTTTCTCACTAAAAGCACTTTTCTTATTGGGTTGTGGGCTCTGTACGTACCCCGGTCATCTGTCATCTTTTGAACAAAATCTAAACCTGTGGTCTTGACCATTCATGGGGACCTTCCTCAGGAGCATAGATGTTGAAGCCCTGCTAATCTGCAACTTAGTTCAAAGAGGATATGAAACTCTTTACTAAACTATAGCAGAAAGTGAGCAGCATTATCATGAATTGCTGATAGCATTATCATGAAATTTTGGGTCCTCTCCAGTAGAGGGGGAAGAGAGTCCCAGCCCGTTGCCCAAGGTGGAGTGGTGTGGAATATCTTGGTCATTTCTTCCTAATGACCCAATCAGCCCTCCTGGAGCTGTTTCTTACTTCCCTTGCTCTCTCTTCAGTCTGAGGTGTGGTCACAGCCTGCTTTTCCCCAGCAGGAGTTCCTAATCAGTCCCAGCAGCTAAGTCAGTCAATTAGACATTCCCCAGCTGACACACTCTACTGTCCGGTTACTCTCCATCAGCAGGGAGTAGGAGAATGAAAACAGGCAGGCCTCTATCATCCTTCTTAGATCTTACCATGGTCCAGAAACTCTCCTGTGAATTGCTTTGTCCCCAAAAACTGCACGCTTTTTCCCTTTAGTCAGCCAATTGCCTTCCTTACCTGATTGTCAGAGACACCTTTTGAGCAGATCTTCCATTTGGACTTTGCTTTGCAGCTCTTGAGGGGCAAGGCCCCCTTTGTCCAGTACTGCTCCTTCACTCCCCTAGTCTCTGTGTAGGGTCGAAACCCTATCACATAACCTCATTCTAGAAAAAAGGAAAAACGAGGCATAAATAGGCTGAGTGAATTGCCAAGGTCCCACAGAAATCCTGTGGCAGGCCAGAAATAGAACTGCCATCTTCTGATGCCTTGTCTCATGTTTAACTCCAAGATCATTATTGCTTCTTTGCATACACACTAACTAAATCTGGTACCTTCATTCATCCCAACTGCATATTTGTATTTTTAAATTTGATGACTGTCATTCCTCGTCAAAGGAGCCAAGCATCATCAGTGAGACAGCCTTTAAGAGCTTGTTCCAGACGAGGAAATATAGAACAGTACTTTAACACAGCACAAAGTGGAGACTGTAGGATTGTTAGCCTGATATTTGTTCTGATTTGATCAGTCGTCCATGTTTGAAAGCTCAGATAAGCTAAAACCAGTAACTTCAATATTTTTGTGACTTTATGTCATAATCCATACCACCACCAGATAGTAAAACATTATACATGATGGCATAACACCTGGAGAAAGCATTATGCTTATGAAAAGACTGTGGATTTAGCCAATTCAGTTCAAGGGCTTCTGAGGCTTTCTGAGCATTTTAGCCCGGCTCTATCAGCTCTGGTTATTACCTCAGCCTTTCTCTGGCAAGCTACAGAAAACGCAGCCAATAACGTGGTTGCATTGTCTATTGCAAGCAACAGCGATGGAAAGGCCTAATAAACTGAAGCATGACAGGAGACACAGGTTAGTTTCTTCTTTTAAACCACGACCCTGTGAAGGTAACTGAAGGAGAAAATTTTTAAAAATAAATCAGACTGTCCTGTATTCACAGACCTCCACCTTTTGTGCAAATGCAGTCACAAAACGTGTGTCAGGGAAACGACATTGCCACTGATGGAAGAGACTGAAAAAAAGTTGTCTTGCGTGCACAGAAAAACAGCCCATCTACCATATAAGCTGTCACTGACTGTTTAGTCAGAAGTTTTAAATGACTCCTTAAATTCACAATCTCGGGGGCCTTGCTGCTTAATAAAGACTACGGGGTGTTGAGAAGCACAGTATATTATTTCATTAAGTGCTTTTTGGGAGAAGGGGATTTAGAAGTAAAACTGCTGGCTTTGTGTGGCAAGGTCATGACCTTTGACAAGTTTGGAGCTTATCTCTTTCATCTTCCCACTCCCCTGGGACCCCTAACTTGCAGAGGAATCGAAGCCGGTAAGCCGGGGCTAGACAGAATTCAGCATTGTTGTGGGGCTACGTTCTCTCTCTCTCTCTTTTTTCCCCTAAACAAAACAGATCTGAACTGAGCCAAGGAAACAAAAATGTATTGTTCCTCGCAGATGGAAGCGAGTGTCGCCTAGGTAACCAGATTAATCTCCTTTTTCTCTCCCTTCCTCTCTTGTAGTGCAGTAATCGGTGGGCTCTTTTCACAAAAAAGCCAGCCTCAAAGCTGGGGCTCTAACTAGGTTCCTAATTAGCTGCAATTTACAATGAAGACAACATGATGAGATAATAGAAATTTGCAAAATAATGACATACCTCAGCAAAATATTCCTCCTCCTAAGAACCATTTTTATACAAAAACAATAAAGAGGGCCCTTCTAAAGCAAAGCTGGAAAATGGTGGTATATTATGTGACACAGAACATTATTGTTCGCCTCTTGTTCCCCCAATCAACAGCTTATTGTTTGGCATCTTAAATAAAAATGACTCAAATACAGGCCACATAATGATCTCCATTGCGCTAATACACTGTATATACAGAGTAGTCAAAAATGTACCCCGAGCCAAAGCCAGTGGGGCTGATAAAGTAGCGGGGCCCCGAAAGGTAATTTACAATACAATGCAATAAGTATTATTACCAGTCTTAATCACACATATCTTTCTGATTTCTGTCAGGATGCGCTCTGACATCAAAAAGGGCACCCGAACAGGGGGCAGCTAGTTAATGAAATATGATGGATCACATTTGTTTTCATGTGGTGGTTAGCTCAAATGAAGCAGCCTCCAGACTGTTAGCCAACAGTATTCTCTTGTGTGACATCAAAGACTACCATTCAACCAGGGAAAGGGGGGGGGGGGGAAATCACAGTGAGACAGCACAGTGGGAGGAGCTCCTAGAAACTAAAAGAACCATTAATAGTAATCTCTACCTTATGTCCAAAAGAAGACAGAACACAAAAAAATAATAATCCAGGGGCAACTTGTCACCGATTTCATGATAAGTAACATCAGCACCTACCCCACATTTTGGACAAATGGGTGACAATCTGTTGGTGAGATCGGATATGCTGGAAAGGGACAATTTGTCATCAGTGAGACAAGGAACGCCTCCCCCATGCTCTGTATGAATTCGGAGTATGGCAAAGTATAAATTTTTTTTAAAAGGCCAAATGAACAAAAAAGTCTAGTGTGGTGTTTGATGTCAGTAGGAACATTTCATAAATGGCAATCGATTGTCTAAACCTGCCAGGAATGACAGAAGCAGCAACAACAAAAGCAGTCCCTTGTTTATTTGTGGGCTAGTAACTGTGAACATTATGGCTGAGGGTACTCGAGATCTATTGACCAATGGGCTGCCCCATAAATAACTGCAGACTAAAAACACATTGGGCACAGATAGAAAAAACATTAGCCCCTCAGCCCCTTTGGATACTGAGTATGGCAAGAAGCCTAACACCCTTGGTAGTGTAATTAAAAGGAATCCACAATGACGTATTACAGAGAGAGCAAACCAACCACTGTAGAAAGGACATCTAATTCTATCTGTGCAACAAAAAGCTTCAAAAGTAAATCCCATGCTCTATTATGGGGCAGAACCATCCAACAAATTATAACAATGTCATATATTTATACAGCACCTTTCACTCAGAAGGATCTCAAAGCACTGAAAATATACGCACAGCACACACAGAAAAACATCCATCTCTGAGGTAAAGGCCAGCAATTGAATATACAAATGACGAACAGCTTGCTACACCAGAATCTGGAGAGGGAGTTTTGGACAAGAACACCCAGCCTCTATTGTTATGAAGAGTGCCATAGGATCTTAAAAACAACACACAACAGACTGGTTTTTAAGATCTTATCCAAAACAGCTCACACAACAAAATGGAGCTACTGCTATTCATTCAACCTACTGCCTTCTTACTATGTAAGTGACTCCTTAAATAACAATGTCCATCAACAAAATAGCCGTAAAATAATAATTAAAAAGAAACACACAGATTTAAATGGTAGAGAAGAGCTTAGTGTAGATTTCAATCCTGAAACTGAATATGCTGAACAAATGTTCCTTATTTTGTACAAACATCCATTAAAAAAGAAGAACAAGATGGATATATGTAAAATATTTAGAGGACATTCAAAATAAAGAACTGAGGGCCCAATTCTGACACAGTTACTCACACTACACAGTACTTAATGCGCCCACAGTCTGATTCCATGGAACTCTCTCAACAGAAGGGCATCAGACTCCGACCCTGAGAGAACGACTGACATATACGAATCAGAATTACAAGTAAGAAACCCCTCATTACAGGAGTTCTGACCACCCTCAAATTAAACTGACTGCACTGACAATGCCATCAATTCCTATTTTCTGAAAGGGAGTTGTAGTTGGCATTCAGCACCTTGTAGCATCAGGCCATATACAACTTAAGATGACAATATAGACCGGCTATGGGCAACCTAGGCTAGCAAGTGGGCCACATGAGTAGCCCTCCATCTCAGTGGGCCACAAGATTATCGTAACCAAGATGGTCTCTAGGGCGAGGGTAGTTTTGTTAACTGCACTTGCATACCTAGAATATACGGGGTGTGACAACTGAATTGTAGCAGCGATTTGACTGGATGCAGAAGGGAGCACGCAGCTCTCACGGTCAATGTTGTGTGCAATCAGCACACACCTCACTTCATGTGCCCTTGCTTTATGTGTGTGTGGTCATTTTAGGTAGGAAAAAAATATGCGAATGGAAACTAGCGGAATCTGGCAACGCTGTGTGTGGGCAATGGTAAACAAAATGTCTCGTGGGTCACACATAGAACCCCGATGGGCTGCCCACCACTGATATAGACCATACTCTGGCTTTGGAAATACGAATGCAAAGGCAATGGGCACTCTCTGCTTACTTATGTATTTCCAGAATATGCCACTGTATAGGTCTATATAATGAACAGTAAAGTGCCAGACCCTGAGTTGGTGTAAATCAAAATAGCTCCACAGAGTGATAGAGAGCTATGCTGATTTACACCAAAATCTGATCCAGACTCTTTGAGGGGAGAAGGAGAGTAGGGTGTTTACTTGTTGTTTTCAAACAAGTGCATGATTTTCTATGCAAGCCTGGACATAGCCTGTCCTTTTCATGTTCATTTAACAAAACCAACTCTGTGCAAAATATATACCTCTAAAGGTAGAAATAAGCTTTTACCTCCAAGCACTCTCTCTTTTGGAGTTTGTACACTGCTTTTGCTGAACCCATCTAGAGGTGTTTCCATTGCGCTCTTAGCTAATCCTGTGTGAAACAGCCACAGTGGATGCAGAATTTAGAAAGGCAATACTACAGTCACATAACAGAGCTACAATGTTACTGTTGTATCTGTATGAGCTTGTACGATCAACTCTGACATAAATGTTGTATACATAAATCTTAACTATTTCATATAAATACTTCACCCCTTCCCCCACTCCACTTCTTTGCAGAAATTAAATAATCCAGGAAGAGTTAGTTCTTGGCAGCTACAGGGCTAGATATCATAGTGTTTACAAGAACATAACACATGCTGAACACAGTGGGAATTCTGCACAACAGCAACTGCAGGATTGAGACTGTATGGGGTGCTGGAACAATTTGTCTAGTGGAGGTGCTGAGAGCCATTGAACCAAAACTATAAGCCCAGTCTATGTTGGAAACCACTTACAACTCCCCTAGTTCCAGCACTTATCGGACTGCAAGCATTAGCCCTTCCCCACAAGTTCATATCCATTCCAAAATCTACTCCACTCTGCAGAGTTGGGCTTGATCCTGCAACCTTTATTCATAAGGAATAATTCTCATTCAAAATCAATGAGGCTACTCATGTGAGTAAAAGTGGCAGGATCAGACTCTTAGTGCCTGTATTTTCTGAACTGCCTGGCACGGAGTCATTTCCACAGAACAAATCTAATTGAGATCATCGACACCATTCCCTTGGAAAAGCACCTGGGTCCTTGCAGCCCTGAGCAATTCCAACAATCAAAATTTACAAATCGCCTTTGAAATATTACTCTGAGCATTCTTCAGCATGAACAAAACCTGTTGTGTGATACTACTGGCTTGCCTTGATTTTATTAATTGCCATTACTACTGTTGTGTGGCTTTGAGGAGATTAATATCTCTCAGCACATATGCCTTACCCATCAGCCTTCTTGTATTTCCCACCTTTGAACCACCAGCAAACATACAAAAATCGACATAAGCAAAATGGGTCAAACCTGATCCAAGCAAATCCACATCACTAACTGAAGTTAAATATTCTTCAACTCTTTTCCTTCTCCCTCCACCTTGGGCTCCCAAGGGAGGCAGGAGGAATGGTTTAAATCAATAACCAAGGGCTTCAATTTTACAAATCCTTAAGCCATTAGAGCTCAGAGGCCTCCTTGCAATCGTCCTAACCTCCCCCACCCTAACACACACATATAAAAGAAATACTCCCAGCCTGGAATTAACAACGTTCATTCAATGCTCTTTATTTAAAGGAAGAAAACAATTAAGTGAAACCTTGAAGTAATCTCATTCTGCCTATTTAGCCTCTTCATCCCTCAATGTGTGGTTAGTAAGTGTTGCAATCAGGGGCTAGGGCCTGCTATCATTCGGCCTTAATTAAAAAAGACACAAGCAGTGGAGCTGTGAATTAGAAATGTAACAACGCACTACCCCTGATTAATTCGAGGCTCATGTTGGATTAATAACTCCAAACAAAGAACAAAAGGAAATTGTTATGCGAATTGCAGCCCTCCCAGGCCAGACAAAGGTCAAATCACAGGATTTCAATTTCATCCGGAGTCGCTTAATCAACTCCCTCGGAAGGAAGACCATATGCAGTTCTGAAAGCTGCCCATTGTAGTCGTGTTGTCACTGGACCTGAGAGACGGCACAGAGATAATCCCAACTATTCCCAATCTTTTCTTTTTCTTTCTCTTTCTTTCTTTTTTTGTTTCTTCCTTTCATTTCTGTCTTTCTTTTTTTTTTCTCCATATGACAAAAACCTCATTATTGCTAATAAGGGCCCTATCCAGCAGAAAGCAGCTTTTGTAGCTGCTGCTGCCTCAAGGAAGCAACTTAGGTCTCCCTACACATGCAGCTGCAGAGATTGCTCCTCATTTTGAGGGGAGACTTCTCCAGCTGAGGCTACGTACGTCTAAGTCTACATATTACGCAGCCGCCTGTGACTGCCCCAGGGGAATAACAGTGGGGTTGGGGGGGGGGGGTG
This sequence comes from Rafetus swinhoei, assembly GCA_019425775.1. Lineage (NCBI taxonomy): Eukaryota > Metazoa > Chordata > Testudines > Trionychidae > Rafetus > Rafetus swinhoei. The sequence continues at coordinate 232,489,729 of CM033437.1, forward strand.
GGAGAAAGACAGATTGAGCACATTCAACGCAACGTCTGCATCCTAATGCAGAGTCCTTGAGGTTCAGTGAGCTAGGGAAGATTTTTAAAAGGTCATTCTGCCCCGAAGATGTATCCTTGGCTGAAGCAGAGCCACAGGGAAGTGTAGAGAACCATGGAGTCAAAGATTAGCTTGTTGTTCACCCTAGACAAAGTGACGATGGAGCAAAGGAGCCCTCATCTTTCATAATGAAGAAAGTATATATCCCTAGTGCCCCTCCAGTAAGCAGAGGTACAGGCCTCCACAAACACTCTCTTTCCATCAGCCTGGGCAGAATGGCCCTGCTCACACCACCAATAAAAGGTTTTTCTTATTTAAAGAAAAAAGAAAACAAGCTGGGCCTGAGATCCGGCCACCTCCATTCTTGAGCCCTTGTAGATGGGGGTAGGAATTGCTCCAGGCCTAGAACTGGAGTGGCTTTAGTAGATTATACAGACTCAAAAGTGGCTACAGCGTAAGGCAGGCCTGGGCAAAATACCTTCTGTGGGCCCGATGCAGCCCGCCCAGCTGCCAGATCCGGCCCACGGACTTCCTGCCTGCCCCCTGCATGCTACTGAGAAATAGGGACGTTGCTGGGCTATTTGAACAGATGTGAGGAAGGGAGGAAAGGGTTAGCACACAGCTCCTGCCACCAGCATAATCCCAGTGGCCAGTTCTGGCCAATGGGAGCTGTCTGTTGTCAGCCGGCAGGTTGCGAATCACCCTCTCCTCCTCCCCTCAGGCTCGTGGCAGTTCAGAAATCACATGGCCCCCCCAGCCAGTGAGGGGGCGGGGAAGGCGGGGAGTCTGCTTGGGAAGGTTGCTGGCTGGGAGTCAAGCAGGTAAGTCTCCCAGCCAGAGCCTGCCTCTAGCACCCTAACCCTTTGTCCCACATAACCCAAAACCTCTGTCCCCCCATATCCCCTCCCACATCCTGCACCCCAATCCCCTGCCCCAGGTCACAGCTCTCTCTTGTCCTAGGTCACAACCAAACTCTCTGCCCCCTCCTACACCCATATCTGCTCCCAGATCCTGCACTCCAATCCCCTGCCTCCAAGTCACAACACAAACCCCTCTGCCCCACCCTCTACATCCATATCCCCTCTCATATCCTGCACTCAGTATCCTTCCCCAAGTCACAACCCCCCTCTTGCCCAAGGTCCGAACCCCAAACCCTGCACCTTTGTCCACTAACCCAGGTCACAACTCCCTCCTTCACCTAAACTTCCTCCCAGACCTCACTCTCTCTCCTGCACTCCAGTCCTTTACTGTAAGCTCCCTTCTGCACCCAACCTCCATTCCAGACCCCGCACCTCCTCCATTACTATGGAAGAATGCTGTCCTTGACCACCTTCCAAGTTCTTGGAGTAGCCGCCCACCCCCTGTCAAAAATTATTGCCCACCCCTGGCATAAGGAGTAGAGGCAATGGGAAGCATGCAGCTCATGTACAGCTCTCACTGGCCTCCTGAATGACTCTGCTACTCCCTGCTATGGACCTCATCTTCTGGGAGGTCAGTTTGCCATGCAGCTGGCAACCATAGCCTTTGGAAAAATGCCAGGTCTGGAAGGTGCAGATATTGTCCCCTGGACCAGACCCCAAGAGGTGATGTTAATACCTAGTAGCAGTGGATCAGAAACATTAAAGATCTTTTGGAAGAAACTGACTTTTTTTTTATTAATGGAGATATTTTCTAAAATGAGTCATCAGCATTTGGATTGGGCTGTAATTTCCTGATTTCCTCTTCTATGGAACATGTCTAAAAGCATGAACAAAAAGTTCTGTCAAAAAAAAAAAACTCTCCTGTTTTGATCACCTTGAAAACATCTTCATTCTTAAGGGAAGTTCAGAGCCAGGTTTGACTTTGCAGCGTGGGCCCATCTCTGCTCAACACTAGCAATAACTCCTCTTGCGCACCTCCCATGCTGCTGCTCACCCAGTTGCTGTCATTTGATTGGCTCCTTTGGTGGAGGTATGGTTAGTGAATTGTCCAAGTCTCTCATGCCCAATGCCAGCTTTAAAATGATATCACCATAAGTTACTAATATGGTTCTCAGCACTGCTCATTTTCCCATCATTCTCTGCTCCCTTTTATTCTCACACATATATTTTGTAACGTTCAACAAAAATCAGGGAGCAAAACCCTCCTGTGCCAATAACATGGAGGTCAGAAGCTCAGGAAACAAGTGATTTAATGCACATACCCAGTTATTGCAGACACTTTCTTTCCTCCATGCTACCACAAGATCTGTGATTTTTTTTTTGTTTTTGGCTAGTTATTTGTGTGCTATTGAGGGGAACCTGGGCTTATTTCCTAGTAAGAACAAAGGCAAGATAGGGCAGTACTGTACTTTAGTAGCATTGTTCTACTACAAGATCCTGGAGCAATACTGAGCAATTCTCTATCTCCCTGTCATTACAGAAAGATAAAGGATTGCCGGGGACTGTCCCTGCCTGACAAATCTCCAAACTTCTTGAAGTCATTGCTACTCTGTGGCATGAAACAACTGTGTTGTCTTAAAAAACATCAGTGATGGTAGCCTTATAATGCCATTAAAGACTTCATCATTCTTTTTAGTCAGCTGACTGGTAAAGATTATTTTTGGAAATACACTGCAGCACCTTTTGGAGAACCACTAAACAATGTTGGCAATCCATTAAAACTCTTTTCTAAATCAGTGGTTTTCAACATCTTTTCACCCCTAAATTTTTTGGAATGGAAATGCAGACTCCTTTGGAAATCTTAGAGAGTCTGCAGACACTCTAGGGTCTTCGCACCACAAGTTGAAAACCACTGTTGTAAATGAAAAGCAAATGTTCTTGCTTTCACTCATTATGTACGGCCAGTTCTCAATTTCATCATGAGCTTGCCACATATTTGGTGTTCTGCTTAAAGACACAATTCCTGGAGTCAGGTGAATATGTGAAAGATTCAGCTCTGATTTCAAATTGAGTTTCTTGCTCTCATGATTGCAAAGAACAGCTTGACTACTTGTCCCCAGTGCACCCTAAAGGCTCAAAAATCAGGCAAATAAAGGCAAATAAGATGATCCCAACATTTACTATTTTAGGACAATCTCATGATTTTAAAGCCTGACTTTTTTTTTTTAACACAATGATGTATATGACATGTTAACAAAAGCAATACAAGAATTCATCTGTAAAGATAACACAAATAAAGGTTACATAGCTAATTCTCTCCTGTAATGACAAAAGACACAATATTATTATGATATCAACTGAGCATACAATAATATTGTTGGGTACTCCCAAGCAAGGAAGATGTAGTCCGTTCCCACATTCTTTGGACTACTCAAGTGGATCAAAGGGAGTAGAACAGGCCAGAGAATCTGGCTTATAGTATATAATGAGAAGCACAAGTGGCATGCAACCACATAAAGCCATCCTCTGAAAAACCTACTGGCTCCCCAGTTTTTCAGTATTATTTTAAAAATTATGCTCTTCTTTAAAAAAAAATCCTCCCTGGATTTATGTCATTTCACTTCAAAGATCTCCACATGCCCTCTTTCTTGGTTTCTTCACTCAATCTTATCTAATCACCAGCAAAAGAGCCTCCTTCTTGCAGCTTCTGTCATGTGCGCTATCACCTTCCTGAATCTCTTTACCTCACCAATTCTTCATCTCTTTCCAAATCTCAGCTGAAAACGGCCTTTTCTTCTCTTGCCATGAACTCTTACCTCCCTCTGCTATTACAATATTATGTAACTTGTAAAGTGTTTTTTAAAATAGCCTTTATGAAAAACACTCTACAAAACACAGTAGTATGGTGCTGTGTGCCAGAAAGCTGGTGAGCCAAATCTGATGTAGGTCTTTTTTCTAAAGACAATCAGCAATCGTCTTTTTTCAGTGGTTAGCTAACTCACTCCAACCCATGGCCAATACTGAAAACAAGCAGCTGTGTGGAGGCATGAAGCTGGAAGGGATATCCAACATAGAATGTTTGCTAGAGGCTCACTTGTATCCCACAAACAGAAACCTCACTCACCGACAAATGAACTTATCAAAGTGCTACTAATTTTTGCCTGATAGAATCAGAATTCTGAGTTTCTACTTTCTACAAGGCAGCAAATCAAAGTTAGCTTTTCCTTAAGACCACATTTTATCATCTCCCCTTGTTTACAGTTGAGGAATCAAACTCTTGCAAAGCATTGCAGTGAACTGCTAAGCAGCTGCTATAGTCCGCCTCAGAGGTGATTACTTTTCAGTGGCGGGTGGTTTATATAGGACCGGATCCTGCAACCTTTACTCTGGTAAGTAATCTTCATTCAGATAATTAATCCCACTTCAACGGGAAAGAGTTTAAAGTAAGAAAGAAGACCATTTATCTTGCTGCAATGGAAAGACATTAGCAGGATATTATAGTCTAAGTATAGCAGAAATCATTAAAAAAGAAAATGAACAATTGCCAATGATTACCAAAGATAGCGCCTATGCCAACTATATGGGCAAAATTGGTGTAATCTCAGGGTACGTCTAGACTACAGGCTTTTGTCAACAGAGGCTTTGTCGACAGATACTGTCGACAAAGCCTCTGCCGACAAAGAGCGTCTAGACTTCATTATGCGGATCGACAAAGCAATCCGCTTTGTCGACAAAGAGCGTCCAGACTGCTGGACGCTCTGTCAACAAAAGAAGGCACCCGGAACTGCCTCTGGCAGGTCACAGGGGCACCATGTACTTCCTGGTGCTGCTGCTTGCCCTTTGCAAAGATGAGTGCTTAAAGGAACCCCCTTGAATAGCCGTTGCTCTGCTTCTGCAGCTGCCTTGCTTACCTCCTAGAGGGACAGCAAAGGTTTTGCAGTGCTTGCTGTGAGTGCCCTGCTTCCTGGGATACCACAGCAGTTTGGTTTGTTTTTGGAGGTTTTTCTGATTTAGATCCCTTTTTTTGCCATGGAGACAGAGCTGCCCTTGGGCAGGCAATGGCCTCACTCCATAGTACTTCAAGTGCTGCTGCAACTGCATGAGACCTTCATGCTGTTAATGCCCGGTCCAGATTCTGAACCCAGCCTGGAGCCCCTCCTTCAGGATGCAGCAGCACTGTTCTTGCCACCGAACTTTTTCCAGGATAGGCAATTTTGGAGGCTGGAGACAAGTACGGACTGGTGGGACCGGCTCGTAATGGAGCAGTTGGATGACCAGGGTTGGCTCTGAAACTTCAGGATGCGGAAGTCCACCTTCCAGGAGCTCTGTACCTGGCTTGGCCCCACCCTGCAACGACAGGACACCCACTTGCGCCCTGCCATCCCACTGGAGAAAAGGGTAGCTATTGCGCTCTGGAAGCTGGCCACTCCTGACAGCTACCAGTCAGTGGGACACCTGTTTGGTGTGGGGGAGATCTACTGTTGGTGCCGTGTTGATGTAGGTAAGTCCCTCGGAGCAGTCCATGAGGGGTAGGGGGACTGTAACAGGAGAGGGCGGGGGGGGGCAATGGAGGGGAGGTAGTGGAGGGCTCCTGGCCTCACTCCACCCTACTGCTGGGAGCAATCGCCAGGGGGGTGGGAGGGACTCCTGGGGTCTTGGGAGGGAGTGAGAGGGGGGGAACATCCCAAGGACTTGGGCAAGCCCTCTAACTTCCTATTCTGTGTGTTTGTATGTGTCTATTTCTACAAGTGGTGAGGGCCATCAACTCAGAGCTGCTGAACAGGATTGTCCACCTCGGAGAGTGGACGGTTTTGCTGGGCTGGGATTCCCAAACTGAGGAGGAGAGCTCAATGGAACTCACATTCCCATCCATGCACCGCCCCATCAAGAAACCCGTTATATTAACAGAAAAGGGTACTTCTCCATTGTGCTGCAAGCCCTGGTTGACCACCGTGGACTATTCGTGGACATTTGTGTGGGGTCGTCAGGCTGGGCACATGATGCTCAGCTCTTCCGCAATTCGCACCTTTACCAAAGGCTGCAGGCTGGAACCTTCTCCCCCCCCCAGCGAAACTTTGCTGTTGGGGACATGGAGATGCCGATCTGCATTGTGGCTGATGCGGCGTACACCCTTACGCCCTGGCTCATGAAGCCATACACTGGCCATCTGAACCCGAGCAGGGAACTCTTTAACATGCACCTGACACGCACACGTTTACGGGTGGAATGCACGTTTGGCCGGCTGAAGGGAAGGTTTAGATGCCTGCTCACTCGCCTCGACATGGGAGAACACAATATCCCAGAGATGGTGGCTGCATGTTGCGTCCTCCACAACCTGGTGGAGAGCAAAGGGGGAGGCCTTCCTCCCAGGCTGGGGGCCAATGGCTGAAGTGGAGGGGAGGAGGTTTGCGTAGCCTCGGACAGCTGCCGTTCGCCAAGCCCATCAGGTGGGAGTCCGCATCCGGGAGGCTCTGTGTGAGCGCTTCTCAGATGGACCCCAATGACTTTCCCCAAGGTCTCCTCAACGGGGCCTGTGGGCCTGGGCCCCCCATCCCAAAACCTTCCCTCCCACAAGCCATCCCTGCACCAGCCTCCGGACAGTTAAGACACACACACCATGTTAAATCTCAAAAATATAATGTTTATTAACAATTAACGTTAAAATAAATAACTGTGTGTAAAAAATAGAACTGTTCAACAAGTATTCAAAAATAAACTGTTTTTTCAACTCTAAAACCGTTTTTAAAACTGGGGGAGGTGGGGGAATGTCAACCTGGAGGGAGGAAGGAGGGCGGGGGGGGATGTCACCCTGGAGGGAGGGAGGGCAGGCAGCTTAAGGATGATGGCAGTATCGCCTGGGCCGCAAGCCTTTGCCACCTTGGGTCTGTGGACCCTGCCATCCTCAGGCTTGAGTCGGGGCTGTGCCGGTGGAGGGGGCTGCAGATGGCTCTGCCCTAGCAGGGAGGGAGGGGGGGCAGGGCTGGAGGGGTGGCAGGGGCTGAGGGAGAGGAAGGGGGGTCAGAGGGGGCTGGATGAACAGGAGGAGTCCCCAAGGGGAGAGGCCCTGGCACAGCCAGGGCCTCCCAGACACTGGCACGCATAGCGCTCCACTGGGGGAGGAAATCCTCCAGGAGCCGATTGTGCCAGCAAGCCTCCTCCCTTGTCCTTTCCGCCATGGTGTCCTCCATTCTCGCCATGGCCTTGACATGCCTCCTCAAGAGGTCGTTGTAGGCCCGCCAATGCCTAAGGGTGCTGTGGGACCGGGTGGGTGGTGGCACAGGTGTTGCCCAGCGTTCAGCAGCAGCAGGTCCGGCTGTGGAGGAGAAGAGGGAGAACTGATCAGTGTTAGGAATTCACACACTGATATTCAGTCCTTACAATAAGGAATGGGAATGTTGTTACTGCCAGGCCACGTCTGGCCCTGCCAGCTGCCCCGGCCTCACAGGGATCCCGATGTGGCTAGGGCAACGTCCACCCCCACCGCCTACTTCCCCTCCCCCCACCATGGCCGTACAGGCCAGGGAAGTGTGCAGCTACAGTGGGTCACAAGATGTAGGACAGTGGCCTGGAGCACCTTGGGTCTCCCAGGGCCCCCACCCACATACCCACCGCCTGCCCGCACATGCACAGAGATGCGCAAGCTGTCCAGGAAGACCAAGACATGTGCACATTGCTCTGCATCCTCTCTGCTCCCACCTCCCCCGTTCTGTGTCTGTGACCCTGACTGCACTCACCTGATGTTCCCTTGCCAGCATCGGAGGATGCCTGCGAGGCCTCCTGGGTCTCAGGGACAGGCTGCAGGGTCAGGGTCAGGGTTTCTGTGGTGTGCTCCTCCTCCTCTTCTCATGGAACCACCACCTGGCACTGCTGCACCGATTTGTGCAAGCCTGTCTGCACAAGCACCGGGGCAAACATCAGTTCCTGACCACCCAGGATGCGGTTGAGCTCTTGATAGTAGGCGCGGTGCACTGGGGCTGCACCTGAGGTGAAGCTGTGCTCTCAGGCCTTGATGTAGCCCTGCCTAAGCTCGTTGACTTTGGCCCGTACTTGCTGCAATGTCCTGGGGTGGTGCCAGCCCCTGAGCCATGCGTCCATATATATTAGCATTTCTGCGGTGGGTGTGCAGGGCCTGGAGCGCTTCCTCCTCCCCCCAGAGTTCTAGCAGGGTCAGGACCTCTGGCCCTGACCAGGCTGGGGCTCTCTTTTTTTCCTGTAGAGGGCACCTGAGATGGCTCCTTCGATGGTCCTTGGGGGCCTCGGGGATCTTGTGCTTCGCACATGGCCACATGGCAGGGAGTTAGGGAGAGCTGCGTGCTGACAGTGTTAGTCTGTGACCAGCTTCCTGTCAGAATGGCTGCCCAGGGTGTCTGTGCCTTTAAAACATGGCTACAGACAGGAACAATAGAGGTTTTCCCTGAAGAAGGACTGTCCAGCAGGGGTTTTCCTTGGAGGTCTTTTTTTGTCAACAAAAGAAACACCTGTGTCCACACTGCCCTTTTTGTCAACAGAACTCTATCGACAAAGGCATTATTCCTTGTAAAATGAGGTTTACTGCCATCGACAAAACTGCTGCGTTCTGTCAACCTACTGTCAACAGAACGCAGCAGTAGTGTAGACACAGGTATAGTTTTGTCGACAAAAATCCACTTTTGTCGACAAAACCCTGTAGTCTAGACTCACCCTCAGTTACCACTGTCTGGTTAATATGGGTAAATGCTGTTTTTTAAAGGTAATTACTGTATGGGGAAGGCACACCAAAGTACAGTTATAAGTTTAGTACTGCAAAAAAAAAAATCCTTTTAAGATCATCCACTGTGATTTTCCTATAAAACAGATATAATGCTTTTTTTTTTAAACTGGGTTGTTGGGAGACTTACTTAATGATTAATTTCTGTAAGGCAAGCATCCATCTCAGGACTAGAGATAGAGAATCTTCCAGGATTAATTTGGAGGAAAGAGTATCTCCAAAAGTGCCCAAAACTTCCTGGATATGGGTCCAGTTTAGACTTCATTCATCTTTGCCATTTCTTTTTAAGATCTGTGTTCCCTGCTTTGATAAATTTGATTGAAAGGTGTTACATAAGTTACACGTGCTTTGTATACTTGGGCAGCCAAGAAACTTTATCTGGTGACAAAGTAACCTCAAAATCAAATTTGGTGTATTTGCTTGTTGGCTAGATACTTCATCCATTTATCTTTCCCCGTTAGTAGGGTAAATTGTCATTTTAAGACCTGAACTGCTTGGTCGGTAAGTTGGTAACAGATTATTGGTACAGTGAGATAATTAAAGGATCTTAGTTCTTAAACAATGCTGATAAAACAAAAATCCTTCTCTCTTTTTTTCTGGATTACCTTTAGAACTGAAATCAGAGAACACTAAATGAATAATAATTTGAGCCTTCTGTGAACGATAGGAAGATTGAATCAAATTTTAACTAGACTCTATATGTAAATCCCTCAGGATGACATAATTACTATTCAACACGTACCTTAATTAGCAGTACACATCTATTGCATAGTATTTAGCAGGTTTAAAACAGCTTTATTGTCTGTTGAACAGATATTCCGTCCTTGTTAAAAAGAAAATAATCCTGATTTTCTGAAACCACAAGAAATTCTCTTAACTAAGTCAACAAATGACCTGTAAATTAGTGCCCCTTTAGTCAAAAGTGTCTTTTGTGTGCCTAGTTTAATTTCATATTAAGTTACTGAACGGTACATAGATTTATTAACATACATACTTTTTTTCAGTCTAAAATTATTACAATTGTACACAGGTTGAACTTCCTGGGAGAAAGTAAGGCCCTTCCCACTACTCCATGCACAAAACAAAATAAATGCCAAAGTTGAATTGAACACAAATTACATTAGGATGCCAGTTTAATAATTATATTATTATTTATTATTACAATTATTTCAAGATATGTCTGAATTACTGGTTTAGACTATGCAATGTAATTGCTGCCATGTTAGTCCCAGGATATTAGAGAGACAAGGTGGGTGATGTAATATCTGTTGCAGAAGTTGATCCATTAAAAGATGTTATCCCCACCCACTTTGTCTCTCTGGTTTAGATTATGCCAGGAAACTCCCATGAGAAAGTCTGCACCGGAAAGCTGTAATAACCAGACATGTAGTGAGAAAGTCCACTCTCATTAATTTCAGGATCAAAGACTATGGGTAGAGCTAACATTCAAGATGGAGGTTTTATTTCCAGCTCAAGAAGATGTATATAGCATAGTGCGGCTGCATTTATGTGGAGGCAGGAGTTTGTGTGGAGGCAGGCAGGCCCATACGTAAGGAGGTGAAAAGGGTGCGAAAGCACACCCTGCCCCACGGTCCTCCATGTAAGTGTGCTCCGGCTGGCCAGGAGAAGGCAGGAGCAGCATGCTGCCTGAGCATCCCTCACCCATGATCTGGCTGGCTGGGAGAAGGCTGGGGCTGATTTCCCCACTTACTTGGGGGGCGAGGGAGGTGCATTCACACCCTTGCGGTCCACATTTACAAAAAAAAGCACCTCCCCACAGAAATTCCTGGGTACAGGCCTGGCAGGTGTCAGGCTGACCCCAGTACCATCCTGAACCACAGCCTAGATGATCAGTGGTCACCGTCCAGGAGATAAGGATCTACTGGTAGATCTTGGAGCCTTTGACAGGTGATCCTGACAGGTTTGGCCAGGAGGCTATCAAGTGCTGGCTTTTCATCTGCCCCTCTAAGCATTGCCCTGCTGCTCCTGCCCTCTGCCTTGGAGCTGCCCCCCCCCTGGGAGCCTCTTGCTTGCAGTGCAGGGCACAGGAAGAAGAGGAGGGGGAGCTGATGTCACGGTGCCCCTCCCCCCACCCGGTACACCATCTCCACAGAGCCGGGGGGCAGGAATGGAGAGAGTTTGCTGACTGCCTTAGTCCCCTGCACCACCACCCAGAAACCACCTGTGGTAAGCGGTACCTAGCTGGAGCCCTCATCCAAATCTCAGCCCCAGTCCTGAACCGCTCCTGCACTCCAAACCCCTGCCCTAGTCCCGAGTCCCCCTACACCCAAACTCCCTCCCAGAGCCTGCACCACTCCTGCACCTCAACTCCCTGCCCAGGCTCATCTCAGAACCCCTCCTACACTCCAAAACCTTTAGCCCAAGATCAGAGTCCGTATTCCCCACCCCTGCTTCCCAGCCCTCTGCCCCCAGCCTGATAAAAGTAAGGGAGGATGGGAGAGGGAGGAAGGATGAAGGAGTGTGCAGGGGCAGGGTCGCAGAGAAGGGGTGGGAAGGAGGCGGGGCGAGGGTGTTTGGGTTTGAGGTAGATCCTGGATTGCACTTAAATTCAAAAAGTGATCTCATGCTTTAAAAGGTTGGAGACCACTGGCCTAGATACTTCTCTGATTGAGTCAGAACATAGAGATGACAGAGGAACAGAAAACAGACCTCTTCAACCACAGAGTGGCATAAATAAAAGAGGAGGAAACACTGGATCATCCTTAGAAGTCTTACAAAGAGGGAAAAAGAACACAAACCTAAAAAGATCTCCTAAAATCAGGCACAAGAGCCTGCATAAATAAATAAATGTTGTGTTGAGTATTGCCAACCCGAACAGTTTATAAAAACCATGAGTCAATCCACCTCAAACTATAAGATTGGTTTAACAGTCACAATAGTTACACACACACACACACACACACACACACACACACACTCTAGACACTCTAGATCCCTTTTCATTAATTTCACTTTTAGGTACAGTCAGGTCACATTTTCAAGCTTGTCTCAGTACCTGTAAGGACTAGAAACTTTTTTTTTTTTAATGAAAGTTGAGATTTCCAGGAATTCACAGGAGCTAAGGCCTTACAAGAAACACCAAATCCTGTAAGAGGCAGAATAAAATGGGCTGGCAGCATTGTTTTTAAAAACCTATCTTCTTGTTATTGAGACAGACTCAGGAACCTTAAATTTGCTTCCATAAATTAGTGCATGCTGTCAGGGATGCATGCCTCTTGATACTAATGTAGGTCTTCAGATTTCTAAGATGTAACTACGGGCACACCTGCAGTACAGTGTGGGTGCCTAGCCTATTATCAAAAACACAAAAACAAACAAGGTATTGCCCATGAATATATCCAAGTCCATCCCCTCTTCAATGGCCTTAGAGTAGGAGAACAAAGATGGGTTTTGCTGTATGCTTGGAAGTTATCTAATATAGGCTCTTGCAGTTCCAGCTGGCGGCAAGAAATGGGTTCCAAAATGGAGAACCCTCTACACAGAAACACCCTTTCAGCAATTCCTGCTCATTTATGTTGAGACACCAGCTCAGGCCCTCCTGCTGATCTCAACTGCAGCAGTATGTCACAGGGGAAAAGGCCATCTCTAAGGCAACTAGATCAAAAACCTTTTAGTGCTTTTCATAGGTTAAAACCAACACCCTGAATCCCACCCAGAAACTACAGGAAGCTTGTGCGTGTTGTGGAGCACTTATCAAAAGGAACTACAAAAGCAGCCAAGGACTCCAGCAGGAGTCTATTAAGGGAATCTCAGGGTGGAACAAGTGGAAAAAGCCATCGGGAACTAGATTAAGATGAGGCAGGATGAGTCAGGGGAGGAGGACCATGTCTGTCTGACAGAACACAGGGTTCCCAAGGGAAGGGTCAGCTAATGAGGGACATCGTGTTTATGATGTTTTATTATTTTGTGTGATCTATACTCTCCTATGCTTTACAGGATTAAATATAAAGAGCATCATGAGATTAATAGGCTGAACAGTACGTGTGCGCATTAACCGCTTCACAACTATTGCATGCCCCTCGGGGAGTTAGACTATCAACCAGAAGCTTCCTACCTGTTGTGTGGGATTCATGGAGGACACCTTCCCATCGTTCCTGACTGCCTGTGAAAATGTGAAGGACAGGAGAAGCTTTCCTGTGCTGGAAGGTACCCCACCTCCCAAAGAGTCAGTACCTACCTTCACAGGAGAAGCCTTCCTGTAGACCCAGCACCATGTACCCCAGGGGTTAGATTCTTAGGACTTTCCACACCCCCGAGCAACAAGTTCTACTGACTTAAGTTTGTAGTGTAAACTGCAGCTCAGTGTATAGGGAGCAAAAGGTCGTCCTAGTGGGGTTGGAAGATGATCATCACCATAGAGAAGCTGAGATTAGGCCACCAAAATCTGTGGGCCCTAATCTCCAAGAGGGAGGGGGGGCAAAGAAAGGAATTTGTTTTTGGGTCGAATAATCCTCCTTGCCTACTCACTTTGATGTTAAAAGTTGGTTGGGAGCCACTTCACAGGGAGGCAAACTTACCTTATTTCTTAGTTTAATCCAAAGAATTTGCTGCCTGTAACACTTGATTGAGGTGGAGGGAAAAGGCTCAATCCATCTATAAGGCAACCAGCAATTTAAGGGATAAAGGGACACCACCTACTGTCCCTAGAAACCAGACGTGAGGTGGATGGACCATATTTCAAGCTTACATCCAAAGGTTTTGGGGTACCAAGAGTAAGAAGAGGCATGTAAGAGCTCAGCCCCATTAATTCTAGAAACAGAAACTGAACAGGATGATTGTCAAACAACTGCATGAATTTTTGACTGGCTTGCTGACCAATTGTTTATTATACAGGGGTCCCCTGTATCCACGGGGGTTGCATTTTTTAAAAACGTGATGGATACTGAAACAACATATACTAGGGAATTTTTCCGCATAAGAAACAGTGGAATGGGGAGGGATTTGCGTACTCACCACACTTGCCTATGATAATGCTTTTTTACCTAAACAGTATTCCTTTTTATAATGACAAATTGTACGTTACACATTTTACACAGAAAACATTGACTAAAATAATGTAGCCCCCATGAACATCTTTCAAACATACAGATCATTTTAATACAGTAAGTATAGTTCATTTATACTGTACAGTACAGTATAAAACAGTGTTAATTATGCTAAACTTAGGTAGGGTGGCAACTGGGTTTTCTTGGGCTGGCTTTTCCATGAATGGCTTTTTGGTTGCAGAAGTCTTTTAAAAAAGATTTTATTGACGTCTGCTCTCCTGCACAAATCTTTGAATGATAGATCTCTCGGTAGCAAGCCACTGCCTCACTGAGAGGCCTGGAAACTTTGGCAGACTGTTCACAAAAAAGGATCATCACTTTGTATGATTTTCATCATCCAAGCCAGCCAACAGGGTGGTGGGCAAAAGGAGGATGCTTCCCCAGGACCCAGCCATTTAAAAGGGTCAAGGGCTTCCAGCACTCTCAGTCACTACCCTCAGCAGTTGCAGTGGCCAGAGCCCTGGGCACTTTATATCACTGTTGGAGCCAGGCCCAGCCTTAGAGCAAGGTGAGCAAGGGGGTTGCTTTGGGCCCCGTGCCTTCAGGGCCCTGTGCTGCCCAGTGCCCGCCTGCTTGGTGCAGCCATTTGCCTTGGACCCCACAAACTCTTTGGCCAGGCCTGGCCAGAACCCCCAGTGTGGGAGGGCTGGAGTCACTTCCACTCAGGGCAGGGGTAGGAAGCCTTTTTTGGGTCAGGGCCACTGACCCACAGAAAAATCAGCCGGGGGCCCCACACAAGTGAGAAACAAAAAACATAAATAAAAACAAAAAAAACCCCAAAACCCCACCCCAACCTCACTGATGTGGCCCCCAACTGAGGAGAAAGATACTCCTCACATTCCCCTCACACACCAGAGTCTAGGGGGCCCCAGCCTAGTAAATTTGAGTTGTCCCAGTCCTGTGGTAGGGCAGCTGGGATGCTGGAGTGCTAGTGTAGGCTCCCCATTGCTGGGGGAAGGGCCATGAACCTCAGAGGCCACATCCAGCCCCCGGGGCCTGAAGTTCCCCACCCCTGCCTCAAGGCCTGGTGAAGTCTCTTGTCAACCCTGCCATCATCTCATCCAGCAATACAAGAAATGGGAGAGATTCTTTGTAGTCAGACTCCTGGCTTCCTGCCCTGTCATTGTAGGTTGCAGCACACTGCACTAGTGTCAGCACAGGTGAATGTACAGCACAGCATTCTGATCTTGTGGTGAAAAAGGGGCATGGTTTTACTCCATGTGTCTTCATTTAAAGATCTGCTTACCATAACAGTAAAAATCCACCTACCATCATGTCTTTTAACTATATCCTAGTGACTATTTCAGTATTATAATCTATTGCACATACGAGCAGCAAAAATCTTGTATTATTTAAGGTGTGTATATCATGCCAGTGGTGTGCTTATCTGAGAGAATTCAGATTTTTTGCTGACATTGAAAAATTATATTAGAAAGAGCAGTGTTTGGAACTCAGTTCAATATGAAGTTAGCTGAGTCAGTTAATCAGAAAAGCCCTTGAATGCAGCCAAAGTAGGGATGTTGGATATAATGAAATTAAATAGTCGTGTAAACACATTCAATCTTATTGGTTACATAACTATTTGATAGTCACTGGGGGCCGGGGCAGCAGCCAGTGCACTCCCAGCCCCACTCATGGGGAGCCCCATGCAATCTCACGCTGGTGGCTCTGTATCAGAGGCAGCAGCGCAGGGTGGCAGATGGGAGCTGGTCCATGCGAGAGCAGTCAGTTTAAAAACCAGCTCCCCTCACAGACTGGCTGCCTGCCTCCCCACGCTGCTGCCTCTGATACAGAGGCAGCAGCACATGGTGGAAGCAGCCCCTGTCCACGAGGGTCCAAGCTCCCCGCAAACAGACACTGCTGCGGGAAGTGGGGCAGGGGTTGGGGAGGCTGCCATGAAGCAGCGCCTGTCCGCAGTGGCCTGGGCTGGCTGCGGACAGAGGCTGGTCCGGCAGCAGCCCCTTCCGCATGGAGTCTGAGCTCCCTGAGGACAGAGGCTGCTCTAGCACCTGCTCCTGCCTGCCCCACCTCCCTGCCTCTGTAGGAAAGCCAGCTTCCCACATGTATAGGCACCAGCCTGTCCCCCTCACCCTCTGTGAGGTTTGGAGGGCAGGTGGATCCACTGCTCATGGGGAGTCTGTTTAAAGCCAGCTCCTCATGGGTACCAGGCTCCCATTCCCCACCTTGCTGCAAGGGGGGGAATGCATGTAATCGGTAGGATTAACCGATAAGCTCAGGCTTATCGGTTAATTGTTTACTCGACTATATGCTAACATCCCTAAGCCAAAGCATAATTTTTCTAAGCATAAATGGCATATGCTCTTAGGAAATACGCACTTCGGTGGCATGCATTGTATAAGAACATTGCCTTGGGTGAGAAAACCAGGAAGCAAAACTGTGCAGTGCTAACACCCATGTTAAGAAGATGTAACACTAAGTATTATCTATTGCTCTGAGTCCTCACCTCACAACCTTATAAAGTTCCCTTTATTAATTATTTGTACTTCAGTAAGGCTGAATGCTCAGAATGAATTGAACTCTTACCTTCCAGAGATTTCACTGAAGTTCGAAGCCTAATTCCTTTTGGGCTCTAAACCCAAAATGCCTATGAGCCCTCATCATGGACCAAGATACTACTGTGCTAGGTTTTGTAGAAACATGTAACAAAACAAAACAAAAAGATAGTCCCCTGTCTCAAAGAACCTAGAATCTCTTACATGAGTTTTACACGGGTATTTATGTTAATTTTTTGCTAGAGAGGGAACAGTAATAGCATTCCCCCCTCCCTACCTTCCCTGGCCTGCTGAAATGATAACCATTGGTCTAATCAGAACTCCCTCCAACACACAATCCTAGGATGAGAACAGGCCTTACTTCTTTTCAAATCACCTCCTCTTTTCTATAATAAGATATATATCTTCATTCAAAGAGAAACCGGCGCTAGCCTGGAATCAAAATTAGGATTGCAGAAAACCTAGCCTGACAGAAAAATGTTCATGTTTGAAAAGTGGTTAGTTTTTAATTTGGATTAAATTATTTCCAAAACGGTTGAAAACCAAGAAACTTCTGTGTTGTGGTAATCCATGAAAACACAATTGAAATTGACAATAAACAGCAAGTGAAAGTTGACCAGTCTAGTTTTACTTGCCAAGCTGACAAAGTTAAAAAAAAAAAAAAAAAAAAAAAAAAATGAAAACTAAACACAATTGCAATAAATAAGACTATTAAATAATTCACTTTTAGTAATCAAAATGTTATTAGTAACATGAGCAAAGTCTCTTTAAAAGCATATAAGAAATTTTATCTTGACAATGAGTCAGATTTTCAAAAGTGCCCATGTGATTAAGGAGCCTAGGCCCCATTAACTTTCAATGATGCTTAAGTTCTTAAGCCACTTTTGAAAATGGGACTTATGTGCTTTTGAAAACTGTAAGCAATATCTCTATTTTTATATCAAAATAAAAAAATCATAAATGGAGATTGTAATGTCGCATGTGTGTGTATGTCACGTCCCACTGCCTTCCTGTGAAATAGGTATGAAATTAGCTCTGTGAATGGCAATAGGAAATATACATCTCCAGATGGAAATCAATTTGACAAAAGTGTCAGACTTAAAGAACTGGTTTTTTAAAAATGAATTATAGTAAGTAAAATGCTGTCTATATATTGTTTGTTGGCACAGCCAGTTTAGAGTGTGTAAATAATGTGTGATAGCATTATACAAATTGCAAATGCGTTACTTAATATTATTAAAGAGCACAACTAATGAAACAGTAGCTACAGCAAAATTAGGATGGTAAATAATTAATTTACTTTGATTATATTTGCTTGTTCATGGGCCCATACAGCAGATAATAAATATATTTTAAGTAAACTATTTCCTCAGGGAATCTGAATACAAATGGATTAAGTTTGGTGTTCCAATCAAGTTCAATAGGATAGAAGGAAACACTGCTGTCCTACAAAAGGTAAGGCTGAGGTGAGTAAGTGGTATTTTGGCTCTGTTAATCCTTTTATGTGGGGCATGCAACACAGACATCTTGATCATAGATTTTCTAGGGACTTGCAGTCAGAAGAAGCCCACATGCAGCAATGATTAAGAGGCAGATCAATGGGTGATGCCGATGGGGGAGGAGACAAACGGGGCAGCTGCCTTGGGGCCCAGTGCTTTAAAAAGGCCCAGGGGCTCCTGGCCACCACTGCCACTATCTCAGCAGCTGCAGCAGCTGGAATCCTGGGCTCTTTAAATCACAACCAGAGCCCCTGGCAGTGCTGAAAGGCTGGCTGAGGAAGGTTAGCCCCAAGCCCAAATCCATCTATCCAAAGCTCCCCCTTCTGGGGGAGACCGGGGTCAGCTTCCCTACAGGGCCCCACGAAGTCCATCATCAGCCCTGGGTGCTAGTAAAGCACACAGCTGATAGCCTGCAGTCAGTCATCTACTTGTGTGGGCTTGGGGTGGCTGGAATGGCCATAGTCCCAAGAAATGAGGTTAGGGATGCAGAGGGGAAGAAAGTCAATGTCCTTTCTAGAGTTTGGAGGGAGAATCCATTCTCAGATGATTTTTTTAAAAAATCTGGTAGAGCCTCCCAAACCTTGCTAGACCTGTGCCCTGGTTGATCTTAATTATCCTCTTGCCTTTTTCTTTGAGATCTATATCCTGTGCTCAGCCTCAGTCTACTTTCCATGCATGCAACATTTACTCTGCTTTGAGATAAGGCATTAGAGTACTTCCATTCCAGCCTCTGAAGGAGGGTAGGCTTATAGATGGGCAACACTAATAGAAAACAAGAATACATCCAAAACCACAAAGTTCAACCAAGGTTTTTATTTACATTCAAAAACATTTGATCATCCTTTCCCATTTTTTAAAATTATGTCGTTGTTTCAATTGCCCTCAATTTATATGAAGGGGAAGCGGGTGTTGAAATGCTGGAAGAAAAGAATCTTATCTCTGTCATGACCTGAAACTAGTAGTAAATCTTGTGGAAATCGCATGTATGCATACATGCTCTTATATATGCCAAAAGTTAATAGGTTCAGAGTATTTAGAAAATGATTTAGATAATTCTCCAAACCCTAAGTTCTGAATGGGTTGAGGATCTCCCATCTCTAGATGGCCAGCACACTCCACTAGAATGAAGTAAAGTGTCCACTCAGAGAGTAGGAGCAGACAACTTCATGATTATACTATTTCAGTGGGTTGGAAGAAAGAAGCTGTAGTGTGGAGTGCTGAGGGTTCCATGGAGACCAGGTCTGAATTTGGCTTTTACTAACCCTCTCATACCATATGATATTAGAAGTTCAAGAGGAGGAAGGTTGTCTGATACTTTCTAAGAGCAGCTGATAATATCCATGTGCATGAAAATCACTTCTGGTTTCCAAGAAAGTCTCCTGCATAAGCAGCAAGCCCAGCACGTGGGTTAAAATTACACCAGCATATGGAAGGTTTTCAAAAGACGTGATATATAAATATGGACAACGGCAAAGCACTGGATCTACGAGGATGACTGAGAAGCAGAGTTGGCCATAACTACATTACAGAGTTTTTTTGTTGCCCTGTCAGACTTAGCCTCTCTGTTCACAGCCACGTTTCACTGGCAAAGTGAATTTGAAACAAGACAGTTTTTCTCCTTGATCTGCCTAACTGATAGATGTGAGCCCAAAAGTTCATAAAACATCAGTTTAAACTAATGAAAAAGGTAAAGATTTATTAGTTTGATAACACAGATACTTTCAAATGTGTTCAGTGGGACAATAGTTTGTGGATTTAGCTCCAAAATAATAGTAATCCCTTTCTAGTTTACAATGATTTTTCCCTCTTGGTGCGGGTTGGGAGACAAGGAATTCCATTCATGCGATAGGATCTGACTGCATCAAAAAGCAGCCAGGACTTCCCCCTCCATTCTCCCCCTCCCTATCACAATAGCCCTGAAAACAAAAGACAGATTATTAGGTTTAAGTATGTATGTAGCCCATTCTCCACATACCCTCTTCTCCCCCCTCCTCTTTGGCACATCTGGCAACCATGTGTGGCAAGTGCTAATGAAGACTTTCCTGAGCGAGCTACAATTAGTTCCGACTGCTGTTCAGCTCTCCCAGGCAGTCCCAAGAAAAAAAAAAAACAAAAAACAAATCTTCCCTTCACTCTTACCCAAACCTCCTCCTGCCCCTGGGATTCTTCCTCATCATCACGCTGCCGAAATTAAAACCCAAAGTGTAAGCAAATACTTTAAGGCTCTCTTCCGCTTGATTTTTTTTAAAATCAGCAGTTTATTCATTTTGATTGAACACGACAGGCAGGCAACAGTGCTTCTACACTCCTTACTACAATAGAGAATTGTTAAACAGATGTCCATTTCCCCCCTTTGCCAGGCAATATTATACACATAACAGTTTTATCTGCTTGAGCAGATCTAATTTTGTGTATGTGTGTCTATGTGTGTGTGTTGCCATTTGGAGTGATTAGAATAAGCTGCACAGAAGCAAGATGTATTGTGTACAATTAAGTCCATCCCTAGACAGTAGATTTTTGTTTACTCTTGGTCCCTTCTCCCCTCCTCAATCAAACTACTAATGGAGCTGTTTTAAGTTTCAACAAGGACCATATTAACTGTTGGTCTCGGCACGAAACAGAATGCGAAACCCCAGCGCCTGCTAAAGATCTAAGCACGAATCTCCTGATCCTGTTTTACATGTCTTAGAAATCGCCACAGCCCTCACCTTCAAAATTCCTAATGATTTCCCCTCGCAGACAGTCTCAGCCTAACATAAAATTTCACAGTGTGAGACTTCACATATTCTTTGTCATTTCTCTCAGTTGTGTCACAACATGATTGCTACTGGCCCAACCCCCCCCACTACAAAGTATGTTCCCACTAAACAAATACTCTTGATAATTACTGTAGAAGTGATGATATCTGCATACATCATATTTCACACAATTATACCTTATTCTCACACACGCGCGCACACAAAAGGCATGACCCTCCTACCACTTTCGAACAGTACAGTACATTGAAATGCACAAAAAGAAAATCTTTACATTCCAAAAACAGAACAATAGCAAAACTGATTTTTAAAGGATTTATTATTTTAAAATATATACACGCATCTACTTGCTAAATGATTTCTCTGAGCAGATGATAGGCTGGAGTAATGCAGGGAGGGAGGAACAAAAGGGGTTTTAATCATGGCTTGGATTAAGGAGTTGTATAACAATTGCTTTCCCTTCAGGCACATATACTGTATACGCTCCCTGTAAGTGATCAGTGGTTAAAGAAACAAAGTGCACTATGAAGCATTTAACATAGGGACAGTGGCATATAGGCTAATGCTTTATTAATGAAAGTACAAAGAGCGTCTTTATAGTTTGCGATACAGAAAGGAATGAGGCTTACATACACATGCACGAATACAACCAACTATTTGATCTCCTCCACTCAAAAACATATACACTGATTTTTTTTTTTTTTAAATATGCCTCATGCCATGCCATTGTAGATTTGATGGCCTCCTACTTAACTTAACTGCCTATGTTATGGACAAATCTATACCTATGCACACATATTTCAGCTAAAAAAATAAGTAAGTATGCTAAAATATTGCAAAACTGAGGACATTTTTCCATTCTCTCTCTTGCTATAATAGATATAGATAGATAAACTTTGCAAAAGCTAATTTTTTTTTATCAGTAACGAGTGCTAGTCATAATGAGTCACCACTGTACCCACTTTAAGGAGGAGCTGGTGCTAATGCGTGAATAATTATTGATGCAATTAAGCGCCCAATGTGGTGCCTGTTAAACTGTTTTTGGCACGTGAGGAATACTTAATGGTTCTGCAGTATTGTATGATGACCCAAAAAAAGGTTTTAAAGTGCAGAGAGCTCCTCTGTATGTTATTGCATAGGGCTGATGCATTACTTGGATCTACAATTGGTATGATATTAGATAGCATTGAATTGCTAGGGATTTGCATCCCATGCAATGCTTTATCCCTTTGGTGAGCTGAATAATTAGCTATTTACAGATTCAGTAAACAGTAAGCTCACCCATTGACCCTCCTTCATATAGACTGTCTGGTTCATAACCCCGCCAGGGACTTCCGGCTGCCTAATGGTCTCTTTATGACCGAGTGGTACAGCTGTAAATCAAGCTGATCCCTTCTAGTTGCATTGGCATTTCTAAAATGCAGAAAGAAGTAGCCTAACGTTACACTCAGCATCTAACCCTTAATATTACACCTCCCAGAGGGAGAAATTCATTCTTTCATGAGTGTAGGTAAATACATTTAAAATAAACAGTAAAATTAGTCATCAAATTTAAACCATTTTGTTCCATGATGTTGTATTCTTGAAGCACACATCCTAACCCCATCCTTTCATGGCAAAAGAAAGATGTTTTTAAACAATGTATACAGATGTTCCAATTAAACACAAAGTCTTGAGCCCCCTCCACACATTCCATCCTTATCTCTGATAAGTACAGCAGAACCACTGTAGATATTTGCAAGGCACATTATCATTGGAAAAGCCATAAAAAGTCACCTCTTTTGAATAACTCTTCACTGTTTCACGAGAATGGCATTCACATCCTCCGAACGGAGGAGGCTGTCTCTTTAAATCGAAGGGCTGTGCCAGGACACCTCATCTGTTAGTTTGAGAAACACACACACACACACACACACACACACACACACACACACACACACACACACACAAAATGAGACCTTCTTTCTATCATTTTAAACTCCTGCTGACCTTCCTCCTCAAGCTATTTCAGAATCTGCCTAGGACAATTAAAATAAATTGTTAGATAGATGCTGATATTTCATCTTAGCACTGTTAAAACGTGGACATTGCACTTTCAACATTAACCCTAAAAGGAATCCCACACTTGTGGGTAATAATCACAGTTCATGATTTTAACCAATGAGCTCACATGCCAGGTCATCCATTATCAGTCAGCCATCAGGAGTGAGTAGTGTTGTCTACCATGGAAATAAAGAACCAACCCCTTCTGTTGGTATAGGGTTCTGGAGCCTTCAAATACAAGTCCAGAGCTGAAGTGAGGGGAAGGAAAATTACAACAAGCAAAAATTACAATTAAGTAAAACACAACTAAATCCAATGTGCAGATTTCCAGCGAAACACACTGTATGACTCAAATACCTAGGCCTAAAAGCTCAAGTGGTTTACAGCCACTCTAGAAAATTCAGAAGCACATGATGTGAAGAGCCTTTTTCACCAGAAGGTGGGGAGAAGCCACATGCGAAAAAAAAAAAAGCAGCCTTGTCAGCAGCTGAAGCGCTACAATGGTAGTTGTGAGCCTGGCATCTGTTCTCAGCTGGCCAACAGACTTCCTGAATACACCATTTAACTCCCTAGCTGCAAACATGGGATAATGCTTCCCTCTTAGCACGGTTTCTTTGAGGATACATTCACTAATACCAGAGAGGTGATCAGATACTACCATTACACCTGCCATAAAGCAGCCTATCAACAGATACACAACGCTTTTAAATGTCCTGGATCAGTGAACCCAAGTAAACAAAATATTGTACTAGAGTTAACAAATACGAAAAGGAAAATGCAGAAAAGCTGAAAAATATACTCCTTGAGTGAGAAGCTATCGAGCCTTTGAAACCAAAGAACCAGAACATTTAGAAAGGAGCAATTTCTATCTACATGTTTGTTTTCATTCATTGAGAATGAAGAGACAGAGTCCCCGATCCTGCAACTGACTCTGCCCTGGCAGATCTCCTGTGCCCACATGCAGCCGAGTTCACTTCCGTTTTGTTGCAAGTGGACCAGGGTGAAATGCTGATGCCTTTACAGCCAGTGGTGATATTTCCATTTACATCACTGGGGTCAATGTTTTACCCTCAGGGTTTTGGAAGCGCAAAGCTTCTCCCAAGACCAGGCTAAGTGTCTATGACAAAATCTGGATGTGTATACAATACATACAAATATAGATCATTTTGTTTTAAAGAAATAAGGCTGAAAATCCCTTTAAAAATCTAAATTCATCAGAGTTAAATAAAAGTTTCCAGCCTCGGCCTTCCTCCTTTATAAATTCACAGCCAGCTACAATTATGCCTATTCCTGCAATGTGAGTTTCCTTACAGTGACAATGGGGACTTGGGGAGATCTTTACAATAAAGGGTCACAGAATTATTATTAAACCTCTAGAGGCCTCAACCAAAATTAGACATTGCACATCTGTTTTGCAAACTCTCATGAATCGTGATATTTAGGCTTTTGCTTCACCCACCAGGCTCCTACAGTTATGTGGTTACAGGAGAACTCCATCTTCCAGTTAAAAAAGTATGTTTCTGGACATCATGGCCACAGAGATAAAGTTGAAATGGCAAATCTTAAAACCTCAAAAATATGAAAGCAAATTAAAACCAAAAACAAAAAAACAAAACAAAACAAAATATATTTATTATAATAAAAATTGCATGATCTAAGCAAAACTCTTTATTTTAGATAGGGCTGGAAACCTGATTTTTAAAAGCTTGGAGTTGACTACAATAGTACATACACCCAATGAACTACAGTTCCTGTCCCACTGAGCTGACGCTAGAAATAGACAAAGGACTTGAGAGAAAACAGAGGCAGAGAGAGCTCAGACAACTTGTCCACACGGGAAATCCATGGCAAAGCCAGGAATGAACCCAGATCTCCTGAATCCCAGGACAGTGACTTAATCACAAACTCCTCCCTCCTCCTACCCAAGGTAGTGCCCAAGCACACATAACAGCCTCTGCTTAGCTTTAAAAAAAACCTTTTTCATTTTTTTTAAAACAGGTCCTAAAGAAAAACTATTACATTAAAAAAACAAAAATATCCTCCTTTTCAGTCCAATTCCGGGCAAATATTGAATAGGATGCAATATTGTATAGGAATGCCCCTGTAGGTTTCATCATTACTTTCAGAGCCAGTGGGATTGATATGCAAGCTTGATAGGGGTAGGTTCCTCATAAGCCCTCCTAGTTGTCTTGCCACAGCTTTTTGTGGGAGACGACAATCCTGAAAACTGATTTGAAGAGTGGTGCACATCATAGCAATTTACGACAGCCAGACAGTAAATGTGAAAAATTGGGACCCTTTTTGGAGATGCAAGGGTATAATTGCAGGTTTAAGACAAAGCCCTTATTATTAGGCAGGTCTTGATAATATAAGGATGCCTGGTCCCGTACAGAAATTCCTGGCCACGCACACTAGAGGATTTCAGCACAGACCTACAATATGTGACAGGGCTTAGTAACCCAAGGTTGCCTTTATTTTCTGTAACAAATCAAATTATGCAACCAAAAATTGCTACATTGCTTGAGTGTATTGACACAATTGGGACTTCAACCCCAATTTTACTTTGTGTTTTTCAAATGGCTTTATGTAACTAAAGATAAAGCACATGCATACACACACAATGAATTTGAGCCTGATCCAATGTCCACTGATACTATAAAAGCCTTTTTGTTTTGAGTAATGGGCATCGGATCAGGTCCATTGGTCCTAATTCTGCGAAGTCCAAGTGCCTTATGTGAGATGCCATCCTGAGCAATCTCTTCACTTCAGTGGTCTTTAGAATCCAGTAGGATCGGTTTCTTACAAACTATGATTTTCTTCAGTAAAACAGAATTTGTTGCAGTGGATTAAGTTACATCCTATAAAAAAAAGCAGGGAAAGTGAACCAAATGCATGCTGTTGGTCATAGGTTTTTATAAGATGAACCAAGGGAAAAAAAGGCATTATGTTTGTATGCTATTTCTGGGCCTTTTCGCTGTAACAGAATGAGTGGTATTTGCATCAGGAGTTACCATATATCCTAGCAAGCAACATATGCACAGTTGAAAAAAAATGATGACAGCAGCAGGTTCAGTGAAGTCTCAGAATCTCTGTGTGACAGGGACCTGCTAAAGGTTTGGTTTTATTTAGCATAGCTTAAAATGTCATTGGCATATGTGTTTCTCAATTAACACCAATTTAATGCACTCCAGAAGTGTTCTATTCTGAGTAGTCTTCATAGTCTACAAAGGACTAACCTGACATTTCAGTACAGGATATGTAGCCCCATTTATGATCAGGAAAATACATTAGGAAGGTTATATAGTTTCTCTGGCATTGTGTCATGATGCCTTTAATGATAAATACAAAAGTCAGAAAATCCTACCAAACGGCACTGCTATACGGAAATTATGAGTTTCCCCAACCTTCATGAGTCACTCATCTATCCAGATGAAATGGTGCCTCCCAGCAAATGCAGAAATTCAGCAAGTGGAATCTTTGTGTATGTCTTGCTAACTTTTTATGCTTTGCTAAAGAATTTCACAAGTGAAAGTAGTTGAGCGATAGTCATTTATTCAAAAAGCCTGCACTCTTTGGCAAATATACAAAGAGAAAAAGATATGATGGCAATAGCCTCCTAAATCATAAATACAGATGTCCACCAGTATCCCAGGAGCCCGCGACTGGAAAGCTAGAGATTTATTTATTAACGACAATTAATAATAAAGAATAGGACATTGTCATTTAGTATGAGCTTTACACATTTTTAATGCCTACTATGTATTTCAACGAGCATCCAGGATGATTAACACTGTCTTTGGAATATATATTTCACAAAATCAAATGGGCCAAATTCACTTCCAGTAAAATGTTCTTGACTTCATAGGAGCTGCACAAGAGATCAGTTTGGCTCACTAGGTCCACTCTGAAATCAATATGAACACAGTATGCATACAAACTATATTAAAAGGAAGTTATTTAGGTTGCAAGCATTTGAAAATTAGGAAATGCTAGAATTAAGGTGGCCCATAATTCTGCCACCTTAAGTAGCCGTCCTGTGCACTGAAGGAGGCAGGAATCCTGGGGGGAAATAGTATGTGATCACAAAATTAAAGACTGCATCATAATATTCATGCACTAAGGATCCAAACCGAGATTGGACCTTAAATCTGGCATTTCCCGTCTTCTGTGTGAGCGCTTGACTTTGCACCTTTATGTACTAACTGCCCTCCACATCATGCTTCACCCACAGGGTTTGACTCCTGAAACTTCAGTATGGATTCCTATAGCTTGAGTTATAAGGCTTACTACATTAGCTGGTAGCGGGAAAAGGCTGTTTTCCCTAAGGTGGGGGATAGGTACTGGCAACTGGTGCTGGATGGCCAAAGGAGTCCAGTTCTTTCTTTACTCTCCCTTCCAACCCATGAGTTGGGAGGGGAGAGTGGAAAGCTGGGGCTATGTGCTTGGGAGGAGCCTAGCCAGCTCTCCCTTCCAGCTGAGGCACTTCCCCTCTGTTTTATTATTGTTAGGCAACCTAAATATACGAGATGCTACAAGTGCCTACTGAAATGAATGTTTCTGAATGCTTTTTTCTTTAGAACTATATTTTCACACGCACAAAGGCACACTACAGAAAAGTGAATATGTGGTTATTTATAGATACACACTCATGCATGTATACATACACCTAGAGGTGTTACTACTTCAGATTTTTTTAAACTCGCAATTGGGTAAATACCTGTATTCTGGGGGTTAAACATTTAACAGGAATTGCATGTCCATGTCCAAGACCAGAAATTTGTCCTTAATATGATCATAAGTGAACATAAAGTCATGGCTAGGGGGTAATTTCTATGCACTTGGCAAGAAGAAAATCAACGTGAAGATGAACTAATCTACAAAAGGTGTGGTGGTTCAGTTAGGTATCCCAGTTTAGGAATCTTATCCCATCTTTCCAGTCCTCTCTGATCTCTAAACTGGAAAGAAAACTTGTGCTGAAAAGTAATAGAGAGGTAGCCGTGTTAGTCTTTAAAGTGCTACATAGTCTGATCTTGCTAAAACAAAAGGAAAAACTAACAAGATGGTTTAATGATCTGATCTGAGGAAGTGGGTCTGGCCCACGAAAGCTCATCACCTATTAAACCATCTTGTTAGTCTTTAAAGTGCTACATAGTTTTTCCTTTTGTTTTCTTCTGAAAACATATACATTTGTGAGATCTCCCACATACTTCCTGATTAAGGCAGGTTGGACATAGCACAAAACCAGTTTTCCCTCACATTATTCTACTACTTTGAAAATGATCAGAGGGGTATACATATTTGGTTTTTGCTGATACAAATAATGAGGAGTGCTGTGGCACATTACAAACTAACAGATGAAGTGGCATCTGATGAAGTGGTTTTTACCCAGAATAACTTGTGCTCAAATAAATCGGTTAGTCTTTAAGATGCCACAGGACTCCTCGTTGTTTTTGAAAACTATAAAATTCAGAAAACATAATTCATTCACCATACACTCATCTGTATAAGAACACACGTTCTTGCATGCCAATGTAGCCAAATATCTGCTGCTTCAAAAGAGTTATGGTTTGGGTTCAGTTCAAGTGTTGACTAGAAATGTGCCCACATAAAAGCAAAGGATCCAAGGCCTCTGTCTAGTTATGGCTAATTCTCATATTTTTCTAAACTTAGTTTTTTAATCCCTTATCCCTCAAGCATGATATTCAAACAGCACAGAATACCAATTTTGTTATTTATAGAATCACATTTCACAAAAAACTTGAATAAGGACAAATGCAAAATACTTGATTTAGGAAAGAACAATCAGTTGCACACATACAAAATGGGAAGGTAATACTAAGGAAAGGGATCTAGGAATCATAGTGGATCAAAAGATAAATATGAGTCAACAGTGTGACTCTGTTGCAAAAAAAAAAAAAAAAAAAAAAAAAGCAAACACGGGTGTTATATAAGAATGGTCAAACTGGGTCAGACCCACCTAGCCCAGTATTCTGTCTGCTGACAGTGGCCAATACCAGATGCCCCAGAGGGAGGGAACACAACAGGTAATCCTCACATGATCACTCTACTGTCATCCATTTCCAGACAAACAGAGGCTAGGGACACAATTCCTATCCATCCTGGCTAATAGCCATTGATGGACCTAACCTCCATGAATCCCTCTAGCTCTTTTTTGAACCCTGTTAAAGTCCTAGTCTTCACAATATCCTCTGGCAAGGAGTTCCACAGGTTGACTGTTCGCTGAGTGAAGAAAAACTTCCTTTTGTTTGTTTTGAACCTGCTGCTTATTAATTTCATTTGGTGACCCCTAGTTCTTTTATTGTGAGAATAAGTACATAACTTTTCCTTATTCACTTTTTCCACACCAGTCATGATTTTATAGACCTCTATCATATCCCCCCATAGTCTCCTCTTTTCTAAGATGAAAAGTCCATGTCTTTTTAATCTCTCTTCATATGGGACCCGTTCCAAATCCCTCATCATTTTTGTTGCCCTTTTCTGAACCATATCTTTTTTGAGATGAGGCAACCACAGCTGTACGCAGTATTCAAGACGTGGGTGTGCCGTGGTTTTACATAGAGGTAATAAGATATACTCGGTCTTATTCTCTATCCTTTTTTAAATGATTTTTAACATTCTATTTGCTTTTTTGACTGCCGCTGCATATTGAGTGGATGTTTTCAGAGAACTATCCACAATGACTCCAAGATCTCTTTCTTGAGTAGTTGTAGCTAAATTAGTCCTCACCATATTGTATAGTTGGGATTATTTTTCCAATGTGCATTACTTTATATAAATTAACATTAACTTTAATTTGCCATTTTGTTGCCCAATGACTTGTTATAAGCAAGACACAAGTAGTAATTTTTCTGCTCTACTCGTCACTGATGAGGCCTCAAGTGGAGTATTCTGTCCAGTTCTGGACACCATATTTCAGAAAAGATGTGGACAAACTGGAGAAGGTCCAGAGAAGAGCAATGAAAATGATTAAAGGTTTAGAAAACATGACCTATGAAGGAAGATTGAAAGAACTGGGTTTGTTTAGTATAGAATGAGAGTGGACATGATAACAGCTTTTAAGTATCTAAGGGGTTTACCACCTAGAGTGGAAAAAAATATTCTCCTTAACCTCTGATAACAGGTCAAGAAGTAATGGACTTAAATTGCAGCCAGGGAGGTTTGGGTTAGACATTAGGAAAAGCTTTCTAATGATCAGTGTGGTTAAGTACTGGAATAAATTGCCCAGCGAGGCTGTGAAATCTCCCTCATTGTCTAACCAGCTCTTAAAAATCTCCAAACATCTGTCAGGGACGGTCGACAGTGCTTGGTCCTGGCATGAGTTCAGGGGACTAGACTTGAAGACCTCTCAAAGTCCCTTCCAGTTCCATGATTCTATGATTCTATAAAGACCTTTACAGAATTATAAAATCCATACATGCTACTAGGGTTGCCAGTCCGGTATTTTTGCCTCCTGTCTGGTAAAAAAAATTCAGAAAATACCGGACACCTAAAATGTCTGGTATTTTCTGGGGTTTTTTCCCTGCCAGGAGGCGAAAATACCAGACACCTGGCAACCCTCTACACACACAGCAACTGGGCCCAGCCCCCGGGCCTCCTGAGTCCCCCCACTTAGCTGGTTCCGCAGGGAAGCTATCTTCTGGCTTCATCAGGAAAACAAGATGGCCGCCGGCAAAAAGCTTCACAGCCTTTTCTTAAAGGGGCCATGCTGTTTCATTTTTTATTGCTTAATAACTCTCGGGGTCCTTTTTGTTTTTGCTCAACAACTTTGGTCTCCCCCCCCTTTTTTTCTCAACAGAATTGTTTCCTCTTTTTTGGGGTGTGTGTGGGTGTTTGGTATTTTTAGTTAAACCATCTGGCAACCCTACATGCTACACATCCACTATGAACTTTCAGTGTGACAGAGTGAGAAATGCAGCCACTCAAGTACCAACAGTTCCACGCCCACAACAGTTTAAGATGGGAGTTGACGTGGCTTTTTTATATAAATGAAAACCACACACAGAATTAGGTGGATGTAATGTAATAATTACACTGAAGTTGACCAGGACATACGAGCAGCCCTAGATCAAACCATTCTACCTGTGGTATATATAAGACAGCCGAAAGCATTAGTATGACAAAGATAGCTTTCAGAGGAAGCAAGAAAAAGTTATGCCTGTAAGATGTGAGCAGAGTTTGTGTTGTGATGTTTCTAACTCAGTAGTTCATTGGTTCAGTACTTTGTGACTTGATATCCTTCTAAAAAATTCTACATCTGAAGTATTGTGTAAATTCATGGAAGGTTCTCTTCAGAATATTCAGTTCAGTGATTCTCAAAGTTGGGCTTTATTGATCCAACCTCATTTCTGGACTTAATTGCTCTTTCTCCAAACACATCACTTTTTAAAATATAATCTCACAAACATTGCAGGAGTCTCATTTTCCTTAAACTTCTCACTCCCGCCACCCCACCCCCCGGAAAGCTGTACACCAAACAGATATCTTCCATTAGTTCAGTGATTTTTCAAAATTTCTTGTATTGGTGACACACACAGCAAGCCTCTGTGATCCGCTTTATAAATTTAAATGGGGGGTTAATTTAATTTAATGGAGGCTGACAGCTTGCAACTCACTTATAACCAACTTGTGACCCCGAGGGATCATGACCACCCATTTGAGAGCCCCCTGCTTTAGTTTATGCCTAGAGTTATCTCTTAGGAGGGGAGAACTAAGGCCAAAACCTGCCGTACTCCTCTGGGAGACTCCCCAAGGGTAACCACTACCTAGGGATATCTGGTATCTCACCACAACCCACCCTTATCATGAAGCAGTGTTGTCTGTGCCTACAGCTTAGCTCCCTCCACAAGCCTCACTCTGAGTAGGCTGGTGACAAATCCACCTCAACCTCCAAATTCTCAGCATGCTCCCTGCAGTGTCCAGCCTGTAAGCACTGCACAGTCAGAGAAAAAACAGGTTTACTATTCCTATGTGGACACTGTATACACTAGCTTGTTTGAATCAACTGAGGATCAACTCTTATACAACTCTTATATCTCTCAGCCTGAGATACATTTATAGTGGAAATTATTGTAAATTTATTATCAAAGTTTAAGACTTAAAAGATACTGGGTAAAAATAATAATGGAAACAGAAATGATTACATATAAAACAAAAAAGTATAACACACTTTCTAGAGTCCAAACTTAACTTGAACAGACCACACTGTTGCCTAAAGTAGTTAATCTCATCTAAAGCAATCTTCTAGCATCCCCGACAACCACGGCTTGGATTGCTATGAAATCCCGCTGGCAGAGATGGATACTTCCTGAATGCTTGGCTCCTGTTTGTCTGAAATCAGCGAGCTTGCAAAAGATTGAACCTTTGGGAGCAAATCTACTATGCTGTACAGGAAAAGTAACAATAGATAAGTGTAGACCCAGGTTTGCATTTTATGATTTTGTGGTATAAGTCACCATTTCTGTTTCCATTATTCTTACTCATTATCTTTTAGATCTGAGCTTTTGATAATGAATTCATGATTGTACTTGGTATAATTATATCAAAGTGGCGTGATATTATATAGGAGCGGACCCTCAAGTGGATCAAGCAAACATGTGTGTATGTTGTCCCCTAGGGGAAAGGGAACCTGGTAATTTCTGTGAGTATCCAGTGTCAGGGGCTGGACATCACAAGGGAATGCTTCAAGGGGTACAGGGTCTGGAATATACCTCTTGTTAATCTGGAAGGTAAAATAAGGATGGCAGAGCCCTGAGGAGCTTGTTTTATAGTGTCAGGGAACCGAGGCCCAGTAAAGCTCCAGCAAGTCTTCATCTTGTTCGAGGCAGAGGATAACATAGTGACTCATAAGTCTTGAGCCCCCTGAGAAAGAGTCACACCCTTCATAGCCACAGAGGATCCTGACTCAGAGGAAACATTGCACTGTCACTCCTGAAAATGAGGGCTAGGGAGCAAATTTTTCACAAACCTCACTTTTCTTCACTAAACTGATGCAATAGGTGTTTGATATTAGAAAACGTTGCCTAACATGTTACCCAGCACTAATTTGAACTATCCCATTCCTGGTACTGATCCCTGGAGTACCTAGATATTAAACTCGGCCATTTAGTTCTATTTTCATTGCTTTGTTTGCTTCTCGTTTGTTAGCCAGTTTTCAGTCCACAGCACGATTTTACCTTGTACCCCAGGGCAACCAAGTTTCGTTACCAGCCTCATGTGATGGATGTTATACAAAGCATTCTGAATGTCTAAATAAATCATATCCACGGTTGTTCTTTAAACACTATTTTCTTAACTCTTCCTAAGAAGGAAGGGGAAACAAGCTAATTAGTTAATATTTATAGAGTGCTTTGAAGATGAAAAGCGCTATGTGTGTTTAAGTATTATTATAATAATACCTGGTGGTTCACCTCCGATTCACTCTCCAAAGTTGAATGCAATCCAATACCAAACCACATAGGAACATCACAGGGAATCCTCCCCTTCCCACCCCACCGCAATCTCCTGCTTGTCAGGAGATTTTCAGTCCTGCTATATGCGAGATCCTCCCATATCTCTTTCCACAAAAAAACCTGTCATTCAGACTGCTAAGAATTACTGATCTTGTTATATCTACTTTGCCTTGTAGGGCCAGACTGCAAATACATTAGTCACATTGGTTAGCACCTACTCCCACATGTAGCCCTGTGGGAGTAGTTGCTCACTGTGGTGAGTAGTGGATTCACAGACCCACTATACAGCACATGTTTGGTTTTGGAGGCTGGCTTCCCCTCCCACCTCACACATGTTGTGCATAATTGTTGTTTGTGCTGTAGCTGTGGGTATTCCCTGTCACTCCCTGTCAGTAATGGCTTTGTTTTTGTTTTCCATTTTCAGGAGAGTATTGTGGTTGTGTCTATCCCATGTGTCTCTGGTTTGGTTTTGAGCTACACGGTTTGCTTCCCCATCTCTCATCATTGCTTTTGGCCCAGTTTCTTGACAGGAAATGCGAGATTTATTTTATCTGGCCTGAACTACATTGTTCCTTCCTGACTACTGGTGTTACTTCACTCTAAATAACATGACTTTGTGCTCACTGCCTGCCCAAGGTCAATGCCTAAGGGTAATAGACACATTTAAGAGCAATGGGGGGGGTGAGAGAAAGAGAAACGGGGGTGGGGATGGAGGGAAATGGCAAGAAATTAAGTTGTGATATAAAAAAGTTTGGTTTGGAAAGGATTCACAGTTCGCTTTCAGCCAGGAATGAAACTGAGCTGGTACAGAGCTCTTCTGGATCCTGACATAATGAAGAGTTAGTATTCCAGATGTTAAAACTTTTCACAATATGCTAGTGAATAATTTAGATTTCAGATGGGGGAGGGAAGTGGCTTTTTCAAAACCTGGCAAACTTAAATGTTTCAAGTGATTTTCTGAAATTTCTGTGATAACATTTTCATTCTTTCAAACAGTGTTAGAAACCCAAATACAATAGCACTGAGCTTGTATTTGAGAACTATCAAGTTACTTATACAAAAGAATGAAACTGATCCCCTCTCTAAGATGAAAGAAATCTCAGAGCCTATACACGACATAGGTAAAACCAAAATTGTAGTTTTTAAATGCTTTATGCTCTAATTAATTTGACGTTTGTAAAAGACTGAAAATGTTAGTTTCCCATGGAAACTACCTTTTAAAAACTTAGGGGGCAGATTCTCAATTGACTTAAAATGCATAGCTCAACTATGGTTACTGAAGCCTTGATAATTTACACCAGCTGAGAATCAGACCCTCCACTTGAATCTTGTATTTATTAAGATGTAGCTTGATAAGCTTAGGAACAAGGCTGAGACTCTTTCACAGAGGTCACGGATTCCATGACTTTCTTGGACCCGTGACTTCTGCAGTGGCTGGTGCTGCTGGAGGGCACCAGCCGCTGCTTGGGTGGCCCTGGGGCGAGCCACACTGGCTGCTGCTCAGGTAGCCTCAGGCATTTGGTCCTAGGCTGCCCCGGAGCAGCAGTGGCAGCCCAGGCTGCTCTCCTACCCAGCATCAGCAACAGGGCCCCAATCTGCCCAGAGCAGTAGCTTCAGCAGCGCAGGGCACCAGTCTGCTGACCTGCCCACTGGGAGTGCCCCCCGCAACAGCTGTGTGGCCCTGAAGCACCTCCTTCCAGGAGCAGTAGCATCCACTGGAGTACCCTTCCTTCCGCCTCCCTCCCCAGCACCTAAGATTTAGTTAGGGATATTTTTAGTAAAAGTCATAGACAGGTTGCAGGCGGTGACTTTTGTTTACTGCCCATCTACTAAAAATACCTTTGACTAAATCATGGCCTTACCGCTGAAGAAGATTACCTGACTGAGTTACTTGCAATAGCAAGGGACTGGGCTCGATGAACCAAGAGGTTCCATCCTGCTCTATGAGCCATGTCCCTTTAAAAACTTACAGCCTAATTGGCAAGCTAATTTTTTATATTTTTTTTCAAGTCGCCAATGTACATGACCAAAAGCCTCCCCATGTACATGACCTAGAACAAATTTAGAATGCCAACCTGTAATGCTGTCTGCAGCCCAGCACAGGGACTTGTATTGCCAGCTTCCCAGCCTGAAACCCGTTCACGCTGAAAGTGGAACACAACTTTAAGTCCCCTCATTTCCTTCTTTTATCCTAAACATAGGAATAATATAGAAAGGTGATCAGATTAGCAGTTTCATCTTACACACATGCAGACCCCAAATACGCCGGTTAACTATTTTCTTCCTGGTTTGTACTTAGGGTTAGTTTGGGCTGATTCAGAATCAGTTGCAATAAAACACCTTTCGGAAGCTAGTTGCAGTGGTATTTTTGAAAAGGATGGGGCCAGGAAGAACACAAAATCTCATAAGAATGCCTGTTTTCACTAGATATTCTATACAACGTTGAGCCTAAAGTGTGTCAGAAATCTTTGGATAGTAATTATTTTATCCATTGTCTAGGATGCCAGGCCTGGACCAGAACCCCATTGTGTTAGGCGCTGTACAAACAGAACAAAACCACATCTACCCCAAAGTATTCATGAAAGCCAAATCTCTGAGCCTCTTGGGATTTGCAATCAACACTAATCAAAATGGCTTTGAAAAGGAAAAAAACCCCTCAAAATCTGAACTTGAATAAATATAACTACAAGTCAATAGCAAAATATTGTTCCAGGTCTTCTCCTACTTGAAACATGAGGTCATATTCTATCCCTGGAACAGGTTCTGCCTGGCTCTGTGGTACAGGAGTGGCCAAAGTAAGTTCTGAAAAGCCCTACTTAGCTCCCAAGAAGTGAAACTCTCACCTTTCTCCTATCTGCAGCAACACTTAATGTTTTTATGGGTGGACAACTCCTGCCCTTCCCAAGGAATGCAGTCCTTACTTGGCAGCTGGGGGGTGATGGCTTTTCCTCCTCATCCCAGGAGAAGAGCTGCTCCTCAATGATAGACTATGTGGGAGAAGAAACACAGAGATCCTTTCTTTGGTCACACAAATATTGCAGCATTTCTGCCGCAATTGTCCTTCTTTCCAATGCAGAAAATGCCAGGGAGAGTACAATCAATGTGGACCTAGTGTGAGCCTAGAGGAGACTGGGACACATACAGAGGTTGGGTTTCTCATTGACATGAGGTTGTATCTTTAGTGACAACCTCTTGTCTTTCCTTAGGAGCTTAGTCTGTAAATGGAAGTGGGGCTGAGGGAAGCAAGGATGGTACCACTCACTACAGCTTCACTGTTACCTTAGATTTCCCACCACCGCTCCCCAGTCACTTGTAACAATGCATAGACTGTAAACCCCTTGGGACAGAGACAATCTTTTGCTCTACGTGCTGTATGCGCATAGGTCCACACAACGAGGGTGGACCCTTGATTAGCTTGTACCCATATATCATTAATCACTAATAGTGGCTCAGCTAAAGATCCTGAGGAGATGCAGAGTCCATTCTTTTCTATGCTACCCTTCCTCAGAACCCCTCAGCCTAGTGCAGCATTGACTCACATGGCCTTCTGGAGCCTAATAAAGGCAGAAGCAATCCTCATGGTCTAGCCCTAAAGGCTTACGGGCAGATTTTTATAGCTATTCAGGCGCCCAGTGGGATTTTCAAAAGCATGCATTGATTTCAGTGGGTTTCAGGCATCTGGAGGCTTTTGAAAATCCCATTAGGCACTTAAATATATTTAAAAATCAGACCCTTAATGCCCAGTTCTTGGAGTTGAAAGACAGCATCGAATGGAGAATAGAGAATAGTCAATAAAAAGGACCTTAAGTTGGCAAGGCTATTACAAAAGTGCAGCAAGGAATGCTTATGCAGTGAAATGTTTAGGAATATTGAAAAATCCTTGAAATGTGGAAGGGCTGCCTAACACCACTGCGGCATTGTCTGTTATATTCAGCATATTCATTCGATACACTTTTTTTTTTGCGCTGCTATTAAATTGAGTCCCTGTTAATCATTCCAAAATTACAATACCTTACAGTCCCTTCTTATTCTTGGGTTCAAACAAAAACTACATTGCAATATTCTAGTGTTTCTGTTGTGATTGTCATGATGGAAGCAGAGCCAATGCAATTTGCCCATGTTTTACTAACCACCATCTGGCAGGGATATGGTAACATGCGAATCTTCACAGGACTCTTGTTTTTCTGCTATCTGCTGGACAACTAAGGAGATCATCAGGCTGCTGGGATGAGTGCCAGATGGTAGGCAGGTATGTTTATGAGTTTAAGATTCTTATTTTCTTTTAGTGCTTGTACATGCTGTTCATGTAGAGGCAGGAAAAGTGAATGGGGGGAAGTAGATGAATCGGACTAGACTAGACTACAACTGCTCAAAACCACTTTGAAGTTTCTTAAGATGTGGCCGTTTCACAGGACTCCCTTAATTTGTTGTTCTTGTTCCACCACGCTTAAAGGTTTTAACTGAATTATTCTCTTCTATGTTCTTACTCAATGGCACACTCTATGAAAACTTGATTTGGTTTGGAACACACCTGCTTAAGATTCCCCTCTTTGTTCACTCCCCACATAGGTCTAGGGTGAGGGAAGGAGAGTCATGTATCCCTGCCAGCAGTCATTCCAGGTAGCTAATTTAGTGACAGTACTGTGACCAGCTCTGGCAGGGAAGTCACAATAACACAAAGCCTGTTGTCTAGGTGGAGAGAGAGAGTTATGAAAGAAGAAAAGGCCTAAGACCTTTTAGTAAGGTATTCTGTGGGCCTCCCCATATCCAAACCTTGGAGATTCTACTTCCTTCTAGAAGGGTACAACTTAGGACCATCTTCTTGTTTGCAAGTGTGTGCACAAAGTGGCATGGTGGGAGTAGGTTTATGAACAGGGAGCCTGGCAGTAGAATAATCAAGCTCCAGAAGCTTATTGTAAGAAGGCGCTTAGGCTCTGCGAGCTCATCCACCATTCTACTTCTCAGGTTACACCAATGTAAATATTCTACTGCCCTTAATAAAGTTAAACTAGTGTAAAACTGTTATGATGGAATGGAGAATCATTCCTCTGGATTATAAACACTTGCAAAATCCATAAGATTACTAGGTAACTTCAGTATTTAAGATCATTTATGAAGGAGCAGATCTGAAAGAAATGTGTTGCTATTGTTAATTATGCAGAATGACCCCCCAAAGAACCATGCACATCTTGTGCCTGTCTTACTAACACAGGTTGTAAATCATGTGGTAGTTATTGAGGGGACAGTGCTGTGATTTATGAAATCTAAAAATGTGCACTGGGATTTCCCCTTTTCCCCCCACCACCTTAGGTAAGGTAATTACTATGGAAATGATCTGCTAGTTTATTAATTAAACATCTATAGAGATGACACACACGTTCTCGCTCTCTCAGTAAGCCTTGGCATAAGGCAGTAGATAGCATTTTGGCAACCAGCTAACAGCAGAATAGGCTGGAGGACCTAGACGTACCCAAGTCTTCTTGACACAGGAACGGCTTCTCCTCCCTATGCCAGAGGTTCATTTGGTGCCAGCTCCAATACTCACCCCCTTCCAGGGATGGCTCCTATCCATATTGGCAAACAAAATCATAGAGAAGAAAATATGAAATTACTCTTCAGAGTATAAGTGGAGGGATGAGCACAGAGCCAAGCTAAAAGTATCCAAATGTGAGCTCCCACACTGCTAAATGTCACTCTGAAATATGTCTCACATGTAGCAAGTCAAACAAACCGTTTCAGGCACAAAAGGATGAGGGCACTGTGGGAAGATATGGCAGACCATTTGCACTTCAGAGAATACAACACTTAAAGCAGCATTGCACAAATTACAAATAAAAACAGCAGCAGAGACACCAAGATCATTAGCACCCTAAATGGAAACTGGCTTTCAAAATCTTTCACCAGATATATGGGGATGTGAGAGGAGGAGAAGTGAGCCCAACAGTCTAGCAGGTAATGAAGACAATCTGTTTATTCTAGTCTCAATAAGGCACCCAGGACTTGCTTTGGAATAGCTGCAGTGGAATAAACCAGGGGCTTAGGATGACAATGAGGCTACATTTAGACAGCGGGGCTATTTCAGGATACTGAATGATCCTAAAATAGAAAGTCTGTATCTTTAAAGTACCCATTATTTCAAATATATTTTGAAATAACGGGCGTGCTATTCCAGCATCTTTGTAACCCTCATTCCACGAGGGTTAAGGGAATTGTTGGAATAGCACTTTATTTCGAAATTTGGCAATAAGCTATTCCGAAATTACCTTGAAATAAGTTATGCAATTTGCGTAGCACAAATTGCGTAGCTTATTTCGAAATAAGGGTGCTGTGTAGATGCACCCTAAGTCTACTTCATTTAACAACCTGTGGCTGATCTAGTTCTAGATGGCTGAGAATGGTAGCAGGAAAGTGTTTTCTGGCACAATGTACAATTGATATGTTAAGCTCCGCCTACATTTCCCATAACACTGCCATCTGTCACTGCAAACATAGCAGACAATAATAAAAGTGAGCTAACTTTGCTACAAAATTTGGAAGCTGGACAGAACATAAATTTGAACTTGACATTATAACCGTCTACTCAGAGCTCCTTTATAACATAGGCGTTCAAATTTCCATGAACTAATTTCTGAACTTAAACATGTCTGATCTTGATTTAAAAGTTGCCAGTGATGGAGAAGACACTACAACCCTTGGTAAATTATTCCAGTGATTACCTTCACTGTTAAAAATTTGCACCTTATTTCCAGTTTAAATTCCTCTTGCTTCAACTTTCAGCCATTAGATCTTGTTATACCTTTGCCTGCTAGACTGAAGATATCTGCTATTAAATTTAATTCCCGAAGTAGGTGTTAATAGATTGTGATCAAGTCACCCCTTATCTTTCTCTTTGAGCTCGAAAGATTGAAACCCTGGAGTCTATCACTACAAGGAGTGTTTTCTAGTCCTTTAATGTAGCGTACAGTTATAGGCATTTGCTAGGGTAAGGCATAGGCACAAGTTAGAGTAGTAAAGCAATGAGCTTATAGACCTCAGGACTCTAAAACAATTGTTTAGCTAACTTAGGCGTAAGGCCTAGAAAACCTTAGCATAAGCAATCTAAGAGTGGTAGCTGCAGGAGCGCCATTTCAGATTTTGATGGCCTGTGGATGCCATGATAGAGAGGCAGACTGAGGACAGAGGCGTCAGCAGTGTTACTGAGCATGCTCAGTACAAGCCATGCACCAAATGGAAAATCTACTTTTTTGGCAGATAACTTAGCAGTTAGCTGACAGGAGCATGGTATCTATTTCCTATATAAAGAAAGAAAATTAAATAAATATTAGACCCACTCAGCTCTAATACTAACATATTCTGACATCTTGTAGCAAGTCACATAAGGGACACTGGTTAGCCTTAAAATGTTTATGTATATTCTTACTTTGTTACTAACTCTGTGGAGAGAGAGAGACACGCCCCATCAGGAGTCCTGAGCTTGCTCTCAGCTCTGGAATGGGTTCTAGTGGGTTACAGAAAGGGGGCCTATATATTTTATAGCTCTATATAAGGACATCAGAATGGTCATACTGGGTCAGACTAAAGGTCCTTCTAGCCCAGTATCCTGTCTTCCAATAGTGGCCAATGTCAGGTGCTTCAGAAGGAATAAACAGAAGAGGAAATCATCATGATCAATCCCCTGTCGCCCATTCCCAGCTTCTGAGAAATAGAAGCTAGGGACACCATCCCTGCCCATTCTGGCTAGTAGCCATTGATATACCTATTCTCCTTGTACTTATTTTGTTCTTACTGGAACCCAGTTGTAGTTTAGGCTTTTCCAGCATCTCCTGGCAAAGAGTTCCACAAGTTGTTTGTGAATAAAATAATTTATTTTGTTTGTTTTAAATCTGCTCCATATGCATTTAATTAGGTCAGCTTCTTGTGTTATGTTAGTGAAGGAATAAATAACATTTCCTTATTCTATTTTTCCACACTGTTCATGATTTTCTAGACCTCTAACATATCCCACCAACCTTTAGTTATTTCTTTTCCAAGCTAAAAAGTCCCAGGCTATGTCTACACTCGCGGCTTCTTGTGCAAGTATGGCCGTTCTTGCGCAAGAATCTGCAGAGCGTCCACACTGCCCGCCCTCTCTTGCGCAAGGAAATTTACAGTATGGCGTGGTAAGAGAGGGCTTCTTGCGCAAGAGCTACGCTCTTTTTTAACAGGTGTAAGCCCTCTTGCGCAAGAGCTCTTGCGCGAGAGGGCAGTGTGGACGCTCGGCAGGGATTTCTTGTGCAAGAAAGCTCTATGGCTAAAATGGCCATCAGAGCTTTCTTGCGCAAGAGAGCGTCTACACTGCCATGGGTGCTCTTGCGCAAAAGCACAGCTCGCACATGGCAGTGTGGACGTTTTCTTGCGCAAGACTTCTTGCACAAGAACCCTTGCGTAAGATGTTCTTGCGCAAGAAGCCGCGAGTGTAGACATAGCCCTAGTCTTGTTAATTTCTCTTCATATGGAAGCTGTTCCTTACCTCTAATCATTTCTATCTCCCTTTTTGTACCTTTTACCTAATACAATATATCTTTTTTTTAGATGGGATGACCAGATCTGCCTACAGTATTCAAGATGTGGGCATACAATAACTTTATGTAGAGGTAATATGGTATTTTGTCTTATTATCTATTCCTTTCCTAATGATTCCCAATATTCTGTTAGCTTTTTAGTTTTTAGACTGCCACTGCACATTGAACAGATTTTTTCAGGGAACTAGCCACAATGATTCCAAGATCTCTTTCTTGAGTGGTAACAGCTATTTGGTATAGTTAGGATTATATTTTTTCCATATGCATTACTTTGCACTTATCAACACTGAATTTCATTTGCCTTTGTGTTGCCCAGTCACCCAATTTTGTGAAATCCCTTTGTAGCTCTTTGCAATCAGCTTTGGATTAGTTCCTGTTCACTCCTTTTCCCAAGAACATTTGTAAGTTTAACACAGTAATCCAAATGCAGATCCCTGCAACACAACACTCATTTCTATTCTTTTAAGTGGAGTGCCCAACAATGTTTTCATGATAATCTAATGAACCTTCAATTACTGGAATGCCCAGCCTTTAGTTATTCTTAATCACCCTGCCTTCCTCTTTTTATAACAAACTTGCTGCCCCAAAAGCAAAGATACAAGCAGCTCAAACTCTGATGCATTTAAGAACTGCCTCTGGAATCAAGGCATGCAGTTTTAAGTATGAAATCCAGGGGGATTCAAACTCGGGGGGGGGGGTGTTACTGCCTCCTAGCCCCCCCCATAAATGGCGCCTTTTGGTAGCCATGTTAATCTGCAACTTTAAAAACGAGTGGTCCTGTGGCACCTTAGAGACTATCCAAAATATATAGAATCATGAGCTTTCATGGGCAAAACCCACTTCATCAGATGAATTGGAGTCTTAGCATATGAATTTCTTAGCATAAGCAGTAAACCAGGAATTATTATTCCCAGGAATGTATTGATGTCTATTACTACAA
The DNA here is from genome assembly GCA_019425775.1 of Rafetus swinhoei. Classification (NCBI taxonomy): domain Eukaryota; kingdom Metazoa; phylum Chordata; order Testudines; family Trionychidae; genus Rafetus; species Rafetus swinhoei. The sequence continues at coordinate 232,532,222 of CM033437.1, forward strand.
CAACAAAACCAGGTGAAAATATTGGAAGAACTATTCATTTACTGGATGAATATTGGGGTTTATTTTGGTGGACGGAAGGACGGATGAAAAGTAATCAGTAAATTAATGGTTTGATCATTAGAATTCAAATGTGGCTTGCTGCAGAACTAAAACAGAACTCCAAACACAGTGCCACCTCTCAGTTTAAGAAAACAATACATCTGTAATTCCCAAATAAAACTTTTCATTTGAATAAACAATATACTGTTTTAGACTTAGCACTATTAGCCTATAAATATTTACATTTAATACCTGGGCCACACCATTTGCAGCACATACATCCTTTTCTCTTGTTTTATTTTTAAGCTTTCTAATAGTTCCTTGTATTCTGTTACAAATTTTTGTTTTCCTCCCATTTTAGTGTGTTGGCTCTTTAAACCATTATCTGCCAACAGCTTAATACGTGCACTTGCTGGATGTGAGATTCATCAGTACGTTCAGATGTGCATGCTTGCATGCATGCCTGTTTGTATATTGTGTGTATCCTCTGGACTAATACCTAGCCTTACTTTAACAGGCAGCTTTGCATATACACACAGACTAATGTGTCATCATTATACATATCTCATATGCTATGTATTCTATATTCCTAATAAAACCAATTTTTTACATAGTCAAAAGACACAAAAGTAGAGTGAAAATAGGGGAACCCCCCCAAATAATACTTCTTGTAAAACCCAGGATTTTTTCAGTAAAAATTGGTTTTAACTGAAAACAAAGGGGCTCAGATCTTTTAAAATTAGAAACATCACCAGGTGTCTGGCCACAAGAATGCCACGTTAACTAATGGATGTATATATTAATGTCCTTGTGGTAAACAGATTAATAACCTATGTGAGATGCAATGTTCCCTCTAATCTTGCCCATCCAGGTGTAGATTTTTTCCATTCCAGGTGCAGAATAATTTTTATGTGCACCTAGGCATGTAATAATGTGCACCATGAGTAGAAACAAAAACCGAGCTGTGAGCACTCTGCTAATCATCTGGGCAGCATCTGACTCTCTCCTGAGCCACTGCAGAAGCACACAGCTTACAGGGAACACTGGTGAGACGGACACCCCAAAGTTACTCGGGTGAGGAAATACAAATAAGGAAAACGGGATGAAACCCCTGCTGTTTGTATAACACCTTTCAAAAGTTATATTTCAGCCTGCACACCTTGTGTGCGGCAACTCATGGGAGAAGCCAGAATGACAACCCTGATGATGAAGAGGAAGATAATGACCAACATTTCAGGTTGCCCTGTAAGGGATGGTGAGAGTATATGGATGCTCAGATGCTCACTCTGTGTTCCCTCTCTGTTTTCCTGGGCTGTTGGATTTGTAACTTTGCTAATTGTGATAATAAAACAATTACAAACACAGAAGGTTTTTCCTTAAGGGTGGGTTGCAACCAAGCATGTTGGGGTTCTCAACCGAACAATAATTTAAATAATGCTGGGCCTGAGCTTGGGATAAGAATATTCCAAATCTCAAGAGTGTTAACTGAGAAGTAATCAGTATAAAAATGAATATACAATCACAATCAATCTTGTGCTCTTCTCTGATTCCTCTCTAGTTTATGAATAGCCTTCTTGTACTGGGGTCATAAGAATTGAACCCCACTAAAAATAGCCCTTCCAATGATGATTCCCTATTTACAATCTGAAGCTGGTCAACAGTATGTGTGTTTTGTTTTGTTTTGTTTTTTTAAGATAGCAAAGTGAGGCAGGGTCCTTTGGAGTTTGCTTAAATCATCGAAACTAAGACTGTGTTGTAACATGACAATTTCCCAGAGTCTTATACCCCAGTTCAGTCTTCTCTATATTTTAATGGTCTTACTGGTTCTTGTTAAAATGACCGTGCCTAATACCCTTTATATCAGTCTTAAAATTTAACAACATTAAGGTCAAGTCTATAATAGAGACTGATATCAATGTAACTACGTTGCTCAGGGGTATGAAAAATCCACACCCTCAGCAAGATAGTCATACTGACTTAACCCCTGGGAAGCAAGAGAGCTTCTCTCATTGACATAGCTAGCACCAGGATAAACTGTGCTGATGGGAGCAGCTCTCCTGTTGGCATAGAAGCATCTTCACTGAAGAGCTACAGCTGTGCAGCTGCACCTATCCAGGCTTTTAAATGTAGACCTGCCCTGACTTCAGTCAAGTTATTCCTCATTTACACTCATGTAAATAAGGTCAAAAACAGGCCTCTGGATTTTACAGACCTGGAACACGAGGTTCTCCTCTTACCATGTTCCTGATAAGGGCTTTACGCTACAAAGAAGTGTTCCCAATAGCTTGGATGACTACAAAATATGCTTTATTATCAGTGTCAGTGATATTGAAGTGCCTAGAAACCTCAAGAAGGCTGGGTTCTCACTGTAGTAGGAAGTGTACAGACATATAGCAGACATTCCCTGCCTTGAAGAGCTTACAATCTTAGTCTGAAATAAAAATGCCTTCCAAACAGGCTCCATTTTTTACTATTGTATTTAACCAAGTGAAATCACTGAAATCGTTATTCACTTTAGCAGACAGAGATGGGACACCTTGAAAGCACACAAGACACTGCGTGTCTTCCTTTCCTCACACCTGAACATGCTCCTCTTCCCCCAGCGCTTTCTCTTCACTCATGAGTCCTATCAACATCAGGAATAGAACTGGGCCAGCTAGTTAAAAAAAAATTACACTATTTAAACAAGCCTGGTGTCAGTAAGTTGACCAGTGTAGACAGAAATTTCTCTCTCTCAGAGCCAGATGGCAATGCCGTTGTATAGATTTTCTTTAATAATTTAGTCTACAGTCCAGATTTGTTAAAAGATTCTGCTCACCCTTCACATTGTCCAGGAAAATGATACCAGAAAGGTGTTACGAACAGCAAAGCTTAAACATAATTGTAGCCATTATGATGCTGATCCCAGCACGTAATTGCGATCACCGTATGATGCATCAAAAGTGTCTAACTGTTAATACCATTTAAAGTCTTTGAGTGATTTTTTAAAGTACAAAGCCACTAAGAGTAGGCTTACATAAAACATTTGCAGATTGCAAGCCCTGTGGGGCAGAGATCATATTTTCTGCTGTGTTACGAATATGCTGTCAACACATAACAAATATTACTGCTGTGATTTGGAGCAAGCAGTTGGTGTTTAAAAGTTAAAAACTGATTTTGTTTTTGTTTTTAACTCTACTTATCTGTGTTTTTTTGACTACCCAAAATGCATTATTGGTACTGCCCCAAAACAGTCATTCCCACCGACAGTGGAAAAAGTAGACCTCTTTCTGTTAGATTTGGAAGTTCAAGATAGCTTCATTTCTACATTCAGAAAAGGCTTTATGCCATAACTTTGGCGTTTTTCTCACCCACTCTCCCCCAGCCTCAATACCATGGTACAATACCATTAAGGAGCCAGGCCACTGCTAAGTGTAAAACCTGAAAGTTAGCAGCCTTAATTGGTCCATGTTCTCTGCATTTTTTTTTACAACCCCCCACCCCGAACTTTTAAAAAAGTAATGTCTTTTTCTCCTTGGTCAAGGCCTGCAGTGCTCTAAACCCTGGTCAACAGAGTATGTGCATTATGCTTTGCAACTCAGCAGCGCTAGGTAAGATAACACAATGCAGCTTTTACCCACAAGGTTTCACCCACAAGGTTTCCCCCAGGCAGCCTCTGCAAAAGGGTTAATGACCGATGTTTCTATTAAATCTGACCTACCTCTTAATTTTGCTGCAGCCTGATAAAATCCTTGCTTTGTTCTTATTCGCATGGGCACATGGAGGCACTCCATAACAAATAACACACAATCCCCCACTCAAAAAAAGGTCAATTCATTTTAAACTGATGTGCCCAATATTATTTCTAGTTACATTTTGAAGAAAAGGCTTCTCTGTACAATGCTACTATTTAAAGAGAACTAAAAGCTCTGTGTTCTGAACCCTTGGACATGATGTACATCTGTAGGCAGCACTGAATAGTACCAATAGAAATCAATAACATCTCCTTACAGACGACCAAGTGGAATGACACTTCAACCTACCTGAAATTCCCTGATCCCAAATGATAAATACTAAACTCTATAGGACAAGTGAAATTTTCTTTAATCGGGATTCTTTAGCTGGAGAAAAACAATTTAAAAACCCCCCCCTAAAAGTTATATAACACTGTTATTCGCCCATTTTTAAACATCTATCTAAAATTTGTTTCCACCATTCTAAGATGGGGGGAGGGGGGGGGAGGGGGGGAGGCGTATGACTGCATGGATTGATAGGATTTGGAGGACTTAATTTGGCCAGTAGTTTGAACACACTGGAAGTCAGTACTGACTAAAACTTCTCTCTCACCTCCCTGAATGGCTCTTTGGTGGCTTATGTGACACAGATTCATGGTCTCAGTCCAGTTCTTAGTGGTACTGTATAAATACCACATAACTCATCCCCACAATCAATATGAATTGGCCCTAACATTGTCTGTCTCGGTGGAGAGATGATATGATGAAAATGGTACGCTTGCTAATGGTTGTTCCACCAAGTCAGGTCTGTGAGACTGCTACTTGAAATGGCACCTTTGAGAAAGCATAATTTGGATAGAGGTAATAAAGGCAATTAAGAGGACACTGACTAATGAACAGTAGAAGATTTTAACATTCACATTAACATCAAGAAAAATTCTGGCATGTCTAAAAGATCAGCCCTCCGGCAGAGCGTTGCTCCTGTTAACGCAGGTAATCGATTAACTGGTTACTCATTCACATCCCTAGTCCCCACACCACCTGCAGAGGTTGGGCAGGCACAGGAGCCGCTCCAACCCCCACAGGGCTTGGAGCGCCAGCATCCCTTGGGGGCTTCGAAGTATCCCATCCACCCATGGCAGCTCAGAACTCCCAGGGTCTCTGCCCACTGTGGCAGCTGGGAGTTCCAGGGAACTGTTGCTGCCCAGGACAACAGATAGCTCTGGGGTTGCCATGTCACAAGGGGTGGTGAAGGGACCTGCAGCTCCTGGTCCGTAGGCTTGAATTTACAGAGATCACTGGAAATCATGGATTCCCTGTCTTCTGTAACAGCTTTGAAAAAAATCATAGTCTTAACTATAGCTCAAAGAGAAGCTTGATGAAAAAATTACAGAGTTAAGTTTTATAGCCTGTGCTAGCGGAGGTCTGACTAGATGGCCACAATGGTCCTTAAAAATCTGTGAATCTCTGTGCTGAGAATCCTTGGGAAACTTAGGGTGAAAATTGGCTATTGGGCATGTGCAGAAGTCTGGTTCTTCAACCAAAAAAAAAAAGTAGCTGAGTGTGAATCATAGGATTGTGAAAGACAGTATGCAATCAACAACTCCAATACTTATTCTCACTTTTTCTTGTTCCATGACACATCATGAAAAATTGCTGCTGTTGAAGCTCAGTATCGATACCTATATATATTTTAGAGTGCGTCTAATCTGGATGTCGGTCTGCGAGTCCATTTGTTCAACAAGTCCTCCTAAATGGTAAGGGCTAGAGGCACCATATTTGGTATGTACTTTCCTCTTCTCCTAACTTAAAGCAAGGTCAGGGTTTGAATCAGAGCTGGTTGGGATCCCCATTCCACCCCTTCCACCTGTAGTACCATTCTGCCCCTCCACATGTGACCCTGCCTGCCGGCCCACTCCTTTCTGCTCCTTCCCCTGGACCCTGTCCCTGTTCCACCTTTGGTCCCCCCATTCCGCCCCTCACTGTGGCCCCAAGACAAGAGAGGATCTGTTTCCCCACAGCACCAGCCTGAGGCTGCAGCCAGTAGTGAGAGCTCCTCCAGTCGTGGAGCCACAGAGGGGGTCCTGGTGCTGGAGGTTCCCCGACCTCCCCTCATCTTTTGCCAGGGAACAGGGTCAGAAGCACGGGGATTTGCAGGAAATGGGGATGGGGGCACAGGATGCTTCCCATGCCACTGCCTCATCCTAGGACCCCTGGGCACAAGCCCCTTAGGCCCAATGGCTAATATGCCACTGGAAATGATGCACATACACAGTGGCCATAACAGCACAATCACAGTATCACAGGAATGACAGTATCCTCCAGCTCGGAGAAAGCCTTAAATATTATGGACTGTAACAGTTCCCAAGAAATTACAGCAGCATACTGAGTCAACCACTTTTCAAAGCGTTTGCAGGCACTACTAATTCCTTGCTGTAACACCTTAAAAATATCTCAATTAAAAAGTAAAATTAAAGCACACTGAAAACACACCACATCAAAATAACGTCAGTTACTTCTGCCCAACAAATCACTGAGATACAGGCTTAGCTTTAAGTCAGCAACACAGGACTGAGTTTGTGGAATCAGCACCTTAGGACTGAATAGTCCCTGTGTATCCTGGTGAAAATGCTCTCTTACTGAAGACCATACATCCTAAATTTAAATTGATATTGGTGCCATATACTGTACATCACACTTAGCTGTAAAAGCAATGTCCAATGTAAACCCCCCAACATGTGCTCAGTATCACGCACATTTACTCCAATGGAAGAACCCTACTCTGTGTCACATAGCTCCTTTTATGCTGAAGGATCCTAAGACTGTGCAAACTAACTTATTACATCCTGTATCACTTCTGCTAAAAATGCAACTACCCCCAGTGCCCAATGCAACATCTTATAACAGCGCACAACGCCACTGTACTAGATGTGGATCAGCAAGCTCTGAAGAATATTCTAGCCAATTGAGTTTTCAGGGAGAATTAAGGCATGTAGAAAGCACAGACCAGAAAATTGTAATTCAGCTGGCCATTAGAACTAACTTTTACTTCTGAAAAAAAAAAAAGCCATGGTACCATTAGTGAGCACAAATGTCAGAACTTCATTTTTACAATTCAGCCAAAGGATAGTATGAACAGTGTCCTCTTAGACCAGGGGGCACTGGTGATATCAGTTAAAGAACTACCACCATATCCTTGCTTTACCTGGATGTTGTCTGCCCACATACTAACAGTGTATAACCCATCTTAGGCCTTGATTTAGGAGACCACTTAGGCATGTGCTCAAGTTGATCTCTATGCAGGAAAGTACTTGAGCAAATGCAGAAGATTTAGCCTGCACATAACTTCCATTAATGAGACACAAGCACATATGTCAGTGCTGTCCTGGAAAGGGATGCTTTCCTAGATCAGTGCCTTAAACTTGTAAGATCTGCTATAGCCTGAAGCACCAAAATAATGTATTTCAATTATAAACAACATGTAGATTATATGAAAGTTGATTCACAAATACTAAAATACATAGAAACTAGGGGGCTGTACCCCATGCTCACTGCGCTCACCAAACCCTCTCTCCTGGGGGGTAAGCAACCCCATCTCGCCCCCCCCTCCCGCTACCAGGGAGGACTGGGCTGCAGCCACACCAATCAGGCCCACTTCCTGCCCCCCTGACAGCCCAGACCCCTTCTCTCTCCCACCTGCCCCTGCCAGCCCGGGTCCTTTCTCCCTGCCCCGCCCACCCCGCCAGCCAGGTCCATTCTCTCTCCCCACCCAAGCCTAGCAGCCCCCCCCAACTGCAGTGTGCACCAGGCCCAGCTCTAACCCGGGTGGCTGGGGAGGAACAGGGTGCCTGTCTGCCCTGCATGGGGTGCAGCGAGGGGCAGATAGTGGTGTATGCACTCAGCAAACTGGGGCACTGCAGCCTGCTGAGGTGAGGAAAGCAGCAGCATGGGGGGGGCCGCTGTCCCGACCTCTCCCCTGTGCGGGTCCCACCTGCGCTGCTCACTGCCCCAGCCCTGCCCACAGAGGCCAGGGCCGCCCGGCCACCCGCCAGGAGCGGAAGGGAAGGAGCAGACAGGTCAGTGCGGTGGCTCCCCTGGGTGGCTCGGGGTGCTCTGGCAGACGAGGTAAGTGCAGCCGCTCGGGACAGGGTGAGTCTCTGCAGGGGGCAGCCGACTTCGGGCAGTCAGGCACTGCACTCCAGCTCCCCAAGAGCCTGGCAGTGGGGAGCCCCCAAGAGCCCGCTGCTGGCACATAAGCCTGGCTGGGAGCCCCGTTCCTAGCTCCTGTCCCCGGGCTGCTGTCCCGAGCACCACACCACCACCTCTTGCCCCTGGGCTGTCATGGCTGCAATGTGGGGTCTACTGGCTACTGTACCGCGTTTCTTGGCATTGAAAGCCCTGTGGGGTGGGGGTAGAGGAAGGGGAGTAGGGGCTTGCTTTAAAATAGCAATTCCAAGTGGTGAGGGGGAGCAGCAAGGTCAGGCTCAAGCTGGGAGTGGGGAGTGAGGGAGGAGGCAGGTGGGATGCAGAGTCACTCTGTCATGCCACAGGAAAAACTTTTTTAAATATCTAGAAAGATGTTACAGGCAGTCCCCGGGTTACATGGATCCGACTTACATCGGATCCCTACTTACAAACGGGGTGAGGCAACCCCGCACTAGCTGCTTCCCCCCAGCAGACCAGGGAGACGCGGGCCTAGCACACCCCCAGCAGATCAGGAGACGCGGGAGCTTTTCTCAGCAGACACCTCAGCTTGAGAATAAAGGACTGACGGAACTGAGGTGTGGGAGAATAAAACTGAGCTCTGGAGAAATGTTTGGCTAGAGTTTCCCCTACAATATGTACCAGTTCCGACTTACATACAAATTCAACTTAAGAACAAACCTACAGTCCCTATCTTGTACGTAACCCGGGGACTGCCTGTACTTTGCCAGTTTCAGAGATTATACATTTTCATACATATACTCAGAGAAGGACATTTATGGGTGTATTTTATAAATAACCAAAAAATAAAGGTGTAATACCTGTTGAAGCTACAGAGCCAGAACAATCTGTACCCTTATATGAAGAAGAATTTCATACAAAAAAGAATAGCATCCCTGGATACATTTAGGTTGTTCAGAAATCTTCATAGGCTTAGCTAAATTAGTACAGCTAACATTTTCTTGGAAAGTATTAGTGCCACCAATTTGCTCCACATAATCCATCAAATCACCCTTCCTGTACTGTAAAACTCCACCACCTTTGTAAGAGCAATTCACTTTAAGGGGGGGAAAGAGGTATGCCCCCCCAAAAAAAACTTTTTGGAAATTAGAGCATTTTGGCCCATTACCTGGTGGTAGATGTGCAGCAGGATATTCTATGTACACTTCTCTGCAACAGAGAGAATGCTCCTACAGGATCCCATGCTGCCTAGGAATGGATGAGTACAAATATGTTGGGGAAAAGATGCGTATATGCTCTCCTTGCTATACATAAAGCATAGTCTCAAAGAGGATAATATATCATGCAAAATAAAGGGGTTAAGAAAATTCTCTCTTGTTCTTCAGGGTATAAGAAATTTTGCCCAATATCCCAAAGTACTTTTTGGAGATGGAAGCCCCGAATCGCAACACCCTTGTGACAAAGCATATGAAACAGGCTACAGTATAGCTACAGAACATCCCGATAAAGTGAAGATGGATTGTACTCCAGGTGTGTCATCACAGTTATTAAAGTCTTTTTCAGATTGTTCAAGCACCGCACAAACAAATTATTGTTTACAGCTTTGTCAACGATACCCGAGGCACAGGAAAAAGAATGGGTTAGTGACTGAACAAGCGGGGACACATTGGCAAATGTGTGGGTTAGCGCTTCCGATGAGAATGTGTGTCTTGAGCCATGGAATGAAATGAAGAGCTCTTATTGCTAAAGAAAACTGCTCTCTCACCTCAAATTTTCTAATAATTATTTTCTTCTGGAGTTAAGATTCATTACATCTGGTAGGCTTCTTCTAACCTGAACTCCTTCAGCCAGGTATCAACTGTATTCAGGGCATCGCTGATAGCTAAAGGAACCCGAGTTTCCCATTTCCTGCATGTATTAAAATCCAATGGCTTTTGACAATTTTCGGTGCTCTCTCTTCTTTGGTTCCTGCTCACTTGTTCTAGCTTACTGACCTTTTTTGAAGTGGCATATTTTGAAAACACCAATTACTGGACAAGCTCTTTGTTAACATTACAAACTGTGACTTGTCAATGAAAGGAACATCACTGAGCTGAGAGAGCAACAAATATTCTGTGGCAGAGCAGTGCATCTTCTAAAGAAAAAGCACCTATTTAGATGGCACAGCAGAGCCATGTCCATGATATTATGTATTAATACAGTGAATTGAAATGCCAGATGACTCCTTGGCAGTTAGAGAGACCTGTAAGCCTCCTAGGAGGGAAAACTCTTTTTTTTTTTTTTTTGGTCCCTTTCCTCAACAAGCCACTAGACTTCATAATATATAAAACACAGGAAGAAAAGTTGAAATGATGTAATGATCCCTTGAGGCTGCTTAAATAAACACTATCATTACATTTTAGACAATCGGGAGTCAATTCCATATTAAATGCTCATTCCAGGCAACAACTGCCAAATAAATAAAGGATTCTTGATGTATTCCATGCAGCCATTTACTACCACAGCCATTGTCACTTGACAATCAGGAGGAGGAGTCTGCAATGCCTAATACCGCACCAGCCACATCTGTCAACAACTAGATAGAGAGTTCCACTGAGCAAACAGACTTGATCCCTACTTACAAAGTCTCTCTTTGTCCTGCCTCTACTGAATCTCTTCTAATCTTCCCGGACTATCTGCAGCAGCAGCAGGAACTTCTACTGGAATCAAACATAACAAAAGGTGCCTTTCTCATTTCAATATACTGTATATAAGTTTATGCTGCCCATTTCTATCCCCCTACCTCCACCCCAGCATAGCATGACTGGTATGAATCATAAGCACAGTCACATTATGTTTGTCAAGCAAGCAAACATAATGAAAGCTTTAATGGTGTCTAAGCCACCTGAGCGCGCACTAGTGCAAACACTGGTGCCTGTTATTGCAGAAGAATCATCCACATTGCCTTCTAGTACGATCAATAATATTTTCAAAACATGATTAGAAGTCCCAGTGGTCCAGGTCTGAAATGCACAGCCCCCTTGGGCTTCTCTCAACTAATCAGTAGTTTTCAAACTTTTTTTCCCCTCAGCTGAAGAAAATTGTTGATGCCCATGACCCAACATAATTTGACTAGAGTGTGAGCTCCGGGGTGGGGCTAAGGAGGAGAGCTTTGGCGTGTAGGAGGCGGCTTTGGCTTTGCGGGGGAGGGGGTGGCAGGGGAGGGTCTTACTTGAGCGGCTCCCGGTCAGTGGTGCAGCGAGGGTCCTACGGCAGCTTCCTGCCTTTTCTAGCACAGCAGACCATGCTGCGCCACTGAAGCAGCCAGCAGCAGATTCCCAGCCAATGGGAGTGCAGAGCTGGTGCTCAGGGCAGGGGGCATGTGCGGGGCCCTTCATCCCTTCCACTTAGGAGCCAAGCTTTCTGCTGGCTGCTTCTGGGGCACAGCGCAGTTTGCGGTGCTAAGACAAGCAGGTAGCCAGCCTTTCCACCCCCACTGGTCGTCTGATCATCCTGCAGTGACAAGACCCCGACCACTGAGCTACATTATTATGATTGTTTATTTTTACTGCGGTAGCACCAAGAGGCCTCAACCAGGAAGCAAGTACTTACTCTATTAGTACAATAGAAATCAATGGCACAGAGTATTATTTTGATTGCAAAGCTTTTATATGATTCCCAAATAAATCAGTTGAAGTTACAGGTGGTCAGCACCTCCAAAAATCAAACTCGCCGTAGACAGGTAAATAAAAGTGACTTAAGAGCCTACTGGCATCCAGGTTTGAAAGCACTGGCCTTAAGACACTGTGTATACAACACCTTTTTCATAACTAGCCATCTTAAATAAATAGTACATAAGCAATATCATCAGGTAAGCCCACAGGACACCCTTCATCTCAGGGAAAACAAATGAATGCAAGATCTCCAGCTGTTCCAGCATCAGGAACTGCAATATTTATTCTGGAAGGAGCAAACAACAGATGCAGTTGGATGGCAAGGGTTCATCTGGTTCTCTGCAGCACAAGAAATAACATTAAATTTGCCATTTTGATGTGAAAATAAAAACCATTTTGATGCAGTCTAGATAATCCTAATAGACAAACTTCCCTTTCCTATGGCCACTCCTTCTCCACCCATACTTAGAAAGTGCTTGATCAGGAAAACTTCTCTTATTATCATTCATGAAAGCAACATGTATTAAAAAAAACAAACAAAAACCGAGATGAGGTAGGTTCTGTAGCATCTTGACAACAACTTAATTTGCGGCTTTTTCCCTTGATTTGCAGTCATGTGGCATAATACACTGCCTACCCTGTCATGCGATTACATGAAGGGCGTAGCCCTGGGTGGGCCACATCTGAGCCTGTGTGAATGCAAAAGCCAGTGCCCATGTGGTTGTGGATCAGGGACTCCTGGCTGAAGAGCAGGGGGCTCTTGGCCCATTCCCAGAATGCCATGGCTAGCAGGGAGCAGAGTGGAGCAACCTGGCCAGAGCACCTCAAACTATTTCTGGTCTCGAACAACTCTGTCAAGAGCCAGGACTCACACAGGCACTGACCGTTCTCAACCCCAGAATAACCTCTGAGGGTCCACGGGACTGCCCCTCTCCACTAGCCTTAGGCTCTCAGCACTCAAATCCCTTCTCCGCATCCTGCTTCCCCTATCCTACAATCTTGCTCCCTGGCATTCAAACAGAACATGCAGTACTACAATGTAATAACATGCCACATGAATGATTTACAGTGATATCAGACATTTGGTCATTGCCCATCCACCATAAACTGAAGCCTACACAAATTTCCACTCCTAGCTATGTCACTGGATTCCACAAAACCACCTTTGCGCCCTGTAGCTGAAACACAGCTTCACTGAGGGCCGTTAAAGGCCTCTCTGGAGCTCTTGATCATGCTGAGCAGGCTCTTACTCCCTACGGAGTCCCGCTGAAGTCAGAGAGTGGCATTCTGGCCTAAATGAAAACAATGGTAAAACTCCCATGGATTTCATTTGGAGTAAAGTTCTATCCAACGTTAGATGAGTCACACAATCCAGCCATCTGTTGGCATTGTTATGACGGGGTTCACTTTCCAAACTCAGGACAATTATGTTTCTGTAGCTAGAATATTTATATTACAAAAATGCCTGTGGCTATCCGACCTCCCACTGCCAGTCTCTCCTAACTTAGATGTCACACGAAGTCAGCTACAATGAATACTTGGGCAGGACACATCCAGAATGCTGCAGGAAGTGACGGCTATGAATCAGCAAGTAGCACTCCCTTTCTGGCCAGCACTGAACCAAGGTTCTGGCAAAAGAAAACTGTCATTTAAGGTGCCGTTTTTCAGATGAGTGGTAAAAGGAGAGTTAATTACATTTTTCGTCTACTAAAGACCATGATACTTTTTGTGAGAGAAGAGTGTTAAACCTAGTATGGAAGCCAAAATCCAACCTCGGTAACGCCATTCTGTCTCTCTAACTATATTCCCTTATTTCAACTATTCAGTGCTTAGCATCTCTCACCACACACACGGCTGAATTTCATTGACAGACAAAGCGGCGCAACAGATGGGACCCAGCTGACTGAAGTAGTAGGGATACCTAGGTAAAGATCTAGAACCAGCTGGTAAAATCTGAGGAAAATGGGCTCACACCAGAAATGAAGTCAACTGGCTAAGAGTGTGTTGAAACTTGAACACTCCTATTTCAGTATCTCATTCATCTCTTTACAAAAGGGAAGGAAAAAACTGCCTTAATGATATTTGCTATCAGCACTACACCCATTCCTTCTTACTTGTTCTTCCTTGGAAAGTATGCCAGTAATTTTAGATCCAATTACACTTAGTTGCATTTTGAAGCAGGGACTGTTTGTGTGTTTTCTTTTCTAACTGTGTATCAGTATGGGGCATAGCACAATAAGGCCCTGGCCCTTGATTAGCACCTCCAGGTGCTACTGCTATATATAAAAAGGCACACCACTAGTAATAACAATTATTTATCTCCATTTGTATAAACCTGATCTTCTGCCTTTTTATTCCTGCAAATTAATGAAACTAGAAATTATAATTCTTTAAATTCAACTTGACAGTTTATACATATTCAAGAACAAATCCAAAATTCATTCTAAGTTGCTTCCCTTCCTGGCTGTCTTTGGAGTTTTGTTCCTCATTTGAGGTATTTGCCCCACATTTTTCAAGGCCTGTGTCACATATCTGGGTCTTGGAAAGTTATGAATTATAACTACCAGATTGCATGACCTGGACAACCAGCTTCTGCACCTATTTGATTTCTCTCATTGTCTGAGTACCTTCTTGTCTGCCCCTGCTGAAATATCAAGAAATGTTCTTCATCAACATACACTGTCATCTAACACATGAATCCTGCCAAGTTTTCATGTCGTTTTATCAAGAAAATCTTCCTTTGGGGCAAGGGGAGAAGAAGAGGTCATTTTTCATCTACGGAAGAGTGAGCAACCCTTTTCCTTTGGGACCAAGCAGATCTTAATTTAACAAACCTTCTTGTTTCCCGTTACAGTGCTGCTGCTTTGTGGATCACAATAGACCAGACGGCATCACAAACTGTTAGAAGGGCAAAATGATGAGAAATACTTTCAGGTAATCAGCAAGTTAAACTCTAAATAAATACTGAAAAAAAAAGAGAAGCAAAAAACATAGCAGTTTTTTCCACTTTCTGTGGGAAACTTGCCTGGTTTTCTGGAGTGATGGGCAAACGTCAAAAGGATTTGATGAATTCAGACAAGTGAGCCCAAAATGTAGATCTTTATGTGATCTTTATCTAAACTCTTTAAAACTTTTGAATCTTCATAAAGGACTTGGTAATCTCCCAGGAAGAGGCGTATTGTGAGATAGCCCTTTTTCATGGAACCAGGAATTGTCTCATTAATACTTTGGCCCTTCTTCTTCTATTAGCCTTTTGGCTAATATCAGGTAGTTTGGGTAAAGTAATAGACTCACAGAACACTAGAACTGGAAGGGAGCTTGAAAGGTCATCAATTCTAGCCCCCTGCACTCATGGCAGGACCAAGCACCATCTATATCAGGAATAGGAAATAATTTTTAATGGGGAGGCCGCTCCAAGAATTTGGTAATTAGTCAAGGGCTGCACTCTTCCATTATATTATTGAAGGAGGTGTGGGATTGTGGATAGAGGTTGGGTTCAGAAGGGATCTTGGGGTAAGGGATTGGGGTACAGGAAGGGGTTTGGGACCTAGGAGAGAGTTTGGGTGAAGGTGGGGGGTTGTGACCTGAGGCAAGGAATTGAGGTGCACGAGTGGATGCAGGGGTTTAGGTTGTGACCTAGGGCAGGAGATTGGGTGCAGGGTCTGGGAGGGGATATGGGTGCAGGAGAGGGGGCAGAAGGCTGGGGGGGAAGGGAGGGACTGGGGTGCCAGAGGCGGGCTTTGGCCAGGAGATGCTTACCTGGGTGACTCCTGGCCAGCAGCCCAGCAGGTTCCTTGCCTTCCATGCCCCAGCAGGCCACTCAGAGCAGTTGGCTGCAGGGCCATGTGCGTCTGTAAACAACTGTGAGCCTGAGAGGAGGAGGGAAGAGATATTTTGTGCTCTGCCTGTTCTTCAAACGGGCAGCTTCCATTGGCCAGAAACCAGCCAATGGGAGCTGCAAGACTGTGCTGGGGATGGGAGCAGTGTGCTAAGCCTCTCCTCTTTCCTCCCCGGGCTGTTCACAGACAAACCGGGCCCTGCAGTTGGCTTTTCTGAATGGCGTGCGGGGGCAGGACAGGCAGGGAGCCTGACAGACTCCCACTGCACCCACGGGTGGGAACCATTGGCTTGGTGGGGTGGATCTGGCCTGCGGACCCTGATCTAGATCACCACTGACAGATGTTTGTCTAACCTGATCTTAAAAATCTCCAATAATAAGTTTTATTTTGGGTTTGGGTTGCCAGAATGAGGCTATACTTATTCAATCCTAATGCCTACTTTTGTCCATTCTCAGTTGGAAAACAAGGTAACCAAAACAACAATCTCAATGCATTGTCCCTTTGTGGAAATTGATTGTGTTACTGTTTGGTTTCCCTTGTCCAAAACATCCAAGATAACCCCATGGAAAAATCAAGGTCAATGTACATTATGGAATTCAAGCCAAATGCTGTTTGGCAGCTTATTGGAGTTAAGTATAGCCCTGAGAATTATAATGAATCAAGCAGTGGGCTACTTTGCTCCACTTATGGTGGAATCTGTTGTACGTCAGGGCCCACACAGAGAGAGGCCTAAACCAGAAGCCCCATTTTAAATCCTTTCACATTTAAGCAGGTTCAGATTCAAGCCCCCCAATCTGAATTTACTGATACTGGTTAAGGGTAAGGTCCAAAATCAGAATGGACTAATTTTGCAGTACTAATTTAGATGCAGCCTGAATTTTTGTCTCAAAATCTCAGAAGAATTGTTGATTTTAAACATTTGGGTCAAAATTTCATTTGTAGCTTGTGAAATTTCTATTCTGTCCCATTCAGACCCAAACTGTAGAATTGATTTGGCCTTTAACCCTTGCCTAACCTGGATCCAGACGCAAGACTCTAACATAGCCTCTTTGGTTCTTCTCTATTTTACAGTTTTGTTTGATTACTCACTTGTCATTTGGAAGTGTTCTACACTAATGCTCTCCCTTCCTTCCTTGTCACTGGAATCACTGTCTGTGTAAATAACACAGAATATGTAGAATGTCATCTCCTATGCTTCCTTCCTTCCTTTCATCATGAGTAGGGTAATCATTACTTGAGCAGATTGAAAATTGATTTTTTTTTAAATTGTGACAATTATTCATTTTTAAAAGCTTTTGACCAGCTTGTAAAGCAGTTGAAAATTTTTAAATTTCTAAATTTGAATCAATATTTTCCACAAAAAGTTTTTCCATGAACAATTTTCTGCATTTTTCAACTAGCTCTATTAATCAAAAAGATCTCTCAGATAAAAACCTCAACACTAGACATGGCCTTCAATGGAGAATCATAGAATCATAGAGCTGGAAGAGACCTCACGAGGTCATCAAGACCAGCCCCCTGCCCAAAGCAGGACCAATCCCAACTAAATCAACCCAGCCAGGGCTTTGTCAAGCCGAGACTTAATAACCTCTAGGCATGGGGATTCTACCACCTCCCTAGGTAATCTATTCCAGTGCTTTACCACCCTCCTAGTGAAATAGTTTTTCCTAATATCCAACCTAGACCTCTCCCACTGTAACTTGAGACCATTGCTCCTTGATCTGCCATCCATCACTACTGTGAACAGCCTTTCTCCGTCCTCTTTGGAATCTCCCTTCAGGAAGTTGAAGGCTGCTATCAAATCCCCCCTCACTCTTCTCTTCTGCAGACTAAACAAATCCAAATCCCTCAGTCTCTCCTCATAGATCATGAGCTCCAGCCACCTAATCATTTTGGTTGCCCTCCGCTGGACCCTCTCCAATACGTCCGCATCCTTTCTATAGTGGGGGGCCCAGAAATGGACACAATATTCCAGGTGTGGCCTCACCAAAGCCGAATAAAGGGGAATAATCACTTCTCTGGATCTGCTGGCAATGCTCCTCCTAATGCAACCTAATATGCCATTAGCCCTCTTGGCTACAAGGGCACACTGTTGACTCATATCCAACTTCTCATCCACTGTAATCCCCAGGTCCTTTTCTGATGTTTTATAACGTATACAGATTGAACCCGCTGGACCATGGATGTGGCCAGACCAGAGAGTGCTGTTCTAGAGAGTTTTGACCTGTACTTGTTTTTATGTAATGAACATTCTATACCTCACACACACCCACACACAAGTGGCCCAAACCACTATAGCTTATGATAGTCATATAGTAGCATTTGGGGGTAGTGGAGTATTTTATAAAGATAAAGTCTGGTCAGTGTTGTTAAATCAAATTAGGAAATCCTAAGGATCCTAGTTCCTCTACTCCCATAGCATGGCCTCTGTTCTTAAATATAGCTGTACAACCCCATTTAAATGAACACTGCTGAACTTGACCAAGTGAGTTTAATAACTGAAATACATCTCCCCCCTCCCTCCCACATTGTTCTTGCTGCACTCGTATTTATCCTCAATTAAAGACAAATAAAAGACAAAACAAACCCCCTCTTTCCAAAACATGATAGGCAATCTGAGGAATTCACAGCCACAGGAGGGCATCAAGTCAAATATGTGGTTGTGCATAGTAAGATATCCACTAACATACTTCAAGGCATTAGATTATGGTTTGCAGGCATTAAGAAGGAACTGCTTCTTGCCTCTTCTGCATGAACAGTGTGGCACAACTGGTAGGTAAAGAACAGGGTAGCTTTCACTTTTCTATGAATTTGGATAGGAAGAGTGAATTGAGTTCATTTCCTTCTGTTGACCACTGCCAGAGGCATCATGCTGGATTTGACAGACCAATGATCTGATCCACTAGGATAAGCCTATGTGGCAGAGGTACAGCTGTTGGCACAGTGGCTAATAACAGAACAGATTTTTCTTCTCCCTCCATTTTCCTAAGATTTCGCTCTTATCCTTCTCACAACGTCTACAGATTAGGCTGTTCAGGAAAGAAAAAAATAAGATGGTAAGCAAACACCCACAATCCAGTTTTCTGGAGAGTATAGCTACACCGCAGCAAGCAGGCTCGAGTTTTGCAGCACCTGCAGGAGGTTTTTGGGACAGAGCAAGGAATTAAAAATCTTGGCACATCCCAAATGCTCTCATTTTCACATTTAACATTATCTGTCCCCTTCACCATTTCAGAAACTTCAATTAGATTATTGCCACAAAATCCAAACAGCTCAGGAATGGATAGAGTTATAATACCAGCTGCGTTCATTCCCACTGTTTGCTTCTTGCACTACAAACCAGCCTCCTGTTTTGCCTTGTCACACTAATCCCTGCATGGGGAATGATTTAAGGGATAGTATCTTATATCTTCAATTCACTTTCATTTCCCTGTTAGGGTAAATATCCCTGTGTGTGGCTACTTCCCAACACAGATAAAGTAGAGATGGATAAAGATTTGAACTACAGAATTGACCCCAAACTCTAATCAAGCTTCAAAAGGCCTTCCTCTATTTCCATTCTCATCCTTACCCATCACAAACTTCATTTTGAAAAGCGTTTTTGGTTTTGTGGCCATGACCATAAGAAGAAGTAATGCAGTAGTGCTTTACACACATTAAAAATAACCCTCACAACACCTATGGAGGCATGGGTAAGGATTTTACAGCTGGGAGAAATAAAGCAGAGATGTTAAGTAATTTGGCATAGGGTTTAGAATCACTAAATCAGATTAGAATTACAACTCAGTTGTTCCTGACTCTCAGTCCTGTGCTCACATCATGCCATTCTCTTTCCTGGATGTCAAAGTACCAAAAATAAAATAAGGGATTTGGGGTGGTATTTCCAGCCTAGAAATAGTCAGCAAGTTACAGACATCTTTAAACTCTTGTTTAAGCGACTAGTCAAAAAGTCTATCACTACTTGACTAGTCGCTTCTCCCCTGCTTACTGGGGAGGCAGCAAAGGGGGGAAGCAGAAGCTGGTGTTGAGGGAAGCCAGTTTAAAAGCCGGTTCTTCCCAACACCATCTCCACGGGAGGGGGAAGAGGGGAGGCAGAGGTGCAGCAGGGGACCAGGCAAAAGCCAGGACAGCCGAGTCCTGACTCGTGCCCGGTCCCCCACTGCGCCTCTGGCTTTTAAACGTAGCAAGAGCCACTCGGCTCTTGCTATATATAAAAGGCAGAGCCACAGAGGGGTTCTGTGCTGCGCCTCTGCCTCTTAAATGCAGTAAGAGCTAGGTGGCTCTTGCTACCTTTAAAAAGGAAGAGCCGCAGTGGATTTAGCTTCTGGGGCGCTGGGAGCTAATCCAGCTGCAGCTTTGCAGTTTCTCCTCTTATCTACTACTCGATTAGCTGATTAAATGCAATTTAACATCCTTATCTTGTTCTATGAAATTTCCAACTAAACTCCCAGACAAGAAGTTTTATTATATCTAGAAGTGATTTGATAATCATCCAAACTTTGGGGTGTTCATCTGAAACAAGCCTTCAGACCTTTTAAGACTCTTTCGTTCTCATTTAAATTCATATTTTCCTGCAGAAATCATGATCTATATATGCCCTGCTTTATGATGGAGTTTTTCACACGAGGATTTTTTGATGCTTCATTTATCTGAAATTATTCCTTAAAGAAAAGTTACTGCAGGTGAGGTTTAAAAAAAATCAAATCATTCCCAAATTGGATTTCGTAGAGTATCCATGTCAAGAAAGAAATTATAATCCCCAGGGTACACAAAAATCAATGTACTTTGCTTTGTTCTCAAGAGAGTTCCACCTTAAAAGATATTTAATAAAACATCAAAGCTTCCCATTTCTTCAAAATTCCACATCAGATCCAAACATCTGATGCAATTAAACCAACAGTTAATTCCTACATGGAGATGATATACTTTTAAAGACATTTTCATGCGAGTGTTATTACACTCCCTGCTCCCTTCTCTCCCCACCCGCTTTGCTCTGTGTTAAGTGAAGAATGAAATCTCTAGCTTAGCTTCAAAATGGCAATTTTAAGTCTTAATGACCTTCACGTAGCACTTTTGAACATTACGTTAAAAAGATAAGCCTTTGAAAATTTTAAAATGTGGGTAAGTAGGAAATATTTGAATAAGTAATTATGAAGGCTAAAGAGAACAGTACTATGTATGAT
This sequence comes from Rafetus swinhoei, assembly GCA_019425775.1. Lineage (NCBI taxonomy): Eukaryota > Metazoa > Chordata > Testudines > Trionychidae > Rafetus > Rafetus swinhoei. The sequence continues at coordinate 232,552,813 of CM033437.1, forward strand.
CACCAGAGCAAATTCATAGAAATATATGGAGAGTCAGTCTAGTTTGTTGCATTTGTTATCAAACATTCTCTCTCCCCCAACATTCCCCACCCACCTCCAGAAAATGACCACCACCTTAGGATCTCTAATTAAAAATATGAAACTTTTGTCATGTATTTTTTTGCCAAGGACTTTAGCAGGGTTAACTAAACAAGATTTTAATCCTGACCTCCAGCAATGTCTGGTCCATGTTACTTCTTATAGTTTCCTCTATGTGTTCATTTGTTCTAAAAACCTTTTCAGAAAACACTGAACAGATGAAAAAGAAGAAAGAAAATTACAGTTAAGTTTAGGAAACTAATAATTTAGGAGTTCTATGCTTTTTCATTTTTAGATGCCGGATATGTAAATAAAAACCTAAACCAATAGGAGCACTATGTATTGTCAGATAACGTACGGAGAGATCATGTCTAAAAACTCCAGACTCCACTTCACAAATTTAAAAAAGCTCAACAACAAACAGGATGTCTTTAATAAGCTTAATTGTCTTGAACTATTTGAATCCAGCCCTCATACATGCAATTCCCCCGTAGATGAAACCTGAGCTATAGTTAGGTTTATGTGTATTTTTTAAAATAACTTTTTACTTTTAAAATATAGTAGACCAAATTCTTCGAAGGTAAAATATCAATGACTTTCCTGGCATTAAAGCAGGGATGAATGGGGGCCACTCTCTTATTTTACATTATTATTTCTATAAGTTTATCACTAACAATGTAGTTCCACGTGAGTCAGTTGACCTGCATCCATATATGCCAGCTGATGATCTTTTCAAACAATAGTTTTGAGACCTTTCTGAGTTGCATGTGAAAAATGCGTATTAGTAGATGTAAATTTTGCATGTATGGTTCTGGTTCCATGATTTCAACATGTGACCCTGAAACATTATTCATAATGGTGATAATTAATTGTGACAATGGGGCCTAACTTCAAAATGTATCAATCCAAACATCACTGAGTTTGGAGCTATTGAGAATATAGTTCTGGACCTGAATTTTGCAACCCTGGTAATAATTAGCATATTTATTCATTTTAATGTTTGCAGCAAATACACTGCTGCTGAAAATCCTAATTATAGACTTAGCAACAAAATACAGCATAATAGTTGTCTCCTTGTGGTCTGAACCAAATAAGTAAGGGCGTCTTCCAAGTAATTTCATTGGTTTACCCAGGCCTCTTTTAGCCTTCTCCACTGTATATCTGAGGATTGTAGAGGTGAGCTTATTTCATCACTCTTTGGAAGAAAAATGCAAAGCTAAAATCTGACTTCATTTGATTTACTCTGCAAGGCTGTTTTTTATTAAATATGTTTGACTGCTATCTCTAATTAAATGTAGAATTAATTTTGGCAAACTAACCACAGATGCAGTTTATGTTCAATTTTATCAGACAGATTTATTTATAAGCTGTCAACTTCTTGAAAGACTTCATTTTGGAGCAGTTTTAAATTGCTAACAGTAGCTGTAAATGGGGCTACTGTTCTCTTGAAGACTAAAGAAGAAGTATGCTATAAATGTCCATTCCATCTGTGAGGAATCATAAAACAATCACATTCCTTTATTTTTTTTCCTCCTTAGGACTTTTATTAAATTAGTTCAACTCAATTAAAAATAACTTCAAAAACATTTCAGGGCCTTTTGTTTCATGGAATACTTGGAACTCTCTGCACGGAACGTCACCCTTTTAACTAATCCCTTTTGCTAAATGGAGGAGAATAGTGGTATTGTGACTTCAGACAGTGCTTTCAAGGGTCTCTACTGTACCGAATTGAGGTCACTGCAAGACAATGCCCAACACCCAATAGCCATTCAAACATTCTTCACAACTCTATCAAACGTGTCTTTCTTTCTCTCTCTCGCTTTCTCTCGTGGCAAAATCAGAGGACAATGGAAAAAGCCTCCAGGACCATTTATGGTCACCATATTTGCACATGACAAAGTCTATTCTTCCTGGTTTGCCAATTCCCTGTTTAAAAAAAAAAAAAAAAAAAAGAATGAACCCTAGATAGATTTTCCCACCATTACAGTTGTTCAAACTTAGTTCAGATTTAAAAAGAAGAAAAAACCCCATGAAGGATAAGTGCTGTTTGAGAAGGCAGTTCCTTGTGTCCTTGCCAGTTTGGCATTAAATAAAAAATAGAAGCTAAATTGCAAGATTAAATATGCTACATTATAATCCATATATGCCTGACTGAGTATAAAATGTAGTGCAAAGTGGAAACAAGTGATAAAACAGGAGCTGCTATTCCTCATCTTATTGTGTCTGGCATTAACAATGTTATAAAATTTACCAGTTGTCTGAACAACAATGCATGAACCTCACATACACAATTTAGTTTTGGCGGGAAGGGTTTAACAGCTTCAACCACAAACAAAACAAAACAAAAATCAACTACTGCACATTTGTGTTAGTTAATGTCTGTTGCTCCTTCAGAAACAGTACACTTCGAAGTTTTTCGTCCTCAAACAATTGAGAGCAAGAGCGAGAGGTGCATTTTGCAAACTATGGTGAGGTCGGTGCCAGAATGATATTCATTTTAATTAAGAATGGGATTTTCAGGTCAATTACAGAAATGTAATATTCTTCACAATGAGAAGTGTTGTGAATGGAGATGTGCCACTGTGTGAAAAGGTTTGTATAGAACCACTACATGCTCTTAGACTTTCCCCAAACACACCCATGCACATCTTTTTGCAGTTAATCAGAATTAGCGTACCCCTGACATTGTAAGGGGAGCGGGGAAACCTGATCTGCAGATAGTTAAAGGACTGCTTTTTCTGTTTTACTCTTCATTAGCAAAATATTTCTGCTGCAAGTGGAATACCATGCACGGGACTCTAATTTACTTTTCCATCTCTCTTTCTGCGTTTTGAACCTTGGTGTTTTCATGGCATTAAATATCTGCAGATTTCCTATCTCCTGTCCCTGTGCATTAATGAAACTCAACCTCATGGCACAGATTTGGCTGATGGTAAGAAGTGCTCCAACACAGGAACACACTTCACTTCCTTCTCTCCTGTTCACACCTCTAGACTGGAAAATGAAATGCCAGTTGGTGCTCATAGACCTAAGCAATATGGAAGACTGATATCCTGAGGTCACTTTCAGATAGGTCCAAAAGATGTAAAGCTGTAGGCCACCACTCAAGCCACAATAAATGGGTATTCCATGCCAGTGGAAAATTAAAGAGCAAGGTCTCTCGATTAGAAACCAGTTTTGTCCAGGTACCAGTACAGTCAGACTACAATATTGCAGTGGGACTCTTGAGATATCTTACTTACAAAAATCCATCTGACTCTTGGGACCAAATTCTGCCTTCAGACATAAAGCCCTGATTCAGGAAAACACTTAATCGTGCACTTAAGTCCATCCTATTAAGGAAGACTCTTGAGCATGTGTTCAACATTAAGTGCTTTCCTCAGTATGGATGTTCATTTGACACAGAGCCAAAGTGATGCATGCTGAAATCAACAAGTGTTTAATGTTTCAGGACCCTCAAGATCTGTTTGGTATTGAGCTGCTAACCCACTTTGAGACCTATGGATGAAAAGTTCTACAGAAAGTGAAACGGTCTTATCATCACTACTTTTATAGTAGTACGCTATATTTAAAAAACAAGCACATTTTAGTTATGTGAGATTTCACTACAGAGTATGCAGTTTCAGACAAGTGGGGGGAGGAGAGAGAACACATTTTAATTTGAATTATAAATGGTGAGAATTAGCTAAATTCTACCAAATTCGAAAGCCAGTAAATTATGTCTAAACTTGTTTGCTACAGTTCACATGCACAAAAGCAAGCAAATGTATGAGCTACCTGACATGTAAGTGGAAATATCATGTGGGGCTTTCTGCATACAACTGATAGCCCACCCCAAACTACAAATTTAAAGGCAGGACTGTGAGTCCCTTTGAAAGCGCATCTCTATATGTTACTTTTGACCATTTCCTTTTTTTTTTAAATTAAGAAATTGTTACAGAATACCTATTAAGTGAAGAATAAAAGAACCTGACATATCATGCAAATACATGTTCACGCAATATTTAAAATGCATATTTACTGCATTGGCCACAATGTCTCTTTTGGAACTACTACACTTGCTAGGTAAATACACATTTAGACAATTTTAAGAACGTGTTTTACTTCAGAGATGTCACTTTTTATTCATAATTAACAGTGAGGCAATGTTTTGAAAGAGACAGACTTTACTTTCTATGCCATTCTGAAGTTCTACTTAGGGGATGCTCAAATTGCATTGAATTTTAAACCACATTAGGAAACCTTGGTCATATTTACTGGGCAAGTCAAGTCAACATATTTTTACATCTCCCTGGAATCCCCAAAAAAGTTCATTCACCAAAATGCAACTGCTTGCAGTAACAGTCTTGCTTGCTACCACTTTTCATGATTTGGATCATCCTAATGAGGCACTACATGAATGGAAGACTTCTTCACCTCACACTAACCCAGGCACTGGTGTCAGAGTTGCCTTCATTTTGAGTCTGAAACTTTGGAGAATCTAAGAAGCTTTGCAGACTTGCTCCCATCTCCAAACCCCAGGGCAAACAATGAAAAGAAAAGTGCAGGAAAAGGCAAAGTCTTGCCTGTGGCCTCCTGTTCTCCAGCTACCAGTGCTGGCTGGGCACAGGGAGAGGTTCCTTTCAAAGGCTGAAGCAAATCCTTCATTCAACTCCCATAGAACAAAAACGAAGAGCAGGAGGAATCTGAAAAAGAAAAGTCTACCAAGACTGCACAACCTACTTGACCCTCTTTATATATGGTTAAGCCAGTGGGCTCAATCTAGCATTATATGTTAATGGGAATGGTCAAAGCGAGACATGCTGAGCATCACAAACAAGAGCTGCTTTTTGCTATGTGTCTTTACCGTAATACACAAGTCTCAGCCTCATAGATTATGGACACCTATCCAGCCCTGGCCTCCCAGGTGTGCTTTGAAAGGCCCTAGCAACATTCAGTGCTGGACAGAGAGAGCAGCATTCTCAATGTATTCCTGCGGAATCTGATATTATTCAGATTACACTCTCAGTCAAGAGTTAATGTGAACCAGATTTGTACTCAATTTCACACATATTCAGAAAGAATCAGAGCTAGTTACACGTGGTCCAGACTGAGCCAAAAGGTGCAGCCTCAATCAAGACTACTGTTTTGACATATCCAAGAAAAGAAAGATGCTTTTCATTTATGATGAGGTTTGGGGAGTGAGAAGAGGCAGGTGAGAGAGGTGAAAGATGGGCATCCCTTAAAGTATCTCCCCTCTGTCCTCAGATTCCTTGCTATCTATATTGTACATCGTTAATGTAGCACCAAAACCAGCTGCTTGAATGGATGATACAAATGTACAGTCAGTGGTGATCTCTGGACCAAAATGTTAAGTTGCCTTCTGCAGCTGCACATATGTTGAATAATTAAGCTATTTCTGAACATGCCCCCCAGGCCTTTGCTAAGACTGTTATGCCTTTCAATCAGGTACAGATACTAGGCAGCCTCTCCAATTCTGCTACTTTGGGAGTGTGCACTATAGACTTGAGTTAGCACCCTGGGGAGTGCAAGAGAGTCTTTCTCTTTGATTTCAATGGGTTTTAGGCCTGGGCAGTGGGTACAAGAGGAAGGGGAAGACAATTGCCTTCACAAAGTGCCTAGCTGGCCATGCCCGCACGCCACCCCCTCCCCAATTCAGTGCTGTTCCCAAAGTGTGCCTGAGCTTCAGCCCCTCTGAGGTTGGGGCTGTGCCACCAGCTCTCTCAGAGCCGGGGGGGGGGGGGGAAGGGGCTGGGACCAGGCGCTTCCTGCCCTCCAGTTTTAGGGGGGCACCCTTCCTCCTTGTGATCTGGGGAAGGCTGGGGATCTGCACCTTCAACCCTTCCTATGCTCCTGCGGCTGGGGCCATGCCCCCTCTTGCTGGGTGAAGGGTGGTCGGCCCCTGCAGTGGGGTGGCTTGGCTCCCATGGGTAGCAGGGGGTGTGGCTGAGGATTTGCTTCCCACAACCCTAGATTCACCCACTGCCCATGACTAAGTCAGGGCCTATGTAAAGCTACTGTTCCACTTAAGGATTATTCCTATGAATGTCAAAAGTCGCACATGAAGGTGATGCACAGAACTAAAATGAAAGCAAATTTTGTTTTTGTTTTATTTTCTCTCTTCTCATGTGGCAAGGTTCCCCAATGGGAGAACAATCCGTAAATAAAGAATGTGGCAAGAGAAGTGGGATTTTAACTGACAAGTGCTGCCTATTCCGGAGCAAGGAGAAAAAATTGGAAGATGACAATGACTGAACTGCATCGCCATTAATTTGTTCCTAAAATAGTCACCAGTGAAGCCACTGAAATGTAGTGCATAAGTTCATCACCCTTTCGGGCTTTGCCTGAACACAAGATGAAGAGTCTTCACTTGTCCATTGTTATTATGGGATTCTGCTTCCTGTCCCACTGTCTATGGAAAATATAAAAATAAAATCTCTATAATATGCTATTTTGCTTAATGCTAATTTGCTACCTCGGTCATTTCCCACATAACTAAGTACAGTCAGAGAGGGACTAGGAAGATACCAAGCTCAAAACAAGGTAAGGGAACAAAACCAACAGACTGCATCCATGACAAAGTTACACTTTCACTGCAGTCACTGGGTGCCTTCAAGTTGCACAAACACAGCAAAGTGAAAGATAAAAAGAGGTCTTCCTAAATTATTGAGTCTTAAAAATATCATTCTGAAATGAACACAATATTATTTAGTTTAAAACAGCCCCAAGGCACTGCACTACCCATCATCCCAAAGGACACGCAAACACCTTTGTCTACTAGGTGCTACGTTTGTGCCTAAAGTACCAAAAAAGTACACATTTTGTGCATGGACTCCTACCCATTTAAAACGGATTATATCTGTTTAACTAGTAGAGGCACAAGCTAAAGCAGTATTAGCCAGGTCTAGATCAACACAAGAATTCCACACACATAAGCTGCAACAGTGTAACTAAAGGGGCATAAAACCACATTTTTAGTTATATTAGTACAACCATATATGCAGGCCTTAGAACCTTTTCTCCTTTATACCTCAGGTGACAGCATCTTCACATGCAAAATGGCACCAAAAATGGCACTGACAAGAGGATCATCAGAGAGAGAACACCTGGATGCTTCATTGTAATGCCACCTACACTGTGTTTGGAAGTGAAAGACACCTTGGGGGACTATGCCTTGTTTTCTTGTCAGTTTGCAAAAAACCAGTAGGCTTTCAAAAGACCTATACATTTGTCTGTGTTTCAGTATTTAAGGCCTGCTCCCTCAAGTTCATTCACGTGGTAGTCCATTACACCCACAGGAAGCTGGGCTGGAGTCATTTGGGCTCTATGCAGTGGGAGGGGGTCTTCCAACATCGATGCTTTTGCCTTAGTTTGTAAGGACATGTTTGTCAGTTTCTTCTTGGAATCATGAAGAACTTCTACTTGGCTGCTTGCTTTGGTGATACAGAAAAGTGTTGCTATCTAGTGTGAAATAATCCAAATAACTTTTGGAAGCACTTTATGTTTCCAGAAAATATCAATTTACGGATGTCCTTATAAATTAATGTGATTCCCTACAGATAAAACACATGCAACCATAAGTCCTTTTAATAACAAAAAGAGGATACCTGAATATAAATATAAAGATGCTATATTAATGCAATGCTTTATTTTTTATGGGAACAGTTTAGTTTTTCACTGTCCTTCCAGCTACAAATGGCCATGTGATATTGCGAGAAAAGTGTCATATGCTTTCAAAAGGGCTGAGAGTGTGCTTTAGGCATCATATTTGAAAGCAAATCATCGGAAGCAAGGAAATTGACATTTAGAGAGAGAAAAAATTACATGACATTGAAATATCTGAACTAGAGTGGTAAGAGCTGGCAAAAAAATAAAATCACTTGACAAATAAGATTGCTGAAGATTTGTTTTGTTTTACAAACCGTTAGCAAGTCTAAAAAAAGCCATTGGCATTTCATGAAAGAGCAAATATTACACCCACAAAAATATACTGAATGAGCATTATTAAGGTTGCAAAGTCTAACACTCAAAAGTTAGGAAATGCCAAAATGAAGTTTGCCTTTACAACCCTTCAGCTACCCTTTTGTCCCTGATGCTATCAGCTCAGGTGGTTTCCTCTTCCAGTGTTCCTGGGCAGCAGCAGAGAGGTGAATCAGAGCATAAGGAAAGCCAGGCGAGGCTTCCTGAACTTAGTTCTGGTGCTCTGCTCCATCCTGGCCCATAACAGCTGGAGCAATAGTTACAGAGAAAGTCTGTTTCATCCCTGTAACCCTGGTCTGGGCCATGCTCAACTGGTCTGTGGGAATAGCACATGCGCAATCTGGGCAGATATAGGAACTTTGAGGCAATGAAGCATTACACCCAGTAGGGAACTTACTGTCAGAAATTGCCAGTTTGTTGAAACAAACTTTGCAAAGAAATGCATGGGTTCTCAGCAAGACTTTTGTTGGGAAAGTTTTTTAGGCGTAGAATGGAATTTTTGATGAAAATTTGATGCAATGCCACCCCATGGTTAAGGGTCTCAGCTGAGGTATGTTAGATCCAACTTCAAATCTCTGTTCCATCAATTTAGAGCAGGGACTTGAACCAAGGTCTTCTGTGTTTAACTCACACCTCACCCCAGAAGAAAAGGACAATAAAGAAGTCTTCCAAGGAGGCAAGAGTGGCTGAAGAGAAAGTGGCCAATCAGAGGCCAGGAAGGCCTACAAAAGGGAGCTGAAAAACAGAGTTGCAGTCACTGTCTCTGGAGTCTTCAGGGTGTACAGACGGTGAAGCTGGCAGGCTGGCTGGCCAGGGAAGCTGTCTCTAGGAGGGAAAGCTCTGGAGGCCCCACTCTCATCCAGATTCAAAGTCAGACTAACAAGGGATATTACAGAGGGCACTGAGGTGGGCCCTGTTAAGGGTGTACCTCGGAAGAGGTTTTGAATGATTCGTGCCAGGCTGTGAGAGTTGGCCAGAGAGCTGACTAGCCGAAAAGGCAGATAAACTCAGACAGTACAGGCACATACATTTGGCCAGACAGGGTGCTCACAAGAGGCAAGTGCCACCCCATTATACAGGGACTTAACCACCAGGCTAAAGAGTCAGCCTTTTCAGCCACAGGAATATTTAATTACCTATGCCAAATAGAATATCCCCAAGAGGAGAAATCTATAGCTTAGCTTCAAGCCCTGTTCCCAATCAGGCAGAATAGGGAATTGAACCACATATGCTGAGGCTACAACTCCTTTCACAAAACAGAATTCTTCTTTTCCAGTCAGTTCTATGAAGCATAATCAGTGATTCTAAGGGGATGGTGCAAGCATGGTCTGGTGAGCACCAGGAGCTATGAGAGGATCGAGCATGCTCAGCAAGAGCAGAATCTTCAGAGATTTTAGCTGTACAAAATGCAAGTGCCAAACTTGAAGCCCCTGATAAAAAATACTCCTTTTCTTTGTAACACAGGCACAATTTACTTTTCTCTAGCCTTGTTCTTGGAAATGCCTCAGCTGTTTTGGAAAATTTCCACCTGAACAGCTACAATTTTGGAATGTTATAAGCAACTAAGAACAGGTATTAAAGTGCCAGGCAGATAGATGGTATCACCAGTCCTCCCTTAAAGTTGTATTTACATCAGTAGCACTCCACTGAAGTCACTATAATTATATAGCCCTTTATAGAATAGGGATTCATTATTATATATAATTTAAGAACAGCATTTAACAACAATTCTTTTTTAAGTATATCTTTACAAATTGTCGTTCTAGCCTCACACTTTGTACATCTCTCTCTCTCTCTCTCTCTCAACGTATCCTGTGGAACAGAGTGACATCATTACATCACTCTACATCACACAGGCTCCACCCTTCCACAAGCTCCCTGCCTCGGATACTACTCTGACCTTAGCAGACCAGGCCCCCTTTGCCTGGCACTGCAGCCTCACCCTCCCACTTCCCCTGTGGAGCACCAGTGCTGGCTTCCCATATGGGGAAGAGGGAAGGAAGAGAAAGCTCCGAGCCTGGCTGCGTGAAGAAGCAGCGCTTCCCCTCCCAGGCTGAAGGAACAGCAGCATTTTAGCACACTGTCTGGAGCCTTTCCCTGCGCTCACATTGGCCAGATTCCATATAATGGGAACAGCGGGAGGCCAAGGCTGGGACCGGCCTGGAGCCCAAAGACAAGTAAGTGCCCCCTGCTCCCTCATGCCCAGACCTGCACGCCCAGTTCCTCATTCAACCCCCTGCCAAGACCCTCCCCCCAGCCAGACATGCTTCCCCCAGATTGCTCCTGCTCCATACCTCCCACCCAGACCTTTTACCCTCAGCCCCTCCTGCACCCCATCTCCTGCCCTCCCATCCCTATCCCACTCACTGGCAGCCCAGTCCCACACACTGAACACCTCATTTTTAGCCCCTCCCTAGAGCCTAGGGGGCCCAAAAATCCACTAACCCTGGAAACCCAAAAGAGTTAATCTGGCCTGAGGCCTTGAGCCTCATACCTCTCCTCCCTGGGGCTGCAGCACCAGGGCAGTGAGGTGTTTCAGTTGGGGGCCACATCAAGCCACCAGGGTTGGGGGGTTTTTGGAGCAGCTTTTTTTCCCTCTTCTCACTTGTGTGCTTCCCAACTGATTTTTCTGTGGGTCAGTGGCCCCGACCCAAAAAAGGTTCTCCACCCCTGCCATTAATAAAGACAATGTTGAAAGCTTTTTGTGTTGGACATAATGTTTTACTTTATTTAAAATGAAACCTGGCCAACAAGGCCCCAATTGGGGCTCAGCACCCATCTGGCCGCAGCGTCCTGTCCCTAGCTCCGGCCCTAGGGCAAGCCCTGTGGTCCAGCCCCCATTTGGCCAAAAAAGGCCTGGTGGTGGTCCCCCTTCCTTCTACGGCACGAGTAGGAGGTGAGGCTACTATTCAGCTGTGGCAGACAGAGGGGTGTTGGGGAGCGTAGAGAGCAGGGGGCGTAGCCCCTAGCATTTACATAAAAACATAATTATCAACTGCTATAACAGTTACTATCCTAGATTATATTCCCCTTATCCTACACACACAACAGAAGTCATACAGAATTATGTAAAAAAATTGCATAACGAAAGTTCAGAACAGACAAACTTGCTTATACTGGAAATGTTTACAATGAAAGACTTGAATGAAATTTGCCAAAGGATTCACCAAGAGTTGTGAGTTCTTAGTGAACTAACACTGTGTTCTGATTAACTCCTAAGTAGGCAAAACTTGACAACTTTGAGATTCAGGTATATTCAAATAATCTTTTTGACACTTTCACAATGAAAAAAGTGAAAATAAACAAAAGCAAAAAAAGCAAAACTAAGATTTTAAAAATTGTTGTTAATTTTTAGTACTACTACTACTACTAACAGAATGTTTTTAAATAAGATTTTTAAAGTGCCGTTTAAGCAGAAAAATAACCTGTTTTCATTCAAATATTGCTAAAAAAAAAAGAAGAAAGGGGAAAATAGAAGTTACATGACAGAGAAGGGTAAAACTGTTTCTCTAAATAGACTGTTTTCCAACATTTACAACAAGCTTTGAAAGCTCTTTAATGTTAATGGAGAAATAAGAAGTAGGAAAAACTGGCCAATAGAGAAAAATAGAGAGGAACAGTAAAAGAAATAAAAGATGACCAGTTGGAAGTAAAATAAAATTCATGTAGCTGCAATGAATTCTTTCCCCAATGTGTTTTTCCCTTTAGCTATCTTCAGTAAAACACCTGTCGTATGTGACAAGTTTTGCCGTTACAGCGTCAGCACAGGGGTGTTTGCTTCTGTCGTGGCCATCAGCAGCCACATTATTTTGCCGGTTGAAATTAAAAATGGGTTAGGACTATTGGGGAGAGAGAGGTCGGGGTGGAGTAGAGGGAGTTCACAGATAAAAGACAAGGGAGTTCTTAAGTAGCAGTTGCACTGTAAGTTCAATGTTTAATAAAGACTGTGGCATCTTATTAAAAACTTGTGACAAGTGTTCTATTTTAAAGCAACTACACAATCGTATTTGCTTTCCCAATTCCCTGTCTTGAGGCTAACTAAATGAAGTCCTGGATTTTTCCTTCTCTCAGAGTTCATGCACTCCTGCTACTTAGTTTCTAGCTGAGTTCAAAGTCCTCCATTTGTGACACCAGTTTGCTTCGGTGAAATTGACTGCAGTGTCCAAACAAGATGACTACAGGCAGTGGCAAGTTACGGCCAGATCCTCTGGGTGTGAAAATCAAGGCTACAAGCGGTCTCTGAGGCTATGTCTACACTACAGGGGTTTTCCAGGATACCGGAGGTATCTCGGAAAAACTCTGCCGTGTCCAAGGAACGCATCTGCTCTTCCACTTTTTTTTGCAGGAAAGCAGATGCGCTTTTTCGGAAGCCCTGTCTTCCTCCTCCCATGACGAAGAAGGGCTCTTCCAAAAAAGGAGTTTTTTCTGAAATTTGTCCTAGTGTAGACGGGCCAAATTTCAGAAAATCGTCTTCTGACAAAACTATCGGAAAAAGGTACACAGATTGTGGAGCGCAATTTGTGTACCTTTTGCCAATAAATCATTGTAGTCTAGACATAGCCTGAATCACTCTTCTTTGTACATTACAAAATGCTGGCCCACATCTCAGGAAACCACTACCGTCACCAGCACAACGCTACCCACTTCCTTATAAAAATGTATATCTAAATCCAACCCTTCTTACCTGTGAAGACCAGATGGGATGCATGTTTTTAAGATCTAATCCAGAAGAAGTCAAAATAATAAATGCATTAAATTCTATTTGCCTTAGAAAATGAAGAAGCGAAGGCATTTTACAATGATCTGAACCTATGATTCCATGGTCTCTAAGTATCAAAACTGATGCTTAGCAGTGCAGGACATTTTGCAGAAAATAAGGGCAATATCTATAGTGTTTTAATTACTAGTATCATATGCACTGCAGTTTACCTGTTTGTTGTTATTCTGCCAGAGCACAATGAATTAAATCAAAGGAAAATATTTGGGAGAAACAAAAACAAACACAGAGAACCCTCTGAGAAAATACCAAGGATCCTGGAAGAAATAACTATTAATTGAGGAATGCCTAGCTGGTTGGATCCATCTAGGCTCACAAGATTTAGTCTTCCAAGGCCCAGACCTAGGATCAAAGGGAACGAAAACTCCATAGTTCCTAGCATAAGCAGGAGGAGGGGCTGAGCAGCAGCGTATGGAGAAGAGTATCTGACAACAGATCCACAGAGCCTGTGAATCTGTCACTCCCAGTCCAGGAGGTTCTCTTGTCTATGCCAGGAGCAAAAGTTCTGGGATGAGTAGAACTTACCCAAAACTTGCAAGGGAAGAATAAAGTTTGTTAAGAAACAAATAGATAGGCCTATGGTCATTTTATCCCTTTAGTCTGCTTGCTTATGTACCTGTGGGTGAATAACTAATGCTTTGTTTTGGAGAAGCTACTTTTGAGTTATTCTAAACAGCGGCCGGTCACAGGAAGAGCTTACAGGTGCCAAACACCTGTTGTGTAGAGCCTGTTGTGTTCAACATGGTTGGAAAACATGGAACTGCCCCCAGAGATCCAGTGCCAGAGTAGCTGGACCACAGGGTTGCTCTTGAGAGAGGTGAAGCAAGAAAAACTGGTCACCTGAAGCACGTACTCAAGTGGGACTAACAGGATTCTGGAGCTTCAGGGGGTAGCCGAGTTAGTCTGTTACAGAAAAAAAAAACAATAAATGGTCTGGTAGCACTTTATAGACTAACAAAACATGTAGATGGTATCATGAGCTTCCGTGGGCACAGCCCCCTTCTTCAGATGACCGGAGTTATGAGTTGGGGATATGAAAACTCGAAATAAATAGGAGAGGGGAAGGGAGCGGGGAGAAAAAGAAAAAGGGAGGGGGTGGGAGACAGAGCATCATTAAGTATCTGGAGAATGGGTACTTAAACCTAAGCAGGATTCTGGAGTGCACCTCACCCTGTAAATTGAGACTAAGAAAGACACTGTAAAGGATCACTGAACTAGTGTAGACCCAAAAAAAGGAATGAAACTCTTCTGAAGTCCAAAAATGTGAGTTAGCTTTTCTTTTTTTATACACATTGAACCTCCCTGGTCTGGCACCATGGGGACCTGACTTGTCCCAAATGAGAGAATTTGCCGGACCAGGGGAAGTCTCCTGCCACCAGCCCCCAAATCCCAGCAGGCACACTGCCGCACCCTCCTTCACCCCCAACCTGGCTGAGCTGCTTGATCAGCTGCTGCCAGCTTCCTGGGCAGCAATAGGTTCCAGCTCCTGCCACGGGGCTCTGGCACCGTGCATCCGGGGACAGCCATGGGGCTCCGGCCCAGGGCCTGAGTTCTAAGGGGCTGTTGTGGGGCTCCTGCCCCATGCTGCTCTGGGGCTCAACTCCAGCCCCAAGCTCCCAGGAGCTGGTGCCCTGGCCCCACATTCCTGGAGAGTGCCAGCATACTCCAGCCTCACGCTGTTGAGGAGCTGCGGCCTCAGCCCCGAGCTCCCAGGGGCTGCCATGGGACTCAAGCCCCACACCGACCCAGGCTGCTGGGGGACTCTGGCCTGGTCCCATGCTTCCACGGGCTGCTGGAGCCTGCTGCGGGGCTCCAGCCCCAGTCTTGCACTGCCCCCAGTAGGGCTGCCGATCCTGTTGCCCTGGCTGGCCTTCTTGTCCTTAGACTCCTGGGATCTCTGGTCCAGGAGCATCCATGGTCCTGCTGGATGTTGCCAGACCAAAATGCCGGTTTTTGGAGGTACAACCTGTCGAGTTTATGCACCTCCGGACTTTCAAGTTTTAATGGAAGCAGAACGTCAGACCCAAACACTCCCAGATGTTGAACAGGTTCTAACCCAGGCCTGCATGTGGCAGGTTTGACCCATCTTTAAAGTAAGCCAATCCAATACATCAGATGTGAAGCATTTCATACTTTGATGGTGTTAAGAAAACCAACCTTGAACTTTGTGGCTAGGCATTTGAACTGACGTAGTTTTAAGGTCAGTTCCTATCTCTCCTTCTCACACGCCTTTGGCTGAAGCTTCAGAATTAGTGGAGCCTGTGAGATATAATCCACAGAACAATGGCTGCAGCCACCACCTTTTCTGCAAACACCCCCTCTTTTATTACGTAAGAGCCTTAAACGAGGTTTGTTCCAGACTATTAACCTATGACAAAAGACGGCAGAGTTAAGATTTCACTGACACAGAGAACAAAGGAAAAGAAAGGGTGTGACAATTGCGATGACAAGGTTGCCTTAGTAGTTTGTGGTGTATGAAATGAAATTAAAATACAGTTTCTGAAAAATCTCTCTGGATAACACAGGTAGGGTGCTATGAGCAAGCCTCTTTGGTTGAGCCCATCAAAACAGGATTTAAGTTCAAGAGACCTCATTGAGGGCCCAACTCTGTGCAGTACTATCCATAATGTAAACTGTAACACAGGTGTGCATGATGCTTTGCAGACAGATCAACTGTATCTGCTTGCCACAAAGAGCTATATTCTGAGACTACTACTTCTCTAAAAACCATGCAAAAAAAAATATTAAGCCACAGTGGCATTCGCTCAGATTTTATCTACAGTACAAATAACCAGAACTAGTTAAGTGACATTTACATCACAACCTGATCTTTCATGCTAGACAGCATCAATCCATTTTTTAATGGAGTTCCAAAATCACCCCACAGCTCAGGTAAAGTACTAACATTTTTTTATAGTCCAGAATTAAAGCAGTTCAAATCTCCTCATTCCACAATGTTAGAGAAAGGAGGATTGAAATTAGATCCAGAGATGGGGGATTGTTTTTGTACCTACTGTTGGAAGCTCAGGCTTGAACACAAACATCACCTTCTGTCAGAGGAGTTTCATTACAGGGGCTGTGGCTTACCCACCGTTGACACTCATTTGGCACAAGTGTTTTAATGCATTTCCTTCTATGTAGTTTAACTTAAAAACTGCACACAAAACCATAAGGAGTTTTGTGTCTAGGTTCCCTCCCTAAAGTTCCCTGCCTTAGCTTCTGGTCAGCACAGATCCATCTATGCATTCATTCTTCCTTCTTTATGCTGAGCCTTCATAAGCTGAGATATTTCTAATTACCACCCAACTGGTAGTGCCTCTGAACCCTGACTGGGAATTAACCTCTGAAGCCCTAGGCCTTTATCTACTAGTGGGACCTCCTGCTAGGGATGCCATGGACTGTGGGATGAATCACAGCTTTGGGATTCCCTCTAGGGGGCACCACAACACCAATACACCCTGTCACATCTCCTGAGGTTCAATATCAAAGTTCACACAGTATACCATTGCATGTTTCTGCTGAATAAACAGTATTATCGCACCATAGTGGGAGTATGGTAGCAAGTGGAAAGACAAAACGAGACCAAAAAAACCCCAAAAAACCACTACCAACCAGCTGTAGTGAACACAGAATATAATACTACATTGTTTTCTTTTGCAAGCATCTAGAACAGAATATTTTGTGGGGGTCAATCCAAATTAAAAAAAAAGAAGAAGAAAAATTTAAATGTGAGAGTCTGGGTTGTTTTTTAAGTTTTTGTTTGGAAACATAATATAGCGATGCATTTACTAGCTGCTGTGATTATCAAACAGACCCTGACAATTAACAGAGAGACTGTGAAAATGAAAGAAGTAAGAAAAATGGAAATGAATCACAGCTCTGCCATAGCAAGAGACAGATTTTTCTCAAAAAAGATGGACTAGAATGGATAGTATTCCAATACACTACATATTAATGAAATGAATTAGCAATGTTACTATTATCCCATATGGTTAGTCACGTTTGACAAAAAAACACCCCAAAACAACCCTCCTTACAGCTCTCTGAGACACTGTTTTGACATCATGTTTCTGTGCAGCGCTCAGCATAATGAGATCCTGGTTCCTGACTGGTGTGCCTAGGCACTACTGCAATACAAATGATAATCAAGTCAAAGCAAATAGGCCTTTTGCAGGAGAGCTGCCCACAGTCACTCTGACATGACCGGATTGTAGCCAATGGAACCATGTAATACTTACATCAACACAGCAGTGGAAAAGAATGACCATTCTGTAGTGCTCCATGAAACACAAGACTCGCAGACTCTATCTGCCATATACATCTGTGAGGTCTCCTCTCCTTGGGGCAGCAGAACTGCCCTGATTCCACCTAATTGGACCTAGTGGCCAAAACTTTCAAAAACAGACACCTAAAGTTAGGCTCCTAACTGCATCATTAAGCATGATTTTTCAAAAGCGCTGAATCCCAGCAACTTCCACTGAAGTCAGGTTGCTTATTTAAAGAGCTACATATGGACTTAGGAGACTGACTTTAGGGACCCGTTTTTTAAAACCTCAGCCTGTGTGCTCAGAGTTGGACATTGCTTTGGACATGTATTTTATTCTGTTTTGAAAAATGATATTGTGTGTCCCATTAACAGACATTTCTCTGATAAAACCTCACTTCAATTTTTCAAATGTTTAAAACTCTGTAGACTGCTCAAAAGATCTCTTCGCTTTTCCTGGTCAGATAAATATACTGCAACATTTTCAGTAAACACCTTGCTTCATTGCTGAGTATCTTTCAATGATTAAGAGAAAGGACATTATCATTTCAGTATTACGGAATGTGATTAGCCAATGACTCTGAACAGGTATTCAGTGATCTCGGAACTCCATACCATAACTATGATTTTACCTTAGCAATCCTGTCATAACAGACCTCTTGAGGGCCTGACAAAAATTCAGTGGTTATATAGGAGACCTCCATCAGCACAGTCACTCTGTTTCATCATTGTCTTTCCCCCCAGGTCCTCCCACACTTTACATAGTGGCTCTATGTCAGTGTTTCTTAAACTTTTTAAGACCGAGGAACACCAAACAATAATTTTTTTTATGAGGAACACCAAGGATTTTTTGTTGAGAAAAAAAAGTCAGGGGGAAAAAGGGTCGGGGGAAAGTTATTGAGGAAAAAAAAAAAAGGTTGCCTGAACCTTTAATGGTGGCCATTTTGAATTCTGTTGTGCTCCGCGGCACACCTCTGACTGCTCTATGTAATACCTGCATCCACACAGCAGTGGAAAAGAACAACCACTCGGTAGTGCTTCATGATACACAGGATGTGCTGACTGCATTTGCTGTGCCTCTTTGAAGCGATCTTATAATAATAATAATAAAAGAAATGAAAGAGAAACAAACTCCAATAACCGAGTGTGCCATCATCTCCTATGCACTCATTCTCAAACCTAGAGGAAATGTCAATGGGCGGTTTGGTAGGGCCAAATATTGCAGTTGCAACTCAAGCCACAATGCTGGAAAGTTTGACACTAAAAATTATCACGCTTCTTACAATTGGACACGGACTTCCAATACGGAGGCAATAAATGAACAGTTTACTGATTTACTGGAATTACCCTCGACATATAGCCACCCCCGAAATATCATTAAACCATAGTGCATACAGTTGTAAACAACAAGCATCAAGTAACTGGCCAGCAAAAACCCAGGAGCAGTTGGGAGGAACCATTTCTGGCAGTGGTGCAAAGAACCATGCCCTTGTAGATATGCATTTTCCAAAGAGGCTTAATGTGGATGAGCTCAGATTAAGACAGAGCACACTGGCTTATCTTGAGTATTTCCCCACACAACAGTTAGTTTCTAAGCTCTTCACCTTGTTACAACACGCTACAGTTTTTGCTGTGGTCTTGTTTGTGAAACAGCAGAAGTCATCGACTACTATTGTTTGATACATTTAATTCTATGATATTTGACTGCATTATGATTGTGGTTTTAAAAATCACAATAATTTGTAATGCTCTAGCTAGTGTCAGATAAACTGGGAGTCCATATGATGGAAGAAACCCCACACTGGTTGCATATGAGCTGAAGGCCAGCAATTTTTTTTCAGAGGTGCCTATCACTGCGCTTCTCCTCTCTCCCTTTAGGCTGAAAATTTCAAAATGCCAATGATTAATTACAATTAGAGAAATTATATCCAAACACCCTTTGGTGGATTGCTAAATTCTGAAGTTTACCCTTATCCTGTAATATAGAAAACTATAACCAGGCTTTCTAATCACCCCAAACTTTGGAAAAAGTTAATCAGGATTTATACTTCATTCATCAGGTCCATCTCTAGTATATATATATATATATATATATATATATATATACAAAAAAAACCCAGAGAAACCATGCATATCTTTCTATGCCTCTGCAACACCTCTGCTGAGATGGAAAAATCTTCCTTGAAAGGAGTATCACTATATGTAATATTAGTCAGGATCTAGTTATGCTTCAGTGTTGAAATATCTGTGCTTTGCCTTAATTGTTTCCCTTAATAATATCTATTTTTTGCATACTTCATCCTGCAGGAAAACAAAGAGTGGAGCTGAATCATTTAAATGTGTGTGTGCGCGCATGCATGTGTTTTTAAGCATTCACCAAGTCCATACTGTATCTGTTTTTTATGAAGGGGTGCATTTGTTTATAAACAATAGCACTTGTAGATATGTGATTTGGGTTTTGGAATCTCACACACTGCAATATAAGTTGATCATTACATTGATAGATATTTTTTCCTTCATCTCTATGAGCAGGACTGCAAAACTACCCAGTAGCATTCTGAGGAATTTTTGGCTTGCTCCTAAACATCAGGAATTGATCACTCCTGCAGACAGGATACTTGAGGGGCCAAATGATCCAGACCTGATGGACCAAACGATTTGATCTGGAAAGGCAAATCTTATGTTTCTATATTTTATATTGGGTAGAAAAAGAAGTAAACAATGTGCAGTATAAACAGCTCAATGGCTCCAGTTGCTAGTATGAGTTCGACACTGGTGCCTAGAATCAAATAATGGTTTTCTGTGTGTTATGAATGGCAGCATGGTGTATTTCATAGGTATAAACTACTTCTTACTCCTACTCAAGCCCCATGAAACTGAGATCTTGTACCACCTCAAGCAAGCCTAAAGAGAAAACAGATAAGAAGAATAAAACAAGAAATGCAATCTCTTCCATCTCTGTACAAACTTACTACGTCACATCGGGTTTTGTCATTGATCATCTCTAGGATTTTGTAGCTGAATAATTGCTCTTTGTTTCAGAAATCGGGCACTTTCAATAGAAAACACCAGTTCACTGATGTTATGAAAGTGAAATATCTGAAGCTTTTTTTTTTTTTAATTTGCACCTGGGTAGGATGAACAATTTCTGGTTTCTTGTTCATGAGTATTTTTCCCGACTAAACTGTACGCTGACTATTCATTTTAGCCTGAAGGTGGCCTAAAAATAATCTATATATGGCAGAGAGAGTAGATAGTATATATGGTGATGTGTACTACATGTAAAGGAAAACCAGCTTGGCTGTCCCAGAACACTAGCAGTGGCTGTGAGGACAAATGCCGACCACTGTCATAATAGCTATTATTTATAGAATGTTTTACACATTCAGAGGACAGTACAGACATTAATTTTTTTCTCTGAACCTTTGTAGGTAAATATTCTAATCCCCATTTTAGCTATGGGGAAACTGAGGCTGAATGTTGAAGTGACTTGCCCAAAGATGGACTACAAGTCCGTGGCTGAGCCACCATTAGAACTTAGAAGGCACTTTCCTGTCAAATTCATGTGAACTGTTATTAAGTTTTTTAAATGTAAAGGGTCTGGTTGACATACCACAGACAGGAGGACAGAATTATGTGGATGGTTTTAAAGGCACACTTCTTTTGTACATTGTTTTTAAAAAACCACATAACATTCACAAAAAGGTACTTTTTAACATAAGCAAAGCAGGAGCTTCTTATAACAGGCAGGAGTATTCACTGCTTTGTACAAGTAGGAGACAGAGCTCAGTCACTTCTCTGAAAAAAAAGCGTCAACTTGCAGTCCCCAAAAGAAAGACACTGAAAGGAGTTACGGCTTCTTTAACTTAAAAGGAGCCAAGACCTTCACAGGAAGGAAGGACAAAGCTAAGACTGCTGAGAAAAGAAAAGAATTGAAAACAATTAGTGTGTTGATGTCAGCTTAAAGAGGGTCACTGCAAGATCAGCCTTCCCTGCATCTGTTCTTTAATTAAAAAGAGAAAGATGGCAATGTCCACTACTCATCACTATGGTAACATTCAAATATCATACAACTTGGTCTGGCTACCCACTCGCTGCTGAGTGAGATTAGCTGAGCTGCAGAACAGGTAAAAATTCAAGAGAAGGTTGATGAAACTTGTCAAGAGTATAGTAATGTGTGACAAACATATTCTCTATTGAATAAGCCTCAAAGGGAGTTTTAAACCAAATCAAAATCGACAGAGAGTGTATGTGTGTTGTGTGCGGTGTACAAAGTAAACCAGAAATAATGACAGGAACATGCCAAGGATGAAAACAACAAATGTCATGTCAGGAAAAGGGTGAATCAGGAGGAAGAGAAGAGATTAAAAAATGTTTTCAACAGATTTCCATTGTGCTTATATACCAGTTGTCTTCAGTGTCTGTTGCCTTTGTGCTGTAGGACTCTCTGAGCCTGCACCTGCACTGATTGCTTATTAATCTTTGTTGCTGACTTAAATTGCTATGAAAAATATTTTTCAAAGTCGTTTTTCCACTTGTTCTAATAATGATTATCGTATCCCCTTAGTTAATCATAGTTTTTCCCCTCCATATCCTCCATGAGTTTTCTATTTCCTCTCAAAATACTTTTTCAGAACCGTCAAGAGAATGGTGCGCAAAGAGCGTTGTCAATGTTGCTTTCAGTATTTATTAGATTGTAATTTTTTCCCAACTGTAGCAATAAAACTAAAATACGCACATAACAGACCCCCAAAATGTATGAATATAGCAGTTAGAGATAGAAACCGTCTATCTTTAAACCTTCTCACATCATCCGCAATGTCAGGATAGAGTCCATGTTACATTTGAGGCATCACTATTAAAAAGTGTCTTCAATAATAGGAGTTTTGGGTAAACCAGGAATACAGAATCAAGTCCATTATAGGGAAACCCACTATAGACACTTATTTGTACTTACATTTTCATATTTTCAAAGCTCTGGCACTGCAATAATATTATTATCAGGGTGTATGTTACTTTATTATGGTGTATGAACACACACAAATTCTCTCCCCCTACTTAAAGCGAGCCTGTTCTCTTACAAATTACCTTTAAGGTTCCATCACATCAGAGAGAACCATGGACCACTGAGGTCATGTCTGAGGAGTAAACACAGAATAGGCATGCCATAAAAAAATCCTAGTAACATAAATGTTTTTAATGATATCTTTAAACATTGGGTGTTCTTTAAAAGATCTGTGCTAGGAATGGTTTTGGGAAAATTTTATGTACTGTGTTATGCGGAGCTCAGGACTAGATCAGAGGTTCTCAACCAGGGATACATTTTTCCTTTGGGGTAGACAGAGGTCTTCCAGAGGGTACATCAAAGATATCATCTAGATAGTTGCCTACTTTTAAAACAGGCTATATAAAAAGTACTAGTGAAGTCAGTACAGACTAAAATGTCATAGAGATAATGAATTGTTTATACTGTTTTATATACCAAGCACTGCAATGCAAGGAACAATATTTACATTCCAATTTATTTATTTTGAAATTGTATGGTAAAAATGAGAAAGTCAGCAATTTTTCATTAATATGTGCTGTGACACTTTCTATTTTTATGTCTGATTTTGTAAGCAGGTAGTTTGTAAGTAGGGTTCCCAGGTGTCTGGTTTTGAACTGGACAGTCCGTTTTTTGAGCTTTCTGTCTGGGAAACAAATTGAGAAACAAATTTTCTAATTAAGAAAGTTTTATTATCATCATGAGTATCAGTACGTAGTTGCATACTGCCTGGCTGGTAGACATGCTCACACTGCGTGAGCATGTCTACCAGCCAGGCAGTATGCAATTACACAGTGGAGAGGAGGGGGATGCAGGCGGGGCAGGTATGGAATCCCCGGGGCTGGACTTGCCCGTGCACTCCACTGGGACCATGCGCAGGACGGGCAGCACCCCAGGATCTGCATGCGCCCGGGCCAGCCCTGCTTCCCACTCACCGGTTCTCCCCCTCCCCCCCATCCCTGCCAGCCCCGCTCCCCCCAACTACCTCCCGGCCAGCCCTCCTTCCTGCCAGCCGGTTCCCCCTCCCCAATCTCCCCAGCCAGCCCCGCTCCCCTCCTTCCCCGACTCCCTCCCAGCCAGCCCCACTCCCGGCCAGTTCCCCCCAGCCAGTTCTACTTCCCCCCAATACCCTCCCGGCCAGCCCTGCTTCCCGCCAACCATTCCCCCCCACCCCATCTGAGATCAACTGTGTCCGGTATTTTTTTGAAATCATCTGGTAACCCTATTTGTAAGTGAGGTGAAACTTTGGGGGTATACAAGACAAGCCAGACTCCTCAAAGGGGTACTGTAGTCTGGAAAGGTTGAGAGCCACTAGACTAGATGATCACAATTGTTTCTTATGGTCTTAGAATCTATGAACTTGTGCCCAGCCTCTCTTATCTTAGAGCTTTTTTAGCTCCTTATCTCTGCTCCTCTAGTGACCTCTTGGATCTAAACCCAGATTAATTCACCTTTCTTAACTGTAGCTATTGTAATACATGTAATCATCAACATAAATCTTTTATTCTTAAGACTGCATATGTCGTAACATGACTGAGGGTCTCTGACCTTCAAAAAAAGTCTGGGCCATCAGAACTGGAAACAACATTTAGTTTAACATACTCATCTTTGTACAAAGGGCTGCACTAACCATAAAGCCTTACTTTCTGCAGGCCTGGTGACTCTCATTCAGATATATCACCTAATGTTATGAATGCAGTAACAATTGCACCACATTGGCAGGGATTGGCGAGAAAAGCCTGAGGCAGTTAGGTACCTAGTTCCCATTGAAATAACTGGACCCTTTACTCCCCTCAGGTCCTTTGAAAATACCAACCATTGTGTATATAGAGATACAACGAGTAGAAAAAAGCCCCACACAATCTGACTCTGACTTTCAGAAATTAAGAGACACTGGGACTACAAAACCAAGAGAGAAATTCTAGCCACACTAAAGTTAAAATGGCAAAACATTCATGGACTTCAGTAGGGCCAGAATGTCACCCTAAAGGTCAGACCTTTATTTCCCTCTATTTCAGAAGGAAATCCAAGGGAACTCTCTAAGGCTACGTCTACACTACAGGGGTTTTGCGCAAAAACAACCATTTTTGTGCAAAAACCCGCAATGCGTCCACACCTCAAGCGCATTTTTTGCACAAGTAAATTTACAGTAAATCAAAAGAACCGAGGGGTTTTTGTGGTGTAGGTAGTCCTCTTTCTAGGAGGAATAACTAATTTTTGCGCAAGAGTTCTTGTGCAAAAAGGTGTGTGGGGACAGGCAACAGGAGGATTTTGTGCAAAAAGAGCCAATCAAAAAAAAGCACAGGTGCTCTGGTGGCTATTCTATGAATAGCGATCAGAGCTTTCTTTCAAGAGCGCAACCATGCAGTCTGGACGCTCTCTTGCACAAAAGCGCATTGCAAAGTAGCGTGGACGCACTCTTGCACAAGAAGTTTTGCGGAAGATCTCTTCTGCAAAAAGCTTCTTGAGCAAGAAGGCTGCAGTGTAGACGTAGCCTAAGCACTTTGGGGGTGTGATGAGGAGAAGCGTCCGCTCTGTGGCACAGATCCTGCTCTCAAGCATTGTATTGGAATCCCTCTGCTGAAACTTCAGGGAGAGCGGACTCTTGTGGAATTCAAGGGGAGAGGAAAGTTTACGGCAAAGGACCGGCTCCTGTAGGCAACCTTGTCTCCCCATCACCTTAAACATGTCCATCCCTATCAACATGGCTTGAAGCTACTGTGCAGTCAACTACTGCACAACTTCCGGAATTGTTCTGCCACCAGGAGGGAGTGGGTACTGGAAAGCAGCAAAAAGGAGCAGGCTGCTCTACCTCATCTGTTCTCGAAAGCAGGAATCTGCATGGTCTCATACAAGGGTGGGCAATAATTGTTGATGGGGAGCATGCCAAAATTTTAGTAAGTGGTCGAGGGCCACGCTTTTCTATGGAGGGGGTGCAGGGTCTGGGACAGGAATGCAGAAGAGAGCTCAGGGGAGGGGACTGGTGTCAGAGGGTGTTTCAGTGAAGGAGAGGGTTATGATCTGGGCAGGGATTGGCGTGTAGCATCTGGGAGGGAGTATGGGTGCAGGAGAGGATTTTGGCCTGGGAAGAGGGGTGTAGAAGGGGGTGAAGGGTCTGGGTGGGAATTGTGACCTATGGGAGGAGGGGAAGGGGATGTAGAGGGTTTGGATGGTGACCTGAGGCAGGCAGGGGTAGTGACCTGGGGGAGGCAGAAGCCAGAGGCAGGCTGTGGTCAGGAATCATTTACCTAAGCAGCTCCCTGCCAGCAGGCCTGCAAGACCCTGAGGCAGGCTCCCTGCCTGCCACAGCCCCAGGCTGCTCAAAATGACTGGCTGCTCCCTGCGCTGGTGAGCACGGGAGGCTTTGCATGCTGCCCCTGCCCTCAGCAAAATCTCTCATCTCCCATTGGCCAGTTTCTGTGAAGCCTCCTCCTCCCCCAGGTGCCCAAAGCAGAGAGCTACAGGGAGCAGCTAGCGACTTAAAGCAGTGTGGGGCTGTGCCTGAGGGTCCTGGTGGGGTGGCCCAGGAGGCACTTCCAGTAGCTTGTTGGGCCAGATCCAGCCCATGGGCCATATCTTGCCTGTCCCTGGTCTAATACTTTGCTTCCTGTAAACCACAGGACTAAAAGGCCTTGACTTCACATGGTCATGCTGGACTTCTAAAACCTATGAATGCCCAGAATATGTTTTTGTTTTTTAAGCAGCAGCAGCTTTGCGTTTATACGGTTATCCTGGGTGGCCTCATCTGATATGTCCTACATTTAAGCACAAGTTTTTGGGGTAGACGTACCTCATCTGCTGCCCTGCTCTCCCCCAAGGTGTGGGGGCATTCAAAATCCAAACCAGCAGCTAGATCCAAATGTTGAAAATGGCTCATGTCTTTATAATGGGCCCAGCTGGCGATTTTGTAACCTTCACCTCCATTCTGCCGTTTGGACTGTCTCCAGTTCATGATGTTCATCCATTAACAAGTAGGAAATAATACTGAGCAGGCAACATATCACAAAGCCATTCCACACACATTTTTAACTAATTTATTCTTCATTTCTCCTGTATTGAATGACTAAATTACAACAGAGGCTCAGTAACCCCTTTTAGTTTAGCGGAGGGCAGCAACTACATTTGAACAGTATTTTAGCCCAATTAGTCCATTAGTCTCCAATGGAGACCAGTGGAGAATGGAGACCAATGGAACAACAATTCCTCAACATTCCTTTTAACTATCAGACCTCTGACCTAGATGATTTCACTCAGCAGCTCGTGATATCAAATCCCTTACAGCCAGTCTGTACTTCCCAGGAGTTCCACAGGTACTAACTACATATTTGCAAGCTAGAAGTTGATACTAACTTGCACTGCTTCTATCCGATACAGAAAGTGTTTCATGCTGTTATCTGCTGCAGGAGCTTGACAAGAGCCAAAGGAGTTTGACTTCCACCCTTTTCCAACTTCCACTAAATGACTTAGTCACTTAAAGCTATTAGTAGTTATCTCATAGTCTGAGCAGATTTATTGAGTGCCCTGAGTAATCCATGTTTTCAGGTAATTTGGATGCAAAAGTTGCCAAAAGGGACTTTTTCTTTTTTAATGGTAAAATGTTTTCTCTAAGGGAGCATCTACACAGCAGGGCTTAACTTGAAATAAGCTATGCAAATTGAGCTACGACAATTGTGCAACTTATTTCGAAATAGCTTATTTCAAAATTGGGAACACAGCACTTATTTTGAAACAGACCACTCTTCCTCCAACTTCCTTTACTCCTCGTACAATGAGGGTTACAGGAGTCGGAGTAAGAAGACCTCCAGCTTAACAGTATTTCGACATTATTTTGAAATAACTGCCTTCTGTGTAAACGCGGACTAAGTTATTAAAAATAACGCTAGTTATTTCAAAATAATGTTGCTGTGCTGACGTACCCTAAGATAGTGTCTTTGCAATACATCAGAGACTAGGTGGTTATGAGAGAGTAAAAACATTATACTAAATACTTAGCTCTTTAATCACTTTCCATCAGTAGGTCTCAAAAATCTTACCAAAGGAAATAGGTATCATTATCCTCACTTTACAGTGGGGAAGCAGAGAAATGAAATGACCGCTGAGCAGCAGACCTGGAAAGAGAAACCAGGCCTCCTCTGTCCTAGCCCAGTGCGTTATCCACCATGTCACAGTAGTGCAAATGATGCAAAAAGTATTTTAAGAGGGTGTAGGATACGATGGCAGTTAGGGAGCAAGAAAAACTAAACGAACAATAGAATAATTATTATAGGGCTAAAAATGAAAAAAAGAGAAGGGGTTATCCCTAGTAAAGAAGTGCAGAATCCAAATGAATACAGCACTATTTAATATTTTGGTAGTTCCTTCCAAGACTCTCAAAAATATAACAAAAATAATAGTGTCTGTTTATATAGAGTAGTGTCTAAAGCCAACTGAAGTAAATGGAAAGACTACCATTGACTTCAGCAGGCTTTCAATCAGGTCTGGAATGTCCTTCATCCAAATGGATCCCAAAGCACTTTATACACGATGGACCTGCCATAGTGTAGGGCAACTGCAACTGTATTTATCCCCTGTGGTCTAACAAGGACACCCGCTCTAGGGTCCCAGCTCCATGCTGTCAATTCTCTTAGGGTGCGTCTAGACTACATCCCTCTTTTGACAGAGGGATGTATATTAGATACTTCGAAATTGCAAATGAAGCCTTTTTCGAAAGATCCTGTAAACCTGATCCTGTAAACAGGATCTTTCGAAAAAGGCTTCTGTTTTCAAAAGAACCGCATCTAGACTGCGGTTTCACTTTCAAAATAGCGCTTTTTCGAAAGAGCGCCATGACGCAATTATGCAAATGAAGTACGGGAAATTCAAATCCTGGCTTCATTTGCAATTTCAAAGTGTCTAATTTACATCCCTCTGTCAAAAGAGGGATGTAGTCTAGACGTACCCTTAGTCAGAGACCTGCCTCTCTACCCCTTCTTACTGAGGTTTTTCCAGGCTTCCCAGTTCCCCGCATACATTGTGATGTTCCCAGCAAGCCAGCCTAAACAGGCCAACATCTGCACTTTGCTTTCTTTCCAAAGATTTATGAACAGTGTAACTGCCAGCAGTTATAAGTTACCACACAGCTCTTTCTAAGCAAGCACATTAATTCTTAAGGCAAAAGCATATTAAAAATAGAAGAACCTAGACATATGCTAATAAGCTTTTCTAGAGATCAGCCCGCTTCCCAATTCCAACAATGGTTGTGATTAGAATCAGTCCTTCAAATCACACAAAAGGGTTTTTACCCTATGGTAAGAGAGTTATGAACTTCTCAGCTCAGAACAAGCATAACCATGAATAGTACAGTTTTTCCTTTATATAGTTTGGGCCTTTGATCTTCAGATTTAGGAACAGGTAATCAACCTCCTCAGTCTCTAGCTTCTCCTGTCTTGTTTTCCTTAAAAAGAGCTGGAAATTTACATTCACCTCACCTCCCACACCCTCCCCCCCATTAAGAGCTTACACACAATCCTGGCCCACAATCTTTCAATAGATGGACTCCAAAGCTACTTAAACTTAATTCAATAAGGTCACCCAAGGCCATAGCAGGAAATTGCTCTGTCTGTCACAGACCCAACCCTGCAAACCACTGAACACCATCCATTCCCATTTAACAAGCTCCAGCCTTCTATGCATATAGGAATCTCTTCGCCCCTCACTGAAATGCAGCTGCAAGTTTGTTTAATACACTGAAATTGCCCTAAACTCTTCCACTATTTCTTTGAGGACTATTATTGCTTTTTGTGGTTCTTTTATGGGAAGTTAGATGAACAGATTTTTAATGAACAGTCATAGATGAAAGAATATTTTTTATAATAAGAATGAATTTGAAATTGATTATCATGCTTTATATATAACAGAGAACCTTTTCCATTTGAAAGATTCTACTTTGCAAATATATATAACACATTTAGAATCACTGAAATAAAGCAACTAATCGTTAAAAGGGAGAAGAAATGTTAGCCCCCAAAACCCTAAGGAAAATAACTTATTTTAAGAAAAAGCATCATGCAGCCTAGTAGCCATGCAAAAAAGGCTAGATCTTGGTTTATAAATCTGATCCAAAAGAGAGAAAACATAGTAAACTGCATGGTATTCAATTCATCTGCCTCTGAAGGATAAAAGGTTGAGTCAACACTGCCAGGGTTTGAACATGTGATTTCAGGAAGTGGGTGGCTTTACAATTATGTTTTTATTACGTTTTTATTGTACTGTTGTTCAGCACCCCAACCACTTACATAAAGGGGCACTTTATAAATAAAGTTGTTATTAATTATTCAGTATTCCCAAGTCTAATGCATAAGACCTCCAAGGCCCTATTCAACATGTGAAATTCTTTCAACAGATTCCTGACATTGTCTAACAGCACAAGAGGAGGAAAGTATTCAGCCCTGGTCTCCCATTGCAGTGAAAATGGTAGGCAATTTTTCAATGTCTGGTTTAAAAAAAAAAAACCAACAACATTTGAACAGGTTCAGATTATCAGCTCTAAAATGCAAGTGCATAGGGTTTAAGTCTGAAGTTCTGCAATACAGACTTCCTTTGACTGCAGTGACAGTTACTAGCACTGAAAAGAATAGTTGAGCAGGACATTTTTTAAAGACTCGACCCAAAAACTACGAAATAAATGAAAAAAATCCCAATAAGCGTAACTGGTATTAAATTAAACCTCATGTTATTTCTGTCTTAAAAATAGAAATGCTATATACTTCTATATCATCATTAAACCCAAAGAATCCCAAACCATTTTGCACACTTTACATAATGGCGTACAAGGGTCATTTCATCTACATACTGAAAAGAGACAGCTTTTTACCAATGTGCCATTCCATGATGACAGGAAGAGAAGAACGCTATCTCACTGTAGGTAGCAGAATGAAGGTACACAGAATATAAACTTAGAAAATAAAATAGAATATAAATTTAGAAAAGAGCCATTAAAACTAGCATCCCACCTCTTGCTAAAAGTGCTAAAACATTTTAAATGACAATGAGAGGACAGGGACATCTCATCTGCCTTTAGTTTAAACTACACTGTAGTTCTGTTATTTAATCTCAACATTTTCATTTGCTCAACTGGTAGCATATACCAGAAAATAGGATTTTTAAGTATGAGTTATTTAATGAATTAAGCATATTTTAGACTTAATTCCACAAAGAGTCCTTATCTTACACTCTTTGTACCCCTCCAATGTCTCTCATAGAGCAATATCTGCTTCTGTGTGTATCAGGCAAACAATTCCTCCTTATCCAGAGTGAAATCTCCTCTCAATTTTACTAAAGACAAATGACCATGAGCTGAACACAAAACAATCCAATCTAAATACAGATTGGACCTTCCTGGGCCAGCACCCTGAGGACCTGACTGGTCCCAGATGAGGGATTTGCCGGGCCAGGGAAGGTAATTTCTGGCCTCCCCCCGCTGTCTTGCTGCCAGCCTCCCCGCTGGCTTCCCCCTGCCACCAGCCCTTCAGCGCAGGGCTCATGGCTCTACCGTGGCAGCCCCGCCGCTGCAAGCAGAGGCTCCCTGCCCCGTGGGGCAGCCCCCCAGCTGGGGTCCATCTGCACCATTGGGTGTCAGCCCTGCTTAGACTTCAGCCTCGCTGGGCAGTGCCGCTGCCTCCTGGCCTCACCAAGCAGCTCTGCCAGGCAGCGGTGGGGTTGCTGGGCTCTTTGCTGTGCCGCCAGGCAGCCCCACTCCTGGGTTCCTGGTCCCGCTGCCAGGCAGTCCCGTGGTTGGGCTCCCAGTCCCATGGAGCAGACCCACTGCTTCTTAGTCTCGCCTCACAACTGAGCTGCTGAGCAGCAGCAGGGCTGCTGGTTGTGCTGCCAGGTGGCCCTGCTTCCCAGGTTCCTGGCCCCACTGCTGGGCAATTCCACTGCTCCCTGGTGTTGCCAAGTAGTTTCGCTGTTGGGCAGCAGCTCTGCTGCTGGGCTCTAACCAACTGTGCAGCCCTGCTGCCTCCCACTCCCCCACTCCCCCCGCCCCCACCCAGTGTCACCACCGGGAGGCATCCCTGTTGCTGGGCTCCCAGTTTTGCTGTCACCGGGCAGCCCGCTACTGGACTCCAGCCCCACTTCAGGGCTCCCAGCCACCAGCCCTCCACGGGACTCTCTGGTCCTAGAACAATCCTGGTCCTTCTGGTTCACGGATGTTGCTGGACCAGAGAGTCTCGGTTAAGAGAGGTTCAACCTGTACTTCAAAGGGTAGGTGCATGGGTGGTTGGTGAATCTTCCACTTGGGGAGATAGTAGCTTCCCAGCCCAAGCACCACCCTCATCCCTGCCCAGGCACCACCCCCTTCCCACTGTCTCCTTCCTCTCCTCCCTACACATCCTGTGTCCCTGCTGTGTGCTTGTCCCCTTCCAGACAAATCCCTGAACCCAAGCAAATTGTTTTTGAAAAAACCCTCTACTTTTCTGCAATTTCTCTCTCAACAAAATGGAGCAAGTTTTGTACCATGTGCCTGATATGCAGAAGGTATCTAATTAACAGCACTAAATTTGGGAATAAGAAATGTCAGTCACATGTTTATTAAATACCCTCATAGCTGACATGCAGGCAGCTTGTAAATGGCCCAGACTCCTCCCATTGATGCTGGGGAACACAGAATGGCAAGCACCAGTTAAAGCTAATTGAGAAATCTCTGTCTTTTCTTCACACAATCAAACAAGTTGTCAGGCCTCACCCTGAGCTGGCATTTGCCCTCTGTGAGGAAGATGATAACTAGAATCAGACTGCAAAAGTTGCCACCCCGTATTCACTTCTTCACACAAACAAATTGAGGGTGCCTGATGTTGATTCTTTCAACAGCAGTAAGCACCTCAGACAATGAATTAGAATTGCCAAAGGACATGCCAGTAAAATACAGGCTGGCTCCTGCTGTAACCCATTCAACTCATAGAACCAAGAAGGTAAAGTGTCCCATTGAGGAGCCAGCTTTATGTATCAGACTGGTAGACCCAATATCCTCAGGGGTGAAGGGACCCCAGCCCTGTTCTCACCAGGCAAATGTAATCTCCCAACCTCAGAAAAGAGATGAGACTGAAAAGAGTTGAGACCTACCCTACCAATAACTTCTCTCTTCCTAGCCACCACATCCCTCCTCCCTCTGCCCCTCCCCTTTCTTCCCTCCACACCCCTCTCCCCCCAGGCTCCCACTGCTCAAGATTGCTGCCCTCCCCAACCAAGAGCTCCCCCTGCCCTTACCATCACAGAATTTGAACAAGTGAAAAAACAAAACAAAACAAATTGCCCCGGCTCAGGCCACTGCTTACCTGTGGGAAAAGCTCTGAAGGGCTCCTCTGGCCCAGGTGGAGGGGAATCCATTCCTCCTGGCCATTTATTATTCTGCCCAGTTCTACTTAGCAGGCCAGCACACGGTACCTGCTGCCACAAATGATCCAGCCCTTCCTGCGGCACACACACTTACTGCAAAAACAGCATAAGGCTGGCTGGCCTACCTGCATTTTTGACTAGCCCTTTGAAAAGTGATGATAGGGGAGGCTGGGTGGAGCCCTACTCTCACTACCCCTGCCTCTTCTGGCAAATTGCTCCGGCATCACACAATGGGAGGAGGAATCATCCCATAAAGTCCCAAATTGAAATTCTTCTGTAATCCGGGAGCAGTGGCTACTGCATGAATAATGCAGAAAGTTTTGAAATTGTAAAAAACACTTTGCAAAATTGCACTTCTCAGCACTTTCCATCTGATGACATCAAAACACCTCATGAACACCAATGAATATACACAAACGCCTGTGAGGCAAGGAAGTAGTAGTATCCCTTTTTTCAGATTGAGAAACTGAGGCACAGGATAATTAAGTTCCTTATTCACTGGGTTGTTTTTTTTAAATCAGTGGAAAAACTCCCCTTGAGACCAAGCCTTAAATGATGGGCCCAATGTCATACTGGAAGTCTGTGATAGGAAGGCCATTGAGAAAACCCCTCATCTTCACATTTCTAGCAGAGGAGAGCACAGGCCACTGGCTATACTGGAATAGGGAAAACACCTGAAACCCCAGCTTCCCCCAGTTCAGGAACTCCACAGTGAGGCTGCACCTGATCCTAACACAGTGTAAGGACTGGCCTTGCCCCTCTGTGCCAGGCATACCAGGTGTGGTTGGGCTGGCTCAGCTCAGCACGAGCCAAGTGTGCAGGAGGTTACTGTGGGGGGATCAGGGAGTGGGGCAGCCTGGGTGTGGGCAGCTCAGTGGGAGAGCTGGATGCACAGGGGCTTGGTGAGGGGCTCTGGTGTAGGGGCAATGGGACTCTGGGACAATGAGGGGGTGGGGTTTGGTGTGAGATCCAGGTGCTGAGGACGTGGGACTTCATTTCATAGGAGTAGGGGGTCCAGGTGCAACTTGCTAGGACTCAGTGGGCTGGGGGTGTTGGGGAGCTTGTTGGATGAGTCCAGGTTTAGGGGAGCAGGCTTGTCAGGGTGAGGATTAGATGGGCCTGCTTAACCAGGAAGCCCCAGCTGCTGCTGAGGGGACACTGCATGGCAGACTCCTGCTCCTCCTGCCCCGATTCCTCATCCCCTTTCCTTTTCCATCCCCCATCCTCACTCCCCTGACTCCCCACTGCCTCTTCCCCCCTCCTCCTCACCCCCAATTCTCTCTTTCCCACTCACCTGCACATCCAACTCCACTGCCAGGCACAGGAAACAGGAAGCCTGTGGGGAGAGGACAAGGAGGGAAGGGGATGGGGTAGCTATCTCTGCAGGGCTCATTGGGCTAGGCAACCCCTCCCACCACTCCACACACTAGCAAAGGGGAGAGGGACTATGGGAAGAGCGTGTGGGGAGAGGGCAAGGGGAGAAACTCAGTAGCAACTAGGCTGGGAAAAGGAAACCAAGCCCACCCCCACTCCACACACTAGCAAGGGGTAGGGGGAGCTAACTGAGCAGGGAGAGTGCAAAGGAAGGGGGCAGCAAGGAGGAAGCCCACTTTGCCCACCCTGGGCTAAGGTGCAGGGGGAGGAGGGACTGGATGAGGTGAGGGTCTGAACAGGAGCAGAAACTGACAAACAAAAGAGGGAGCAGCAGCAGCAGGAACACAACAACCTGGGTGGGGTGGTCTCTGCAGAGCAGGACTAGCAATCCTCCTGGAGTGGATGAGACTAATAGAATTGAAGCTGCTGCATCAGCAGGGAGAACCCATGTAACTGTACCTGGAGCCTTGTGTCTGTGCCATGCAGGTTCAGGGGCAGGCTGCTGAGGAGGTTCCCTGCTACTCTGCCTTCCCAGCCAGCCTGGAAGCTGCCTGAACTGCACTAAACATTCACAGCTACCCCACCTGGCAGTTGGAGTTGGGGAGGGAAGGAGTAGGGCCAGCACAGCCCCAGCTTTGAGTAAGCTGTGCCTCATTTTGCTGTATAGGACAGACACTCACGGGTAGGCGCTGCTAAGCCACAAGGTTCTACCAACTCCATCTGGGCTTTTTGCAGCCATGGCAGCACCGTAATACAGGAAACCCACATCATTCATGGTAGATGCGTTCCCACGTAAAGTCAGGGCCCACCCAAGTGGGCCCTTCTGGCTACGACACTGCCGTCAACCTCCTGCAGTGAGGACACTGTGGTAAATTCAACTAAGGTATGTCGACTCCAGCTACACTATTTGCATAGCTGGAGTTGCGTACCTTACTTTGACTTTGCCCCCTAGCATAGACCTGGCCTAACATGAATGCTGAAATGAGATTTGACCCTGCAGAACAAGAATACTCAAACTTCAATCCACCACAACCCACTTCTGGCCAAAAAAAAAAAAAAGAATTTACTACACAACTCTAGAAGGGGGCCCAAAGACTGAGCCCACTGGGCCCCATTGCTGTGGGAAGAAGGGCCAAAGCCCCAGGGCTTCATCCCCAGGTGTCAGGCCCATAACCTAAACCCCACTGCCCTCAGTTGACACCAAATCCTGAGCATTAGGCAGTCTAACGCCAGTCCTGGCAAGCACATTAAAATAGGGTCAGAACCCACTTTGGGGTCCTGACCCACAGTTAAGAGAACTGCTGCTGTAGAATGTCTATGTAGATACTCATGAGAAGCAGAGTGACCCTATCCATAAAATAGATCAACATGCAGTGCAGAAAAGTGTATTGGGTGTAGGCGCTGAACGGGCGCGTGCCTGTACACATTAAAGCACACGAACCAGGATATCAATAAGGTTTTGAAAATCAGATTAATTTCCATACAATTAACAAGGCTGTTGAAAGATCTGTTTTACAGCTGCTGCTGCTGCCGGGAGATGATGACAACTAAGGAAATGAAAATCAAAAGGAGGAAACAATTACAACCATGCTCAGTGAAACTATTTATTTCTTTTAATAAGACACAGCAACAAGTAATTGCAAGAATATATTTTATCATTGATTAAGATAATATTTAATTTAGGTCTTGTTTTAAAAAGGCTTCAAATTATCAGTTAAATGCTTTCATGCCAAAGCCAGCTGAGAGCTCCATGTGCTTCACTAGAGATTGATGTCACAGCACCAGGATTGTAAAGGAGAAGCTTCATGGACGGGGGAGTAGAGTAGGAGGCCGGGTACATTTTTTAAGAGAAGTTTCATAGGGGAGCAGAGGGAAAGGATACACTCAAATTATTTATTTTTATACAGCTAAATGTCTTTTTAAACTTAATAGCTATAAATATTAGCATCAGCAGGTTTGAGTTTTCTACGATGATGGCCCTGGAAATTCTCTTTAATGAGTCAATGCCAACTAACTTTTGCCAACCAAAATGTACATTTATGGGAGCTGGAAAGGGTCTGATTAGTGTCCATGAGCAGAAACATTTCATTGTTATTGTTTTAAGGTCAATATAAACGTACTTTTCAAAAAAATTAAAAATTCCCTTCAAGTGTTATAACAGCTGGAAACAGAAAATAAATAGAAATGAAGTAACTGACCACTCTAATTTCATGGACCAAGGTGAGTGAAATGAAAAAGATAACCACAAGCTCATTGCCTTTGCATATCTTCCAAAAATGTTCTCTGAAAGATCTCTCAGGAGAATTCTGCATCTAGATTCTGGCCTCAATATTTTTCATCTTTCTTCTGAAGAATGAAACAAAAGAAGTAGTAATCAAATGTAAATAAGATGTTACAAATCTTTCAGTTTTGATAATCCAAAAGTAATGTTTCTAACCAAGTATGTTTGTTTAATTCTATATTTCCACTTGAGGGAAGCAAAATTATGAAGTTTCATCACAAAAAACAATGAGAAAGCTGAGCTTTGAAGAGAGTCAGAGAAATACAATAGAATAACAGAGGGAAGGGTAGAAAAGATTATTAAAGGGTTAAAATGGCTAGGATTAAGAAAGTTTATGGCAAGTGGTCTCAAAAGGACTGATCTGTAGTGACACAATCATATTCTACACGTTTGATGAGACACTCACAAATGATTTGCAAGAGGTGCTTTTGAATTATACCAGTGCTTTTTGGCAATAAAATGTCTTTTTAGGGCCTTCATTTATATCTGCCCTAAGCTGAAAACATCTTTGCTAGAAAATAAGCAAAACCAGGTGAGGTTATTTTAGAGGGGAATTTCTTAAAAGGGAATTAAACAAAGCTTGATTTAAAACAATTAAAAGTTCGGGAAATGTATACAAATAAAGGTTTATATATTTTGTACCACAACATGTGGGTTGGATCCTGAGCTATTATAAATCAGCATAGCTACTCAGTGACTTCAGTAGAGCTATGCAAATTACAGCAACCCAGGATCTGGCCTTACATTTTTGAACCTCCCTTTCCCCCGCCCCTCCCCCCACCCTGAAAGCCAATCCCAGCAACCAAAAGAATCCCGTTTTCCGTTTTTTTTTTTAAATCTGCTACTCAGAAGCTGTAAAGCTGCCTGATTTAAATTACAGATAAAAATCCACTCATTCTTCTAACCTGCTGACAAATAAATATTTGTTTGGTATCTGATGAAATGCATAAAAATTTCTTTCTGATCAACAATTTATTCACTGGGCAATTATAAAAGCATTAGAAACCGTCTCTCCTTAAGGTAATAGGCCCATTCTGTGGTCCGTGCTGGTTCCTTTGCACCACATAGATAAGGTAAAACTGGTCTTCAGCTAGCTGGAGATACCCCACTGAGAATCCCCTTTTCACAGGCACTGCCAACAAAAGGATATCTTCCATCAGCTTTCCAGAGTAAAGAGAAGGAAATGGGATGTTGAGGAAGAGGGCATGAATAAGAGAGGGAGAGGACATGGAGGGGTGGATTTGTGATGCACCAGATCCCCAGATATCATAAGTTAGGGCAACTGCAACTTGTACCAGTCTTTGGAGTACTGTTTTGGCTGTGCTAGTCCCAGGATATTAGAGAGACACGGTGAGTGAGAGATATGTATTGAATCAACTTCTGTTGGAGAGAGACAAGTTTTCGAGCCTGTGCACAGCGTTCTTTTTCTACCAGTACTGAGCAGCGATGCATCAGGCAGCAATAAACTGTGACAGCCTCTTCTCCATTACAGATGAATCAAGATCAAATATTGGATCCTAACAGTGTCTCCCCTCACCACTGCCATATTTCTGGAGGAGAATGGTGCATTTCCAGGGCCTTTTTTCTCTCTTTCACTGAGAAATATAGTGCACCTCACCCACAGCCCACTGCGGTTAAGAGAAAGACTCCCATTGATTTAATTGATCCATCAGGCTGGAAATTGTCAGCCTGGTAGCTGTCTTGTTCTTTGGACCCCTGATCCCTCTGAAAATCTTCTCCGGTGGATCAACGTTCAGCTCACAAAGTACCATCCATGTTTTCAAACCCAAAGAAGGATATTTTCTGCTGAAGAAAGAACTCAGCTTGGTAATTCTTAACATCTTTCCTATCCACTTGACAACTTGCAAAAGCATCAGGCTCACTGCAGTAAACAAATATGCTCAAGTACATGAGGCTTAATCCAACTTCAAATTTAATTGATGGAAAGATTCAGTGGTGGATAGGATAAGGGCAGGGTTTAGGAATTCAGGTCAGCAAAGGGCAGGTCTATACCTAAAATACTCTATTGGCAGGGCTGCATCAATGCAACTGCTTTACTGTAGTGCTTCAGTGAAAACACCTCCACTGAGGTATTGGCTATGTTGACGAGAGAACCTCTCCCATCGACATAGCATTGTTATACCGACCTAAACTCGATACAGACAATGTCATTCTGAAGGATGGATTTTTCACACCCTGGGGCGACATAGTTTTACTGATGTAAGTCTGTAGCATAGATGTGGCCAAAGACACAAGTACCTTCAGATAGCTATTCAGTGATTGAGAGGAGTAAGTGAGTGATAAATACCAGAAACATTTTGAGTAAATGACTTTGTTTGGGGATAAAACAAGAAGAGAGAGGAGGTCAAAATAAGCCCCCACATCCAAACATATTCTAATTCGGGGAAACCCCATGAACTCAGTTTTGCAACTAAAGCCAATTCCTACATAAAGGTAGAATAGTATAAAAACGCCACAGTCAGGCAGGACACAACCTAATATCCAAGTTTAACTGAGCCTACTGTTGCTATTCTGTTTGACAGCTCTGCTTTCTGGCACCATCAGACATATAAGCCCAGTCAAGAATGTTTAATGTGTGAGCAAGAATATTATCGAAACAAAGTATACAGAGTCTAGAAGTCTGATTTCCAATGTGGCTCAGTGGTTAGAGCAATGGACTGGAACTAAAGAGAGCCGGGTTCTATTTGTTGGTCACCATTCCGCAAGTCATTTCTCCTCTCTCTGTGCCACTGTTTCCCTATCTATAAAATGGGGCTAATGATAAAAAGCACTTGTAGATCTAGGAATTGAAAGCACTAAGTAAGAGCTCAGTATTAATTATTATAATTATTTTCATTCCAAAGTGCAATTCTATCTGCACTTTTCAATGTGTACACATTGGTGAACCAATTGTCTTCCTGCCTATCTTGCACCCACAGTCTCTCAGCCTAACAAGGCATCTTGCATAAGTGGTTCGATCCTGCAACTCCTTAGGCACCTGAGTTCCCAGTGATGTTCTGTTTAATGATTAAGTCAATGGGAGTTCTGGGTATATACCGAGGAGCACTTGCTGAGTCAGAGGCCAGGATGCCATTCTGAGAGTACAGACCTCAGCAAGAATGCTAGAGTTTAAATTCAATAATGTGATTTTAAAGTCTGATATCTCATGAACCAATAAAGCTAAAATAAAACTGCTATGCGTCACTGAATAACCAGGATTCCCAGCTTTTTAATGGTAAATCATGAGAATTTTTAGATCTAAATTTCAAACTATCACATGGAAACTGATCACTCAAAAAGGGCAAGCAACAGGATAACACAAGTCACTTATCCAATAGGCCAAGATCCCAAGCAAACAGACCAAGATCCCAAGCATATTGAATGGAGATCCATTCTGTATGACTAGAGTACATACAGAATGCAGGTCCAGTGTGATCCCTAAGGCCTTGTCTCCCTGAGAAACTTGCACTAATGTAACTAAAATTTAAAAACTGATTTAGTTAAATCAGTGCAACCCCAATTTGCGAACACACTTTAAAAAAAAAAAAAAAAAAAAGAGTGCCCTCTTCCAAGTTACCTCAAGTCCATTATCAGCCTAAGATAAATCAGTAGTGGGCACCTTTAAGTCAATTAAAAATATTTGCAAAAGGAAGTTGCATCAATTTTATTAAATCAACTTCTAAGCCAATTTAGCTCAGCCAATGCAGATTTTTCATGTGGCCATAGTGAGTGTGTTAGATTTGTACCAGCGTGTTACTGCAAGACATAAATGAAGAAAAGGGAAGCTTCCACTCATTGCACCATAAGAAACATTGCCCCAGGAATGAAACTCTGCGCCACAGAACATGTCGGTATACACCAGTGCTTTTGTTGGGTCAAGACAATCAAGTGAAGTAATTAGTAGTTAAATACTGGGTCTTCTTCCTTTAAGAAAGTGGTTCATTCTGTACATTTGATTCCTGAGAGAGAGTCTGTAACCGTCAGAAACAAACAAGGAAGAGTGAAGAAATGAATGTGAAGGATTTTTAAAGAATTTATAAGAACACAGGATAATTGTTTTATTAATTGGGACATATTAAGTGGTGTGTGGCCCAGAAGTGAGAAAATCAAGACTATCCCCCACATTTAGGAAGATAAAGAGGAGATGACTATGGTGTGAAATCAGGGGGAATGAGGAACTGGCTTCCCCTTTTAATAGCAGCATCAATTAAACCCAGGGGAGGCGGGTGCAGTTTACTAGTTAATTAGTCCAGGGATGTGGTCCTTTCATGTGTAATTCAGAACAGGAACACCTGGTGTGCGGCACTTCAAAGCGCGGGGGAGGAAAAAAGCCAAACAATGCAGGATAGGTCACAAAAGAAAGCAACAGCACAAGAACAAAAACTGTTTATATCTGACCTTCACCCTGCTGTAAATAAAGGAAGAAGATAGGGCCCCCTCCTCCTAGCCCCAGAGAACAAACAGCCCAGGGCTCACTGGGGGAGTTCAGGGGGAAAAAAGACATGGTGGTAACTAATTGTTTTACACCCTAATTAAAAGGAAAAGAGAGTGCAAGATACAGATAGGGATATAATGATTATAATCACGTTCTGATATGTAGCGCCAAAAGACAGACAAAGAAGATGTTATCTGAGTAACTCTTCAGGGCTCTCAAAAATGCTTTTTGCTTAGAGATGGGTGGAATATGTTTGGACACAATCATAGATGGTACATTCCTTAAGATTTTTTATCAGAGTTAAAATCCAGCTTGAGCTAGAAAAGGTTCATGATTTTGGTTTGGTCCCACCGCATTAATGGCAGATCCATAAAATTCTTGATGACCTTACAGTGTAATGTCTCGCTGCACTCCCTGATTTCCATTGGAACTGGAAGCAGAAGCACTATAATAACATTTAACTATTGAAAACTCACTCTCAGTGTGAGAGGCAGGTATGATCACTTTTTTTTTTTTTTTTTTAAACAAAGAAGGGGAAGCTGATATGGAGGTAAACTGTCACAAGAGGAAGCAGTGGTAAAGGCGGATTTAGAACCAGTAGTTCCCAGTCTTGTGGTCAATTCTCAAACCATGCTATTTCTCCAGCAGCAAAATAGC
This sequence comes from Rafetus swinhoei, assembly GCA_019425775.1. NCBI lineage: Eukaryota > Metazoa > Chordata > Testudines > Trionychidae > Rafetus > Rafetus swinhoei. The sequence continues at coordinate 232,594,077 of CM033437.1, forward strand.
GCAAAGAAAGGCTCTGAAGTATAAATAATTTCTGAACTGGAAGCCAGTAGTACCGCAAATCTCTCATAAAGGAGATTGTTCTCACAAAATATCAGGCTAGTTTTGCTAACCCAAAAAGCTGGATAATTTACATAACTTTCAAATAAAAATCCAATTTTTTACGTGCTAACTTGAACTAAACTACTGAATATTTTATTCATCAATTACCAGTGAGGTCCATCTATCACAGAAGCGGAGGATGCTCTTGTTGTTAAACCTGGGATTGAAGCTGAGAGACCAGAGCTCTATTTCTGGCTCTGTTAGTAAACTTCCTTTCTGGTCTAGGGTAAACCACTAATGGCTTCAATTTGCCATCTGTAAAATAAAACTTGAGTGTTGTAAGGCTTACTTCATTAATGTCTGGAAGATACTTCGAGACCATCAGATGAAAGGTGCTACTGAAGAAATATCATAATTTTTAGAGTACCATTTTCAATGGAGCTGTTGCGAGACCTCCATATTTAATTCTCCCCTGGTTTGTTTCTGCCCCTCACATAATTGAAATAAAAACAAAAATTCTAACCAACAAGATCCACTTGGCCAATATGTATTTGTAAGGTAAGATGCTAAATATGAAAGTGATTAACAACTGAAAACATTATTGACAAATTTGCTGCATAGCATCATGTCAATATAAGAATGACCCAAGAACTGTGGGACTGAGGGATTAGCATATGGGGTTGGAGGATATAGAAGGAGGAGGAATCCACATTCCAGAATCCAATGGACAAGTCCACCCACATACCCAAAAGTTAGTGACTATTTTCAGGGCTGTTCTCCACTCTGGCACTCTGTGGCTACATCTAGACTATGGGGTTTCTGTGTCCAAGGAACGTGTTTGCTCTTCTGCTTTTTTTTTGTGGACGAGCAAACACGCTCTTTCCGGGAGCCCTGTATACCTCATTTCATGAGGCATTAGGGCTTTGACAAAAGAGGAGGCTTTTCCACCATTTGGGGCCAAATGGTGGAAAAGCCTCTTCCAAAAAAAAAATAAAGCAGAAAAAGCTACGCAAAACGTGGAGTGCATTTTGCGTAGCTTTTTCTGCAAAAATGTCACAGTCTAGACCTAGCCTGAGTGCAGAAGGTGAGGGCCCACAAAAGATCTTAAGTACCTTGCCTCTATAGGCTCTGCTTACAAAAAACTCCCCGGAGTCACAGATGCACTGACTCTGGAAGATAGACTGCCACCATCAAGTGATTTTTTTTAAAGAACCCTGAAAAAAATTCAGAAAGGAACACTTGAATTCCTTTCCTAGGGGTACCCCAAGCTCTTCTGCCACAAGAGAGCTTGAAAAAAGAAACAAAAGAAAACACAGAAAACAAACTCTGTTTTTGATGGTTGACCTCCCAGGCTAGGCAGACACACATACACACACACACAGACCTCCTGTTACCTTCCAGGACACAAGAATCAAATCATCGCCTTAAAATGGGGGATTTTATTAACAAAACAAAAAGATATACTTGATAAAGCATACTTGGTTGCCAGGTGTGACAGAGCTGCTAGAAAAAAACAGATCAAAACACAAAGAACAATTTCTTTGGGCTGTAGCTTAAATATGGTGGTGGGGGGGAAGGCATATGAAATTCACACAGAAAAGTTTAACCAAACAACCAAAACAAAGAAAAATACCCTGATCTCAACTAAATATACATTTCCCCTTTTTTATTCACGATCCCTTCATGGTCCAGTCCACTTCCATGCCCTGAATTCCTTGGTGACATGGTAGCCCTGATTATTGCATATTGCTCCCTCTAGTCCTTAACTTAGAACTCACACCAAGGAAGCAGCAGCTAGGGTATTTATATACAAAAAAATGTCAACAGTCTTCCCCATTGACTTTTCTGGTTTTCTGACAACACCCCACTAGCTACCTGAGTTTAACCCTCTAAGTCACTGGTTGCTGGCCAGCACTCCTCCTGTCCATCATGACTATAAAGGAAAGTTTATCATCAGTATGAATGCCTTGCCTGAAAGATGGGCCGAAATACCTTCCAAAATGGGTTTATAGCTGCCTAAGGAGAATGAAAAATAAGACAACAGCCATAGATTAGTTAATGTGTTTGGCAACTCAGCCCTTGTCTATGTCTTACTCACACTTATCCAGGGCAGAAATGAATGCCTCTTAGCTATGTTTGCTGTTAGAGATGTGGTGGGATTTTTCTAGGATTTACTTTGAAGATCAGCTTGGAAAACTGGGTTTCCCTCTTTCCTTCCCCAACAGCACAGGAAGATATGACATACCATGATATAATCTAGATTGATGAGCACACATTCCTTTCTTCGAGACGGATCCTTTTGCCAACTTTGTTTGGAACATGTGTTAATAAACACCAAGCATTTGAATATTATAACTTCACGTACAATGTTGCTACACATGTTATCGGGATTTTAATGGCCAGCAAAATGATGAGTTTTCAAATGATACCTTACAAAGCATACATATAGGAAGATAATTGCAATAGTGTATAGGATGTGAATATTCTGTCACAGTGATATGGACAGTTTCTCCTTATTCCAAAGAAACTCTAGAGATGAATGTCAAAGGGACTTCACTGCTAGTTATTGTGGGATATCCCTTTCAGAACAAATATGACCAACAATAATCTTGCAGTCTGCAGGCTGAGAGGAGGTGCAACTAACTGTACTGAACTTTTATACACTCCCTCTCTCTGTGTCAGTGTTTAAATAACACAAGGAAACCAACTGCTCACCACAAACAACAGTAAATCTCGGAAGTGGTTGGGTATTGTAATCCTTTTATATCATATATCTTAAGTGAGAACAATTGATGGGACAATACCAATACAGGCACAGCCATTGGCGCAACATCATAACAACATCCAATGCAGGAACACCTCAACAATATTTTCTGATTGGCTCTGTTTAAATAAGCCATCGGTCAAACTGGACTATCACAACAGCACACAGGATCTCAGTGATGCAAGTTACTTCACCTTTACTGAAAGCCTTCAGAGCACTGGGAGGATCAGCTGTCCTGAAAAACCTGTGTTTCAGAGGCAATGAGGCTGGTGCAGTTAACAGGTCTTATCTGCTACTATGAGTCAGTGAGAATCAATGAATAATATGCTGTTAGGTTCCAGCACCTGTGAAAAGGATGGGTCAGAGCAAAAGCCAACCTCCCTGTTCTATCTCCTTATAAAGCATGCATCACAGAAATAGAGTAGACCAGATTCTACAGTTGGAGCAAAGTGCATTGACATAGTTTAAACAGTGTGTACAGCCAGAATTTGGCTAGTTTTGTGTATGTGATAGAAGCCACAAAAGTGCAGTGCAACAATACACAATAGCCAGGTCTCCCATGTGAAGAACCATCCTTACATACAGCTGAAACAGGAAATTTAGTTAGGGAGGATGATAGAGACCATTTCTCTCTTCATGTGATTCCTCAACAGATGCAATCATACAAGGTCCCAGAACCAAAAACTTAATAGGTTTCAATAAGAGGGAGCATCTTCAGTGGGGAATCTTGGATTCAATCTCATTTCCCTTCTTTGGTCTCCCAGAAGTTGTCCTACAGACACTGCATCATCTTAATTACACCAACTGTGACTTTATGCTGCTTGGGGAGGTAGAGTTACTAAATCAGCCTACAGATGCACTTAAATCGGTGGGACCAAATATAAGTGAAGACACTTCCACAGCTCAGCTGATGCAAGGCAGTTTACTTTGATTTAACCCTGTAGTGTAGACCAAGTCAAATTTTTCATCATCATTTGTATTGCTTTAGAAATGTCCCAAATTATAATTGGACACAGTAGCACATTTGGGGGGGATGCTTTTTATTTTGTTGTGGGTGGGGGACCTATATGTCTTTAAAATACGAAAAGCTGGCATTAGCAGAATGTTCCCTAATATCAAACACATTACTGTCTTATGGAAGAGTGTGCCATCATCTGTACCATTAACACCACTTCCCACTGCATTGTTACTGTAAGTCACAGAGGTATAAAAGCAAGCACAAAATTGTCTTATTCACAGAGCTTCCATTTCCTATAATGTGTGTCTGCTAAAATGTTTTCTAAAGCATTGCCTTCTGTTTCTGTTTATCCCAAAGATACCATACCGGGAAGACAGAAAATGCAGCACCACCACCATGTTTACTTTCAGGTCCATTAATACACACTTCACTCACTTGACTAAATTTCCTTTCTAACTAATGCCTTTAGTGATGCTTGAAACTTGTGCTTGATGAACATGTCCTACCTTTTGGAAGAAACTCTGAAACAGCACGTAAGTTCCTTTACAAAGTCATCCTCATTAAACTATTTGTAATGATAGCTCATGTTGAGTATCATGTGTTTTATTTTTTTAAAAGGTCTCATTTTAAAAGGCTAACAACATTTAGAGAATCCACTTCTGCAAGAGATGCTAAACACCCTCAAATCTCATTGACTTTGATGGACTTTGACAGGTGTTGAGAACAATAAAATATCTTACAGGATCAGTCTCAGCATGGAAGGTAAAATATAAGATTTGCCCGAGTCTCATGTCTATTTTAAAGGATAAGGTTAAGGCCAAAACCTATGAGAAGATACCATGTTACTTTCAATTCATAAATTGCAAAGTGATCCACAGAATTCCTTCCCCAGCCTCAGATAGATGGAAATAATTCTCCTACCTTCTAATGCTCTGTCTACTGTAACAATGTGTGTGTTCCAGGCAGTGTAACAGATTATACCCCCACTCCTTTAAAGGGCACCCTGATAATATACAGGGCTAATGTCAGAAGCTATTAGAAACTCTCAGACACACAATATATCTACATCCCCACGTTTTCCCCTTACGCTGCGCGACAACAGACAACAGGCATGCAAACTGCTCAGCTGCAACTGTTCCAAGTCGAATAATTACAACTTGTCAGAAAGAATTAATTTTCCCATTTCTCATAAAGATGTGTAAAAATTACCATGTTATTATACACTGACACTCTCTGGAGGCAGACACAAAATTTAATTTTGAATTCTTTCCGCATATTAAATTAAATCCATAAATAAGAGTTTAGGCATTCACTCGGAAGCATATGTTCATTGGGAGCGAAAGCCAACACGAGCCTGGCTGTAATGGTTGTTGTAATGTTTTAATAGCTCGCTTCTTCTAAGCACCAATAAATTTACATGATCATAACAGTCGTGGGCATACAAGAAGCCCATTACTGTCTGGGCACAGGCAGCAGCGTTAACAGGATGGAAAAATGGAAAAAGGGGGGAAAAAAACTCTTAAATAAAATTAGGCAACTGCACTTGTCAGCTGCTCCATGATTGAATTTTTAATATTGTGGTCAATTGGTCAAAACAAATAGTGGGATAAATATTTTAACATATTTAAATCCTGATTCTATGATTAACAGAGTTTTCCATCGATCGATCCATCGATCGATAGATTGATCGATAGATTCAGATTAATGGCTCTGGATTTTTGTTTTGTAAACAGAGAAGAGAAAAGCTTGCCCTAGCACCGCCTCACCCCGCATTTGTTGGCGCTCCTCACAAAACTGCCACAGGCTGCGCTGTAACTCAGCCCAATTGGCAATCTCTCTGCTTAAGGATAGAGGCTCAGGATTGCCATAGCTATGGGGGTGTTGCGAGTCAGAGTGAAGTGCACTGGCACAGCTGTGTGTTGGCCCCCCGGGCTGGGAGAGCTGGGTTTACGGCTGGTCAGCAATGAGGTAAATTATTGGCAAAGCTGTATTTATGGCAAGCCTACACATCGACAGCTATTCCTAGGCTTGGATGCAGCCAGCAAAATGACTGCATTACAGAGTAATGGCCTAAGACACTGTCAGCTGTAGTCCTCTGGACCACTGTTAAAGAGTACTGCAGTGTTGTAGGGAGGTTAAATAGAGAGTAAAGGATTGCTCCCTCATGTACTGATTTGCACATAATGGTCCAGCTTCTCCTCTCACCTGCACCAGCATAACTCCACCATAACTTTACTCTCACTACATGCCACGGTGGCTATAATCAGAAATGTATTATATGCATTCATGTTTTCTTTTTGTTATTTTTGTATTACATATATTATTACCTGGATATCCCATCTTATTTGTATTTCTAATTATTTAGAGAAGATCACAAGTTAAGTTGTTCAATAAATGAAAATATTACATAATCTGTTCATCCAACAAGATACACTATTACTTATCACGATCACTTCTTCTACAGCTGTCTGGACCTCACGCTCTGCCCAAATTAAACTACCACACACACAGTCTCTCTCTGTGTTATGCTCACACATGCACACACACACACAAATACAAAACCACCACCCATTTAAAACTTCAGTTACTAAAAAATAAAGCTAGTTCCCGCCAAATGTTCAATTCACAACTAAAAATCTGAAGTGTACATCCAATGTATACACTCAGACAAAACAAAGCAAGCTAAAAGATAGAAGGCAATCCTGACCCTGAAAATGCAAATTTCCACATCTTTCAAATGTTAAAAGTACTCCAGGATAGAAAATATACATACAGTCATTACAGGGTATCCCCGCTATAAGTCATCCCAGAATACATCCGTTCTGTACTAAAGTCGTTGATGCTCGTAGGAACTTATGCCTTATAGTCCTCCCACTCCCCAATTGCGCAAAAAACCCCAATTTGCACAAATGAAAATCAGCTGCGGGAAAAAAAATTCCCACTTTAAGTTGTTTCGCTATAAGTCCAAGGTTTTTGGAATGTATCTTGGACTTATAACAAGGATAGCCTGTACTATCACTGAAAAAATAATTTATACCAAAAATAAAAACAGGTGAATACTACACAAGTTCTTCCCCAAAGTTACAGAGATACCCATCAATAGATATACACTATGAAAATCTAAAACCATATAATAGCTTACAAAAACTCCTTAAAATCCACCCAGATCCAGCTCTCATGGAAGTTAATGGAAAGATTCTCACAGACTTCAGTGGGAGTTGGATTGGGTACTTGTAACTGAATTCACCTCTAAATTCACATCACACCGTAATAATCTTTGTACATTATATAACTTGAGAAGTATAATTTAAAAAGAATAATTTGCTGGTCAATCACACCACAGTGAAATATATATAGCAACATTATAGGTAACATTATAAGCATAAGCTAAAGTCATGACTTAAGTTTGCTTACCAACCACATCTGGGGACAGGGTAAAACCTGTTTCTCAACAAAAAGAAAGGACAAACTGATGCCCTAAGCCAGTTGTCATTAAAGCTGATGGGCAATCACCTATCAAATGGCCTCTGTTTTGGCAAGGCATGGGGGGAGGCAGGAACATACAGATATACATTTTAGGATTTGTCTATACTTGCACATTTTATCATCACCAAAACCAGCTTGTTCATGACAAAACCCAGAGTGTGTTCACACTGCAAAGTGACAAAAGTCACGAAAAATGCCCAGTTTCAGCAAGAAAATCTTCCACTTTCGCAAGGGACTTTTATCCTTCCCTCTCCTTTTACTGTCGACAATCATGTAGTGTGTATTACAGGGGGCTTTTCTAACTGACGTCACTGAACTCCAGAATTTTTCTCACAACACCCGATTAGCCACTCTGGCCAGCTCTTTCAACTCTGATGCTCTGCAGCCATGTAAACAGAGAAATGGAAACGCACTGTTTCCCCCTTGCAAGCCCTGGGAACTTCAGAATCCATTCTCAGGAAAACAAGGGTGGCTATCACTCAAGTCATTCTCCTGCTTGGCACACCCCAGAGTTTTTGGATCTTACCAGTGTGAGGGGTGAAGAATCGGTGCAATCACAACCGCGAGTGACCTGTAGGAACTGGGATATGTACGACCACATTTTGTGAGCCTTGAGAGAGATGGGGTATAAGTGAGACACCCTGCAATGCAGAGTCAAGTTAAAGGAACTCCGGCAGTGGTAGCAGAAGCTGAAGAAGGCAAAGTGCCAGTCTGGTGCTACACCCAAGACATGCGATTGTTATAAAGAACTGGGCGCAACCCTGGGATACTGTGGATACTTTCCGTGACACAGAATCAGCAGAAACAGGACTTAACTGACAGGAAGAAGCGGTGGACCTCATTGGAAGTTCACGCAGTGCAGCCGGCAGCCGGGAACTGTTCTCAATTCTAGAGGCTCATTTTGACTCTCAGCAGTTAGACATGGAGCATGAAGAGAAGAGAAGAGAAGAGAAGCAGGGAAAGTTGCTCTGTTGTACTGTGGAGGAGGGGGCAGCATGGGATGACTGGAGGCTGTATTTCTGTTAACTGGCTAAGCCCAGACTGCGTCTGTGTTATGTCCAAAAAGGGCACTGATACACACAGAGATATCAACAGAATCTCTGCGTTGCTCTTTCTGTCAATGGGGGAGCTAACAATGTGGCCATATGTCATGTCAACAGAGGATGGCAGTGTAAACATGATTTGGCGACTTTCTTTTTGGCGACTTTTGCATGTCAACAGTACTTTCGTCGCCAAAACTTTGCAGTGCAGATATAGCCTCAGCAAGCAGCAGCATGGAACTCCTTTCGCCACCAGACTCTGTCTCTGTCCTTACAGTCAGAATGAACTTTATGTAGGGACAGCCCTCAGTAAAATGCATTTCAAAAGATGACTGAATATAATACTGAGGGGTTAAAAACTCCCCCAAGTAATTTCTTCCTACCTATCTCTCACTCTTTTACCCAAAGGGACAAAAGAGACAGCCTATGGACTTTGGGAGCAGATCATTACCCGAAACTTGGTCAGCAATGATAGTAAAAACCGTGGTAAGAATTTTCACCTTGAACCACACCTAGATTAAATTTAGAAAACATTTCATCTTTGTTTCTCTTATAACCATTTCTGACCTTAATGTCTTACATTCGTACTCGCTTAAAACCTATACGCTCATTTTATTATTTAATGAAAACTAATCCAGCATAGTGAATTGTGTTGGTAACTCCATTGAGAGTAGCAGAGTATTGTATACTGATCCCATTAAAGGTGCAATGGACCTAATATATCTGGACTGTCCAGAAGAACTACAGAGTGCAGAACACATGTTTTGGGGGAAAATCTGGGATATAGCCTGTGTTGTGGTTATTGTGCAAGGAGCAGCCTAGGCTGTTGGAAGTCAGAGCATGGCTGGTGTATTGCTAACTGGCTGCTGGGGTCAGAGATGCTGGACCAACACTGTGGCTATACACAGACACTCAGTCTGAGATCTGCATGCTGGCAGGCGGGTTGGGAGTGGCCCAGATTACAGCTATAGCAATAAAACACTGTGAGGCATCTAATCATTGTAGGGCAGGGTTGACACAACCCCTCACTGGTTTGGATTGCACCCTAGAATGTCAAAGTTCTAAATTCTCATTTATCCGTCCCATCACTGTTAACTTCCAGGAAATCAGTTCACAATTAGTAATAGTCCGTTAATGGCTCCTGTATGCCTCACTCAGTAATAAGCCAATCCAGAGATCATGATGTCAAATTTCATCACCACTGCAACAATGGCCATGCCACTAGCTATGAACAATCTGACATCAATGACTGAGTGATGCAGGAGCAGCTGACAGAAGGGGAGATAAGGTGTTGGCAGCTAACATTATCAATAATGGAATAATAAAGCTTTCACTTCTCAGTTTAAAATTTGAATTCAGCTTAGACAGACAGTAGACAAAAGCTGCTACGTCCTGAAGTTGGCTGGGTGACTTACAATATGGTAAATAAATGGGTGTTCTCAGTCTAGTTCCAAGCAGACATCACAATAAGTAGCACCTGAGGTCATGGGAGGAAGAATTGTGCAAACTGCAATACCATCTCATCCTTTAAGTCAAGGTTGGGGTGCGGGGTGCTACATTGGAGAAGCTTGCACTACCTCTGCTCATGCTGTGCCTGTTCCACGTGGAGAACGTTAGTCCCCAGGTTTGACTATTTAGTACCTTTCACTAGCATGTTATTCAGTTTACAAAAGTAAGACACTGGGGTGGAGGGAGGGAGAAAGTGCTGTATGTTTATACATAGCTATGGGCAACTCAATATTCATCAGTGCTGGGAAAGGAAATACAATGGAAAGAACAGGAGAGTTAAATGGACTTTTGCTGAAGTTTGTCAAGTCTGACAGAGCATGGCAGTAGCTCTTTAAGCACTCATCATTTTGAGTCAGCCAATTCACAGACAGAAAGTGTATTGACCGTTTTGTGTTTGTTTTAGTGAATTTTACATCAGGAAGCCTTCCTCATAGTGATTGCACAGGCAAAGGTGTCTTCAACATTAAGGGTGCGTGATGTCTTGGCCACCAAGCAGCCCTGGGTGACAAACCCCCAAAACTCATCATGAGAGGTCTCAGGCAATTGGACCTCAAACTTGGACATAGCCAACCAACTGAAAAAGTCCAATTTGGACAGCAAAGCTCATTGGTTTGCAATCCTCATCTGTAATGACAATTATATATATATATATACATATTTTCTCCTTGATTGGTCCAGCCACATAAAGCCTCTGTTTTGGAGGGTGGACTTGAACCTGCCTTGCTGGGCTCTTTCATTCACTGCCATGATCAACATGGAGTTTGGGGCTCAATGGGAATAGAACTCCTCACGTCCCTGCACAGGCACAAAATAGCACATCTCCAAGTGCTCAGCCACTGGGGCCCTGAGGCAGGTATATCGCAAAGAGCTCTCACTGTTCAAGGACTGCCTCCTCAGTCAGGAGGGCCAGCCTTCCAGGAACAGAGGGCTGGGGAAGCTGTCCATAATTTCAAGAGTATTCTCCCAGAGAAATTCTGCTTGAATACCAAGCGATGAGGCAACCCAGTAAAAAAGGTTCTTTTACTTATTACAGTCATCTGGGATCGTGTGGAGCTGAAGAATGAAATTGCCTTTTTAATGAATTGTATCTACCAACGTGGCCTCATGTAACTTTATGAACTGCAGCCCAAGTTTTATGAATGGGACTTTATAAATGAAACAGTGTTAACCACTTTGGGATTAATTTGTTAGTATCCTGTGAAGAAGACTCGTTATTGTAACTCCTTTTTGAATACACTGCAACTAAAGTGACTCCATATTGTAACTGAAGCCCCATTTTAAACTTTGTACTGCTTTACCTCTGTTTCAAGTAAGGTGTGTTTGTGATCTCATTAAAAGTGTGAATGTGGATAGGTGTGTAATGAGACCACTCCCCGATGACTGCTGCTCTCCGTGACTAACTGCCAGCACTACCGTGATGGTTGAAGAACAATACAGGAAAGCCCTGCAACAGAACCCACCCGAGAAAGAGAGAGACCAAAAACCCCATCAAGAAAAGAATCAAAGTCACGTCTGCCATTAACTGATGACTCATGATCATACAGTGTCCTGGGGCAGTGGGACAGGACAGGGTCTATGGAATAAAACATATAGAAAGATGGGTGCAAAACTATAGGATTGGGTCTTTTGGTTCTACAATCATCCTTAAGGTGCATTGTTGCACACTGACACAATCCAGCTCCTCTCCTCGTGTCTAGACTCGAGCCCTGCACGTATACAAAATTTCTATCGGCAAACATGAGTTGTGGATATTGCCATCTGCAGATGTGGATACCCACAGATAAAGCAGATAAAGCGGATACCCATGGATTTGCAGGGCTCTAGTCTAGACTAGCATGAGCAACTGCGGCTGGTAATTATATCCCATCTGGAGGGATGTGCGTATGTGTGTGTGTGTGTATATGCGCGCACACGCATGCTGTGTGGCACGGATATTTCTAGTAGCAAGGGACAGTAAATGAATTCTGCATTCACAGTAAATGCGGCATATTGCCTTATCTCCCGAACAAGATTCTGCTAGTCATATTTTTTTAAGAGCAACAATGGAAGGGGAGAATGAACTAGGCAGCACCACACAGGACATAAGGACGATGCTCTTGACTGAGCCACGGTCAAGTTCTGCTCCTGAGATAGCATCTCTGGATGGGGAAATTCCAGGGATTAAACAGGAAGGAGAACCATAGACAGTTGGGCTTGCAGCGGATCCCCAGCCACCAGTGTCCAACAGAAAGGTGACCTTGCCTTTGACCTGGATGATGAATGAGACCTTTGGGAGAGAGCAGCTTTCCCACTGGTATGGGAAGACCATTGGTAGGCCCCAGGCCATGGACCTCCATCTTGGCCTCAGGATGCAATTGGATAGCTAAGGGGATTGTGATACAAAACTTTTACCTCTAGGTGGCTAGCTCTAATCAAGATTGGCAGTGACAAAGACTTTACTTCCTTGATGGCTGTGCAATGGCCTATAAGAAATGAATCTGTAGCCTCAGTCTTGGTCCTAGTGGGCAAATGTACACCTCACAAAAACCACCACCATGTTCAGTATTAACTGGCACTCTTGCTAAGAGTTTGAGGAAAGAGACTGTGGGCATGGAAAATGAATACGCTTCTGACCTTTTAAACTTACCATGCACTGCCACTTCCTCTAACTGACTAAATGGAAGACTGAATTTTCTAATGCTCTGCTAGGGAAATTGAAATTTGACAAAAGCATTAAAGTTGATGAAAATATTTAAAAAAATAATTCCCCTTCTTTCCCCCCAAGTTTTCTACAGTAAGAAAAAAAATATTAAGTGACTGCTATTGTTCAATTTATATCTATGTAGGTGTATTTATTGTGTGGTTCTTCTGGAAAAATACACCTCATCCATGTTCTCATTTTGTTATTTTTTTCAAAACAAAAGATATATTTGACTCATTTACATCTGTTTCTCTATCCCACTACAGAGGAAACTTCTTAAGGGTGAGTAAAAAGTTGTAAGATATAGAAAATTCAGCTACCTGATGGTAAGGATATATAGATAAAGATAGACAGACAGATATAGAGAGATGGGGGAAAACAGCTTTGATGTGACAGCAGAGTCCTGAGGCATTGTAGTAGTCGCTCTGTGTTTGAAAGACAGCTTCTTCTACCAAGCCACTCATACAGCAAAATGTACACAATATACTCTCCATCTAGTACTATGCCCTTAAGCTTGGGTTGGAAGAGGAAAAGAATACGTCTCATTGAAGTCTATTTTAATTAGAACTGCAGAGAGTCTGTCTGAATGAGCGCCTGTTTTTTCTTCTTTTTTGCTTTAAACCCAAACTAGAGTTTGTAGAATTCATGGCTGAGGGTTGAAACCAAGTGAAAGGCTGAAATAAACTTGTACTTTAACATCTTTTAGCTGAAGAAACATTAAAATTCCATCCAAAAAAGGTGTACTTAAGGGTGAAACAAAATGGTTTCTTACATCACAGTCTATATCACCCACATGATCTGCAGACTGGCTCTACCATAAAAGCCAGACAACACTAAAAGTTATACAGCATTTGCTTAGCTGACAAAATATTCACTGATTATTGCTGCTTTTAGCCTGTTCTCTGATCTTCCCATTTATTTGTTTCTCTCTATTTGGGTGTTTGCTGTCCTGGCAAGATAAGCCTCCAAATCTTTTTCTGACACTGCTGTTCTACATTAAATACATACATAAGGATTATATATTTGAGGGGGGGGGAGGACACCTGCCTGAAAACAGACTTCCTGGAAGTCCATATAATTTCTGTCTGTCTAGGTATTTATATCACACTCATTGCTGAGATACCAGAGTGCCTGAACTTGTTCCAGGGCCAATAATCTTACAAATTGAACCATGTAAGTTAGAGCTAGAAGGGAGTCGTATTCCACATTCCTACTCCACTTACCAAATGCAGCAGTGCTCTGTCGCAATAGCTCTGTCGCAATAGTAATTCACAATATTTTTAAACATTTCAAGTGACAGGACTTCTCCTACTTCCCCTGAAAAGATTACTGTTTGAGTAATAAGGGGATTCCCTCCCCCGCTTTTTTTGCATGTCTGTTTTAAATATATAGATATTTGAGAATTTTTAGTTTGTTTCCAAACTGAGATTGTTGGATAAAAGCTATTCACACAAAAAAGAAAATTCTTTGTAACAATTTTGCTACAGAATTCAGTAAGGAAAGCAAACAAGAGAACTGCCGTGCAATTTCAGCACAGGCGTAAGAAAAGGAAACCATAATCATATCTAATTAGAGTTAAAATAATGTTTCCCTTTGAAATGTTTAATTAGGTCTGTTTTATTACATAAACATTCTTGATGCAGAGCACACTGAGCAAGAAGATTCTGATGAGTTAAACAGTGCAAAGTGCTCAGGCGCCCAGTGTGGGGCAAAACCTGACAAGGAGTGGCTGTTGTTACCAGATGTCTGGACCATCAGTGGAACCTCGATGCTTGCTGCAAACAGCAGGCTATCATTTCAACCTTTGTAGCTTCTACTGAAGCCTCCCATCGCGCTTTCAATTTAATAGCATCACAAGGAAACAAAGACATTTCTTACAATGTGCTTTCTGTTCAGAGACAAATCCCATTTAAACTTGATCAACCTCTCATACCCTATTAGTTATTGTTGCCAGTCTGCATGTCCTTTGGTAATGCATGCTACTTGTTCTGGAGGAGGGAAGCTTCCCCTTCTCCCCCCCTCCGGTGCCGCCCTTCAGTTTGATAAAGCAAGACCAGATTTACTGGCAAACTTACAGCCTGCTTGTCACAAGCTTGCAGCAAATTTAATTAACCTTATTACAAATATGGTTTTCTTGAAGATTACATCACAATCTGGTCACGTCTCCTGCTGCTGATTCAACATTTTCTGCGCTTTGGAGACCATGTTCGTTTTCAAAAAAAGGTCACAGAGTGTCAGAATATCTAAAACTTCACTGATTTTTCCCAAGTTCCACACTCTGATATACCAATATTTTGTCTCACATGCAGTATTGTTCTCTTACTTCCTGCCCATTGTGGATTCCTTCCTTCACAACATAATGTACTGCCCTTCAAGAGCAAGGATAGCTAAACGATGGACAGAGTTGATGCATGTTTAGCCCCTGAAAACAGTGGATCAAAATCACTGCTGCTATAAAAAGAGAGCAGCTCCAGTGATTAAATTGCTCTCTATACTATCAGTGAATGTAATCCATTGACTTCTAGGGGGTGGGTGGGGGGGTTGACTCAGTAAGGCTACAAGGTTGAACTCTGAGCAAATTAAAATGCAATATTTTTGTCAAGATCATCAGTAGGTAGAATGAATTTACTAATTCAGATTACAATAAAATAAATTAAGAAACTAAGTCATTACCATGTCAAAACCTTGCTGTGGCGCTAAAACATTCGCAGTAGGATATTTTTCACTTACAGTTTTCGGCCAGAATCCGAAATTTCCTAAGAATAGCTTCTTTTGGTGCAAGTTCTACCACCATAGTGCCATGATCTGGATGATATGGAGTAGTTTCAGCTTTAAGACGAGGATCCTTGCCCTTCTCCACAGATTAACAATGCAAAATCTCACATACTGAAATTTCACACCATTTTATATTCAGTTAGCGGGATGGGAAAGCTAGGAACAAAACAATATTAATCTCTCATTGACTGTATTAAAAATTCCCTGCAAAATTCATTTTTGCCTTTGTAACTCTGTTAGGTACAACTATCATGTGGATGGGTGAGGGAGGCAAGACAAATTAAACAAACAGTGGTACAATAAATATCCTGTGATTTAAAACCTCACCACTAGCAACATATACCTGATACAGATAAGTTGACTGATCAACACTACATCTCCAACTGAACATGTTCAAGAGATTAAGTAAAGCACAGAAAAGTATTTTCAACAATTCTATAGCTAATAGGAGGCCTAAAGATTTAGCTATTATTGAGCAGCTTTTTGTTGCGTATCAAAATGATAGGGAGTCATATGAGAATAGATGCATCTTCCACTTACATCTACATGTAGGTACACAATGAGCATGAATGTTTGACCTCTGAAATACAGTATCTGGCACCACTTTTTTTTTTAAAAAAAGGAGTTATTTGCTGCTATTAAACTCTTATTTATTATTTTACCTTTATGCATAATAATCTGGAGGTTTGAAACTCTTTTCAGAGGGACAATCAAGGAAAGCAGTGAAGGCTGTTTCCACCAAGGTCAATTCCCCCCATCCCTTCATACACACAAAAAAAGCTCCCCACAACATTTAGATAACCAAACCTTTCAAATGGTTATGTTAAATTTAATTAATGTGTAGGTCATTCTAACATTGTCATCTGTGGAGGCTGTGCATCGTTTTAGTGTTTCCCTCTACAACAACTAATACAATCAATCAAAATATTAAATTATTTAAACAGAACAAAAGTCCTTGATCCTTTGGGAAGCTGCACACCATTAGTGGTGTGGTTTTTTTTAAACTTTCTTCGTATAATCCCAGGAGCTCTTTCACCAGTATGAATCAGGTCGGCCACTTATTGCTTGAGAGGCCAGAGAGATTCTTGCTTAATACTTGAATTATTTTTTTGCCACTGCTAACAGTTCTGACTTTGAAATGATTCACTTAGAATGTACTTCTAGTTCTAGTAAGGGACAAATAATCTTCTCTGTTTATTTTTAAATGTAGCCTATTTTTCTACGTTATGGGCATTACATTGGCTTTCTTTATATACTGCATTGTTGTGCTTGTAATTTACTTTTTTAAATAATCATTTTAGAGTCTATTCCTAAACAGTGGCAGCTCCACAGTGCTTTTTTGAAAATCTCACACCTTCTCTTTCTTGACAGCTCTTACACACCATGGGAGTGAATGGTGCTTTTAGAAACATTAACTCCCATTTGCAAATCTGTGGGTTTTGAGAAGAGCATTTAGCAGAGTGATTGTTTCCTGGCTTTTCCCCTCCTGCCCCCCAAAATTCACAATGCCTTAAATGAATGGAGTGGGCACAGGAGGGTGTTTAGAAGCTTGAGGGGATGGGAAACGTGCTGCATTAGCTCTGCTGACTCCATGATACTCTTTGTGCCCTATTTCCCTCTTCCTTTTCTCTCTTCCAGGCAGCATAGGGGCATCATCCACACAGAACTAGTTCCCCAGCATTGTGTTGGGGGGCAGTGAACTGCTAAGGTCTTTTCAAGAGGAGACTGAAAACTGAGGCCGCACCTACCTGTATTAGTTACATTCTCTTGACATTTTTCATATTGGGGAGGCAAACCTTGTACAGGTTGGACCACCCTGGTCCGGCACCATGGAGACCTGATTTGTCCCGAATGAGGGAATTTGCTGGACCAGCGGAGGTCCCCTCCCACTGGCTCCCCAGCCTGTCGTCTCTCAGTGCTCCCGGCTCCTCTACTATCCCAGCCGGCCCCCCTGCCTCCCGTCCTTGGACAGGCTGCCATAGGCTCCAGTCCCTGGGCTGCTGGGGGCTCTGGCCCTGGCCACATGATGCCCCAGGCTGCTGGGGCAGTTCTAGCCCTGGCTCTGCAGTGCTGGCCCTCCTGCCACTAGGCTCCCTGGGCTCTCTGGTTGAGGAACATCCATGGTCCTGCTGGACCACAGATGTTACCAGACAAGGGAGTGCCAGTTTTGGGAGGTGCAACCTGTAGTCTGACCAAACGTTAGCTCCAGAAAGGATGTTCTATCGACCTAAATCCTTGTCCTGAACTGCAGTGTTAGAGGTTGCTGCTTTTTTTTTCCCAGAGGAAACAAGCCCTCTGCGTAGTTTGTATGCTGATGTATTAAGTCTGTAAAATGCTTTTGGATTCTGTACCATGCATCAAGAACAAAGTCACAACAGTGTTATAAACAGGCTAAGATCAGATCAAAAGGAAATATTTTAAGATGGATTCATAAAATCTCTGAATTTCTCTCACTTTGGAGCACAAGTGAAAACATCCTGATGACTCAACGCTCTGCCCCCTTTCCCTAAAATCTTAGGAGAAAGAAAATTCTGGTTACAGCTTGCATATCAAATAGCAAAAACAGAAGGCTGTGTAGCAGCCAGATCTCTTATTAGAGTCCTCCCTGGACAGATCACTGGTTTATGCTGGCAAGGAATGGAAGAATGTACTGGCCAACACCCCATTGTCTTGTGTTGTAGTTCTGCATGGTATTAAAGTGCAGAGTTTTCCTAAAACTCTCAGCCCTTGGGCTCAGAACGGCATTGAGGCTGTGCTCCTTTTGAAACACAAAACAGGGAAATGTGCTCAGTTCTGTGCTCTTCCACAGCCCACTGGCGACTGGCTGAAGCAGTTGGTGGATGTCAATTAAAATCCTCTGAGCCGATGTGGTAGCTTCCTACAGACTCATTCAAATAAATGTTCATGCTGCCATGGAAAGGCATCAGGAGACCCAAGACAAAATGCCTGGGTTAGCTCATTTGACTGGTAATATAACCACACAGGAAACAGGAGTTGAGAAGCACTGTAAGGCATCACATGCCACAGGTCAGCTGGGGAATCCTATGCCACAAGCCTAGTCCTCTAATGAAAACAATTGACAGTATTGGTTGATTTTTATTTAATTTAGAGCTGATGTGTCTCATGCTGTTCCTCATAATACTTAGGAAACAGCAGAACACTCTGTTTAGAAGCCAGTTTGAACACATTAGAGTCAGTATTATTAATTATTACATTCCTAAAGCAAAATAGCTTCTGAGTCTTTTTGTCTTACTCATGCCCACTGTAAACACATGACATTTCCATCTCTCTGAACAGAATCTGTACAGCTAGGGTTTGGCTCTATTGATAATTCCAATAACAGGACATACATCTCAGCCTATGCTTTCTCTTGGAATTTGGTTGTTCCTAGATTTCAGGGGGACCTCAGTGTAAGACTGGCATGTCCTCTGCATAAAAAGCCAAGCCAATCTCCCTTATGTGCAAGGCATCGTTAACAACTCTCAAATGCCACTGAGTCTGCAGCAAAGTGGAAAGCATCTTTCCAAAGGGACCCAAATACTTGCTAACAGGGGTGTGTCTAAAGAGGATTGTCACCAAATACACCCTGCAAGCCCCTTTAATAGCAACTTCCAGCTAATGAAAATGCAACATCAAAGATGACTGAACAAACTTTTCAATGAAGCAATTAATCTATAGCTCACAAAAAATACACTAAAAGAACATTCACTTCAGGTTGCAAAGTCAAACATTCAAAAGTGAGGAAATGCCAAAGTTAAGGTTGCATATGCAACATTACATAGTCAGCAGTGGGCTGAATTATGAGGTTTACCTCTTTACATGACAACATACTATTTTCCACAGGACCTCAGCCTCATTCAATATACAGAATAGTCCTGATGCGAAAATGAATCAAGTTTCTGTAGTAAAGGAGGCTGTTGTCTGGAGAATGCGGGGCTCAGTTGTTACAGCAGCTGGAAGGTGTGTGGTAAGAGAGGCAGGAAACTGCAAAAAGGGAAAAATCCACCTCCCCCACCCCCTTTCCTTCACATACATTCTGGTTCCTAGTACCAGTCCCAGGCAGTTAGGGTTGCCAGATGGTTTAACCAAAAATATCGAACACTCCCTCCCCCTTCCCGCAAAAAAAAAAACACTGGGGAAAAAATTCTGTTGGGGGAAGGGGAGACCAAAGCTGAGCAAAAAAAAAAAAAGACCCCGAGAGTTAAGCAAAAAAAAAAAAAAAAATTTAAAAATTAAACAGCATTAAAACAGCTTTAAACGTGTGCAGAGTCAGAATAGGGATAGCAAGACTGGAGCAGTTGGGCACTAAGACTCAGGGAAGGCATTGCTTCCCCTTGCTTCAGTTCTTTAGGCTTTTTGCCGGCGGCCATTTTGTTTTCTTGATGAAGCCAGAACGCAGCTTCCCTGCGGAACCAGGTAAGCAGGAGGTCCTGGGGCAGCCGGGGCCCGGGGGAGGGGGAGTTCCTGTTGCTGAGTGTGCTGTAAGGTTGCCAGGTGTCTGGTATTTTCGTCTCCTGGCTGGGAAAAAAAAAAAAAGTAAATACCGGACATTTCAGGTGTCCGGTATTTTCTGAATTTTTTACCAGACCAGAGGCGAAAATACCAGACTGTCTGGGTCAATACCGGACACCTGGCAACCCTACAGTCCTAGTCTCCCCCTCTTCCCTCATCTCTCCAATCTCCATGTTCCCCTCTCTCACCCAAATAGCTCCCAACCTTCAACTTCCCTCACTGGCTCCCAGACCCAGTCTCACCAGACTCCTTGTTCCAATCTACTCTTTCCACTCTCCCTCTCCTCCTCCCCTCCAGCTGTTGTCCTCTCTGCATTTGCATCACATGGCATCTTCTTTCACTATGCCTGGGTGCTAGCAGAAGCTCACTGAAAGCCAAGAGACAGTCTCCCAGATCATAGTTCTGGTGCATGGAGAAACCATTACAGGAAAAAACCCCAGTGAGCCCCTGTAGTCCTAGGCTTCAGCGAGTATGCTCAGTTGCTCTGTGGGGATAGAGCATCTACCAACGGTCAGCACTAGGAAGAGTGAGAAGCTTGAGAATTCTCACTGAGGCCAAAATCCCCAGAGATTTTAGCTGCTAATATCAAAATAGTCTATTGAACATTACTCCCGGGGGGATTTTGTGCCAAAAATTCAAAATTCTGCATATTTTATTTGTCAAAATAACACGACATAATCACTCCAGTTTCAATTACTTTGGTAACTTATTTCAAAATATCTGTCAACAAGTATGTCAACAATACAGACAAAAGCAAAAAAAGATTCCCCCGGGAGTTGGGAATTAAAGAAAAGCCTACAACCACCCAGATCCAGCTGGGAGGTGCTGCAGAGGTCTTTGTCTAGCCCCCTCGGATCCCAGATACCTGCACTCCCATCCCCTGAGAGCCCAGTTGTGGGGCATTGTTGGCCCACACATCTATATCCCTTCCCCCAGAGCCCAGACACTGGGCATATCCCAGCCCAGACACCAGAACCCTCCTTCTTGCAGAGCCCAGTCATGGGGCACCCTCAGCTCAGACACCACTGCCCACATCCCCAAGAGCCTAGCCACGTAGCACCCTGGGCCCATACACCAGCCTCCACTATCCCTCAGAGCCTAGCCATAGGGCTCCCCCACTCAGACATCAGCATTTGCCTTCCCTTAGCACAGACACCAGCACCCCCTATCCACAGAGCTTAACCATGGAGCAGTTCCCAGTTCCTTTATTCCCTCCAACTTCTTTACTATCCCACTGGGGGACATGGTGTGGTATGGCCCTGTCCCTCCTCACCCTTTGCCAGAGATGGCTGGCTGTCCAGGGCCCTCTCCCATTTCTGGGAGAATGATGATCAAGGAACCTGCAGTTCTGTGAGGCTGAGTGAGTCTCCAGTGCCTTCTAGTAACAGCCAGTAATTGTGAGGAGGAAACAGGGAATTCTGCAAAATTCTGCATTCCACAATGGCACAGAATTCCCCTAGCAGTAGAACATCAATGATTTAGATATTGGCATAGAGAGTATGCCTATTAAGTTTGCAGATGATACCAAACTGGGAGGGGTTGCAACTATTTTGGAGGATAGGGTCATAATTCAAAATGATCTGGACAAACTGGAGAAATGGTCTGAGGTAAACAGGATGAAGTTCAATAAGGACAAATGCAAAGAACTCCACTTAGGAAGGAACAATCCATTTCACACATACAGAATGGGAAGCGATTGTCTAGGAAGGAGTACTGCAGAAAGGGATCTAGAGGGCATAGTGGACCACAAGCTAAATATGAGGCAACAGTGTGACACTTGCAAAAAAAGCAAATGTGATTCTGGGATGCATTAACAGGAGTGTTGTGAGCAAGACACAAAAAGTCATTCTTCCACTCTACTCGGCCTCAATTGGAGTATTGTGTCCAGTTCTGGGCACCACATTTCAAGAAAGACATGGAGAAATTGGAGAAGGTCCAGAGAAGAGCAACAAGAATGATTAAAGGTCTAGAGAACATGAGGTATGAGGGCAGACTGAAAGAATCAGGCTTATTTAGTTTGGAAAGGGGGACATAATAGCAGTTTTCAGGTATCTAAAAGGGTGTCACAAGGAGGAGGGAGAAAAATTGTTCTCCTTGGCCTCCGATGATAGGACAAGAAGCAATGGGCTTAAACTGCAGCAAGGGAGGTTAGGTTTCACATTAGAAAAAACTTCCTAACTGTCAAGGTGGTTAAACACTGGAATAAATTGCCTAGGGAGGTTGTGGAATCTCCATCTCTGGAGATTAAAGAGCACATTAGTTAGGCACCTATCGAGGATGTCTAGATGGTGCTTGGTCCTGCTGTGAGGACAGGGGACTGGACTCGATGACCTCTCAAGGTCCCTTCCAGTTCTAGTGTTCTATGATTCATGTGATTTTTCAAAGGGAACAAACCAGAAGAATTGGAATTGCTCATTTATGAGCATTAATTCCACCTTGTTGGTACTACTGAAACCTGATGGGATGATTCCCGTAATTGGAATGTTAAAATCAATGGCTATAAACTATTTAGGATGGATGGAGTTGGCAGAAGGGGAAGGGAAGTAGCACACTATATTAAAAATGGCATTACCTCTTTCCAAATCACTGATAATGCAGAATAAAATCATCTTGAATGCTTTAGAGATTAATATCCTAACATTTAAAGCACATGATGAGATATTAGCTAGTGTCTGGTACAGGTTGAATCCAGCACCCTCAGGACCTGACTGGTCCTGAACCACAGAATTTGAAGAACCATGGGAGGTCAATATTGTCTAGCAGCATTACCAACACTTCCACTGCCTACTGGGCTCTTAGAAGACATTTAGGGATAAATCAGAGCTAAACAACAGCACAGAACACTGAGAGCCAGGACTACTGGATGTAAACAAACTTTATGGGACCATGGGAAACTTAACCACACCCGTAAATGGACATCTGGCTAACTAAAATCATGTTGGACCATAGATGGTGCTGGACCAGAGAGTAAAGGACTAAATAGGTGTGTAAGGATCTAGTCATCCTATTCCCTAGTGTAATACAGGTTGAACCTATCTATAAAGTGTTGGAGAAAAAAGCTGCGTAATCACGAAGGACTTCAAACTGAGTAACGTATGCTGGGGATCTCGTGCTTCCAGTACTAAAATGTCCTGGGGATTTCTAAACATTATATATGACAATTTCCTAACACAAAGTGTTGCATCCAACATGAGGACATCTGTATTAGACCTTGCCTGGGCAGATGAAGAGGAACTGATCACAGAACTAAAAGTTAATGGTAGCTTAGATACAAGTGATTATGTCCTGATTACATTTACAAAGTGCAAGGATAATAAATCCAGACCAGTAATATAAATACTTGGTGCTTTAAAAGTGCTTTAAAAGTGCCAGTTTCACAAAGAAAAAAAAGAAACATATGAGCCAAATCAGCTGGAAGGAGAATTTAATCAGAAACATGTGATAAGGTAGGCGTATAACTGGTTGGAAAACTGTTCCCAGAGAATATTTTCTCAGTGATTCATAGTCAAGATGGAGGGCATATATAGCCGAGTCCATGGGGATCAGTTATGGGTCTGGTCCTGTTCAATGTCTTCATCAATGATTATAATGGCATAGAGAGTACACTTACGTTTGCTGACAATACTGAGCTAGGAAGGATTGCAAATGCTTTGGAGGACAGGATTAAATTCCAAAATTATCTGGAAAAACTGGAAAAATGATCTGAAGTAAACAGAATGAAATTCAATAAAGACAAATGCAAAGTACTCCACCTAGGAAGAAACAATGTGTTGCACTCATACAAAATGGAAAATAACTGCCTAGGAAGGAGTACTGAGGAAAGGGATCTGGGGGTCATAGCAGATCACAAGCTTAATTTGAGTCAACAGCGTAACACTGTTGAGAAAAAAAAAGAAGCAAACATCTCTCAGGGATTAGCGGGACTGTTGTAAGCAAGACACAAATAGTAACCCTTCTACTGCACTCCATGCTGATTAGGCCTCAACTGGAGTATTGTGTTCAGTTCTGGGTACTACATTTCAGGAAAGCTGTGGACAAACAGGAGACAGTCCAGATAAGAACAACAAAAAATGACTAAGGTCTTGAAAGCACGACCTATAATGAAAAATTTGGGTTTGATGAGTCTGGAGAAGACAAGTCAGAGGAGGGACAACATGAAAACAGCTTACAAGTACATAAACGGTTGTTACAAGGAGTAGGGAGAAAAATTGTTCTTCTAAACCTATGCGGATAGCGCAAAAAGCAATGGGAATAAATGCAGCAAGGAAGGTTTAGGTTGGACATTAGGAAAAACTTCCTGTCAGGGTTGTTAAACACTGTAATGAATTGAGTAGAGAGGTTGTAGAATCTGCATCATTGTAGATTTTTAAGAGCAAGTTAGACAAACAACTCTTAGGGATGGTCCATATAATACTCAGCCTTGCCATGAGTGCAGGGGACAGGACTTGATGATCTTTACAGGTCCCTTCCAGTCCTACAATTCTATTATTCTATTTCAGGATACAGCAGTTAATAAAGTAAACTAGCATTTTTAGATCAGCAGGTCCAAATACCTTGCCTCCAACAGTTTCAAAAGAGCTGGATGAGGAACTTACTGGACTGTTAATGTTGATTTTAAATAAGTTTTGGAACACTGGACAAGTTCCAGAAGACTGGAAAAAGCTAATCTTTGTGCCAATTTTTAAAAAGGATAAATGGGAACCCCAGTAATTCTAGGTTTGTCAGTTGAATGTTGATCCCCAGCAAGATAATAGACCTGCTCTTATAGGACTTGTTTGAAACAATTAAGGGAGGGTTATACAGTATAGTTAATGCCTATCAACACAGGCATTATGGAAAATTGATCCTTGTCTAACTAACTAGATATATTTTTTGGATAAGATTACAAATTTGATTGATAACGATAATAGTGTTGACATATATACTTAGACGTCTATAAAGCCATGACTTGGTATTGCATGACATTTTGATTAAAAACTAGAAAAATATAAAGTTAACATGGCACACATTAAATGGATTTAAAGCAGGCTAAAAGCATAAATGTAAACAGGGAGTCATCATTGAATGGCTGTGTTTCTAGCAGAGTTCCGCAGTATTGCTGGCCCTATACTCTTTAACATTTTTACTAATGATCTGAATGAAAACATAAAATCCTCAGTGATAAAGTTTGCAAACAACACAAAAATTGGAGGAAGCTATAAATAATGAGAGGGCCGGGCATTGATACAGACTGATCTGGATCACTGTAAACTGGGTGCAAGTAAGCAATATGCTTTTTAATATGGCTAGATGCATGTGTATATTAGGGCCAAAGAATGTAGGCCAGCGTTTTTCAAACTTGGGTCATGGGGCTGCCAGGGTAAGCCACTGGTATGTCTGAGATGCTTTGTTTACTTAATGCAGTAAACAAACAAAGGGGAACCTTTTTTGGTCAGGGGCTACTGACCCACAGAAAGATCAGTAGGGGGCCACACACAAAAAACCCTCACTGACATGGAACCTGACTGAAGCAGAAAGACACTCCTCACATTTCCCTCACACACCAGAGCCTGGGCGGGGGAGATTTTGTGCTCGAGCCCCATGGCGGGTTAGCAGGGGGGGGCTGGAGCACCAGCACAGGCTCCCCAATGCAAGAGGGGCCATTAGCCTCGGAGGCTAGATCCAGGCAAGCGGGGGGCCACATCCGGCCCCCGGGCCTGAGGTTCCCCAACCCGACTTAATGCATCCATAGCGACAGAGCCTCGCAGCTCCTATTGGCTGTGATTTGTGATGTTATGAAAATAATGTGAAGTGGAAAGCACCCTTAAAAATCGGCGGTGCTATCAACCAAACCTATAATAAAGAAAATCCAAAGCTGATATAGTGTGATTAGCATAGGTGAGCTTATTTAGAAAAATAAATACTGACCCAAACTTTCTCTGAAAACTTGAAATGAGTCTCTTTAGAGGATTTGTTTGCTTTTTTTTTTTTAATCATTTTTAGTGGTTGTGCACTTCTGCCTTATTGATAGAACCAAAAGCAGCAGTACTTAAATGTATTGAGAAGCTGTTTTCATTATATATTTTTCAGACAAGAAGGAACAGGTGTATATTGGATCTTTGGACGAGTGTCATGGGAAATACTTTCCAGACCAATTTTTCAGAAATATAGGGCCAGAGAGTTAAATGGGTTTGTCTGATCTTCCAGATTTCTGTGTTTTATATAAACTGATCTGAACATTCAAGACTTTTTCTATTAACGTAACAGAGACATCTCCTTTAGCTATATTATACAACTTTATACATTTGCTCTATTTCTCTCAAGAAAAGATCTGGAATATCAGTATCGGTTTAGATTTATACAGCACATATAATCTCAAAGAATTTGCTTCACAAGTTAGACCCATTATGCAATCAATTCAGTGCTGAACTGCAGCTACTACTTTGGAAGAGCACGGCAGCCAAGCAAACTATTAGCATATAACACAACTCACAAAGGGGGAGGGTGATGTAGTGGAAATTTTGGCCATCATGACAGCCCAATCCTGTTTTTACAGAAAGTCATGGACTAATGTCCACGCAGGCTCTCATCAGTTCAAACAATCTCATCCTAGACTCCCACACAGTAAAACACATAGAACTCAAAATATCTAGGACTGGTTGATTCATCCCTCCTGGGATTTGTGCTTTAGTCCAGGAATTCTAGATATTTCTATGGGACCTTCCTAGAGAATTTGACTCAAACAAGAGAATAAGACTCATTAAAATGGTATACTAAGCCCCACCAGTAACCCCCAAAAAAGGTTGGATTGAGGATTACATTGTCATTTTGAGTGTCTTTGAATTGTAGGGTATTCAGTCACACCATTATGCACTCCTGCTCCTTAATGGTTTTACTACCCCTTAGCTTTAAAGCCACTCACTCAAAGTCATGGGATAGACACTCTCTTACAAAAACTGCAAACTTGAAGAGGCTTTTTAGCAGGACGTGCTGAACTGCAAGGGAAACGCCCGCCCTTGCCTTGTGGATCAGTAACTTCTGTGAGGACCACATGACCCAGATAACGGGCACTAATGTCCCCAACCTTCTATCACTCAAGAAGGACTTTTAAGCTTTTTGTTTCTAATGTAGGCAAATGAGCTCTGCAAATATTCACTGGTGTCAGGCATGCTGTGAGAATCCTCTTAATGAGACCATAAGGATGCAAGTGGGAAGAGCTATTTCAGCAGGTCTAAAAGGTAATACCCAACAGTCAGACTTTTTAATTTCACCTAAGTGTGAGAGGGAGAACGAACAGTGGAAAGCATTTAAAACAAGGCAAGAAGCAAAACCCCACCTGCCACCATCCATTAAAGAGAACAGTGCAGCTTTCAAAAATGGCCTAAATCAAGTGAAAGAGTCTTCCCAAAAACAATCACATGGTGTTAAGGGATTTTGTCATTTTTTGAGCACTTTGTCCTTAAAATATTTATCATTGTTTAAGAAACATAATGATCTTTTCCATCCCATCTGCCAGCCTCTACATTTTATGATTCTTGACAACAGATACATAAGTGTTGCCAGAGTCACAGAATCGTATGTATTTAGTTAGGGCTCCATATCTACAGCCAAGCACAACTGTCTTGATAAGTTTATTTGAAAAGTTCCCCAGAAATACTACAGTTGCAAGAAAGAAACTAGAGAAAAGATCTTTCTCGCTCTCTCACATCCCCATATAGCTCCTGTAGCTATTATTACTAGCAGTTTTTCCATTTAAAAAAAATTATTTAAGACTGGAAAAGTTCTGCATCAAGGGTTTGAAAAACAGCAGCCTCATGGCTCCTTGCCCTATATAAAACCAAGCGGAGTTCAAAGAAGCCTCCAGTTAACAATGTGGATCTCTTGTAGCTACCATAACTGTTCCCACTCCAAAATTCCTGGCTTTGACCTTGGCTTGATCTGGACTTTGCCATATGATTCTGACGTTTGATATTAACCCTAGTCTGGACCCTGAGTACGAATTCCTCTGCTACTCCCAGCCTCAGGTTTGCCTCTGCTTTGACCCTTGGTCCTAACTGCCCTTGTTGGGGGTCCTGACAACTGAACACAAGCTGTACTAGGTAGGTGCAATAGTTCACTTTTCAAACTGTGGTAGGATAGTAAAGTCTATTTATAATTTCTAATGTATAGCTAACCCATTAAAAATCAGTTTTATGTTTTTAACATTCAAATGGAGGAAGCCAGTGTTTCATTTTTCATAACAGCGATCCTATTTTAACTCCATATTTTGAGGTTTGTGCTTTAATGTAAATCATTGTTTTTCAAGGGAAATGTAATACTTTTAAATCCAGGTATTTTTAATTATATGGAATCCTTGTTTGAAAATAATTATTGCCCTTTTTCTAGAAATAGCCAGGGAAATTAGTTTTATAAACAAAACAGCAGCCTATAATCATAGTTTACCAGTCTAACAGAACTCAAAACTCAAAAATTTTGATTTCTGCCCAAAATATAGAATTTGTTAAAAAAAATAGTACTAAATTTAGCAAAATAAAATCTCCAGTCCCTAATCAAAAAAGAAGTCAAAATTAGGGTAAATAGTCAACTAATTTTTGTTAGCTTTTTCTCATAACGTGTAAGTAAAGCATGGGCTATATCCTTAAGCTATTTCTTAATAATCCTCTATTTCCATATTGAGTCCTAAGCTTTAAGAAACTATTAGTCACAACAAATACACATCTAATGGCTTCAATAATATTATAGTAAATAAGATAATTAAAAAGAATCTATGAAATTAAACCCAGGACCTTACAAGTAACCAAAAAAAAGGACATCCTCACAATCTTTAGGTTCAACACAACTTAAATGATTCTGATGCTAGGATACTTCCATAAGGGTAACCTTTTTACCACTTGTTGGTTGACCTTCTGCTTGAGTTTGTCAGTGTGGGGGAAAAAATTAAAGAGTGAGGTTAACTAGAACTAGACAAGAGGCTGCAAAAGTTCAATTTAAATAGGCTTGGATCACTGTCTGCTCAGTACCATCTCTGTCCCACTCCTCTCCCTGCTGTCTATCACTACCACCACCAACACACATGCACGTGCGTGCATATATTTGAGCTTCAAGCCATAAATCTTACCAAGTCAGTCAACTGACAGTTTCATAACATGAAAGAGGTATCTGCAAACAAGATGGTTTCAAACCATTGCTGGTGACCCTGAACAAATCAGGGCCCAGTTTCTTTTGCAGCCTGCAATTCTCCCCTTCAATCACTTAACTGGACAGATTGATGCGACACCAGAGAAATAAACTATGCACTCTCTCTCTCTCTTTCCAGCCTTCTCTAATAATTACATTGGTCTGCCCATATATGGAGAGAAGTCTAGTGTTTAGAGTCACTTGTGGGTTTAGAAATTGCAACTTCCTAACAAAGAAAACTTCTAGCTGTCTCTTGTGTTTTTAGTTTTTGTTTAAGAACTCTTTTCTTACTAAACAAAAACCAACACCACTGCCAAAAAGACAGTACAGTTTAAGAGCTTCACTTTAGAAGCATTTTGTAGCATTTTGCACAAGGGCTGGTAAGGGAGAAGATAGCTTTCATTTCTTTAAAGAGCATAAGCCACCTCACCATGTGGTGCTTTTGCTAAGTCTGTCTATTTTAGGTCTCTTATATGGCCACCAATACAACAGATCAGAGGGCTTCAATATTTAGCCTGTTAAGTAGGGAAGTATTATGCCTTTTTTCAGATGAAAACTGAGGCCCAGAGAGGCCAAATTACTTGCACTAGGACACTCAGGAAGCCTTTGGAAAAGCAGGAACTTGAAGCCTGGCCTTTCCAGTCTTAGTCTAGTATCCGACCATTAGCTGAGTGGTTCTTAGGCAGGTGACCAGGGCATGAACAGGTTTCAGGGGGCCACAATGCAGGGCCAGTGTTAGACTAGCTGGAGCCCAGGGCAGAAAGTCAAAGCTCCACCTTGCGGGGCTGAAGCCTGTCAGTTGGGTCTGAAGTTGAAGTTTGAGCAACGTAGCTTCGTGGGCCCCCCTGTGGTGCTGCGCTCTGGGCAATAGCTTTGCTTGCTATGCCCTAATGCCAGCTCTGGATTTTATATGCAGAAAAAAGTTGTTGTGGCACAGGTGGGCCCTGATGTTTTTATAGCATGTTGGGTGGAGGCTCAGAAAGGAAAAGGTTGGGAACCCCTGCACTAGACCATACTTCCTCTGACCCACTAGCAAAACGTCACTGGCTCACAGAATGGAGCAGGAGAGGCTACCAAAGCAGCTAATTGCAGATTCCATGCTTGTCATCCATCAAGCACAGGGGAAACACACCTTAATCCAGATTTATTCAGGGATCCATCTGCAGATATGGGAAGAATAGCTGGGAATGGAGATACTTTCTCATTAAAGCACATACTTTTGATTGATTTCCTCTACTCATGGAATGTATTATTGATTATTATTATTACCCATTATTGCTACCATGCAACTGTTTTCCTTAATGGAAGTCAGTCAGAGAAATGCTTTCAGGAGTGATACCAGTGGACATAACTCCTCAAGCAGGACAAAACACCTAAGGCAAAGCAAGGCCAGGGTTGGATCAGTATTGGGATGAGATTTATAGTCTATAATTAAATTTCACATTCTGGTTCTCAATCACCAGTACAACGTTATTCCTTGGGGTTAGAAGAGGAGCCTTCTCTTAGAAGCAACGTCCTCAGTATGAACAGCAACAGCAGTAGTGGTACCACACACCTGCAAGCTCTCTCTGTCCTCTCCAAAACAGGGGAAAAAAAAAATCAATGTGGATGGGCCATATAGGCCACTCTAGGGATTGTGAATAAAACATGCTTTTTATAAAGCTCTTTTTAAGCTATCACTTTACTTTTGTTACAAGGATAGGGTCTACCATCGTTTTAAAAAAAACAAAACTCTGACTTAAAAGTCCCCAAAGATGACTTGGAATGTTTTGATTACAAATTTCTCCATTGAAACTTGACAAATATAACGACGACACTTTATAGTTCATATTCACACAAGGAATACCACTTGTGAGTATTTGTACAAATAAAGACTACTTCTATGAACAAATTGTGATGCCCTGCTGAGGACACCCAGAAATGTGAGTCACTGCATTACCCTTCTGCACTATCGAACATGAAAGCTTTGCTCTTCCTAAGCTGTGTCATTTCCTTGACACATCAGCTTGTCTGCTTTCCCAGCAAGCTCTTCAGGACTCTGTTACCTTCCAGGCAAGATTTAGAATGTCAATCAGTATATCCTAATTCCTGAATTCCCCAGAGAAGTCTCCCTGCAGTGTCCAGTCCCTCCCTTTGGACACTAACAGCAATTATGTGTCTGCTTGCTCCACTCAGTATGAAAACCCATTACCCTGTTCATCGTCTGTGCTCAAAAGGCAGGATGGGATCCTGAGATGCAGATTCTGGTCCCTGGTGGGCTCACAAAAGCTGCTAATTGTTTAGCTTGATGATTTCATTTACTGTATCTATAAAATGTCTGTTTATTTTCTTTTGCCAGTAATCAAGCCAATCAGACAGGTAAATATGTATTCCTTTGTTTTGGGCAGGCTGGGGGTACAGTTTGCCTCCCAAACACATCTTAACAATATATTTCCAGTACATGTCTATAACTCTTGGTAAACAACCTGTACTTTCCTCACAGAAGGATTCTTGGGACCAGCATGTCACCTCTTTACTTTTGATACCTTACATGACACCTTCTGAGTATATACTACAGGGGTGGCCAACCCATTTAACAAAGAGAGCCGAAACAGCGGTGGAAAAAATGCGAAGAGCCGCACCAGAATTGTCGAGAAAAAAAAAAAAAAAAAGGGAAAGCTCCTCAGAATTGTCAAGAAAAAAAAAAGGCTGCCCCTTTAAGAAACAAGCTTAGGCTTTTTGGCCATATCAGGCTCCTGTCAACAGCCGCCATTTTGAATCGCCACCCCGGTGAGCACAGGAGAGCTGGGGGGCATCATTTGGGGGGCACAGGAGCAGCTTCGCGAGCCGCACTTTTGGCGGCCTCGAGTTGGCCACCCCGATATACAATGACAACAATGTGTTGGAAGTAATGAATGTGCCAAGCCTGATAGGTTACAGCCTGGTGGGCTCACTGCCAGCTGGCACTGAGGGGCTCCCAGGGTCACTCCAGTACTGTAGGATCACAACCAGATTCCACCATCTCTCTCCTCTCCTACAACAGAAATAAGTCACAATATATTGATAGTGCTCCGAGGAAAACCTGGCAGCCTCACCATGCTTTTATTTGATTACCCACTTGCTTCCTTTCCTTCTCCTACCACTGACTTGGGCTAACACATTGTCATGCCACACAATTTATGCTGCATCTTTTTCTCTTTCACATTTTCAACCTTCTCCCATTTTGGCAGGCCACTGGCTCGCTTTTCCATATCCCCATTCAGTTCCAAAATCAAGGAGTCTAAATACGATTTTAGGCCAAAAAAGAATTAATACCCAGGAGACGGCACATCAAGAGGATGAGAAAGGCATTGTATGAAAGGACATGAGTGAAAGAAGGAAGTCTCAGGACCTGATTGTACACAACAAAGCAGCAAGAATGACTAAAGCATATATACTGTATAAACAGCTTGCCGAGTAAACCATTTTTCAAACGTCCTCAGCCCAGGATGTCCATTTACTGCTTTGAACTTATTTAATAACATTAAGCAAGAACACTTAACTATCTAAAAGAAGGGTCAGTGGCATAAATCAGACATCATTTCACATATTTCAGGATCAAGCTGTAAAACAAAATGATTTGTGAAGATGTCTGAACAGCTTTCAATATATCATTGTCCCTTTTGAAGGATACTTAGGCATATTAGTTGACCAAATAATGATTTCTTGGAGTAGTTGCAGCCAAAAAGAAAAGAAAATTAAACTTTTCATTCGTGAACTGCTTTGCCGATAACCTTGATTTATGTACAACACCAAACCAAACAGACGTACAGCACTGTGAATTTGAACTATGAAAAGTAAAAGCAGGAGAGTGAAGGGATTTCTTTCAAAATGATCATGGCTAGCTGAGTGAGTCAGTACAGCAATCATATGGTCAATGCAGGTTATAGCAGGGCCTAGACTTCCAAGTTTGTGATGGGGAACGATCTCTAGTTTTGTTTAGCTCATTATAAAGATAAGGACCAGTGGTAATGCTCACCTATGGATCTGACCTTTCCCTAAAGCTCATGGTAGTTTGCATCTGGGATTTTGCTTCAGCTCCCTCTGTTGTGACTAAAATCCTCTGGCAAATAAGGCTGTAGTCATATCACACAGTCATATCACATCCTGATTCCAGCTACAGTCTGACACTTTACAGTCTGCAAAGTCCAAGCCATTCTCAGATTAGTTAAAAAATCCATTCCTCTTCATTGTGTGGATAGTCTTGAACACTGTAAACTAAATACATTAATAAACCCTGGGGCTGAAAGCTTGTTGCTAATTCTTCCTAGAGATCAAAGATTATCCAGACATCCAGAGCGGTCTAGAAAAAAGGAAGACTTAGCCAGAGGTTCTTTGAACATAAGAACATAAGAACATAAGAACGGCCGTAGCGGGTCAGACCAAAGGTCCATCTAGCCCAGTATCCTGTCTGCCGACAGTGGCATCTGGAGAAAGGAGCTAAAGTAGTGGGGGGTGTTTATGAGAAAGATTCCATAGATAAAATCAAATAGGAATTAATGGCTAAAAAACAAAGCAAGAAAATGGCATTAAGGAATAGATATGCAGTCTGTCTATGAACCTAAATCTGTAAAGAACAGATAAACTTACATATATTGTTAAATGTGAGTTTAATGGTAATGTCAGATATCTAAAAGAAGGGATAATATTCTATGAATGCGCGCAGAAATAGGAGAGTGTGGCTTTAAGAGGTAATTAATATTTTACTTTTTACTCACTCAAATTCAGGAACCAAAATTTTACCTGGAAATACAACTCCTCCAATTCAAGAAAAATACTGGAAACATTAGTTTCGGGGGGAGAGGGGGGGGTTCTGACGGAAATTACGATGGTAGTAGATTTTGACACACTTATACATGCTAAGTAGTACTTCACTCCACAAGTAGTCTTATTCAATGGGACTATTCATGGAATAGAGACCCAAATCAGGAAAAATCCCCTATTTACAAATCAATGGGATTTAAACACATGCCTAAAGTTAAGTATGTGCAGAAGTGCTGTCCTGAATCAAGGCCCAAAGGTACAGGTTGGCTTTACAGAAGGCTATCAGAATCTGGCCAAACGCTGCAAAGTTTTCTCCCATATTCCAGGGGATGGAATCCTAGTTTCACTATCAACAATGAGACTACTGCCACTGATTTCAGGGAGTCCAAAATTTTACCCCCAAAACATTTGGCAATATGTGAGATGGGGAACAAGCAAATATAATTGTGGAATGTATTCACAGGAATGTCATATGTAAAACATAAGAAGCAATAGTTCCACTCTAACTGCCTGTGATGGTGGGGCCTCCACTCAAATCCTGTGTCCCCAATTCCGGTTCCCACACTTTAGGAAAAATGTGGTGTGGCCAAATTGGAGAGACAGTCCAGAGGAGAGCAACAAAAATGATGAAAGGCATACAAAGCCTCACCTATAAAGACAAGATTGAAAAAGGAGCATATTTAGCCTTGAGAAAAGAAGACTATGGGTGGAACCTGATTAGAGTCTTGAAATAAGGCTATTTATAGACGATGGTGATGCTTAATCTGCAACAAGGGAGATGGAGGTTAGCTATGAAGAGAAAAAACTTAACTATACAGGATAGTTAAGTACTGGCATAGGTAACCACAGAAGGTTGTGGAAACCCCCTCACAAGAGGCTTTTTAGACAGGGTAGATAAACATCTGTTAGGAATGGTCTAAATGTACATGGACCCGCCTTAGGTTGGGAGAATGTACTACATGAACTTTGGAAGTCCAGACAGCTCTACATTTCTATGATTCTGTACATGGGGATAAAAGAGAAAGTAGGGTTACAGCTACTTTCAATACAATTATTGCTTGAGGAACCTCTTTGTGTTAGGGTTATCAACATTTCTCAGAAGTACATGTGATGTGTTACTTTGCAGGCAGTGTCTGAGTCTTGGTTCACTTGTCATACTGTAACTGTGACTAGAGTGTTTAAAAAATTTAAAAGTTTGTAATAAGTCTGGGGGCATTACTTGTTAAAAAGGGTAGTTTAATAAAGGGATGCAACAGATTTGTTTTTTGTTCCATTCAAGTTAATTGTAAACTGTGTTTCTGTAACACACAAACCATGGCTTCTCTAGCTTTCAGAAGTTAACCTTTAAATTAAATTTCATTTTATGAGACAAAGTATAAACAATGGATAAAAACTGAGGAAGGAATTGATGTTATAGCCTTCATTGATGTTATAACCTTCATAGAGAACAATAATAATTTAATTACAATTATTAGTCAATTGTATTAGTTTCATAGCAGTTGGGATCCCTTTGTGCTAAGTACTCTTCAAGAAAGACAGTAAACAGACAAGCCTTGCAAAGGATGAGAAGTGAAACAGACATGAAGAAAGCCACACGACAGGTGAGTGACAGAACCAGGTTTCCTGATTCCCAGTCCAGTACCCTAAACACTAGACCACGTAGCCGCTTTCTGAGTTCTAAAAAAAAATCATATTAAACACAAAACTAAGTTTAACTGTTAGATTTATTATGAAAAATCTTTAGTACAAATCAATATGTCTGTATATTTGTGGCACTAAATTCTGTTTTAAATTTTAATTACTGATATTAAACATATTATTTTATCATTTAGATTAAGTGTTATTTTCCCCTGGTTCTTATAACAGCATCTATTACTATCACATCCAGTGGGGCTGACAGCCACCGTTGACCCTGACGCAAGGTGGGGGTTGGGGTGGGGGTGGGCAGCTGCTGCCCCCCAGGAGGGGAGGGGCCTTAGGCAGAAGGGGCAGGGGCAGGCAGCTGTTAGTGCCAACCGGACTGTGGCACTTCCCACCCTTCTTTTAGAGCTGCACGGAGCGTGTAGGGCTGATTCAAAGGGGGCCCAGGGCTGCATTGGTGGTGGCCAAAGCCCCAGACTTCTTTGTATCGCCAGGCTTAAGGGCAACTGTCCCCTCCCGGCAACCAGTATGATCATATCTGAGAGTTTTTAATAACTCTGGTTCAGTTAGGTGGGTTTCATAAATTCCAAGGCTTTCTGCATGCAAATTCTGAGCAAGGTTTCCATAGAGTTAAAGACCTATAGACTTAGACTGAATCTGGTTCATTATCTTCTATAATACTTAGCAGCAAGTACTAATGTAAAATCTTTTATCAAAATCTTTACCAGCAAAAAAGGAATATGTAACTTTGGTTGTTTCTATGGATTTTAATTGATTTTTAATCTGCTGATGGTAGACTGTAAATATATGCTCAAAGCACACACAAGTGTAAGTCAATAGGAAGTTTTATTAGCTTGCTTTCAAAGCATTATAGCAATGATCGAAGTACTCTGAAGCACATGCAGCCCCACAGTCTGAATGGTTTCTCTTCTCTCCACAGGTTGTTTGAACACTGCTTCTATAAGGACCCAGTTCTGACTGAATTTACATTTGACTTCCGCACCACGGAAGCCTGTTATGGCTACAAAAACAGTGTTAACATATTTTGTGTCACACAGGGCCCTAATTCACTGCAAAGGAGGCCAATAAAAGTTCTTGTGTACAGCACACCTTTTGCATAAATCATCTCAGAGTAACAGAAACGTTTTTGGAACAGATTATCCTTCCCCTTTCCTCCTGCAGCAAGAGGGAAGGAAGTGGTTGTGTGAACAAAGTCTGCAACTGCCCACTTCTTTTCATGTCTTTCAATGAAGGAGTATTTACAGTTTTGCACACAAACTTCCCAAAAGCCACATGCATGCACGCTTTTCTTTATGTCACTTCTCTTTCTATCCAACCGATCAGACTACCTGTGCACAATGGAAAATCGAAACACCTGAGGTTCTCTTTGCAGCTGCTCCCCCACTTTTCACCTTTCTTTACATTCCCCGGTTCCTGTCTGCCATTTGAAAAGAAAATGACAAATAAATAAATGAGAGAGAGAGAGAGAGAGAGAGAGAGAGAGACTAGCAACATAATAAATGCCCTACCTTAACGTGAAGCCAGGCAGCAAAAGGCAGCCTGTTGGGAGGGAAAATGAAGATGAGGACTTCTTTGAAGTCCCACGCCCTGTTTCTTTATCCCATCTATATTGCCATGTGTTTATTGGTAAAGGGCTTGCAGCACCCATCAGCAATGCACCTTCAAAGGCCTAGAGAGATTTTGGATGAATACTTGGAAGTCCGGAGAACAATCCTCTCAAGCTTCATTCTCAGGCCACAAGCTTGAGATTAGATATTTATGCTACTCACCCTAAAGAAGAAAAATTAATAAAAACTATGGGGCTGATCCTCAGCTGTAGACTGTCATACCTCAATGACTGGAAAAATAGCCATTCTTTGGGCTCTCATTAGCAAAATACTGCCCATTTTCTGCCATTTGATGATGTAGATATAAACTGTTTGACATGGTCACGCCAAATGGCTATAGGAGAGTGAACACAGGTACATGAGGCCCAAATTAAACAGTTCCATTTCCCTGAGTAAAGTGACAGGGGCTACTCCAAAGCAACCAAATCACCTGAAGTTGGGAACTTGCCAGAACCAATTAAGGCAGGCCGGCCAGTTAAAACCCCTCGAGTCAATCTGGAATTTGCTAGAATCAATTAAGGCAGGCTAATTAGAACATCTGGAGCCAATTAAGAACTGGCCAGTACTGGTTAAAAAGACTTCCCTTGAGTTAGCTCACAGTGCGCAAGGGGATGGAGTAAAGTAGCAATCTGCTGAAGGACTGGGAGGTACAAACATTAGCAGGTACCAGAAGAAGGTCATGCAGTATGGATAAAGAAGATGCTGAGGAAGAGGTCTAGGGGACGTGGCCCAGAGAATCATAGCTGCCATGCAGCTGGCCCAGGAGATGTTTGAGAGGGGAAATGGCAAAAAAGAGTAATGAAATCTTATATAAATATAAGGTATAGGACCTATCTTTCTGAAGGACTGTTGACAGTTTTACAGTATACATCCCCCCCCGCAACACACACGCACCTTCTAATCACTTCACTTTCCCCTGCTGAAATACAGCTACTTCTGAGGTGAAGAACAGTGTATGGTTAGCAGAATACTGTACCAGCATGATTTTATTTTTTAGGGCAAGAAGTAAATTATACCATATCCAACTGAAACCACAGAAGAACTTAGGTAAGCAAAATAAGAACTACACTGGTTTGGAATTTTACCAGGATATCTTGTATGCCAAACAGGTCGAGGGTTATTTACCGAAAGAACCTCATTTTTGTATCTCATACGCTAGATCCCCAACACTAGAGAGCATCTTAATAACTTATTAGGACATGTTAGAATTCAGTGAGGCACTTAAGCCCATTTCTAATACAGGTAGTAAGTCCAAGCGTAATTCCACAGAAATCAATGGGATTTTTCCTTATGTGCTTCAAGTTAGGGGTGTACTGAAGTATCTTGCTGAGTCAGGGCCAAAGGTTGTGTGTGATTCAATGTTCTTAAAGCTAATGAACTTCAACAATCATTGGCAAAAAGCTTTAGTCAATACTTTATGGAATCATCAACAACCCTTCCTAAAACAATTTCTGCTTGGAAGGAATGCAAGTGACAAAGAAAACAAAGTCTAAAACAAATCTACAGAACTCCTGGAATGCACCAGGAAAGACAGCTAATATTGGAGCTGACTAAAAAATTATTAATAATAATAATAAGTTTGTACTACCGTAGCACCCTAAAATCCCCAAATAAGTTCAGGGCCTCATCACACTATGCTCAGTATGTACGTAAAGTAAGAGACAGTCTCCATCATACAAATTGTAAATATATGTTCAAAATTTAGCCTTTTCCTACATATGAATTGATTTTGATTTCTCTGATTATTATTATGGATGAATATCAGATTAAAAGATTCCTACAGTCTAATTTCAGCATATGCGCTGTTGGAAAACTATTCTCTCTAGCTTTCTATTTGTCTTGTACAATGGGTTACTAAAGTCACAAGATGTTGTTTCTGATGCATGATTTGACAGAACAGACATTCAAAAGGAAAATAACTACAATTGTGACAGACTTTTCAGGTAAATGATTAACTTGATTTCATAAAGAATGGCCAACTAAAGTCATGAACATTAATTACAAAAATATTTGCTGATTACTTTCTGTTATTTGATCATCTCAAATTATCATGCTGGTGTAGACTCAGAAATGCCCAGGCTTTCATAACAATATAAAACTAGTGTGGCAAGAGCATCACCCATCACTTCTGTTTTAACTACAAAAGTAAATGCTTAGAGTCACTGGCTCATAAACCAAACAGTTGAAATAATGAAGTAAAATATACCAATAGGATACACTGGCTCACCATTAATTATTTAATCCATGGCAACATAATACTGTACTGAATTATTTTTCCACTTTTTACCTCTGCTAGGAACTAGCAAATGCAATTGTTAAAATAAATTTCAACACAAGCCATTTGGAAAATTGGTGATATCTGAAAGCACTTCTTCCCCGCCCCAAGATAAAAATGCAGTTTCATCACCTTGGCAAAGAACAGTTACTATCTATTACTTACTGTTTACAAGAAATCACTATTTTCATTGTGACACTGCATCTGTCCTTTATTGGAAGGATGAGGGGGCGCCAGAAACTGTCCACTTATAGAAATAATTCTACCGGTCGTTAGCTCTTAGTGACCAAAGGTTCATGAAGGTAAACACATACATAAAAACTGTAACACCCACCCAAAAAGACTGAGCTTATTTTCCAACAAACAAGATGTTTGAAGCAACCTGGCTTGCAGTAGAGATGGAAAAAATGACTTGTTAAACATATGATAAGTACCAAGTCTTCCACACTGTCTGTTCCAAGCAAGACTCCCTTCCTCTAATTATGCCAAAGGCATCTGACAGAAAGATACTCTTGATTGCTCCTTAAGTAATAACTACAATTGACTTGTAATAAGCTTGCCACTTGTATTTCTACAGTGTATTGTTATAACAATGAAGTACTGTGAAAAGAGTTAAATGTAAATAGTACTAATGTATATTGTAAGATTTGTTAAATTTACTATATATATAGAGATATATATATAGAGAGAGAGAGAGAGACACAATATTATCACATCAGCTGTTACATGAATAATTCCAGAGACGACTTATACATAGAAAGGATATGTACTTCAGATTATTCTGGGCTATATGCTCATGTTATAAAAAGAATGTACCAAACTTTATTCCGTTCAAAAATGCCTTATAAAATAACTATAAATTATTTACATTCATAAAAATAAGTTGTTTGTTGCATGCTTTGGATAGGTAAAACCCACAACCTTAAAAAAACCCAGCTATTTGGATAAGGTATAATTTTTAATTTGCTGTAGTGCTCTCAGTGGCTGTGAAATCTCAGGGATATCATTGAAAGTACTTGAAATCTCCACCCAAGCACAAACATAGAAACGTACCAAGTAGCACTGGCATGGTTCTCATTGAAGATATTCAAGACTAGGAATCAGAAGTTCTGTTACTGGCTCTGCCAGTGACAACTTGTGCAGCCTTGGACAAGTGACTAGCTCTCCTCTGTATCCCAGGTTTCCTGTCTGTGAAAGGCATATTCTAGCAGCTACTCACCTCTGAGATCTATGGATGAAACCCATAAAGTACTAAGTTATCCTTACATAATTTTGGCCCTCATCATTCAGTGAATGCCACATGGAAGGATCTCTCTAGTCATGAGTTCAAAGGATGCCACAGACCAGTGGTTCCCCCACCTTTTCAATCTGTTAAAATTTTATGGACACCCCCCCCCCCCAAGGGGAGCGGCGGGAAACAGCAGCCAGCCTGTCCCTTGGCCTGCACTACTTCCTCAGCTCCCATCCCCTCCATCCACTGCCCATCCATGGAGGATACAGCAAGGGAGCTCTTGTGGCCAAAAGCAGCTCCTGCCCGGGCACTCTGCCCTTGGCCGGCTACGGAGCCCTGGGCGGAGAAAAAAACTAAAAGGAAAAGAAAAGTAAAGATCGGGCCCACTGTGAGAATGGGCGGGGGGCGGGGGAGGGGGCGAGGGAGGAGAAGGCTGGAGTGTAAATGGCAGTACAGCTGGCAAAGGGAGGATGGATGGTGCCCCTGGGGTATCAAGATGCGGGTGGGAGGCAGTGTGCGTGCAGCTGGTTGTGAATGACGAGCCCCAGGTGAAAATCGCCTGGCAGAAAGTCCCAGTCCCCTCAGTGGGCCCGATCCTTATTTTTCTTTTCCTTTCCTAAACTTTCCGTGGACCCCTGACAGTACCCGTCATGGATCCCCAGGGTCCATGGACTACAGGTTGGGAACCACTGCCATAGACACAAAGGATGCCCAGACAGAACATGCTGCAGAATACAGGCCTGTAAACCAGCATGCTCACCATATGAGTTATAGCTCTCTTTATATCCCCTTCCTCAGAGCTTGCTTTACTTCCAGAAGCACCATTCAAAACCAGAACAATTTGACTCAAACTGCTGGGAAATAATCACCCAAGGGCTTTCCATATGCAGACCCTTAAGAGGAGAGAAGACATGTCCTTACATATGGAAGCCTCTTCTGTACCAGCCTCCCCTTGCCTTTTAGAAATCTCCCCATATCAGCAATGTGATATGTAGGAACGTCTCTGCATGCTAAAGCACATTTATTGCTTTATCACAGGATCTTTATTAACAAATGGACTTTCTAAATCAGTTACTGTATTCACAAATAAAATCCCTGCATCTACACACCAGGACTTAACTCAAAATAAGCTATGCAAATTGAGCTACGTCAACTGCGTAGCTTATTTTGAAATAGCTTATTTTGAAATTGGGAGTGTCTACACAGCACTTATTTTGAAATAGAGCACTCTTCCTCCAACTTCCCTTATTCCTCGTGCAATGAGAGTTACAAGAGTCAGAGTAAGAAGTCCTCCAGCTTGACAGTATTTTGACACTATTTTGAAATAAATGCCTGCTGTGTAGATGCGGATTAAGTTATTTCAAAATAACACCAGTTATGTAGATACCCTTAGACGGTTATCATAGCAATATGTTTTATCAATTAAAATATGCTTTGAACTTTTACAACTTTTCTTCCGAAATACATAAGGGGTCCGTGCTTGCTGCTGACCCCCCCACTCCTCCCCCCCGCCCATTCCCCTCCAGACACACAATTTCCAGAAAGCAGGAGAGAAAGTGAGTAAATTGGAACAGAACCTGTTGCAGCAGATTGTGCTGGGCAGAAACAACAATAGTCTGTCTAGGTAAGATTGGTGCCAAGGGTTCTACTAAAATTAGAAAATGGGAGACAGCATCTTGGCTCCTGTCTCTAGCTAGAGACTCAACTTCAGCTTTCACTGAAGTGAAGTGACAGCAGTTTGATTTTTGTCTGCCTGTTCCAAATCACTATGTTGCCCTAGTTTCAACAGAGTACTCTGACTCATCAGGCAGTAAGGATCACACATTGCAGGAGTAGCATGATACAACAGCTTAAATCAGGGCGTTTCAAATGGTTTTACTGGCCATCCTTTTAAAAATACTTCAGGCTGGGCAGAGCCCCTTCCCTAGCTGTGACAATCCCCCAATACCCTTCCCCCTACAACTGTTCAGCTGCTGGCGGCAGCATTGCCTTCAGAGCTAGGCACCTGGCCAGCAGCCGCTGCTCTCTGAGCACCCAGCTCTGAAGGCTGCACAAAAGTAAGGGTAGCAATACCATGATCCCCCTACAATAGGCTTGTGATCACCTTCTGGATTGGGACCCCCAATCTGAGAAACACTGGCTGAAATGACAGCAGCGAGGGTATGTCTTTAGGGCAAAAAGATGATCCATTTTCAAAATGGAGAGGAAAAACAACAACAAAAATCTAGGACCAATATTTCCTGAAAATGGATCAAACCTTTAGAAGACTGGACAAAACTGAACTTTTCACAGATTAAATTACTATGTTGTTTATATGTGAACCAGTAAAATTCAATGTGAAAGAAGACACATTAATAATGCACATAGCTATACTTATATCACTCTTCCAAACTTCAGGCAAACAGCACGCCCATTCAACCACTCTTCCTTTCCATGCTTTCTTGCATTCCAAAGATCATCCAGTGTCCTATATCTCTCTGAAGTAGACAACTGCCACTAAATATATACAGGTGAACCCCTGAGCCTGTTCTACGATCAGTACCCTACAGTGTAAATGTTCGGTGCAGGAACCCTGTTTTATGTGTCTTTTGTAGATCTCCATATCCACTACTCACACCTTACCGCTCTCCCTAGTATAAGGTTATTAACAATTATTAACATACATATTTTATAATGAATGAAGGTGAGGATTTTCAAAGAAGCCTAAGAAAATGACGGATCCAACCCAGTGAAGTCCAAAGGCAGTTGGACATTTGCTCTTCAACAGGGAATTTCAAAGGACCCTAAGTAGTGATTTTACCATAGTCCTCCTGGTGAAAGGCTGTGGAAGAGGCAGTGACAGAACACAAGGAGCACAGCTCTCAGTCCCCAGCTAGAACTGCCAGGTTCTACTTCCACTCCATTTAAAGTTTCATAACAAATCATCATGCCCTTTGATACACCAGAGAAATCCAGAAATAAGCATCTGGGTCTTCGTGATCTTTCTTTGCTTAGGGCATGAATACGTGTTACAAAACGCCCATATTCTTTTAGTTCAAGGTCGGAGAACTTACTTTCTGAAGAAAATAAAGCTCAGCACTCACCTTCCTTTTCCTCATTGGAATTATCTAAGTTCCTTAGAAAAAATCATTACATGATAATTTAAGAGTTTTGCACTGTACGAGCAACACTGCAACCACAAAAGGGAAATAAAAACTGACTTTTTATTTTGATTTTTTTGATGGAAAATAAAAGCTTTTGTTAAAAAAAAAAGAGATACCCCAGCTTTTTGTCAATCACATCTTGGTGGAGACAACTGACTGGCTCTATTTACCCTTTCTCTTTATAGTTCCCACACTGCTGTGGTTTACTACGCAACAAACATTTTTAAAGAATGACTTTTTTATTAAAGCTGAAATGTGGCATGTTTTACACAAAATGAACAATAAAAAGATACTCTTCACCCTACTGTTTTAAGCTGGGTTCATAACTCAAGCCTGCAGTTTATGAAACTATCATAACATTGCTATATTACCATAAAAATACTTGGAAATAAAACATTTGTTCATAAATATATGTAGTAGACAAACCATGTTTAAATGTTTATTTGGGGCCCATTGACCCTTATTTTTGCAGAAATGAAAATAAAACAGCATTTTAGGCTCCTTGAAATGACAATATCATGTTATCTAGATAAGTAACCAAAACCATTATTGAAATTCTGATAGCATTTGCTTTACTGGTAAAGGAAAATTACCTGTAATGCATAGTTTAAATAATTACTTTTAAACAAAAGCTTCTTTTCCACATTGCTTATTTATCTTTCGAGACCAACTCAGCAGGGCTATGTATTTTATTAAAATTGCCTTCAGACTGCTAATGGTGGGGTGTCTGTTAGCACAAGAGAAGTGATGGCAGTTTGACTCCTATTCCTAATATTGGGAGTCAGTCCAGACACTTAAGAGCCAGAACTCTGCTGTGCATTTGACTATGTTATCAACACTTTACTTACTAATGATACTGGTGACAGCATTTCAGTATGATGGGTCAGATTTAAACTGGAAAGCTTATAATTGTGCTTACAATAAAAAAATACTTGAAATCCCTTTTGTGGGAGCTTCAGTTTGTGCTAAGCCTTATGACTAGGAATTACTTTGTAAGCTCTTGCATAATATTCTTCTTTTCTCTCTCTCTCAACCCTGAATAAATGGGCCTATGGTAGCAGCTTATATTCCATATACCATATGTAAAATAAGACACCCTAGCTTTTCTCTGTTACATCTTGGTGGAGACATAGACTGTTGTAACTATTAGCTACTCTGTGGTGAGTTTGTGTGGCAGATAACCAGCAGATAGTAGTCTTCAACTATTCGAAAGGTTGCCATAAAAAATG
The DNA here is from genome assembly GCA_019425775.1 of Rafetus swinhoei. Lineage (NCBI taxonomy): Eukaryota > Metazoa > Chordata > Testudines > Trionychidae > Rafetus > Rafetus swinhoei. The sequence continues at coordinate 232,638,925 of CM033437.1, forward strand.
GAGAAAATGTATTCTTTTTTGCCACAGAAGGGAGGACAAGAGGCAGTGGGTTTGAATTACAGCATAGCAGATTTAGATTAAATCTCAGGAAAATTTCCTAACTGTGGTCTTGTCTACATTGGCATGTTTTGTCACCAAAACCTGCCTTTTGGTGACAAAACAGTGAGAGTGTTTACACTACAATGGGACTTTTGTTGGGAAAAACACCTACTTTTGGTGACAAACTTTCACCTTGTGAGAGACTTTTGTCTTTTCCCGTCCCTTTATTGACAACAAGGAGTATAGTGTAGACTCCGTTTTGTGGAGAGAACTGGCTTCTGCCAGTATCCCACAATGCCTGCCCTGATGGCTGTATTCAGTGTTTTGTGATGTCTGGTGCCCTGCAGGCATGCTCCCTTCCCCTTTCATAGCTCTGGGAAGTAATTGACAGCAAGGGAGCTGCTCCATTTTGGGAACACACAAAAAACAAATCACTGGAATATTTCTATGCTGCTGCTGCAGCAGGAACGCTGGAGAGACTGCTGTGCTGCTTTGACATTCCTTAGCAGGGAGAGCTCATAGAGCTATGAGGGAATTCCAAAGAGTGCAGGGATTAGCTCTGCCTCCCCACAACACTGCACCACGGGACGTTTCCCCACATTATTTTACTCTGTCGACAGGGTGCTAGTGATGTGGCCATGAAATGTTGACAATGGGAGGCAGAATAACTGGTTTGACCGGTTTTCACTTTTGGTGTCATTTACATTTCGACAACACTTTGGTTGCCAAACATTCCCAGACATAGCCTGTAAGAACAGTAGGACAATGGCACAGACTACCTAGGGAGGCTGTAGATGCTCCTTCACTGGAGGTTTTCCAAGAGAGGCTAAATAGCCATCTCTCTTGGATGGTTTTGACACAACAAATTCTACATCTTGGCAGGGAGCTAGAGCAAATGTTGTTTGTAGTCCCCTCGAACCCTGTGATTCTATGAATCATCCAGATAACTTTCTCATGGATCATTTTTCCCCTCCGGGGAAGCCACACTAAAAATGCACAGTGCTCTAACAGTGCTAAGAAAAAGTCCTTCTTCATAGGAGACTGTACAAACTGCACCATACCTGGATCCAAAAGACCCTCAGCATTATCTATAATCAATATGCAAGAATAAGGGCATCAAATTATTTGTGGTCACTAATGTGTTTGACATTAAAGCTGGGATGGTTAAATATTTGTTCTCTCTTTTTCAGCTATAATCAATACACGTTTAACATCTCAAAAAAGTGTTTACAATCTTCAAAAATAAAAATGATTTTTCATACAAGCATGGATATGAGGCAAAAATTACAAATCCTTTCTATGTTTCAGAACTGAAGAGAAGCTGATTCATTTGATCCCTAAGGTGATTTCTTCTGCCTTTCCCCCTATTAAATAGTTGACTTATTCCCTTTAGAGAGGGAGATAGAATGTTGAAAATGCCAAAGCAGTAACATAAGCCATTGTATGAGGCCAAGAAGATGTAGTAGAAATGCTCTGTCCATCACGTATACCAAGTACCTTAGTGAAATTAGCTACTTCAGAGAGGTCACTGGAGATTTTTGAAATTTTGATTTTTTTAATGAAATATTGTTGGATTAATTTTTACTATATTTGACCAGCCTGATTTTCTTAGGTGCTTCAGCACCCTCAGCATCCCATTAGCTTTCATGAGAATTGTGTGCTCACCACCTCTGAAAATCAGTCCAAAGGTGCAGTGCCTAAACGTAAGCATTTGCTCCTCAATCCTGGGGGATAAGCAAGGAAACACAGTATAGCTCTTGGCTTGTCTGTTTCTAAATATCAGGGTTTCCTCCTCTAGGAGAAAAATTCTTGTGTTCTTTGACCCAAATAATGGGAAAAAACATACAAGAAGTCGTCAAATACATTTAAGCAGGAAAGCCAAAAATAAAATGCAAACCTTTCCAGAAATTCAGGTAAATTCTTCTCTGTTTTCCCAAAGGGCAAGACTATACTGAGAGTTCAAGTTTGACCAGCTCTATAAAGGTTGGTTAGAATTCTTGATCCTACAGACAAGGACTGGAAGAAGTGACTAGAATTCCCACAGGGAGGTATGAATGAAATGCTTGAGCTACTGACTGCTGAATCAATTACCTCCATTATCTGGCTTAAAGACAGAAAATCATGCTCCTACCACAGAGGATAGCTGTGTGCAAGGAGTAGATTAAGAAATACAGGAAGGTTTTTAGACCTCCCTTGTCTGTGGTGGGGGCAGTGTAGGGACAGACTGATCTTTTTAAGCATGCTTTTTAAAAATCGGAAGTACTATTAACAGGTGTGAAGGATCATCCAGAAAGCAAGCAAAGAACCACTAGTGGAGAAATGGTCAGGAACAGTCTGACCTTCACTTCAAAAGGAAAAAAACCCAGCTATGCTTATACACAATTAACTCACTGACAATCCTGATGGGGAATGAGTTTGTCAGCAGTTGAAATATAATTTCAAAAGATAAGGAATAGTTGTTTTGGATAATTTTTAATGTTCTGCCATTTCTCTTCTATATACAATACTTTACCTGCCACCTTTACATCCCTGCCATCTCTCACCTTTTCCTGAGGTTTTTTTTTTCCAGGAAGATTTAATATTTGACTGGTTGTTTGCTCTTATATTTCTTACAACTGGCAGATCCTCACAAACATTACATTGGTTGACAATTTTTAGACAGTTTTTAGCCACTCACCCCGCCCAACCTGACCAGAAACCCAAACAGGGGCATTTCCAAAAGCTAAGGTTTGCCTACACAGCAAGTTGCTGGAAAACAAATCTAGATGTGAATCTACAGCATACAAGTTTGTCAAGCAGTACCATCCCACGTGGACCCTGCTACAGGGCAGTGAAAAGTCCCAGAATGTCACTTTCCCGGTAGCAGTGTCCACATGGGATGTTATTTCACAGCAAGTTGGTGCACCATAGATTCATAAGTAGCTTACCTTGTTGACAAGCCCAAAGTCTTCCAATATGATAGTGGATTTCATGGTTTGTGTTGAATTGAAATCTCAGGATGGGAAATTAAAAATGAAAGCTGTGCTTTGCAGAACAAGACAGGTGAAAGTTTAACAGATTCTGTGGTCCAGCTCCTGATGTTATTGTTCTTCAATTTTCTGGTTGGTCCCAGGCTCAAGCACATATCAGAGCAGCCTCAAGGCAGATCTAATGTTCATCATCTGCCAATTGCCACCAAGAGAGTATTGCCAGCTGAGTGACAACTGAGGTGGTACAAAATGAAAGAAATGGAGTTGAGAATTTGTCGCTGAATCTTTCTGGTGACACAACATTATTCTGGAACTCCCGGTAAGAGGCAGAAAGGTTCTTGCAGAAAAGGTCCACAAAGGTACAATAGCAATTGCCCTAATATGTGATCACTCTGGGGGGAAAACCTCCAATACTGCAGGATAGCCAATGTGGGAGCAATATACTTGCCACTGTAGTCCTGGACTTTTGTAACTAATAAGTCAGTCAGTTATAATGAATGTATGTTATAGCAAAAGGTTTGGATTAAACTGAAATATGAGATGTAGATCTCAGACAGACCAGGCAGCTTTGTTAACTTAGCTTCTGCTCTGTTTGATGTTAGCATGTTCTGATGTTAAAGTGAAGGGATGCATAGTGATGTTAATATTAGGTAAGGCCTTGTAGTGGATAGAAAGAAGTTTAATGTTGAAAGACTTTGTAACTTTGTTAAAGTGACTAGGAGTACCCCTTTGTTCCATGCTGCAATTCTGTAAATGTATTGTTCGTGTGAATGAGAGAGAGAATGTTTTAGGAGAGATAAGTGTGAAGGCCACTGCATGCTCAAATGGTCAGAGAAGGGGCCGGAGACTCAGAAGCACCAAATAATTATCAACTAAGTGAAAGCTGAACACTGAAGACGCAGACTACCGGGGCAGACTGACAAACCCTGAAGTTGGCGGCAAGCACCCCTTGATAGGGAACTGATAACAACTTTCGCCAGAAAGACAACACCCCCGAGGGGTCATCAGCATATGAATATCAAATGACTGTGAGAACAACTTCTTCCCAATAAGCATGTGTCGTAGGAAGATTGATTGTGATGCTGAGTGACTGATTAAGGCCTGACAAGGCAAAATACATAGACTTGCATGGAAGAAAAATCCTATAAAGGATGGGGTGTCTTGTATGGTTCTTTGGGTTCCCGTCCTACCAAGTGGAGCACCAGTCTGGACTGACAAGAACCCGGCTCCTTCCTCACACCCGACCTATCTGGCCAATAGTTTGGGCTAAGTAACAGACTGGTAACTATTCCATCAGCAGGACATGTATGCGTGCATGCGTGTGTGTGTGTGTATAAATTCATATGCTACTTTGTTATATTATCAATAAATGCGGCATGTTGCCTTATCCCCCTGAAAAAGGTCCCGTGTGGATCAAGCACGCTGCCCACTACTGTCCTCCCTCCACCATGTACTGCAGGCAAGTCTCACTTAGTCATTGATTTTTACTGAGACTAACACAAGAGAAATTAAAGCCTAGTATGCATATGACAGACACAACTCTAGACATTGAGGATGGCACAGAAAATAAATACAGCCACTCCCCGAGTTATGACCACCTCCACTTACGACCATCCACACTTATGACCAAAGCGGTCGTAAATGTGGATCCGAGTTACGAATGGCGATCCGTGCTTACGAACAGCGTGGTCGCCATGTAACTCTATGGGGTCCGAGTTACGAACACTTCGAGTTACGGACCAAGTGTTGGTCCGTAACTTGTTCGTAACTTGGGGAGCAGCTGTAATGTGCAAGAATGGGGACTTTGTTTCTCTCACACCTGCACACAAAAACACATGAACATGTTGTGAGCTTGCAGATTACCAGTCTAGCAGTTGATTTCACTTTGAGAACTTGATGGAAGGGAAGGAATATTCCTCCCAATTCACCTCCCACTACTATCATATATAATATAGACCCCAATTCTCAGAATGACAGAAAATACATCTGTTATTGGCAATGGGATCACACTGGCCCAAGAGAAGAATTTGTCTGAGTACGTTAGTATTTACCTAACTAACAGTGAAACCTCATCCAACCCATACACTCATTCTAATTATCCTATGTTCACATCACAAATCCCACATATATGGTTCATCGGCCACTCTGCTCAAAGGAGAGCCTAGGCTGAAACAGCAACATACTTTGTAGACAAGGACTAAGGTGCCTCAACACAGCTAATGAGAGAAGTTTACACAACCATACCCTGCTAATGCTGATGCTATTAGTCCATTGTTTCCATCAGTTCAATAACCAGCTATTAAAGGGGGAAAGCCATAAATACGTATGCCTTATTTGGGAAAGGTTAGAAAACGTATTTGTTTAATGACTTTAAGAGGAACCTCCTGACCTACCCAGAAAAAAACCAAAAACCTTTTAGTCTTGGTCTTGCTGATGAAAAAAGAAATAGTCTGTTTCAGCCACAGGGCTTAAATTCCCTAAAGCATGAACTCCTTTCTTCTGTCATTAATAACACCACCACTACCTCTTCTTAATACTACCAAAAAAAATGAGAAATTAAGCTGCAGGTGCATAAACATAATTTGTACATATTTGACAGTACCCCTTCTCCACTCTTCCCATGTCACTTATCTTGGTTCAGGCTGTAAGCATTTTGGAGCAGTGACTGTCTCTTCATAGGATTGGATCTCTTGTGCACCGAACAAACCTGACTATTGCCATTGAACACTATGGCAATATAAATATTAAATAATAATCAAGAATTAACATGCAAGATTGATAATAAGAAATCCCTCATTGTAAAAGGAATTTTATGGAGTGTCAGGTTTATGATCACTGAAAAGCCATTTTATAAATACTTTCGAGTGTGGAATGTAGCCTGATCAAAGGCTGTAGAAATAGGGAACTCAAGATTTTTCTGCAGCTTGACTGCTCTTAGCAGACATCTAAACTGAACTTTCACAGAAATTATGCACCAATACCAAATCTATGCTCCAATGTATAATGTTGGATATGCAGGAGCGGCCTGAGGCCGGCTGCAGCAGCTGGCTCCCCAGGCGGAAGGCGCGATCGGCGCCCCGGCCTGCATGGCTGTCAATGGCTGTGACGTCATCATCGGGCACCCGGGCCAGCGGCGCCCTAGGTGACTACCTAGTGGATATGTTAACCTGGTATGACATGATGCCAGTAGGTGATTTTGAAATGTCAAGCTTCCTAGGAATCATTTCCAATTGTAAACAAACACACACAAAAGCATCATCTAGATAGTGCTTGGTCCTGCCATGAGTGCAGGGGACTGGACTTGATGACCTCAAGGTACCTTCCAGCCCAATGATTCTATCATCTACAGTTATAACTTGTATGAGTGTCGAGTAACAGAGGGGTAGCCGTGTTAGTCTGAATCTGCAAAAGCGACGAGAAGTCCTGTGGCACCTTATAGACTAACCGAAGTGTTGGAGCATAAGCTTTCGTGGGCAAAGACCCACTTTGTCAGATGCATGTAGTGGAAATTTCGAGAGGCAGGTATAAATATGCAGGCCAGAATCAGGCTAGAGATGACGAGGTGGATCCAATCAGGGAGGATGAGGCCCACTTCTAGTAGCTGGTCTGGAGGTGTGAATACCAAGAGAGGAGAAGCTGCTTTTGTAGTTAGCTAGCCATTCACACTCTTTGTTTAATCCTGAGTTGATTGTATCAAACTTGAAGATGAACTGTAGCTCAGCAGTTTCTCTTTGAAGTCTGGTCTTGAAGTTTTTTTGCTGCAGGATGGCTACCTTTAGATCTGCAATTGTGTGTCCAGGGAGATTGCAGTGTTCCCCTATAGGTTTTTGTATATTGCCATTCCTAATATCTGATTTGTGTCCATTTATTCTTTTATGTAGGGACCGTCCAGTTTGGCCGATGTATATAGCAGAGGGGCATTGTTGGCACATGATGGCATATATTACGTTAGTAGATGTGCAGGAGAATGAACCAGTGACAGTATGGCTGATCTGGTTAGGTCCTGTGATGGTGTTGCTGGTGTATATATGTGGGCAGAGTTGGCACCGAGGTTTGTTGCATGGGTTGGTTCCTGAGTTAGAGTTATTATGGTACGGTGTATAGTTGCTGGTGAGAATATGCTTCAGGTTGGCCGGTTGTCTGTGGGCGAGGACTGGCCTGCCTTCCTTTCACAGGCCTTTCCAATCATCCTTCCTGATTGGATCCACCTCGTCATCTCTAGCCTGATTCTGGCCTGCATATTTATACCTGCCTCTGGAAATTTCCACTACATGCATCTGACGAAGTGGGTCTTTGCCCACGAAAGCTTATGCTTCAACACTTCGGTTAGTCTATAAGGTACCACAGGACTCCTCGCAACTTGTATGAGGCTATCCTTAAAGACGAACAATCTTTACACAACAAAATACAGCCATTTTTGAGAGCTAGACTAAGGGGGAAATTATTCAATGTTAAAACATTCTTGAGATCTTTTCTTTAAGAAGATCTAATGACCCATTCTTTGGAGCAAAAAATTGAAATCTGGAAAAGGAGAAGGCTTTTTTAAAAAAACACACATCAGAAATGTGTCTTTTATAGTCTCTGTAAAATTCTACCCAAATCTGAGTAGGATATAAGCCTCTGAAAAAAAATCCCAGTTTGTACCAGCACAGGCAACCCTATTTCTGGCATTTTCTATCTTCTGAAATCTTGGCTTTGTAACCTTATTAAAGTTCTTTTAACACAGTTTTGTGTGTGCAATATAAGTGCTGTAGCATGATTGTACTGTTTGTCTCCTCCACATGACTTAAAACATGTAGAACTGGACAGGAGATTATTGCAGTGAACTATGGAAATGATACAAACAACTGGTTAGAAAAATACCAGAATGTAAACAGCAAGCCAATTATCCACACATCATAGAGTATTTGAACATTGTCTCAGTCTAGGAATTACTATTCTATCTACTTAAATGTCAACAGTGCTTGAGCACCTCACAATCTGGAATACGCAATACACACGCACATACCTCAGGTAAGGAAGTATTATTACGCATTTTTTACAGCCAAGAACCTGAGCCACAGAGGAAGGGTATGGCTACACTACTACTGCTACAGCTACATTGTTGCAGTACAGGCACTTGCTGTAGTGACTGAAATGATTTTTCTGGCTCTGCAGCCAATCCACCACTCAAGGGCTATGTCTAGACTACAGAGTTTTTTCCAAAAAAGTGGCCTTTTTAAAAAAAAAATGACCTGCGTCTAGACTGCCGTTGCATTCTTTTGAAATTAAATCAAAAGAACACGGTGGTTTTTTTGACAGTGGTAAACCTGCTTTTATGAGGAAGAACGCCTTTTTTCGAAAGAGTTCTTTCGAAAAAAGGCATTCTTGAACGCTAACAGGGCTTTTTCGAAAGAGAGCGTCCAGATTGCCTGGGTGCTCTCTTCCAAAAAAGTGGATCGCTTTTTCGCAAGTCTTGTGGCTGTCTAGACAATCTCTTTTGAAAGAGGCTTTTCTGAAAGAGCTCTTTTGAAAAAGCCTCTTTCGAAAGAGGCTCATAATCTCGATGTATCCAAGGATTGTTAGCTAGGTCCACAGAAGCATTCTTCTCTCAACCTAGCAGGTTTCGGCTAGCTTAACTGTGTGTCTCGGGAAGTGATTTTTTCAAACCTGTGAGTGACACACCTAGGTCAATCTTAGTTTTAGGTTAAAATAAGGCCTGAGTGACCTGCCAAGATTAAACAAAGTCTAAGGTAGATCAGGGAATTAAATGCTAATTTCTTGCATCCCAAGCTAGTGCCCTGAGCACTGGACCATCCTTTCTTTCATTCAAGAATCAGCATTCCAAAAATGGGTTACTCAGAAAGCAGGAAAAGCTTCCTTGTTATACAAGTCTTACCTTTGGGTCTCCCACTTTAAACGCCACCACTCCTTCTATCCTTTATATTCTCCTTGGTTTGCAAAACTGGAAAAAACAAAAACAAAAAGAAACGGAAAATGTATCGAATTACAATTGTGCCATGAAAATAGTGAAAAATTCCCTGCAGGGTCATAGTGCCCTGTGTTTTCAAGAAACTACCTAAGGAGGGCAGGTCTTTGCTAAATAGTATGAAAAAGCTCCTTGCCTTCAAAAGCACTCCCACCATTGCTAGAAAAAGGAACTCGTCTAGCAGTAACAATACAGAGAATGTATTTCTGCAAAAGCCACATGTATGCAAGATGTCAGAAATGGGAGTTCTGGAAGATAGGGAGAGAATGACATGATCTGAAAGACAGGCCAAAAAACTGACTCTGGGTAACATCACACTTTCCATACTGCAAAACTCCCACCAGTTGTGTGGCTCTCTCTGTATCTGAAGCCTGAGCCAAATTCCAAGAAAGTGAATGGAGTTCTTTCCATTCACTTCATTAGAAGTTGGATCAGGCCATGAATTAAGCTACGTCTAAGGATGACACACACAATATGCAAGAGACCTTTAATTCAAACAGAAGGGGAGAATATTGCATTAAGAATGTTCTAGGTAGGAGGTACAAAGAAAAATACAAGTAGGGCCTCAATTCATCAAGGTTATTCAGCATGTCTGGAACATAAAGCACACAGATCGTCCCCACTGGAGCATACTTACAGATGCACATGGGAACCTTGCTGAATCAGGGTCTAAATGGAAAAAGTGGACCAGATACAAAAATCAACTGAAATTAATTGAAACACTCACTGGTTTCAATAGACTTTGGATTACACCCAAAAAAGGAAGGGGAGAGAGGTTAAGCAGGATGGAGGGGGGAAAAGAAAGCACACACACTTCCAATAAACACAAAAAGCAATGGGGTACTAGAAGCAAAAGGCCAGATTCTGCTCTTATGCTAATTTAAATCCAAAATTACTCTAGTGAAGTAAATGGAGTAACTCCAGATTTACATCAGAGCAACTAAGAATAGAATCAAAGAGCACAAAGTAACTCCTGAGAGAAACTAATCAGTACTGAATGTTCCAACACTGAAACACAGTGAGATTCCAGACAGTGTTGAGGGCTATGTAAATAGACTGATTGGATGATTGGTCAGTTTAGAAGGAGGTATGTTCACTAGTGGGAGAGAGCAGGGAGCTTTAAATCAAGACTATTAATTTACTATTGTTTGTATTTTCTGACCACAATTATTAACAAAATACATGTTTTACTGAATTATCAGTAATAAAAATTCCCTCCTCAGTGTGCTCAAATTAATTCTAATAACATTTCTTGAAAGATCTAGAAATACCACAAACCTCATGACTTTCATATTCTTTTACAGTCTTATTTCTTTCTCTGTCCCTGTTTGAGACTTACTGACAGATATGAATTATGAAACCATAAAAGGGTTAAACTCAGAGACATTTATACCAAAATCCATGTGCTGTTTTTCTTGGATGAACAATTGAGGCTTTCTTTACACTTCAGTGGTAGGCACATCATGAGTTTTGTAGATGACAGTGTGAAAGTACCAGTTTCTTTTCAACAGAGTTTCACGCTTTCATAAACAGAGACTAAATTTTTTAGAAGTACTTTCACTATGGCATAGCCACTATTAACGTCACATTGCCCAAGTTTTAAATAAAAAATGGAGTAAAAATTAAAGACCCGTATTTGGCTAATCTTTCTTATATTTGATTTTTTTTTTCCTGCAGTTTTCATACCTCACACAAGTCCTAACCTCTAAAATTGTAGATTATTTATACAGTATTTGTTTTTATTAAAGGATGGCTCCATCCTACCTCTGCCTACACTGTATTTCCACCATAAAATTCCTTCATTTCCAATCCTGCCCTCATCAATTGCAATTATCTGGCCCGCTATAACATACTAGCCATGTATGTATGCATACGCTGTGTCCCCCTTTTGTAGTTTGCCAATAGAGAAAAAGAATAAGACAATTACTACTACCCATCTAGAGGGAAATCTATGTTAGCTCAAACAGTGACCTGTGTTTATTTAAATGAAAGACCAGTGTTCCAGGCTTAGTTCCCAAGGAATGTATGTTATTGATCTAATAATGATGTGTGAGGGCAACTAATAGGTTCCTTATTCCTTCTACTAAACTCATTAAAAGCACTGAATGAAAAAGGAGAGCATTTTTTAAAAAAGAGAAGAATTACAAATAATGAATAGTTTTTAACAAAGTCCTGTTAAAAGAAGATACTGCCTTTCTTTAACATTAGAAACAGCCCTTATTTAGATGTTTTACAAAGAAACAGGATTCACCCAGACTCTTTAAAACACAGAGAAAATGTAACTTATCAGGGAATAGGGTTGCCAGATGGTTTCAGAAAAAATACCGAACCAAAAAAACCCCAAAACCAAAAAAAGGACCCCGAGAGTTGTTAAGCAAAAAAACAAAACAAAAACAAACAAAAACAGCGTGGCCCCTTTAAAAAATGTTTGGTGAGGTTTTTTGGCCCTAACAGGTTGCTGGTGGCCCCCCGCCATCTTGCCTCCCTGTGCGGGGCCTGACAGCTCCCCTGCGGAACCCGGTAAGCACTAGGGTTGCCAGGCTGTCTCCATACTGAGCCGGACAGCCCAGGATTTTCGCTTCCTAGCCGGGAAAAAATCAGAAAGTATCAGACATTTTAAGTGTCCAATATTTTCTGAATTTTTTTTACTGGACAAGAGGTGAAAATACCAAACTGTCCGGTTCAATATCGGACACCTGGCAACCCTATCAGGGAACATTTCCCACTCTGTTAGACTAGAAGTCTGCAATGGGAAATGGCATATTCCCATGTGGAAGGCACATGTGCATTTCATATTTCTATCTGATAGTTATAGTATTGTGTCAAAGAATATAAAACATTAAATACTGTATTATAAATGTCTGTAATGCAACATTCATCTATTAGTGCTCATATATTGTAAGCATTTAGGACCAAATTTCTCTAATACAACAGCTGTCATGCCAACTGATGCATGAGAGCTCTCGCGCTCTCGCTCTCTCTCTCATTCATGCACACACACACACAGCACTCCCAGAACTCTTAATTGTGGTTCAACTAAGACACCTGCAAATGCTCTACAACTCCATGCAGCATGGTCAGAACCTCAGTTTCCTTGAGCATATACTGTTATATGCTAGCGTCCCAGGCTACGTGCACAAAAACACGTAGCCTGCAATTTATAAAGGATATTAACGTGTACCCTCCACCAGGGTGTGCCCTCCAAATGATCACTACCCCTCAATGTCCCAAGACACCATGCCCCTCACCAGAAGTGCCTGCAAACTGAAAACATGGAATTTTCCCTTTGTTGTAATATACTTATTCTTGGATTCCTACCATTTTTGCACATGAAAAAGCTTAGATATTGATTAGTGTACTTAGATATTAAGTACACTAACAAACTGTACTTACAAATCCAGGTGTTCAGAAATAATACCTCAGGTCCCTAAAATCATGAGATTGGCATAAAATTATGCATAGGTCAATATATCTATCTATCTAGATATAGATATAGATATAGATGTGGGGATCTTTTTATTGGTCTTTTTGGTTTCTTTAGGATTTTCCCTACAAACCAGGAGTGCTAAGGACTTACTTTTTAAATGTAAATTGAGCTTGTCATAATATCACATGATTCCAATAATCTGGGCCTTACACAAAACCAGACATCCAAAAGTAAGCATGCAAAAATAGACATCCAAAAGTAAGTACAGTAAAACTTAGAAGCACAATGTGAGTCATTCGTATTTAGAAACCACATGAAGACACTTCTGAAAATCTGGCCTTTTCTTTCTTTGCCTGACAACTGCTTGACATTTGAGGAAGATTTTGTTTAAGCAGAAATGATTTTCCCCCCATTCTGAGTCAGTCTTATATCTGTAATTTCAACAAATACTGAAATACCAGAGGATAAACATAACTTTTGAGTGGGCTTCACATTATCTTCTTAATAGGTCTTTTCTTGAGTTTCAACCTCTAGCTCACGGATACTGGAACTGGAGTGACCCACTTTAACCAAAGAAACGTAAGTGCATAATTCATGTCCCCTGCAGATTTCTAGCTCCTGCAGGATAATAGATTATGCCAGGGAGGTGCTGCAATTACACCTTTCACCCACCAGGGGCTGCTGTGATGCCAGAAGAGAGGGCAGTTGATTTACCAGAGAGGGAGGGGAAACTTTGGCCTTGCCTTGTCCCACCCCACTTCCGCAAAGATTCCTGCATCCTTGCCCTGCCTTGAAATAGGAAGGGTACACACATGCCCAAGACACAGAAAATATGTGAGAGCAGAAATAGTCTTTTAGGTCACCCTAAAACGTTTAGGAGCATAAACTCAGTTAAAATAATCCTCCCATAAAAAAAATGTTCTTCTAATTATGTGGATCCGTGTCTGCCAAACTGAGTAGAAAATGTCATAAGCACAGGTTCTTTTGTGGTACTTTGGTATTTCTGCTTCTGATCCAGTCTAGAACCAAGGAAAGGAAAAAATAAGAGAAGAAGAAACAAATAGTTGAATATGAAAATGATTTATATTTAAACACTGCGAAAGATTAAGCCTAGATTTTGGATGGAGATTCAGTGAAGATTAAGGATTGTTTAGTCTTTATTTTATAAGGATCAAATTGCACTTCCCTAGTTCTGTCTTTCTGTCAAAGTCTCGCAAATATCTAATTGTTTCCAGACCAAAGTCACCCCTTGGATAATGACATTTGTGCTTGCAACTTATCAGTTGTTTTATGGAGGAAATAAAAAAGAAAGCATGACACAAATATAATGCAACTAAGTCTTTTAAGGAAAACGTTTCTCTTGTGCGCATACTTCTGGATTGGCTGTCCTCTAGAGAGAGGCCTGAATCAAAAACCCAGATGTGAATAGCCCCAAATTTTGAGGAAGTTCAGCTCCCCTTAATAGAGCAAGTCAAAATCCTGAATATAAATCCACATCAAACAATGCTGGAAATCCCAACACATTTCTTGATCTGAAATGCTCTGCTGGGTCTTATCTCTGCAGTAAGCTGATACAAAACTCCAAATCTGAACATGCCTCAAATCCAGATCCAAATTTGGGGGCTTAGATTTAACTTTGATGTGTATGTGGCTCAGCTTTTACTCTCTTACATTTTAATGATCCTATTGTATGATTCAAAGAATAGAATTTAAAAAACATGAGCCACTGATTACAGAATTTAATCAACATTAAAATTAATACTGTGGTCAGCTTTTAGAAATGGCTTACAAAGGAGCTGTACAAATTTTTGAAGGAGCTGTATACATTTTGGGGGTTGGTGAAAGTGCAAAATGTGATCATAAAAGCAGAACTTTGTCTATGTGAGCAAATTAAACTGGTTTAAATAGGTTTAAACCCCAACTTAACACATGCTAACTGATTAAATAGGGGCAGGCAGGGTGGCTACTCTAGCCTGGTTGCTTCTGGCCCCATGTGGGGCTGATGCAGACCATGAGCAGCGAGGCTGCTCCCTGAGTAATGGTTAACTGCTACCGGTAAGCATCTGGGGGGGAAGGTAACGGGTACCAGTTACCTGTTAACATCCCTAGTTAACACCAATGCAAACACTCTTACTTCAGTTTAATTAAAACTATTCCCCAGGCAAGTTGGGCTGCTGGACAATGGGAGGGGCCAGCTCTGCATTTGTGGAAGGGGCAGGGCTGGGGCACAAGGCTTAAGGCTCTGCAGCCCGCTGCATGGGGCTTCGGTGGCAATTTAAAGGGACGGGGCCCTGGAGCAGTTTCCCCTCTTACGCCTCTCTTCCCTCCTCTGTCCCCTCTGGGTCAACAACCAAGGTTAGTTAGCCTTCGGGGGGAAGGGAGGCGGGGAAGAGCCACAGAAAGCAAAATATGACAGTGTCCACACAGAGGTTTGTATCAGCAGTTAACTAAATTAGCTCAAATTTAACCCATAGTGTGTGCAACTTTCTGGTATAGACTGGACAAAGAAAATAAATTATACTAAGCCAGGGGTGCAAGATTCTTCACCAATCTTTGACTGAGAATATGAATACTCATACTTAGTAACATTAGCTAAAAACTGGATCCAAACATTGTGGATCAAATCTAAATCCCACAGTGTGGAATGGAATTTTGGTGCTGGCTTCTGGCTCACCACATTACAGAAGCAAGCAGTGACGATCATGTTCAAACTATGAACAGGAGTTTCACCCAGTGAGCTGCAGCAGTGAGACGATACAAGGGAGAGGGTACAAAGCAAGCTTTGGAGGGCTGGGAAGAATTATGATTTCAATTAAAAAAACATTAGAAATGGGGTGTTTTCAAGTGGTTATGGTTCAAAGCGAGGGAAAACTGAACTGTTTCTGAGACTCAACACAATCTCAGTAGGAGAGACCCCTTGGAAACCAGTATAAAAAGGACAGTTTACTTACTTGTATTTTGCAGTGCTCTGTTTACATTTTTAAATACAGACAAAGGGCCTGATCTGGAGAATTACAGAGAACAGACAGCGCAGAATTTTTCAGGATTACTCCAGAATTTATTTCACAATAATTATTTTTTAAGAAAAAAACCCCTGTATGTGACAGTCTTTACACACTTAGGGCCACATTTTGCACCTCTTATCCATGCTCAATAGTATTTCACTCTGTAACAATATGTGATGCTCTTTAAGAGTACCCAGGTTTATGAGGCACCACGATCTGACTTGAGCCAGGGGTCAGCTCCCCATCTTCACTGGCCAAAGAGAAAATAAGCACTTCTCTTTAGGTGTTGGCACTGTCCAGGTTACCAATTGGCATGCCCAACCCTCAAACTCTCCAAGCAACTACAAGTAGTGTCCAACCCTCCTGGATATTCACAGATACACTATTTTCAAAGAAGCAGTCCACCGCAGCTTACCAATTTCACCTCAGACCACCGCTCTGCTGAACATATGTTATATGTTTATGGTAAAATCAAGCATTACATTTATTTATCAAAGCACAGAGACTCAAGGAATAGCAAGTAGAAGTACTAGCAACAAATGGTTACATGTAAAATTAAATCACAACACACATTTTAGAGTTTAGACGTAATTATCAAGATACTTTCATGTCTTGTAGAATATTGTTGTCTTCAAATCATTTCAGCTCTTCACAGCCAGGCTAGCTGTGACCAACCTTTCATCAGATAAAGGCAGCAAAAGTGGGGAGAGAAGGAGCATTTCAAAGCGGCAGCACCGCACGGAGCCCATACTGAGCTCCGTGCGGCCCTGCCCCTTTGAAACGCTGCCTTGGCAATTCAAAGCAGCGCTGCAAGGAGCTGACCCCAAGCTCCATGCGGCGCTGCCAGGCTCCAACATGGAGGCGGCATTTCAAAGGGGCAGTACTGCACAGCTGATCCCAGGATCAGCTGTGTGGCACTGCTCCCTTTGAAACACTGCCATGGAGTTTCAAAGTGGCAGCATCGCATGGAGCCCGGGTCAACTGGCGACTCCCCAGCTGACCCTGGGTTCTGGTGAAATGCCGCATGGAACCCAGGGTCACCTGGGAAGTCCCCAGCTGACCCCTGGCTCCATGTGGCATTTCAAAATGACAGTGCAGCATGGAGCCCAGGGTCAGCGGGGGACTCGGTGTCCCCCACAGACCTCAGGCTCCATGCCGGCGCTTCCGCTTTGAAATGCACTAGAGACCCCGCTGGGGACTCTTGTACGTTTCAAAGCTGGCACACCTGTGCAGCCCGGAGTCAGCTGGGGACTCTTGTACATTTCAAAGGAGGAATGCAGAAGTACCTATCGACTAGTTGAGTAGTCAATGGAAATTCTATCGACTGCTCGACTAGTAAATTACTTAATACTTAACATCCTTAGTTGGTATGCAGCAGTAAAACATGCCAGCATCTCTCATTCTACAGAATTTCAGCTTTTGTATTTGTAATGGGATCCCCAGCATGCAACCTGGAACTGTGGAACTACTGTGCCCCCTAGCCCTCCACTCTGGACCGTCTCTCACAATGCTTTGCTAGTGACAAGCAGAAAACTCTCCAGGCACTGTTTTCACTCAGCCACCAACATGCAGCAGCACACCAAGTTAAATTGAAGGAATGCTCTTTGAGCCACAGGGAAACATCATCAAATTCCCCCAACCTTGCACCCCAGAAACATACCATCTTACTACTGCCCAAAAGCTTCATTTGAACAATGCAAATTCATTAACCAGCTAGACATTTTGTCAACAGATAGTGGACATGCACCATCCTTTGCAATCTGAGCAGATTCCCCAAGCACTTTAGATAAACTCACTGGTAAGGATAAAACGTTAAAAAAGCATATGAACTACAGAAAGAGAGATGTTAAGTGATTATAAGTGGTAGGCATAACATTCAGAAATCGTTACCTAAGAAAATTAAAAGTAAACATGCATATTAAACTTTCAGACTTAGCAAAAGTTGACAAACAGCTTTTCTCACCCCTCTGGATGTTGCATGTGGGTTGTAGCTCTTAATACACAGGCTGAATTTCATTCTCAGCCTCATTTCAAAATATTTTTCTTCCCAGCACTCTTGTTACCTTCAGCATAGATGGGGGAAGAAAGAGGTGATCTCCTCATGCCACTATCCCTCATTTTATACTCTCAGTTCACATCTGAGGGAAAATACTGGTTGAAGCATGTCCTGGTGGGCAGTCACAGACTAGAACAATGTCTATTATGTGATGTTTCTGCAACTGTTTCTTATAGAATTCTGAATCTCCCATTTACAATTCCCCTGTTGGTCAGTGGCTCATGATGGTTGCTCAATGTGCATTTGGGTAGTAGGGGTCACTTTCTTGTCACTGCATGGCTAGCAATGGGTGCCTCCCACACTCACAACATATTTCAATAACAAAATTTTGTAACACTAACAATATACACATTTTGACAAATGAATCTCAGAAGGACATGACCTTTCATATGGCATCTTACATGACCTGCTTTGCATGGAATATCACAGCCATATGCAAATAGGCTATGTCTACACTAACGTTTTTGTGCAAAAACCAGTGGAGTGTCCACACCTCAAACGTGTCTTCTCGCAAAAAAAAAAAAAAAAATAGTAAATCGACAGGACAGAGGGCTTTTGCCAGTAGAGTTATTCCTCTCCCCACAAGGAATAACTCCTTTTTGCGCTACAGCTCTTGTGCAAAAAGGCAAGTGTGTACGCTCCGAACGGGTTTCTTGTGCAAAAAGAGCCTATCCGAAAAAGCACAGGTGCTCTGATGGCCATTCTGTGAATGGCCATCAGAGCTTTCTTGCGCAAGAGTGTCCATGCAGCGTGGATGCTCTCTTGCACAAAAGCACATCGCTTTTGTGACGCGCTTTTGCGAAAGAAGTTTTTGTGGAAGATCTCTTCCTCAAAATGCTTCTTGTGCAAAAACCCTGCAGTGTAGACAAAGCCATAATGAATATTGGGCTTACAGAGAGCTACTTTAGGGTCCAGTGTGTCACAATATTATCACTACAAAGAAAACCAATGCAGAGATGTTTACTTGAGTTTGCACTGAGTCTCATACAATATCTGTGAGAGGTCTATGAATTGCCTGAATTAACTCAGCATTAACCCAGATGCCCCATGTTGACAGTTAACGATGAAATATAAATTATTTCATTCTTCATGTAAGAAACAGCTCTGTATTATGTACTACATGAGCCCTCTTGTTGTTACCACAGGCACTGATGTATGGAAGGTACTACAATTTATTTCTCTACCCCTCTTCCCCACACACCCAATCAAGAAGGAACCAATCACAAAGAGGCTAACAGAACACAATGAGCCCCACTGAGAAGAAGCCAAACTCAGGAATCCCAGGGGCATTCAGAGAACATGTGATCCTATTTTGGCATCTACACAAACTAGTCTGAGCAGCATCTCAGGGTACGGCTAGACTACAAGTTTTTGTCAGAAAAAGGTACGCAAAATGCGCTCCGCATTTTGTGTACCTTTTTCCGATTCTTTTGTCAGAAGAGGCTTTTCCGACATTTGGCCCATCTAGACTGGGCCAAATGTTGGAAAAAACCCTCTTTCGGAAGCTCCCTTCTTCCTCATAGAACGAGGAATACAGGGGGTTCCGATAGAGTGCGTTTGCTCTTCCGCAAAAAAAGCAGAAGAGCAAACGTGTTCCCTGGACACGGCAGAGTTTTTTCGGGATACCTCTGGCATCCTGAACCCTTCCCTTCCCGGCAGTCTAGCCATACCCTTAGTCTGGCAATTCATGTGAGTGGAGCTGATTTTGACTGTTTCTCCCTCCCCATCCCCAATTGTGGCCCCTTAATTAAATAGCTGCTTTAAGACAAATCAATCAAGGGTGACAGAGCTTGAGATGGGTTCACAATCAGTAGAGGTCCAGTTGTGCTTCCACCACAGCTTTGGTACTGAATTCAAATGAGAGCAGAAGCAAGCTCTAGATTACCAGCATTTTAATCGCCCCATATTTTATAATGCAGTATAATTGTAATGAATGTTTTACTTTCTATTTATTTTATTTTTGAGTCAGTCAAGTGTTTTGGGATCCCTTTGGGATGTAAGGCACTACACAAATGTAAGTTATTATTAAATAACAATCACCTGGTGGTTAAATTATACAATAGCTACCTGATTATACCTCACCACTTTAGCTGTAATAAAAAAATGATTCTATGTAATATAAATTAAAGATATGTTTACCCCGGTTCTTGAAACTTCAGGTATGTTGGAGTCAATGGGGAGGGGGCCTAAAACAGCTGGAGTTTGATATTGCCACATTGAAGCCATTGGGAGTTTTGCCATTTTCTCCCATCAGTGCAGGATCAGATTTGTGGTGAACAGTGAGGTATCCTGACAATTCACCATACCCACAAAATAGCAGCACAAAGGTGTTTTCTGCACCTTCATTGAACACATCAGTTTGTGTCGCCTGCCCTACTGCTGATGTGAGGCTGCTTCATAACTAGGGCCCAACCAAATTTATGACCTAGTTTAGTCAATTTCATGGTCATGGTATTGTAAAAATCGTAAATTTCATTATTTCATAGACTTCAATCTGAGATTTCATGGTGTTGTAACTGTAGGGATCTTCACCCTACAGTTACAGGGTGGAGGGATCTTCACCCTACAGTTACAGTTAGAGGGCTATAGGGGGGAATGTTGCAAAGTTCTAGGAGAAAAGGTCATGGTATTGCCATCCTTACTTCTGTGCTGCCTTCAGGCTTAGCACCAAGCTAACAGCCACCACTCACTAGCCACTCAGCACTGAAGGCACCAGAGCAGTAAAGTGGCAATACCACAACTCCCTTTCAGGACAGGATCCCCCAACTGAGAAACATTTGTTTCCCCTGTGGAATCTGGATAGTACAAGGTAAAAGTACATAAGAGGCCTAATTTCAGAGGAGATCGGATTTCACGGCCCTGTGATGCGTTTTTTATGGCTGTCAATTTGGTAGGGTACTGTTCGTAAAACCATTGAGCCATTGGTCAAGATCTCACTGCTGCACTGCTGAACACTCAACAGGCTGCACTGCTGAACACTCAACAGGCTACTGTGTTGGGAACCACACACTGGGCCCATGCGTCTCTAAACCTTCTCTTCATTAATGGGTAGGCTCCACCGTGCTCTGGTCTCTCCAGAACACTTTTAAGGGCACAGATTCTGTTTGATTCCACTCCTGGAAGTGAGACCACAAAGCCCAGCTGCCATAGGCTCTCAGAACCAGTTCTGATCCCTCCTCCCCAAGACACCCCAGTAGCTTAAGCACACCTGTTCCCAGAGCTCCTTTCTTGTGAGCACTCTGCATTACAGTTTAACCCTCCAGGGACACATGATCGTTGAAGCAAATAGACACAGACTTTGCAAAAGGCTCTGTATGAAATAACTTAAAATGTAAAAAGATAGCAAAGACAAATGGGAATAAATGATTTACCCATGGTCACTAAAGAAGCCTGTGGCATAGCGAGGGACTGAATTCACAGATCTGGAGTTTCTTTCCATTGTATTCATCACAAGACTATTTCCCCACCAGGATCCAAGTACAAAACATTTATTAATCAATTGTGTTTATTTCCAGTATTTGTCCTATTACATTTAAAAACTTACTTGTTAATCTGCAGTTCAAATATTTCCTACTGAACTTTTTTTATTTCTGCAAACATACTGTAGGCGAGGTGCTTGGGTTGCCAAAGATGGGAACTGCATGTACACACGTGACTCGTGTATATACATGCATGTGACACATCTATACGCACATGCATGGCTTCCCTCTGAAGACCACATGCTCCACCAGGACAGAACCTGCATGAGCCACTAGAAAGGAATGGCCTATTGTTTGACACGTCTTTTTATAATGTGTCAGTGGATGAGAATTGGGTTCTATTCATCAGTAAAGCCACACACCAGTTAGCAGAGAGCAGTTAGAAGGCTAAGTCAGGGTTGGTATCTTGAACTGGGAATGAAATCCAGGAGTGAGGGGAGGAGGAGGAAAGGGTAGGAGTGGTACTAGCTCCATATTGTTGTTTCACTGGAAGGACACAGCGTGTCATAACGAATTACCATTAATTTACACCAGCAGTACAGTTAGATTGAGACCGGCAAGCGACGATGACAAACAGCACTTGCAAGATCGCATAATGAGGGGGCAAGGCTGCTTCACTGGAGCCGCTTCACTCAATTAGTGGACAAGGCTTTTAATGCCACTATGCACAACCAAAGCAATTTTGATTACTTAGAGCTAAGTCTCCATTTAGAATGATTCGGAAGCTGAAACAGTCCCCCCCCCCTTTTAATATAATTTATCTACAGAGTATTTGAATGGTAATAAGCTATTTGAAAGCCAGTCACATTAGCCTCTATTTCTGTCTAAGCCATGTTGAAATGTATTTTTTAAAACAAGTTCAAATGATAGTATTTATTCTACCAAATAAAATATAAATAAGACAACAAGTAATCAAAGATTACAGAATGTGGGGACAAATTCTGATTTCCTTTACACTGGTGTAAATCCAAAGCCATCCAGTTGATTTTTGGGGAACCAATATTGGTTTGTAGTGGTGTAAATGACAGCAGAGTTTGGCTCAGTATGTTTGTGTGAGGGGATTTACAGTTAGTAATTTTATTGACTGATGATGACCAGGGTTGAGTTGTCTACTGTCTAATATTTATATTTTCAACACTTTTCTTTCTCAATTTTTCTTTATCACGCAAGTTTTGAATTGAAATATAGAGAGCCTGATCTGGTTATGGTGGAGAGAGTCCTGAGGATTTGATTCAAAGCATGTTGGTGTAAAGTGACTGGATCATTGCAGTTAATGCAGGCCTTTGGTTTGGATACTTGCAACAGATTCACTTTATTGAGGGGAGGAAGAGATCAAAGGCAGGAGACAATTTTTCCCCACACACACGACTGCATCACCGGTCTGATGCAAGAAGAGTTTTTTCCACCATTTTTTGAAGCATCAGGTACTAGCCATTACAGAGGAAAGGTACCAGACTCAATAGACCAGTTGTCTGATCTGCTTTGGCAAAGACCGTGTTTCCATTGACTATCCATAAACATACAACAGGGGAAACATAAACAGCTTCATCTCTCAGCTCCAGTATGGCTCTGTATATATAATTTAAATTTTGGCTCAGCAGGGTACTCAAATAAAATACACATCCTATTCTTGTAAAGGTCTGCCCTACTGCCCGCATTGCCTGTTTAACTGTCAGTATATTGGCCTTTTGAATTTTTGTTGTCATAATACCAAAAGCTATTTGAACATGGAGTATTATAGACTAATCAACCCTTGCTCAATTGTGCTGCGTTTTTACAGGCGACAACAGAGAACAAGAAATGCAATCTAGCTAGAACTTCAAAGCAAGGTTTCATTATTACCCAAGCTGGGACATTCTTTATGCCTCACTCGCTATTGGATTTTAAAAGTGAATGAAAACCAGTTGTTTAAAATTCGTCTGTTTTGTAGTTGTTGTTGCTGTTGTTTAATTCCTGGCGCGCTGTGGTCAGATAACAGAGTAGTCAGTGTTGAGGTCAGTTGGGAATATATACTTTTTATTCTCCAGACAGTCATGGACTATATTCACATGAATTAAAAATGGGCCCAATCCAAACTGGGCGACACATTTCATAACTGGCTTTTATGTCTGAGACAGCATTAAGAAAAGTATTGATCCACCCACACCTTAACTTTAAGTAATTTGGATCTTTCATGCAAACATGTCTTTCCAAAAGATAAAGTGATGGGCTTGATGTAGGAATTATTGGGTGGAATTCTAGAGAATTCCTTCTATTCAGGAAGTTAAGAACAAAAGAATGGGCCATATTTGGTCATACTGGACCATCTAGCCCAGTATCCTGTCTTCTGACAGTGGCTGGTGCCAGATGCTTCAGAGGGAGAGAGCAGAACAGGGCATCCATCATCCAGCTTCTAGAAGTCAGAGGTTTATGGGCACCCAGAGCAAGGGGTTGCATCTAGGTTAAACCTAAATGATCATAACTGTCCCATTATGCCTTAAAAATCTATGTCTCATATCCCTATTATGAGACATGCCAAAACCCCCTATTTAAGCATCTTCAGACTTTGGGAAAGGCTGGATCTGCTTTTAAAATGTGAGGCTGAAATCCATCTCTGAACAAGGACTGGCTGGACAATACATCCATTCTGTGAAACGTTTGAGGCTTTCAGATTGTTTTGTTTATCCAAAAAAATAATTTTTGAGAGAGCGTGCGAGAGCGCAAGCGAGCACGAGCACCTGACCCAACTCAGAATAGCTTGATGGTGAGGGAACTCATCTGGCACATGGGAAAATGACTAGGACAGACCAGGAATCTGGAACTCCACATCCCTGGTCAGTGTCCTAACCACTGGGATATTGATTATTCTGGGACATAAAAGGGTGTTTCTATCTCATTTTGAGAAGAAATTCCATCTCTGTCCTGAAACTTTCAGTTTTGGCAACAACAACAAAAATGTTTAGGCCAGAAATTCCCAAGTAGCTTGTCCCGCAACATCAACACAAGGAGCACAGTATTTTACACATTCACACTATGGGAAAGATCAATGGGAACTCAGCTGGTAGCAGACTAAAGAACTAGTCAGAACAAGTTAAGAAACATACCTTGTTTCTCTCTATGAAAACAATAAGTGAAATATAGGCTCATGGGAAAGTTATGCATATGTTTTTGAACTAAAACTCTATCGGGCATAATTAGGTTTGGCCTTATTTTTGTCACAACACTGTAGTCCATATGGCCTGAAGCAAATCATTCCATATTTTTATTTTAAACCTCTGTCTTTTAATTGTTGATTCCCTCCTCTCCCACTACACACACTGGCAGCCGCTATCAGTGCACCAAATGCCAACTATGCTCTGCAAGCTGGAGAGCACAAGCACTGTGCAATATTGGCATGCTCTCCTTGTAGGGGTTTTCTCTCTAAACCCAGTAGCCCATCCAAGCAGCGTCACTCTCTGGCATCTTAGGACACCCATATGTTATCAGTCATTTTCCCTTAACCCAGCAAGACAGTTCAGCGATGTGCTGCCTCAAATGTGGCTGCACCACCCATTTCAAGGGAACTAAATCAGAGAGCACACACAACACCTTGAATTTGTACATCTCTTCTTTCTCCTCTGAAAGCTTTATAAACTATGAACATTCAACACCACTGAAATTCTGCTGTCGCTGGGGTAGAGGGTGGAAATCATCTCAAAACAAGGGACAGGTAAGAGACATGATGGCAACAGATACCAGGGCAATCCTGCACATTTCAAAAAGGAGCTATGGGAGCTTTAAGGTAGACAGCAGCTCATCTCTCCTATGGACTTGTCTGGAAGACCCACTTGCAATGAACTAAATGGAACTCAGAAAGGTGAAAGGCGGTCTTGACCCAGGATTCAAACGGACAGCTCCGAACCATCCCCCAGATGGGAGGCTTTTTTCTCCTCCATCTTCTCACAAGTCCCCTTCCCCCGTTCTCCACATCTTCCTATGGCACAATGACAATTAATGATTCAATTAGAGCCTATTCCAAAATAATGATCAAATGACCTCACTTAATTCAGTTGCTGGAAACAAAGCTAAAAGTTTGCCACTAACAGCTACCCGCCCACTGGCTCAGAAAGGCAACATTCACATGGACTATAACACGTCCTGCACACTGCATTCACAACACACAAGCTGTCTGCTGCTCTTCCACATTACCAAGTTTCTGTAAGGGCAGCAACTCCACCTAACAAATGTAACTTTAACAACAGTAAAACAACCTAATAGCTTAGCATGCCAGGGGGCTAATGCGGTGGGCCATTTAACGCTGTACTAAAGAGCCCCAGTTTGATTCTCATTGCCAAGTGCTGAACTGAGAATTGCAACGGCAGGAGCAGTTCCTAATTCATTAGTTAAAGGGGGTCATTGCTCATAGGGTGGGAAAGAGGAAAGAAAAATCAGACAACTCCAAACATTCAAAGTCAACAGAAGGTTGCACTCCTCCGAGATATTGTATTTAGCCAAAAGTCTGACAAAGCTCCACAGCTGGGAGGCCTGCGGTGGTTTCACTCAACATTAAAAAGTTGCCTTAAGACACGTGTAACCTGTATAATAGGCTGGGTGGGAATGGGAAAGGGGGGAATGAAAGGAAGGTGAAAACATCTTGTTAACACACTGCCGTTTCCGTCATAAGCAAACCTCACACTGCATTCCATGCAGGTTGCCGGGTTGGCAAAGTGGTGGCAAAATAAATACCTAGATAAACAAACAAATAAACCCTGAAAGGCAAAATTTTAAAAAGGGACCGGTTTGGAATGAGAAAAATAAAAATTAATACACTGAAATAAAAAACAGAAACGAGACCACTGCAAAAAGACAGCTTTATTCCTGAATATTAGTCCCCTAAAACAACTGATTTCTCTAATTCCTGCCATCATTCAGATTGGCCTTGAATTACCTCCTGATAGGCCTCCCATGCGCTTGCAGATGAGAGAGTGTAATGGGGATCTGTTAATTAACTAGAAGCAAAGTTGCTCGGTGGGGATCAAACACTGGATGCGTCCTAAAACTCCCACAGAGAAGATGAAATGCAGCGCAAACTTTAAAGACTTCCCGTCATTAGCCAAGACCTTGGCTGTTCCTGGCCCAGACCCCTTCTGTTTCAGAGAACAATGAGGACAATGATGGCAGAAATGAAATAGTGCAGCAAGGAACAAAGGAATTAGCTATTTACCCAGAGCGAAAGAAAGGAAGAGAGGGGTGAAGGAAGGGGTGGGGGGGAGAAGAGAACTTGCTTTTTCTATGGTTCCTGTCTACTTTTAATTAATTTATGGCTGCCAGGGACTTGCACACAGAACACGCCCAAAAGCATTGTGTTGGAGTGCAATGTTAATACATGTAACTTTTACTGTTTACTCCCAGGCAGAATGGAAAAGTAGCTGGGGCAAGGAGGGCAGTGGGGAAGGAGGAGAAGAGATGTTTCCTCTTTAAAGCGATTGGAAAGAAATGGACAGAGGAGGCCAGAAGGGTAGACTGATCATTAACATCTAAGAATCGAGCTCCACTGAGATGATTTTTTTTTTAAAGTCCCAGGTGTAATAAATCATCACAGATAAGGCTCCCATCACTGCAGCTGCATTTTAACACACAAAGGAATTGTGGGGTAACATACCACAGGGATACCCAAATCAGGTGGCTGCGAGGACTACCTCTGGCAACCTATTAGAAGTCACTTTTAATCAAAGTGATTAAAAAAGCTGATACAAAGCTCAAAGTCGTCACAGGCAAGATTCCCACTGACTTCAGTAGGATCTTGTGTGGTCCTCAGGCAGCACTCAGACTGCGGCGGCTCATTGGAATCAGTGGAGAAGGGGACCAGCAGAGCCCAAGCTCACCAAGGTCTCCCCCACAAAGCTCCTGCTTGAGGGAGACGTCCAGCCCCACGCATTGGCTCAGATACACTTCCCTGAAGCCAGAAAGAGGCATACAACTGAGCTATTCTGTGGATTCCATTTTGGGCCCTGCCTGACTCCTGAACTTTGTTTTCCAGCCTCTCCCTAGTTCCTGCCCTCCCTGTCCCAGATCCTCCTCCACTTCCAGTCCTGCTTTCCTGCCTTGCACCAAGTACCTGTTGCTAGGCTTGCCAGATGCTTTCACCCAAAATCCCAAACATGTCAGGAAAGAAACTTGGTTGAGAAAAAAAAAAAAAAAGAAACTAAACTTGTTGAGCAAGAGCAAAAAAGGGGGGGGCAGAAAAAAGGTTGCTGTGCCTTTAAGACTCCCCTCACGCCTCACTTCCCCCCGCCCATGCCAAATGCAGCAGGGGAACAATGTCCCTGCCAGCCTTCTGTCCATTTTACATGTCTACTATTTTCTGGGGTGGGGTGTTTTTTTTTTTTTTTTTTTTTTAACCAGACAGGGGCCAGAAATAATGGACTGTCTGGGAGAAAACCGGACACCTGGCAACCCTACCTGCTGCTTTGCCCTACTCATGATTCTGACTTCAACCCTTGGCTTCACGCCAAACTCTGGCTCTGGCTCTGGCTCTGACCCCAGTTCCCAACTCTCACCAACAGGCTGATCCACCCACATACCGGTCCTCACATCTGGATCAATTCCCATGTGCATGTTACAACAGTTTGATCTTCTATTGTACCTTTCCTCCAAGGATCCCAAATCACTATACACAGAAGTACTGATCTCCCCCATTTTATACCTGGAGGAGAATGAGGCTCAGAAGGATTAAGTGACTTAGCCAAGGTCACACAGCAAGTCAGCAACAGACCCCAGCACTAGAGTACCAGTCCCTGGCTCTACCCACAAGACAACTGATACACAGGTTTGATAGTGAAGAGCAAAGCATAAGAACCTGATGGGAACATACATCACATCTTTCAACAAAAAACAGACATACAGCGCCATACACTTATCTTGTACTTCTGTCTTCCCTGAAAGACGAATAGAAATGGCTCCTTGTCTATTTACCAGAAACGGACACCCGTAGTTGGATCAGTTTTATCCCCATTCCACGAGGATAAAGTGTCCACAGGCTGCTTTTAGTCCTCAGATTATTATGGATTCCCTTCTTTAAATGGGAGTGAGGCCAGAGAGCAACTCCTGGGCTGGACACAACCCTTCAGATTAATAAGATTTATTTACACACAGCCCAGAGGGACTGATGTCCGTTTTTTTTCTTTTAAATTTTAAAAGCTTATTTTTTGTTTTAAAACTAAGAGACAAAGAATTCTTTTTCTAGGCCACCTGTTCAGAAGAATCAGCATGTGTTTCATAGTTCACTGAAACAGACAAATCCTTCTAGGCTTATAGTTAACAAGAATAAGTGGTATTTTTCAGCAGGCAAACTGCAACGTGAGCATATGTAACTGCACCCCCCTTGTTACACCCTGGTTCTCACCAGCATTGGTTATACTGAAGGGTGACCCCAACACAACCCCAATCTTGGATTATCCTTCAGAAATATGTCATGCACTGGGCAGCCCTGTTTTAGATAGTACAAATATATTAAGTGTATTCCTTTAAAGGGAATACTATTCCATCTTAGTATTTTAAATAGTTACCCAAATAGCTCAGTTTAAACACACTGGATTAGATAAAATAGTAAAACAAGTTTATTTTCTACAAATGGATTTTAAGTGAGTATCAGTAATGAGGCATAAAAGTTAGAAATGGTTACAAGAAAAATAAAGACAAAACGTTTACTAGTACCTAACTTCAACTATACATTCAACCTAAATGTCTCAAAGTATGCTTCCAGGAATTTAATTAACCAAAGTTTTCAGGTCAGGACCCCTCTCCCAATGTCCAACAGCTGTTTTATTTATTTATTTATTTAAATATTTTTACCCTGCCTTTCTATTTAAAATATTCAAGGTGCCTTACAAGAACAAACAAAAAAAATACAAATATAAATAAAAATTTAAAATATGAGAATTTAAAATATGAGACCTCAGAGGGACATAACCAGCTAAAAACATATAGAGAGGAGGAATATACACATACCGACTCAAACATTAAAAGCACGAGTAAAAAGGGTGGCTTTAGCTTGACGCCGAAACAATGCTAGCGTTGGCGCCATGCGAATATCCCGAGGAAGAGAATTCCACAGCCTGGGAGCAAAAGCTGAGAAGGCCCTGTTCCACGTAGATGTTAATCTTATCTCCACAAGTGGGGGAACATGAAGCAAAGCCTCCCCAGCTGACCTCAATCCCCGGACAGGTTCATATGGGAGAAGACGGTCCTTCAGCTACCCTGGACCCAACTCATTTAAGGCTTTATAGGTCATAACTAAAACCTTAAATTGTGCCCGGAAACATACCAAAAGCCAGTGCAGCTGCCGAAGCACTGGCATAATGTACTCCGTATAACTAGTGTTAGTTAAAACTTGAGCAGCCGCATTCTGGACCAGTTGAAGTTTCTGAAGGCTCTTTAGAGGCAGCCCTACATAAAGTGCATTACAGTAATCCAGTCGGGATGCAGCAAGAGCATGGATCACTGTGGCCAAGTCATGTTTGTTCAGTAAGGGTCGCAGCTGGTGGATCAAATGAAGTTGCCCAAAGGCACTCCTGGCCACCGAAGAAATCTGATTTTCAAATGTTAAAAAAGGGTCCAGGAGGACTCCCAAGCTGCATACCTGTTCTTTCAGGGGGAGAGTAACCTCGTCTAGAACAGGTGCCATACCACATTCATGAACAGAAGGCCTCCTGATCCACAGGACCTCAGTCTTATCTGGGTTCAACTTCAGCTTATTTGACTTCATCCAAACCATCACTGCCTCCAGACACCAATTTAGATCAGTCACTGCCACACCTGGTTCTAATGTCACAGGGAAATAGAGTTGGGTGTCATCTGCATATTGATGGCACCATCCTCCAAAACTCCTTATGACCTCTCCCAGCGGCTTCATGTAGATATTAAACAGCACAGGGGACAAGATGGAACCTTGCGGGACCCCATAGCACAATCACCACGGGGTCGAATAGCCGCCCCCTAGCTCCACCTTCTGAAAGCGTCCTGACAGGTAGGACCGGAACCACTGCAAACAGTGCCTCCAATACCCAACTCCGCCAGGCATCCCAGAAGGATATCATGGTCAATGGTATCAAAAGCCGCTAAGAAGTCTAGGAGAATCAACAGGGATGCATTCCCCTTGTCTATCTCCCGGAGTAAATCGTCTACCAGGGCGACCAAGGCTGTTTCAATTCCAAAACCAGGCCTAAAGCCAGACTGAAATGGATCTAAGTAGTCTGTTTCTTCCAAGAAAGCTTGGAGTTGCAGCGCCACCGCCCTCTCAAGTACCTTGCCCAAAAAGGGAATATTAGCAATTGGGCGATAGTTATTTAAGTCATGTGGGTCCAGGGAGGTCTTCTTGAGTAACGGTTTTATCACTGCCTCTTTCAAGGCAGCAGGAACCATACCAGATCTAAAAGACGCATTAATAATCCCCTGGACCCAGTCAGTTATCCCTTCCCGGCTAGATTTAATAAGCCATGAAGGGCAGGGGTCAAGTGAGCACGTGGTCGGTTGCACTCCTCCAAGCACCTTGTCCACATCCTCAGTCTGCAATAGCTGAAACTGATCCAGAGAAAAAAGACTGGGTTGTGCACTCAACACATTCTGTGCCCCACTTACACAGCAACCAGAGTCTAAATCCAATCGGATGCGGGCGATCTTATTTGCAAAATGCTTTGCAAACAGATTGCAGCGGGGAGCCAAAGGCTCCTCTATTTCGTCATGAGTGCCAGACTGCAACAGGCCCCGCACTACTCGAAACAATTCCGCTGGACGGCATTGTGCTGATGTGATACGGGTGGAGAAGTAGCTTTTCTTCGCTGTCAGCACCGCCACAGAGTAAGGTCGCAGTTCAGCTCTAACTCGCAGTCGATCAGACTCAGCTCTAGTTCTCCTCCAGCGGCGTTCTAGCCATTGCACAGACTGTTTTGCTGCCATCAGCTCCCCAGAAAACCAGGGAGCAAACTTGGCTCGACTGGTCCGAAGAGGGCGCTTAGGAGCAGTCATATCAATTGCCCAGGCTACCTCGGTGTTCCATGTATCAACTAGGGTATCTACAGGACCATTTGCCATAATGGCTGAACAATCCCTCAGGGACCTCAGAAAACCCTCCGGAACCATCAGCCTCCGAGGGCGGATCATCTTAATCAGTCCTCCACCTCTGTGAAGGGGAAGGTCAGCAGATAGTCTAAACTTGACCAGGTAGTGATCAGTCCATGACAAAGGCAGTGTAGCCACATCCCTTATCCCAAGAACTCTATCACCCTTAGTCCAAAAAACCAAATCGAGTGTATGACCTGCAACATGTGTTGGGTCTGTTATTTCTTGGGATAATCCTAGGGTGGTCATGGTATCCATAAAATCTTGGGCCGGACCAGACAGAACAGCCTCGGCGTCCTCAATGCCACGTCCGAGACCACGTCGGCCAGCTCGAGCAGAGCATCTGTCGTAGGGCGAGGTGGGCGGTACACAAGCAGCATACCCAACCTATCCCGGCCACCCAACATCAAGTACAGACACTCGAATTTGACACTTTGTTGGACCACAACCCTAGCCAGTGAGATAGTATCTCGATAGACAATTGCCACCCCACCTCCCCGACCATTAATCCGTGGCTGATGCTGTACTGAGAACCCAGGCCGGCACAATTGGGAAAGGTCGACACCTCCCTCCACTCTCAGCCAGGTCTCAGTGATACAAGCCAGGTCAGCCTCTTCATTCAGAATTAAATCGTGGATGACAGCTGTCTTCTGGGATACTGACCTGGCATTCAGCAACAGCACCCTCAGGGCTCATGGCCAGGTATTAAAGTTCCCAACATTTTTAAGGCTGGGAATAGGACCAGAAAAAGGAATAGCACATAACTGTCTAAACCTCATTCCCCCTTGGCTGGCCAGTCCGGATCTTACTTCCATATCTTCCCCTACCTGTCACAACTGCCACGATGCCATCTGAGCCCTCCTCCTTAGGCACCCCATCTGTGCCAAACCACATATTGGCGGGGGGAGGGGGAGAGGGAAGGGAGCAGAACAAACACACACCTTCAGTTTTGGTAGCTAAAGGGAACTTCCTCTCACCAAGAACCCTCGCCTGCCCTCCCTGCTCTCACCAGGGACTGAACAGGCCACCACACAACCAAGTGTGCTGCTCTCACACACTTCTTGGGAGGCAGAGAACCAGAAGGGCAGGGAGAGGGGTGTCTTGAGGTGTTTGCTTTTTCTTTTCTTTTTTTTTTTTATAGATTCAGCCTCTCTCTTAAAAAGATTTCCATGTGGGAAATAGAAAACAAAGTGTCTTGTGTGGAAGGACCACGCCTGCCAACAAGGAGTGGGGAGGAGAGTTGGGGGCAAAGAGCAGTAGCCCTAGGGCTCTGGCAATCACGACCAGAACATGCTTCAGGGACAGTGGGGAGAAGGGGACACCACACGGTACAGGTGTTGTAGAGAACTGGCTCCCCCAACCCCGCCCCTTCCACCAGAGGTCCTGGTCTTCTGAGCGCATGGAGTGAGCCCCCCCATGCTCACTGCCCAACAATCCTGCCCTTGGAAGGATGCTTCCTGCTGGCTTTTTTCACCTGTTTGAGCTGTGTTTTCCCTTCCTCTTTGATTACTCTATTACTGCTTACATGCAAATTAAGGCAAGCACACATTCCTTCCATTGTTTAGGACAGACCTGACTTCTGCCTGGGCAGGACTGTGCGGTTTTGAGCGTGTGTTAATAACATCATTCAGGAGAATTTGATAACTTTATACACATTATTTGTATTAAGAAAATACTAATGAGAAAATGAGTTTTAATATGATGCCTTACAATGGATACCTGGTACAAAGATTATAATAATGTGCGTAGGGTGTGATTATAGGAATGTATTCTGTCACAAGGAAACAGGCAAAAAAAATATCATCATATGCAGTGGAATAAATAATCCCGAATCAAACAGAAAGGGATGGCTTTGGTCACATCACAGAAGTCCTGATTTAACAGCAAATTAGCCAGTTTTAGAGAAAAACAATATAATCATACGACTTCTTACTTGGTGTTTACTTTAGATCAAGTTCTGAATAGTTATGAAGTTGCATTTACCTTCAGAGGCCAACATAATGTCTAAAATTCCACTATTCTCTCATTCCAGTGTATTCATGTACTATGTTGGTTAAGCGTGTGGCTATGTCTTCCTTTGTTGGCTGGTTCCAAATATTTATCTATCACTCTAGTTACTCCAATATGTATCTAAGAATCATATGGCTGCAGCACCTCGGAACCTTTAATTTATGGATCCTTGCAACCGTCCTGTAAAGGTATCGTCCCTTTTTTACCAGATGGGAAATAAAGACTGAAGGCTAAGAGACTTGCCTGAGGTGACTGAGGAAGTCTGTGGTGGAGTAGAAAATGGATCCTAGATCAGCATCCTAACCACTGGACCTCCGATCTCTTATGCATAAAGGATAATACTTTAGCTTTAAGTTTTAGAGGCTTG
The DNA here is from genome assembly GCA_019425775.1 of Rafetus swinhoei. Classification (NCBI taxonomy): domain Eukaryota; kingdom Metazoa; phylum Chordata; order Testudines; family Trionychidae; genus Rafetus; species Rafetus swinhoei. Next base: position 232,672,322 of record CM033437.1, read on the forward strand.
TATTTTTGCTGTTAAAGGGCACAGGTATTATTGATGCAGATGACAATGGAGTTATGTGTGTGGTCAAATTTCTACATTCACATAATAAAAACAGCCATACAAGAGTGGCACTCTTGCAGGTGAGATCAGCAAGTAGGACAAGGGCTAAGGAAGCCTAGAGACGGAACTACTCTCTGATCTAGAAAGGTGGTCACTTCAGGCTGCTATTCTGACCTGTGATAAAACAGACATCTACTTCAGGATCCAGCCCCTTAGCCATGCATTTGGACCAGCTCTCTCACCTAAACGGTCCTATTTTTTAACTTCATTTTTAATATGGGGGGAAAACACTTGGATTTTTTTTTTTTTTTTACAAGGTAGTAAAGAAAGGATCTTAACCCTTGAGATTCTTTCTGGGCTAAAACAGACCATACAGGATTCTCATCCTGGGAAAACATTTAGTTTTGCTAACATTTGGAAATTTATACACCTGATCGTTTTAAAAAACAGGGTGGGAGAGGGAGATATGGAAGGTGTCAAACTGTAGCATCCAGGTTTTAAATTCTTTTGTGCCCCTTGGATTATACAATGGTCACATGTAAAAAATGAGAGGGAGGAGTTAAATTAATCTATTTTATTAATTTAGCTGATGTCACAAAGAGGAAACCATCCCATCTCAAAATCTAGCCAAAGGTTCCGTTATTATTAGCCTAGGCTAATTGCTTTCTGTATTTTCCACCAAAAAAACAGCTGAGATCCTGAAGTGCACAAGAAGGATCCTGCATATGCTTAGAAATAGTGCCTTTCCTGAAGATTTTTATTTACACATTTGACACTGATCCACAACATAAAATTGGCGTTAATGTCAAGACCAGATCTGGCAAAGATTTAAGCAAGCATATAACTTTACTCACGTAAGTAATTCCACTGCAGTCAATGACATTACTCACATGCATGAGTTATATATGTGCTTAATTTTGGTGGGGTCAGAGTCTTAGCTTGTACTCACAATATACACAAAGTAGAACAGGTTTAAAATACTAAACTAAATTTCTTCTTTAGACTTTTTTTCTACAATGAATTTCCTAAAACCAGAATGTGCCACTTATCTCAGGGCATCTAAAACTGTAGGTCACAATGCAATTTCCCTGCCTCATCAAGAGACATTTATTGGTGCTAAACTGTCACGTCAATCTGTTAGTCATCCCAGACAAAGGCTCTCAGGGCTCTGCCAGTCACTAATATACCTTGCAGGTTTACACCTAGCCTTGGACTAGCCTAGAAAATTAAATTGGCTTAATTACCTCACTCAGGAGTGTAAAAATCCTCACCCCTCAGCCATGTAGTTAAGCCGACCTAGCCCCAGTGTAGACACTACTATGTCAACAGAAGAGCTCTTCCCCAGACCAGGCTACCACTTCCTAAGGAGGTGGATTACCTTAACCCAGTGGTTCTCAACTCGTTTCAGTCCACAGACCACCAGGCCAATCAAAAAATTTTTGTGGACCACCTCCAGCACATGTAGCACAGGACGAACGACACAGCAACTGCCCAGCATGACGGCAGTGGCTACACTGACGCTCAGAGCCTCAGATGGAAGTTACTGGCAACACAACACGGTTGCTTCCTAGGTGACGCTATGGATGACGCGCCGCGTGCTTGTGAACACGGCATAAAACAACCTAACGGAGGCGCCTGCTCACGCCGTGTGACTTTGGACAATGTTCCTGTGGACCACCGAAAAAGTCTCCATGGACCACCAGTTGAGAACCACAGCCTTAACCGATGGGAGAAACAACTCCTGTCAGCATAGGCAATATCTGTACTCAAGCATTACAGCAGTGCTGATGCAACTCTACAACAACTTTTTAGGCATAGACATACCCTTATAGAACCCCAGTTCCTGAACTGCCCAGAAGCATCCCACTGTAAGGTCCAGCCCCTGTCACTGGATACTCACGGCAGTTACCAAACCTGCTGCCTTCATAGAGACGCTTACACCCCAGCTTACTTGATTCCCCTGAGAAGGAACGCTCTTATCACAGCATGGAGATTACTTACTATAAAAAATTAACAAAGAACACAGCTTCCCACATTCAAGTGAATATTAAGCAGAATTATGGAAACAATGATGATCACAAATACACCAAGAAGCACAAGAGATTTCTAGGAGACTACTTACAACTTTTAACTAAAATTTTGTCTGAGATAAGTGTCTTACCTAAAGCAATGTCTCAGCATCACTAGCGCCCCGGCCCCGGACCAGGATCTAACTTGCATGGATGCAAAAAAGCACTGTCCATTTTGCTCCCTCAGGGATTAGACATCAAAAGGGTTCTTTCCCCTCTCTATTTTAGTCCAGAAAACCTTTGAACTAGATCCTTCAGAAATACACCCCCAGATAACATCCTTCTTCCCTCCCCCCCTTTGTGTGTCAGACTGCTGAAGCCATGCTGTTTTCTTATCCTCCTGTTACCTTGTTCTCCCTGTTCACCTCAGATGCCAATGACTTCCCATTATATTTGGCTTTCATACATTGTAGATAAAACAACATTCCTTTGTCTGGAAAAATACCTGTTTAGCAACCCTGACTGGTTACACAATTCAAAGATATTTGTATACATTTATACAATTTCTTGAACAACACCCGTGCATGCATCTTGCAGTGCTTCTGATGACCAGGATGACATGTCGATACACAGCATGCTGTATCGATACCATGCAGCAATGTGATAGGAGCTATGAATTTGTCAAGCCTGACAAGAGTGGCTGACACACAGTGGTAAACCACTAATGAGCCTTGGTCTCACACAGAACCTCTTATATTTTTAATTTTTTGCCATTTTTGTTGACACTTGAAACCAATTTTTGTCAAAAAATCTAAACTCTTCCCAAAATGCAGGGAGATCTTTCAGTGGTGTAAAGACTCCTTCTGGAAAGCTTGCACAATGGGTGCAGCTGCAAAAATGGGGCATGGCCACCAGGGTTTTGCTACATCTCAGAAATGCAAGCAGCCATAAACGACCTCTTGGAATCACTGGCAGGCGGCAGACAGAGTGGCCATCAATCTACTCTCTACTCTTACTGGCAGATGCTGATTCCAATGCACAGACAGCCTAGGACTGAGGAAGCGCAAAACGAGCTTACAGCCATTTTTTCACTCTACTCCTGACTCGTCCTGTCCACCGCTCGACCACATCTGATGACTGGCTCCTCAGTTTCCACTTCCTCCCTGTGATTTGTATCAAGAAGGCAGAATGATGCAGAAGCAGGCTACTTCCTTTTCCTCTTCTGTCCCCAACTTACCCATTTGTTGGCTCCCCGTACAGCTATTTTTTCCAGCAGCTTAAGTGCAAAGTGATTTTTTGTAAACGTTTATTGGACCATTTATTGATTAAGTCCTCATTGATTTAAAAAGTATTAATAAAATAGTAGGATTAAATAATGTTGATAAATAAAGCCCTTGCTGAGATATACACAGCAACCCTTTGTCTACAAGGTACATCAGCCAATATATGTGCTTCAGTGTGTTAAGACATTAGGTGCTTCTGATACCCCAGAACACAGCTGTACATACCTGATTGTGCATTACCAATTATCCTACACACAGACTACATGACAGCATGGTTAATTGGCATGAGCTTGGGATAGTGATAAAGCTATGAGTTGCACGCATAGCTTATGATAGATGGATGCCACTGAAACAGCCACTCTTTCATAGTATCTCCTGTGCACTCCCTACTTATATGATATCTCACCCCCAAACCATCTCCCCCGGGAGCCAAAGGCTCCAAGTAACCTCATAAATAGACCCAGCCTTCCTGACCATCTTGTATGTCAGCTAGTTTTGAAGGAGACAACAAGTCTTACTTGGCTTCCACACAGCTGAACTCAAATATCATGTATTCTAGGGCAGATCGAACTCTGTTGCTTCTCTGGTATAGGCATGTCAGGGCAAACACATTTCAGATTCATAAATTCTTCTGCCCAGATGATGGGCTATATGATCACACAAATACATTCATAATAATGTTCAACTTTTGCATAAAGATGAGAGCTAGTCTGTTCATTTTAGGTTCCTGGCCAGACCAAAAAGTGATCCAAACACCTCTGCAGGTTCCACTACTCATTTTCTATTGCACAGTTCACCAGGCCCTACTGTTGTGTGCCCATGTAAAAGAATAATAGTAAAGTTTTGAATTTATGTTACATTTATTTCTTCAAAGCACTGTATAAACATTAGCTTCTGAAGATTCAGAATGCAATACGATTGTAGGTAAGTGTTATTATTTCTCTATCTGGAAAATTGAGTTAAGGACACATATGACTTACCAAAGACCACCCTAGCAGAAACTGGCAAAACAACAACTATAACTCAGATATTCCTGCATTTCATTCTCAATCATTCCATCAGACTGATGCTTTACACAGATCTCATTTTCCCAAATAAGGGACATAGCCATCCCCACACACACACATTTAAGTTAGAAAAATGTATGATTTCAAATTGGAATTAGTTTTGCCCTAACACTGTTCCCCCTTAGGAGATCCACAATAGCAAAAAACTGTTAAAATAAAGTATATCTTCTTTTCTTTGATCATGGCACCATATGAAAAAGTCCAGAGGAAATTGAGTCATATAGAAGCTAGAACTCTGGCCTTTTATCTCTGGGATTCTGGTCTGAGTCTTACATCACACTAAATAAAAGGAATAATATACTACAAAATCACCAACGTGTTATTCAATACCTATGTCAATCGCTGCTCAAAGAGGCCCATAGTCAACACAGAGTGAATTACCACTCTCTAATATAAGGGGTTGTTGTGCCAAATAATGGTTATGGTAATTGACAAATCTGTTGATAAAAGCTAGCAATATGGCTGCTTTCATTACATCTGGCCTATATAGCTAAATAAAGACTTCACTTTTCAGTCCTGTCAGTGCCGGTACAAAGATTTTGCCTCGTCTTAAAAAGGAGGGGAAAATAAATATGCATGGCACCATGGTGAGCCCACATATAATGCATTTGCCATATATTAGGGTCCCAATATTGCACAACTCAAGTGACTTGTTCCAGAGCTTAATCTTAGCCCGTGTCTCATTTTTATAGGGTTGCTGAAACTAGAAAACACTTACAAGCATGGGGAGAGACTATTAAAGGCGGAGGTCTCTCATATAAGCACAACATGTGATCGGATAATATTGTCTGGATTAGCAGCTTTACAACCTAGCCAAGCCCCAGGGCTACAATTATCTGGTTGCATTAAACTGAAATCACCTGCAAAACCTCCCAGTGAATGAGACTTTGGAAGTCTCTAATCTGCCAGTTCACACTTGTAAGTGAAAGCAAAATTCAGTGCCAAGAAGAGATGAACAAACACTGCCCTCTCAGAGGGGTAGCTGTGTTAGTCTATAACTTTAAAAACAAGTAGTCCTGTGGCACCTTAGAGACTAACAAAAGAAACATATAGTATCATGAGCTTTCGTGGGCAAAACCCACTTCGTTGTAGTGTGAGATTTTACAGAATCATATGTTTGGAAAAGACCTCAGGAGGTCACCGAGTCCAACCCCCTTCCCAAAGCAGGACCAACTCCAACCTGCCGCACTACCTAACTGTCAGAGCGCCCCTTATCCCTCGCCTCCTTCCCCCGCCCCGGGCCACGCGGCCTTTTTCCGTCCCGTCCCGACCCAACCGCACCCGGGAAAGGCGGGACTTGAACATCATCCCAGACAGGGTTTTGTTAAGCCAGGACTTAAAAACCTCTAGGGATGGAGATTCTACCACCTCCTTAGGTAACCCATTCCAGTGCTTCACCACCTCCTAATAAAATAGTTTTTCCTATTATCCAACCTAAACCTCGGCCACTAACTTCCCAGCTAATGGGTCTAATTTTGCTTCTGAAAGTCTGTACGTTGTATTTGGGTCTCACTCCCATGTCTTCCCAATATACTACAATTATAATTATTAGTGCAATTATTATTTTTAATTAATAATTTGTATTTGCATAGCACTTTCCATCTCATTGGGTTGGTGGAAGGATTACTAGATGCAATCTGAAGGCTTCCTTTTATGGAAAGGGGCAACTTACATGACTGCAATGATCTCTTCTGGCATTAAAACCTCTGAATAAAACTACGATTATGAGGTTTTCAAAACACTTTACAAGTGTTAAAAAGTTACCCCTTCACCTTCACACTTTCCATCATTTTCTTCCAATCCTTCACTGTGGTGGAGGGATGTTGCAAAGAGTTCCATCTAAAGAGGCTGGTTATTTATACATGATTATCTGAACATTGAGCCAGCCTATAAGCATTTAGTCACATTTGCTTTCATAGCCTTGTTTGGCAGGTTAAACATAAAACCAAGGCACTGCACAATCTTTAAAAATTCTGACCAAATTCCAGTTTGTAATATTATATTCTGCCTTTATACAACTCCTTTTGAAGCTTCAGTTAGGTACAGGGGGCCAAGTTCTCAGCTGGTAAAAGTCATATGGCTCCACTGAAATTTTGCTACAGAAAATTCAGCCAGTTTATACCAGCCCTACATTTTCACTAACATCCAATCTTGACTTGTGCAGTGGCTACCGCACACTATTAAGTTTCTGCCATGTTCCAGCCCAGAACTGGCTGTCTTTCCAGGACAGGTAAAGAGAGCTGATGTGCATTAGAGAGAGCATTTGGAGCACACACAAACACACATGCAGATCAGACATTTTTCAAAAGTTTTTCATCAGAAAATGCTGATTTGTTGAAATCAAATTCTCCACAGAAATTCTCTCAAAACTTTTGAAAGGTGATCTAAAGCACAATGGGAAAAAAAGCTTTTGGAAATTTTGAAAATTTTTGCAAACCAGGAAATTCAATTCCTGCCTATTGCTAATTATGTACTGAATAGTTCAGGCCTGGGCAAAATATGGCCTGCAGGACAGAACCGGCCTGCCAAGCCACCGCAGAGGTAGTGGAGAACCTTAGGCAAGCTCCCCTGCTTGCCCCACAGCCCCGTACGATGCTCAGAAATGCGGCTGAGGCGCGCTCTCTGAGTTTGGAGGGGAGGGGAGAGGAGACAATTCAGATGCTGTTCCCACCCCCAGCACAATCCCATTGGCCGGTTTCTGGACAGACACCAGCCGATGGGAGCTGCCTGTTGAATTAACAGGCAGCCACAAAGCACAACCCTCCTGTTCACCCACTCAAGCACATGGCCGAGCAGGCAGAAACATTTTAAGCTCTGCAAGCCTTTAGCTCTTCAGGCAGGCAGGCAGGCTGGTAAGTCTCCTGTCAAGAACCTGCCTCTGGCACCTCTGCCCCTCCCTTTGCCAACCCTCTGCCCCACACTCCTGCCCTGCTACTCCACATGCACCCATACCCCCTCCCAGATCTGGCACACCATCTCCTGCCCAAGATCATAATCCCCTCCTAGCCTACGTCACATCCCAAAACCCTGCACCCCAGTTCCCTGCCCTAGGTCACAACCACCTCCTTTGCCCAAACTCCCTCCCAAACTCCATTTTCCCTCCTGCACCCCAATCCCTTACCCCAAGCTCCCTTCTGCACCCAACCTCCATCTCAGACCCCACATCTCCTCCATTAATACCATGGAAGAGTGTGTCCCTCGCCTACTTTCCAAAATCTTGGGAATTGCTCCCTCATCAAAAATTATTGTCCACCCCAACATAGTTTGTAAATCTTTTTTCAAGACTTCCTTGACAAAGAGTATTATATAAATGTAAGGTTATCAGTAAATCCATGTGCACTGAAAACTGACCTTAAGTCAACCTCTATAAGGTGTTATATAAAGTTCTTGTTTCCTCTACCAAAACACAAGTATAATGACAATATTTACTAACAGTTACAGTGGCAAGGCATGACATTTTTAGTCAGGCATGCAATTGTGCACTTGCATGCGAAGTGGCATTGTCTATGTGACATGACCTCTCCATGCATAGGGTGAGTGCAAGGTCATGCTGTGTGGAGATCACCATTTTGTCCTACCCTCCGACTGGCCTAGATTCTCTAGGAATTAAAGATTAATCTTTAATTAAACATTATGTAATGTGATGAAATCTCCAGGAATATATCTAGCCAAAACTGGCAACCCTATTTTGTTCCCACGTTCCCTCCAAATCTTCTCATGGCCACAACTGACCCAGGGACATGCAATGCATGCCTTGTATATGCTGAGGACATGCCACTGTTTAGAAACCCAGTGAGAATGTTATGTGAGGCGAGGTCATGCTGCCTGGAGATAGCCATTTTGCATGTACATGTCCAATTGCATGCATGACTAAAAATGTCCTGGCTCACCACTGCAGTATTTCCTATCTACTATATAAGTCTGTTTGTTTGTCTGCCTCTTCAAGAACTTTTCCTAAATGGTAAGAGCTAGAATCACCAGATTCAATATGCAGCTCTTACCATAACATAAAGCCAGGTAAAGGTGTGGTTGTGCCAGGAAAATGGGATTGCTTCTCAGAAAACCGTACAGAAAAGAGACTCACCGGGAAGGTGAAAGTGGCTGGCTGGAGGTGTCCCCCACACTCTGGGACTGCCCCAGCCCCAAGCTTCCCACCCCCCAGGTGCCCTTTAGAGAGGGAGAGGGGGCAGGGCTGAAGCTCCCCTCCTCCCAATTTGTACTGGAACACTGCTGGCTCTTCCCCTTTGTCAGGGAGCAATGGGAAGTGTGCATTTTGCTGCATTCCTCACTCTGGCTGGGGAGAGTAGATGAGCTGTGCACTTTGCTCTTGCTCCATGACAGGGACAGAAAGGGGAAGAGCAAACAGCCCTGGTATGAATCTTGGGGAGCGGGGGAGCCCTGCCGAGAGCCCCTCCTCTTTCCCCAACCCTGACTCCTGCACCACCCACATCCCCAGCCCTGTGCCCTAAGCCCCTCATTAAAGACCAGAGCAACTCTGGGTAAATGTGCTAGTTTAAAATATGAGTAGAAAACTGCATCACCTTACATACTAGTGTGAGGAGATCACTGGTACTCTTTTAAAAGTGATCACTATTGTTATTCAGCTCCATTGTCATTCTATTCTGGGCTAGATAATATGAGTGGAAAACTTTAATGCAAGTTCTAACTAGACCAATTTTCATGCACATTTTTCAGACAGACAACCTGAAAGATTTATTTAAAAAAATGAAAACAATGAAATTTGAAAATCTTAAACTGAACTAATTGATTTTGGATATTATCCATGTTGGAAGCTGTTTTCTGAAACACCAGTGGGGAGAAATGATTACTTGGATACGGCTGTAAATGCTACTACACTTTTAAATTAAAATCAATTTTCTTGATTAAACTAATTTCTTGCCTGAGACAGATTAAACCAATTTCATTTTAAATAAGGTTTTGCTAGAGTGTTGCTCTATTCACTGTCGTGTGTGTGTGTGTGTGTGTGTGTGTGTGTGTGTGTGTGTGTGTGTGTGTGTGTGTGTGTGTGTGTGTGTGTGTGTGTGTGTGTGTGTGTAGAGATGAAATTTGCAAAACTTTTTCATGACACTGCAAAATGCGTGTAGTGCACTGGATTTACATACATTTCTATATACCTGATGAATCTTGGAACATCTGGTACTGCAGTATTTTTTTCTGTTGTTGAAAGACTATTCCTTTTAAACAATATAATTTTTCTTACATGTGGGTGGAGTCTACATACTCCAAGTAGAACTCATATATAGTCTAAAAAGCTTCAAGCTTCCTACAGCCTATTTTATTAACAAAAAACTTAATTCCCAACCATTACCACAACAAACAAACAGAATAAGCCAGCTCTTCATGCCTAGCTGCCTGTATAGTTACTTTAGCCCAGCCTTAGCCTCTCCATGAACTTAGTTGCTCTAAGAGTTCCTTCCCACAAGGCCTGTCATTTCAAAAAATTCTGTTCTTCTCACCCTGAGAGCTATTCCACCCCAACATCCATCTACATGAATGAATTAAAAAAAACCCAAAAACAAACAAATAAACCCTAAACACTTCATGCTTCCTTAGCAGGATTAACACTTGCCCAAAGGCTGGGATATTTCATGCAAATGATGAAATCTTGTTTCAGCAGGTAACAGGAATGCTCTTTTTTTGCACTTTGTTATATTACATGTAGTAGTATGTAAGTTACCTACCTACATCTACTATATATTTTGAATAGTTTGTTTGTTTGTGGATTTGTTTGTGCAAAATAAAGTCATACTTTGCGATTACCTACAGATACCAAATTTTGCATAAACAATCCTGCTACTTAAATTTGCTGAATGCACTACTTTTTACATCGGAATGTGCTGGGTGAAAGGTTTAAATAATTATTTTTGGTTTTCATCAGAAAAAAAAAAGTCATGACTACTACGATTAGAGTTCATAAAAAAAATAATTGGTAACAAAATTAAAATCAAGTTGCCTATTCAATTGTCATTTTAGTGCAAAGAAAAAAATTTTAGTGGTACAAATCACACCATCATTCAAATTAGTTATGGAAAGAGTAATGGAAGCTTTACGAGTTTCTGATTCAAATTTACTATGTGTGGTAATTTTATTCAATAAAATTAATAATATTTGAAGTTGAAATCCTGCAAATTTCAAACTGTTCTTTTACTTCCCTTTTGCAAGCATATTAATGCAAAATTCTATTACATATATTTAATTTCTTGAGCTTTCCTATAAGTGTAATCTATGCAAAATGACTTTGCCCGGTCAACAATGAGCCTCAAAAAGTACTATTGCCTCCTCCTTCTCCAAGCTATCCAACCAGAATTCCCATATATTCTCTGTCCTGTTTATGGTCCAGAGCTAAGAGCTACTCTCTCCCTTGTACTGTCTCTGTGTTCCTGATCTTTAGAATAACGAATAAGGTTTTGTCTAGATTGGAAAGTGGTCAAGTTTAGGTTGGTCTTAACGATACTGTGGACTATACCTCAAGTAGCTAAAAATGAACTAAGGTGTTACCTTGTACCTGAATTCAGAGAAATCCTCAAGTCAGGTTGGTCTTAGTTAGCCTGTGTTAGCAGAGTCCAACCTAAACATGGCGACAAAACATACAAGAAATTCCTCACAGACCATCGCTGGTTTTACAGGGAGTTCAGTGCATGCTGGTTATAGATCTTGGGGGATGAAAATTTCAGCCCAGTTATAACTAGGCTTCTGGCAGTTCTTTTTAAAATATTTGTATGGGCACATGTGATTCTTAAGGGTTAGCACCCACAACTGGTACCCTTTCTGTGCCTCAGTTTCCCCATCTGTAATATTAGAATAATGATTTTGACCTTCTTTGTAAAGCACGTTGAGATCCATGGATGAAATGTATTATAAAAGAGTTAGGTATTATTCTGTCCTGCCTACTACTAAGTGCAGCTATCAAATTACACTTACAATGATTTAGACATGCATAAAGAGGTGAATGTTTGAAAATTGGATGCTGGGAATTTAGCTGGGACTTTGTGGATGTTCACACAGAGGCAGTGGAGAGGAGTTTCTGTTAATTAAGGATGAAACACAGCTCCATGTACCTGAAACTCACTCTTCCTACTACAAGTCACAAAAGTTAGTCTTTAGATCTTTTTTAAATTTTTCCTTTTCCCATTAGGGCAAGTATCTAATTATCTCTTTTAAGAGATCTGCCACTGTGCATCTTATTTTCCTGAATTCTGGGAGGAGGGCAATGCAGCAGTTGGAACACAGGACTGGAGGCAAGGATTCAGAGCTTCTAATATCAGCTCGGCCGCAGACTCACAATGTAGCCTTGAACAAATCAGAGTAAAGACCTTGGCAAATATTTTGTTTGTACATTATACAAAAAACAAAACAAAAACACCACAACAGCCCACCCTGGATTAAAAAACATTAAGGTTGCAAAGTCAAGCACTCAAAAGGTAGCAAATGTCAGATTTACGACTGCTTATGCAAATTTAATTCAGCCCCCTTATGCGTATCCCTTATGATATATTCTTTAATTACATGATCACATACCTTTTTCCCACAGGACCTCCACCTCCTTCAGCAAACAGAATGGTAAGGGTTCATTTAATAAACAGGTATTTAATATCCTGTATGATCTTCAGCAGTTAATGCATGGCCCTAAGTCTTATTACACAACACTATAAAGACAGAATTATTAAATTTCTTCATGGCTTTTTCCATGGTACTCATCTCTGTGCATCAAACACTAATGAACTTATCTTCACAACATGACTATGAAGTAAAGTAAAATTATTCCCATATTTCAGATGGGGAACTGAGGCACAGGGACATCAGTATCCAAAATGTACACAAATTTTGAGCACCCAATTTGAGATGTGTATGGCATGATTTCCAAGAACGTATCATTTTACTTAGAGAAGAGCGCTGAACTTCAGCTAATCAGGTCTCAAGTGTCTCAAATTAGCCACCACCTGCTAAAGTTTAGCAGAAGTGACTTGCCCAGCACTGCATAGGAATCCTGGGGCAGAAAGAGGGGACTTAAGAGGGAGTATTCTACTGCTATTCTCTCTTTCTGCAGTCCCCTGCATCATTTACTATATGCCTTTCAACTCCTGCAACAAATAAGGCAAGAGATCCTATAGATAGGTGTGACTGGTGCCTGTGGGGAAGGGGACGCAAGGAGGGACAACCAGAGGGGTTAGCATGTGGGGGCACCCCATTTAAGCAATTAAAATTTTGCAGGGCGTAAGAGGGTAGTGCACATCCCAAGTGCTACCAGGAGTCACCTATGCCTACAGACTCCTATCCTCTTCCCTACAAAATCATAGTTCGTGCCTTGAGAATTATATAGCCTGTGCACTGAACAAAGGAGGGGCCTTTTTTTTTGCAGCATGTGTTCATGTAATTAAAGACGATCTCATAGTGTATATGTACAAGGAAGATGAGTTAAAGTTACATAGGCCTACTTAATTCTAGCATTTCCTAACTTTTGAGTGCTTGGATGTGCAATCTTAACATTTTTCTGTACAGTATATGTCTGAAAAATGCAATAGGCTAGGTTTTAAAAAAAAAAGCAAACTAAAAAAACCATAAAATTCCATATTGACTTCCTCATGGTTCATAATCTTTCATTGTACCTCACAGACCTCACTATTGGCAGCCATAGTGGTTTGTTATCCAATATACATAGCAGCACTAGAGAGAAATGGGACACTCCACCAAGGGATCACATGTACATGTTGGACCTCACTGGTCCGGCACCCTCGAGACCTGGCTGGTCCCAAACGAGTGGATTTGCCGACCAGAGAAGGTCCCTCCCCTCATGGCCCATGATGCCACCTGACTAGGTCTCTAGCCAGCCCTACTGCTACCTCAGCCCCCTGAGGCTCTCTACAGGCTGCAACCGCTGGATCTGGCCCCTGTAGCAGGAAGTGACTTGCAGCCGCTGCTTGTGGTGACTCTGGGGCCAGGCTCCAGGCCGATCCCCAAGTCCCAGCAGGGGCTGCTGCAGGGTACCCAGAGCCCAGGCTGCAGCTAGGAGGGGCAATCTCCAGCAGGGGCAGTCCCACTGCTCCCCAAGAGCCTCTCCCAGGGCAGGGCCCCCAGCCTGGCCAGAGCCATGCCCTCTGTGCGGGCAGCACTTGGGGGCTAGGTAGGAGACACCCCTCTCCTCCCCTTCTGCCCGGGGAGCCCTGGGACTGCAAGGGAAGGGTTTGGCCCTGGGTTGCTCCCAGAGGAGTTGGCTGCAATCCCTGCCTGGGGCCCAGAGAAGCTGCCACCAGCTCCCAGCATGTGGGGCGAGGCCAGTCCTGGGGGCCTGTCAAGAGGGGGCTGAAGAGGGGAGGAGGCAGATAAGGGGGTGAGGGGAACAGGGTTGTGAGAGGCAGGGGCAGGAGGGGATGCAGGAGGAGCTGAAGGGAGATTGGGGGATTCCAGGAGACTTATGGGTGGATGGGAGCAGGGATGCAATGGAGGGGAACTCTGAGGGGGTCACAGGAGGGACAGGGGAATGTGGGGAGTGGAGGCTGGGGGGAGATTGTGGGAGCAAGAGCAACCCGGCTGGGGTAGGGGGGGGATATAGGGCAGGGGTTGTACAGAAGGAGATGGGGGGAGATACAATGGCAGCTCCCTCACCCCATAGGGCAGAGGTGACTGGTGGTACTACTTGGGGGCACCAGCTCTTGTGCCCCTGAGAAATTTCAGTTGCTAAATAGGGAGCCCCACATCCCCCCTGACTCTGTGGGTGCCCCCTCTGTGCCTCTCCCTCCGCAGGCATCAGTCGCCCCTAGGAGAGAGGCTGCTCCACCCAGCAGCCACAGGGGAATTCTTTCTGTGATTTTTTTTTTTTTTTAGTGTTGTAGAAACTCTGATCCATTATGACACGTATTGTGTGCGTACAAAAGTGATGTAACATAACATACGACCTTTTAAAATTAATTACCATAATGAATATGCAAATAAAATGTTAGCGGTCCGCCAAAAGTTTGTGAATGGGTTTGCCGGTCTGCGATATGAAAAAGGTTGGGAACCACTGACTTAGGGAATTTGGGTTCTATTCCAGATTCCGAGGAGAGTGCATTCTAGAGGTTAGAGCCGTGATTCTCAAAGTGGTCTGCGAAACCACTTTGAGAACGCTGCTAACTGGCCGCTCCGGTGTGTTTACTTACCGGTGCAGTGGCCACAGAGCCTCGTGGTGCCTATTGGCTCCATTTTGCCATTTGCAGCTAAAGAGGAGCCACAGGAAGTGGCGTGTCGGCCAGGCTACTGCTTCCCACAGCTCCCCTTGGCTGTAAACAGTGAAACCACATGGCTCCGTGAACAAGGCGCCGGTAAGTAAACACATCAGAGTGGCCAGTTAGCAGCATTCTCAAAGTGGTTTTGTAGACCACTTTGAGAAACACTGGGTTAGAGACTATAATGTCTGTCCCACGCAAGCACAACTCCCCTCTACCCATGCCCTAGCCAGCCTGTCCTCAAGCCCAGTACCAGGCTTTCTCCCACCCTCCCCATGCCTCATTCCAATCTCAGGCTGCCCCCTTCCTCTTGCTATGTTTCGAGCTCCACACATGCTCTTTGCCTCAGTTCTTCGCCCCATCACTCCCTGAACCATTTTGGCTGATTTTTTTTTTAATTATGTCTCAGGCAAGCACACACAGACCCACTGATGGGAGGAAAGTGGGGGAAGGTAAAGAGGGCAACTGCCCCAGGGTTTGGCAATTCAAAATGGCTCAAGGGCTCCTGGCCACTACTAGTGTGGCAGCAGTGGCATCCAGAGACCTTTAAATCGCTGCTGGGGCGCCACGCAGCACACTCCAGGCAGCACTGAAAGCTGGGAGGAAGGAACGTGCCACGGTTCAGGTGGCACTAAGGGCTCCCCTGCTGCCCAAGGCCCTGCCCCTTCCAGGAGCATAAAGCTGCCCTTCCTCCGGCCTCTGCCCCCGGAGCCTTGCCCGGGGTCTGGTCAGGTTGTCGGCTCCCCTGAACACAGCATGGAAAATTTCAGCTTCAAGTATTACAGTATTCAAGAGCTGGTGGGATCCATTTCCTAATTAAGTTCTTTTCCATGCAACATAGAATTAGGCTGTGGATCTCATTGCCACAGGTTGTTACTGAAGCCAATAATTTGTCCAGAGTCAAAAAGCGATTTTATGTATCTGTAAGAATGAACACAAGAATACAGGCTGAACCTCTCTAGTGCGGAACTCTCTGATCCAGCAACATCCCTGGTCAGGAATGATTTTAGTTGGCTGGATGTCCACTTATCATGGAGGTGGCCAAGTTTCCCATAGTCCCATAAAGTTTGTTTACAGCCACCAGATTTGGCTCCCAGTGTTCTGTGCTGTTATTTAGCTCCAATTTACCCTAAATGTCTTTTTAAGAGCATAGTAATCAGTGGAAGTGTTGGTAATGCTGCTAGACAACATTGACCTCCCACGGTTTGGTAAATTCTCTGGTTCAGCACGGTCAGGTCCCGAGGGTGCCAGCTTAAAGAGATTCAACCTGCAGAGAGAATACCCAGAATTAACAACAATAAATTTTAAAAATATATAAAACTTCATGACAGGGGGCTTAACCCAATCTCTAACTACTAGAAGTTAGAAGACTCCCCTAAGCATCTGGCACTGGCCACTAGGGATGTCAATGTGTAGTCGACTACACAATTAACCGATAAGCCTAGGCTTATTGTTTAATCTTATCAACTACATGTACTCTCCACCCCCGCTGCCTCTGTATCAGAGGTAGCAAGTGGGGAGGAGCGGGAGCCGGTGCCCATAAGCCTCTGATAGAGAGGCAGCAGCACAAGAGGGTGAGGGGGGCAGGCTGGAGCCAATAAATGCAGGGAGCCAGCTTTTGGCTCTTTGCGTGTGCCAGCTCAGCAGACCTTCCTGCCTTCCAAGAAAGGCAGCAAGGAGGGGCAGGTAGGAGCCGGTGCTGGCTGGAGCTGGTGCAGGGGTGCCTGTCTTGGGATGTTAGTGAGTAGCTGACTGGAGTATCAACTACTCGCTTTCCCCCACCCTATCCTGCCTCTCAGGGGAATGGGAGCCGGTGCTGGGGGGAAGCCAGCTTAAAAGCTGGATCTTTCCAGCATTGGCTCTGTGGTGCCACATGCTCCCTCCCCACACTGCCTCTATCAGAAGCAGTGGGGGAGATAGGGAAGGCTGCTCCGGCAGCAGCCGCTGTCCACGGAGATGCCAGAGGAGCTGGACCCCGTCCCCCTCCCATGGTGGCTGCTGCCACCAAGCAAGCCCGTTTGCAGGAGCGGCCCCTGACCATGGCCACAATGGCTGCCATGAACAGAGGCTGCTGGACTCAATGCAAGCTGGGACTGAGCAGTCCTAGCTCGCGCTGGTCCAGGATGCTGCCCCTCAGTATTTGAAATGTAGTAAGAGCCCAGCGGCAGAGCAGCCTCTGTCCATGGGGAGCTCAGATCCCCACAGACAGGGGCTGCTACCACTGATACAGAGGCAGCAGCGTGGGGCGGTCAGCAGCCAGTCTGCATGGGGAGCTGGTTTTTCCAACTGGCTCCCCTCACGGACCAACTCCCGCCTACTGCCCCATGCTGCTGCCCCTGATACAGAGTCAGCAGCGCAGGGTGACAGGGGGCACCCTGGGATTGGGGCCGGGAGGGCACTGGCTGCCAGCCCCACCCCTGGGGACTATTCAATTACCGGACATCTAACATCCCTTTTGGCCACTTTAAGAGACAGGATCATCAATTAGATGCATTTCAGACCTGAGTCACTATGGTAATTCCTGTGTTCCTCAGCACCAGGCATTTATGAACAGCCACCA
This sequence comes from Rafetus swinhoei, assembly GCA_019425775.1. Taxonomy (NCBI): domain Eukaryota; kingdom Metazoa; phylum Chordata; order Testudines; family Trionychidae; genus Rafetus; species Rafetus swinhoei. Next base: position 232,689,503 of record CM033437.1, read on the forward strand.
ACCAGAGACTCCATGCCTGGTATTCAGTCTGAGAGTCACATTTTTATTTGCAACACGTATAAAACTGTTACAGTTTTTGGTAAAGCATACGTTTCATTTTACAGGTAATTGTTAGCCTTAAGCAAATGTGAGGCACAATCACTAGAAGAGATTTGCTTTGGTGAATTAAAATCAAGGGGTTATTTCACTAAACATTCAAGAAAGCTCAAAGAAGCTAAAAAGATGAATAAGTGAGTGTTTTGTCTTTAAAAAAAAAGTTGACTACATGAAAACTCAAGTCCTCTTATAAAGGCCGAATGGGATTTTATAGGCTCACTGGGTTTTGCTTTTGAGACAGAAATATTTTGTGGGTGGCAAGCTGAATATTGTGTCTATGTAAAAAAAAAAAAAAAGTTGACCATAACCTGAGGCCTTGGCTCCAGCCGAGTGCCTGTTGTTATGAAAGCAAGGTGCTCCACACGATCTAATCATAGCACTAAACCTTGTTACAAGCCCTTTTACAGCTCCAATATCTGGGTTACATGGAAACACGCTGGAGAGCCTCCTTGTACTATGAAATAAATGTCATTCTGACTGGCATCCTCTCTTCCAGCGAGTAATTTCCCTCCGCTGATAAATCGATACAGCAAAAACAAATGAAAGCGCACAATGGGCGCACTGAGGATTACATTTTTATTCATTTCAGAGCCCCTGCAGCAGAGTTTTTTTAAACACAATAGCAGAAAATGATGCACTTGAGCTGTGGGGGGGCAGAAGGAGAAGAGATTTAGAGAGAAAAAGAAAGAAGAAAGAAAAGGGAAGAAAGCAATCTCAGAATTTAGATTTGAATCCAGATTTGAAATCCCTTGAATTTCAGAGTGTTTTGGGTTCGTGGTTTTAATTCAGACTCATCTCTACTTAAGTTCTTGAAATTTGTCATATTGGAAACATAATACATCCCAGGGAAAATCATTTCATCCCTTTCCCCCGACACAAACTTCTTTTTTTTTTTTTTTAATCTTGCTGTGGTTATTTTTCATTTCATTTGAAGGGACCATACTATCACAACTGTGCTGCACCCTCCCCCCCGAGAAAGCTGTGCCAATCCAGACAGGCTGGTAACCAGCAACTCAGATCCACATGAATAACATGGATGCTCCAAATAACCCGACTGATTGTGTCACAGGCCATATGGCTGCAATATTAAAGAAACAGCTCAAGTCTCATTTCTGAATCAACAGGAAAATGCGTTAGAACTTCCGGTCTGCAGAGTTAGCACTCAGGAGCTTGATCCAATACCCACTGAAGTTAATGGAGACCTTCCTGTTGGTTTTTAATGGGCTGTAAAGGTAGCTGAGAAAGGCAAATCCTGGTGGCTTTTAACTAGAAGTATGCATGTGTGGAAAGTTGTGGCTTAATCAGTGGTCCCCAACCTTTTGGGGTTGCCGGACGCTTGGGGGCGGGGCCGCGCATGCGCCGCGCGCCCAGCGTACAAGAATAGGTCAGGCCGGCGCATATAAATGCTCCGGTGGGCACCATGACGCCCGCGGGCACCGCGTTGGGGACCACTGGCTTAAATGATCCCAGTCCCTTGCAAGGATGAGGCTGAAGCAAGGGCCTTTCCCCTCTCCATTGCATATCTACATGGGCCTGATCCCTGAATGTAGGAAATTCAGCAGGCTCACCCCACTCCCATGGCTAGCCTCTCCAGTGTGGAGAGGAGCTGATCACAGGTGGGAATTCATAGAAAATGTTTTAAACCTCAGGAAAATGTATCATGGCTATAGACAAAAGGACAAACCACAGTGTAAATGAGGAGAGTAATAACAGAAGTTAAACTATTTGGTATTGCTTGTGAAAGGCCAGACTGATGGCTCTGAACATTGAAGGCCTTTACTTATGCATAGCCAGTCACAAAAGCCTCTACTAATCCAGAGTTTGGAGTGGAGCAAGCATGAAGAAGTGCAGCACACACTTCCTCACACTTCACTGTACCTCAGCTCCTACTGGGATGGGGCCAGCTATAGAGAGGTGTAGGTAGTTCAAAATCTACAGCCATTCCACGCTCCATCTTTGTGATGAGATGGCCAACAAGTGCCATTTGTGCTTTACAGGGTGTGGATACATGTCCATTGGAAACTAGATGGAAATGGCAAAACATTTCAGATAGACCATCAAACACCTACCACGGGGCAACAACTTTCAATCACTGTTTCACAACTACCAGTGAAAACCTGTTGAATTTCATTACCAGTTCCCTAAGCGCCATGAAATTTGTACTTATTTGGTTCTCAGAGTTTGCGATTCCTGTGATTGTCAGCTAGAAGTTACAAAGAAATGTTTTTTGGGTTTTGTATTATTAATCAAAAGGCCATAACACAACAGCAGTGTAATGCAAAGTGAAGTCTTTCCACAATGCTGAGAAGGCCAAGATGTGTGCCCAATAAATGTAAGCAGACATGATATCCTTTGTAATCACAGTGAGATGAAGATGTGAACTGAATAAATGCTTTAAAAACATCATAGATTCTATTAGATGCAAAAGATTGAAGTGTTAGCCACCTTTTAGCTCAACTTTCATTTAATTTACTGCTTGCTGTACTGTAGTCTAAAGGGAGTGAAAAAAATCTTCTATCTATTTTTTCCCCCCCTTTTCATGAGCTGACCATGGAGATGAAATCTGGGTACTTTAATTACCATTCCGAGCCAAAGGCCTGGCCTTTGATATGGAAATCCCACTTCAACTCCAGCTTGCTGCTGCTTTTTCCTGTCCCCTTCTCCTTCCAATCTACCAACATGAATGTTAAGTAGCCTCGTCAACACCTGACAGTGAAAGCCAACAGAAGCTTGTGTGACTAAGTTTGCGCTGTTGTGATGTTTTTCCTTAGGAGGGAAGTTGGGGGTGAGGGGAGGGAAGGTTAGAAATTGCCCAAACTTGAGTGACCAGATTGCAGCTTCCTCTCTTTTCTTGTCAGTGTGGCGTGCTGGCCCTTTTGCATACAGAAGCTCATATTAAGGGGGGAGGGGAACGACGGATGAAAGCTGTCATGTACAGTTACCCTGTTATTGTCATCTGCCTGCTGCATGACTCCCGGCTTTGCTATAATTATTAATTGCACTTGTCAACTGTCATTAATTCCTCTTTAGCTTCCCTGTCTTGGAGTAATTAGACAGAACAGCCTCACTGCACTCATTGTTTTGAGAGGCCCCTGAAAGAGCCCAATGGGCTTTGAGAAGAGACAACCATCGTTAATACAATAGAGTACCTCAGAATTAACTCTTTACATGGTGTGGAAAGGAGCAGAAATCCTGATACGGACGTTTAGGTTGACAGACTTCTGTTTTCAGTGAATTTTTCAGATTTCTGCCCAATGTTTTCCCAACTGTCTAGCAAAATTGGGTGCCCCAGCTGGGGGGCAAACAACATTAGGTCCCAAAGTCCTAATTTTCAAAGGGTGGGCATCAGTAAGTGGGAGGTTGGCAGTGATGCTTAGTGGCTGGAACAGGCATCAGGCCAACTGCTTACAGCAGGCATTAGGCAACAAGGAACTGAGGCAAGGCAGGAGCAAGGCCCAGGACATGCCAGAGGAGGCGCGATCACAGGCATTGGAAAATGCACTAACCAGCCACTGAACAGCTGTTGCTGTTTGGCTTAAGAGCCAGTCTGCCGGCTCTCCCACCCAATCAGGCAGTATAGCAACTTACTATAGGCCAGCTGTGCTTGCTAGACAGCCTTGACTTATTCCGCCGCAGGCCTGTTTCCTGCTTAGCACTTTCCTAACATCCGGACCCTTTGAGGTATCTCAGGTTTGGGTCCCAAAAATTAAGGCATTCAAAAAAGAAATTGCTAGATGCTTTTTAAAATATTAGCCTAAATGTTTTCTTTTCTACTGAGCAAAAGGACCTTGCCAAGGGTGGTTGTGGGAAAGCCACGGTATATACAGCATCAGGGGGTGGAAATTTTGATTGTTTCTGACCTCTAGATCAAATTTGCTCAGTTCTGTAGATATTTTTTTCTTTGGTGGGGGAGGGGCAGAGCCTTTTCTACCTACCAGCACTGAAAATTTCACCTGGGATCTGAATGCCAAACTTTGCTCTCACTGGTTCTCACACAGTAATGAAGATTCTGATGGTCATAAGCTTTCCCTCACCTACACTCATTCCCCATTGTCTTCAGTTGCTTCCCTGTCTAAAGCTGGTTGCTTCCAATGGGATCACACAAAGACACATAACAGAGGATGAAATTTGGCTTGCAGCTGGCAGTTAGTTAAAAATTGTGTTGCTGATGCATGAGCAAGAACAAAATCCAGTTAACTCTTCTAGGGTTGTACTGGCTTTGCGGGGCTAAAAAGAGCAAAACCTTGTGTATGGGAATAAGGTGCTATGAGAAGACATGAGTCTGAATATTTACACAGGAAGCCTATTTGTTGAGTAAGATGAGGTCGCATTCATACTGTCATTGCTCGGAAAAGAACTGCCCTTTAACTGGGAACTATCCAGTTGCTGTTGAAAAGAAGGAACATTCCTTTTCTATGTCCATTCCCTTCCATTCTAGAGCAGACTACATGAAGGTAGTTGGAGGAATAGAGAAGGGGTTGGAAAAAGAAAACATCCTTCCCCTTGTATCCTAGTTGCTGCAACAAGGTGTGTCTCTAGGATTATGTTCTGTTGCTTCCTTAGTTTCCTGGCTTCCGTTTCCCTTCAGTTAAGAGCCCCAGTGTCTGTTCTGATATTTTGTTTCTTCCTATTATGAACTATTTGCTTTCTGGGAGCACCTGCAAACCCTAGTTGTGGACTAGAACCCCACGGAGCAAGGCACTGTAACCAGAGAATAAAAATCATGACTGAAAGCTTCTTGACTTGAGGCCAGGGTAAGTAAAAGACAAGATGAAGTACAAGGAAATAGTGCAACAACACTAGTCAGCATAACAGTGTTGATGTGCAGGAGTGGGAGGCCTCCCCTACCTTGTCCAGGGGCCAGTGGAGGTTGTCAGCTCTCCTGATAGGCACCATCCTAAAGAAGAGAGTTGAGGAGGATTTTGAAGGCTGATGATAAAGTGGCTTTGTGGGTGTATGTGGGGAGCATTTCCCAAACAATAGGTGCAGCATGGGAGAAAGCACAAAAGTGACTGTAGGAAAATTTAACAAGTTGGCAATGGAGGCTGGCATCACAGGATCACAAACAACCATCAAGAGCTCAATTGTGCATGAGAGATGAAAAGCAGGGTGGGGATTAACTGGGAAGCGCCTTGAAAGTGAACACAAGCAGCTTATGTTTGATGCACCAGAGAAGGGGGAGCCACACAGGGTTCTGAACAGCAGGAAGGAAAACTTACTAGACTCTTATCAGTTTTCACTCTGCTGCAGCTTGGCATAGGCCTGAGCAGCAGCAGAATTACTGGTACTATGAATCAATCACGCTCGGTTCACATATGAAAGGTTATGTTAGGAACCAAAAGGACCAGAAACTTTTTTTTTTAATTAAAAAACCCTCACGTTCTGTAGAAATTGATAGCATGTACCCAAGAAAGATTTGTATTCACCCTGTGTGAATGAATTTTTCAAGTCTGGAACCAGATCAGATAAAATTCACATTTAAAATTTACATTAAAAAGATCCTCAAACCACTTTAGAATCCAGCTGAAAACAGGAAAGTTCTTAAAGTACTGAACTATCAAAAGAAAACCTCTTCTCTCAAAGTTGTGAAGAAGCTTTTCCTCTATGAAAATTTTCCCATTTCCTTTTTGCGTGCCTATCCAAATCAAACCACCAAAGTTACTAACAAGTGAAGACGATAAACTCTGAAAAACTCCTTCAGACTCAGGAAATATAAGAGGTTGATTCAAAGCTTTACCTTCTTTGGATGTGGGTTGGTAGCTTGTGATTCAGTAAAGTAATAGAACTTCTCATGGAGCCAGGTGAAATATATTCGAAACACACATAACAGGAAATCTTCTATGGGCAACTGCATCCAATTTGGGGCTCTTATACACCGTGCATCAGAGATAAGAATGTGGCCCTACGTCTGATCACTGAATGCCACGTGATTTTCAGTTATTGTAAAGTGATTGACTATATGTGAAAACATTAGTGATTTTCCCACAACTGGACCTGGTTCTGCAATAAGCCAATGCCTTTTACTCATTAATTCCCATTAACATCTTTCAGGATCGATCTCACACTATACAGAATTGGGCCTATACTTTACAATTAATTGTTGGCTGAAATAATTGGCTGCGGTAAGAAAGCATTGGTGAGCTACCCATAAGTTGAACAAGATACCAGACTAACCTTAAAGACAGGAAAATTATTTTAACCTCCAATGTTCTTCTGATATTTGTTCCTCAGGTACATTATTTTTATTAACTATTTATTGTTATTTTCTAGATGTAGGTCCTGACCCACACCTCCTAGAATGAATATGATCTTAAGACAGAGTTGGGAACATTCTACCGCACATTAGAGGCCTGGTTCACTCAATGAGCCTCCTCAGTCAAGCAGGCCTTTTGCACAATCTGCAGATATGCTCTTGAAACATCTGGCAGCAGCCAACGAGTTACATGTATTTGACACATCTCAATCAAACACAATTGGGGCTCGATAGACATTTCAACATTCATAGTCATGATTTTCTAATGAGTTTTCAGGAGTAACATTTTGATGCACAGATTGGAAGGCTTTGCCAATTTAACAGTAATTCACTGAACAGGTTGCTATCAAATGGCTTCAATGGTATATCTAAGTATTTTCCTAGCTATTGATGCTTGGCCCCTTTAAACCCTTCCTTAGCCACTCTGAATCAGCATCTTTCACCCCCTTCCATTTAAAATAACTCACACCAACTAAAGAAGGAAATTAACAAGCAGCAAAGCACATACAACCTATGCACACCCAAGAAACACGCTAATAATGCAATTAAAGATAATAAATTCCCTGTTCCACAGTCTCTCCAGTGAAGTGATGGTTAACCAACAAGCTAAGTATTCAGCTATGATTTAGCCCATTTTGAATGGCTTTTGCCCAAGGCAAGCTGAAGCAAAAGATTAAGAAATCCAACAAACACACACAAAACCCCTCCCAAATGGATTAAAAATCTAGTTAGTTAATAACCATTTTGGAGATCATTATAACAATAAGCAGTATATATATTTAAAACTCTCTTATATAAAACTCAGACAGTCCGTCTCTAGAGGATTACTCCAATACTTTTTGACTTCAGGGAGACTTAAAATTATTCCACTAAATAAAAGCTACCATCCAAATTAAAATTCACCTCTCAGCCAATCAGAAATTAACTTTTTCAAAAACTTATAGTGTCTAGTAGTTATATGGGACCTAATCCTCTTGGAAACAGTTTTAGGTCATTATTCTGGGAGTTATTAGGTTGGAAAACAGCTTCTAGGCAAATGATGCTATTCACAAACCTTTTACACCAGAAATAATGGCTGCATTATTTCTGCCTCACAAGTGGTCTTGAGGTCTGATTTCTGATTTCTTTTATTTCTGGAGTTCTTGCACAAAGGCAATGTTTCTTGCTGTTAAATAATACTGAACAGTTTAAAAACATAAAAATGGAATTGTTATAAGGATTATGATGGCAGTAATGAGAGCAGGCTGTTTGAACTATTTTTTGACCTCCACTTATCTGCTGACTTTCACTGTTCTTGTGTGTTTCCAAGGGCACCTGAATGCTTTGGTGTCTCCCCAAACTACCAGTTTCAAGGGCCTTTCAAACATCTTGAATTCTTCACATGTCTTCAACAGTGTTATCCTTTTTTAAAATTGACTGGCATTTCAGAGCAATAGAGAAAAATAATCAAGAATAAATTTGCTCCTCGTGTAGATAGTGAAAGCATGACCAGGTGGCTGTGAAAATTGAGAATATTCCTATTCTGAGGGCTTGTTCCAATGCCCCTGTTGTTTTTACCAAGCAAGTGTTTTGCCCTGACATTTTGTAACCCTCTGTAAAGTGTCCAGATGAAGGAACTATTGGGCAGCTGCACATGTGAAATTGGCAGCAGGCTAACAAAACTCCTCCTGCATCTCAAGATCCACAGTTGCTTGTTTACAGTTTGCATTTTTCTGATCTGGAACAGACATATATTAGATCCAACATAGGACAGTTCAACTTTTGTTCCTAATCGGTTTCTTTGTTTTTTGTTCTAGAACATTAACAAAATGTTGTTGTATTTGAATTTCCAACTCTGAAAGAGAAAGTTTAAATAAAAAAGAATGAATAAAACATAAGAAATACAATTTCAATGAAAAAATGATATTTTTCTTCAAATTAAGCTTTATTTGGCCTTTCGCATCCTCTTCTCTGTCCTACAAATACATTAAACATTCATTCTGGACATTGCAATAATGCTACTACCCAACATACCTGTTTATTTCTACATCACAGAAGAGCGAGAAAGAGAGAGAAGAGAGCGAGAAATTTGCCTTTGCACTTGAAAATAGCCAATAGGCTTTCACAAGGCTCTAGAAATGATCCTTTGACTCTCAGCACCTCTTGGGTATGCACACCATCTTTCAGGATCTGTCCCAAGGTGCGTAATACACACAAATCTAGTTAACACATGCCGTAAGAACTATAAAATGTACCCACAAATATCTATTCCGTTAAAAATTGGCAAATGAGTTGAGACACTGCTGAAAATCAGAACCACATATTTAAAAAAAAAAACCCTAGCTTTTTAGGCAGGAATAGATAAAGATCCATCACTCAGAATCAGCTCATACCTTAATTGAGCCCAATCAAGGAAACAATCCTAAACCTATTTGCTCACATTAGGAGTCCTAAAGTCCCAATGGGAGATGTGCCTGCATAATGACTGAAGAATATAGCCCACAATCATTTTTATATAATTCAATAAACATATCCACTTTTAATCTCTTCTTTCTTCAAATAAAATAATTACATTTTAACCACAGAAGACTTGATGTTATATAACTAGTTATTAGCAAAACCATGTCCGTTAATTCTTACCCTGAAGGTCGAAATTCTAGTCTTTGCAGAACAAGAGAGAGTCATAACTTGAAGTAAAACTTCAGCATCACATAAATGCAGCAGGATTAAAGAGGAGGAAAATATCCTAACATATGCTTTATAGAGGAAGTGATATCATGGAATGCAGTGGCCAGAGGATTCCATGGTATCACTTCCTAAAGTATATTAAGAAATGTGTTAATTTGCCTAGAAAGGAACTCCACCATCATTACCCAGGAAAATGGCAATAAACGTACACAAAAAAGGCCTTCGAGGTAATTAAAAGTTAAGAGATGTAAACATAATTAAAAAAATAAGAAGAAATGTTGCACTTAACTCCCTGAGTTATGAGGAATAAAACCAAAACAAACACAATAATTTATCTCAGCAGTTCAAATTTTCTAATTTATGTAGAATGGATTGTTACTTAGACAATCTGACCCTGGGCAAAACTTCCTCAGCTGAGAAGATTTACAATCTAATTATGCAGGAAGTTCTGCTGAGACAGTTTGGGTGCAATGGTCTTCTATTACATTAGCTTAGCTACAATAGCTGCTTATTTGCTTGCTTGGTGTTCCAAGCACTTGTATGAAAATAGAAAATCTTTCATTCCCATTCTTTGTTTCCCTTTAGTCTCTCTCACCACTACTGTAAGCAAAAGCACTCATTCCCAGCTACAAACAGAAATATTGGGCTTAGAATGTAAATGGGGTGGGGGTTGGGGAACTGAGAGTTGCCTTTCAGGCTTTTGCTGTGACCAATGCTTGGTGAACTGACTTTAAAAGGCCATCAAAATATTTTCATAATTTTTACAATGATAGGTTTGTTTGTTTTTCTCCCTGCTTGTAAATAACCTTGCGTAAAGCCTGAAGCTGAAATGTATGTGCACACACATCATCTTCCCCCCAACTTCCTCACACACATAAACACACACAGGTTTATTATTGTAGGGTGGCTCATAAGAGTTGTAGTACTGAATATTTTTAGTGATGCACTTGTTTATATTAAAAAATAAATCTCTGCACATTAAAAATGTGAACTTTCCAAACACACAGGGAAAAATAGGAGGCCAAATGTAAGCCTACAAAGCATTCTGAATTGTCTCTAACTCAGTATAGAATGTAGTGTTGATATAGTCGAGTAGATACAAGAGTCCTATATTTACATAGCTGAAGAAATCAGTGCCTCTTTTCTACAGTGAGTGTTTTGATTTCAAAAGGTCAGGGGTTCATGCCATGGCCTTTCAGTCTTGATAATTATGCATGTGTAGTAATGCACATTTTTATCTACAGGTGGCAGACCTTTTAAAATCATCTTCAGTCAAATTCCTTATAAATTGATATCACCACCCACATTAAAAAGTTGATATCACCACCCACATTAAAAAGTAAAAATCTGCATAACAAATTTCTAATTAATGTTGTTCAATTTAGATCACAGATTTGTCAACAAAATGGCTCATTCTCAAAGGCTGGTGACCCCTGTCTCAATGATGGACTTAAAAAAAAAATCAGTCACTCATTATCTGGTGATCTTTTATTATTCAGAAATCATTAAGCAACTTATGGAAGGATTTATTTTTTCTATAAAGTACAAGTTTTGCTGCCTAGACTGATGGTCACTAATTGGTAAAACAGTGATTTCTTGTTTGATAAGCTCGCTAAGAAGAGGCAGCAGTTCAAAAAGTCACAAGCCATTTTCTGCAGTTAAAAGACAAAAGTGAGTCACAAAGCTTTTGTAAATAAAATGAACCATTTAAGACAGCATTGGCCAGAGACTAATCTGCTATCAAATGGCAATGTTCTATTGGCTTCAGTGGAATAATGCTGATTTACACCACGTGAACATCTCTCCAAAATGTGGGCTAAATCCTAGAGTCTTTCATTCGCTGATTTCTATAGAATTATTCCAAGACAAGGATTGCAGACTAGTTCCTCCTTCCCAACATTAAAGCTATTTTTTTTTTTAAATCCTTATCTGTGCTCCCAGTAAACCCTCAATCACTGACGGAGAGATATTTCATCAGCTAATTAACTTTTCACTACTTCTATTATTTGTTTATTCCCCTAATTCACTTGACTGGTCTATTTAGCCAATTTATCTCTTTTTTTCATGCACCGACCAAATGCTTGAATTATGAATGCTTGCAGGGGAACATTCAAACTAAACATGCCCCCCAGATCTACGTGCCAGAGCCTCAACTCATTTCAGTCAATGGAGTTATGTCCATTTTACCAGAGGACCTAGCCCTAAATCCTTAGTTACAGTGGGCCTGATTCTTCACTGCCTTGCATCTGGTGTGCTCATTTATACCTGAGGGTACGTCTACACTTGTACTCAATCGACAAAACTTTTGTCACTCACACGTGCTTAACCCCGCCCCCCCATGAATGACTAATTTTGCTGTCGCAAGTCAAAGAGTGAATGCTGCTTTGTCTGCTGGGCAGCTCTCCTGCCAACAAAGTGAAGCCCCCTTGCAGCAGATGGAAGTATTTTGTCTGCAAAACTGCTGATAAACAAGCATTCACCCAAGCTGACTTTCAGGGACAAAGCGGTGTCGACACAAAGCTGTCGCTAAAAGCGGTGCAATATAGACTTACCCTGAGGAAAACAATTGAAAAGACAGTTATCATTCTGGGCCAGTAAAGAATTCTGATCTGGTAGCATTTCACACTCTCAGTGCAAAGGCGTAAATGACATTACAAGGTGCAAAGATGGGGTCAGTTCAAGGGAAAGCTGCACATTGCCCAGGCTGCATGAAAATGCCTGGCCTACAGCTGCTCTGCTTTATAGTTTGGACAAATACTGAAGACTGTAGCTTCCAGGATTACACTCTTCACTGAACACTTTTCACCAGCACTTTTAAATTATTTTAGTTATTTTGAAAACTTTGTCCCCAAAGAGAATTCTATATTGAATATGAAAATTTTATATCTAAATTATACACACACGAGAAAAAATGTCTGTATTAATGTGTATTGTGGCAACCTTATAACCAGCTCTGTTTCCGCCACATTTCCCCTCACATCTTCACAAACCCCTCCATACTGTTAACCCTCCCGAGTAATCGCCCTGTCCTGTGTGGCTATATGTTTTTTGTTTTCCTACCCAATGCTGAGAAGGTGGGGTTATTTTCAGCCTTTGGAATCTTGTAAACAGGATCAAGCAGGAACCTGGTCATCAGCAAGAGGAAGGCTAGAAAAGAAAAACAAATGTGGATCCACAGTTAGATTCAAAAAGGAAAATGCATCCAAAACATGAAACTTGAATCAAATGTGAAACAATAGCCTAGTCTCTGCTAGCGCCATGCTATTCCTTTCCATTTGGCACATGAACTCCTTCTTGGAAAACAGAGACTGGTGTTAATTAACGTGACCCAAAATATTTCATATGTAAAAGCTACCGTCGACAGAGAAAGAGAGACACTATTAGAGCTAGAGTCTCCCTCAGCTCATAACCAATACAGCTTTGATTTCATCCTGTTTCTCTTGGCCCTTTGAAGAGCCAACCTACGCTCAGTGATAGGATGATCCCCGGGGAGTGTAAGAGACAGAGTCCTGAAGTCCTCTGTTCTGCCTCAGGCTCCACTTCTCACCAATGTCCTGGTTTTATCCATGCCTCAGTCTGCCTGTCTGTAAGATGGGGACAATACATTGCCACCTCATTATCAAATCGCTTTTCCACTGTAAACTAAAGTGTTCAATATTATTTTCTAACTTGGCTTCATGTTTTGAATACGGTTTTCATGGTTTAGAAAACTGTCAGGATAGGTTAAGAATCATACTGATGGAGAAAAATCAATAGGGAGTTTAAATTAAAAAAACTGACAGGAACTAAAGTAAATACCTTTCAAATATAAGGCAGACGCTTTCTCCACTAAATTAAAATTGTGGGATTATTTTGGCAACTGTATGGCTCCCATAACACCATATGACTACAATAGACACATAATAAGGCTAGTGAAAAGAAGATGGAACAGAAATATGAAGGGTATAAAGTTCAAAAAAGGAGCTTGTTTCTGCCACATTTCCCCTCACATCTTCACACACCCCTCCATACTGTTAACCCTCCCGAGTAATCGCCCTGTCCTGTGTGGCTATACATACCAAGATATGTATGTATATAAAAGCTCTTGAAAAATCAACCTTGATTTTCTGTTAGATTTCTCAGTTGTGCAAGAAAAACAGGAATAAACTCCCTATATTTTGTCTGTAAATTACACCACAAAAAGGGACTCCTATTAAGACGATTATCTGTATGGATTTTTCAAATGAAAAACTGGTCCACACTGAAAGAGGAAATAAAAACAAGCAGGCAAACAAATAAATGACTAGACCTCACTAGATGTTAAGCATTATCTGTTCACTGAAATCAAGCTTTGCTTCCTATGGTGAAGGTAATCTCTCATCAAATTCAGGGTTATATACTAATTAATTGCAATATATCTTAAAGAATTTAGAAAACAAATTACTTAGCTCACATAGTGGACTTGGCTGTCACATTCAATAACACTAACCAAGTTGCAGGGTTTTTTCATGTATTATATCTGCTACATATTTGAGAGAGTTTCTGTATCTATCTGTTCATCCATGATCCTCCTAAACAGTAAGAGTGAGGACTACCAAATTCGGTATACAGCTTCCTCTTAGCATAACTTAAAGCAAGGTCAGAGTTTGGTTGTGCCAGGAAAATGGGATGTGCCTGGAAAGGGATTCTCAGAAAACCACAGAAGAAAAAGAGACAGAATCACCAAGTAGATGGAAGGGGCTGGCTGAGGACTGCCCCAGCTCTGAGCCTCCCACCCACCCCCAGGCATTCTTGAGGGAGGGCGGGGGGCTTCATCCCCTCTTCCGATTCGTAGGGGAACACTGCTGGCTTTTCCCCTTTATTAGGGAGCGAGGGGAAAGTGCACAGTTTACTGCATTCCTCACTAGCTGGGGAGTGCAGGGGACAGAGGAACCAGGACCCACCCCAACTGAAGGACATGCACCTCTCCCCGAGCTAGGGATATTAAATTTTGATTAACTAATTGAATAATAGGGATTGCCATCAACTATTCAATTAATTGATAAGGACTAGTGCATTGCGCCTTTGTAATGTACTTGTGCATTTCAAATATTGAAATGCTGTGTGGAGCCCGGGGCCAGCGGGGAGTCCCACTGACCTCAGGCGCCAAGGGCTCTTCCTCTTTGAAACATACAAGAGCCCCAGCAGGGACTCTTGTACATTTCAAAGTTGGCCACCACTGCACCCCTGCCCCCTCCATCGGAGCTAGAGGGAACCGGCTTTTAAGCTGGCTCCCCCCACACTCCTTCCTCTCCCCCAGCCCCTTGCTGCCTCTTTGTGATAGAGGCAACAAGAGGGGGACGTGACTAGTCAACTTGTTGATTAGTCGCTTACATCCCTAGTACCCACTGGAGCAGCAGCAGCCATCAAGAGGCCCCAAACTGCTGTGGTGAGAGAGGGCTGGGATAGTTCTCTCTCTCCCCCCAAAGCAGCCTGGATACTGACCCCTCAGCCCCAGCCCCGAGCAATGATTTAAATGAAGCATGTACATTTTCCTTTCTTTAAAAAAACAAAAACAAAAATAATTGAGTTAAGGACCCAAGAAAAACCAGGTAAATCTTCTATAACCCATATGAAACATCTACCAGAGCCGAGAGCAGGTTTTAGACAGGATTAGACCCTTCCATTCATTCTAAGTCTATACTGCCACTTTACTGTGCTGAAACTTATTGTGTTGAAACTTTCAGTGGTGTGAAAGAACACTTCCCCAAGAGTAGCAAGTTACAGAGTGTAAAGTGTCCATGTAAACGGGCTCCCATCACTGTTAGCGACTCCCCTCGTGGAGGTGTTTTACTTAAAGCACCAAGAAAACTTCTTACCCAGCATTTCTACCATGACCACACTTTGCGCTGCTATGGCAGCACTTTAATTTTACAAGTAGAGATAAAGCCATAGGGTCACATGGCCTAGCTGGTGGAACCTGAAAACAATGGGCCTACGCCAATATATTCCAGTTGAGGATCTGGCCTGTAATGCCACTTGCATGGTAATCAAATGCACTGACAGATTTATCTAATGTTTCCCAAGACCTAACGCAAAGGTATACTACTATAGCCTGCCCATTAGAAGGAAGAAGATGTGCCTCTAATGCATTCAATTCAATTTGATCATGAATTGCCAAACATCATAATAGCAAGGTTAATCAGGACTTTTCTACATAAGAAAGTTGCAACAGTTTAAACGTAAGAGCAGTTTTAGACAACTCAGCTAATGCAAAAGGTCATGTAAATGTTATTTCATTGTAAATCAGGCTTATTTCAATACATCTCAAGTCAACCGTGAACCAATTTAGCTAACTCCACCTCCCAAAAAACACTCCCAAATTGTGTTTACAAAGGGATTTGAACTGTTGTAACTATATCAATTTACAAAAACAATTAAGTGAAACTTGTGTGCAACTTGTGTAGCTGAGCTCCCAATCACTCTGATGATACACTGCAAAATGCACTCTAACCCTGAAGATGGGGGCCAAGACGGATATAGCTTTATTCTGCACAAAGGCCTGCTGAAGTCACTGGGACTATTCGAATAGTAACATGTTACCAAACTTGAGTAAGAACATTACAATCTAACCACTAGAAGAGCATTCTGGAAGGCAGTGAAGTCTCAGCATCTTAAAGTAGGGGTGGGGAACTTCAGGTCCGAGGGCCAGATGCGGCCCCCGGCTTGCCTGGATCTGGCCCCCGAGGCTTAAGGCTCCCCTCCTAGCATTGGGGAGCCAACGCCTACTGAGGGACTGGAGCACACAAAATCTACTAGCCTGAGCCCCACTAGGTTCTGGTATGCGAGGGGAATGTGAGGAATGTCTTTCTCCTCCTCAGTCATGGACCACATCAGTGAAGGTTTGGGGATTTTTGGACTTCTCACTTGTGTGCGGCTCCCAACTGATTTTTCCTTGGGTCAGCGGCCTCTGACCCAAAAAAGGTTCCCCACCCCTGTCTTAAAGTTTTTACAGAGTTGTGTGGCCTGTATGTGCAGGAAGTCAGATTAGATGATCCCAATGGTCCCTTCTG
Organism: Rafetus swinhoei; assembly: GCA_019425775.1. NCBI lineage: Eukaryota > Metazoa > Chordata > Testudines > Trionychidae > Rafetus > Rafetus swinhoei. Next base: position 232,705,550 of record CM033437.1, read on the forward strand.
GCCTTTAAATCTTTCCTCAGGATACAAGAAAGACTGTGGCAAGTAGGTCCAAATTATTATTCAGACTGGAGGCCGCCCATGAATACATACTTTGATCACTAAGATGGCTAGCTATTCAAACAACTGCATCTTTTCTGTCACTTATCCCCCATCTTGCCCAAATGTCATTTGTCTGCCTGTCCACCTACTGAGGTCTGTTTTAAGTCTAGACCGGGAGCTCTCTGGCACTGTCTTTATTCTATTTGTTTGAATGGTGCCTGTCATAAAAGGGCCCTGACTTCTGACTGGAACCTCTAAGAGCTACAATAATAATCAATACTAGTACTACTAACAACAATAATACTGAATTTGGCAAACGTATTTATTGCTCTTTATTTTTTTTTTTTCTCCACTGCTTTAATGTTGCCCACACATATTTTTGCATTTGAGACAAAATGCCCTCTGTTTTGGGGGGGGGGGGTAAGTGCTGGGGGCAGCTGCAAGTCAGTGTACTAAGAGGAGGCAACAGCTCAGTGGAAACAGTAATTAACTTTCTACACACAAGCACCAGATCTGCATAAAATTTGGTGGTGCCCAGAACAGGCCCAAGCATAGCTGTCCAATCCATAGGGCAGACCAGGGGGGAACAAGCCTAGACCCTGTGCTTGGGCAGCCTGGGAGATTTAGCAGAAGACTTGGCTCTGGCAGCAGTGAGCGACCTAGCCCCAGCCTGCAGTGTTTATCCCCCCGCCCTCCCCCCCCACACACACCCGCACACACCAGCACCTCAGCTCATCTGGGGGAAGAAGCCAGAAAAAAGGGGAACAGGGACAGAAAGAGGATGGGCGGGGGGTACAGCAGAGGCGGAAAGAGGTGGGGCAAAGTGGGGGCTGGGTCACTTGCTGCTGCCAGGACCAGGGCCCCCACAGACCCTCCTGTGTGCTGAAGCATGGGGCCCAGAGTGGTTGCCTTGGTTTCTCCTATGGATGGGACGGCTCTGAAAATATAAGACCAAACATTGGCAGAGCTGGGCCCATGTTTGGGAATACTAGTGGAGCACAAGCACCATGGGCCCATATAGCTCACTGCCTACCAGGCAAGGTCACGGGAAGGAGTACCAAAAGTTTCCTAGAAGAGCGGAGGGCCATTTGGTCTGCCTTCACCCCAGAGAAACTGCCCCATGCTCACTCCTCTCTGCCCCCACCCCTCATCACTTGCCCTTAAGGCAAGTAAAAAGTGATGGGGCCATGCCTCTCCTCCCCCACCCGTGGTTCCAGTGCAGACAGGACTGGAGGCTTCCTTCCCAGTGTCATATGGTAAGGGGCTGTTGGGGACACAAAAAGCTACTGATTTCAAACAGTACCAGACATGTATGTCAAGACTTCTATTGTGTCTTAAAAATTACTGTTAAAATAAGATTTTACATGACTGTAGTAGTATTGGTGAAAAAGCCAGGCTGACAACCCTAGTCCTCTCTCCACTATTAGGCACAGTCAATGAAAAGACAAGCTTCCCCCTACTGCCGCTATAGGTTTGAAATGATGATTTAGGCTATCCTTTGTTGTACTCTATTGCCTCTGTACTGAGCTCACTGGTGTCAGTCCAGAATGTGAGGGGGGCTGTTTTGTGATGTTCTGATTGATGTTTAGAAAGCAAACAGAACACGGTTGCCATGCGGCTCAGACCTTTGCAAGGCTGGGGAAAAAATCCACACCCCTGAGCAGTGTCGTTCAGCTAACTTAAATCCCTGTGTAGACGGCATTCGGTCAATGGAAGAATTCTTGGGAAAAGAATTACCTACACCAACAAGACAACCCCCTATTGTCATTATATGTCGCCTCTATCCGGAAGCATCACAGCTGTGCCATTGCAGTATCTAAAGTAAACAAGTCTACAATATACTACATATTTGAGAGAGTTTGTCTGTCTGCCCATCCATGGGTTAGATCAAGAACTCCTCCTACAAGGTAAGAGCAAGGATTACCAAACTCAGTAGACAGATTCTTCTTTTCCTTTTAAAGCAAGGTAAGAGTTTCGTTGTGCCAGGAAAATGGGATGTGCCTGAAATGGGATTGCGTCTCACAAAACGGAAAGGGAGAACGCAGCTCTTTAATGAACATATGGGGGCAGCAGGGGTTATAGGATGGAAATCAGAGACAGTTATACTGTAAAATGACCATAAGGGGGCAGCAAGGGAAAGCAAGATAAGGGGTTGATTGTGCCAGGAAAATGGGATTTGCCTGGAATGGGATTGCTTCTGAGAAAACGATACAGAAAAGAGACAGAATCACCAGGCAAGTGAAAGGGGCTGGCTGGGGGTGCGCCGCGCCCCTTCCCTTCGGGACTGCCCCAGTCCCAAGCCTCTTACCCCTCTCAGGAACCCGTTAGGGAAGGCGGGGGGCTGAAGGTCCCCCCCCAATTTATATGGGAACACTGCTGACTGTTCCCCTTGGTCAGGGTGCAACGGGGAAGTGCACAGTTTGCTACATTCCTCACTCTGGCTGAGGAGCACAAAGACAGATAAACCTGGACCTGCCCCAGCCCGGGGACAGGCACCTCTCCCACATCTGTACCCACTGGAGCTGCAGTGGCCATGAAGAGGTGCTTCTCACCTGGCCCTAAGCTGCTGCAGTAACAGAGGGCTGAGGTAGTCCTCTCACCCTGGAGCAGCCTCATATGGAACCCCTCACCCATAGCCCCACCCCAGAGCAAAATGAAGCATGTTCATCTTATTTTCCACAAAACAAAAATAAATTGAGTTAAGGACCCTAGCAAAGCTGGTTTAATCTTCTGGTGCACTATAAGGAGCAAAACAAGAGAGACGTAGAAAACTAGGATTCATCCACTTGCACATTTTTCCAGGTACTTATGGAACTCATAGTTGTTCACTCTTATCTCCTTGGGGCTTAAGGCTGCCTATCAGAGTTGAGGCACTCTAGTGAGGTGGCACAAAGATGCCTTCATTGCCATGCACATGTGAACCTGTTTTGAAGCTGTAAGACTTCACTCCCTAGAGCTGCAGTCTGGCAAACCTTTATCAGCCCTTAGTTTACATCAAAAAATGGAAGGGTTGGTGTAGAGGGAGAAACTTGTCAGAGCTATGTCCTTAGACTCACAGTTGTCTTCAAAATGGACCTCATTCCCTTCTCCCTTGAAGCAGACTGTCCCAATTTTATGACCAAATGACTGCAATGGAACCTTTTAGGATGCTGCTTTCTGGACAGATGAACTATTAGTTACCACAGCAGGTGCAGACTCCAACCTAACACAAAACCCTACAAAATACAAGCAGCTTCAAGTGCGTCAGTGTGAAAAGAATAATCACAGTTGGTGTTTTTCAATCCAAATCCATCACATCAAAATGGTCAAGGACTAGCATAAAGAGAGATACTGCTTTAAAACTGAGTCACTCTAAAATGACAGTAACAGGTTTGTCTAAGATTACCTCCTCAGTGTCTACCTGCTCATAACCTATGTGGTTGACGAATAAGAGAGGTCTGGAGGTTTATTTTAATCTATTTGCCAACCAGAGTCATTTATCTCCTATTAGATAAAGTATAATAGACTATACCGAAAGGGTCATTGGCCTTCCATTTAATGATATTGCCAGCACCAATCTACATTTTCCCGGCAGTGTCCCTCAACACAGAATAAATGGCTGATCTCTTCACAATAACAGCTGATTTCTATTTATTAAGCTAAAAAGGTCACCATTTTCTACGGCTGGGCCGCCCTGCACTATTGATAATTTTATGCATAAACAAATGGCAAATTTGTGCCACATAAATATGCATTAGCAATTACTTTTTCCTCGGGCAACGCTCGACGCATGCAAATGTGTCCCTCACAGGGCCTGGTGGCTTTTGTTTCAGCTCTTGAACAGCTAAACAAAAGAGCACAATAAACAGTTTAAAAATTGCCAATCAACAGGAAATGCAAATGCAAAGGTACATGGCAAGAAACTTGCCCAAACAAATAAAACTAAAAACAAACAAAACAAACAAAAAAACCCCCAAAAATCACATTAGGAAAAAAATCTATGCAGGTGTTCCCCACCACCCCTTACTTTTCACATTTTTATCGATATTTTATTTTCTCTTCCTTTTGAAAGTGAAAAAAAAAAAAGAAAAAAAACTCTTGATTCTGGAACAGCCAGACTGGTGCTGGAGCAGACACCAGATGGGGGACAAATAGAAAATACCTATCCTGTGTGTAAAGACTGAGCAGGACACACACATACACGCACAAAAGAAAGTGGGAAGAGGGGAATGCTCAGTGTTTGAGGTTATTCATAGTGAATTTCAACAATAACCTGCTCTTGGCTTTCTATCATTTCACATTTCCACAGAAGATTTTTTTTTTAATTTGTAGTCCAAAGAGATACTAGACATATAAAAACCAGGCAAGGACGAAATACTTTCAAATAAATATTAGCTTAGGAGGTTTTTTTAATGGAAAAGCCAAGAAAATATTAACTAATTTTTTTCCATGTGACGGTATCTATAGTCACAGCCTATTAACTGTGGAAATGTTAGTGAAATAAGCCCTACATATGATTGTTAGTTGAAACATAGGATTGCCAGATGGTTTCAACAAAAATACCGGACACACTTAACATTACATCACAATCTACATTACATCTTATTTAGAAAATACCAGACATTTATATTTTCTCGTTGATATTTTCCTCAATTTGTTTCCTGAACAGAAAGCTCAAATATTGGACTGTCCAGTTCAAAACTGGACACCTGGCAACCCTAGTTGAAAGACAGAGGACCCCACTCACTGTTGCCTTGCATCTCTTGCATTCATAGTGCAACATGGGTGTACGCTGCTATTGTGTTTGAATAGTAGCGTTTTGCACCCAGTCTGCACGCTATAAAGGGTTATACAAAGAAATGGTAACACAGGCCCAGAGTTTTCTGGTGCTCTTCTGTTGGAGGATCTGATGTTAGAGAAAAAGCAAACCAAAAGGCTTAGGAAAACTGTAGCCTAGAATGCACACCAGTACTGAAAATCTGAATGGAAAGTTTCATTTTTCATAGATACTTAATATAGTATTCACAATAAGCATAGACATGTGATGCATGTTCAGTGAATGAAGACTGTTTCTAATGTGTGATGTGGACAAACATGAACTAGAGGCCAACTTTGTTGGGGTTTTTTAATCCATCACGACACCCAGCTTTCCTGTGCAAAGCTTTTAAGTCCGTACTTCTGTTTTTTATTGGGCAGTGCTGGGAAGGGGGAAAGAGGCCTGAAACTTTGAGGCCAAAATGATTGTGCTGGAAATCTTTCAGACATAAATAATCCAAATTAAGTCAATGAGACCAATCCCATGCTTCACGTGCATGCAGTATAGAAGTCTTTGTGAACCAAGTTAGTTATGTAGGCAAATAAGAGTAAGTTTTGTTTCTGTGCCATCAAGGGCCCAATGTTTTCTCTTTTCACTGGTTGGGGATACTATAATTTCAGTGTAGAAATTTGACAGACCTACAAAGATTTTCCACAGTCAAGTCATTGCCATCATCATCCTGGCAAATTCCAGAGAGGCACTGCCTCTTTGAAGATCAAGCATTACCTGGATCAATCTCTCACTTCAGAGGGTCTAGCTATTCAGTTTCGGTCCCTCACCAGCAATTTTTTCATGCCACCAAAGCTTTTGGATCACCAGTCATGGAGTGGTGTTCCTTGGCAGACACACTTTGGAATTCATTGGTCCTCCATTCTACACACACACAGTAATTCCTCATTTGACACACTTTGGAATTCATTGGTCCTCCATTCTATACACACACACACACACACACACACACACACACACACACACACACACACACACACACACACACACACACACACACACACACACACACAGTAATTCCTCATTTAACACTATAGATATGTTTCAGAAAATGATCGTGTTAAGTGAAAACGTGTTATGCTGGGTCAATTTTCCCACTGAAAATAATGGAAAAGGTGGGGGTTGCGTTTCAAGCGGTGGTGTCTGTTGGGACTGGGACATAAGGTTGGGGAAGAAAGGGGACTGGGTTACAGCAGGGGAGGTGTTTGGCTCTGGGGAAGAAAAGGGGAGGACAGGGGAAGGGGCTTGCAGCCAGTGGCTGGGTTTCCCCAGCTGGCCGATCGCCGGCAGCTGCCCGGGGCTTCCCCTGCCTCCTTGCAAAGCAACGGAGGTTTGCAGCTGGCCGCACTGTTCCCTGGTGACCCCTCCTCAAAAGGATGCAAGGGGGCAAGAGAAGCCCCGCGCAGCTGCCAGCGACCGGCCAGCTGGGGAAACCCAGCCGTGGGCTGCAAGCGGGGGGCAGAGGAGAGGGAGAGAGGCATCCGGCCAGAGGGGGTTGCTGGGAAACAGCACGGCCAGCTGCGAACCTCCGCTGCTTTGCAAGGAGGCAGGGAAAGCCCCGCGCAGCTGCCGGCGACTGGCCGGCTGGTCAGGGAAATCGTGTTATTGCGGGGAAGGTTGTGTTGTTCGAAAAATGTTCCCTAAAAAAAAAAATCGTGCTATCGTGAAAACGTGTTAAGCGAGGAATTACTGTATATGCCAAAAAGTCCACCAACACTAAACCAGTGCTGAAGGAAGCAGTGGCTGGGTTTGGCCTAGAATATCCCCATTTCTGATCTTCGCATTTCTCTTAATGTAGCTCAACTGAGGAACACAATGACAAGCAAAAACACCAATCGGATGTTTCTCCTCAGCACCCATGTTTCACTTCCATACAGCACGTAACTGAAGTTCCCTACCTCCGCATTTTTGTGGCAAGTTTGCTTATTGCAGAGGCCACTGAAGGGCTGAAAACATGCAGCAACTGCTGCTATGAGTGTCCACAGATATTAAGCACCTCCAGCACAACTCTTTTTTTCAGGTAATCTCTTTTGCACCTCTGATGGTTTTAAAGGTATGATTGTCCTGTGCAAAAAGCCTCTTACTTCCCCAAGGCAATAGGATTAGTCATTATTTATGTCCTTCCAAAAATACTGGTAGAATTTATTTCCAATCTTCTCCTTCACTCCCAAGCAAAAGAAGTGTTTTGAAAACCAGTGGCCCATTTGGTCTATCTCAAGTTTTCACACATGTTTAGATCATTGGAATGGGATATAAATAGATGCACTTTAACACAAATGCCTACCATGGTTCCATTTCATGCCCAACTAGGGCCCAATGGCTGATACAGATCAGCTGAGAAGGAATCCTGAACGATTATAAATGAAATGCAACACTCAGGCTAATCACTGTCTTTCATACTCTACAATATACCATAGACCGATAAGTTTCTCCCCAGCTTTCAGTTCATAAAAATAGGAAAAACTCCCATCACCAGGCATGTCTCATGAAATGATGGCCAACTGAAGTTAAAGGCTGCACCTGAAGTCAGTGCCTTCTCCCAATACAGATCCCCAGGAAGAACCCTGCTCCTTTATAACTACTGTTTACCTCTTACAATGCATTGTCCAAGGAAGTGAATCAGAGTAAATACAGGACAGAATAAATACTCATTCCTGGTCATTAAAAATCATTAGTAGCTGGTGTGCAAATTCAGGGCTGTAACTAAAAACAGAAAGATGTACACAGACATTGCACTTTTGAATGAGAAATTCAAAAGCTTAAGGCTCTCTTTAGGTAAGTGACAAAGAGCTGGCAATAGTTCTGATCATGCTATAACAAATCATGTATATAACAAACGTTACCTCACTCAGTATCCCTTCAGCCTAATTCATAATACTGACTTTGTGGTCTACTTGATAACATGGAGTAAAAGGGTCACTGTTACAAAAAGTCTGCTGAGATCAGCCTTTGCTCCAGCATGCTCCTTCCTGTTGGCCAGTCCTGATTACTGACAAATGGCTTGGTATGGAGATTAGGGACCATGACTACCAGTGATAATTAAAAAAAAAATCTCACCCATTTGCACAGTTGTATGGCTATCAGTATTCCTAACTATGCTCAACAATGGAAGAAGCGTTGTTAAACACAGTAAAAAGGCCATAATTCCATCTCTTTAGCCAAGGGCATTCCCTCTTCAGCATAACTATTTCAACATATTGTAACTGTAATACAATAGCTACAAATCTGGTATCTTCAATGTCTCCCAAAACTTTTCCTTGGGTGATCGCAGAATGCACAACACACATACTGCTGACCCATCATCCTCTTCCAGTTCTTCCTTCTTTACTATACCTACAACCTTTACTGAAGGTTGAAAGCATCACCAATGTAATGGTCTGTTTGAGTCTACTCAAGAGAGTGCAAGATCAGAGTTTCTCTCAAACTCTGATGTCCTTTAGGGACACTATTCTGAGGTAATCACAAAGCTACCTTTTTGTCCTCCTTAACACCCCCATACAGACATCCACACATCCTTTTTAAGACAGTCATGAGCTGCTAAGCAGCAGATACCCAAGCATACACATAGAAACATGTGTCTGTTAGTATGTGCTGAGCAAAGGGTTAATACTCCACTCAGATTTTAATATGATTTCATTAAGTTGCATTTGACTGAAAGACTTCTGATTATACATGAAGTTCTCCTAAGGTCAATCTCAGAGTAAAAAAGGCATGAGCAGGTAAGCTAAAATGAGATCAAATAAATTGTTTAAATGTTACTGGGTAGGTAGGTCTCACGAATGTCTCTGTGGTCCGTCTAACTTCCATTAACATAGTTAGAAAGTCTATAATAACAAGAAAATTATTACATCAAATATTACTACAATGAAACATTGCTGCAGAATAGAAATGAAGACATGCAGACCACTCTGCTAATATTCCTCTGGGTGAGGTAATCTCTTTTATTGGTGAGGGAGACAAGCTTTTGAGCTTCTATGTGTTATCTTGAAAGCCTGTCTCTCCCCCAGCTGGTCTTGGATATCATCAGACCAAAATGGCTATAACAGCACTGCATGCAACATCCATGCACACATACCAATGGGAAGGGACTGCCCAGGAAGGAGTACTGTGGGAAAAGATCTAGGGACCATAGTGGACCACAAGCTAAATATGTGGCAATAGTGTCATATGGTTGGAAAAAAAAACCTCATCACTCTGGGACCAATCAACAGTATTGTAAGCAAGACATGAAAAGTAATGTTTCTGCTCTACTCCACACTGATTAGGCTTCAACTGAAGTACTGTGTCTAGTTCTGGGCATCACATATTAGGAAAGAGGTGGACAAATTAGGAAAAAATTCAAAGAAGAGCAAAAAAAAATGATTAAAGGTCTAGAAACGATCGGGGGGGGGGGAAAGACTGGGTTTGTTAAGTCTGGAAAAGAGAAGACTGAGTGGGGACAAGATAAGTTTTCAAGTATCTAAAAGGTTGTTATTAGGAGGAGGGAGACAAAATCTCCTTAACGTGTGTGAGGCTAGTACAAGAACCAATAGGCCTCAATTGCATCAAGGGAGGTTTAGGCTGGACATAAGGAAAAACTTCCTATCAGGGTGGTTAAGCACTGAAATAAATTGCCTAGAGAGTTTTATGGACTCTTCTTCATTAGAGATATTTAAGAACAGATTAGACTAACACTTGTCATGGATGGCCTAGATGGTGCTTGGTCATGCCATGAGGACAGGGGACTCGACTTTTTGATCTCTCAAGGTTCCTTCCAGTTCTATGATTCATCTTAAAAACACAACAACGGTTCCATGGTGGGACGCCAATATTTTAAAGGGCTCTAGAGGTGATCCTGGCAATTACAGCCCAGTAAGTCTAACATCAGTACCGGGCAAATTAGTTGAAACTATAGTAAAGAATAAAATTGTCAGACACATGGATGAACATAATTTGTTGGGGGAAGTCAACATGGTTTCTGTAAAGAGAAATCATGCCTTACTAATCTACTAGAGTTCTTTGAGGGGGTCAACAAACATGTGGACAGGGGGGATCCAGTGGATATAGTATACTTAGATTTCCAGAAAGCCTTTGACAAAGTCCTTCACCAAAAGCTCTTAAGTCAAGTAAGTTGTCATGGGAGAAGAGGGAAGGTCCTTTCATGGATTGAAAACCGGTTAAAAGACAGGAAACAAAGAGTAGGAATAAATGGTAAGTTTTCTGAGTGGAGAGAGGTAACTAGTGGGGTCCCCCAAGGGTCTGTCTGGGGACGCATCCTATTCAACTTATTTATAAATGATCTAGAGAAAGGGGTAAACAGTGAGATGGCAAAATTTGCAGATGATACTAAACCGTTCAAGATAGTTAAGACCAAAGCAGACTGTGAAGAGCTTCAAAAAGATCTCACCAAACTAAGTGATTGGGCAACAAAATGGCAAGTGAAATTTAATGTGGATAAATGTAAAGTAATGCACATTGGAAAAAATAATCTCAACTATACATACAACATGATGGAGACTAATTTGGCTACAACTACTCCAGAGAGAGATCTGGGAGTCATGGTGGATAGTTCACTGAAAACATCCACTCAGTGTGCAGTGGGCAGTCAAAAAAGCAAACAGAATGTTAAGAATCATTTAAAAAGGGACAGAAAAGAAGACAGAGAATCTCTTATTGCCTCTATATAAAACCATGGTACGCCCACATCTTGAATACTGCGTACAGATGTGGTCACTTCATCTCAAAAAAGATATATTGGCGTTGGAAAAGGTTAAAAAAAGGGCAACAAAAATGATGAGGGGTTTGGAATGGGTCCCATATGAAGAGAGATTAAAAAGACAGACTTTTCAGCTTAGAAAAGAGGAAAGTAAGGGGGGATACGATAGAGGTCTATAAAGTCATGACTGGTATGGAAAAAGTGAATAAGGAAAAGTTATTTATTTATTCCCACAATATAAGAACTAGGGGTCACCAAATGAAATTAACAGGCAGCAGGTTTAAAACAAAAAAAAATGAAGTTTTTCTTCACTCAGCACACAACCTGTGGAACTCCTTGCCAGAGGATGTGGTGAAGACTAGGACTTTAACAGGGTTCAAAAAAGAGCTAGATAAATTCATGGAGGTGAGGTCCATCAATGGCTATTAGCCAGGATGGGTAGGAATGGTGTCCCTAGCCTCTGTTTGTCTGGATATGGGTAACAGGGGAGGGATCACATGAGGATTACCTGTTGTGTTCCCTCCCTCTGGGGCATCTGGTATTGGCCACTGTTGGTAGACAGGTTACTGGGCTAGATGGACCACTGGTCTGACCCAGTATGGCCATTCTTATGTTCTTATGGTGGAAGAAGAAAGACGTATTAAGAATTTGTTAGCAAGTAGCTCCTATCCAGCATACAAGATGACATTAACTATCTGGGCTTCCATAGTTTAACTGACTGAAGTTGTGTCACTGGTGTTAACATTCTAGATAGTCCCATCAGTACCAACAAATCAAAATCTCAAGACAGTGTCAAAAAGAATTTATTGTTGAAAATCTACATGAAAGCCTTTTGGGAGGGGGAGCAGGAATAAAGTGTAAATGAAAATCAAGAGGATGTGATGGGGACACAAAAGTTAATACAGGTTGCACGCCTCTCTCACCATCACCCTCAGGACCTACGTGGTCCCGAACCAGGGAATTTGCTGGTCCAGGGGAGGTCAATGTGGCAGGGTCTCTGCTTTTCCCCAGGCAGCTCCACTGCCACCAGGGCTCTGCTCTCCCACAGCACGGGGAAGGGGGCAGCCCCCCCAGCTTCTCTGCAGCCCGGGGATCCCCTCTCCCCGCAGTGGCTGGGAACTCCACTGCAGTCCAGAGCGCCACTGTGCCCAGCATCTACGCGCTCCCCCCAGCACTCCGCTGCCACCTGGGGCTTCGTCACTGAACCAAAAAACTTTGCTGCTGCCCTGTGGGCTCCATCAAGCAGCCCCGCTGCCACCCAGGGAGCTCCACCAAACAGCTCTGCTGCCAGTCAGGCGCTCCATGCGCCTCCTGGCAGCTCTGTGCTCTTCTCCCCAGCATCTCCACTATCTCGAGGGGTGTGGGGGAGGCTCTGCACTCCCCTCTGGCAGCAGTGCTGCTGCCCTCCTTCTGGTGACAGAGAGCTCTGCTCCCCTGCCCTCCTCCCACTCAGAGACAGGGGTTCTGCGTTCCTCCCAATGACTCTGCTGCCCCTGGTGCTCTGTCTCGGGCCCCTAAATTGGCAATGCTCCTGGCCTCAGCCCAACGGCTTATCCCCGTGAGTGCTTGCATGGATGATGCCAGACCAGGGATGTTGCCAGACAAGGGATTCGCGGATTAGGGATTTTGAACCTGTAGTGCACATGTAGGTCTTCCTTCTCCACCTCACCCAAGTGAACTTCAGTCCTTCTCTTTTAACACCCAACCTCAATCCAGAAACATTCTACAATTAATGGGTCAAATAAACATTTTGGAAATGATCATTCACACAACTGCTAACTTCACTCTAGCATGCCTTTTATATCAGAAATGCATGAAAACGAAAACTTTCCAATGAAAGTTATCTTTTTCTCCTGGATGGTTTCAGCCTCTGGAGGCATTGCCTTTGTAACAGTAATATTATGCAATAGTGACAAAGCTGTCATTGATAGATTTAGATATTTGTATATACCATATGCAATAACAAAAACAGATTTATAATGCAGATGCTGGCACACCTGCACAGTGGACTGCTAGAATGATTTAGTCTCACCAGGATTTTTTCCATGGCATGATAGACTAGCTACATTATTAGCGATATTAGCACTGTTAGCATTGGTCATCTGCATAGTAATGTAATGCACCCATCTTTACATATATTTGTGTAACACCTGTCAAACTGAAGTTTCCATTCATGCATCTGACAAAGTGGGTTCCAGTCCATGAAAGCTTATGCCCAAATACATTTGTTAGTCTTTAAGGAGCCACAGGGCTCCTTGGTTTTGCTGAAACAGACTAACACAGCTACGTCTCTGAAACTGATTAGAGATATGTTACTCATAGGGAATTGTGCGTGTATTCGCAAAACAAACGTACGTCAAAAAATGGCTTTGGCTGTGTCTTCCTGATCCTACCACATCCTCACTTTTTGAATTTCCATTGCTTTCCTCTCATCTCAGATATGATTAATGTGAAGTTAGCGTTAGAAATGTGACTCAAAAATGACATCATGGGGGTCGCAAATTAACTCCTCCTCAACTTCTTTTATGTAAATGTATTCACTTTTACAATGAAAATTTGTTCCCCACCCCACATCCTAACCAGCCAACTCTGTAATCAGTGTAGGAAAGTCAATCTGGGTTCTTTCTGCCTCCTACAGTGCTGCTCTCAGGACTTAGTTGACAATTCTGTTGCCAACATAAGAAGCAGAGTAAAATCCAGCTCACTTGTCAGTAGCTGTATTGGTTCTGTGGTACTGAAAAACTTGTTTTCATCAGTATAAGCAAGGGGATATGATCTGAAGACACGCAGAGTATGAAAATGTTTCCTTCTCAAAGGTGCAAAAGTATCCATCATGTGCAACTACACGCAGAATCCCTCAAAATATTAAGAAAACACTGAATGTTCACATAGGAACCCAACAGAATTTAACCGAATTTATCCATCTGTTTGCTTTCATATAAACAATATGCGAACTGCCAGTTTTGAACTTCTTGTAGGGCAGGGCCCAGGGACTTCAATTACATCTGCCACTTCCCGGGTTTACAGCAGCAAAGCAAGATTTTTTTTTAAAGACTCAAAATAGCATCCTGAGGAAACACCACCAAAGAATGACAATTTCTACATTTCCTCATTTCTACCTGATGACTTTTGCCTCAGTACCTAATATTAATATCAAATGTGATCTTCTGAAATGGGAAACATGGAAGCACTTCACAAATACTTTTAGTGTTTCATAGCCCCTCTTGAGCTATGGAGATGGAAATTTCATAAGCACATTTGAACACCTCCAAGCAAATTGTGATGAAAGTGTCTGGTATCAAATTAGCTACCCCACCTCTTAAAACCAGCAAAGCAGCAAAACTCCTCCCTACATTCATTATATAATCACCAACTGAACATGCTTATCAGAACCTCTAAATATGGGTAGATCTTACGTATCTGAATCTTAACTGATTTTTTTATATTGGCTTGCAAATTTGAATTCCTTTTGAATGACAATGGAGTGAACAGTTTAGCCTATACTGTCTGTCCAGTTGTTGTGACTCTCCACAACAGCCCTCTAATAAGGGCAGAATTTTCTCCAATCCGCACAGGGGATCTTTGTAAAATAAGCTGCAGTCTTTCTCCACGTAGCTCCCTTCTAGGGCAACATGAGTTTCACAATATGGATGAACACTATTGGCCAAAGCCTAGAAATGCCCCTCCCCAATAAGGGCATAGTCTCATTCTGCTATTTTTCCGCCTTTATTTTATTAACCATTCAGGCTGAAATTTTTCATAGGGGTGTCTGACTCAGGCTGAATTACATTAGAATGTTTATGTTAAAGTGATGATGCCATTTCCTGCAACAAATGTGGAGGAAAATATTTAGTTTTGCCTGTGTCCAAAAATTCTAGCAACTGTTTCATTGAGGAGCTCTAGGGATGCAGGATGCATGAGACTTTCCTTGCAAATTGCTCTTCTAGGCTACTACCAATGGCCATTGAGACCAGATTTTAAAACAGCTCTTGTGCTCTCAGTGCCACATTAACTCCCAGACAGCACAGGAGGCGGCATCCTGACCTGAATGCATAAAGCAGGAGGCGGCATATTGACCCGAATGCACCTATGTGAGCCACAACAGAGGGCAAGGTGGGGTGGGAGAGGAGAGCAGCACAGCAGTGGAGATAGGAGCTGGGGTGATAGAGAGAAATAACTGCTAGAGAACACTACACTCCAGAAATTGGAATTGACCGCAGAATTCGCATGCCACATTCTTCTACTGCCAGCAAGTCACTGTGAAACCCACCAGCAAAATGTGTGTCTTTCCCCCTCTCGTGGCTGTTCCATGTACAAGATAACAGCCTATTACTACCAGTTTGCCCATTAGCTCAAGTAGCACAAGTGTGTGCCGTGGATTTAACGACCCCAATGCAATGACCCAAGTTGGGTAGCAATATGGTTCCACATGATAATTTCTGTTTGCTTTCTTTAAAAAACCATGTTTCTTACAAAAAGTTATGTTTAAAAAATGTTACAATAGTACTACACTGGAGCCACCATGTTATAATTGAAGAGTGCTGATATGTAATAATCCTATGAATTCAGTGAGAGCTGCTGTGTAACAATTTAAGAGTATCGAGATGTGACACTTCTGTGAATATTGTCTGCAACCTGGTCAGCGGGGAGAAGTCAAGGTCTATTCAGATTGAAGATTTTCCTATATGAATGTATTCATCTAGTTTACTATGGAGGTTGGGGAAGAAGAAACAGGAAAAATACCAAGGACCCGGATAAAGACACCTCAACGCATACCTGAAAGACAATGGAAAGAGCTATCAGCTTCAGGACCTTACATCTCATCTCCAACAAAAGTTTCAAGCCTGGAAACTAACAGATCGCAAAGCTATAAATGGTTACAAAGTGACTTGTTTCTTTGAAAAGGGCGGGAGTTCACAAGGACTAAGTCGCTTTTAAAAAGAGACTATCCATGAAATAGGAAAGCAGAAATGGTTTGAGAGTTAGAGACTGGACTATGCCAGCCAGACCACAGAGGTCTTGGGGTCTCTGCAGGAAGCTTTAACTTGTTAGGATTTTCATTTGGAAAGCTGAGTAGATACTGTACTTGATAAGCCAGACAGGGTATGGTCTGTTTTATTGTTCTACTATCTGTTTTTCTCTTCAATGCTTTTGTTCCAATAACTAATAGTTTGATTTTTAAAAGGATGTCTGATCACTGGGCACCACCATCATTCATCTTGCAGGGTACAGATTTGCCAGGTCTGGACATAAGTCAGACATGGAGCAGGACCAGCCCAGGGCAGTAGGAGACTCTAAGCAGGGTTGACGCTAAGCACCGCACACTCCCTAATTGGCCTTGGGACAGGGGAGCGGCAGGGCCTCCATGGGCCAGATCAACTTGCTTGGCGGGCCGGATCCAGCCCACCGAGGCCCTTTTGCAGACCTCTGCTCTAGTCTTTGATCTGATTTTCACAAGTGCTGCATACCCACAAGCCCATCTAAAGGCCACAGCAGCTGTGGATGCCTCTGAAAATCAGGGACCCTGTATCTGAGAACTGAATCCACAATTCATATCCGGAGCTGAGAGTGCTGCCAATGGAACCACACCAGGACTGTTAAAATAGACATTTCTTTAGCAACATAAAACCTTGATATTGATTTAATACCTTCAGAATGGCTTTGAACATTTAACGGAGCTGGGCTTTAGCCTTTGTTCACATAAATAAAGAAGAAGGTGAACATAACACAGCCACACGAGGCAAAGAATAATAAAACATATTTGCTACCTGGGTTCTCATTTGCAATCCAGCATGTTCACCAACATCAGCTGTAATCCAATATAGGCATATTTGCCAGCTAAACTAATACATGACAGCAATAAGACGACAAGCAAATAAGCAAACATATTGAAAGGAGAATATCAAATCCTTATGCCATCCAGTATTTTTCAAGTAACAGACTTCAAACACCATCATTAGTGTATACTGTACAGCTGGGTGTAACAATCCCCTCCCCTTGCCCAGTGTCAGAATGAATACTGTTTATATTGCCTCAAAACAATTTGTCTAAGTAAGTCCAAGGTCTATCTGGATGGCTATGCTTCTTGCTGTGATTTATGCATGGAGCTCTTAGGATGAGGTAGGGAAAGCCACATTGAAGTCTCACAGCTGCAATCCAAAGCTTGTTGGGTCTTTGACAATTCAGGCCTCTGGCCCACTTACATAGTCTAGGTGTGATATAAAACAAAGATTTGGGATGTAAGTCTATCAAACGCTACAAGCCACTAGCCTTGGTGGATGACAACGTAAGCCAGAGAAAAACATGTGGCTAAGGTTGTAGGTCTATATGCCAGCTCCTGGATGTACGTGGTAGTAAGACACACATACATGCAACTCTGCACGGCCTCTCCAGACCTGCAAGACCATTATCCCCAATTAGATGGGTAGGGACTGTGAAGAGACTTGCAGTACTGCCAACTCTCGCATTAAAAATGAGTCAGGCCCCAAAATCATGAAACTAGCTTAAAATCATGGGATTTTTAAAAAATGGACTCTCATTCTTCTTCAGGATTTTCAGTCTTTAGGGTTCAGTATTTCAAGCTTTTCCTTACAACCAGGAGAGCTAGACAAATTTTTCAAATGAAAGCTGAGATTCTCATGTATTGACAGGATCCCAGGAGGTAGGGCTTTAAGAAAACCATCCTGAGACTCTTCATAAAAATCAAAAGGGGGGTTGGCAAAATTAGCTTTGGCTCTCCTGCCTTCCTCCTTTACCTCAATGTACAGGTCATCAGAGCAGTGCTTATATGAATGCAAGCTGGAGGAGAGGCAGAATAGCAATTAGCTGCTGGTATGGATCAGCCACAAATGATTACACTTTTGGAGTAAGAGAGCAGCAGAGGGAGTCAATCCCCATTGAGGCACAATTCTTTCACACACTGTACCGGGGGTAGTGCTCCAGAGGCAATGCGGGGGAGGAGGGGGGAGGACAGCCCACAGGGTCATATGCCACCCTCCCCTGAGTTGCCAATTAGCTTGTACCAAGCACTGTCATATGGACTGAGCATGCTCAGTAACATCTGCAGATGCCCACCGCCCTCACTCTGCTCCCTCTACCCTCGGTAGGTACTGATCATCTCTGTGGTGCTCCACCATGTTATTCAAGTCTTCAAATAAAACCAAATAGGGTAGCCCACAAAAAAGAAAGGTAGCTGCGTTTGCTGGCAGGCACATTACTGAATGTCTAGCACTATGGAACAGATACTTAAAAAGGTGGACATTTTCTGTGACCATCTTTCGTATCGCCTCATACAAATAACTAACTGAATTTCTGCCGGCAATGGCGGAGCTTAAGGGACAAGAGAAGCAGTGAAAATGAGCGTCTTTGCCTCCTCACGGATGTATGGGATACTGTACTGGAATGTGAACTGTGGAGAACAGAAAACACATGGCTAGGGTGTTTCTGCTGGGAAACCATACTAGCTAAGCTCTTTGCTGGGAAGCCGGCGGTCTCTGGCCAGCAAAGGAAATAACCAGAAGCATTTTCTAGAAGTAA
Organism: Rafetus swinhoei; assembly: GCA_019425775.1. Lineage (NCBI taxonomy): Eukaryota > Metazoa > Chordata > Testudines > Trionychidae > Rafetus > Rafetus swinhoei. The sequence goes on from CM033437.1 coordinate 232,723,624, forward strand.
GTTATCATATTAGGCACGTTGTCTCTTGCTCGTTCTCCCCTTCTCCCAATAATGGTTGTATTTCTAAGGTAACTATGTAATCTTCAGCTTATGCGTCTACTGTAATATTGTTTTCATCAAGACAGCAGTGATGAGCATCAGAGGTGGAAAGTAACTCTAGAAATACTTCGTTACACTACTCAAGTACTTCTTTTGGTATTTGTACTTTATTCAACTCAATTTATTTTTGCGATACTTCAACTGTTACTCAATTACTTTTTCTATAAAATATTGTACTTTTTATTCCACTACCATCTCTGGGAGCACTTAGTTACTCACTGCTTTCAGCACCTCATGGACAGTTGCGCAAGCCAGCATTCTAATTTGCTAAAGCACAGTTGCATGCGCAGAGCATCCAATTGCCATGCAGTGACGATTTTTTTTAAACAATCCACAAGCGCAAGGACTCTGCCAACGAAGAAGCCTTTTAATAGCCACATCAACACCTTTTCCTTCACAACCAGTATCTATGCAGGAGTGGGGAGCCCCGAGTCTCGCAGGCCAGATCCGGCATGTTGGGGAGAAGAAGCATGGCACTGAGCACGGCTAGGGGAATGGGATGCTGGAAACCACTCATGGGAGGGTTTCCCTGCAGCTCCATTGGCCAGATTTTGGCCAATGGGAGCAGTGTGGAACAGCAGGGAGCATGTAGCTAGGTAAGCAGCCCTCCCTTCATGGTCAGGCCCTGTACCCCCATCCCTCTCCTGTGGGCCCAGCTCTCCCAGCCCCAGTCCTCATTTTGGCCTCACCCCAGAGCCTGGGGAAGGGTCACAAAATCTGCTAACCCTGGGACCCCAAAAGAGATAATCTGGCCTGTGGGAAGCCCTGAAGCTTGGTCCTCCCTGCCTTGTCTCCCCTCCTCCCCCACCTTAGGGCTGGAGCACCAGGGAAGTGAGGTTTTTGGTTTTTTGTTTGTTTGTTTTTTGGGGTGGGTTGCCTCTGACTTGTGTGGCCCCTGACTGATTTTTCTGTAGATCAGTGGCCCCCAAACCAAATAATGGTGCCCTATAATAATTTGGGTGGTTAACCATAGATTTCCATTGGACAGCTACTTTTTACTTCTGCATACTTGAGTACAATTAAAATGTGATGCTTTTGTACTTTTACTCAAGTAGTTTTCCAGAAGGATATTTTGATTTTTATTTAATTCCATTTTTTTTTTTTCAAAGTAGCAGTACTTTTACTCAAGTAACCTTTTTGGATACTTTTTCTACCGCTGATGAGCAGACAGTCTCCTACTGGATGGTTTGTTTACTTAGCTGTGAGCTGCAGTAAGCGTTCTCGTGTTTATTTATGTGTACACTGGCAGGTGTCACTGAGACCTATTTGGGTGTTGCTGTGGACCCTAATTTGGCATGGTGGATACCAAACTGCCAATCTCATGCAGAAGGAAGACGTAGTTGATTAAGAGTTATATTTTCATTGTGCTTATGGTGCACAATATTGCCAGCCATAGAGTTAAGTGTACTTAATCATCCAGCTGATTCTTGTGCCTGTAGCGGAACACCAGAATATATGGTCTGGTAGTTCAGATTATTCCTTCCAACATACATTTCTGTGAATTCTTCTCACGGTCACTGCGTACTTGGCTATCAATATTTTTAATGACTGAATGAGTCCATTCTCACCACTTCCTTGCATCTCACAATTTCATTCTCGTCCAGATTTTCAGGCCTGGAAATAAATAAAAGTGGGACTGATTCTGGGCATAGGTTTAATGAGGCAAGGGTGTTTATGAGCCTGGTTTCATCAGTTAACCTTCACGGTTACATGCAGGCTCCCTGTACGTGTGAGGAGCCAGCTTAAAAACTGACTCCTCTTGCATACTGGCTCCTGGGAAGCTGCCCCCTCACACACACTGCTGCCTCTAGGCCGGTGGGAGCCAGTACGCACGAGGACCTGGCTTAAAAGCTGGCTCCCCAAGCGTACCTGCTTCCAGAGAGCCACCTGTCCCCTAAACCCCTTGTGTGACTGTATAACCGCTGAAGTTTTCCATGAGGGCAGAGTGACACAGAGTGACGTGATGATGTCACTCTGTCATCCCGCAGGGATTTTTTTTTTTTTTTAGAGAGAGAGAGAGAGATATTATTTATTTATTTGTTTGTTTCAGAGGCCCCACCTAAAATCAGGTGCCCTTTGTGCTAGCATGGCACAAACACATGGTAAGATCACACAGAAATGAAGTGACTTGCTCTGGTGACAGAGCCATGAATAGAACATAGGTTTCCTGTCTCCTAGTCTAGTGCCTTTTTGCTGGATCACACTGTCTCCTGATTAAAATCTTCCTCCACAACTGAGAAGACTCCAAGAGGGATAAGAGCCCACTAAGAATGTCTAGACCTAGTTACCCTGGTGCATGTATCACACCTGAACTTAAAGAGCTTTTAAGTGAACTGTATTTGAGGACCCCAGAAAACGATTATTCTGCAAACCAACTCTTTATGTTTGTTTGGGGGCTATGTGCAATGTGTGCACGTAGTTGTCAGATATGCTCCTAGCTGAGAGCAAAGGACTTTTCCCTTTGGCTTACCTGGTAGAGCAGCTGCCTTCAGATCACAAGGATCCTGATTAGAATCAATACTGTGACAACACGCAGAATGCACACACAGCAAAGGTCAACTGAAAGATGGGGAAATCCCACAGTTGGTTAAATACGCTTTAGTGTCTGACCATCAACTGGCAGACAAAACAGCTGGTGCAGAAGCCACAAAGTACACTGAAGAGTCGTCTTAAATTCGGCTCTGCTAGGAACTGGGATGAAAACTCTGTTCAGCAAACAGATAACACTAGGGAGAGAGATTTATATTTCCCTGTTGCAAAGATGGCATAAATGGTAGTGAGTTAAAAACAAATTACATGAAAAAAAAGAAGCATCTAGTTTCACTGCTGATGAAATCCATGGATGTTTGGCTACTCACTTGAGTGGAAGTAAGATCAAGGCCTTCCATCTCTCTAAAAATTAAACACTTTTTTTGGGGCAGCAGTGGTTGGTGCCATTGGAAAGTCTTGTACAGTACAGGTGAGACCTCCCTCTTCTGATACCCGTGAGACCCGAGTGGTCCCAAACGACGGAGTTTGCTGGACCATGGGAGGTCAAGGCTCCCCACCCAGCTCTTAGCCCTGCTCCCGGCCCTCTGTCCCCAGACCTACTGGGGCTTAGCTCCCTAGAGCACTGACCCCAGCTGGGGCTGCACTCTCACCGCTGGCCTGGGCTCCAGTCTGGGCTGTGCTCCCGGTTGCTGGCCTCGCTGCCTCCAGCCTGGGAGGGGTTAAGCTTACCGCTATGGCAGCCCCATTTGGGGCTGTGCTCCCCACCATGCCTGTCCCATGCTCCCCACCACGCCAGGGCTCTCTGGTCCAGTAATATCTGTGGTCCTTCCGGACCAGAAAGTCCCAGATTTTAGAGGTTCAATATTTTTCTCTCTGCTGTATAGGGCCAAACTCTTGTCATGCATACACACCTAGCAGAAAACCTTATATGACCAACAGTGACACCAAACACTTCCACTCCAACCCCAGCTTTATGAAAACCTGTGGAGTTTCTCTGTAGGCTCTATTGCCAGGAGTCCTGGAAAGGACTAATCATGTAGTCAATACAATTTATTGATAAGGGGAGGCTTGCTCCGGGACCGCTGCGCCTCTGCATTTTAAATGGAGTAAGAGCCAGGTAGCTCTTACTCCATTTAAAATGCAGAGGCGCAGCGGTCCAGGCTCACACTGGGTCCAGCAGCCCCTGTTCGCGGCAGCCCGTTCTCCCCAGCACTGTCTCCGCGGTGCTGCCTTTCCCCCGCTGCCACCATGAACAGGGGCTGCTTCGCAGCAGCAGCCCCTGTCCATGGGGGAGGCCCAGCTCCCCGATGGGACCCCCGCAGACAGGGACTCCTGCCAGAGCAGCCTTCCTTTTCCCTCCCCTGCCCCCCATGCTGCCAAGGAGACGGTGCTGGGAGAACCAGCTTTCAAGCCAGCTCCTCTTAGCACTGGCTCTAGTCCCTCCCCTTGCTGCCTATCATACAGAGGCAGCAAGGGGTTGGGAGCAAGTAGTCGAGTACTCCTCTGAACTATCCAATGAGCTTATTCTTATTGGGAAGTTGAGTAGTCAACTATACTCGCTAACATCCCTAGTACATGTATTTTTGCACATAAGTTTCTTGATCCATCAATGACTCTTTCATACTAAGGATACAGTTTAAAATATTTTACCAGTAGGTAAGAAATTACAGAAGTTGTCAACTGTTTCCTATATTTAGAGGGAAAAGTGAAGGATGGCAAAATGCTGTTCTGTTGCTGAAAGAGGAGAGAAGAATCAAAGATGCAAGTCGGAGCAAGATTACGTAGAGCTTTGGAGTTCATGAAGCATGAATCAGAAGTTGTAACAGGCAGAAAGCCAATAAAGGACAATTAGAACATTTCTAACCATGCCAGGATGCCTCAGTCTCCCTGTGATGCTGGAGGTATGATTAATATCTGATGTACAAAAAAATGAGGAGGTGGGTTCCAAGGGATACTTAACTCGGGTCCCTGGGGGAATGAATTAGTTCAAGCCTGGAACCAATCTCCGGAAATTAATGACAAACCAGATACAGAGGTCAATGTGCTATGATGGAACATATCTAAAGCCATTATATAAATGACAGTTGATGGCAATAGTTGCTCGAGGGGGCCGGGAATAAAAATGCTGATTTTACAGATATTCAGATGGGGGAAGGGAAAATTAACACCCAAGGGAGAAAGAGCAGGAAAGAAGTCTGAATATGAAGGTGCTCTGAGATTTATTGAAAACCAGAGGGAAAATGTGAGCTCTGGGAATGAACACTCAGCACACAAGGCAGGTTTTGCAAAGCAATGTAATTAGATGGAGAAAATGCCAAAGTAGCATCTTAAAATGAAACTCACCAACAAATAAAATATCACTAAGGTAAAGGTGCAAAGAGCAAAAAGCTTTCTGGTCTCAATCACATTTCAGACATATTGACTAGGTGTTTTTGCCCCCTTTTTCTTTTTTAACCACCAGAGGCTATGTAAAAGCAAGCTTAACACATCCAGATGTATGATTAAAGAGTACTTAAAAAAGATTGATTTGCCTTGCCCAACAGCAAATATGAATAGACTGGAAAAAAAATAAAAGATTAGAAATTATACAGGCTTCACAATATCCAAAAAGGAACAAAACTGTTGGTCCAGATGAGTTAACAGTAGAACACCATCAATTATATATGCCCCCCCTCCTCCTCAAAAATGTATATCTCCCTCTGCCCTGGGGTCTGGAGCAATGGTCCCTCTAATTTTTTCCATCCATGGGCAGAATAAATTTTGTTACGTGCATCAAGGCATTATGATGTGCACCACCAATAGAAACACATACTGCCTGCTGTGAGAAGCTGTGAGCTCTCTTCCAGTCAGCTGAGTGGCACCTGAATCTCTCCTGGGTGGCCGCCCAAGCACCCAGCTTACAGGGGACATGTCAGGAGACTAAGATGTATACGCTGACCTCAACATAAATCTTTCCATAAGATACACGTACAAACTATTATTCCATATGTGTTTTCAATACAGGTCAAACTTCTCAAGAAGGCTTTATTGAAGACATTTAAAACACAATCTTCACATAAAGCCAGATGCCAATACTTACTCTTAATTGTACCCTACTTCTCATATGGGCTCTCTGACGTCTGGCAGACAGCTTATGGAAGAAGGTACAATTCAACAAGAGTAAGCATATTAGAATTTGTCCCATAATAAATGGAGCCCAAACAGGTTTTCATAAAAGGCTATCACTCCACCAAAAACAGTATTCTCCATGCAACCCTGTAATTTAAAATACATAAGAGCAGTTACATCTTGACATCCAGAAGAGGTGCTAGTGTATTACAGAGCTAAGGCTCGAGATATCACAAGCTTTCTTTCATTAAGAGCTGCAGAATCAAGCTCCGCATCTCTCTTTTGGCAGAGAATCATACTCAGTCTATACCTGTATTTCTCAGGGCTAAAGATCAGACATTAGTTACTCTTGCCACTGCCACCTTCTCCTCACCTAAGCTATTTTCTTGATCAATATTGTATATGTGCATTTCACTGGCATGAAAAATTTAAATACAGGTTGTTGTTTGTTTCAAATGACCTCATGGAGACAGTGGATGGCTTGTGTTACTGTGATGGCATACAAAGGCTTTCATCTCTAAATCTTCTGTTTCCATAGGCAGTTACGGCTCAGCTTTGTTCATGTAAATAGTCACATTGGGTACGGTACGTCTATACTGAAATTAGACACACACATGGCTGGCCAGTGCCAGCTGACTCAAGCTAAGGCAGTGCAGATGGGGCGAATGGTGAAGGGAGGCCACCGGCCATGTGATACCTCCCCCAGACCAGGGAAGCGCTGGGACAACCCTCCTCTGCCCCAGGTCCTCCCTCTCCCTGCCCTTGCTCGGCCCAGTCTTCCCCACCCCTTTCCCCAACAAATGTGGCCCAGGGGACAAGCAGGGTCAGGGATCTAGTGCCAGTAGGGGGTCCTCCCCGCACCCCCTCACCAGCAGCAGCGGAGGAAGCAGAGCAACATGGCACCAGCTCACTCTACTCCCCAGGCCCTGTTGCTCTGTCTCCCACCGTGAGTGCAGGTGCAGTTCCGCCCCTGCCCCAAGTGACACAGAGCAAGCTGGGGCCATGTGGCTCCTCTTTCCCTGCCACTTCTGGTGAGAGTGGGGGGGCAGATGGCTGCTGGTGCCAGGCCCCATCGCTATCTGCTGGGCCGCCCAAAGACTCTGGCCCCTCTGACTGCTGGCTGAACCCATAACCTGCCACCCAAAATGTTGGGGAAGGGGCATGTGCTCCCTCATTCCCCCACGTGTCACCTCTGAACGCAGGGCTAGATTAGCTTTTGGTGGGCCTGATACCAAATGTGTTTGTGGGCCCCTATAGAGGCAATGTAGCATGGCACGGTGGGGATTGGTCCCCAGAGGACCTGGCCAGAAGGCTGGCATGGCAAGAGCGGTCCCACTCTGCCCAACCCAGCACCAGTGCACTATTTACACTGTTGCCAGATGCACTATGACCTACAGCATGACCCACCCAACACCGGAACACCCCTGATTCCCTATGGCCAGAGCTTCCTAGACCCGCTATGCCTAGCACCCCGTCCCCCACGATCCTTCCACAAATCCACAGCACCCTGCACACCATCACCCCTGCCAGCACCCCTCTGCCCTCAGCCCCACCACAAGTGCCCACCACTCCTTAGTGCCACAACACACCTAGATCTTCCATGTTCCCTTACAGCCCAGCACCCACCCAGCTGTTCAGAGATCCACTCCTCCATGTCCTGCCTTCCAGCTGTACTCACCAGCCCTCTGGGAGGTGACTGTCTGCCAGGCTGAGCTGTCAATGCAGCCAGGGCTGGTTCCTGTGCAGGGAATTGCTCTGGCCCTTCGGGTCAGGTAGTGCTGTCAGCCAGGCCAGGTCCTGCCCCAGCTGGGCTCCCTGAGGACCCACTCGCCTAGAGGGCCCAGCCAAGCAAATACTGGCCAGGCTTCTGTACCAGTCCCAGGTGGCTCAGTTCCAAGGAGACAAGTGAGGCCCCACAGGTGGTGGGAAGCAGAGGCTACCTGGAGTCGGAGGTGTACTGGGCTCTGGCCAGGAGGCAGAAAGAGACAAGATGAAGCCAGAAAGTGGAGAGGAGACCTCAGCAGACCGGCAGGCAGGCTGAGATGACTAAGTGGTGGGCAAGGCTGGAGGGGAGCCAGCAGACTGGAAGGGTCTCAAGGCTTAGTGCAAGACAGTGGGGAGGAGCCCAGCTCCATGGTGCCACTGATGCCATTATAAACGTAGCACTGAGGGGGTATTTAACTGCAGTGTAGATGTCCAGGTCCAGGCTGCTGTGCAAAATCCAGGACCTGCCCACCCCTCAGGGTCCCAACTCTCTGACTGCAGCCCAAACCCAAACATCTTACACCACAGTTAAACTGAGACCCTTAGTCTGAATCAGCTGGCACGTCCAGCTGCTGGTGTCTCATTACAGTGTAGATGATGGGTAAAGTTAAGCATGCAGGCAACAGCATAAATGCCTGAGGCCTGGGGAGCCAAGGTGATTATTTTCAATACAATACAGATAGAAAGTCATTACCATAGAAAATTAAATGTGCTGGTGAAATGAATGGTGGCACCAGGATAATTTTCAGTGACAATCACTCAGATCACAAAAATCAACACATCCATTCTCAACCTCATCAGAGAAGGCAAGGACCTAATGGACTATGGAGAAAAAAACAAACAAACAGTCTCATGCTCACCGAGAGATCTCCAGTTTGGTGCTGCAGCAGAGTAGTAGGAAATAAACTTTCGCTGCTGCTGCCTGTGCTGTACCCACGCTCATAGTATGACTACACAGAGTTTCATTTTTAAAAGCTGACAACTCAATGCTTTTCAAGAGCTAAATTCGTTAAAATTAGCCAATTATGGTTGAGATTTTCAAAGCTGACTAGGACAATTAAACAACACCCATTCAAATTAATGAAGTCACGTGACTAAATACTCTAATTGGCCTTGAAAATCTCAGCTTAGATATTTGTATATATTTTCTTCATATGCTACATATTATACAGAGTGACTATTGATTTTAAAACTATTGGTTTCTCTCTCCACCTTTAAAATGCAGGTCCCATAGTAACAGGCGTCCAATTTTACAGACTCCAGCAAAAGAGGAAAAATTAAAACAAATGCTTATTGATTAAACATTAAAAAGTACCCTAAAGTAACTGTCATATGCCTAATGATGTAAGCTCCAGAACAGGAAAAGCATCCCTATTCAGGAAGCATGTGCTGTGGAGCCTTGAAATCAATGCAGCTTTGGCATATGTTTACACACTTCACTGAATCAGAACTGTATTCACTTTAAATTCTGATCATCTCAGAGCTGGGGGACAATGCTGGGAAAGTCCCTTTTCCGGAGGCAAAGGGCGTTCAGGACAATCTTCTATCCTAAGCAACACATCATTGTGACTCCTTCCCAGGTGAAGCCATATACAGAGGGCGGAGCTCTATGGCCTAGTGCGTGGGTCTGCACAATGTAATGGGTGGGGCTCTGTGCAGAGTGCTCAGGGATTGTGTAGTAAAGTGGGCGCTGTTATGTGCAAGGGGCAGCATGCTGTAGTGGGCAGGGTTCTGTATAGGAGGTTGGGCACTTGCTGTGTGGTGGTAGAAGGGAGCAGGTGAGCCTGTGACAGGGATTGCTTGCAGAGGGTGGCAGGAGGCAACAGCAGAAGGCTGAGCATTCTGAAGAAAAAAAAATCTGCCAGCCTAGACAGCTGTCTAGTTTCCCTATAGCAAGGGCCGTCCAGAGGTACATTGCTCTAAGTTTGCAGCCCTTATGTGTTAAGAAACACTGGACCTTATCAATGTAAGTGGCTGCCTATAGTTTTGTAAGAAACATTTATCCGTCACATTGTTTGGGATTTTACAAGAATCCATCCTGGCATTCTGTTTAAAGCTACTAAGAGATAAAGTAGGAGTAGTCCTAAAAGTGTCATAGGCTAAGGAGCAGAGACTGATGGTCGAAGGTGCAATATAAACACAATTTATTAAGTCTGATGGGACAGTTAACAGCATTTTTAGGAAGTTTTCTTCTGATTTTCATGGAAGCGTTATTTGAATAAAGAGTTTTCCAGACAGCTCTTCATTTCATTAAATGGCGTTATAAGATAACACAGTTTCTCCAATAGCATAAGGCTTCCATTTGAATCCTGAGAACCACAAAACAGTTGATGCTAAAGTCCCAAGAGTGTCATGCCTAGAAAACCTGCAAGGGTCTCTCAAACTTGCTCAGTCAAAGGTCTTAGGCAGGAAAAGATCTGAAGAGAAAATCCACATTTGGAAAGAAAGCTACATATTTGCATGACAGGAAGATTTAAAATAAAATGGTGGCTGTTTGAAACTACTCAGGAGGTTGTGGAATATTAGAATAAGTACCACAGATGTGGATTAGTGGGTGGAGTGCAGGCTGGATAGTCCTTTGATGGATAGTCAAAGATCCATGAAAAATTGTCATGCAGCTTTGCAATTAACCACATCATCATTACTTCAATGAATGTTGTGTGTACAGAAAAAGACTGGTGCCATTACATTTCACTTTCCACAAATTAGTGCAGTTATTTTAACCCCCTTTAGTTGCAATCAATCCCACACAACACAAATTATACAGTATGCTAGACTTGTATCCAATGTACGGAAGGGTTGTGGGGTTTTTTTGTTTTATTTTGCAGTACAGAACTTCTCCCCCACCCCCATCCTTTCTTCCTTTGGGAGCCTTCATCTGAAACTAAATTTTAAATAGAAGCCACCAGCTTTTCATTGCAGTCTGATTATCAATTTGCACCTCGGCAAAGGAAGGCGTAGAACTCTATTGTTTTGTTAATTGTCAATTTGCATCTTTGAAAGGTGTTGTATTTTTAATCCTCCTTGGCAGGTTAGGACTAATTCTGTACATTAACATATATAAAAACACTTTCTTCTGAAATGCAGTTTGTTAAAAGCGTGTTATTGTGCTACTTGGAAAAATCTAATATACTTTGTCAAAACTAGTAGGAATTGCTCTCATTAAGGAGAAGTTCTTCCATACAAAATAGTTATTTTTCCAATAAATATTTAAACAAACTGCTGAAATTACCTGCAATCTGTAATAGCAAAAAGGAGAAATTATACAAACTCAGTTTTAGTTTCCAATTCCAGATGGTCTTATTTCGTCAAAAATCTCTCTTTCCAGGATGAGTATTTTCCCATGTTCTCTTACTTAAAGTGTGATCCTATGTAGAAAAGTGAGTGTAAAAGTGGTACCCCCCTTGCAAAATAAACCCATGTAATTTGAGATTATTTAGAATTGTCGTTGCTGAAGGTCATGAGGCATCCCCTTGACATGAGTGATACTACACATAAATATAAGTGACCCACCCATTCAGAATGCAGAATTGGGGCCTCAAACTTCACTTCTGCCAACAGTGCACTGGTGCAGAATCTATGTAGAGCACCACTATTTTCCATAGGCTGAATATGAGTGCAATATATCACATCTGTCCATATGCTTACAGAATCAGCACTTTCATAATATTTTTTACTGTTTTTTCTTGTTTCCACTGAAAAGTCAATTCATCCCTGGAATTGTTCTATGTATTAATTTGGCTTGTGTATCACAAACAGGAATGCATTTTTCAAGGTAGAACTTCACTTTGAGATTTTTTTAAAATGGAACAGCCAGGAATCAAAAATACAGAAACACAAAAGAAAATCAGAAATTATATATTACAAAACCAAAGAATATTTATGGAAGAATAACCCCCAGTAGTGTCATATGATTATCATCATATCAGATTTTCTCTTCTCCTCAATAATATTCTCTAAATCTGAAGTCACCAAAGTGAGCAAAAATCTAATTTCAATAGGAGCTTGGTTTAATTCAGAACTGCAGAATTTAGCCCTCTCTATATTCACTGTGACGCTCACAATTTAAAAGTTTGAATTTCAGAGAGCTCTGGAAAGCAGGTTAAAACAACTGGAATGCTGAATGGCTATTAAAAGTACATAAAGGAGCAGAAAAGTATTTTATATTCACACAGGAGAATAGTTTTAGTTTTACAGACTTCTTTCAGCAGGCTAGGGCTTGTTATAAAACCCACCCACTAGATGTCTCCAAAGAAACAGATCATACTAAAATGATACATTTGTTTGGGACAGACAATGCAATTGTGTCTGACTATGAATAAAGTGTAAAAACTGTGTAGTATGACGGTAGGTGAATTGCTTATATTAAAGATGCATGAACCTCAAAATTGGGTTCAGTTAAATACTTAACAAGTTCAGATCCTTATCTTAACCTTAATCAAACTATCCACAACTCAGGTTGCAAGAGTAGGCTCAATATTTCACAAAAACTGGTTCTTTCAGGAGATTCCCAGAACTGTTTTCATTTGGGCATGAAACAGTGAGGATGGGGCTGGGGGAAGAAAGGACACCCTCTTCTATAATACTTTAGCTAGAAATGGAGCCACAAAGTTTGGATTTGTATCCAGACTTCACTGAAACTGGAAGTTTAGCTCTGGACCCATCTTGCACCTCTGCTTCCGGTCTCGGATACAGCCCAAAACTGCAATAATGGAAAAATGAAAGACACTGCAAAAAATTGAACCCTTTTCTGAATCTCAGAACAAAACAAATTAGGCCCTGGTTTTATAATCAGATCCACACGAGCACAAGGACTCATTGCAGAATCAGGGTCTTGATTTGATGCAGGCTTAGGGCAAAGACTTGAGCAGGACTGCAAAGAGTATTATTTTATTCAAACTGACTCTGTCATCCCATGTATTATGTTCAGATCTGTATTAACACACCAAGTGCAAATTCAAATATATGGGTGAACTGGCTTTTATAAAATAAGATAGAACGGGGATTTCTTCCCTTTCAAAATAGCAGACATAAGTTAGGAGGCCCCAAGACTATTTCATCAAATGTCCCTCTTGGATAAAAAATAAACCTTTCCCTGTAACTCATTGAGCATGGATGATCAGGAACAGGTTTTTTTGTGCCTGACCTAAATTTCTCTTACTCTTAGTCAAGTCTCATTGTTAACTAGGTGTTTCAGTAAGGTGCCACTTCTCACAATGTGCATACTGAATTGTCTCACATACTCTCTCTGTGTTATACCTTGGCAACAGAGGAAAAAAAGAGAAACCTTGACTGCAAGCACAAAAACTCTGCTAATGTCATTCTGTACCTCATACCTGATTTTAAATGTGGCAAGAGAATCACGCCTGCTATCAGCATTGTGGATGTAAGAACACTGTGCCATCAATGTTTTATATCCAGTGATACTTCCCAAAGAATTTCTTAAGAGGAACCTATGCTGTCAGGCCAAAAAAGGCCAAAAAAGGGAATAGCTCTAAGAAAACCTGATGTACTACAATGGTCACCATTAATATCTACCACTAATCTACCACTGGTGTCGATGGATGCAGTTTATCAAATTCCTCAGAGCAACAGGGAATATAGACTCATACATACAATATTACATACATGTGTCTCAGTACACAATGTATTTGCCATTCAGTCATGGTTGCCAAACTTCGTAAAAATTCTACCACAAAATCTTCCAAATAAACCATGGATCTGAGGATCACTGAGTCCATAATCAGCAGAAGGCCAGTTTCACATTCTGTTGAATTTTAGGCTATTTTCTTCTTAGAAAAGTAAAAGAAAAAGGCACAGAATGGTAATGCATCTAATGGTAATGCTTGGAGCCACTCCTCACCCCTGACTCCCACCTGAGTTTATTTGAAAAATTGACCCTTTTAACAATTGCTGCATCCCTAGATTCCATCATGCTGGTAACACTGAACGACTGCCCCAACCAGAGGTTTTAATGGTAAATATCTACATCTTACAGTGCCCACACCTCAAACTTCTGACAGTTATGCTAGGGATGTAAAATCCTGTTTAATTGCTTAACTGATTAAAATGGGTGAGGGCAGGCTGGAGCGCCTCCACTATACCACTGGCAGGGGCAGCTCCAGCTCTAAGGTTGCCAGGTGTATGGTATTGGCCCGAACAGTCCAGTATTTGCAACCTCTGTCCAGTAAAACCCAGAAAACACTGGACATGTAATATGTCCGGTATTTTCTGTTTTTCTGGGACGGAAGGCCGCTTGGGACATTCTTCCCCTGCCGCGTCTGGCGGGGGTAGGGGATTTAAAAGTGTAGTGACTTCTTTTTTTTTTTGTTGGTTTTTTTTGCTCAACCAATTTTTCCTCCACCATGTTCGGTATTTTTTGTGAAAGTATCTGGCAACCCTATCCAGCTCAGTGTGACAGGTCTGGGTGCATCATAGGCAAGGGCTGCTCCGATTGTCCAGATCAGCCCCTGCCTGCGGGGTGCCTAGGCCAGCCATGGACAGAGGCTGTTCTGATACCAGAGTAGCCTCTGTCCGCGACACGACCAGGTCCGGTAACCAATTAAATGGGATTTTACATTCCTAGTAGAAACACATGCTTCTGGCCAGGACTGGAGTTAGGGAAAATGGCACCCTGGGTGAACTTGTGTTTTGTGGCTCCTGGCCCTTCTAAACATGGTACTTCCCTATTGCCTTGGACCTGCATGGGCTCCCCAACCCTGCCACCCCCATCCTGCACCAACTTTACCACTCAAGCCTGCATTTTGCCCTCTTATCCTTTAACTTCTGCACAGTGCTGCCTTCAGCCCTAACCTCTGTACTATCCTCCTGCCTGGGGCCCCCCAGACTCCTGCCCTGTTCTGCTAGTATGCCCCAGCACACTGCCCCACCTGCCGAGCACCCCCAACCCCTTACATCCAGCAACGAATGTTCCCAATAAGCTGTGTCTTGGTGCAGCCACTCAGGAGAGATTTAAATGCTGACCAATTGATCAGCAGAGCGCCCACAGCTAGGTTTTGCTTCTACTGGTGGTGCACATTCACACATGCTTTGGTGCACAGGGTGTACCAGCCCCACACTGAACAAGCAGGGTTTACCAGGCTATCCTGGCTGAAGGAGCCCTGCTGGGCACGCTCAGACTGTAGTTCAGGTATAAAAGCCTAGGGAGAGGCTCAGTCTGAGCTGGCTGGGCTGGTGGAGAAGGAACTCTGGTTGTAGCTCCTGAGCAGCAACAGTGAGCCGCCTGAGCCGAAAACAGTGGCAGCCCCGACGACGGCTGGGTCACAACCCCCGCAGATTCCCAGGGATACCTCGCCCCAAGGAACCAGAGGGCCCAGCTACTATGTGGGATGCTGACCTGTTGGGTCTGGTGGGAGGCAGCCCAGGGGAGGGTGCAGGAGCAGCCTCTCCCACTCAGAGATCCCCGGCGTGTTTCGGTCGGATTCCCTGTCGAGGGAGTGGTGGACAGTTCTGTCCACTCACAGGGCCCTGGCCCAGGACCCGGTGGAGTAGAGTGGGCCTGGGTCCCCCTACCGGGGCACAGCCCTCTCCTCCCGCCGCCCCCCCCCCCATGACTCTGGCCATTGGGCTGTCTAGCGCTACCTTAAAGTGCCAGCCTTTGCATTGGATTTCCTGACTTGTGCCAGTGGGCAGACCAGCCTGGCATGAAGAGGCCAGCCTTGGACTTTAATTCACTGACTCTGGCCATTGGGATGACTAGCCCTTCCTTAAAGGGCCAGCTTTTGACTCTAACCTACTGATTTTGGCAATTGGGGCATCCGGCCCAACATTAAAGGGCCAAGTTCTGTACTGACTTTGCCTTAGTAGGCCTTCCCGCCCTGCTTCAAAGGGCCACACATTGACTCTGCCCATTAAGTTATCTGGCCCGAGGAGAGGGGCCCAACCACAGGTGTTTTACCGGTTGTGCGGGGTGGGTCGCAGACTCAGACAGCCCAGGGACATGGGATCCTACTGCCTGGGAGAGAGAAGAGGGGACCGCCCCGCGACACGCACATAAAAATTTATTCTGCACATGGATGGAAAAAATCCGCTTATGGACAGAAAAGATTAGAGGGAGCATTGCCAGCAACGCTCATACCCAGTGGCCCTCACCCAGAGATCTCTATTCCCACCACCACAGACCTCTTTCCCCAGCATCCTTCCCCTCACAACCTCCGCCACCGCCCAGCGCCTGTCTCACAGTCACCCAACCCAGCACCCCATATTCTGGAGGGAATGTATCACGATAAATTAAACATTCTGTGCACAATATTTTAAAATTCTGCCAATTTTATTTTCCAATAAATAAATGAGGAGGCTCCCGCATGGCAGTAGCGAGCATAGGGCACTGGTCCCATGAAAGTTGGAGATCACCCTGCAGCGTTTCACCTCCCCTCCCTTCCTAGGAGAGGGGCTTGGCAGCATCCCACCACTGCCACCGTGTCAGGGCTCCTTCCCCACTCTGGCACGATAAATGCAGAAGTGAGGGCCAGCAAAAGTACCCCAAAACCTCATCTACCAGGCTTTGGTATAAACCTTCCCCCCAAAATCTGAACAACCTAGATTTTGGGAATAAAACGCTGCTGCCACCACCCAAATATTAATAAAGCAACCAGGGAGAGACTACTTGGGAAATCTCACCCCTAAAGTACAAACCAGGACACAAAAATTAACCAATACCAGGTTAATAAAAAGAAAAGAGAACTTTTATTATCACCACAATATTTCTGTTGCAAGCATAATGACTAGATGGAACAGTAACAAAATAATATACTCATGGAGGAGAAATTTACCACGGGCCAGGAACTTAGTTACAAAGGAGAGCAAAACCCATTTTTAAATGCACAGACCAGATCCCATTTCCCAAACCATAAAACAATAAAATCTAATGGATTTATCTAAACCTTATCCTACTTACAGACTGTGAAGAGTATTTTCTTAGAGGGAGACATCCTGTCCCCTTCAATAGCTGGAGAGAAACTCTCAGAACAACAGAGGGAAAAATGAAAAATTCCTTTGTCCCAGTTTGAAATTCCTACCTGCATTCCTATTGGCTGAATCTACCTGGTTAAGTAAGGGACATAGTTAACCCCTTAGTCCCCAGGCTGCCCCCTCATGATTATGACACGCCCCCCAAATCACAGATGGTGCTGGACAGCTTCTGGCCACACTGGCTGTGATTTCTTCCTGGACGTCTGAGATAAAACATAGTAAATCCATATATGTACACTTGACTAGACTATGGAATACATGAAAAGTAAACAAAATCCTTCCACATCTGTGGAGTACCATGACAGATATACAGAGAGTGTCCTAAGTAATTGAGTCCGGAAATGCCTCGTTAACCAATTAAACTCTCAGTCTTAAATCAAATTGAGGAGATACCTCAGTGTGCCTGGCAAAAGACCACAGGGAAGCATTTTACACAATGGCTGGGATGTCAGCCATGACCCCATATCCATTTGAATGGGGTGGGGGGGGGGGAAGGAGCTGATATCAGTGGTTGAGTTCAGTCCTTAACCAGGCCCTTGCCTGCCACAGCTCTGGGCCATCAATTCCCAAATGGCCTTTCATTCTCCCTAAAATAGAGCATGCCCCTGCAATCCTGAAAAGTAAAGAGATGTGGGGATGTGCAATTTAATAAGAAAAGGAACCAATTTGTGTCTTGCACATATGCTCTTAAAAAGGCCAATCCCTTTCCTGCCCCACCCACGTCCTGTTTCTGTGTCCCACCCTTGCTGCCAGTTTCTCCCTTTCCCCACAATCACAAACTTGGAGACTTCCCCAATTTTACCCCCATCTTGGTTTCTGTTATTTCATCCTCTTCCACTCCCGCCCCCAGTGTTCACTCAACCTGCTATCACATTTTAAATCTACAGACACCTTGTCCACACTGGGATTTCACTAAAGCTTTAGTTACAATGTGTCACCTAAAAAACTGGTGAAAAAAATAGCTTTTTGCCTAGGAAAAACAAGGAGCTGGAACAACGGGGAACCAGCTTCCAGTGCCTACCGTCTCCCAGGAAGCCGCCTCCTGCCATGTAGATGTGTAACCACTGAAACGTGAAACCACCTGTACCTTAATAAACACATTTTAACATCCCTAATAAGCATACCTAGGACCTAAATGTCCACTCTTGTACAGTGGTTTTAAAGCAATGTTACTCCATTCGTGTAAATGAAATCATGCCAACGTAAAACTGATGTGGCAGAGAATCAGGTCCTTATCCTAATGGTCCCTGATACATGGACATTTAAGGCCCAAGAATTGTACATCATCATCTTCCAGTCTGAAAAAACATTTTGAAAGTTACAATGTTCAGGATCCCTACTGTGATATAGGACACAGAGGTCCAGGGGAGGATATCTCTCTCTGTTTTACTGAATTCACAGAATTTAAAAATTAAATCTGGTTCTTTATTAGTACTATGTCCAGTATTTTAGTTTTTAACTGTCTCAAACTACTGAGCTTCCACAATTCCTTTGGCAGACAATTCCATGGTTATTCTCTTTTCTATTCAAGGTTTTATAGAACACCCATCACCGTGGTATCAGGCAGTCTCAGAACAGATTATTATTCCAAAGGAACACAGAAGTTACCCTACTGGATCAGACCCATGGCTGTTCTACTCTCCAGTCTTTGACAATCCAGATGCTTCAGAGGAATCTACAGGAAGCCCCACAGGAAGCACATATGGGATAATCTGTCCCTGCAAAGAGGCCCCATCCTAATCCTTAATAGATAGGATGGTTTAAGCTCTGAGAAATGAGGTTTGCTATACCGTCTAGAATGTTTTGGTATTAACTATTATAACTCTGAATAGCCTTGTTATCCTTATAAGAGAGTCCTATTCGTCTTTAAATTTTATTAAGCTTATGACCACGATGAAAAAAGTATTTCCCCCACCCCCACCTACGCTCAGTGCGGTGCAGAAGGGGAGAACCTGGGACTGGCAAGTACCTGGAACAAGCCAGCTAATCTGGGGGCAGCTCAGCCGCAACTCTGCTCTCTGCCCATCCCACGGGCCGCACTAGCACCTCTCTACCAGGAGCCCTGCTCATGCATGGAAGGCAGGGAAGCATCCAGGGCTGCCCAGCACTGGGCCAGGAGCGGAGGACCGAAGCCCAGGCAGGTGGAGAGCAGTGGCCAGACAAGAGATGGGCTTGGGGAGATGCAGACTGGCAGGGGTGGCAGTGCTCCACGGGTGGGTCTCCTGTGGTGAGTTGGCCCAATGCCACCGCCGGCACTCTCCAGAGCCCTGGGCTGGGCTAGCAGCACTTGGGGCTCTATGTGGTCTAGGCAGGGGAAGGGGGCAGCAACTCTGGCCGGGCTAGTGCTCGGGGAGCCCGGATGTGCCCCACGGGTACCTGGGAGGAGGTTCTGGCAGCCAAGCTGGTGTGGCTGGGCTCACTGCTCGGCTGGAGTGAGCCCAGGCTGGGCGCTGTGCATGGGCGGCAGCAGCCCGCTGGGCTCGCAGGCAGGGAACGCAGGTCGCCCATCACTGGGGCTTTGTCTCAGGCAGGCGCTGTGTGGCTTGGACCGGGGGCACTGGAAACCAAAGGGGCAGAGCAGGGCGAGCAGCTGAGGGCTGAGCAGGGCTCACACAGTGAGGGCACAGCTCAGGTTGAGGCCCGGCCTCCTCTGTCTGCCCACCCTGTACCTGTCTCCTGCACAGTGCCTGGGTGCTACCCAGTGCATCAGGCAGTCAGTGCACAGCCCCTGCCGGCAGGGGGGGCAAGGAAGGTGGGAGAGCCCTCAGCCCAAAATGGCTTCACCTTCACTCTGGCAAGGCTAGGGCCATGAATAGGCCCATCAAGTGCCCCTCTGCTGACCCAGTGCTGCCTTCCTGGAGCCCAGCCAGCTTGCCCGGGGTTGCCATGGCCTTTTGGCATCTTCTCCCAGCCTTGGGATGTGCACGGCAGGCAGGCACTTGCTGAAGGTCCCCCCCCAACCGCTAGGGCCCAGACAGGAAAGTAGGGGGGGGTTGTTAAATGATATGCACTGGGAAGCTGCATCCCAAGTCAAACCCACCCGCAGGCTGCCCCTTGTCAGGCTTGTCATGTGCGTTTTGCTGCCTCTTGGGGCTAGCTGCAAACAGGGACTGCTGAACCTGCAGCATGCTTGGACTGAGCCAGCCCAGCTCAGTTCCAGCTCGTGCTGGGTCCAGTAGCTACCCTCCTGTGGCTCTGCAGTTTAAATGGAGTAGGAGCTGGGCTGTCTGGGCGCACGGCTCTCAATACATTTAAACTGCAGAGCTGCAGCAGGGTAGCTGGGAGGTCCCGGAGGCTTCCAATGCTATCGACTAATCGTGTAGTTGATAGAAATTTTCTCAGCTACACGCTTAGCTGATTACTTGCTTCTTAACATCCTTACTCCCAGTGTTCTGAGGAGCCACCAGGCCTCCCCCCTCCCCAGTGCTCCAGGGAGATGGGGGACACAAGGTGTGCAGCCTCCCGCCGCCCCAACCCCTTCATGCCCTTCCTCAGCCAAGACCCCACACTCCCAGCCTGCTCACACACTCCCTCGGCCGAGACCCTGCACCCCCAGTCTGCTCATCCATACCACCCCAAGTCAAGACTTTGCACCCCCAGCCCCTTCCCACGCTCCTTCCATCGAGACCCCACAACCCCAGCCTGCTCCTGCACCCTCCCCTCTGGCCAGACACCTACCCCCAGCCTACTCCTGCCCCCTCTCTCCTGGCTAGACAACCTGCCCCCCGAGAGAGCAGGGTTGGTGCGCATAGCGAGCAGGGGGCCCAGCGCTCCCTAGTAGACTTTTAGAAAGGTATTTTAATATTTTCTGTATTATTTTCTTTGGGCACCTATCAGTTTGTTTACTTTGACCATACCAGTACACTAAGGAAAGATCTGCATTGAGCTGTCCACAGTGACACCCTGGGATGATACAATTTGCAAGAATGCACTTTCCTGATTTGAGAAGTTAACATAGAAACCTATACGGTATAGCATTACTTCAGATTTTCTCTCTCTGGTGAGCAAGCCCCTTTTCTTGGTGCTGACTTCTTTCAAATGCTTGACAGACTATCACATCCCCCTTGTCATTTAGCTACATTGTACAGAATTTAGAAAGAGGGACAGGTGAGGTAAGGATCTAGGTAAAAAAGACCCTCATGTAAACCTTACTCACTTTCTTTTCTGAGCATTTCTTTTCACATCTCCATTTTTTTCCACCTGGAGTTCTCCTAAGGACCTGATGGTGTATGTCTATTGCAGTTAATCTAAGGAACAATCAGCTTAGGAGTTTTATTCAAATGGTATTAATGTTTTCAAATCGGCTTCCTATTTTCCTCCTAGAAATTCTGCCAACACACTCTTCAACAGACACTAAAATAATTTGGATAGTTGATATGCAATCCAAATTTTCAGTGGAAAACTGCCAGATTCAACATCTGTGAAAAAGTGGGTAATTTTTATTATCCACAGAGAGCATGCACTCGGTCTGATATTTTCTACCTCCACACATCTCCTTCTACTGGAACTGCTTTATGGTTTTACATGACTAACGGGCTGCCAAAAACTAGTTAACCCTTTTATTGCTGGCAGAATCCACCGAGTCTTTACAGCTGTTTTAAAATAACATCTATCTAGTGGAACATTGTTAAGATAAACTTGTAACGAGAAGTACATATATCTCTTGTATGGCTCACACCTCCAATTATTACAAAGAATTTTTAATAAGTTTACTTTTGATGATTTATATTGCTCACTCTGATGGGGAACAGGACAATATCAGGAGCCTGTAAGCAAAGAGTTAACTCTGCTTTCTTTTGCCCCTCTCCTTTCTCAGAAGAGGGCCTGTGAGAACAGCTGCTGGGATGGTAGGGATAGGAAAAAGCCTTTGAGAAAGCAGGCCTCTCTGATGAGAACTGAGCTAACCCCCATGCTGGTGAGTATTTTTCATGCATTAGTTTTGCTTATGATAATGTGGAGGTCTTTTGATTTTACGGCTATAAATATTTACACTTGCTGAAAAAGACCTTTCTGGTGTTATTGCTGTTTCTTGTTTCTGCTGAGTCACCATATCTTCTTACAGACCAGTTCCGCGGCTCATTGCTATCTATTCAACTATGCTGTTCAGGTTCAGCTAAGATCCTGGTCCCCTATGTTGGCTTCTTGCTTGTTCACTCAACTTGCACCATGAAATCAGACTACAGGTCAGACCACCCTGCTCCTGCACCTTTGGGACCTGAGCGATCCTGAACAAGGGAGTTTCCGAAACAGGAGAGGTGAGGTGTTGGGCTCTCCCAGGGCTCCCCTCCTGGCCACCAGCCTGGCCAGTGCACTGCCACCAGCCCCTTGGGCAGGGCTCCAAACCAAGCTGCCTGTTCTGCTCCAACTGACAGGGCTCCCTGCCTCCCACTGGCAGAGCTCTGCTCCCTGCCCCCAGCAGCCAGCCCACTCTGGCCAGTAAGCCTCTGCACCCTCAGTTGCCAGCCCTGCTGGGCTCCCTGCCCTCAGGCCATTGGCCCTGCAGGTTGCATGCCTCCAAACTGGCTGAGCTCCCAGGGGCTGGCAACCTCTGTGGCTGAGCTCCCTGGTCCAGCAACATCTGTGGTCCTACCACTCCACAGATGTTGTCAGATCAGAGAGTCCCGGATCCCAAGAGGTTCTACCTGTAGTAATTTCAGCTTCTGGCTTATATTTAACTATATCTCTTTCAAGCAGTAGGGTTTCCATTACAAAAAGAGGAAACAAAGAAAGCAAAAAACCACAACCCACCATGACAAAGCGAAGAACAATTACAGAAACATTTCTATTAATTTTTTTAAAATGCACAATTTTCAGACATGATGTGCTTGTTGTGGTCCTTTTAAACAAATGTAATAAATATTCAACTGGCTGTCTTAGGTGCATGAAAGAAGCTGATTTCCTAGAGGACCTGAAGCACTGAAAAGGTTCATTTCATTTGGTGAAAAAAAACCTACTAAAGTTTACTTGACAAGTGTGCATATGTATTTCAGTACAAAAAGCAGGTCAGGTTCCTCACACGCACACAATGAATGGGAATGGGTGAAGATGATCATGGTAATGGAACAGTCTCTCTGCAGGTACCAGAGGAAGGGATAATATTGGGCATTTAAAAAAAAAATTCCAGCACCTTCCATTTTTTTTTAATTCTCTAATTTACACCAAATTAAAGATGGGTAAGTGGAGTCCCATGCTTTCAATCAAATTCACATGCTGGATCTCAATGCCAAGGGAGTAACCTCATTACCTGATCTTTGCTATGGAATTCTTTTCAAATGCTACTTGTCTGCTACACAAATGAGTAGCACAGATTTGATCCACTGAGGGATTGGTAGCATTAAGTGCAACACTTACATCAGAGCATCAGATAGTTTCTCTCTCAGTCTTAGAATATTGAAACAAATCTCCGACAGAAGTTAGGGTCGGAGAAGAGTCCCCAAGTGCTTTAACTACAGTAGGCATTTTAACCAATGTGTCTTTTTTGTGGCACTTGTAATTTTGTCCTCCCATACTCCATCCCATCTTTTTGTTTTGTTCTTAATACTCTTTTCCTTGCAGTTTTATTTTGACCTTAGACTGCTAACTCTTTCAAATCAAGGGCCTGTCATTTGGACTGACTTAGTTAGGTGCCTTTTATCATCACCAATTTAGACAGGTAAACTCAGGAATAAAGAGGTTAAGGCACACAATGATGCAGCAGCAAAGCTGAAAATAGAACTCAGGAGTTCAGACTGCCCGTCTACTGATGTACTTTAATAATTAATACTAGCCAACCAAAAAACAAAAAGAACTACAGTAAAACTCCAATAGTCCGGAATCCAATAGTCCAGCACTCCTGATAGTCCGGCATCAAAATGGCAAGAACCTAGTAAGTGAGCTTCGGCCAAAAATGAGTCACAAGGTAACAGCGGCAGCAGCTGAACTGAGCAAAAAGGGTAAAAAGGCTTAAAAAACTAAAACATTACAGTATACTGTATACAGTATGTACAATAAAAAGGGTTAAGAACACTTTATATACAGTATATAATGTATACAGTATATACATAACCATCTTATAGTACCTCCTGATAGTCCGGCATATCTGATAATCCGGCACCACCTAGGTCCCATAGGTTCCGGATTACCGGAAGTCTACTGTAATATGTCCTGAGGTATTATTTGTTTGAGGGTACACTGAAGAGAGTGGGAAATAGGTAAAAAAAATAGCTGACATTACCTACATTCCCTCTAAGCTGCGCAGATACCTAATAAGCCCCACACTGGTTCAAGGCCACTGCAGAGAGATGTCCCTCCCCCAGCTGAGAGAGCCAACAGGATTGCAGGGTGGGCCCCTGGGCAATGTGGGGCAGGGGAAGGGGTGCCAGCTCTGTACTCCTGGGAGGGGTGGGGATTCAGGTGGAAGGGGAAGGACAGGGCAGCCAGCCCCCAGTACCACCTGAATGACATGGCAGTCCCCCACCCCACCCCCGACCTCTCATAGCCAGCTGGAGCACGCAGCATGGCACTCCCACGGCAATTGTAAAGGGCCCTTTAGCATCACCAGGCCCCAGGGCAACAGTAGCTGTGGCCAGAGCCCCCGGGGCCTTTAGAATTGCTCTCTTTGCCCTCAGCCCAGAGCACTACCTCTGCCTGCCAGACCCTGCACTAAGCTGCTACAGCCAGTGAAGAGAGACCCGTCCCCCTGCACAGAGCTGCCACAGCCAGGGGAGAGACGCCCTCCTCCAGCCCGAGCACTGAGCTGCTGCAGTTCGGGGAGAGGAGCCTTCTACCACCAACAACCCCAACATGGACTTGCTGTAGCCAGGAAAGAAATGCCCCTCCCCCAGGCCAACTCAGCCCCCAGGCACTCCAGTGCTGGCACCAGCAGAGTGGCACTGCTGCGCACCTGGCCCACAGCTGCTGCTGTGAGAGAGGGCTGTGGGGAAGCCTTCTCTCCCCAGGGAGCTCCTAGCTGAAACGCCTCGTCTCCAGCCCAACCCCAGAGTCACATCCAAAGCCTTAGCCCTCACCCCCCAGCCTCCCCTGTTCCCTAGCCCTCTGCAGGAGTCCTGAGGCCCCTCCCACATCTCAGGCCCCTCGCACCCATCCCTGCCCCAGATCATCTATGTGCAGAATGAATTTTGTTGGAGGTGATGAGCGTCACATCTTCATGTTGGCGCACAAAACAAAATTCATTGCACGCATGGACATAAAAACAGTAGTGGGAACACTGGACATCGCTGACAACTTATCTAAGAGCAGAAGCTAAAACCTGCACCACAGTTGAGCACAGTTTGTTCCCTAAAAGAGGGCTTTAAGAGCATATCCAAAAGTCTGACGGGAAAATAAAAAGATCTGGTGAATTTCAAACCTGTGAGTGAATGGAAAAGTAGGAAAATGTTATCATAGCATCCCAGGCAGTGTCAGGTGTGCAATCTGGGGGGGAAAAAAACATATCTGAAGAGCAAAGAGCATATGGAACACAAAAGACCCCATGAAATAAAACATGTTTCAGTGAGTATAAAAATAAAAGAGGGTGTTAATTTTCCTATACAGTGACACACTTTCTCTTCTTGGGTGTGAAATGCTGTGGCTGAAGTACAACTGCCAAAATTAGTTTCTTGTTAAAAAAAAGAAAGAAAGAAAAGGTTAAAACGTAAAGTATTTAAACCTGCATGTTTTAAAGCCTTCTGCATTTACAGATGGCCACTTCCTACCCTAAGGCACTGTAATGTCATCCAGCAGCCTGCTTCTTGGCTATCTTCAGTCGTGTATAGTAGTCCTACAACTTTAGGGCCATATCTGCCTTCTACTACGTCAGTGATAAAACTCAGATTGACCTGCAAAGGGAAAACATAAGAATGTCTATACTGGGTCAGACTAAAAGTCCATCTAGTCCAGTATCCTGTCTTCTGACAGTGGCCAATGCCAGGTACCCCAGAAGGAATGAACAGAATAGATAATCATCAAGTGATCCCTCTCCTGTCTCCCATTTCCAGCCTCTGACAAACAGAGGTTAGGGACCCCATTCCTACCCATCCTGGCTAGTAAGTATTGATGGCCCTAACATCCATAAATTTATCTAGTTATTTTTTGAACCCTGTTAAAATCCTGGTCTTCACAACATCCTCTGGCAAAAAAAGAAAGAATCAGTCTTTCATACAAAAGATCCTACAGAATATTCAGTCCATACCTAATTCATCGCATGGTGAGATTCCTTATTCCCTTCTGTTGCATTTGGAAAAGGAGCGCTTCCAAATTACTCTGAAATAGTCATTATGTTTTAGCATTATCCTGCAATAAGTTTTCTGCTCTAATATCAGATTCCTCCTCCTGTACACTAGTGTTACAATTAAAGAATAGGAATGATCAAGTACTAACTTGACCCAAATCTTCAAGCAAAACACCAAATCTTCCAGCCCAAACCTTTTTGGAAACTGATAACATAAGCATGATTTATTATCACTTTTTAATTATGCATATTTCTTTACTGGGTTCCTGTTGGAACCAGGTCCAGGAGTTCTGAAATGCTGCAAGAAAACCTGTTGTATTTCTAGCCTGATTAGAAACTTTCCAGAATCTAGTGCTCTTCAGAATGCCAGGATTATTTTGGAGAGGCAAGAAGTTCAGGGAGTCTGGATCAAGCTCAGTTAGGATTCTATTTGGCGGGGACATCACAGGACACATGATGGGCCAAAGGAAGAAGGTGAGGAAAGGCGCTAGTGCTAGCAACAGTGAGAGCAATACCAGAGTAAGGGAAAGGTAGCCCTCCAGATGGAATATAAGACCATTCAAATACGGACTGAAGTAAATTGGCAAAGCTGCCCGAGACTAATAAAAGGCACTTTTGCTTGGAATCACAGCAATAAGTAGTACCTTCAAAGGGCTACTGAGTTGTTATCATGCAAACATATCAAGTCTTCGCTAGGGATGTGAAGGACTAGCAGATGCTTATCGGATAGTTGACAGGTTATGGACTAGTCATCCCCCCCACTTGCTGCCTCTATCAGAAAGAGGCAGCAAGGGGGGGGAAGGAGAAGGGGATACTTCAAAGCAGCAGCGCTGCATGGAGCCTGGAGCCAGACCCAGGGCTCCACACAGTGCTGCCGCTTTAAAACACTGCATGCAGCGCGGGGACAGCTGCGGTATCCCCAGGCTGCACGTGGCATTTCAAAGCAGCAGCGCCGTAGAGCCCGGGATCAGCTGGGGACTCCCGGACTAGCCCCAGGCTCCGGTTTGAAATGCTATGTGGAGCCTGACCCTGGGCTCTCTGTGGCATTTCAAAGCGGCAGTGCCGCATGGAGCCCAAGGTCAACAGGGGAGTCCCCAGCTGACCCCGGGCCCACGTGGCACTTTCACCCTTGAAGTGTAGCAACAGTCCTAGTGCTGTTGCTACACTTTAAAGGCCGAGGTGCTCTATCGACTAGCCAAATAGTCGATGCAAAATGCATCGACTGTTCAATTAGTCAATTACTCAAAATTTAAATCCCTAGTCTTCAACTTAGAAATAAAATCACAAAATATAGAGCATAGGGAATTAGCATCCTAACTTGGATATATTAATTTTTCCAAAGAGATTGATACTTTAACAATACTTTCCTATTGCAAAAGGTTAATCTTGAGTTTATCCACTTCAGCCATCAAAATATATTCTGCTTCAATATCAACCTTTTTCTTTAATCCTTCAGAGAATATATCCCTATGATTACAGTTGCCTCTTTGATAAACTTGTAAATCCTACAGGTAAACAACTTTGGAATGTGGGCATAGTACTAAAGTATTTGTCACAAATTGACATTGTTAAGTGTCATATTAAACAACCATCAACAGAGTTAGCCAAGGCCTCAGGAGAGTCTGAATTCAGACACAAAGGATCACTGAACTGTTTGGATCCAAAAGACTTGCACAGACACTTTGAAGCTCTTTCTAGGTGTAGAATTATTACGGGTTAATTGCTTCACTGTTTTCAATTCATTAACAGAATATGTGCAGTTCAGATGCCTCAATAATGGACACACTATAAAAACCTAGATAAAGTGGACTTTATGTTTCTACCATTTTGAGAGCCTACAATTTAATATTCCTGGATAAGGACTAACGTTCCCTCTAATCTTTTCCATCTATGGGTGGATTTTTTCCATCCACATATGGAATACATTTTAATGTTCACTCAGGCATGTGCAAATGTGCACCACCAGTAGAAACAAAAAAATTTTAGCTTCAGGCGCTCTACTAATCAGCTAGGTGGTATGTGAATCTCTCCCATTCAGCCGCAGAAGTGCACACCTTACAGGAAACACTGTTGGGGACCATCCATTGAATTCTCTAGAAACTGTGGTGTTTCAAAATAGAAATTTTTAATGGTGCCCACAGTAGTTAGGTAGATTTGAAGGCAGTTCATACACAGCTTTTATGTTTACATCCTTCTAAGAGTGGACCCTTTCATAGAAAGTTTCATTACTTCTTGCCTACTTGGATGTGTTTCTACCCATAAAAGCTGTGCATAGGATAACTCTGTTTAATATGAAGCAAAAGTTCATGGGTTTTTTCCACTGTAATATGCAAGAGCCAAATATATGAAGAAATTGGAATTAAAATATCAATAAAATTGCATTTTATTACAAGTTTGTTCTATAACTCATACAAGAAAATAAGGTAACGAAACAGTAGTGCAGCCGGTCCCCGAGTTACGAACGCATTACGGACCAAACGCTTGGCCGTAACTCGGAATGGTCGTAACTCAGAACCCATTGAGTTACATTGAGACCGCGCAGTTTGTAAGTGCAGATCGCGTTCATAACTTGGAGCCAGCATTTACGACCACTTTGGTCGTAAGTGCGGATGGTCGTAAGTCGAGGTGGCTGTATTGGACGGTTAGGCATATATACCCTTAACTTCACCCATTAACTTTAAATCATTAGGTTGTGACTTAAAAAAACAAACAATGGGTATTTAAGAATAATTTGCACCCTCTCTATCAACTTCATGTAACATGAACACTAATTGACTTTCCCCCCCTTTTTCCCTTCCTTCTCTCTTCCCTCACCTGCCTCCCCCGCCATTCCCTATTTATTTTGGAACTGGACCTTTAATAATTCCATTCATCTGAAGAAGTGGGCTGTGCCCACAAAAGCTCATGGATACTATCTACATGTTTTGTTAGTCTTTAAGGTGCTGCTAGACTATTAGTTGTTTTTTGAGTTTTTCCAGTTACAGACTAACTCAGCTACCCCTCTGAAGCTTTTAAATACATGATCACACTTCATATCTAAAATTACTGCATCATCCATTTCCCCCTACTAACTTCTGTGTGTAGCAGCTTGCAATACTTTTTACTTACATTAATTTCATTGTCATAATAATCAGCCGTGTACACATAGTTTTAGTGACACAGACCCAAATTTCACTAGCTGACCTCATGAATGGATCCTTATTTCCACATCACAGTCTTCAGTGATGTTTCACATGAGCTATATTTTAATATAGATCTACAACTAGATCTTTGTATGTAGCGTCTGTATCTCAGTGTGTCTAATTATTACTTGAGACACAATGATATACAGAGTAAGGATGTTAAGAGGCGGGTAATTCACTAATCGTGTAGTCAATACAATTTAATACAGAGGCAGCAAGGGAAGGGAGGAAGCAAGTAGTCGACTCGACTTCCTGATAAGCTTGGGCTTATTGAGTAGGCGACTACTCGCTTACAACCCTAATACAGAGTACATGAAGTATGGAAAATAATAGCAAGCAACCACTGAATACTTTAGTTAGGGTGTAGCAGATTGTACACATTCATAAAACTGTCATTATATGCACTGAAGACATCACCTTCACTTATGAATGATATGCCAAACATAAAGAACTGTAAGTCAAACATAGAAAGGTTTGTTTGTGGAGTCACCTGAGTTTAGTTGGCAGAGCTTTCCCATGAGAATGTTGGGGATAGTTACTATTCCCTACCAAATTATCTTTTTATAGGCAGGTCTCTATTCTAAGAACTGTGAAGTAGCCTCTGTTGGTGCACAAATAATAAAGTATCGCACTTCCCCTCTAAAGACACTGAGCAAAACAACATGCAACCTTAATGTCACTTCCATTTTCTAATTATGCGTCACATCTGTATTCCTTCTCACAATATAAATCTTATATTATAGATATTTTATAGTTATACGATAACTTTCACCCCAAGCTGGTCCTTAGCTAGGCATCAGCAGTAAAACACCCACCTGAAATGTGGCACAAGCTCTTTAAATGAGACCTATGGGGGACCTTGATTTTACATTTTGGCTACATCTACACGAGTTTTCGCTGCAAAAATATGCTAATGAGGGATCATTTGCATGAGTCGTGATCTAAACCCCTTTTCCCACAAGATCCTTATGCCCCAAAAAAGGAGGTCTACCGATCTTGCAGAAAAAGGGTTTTTTGCGCAAAAAGAAAAGGTCCACACTGCTTGTTTTTGCGCTAAAACCAGTAGTGCAAAAATGGATCGGCAGAAAATATGTAAATTAGATCATGACTCATGCAAATGAGTCCCTCATTAGCATAGTTTTGTAGAGAAAACTCGTAGTGTAGACATAGCCTTCATGTGAAAAAACAAGCTCTCTCTAATATTGTACTGGGAGATACATTTGGTTAAAAAACTACTCAATTATGGATTCCATTTCCTGTGAGTTCTTGGAAATCTCTTATTGAAGTAACTTAGTCTGCAATATATGATGAGATCCTGGGCTGGCCCACAACATTTTGGCACCTGAGGCAGGGAGCTCAAATGATGCCCCCATGCCCTCTCGCTTGGGCCAAAACTTTGAAAGGTCTCAATTCTGCCTCCTTTCTGTTCTACTCCTCTCATGGCACTCCACCATCTCTGTGCATCTAGAGCAGAGAGAATACATATACACCAGCAGCAGACACAATTTTCTACACTCTGGGTCCTATTGATGGCCCCCCACAGTCTGGTACCTGAGGAGGCCTCAGTTCGCCTCATGGCAAGGCCAGCCCTGATGAGATTGAAGCATTAGGTAATGTATGATAGTATATACTTCTCAAGTAGAATCTATGGGCCTGATTCTGATCTGTTACTAATTTTACACTTGTGAGTTCCACTGAATTCAGTGGATTTACTTCTCGGGTACCAAAAGCAGAATTGTGCCTTACATCTGTTATTTAGCTGCACAGTAACCTGCATCCCTATAAATAAATAATACCAAATTCTAACAATACTAAACCAGAGTTTCTCAAATGCCAGGACAGAGAACCTTCACTCCTCTTCTGTACCCGTGAAAATTTGTTCTAGACACACACACAGGGAAAGATATACAACTACTCTGGCCTTGACAAATGCAGTCTTGCCCCACTCATGCCCATTCAAAATGCTACTGCAAAGATAATTCTCCTAGCTTGTCACTTTGACCAAGTCATCCCTTTCTTTTCTGTCCTTCACTGATTTCCCCTTCTCTGCTGCTTCAAACATAAGCTGTTTATCTTCACTCTCAAGTCCCTTCGCAGCCTATCCCCAATATTGTACATATCATCTCTCGTTTACTACCAAGATGTCAACTCCTGTTTCCAATTGGCCACTGAAGCAAGCCTCCATTGACCTCCTGTTATATTTCAAAACACACATTTTTGTGTTTTCCTCCATACTGTCCTTCTCATTTAAGAGGTACTCCCCACATACCATCTCAAAGCTACCCAATTATGCTCCTTCATGCTACACCTATGCCAGTCGCACTCAATCTTTCCTGACTACTGTTCTCCTTTCAAGAGTCTGATTTATCTGGCATACCTTCAAGTTACAACTCACTTAAAAACTACTTGCTTACAAAATCAGACATAAAAATACAGAAGTTTCACAGCACACCATTACTGAAAAACAGCTCTCTCATTTTTGCCATATACAGGTTGTAACTCTCTTAACTGGGATTCTCTGGCCTGGCAACATCCATGGTCCGGTATGGTGGAGGGCCAGTGGTAAGGATCCCTGCAGGGGGGCAAGGCAGTGGGCTGCCCGCAGAGAGCTGATGGCAGGGCTGTCCAGTGCGGGGCAGCAGGTCTGCCCAGTGGGGTTGGAAGACAAGTGTGTGGCTGCCTGGTAGGACTGGGATCCACAGTAGCTTGGTGTGGGGAGGGGGGGCTGCTTGGCGGGGCAGAGATGCACAGCGCATGACTGCCCGGAGCCCCAGCAGCAATGGCTGCCTAACGGGGTTGGCAGGGTAGTGGAGCCAGCAGGAGGTGATGCGATGGCCAGGAGGCCAGTGGGCTGGGTGGGGGGGCCTGGCAGCAGGTTGTCCAGAAATGACCTCCCTGGGTCTAGCAAAATCCCTCATCTGGGACTGATCAGGTGCCGAGGGTGCCAGACCTGGGAGGTCCAACCTGTAATTATAAATATTTATTGTACAGGTTGGACTTCCCTGGTCCGGAACCCTTGGCACCTGACCAAATCCAAAGGAGAGAATTTGATGGACTAGGAGGTCTCCTATCACTAACGCCCTCCCCGGCCCCAGCATGCCACTGGCTCCGCTTCCACCCCAGCCGCCTCCCTCCCCTACCTCTGGCCTGCTAGCCCTGGTAGGGCAGCTGGACTCCAGCCCCATACTTCCAGCCCCGGCTACTGCTGCCAGCCTGAGCCCCTTGAAATCACTGGGCCCTGGGTCAACTGTCTACTTTGCCCCCTCCCCTGTCAGCCTGCATATGCACATTGCTGGGTAAGAGCCACTGGTCTATACGACGAGTTAGACTGAGAGATTCCCCTGTTCGTGTACGGTTAGAACTTGCGCAAGTATAAATAGCAGTACAGCCACAGTTGCGGCAGCGGAGGCAATGGCTTAGCTATGCCAAGTACATATGTGCTTGAAACCAATGGGTCCATACTTGGCACCAAAGCTCGTATCTTACAAAACTGGGCAATATTACAATAGCTTCATTTGAAAACTGTGGCAGACATATGGCACAATCTGTGGAATCAGGAAGTACCTAATGCTTTGCCTTTCATCAGATACTATGCAATATAATATTTAGTGCAAACAGCCCCTTGCCCTCACAGTAACAGTTCTGTCTTCTGTCTTGACATGTCAGCTTTTAAATAAAAGCAAAGATTTTTCTTCACCCAGGATAAGGATAGAATAATTGACATGCTTTTTTTCCCTACTGAGTCTGGAATGCTTTAGCTCAGTCAGGTGTGTCTCCTAGATAAATGCTATCTGTGTTTCATATCTTTGAAGCATTGTTTGAAAAGTACTTCATCTGGGTGTGTGCGAGTAAATTTCACATTCCACGACAGAATCTTAAATCTATTTACTGCCAATCTGGATGATTAATAAGGCAGTGAAAACAAAATGTCATCTCTCAGCCAAATACAAGAATAGTTCATATTATCCCTTCTCTGTGGTTATTGAGCCATACGTTCTTTGATGTGCTGGAAAAGAAGTACTTTTGTTTTATGCCGGGGCAATGAACATAAGTCAAAACTGGCTACAAATTAAAAATATTTCTCTTACAGATGAGTGTGCAACTCTTACTAACTTTAATGGAAGTTGCATGGGTGTGTCCAAGAAAAAATCCGCCCTCAGGCTTTTATTGCCCTGTACATTTAAAGGACTTATGTAAATAATTTGTTTGCTTGTTTAAAAAAAAAGAAAGCAAAAGGAAGTCCATGGGCATGATGTTTGTAAATCAAATTTTAGCTCACTGGCCAAAAGCCAGCAATGTAAACCTTTGTAAAGTGCTTTAAGATCTCTGGATGAAAAGCACTGCATAAGAAACAGGTATTAAATCCTGGAAGAATGAGCTCAATCTTCGTCTGCTTAAAACCCAATTTAGCAAAATACTTGACTTCAATGGAACTGAAGCACATGCTTCAGTGCTTTGTTGAATCAGTGCCTTACTACTGTCATAATAAAATACAAGAAGATAAAGTTAGTATTTTTCATGCACTAGGATATTAATTACCTAGGAATTTTACTGGTAGAAAGAGGAAGGAAAGAAATCACAATAGATGGGTGAATTTGGACATTTGTTTACAAGTGACCATTATGTCTCAGCATCCTGCAAATGCTTTCCCAGTTTTTCTTTCTTTCAGACTCCACAGCACCTTTGTTTCTCTCAGTTTCTCCTCCTCCCTCCTCCTCCCTCCTTTCCCCTCACTCTCTCTTGGTGGCCATTAACTACGCTGACAGTTTGACAGGCTGAAATAAGGAAATAAAACACTTAAACATTGTTTCCTGATGTATGCATTCATCTCTTCTGCCAAACACAGATATTGAGGAGATACTTCACTCCTCCTGTCAGCTCACTAAATTATACCCCAGCTCGCATAGCAACAACTCTCAGGTCTTTCACATTCTGTTGATCTGTCTTCCTATTAGAAGGCCATACAAGTGCCATTTCCTTGTCTTCATTGGAAGCCTCCTATATTTATACTTTTAATATCACATTTTCATATGCCTAGGGTTGGGCTTTTGTTAAAAACAGGCTATCAGACTTCTATTTAATACAGTCAGAATTCTCAACAACGTGACAACTCTTCTTCTCACTCGAATTAAAAAAATACCCCACACACTTCAGAACTAAAATAATGAAACTGATTGAATTAAACCTTGTGTGGTTCTGATAACTGACTGCATTAGCTGAAATCAACTTGCTTTGACCATGTTTATTAAAATTTAACATTGGAAATCGTGTTTTTATTAAAAATTGCTGGTTGACAGAAAACATGCTTTTGAAGGCTAGAGGCATCCTATGCTCTCTACATAACCGTGCTTACAGCATTAGCTGATAGCAGACAATGTTTTAGGACTCCTACCGGGAAATCTGCAATGTTGCTGTCACTGCTCATTACCTCCAGAGGGTGTTGCTGTGAACAAACCTATGGGAGCAAGGGTGAGGAAAGATGTTGGAGAACTTGTAACAGGTTTCATGTCCTGAAAGTTTGCTGTATAGATGTAATTGGGAAGAAAAAGTCTGGCTGGAAAACAAATCAGTAGATTTTATCTTGTCACTTTGTTTCTCCACTTTCCTGTTCTAAATTAATAAGACAAAGACATGTTTTGTTCTCTCTCCACTGTCCCACAAGAAGACTGGATGCAGAACAAAACTGATCACTAATTAATTCTGACAGATCCCCCTGAGTAATACTGATTGCCGAAGTGGCACCAACAAGGAAATGCCCACACACACTCCCGTGAACCAATCACCATCACATGACAGTAACATACCCACAGAGTTTTCTTTTCTGTCCACATTTTCTTATTTCCTAAAGGGTTGAATTGTAGAAAGTCAGATACACAATATTCAAACTGGTGACATACTCTCACTATTGAACACTGACATTCTGAAGCAAACAGTGATGTTTCCATTATCCAGACCTGCTGCAACATTTGCTGTGAAGCTTTTTTTGTGTCTCATTTGTTTGCAATGAATCAAGTTCCTACCTATCACCCTGAGGTACTCACGTAGTGCCTGGTAACTTCAGAGCTCGTGACTCATGAGATGTATCAATAATTCACCCATTCCAAAATATGATTATTTTCACTCTAAGGTTACTTTGATCTCTTTCCATATTTTTGTTTATTTCAATGATCACTTATCACACCCCAAGAAACTTTCCTGGAAGTATCTTGACAATTCCACTGATCTGTAGATTTAATCAGCAGCATCATGAAAAAAAATAAACCAACAACGTGTATACCAGGGAACGGCTGCATTTCTGATGTCGCTGAGATTCTGTTCTTACTAAAAGAAACAAATGTTTGAGAGAGAGTTTGCTCTTAGGAACATAGAAAATTCAGATTCAATCACTCTGAAAAGCCAGGAGAGACTGTTTGAGTGGAAAAGTAATCCACTGAATCATCCAGGGATGGCAAGAGCTCTGCTATCCTCTCTACCACCTAATACTGATTGTCTAAGGAGTAGCACTGACATTGGTGGCACATATTAATTTAGCCATTCCAAGAAAGGTACTCATAACAGCTGCAGTGTAATATATGCCACAATTTAACTGGAAGGGCTTGAATTCATGTGTGAAAGTGAAAGAAAACATCAATAAAGAAAGAGGAAACATATGTTCCTTACTACTTCCTCTATACAAGCCTATCATGGGATAATCAAACAGAGATAGTTAATTCTTTAGTTAGGGTATGTGCATCACATCCTAAAAAATGCTGAACTTTAATCTTATTTCTCTAGTGGGGAAAAACTGAAAGGCTCCCTTGTATGCTGCTATTAGGGAACAACATGCTATTGAAGGTGACATTTTTCAGAGATATGGAAACAATCTTTTGTCCAGTTGTGATCATTAAAAATTATGCATTGTGTACCGGTTAAATTAACAAAGATGTCTTCCCTCCTAATGTAGGAAGAAACATCCAGGATCATTTAAAATTCCTACGCCACACACCTCCCAAGTTCATGGGCATTCCTGCCTTTCACCTTATGGGTATGTCTACATTGCAGAGAAAATCCTGCAGTGCTGCTGTCAAAGCTTGGGTCAATTGATTCAAGTTGTGGGGCTAAAAATAGTAGCCTAGACAGACTTTCAGGTCTCAGGCTGGAACTTGGGCTCTGAAACCCAGTGAGTGGGGAAGGTCTCTGACCAATCTGGAATGTCTCCATTGATGTTTTTAGCCCAGGAGCCCACATCGACTGACCTGGGCTCTGAGATTTGGAGTGATGGTTTTTTCTTTCCAGTCTAAACATATCCTGATATTCTGTTTTGCAGTGATTTTCCAGGTACCATGTCGAGAGGCGTCAAAACTTTGAAAGTGACTTTGACTAAAGTGTCCAATCACCAAGAGTTTACCTACAGTGACTTAACCTCCTGCCAATGCCCAGGAAACAAAAATATTACAATACAATTTAAAAATGAAATCCAAATATATAAAATATTAAAATAGTTAAATATACATGAAAATACATGCATCATGGATGGGTGTATGATCGCTGTGCCACTTGTTTTTACCTTATTTTAATGTCTGACTACAAATATGGCAAACACTTGGATCACATATACACTGAAATAAGTTGTCTCTGCAGGTTGCAAAGATGACATTTCTTGGGTGCATCAGGATCTGGATTCGCTTTCCATAGTAGATGTATTATTTTCTTATTATTTTATATTTAAATTTATATAATGTAGATTTTTATCTCAAATGATAGAAAGAAATTGTTGGTTGGGGGAAAACAATCAGTCACTAGGAAATCACAAAGGAAAACAACAGTTTTCAAATTCTCATCTTAGGCAGCTGCATTCAGAGGCAAACAAATCAGATAGAACAAATCTTCTACCATCTGTAAGTTAATTAACCTGACCTCAATAATGAACAATTGCTATTACAGTGTTCCAAAGGCAATGCAAGAGCATAAAACATGGGTCACAGTTTGAAGGTGCAGAGCAGCAAAGAACTCTTTGCCATATATATAAAATATACTTTGCTACTCAGTACGAAGCATGATTTGTGAGAAGATTACAGTTGACCATAATAGGTGACCTTTTGCAAAGTCACCTATTGGCATGATTCAAGCCCAACTAGAAAGGTGAATAAAAGCACTGCACTTAGAAAGCTACTGGGCACTTTTTCCCTTGACCAAAACGCATTGCAACGAACATATAAAAAGCCAAAAAAACTTTAGAACTCTTTGACTATACGAGATAAGAAAATATTTCTGCATTACATTAGTATTAACAAACAGAAAAGATCAAATAAAGAAATTTAGAATAATTAGGACATATCTAGACTTTCTTAGCTTGATCACTGATTGTTTCAATCTGACCATGTTCACTAGAAAATTACTTCAATATTCATTTAAAAGATAACCACAGTCTGCAAAAATGATATGATATCCAATAGGTCATGGCATTTTCTTTTATTTCCCACTCCCTAAAAACAGGATCAAAGTCAGCCTGATATTAGAGCCCGGGTTTTAACCTTAATGACACCTTTCATAGGTCATAGCCTATGTAGGTAGGTATAGGAAAATTGGTCCTATAAACTCCAAACACAGAGGCCCCTACCTCTGAAGGAAGCTGAAGGAAGTTTCTGTTCATAGCAAGGAACCTTATGTATAGAGCTGTTTCTCCTTTGCACCCCATTCCAGGGAAAAAAATTGATTAAAATAAATAAATAAATAAATTTGGCCAAAAAAAATGAAAACCCAAAATTGTAGGTCAAAATAAAAGTAAATTAAGCAACAAGCTGGCCCTAATAGATCCTGGGAGCTGTAGTCTAGATGGGAACTCCACCATAAAGCAGAACTGAGGCATGAGGCTATGAACTATTACTGCTAAGAGGCTCTTCAGCAACGTTTCTAATTCTAAACTTTTCAATTTTCAGATAAAAAAAAGTAAAACACTTCTCTTTTTTTGCTTTTGCATGTTCAATTTTTTGTAAGTTCAAATTTTTCAATGAATTTTTTTGCATAGGTGAAAACTCAATTTTCCAACCCAAAAATCCAGTTTTGATGGAATTTTGTTTAGCTCACCACCACACTTACATCATTTTTCAGCTGCAACAACCAACAGAGGACAGCATGATTGTTCCAATTCATAATAATACCACAAGTTTTGTGATGTGTAATGTTTTTCTTAATCACAGCTGAATTTCTGTGACTGGTTGAGAAACTCAACTTTCATTGTTTTTAATATATATTTCTAGCCCTCACCATTAAAGGGGGAAAGCTTATAAACTTGAAAGAAGTTCTCCTCAAAGGCTTAAATGCCAAAAAGCAAATAGAACAACTCCCGCCCGCCCCCACCCCACAAAAAGTACAGGTTGAACTTTTCTAGTCTGGCACTCTCAGGACTTGACTGGTGCTGAATCAGACCACGGGAGGTCAATATTGTCTAGCAGCATTACCAACACTTCCACTGCTTACTGAGCTAAATAACAGCACAAAACACTGAGAGCCAGACTGGTGGCTGTAAGCAAACTTTATGGGACCACGGGAAACTTGGCGACACCCATGATAAGAGGACATCCAGCTAACTAAAATCATGCCGGACCATGGATGTCGCTAGACTAGAGAATGACGGACTAGAGACATTCAACCTGTATTACATTTTATAAAGTCATGATTTTTAAGCCCATCTCAGAAGTTTTTTTTAAGGCCTGACTCCTGAATGCTTCAGACTGGCAATACTGCGCACAATGCCTGATTTCACTTCCACTGAAGTCATTGTCAAAAAAACATTGATATTGAGTCAAACTGAAGGAGAACACAGCTGAATGGCATACTGGAATCTTTCCAAGCTATTCTTCTGTGCTCCGAAACCAAGGCTTTCAAACAAAAATAGGTCTATAATCTGCAAAGATAACTTTGAGAATGTGAACCAAGTGTAATTGATGGAGATATGCCTACCTGAGTTTACAGGAAATTGAAACAATAGCTCAGAATGTGAATCACCACATTTATTACAATGAGAATTGACTCATACACCAATGACAATAGTTAACAATGCTTGAAATATAAAGTATTTCACTGCTCATCAGAGCATATCAGACCTTGTCCACATGAGAAAATAGCACTGATTTAACTGAAT
Source organism: Rafetus swinhoei (assembly GCA_019425775.1). Taxonomy (NCBI): domain Eukaryota; kingdom Metazoa; phylum Chordata; order Testudines; family Trionychidae; genus Rafetus; species Rafetus swinhoei. Next base: position 232,762,589 of record CM033437.1, read on the forward strand.
TGCTTTTTTAAGAAACAGATGTACTCAAATCACTAGGGGGTATGTCTACACAACACATACCATGTTGCTAAAAGTCAGGCAGCGTAAACACGGTTTGTTGTCACTTTTGCGTGACAAAAAGTTTCCACTCCCAAGGGCATTTGTATTTACAGGTACTTGCCATGTGGCAAAGCTTTTGTGGCTCAGAGGGGCAGGGGTTAAGCACTCATGAATGACAAAAGCTTTGTCACTCAATTGTCAGTACAGACAATGCTTAAATGGGACCCTTCTATTTTATTTTAAATTGACATAGAGCCTTTAAAAACCAAAATAAGAATGTCCACACACAATAATTGCATCAATTTAAATAAATTAGTTTCTAAACACATTTAGAGCGTGATTACACAAAGTTTTTGCACCATAATTAATTCAAGATAACCCTCTAATATGGATGACGTGATATCACTATAAAGGGTTTATATCAGTAAAGTTTGTTCCTGTAATAAATGCATGCTAAGCGGATACAGGCCAGGTTTATACTGCCACAAAAGCATCCACATATGAAGTTGCACTGGTTACACTAAATTGGTATAAAAAAATAAATCACATTTTGCGGCATAGTCTGCACTACAAAGTTAGATCCATGGAAGCTGCCTGGCACCAGCCAGGATGTGCGCAGTCAGCACTTAAATTTGTCACCCACTGATGTAAACACCCTATAATAATATTATTCCCAAGCAACCTTGAATCATGTTTGATGTACTGAGGTCAATACAGTCCAAGTGTAGATGCTGCATTACCTACGTTAGGATAGCAGCAGCTACCCCACAATAATTGATACTCGCTGCTCTGGTCACAATTGCGAAATCCTCTGCCCAGGGATCATTGAGACCAGAAGACCCTAACTCCAGCAAACACCTTCTTTTAAAACTCAATGAATTTTTGAAATGCTCTTTCCTGATTGTCCAGCTTCCGGAGCACGCCTAGTAGCTCCCCCCTGTTGCATGCAACTGCCTGGTTGGCCCTGCCCACTACAATCTGCAAATGCACTCTGGCCTGGAGTAGACAGGAATATAAGATCTCCCGGGCTTGTGGGGGGGAAAGAGGCCATGGCAGGCACCTCTATGGATCAGCTGTAGACATGTGGACAGCTGCAAGCAGTTTGCATCAGGCATGCTGTACTTAGTGGAGACCCCACAACAACCCACACGCCACCTCTGAGGAACCCAAACACTAGGCCCTGCCACAAACAGTAAGCACAAGGAGGAAAAGAGGAGGATGACGGGGTCATACGAGCATGGTGGGAAAAATCAAGCTATGCCAGGACCTATCTAATATTCCACCACTGTCCAGCCAGTTTCACCAGTCAAGCATGGGTGAGCCCTACGCAGGGGAAGGAACCCCAGGTAAGAATGTAAATCTATTTCCCATGACAGTGATGGCAGTCCCAACTTAGCAGGACACAGCTACTGACTTTTCATTTTATTTATTCACACTAGAAAAAGTAGCAGTGCACTAGAAGAAGTAGCAATGAGAGGTAAGGTCAGTGTCCACTTTTCATTCCCCTGTAAACCTAGGCAGAGGGGCACGCAAAGCCGTTTGTGTATGTACAAAGGGATGTGCCTTGAATTCTCCTGAGAGCTACGGATAAAATTTGCATGGAGGGATGTGAAACCCTCCTAAAGGTGTTTAGGGATGGCAGCCTTATTTCTTCTCTGCGGTAGGATGTTTCCCCTCGCCAGTTGGCGATCACCGTAATGCTGCCTGCCAAAGTTAACAGGCTAGCAGCATATGGACCTAGGTGGCTTTGGGACACCAGCAGCAGCTGTGCTCTCTGTGTTCTGAGTCTTAACTATTGCTTTCCAGTGCGACGACACTGACAATGCTACCTCTAGGTCAGCAGTTCGCAAACTTCACTGCACGGCAACCCCCTTCTGACAACTAAAATTACTACATGACCTCAAGAGGGGGTATTGAAGCCTCAGCCCACCTATACCTCACTGCTGCAGGTGGTGGGGCTAGAGCCCAAAGGCTTCAGTCCCAGATATGGGGCATACAGCTTGAGCCTGCTGCCCAGGATGGTGGGACATGGGCTTTGGTTACGGGTGGTGGGGCTCAAGCTTCAGCTTTGGCCCTGGGCCTCAGCAAATCTAAGCTAGCCCTAGCAACCCCATTAAAATGGGGTCCCCACCCACCATTTGAGAACCTCTGTTATATAATCATAAAATCTTTAAATGAATTCATCTGCTGAAATAGTGAGACCATGGCAGAACATGGCCCTTCCCTCAGATGCTACAATAATTAAAAGGGCCATATTTTTTAATTTTAAAAAATGAACTGGCCATTCTGGGCATTACACGCCTGTTTTGACCCTACCTTCACTAAGCTTATTAGACAATATTGCCCATTTCCTGGAAAGTGTGTCTGCTGGTCACTGTTTGCTGACCTGTGTTTCCAGTCAGCGTTCAAAACAAGCATGTAGTGCTAAAACAGCCTTTGAACAGGCCACATAATGCCATGCCTGGTTTGTACTAAAGAAAAGAGAGATATGAGCATGCATATTGGCATCAGTTGTGTCTTCATCATCTCTTTGGTAAGAGGGAACCTCGTGGACAGCAGAAAGCTGCAGATCAACTTCTGCTTATTCAGACAAATATGCACTGGCTCCCTTATTTCCTAAAATGCCTGAAAAAATATGACAAGTCTGAAGCGCTCATTAAATATTGATTACAAACATGAGTACATTAAAAACAAACCCACAAGTCACATAATGATGATAGATGAGTTAATACTGACATATATTCCTCTAGCTTACATATATAACTGTACTTACTATCAGCATACATTTAATGCCATTACAGCATTTGGTGTTGCAAAGTTGAGGTTCTCCTGTACATAACTACCATTTATTGGTGTGCTCCCAAATTTAATCCATTGAAATACAGGGAATTACACTAAATGTAGCCTACTGCATACAACAAAGCTGGATAGTTTGAGGCGCCTTATGTTCCTACTAGCTATGTGGTATAAAATATATGCCCAAGTGAAGAATTTATAGCAATAACATTTACGTATCACGTTACTCCATGAACAATCTAATTTATAAAATGCCTATTGTGTATACACAAGGAACGACCATAAATCTTTAACATTAAACAGTGTCAACAGGCGAAACAACTTTCCCACTAGACTCGGCATACTGAGATTAATGGGCTTTTAAAGGGATGGCAGGCTCAGAAGAAGAGGCTCCTCAAAATTCAGCTTATTTGCCTATGTAAAAAACATACCCTTAAATGGATACAGGTGTCTGTAGCAAGACTCTGGAAAATATAATCTTTCCTCAATGTTAAAGGATGCCCTTAAAATAACTTGCAAGTATGGCAACAACCCAAAAAAAATCACCATTTTTATGTTATGTATATTTACTCTTTACTGAAAACCCGATTGAGGAGAAAATATGACAGAATCCTACAGTATACAGTTTCTTGCCATCGCTACATTTTGCTCTATTGATACTAAAGGCTTGTCAGTAGAAAAAGAATTCCATCTTATCTGTCACCTTGGATTAACAGTTTAGTATACAATTCCAAGCGATGAAAATGGCCAGGCAAAGTACATCTGGCTGCATCCGAACACACAGGTTCTTTCTTTGCCTCATCTACAGTTACTGGAAGCTGTCAATAGAACTGACTTCTGCTGTCATGGTACCCCCACAATTGAGCTAGCTCCTATACCACAGTTACTGTTATTGCTATCATGACCAGCCAGCACATCCCTGACACCCACAAGCTTACCCCCTTGGTTCCAGTCTAATGTCCACTCCCCTCAGTTGTCCCCAACCACTAGCTAAAACAATGTCTCCATGCATCGCTAGCCATAACAGTGGGATGAAGCATACGTGCCAATGGACTCTAACATTAACACATGTATCTAAAATAAAATATTTTTTCAAAATTGGCACAAACACTGATGCTTAGAATTTAACCCATAACAACAAAGACTAACAGTAATCTAATTCCCCCTGCTCCCTAACACTGGAAAATCTGGTCCACTCATAGGATCATGCATCAAGGTACAGGAATTTATACTTTTTGATTTTAACATACTTCTGTGATCCTCTCCTAGGGGTTTTAGCACTGAGTAAAGGTTTGAGTTGTTTTTTTTTAAAAAAAAAAATCACCCAGAGTTAGATTTGTACTTTTCATGGTATCACAATGCAACGAGTTAAAACATTACAGAGAGTTCTGAATAGTGTGCGTACCATCTACTAAGATGCACCCTATGTTTACAAACAGCAGCAAAGTAGTTATGTAATGTGTGGAACTGGAGAAAAGGAGTCAAGACAGATCTAGGCTAGTGTAACAAGAAGGGTTCAGGAAACGAATGCACACTGGGGTCAAACTACCACCACTTCAGGTGTAGAGCCTTGGCACGTAACACTGGCCATGTTTTATAAAAACCTGTTGCCTATAGCTGTGCCTATCATTATTATTAATGAAATGTTACTGTCTAATATCAAGGGGACAGCTAAATTAATATCTATATATATAGCTTGTGCCTGTGTACAACTAGCATTTTACTTAATGTAGATATGACTATGCTAAGAACTGCTTCTGATAATGAAGAATCAACTGTTGTCTGGAAGGAGAACAGACCACTGCTTTTAATTCCTCACAGCTTGGGGTCTCTATTTTTATTAAAAGTTAAAGCTGATATTTTCAAAGCCGTCTAAGTGAGTTAGGTATCCATTTCTCCTTTACTTTCCGTCACATTTGGGTGCCCAACTCCCTGAAGCTCATTTGAAAATCACAGCATTTATTTGTTCAGGAAAAAGAGGTATTTATTGAGGGATTCTTTAATACACAATACACAACATTCTAAGTCAATTATAATCAGAACACAAACAATATTTCATGCCATCCACAGGACTAGTTTCTTCAGAAGCCACCTGCTATTACCAGCAAAGCTAACCCTTGTTCAGCTATTGCTTGTGACACATGATTGTATATATTTTAACATTAGAGTGATAACAAAAGTGAGAGCAAAGCAACATCCCACCAAACAAGCAAGCCATAAAAGAAGGGCACTAACATGGCAGCACTGCCTGGACTAGGGATGCTAAGTTTTGATTAATCAGCTACTCGAGTAGTCGATGGAATTTCCATCAACTACTCAATTAGTCGATAAGGGGGGCGCTCACTCTCCCACTGCGCCTCTGCCTTTGAAATGTACAAGAGCCATAGGCAGGGCCAGGGGAGGCAGAGGCGCAGCGCGGGAAACAGCGCAAGCAGGGTCCAACGCGGCTCTTGTACATTTCAAAAGGGAGAGGCACAGCAATCAGGACCCCGCCTGAGGAGGGGGGACTGCTTTAGTCCCTGCTCATGCGGGTTCCCTGCTGCGCCTGTGCCTTTTGAAATGTACAAGAGCTGCGGGGGGCTCTTGTGCATTTCTAAGGGAGAGGCGCAGCAATCGAGACCCCACACGAGCGGGGACTGCTTAGGTTCCCGCTCATGCCGTTTCCCCTGCCGTGCACATCTGCCTTCCCTGAATCCTTCCCCCCATGGAGACGGTGCTGGGGGGACTGACTTTTAAGCCGGCTTCCCCTAGCACCAGCTCCTCCGCCCTACTCCCTACCCCCCTTGCTGCTTCTGATACAGAGGCACCAAGGGGGAGGGAGAGAGGGAGCAATTGGTTGAGTAGTGACTTGACTACCCAATAAGCCTAGGCTTATTGAGTAGTCCACTAGCTGCTTACATCCCTAGCCTAGACCCTCACATTTGTATATGATTACCTGAAAAAGTATTATTTATAAGCTTACACTAAGGAGAGAGAGAGGGGTAAACAGTTACCACTTTGGATCAAACCAATTGGCTATCTTATCCGGTAACCTGTCTGACAGACAGGAGCAGATGCTTCAGAATAAAGTACAAAACATCTGGTAATCAACAGTTAGGGAACAACCTGACAAATGGGAAATTTCTTCCTCACCCCAGGCAGTTAGCCATGAGCATGCCTTGCAACATGAGAATTTGTACCCCTTATAAATTATGTAACTGTGAATATTCTCATGGTATAGGTACGTGAAATTTTTTTACTCCAACCTGTTGCTAACCATACACTATTCATCTGAATGAAACTTGTTTTATTAAAATGTGTTATATTCACACGTCCAAAAGAAGCAGGGGAATGAGTTTTTGTTTATTATTATAAAATAAGAAATCAGTCAAATGCTCAAATATAGTTTAGATAATGTGGTATCATCTTAAATATGGTACAGCCTTGGGGTATATAGTATAACAGTGATATAAAATCGGTACCAGGCACACTGATTTCTTCATTTATAATGAATTCACGTATTTATCTTTGACAGGAAAGGTGACAGCTGTATTTTACCCTCCAGTGATGGAGCCTTCATTTATAGTTAAAATGTATTCATTTAGGAGATACAGCATTATTTTCATCATGCTTTTTTCCTTTAAGTACATTCATGTACAACACATTAATTCATTCTGTGGCTTTCTTCTTACACTCTGTCTGATAAACACAAAGTGCCTTTCCACTTAGTAATATCTTTAGATGGAGCCTTTAGGATCATCCCTGAGAGTCTGAAGTGGCACATACTTTCCCAACACAGGAAAAGCACCAGAAGGAATACTGAGTCAGATAATCTCAGCTCTTCCCTTGCTCCCTATTCACTGGGAGGAAACGACGTACTGCAGCCCTGAAAAGAGAGCGCAATTTTCTTTCCTTTTCATGCCAAAAGGCTCAGCTGTCCGTACACTGGGAAAATGGAGTGGTGGATCCACCCACTCCCTCGTGGAGTGAGCAGGGGCTGCTTTATGGACAAGACCTGGAACCATGATACGGGCACCTCTAATACAACCATGCAGAGGGAATGCACAAGCCCGCCAGACGTAGTGACGGTCTAGCCTTTGGGTTTTTTTAAATCATTTGTAAGCAATACCAACCACTTTACTGAGCAACCTGAGCATTTGGGGGGGGAAACCACTATTGAATGAGTTTAAATATGCTGAAAAATACAGGCCAAATCCTGAAGTTCTTTCTCAGCTGGTTGAAAAAAAATGGGAACACACATTTGCAAAACATTTGTTTTTTGAATTTTTAAAATTCTCCAGGTCCACTCAGCCCCATTTTCGAACAGCCTGGATGAGCAGGTATCATGTTTACAACAGTCCTAATGGCTAGTATTTGCACAATCACCCTTCTGTTTAAGCTTGTTTACACAGACTGTGCTGATCCTTGCACTGAAATCCATGGCAGTCTCAACTGAGTGGGGATTTCAGAACATGGCCCAACATTTGAAAACAAAGTTTCAGTACTGGTGACAATGACTGATGTCCTACTTGTGGTAACCGCTTGGGTGACGAGTGGCATTATTGACAGCATGTTAGCATCATGCTCTCACAGAGCCTCATCCAAACTACTCTGAAGTGGGTGGAAAGATTCCTATTGACTTCAATGATCCTTGGATCAGGGCCATAGCATTTAGCTAACGTTAAATGACTGGGACTTCTAAGCATTACCACTATACAAATAATAAATTAGAGTAATTCAAATGAATAGAGTCATTACTCTTTAGAGAAATAATTAAAAATAAAGTAACACTGAATAATCTCTTCCAAAAATATATCAAACCATCATGTTAACCTTATAACTTGAAATCAAGTCAATGCACTTTCACCACGAAGGAAAGAAATACTTAATGTTTAAACATCACCTTCCTTTTTTTTTTTTTTTTATGATTGCTATCTAGAACAGAGGCTGTATTTTTATTTATTTGTTTATTTTTACAATGCGACATTAGGCTTCCATGCTGCTAAGGAAATGTCTCCAGGTATATCAATCCAGCTGAGATTTACTCTTCTTCCCTTAATTCCCGCTCCTAAAGCTATAGTGCTTGCTAACCAAAGAAATATCCAAAGGAAAAAATCTTGGTTCATATCTATCCTGTTTTAGTTAATGGGAACGTCTAACCAACGCTCTGCCTCAATGAACTGTTGCACGTTGAAGGACTAATAGTGCACTCACAGTCATCATTTGGCTAGCTAGTAAGTAGTACATTAGCCTTCATTTTCTTTCTTTCTCCATGGCACAGCCTCGTAGCTGCAGGTTCTCATTATCCTAGAAGCTGTAAATTTAAGTGCAAACTCATTGTCTCTGCAGGGGTTGTAGGAGAGTAGTGGGTAACTTTTTTGCTCCATTTTCTCCACTGATTTTTTTGTGGGTCTGTGTGCAAAAAAAAAAAGTTTGAATTAATCTGATTTTTGATTTCTCTAAATACCATATTCTTGAGCCTAGTTTGTAACTCCTCTGGCTTGGTTGGAGAGATCAAAGTCTGTGTGGTCCAAAAATGATGTGCAATCACGCTACTGACCCTCATCATTTAAACTAAGGTGCTCTGGGCAAGGAGTCAATCAGCTTCAGGCAGCAGTGGAATCTATTGCATCTGTTTTATAGCTGGCTTCTCCACCACTACCTGCAGTACCTTAATTATGGCAAGCAAAGCTACCCCAAAACACTTACAAGGGGAAGCCTCCTCTTGATCATGGGAGTTACATACACACCAAAATGGAAAATTGATCCTCTTACAGACTCAGATGCTGAACTCTACTGTGAGATCATAAGTTTCCAGCTCAGCATCTAGCTCTGCTCTTATTTTTCTTGTAATTATTTTTTGTGGAGTAGCAGAGACAAATATTAAAATACATACAAAATATGAAAGCAATTAGGGAACTGAAATACAAGACACAAATACAAAAGTGCACAATGTTGCCTCCCCTCCCCCCGTCCTCAGAGCCACATGGAGCTCCACGCCCTTGGCAATTTAAAGGGCTTAGGGCTCCAGGTCCTTTAGAACTACCAGGCGGCCCCAGGACAACTGCCCTCTTCCTCCCCACTTCTCCCATTGGCAGGCCTGCTTCCATTCCAAATGAGGTGTGTGGCTGACTGGTCAGCATCTAACTCGGATGTTCATAACTGAGGCTGGACTGTAATTAGTACTTAGCTATTTAATTCCTTTAAGAAAATAAAAACAGACTTTTTCCTGTTGAAGGCCTTCCACATGATTGACATCATTATATGAAAATAAGGCTCTCTTTAAAAAATGAAAATTGATGGCAAATATAAACAATAAGGATATTTTTCCTTGTTTGCCCTTTTTAAAAATTGATCAGGGCAGCATTAGTAGCACTTCTGATGTTCCGTCTAGACAGTATTAAGGCTGTTGCTAAATATAGCTGAATAAATGCTATTAAGGCTGTGAAGCATCAATGTCAACCAATTGGCATTAGGAAACCCTCCCATTAAAATGTAACTGATAGCAAACGACTGGCTCCGTCCTATTGTCTTGTCTTAATAATCCTCCATATTTACTCAAATAGAGACGCTGCGCCAGGGAGAGCCTTATTTTTTGTAAATATTAATCCTTTTGTGGATTTACTGGATTACTTGTATTTTATTGTTCAGTGTGGCCCATCCACACAATCTTTGACTTAAAATTATGATGTGTGGAAAAAGGACTTTTAGCAATACTGCCTTCTTACCCAACACTTTCCTGTCTGGGTTCAAACAAATAAAATTAAAGAACCTACTGTGTGTCATATTGACTGGGATGATCAATAGTGGCACTAAAGAACTGAATTAAGATGATAAACACGGTCAATATAATTTGTTCTGAAATTAGCTTCTCATAATCAACCTCAGATTTATAATGTTTAAGTGTTTTTTAGAAATCTTTGATTATTAAATTAACTTTTTGCCAGGGCTGATTTTCACATTAAAAAGTTAATTTCAAATTAAAATTTCACTCATATAGAAGTCATCACAAGTTTACTATGGAAATCTGCATAATATTTTGGAGATTTACCTCTTCACATCAAAAAAATGAGAAGAAGGCCAGCATATAAAATTAGATCTAAAGAATCTGAGAAGCAGCTGTAGGTAATAGCTAAAATGTCCCAATGACAACTGAAATCTGTTAAGATTAAGAGACTCTTAAGAGTTTTCTAATAAAATGTGTTATCCATATTAATATAAAACAGCATCTTCTCCCTTAACATTTTTATCAGACATTAAAATATTACATGTATTATTCAAGAAAATAAAACTTACAAGTTTCTATAGCAACATTAAATTTGACTTCCTGCATGAGAATATATGCAATTATGCAGGCTATGTTATGTATGACAGAATTTAGCTTTATAAATACATTAACCATCATTTTAAAAAGGGATTAGTGATTTTTGACCATCTATTCAAGGAAATATAAAGGAGTCTGATTTTTAGGAAGTGCTGAGCATCCATCCTCTGAAAAGCAGGCCAGTGTCCCAAGTGAGTCACTCAGACCTTTAATTTTTTAAAATTTCCTGTTTGTTCTTTTAAACACTAAATCTTAAATAGATGTTTGTGTTTCATTTCTTGGGGTTTTCTTTTTTTTTTTTCTAAGCACAAGGAAAAAAGTTTGGATGTTTTTCCTCAGTCTATTTGGATCTTGAAATTTAAGACAACTTCAAAGGTTTCAGCCCAGTTGGAAATACTGCTTACTAAATGAAACAAGTATTTTCCATGAAAATAGACTTACGGGATAGAGAGAGAACAGGTTGAACCTCTCTAGTCTGGCACTCTCTGGTCTGGCAACAGCTGTGGTCCAGCATGATTTTAGTTAGCCGGATATCCACTTTCCCGCAGTCGACCTTCCTGTGGCCAACTCCCATAAAGAATGGTTACTTACCTCGTAACTGTTGTTCTTTGAGATGTGTTGCTCATGTCGATTCCAATTAGGTGTGTACACGCAGCGTGCATGCGCCGTTGGAAGTTTTTTCTTCAGCAGTACCCTTAGGGCCAGCAGGGGAGCCCCCTGGAGTGGCGCCGGTATACCGGCCCATATATACCCCTGCTGGCCCCCTCACCCGCTCAGTTCCTTCTTACCAGAATACTCCGGAGATAGGACGGCGGGTGGGGATTTGGAATGGACATGAGCAACACATGTCGAAGAATCACAGTTACGAGGTAAGTAACCGTTCTTTCTTCTTTGAGTGATTGCTCATGTGCATTCCAATTAGGTGACTCCAAAGCAGAACCTATGGAGGAGGGCCGGATGTTGAAGCTACAGAGGAGTGGACGACTGCCCTGCCTAGGGCAGCATCTTCCCTGGCTTGATGCGTTATCACATAGTGATTGGCAAAGGTATGGATCGAAGACCATGTAGCGGCTCTACAGATGTCCAAGATGGGGGAATCTGCACCATGAAAGCGGTGGAGGCTGCCACGGCTCTTGTGTAGTGCGCTCTGAGGGGCGGGGCCGGTACTCCTTGATGCAAACGGTTATCCAGGAGGAGATCCGCTGGGAGGACATGTGTTGGCCCCTCCCCCGTTCAGCGATGGCCACAAAGAGTTGCGGTGACTTCCTGAATGGTTTTGTCCTGTCTAAATAAAAGGCTAATGCCCTACGCACATCTAAAGTGTGTAAAGTCTGTTCTTTCCCAGACGCGTGTGGCTTGGGGTAAAAGACCGGTAGGAAATATCCTGGCAGGTGTGGAAAGAAGACACCACCTTGGGCAGAAAAGCTGGATGGGGGCGGAGCCTAACCTTGTCTTTGAAAAACACCGTGTAGAGGAGATCCGAGGTAAGCACCCTGAGTTCGTATACTCGCCTGGCAGATGTGAGTGCCACCAGGAGACACACCTTATAAGATAGGTATAGGAGGGAACACGTCGCTAACGGTTCGAATGGGGGTCCCATAAATTTGGAAGGGACCAGGTTTAGGTCCCACTGGGGGATGGGCTGGTGGACGTGTGGGCAGAGCCTGTCCAACCCTTTCAGAAACCTGTTGACCATTGGGTTAGTGAACAGGGTTTTCCTCCCTTCCCCCGGGTGGAAGGCCGAGATGGCCGCCAAGTCAACCTTGATGAAGGAGAAAGAGAGGTCCTGGAGCCTGAGATTCAACAGGTAATCCAGGATCAGGGGGACTGTAGCCCGCCTTGGGTGCACACCCTTCTGGGAAGCCCAGATGCAGAACCGCCTCCACTTAGTAAGGTACGTGGTCCTAGTGGAGGGTTTCCTGCTACCCAGCAGGACTTCCTGAACCTGTTCTGAGCACTGAAGCTCCTCAGCTGTCAACCACGGAGCTTCCATGCTGTCAAGTGCAGCGAGTGCAGGTCCGGGTGGCGGAGCCTGCCTGAGTCCTGAGATATCAGGTCCGGAAGCAGAGGGAGGGTCATGGGTCTCTCGCATGACGGGTTGAGAACCAGCATTACCTGGGCCATGCCGGGGCGATTAGAATCAGGGATGCCCTGAATTCCCACACTCTGAGGAGGGCCCCGTGAATTAGCGGGAATGGCGGGAAGGCATACAGCAGGCTCTGCGGCCAGGGGAGGAGGAGAGCGTCTCCCAGGGAACCCTGACCCTGCACCATGGGGAGCAGAACTGAGGGCACTTCTTGTTCCACCCTGTGGCAAATAGGTCTAGATAGGGAGACCCCCACGCACAGAAGATAGATTGAGCTACATCCCACTTCAGGGACCATTCTTGTCCTGCAAAGGATCTGCTTAGCCTGTCTGCCAGAACACGATGAATGGGGATCGCCACAGGGCATAGGCCTGTGACACTTTTTGCAGGGCTTAAAATCTTGCGGACCGGGCATGCCCTGTAAGAAGTAAGAAGGAACTGAGTGGGTGAGGGGGATAGAAGGGGTATATATGGGCTGGTATACTGGTGCCACTCCAGGGTACTAAGGGTACTGCTGAGGGAAAAACTTCTGACGGCGCGTGCACGCTGCACGTACACACCTAATTGGAATGCACATGAGCAATCACTCGAAGAAGAAAGTTTGCTTACAGTCACCAGTCCTGGCTCTCAGTGTTCCGTTCTATTATTTAGCTCTGTGTGTCACATGTTCACACTAATACTATAACCTCTGAAATACAAAGCATTCTATAGACCATATTGATAACCCCTCCCCCCCACCTGGCATTCCATGGATGAAATCACTCAGAAGCACCTCCATCTTCAGGAGAAAGCCCTCGTGCTTGAACACGCAACACACAAAACAGCCTATCAAACAAACTTCACTCTCCCCACTTACAATGGAAACAAATTACTATTGAATTAATACATACATCCAAAGAGTACTTCAGCATCAAATAAGGACCTGAGTTTCTATGGATATAGCCAGAAACAGACCTCTGCCCATTTCTACCAATACAGGTGCAGGAGAAGACATCAGAGTGGTATGTGTGATGGGGAAATCTGCTACAACTCAAGGAAATGAGTCAATGTACGCTAGAAAAGTAAGTGGTTTCACTGCAGTCCCTAGTGGACAAGTGTCAATATCAGAAAACCAGCACCACAGTTTGCATTAATTAGAACCCCACAGACTCTCAGCAGAGCAACTAACAGGCTGAAACCAGAGACTGGACTATGCCATGAACTCTGAGGTGGTCACTCTAAGTCAGGAGTGGGGCATTTTGATCAGGTGCTATGGGGAAAAGCTTGCTGTATTCTTGCTCCTGCTGTATTCTTGCTCCTGCTGTATTCTTGCTCCTGCTGTATTGCTCCTCTGTTTACCCACAGGGAATCGGCCTCTGGCTTGGCAATCTTTTACCTTTCACCTCAGCTAGGCTAACAATCAATTTTCATTTTTTTTTTTTTAAAGAGAAAGTCAGTAACAAAAAAGTGGAGATGAGAGAGGAAGCATTAGTGGATGCTCAACATGTACGGGCAATCAAGCTCTGCCCTCTAGCATTACCTGCCTGCCAATGGCCCCACTGATCTACTCCTCCCCCTTCCTCCCAGTTCCTCCTGCCTCTGCGAAACAGCTGTTTCGCAGCATTCAGAGATTAGGAAGGTGGAGGAGTGAGGATATGGTGTGCTCGAGGAAGAGGTAGAGATGGAGTGCGGGCAGGGCTTGGGGGAGAGGGTCGAGAATACCCTCCTCCCCTGGCTAGAGCAGAAGTCGGCACCTATGAGAGGAGGAGAACAGAACATTTCTTGATCACTTTTATTACCAAAAGGTGAGAAAAAAGCAGCAGGGAACATTCTGCCCCATAGATTTTGTGTCTCCTGCTATCCATCTTGTTTTTCCAAGAGGGACTGAAACTATAAAAAAAAAGAGGGACAAACCCCCCAGTGCACTCCTGTCTCTGCCCATCGCATCGACAGTACCTGAAGCAACAAAGGAAGCATTCCTTGGATTCTGGGAGAAGGGGTCCTGACCTAAGATGTTTGGTCAGTAAATCTGATGAAAGCATGTGGTGAGAAAACGCAGTTTTGAATTTAGCACTGATCGTTAAATTAGACACCAGTAATGCTCTCTTTCTTTTTCTTATAACCTTTTTCTGACTTTACTTGTACTCACTGAAAAACTCTCTCTTTGTATAATAATAAACCTGTTTTGTTGTTTTAGCTAATCCAGTATGTTTAAACTGAAGTGTCTGGGAAGCCCCATTTGGGGTGGCAGATTGCATGCATATTGTTTCAACTAAAGAAATAATTGATTCAATATAATGTGTATTGTCCAGGAGAGGGCTGGGCAGTATAGAACACACATTTCTGCAGGAAGGGGCAAGGGAAATCTGAGACGGAGGGGGGGGGGGTCTGTTGGGGCCAGCCTGCAGTAAAACCAAAGCCAGTGATAGCCAGAGTGTAATCTAAGTTTGGCTGGCAGGTCCCAGTTACACCCAAACATTCAGGGTGCGACTTGCATGCTGGACGGCTGTTTGCGAGCTGCTCTGGTGGGAGTTGCTTCAACCGAAGCATTGCGAGGCACCCAAAGCTGCTGGGCAAGGGAGTGACAAAGCTACTCAATAGTCTGAATTGTATCCTAGTGTGATACAGAACCAGTGGCTCTTGTGCCTTTTGCAGTCACAGGAGGTGAAGCTGGTACATCAGCCCCACATCCTGGCTCTGGTTTGGATTTGATCTCCTTACCCTCCATCCATGTGATGCTCAAATACAGCTTTGTGGAGGTGGGATGCACCTCAACCCCTCCTTTTAGTCCAAAACTGGATTCAGTTTAAAAAAAAAAAATCAGGGTTTTAATCTGAGACTAAAGATACACAGATCCATGAGTTTCAAGCACCTAACGCCACCTGCCAGTGAACTAAAACAAAGGGGGGAAAGCATCTTAAGCGACTGATATAATTACTCTGGCTGGGATTTTCAAGGTAGCCTAATGAAACAGAAACCAAACCACAAAGGATTAAACAGGAGATGAGGAAATTAGGCACCTAGGTCACATGAAGGGTAGTTGTAGCTGTTGTTAGTCCCAGGCTATTAGAGAAGAGAAGGCTGATTAGGTAATATCTTTTATTGGTCTGATTTCTCTTGGTGAAAGAGATAAACCTCTGAGCAACAAGTGAGTTGTGCCCACAAAAGCTCATGATACCATCTACATTGTTTGTTAGTCTCTCAGGTGCTGCAGGATTATTCGTTGTTTTTAAAGTTTATGCCTAAGGTTTATAGCAACACTGGGGAAGGTACTCCCAGTGTCACACCAAAATGCAGGGAGTAACAGGCTGTTCAGCACAAGTGGTTAGTGCATATCATAAGGAGAAAGGGGCACTTCGTCATCTGTGGGTGAACTCTTTTCACAGGGGGGACTGCTCTGTGTCTAACCAGTCAAACCTCACCTTCAAGGAAGGCCCTGAACACTTCTAGGAGCTGAGCCCGGGAGCTTAAGTTCATTGCTCTGCTAAACACTGGAAATTGTGCACTGAACAGAGACACTGGATTTATGGCTTATTGCAGCAGTCTGTATTCCACTAACCCCCTCTTTTTGTCCTGCAACTGCTGAGGTGTTAATGGGCCACTCTATCTTGAGCAAGCCCTTACAACATGTGCTAATTACTTGTGCAGAACAATCTATCCCACCTGGCATTTTGCTGGGGCCCTGGGAATGCCTTTTTCTGGAACTGCTGGGCAGCTCTGTGTGGCTCAGGGGGGTTTGTCTGGCTCACCAACAAAAGTTGGTCCAATAAAAGATATTACCTCACCCCTTTTGTCTCTCTCAGTTCCTTAAGCTATTTTTGAAAATCCCAGCCCTGATGACTCAGTAAAATGGGTAAGAGGATACCCAGACCCCTGAGGGCATTGTGAAGTTTGAAGTGATGCTTTCAAAGTGCCTCGCAATCCTCCGATAAAAAGTGCTACACACGGGAAAAGCTTAGTTACTGTAACAAGTTTATCAGCACGCTACTCCTCCAGCCTCCTTTAATAGAGGATCTCGTTTCTTTCCATTATTAGTTTAGGCAATGGTGAGAAAGAAATCCCTTTTTTAAAAAAATAGAGAGAGCAAAAGGTATCATTTGCAATTCAAATGGATATTTTTAATCTTAAAAGTATTTTGGTGGGATGGGGGGAAAAATAGAATGAGTCCCATAAATCTGTCATTTGCATAGAGCATCACTCACTCCAGAGATCTCTCTGAGCTTTCCCCAGCCCTCCGAGGAGGAGAGCCATGCAGCTTTAAAATGACTTCATTCCCATATTTACATATTTTTAATAGGGCTATGATGAATCTCCTTCCGCTTGACTCCTATTTTGAGCTGTGATATTTTAATCTCCAGTCTTGCTGCAACTTAGCAGATGAATGTGCAGTGTGACAGAGCTCAGAGGAAATAGTATAAATAAAGCAAAGTGGAGCTATGACATCTCACATTTTATAGCTTTTTTATTGTAGCCTAAGCATAAACAGAGCACAGCTGTGTTATACTTACTGCTGTGAGCATTCCCTCAACTCCAACCCCCTACTGCTTTTAAAGAGACAGTGCCCTCATTTAGGATCTTGTGGGTACAAGCACTGCTGCCAACTGCATAGCTAATAGAAGCAGCTTTCCTCAAACCATTGTGTGCCTGAGCGCAAGTGTATTTACTCACATGCCTTTCACGGATTTATCTGTTTGCCTCCCTTTCTCCTCTTGTCCCCAAAATGGCACAGGCTTCAATGTATAGCTACACAAAGCACTATGCCTTTTACCTATTGAAGATGCCTCTCTCTGACTAGATCCTATAATTTGCTCCCTGTCAAATGCAAACACCTACAGAGCACAGAACTCATTTACAAACACTACTTTGATAAGAGACATAACGAGCAGGAAGTACTCAAAATATTGCCATCTCTTCACTCTGGTATTTTATAGACAAGGCTCTGGCATCTCTCTCCACTGTGTGATACTTCTGCAGAGAAAACTTGTTTGAAAAAGGGGTGAAAAAAAATCTTATTTAAAATCCATCAGAGCCACGATCAGGTTCTAGAACACTACCTTGTGCTACTTGAGCAACATATGAGGCATGACAAAGGATAAGATCAATAATTTGAAAAGGCTGATTATCTCCCTCCAGGAATGGCTGGGACTTAAGATAGTGGGCAATGGAAAATGGATTCGTGCCCAACGGGTGGAAGAGCACCGTTTCCTTGAATCATCTCATGCCCTGGAATATGAGCATTTTGTTTACCCTTAGGGTATGTTCAAGAGCTGCTTTCCGTTATGACCATGCAGTCTGGCATGGGTAACTAGGATCAAAACGATGACCTAATATGGGCTGGCCACACTATGGCTTATGAGCCACATCTAGCTCTTTTACAGCTGAAGTACGGCTCATGGGAGGACATGGAGGGAGGTGCTCCATTCGCTACCTACCACATTGGAAGTGGGTAGCTTGGGGCTTCTGCCCAGCAGGGAGAGGGGTCTCAGGACTTCAGCCCTGCTCCTGCTGAAGTCCCAAGCACTGGCAGGCACCTCCGGCAGGGCTGAAGCTCCTAGCGCCACCACCATGCTTCAGGGCAGAAGGCCCAAGCCCTGGCAGGTGCACCCGGCTCTCAAACTTCTGAAGATTCCTGTATGCCGGTCGGAAGAGCAGTAAGTTTTGACACCCCTGGCCCAACAGGATTTTCCCATCTCTAAACCTCAATGCTCTAAGGATTAGTATGTGTAACTAGAAATGTTATTGGTCATAAAATAATCCTACCATCCCCTTTTAATTACAGATATTTTGTTTGAGTCCAGTTACACTGAACTGGCAACATGCATCTCTCTTGAGGAACTACAGAGCCTGGACACCAGGAAGGACTTAACTTTGCAGGAAGCCAAGTTACATTTCCATCCTTTCTCTAACCTCACCATGGTGTATCTCCAGAGATGGGCAGTTTCAGTTGCCCCAGGAGGCGATCTAGGAGCCCCATCAACAGCAGTTGTTTGAGAGAATCGGGATGTGTATCAATTGCATCCCCGCAGCTGCCCTCACTCACCCTCCATTGCCAGTGCAGCCCACTATTTGGTCAGTGCTGGCCTCTCCAGCTCCAAGATGGGACATGACTGCTTTATGCCAACAGACCCTTCCTCTTTGGCAGATTTTTGACCTGAGAACCCCATCCAAATGATGTAAATACTGTCTGCCCTGAGTGGAACCTGAGGTAAATCTACCCCAGTCTCTTCAGTGGAGAGATAACATCAAGCATTTCTCCAACAAAGCAAGATGAAGGATTAAAAAACAATGCTCTATATGTATCAGCAATTGTATTAAAAAACCCAGCAACACAAAGTGTCCCAGATAGCGAATTAAAATGGTTTCCAAAGAGAGCACTGGTTGAACTACTTGAGCTTCAAAAGGTGGTATCTCAGGATTCCCAGCTCCCTCTCACTGGACACGGACACCCCCTTTCCAAACTCACTATTTACCAAGACATTGGCCTAGCACAAGGGTCTGATTAGCACTTTTGTGAGAGGATTAGCAGATTTCCTTTATTTTGATGTCAGATTATCAAACTGCATCTTTAAAGAGGTGTGACCTCATCCAGATTCATGAGCCTGCTCCCTTGTGACTGACGTGAATTTTACTTCATGAGCACAACCTATAATTTCATAAAAGAGTCGCTGTCACAACATAATACTCAGTCCTTGATGGATGTGAAGGATCACATTTGTAATGTAAATAACCTCTGAAGTTGTGGTTGTTGGGGTATTTTAACCAACCCATTCAGAGCTAAAAGAATGTATGTTTTTTCCCCCAGTTCAGTGGCTCCATTTGGTACTTTAATAGTTTGCATTGAAGTCCAGGGAACCCAAAGTTTTGCACAGCAGCTATGTGTCATTCAGCAACCCAAAATGCAGCCCACACCTCTTCCTTTCCATCTAAGTGCTTTAACTGAAGGTTTTCACTTCTAGTAGAGCAAAGCAATTGTGTTAGCACAGTACAATACAGTCAAATAAATAAATGCCTGTCACAATTCTAGTATTTTAAAATTGTGCTTAGGCACATCTCTTGGGCTCTTAGCATCCATAAAACTCCACACGCAAAAGGCATGCCACGGAAAGGGAACCATGAAGATACCACATCACAGAACTGGAGATAATCCTGGGCAGTGACAACTACTTCTTTACCATTTATGACAGGGGTGCCATGATTTGGCAATTTAATGCAACATTAATAACCCACAGACATAAGCATACATGCCTCTTCAGGTCTGGGCTACTGGGAACTTAGAACCTGGGCCTTTACAGCCGCTCCCCGAGTTACGAACAAATTACGGACCAACATTTGGTCCGTAACTCAAAGTGTTCATAACTCGGATCCCATAGAGTTACATGGCGACCGCACTGTTTGTAAGTGCGGATCGCTGTTCGTAACTCGGATCCGCATTTACGACCGCTTTGGTCATAAGTGCGGAAGGTCGTAACTGGAGGTGGTCGTAAGTCGGGGAGCAGCTGTAATTCATGAATCCCTGCTGAAGGGCTTCAAAGAAGCTCCCAGTTCCTCTACTCCTCCCTACAATGCTGCTGTACTCCAAACCTGCATGCCAATTCCTTCCCATCTTTCCAAGACTGGAAGGTGCAGAAGTGCAGTTTAGTGCCTAACAAATTCAAAAGTTGAAGTAGTGGCAAACACAACATTTGCAGCAACAGGATGTCTCAATGCCAACCTTACAACAATGTCAAGGCATCATTGATTTTTTTTTTTTTTTTGGTGGGTCTATGCAAAACTGTTCAGTGGTACTCACATTCTGACTTTAAGGACACTATTTCATGGGAGCAAAGATTTCTAGAGAAAAATTATGTCTGTGTTCTACAAGGTCTTCCCACCTTGCCTCCTCCCTTGTCTCAACCTTTAAGTCCTCTTACAAATCAAACACCACAGCAGGCTATTGGGCTGGAGTAGTAAAGTCCCTAGCTCCCAAATTCAAAAAAGGATTTATATGGTGGGGAGGGTGCTTTTTAAAATGTGTCATTTAGTTTACAGTCACAACAAGTGAAGTGAATCAAAGGAAAGAACTAAGCTGTTACCTAAGTAAAATTCGTAACTAGCATATACCCATTGCCTCGGGCAACATACAGGTTGATGGATGACAGCCAACAGACGAATCCTCATTCCCCATTCTTAATTGTGTCTGCCAAACAAATTAGCAATATCATCAATATCATCACTACATACACCCGCTACAGCAGCAGCTGCTGATGCTGTAACATGACTGCTGCTAAACTTTGGGGGCAGGCTGGCTCAGCCATGAAGCCTGCCACCTCCTGTGGGCAGTCAGGGTTGCCATCTTTTGGAAAAGAGCAATACAGAATGTTAAATGTGTTATCAATCAAGCTTAAAAAAAAGGCTGCAAGGATATATGTAGAGGTGATAGTCACCCACACCCCAAGATACCCACAGACGTGGCATCTTTTGGGACATCTCAGCTGTCATGGTCTTATGCTTAAAAGTATGGGTCTATTGGTTATGGACTTGAGGAGGGTACAAGGGCCTCTGCCTGCTCACAGGAAAGCACTGTATAACTTTAGGCCAGCTTTGCCTTTTTCCTTCATATAATCTCCAGCTCTGCCCCTTCTATCCAAGTTCCCACACACTCAGGAACAGTCAGCATGGATTCACCATGGGCACATCATGTCTAACCAACCTAATTGCCTTCTATGATGAGATAACGGGCTCTGTGGATATACAGAAAGCAAAGCAGTGGATGTGATATAACTTCACTTGAGCAAAGTTTTTGATACTGTCTCCCACATATTCTTGCCAGCAAGTTAAAGAAGTATGGACTAGCTGGACTATAAGGTGGATAGAAAGCTGGCGAGACGCTCAGGCTCAGTGGGTAGTGATCAATGGCTCAATGTCTAGGTGGCAGTCAGTAACAAGAAGAGCACCACAGAACTGATCCTGGGCCAGTTTTGTTCAACAACTTCATTAGTGATCTGGATGATGGGATGGATCGCACCCTCAGCAAATTTGCAGCTGACACTAAGATGGGGTGGGGGAGGATCTAGATGTGCTGAAGGGTAGGGATAGGGCCCAGAGCAATGTAGACAAATTGGAAGATTGGGCCAAAATAAATCTGATGAAGTTCAGTAAGGACAACTGCAGAGTCCTGCACTTAGGACATGCACTGCTACAGGCTGGGGACCGACTGGCTAGCGGCAGTTCTGCACAAAAGGACTGGGGGATTACAGTGGACAAAAAGCAACAGTGAGCTCTTGTTGCCAAGAAATCTAGCAGCATAGCTAGTTGCATTAGTAGGAGTATTGCCAGCAGATCAAAGGAAGTGATTATTCCACTTGACACTGCACTGGTGAGGCCACATCTGGAGTATTGCATCCAATTTTCAACACACTCCTCCCCAGTGCAGAAAGAATATGGACAAATTGGAGAGAGTCCAGTGGCAATGAAAATGATTGGGGGGGGGGTTGAGGCACATGATCTACGAGGAGAAGCTGAAGGAAGTAGGCTTATTTTGTCTGCAGAAAAGAAGAGAAGAGTGAAGGGAGATTTGATAGCCGCTTTCAACTACTTGAAGGAGGATTACAAAAGAGTCGGAGCTAGGCTATTCTCAGTGTCACAGATGACAGAATAACAAATTGGGGGGAGGTCTAGGTTGGATACTAGGAAAAACTTATTTCACTAAGAGGATGGTGAAGCACTGGAATGGGTTACCTAGGGAGATGGTGGAATCTCCAACCTTAGAGTTTTTTAAGGCTAGGTTCGACAAAAGCTCTGGCTGGGATGATGTAGTTGGGATTGCTCCTGCTTTGAGCAGGGGGTTAGACAAGATGACCTCCTGAGGTCTCTTCCGATTCTATGATCCTATGATAAATTTTGAGAAACAATCACAGTCCGAGATTTTCAATAATGATAAATGATTTTGCATGCCTCTGTTTTTGGCTGTTCAATTTGATACATCTTAAAGGGGGTTGGTTTTCATTGCTTCACTTCTAATGGCATTAGCACTTACAGCACCAGCATAGGGGCTAGCAACAACCAGTGAAAATCTTGCTTTTCCCACCTCCAAAACCACCAGAAAGTGAAACAATGACAAACTTACCCAAAAGCTGGAAGATCAAATTTTAACCATGCACAAAAGTCATGGCAAATTATCTGTACTAACCAGCTTGTGTTTCAAAGTAACTCAGCAGAAAGAATTTTTCGATCATCTTTTTAATTGGTAAATAAGAAGCAAACCTTCCAGGAACTAAAAATGAGCTGCTCTTGAACTAGAAAGATGCAATATTCCACTTATAGCTCTTTTACAGAGTTCACACAAAGAAAAATACACCTCAAACTTTTAATACTTCTGCAGGGGGATAAAAACCTTCATCAAGTTCAGATGGTAAATCTTAAAAGAGCATAAACAATATACAGTAGCATAAAGGATGATAAAACCAAAATGGTATTTGTGCTTTTTCAGCATTTTTCATTGTTAGACTAGAGATGCTGAATATTTTAACTAACTGCTCAATTATTTCAAATTTATAAAATATATTGCATTACCTTTCTTTCTAAAGGGACCAAGTACTTTGTGTGCATGAACTATGCATACACCCACACGTGTGCGCACAAGAATTCTTGTAATTTAACACCAAAGCCTTTATACATCAGAATTTTCCCATCCATGTAATATTTCAAGGAAGAGAGCAGAGAAACAGGCTACAGGTTAATCCCACTCTGACTCAGTCTTTCCAGTTGTTAGTAGTTAGAATCCAGACTGGAATGTTGGGATGGGTGTCTTCTCCGGAGGCCAATGCAGTTAATACAGCATTTGTCTTTTCTTGTTTGTCGCTGTATGTGTTATTTGTCTTTATGAAAAGTTCACAGCAATTCCGTGTGCTTAATTAAAATTCGTAACTTCCTCCTGGGTACTGCAACAAGTGATGCAGAGACATATTCCTGGAATTCATACAGTCACTGTTTTACATGAAAACTTCCCAAATTCTTGTTTCATTTAATTTTCTTAGGTTACTTTTTATGCCACTGGATAAGGATTTTAGCCAACTGGAGACCAGAAAATTTTGGACAGGTTGGCTTTTCAGACTACACTGAAATATTTGATGATACTATATCCTATTGTGTCACTTTTCCCCCCCATGGGCCACGCTTCTTTAACCATTATTCTTTATGTAAATTCCTTACAACTCTTCACTTAATCCCCAGCCTAAAAGTGACATCAAAACAATAGAACCAAACTTGCAAAAAACCACCAGATAAAAATTAGAGTGATTTCCACTTTTCCTAAAGTTAATGGAAATTTTGCTGCTGACTTCAGTAGCAGCTGCATCCCATTTATATTTGTTCTTCTCTGCCCCTTCCCCTGTATTTTCTTTTATTTCCTCATATCACAGGAATATTCCTTTTGGCATTTAATCATCCACCAAAACCCTTTATTGCTTCATATACTCCACCACAATGAACATAATCCCTTAGTTAAGTGGCAATTAATTATTAAAAACATTCACTGAGGATTAACAATCATGAAATAGATACAGTTCTATTATGTAGTTGTTAATCCTCAATAAATCTACTTGTAATAGACAGTATTTAAGTACTAGTGCTAGCATATTAAATATAAAGAATTAGATTAAGAATGACAATTATTGCATGTTAAATAAATATATTAATCATGGTTTAATAACTATGTAATAAATGCACATCTAATAGTAATCCTCGGAAAAGGAGCTTTTTAAACAGTCACTTATTTTATTAACATAAAGTGAACCATTCTCTCACAACCAGATCTATATTGCACTCTGCTTTTGCAAGTGTAGGACACCAAAACTTATGTATTTGGGCTAGTGAAGCATAGTAGTGCCAGCTTCACAATATATTTCCTCCTTCAACCCTGGAGTAACCGCTCTATGAAACCTCAGAGGAATCTAGATCTGGGGAGGGAGAGCGGATGGGGCAGGCTCTGCTCAATGGACTCTCCCTTCCTTCCAAGACCAGAGGACAAAACAGGTGTAAGTTATTGCAGTCAATTACATAAACTCCTCTTCCCTCAGCATACTTGTCTCTGAAATTCCTGCACAAATGATAGCTAAGGAAGCATGATCTTGTTTATCAAGCTGCCACTGGGAGAAGTGGAGCATGAAAGATGTGCGGAGGCAAGAGGCCTCTCTCTTGATCACCCATACTTGTGCATACCATACATCCCAGAAAATCCGGGACAGTCATGATTTTAAATCTCCTGTCCCGGTGTCCCTATAGACCAGCGTTTCTCAACCAGTGGTACAAGTACCCTCAGGGGTACTTAAGAGAAGTCTGGGGAGTACATCAACACAACTGAAATTTGGAGAAAACTGAATTTTTGGTTTAAGATTTACAGCGCTTTATTATTGTTGTATTTTTTACACCCAAAAATCTCATTGCCCGGCCGGCTACGATTAAGTTGTTTAAACAAATGTGTTTAAAAAGAGGTACTTTTTTTTTAAATAAAAAAGTTGAGAAACACTGCTATAGACTATAGAAGTGTCCCAGAAAATGGCGGGTGAAGGAGAAAGCCCCACGGTCCCCCACCGACGCGGCTTGCACACGCTGCCATTTCCAACAGCCTTGCAGCACTTCCTAGAGGCTTTCCCCTTTGCTCCGAACGGTCAGAATGTGACTAATGGGAGCAAAGGGGAATGCCTCCAGGAAGTTCCTGTGAGGCTGTGGCTACTATGGGTTCTGGGGCAGCACATCCGAGCCTGGGCAGAGGGGCGGGGCTGGAGCTGGCTCGTCCTACAGGGCCCAGTGATGCGTGGGCAGGGCAGCAACCAGGTGTGTGTGGTGGCAGGAGACATGGCTGCAGCGCGAGCCCAGCCTCGGGCGTGCTCCGGGGGGACCCAACAAGCTGCCACCTGGCAAGAGGAACCCCATGCCCAGCACCCCAGGGCTTAGGACCCTCCGGGTTGCCTGGCCTGGAGCGTGACCAGCCTGTAACTAGGGGCTGAGGGTCAGTAGGATTTGTCCTCAGCCAGGCTGGGGCAGCCACTAAGCAGCTGGTTAGTGGGTCTGCTCTGTACATGGCAAACTGAACCCTCAACACATTATTACCGCAGGGATTAGGAACAACAGACTGTCCAGTTAGCTGCTTGATCCAAATCAGCAATGAAACAATGCTGGAAAACTTGGAACAATTTCTGCAACATTTGCACACACAAGTGTTGGGTGGGTCAACTGGATTTTAAGCCTTTTTTTTTTAAACTCAAAAGCATTAGACTAATTAGGCAGAAACTAAAACAGATTTTAGTTAAAAAGCAATACAATTTAATTTCATTCCTTGGGCCACATAACTACTAGCTCAAGCTATTGTGTATACACCGAACAGAGATAAGATATTTTAAGAAGTTGATACATGCTTTACATGGAAAACTCTTTGCCAGGTGCAAGGTGGGAGTAGCTATGAAAAATTAACAAAACCAATATTAAACTGTAGTCATGTCAGCTATCTTCCCATAAAATTTATATTAATTTGAAAGACATTACTAATCTTGAGGGAAGTAAATTCTTGGTATTTGAAATTACAGTTAAAATGTATATGAAACAATACAATTTTAATAGAATAATTAATAGGCAGCGGTGCAACAGCAGTGATGAAAAAAGAGGATGGGAAAAGCTCTCCACAAGGTGACATGGATGGATGGGTGTCCTTCTCACCCGGCCCCAAGTGCTTCAGAGCGTCAGGAGTTTGGCCTCAGCCCTGGCTCTGCATTGCTTAGCTCCTGCCCACGACCACCTGATGGGAGCTACTGCCAGCCCATGTGAGTGAGCAGGGCCTTCCGCTCCAAGCTGTTGGCACTAGCCCAACTGGTATGGCACAGATACCCCAGCTGCCAAGAGCCAGCACCAGCTCTCCACAACAGCCCCTTGCCCCTACGCACAGCGCCACCAGTGCCAGCACATACTCTGCCCCTGCACACAGCATCACCATACGCCGTGCCCCTGCACACAGCACCACTTCCACACCCTCTGCCCATGCCCACAGTGCCACACCCAGTCCTCCCCACACCCCATTGTGCCACTAGAGCCTACTCACACATTCTGTCCCTGTGCACAACACTACCACACTACCATACGTATCCTGCCCATAGTGCCACTTCTACACACCCTGCCACTACACACAGCTTCTCCAGCACACTCACTCCATACCCTTAAGCACAGCACCACCACACACAGCACCACTGGCACACCCTTCTCCCCACACACCCTGCCTCTACACACTTCACCATCTCCACATACTCTCTCCCAACACGAAGTGCCACCAGCATCTCCACACACATGCATACACACACGCTGCACTATCATATAAACCCTGCTCCTACACACACAACACATCACCTCCAAACAGCACACCAGCACCTCCTTTGGGGCCCAAACCCATCGCAATTGGTAAAGGGTGGTGGGAGGAGTTCTTAGAGGGGTCACACGACCCACTTCCGGACCAATCATCCGCCCCGGAACTCTCCTTGATTGGTCAAATCTGCTCTCAGGGCAGTTCTATAGAGTCCAAACCCATTGCTATTGGCAGAGAACAGTGGGAGGCGTTCTTAGAGGGGTCACACGACACCCTTTATTTCCGGTCACATGTCCATCTTAACCCCGGAAGTACTACCGCCAAAGGTGGGACTTTATGTCACAGGTGGGCGGGGTCTAAAGGATCCAGGGGTCTGACTAATGAGGCAGGGGATGTGGCTAGTGTGTCCCTAATTTTGGTTCAGAAAATATAGTCACCGTACCCATACTACCAGTAGACCCGCTAACACCTATGCAGATCATGCAGGAGATTTAGAAGGATGAATCTCTGTAAAAATGGGGAACTCTACTTACCAAAACTCCCAGTTTCTATGGAAATTCTGCTAACTGTGTACCCAGCATTATACATACATGGTTCATGTTGCTACCAGTGTATTACTCAAGCATTCTTATCACTTTATACCAAAATATTTCAAAGAAAACCTGGGCAATTGGAGGTATTCCGTATCCCACTGCTCAGTTAGCACACTTCCCACCACAAGGGACACTGGGGAGCCATAGGCACCAGCATTACACAGTGAAGTCTGCTCCTAGGCACACCAGCAGAGGAGAAGCTATGCTACACTTTCCTTCTGTAACACATTAACATCAGATGAGATGCCAACTAGCCGGTCTACTACGTGGGCTATGTTATTGCCTTGTCTGATCATTTTAAGGACTACTACATGAAACAGTAGGGAAAGAAACTTATATTCCGCACCACTGAAAAGCTGTTAATTCCATCTGATAGATAGCATTTTTTGCTAGTCCTAGTGCTGTGAGGGATACTGTTTTTAAAATCAGAGTATCCTAATTACTGACTTGCCTTCCATTGCACTTCAGTTATGACCTGATTTTAGTTGGTTACTGCTTAAACCAAAGTCACACAGCATCTATAGATGGTTTCAAATGGTATATAGAAGAACACACCTCTAACTGTAGGAGTTCAGGAGAATACTGTCCGCTAAAACTCATGCTGGAACTGAACATGAAAGGAAAAGCAAGACAATCAGAATGACCTAATATGAAAACGTAGGCTCTCTTATTAGGTTTAAGTCTCATGCTGACTTCACAAGAGATTCCCCATTTATTCCATATAGTCGAGCTATGACAACCCAATGAAATCACTAGGAGAAAATATTTGACTTAGAGGAAAGGAAGAAAAATTCCACTTAATCAACCCATTATAGCTCCTTTATTTCTGCCTTCAGCAAGAGCAGGCCAGTACTGAGCTCAAAAGAATTTTCCTAAAAGTCTTCCAAAATTACCCAAGTATTAATAATTCCAAAATTACAGCAGCCTTAAAAAAATCAAAAAATAAAAATAAAAAAGAATACATGTTTTAATAAATTAAGCAATGCTTCAAGTTCTGACATATCATGATTTGTCAGAATAGAAAAACATTCTGGCAAGATAACAACAAGTACTTTCAAGACCAGTACATTTAACAAAGCTTGACTACAAGACCAATGATTAGAAAAAAAAAGACATTTTTTATCTGAGTCCAACGGGCACTAAGCAGAACTACTTGATTGCACTCACCACCCACAATCCTTCCATGCACCCTCCCTCCAGGACTGTCTGATACTTGAGAAAGACTTTCTCCCATTACCAGGATGGAAGACAGATGTCTATGCACACAAGGGAGAATGAATATGCACTGCAGACTGAGATTATAGCATAGTACGCTGGCCTGTTATCCAGCCCAGCACTAATCTAAGGCATGGGTATGGTAGGGCCATGCCTAAGAACCCAGTCACTGAACAACCTAATTACATCAGAATCATAGCCAGGGTGGATGGATTTAAATTAAGGTGATTTAAACTATTTAGTTAAATCACCAAAAAAATCATTGATTTTAATTAAGTTACCAAAGAAGCTAAGACTGGCTGTGCTTAGAGTGCACTTAATGTTGAAGTAAGCCCCATTGGACACACTGGCACTTCTGGGGTTTTGTTGCTGTTGTTTTGTTTTTGGAGAAAACAAGTATAGAATGGGGTTCCCCTTGGAAAAGCGGAGTGATGCTGAAGTAAAATAGAAAATAGACTTATGGCATCACCATTATAGTCTGTGGCCATGACGTTCCAAAATAAGGGGCAAGTGAGTATTATGTAATATAAAATAAGAAAATCACAGTGCCAAAATGGCAACTTTAGATTTCTCTTACTGCGGCTTTCTATGCTGTACACTTGGGTGATAGATTCTAAACCTACTCAACTAATTAAACAAGCCATAAGGATTAGCTAAGCTAAACTTTTTTTTTCCCCCCCAGCATCATCCAATACAGCAAACAGCTTAGGAAATTACTTGTCAAAATCATACTAAAAAGGCATAGAGAGTGCCTTAAATAATTCTCTTTGCAATGTATCATTCTTTAAGTTACTAACCTGTTGATCCCATTCAGCCATGTTAACATCATTTTTTCCAATAAGCAGTTTTCCTTATGATGTTTCCTGCTTACATCTAGGCCCAGCATAATTTTCTTTCACTGCTTACATGACATATTTTCTTTTTTTACTCAGGGAACGAATTTCTTCAAAATGTTCCCAGATAGGAGCTCTCTTATGCCCAGAAGCCATGACAGTTTTTCTATGGCAAAATTGTGGGGGAATATAGAAAGAGAGAGTGAGTGAGTGAGTGAGTGAGTGAGTGAGTGAGTGTGTGTGTTAAATAATGTATTCCCTTTTTCTTTCCAGTCCACTCCACTGCTCCTTTCTATGCTGCCTCTGTCCCTTTCCTATACGTTGTCTCTGTCTCTATGACAATGTCTCACCTAACTCCTCTGTCATGCTAGGCCAAGGTCCATCACCTCATAAGCACAGAGCAAAAACTATTCTATTCAGCTTGTGTCTTTCTTTGCACATGTTACTTTCTGCACGTTACTTTTTAGTCTGCTGAGAAACAGAAATTAAAAGCCCAGAACTTTCAAGAAGCAAGAGGCAGTAGTTAGTCTGGACAGATTAGAGCCGTTCATTCATTTTTATGAGACTGTAAGTGTAGGTGTAGCATGTTTGTGATGAGATTTATTTGTAACTTATTTAATGAGAAATTTAGTATGTTACTGATTTAAAAAGAACAAAAAAAATCTGATTTAAATAAAAAATGATTTATAAAAAATCTTCACTTTGTATCTACCCTGATCACAGCTTTTTGTTTTTTGAGGTCAATTTCTAGCTCTCATAGTTGCAAAGAAAACCATGAAAACATGAAGTGAGCATATTCAGTGGTGTGATGTCTATTGGGTCTGCAGAGAACCTGAAACAATAGCTCTGAGAGGAGCTCACCCCACCGGTCTAATGGGCCCTTCCAACAGACTCGCAACAGAAGACTGCGGGTGTGGCAGTGGAGGAGAGCAGCAGACCTGGCCCACCTATCCATTCAGACAGACCCTGGATACTGGAGTAAGCACTGGGATGAATCACTTGCTGCTGCCCATGCTACTCCTAAGGACATACGAGTCCTGTGGTGCCACTTTGGTGTTCATGGGAATGGAAAGGGGCTACCTGCCATAACCATCCCACCTGGGGGGAAAAGTCCCCACAACATGCATTGCTCTGACTGACTTCACCCTGGCCTTCCCCATCAGGATCATAACACAGCTGTCTCCTTCCTCCTCTGCTTTTCTTTCCTGTAGGCTACCTGCAGCCTGTTTAATAAAGCAGAACCTTTCTCTTTAAATGCTTGGCTTTCTAATCCTCGGCACCCAAAGGAATATGTATGTACAAGTCCTTTAGTGGCCTGCAAATCTGTGGCGAAGTCTGACCTAGGAAAGAGATCCTGGGTCTAGGATACTACTGGCCAAACCACAAGGCCTAAAAGTTGCAGGAGGAAAAGAGATGAACCAGGCAAAGATTTGTTCTTGGCACGCTTTATGTTGACAAGTAGAGCAGGAGAGAGATGCATTGACATCTATATAGCTTTATTCCCACCGGCACCTCTATTAGGGAAACCAGTATTGCCATGACATAACTTCTGAACCATAGGAAAACACTTGCCCTTATCTTGGAAACACCCTTTCTCCACAAGGAACACACTAACTAAAAGGGATTCAACAAATCTGCTTCTTCAGGTACTTGTATAAAAGCTTATAGTGAGAAGGAGAAATCCCTCAACCACAGCCTCATGTTGGAGGCCACCCCTGTCTTTCCTATAGATCTTCATCTGAGCTAAATATCCAGTCTCTGGGTCTGGGCCTGGAAAATCTGGGTGTACACACTTCACCGGCAGCAGGGTGAATGATTAGGGTTCAAATGGGCAGGAGAATCCAAAGATGGATCAATGGCCTTTAAGCCCCAGGCACCTGGCAGAGGACACCATTCAGACAATGGCAGGAGCCACATAGCCAAGTTCGCTGGTGCTGCAAGGCAGACACAGCACCCTCCAGCCGTTGAGCTTTGGTTTTCCTTTGGTAAAGGTAGCGGCGTGTGCATCCTGTGTCTACACACAGCAGGTTGCATATTAAACTCTTCTTCATGGATGATCAACCACCCACCCGTACCTCACCGTCATCATCCACCAGTCCTTGGGATAGTGCAAAAGCCAGACCTTGCTAGGATCACTCCCTCCTTGGAATGGAATTTCCTCTGTAATGCCAAAAAAGTGGCATTGCTCTAAGAAGTAATGAGGGGGAGGGAGAGAGGGCTCTCAGTTACAATTGCTTCAAAGACTCTAGTAATTGCAGCTGGGGGTCCTTCCTCTTCTGTCATATCGAATGAGAAAATAGGTCAGATGTAATACATTTGGTTAAGTATCTAAACTGAAAAGGTACTATTTTCTTTTAAATTACACAGTCTTTACTGGAAGCGAGGTTACCAGTGCAAGGCTTTCTAGCTTTCAAACGTATCAGGGACATGCCCTCTGAGGGTCAGGCTTTCATTTTCTGACGTTAATTCTCAGCTGCCTGTTACTCGTCCTTCATTGTAGCCTGTGTCTTAGTTGGGCACGCTCCTGATTCCCCGCTATATCAGACGGTCCATGTAAATACTGTTTATGTTAAGGAAGTCATGTTCTGTGTGACTGGAGCACATAGAAACTGATGTTGTTGTCACTTTAGATTAAGCTCTCGTTTTAGCAAAGAAGGCAATTGGAGCAGGCAGCCGAGTGGCCGAATGAAATATTCAGCTCATTTCATTTAAAGCTGCCCGGTCTCCATTGTTCACGCTGGCCTGGCTGCTTAACCCTTGCTGGTGCTTGCAAAGTAATTGCTCTCTTTCTCTCACCACCCCTGCATTTCCACACAAAACCTAGTCAAGTGGCCACCAAACAGCCAGGCATTTTTCATGGAGGAGCAGGATCTATCAAACCCAGGGTAACAAGTGCAAGAAAAAAGACTATGTGGAATGCTGAAGCTTAACCCTCTGGATTCTTATCACTCTTCCAGCGGAAGGAAGAGAAGAAACCACACACTCTCACACACCACCACCAATATTCCTGCTAAGGTGTGCACCTGTGCGGCCATGCACAAAAAATTCTTCCCCCACCCTCCTCCTCTGGAGAGTCGCATGGCAGGTGGCCGCTCCGGCAGGCAAGGCCAACTGAGACAGCATGGTGAGGGAGTCGCTGGGGCCAGGACCTGCCATGGCCATGTGGCGGCAGGGGCGGGGGGGGGAAGAAGGTTGCTTTGTTGACCGGGGCTGCCACATGATGGGGGGCAGGGCCTGTTCTGGCGGCTGGGGCTGGGAACGGGACATGCTGCATGGCAGGAAGGGCAGGGTCTGCTTCAGTGGCTGGGAATGGGACCTGCCGTGTGGCGGGGGAAGAAGGGAGGAGGAGGGAGTCTTCTCCAGTGGCTGGGAATGTGCGTATTAATAAATTGGGTGCCATGGTGACACACATCCAAACCAGCGCACATAACCTCAATATTGGTGCACAAACCAAAACTCACTCCGCTCATGGATGGAAAATCTTAGATGGAACACTGACCACCACTTAGTAGTCACGTAGACAGATTTTCAAAAGCATGTAAAGGAGTTAGGAATGCAACTCCCACTGACTTTCCACAAGTGTTTGGCATCTCATTTCCTTAAGCTCTTTGGAAAAACCCACTGTCAGCTCTTTACATCTTCAAGGCTACATACAAATATGAAGCAGTTCATCTTAAGCATTTTATTAAGTTATAATAATGAAACATTATGTATATTTTCCTTTTTGTAAATTGTCACTGCTATATGAAAACGAATATAAAATTATGCAATATAAAATGACTAACATTTAACATTTGTTTTAAGCTTTGGGCTGTTATTGAAGCACATAGGCAGTATGTAGCCATCTTACAGTACAGTAGCCCAAGGGTTCAAACATTTTGCTACAGTGGGGTCGCACAGATACTGCTCTGTAGGGTCTCTATTTGCTAGTGTTTTGGCTGCAGTATTACAAGTGTGCTTGGCCAAGCAGCACTGGTTTTCCTCCCAGGGAACAACCTTAAATAGTTTCCTAAGGAAAACACTTGTTTCATGAAACACGATGAACACTTGAGCCTGTAACACATGATGTCACAGAGCAGAAGGACGAGAGAATTAACAGGATTTCTCTCTGTATTTGACTTATTGCACAAGGTCTTCTTCACAGAAAGACTTGACAGTTGTTCCATGGCATGCACTTTCCAATCCAGCTCCACTTTTGCCATTACCAAGTGCTGTGGCATCTACTAGTTTCCCAGATGCCTCAGGGCTGAATTGTGCTGGGCGCTAAGCACTGTAAACTTCCAATGGGAACTTAGGGTGTCCGGCACATTGCAGAATTAGCTCCTTTCATGCAGAATGGACAACTGTTCTGTTAAAAGTATTAATAACAGCTTAAAATGCTATAGTAAGGTAACACTATTATAAAAGGGCAGCATTTGCAGTCGTAAAATTAGTAGTATTTTATTTTTACCAAGGTCAGACTCGGAGATGGACGGTCAAGTACAGATGATCATTTTTCAAAGTCTAATAAACCGTTCACCATAAAGAGAATTATTTCACTTTTATTTATTCTTTGGAACTGCATTTAGACTGAAACTGCTAAAGGCAAACGACATCCATTAAAAATACTGATAATTATACAACTAAAAATATGCTAATATTGACTCAAAATGACAAAACCCAAGAACCCCTCTCAGAACAGCAGTTAAAAAGTATTCTGAGGTGATGACTCTAGGTCAGTTAATAATAAAGCTAACATTACAATGACTACTGTAAAGTAGAAAGGGAAAGGATTAACCAGTTAACCGGTAAGCATGCCCCTTACCAGCATGCTTGCCTGGGTAACCGGTTAGCTGGCAGGGGGCTTGGCCTGGTCGAAGCAGCCTCCTCCCACAGCACAGTGCCACAGACCCTGCCCAGCTGACCTGGAGCAGCGCACCACATGGTTGGCCTGGCCAGCTGGAGCAGCTCTCCACCACAGTTAATCAGTTAAACACTTTGTTAACTGATTAACCACCTTACTAGGATTTTACATCCCTACTTTAAACATCTGCATTGTAACTTTAATTTTGTTATTCTTGCACTTCGTATATTAATTATCACATTTATTTAAGATCTGGCTTGGCAAAGTATTGAAATTCTGTGTGTTTGTATGTAACTTTTCAACACATTAATAGTTCCACTGAAGACAAGGCGTTTATTCACGTGCTTAAAGTTAAACACTGATTAATTACCTTACTGAATTGGGCTTTGGTTATCAAAGAGCCCAATCTTGCATTTATTATCCATTAGGGATGTAAAATCCCATTTAATTGGTTAGCCTGATGCGGACGGGCTGGAGAGGCCCACCCACTGCGGACGGGGGCTGCTCGGCCATGCTGAAATGCCCCTGCCCACAGCACGCCCCACAGGGCTAGAGTAGCCCTCTTTCCCCGGTGGGTGAGGGGGCTGCTCCAGCCTCTACTTGTTAACCATAACTAGTCTGTCTCATCCATTAAGGGCACAGGTTATTGGTTAACCATTAACATCCCTATTACCCACTCATCATAATGAAATAAATGGGACTAATCATCATAGTAAGAACTACATCCAATTTCTGCAAGATTGTGCTCCAAGATATTAAAAACAATCACTGCCCTGTGCCCTTAAACCGCATCTTCTTGAATACATCTCAACATAGGTAGTGGTGTAAGAGGTACCCAGGCAGGTGCAGCTCAGCTCCTGTAAATCAGTAATTGTGAGAACAAATTAATGTTGCTCTGCACAGACATGTGTCAGACTCTTGACTCTTGAAACAAGAACAATGCAGTGCTTGGTATCTGGGGTCAGGCAGCAGTAAATTGTGGAATACACATATTATGCTCAGCTGCATAAAAATCTGTTTCAGAATCACTATGATTCATGAACTCTTCCATTTTTATTCATAATTTAAATACCCCACTTATGAACCATTACTCTAAAGAAACTGTTGGGTAGTTTGGTCCAAAATGTAATTTCCTTACTAGAGATTCAATTTCCTCCTCCCTCCACCAATCTTAAAATAAAGACCATCTATGAATACGCCTGTAGTTGTATCATCTTGGATTAAGAGCCAAGCAGATCTCACAAGCAAAACCATGTCAGGATGGGACAATACCTAAGAGGATGATCTCTTTAAGGAAGGTGCTGCTGGAATTGTGGCTGGCAACTTCGTAAATAGCTCTCTTCCTACTGTCTTCAGTGAAACTATTCAGGTGCTATGTGAAGCACATCCAGTGTTTTTGCAAGATCAGGATCTAAAATTTGGTGGTGATGGAGACACTATGTTTAGGACAAGATCCCAAAGAGAAGTTCTGAGCCAAATTCAAACTTGGCTAACTGGAGAATCAGGGTACATGTTGGTAAAGCAGCTGGATATTTTCTCTGAGGAAAGATGCTATATAAGCATGAGTTATCATTAATGGAATAATAATCACCAACGGGTTCAAGAGGCAGCATGCACAACAGCCCATGGCCAAATCATAGTTAAAATGGGAGGGTAACAATTTTCTGGGCTGTTCATATTGGATTAGTACCATTTAGACCACAAGCCCAATCTGAACCAGACATTAGGTGGCTCTGGTTTTGAATCAAACCCTGAAGAAAACCCTTCAGATTCAGATCAAAGAAATTCAATCCCAAATCCCCTGAATTTTGAAGAGGTTTGGATGACAGGTTCCAGGTTGGACTCTCATAATATTATATGCTGAGTTACTGCCAAAGAAAACTTCAGTATGCCCCTAACAACATTACAGACTTGATGGAGACTGACCCAGATTGTCTGAAATAAAGAGAAAGAACACTTAAGAATGCATTCAGGTACTCCCACTGCTCAGAAAGATTTAGGAAATTGTGCTAATATTTTCCAAAAGAAAAAGTTGAATAAAGGCAGGTATAATAAAAGACATGAAGTATGCTTTAGGTCTTGTAATAAACCTTTAGAAGATAGCTTGCTTAGCCACTTCCAAGTTTTCCTGCAGGTGTACATATAGGAAGACCATACATCACTACACAGAATTCCACTGTCACTCAGGAAAAGGCAAATGCAGGAGGACCTTTTCTCTCATATCAAGATCATATCTGTTCCAATATGGCAATTCCTATGTGCAAAAGCTTCTCTCAGTATTTTCTTACACATAGACCCTATATACTTCATTTCATTCTGCAGCACCAAGCAATGGTTCATATCTGTGCCCAGACATCACATCCCCCATTCCTCAAAAGCAGCCATCTTTAAGGTGAGGCATAGTATCTAATAGGTGGAATTAAAAAATGAAGGGGTAAAACTTCCTCATTTGCAACTAAAGGAAAAACGAACGTAAGCAGCACATAATTACCAAAACTGAAATTTGCCAGCACCCCAGGACTAATATCCTCAACTTGAAAATGGTGCCACAGGATCTTTAATGACTACAAGCATTTAGGGAAAGAGTTTTACATCACTTCTGAAGGGCAGCCCCTCTGTCAGCACTACCGATGACACATGTGTGCATGCACGCACATACACATAGAAGCTATCTTTGTTTATTTCAAGGTCTTTTAGGGAATGCACGAGATTTGAACTCAAGATGTAATTTCCAGCTTGAGGACAAATACCTGTGCTACCTCTGATCAAGCTAGTGCAGAGAACTAGAGCATCCAGAGTGGCACAAGTGGCAGGAAGGGCTAGTCTTCCTGAGTAATTACCGGTCCAAAATGGCAGACAAGTACATGGGGTGGTTAGCCCCTACCACTTCTCAGGCTGCCACAGCTATGCTCTATTCTTAGCATGCTAGCTTGATGACAACTAGCACAGATATGTCTTTTTGAGCTGGGAATCAAACCCCCAGCTCCGAATGTAGACATCCCCTTGGAGTGGCTATCCCAAACTCTCAGTATTCTGACCATGATTAAAAAGGAGAATGTTAAATCAAATGCATATAATACACCAATGGTCTTCTCATATCAAACTGCAATAAAGGATGCCCAAGAGGATTATGACCACATTAATAATAATAACCCCCTTGATAATTAGCTCCTCCCCCCCCCAAAAAAAA
Organism: Rafetus swinhoei; assembly: GCA_019425775.1. Taxonomy (NCBI): domain Eukaryota; kingdom Metazoa; phylum Chordata; order Testudines; family Trionychidae; genus Rafetus; species Rafetus swinhoei. The sequence continues at coordinate 232,799,795 of CM033437.1, forward strand.
CCAAGTAAAAAGATGAACTTTTCAACTTGATCTAATGGGTAACAAATCTAGGCTCCATCAGACAAAGGAGGGATGTTCCAAAGTCGAGCACTTCACTAAAAATGGCCCAAACCCAGTCTCCTCCATCTTGCACCCTATGGGTATGTCTACACAGCAGCATTATTTCAAAATAATGTTGTTATTCCGAAATAACAGGGTGCATCTACGCAACAAGCCTTTATTTTGAAATAACATTGAGCTGGAGGACTTCTTACTCCGACTCATCGTAACCCTCATTTCACAAAGACCAAGGGAAGTTGAAGGAAGAGTGTTCTTCCTTCGACTTCCTGCTGTGTAAACTGCGCCAAAAGCCAAATGAAGCTATTTTGACTTCAACTAGACAATTGACGTAGTTGAAGTTGCATAGCTTAATTTGATTTTAGCCCTGCTGTATAGATGTACCCTCTGTGTTAAAATTTAAGCTCCGCTGCTTGTCACTGTGATACCAGTATCACACAGTATCTCTCAGATTAATGGTTTGAGACAAAGTTAGGGTTTTTAGATCAAAACCAACACCTTAAACTCCCCAGCGAAGACACTGCAGGTTTAAATCAGAATGCTAGGAATAAGGAAACCTGAGAAATCCACAGCCAAGTTTATAAAACATTTCACTAACATTTCGTGTATTTGGGCCAAATTTAGAGAAACTCGTGTGTCAGCATACTTTTTTTTAGGTGGAAACTATGCAAAATGTGGTGGGTTCATCTGAGTTTCACTTTGAGTTTTGGTGCCTGTTCAAATCCTGAATCCAAAAGGAAACTTAAGGGATGTGAATCCACACAACATGGAACTGAAGTAAATGTCTGCATGAATCCCACATGAAGAGGGGGGGTTAGGAACTCCCACCAATGTGAAGGATTTGGCCCCAAAACTATGGCATCGTACAGCTCTAGCTCTAACTTCTAGTCCCTATGACTTTGAAGACAAAGCCTTTACCTCAAATATAATGACATGAAGTGGAGAGAGATGCATTTTCACGGCTATGAAATCTCTCACATTCAAAGCATGGAAGAATATTGTTCCATGCCACCTATTTATATTCAGACATTCTAATTAAATACCAGAGTTTCAGTTATTTAGGCTTTAATCCACCAAAATTTGTTCCTTTACACATCTCTTGTCTTTGAAATATATCCCTGTATTATCATCCTTGAATACACACAAAAACAGAGCACCATGAATCTATAATAAGACCTTCATTTGTTTTTGTAGCATGGATTTTTGTTTGATTAAATGTCTAAATTACTTCCACTTAAATGTTATCTGCATATGGAGAGAGATCTGAACCCACTTAAAAATTAGCTTTTAACAGCTGACCTGGTGGCTCAGCAAGTCTGTTGCACTATCCCCTGGGAAAACCAGGTTCACAAGCCAACCCAGATTCCTGAGCCCCATGCCAGTAGAGGCCAAACATGTTAATGTTTTGGACACAGTGAGTTCAACTGCCCTTCTGTTACAACACTACTTAGTGGCCAAGTGACAGAACAGCACTGAGCATTATTTGTAGAGAGAGCCATCTGCCTGCCATCAGACTAAAGGGCACAAACAGCCTCCAGAAAGAGAGAAAAACAGAGAGAGAGAGAGATATGTGAAAATGAATTTTTAAAAAAATTAAGGAAGATAAAAATTAAACTATTATTTAGAATTGCATCTCATCTTGGTATTGAATCGATTATAAATGTGTCTCAATAATTATATGGTCCCCAACATCACCACCACAGACGTTACTGTTCTCTTACAGCTTGCGGTGTTATTTAGAACACTATGTATATTTAATGTCCCCGTAGTGTCAGAGCAATTATACCCACTTCAAACTTTTCACATTGTGGAATGACGACTTCAAATTGCCACCTCTATGCCAAGGACTAATTCTCACTCCCAACCCGTTTCCTAGCCCAAATCACATTTCAGCCTGTCTTGCTTAATCTGAGGTGGTTTTAACCTTTCCTTTTCTCCTATTAGAGACCCTAAGGCTCTTGCCGCAGTGACTTTGGACATGCTGCGCTGTAAAATGATCTAGCTGTTGGGGTAATGGCCCTTCTTTTTGTTTTTCCCTTTATAAAACCATAATGTTTTGGGTATTTTTTTTTTAAAAGAGCTTCAGCTAAACCCAAAGGCATTAGAAAAGATCGCAAAGTGCTTTTGTGGGCTCAGTGTGTAAACTCCTCTACAGCTGTTTTAGAAAAGCTTTCATGGCTTTTAACATTAAAAATAAAGTGTGTCCCCTCCCATCCAGATGTTAGGATTTCTGACAAAGTTCATTTGTTACAGTAATGGATCAAAACCAAAAATTAAAACACGCAGCCAGCAGTGTTTAACATGTGGTAACTAATAAGATTAAGAGCCAACGGGAAATTCTATTTTCAGTAAGCAAAAGCAGTAATGACCTTAGTCCTATCAACCTGAATGACCCTGTACCTCCCCTTTTTGCTGTCTCTCTCACAACCCCTCCTCCTATCCTGCTAGCCAAAGTACCAATTCCCCATCTCTGGAATCATCCAACTCTGGTGTCAGAAGTCAATGACAGCAGCAATTACATTCCCTAACTGTTCTTGCTTTCCTCTCAGCCTTGGAAAACTTCACTTGGATGACTTTTGGTGCATGCCAAGTAGATCACTATGGCCCATGAAAAGGTGAGAGGAACATTTAGGGAGCTGGGGAGGTTTGGAACAACAGGTAAAAAGGAGGCTGAGATATGGGAAACTGAGAGTAACTCAGTCATAAGTAGGATAGAAGTTGAATGGTGTCCCCGTTCCCCCACACTTCTGATTTTGTAGAGGGCTCTCTGAGAAACTTAGGCCCAGCACAGATCAGAGTAATGGTGGCCATTTGATAATGAAGGGACATTATCTTTGTTTTATAATTTTAACCCCTTTAATCAATGCTGCAGTGAGATGCCTTGGAGCTCCATATAGAGTGCAAGCACTCCAAAGATGTGACGTGACGTGGCTGCTTTCGGTACACACTGTGACACAGGTACACGTTTTATGTCTGAGATGTTCCTGTCTAACTTAGGCTGTAACCTCTATGTTTTGCACAGCACAGAATATATTGGCAGCACTTACAAAAAATGCAGCAGGCAGTTGCTGAAATTTTGGGTTAAAAAATTCTCTTTTAAGTGAAATTTTTCTCAAGGATCAAAGATATTCTGTGTCATAGCTTTATTAAGAGTCTATTCTCCCTTCAGCCTGCACTCATTCCTAGGAAAGGACAAACTTAAAAGGTTTGGAGGATTTGTTCAGAGGGGCACACAAAAAATTAAGATGCTTATGTAAAGCTTATCTAAATTGCCAGGAACTTTTCATTCTGAAAAAAAGTGGTCTGGAATCTCAAAAGAACAGACAGACCTTCTCATTTGATTTCCAGTCTTCCTTAAATCCAGTCAGGCTAGAAACCCTGCAAATTTCTTGCAGAATTTCCTGGCATTATCACTTGAGCTGTGCCCCCATCAGTACACATCAGAACAAAACTGAAACTCTGAAAAAAAAAATTAACTTCTTTGAGCTTCAGAAATATTCATTGTGAGTTCTGGGATAAGGTGCAAATTAGATTTCCTTTTACTAGGACTAGTTCACCCATCCTCATTCATGCCCCTCATTACAGGCAACAGGAGAGTTCAGATTTCTTTATACAGTAGACTTCCGATAATCCGGAACCTATGGGATTTAGGTGGTGCCGGATTATCACATATGCCGGACTATCAGGAGGTACTATAAACAGGTTATATATATATACTGTATACATTATATACTGTATATAAAGTGTTCTTAACCCTTTTTATTGTACATACTGTATACAGTATACTGTAATGTTTTAGTTTTTTTAAGCCTTTTTACCCTTTTGCTCAGTTCAGCTGCTGCCGCTGTTACCTTGTGACTCATTTTTTGCCAAAGCTCACTCACTAGGCTCTTGCCATTTTGATGCCGGACTATCAGGAGTGCCGGATTATTGGATGCCGGACTATTGGAGTTTTACTGTAGTAGCTTCTTTAGCCATTTTATTACTCCTGCTAGGAAGAGAACGGGCACATCTTCCTTCAGGACATCCTGTTGATCTCCACTGTGGTGATTACAAGTTACACAGGGTGCTTTCATGGTCTGGAAATAAGCCACAACCACAACTATTTTCTTCAGGTGCACCCAGCTATACAGATAGATTCTTCTTGATTGCCATAATTAAATTTGAATATAAACTGTGAGGTCAGTGGCTCAGTTAGATATAGAGCAGTTAAGTACGTATCAGTACATCAAGAACAACAGAAATTGTTAAGAAGAGCCAAAGACTTTTGTAATGAGTGGGAGTACTCTGGCACAATTAATATGGAAGATTGACATTTTAGTAGCTAACTGTTAATACAGATTTCACTGTCATGCACCTTCATAAGTGCACCGCTTTCATTTTTAAGAGGAAGGAGGGTCCAGTAGTTAGGGGACTAGCCTGGGACTCCAGGGACCCAAGATTCAATTCTCTGCTCCACCACAGACTTCCTGTCTGGGCAAGTCACTTAGTCTCTCAGTTCCCCATCTATAAAATGAGGATAATAATAATTTCCTCTCACAGAGGTGGCTTGAGGATGGATACAATAAGCACAAAATCACATTTCTATTACCATCGGGTATGATTATTTTAATACATTTATCTTAACATCTACAGTTTTTACGTAAAAGCTGGTGATATTTGTGGTTAGTTGTTTATGTTCAGGGACCCCACTAGGGCTGTTCAAAGCCCTCACCTGGCTTTCACCTCTGGGAGGGCTATTTGAAAACAATGTCCCAGAGAACGCCAGTGACACTGAGTCACGAGTTGGCAGAAAATTCATTACACAGGGCCTTCTTTCCTTCTATCTTCTCAGACAAGTCACGATGGCTGTTTTTATTTCTACAAAGCAGCTTTTGGAGGACAAGTGTCACACAAAATGCTTCATGGTCTGTTGCAAAATAAAAAGGGTTGCAAAAGTACCTTAATAAAGTAATTACTCAGCATTATTAATAAATACAGTGTTTTAATTGATAAAACAAAGCCCTTTAAAACTTTAAGATACTTTGTTTAATCAATAGTGTATAAATATCCCAGTTGCATGGAAGTGAGGAAACGAGAAGGACAGATTAGGTCACTTGCCCAAAGTCAGAGGAAGTCAGTGTCAAGAAAGGGATGAGAACTCCTATGCTCATTCCTGAAAGCCTCCTTTCCCTCTAGGAGCTTACAGGGTACACTTTTAGAAAGGATTTGAAAAAGGTTACAGCCAACAGCAAAATTAGGTAACAGGAACAGGGATGAGAGTCAGACTACAGCAGTGAAGAGGGTGATCTAAAGATGAAGGAACCAAGATGCAGAGCATCTGAAGTGCAATTGGGTAGCAAGGAATAAGACCAGGGGCACTGGACTCTGCTTCCTCTTCAAGAGACCAGTTACCCTGTGATAAAGGATCACATGGTGATCAGAAAGACTTAGGATGGAATGAGACTGTTTAATCACTTCAAAGTCCAGAAGGCAGAACATGCTGTGTGTTCCCTGGGGAATGGCATGACAGAAGAAGTCAGTTAACTCTTATTTCTGTGCACTTGAGAGAAACCAGAAACACTGATTTAGTCTATAGGAGTTGTAAATGCTCAGCCCCTCTCAGATTTTAACTTTACATAGTCTAGAGAATGGATAAGAGTTCATTTGGGAAACCAGCACATGAGGGTGAAGCAGCAGAGACAGGAAGTAATGAGGGCCTCAGTAGCTGGTTGTGTCCTTTGTAGGAATATCCATGCAAACTGAGTTCACGTACGATGTCTTTGTGCCCCTTTCTTTTTGTTTTCCTTAAATATTCTAAATGATATTATTAGGGAACAGTCACATATTCAGCAAGTTTTAAGTAAATATTAGACACCTTATAGAGAAAGCAAATTCTAAACTTAACTATGAATGTTTACACTGGATATCTGATCCTGAGTATTATCCTTGACAAGGATACAAAACCAATATATGACATCACCTGTGAGTCTAAATCAAAACTAACCAAACAGAAGTCAAATTTCAAATTTTACATGCTAAACACTTTCAATAGACTCATCATAAATGATCCATAAGGCCAATAATTAATCAGCAAACACTTTCTAATAACTAATAAAAATCAAGAGTTATCTATACAGTTGTTGGAAAATTCAACAGAAAGCAGGGTTAAATTCACTGATTTATCTATAGTCCTTCCTCAGTCCCCCAATACAAATCTCTAGCAGGACACACAAACCATTATTTTATTTAAAGGAAAGAGGAAAATAGATAATAACCATAGTTATTCAGTCTAATTATTCCTAAAAGGATTCCACAAGAGACTAAAAATGTATAAACTCAGTCACTACTGATTTACAACCTGGGAAAACGAAAAATATTCTAATGGGAAAGTGGGTGAAAAATAATGAAATTAGCATCTCCAAATTGTTTAAAAAAGATCTTCAGCCTAAAGAGAATTGACAGCGTAGCTTTAAGGATAGATAAATGGCTGCCTCAAGGATCTGTCTTACCTCCTTATTTTTTTTAAGTAATACCTTAATTTGCATAGTAATAACCCAATTATTGTAAGATTAGGTGACAGGAATCTCATTATTACTATTCCTACAAAACAGTGAATATTCCATTCAGAACCTTTTAATGTTACATACCTGGAAACATAATTATTCCAATATACACTCATTCATCTTTAATGCAATTTCTTTATTATTATTAATACTACTAATAAAAACCCTTTTCCTGTAATTGTTAGGGTTTTGTTTTGTTTTAATATATTAGTGTTTAAACATGATTTTTTTTCCCTTCAGGCTGCTATAGAAACAAGCAAAGCCAACCAACTGCTTGGGGGCACGCTCCCTCCCCTCTTCCCAAGAGGGAGTGTGCCAAGAGGCCTAAAGCACATATGTTAAAATCTGTTTCAACAACTCCCTCTCCATAATAACCACCCACCCTCCTTCTCCCCATGCTGAGAGCTGGTCATGAGCAATGTTTTCTAGCATCAGGATTCTGTTAGTTTTGTTTGGGGTGGTGGTTGTCCCTGGGGCTGAGGGAGGGTTGTGGTTTATAGGCTGAGGCACAGGCAATCAGAGACAGCACTACAGAGACCATCTGCCTGCTACCTGCCACAGGCTTTCACAGTTTCAATTACAAAGATAATAAGTACGATAAGTGGTCAGTTACCAGATTAACTGTGGAAAGGAAATAGAAGAGGCAGGACTGGCTGCGCAGGGCTGCATGTGTTACGCTTCAAAAGGATGTCATAAATAGTTGAGAGAGTGGGAAAAGCAGCTGTTACTTTGCAATGATTTTCAGTCTCACCCACTTCAGTGCATACAAGGTGAAGACAGGGTGCTTTTCACCTGTATCTTCTGTGCTTCACTGTTTCAAATCCACGCCAGGTTGACAACGACTGAAAGATGTTACCACTGGCAGACAATGCGACACAAGTGGATGAGGCTAACCCCACTTCTGAACATCCAGATCACAAATACCACTCACCTGTTTCGCAGTGTCACTCGAGCTAGGGACTGAGATGATATGCAGAGCAAACTCACTTGCAGAGGTCACCTCATACAGTCGGAGCTGAGCTACTTTCATTGGGCACCATGGGGGAAACCTGCATTGCCTCTGATGATGCTCTAACTACCTTGGTTTCAAGGTAGGAATTCAGTCTGCTGGTGTCATTTTAGCACCTTTAATTTTGGGGAAAGCCTCCTGTTTGTTTATGCAAGTGGTCTTAAATATTAGTAATGAAGCTGATAAGCTTCTGCCACTAGCCAAACCAGCAGTCAGTAATACTTAAGTGCCAGTTAATCACTGCTGCACTCTCCCCAAAAACACTGTCCTGACAGTGCCAGCCAATAAGGTTTTCTGGTACTGCACCATCACTGCAAGAAGCAAAACCTGGGGTGCTATACTCCCCTGTGTAACAGAGAGCTCACCATAGTTAGCAAGCTGAAAGAGAGATGGGTAGCCAAACATCTGTCTGGATTGAGAATCTCCATGCTCTCCACTCAATCTCAGATAAACACTACACCTCAGCTTTCCATTTGGACAACGCTATCCTTTCTCTGTACATACGCCGCTTATCCCACCATCACGGCTACCCAAACTTGTACCCTTTGTAACCCTGCAGCAGCGCAACTGCCGAGAACATCTCTCACCTGCCCAGGTTCATCTCCCAATCACTCAGTAGCAGAGATATTAGTTACTGAATAAACAACCTTCACAAGATGCAGCAGAACACCCGGTTCACAGTGGAGTACTCAAACATCCCCACTTATCCACTGGACAGCATTTCCCAAAGTGTGTTATATGCTCTGAGGAAAGCGGCAGCAGGTGCAGGTGGTGTATAAAAATATGATATGTAGCATTTTAAATAACTTATGGTAGGTGTGTCTGGGTTCATATTCTTGAAGGGGGTAGTTAGCTTTCAAAAGTCTGGGAAGTGCTGTATTTGGGGTTTAACCTCATACGAATGGTTAACAGAAATACATACAGGTCTGAGTTGTATCAGTAATTGATGACAGGGAGATGACTAAGGCCTAAAAGGGCATGAATCTCTCTCTCTCACCCACACTCACCTCCCAAAAAATTCCCTAGCATATGAACAACAATTCTCAGCAGAGATTCTGCTTTGGAGCATAAAGGTCAGATTCTGAAGAGCATGAACATTAGTATGACCAAACTGCTCAATTTGCACTTAATCTAACGGTGAAAAAAGTTTTGGTGAGCATGTTGCTTCTCTGAATATGTAGCTGCATGAAGCCTTTTTTGATTATCTACTAAAAACATCACCCAACACTAATTCCTTCTTCAAGCCCCAGTTGCGGACTGCCTCAGATATTTTATACAATTTAGTAGGGCATGTGCCCCAAAAGTTGGCTTTACACCCTATGGTTTCTGCTCCCCCAGTCTCCAGTCCATGCTTGACCTAGGTATAAACTAGAATAGCCCCTTGGTTGCTGTACTTTTGGGCCCCAAAGACTATTTTAGCAGCCAGAGACCGCACGTTTACAAGAACAGCTTGGCTTTGCTCCCTTTCCCTGAATTACATGCTGACCTAGGATGCTTAGAAGGGACATGGGCAGTGGGCAAAAGCCCAGCTGGGGAAGGCAAGCCCCAGCCCAGCCTTGCACCCCTTCTGCACAACACCCCACCAGCCCTGACACCCCTGGAGTCAAGCCCTGCCCACCGCCAGCCCAATCCGTCCTGGCCACATGGAGGGCTAGGGCTGACATGCTGCGACCCCAGCCTGGCCATCCCCAGTGGCCAGAGAACAGGTCTGCTGCTCCACGGCCCCATCTCCTCCGCCCGCCCCCTCCCCCCCCCGAGGCTGGGGAAGCCGGGCTGCCGTGCCGTGGCCCCAGCCTTCCCTGGTGGCGGCCCCAGCCTTCGATGGTGAAGCATGCAGGCAGTTTTGGGAAGGCTGTGCCTTCCTTACCTACATTCCCGACTGCCCATGTAAAGGAGGTACCTCTTTGGCTAAATAGTCTGACAACATTGTGGTGTGTGCACTGTTGCCAGCTGGCAAAAAGGGGCTCTTGGGATCATATTGTAGCAGCCGCTACTGTGTGTCTCTCTCACCAAGAATTCCTTACTTGGTGACATACTCTACCATCTGGTTGACACCGCATTTAGATGCTTTATGTCACTTGAGTGGTACAAAGAACCTATAGCAGGGCCCAGGTTTTGACCCTGAGTCTCTTTGGGTATGTCTGTACTGCTGTGTAAGCCCACCATTAAAAGACCTTGAATTAGCAATCCTTGGGTTTGCTAACCTGAGGCATGAGCATCTACAGTCACTTCTAACCCCGGATTAGGAACTGTTGAACTCTGGGTCCCAACTGAGTGCTCTCCCAAAATATGGCTGCTCTACCCCTTCATCACGGTGCAGCATGGGAACCTTCACTGTCCCTCAAACTTGACTGTCCAGAGAGCAAAGAGAGTCAGGCTGTGGGATAGTGGAATGTTTTTGGCAGAGTCCCAGAACACAACTCCAGTGGGGCTGTGTCTATACTGGGCAGCAATAAACCAGTGTCCTAGATTGACTCGGACTCTGACACTCTACCTCCTCTGGGGTACCGAAATCCTGGGATCAAACCATGGGTGGAAGGCAGGTTAGGCTTGAGTTTGAGTTTTGAACCCTGGCCTTAATTACCATGTAGACATAATCTTTGTCTAATGCCTTTTCATAGTCCTTTCTAGCCATCGGATTATAACACATTCCAATAACAAAACAAGAAGGTAATATGCTAATGGGAGAGAACCAGTATGCAGAAATTATCTAGCACTACTGAGGAGCATAAAAAGGCAGCTTGCTGCTCTTTGGGGTTTTGACTTCAATGAGCCTAAACACAAATGAAGGCTTCATTAAGTTATCCGAGAAATCATGGGACAGCAAAATATCATATGCCAACAGACAAATCCAAAGTGGATTGTCTTCTAGCCTGCATATATGCCTGCAGGGAGTACAAGCTCTGTTGTGGACTGTTCAGACCTTATTTTGAAGATCACAATTATTTTAATTATTTGCCTAATAGTTATGAGCTTGAAAAATTTTAAATTATACCACATTTCACATAAAGCAGATTATCTACTCTAAAAAGTAGTGAATGTGCTAACAATTTGTTCTTATATTTTTATCATCTCATTTCATCCCTTTAAACACAAAACCTTCGGCTTTCACTTTGAAAATTATCAACAGAAAAGAAACAAAGTCTTCCTTATTACACCAAAACTTGGTGGGGTCAAGTTTACACCACCCTGACCCAATCTGACAGAACATGAAAAGTTCACTCTTCCATTAATAGCTTTTCCAATTCAGTAGTTCAAAGATGCAATCCTCAACAGTGTATACGAGGATTTGGGATCATTTTATAAATCTGTGCGGCAAACTAATATGAAGGAGAAACGCTCTTTATGGCAAGAGACTGTCCTTTGTGTGTGGGGGGGGGGGGAAGGAGATGACATTAGCTTTTTACAAAGCATTTGCAAGAATAATTTGCACTACAGTCTCTTTATGGGCCTTGCAAGCAAGTATTGAAACCATTTGTCTAATTGTACATCTCAGTTTAGAAGAACAACCTCATCTAAAAATATGTCCTCTCCCTAGAATAGAGTGCAATGGATTAGCAAAAACCAAAAATATAAAGTTGTAAAGCATTGAAACATCTTATTTCAAATGGTTCAAAAATAAAATAAAAATGTGAAAAGTGATGGATTGCTCGCAAAAGCTGAGACCAAGGAATTTCTCTGATGAAGTCAATAGAGATATGCTAATTTACACTAGGCTAAAGATCTTGAGAAATAATATACCTTTTAGTTTAATCTCCATTCATGCATGGGAACATGCAAGTGAAGCTGACTAGAAAAAGTGTAATTCCTGTTCTCAGTTGAGAAAAATGCAGAGGAAGCACACAGCAAAATGTATAAAACAGATTTTTAAAAAAATGCAGTCACTGACATTTTTTTAATCAGAAAAGGGGTTTACATCAAATTCCGTGGACAAAATATTGTGCCCCCTAACTTGCAGATGGTTTCCCTGATTGTTGCTCTCTACTTGAGAGGCAGCTGCTTTACTGTAGTGCTGTGTGTGTCATAAGCCTAAATCCTGTTCTCTCACTCATATGAGAAGTCCCATTAACTTCAGTTGTCTACTCATTTGAATAAGGTAAACCTTCTGACTGACAGCTTGAAACAGCTTGTGAAGAAAGGCATTGTATAATAAAAATATATTCTTGTCAACACTATCTTCACGGGTTACACTTGTATTTTAGACTAAATCATGTAGAATAAACCTTACAATTAACGTTACAACTTTCAGAAATATTAACCAAGTTTTATAAAAAACTGTAAAATTATTCAGTTAAAAAAAAAAAAAGCCCTAGAAAATCCTACATTATAAAAAATTCTCACTGATGCTTTGGTCAGCACTTTGCATCATCATGAAATGGACAAATCAATTTCTGGCGGCTTTGAACAGCAATATAAATCCATAGCTTAAAAGCTTACTTATGACTTACATTAAAAGTTAAAGGTCAAAGTATATGATTTTTTTTAAACCAAACCCAAGATGCTCTGTTCTGGGACTAGGAAAGTATTTCCTCCAGCTAATTGTGTGCAAACCCAAGACTTAATACTTGCTGCTTTGCATTGCTTCCTTGTAGCATTTCCAACTGAAGATGCAAATTACAATATATAAATAGCTATAACAAAAAATCCATCCATTTGTTGCTGTAAATGTTGCATTAGATGTTTAATGGGTTATGGGTACATAACCCATAACCCCAGGTTCGGCAAGATTCTTAAGAATTTACCTAACTTGCAGCATGTTGCAATTGACATGGACTTCCTCTACTCATGAGCTTAAAGTCAGGCATTCACCGAAGTACTTTGCTGAATGGGGGTCATAGAGACACGACATGGCGATGTGCGATAACACAGAAGATTAAATCGCACAAATTTGGGATAGCCATATGACTCACGAGCGATGCAGCCAAAACCAAAGCCCAATCTGGTGAATTTTACTATCACTATTTTGAAAACACACACAGCTTATGAAGGACTCTGATGGATGAAAATTCCCAGTTGATAAAATGTGAATATAGCATTTCTGGTCACTGAAGTATACCAAGAATGAAGCGGATTTGGTTATGATCAGTATTTGTCTGCATGTGTAACAAAGGGACATGAAACAGAAAAACTCAATGCAAGGCTTAAAATATGAAGGAGCTATTGTCAGCTCCGCAGCAGTGATAAAAAAATTCATAAACACCCACTTACCCTTTTTTTTTTTTTTTTTTTAAACTTCAGAAGACTTAGTATCCCTGGTTATCTTCCACTCCATCCTCTTGCTAATATGACACGATTTTTAAAAAGAGAACAAAAAAAATCCTGTGCATTGAAGGTTTCAGGAAAACTAAAAAGTTAATGGGGGAACATTAACACTGACTATATTGAACGTCCGGGGTATTTCTAAGATGTGTTTTAATATTTAAGACTCTTCAGCTTTAACCTAGTCACACAGGACTGAAACATTGAAAGCACATGTCTGAACCACACAAAGACAAGAGTTTGAGACAATTTTTTTTTAACCAATGAGTGACTTACAGTAAAATCTTGGGAGTTCACCATCACAAAGTGTGTCATTTTATGTAAAATAAAATCTGGGGATTACTGAAGTCCCTGTCATTTCAGATGACAAAAATAGCAATGTTAAATGTGCCTTTAAACATTTATTAGTCACGTGTGCCAAGAAGCAAAAGATAAGGAATATTTCATGTGAATAAAATGTGGGTAAGTTAACATGACAAGAACATGCACCCACTTAAGGATGGCAATGTGTCCCTCTTGGCTTGGGCATCATATTGTGCAGACACTTCAAGCATTTAATTAGAGCTCATAATATAATAATTAACTACTGGAGATTAAAATAATTTGTGATTTTTGAGTGGTGGGTGGGAAGAGGGAAATGATCATGCTGGATTTATGACACCAGAAATCAAAATCCACAGACAGGAGAATATGAATGCCAGTTTTTGTTCTACCGACAATCTCTTCTCAGTCCAGATCACATCAAGATACCTTCTCTGACTTGCATAAACAATGCATCAAAGACCTATTTTTTCTGATAACTTTCTGAAAGTTATTCTCCTGCATTCAGAGAAAGGCTCACTCCCACTGACCATGATGGGTGCAGAATGGGGTTTGATATTAGAAGTGAATGAAGGATGCATGAACCAGTTCTGATAAGAGAAGAACCATCCCAAATCTTTGTTTAAAACTCAAGCAGGTATTTGAAAAATACTGGAAACAGTTTCCTTTGCATGCCCTGCTGAGATTTTCGCCTTTCATCAACACTGATGGGAGGAAAAGAGGCCTGCTCTTGTTTCATTTTTATAAATCAGATCAAACAAGGAATTACAAATCGGCCCCACCTGGAGTTCTCCTACCATTATCCCTCCACAAGCAAACACTGAATCTTGGGAACATTTAGAAATCAAATGAGAACCCAGTTCCTAGCTTCACAGCCTGAACTCAATTTCTATCAGGAGCTCTCTGAAACATAACATTAAAAGACAGGGTCTCAGAGAGGAAATGCAATCCAGCAAACAGGACCCTAGACTGGGACTTGGAAGACATGGATTTGGTTCTCCTATCTGTCACTGTCCTGCAGTATTGACTCCAAGGCCAGAAAGGACCACTGTGATCGAGTCTGATCTCCCATACAAGACAGACCACAGACCTTTGCCAAAATTCTTTGCGCAGATTTTAGAAATGCATCCAGTCTTGATTTAAAAGGTCAGTGATAGAGAATCCACCACACCTTCGTTAAGTTGCTCCAATGGTTAATTATTCTCATTGTTTAAAATGTATGCCTTATTTCCACTCTGAATTTGCCTAGTTTCAACTTCCAGCCATTGAATTATATTTCCTCTACTTGAGATCATTGTTAAATATTTGTTCCCCATGTTGGTAATTGTAGACTGTAATCCAGCCATCCCTTAACCTTGTCTTTGTTAAACTTCGTAGACTGAGTTCCTTGAGTCTATTGCTATAAGGCTGATTTTCTAATATTTTCATTATTTTCCTGGCTCTTCTCTGAACCTTCTCCAATGTATCAACATCCTTACTGAATGTTGAGCACCAGAAGTGGACACAATATTCTAGCAGTGGTCACACCAGTGCCAAATACAGAGGTAAAATAACCATTCTACTCCTAGGTGATACTCCCCTGTTTAAGCAGGCAAGGACTGAATTAGACCTTTCGACACAGCATTGCACTGGGAGCTCCTGTTCAACTAGGACACCCAAATCTTTTTTTCATACTTGCTGCTTCCCAGGCCCATCCTATAAGCATAGCCTACATCCTTTGTCCCTAAATGTATATATTTACATTTAGCCATATTAAAAACACATAGCATGCTTGCACACCAGATAAAGTGTTTCAGATCAGTCTGTATCAGTGACTTGTCCTCTTGATTATTTACTGCTCCCCCAATTTGTGGGTTGTGTGTGAACTTCTGTCAGTGGCAATTTTATATTTTCTTCCAGGTCATTAAAAAAAAAATGTTAAATAGCATAGGCCCAAGAATGATCCCTGTGGGACCCCACAGGAAACACACCCACAGTGATGATTCCCTATTTATTATTGGATTAAGATCTATTAGCCAGCTTTTAATCTTCCTCTCTGTATCTATTTCTGCTCCCTCCCTCCCCCCACCTCAAACCTTGACTGACTTGTCTATTCAAACAGTAAATTCTTCCAGGGCAGGAACAATCATGCATTATGCCATTGTATGGATGCCTTGCTCTGTGCTTGGACCCCCGTCCTGAAACATGGATGGAGCACTAGATCCGGACTCAAGATCCAGGTTCCATTCTCAGATCTATCACTGGCCTATTTCCCTTCCAGTGATTCAATTTCACCATCTCTAAACCACAGGGAATCAACTCTTTCGTAAGGTGCTTTGAGATCTCTAGATGAAAAGTGCTATAGGAGAGGTGGATATTAAGAGGTGTTACTATAAATATAAATGACATATTGCAAGATTTATTATATTAAAGAGGATCTAACCATCTGAGGTTCCATTCACTGGCCGACTTTAGGTGGCTATATTTCCACTGCAGGAGGCATAAAGGAAGTTTGGAAGCTAACCCTAACCTTCCCCTCCTCTAAGCAGCATCAAGCAGAAGCTCATGCAGCAAAGTCTGAGGCTGTTGCATTCATGGAAACTTTGAAGCTGTAATTTTAATTTAGTTTAGAATCAGAACATTTTTCTACTAGGGACAGATGGACTTGAACTTTTACCTACTCCGAGTGTTTTTAGGGGAATCCGCAGGGAATTGAGGTTCCAGGAAGTTTAGTTTTTTCCACGTTTTCTTTTCCCTGTGTTTCTGATTTTCACATGAACTCTGTGCTGTCAGAAGCTATCCAGCATCTAGACCCAGTTGTTAGCATAAAAGGGTGTATGCCAGTGGATTATGGGCCAGTTCAAGCACTATTGGAGACCACTAGGAATCTAAATGCTACTACCCACATTTCCCAAATAAATCTTTTGGTTAAAATTCTTAGTGAATATAAAGGTGAGGACAAGACAGAAAAAGCAAGAACCATATGCAGGGGCAGGCTCTCTGGGGAGGGGGAGAAGAGGCTTAGAGGTATAGACAGGCTCGCTAGCAGAAGATTGTAGGACTAAAGCAGGCTGCTGCAGCAGTCCGCTTGACCTGGAAAGGCCCCAGACAAAAAGATGGTACCGGTAATATAGAATAGATGAGTGACTGAGAAAGCCCTGCTTGACTGTGTTATTTCTTCAGTGAAGGTCTCTCTCAAGCCCAGGAGCCTACATGATGTAGCTTTGTGTGCATTAGGCACAGGCCTAGCAGACAGATTTGGGTTCTAAATCTGATTCAAATTATATCCTTTTTGACCAGGGCTAAAACCACATCCCCTCTCTGTACTCAGTTTCCCCATCTGTAAAATGATAGTCGCTCAACCCTATAAAGTATTCTGTGGCCAACATATGTCAAAAATTGCTAAGTGTAATTTTTATACAACACTGATTAGTAAGTATCCAAAGTCTCTCAAGAAAGCCTGGGCTCATGGGATTTTCAGCTGAACCTTCCTGATCAAAAAGCCCCAGATAAAGAATCCAGACCCAAACTCTGCCCTTCACTCATCTCATTCTGACTGCAGGGCACCTGCAAGGACATCCTCTTATTTTCACAGACTATCCACATAGGACCATTGGCTATACACACCCTCATTCTGATCCTCTTCTACTTCTCTGCTGGAATCCTACTCCTAATATAAATGCAGAATACAATCAATCACATGCACCTCCAACCACTTCCTTCCCTCCTCACCTGCTCCATAATCCACATCCTCCTTCCAGCCAAAGCAAAACTCTCCCATAACACTAAAACATGACATATGGGGGCAATGTATTTCTGACTATCAAAATCATTCTAATTCTTCCTCTTCTACATCAAAAAAGTAATCCTCCCACCTCTTCCTTGTATGCATGTATCTAATTCTTCATCCTCTCACTCATTACATTAGATACATGCATAATCCTTCTCCTCCCACAGAACATCTCAAGAAACACAATCCCGCTCTTCCGCCTCCTCCCCCTCCACCACACAAAGTTTAATCCCAACACTTTGACATTACTAGCAAAATAGCCATAGGAAAAGCATAAACACTGAACAAAGTGTGCTATCCATGCATTATTTGAACTATGTCATTGTCGGTTATGTCACTAGCTTTCTACTTAATCAGGCTTCTTGTTCCAGTCTATACTTGCAACCAGAAGTTATATCTATAGGATATCACTATTTTTATTTGCAGTGGGGAGAGAGGTGGAGGAGTGGATGTTGCATAATTTCACAGCATTTAATCTTTTGTTCCTTTAAAAGTATATAGTTGTTTATAGGGTGTGTATGTGTTTTCTACTTGATGTGGGGGGGGGGAGAGAATTTTATGGCTCTGTGTTACAGACAAGTTCATAGTAAGTTCAGAGGAAAGGAATTTTCAAAGAAATCCAGCACAAGGCATTGTGGGGAATGATATGGAAGGTTGACAAAATGATGATAAACAATGAAAAAAAAGAAATAATTAAGTGTTGAAACACTGCACCAGCATTTAGTGCATTGTTAACTTTTCATAGCAAAAATGTTTCATTGTGTGCAGTTTCACAGACAGATCTTAACCCAGACCATGGAAGCAGAATGCTGAATGTATAATGGTTCTGAAATGTAATTTTGTTATAGAGAGAGAAAAAAAGAAAATGAGCAAATATGTCTGTATAAGATAAGGCTTTCAGAAAAAAATATAATACATGGAAATCCTTTCTTGAAGTGCTTTGTGTCTTAAGGAGGTAGGAAACTTAAAACAGTGGAGTTCCAGTAAACACACGTCTAAACAAGGTGTGAAAAATTGGGGTTGGGGGAGAAACAGGCTAGACAATAGTCAATATATAACAGCCAAGAGAAGAGGCTAAAGTAATGTCTTATAGAGACGTGGCTAATCTTTTTACAGTCATTTCAAAAACCGTTTGAATGCTGACTCTCAAATAAAAATAGAAAGGTTGTGCCCAGCAGTTTGGAAGTGTCAAAGAGAGAATGAGGAATGAGCATTGACTTGGACATCCAGAATGCTGAGTTCTAATCCCATTATGCCTTAGTCTCAGCTTTACCCTCCAGTAAAATGAGGGCTCAACTCACCAGGGTGCTGCTGGGATGAATTAATTAGCTATATTAAATCATTTTAAAAGTCACCTGAGTGTCCTCCTTCAAATCTTCTCTCAAAACTCTCCTTTGCCCTGATGCCTACCAAAAACCTGACAACAGCTTGCCAACAAGGGTGCTGTGACCACTGCTTACATGCTGATCAATATTGCCTCTCTGCTTCCTTACACTCCTCTGTAATCTCACTGTACCAATCCACTGTCCCTTGGCTTTTGGATAGATACCATTTGTTCATTTTGTGTTTATACAGCACTTAGCATAATGGGATCTTGATCCATGTGGATAGCCCAGTCCATGCTGAGGGCCCAAGGATGTTACGCAAATGCAAACCAAGTAAATAAATACCAATTAAGTTACAGCAGGCATTGATTTGGCTCAATGTCCATAGAGCACTTTTTAACTGGTAAAAGCACTTAATTACATTGATAACTAAATAAATTAATGCCACTTTTTTGCTGCAAATTTTACCTATTAATTTATTAATCTGAAAGGAAGTTTTACTTATTGATATAAACCATGTTAATCTGAAAGAATAAATAATACATGTTTACAATTGCCTAGAGATGG
This sequence comes from Rafetus swinhoei, assembly GCA_019425775.1. NCBI lineage: Eukaryota > Metazoa > Chordata > Testudines > Trionychidae > Rafetus > Rafetus swinhoei. Next base: position 232,818,647 of record CM033437.1, read on the forward strand.
CTCAATTATGCTCAGTGTTGTATCTGAAACTGCTACCCAAAACAGTCACTTCATCGCAGACATTTGATATGGCAGTGTTGAGAGTGGTTGGCAAATGCATAAAAAGTATATTATCTTGGAACAGGCCAGATAATATTACAATTTAGATGAACTCTTACTCTGTATTTGAAATGTAACAGGAGTCTTGAACTGTTCTTGGTGGTAAATCAGTTTTGGACTATCAGCCAGAATGGGTGTCTGCAAATTGAAGCTCCTTATACTGGAGAGGTAAAATCCTGTCTAATTGGCTAACCTGTTAAACCAGTGGTCACCAACCAGTAGATTGGGATCTACTGGTAGATCTTGGAGCCTCTAACCGGGGATCCTGACTGGTTTGGCTGGGAGGGTATCAAGTACCAGCACTTCTGCTACCCCTCTTCCCCCCTCGCTGTGCTGTTCCTACCCTCTGCCTTGGAGCTGCCCCCGGGAGCCTCCTGCTTGCTGTGCAGGGTGGGGAGGCAGAAAGGGGGGCCACTAATGTCATGTCCCCCTCCTACCACCCATGCCCCATCTCTACAGAGTGAGCAGGGCAGAGCCTTGGAGAAGGGGCCGGGTGGGGCTGGGCCTTGAAGAAGGGGTAGGGAAGGAGGTGGGACAAGGGTATTTGGGTCTGAGGTAGATCTTGGATTGACTTAAATTCAAACAGCAATCTCGTGCTTAAAAAGGCTGGAGACCACTGTGTTAAACATATTGTTTAACTAGTTAGCCAATTAAAGGGAGAGGAGTTGGGGGGCACGCACCAGCCTGGCTGGAGCATCCCCCTAATCCCCTCAGTCAGGAGCTTCTCCAGCTTGGCCAGAGTAGCCCCTGCCTGTGGGACACCTAGGCTCACCATGGGCAGGGGCTGCACTAAAGCAGCCCCTATCCCCAGTGGGCCGGGAGCTACTCTCACTTCACTGATTAACCTTAATCGATAAAACCTTCACATCCCCAAATACATACTCTATATGAGACAAGAGAGTCAAAATTACATTATTTTACTCTTAACTATGACCGAACCGGCTTGTGCTAACTTATTTCTGGTGGCCTCTTGCAACATTCTAATATTTCATTTGGGCAACTGGATGCTGAAGCACCACTGAAAATGTCAATTTTTCTATGTTGGGATTACAGTTGAATTCTTACTGAAGAACATTGTGCTTGTTTTTGTAGTGTGTTTTGTTTTATATGGGGGCTTGGTGTATTGACGTTCAATAAAGAGCCAATTCGTGTTCATTCAAATTTGCGTGTGACTAGAAGTAACTAAAACCGGTTTTCAGTGCCACATGCACATAACTGAAACCACTAGGTTAAAGAAACCAAGGTTTCAATGAGCATGAAGAGAGCTATCTTTTCCGCTCTAATCAGGACTGATCCTCCAAGTCAGAGATGAAGCACATTCTTCCACGGCTACTCAGAGGAAAGCAATCTCCAGAGACATCCGTTAATCACATTTCAAGATAAGAAATGATACACACGTCTTTGGCAAAGGCAAGAACTTCTTCACTGAACAAACCAAACCATGGTGGTTTCTGAATACCACCAAACCTTCAACTCTTGAAGATACTTAGATTTTTATTGTTTTGTTTGTTTTTAATCTGCTGTTTCATAAAGAGCTACAAGGCTTTGGAAGGTAGGAAGACACTAGTCTAGAAACACTGCCATGGTGCAACAAGAGTCACTAGGCCTTTAGATGCAGACTCTTTTCTATGCGATTTGTGCTGATGTTTCTGAGATCATTCCAGTTTCACTCATCATTTCACAAGCACCCAATTATCAGTTATTAAAAGGTCCTAAAATCTATGATGTGGTCCAGGAACATCACCATCTTGCCACATTATCATGACACACTAACCTTTTGGTGAAACCTTTTTATTAGATTGCACCAACATGTTCTGTTACATTGTGGCAGTATCACTGGATGATGAATGCTAGGAGAAACTCAGAAATGGCAATCTCAGGAGGTAAAAACATAACATAGCTTCCACCTCATTTTTTTCCCCATTTATCCTCATAAACAAGTTTGCACCATGTACAATTGCTATTGCTTCTTATGGGTCAAATTCTACAACCTTCACTGTTCTGAGCAATTCTTATTAACATGGGCAGTCCTGCTGACTCCAATGGTACACTGGATTCCATGTCCTCCAGGAGCCTATTTGCATGAGTAAGTCGTATTCAGTGTAAGGGCTGCCAAATCCAGGCCAAGTATTTAGCTATGTACTCCCCCCGCCTGCCCGCCCCCCCCCAAAAAATGTATAAAACTTTCTCTCCTTTGAATTAGTATCAGAGGCAAGCTTTTAATACATGGCCTTGGTTTGATTTATGAGTACATTTGTGGAATGTGAGGTCACTCAAGTTAGAAAACCAGCTGGCTTCTATGCAACCTAGCAAAACGGGAAAGGCGTAAAAACTTAAAATCTAATTGTATTTGTTTCAAATGTATAAAATTTGTTCTTATTTTATTTCAAATAAAAACTTATTTCAATAAATAAAGTCATATTTTTACTACTAAAATATTTAACCCATTGCACACAAGAGTCCTCCTGTGCTCAGTGTGGATCTCAGTACATGCCTGACAGGCACAGATGTGCTGGAGTTGAAGCATCCTTTGAAATCCTACCCACGTTAGCGGAACATCATCTCTGCATTTGGCTAGCTCATTCTTCTGATTAGCAGTCAAGCTTCAAGAAGGGAACATCTAATGCCACATATTCACGGGGAAGCAGTTCCCTCAAAATGAAAATGAATGAATAAAATCATGACTGTTATGAAATGTAATATGCAATTTGGAAAAAAAATGCTTTTTGCAAAATCTATGCAATTTCCATTTGGCTGGCAACTTGGAAATGCAGGTGCTGTAATGGTTTAGTACTATATAAATTAATGTTACAGTCAGTCTCATCTAGTTTCTGATAGATCAGTCATAGTCAATACTCTACTCTTGAGTTGCATTCTCAAAGCCCCTCACTCAGTTATCTTGTGAGTCAATGAGAGAGAGCATGTGGAGCCTACAGAAGAATGGAGTACTTGCTTCAATAAAAAAAAAAATTGGCACTTTATAATGAAGAGCAAGACAAGTATGGATGCATACTTGCACAGGTCTAATAGTCCCAAGTCTCATAATTTTAACATGAATATCCTATTTAGTGTAATACTTAAAGCTTCAGCTCCTGGAATCATGTTGGCATTTGAAAATCTCAGCTTTACTTCATTTTTTAAAAAGTTCCTAGCCCTCATGAGTGTAGAGAAAGGCCTGAAAACATGAATCCCAAGGGCTGAGAAAGCAACTTTTTTTTTTTTTTTAAATCTCGTGATTCTTAAGGTAACCTTGTGTTCCTTTGTGCCATAATTCCTGATCTCTGAATGCTTGAAGGTGGCACTCCAGCAATCTCAACCAGACACAATTGGTGACACTTGGTTTTGCTAGTCAAAATCCTGCTCCTAAAGCTTGTTTACTCACCAGTGTACTCCTATTGTTTTCAATGGGCCTACACAGACAACCGAAGAGACTCAGTCATGCATAGTGCTGAGAAATCCCTTTTCCTACTGAATAGAAGACTGGGAGCCAAGATAAGGGTAAATTTCTGGTCACATTTGTTCTAAACCTGCATCCATTTAAATTTAGTTACCAAAACATCCACTCACTTCAGTGGTCAGTGTCAAGCTCACTGCTTTAACTAGTGGAGTTAAAAATTTTCGTTAAAAAAACCGTAGACAACGCAACACTCACCTGGTTTCCGGTCTCAGAATGAATTCAAAAAACTTGGCCTACAGTTGTCTATCAGAAAACATGGGCCATTCTGAGTAGTACTAGACTTGGTACTTGCAGCAGCAACTCTGAAATCCAGCTCTATAGACTCAGGCTCAAGCTATGGTGCTAAAAGTAGGTATGTAGATGTTCAGAGCCTAGGTTACAGATTGGGTTCTGAAGCCCAGGGAGAGGGGTAGGTTTCAGAGCCTGAGCTGCAAGGTCTACACTACTGTTTTTAGTGCCGTAGCATGAGCCCCATAAAAGCAAGTCTGGAGAAAGAGGCTCAGAGAGACTAGCTGCTGCATGTTTCAAAATGCAGGGTAGACACACCATACATAACTGAAGCGGAAACAATGGGAACGTATGGGTTTGAGGCAAAAGCAGATAAAACTTGGAGCTTTCATTCAAAGTTCAACCTTCATTGAATTCAACAGACGTGCACCCATTTACACAAGGTCTGAATTTGGGCCAAATGGCACACACCCAATTGAGTCAAAACCAAAAAGAAAGGTTTGTTTGAACTCTGATAAACTGAAACTGGTATGCTTGGCACAGCTCTGGCTACTGCTTTGCCACCAGCCAGTTCAGTGAAGCTTTTAAATCTTACTATATGTTTTAGAAATATGCATCTGCCTCTCTGTCCATCCATGAGTCCATTTGTCCAAGAGCGCCTCCTCAACGGCAATTGCTAGGACCACCACATTTGGTAGGCAGCTTCATATAACTGATAAGATTTCATGCAGTTACACGACTATTTAATTACTCCATATCTAACATCCCAAACGGTTACTAGAGCTATAGGCTGTATATTTGTTCCAAAGAAAGCTGAACCTTTTCTCTCCCTCTCCCTCCCCAGACTAACATCAGAAAAGTTTTAGTATGTATAATGAATAAAATTATATGCTTGGAATGCAACTCTCAGTATAAACAGTATTAAAAACTAAATTTTTATTTGGATTATTATTGATAGTAATAACAATAATGTTTTTCCATGACATAGGTTAAAATGTCAGCAACCTCTAATTTGACAGGAACTCTATTATCACTCTCTGGAAAATTAGACAAGATGGAATATTAAGACTTCCAAAAAACTGACACAAATAGAAATCTAGGTCTCTCACTTGCTCTTTTTTCTCTAAACAAGGGAGATGATTATATGCTATTTGACATTCCATTTTCAGGGCAACTAAGAGGTGCCGAGAGTCACACTTCATTTATTCTTCCATATGCCACCAATAAAAAAAAAAAAACCTCATTGGTATTTGATGGCCCCGTGCTCCCATAAACAGAGGCTAGAATTAACATTGTCTTCCTGGTGGTGTCATTTGTGAAGTTTCTTAGTTGAGTTTCTCTCCCCCCCAAAACAAAAAAACAAAAAAACAAAAAACAAAAACCACACAACAGCATCTTTTAGGTATGAGCCCATGAGGCATATGTACTACTTGCTGGGCCAAAATCACCTCTGGTGTAATTCCACTGAAGTCAATATATTACACAAGTTATGCGGAAGTGTGTTCCTTGGAAGATTTCTAGCCTAAACATGTTTGGATTTGCTTAAAATTAGTATCTGAACTTTTGTAGAAAATTCTGAATCATTCAAATTTTCAAGGTTAACATCCAGCTCTTAAACGAAGATCTGAAGGAGCACAATAGTAGCTGAAAGATACTTTTCCTGGAGTACAAACAAAAGTCAGTGCTATTTCGTGTCCCATCATAACAGATAGGAATGGAAAACATTTGCAACTAGTTTGTTCCTATTTATTTCCCTATTTTCTTGTCAAAATTTTGACAGTAAAAAATTTCAGTCAACTCTGGATCAACTCCTGAAGTCTTAAATCAGTTTAACTCTACTTTTAGTCATATGAAGTGCCCTTTGAATGAAGTCAATGTTCAGTGAAAGGATGTCAAGATTTGAAAACTTCTTTTTTGTTCAATTTCCAGGTGGTTTACATTAACATACAGATGAAGCTTTTAGTCACATATTCTCCTTCCCAGTGTTTGTCATGGGTATAATCTCATCAATACTGACACACCTAATCACCTCTCTCCTCTCCTTACCTATCTTTCAAGTAATGCCAATGAAATACATATAAAAAAATTCCCCAAACAACTGTACTATTATATGTGAATACAAATTTGATGTCAAATGTGGCAACCTAGGAAAGCTCTTACACTCATTGTATGCAACTTCACACCCTAAGGTATTTTAAAGACAATAATTAGCATTTATGTTGACATATCCTAGAAGGAACATCTGAAACCAGATGCAGGTGGAAACAAGGAAAATGTAAAACTAAGGATTTCACCCTAGCATCAGGTGTCTCAATTGATAATTCTTGATTAAAAACCCACTAAAGATAATACAGTAATTACAGGAAACCCCCGCGTTATGACCGCCCGCACTTACGACCATTTTTATAAGTGCAGAAGGGGCCGAAAACCCCCCGACTTACGTCCTCGGCCCACATTTACTACGGTGCACGGTGCCTAGTGTAAATGCGGGTTCAAGTTACGACGTCCCCGACTTGCAGCTTTTCCTCAGGAACCGATCAAGTCGCAAGTCGGGGGGCTGCCTATATTGGCTAGCAAAGTGCATTCAACACGAAAATCATTATAGGCAAGCAAAATATTATTATAATCACATTAAATAATAAAATATAAATGGTCTCTGAGACCTCTCAACCTGCCAATGCCCAAATAGTTTCTTCTTGGTGTGAGAAAAAATTCAAAAATTAAGGACACAATGAAAAAATAGTAGAAGAGAAAACCACTGGAATTTCTTTATTTCATATTAAGGCACAGACTTGAGAAGGATCTCTGGGTTGTATTCCTAGCTCTGCTCCTAAATTGTTCATTTTTGGAGACCTCATTAACCAAGCCAAATTTGAAGTCATACAAGCCAAGGATGTATGTACTGAACTGCAACTAAGCGTTCAAAGTTGTGTAAGAAACTCCAGTTTGTATTATATTACATATCATATTAACTAACAAATAATTTCAATAATAAATAGAGAATATTTGAAGCCAACCAAAAGAGCACAACTAAACCTGAGGAACTTCAACTCAGTGTTGCCGACTCTTATGACTATATCACGAGTCTCAGACTATTGACATTTTCCCAGAACCTCATGGATCTCTGCATCCAATTTTTTTTTTTAAAGAACAATTTTTAATCCTCATGGCTGGGAGGAAAAGCTTAAAAACATGGGCCTTACCAGCTCAAAACCCAAAGACAAATAAAAAGAACCCCCAAATGCATTTGGATTAAAAGCAATATTTAATTTTGTTATACTTTGAGGGTTTGACTCTCAATTTGCTTGGGGTTGACCATACTATTAACTGTACATTTACTTAATTCTGTGACTTCATTTTACAACATCCATGCTGACTTATCACTGAAGGGATTTTGTGGGCGGGGGGGAGAGGTTGCATAGGACAATTTAAAACAGTTCAATGCTTCCAACACTGGCTTACAGGCAAAGCAAGTAATTAGTCATATACACTGTGCTTTTGTTTGAGGGATGATGTCCTTGAGTACTGCATGTTCATATTTTTCGGGATTCTGGGAATTGTAGTTTGTCAGTTTAATCTGCTCTTGAACTGCAATAATTTAAAAGACTCTCAATAGAGATTTTTACAGATAAGAATAATTCAAGATATTATTATAACATGCAAATATCTCCACAATTGAAGGGGAGATAAACAAGTGTGCCCATTCCTCTAATGTAAAGAGATAATCCCTCTGCTTAAAGTGATGAAGCTGTCTCTCCCTGTTGCACAAATATATAAAACAATATATCTTATCTATTTACCATGGTACTGGGTAATGTCTCCAGGGCTGACTATCAGCAGCTTTAATTGTAAGACAGCTTTATATTACGCACAGAAGATGGGAATTTGGTATGCACTGTGGAGGAGGCAAGAGAAGGAAATAGGTCAGATAGCTTACAAACATGCCAGAAACACAGACTAATAGTTCTAGTTTTCATTCTATAATAAAATTAATGTTGTCCCAGAAGCATGCTATCTGGTACATCCATCTAATTTATTAAACAAACCAACGAAAAGACAAAGCATTTGCTGAAGATTGTATTGTTATTATGTATTTGTGAACCAGTTGCTTGCAGTTCATGAAATGATTGTTAAATTTAATTGTTTACATTTTTGTTTTAGTGTATAGACCAGCGAGAATAAAAAACTTGATGCACTAATTACAGAGTTACTACTCCATTGTTCATCTTTACAGTAATTAACAATGTTTTCCTTTCCTTGGTTCATTCACGTTTTTAAGAAAGACCAAAATAGGATGCGTATAATGTCAAACTCAGGCTTTAAGGCTAGAAGGGACAATCAAGATTATCTAGTCTGACGTTCTGCACATCGCGTGCCAGAGAACCCCACTCACCCACTCCTGTAACTCACCTATGGCTGAGTTACTGAAGTCCTCAAATCATGATTTAACGCCTTCAAGCTACAGAGAATTTACTCTAGTTTAAACCCATAAGTGACCTGCCCCATGATGTACATCAGGAGTGGCCAGTAAAAAAGTGGCAGACCAGCAGGGTTAGACCTTGGTGTACCTCCTTGTTTTCCTGTGCCTCTGCAGTTATCAGGGGATCACAGCTCTGGTTGGCTGCAGATCACAGTTTGTGGCCAGTGAGAATGGCAGGAAGCAGCATCTGCCCCACTTCCCGCCGGTCTCATTGCCTGCAAATGGCGATCCGTGGCCAACAAGAGCTGCGATCACCCAATACCTGCAGAGGCACAGGTAAACAGAGATGGGGGCCAGCCAGGGACTAACCCTGGGGGACCAGATCCAGGCCACAGGCCGGTATTTGCCTACCCCTTCGGTAGATGAAGGCAAACAAAAACAAAACACAAAAACAGGGTCTCTGGTAATCTGACTTGGGGGATAATTCCTTTGCAATCCCAAACACGGTGACCAGTTAAATCCTGAGCATGCCAATGAGACCCACCAGCCAGACATATGGAAAAAAAAATTCTCTGTAGTAATTCAGAGCCCTCCCCATCTAGTGTCCCATTTCCAGTCACTGAAGATATTTGCTACTAACAATCACTGATGGGCCACATGCCATTGCAGGCAGTCTCCTCATACCATTCCTTCCATAAATGTATCAAGCTCAGTCTTTAAAGCAATTAAGTTTTATGCCCCCACTCCTCGTCCCGGGCAGGCTTTTCCAGAACTGCACTTCTCGGACAGTTAGAACACTGCCTAATTTCAAGCCTAACTTTGTTGATGGGCAAGTTTATATCCATTTGTTTTTGTGCCAACACTGGCACTTAAATAATTCCTCTCTGTCCCTGGTGTTTATCCCGCTGATGTATTTATAGAGAGCAATCCTACCTCCCATCAGCCTTTGCTTTATTAGGCTAAACAAGCCAAGCTCCTTAAGTTTCCTCTCACAAGGTAGGTTCTCTATTCTTCAGACCATCTTAGTAAGCCCTCTCTGCAACCGTTCCAGTTTCAGTTCACCTTTCTTAACCATCAGAGACCAGAATTGAACATAGTATTCCAGAGGATGTCACATGAATAGATTATCAGATTTGTATATTAAATCTTACAATGCTCATACACCCATATAGTGTATGTACATAAGCAGCTAAGCACTGGATAACAGAGGACAAAAATGACCATGCATACTGTAAATTACAAGGGTGGGAGAGAAGTGCTATAAATAATCTCTACTCTCCAGTTTATAAAAACAGCAAAGCCTCCTAAAATTAGAGATGTAAAAGGGTAGTCGAATAGTCGGCTACCCGACAAGACTAGGTTATCGGGTAATTGAATCGACTACTCGGATTTCCCACCCCCCTGCTGCCTCTATATCAGCAAGGGGGAGGGAGAAGCAGGAGCCAGTGCAGGGAGGGGAGCCATCTCAAAAGCTGGTTCCTGCCAGCACCGCCTCCACGGTGCAGGGGAGCAGAGGCAGCGGTGCTGTGGCTCTGCCTTTTAAATGTAGTAAGAGCCGCTGTTGCTTCAGTCCCACTCACACTAGGTCCCACACTGTGCCTTTGTCCTTTAAATGTGCTCAATTAGCTGATTAATCACAATTTATTATCCCTACTTATAATGTTGTATTGTGTACGCTATTTCATTCTTGAAGACAGTTGGATAAAACTCCTCACCATATGTGCCGTCCCTCCTCAATCTCTGCCCCCAAGTTCCTTTCTGCTATCATTGGTATACAAGTTTGATCTTGCTACAGAAGCTGGCAGGTAAGAGGAGCGCACAGTTCATAAAGAAATATCCGTTAGGGGAGGATCCATGAATCAGGCTTTCCTGTATTCTAGCACACAGGAGAGGATAGAACTTGATAAAGTAGAACTGATAAAAATAAGAGCAGAAACTGAAGAGACACAATCAGATTGTAAAAAGAGCCCATTCCATTAGAGCACATGAAGGCAGGCAACTAAATATTCACAAATTTTATAAGTGGTGTATACAAATACTAGAACTAAATCTTACGATGGGTGAACTCAAGTGCTTGAGATTAAATAAGGATAATGATATAAAAAGCACCACAGAAACTTGTTGAAATGATGATAATCAGACATGGTGATAGCAGGGTACAAAATACGCAGGAATGAGAGAATAGGTTATGCTGGTGCCAGAGCGGCATTCTATGTGAAAGAAAACCGAGTCAAATCTAGAAAAAAAAATCTTAAAATTAATCCAACTGCATTGTACAATCTCTCTGGATAGAAATTTCATGTTTGAATAATAAGAGTATAGCAGTCAGAATATACTACTGAGCTCTTGACTAGTTTGGTGATGGTGATTATGAAATGCTCAGGAAGATTAGATAGGCAATAAACATAGAAAATTCAATAATAATGGCAGATTTCAACTATCCCTAGACTGACTAGATACATATCACCTCAGGACTGGATTTGTAGAACCCATTAATGATTTCTTCTTGTAGCAGCTACAGGTTGAACTTCTCTAGTCCAGCACCTTCAGGACCTGACCACTGCTGAACCAGAGAATTTGCCGGACCACGGGAGGCCCGTATTGTCTAGCAGGATTATAACACTTCCACTGTTTCCTGGGCTCCTAGAAAACATTTAGGGACAATTGGAGCTAAACAACACCACAAGACACTGAGAGCCAGGACTGATGGCTGTAAAACTTTATGGGACTGTGGGAAACTTGGCCACACCTATGATAAGTGGACATCTAGCCAACTAAAATCATGCTGGACTACCGATGTTGCCAGACCAGAGAATGCCAGTCTAGAGAGGTTCAAGCTGTAGAACACACAATGGGAGAAGCAATTCTTAATTAAGTTCTAAGTGGAGCCCACGTTCTGAACCAAGAGGTGGATATAATTGAATCACTCTATAAAAGCAACCATAACGTAATTAAGTTTAACATCCTTCTGGGAGGGAAAACACCAAAGAAGTCCATCGTAGTAGTACAGGAATAGGAAAGAAGGGAAAATACACAAAAATGAAGAAGCTAGTTAAACAGAAATTTCAAGGAGCAGTCATAAAAATAAAATGTCTGCAAGATGCATGGAAACTTTTTTAAAACACTATAATAGAGGCTCAGATTAAATGTATATCCCAAATTAAAAAGAAAACTGTAAATGGACCAAAAAATGTCACCATGGCTAAACAGAATAAAAGAGGCAGAGGCAAAAAGGATCCTTCAAAAATTGAAAGTCAAATTCTGCCGGGGAATATAGAAAGCAGCATAAACTTGGTCAAGACAAGTATAAAGGAATAATTAGAAGAACAACTAGCACAAGACAGAAAAACTAATAGCAATTTTTTTAAATAAATCAGAATCAGAAACCCTACCGAACAAGTTCAGTGGGGTGTTAAAGGAGGTTTTGTAACAAATTGACAAATTAAACAGTAATAAATAACCAAAACTATACCGTATTCACCCAAAGAGTTCTGAAGGAACTCCAATATGAAATTGCAGAACTGATAACTCGGGTATGTAACTTACCACTTTAATCAGCTTCTGTACCAGATGACTGGAGAATAGCTAATATGACACTAATTTTTTTAAAAGGCCCCCACAGGCAATTCTTACAATTACAAGCTTGTAATCCTAACTTCAGTAGCATGCAAATTGTTTGAAACTGTAGTGAAGAAAGAAATATCAGAGACATAGATGAACATGATTTATTGAGGAAGAGTCAACAATGCTTTTGTAAGGGGAAATCGTGCCTTCCCAATCTATTAATTTTTTGAGCAGGCCAACCAACATGCACAAAGGTGATTGCACGGACATTGTGCATGGACTTTCAGAAAGCTTTTAATGGAGTCCTCACCAAAGTCTTATAAGCAAAGGAAGGGGTAAGAGGGAAGAGTCTCTTGTGGATCCGTTAACTGGTTAAAAGACAAGAAACAAAGGACAGTATTCAGAATGGAGAGAGATAAATGATGGGGGGGTCCTTCCAGGAATCTACATAGGGACCAGTGCTGCTCCAAATATTAATAAATGATCTAGGAAAAAAACTAAACAGTAGGGAGGCAAAGTTTATAGACAAACAAAAATTACACAAGGCAGTTAAGTCCAAAGCAGACTGCAATATATCACAAAACTGGATGAATCAGCAACAAAATCTCAGATGATATTCCATGTTGACAAATGCAAAGTAATGCATGCTGAAAAACAAATCTTATTTATCAAAGGAATAGATAAGAAGACATCCTGAATACTGCATGCACTTCTGGTGGCCCAATCTCAAAAAAAGATACATCAGAATCAGAAAAGGTATAAAGAAAGAAGCAAACGTTTTTAGAGTGCTATACTGCTTCCACACGAAGACAGATTTCAAAGACTCGTTAGCTTTGAAAAGAGACATCATGAATTTTAACAATATGAAAACAGTTGTATGTTTTCATCTTATTTTTATTCTATATGCACATATTTTAGTGTCCAAAGGCCTCATTTAGGATCAGGACCCCTGTGCATCTGAAAGCTCACAATCTGAATTAAAGTTTGCATTGTAAAGGAAGAGTTTGCAGTTCTAATTTCCTTCTCTAAAAGTAGGGTCAATACCCATCTCTACATTCATAGCACACACATGATTTTGACCGCTCTGTCCCACGCATCTCATGCTGAGGCCAATTCAGTTAAGATTTCCAAACCCATAGCATGTGTGGCAATGGCAATACAATGACCTCAGTTTAGCCATAGCATAAATGCACGATAAATGCCTGTGAAGCTGTTTCAGTTCATAAGGATCCATCCTTCAATCTGGGTTACAGTATCCTGTGGTTCAATATGTTTTAGGTTTCAGGGGAACCCAAACAGTTCAAAACCAAGTCCGACTTATGTGTCAAGCTTTGTCTGTTTTGGACTGAATTGGCGCAAAAGTCACTTACCTCTGCAACTTTCCACCAAAGTAAATTCAGTTTTACACAAAAGTCAGACCCAGTTTAGGTCTGTAAGTGAATCTGGTCATGTGTGAGTGTATAATAAAACCTAAAATTGGGTGAAAATCATCTAGGGTTTGGGGGGGAAGGGGGGGGGAGTCCCTATAAAAGTTTTGTGCAGCTCTGATGACCAAACAGAATAGCAGATATTAATACAATATCATGACATGAACACATGGATGTCGTGATCTGATTAAGCAGGTCTCACAAGACAGAGAGGTGGAATCCCAATGTACATGGCTTTCTTTTGAAAGCAAACAGCACTTAGACATGTACACATAAGGAGGGCAGCATATAAAGGGTTCTGAAGAATTCAGCATGGTTTGAGGGTGTGCATGACAGAGAGGGCGGGAGTAGTTTCAAACAGGTCCTGTCAGACCCCAGAATTAACCATCCTCCTTCAAATCTCCCTACTTCTTCCTTTTATTCTTTGCCTCATTTTTTTTTGTTCTTGTTTGAAAGAAAACAGCAAGAAATGATTCTGGGGGAGAAGTGCCAGGATTCAACTCCTGCTGGGAAGAGAAAAAGATATTTGGAGCTGCCTCCAAGTCCTGCTCACTTCGTGTAACGGAATCACGCAGCATCTTTTTCAGAGATTGAAATAGGGCAAATAATGTTTACGAGCCTAAGATCACATCCCTTGTTAATGAAGCAAAATTAAAGCCTCAAAAAACAATGATGCACTTCTGAGGTATAAAATACCTGCTAATTTAATTCCAGCATCATTGTGTGCACTGAGGGCCCAAACACTTAGTGCTGAGAACCCCAAGCAAGCTTCTTCATGGCTTACTGAAGTATACAGGAACTGTAGCTCAGCATCTCCTGGGAGGAACTCAGCACCTTGTGGGAGCAGTCCTGCAGTGTCAATAGTAGCTTTTGGTAACACTGTGCTGACTGTGGCGTGAGCGTGGGTGGAAGGAATGTCAGGGAGTTGAGATCCATGGTTTAATAACAAATCCCCCTGTTGTTCAAGAGAAAAATACACTGAACAGGTCTCGTCCTTTGTCAGCGAAGATGAGAGTTAGAGTGTAGTGGGAGATGGTAGGATTTCTGTCATCCTATTCAATAAATCACACAGGAGGTGGCAAGTGGTTGCTACAGGAGCCTTGACAGACACTTATTAGAGAGAGAGCCAGTCACCAGTGGGTAGTATGCTATTTTACATTAGTCTTTGGACAGGTCTCTTTTCCATTCATAAACCTAGGCCCAAAACCATGGCAATATACCACTTGATACTTGTTTCTTCATGCAGAGCAGACTCATCCCGGTAATTTAGTGTTTTGATCATTACCGTAGGAAGTGTTTGTTCTTTGTTTGTTTGCATAAGAGATAGCTTGTTTATATAGTCCCTGTTTTGGCCCATCTCTAATTTTGATCCTCCTCTACCAATGCTATAAAGCAACTATTTGATGACTGTTACATAATCAGCAAATGCCAACACAACTAGAATCAAACTGTCCAAAAAAGAGTTCTTTGCATTGAGCTTCCACTAATTACTAGTCTTAACAAAGCCAGCAGGCAGTCTTTATACACCCGATGGGTAAAGCAGACTTTGATAAAGAAATGATGATCCTCTTTCAAATATTATTTCTGGATATGAAAAATACTGGAGCAGAAGTTTGTTTTTATTTTACTTTTCAGGGTGATGTAGTGGAAAGAGAGAATCAAACCTCATTAATGCAACAAATCCCTGTTTTATCTTAAAAGTATTCTATGGAAATGCTGCTCAAATCTGTATCTTACAATACTGCTGCTACAGCGTTTTTGGCTATTACTCAAGAACACTATGGGAATTAAAAAGAGAGAGATACGGAGAGGAGTTCTCCTTTTTTATCTGAAAAGCCCATCTGTATAGATATCAGAAAAAGGTAGGGGGAAGCAAAACAACAGCCACTGGCCTGTCCTTTAACCTTTCTAACAGGGCTGGTGGCAGCAATGAAGCTTAATCAATGCAATGGAAGTGACATTTTGCAGTCAAATCAAATTAAATGGAAACGAAAGGAAAATCTGAGGTCCAACCTAAAGGCTGTTCCCTCTTGCCACTGAGGTCATTGCCATGGCAACTAAACACTACTAATGTGTTGAGTAAACCCTTAACAAATCTGTAGAAAGCATGTCCAATTGACTATGATGGTTTCTGTCACTGTACTTTGTAGCATTCAGAAGAAAAAACCCCAAAACATCTTACACTGAAAGTAACAAAAAATAAGTTCAGTCAGAAACTAAGCAGTACAACACCACAGTTATTCTTTCCCCTACTCCAGAAAACAGAAATACTTGCACTGAGCGAGCCAGCTCTATGAGAACGAATGATACAAGTTCAAGATGGAGACCACGTTAAGTGGTTTAGAACATCGAAAGTTATGTTTACCTATCTTGTTTCAACTTGTGAACTGGTCACTTCTGAAGAGTCTTTGAATCACTGTAGAAGTATTTAACATAGTTGAGAACAAGTCCTACTACAGATTGCCCACTGCTGTCGTTCCTCTTAGCTTCAAACTTATTTTCCCTCTCCCTATGCCTTGGTTTTTTGGGTGGGGGATAGTGGAAAGAAATATGTATTTTAGGGCTCATGACAATGAAGAACTGCTATCCCTGACTAGAAACCAGCCAAAGTGCAGACAGACTCCAGGAGTTTTCCACCTACCTGTACGCAGTTTTGCCAATGCAACTTCAGGCTTCGCCTGGAATGCTCTCCCACCACCACCCTGCTATGTTGGCACTAAGCAGTCTCCACTGCAGAGGCTGTCTATCAAGCTGACATGTGTAGCTGATGGAATGGAGGTGAAATAGGACAAACGCATACAATTAGAGAACTAGATTGAAATTGCCAAATTTACGTCTAACCAACATGCCATCAGAAAGCAGAACTCTGAAAGTGAAAGAAAAACACAGCAAAATGGATTACAGTGCATCTCCAAATCACGTGCCCACCTCTCCGTTGTAGAACCACCACTCACACTTGGAGCTCCTTCTGATACCCGTGCAAATGCCCCCTATTTCTCCCACCCATTCAAATGCCTCTGCATATACCCATACAGAATTAAAGGCAACTACAAACTCCTACCAATACTCATAAAGCATATTTCACCCTCTAATTTAAAAACATCTAACGAGGATGGACAATTTAAGAACCAAATCCAAGTATAACACTCAGACTCATTCCTCTGGGTATCTGTTTAGCCCCTATTTGCACATCCAATGATAAAGAACAGGCTCCAACAAGAGTGTGGAGAAAATATTTTTTGTATGAGGAGGGAGATTTAACATAGCGGGCTTTGACCTTTCCCAAACTTGTCATTTATCTAAGATGGCAACCATTATCCTCTCCTTGGACACACTAAAATTTTAAGTTTGCTGTGGTGACGCAGTCACTGTGCATTATGGAAGAACTCAAGAGATTATATGCCCTGGGCCAGTAGAGGTTGGGCGTAATACAAAGCTGATGTGAGGTGACATTTTCTACTCAAATACACACAGCCATGGGTCATCACACACCTTCCTGCAGGAACAGGAATACACACTAATGAACTAATTTCTGGGAGGGGTGCAGGGGAGTTGTTACTTCTCAAGTGCAGGAACAAAAGATCACTCTGCTGCCTCAAACCAGAAGAGATTCTTTGTCCTATAACCTTTTGTTGCAGGGTTTTTTTTTCCAAGACAGTGATTGTACACAGCCTTGTACAGAGCATTCATTTTCAAACAAGGCCATTTAGTTGGAAGCTATGTGTGACATTTTCTACACTCATATGAACATAAATACACAGAGAAGCACAAAGTATTTCAACTTTGTATATGCGAAGAGTATACAGCAGAACCCCAATTATCCAAAAGCAAGGCATTTACATGGAATTTATTTGGCTAGGCAAGCTGCTCTCAGATAAAAGAGAGGTCTTCTCTGCCGTAGATGAATACTGGTAGGCAAAACCAACTTTCAATCATAGTGAGGGTGCAACATGTTGGCTTGTCCCCAACCCATAAAGGACCGACTGTCACATCCCAAGTCTCCTCTTAACCGTTTTATTTCCTAAACACAAGCACACAAACAGTTCTTTAGCACACCCTGGGCAATAGCTCCACAAGGAATTTTCCTCCTTTGCTTCTCTCAGTCCTTCCTGCCTCTTCTGTTGGTTTTTAATTGAACATCACCTTTCAGGGCTTTCTCATTGGAAACCCTCCGTTCCATTCCACCTCCTCCCCTCACAGAACCAGGATCCTGCACCTTCTTTTCTGACAGCCTCTTTACAGTCCCAGGGACTGCTCTGCCCTCTTAACTGGCCAAACTAGCAGCATCTGTTCCAGCACATGGGCACTTAACCTACTCCCTTTGAAGGGACCAATCACCCTGTGACTGAAGTTTTGGATATTACAAACTTTTATTACAAATGATCTTGTACAGTGATATTTACACCCTCTGGGCCATTTCACATGCCCTTTCTTTAACCCTCTAAATGCCGCAATGTGCTATGTCTGTTTCCCACTAAACATGAATTTGGCTGGCAGTCTGGAAGAGATGTCAGCGCTGCACAAGTTAAGGGGCCAATTTATTATAAAATATGCCTGAGCTTTGTTTGACTCAAGGCCACAAAAGACCATGGAAAATTGATTTTGCATGACTTCTGTCATGGCCTCTCACAAGCTTCCATGGTGCTAAAGCCAAACATATATTTTACTGAATCAGGTCCTATTTGAGCAGCCATCAATACATTAATTTATGGAGAATGGAGCAGCATAGCTGCTGGGACAAGGTCCCGGGGCTACTGCTGCATTTTAGATGGAGATGTTACTCATCTGCCCAGGCAAGCAAAGTTGTCACCGGATCTTTTCAATAGCAACTCCATGCGCCAATTTGTAAGTGAACACTTAATTTCAGATCATCATAAACTTAAACTTTTGAGCAAATAGAAAGTGTCAGCAAAATGCCACTGGGATGAGATTAAGTGAGTCTAGAGCATGCCCATCCCATGCACAGACTCTGTCAGAAGCTAATTCAATATTTAACCTATAGGTCTTTTATGTTTGTTTTGGGATAAAGGAGATGAGCTGTGGTTTTAGCCAGTAGGCTCCACTACAGGAGTAGCAAAGATGAGGAAATGCAAAACACACTAGCTAAATACAGAACTCAAACACTGGAAAATAAAGACTAACACTAGCACCTTTAACATATGATGGTCATAATTCCCAACGGAAAATAAGAATTTACTCTCATTTTCTTACTGTAGTAAGCAATAGATAAATGGCAGCGCGTGGGGAGAAGGAAGGTGACTCCCTGGGATTTGGGATTAAAAGCCGGCTCCCTCTGCACACCAACTCCCTCCAGGCCCCACGCTGCTGCCTCTGATACAGAGGCAGCAGTGCGGGGAGGGTCTACGTGTAACCGTGCACATTAACCAATGAGCCCAGAATCATCAGTTAACCATGTACACTTTCATATCCTTAGTTCATATATAGCTCTATTAAACAATGTTAACATGTTCAAACTCTCTTCATACTGAGGGCTTTCTAAAAACACATTGTCACCTATGTCTATTCCACGTAGAATATTTTGAATAATAATAATAATAATATTAATAATAATAAACCTAAGTGGGGGCAAACCTTTAATTTATGTAATAGAATACTTTCAATATTCTTTTATATTAAATATTAAAACATTTCTGCATTAAATACTGTACAATCATGTTATTGGGCAATAACTGTCTTATTCCATCAAAATTAAATGTGTACTTGGGGAATCATTACCAAAGAATATAAAAATTGTAACTGAACACAAAACCAACAAATGGTCTAAGTAACCTTACTGCCTTTGTTTCTCATACTAGTTCTGTATTTATCACTTGAATTGTAGATGATTTTCTCCAAACAACTTAACCATTTCATCCATCATCTCTGAATGAAAGCCAGTTAACCAAAAAAAAAAAATAGATAATGACACACCAATATAATACATTATAATTAGAATTGGTTAAAAGGTCAATTTAGGCTGCATCAGCAGAAAACAGTGAAAGTTGACAATGAAATCTATTAGATTATGGAACAGTGTCTCTAGGGAAGTAGTAAGAACTTCACTGACAGGGATACTTAAGTTTAGACTGAACACAAGGTCCAAAAAAATGTACTGCGCTCAGACGAGAATGAAGCACGTGTCATTTTCATCTCTAATTTCTAATTATCCAGAGTCACAATTCCTCCAAAAGCGATTAGCACTTTTAGGCATAAAAAATTCTAGGTACCAGGCCTCTGAAAATTAAACTCATTTGAGATGTTTCAGGTTGGGCACCTAGAATTAAAGGTATTCAAAGGTACCATGGAATCACGATCCATTGGCCTCACTTGGGTGAACAGTCATGTGCATGAAGTCAGGGGGCTACATGTAAGTAAGATGAGCTAACATGAGTAAGGAAAGCAAAATCTGCTCCCATTATTCTATGCCTTTCCAACCCTAAAACACAGCCACAATGCATTGAAGGCTATCGGAACCTCTCTCCAGCTATTCTAATTGAAAACCAAGTTGAAATTTTAAAATAAAAAGTTTCAAGAAATGATTTTATCCTTATTCTAGTGATAACAGAAACTAAGCAAACCTGTCTCTCGCTGAGGACATCACTTTCAGAAAGTCAGTGTTGAAGCTTCTGAATGAGACTACCCAGTACTACATCTTAGCCGTTTAGTGTACACTACACATACTGGTTTAATTAAGCCATCAAAAATGAAGGAAAAAGAAAAAAAAATAGGATACAAAAGGAGAAGGAAACTTCTTCAGTAAGTCAAAGCACTCTTAGTAACTAACAACATGACATTAGTCATTAAGAAACAAGAACTCTAAAATAATGCATTCAGAACCTATAGATCTAAACCAAAAGATAACAAAGCCTCAGAAATCTGTTTGTTCATTAAGTTTAAAAAAAAAACCCTAGACTTTGTGCTGCTATCATGTCAGCTGGCACCAAACTGTACGCAATTTAGGGTAACTACAAAGTGAAACCCATAGTCTACAATGGCAGGGTTTTTGATCACGCTAATTAACAGCCATTTTGTTTAAAATAAACAGATACGACTCTAATTGCCTTTTTTACATAAGAAAGAGAAGATCTTAAAAGTGAAAGCATGCAAAAGGAAAGATCAGACAGATGCCTTTCAGACTGATAAACCAACTCTGTGTGAAATGTGCACAAACCAAGTTTGAGATACTCTCTAGATTGACAGCAGGGAGAGTGCAAAGCAAGGGAATGAATGGCTTCTAAAGGTGAATGGGCAGGGCCACATTTTCTCTCCAGCATGGGACAAGACACAGTCCTCCTACATTTTATCCTCTTTATTTTCTTCCATCTCTCTGCTTTATGAGGCTCTACTCCTAAGTAGTCAAACCTTTTGTAGGACTTAGCTTGCAACAATACCACTTAATTCTGTGAATTCAACAGATCTTCAAGGGGCCTGGTGTGTGTTTGGGTGGGAGAGCTCCAAAGAAAATCAAGATTTTGCAAGATTCACAAAGTGATTTAGACTCAATGTGTTTACTTAACCAATGCCCATGAGAGCTCTAGGGAGCTGTACTGGTGAAATTCACAACAGATGTAATACTGATTTAATATTGATTTAAAGGCCATATAAATCTGAATGCACTGTTTCAAGTATACAGTTGTGAACCCTTTTCCTGGCCAACTTAAAATTACACTTAATCTAAAATGAAACCTGGAGTTGCTGTTGAAGAAAGCATTTTCTTCTCTGCACTCAGATTGTGCAATGTCACTGCTGATCCCTTTCCCCACAAAGCTGCATTTCAGCAATGTGATCCCTACCACACCCTGATCCTTCCACACAGACAAAGCTCATCCAAGAATGGGGCCTACAGTGTGTAGTGTACTTTTTTGTATCACTGTCCAAATAAGATTCCAGGCTGCTTCATAAGCACATTCTGAGACTTAAGTAACATCTCAGAGGAACTCCAAGATAAAAAAAAGGAGGATGACAAGAGCCGGTGGGAAAATGGTTGCTTATGTAGCCCTACTGAAAATGTTGCCTTTTATCAGGAAAAATTGGAAACGGAAAGTTTTTATCTGGAAATCAAAAAATTTCTTTTTGAAAATGTCATTGTGGTGTCACACAGGAATGGAAGCTCAGGCACTTCATACTCTGGGCTCCATGTACTGCAACACATCCCCTTAGCAACATGGGCTATAGAGATCACAACTGCCCTAGCTACACTGGCCTCAATAGAACATTAAGTGACAGTTGAAGGGCACGGTCTTTATCTTCAAGCTACCCTGCATCCAGGTCATTGAGTATCTCAAAGATCCCTTGAAGCTCTAAGACAACAACCAGGGTCAACAACTCAGTTTCCCAGGCAGAACGGCACTTTTTACTATAAAGATAAAGCCATCTGAAGAAGTGGGTTGTGTCCATGAAAGCTCATGATACTATTTACATGTTTTGTTAGTCTTTAAAGTGCTAGACTATTCGTTGTTTTATAAGTTTTTCTTGTTACAGACTAACTTGGCTACCCCTCTGAAACATATTTATATGGAAGACCAAAGTATCTTGGTAGTTGATCTGAAGTGGTAGAACAAACTCCTCCAGAAACTAAGGACCATCAGAAACCATACCCTTCTACTTGAAGTGGAAGGCACACTTCTTAGACCTGCCTTTTCTAACATGTACTCACTGCTGTGTGTATTTAAAAAAACCACAGACCTTACCAAAAAAAGACATTCACTACACACAAAATTCTTCCCCTGATGTGGTAAATTCTTTTTCTCACCTTGGCATGTGAAAGTGTAGTGTGATGAGTACAGTACAAGAATCTACATATAATAGAACAGACTGCATCTCCACTGGCACACGATGGACACCTCTTGGGAATGTCTAGACATAATGCATGCTGGGAGCTATCCTTATTCTGGGAATCCTACTCAGAGAGGATAAAGGATTCAGGATATGCCTGAAATGTAACTTATAGGACGCATGAGAGCAGCATTTCTGAGCTGAAAGCTATTTTTATTTTCAGCAGAAAAGTTTCAGTTCTGGGGGCATTCTGTTTCTGAATGAAAAGTTGAATTCTTTGGAAAACTTCATTTCTCCAATGAAGTTTCTCCAATTTTCAGTCAAAAACTGTTTGAACAGAAAAATTTCCACAAATCCTAATGAAAATTAAAATTAGAGAATAATTTCACTACAAAATAATTTCATTGAGGTTTCCATGGCATTCAGTCATTTTGCTAATATAACTATGAACACCCAAGTTAATTCATCTTTTGGAAATGAGCAACACTATATATATATATAGAGAGAGAGAGAGAGAGAGAGAGAGAGTGAGCAATTTTATTACTAGACAAACAGTACAAGATACTGTGCTAGTGGCTGGGGACTCGATACTGAATGACTGGGGTTTTCAGTTTACCCACCCTTATAGACTAAAGCTTGGCTAATTTCATTTTTCATGCTAAAAATCCACAGAATTATAAAGCAGCGTTTTTGTTATTACCTGAATGCGAGAGACATAAAGATTCAGCAGTTCTCAGCAGCAGCAGCCACCGCCATGGGCTCAGCGCCCGTTGGTGTCCAATGCCTCCCTCACTATTTCATTCCATCTTTCTCTGTCCAGTGCAGAGCAGCTTAGTTTCTGTAGACTAGCTCTGCACCAAACTACTATATCATCCACCCATTCTCTGTGGGGTCTGCCTCTCCTATTCGGACCATCCATTATGCCGAATCATAGGGTCTTAACTTTTCGCTCGTCATTCATTCTGCAGATACGCCCAAATAACTGTAACTTTTGTTGTATAACCTTCTGTAGTAGGTTCTCTTTCGGCTGTATCTTCCTATACAGTTCCTCATTGGTAACCTTCTGCATCCATCCTATTCTCAGGATCTTTCTATAACAACTCCTCTCGAACGCCAATATCCCTCTCTTCGAATCTTTCGTCATCACCCATGTCTCACATCCGTACAACATGCTGCTAAATACACACGTTTTCGAGATGCTCAGCTTTGTTCCTAAGCTAATCGCTTTACTTTTCCAGATCTTATCCATCGCCTTCAAATGCACTCTTGCTTCCTCTATTCTAGTCGCTATTTCCTTCTTACAGTCTAGATCATTGGTCATGTTGCTCTCCAAATACGTGAACATCTCTACATTCTCTAGTTCGAGCCCATCTTCACTGATCTTCCTTCCTATTTCCTTATCTCCAAATACCATTGTCTTCGTTTTATGGCTATTCATAATAAGTCTATACCGCTTCCCTTCCTCATTTAGCACCTGCACCGTTCTGCAAGAAGCAAAAGTCAGGCTGCGAGAAATGTGCCTGAAAGAATTACATGTAAAAATAAGTCATAGAAAGACAGACTTGCTGGGCCCCTGAGCCAGGTGTGCGCAGGAGGGTGGCTCAAAACTCCAAAAAGGGAGGAACTTCAGACAGAAGGGGTGGGTCTGGGGGCAGCCATCCCCCAGCAGTGCCTGGAGCATGCTGATCTGTAGTCACCCTCCCTCCAACAGCCCTTAGAGCTGCCTAGAGCACACTGCACAAGGCTCCAATGGGGATTTAAAGAGCACAAGGCTCCCCGCCATTGCAGCCAGGAGCCCCGGGCCCTTTTGAATCACCATGCCCCAGGGTAACTAGGGATGTTAATGGTAAGCAGTAAGCCTCATCCCTAATGTGTTAGCCTATTAAATGGGATTTTACATCCCTAGGGACAACTATTCCTTTTGCCTCTCCCCTGCTGCCCATCAGCCGAACTGTAAAAAGGAAAACAGGATAGAGAAGGCATATCAGCATTACCTTAATACCAACATAATAGCAGCAGCAATACGATAGAGGACAATCAATGTTATTCATGCAGGTGGTAAATCCTTACACTATGGCTACAGCTACACCTTTAAATCCAGACTCTTATTAACATATTGTATACTTTTTTTGCTAAATATTGATGATAATGAATGCTTTTAATAATCCTGTTGGCAAAATCTGCCCTTGAACTCCACACCTAAAGAAGTGCCAACAGAAATCATTGGCAATTTAGGCTTTGGCTCTGTTTTCCATGAAAAGAGTTTCACAGGGAGCAGCAGAGCTGAAGTTACAATGATAGCCACCAGGTTTTTCCTGCATCTTACATCCAAAAATTCTTTCTAGCTACCAGATGCGAATTCATTTCTTGTGAAAAAGGGTCAAAGTCTGACCTCTGCACTCATCACTCATCCTTGATTTAGATGTAGAGTAAAATCTTCATGTGCACCAAATAACTTAAGAGCCTACATACCAACGATTTTTAGTTGGATTCTAGTGGACAAGTCATTTTTGAAAACAGGACTTTTGAAAACGTTGCCCACTGTTTGGTCTTATATGGGCACAAAAGGACATGATTTTGGCAAACATATTGCCATTCCTTAAAAAAAATGCAAAATGAACGTTCAAGTCTCACATGCCCATTTCTCCTTCTTCCCCGACCCTCATCCATTACATATTATAAAAGGCGAGTAAACATTACATTAAAATCTAGATTTTACCATTAGATTCTACTATGCAGCAATAGTTCTGTGGCTACGACATTTTTGCATGGCATAATGGGTGAAATGACACATTTGCCTCCAAACTCCCAACTACTTAAAGCAGTGGTTCTCAAACTGTGGATCAGGACCCCAAAGTGGGTCACAACCCCATTTTATGGAAGTTGCCACCACCAGCATTAGATTTGCTGAGGCCCAGGGCCAAATCCCACCACCTGGGATCAAAGCCCTTAGGCTTCAGCGTCGCCCTCCCCACCTGGAGCTGAAGCCACAGGACTTCAAATGTGATCCCCCTGTTTCCAGCAGCAGGGTTTGGGTGGATTCAGGCCACCCTCTCCTCCCAGGATTGTGTAGCAATCTGGTTGTCAGAAGGGGGTTGTAGCACAAGGAAGTTTGCGAACCCCTGACCTATATTGTCATCAGACTTCTAAAAGAGACCATTTAAAAAACCAACAACAAGCTGATTCCTGAAGACTTAAGATATGTCTACACTACACGCTTATTTTGAAATAAGCTATTTTGGAATAACTCCCCAAATAGTTTATTTCAGAATAGCACATCCACACTAAAAATCCCCATCCAAATAGCGCAGAATTATGTCACAATAGCACATCCACACTCATTGGAGCCTCAATTGTATTTAAAGCCCCCCGGAAGCACTCTGGGCAGGGCATCAGGACAGTAGTCACTTCCTGGAGCTGCTAGCTGAGGCTATCTGGGCTCATGCTTAAAGGGGTTACCTGCTGAGACATGGCTGTAGTCTCCTCTCCATTGCCTACCTCCACTCATTGGCAGTGTGGCAACATCACGTGGCTGGCTGGCTGGCTGCTCCGGACTGGTGCTCCATGTGCACAGGCTGCTGTCTGATCCTCAGACTGAGAAGGCTGCGTGCAGAGTGCACAGCTCCTCACCGCCTTCCCCGTGTGTGTCAAGGAACTCACCTGATAGACCTTCCCTGGTTTCATCCACACCCTGGATGTCATCCGAGGGGAGGGAGGGAAGAGTTCCAGGTACAGGATGAGCTCTTGGCTGACGGGCATGGTGTCAGTGCTGGCTTCCTTCTCGAGCTCCTGCTTCTCCTTGTCCACAGGCCCGCCCTCCAGGAGGACAACGGCAGGTGTCCCCAGAACAGAGTTAACAACGGGAGGGGGAGGGGGGAGAGGAGGGACCGATGTCCCTCCCAGGATGCAGCACAGCTATTTGAAGTAGCAGCACAACTGGGGTGCTGCCCCTAAACAGGAACTTTGCTCCCTGGCCTTGGTTTAGGCCTGCCTAAGTTCCTTTATTTTCACGAGCACCTTCTCCTGGGTGCGCATGTGGCCCTTTCGGCCCACATTTGCAGCCATGCAGCTGCAGACATCTGCATTCCTGCATCAGGTGTGGAGAGCCTGTAGTTTAGCCTCCTCTCCCCAGACCTCAATGAGATCCAGGATCTCTGCACCAGACCAGGAGGGACCCTACTCTTCCATACCTGGCCAGGGGCTTCAGAGATGGCTGCCAGCCGCCTTGCAGCTATGGGGGGCTTGATAGGAGCACGGGGGGTCTGCCATGGCAGCAGGGAAGGCATAGCGGGGCGCTGCTGCATGGTACAGGGCTGCCAGGGCCTTCCTTGTGCCACAAGCACTCCCCTGTGGCTGCAGCTTTAACGGCTGCAGGGGAAGGGAAGCTATAAAGTTTTGAGGGGTGCGGATAGAGTGGCCACCAAGGCAGCTGTGAGAAGCCCTGGAGACCAATTATTTCAAAATAACCACAGCTGCCCATTTACACACACCCTATTTCATAATAAGTATTTTGAAATAGGTGTTATTCCTCGTGAAATGAGGATTTATCGTTCCAGGATAAGAAGCCTGTTATTTCAAAATAACGGGCTTGATGTGTAGATGCTCATCTTGTTATTTCGGTATAACATTAGTTATTTTGAGATAACGCTGCAGTGTAGACGTGCCCTTTGTTGCAAAAAAATCAATTACAAACAAGAATTCAAGCCAATTATGGCATACCAGTGGCTTTAGGACATTTATAGAAGGAACCTAAGAAGTACTTTTAAATGTAATTCAGTAATAACTGTACATAGTGCACGTGCTGATATCAAGGGGACAATCTCCCTTACTAAGAAGTGTGGAAACAATTACCTGCTTAAGCAGAACTGTGGCAAGAATGAGATAAAGCTGAAGGTGATTAACAATAATAAACACGATAATATCTTGTATTTACATAGGTATTCTCATCCCAAAGGATCTCCAAACATTTATACAACAGACATCTCTGCAGTAGAACACAGCAGCAGTTGAATAGTACAACTGCTATTCAAGATCACATGGCAGTTCATGGCTGGAAGCAGCATATAACTTAGCCAACATGTAAAAGGACACTACATAGGGCAAAATACGAGCTGCATTTAGCCAGGACTCAGAGGCTTACACCCCAGTCTAAAAAGTATTCCATGGGATCTTTAACAATAACTGAAAAACAACTTGGTTTTATGTCTGTCACTAAAGATGGATCAAAACTCAAGAAGTAGTTTAAATCAGTGTTTCTCTACCATTCCAATTCTACCATTCTACCACTGCCACACATTTGTTTAAACAACTTAATCGTAGCTGGGCGTGACATGAAATTTTGGGTGTAAAAGTACAAAAATAATAAAGCGCTATAAAACAAACCAAAAATTCAGTTTTCTCCAAATTTCAGTTGTGTTGACGTACCCCCCAGACTTCTCTCAAGTACCCCCAAGAATACTCGTACCACTGGTTGAGAAACACTGGTTTAAATGTGTTTTCATTCCAGTACTTTAAGAACCATGTTATACAGCACAGTACATAAGCCCTTCTGAAGTTGGATTGCCCTATAGTGATACCTTTGTCAAGTTTAACATGGTGACTTATGCTGTAAGAAAACTAAGCCTATTTCTGTACTGACCACTTTCATATTGTGCTTGAAAAACTCCATCCGGATGGCACACCCATCATTTCATATTTTAAAGTACTGGAATAAAACTAAATTGTCACAAAGAAAACCTATTTTCATATCAAAAGTATAGACAAATATTCATTGAGTCATGACCTACAATATGAAAATTAGTTGTATAGAGAAGAGGCATACAGGGGAAACTAACCCATCTCTTTTGCTTACATGGTGTATTATAAGAAAATACCCAAGTAAAAATATCGTATAGAGGCAAGAGAAGCAGAGTTAATAGCGACTCCTTTATAAAATCAGATAAAATCCCAAATAACAGATTGAGTTTCTATACTAGGATACTAGACACTGCACTGAAGAGGGGGGCTTCTGTTCTCTTCTTACTTCTGACTCCTTACTCTACAGCAGAGGTAGTGAACCTAAGACCTGGGGGCCAGATGCGTCCCGTGGCTTGCTTGGATCCAGCCCCCAAGGCTCAGGGCCACCTCCGCAGCACTGGGGAGCCGCACTGGTATTCTAGCTCCCCCACTACTCCACCACAGGGCTGGAGCATACCAAATCTATTGTACTGGGCCTCCCAGGCTCTGGTGTCAAGGGGAACAGTCGTGAGTCAACTTCCATGAAGGGGTTTTTTTTTATTATTTTTGCTTCTCTCTTGTGTGTGGCCCTCAACTGATTTTTCTGTAGGTCAGCAGCCCTCCACCCAAAAAAGGTTCCCCGCTCCTGCTCCACAGGAATTGCATTCCAAGCACATGACTACAACGTAGCCAACTTGATCTTACCAGAAGGAACCACACAGAAGATTAACAGCAGAGGACACATTCCACTCAGTCAACTCACAGACATTTTGAGGATTCAGATATACTACTAGGTGAGTTGCTTTCCCCATCGGAAACATATTGGCAGAGCTGTATGCAGAAGGAAGTAATAGATCTAGCTTCTATTTGGATTCACAAACCATGTTGAATCAGACTTAGATTGTCCTTGAATTCTATATCTCATTACTAGCTTAACCAGAGCTGATCGCTATTTTTTTCCTGTAGTGGTATGAGAACCTTCAAAAAGTGTAAACAGCAGGATCTTGTTCTACAGTTTCTCTGCACGGTACTTAGCTATTGAGCATCACTGCCAACAAGGCCTTAGCAAAATGCTTCATCTTGGCCAAATTTGCTCTACTGTTTACTTCAGGATTCTGAGCTACTCCCATTCACACATACAAAGTGACTAGATAAGTGGTTTGGAGTTTGTTTTAGAGCAGGGATGGGCAATAATTTTTGACCAGGGTGCCCTGGAAGGGGCCGGGCCAGGACACTTCCATGGTTCCTCACCCAGGGACCCTTATTGGTTTGGGGGAGCACGCCAAGTCTCTGCCCCACCAGAGAGAACTGCCAGCTGTTCTGAACAGCTGGCAGTTCCCTCTTGGTACCCATGCCCCTGGCAGTGGGAGGAGACTTTGCGTGTTCCCAGCTGCTGCCCCCAGGTCAATCAGGGCCTGGGGAGGGGGCACACATGAAGTCTCTCACTCCCTACCCCCGACCTGAGCAGCAGCTGGCGGTTGACTAAGTGCTGAGCCCCTTGCAGGGCGGGAGGAGACTTCACGTGCTCCCCTCACCACTAGCCCAGATTGACCTGGGGCAGCGGAGCGTGAAGTCTCCTCCCACCCTGCCCCCGTCCTGCAAGGAGCGTGCAGTGCTTAGAAGTGCCACACCCATCAACAGGGCGGGAGGAGATTTTTGCATGCCCCGCCCCCAGGCCAATCAGGGTTTGGGGGCATGGAAAGCGCACAAAGTCTCCTCCCGCCTTGCCAGGAGCGTGCAGCACTTCGAAACATTGCACGCTCCTTGCAGGGCGGGAGGAGACTACATGTACTTCCTCCCATCCCCAGGCCCTGATTGGCCTGGGGGTGGGGTAGTGTCTGGCCCGAAGAGGCCCAATCAACCCGCTTAGTGGGCCGGATCCGGCCCGTGGAGGCCCTTTTGCCCACCCCTGTTTTAGAGTCAAGGATTCCATTTAGTTACTTCAAATCAAGTTCTGCTTGAGATCTACACACCCAGCACTGAATCAAGTCAAAAGAGATCCGAGAACACAATTTGCTCATTTGACTCAAGGATATTTGTACCCTCTCTGATGTTGAACAGTAGATATAAAAATAAATTTAAAGGCACAAGTCAAACAAATACTGCAATTTTATGAGTTTTAGCTATTTAAAGTTTGCATTGATTGGTCGAGTTATCCTGACAATGGCTTTAAAAAGATATTTTGAAGGAATTTTTTTTTTTAATTTTAGAAAACGGATATACTTTTCAGTTGCTGTTCAGTCATTACAACCGTATAATTTTTTCCTCAAATATAGATTATTTCTTAACTTAACACTGTGCCATTGGATTAGAATACTCAAACATTTTGGCTTTTTAAAATGTTCTTCATTTGGAATAAAAATAAGCAGGAATATATGCACTATTTGAAACCATGTGTGTTATTAGATCACATCACCACATCATGATGCAATGCGCTGAGGTTTCACAGGGCCCAAGGGAGCTGCAAGCAATCGTGTTACACAAAATAGCCAAGGTAAAAATCACTAGTACCAAATTTGGTGGCAAATCTTACAGGCTTTCATATTCATTACTTGCATGTTGTCATATAAGGAAATCAGATAAACATTGACAGGTTACAGAAACTGATTTGCACCTTCATGTTCAAGATTGATAAAAATAGGCCTAATCATACTGTTCTAAAGCTCATCTGTACAACACAGATTAAAAGACTAACCCAATAGCTATTAAAGAAGTCCAGCACAATCTCAGAAAAGCTCTTCCCAGAAAAGGCCATGGTCAAACTCTTTCCCTTCAAGGGAAAACCAGATCAGAAACCACAGAAAGACCTTGCAACGTGCTTTTGTGTAACTAATATTTAAATTCTGTATTTTCACTGTTTATCAAAGCCGAAAGGAAGGCGATATTGTGGCCTAAGCTACTAAGCATAAACACTATTTCCATTTTAGTAAACATGGCAAGATACCTAAACACAAAACAGTACAATAATACACAGTTGCTTTCACTACCTTTCCCTCTCTTGCCTTCCATTTGCTGAACAACACGTACTCTGGAAAGTGACTACCTCTGTTAGAACTTGATAAAATTATCATTAGTTATCATTACATGGGATTTTTCATACTGAAAGGATCCAGTCAGACCTGTATGCTTCACTACCCCTGAAATGCAACTGTCTCTGGAGTGGAATGCAGCAGGCGACTAACAGTATGCAACACCACCACGGTTTAGGGCAGGAAATAAAGTAAAGTAAAATATTGTATCCAACTTCAACCAAATTAACCAGTTAACTAAAGTAACTATTTAAAAAAAAAAAAAAAAGGAGCGAGAGAGAGATTCTGGTGTCTCAGGCACACAATACATTCTAAAAGGAATATCCTGAGGGAGAAGACTATATGATGTGCCACATCCCACTTGGTCCCATACCAGGAATTCTGGATGATCTTTGATGACAATATTTACATGCACCCCAAAAAATTATGGCCCAAGTTCTGCCTTTGGATACGCACATGCAGCTTCCTTGAAACAGCTGTGCCTGTGAAGCTGATAGCAGAATTTGGCCTTAAGTACTTCGCTCTCAAAAACCATTTAAAAAAACATGCCACCACCAGAAAAGGAGTTAGAATGCCCCAATAAAAACAAAGTTCACAAAACTCAAGTTTATAGTTGCAGTGATATGACTTAAAACAAACGTACAGCAGAGAAACCAAAGCATGGTTTTGTCCTAATGAAAATCTAATTCATACTGCTATGTCAACATATTATTATGATTAGAGAGAAGGGTTGCTCTAGATATGGAGTGTAAATCTTAACTTTGATATTCCTGACACTCAGTACTTTATTTTGGACCTTAATACTATTTAAAACACAATTTATTGTATGGAATATAAAAATCCCTGTTTTTCAAAAAGAACCTTTAATCTTTACATTAAATAAAATGAATGAAGAGCTAGAGATCTTTCTGAAATCTTCGCTTCCTCTCTGTATTTAATTGTGATTATTTTTACAACAAAGTCAAAAAGGAAGACAATTTCCCAAGGTCAAATAAGAACTCTGAGACAGAACCAAGAGTAAAACCCAGATGTCCTGATTCCCTGCCCTAAGTTTTAGCTCACAAGAACATCCTTACCCTATATGTAGTAATGATACTGCCAGGTGATTATTTTGCAATAGGGTTGCCAGGTGTCCGGTTTTCACCCAGACAGTCCATTATTGGTGGCCCCCTGTCCAGTTTAAAAAAAAAAAAACACCACACACACACAACAGAAAATAAAGGACATGTAAATTGATGGAAGGCCGGCAGGGACATTTTAAAGGTACAGCTGAAGTGTACAATACTAGATAATAAAAAGTATCACTATTATCCACATGGCTTGTGGAAACGTAGCATCAGAGTACTTTATTTTAGGCGACATAGCTTAGCTTTCCAATGTTCTTGTGATGTGACTTCAGAAATGTACTTAAATGATTGGGGGGAGAGGGGGGAATAAATATTAATCGGTCCTATTCAGAAAATGCCTTCAAAACCCTGCGTGTAATTTGGGATTTTCATTGCCAGATTCTGAAGGGGGAAAATGTGGGGTGCAATATCCCTTTTATTTTTTGAACACTAATTACTGAACACTGTCGGTCAAATCCCCAGCTACTATAAATCAGTGTAGTTTCAATGAAATCACATTGATTTACATCAGCAGAGGATCTGGTCCTGTTTTGTTATATTATTGGAAAATGAGGTTTCAGTTAGGGATGTGATAGTATAAATGCATAAACTGTTACACACAGACCCCCTTCCCACTCCACCCCCACTCTGCTGCCTCTGTATCAGAGACAGCAGTGCAGGGGCTGGGGCAGAGGGGAGAGCCAGTACTTGCAGAAAGAGACAGCAGCATGGGGGGGAAAGGGGCCCCTCCGCAGGAGCCGCCTCCCCTTGCATGGAAACGTGTAACCGCTAAAATTTTCAGCAGTTACATGTTTACCTAAGTAAATGCATTTTAAAATCCCTAGGTCCTGTCCTTTTCATAAGGATGCGAACACATTTTATATCCAAGTAGCAGCTATAATTTGGCCTATAAATTCACATTAGGGAATAAAAACATTTATCTAAGTTATCTTGCAATTCTTAAAAGTTGTTTAGCTTCTACTGGCTAGTGTTATTTCTTTTACTATTGCTAACACATGCAAACTACATCTTAGCTTCTGTACTGACCTCTATAGAAGAGCTGTGTATTCAGAAAAAACCAATTAAGATACATACAAGGAGAAACCTGTATGCAGGACTAGATTTTCAAGAACTCAGCAGCTATAAGAGAAGGACAAAAAGCTATACAGGTATATGGTACTTCTATACTTGTATAATTGCCTAGAGGTGATGCTGGAATATCAGTAAGAAATCACACCCAACTGTAACCAAAAATATTATTTTCATAGTAAAAAGCCTGCACGTAGACCAGACCTTAATATTTTTTATATTTAAGTTCCCAGTTAAAGGGACACACACTCTAATTCATGCAAGAGCCATTCCAGTGCCTTTCCTCCCTTCTTTGCAAAGAAACAGCTTTCACTTCTGTTCTTTAACCACCACCTTGTTTGGATTTAAGCCCAGGGCTCTCCTCCTCCTTTGTCCCTCCCAGTTATTTCTGGTACTCAAAGGCACCCACTTCCAGTAAAGCCAAAGTAGCATAGAAACATGTGTGAGTATAGTTCGTTCTCTTTAAACTTCCGGTTTCAGTGCAAATTCTATATGGCTATTCTGGGACTGCCACTGCAGCACAAAAGAAAATCACCAAACATTCTGGGGAATCCCCTTCTGTCACTTTTATTCTTCTGACAAACAAATTAGTGATGACGTGTCTACTTAGGCATGGTATTGGGCAGCAGGGTGTTCTTTATTTTCAGTTAAGTCAGGAAATGAGTAATAGATTTCCTTTGCAGTCAAACTGGGGTTTTAGACTGGTTGAAAAGAGCCTTAACTTGTCGATACTTCAGTTTTATTCCAAACAGGGCTAACAACATGTAGCATTTTCATAGTCTTCACACTCTTAAAGTTTTGAACACTGACTAACGAAACCTCATAACAGCTCTGGAAGACAAGTAATCATTATCCCTATTTTATAGATCTGGAAATAAAAACAAGGACACAGGTGAAGTGACTTGCCCAAAGCCACCTAGGCAAGGCAGTGGTGGAGCCAGAAGTAGAAGTTAGGACTTCCTGTCTACCTTATTTTCCCTCAAATTTCCCAGCATTATTACCTCAAGTTCAGTTTCTCCAGTGTTAGCAGTGGTGACTAAGTATAGATGTTCAACCTGCAAGTGGCTTAATTATTCTATTTACTCTTGCTCAGGCATGGTGAAGAAAACAATAGCAGCCACCTATGGCCCGGTCTACACTTCAACTGAAGGTCGGCTTAAGATTTGTAATTCTAGTGACAAAAAACATAGCTGGAGTTGGCATACCTTAAGCCTAGCTTCAGAACTGTCCTCACAGTGGGAGGCTGATGAAAGAAATGCTCCCATCAACTTCCCTTACTCCTCACACTAGGAGTAGGAGTTCCAGTGTCAACCTCAGTGTTCCATTTAGCAGGTCTTTACTAGACCCGCTAAATCGAACACCAGAAGATCAACCACCAAAGTATCAATCTTCTAGATGTGGCCTAGACTTCCTATCATTAGTCCCATTAATGAAGAAGCAATAGTGCAATGCAACTTGTTGAAAATTATTCAATTTTTTTTAATGAAATTTTTTGATAAAAACAATTCTTGCATTAAAAATGTTGAGTTGCTTCTAGTAGAAAGCCATCCTATTCTTGGGGGAAGGGGGAGAATATCTACAGTAACTTACAATGAGTGTGCATATAGAGAACTGCACTACTACACCTATAACAACATCTGTAGTAGTGGATCTGGGAACTCATAATTATGGAGCAACCTTAGATTAAAACCCTTGAAATTTAAGATGAAGCCCATTCACCATCCTCCTTTGCAGATGCCGAAAAACCCAATGAAACATTTACATCATTCCACACCAAACTGCAGAGGTTTTCTGATAATAAATTAGTGCTACCTAGAACAAGAATAAATCACCAATAGATCTGCAATGGCAGAAATTGGCACAGCTCCACTTAAGTCAATAGATCTATGTTTATTTACACCAGCTGAAGAGCTGGTCCTAATGTCTTGAGCTGACTTTTTCCCCAAGAATATCATATGTAGCAATTTGGCTCCTCCCTTACTACTACTACATCTAAACCCCCATTTGTGCTTTATGAACATTTTTTGAGACTTTTTGTACAAGACTTTTTTTTATCCTGATCAGGTCACCTAGATGGTCACATTTATGCTTAAGATTTACGTTTGTTTTTAGGATTTCAATGCAGCTTTTGAAGTTGAGCACAATGCTTTTTCAGTGTTCAGGCAAGCAGACCAAGTATCTGCGACTGCAATGCTGCTTCTGCTAGTTTAATTTTGGAGAATATCTTTTGACATAAAGCAAAATTGCAATTGTTGGACTCATGACGTGTCAGGCTAATAAACTTTGAGATTAAATTTTCCTCAAAAGAACAAATACGGCGTCCCAATGCTCCTCACCAAATGTGCCTCACGCAATCCTAAGAAAAATCACTCAATTTTCCCCACGCATTCTGTCCTAGTAGTCTTCATGGCTGACACTTGGCCCCTGACGGGCCTGAATCACTACTTATATTCCTGGAAGAGAGGAAACAACTGTCCCCACAGTAGTCCTCAGCACCCTGACCAAATACTAACATGTTGAAAAGTTTAAAAAAAAAAAAAAAAAAGAGCATGTTCTGGACCCAAGGACCTCATAGGCAACCTAGATAGGTTCACTAATGTCCTTGTACTCATGTCAGTCCTTCCACTTATACATGGACATGAGATTGTATCCCTCTTTAATCTATTAATCGAAAGAAGAAAAAGATCACGTTAATATACATTTCAGAGGCACTTTTTTCCTGTTTTAACAACTCAGCTTATGAAATAATTTTCAGAACTGGGGACCTTGCTTTCTACCCCTCCCCCCATCTGCTTGGATTTCACTCAGACTGGACAGTGAAGGCCTGATTCTCCACTACTCTGCAACTTGTACAGTCATTCACTTAAGTACAAAGATGGAGTAAAAAAAAACCTACCAAATATAACGATAGCATTTTATGCCCATTTTGCACCTTTTGTAAATGACTACACAAGGTGTAAGGACAATGGAGGATCAATCCTTCAACTAGACTAGTCTATTTATAGTGATTTTACACACAAGTTCTCATTCACTACCACAGTAGGATCAAGTGTTTCAAACAGCATGGAAGAATCTTCACTCCACCCCTCCTTTCTCCCTCCATTACTAATCTCCCTTCTTCCTTTTATTTCTCAGCTCCTCATGTGCTCTATTTATTTCTAGTGCCTAGACCTCCTCTCCCCGTCTCCATCTTTGATGCTCTCCAGTCAGGTTTCTGCCTGGCCTACCAAAGCTGCATTCATTCACAACTTCATCCTTGCCAATTCAATCTCCTTGATCTCCTTGTCCCTTGTTACATTGTCAGCCACTCACTTATCTTCAAGAACCCCCTCCACCAACTTCCTCCCACGCTACTCATGCCTAGTTTTCTTTCAACCATGCCAACGGCTACAAACGTCTGTAGGTCTGGTTTCCCTTGGTGCTCCCTATGGAGCTCTCTATGGGCTGTCTCCATGCTGACTATTCTCAACCCTAGCTCTTTGGGGAAGGAGTATTTTCTTTTCCTATCTTTTTTAAACTGCCATAAAAATAAGTCAGTAAAATATAATCAGTCAGTAAAATCTAGAAGATTAAAAAGATGAGTAAGCAAAATGACTGAGAAGGCTAACGGGGTTAATTAAGGTGTTCAGATACCAACGAGATGGGCACAATATAAGACTCGAATAGAATACAATATAAAATAGCTCATGTAGCTTCTTATTCCACTGAAGTCAATGGCACAACACAAGATCAAGACTACACACCCAAACTATATACATGGGTGGAGAACTGGATGTAGGACCCCATTTGTCTATCTTGGATGCGCACTTGTGTGTTGGGGGATCTAGTTACTATTTCCCTAGATTTTATTTTTTGTAAAAAATTTGCATAACCTTGTTTCCCCTTCAAATGGCTCATCTGAAAATCCACATAGGTTTTCAATTTCAAAAGAAACTCTCAAAGTTACCAGCAAAACAGAAATGTTCATCCTCGGTGACTCACTGGTGTTATTTCCCTATACATGCCACTGAACTGCATTTCTTTTTTTTTCTTCTTTACCCCAGAATGAAGGCTGTTCTATAAAGGGATGAATAATCCAGAGGGTGATGACCAGCACAGCCAGCCTCAGGGTGATGACCAGTTTTACGAGAGCCAGAAAGATGAAAAGTATTTATGAACTCTCAAATTGAATTGAAGATTTTTTTTTTTTTTTTTAAAGTAGGGGTTGGAGGTATCGAGACAATTTTCAGATTTCTATTATCTTTACTGCTGGAGAAAGAACATCTAGGCTGCCTGATTTAAGAACAGGGCGCACATAGCTGGGATATATGTAAGCAGTTTTACTGGAAAATTATGGAAGGGTTAAATTCACCCCTGAACTGAGGGGCCAGCAAAAAACAGTCTCCTTTCTAATATTTGGTGTCTTTGTTAAAGATTCAGCTCCCAGAATCATGCAGTTCTGTAAGAATCTCAGCTTTCATTGTGAATAAACACAACATACTTCTAGGCATCAAGGTCATGGAAAAAAAGCTTGAAAATGTGAAATCTAAAGACTGACAAACAAAAAGGATACTATAAAAGGACCCCAAATGTATTATTTTTAAAATATATTAATTCTAGGCCGATCTCATAATTTTGAGCACTGGACCTATATCCCGCTTCATTCCACTATGGCCTTTAGGCCCCCATTCAGCACTGATACATATGAGAATAAATTCATGCCACTCAATAGTCCTCATAGAGCTCAGTGGGAAACTTCTGATAAGTGTAAAATTGTTCACACGTGTGTTTGCAAGTTTGGGCCCATAAGGTTTAAATGATATGCAAGTGATATAGGCCTTGTAGTGCCTCCCACACCCAAAATAATCTAGGAGTTTAAGCATTGCAATACCCCATTTGCTGCAGTATTTTTTGTGCATTTTGATAACTTCTAAGTTGTTTTTGCTGTCTTTTTCTCCATTTAACTACACAATCTAAAGTACCCAGTAGTACTAGTGAGTGCTACAAAAATAGGCATGCTGTTCTCCTTTCCAAAGTTTGAGATAGAGAACATCTGTCAGAGAAATACAGGGAAATGGAGACTTCAACTCACTCACCTTATATTGAGTTGTTTCATCAGATTTGTTCTGTCTCCATATTATTCTTTTTTCCTCTCATAACTGTCTCCTCTTTCTTCTCTCGTTAGTACTGTGAAAAATACCATCACATTTAGGGTCTCAGTCCCCACTTCAGTTCTCTCACAATGGGTGAGAATACATTCTGTGCTCCAGTTATGTGCTCAAACTAGGTCCTCTGTGGGACTGCAGCGATGCCTAGATCTATGTTGGCTCTCTGCACGGAGCAGAAATTTACACTTTAAGGCTCAATAATGCTCTTATTATTGTCAAGGGAATTTTATCACTGACTTCAATGGAGGGAGGAACAGGCCCTCATCAACTTCTCTCTTCCCTACTAAAAGTCTTCCCGGTGCTTTTCCCCCACCCTTGCCTCCTCAAAGGCAACCTGTTTCTGAGTATCCCCTTCTCACATGGTACCTTCTTTCCCCCCACATTTATTCACTAGAGTTCACTCTACTCTTCAGGATTGCAATATGATACTATCTACCTCCTCTCTCAGAAGGGGATAAGAATGACCATACTGGGTCAGACCTTTGGAAGACAGGGTTCTGGACTAGGTGGACCAACAGTGGCTTGTGCCAGTTGCTTCAGAGGGAATGAAAAGAACAAGGCAATTATTGAATGACCCATCCCATCATCTAAACCCAGCTTCTGGCAGTCTGAGGCTGAAGGACACACAGAGCATGGGTCTTACAACTCCGACTCTTTGGCTATCAGCCATCAACGGACCTAACCTCCATTGTCTCATCTAATTCTTTTTAGAATCCAGTTATAGTTTTTGGCCTTTACAACATACCCCAGCAATATCTTCCACAGGCTGTATGTTAAGTGAAGTAGCATTTCCTTTTCTTGCTTTTAAATCTGTGGCTAATGAATTTAATTAGGTGACACCTCTCCCCGCCCCCTTCCCCGTTCTTGTGTTACGTGATGGGGTCAGTAACATTTGTTATTTCACTTTCTCCACACTGCTCATGATTTTATAAGCCTCTATGCATCCCTCTACTCCTTAGTCATCTCTTTCTGAGCTGAACAATCCCAGACTTATTAATATCTCCTTATATGGAAGCTGTTTCATAGCCCTAATCGTTTTTGCTGCCCTTCTCCGTGCCTTTTCTAAACTCTTTTTTTTTTTTTTTTGAGATAGGGTGGCCAGAACTCTTTGCAGCATTCTGAGTGTGTGTGTACCACAGATTTATATAGTGGCAGTATGATATTTTCTGTCTTATTATCTATCCCTTTCCTAAGTGTTCATAACATTAGCAGCTTTTTGACTGCCACTGCATAGTCCCTCCTTCCACAGAATCTACTACCATTAGCTGCTAAGGAGGGAGGGGATGATGGGTACTTATCCTCTCCCCTCATATGCAAGCAGCTTGGAAGCTTAGCAGCTTCCTTCACTGAACAGCTCTATGCCTGTGACTGACAGGGAGCTCGCATCTGCCTCAACACCAGCTGTGGAAACTCAGGTGCTACCATGCTGACAACTCGTGATACACTTTCCGGGCTAATGATCAGTTTACATTTTGGTTGCTAGCTTCACACTGACACAGTCTGAATGTCTAACTTTAAAAAATATGAAAGCAGAGATTAACACTGGCATTTAATAGTCCCAGAAATTGAAGTCTGAGTCCCAAAACCCGTATCTCATCGCTCCCTGATGTAAATGGAAAGAACTTCACCTTTGATAGCCAATCTCATTTCAACTTAATCATTTTCTCACAGCATCAAAAGTTCACTTAAACAGAAGCTATACTTACCACCACCAATGCTTTAATAGCTCCCTCCCTTAACTCCCTGTGTTCTGCTCTCAGAGATTTGTACTGCAGTGTCTGACAATCACCCACCCACAGACACACTGTATCCAGCCCACTTTGAGAAGAAGAATACAAGACACCATGTCCCTTAACACAAGCAAATGTACTGTACAGTCAGTAATTGTCAGTGAATATTACCCATCCAAGAGAGGGCAAGGAGTCAAACGCATGAAAATGAACTATCAGATTTTAGTTCTTTGCAAGAAAGAGATAGATAACAATTCTAATTGAAAATTAAAGCAAGAGGCACGATACTAGCGAAGTATATTTATTGTGTTAACATACCATTTGTCTTCTGGGCAAGTTACTAAAAGGTCATTTGTTCTTCATGGCAAGTGTTGAAAATAGTTTATGTTGAGGGTCTAACTTAAAGGAACAATGTCAAAACCCTGAGGCCCAAAATGACCTTTTTACATCAACATAGAGATCTAAATCTTGTATTGAGGACAGTGGTGATGTTTACAGTTAGCTTCTCTCTCCCACCCCCATTTCAACATGAAATACCTTACAAGAGAGAAAATAGACTGCAAAGTTAATGCACTTACTGTATGCCTATAAATCCTCATGCCCAACTTCACCACTGCTGCCCAGTGTCAAAGGCAAGCCACTCACTGAGTTCCCAAATCTCTCTCTTGCCAAGGAAAAGTGTGGAGGAGTGAGAGAGGAAGAAACGAAAATGCTAGTATAGCTTCTTGATGAGAAGGAACATACGACACTGTATGTTTTGGGGAAAAGAAAGGGACTGGCCTTGACTAGTTCTT
Organism: Rafetus swinhoei; assembly: GCA_019425775.1. Taxonomy (NCBI): domain Eukaryota; kingdom Metazoa; phylum Chordata; order Testudines; family Trionychidae; genus Rafetus; species Rafetus swinhoei. The sequence goes on from CM033437.1 coordinate 232,859,227, forward strand.
GCTTTGAAAAGAAAAGGAGACCCAATTCTTCTGAGTACAGCAGTTTTTGGAGGCAAGTGGCCAAGCTGTCTTTCAGCAGGGTCTGGATATTCATGAGAGGAGGGACTGCAAGACTGGGAAAGTGAAACTAAAGAAATAAAAGAGGCTGATACACACCAAAGATTAAATTCCAGAAAGCACAATAGTTCAAGGGAGTGGCAATTCATATGGATTCTAAAATCCAACCCACCTTCAATGGACTATTTCTATCCCATGGATGTTAATGTGAAATGAACTTAGCAGTCAAATCTTGATCCTAGAAAAATGGTGAGTAACCCCCAACTCCCATTAAACTGAGAGCCTTGTGGGAGCTAGGGATGTAACAGTGTAGTCGATTAACCAATAAGCAAACGCTTATAGGTTAATGCTATAGACTACACGCATTCCCCTTTCCCCCTCCCCCCGCCACTTGCCAGTAAATTTTTTAGCAGGCTGGCCAGCAGCCCAGCTCAGTTCAGGGTCATGCTGAATCCAGGAGTTTAGACCACCCCTGGACAGGGGCTGTTGCCACCCTGCACAGGGTGACAGCACAGGTCCACAAGAGGAGCTGGGTTTTAAACTGCCACCTGGCACCCCATGCTGCTGTCTCTGATACACAGTGGCAGCAGTGTGTAGTGGCAGGGTGCTTCTCAGGAGTGAGACTGGAGCACACTGGCTGCCAGCCCCACCCCCAGAGACTATAGAATAGTCGACTAACCGATAAGAATTCATGAAGTTAATTGACTATTCAATTAACCAATATTTAACATCCCTAGTGGTATCAAGCCCCAGGACACAAGAAATGCCACACAAATAGTATTAAATGGCACTTCAGGAAAAAAATGCCAAGGCCTATACAAGATGAGTGAGGCAGTATCTTTTAGCGGAGCAATTTCAGTTAAAGATACAGATTTTTGAGCCAAACAAAGCTCTTCCTCAGGTCACCTGCTGCTCAAAAACTTGTCTGTCACCAATAGAAGTTGGTCCAATAAAAGATTATTACCTCAGCCACCTTGTCTCACTAACTTTCTGGAACACCACTGCACACAGCCATGGAAGGTCTGTTTATAGTGGTATATACTAGAACCTACACAGCTACGAGACAAGTTGGGTGAGGTAAGAGCTTGTAGAGAGAAAGCTTGCTTCTTTCACCAACAGACCTTGGTCAAATAAAAGTTATTACGTGACCTACTTTGTCTCTGTAATAGAAGGTCTGCATAGACATGGAGCCTTAATTAACTATTCACTCAAGAGAAGGTGGGGAAGTTGTACCACTGCTGTCTACACTGTACTTGCGGTACTCCTTGGGTAAACAGAGGCCTTAAACCCAGGGCTGTAAATCCAATATTTTTCACTAACACTAAATTCACTTAACATGGCAGGGGGCAAGGAAAGAGAGATAGCTCAGTGGTTTGAGCATTAGCCTGCTAAACCCAGGGTTGTGAGTTCAATCCTTGCAGAGGCCATTTAGGGATTTGGGGCAAAAATTTGTCAGGGATGGTACTTGGTCCTGCTGTGAAGTCAGGGGACTGGACTCGATGGGTCCCTTCCAGTTCTAGGAGATAGGCAATCTCCATTAATTTAATTTAACAGCATGTTGCATCCTCTTGTCGCAGACTCCACGCTGAGGGAGTTTTAGGTACAAGGCACACAGTCAGGCTGAATCTTGTGAGGTGAAAGCCTCCTCAAATAGCAGCGAGGGGAAGGGAGCATCTGAGTCACCTTTCAGGAGGCAGTCAGCTCTTTGCAAAAATTAAGTACAAAAGAAGTCTCAAAAAGGCAAATTTCATTTTCTTGAATACCCTTTTGGCTGCCATTCATGACAGACTTCACACAATTTACTTGCTGCCCTGTCACATCTGTGGAGCAAAAAGGCAAAGTATGGATGCAATGACAAGTAGATGAAATATTTTTTTCTTTAATGTTCTTAGTTTCGGGTTTGCCTTCAACATGTAGAGGGAAAAAGAAACTCTTGGAACAGACAAAGCAGCTTTACAGTTTAGTTACTTAGTTATGCCTTCTGCTTCTTGAAATTCTTGGAAACGTAATAAATGTTACTAAGGGCCTGCAGCCCCTGCTCGCTACACTCACCAACCCCCTCTGTCCACAGCAGCCGGACTGTGGCCTCTCCTCCTACCCGTGCCACAGCAAGAGTGGGGGCTGCCACCAGCCCTTTCAGATGGGGGCTGGACCATGAGGCCCGCTCCAGGAGGAGGGACAGGATACTGTGGCCAGAGGGGGGCTGGCCCCCTTGTTGGCCAGGCTTCATTTTAAATAAAGTCAAAGACTATGTCCAACACAAAAAGATTTCAGCATTGTCTTTACTTATGGCAGGGGTGGGGAACATTTTTTAGGTCGGGGACCACTGACCCACAGAAAAAAAAATCAGTTGTGGACAACGCCAATGAGAAGGAAAAAAAAGCCCCTCCAAAACCCCCCAACTCTCACTCATGTGAGGTGCCCCCAACTGAAGCACCTCACCCCCCTAGTGCTTCAGCCCCATTGAGGGAGGAGGGCAGGACTGAGGTTCAAGACCTCAGGCCAGATTGATTCTTCTGGAGTTCCAGAATTAGTGGATTTTGTAGACCCCCCTATGCTCTGGGGTGGGGCCAAAAATGAGGGGTTCGGTGTGTGGGACTGGGCTGCCAGTGTGCGAGATAGGGATGGGGGTGCAGGATCTAGGGAGGAGGTGGGATGCAGGAGGGGCCGAAGGTGTGAGGTAGGGTGCAGGAGCAGGTTTGGGGCAGGGTGTCTGGGTTGGGGTGTAAGACAGGGGGCTGGGAGTGCAGGGCTGGGCATGAGAGGCTGGGGGCACTTATTGGTCTTCAGGCCCCATGCCAGTCCCAGGTCCCGCTGCTCCCATTAACTGGAATTTGGTCAATGGGAATGCAGGGAAAGGCTCCAGGCAGCACATTGGCACGCTACTGTTCTCCTAACCTGGGAGGGGGACTGCTTCTTCCTCACGCAGGAAACGTGTTTTTTTTAAGAGAAAGAGAGAGAGACAGACACACTAGGGTTACCAGGTAGTCATAAAAAAAATACCGGACACACTTCATGGGGAGGGTGGGAGGACTGGCCGGGGAACAGAGCTAATGGGGAGGCAAATGGGGCTGGCTGGGAGAGATGGGGCCGGGCGGAACGGGGCTGGTCGCGGGATATCGGGGAAAGGGGAGAGAGCAGCCGGCGGGGGCAGAGCTGGCTGGGGGAGCTCAGGAGGAGGAGGAGGGGAGAACTGGCTGCCGGAAGCAGGGCTGGCAGGGGGTTCAGCGGGGCTGGCCAGGGAAGATCCGGAGCAGGAACCGGGCAGCAGGAGGCAGAGCTGGCGGCAGGGGAGGGATTGGCCGGGGAAGACCAGAAGGAGAAGTCGGGGAGAATCAACCAACTGGCCAGCTAGGAGGGGGCGAGGGAGCAAATCAGCCGGCGGGGAGCAGGACTGACCCGGGCTGTGCAGATCTCAAGGCGCTCCCGTCCCACGCGAGTCAGTCCGGCTGCGGCTCCACCATGTGCTTGACCAGCGTGCAGGAGCATGGACCGGGCTGCCCCTCCTCCTCCTCACACGCAACCAGGGCTCCCAGCGCTGATCACGCCCCACCTCCCAGTCACTCCCCCGCCCCTGCCAGGCTTCCGTCTGGCGCCCAGCCAGAAAACCAGGAAATACCCGACATTGCACATGTCCGGTATTTTCTGGATTTTTTTTTACTGGACAGAAGGCCCAAAAACCGGACTGTCCGGTAGAAAACTGGACACCTGGCAACCGTCTCACACACACACACACTCACTCACTCTCTTGCATCCAGCACCCTCGGAGAGTACCAAGAATTTGCCAAACCTTGGGAGGTCAATGTACTAGCATCATTACCAACACTTCCGCTGCTTACTGAGCTCTTAGAAAACATTTAGGGGTAAGTTAGAGCTAAACAACAGCACAGAACACAGAGCCAGGACTGATGGCTCTAAACAAACTTTATGAGACCACGGGAAACTTGGCCTCACCCATGATAAGAGGCAAGGCAGATACATTTCAAAATATGGAACAGAGGTGGTGCCCCCAAATTACCAGATCAGCTATTTCTTTTCCACTTGTGAAAGGAAATACAAGAACAGACAGATCACAAGGACATCTAAGAGTTTCTCTTGGAAAGCTTTTGTGAAAATCTGGCTGTATTTAATACTAGCTACTTACATTTTCAAAAAATAGTATTAGGTGGGTGGGATCTGGAGAAATAAGGATACTAAGTTCATACAACATCTGGACATGCATGCCATTTCGATTTCACACTTGGTGGCTCTAGGAGGTGGGAGGATGTTATCCCGCCCACTGATGGAAACGCTCTTAAAAAAAAAAAAATCTACAAAAACACAGTCATGAGATTTTTTTGTTCGCTCACAACTGCATTAAATGGTGTCACTGACACAGAACAAAAAATTTTAAGTTCCATTTCCCCCTTCCTTTTTCCCAGTGAAACCTGCACTGTACATCAAACCCCAAATCCTATATAGTACTAATTAAAAGGCAGAGCTGCTGCATTGGTGGCATCTTCCCCCTCCCCTCACTTAGCTCAGATAAGCCTTCAGAGTTTATGGCGTTTATTAAATGGGCAAATTAACCCTTCCCTCTTCAGTAGATTCTAGCCTTTTACATCTGCAGCAAACTCATCCAACTGCCAGGTAATTGTAACTTGTGCTGGGCTCCAACATGGAAATTTACCATCACCCTTGTCACCAGTGTCTGCATCCAGAAGAGCATAGCTGAGCTGAATTCAGCAGCCATAGCTAGATTATTTTAAACTGCAAACAGTCTACTCCTATTACTTCAGCGAGGCAAGTGTTTCCACCCATTGAGAACAAGAAGGAACTCATTTTGCCAAGCTGAAGCAGAAAAGACCTGATCCATCCAGCCAGTTCCTACCAAAGTCATTGGAAAGACTCCCATTCACATCAATGGAGTGGATCAGACCCTAAGCTATTGGCAGAGCTAGGAGCTATATCCTTCACAGATAGTGAAAGGATTGCTGTAAATGCTAGTCAGAATTAGGAAGTACCCGAACAATCAGTACTTATACAGCATTTTACAAGTTCAAAGCACTTGGCAGACAAAGTTAATTAAACAAAATTAACTATTATCTCTCAGACTTTTCAATAAATAAAAAGCTTGGGACATTTTTAATGTTAATGTTATAACTGATTTTAAAGATTTATCAATGCACAGATGCATAACAAACTATCTAATTGAGGAAGGAGGGGCTTGGCAGAAAGAAGAAAAAACGAATTGTCCCTGCAAAATTTTTAAGGTTAAAGCAAACAGTGAACTTTAGAAGTAATAGTCATCCCCCTAACCAGGAGTGATACTCCCTGAATACCCTTTTCATTACTATTTTTGCTTTCATGCAATTTTGTATGCATGGTGGCCATTCATACTGACATATAAAAAATGGTCAGATTAGAAACCATGATAGTCAGTTGATGTTGCTATGAAAAAAATGTTACTAGCGTGGAATTAGGTTTCTAGCTCAGACTTATTAATATCAGTTAACACGCAGAAAATGGCAGAAATAAAGAACTTTCCCTGAGAACAGTTTTCCATTGCAAAGGCTCCCCTGTGGCAGGAGTAGATGTTATCACTGTGTCAGTAGTTGTGGGGACTTGCTGTGTCATAGTTTTCTTTTGAACTCAGTCCTCCCAGTATTGTGAAACAGCAAGAGCCCACATACTTGGAACTTGTTTACTGCTTTTTTTATCCCTCAGTCCTCACCAAGTTTAATTTCTTTGAGGCAGTGAGCTAAAAACAGCAATGGTTACAGTATGCACTTGACATACAATTCCTTCATCCTGGCTTAGCGAAGTCTTTGAATTCAGAGAGCTCATCCAATAAACTACATGACAATTGTAATGGAGGGAAAGACACCTTCATTCATACCATTAAACTTTATAGCTTCCAAATATGGAATACTTTCCCCCAAACTGCAAAGTATCACTGAAGTGCAATAAACAACAAAGTATCAGATGCAATATCAGAAGCATTTCATATCCAAAGGCAATGGGTTTATTAACTTGCACAAACTCAAAATAAAATATGCACAATGTGTTATTTGTCTCAGCTGTTTGAAGTCCAGTAGAACAACATGGACTTTCACCTTTCTCAGCGTGGAATAAAGGAAACCAGTTCTTCCAAAAAGAAATGTTTCATTTGATGCATAAAGCATGGATTCCCTGTAGGTATTTCTGCTTTTGACAGTTGGGACAAAAAGTCACCTAAATAGCTAAGAGAAACTTTTTTGGTTTCTGTTAATAAGCAAGTGAACCAGAATTCAGAACTTAGAAAATATCCTTTAAAGCTTTTAAGACGCTGAAACACACAATTAGGTGATCACGAAGCCCTCTTTGCAACAAATATCAAGGTTCTCTGCTTTTCCTTTCCATTGGTCTCACTCTATTTCACTGTAATGTGACAGAGCTAATGATGAGCAAACCTACAAGGATTCAGATAAAGTTAGGTATAGACAAACTAAAGAAAATATGAATGCTTATAAAAGAATCATATAAACTTTGAGGTCTTATCCCTCTCTCCTGTTCTTTACATCCCATTTGTTTACCTGCACCTCTCTACATACTACTCAGATCATCTTCTGTGCCCCTCTTTCACTTCTCCACCAAAATCTGCTCCGACATCACTCCCTCCAAAATCAAATTAAGTCTTGAAGATTGCCTTGAATGAACTCATCGATTTTTACCACCCTACAAATCTCTCCTCTTCCCCTTTATTGTACCAAGTCTACTCTTTGCTGCAGTCTGTCCATCAGTTCTTAGAGTCAGCAAGGAAGCAGGAAAATAAGACAATACCAGAATGACTAAACACAGGCAGGTTCAAAACTAGCCAAAAACGTATCTTCAATACAGTGGAGATCCAACCTGAGTGGAACCAACAGAAAGGAGTAAAAATAGTGACAGATACAAATACAGGATGGATATTTGGAGTGCTAATAGGGAATCTGGAGATTAGATAGAGTGCTGGTGAAAGAATGAATAATCAATTTAAGCAAAAAACCAAAAATCATCATTTTAAAATCATTTAATTTTCAAATGGAACAAAGTATTGAGATTCCAATATTTTCCATGGAATAAAATGGATCAGTTTTAATCAAAAAGTGTTGCAAGGGAAAGTGTCGATACATTTAGTATTCAAAAACAAATTAATTTTCAAAATTGAATCCATCTGAAATTTCGCTTGAAGAGGAAATCCATGAGAGGCCATTTTGAACTTATTTTTCAGTGTGCCAGACAAAGGAAAGTGCACTGCCCTCTGCTAGACTCACTTAAAACAGCAAACGAACATCAAACCAAACCTATCCAAAGCAAACAATCTGCCACTGAAGAAGGTGGTAATAAGAAGGGATAAGGATGAGATGGACGAAGGGGTGATGGGTGGAAAAGTATTTGGTTGAAGAGAAGCTAGATTTGACTTCCTGCAATCTCTGCAAGGGGCTACATGTCATCAGGGAGCAGAAGTCAAGGTCCAATACCCTGTGGGGCCATCTCTAGAGAAAGCACAGTTGGTGGGTATTGCAAGGAATCATTGGCTTCATCCCCACCTCCAGACAAGAAACTGCAATGTTCAGTGACAGAATATTCAGCCCCACAAATGTCCAGACTATGTATTACCTTGATCTGAAAAGTTAATTTTGTTTGACTCCTGAATACAGTAATTCCTCATTTAACACTATAGATGCATTTCTGAAAATGTTTGTGCTAAGCGAAAAACGTGCTATGCGGGGTCAATTTTCCCATTAAAAATAATGGGAAAAGTGGGGGTTGTGTTTCAGGTAGTGGTCGCAAAGTCAATTTTTTGTTGGTGCTGGGTCGTCAACGTCAATATTAGATATCTAGCAACACAAGATGCCGCGGCTTGTTAAAACACAAAGATAAACACGTGAGTGAGCGGAGGAGCACTGTGACCATGTGTATTCATCCGCTCATGCATATTACCACTGTTTTCACCAATTTATACCGCCGCACAAAGTAGTCCGCCACTTGATTATTTTCATGTTACTTCGGGGACGGTCGTGTTATTTGAAAAACTTTCCCTAAAAAAAAATCATGCTAGTGCGAAAATGTGTTAAGCGGGCACATATTAAACAAGTAATTGCTGTATACAGTATTGAGTGAGTGGCTATTAGATAAGACCTGAGGCAGCTGAGGGATGGACTTCTGTCTAGAGGCATGTGTCTGAAGTTGTACTGTCCTGTTGAAGTGCGGCAGGGAGGAGAAAGGGGAAGTGTTGCTACAGTGTATAGATTTGCAATCACTCATCTAACACTGTGGTTTCAAATATATAATGAAGATGCCCCAAACTTTACATATGCACTTTGCATGCAGAGTTGTTTTTTTAAAACAAAATAAATGTTAAATACAGACAAGTTACTGCCATTAGTACTTCTGTTGTACATACAGCCGCTCCCCGAGTTATGACCACCTCCACTTACGACCATCCGCACTTACGACCAAAGCGGTCGTAAATGTGGATCCGAGTTACGAACGGCGATCCGCGCTTACAAACAGCGCGGTCACCATGTAACTCTGGGATCCGAGTTATGAACACTTCGAGTTACGGACCAAGTGTTGGTCCATAACTTGTTCATAACTCGGAGAGCGGCCCTACCTAGTTAAGGCTAACAGTGGGAATTCTAACTGCGGGCGAGTGGATGAACCTTTGCTGACACTGAAGTCGGTAGTTTTATCACTAACTTCAGTGGCAGACCATTAATTGTGACGGCTTTTAAATCATGTATGAATTACAGTGAATAACACCTTGTACAACAACAGTCCTATTGAAGGCACTAGGTCTATGTATGGCGTATGGTGCTCCTCAACATGGAAAAAAGTTCTCTGTCTGGCTCTGAGGAAATAATCCAAGACTAATTCTTTGTAAAAGTTCAACAGACAAAAGGTTCTAAACCTCAAACTATTCCCAAAACATTGACACTTGAAGGGGTACAAGTTTAAAAATTAGATTTAGTACAAGCTACATGGGTTAAAGCAAATAATAATTAGAATTAAACTAAATAAAATGTTTGTCAGAACAGAAAGAAAACAAATCCCAAACCTTGACAGTAACATAAAAGCACAATTCTGCCTGTTCCTTTCATAATAGCTTTTCTATTGAGTTTCATTCTGACCTTTCATTACTTTCCCAACATTGAAGAATATTGCCTTTCAAAATTCTTCATGTCTCTGCTCCCTGGGCCATTATTCCTGTTCCCATTGTTAAGAGTTGTTAGCTACCATTATTCCAACATGCACTGCCGTCCTCCGTCTCTGAAAGAGAGGCAGGAACACAAATACTTTGAGAAATATCAAATGTTTGTCTTCTTTCTAGACCCAACACCCAAGTTTTGAAATAAAATTGAATAATTATATAATTGAATGAATAAATAAATAGCTTAATCCTCCAAGAGATTGAACAGCATGAAATAAATTCCTTGCCAGGGGAGGACACTTATGCAGTTTTATTGAAGTTAAATAGACGTCCTGATGCTGCACTTGTTTCATGCTTGGAGCCACTATTGAATTAAATGGGAATCCAAAGTCCAGATCATCGATATAGGATCAGATTTGTTTGGGGAAAGAGCTTGTTCTCAAAATGTTGGGCACAAAGAGATGGATATTGGAAACACATTTATAATTCATAACTAGCCTATAAGATTAAACACACAAAACTATCCAAACTCTTTGCATATGAGAAAACACACAACCACAGAATCTCACCACACAAGAACCAATTCCTGCTCCACTGTCATCATCAGCTGTGCCAACACAATCAGGCCCTGGGAGCAAGTCACAGCATTCAATAGAGATAATAGATAAAATGAAGCATTACAAAATTCAGAATATTAACTTTTCCCCTCCGCTTCCAATTGCTACTTGGAAATTTAATACTGGAAGTTGTTTTTCTTGCACAGCAGTCACTATTTTTATAAACCGAAATTGTGCTTCTGGCAAGAGGGTCTCATGAAAATACAGATCATTTTTGTTAGACTCCCAAGCACACAGGAGTGACATACAGTGGTACCTGAGTGCACCTCAATACAAAATCTAAAAAACAACTAAACTGATTTTTTTACGGCTTAGTTTACTTCATATTGAAAATGAAAAGTCTGTACACTTATACCAGCAGGGAGTTCTCCTTTGATAAGCAAAATTCTCTGCTGGCCTTTTTTTTTTTTTTTTTTTAAACCCACAATCATACCTCTTTAACTCATCTGAGTGGTACAAAGAGACCAGATAGCAACAGAATAGCGTTTCCCAAATTCTTACTGAAGTAACGCTCTTTGTCTTTTTTGCGCAAACTCAAGGTCCAACTTCCCTTCGGGGGAGGGGAGAGACAGTGCAGCAAAACGAACAGATCACCATTTTTCTCTTTCTTCATCATGGCCTCCTCCTTGTCTCATCAATCACCCATAGCAACATCCTCTGCCCTGTCATCACAACCCTAACCCAGGCCCCAGTGAGGAGGGGAGGCCACACGGAGAGCCACCATTTTGGAAACACTGCAATAGAGCAGGAGCTCTCAAACACAGGGGTGCATGGAGAGTGCCGGAAGGGGGGAGTGTGACCACAGCTGCAATGAGGAACCCCCCGGGTGATCCCTGAAGCTGCATCCTCAGGGCCAGGGTGCCATGGGAAGGAGAGGCTACAGCAATGGCAGGAAGGGAAGGAGTTTGGGGGCTAGTAATAGACAGGCCCTGCCTGCCCTGCCAGGAATCCTGGACTGGAATGTGCAATCACTCTGGCCAGGGATGGCCCACAAGCCAGAAATTTGAGATTTCCTGCTATATACACTGAAATGTAAGTACACATTTATATTAAAATTGATGTATTTTATAACTATGATAAAAATGAGAAAGTAAGCAATTTTCCAGCAACAGTCTGATGTGACACTTTCCTATTTTTTTATGTCTGGTTTTGTAAGCAAGTAGTTTTTAAGCGAGGCTAAACTTGAGAGTATGCAAGACAAATCTGACTCCTGAAAGGGGTACAGTAGTCTGGAAAAGTTGTGAGCTACTGCAGTATAGAATCCCTCCTCCAGCATCTGGAAACCACACACTGTGGAACAAACATATGACTTGTGGATGGGTTGATAGGCCTTTCCTCTTTTGACTTTCAGTTTAAAGACTGCACAGGTCTGGAGTGCCTGTAACATTTTAGCATGGTAGTTATTGCTAGTTTCCCCTTCCGACCTCTTATGGATTTAGTCCCACGTCACAAAAACAAACACCACCTTGCACCATTTTCACTGCTGGCCATCCTGTCTCAAAAAAGATAAAGCAAAAATAGAAAGGGTATAAAAATGCCTAGATGCATGAAAACACTTTCACATGAGAAGATACTGAAAAAAATAGGACTTTCTAGTTTAGAGAGGAGGTTGAACAAGAGGGGACATGACAGAGGTGTGAGAAATAATGAACAGTACAGAAAAGGTTACTTGTAGTATGAGCAAGCATAAATAGGAGCAAGACCAAGGAGGCAGCCAATGACATTCAAAGGCTACACATTTAAAATCAAACACCCATTAAAGAAAGATAAAATTCATTCTTTAAAGCACATAATTAACCTGAATTACTCGTTGCCACAAGATACAGGGGCCAAGATCTGAATATGATTCAAAAGTAGGATTAGAGATTTACCTGGATGAGAACATCTGCATTTGTATTAAATCTGATGGAAAACGAGTAATGGATATAAACCTTCATGATTAAAGGCAGGAGTCAAAACTCAAGGGTTAGGAGGAGAACTCCCCTTATGCTCTGGTAATTGATCATCCGTGGCATGGTTTCTTATGTCTCATTGAAATATCTGGTACTGGTCGCTTCAGAGACGGGATACCAGAGAGAAGGCTAGTGTCAGATATGGCAGTTCTTATGTTCCTTTGCATGATGTTGAACACTTGTTGGCAGTCTCAGCAGAGAGGGTAAGCACTCTGTGGGTCTGGGGACTGAACTAGCCTCTCATCATAGTGATGGTGGTACATTTCAGTGAAATATGTTGGCAGGGTTGAGGGGCAAAACTTGCAATGCTACTCTTCACCTGTTCAGAGACTAACTAGAGGACCATCCATCTGGCATGTTTCACAAGTCCTGTGAAAAATTCTTAAAGAAAATTATCATCAAAACACCCCAAGTAATGGGAGTGCCTGTTTTAGTGTTCACTAAAGAAGGAGCAATTGTTGGGGTACTTCGTGTTCTGGTACTTAAAAAGAAAAGAACACTGAATTATTCATTTCAAAAAGAGGAAAACAACAAGGTAAAGAATCACATCACTCTATATTTCAGTATGAGAGGAGAGAAAGGTAGGTCACATTTTAAACAAGCTAGGTTTGTATCTCTTCAAGACATACAATATGCATTGAAAAAAATAAAGAAAATAACCCTCAAAAAAATAACCCTGCTATGTAGCCATTCCTATTAACACTGTTTGACACTAGGCACTGGAAGAATAAAAAAGAAGAGAGAGAAATATGGACACATTTCAACAAGACTCACTTGTCTTCCCAGTCATCACAGTTTAAAAGTGTGGACCTGATCTCTAGTTTAAAAAACAAACCAAAAAACCCCCCAAAAGAACACCACACATTCACCGCAACAACAACCCGGGTTTCATTTCTTTGATTCATACCAATTTCGATGACAATGAGCATATTAAAAAGCCAAGCAAACTGAGCCTAAGGCTAGTCAAATCACAATGCAATTACTATATTTCTAGCCATCAGTGCTGTTCCTCTCACTTCGGTTTCTTTTTTTTTTTCATGCTGAACTGAAGGTGGTTTGAGGTGCAGGTGAGAAAGAAGAAAACCTCATAACTATTTATAGTATTAACTTCCAGCTCTGGGGCTTGCAGAGATGATGTGCTCTTGATGATGATTTATGTTACCAGCTCAACTAATTTTTTCCCCCGCCATGTTTGGGATTTTTTGTGAAGGTATCTGGCAACCCTATGCATATTGCTGAAAAAAATTCAAAAAATCTGTTTATAGAAACAAATAATTTCAGTGCACCAGGCCAGGTCAATAGTTGCATAGTATCTGTATTAGGCTACACTGAACCTAAACTGAAAGATCATAAAGTAGAAAGCCTTGAGGTCTACATGACACAAAGAATGGAAGCCATAGAAAAAGAAAAAACAGTGAAGTGGAAGCTGGTTAGATGAAAGATCAATACATGAGAACCAATGTGATGGAAACTCAACAAGATGTAAGTGGAAGTTTATTTCATAAGGAGCAACAGCTCACATAACAGACAGGGGTTGTGCATTCAAGTTCACAGGAACAGAGAGAGTTTTATGTTTTGTGTTTGCATTTTCCAAGAAATACTTTTGATCCCATTTATGGGGACAAAATTACAGTGTCTGGTCTACAGTGGCACTTCCAGGAACTGAAATACCATGAAAAGACCAGATATTATGTCACTTTAACCCCATAAATGCCCACCTGAGAGATTAAAAAAGCCAGCCTAAACCACAGATACACATTTAAACACAAACATTAGTTCAAATAGGTCTGCTACAGTATTGATACAAAGTAAATTCTGGTTGCTCTTTATTTGGCTAGGTGTGAGTTGGTATATACTTTTGCAGTTAGACCAAGGGTGGGGACCCTTTTTTGGGTTGGGGACCACTGACTCACAGAGGACAAAAAAATGAGTTGTGGGGGGGATGCAAGTGAGATAAAACAAAAACACCAACCCCAAAACCTTACTGATGTGGCCCCCAACCGAAGAGGAGAGACACTTCACATTTCCCTTGTACACCAGAGCTTAGGAGGGCCCAGGCTACTCCGTCCCCACAGGGGGATGGTGGGAGGGTTGGAGCATAAGAGTGGGCTCCCCAGTACTGGGGAGAAGCCCAGAGCCTTGAGGGCTGCTTCCAGGCCCTGGGCTTTAGGTTCCCCACCCTTGATTCAGACAAACAGATAACAGCATGCTGCTGTCTGTGAATATATTCCAAGACTTAGACCTACATAAGAATACAAGGGAATAACACACACACACACACACACACACACACACACACACAGAGTATGTTTTGTACATACTCAGGTATCAGAAGAGTACCCAAAAACTTCATCTCTCGTATGGGTACTGGGCAACAGCCAAATATCTGTACACATTAAGAAGGGGATAGAGGGAGTCAGAAGTTAAAACAGACCCAATTCATATTTATTTCTGCAGTTCTAGACTGGTGTAATATTACTGAAAGTGAGTGGAGTTACATCTATGTTAAACACAGCAATGAATCAGGTCCAGGTACCACATGTGCCAGATTCTCTCCCCATTTATTCTGGTGTATATCAGGAGTAATTTCTGGGTTGCACATCACTTTCTGTCATTTTACAGGAAGTAACAGACAGACAGGATTGGCACCACCTGAATAATGTGTAATAATTTGCCAGATACATCTATGTAAACCTTAATAAAGTGCCTAAGCACTGAGGTATCTTTTGATGGCATGTCCTCTAATGAGACAGCATCAGAACCCTGCAGCATTGTCTGAGCAATGTCTGTCTGTAATGCTGAAACGCTGGCTGTTCCCTCTGGGTGGCGCTGTTGCCTGAAATGCTGGCTGTTCCCTCTGGGCGGCCCGTGCTGCATGGGGAGTCTGGGGCCCAAATGGCCACTTGCTCCCCCGCGGCAGCCCGGCGCAGAAGTCAGCCGAGCGCCACGGCGGGAGGGGAAGAGGGGCGGGGCGGTGACGTACATGGCTAGGGAGCAAGAGCAGCAAGCAGCCGTTTGGGCTCCCCCGTGGCGGCCCGGCTGTGTGGTGCAGAAGTCAGCTAAGTGCCACGGCGGGAGGAGAAGGGGGGTGGGGCGGTGACATGCGGCATGACAGCAGCTCCAGGCCCCGCCCCTGGCCGTGAACATCACCGCGCTGCCCCCCTTCTCCTCCTGCCGTGGTGCTCGGCTGACTTCTGCGCCGCTCAGCCAGGCCGCCGTGTAGGAGCAAGTGGCGCAAGCGACCGTTTAGGCTCCACGCTCCCCGTGCAGCACAGGGAGTGCGGAGCCCAAACAGCCGTCTGGGCTCCGTGGTCCCCCGAGTGAGAGGCAGGAGGGGGAGGAGAAGAGAAAGAGAGGCAGGAGGCGGAGGAGAGCTGAGAGAGAGAGAGTGGGGGAGGCAGTAGGAGGAGAAGAGAGAGAGAGAGAGACCGGAGGCTCAGGAGAGAAGACCGACGTGGAGGAGAGACCTGAAAATCCCATTTTATGATGGGCTAATTGGCTAGTCAAAGGAAGATTTGGGAAGCTGGAGATCATGATGTTAACAGTAGCAACTTACCTCTAAATTCTAACTCAGAGATTGTTAACCAATGTAAACATCTGCTAATAAAAGTCAATAAACACACTGAAGAAGTTTAGAGGCTTAATTTTAATCTGTCTTTTGTCCATCACAAGAGGTGAAAAACCATCAGATTCTTGTTAATTCACAGCTGTGACTGAGACACTCTATGTGAGCTATCAAACATGACAAATTAGTAATCGAATAAATAACAGAAAAAAAATAGCTCTCATCAAGTGCATTTGGTGCTTTTATTTGGGAAAATGAGTTTTATTTATTTGTGATAGGAAAAACAGTGATATTTTGTAAAATTAATGCAGTCTTACACCTGATTCTGATGGCTTTTACATGACACTTACACCAGTAAAGCGGATTAGAATTAGACCCTTACTCTAAAATCTCATTAAAACACAAACTATGGACCAAATTAGTTCCCCCACAGAGACACACGGAACTCTGTTCAGAGAAAACTTTCTTCTAAAACTTTTTTATTATTCTGGGGCAGATTCTGATACCGTTACTTATGTTGAATAGGACCTTACTGCAGGAGTGGTTCCAGTTTTGTTATCAGGACCCTCCACAGAGTAAGATATTATCTACATTCATAAGGGTATAAGAATCTCACCTTATTTGCTATGCTCCAGAAACATATGTCTTCTTTCACTCATGCTTTACAAAAATGTAATTTAGCAATCAGATATTGCATCACTGAAATATTCTGATTTAATTTTTTTGAGGAATGATAAAACAAAACAGAGATCATTGACACTCTTTGTCCTTCTCTTTTCGTGATTCTTGGAAACCGCTAGGGAATGGTTTTGAAGCTACTTTGTTGGTGACCTGAGTAGGGAAGTAAGCAACTAGTCATCTATCTGATAAGCATAAGCTTATTGGATAGTCAACTTGTCCCTTGACTAGTCACTTGCTCCCCTCCTTTGCTGCCTCTATCAGAGGCAGCAAGTGGGGGAGGAGGGAAGCAGGAGCCAGTGCTGGGGGGAGGCAGCTTAAAAGCTGGTTCCCCCCAGCACCATCTCCCCCACTCTCTCTGTGGGGCTTCTGCTTTTGAACTGTAGCAAGAGCCCAGCAGGCAGATCCCTTATCGACTAATTGAATAGACAATGGAAAGCCATTGACTATTTGATTAGTTAATTAATATCTAAATTCAATATCCCTAAACCAATGCCTCCTCATTCTGGTCCAGATCCGATCCATGTGCCTGATTTGTAATTACTGTGCACCTTATGCGCATCAGCAAGCATCAAATGTGTCTACTCACGGATGTATAGACTTTAAGGGACTATCATGATAATGAGCTGCCATAAGCAACACTTCTATGTGTCCCCCACCTCCTCTTATAGCCCTAGCTAAAGCTTCAGATTTGATGCTCCCTCCATCAAATTTGAGTGGCACTGACACCTTGTACAGGAGGTTGCGGTGCCAGTCAAATTTTGCCTGGCTGCCTCTCCATCATGATGAGCTGGCGGCCAGGCCGAACTTGAACCTGAGGCTGCTGCCCAGAAATTTGCTTCCCTGAACAGCTGCACAATGTGCCTGTGACTGGAGCAGCCCTTGGTGCTACCAATTAAGAATAGTAGTGTTTTATACCCATCTCACACCCATATAAATTGTACAGTCAATGGTGAATCAGGCCCAGGATGGTAAGAATACAGATAAGCAAGATAGCCTGATTCTGAAAGGTACTTAAGCACATGCCTAACTTGAAGCATGAGTTGGTCAATTAACCTCAATGTGACTACATATTTAAAGTTGGACATGTGCTTCTGCTTTTATTAAATCAGGGGAAATGTTGATACACGGGCATAGGGGAAAGTCCATTCTTTGATGTGTTGGAGGCACATGTGGCCAGGAGAACCAGTAAGCACTCACCGTGGAAAACACATGGAAAATATGCACGTGTATTTCATTCCTCTTTAAAAACAAACCAATTCTTATTAGTCAACTCCACCTCATTTTGTAGTATGATATTTGTCACATATAAAAAGAGACTAGAGATGAGACTTGTCTTAGTCAGTTTTGACTTGTAATAGGGCGAACTCACCAGTTTCAAAAATGAAGAAAAATCCTTGAGTTGGCCCAATTTGCATGTTTTAAACAGAACTGATACAACTGCTTTTTAAATCTGAATGGAAGCCTTAAAGTCATTATGAAATACAATTGCATGGTACTGAAAAGCTCCTCACCCAACCTAAGGCATCCGCAGCACAGCTAAATAGTTTAGCCTATTGTCAATATACTATAAAAATGGTTTGACCTTTAGCTGACCCATCTTTAGGTAAGATTGTTATCCACTGTGGAGCAATATGCAACTGGAAAAGAAAGCATGTTTTTCTCTTGTGTATTGCTTATCTTTGATTTTCAACTAAGGCACCTGAGACTCTATCATGACTCCCTTTGTAGGTTTAAGTGCAGGGAATGTGAGGAACTATTCTACTGTCCCCCAGAAGCCATCACTCAGTAAGGACAAATACAAGTCTCAGCACTTCAGGGTTACTACTTTAGGTTCTGCTCTAGATGTTTCAGTGCGATTTTTGCTCTTAATTGTGTTTTGATTTTAAATCCTAAATTTCAAATGGTTGAATTTTTCTGTTATTGAAGTTCATTTTCAGTTTCATTTTTGCCTAGTTCTCTTCCAGTGGAAACAGTTAAGGAAAAAATTAATTGCTCCTATAATTTTAAACCTCTCCTCTGCAAGCTGATACAATATTATTGGAAAAACTACTTATTAATTTTACTTTTTTTTGGTTCTGTAACAGAGGTGCAGCTCTTCAGAAGTACTTACAGTTGAGGCACATGCAGTGTGTTGACTGAATATTGGATTCTTTCAAATTTTCACAAGAGATTCAGCTTTCTAATATCCTAAAAGCAGGAAGAGTTGTAGTAAAGGCAAGCAACCTATAGCGGAGCACGCTCCAGAGAAGAGACAATCTCAGTTTTTTTAAAATCAGAAAGTGGGAAAGGATCTATTTGTAAGGATGAGCTCTGTTTCCAAACCACAACATGTAACATTAGGCCCCAATCCTGCAAGCTATATGCACAGATTCCTGTGGAAAGCTTTAAAACACAGCTGTGAGCACTGCAGATTGAGTACAAAGGTCCACAAATTTGCTTTGCAGTGCCCTGGCCAGACTTAGAGCCCTGTGTCATACCAGGAACTCATAGGATTAAATGAGTAGTAAGTTATCCCATTCCAAAGACTTCAACTTAATTTGAAGGAGCCTATTTTTACAGACCTTGCTGCACTTAGTTTATAGTGCTTTTTCCATATAAGAATTTCAAAGTAAATTATGTATTAAGGCTCAGCACCCATTTGCAGTAAAAATTTTATTATCCCCATACTAGAAAAAGGGAAACGGAGACATGCTGAGGCCCCCTCTCCTTAGACAAAAGTCACACAGGAAATCAACATCAAAGGAGGGTCTAGAATCTGTATCAACTGGCTTCTAGTTCTGTTCTTTAACCACAAAACTGAGTTTCCCCATATATGTAACACTGCATATATAATTACATGTAATAAATACAGGTTTACACATACTGGTATATCCAGTAAGATGTATGATAGACTATGAAACAACAATTCTTAGGGAATAGTTCACTAAATTATTTTGCACCAAGCACATCCTTGGCATTTTCTCAGCAAGTATTTTTAAACTATTCGGATAAAAAGAAATTATCTTCAATATGACCAACTCCTATCACAGGGGTTTTAATTACTATTATTGAGAATTTATTATTCTTTATCTTTAAAAAATGCGGCACCGTTTTTTTCTGTTCAAAAGCAGCCCATAAGCTCAAGGGTAGGATTTTGATTGCTTAATAAATGTGTATATTGTGCACAGATTTCTCTTGATTGGCGTGAAAAGAAGTTCTTGGAGATCATGCAGAAGCCAGTGGGCCTAATCAGTTCTTCTCCCACCCATCATTAGAAAATTGTTCTATTTCAGCATGTCAGGAAACAACCAGGCCAACAACTTCGGTCATCTGATTGCAGAAGATCTCCAGATTTTAACCTATTAGAAGTCTTTTCCCATCTCCAATACACAAGTTATGCCCGCATGTCAATTTTTTAAAAACACATACCCCTCTACCTTTCTGTGGTACACACAATACTTGAAAAATGAATGGAGTGGGGAGAGGTTTCAAATCAGCATTTAAAGGATATATTTTATTTTGTGTATCCTCTATATCCATTTTCAACTCTATTTCCCCTTTCTTTACTCTTCACTGTTATCTTTCCCTCTTAACTCTTAGGGCAGGTCTATACTAGGGGACAAGTTCAAATTAAGATATGCAACTCCAGCTACATTAATTGTGTAGCCGGAGTCGACGTATCTTAATTTGAACCTTAGCACCATCCCCACAGTAGGAGGTAGACAGGAGAAATGGTCCCATTGGCTTCCTTTACTCCTTGTGAGGAGTAGGAGTACTGGTGTCAACAGGGACATCCACAATGTACAACTGAATCCGTCCTTACTAGACCCACTAAATCAAACACCAGAAGATTGACTTCCTGAGTGTCGATTCATGGGTAAGTATCAATGTGGCCTTAGCAAAGTAAAGGAGATCAGCTTCTGGGCATTAATTCCTAGGTCTAAATAACTCTTCTGTACAAGAACGTGTTTCCTCTTCATATCAATGAAGGTTAGGCAGATTGATCAATGGATAACAGACATCAGTGTAAGGCTTCACTGTGGATCAGGCTTCATAACATAAGGTAAAATGGCTTCCACCTGTATCACCACCTTTTGAGTTTCAGGGATGGTTTCAGTTGCTCACCTCCCATTCCTGAAAATGAACAGCATGGATTGCAACACTGATTGTCAATTTACACAGTATAAGTTGGGAGTAACTTCACTGAGTAGAATTTTTCCCATGGGGTCTTGAAAGTAGGGATGACAAAGTATAACCATGCTCATTAGTTAACCTTCACAGTTACATACAGGCTCCCAATATATGGGGAAAGCTGGGAGAAAAGCCAGCTCCTGGTGCAGACTCACTCCCAGGGAACCACCTGCCACCCCACACTGTTGCCTCTGTATCAGAGGCAGCAGCTGACTGCTGCCCCATGTGCAACCATGTAACTGCTGAAATTTTCAGCCATTACTTGTTTGCTTAATTAAGTGTATTTTGACATCCCATGTTGAAAGTAGTCTCAAATTCTACAGCTGCCTCCAAACGCACCTGCCATTTTTTGTGGTTTTCCAGTCATCTCTCTCTCTCATTTTTATTTATATAGACAGATATTAATGTTATTTCCTTTCCTGTTGCCATGTGAAAAACAAACAAACAGGGGAAAGAGAAAGGAAACTGGGCAAGGAATTAAAAAAAAAAAAAAAAAAAAAAGCACTCAAGCAATTGCTGTAATTGTACTTCCATTTCAGTGTTTTATAAAATTTCCACTGATTTCACTGGAAGCAGAGATAGGTAGTTGCTGAACACCTGTGAAAAATCACCCTCCCTCCTCCCCAGTACTGTCAAAGGGACAAAGATTGCAAACTGAAAAAAAAAAATGTTCTTCCCCTCTTACCACTTTCAATTATCATAAACTGGACGTTATTTATAATAATAGGTCCCAATCCTGCCTCAGCAGAGCAATTTCCAGGATTGAGGCCACCGTAGTTAAAAGATACAACAGATGAAAAGTGTGAAGTTTAAGCAGCAGTGCCCCTTTAAATCAGCTGTCTCACTTGAAATCCAGTCTGGCCAAATTCTGCCAGTGGGTGTGGAAGGAACTGAAATCCATGCATGGAAGGTATGCGGGGGTAGTTAGGTGAAAACAGGAAAAACAAACTCCCATTTATCTGTACAAAATAAGAGGTCAAAGTGGCTAGTGTTCACATTTAATTTACATTTTAGCTCTAAGCCTAAAATTTGCCTTGAATTCCTTCTTCCCCATACTTCCTCCCTTCTGACCTTAAACTCAGGCAGCTTTAAAAGTTAATCCATTTTGCAGTATTTTTTGTCAATCCCTACATCGCCTACCTGAGTCTCTAGACTCTCTTAATCAAATCTCATTGGGGAGGGAGAGGTTTGTCCAGTTAACATGATGACTACATGATAGTCATGATAAGATGAGCATTGTACATTCATTTTAAATTCAGAAACAGCATTTAAAAAAAGATTTTTTAAAATTAAAACTACCTTGCTCGGGATTAAACTGATAGGCATTAATAAGATTTAAAAGGTAACTAATAAACATAGCCTAATCCATCCTGTTTGAAGTCAGAATAAGTGTAGTCTGTATTCACTAGAATCACAGAACTCTGTACTCAAGAGCAACCAGGGATAAAGAGCATAGATCATGTTTGTGCTCCGCAACAGTCAGAGTCTACAAATCCTAGACAGGTACCTATAGATTGCTATCAAAATAAAGAAAACAGATACAAAGCCTCAAGGAATCCATTGGTAACATTCCTCTGAAATCATGTATATCTTTTTTATTTTACACACACACACACACACACACACACACACACACACACACACACTTTACTTTTTTAACCTGATTTTACAAGAATGAGACTCTTCTCCCTCCAGAGGAATCAATTTCCTCAGCACAAAAGAGGCTGGGTTCATTCCTGATTTTGAAAGTTCATTTTAATGTAATTAACACTGAATATGCAAGTCTGCTGTGTGTTTTCTTTTACTGTAGCAAAGATTTCTTAGATGAGAGAAACCTGTGTTCCTTATCTGATAAAAGTGTGCAAATGGATAATATAAAACCTAGGAGCCAATCTCAAAAAATCTTGCTCATAAGCATAATCCTTACTGATGCAAATAGTTCCACTGAAGTCAATGGTATTATTAACATGGGTAAACTTTTGTGGGATTGTACCCACTGTGGTTATGTTCTGCAATTAGTACAGGATTACAATATCTCTTACTTTACCCTGAAGTTTTCCATAAGCTCCCCTGTTCTAAGCTCTGGTTTCTTAAATCCATTGCCTCACAATGGAGAAAGATGCTTAAAATAAAAATGAGAAAACAAAAGAAAATTTCTTAAAAACCCGTGGAGAACACACAGGATTACCTTTTACTTAAGCCAATTTTTTTCCATCATATTGACAGTTGATACAAACTTGATTGACACAACTCTGCAGATACCCCACACAAACCCAGGGCTAAGAAAAATCGCTATGATAAGTAATTTTGCTATCTAATTTTTTCATCCCATCTTTAAGACAAGTAAAAAAAGAACGCTCTAAGACATGACACATAATTTACATGCAGTATAATCTTATGGAATTTTGCAGGGTGTTAATTAAAAGTTTTAGTGAATGTTAATCATCTGTCATTTTCACTGGTAATCTCTGCACTGCCTTATGCTTCATTTTTAGCCCTCATACAGTATCTTCAGCTAGTTTTTAAATTGTTTCTTAGTATGATATTAATATTAAGAAAACAAGACTACGGCAACCTAGACTGTAATTGCCTGAAGTTTATTTACTACATGTATTCCCCAGCCTGTGTGAACCTAGTATGTATGAACTAGAATTATACACCAATGCTGTACTTAATAGCCAGCAGTGCTGCTTCATGGATGCTTTGACAATGTTTGCAGTGCATATGGGACATGCTGCGCTGACAACCCTGGAGAACGGGCAGGTACCGCACTAAAAGCAGCTGTATAAGATTCCCAACACATGGTCCAAAGTGTCTTATACTTTCAGCTCATGGACTCCCTCTTGACACTCAACCAGCATCAATTGACAATCAGTGCCAACAGCAAATGGTAGTGGTGTGGTTTTGTGAATAACATGGGCACCTGTCTATGAAAAAACTGGACTCGGGAAGCACGAGAGTGAAAGTTCAGAGTTTTATTTTTGACCGGACCACGTACTTTATATAGGAACTTGTCCGAGTCAAACCCAGTAAATATGACGGATGATTGAAGTGGGAACCACTGCTAGGGTTCTTAGTCTGGGCTGCTCCCTCACTGAGGCTCAGATTCTCTACTGAGGTCCATCAGGATGCAAGTAAACTGTGCTGATCTTCATAACAGAATTGCCCATATCCTCTCTCGCATTCTTTGACCAGCAGTAAAATAAGGCTGACATTTGAACAATGATCCACACTAAGATTTAAGGATAAAATCCCATTGAGACGAAGAGCGACAGCATTAACCTCTAGGTAAGTAACACTAGGGATGTAAAGTCCCATTTTATCAGTTAATCGGTTAAACAATGTTTAACTGCTTAAGTGGGATCCTGTGGGTGGAGAGCTGCCGACTGCTGGCCCCAGTCGGCTGGAGCAGCCTCCCCACCCATGCCACTCCACAAACCAGGGATTGCTTCTAGGCACCAGTTAACTGGTAAGCATCACCTGGTAAGGGTGATGCTTACCAGATAACTGGTTAACTGTTCACATCCCTAAGTAAAATATGGCACAATTCAGTTCCTGTCTTTGGCCTTTTCTCCAGGCTATTTATAACTTGACAATGGTGAACACTGAGACAAATCAAATGAGTGCAGTAACACTGGCATGGAAAAAAAAAAAAGCACTGGGTTGGAATCAACTCAGTAACAAATACAAAGGCTGGCTACTGTATATCTTATTAATTAAGGTCAGGATCACGTGTGTTAGAGGTGAAGGAATATCCTGGTGATTGCAACAAGTTTCAACATGACTCCAAGCTTTACTTATAATGACCTGAACAAAAGAAAGAAATGCTTTATGAGTACAGGTGGAATGGGGGAGGAGAGGGGAAATCAGTGATGTTGATACAGCCCCTGAAAACACTCTAATGCTAAGCCATGGAGAAACACCAGAGAAGGTTAGTTGGGAGGCTTAAAGAAGGGGCAACTTCCCTGGAATTCTATTGTTGGCTCTGCTGTTACTTAATTGTGTGACTGTGGGCAAGTTACTTAAGCCAAATTTTTCCGAATACAGACACTAATTTTGAAGGTCCAACTTGAGATACTTTAATGTCTCTAACTTTAAGGGCTTTCAAATCAGGAAGACAAAAACAGCCATCCAGAAATCAATGGCTGCTTTAGAAGACATGGGACTTACTGCTCTAACATGCCTGATGAACACTTAGCCACAAGGAGTGATACAAAGCTGTGTCATCCCATTGGGAATTCTGGGAAGAAATCTGCTGCCTAAGAGTCCACCCAGAGCTCATTAACACAAAGGATCAAACCCTATTGCCACATCCCTTCAATGATAGCAGCGCATGACCTCCATATTCCAAACTCTACAGCATGGGAGATGGGGGTGTATGTGGAACAGCCCTGCCTTTTCCATGGGGGGAAAACTAGCACATAATGGGGCACAGAGAGAGGGTAAATTCTTGAGGAAACCCAAGGTCTGAGATTTCACTTGGGCATTTGCTGCTGAAGGTGCCCACAAGGCAAAAATCTGGATTTTAATCCTTTTGTCAAGCTTCCATTATACACAAAATAAATACACAGTGGCCAGCCTCAGAGTTCACAGTATTTAGTTGTTTATCCTAAAGCCCTAACTCCTGAAGTCATGTGAGAATCTTTCTCCTTCCACATCTAGTCCTCATGGTTGTGGAGAAAAGCTTGCAAACCAGAAGCCATGAAAACCACACGGCAAACTAAGAGAAACACCTCCCCCGCAATACTGTCCCCACAATTTTTTCCATGACTTTTAAGCCACTTTCATGATTTATTAAGGCCTGACTGAAGATTTCTGAATAGTTGAGGTTGGCAATACAAGCTATAATACTGAGCTACATGTGCATTAATTAGAAGCATGTGCATTAATTAACTTATACAAAGGGGTGACGCACATCTAATGGCTAGGGCACCGGACTGAAAATCATAAAACTAGGAATGTTGGGGTCTGGCATTGGGAGATAAAGGCAAATCATAACCATTCTAAGTCTCAATTTTGCCATCTGTGACATGAGGCTAATAATATGGTAGATGCCCCACCAAAAGCACTTCAAAGAAGATCTATCAAGGCACAGTACTGTATTTATATTTATTATTATTACTATTGATGTAACCATAAGTGCTTGAAAACCTTGAAAGTTACTGTGTAATTGCAAGTTATTATTAGTGTGGGAGAGATGGTGTGGAGATTAGTACAAGGGGAAAAAACTATTTCTTTTGCTATCCCTCGTGCATCCCCATTAATGTACAGCGCTCATTTTCCAAGTACCTTCATTTCTATTTAAACAGCTGTTCTTTGGAGAAAATCTGTTTAGAGTCATTTAGAAAACTAGAACTACCTATTGCAAATATTAAATAAAACTGCTAGGGGGTTCCTAGAAATTTCACAAAACAGTAGGAAGCAAGTTCTTTGTTTTCTACATCATAAGCCTAATAACACTAACAAAACATACTCATTGCACTATTGCACATTTTACCATTTGAATTCAGATTGCTCAAGAGGAAAATACAAGAAGTAGAATCACAGCCTGCTCCTGGGGGTGGTACTGTCACACACTGCACTGTAGACTGAACTGAAGCATGCTAAAGGATAAGCTGCACTCAAATTGGGGGGAAAAGTTCCAAGATAATGAACCATGAGGCTTAGCATTCGTTTGCTTAATATAAACAGTATTTATATAAATACTGAAGGAAAACCTCAAAGGCACTAACTCCATATCGCATGCTGGTTGACCTTCAGGGACATGCTGTGAACCCTAACTTTCTTGGTACTTAGGCCTTGTCTACACAGGCACATTTTGTCACCCAAAACTGCCTTTTGGCAACAAAATAATCAGAGCATTTACACCACAATGTGACTTTTGTGGGGAAAAACACCCAGGCTATGTCTATGTTGGCAAGATTTTGAGCAAATACTTTTAACGCAGGAGTTTTTGCGTTAAAGTATTTGCACAAGAGAGCATCTACACTGGCATGTGCTTTTGCGCAAGAGATGTGCTTTTGCGAAAAAGCATCCGTGCCAGTGTAGACGCTCTCTTGCGCAAGAAAGCTCCGATAGCCATTTTAGCCATTGGGCTTTCTTGCACAAGAAATTAACGTTGCCTGTCTACACTGGCCTCTTGCGCAAGAACAGTTGCGCAAGAGGGCTTATCCCTGAGCGGGAGCGTCAGAGTATTTGCGCAAGAAGCACTGATTTTATACATTAGAACATCAGTGTTCTTGCGCAAGTACTCGCGGCCACTGTAGACAGGTGGCAAGATTTTGCACAAAAGCGGTTGCGCAAAATCTTGCCAATGTAGAGGCAGCCCCAGTTTTGGCAACAAAAAACTTCCAGCCCTGTGAGAGACTTGTCTTTTCCCCTCCCTTTACTGTTGACAAAGAGCCAATGTGGACTCTGCTGTTTGTTTTGTTGAGAGAACTGGCTTCCACCAGTATCCCACAATGCCTGCCCTGATGGCTCTGCTCAGTATTTTGTGATCTCTGCTGCCCTGCAGGCATGCGCTCCTTTCAAAGCTTCAGAAAGTATCTGACAGCTGAGGGACAAACAAGGAATAAATAATTGGAATGCTCCTGTTCTGCCCTGCAAGGAACGCAGCAGCAGACAGACTGCTGCTTCAGGGGGAGGGCTGGAGAGACTGCTGTGCTGCTTTGATATTCCTTAGAACAGTGTCTCAAACTTTTTAAGACCGAGGAACACCAAACAATTTTTTTTTTAAATGAGAAACACCAAGGATTTTTTGTTGAGCAAAAAAAGAAAGAAAAACAAAAAAAGGTGGGGGGGCGGAGGGGGAGTTATTGAACAAAAATAAAGGTCACCTGCCACTTTAAGGGAAGCCATTTTGAGCTGTTCTTCAGAGCACACTGGTGTGCCCTGGAACACAGTTTAAGAAACACTGCCTTAGAACAAAGAGCTCATAGGACTAGGAGGGAATCTCAAGGACTATAAGGATCGACTCCACCTACCCATAACACTACATGGTGGGATGCTTACCCACATTGTTCTGCTCTGTCAAGAGGGGTGCTAGCAATGTGGCCATGAAACATCAACAGTGGGAGGCAGAAAAACCAGTTTGACCAGTTTTCACTTTTAGTGACTTTCGCATGTCGACAGCACTTTTATTGCCATAATCTTCTCAGTGTAGGCATAGCCTTAGGTTCTTTTGTTGTTACTTTGATGATGAGAAAGGGAGTTCACTCTAGTTTACTTATATACCTAGGACTTGAGGTATTTTTAAAATAGGTATTTCCACAGTGCTCATCACCCAAAAGCCCTTGATACTTCGACTGTGAAACAATTTACAAAGGAGGAACTGCGGCAAAGAGAGAATATTGTATCTTACCCGAGGCAATCCACAGAAACACTCTGCAGAGTCATGTGCAACTCTCAAAGCTCCTAAATTGCATTCTAGTGCCTTTGCCACCAAACTATTCTCTCTCATTTATCAGCATTTTCTACATTGGGGTGGGGAACCTCA
Organism: Rafetus swinhoei; assembly: GCA_019425775.1. Lineage (NCBI taxonomy): Eukaryota > Metazoa > Chordata > Testudines > Trionychidae > Rafetus > Rafetus swinhoei. Next base: position 232,886,918 of record CM033437.1, read on the forward strand.
GGCCCAAGGGCCAGATGTAACCCTCGGCTTGCCTGGATCTGGCCCCTGAGGCTCAGGGCCCCCCTCCAGCACTGGGGAGCCCATGCTGGTTGCTCCAGCCCCGCTGCTGATCCCCTGAAGGGCTGGAGCATACAAAATCTACTATGCTGGGCCCCCCAAGGCTCTGGCGTGCAAGAGGAATGTGGGAAGTTTCTTTCTTTTTCTCAGTCAGCAGTCTCCGTGAGGGTTTTCTCTCCATTTCTCACTTGTGTGACCCCCAGCTGCTGTTTCTGTGGGTCAGTGGCCCCCAATCCAAAAAAGGTTCTGCACCCCAATGCCACATGAAAATAAAATACATAGAGTGTGACTGGTAATTGCTTTGCCTTTGTGTGTTTTAGTTCATGCTGCACAAGAATATAAGTGTACATTATCACCCTGGCCAACATTGCCAATGAAGTGACATTACTTATTTTTATATGTATTATCACCACAGCACTTCAGAGCCCTTGCAGTGGACTGGGACCCCTCTGTGCTACAACTGTGCATGAAACAGACATACCCTTGGCCCAGATATCTGGAACTGAAGCTTTTCAAATTCTCAGCTGAGAGTGAGCAATAGAGCCCCACAAAAAATAGTGAAGATGTTTATAAAAAATAACGTATGAAATACATTTTCATTTACATTTTGAAAATTCTAAAAATGTTAGCTTAACCTATTGAGGAGAAGAACAGAGTTTGGGATGAGGCGTTGTCTGTCCAAAGAAGGATTGCAGCCAGTTCTGAGCTATGAGAGCCAAATCCTGCCATTTTGCAGAGGACACAAGAACCTTACCAACACTGACCCAGGTCGCATCTCTTCTAGGCAAGGACCATGTTTGTGCACCATGGGAACTTTTGGAAATATATAAATAATACATTCCAAACAGGGCCCCACCTAAGGAATTTCAATTCTGTCTTCTAATAATTATGAATTTTCTGAATCACATTTTAATTGCTGAAGCCTGACCCCATAGAGGACATAATGATTAACAACAGATAAGACAAGCTGTGCCCTACCAACAGAAAACTCAGGGGAAGTCAGGTGTACCTTTTCTCTCAAGTTAACCTATCAGGGTTTGTACCTATCACACCAAGGCTACGTCTACACTGCAGGCTTCTTGCACAAAAACCCGTCTATACTGCCATGTGCTTTTGCACAAGAGCATCCATAGCAGTGTGGATGCTCTCTCGCACAAGAAAGCTCTGATGACCATTTTAGCCATAGGGGTTTCTTGCACAAGAAACTCCTGTTGCCCATCTACACGTGCCTTTTTGCACAAGACCTGTTGCGCAAGAAGGCTTATTCCTCTTTCTACAAGGAATAACTGTTGAGCAAAAAGCCCTGTGTTCTTATGATTAACTGTAGTTTTTCTTGCGCAAGAACACGCTTGTAGTGTGGACGCTCCACAAGGTTTTGCACAGAAACAGCCATTTTTGTGCAAAAACTCTGCAGTGTAGATGTAGTCCCTGTTGAAGTGTGGGGGCTGCTCCTAACACAAATGGATTTGGGGGATCTGCTAGAAGCACAAGGCCATGCATACAGAGCCCCTATGATTCTATCCTGTCCTTAGCCCCACGCTGCAGCTTCTCTCCATTATCTGGCAGCATGGTTTCAATTTCCCTACTTTTGACAGTTCCCCGAAACCCACATTTAAGGTGCCAAAAGCAAAGGGGGCTCTGCAGGAAAAGTTACTTTCCTACAGACTCTAGTCAACAAGGGAGATAATTCTCATCCATCACCACCTCCACCCCACAGCCACTCCCCATCTCCCCTTGCACTCCAGTTAGGATCCACAGGGAGGCCCGCTTGAGTGAAGAGATAGTCCTGAAGAGAAGGCGAACCCTGTCTGGACAAACATTTATGGCAAAGTTCTAGCACACAGATGCATCTGGTTTATATATCTGTATAGGAACATTAGCACTAGAGTGGGAACTAGCTATCTCCATTTTTCAGGGAGGAAAGCCAATGCAGAGATATGTTAAGTAGCTTGCCCTAAGGCCACTCAGTGATTTAGCACCAATCCAAACATTATTCCTGACATCAATGGAGGCTCAGAAAAGAGCAGTGAAGAGCTTCCACACCTCAAACAACAAGAAAAGCATTAATTTTTTGATGAAGTGTTTTGTTGACTCTTTTGTCTTGTCATGTACAGCAGGAATAACGTTCATGGGATTAGAGCAAACGGCTCTTGTGATTATCAGACATCTCAGCTTCACTTTGGTGTTTCATCACCTGCCAACCCACTGCTTAAAAGTGAAATATTTTTATATTTGAAACAAAAGTTTGTAAAATATTAGCCCATATATTTAAAAATCCACTAAAACCCATGGGAAGAGTAAAAGGAAAATGATACCAAGGCTTAAAAAAATGAAGGGGGGGAACCACTGTGTATTGCACATGTGTAATAATTAGTTGTCATAAAGAGTTTTATTATGCATTTGGTTTTATGGAAACATAGGATACAAGTGCATGGAATTGTTAAGCACATTTGTCACATAACCCACAACAATATAGGTTGGAAACGTGTAGAAAGAATACACAAAAAGTAGCTACATTTATTCCATATTATGGATCCATATACAGAATGCAAATGATTCTGACTAAGCATTCACAGGAGACAGTCGTTAGGGTGCATGCTGTGAATGTATATTATGAATAATGCATAAAACTTGGCTAAATCTTAATGAGTCCATTGACATCCTATGGGGTCCAGAAGAGTCTCAGATCCCAAAGCATGTCAGTGGCATATTATTCTCCTTCCCCCGCCTCCTTTATAAAAAAAAAAAAAAAAAAAAAAAAAAACACACACCCCCTACATTGAAAACAAAGGAAATTAAATCACCAAAAAAACTCCTGACAATCCCAACATTGAAAGTAAATTCAGATTTAAGACCGGAGCTCTCTGACGTTCCTCATTCTCGTATGCCTAGATGTTTCACATTAAACCAACATGCTTCACGTGACTGTTCTGCCGGGATGAACTGTGGTTGGGTTATTATTCCTCTACTCAACATCTGAACACTGAGAATAGAGGGTTGCCTCTGCACATTGAAAGTAGGAGGGCAAGCAGCACATTGAAAGTAGGAGGGCAAGCACTGTCTTCATAATCCCCAGACACCGTGAGTGTACAGGGAGACTGAGGCACGCTGGAAAGCAGCAGCAACTTGTTCCACATAAATATCCCCATATCGGTACATATTCCAGCTGAGAACATCAGCAATGCAGGTGCACAAATAAAGAAACTGATCAAACCGGAGCTGTTGGCTACACTGCAAAGGTGAAAGCACTGCAAGAAGCACAGAACCAGCGGGGGACTCAAGCAGTCCCCCGCTGGCCCCCTGCTCCACACGGCATTTCAAAGCAGCAGCGGCGCATGGAGCCCAGGGTCAGGTGGGGAGTCCCCAGCTGAGCCCAGGCTCCATGCAGCACTGCCGCTTTGAAACGCCACAGGGAGCCCAGGCTGCATGAGGTGTTTCAAAGTGTCAGCATTGTGTGGAGCCCGGGGTCTGGCCCCGGGGTCCACACGGTGCTGCCGCTTTGAAGCGCCCCTCTTCTCTCCTCTCCCGCCCCACTTGCTGCCTCTTTCTGACATTAAGTTTCTGTTCCATCTAAAAGTGAGAAGATAAAAACTATGTCTTACATTAGGGAACAAAACAATTCCTATATTTCCCTCAGAGGATGGTATAAATATGAAGAAAAAAAATAAGTTCTCAATTATTTAGGACTTCAAAACCGTAAAAATAGTAAATTAAATTACTCCTCACAACATGTGTGGTAAATCTGTATTACCTATTTTGAAACATGGGAAGCTGAGAAACAGAAAGGTTAAGTGATTTATCCAAGATCTCAGAGTGCATTAGTGGTAGATCAGGACTAGAACTCAAGATGCTTGCTCCCAGACACGCAGAGTCCACTAGATCATGTTACCATGTATAAACAGATGTATACAGCCTGTATACACCAGATTATATTACATATGCTAGATAACTGGTTTTGACTCAAGTCTGGATGCACTGCATGTTTTTACACTTGAGTCTGTCAAACAAAAACAACCATAAGATCTTATACTTCATGATTCATTTCTTTCCTCATCTGTGCTCTGGAAAAAAAGGATAAGTTTCCTAGAGAGTGTATAAACAGCCTTGTACTTCAGCCCATAGCAAAAGGGCACAGAGAAATGAGGGAGGGAGAGAGGGAGGAACTGCATGAGTAACAGACTGCCTAGTAAGGACTCCAAGGACTCCTCCCCTGGAACCTGGGCAGAAGCAAGCCAGGTTTGAGATGGGATTCTGCAGTTTACTCAAACTTGCTGGATAACTGCAGATAAAAGCTGACTGAAAAATTCCAGTTCTTTTTCAGACATTTTTTCCAAACTTTCCCCACAATAATTTTTTTTCCAATGGAAAATAAAAACTGAAAAACATAACTGCTTGCTTTTGAAAAGTATTTTTGCTAAAACTTAACCATTGTGGTTTCCAAAAGAAAAAACCACCAAACAAATAGATTTTGGGATTTGGATTCCAAAATAAATTTTAAAAAAACCAAAGTATATCAAAAGTTAAGATCCTTCTGGGAAAATGCTCATTTTCAAACACCCACCTATTTTTGGATGAAAGAGATTCAACCAGGTACTGCAAAACCTGACTTTGAACTTGTTTGTATGTGTGTACCTGCAGCAGAGACAGGTGAACGTATTTAATTGCGTTTGTTTATGCATAAACATAGGTAATCTCTTTGTACTCTCACAGAGCATTCATATGGCATGTGACATTTCTGTGTGGTTAAAAAAAAATGAATTCACTGTAGCCAATTCATTTCTTTGCTGGACGTCTGTAAAGTTTGTCACAAATACAGTTTATAAAAGAACAAAGGTCAGGCCTTGATATAACAATCCCATCAACCTATTTTACCTTTGTAGCCCATTCCACACCACTATTTGTACTCACTACTAGAGATACCAGCAATTGCGTTCTTATTTCCTCACTTCTCCCAGCTACCACCACAAGAACAACAGAGAGTGAAGTCTCTTGGCAGCACTTTGCTTCTCAGTGGGAAGCCAAAGTGTTTGTGATATCCATTTTGATACAAAACCTAAATTAGGCCTCTGGAAATAGGTAATGCATAAAAAGAAGCACTTCTGGGCCACAAAATTATTATTATAGGTTTCTGTTAACCCTTGGAGGATGGAGGTGAGTTCTGCAGTTCCCCACTGGGTTGTACATTTACTCAGAAAGCACAGGCATACCTTAGAAGATATTTCAGGTGTGCTTCATGATAAAGAGAATGATCCTATTGACCTATTGTGTTCTGATAGGTAGTTAAGATGTAAAATTTAGTAGCACTTGCAGTTAAATAAAAAAGGATCAGCACAGCATGCACATGCCGAAATGTTTCTGTATTAGGACAACATTTGACAGGGTCTAGAATGAAAGAGGAACAGTGGAATGAAGGGGGTGGGATGGAAGAGACAAAAAAATCTGGCCTTATGGCAGGGCCTTTTTGTTCTGTGTCTGTATGTCACCTAACACAGGGGGATCCTGGCTCCTGACTGGGGCTCCTCAATATTAATTATTTGATTACTGTAGCAAGAACAACATGTTGCGGGAGTCACTTTCTTGCAAAATATGCCTGGGACTAATTTTCAGCAGTGATGAAGTCAATGGGAGTTGTGGGTGCTCAATTTTATATTTAAAAAAAAAAAATCAGACCAAATATTTCTTGGAAGAGAAACTTACACCATACACCTTGTACTTGAAACCCAAAGATTTTAATATGCTTTAGAAATGGAAGGATCCAGTCCTGCAGACCTTGCTGGCATGAGCAGTCCCAGAAATAATCACGTGAATAAGGGTGGTTAGCTCAGGATAATTAATCTCACAACCCCCTGTGAGTTGTGGGTGGGAGGAAGTACTTATGTACCCCCTATACTCATCAGCAAACTGAAGTTCAGAGAAGTTAATCAATTTGTCCAGCATCACAAAGAAAACCAATAGCATAGCTAGGAATAAAGCCCTGGCATTCTAACTCAGTTATCTGAATCACTGGAGATATTTAAGAGCAGGTTAGACAGACACCTGTCAGGGGTGATCTAGATGGTACTTGGTCCTGCCATGAGGGCATGGGACTAGACTTGATGATCTCTCGAGGTCCCTTCCATTTCTAGTATTCTATCATTCAGTTCCCTGGAATCCCCCGCAACGCAACACTATCCCCACTGAGTCCCACGTCAGTAACAGCTAGGGATGTTAAAAGTGGTTTAAGGAGGGGCTGCCAGCTCTGTTCTGGAGGTGGGGGGAGGCAGGGGAGGTTTCACTGCCACAGAGAAGCCGCCTCCCTGGGAGCAGAGTTTGAAAGGGCTGCTGACCCCACTCCCAGTGAGCTAGTGTGTAACTTGCAGCAGGGAGCCAAGCTGGCCTGCCTCAGACAGGAGATACTCTAGCCAGGTGGCTGGAGTGGGCCTGCGGTGGGCCCTGTGGGGCTGAAGCACCCCCCCGCCCCCCGCCCAGGGCACGGAGGGAGCTGCTCCAGCCCCTACTGGGCTAACCGGTTAACATTTTACAGCCCTAGTAATAGGAGAATTACTTTTTCCATAGAGGTAAAATTGCAAAAATCTGGGAGCAAACATTAATTTGCAAGTTACAAATCAGCATAGCTGAAAACACCAGTGCTAGAACCCACTTTATCACAACTTCATCACCAGGAATTACAAAGTTATCCACATTGCCAATGAACTTTGTTGTTGGAGCCCTCATCCCTGAAGTTGAAAGACCTGGTCCATTATTAAGATGCAGAGACACGGAAACCACACCGCCCTCAGGGGCATGATCTGAGTTGCCCCAGCTTTACCCAGCCAGCATTAGACTTGCTTCCCAAGCAGAACACACAATACTGCTCTAACCACTGAGCACAAAATGGCCCCTCCTGGTGTAAACTTTCCATGTCTTGGATGTTTGACTGTTCTCTGTACATTGCAATGGCTGTGGATGAGAGCGCTCACTGCCACCTAAGAAATTAAGAGAGATCACGAACCTCACAACACTTCCAACACAAATGGACTGCAGATTCAAACGGTCTGAGCTGAGTTAGCCACTGCTCTTTCCATATGTCAATTTGAAAGGTCCAGTCTGTAACATGGGCAAGAGAATTAATCAAATCCCGTAATTCCTGTTCATCCTTCCTCACTCCCCCTGCCTCTGTGCATTTTAAAAATAGCCATTTCAATCATTCACATTTATAAACCGCACTTTTGTTTCAGCAATAGAAAATTAAGACCCATCTTTTTTCAAATGAACTAGGGATGTAAGTGACTCGTCGGGTAGTTGAGTCACTACTCGACTAGTTGCTTCCCCCCACCCGCTGCCTCTTTATCAGAGGCAGCAAGGAGGGGGAGCAAGAACTGGTGCTGGGGAGGAGCTGGCTTAAAAGCCGGTTCCCCCCAGCATCATCTCTGCAGGTCAGGCAGAGGCACTGCAGGGGACCCAGGCAGCTGTTACTACAGTTAAAAAGCAGAGCCACAGCAAACTCCCTTACCAACTAATCGAGTAGTTGATGGAAATTCCTAACGTCCTAAAATGAACAAAAATTAATTTGCATAGTGTTGTAGCCATGCTGGCTTCGGGGCATTAGCGAGACAAGGTCAGCGAGGTAATCTCATATCAGACCAACTTCTTTTGGTGAGAGAAAGCAGCTTTTGAGCTTACACACGGCTCTTCCTTTCCAGACCAAAAGCACTCCTGAGTCATGTTTACGTTACAAACATATGTCCACCTATGTTACCTCAACATATAGCTGCCACAGCTATCACATCTCTTGTGCATGTCCATACCATGGCTCTTTGTGATGGTGATATGCGTCCTCACCAGGAGCACGTGTATTAATGCAGAGTGCAGCATACCAGGGATAGCTATTCCAGCGTGCAACTCGCCACCATCCAGTGCAGGGTATTTTGGGAAGTTTTTGCAATGCCTCATAGGGGCAAAATGAGTCACGCAGGGATGCGTGGGTTCACCTTCCCATAGTAAGAGTCTTCTCCATCCCATAATTTTGTCTGAATTCCATAATATTTCACACCTGCTTTCAAAATTCTCACAAACCACTCATCCCTCTTTGCTCGCTAGGGTTCTCAGGACTTCCCGGTGCACATACACAAACTGTTGCGCAGGGCCTCCTCTGTGCAACTCAAGAAGCAGATTAAAAGCCAATAGTAATTCTACTTCCCTTGTTTCTAGCACAAGTTTTAAAAAAAAAAGGAGTAAATCAATTCACATATCTTGCTGCTTTAAGCGTTCCATCCCTATAATTTCAAGTATAACTTACCAGAGGTTCCTTCCTGTAGCTCAGGCTCACCCATGCTCACTGTCAGGACTGCAGTGGAGTAAAAAGCATGCCCTGTCTCACTGCAAAGCTGGATCCACCAGTCACTTGTCCCCCATATGTCACCTCTTCCTTGCTGTTCATGGTAGGAGCCTGTGACTTGGACTCCACTGAAGTATTCATGGAGCTTGTGGAGGTGGGGTCTCCCCTGAGCATAGCAGCCAGCACTGTGTAGGAGCAGTAGGGCTATGCCTCCATACCATCAGTATTGTTCAGCTCCTTTGTCTTTTGGTACAGATGCCACAGCTCTTTGGCTTTCTCACAGCACTGGCGCTGGGCCCTCTCATAGCCTCTCTCCTCCATGCCCCAGCAATATGCTCATAGATGTCAGCGTGTCTATAGAGCTGTGCCCGCACAGCTTCTTCTCCCTGCAGATCCATGGGATCCAACCCCTCCTGTGCATTGGGCAGCAAGTTATATAGGCACATGGTGTCTGGGCTCCAGGAATATTCCTGGCCCACGGGTCCAGCTCCAAAGTTTAGGGGCGGGTCTCTCTGCCAGCCCTGGCTGCCACTCCCCCCTGCCCGGTGCATTCCCTAGCCTGCCTGCTATTCCCAGGCAATATAAAATGATCTGGAGGCTCCCCCCACAACCACCTGCAGCGCAGCGGGGCTACAAGCACTTCCAGCTGCTCACTCTGCATAGCTGACGGCACAACCCTGCAGTTGCCGGGGGCGCGCAGCAGGGTCTCCATGTACTGCCCTTGCCCCAAATGCCAGTGGCCAATAGGAACTGTAGGGGCGGAGCTTACAGGCAGCAGCACAGGGAGGACACCCCCCCCCACATTTGCCTTGTCTAGGAGCCACTACCAGAGGGGTGTGCTCCAGGTAAGTGCTGCACCTCCCATCCCTACCCTCACCACCTTCCACACCCCACCCCATCCCAGAGCCTGCACCCTCAACCCCTTCCACCTCCAAACTCCCTCCCAGAGCCTACCCTTCTTACTCCTCCTGCACCCCAATCTCCTGCCATAGTCCAGGGCCTGCACCCAGCCCATACTCCCTCTCAGAGGCAGCATGCCCCTCCCCCCAAAAAATTTCCCTCTCAGAGCCTTAGGCAGGTGGGTGGGAGGGAGTTTGCGTGGTGCAGGAGTGAGGGCTCTGGGTGTTCTAGGCACCACCAAAATTTCTGCAAACCTGCTGCCCCTGTGCAATTTAAGCACAGGTGTCCCTGCAGCATGGAGCCAGCATGATTAGCTGGGCAACTGCACACAACAATGGAGAGTTGATAGGTTTGCTCTGCAAGCTAGGCAACCAGGAAAGGGAATTTAAAAAATTTGCAGAGCTTTAAAGGAGTTTGGGTGGCTTCTTTTCCACCTGGCCCTGGGCAGCCAAATTCACAGCGACCAGAGCAGTCAGGGACATCTCCTGGAAGCCAACAACAGTCGAAGTAACACAGTGTCCACACTGTTGACCTACTACATGGACTTGACTCTACACCAGTTGGGGAAGTAGTGTTATTAAGTTAGCGTAATGACGCTGTTACGTCAGTGGGAATGAAATTTAAGTGCAGACACATCCATGGCTATATCAGTGTAAACTGATTCCTTTCAACCTAATTCTCTAAAATATACCAGGCCAGAGATTCGTGGCTAAATACAAGACGGAACAGATTAGCATAAGCAGTTAACACATTCAAGGTGAAGCGGCCTGTGAAAATCTCTCCAGTCATGGGGAGGAAGAGGAGTAAGAGTATGGGGGTGGGGGTTGGAATTAATGGGATATAGATTGTTGTAATAAGCCATAAATCCAGAGTCTCTATTCAGTCCATGATTTTTAGTATCTAGCAGAGTTATGAATTTAAGCTTCAGCAATCACTTCACTCCTGAATGAACTCAGACAGAAAAATGATAAAAGACAAAAACACTGCATCACCAGCTGTAGGAGAACACTTTCCACGAGTGATCACTCTATCTGTCCCCTTAATCCTCATCAAAGAAAACCTGCACAACACCTTGAAAAGACAAGCCTGGGAGCTTAAATTCATAACTATGCTAAACAGTAAAAATCATGGACTTGAATAGACACACTGGATTTATGGCTTATTACAACAACCCGTAAATCACTAAACCTCCCTCCAACACCTTTCCTCCTCTTCCCCTCCACCCCTCCATGACTGGAGAGGTATTAACAGGCTACTTCCCCTTGAATGATCCTTGGAAATGTGTGTTAACTACTTACGCTAAACACTGTGTTCCACCTTGTACATAGCTCTGTCACTCGAATACATTTCCCAGACCTGAAGAAGAGAGGTCTGCGTAAACCTGAAAGCTTGTTTCTTTCACCAACAGAAGTTGGTCAATTAAAAGATATTAGCTCACCCACCTTGCCTCAGAAACATTTGGCAGTTTGATGCTGAACAGGATTCCATATGACTGCAGGTAGCATCTAATTCTTGGATGGGCAAAAGCTTGCCAACTTGATCTGTCAATTACGCATCTGATTTCTAAATGCCTTTTGCAATTGCTTCCCCACAAAAGCAATCCCTGTACTTTTATCCCTGTGTTCTATCTATCTACGGCAGGGGTTACCAACCTTTTTTGGTCCCCTTACTAAAAGCCAAGGCAGTACACCTTCCTGTACCCCCTATTCAATATGAAAGGAAATAAATTCTAGACTCTAGAATCCCACAACTTTTTTCACTAACACTACTACTTTTGGAATATTTCAGTTAGGATAATCTAGTTATTTACCAGATATTCCCCGCACCCCCTTGACAAGCTTCTCGTACCCCCTTGGGGTATGCGTACCCCAGGTTGGGAACCCCTGCTCTACAGTCTGCTCAGATTTGTTGGTGGTTTCCTGCAGTTACATTTCTTTTTCAACTGATGTTTCTTTTAATTTCATCTGAAGTTTTCAGTGTAAAACAAAACAGGCACAGCACCTTTCTAAAATGACTATTATCCCACCATCCTCTGACGTGGCATTCACAGGACACAATATTCTCCAAAGCTATGAAGCATACATTGCCCTAAATCACATTGCAGTTGCTGCTCTGAGCTTTGACTAGGAAGGCTCCCAGGGATCTCACTTTCTCTGTACTGACTGCATTTACCATTTTAAAATATTTTTAACCCAGACATTGAATTTCCAGCCGCCTAGCAGCCCTGCATGCTAATCCTAGCCTGGATAACTGTTCTTAAGGGAAAGCATTCAAAATATTGTAACAGTGCATCACCTTTGACCTTTTTCACTTCAGACATGAGACTTTATTTAAAGGGGGGGAGAAATGAGATTCCAGAGGGAATCACTGAACTCCGACCTGCTTAAAATTAGTTTTGTTTTAGTGCCTGCGTGGTGACTCAACAGGCCAATTTTCCAAACACAAGACATTTCTGTTCCTGAAGATTCCAGTTCAAGTCCTAGACTCTACTTACTGGGGTCAAACCAGAACACTTTGTTCCATGGCTTCACACAATGAATTCCCAGATATCCATAGCCTTGCCAGATGCTGGCACACATGGTAATAAGTAGAGCAGTAAACAGGCTAACAAAAACAAAACAGGGAACAGTCAAATTCATAAAGAGTTTTGCTTTTCAATATGCAAGCATTTCCCATCAAAATGCAGCAATTTAGAAATATGTATATGGCTTTGATAAACATTTCATAATAAATGGGAAGGAGGGAAATGTATTACTTTGTTGTTAGCAATGCTGCAAGTCATTCTCAAAAAGAGTCTGCCTGAGTGTACCCATCTCACGGTTAGTAACTGTTTTGATTTTTTTTTTTTTTAATATATCTGTCATAGGCATTAGGAACACTAAATGAGTCACCATTGGCTTCTCTGCTACAAAAAGTTGCATCAAAGTATTTTATTTGCTTTTCAATGGGACTTCATGACTGGTACCTGATATATATAAAAAAAAAACCCTGTTAGTTAAGTTAAATTTAAAAAGTCCTAGGAAAAATCCAGCATCGTTTCAGGCCAATTTATTTCCTGTAGGAAAAAAAAAATTCTCCTCAGCAAAACTCAACCAAGAAAAATAAACGTGATTAATCTGAACACAATTACTACGACTAAAACTGTTACTAATTATGTTACATTTACAAAGCATTGTTTATCAGAGCATCTCAAAGCACTTTATAAACGGTAAATCTCACTACACCCCTGTAGAGTAGCAAATCTCCCAACGGCCATATTATTATCCCCATTTTACCCATAGTGCAGTGGTCACCAACCAGGAGATCGGGATCTACTGGTAGATCTTGGAACCTTTGACAGGTGATCCTGACAGGTTTGGCCAGGAGGCTATCAAGTGCCAGCACTTCTTCTGCCCCTCTCAGCACTGCCATGCTGCTCCTGCCCTCTGCCTTGGAGGTGCCCCTCACCCCAGGGAGCCTCCTGTTGCTGTGCAGGACATGGGAAGATGAGGAAGGGGGGGGTGCTGATGTAAGGGTGCCCCCCCTCCACAAAGGAGAGGGGGGCAGGGATGAAGAGAGTTTGTTGGCTGCTTTTGGGAGTGGTGCAGGGCCAGGGTAGGGGTTAGCCTGCATTAGTCCCCTGCACCGCCACCCAGAAGTCACCTGTGGTAAGTGGTGCCCAGCTGGAGCCTGCACTCTGAACCCCAGCCCCAGTCCTGAACCTCTCCTGCAACCCAAACTCCTAGCCTGGTAAAAGTGAATGAGGATGGAGAAGGGAGGAGAAAGGGAGCGGGGGGGGGCACGCCTCAGAGAAGGGGGGAGGGAAGGAGGCGGGGCAAGGGTGTTTGGGTTTGAGGTAGATCCTGGATTGCACTTAAATTCAAAAAGTGATCTCGTGCTTAAAAAGACTGGGGACCACTGCCATAGTCGAAGAGATTAATCAACTTTTTCAAAGCAACGAGAGTAAAGAGGCAAGAGCCAGGAGTTCTGACTCCTACTTCCATGCTCTAACTGCTAGACAAACTCCTTGCTTTCAAATACTTCCACAAAACTAGAAACACATAGTAAACCTCTCAAGCTAAAGCCTCTCTTTTCGCCCCCCCCTCCCCATTTTAAAAGGGGTCAGCGGGGAAAGAGACCAGAAAAGATTCAGACTGCAGTGAGAATTAAGAGTTCCTTTAAGAGCTGATCTATTTGAAGCAGCATCTATAACATTTCTATTCCAGTTTCATTGTCATGACGTTAAAAAAAAAAATAATTTGCTAGTCTCCACCACCACCTATTTGATAGTCATTAACCAGTGAACACAATAGCATTTCTAAACAATGCCCTAACTTCTCTGAATTTGATCATCTGAGAACTAAACAATCAACACTAAAGTTTGTTCCATTTTTTTTTAAATGAACATGAGGATTTTTTAATCAAGTTAGATATTTAGACCTCCAGCACTCTCTATTGAGTGCTCCCCCTTTCAACAGGTACAAAATGTAAAAATTAAACAAAACCATACACTGGTTCTGTCCCAACATATGACCAGTATTCCCTGTAAGCTGAGCACTAGGGCGGTTGCCCAGGAGAGATTCAGGTGCCACACAGCTGACTGACAAAGACCCTCAGCCTTCCACAGCTGCCAGGTGTTTCTACTGGCAGTGCACATCTGCACGTGTCTCAGCGCACATAGCAAAATATATTCTGCCCATGGATGGAAAAAAATAGAGGAACACTGCATTTGACTGACTTTGCCTTGTACTCTCCTCCCTTGCTACTAATTCTACTGAGCACACATTCATGTTCCTAATGGGTGCAATTGGGTCTTCACTGCTATTTTTAGGTATGTTAACTAAATTAAAGCTAGCACCTACCTGAAATGCAAATCATAGCTCCAATTGTAATGTAGACATATCCTAAAACCCCACTCTGCAAACCCCTCCCCCACAACAAAAAAAATATATATCATACCTTGAACATTATCAGTCTGACAGACCAAAGGGGAAGTAAATTCCAGAAGGGAATAACAAAGACAAGTCAGTAACCTTCATGTAAGACACAGTTCTAATTGCTTGAGTACTCAAGCAATCAAAACTGCCACAGACTCACACAAGGATAGAACTGGTAGACTGGACACAAATCACTTAGGATTTTGTATGCTAGAACTAGAGTTGGACAAACAGCAAGCAATTGTATTTGCCACCTTCAGGTTAAAAACACTATCCAGGGGTGGCTAAAGTATTGAGCCCAAAGGGCTCAACCTTGCTTTCACTAGTAGAGACACATAACAGGTGTTTTGTTTTGTTTTTTTTAAATACAGACACCACACCAAAACCACTTCATTTTACGTGCTTCTCCATTCAGGGAGAGGTTGAGAGAACCAAGAGGTGACATGGCAGTGGCTGGCGACCCAGACCCTTTAAAATTGCAGTCAGAGCCCCAGGTGGTGCAGGCCAGACAGTGCTGAAGGACTGGCTGGGGCAGGCAATTTTTGCCCAGGGGCCACTTCAAAAAATTTTTAAGTAGGCCCAGGCCACCCCGGAAGGGGCGGGGCCTAAACAGGAAGGGCGGGGGGCCTACCCCATCCCCAGACCATGGTTGGTCTGGGGGGTGGGGGAGCCCCTTTGCCCCACCCCTCCACTAAGCACCCATGCCCTGGAAGAGGTTTAGCATGCTCCCCCATCCCAGGCCAATCAGGGCCTGGGGGCACAGGAGCCCAGGGAAGCCTCCTCCCGCCCTGCAAGGAGCCCATGGCACTTTGAAGTGCCGTGGGCTCCTTGCAGGGCTGGGGCAGGGTGAAGGAAGCTTCACACAGCTCCCCCGGCCCCAGGCCCTGATTGGTGCTCATGGCAGGTCGGGAGGAGGCTACCCAGCAGAACAGAGAAGGCTTTGGGCATGCCCCTGCCCCCAGGCCCTAATTGGCCTGGGGGCGAGGGAGCAGCAGGGCCCCCGTGGGCCAGATCTACCCTCTTGGCGGGCCGCATCCGGCCCGCGGAGTCCCTTTTGCCCACCCCTGGGCTGGGGGATGCTAGCACCCAGCCTTGCCCCTTCTGTCCAACACCCCGCCCCTTTTGGGGCCTGGAGCAGCACCCTATCCCAGCTCATCCAAGGTCCCGGCAATTCTGTCGGCAGACGTGTGCGCTGTTGGAAGGTATTCAGAGACTACTCTGATGAGCTAGAATTAAATACTCTATAGAGCAGAACAGAACCTTCCAGGCAAGTGCATCGGTTTGAAAGCACATTTGGAAACTGCTGATCTCTGAACATTCACCAAAAGCTGGGAGCCAACAAGACGCTCTCTCAAATGCTGTGTGCCTGCTTCACCAATGGCAGACTCACCAGAGACACGGATATAACACCTCCCTGGAGTCATCATTTTCCTTTCCTCCTCTGCCAGGGTTCAACTCACCCTGCGGCACCTCCTTCTGGCGGTCCTGGGAATTAGCTTTTTATGCCAGCGTGCCCTCTTCTGGCGATGTCTCATCATCATCATCATCATCATCATTTCTGCTCTGGGGACCCACATCGCTCCCAGGGCCACAGTATCCTTTTCATGACATAACCCATCAACTGTATGGCATGATCTTCTGCGCCTCCCAGGGACAGTATCCCAGCGCTCAGTCCAGCCACTTCCTCAGTGGCCAGTCAGCGGGGGGACCTGAGTCCACCCACTACTCTGGGTCCCAGCCCAAGGACACTGTAGAAGGCCACCACCTCGTGTCCCCTGACTCCTCTGTAGCTCACTCTGGGCCACTTCCCCACAGCCCCAGCACCCTCTTTGCCCTGGTCTCAAGACCTCAGCCTGCAGATCCCTGCAGCCTGCTAGGAGCCGCTTTTAGCTCCCTGGGTCTCTGCCTGCAGTATTACTCTTTCCAATGAGCCTGCTGCCCTCTATCTACAAGGCAGCCAGACCTCCTCTCTCCTCAAGCTCCAGAGAGTAAGGAATATGCTCTGTACTGCAGCCCTTCTTATAAGGGCCTACCCAGCCCTGATTGGCTGCCTCCTGTGCAGCCTCTCTAGGGCTCTATTAAGCCCTGAGAGCCCACCACACTTCCCTTCCCCATAAACATCAGTTCTGCCTTTTTTGTTCTCCGACACACTTAAGTAGCCCTCATCTGATGTCCAAACTCTTGTTAAATCCTGTCAAGTCTCTCAGAAAACAAAAGCTAGATTCATTTAGGAGCTTCAGGGGGTAGCCAAGTTTGTTTTTTCTGTAACAGACTATGGTCTGGTAACACTTTATAGACTAACTAAACATGTAGATGGTATCATGAGCTTTCGTGGGCACAGCCCACTTCTTCAGATGACCGGAGTTATGAGTAGGGGAAATGGCCTATTTATTTTGAGTTTTTATTTCCCCTACTCATAACTCCGGTCATCTGAAGAAGTGGGCTGTGCCCACGAAAGCTCATGATACCATCTACATGTTTAGTTAGTTTATAAAGTGCTACCAGACCATTGTTGTTAGATTCATTTAGCTAGAGATCACTGGCTTGCTGGAGATACCGCCGCCTATATTGCAAGTGGCATGGAGTCACTGTGGACAGAAAAAGACATCTGTAATTCTGGCTAACTGGCCACAACTTTAACAATACACTTAAGAGTAGCCCCTGGAGAGAATCAATTCCCGTGATGCAACCTCTCCAGGTAAAAAGACAAGGGGAGTTCTCCAGTCCTCCATCATTCTAACTACTAGAAACTCTGGTTCAGAGTCTCTTAAATGGCCAATCCACCCAGCCTACTTGAGTGCTTTCATTATAGGGCCTGTCAGGCCAAAGATCCAGAGAATGCTATTCGGAATTACCACCACCCTCATAAAAATTGAGCTGTCACTCGATTTAAACAACCTGAACTAACCAGGTTAGTTGTCTCCTGCAACAATTCTGCTGCTCAGGCCTTTCAGATGTAATGGTGCAGGTGAAAAAAAAGTGTCTCTTCACCTCCTACGCACCCAGGCATAAATCTGCAAACATTATTCTGCAATCAGACTCTGTTTGAGACTTTTGCCAACTGACTTCCTTCTTGTTCCTCCGTTTCAAGTCACCTGAATACTGTGACAACCTGTAAGGATGAATCGAGCACAAAAAGTTGTTTAGGAATAAGTATAATTAAATGACCAGGCTAATCTGGTGTTTGTATGAACACTTAGAGGGAAACCTAAACAAATTATTTGGGTGTTCCAAAATGCATGGTAACAGGCACATCACCAGTTTGGAACAGTTGATCAATTATTCAAAATATGGCCAAAATGAGACTTCTCCCCCCCTCCCCCACCTTTAAAAAAAAGCACAGAGTAAACTGATCACATGGGCTTTTTACCATGGTATATCCTCTCAAAATGTTGATCAGTTAACCTGAAACATCTACTGCCCCAGGCTTAGCTGGGAACTGGCTTTAAAACTGAGACAACTAGTAGATTGGGCATCATAACAACAGTAATACTTAATATTACCAGACTGTATAGCCAGAAAGGACCGTTCTGATCCTTCAGACCACAGGAGCTCATCCAGTAATTTTTGTACCAAGTCCATAACTTTTGTTTGACCTAGGGAGACCAATGTTATTGTGACCATCCTGATATTAGGAGGGGTGTCTTAGATGCACAATTATATTTTGCCCCTCCCTTTGGTGCTCCCCCAGGAAAGAGTGTCCCAATTTTTCACATGTGCTATCTGGTCACCCTAGTTTGACCCCTGGAATAAAATGAGTCAATATCTAGGGATCACTATATGTTTAATTGCATTCTTGAATAAGGACACAGGTTTTTCATCCTGCATCAAAAGTGCTGCAGAGTTGAATAATGAAACTTCTGGTTTTGAATCCAAACCTCACTCTTCTCTGACAAATTCCCATTGCAATCAGTTGAGTGCTGGGGCAGGCAATTTGGTATTAAATGTGTTTAGATTGCATTTTGGGTTCTCTCATCATTATCTTTTGTTTCACAAGTTACACATTTTGGTTACACAATTCAAAACATTAAGTCAAGTCTGATCTTTCCTAAGATTTTAAAATAGGGTCCACTTGAGCAAAGTACTCAAGTACATCACAAACTTTAAACACTGGCTTCATCTGGACTAAAATGCTTAAAGTTGGGCATACTGACAAGTACATTGGGTCCAAAATCCCTGAACAGATATAAAAATACATTCAAACCCTGTGCTCTGCTTCTGGAAACTTTATTCCCTCTTTACACACAGTCAAAACCTGACAAGAGCTCACTGTCAGATTATGCAGGAAATCTGCAAGTTTCACCAAGGTGTGATCTTATACTTTTTCACACATTATTGTATCATGCCGTGCCAGAACACTAATGTATGCACAGTTCTAAAATAACTCATTTTATTACAGCACAACACTGAAAACTGTACTAAAAATCCAATCACCAGGCCTCTATAGATTTGCTCCTTCATCACTTGAAAACAGATAAAGGGTCACAATTGCCTTTCTTCCCTGGGCTGGCAGGGAAGAGGGGGGAGAAGTAAAGAGGGCTTGAACAGGAAGAAACTACAGACTCTCATCATTCCAAATCTTTTTAATAGAATTGTGTTGGTGTCAAATTGGTCTTTGGTCATGGTGTGAGGGGCCAACGGGAGTTAGTACTATTTAATCGATTTACAATCTACAAACACTTTTTCTTCTCTCAAATTTGAAACAGACACTTTTTTTTTTTTTGCTGGCCTACTTTCTTTTAAGTTGCTTCTTAATTATTTATGAAAATGCAATAATGCATTACTTTGCAGTGTAAATGTTGAGAAGGAGATCTATGTTATCTGTGTCTGAAAGGCACATTGTGGTTTTATAGGGAGTTACTGAAACGCATTTTGCAGGTAATACTTTCATTTCTCCACTCCTCGTGTGTGTGTGTATTTAATTGAATACAAAAACCAAACAAGTGTACAGCACCACAGAAAAGCAACACATGGTAAGCTGGACCAAAACATTAGCTAGCACACGTGTTTTCATTCTCTTTCATGTTCTCCCTCTCAATTTTCACAGGCTCTGATCATGCACTCACTGAAATTAAAAGCAAAGCTCCTGCTGTCTTTTAGTGGGTGCAGATTTAAGCCCCTAACATAGATCAATGACCAGGCTTGCAGCCAATGGACATTTTGGATGTTCCATGACTGTGTACTCATAATACAGACAGAAAAATCAGCCAGGTGGAGGGCAGCTTGGGCTCCCCAATGCTGGAGAGGGAGGAACCCTGAGCCCCAGAGGCTGGATCCAGGCAAACCGGGGACTGCATCTGGCCCTTGGGTTCCCCACCCCAGATTTATAGAGGGCACTTTTGCGTCAGAAGGAACAAGATTTTTTCCTTCTCCTCCGGCACATCATTCATCTCTATCGTCTGAGGGCTTCTAGGAGACCTGTGAGAAGTGAGGGGATGGCTTCATTACAGTTCCTGGTAGAAAAAATAGTTCAGACCACAAAAAAAACCCACCAAACTGATTGATGGTACTGCTAACAAAGCAGTCAACTCAAGGAAGAAATGTCCAACCCGGCAAATCACTGAAGCATGTGCTTAATTGTATACATGCGAGCAATCCTACCACCAGGTGTTTAAACAGAAGCACATACTCAAGTGTTTTGTCAGATCAGGGCCCACATGGGTGAGGAGGCTGAACTCCCTTCTTGCTCCTTGATTTTGCTCCCTGCAGATTGAAATTGAGACCATGCAATGCACATAATCTCACACTGTGCTGCACCTTTGGAGCCGATTGAAGTCTTCAGTTTGCAGGATTGTTTATCCACCGTTTTTCACAAGCACCACATTCAAATGCGTGTGTGTATATACATTTAGAATTTCCAGCAGATTATCCAAAATATTACTCACCTAAAGCATCGCTGTTTATAGGAATGTCACAAATACCACAATAATTTCCACTCCAGCTCGATCTTTGTTGAATGTCAGCAGTGAGTATGAAACTGACATCATCAACCTGAAACTGTCAGGTGTGCACTGAGAACAAAAAAGCTCATCCTAAATTTGTAGTTCTCCTAATGCATAATCCATGCTTGACACCTGGAAACTTGAACTCATTAACTATCTTAAACCTGATAATCTTAACAATAAACTTTTTGCAAGAGAGTTCACTCATACAGATATTCCTTCATTCAAAGACTAGACTGTCTCAGTGTTCATTCTACAGAACCGGGACAATCCTGCATCCAACTACAATTTATAAAGAGCGACAAATATAAATCAGTCCTAAGCTCAAACAAGTACTGAGTAGCTGCCCCATACTAAATATAGAAGCTTCTCCCAGATGTGTTTGACTAACATATTGTATTAATGTGTTAGCTATTTCATGGCCATTAACCTTCCTTTTCTGATTCTTAAAAACAGTCCGTATACTATTAACTGCTTTAGTAGCATATACATGTGACCTGAATTGAGGTTTTATTATCCTGAATTTCCCTATATTTATTATCAGACATTAGGACCTGATCCTGCACTCATTATACAGGCAAAACTCCAATGATGTCAATATGTAGAGAGAAACACCACTCAGGATTTTCAGAATAACTAGTGAAAATGGTTGCCCCTTGAGACACTTTAAACAGGCCCAACTTTTAGTCAGTGTTAAGCATCTGTCCTCTGAAAATTAGGCCTCTCATGTACTCACATTGACACCAGAATCACTACTGCCTTTTAAAAATCTTGGCCATTATATTTAGAACTACAGAAGTCCAAATAGACATTTGCCTAAATATCAGGATCCTTCAAGTCCCATAGAACAGATTACACCTGAAGAAATTTAGATCCCAATAGTAACCAGGTTCTTGAGACACTGTTTAAGGAAAAGTCTTGTTTTGAGGCTATGGTGAAGAGAAGTAAAAAATGTGTCTAAACTGTTTATATCATGTCTCTCCGCTCAAGCTCATCTGAAGAAGTGGGTTTTGCCCACAAAAGCTCATGATACTATATATTTGTTAGTCTCTAAGGCCCCGCAGGACTACTTGTTTATGCCATGTTACATTCAAGATAACTTCTCCCAAAATAAATACATAAATCAGAATAGGCCATAAAAACCACCTTGAAACTACCTGATTTCCAATTGTTTATAATGATCCCTGAGCTTTTCCTCAGTTTAAATCTGCATCACGAAGCTTGCCCTCCTGCTAAGAAGCATGTTGCTGTTTCATTAAAAATTGTATCCCCCCCACTAAGAAAAACAGTATCTATATTCAGTAACAGCAATAGGCACTGCTTTTAAAAACTCCAGTTAACTTTAACCCATATATTCTTACTAAGTAAACATTTATGTTACTATTTAACATTATAACAATTTCCTAATATTTCTGTTGATATTAAAAGCACAACATAGGACTATAATAAACTGAAAACTTTCTGGTGCTTGCATCAATTAGCTGTGTTTGTCTGAAAGTGGGTGAGGTCCTACATCAGTTTAAGAAGCTGACCCCCTAGACTAGGAATGTTAAATTTAGATTAATCGGCTAATTGAATAGTCATTGCAATTTGCATTGACTATTCGATTAGATGATAAGGATGCCGCCGCTTTTGAAGTGTAGCAACAACCCCAGGGCATCCAGCGTCAGGCTCCACGCAGTGTTTCAAAGCGGCAGCGCCATGTGGAGCCCAGGGTCTGGTCCCAGGCTCCATGTGCATCACTTCCTCCCCTTCCCCACTTCCTGCCTCTTTCTGGTAGAGGCAGCAAGGCGGGGAGGTAACTAGTCGACTAGTGTGTCGACTATCCGATAAGCATTTGCTTATCGGATATTCGACTTAGTTGTTCACATCCCTACCCTAAATTCTATTCAAAGTTTCACTGGTTTAAATTAAAAATGTGATTTTAAACCAATTTAAATGAGCAACTGCAAAACACAGCCTGGACACTCAGTTTAAGCCTGCCATATCTATTTATCTTTATGCAGTGAGGAAGTACTTTAAAGGTACATATATAACAGTTTCAAGTCAGATTAAGGGTGCATCTACACTGCAAAGCTTAACTCGAAATAAGCTATGCAAATTGAGTTACATCAATTGTGTAGCTTATTTCGAAATAAGTGCTGTGTAGACGCTTCCTGTTTCAAAATAAAACACTCTTTCTCCAACTTTCTTTATTCCTTGTACAATGAGGGTTACAGAAGTCAGAGTAAGAAGTCCTCCAGCTTGGCAGTATTTTGACACTATTTCGAAATAACTACCTGCTGTGGACACACAGACTAAGTTATTTCCGGCTAGCACTAGTTATTTTGAAATAGTACCAAGACAGCCCACACTGCATATTACAATTATTTAATTAGACCTATTTTAAACACATTTAAAATTAAACAGGTGCAACTTCCAATATAGTCAATGTCCCAGTTACTTCTTCTCATGACCCAATAATGTAAATATCGCCTTAGTGAGATGCCTATTCTACATTTTAAGAGATAGCCCTTCATTGAGCCTGATCCTGCAAATTGCTGGGAGGTACTGAACACCCTCAAATTCCCAAAGGGGTA
The DNA here is from genome assembly GCA_019425775.1 of Rafetus swinhoei. NCBI lineage: Eukaryota > Metazoa > Chordata > Testudines > Trionychidae > Rafetus > Rafetus swinhoei. The sequence continues at coordinate 232,909,629 of CM033437.1, forward strand.
CTCACTCCCTAACAAGTTTGCGAACTTGGCACCAAACCTCCTGCATCTTATAACAGACCATCTTATAAGTGGACACACTTTCATCAGGTTTTTGGCTATGATGATGCCCAGGATCAAAAGACCCTAACACCATGATTTTGCACTGTTTATGATTCTGTAGTTGGGTGAGATTTTGTATCAGTGGGAAGAGCTGTCCTTAAAAATAAGTGTTGACTTGTACTTTTCCAACTATTACTTTTCCAACTATTTATTTCTTTGGGATATATACATGGTTACCCTAGTCCTTAAACTCTGATCACCCCATGTTTAAATTAAATGAAGTCTAACAGAGGGGATGTGGGAGGGAAGACTTTTCAAGTACAATTCACTGAAGGGTCTTCTAGCTGAAAACTGTCAGCTTTGCTGATGGCCAGGGGATCAAATTTAACACTAAGTGCTGCTGGTTGCGTGACTCATCACAGTAAGAGATGGTGCTCAGGGCCACTCAAGCTTGAATTTTTGGTGTTGTTCCTGGGTTTAGGAACTGTAACGTAGGTGAGCAAAGATTTGCCAGGTATTTGATGCACCAAGCAAAATGGAATTCTCACAATCGCTTGCCTCCCAGGTGGATGGAAAACCAGCAGGAGATTAGTAATTGTCTTTGTGTCTCTGAAAATGGCCACTATTAAGAGATCGCAGTGTGAATTACCTATGGGTCTCAGGCCACGTTTGTAAGCCAAAGAAAAAAAAAGAGACAGAGAGGCTGAAACAGACTGAAGATAAAGCATTCAGAAATATTAAAGAACACCCTCCTCAAACTGTCAGGAGGCATATGTTTTCTGCAGACTGAAAAATAAAAACATGTGTGCTTTGGTAAACAAGGAGAACTTGTGCAGACTTTGCATTTTATATATGGAGAAAAATGGTGTGTACATGTATGCCACACATGCAAATAGGCTAAAGGAATCAGGACACATGAAGGGCAAAGTGCTACAAGGATGACCAATGAATCTTAGAAGTACATAAGGTGCCCAAAGAAAGTTAAAAGACTCAAGTTCTCTTGACGGCCCATACAGCAGCACCAAGTCTTATTCCTCTTTCCTGGGCAGACTATAACTCTATACACAATGCCAATGAATGTAGAAGAATGATGTACTAATTAGAGAAAGTCAGACCAAGTGTTTTGGTCTGGGCCTCCTCCTGAGTGCTCATTTCTCCCAAAATTTCTGGAAGTGAAGGTTGGGGGGAGAGGCTTGTATTCAAATCCCCCAAACCTACAATTCTAGTCCCTGAATGGACCTCGATCAGAAAGTTTTTTTCTAGATCCAGTACTGACATCCTGCAAAAGACAGCACTCTCTAACAGCCCACAAGTTTTCAGCGTCACTCCTGAAATCATCCCTGGTTCAGCCTCAAATCTTAATCTAAAACTTACCTAAAACTTAATCTGGATCTGAACATTACCACATAAGAGCAAGTCTCAGGTGAATGTGTATACACATATGAATGTAGGAAAGAGAGATTAAATAGAGATCTAAAAGGAGAGCCTACAGCATGTTAAACTAAGCCTGTATTTTGTAAAAGGTCACTCCAATCATACAGGGTCCATTTATGTAGTCTTTCTGTCAGGCAAAGCTTTCAATGGGGGTATCACCTTGCCTGTTCAAGGTGCACAAGATTACTGACATGCAAAAGTAGGGCAAAGATATTTATTTCTAACTGGAAAATATTCTTACTATGATAGCAACCTACTGATAACAATCAAACACAACAGCTTACAACAGCACCACTGCAGTGTTCTTCTGACAATATTTTTTAAAAGGCTCATTCATTTACTCTCAAACTTTAGAAAACTTGTTCCACTGACTGTTCATTCTTAACATTTATTCTGAAAATCCAGATCATAGCAGTTTATATCATTGTAGGTAAGAGTAACAAGGCAGAAACAAAGCTTCTGTATACATACAGCATTACAATACAGTATTGTCACTAACACCAAATCTAATTTATTGCTACTCTTTGCCTTGTTGTGAAGTATGCATTGGTATTTAGCTAAAGCTACTTATAATCTTACTTGAAATACAATATGATGTTTTTATGATGAGTAACTCAAGAATTACACAGTGCTAAATGCCAAGAAACTATGCTATGGGTACATCTACACAGCAGTGTTATTTCAGAATAACGTCAGTTATTCTGAAATAACATAGTCTGCATCTACACTACAAGCAGTTATTTCAACATAACATCAAAATAATGGCAAGATGGAGGACTTCTTACTCCGACTGCTGTAATCCTCATTTTAAAAGGAGTAAAGGAAGTCGGAAGAAAAATGCTCTCTCGGACTTCCTGTTATATAGACAGCGCCAAAAGCCAAAACGAGCTATTTCGACTTGAGCTACATCAATTGTGTAGCTTAAGTTGCATAGCTTACTTCGGCTTTAGCCCTGCTGTGTAGATGTGCCCTATGTGAACTACACATCTGACATCTTAACTATATTCCTACCACTCAGCCTAAATGAGGCTGGCAAGTAATATAAAACAAAACAGCGTAGTAATACATATGTATGTATGTTTATTGGGCAACAGCATATTTCCCCAATGTACAGATCTCAGAAATACCCCTTTCAACTTCAGCATTTATTAGTAAACACTAAGCTACCTAAAACTCTTACCCCGGCCCCACTAAAGATCATGGCAACAGGACATTCATGTTTCCCTAACATGAGCTTGGATTTAAATAGGGGATGTTTATATGCTTATATTTACCTTTCCATATGCTTATATTCACTTCCATCATTTACAAAACTTCATATTAGACTAAATGGCTACACATTCACGCACACAGAATTGAACTGGGTTAACTTGAAATAGCAAATACCTCTCTCAAATGCTAATTTGCTTACAAATAATGATTGTGGCTCTAAAATCTTGTATTCCACGTAGCATAACACGCTACCAGAACAGTTTAACAAAAGCCTCGGATGCAAGGCTTCCATGTGGCTATGTTTATCAGCTTTCTGTTTAATATATAAAGACACACTAAGCCGTATGCAACACATTCCTATCAGCCTCTCTCTTTAAGAGGAGATCTATAAGACAAACATTTGGATACTATTATATCTAAATAACACATTCACCTCTCCCCTACAATCCCAGTTAAGTATTTGTAAACTGCATATTTTACACAGTGGATCCGCTTTTTGGACAGAGATTAATTTTCTACCACTGAGAAAGAACTAGAGGATTTTTTTAAAATCCAAATATATTACTATGATCTTTATGAGGTAAGTTTCTTGAGAGAAAATACTGACAATTTACAGAGGAACATTGTACAAAAGACTAAGAAACATCCCTGGTGTACAAGAATTTGATTTAAGTCTTAGCAGTTAATTTTAGATAGGCTGCTGACTGCACGTCATAGATAAATCAGGAAAAACCACCCAAGAAACTTTCTTCCAAAGATCTACAATTGGTATACAACGCCTTTGTTTTATCTGAAGTCAAACTTAAAGCTGAATTCTTTGAAAGAGAGCAAAATATGAAAAACGTTTCCCTAATTTAAAACCAATTCCAGCTTCAAATCTGCAAGAGTTAATACACATAAAACTAACAGAGACTTGGTGTCAGTCTCTCCGGAAAACACTAGTTCACGCCACACAGCCTTCCTATAATCCTGCTGAACAACTTTTCTTGAATTGATATGTTGAACGCCTACAAACCTTCCACGTGCCTACTTTACTGGCCTGCTGTTTTAAAAAAAAAATGCTGGGGTCATTATTTATGGGCAGAAGGGAAACAAATCACTCAGCCCCAGTCTGTTTGGAGATTCCCACACTTATTTCCCAAAATCCCGCCGATTTCTATTGGTTCTGCCCTTGATCACACGCTATAGGGCTGAGACTGAAAGCAGTCCCCAAGGAACAATGGTCATGTTCTTCTTGACAGACCGCTCTAGTTATTCTAGGATCACAGTTGGGTTAGAATAAAGTCCCTTGCATTTCCTTAAAAAGTTGGCAGAGTTCACTCACGCTGTCAGCGCGAGGATCCTCCAGATTTGGAGGAAAGGGATGTGGATTCAAACAGTGCGCTGTGCACTGAATGACAAGACCGTTGTTTCTTTGGCTTTCGGGGAGAGGGGGTGGGAAAGCAGCTGAAATGACTGAACCAAGGGCATTTGATCCATTTACCAGCCTCGCTCTAGGTCCTTAAAGAGCGAGGCTGAGGTTTGCAAAATGCAAGAAACATGTCAATGGAAATATGCAACCAGGAGGTTGCGGTCCCCACGCGAGCGCGCCTTGCTCCAGCGGATCGATACTCTGCAAACTGCAGCTAGCCTAGTCAAACATTGCCAGCGCCAGTTCGAGTTTACCTCTCTCCCCTGCCTCCTGGGGGCCGAGCCCCGGGCACGGCGGAGGTCCCCGCCACCAGCCCCTCGCAGCGACGCACACGCCAGCTGCGCTCCGCTCTCAGACACAAAGTAGGAGGCAATTAAAATAATTTAAAGCTTCCTGTCTGCTAGATCCTCCGGAGTCCTGAGAGATGAGCAACGGTCTTGCCCCTTCAGGAGAAATTCCCTTCCCTACAAGCCCACCCGGCCCCGCACCCCCATGCGGGGAAAGGGTGGGGAGGCGGGACAAGTTGCACTGAACTTTCGGAGGTGTGCAAGCCCCGGGAAACACCCCCCCCCCCCCAGTGCGGGCTGAGCGCCCTCCCACACCTCCCCACCACTCACCCCCTCGCATTGAGGGAGCCAGTTTGGTTTCACACACACCCCACCCCAGAAGCAGCTGCGTCCCCCGTTCCAAAGCCAAACTTGTCCCTGCTGCATCCCCTTCCCTCCCCCGCGCAGCATCTAGCCCCACGCCGACCTCCTCACCCCTCCAGCTGAAGCTGGGACCCAAGAGCTGAGGGGACAGCAAGCCCCGAGGCAAAACTGTGCTGCTCCCCCTCCCACCCGCAACCAGCCGAGTTAAAACGGTTCTGTGAGAGCACCTACCCGGTCTCCTTAATCTCCTCTCGGCGTGGGATGCTAAGTGACACCGGGCTGGGGGGGAAGGGGAGAGGGCACGGGAGGTGGGAATTGGGCTGAGCTCTTCCCTTTGCTCTCTGCGTGTGTCTCTCTCAAGGACGAGGTGAAATCCCTGTGCTGGTCATGAGGCGGCTTCAGAGACAAACACCACAATGCGAGTGCAAATAACAAAAGGAAAAGAGAAGGGGGGGGGGAGAGAAGCTCGCTGGGCGATCTCCAACCCCCCTGAAAACGGGAGGGAGCGAGAAGAGGGGGCGGCCAGTGGCGAGTCCCCTCTCTCACTTCGGCGGTCTTCTGATCTGTCTGAAACAAACCCTGCCCTCCTTTCTGAAGCGCCCCCCCCCCGCCCGCTCCTAGTCCAGCCAGACACAGAGTGGAATTTGCTTTCGTTCCTGCCGCTGCAGCTGAGTGTCTCGATTGTAAATAACACGCTGATTGCTGACACCGGGCAAGGATTTAAACACACACACACACACACATCCGCCCACCGCTTCCAGGAGCGCTACAAATATGCAAAGGGGCTGGGAGGGATTATTCCCCCCCACCCCCTTGGTAACTTCTTCCCATTGCAGAAAGGGCGGCCTGATTCCCTGGGAAACGATTACCTGAGCCCCGTCCAGCAGGGGAGTCCGCGCCACGCTCTCTGTTTGCTCGGAGTCAACATCCGAGAGTTACCGTGGGGGTGCCTGGGCGGGTGTCTCCAAAGGAACCTCTTTTGTCATGCAAGCAACTGTCAGGCCGGTGCAAAAGGCACACACCACGCTCACACGCACCCAGGGAGGCTGGGGAGATCGCGGCAGCCAGCCCCAGGAGCCTGTGCCCTGAGCTTCTTCTCCTAATCCTCGAGCGCCTTGCCTGGACGGAGCCCCTATTTTTGGAAGCTGGCTCACACAATGTATATGAAAAAAAGGGAAGTAGTTTGGGGCGCTTTTATGGTTCTCGCCCCGCTCCACAGCGGAGGAGAAATCAGAGCGAAACGCAGAGGCGACGGGGGATCGGAGCTGAACGACAGTCACACGCTCTAGCCAACGTGGTGGCTTCCAAACAACAATCCTCAGCCACAGTCCCTGCTAATCGCTTAGTTCCTGCTTTCCCCGTTTCCCGGAGGGGGGGGGAGAGAAGAAACCCCCCCGCGCTTTCCACCGGTACTCGGAGAAGTCCTCCACAAAGTTACATCATCAACCAACAGCCCTTCGGAAATGCAGAGCACACACGAGCGGATTAAAAACTAGGCTGAGGCGACAGCACAGCCGAAACCCACTAGCTAGGTCCAGCTCTCTCTCTCTCTTCTAGCCTTACTTTCATTTACTTAAAACAGCTGCGGGTTGGGGGGGGGGGGGGTGCGCGCACAGCAATCAATCAATCACACAGGAAGAACTGGGGAGAGCCACTCAACTATTACCTCTCCCTAAAACTACATAGGAAGGGGGAAGGGCCAGGAGTTATGGGTCGGAAGGGGGGAAAGAAATAAAAGCTTTGATCCACGACACGCCCCTGGGTTTGAATGCTCTCTCTTCCTTATTTTTGTCATTTTTCTTCAGAAGCTCATCAATTGACTGCAGCCATGTCTCCAGGCATTCCCAGCATTTCCCAGAGTGCAACATCACCAACAGGAGATCAATGACCACATACTGTTTACTCTTAATACCAGCAAGACTACAGCAGAAATTGGATGATAGTTTCCGGGTGCTTTCCTTTTCACTTGAGGGGTAAGGGAGAAAGAAGCTTGAGGAGATAGGGTTTGTGTGTTTGCATGACTCCTTTTGTCTTCAGTCATTTTCACTGTATTCAAAACAGTAAATTGTAGGCAAATAGACTTCCTGATCCCATGCAGCACACAAATACACACCCACTCACAAGCATTCACGTGGAAAAAAGTCATATCTTTATTTCTGTAGCCTGGAGCTACAGGGGGGAGGGAATCTGATTTCTTTATTAATGATGTTTGCACTTTTTTGATAGGGGAATGTTATAGGATCTCTTGCAAGAATCTTATTTTTAATTAACTACTTAGTATACATGCTTTTATAAACTGGATTAACAGGTTCAGCATGATTTTAGATTGATCTGCAAGCAGAGTGGAAAATGAAGAACTATTGTGAGCCAAATTGTTAAAGGAAATTGGTTATTGTTCATCTCCACAGAGAGAAGACTTATCTTCTACAAATATTTGATACTGGGCCCAGTCCAATAATTAACAGACCAATCAAACAATTTCACTATTTCCAGGGACTTTAAAAGCATCATCTGGAGTTCAGAAGCATTACAATCATTTTTGTCTGCTTTGATGCATTATTGTATGTGATCTTTTCAATCTGTATCCTCCCAAATGATTTTACACTGATGCAGTAACAGTTAGTGTCCTTTTGCATGGATAATATCCACAACTGCAAATTCACTAAAGCTTCAACTCTCTGCAGAAGAAAAAAAAATAAAGGATGATACTATCTAACTCAGATTCCAGAGAGCTTCCTTGTCCTTCCCTCCCCCCTCAGTACCTATAAGGCAATAATTCCTAGTAAGGGAAGACCTAAAACACCATTACTGCCCTGCACCTTGTGTAATCATACCACTGCAAAATGGGTGTAAAATACTTCCTTCCGTAACAGGATGGCAGCATTTTACAACCACTTTGCAATGATGCTAATTAACCACACATGGTGCAGGACAATGGTGAACTGGATCTAGCCACAAAATCCATTAGTTGTAATCAATTGTCATTAAGTAGCGCTGGGAAAATTTTTCATCCAAACTTTTTTCCTTTTTTTTGGTGTCAAAAAAATGAAAATTCAGCAACAAATATTTTGTGAATGTGCCAGTTCCTCCAAAATAACTGTCTGGGGGGGGACGACGACCCAAAACAATACCTCAACTCAAAACATTGTTTACAGCATTTTTAACACCAGTTTAATTTTTCATTCAAAATTACTCATTTCAAAATTTACTTCAATTTTATTTAATATTTTTGTTAATTATGCAATGCACATTGAGCATTTTATATCAGGTTGAATTAAACATTTAATTCAACCCAAAATAAATTGTTCCACCTTTTTGATTTGCCAAAATTTTGAAAAAGTCGTCAGGTAGGCCTGAAAATTTTTTCCCTGAGTATTTCTGGAATTGCCAGTTAACTTAAAAACAAAATCAGGTATATGCACAGCTTCAGGCATGGGTAATGAGCACTTGGTCATGCTTCTTCCTGTTAGTTGAAATGTGTCTAGAGAGTGATGCCCAGTCCTCTCAGATCTCCGCTCTGCTCTGCTCTTGTTAGCCCCTTGCACATTTCCATCAAGCACCACCTTTCCCTTTCTGGTAATGACTGACTGGGCAGACCCCTTAAGCCTCCAGTTAAATGCAAGAAAGCAAGTAGGCTGGTGAAGACCAAGATTATAGGGAGCATGAGGGAGGAGAAATGAAGTAGCTTAATGCATTTTATTTAGGATCCAAAGCACAGTGGGTGTGAAGATTTTATTTTATTCCCCAGGATCTGTATTTTTCTATTTTTATAATAGTCTGAAGATGTTCAATGACAAAGAAAGTTGTAAGGACTCCCACTGGCCTGATGCTAGATCCTTTCTTAAATAATGAGGTCTTTTGTCTTGCAAGCCTCTGTCCCCATATTTCCCAGCAGTTTTAAAAACTAGTAATGTCTTTATAAGCACCAATGATCTGCTTTTTATGTGGGGTGTTTTCTTTAACTTTTTAACAAAATGTTACCATTCCCCCACTGGGTCCTTTCAAAATGTTTGGCCGGGAAAATGTTTTTTATTAGAACATAAAGCTATGCCCTCATTTCCCTCCCTTCCCAAATGTTTATAGCTATCTGATGTTAGAATGTATAGTAGTTTGCTAGCTAGTACATCTGGGAGAGGGTTTTCCATAACTTTCTTCCCTGGATCATCCCCCAAAAGCGCCAAAGATCATTTTCATTTTGCCATTACTGAAGGTTAGAAAAACAGTATAGAAAGGCTAAGCATACCAGATTTTGTTCTTAATATTACATTTGTAAATCTTGATTAGATTTCAGTTCTGCAAACCCAAAAAAGGGGTGCTTTGAAGCTGAATTCTGTTTTTTTAAATCATTTAAATTTAGGGTCTTTGGATAAAAGATGTCAACCTATCGCTAACAAGCCCTATTTCATTCAGATGCCCAAAACTTAGAAACAGGAGGGTTGAATATGAGATCCATCTTTTAGCCCTGGTTCTGCAAGGAGAACCCACGTGGGCAAACCTCCGTGCCTGCATAGATTTCAACAGCCTGCAGGCTGCTTTTTTGCAGAATTGGGGCCATGGAGACAAAACACGCACTTTACCAAAGTGCTACCCTGCATGCAAATTAGCTACCAATATGCTTTCCCTTTCCAACCCTAATACTAATTCTCTAATACTTTGTACTGCTATCTCTATCTGACCACAGTGGGTGTGAAATGCTGTCAGACTTATATAATTGTGTTTTATATTCACTTTGACTGCCATGGAGAATCAGGCCCAGGTACTCTAAAATGGCATCTCGTAGGTGCCTGTGAAGCATACACCACTCTTATTACTTTAAAAGTCATATACGATGCAAGACACTGAGAATTTACAAGCCTCCTTACTGGTATCAGAGTTTACCAGCACTCAGGCTCCTGTGTGAGAGTCCACTAGTTAACTGAACAGTCCTACCTGTTCTCAAACTGTCCTGTTGTCATCCTTGTCTTTATGTATTGAGCCTTCACCTGCTTTTCCACCTTAAAATTGCCTCATTATATTTGCAGTGATTCCTGTGAAAAGAAAAAAACTTGAACTTACAATAGGTCTCTGTGTAGACCCAGTCCTATCCCATCCCCCTCCACAAAGCCAGTACAGACTCCTAGCTACAATATGTCTAGCAGACTTCTGAGTAATTCTCCAAATAAAGCCATACTGAACATCCCGATTCATTAAATGATGCTATTGTTTGTCCCTTGTATAGGACCCTCTGTTTATCCATGCAGCTTCTTTTCAGATGCTCGCCCTCAGACTAAACATCCATGAGATAATATGAATTTCAGCAGAAAACCTGAAAAGGAGACTTACATTTAGTTTAGTTACCAATTCAGGATTTGTTAAATACAGAAAAGTATGTGTGTTTTTTAAGGTGGGGAGATGGAAACAAAAACCCAATGTGTCTAGACTGGCATGATTTTCCAGAAATGCTTTTAACAGAAAAGTTTTCCGTTAAAAGCATTTTCGGAACAGAGCGTCTAGATTGGCACGGACGCTTTTCCACAAAAGCACTTTTTTGCGGAAAAGCGCCCGCGCTAATCTAGACGCCCTTTCAAGAAAAAGCCCCGATCGCCATTTTCGTGATCGGGCTTTTTATGAAAACAAATCTCAGCGGTCTACACTGGCCCTTTTGCGCAAAGTTTTGCGCAAAGGGACTTTTGCCCGAACAGGAGCAGCATAGTATTTCACAAAAGCACTGATTTCTTACAGTAGGAAGTCAGTGCTTTGCAGAAATTCAAGCGGCCAGTGTAGACAGCTGGCAAGTTTTTCCGCAAAAGCAGCTGATTTTGCGGAAAAACTTGCCAGTCTAGACACAGCCAATGAGGAGAAATAGAAATGTTAATTTAAAAATAATCAATGAAAAGATGTTTTACAGAATTTGGGTAGCCAAGAGATCATAGTTTCAACTTTTCCCCATAGGTACAAGAATTTTTTAAATCAATTAGATAGCTAAAAGCAAAGCAGTCTGCTCTTCAGGTATGTCTAGACTACACGCTTCTTTCGAAAGAAGCTTTTTTGAAATAATCTTTCGAAAAAGCTTCTTTTGAAAGAGATTGTCTAGACAGCCACAACTTTTTTCACAAAAGCAATCCGCTTTTTCGAAAGAGAGCACCCAGGCAATCTGGATGCTCTCTTTTGAAAAAGCCCTATTTGCGTTCAAGAATGTCTTTTTTCGAAAGAGCTCTTTCAAAAATAGGCGTTCTTCCTCATAAAATGAGGTTTACCGCTGTCAAAAAAACTGCCGCGTTCTTTCAATTTAATTTCTAAAGAACACGGTGGTAGTCTAGATGCAAGTGAAGTTTTTTTGGAAAAAGGCCACTTTACAGGGTTTTTTGGGGTTTTTTTAGTCTAGACACAGCCTTCCTTGTCAATGCTAAGTGAAAAGGAAAGTAAATATTTTAACTGGTGATAAGTTCAATTTTAAAATCCTTCTGTTTTAATAGTTCAGTGAGGCACAACATCCTGCAACCAGTGGAGGCCCCAATCCACTCACACACCTGCTTAACTTTATTACCATGAGTAACCACACTGATGTCAATAAGACTACTCATGTGCATAAAATTAAGCAAATACATACGTGATCAAGATACACAGTTGAAAGAAAAATGACTTGTGGACAGCTTTCAGTAAACCACTTTCTCCCCCTAGCATTTAATTCACTGCATTGGGTGCACTGGGGGGGGAAGGGTAGCTCAGTGGTTTGAGCAGTGCCCTACTAAACCCAGGGTTGTGAGCTCAGTCTTTGAGGGGGCCATTTAGGGATCTAGGGCAAATGTGTCAGGGATAGTACTTGGTCCTGCTGTGAAGGCAGGGGGCTGGACTCAATCCCTTCCAGCTCTATGAGATAGGTATATCTCCATATATTGATTTATTTAGATAGGGTGGCTACAGAGCTTCCACTTCATAACTTGTGGTCAACCCTGTACATACTACCCCTTGGACTCAAGTCCTGAATTCTCATGTCCTCTCACTATTGCAAAATTAGATTGTAGTAGGGTTTTAAAACCCTTTAAGTCTTTTCCCAAACTGAATACTGGCTGAGAGTTGCAATAAACTAAAATGCCTAATATTACATTTTCAACTTCTACACCTTTTAACCCAACTGTGCCTCCAGGACACTGTGAGGAATGGACAAAAAGGAAAAATCTGCCAGTTTTGGCCCAGTAGGAAACTTTCCTTCCTGATCCCAAAATAGGCAGGCAGGCAGGCAGACTTGCAGTACCCTAAAACATAGTTCCTATCCTGAATTACAAGAAGGGAGGTTGGGGAGGGAAAGATAATCCCAAAAGCTTGGAAATAAATTTAAGAGCATAGGGCAAATCAGTACCCAGCTTCTGCTGTCTGTCCAATTATCATTGAAGAGTCTGTGCTGGATGAAAGGCAGCCCTGCTCTGCAGTCTAAGGCATGAACTCTCCCTCTCTTCTCTCTTCTGTCTGTTCCAGTAACAGTCTGATCAATATCCCCACCTGGTGGTGATGGTGCAGTGGAGGCATTTGCAGGATCAGGTTCTATTGTTTGGTGTTTAGTTAAGTAAAAAGATTCATTGACCTCAACTAAGGACTACAACCTAAAGTTTCAGAAGTGACTGGTGATTTTGGCTGTCTGGTGTGGCTGCCCAATTTGAGGGGAGTTGGTTTTCAGAGAGCAAAGGCTCAGCACTTTTGAAAAGCAAGCTCCTTTAAATGGACTTAGATTGGGCATTGAAACAAATGGAGACCTCCAAAAGCATTAGCGACTTCTGAAAATGTAAGCCTCCTCCTTCCTGTAAGCACTGGCAGCATTGAGTGCTTAGTGTGTTATCAGTAACACAGGTGAAATCATTTTATTTTATTTTTTACCAGTCATCTCCCCAGTGTCCATCTGAAGCAAAAAGAAGGGGGGGGGGGGGAAGGATCATGTAAATGACTGAAAATGTGACTCCACTGCTCTTCATTACTGGAACAGTTTCTCATTCTGGATATAAATCCATTTTTGTAACAAGGGACCATAGTTTTACTAGGAAGGTGCACTCATGTGAAATCAGAACTACACAGAACTAAAGCATTTACATGGCGGACTTTTAAAGAGTTATTCGTAGCATGCTTCACATACCAGCAACCAAGCATTATGCAATGTACTGAACAATAACAAGAGAGAAAGAGAGCCAAACAAATCAAATGCAAAAATCAAAGATATTCTGTATTTTAGCTAAATTTTCTTTGTTAACTTACTTCAGTTTGAAAATAAGAATGCATACAATTTTGAGTAAAGCACTTCCTTTTATGAAAAGCCGTTTTCTCTCAGTCTTATCTTTCATAGAGCTGTACAAGTTCTAATGTCAGTTCTAAATTGCTATCATAAACACAAAGAGCAGAGTATGTTTACATACAAATAAAAAAAAACCACCATCTCATTGCAGCAGGGCAATCACTGATAAAGTCACTGATATAAAATTGGCTGCGGAGTTCTTTTCCAAAATAATTGTTGGGTTGGGGGGGGGGGGGGGAGAACACATTAAATTGAGCCTACCCGTAGCCTATAGATTTCTAGGGAAAAGGCTGGATCTCTGCATGTCTACAGCTCTGCTTTGTGTGTTAGATTGTGGTGTGTACTTTTTTTCAATATTTGCATAATGTAGGGTGCCCTACAGTAATTGACATTATAAAAATATTTATCAGTATAATCAGGCCCACCCACCTATACTTTTTAAAATTTGTTACATCAATCCCAGAAAATGTTCCATTCAAATAAGCTTATTAATAACTGAAACACTGATCTTCCACTGCCTAACACTGTTCAGTCATTTACAATTGCAGAGGGGATGACGTGGGCAAAAGGCTGTATTTTCAATTGCTAGCATTTCACACTTTTTGTACACTATGTAAACAAACAAAAGGAAGTTTTTCTTCACTCAGCACACTGTCAACCTGTGGAACTCCTTGCCAGAGGATGTGGTCAAGGCTAGAACTTTAACAGGGTTCAAAAAAGAACTAGATAAATACATGGAGGTTAGGTCCATCAATGACTATTAGCCAGGATGGGTAGGAATGGTGTCCCTAGCCTCTGTTTCTCTAGAAGTGGGAGACGGGAGGGATCACATGAGGATTACCTGTTCTGATCCCTCCCTCTGGGGCATCTGGTATTGGCCACTGTCGGCAGACAGAATATTGGGCTAGTGGACCTTTGGTCTGACCCAGTATGTCTGTTCTTATGGACAATTACACCAAGGGTGAGAAAGTGCAGAATCAGACTCCAAGGCTATGTCTACACAACAAGATTTTGCACAAAAACTGGTGGAGCATCCATACCTCAAGTGTTTTTGTGCAAAAAAAAAAATAAAAAATAAAAAAATTAAAAATACAGTAAATCAACAGGACAGAGGGCTTTTGCTGGTAGAGTTATTCCTCTCCCCAGGAGGAAAAAAACTCCTTTTTGCGCTACAGCTCTTGTGCAAAAGGCATGTGTGGACACTCCACAGGGGTTTCTTGCACAAAAAGAGCCTATCAGAAAAAGCACAGGTGCTCTGATGGCCATTCCGTTAATGGCCATCAGAGCTTTCTTGCACAAGAGCATCCATGCAGTGTAGACTCTCTCTTGCGCAAAAGCACATCGATTTTGCAATGTGCTATTTAGGTGTGGATGCGCTTTTGCGCAAGAAGTTTCTTGCGGAAGATCTCTTCCGCAAAAAGCTTCTTGCACAAAAACCCTGTAGTGTAGACAAAGCCCAAGGTTTTACCATGCTGGATCTTCCCATCGGTGCTTCGAGTACTTTAACTCACAGTTGAATGCTCCAAAATGAACCTAGCTACATGTGCAATACTGTGGAGATTCCTTCCCGAATCACGTAGTAGTCAGGCTGCATCCTGAAGATGAGTTTTGATTCCTTTTATCTTAGCTTGCCTTGTCAAGTGTCATCAATAGTCATACGTTTATCCAGCCCTCCTTAAAATTTCAGTGACACTGTTTGACTGGTTGTGAAACAGGAAGTAACACACACCATAAGAAATACTTATAACAATAGTGAAAAAAAAAATACTTTCTTAAAGCTAGATCATATCACAAAACCATATTCAAATGATCAGGGCTCGCCGAACCACGGCAAGCCCTGCTCGCCAGCCGCGCTGTCTGGCGATCTGCGCATACGCAGATCGCCCGAACCCGGCTCTTCCCGGGTTACAATCTACTTGCCACGGGCGAGTAGATTGTATAATTTGTCGAGCCCTGCAAATGATAATATTTCATAAGGACATAGGATAGCAGGTAATTGGTGACAAGTTAGTTGACACAAATGCTACTGCACACTAGAAAATCCAATTAGTTTTCCAGTTTCCAATGAGTTTTCCAGTTTGACATATTGAACAATAGCCAATACAGAAAATCAAACTGTAACAAGTTAAGTCAATGAATCTAAATCTTTGTCTAAAATGCATAAGCACTCCTTCACAGACAGCTTTAAAAACAAAAAAGTATTTTTAGGGCACATTTGTGAAAAATACATGCCGAGGTTGTCAAATAAGTGACCTGATTTTTCAAAAGTGCTGAGTACCCAGCAGATGTCCCTTGAACTCAGAAACACTTATCTGAGCAGGAAAATATGGTCTTAGGAGCCAAACTTCAGCTACTAAAGTTTAAAAAAAAAAAAAAAAAAAAAAACCATCATCTGTGACTGATCTTGTTACCTATTATGTACAATATCAGAAATTGATGCTATCATATTTAAAATAAAAAAATTGTGATGTCATCCATGAACTCTCCTCCCCCATTTTTCATAATAAACTGCAAATGTTTTCAGAAAGAGCAACCACTCCACCACCAGTATCCTTTTATCAATTCCAAACTTTAGGCTTCACTCTAAATTTAACCCAGGTATGTTTGCAAGAGCGGGGAACAACTCTTGAACAGATCTCTTTATTCCTCTGCTTTAAGGGCCTATTTTCTTTTTCCTGGGTCTAAAGCCATTGTCTGTGTTGCCATAGTATGTGTGGCAAGCAGGGCTGGCCCGAGCCCTTTTGGCGCCCCAGGCCTGGGCGCGCGGCACTGCCCCTGGACGCCCAGCGCATGCGCAGCCCCGCCTGCAGGGCACGGGCCCGCCCCCCCCAAGGAGTGCGGCGCATGTGCAGCCCAGCCACAGCCTCTGGCGCGCAGCCTGGTGCCTGCCCCTGGGGCGCATGGCGCATGCACTGCCCAGCCCAGCCCAGCGACCGCTGCTGGCACGCGCACTGGGCTGTGCAGGGCCCCACGGCCGTGGGGGGAAGGGCTCTGCTGGCCGGTGCTGTGGGCACAGCACCGCACACGGCGCCTGATGGCAGCTGTAAGGGACGCCACGTGCCCCTTTCAGCTGCCATCAGGCACCCCCCATTGGTTGGCACCCCGGGCAGCTGCCCGGCTCACCCATGCCTCAGTCCGGCCCTGGTGGCAAGGTTAGTGCCACTCCTGGGTCCCTGACCCCTGTTCTGTCCACTATCCCACAGTTTTAGGGATGCAGCATGATGCTCACTTGCAGAGTTTTTAGCACTTGACCTTCCTGGCCCTCAACATAAAGAATAGAGTATTGGGCTAAAGCCCTGGGCCAGTCACAGCTGAGTATTAAGTCCTCCTCTAGCCCTGTGGGGATAGGGAGCCTTTCAACACTCCCTGCTCAAGGCCCTCACCTCCCCCTGCAGCCTTTAGCAAGGCTGGTGGTTCCTCCTGTTCCATTCCTCTGACTCTCCTGATCACCTGGTTGTTTGCACCTCTCCACACTCCTCCTCAACTCTCTACCCTCCCTCCCCCTTCTTGCTCGCTCCCCTAGGGAAGGCTTTTAAAGAGGCCTTGTGGCAGCCTGATTCAGCTCACCTGGCCCTTAATTAATTTGCAGCTGCCCTGTCTCAGCTGCCCCTTTCCCCTTTTAACAAGCCTTTTAACCTTCCCTATCATGTATGCTATAGGAAGGGAGGAGAAGATCCAGAATGACTAAATATCAGGGGCTGGCACAGCAGTTGGAATAATGGTCACGTCCCTTGACAGTGTTCCAGTGCAGAGATGTCTTGAGGTTTACACATCTTCTGTCACCAGTTAGGTCATAGTGCAGAACAACCTAAGATGACAAGATAAGCCATAAGGAAGAAACCAGGATAGGAACTAGCGAAGATTCGTTAAGAAATTATTATGAATGAAGAATATTGTTCAAATCAAAGGAATTCTAATACAATTGGCTTATATTTGGTCAGTATTTGGTCCTGCCATGAGGGCAGGGGACTGGACTCGATGACCTCTCGAGGTCCCTTCCAGTCCTAGTATTCTATGATTCTATGATTCTATATTAGGAGGACATCATAGACTGTGGGGATACTGCAGTGATTGGACTAGCTGAAAGGTTAAAAAAATCTGGCAAAAAACCAAAGGCTTATCATACATATTTTTTACACAGTACAAATTCTGCAGTGTCTAGGTGAGCAAATAAAACAATTTCCATTCCACTCATCTCTTGAGTAGGAAGCAGAGCTGGTGTCTGTAAGGCCTGATTTAGTATTAATAGACTGACACTCTAGACACAGAAGTTGGCAAGTGACTTTGTTATGGACTTTCCACCATTACTATAATGCTCCTGAAGTCAGGCCCCCTCAGGCTGTGTCTACACTGCCGGGTTTTTTCCGGCAGAAGATATGCAAATCACACTCTCATTTGCATATCTTCTGCCTATCCTTTTTTGCGGAAGAGGTTTTGCTGATAAAAAGCCCCGTGTAGACGGGGCCATTTGTTGGGAAAAAACCCTTTTTTGCAAGATCCCTTCAAAAAATGAGGTTTACAGGATCTTGCGAAATAGAGTTTTTTTCCAACAAATGGCCCCATCTACATGGGGCTTTTTATCGGCAAAACCTCTTCCGCAAAAAGGATCAGCGGAAGAGATGCAAATGAGAGTGCGATTTGCATCTCTTCTGCCGAAAATAAACGGCAGTGCAGACATAGCCTCAGAGCCCAGCCACCAGTGTTTGGAGTAAGTGTCCATGTCTCCCAAATTCATAGTTATGCTTTAGTGGTCATTCATGGTTTTAATTCTTCTTTCCTAAGGTGGCCCTAGCTTTCATGAGACTGAATAATTATCATCAGTGGGGCAGATTTTCATAGGCAAAAATAACAGACGGGTGCCCAACTCCCTATGAAAGTCAGCATCAGAGCATTCATTGGATGAAAAACCTAAGAGCAAATGCACAGGGCAATAAGAGAATGCATGAAGGGGGACCCTGGCACCTTGAGTCTGGGCATTATTCATAAAAGAGGAGCTTTTGAAAGGCACAAATGGCAGCCAGGCACCTATCTGCCAATTGTGTCTTTGAAAAGGCCCCATTTAATGAAGAATGAAAATAGTATTAACTAATAGTCACTACTTGGTTCCTCCCCCACGAATGATACATGTCTCTTAGCTGCTGCCTCCTATGAACGCTTGGTCCGGCACTCTTCTGCTTGACCTTCTCCCATTACGGCTGCCTACAAACACAGTCATTGAATGGTGGGACTGATATTGAAAACAAGTCACCCGTCCTGCTCGTCACCTCATACAGCCAGCTCACTGGTGAGTAGCGGGAGTACAGTCTCTGTGCCGACAATGCTCCACAGACAGAGGAGTCTATCTTACCTCAAGGGTGCAGCCTGGAACCCACTCACTTCATGCATTAGCATCCATAAAAACTGAATCTAGAGGAGCAGTGAATGATGCCAAAGGGGCTCTGTATTCATGGAGGAGAAATGGCAAATGGTGCTACCCTGGACTTCCTCTAGTGTTGTGTCAGTTAAAATCTCTCGGAGGGAAGGGGAGAGGGGAGGGAGTCTTTATATATACTTTCCACTAATGGTGGGAGTTCTTAGATGGAATCTATGGTGGCTAAGGACACACGGATCACAGTCCAACTTGCACTGCTACATTCTTAATCCATAATCCAACTCATGTATCACATGCTAAGGTCAAAAATTAGACACATGAGTTTCACATTTACATAGGAAAGGAGATAAACACACACTGTGGGATTGCACTCTCAACCACAAATGTATTTGACAAAAGCAAGTGAAATACCCCTCATTAGAAACATATATAGCAACTCCCAGGCAAGTCTATGTGTTCAGTAGAATTATTTTGATAGCATGATCTTTATGTACAATGTACACCTGCTAATAGTTGTGTGACGTTCATATGTACAGAAAGAGCATGCTTAGTAGAGAATATAGCAAGACTCTATTCACTGCAAAGAACATCACAGATTCCATCAATACTTTGCTATTTGCTATTGTAATCCCAGTTACAGTGTTAACAAAAAATAAAATAAAAGCTACTTCACTTCAAACAGGTTCTTCTGTTTATCACATAAATATATTACTGCGAATATGTATAAATATGTGGGCCCACTTCGCCAATCATTAATCAGGCAAAATTTCCGTTTGGCCCAGATAATCTTCCATAAGGAGGGAAGTAGGGAGGCAAAACACAAGACGAAATCTAGACCTTGCAGAGATCCATTTTCTCATTGTCCTGCTTGGATTTCAGAGGCTTGGCTTACTATGAAAAAGGACATGACGACCACTGTTAAATATGGCAAATCTCTAGGGGATTTTCAGGAAGGCAGGATCATGTGTCTGAAGAGGTTAGCTTCATAATCAGTCCTGTCCCCCTTTGCATCCACACTACCAGGGATCTTTCTTGGTGCCTCAGAGATGAGGGTTGGGGTCTACATGGCCTGGGCTTGTTTTTTCATTGCTAAATTTCCATTGGCTTGGATACTGAATGTTGTGTTTCCCCCAGTATGAACTCTTTCTGTGAGCACAGAGACCTCAGTATTCAGATCTAAGGAGAACAACCTGGCCTGTTGACTTCTCGAGGCATTCTGCCTGGGCAAAGGTTGAGACTCCCAAAGAAATAGACAGAGATAGGAGAGAGAGAGAGGGACACACATACGCACACACATATGGGTATGTTAATACCTTTGCAAGAACACATTAGTTATTTATATGGTTTCTTGGTCTGCTGGGAAAACTTGCTTGTAAATATTTATTCTTGTCTTTAGTGAAGATTTTTTTCCATGATGTTTTTGAGTCCTTTCTTCAAGCCTTTGTTCACTGTATGTGGAAGAATTCCAGGCAGCACAGAAGACAAACTAACAGTACAGTACTTCAGACACAAACACTTAAAAAAATATGGGGGTCTGACAAACTACGCTGGTACAATGAAGCTATTTCACCCCAGTCCACTCAAGAGAAGCTTTATATTTCAAAAGCAACACTACTATCTCCCTTTCATCCTCCACCCTCCCCTAGTACTCTGCCACAAGATGTAACCGAGAATCACCAACTATATAGCCATGGTGTTGGTATCCCTAAATTAATGGCTAGATTTAGGTATTTAAGGAACAGAGTCAAAAGCTCAAGAAATGACTCTGTATATGTGTAACATACTGGAATCTCCAGTACCCTTTTTCTATCTTAATAGAGAGCACTCTATGGTTACACAGGGTGACCACATGTCCCTATGGTGAACATGGGACACCTGATAAAATTGCTCAAATTCAGGCGAGTTCAATGGCAATCAGTCAGAATGCTGTGGTATCTCTCCTCCCCCATAAACATGCTGTAAAAACTCCCAGGCCCAGGCAGAGAAAGGGGGTCATGGAGGTCTGGACTAAGGGGGGAGGCAGCAGTGGTTCAGGCATAGGTGTAGTCAGGGTCAACTGGTGGAGAGGTGTTATGGGGGCCACCAGCCATGTGACTCCCCCAGCTTGGGGAAGGGCCAGGAGGTGAAGGTGGGGAGGAGCAACCAAAAATTATGACTCCAAATGGGGAAGGAGGAGCTCAGCTCAAAAAGTTTCAAAACAGCTGCTCGAGTAGCTCCGGGTGTAGGAAGAGGAGTGGCTAGGGGCTGTGTGTGGGCAAGTGAATAGCTCAGGAGGAAGGGGGTGTAACTAGGGGCTGTGCAGGTGTAGAATAGCCCAGGCAGTATGCTGCGGTAGCTAGGGGCTGTGTGCTGTGATGGAGTAGCCAGGGAAGGGCCATCTGTAGGGTGTAGCCTGGGGCAATCTCCCCTCAGTGTCCCAGGTGTGGGGCCCAGAGCAACTCCCCTGCTGCAGGCCTTGCTCTTGCTCCACCCCTTTCCGCCCTCTCCTGAACAACATGACCCAGGGGATTATGTGGTCTGGCACGGGGTGGCAACAGGGGTCCCTCCCCCAGCACTCTCCACTGCGGCAGGATCTGGAATGGCTTGCCAGCCTGCTCCACCCCACAGCACTGCCCTCCCAGCCTGCTGCATCTCGCTTCTTTGTGGAGGTGGGAAGCAGAGCACCGCTGGCCAGGGGAGATGGTCCCACTGCTGCAAGGAGTGTGCAGGGGGCAACCTCTGCCGCTACCATGCTCCAGGCATAGGACGGATGAGGTGGCTGCCGCGGGGCTCCCCAAAACATGAGCCTGGAGCAGCCACCCCAATTTGTCCTATGGCGTGGATGGCTCTGGTCTAGGGGCAGGCAGGGAGTAGCCAGGGGCTGTGTGTGAGCAGGTGCAGCGATGGGTAAGCTAAGTGCTGTGTGTGGCCAGGGAATAGCTCAGGGTGCCGGGAGGCTATAGCTAGGGGCTGTGTGTGAGCAGGGGCAGACAGGGCGGGGTAGCTAGAGGCTGGGTGTGGATAGGGTATAGCCCAGGGGACAGAGACGGGGTAACTAGAGGTGTCAGGGTATCAGGAGGGTTCCCCAGCAGCCTCTGTTTCTAGAGGGCTCTGCTGGGTCCCTCACTTACTGGCTGTGGGAGAAAAGGGGGTGGGGAGCTGAGGGGCAGCTTCAACCCTCTGCACCGGCAGCAGCAGGAGGAGAGGAAAGAACAGCCTGGCTACATGCGCCATGGCACCAGCCAGCTCTGTCTTCCCACCTCCAAACTGCCCAGGGGACAGGGAGAGAAAAGGGGCTGCTCTGCAATTCAAACTGAAGTTGGGGGGGTGGGCAACATTCCCAGCACCCCCCATCTCCTTCCATGGGCTCAGGGGCCTCTGCTGCATGGGGAGAACTAGGGATTCAGGATTCAGCCCTGCTACTCCCAGCTTAAGTTGTGGGGCAGGAGAAGGACTTTAGCCCCTCAGCTCCTGCTTTCACGCCTGTAGGGGTTGGCTTGGGGCTTCAGCCCTTGGGGGATCAGGGCGTCTGCCCGGGGTGGGGAAAGGAAACACTGAGGATTGGGGCTTCAGCCTGGGGGGTGCTGGGAATTCAGTGTGGAAAGGGTACCAGGGACAGAGATGTCAGTGCTGGGGATCGGGGCTTCAGCCCCACAGCCTAAAAGAGCTGGCAGACCCTCCCCATGAGATAACCTACTTTAGGGTGCACATGGGGAGGGTAGACACACACCCCTCACTAACCTCCACTGACCCTTGCCCCTCTATCACACACAGACTGCCTCTCCTCCTACTGGCTTCATGTCTTCTACCTCTGCGCCCTGCCTGAAAGCCACTGCTTGCCCACATTCACCTGCCAGTCACGATCAGGAAGCTGCTGCAGCTGCACTGACTGACCAGCAGGGAGAGCGTTGGAGCAGAACATATCGGATAATTTGCCAATTTTTTTTTTTTTAAAGATAGGACACCTGCTTTAAGAGGGCTTAAATAAGAGACTGCACCATTAAAAATGGAATGGTCACCCTATGGTTACAGATAAACAACCAAACAGACGTTTGTTTAATCAAATTGTTTTTGTAATGAGTTTGTAGCAGGTTTCTTTTTCTTTTCTGACGTATTTATGGCATGTGGAGCCATAACATGATAGCCTGACTCCAGACTACAGTGCTGGTTTTTTATATCTGTTTGTTGCAAAGGCAAATCACTCCATTAACATTTCCTTAAAACTACTGGTAACATCTTGCAACCAAACATATCCTTTGGAATAAGGTAACTGATTTACATTCATGGGGAACAACTGATCAAAGAACCTGTTCCCCACCTAACTCCCTCTAACCCCATGAACAACAACAACAACAACTAGATTGGGAATGAATGAACCTTTTGCTCTAATTTGAAACCCACTCAAACATGGTTGGTCTGAAAATTTGACTCCTTGGAAGTTGGCAGGTTTCTATTCTGCTTAGGAGAAATTGCAAGAGAGGTGGAGAGAGAGACTGGAGAGGGGAAAAACTTCATGGAAGAAAGAAAGTCTAATACAGAGAGATAATCTAAGAGGGAGCAGATAGGGAAAGATTTTAATAGGAAACTAAAGGCAGAATAGGTCCCATCTATAGGGCATCCTCTAGTCCAGCTCCACTTGTGGGAGGTTCTGTTTCTAATGTATAGGCACTGGCTCCATTTTAGCTAGAAAAACAACTATTTTAAATGTAAGCACTCTTGACGGGGATGGAGGTGAGGGGACTCTATAAAAAAAAAAGCCTAATTTTAGAAACATGCTTATGATCATATTTGTGTTGCTTTGCAGTCCGATTGAAGTAATGGGAGTCCATGTGTATATAGTTTTCCCTGCACACAGCCACAGCAATTGTGCTTAGGGTTACTAAGTATGGAAGTAGCTATGTACATGAGCAAGCCAAAGAGTCACAAAACATAGAACTCCACAAGGTGTACCTGTCACTAGCATGCAAATTACTCTCCATAATGTTGCTAAATAAGTGCCAGTAAGTATGCAGAGCTCCCCTCCCCCCCCCGCCCCAGTCTTATATGTGGAAATATTTTAAATGTGAAATAAACCAGAAAGTTTCTATAACCATTCAGTTCTTCTCTCAGGTGACTTTTACATGAATAGCTTCATTGACTGCAATGCAATTACTCCTGATTTCTCACCACTGTGAGAAAGAGAATCAGGCAAGTTGTGTGCATGTACACACACATACCCACCCACACAGAGAAGTGTATTTTACTGTGTCTCTCAAAGTAAATCCATGTGGTAAATAAAATAAATAAGCAAAGCATTGCAAGTCAGTATCAAATTATTAATAAAAGAAAACACTGTAGGTGGGACATGGATGGCAAATCTAACCTAACTATACACAGGGGATAGCTATGTTAGTCTGTTACTTTAAAAATGAGTAGTCCTATGATACCATAGGCTATGTCTACACAACAGTGTTATTTCGGAATAACTGTCGTTATTCATAAGAACATAAGAATGGCCATACTGGGTCAGACCAAAGGTCCATCCAGCCCAGTACCCTGTCTGCCGACAGTGGCCAATGCCAGGTGCCCCAGAGGGAGTGAATTGAACAGGTAATGATCAAGCGATCTCTCTCCTGCCATCCATCTCCACCCTCTGACAAACAAACAGAGGCTGAGGACACCATTCCTTACCCATACTGGCTAATAGCCATTTATGGACTTAACCTCCATGAATTTATCTAGTTCTCTTTTAAACCTTGTTATAGTCCTAGCTTTCACAGCCTCCTCAGGCAAGGAGTTCCACAGATGGACTATGCGATGTGTGAAGAAGAACTTCCTTTTATTTGTTTTAAACCTGCTGCCCATTAATTTCATTTGGTGACCCCTAGTTCTTATATTATGGGAACAAGTAAATAACTTTTCCTTATTCACTTTCTCCACACCACTCATGATTTTATATACCTCTATCATATCCCCCCTTAGTCTCCTCTTTTCCAAGCTGAAAAGTCCCAGTCTCTTTAATCTTTCTTCATATGGGACCTGTTCCAAACCCCTAATCATTTTAGTTGCCCTTCTCTGAACCTTTTCTAATGCCAGTATATCTTTTTTGAGATGAGGAGACCACATCTGTAAGCAATATTCCAGATGTGGGCGTACCATGGATTTATATAAGGGCAATAAGATATTCTCCATCTTACTTTCTATCCCTTTTTTAATGATTCCTAACATCCTGTTTGCTTTTTTGACTGCCGCTGCACACTGCGTGGATGTCTTGAGAGAACTAGCCACGATGACTCCAAGATCTCTTTCCTGATTAGTTGTAGCTAAATTAGCCCCCATCATATTATATGTATAATTGGGGTTATTTTTCCCAATGTGCATTACTTTACATTTATTCACATTAAATTTCATTTGCCATTTTGTTGCCCAGTCACTTAGTTTGGTGAGATCTTTTGAAGTTCTTCACAGTCTGCTTTGGTCTTAACTACCTTGAGCAGTTTAGTATCGTCTGCAGACCTTGCCACCTCACCGTTTACCCCTTTTTCCAGATCATTTATGAATATGTTGAATAGGATTTGTCCTAGGACTGATCCTTGGGGGACACCACTAGTTACCCCTCTCCATTCTGAAAATTTACCATTTATTCCTACCCTTTGTTTCCTGTCTTTTAACCAGTTCTCATTCCATGAAAGGATCTTCCCTCTTATCCCATGACAACTTAATTTACGTAAGAGCCTTTGGTGAAGGACCTTGTCAAAGGCTTTCTGGAAATCTAAGTACACTATATCTACTGGATCCCCCTTGTCCACATGTTTGTTGACCCCTTCAAAGAACTTTAATAGATTAGTAAGACATGATTTCCCTTTACAGAAAAAATTTGTTGACTTTTGCCAACAAATTATGTTCTTCTATGTGTCTGACAATTTTATTCTTTACTATTGTTTCAACTAATTTGCCCGGTACTGACGTTAGATTTACTGGTCTGTAATTGCCAGAATCGCCTCTAGAGCCCTTTTTAAATATTGGCGTTACATTAGCTATCTTCCAGCCGTTGGGTACAGAAGCTGATTTAAATGATAGGTTACAAACCATAGTTAATAGTTCCTCAATTTCACATTTGAATTCTTTCAGAACTCTTGGGTGAATGTCATCTGGTCCCGGTGACTTGTTACTGTTAAGTTTATCAATTAATTCCAAAACCTCCTCTAATGACACTTCAATGTGAGACAAGTCCTCAGATTTGTCACCCACAAAGGATGGGTCAGGTTTGGGAATCTCCCTAACATCCTCAGCCGTGAAGACTAAAGCAAAGAATTCATTTAGTTTCTCCGCAATGACTTTATTGTCTTTAAGTGCTCCTTTTGTATCTCGAACGTCCAGGGGCCCCACTGGTTGCTTAGCAGGCTTCCTGCTTCTGTTGTACTTAAAAAACATTTTGTTATTACCTTTGGAGTTTTTGGCTAGCTGTTCTTCAAACTCCTTTTTAGCTTTTCTTATTACATTTTTACACTTAATTTGGCAGTGTTTATGCTCCTTACTATTTACCTCACTATGATTTGACTTCCAATTTTTAAAAGATGTCTTTTTATCTCTCACTGCTTCTTTTACATGGTGGTTAAGCCACGGTGGCTCTTTTTTAGTTCTTCTATGTTTTTTAATTTGGGGTATACATTTAAGTTGGGCCTCTATTATGGTGTTTTTGAAAAGTGTCCATGCAGTTATTCTGAAATAACATAGTCCGCATCTATACAACAAGCAGTTATTTCAACATAACTGAAATAATGTCAAGTTTGAGGACTTCTTACTCCAACTCCCATAATCCTCATTTTACGAGGAGTAAGCAAAGTTGGAGGAAGAGTGCTCTACATCGGCCTTCCTGCTGTGTAGACAGCGCCAAAAGCCGAAATAAGCTATTTCGACTTAAGCTATGCAATTGACGTAGCTCAGGTTACGTAGCTTATTTCGGCTTTAGCCCTGCTGTGCAGATGTGTCCTTAGAGACTAACCAAAATATATAGAATCATGAGCTTTCATGAGTAAAACCCACTTCATCTGATGAATTGGAGTGGAAATAACAGAAACCAAGATTTTATTCTTATATATAATATATCAACAGCAGAAGTAGTACCTGTCAGTTGTAGGACCCATATGCAACTAACTAACTATAGATCATTCCATTGTTGGAGGTTTTAAAGAACAAGTTAGACAAACAGAAATGGTCTAGATAATACTTAGTTCTGCCTCAGTGCAGGGGCCTGAATGAGTTCTTCCTCTCCTATATTTCTATGATTCTATAGAGAGACATAAACAAGACAATAAAAGAGAAAGCGCGTTTGTAGCTAATATGGAGAAATGTTAGCAATTATTTTAGGCTACTTCTTTTTCCTGAGACACAGTTAGAGAACTGTAAAGTGGTTAAGTGTTCAACTAACATGTCTCTTCTAATTTCTCTGTAATTAATTGTTTTGAAACAGATATTAAGTGCTGGAGTACTACTTGTTTTGTTGTTGTCTCACTGTTACTTTTGCGTTAACCTATAATTTAAAAATGTAGTTACCATGCATCTCCCCTTCTTATCTTGGCATTTTATTTTTGCCTGCTCTGAAGAAAGAACACGTAACCCCCTCTAGTGGAAGAAGTCTAGAAATGTGACCTATAATGGGCAGATAGTGATGAGAGATGATGAGATGATGGAATCGCTGGGGTCTAAGTGGTTGACGAATTAAATTCCCTTGATCATGCATCGTTTCAAAGACATTATGTTGGGAAAGGTGCTATGCCGCTATGCGGCTTAGATTTCTTATTTCAGCATGCAGGCAAACACTTGTAATTTAACAGTGAAATGAAGGAAACAAGCTTCAGGCCAAGTATCCTGTTTCACTTTAACAAGAACAGAATGAGGCTGAACTCCCCCACTATGTTTCCTTTTAATAAATACCCACTTCTCATTAGAAAGTTCTTTCAAAAAGTGGTTGCTAGCACAATGTAAAAATATTTTAAAAATTCAACAGGTACATCCTACCTTAAAAATGAAAGTCACAAGAAAGATCTAATACCGTGTTCCTTCTGGTATACACTTTTTTCATTAATTTAAATAGATGGATTTATTTTCATATTTCTCTCCTCCACAGATGGAAATGGAGTGTAGTATGTTAGAGTTGTATTCTCATAGTGTGAGCGTAGGACTATGAGCTATTCTCCTGAGCTGTATGTCAGACTCTTTCTGTCCAAGTCCTTATATAAGACATTCAGCCTCTCCACCTCAGTTTCCCCTGCACAGTGGGGTAATGCTATTTTGTTTACTGAGGAAAAAATGAAGCATAGCCTGGGTAGTGAGTGCATTAGCTAGGACAGTGGTTCCCAATCTTTTTTATACTGGGGACCAGTAAACCCATTCACCAGCTTTTGGAAGACCGGTAACATCTATTTGCATATTTGCATATTCATTAAGCAAATGATGAATTTGCAAATAAATTGTGTCGCTGGCCCTACCTGTCCGGTGGGTTGTTCCGCACCTCCCCCCCTCCTGGCCCCAATATCGGCCAGCACAGGCTCCCCCGGCTGCATCCGGCGCCGGGCATTTTGCATCCATGCGCATGGTGTCTGGCCTTCTCCCTAGCTCCTAGTGCCCGTTGGATCTAGCCCCGCCACCCGGGAGCATGCCTGGCAGAGAAGCCGTGGCGATGGGCTCTCTCCCAAGAGGGCTGCGCCACTGCGCTCAGCAGTGCGGGGGTGCTGCTACCCCGTCACACAAATTAATAGGATTGTGTGCAATAATTTTTCTAAGGAGGACTGGTATTTTTTTCCTAAGGACCGGTACTTGGCCGTGAACCACACTTTGGGAAATGATGAGCTAGGAGGTTTATTATATATATAGGCAGGGCTCGCCGAGCCGCGGCGAGCCCCGCTTCGCCAGCCGCGCTGTCCGGCGATCTGCGCATGTGCAGATCGTTCTGCGCATGTGCAGATCGCCCGAACCCGGCTCTTCCGGGTTACAATCTACTCGCCACGGGCGAGTAGATTGTATTATTTGTTGAGCCCTGTATATATGTAATATATATATACATACCCTGTATGAAAGTCTATTCACACAGCAGGGACTAAAATCCGAGAATCATTGTCCCAACATACAATATAAACCTGGGATGATTCTTTCCTGGGCAGTGTCTTTGCTGGTGGAAAGTCAGAAAATGACATTCTACAAAGAAAGCTACTATCACATTAATTTGACACTTCCATGTCCAGTTGTATGCAGGAAGCAAGATTTTATAGACATTACCAAAGCTCTCTGCACCTCCAAAAGTCTACACTGTGAGTGAAGGTGCAAACTGGTTCTTCTCTTATCCAGACTGGTATTTGTCCACCAAAGGCTTAAATAGCCTTCCTTGAGGAGGTAGGGCCACACAGGGGATGGGAATTCCACAAGTGTGCACTATGGGCATTTTGTCCAACCGGTGTGGATAGATAAATCCTGGCAGAAGAAAAGGGGGTTTCCATCTCCACAGAGTTAAGAACCTGCTAGCACTACTACCTTCATAGCAGTATGGCTCCTTGAAGATTGGGAAAAAGGTATTGGATCTACAATACCGAGAGGATGATGCAAATACCAATGATTTGCACAAGGCTGGCCCATGAATTTGCAAGAAAGCAGCCATTTCCTTGTTTTTTTGCCCCTTCTGAGCTGCAGAACTACAATCTCACTGATCACCCATGAAAGGGCTTCTGCATGGCTAAGGGGACGTGGAGTATCCTTGTTTCATTTTACAGCAGTGGTCACCAACCAGTAGATCGGGAGCTACTGGTAGATCTTGGAGCCTCTGACAGGTGATCCTGACTGGTTTGGTGAAGAGGCTATCAAGTGTAGGCACTTCAGCTGCCCCTCCCCCTACTGCTGCGCACCTCCTGCCCTTTGCCTTGGAGCTGCCTCTCCCCACCCCTGGGAGCCTCCTGCGTGTTGTGCAGGGCAGGGCAGGGAGACGAGGGGCACTGATGTCAAGGTATCCTATCCCAGTCTGTATCCTATCTCCACAGAGCAGGGAGGGGGGCACAATAGGACTTGGGATGGAGTTTGCTGGCTGCTTTGGGAGTGGTGCAGGACCAGGGCAGGGGTGAGCCTGCCTTAGCCCCACTGCACCATCACCCAGGAGCCACCTGAGGTAAGCAGTGCCCAGCTGGAGCCCATGTCCTGAACCCCAAGTCATGAACCCCCTTCTGCACTCCAAGCCCCTGCTCTGTCCTCAAGCACCCCTGCAAACACCCTCCCAGAGTCTGTACCCAGAACCTCAACTGCCTGCCCTAAATTCAGCTCAGAGCTCCTCTCGCACTACAGATCCCTTAATCCAAGACCAGGGCCTGCACCCCAACTCTCTGCTACTGCCTGGTGAAAGTGAGGGAGAATGGGGGAGGAAGGGAGGGAGGATGGAGTGAGCAGAGGCGGGCCTCAGAGAAGGGGGCATAAAGGAGGCGGGACAAGGGTATTTGGATTGTACTTAAATTCAAAAAGTGATCTCATGCTTAAAAAGGTTGGAGACCACTATTTTACAGCATGCAAGCAGAGAAGGTAGATAAAAACATAGAATACTCTTCCAGAACATTGCAATGCAAACACTACTTTATTTTTAGAATTCAGAAGACCATCAACACTAGAGCCCCAAAATACAGACACACAAAGCAGGCTGCTCCCTAAAAGAGAGAGATGTACAACTCACCCTCTTTCTTTTAGGTTGGTTGTCTGCTGACTGACTGCTACTCAGTAATTGCATACTTTCCTACAGAGGTCCTAGACTGCAAGCTGGAGGAGAAAACCCCTGAGTATTAAAGCAATTAAAATACAGGTTTTTTTCCTACACAACATCCTCTTTTGTGTCTCTATTCTGCACATTTTGATCCTCTGAAGGAAAATGCTGGGAGTATTTGGGATTCTACTTTTCTTTAAAAACAAAAGCTATCCTCCTCTCCCTTCTTGGAAGATGACAATTTCTGGTTAATGTGGTATTTACATATATTTGCAATGCTATAATCTGCACTCAGTGTATAACTCTCAAAACCTTTCACAGCTTAGTAGAGTTTTCAAAGGCTATTTGCACTGACTTACAGGGCATAGTTATCTCAGTAAACGATATCCTTATTAGCGTCTCTCTCTCTTAACACACACAGAGTCTTTTCATTAAATGTTCGTATTTGCAGCTAATTTTCCAGCATTTGGGAAAATGCTATAAATTAGGAACAAGTGTTAAAAATTGAAGATGTTAGAAAGCATCAGATGAACATGAAAAGCCTCTTGTAATCAACACATTTGGCTAGGAAATACCCGTGATTGTTATGAATATAAATTAACATCTTAAAAGCCGGCTTTCAAAAAGAAAAGTATCATTTTATGTTTTAATATGTTGCAGTATGTTATCTACACTTCTGTAAAATGCCATAAAACACTGATATTTAACAGCACCTAATTTCAGGGACTTTACCTGCTCAGATATTTGCATGGGCTCCCTAATTTGCATGGCAAAATGTGCACTCTCTTTCAACACACAGCTAGTTAAGTGCTCATGGAAAGCTATGCCAGTATTCACCATATCCTTAAATGTGCTAAAGCTGGGATTTTCTAGGGATCCTATGAAATTGAATGGGATTTGGATCCTTACGTCCCTTTGAAAAGCCAAAACATAAATAAATACTCATGGCCATACAAAGTCTGCTTAGTAGTTAAAGAAGAACTGAAAATCTAGCTAAGAATCAGCAAAGAAATCCCTCAAATAAGAGTCTCTTGGGTTTCTTCCAACAGAAACATTGAAACCAGAAGTGGGAAGGGCCAAGCTATATCAGTGTTCCTGCTGCCCCTTCCCCTTCCCGGGAAAAGACTGATCATGTATGGAATTTGCCCACTTGATCCTATTGGAGGATCCCTATTTAATGGTGCAAGGAAGATGAAAACTGCAAGGTGCCTGCTTGTGTGTGACTGGAGAAATTCCTTCTCACACACACGTGGTAATCAATGGGGCACATGAGAAAAAGAATCCTTATGACTAAGTATTCAATCCTCTACATGCCCATGTATGATTCTGCTTATTCACAGGAGCAACCACTTTTGTACCCAGAAGTTTTTTTTAACATCGTCAGAGTCCCTACATTCATCATCATCAGCATCCCACTGTTCATTTTAACTAGATTTCCCTGGGATAGGGAAGCTTGGAAGTTTTAGCATGCTTTGCAAATAAATGTGCTGCTTTTAGCCTGGGAGTTTTATCTGAGTGCTTGCCATAGAAATATATCAGTGTATATGAGTGTAATGTTGGTTTATGGACATTTGTTACTGTTAGTAATCCATGCAAGTTTTCAGTCTGGCCAATGTGTCTTTCTAAGCAGATACAATGGTCAAAAGCATACCTGTTGGCTCCCTAGTTCTGGAACCACAATTAGTCATTCATATTCTGATTGCAATCTGTGACAAAGGATAATATGCCACTAGTATTTCGATGCATTGCCTACATTTAGAAATATGTATGGGTTAGCCTAGCCCACACAGTTTGTATGTGGTCTGAAAAATGGAGATATGGAAATGCAACGTGCAGAGTACTGGATTATCCACTGTTCTCGTGGCAGCTACTTTCTATAGCTATCCGTGAAGGCCTGTAATATCTGAAAGTGAGGAGGTGAAAGATACTTAATAGAGTTATCTGAGACAATTTGCAACAGTTAATAAAGATGACATATCTGAACAAACCTAGGTAGATACTACCTTTTCAAAGTCTCCATGTAGTTATTAGGTCATTGGTTGGTAGGTCTGGTACTGCAAAAATGTATGCAAAAAAATCACTGATTTATGCATATCTAGTCACTAAAACACATTTTTATAAACTCCAGTTACTGGACTATTCAAAAAGCTGAGATTACATGTCTGTGTGTTACATAAGAAGGATTCAGCCCTTGATTCTTTTCATGGTTGTTCATTTTTTTAAGTACAAACCCCCCAAAAAAGTCCAGAAAAGGAAGTAAAACTATTAATGAGAGGTTTCTTTCCTCACCTATTCACAGAAGTATCAACTCCATTAGTTAAATTCGCATTAAAATATTTATTCCTATTAAATACTTTGTCTATTTTGATTCTTCAGAGTGCCTTCGAACATTAACTGGCCTTTTCCATACTTAAATTTGTATGAATTTTTAGGACAGTGTGTCTTCAATGGCTAGGTTCACAGTGTTCCAAGGCTTATTAATATCAGTGGAATGTATTGTCTATTTACTTGCAGTTAAAAGAGGCTATAACTAGCAAGCTATAGCTGTAGCTAAATTGGGTGCTAAACAACCCAAAGTCTCTCTCTCTGTTAGTGATCACAATGTCACTATGATTTATTGTTAGCCATGATTCATTACATATGTAATGTATGTAACAGCTAAATACTATGTTTTTATGTGAGTAAGCACATATTTAAGTCACCACTAAGAAAATAGGGACAACATTGTGGCCTAAGACAAAACAATTGTGGTGGGTGAAATGCCAAACATACAGAAGATTGGTTTTGCGTATGTATATTTAACCCAGCCAAACTTTTGGACTTAGAAACCTCAGCAGACTTTCCCAAGTTCCTGGTACACTGTGAGACCTAACTTTCTCCCCCAACTTCTGAGATTTTTCAACTTCCGTTTTGTTAAAAGCCAAGAGATAGCAAAAGGTCCAAGATTTAAATTTAAAATGTGATATTTGAGTGTTATGGGATTGCTAATGAGACAAAAAATCTCTCTCTCTATCTATCTATCTATATATATATACACACACACATTCATACAGAGATTCAACCCTCAGCACCCTTGAGGTCTGACCATTGCTGAACCAGATAATTTGCTGGAACCCAGGAGGCCGATATTGTCTAGCAGCATTACCAACACTTCTATTAGTTACTGTGCTCTTAGAAGATATTTAGGAGTAAATTAGAGCTAGAGTAACAGCACAGAACACTGAGAGTCAGGACCAGTGGCTGTAAACAAACTTTATAGGACCATGAGAAACTTGGCCACACCCAAGTCCAGCTAACTAAAATCATGCTGGACCACAGATGTTGCTGGATCAGAGAGTGCCAGACTAGAGAGGTTCAATGGTAATTAGGTACCTAAAGATGCAGATAGGCACTTATGAAAATTCAACTAGATGACTAGGTTCCTGGTATGAATTAAGAGTTTATGAAAATCTAACCAAGCACCAATTGTCATTAGGAACCTAATTACTCCTAAAAATTTGGGTCTTAGTCATTACCACCATATGCTGGTTTGGTAACATTCAAACTGAAATAAGTAGGGGACTTCAACCCAACTCCTGAGGGAGACAGCTCTACATCACAAAACCACCCTCACCACCA
This sequence comes from Rafetus swinhoei, assembly GCA_019425775.1. Taxonomy (NCBI): domain Eukaryota; kingdom Metazoa; phylum Chordata; order Testudines; family Trionychidae; genus Rafetus; species Rafetus swinhoei. The sequence continues at coordinate 232,943,316 of CM033437.1, forward strand.
CAGCTGGCACTAGGTCAAACTGAAGGCGCATTAGTACAACACTGTGGGGAAACCTGTACTGCTGCTGTGGGCATTGAAGATTGCAGTCTTACAGGCTGCCTGTCCTATCTTTCACTGGCATTAGACTGCAGCGAAGTCTCAGATTGATACATATCTTATAAATGATGCAGTTAGGCAAACCTGCACAATTATACCAACACTGAATAAACGAAAGATATTGCAGGTGTTATGCATAACATGTGGAAGGGTAACTGCCAGAGTAGCCAAGAGCGGTAGTCATTGCCCTGCTAATGGCTGTTGTGTGTCCCTCTCCTTCTTTCCAGCTCCTCCCACTGCCTTCCCACTCTGCATCCTGCTGCAATGAGTGGTAGAATCAGGGACTACAACATGGTTAGCTCTCAAGTGCTTCCTGCTGTGTTGAGGAAGCCCCAAGAGATGCAAAAGCCATTGTTCCCTTAGGTAGCTGAGAGGGTGAAGATAGACATCAGAGAAGACAAGATCTTGGAAACAAGAAATGGGGAAATTATTTTCCCAATAGTTATGTGGGGGAGTAACTGAAGGGGAGTGGAGGAGGTTCCCCAAGATTGCAGAGCAAATCAGCGGCAGAAATGGAAACAGATCCCAGATCTTTGCAACCCCCAGTCTGGGATTCCATCATATAAAATTTACTGTAGTCATATTTGAACCAAGGCCTTCATAGGTGAGCATTAGCACATTGTATGCTGTGCCACCTAGCTCCTGACATTGTTCCCACCAGGTATGTTTTGTGCCTAGCTTTAAACTTCATCAGTTTGAAGTAAGGCAGCAAACAAGTCTTCAGCCAGGGTTTGGGTGCCTGCTGCTGGCAGCTGGTAGAGCACTACCCCATCCTGCCTGTTGCACAAGGCTCCCTTATACCTTTCCCTGATCCTAGCAAGACAAATGAGGACTCTACTTGGGGAGCTCAAGCTCCAGATGACCAGAAGGAGCCTCATGGGAGCCTAACACTAGACAGGGCTGGGAGTGAGAACAGCTGCAGTTAAACAAAACATCACCGTATTGATCACCTGGAGACAAGTGCTCTGCTAGTGGACTCCGCTGAAGTCAATGGAATATGTCACCAGGGAATAAGGCCCATAAGCTGCAATTGTGCATGAATATTAATAACAGCCACTGAACACAGTGTTTTCTGCCATCTAGGTGAAACAACATGCTTTCTCAGCCCAGGTGATACAATGCTTCCCAAGAGCAAAAAGGGAGAAGTGACCCCATCAGTACTAGTTGGGGACCAATCCTGCTCCCACTGAACTCAATGGTGAAATTCTGGAAACAGCATCACACCCTCACTGGACAGCCCACCCTTGCAATGATGTAGTTACATTAGTTTTAGCTAATTGTTTCTGGTAACCCTTATAGACTTAATTAATGAGTCTTTAAAAAAGTCAAATTATGTTTGCACCGAAGGAGATGCTGCAGTTTTCTGGGGAATCATCTCCACCTCCCATGGATGAGCACATTCATCTTATTACATATACAGAGGCGAAAGTAGGAATCTATTGATCGAGACTCAGCCACTTGTATTGGGTGATGGATTTTGTATCTTAGAAGAAAAACAAAACACAACTTCCTTAAAAAGAGGCAGGATGGCGGGAACAAGAGCCAGAGTGAAAAGGTCTGACAAGCTCAGAATCATCATTAGTGCAAGCGTACAGTCAAAACAAAAAGCCCACTGAAAACCCTGTTTGTTGCTTTTATTAATTGAATGAGACTTCTGATCATTTGTGCTGTTTCCCTTTTTGAATTGCACTCAGCATTCTGGGGAGATAGGGAATTGAAAGACCCAAGCGTCATCCATTCCATACCAATGAAGGAGTAACTCTTACCACCAGACTGAGATTCAGGTAGTTTGCACAAGGATGTAAGAAAGGGGGGGTGGGAGACAGAGCATCTTTCTCTACTCCCCCTCTCCCCTGCCCCGCTTCCCTTCTCCTATTTATTTCAAGTTTTCATATCCCCTACTCATAACTCCAGTCATCTGAAGAAGTGGGCTGTGCCCACGAAAGCTCATGATACCACCTACATGTTTTGTTAGTCTATAAAGTGCTACCAGACCATTTGTTGTTTTTTTCTGTAACAGACAAAAAACTACCCCCTGAAGCTCCTGAAGTGGGTGCAAGGGAAGTGTTGGCTATCCCTGCATACTCCCTTGGGCCATGGCAAATCCTAAGTCCAACTCATAACACATTCATTAGTTTCACCATCTGTGTGCCAGTCCCTAGCACAGTGGTTTAGTAGAACTACCCGGATGGGAATGCTCCTTCTTTTAAACTCAAATACACTTAGATGCCAAAAACAATCCAGTTCATCTACTGGATAACAGCTCATGATAAGGAATTTAAAATATATTTACATAATAATACATGCAACTACATTACTTTTAATTACCATCTAAGCCGTTAATATTTTAGAATGTTTAATTAATGCTAGTCAACATGCTTGTGTCTTTGTAAGAGGGAAAGTCATAGGCATGAACCAGCAATGGCTCCCTTACCTAATAAAATATTCAGTGGAAATAGGCAAGCTTGCTGGATTTATTTAAATAATGATGCTTGAGAAAACACTACCTCTGTGGCACTTGGATGTCCAGCAACCCACATTTCTATTACATAGCAAATGTATTAGGTGACAGTCTCTCAGTGCTGTGCACCCAGCCATTTCATAGCATCGTCACCAGCTCGGTGAAGAGCCAGTGGTGCGCCATCAAAATAAGTCAGCAGGCATTCATCAAGGATATGCGACAATCTGAAGGTGACTGCATCTACATCCCGGATCATCAGGGAAACCCCATTGGAAGAGACTGGCTGCACAGTTCCCTGTCCTGTTCAAAACTGATTCCGGAATGACCGCAGGTGCCTCGGCAGAACAAAACCTGGTGGGCAGATAGTTGGACTGGTGACGAAAGAGTGATTAACCACTGTTGTCCCTGACCATTTGTTACACCAAGCAGATTGCACCATCATGTTCTGTGGTGGCATAAAAGGCTAAAAAGGGCCTCTAGAAGACAGGCTAACTGGAGGATGGTTAAAGAGGTCAGAGTAAAGAGGCAAATCAGTTTTCTCACAGATCTTGGCCAGGAGCTTAATGGAGACACACATCCCCACAGAGAAGGTGGAGCAGTGCTAGTTACTAATTAATAACAGCCATGATAACAGAGTTGCACATAACTCCCAGTAATAATGCCCACAGCTTTATTAGCTCAACATCAAGCAGCCTCATGTGAGACAAGTAACACCGGAGAGGAGCACAGCACTCTGCTATTGAATAGCAGAGGGCAAGGACTGAAGTGTCTGGTTGCTCACACCCCAGGTTAAGGGGCAATGGATTAGAGTTCAGATCACACTTCACATCAGCACCTGGCTCAGGCTGGGGAAGCTAATGATCCAACCAGTGGACCAAATTTGGCAACAACCCCAGTGTACTAGGGGACATCAAAAAATGCCAATAAATAAGTAAAAAGTTCAATAGTAAAAGTCAAAATGAAAGCTGCATATGATATTTTAGACCAGATTCTGACTCCCTTGGGTGGTATGGTATTCTGCTAGCATTCCCATCAAAACCAATAGAAGTTGAAAAGAGAATGGATATATTTTTAAATTAGATACTGGTTTTCAACTGGAATTTTAACATTTAAAATCAAACATGTTTTTCCTGTTAAAAATGAACCTAATTAAAATTAAATGTGCAATTATGACAACAGATGCCAAGGCCTAAATTTACTATGATCTATTAAAATAACTGAAATTAAATTAAAAAGTAATATTAATCAGTATGGGTTTGCTGCCAAAGTTTGTAAGAAAAATCAAACCACTGAACTGGTAGAAGTCACTGACTACACACCTAGGACCAGAGTTTGCTGAAGTTCTAAACAAGCTTTTTCAGCAGTAGCAGTACCAATTGCAGTGCAATTGCACAGAGAATATTTTCTTAATTCCAGTTTATTCAGCTGGTTCAGTCCAATGATTAGAACATTCAAAGTTAAAAAACCAATTGTGAGTTGAAAAAAGGAGGAAAGCTTTTTTTCCCCTCTTCCACTAAGTGCGAGAGGATGAGATTTATTATTTCTAAAATCCTAAAGAACATAGTGACCAGAAATAATTAGTTCAAGTCACAAAAATAATTTTAAAATGATTTTTGTCCATTTTTAATTTAATTCTAGTTTCCATGCAAACACACTTGACCAAAAAACCACCACATGTAAAAATTCATCTTTCTCTATTTCTAAAGAAGTGGGTTTTTTTTTAATCCTCCTGGTTAGCAAAAATGGCATACCAAATTTAGTGTAAAGACTATGTTCAGTTGAAAATCAACATCGATTTAATGGTCACCAACCATGAGGATAACCCTTTCTTTAGCTAAGTAACTAAGAAGTACAAATGCAAAACAAGATTTAAAAAAAAAAGATTATTTAAGTCAAGGTTTCCTGCTTGGTAATTTAATAAATCCATGCTTGTTGAAAGTCCCTATTATCTGACAATATGTGAAATCAGCTGGTGGTCAAGAATCTAGAAGTTCTGGGAATCATGTGTAGTTCAACCAGTGGATACAATTTTCATATAATGAAACAATCATCACAGTGGGCAGTAACTTAGCAACCTCAGCTGAAAGGAAAAGCATTGAGTAGACATGGAAAATTAATTACTTTCTCCTCCTCTAAAGGTTGTCCCTCCAGATCAAATTGATGAACAATAGAAGGTAGCTAGAGGAAATTTACACTCCCACTGATTATTTCTTACTACTACATTTGTGATCTGCAGGGATGTTGGAGCTGGGCTGCTGGCAGCCCATCCTCTGGGGGGGGATATTTTCCTTTTAAAATGTGCTTCCCCCCAGTTGATTTGGAGTAGATTAGATATAGTTGTATGCTTCAAGGGGCATCTTTTTAAGAGGCATCTTTGGAAAGGCAATGCTGTCAGAGATGAGGGTTCATTTAAATATATTTTATCTGCATTGAATTACGTGTTTAGCCTTTTGCTACCGTTAGGGAAGGAGAATGGTCTTTGGTTCATCAAGGCTCAGTTCCCAGCTCTCTCACAAACTTCCTGTACAACCCTGGACAAGTCACTTAACGTCTGTGTGAATAAATTCCACATAGGCAAATTTCTCCCACCCTTTGTTTATTTAGATTGCATCTCACCAAGACAAAGACTGTTCTTCAGAGAATGTGTACAAATGTATACAGTGTCTCGCCCCACTTCTTGGCTGGGACCTCTTTACTGATGTAATACAAATAAAAATTGTGGGGTTATTGCAGTCTTTCTTGTGCATGTAACTGTGCTTCTAACGCATTGTCAGAGGCACTAAAAATGTGAGAGGCTCCCCTTTGCAATTTATAAGTCTAAATAAATCCCAACATTTTTTCCAGTGAAAAATAACTTATTTTAAGAAAACTTTTGGAAACAATATGTCCTGGTTCTCAAGTATCTCAAACCTAATCTACTGGCAGCTCTGCTAGTAATCTCAAAGAGATCAAATTCTGAGTGGAGGAGACCAAACAACATTCATATTTCTAGCGCTGGTCCCTCTAGTTCAGGGCTTATGCACACTGATGTTGGTTTGGAAATTCTTGTGCTATTGCTAATCAAAGGAATGCGATATCTGCTGCTCTTAAACTGAACCTTCTACAAACACTTAACCCACTTTTAATGCCAATAAACAAAAAATGGAGGCTGTATGAGCCTCCCACATCAAAATAAAAGACTCACTGCAACTAAGTTTTTCACACTACCCATTAAACACTGAGCACCTACAACATATGATCTAAGTCAGAGGTAGGCAACCTATGGCACGCGTGCCATAAATGGCACACACATTGATTTTCACTGGCACACGAGCCTCCCCGCCCAATCTGGTGTGTGGGGAACACTAGCCCCCTCCTCTGCCCCTGGCTCCACGCTTTACCATTTTTCTTCTCTCAGCTGGAAGAGACTTATACTAGTGCAGTGCAGCAGAAATGGCCCCCCTCCCTACCTCTCTCCCAGAGAACGTAGGCGCTCTGGCTGCTTTGCTGGTGGGCAGCCGGGGGAGCTTCCATTGGCTCGTGGTTTCCAGATTCTGGAGCATTTTTCAAGTCCCAGTGAGCCTCCACCACACACTGCAGCTGCCTCACTACCACCTGCCATGTGGCCTCCTCCCGCCCCCCAGGGGACTGCCTCTGCCATGCGGGGCCTTGGTCTATCTGCGCCACCTTCTCCTCCATCTCCAGGCAGCTGCTTGTTGTTACAGTGGCCGCTGCCACTGCTGCTGGGGAAGGGGGAGCAGCCAGATGCAGGGCAAAACCCAGCAGAGCTGCTCCCAGACGTCACTTCAGCCCCAGGACGGGCCACGCAGAGCCCGGCTGGGGCACTGTGAGGCAGGTCGTGCTCGGCAGGTGTGCTCCGTGCGCTGGCACTCTCTCTCCCTCTGCCCTTCCCCACCCTGCAGGGGCAGCGCATGGCGCCTCTTACTCTGCCACTGTCCGCTGTGAGCTGGGTCTGGCAGGGAAGGTCATTCCCCCTCACTCACCTCTTCCCACCAAGATCCTACACCCCCAGCTTGCTCCAACACCCTCCCTTGCTCCTGCACCCTCTACCTGGCCAGACACCCTACTTCCAACCTCTTTCTGCACCCCTACCTTCCACCCAGACTTCTCAACCTCTCCCCCTTCTGCACCCCACCTCACTCCCAGATCCTGCACCCCATCCCTACTCCACTCACTGGCAGCCCTGTCTTGCACACTGAACCCCTCATTTTTGTCCCTACCCCAGAGCCTAAGGGGGGGTCCATAAAATTCACTAACTCCGGAACCCCAGAAAAGTAAATCTGGCCTCTGGGAACACTGAACCTCTGTCCTTCCTGTCCGTTCCCCTTACCACATGGGGCTGGAGTGCCAGAGGAGTGAAGTGTCTCAGTTGGGGGCCACATCAGTGAGAGTTGGGGGGTTTTGGAGGAGTTTTTTTGCTTCACACTTGTGTGGTCCCCTACTGTTTTTTCTGTAGGTCAGTGGTCCCCAATCGAAAAAAGTTTCCCCACCCCTGCCATAAATAAAGAAAACATTGAAACCCTTTGTGTTGGACATAAATTAATATTTTACTTTATTAAAAATAAAGTTTGATAAACTACCGTGAGAAAGTTAAAATGCTTAATCTGTTTAATAATTTAAATTAAGTCGTTCTCCCTAGCTGCAGCTGGTTCAGAAAATATGGTCACCATGCCCAGCCTGCCCCTGCCCTCTCCTCTCCCTGGCATGCAGATCTGTAAATAGAAGTAAGTTAAATCTTGGCATGCCATTTCTGAAAGGTTACCAACCTCTGATCTAAGCTATCGACTGTTTCTAAAGCAATTCAAGTTATAGGGAGACTGAAGATAAAGGAAGGTCCAAAAACACAGTTTGAACATTTTAAAGAGGAAATTATAAGCATATTTCCAACTAATGTTAACAGGATTGAGGAATTCTGGGATGGTGTTTTACAGATATAGTGAACTTACATGAGCAAAATTGTCAAACACACCCAGCTAAAAAAAGAAATAAGACTCACAATATGAGCAAGTTCCATAGTAGAGTATTTGAAAGGAAAAAAAGAACAAACACCACCTCCCACTGCTGCCCCACATGGCACACATCCCTAAAGTATTGTTCTCCCACACAGAGCAATAATAGTGTCATACAGATAGAGGCCATGACAATCTATTGTACTATCAAGGAATAATTACCTGCAAAAAGCCTGATCTTTTAAATCCAAAACATTAAAAAAATCTAATGTATTGAAAAATAAGATTTCCACGGAGTTTTCAAAAAAATTGCTGTTCTTTGTCCAGCTAGCCCAACATCAAATGTTTACATTGAAGAATCATGGCATTATCAGCAACAATCAAGTGTCAACTGACTCAACTTTCTAGAATGTCACAGCTCACTTTCTCCTTATATATTTCAAGTGGCGCCAAAAAAGTTTTAGACCCAAAGTTCAATCTATGAAAGACATGGTAGATTGTAAAAGGAGATTATGTTAATGAGCACTTAGAATAGACATTTGCAAAATCAGGACTGCTGGGTTCTAATTCCACTTTTCTCAGATTTTTTATATTGAGAAAGTTGTTTAAATTTGTGCTTCAGTTTCTCTATCTGTAAAATGGGAAGAACAAAGGAATACTTCCCTATCTTATGAGTAGGTCATATGGCTTGCTAATGTGTGTAAAGTTCTCTGAAATCAGATAATAACAACATTGTATGAATAGCAATTAATTCTTGAAGCATCTAAATATATGCAGTGGTTCTTTGGTTTTATTTATTTTTAAATACCATTGCATTTTGAAGATGCTGAGAAAACGATACTCCTTGTATTTTATAAAGGAGTGTTTGGCATCCTGCACCACTGGAGTCTGTGGCAAAACTCCCGTTGACTTCAAATGGAGCCAGGCTTTCATTTGCAATATTTTGTCCTTGTTCCAATGCTGCACTGAACTAATAAACACCATTTCAGATACACCAAAGTCCTAACAACTGTGAACTCATCTATCCTTTGCCACAATCCTGCACAATATAAATTAAAGTTGCTGTTAAACATAACACTAATACAACTTACTTTAGAGTAAAATAAAGAATAAGCCATTAACATCTAAGTCATCCGTTCAAATCCAGCCTAGGTTAGCAGAGACTGACAAAGATTTTACTACACAATGCAGTGCCTTATGGGAAATGACTTGGTCTTAATTCAGTTCCTAGTTACAAATAGCTTGCACAAAGTCGTCACCTCCAGTTGCATCCCTTACAAGGTCTCTCAGCAGAATGCAAGAACTGAGCATGCTTGAAACGTTAACCCTTAGAAGTGCTCCCAGCTGGCAAGAATTGAGCCTGAAGACAAGGTAGCAAGAAGTCCCGAGTCAATGGTTAACCGTGGACAGAGGGCTTGTGTTTCCATGCAGTCAATACAAACCTTTCACAATCACTACATTCACTTAAAACCTTTTAGAAAGCTTTACAAAAATTCTTTATAAAAATCCTTACAAGAATAAACAGATACAAACATAACAATATAATTGGAAACAGTAAGGGGGAAACCATTCTTGCTCTAAAACAAGGATGGGGAACATTTGGGGGTTGGAGGTCGCTAATCCATAGAAAAATCAGTCAGGGGGCTGCACACAAGTGAGAAGCAAAAAAAACCTAAAACCCCCAAACCCAAAAAACTAAATCCTCACTGAGATGGATCATGACTGAGAAGAAGAAACATATTCCCTACATTCCCCTTGCACACCAGAGCCTGGGAGGGGCCAGACGAGTAGATTTTGTATGGTCAAGCTCTGTGGATGGGCAGCAGGGGGGGTTAGAGCACCAATATGGGCTCCCCAATGCTGGGGGGGGGGAGGGCTCTGAGTCTCGGGAGTTGGATCGAGGCAAGCCAGGGGCCGGGCCTTAGGTTCCCCACCCCTGCTCTAAAAGAACAGCAAATAACGGAGAATAAAACATCTTGATGAATACCTAACAATGCCCCCTTTATATTCTATTTGGAAAGTGAAACCAAAGTGACTGATAAGAATCTTCAGAATCAGGAGAAGTTAGAATTAGTTTTTGAACAAGTTTTCTGAATCGTGAAACACTGATCAACAGAATAATTAGATTATACCTCACCATGTTATTATTGTTCAGTTTCTTCCCAAGGATAGTGGTGGAAAAGATTTTTCATACCAAAATAGGGGAATGAAAAAATATTTTGGAGAGGGACTTTGAAGTCTGATTGTTAGTGGAACAGGAAGCTTTTCACCTCTTGGTTAGCAATTCAGCTTGTACGGGCTGGTCTATACAAGAGTTAGCACACAGCAAGCTGGGGTTGTGAATCTAAAACACTCTAGCTGGCCATGAACTAAGTAATCACATGAATGCTGCTACAGTACACTACATGTTCAAAGAGAAATATAGAACTTTTAGTGTGAGACACTAGCATCCTCACCATGACTTATAAGGGTACATCTACATAGCAGGGCTAATGTCAAATTGAGCTATGCAACTTCAATTACATCAATTGTGTAGCTTAAGTCAAAATAGCTTAACTTGGCTTTTGGCGCTGTCTACACTGCAGGAAGTCAAAGGAAGAACACTCTTCCTTCAACTTCCCTTACTCCTGGTGAAACGAGGATTACCAGGAGTTGGAGTAAGAAGTCCTCTAGCTCAACATTATTTCAAAACAAAGGCTTGTAATGTAGACACGCATTATGTTATTTTGAAATAACGTCAGTTATTCTGAAATAACACAGCGGCACTATTTCGGGATAACGTCCGTTATCCCAAAATAGTGTTCTGCGCATCTTAACAGCAAGCCCGTTATTTTGAAATACATTCAGAATAACAGGCTTGTTATTCTGACATCCCATAATCCTCGTGCAACGAGGATTAAGGGACTTGTTGGAATAGTGCTCTATTTCGAAATTAGCTCTGTTTAGACAGCACCAAATTTTGAAATAGGCTATCTCGAAATAAGCTATGCAATTTGCATAGTTCAAATTGCATAGCTTATTTCGAGCTATGTGGTACTGTGTAGGTGTACCCTTAGTGCACAGTCAGCTAGAGTAACCTCACAGTAACTAACACTGTGGCCATCAGATGGCTCTTTGGTGGGCTCTATGCCATGAGCTTGGAGACTTCATGCCTGGTGTCGGTACAAGTCATAAAACCTATTGCCACAGTTAACAGCCACAGCAGCAGCATCACTAAATGGGCACAGAGAATTTCATCTTGAGGGACAGTCTTTATAGGTCAGGGTAGAATCATGGATGGCACAGCACTGGCTTTGCCCTCGCTAATTAAAAAAGCGTGTGTGTGTTTAATTGGTGGGGTTTGTTTTTTAAATAGTGAGATAATCCCCATTTATAGTTATTTTACTGTAAAATCCTAAAAGGTGATAAGCCTTTTTCAATGGGTTCTGCAAGCAGGGCCGGCCCACAACATTTTGGCACCTGAGGCAGGGAGCTCAAATGATACCCCCATGCCCCCTTTTCTCTTGCCTGCCTGTTATGTCTCTTGTGCCCTCCTTCCTCCAGCACAGCACTCCACCATCTCTGTGCATCTAGAGCAGAGAGAATACATATGTACCAGCAGCAGACACAATTTTCTACACTCTGGGTCCTAGTGGCGCGCCCCCCCCCCCCCCAGTCTGGCCGCCTCAGTTCGCCTCATGGTAAGGCCAGCCCTGTCTGCAAGACAGCTATGTGAGGTCAGCGCTCAACCATGCCCTTCTCCCACCCATGATTGATTTTGTCTAGTTGACTTTGTGGTAAAACTACAGTGACTTGTGCCCACTCTGGTTTTACATGGGATAACTACATTAATTATTCCATGGTAAAATTATTTTTTTGTCAGGGAAGACAAGCCCTATGGGACATTTGCATTGGCATTGCCCTGTTGTATCAATTTGGTTAAAAGCAAGGTATACATTATGAAGACTATTGATCTAGCACTTTACACACACAAAAAACCCTCAGTTTGTTTGAACAAAAATCCTTTCAGCTCACAAAATTCTCTTTTCACAGAAAAAAATCCACAGTATTTAACCATTAAGTTCATAGCTAATTTATATGACATGGGTCGTCCTTTTAAGAGTTGGAAGTGTTCACCAGAGGTGAGCATGCACCTAGCAGAGGGCCTCCTCCAAGTTCAATGTCATCACAAATTCTTCACCGACTACAGACAGCTGGATTAAAAGAATAAAGGCAGGCTTCCTTTGAGGTAAACGTAGAACTAAACATCTTAAAAGCTCATTATGCCAAGTTGTCTAAATATTTCCCTGCTAATGTCCTTTTCCACCTAGCAGGCAGCCTTTTTAAAAGCACTCCTGGGTTTCAGAGAGTTTAAATATTTGAAAATGAAAGTGTTTTGATGAAATTCTAAGATATTAGGTACATTATGTTCCCTGAAATATGTGGATACTTATTCAGCAACATTTATACACCAGAAGTTTCCCAGAACATCTCTATTTCTCACTATGTAACACTTTCCATATGAGTCCTTTATGTACACATGGTTTTTACTCAGTGCCCCTGTGAGGTAGGCAATTATATCCTCCCCATTTTAAGGAGTTAGGAACCGAGGTTCTGACCCTTACTCATCCTCAATGTTATGCATGAATGTAGTCCCACAGAAGTCAACGGGACAGCCCACACTTGTAAAGTTAAGCATGCATGTATGTATTTGCAGGATTGGGGCCTAAGGTACTTGCTGGAAGTCACATAGCAAGTCAGTGGTAGCACTGAAGACAGAATCCAAGAGCTCAACACTCCTGTTTTAACCACCCTCCAGACTACAATTTCAGTTACTTTCAAAAACATTATTTCCTACTATGTAAGATAAACAGTAAACACACTGATTTAAAAAAAAGACAAGTCCCCCCCACTGTCAAGAGCTCCAATCCCACAAACACTTAGCTCATGTATAACTTTACTTATCTTCATAGTGCCACTGAAGACAATGGAACTACAGTGTGAACCTCCATAATCTGGTTTTCCCTAGTCCACCAACACCCCTGGTTCAGTGTTGTTGGTGTCCCTGTGGGAGCACTCATGGGGACAAACTGACAGGCTGGGCCAGGAACATTGCTAGATTAGGGTGGGGGGAAGCAGAGCCCCTGGCCACCAGGTGGCAAGCAAAGCCCCTAGCTGGCACTGACCTCCCCTGGTCTGGCAAATTCCCTGCTGCTGGCCCAGGGAGGTTCAATATGTATTCACAGAAGTTACAGTTAGATACCTAAATCTTTACATGATAGGGTCTAAAGTTAGTAAGTTTGAATATGGGCATACCATTTTTCCAGATACTTACATGTAATTGTTTGTGTGCCTTCTCCCCATGAAGGAAAAAACTTTACTGTTATTCTATTTTTAAAAAACACCCTAATATTAATGGTACAAGCATTCACACCAAACCATAAACAATAAAGAAAATGTAAAAGACAATAAATATATGCTTGCAATATGAGGAGGGAACTTATTTCTGCAGGGAAACAAATTTCTGAGTAAGTTTTCAGGAGGCTACAGATAAAGCATAGAAATATATGCTTTCTGAAAATGAAAAAACAATTTTCCAGTATTCTTTTGCATTAAAACGTCCATTCTCCTCTTAGTTGCACAGCTATAGGATATGATGAGTACACATCCCGTGTGTGTGTGAGAGAGAGAGAGAGAGAGGGTCAGATTTCTGGAGACAATAAGTTCAGTGTTTTAAATTCCACTCAATGTGGCTATTCTTCAGACTCAATATAATTGCTAGCCTTCAGAAGGTTCTCATCACTGCTACTGAGTGAATCACTCAGAAAAAATGTGAACTGATTCACTTGTTCAGGGTGAAGTAGAATCCCATGCATACTCTGCAGATTCTCTTGGCTTCCTCTAATTTGGAGAGGTTGGTGACACAATTTGAACCAGGTTCTATCTGTCAGCCATACCTTAATCACTTCTCCTTCTGAACATCTGGGGCTTTCAACATAATTACTGTACATACCGAAAGACAGAATCAAGTTCTTAGTGTATAATGGTGATCTATACATTATTTATATTTTGACGAAGCAAATGCACTTTTTTTACATGAAAACGTGAAAACTGCTGCAACTAGTGTAATGTCATCACCCAGTTTGGTGGGTTGAAACTATCATGTTAAACTTCCTGCAAAATGGTGATTGTGGTAATGTCTCTTCAAGGAGTTCAATGGATGTGTCATACATAGTCTGTCACTTGCAGTGGGTCCAGAGATGAGACCAAAGACCAGTTTTGGACCTGCATCCCCATCCACATGCCAGTGCCACATGTGAGGACAACTGTAGATGAATGTGCATTTTTTTTAAAGTTTTATATCTCATGTGTTTCTCCTTGATTGCAGCAGTCTGTGAGCTCTCAAAATCTTTCAGTTCAAGGGGGAAGAGCTACCACCATCATCTCGTGTCATGGGTGTGTTTGAGATCAATATTGCAAGACTGAAGGCAGGCCATTTCTCCTGAATTTGGCATAGTGCAGAGCTCATGCCTGAAGTCTCTCACTCTGGACTGAAACCACACTGGCTCTCAGGTGGTAGCTTATCTGCAAATTGATCCATTAGCTAGTTCAGCATGACATGGGTGAGTAGCTCTCCTGCAGCGGCACAGAGCAAGAGGCCACATGACTGTCACGAGAAGTGTGATGATAGAAAGAAAGGCAAAGGTGAATAACGTTAATATCTGGAAAGCTCCTCCGGTGCTGCCGTCTTGTCCCAAAACCTCACATAGAGACCAGTGAGCTTCCTGATTGGTCCCCATATTTGGACTCGTGACTTTCAATCTGACATTTCCTTGACAGCTTTCCATGCTTTAAACATGTGAAGTGGAATTGAGAGTCTGTCTTGAATAGGAAGTTGTTCAGGATCATCAAGTAGTGATGCTGACCTAGTTAATTGGCAGTTTTAGGCCTGCTAACAGGGAAAAAAGGGGGCAATTACCCTGGGGCCTGGAGATTCAAAGGGGCCTGGAGCGCCCAGTCACTGCTACTGCAGCAGCTGTGTTGGCTGGAGCCCAGGCCCTTTTGGCCCTTTTGAATTGCCTCTGGAGCGCCGCTCCATGTGGCTCAGAAGGCTGGGGGGTGGGGTGCCACAGTTTGGGTGGTGCAAAGGGTTGAGTACCCTTGACTCCACCCCTACCAACCTCAGCCCTACCCCTTTCAGAGGCACAGAGCCAACCCTTCCCCCACACACCTGCCCCAGGGCCCACTGTGGCTGTTGGCCCCACTGGGCAGTTCAAAACCTTTAAGTGTTCAGCCCACCGGAATTTGTTCACAAATTGGTCAGCAGCAGAGACTTGCCCACGTTCCAAATTGCAGGCCCTCCACAGTCTTCTACTAATCAAAAAAACCTTTGAGGTCTCTTTGGTCTGCTGTTGATTACGTTTTTCATTTCCCACCAGCTAGCCTTCACATGGTGAAACTTAGCTTGCACATTACAATTTGTCGTCATGGAACATGTCATCAAGGGTGCATATGTACTAAATGACTGTAACAAAATGTATAGACATCAAGGCTGTGTCTAGATTACAACCCTCTTTCGACAGAGGGATGTAAATTAGGCACTTTGAAATTGCAAATGAAGCCGGGATTTGAATTTCCTGTGCTTCATTTGCATAATCATGTAATGGCGCTCTTTCAAAAAAGCGCTATTTTGAAAGTAAAACCGCGGTCTAGATGCGGTTCTTTCAAAAAGGGAAGGCTTTCGAAAAATGAGGTTTACAGGATCTTTCGAAAAAGCCTTCCCTTTTCAAAAGAACCCACATCTAGACCGCGGTTTTACTTTCACAATAGCGCTTTTTTGAAAGAATTCCATTACGTGATTATGCAAATGAAGCACAGGAAATTCAAATCCCAGCTTCATTTGCTATTTCAAAGTGCATAATTTACATCCCTCTGTTGAAAAAGGGGATGTAATCGAGACGTACGCCAAGCTGAGGTGAAGGACCACCAGGAAATTATGTATTCCTTTCATCAGATGTGCTTACAATAGATGTTCACGTAGCTTCCCCGCCCTACCCCTGGCATTGCCTCTCTTTTAAGGACTTTCCCATCCAATGTGAATCAAGCACTGATCTCGTCAAGATGGGACTTGCTTGGAAGATCTGTTTCACTCAGTGGAGCTACGTCATTGCTGTATTTGGCAACTCTTCTAATGAGTACAGTTAACCTTTTGAGCCACCAGCATCATTAGTCTTCATTCCAGGATGCAAAGTCCTGTGTTCCTTGTGCATGATGTTGCTTTTTTATCACACAGTTGAATGACCAGCTCGGTGCAGCATACCAACAAGTTAACAATGAAGGCAGCAATGTTCAGGGATCCTTTTTTCTCCCTTTTTCCGGATTGGGGACAGCAATGCTATCCCTAAAGAGAAGGATATGGACACAGATGTCACTTGAATTCAACGATGAACCATCACTCTTGCACCTCCTGTATGCATGTTTGTGACTAGAGTCCCTCTGCAGCATCCCCTGTCTGACCCTCTTGTTGCTTGCCCATCACCATAGGGCTTTCAAAGAGCAGAACGAGTAAAGAGTTAGCAAGGAGTTGTTGCTGCTGTTGTTTGAAGTGCACACATAGCTGTCTGAAGTGAATTTTGGCCACTGGTATAGAAGGTTGCAACAAGTGTGCTGAGTAACAAAGATGCAACACTTCGCGAGGAGCAGGAGAAACAACTGAGACAATCGCATGCAGAGTGCACTGTAGGCCAGTGGGAAGTGGTACAATGCATGGACTGGGCAGCAGTGTCAAAGCTTGCCTGCTAACAGTACTTCAGACTGAAGTAGAAAATAGCTGCTCCAGTGAAGTCCAGGGCCCATGACAGCCCTGGTTTGGATACAGAGTATGCCTTAGATCAGATGTTTACCATGGCTATGAAGTCTGGTCTACTCCAACATGGACTTTTCTCTGGCCCATAATCTTTGACATATGTGGCTGGGAGGGCCCAACCAGGAATTAAATTTCCCACAGCAGAGCTCACAGGCTCTTTGGAATTCATGAGTCTTCTCACTACGTCTAGGTGCAACCCTCAAGAAAAGTCATATGTGCATGCGTAAAACTAAGTGTGGGAGTAGTCCTATCAAATTAAAATGGACCAATTATGCTTTAAGCTGGAACATGTATCCAGCAAGATCAACACGACAGGTGAAATTCACCCAGGTTCCAAAGGTAGGGAACAAGGCCCTACATGACCCTTAAACCTTTGCCTCTTGAGGCTTGGGACAAGCCCATCCCAAGCACATGGAAGATAAGTCATCAGTACCATGCTGTGCTGCCATGCAATGGGTATGTCTGCCACACCTCTCTTTATACACACTCCCTATTATGTTCCTATATACACTTTTCAAAGTATGCATCATAAAGTTTATTAATGGAAGGTTATATTATCTCACTCAATCCATCTCTTTGATGATTCAGTACTTTCCTGACAGTATATTCACAAGTGTGAATTCCAATACCATTCCCCTTGAGAGACAGCGCCACAACTTATGTCATCTCACCATTAGAAAAACTGTTCATTTTCACTTTCTTAATTTAATTCCATTACTCGTAATTATGTCTCTGCATGTCAAACTAAAATCATTCCTCTCTACCTTTGGAATTTACGACCTTCAAGAATTTGAAGACTTTGCTTCCTTCCCAGCTTCTCGTTGAGTGATAGCCAAGTTATACCACCCTGAACCTTCCATAAGTCCATCCCTCCAGCAAGCTGATCATTAGGTAGTTAACCTTCTTTGAACTTCCTCTGTTTTGTCAGTGTCTTTCCAAGGAGATGCTCAGAATTGAAATCAAAATCCCATGACACAAATGTCTGCATGTACATGTATTGGACTGTTTTGGCCTTTTTTGCTGATACTACAGATTCAGGTCTAATGGTCTACCTGCTTATCACTCTAAAGATGCTTTAAGATTTTCCCCTCATTTGTTTGTGTCCAATTATCTAGCTTGTATTTGCATTTTTCTAAAGTCTGGCCTACATGCAAAAGTTGCAATATTTTAGCTATGCTGGCATGGCGGGAATAAGTATAGCAGTGTAAACACAGCCACACTAAGTTTTGTACCAGTATAACCATCTCCAGTTTTTTTAAGTCACATCTCTAGTGACAGACATATATGGTTACAAAAATTTTGTGTAGACCAAGCCTCAAGAGAGGCTCCTGTTTTCTGTCTCATCTCTCTGATCTCTTTAAGGCCTTTTGTACTCTGTTCTGACTAGCATTTACAATATAAATTAAATTAAATATTGACAGACATTGTATCAAGCTACTCCTCCTCCAGTAGCTGAGGCTACAGGAAGGTGGAGTTTGAGAAATAAGCTAGTGAAATGGGAATGGAAACGTTCATTTTCCTGGGGGGAAGCTGCTTGTCATGAACTCCAAGGAAGGCAGAAGCTGCTGTATCAGGGTTATGGCTGCATGAGGGTTTGTGAATTTTTAAGAAATGTGCTCTCACCTTGCTCCTTAACATATCCATTTGTCATAGGATGTGCCTGTCCTGTAGTACCTCTTCTGGCTGAGTGTGGTGATACCAGGGCTCTGCCTCAGTTTTCCCTTACTAGGGGTTTTTCTATCTTTCACGTGACTCAGCCCTCTGGCTTGGTCATGCTCAGAGTTCAGTTCCCCCTTTGGAATAATAAAAGACCAAGCTAAAGGCTACAAACAAAAGCTGTACCCTGGTTGGGCTTCTCTTCAGCCCGCTTTCCAACCTAAGTTCCTCCTGCCTTCTGGGTTAGCTTTAAGTCATTCAGACTCTGGGTTAGAGCCCTGCCTACAAGACTCCTTCCAGAGAGTTGCCTTCTTCGCCTGAGCTACCTTTCAGTCCCCCCTGCTGTGGGATAGCAGCTGACTCTCAGGCTGCTTCCCTAGAATTCTTCCAGACCCTGCTTCAGTGCTTTCTTTAGGAGTCCAAAGTGAATTTCTCAGGTCTTCTATGAGGTCCAGGGTGTCCCTTGACCCCAATCAGTCCAGGCTCCTTAGGCTGAGACACAGCTAATTATGTCACAGGTGGGGCTGAACAGGGCTGTCTAGCGCTTAGGCCTCCCAGTCATTAAAAAGTAGGCCATCCTCTCACCCCTTGTTATGACAATATTCACACATGTAATATACTATTATGGGTTGGATTAAAGCACTAAGATGATGGGTGTAACAGCTGCCTTTCTCTCAAGGCAAGGAAAAAATGCAACTTAGCTTCTTCCTGAAACACCATCCAAAACACCCGGCATCTGGCAGGGTTTGAATGGAAGCTGAATCCTGTGGCCCAAAAGCGTTTCTCTGGGAACTGAGAAAACAAATGCAGGGGCTGGGACAATGACTGATAGAACTGTGTGTGTGTGAGAGAGTGAGAAGCACCACAAAAAATAGTAACAGAGGAGGCAGCAGAAAGCCAAGGACACAGCCAGAAAAAGCACTGATTGTGTGATCCCGAGAAAAAGCCTTGAGAGATTTTTGGGTATAGTACTGGCTGAAAAGAGGCGTGGAACTGTGAGCTAAGAAACTCTCTCCCGTTTGAGTCCTATTGTGTTCAGAGAAATGGATTTGGTGCATTCCTATTTATTTTCAGAGAAGTACTCGACTCCATCATCACTCTCTCCTCCTAAAGGAAAGAACCTGCAGTACCCCCCAAACTTTGGCCAACCGCTTGGGTCCAAAAGGGGTAAAGAATACTAGTAATAGGAAAATGAATAAGTATCCCATATTTTAAAATGTCAAATTCTAGTCTTATCAAGAGAGAATTGTGGGAGTATAGTAAGAAAGAATCTTGCATGTTGCAAGTCACAATGTGAAATAAATGCATACTGTCTGGGTCTGCTTCTTTTAATTAAACTTAAGCACTTAAAATAAAAGAGGCAAATACAAACCTCTAATTGAAACTTTACATATGCATATCCTAAAAATTAACATTTATTACTAATGCCTCTTAGCATCTGGATTTGTTTGATCTACAAATCTCTCTCCCACCACTGGACTAATACATCTGTACATTTGAAGAGATGTTTCTGCAGTACTGAAAGCAAAAATCATTTAAGATATTTAGGGCCTACTTTGATGACTGTTAAACAGGCAAAACTCCCATGGAAGTCAACAGGGATATTCATGCATTTTCAGTTCAGCAAGTGCTGAAGTGCTTTCCTACGGCTTGTCTACACTAGGAAATTATTTTGAAATAACTAAATTTGACTTAATAACTCCTGATTTTACAAAATTGAAATAGCGTGTCCCCACTATGGGAAAACGTCAAAATTAGTCTGAGACAGGCTCCGTTAATGTTACGCTACCTCGACTTAGAACCCCATGAAGCACTGGGGAGTGATTAGTTCAAATTACTCTGGGGAGCAGTTATTTCAAAATAGCAGCACCGGAGCATCCAAACTAATGCTATTTTGAAATATCTATTTCGAAAGTAGTATTATTCCCTGAAGAAAGCGGGAGTACAGGTTTCAAAATAAGTGGCCCATTATTTCAAAATAACGGGCTTGGTTGTGTGGACACTCCACTTATAAATTTGACCTAAGGGGGGGTATTTCAAAATAACGCCATAGTGTAGACCGTGGCCTAGAGGGCTCAGCACTTTGAAGCACTGAATCTCATTCTAGACCAGGGGTGGGCAAAAGGGCCTCCGCAGGCTGGATCCGGCCCACCAAGCAGGTGTCTCCAGCCCACAGAAGCCCTGCTGTTCCCCTGCCCCCAGGCCAATTAGGGCCTGGGGCGGGGGAGCGCGCAAAGCCTTCTCCACTCTGCCACCGCCCTGTGAGCAGCATGTGGTGCTTTCCTGGCACGGCAGGAGGAAGCTTCACGTGCTCT
Source organism: Rafetus swinhoei (assembly GCA_019425775.1). NCBI lineage: Eukaryota > Metazoa > Chordata > Testudines > Trionychidae > Rafetus > Rafetus swinhoei. Next base: position 232,963,638 of record CM033437.1, read on the forward strand.
CCTGCCCCCAGGCCTTAATTGGCCTGGGGGCCGGGGAGCACACGCGAAGCCTCTTCTCTCCCTGCCAGGAGCACGTGGCACTTTGAAACAGTGGGGGCGGAGGAGGAGTGGAGGAGAGCGCACTGCTCGGGGTGGGGGAGTGGAGGGCTCCCCTACCCCTATTTGGCCTAAGGGAAGGGGAGCGAAGGAAGTCTCCTCCCACACCAGGGGCATGGGCACCTTAGGAGAACTTGGGGTGAGGGCAAAGGCACTCCCTCACCCCCAGACCAATCATTGTCTGGGGCTGGGGAACCCGGAAAGATCTTGGCCCCACCCCTTCTGCTCGATGCCCTGCTGATGCCCTGCCCCTTCCAGTGTGGCTCGGGGCCACTTCCAAAATTTTCGAAGTGGCCCCCGGCAAAAAATTATAGCCCACCCCTGCTCTAGACCCACCCAAACCACTGCAAGTTTGTGGCTCAAGTGCAGCTGAAATCTATTTTACCTTACTGGGGACCAAGGCAGAGAGAGGTCTGTCCCACTTTGAAGCAAACCATTCCTCGAGCCTCATAGCAGGTCTAGAAGCCCTAGTGACCAATCACTCCACAAAGCAGAACAAAACTGTGGAACAACAGAGAGCAATCCTAAGCAAAGGGGATAGGTCCCCTCTGTTACTGTCTAGCAGAGAATTGCAGTTTCTATGTGCAATTCTGGGGACTTGACACACTTCCTAATTTAGGACATGATAGCCTGCAGCACTTGGGATCACAACATACAGGAGCAACTGCTCTGGCAGTGTATTAAGCAGTTGCTTAGACATGGAACATGCAGAAGAAGCTTCAAACAAAATGGATAAAAGCCCTAGGAAGCATGACACCCCCAGAAGTACATGCAATGAGACTGCTGACCAGAGCTTCACACCCAATGTGAGATGCATTTGGTGTAGGCAACACCATGAGTGGCTAAAGCAGAAGAGTCCTGCACTAGGACAGCATTGCAAGTCCGGAGGCAAGCCTAGCTCTGTTAGCAGGGTAGGCAGAAAAAGTTCTCAGAAATATTCAGTATGTCTCGTAGAAGAAGGGAATAGCACGTCAGACAATAGTGATAACATTAGGACTCTCCTGGAGACTAGGAGCAGGTTCAGGTGTTACAAAGGGAGGCAACGACGGACAATACCAACCTTTCTGCATGCAATAATGTGAATATGGAAGTGCCCCCTGTGCAATTTCAACTAGATAGTGGGGCCTCCTGCAATGTGATTCTTCCAGGGTAAATTGGACTTGACCGTGGACATTACAAAGAGTAGGCTCGTTCTAACAGCATATAGTAAGAGCATAATGCAGCCTAAAGAATACTGCTACCTCATAGTAACTAGATGGTACAGACTGAGGTCTGTGGTGGTGAATAAGTCCATTGGACCCCTCTTCTGGAATACAGCTATACCAACAATGGATCTAATCAGAGTGCAGCATCTGAATTTTCTATCTGCAGTGTAACGCTCAAAAGAGGAAATCCCATGTACAATGGAAACAACTGTAAAAGCATATGGGGTGTTTTCAAGAGCACCAGGCGCCTTGAAGGAAAGCTGTAACTGGATGCAGACCCCACAAGGCGACACGCCAATAGCACTGTGAATGTACATAATACATACAATTCTTCAGAAAAGCTCGTAGCACCTGCAGAGGCTTAAACAATAGAGGGTAAGCAGCATGGTGGTTGCAAATAAGCCAAGTATTGGTAGAGGGTTTATAATGACACCCTTTTCTCCCTCTTATTTTCTACTGTCAGAGAGCCAACAAACATACTTGTGCATCTTTGCCAAAAATTTCCACTGTAAGCTCACTGAGGGCTGGGATCATCTTTTATATATATATTTTGTATATTTTAGGAGGGAGGGAGGCAGACATTTCTGCTCTTGGAATTGTCTAATCTATACCAACTTTTATTTTTCTGGCATGGGACTGCAGCCAATCAACCTGGCAGGAAACATGAACATGCTACTGCTTGTTTATGTGGAGAAGGCAAGCTGAAGAATTGCGCCTTGCCCCCAAAGTGGACAGCGAGGAGGTTTGTGATGCCTAGAGGTCCTGTGGGAGTTCATTTCCCTGTCTTGGATCAGTGCCCTTAAGTTCCATTCTGCTTGATGAGCAAAACTGACAACCACCGCCTTCATTGTGAAGCTTTAGGTGATCTTTTAAGAGCTGCTAGGCATGGGCCATTGAGTGTAGACAACAGAGAATAGGTAAAACATGCTGGCAGTAGCTGTGTTTCTGAAGAGATGTGCTGCAGTGTTTTGTATGGCTATATCCCAGCGAGACAGCTAACATGTGTAGGTGTGTAAGCAGACGTTTGTATTCAGGCAATTAATGCCTGGGAATTTATACATTTTGTAGTACAGGTTGGACCTCCCTGATTCATCATCCTCAGGACCTGACCGGTCCTGGATGAGGGATTTTGCTGGACCAGGGGTGGTTATTTCTGGACCCCCTTCCACCAGCCCCCTCCAGCCCTGGCCTGACCGCTGCCCTCCCAGCTGGCTCCTCCCTCTTGCTGGCCCCTGCTACCCTGTCAGCCCCCCGCTGCTCTACCGGGCAGCCCCGCCATCTCTGCGCACTGGGCTCCTGCTGTTGTGCCCAGCTCCTGCTGCTGCGCTGGGCAGCCCTGCTGCCTCTGCTTGTCAGGCTCCCATTGCCGCACGAAGCAGCCCTGCTGCCTGTGCATATACCAGGCTCCTGTTGCAGCATCCGGCAGCCCTGCTGCCTTCACGCACTGGGTTCCCGCTTCAGAGCCTAGATCCTGCTGCCACCCCAGGCAGCTCCGCATGGGGTTCCTTCAGCTGCATGGGACTCCTGCTGTTCTGCCGGGAAGTCCCACTGCCACATGTGGGGCTCCCGCTGCCCTGCTGGGAAACCCCGCTGCCCTGCCAGTTTGCAGGGCTCCTAGGCACTAACCCTCCACTGGGATTCTCCGGGCCTGGAATGTCTGTGGTCCGGATGTTGCTGAACCAGAGAGTCCCAGTTAAGAGAGTTGCAACCTGTACTTGAGATTTTTACCTCTCAATTTTGATTTTGTAAGAGACAGTCCCTTGCAAAAGGTGAGAGTAGTGTCGTAGCATCACACACAGGCGACATATCTATTCGTGGTGGCTGAGTTTACTCACATAAATATATTTGGCCCAAATTTTTGTTAGCAGAATTTTCTCTCACTTTTCCTGGGTATGATTTGTGGAGCAGCCTCTTAATTTGAGACTTAAGCTTATCCTACGATTTAATTAAGAGGGCCATTATACTGTATCATTTGAGATTTAGGTGTGGTAGGTGAGAAACAAGAACTCATTCAGGTCCTCTTACAAAAATGTATTTTAACAGGCCACCATTTGCTCAGTTAAAGGAGAACACCTATTTGTGGAAAAGGTAGGCTCCAACCACTTCTTTAACTCACTAGACGAGACAGACTATTCACACTATTTCTAACTCAACAACAGAAACTTCTCCCTTCCAAACCTACATAACCCCCTGCAGGGTATGACCAAGCCATGTGCTGGTGCTTTTAAGTCCCTGCCAGCCTATGGACTGGATAAAAGAGATGAGAAAGGCAGCCCAGAGTGCTAACCAGAAGGCAACCCCACCAGCATACCTTTCACCTCATTACTACCTTCCACCATCATATGGTGCCATTCACGTGCCATGGAGAAGAATGTAGCATGAAAGCTGTGGAAGTTTGATTATGATGTATCTCTCTCAATATCACTGTGTGATGCTGCAAAGCCACTTGGTTTTGTATTAAGGCATATGCTCCCTTTGGCTTTTCCCCCTGTGTTTAGGGTCCTAATAATTGTGTGTTTACCGTTACTTGGTAGACATGAAAAAGGCAAAGGGACTTTTTTCCCCTCCAGATGATTATAACTAAAGATAGGCCCAACAGATAGGATTATAGGATAGATAAGCTAGGTAGGAGAGGTAGTCAAAATAGGAGATAAGATTCACATACTCAGATAGCGTGACTCAGATAAAAAAAATGAGTAAACAAATCACAAATAGCCATTTCGTTTCTGGATCAGGAGAGGTCCAACAATATAACACATGTGTTAAATTCCTTTATGCAAGAGGAGAATAAAAGTCATTCTTCTGAGAGTCAGGTCGATTTTAGTTTTACAAATACAAAGAGGTAGTTCAATACAGAGGGTGACCTTTGTTAAAAGAAAAAAAAATATTCAATACCTGGTATTCACTAACAGCAGGTATCTTGATGCTGGCTTTTAAATGAAGCAAGAATCCTATTGTTATTTCCTTTTGCTTTAATGATGAAGTTTTACTTTCAAGTTGGCGTGTAGTCTCAGGCAATGAATGTTCAGTCCCTCCTTGGTACTTGATTCTGGGTCACTTCTTTTAGGTCCCTTGTCCTACCAGGAGGCAGTGTTTACTGCTGACAGAAGAAGAAGTGCAGAAACCTGAAATGAATGAAATGGCCTTAAGAGCAACAAGATTGATTGTGAATTTGCAGGCATCTGGCTCCCCTCTGACTCTGAAGGGCTTGTTGTCTAACTGTGAATTGCATCCATCCTTATTCAAATGATAGCATATTCGAGGAGTGGGGGAGGGAGACATTTCCACTTTTGGAATGGTTTAATATACACCAACTTTTATTTTTCCTGCATGAGACTACAGCCAATCAACCTGGCAGGAAACATATAGACTGCCTCATTCTGTCCAGGCACTGATAGCCATGATTAGTTTATTGTTGGTCAATAATATTCTGTATCTATACTTACTGCTTAAGCATCTCAACACCCAAACTGGCATAAGGAATTATCATCACCCCCCATTTTACCGGTGGGGAACTGAATCACAGAGAGAGAAAAAGAGATTTGCCCGGGGTCACTCAGAAAGCCCAGGGTAATTCAGGGAACTAATCCTGGGACATCAGAGTCCAATGGTAATACCCCTTACTTGCCACTGGGCAATTTTTCTTTTCACTAGTAATAAATAATTAAAATCCATTTATTCATGTCTGAACATTGCTGACATCATAGCAGAGTTCTTGGAAGCCTTCTTAACACATCACTAGCTTTGAGCACTCAGCCGCTGACCTCCCAGAGATCTGCCATATGCCATCTTTCTGTCTCCTCACTGGTTATGGAGATAGATAAATGGTGCTGTGATGACCTGCTGCCATTCCTTTTTCAAAGTTATTTCCATCCCTCCATCTGATGTGACTAAAAGACTACGTCTAGACTACAGAAAAACTCTGCCACGTCCAGAGAACGCACCTGCTCTTCCGCTTTTTTTTTTTTCCGCTTCATTCCGCGAGGAAGAAGGGCTCTTCCGAAAGAGGAGGTTTTTCTGAAATTTGGCCCAGGATAGACAGGCCAAATTTTGGAAATGCGTCTTCCGACAAAACTATCGGAAAAAGTTATGCAAATTGCGGAGCGCGATTTGCGTACCTTTTTCCGATAAAACATTGTAGTCTAAATGTAGCCAAAGGCACACATTTATACCTGCTTCCACTGGTCTATGCATTCATTTCTACCTGGTTTCTACTGGGAAAGCCTAAAGACTGGGAGGCCCCATCTTGATAACCACTCAGCTGCTTGGATGTTTATCTGAAGCACATCCAAACGGTTAGAACTATTTGAATCAGCAATAGTAGGTAGGGAACTTCACCCAAACTTTCTCTGCACAATATATTTGTGGGATAAATACAGCATTTTAAGAAATACTTTACTGATTTTCTCAGAGTTTAATTACATATTCAGTTTAAAATAGGGGCAAAGGTTCTAGCTAGTTCCTGTTTTATTTAGACTGATTTGTCTGACCTGATGGAGTTGTGCCTATATCCTTTTTTCTTAACATAACTGATCTCTTAATCTAAGCCATTAGCCCAAATCCTACAATCACCTAAAGGCTCTCACATTTAGCCTATAAGGTCACTATTAAAAAGTCTCAAAAACAGACATTTTTCAGTTCTCTTACTGAAACTTAACCTATATCCTCTTCATGGCTCACCTAGTTCTTCCTTCTTTTTGCTTTCATAACTTTTACTCTTAAGGAAACTCAAGCTGAGCCTGGTTGTGTATTGCCTTGTCCTCTTTTCCAGAGCGGTACAAGCCAGTAAGCGCTTGCAGTGGAGTACTGCTCTCTCATACACCCCCTTGTGGCTATGCAGGTGTGTTACACTCAGCACCCCCTCAGGTTCGATCAGTCAATTATCTGGTCTTAGGTTGGTTCAAAAATACGTACTGCCTTTGGGGAGTCTGATTTATTAAGTCTTTTCACTAAGTATAACTTATTTCATTAGTTGCCCCAGGCCACCTCATTCTGTGTTCATGTGAGTGCCCTAATCAGCACGTGCCCTTATTAAGGAAACTCCCCAGTCTAATTCCTGGAGCTGGATCTCTATTTCATATGGCCTTTTTCTCATAACAGAAGTCCCCAGCTCTCCTCTTTGGAGCTGGATTGTAGTTTAACCAGATTAGAGCCTTAGCCAGCTTCTTTCTCAGCTGGCCTCTTTCCCCATTCCCAACCCCCATACAGGGCCGGACTAAGGAGTGGGCTAGCTGGGCAGCTGCCCAGGGCGCCAACCTACAGGGGGCGCCCAGCTCCCAGCAGGCTGCAGTGGCCGCCCAGGGTGGGGGCTGTGTTAACCTCCGCAGCACCGGCCAGCAGTGCCCTTCCCCCTGCGGCCGCAGGGCCCTGCACGGCCCGGCACAGCCCGCTCCAGGCAGCCCTGGGCTGTGCGCCATCGGCGGTGGCTGGGCCGACTGGGCAGCGCATGCGCCGTGAGCCCGGAGGTGGGGCCACGCATCCCGGGGGCGGGCCCGTGCATGCGCCGTGCACCTGGAGGCAGGGCAGTGCTCCCCGGGGGCTGCACCACGTGCCTGGGGCCCGGGGCGCCAAAATGGCTCGGGCCAGCCCTGCCCCCATAAGTTATCTGCAGGTAACTTTCCCCTGCTTGTATCTGTCTGGCTTTGAGGAAAAGAGGCAGCATGAAGGTTGGTCCTTTTCTCCCAGCTCATCCCCAATTGGCTAGATGAGTGAGGAGCCTTATTGCATTTATTCTGCAAAGTTCTGAATCCTGGTTCTTGGTTATTAAAGACACAAAAATGGAATTTCCTCCCATGCACCCATTCATTCCCCAGGCCATATTTTAAAAATCAATCTCTCCTAGGTACTTGTGTGTGTGTTATATTTTATATATATAATAAACATGTCAGGCCTTTCAAAATCTTAAAAGTCTGCACTACCTGATGGGAGCTGGCTGGCCAGTAGGCACCCCCTCCCATACAGGGGCAGATTACCTCATCACAGCTCCATTCTGCAGCCGGGGATGCAGGTGTATGCAAATTAAACCTCCGCCTGTCTGACTGGAGAGGTAGGGGGGACACAGTTCAGTTTCATAAGGTGTCGGTTCATAAGGTGTCCCTGAAGTGGAGATGCATAACCTTGTATTTCCTGTCCCTCAGACCCTCATTCACTTTTAAAGGCATTTCTAGAGTTGGGGCAGGACTTTGCAATGTAGAACTCTAAGGCTATGTCTACACTGTAGCACTAATAGCTGTTCCATATCTTTGGAGCGTGCCTGTTATTTCAAAATATAATGGGCTCACTATTCCAACATCCCTAGTCTAAACTAAGGATGTTAAGTAAGGGTTAATTTACTAGTCGAGTGGTCGATGGTATTCCATCAACTACTCGACTAGTCAATAGGCACTTCTGCATTTCTCGCTGGCCCTCTTGTACATTTCAAAGGAGGAATGAGGAACTCTGTGTGCAGCCCAGGGCCAGCAGGAAGTCCCGCTGACTCCGGGCTGCACACGGCATGACAGCTTTGAAATGTACAACAGTCCCCAGCGGGGGCTTTTGTACATTTCAAATCAGCAGCACAGCATGGAGCCCAGGGTGGCCCTGGGCTCCATGCTGCACTGCCGATTTGAAATGCCATGCAGAGCTGGGGTCAGCTGGGGACTCCCCAGCTGATCCCGGGCTCCACGCAGCATTTCAGAGGAACCACGGGTTCCGCACGGCATTTCTCCAGAACCCAGGGTCAGCTGGGAATTCCACAGCTGATCCCAGGTTCCACGGAACTGCCGAGCTGGAGCCTGGGATCAGTTGGGGAGTCCCGGGCTCCACACATGGCAGCACCACACAGCTGATCCCGGGCTCAGCTGTGCAGCGCTGTCCCTTTCAAACGCCGAAGTGGTGTTTCAAAGAGACAGCGCTGCACAGCTGAGCCGGGCATCAGCTGTGTGGCTCTGCCCCTTTGAACGCCGTCTTGGCATTTCAAAGTGGCAGCACTGCACAACTGATCCCAGGCTCAGCTGTGTGGCGCTGCTGCGTTGAAATGTCCCCTCTTTCCCCGGCCCCCTTTCCTGCCTCTATCTGATATAGGCAGCAAGCGGGGGGGAATCGACTTGTCGACTGACTATCCAATAAGCATTTGCATATCAGATAGTCAACTAGTCCTTAACATCCCTACTCTAAACCTCATTCCACAAGGAGTAAGGGACGTTTCGGAATAGTGATTTATTTTGAAATAAGTGCTGTGTAGACAGCGCCAAATTTTGAAATAAGCTATTTCAAAATTGACTCAAAATAAGCTATGCAATTTGCGTAGCTCATTATAAGGCTGTGAAGTGACAGTGATTCACCTGTACCAGGGCAGCTCTAATGTGCTTTAGCAGAGTCTTTTCTCCTGTTTCTTAGGGCAAGAAGATAAATAAATGCAAATATTAACATTAATGTGACATCAAGGTTAAGAAATCAGCACACATATACAAGACATTTAAGATTTCTACAACCCTGTAGCACATGTACCCTCTAACTCTCTTTCCCGTGTTAAAAATGTATATGCTAACATATTACTCTCTATTCTGGTCAATGTATGCTATAAAATATACATGCTCTGTTAAGTGTAACCATGTCAGTCCCAGGCTATTAAAGAGAGAAGGTAGGTGAGATAATACCTTTTATTGGGACTAATTTCAGGTGGTGCAAGAGACAAGCTGAAATTGATAAAGTTTTTTGTCATAATTTTTCCACTCAGCTCTGCTTACTGTTCTCACTTTCCCTATGTGCTATGTTGAAATAATAAAATGGAACCATTCACTCCCAGGATTTTAAAGTGCTTTACATAGATGAGTATTTACTCCCACAGATGGGAAAAGAAAGGCTCAAGCAGGTAGAAGTGGCTTGCCCAAGGTTACATGGCGAGTCAGTGAGAGAATCAGGAACAGAACCCATTATATTTTTACATCACTTTTTCACTACTGCTGAATTCCAAAGTGTACTTGCAATAAGCAGAGGCATCTATACACAGCGTGGTATGAGATGCTGTGCAGATTTGCTGACCATACCACCGGCTGATTTATTTCTCTGCTCTAGCAATGCTTTTTCTGGTCTCTGGTATGTCTTTTTATTTTTTCTAATAAGTAATTTCTTGTCCACCTTGACAGCTTCTTCGGCTGTATCGAGGCAGGGATGTGACATGTTCAGGTTCTGCTGATATTACAAACTGCAAATTCCTGACAAATCCATAGTTACAGTCTCTGGAATTCCATGCCAGGCAAAGCATTCAGTGAGAGGAGCTGTTGTAGTGTATAAGGGATCTGCTTCCCAAGAACACAAATAATAATCAACCATCGCAAGGTTTCTTGATGAACAGTTCTAAACAAATAAATGCCTAATTTGCTCCAAGATCATTCAGATATCCCACGCATCATGATCTCCTTTGTTGGTTAAATAGCAGTTCATTGCGGACACTGGATTGGCTTATCATAGAATTATAATACTGGAAGGGACCTCGAGAGGTCATCAAGTCCAGTCCCCTGCCCTCGTGGCAGAACCAAGAACCATCTAGATCATCCCTGACAGGTGTCTGTCTAACCTGCTCTTAAATATCTCCAGCGATGGAGATCCCACAGCCCCCTGGGCAATTTATTCCAGTGTTTAACCACCCTGATAGTTAGGAAGCTTTTCCTAATGTCCAACCTCACTCTCCCTTGCTGCAGTTTAAGCCCATTGCTTCTTGTCCTATCATCAGAGGCCAAGGAGAACAATTTTTCTCCCTTCTCTTTGTAACCCCCTTTTAGATACTTGAAAACCCTATCATGTCCCCTCTCAGTCTTCTCTTTTCTAAACTAAACAAGCCCACTTATTTCAGTCTTCCTCCATAGTTCATGTTTTCTAGACCTTTCATCATTTTTGTTGCTCTTCTCTGGACCTTCTCCAATTTCTCCACATCTTTCTTGAAATGTGGTGCCCAGAACTGGACACAGTACTCCAACTGAGGCCTAACCAGCACAGAGTAGAGCGGAAGAATGACTTCTGGTGTCTTTTACACAACACTCCTGTTAATGCATCCCAGAATTATATTAGCTTTTTTTGCTACAGCGTCACACTGTTGACTCATGTTTAACTTGTCGTCCACGATTGACCCCTAGATCCCTTTCTGCAGTACTCCTTCCTAGACAGTTGCTTCCCATTCTGTATGTGTGAAACGGATTGTTCCTTCCTAAGTGGAGTACTTTGCAGTTGTCCTTATTAAACTTCATCCTGTTTACCTCAGACCATTTCTCCAGTTTGTCCAGATCATTTTGAATTTTGACCCTATCCTCCAAAGCAGTTGCAACCCCTCCCAGCTTGGTATCATCCGCAAACTTAATCGTACTTTCTATGCCAGTATTTAAATAATTGATGAAGATATTGAACAGAACCAGTTCCAAAGCAGACTCCTGCAGAACCCCACTTGTTATGCCCTTCCAGCATGTCTGTGAACTATTAATAACTACTCTCTGGGAACGGTTGTCCAGCCAGTTATGCATCCACCTTATAGTAGCCCCATATAGGTTGCATTTCCCTAGTTTATTGATAAGAAGGTTATGCAAGACTGTGACAAATGCCTTACTAAAGTCTAGATATATTACGCTCACCACTTCTCTCTTATCCACAAGGTTTGGTATCCTATCAAAGAAAGCTATCAGACTGGTTTGACATGATTTGTTCTTTATGAATCCATTCTGGCTGTTACCTATCACCTTATTATCTTCCAGATGTTTGCAATTGGATTCCTTAACTACTTGCTCCATCATCTTCCCTGGCACATAAGTTAAACTGACTAGTCTGTAGTTTCCTGGATTGTTCTTATTTCCCTTTTTATAGATGGACACTATATTTGTCCTTTTCCAGTCTTCTGGAATCTCTCCCAACTTCCATGATTTTTCAAAGATGATAGCTAAGGGCTCAGATACCTCCTCTATCAGCTTGTTGAGTATTCTAGGATGCATTTCATTAGGCCCTGGTGACTTGCAGACATCTAACTTTTCTAAGTAATTTGTAACTTGTTCTTTTATTTTAACTTCTCAATCTAATTATGAGAGGGAAGTCACAGCTTCATTGGTTGACAACACTCTACACAACAAGCCTTGTTTAAACACACATCATCACCAGTATAGTCAGAATGTGTACATTGAAACATACCAGGATTCATGTCTTCAAGTATGTGATGCTTCTAGCTTATTTGAGAATAGCCTTTTGTGATATTAGTGTTTCACTATATTTCTTTCCTTCTTGTTTGGTCACCTTGTTTTGGGTTTTGAGTGTTGTTAAGTGTTATGTCTTGATATTGGAAGAAAATACTGATCTATAGAGGACACCTCTGTGTGAGGATCTTGAATACATCAATGAAAATTTCTTGAGATATGTTGAAGATTTCTTCTGAGTACCTCTGAAGTCATATTGGAAACATTTTAAAATAGGCCACAGAAGCTTGTAAGCTTGTCCACATACTTGTGATGCCATATCAGAAGTTCAAACTGGTACATGGAGAACAAGAGTTATGTTTGGTCACTATTGCCACTTTTTTGTTCTCTTGTAGTAAATGCCATGAAGCCAAGCGCTACACATGGACAGACTTACTGTGTGATTCCCAATACACATTCATTAGCATCATGTTGAATGGTCACAGGTTCTGTTACTTGATGTTATTTTGTGACCTTGCAGTTTGGATTCCAATAATCACCTAGAACAGTGTTTCTCAAACTGGGGTCTGCAAGAGTACCCCAGGGGGTCTGCAGGCCCCGCTGATCAACTCCTCCCTATCACTGCCTCAACTCCTTCCCAGTGCCTTCTGCTAAGAGTCTGGCAGCTCAACAGGCAGACTTCTTACTTGCCCTGGTTCCATGCCACTCCTGGAAGTGGTGGCACATCCTTGAGGTCCTTGGGAGAGGCAGAGGATTTCCATGAGCTGCCCCCACCTCAAGTGCTGACTCCTCAGCTCCCATTTACCTGGAAGTGGCCAATGGGAGCTGCAGGGCTGGTACTTGTGAGCTGTGGTAGTGCGCAGAGGTCCCTTGCCCCTCCTACCTAGGAACCTCTGCCAGAGGAATGTGCCAATCAATTTTGGGAGCTGCCCGAAGTAGGCACCATCCAGCCAGAGCCCACACTCCACATAAGAACATAAGAACATAAGAACGGCCGTACCGGGTCAGACCAAAGGTCCATCTAGCCCAGTATCCTGTCTGCCGACAGTGGCCAAGAGGGTGGACCGAAGACAATGATCAAGCGATTTGTCTCCTGCCATCCCTCTCCAGCCTCTGTCAAACAGAGGCCAAGGACACCATTTTATCCCCTGGCTAATAGCCTTTTATGGACCTAACCTCCATGAAATTATCTAGCTTCTCTTTAAACTCTGTTATAGTCCTAGCCTTCACAGCCTCCTCTGGCAAGGAGTTCCACATGCTGACTACACGCTGTGTGAAGAAGAACTTTCTTTTATTAGTTTTAAACCTGCTACCCATTAATTTCATTTGGTGTCCTCTAGTTCTTCTATTTAGGAACTAATAAATAACTTTTCTTTATCGGCCCTCTCCACACCACTCATGATTTTATACACCTCTATCATATCCCCTCAGTCTCCTCTTTTCTAAACTGAAAAGTCCCAGTCGCTTTAACCTCTCCTCATATGGGACCCGTTCCAAACCCCTAATCATTTTAGTTGCCCTTTTCTGAACCCTTTCCAAGGCCAAAATATCTTTTTGAGGTGAGAGACCACATCTGTACACAGTATTCAAGATGTGGGCGTACCATAGTTTTATACAGGGGCAGTAAGATATTCGGGTCTTATTTTCTATCCCTTTCTTAATAATACCTAGCATCCTATTTGCCTTTTTGACCGGCTGCACATGTGTGGAAGTTTTCAGAGAACTGTCCACGATAACTCCAAGATCTCTTTCCTGATTTGTAGCCAAATTAGCCCCCATCATACTGTAATAGTTGGGGTTATTTTTCCCAATGTGCATTACTTTACACTTATCCACATTAAATTTCATTTGCCATTTTGTTGCCCAATCACTCAGTTTGGTGAGATCTTCTTGGAGTCCCTTACAGTCTGCTTCTGTCTTGACTATCCTAAACAGTTTGGTATCATCCATAAACTTTACCACCTCACTGCTTACCCCTTTCTCCAGATCATTTATGAATAAGTTGAACAGGATTGGTCCTAGGACTGACCCTTGGGGACACCACTAGTTACCCCTCTCCATTCTGAAAATTTACCATTTATTCCTACCCTTTGTTTCCTGTCTTTTAACCAGTTCTCAATCCAAGAAAGGACCTTCCCTCTTATCCCATGGCCATGTAATTTACACAAGAGCCTTTGGTGAGGACCTTGTCAAAGGCTTTCTGGAAATCTAAGTATACTATATCTACTGGATCCCCCTTGTCCATGTTTGTTAACCCCTTCAAAGAACTCTAATAGATTAGTAAGACAGGATTTCCCTTTACAGAACCCATGTTGACTTTTGTCAACAAATTATGTTCTTCTACATGCTTCACAATTTTATTCTTTACTATTGTTTGACTAATTTGCCGGTACTGAAGTTAGACTTACCGGTCTGTAATTGCCGGATCACCTCTAGAGCCCTTTTTAAATATTGGTGTCACGTTGGCTACCTTCCAGTCATTAGGTACGGAAGCCGATTTAAGGGATAGGTTACAAACCACAGATAATAGTTCAGCAATTTCCCATTTGAGTTCTTTTAGAACCCTTGGATGAATGCCATCCAGTCCCGGAGATTTGTTAACATTAAGTTTTCTATTTGTTCCAAAACCTCCTCTAATGACACTTCAATCCGGGACAGTTCCTCAGATTCATCACCCACAAAGGACGGTGCAGATTTGGGAATCTCCCCAACGTCCTCAGCCGTGAAGACTGAAGCAAAGAAATCATTTAGTTTCTCCGCAATGGCTTTATCGTCCTTGATTGCGCCTTTTATAGTTCGATCGTCTAGGGACCCACAGGTTTTTAGCAGGCTTCCTGCTTCTAATGTACTTAAAAACATTTTGTTATTTCTTTTGAGTTTTGGCTAGCTGTTCCTCAAAATCTTTTTTGCTTTTCTTATTACATTTTACACTTGATTTGACAGTGTTTATGTTCCTTTCTATTTATCTCACTAGGATCGGACTTCCACTTCTTAAAAGATGCCTTTTTGTCCCTCACTGCTTCTTTTACATGGTGGTTAAGCCACGGTGACTCTTTTTTAGGTCTCTTGCTATGTTTTTTAATTTGGGGTATACATTTAAGTTGGGCCTCTATTATGGTGTCTTTAAAAAGTTTCCTTGCAGCTTGCAGGGATTTGGCTCTAGTCACTGTGCCTTTTAATTTCTGTTTAACTAACCTCCTCATTTTTGTGTAATTCCCCTTTTTGAAATTAAATGCCAGGGTGCTGGTCTGCTGAGGTGTTCTTCCCACCACAGGAAGAACACCTCAGCAGACCAGCCCAGAGCCCCAGCCCAGAGCCTGCACTCCCTCCCGCACTCCAACTCTCTCCCAGAGCCTGCACTGCCTCCTGCACCCAGCTCCCTCCTGCATCCGAACTCCCTTCCAGAGCCCATACCCCGTATCCCCTCATGCACCCCAACCCTCTACCCCAGCCTGGTGAATGTGAGTGAGGATGGGGGAAAGTGAGTAACAGAAGGAGTGAGCAGGAATGGGGCCTCAGAGAAGGGGCAGAGCAGGGCATGGCCTTGGGGAAGCAGGCAAGGTAAGCTGAGCTGGGGGAGGCTGAATGGTCCCTCCAAAAAAAATTAAATCAAAATTGGAATCCTTGGGTTGCTCAAGTTTTGAGAACTGCTGACTTAGCAGCTTTAGAAAGACAGGCCCTAACTGAGCAAATTCTTGAAGCCAGCACGTAAGCATGTGTTCAAGTGCTTTGTTTTACTGAATAAGGATGGATTTAAGCACAAGCTTAAATAATGTATTGCACCAGGGCCACGGCAGGGATTTTAGACAGAGATGGTCTTATGATGCTTAACTATACCTTAAACACAATTTTGAACCTAGGATGTCTAACACTGTTTAAACCTTCCCAAAATCTAGTTAAAACTTCTGCTAGTTACGCAACTGCTGACCAATACAGGGTGAAATTTTCAAAAGCATGTGATTCAAAACCATTATTCCCATTGACTCTCAATCAGACATGTATTCCTAAATCACCCGAGGCCTGTTCTATACTAGATCAGGCAGGTCAGTTTAAAGTATGCAACTCCAGTTATACAAAATGCGCAGCTGGTGTCAGCTTCCCTTAAGCTGAGTTGTGATGGCGTCCACACAGCGGGACGCCAATGGGAGTGTGTGCTCCCATCGGCTTCCCTTTCTCCTCCCAGATGGAGGAGAACCGGACGCCAGCAGGGGCTGCCCTCAGCATTCAATTTACACATCTATATTAGACCCACTAAACCGAACACTAGAACATCAGCCTCCGAAGGGTCAATCTTCTCGCAAGGGTAGACAAGTCCTTAGACTGCATATGAGATTTGCAATATATCATCTATTTTTTTACTCAGTTTCTCTGTGTGTGCACATTCCGCATGTGTATATCTATTGAATATTTATATCCACAGACATTCATATTTATTGGGCAGTGCTGCTTTGACAGCCACTATCTTGGCTGGGCAACTGAGACAGAGATCACCAGTGTTAAAAACATGAGCTGCTACAGCTTGAGCTAATGAGCTAAGGTGCTGGAAGTTAGGGACTGCAGCAACTTCCATCTGGTGCAAATTGGCAGAGAAGGCCCTGGAACACATGCTTTCCAATGGGTCACACTACCAGATCATTTTCAATGAATTCCTAGTATTCAAGCCACTAAAATTTGTCAGCAATACCTTTAATCTGAATCTTTCTAGACCGGGGTAAGAAACCTTAGGCCCAGAGACTGGATGCAGCCCCTGGCTTGCCTGGATCTGGCCCCCGAGGCTCAGGGATTCCCCCCACATTGGGGAACTCGCACTGGTGCTCCAGCCCCGCTGCCACCCACAGGCCTGGAGCACACAAAATCTACTTGCCTGGCCCCCCACAGGCTCTGGTATGCAAGGGGAATGTGAGGAGTATCTTTCTCCTTCTCAGTCAGGGGGTTCTCACTTTGCTTCTCACTTGTGTGGAGCTCCTGACTGATATTTCTGTGGGTCAGCGGCCCCTGACCCAAAAAAGGTTCTCCTCCCCTGTTCTAGACCATCTCTTGCTCCAGAAAAGTGCCAAACTGCAAGTATAGACAGCTATATGTATAAAGGAGTTCAAAAGATGTCCATATAATTTTTTTCCTTAATCACGTTTAACCTCCCAAAAATCCTTGGCATCTAAATCAATTGTGGCTTTGTGATTCTTGCTAAAAATCTCTTCCTGGTATAGGAATAATCAAAACTTTGAGGTGTGAGGGATCACAAATTATGGGTTGCTTGCTTGGTTTCTTTAAGCAGGTATCTTATTGCTAATCTATTCTTTTGAGGGAAACTCTTTAAAAAGAATCCCATTATACAAGACTGTAAATCCGTATTTCCTGGTCCTTCTTTAAAATGAACCTTTACTTTGTTTGATGGTTATACTCGTTTCACCTCAGAGTTGATTTCCAATTTATATTCTCTAGGCAGACTTCTGAAGCCTTTAAAACATTCCCATATTGATCCAATTATTTGTTCCTTTGTTAGAGACATTTGGCTGGAACTGTCAATAACATTGTACTCTGCATTGTTCACCATTTGCAAAAGTCTCAGCTTTTCTTTTATTGGGCTAATAGTCAAGGAACCTGTGCAGTGCCAATTATGTTAAAATCAAATTTGTGTAGACTGCCCTTGTAGGAACATGTCCATGTGAATTTTCCCCTGAGAGTACACCGATGTGACTTTGTAGAATTTTAGCCTGTGGTTTACCCTCCAGCAATTTTGTTTGATTTATCTCATACAACATTGTGGTAATCCTTAAAGTCTGACAGACAGTAGTTCTACCTGTAGTGTAGCTACTAGAAGTATAAACCAGTTCATAAAAATCTATTAATCCAACCCTAGAAGGAAGCATGACTATCTAGTCAATCTTCTGAATAGCAGTCCAAAAAAACCCGTCCAATGATTTCTACATCAAAGCCATAAAAGTTCTGCTGGTCTGTTAGGGTGCGTCTGCGCAGCACCCTAAACTCAAAATAAGATACGCCATTTCATCTACGCAAATTGTGTATCTTATTTCCAATCTATTTTGAAATAGCTTG
Source organism: Rafetus swinhoei (assembly GCA_019425775.1). Taxonomy (NCBI): domain Eukaryota; kingdom Metazoa; phylum Chordata; order Testudines; family Trionychidae; genus Rafetus; species Rafetus swinhoei. The sequence continues at coordinate 232,981,147 of CM033437.1, forward strand.
TTTTGAAATTTGGTGCGTCTACACAGTGCCAAATTTCAAAATAATGAGCTATTTCAAGCCATCCCTTATCCCTCGTACAACGAGGTTTACCAGAATGGCAAAATAGCTCGCCCATTATTTCGAAAAATATTTTGAGGTATCCCAAAATAGCTGTGCAGTGTAGACATAACCTTGAAGATAGAGACTAGACTTAGACTCAAGAGGCATGTCACTCTGTCTGGACTGGCTCACAACCATGAGTGCCTACCTCAGGGCAGTCCATCAAAAGCAGGGTGGACATCCCAAACTAATATCTATAATTAGATGTCACCAAACTGATAACAAATGCATATTCCCAGATTCCTCTGCCAGTCTTATCATGGAGTCACAGGCATTCTCTTTAGACTGGAGAGTCTGTCTTGCCACCCAGACAAACCGGACTTAACAATGAATGTCTCTCATACACACAAAAATCGTACTACATTCAGGTTGCTTCTAGGCCCAAGAGACCAATCACTTAAAAACAGATCAAGTGGTACTCTAGATCCTACACCAAAGGTAATTCCTGTAATAAACTACATAAAGGTTTATTGTCTAGAACAAAAAGGATGAAGAAGAGAGTTATTTATAGGTTAAAGCAAATCAATGTATACACAACAATGAGATACCGCCTACATCCTAAGAGTGACTATTGTAGTGACCTATCTATAGAATGTGTCTTATGGGGCAGCCCCAGAAGGTAGCCTGTGGATACCGGCTTCAGTTTAGAGTCTCTGATCCTTCACAATTCAAACTGCTAAAAAGATGCAGCTTCTTTTTGTCAGGGATTTTTTAAAACCTTCCCCAGAGCTCAAGATGTTGGAACAATTTCACACTCACACGCATATCTCCTCTTCATGGGTATGTGTGTGGGGGGAGGAGCAAGCAGCAAAATCTTTTGTGCTCTGCTGTTGCACAATGGTTTCTATTTAGGCAGAAGATAACTCCTTCTGAGTCAAAGGACCCTTTCACACATAGTAATAATGCTTCTCTCCTGACTGGGGGCAGAGAGGAAGGGTGGTTTCACAGTTTCAGCACACTTCAATATTACTTACTACAAGACTTACCTGACATTGCCTGGGTCCAGCCCAGGGCCGGGGGGGGGGGGGGGGGGGGATCATGGAGGTCTCCTGCTGGCACAGCACAGGCCCAGAGACAGAGGGAGGGGGTGGCTCAGAAGTCTCCCACCAGTGCTCCCCAGGCCTGGGGGTGGAGGTGCAGAAGTGTCCCAGCACATCTCCCCAGTCCCAGGGTTGGAGGGTGGGGCAGCATGGAGGCCTCCCAGCAGCGGTTCCCAGGCCTGGGACTAGGGGGTATGTGGAGGCCTCGCAGTGGCGCTCCCCAGGCCCAGGCGCGAAGGAGTGGGCTGCGCAGGACAATCCCGGTGGCGCTCCCTGGGCCCGGGCCATCCTAGGCAGCTCAGTGGTGCTGGGGATGGCTGCTTGTGAATCCTGATGGGGGGGGTCATAGTGGTGGGGCTTTCCCTTCCCTCCCCAGTCCAGTGCTGGGGCAGAAGGCTGGGGCAAAAGGGATCAAAGCAGGGGGGGCCACTTACCTGGGCTGGTGGCCAGCAAGATGGTCAACCCCGTTCTCAGTTGGCCACTCCTCTCCTAGTGTGGCTGCCCCCTGTGGTCACTCTGTGGTGTAGCTGTCCCCTGTGCTCGCTGCCCCTAGTGGTAACTGTGCAGTATCGTGTCCCTCTGATCAGCCACCTCCCTTTCCGTGTTATGGAAAACGGCTGAATTCCAGGCACTTCCCTTTTTCATGCCAACTTAAAGCAAGGCCAGGGTATGGTTAAGACTCTTAAGAGGAAGCTGCCTAACAAGTTTGGTGGTCCTCGCTGTTACTGTTTGGGAGGTGTTCTTGAACAAATGAACTTGCAGACAGACAAATGGCTCTAAAATATGTATATAGATAACTGTGGTTTCCACTGGCGGCATGTGAGGGGGGGGTCATAAGGGCCACATGCCCCCCCAAATGCCAGAGGTGGGAGGGGCAAGGGGTCAGAGCTTGGGCAGCCCAAGAGACTAACAGGGAGCCTGGTGTCTGCAGCAGAGGTCAGGCCTCATGCACTCACCGGCAGCCACAGGAGGAAGCAGAGCAACGCGGGTCCCTCTCTGGCTACTGGCTGCATCACTCCAGGGAGGGATGGGACTGCCTCCCTGCACTCACCGGCAGGAAGCATTGCTCTGCTTCCCCTTCACTGCCGCTGGTTAGTGTGGATGGACCCCACTGCCAGTGCCAGGCCTTCCCACTAGTCCCGTGGGACCCATCACTGGGGGAGAAGGCTTGGGGGAAGCAGCAGGGTGGAGCCTGGAGTGCAGGGGGCAGGGTGGCATCTGGTGGTTCCAGTAGGAGTCGTGTGGACAGTGGAGGTCACATGGCTGGCGCCTCCACTACATCCTTCTTCACCACCCTCTCCTGCCCCTGGTGATCTCCAACCTTTTTATGCCCAGGATCTCTTTCTGAATTTAAGGGCAACTCAACCCTGCCCCTCCCATGAGACCTTATGTGAGGATCTTGGGTACATCAATAAAAATGTCTTGATATATGTGGAAGATTTCTTCTGAGAATCTCTAAACTTTATTGGAAACATTTTAAAATAGGCCACAGAAGTTTGTAAGCTTGTCCACATGCTTGTGATACCATATCAGAAGTCCAGACTGGTACATGGAGAGCAAGAGTTATGCTTGGTCACAACTGCTGACCAAGTTTTGTTCTCTTGTAGTAAATGCCATGAAGCCAAGTGCTATATATGGACAAACTTACAGCGTGATTCCCAATACACACCTTCCCCAAAGCCCTGCCCCGCTCACTCCATCCCCTCTTTCTCCCTCACTCAGGGTATGTCTACACTGCAAAGTTAATTCGAAATAACAGCCGTTAGTTCGAATTAACTTTAATAGCGTCTATACATGCAATCCGCTATTTCGAAATAGCGAAGCGCTTAATTTGAATTTGGTAAACCTCATTCTACAAGGAGTAATGCCAAATTTGAAATAGCTATTTCAAATTAAGTGCTGTGTAGATACTTAATTCGAAATAGGGGGCCTCCAGCTCTTCCCAGGGAGCCCTGGTGGCCACTCTGGGCACAACCAGGAAAACTTACTCTCCTATCCCCCAGCCCCGGAGCCATTAAAGGGGTAGACCCTGGCCACAGTGCCTGTGCAGCTCCAAGCCTGCCAGCCCAGAGCCAGCAGTGGCCACCGGGGCCCCTGACCCAGTGGCCCCAAAACATGAGCCAGCAAGCCACTGGCAGCCAGCTCCCAGGATCCTGACAGGGGCTGGGGAAGACGGGTGCCTTCCTGGTCCAGGGTGGAGATCATGGACCTTATTCAGGTTTGGGGGGGATACCCCCAACATCCATGATCTCCGCACTAGACAGAGGAATGCGGCCGTCTATGGCAGGATAGCTGCCAGCCTGACCACCAAAGGCCACATGCGAACCCAGGAGCAGGTTTGCATGAAAATCAAGTTGGTCCAGCGAGACCCCCAACCCTGATCCCTGAGCTTCCCCTCCCCCTTCTTCCCTTGCTTCCCCTTCCAGCTCCCTCCTCCCAGGTTTCCCCTCCCCTCTCCCACCCTCTCTCCCCTCTCACCTCCTTTTCCCAGTCTCCCCAGAGGTTCATCTCCCAGTTTTGTTCAATAAATCCAGTTTCTATTTTTGAACATACGTGTCTTTGTTTGACATCAGGAAGGGGGCTAGGGAGGTAAGTGGAAGGACGTGAGGGAGGAATGGGGCACGAGCCCCCGGTGGGGAGGACCGGGGTGGCTCTGAGGGCTCCTTGGGGTGGACGCTCTCCCGCAGGGCCTCCTGGATCCTGACAGCCCCCCGATGGACCTCCCGGATGGCAGCCTGCAGCAAGTGCAGCCGGGCTGATGGCAACGACCCCACGAGACGCACCGGCGTGCCCAGGGGCAGCTCTGGCTCTATGTGTCCGAGTGCTGTGGTGTCCCGAGTGCGGGCACTCAGGGCACTCCAAGACAGGACTGCTTTGCTGTCCCTCATCGAGGTAGACAAGCAAGCGGGGAACCCTGAGAACTGTCTGTCCGGGGTGGGGGTAGGGTCCCTTTTAGCACGGAGCTCAGTTAGCCTCAGGCAGCAGCCCCACACACTAAGTCCTAACCTGATGCCCTGCCAGCACTGGCTCCGGCCAACCTTAACTTCGGTTCAGGGTCCACTCAGTGTGGACGCGCAATTTCGAAATCGCAAAACGCTATTTTGAAATAGGTTTTGTGTGTAGATGAATTAATTTGAATTAGCTTAATTCGAATTAACTATTTCAAATTAACGCTGTAGTGTAGACCTACCCTCACTTTTCCCAGGCTGGGGCAGAGGTTTGGGGTGCAGGAGAAGGTGCTGGGTGCTGGCTCTGAGAGGGGGTCAAGGCTGGGGCACATGGTACTGGCTCTGGGAGGCATCTCAGAGTTGGAGCTTGAGGTGGAGAAGGAGGTTGGTGTACTAGCTCTCAGAGAGGTGTCAGGACAGGGATGGGCTTCAGAAGGAGATGTGGAGTGCTGGGATCTTGAGAGTGGTCAGGGCTGGGACAGGGGATTGGTGTGCTAGAGTGTCCGGGTGCTGGCTCAGAAGGGCAGTCAGGGCTGGGATTTGGGGTACAGGAGGGAGTATGTTGTGCTGGCTCTGAGTGAGGACTGGAGGTTGGTGTGTGGTCTGCAGCCAGGGGACACTTACTGCCGATGTTTCCCCATCGGTGGCTCAGTGAGGCTGTGGCAGGCTCCCTGCCTATCCAGTTCCCACACCACTCCTAGAAGGGGCCAATGTGTCCCTGTGGCTCCAGAGGTGGAGAGGGACATGTGGTTCCACAAGCTGCCCTTCCCTGCCAGCTCCACCCCCTCAGCTCCCATTGGCTACATTTCCCCATTCCTAGCCAACAAAAGCTGCAGGGGGCAATGCTTGCAGACAGGAGTAGCACATCAAGACTCCTGCCACCTCCCCGGGGCTGCAGGGCCATGCTGGCAGCTTCCAGGAACAGGTAAGCAGTGTGGGGTTGGGCAAACAAGGATCCTGCCTTAGTATCAGCCCCATTCTACTACCAGAGACTGTGATCAACTGAGATGTTCCCCAGGATCAACCAGTTGATTGAGGTCAACCAGTTGGTGACCACTGCCTCATTACATGGGATACAGATAAGTGACACACAAACATTTCAGAAAGTCCAAACACTAAATACATTTTGGTAAGACCAATGCCTATCTTGAGTAGAAATACCATTCAGGTGACCTGGTCTGGGCTTCAGCTACAAAGTTGTCAGTTCTTAGCTAATGCTGGCAGCCTGGGCAAGAGCTGGCATTTGTTAGAAGTCAACGTGAACAACATGAATAGTTGAGAGAGCTCCTCTGCCAATTCTTTTATTGCTTTTGGACACAAGATATCCAGTTCAGAACACTATGAAGTGTTGAGATTTAATAGTTGCTGTTTAACGTCCTCCCTAGTTACGCACTGAATAGGAAGTATTTCATTATCAAGGGAAGCAGACTATATCGGCTTTTTTTTCTAAATATAACATAGAAACATTTACTCTACACTTCTGCCTTTTCTGCATTATGACTGGTGATTTTACCATCCTTTCTAGCATGGTAACTATACAACTGTTAGAATTTCATTTGTTCTTGATGTATTTAAATAATTCCTTCTTACCTTCACCCTTAGTTGAATTGCACACGTAAGAAATTTTAGTTGTACATATCACAACCAGCATCTCCTACCAAAATCTATCATAGGTTGGCAAATGTGGCAATTATTAGAGGCTAAAACATTGCTGAACAGGTCCTTTCTCGTATACAGTGAACAACTTCACTGCAGGCTAAGGGACTGCTGCACCAGAATAATAAATGAGAATATGTCACTCTTTGTCCCCCTTTGTAATTACCACCTCAGGCCTCAATCTTGCAAAGAGAGGTGCACAAGCTTAACTTTATATGCTATGAGTAGCCTCTTTGACGTCAGTGGAATTTCTTACTCTTGCCAGAGTTACTGTACTCAAGTCTTTGTGGGATCGGGGCCTTATTTATTGGACAGCCAACATACAGTGATGGGGGGAAGGGGAATTAGGATCAGACACCAAAGTTCTCCATTTAGGCACCTTTGACATTCTCTAAACCAGCACTCAGCTGCTTCCTAAACCTGCAGGCATGTACGTTTTTACCAATGAGCACACACAAATCTGCCTAAGTGCTGGCACCAGCTCCACAGGTAATGAGCTGCTCCGAGCCTTTGCTGAAGACACAACCCCATGCATCCCACTTGAAGTCTCATTTAGTGCTGAAACATCTGACGTTAACTGCTGTCAGAAGACAGGATTCTGGGCTAGCTAGACCTTTGGTCCGTCCCAGCATGGCTGTTCTGATGAGGGTTCCACTGAGTGGCAAGGCACCTAAAACCTAGGTGTTGCATTTTTGACACAGACCCATAAAGGTAAATTGTCAAGTCCAGCAAAAGCTATAAGCTAAATTCAAGATTTTTGAAAAATAGATGCATACAGATAATCTTCTTAAAAGTCCCTATTTAATCACCTATATATACGGCTTAATTTTCAAGAGCAAAGTACCCACAAACTCCCACTGGATTTCAGAAACCCTTTCAACAAAAATCTTGGGTCAAATATTTACAGATAACAGAGGATCATCAGTTATGGATTTAAATTAGATACATAATAAAACATAAGAAAGACCAGCGAATATACACAAGAAAAATATAAATACATTGAATTCAAACAGTGATCAATACAACATGCATGCTCCGGCTACATCATCTTTCGTGGCAAAGACTATAAATGCATATGTTTTATAATAAGTATATATAGGATGTTCCAAATTTACAACTCTCTACTTCCTCTTACCCAGAGTTGAAAGCAAGCAGCTATAATCTAGCAGAGACAAGTATTATACAGGCCAGCGGCTGAAAGTTGAAGCTAGACAAATTATGACTGAAAACAATGTGAACATTTTCAATGTTCAGAATAATTAACCAGTGGAACAATTTAGCAAGGCTGAATTCTCCATCACTGACACATTTTAAATCAAGATTGGATGTTTTTCTTAAAAAGGGTCTGAGCTAGGAATTATTTTGGAGAAGTTCTATGGCATGTGGTACAGGATAGGAGGTCAGACTAGATAATCACAGTGGTCCCTTACGTCCTTGTAATCTACAAATGCATAAACTACTTCTAATCATGAGTACACTGTACTCAAACTCCTATATTCTTCAGGTTCAAATAGGTCTCCTGAACTCCTACATTGCTCGGGCTCAAATAAGTCTAAATCAAATTGTTCCCACAATTTACCTGAAACTGCAATTTTCCGCTCCAAATTTAATCAATTAAATCATTTCCTTCTTGTTTATAACACCTGAAAGTAGATAAATTATTAGTAGTTCTAGATTTATATACCAGAGGTTGCTGTGTATGAGGATGTGTGGTTCAGTGGTCAGAGTGTTTGCTAGAGAGAGTTAGGATCAAGTTTTGGCTTTGCTGTGGATTTCCTATGTGACTTTCAGTGTATCACTTAGTCTCATTGAATCTCAGTTCCCCATCTATAAAGTGGGGGATCAGAGCACTTCCCTATTTCACAGATCATTCTTAGGATAAATACATTAAAGATTGCGAGCTGTTCAAATATTATGGTGATGGATAAATGGATCTGTAAAAAAGAGTGCAGGTGTTTGAGAAACATTTCAACATTTATCCCTGGAATTATTTGTTGTGGATGAAATTATTACAAATCAGAAACCTATGTGCATTGGACCATCTGCCCCGCACTGGCCCTTTAAGGGTTAAAACCCAGCCGTGGGAGAGGGCTGGAGTGGTGGAGTTGTGAAGCCAGCAGCTGTGGTGGGTATGAGCCAATTAGGGCCCAGCTGAGGGAAGTATAAATAAAGGCTCCTGGAAGGGTGAAGACAGATTCACTCTTGCTGTAGCTTGGGAGCAGGAGGGACGTAACTGCCAGTGATGCTAGAGGTTTCCTGACTTAGTGGGCTGGGGAAGTGCTGGCTAGGCAAGTTCCCAGGCTGCAGGGTCGTAAGAAAGACCGAGGGTACTAAGCAACATAGTCAGAGCAGCAGAAGGCAGGGGGTCCATGTCCTCTTGCCAATGATGAGTGTCCATTTCAGACTGCAGTCTGCCCCTGAGGCAGGGGCTAGATAAAGACTGGCAGTGGGTCACTGAGGCAAGGTAGGCATAGGGGGTTGGGGTCCCAGAGGGGGTGGACCCCTGAGGGTAGGGGCACTGTGGCAGGGTAGTACCCAGAAGGGAGGTCACTGTGATTGGGGAGGGATGTGGGTTCTAATACACAGTGGTTGAGGAAAAACAGGTAACAGCAGGTAAGACACCAGCCCAAAGGGGGTGCTTCAGAGCAGAAAAGCTAATTCCCAGAGTGTCCACTAGGAGGTGCCTGTGGCAGTGAGTGCACGCCTTGTTATATGGTGTACAGCCCTTGTTAACACATTAACAGTGACATTAAGTGGGACTAAAATGGTGTGGGGTCTTCTGTATTAGAGAATTTCACCCTATTTTGGACTCAATTTTTTTCTTTATTTTGATGTCAAAATTCAAAACAATAACTAGTTCACGACTGGAACAATTTACTAAATGTAATGGTGGATTTCACCTTCCCTGACAATTTTTATATCAAGATTGGATGTTTGTCTAAAAGATATATTGCAGTTCAATGAGTAATTAATTCAGGGAAGTCTTACGGCCTGTGGAGGTCAGACTAGATGTTCAGAGTGCTACTTTCTGGATTTATAATCCATCAATCTCTTCATGATCCCTCTGATGAACTTATACTGCGATGTGTAGTAAGCACTCAACAATCAGTGGCTATGTCTACACTAGCAGTTTCTTGCTCAAGAAACATCTTGCGCAAGGGTTCTTGCACAAGAAAACGTTCACACTGCCATGTCCCAGCTGGCAGTGTGGACGCTCTCTTGCGCAAGAAAGCTCTGATGGCCATTTTAGCCATAGGGCTTTCTTGCGCAAGAAACCCCGCCCGAGCGTCCACACTGCCCTCTTGCGCAAGAGCTCCTGCGCAAGAGGGCTTACACCTGTTAAAAAAGAGTGTAGCTCTCGTGCAAGAAGCCCTCTCTTACCACGCTGTACTGTAAATTTCCATGCGCAAGAGTGGGCAGGCCATGTGGACACTCTGCGGAATTCTTGCGCAAGAACTGCCATACTTGCGCAAGAAGCCGCAAGTGTAGACATAGCCAGTTTGTCTGGAGAGAAGACACAACCTTTTAATTAACTCCATGCACACCTGGTGCAGGCACAAGGCATGGTGTGACTCTGCACAAGCTCCCACAGGCATTCTTTTGTTCTGAGCCTTCACACCCGTTTTTGTATAGTTACTTCCATCCTCCTATTACATTGGCTCATTTACCTTTGTCACTCCTATGCTGATAACGACTCCCCTCTTTATATGAATCTACACTGTAGTGAATCTACACTGCACGTGCGTTCTTGCACAAGTAAATCTACAGTAAAGTGTCAGAAAAGAGGGCTTCTTGTGCAAGAGTTATTCCTCTCCCCATGAGGAATAAGCCCTCTTGCGCAAGAGCTCTAGCACAAGAAGGCAGTGTGGATGGGCAACTGGGGTTTCTTGCGCAAGAAACCCCTATGGCTAAAATTGTCATCAGAGCTTTCTTGCTCAAGAGAGTGTCCACACTGCCATGGATACTCTTGCACAAAAGCACATCTCTTGCGCAAAAGCACATGGCAGTGTGGACGCGCTCTTATGCATGACCTTTTGCGTAAGAACTCTTGCGCAAAACAGTTCTTGTGCAAAAAGCCTGCAGTGTAGACGTAGCCTTATAGAAAAGGCAATTCTCAGAAACTAAAATACTTTGATGCCATTGTGCTGAAACTCACGCAAATTAAAAAGCTGGTTGTACTTTTAATAGTGATCTTTTCAGTACTATTCAATGTGATATAGTCCCCAGTGTTGTAAAGGCACAGATTTCCCTCAGTGACTGAAAGCACCTTCAAAGCATCTATAATTAAAATCATATTCTAAAATACTGAACTCCATCAGAGAGATTATTTTCTCCATATAGTACCTTGGAACACATTCAGATATATTGATGTGGCCATTTTCTTATTTAATGACACTCACTGCTGTAGGCTGGATTGTGCCACATATCCCAGGAGGAACCACTGCAGAGAAATGTCCTGGCCAGCTGGTTCCAGTTGTCAGTGGTCATCAGAGCAAACCCATGACTCATCTCCCTTTCATGTGGGAAGGAAATAGGAATATAGTGTCTATTTTCCCTACTGTACCTGGACACCAGATCTTGGAAGGTCCCATGCAGCTGGACAGGGAATGGGGAATTATACATTCTTAATCCCATGAGTAGGGCTAGATCACAAGCTATCCCTTCATGAAGATAATCTATTTTGGGGTACATCTACACAGCAGCGTTATTTCAGAATAACTAATGTTATTCCAAAATAACAAAGTGCACGTCTATACTACAAGCCTTTATTGTGAAATAATGTCAAGATGGAGGACCTTACTATAATTCAGGATAACCCTCATTTCAAGAGGAGTAAGGGACTTTCTGCTGTGTAGACAGCGCCAAGTCAAATGAAATTATTTTGACTTAAGCTATGCAGTTGACATAGCTGAAGTTGCGTAGCTTAATTCGACTTTAGCCCTGCTGTGTAGACGTACTCTTGGTGTTCTCAAATTTCCCTATTGATGCAGCTGGCAGAGACACATATAGAGAAAGGACAGGATATAGACAGGCTACATCTACACTGCCCTCCCTTGCACAAGAAAATATGCAAATGAGGTGAAGCCGTGACTATCACCACAGCTCGTTTGCATACTTAATGAGCCACCATTTTTGCGCGCAAGGAGCTTTTGCGCAAAAAGGAGCCATCTACACTGCTCCTTCTTTTTCAAAAACCCCCTCTTGTGCAAGAATCATTCTGCCACTTTTTTTTTCAGGAAGAGCCATGTAGACGGCTCCTTTTTGCGCAAAAGCCTCTTGTGCAAAATGGCGTCTCATTAAGTATGCAAATGAGGCACAGCAATATTCACCACTTTGCCTCATTAGCATATTTTCTTGCTCAAGAGAGGGCAGTGTAGACGTAGCCACAGTGTTTGTACCTTCACACTTATTTCCGTGTTCTCTAAGGCTACGTCTACACTGCAGGCTTCTTGCACAAGAACCGTTTTGCGCAAGAGTTCTTGTGCAAAAGGTCTTTCACAAGAGCGCGTCCACACTGCCATGTGCTTTTGTGGAAGAGATGTGCTTTTGTGCAAGAGCATCCATGGCAGTGTGGACGCTTTCTTGCGCAAGAAAGCTCTGAGGGCCATTTTAGCCATAGGGGTTTCTTGCGCAAGACATTCATGTTGCTTGTCTACATTGTCTTCTTGTGGAAGAGCTCTTGCGCAAGAGGACTTATTCCTCATGGGGAGAGGAATAACTCTTCTGGAAGAAGCCCTGTTTTCCGACGCTGTACTGTAAATTTACTTGTGCAAAAACACGCATGCAGTGTAGATGCTCTGCAAGTTTTTGCGCAAGAACAGCTGTTCTTGCACAAAAAGCCTACAGTGTAGACATAGCCTAAATGTTTCAGACCAGGGAATCTGCTTCTTAGCCTGTGTTTGTGAAGCAGTGTAAATGCAACAGGTTACCACTAATAAACTTCCATTGATTTCATTGTGAGTTATGTCTGGGTAAGTACCCAAATATTGGGTCCTTATTAAAGATTTAGAGTAGAGGTGGGGAACCTTGTTTTCTGTCCCACAGAAAAATGAGTCGGGGGCCACACACAAGTGAGAAGAAAAAAACTCCAACAAATCCTCAGTGATATGGCCCCTGATGAGAAGCAGAAAGACACTCCCTACATTCCCCTTGCACACCAGTGTCTAGGGCACCCAGGTTAGTAGATTTTGTGTGCTCCAGTAACACATTTCAGTAGACTGAAATCTGTACTTTTCCGAAAAAAAGGTTTCTGATGAAAACTATCACCCAAGTCTACTAATAAGATCTTGACCAATAAGACTAATAATTGCATATATTATTCATTTATTAGCCTTTTAGCCATGTACAAATGGAATCCCAACATAAACTGAGAACCAATTTCTTTTTGATACAATGGGGTTGTGAGCAGCTGTAGAAAACCTATGTACCTTTCAATGTGGTCAAGTCTACACTAGAAATATTTGCTGGTATACTAATGGTTAGGAGTGTGATTTTGGTGACATTTAAGTAGCAGCAAAATCCCTATTGTAGACAGTTTTCTACTATAATTTGAGAGAGTTTGTCTGTTTGTTCAAGAATGCCTCCTAAATAGTATCTGTTAGGACCAGCAAATTCAGTATACAGTTTCCTCTTATCATAACTTAAAGCAAGGTCAGGGTTTGATTGTGCCAAGAAAATGGGAGGTATCTGGGATGGGATTGTTTCTCAGAAAACTATGCAGAAAAGAGAACCTTTCACTTGCCAGGTGATTCTGTCTATCTGGAGTTGACTGCCCCAGACCAGAGCTTCCCACTCCCCCCAGGCATCCTGCAGGGAGGGCAGGGGGTGGCTGAAGCTCCCCTCTCCAGATTCATACAGGGATATGGTTGGCTGTTTCCCTTCATCAGGGAGTGTGGGAAAGTGCAGTTTGCTGCATTCCTCACTCTGGCTAGGGGGTCACACGGAGCAGACAAGCTGTGCACTTTGCTCTCACTCCCTAATAGGGACAGGAAGGGGAAGAGCAAACAGCCCTGGTAGAAATCTTGGGAGGGGGCTTTGACCCCCCCAACTTTCCTCCTATATACACACACAGTCCCCAGCCCTGAGTCCTTCCTTACCCCCAACCCTGATTCTTGCACCCTCCCTCACTCCAGCCTCCTACCATGAGCCCCTCCTTAAGAACCCAAGCAACACTGGGTAAATGTGCTAGTGCTGTCATAAAAGTGGTTTTGGCAGTATAGCTTATTTTTCTGTGGAAACCAGTATAAGTTATATGAGCAAAAAAGCACATTTTGCTGGCTTAAGTTAAGTTGTGTCTGCAATAATGGGGTTTGCCATTATAGCTTTGCCAATGTAACAAACCTTTTCTAGGTGTAGACTTGACCTACATATTCACACACAAATGCACATGAACAGGTCAAATTCATCCCCTATGTGAAATATCAGCACCATTGGTGCATAGAATTTAGGCTGGCACTTTGCACAGAGATGAATTTCACCAGAGTGGTGTTACAATTGAATAGCTGTGGCCAAATATCCCATGAAAATCTAGCAATGGCAATTAGAAACTTATTTCAACAAGCTTACTTTAAGCGCTCTTTTCTAACTGGTAGGTTTTTAAATTGGTATTGGTTGTTTTTAATTGTCTAATTAACTTTTATAAAAATGGTACCCTATCATCCTGGAAGATGCCCTATGCTGTTTATTATTTTGCATTACAATTATCATGCAAAGCATAGAAGGTGACTTTTAACAGCTCATTTGAAGAGCTGCTTTCTTAAATGTGAAATCTTTGTAAGGCTATTTACATAGATGTTTATCACTAGGTCTTAAGAAAAATCAGTCCAATTATAACAAACAAAAGTTTTTATTATGGGTTTAATTTTGAAATGTAAATGGGCCATTGTAAAATGTGTGTTGAAATTTTAATTTGCACTTTCGTTTGTGCCTATGGATTAACAAACCGTCCTGTGTTAAAATTAATTATAGAGATTCAAAAATGTTAAGAGATAACTGTGTGTGTGGCAAAATCGCTCAGAGGTACGCACTGAAAGTTCTTTTTCAATCTGTGTATTGCAGATGCTGTAAATAAATGCTCATCTACAGCTCAAATAGCTAAAAAAATCTTGTGTGGATTATATATATTCCATTTAATGTTTCGTTCAGTTGCCATGGCTATGATAGCCTTAATATTGTAGGCTCTCAGCAAGGCTGCAATTAGTATTTGGATTTAGAAGAGGGAAGATAATGATTTCATATTGAAGCATCTCACTTAATACTCTCATAGACATAAAACTGCTTGCAGGTTTCTAACCAGTTATTCTTACACAACCTCCACACTCAAAGATGTCTGTGTTACTTGTTTTTTGGTTTTTAACCTGCTATTCCAGGGGTTGGTAGGGCTTGATCCCTGCTGAGCCTAACTGTGTTTCCATTCAGATCTTTATAAAAATCTCCCATTGGGTATGAATTTGTAGCTTTACTCCACCCCTTCCCATAGCTCTGCTAACAGGCAGCACTGCAGACCCCTGTGAGAGACTTAGTACCCATTAATATAGCCACTTACATAGGACATTAGTATTCAATACTTTGAGCCAAATTGGGCCCAGGTGCCAGAGTTTATAAGTCACTCCTCCAACAGTGAACCCAGTGGCCCATGCCAAAATGGCCTTGTATTTCACTCACATCAACAATTTAGGTACAGTCATTCTGTGACAATATCAGCACTAAATTAGGATGAGAATAGTTATGAGGGAAGAGACCAACCACTCAGATCATTCAGACCATCTCTTTGGAAAGATAAGATATAAGCTGTTTTATTTTATTCTTTTAATCTCAATAATAATTAATGATTATTACTAACTGCTGAGATCTTCCATTTCCTCTTGAGCCTAACAGGTGCTGATATTTTTAATATTCCACTAGACTTTAGCTTTGGAATTGGTATATCAGACTAAACCAGTGCTACATCTACTGTCTCTGACAGTGGTCAATATAAGATGTTTCAGAGGAAGGGACAAGAAAATCCATATTGGACAAATATGGAATACTCTGCTCAGGGAAATTTCTTCTTAACCCCATCTGTTTGTAGTTACAGTGTGTTCTAAACACAATGATTTATATTCTATTTTTTTATTTTGTCTTAATCCTAGCTAATATGTTTATGTTCTCATCCATGCAAAAGTCTCTCCCTTTTTTTAAAATCCTACCAAATGTTTGCCCTCCATGGTATCATGTGGCCATGAGTTCCAGAGGTAAATTATATGTCATATAAAAAAGTATGTCCACTCCTCATTTTTACCTTTTCACATAGACAGTTTTCCTTATATTATGAGCAAGCGTAAGTAGAAGCACATGTTTTAACTTCTTTGTATTATTTTGCATACCTTTGTCATATCTTCACTTATTCTTGTCTCCAAATTGAACAGTCTAGACTTTTCCAATCTCTTTTCATGAGGTAATCTATCCCTACTTTTAAATATTTTCATCATTCATTCCTGGATCTCTTTTGACTGAGTCCTTATGCTGTGCAATCAAACCCAAAATTAATTTTTCATTCGTTGCTAAGATTAGCCATTATGAAATGTTGATTCTTTAATAGGTTCAGGCATTTAGTAGATAAGTGAATTCCAACAATTCTTATTAAATTAGGGTCAAAACTTAGAGGGTCACCTTCTGGCCCCACTGAAGTCAATAGGAGTTTTTCTTAAGACTGATCCCCTAATACCTGCTTGTGTCTATGGTGTTTTAATGAGTACATTGATAATGTGAAACCTAATGAGCACAGCACAAAAGGCACCTGAAGAAGCCTTTTAACTGGTCGTGCTATAACACTACAACTCACCTTGATACCCTTTTCTTACAGAAATCCTGTGCCTTTTCTCCCACACATGCACACAGCTTTCTCTCATGCATGTGCCTATGGTTAGAGCTCAGATTTGGGCTTAGGGTGAAGCTGTGGTTCCATAACAGTTACTGTGCCGGCTGGGTGAATATAATTTTTCTTAGTCCTCTAACAGACTAGTGGCTCCTCCCAGCTGCTGGGAAAGGCCCTTGTCTCCAGCAGAGACTCTGTGAGGAAGTTTAGCAGTGGGTACAACATCAGGAAGGAAGCTGCCTCTGTACCATTCTCTAGTAATAAATAGATCTGGTGCTGTTTACTAAGCAAACAGCATCCTATCTCTTGCTATTTTATTGCCGGTCTCAGGATGTTTGGTATTTATTTCAATCCCTACGTCCAGAAATCCTGTGCTTAGGTGAGAATCTCAGCTTTCATTCAAATATGCTTCTAGCCCTTTATGGTTGCAGAACAAAGCTGGAAAGTGTGACTCAAGCGTCCTCTAAAGTTTTGGATGCAAATGGGCAAATAAGAACCAAATTGTTTGTTTGTTTGTTGTTTGTTTGTTTGTTTTAATCTCAGGAATGTTGTAGGCCCTGATTCACAACACTCAGCATTGGTAAAACTGATCTTGGGCCTATTCTGTGGAGCTGCCCTAGTTCAACAATAAATAAGTCACAAGGTTGTGTAACAGTACTTCCTAACCACTGCCCACTTGAGATGCCAGGCTGAGACCCCATTCTCAGCGGATTATGCAGATATTCAGAATATAATCACATGGTTCTCATGGGCTCTTCAGCTTTGGTTCTACTCAGCAAGATTCAAGCAGGCCGTGAGTAGGCCACGTTAGTTTCCTGACTCCCAGGGTGACAGCAGAAGCTTTTCAAAGATAATACCGTTTCTAACCCTTACGGCTCTCCAAAAGAGTCTGAAATGTAAATGAATGTAAACGATAGGTCATGACATCTGGCTGAGTCTGTAGAAAGTCTCTAACACAGCCAGGAGAATGCAGCCACTAAAACCAAGGAGAAGGATGCCTGGCTCTACACCTACCTCCAGATCAGACCTGGCCTCCCGTTTTCCTAGGCAGGGGGTGCTGGCTGATGAGATGGGTTTAGATGGCTCAGTGGAATTGGTTCCCCCTCAGGGCCGGCCCGAGCCATTTTGGTGCCCCGGGCCTGGACGTGCGGTGCCACCCCTGGGCGCACGGCGCATGCACGGGCCCGCCCCTGGGGCGTGGGCCCACCCCCCTAGGATGCACAGACCCGCCCCCGGGACGCCCGGCGCATGCACAGGCCCGCCCCCCGGGGCACATGGTGCATGCGCTGCCCAGCCACGGCCGCTGGCGCGCAGCCCGGGGCCTGCCCCCGGGGTGCACGACGCATACGCTTCTCAGCCCGGCCCGGCCACCGCTGCTGGTGCGCAGCCCGGGGCGGGCCGCGCCTGGCTGTGCAGGGTGCCGCAGCCATGGGGGGAAGGGTGCTGCTGGCCGGCGCCGCGGGTATGGGGCGGCGCTGCGGGAGCCGGGCACGTGGCGCCTGATGGCAGCTATAAGGGATGCCACACGCCCCTTACAGCTGCCATTAGGCGCCCCCCATTGGTTGGCGCCCTGGGCAGCTGCCCGGCTCGCCCACCCCTTAGTCCAGCCCTGTTCCCCCTCGATGAGGCTCCAATGCACTGCAGGATTCTGTTCCTTCTCTTGGACCTGTTAAGCTCCATGGGACAGATTGGAAGGAAAAGAGGTACAATATCCAAGCACAACCTCTTGCAGCACCAAAATGGACTAGCCAAACACCATAGACTGTGCAGGTCTTTCCTTACCTGCACTGACAGCATGAAATAGTTAACCATATTGATGTGTGAGCATTAGAACTAGTACCCCATCAGAGCTGCCGTTCCCAGCTCTTTGCTGATGCAAGCAGATGTCTTTACATCTGCTCATGCTGGTTTTACATTTTCAAGTTTTTCTCTGGAACGAAAAAGGCTTAGTGACTCACATTTAAAAATAAAAGTGGGTATTCTGAAGACCAAGACAGCAGAATTCAGTTTAAAAAAAAATGTTGGGTCACTGACCCGGTGTGGTCAAGTCTAATTTCAGCCTTGACTATGATCTTATTACTCAGGCCAAGCCCATCTCAGGAAATAGGTGATGAGGAGAATTCAAATGTAGGCTGCACTGCTAATTGTTGCTCTGACTCACTGCTGTATTCCCTTCAGACTCAACATCTGGCCTCCAAGCATCCAAGAATTCTGTCTTAATTCATCCTGAGTAGATATAGATGTCCTTTTAAAGACAAAGGCTTTGGCCTTTTACTGCTGAAAATAACATCCCACATATCTGACCATTTCCTTCCATTTCTTTTATTCATGTTTGTAATTTTTGAAGCATTACAGAGATGAGAGCAGTCACATCAAGCTGTTATTTGTAGCAGGTGTGTTGTAATTAGAAATATAACTTTCCCAACTAATTGTGCCACTCAAACTTGAGGAAGTTTAGAAACTGCACAGAATTCCAGAGATTTATTTTTCTCTTTTACCTCTATAATTTTTCCTAAGTTGAGAAAGTTTGTAAAGTTACAAGATGAAGAAAGGAAAAAGACTTAGCCATTCATTCGGTTGGGTTCAGTCACAAAACTGAAGGGGAGGGAAGGAAAATACAAAAATCAAATGTTTGACATTTCAGAAGGTTGAGGTTTTTTTGAGAGTTAAACTAAAGCAAAAAAATTCATTTGAAATTATGAAAATATTAGTTTAATACTTTGCCACTAAAAATTGATAAATTGTCACGTGACGTTTTCTTGAAAAAATATTTTATTTTCAATCATTTATGACTTTTTCCCATTTTTCAGCATGAAAAATTATTCACACTTGATATCTGATTATCAGAGTGATGCAGAACAGCAGCTCAGGGGATTCCATGAAAAATTAGCTTACACCTATGCACAAAACCAGCTGGTATGTGCTTATAGACCCACTGTCACTATGCTTCCTGCTGGTCACTCCAGGAATTAGCTCAAACCAAGCTCCAGAGTGCCCTCTTCTGGATAATGTCCCACCCACTATCACCTTTTGTCTGCTCTCCACCAAACTGTATCAAGATGCACATCTCTCACAGACAATGGTGCCCTTCCCTCAGGCTACTGCACTGCAGCAGTGCCCCCACACTCTGGGGTCCTCCCCCTCAGGGAATCCCAACCCCTTGCCTCAGTGACCCACTGCCAGTCATCGTCTAGCCCCTGCCTTAAGGGTAAACTGCAGACTGTAATGGCCTACCCTGGCTGCCTCCCTGCAATCCTAGTATTCCTCAGGCCCCTGTCACTGAGCCTCCACCTGGGACTACTCAGGTGAGAGCTCCCCTGGCTCACCCTACCTTTCCCCAGCACTGCTGTCTGTCTGTGGTACCTCACTAGCAGGCAGCTAGGCCCCTCTCCCTCCAGAGCTGGAGAAAGAGTGTGTTTTTCCTGCCAGGAGCCCCTTCTTATAGGGCTTAGCCGGGCCCCAATTAGCTGTTCCATGCCCTCTCCTGATTGGCTCCTGGCATAGTCCTCTTCCAATGCTGTTTTTAACCCTATTATCCTGGAGCAGAGTGACTGCCACACTATAATGCCCATATACATCTATGAAACAGCTCTCTTGTTCTCTACAAACTCTTAGCTTTTCTTTAAAAAATAAAGTCTTTAGCTGTCATGGTTGCAAAGAAGGCCTCAAAAATGTGAATGTAGTCGATTGTAACTGATGCGGGGATAAGCAACGTATGCACAGATGAACCTATAGAGAGTTTGAAAAAGCAGCTCTGACAGGCTGAACTACACAACTTGTCTTAGTGAGGTTTTAACTTAAATGCTCAGCCATGATGATTTAAATATCAACAGTGTTGATTATATCCTTCTTCATTTAAGGACTTGTCTAGACAAGGAAATTTACCAACATAGTAATTTTTTTTGCCACCAATAAAAGGCTTCTGGTGAATTCCAAAATAAGAGTATTCACAAAGTGAGTTATGTCACTCAGTATAGTTATGTTGATCTATCCCAGGTAGATGAGTCCTAAGAAAGGAGAGGGAAGATTACATGTTACTTGTGTTACTTAGAATAAGACACCACTTTTTTTCTTCCCATTCCCAACCAAGTAAGAGCCAAACCCAAGTATCACAACTGAGCCCATGGGAATGTTCAAGCCCTACCCAGAAGGAACCAAGCCTGAAGCCCCATGGAACTCAGAGAATCCCATAACTTTCTGTTATCCCCTTTCATTTTGGTAACTCACATGAGAAGGGATTGGGAAAGTATCACCAGTCTTTCCTCACTATAATATCAATGGGTTCAAATTATCTACAGTCAAAAGTGTTTGCTGCAACTTTTTGGCAAATACATTTATGCAACAAACAAATGAAAGAAAGCTGTGACTTTATTTGCAGACAATTCATAAACCAACCATCCCTAACCCTTAAATTCGTCGATTAACTGATTCATGATGAATTATTTGCCCTGCTCTGATCAGCCATAATCAGCAAAACAAACTGACAATGTGACTTAAAAAAAACCCCAAACCCAGAACAGTGAAAGGAAGAAGCAGGGACTAATGGGAAATGGTGAACTAGAGCAGAACACTCAGAATAAAATAACACAGATTTCTTTAAAAAGAACTAGAAAGTGAATTAGGTAGGTACTTTATGAACAAAGAAAAATAAAGTCAGTCTTAGTGGCCTTAGCCATCCAAATGAGAAGGCATTTACTGAAGGTGTATATGGAATCTAAAATGTCTGAGGCCATTCTAAGTGCCATCTTACCAGCACTACAATTTCACCATTCCTTTGAAGGGAAAACCTGATTAGAATCTGCTGAATCCAAAAAGAATCTTTTAATTTTACTCCCTGAGGAACAGCAGGCAGCTGATCTCTTTGAGGAGCTAGCTTTGGGGCTAAAAACAGGAATGAAAGACACTAGCTAGTTTCATGGTTTAGCTAATGAGTTTAGGGCAAAGTGTTCCATTTGCCTTAGAGGAAGCTGGATTTGGATTGAACAAGTAAGAGCCAAGCTTTGGTCAAAGCATGTTCTTACAGGGCTGGGAACCAACAGTATTAAAATCTTGCCTGTAAGACATGGGTGTGACAAATGAGCTGGAAATAGAACAGTGCTTCTGAATGTAGCAATGCTAGCAAGTGACCTTCATCAGACTGCAACTGGAAAACCCACTATCCATCACAACTACAGGAGGGGCACAAGCTTACCTGTGTTATTAGCCAAGAGGAGAATGGGCTCCCACTGTTACTAGTGTAGGAGATACAGATTTTCAAGTTAACTGTTGAATATATGCTTGACCCTGCAAGGCATACAGCTGAACACTCTGGCCCCAATGCAGCAAAGCACTTAAGCATATGCTTAATATTAAGCATGCAGGTTAGCTCAATGACTTTATGGGGCTACTCAGATGCTTATAATTAACATGTGCCTATATACTTTTACTGGATCCGAACCAGATGCACAGCTCCTTACAGGATCCAGTGCTAAAAGACCCACTCAGTTGTTGCTGTTTTCCTCTAGCCAAGGGTTTCCCAACCTATAGGTCGGGACCCAAATATGGGTTGCCATTACATTTCAAAAGGGTTGCCAAGTGTCTCCCCAGGTGGCTCTGCCTCCTCCTCCCCCCCGGTTTTGAATTGCCTTGGATCACCAAGTCTTCCTGAATTGTCAAAATGGGTCCCCATCTGGAAAAGATTGGGAACCGCTGCTCTAGCCTCTCTCCAGCAAAGGAAGTGCCCAGCCCAGCATTACTAGCTGGCAAGCCCTGCTCTATACCATGCACCACACTCTCACAAACTTACATTAGCGAAACCAATTTGTCGAGCCTTAACTCTGTCACAAATGAAACCGTATATTAGTATGTTGAGATACTGTCTTGCAAAGCCAACATTAAAAATGTCCAAATTCATCATTTGACTACACAAAACAGCAATGAGACTGTTTAATTAAAACTGCTCTAGACTAATGGGGGACCAACAAAAAACTCAAAGTAATTGTACATTTCCATGATTTTATCATCACACATAAAGCTTTAAAATGACTTAGCTACTTAAAAAAAAAAAGAAGCGAAAACCAAAGGAACTCGCTTATGGAATTTACCATAATGGTGAATATTTATCAAAAACGTTCTGTGATTTTCCAGACTCTCTTTCCCTTGACCTCTAAATATCTCAGCTTGAACTTGCACAAAATACATACATACAAAATACAGAAAGGCTCCAAAGCCAGAGATAGAAGTGGCATTTGGAATTCCAGCCTGCTGAGAAATATTTACTCTTACTTCCCCTGACTTAAAAGTAGCTGAGGGGAACTTATCTGAACAGTAATTTTATGCCTTGTAAAAAACTATCAAAAGTTACACACAGATGTATTTAACAGAGACCTGAAGGAATGCTCATACTGTCTGGCAGGTAAATAAGCCTGTGGCACTGACTGGAGACAAGGTTGCAAAGGCGGATCAAGAGGTACTGAACATGAATTTAAACATTTTCTCTACAACTATATGCAACACAAAGGTGTTTTTATCATGGAGGGGTAGCCGTGTTAGTCTGTAAACTTAAAAACAATGAGTAGTCCTATAGCACCTTAGGGCATGTCTACACGAGGAAATTATTTCAAAAAAACTTATTTTCAGAATCATAACTCCCAAAATAACTATTTTGAAATAGCGTGTCCACACTACGAGGGGAAGCCTCGAAATTAGTCCGAGGTAGGCTCCCTTAATGTGGCCATGCTACCTCGACTTAGAGCCCCAGGAAGCACTGGGGAGTAATTACTCTGAATGTCTCTGAGGAGTAGTTATTTTGAAATAGCAGCAGTGGAATGACCACATTACTGCTATTTTGAAATAACTATTTTGAAATAAAGATTATTCCTCGTGGAAAGCAGGAGTTATTATTTTGAAATAACCAGCATGTTATATTGAAATAATGGGCTTGGTAGTATGGATGCTTCACTTGTTATTTTGAAATAAGGAGAATTATTTCGAAATAACTCCCTAGTGTAGACCAGGGCTTAGACACTAACAAAAATATATATAATATCATGAGCAAAACCCACTTCCTCAGATGAGTGATGAGTGTTTCCTCAGAGGAAGGTTTCTGTCTGTTATAATTTTTAAATACTAATACTTTCTGGATGGGGATTTCATAGACCAGGGCCAGCTTGAGCCTTGAGTGAACTTGTTTTTTGGTGTTCCTGGACCCTGTGAGTAAACACCATTCATTGCTCCTCACCTCCACAATTTCCCCACCTCCACATCATCTCCCACCTCCTCCCACCCCAATAATATATACTGAAGGAGGTGCCTGAGCTCATCCCCAACATAAATTAGGCACTGGCTAGGCAGCGGGAAAGCAATGGCTGCTGGATGGGAACCCAACTCTGAAAGCAATGCCACTGCCAGCAGCAGTGCAGAGGTAAGGATGCCATGGTGTTGTACAGCGTATTGCCACCCTTATTTCCGTGCTACTGCTGTGGTTTGGCCTGTAGCTCAAGATGGGGTTTGCACCATCATATGGGGGCTGCACCTTGCCATAGCACATGATTCTCCTGCAGCCCCCTGGCTATGCCTGATTCACCAAAGGTGGCCATTTCAGATTTTGGTGGGGAGGCAACTTTAATCATGATTTCAGGGGCTACTTGGGCACTTTAAAACTAACTTTTTTGCAGATAATTTAGAAATTAGCTGACAGAAGCACTGTCTCAAACTCCTATAGAAAGAAAGGAAAACATATACAAACACCAATTAAAGCCATATTTTAAGTTTGTTCTAAAAATGTATATACAACCAGGAGATAATACAGCAAGATATTCCCAATCCCAAACCTTGAATTATCAGTTCTGGACTCTTAACACAAATGTCGGACACACAAATTTGATACTTTGTACGCTATATTTAGTAGAGAGAAATAAAATCTGTTTATTTTCTCTGACACACTTCCTGCAATTATCTGTTCTATTTTAGTCAATTGTCTTTCACTCCACCAAAAACATATTTATTTCATTTTAACATACATGAATAAGTGTTTTTAACTCTTTTATTAAGAAGGGAGAATATATTTTTCAAATTTATTTTGCCATTTATGTTTACCAATCACACGCTTATATGTGACTCTCAAACATTTGATTCCATCATCACTATTAGTATCAGATTTGGAATCACATATATTTTGTATGAATTAAGTTATTTTACATATATGACTAAAAATACAATTTGAAAATAGCAACTTTTGTCTGCCCAGTGTTCAAATTTATGTTTTAAAAACTGGTACTAAATTTACATTGTAGAAGGATACTATTAGTTCATTGTACTATTCTAAATAATGAATGACAAAGCCAAATATGATAATAAAGGTAATAATGATAATTACTCCAGACAGCACAGGCGAGGCATTTTAGAACTCGCTTCCCAAATAATTAAATTTAAGCATAAGAAAGAAATAAAAGTATAAAATGCACAGGCCAGTCAAAAAATGAAAATAACAGCTCTTCAATCCTTAATGAACTTCGAAAGAATAAAATTACAGAGAATATAAGTGCATTGTGCATTTCGAAAGTAACAATAACAATAATACAAGTGTGTGTGACAGAAATTGTGTGTGTTTGGGGACTAT
This sequence comes from Rafetus swinhoei, assembly GCA_019425775.1. Lineage (NCBI taxonomy): Eukaryota > Metazoa > Chordata > Testudines > Trionychidae > Rafetus > Rafetus swinhoei. The sequence goes on from CM033437.1 coordinate 233,005,345, forward strand.
GTGTGCGTGAGTGTGTGTGTTGGGAGAGTGTGTGAGAGACAGAGCATCTGAGAGTACTGGAGGAATGTGCAAGAGCATGTGTGTGTGAGAAAGGTTGCGAGAGTACATAAGTGGAGGTGTGTTATGGAGTGTGTGTGAGCGAGTGCATACGTGTTAGAGACTGTGTGTGTGTGTGTGTGTGTGTGTGTGTGTGTGTGTGTGTGTGTGTGTTGAGGAGAGTGTCCTTATTTGACACTTTGTCCTTATAGATGGGTGCTATATTTGCCCTTTTTCAGACTTCTGGAATCTCTCCTGTCTTCTATGACTTTTCAAAGATGACAGCTAATGGCTCAGATGCCCCCTCAATCAGCTCCCTTAGTATTCTAAGACAGATTTCATCAGGTCAAGGTCACTTAAAAACATCTAACATTTCTAAACAATTTTCAACTTGTTCTTTTCCTATTTTAACTTCTGAATCTACCTTCTTTTCTCCAACATTCACTATGGAAGGTATCCAATCATCACCAACCTTCTTGGTGAAAACTGACACAAAGAAGTCATTAAGCACCTCTGCCATTTTCACATTTTCTATTTCTGCCATAAGCCCAGGTAACTCTCAGAGATCAGGTGGGACTAAGGTACCAAACTCTGCAAATGGAACCCTCTTGAGTAGGCCGCTCTTGGCTGCCACCCAGCTCACTTCCCCATAGCCAGTCTTGGTCATGATACCCTCATATCTTAGCTTCTCTAATGAAGACAGGCAACGTGTGTCTGGAAGGTGTGAAGGTGGGAAGCTTTTAAAACAAGTCTCCACTGGAACTCAAGGGGAGAGCTAATTAAAAAAAATGCATATAGAAAATGTAGTCCCATAATGAAGCAGGTGCTGCTGCTGCTAGGATGTGCCCACTCCCCAGCAAGTAATGAACATTTTTAAAATAATGAGCTATCACTTAAGTTTGTAAAGGGTTTCCTGGTCCTGCCTGTAGGCTAGGAAGCTCTGTAGGGAAGCATGTAATCTTGTTCTTGTGCAGTTAGTCTGCAAAGAGCCAGTCTAGAATAAGATGCGGTGGGTTGAGCCATTTGGCTTTAGGGAGTAGCCTTTTTTTTTTCCTTCCTGTGCGTTAGCGATCTGAATTCTAATAAATTAATGCTATGTTGTAACTTCGCAGAATGAGTATTTTAGGTTTTTTATCTAATTCCTTTGTATTCATGCCATGAACAGAACACTCAGCTCCCTAAGAAACTGCTCTATATGCATGTACTTTTGTTTCCCTTCTTTGCAATGTGATCCATATTTGAAAAACAATCTAGAAGTTCCTTTATAAAAGGACTCAATTTTATTTTAGCTTGTCTTACTAAATTAAATTTTATTTTCATCTGCACCACAAAGTGCCTTTTGTTATTCATGAAAAGGGATGTTAGAACTGGGCTTGGGCACATTTCTTGTGAGACCTAATGGATACCAGTCATACATTACCTGAGGTGCAATCTGGCCAATAACAAAGCTCTTGAAATCTGGCCTTATACCTGTGTGGCAATATTTCCTTTCATTAACACTGTATTACAAATTTTGCTCTTAATTTTGACCTAGATGAGATTCAATAGAAAATGAACATGTAAGCCCCCATCAAAAAAACCAAACTCCAATCTATTCATCTGGGCACCTAGAAAGAGCTTCACAATAAGCATAATTTGATGGCAACAGCTTTCAACAGTAGAAAAGAGTGAGATTTTAATGTGGACACTAGTTATTGGAGGAAAGAATCACTTTAGGCTCTGTAGCCACTTATTATAGCCTTGAGTTTATTCTAGAAACAAATCAATAGCAACAAGCCACACAATGGTATCTACATTAATTCTATGACTTGTTGCACTCCAAGAGCTTGATGGACATTGACACATTTCCAGTGTTGGAGAATAAAAAAGCTGATTCTCCAGGTACTTATATAATGTTTATATTCATAGTAGTGGAATGTCCAATTTTAAAAATCAATAGGAATTGTTTGTCCAAACCCCGTTTTCATCTTTGAAATTTTCAGCCAGACTCAGTAAAATTGTGCTCCTCGGCCAATTGCATTATATACTGTTTGCAGGTGTTTATTTATTTTTTTAGCTGTTGCCATGTCTAAACTTGAAAATCACCTTTTACATTATTATTTTCATAATGCCAGAGTAGCCAGCGATCAGATGGTAGGAACTAGGAAGGGAGATGGAGGTACTATTCTAGATTTGATCCACAAAATAGGCTCTGCCCACAAGACTTACCAAAATAAGCTAGCACTCACAGGAAATTGTGCAGGTGTTTGTTCAACATATGAGAACATGTGCCACTTGCCTCTGAGAATGTGGATCCCCATGTGGTATTTCAATATGCGCATAGACTGTGCTAGCTTATGGAACTTGTCTCCTCCTGATTGGTTTGGGGGAGTGACAGGTAAGCAATGGTATCTCCCAAATGCCACCTGCTTACAAATGCAAAAGGAGTCTGGTTTGCTCATAGTAAATTTACAAGCTTCAGAGGGGTAGCCGAGTTAGTCTGTAACAGGAAAAGCTTAAAAACAACAAATAGTCTGGTAGCACTTTAAAGACTAACAAAATATGTAGACGGCATCATGAGCTTTTGTGGGCACAGCCCACTTCTTCATCTACATATTTTGTTAGTCTTTAAAGTGCTACCAAACTATTTGTAGTAAATTTACACACATCTACCTTCTCCTTTCATACATGAGGGGAAAAGAATTAACCAATGTACTATTTAAAGCACCATCACTGGGCATCTGAGATGAATGGGACAGATCACACCTCTCAGAGCTATTGTTCCAGGCTCTCTGTAGACTCAGTTCTGCATCAATTATGTTTGGAGCTTGTCTATTTGTTGAGTTAGTCCTCACAACTGGAATTGCCAAACTGCAACTGTGACATGCATGGGTGCAAACTGTCGGACACATCACGAACAACTGCACAATTTACTCTCATCCTGCAGATATTGCAGACATTCACATAGATATCCCCTCTGCTTTGGGCTGGCTAAGAAATCTCAGAGTCAACTGTAATCACACTGTTGTTTTCACTGTTCCATTATTACCATACAAAAGAAGAAGAGGTGTAAATTCTGGTGCACAATGGTGTTTTCTGCACTAACTGGCCTGTGTAGACCTGGCTAGCACACACTAAAAGTTCTCTCATGCTCATAAATGTAGTCCCATTTTCAAATAGTACTACATTACTGTCACCAGGAACTTTTAGTGTGCACCAGCAGAATCCTCGCAGTTAGTTCACAACACTTTAGAATTTACACCCCATCTGACACAGACTGAAGGACCATGTGGACAAGCCCTTGGTCACATTTCTGAAGTTTGCATTGCTACCAGAACAGCCAGTTTTTTTAGGAGTGCGGGGGGTTGGCTAGTTTGTTTTTCCAGATGAAAGCTGAGATTCTGGGGAAACAAGATAGTAGCAAGACAGAAGTGCTGGTGTTGCATATGGTCATGCACCAGCTGTTTCTGAGTTCCGATTATGTGCATATAAGACTATGTCCCTGCCCTCAGGAGTGTAAAACCTAAAAACCACAATAATATACATCAAACAAGATGCAAACAGACACTGGATTTTCACACATTTAGTAAAGCGCAGAAAAAGGTCCTGGAAAGCAACTGGTATTATAAAATCCTACCCATGTTGCCAAAAGTGCAAAATTCACACGAGTGGTGCAGCAAATGATATTCAAGGCTTACCACTCGAAAAACTCAAATGATTGCCATAGTTAGATGTTTTTACACAGTCCAAGCATGATTCTTATTCTTTTATGGTACCGCAAGATACAGTCATCCTCATTTGTCAAGGGAGAAGATGGAATATCAGCCCTACTGGCTACATTATTAATTGGATTAGAATGCTGACTGGACTGCAGTTCATGTACTTGGCATTATGGACTGGTATCTTTCAACGGAGCTTAAGGGAGATACACAACTAAATCCCAGTGAGTCACAATAGTATTTGAGCATCTAACTCCCCTCAGGCTTCTTTGAAAAATACAGCCATAATTTATACTTGGAATTCAAAGGGACTGCTATCATCATGTAATACTCCCCCCTGTATAACCCAGGCTACAGCACTTCCCCTCAATAATTCCTAGAACAGATCTTTTCGGAAAAAAAATCAAATCTAGATTTTAAAATTGTGAATTATGAAGAATTCACCAAGACTCTTGGTAACAGAGGCGGCTTGTGAAGGGGAACCCGGGGGGGGGGGGAGGGGGCATCAGACACGTGACATCACCACCCCCCAGCCAGGGAAGGGCCAGGACAATCCTATTTGCCCCAGGCCACACCTCTCCCCACCCTTACTCTGCCCCCACCACCTCTTTCCCCCATCTGAGGTGGCCATGGGGACTAGCAGGGTTGGGTGGCTGGCACCGGCAGCAGGGGTCCACCCTTTCCCACATTCACCAGCAGCCGCAGTGGAAAGTAGAGAATAACAGCCCCAATTCACTTTGCTCTGACAGCTGCATTTCTGCCCCTCCCTGCACCAAGAAAGCAAAGCAGCTGGGGCTACCCTGTTCCACTTACCCCCCACCTCCCGGCTGCTGCCAGAAAGTGGGAGGGGGGCTGGACCTCTGCTGTGGATGCCAGCCCCCTGCTCCCACTAGTACCCTCCTGCCAGCTGCTGGCTGGCCCCTCCCACCCACTGTGTCTGATGCATGTGCCTACTTGTGCCACCCCTGTTTGCTAAATTGTTCCAATGGTTAACTACTCTCACCCTTAAAATTTTTCTAGCTTGAACTGAAGATTGATCCTGGACCAGGATCTAAGAGAAAGGTAGTCTCTCAGGTAACCAAGTCCCAATCCAATGAAGGCTTTACACGTTAACATCAACCCTTTGGTTGATGTAGCAGTACCTAGCGGAGACCAGGTACAATATGCTCCTAGTGTGAAACTCCATGAAATAAGTGGACCACAGCATTCTGCACCAGCCCTATGGTTCTGAGTGAAGCCCCATGTACAACAATCTAATCTTGAGGTGAGAAAAGCTGGATATTTTTGGAAATTCCACATGAGGAAGAAAAGACTGCATTCTTCTTGATAGGCTCAGATGGAAGACAGTGACCTTGGCAACTGCTGCTAATTAAGCACAGGGATACAGCTCTGGATCTAGTAGTACACTGAAGCTGTAAAACTTTGTTGCAAATGATAGTCATGCTCCTTCACTCCAATTTCCTGATATACAATCCATCAACTTTTTGGCTGATTTCCTCAACCCACAAGCCTCTACTTAACTTCATTAAATTACAGATAGGCAGCCTCAGAGCTCTCATGTTCATAGAGACTTAAGTTAATTCAGTCCATCATTTAAACCAGGTCAGAGGTGATAGAGGTATAGAGCTGGAGATTACCAATTTACTGAATACACTGTAGCCCATGTCTCCTCTCAGCATCCTCACACAAAAAGTTGATCGGAAGTGGCAACAACATGGTATCCTGCAGGGAGGACCTCTCGGGGCAGAGAAAATTGGCCCACACCTCGTGACTGTGTTCCCTCAGAAAGAGAAAACAATAGTCTCTTGGGAGCAGAGGGAGATGGAAAAGCAGCATCACCAATTGCACCAAGATTTCAGACATGGTAGGCCAGAAAGACAACGGAGCTATTGGTGAAAACAGAAAAAGAGGGGAAGTAGGAGGAAAGATGCCAAGTTCTATTTTGAAGAGATTAAATTAGAGATGACAGCTGGACCTTTAGATGCAGATTGGCAGCTAGACATATGTTATTGGACAGAGCTCAAGTGAAGGGAGGTAGTCACTTCCAGACACTTTGAGTATAATTTTCACAGGTAAGTCTATAAAGCAGATGACTAGCAAGCAGCAAGGATTTCTGATCCACAAGCAGGTTGGGCCAGTACTAGCACTTCATTAGCAAAGCCTCCATTTTAAAGTTAAGTTGGGCAAACAGAACACTTGAAGGAATTATTCTCACACCTTTACATCACACGGGGCGTTGAGGTTTAAATTACATGTATGACTTGTTTTACGGATCCTTTTTATTCTGCAGTGTAAAACGGTGTGCCAGAGCGCCCCCTGGGGTTTGTTGTCACTGATGGTTTTGTAGCCAGGGTCCATTACAGCAGCCATCTTGCTGCAGCCAGGGATCTTTCCAGGCTTTGGGCCCCACAGCTGGGCTCTAACCTGCTAGCCCCTCCTTTGGCTGGGGTCTGTCACTGTCACCCTGTGGCTGCCATGAATCCTGGCTGCTGGCCCCATGCCTAGGACTCTGTTACTGCCGTGTCTGGGGCTCTACTGCTGCCCAGTATCCCACAGCCCACCACAGCCGGGGTCCCAGACAACAGCAAAGCCCATGGTGTGGGGCTGGGAGCCGAGACCCTATGCACACCGGATGCCTGCCAGTGGCAGAGCCTCATGTGTGTGGCCGGCAGCTGAGATCCGGCACAGGCTGGGATGCCTGTACATTACATGAAACTGAGATGTGTCATATGGATGTTCATCCTCTTCATACCCATTGCCAGTTCTCACATGGGTTCCATCTATTGCATAAGACAACCTGAGGTATTTCAAATCAACTTGCAAGGAGTAATTCAAAGTGAGTAAGGCTGATAATTATTTTTTTTTTAAAAAAGGCAAAGTAAATTAAAAATACACAAAGGCCAATAACACAATTGTGGCAGCACAACAAAGTGAACTCAGGTTTCTTCAGGAAGATTTGCTCATCAAAAAAATGATTTGGAATGGAAACCTGAGGATCATTATTTTAAATCAACAGCCATACAAAAATGAACAGATGATATAAAGGGAGTGCAAAACTGAACAGGGTAGTATTGAAAAAGAAGGGCAAGGCCTGCCATTTTGTGCATACTGTGGCAATGTTATTATCCAGGGTGCTCAATATGCCTTTAAAATTTAACAGTGAAAATAAATGCATTTATGTAATACACATTTCAGTGTGTGCTAGAAATACCTTATTTTAAAGATATAACAGGTTGTGCCCCTCACTCCAGCTCCTTCTTCCATGTATAGGGGATATACTGGAGGCACCAGTGACACGAGCAGCAAAGGACTGATACAAATGGCTCTATGATGCTCTTACTTCATAAATCTCGATGCAAGAAATATGCTGTGGTTGCAGCTGGAAGCATGTGTGCCCATATTGTTAGATGCTATAGTGATTCTGCACTGCTGTGCAAATCACAAACACCAGGAAATTTTAGCTTGTGGGGAGTGGAGGCGGGGGGTCTTGGTTCAATTCTGGTTTCAGCCCAGAATCTGGAGGGCTCAAACATGGCCTAAAACCCCTAGATGTGCCCAGCATGTTGTTTCAGATTTCTAGTGTGAGTTGAAGTTTGTCCGACTAGCTAACAAATGTGAAATATTTTTTGACTCCTGACTTATTTGTTTATTTTTGTTAGTTAAAATTTAACAAAAATGGTCTCCAGTTTTACAATAGGCCATTTGGCAGGAGACAGCAGGTGGAAGGAACATTGCTAATCCCACACAGCAATGAGAAGGAAACATTTTCCCTCTAGGGCTTTATAGGTTGTAAAGAGGGTGGCAATTATCCTACAACCTCTAAAACTAAAAGGGATAAATGATCCACCTAGTTTGTGGTCCCAACTCTGACAGCAGCCAGTAGCTGGTGTATCAGAGGAAGACTGATTGTAATTATTCATTATTTATATAACCTTGGCACCAACAAGCCCTAGTCTAGGGTTGCCAGGCATCCAGTTTTCAAACAGAATGCCCAGTCATAAAGGGACCCTGGTAACTCCTGTCAGAATTGCCACCCAAGCCATTAAAATCCAGTTAGTAGCACAGTGGGGATCTGGGGCTAAGGCAGACTCCCTACCTAACTTGGCTCTGAACAGCTCCTGGAAGTGGCTGCCAGGTTCCTGTGGTCCCACCCTACTCTAGTTATGGACCAGAACCCCATTGTAGTAGATGATGTAAAATGAACAACTAACAATCTCACGCCCAGGGGGCTTATGATCCAATTTCTTATGATGCATTTAATTGCTCTATCTTACTAAAATTGAAGACATTTCTTCCTCACCCCAGCTGCTAAACAGCTTCTGCCTTGGAACACAGTGATACGGATTCAAATGACAAGGATCTCCGTTATTGTAGCTGCAGGTGCTATTCTTATCCAGAGACATGTTTAATCCTTTTATTATAAAAATAAATAAAAAAGTACTGAGCTATTTGCTGCAATAATATTCTACAGCAGCTTGTTTTCCAGTACTTGAACTATTTCAGTCTCTGAAATTCTTTAATAAGGATCTAAACAAGAAAAATAAAGGAAAGTAGTTGAAGGGGAACAGAATAAGAATATCTTGAAACATATTTGTGTGTGAAACTGGCAGCAAGATCAACAGTAATAAATGGGCAAGGGAAGACTGTAAAATAAACAACAACAACAAATGAAATCACTGTACCAAAGCACAGAAAATAATTAGAAGAGATGCAGACACATCAGAAAGTAGGAGAGCAAGGTTTATCCCATTAGAAAGGAATATTTTTATTATATTAATTTGGCAAGGTTGCTTCTCAAGGTATTACAAACAGTGTTTCATGTAGATGAATTAGACTCTGCAAAGCATGGAGTGTGTAACCTCCCAGTCAAAGCTGAATCCTGCAAAACTAACATCCCTGTAGTTTGCTGAGGTAACAAGAATAGTTATACAAATTAGTTATAAGACTACTCCTGTCCTCACTCAGATATGTTCTAGATGAGCAGTCAAATCAGGCTGGCTTGAAAATGAACATTTGGAAAAAGTGTTCTTGAATATCAATGAAATTATTAAAATATGTAAATTATTTCATTCTACCTCTCTGAAGTGAAAAGCCATGTTTTTTTCTATTATACATCTTTCTTTCCCCTCAGCCTACAGCAGTTCCTCATGCCACAGTCATAGCAATGATGCTTTGTGCTGAAGACTTGTAATATCTGACACCAAGTTGATATGATTTTTTTAGGTATTAAGAAGAAAGATGTTTTAACACGGTGAAGTAAACTTATTGTTATTTTTTCCAAAGAAAATCCAGTCATATTTAGTGTAACCAACTAATAAATTTCCTCCTCGTCTGCTAGAAGACAACTATTTCTTATCTCTTTCAGATACGGTAGCATTCACTTTAAATCCCAGATAAACTAAAAAATGCTAATCTCTCAGATGTACTAAAGTGGACACTCAAAGTATTTTTAATAATTTACATTTTTTGGCTCGCCACTTGTAATGCTCCCTTGACAGTTTGGAAATGGACATCTCTTTCTTTACAGAAATGCCTTTCCCATAGGGCATCACACTCATTCGTTGTTGTTGTTAGTTAAGGGTTGATCACGATAACGTTGAGAGATTTTTTTAAAATGAAGCATTTGGGAAGAACAAAATTAAACGTAGCTTACAGATTTGGATCACGGCTACTGATAGTGCAGGGATGGAATGCTTTGTCTGGGCAGAGCTCCACTGAAGAAGTAGGGTTTTTTATAGGAGCATAGCATTTGCATACTGCCATTTGCAGGATCAGGGCCTTTGTGTCTATCCATCACATAACAGTCCCTCTTAACCTAGGCCCACAGGAGAGTTAGGGCTATATTTAACCTGTTTTTATGTACACTTGTGTGAAATAAATCCATTAACACAAAGCAATCCTTGGCCAAACCCTCTTAGTTTTGCATGGTTAATCCATTTATTATCTAGCTCATAAATTATGTCCATGCTTGCTGGAAATGCAGTGAGATTAGGCAAATGTAGGCTGCAGGTGAGCAAACAGAGGACTTTTTTGGGATTACTGACCATGTTTCCATGAACATTCAAGGTCTTGAGACTTATTGTCACAAACATATCCAGATCACAAGTTCGAAGCAATATTAATGTAAGCAAGTTTAAAAAAAAACAAATTTCATATGACATATTTCACTGTAAAATCTGCCATTTTGCATGAGGTTTATTAATTAAGCCATCAAATCCTGAAACAAACAATACTGTGTGATTTATGCAACCAACCCTCAAAGTGCAAATATTCACAATGAGCTGATGAAGAATTATTTGCCGAAGAAATTTACAAATAACTTTGAATCAGGAGATAACAGAATGACATGATTATCTGAAAGACTACTTGATATGAGAAAGACAAGAGACTAATATTGAATGATGACTGGATTTTCTACTCAGCCCTTCCTTGGAGATTGTAACCCTGGTTTTGGATTTTGTGACAAAAATTTCTAGCATTGCAGCCATTACAGAAATTTACAGTGAACTAGGGTCTAAAACTGCATATATCAGAGAAGGAGATGGTGGGGGAATTAGTGGGGTCAATGTTAATTGAGCATATTCTTTAAAAATGTAGCATTCAATTTGAGCCTTGCGGTGACATTTTTCAATTTTCAAACATGATTGCCTTTAAAGACTATCCACACAGGTAATTAAGCATGCAAAATAACTGTCATTCCACTTTGAGTATTCAAATATGAGACTTGGATGCCATTACTAATTTTAAAAACATCTTGCTACTATTTCACATCTTTAGGTCTATGGAAGGAAGGCATTAAACAGCCCTTAAAATCATTAATTAATTAAACCATGAGAAACTCCTAAGAAATTGGGGAGTATTCTCTCAACTGTACAGAAGAGGAAACTAAGGCATAGGGCAGTTAAGTGTCATATGCCATGTAGCTATAGTTGTGTCAAGTCAGTTGGTCCACTTAAAGATATTATCTCATTCACTTTGTATCTCAATCAATAAAACCCGGTAAGGAATAGAAACCAAGAATCCCTGACTCCCACTTCTGCACTTTAGCAGGCATGCTAATATTTGAAAATTAGACTCCCATGGGACTTTTATTTCGGCTCTATAGTACACAGTTTAGTAGAGAATATTTCCACTACATACCATTTAGGGGGGCAGTTTGAAATAAAATAGAGTATCAAGAGCCCATACTGTTATGTAAATCTCTTTAAAAAAAACCCCAAAACAAAAAAAACCCATCCCAAAACAAAACCCAAAAGAGACAAAGAACGAACACTGGGCAGCTACACCCTTACAAAATCAAGGTGCTGTAGCATTAAAGAAGCTCTTCTAATCAAGTCATACAAAGGCTAAGAAACACTCTCAAATCCAAGTATAACTTAGTCCCAGAGCTTTAACTAGGGTGAGGGAACCTCCCCAACCCCATCTCTGATCTAGGCAAGACTACAGTACAAAAATATAGCTCCAGAGAGCAGGTTTATAGACCTGCCACACTAATCTTATCATTTTTCTATTACGCAGCCACACTGAACATATATTTCAACTGAGCCAGCCAAGAACCAGACTATAAAACTTTTTAAAAAAATTAATTAAGGAATTCTTTGTGGAAAAGAAAAATACCTGGGTCTTTGCTCCTCTGCACAAATGTCCCTCCTTTTAAAGAGATATTTCCCCATATCTCTCTATAAAAACAATACATACATTCTTTCACGCCAGGACTTAGGAGGTAAATTCTTTATTGTAGTCATGAGTTCCTTTCTCAGGATCCTGGATATGAGCTCATGCCATATCAACAACCAACAATAGCTATTGTTCTTGGAGCTCGAAGGAAGTTTCTGTACCCTGTTTCCTGAACACAATATGTACACTAAAAAGAGGTGTTTCGTACTATTTCAGGTATGTTGGGCCCCTTCACGTTAGCTTGTTAGCAGTTATTTTCTCAGAGTCAGGAAGATAAAAAACATGTATTTGTCAAGAGCTACTGCATTTCTCATGTATGAAACAAGACACTCACATCTACACAAGCTATATATAGCACACTCAAAAAGAAAAGCCAAAATGAAGCCCAAAGAAATCAGAACAATGTGTTTGATTTGGAAAGCACATTTTCCAGCCATTTGTTAACGCTCTCCTAATTTGGCTGTCCTGATAATTTATACAAAGGGCTAAGCAATTATTTCTATGGTCCACTTAGTTAAGAAAGGCTGAGAATCAGCACTCTCAACAGACCACCAAAGGTTATGCTTAATCCTAGTTAGGGCTTGTTTATATGGTGGGGTAATGTGCACTACAGGGGTGTGATTTCTAAAGCATACTAACATGTTGCACATTAATTCGTCAAGGTAGACCCTGCTGGTGCACTCAATATTCCCTAGTGTGCTGTAACGTAGTGATGTTTGAAACACAGACCGATTAATGAGCAGCATGTTAGTCCTCTTCAGAAATCGCACCCCTGTAGTGTGCATTTTGGCACCGGGTAGACAAGCCCAATTCAGTGCTGTACTCTCTGCAGATGAGCAGTAGGTTCTAACTAGCTGAAAGGTATTCCTGAAGCAACCATCCACATGAACCCTAAGTTTTCTAATTTGAGCACCCTATTCTGCATTAGAACACTCAACTTTATGCCATTCAGGAGCATAATGTGTGAACTTCTAAGGGGTCATAGATAAACATCCAAATTTTTGGATGTACATAACATGCATGAGCTCCCGGAATTCTAATCATGAGGCTCTGAAATATACCTGCCCCACCCAATAGAATACATCAGCCAATTACTAATACGTTATTGTTTTCCTGGCAAGAAAGGCAAGAGTTAGTGGTCTGCCATCCACCCTCATTCAGGGGAAGTTGCTGGGTGATGCCATCTCCATCTTCCATAATCAGATTGTCCTCTTTCAGCTGAGTCCAAGGCATTTCCTGAAATGGGAGTTCTAGTCCAGAGTTTCTCAACCTTTTTTTATAAAGTACCCCTTTTTCCAAAATAAAATTTAAGTACTCCCAGTACCTACAGTTTTCAGACACACAATTTTTTTTTTTTCTACCATTGCAACACTTTTGTTTAAACAACTTAATTGTAGCAGGGCAGGCAATGAAATTTTTGGCTGTAAAAAGTACAAAAATAATAAAGCTCTGTAAAACTTTTTAAAAAAATCAGTTTTCTCCACATTTCAGTTGTGTTGATATACCCCCCCCCCCGTCATCTCTCGACTACCTCTAAGGGTACTCGTACCACTGGTTGAGAAACACTGTTCTAGTTCATCAGTTCTAAATGTTCTGCTGGCCATAAGCTAGAGACCACTAGAGAACCAAGGAAATGCTCTGATACCTTTGCAACATGTGAATCAATTTAGAGTTGTGTAAACTCAGTAAAGCTCATTTTATTATTTCATAAGCATTTGTGGTTAAAATGACCATTTTCAGCTCATTTAACACAAAACAAAATGAATGGCATTCCAAAAAGAGTGGTGCCTGCACAAAACATCTAGATCCAAATTCTTTATCAAAACCGTGGTTCCAAACACTCCTGAATGGACAGCCTGGACATGGGTGTTAAAATCTGGATGCAGAATGTCACACATTTTAGCATGTTCCAAGCCAGCCTGTTCTAGACATAGGTTTGAGCAGGGCCGGGCCCACAACATTTTGGCACCTGAGGCGGGGAGCTCAAATGACACCCCCATACTCCCTCGCGTGGGTCAAAACTTTGAAAGGTCTCAATTCTGCCTTCTTCCTGTTCTACTCCTCTCATGGTACTGCTCTGCTACCTACATATGCACCAGCAGCAGACACAATTTTCTACACTCTGGGTCCTAGTGCCCCCCACCCCCACAGTCTGGCACCTGAGGCAGCCGCCTCAGTTTGCCTCTTGGTAGGGCCAGCCCTGGGTTTGAGCAGTGAATTCTTAGCCACAACCAAATATATTGCCAGTGTGCAGATCAGAGATTGCTTTGAACTTTTTTGGGACCACTCTGAAGCCTACTTTGTTTGGGTTTTTTTTTCAGTCTCACTGTGATAGCAATTTCCCCACCACTACCAATCCCTTGACCCAATAAAATCTGCAATCACATGGTTCATCTGCATCTGGCCTCAGTTTGTGAGTTACAAGAGACAAGGGGACATTTCTGTACACATATACAGGCAGATGGAAGCACTACAAGCACCAACTTGATTTGACCAAACTTGTCTCTGGCTTAGACTGAAGTGATAAGACTTCTATGCATCTCGGTTCCATCTCAGATTAAGGTCCAGATGAATACACAACTTAATTTCCCCCCCTGAAATGCCTGGTCCAATTCAGCATAGTCACCCCCTAATTCTTTGTTCAAAAATAGAAGTGCCCCACATGCAGGTGTATGCTTTCATACCCAGGGGATGCTATCAGCCACATCCTTTGCTCAGACTCTGATGCCAATCTCAATCTTCCCACAAACACCTCTAGTGATTTCTTTCATATGGCTCTTTGTGGATCATACACCCTCTTTGACAATATCCACTTTGCTGTCCTCTTGAAACCTCACTTCTTCCATGATGCCTACTGAAGAAAGCTGAGCAAGAAATTGTTTTCATATCCTGTGAGCATGAGGATGAAACCGAGATCTTTCAAAATCTCATGTTAAACCAGAGAGATGCCTCTCCCCCTTGAAGCCCAGTGGATAGGGCTTACCTGGGATATGGGAAACCTAGAGTCAAGTTCCTAATTTGCTTAATTAAAATGTAAGGCTTGGCTTCCCACATCCCAGATGATGGCCCTATCCACTGGGCTATTCTGGGGCACAGGGAATCTCCTTCTCTCCTTCCCCCTCATACATTCCATTCTGCCCTTGAGGGACCTTCCTTAAAGTTTGGTCAAACCCAACCCTTTCCCACTGAGAAATACACATTTTCCAACAAAAAGACATTTCCTAACCAGCTCTGCTGTAGAACACTGCCACCTGATAATCACTGGTCAACCAGTGAGCTGACACCACCAATGTCAATCTTCTTATGTTTTTCCAATTTGAATAATACATTAATCCTACAAATAGTTCATGAAATGAGAAAACATGCTCATATTACTATTACACCCTTCGCTACCTGCCCACTCCTTGGTTTCACCAATCTGTTACATATTGTCTTAAACCACAGGTATGTCCATATTCCAATTGAAGGGGTGATTACAGCTTAGGTACGAATAAGTTTAGGTAGGTTTTAGTCTAGCTAGCATAGATCCCAGTGCAAGCTGGTACTGAAAATACATACCCAGGATCCTGGGTTGGTTTGTAGAGCTGTGCTGAAGCCCATGCCACTGGGTGTTCATTGCTATTTTGTCTACTCAAGCTGCAATCAAACCATTGCTCATAAGTCTCAGGGGGGTAGCCGTGTTAATCTGCAACTTTAAAAACAAATAGTCCTGTGGCATCTTAGAAACTTTTATATATATATAGATATATATATATAGATATATATATAGCTATATAGTATCATGAACTTTCGTGGGCAAAACCCACTTCTTCAGATGAGCTTGAGTGCTCATAGTATATGTACCTTAGGGCTGGAACCAGAACTATCTTCCTACTAAGCTATACAGTGTCCAGCTCAATAGGATCCCAAATCCTCATTAGGAGGACCTGATCTACCCTATGAAGTTGTGCCAGAGTAACTATGTTGGCTTGGAGAATGGCGGAAAAAAAGATTACAGTCCCTAGGTGGCACAGCTATGACAAGAAAACCTTCAGTGGAGATGTAAGAGTGCTTCTGTTGACATAACTAATGTCATTTGGGGAGGTGGTGTTTCCATTCCAGCAGAGCTCCTCCTTCTGTCGGCATATACTGTGTTTATACCTGGGGCTCATGTTGACATAGGCTCTGCATTGTAGGCATGGGCTAAGTAATACTGTAGTACAAATAAGTACCAAACATATGAACAGAGTAAAATAGAAAGCAGAAGACCCTCACTAGTACAAGAGTGCTAAGGGAAGCAGAGAACCACTCCCCTGGAATGCTCCCCTGATCACCATTCTGGTAGATCTGTAACCAGATATCTCTTTTCAGTTATTAGGGAAGCCCATAGTTTCTCATTGACAGCAAGTCCAGTTTAACTACTGCTCCATTTACATACTTTGAATGCGGCCTGTCTGCAGATAAAGATGGATAATGATTGTGATCTGAGTCTTGAAAGGGGACAAAAAATCAAGATGTGCCATGATTTCTTTATATTAATGATGGGCAAGCCAGTTCAGATAGAATAAAATCTGAGCTAATGAACCTCTTCTCTTTTCTAGCTAATCCTTCCTGGATGTGAGAGTAAAAAGAAAAGTGGTAGCGTTTCAAGTTAGCCTCTAGCTCGTATTTACTCTTGGTTTCTTGTTCCTGTTGGGACCACAAATGAAAGTAGTAAGATGCCACAACAACTCTCTTATTGTGATAAAGTTCAAAGAAGCATCTAAATTTGGGAGGGTCTCTAAGAATCCAATATGAAATCTAAACTATTTGTGGTTTGCTCATTCATCACTGACACATTTTATTGAACATCCCATTTCAAGGTATAAATCTGGCTCTGAATCACTGTAAGAATTTGGGTATAGCTACTTCCCCAAGTTTTGTCAACAAAACTTATGTCGACACCCAAAAGCTGTCAAAACAAAAATTACCAGATGGAATTCACACTTACTCCCTCTGTCAACAAATCATGTCCACGTTGGGGGGCACCATCATTGACTATGTGAGCAATGCACTATGGGTATATATCCCACAGTACCATGTTATAGGAAGGCAGAGCTGATCCCTGTGCATCTGGGGATTTCCCCCTCAGTTCTTCCACAACCTTTTCAGCTGCCCAGAAGCATCATCACGAGGAGCTCTGTGAGCTCTCTATGCAGAGGAATGTCAAAGCAGCACAGCAGTCTCTCCAGCCTTTCCCCTGCAGCAGCCTGCCTGCCAGTGTATTCCTAGTGCAGGGAAGAACAGGAGCATGCCAATGATTTGTTTTTTGTTTGTTCCCCCAAAAGAGCAGCTCACTCAGACACGTCCCAGAGCTTTGAAAGGGGAGAGGTACATGTCTGCCGGGCAGCAGAGATCAAAGCTGAGCAGAGCCAGCAGGGCAGGCACTGTGGCATGTTGGCGGAGGCCGGTACTCTTGACAAAACAAACAGCAGTATCTATACTGGCTCTTTGTCGACAATAAAGGAAGCAGAAGGGAAAAAGTCTCTTGTAGGGATGTTAATTTTTGTCACTGAAATGGGACATTTTTCCCAACAAAAGTCCTATTGCAGCGTGTGTACTCTCACTGTTTTGTTGCCAAAAGGCAGGTTCTGATGATAGAACTTCAGGGTAGATCAAGCCTTTGTGTCATCAAGAAGAGCTTTCAATTAGAAAGGGTGTCCAATTGAGTCACTTACTATTGCTATCCCCAAGTGGTAAAACCCAGGTTCCCCTTCAGTAAAGTGAGAGTGGTCAGACAACTGCATGGCCTACCCAAATGGTGGTCTCTTAAATGGCTATGGATTAACCTCCAAAACACATAGATTCATTTCAGATCAGAGTAAGAACTCTTTATACTTCAAATCTCACTTCAAAACACTGTTAATAATCTTTTTGACTACTGAAGAATTATCCACATTTTACTAAGGAGAAAAGTGAGCCACAGACAGGTTAAATGGCTCGCCAAATGTCACACAGGAAAATCTGTTTCAGAGCTGAGGGTTTCTGACAAGCTGTGCTGTGCTTGAACCACAAGACTATCTCTTCTATCCAAAGCAGTGGTCTTGAGAGAATGCCAGTATATTTCCCCAAGTGCCATTAAGGTGGAAGTACCATTAAAAAACCTCAGCCAAGGTAGTAATGCATGAAGATGGGGATAAGAGGGAAATGTATAATAAAGTTAAACAATTTTAATGTTTGAAAGAGGGTTTTATTTTGAGTTATGAACATTTTAGGAGGAGGTTATAGTCTGAATTTATTTTTAATTTAAGATTAGATAGATAGATAGATCACCCACACCCAAGTTCTGGAGTAAAGGTACCAGACTGCTGTAAAGGGATCTGAAAAGCCCCATATCTAGTTGGAGAGGTGCCCTGACACAGGCACAGGGGACATCCATTAAGCTGCCTCCCTTACAAGCCTCAGTATAGAAGGCATGCTGGAGATGGCAGTGGTATGTCAGGGCAGCGCCACAGCACACAGTGCTATCCAGATTCCAGACAGTACTGCACCCCACAGGCAGCCCGAAGAGGGCTGCCATAACTTAAGGTGGACTCCCATGGCTATCTAATGTGTATACCAGGGGCCTTTTCTGCCCCCCAAATGGGCCAGGCTTGGAAGAACAAGAAAGGCCTACACCCACTGAAGTCCTACAGTTTCCCTGAGCTGCGATTTCTGGGTCTCAGAGATACAGCACAAAATCTCACCCCTGGAGTTGTTCCATAGCTTACCATGGTGGTATTAGATTTTAAATGAAATCAGTAATTGTCCATTTCTCCTCCCACCTAAAACTAGTGAAAAAGATTCCTCAGGGTTAGCAATCAAAATTTAATGAGCGAGAATGTTTAATACACATGATTTACTGCTCTCAGAGACAGGGCTCTTGCTATCAATTTTCTCTGGCAATGAACAAGGAATTAATGTTATCGTCATTAGCAAACATGATTTCATTGGTATCCATTATAAAATTCAGCTTCTAGAGTTATGTAGGTCCCGATCCTACAAAGGCAGGTGGTTCACTTTATCCACATGGGGAATCTCATGGACCCTGTATGCATAAACGGTTTGGGCTCATTTGGCATAAGTCCACTGGGAACAGTCAGAATAAAAATAAGCATATGCATATGTATTTTCAGACTCAAGACATTTAAAACAGTATCTTAAAAATAAAATACGAGTATTTAAATCAAATAAAGTTTTAAAAATTGCTTCAAAATAAACCAATATTATCCATCAATGTTTAGGAAAATATTGATCTAATTTCCCCCCTCCCTACAAGGTAGCTGATTACTGTATCCTTTTTCTGAACAGATCTGCCAGCTATAAGCTTCAAATGATGTAACCTTTTAGTCTTTAGGGGGAAAAAAAAAAGGAAAAATCTTTTGGGGCCCCTTCAATCATTGAAATCACTTTTCGGTATGGATTTTGGAAAACAACATGCTAAAACTTTTCAAAGGAAAGAGGTTAATGAATAAGTGACTTCTCCGTTTTAGCCATGGTCACAAGTCTCGTCTCTCTCACACACACACACACACACACACACACAGAGTGGCAGCTGAAAGCAGTTACCCCACAATAGATGCATTGCTGTAAAATCCACAGAAGAGTGTATTGTAACTGAGCTGCAGTGTTAGGCTTAGGCATCTGTTTTAAAATATTTTCCATTCAATTATTAATATTATAATTTAAAAAATAATAGTTTTACCACAAATTCCAATATTTCAAAGCTCACACAGCTCTAACACTGGGGTTATCTTGTTTGGCATGAGAACAACTCATGTCTACATTAAAGCTGGAAGCTTAGAAGTGACATAAACAGGCCTTTTTCTATAAAGATAAAAGGCTAAGCTTTAAAGAATTTTATATTTATAGATAAACGTTTCCATAGTAATCATTACAGTGAAACTTGCTGGTGTCAGCAGTCCTTTGCATACAAAAATGGCTTATATTCAAATGAGCTGGAATCACAGAATCAGATTCCAGCTTCTACCTGAAAGAAGAACTTATATAGAAAGTAAGAACAGAAATCTCTGTGTGATTGCCCTTATTTTGATTATCCCTTTGCTCTTTGCCTCCATACCCATGCTCGACCAAATGCAGCAAGAGGCATAATGTAAGAAACTGCCCTATAGTGACAGGAAAATAAATTAGTTGATCTAATAGGGCTTTTCCATCTCTGATTTGTATGATTCTATGATAAACGAATAAACACACTGAGGAATAAACTACAGGGAAAAAAATAGAGGGATGGCCCAGATGACCACCGTGCAAATAGTTTTCCATCTCTAACTTCCACTGATTTAGAATACGGTTACAAATCCAGGCCCCAATTCAGCATTGACTTAAATGGGGCCTGGATTTTATCCTTAAAAACTCAGCAGGTAACTTTAAGTGTATATGAATAGTCCCATTGACTTGAGTCAGCCAATTATTTAAATACCTTGCAGAATCAGGGCCCCTTCTGTGTTATTGCATGTGATATGACAGAGTGGCCTTTAAAATGAAGAACTCATTACAGTAGTCCTGTAAGATGAGCCTTGTACTGAAAATTCCTGGAGTTTTCTGCATGCTCAGCTTGATTTGACTAATAAATAACAAAATTTCAGCTGTAGCTCTTAAAGCCCTGGCAAGCAATTAAACTACAGCAGAAAAGCATCACAATTCTCCTTTTTTCCTTTAAAAAAAAACAGATGAGGAGATGAAGACTGGGAAAGGTGGAGTGACTTGATCAGGGACACAGTATGTCATTGGCAGTCAATCCCGATCTCCACACTCCTAGGCTTGCATCTGACCCACTGTATAAGGCTGGCTTTACACCACCTTTATTCCTGGAAAAAAAAAATCTTACAATACTATTTGAGCTTGAGCTGTGAATATAAGAATACCATACTGGTTCAGACCAAATGTCCAATGCCAGTTGTCCCCAGAAAGAATGAACAGAACAGGTAATCATCCAGTGATTCATTCCCAGTTGCTTGTTCCCAGCTTCTGATAAACAGAGGCTGGGAACACGATCCCTGCCCGTCCTGGCCAATAACCATTGATGGATTTATCCTCCATGAATTTATTTAGTTCTTTTCTGAACCCTGTTATAATCTTTACAACATTCTCTGGCAAAGAGGAACACAGATTGACTGTGTGTGGTATGACTAAATACTTGGTTTTGCTTGTTTTAAATCTGCTGTCTACTAATTTCATTTGGTGACCCCTAGTTCTTGTGTTATAAGAAAGAGTAAACGACACTTCCTTATTTACTTTCTTCACGTCAGTCATGATTTTATAGACCTCTATCATATTCCCCCTCCCATCTTTTTTTTTTCCTATGCTGAAAAGTCCAAATCTTATTAATTCCTCCTCCTAGGGAAGCTGTTCCATACCCCTAATAACTTTTGCTGCCTTTTTCTACACCTTTTCCAATTGTGGAATGAGACCAATGCGGGAGTGTGTATGTATATGTGCACACATGTGCGAGGGAGAGAGTAATTAACACTCCTTGCTCAAAGGCAATCAAAACCCTCAATTTTTTTTAAAGTACTAAGTTTGAGCAGCTTTCCATTAATATACAAACGTTTCCATTGTAATCCACTCACTAATACCTGTCACCGTCAGCACCTCTCCCCAAAGAGGAGTCTCTTATTCTGTTGCTCTTGGCGCACGACTCTGACTCTCACAAGAGATTCATAAGGTGCTCTGTGTGCACATTCAATAGCCATTGACCCAGGTTTGTATAATATCTTTGGAGACACATATCTAGTTGTTTGGCAGCTGAAAAGCAACCGAAGTCTGGGACATTCACTGGCAGAAAAATAACCTCCAATAAATAATGAAACTATTTTGGATGGAGAGATGTTTGTGTTAACACCTCACATAAGGGAGGGAACTGGGCAAGGAAGGGTGGCTGCGCTTCAAAGAGGTTGCCCCTGGCAAACCTGAGCGCTCTGAAGTGACTAAGCTCTGTGTGGCGTTGGCAGGCACTCTTGGAACACTGGTTCTATTGGCTGCATTCAGTCTCATGGAACTCCTCAGAAGTGTTTGAGGCTGGCCATTGTTCTCAGGTGTTGCCATGGAGCATTAAAGTCCATGTTAAACAGAGGGCAAGACAGAAAAATTTGAAGACATTCTAGGGCCTGTGTCCATTCACAGTATGGCACTTTTTAATAGAAAGCTATTTGATGTAACGGGGGCCCCCGTCTCCTCACTCCAGTGAACTCATTTTAATTGTATTACCCTTAGAAACACCCAAGCCACTATATTACACCAATTCCCTCACTCGCAAGAGTGCCTCATTCAAAAGAGATTACATTGTAAACATTTTAGATACACAGGCCCTGTGAGATACAGGTCTAGATTTGTTCCTCTCTCCACTCCTCCCCATCCCTCACCCCCGACTCAAAAGGGTCATAATGGGAACTATGGAGCGTAGCAAGTTGCCCAAAGGACTCTCCACATCCAAGTACAGTGTTCAATGAGAGGTGCTCAGCAGTGAGTTTTTTCCAGCTGCTGAAGGTCAAAACACAGAGATTGCATGAAAACATTAGTATAATGCTAAACCATGAAGGGAAGTTCTTAGCACCTGTAAATTTTGGGTCTGAGCCAAAGCCCAGGGAAATCATTAGGCTTGGATCAGGCCCTATGATTGGACACAAATAAATAATCCTTTTTGATTTTCAAGGATAGCATGATTTAGAGACACCGACAAACTCACAAGACCTCTGTGAGGTATGGAAATATCACTATATTACAGATGGGGAAACAATCTAAAGACTTAAATGATTTGCCTAATGTCACTCAGGTAGGCTGTAGTAGGGCAAGGTGAGGATGTTAAAATGTAGTTACCAGGCTAATCGTATAGTCGATACAATTAGTCAATAGGACAACTAACTCTGCAGAGCCTCAGTGGGGGTAGCTCCAGGAGCTAGCTTGAGGTGAGACTGAGCAGTCCCGGCTCAGTCCGGTTCCAGGCGACACCCATGCTACGATTCTGCATTTTAAATGTAGTAAGAGCCACGAGGCTCTTACTACATTTAAAATGCAGAGGCGCAGCAATCAGCGCGAGCCAGGACTGGGCTGGCTGCCGCCAGAGGCAGCAAGTAGAGGGCGGAGGGAGCGACTAATTGAGTCACTATGAGACTATCCAAAAAGCTTATGCTTATCAGATAGTCGACTAGTCACTTACATCCCTAGTGCAAAGGAAAAAATGTCCAGATATTCCTTACTTCCAATTCCCATGGTTTAGCTGAGGAGTCAGCAACCTTCGAAACATGGCCCATCAGGGTAATCCACTGGCGGGCTATTTTGTTTACATTGACCAACCACAGGCATGGTCCTCCATAGCTGCTAGTGGCCATGGTTTGCTGTTCCCGGCCAATACAAGCTGCAGGAAGCGGCAGCCAGCACGTCCCTACATCCCACGGCTCTCCCTGCAGCTCCCATTTGCTGGCAACAATGAACCGTAGCCACTGGGAGCTGTGGGGGCCATACCTGTGGACAGTCAACAAACAAAATGTCTTGCAGCCCATCAGCAGATTACGCTGATAGGCCACATGCTAAAAGCTGCTGATTTAGCAACAAGGTCATCTATTTTCATTCAACTCCATAGCAACTATGAAAGCAATTTTGTTTGAGTCTGTTTCAACAATTTATATTTCCTGGGGCTAGCTACATTTCTGAGTACAATCCTGGGTGTCGTGTCAGTGTGCACTCAAAGAGCAACCGAGTTCCCTCCTTTGAGGTGAATATTAGCAGTATTTACACACATGCCCATTGGCATGGGGGAAGGAACCTATTTCTTAACAGTTACCACACAGTGCTATCTGATATACAGGCATTTTCTTCCACCACTGTGAATAGGAAATATCAATGGTATCTGTTAGTACATAATAATTTTTGATGATGCCTAGGTGTGTTTGTGTGTATTACATTGTAAAGAACAGACATTATAGTGACCATTATACAGCTTTTTAAAGTAGATTTTGGGCTGAAATTTTCCATGTTTGGTCTCAACCCAAAAGTGACTTACTGAACAAAGTTTGAACCATTCTATATTTTGAAAGCAGGATTAAAATATGGTATGTTTTCTGTGTAACTTTTTTAAAACAAATGGATGAAAACTTCAAACTTGATTTCCTCCTGATTTTATTTCCCTCACTGAAAAAACAAAGTTTGAAGAAAATTGCTTGAGCAGTTTTAAATATGAATATTTAAAAGGACCATGATTATGGGGTTTTTTAAACAACATTTCTAAATCAAATGTTTTATGCCATCCTTTTCTATAGTACTTTAGAAATTTAGGTAATGTGCTGTTATACCATGAGTTAACTATGCTTGTGCTAAGAGTACTATTCAAAGAAGCAATGCATGACTAGGTACAGAATGGAGAAGTAACTGCTTTATTGCTCTAAAAAACATTTTAAATGGTGAGAACAAGCTGTGAGATGCAGCTAATTTACAGCTTCATGCAGCACCACACAGTGGCAGAAATACAGTAAGTCTTCCATTGAAATCAAGGGGAAAATGCAATGTCCTTTTATATTTATTTCTTTATTTTTCTGGCTCTTCATTTCTCTCCATGGATGGTATTTTTTTAACCTTTTGTTTTTTCTTATTTGTACTTGAACATGGAACTTTTCACTGTAGACCCTAAGTTAATACAATGTTAAGCTAAAGAGTTAGGAATTTGAAAATGTGAAGGGGCCAAATCTTATTCTCAGTGGAGATATGATGATTTTCTAACAGCTGCAGACCTGGCCCAAGGTTTCTAATACACAACCAACTCAGCAATATTGCATTAACACTTTCTTTAAAAATTAAAATTTAATAGATTACTACTGATAACATCAGGGTTGAAATCCTGGCCTATTAAGGTCCATGACAAAATCCCATTGACTTCAATAGAGCCAGGATTTGACCTTAATTCATGGGGAAATGGTGAAGGAAACAGGAGAAAAAGTCTCTCTGTCTCTATCTATCTCAAAATGACAAAGGAATGAGAGGTAAATAGTTTTGACACTAATCAGGCTTTTTTTACTATATTAACTAGGTCTGCTAGGGTACATCTACACAGCTGCGTTATTTCAGAAATAATAAAAAACGTGTCTACACTGAAAGCCTTTATTTTGAAATAATGTCGAGCTGGAGGACTTCTTATTCTGACTACTGTAACCCTCATTTCACAAGCAGTAAGGGAAGTCGAAGGAAGAGTGTTCTTCCTTCGACTTCCTGCTCTCAAGAGAGCGCCAAATGCTAAATTAAGCTATTTCGACTTAAGCTATGCAACTGATGTAGTTGAAGTTACATAGCTTAATTCAACTTTAGCCCTGCTGGGTAGACATATCCTTAGGGATCAGTTTTATGAATACGTATAGTACAAACCATAGTGTGGACAGTGTTACACCAGAACAAATGTTCCTTCTAGTGGTATAGTTTATTCCCCTTCCATACAGGAATACAACTGTACCAATTCTAGGTACTGGTTTACCAGTGTAACTGTGTTCATCATACTGAGGGTGGGGGTGGGTATTTCTGCCACTTTCGCGATACCGGTATAATTAAAATGAAACAACTTGTGTGTGAAGAAAAGGCTTAGAAGACTTCCAAACGCCATCTGTTTCTCAAGAAGTTTTCTGAGAGAGTCCTGGACTTTCCAAAATTCATCTACATGTCGAATAAACAAGATGCAGCAAATTGCTCCATATCCTTTGGCATCTCTTCTCTCTCATTTTAATCTGTGTCAGCTGCAGTGGCAACTGCAACTCCCTGGCAGTGCTGTTCCACTAGACCTATTGAAGGACTAAGCGGACTCCAAGCCTATGAATAAAGCCTATTGTTTATGTGGCATTCATTCCAGGACAGCCTGCCCCTGGCCTATGGCTGACCATTCTAGCAGCAGGAGCTCTGTCGTTCTGCAGGTGCCAAGTATTGGTTTACTCAGGATGCATCTGACAAAAGGCTAGTCCTGAACAATTAGTGTGCAATTGTTTGGATTTTTCGGCACTTAGAATGCTTTAACAGCTTCACAGTTATGTGAAACAATATTTCACACAATTTAAGATCTACCATATAAATAAATTGCCCACACAATTTTCCTGTAACTAGCCACCATGATTCACAAGGACTTTGCTATCTCCTTAAATTCCTGAGGAAAGCAGATGATTTTTTTTCAGCATGCACAAAAAGTTAACATATCTGGCAAACCATGTTGGAGAGTGAGCTCCAAAGCTGCACACCCCTCACAGAAAATGTCCTGTGAACATTTTTTCCCCCTCAAGGCAATACCCATTCCTCTAAAGTAAGAGGACTTCCAGTTCGTGTCTTTTCTGATCTCATAGGCTGTGTCTAGACTGCAGGGTTTTTTTCGGAAAAAGTAGCCTTTTTGCGAAAAAACGTCACCTGCGTCTAGACTACAACCGCGTTCTTTCAAAATTAAATCAAAAGAATGCGGCTTCTCTTTCAACGGCGGTACTCCTCATTTCACGAGGAATAACGCCTTTTTCGACGGAGATCCGTCAAAAAAAGTGAGTGTGGACGCGGGGAGCCACTTTTTTGAAAATAAGGGCCTCCAAGGAAGAAGCCCTGGTGGACAATCTGGGGCATGCCTTGCAGCTCTCTGGTTCCTGTCTGCAGCCATCTTTTAAAGGGACAGTCACCCTCACAGCCAGTTGTGGCAGCAAAGCAGCCAGAGCACACGGCTGTTCCAGTGCAGCCATGTCCCAGCCCCAAGACCCTCCTGGCCCTTCCAAACAGCCTTCTGGGGACCCAACCAGGGGCTCCAAATGCCGGGCACCGGCATGGTCTGGTCAGAGGAGGTGGCCTTACAAGCCCTGAACACCAGGCGGCAAAATGCGGACATTTTTGGCCACATGACAGAGGCCCTGGCCAAGAGAGGGCACCACCCCCGCACCCAGGACCAGGTGCGCTCTAACGTGAAAGAGCTGTGCCAGGGCTATGTAAAGGCCAGGGAGGAGAGCTCCCACTCTGGGGCAACCCCCCCTGCTCCTGCCCCTATTATTCGGAGCTGGCTCAGATCCTTGGTGGTGGGGAAGAACGCACACCACTGCGTCTCGTCCAGTCTGGCTTGGGGGACCCTGTGGTGGACGCGCCAGAGCAGGACCTAGAGCAGTCCAGGGAGTCTGGAGACGGGGAGATGGTGCCGGAGGAGGAGGACAGCGAGGAGACGGTGACCCTCACTCTGGAGCCAGTCACCCAGACCCCAGAGGCCTCCCAGGTGTCATCTGATGCCGGAGACGAAGCAGCAGGTGAGTGCAGTGAGGTCATGTAACACACAGGGTGGGGGAGGTGGGTGCACAGTGGGTGATGCACAAAGGAAACCTGTAATGCTCACCATGGACATCATGCAGCTGGCTGTGCATGTGCCAACATGTTCAGCGGTAGAGTGTGACACATAGGGGTGCGCCACGTGGTGGCATAAACCATGTCCAGAACACACCCAGGTGGGTTGTCAGTGTGAGGTCCCATTGGCACTTCGGGACCCCTGTGATGCTCAGGCTGATGCCCAGGTCTCACATGGTGTTACCTTCAGAATGTCTGAGTCCCCTGTCTGAAGGAGAGGGCATGCCCTTTTGGACAGCTGTTGCAGACATGACTGATTGTGTCTTCCTCTTTTCCTCCACAGCTGGACCAGCCGTGCAAGAGGGCTGCAGCACCCCAGCCCCACCTCCATCCCGGGGACATGGGAGCCGCAGACACAGGCGTGCCTATGCAGACATCCTGAGGCAGCATGTGGCAGCTGTGCAGGAGCTCAACACCATCCTGCGAGAGAGGACGGAGGCAGAGGCTCGGTGGCATGATCGGCTGATGGAGGAGCTTGTCCAGCAGTGCACGTCCTTGTGTGCCACTCTCAGGGAGGTCTGTGGCTTGCGGGCTCCTGTGCCTGGTCCTACTCCTCCAGCACCCCATGACCCCACCCCACCAAACCCCCCTTCCACAGCACCATCCCTTTCCCCCCTTGTACCTCCCTCTCCCCCAGTCTCCCAGCCCCCTCTATCCCAGCCCCCAGTCCCTCAGCCCCTCTCTCCCCCTGGCCCTCCTCTCCCCCAGGCCTCCCAGACCCAAGTGCACCTACCCTCTGTCATCCAGCCAACAGACAGTCGCCCCACCCAATCCCGAGGCCATGGTGGACCCCGAACATGAGGCGCCAGCAGGAGACTGCGAGCAGGCAAGCACCGTCCAACCTGATCTCCTTCCCCCCTCCAGGTTTCCAGTCCCCTTCCCCTCTCCAGGTTTCAAGCACGCCCACCACCCCAGTTAAACACAATTTTGGTATTTAAGAAAATGTTTATTTTTGATGGAGGAAGTATACTTTGAGGAAAAACTATGTACAATAAACACAAGCTTTTTTATGTTTGCAACAGTTATACATTCTTTCAGTTATTGATATTTATAACAATAAAACAGAAGTTATTCTTTTCAGACAAACCCTGGTGTTTATTATTTCTACAAACAGGGTCAAGATAAGGGTTGAGGAGGGAAGCTTGTATTGGGCCAGGGCCAAGCCCCCAGACGGGAGCCCCTCAGGAGAGTCAGTGGCCTCCAATAGAGAATTGCTCCCGTAGGGCCTCCTGGATGCGAACAGCAGACCGGTGAGCCTGGCGGATGGCAGCTGTCCGGGGCTGGTCAAAGTGCCTCTCCTGACCATCAGCACCTGTATCCCACCCTGGTAGGAAGGCCTCCCCTTTCCTCTCCACCAGGTTATGGAGAATGCAACACACGGCCACCACCTGAGGGATGTTGTGTTCCCCCATGTCTAGCCGTGTGAGCAAGCACCGGAATCTCCCTTTTAAACGTCCGAACGCACATTCCACCTGGTTGCGAGCCCGGTTAAGATGAGCATTAAACTGCTCCTTGCTCGCATCCAGGTGGCTGGTGTAGGGCTTCATCAGCCACGGCATCAGGGTGTAGGTGGCATCAGCCACTATGCACACCGGCATATGCACGTCCCCAACCGCAAAGTCATGATGTGGGAAAAATGTTCCTGGCTGAAGCCTCCGGTAGAGGTACGAGTTCCTGAAGATGTGGGCATCATGTGCCTGCCCCAACCACCCAACACAAATGTCAGTAAACTGGCCACGATGGTCAACCAGGGCCTGGAGGACCATTGAAAAGTAGCCCTTTCTGTTAATGAATTGGGCTGCTGGATGGGGCAGTGCACGGATTGGAATGTGTGTCCCATCGAGCACTCCTCCACAATTCAGGAAGCCAAGGGCAACAAAGCCGGCCACGACACTGTCCAGGTCTGCTAGACGGACGAGCCTGTTCAGCAGCTCAGAATTGATGGCCCTCACCACCTGCAGAAAGAGACAAATAGACAGACAACAAAATTTTAGAAGGGGTGCCTTATCTCGTAGGAGGAGAACCCACCACCCACCTTCCCCCTCAAACAACCCGGGAATCCCCTCCTCAGAACTTTCCGCCCCCTCCCCCCGGCAGCTCAGGGTGAGTGGAGGAGCTCCCTCCCACTCCCACTCCCAGGCTGTGTCTACATTGGCACCCTTTTCCGGAAAAGGGATGCTAATGAGACAAGTCGGAATTGCAAATGCAGCGGGGATTTAAATTTTCCCCGCAGCATTTGCATGAACATGGCTGCCACTTTTTTCGGCTCGGGGCTTTGCGGAAAAGCGCCAGTCTAGCGGCTCTTGCGGAAAATAAAGCCTTTTCGGAAGATCCCTTATTCCTGATTTTAAGAGGAATAAGGGATCTTCTGGAAAAGGCTTTATTTTCCGCAAGAGCCAATCTAGACTGGCGCTTTCGTCAAAGCCCCGAGCCGAAAAAGTGGCAGCCATGTTCATGCAAATGCCGCGGGAAAATTTAAATCCCGCTGCATTTGCAATTCGATTTGTCTCATTAGCATCCCTTTTCCCGAAAAGGGTGCCAATGTAGACACAGCCACTGGGTAATATTCATATAATCAGAGGCCAGCGGGGACCACCAGATTGTCTAGTGTGTCCTCCTGTAAATAAAAGGCTGCCAGCACCACCCCCACACTAGTACACTAAACTTAACTGATATTTGACCAAAGTATTTTGGCCCACAGGAGACTAGATTATTATGTGCCACAGGCAAAGAATAGGAGGGATCAAGCTGCACCAGAGTCCAAGGCCCCTGCAATGGCAGGGAAATGATTCAGTGACATATACCTGACAATCCTGGCAAATGACTGCAGAGAAGGGTGAAAAAAGACCAAGATTACTGCCAGCATGACCTGGTGGAAATTTCTTCCCTGGCCCCCTATGTGGTAATCAGTCAGACCCCAAGCATGTGAGCAAGAACTAGCCAACCAAGCATGGGAGAGGGAGAGAAAGAGAGAGAGAAAATGTCTGCTCTACCTCCTAGCCCTGATGTCCTATCTGCAGCCATGTCTATGTCTGATGTTTCAAAGGAAGGAGATTAAAAAGTGAAACAAAACAGAATACATTTGAGGCCTGGGGGGAACTATTACACGAGAAAAGAAGCAGTACCTCATGTAAATTTACTTATTGTTTCACTTTTTAAGCACTAGATATTAAATACTCTATTAGTTAATGATGGTGCATGACAGAAGCCCACAGACACCTCAATGAAGATCTAGGCCCACTGTGCTAGGTACTGTACAAATTGCTGCCTCAAAGTGCTTACAGCCTATGCCCTTGACTCTGCAACTGATAGTTTGCCCGCAACCTGCTGCAGCTGTATGGGGCCCCAAAAAACACACTGGGACTCCCCACAGAGACAGGAGTCTGCCAGTGCATCATCAGTTGTATGGTCAAGACCTAAACTTCTGTGAATCAAGGGCAAGAATTTAGGATCTCTTTAGCATCTGCCTCACATGAGGCATTGCCTCTTTTCCCATGTAACATTCTCCCCCATACCACATTAGATCCGGTTTTGTTTTAATTTTCTTCCTTGAAGCGTGAAGCATGGGCACGGATGGAAATGGGACATCAGGCAGGTTAAGTCAATGCTCTGAGGTGGCACTGAGTGATATCTCTCTCAAGCACTTGACTAGCTGGTTCTCGCTCATAAGCTTAGGGTCCAAGTGATCTCTGTATGTGTTTCCAATTCTGTTAGCAACGTTTTCAATTATAGCTTGCAAAGTTCAAAGGCTTGAATTTCAACCTCAGATTATTGACTCCCCTATTTTAATCCCTTTACAAATCTAAAGAGAAGCTTCAAATTCATCTGGCTGGTTCTCTGGAATCAGATATTTGCTTTGCATTCACAAATAAAAATATTGTGGTTGGTATAGTCAGGAGTAAACTGAAAAGGAAAATTTTCACAAAAGTGTGAAGAAGATGATGAAGATACTAGAAGTCTGTGTGTGCATATAGGAAGGAGGGTACTATAGTAATAGCTACAGTGATACCTAGAAGTGCTAATCCTACCACTTTGTCACTATGTTAGTAATAGTCTGGTGTCTGGGATCATTTTGCTGCAGAATGTACCATCACCAACAATCACTGACATGAGTGAGAATCCAAACTAGAGATGTAAAATCCCAATTAATCAATTAACTGGTTAAACATAAAGATAACCTAACATTTAACTGGTTAACTGACTAAGCAGGATCCAAGTAGTAGGCCAGGAGCATGCCAGTTGGAACAGCCCCCAGGCTGTGGGGCTCTCGGCGCTGAGTTAACCCTGGGGCTGGGGCTGCCACCAGCAAGCTCCCAACCCCAGCTGGGGTTATCCATTCACATCCCTAGTCCAAAGACGTGTGTAGCACCTATGACTATGTGGAAATGTGAAGTCGTTCCTATTCAGCAGACACCAGCAAGCAACTCCAGACGTGCAGAAAAGGGAAACCTCAAATGAAAAATGAGTGGGTATGAATAATATTCTAGTGAATACTGTGATGTTGCACCCCCTATTCTTTAGGAAAATATGAATAGGCACATGACATAATTCAAATATGCTTTATGCAATATACTTCATGTAACATATCATTTTAAAAGTTAGAGTCCATTTGTGTGGATGTCCAATTCCTGTATTCCAAGTTAGAAATATGAGTATAAACCTCATTACTATTTTAGACATGCTAAGTGAGGGCCATGAGTAGTACTCCAGGAGCTTGATGGCCCCGTACACAGGACAATGGTCTGTGAATAGTCTTGCTTTCCTGTTAGCCTGGACTATGGTTGGTCTGGCCAACACATGTGGCCAGGTCATCTGATGCTGGAACCTATTTTGGATGCTGTACTTTTCCACTGAAGAGTTTAAATTGAACACAAAGGATTCCTGCCACAAAGGGTGGGAAATGAAACAATAGGGGCAGTGGCCAGACAGGGGTCTCAAACTCCTGGCCTGCAAGCCATGCCCAGCCAGAGCAACTGCACAATCCTTCCTGGGAGGGGAGAGGGTTGTGTATTACTAATCCTCAAACCCAGCCCCCTTCCCTCCATAGCATCCTGTCCCCCAACAGTCTCAAGGGGATCTCTGTGACTGAACCTGTCACAAATACCTTTAAGATTCTTTCCCCCCACCCTTCCCTTTACAAATGCAGGTCAAACTTTAAACCAAGGCTGAACACAAGTGTGTTCAGAGTCATGCGCCACAACCTGAGAAGTAAATTGAGTAACTCTCCTGACATCAAAAAAAGATACAATGATTATCAGCATCTGATAGACTAGACCATAAGTGGATAAATACCCAAAGCCCTATACTCTCTTAATCATGCTATACACTTAACATTCTTTAAGCTTAAAACCAAAACCAGAAGAGAGGTCTTAGATACCAAATTTACACTGCTAGGTAAGAGATTGAAATCCAGGATCTCCAGGGTAGTATTCTCTGAAATGTTTCCCGTTCCACGTGCAGGACTAAGCAGACAGGCAGAACTGCAGGATCTCAATGCATGGATGAGACAATGGTATGGTGGGGAGAGGGTTTGATTTATTAGGACCTGGGAAACTTTTGGGGGAAGGAGAGTCTATACAGGAAGGATGGGCTTCATCTAAACCAGTGTTTCTCAACCAGTGGTACGAGTACCCTTATGGGTACTTGAGAGAAGTCTGGGGGGTACAGCAACACAACTGAAATTTGGAGAAATGGAATTTTTGTTTTAAGTTTTACACCATTTTATTATTTTTGTACTATTTACACCCAAAAATTTCATCGCCTGCCCAGCTACGATTAAGTTATTTAAACAAATGTGTTGCAATGGTAGAAAAAAAATTGTGTATCTGAAAACTGTAGGTGCTGGGGGTACTTATAATTTTTTTAAAGGGGGTACATATATATTTTAAAAGGGGGTACTTTATAAAAAAAAAAGGTTGAGAAACACTGATCTACACTATAATGGAACCAGACTGCTGGGACTTAAAAATAAAAAGGTCGTAGAGCAGTTTTTAAACTAAGGGCTGGAAGAAAGCTGACAGATAAGGAGGAGCATTTTCTATGTCCTGGTAAGAAGGAGAGGATGAAAGATGATAAAATACAGGTAAGATCTGATGAGAAACAGTCAAATGAAGAAGTGCCCCATCCAATAACATCAGCCAGTGGCAGATAGCTAAAAAGTGACAAGTTTTTAAAGTGCTCATATACATATATTAGTTGTATAAAAAATAAGAAGGGTGAACGAAAGTGCCTTGCATTGAGAGAGGATATTGATACAATAGGCATCACAGAAACATGGTGGAATGAGGATAATCAATGGGACACAGTAATCATAGAATCATAGAATACTAGAACTGGAAGGGACTTTGAGAGGTCATGGAGTCCAGTCCCCTGTCCCACAGCAGGACCAAGCGCCATCCTAGACCATCCCTGATAGATGTCTAGCTAACCTGCCCTTAAATATCTCCAGAGATGGAGATTTCACAACCTCCCTAGGCAATTTACTCCAGTGTTTAATTGCCAGGATGGTTAGGAAGCTTTTCCTAATGTCTAAACTAAACCTCCCTTGCTGCAGTTTAAGCCCATTGCTTCTTGTCCTATTCTCAGAGGCCAAGGAGAACAATTTTTCTCCCTCCTCCCTGTGACACCATTTTAGGTACTTGAAAACTGCTATCATGTCACCTCTCAGTCTTCTCCTGAGAAGAATTAGTTATACAACTAGTGTAACTAATATCAGGGTACAAAATATATTAGAAGGACAAAACAGGTTTATGCTGATCAAGGAGTTGCACTATATGTGAAAGAAAGCATAGACTCAAATGAAATACAAATCTCAAATGAAGCAAACTGTACCATAGAATCTCTATACATATTTATTCCATCCTCCAATAATAAGAATATAGCAGTAGGGATATAATATGGACCACCTAACCAACATGGTAATACCGACTGTGAAATGCTCAGGAAGATCAGAGAGGCAATTAAAATAAAACAACTCAGTAATAAGAGAGGGAAATTTCAACTATCCCCATATTGACCAGATACATGTCACCTCAGGATGAGAGGCTGAGATAAAGTTTCTTGAATAACTGCTTCTTGAGCAGCTACTGTTATAACCCACAAGGAGAGAGGCAATTCTTGATTTAGTCCTAAGTGGAGCACAGGATCTTGCCCAAGAGGTGACTTTAGCTGGACCACTTGGTAGTAGTGACCATAACATAATTAGATTTAACATCCCTGTGGTGGGGGACACACCTCAGCAGCCCAACACTGCAGCATTTAATTTCAGAAAGGGAAATTACACAAATATGAGGAAATTAAACAGAAATTAAAAGGCACGTGCTAAAAATGAAATCCTTGCAAGATGCATGGAAACTTTTTAAAGACACCTTAATAGAGGCTCAATTTAAATGTATATCCCAAATTAAAAAACATAGTAAGAGAACCAAAAAATGTGTCACTATGGCCAAACAAAGTAAAAAAAGCAGTCGAAAGACAAAAAGGCATTGGCCACTGTTGGAAAACAGGCTACTGGGCTAGATGGATCTTTGGTCTGACCCAGTATGGCTGGTCTTATGTTCTTGAGCACGCTCGTCTACTTGCTGTTTTCAGGTTGGGATTATTTATTTATTAATGTGCTACATGATTATACCTACAAGAATGTGCTAAAGATTTCTTGAGTGATTTTCAGTTATAAAAGCAAGTCTGAGCCTTTGTAGCTACAATCTTTGATGTTGCTGGAAGAATGCATTTACTAAAGTCAACCAAAAGAGTTCAGTTTACCGTGATTTAGCTATCCAGATTAGGTATTTAAAGAAGTCCTGCCAACACAAGTAACTTTAAAAACAAGTGTTTGAAACATACTGAAACCTTCCACCTCCTTATGTCTTATCTGATAGGCAGATCCAATACAAACATGAATTCCTAGGGATAAATTATAATACACAGTATGAGATTAAATGCAGCCAGCTCATCAGCAGTGAATTTGTGATCCCTTTCAGAGTTCTTTTATTTATATTTAAATAGCAACATTTTCAAAGGGAAGTTCTGTACCTTAGGTTCCAAAAAGTGTGCAGATCTCTGCCACAATAAGATGGGATGAGGTAATCATAAAGAAAAAACAGGATCCCTGTAAAGAGTGTATGTGGAACTAGCATTTCAACATATTCTTGTGGGGATCTACTTGTACTGATATGCTAGCATACATGCTTTTTCAAGAGGACATTGAATTAAAAAAGCAACGCAGGCTTTTTCTAATTGGGCAGGAAGTGTTTGCTGCAGATATTTCTGCTGATTTTCTTCTCTTATCTTTCTCAGGGACATAAGATGAGTGAGCCTTTCCTATAAAAGCAAATGAGATTTAAGACACAAGAAAGTCATCTCATCAATACATTAAGGACCATCTTTGAACAGACTTCCACTCCGTGCAACCCCATTGACGTGCACAGGCTGTTAAATCAACATACCATTTAGCCTATATATAGACAAGACAAGAGAGGATCTGGTGATTAGGGCAGGGAACTGGGACTTAGGAGAGTGAAGTTCTATTTCCATGCTTTACCACAGATTGCCTATGTGATCCTGGTCAACTCACTTAATTTCTGTGTGTCTTAATTCTCTAGCCACGAAATGGGAATAATACTTCTTTCCTGTGTCTTAAAGCATTGGGGAGCAAGGACTCGCTCTAATTTTGTATTTTTAAACAATGCCCAAAGGTGGGGACCTGATCTCAGTTGAAGTCTCTGCCAGGAAGAACAGATTGGGGAGAAAAGGAGGAGGAGTTGCATTGTATGTAAGAGAGCAATATGATTGCTCGGAGCTCCAGTATTTAGAGGGAGAAAAGACTGTTGAGAGTCTATGGGTTAAGTTTAGAGGTGGAAGCAACAGGGGTGATGTTGTGGTTGGTGTCTGCTGTAGACCACCGGATCAGGTGGATGAGGTAGATGAGGCTTTCTTCGGACAACTGAGAGAAGCTTCCAGATCACAGGCCCTGGTTCTCATGTGGGACTTTAATCACCTTGACATCTGTTGGGAGACCAATACAGCAGTACACAGACAATCCAGGAAGTTTTTGGAGAACATTGGGGATAACATCTTGGTACAAGTGCTGAAGGAACTGACCAGGGGACAAGCGCAGCTTGACCTGCTGCTCACAAACTAGGGAGGAACTTGTAGGGGAAGTAGAGGTGGGTGGCAACCTGGGAAGCAGTGATCATGAGATGGTAGATTTCAGGATCCTGACCAAAGGAAGAAAGGAGAGTAGCAAAATAGACACCCTGGACTTCAGAAAAGCAGACTTTGACTCCCTCAGAGAACTGATGGGCAGGATTCCCTGGGATGCTTACATGAAGGGGAAAGGAGTCCAGGAGAGCTGGCAGTATTTTAAAGAAGCCTTATTAAAGGCACAGGAAGAAACCATCCCAATGTGCAGCAAGAAAAGCAAATATGGCAGGCGACCAGATTGGCTTACCGGGGAAATCCTTGGTGAGCTTAAACACAAAAAGGAAGCGTACAAGAAGTGGAAACTTGGACAGTTGACTAGGGAGGAGTATAAATATATTGTTTGAGAATGCAGGGGAGTTATCAGGAAGGTGAAAGCGCAATTGGAATTGCAGCTTGCAAGGGATGTGAAGGATAACAAGAAAGGTTTCTACAGGCATGTTAGCAATAAGAGGGTGATCAGAGAGGATGTGGGACCCTTACTGGATGAGGGAGGTAACCTAGTGACAGATGATGTGGGAAAAGCTGAAGTACTCAATGCCTTCTTTGCCTCTGTCTTCACGGACAAGGTCAGCTCCCAGACAAATGCACTAGGCAATGCAGTATGGGAAGGAGGTGGACATCCCTTGGTGGGGAAAGAACAAGTTAGGAACTATTTAGAAAAGCTAAACGTACACAAATCCATTGGCCCGGATTTAATGCATCTGAGGGTACTGAGGGAGTTGGCAAATGTCATTGCAGAGTCTTTGGCCATTATCTTTGTGTAAGCAGGGGCTGAACTACTGCTTGTTATCAGCCAACTAAAAGGAGGGAGCTGCTCTGGGGGTGGGTGTGCTCACTCCAATTGTTTAGCTCTGCAAGATAATTAACTGTTAACTGTTGATATGTAAATACAGCTCATGCCAGGAGGGGGAAGGAATCCGAGGTATGGTTATGTAAATCCAACTCAGCCAGGGCTGATGGAGGATCAGTGTTGGAATGGAATGTGGTGTAAATAATTTGGGGCTGTTGTGGGGTCACAAATCATGCTACCCTAAATGTGGGAACTGTAAAACATGACACCAGTGCTTGCAGGAGAGACACCATCATTGTAAGAGGTCTCCAAGGAACAAGCCTCCCCCCTTCCAGAGTTGAGTGAACTGAGTTGGGGGTGGGGGGGAAGGGCTAAAGGGCTTGAGTCAGCCTGCTTCATGCCTGCCAGGTGTGAGCTGTAAGACTGGCCCAACCTGCCTCTTTCTCCCTTTTGTTTTAAGGACAGACCTGAAGCAGACTCCATGAGGAGTCTTTTTGTTGCTAGTCCAGTGGAAGCTGGAATCTTTTGCCAGTCTAGGTGATGGCTAAAGAGTTGAAATCACTCAGAGCTGAAATCACTGGTTTGGCTAGGAGCCAGACCCATTGCAGCCAGTGGAGTGGCTGGTGGGAATGACTGGCGGGTGGCCGGTAGGAGCAGCAGCAGACAACCAGCAGAGCAGCCGGTGGAGTGGAACAAGACAACTGTTGGAGCGTGGCGGAGTGGCTTGTGGTAAAGGCTGCAGCAGAACCGTATGGAGAGGTGGCGCTGTCGGCCTGAGACCACGAAAGGTGCCCCTATCAACCCCTCTGCCACCCTTTCCACCCAGGTTGGGAGGTAGAACCCTGAAGATGAACTTTTGAACTCTGGGCAGAACTGACCAGGGACAGAAGCTTTTGGGGTGTTGGACTCTGAGAGATTTTGGGCTGCTGGACTCCAGAGACTCTTGGGGTGTTGGACTTTGCTCATGGTTTGGGCTATGAACTCTGTTGGTGGTATTTTCCCAAGTTAATGCCATGTGACTTCTCTCTTTGTTTCATTAAATGTTTCTTTTCTACACTCAGACTCTGTGCTTGCGAGTGGGGAAGCATTGCCTCTCAGAGGTACCCATGTGTGTGTGAATTTCCCAGGCTACTGGGTGGGGGCTCGAGCCAGTTCTGTGTGAGATGGACCCCTAGATATAGAACCTGGCCCTGGTTGCTGCCGGGCCTACCCGGCAGAAGGGTTACATTTGAAAACTCGTGGAGATCGGGAGAGATCCCAGATGACTGGAAAAAGGCAAATGTAGTGCCCATCTTTACAAAAGGGAAGAAGGACAATCCAGGGAACTACAGACCAGTCAACCTTACCTCAGTCCCTGGAAAAATCATGGAGGGGATCCTTAAGGAATCCATTTTGAAGCACTTGGAAGAGGGGAAAGTGATCAGGAATAGTCAACGTGGATTCACGAAGGGCAAGTCATGCCTGACCAATCTGATTAGCTTCTATGATGAGGTAACTGGCTCTGTGGATATGGGAAAGTCAGTGGATGTGATATACCTTGACTTTAGCAAAGCTTTTGATATGGTCTCCCACAATATTCTTGCCAGCAAGTTAAGGGAATATGGATTGGATAAATGGACTGTAAGATGGATAGAAAGCTGGCTAGACTGTCAGGCCCAACGGATAGCGATCAATGGCTCCATGTCAGGTTGGCAGTCGGTTTCTAGTGGAGTGCCCCAAGGATCTTTTCTAGGACTGGTTTTGTTCAACATCTTTATTAATGACCTGGATGAGGGGATGGATTGCACGTTCGCAGTTCGCAGATGACACTAAGCTAGCGGGAGAGGTAGATACGCTGGAGGGCAGGGATAGGGTCCAGAGTGACCCGGACATATTAGAGGATTGGGCCAAAAGAAATCTGATGAGGTTCAACAAGGACAAGTGTAATGTCCTGCACTTGGGACGGAAGAATCCCAAGCATTGTTACAGGCTGTGGACCGAATGACTAAGTAGCAGTTCTGCAGAAAAGGACCTGGGGATTTCAGTGGACGAGAAGCTGGATATGAGTCAACAGTGTGCCCTTGTAGTCAAGAAGGCTAATGGCATATTAGGTTGCATCAGGAGGAGCATTACCAACAGATCTAGAGAAGTGATTATTCCCTTTTATTCGGTTCTGGTGAGGCCACATCTGGAGTATTGTGTCCAGTTCTGGGCCCCCCACTATAGAAAGGATGTGGACGCATTGGAGAGGGTCCAGCGGAGGGTGACCAAAATGATTAGGGGGCTGGAGCGCATGACCTATGAGGAGAGACTGAGGGATTTGGGTTTGTTTAGTCTGCAGAAAAGAAGAATGAGGGGGGATTTGATAGCAGCCTTTAACTTCCTGAAGGGAGGCTCCAAAGAGGATGGAGAAAGGCTGTTCACAGTAGTGACGGATGGCAGAACAAGGAGCAATGGTCTCAAATTACAGTGGAAGAGGTCTAGGTTGGATATTAGGAAAAACTATTTCACTAGGAGGGTGGTGAAGCACTGAAATGGGTTACCTAGGGAGGTGGTGGAATCTCCATCCCTAGAGGTTTTTAAGTCTCGGCTTGACAAAGCCCTGGCTGGGTTGATTTAGTTGGGATTGGTCCTGCCTGGGCAGGGGGCTGGACTTGATGACCTCCTGAGGTCTCTTCCAGCTCTATGATTCTATATTACAAATAAATAATTTTCTTTACAAAAATTAGCCAGTCACTTCTCACAATGAGGACAGTGTTTGGGGCAAATGCTGTAATTTAAGGCACTCTATAGTGCTAATATTTTATTATTATATGGGTAACTGATACTAGTTCTCTACATCATTGCTCCTAAAGGGTTAATTTGCTGTATTTTCTTAAGTTATATTACTATTATTTTAATATTTCTTCTGAAAGCAGCAACACTATTAAATGTGATCCTGCACATTATCCACCATCACTGCCATCACCCCCATTCAGATACACCCTCCTACAGACCCGAAAGCTATGCAGCCAAAGACCCTTGCTGCCCATTAACTACTGAGAAGAGATTACAATCCAAACGTTGCTTTCCAGGCTCAGTGTCACAATTATTTACCACAGAGAGCTATGCTTTTAAATATGTGTTTTAATTTCCTATAATCTCAGCTTCTAGCATGATTATGTGGAATTTCATTTACTCTATTTGTTCTATTTTAAAAGGGGTGAAGTCATCTGTGCTGGAAACTATGACCTGATTGAAAGCACTGAAATGCTGCAATGTCTCAGACACAGCTCTGGCACATGAACATGAAGAAGTATAAATTAAACTCTTCTGCAGACATTTGATCTCTTGCTATGAAAAGGGATATTATGCTTCCTCTGTTTAACAGTATTTTTTGTCCAATGTGAAGAGAAGCCTGTTTTTGCACACCCGCAGCCCATTCTAAATAGCACTGTAAATTAAACTTGAGCATGCAGCCATACAGTCTATATATTACAGAGGGTGAATCAAGAGATTATAATGCTGTATATATGAGATTCGTTAACTGTAGGATACAAATCTGAACATTGCCAGTGAAACAAAGTCTCTTCAGTGCCAAGCTACCAACGTGGCAGGGATTGTAGAATCACAATCCATCTTTTGATCGAGAGCGATACACAGATGAGCAGAAAACAGGATAGAACGTTTGTT
Organism: Rafetus swinhoei; assembly: GCA_019425775.1. Classification (NCBI taxonomy): domain Eukaryota; kingdom Metazoa; phylum Chordata; order Testudines; family Trionychidae; genus Rafetus; species Rafetus swinhoei. The sequence continues at coordinate 233,045,743 of CM033437.1, forward strand.
CAGTTAACAAGTTATAGATCGAAATTATCCACAGAATTTCTGGGATCCCTTTGTGGGATGAGGACACCAATTACAGAGATCCTTATTGAAGGGGCTCTCTTGTCCCTCTCAACCTCTAATGAACTCCTAGAAAGCATTTTTGCTTTTATTATTCCTGAATTTTAACTACATCTTTATAAGAAGTGATAATTCAGCATTAATGTGAACTTCTGCACCAAAAGTGCCTCTCTAAAGTTAAATTGTCTTGGATAGGTCTTCACTGCAGAGCCATCTGCACTTGAGATAACTCTTCTAAGGTTATGGCTACACTGGGAAGGTTTGGTGAAAAAAGTGCTGTCGACATACAAAAGTTGCCAAAAGTGAAAACAGGTCAAACCAGTTTTTTCTTCTTCCCATTGTCAATATTTCATGGCCACATCACTAGCACCCTGTTGACAGATAGAGTAAAGCAATGAGGGGGATCATCCCACAGTGCAGCATTATGGGAAGGCAGAGCTGATCCCTGCACTTCTTGGGATTCCCTTGTCACTCTGTGAGCTCTCCCTGCTAAGGAATGTCAAAGCAACACAGCAGTCTCTCCAGCCCTCACCCTGCAGCAGCAGTCAGCCTAGTGCAGGGCAGAACAGAAGCATTCCAATGATTTCTTCTTTGTTCCCCAAACAGAGCAGCTCACTCAGCTGTCAGATAGTTCCTGGAGCTTTGAAAGGGGAAGGGTGCATGCCTGCAGGGCAGCAGAGATCATAAAACACTGAACAAAGCCCTCAGGGCAGACATTGTGGGATACTGGGAGAAGCCAGTACTCTCGACAAAACAGACAGCAGACTCCACACTGGCTCTTTGTCGACAATAAAGGGATGGGAAAAGACAAAAATCTCTCCCAGGGCTGGAAGTTTTTTATCACCAAAACTGGGTGTTTTTCCTGGCAAAAGTTACGTTCCAGTATAAATGCTCTGACTGTTTTGTCACCAAAGGCCATTTTTGGCACAAAACATGCCAATGTAGACAAGGCATGCCTAGTTTCATTCAGAGTGGCTACACCTCAAAATTATAGCTGCACAGTGCTTGGGTTTCCTTCACTTAGGGTATGTCTAGACTACATGGCTCCGTCGACGGAGCCATGCAGATGAGTTTACTAGACATAGGAAAATGAAGCGGCAACTTAAATAATCGCCACTTCATTTACATCAAAATGTCCGCCCGCCGCGCTGTGCCAATCAGTTGTTTGGTGGCACAGCGGGGCAGTCCGGATGCGCCGCGGTCAACAAGGGAAGCCTTTGTCGACCGCTCCAGTAAACCTCATTTCACGAGGCATACCAGAGCGGTTGACAAAGGCTTCCCTTGTCGACCGCGGCGCGTCCAGACTGCCCTGCTGTGCCACCAAACAGCTGATTGGCACAGCGCGGCGGCCATTTTGATGTAAATGAAGCGGGCGATTATTTAAATCGCCGCTTCATTTTCCTATGTCTAGTGAACTCATCTACATGGCTCCGTTGACGGAGCCATGTAGTCTAGATATACCCTGAGTGACTGCGTTAGCATCTGCAGCCTTGTGATAACTTGAGTTGTATCTTAAACCCCCTGTCAGGCAGCTAACTTCAGTTAAAAACACCACCTCAGTGAGTCAAGGATTTTCACGTGAGGATGAGACTAGAGAAAGGAGTAACATTTAACTTACAACTCAAATTAACTGTGCAGTGAAGACAAGCCCTTAGTCATTTCTCTAGCATCAAATGTTCTCAATTTACAAATGAAGAGACATTGAGTAAGCACTTCAAAAGCACTCAGTGTTGACCTAACTCTGCTCCCGCTGAAGTGGATGGTAAAACTCCCACTGACTGCAGTGAAAACAGAATGAGGCCAGTGTTCGGATGCTTCTGTAAATCCTAAGGCCCAGCCCTGCACCATCAGCCTGGGCTCTGAGATCCAAGCTGGCTTATTTCCACAGAGCCACAGGAACACACATGCTACAGGATACATTCCATTGTCAGTTCCACCTATGAGCTAGAGGGGTGACTCCCAGCACACGCATACATACTCATGCTATCGCTATCAAGCTAGCAAGCTAAAAACCAGTATGATAGCTGGGGTAGCACCAGAGGTGGAAGTAAGCTGGTGCGCCCTGGTGCACTGCTCCAGTAAGAACCGGCTGCCGTGCTCCGCTGCAGGAGGAGGCTCCCAGAAGAGCTCCTAGGGCTCTCCTGCAGGCTGAAAAGAGGGGGCAGGCCCCACACCAGTCCGGGACTGCCCCAGCCAAGACCCCCGCCCCTGCACACACTTCCTATGCCAATACCCCTTCACAAGAACCAGAGAAAAACCCACATCTCTCCATTTCACGGCACAAAACGCCTGCTCTGCCACTGCTGGGCCTTTATGCTCAGAGTCTGAAAGGAGCCTAAGGAGGTTAGATACCAAACTCCCATTGACTTTCAATAGGAGCTGAGCATCTCACTTCCACAGGCCCCTTTTAAAATTCCAGCTAACGGATTAAGGTTCCAGGGATAAATGCCACTTCATGACCAGGGGCAGTGGGTATCATAGGTGGGGGAAGGCACTGCCTTCCCAAACCGCCAGGCATGGCACTGCCCACACTCTGTCCCCAGAATGCTTGCTGGGGCTGGAGTGTTGCTGCCCTCAGTGCCTGCCCTCCCTGGTGCTCCAGGGCTGGGGAGGCTGGGGCTCCATGCCCTCCTCCCTCCCTCTGGTGCTGGGGGGGGAGGACTGGGGCTGCTTGCCCCCACACCTCCACATGGTGCTAGTGGGGGGGCTAGGCAGAAGAGGCAGTGTTGTGGGGTTGCCTCCCCCAGCCCTACCTCCACCCACTGCCCATGTTCGTGACCCAGCTATTTGCATCTTTTGTGGCCTTAGCTTCTATTGGGGTGGCTATTTGGCGACTAGTATGAAGTTATTCCCTAACCGAGGAGCTTTAAGGCCCACTTGACGGCCGAACATGCTTTGTTTACTGAGTAGGCGTTCTCCTAAGGAAATAGATTTCTGTGCAGAGAGAGGACTAAATGTTCTTCTCCCTCTGATTTTTTTTTGTTTGTTTTTTTTTTGAAGGGGGGACAGAATTGCCTAGGTCAACATCCAGCCTGAGTCTGAAGCATCAATTCATTATTAAAGTCAGACTGATTGGCCGCACAACTTCTGTTGGAAAGTTTGGAAAGCTATTTCACAAACATTTGACCAACGACATTTGCCTGGGGACTTTCTTCTGAGTAAAGTTACGTAGCTGAGCTGGTGTCGTGATAAGCCTGGGCATAAACCTTCAATAATAGTTCCCAAAATGGTTGGATTTGCTTTTCAGTGGTAGGAATAGACATATCCATGAAGGGTTAATTTTTTCCCCTTGCCAATAGACTTAGCTTTTTCCAGGGAGTACTCTAGAGAAGGTAGCAGCCATACTGTAATGCCTAAAGGAGCCCAGGCAAATTGTAAACCCCACTGCACATGCCATTAGAAAGCTGGAACCTTCATTAGAAAGTGAACCCCGGCCCCATCCTGGAGCTGACTGAATCATCTAGGTAGCTGGAAGCAGATTGTATACAGAGCTGAAGAATTTCAGTTTTGATCCTGTGACAGATCTACACACCAACACTTTCAGTTTAAATGTGTCCTCTTAAAATGTTGCAGGTGCTCTTTGCAATCCACACAGCACTATCTGGAAGTAGGACAAAGCACAAGGTGTGAATAAAGCTGTTTTCTCTCCAATTGTAGGAAAGAGGAATCTACCAAAAATCTTTAATTGAATCCAATAATGTAGAGGGCCATGCATAAAAAGCCTAAAAGCTCTTTTACATGGTACATAGGGAAGTAAAGTAAAGTGTATGGAGCCATCAAGTCTGGGGATCAGGACAGTACAGCTCCATGTGTACAGTGCCTGGCATGCATTGCTGGACTATTTTACACCATGCAGCTTCTAATTGTCCTAACTGCACATGAAAATGTGCTAACTGCCCAGGCCTTGCCTTGCACATTGTTGTAGCAATAAGGCCAATGCCCCAGTTAAGTCACCATCATTGCTTGTATATAAATAACCTACAGAGTTGTAATGAGAGACTACATCCTCAGACTTGCTTCTGTGTAGAGCATCCAAAAGTACACATCTATCTGGGCCACCAGTGGGGAAATTATCCACTAGCAAAGCTTCAACTAAAACTTCCTTTTCTGCAAGTAGAACTCAAGAATCTTCAGAGAAGAATACAGTTCTATTAGGATAGGAACTGGTAGATACACAATATATCTCCTTCAGACCACCACCCCAAATATTGTTATTGACAATCTAGATCACACGCACCCTCGTTGTAAACCAGAAAGAACATCTGCTTGCCCTCCTAATGGGGATGTCGATTCAATGACAGCCAGATCTCCTCTTCAGAGCTGTTTACTCTCCAGTTGCCAATGACCAAGAAAATAGAGATGACCCCTCATGGCAATTCACTGGGAGAGAGGAGCATCTCATGGGATGTTATGGGGACACTGGACTTCCTCAAGAATCTGTCCTAGAAGATCAGGTAGACTGGATGCAAAGGAATCTCATTCTCTCTCTGAAGCACACACTGCTTTACTCCCCTAACTCTCCACCAGAGCAGTGCAAGTAAACCAAACCTTTTAAACACAAAGTGTTGGTTTGTAGATCAGTCACAGGATCAAAACTGAAATCCTACAGTTCTTTAAACCACACCAAATCCTGGATATATGCACCACCCACCAGCTGTCACAACTGAATGAGATCACCTTAAATCCATGGATAGCTGTCTACATCTTACTTTCCCGCCACCACACTGCTCATCACTGTCACAACTGAACAGCACAATGCTCTGCCTTCAGCACAAGGAGAACAATGGCAGTTATGCAGCATCCTAGCGGTAATAGTCTCCTGAACTGCACCTGGCCTAGATGGTCCTTCAGGCAGCTGCTCCAATAGGCCGGGGAAAAAAAAGGAACAATAGGCTGGCAGTCAAGAGCGATCTGGTCCCCATTCCCTCTTCCTTAAGAGCTCTGTGTGATCACATAGTCAGATCATTTCATTTGGCTTTGCCCACAAGCAATCTGAGGTCATTCAGGAGCACTTCACTCATGTCACCCTGGTCAATTCCACTATTGTGCAAAAGCAATCTCAGTGCTGCTACTGAAAAGCATATGTGCACAAGTTCTCATCAGCACATAAGGTGAGGGGGGGAGGGACAGCTCCGCACCCCCAGAAGGCAGGGCCTAGGTTGGGAGGGATGGGGCTAGGACTAGCTTCCACCTAGCAGCCTCTAGCGCCACCTGGAGTGTGCCATGCCTTCATGGTGCTGACGGCTGCCTGGGAGAGCAAGCCACGGAGGGCTCCGGTGCCAGTTTGAAGGGTCTGAGGCTCCAGCCACCACTTCTACGGGTGACAGCTGGAAACCCTGGGCCTTTTTGAATCACTGGGCTCTGGAGCAGTTGATCCCTTAATGCCCCCACACACACACAACCCTCCTTTGACCAAGTGCATAACTGCAGTTCCCTGTTTCCACCTAAGTATCAGAAATAATCTACTCACCCTCAAGAGTCTTTAACCATTATCGCCCTCTTCTGCAATCTAATGTATTAAACAACATCCAGCTCCCAAGAGTCCCTCTTTGCCATCCGTTGTTTCAAGCTGCCATGGTCCCCTCTCTCCGGGCTGTGCGGTTGCAACCCTGGCCTCCCCCGCCTACAAACTCTCTCCTTATGTGCAGGGTTTGCACAATTCTCCTGCAGTGGTGCCCTTGCTGAGTTCTTCCTCTCCACAGGCTCTCCTTGACTGGGTAGGGGCCTTGCTTCATTCATGCACCCAGTCACCTGTCCAGCCCCTTGACCCTTCCCAGGTGGGTCTGATAGTCCCAAACACTGGTCTTGGTTGGCTGGGAGGGAAGGGAGAGAACCTTGCCCTGCCCTACCAACAAGGCTCATGGCTCTAGGCTCTTAAAGGAAAAAGGTCCTGTGCCTTCCTCTTCCTTCCCCATTCCAGACACTGTTCCTTGGGATCATCTGCCTCTCACCCTGTGTCCATTTCTATTATTCCTTCCATCCTCCCTAGACAACTGGAACAGGGTAAAATACCCTCCCAGACTGCCTCCTCTGGCTCTCAAGCACAAAACCCTGTTTCGCACTGGAATGGATTTAGCTGTACATTAAACCACCAAATTGTGTATTTGAAGTGTAAAGCTTGAAGTTCAAGTTTGGGTGCTTGTGTGTTTGTTATTGGACTGGTCACACAAAATCACATGATATTGTTTTTGCTCCCTGATTGGACATCTGGGGCTAAACCAGGGCTGGGTAATGATTTTTGAAGGGGGGTCATTTCACAAATGTCTGAAGTGGCCCCAGGACACCCCAGAAGGGGCGAGGCCTCGGGTGAAAGAGGCGGAGCCAGGGCACTTCCTGTGCTCCCCTGCCCACAGACCCTGATTGACCTAGGGTGCAGGAGGGCCTGAAGTCTTTGCTCCCCACTCCATGCCATAGAGAGAACACCTGGCAGTTCACTCTAGGTGTTGCGCACCCCTGGCAGCGGGAAGAGTCTTTGTGCATTTCCCCCTCCCCAGGCCACTCAGGGCTGGGGGTGTGGGAGCATGTGAAGTCTCTCACCCCCTGCTCCCATTCTGCAAGGGGCACGGCACCTAGAGTAAACCACCAACTGTTAAAAACAGCTGGTGGTTCCTTCCGGTGCCGCATCCCTCTGGTGGGGGGAGGAGACTTTGCGCGCTCCACCATCCCCAAGTCTCGATTGGCCTGGGGGTGGGGGAGCAGCAGGGCAGCTACAGGCCATATCAACTGGCTTGGTGGGCTGGATCGGGCCCATGGAGGCTCTCTTGCCCACCCCTGGGCTAAACTGTCAGAGGAAAAGAATGTAATATTCACTTTGCACAAGTATTCATGTGTGCAAGCCTAAAATTCATCATTTATGCTTATTAAAATTCAGTTGCATGAATGTTCATGGAAATGGACACAAACAAGGGCAGTGTTCATTAATTTAATGATTTAAATGAGTATTTGCAGAGATTTTTTGGGAGCAGTCATTCAATTCTATTTTAAAATCATCAGAAAGATTTTTGAGGGATGTCTTTATGAGAAGTCCAGAATGATGGAATATATTTGCTCTATAGACCACAATTTTAATATTCTAGCCATTATTATTTTTTAAATATGTTGCACCTTTTTTCTTTTAGAGGCACTTTAGTAACCACGTTGTTTCAGCTTACAAAGGGCTACAGAGCATTGCCCACTCTGAATAGATCCTCTGAATAGAGCCTTTGTTTTCCAGGCTGTTTTGGTAGGAAATGGTTGCTATTTAGGTCTCCAAGAGGGAATATAAAACTATGCTCACCTAATCAAACAGACCAGTAAATACAGCAGTTAATCTGACAATTTCAAATTCCTGAATTGCATTTGGAGAAACAATTTAACACAATCATTTAAAGCCTGCATAAATCATACACCTTGGGCTTATGATGCATAATTTGTTTTAATTATTGCAAACTCACAGTTTTAGGTGACATCTCTAGCAGCAGGACATGTAGTTGAAAACAAAACAATAACAAAAAGAGAGAAGGAGAAAAGGCAGACTTAATTCTAAAATATCTCAGAGATATAAAAATCAAACCAACAAAAAACAAACAAACAAAACTGGGGGCTGTCATACAAAAGGAGAAGATGTTCCTATCATAGGTGTATTAGATAAAGAACAATTGTTCCAAATACTCTCTATAATAACAGTGCATGACGATAATAAGAGCCAAACTAGCTATTGTTCCTCTCCAGCCACAAAATGTTCGTTCTAACTAACCTACTTAGTGGATATGAAATTAAAAGTATGGCCAGTTTTATTCAAGTTATTAACAGATTTACAATAGCTTCATAAAGTTACCTTGAACAGGTTTACTGAGTACTTCGAGAACAAAAGGAGAAGTGGAGTGAAAAACATTTCCACCTGGCACTTACATGCAAAACAGAATAGCACTTTAAAACAAAACAAACAAAACCCTCATTTGGATATAGTGATATATCTAGCATATTTTGTATCTTATGCCTTTTACAACAACAGCAATAACTTCTTGGATGCAGGACCGTGCAACATAGCAAGATACTTTGTCCAATACTCATTGAATTTTTAAGCAGTAGCTCGCTCTCTCTCAAAAAAAGAGGAAGGTCATGGCTTTTAAAAGAGCCATTGTCACTTCTGACAATGTTTATGTTATTGTCTCCTGCACAGCAGAGGACATTCCACCTATAAAGAGTGGTTATATAGCACTGGGACAATTTGAATATTCTAATCAGTGTTAGTTTAAGTGTAGATAAATAAATTTTTACAGTGCCTGAGCTCCTACCCTCCATGGAAATTATTGTTAATTTATTGAATCAATAATCCTGGAACAATACATTATAATGCCTTTGTTTTATTAAACCCATCTTGCAGCATGTTTCAAAGCATGGGTTTATAAATATTGCAACAGGCTAGGGGGAGATTTCCCACCAAGACTTTATGTCTGCCCTATTATGCAAGAGATTAGACTGTAAAAGCAAAAATTTGAAGGTGAGGCAACACTGTGAAAAAAATAATCCTGAAATACAGAAACTGGCAGAGTTGTAGCTCCATCCTTCTTTGGTCAGTTTGTTTTAACTCATTCAGCCCCAAAGATACCTCCATTGCATTTCTTACACCGAGTGTACTCTGTAAATATTATCATTTCACAACTCGGAGATTTGAAAGCACAAAGAACATAGCCTGAGCTCCATTACACTATAAATCTGGAATAGCTGCATTAATTTCAGTGGCATTTTTCTGCATTTACACTAGCATAACAGAAATAAGTCGTGTAAATTAATTTCCTTTTGAAGCAAAAAAGAATATATAAACACTAAACCACTTGGAAATAGCATCGACTTTTCAGCTACTATCCTGATGCAGGCCTCCTGTTTTTCATGAAGACTGTTGATGTTGGAGCCATAGTGGATCCTTTATGCAAGGCTGTCTTGCTACACGGTGTGATAAATATATTCTGAAGTAGCCTGACTCAGGTGATGATGCAAATTTGGCCACATCGCCTGAGACGGCTAAGATGGAGGTGAGGAGAACTGGTTGCTGGCAACTCTGGTGGCGGGTTGCCAACCCTCCAGGATTGGCTTGGCGTCTCCCAGCATTGGCATCAATCTCCCCGTGACTATTGAAACCAATCTTGAAGATTTTAATAGGATACTTTAAGAAAATGACATTATGTCTTGTTGGGGATGGGGAAACGTCTCCCAAAATAGCTTCAGTCAGAGTTGGCAACTTTCCTGTGGTGGTGGTGGTGATGGACGATATTGGATGCAATTGGTTAAGTTGGAAGCAAAACTTCCTGATTTACAAACCAAGAGGGCCACATATTTTGACTTGTCCTCTGATTATTTTAACTCTTGGGTTTAGCAATGCTGCCAATTGCCAGATGGGCGGCATCACTTCAGATTCTGCTGCAGCATCCCAGGCTAGTGTCAACCGACTCCTGCGCTGTCACAACACATCCAAGCTATTTCACTTTGTGAGATCTACTCTAGGTCTGCTGGGCCATATGTGCCTTAGGATAGATGAACCCCTTGTTCACCAAAGCTGCTGTGTCTGCTGAATGTGCACAGCACTACGCCTTTTATCCCTGCATCACATGCCTGCTGGGCCACGTGTCTGGGCTTGATGAACAGTAAAAGCTCTGTTGCGTGGTGTGTTGGGGGAATGCTTTAACTGAGCATTATACTTTATCAATGGAATGTCAAATTTCAAAAATTAGAAGACAATAAAATGAATAAAGTATAAAATGGTGCACAGGTACTCACCCATCCAGTCGTAGTACTGCACCGCAGAGTGCTTGGTTCCTTGCAGCTCTTTCTATACTGGTAAAGTTTTCTATACTGTAGGTTACCTTAGGACACTACATATCACGATGGGCAGCGCATGGTGTACACCAGAACACTAAAAATACACTTAACACTAAAACTATGCTGAACATATTTTAATCATTCTTTGGTGATATAGAGGGCACTTCAGGATCTTGCAGTGCCTCAGGGGCATCATTATCAACACCAATTATTATTGTAGATATAGAAGGTGCAGGAGATAGGGCTGAATCTGTAACGAACCTATGACATACCCTGGAAGCTGCTTTCAGCTTGCTGACTTGTCTTCTGCCTCGTTGGCATCAAAGTAGAGTGCAGAATATGCAATTAGCAACACGTGCTGAACAGTATACTAGTCCGGGTTACAAGACTGAAGATTTTGTATTGGGAGATATCAGAAACGCCGGTTAATTGAGCTTTCTGGTTAAGTGAGTGCTGGATAACAGAGCTTACCAATCATGAGGTGAGCATTTCATTGTGATTACTTTTACTGTGCATCTGACACATTGCATATCTTCTGTAATTAGGAGGGCTGTTCTGTATCCCAAACCACTAGGGCACCAGTAGCATGGCCAGCATATAGCATCTTGGAGGCAAGCACAAGTAGATAGGCCTTGTAGGCACTATCCCTCCTGGGTCCCCGTAGCAACTCAGACAAGGTGTGGCTAAGGGAAAGGTTTTTAGTAGGGCTGTAAGGAAAGGGGAAAGGTGCAAATAATCTAGATACAGAGGCCTAAATATCTTTAAAAACAACTGGTCCTGCAGCATCTTAGAGACTAACAAAAAATGTATAGAAACTTCAGAGGGGTAGCCGAGTTAGTCTGTACAGGATAAACTTAAAAAACAACAAATAGTCTAGTAGCACTTTAAAGACTAGCAAAACATGTAGATGGTATCATGAGCACAACCCACTTCTTCAGATGAGTATAGTTCAAAGTGTGCAACAGTGATTCTTGTTTGGGACTCTGGAACAGTCCAATTGAGAGTCAGGGCTCTTTGGGCCTAAGTGTGTTGCCTTCTGCAGGCCGCTCTCTAGTCAAAAAAATATGCATTTGCAGGTTTCCAAGCCAGGTTCACTTAGTGTCTCTCACTGGTTCTCTGCCCAGCTGCTGCAGCTTGCCAGCTCCACCCTAAGTCCCACACAGACCAGCACCCAGCTGTGATCTCTCACAGTCAGAGCCAATTTCACAAACAACTTTGTACACAATTCCTGGGGCTTCTCTCTTACTCCCTACTGCTTTGCAATTCCCACCTCTAAACAGACTCCAGCCACTTCTCAGTTTAGAACCTTTCCCCTTACAAGGTCAGGGGAAAAGCAAATACAGTGGGAAGGGGGCTGATAGGAAACACAGTCCCTTTGCTATGCAGATCCATCATGGCTGTCAACATATCTCTCAGACTTGAGTTGTTGGTATGCTCCCAGGCAGAATTTGGCTCATGGGATCTGCAGAGTTTCTCTGAGCACTCTGGGGACCTTGGGGTGAAAATAAAAAGCTGAATAATGCAATATATTATCATCTACCCATATGGGACTTGATGCTGCACCACTGAAATCAATGGGAGTTTTGCCATTGATTGCAACAGAATCATGTCCATAGTGAAAAAGCTGCATCCAAAATACAAGTACATGTATTTTTTTAAATTAAGTAAAATAGACAACACACATGTTTAGTGATAGCTACAAATAAGCCATCACAACCAAACAGTGTCCGAGAACTACATGATATTCTAAGCTTTTGCTATACTGTAGATTAATCTCCTCTAATGGCTCTGCAGCTACTGTATAAATTATCTACTTTCTAACAGCATCCCTAAAGCAATTGTAATTAGGGATCTTTGGAGCCAAGATATGCATATCTTAATTACAGAACCAATATGGGATACTATTTGTTCCAACATTTAAAAAATTCTTCATGGACACATCTAATTTAACAGAAAGTTATTTTTACGCTTACTTAGACTTGAAAGCACACAGCTGGGATGGCTACTCCGAGTGTGATCTTGCATCTGTGATCTGAGAGGATAACTTTACTGCACCTGTTCCAAACTTAGAAAATTCTGGGAGGAAATCTGAGGCCTGATTCTCCAAAGCCTTGCACCTTGTGTAGTTGTTAACAACTGTGCAAATGAGTGTAAAACATTACAAGAGCAGAATTTGTCCTTCCCTCCCATCAGTGGTAGTGTTTTATGGCGGTTTTAAAAACAATTCAGACTTCTTGTGAAACCAAACTCTCAAATCCTTATTTAGCAGAGTCAATTTCTGCCCCTCATATGAGTGGCTAGCTCATGGATCTCAGTGATCACAGCACTGTTATGATCACAGCATGAGTTACATAAAGCATTACATTCATTTGTGGATATCCAATCAGCAATTCTCAGATTTTATAAATTAGCTAAAATTAGATCAATAACTTTGGACTAATTTTTATACCTGTTGCTTTTTTCTTTCAGGTATTCTCTCTTTTTTCTCTTTTCCTGAAAAGGTTTTCTCCCTCTCTGTTTTCAAGAGCTCTCTTGCCTGTTAGACACAAGTTTGAAGCTCTAAAATAATGACCCTTCCTTTCAAGTTCCCCATTCTATCTCTCTCCACCCTTGAGTTGGGACAGAGGGGTGAACTAAAAGTCTGACCAGTCCTCACTCTGATGCTGACTTTTCCAGCAGTCTTGGACTAGCTATTGATCCTCCTTGCCTCAGTTTCCCCATATGTAACTGGAAGAGATTAATGCTTACTATTCTCAGCATGTGGCCTTGGCAAGGATTATAATGCCACACTGAGAATTGTTGCATAAATGCCTGCGTAATCAGATTAAATCAATCTAGTTTTCCAAATAACATGAGCTTCCCTAGAACACTCTCTAAAATAGTTATTAGAGAGAGAGCGGCGTGAACTAAAAAAAAAATAGTAAACTCTCAAATAAAAAAGAGGAAGTCACCTGATCTCTTTGTTTTCCATTTCTAGATCTTTGTGCTGCATGCCTCACTGTCTTGTGCTCTCTTCCCTGACCTGAATAATTTTGTCTCATCTGCAAACCCCCCTCCCCTCCCCCCTTCCTGGTCATTAATACAGAACTCATTACATCTCTCCAGTCCAGTCCCTCAATAAACTTGTTGACTATATTCATCTCTAGTACTTCCAGAATCAATCTCTTTGGATATTTACTGGAAAGGAGTGGGGAGCTGCTTTGTAATAATGCATGCACACACTGTATTACTTTGTGATCTGATTATTGGAATGTTTATTCTATGAATAGGTTGGTTTAGTTAAATAGCAGGCTGTTGGCAACACAAGCAGAAAGATAACATACCTTGAGGGAAACATGCTAGAGGGTGTTAAGAGACAATGCCTGAGCTGTCTGGCAAAATCCTACTTCCTTGGCTCTTGCCAGTGCTGAGGAACAGCAGATCAAGAGGGCCATAAAGAGTTAAAAAACTTCTCTTGGTCTGGAGAGGAAGCAGTTGTTTGGTGTGTGAGGGGAAAAGACTGGCACCCACAGACACCTGTTTGGGGCCTAATACCCTGTCAGACCCACCGCTGTATAAGCAAAGTTGATACACAGTGCATTATATCCCAGGACTTGGTCTAAGAGTAGGAGAATCATGGGATTCCAGAGAGAGGTGAAGGCACAAGGCCTGATGGGTATTAACTAAGTGAAACAGGGGAAGGGTTAGAGGCTGGCTTCCGTCTAAACTGCACAGCAGCACAACTTCACAGGTGATTAATCAGCCCCGCACAGTCAGAGACTCAGGGCTCCATGCAGGGAGCTGACTGACAGGGCGGGGCTGATTAATCACCTGTGAAGCTGTGCTGCCCCACAGCTTAGAGGGAACATTGGTCAGAGGGGCAGCTACCTCTAAAACTGTGATATTATGCAATAAGAATCAAGGCCAAGGCCATTTCACCTGGGAATTAATGACCTGATGGAAGAAGTGAATGTGACGAGTCATTGACCAAAGCCACTCATTCAGTATGTGTACCCAGCAGTAAAACACCCATGACTGGCGTGGGTCAGCTGACTCAGCCTATGGGGCTCTTTAATAGTGGAGTGCACATTCAGGCTCAGGTTGGTCCCCACTTGCAAGGTCCCAGAGCCTGGACTCCTGCCCAAGCCCAAATATCTCCACCACAATTTTGTAGCTCCCCAAGCCCAGTGAGCCAAGTCACCTGACATGAACTAGCAGAGGGGCGTTTTAGCACAGAGTAGACAAAACCATTAAGATCCAGATAAACTCTATACTTTTGTTGCTATAGCTATTCTAAGACTAATATGAGATTAAAAATATATATGTTTACGGAGATTTTTTTTAATGGTCAGTACAATTTCAAGTGTCAGCACATTTCTAGATAAAGGTAGCCCTATTCCCATTTCTAAGACCCAGGGAGGTTACATGACTTGCCCCCGATCACACAGCAAGAGAGAGTATCAGAGCCAAAGTTAGAATGTAGGAGTTCCTATGCTCCATCCTCTAAACCTATTCTCTAATATTAAATAAAAATAAAAATAACAACAAAACTTATCCCTTTACGTGGTGACAAGCCTCAGAGGAGTAGCCATGCTAGTTTGTGTCTGCAAAATCAACAAGGAATCCTGTGGCACCTTAAAGATGAAGATTTATTTGGGAATAAGCTTCCCTGGGTAAAAACCACTTTGTCAGATGCATGTTGCATCAAAGTGTGTTTTTTTATCCACAAAAGCTTATGCCCAAATTGTAAAATCTTTAAGGTGCCGCAGGACTCCTTATTGTTTTTACTTATCTCTTAGTTAGCCCCTTGTAGGGTTGCCAGATGGTTTCAACAAAAATACCAGACACACTTGCCATTACATCACAATCTACATTACATCTTATTTAGAAAATACCGGACATTTATATTTTCTCATTTATATTTTCTCAATTTGTTTCCCGAACAGAAAGCTCAAATACTGGACTGTCTGGTTCAAAACCGGACACCTGGCAACCCTAGCCCTTTGCGTCATCAAAGATGAGTCCCACTCAAACCATAATTAAACACCATGGCTGAATTCTGGATAATTCTATAACCAGTAACAATGTTTGAATTTATGCAAAGTAACAGCAATCGTATCTCATTGGTCACAGAATAATTTGGTTGGTTGGCACCACATTGGGAAGGGAGAAACAAGGCTGGCCCTTTGGAAGATAGAGTCAACTCTAGGAAGCAGGAATTTCCCAGCAACAGCTGAAAGCACTTGTAGCACCTGGGACCACACAGGATCTCTCCAGGTTAGTTCAAATATCTCTCCCAGAATAGCTTCAGTCAGAGTTGGCAACCCTAATTAAATCAAGCCCTCATTGAAGCAAAGCTAAGCCAAAGAGATGAGTTTTGTATTCAGGACCTGAGTCAGCAAAAGCACATAACCACATGCTTAATTTTAAATCCATGCTGGTGTCCCCTGGAGCCAACCCCAGTGCTCAAGTGTGTTGCTGACTTAGGGCCTTAGTTCTGCAGCTGTTTGCTGCATTTTGTACCGGATGGCGGTTTTCAGAGTGTATGACTTCTTTCCTAGCTAATGTGACTTCAGAGTGGTTCTGTACAGGTGCGAGAGTCTTCCCAAACCATTCAACTGTCAAAATCGGGGGTCAAGACTGGAGGTTACCAACATAGGGAACACCCTGGTCAAAACAGTGACAGATGGGGAAAAGCCTCTTCTTCTGGTTAGATATAAATAAATATGAGTGTGTTTTGCTGCCTTGATTGTTTGGGCATTGAGGGTTCCATGATCACTGAGGAGTTCAATAGACTGCTGACTAAATCATTTGAGAACAGGTGTTAGTGGAAGATTTATATATGAGGCAGGTCTTCCTGCTCTTCTGCTAACAACACCTCAGACTTGCCTAGGTGGTATTTTTTTTCACTTCCTCTCACATGTGAGGGTTTAGCCACACACAGCTGCATGTTAGGGCAGGGGACTGGACTCGATAACCTCTCAAGGTCCCTTCCAGTTCTATGAGATAGGTATATCTCCATATATATATATATATAGTTAGACAGAAGAGACTAAGGATCTGCTCAGCTGCAGAAATCCTCTAATCATATATTCATTTATTTTCTACCACACAAACATTCCAGCATTCTCACCCAGGTAAAAGGAGTGGGTGCAGGCACAGTGGGCAAAACTGTGTGCTAAAGCTATTGCTTAACTGGGGGGAATGAAGAGGAGCTGTGCCCTGGTGGGGGATCACACCTGGAGGCATGGTGGCAGAGTGAAGCACATGCTTCTTAGGGTACATCTCCACTGCACGCTCCCCACAGCAGCATGTATAGTACACACACCACTATGCCCCAGCATAGTGTAGACAATGAGACGTTGCTGAGACAAGTAGAACAAAGACATGCCTCAATTTTGTGAGTGTGTACCCTACAGAGCACTCAACATGTGTGACCCCTGTCTACATCGCTATTTTTAGTAGCATGGTGTCCACACTACCTCCCTGCTCTCAAAACTCTTACCCACCGCAGGCAGCTGTTAAAAGGGAAAGACTCTGACAGTGGGGAAAGGCTCTGGTAAGGAAGAGGCAGAACTGCCGGAGCCTTTCACTGACGTGAGTTGCTATATACCACAGTTGTGCTTTTCACTATGGCTTGTAGCTACACATGCCCTACATACTACCACAATGGTGTGCAGTGTAGATCAGTGTTTCTTAAACTTTTTAAGACAGAGGAACACCAAACAATAATATTTTTTATGAGGAACACCAATGATATTTTGTTGAGCAAAAAAAAAAAAAAGTTGAGGGGGGGAAGGGAAAATTATTGAGAAAAAAAAAAGTTGCTTGCCCCTTTAATTCTGTTGTTCTCTGCGGCACACCTCCGACTGCCTCGCAGCACACCATTTAAGAAACACTGGTGTAGATGTTACTGTAAAATGGTAGGGGAGATGGCCCTGAATGAACCGCACCTCCTAGAGGATTGAGCGTGCACTCTCCTACACTAGTTTAACTCTACTGCCAGAGTACACGGCTCCCCCGCTCACTGCCTGTGTCTGAGGCCACTGGTCACAGTAGACTCCTTCCGCCTTTTGCATGGTGGAAAGACAAGGACTGAGAGGCTTTCTATGCCCTAATGAATAGTCCAATGAAATCGGGTAAGTTCCCTGTGCCATTTCCTCAGCTGACACCTCCAAAATACGGCCCAGAACTCTAGCACATAATAGTCCCATTCAGAACCATTAAAGGCAAAGCACTTAAGCACATGCTCAATTTTAAGCCCTGTTGAAGACAATGGGACTTACTTAACATGTAAAGTTAAGTGTGTGCATAAGTGTTTTTCAGCATAGGAGCCATCAGTTTAGGTTCATTAGCGAGGATTCATTGCTTGTACCCTTTCCTCCCACCACCCAGTTGTTTAATAAGCACAAGCAAAAGCAGGGAGGACGCTCCAGTTTGCAATAACATTCCTTCCTTAACATTATTGTGTTAATTCCTTATTTGTCCAGGCACTGAATCATCCCTACCTCCTCTGGAACATCACTCTGGCTCTTGGACTGGTGCGGGCAGAGCTGATGAACAGCATGCCAGCCTGCTTCTGAATTCAGCCAGCACACTGCATATGACCCATTTCGCCCACAAAATGTGTCTGCTTGGTGAGTTTATTGACAGCCGTGGCTGGATTTCCCCTTTTCCTCCCTCCTGCGACAAGCAAACTCTCACACAGCCAAGATGCAAAACCCTGTTGTTTGGCTGTGGGTGGAAACAATAGATACAACTTCTGTGGGATTTCCTATGGGTGCCACAGAATTGCATGCAAATCAGTGCTGCTGTGTGTTTCTCAGCAAGTAATGAGGGGGTTACCTCACCCTGGTGCCTGCCTTCCTCCGCACATTGCTACAAAGGCAGCATCGTGGGAATTGGGTGACTCCACAGGAGCAGCCTCTCCCATTCCCACGTGTAAACATGAAACCACTGAAATTCAAACCAGAAGCATTTTTTAAATTATTGGGAGTGTTAAGGGGTTATGTTAAAGTCAAGACAGAATGGCAAGTAGTGCTTTAGGCAGACAGACAGGCCACTCAAGACTCTCTGCTCTCCTCAGTGAAACTTCAGTGTGCCCTCTCCCTTCCTCATAGCCACAAGAATGGAAAAAGTGTCCTGCCATGTGGTCAATCAGCTTCAGCACAAGACTGCTGTCTCTGGTGCTCTAGCTATCTCCCTTCCTGCTTGAACTGTCATACCCCATCCACAAACCACAGTGATGTGCTGATGAAGATGGAGAAGAGGCATTTAGGTGCAATTCTATTGAAAGAGAAGACAATCATTACAAAAAGTGCTGCCAAACCATTGGTAGAATTGTCCATCCGAAAAGAATATTCTCCGTTGGATCTCACTAAAAATACTCAGGTCTCATCAGCCACAGAGAATGTGCCATCAAAACTCATCCCTTGCCTAGACCCAATTTGTGAATCCCAACCTAAAACCACATAAAAAATCAGTCCATGACAGGCTCAATATTTCCAATTGCTTGATCACTACTCCAGCCTAAATGCCAAGTCAAGAATATGGCCAGATAGCTTGAGAGGAGTCTCTGACCACCAGGGAATGTCTCCTAGCTGGGACTATTGCCATTTAAATCTGAGCCAACTCAAAAAAATCAGCATTCATGCAGGTGGTTAAATTAGTACTGCAAAGCAGAGCTTGTTAAAAATAATTGTTCAAACATGGGTTTTCAATAAAAGACGGCTTTTTTCAAAATGAAAATTTTAGCAGAGAAATTTCATTCGCAGATTTCCAGATTTTCAACAAAAAGCTAAATATAGTTGTCCTTTTTGTATGATTTTCTCTCCTGCTGCTAGCTATTTCTTCCCTGCTTTTTTTTTTTCCCCTCTAGAAAAGTGGAGTGTGTGGTGGGAGGGACAAAACAAGCACTCTAAAACATTTCAGTATTTGAAAATAAAAACTTTTCTTTTTTTATTTTTAGAAACAAAACAATGTTTTGTTTTATTTTGGTTTTCCTGAAAAACAAAGAAAAATTATGGCAAATAAGAAAAAAAAAAGTCAAAACAATGCCCATTTGCCCCACTAGCTCTCCTGTAAAGCTGTTACGGACATCAATCGGCATGACATAAGAACAGACCAACAACTTCTTCCACAGTTCAAACAGAACCTCTTTCCAAAGGCAGTTAACTTTGCTGTTGTCTTTCGTATTCACACTCCTTGCAGTTGGATCCAGAAGTGATTCTATTCAAAGGAAAGACAAATGAAATGAATTGAGTGTGTGGGAAAGGGTTACATCAGGAATCGGCAAGTTTTCAGAAGTGGCGTGCCAAGATTTAACTTCCCCATCCCCCTCAGTGCAAGCCCTGCCCCCTCCCATCCTGCCCCCACAACCTCCTTCACCCCCCAAAATTCCCATGCCCCCCAGCACACTCACTGGCAGGGCAGCAGCGCTGGGACTTGCAGCCCCCTTGGGAGCAGCATTGGGGTGGGGCAGAGTCACTTCCCTTCCTGGCCCAACCCTTTACTGGGGCTTGCCCCTCACCTGAAGGCTGTGACCCAGGGCTGGGGCAGGCAGAGCCCAGGACTGCCTAGGGCTGTTTCCAGCCCCTGGCCAGATGAAACCCTAGCCCCGCCCCATCCCGAAGCAGGAGGCAGAACCTGTAGCCAGGGAGGGGAGTGTTAACCCCTTAGCTCCTGGGAGCTGCATACTCTAGGGACACAGTGACCAGAGCAGGGCCATGCTGCCCTCTCCACTTACTGGGCCGCCCGTCCCCTACACCATGCTGCGTGTGCCACAAAAAATCATCTTGTGTGCCACTTATGGCATGCATGCCGTACGTTGCTGACCACTAGGTTACACCTTTTCATAAGATTTAGTGTGTCACATGAGCTCTATTTGTTATACTGACAGATTGAAGGAGACCGTAATTAATACTGTGTCAAATATGTGGCCTTCTTTGAACTTTAGTGTGAAAAAACTGGTAGTTGGTGGCCAGTGAGAGACAGAAGATTGGACTAGGTCAGGGAAGTGAAATCAGCTGGAGGTGGTTCTCCAGCCTTAGCCCCTGGTGGGGTGCTGCTGCTGTATTTATCTGCACCTCCACAGGTATGGGCACTTGCAGCTCCTATTGGCCGTGGATCACCGTTCCCAGCCAATGGGAGTTGTGGGAAGTGTAGTGAACTAGGACATCGCTTCCAGTCTTCCCTCTAAGCTGCACATGCATGGAGCCTTGAGCCTCTGACTGGGCAGGGCTGATTAATCACCTGTGAAGCTGTGCTGCCCCACAGCTTTGAGGGAAAACTGGTCACTTCCCACAGCTCCCATTGGCTAGGAACAGCAATTAGCAGCCAATGGGAGCATCAATCAGAGGTGCAGGAAAATAATTATGCAGGACTTCATGCAGGTCCCTGAAGGGACCACAAGATCAACTAGTCCCACAGTGGGCAATAACTGACCCATGGGCCAGACTCAGTTTACCAGGGTTAGCCCCCAGCAGGCCACCACCACTTTATTTTCCTGCATAATTATGGAACTTCACAGCTATAGCAGCAACAGAACCCAGGACTTCTCATTGTGTAAGCACAGACCTCCCCTAAAGGAGCACCACTGTTGGCTTTTTAAGCCCAAGAGGGCAATGTGAGTAGTGTATGACACACATTTACATATCTTTGATTCTATCTGTGGAAGGGCTATGTTTCACAGACACTGTTAATTTATGTATTTAAACTATGTATAAAAAAAGAATTTTCTCGCGCATGGGCAGAGCATGTAACAATGGTTACAGCTACTTTTGGAGCAGGCAGGGAGCAGCACCCCATGTTGATTTAATACTTGTTCTTTAAAATGAGAGAAGTCAAGATAATGGTGCTTAGACTCAGAGACTTCAGACGAATCCAAGAGTTGAATTCAAGAGCCGAATCAGCCTTCAGGTTCTAATTCAAACGTCCTGAAATCTCACAACCGTAGCTAGTGAGATGTGGACATATTTTCACAATAGCACCAACGCTGTGTGTGCTTCTCAAGCAGATTAAAAAACCCAAAAAGCTGAATCTAAACAGATGGCATTTGGAAATGGGAAAACAAGAAGAAGTAAATAGTGAGAGACAGAGAAGTGGTGGTGTGAGCACAGGAATCAGGAACTGTTCCATTCTATTCATCCACCTGGTTCTGATTCCTTGGTAACGGGGAAACTTACTTAATCTCTCTAAAATGGTAACAATGACACCTTCCTGTGGGCCAATATTGCTCCAGACTACAGCACCACAAAAGAGCCACAAAACCGCACCACTGACAATGCTCCTTGTGAAAGACACTCTGTGGCTGGCACCTCCGGCCCCCTTGGCATTGATGGGGTGGATCCAGGAAGTTACCGGAGCACTGCTGCACACTAGTGATCCCCAGCGGACCTAATGGCCCTTCAGCTACTCCAGCTGATGCCAGGGATTGAACCAGCAACCGCAGGAGAGTGCAAAAACGGTATCACAGCTAGTTTTGATCCTGGCTCTGAGCACAGTACAGCTCAGTGGAACACAGGGGTTGGAGTCAAAAAAATGCAATGTGGGTGCTAAGTATTACAATCAGTTGGTTACACATTGTCCCAGTGGGTCAGTTAAATCTGAGTCCACCCCCTCCTCTGTGTATGAGGTCCTGACTAGTTGGGATTTTTGTTTCCTTTTTTTAACTTTTTTGGTTTGTTTGTTTTTGTTTTGTTTTCTTTATGGTGGGGGGGGGGAGAGATATTTTGTGTATTTATAACTTAAAATAAAAAAAATTAAAGAAAATGTAACTTTTAAAAAAAAACGTTTCAATTAATTAAAAGGTTTCTCACCCTGAAATGAACAAACTTCATTGATTTGAGGCCAGATGGGATCACTAGCATCATTTAATCTGACCTCCTGACTAATACAGGCCATACAATTTCACCCAGCAGTTCCTGAAAGAAGCCATATCTTCAGGATGAGCTAGATCATGTCTTGTAGACATCCAATTTTGTCTGATAGACTCCAGTTGATGGAGCATCCACCATCATATCCCTTGGTTAGTTGTTTCAATGGTTGTCGCCTGATTTGCCAAGAGTCTTGCCAGCTGCCTCCCGTAGGTGTTAGTGCTTCACATTTTTTTCTCACACAGAAGCAAGAGATGCACCAAAATAAGCATCACAGTGAGAGCTCCTAGGTGCTGAACACTTTTGAAAATCCAGCTTTTGGTGTGTAAATGAGCTCTGAGCAAATTCTGAAGATCTGGCCCCATGTCTACATGAGGAAAAATTTGAATGTAATACATATTTAATCCATTTGTTCATGGTTACGCTTTCAGAAACACAAGACTCAAGCTCCTAACTCTCCAATGTCCTTCATTTCAAGAGATGTCACCTCCCAAAGGTACCACCCAAGTTTGGTGTCTTCTCTCTTGACAGAAAGAAGTGTTTACACTAATGCTGTGCCATTCTAAACTTCCTGCATCAATATGTTTGTGTGTCGCTCCTGTTTCTTCGTTGCATGTCGTGTCCCACATTGGGGCCTTTGCAGATTGAGAGGTATGATCAAGATCATTTTAAAGATTTTTTTTGAAGGGGCCAGTCCTGTGAAGTAACAAATATCATAAATTCCCATAGACCAGCAGCTGAACGGTCAGTGATCACTCTAATTAACGGTGCTCAGCCCCCTCACATGATTGGGCCCTTAGTTAATTAAGTATTTGTAAAAGGTACTGGCTTGGCAGCCCTGGCGAATGAAGTCCTTTTTACCTACAGAACAATTACAGCTTGGACAAGCAGTAGCACAGACTTCCCCCAGGCTGTCAAGTTGTCAGCTCTGACTTAAAGACAACCCCTCTAGGGTCTCTAGTCATTCATGGTCTTGTTTTCAGGAGTGCTGAGTGCCCTGGTCAGAGTTCAGCCCTCCTGAAAGTCAGAGCATGTCAAATCTCGGTGCCCACATCACCCCAGTTTCTGGACGCTGCCAACAAGGTTGATAATAGAGATGATGGTTCTGTGGTACTTGTCAGTTAGGGAACGGACCGAGAGAGATTACTTCTGACAACGCAGGCAAGCGTTAAATGAAAGTGCAATCAAAATGCTTGTTCCCCTTTGCCCATGTAGTGCAGACCTGCTCCCAGGGAAGTATTACACTTACCCCAAATTACAGTATAAAATTAACGTGCTCAGGATTAATAGCTCTTATAATCAGGGCTTGTACCATACAATATTCAATAAAAATGCATGGTTTTCTTCTGAAACACATTTCAGCTTTTGTGTGTGAAAAGAGCCCATTATTCAACCTGAATTATTCAAGCTATATTGCAAGTGCCCCTGCCCTTTTGTTAATTTGCTTGGCTTGCTGCACATATGGCATTTGTTCTATATCATCTGTGAAACTTGCTTCTTTAACAAGTTGGCGGGTTTCAAATTCCTCTGTTTTTGATAGATGTACTGTATATGTACTATTAAGTTTTTTAAAAAGTTATAGGTGGCTGGTCTTTTTCTCTATTTAACCCCACAAAAGCCCCTTTATTAAAAGACGTCTTAATGAAAAGAAAAGTAGAGCTACTGTATGTGAGGTTGCAAAGATCCCTGGTGGAAATATTCAGTGTTTACATTTTGCTGAACTATTTATAGTGTGGACACATACTACACTAAAGGCTCTCTTTTCCCCATATAATAGAAATCCTTGTTCCTGAATTCTATACAGTTAGTATGGTTTACATTTTTTTTTATCCAGGCTCACCACATTTTATTCCACCCTGCTTTCCACACTACTTTGTGTGTCTTTAACATGGCTGTATAACAGCAACACCTTCAGGAAGAAGGCAGCCATTGGAAACTAGAGCCATTTTGGCCTTGCACAACCTGTTACAGTCACTGGTAAGTGTACTACTTATAATGTGCCCAGAAATTTTTCAAAAAATAATTGGACATATGAATAACAGTGTGTGCATTTATTGCTCCAGTTAGTGGTAATTGAAAACTTTGGGTTTTTAATACCTCTTTGAGAGTCTTTTTATTAAGGTTACTTTTAACACTAACATTCAGTATTTTAATTACACCAGATTTATAGGCCTAATCCCTGCTCTATGCACCCTTTGTTTGAGATTATTGAGAAAGAAGCATTGAAACCCCTCTACTGGTCAGTGGAAGCAGTCTTCTTCTCCCCCTCCCCCCACCGAATGCTACTGGGTAATAGTATGAAGAGCCCAGAACCAACATTTTCTAACCTGACCGCCTAAACCTAGGCTCCTAGCTCCATATTTAGGCACCTGAATTGAGACAGTCTCATATTTAAATGTGCTGCAGATCTCATTGGTTTAAACAGGAACAAGGGTTGCTTAGCACCTCAGATAACAGATGACTTCTTCTTAGGTGTCTCCCTAGGACTTTAGGAGCCGAAGTTAGGAACCCAAGTTTGAAAGCTTTTGGCTTGGATTATAACAGTCGTAACTGTTGGACTGCACAAGTACACATAGGAAGCACTGTGTTGGTCTTGTACTCTTAATAAGCAGTACGTAATTCTCTTTTATCTTTGATTTTAATTATATTCCCTTATTTAAAATACATCAGCCTTTTATAGTAAGAATAAGAATAAAAAGAACAATAAGAATAATAAACATATAATTTACATCTCTGGAGCAGCATATAATCACATTAACCAATTCTCACACCACTACTGATCAGTAAGCAAGCTGATGTTATCCCGTTGGAGGAAAAAAGATAGAGAGAAGTTCAGTGACTTCACATACAGGTAAGCAACAAAGCTAGAAGCAGAATTTTCTTATCCCTGACGCTCACGTTTAGTCTTCTAGACCACAGTGCCTAATAATCATCTACAACTTGCTTGCATGGTATTAAAGTGTTCCAGGCCATTAAATAACAATAGCAACTACTAATTTAAGGATTGATCCTGCACCACTGAAGTGAACAGGAGTTTTCCCATTGACTTGAATGGAAGCAGGATCAAGTCCTGGATGAGCATGGTAGAATTTTATTCCCTCACATGCGTGGGGCAAGTAACACTTTTGGATGGCCAAATAAAACAATATTAGCTTTTCATCATTCTGGCCAGCTAGACCTGGGGCTGGTCAATTTTGATGGCAATTTTGCCAGGGCTTTTTCAGTTTCAACAGCAGTAACACACACCCTTGTAGAATACATTTTTTAAAACAATCCAGGAAAGTTGAGAGCCCAAATACACTCAAGGTTGTGATTTTTAACCTCTCTCTTCTATGTAGTGTTCACATTTTCTTTAATATGGTTTGTATTTGTTTGGTTTTCACTCTTTCTTTCCCTCACACCATTACCTGTGCAGGCTCCTTCCTTAGCTCCCGCCGATAGCCTGCCCTCACTGATAAAGAAGCTAGTGTACTGCAACGCTTGCTTGCAGTGCACCCCTCCTCCACACGCTTGCTCTAATTTTATTCAATCCGTCGAGAGAAGCAGCTTGGAGGACGAGCCTGGTGAGAAATGCAGGAAGAGATTTGTCCAGCGTGGCAGTTATGCTTAGGGGGGCCTTTATGGGGAAAATTATTTAGGGGGAAAAAAGCCTGTGCATGGTGTGTGTGACCCGCCTTACCTTGGTAAAACATTCAAGGGCTAACTGTAGCCAGAGGCTTCCCAGCAGCACGGAACATGTACTCTTCCCAACCCACCATCACAGAGCACAGCTTTCTCTCTCCACTTCACTTTTTCCTAAGTAAAATAATACTTGCACTTATCAAGCACAGATCTAGGTCTTGATCCTACATGAGCATAGCCGGAGAGGCATTAAGAAAGTCACTCGAGGGCAATGGGCTGCTACTCAGCTCAGGGTAATGCTACTAGCCAACGGGAGAAGTATGTGGTGGGCCATGTGGCACCAGCTGTGCCCCTGCTCTCCACGGGCATACCCATTTCCTAAGCAGGGGCTGCTGCAAGTCGCCTCTTCCACGGCTTGTGTGAAGGTGCGACACTATTGCAATAAACAGCCCTTTTCTCTGCCTTCTCAGCATGTCCCCTTTTGGGAGCTGGCAATTATCCTCAGAACATCCATACAGCATAGCTGCTTTCTGTTCCCATGCCGTGGCGTATGTGCAGTCCAGCAGGGAACCATCTCCCCTCCATGATCCCCTCCCCAGGTTGTACATTGCAGATTAAGTTCTACCGAAAAAACAATTCCATTTGTTCCCCGTAGAGGTAAAGAACAAGAGCAGGGGCAGAAGTCAAGCGGGAGGCATGAGAGAAGAGGGAACGGTACAAGTTCCCCTCCCGTCCAGTTCTAAAAAAATCATGACCAAAATTGCCCAGATTGTGCCAGTCCTGAGTAGAGAATACAAATTAGATCCGCGTTTTTGGTTGGTTGATTGGTTGGGTTTTTTTGTAAGGGAGAAAGTTGAACGTCAGCAGAGATACTTTTAACCTGTGTGGCCCAAGTCAGACTTCAGCATAGGTCTTTGGGCCCACCCAACAGGAGAACTTTCACTGGCCTCAAGGATTTGCATACCCTATCCCTCCCTACTCTTTTCCTTGGTCTGCGTTGGCCGTCTATTCTTGCCATCAGTCTAGCTCACCTAAGCCTTCTCCAGCTGGTGAAGCATCTTGACTTTCCTGGCTCTCTCTAGCCACATGCTTTAATCGACTTCAGTGAATAACCCTTTTAAATGCTGTCTTGCGGGCCTAATTATGTAAAGATACACTTTCTGATTAAGAAAGCCGGACCCATGGAAGTTGAGCGCCATCTATTGTTAACTCATAAAACAACAGCTTGGTGTGCAAATGAAAGGGACTTTTCTTTCTACCTAAGAGCAGTCTTAGCTAAAAGCGATCATGAAATCCACAAGCACAAGAACGATCCTTAAGGCTGCTGGGAGCTTTATCGTCTGAGTTGGTGGCTGCCACCAGTTATTTTCAGAGGTGTTAGCCAAATATTTAGAGATTAATCTGAGCAAGTGTCTTCAGACTGGCAGTCTTGTGAGATCTAGCTTCCTTGTGAGACTGGCAAAACATCCTGGATAAACTTTGTCCTCAAACATTATGACAATAGTGTCTGGCTGGTATTTCGGTACATATTGTGAAATTCTATGACACCAGCCTCACTCTGCTATGTTACTATCACCTAAATAGCAGTATACGTTTACATGGCACATTTTATAAACATAGTAAGAGACACTTGCAAACTATTGATCTACTCATGCAAACACTTACTACCAAGTACAATACTTATTACTGTGAGTAGTATTACTGAAATTAATAGCTATTCTTGATAGTAAACACTATGTCAGCTTTCATTTAAAAAAATAGTTTCTAGGGTCTGTGGCTGCAGAGAAAAGTTGTCATTTGTGAAAAAAAAATACACCCCAAAGGCTCAGAAACCCAAAGGCAAAGGAGAAGACCACAAACATGTTTGTGGTTTTTTTAACCTGATTATTTTTAAAACAATCTCATGATATTCTGACTCATGATTTTCGAATGCTGGGAACTGGCAACGTTGCTGATCCAAAACTAACATTTTACTCAGAAGGTATGAAAGGACTGAAGACGGAGAGATGGGATACTGGTGTGGCTGCAGGGTCAGATTTAAAGTTGTTTGAGTGATCTTAACTGTACATTTTAATCCTTTCCTGTATTTGGGTTTTCTTTTCTATCACTGTTATTTGATGCTAACTGCCAAATTCTTGTCAAATAGTATGGTGGCCCCTTGGGTTCCAGAATTGGGAGGGAGCAAAGGTGGCTTAAAGCCATCATAGCATCTCTGCCCCTGAGCTCTGAGTTCTGTGCTGTGCTCCAAGAGATACATCCTCAGGCTGTAAATATGTTTGGTGGTGATAGTGGTTCTATATAGCTGTTTACTGTGTAACTTAAAACTATTATTTAACACATTGCGCTGTCTCCAGAGACTTTACTTTTTTTCTTTCTCGTAGCTATTTTTCTTACTCAAAATAAGCCATTGGAGACTGAAAGTATACAGCTGCTGTTGGTGTAAGGAGAAACATAACACTCGTGTCCTTTAGAATTTGCACAGGACGCAGAAGGGGCTCTGTTTTATCCCAAGACTGGCATTTTTCTTCAGGTGGGAAGAAAGATCCAACCATGCGTCTCTGAAAGTTAAAGGAGTAATTTGCCTGAAAAGTTAAAATTGTGATAAACAACCCAGAGTCATCCTGCCAGTGCAGATCAGAGGGGTCATGGCTTGATTGCTGGAGACAAGGCAGGTTTTAAGCATAAGCTAAATGAATAAAAGTTGGGAGCTCTGTGTTTTATCAGGGAATGAATGTTCCTTCAGCTCAAGCATTCAAAATTGGATTAACCTGAAAAAGCCAGAAGAGGGACAAGATACAGACATGAATGTAATAGGTGCTGACTGCAGCGGCTTCCGGGCTCCTGCGCGCCAGCTCTTGCTTCTGCAGTGGAGGTCACAGAAGATTTTCTTTGGTGATAGAAACTTTGCTCACTTCACACAAACAAACAAACAAACAAACAGTACTGCAGAGTGAGTTGCAGGAATAGAAAATACATGATTAGCAGCCATGAAGAAAGAGGCCAGATATGGATCTCACTGTCCTATTTCATGAGTCTCAACCCACTCCTTCTATTAAACAATTGTTTGGGCCAGATTTTCCATCTACTAAATAAACAGCATGCCACATAAAGTTGAATTAAAACAGCCACAAATAGCTACTAACCATTCCCTCCCAGAGAGCAGGGCTCCCAATGGCATAAAGTTGTCAGAGGCTGTCTAGCCACATCTTGTGTCAGCCAGCCTGGGAGGAGGAAGGGTGTGCATATGTCTCAGTGGCATTCCCCCATGCCTGATCTTCCATTGACAAAAGGTCCCTTGAATTTTTAATTTGCACAGAAGCTAAGCAGCTTGGGTCCAAGCAGTATAAGAACACAAAGGAAGCCAGTGCAGAGCTGAGAATTCATGCGGTCTCATGAGTCTCAGTTCAATGATTCAACTCAAGACCATGCTTTTCCTCTCAGGCCTTGTCTATACTACTTGGCACCAACAATCTACTTCAGCTACACAAATACCATAGGTGAAGTCAACATACTCACCGCGGCGTATTGCGTGTGGTAAGGTCAGTGGGATCTGCTCTCCCATTGACGCCAGTTACTCTTCTCGTCTTGGTGGAGTACTGGCATGATGGGAGATTAATTTATCGCATCTCCAGCAGACACAATAAATCAAAGGCCAGTGGATTGATTGCTGGAGCATCAATCCACCATGTAGTGTAGACAATTTATACTTCACCCAGTGTGAACAATTTGTACTTTACTGACTGGACAGTAGTTGGATTTCTAATTTTGCAGGATAGGTCAAGAAGAGCAAATAGTAGTACAGTAAGCATTCTAAATCCCTTTTGGTACCACATGTCGGCTATGTCTACACTCGCGGCTTCTTGCGCGAGTAATATGCAAATGAGGCTAAGCATGGAATATCGCCGAGCCTCATTTGCATATCTAATGAGCCACCATTTTTGCGGAAGAGGTTTGCGCAAGAAGGAGTGTCTACACTGCCCCTTCTTGCAAGAAAAACTTTGGCGCAATGCCGCTTCTTCCTGAAAAGTAATAGGTGTAACGGCATTGCGCAAGAGGGTTTTTCTTGCACAAGAAGGGCAGTGTAGATGCTCCTTTCTGCGCAAGAGCCTCTTCTGAAAAAAATGGTGGCTCATTAGGTATGCAAATGAGGCTCGGCAATATTCCACGCTTAGCCTCATTTGCATATTACTCGCGCAAGAAGCCGCGAGTGTAGACATAGCCGTCATGTAATAACATGAGTGAGCTCCAGGCTTGTTACATGAAACTAGCTCTTTACCCAGGTGTTGTAGCTGCCTCAAACAATATGCACACAGACTAACTTCCTGGCACCAACTCTTCCCTGTTGCAACCTGTGACCCTTCCTCAAGTTCCATGAAGGTTCCTCTATTCAAGGGACAGAACTGTCTAGATTTCAAGTGGCCATTTTGTGTCTATGCTCTGTTGTTAAGCTTAATTTGACTTCAAGTTCCGAGAGGGCTAACCTAACCCTGGTCTCCAACTAGAGATGAGGAAGCCTTTCTGCGTTTGGGTTACAAATGGGCTTGCATTTTCTTTTCCAGAGTTCAGAAGCAGATTGCATGGATTCACAAGCCCTGTTGCTCCAAAAGATTTGGGCGTGTGTGGGCTCGGTTTACTTGCATTTGCAGCTAACCTGAAGGCAGCATTCAAGCTGGCAAAGCTTTCCTGGGACCAGAAGTGGTACTGATCTTGCCATAAATCAGTCTGTGAGGTGTAATTGAGATGATTTTGTAAAGAATGTGGAAAATCTATTCACAGACTCTGCACTTTTACCAAATGTAAAATGTGGGGGAGAAGAGGCCTTGTGAAAGGAGCAGCTGTGGGGCTGGCAGTAGATAACCACGCTACTCTCTTAGGGCAACTAGATAGCAACTGTGAAAAACTGGGAGAGAGGGTGGGGAGTAATAGGCACCCATGTAAGACAAAGCCCCAAAGATAGGGACTGTCCCTATAAAACCGGGCATCCAGGTCAGCCTAGACTCTATCACGAGCCTTGCCATATTAACCCCCACTCTCGATCTAATCTACCTCACTTCAGCTATGCAAACAACGTAGTTGCGGTTGACGTACTTACCGAAGCATCTTGTATGTGGTAAGGTCAGCAGGGGCTGCTCTCCTGTCAACTCCGGCTACTATTCTCCTCCTGGTGGAGTACCAGCATCTAAGCAGATGCAATAAATCTAAGACAGATTGATTGCTGCAGCGTTGAGCCCTGGCATTGTGGAGATGTGCGTTTAGGTTCACGTGGCCTTTGGCACCATCATATCTGAGAACCTTACAATCAGTAATGTATTTCTCTCTATCACACCCCTGGGTACTAGAGACATTCTAGGGAACTGAGGCACAGGACGGCTAAATGATTTGACTAAGGTCACACAGGAAGTCGGTGGCAAAGCAGGGAATTGAACACACATGCCCCGTGGCTGAGTCTAGTCACCAATCAATGCAATAACTCCTGCCACGCCTGAGGCCTGCATGCCAGGTATGAGTTTAAATGAACCATTTAGCTGCTCCAGAATAGCCACAGAAATACTAGTCTTATTTAAAACTTTATAGAAGACATAAACTGCAGGGATTTATTCCTAAATGAAAGCTGTTTCTTACCTGGTAATCCTTCATTAAGCATTGAGTGAAAAGGAGCAGAAGTCTTTTAGGACCTAGCAAAATTTTAAGATTTTCCATGACTGCACTTTTGATTTTCAGCAGACGTTTGAAGAATTGTCAGCCCAAAGCCCTATGACTGCATGCGGCAGAGGTTTGCTCTGTCGATCACGCATGGTCTATTGAGTCAAACTATTCAGGAAACAATTTTTTTGACGTGGAAAATCTTTTAGTTTTTTTTTTTTCAAATGGGGGGGTACAAACAAACAAAAAACCCACAACAAATTCTAGAAAAACAGGCATTTTCCCAGGACTGGTGGTTGTAAACAAACTTTATGGGACTGCAGGAAACTTGGCCACACCCATGATAAATGAACATTGAGCTAACCAAAATTCATGCCAGACCACGGACGTTGCTGGACCAGAGAGTGCTGGACTAAGAGGTTCAACCTGTAAAATACATTAAATCTTTCCTAATATAACATTTACATTCAAATAGTCATTATCAGGGCTCGACAAATCAGTGAATCTACTCGCCCGTGGTGAGTAGATTTCAGCCGGTCGCCCCGTTCACCGGCGGTGCGCGCATGTGCAATGAGGGTCTGGCGCATGCTCAGTGCGGGGCTGGCAAGTAGATTTTGCCGCGGTTTGTCAAACCCTGGTCATTATAGTTGCCATAGAGATACTATGAGATTGTGAATGGGAAGGGATGTCTTTATGAGACACTCTCTGTTAGGATGTGGCCCACCCTATGAAAAACGTGGGAATCCCTGACAAAGTATTGCTGCCCCTTTGGTTTGTGCAGTCAGCCAAAATTCAGGGCCTTTCAAGGTTGTTTTCATTCAGATCAGAAATCAGTTATATGAGTCCAGTATAGTCTTTCATGTAATCTTGTGTATTTACTAAACAGGTACACAAAACCCTGTTTCTCTGAATATAAGGAGGGCACACTGGGTCTATCTAGCCCAGTATCCTGTCTTCCAATAGTTGACAATGCCAGGTGCCTCAAAGGAAATGAGCAGAACAGGGAATCATCAAGTGATTCACCAGTCATCACCTATTCGCAGTTTCAGGCAAACAGAGGCTAGAGACACCATCCGGGCCCATCCTGGCTAATAGCCATTGATGGACCTGTTCTCCATGAACAATTAGCAACAGGTAGTTACCCTGCTCAGAAATCCGCAAGTGTGCTGTTCCATAGATCTCTGTATCCAAGAAGCTCTGTCTCTGCTTCCACTCAGGGCCAGAGTCAGCACTGCTTCTCCAGGCTTTCTAGCTCTATTACATACATGCTGCAAAACCAATACCCTCATCCCAATGTTTGCAGCCAGGGAAATCCCTCAGCCCATGTGGTTTAACTGGAACCTGCCATATGACTTGGGTGATCCCTCCATTGTAGTGAAGATGGGAAAGAACCAGATTTTCCATTTCACGTGAAAGTCCACGACTGAATTTTTTTCCATTCTGAGATGGAACAGAACCAACCAACCAAACAAAAACCTTCAATATTACCCACGCCAAAAAAAACCCCAAAACATTTTGTTCTGATTTTGACCTTTTGATCCCATTTTAAATCTGTTTTGCATCAAAACAATGAAATTTAATTTCAAAATGAAAAATGAGAATCATTCTTTCTGAAAAGACTGTAATGGGATGCTTCAGCATTATCACTTTGTTTAGAGTTTTTTGTTGTTGCTGTTTTTGTCAGAATCAGCATGTTTTTCATGTTTCAATTTCAATAGACCAGTGTTTTTGTTTAAAAAAAATAGATTAAAAAAATGTCCAACCAGCTCTAGTTTGTAGCTGTCAGTACTACATCAATGGATTTGATTGGTTCTTCCACTGTGTCTTGATGCTAATGAGGTCTGTGATTGGTTTTGGATCATAGATTTACCTGATGGCAACCATTAACACCTTTCAGCACAACAGTAGTTTTACCTGCAGACCAAGAAACTAAAGCACAGATAGTATTTTTCTTAATGTCACATGGGAAATATAGCAAAGTGAGAGGAAGAGCTCAAGTTAATCTCCTGCGTCCGAGTCCCAGGTCACAAACACCAAACCATGCTTCTTCCTGTAGCAAAAATGTCCAAACATATTGTTTATTTTTCTTAAAGAGATGGAAGAGGAGTGACCCTTAATCAGGCAATTTATCATAAATAAACCTCTCCAGCCTCATCTGAATAATTCCGACAAAGACTCTACAAGTCCATAACAGGTTCTTCCACTAAACTTGAAGCTGTGTGGCTAGACTCTCAGGGCTAAATTTTCAAAGAGAGTCCTGTTAGCAAAATTCATGCTCTTTTTTCACTAGTAATATTTGTATTATAGTTAGTTAATGCCTATTATGCCTGCTGGCGTGTAGGGCAGCAATGAAGGTTCTCCATTTTTGTTTGTCTTTGGCCATTTTCTCCAATGTGTCCCAGTTGTAATTCATTCTCTTCATGTTTGCCTCAACAGTACGCCGCCATGTTGTCTTGGGCCTACCACGTTTCCGTCATCCTTCAGGCGTCCACTGAAGTGCTATCTTTACAATGGCATCTGCCTCCCTTCTCATCACGTGCTCTATCCATCTCCAGCGTCCTGTCATAATGATAGTGGTCATGTCCTCCTGGTGGCATCGCAGGAGCAGGTCATGGTTGGAGATTGTTTTCGGCCAAAAGATGCAAAGTATCTTATGAAGGATGGTGGTATGAAAGGATGAGAGCTTGGCACGGTTGCACTCTCATCCACCAGCACTCTGAGCCATATAGTAGTGTTGATATGACATAGCTCTGGCACAGCTTAATCTTGATGTGGACACTGTACTTTGTAGATCTCCATACATTGTTCATACTCCTGAGGACATTTCTGGCCTTACTTAGTCTGCTCTGGATGTCGTTCTTGGTGCCTCCATCATAGCGGATGATGCTGCCTAAGTATGTAAAGCTGTCTGTACTGGGTAAGTCTGCCTCATCTATCTTGATTGGTGCTGGTGAATCTATATTGAGAATCATAATCTCTGTTTTCTTCTGGATAATTCTTAGTCCAACCTGGCGTCCAAAGGTGCATAGGCGTTGTGTCTTTTCCTGCATGTGTTGATGGGTATGGAAAAGCAACACAAGGTCATCCGCAAAGTCAAGGTCTTCCAGTGTGGAAAAAGGTGTCCATCTGATACTCCTTGACACATCTGCTGTTGTTCTCCGCAGCACCCAGTCGATCACCATGTTGAAGCATAGTGCAGACATGATGCATCCCTGTCTAACCCCGGTCTTGACTTCGAAAGACAGATCTCAGTATCCCACACTGCATGTGAAATTGGTATAAAAAATCTTAATGAGCTAGACCACTTGTAGAGGGATTCCGTAGGCTCTCAGAATGCACCAAAGGCTTTCTCTGTGTACACTGTCAAAAGCCTTCTCAAAGTCAACAAAGTTTATGTACAACTGTCTCTGTCACTCTGTGCACTGCTCTATGATGTTTCTCAGGGTGAAAATCTGGTCTATATATCCTCTTCCCTTGTGAAATCCGGCTTGTTCTTTCCTCAGAGACTTGTTGACAGCATCTGAGATCTGCTGGATAATGACGTTGGCTAGGATCTTGCTGGGTACGGATAGAAGGGTGATCCCGTGCCATTTGTACTATAGGAATGTCTCAATTCGGGTCAGAGCCCCATTGTGCTGGTTGCTGTACAGACATAGAGGGAGACATGAGCCCTGTCTGAAACAGCTTACAAGATGCTTATTGCATGTGCAGACAGGTGTATGTGTACACAACTACCTGGCATGTGTGTGCAGCCCAGCTGCATGCCACCCCAACCTCTGTTGAAATATCACCTTTAAAACAAAGCTACAGACACATGCATCTTATGTTCCAGGCACAGGTAGTTATAGTTCTTAAGCCCCATATAAATGTGAAGTCAGGACCTTAATAAAATCTTTTACATTTACAATACGACCACGGAGTCGAGTACTTTAAGTTAGATTGCTGGCACAAACTTTCACTGAATAAACACAGGTGTGGAGCACTCACGAGGTTTCACTGTATTCTAGGCAATGGGAGGGGAGAAGTGCGACTGAGGAGAAGCCTACAGAACACCCGTTCAATTCCAAAGCCCACAGTGTACATTTCAATAATATGAAAGCTGTGACACAAATCCAAAGTTTACAGCAGATTCTAACTCAAGGCTGACTCTTCCTAATGGGAAAACAAGACCAAAAACATTCACAGGATACCAGTATGAACCATAGACCGTTCCTTCCTGCATGCTGCAGCCCTATGGGATGCCATGGATGTGGCTGGCTTCAGCCATGCTCCAAAATGGGTACTTCCAGACTTTGACAGGAGAGGACCCCATGAGAAACAGACCAAAGTAAAGCCATGGAGTTACAGCAGAGAATCAGGCTCACTGCTTCTAACTATGCAGTAGGATCCAAGGCAGGCAAGGTCATCCAGTCCGGCAGTAAGGAACAGAGCTTCTGCTGTGACAATGGCCAATCCATACCAAATAAAGTAACCCATTTCTTTACACAGTTTTGTGACTGTGCCAATCCTTTGAAACTGTTTG
The DNA here is from genome assembly GCA_019425775.1 of Rafetus swinhoei. Classification (NCBI taxonomy): domain Eukaryota; kingdom Metazoa; phylum Chordata; order Testudines; family Trionychidae; genus Rafetus; species Rafetus swinhoei. The sequence goes on from CM033437.1 coordinate 233,081,236, forward strand.
AGAACCAGCGCCTATGGAAAGTTAGCCTGAACATATGGACAAAGCCACCAAGAGCAACATCACAGCCCAGAGCACCCGTGATGCATTACTGCTATTTCAGCATAAGGGTTTTGAGGGAAGAAATGATGTCTGACTTGCCTTCTGTATTTAAACACAAAGTTTCTTGCTTCTTCTGTAGCACTGCCCACTACTGAAGCCATCTGCTCTCAACATTATTCATTAGCCTGCAATTCTGTGTTCCTGTCAGACTCCTCAGTCCTACGGGTGCTCACACTGATATGGCAGCAGAAAAATGAAGTGCCCATTTCGACCATCTCACTAGCAGGGCACATGTCATCCCATCAGACACAGATGTGGACATGGCCACCCCCCTGTTTCTGACCTCCAATCTGGGGCCCTGATCCTGCAAACAGAATTGGATAAAAGACACACTACTGACTTCACGCTATCTGGGAGTGATGCCAAAACACCCTGAAAAAGAAATTCCATCTGGTACAAACTCCAGCAGTGTAGTCATCGTGGATACATCTCCAGTTTGCCGTTTAAGACAGGGGTGGGGAACCTGCGGGCCCCAGCTTGCCTGGATCCAGCCCCAGGCTCAGGGCTCCCCCCCCACATTGGGGAGCCCACACTGGCACTCCAGCCCCCCTGCCACCCACCCACAGGGCTAGAGCATACCAAATCTACTAGCCTGGGTCCCCTTAGGCTCTGGTGTGCCAGGGGAATGTGGGGAGTGTCTTTCTTCTACTCAGTCAGGGGCTTCTCACTTTGCTTCTCATTTTTTGGAAAAGCTGACGTTTTTTCAGCATCCCTGTAAACCTCATTCTACGAGGAAGAAGGGATGTTCCGAAAGAGGGCTTTTTCCCGACATTTGTCCCCATGTAGATGGGCCAAATGTTGGAAAAGCCTCTTTTGGAAGAAAAGCGGAAAAAGATACACAAATTGCAAACCGTAATTTGCATATCCTTTTCTGACTTTTCCCTGCAATGTAGACATAGGCCTGCCATTCCTGTATCAATAACTAACACTTAGTACTTAACTGTATTTGGGGGACACCACTGAAACCGTGATGTGTACACCACCAGAATATGAATCTGTGCTATTTATTTGCAGTATTCCCTGTACTGAGAATGGAAATAGGGCAAGTCATTTGGAAAATGTAACTGCTCGATTGGGTAATATCAAGATTTTAATGATAATTATTCTATTGTCCTTTCCCTCTTCGAAATGCCTCATGTTGCTCAGTGTCCTTAATCCTCAGAAATGCCCTGTAAGATAAATACTGAGTATTAAATTTCCTTCTGGATTTTTTCACTTCCTTGAACTCTTTGCTGAGAAGCCCTTTTAATAAGAGCTGCCTTCAATCACTTTTGCAAAGTTCTGACAAACTGTTAAAACCTTTTTTGTGACAATGTGCTTTGTAGCCAGTCAGTTTAGCCATTTCATTTGCCCAACAGTTTTTAATCTAAAGAAATAAGTATCTCCGTATCCAAGTTTGCGTAGGGAGATTCAAGTTTGATATTCTTAGGGCCCAATTCTTTGTCCATTTCCTTGGATGTCATGCTCCTAGACTTCAATGGGGAACTGATGACAGAACTATAATTTAGGATTTTTACTACTCAATTAGCTCCTCAGAACTGTGTGTGTGTTCTCATTGGCCTAATCCCCACACCTCACTTGGCAAAATATTTTTTTTAATTCAGCTTTTAAGATTAAATTTTATACGTACATAGGGTAATTAGCCATATTATTTATACTTGACAGTGCAGATTTCATAACATGCCACACACAGGGGGTCCATTAAATTCCTTTATTGAAAACAGAAACATTGCGTAATTACAGATCTGATGAGGAAATTGGAAACAATATAGACTGCTTCTATTGCCAACAAAATACAGTTATAACAGGAAGTTTAGACATACAAATATAAAGTGTTTCTTTCATGCCAGATGGTTTGTGTATAACAATGCCATTAGGAGTGTTTAATTGTGCTTCTACAAAACCTTTAAAGAAGGATGAGGTAGAGTTTCCTTTACTTTACCCAATATTTTTTCACACATCTGTTCCTTTAATACTTTTATAAGCTCAGATCTTTGTAAAATATCCTGTTAACTTGAAAAACTATGAAAGCAGAGACTCTTCAGGGGTATTTATTTCTCCCTGGTTATGTTGACAATTTCACTTACTTAAAACGCTGGAATTCCAAGTATTTCTACAGTACATTAATAACCAATTCAGAAACTGATCAGACTGAGGCATTCATTGATGCAAACCTACCACTCTAATGAAAATGCTTTAAAATAGTTTCATATAAAACCCCTATTATTGCACATCAAGGTAAAGACCCCTCCATTCCCAGGTCAGTTTATACTGTAGCAACCCTACTCAAAGGTAAAAGATGGAGAGGGACAAGATTAATTTCTTGGCAACATCTTACTTTAAGGGATAACAGTTAACAATTATCTAATTCTCCTCCTATCACAAGCCCTAACCAGCTCCTGGCATGTTAGAGGATAGAAAGGTTTGGTAGGAGCTGGAGGGATCGGTGGATTGGAAAAGATATGGAACCTTTCATCTAGCACCTAATAATTTTTTTGTTTGGTGACCTATAAGAAGTGAGTTGCTGGTTTCAGTCAAGCTGCTAGGCTCTGATTCAGAAAAGCGTTTTCATAAATTTAAGCACTTAAGTTTGTAATGAGGATCATTCCCAAACAGTGGTCCACATCTTAAACCATCCCTTCAGCATTTGGCACTAATTGGCAGTCTTGCCCTAAGGACTGCATTGGGCAGAGAAGTACTATGCTAGCCGCAGAACCTGAGTGAGGTACTGTGGTGGAGCACTGTAGGAGAAGGCCATAATGTCACTGCCCTTGCTGTTTCTGTTCTCTTGATAGAAGGCGTCCCAGCTTTCACCCTGGCACCTCTACCAGTACTTGGGACTGACAGAAAATCATTGGAAGCCAAACCCAGCGGGAGCTACATTTGTATTCTAAATCAACACAAGGATTTTGAAGTCAACATGAGAAGACACCAAAGAGTAAAACCACAGGAGGTTGTCTTGTCTCAGAAAATGACAAATTTTGAGGCATAAGAGAAAGGAAAGAGGACCCCTGAATTAGCTAGTTCACTGAGGAACACCTTTGGTGAAGGGGGGTGATGCATGCATATTTTGGACCCTGATTTGACTGAAACCAGCAAACTCGGCAGACAAAGCTTAGGTGAGACACAATTTTAGACAAAGGACTTACAGCCTGCTAAAGTTAAATTTTAATCTAGCAGAAGTGTGTTATACTTTTATTTATAACCTTTGGCTCTTATTACCCTTCCTCTCTATCGCTCTACCTTTATTAGTAAACTTAGTTTTGTTTTGAGTATTAACAGATTATAATGCAGTGATGTTAGACTGGAGCTGATACTCAGTTGAATCAAACAAGCTGGCATTTGTGTGCTATTCCCTCAGGAGTTTCGACCCTGGTTGTTATTGTGAATATCCAGTGACAGGAGTGGAACACTACAAGAGGATGCGTTCAGAGTGAGTTGGGGACTTGGAGGTATTTATCATTAACCTGCAAGGCAAAGAAGGGGCTGGCAGTACCCAGAGGAAAGTGTGTAAGTGGCTGAAGGGCTGGAAGTGACAGGGAGCTGACATCCAGCTACCATAAGAAAGACTCCTCTATGCTGGATGGCTCAGAGTTCTGGATATCCTTAGAAAGTGTCGGAGTGGTTCCTTGCTTTTCTTCTGGACACTTCTTGAAGATTATAGGTGGGCTTGGGGTTGTTGGGAATTTAAAAAGAATTAAAGCAAATTATTTTAAAATCCCATGTATATTTTAAAAAGAAAACCAAAAGTTTGCAAATATTCCTGCGCAGAAAGTTTTTAAAATCCTCCCCTCTTCTTAACTCAATCATTTTTACAATTACGCCAGACATAATAGATCTGATGAACCCTCAGTATGGCAAATGCCTTCGAAAGCTGCTGAATACCATCAGGACCCACTCAAGACAACTCTAAGCACCTGGAAGAACATGGTTCTAAAAACAGACTTAAATGTACCGAGAGGACTAGCTAGTATATGGCTAGAAAGAAAACATATTTTACCCACATTTTTTTCCTCCGACATAGTTGGTCATTAACATAAGACATGCCCCATGGGAGTTTTGTAAAGTCATTTATAAATCATGATTAACTTCAAAGTCTGACTCTTTTCTTACAACAACCTCACCCAGCCAGCAATTCTAAATATTTAGGCAATAAAAACTTCCAAAACCTAAAGAACTCCTGAATCCTCATCTGGGCTCCTGAAAGAATGACCAAATTTTCATAAGTGCTTAGTACCCGCCCCCACCTTGACTCTTAGGATCCAATTTTAAAATCTTGACCTTAACAATTTGTGGCTGGTTTTTTAAATAAAAGCTTTTAAAATAAGCAAACCCAGAATAAATATATACCAAACAATTAATTCTTTCTGGGGTGGGGGATTTATTTTGTGTATTTTAACACAGGTCTAACTTTGGATTAAAGGAGAGTCATGTGGGTCTATTCACACTGGCAACAGCAGAGTTTAAAGATGATCAATGCTAGTATAGTACTGGCATGGTTACTTTTGCTTATGGGGACAGATATATGTGTGTGTGTGTGTGTGTGTGTGTGTGTGTGTGTGTGTGTGTGTGTGTGTGTGTGTGTGTGTGTGTGTGTGTGTGTGTGTGTGTGTGTGTGTGTGTGTGTGTGTGTGTGTGTGTGTGTGTGTGTGTGTGTAAAATGACCTTTCCAATTGTGCTACAGACCAAGAGTGTGACCCGTCTGAATTGGTAGCATTTTTACACCTACTTTCCACTGGTGTAAATGACTGTTCAAGGTGCCGGGCAATGGAAAATCAAGTCCTGATCTGTGGAATTGGGGACACCTATAGCATGTTTGGCTAATACAGTACTTAGATTTTTCCATCCTGGACAGGGAAAATATATCGGAATCCAGGCTAATAGCCACCATGTTTAACAAAGGAATAGGTATGATTATTCTAATACCAGTGATTCTTTACCAATGCAATAAGTCAGTATTTTCCTCTTCCACTAGTTGCCAAAGTTCAGAGCACTCAGAATATTACTAGAATGGATCCCCCAGGGTGATTTTAATGTTATGTCATGAGGCACAACTCTAAAATGGGATAGGGTGAACTTCTAATACACAAGGTTTCAGACACCATGAATGAAGTTGCTCCTACACCCTTGATTTTATTTTGACAAATGTAAAAATTAAATTCACCTTTGATCAGTGAATAGTGCTTTTGTCAAGTAGTGTACTGTATGCCAGATGCAATCTTAAACTTGGAACTGAGCTATGTGTTTTGCAGGATTATGGTTTTACTGCAGGAAACCTTAAAAGTAAGATGTCTCATACACAAAGTGTGTGTCATAACATTTTTGCTCTGGATAATCAAGACGTTGCAATTAATCAGGAAGGGACATTTCAAATGCTATGCCTGGCATCTATCTGTGCTGCTTAAACAAATTTCTTGAAGTAAATTAGATTCATATAGATTTACCAGTAGCAAAATTAATTTTGTTTTGTTAAAGCTACGTAAGAAGTAGTAATAATTATAATAATACTTTGCAATCGCATACAATGCTTCTTGTCCTCAAAGTGCTTTGCAAACACACCGTTCTGTTGTGGAGACTTATGGGAGGAACATGAGATCAGTCTGTATTTATTCCTCACAAACCCTGTGAATTAGGTTGTACTATTTCCATTTTGCACATGGGCAAATGGAGTCATAGAGGCTTGCCCACGATCACAGAGCCAATATCAAAGCCAGAACGGAAACTCTGGAGTATGTGGCTCTTTGGCTTTCATTCAAACTCTCGTCCTTTCTAATACGTGGCTCATTTTGCATGTCAGAAACAAAGAACTCGTCAAAAAGGTTTTTTGCTAGGCTTTTATGTTATGCTTCAGGCATTAATAGTCTAGTTGGTTTTTTGTTATACTTTGGTTAAATACATGGAAAAAAATCAGAAATCAGCAGTATATTTTACATTTCATGAAGGCCATGAGACTCTGGACTTCCTGTTTAGACTAAACCTGTTTTTGTTTATTATGTTTAATAGAATTTAAAGTAATAGAATGCCCTGTGAAGTCTCCAGGCTGACCATTTGTAAGGAAATAAATATTTAAATACTTCAATGAAAATATTTTGGAAGAAGATGTTTGCAGACTAGGATGAGTAAAATGCCTGCAATAAAAACATCATGCAGATAAAAGCTAATCACCTTTTCCCTCATTCTGCTGTTGTTCTGAGATCCAAATAAATTACCTTTCCAGCACAGTATGTAGGGAAATAACTGCAAAGGCCCCGTTAATATAAGTTACTAACTATACTAAATTTTAGCCCCAACATTCATAGGTGCCAACTCCGTGGATGCTCAGCAGCCACCTTCCCCCCTCTTCTTCTCACCTCCTGCCCCCTGGGAGCCCCACTGATCAGCTCCTCCCTTGCCTTCCCAGTGCCTCCTGCCTGCCATAATCAACTGTTCCGTGTTGTGCAGGAGGTGGGAAGGGGGTATGGGGGAAATGGTGGAATGGGGTGGGGCCTGGAGCTGAGTGGGGGTTGAATACTCTGAGAAAAGGAAAAAGCCAGCACTTGTGCCAACATTACTTGCAAAATAGGTGGGGAGGAGGAAGGGGGGGGAGAAAGTCTCAGGCCATGACTGAAAGCACAGATGCTGACAGCTTGGGAAGGCAATAAATATAAACTTCTTACAAATAGATCTTTAAGGCCAAAAAAGAGCTGTTATGATCCTCTAGTCTGTCCTACTAGCATAGGCTGTAGCTTAGCCAGTGAACTCTGCATCCAGCCCATGATCTCTGGAGGAGCCTCAATGTATTTCCTGGAAAGACCTCTCCTATCTTAATTTAAATTCCAAGTAGCAGCAAACCCACCCCATACTTAGGTAGGGCATGAGCATTAGTTCTGCTCTAGGAGATGCGGCATACCAGTGTGTCTACACTGCAAGAAAAGACCCACAGTAGCAAGTCTCAGAGCCTGGGGCAACTAACAAAAGCTCATGGGCTGAACACAACAGTGTAGAAGTTTGGTCTGGACCCCGGGCCCAGAAATCTGCTGAGAGGAAAGGGTCTCTGAGCCCAGAGGTCAGATCAATCATCCACACTGCTACTTTTAGCTGGGTGCATAAGCCTGAGTCAGGTGGTCCCAGATCTAAGACTTGTTGCAGTGGGGGTTTTTTAATTGCAGCATGGACATACCTGTTATACAAGTGCACCCAGCTCCAAGCTGTTTTTCTCTCACTTCTAAGTCGGTCTGCTCTATTTGTGCATCTTATGCAGGGTCATGAAGAGGTGAAAGGAATCTGAGCAAGGCCTGGAAGATCAATTCCCGTGCCATGCTCTGACAGTGCATTACAACATCTGCTCTGTGATGCTGCATTGTCACAAACTGAAGCATAGTCAAGGGGCTAAGTGGCCTGTGGACATTACATAGGTTGGTCTACAGATAAACACTGGACAAGAATTCCTCCTCTCCTTCCCAACTCTCACGCCTTCTGCCTCCGCCCTGGCTAGTTGCTTGGATATGAAGGATGGTTCACATATAATGGGTACGTCTACATGTCAAGTTGAAGGTACAATTCCCAGCTCAACAAGACATATCCACACTAATTCTGAAGGACCTACATGCTAAAAATAGATGCATCACTGCGGCAGCTTCAGGAGCTAGCTGCCCTGTGTACAAACCCTTCTGATGGCTAGTCCCTCCTGTTGCTGACACCAACACGACTACATTCTGTTTTTAGCATGCTAGCTCTATCAGAGCTAGTCTGGCTATGTTTCCATGAGCTGGGAATCACACCTCTAACTTGAAGTGTTAACATGCCAGCACATACTGATCTGTTACCTTTCAAATGCTCTATTTTTCAGATTAAAAATAACAATAAGGGAATGACCAGCACCTAGGCAGGGAAGGATCAATTTTATCTTCCATCACTCTGGTGGGGATTCATCCAGAAAGAAGGCAGATAGTATTACAACTAGAGTTCCTCAGGGATTTCTGGAAGGGGAGGTGAGGAGATTTAGTTTATGCCTGGGTTTTTCTGGAAATCTTTCTGGTGGACACTGGTGAGACTATATTGAGTCAGAACATCCAATGGACATACTCCTTGGCTAGCACCTCCCATTTTTTGGTCCTTGCTGCTCTCCTAACTTCCCCGGTGAGGGAAATTACAGTTACTTTGTGCTGCCACAACCTCTTCTTGATGGACTTTCTACCCTGAGGATTCTTTGCCAAAGTTCTCACCAGAATAGATCATTGTAAACCCTGGGTGAATTTGTCCTGAACGGCTATTATGAATCTAGCAAAGAATTAGCAGCTGCTAATTCCACAACTCCTGTATTATCAAGGTTTGTATGAAACACTAATTTTTTGTGGACTTCTGAAATAGGATCTCATTTTAAGGACTTCTTTCCAACAGATGAATAGCTGAAATTGAACTGAAAATTAGGAACGTGCTCAATGCTGAAAATAATCATCAAAGAATGAAGCGGGGAAAAGAAAGAACTTGCAAAAATTATAGTTCATCATTATCATTTTAAAGTGCCACTGTTTGTAAAGCATACACATGTGAGAGGCTGAATCGCATTTGATCAACCCAATTAAACATTAAATAATTGCAGCCAATTATGCAAATATCACACAACAATTATTAATTTGTTGATCTTTTTTGAACAGCCTCAAATGTTCCTAATGTTACACTATCTTATTTCTTAAATGATCAATTAGTGTAACCATAACTAAGTGATGAAGAATGGATAATTGCCTAGTTATGATGTACCATACCCTTTCTATGTTAATCTGCTACAATTAAACAAATAGTGCACATGGAAAAGAGATGTGCAGATGTTCTTTTACCATCTATCAGCTCAGGGAATAGCACAGTTGCTTCATAAACTTTATGGGCTAAAATAAGGAGAGCACAGTATCTCTCAAGAGCTCACTCTTATTTACAAATGTTATTTCTTATAATTTTATGATAAAAGGATTAAATAATACAGATACAGAATGCAGGCTATGTATTCCCACATAAGATTGTCATGCAAGATCAAAATATTCTGCTGGTTTGTTATGTCCTGATAGTTCTTTTTATTTAGGATATAATGTTTAAAACCTGGTACCTATTCACCCAGAGCCTGAATGAAAATAATCCAAGACTGTTTGAATTTATCAAGAAAAAGCAAAAGTATTCACAGAGGCGTCTCTAGCTGACTGAGAATATACAACATGGTTTCACTATTTTCCCCTTGGGAAATAGTTCACATTTTTGTGGACCTTCTAATTTTGTCTTACATTAGCCCTTGCATTTTTGAGGTCTCACAAGTATATGAGTTGAAGAGATAAAAGAAGGTCTAACTCCGGTCTCCCCACGAGTCAGTGTCGACCACAACAACTAAAGCCAATGTCCAGCCCCACTTTAAATAATTGTAGTCTGATTTAAGAACAGTTTCACTCACCTCTTTAAGGCAGGGGTTCTCAAACTTGTGATACCGTGACCCCCCTCTCCATTGCTGCAACCAGCCTCTCAGTTGCTCGCAACCCCCCTCTAAGTTGCTTGCGACCCCCCAGAGGGTCGGGACCCACAGTTTGAGAAACGCTGCTTTAAGGTGTTAACCACTCTAAATCAATCATTGTAACTGGTCTTCATTTCTACGTTCTGACTTGTGAGTAGATTACTGTCAGTATTGTCCATGGGGAATTTGACATGCAACTTCTCTTAATACTATACATATCTCAAGTATGGGTGTTGCACATCCCATCCCCCAGGCACCTCAGTCAAAAAGAACCACCTAGATTTTTGCTGTCAATTATCTAAGTTAACCATGAGGGAACAGGTTACAATTCAGTAATAGGAAGCCATTTAGTCTCACTCATTACATAACTTTGTAATAAGCTCCATGACATATACTCCAGTCAAAGGCACTCTTCAGTTATGGTACTTGCCTTGTTGGAAAAACTCCTCTACCCCATATCATATCTCAACGTAGCCCTCATGTGCATTTTTCCACCAGACCAATAAAATAAATAAACTACCTGTGGCCTACAATACACCGCAAGAAACTCGACAGAGACCAGAGCATCGTACAGATTCAAACTGTGAGAAGAAGAGATACACGGTACTAGTGCTACCATAAACAAAACAACACGTTGTGCTTGTAGGTATATTCTAAATAGAACACTGTCCAACCACTGACTCTGAACAATTGTCACCTATAACCTTCAACTGTTCTTCATTAAGGTATCTGAATAGACTGCAGCAGGATTTGTCTAACCCACCACTCAAGGGACCAGCAGAAAAGGATGGCCTAGCAGAGACTGAGTGTTAATGTTTGACCAAATACTGTACAAGAAAACCCTGAGGATAATTTAATCTGGTGATTTAACACAGGGGTCTGCTTATGTAGTGTATGAAATAGGTGGAGTCTATTAGAAATTGTTGGAGAAACTTCCCCCTCCTTATTAAAAAATACTAGTAAGTTCCCAGAACACTTGCTGTATGACTATTGTAAAATAGAGGGTCTGATACGCCTTCCTGTTAGACTAATTTTATGCAGGTTTAACTCCACATCTATGAAGTTAGATCAGTTTTATGCCAGAGGAACAGAAGAATCACGCTCTCAGCATTTTGGAGGATTGCTACAGAATACTGTAGTTTCTTTTTTGGCAAGCGGTATCTTAAAGCTAGGCGAGAAAAATGTGCACATAAATGAGAAAGCGTATGTGGATGGTAGCATATTTAATGGCTAAAAGAAAATGTGCAGAAGTTATTTCCCTAATGATTAATTTCCCTAACTATGAGCTCCGTATCTGTCTCCAAATGACACCAAAAGTGTGTACCATGAGTCTAATGGTGTACAAAGGGGGAATAGTGGCAGTAGAGAATGACAAAGGGTGAACGAAATTCATCAGTGTGGGCACTGTTCCACTGGCAAGCAGGGCGAGATGTAGGAGAACCCATACTGAACCCATGCCGATGGCGAGTGGGGCAGCAAAGGGGGCAATTGCCCTGGGACCCGATGATATAAAAGGGCCCAGAGTTCCTGGCCACTGCTGTTGTTACTGAGGCAGTGGTGGTGGCTGGAGCCCCAGCCCCTTTAAATTGCTGCTGGAGTGCTATATGATGTGGTCCAGGCAGCACCGAGGAGTGCCTGGGGGAGGGTCGGTGCTCTCCCAGTGGCACTAAGGCTGCCTAGCCCCAGCCCCTCCCTTCCGCCTGAGGCCCTGCCCCTTCCGGGGTCATGGATCAGGGTCCTTCCTGCCTTGCCCTAGGGCCCAGTCTCACTGTTGGCCCCACTGCCACGGCCTTTTCAGAAAACAGAAAGATCATATTAAGAAACAAGTGGGCCAGCCAGGACAGGGAGCACGGTTAAGCTGTGGCTGGGGAAAGATCACTTTGCTGGTTCTTGTAAGCTGATTTAGGAATGGTGTTGCCGGGCTCTGAAGGGAGAAAAAAATTATCCATTGTCTGAGGACATAAATGAAATAGGACGAAGGGATAGAGACTGTTCCCTTAAGTAATGGGCAACATTTTTTATATGGCAGTCTGCCCCAATAGTGGTGGCAGTTGAAAAAACACTGAGGCTTATGCTGAAGAGCAGTTGAAGAATACTTGACAAGTTTTGGGACTGCCCATAAGACACAAGGAGGCACCAAGAAAAGAATTGGAACAGTTCTATTGCTTACATCTAGCACCTCTAACAAGAAGACAGGCTTCTATTAGCAAGACTACAGTAGAACTCATAATGATTGTGTTCACATTGCCTGGCATGTGGAAACAATCACCCTGGGGAAGAAAGGGACAACACTGACTACCGTACACACAGCTCTAAACAGGCAGCTACAGAAAAATCGTGATTGTTCTGGTGTAACGGTTTGGCCTGTCGCGTAGTGAATGGAAGGTCTGATCCCCTCCACTTCAGGACACCAGGAGTGTCCACTCGCTGTCTTCTCTTCCGTACTGAAACAAAAACAAAGAACAAATTTCAGGGAAAAAAAGGTAACTCTGCACCAACAAATTCTCCTGGGACCCGATTCTTGTTCACTCTAAGGCTACGTCTATGCTGCACCCTTCTTCCGCAAAAGCTTATGCAAATGAAGCGTGGAATAGAATATCGCCGTTCTTCATTTGCATAATTAGGGGCCGTTTTTGCAAAAGAGGCTTTTGCGCAAAAAGGAGCCGTGTAGACAGCTCCTTTTTGCGCAAAACCCCCTCTTGTGCAAGAGCCATTCTTCCGCATTTTTTTCTACTCCGTGCTTCATTTGCATAAGCTTTTGCAGAAGAACGGTGCAGTAGAGAGGTAGCCCAATGCCCTTTTCCACCACTCTGGCAGGGTAACGGGACCTCAGGTCGAAGAAAGCATAACTTACACCCACTTTAAAGTTCCTTTCCACTGCCATAGCTGCCGCCTATAGAACAGGCTTATTTCTGGTTTTATGCCTTAGCTACAGGGTCTGTTTTGAACAAACGCGAAGGCAGTGTGACACTTTATCCATCATTATGTGAGTTGGCTGTGAAGGGGTGATGATACTTTCCTGGGAGGTGACATAAAGCAGACAAGTCCTGCTTTGATTGGCAGCGTCTATATGCATTTAATACAACCTGTGTGAAAGACACACAATTCTTTCCCAGGGTCACTTTACTAATCTACTCGTATGTACTCATGCAAATATGTTTGTTTTCTCTTTTTTTAAAAGGTAGCTTTTATTTTCTTTATTAAACCTGAAATAAATCTAACCACAAATACTTCAGAGTAAAATTAGAGAAGATGTTACACCAGTATAGTAAACCAAACCAAACAGAGCTACTGTGGATGAAGAACGAGTCTGCTCTCACAGTGTAACAAACAGGATTACAAAAGGGAGGGATGGAAAAGACCTTCTGTCTCCTTCCAAGGTTAGGAACAGTCCCATGGCAGAAGACAGTTAGCGATGTCACTGACACTACCTTTGAAGGTACCCAGTTCAAAGGGTCTCCGTCACAAACCCTGTAATCAGACACAGCTCATTCATTTAGCTAAATTACATATGGACACAGGTTAGTAGTAGCTGGGTGATTGGATCCTCCTGAGAGACAATATGGAAACTCTCTGCAACAATGGGACAAGGAACTGGTCAGAGTCTAGACTGGCAGGGCCATTTATGACTGTGAAGCTCCCTTTCCACTTCTACATCACCAGTGAGGGAGACCAGAGTGGGCCTGGATGGAGAAAGGACTACAGGTATATAAATTAGCCCTTGGAAGAACCAAGAAAAGAGACTACTGGAGCCTAGGAGGGCTGAAGATTGTTTTGGGTTTGGACTTTTGTTTACCTCTGGAAGGTAAGGTCTTTGACTTTTGACTAATGGGTCAAGTGTACCATAACAGTAACGGCATACCCTTGCTAGAGTGAAACAGCAGTACAAGCAGAGACAAAGGAAATTAATAAATGATGCGGGACTGTGGTTAAGAGGGCTGGTGGAAGTAAAGTCTAATCTGAAATATCAGACATGTCAACTCAACTATTATATATATTACAGTGCCACTTAAAAGCCTGAGATCAGAGCCGCACTGTTGCTAGGTGCTACGTAAACGTAGTCTGAGACAATCCCTGCTGTGAGGAGTCTACAGTCTAAACAGACAAACCTGGCAAGTCATACCCTTGTTTTACAGATAGGAGAGGAGGCATAGTAATAAAAGAGCTTGCCCAAAGTCACAAAGGGAACTGTGACAGACTCAGGAATGGAACCCAGACCTCAATTCAGTGCTTTTGCCTCTGGCTACCTCTAGACTTCACATATGGGTCAGACTAAAAGGACAAAAGAAAGCTGAGTGGCATCTGCATATGGAAGGCACCGTCTGCCACATCTACCTCTCCCCAGTATACATGTGGAAATGGAGACAAACCTTAGGGAAAAAAGCAATCTAAAAGATCAGTTCCCAAGAAGAGAAAAGCACTTGGCTTGATGCTGTGTTCAATTAAAAAAACCTGCATTTGGGAGTGCTATCTTGGAAGGCAAGTAGTGGGGCAGCTATCTGTACAACACAACCCCACCATGCCTTCCAGCAGTCCCTTGGGGATATCTCTTCTTTTTGCTAATTCTGTAATCCCTGGACACAGGTTTGCAGCAGAGCTGATGGAACATGTTACATCATGATCAAAAAGCAGGGGGCTCCATTCCTGACATTTCCAGGTCAGTTCCCTATCCCCACCATTGGGTGTTTCTTGCTTCTCTGGCATTGAAAAACCAGCCATTGTGCCAGTTTAACCGATCAGTTTAACCCCAGCACAGGCCAATCCCTGGGTGGCAAAGAGCCACTGTACTGTAGAGGGCATGATTGAAGAAAAGGGAACTCTGCTGATCCCTTATTGGTGGAACAGCCCTTTGGGAGCCCTAGACAGCTGGTATAAGTCGTGGCAGCTGTGAGGCTCCTGTGATATACACTAGAAATTGGCCTGGCTCAAGAATTGGGCAATGAGGCACCAGAAAAGCTCCTGTTTGCCTTCACACCCATGCAAGCTGTACTAAGCAGAGGTGGCATAAGAATTTTCCATTAAAAGAGGTAAGTTCTCTATGTTGACATTTACTCTGTTAATTAGGATAATTACTGCTGTTAATTCGCCTGTCAAGTAACTGAGCGAACCTCAGAAACCTTGGGAATGCATCTAAACCTCCTCAGCCTGAAAAATTAGGCAGGATGTCTCATGAAAACAGGCTCTCATGTGAGACTCCCAGTGCCTCCTGCTTCTATTCATAAGAACAGCCTCACTCGGACAACAGTGCTTCACCCTGTCCAGAAACAAGAAATGCAGAGGTGCAAAATCATGCTCCTACCTTTCATAAATTCCCCAAAAGGGTTGGTATGGATTCATACCAAAAGGGTTGGTATGGATTCAGTTTTTGCCAGACATTTAAGTTCATTGTCAGATTTCAGAAAGGTGCAGTTAAGACCCTGTACTGGGACTAAGTAGATCAGGCCATTTCTGGATATGCCACAGACTTCCTGTGTGACCTAGGTAAGTCACTCAGCCTCTCTGCCCCTCTGGTTCTGATCTGTAAAATGTGGATAATAATACTTCCTCATCTAACCAATCCTCTCTACCATTATTTTCTCAGGCTTGCCTATTGAGAGTGTATAGCAGGACTGTCTCTCATTATAAATTTGTACAGTGCCTAGCCCAGTGGAGCCCTGATATTAATAGTGACCTTTAAATTCTACACTAATAAAAATAATAATGTCACCTGATACTGTTCACCTATCCAGTCCAAATTACTTTGTGATTCACACTTTAAAAACGAAGAAGCTTTCACTGTATCCGCCTTAAAAATACAAATCTTTATGAGAAAAGGCATAAATAGTATATAATATTTGGGACTACTGGTCAAAACGTTCAGGGCTTTTTATTTAGAGAGGAAGGAGACTGCCAGCATTGATTGGCATTTCAGAGGCAATTTCCAGAGAGAACCGCATCTTTAAATCCTCTAAGTCAAACTGTTATAGAACACGCTATTAGGTGATTGATTCATTCATAGCCCCACCAATGCTATACATAGAGTAAATTATTTAATCTAAAATCTCTATCAAACTTTAGTAATCACAGTTTTCTTTTTAGAGACACAAGTGTAAATGCATATTGCAGTGTTCTCTCTGTCTCTTGCTGCTGCCATGAGAAATGTAATCAGTTCTGCCCACAAAGTTCCAATTAATCATTCCCACTGAACAGCTGTTTAAATCCTGTTGCACATGAAGAATGTGAATTACAAAAACCAGTTAAGTGGCAGGAAAACAGCTCTGGATACAAAATAATCAAAGAAATCTGAAAATTTAGCCCATATTGCATACGAGGGAACTGGATGGCAGTGGTGGTTAGTAACTGGATATGGAGTCTAGGTTACTGGTTCAAATGCTGAGCTCATCATTGGGACTGAAGGTCCTTATTGTCTACTCACTGTGAGTTAGTAATAGAGATGTAGCCGTGTTAGTCTAGTTTAGCTGAAACAAAAAACAGGACTATGTAGCACTTTAAAGACTAACAAGATGGTTTATTAGGTGATGAGCTTTCGTGGGCCAGACCCACTTCCTCAGGCCCACGAAAGCTCATCACCTAATAAACCATCTTGTTAGTCTTTAAAGTGCTACATAGTCCTGTTTTTTGTTTCACTGTGAGTTGGCCTACACAAAATGAATTAGTAGTCTAAATTAATTTAGCTTTTAATATAGATACCACTATGACAATAGGGTCTAATTCATACAGCATCCTTATGCAGAAGAATACACAAGCCTTTTACATGCTAAATACAAATATATGGGAATCATTTAATGTTCTACACTACCATGGTGGAATTTGGAAACTGTCTAGCAGAACACAGCAACCACCTACGGTAAACAACACTATTCCACCAAAATTAAAAGAGGATGTTTTAAAAACCAAAATATAAAGGACCCCTGTGAAGGACATGGCATTGCCTGTGATAGTTTATTAGCATCGTAAGTTCCATCTACCAGTGTGATTGTTATTGTGTTGTTTGCTATATGATTATTGAGGATTACTTTTAGCCTGGGTTAGTTTGCAGGTAAACAGGAAAAAGGAGAAACCCTCCAAGTAGCTACCAATACTTAAAGGGACAAAGAAGGTGTCATTCCCTTTGAAGTTTATCTCAGATCATGCTGGGTTTGACACCCTTGCCTTGACAAAGGAGAAAGGAAACCCAGGTAGAAAATTGAAACAAAATTTGAGTTGATAAAAACCTGAGTTCCTGAAGGTTAGGTATCATGGTGCAGAGACTGCATTTGTGCAAAATGTCCCCCAATACAGCAGGTTGTCTGAATAATCTCAGGTAGGCCTAGTTTATCAAAACTTGTGGATAATGACCAGGTATAACTTTTTATAATCCTGGCCCATGTCATGTAATGAGGACACAAACATCAGTCTTTCACAAGTACTTCTGTATATTATACCTGTATTAAAATCATTGGCTGTGTCTACATTGGCAGCCTTTTCCGGAAAAGGGATGCTAATGAGACAAGTCGGAATTGCAAATGCAGCGGGGATTTAAATTTTCCCCGCGGCATTTGCATAATTTCTCTTGCCGCTTTTTCCGGCTCGGGGCTTTGTGGAAAAAGCGCCAGTCTAGACAGCTCTTCGCGGAAAATAAAGCCTTTTCCAGAAGATCCCTTATTCCTCTTAAAATCAGGAATAAGGATCTTCCGGAAAAGGCTTTATTTCCGCAAGAGCCGTCTAGACTGGCGCTTTCGTCAAAGCCCCGAGCCGAAAAAGCCATGTTCATGCAAATGCCGCGGGGAAAATTTAAATCCCCGCTGCATTTGCAATTCCGACTTGTCTCATTAGCATCCCTTTTCCGGAAAAGGCTGCCAATGTAGACACAGCCATTCTGTTTTAAGATGAAAGTAGGAGGGCAAGTTTTTAGGGAGGAAAACAGCATCTCGCTGTGACATGTAGGCTTTGTCTACACTGCAGGGTTTTTGCGCAAGAAACTTTTTGCGGAAGAGATCTTCCGCAAAAACTTTTTGCACAAAAGTGCGTCCATACCTCAAAAGCGCATCGCAAAAGCTATATGCTTTTGCGCAAGAGAGCGTCCACACTGCATGGACACTCTCTTGCAAGAAAGTTCTGATTGCCATTCACAGAATGGCCATCAGATCACCTGTGCTTTTTCTGATAGGCTCTTTTTGTGCAAGAAACTCCTGTTGAGCATCCATACACACCTTTTTTGCGCAAGAAGGAGTTATTCCTTGTGGGGAGAGGAATAACTCTACCGGCAAAAGCCCTCTGTCCTGTCGATTTACTGTATTTTTTGGGGCGCAAAAACGTGCTTGAGGTGTGGACATTCCACTAATTTTTGCACAAGCCATTTTTGCGCAAAAACCTTGTAGTGTAGACATAGCTGTAGGATAAATATCTTCCTGTATCATCACTTAACGCTGTTAATTTACCATGGTTCCAAGGCCAGAATAGGTGCAAGAAAGAGTCTATATTTTGATTCCTGGAGCCTGTTTTTGAAAACTGTTCATTCAGTCTATGCCACCCCTTTCATTATGTTATCACACTGAAGAAGAGAACCCCTTACTTGGATATCAGTCAGCTGATTCAGGAAGCGGGTTGCTAACTGCGGTCCATTCTCCATAGTTGGAATGTGCAAATTCTAGGATGGAATTAAAATGAAAATAATTCCTAGAAGCTCATCATGTACAACAGCAACAACAATGGCATACATCTATAAATGCTTTTTAAATCTGAGGATCTCAAATCACTTCACAAACATTAATTAAAGCTCACCACACAGGTGGGTATAGATCATTAATACCTATTTTATAGGAGATACAGAAAGCTTAAGGATCAGCTCTCATTGACACCAACTGTACTACTTCTATTGACTGTAATGAAAGTTGATTGAGGCCCTTTTAAGTGACTTGGCCAAAGGAGTGGCAGTAGAGCCAGGAATAGAACCCAGTTGCTGTAGGAGTCTAAGCAAGCTCTAATCAATACACCACACTTGCCTTCTTGCTCAATTGGTAATGCTTGAGGAGGATGATAATCAACTTAAAGAAGCACCATTCTATTTACTATCTACACAGTATAACTTATTAAAACAAAACAAATACATTTACCATAATTTTCAATAGTCAATATCTCAATGTTTCTCGTTTGTATTTCAAAATTGTGATAATAATAATAGATAGAGTCCATCTATTAGAAGCATCATCTTCTGCATCATTATTTTATTTGTTCTATTATTTATCTTCACTAATAGAACTAAGTTTCACTAATCTGCTAAGTTCATTTTGTGCCACCTAAGCGGCACAAAGTGAACTTAAACAAAACAGAGAAATGCTCTACAGAATTCCCCCCGTCCAGGAGGAATCCCAGCTGTTGTTCAGAAGACAGAAACGGCTAGGCCATCTCATGTACCAGCTCTGCTATCTTTGTCCTCTCCAGGAGAGCTATCATGCCTGGTGTAAGTGGAAGGCTGAAGTGAGTCTTGGGATAGAGTTAGGAAAGAGACATATTAGAGGATGGAAGGGGAGTGGTCATGGTGGAACAAAGCCTTGTTTTCTGCATAACCTGTTTCTGATGCTGGAGAAACTTAAATCTACTCCTCTGCAGTATTAACTGAACTGTGACTGGCTATTAAGGGAGAATCAAACTGGAAACCATGTCATAGAGCTGGTTGAAATGCTAACTACACAATTGTGAACACATTTCAAATTTGGATTTTTTTTTGGCTGAATGAAACTTTTTGACCTCCATTTAAAATAAAATTTCCCCCTCTTTTATACTTCTGAAATTTCAAATTAAACACACAAAAAAGAGCAAAGGGAAATTTTGGGGGAAAAAACCCCAAAGTTTTCCTCAACTAGTGTTCAGTCACTTGGAAAGAAGTTAGGAGGTAAAATCTTGACAAAGTACCTCTCTCCATGAACTCAGACAATGCCACACTGTAATTACATGTAGAAGAAAAACACAAATACTTTCCTTACCTTGCCTTTGTATAATATTTTAAAAATAGGACATACGACACAAGCTGTCCCCGCACCAAACATCTCCTTCACTCTGGTTTCCTCCAAAGCAGCTGTCAGCTCACTCATGGTGAGGTATCGCTCAGACACTTTAAATTCTCCCTGTACCAGAAGATCAGACAAACACAGGGCAGAGCTTCTTAACGGTCATAGTACTTTCCTTGCATTAGACACTTATAACTGCATTATAGTGATGATATTTTTAACAAACTCAAGTGCAGCCAGTCATTTTTTCAGTTGTCATAAGGCTAAGCAAGGTATGGCCTGGTCAGCAGCTGCTAGATGAATGACCACCAAGGAAAAGAGATCTCTATGGTGTGGCACTTTCCCCTGTAATTTAGCACTGAACCTCAGCATGATGTTCAGAAATACTGTGCAGTTGGAGCAGAACTTGTAGGTGAGATGTAAAACAGAGGACCTGCCTGCTTTTGATCACTGATGACTTTCTAGCACTTTGTGCATGAGCGCTTGTATTCAGCTATGTTAGCCAAATTCTACTAAAGCTAACTACATTCTGCTCACCGAAAATCCATCTGTAATTCCAGCTAGATGAGTACACTGTTTCAGGCCCTGCCCTGACTGGGTACTGCTCCTTGCATCAGCTCCACCTCCTATGCAAAAATTAGCTGCATCTCAGAGGTGGATGAAGTGATTCATGTTGCATGTAGACATGATAACAGGCCACATGTTACTCTGCATAGCAGAACTAGGAATCCCTCAGTATCTTTTCTCTCTTCCTGATTGGGGGATATTTTTCAAAGAAGAACAAAAATAAACATTTTGAAAATCTTTTCCATTTTTGTGGACATTTCATTTACTTATCAGAGCCACCTACAATTCAGCCTGTGTGCTCTGCATGCATATGCCACTGATAGGCAGCAGTGCTAGTCTGACCAGCAGAAAGCATGGGGGTTGTTTTTGGGTGAAGAGGAATGTGGAGGGATATGCAGTCAGGTAGCAAGTCTGTAGGTAGACGAGGAGAAAAGGCTTGTGTAGGAGAGAGGAGAGTGCTGGCTATGTAAGCAGACTGTAGTCTAACATCTCTGCAATAAGGCTTTGGTGACTGAATCCCCTTTAACTCTGCAATGCCATGGGGTGTGCTTGAAATCCCGGACATTAGTGATTGTTTGAAAGGTGGTGGTGATTTTTATGTGGTAAGTACATAACTGAAATCTGAAAGAATGCAGGTACTAGTGCGTTCTGCCTGTGACTGGGCTTAAAGCTGTACCCGGGTTCAGAATAAAGGTGGAGACACATGAGCTATCGGTGGTGGAATAAGGAGTTGAGGAGTAGATTATAGATGGGGTGATGAATAACAATTGCTTATTTCCTTATTTTAAGCCAATCGTATTAGTGGGATATGGAGTCTGGCAACTCTAACACAAAGTTAATGAAGATTTTTATGTGGGAATACCAACTGGGAATTAATTAAACAGGCTGTATGTGGCTGTGTGGAACAAATGCTGGGCAAGACTTTTTAATTTAAGCATGCTCCCTCAGTTCCTATTTGGTTTAAAGGAGTTACTGGATGGCTTTGTCTACATTACACGTTTTTGCGGCAGAAAATATGCTAATGAGGGACTCATTATCATAAGTCACTACATCATTAGCATATTTTCTGCCATTTCTTTTTGCCCAAGGGGTTTTTGCACAAAAAGAAGCAGTGTAGCTGCTTCCGTTTTGCACAAACCCCCCCTTTTGCGCAAGATCCTTATGCCTCTCCGGGAGTCCCTCATTAGCATATTTTCTGCAGCAAAAACATGTAGTGTAGACATAGCCGATTAGACGGAACTATGAGCCATTACTTGAAAGCAATAGATAAGTGACTTCCACAAGAGTGTGTCTCATGCTACTGTTGAGGGACAAAGCAAACACCCACCCACTGGTGTGCCAGCTCCAAGATGCTTTGCCTCGTCACTCCAGGAAGAATGAGGCCATCTAGTGGTGGGGTTGCCAATTCCTCTTCTGTTGAAACCAAACCACAAACAACATAAATGAGAGCAGAAATATCAGGTATTAACATATCAGATATCATTCGACACAAACATTGGTTAGAATTTCAGAGGCAGTTTCTTAATTGCCCAAACTCAGTTGGATGCCGCCTGTTTTGAATCTACACATGTATCCGAGTGAATTGTGAATAAGTTCCAGGGGATAGCTGAGTTAGCCTGTTACAGAAAAAAACAACAAATAGTCTGGTAGCACTTTATATAGACTAAGTACCCATTCTCCAGATACTTAATGATGCCCTGTCTCACACCCCTTCCTTTTTTTCTTTTTCTCCCCCCCTCCTTCCCCTCTCCTATTTATTTCGAGTTTTCATATCCCCTACTCATAACTCCGGTCATCTAAAGAAGTGGGCTGTGCCCACGAAAGCTCATGATACCACCTACATGTTTTGTTAGTCTATAAAGTGCTACCAGACCATTTGTTGTTTTTTTTGTGAGTAAGTGTATTTAGTGGTTCAAGCACATGACGGGGTTCTAATCCTGGCTCTCACACGGGCTCACTGTGGGACCTTGGCAGGGTGGCCAGATATTCCCTTTTAAAGGGACAGTCCCATAGTTAAGCCCTCTTGCAGGTGTCCCTGCTTTTTCTTAAAATTGGGCAAACTGTCCCATATTTTCTGTGTCTCCCCTCCCATCAGTACTGGGGGATCCTATTGACAGCTTGATCCTTGCTCCCCAGCCCTTGATCCACCAGAGGTGAGTGGTGGGGGTCCACTGGCTGATGATGGGGGTAGGTGTGCAAGGCTGCTGGCTGGGCAAAGCTGCAGTGATTGGTGAGTGAGGGCAGGCAGTGGCTGGTTCTGTGTTGCCTCTGCTGCCCACCCATCAGCCCTTCATATGCTCTCCCTCTCAAAGTCCTCTCCCTGCTGTGCCCCTTCATCTCCTCAGCCCTGCTGCTCCTTCATATCCCCACCCGGCTGGGTGTGTCCTGCTCCTAACGCTGTGCAGAGAATCAGCCCCGGTCAGATCCATCAGTTCACCAACAGCCTGGCTGGCAGCTCCTTCCTCCCACACTGCCTCTGGCTTGGCTGGCAGCTGTGGAAAGATCAAGACCCTCTGGTCCTGGGTGCTGGCCAGGAGGAGCCAAGCCCTGCGTGTGCCAAAGCCCCACCCAGCACTGGCAAAGGGAAGCTTCTCTGCCCCTCAACTGAGCTCTGGAGTGGTGGGAGACATCTCTTTCCAGCCTGTTTGTGCTCGACCCTGTAGGCTCCGCAGCAGCCCCTGGGCAGTGACACTTAGCATCCTCCTTACATGCTGCCCCTGCCCTAGGTTCAGCCTCTAGGAAGTACAGGGCTACTGTCCCTTGGGTACCCCCACCTGCTGAACGGCCTCTTTGGCCGGGTTTGCTGAAGAGTCTGCAGTAAGGTTCTTTGGACCCTGGAGCACAAGGCATTCTTAGGGATTCAGGAGTGGGGAAACTCAGGCCCAGGGGCCAGATGCAGCCCCTGGCTTGCCTGGATCCGGTCCCCGAGGCTCAGCCCCCCCTCCCAGCAATGGGGAGCTTGCACTGGTACTCCTGTCCCCCCTTCCTCCATGAGGCTGGAACACACAAAATCTACTAGTTTGGGCCCCCCTCTAGGCTCTGGTCTGTGAAAGAATGTGGGGAGTGTCTTTCAGCTGGTGGGGGGCGAGGGGGGTCACATCCATGAAGGGTTGAGTTTTTTTGGTTTTTTCTCACTTGTGTGAGGTTCTTGACTAATTTTCTTCTGTGGGTCAGCAGCACCTGACCCAAAAAAAGGTTTCCTAGCCCTGGATGAACTCCTTGCAGCCCACATGGTAGCCAGAGGACTGGAGGTGGCTGGGTTATGTCAGCAGTCCACTACAGCTGGGGGTGTGAGCTGCCTTTCTATGGGCAGGAAGGGAAGAGCTGCTTTTAGCCACAGGGGATGGGTTGGGGAGAGGAGGTGATCTTTGCAAAGCCATGGGCCAAGTCATCCCTACATCCCACTCCCACTGATTGGAAGCAGCTCCTGTCCCTTCCCTCCTGCACAGTATTGAAAGGCTGCTCTGTTCCAGTGTGAACCCTGGCCATGTTCTGGTGTGAACCCTGGCAGAAATCTGGGGCAGGGAGGCATGTGACTTTGTGTGCCCTCCACACATGAAGCCTCGAGAAGACACGGTGCCAGGTATCAGGAGAGGCAGGTTTGTCCCAGGGACCCAGCCAGACATGGAGGGTGGAAAGCAGAGGGTAGGGAGGGTTGGATCAGGTCAATCAATTAGTCAACTCCACCCCCACCTCCCCGTGTGATGTTGGCTCGCTCTCTCTGTGTGTGTGTTGGCTCGCTCTGTGCGTGTGCGTGTGTGAGAGAGAGAGAGAGAGAGAGAGAGAGAGAGTGAATGAGTGAGTGAGAGACACCTCTCCCCAAGCAAACCTTAAAGATAAAAAGGTAAATAAAAAAACTTCTACTCAGGATTTCTTTTTAAGCGGCTCAGTCAACTTGATGGTAATCTGAATGTTTGTACTACATTTTTCTGATTGATTGCTATTGAACTCACTTGAGTACGAGTAATTTTATCAGGTGTCCCATTCTGAGCATAGGGAAATATGGTTACCCTAGACCTTGGGAAACAATTTAACTGCCCCACCTTAAAATAAGGAAGCATAAGTGGAAGCTGGAATTGAACCTCTCTGTGTCTAGTAGACAACTGGTTACCTCACGGGGATGCTGCGAGATGCAGCTACAAGTTGGGCACCCAACAATGGAGGTGGCATCTAAACTCACTCAGCACTTTCAAAAATGTTGGCCCTTGATTTTCATTAGGTTCTATCACTCTTTGTTTCCTTTTAAGCATCTTGTCCTCCTACTTAGTTTCTGATCCTTTTGGATCTTAAATGACGTGAGCCTGCTCACTGTATCTGGCAGTCCCCAAGGTATTTATATAGATGTCCTCTCACATCAGGATATCATAACCTCTTACGATATATTAAAATTAGAAAAGATTCAGAAAAGAATACAAAAATAATTAGGGGCATGGAATAGCTTCCATATGAAAATAAATTAATAAGACTGGGACTTTTCAAGCTTGGAAAAAATACAACTAAGGGAGAAGTCCATAAACTCATGACTTGTGTGGAGAAAGTAAATAAGGAAGTGTTATTTACACCTTCTCATAACACAAAAACTAGGGGTCACCAAATGAAATTAATAGGCAGCAGGTTTAAAACAAACAAAAAGGAAGTATTTCTTCATACAACACACAGTCAACCTGTGGAACTCCTTGCCAGAGGATGTTGTGAAGGCTAAGACTAAAACAGGGTCCAAATAAGAATTATGAAGGACCCTAAATTTATAAAGGATAGGTCCATCAATGATTATTGGCCAGAATGGCAGTGATGGTGTCCCTAGATTCTGTTTGCCAAAAGCTGGGAATGGGACACAGAGGGTGGATCCCTTAATGATTGCCTGTTCTCTTCATTTCCTCTGATGCACCTGGCTTTGCCCATTGTCAGACGACAGGATAATGGGCTAGGTAGACCTTTGGTGTGACACAATATGGCCATTCTTATGTTCTTACATCCACTGTATGCTTTGCTGCCTCCACATTCAGGACTGTGTTCTTTACTTCAGACAAAGAGTTTTGCTTTCTGTTTGTCCTGCATAACTTGAGATGTTCCTCTAAAAGTGGTTATACACAACAGATTCAAATTGTCATGATAAGCTTCCAAAAATATAAGTAGGAGACACCTCTCAGGGTACGTCTAGACTACAGGGTTTTGTCGACCGAGGTTTTGTCGACAGATACTGTCGACAAAGCTTCTGTCGACAAAGAGCGTCTAGACTACATCCAGTTCTGTTGACAAAGCAAGCCGCTTTGTCGACATGAGAGTGTAGACGCAAAGGACAATGTAGATGCAATAACACCTTCTGTCAACAGAACTCTGTCGACAAAAGGCGTTATTCCTCGTAGAATGAGGTTTACCGCCGTCGACAAAACTGCCGAGTTCTGTCGACGTTATGTCGACAGAACTCGGTGGTAGTGTAGACGCAGGTATAGTTTTGTTGGCAAAAGTCCACTTTTGTCAACAAAACCCTGTAGTCTAGAACACCCTCAGATAGCTGTCAGATGCAGGTAGCATCCATTCAGGGTCTGGCTATACACTGGGGATATGTCCACACTTCGAACTGGAAGTGTAATTTCCAGCTCAGGCAGACATACGTGCACTCATTTTAATGGAACTTATGAGCTAAAAATATAAATGCAGCGCATGTTGTGGTTCAAGCTAGCTACCCAGGTACGATCCTTCCCCAGGACCGTATATACTTATTTGGGCAACTAGTCCATTCTGCTGCCAGCGCCACGACAGTTACACTTCTGTTTTCCAGCTCCAGTGTAGACATATGCAATGTTGGCAGTTTGTCAGGAGTGCCCATGAGTCAGCAGAGCCATTCCTGATTCAGTGGCCAACTGCTAGATGCTAGGTTGTCATCTCTATCCTTTCTCCCAGGGTGAGAAACTCTAGCCCTTCTTTTTCCTATCCATCCACTGTAATAAGCTCTCCCATGACTATCTCCAAGGGCTATCTGCTCTTTGCCTGGGCCCAGCCAACAACTGAAAGTGACTAAATGGAAACATCCATTATGGGCAAGTTATTCGCTAACTGTCCACTATGATGCACCTCTGAAACATTTGGTTATTGGTCACTATAAGGCAGAATTCTAAATTAAATAATTCACTGGTCTGATCTGATCTACAAGTTCCAGTGTTTTGCATTTGCTACCTCACCAACTCTGGATAATCAAATTTGATCATCTCTGAATGTATTCACTCCTCTTACTAGTAGTGGGGAAAAAAAGAAATAATATGGGCCACAGTATTGAACCCTGTGGCACACTTGATACTGTTCCCCATTTCAGAGGTTTTACCAGGGTTGTGACAGGATGTGTATAAGATCCAAACATGTACTTTGACTGCTGTGAACTATTTTGAAAGCTTGCCAGGCCAGCTGCCGAACAGCAAGGAGCTGCTAGACTATGGGAGCCTGCAAAATGTTTTATACTGCCTGCTTTGTGTATTTTTTTCAAGTATGCATATCATGTCTACCAGCCTGGGGTCACCTAGAGGAGCATCTGCCTCCCTTGTAGAACAATGTCATCATCTCTGTCTGGTATCACTTGTGTGCCAAAATGCTCATTCTCTCGCTGATCTGGAGCCAAATCTGGCTACATACGCAGTCAGCTTGCCCATCTCTGGGAAATCTGACTGTGAACTCACAAACCCCGTTTTTCTTTTCACAGTAAAGTCATTATGGTAAGCTATAAACTCCTGGATTGATATTAGCACATAGGAAAAAACAGCCTTGTATGGGAAAACTTCCTATTCATCTGCTTTTATTGATTTGTATATATATTATTTGTATTGAGGTAGCTTTCCGGAGTTTTTCATGATTTATGCAGGCAAATAATTTAGCTTAGTTGACAAACATCACTTTTCCTGAAGTAACAGACTACAAAGATGATCTGTACAGTGCCCTGTCCAGACTCGGGGCTGATAGTTTCCACAAGATAGGTGTTAGGTCAATTCAGTATGACCAGTGCTGTAATTTTCTCAGTGAGTGAGAGCTGGAAAAAGCCATGGTATTTATCATAGTTTGCCATTCCCCCGCACATTTACAGAAGTGGACAAGGCATCCTGGAAATCCTGTGGCACTGTCTCTTGCTCAATCTTTTGTTCATCTCTGGATGCTCTGCAAAGTTTATTTCTGTTATTCCTCTTTCCATGAAGAGATGAGGGCCAGAGTGTACAAAAAGGCAAGATATAAGGCCCCTTTCTGTTCACTTGTCACCAAATACAATTGCATGCTGGCTGCGACACTCTTTTCTGTCCTTTATTGGCTCTGCATCTGGATGCATTTCATGACACTGACAGAGGACTAGTTACCCGATTCTGCTGTATTAGAAGCTGTTCAATTTGCAGTGCTTCTGTTCTTGCTTGAAAGTGGCAGATTTACACATTAAGGAGCTTCTATTTGCTGATGACTGTGCACTGGTTACTTGCTTGCTTGATGACATTCAGTTCAGAACTGATCATATCCCTTATGCAGTGACTAGCTTTGGTTTCACAATCAACCTAAAGAAAACTGAAGTACGGTACAAACAGTGGGGCTTACAGCCACTATGGGCCCCGCAGCAAAGTAGGTGGGGGTGTGGCTCCATGCCCCCAGGAGGGGCTGGGTCAAAGGTGGAAGGGATGGGGCCAAGGGTCATCAGTTCTTGGCACTTTCCAGACCACAGTGTGATTCCCCCTCCAGCCCTCAGAGCTGTGTGAAGTGACGCTCGGCTCTGCCGCGGCAATTCAAATAGTCTCATGAGAAGTTCTGTTACCTAGTGAGTATGTTGTCACAGAATGCCACAACTCATCAGTCCATCACATATCCTAGGCCATTCTGGACTTGGCATGCTGTCACAACACCTACAGAATGATAGGGGTGTCTAAATTAGCACTAAGCTAAATGTCTATTAGGCAGTCATGCTGAGAATGCTTCCATCTGGGCTACGTCTAGACTACAGGCTTTTGTCGACAGATACTGTCGACAAAGCTTCTGTCGACAAAGAGTGTCTAGTCTACATCCAGTTCTGTCGACAAAGCAAGCCGCTTTGTCGACAAGAGAGTGTAGATGCAGAGGACAGTGTAGATGCAATAACACCTTCTGTCAACAGAACTCTGTCGACAAAAGGCGTTATTCCTCGTAGAATGAGGTTTACAGCCTTCGACAAAACTGCTGAGTTCTGTCGACACTCTGTTGACAGAACTCAGCGGCAGCGTAGACGCAGGTATAGTTTTGTCGACAAAAGTCCACTTTTGTCAACAAAACCCTGTAGTCTAGACACACCCATAGTTATGAGCAGGGCTCGACAAATAATACAATCTACTCACCCGTGGCGAGTAGATTGTAACCCAGAAGAGCCGGGTTCGGGCGATCTGCGCAGATCGCCAGACAGCGCGGCTGGCGAGCAGGGCTCGCCGCGGTTCGGCGAGTCCTGGTTATGAGATATGGACCAGATTTGCTGCCATACCAGTCAACTTGATCAGTTCCATATGCACTACCTTTGGTCTGTTTGCAGGGTCAGTCAGTGAGGATTCCCACCATCGAAATATACAATCACTGTCAGAGGTCTGGCATTCCAAGCATGCTCAAAAAAAGAACAGCTGCACATTGGTCTTGGCATCTCATTTATATGATAGACTCAAGAATACCCAAGGCCATTTTTCTGGTCAGCTACAGCAAGTGATGTATACACCTGCTTTCATGGTGACCAGGACATACAATATAAAGAAAAGCTAAAGTCAAGCTTGAAAGTTCCCAGTAACTGAGAAACAACAGTCCACAACAGAGCAAGGGGACAACAGATCTGTCATGTCGCCATTAACTGCTTTGAAACAAGGCACATCATCAACACCTTAGGTGAAAAGCACAAAAGAGCGCAAAGCAAGATCACAACAGCCTGATATGGCTGTGGACAATCTTGTCTGTCCCCATGTAACCATGCTTGCAGCTCTCATAGTGGTCTGAACTCACATATCCATGTCTATTTATAGTGTTTGCAGAACCCTCATAGGTTGACACTGATAGGAAGCTCCATTATTACAGTAGCACTAAAGGGCCAGGGCCCCATTGTGCAAAGCATTGAACAAATGTGTACCTAGGAGACCATACCAACTCTGGGGAGCTTACGAGTGAAGTGGTTTTAGAATCAGGTCTTGCATTTTAAAGAACGGCATAAGTTTGAAGTCTTACATTCCATTATTTATGAACATGCACTGATTGATGCATATTGGATGAGTCCAGGGCTAGGCAAGTTACAACAACAAATATCTGTATGGGACCACCAAGAGAACTTCTGGGCCACATACACCTCAGGAAACTCTGGGGCCCCACACCCTATTATAAACCATCTATCTCCGCTCTGTGTCGCTCTCCCCTTCATTTCTTCTCTTTTCCTCATACTTTCTTTTCACCGCAGCCCTCAATTCCCTTTTCCCCTTCCTCTGTCCCTCTTCCAATTGCTACTTGCTCCTAGGCCCTCTTGCCCTCTCTTTTTTTCCTTTCTGTCATTCCATAAATGTGTCAAGCTCTCTAACTCACTACAAAAGGAATCCATCCTTTTAGGATCACTGTGCATCTAACACCCCACACAGTGCGATGCGTAAACATCAAGCTTCACCTCCACATAGTACTTTCTGCAACACAATCAATGACCATTTTAACAATCATTGAGCTCTATTTTCACAATATGATAGCTTTACTTTGAACTTCTACAAGTCTTTTAATCTGAGGAGGGCCACATTTAGGGGTAAGTGACCCAACCAACCATCGGTCATGGGTGGCACCAGGCTCGGGATGCTATTTTTGTTGTTAGAGACAAAAGCGAAAATAGAATGTTTGAAATAAAATGTTTCAGGTATTCCTTATTTATTATTTTTTCACTAACCTCCTAGAATATTATGAACCTTTGTAGAATCTTGTGGAACCTTTCAGAATTTCTGAGAAGTACATTTTCGTCTAACCTCCTAAAACATTGTGGGCCATGGCCTTGCAGGTATATAAGGGGCAGGCATTGCCAGTAAATGAGATATAAGAACAAAGTGAAGTGAAGTCAGACCCCTGCTGTGATATTGTGAATCTTGTTTTATTGTGTAAATGTGAAAGTGCACTTTGATTATGTATGGCATGAATAAATATAAATGTATAGATTCTAATGTGCAAATTTATCTTATATAACAGGGATAAGTCATGCATGCAAATTGTGCATCGAAGTTGTGAAATGACCTATAAATGCAATAAAAATAAGATATTCAAAAGTTTAACAAATGGAGGGGGGCACTGAAGACACTCCTCACATGGGCACCATGTGGTCTAGAGCTGACCCTGGTCTGAGGATCTGAAAAAACATTTTAAGCAATTAAACCTCCCATCACTCCAATGAAGTATTACTCCCATTTTATTGATGGAAAAACCGAGGCACAGAGATAACGATTTGCCCAAGATCACAGAGTGGTTTAGCCAGAAATAGAACCTTGGTGTTTTGACTCTTTGTGCTAGCTATTCTCAACACTGCCTCCATATACTGGAAAATATAAACAGATTCCATAGAGTACAACCCCCATATGGTGTATTTTCTAGACCGACTTTTGTTTCGATTTTAAAGGCCTTCATCTCTGCCAAGTTAAACCTCTTGATAAGAGAGACATTACATTTAATGTACTCTCCACTTCTGCCACCTGTCTCTCAGCAATGTTATGTGCTGTGAAAAGGTAGGCTTAGAGAATCACATAGTAATCAAGCTTTACATTTCGTAAACATGGAAATCATCCTGAGCATATGTCACTCTCTAAATATGCCACTGATGAAAACAGAATTTCATGAATGGAAACTACTGCACTCAGTTAATCCTGTAACAATAGCGATTCAGATTTAGCCACATTATAAACTCAACCAGAGCAATGGTAAATGTACAGGATTAGCATCACGTGCATCATGAAAACTTATTAAAGATTACTGGGCATTTCTTTCCTCCTCCTATCACCATTATGAATGAGACATTTTCTAGAGTCTGCCCAAGACTGGGACACTGGACACTTCTTTTGTCCAATACCAGGCCTATCTATGGCTTGCAGTAAAAATGGACCCTCATTTGAAGCACTGCTGAAATCAGTCTCCATCTAGTGCATTTACAAGGGCATTGCTTAGTACACAAAAAACACAGCACATGCACACAAAGTTTACATTACTCCCTGAACACACAAGGAGGTGTATGTTCCTGATGCTTAAACCAAAGCCATGATTTCCAAATCTCATTATTTCTACGCTTCATCTCTCTCCCCAACCCCAGCTGCAATATTTGCATAATGAAACAAACAAAACAAGGACCATCTAGTAAGTAGCATTCCTTCTGAAGAGACAGAGCACAATAGCAGTCACTTTTTGCCACAGCATATGCAGTTATACACTGGTGTGCATTTTCTTTATAGTTACATTTTTATGGGGCTCTCAGCTATAAGTGTTTTAGGTCTTACCAAAGCTACTTAGTAATACTTTTTGTTAGATAGCTAATTGCCCCTGCAATGCAAGTGATCATAGTGTGTGTAATGGCAGGTCTGTTTTGGAATAGGACTGGCATACAGTAGGCTAGATGGCATAAATTACAGATTGTTTGTTCCACCCATGTCATAATGATACTATTCAGTAGCACACTGGTAACAAATTGGTTAGCAGATCTTTGGAACAGTATGGTATGGCAGCTGGATAATTCCTGCTTATTCCTGATTGCAAGTCAAAACAGTTAAGGTCAATGAGAAAACTGAATACTAACCCACTTCTTTTTCACTCTGTCCTTCTGCTCAGCTAAATGGGCTAAATTCCATGCTGGTGTAACTCCAGTGAAAGTGCACATGAGGTGTGAATTTAGACTAATGGCCACAATGTCTAACCCATTATGATGAAATACTAAATAATATCACATGCATAACATCTTTCATTTGATCTTAAAGAGCTTTTGATATTATTTCTATTTTACAGATGTATAAACTGAGACAGAGACATTAAGGGATTTTTCCAGGAATCACACTCTAATTGCAAATAGAACCCGGGTATCTTGACTCACAGACCCATATGCTAAACAAAACACAATGCTGTTTCCATGGTGAGCCATTACTAAATACCACAATAGCACTGGCAGAAAAATGGCATTTTGTGAAAGTGTGCATTGTATTGTCTTGAAAAGGATCAGAACCTGAATCCCAATTTCTTGTTCTTTTGTTTCTGAGACTGACAGATAGTGGAACAGCACTTTGCCTTCATTTAGAACCTGAGCCAAAGCCCTGGGAAGCAAACGGGAATCTTTCTGTGGACAGTTGTGGGCTTTGGAACAGGCCCATAGTCCTTCAAACCAGCTTACCCTTCTGTACCAACAGCTAGTAGCAGGCATGGCTTTGTGGACACAAATAAATGCATGAACAAATGATGGCATGCAGGTGTCTAAATATCTGGTTGCAGACTCTAATTAAATAGTTAGTTGTCTAAGAAGTAAAATTTCCAACCACAAATAATTGCAGATGCAAAGAATTTGAAGCCAGCTTTAAAAATCTGGTCCTACAACTTCAAAGCCCTTTACCAGAACTAAAGATGTAGAAGGATGTTTGATATGGTGCTTTATCCTCTAAAAGAGGACCTCTTGGAGAAAGGAGAAGCTGCTACCTTGAAAATATGAGCCTATCTTGCTTAGTGGGAAAACCATGATTCAAAAGGAAGGTCTGATTGCTTTATGGAGACAGGTCATGATTGAGGAATGGATGGGGTACCCATGACAGAAGCCAACCTCGGATGAAGCAGAAGAGCTAAAGAGGGCCGTTGCAGCCTGTTACAGAAGCACAAGGTCACAGTCTCTGATCACCTACCCTCTCATCAGAGGGAAGGTCCCAAACCTGGCATCTTCAGAAGGGACTTGATGGAAGGAATTCTGAAGAAGTTGTGTGGGCTAGTGAGAAATGATTAAGGGGTGACTTCCCTCCTCCCACTAAAACAGAAAGGGAAGGCAATCCAAATGAGCATTCTTTGGGCCAGACCTACAGACACCAAGAAGCACCATCCATACAGCACTAGCACTAGTCCAGGGGTCATAACTGGTTCCCAGGTCTGAGGACTGCAAGGAGCTGAGGGTTAGTGCCACATACTATACCTCCATCTTCGTTTTCCCAGTACAGGAAAAGATTCATTGTGCCAACTTCAGTGATTTGATGATCCTCTCCATACAGCCACAGAACCTGCTGACACCCTAATTCCATAGCTTCACGTTGGGCATAGATAGAAGAACCATAATTCCTTTTTATGAAAAGAAAGAAAGAGAGAGAGTTATCACCGTCTAGCTGGGTATTTTCCCGCAATAAAACCTCCCAATTCTCCAACTTCTAAAAACGGCTAACGTTGTTTTCAGTGCTCAGATTGCAAAAATTGCCTCATGATTAAATGGTCTGTAAATTCATTGCCTGCCCCAACATGATTCCACTGGCAGCACTTAATTGAATGAACTACAAGTCACTTTGTTTCCACAAAATAAAACTTGGAGGGGCTCAGGTAAAGGGTTCCCCCTTATTACCAAGATACAGGGTCTCTGGACTACCTGAATAAAGCTTAAGGGAGTTGTGGAAGGCTGTCAGGCACCTTCACTGGGTCTTGGAAAATGTTCCCTCTAATCTTGCCCATCCGTGTGTGGAATAAATTTTGTTGCATGCACCAAGGCATGTGTAGATGTATACCACCCGTAGAAACACCTGCTATCAGCGCTCTACTAATCAGCAGGGCGGCATTTGAATCTCTCCTGGATGGCCGCCCAAGCACTCAGCTTACAGGGAACACTGATCCTGGGATGTAAATGTAACACCTGACCTAACTGTCACATGTCAGTATTACATTTGTACAAGCAAAGCAGATTATAGATTATGCAGTGAAAGCTGCAGCATGTCAAATTTATGCTCATGGAAGTGGCTTAAAACTAGTTTATCTGTAGAAACGGGAAACGTGTAGAAGTTCAATCGGAGGCAGCAGAGCCATACAGGCTCCCCTCCCTCCCCTGGGCTCTCACTGCCTGTTGCTGGAGTTGGATGCGTAACTTCTTTACCCAGTAGATTTGCTGACAGAAATCCAGTCACAAGAGATTTAAACTTCTTGATTTTAACTTTGGTTTTCTTCATAATTGCATGTTTCAGACATGCGCACGCGCGCGCGCACATATGCACACACACACACACACGTCTGCAGATTTTAGAAACTCAAGTTGCATACTTTGATATAAGGAGGCAGAAAATCATGAAGCACTGTGCAAACACTTTGAAGTAGGGTGAATTTAACTTCAACATTTACTTACAATCACCACACTTGGGCACCTCTATCTAGTAACTCTAGGTAAATGTTGACTTTCAGTGGGGACTAAGGTAGATCAAACTTCCACATACTCCTTCCTCCCCCAAAATAAGTTAGGGCAGAAGTTTCCGCTAGTTCCTCCCACTTAGGAATTGCCTTTATTCCAAACTTTTGACCTCGTTCTCAAAACTTTTCACCAGGAGTGGGCAATAATTTTTGGCCAGGCGCCTCCCAGAAAGGGATGGGGCCTAAAATGGAAGGGGCGGGGCCATGCCAGTGCCACACGCTCCTCGCAGGGCGGGAGCAGGGTGGAGGAAGCTTTGTGCACTCCCCTGCCCCCAAGCTCTGATTGGCCTGGAGGCTCATAGACTCATAGACTTTAAGGTCAGAAGGGACCATTATGATCATCTAGTCTGACCCCCTGCACAATGCAGGCCACAGAATCTCACCCACCCTCTCCTAGAATAATCCTCTCACCTATATCTCAGATATTGAAGCCTTCAAATAGTTTGAAGACCCCAAGATGCAGAGAATCCTCCAGCTGTGATCTGTACCCCATGCTACAGAGGAAGGCGAAAAACGGCGGGGTAGCGTGCGCAGCCTCCTTCCACCCTGCGAGGAGTGCGTGGCGCTTCAAAGTGCAACATGCTCCTCGCAGGGTGGGGGTGGGGCGGAGGAAACTGCATGCTCTTCCTGCCCCCAGGCCAATCAGGGCTTGGGGACGGGGGAGCACGTGAAGTCTCCTACCGCCCTGCCAGGAGCGTGCGGCACTTCAAAGTGCTACGTGATCCTGGCAGGTCGGAGTAAACTTCGTGCGCTTTCCCCGCCCCCATAATTGGCTTGGGGGTGGGAGAACGGCAGAGCCTCCGCAGGCTGGATCAACCCACGTGGCAAGCCACATCCAGCCTACGGAGGCCCTTTTCCCCACCCCCTGCTTTTCACAGTGCAGCAACTTAACACAGAAATTGGTTCATGAATACCTACTGACAGTTATAACAGCAGCAAATGCTTACATGGAGAAACAACATTAGGAAAACATTTATCTTTATTTTAATTCTATTTAGCAGCTGGAATCATGAAGAGACAGTTCCACAGTCCCATGCATTCCGGACTACCAGTAGTCCACAATCTACAGCTTAACAACAGTGGCCTTAGGTCTAATTATGCAAGGTGAACAGACTGGCAGCATGCCATTTTGTAGTCCATTTTGACTAGATGTGGGATACCTCTATTCTACAAATGCCTTTGCTACAATTTTTTATTTGTTCACTAGCTACATTTAATAATACAGCATCATAGTTATGATTTTACTGAAATGAAAAATAATCCACCAGTTGAGGTAGGTAATTAATGCATAAGCAGGATCTCTTACCCTCCCAATTTGCAGTCCCCCGTTCCTCCTTTCCAGGCTCTCACATATTTGGGATCTGCCCATAAGGATATTGGATTAAAGCTTCCGCTTGCAAAGTATGGACCCACAGGACTCAGGATAACATACAGCAGAGCTTTAGTTGGCTTCTTGACTCCAAGGGAAGGCTGCACAGTAAAAGAAGCACGCATTGTTTTTGTTTTGTTTTCTTCTTCACTTCAGAGTTTAGATTTTCTAAGTTACCACTATCAAAGCATCTGCTGCCGGAGGGCGCTACTTCACTGGTCAGAGGGCACAATGCAGCTCCAAAGATGCCACTTCAGAAACCCACAGCCTAAGCACTCTCATCTTACACATGGCTTTCACTGGAGCTAATAAAAAATGGTTACTTACCTTTCTGTAATGGTTGCTCTTCAGGATGTGTTGCTCATGTCCATTCCAAGTTAGGTGTGTGTACAGCATTGCCAGAGATACTTCCCTTAGTGGTAACCCTCGAGCCAGTTCTAGCACCCTTTGGAACTACTCAAGCAATGATATCAGTGGTGCTGTCAGTCTCACATCTTTCTTTCCTTTAACATCGACAGAAGGGAAGGAGAGTGGGCTGTGGAATGGACATGAGCAACACATCTCAAAGAACAACAGTTATGGAGAGATGAGTCACCGTTTTTTCCTCTTCGCACACTTTCTCGTGCCCATTCTATGTTAGGTCACTCACAAGCAGTACCCAGAAGCTGGGCTTGGAGTTCATGGACATGCTGTCAGCATCATCACTCTCCTGAAATTGGCATCATCCCGGGCCTGGTGAGTGAGGGTATAGTGAGATGTGAAGGTCTGTACTGATGACCAGGCCCTGCAGATGTCTTTGATTGCGACCTGTGCGAGGAACGCTGCTGACAAAATCTGGGCTCTCATGGAGCGAATGTTAAGATGGCTCCTGGAAAGAGGAAATATAGGGCAGCTATCCATGATGAGAACCTCTGGGCTGAATCTCATCCTTTCCACTACTGCAGTAAAGAGTGGCGTGGATTTAGACCTTTCAGGCCACGTCTATACTGCAAGGTTTTTGCGCAAAAACAGCTTTTTTGCACAAAAACCTGCAGAGCGTCCACACCTCAAATGCGCTTTTGCGCAAGTAAATCGGCAGTAAAATGGCAGAACAGAGGGCGTTTGGCGGTGTAGGTAAACCTCCTTTTACGAGGCATAACTCCTTTTTGCACTACAGCTGTTGCGCAGAAAGGCATGTGTGGACACTCTGCAGGAGTTTCTTGCGCAAACAAAGCCATATCCGAAAAAGCACAGGTGCTCTGATGGCCATTCTGTTAATGGCCATCAGAGCTTTCCATGCAGTGTGGATGCTCTCTTGCGCAAAATCACATCGCAAACGCTTTGAGGTGTGGACGTGCTTTTGCACAAGAAGTTTTTGCGCAAGAACTCTTCCGCAAAAGACAACTTGTTCTGATAGAAGGGCCTTGGAAGCTGAGGGAGCATTAAGCTCTAAGGATTGAAGAGTGGCCACTGAGTCCTTCAGGATGTGAAGCCTCATGTCCATCTGTTCTAAAAATAGAATGGAACCTCTGAAGGGAAGGTCCTGGATAGATCATTGGACATTGTGAGGAAGTCCCAAGGACTGGAGCCAAGAACAACGCCTCATGGTGACCGCAGAGGCCATGGTCCTGACTGCTGAGTCAGCTGCATGCAGAGTCACCAGGAGAGAGGTCCTGGCCGCCCGGAAAGAGGTCTTTGCCTCTTCCAAGAGAACAGTGAATTCCTGCCTTGAATCTTGGGGCTGGGAGTCTTTAAATTTAGTCATGAAGTCTTACAGATTATAACTGTATCTTCCCAGCAAAGCTGGCTAGTTAGAAATAGTAGCTGAAGGCTACCCATTGAAAAAAAACTTTCTTCCAAAAAGGACCAGAGGCTAGATATCCTTTTGTTTGCAGGTAATGCTTGACTGGCCCTGCCTGCATTTAATTTTGTAATGTTAAGTATAAAGTACTGACAAGAGTCACAGGTAACCTACAAGAATTGCAAGAATTCAGAGGTTTATGTATATGAGGAACCAATCCTCTGTGAATTAATTAGAGTATCTATACTAGGGATGTATATACTAGGGATCTATACTAGGGAATTTCCATCGACTACCCGAATAGTTGATAAGGGAAACGGGGGCGCTCACTATTCCCGCTGTGCCTCTGCCTTTGAAATGTAGTAAGAGCTGCCCATGGCTCTTGCAACATTTCAAAGGCAGATGTGCAGCGAGGAACCTGGCGTGAGCAGGGACTGAAGCAGTCCCTGCTTGTGCCAGGTCCTGACTGCGGCGCTTCTGCCTTTGAAATGTAGCAAGAGCCACCCGTGGGTAGCAAGAGCTGGGTCCTGACTACTGCGCCTCTCTCTTTACATTTCATGCTCCCTGTTCATTCCCGGCTCGTGCCACCCCCAGGACTGCTAAAGCTGTGCCTCCCCTGCCCCTTCCCTGCACTGCGAGATGGTGCTGAGTGAAACTGGCTTTTAAGCCAGCTCCTGCTTCTCCCCCCACCTTGCTGCCTCTGACACAGAGGCAGCAGGGGAGGAGGGTAGCGACTAGTCGAGTATTTACTCAACTACCCAATATCGGGTAGTCGACTACTCGACTAGTTGCTTACCTCCCTACGTGGGCACTACACCAATGAATGTTGTGAAAACATGAGAGGCCCAGGGGCAGAGCATAACACTGCATGTGAGAGTCATTAAATCTTGGGATTCTGATGAGGCCTTGGAATCACTAGCACATTCAGATATGTACCCTTCAGGTCTCTTTTTTGATTTCTCATTATATTTTAGCCCCTCAACATAACACTAACTGGAAAAAAAAGTATCGTTAACTAAGGCCCAATGCTGCTAAGTGGCAGCAGGTGCAGATCTTGAGAGGACAGTGTTAGAAAACCAGGAATCTTGTTGTTTATCTTGTGCATGTCAAAGTAAATAAAATAAGCAGAACAGGCATTCTGGGGACAAGACATTTTTCTATCTGCTATATGAAAAGGCCCAATCAGGGTGGACTAACCTGAAACAAGCAGAGCACTTTACTTGCCTAATGAAGTCCCACACCAAAGAACCTCTGGAAATCACTACTGCAAATCCCATCATGTATTAATACTTTGCACTTACTGCAGAGAGAACATTTCATGAAGGGCTTGCCAAGTGCTTTACATACACTAAGTTAACAAAGCCCCAACACCTTCATGAGGGAGCTAAGTATTACAAAGTCTGTTTACAGATGGAGAAAGTGAGAGAAAGTGACTTACCTAAGGGCAGATAGCAAATCAGTGGCAAAGCTGGGAACAGGTATCACACCCTGATGCCTAGTCCTAGACTCTAACCAGTAAGCCTTAAAGTTTTCCCTCTTATGAGAGCTTCCAAGAAAACGAAGTGTTCATAAGAATCAACTTCTTGTATCCAAATTGTGTAACAATATTGCAGACTTGCTTTTATCATGTCCACAGTCCATTTGTGTACATGCACACACACACTCCTATGGGGGAGCTGCAACTGAGGTGAAGTTCATCCATGAATGAGGAAACATTCAGTCATGAGAGAGTAGCACTTGGGACTCCTACAGAGGTGAACAACTTTAAATTACCTGGAAAAACTTAAAAGACAACGAATAGTCTAGCAGTACCTTAAAGACTAACAAAACATGTAGATGGTATCATGAGCCATCTGCATGTTTTGTTCATGTTTAAGGTGCGGCTAGACTATTTGTTATTTTTTAAGTTTTTCCAGTTACTGACTAACTCGGCTACCCCCTGAAGCTTTTAAATTACCTGTTGGTCTTTAAATGACGTTGCCAGTGCAGGACCATGAAATTCAGTCACTGAATTAGCATATATGTCCCCATAGCCTTTTCTCTCAACTACATGTCAAATTTTCCATACACACATTGCTGTCCTAGTCTCCTTTTCCCACAAATCCTCAACTGAAATATACAACGTAGGGAAAAAATTACACTCATTCACACAATGTGAAAAGTTATCTTAAATCCAATGATCTGAACAAATACTCCCACTAGATGGTGCTGTGCTCAATGTAAATGAGCTGTAGTAAAATGAGGTTCTACAAATGAGCATATCCTAGGTAAATCAAAGTTCTAATGGCAAAAGAAAATGTAACAGTCACAGATAGGCAAATATTAGAAAAATGGTTTGGACAAAACACTGTTACTAAAGATTTTTCCTATCACTGAAATTAGACTATGTTTTCTGCTAGCTGTATATTTCTCACTTGTTATAAACAGGGCTCGACAAATCACTGAATTCAGCCAGTTGCCCCGTTCACCGGCGGCGCGTGAATGCGCAATGCAGGTCTTGCGCATGCGCAGTGCGGGGCTGGCGAGTAGGTTTCGCCGCCGTTTGTCAAGCCCTGGTTATAAAGATAACCCTATTGTTATTAAACTTCAGAGGGGTAGCTGAATTAGTATGTAACTGGAAAAACTTAAAAAACAATGAATAGTCTTGCAGCACCTTAAAGACTAACAAAACACATAGATGGTATCATGAGCTTTCGTGGGCACAACCCACTTCTCCAGATGAATGGAGTTATTAAAGTTCCAGTTTCTAAATAAATAAGGGGATGGGGAGGGGGAGAGAGAAGGAAAAAAAGGGGGAAAGAAATAGTCAATTAGA
The DNA here is from genome assembly GCA_019425775.1 of Rafetus swinhoei. Classification (NCBI taxonomy): domain Eukaryota; kingdom Metazoa; phylum Chordata; order Testudines; family Trionychidae; genus Rafetus; species Rafetus swinhoei. The sequence continues at coordinate 233,121,709 of CM033437.1, forward strand.
GTGTCCATGGCCCACTACATTCCACATCCTAATGACATAAAAAAAAAAACAATGGGTACTTAAGAACAATTTGCACCTTCTCTATCAGTTTCATTTAGCATGGACACTCTAATTGACTATTTCTTTTCCCTTCTCTCTTCCCTTTCCCCATTAGTTCTTCTGTTGGTGGACATAAAAAAAGAGGCTGATGATTGTATGAGTGATGAAGATTGAACTGTCCAGCTACTCTGAGAGCTCCTCACTCCAGGATATGGGTGAAGCACACAAGCTTGGATGGATTCTGTCCATATTACGTATGTTCTAAGTAAAAATAAAGGACTTCTGTCTAAGCCAGCCCAGTACCTTTCATGACTTCTAATTTCATGTTAACAAATTTAGGAAGAAAAAAGAATAAATGCCATTTGATTTGTATTGTGGGGAGTTAAGCAATAAGATTTCACTTGAAACCAAATACAGTTAATCTATTTTCTAACAAGCTATTGTGAAAGCAATCGTTTACCCACTAGAGACCAGGGGGAAGGGAAAAGTAAAATATAGTTTACCAAGCAAGGCCTGCCATTCATAAAACTCATGGCACAAAGACACACCTTTACTGGTGCTTTATGAGTACTGTTCTGGCAATGCAAAGATGTCATAAACCTACTTGGATTGGCCTGTTAAACCAAGTTTATAGAAACTGTGCATGGCCAGAGACACAAATCATCCATAGAATACTGATGAATAGATCCTAATGCTTCAAAACAAAAAAGATCTATGCAGAATGTTTATTGTGAGCTGTATTGCAGCAGGGTCTACAGTCCCCAACTGAGATCAGGGCCCCATTGTGATGGACACTGTAAGCACATATAAGAGACAGCCTCTTCCTTGAAGAGCTTCCGATCACTGCTCTAACCTAAGTGCCAAGATAAGGTTCCCACTTGAGCTGTAGAAAGAGAATTGAATATTTTAGTCTCCTTGCCATGACCTATTACACTGTACGGATTTCCAGGGGTTAAGATAGGAACAAAGCAATGAAAATGTATATAAAAAACTCAGGAGAAAAAAGGTTTTTCCATACCTCTGTTCCAATTAAAGTAGGGCGGATGTACAGGCTTGCAGACGTAGAGTGTGGGACCCAGTCCTTTTCCACTTCCACGAGCTTCCGAATGCACTCTAATAGCTCCTCCTTGTCAAAACACTGAAAGGACGGAAGGACAGAAGAACGGAAGGAAGGACGGACAGAAGGGAATTAATTTTATGGAAACATATTCTAATGGGAACTTTTAATCATGACAGAGAAGGCTCTAACAGTCCATATAGTTCTAAAAACAACCAATGGAAAAGGCCGTGTGATTTTAGCTGCCAAGAATTGAACTGTCTTAAGTTCCTTGTTGATATTGTGAAATATATTTCACAAACACACATAAAGAAACAGTGGGATTACCCACTTTCAATTCAGTTTTACAAAGATCACTGGAAAAAACTCAGTGTGCGCTTTGGCAATGTCCTAATTTTTCAGTCACAGTTGAAAGCCAGAAGGGATCACCAGATTACCTAGTCTGACCTTCTTGTATAACATAGGCTACTAAACCCACCGAATTTCCCCTGCATTGAGGCTAGTCATCTGGCTTAGACTAAAAATATTACAGCTCTCAGGAAACTACACTATTGTGTGCCACAGACAGAAAAAAAACCAGAAGCACCAAGGTGCACCAATGCCTAAAGCCCATGACTGCCATTGATTGAGTGAGATGTACCTGCATGATCCTAGCAGTTTGTTCCCAGAGCTTGCACCAGAACTTAAGGTTCCAGAGAATTTCCAAACCATTGTGGAAAATTATGAATGTTTCACCCAAGAATTTCTACACACACTAACAAGGATGGCACAGAACACACAGGCCAGGGTGCAACTATTAGAAGCACATATTTTGCTCTGCTAAATCTCATCAGAACGGTGAAAAACTTGGTAACAAGAGACTACAGGTCTTCACAAAGCAATTCAGCAGCAGAGTCAAAAAATAAAACTCTGACATTGGAGACCTAGCCACTGGGAACACTGGGTTAAATTCAACTTGTGCAGGCCCACAGATTTGCATAACTGTAAGAGAGGGTACAATCTGGCCCAGTGTCTGTATATACATGTTTACAAGGATGTGTGTATTATATGCCTTCAGCTTTTAAAAGACTGATTAATGCCCCAAACTTTAATTTCCATCAGTGGGGAAGGGCAGCAAAGACAGATGGAAACACTGAACCTCTGTCTTTGTGCCAATGATCTAGTATAGGGGTTCTCAAATTTTTTTTGGCTGGGCCTCCCTTTGAAAATATTTCAGGCTGTGATAACCTTCTCCCAAACCATGCTACCCTTCTGTGCTGCTGCTGGCCTACTGCCCGGCTCTGGAGGTGACACAGACGTATGGGTGGCTATACTGTCATTCCTCCCTCCCCCAATAGCCTTGTGACCCTCTTTTGGGTCAGGACCCCCAGTTTGACAAACACTGATCTATCTGAAGAGTTCATTTCACCACTCCTTACAATGACCCTTTCACCATGACAAGCCTCCTAATAAGATTTAAACTGAAGTACTGTATTTTCTTTCTCGTCAGTGAGGGCTCACAGCAACTGCACACATTTCAAAGCCTCACACCCTATAAATAAAAATGCTTTCCTAACCCAATGGAAGGATGGGCTTCAGTTACATACTGGCAGTGTTGCTCGCACCGCTGACCGCAGCATCCTGTCCATGTTGAGCATTGGACGGAACAGGCGGATTTTATTATCCACTCCTCGATAAGCTTTCATTCCTTCAAACAGCTGTCAACCCAAGAGGAGAAAGGAACCAAATGAAAATTGTGCTGATTATTCCTTGATCACCAATACAAAAACAAAACGTGCCTTTCGAAATAACAGAGCTTAGCACTTCCATAAACACTTTACATCTTCAAAGACTGTATAAATTCTAATTAATTAATCTTTGCAGCACCACATGAAATAAATAAAATATTATTTCTCTCATGTTATTACATGTTAATGTAGTTGTCTACACAACAAATATATCTGTCCCAGGGGATTTGGTGATAATTTAATTAACCTGATCTGGTTACAATAGTTAAAATCTGTAGCATAGTTGAGACTCTGTTGCACTGGAGTATCCTGACTAATGCCTAGGATTAATCTCAAATAGCATCTTCCCTTATGGAAAACCTCTATAGAATTTAATAAAGTAAGATACGTTTTCTTCGAGGTTTCCTTGATGTGAGCCTATGCTGAAGGAAAATTAAGGGAGCCAGTTGAAATCCCTTGATCCTGTATCTGCTGATCCTCACAATAGCTACAGTAGCTGAGGTTTGCTCCCTCTGTCTCCCAACACTGCTATGTGGGCAGTGGGGGTGGAATGGGTGGGGGGACACAGAAGTCAGCTCCCTCAGTTTATGCCAGAAGGAGAATTCAAGAAATTGTATGGCCAGAATTCAGCTACTTTGAACCATCAGAGCAGAGTGGAGAATCTAACCCATAGTTTTTTGGACCATCCTGTAGAACAGGGGTGGGCAAAAGGGCCTCCGTGGGCCGGATCCAGCCCGTGGAGGCCCTGCTGTTCCCCCAACCCCAAGCCAATCCTAGTCTGGGTGTGGGGTAGCCCCACCCCTTCCTGTTTAGGCCCCGCCCATTCTGGGGTGGCCCCTGGGCAAAAATTATTGCCCACTCCTGCTATAGAACAGAATAGAAAACTATATTAATGTGACTGAAAAGTTCTTAAAAAAAAAAAAGAGACTAAAACAATCTAACTCTTAAGTTCTATGTGTAGTTTTTAGAGTCGTTTCTCTAGCAATTAAATAGTTTCACTATTAAATTCTTTTGTGCTTTTCCATAAGGGTTAGTACAGTAGAGGACTATCAAAGGCTTTAATGCAGCTTTCAGGACACAGAGAGGTCTTGTCCACACCACACATTGTAACTGTGTTGTACCTGGGTTACAGGATAACCCAGCTGTAATATAAACAGAGCCTCAGTGATTTTGCCTAGGCCACACACCAATTAAGTGGCAGAGTCATGATTAGAAGGCAGGGCTTCTTACTTTTCAGTGCTGTGGACCATACCAGCTCCCATTTTGTAAAAATTTCTTACACAAATTTGAAAAGAAACCATCCCACAACAAAAATGTGACACTGTAGTGAGAGAACAAAATATACCTTTAATAAGTCATGGCAGAGCTGATTATATAGGACCTTTACAAGGATTTTGTACTGGACTGGCAATCATTTAATACCATAGTTTTCTTATTGTGCCAACTGTGGTTATTACGAAAAGGCTATTTTCCCGAATATGCATTTACAGACAGCGTGATGAGAGGAAGAGGAAGGAATGTTAGTCTAAGATATGATCAGTGATTTGCGAGAAGCAAGAATCATATCATTATTGCAACATGAAGCTTGCTCAAGCTTTTAAATCTTTTTCTCCATGGATGGCTGCTTGTAACTTTTCAGAGCATAGAAAACCTTTTCACTTGCTCAAGAGAGAGTGCCTGTGGTGCATTCTGGGAATGCCCAACTCTAATAAAAGCAACTACTGTAATTGTTTGCTGGTTTTTATATTATTTGGGGCTGCAAACTGTTGCAGGGCTGCACATGTGTGCACACTATATCATCCGGTATCTGTAAATCACAGGAACTGGATCCAGAGGCCAGCAGAGCCGGCATATCACAGTGCATCATGGAGGGCAAGGAGAAGGGGAGGGGGAATGCCAAATTCATCATTTTTATTATACCCACTGTGTATTCATTGAGCCACAGCATTGGCACCAGATTCTCCTCTGTCTGTCCTCTTGGCTAGAGGAAATGTGATGCAACAAAAGTAAAAACAAACCAAAAACAAAAAATAAAAATAAAAATGGAAAAAAATAAGAGCATATTCATATTAGCAATGATTTCAGACTGGGCCAGAGGCCTAGCTCTAAAGCAAATATGCTACTATGAGTGAAACATAAATTTGGGACTCCAGCGTGGTTTCTTGCTCCTGGGGCAGATCAAGAGCCAGATCTAGCCCTCCTCAGACCTAAGGACCTGTAACTGTAACACAGATCCTTGAAAATTAGTTGACTGAATGGAAAACGGGGGTGGACCAGAACCTTATGGCTCAGGAGTCTCCCAGCCCAGGCCAAAAAAAAAAAAAGTAATGAGCCTGTTTCTCGTCTTATTTACACCCATGCAACTCCATTAAGTTCAGGGGAGTCACTCCTGATATATGCTGAAGTCGAAGGAGAATCAGGCCAATGTTCTCACTGTATGCGCCTAGATAGCTCAATGTGCCCCTCCTGATGCTTTGACAGAGATGAGAGTTTAGCACAAGCCACTCCAATGACACAGAAAAAGGAGCTTTAGATGCTAGTTGCTAAGCATTTTTTAAAACTATTAACCACGCTGGCTTCCGGCTGTTAACATTTCACTTTCTTATGGGCAGCAATTTGTTGCTATTTGATCTCTGCTCTAATGCATTTATTTTTAATCTTATAGGATTGCCTAAGAACAAGTCAATAAGTGAGAATTAGAAACAAGAATCTGCCAAGAGTACCCTAGAATCCAAGCTATGGATTTTTAATGCACTCTATCAGTTTTGCAAACTCAGTGTGCATGCTCAGTCCCCAAATTGATACCAGCAATTTCCCTAGTCTCATACAAACCATTTCAGTGTCACACTAGAGTATGCAACAGGGTGAGCTAGAAACAGCAGACCAGATTTCGCTCTCAATTAATCAAATGGAAATAAAAACCAACTCCGCCAAAGCCAATGGAAAGTCTCAGTGAGGTAGCCATGTTAGTCTGTAACTGCAAAAACAACGAGGAGTCCCATAGCACCCTAGAAACTAATAGATTTCTTCGGGCATGAATTAATGCCCCAATAAATCTGTCAGTCTCTAGGGTGCCACAGGACTCCTCATTGTTAAAGCCAATGGGAGTTACTCTGGAGTGACACCAGTGTTAATTCAGCACATATAGGACATTACTAAATAACTAACTATGGTACTTAGGACCTATTACAATGTGATGTTGTCAAAAGCTCGTAAAGAAAAGGTAATTTCCTAATCCATTTGGTACTCACTTCCACAGCATAGTGGAGAGCTGATGAGGCTGGATGTAAGGAAAGGTTCTCAAGAGGCTTAATCTGGGGTTTCTCCCATCCTGAAGCCAAAGACCATTCGACTGTCAGCATGTTGTCCGTGAAAACAGTTCCGAACACCAAACCACTTGAGTCTGGTTTTTCCTTGAAAGTAGTAGCTGGGTTAATAATTAAGTCTGCAGCCTGGAAGAAACATAAACCAAAGATATATGAGTGTTCAAAAATAAAGTACGTCAAAAGCGGACAAAAATGCGTATGTATCCGTCACCACAGAACCATAACTAGGCAAGGGAGTTTTGTTTTACAATTTTGACAGATGTAACTGTTTAAGTGTAAGCACTTTTTCTATATTTATCTATTTACATTTTAATAGTTGTGGGAGATTATGGAGGTGGAGAAAGAACAGTTACTTACATCGTAACTGTTGTTCTTCGAGATATGTTGCTCATGTGCATTCCATGTAGGTGTATGCGTGCAGTGTGCATGCGTCGTCAGAGATTCTTCCCTCAGCAGTATCTGTCGGGCCAGCAGGGAGCCCCTTGGAGTGGCGTAGGTATACCGGTCAATATATACCCCTGCTGGCCCTCCACCTACTCAGTTCCTTCTTACCAGAATACTCCGGAGAAGGGGAGGTGGGTGGGATTGGAATGAACATGAGCAACACAGCTCGAAGAACAACAGTTACGAGGTAAGTAACCGTTCTTTCTTCTTCGAGTTCATGTGCATTCCCTGATTGTTCATGTGCATTCCCTGTCGGTGACTCCAAAGCAGGACCTGAGGAGGAAGGTCGGAGTTTCAGGTTACTGTGGAGTGAAGAACCTCCCTACCCAGGGCGGCATCCTCTCTGGTGAGATGTGACAGCGCGTAATGGTTGGCGAAGGTGTGGACAGAGGACCACGTGGCCACCCTGCAGATGTCCAAGATCGGGACCTGCGCTGCGAAGGCTGTGGAGGAGGCCACAGCTCTGGTAGAGTGCGCTGTGAGAGGAGGGGCTGGGACTCCTGCCAGAGCACAGCACTCTCTGACGCAGGCAGTGATCCAAGAGGAAATTCTCTGCGTAGAGACCGGCTGACCCCGTACGCGTTCAGCAATGGCCACGAAGAGTTGTGGCGATTTACGGAATGGTTTTGTTCTGTCTAAATAAAAGGCTACGGCTCTCCCGACATCTAAGGTGTGCAAATCCTGTTCTTTCCCTGACGCATGAGGCTTAGGGTAGAACACTGGTGGGAATACGTCTTGGAAGACATGGAAGGAGGAGACCACCTTGGGCAGAAAGGCGGGGTGGGAGCGAAGTCTGACTTTGTCTTTGAAGAAAACCATATAGGGAGGGTCCAAAGTGAGCGCCCTGAGCTCAGACACCCGCCTAGTGGACATGATCGCCACCAGGAGGGATACCTTGTAGGACAGTTGGAGGAGGGAACAGGTTGCTAGGGGTTCGAATGGGGGGCCCATGAGCTTAGATAGGACCAGGTTGAGGTCCCACTGATGTGTGGGCTGCCGTACATGCGGGTAAAGCCTATCTAGGCCCTTAAGGAACCTGTTTACCATGGGATCCACAAACAGGGTCTTCCCTCCGTGCCCAGGGTGGAAAGCGGATATGGCCGCCAAATGAATCTTGATGGAGGAAGAGGAGAGTCCCTGAAGCCTGAGATCCAAGATGTAGTCCAGGATCAGGGGAATTGGGGCTTTTCTTGGGGAAATCCCTCTGTGGGAAGCCCAGATATAGAACCTCTTCCACTTTGCCAGGTATGTGGCTCTAGTGGAAGGTTTCCTACTTCCCAACAGGACCTCCTGAACACGAGCTGAGCACTGGAGCTCCGCAGCCGTCAGCCACGGAGCTTCCACGCTGTCAGGTGTAGCGAGTGAAGGTCCGGGTGTTGGAGTCTGCCGGAGTCCTGGGAGACCGGGTCTGGGAGTAGCGGGAGGGTAATGGGCCTCTCGCAAGACAGGTTGAGAAGGATTGAGAACCAATATTGTTTGGGCCAGGCTGGGGCGATGAGAATTAGGGAAGCCCTGAACTCCCGCACCGTCAAGAGGACCTTGTGGATGAGCAGGAACGGTGGGAAGGCGTAAAGCAGGTCCCCAGGCCAGGGGTGAAGGAGTGCGTCTCCCAGGGAGCCCCATCCCAATCCCACGAGGGAGCAGAACCTCGGGCACATCCTGTTCTGCCTTGTGGCAAACAGATCCAGTTGGGGAAATCCCCACCTGCGGAAAATGGAGTGAGCCACGTCCTCCCTGAGGGACCACTCGAAAATGCCCTGCTCAGCCTGTCCGCCAGGACGTTCCGAGAGCCCGGGAGATACGCGGCCGTCGGGTGGACATCTGCCCCGATACAGAGGTCCCACAAGTGAATCGCCTCCTGACACAGGCAGGGGGAACGTGCCCCGCTCTGTCTGTTTATATATGACACCGCCATCATGTTGTCCGACAAAATGAGGACTGACCTGCCCCTGAGGTGGGAAGGGAAGACTGCACAGGCCAGCCTGACTCCCCGGAGTTCCCTGACATTGATGTGCAGGGAGAGGTCGTCCCTGGACCACATACCTTGCGTCTGCATATTGCCCAGGTATGCTCCCCAACTGGTGTCTGAGGCATCCGTAACGAGTCGGACGGTTGGTACCGGTCTAGAGAACGGAACTCCCGCACAGACTTCCTCCAGAAGAGTCCACCAGGTCAGCGAATGCAGGACTGTCACCGGGACCGTCAGCACTCTGTCTCACGGGTGGAGGGCTGGGTTGTGGACTTGCGCCAGGCACATTTGTAGGGAGCGCATTCGGAGTCTGGCATGTTGCATGACATAGGGGCATGTGGCCATTTGGCCAAGGAGTCGCATGCACGACCGGGCCATGGTCACCGGAAATCTCTGGAGACCGCAGATGGTGGACTCTATTGCCAGGAAGCGGGACCTGGGGAGAGAGGCCTTTGCCGACGTTGAGTCCAGGGTGGCCCCTACAAACTCTATCACCCGGGTCAGGGCTAGAGTTGACTTGTCCACACTGAGGAGAAGGCCCAGCTCCCCGAAGAGGTTCCAGACCACCAAAATGTGGCCCCATACTTGGTCCTCTGTGCGTCCCCTCAGTAGCCAATCATCTAGGTAGGGGAACACTTGAATGCCCCTTTTTCTCAGGGCGGTGGCCACGACCACCATACATTTGGTAAAGACACGGGGAGGCGTAGAGATACCAAAGGGCAGGGCCGTAAACTGGTAGTGGTCCGTGCTCACCGTAAAGCGGAGGAACCGCCGATGGTGAGGGGCGATCAAGATTTGGAAGTAGGCGTCTTTCAGATTGAGGGCAGCGTACCAGTCTCCGGGGGCCAGCGATGGGATTATGGATGACAGGGTTAACATTTTGAATCTGGCTTTGACAATGAAGGAGTTTAGGTTTCTGAGGTCCAGGATGGGAAGAAAGCCTCCTTTGGCCTTCGGGACCAGAAAGTAACGGGAGTAGAAACCCCTGCCCAGGGCCCCGGAGGGAACAGGCTCTATGGCTCCCACGGTAAGGAGCTGAAGAACCTCCTCCCATAGGAGGGGCTTGTGAGATGGGTCCCTGAAGAGGGACAGGGTAGGAGGAGGGGAATGAGTGGAACGGAATGGTGTATCCCCCTTCCACTATTTCCAGGACCCACGGGTCTGAGGTAATAGAGTGCCAGGCTTGGAGGAAAGGGAATAAGCGATCCCAGAAAATGGGCAAGGAGACTGATATGCCGTCCCATCAAAATCCCTGACGGGGACCCAACGGTTTGTGGGTCGGCCCCTTGCCCTGATCTGGAGCAGGCCTGGGCTGGAGCCTGTTGTTCCTGCCACTGCCGCTCCTGCTTCTGCGGCGGGAGAAATCAGGATGCTAGACATGAGAAGGCGGTCTGGGAGTGTTCCTGCCCGAAAACAAGGGCCGTTGAGTGGCCAGAGTGTGCATGTCCAGGGATCTCAGAGTGGCACGCATATCCTTAAGGCCGTGGAGCTGCTGGTCCGTCTGTTCAGAGAACAGTGATGGCCACTCAAAGAGGAGGTCCTGAATTATGTTCTGGAGCTCTGGGGGCACCCTGGACCCCTGCAGCCAAGAGCTGCGGCACAGGACAACTCCCGTGGCCAGGGTGCGGGCCGCAGCATCGGCTGCATCAAGGGCAGCCTGGAGAGCCGCTCTGGAAATCGCCCTACCCTCCTCCTGGAGGGCCTTGAACTCAGGACGGGATTCCCTTGGGAGCAGGTCAGTGAATTTGTCCGTGGAGGCCCAGGTATTGTATGTGTATCACGACAGAAGGACTTGCTGGTTCACGATACAGAGCTGGATTCCCCCAGATGCATAGGCTTTCCTACCGAGAAGGTCCATCTTCTTGGTCTCCCTGTTTTTGGGGGTGGCCGCAGGTTGCCCCTGTCTCTCCCTCTGGTTGACCGCTTGTACCACCTGCGATTCCGGAGGTGGGTGGGAGAACAGGTATTCGTTGCTCTCCTGGGGCACGAAATATCTTCTCTCGGCCCTTTTATCCATTGGGGGAATAGTGGCTGGGGTTTGCCAGAGACCCTTGGAGATCTTAGTGACCATTTTATTGATCGGAAGGGCCACTCTGGAGGGGGTATCCGATTGGAAGATATCGACCGTGAGGTCCGAATCCTCACACACCTTTTCGGCCTGGACTCCCAGGCTCTGGGCCAGCCGACGGAGGAGGTCCTGATGCGCCCTGTTGTCCATAGAGGGCATGGACGGTAGCATGTCCCCCAGGGTCTTGTCTGGGGAGGATGACGAGGACCCCTTCTGTGTCATCCTCACAAGGGCCTCAGCCCGCAATGGGGCCTGTGAGGACCCCGACACTGGTGGCAGCTGGCTCGGGGGTGCTTCGCTTCCCGACGGTAACGGGGATGTTTGGCTGGGGGGTAGCAACTGCCCCGGCATGGGGGATCGGGCCCAGGGGGTAGCTGACAGTGGGACTCAAGGTCCAGAGACAACCGAACTTGGTCTGGAAGGGTCTCTGGCTTTGGTGATAAGCCCAGGGAGTCCAGAAAGGCCAGTGGGCCGGAGGTTGTGGGGGCCAGGTTTGATGTATTATCGGCACTGGGACTGGCTGTGCCCACTGCTGTTGGCGGTGGTGGGAGGACGAGCTGCGGTGCCGTGATCGGTGCTGCGAGGGTGATCGGTGCCGGGAGTGAGACCTGGAGCCCCTGGACGACCAAGTGGATTCTGCCTCTGAGTCGGACGAGTACTCAGAGGCTGACCAGGGTGGGGCCATCGTGGGTTCGACCACCGGTACTGGAGCGTGCCTTGCCATCGACTCAGGTTTGCCGCAATGTTGGGGAGGAGGTGGCGGCGTGACTGAGCCCGGAGACAGTAGGGGCTGCGCCAAGGAAGCAGCCACAGGGCTCAGTGCTGCAGTCGGTGCCACACAGTGGTGCCGTGGCGGCGCGGGTGCCCCATGCCGGGAAGCATCCGGTGCCGGTTCCGATGTCGGTGCCACGGGTGCTGGGGCCAGTGCCGAGGGTGCGGACTGCACTGGATGGCATTTCCTGATGTCCTGAACTACACCCTCAGACAACCTTGATGGCGGTCAGTGCCAGCCATTCCCATGCCCTCTGGTGGGAGTCAGCGACGGTGGAGACGAGGGAGACGACTCAATTAAAACTCTCTCTGCCTCGAAGGCCTCCGGGGTGAAGGGTTCCGGGAACTCCCCAGGACGGCTGCCAGGCCCCCTGCGAGGGGATGAGTGTCCACCCGACCGAGATGGCCCGGGTTCGGCGCTGTGTGGTGCCACGTGCCCCACCAAGGAGCGCACAGAGGGCACACGCCTTGGAGGCCTGCCCCTATTTGGCCTCTTCTTTTCCTGCGGCACCGGGGACTGTGACTGGTACCGGGGCTTGTGCGGTGCCGGGGAGGCACGGGAGTGGGCCGGAGCGTCTCGCATCGACACCGGTGCACTCTGGGACACTGGTGCTGGGTCCAGTGCCGGTGCTGGTCTCAAGGCTGCCTCCATGAGAATGATCTTAAGGCATGATTCTCTTTTGCGCTTCGTGCAGGGCTTAAAGGCCTTGCAAATCTTGCAGCTCTCTGACAGATGAGCTTCTCTCAGGCACTTTAAACATGCCGAGTGCGGATCACCACAGGGCATAGGCCGATTGCAGGGATTCAAACCCTGCAAGAAGTACAGTCTGGGCATACCCCACCGCAGGCGCACAGCACATGGTAGTGGCAAAACAAACAACTAAATCAACAGTCTTTTCAACTCAATTTACAACTAACAATGGTGATTAACTGATAACTGATAACAAAGAACTACTAAAGCGTGATTGCTAAAGCAAGAGCTGAGGATTGTTCCAACCACCCTCATGGCGGTAAGAAGGAACTGACTGGGTGAGGGGGCCAGCAGGAGTATATATTGGCTGGTACACAGGTGCCACTCCAGGGGGCTCCTCCTGGCCCGACGGATATTGCAGAGGGAAAAATCTCCGACGACACGTGCACGCTGCGCGCACACACCTCCATGGAATGCACATGAGCAATCACTCGAAGAAGAACAGTATTTATTTAATGGCAGAAAATAAAATTAAAAAATCTTCCTACAAGACTTCTACATATATGGGGAGACTGTGACTTGACCCAGGGAAGTAAGGTACATTTCTGCTCCCTGCCTTATAGTGGAGGGAGGGGGGAGAGTAGCGAGGCTCTGAGGAGCTGCTACTCCCCTTGCATACACAGATGGGCAGGAGTAGTTGGAGCAGGGCAGAGCCCTATCTCCACTTTTCCCGCTCACCTTCTTATAACATACTGAGCAGCCCAGCTCAGCTGGCTCGGAGAGGGGAAAGTAATCTGAAAGGATTGTCATGCTGAGTCAAACTGTCTTCTCTGGGCTGGCACAGGCCTGCACTGCCCTTTATTCCTGGCTCCAAATAAAGTGTCACGCTTGTATTTGATACCTAAAAATACTGTGCTATTAATGCACAGGTGTGCTAAGGCAGAAATGGGTCAGTACCAGGCATCACAGAGCAGAGGACTTGGCTTTTCAGACTATGGTTGCCAGATGGTTTAACCAAAAATACCAACATTTCCCAAAAAAAACAACACTGGGGAAAAAATTCTGTTGAGGAAAAAGAAGGTGGCGACCAAAATTGTTGAGCAAAAAAAAAAAAAAAAAGGAGCCTGAGAGTTATTAAGCAAAAAAATAAAAAAAAATAAAAAAGCCTTTGAGGCTTTTTGCCAGTGGCCATCTTGTTTTCCTGATCCGAGCCAGAAGACAGTTCACCTGCAGAACCAAGTAAGCAGGAGGCCCGGTGGGGGCCCAGGGAGGATTCGGCGGGGGGGGGGGGGTAGGGAGAGGGGGCTGGGCCCAGTTGCTGAGTGTGTGATGGGTTGCCAGGTGTCTGGTATTTTCTGAATTTTTTACTGGACAGGAAGTGAAAATACCAGACTGTCCGGGTCAATACCGGACTCCTAGCAACCCTATTTCAGACTCAAAACACATTTTCTAAAGCAAGAGGAATTTGGTCTTGGTCTTTTGATAAAGCCTTTCTTTAAACAAACTAATATTCAGGAAACCTTTAGTAGACAAGGGCCTATTTTTCTTCTGCTTTTTTATTTTGTATTAAATGTAAAATGAACAGTGAGCCAAAGTATATGCAGAGCCAAAAGTTTATTTCAAGCAGGCTTATCTAAGTATTACAGTGCATTAGTTTGACTGTCCTAATACAACAAGAATTACAGTTCTTATCTCTTTGTAAGAACTTTTAGCCTGTTGACAGTAAACTATTTAAAGGGAATAGTTCCGCTCAAAGATTACATGAAACTCAGAAAAGATTATAAAGAAAACCTAAATAGACCACCAGAAACTGTGCATCAGAATAAAAGCCATTTTGTAACCTGGATGTTTACAACTAGCCACCTAAATATATATGTAATCCCTAATTCAGTAAAACACTTATGCATGACCTTTACTTCAGGAATTTGGCTAAGTCCCATTGATATCAATGGGACTCATTCACATATTCAGAGTCAAGCATGCATTTGGAGTACTCTTTGCTTTACGCAAGTAAGCCTTAGATATCTTAAGTCAGTGGTTCCCAACCTTTTTTATACTGCAGACTGGCAAACCCATTCACAAACTTTTAGTGGATCAGTAACATGTAATTTGCATGATTGCATATTCATTATTCAAATCTGTGCATATTTGCATAAAATCATTAAGATCAGAGTTTGCAGATATCTACAACACTAAAAACAATTCTGTTAAAAGAATCCTTTCCTTTCTTATCTTAAGCCATTAACACCATTTGCATCACTGAAAAATATACAATGTAATATTATTGATAATTGACATGATGATTAATAATAGCGTAAATGAAACATTGTACTCACAGACTTTATTTAATGGGACGTCTGCTGCTGATATTTTTTGCACATTTCTTTGAAGTTTACATCATAATTGGTCAAATTCAGCTTCATGCGCGCGCACACACAAACAATGTAGGCCAGGGTGATCTCTCAGACACTGCAGGCCACAGTGATAACACACACACACTCTCTCTCTCTCTCTCTCAACTGGACTCTGCCTTCCCAGGGCCGCCTCACATGCTGAGGGGCTGGCAGGCAGCAGGGGTCCAGCAGGACTGGGGTAGAACCCTGGTGTCCCTCCCTGCTCTAATAACTAGCCTGCACTCCCCTTCCCTTCTCTCAGAGAACACAGGCATCCGGCAGCCCAAGCAGTTGCTGGAGCTGAAGCCGGCTGCTGTGCGGCAGCTCAGGGAGCCGGGGTGTCCCTCAGCCCCAGTCCCCAGAGCTGCCGCGAACAGTCGGCTTCAGCTGCAGCAGCCACCTGCCATGTGCCTGAGGTCTACTCCAGCCCCAGAGCAGCCGGCATGGGCATGGCCTGGCAGGCTGCCACAGCTCGGCAGCCAACAGTTCGCGCCCCGGCAGCAGTCCGAAGACCAGTGGTTGGGAACCACTGCCCTAAGTGAAACTAATTTCAAAGGTGCTGAGCACCTGCAGCTGCACTAAAATCAACAGGAGCTCAGCACCTCTAAAACTTAGGTCTCATTTATTTAGTTGGCTAAATTTAGATCTGTGCACTTCATTTTAAGTTCCTGGATATCAAAAATGTTAGCCAAAGCTTTTAGAGGGGATAAATGCTTAGATTTTTTTTTCATATGGTAGCAGATTGTACCTGAGTAAGGGATCTTGTTTAAAGAGACGGTACACTGAAAGATGCTAAGGGCTGCCATTGGGGATGGATGGGGAACAAGTTGATCCAATGCCAATCACAGGTCTCTAAAGCCAACAGCTATGCCAAGCACTCTCTTAAAGGCTCATGAGAAGAGGCATATCAAGCGCTGTAAAAACTGGAAGTTTTTACCCAAAGCAGTAGGGTCAGAACTAAGCTGTGTGGGACTAGGGGGTTTTACCAGTTTCAAGTGTTGGGGCAACAGCACCGGGCTGTAAGTTGTGTGTATTGGAGGCAGAGAGCCTATAAAACGGTGGTGGGCAACCTGCGGCCCATCAGGGTTCTACGTGCGAGACATTTTTGTTTACCGTTGCCCATGCACAGGGTTGCCAGATTCTGCTCATTTCTGCCTGCATGGTAATGCTGGTAGATAAAAACTGAAGTGACACACACATGTAAAAGCAAGGGCACATGGCATGAGATGCCTGCTGACTGCACACAACACTGACTGTTGTGATAGCCGAGCGCTCCCGCTGCACACAATCAAAGCACTGCTGCAGTGCAATTGGCACACCCTGCAAATTCTAGGTACGCAAGCACAGTTAGCAAAACTACACTACACCAGGAGACCGTCTTGGTTACAACAATCTTGTGGCCCACAGAGATGAAGGACGGCCACTCATGCGGCCTACTCTCCAGTCTAAGATGCCCATCGGTGCTGTAGAAGGAATTGTGAGTTGGTCTTTAAAGGAAGCAAAGAGAGAGCTTCTTTGGGCACAGAGTATTCTGGAATTGGCAGATCTCTGAGCAGAGTAACTACTTGCTCATGTTTGTTTCTACTATGTTCAGCGAAACAGGCTCTTGAATAGAATTTTTGTAAATATACACGATATCACTAAGATATCTCACCACATCCCTAAAGCGAACAACCCTGCAAGGCCCCAAATACTGGCTAATTGCTCAGGATAAAGGGTCAGAAATAATTAAACAAGCAAACAATAATTAAACATCCCTCTCCCCTCTGGCTTGTAGTTATTCACAGCCTATGCACAGATGTGACAGACAGATAGGCTGCCTCAGAAATGTGATGGGCAGTTGGCAGGGGAGTCACTCAGGTAAGTCTCCCAACCAGAGCCTGCCTCTGGCACTCCAGCCCCTCCCTCCCCCAACCCTCTGCCCCCCACTCCTGCCACACTACCCCACATAACCTAAACCTTCTGCCCCCACCTATCCCCATACCCCCTCCCAGAATCTGCACCTCAATCCTCTGCCCCAGGTCACAACCACCTCCTTCATCCAAACTCCCTCCTAGACCCCACACTCCTTCCTGAACCCTAATCCCTTGCCCCAAGCTCCCTTCCGCATCCAACCTCCATCTCAGACCCCGCACCTCCTCCTCCATTAATATCATAGAAGAGTGCAGCCCTTGACCAATTTTCACAATCTGGGAGTGGCCCCTCATGAAAAATTATTGCCCACCCCTGCTGTAACCACTTCTACCAGATTTGCCCTTGACTTTGGGGCCACTCATTTATTAGCAGGGCTCGACAAATCATGTAATCTACTTGCCCGTGGCGAGTAGATTACAAGCCGGCACAGCTGGCGCCGTGCGATCTGCGCATGTGCAGCGCAATCTGCGCATGCACAGCTCACAGAACTGCGCGGCTGGCGAGCAGGGTTCGCCGCCGCTTGGCGAGCCCTGTTTATTAGGATTGCTCTTTGAGGAGGGTTACTCTTTCAGTACTTTTGTCAATATGCTGCTTGTCTCACTTGTGTTCTCATCACTTTTCCTTTTTGCAAGCTCCCTCCCAATGGAACTATCTTGCAAGACCTAGGTTCCCCAAGGCTGGGTTCTTCCTGCCCTAGAATCAGATGAACACACACAATAACAGACCATGTCTGAGAGTACCAGACTAATCAGCACTCCCAAGCTGACCCCACTCATATGCCATGGGCACCACACTGGAATAGAGAAGTATAACTGAGCATGCTGGATAGATCAGCAATTCCAAGCTGCTACCCTTCTCTGCCAAGGTTCAGCATGTCCCTATCTCCACTATCAATTGTTATAATTACTCTGATAGTAGCCCACTCGATAAGAAAACTCCACAGGATTTTTGGGTGCTGTGGGGGTCTTTAGCTTAGGTACAAGGTGTGTTGCTGCAGAGAGGATGGGGAAACCAAAATGTCCACAAGGGGAGAAGAGAGAGAAGCAATCAGCTTAACCATGAACATTATTTATTTATTTCAAGGTAGTAACCATACAAGGTGAGCCAAACAAACAAAACAGTTATAATATGAAATCTAACATAAATTTGATTACAAAAGTCAGGTTTAGCACACTGTAACTGATCACACATATTAGGGTCAGAAGGCTATACTGAGAGAGAGAGAGAGAGAGAGAGAGAGATCTCACCAGTGTTTCCTCTAATTTTTTTCCCACTGATGTGCAGAATAAATTTTCTTATGTGCATCAAGGCATATGCAGATGTGCACCATCAATAGAAACACATGTTGCCCAGCTATGGGAGGCTCTGCTAATCAGCTGGGAGGCATTTTAATATCTCCTGGGCAGCTGCCCAATCACCCAGTTTACAAGGAACAATGGATCTCACCCTCCATGAAGTTTGAATCAATCAGGTGGTGGTAGTAGTTGAGGGTCCAGAGTACTGGAGTCAGGCAGAGCAGAGACCCCAGCCTGATCAGTCAGGAGATGATAAAGTCTCAGTGGAACTGATGCAGAATTTGGATCTGAGCACCAGAACACTTTGCTGGAGCATTGGTAAGGGTTTTTCTTTATAAATGGAAAGAACAATGGTTCAAGGAAGAACACTAGATTTGTTTATTGGTAAACTGATGATTTAAGGGAATGTACCAAAGTTGTTTTGTTCCAGCTAGAGGATAGGAACTGATCATTCCGGGCAATGGGCGGTGTTCTTTCAAAATTGCTCACAATGCAATTAGGCAGCTTCAGTACTTTGGTTATCAATAGAGGACTTATTACTAAAATTGCTTTGATAACTACTGAGCTGGGTGTGTTTCAGGCTCATTAACATCTGGAGCAGAGATTCCTTCCCTGCGTTCTTGGTCCCAGAGCTCACTGAAGTTCTTTCCTTGGAATCTCTATTCTCCATTCTGTATGCTAAAGGAGATACCTCCCAGTTTCCATCTTTGATGCAAATGAGGATAGGGGAGTTTCCTTAATCCTGGCCTCCTTGCCTGGAGGGGTTTAGATGTGTCTTCCACTGCCTTTTCATTGCTTTTAAAAAGTCTTTCTACTGATTGAATTTGGTTCCAAAAGAGGCTGGGGGAAGGGTGTTTTTCATGATTCGGACCGGCTGAATTCTGAGCCTTGGTTCCCCAAGAACACAGAACTCAGGGGTAACACCACCAGATCCAATCATGACAGCATGATCTAGGGAACTAGAACCTGGAAGCCAGGACATGTGATTCTGTTCCTGGTTCTGCCACTGGCCTGCTGGACAAGCCACTTTACACCTTTGCTTCTGTTTCCCTCCCATTCTGCTGTGTATTTAAATAAGATCACAAACTCTCTGGCTGTGTCTACATTGGCACCCTTTTTCGGAAAAGGGATGCTAATGAGACCAGTCGCAATTGCAAATCCGCGGGGGATTTAAATATCCCCCGCGGTATTTGCATTTACATGGCTGCCGCTTTTTTCCGGCTCGGGGCTTTGCCGGCAAAAAGCGCCAGTCTAGACGGGGATCTTGCGGAAAATAAACCCTTTTCCGCAAGATCTCTTATGCCTACTTGAAAGGCATAAGACTGGTCTCATTAGCATCCCTTTTCCGAAAAAGGGTGCCAATGTAGACACAGCCTCTCTGTCATAGTCTGGAGAGCGCCTAGCATAAGTGTGGGCAATAAGAGGCCCACGGGACAGATGCGGTTCACCAGGGTTAACCCCTGGCAGGCCACCAGACACTTCATTCACCTGTATGTCCACAGGTCTGGATGCTCACAGCTCCCGTTGGCCGTGGTTTGCTGTTCCTGGCCACCATGGGCAGCGGGTTTAAAAGGCAAGTAGAGACAAAGCCTCCCTGAGTATTAATGCTCAACCCCACCCCTCATCCTATCCCTATTCTGACCATTCCTGAAGGCTCCCACACCAGGTTGTTACAGCCCACAGCCTAGTGACTCCCCCTCTCGCCTTGGATCTTACTAGATCTATTAGCATAACATTGAACCTGTGAAAGAGCCATTAAGTAGTAATGAAACCATTTCACAGGCATGTGCCTACCCTGAATTTACTGACAAAACCAGTTGTGCATGACTATGACTACAGGACCTTAGTTGAAATATTTAAAGCAAATTTTAATTAGTTTGTTGCTGAAACACATCTTTAAAAAATCCACGCATTGATATTTAGATGCACAATCTGAGTATTCAGCTTTAGCCTAAAATGCTTGGTTCTTCAAACAGAATTTTTTTAAAAAATTGTTAAAAAGACCACAAAATTCACAATTTGTTTTTAGTACAAACATTTGCTTCAAGAGCCTTCCTGTCCTTTCTATCATCCCTACTCTCCTTTCACCCGCTCTTGAAGAGAAACCTTAAAGAGAAACAATCCTTTTCTTCCAGAGAGCTGGATAAATGAGTTTCCCTTTTACTTCTATTTCATGAATTAGTTTTAAGAGAACCCTCCAACAAAATCAGTAAGATATAAAATCCTTTGATATGCCTAAAATCTTTGGAAACATATTTTAAGATAAATATATAGTGACATTTCATAAATATGTGGTTATGAAAATCACACAAAATAAATTAGTGTTCTTTTTCTAAAAGCAATAAACTTTATTATGAACACACTAAATAGATTAGTTTAAAATAATATCGTTTCAGTAGTAATCTGGAATTATTGCTTTATGAAGGCTTACGAGTATGTTTAAAATATAAAATCATCTTAGAAATACTGATGAAGAAAATGTAAAAAGAGAAAAGCTGCATCATGTAGTCCATAAAACATTTAATATTGTATTCAGCGGGATAACTGACTTGTCCTTTTAACAAAGTTTATGCAAATAAATCTCCGACAAACTTCAGGGTATATCAAAAAAAACTTTGACTGATATATTTTATTCCCAAATGTAGTGCTTTTAATTAAGTACCTTCTGCACGTCCAGTCTGAACAATCTGGCACACAGTGGAAAACAAGCTCTGTTTTCTTTAGAAAGAAATATAGAAGAGTGTGTGTGGGGGGGGGGGAGTTGTTTGAATGTCATTTGCTACATTTGGGTTCAGGGATTTGACTGGATTAGGTGAACAGAGAGAAGCGGGAAACAGCCAGGAAGGGGTAGGATAGTGGGATGGGGCAAGACCTGGGTGGAGAAGGGGGGCGGGGGGAAGTGTGGGGCAACAGGCTGGGGAGCTTGCCTCCCCCAAGCAGCAGCTTTACCTACTGCCCATGCTGACCCCTGGGAGCTGGGGAAGCAGTCAGTTGTAATTCACTAAATATTTCAAAATTTATTACTAACCTAACAGTGTATGCGCCAGGGACGTGTTTCCAAAGCCTGCCTTATCATCTCTTTACATTCATTCCCATTTTGAATTAGAGCAAAGCCTGAGGCTCAAGAATGGAGAATGAGCCATGAGGCTGAAGGAGAAAATGCAGTGCTCTTACTTGAAAAAGGAAGGTATCTCTGAAGTCGTGCCAGAAAAAAACCCTGCAAAAACCTGAGGTGCTCTGCACAGCATAGCTTGTTGACAGGACTTTTGAATGTCCACTAGCACATATACCAGATGCTACTGCTTGCTCTCTCTTGTCTGACAGGATAGAAATCGGAGCTGAATACACTATGGATAATAATAATTAATTAATAACAACAAATGAGAGAGAACAGGGGACTTAAACCTATGGAGCCAATTGGAAGAGTCAGTAGAGAAGTGGGGAACAGCAGCTCTGGGGCTCGCTTGCCTCTTCTCTGTGATCTGGAGAAGGGCCACTGCAATAAAGCTATGCTAATCATGAGCACACAGGAACAGTGAGCAGGGCTTAAAGAGGGTAAAGAACTTCTGTCCACAAGTTTGGCTTCCCCATTAACCCTCAAGGCAACAACCAAGTGAGGAGTATGAACTCAAACTCCCAGCCTCTCAGAAGACGCAGGGGCCAGAGTAGCTGTCCAGAGAAGCAGGCCAGTGAGTTTCCCTTTCCTGTGCACCTAGGTAAGGAGCAGTGTTGGAGAGCCAGGAAAACTTTTGCTTCTGAACAAGATTTCAAGGAAACTACTCACAATTCATCAGAGCATTTACGCACAAGCCTAATTTTAAGCACCCAAGTAGTCTTATTGACTTCAATGCAACAGCTCCGTTAATCATGTACCTGATTTAAAGCCTATGACATCAACATGACTCTTTCCCTTCACTTCAATGGCCTTGGGATCAGGTCCTAAAGGAGGTAAAGCAAGTGGAATTGGCAGGCTCTTCAAAGCCCCATTCTTGAGCCCTTGCCCTTGTAATTTGGCCCTTAATCATTATCCTTTTATCTACCATCAGATTGTCAATGGATTTTTCTTTAGATAAGAGGAAAAAAAATTCTGGATCTTATGGAAATATTTCTACCTAAGCATTAACAGAGCAAATTTTCCCTCCAACAGGTAACAGCATCTGAGATTTAACAGAGCCAGACTCCCCTTCAGCATTTAGCAGTGTTTTCTTACATATCACAAAATCACAGCAAACTAATATCTTATTTACCAGTTGGGCATTAGATGAGCTTTTTGAAACGTTACCTATATCTCAGAAATTAAAAAATGATTGCAGCAAAAATGACTTTTTAAAAATAATACACCTGAATTAGCAGGAAAAATATCTGACCAGAGGCTGGGAGGAACAATGCAATGACACATTTGGTCATTTTAACTTCCCGTACCTTGCCCATTGCAAGTACATCTAACCACTTCTTGTATACTAGGAAGCACCAGAACCTTGGCTGGTTCTGCTACTCAATCACATAAACCACTCTCTTTCTGTAGCATCACCAACCCCTTGTAATTCTGTTCAGTGAATACACATATGCAAACAAATGCCTGGGCAAAACTCTATGGTGCCCTGCAGTAGGCTCTGAAAAGAAAGAAACTATTTCTAGCATATCTGAAAAAATTGAAAATTATCCCCAAGTAGTATCATAACTTTATAAAAAATATTATACTTTCTGCAAATGCAATTGGTCAAGTTTAGCCCTTAATTACTTACACCCTTGCTATGACCAAATTTGACTTGATATCATGCGACTGTTACATTTTGTGTGTGTGTATATGTATAGATAGATATATCTCCATATTTACAGGATGCTTTTCATAATGGAACATTTTAATAAACGAATTACACAATATTAACAATTAGCATGAAATGTTTGTTTTAAAAATTTTATCTGCCATCTGTACTGATTGATTTAATATCTAATTTAATTGAATATCTAATGCTGTGCTGTCCTTTGCCTTACAACGGCTGTATTGCTGCACTGAAGCATAAACACTATGTTCCATTTTTAGAAAGTATTTGCCTGGAAGAAGATTTGATTCTAACACAAACTGAGGGCACACGTTGGCCTATGACACAGAATTGGAACACAGAGATATCTGTAACATTTCAGTACTGGGATCTCACCGTTCCCTGCTTGCTTCACTGGAGTTACCAAATGGCTGTGGGGACATGGCAACTAGGGATGTTAAAAATTGTTTTACTATAACTGTATAATTGCTAAAAATCTTAGCGGTTACACGCACTGTAGGCTCTGCAGTGTAAAGCTTAGCTTTATACTTAGGGGCGGCCAGAGAGGCTAGGCAGACTAGGCAGTCGCCTAGGGTGCCGCCGGCCCGGGCACCCGATGATGACGTCACGGCCACTGACAGCCATGCAGGCGGGGGCACCGATCGCGCCTTCCGCCTGGGGCGCCAGCTGCCGCAGCCGGCCTCGAGCCACTCCTGTTTATAGTCTACACACCAAAGCCTCCGTAGAAGCAGGGCCGCCAGTGCTTGTCTGCCTGGCTCCTGAGGAGGAAGCTTTAACTGATACTATTAACCAATAAGCATCAGTGTATTGGTTAAACTCTAGCATCCCTAATAGCAAACTCCTGGAGCCAGCAGATGTGAATTCTAGATGTGCAGCTCCTTATAGCTATTGCAAAAGCATTCACAGAGCAGTGCAGTTTACTCAAGCACTACATAGCCATGGGAGGTATCCACCAAAAGTCTTAGTGCCATATACATCTGAGCACACCACCAGTGTGAATGTAGAACCAGGGCTGTTAAATTTCATTTAATCAGCTACTGAGTAGTCGATGGAATTACCATTAGCTACTCAATTAGTCAATAAGAGGGAAAACTGCAGAGCTGCAGTGGGGTTAGCTCCCAGCCTTGGGAGCGAATCCTGCTGTGGCTCTGCCTTTTAAAGCAGAGGTGCAGCATCTGGGAGCCAGAACAGCTGTTTCTCGGCTCGTGCCCGGTCCCCCACTGCACCTCTGCCTCACCTGCCCCCACCTGTGGAAATGGTGCTGGGGGAACCAACTTTTAAGCTGGCTCCCCCCCAGCACTGGCTCCTGCTTCCCCTTAGTGCCTCTATGGGAGGGAAGTGACTAGACTAGACTATGCGATAAGCATATGCTTATTGGATAGTCGACTACTCGACTAGTCACTTACATCCCTATGTAGAACACTATACCAGCCCCTCTCCAGCATATGATTGATATTGTAGTCCCTCTCCCTCATGATAAGCTAATACGAGGGATGTTACTCAAGGGTAGATCACACAAACTCATTCTATAACACAGGTGTGCTCTGAGTTTACAAGAAGGTAATGCAATGTCTCCTTTTGCCAATAATCACTATTTTAGAACTGCACTGAAGAAAAAAAAAGACACTACAAGTTATAGGGAAAATCCCAAAACTAATGCTTGGAGTACAAGACAAGGAGTCAGGAAACATGGGTTCTGCTCATGACTTACCAACAGATTCACTGTAACACACAGGGCAAATCATCTAACATCTTTACAGTGAGAAGTTAAATTGATAACTTCAGCTTCTCCGTTTATAAAGACCTTGAATAGTCCAGTAAAGGGTAGTTCTAATCAACCTCTCATAAAGAGCTTGGAGATGCTCAAACGGAACATGTTACCTAAGGACAAAGTACTATTACTCCATCACCATTATGCAGATACATCTCTGTATTAATCATAAATCTCTGTATTAAACATTTTCATGAGTGTGAATCATCTTCATATAATCTCTGTATTAAGTTTTTAACTTTGTATTGTTTTGTATTAAGTCTTGGTAGAACAGTTCCTAAAAATAAGTAAGGTAAAGAGAACGTCTTTGTACCAGAACAGATCTCCCCCTTTTGCTTAATTGATTGCCCTGTTGAGTGAATGAGGTGTGAATGGAAAAGGCAAGCACCTCCAGACAGCTGCAAAGGTTGGAGAGGGGATGGAAGCCAGATCCAAGAACAATGAGACCTGTTAAGTGGGCTCATTGAAAGAAGATTGGACATATGGACAGCCTTGGGAGTCAGCAGCAAGTGCCTGCTTTTGGAAGCACCCTCTTTGGAGATCAATGCGGCTGCATTGAGACAACACACAGAAGAAGGAACCACAGACAACTAACTATGCATATGGCGACTCTCACAGATTTTGCATGTGCATAAGATGACAGATTTGCATGAGAGGGGAGCTACTATAAATCAAAGGTATCTTGCAGGACGACGCTGGGTTTTTCCGTCTTGTCGCCCGCGGAGCACTGATCCGGATTGGCAGAAGCCCAGCTCCACTCCTCCCCCATCTAACTCACCTGGCCAGTGCTGTTAGGGGGAGCAATTATTGGTAACAACAAGATGGAGAGAGAGAGAGAGAGAGAGAGTGTGTGTGTGTGTGTGTGTGTGTGTGTGATCGTATGCATATAAGCAGGGCTCAACAATTAGTGTAATCTACTCGCCCATGGTGAGTAGATTACAAGCTGGCACAGCCGCGCAGCGCGGTCAGCGCATGCGCAGCGTGCCCAAACGCGCGGCTGGCGAGCCCTGCATATAAGTATTGATGGCTCTAGAGCAGGGTTTCCCATCCTATGGGTCTCCATTACATTTCAAAAGGGTCGCTAAGTGTCTCCCTAGGTGGCTCTGCCCACACTCCTCCCCATTTTTGAATTGCCTTGGGTCACCAAGTCTTCCTGAATTGTCAAAATAGGTCCCCATCTGGAAAAGGTTGGGAACCACTGCTCTAGAGTCTATGTATTACCAATAAATGTGGCGTTTTGCCCTCTCGCCCTGAAAAAAATCCCATGCAGTACTTTAAATACAACAATCAGAACTGGCTTCTGACCTTAGTAGTGGTTAAAACTAGACATTTCAGATGGTGATGTAACTCTGCTCCCCAAATGCCATCACTTGGTAATATTATATACCACTCTAACTGGTCATCTTATGTCCCAAGCAAGAGGAAACAGTATATAAAAGCAGCTGCTTCAGGTAGATGGGTTCCTGGAGTTAATGCTCATTTCATACAACCAAAATTCATTTCCTTTATGCAACTTTTCACTTAAAGGAAAATTTACAGCTGAACAGCCAAAATTTATCATGAGGACTAACATAAGCCATTAAAGTGGAATTATCAAGTAAGATACTAACATCAGTAGAGGACATCCTTTTTAAACCAGAGAAGAGAAAACCAATCTCTCCAACATAATACAGTACAGGGCCCTAGAGAGCAATAACAAAGTAAGGTATTTCATGATCAAGTGGGTAAATGAGTTACAGATGCTAATAAATGCTGCTAAATTGAGACCAAAGGAGAGACACTAAAATCTTCAAATAGAGGCTAATATCTGAAGACTTGTCTAATTTATTTAAATCTGTTAGACTCTTAGTATGAGATGGTCAACAAGATATATACAAACCCCACCCCAAATACATAGCAATGTTACGTAACTTCCTCTGACTCATGTTCTGGGAGTGTTTGAAAATTGACCTATTTGGTTTAAGAACACACAAAATAAATAAGTGCAAAGTGCTTTATTCTTCTAAGACTTTTCATGGGTTTGAATCATTGCTGCATTAGTCCAGTTTTATTCCAATTAAGTTCTACTAGTTACTTCATGATTTTAGTACACTGCTTGAAAATATAAAGTACTACATAGTTTAATTATTTCTAAACCTGGCTGGGGAGGGGAGAAATGAATGAGACATTCCCTACCACTTTTTCTTTGTAAAGTAAAAATTTAAAAAAGTTTATTCAGTTCTACAGACAACTGACTTCACAAGGAAGAAGAGTTGCACACAGAAAAATGATTCTTTAAAGAAAAAACTGAACATTTTCTAAAAATGTGTACCAAATCAAACACCTGATGGGTCAGATCCTAACCTCAGACAGACACATATAAGTTCTACTGACTTCACAGAAAATAGCACACACCCATGCACCCACCTTAGAATTATATGCAATTATATACAATGGAATAATGCAGTGATGCATCAGGCCCAACATTTAGAGGCTATTTTGCAAAAGGAGATGTTATACTAGGGAACTATTTACTACTTTCTGCATATATTCTTACTGTAGCAAATCCTAATGCTCGGAGTAATAACATCCAACTTGCCTTGCACCTCACTTTCATTTGTTTTCTCATAAGCCAAATCCCAACATGTGTTTTCTGGGCTGTTTATTTACGCTCACACACATTTAGGAACTACCAGCCAGATAAACCACACAGCTCTGTACCTCAAACCACGATGCATACATCTTCTAATCTCTACTATATTAGCTTCCAGAAAGTGGTAAAATACAGACTTCCTCTGCAGAGAGATGAGTGGCACCTGGATGAAAAGCACAAACCATTCAGCTCACCAAAACAGGACTATCAAGAGTTATTTGATTTGGGGATCCATACAATAAGCATATTAAAACACAGAGCTAAGACTCCTAGAATAAGCAATAGTTACATGTGTCTGACAAGACCTGCAAGAACAAAAATCAAAATGTGCAGAAAATTTTACTGGCAACTTCTCCACATGAACCATAAACACCTGCACTTCTTCTGTAGTGAGTCTTTAGTTGCTTTACACTTAATCAGCCAGTGGAACAAATTATTGTTTGGAGCTACTGTGATATAATGGTTACTCTTTAACAACCATTTATGAGAGTGAGTACTGGGGAACATATACAGAGAATATTATATTGCTTAATTATACAAGTTCATGAAAGAGTCTTTAAAATTCATAATCTGCCTTCTCCCCTCTCAAACCTCCTTTCACATAGTGCCTGTATCACTAACCACATTATGTGGATATTGTAATTATGCCAAATGCAAAAATTATCCAAGGAAATTAAGAGCTAAGTTATATTTAAATATAAAATTCAAATATGATAAAGTATAGAAACAAATAGGTGACTGAACAGGTGATACACAAACAACATTAACTCTACCCTTGGTGTAATCATGAAGGTAACCAAAAAGTACCACCACCCTAATGTGATTTTAAAAGTAACTTTAATCTAATCTGGAACCACAAACACTCAAATGACTTAATCATAATCACAGTCACTGCATGGTATCACCACCTGGCAGAGCTGGAGACTGTATCTGTTCTGCTGCAATGATTTTGAACTTGTATAAACTCATTTCCTGCATGTACATCAACATCAGAAACATTTTCTGCAATGAATTGTACAAGCACCATTTCATTGATCCGTTTCCTGTGTTTTCTCTCTTTAGAGTATAAACTAGAAGTGAGATAGAGAAGACATAAAAAAAAGCTGAACATAGCTTGTTATCATTTTGAAAAGTACAAAAGAAGATTAGTTTGAAAAGTGATATTCATGCTGGTGAAAAGTGCTGGGCTGACAGCCTTGCAGACTGAAATCCTTTGTACATAAAATGGACACAGTACAGGTAGCAGCAATATAAGCAATGCTCCCACTGATCTGCCTCATCCCTAACTTGATTAATGGTTTCAGAGGTAGCAGTGCTAGTGTGTTTCAGCAAAAACAACAAGGAGTCTGGTTGCACCTCAAAGATTAACAATTTTATTACGGTATAAGCTTTAGTCTTTAAGGTGTCACCAGACTCCTTGTTGTTTTTGATAAATAAGAATTGTATCAGTTGTAAATGCAAGACTGATACTTCAAGAAGCCTGGTACTTTGAATAAAATAAGGGTTAGCTCTCAGAGGGTATGTCTACTCTTGGAAACTATTTTGAAATAACTAAAATTGATTTAATAACTCCAGAAATAACAAAATGGAAATAGCGTGTCCCCATTATGGGGGAGTCTCAAAATTAGTCCGAGGCAGGTTCCGTTATTGTGGACACGCTACCTCAACTTAGAGCCCCAGGAAGCAGTGGGGAGTAATTATTTTGAATTACTCTAGGGAGTATTTATTTTGAAATAGCAGCAGCAGTGTGTCCACACTAACATTATTTCAAAATAACAATTTTGGGAAAAATGTTATTCCCCAAGGAAAGCAGGAGTACAGATTTTGAAATAACCACCCCTTATTTTGAAATAACGGGCTTGGTAGTGTGGCTGGCTCCACTTATTACTTCAAAATAAGGGGGATTATTTCAAAGTAACTCCCTACTGTAGACCAGGGCTGACTGCTGGAGAAATATAAAAGGTATTTTAGCAATAATTCATGTGCTGGAGATGCAGAATCTAGTCTCCTGACTTCAGAGTAGGCAATGAGAGTGGAGAGCAATTAAAAGCTTTTGGCACTTAGCAACCCAAGAACCCATAAGAAACACTTCCTGCCAGTTTGCAATGGGATGATCCTGCATTCATTTGTCAGATAAAAGTCCCACAGAAGTTCAAAGGAGTTCAACCTGTCTAAAGACTGCAGTGCAAGTTGGGTTCTAAGAAGAAATGCTATCTCAGGAGGCAGAATTTGGCATTCAAGAATGGGCATTACACATTTTACACAATACGCTTTACTTAATGCCATGGAACTATACCCTCTTTTGTGTAGTTCCATTCCTAACAGGTTATTGGTGCATAAACAGCAACTTTCTCCAGTGTAATCAGTCCCCCATTGAGTTTAATTCCCTTAGCAATATCATTATCTCTTCTTTCTGAAGTCACAGCTTTGCAATTTGCTTCCACTGAAATGCTTGTGAAGTGCACTGGATTGGTTTGTGGGTTTATTTTTCCCCACTATTTTCCCTCCTGTCCCCCATTCATACAGGGTTTTAAATTTGGTTGTTATGTTCAAAGCAAGCATAAATTATTATTTTAGCAGGATCCCTAGGCAGCCCTCTTGAACACAGAGACAATTAAGCTTACTTCAAGTAACAGAGCCATAAAGCAGAAATGGATTTACAAAAAAGACCTTATCCTGAGCAGACTGTTATTTGTTAGGGTTTCTCCGTCCCTCCTGCTAGCATTCTCTTGCCTCAGAGAGACTCTCACTCACAATTCTCCACTCTGGCTGAGAGGCAGCAATGGAGGCGAACAGAAGGAGAGTGCCTCCCAGTACTGTAAGCCTGCTGGGGGCCTGTCTGACTGACACTGTGATTAGCGCAGCTGCAGGGCTGCTTTAATCTATGCTCAGTCTGCCCTTGGCCCAGAAATGGTCAGAACACATTAGCACTCTGGTCCCATCTTCCCTCCCTTTGGCATATGATGGAGGTTCCCAGTGGGAGAGGAACAAGCAGAGAGGGCAGCTCTGACAGCAGGATTCTTTTTGTGTTTGTTACTGTTTAGTTTTTTTTACACAGGGGAGAGCCCTGGCTTTAAGGCTTCTTTATGACCCTCTCAAGTATAAAGGTATCAAAGGACAACTGAGTGGAACTAATGGAACCTACCTATACTGTCTACCAAGGAGAGTCAACAGAACAGCTCAACACTTCCATACAAACTTGACAATGGGTTAGGTATGATATATGTATGTTTGGAATAGGTCAGTTAACATTATCTACTATATATTTCAGAGAGTTTGCTTGTCTGTCCGTCTGTAAATCTGTTCAAGAACACCTCCTAAATAGTAAGAGCTAAGACCACCCAATTTGCTATACAGCTTCCTCATATCGTAACTTAAAGTAAGGTCAGGGTTTGGTTGTGACAGGACAATGGGATTTGCCTGGAATCTTGGCAGCATGTGGCCAAACCTTGCTGTCCCTGAAGTCAGTGTGCAAAACCCTCATGAATATCAAATCAGGCCAGTACTGGAATAAGGCTTATCAAGAAGCATGATAACCTTTGGTAGCATTTATTTTTCATTTCTGAGCTAAGTCTGCACAGCTAATAGGAAATAACTTAAGCACAAAACAGAAGTGTGCACTGGGCTGACGCATCCAGCAAAAAATCAGGAAGAGCAGGCTGATTACCAGGGATATCACTACAATTTCATCCCAAATACCACAGTAGTCATCAGTAACAGGCAAGGAAATGCTGAAAAAGCACATGACAGTTCAACTGGATTTACTTTAAACCCCTATTTTTTAAGCAGTTGCAAAAGTCTGGTGGGACTTTTTAAAGGACATGCATGTAAAGTAAGAAGAGAGAGAAATGTGTAAATGTGAAAAAGGAAGAAAGGCAAAACTTGTTAAGACAAGACAATGAGGATAAGTAGGAACAAGGAGGAGAGAAGGAAGGAGTAAAGGCAAAAATAGCACAGAAGATTAATGGGAGGGTTTCTGGGGAGCCCCTGCTGAGCTCCCAATTTTCAAGCAGAAATACTAAGTTGACATCTGTGCACATACACTGCTTAAAATCACTAACATGTTTTGTGGGGAGGAAGAGAAGAGCAAGAATTTAATTGCTTTAAGTTCTAAACAGAAGAGAAAAAGATGAGCACTGTTTCATATCAGCTTCTGACAGCTCACCAGCATTAATCAATATGGTCTGGCTTTTAAGCAGCAACAGCTGAATTGCTAGGTTTTTGGAGTGGCTGCTTGGACTCTTGACTCCACAATTTTAGAGCAGACTGCAAAGGGTTTATATTTGTAACACTGCCACAGCTGAATAAACAGGAATAATAAATGTATAACAAAGAGTGTTATAGAGTCTTTGTTGAGAGGAACTTTCAGGTTAGAACCAATCCTGGATGATATAGTGTTTTATGAAACAAAAAACAGGACTATGTAGCACTTTAAAGACTAACAAGATGGTTTATTAGGTGATGAGCTTTCGTGGGCCAGACCCACTTCCTCAGATCAAATTGTGGAGGAAAATTGGCACGACCATATATACCAAAGGATACCATCAACAAAATGAACACAAATGAAAAGGACAAATCAAATTTCAGAACAGAAGGGGGATGAGGGGGAAAGTAAATGTCTGTGAGCAAATGATATTAGAGGTGATAATTGGGAAGCTATCTTTGTAATGGGTAAGGTAATTAGCATCCTTGTTAAGACCTAGGGCTACGTCTAGACTGGCATGATTTTCCGCAAATGCTTTTAACGGAAAAGTTTTTCCGTTAAAAGCATTCTTGAAAGAGCGTCTAGATTGGCACGGACGCTTTTGCACAAAAGCACTTTTTGAAAAGCGTCCGTGCCAATCTAGAGCTAGAAAGCCCCGATCGCCATTTTAGCCATCAGGGCTTTTTTGCGCAAAACAATTCTGGGTTGTCTACACTGGCTGTCTGCTATGTACATTGGACAAACGTCTCAGACACTTTGCCAAAGAATCAATGCACACAAAACAGATATTAGACAGGATCACAAAGAAAAAACAGTTTCTTGCCATTTCAACCAGAAAGGGCATTGTCTCAACGACCTGATTACCTGCATCCTGCTTCAAAGACCTTTTAACACCAGACTTGAAAGAGAATCCTCTGAACTGTCATTCATGCTTAAATTTGACACTTTTTGATCTGAGGAAGTGGGTCTGGCCCATGAAAGCTCATCACCTAATAAACCATCTTTGTTAGTCTTTAAAAGCGCTACATAGTCCTGTTTTTTGTTTCAGCTAGACCAGACTAACACAGCTACATATCTATTACTATAGTGTTTTATATGTGGGAATGGCAGTATGTTGTAAGGGTTAAAAAATGTCACTTATCTGTGTATCTTATTTAATTTAAAGATTACTACCCAGCAACTTTTTAGCAGGCACCTGGTGCAGTAAGATTAGGTTAGTGCTCATGCAATCCTTTGGAGGCCACCAAATAAATTATGCACTTCCAGATAGTCTGTTCTGAGCCAAATCTGTGAGAGGATGCCTCAGAAGGATATGGGTCAGCTCACACCATCCGGACAACATGGTTTAGGCCTCCTGTGGGAAGTCTTTTCCTTCCTGCTTTCACTGGGAGAAAGATGAAAATGAGTCTTGCTGGGAAGTCGGTAGGCATTAGTGAGAGTTGGCAAATGAATATTTGAGAGAATTGTACCCATTTAATTAGGATGCATATCACTTCATTTAACATTTTCAATTATTCAGAGAGTTGAATGGTGTCCAACTTCTTTTCAGTCTTAATAGTAAGGAGCCTATGTTTCAATCAACATACTGACCATTGAAGCATTATATAGCCTCAACTTTATCTCTCTGCTTATCAAGGCATTCAGATTGTGAAAGACATTCTTGATGAAGCATGTGATTACTGACTGCTTTTTTCATTCTGAACCTTAAGTTCTTTGTTGATGTTACCTGTGTTATTGATAACAGAACCAAGGCAGCTGAAATCACAGATAATCTCAACTGGTTGATTGCCCATTAAGATGCCAGAGCCTGCAGCTTGTTTGAAATTGCCACATGGAAACATTTTGGTTTTACAGCAATTAACTTTCAGGCTGACTTTTGCCACAGAGGATCCCAGAGTTTGAGTCAACAACTAGCAATATGTCTCTAGCAAAATCAATGTCAGTGAGGTTATCATTATCACTGGGAATACTAAAATGCATTTACTTAGGGTCTGTTCAAGCACATAATCTATGACAGCACAGAAGCATTGGGGCAGCAGCATATCTTTGTTGAATGCCCAACTTAATTTGGGAAAGGCAACTCTTTTCCCATTTATAAAAAGCAGTTTAAGGAGTCATCTTATACAAAAGAAAGAAAATTCTGCAGAGCTTGGCAGGAATGCCTGAGTTTCATCTAAAGCAATTCCCTGTTAACTGAGTCAAATGCAGACTTAATATCCATGTAGTTTTCTCTTGCTATTTATGATGTCAGTGGCTTAGGCCAACAAAGGAGAAGCAAAACATTTTCCCTGGGAGAGACAGAAGAGTAATGCTACAATAGTTACTACAGTCTCATTTGCTGCCTTTACATTTCCAAAGTGGTAAAACAATGCTTTTTTGCCATTTGGATAAGATCCACTCTGTTCTGCAGATGATGCTGAGCAGCATCACAGTCCCAAAAAACCAGCCGGTCCAACACTTTCTAAGAGTTTTGCAGGAATTCTACAGATTCCAGCCACCCTTATTTCTTTTAGTCTTCTTTGCAATTCTGTGGCTGTCATCAGTGGCGAATATGACAGGATCATTTTGTGCAGAATAGGTCAACTATCAGTGGCCTTACTGTCAAGGTTCAAAGAAATTGGGGGTGCATTTAGCAACTAGCTGAAACATCCACTCCAACATGCCATTTACTCCATTTCTATATCATTTTGCTGAACTGAAATGGAGTAGGTCATTCACTTGGTGTGTTCTTTCCTGTCAGTGAGGTCACACAAGTGTTTATAAAAGGAGACAAATCATTCCTGGCAGAAACTTTCTCAAGTGCGAAGAAGGCTCTAGCCTTCATAAAATCCTTTATTGCTTTGTCATGAATGCCATCTAGCTTACAATACATGCTCTGGGATGGCTAATATTAAAAGAGATTCAGAACTTCTTGGCTCTTTTATTGGGACCAATGATAGGTATAGTGGTATTGATTATCTGGAATTAAATCCATCCAGACTATTATGTCAACACAGTTACCTTTATCAATAACATTTATAATCTCATCAAAAAAATCCATAAAGTTAGGATTTATACATCCATGATGATTTGTACTAATTACATGACACTCATTTAGTTATTCATTGAGTCTTGTATCAGCCACTCCATTATTTTGCCTGGGATAGAGATCAGGTTGACAGACCTGTAACCTGAGTCATCCCTATTTACCCTTTTTTAAAAATTGGCATGACATAATCTTTCTTCCAGTCTTCTGGAACTTCCCCAGTACTCCCAAGACTTATTGAAAATCAAAATTAATGGTCCAGCGAGCAACTTAGCCAAATCCTCAGATTTCTAAAAAACAGTTATGCAACATCTCATAACTAGTATTTCCCCCCCCCCAAGATGTGTTGTTCATGACCATTCAAAACAGGTGTGCATGTGCTGTGTGCACAAAAGCTGAAGTTTTTTCCCCTAGGAGTATTCATAAGTGCTACCTGGATGCCCCTTAGAGTCACACATTTATGTGACTTGATACAGGGCCCTGCCCACCTGCCACCCCAGGTCTTTCTTGCCAGCCATTCTGATGGAAGGATAGGCAGGTGGGTATTGTAATAGACATGAACAACTTTTGACAAAGAACTACAGTTACAAGAAGGTGAGTAACCATTTTTTATTCCAGTGTTTGTTCATGTCAATTCCAATCAGGTGACTCCCAAGCCCAAGTTCAGGAGGTGGGATCAGAGTTGACTACTGATTGGAGTACTGCTTTACCAAACGCTGCATTGTCTCTGGCCTGCTTGGTAATTGCATAGTGTACAGCAGCGGTCACCAACCAGTAGATCGGGATCTACTTGTAGATTTTGGAGCCTCTGACAGGTGATCCTGACTGGTTTAGCCAAGAGGCTATCAAGTGCCGGTACTTTAGTTGTCCCTCCCTCCACTGCTGCGCACCTCCTGCCCTTTGCCTGGGAGCTTCCCCCCAGGAGCCTCTTGCTTGTGGTACAGAGCAGGGAAGGGAGAAGAGGGGTGCTGATGTCAGGGTGCCCCTTCTTCCACCCTATGTTCTATCTCCACAGAATAGGGAGAGGGGGACAACAGGGCCTGGGATGGAGGGAGTTTGCTGGCTGCTTTTGAGAGTGGTGCAGGGCCAGGGCAAGGGTGAGCCTGCCTTAGCCCCCTGCACCACCACCCAGAAGCCACCTGTGGTAAACCGTGTCCAGCTGGAGCCAGCTCCAAACCCCTGCCCCAGTCATGTACCCAACTCTACACCCCAAGCCCCTGCCCTAGCCCTGAGCCCCCCCAGACCCAAACTCCCTTACAGAGCCTGCACCCTGAACCTCCTCCTGCACCCCAACTCCCTGCCCCAGGCTCAGCTCAGAGCCCCCTCACACTCCAAATCCCTTAGCCCAAGACAGGAGCCTGTGACCCAACCCTCTGCCCTTCCTGGTGAAAGGGAGGGAGAATGGGAGGACGGAGTGAGCAGGGGCAGGGTCTTGGAGAAGGGGCACGAAGGAGGCGGGGCAAGGGTATTTGGGTTTGAGGTAGATCCTGGATTGCACTTAAATTCAAAAAGTGATCTCATGCTTAAAAAGGTTGGAGACCCTTGGTGTACAGTGTCTGAAATTATATATGGAGGACCTCGTTACCGTTCTGCATATTTCCTGGTGAAGAATACTGATACTACTGACACTAACCTGGATCTCAATGCCTGATTCTGACCCTTGGCCTGATAGTAAGCCCAAGGAACCCAATGGCCACTGAGCTGGTGGACTGGCATTGAGGTCACTATGGCACCAGAGGAGGAGGCTGACAATGTCACCTACATCTAGATCTCCTGCTACTGGGTCCATCTGAGTGGTAGGACTCTGCCTCACACTCTGAGGTCTTAGAACAAGACCATGGAAGAGTGGTACTGGGTGGTGCCTATGCGCAGTGCCAAATTCCTGGAGATAGGTGCTGTTTGGAATGGTGTGACATCATCGCCGGCTTACCCCTAGATGGAAATCGGTAGCCAGTTGGTGTCGCTGTTGCCTCAACCCTCCTTGGAGAAGGCAGAGTCGTCAGGTGAATAAGGTCCTGCACCACTTCAAAAGTCTCCAGAGTGGAGGGGAACTGAATGTCCTGGCCACGGTGGTCTGGGGAATGACAGTGGACCCGACTTGACTGACCCCCTTGCAGGGCAGAAGTCAACAAGTGCCTGGGAGCTGTTGGGCCTGAAGTATTCTGGGTGGGCTGATGTCTTCCTGCTGCTGGCTCCTTAGGCTTAGGAAGGAGAGAGCAACTTCCCTCCTGCCCCTTTTTCTCTTGGGGCAACTGGGATAAAGATCAGCACCCCCTGAAGTCTTATGTTCGGTGCAGTGTCGATGTTGGGAGTCCTTAGCCTCCTTTCTTGATGCTGGCTCACGTGCCATTGGCACCAGTGCACTGCGCGCCGAGGAGGCACTGAGGATGAGCACCACTGACCTGGGGTCAAACTTTGAGCAAAGGGCTACCTCTGTGAGGATAATTCTGAGGCTTCACTTGCAATCCTTCAGAGTCCTTGCCCGAAATCCTTTACAAATGTAACACTTGTCCTTTTGGTGACTCTCGCCAAGGCACTTCAAACAAGAAGTGTGCAGGTCACTTTCTGACATAAATTTAGTGCAGTGTTCTTAAGATTTGAACCCCAGTGACCAGGGCATGCCCCAGTGTCAGGGGAGAACTGTAACAGAGTGAGTCAGTGTATCTGTGTGCGCGCGTGTGTGTATCCCATAATGGAAACTGAGCAAAATGACCACTAACACTACAACTATTACTAAGAAAAAAACTATCTAGCTACATACAAAATCACAATGGGATACTGCTAAAGGCACTTGCAAAAGCAGAAGTGAGGGAAGTTCCAGCTAGCCATCGCTGGCAGTAAGAAGGAACTGAGGGGGCAGGGCCCTGTATCAAGCACCATAAAGGTGAGACTCAGCTAATCGTCGGCACAGCGCACGAGTCAAGATGCGGATCGGTCGACAAGGGAAGCCTTTGTTGACCGCTCCTGTAAACCTCGTTTCACAAGGCATAAGGGAGTGGTCGACAAAGGCGTTCCCTGTCGACCGATCAGTGTCTTGACTGCCGCGCTGTGCCGACAATCAGCTGAGCCGGCACAGCACGGTGGCCATTTTTATTTTAATGAAGCTGGGGATATTTAAATCCCCGCTTCATTGACTATGTCGGGTAGCTTATTTTACATGCCTCTGTCGGCAGAGGCATGTAATCTAGATGTACCCTTAGACACTAACTATATATATATATATATATAGCTATATATATATATATATATATATATAGCTTTTAGTATGGGCAAACCCCGATACTATCTATATCTATAGATATAGATTACAGATATATATGAAAGTCTACTCATTGTTTTTATTATTTTTAAAAGGTATCCAACTCTTTTCTCGTAACCCAAGCCGATAGTAATTGCTTATTCTTTCCTCACTGAAATAAGGAGCAAATACGTGGGGGGAAGGGGTTGTAATGCTCTAATTACTACAGGGGTTAATGCATTATCTCCAAATGCTATTAGCATAAAACATGTCCAGCATTATGATGATCAAATATGAGCATAAATCCAGTCTTGTGCACAATGGTCATAAACATTTCAAGATCGCTGTCAGCGTTCCCTCTAATTTTTTCCATCCATGTGCGGAGTGAATTTTGTCACGTGCACTGAGGCATGTGCAGATGTGCCCCACGAGTAGAAACACATGCTGTGGACTCGAGGTGCAGTGCTAATCAGCTGGGCAGTATTTGAATCTTTCCTGGGTCACTGTGCAAGGGCTCAGCTTACAGGGACCACTGATCACTGTCTCTCACTGTGTTTCACACACCTATTCTTTTGCAAACAATTTACCTTGAAAGATTCAGTCACTTGCTTTGTGGCTCCCCCTGCACATCCTCCAGCTATGCACTCATTTTGACAGCCCTGCAAGAAATAAAAGAGAGGAGATACCAAATTAAATGCATGTTGCAAAAAGGCAGACACCTAGTCCAGCAGTTCCCAACTGCCGGGCCGCGGATTGTTGCTGGGCTGTTCACGGTGGCTCAGCTCTGGCAGCCATGGTGGCTGAGGCATGGAAGGAGGAGGTGGAGCAGGAGGTGCCTTCCTCCCTCCTCCGCGTTTGGGGAAGGAGGAGATGTGAAGGAGGAGGAAGCGCACACGCCGCCAACGGCCGCTCCCCCTGCCCACATGGCCACTTTTGCCAGTGGCAGCGCTAGGGCTGAGGCGGCTGCAGGAGGAGGCACCTCCGTCCTCCCCCACTTCAGGAATGGTGGCCAACTGGGGCTCCGCACTCTCTCCTCCCCCCACGGGGGTGCAAGACACACTTGGGGGGACATGAAGGAGGAGAGAGCATGCG
This sequence comes from Rafetus swinhoei, assembly GCA_019425775.1. Classification (NCBI taxonomy): domain Eukaryota; kingdom Metazoa; phylum Chordata; order Testudines; family Trionychidae; genus Rafetus; species Rafetus swinhoei. The sequence goes on from CM033437.1 coordinate 233,160,149, forward strand.
CGTCACCAACGGCCTCTCCCTGTTTCCATGCAGCAATAACAGCCACGCTCCCTAGAGGGGGCAGCCTCACCCTGGGGAGTGTTGGGGTGGGGGGAAATGGGTGATGGCACAGTGGGGTCACGGGGCAAGAGGGTGTTGGCATGGGCTGTAGGGCTCAGAGATTAAAGGGTCAAAAGGGCATGGGGCATAGGGGTGGGGGCCAAAGGGTGTTAGGCACTTGGAAGCAATGGGCTGGGCTGGGGCCATTTTATTTGCACATCTGCATATTCATTATTTGCCTACTGAATAATGCAAATATGCAAATAAAATGTTACCAGTCCACCAAAGGTTTGTGAATGGGTTTGCCAGTCCCTGGCATAAAAATCGTTGGGAACCATTGACCTAGTCAATTCATATTTTGCATGACAAAATCAAAAGTATCAATCAGGAATCATCATCATCACTTAATCAGAATAAGAATATTAGGCAATATCTTTAGCTATTGCTTTTGCACTGCATTTTCTACCATCCCCCTGTTCTATTTTGTTTTTGTTTCAGTTGAGTAATTTAATGCAACTGGATTTCTGAGCTTTAGCAAAACTAGTTAAATCCCACATTAGCCTTATATGTCTCAGGGTCACGGTTCAAGAACAAAAGTGCAATTGTTTCATTAAAAGCCGAATAAATACTTTGGGATTTTAAACAAATTATATCAGGTCACTGAATCCACTTTAGAGCCAGACACCTCAGCCTTGTGATTTCCTCTGTGCCTTTATTCAGTGTAAAATTACTTGGCAGGGGAAGGGACAAGAGACACGGAGGAAGCGTTTTTTCCAAAGCATACTTCTTTAATAGAATGAGATAAGCAGTAATGAATGAAATCCACAAAAACAAATTAGCCATGAATATATACCCTATTTTTCTTATAGCCATTGTTCATATCTTAAGGACTGCACAAATGAATGAGATTACTTATATTAGCCGGTGACTGAAGGAAGGATAGTTCAAACTGGAAGAATAAGCAGACAGGTACATGACCCATGAAAGCAAATCATCTAGCAGAAGCATTCCATATCCTGAAAGCAGCTTCCATGTTGCTTTCTTAGCATCCTCTCCCTCCCTGTTCTACAGCATTCTGGTTGAAGACACAAAATGCACATTACACATAGGCACCTAGGGAAAGCCAAGTGGGGAATCTGACATGTCTTTCTGGCTTTGCTGATTGGAGCTAATCAGGACTTTCCAAGACAGTGCTGGAAAGATTAAGGGATGCAGGAAGGTTTTCTGAGCAGGGATCACAGGAGTAGAATATTTGGTGGATGGGCACTCAGAAGGCTGTGATGCTGAAATATACAGGAGGTGGGCAAGGGAACAGCAGTAGAATGCACAGGGGGGATAAGTCCTGGACTAACTGAAAGATGGGCATTAAGAGGTTTCACTGCTAGAATGAATGTATGGGGAGGAAGGAGTTAAATGATAGAACAATTAGGTGAAAAGGGATTTTGTGCTAGGATCATCTGGGGAAGGGGGATTTCACTGCTGGAATGTTTAAGTGCCAGGGAGGAGAGGAAGTTAATTTCTCTCCCTTAGATCAGATGCTTTCTTTCTGCTTCCTTCTTTGCCCCCTCTCCCGCAAATAAATGAAGAAAGCCATGCAAAGCCAAAGCGAGCAATACCTGACAAGAGAAGGCGTCGGCTGCTCCCTGTTCAGCTGTCAGTGAGCTCGCCATGCTGCCGGGTGAGCACCTCTTGCTTTCTGAGGCACTCTCCAGCTCAGAATCAGAAGCAGCAGCGCAGCTACCAGCAGGGCTGAAAACCAAGCCCCCTAATCAACTGCAAATGCGAAGGCACTGCAAGTAACTGCATGAAGGAAAATTTAAACTGCAGCACTGCGATATCTGAGAGACTAGACTAGTGCCTGGGGGGCAAGGAGGTTACTACTATATGCTGATAAAATGCAAATTAGCCCACAATATTCTCTCAATATATCCACAAATTTCCATGTCACTCTTTTAGCAGATGATAATTATTCATTCCAGTTATTAAAGGGAGAGACTAGTACCATTGTGTCTGGAGTTATGGTAATTGACATAAATAAGACATTAAGGAAGGAAGGAAGGGATGACCTGGGAAAATTTAAGCCCCTGTAAAAACCAGGTGCAAGCAAAATCCTTCCTCATCAGATTGAAAAAGCCTTAAAATTAATCCTCAGTGGAGAGTCTCTCCTGCCCCAGATTTGTGAGACTTGGCAGAGCTAAGTGTTTATAACCTATAGAATGTGTTTTGTATCACAGGAGCCACAGTTGTGAAAGACTATTAATTTCCATCATAAGTCTAATTTATTTATGGTATGTAATTCTGGGTATGTCTACACTGCAGAGTTTTTCTGGGAAGGAACACTTCTGCTTTCGGAATTTTGGAAATTTCAGAAAAGCAGATGCGTTTTTTCAGCATCCCTGTAAACCTCGTTCTTCAAGGAAGAAGGGATGTTCCAAAAGAGGGATTATTTTTCCGACATTTGGCCCCATCAACACAGGGCCAAATGTCGGAAAAGCCTCTTTCGGAAGAAAAGCGGAAAAAGATACACAAATTGCGGTTTGCAATTTCCGTGTCTTTTTCCGACTTTTCTCTGCAGTGTAGACACAGCCTCAGATCCAAATTTGCTGAGCTGCATAAGAAGGACCCAACCCTTCTCCCTTGTAGCTATGTGAGTTTTGCCACTGCCAAGAGCAGTGGCTGGATAAGGTACAGTCTAGCTAGCCAGTTTAATTTGTATGGACACAGGAGAGGAGCCCAGGTACGGGACTAGGTTACTCATTTTAGTGGAGCTTATGTGCCAGGTGCTTCAGCCAAAGAGCACTGAACATTGAAGTGTGTGTCACTGAAGCACAGAAGATGCAGGAGAGCTTAGAAGTGGAGAGGCTAATACAGTGATGATCTTTCACTTTTTTAGGTCTGTGGTTTGTTTGTGGATTAGATCACAAGTGACAGGGGTGTGATGCTCTCCAGTTAGCCCTTAATGGAGGACAGTCTTCAACAAAACCATCCCCATGGAGCTCAGGAAACTTGTAGCTTCATCTGCCCCAATAACTCCATAACCTCCCTTGTCCTCATCCATAACTGCCTCTCTCTACTCGGCTTCCCTCCCCTCTAGCACGCTGCAGCTTTGCCATGGAATTATGGGTCACACACTCATTTAAGATCAGTTAAATGACAACTACCGATACTCTACAAGGAAAATCTCATAATGGGAGAAAAATGGCACATCACCAACCCCACTACTAGCCCTGGCCAGACAGGCAAGCAATCTGACCCCGGAGGCTTCTATCGAGATCTAAGTTTTGATTTCCTGGGACCACACCTGCATGTTCCTGCAGAAGAAGTGAGGTGGGGATGTTTCTGCTCCTGGTGTCCCTCAGGAAGCAGGTAAGAGAGATGCAGGAAGATGCAACTCATCTGCATAGCATCTGGGACCATGAGGGCTTCATTGACAGGAAATACATGAGGTCACCTGGAACCGAGGATACAGGCCAACCATGGATGGCTACAGAAGCACCAAAGAAGAACAGAGAACTGGCTGCTCTGTAAGAATGATTTGATGCGTGGCTGCCTTGTGCAGCACCACAGGGTTTCACTTCTGCATCCAAGTCTCCTTGGCCACTGTAGTCAAGAGCCACTATGCTGTACTGGCAACAGGAGGAGAGGAACAGACCCTAATAGCTGAGCAGGAGCCACCTCCCTCCACATCTGGGAGGCTCCTCAGCACTCAACCCAAGAGGAGGAGACTGCCAACCTGACCCAAACTCCTGGGAGGTGTACTGCCTGTCTTCAGCCGGCCTCCAAGACATCACAGAAAGGTTGCTGAGGCTCATCCATCACTCTGATCACTACCCCATGCAGCCAGGTGGGCTGACAGAACTGCCCCTTGCCTAAGGAAGGAGGGTGCCTGCTCTGCAACCCCGGTACAGTGGAGCCTTGGGCAGAAGGGATGAGACTATGGGCTAGCCACCCCCAGCCAGCCCTTAACGCTGCCTGGGGCTCCACCCTTGTCGCATGAACAGTGGTGGCCGGGAGCCCTGGGCCCTTTCATGGGGCCCCGGGGCAATTGCCCTCTGCCCTCAGCAGCCTTGCATGTAGCTCATCCACATGAGCACGAATGATAGTGCTAGGTATGACATCTGCCTCTCAACAGATGAGACACCAGATCAAGAGGTGAAGGTGGATGCAACATTTCTAGAACAAAAACCAGAAATATCCAAAAACACAAGACCTGGTAATAATGGGGGGATTTTAACTACCCAGACACAGCAAAACATAAAACATCCAGTAAGTTCTTGGAATGTATTAAAAACAACCTTCTGTTTTAGAAACTGGAAGAAATAATCAGGAGAACAGTCACATTAGACTTGATTCTGACTAACACGGGGTGTGACTGGGGTGCATGCCATTTACTGGACCTGCCGGGGTTAACACCTCAGTGGGAACTGAGGAAGCCATGCCCCCGCATCCCTGCTGGACATGCTCGAAGTGTAGCACCAGTATAAGAGGGGGAGGCCCAGCTCAGTGTAGGCTGACCATTGCAGAGGAAAGAGGTGTGCTGCATGTACCTGCTGAAGGACAGCTTGTACCTCACAACATGGAGGCCAGCCAGACGGCAGTGACCCTTACCCATAGGCTGTGGACACCAAAGAGAGATAAGGAAACAGGGGAACCACAAGACCACTAGTATATGCTTATCGGATAGTCGACTAGTGACTCAACTAGTCACTTCCTCTCCACCTTGTTGCTTCTCAGGAGCCAGTGCTGGAGGGAGTCCACTTAAAAGCTTATCGGATATATGCTTATCAGATAGTCGACTAGTCACTTACATCTCTAATTGCCCCTGGAAAATGACTTACCCTTCCTTTCTATATTTGTCAGACACTTACTAGCCAAAGGCAAACATTTTAAGCTCTAATCTCCCTTATCAAGATAAGAAATCCACCTTCTATTTTTTAAGCATCTCTTATGTGTGATTTCAGGTAATCTAGTGGCTCTAGCCCTGATCTCAGATCCTTAAATATATTTGGGGGGTCTGGACCTCAATGACTTCATTATAATTACATTTATACAGTAGTACTGCTTAGAGGCCAACCAGGTCAGAGCTCCATGTTTATACAGTAAACAGAGTTGCACCCATGACTGCATGAGGTGCTGCAAATGTTTACGTTACTGAGCCTTTATCTGAGCACCAGTAGAAAAAGCTAAAAGCAAGAAGTTATCCTTCTGATGCTGTGTCACTAGAGTGTCAAACAAAATCCCTGTGATTTATAAAAATCTAACAGTAATTAAAGACCAAACAAGACAAGAAAGATCTATCTGCTTTCCAGGAAATTTTAGTATCACTTGGCAGCCACACAACATAAAAATAAGAGAAGCTAGAGAAAAAGTTGCATTGAAAATTATAATAGTGCTTGCTGTGTTTATAAAGTCCACACATTCTGTTGGATAGAGAGAGATTTTGCATGTTGCTGTGAGGCTGAGTCATAGAATACTATTTATAACATAAACTGGGGGGGGAAAAAAACACATTAGCTCATAATGACATTTACAAGGGGTCTCTAGACTGGAAACTCATGATATCAGAGACAGATGCTTTCAGTTTAATTCTCTGAATTAACTTACTTTTTTGTTTCGTTAACATAATGTAATTCAAATAAAATATTTGCTGAGCTAGCTAACTTATAAGAGTAAGACTGGACCCCAATTGCACTGAAAGAATGGAATACATCCCATCCATATTTTATATAAATGCTTCTCTTCACATTTTCTTCCTGGAAGATTGAATCAAGAAGGAATGATTGGCAGCCTGCTACTCAAATCAAGCCACATAGAGGTCATTGAAATGTTTTGGGTTGGTTGGGCTGTTAGGTACCAGTTTGACAGACCTAGATCTCTATGGGTATGATGTCTACACAGAAAAGTTATTTCAAAATAACAGCCGTTATTTCGAAATAACTTCACTAGCGTCTACACAGCCAAACCGCTATTTCAAAATTAATTTGAAATAGTGGAGCGCTTATTTCCAATTTGGTAAATCTCATTCCACGAGGAATAACGCCAAATTTGAAATAGCTATTTTGAAATAAGTGCTGTGTAGACACTTATTTCAAAATAGGGGGCCTCCAGCCTTCACAGGGTGCCCTGGTGGCCACTCCAGCCTCAACCAAGAACACTCCTCTCCTCCTCCCCAGAGCCCTTAAAGTTGACTCTGGCCACAGTGCCTGTGCCAGTTCCAAGCCTGCCAGCCCAGAGCCAGCAGTCACTGCCCCTGACCCAGTGGCCCCAAAATATGAGCCAGCAAGCCACTGGCAGCCAGCCCTCCACCACTCCCCAGGAGCAGTCTGCCAGCTCCCAGGAGCCTGCCAGGGCCTGGAGAAGGCGGGCACCTTCCTGGTCCAGGGTGGAGATCATGGACCTTATTCAGGTTTGGGGGATGCCCCCAACATCCATGATGCCCGCACTAGACGGAGGAATACAGCCGTCTATGGCAGGATAGCTGCCAGCCTGGCCACCAAAGGCCACATGCGAACCCAGGAGCAGGTTCACATGACAATCAAGTTGGTCTGGCGAGACCCCCAACCCTGAGCCCTGAGCTTCCCCTCCCACTTCTTCCCCTTGCTTCCCCCTTCCAGCTCCTCCTCCCAGGTTTCCCCCTACCCTCTCCCACCCTCTCTTCTCCCCTCTCCCGCCTCCTTTCCCCAGTCTCACCAAAGTTTCATTTCCCCCCCCCCGCCAGTTTTGTTAAATAAAGAGAGTTTGTGTTCATGAAAATACATGTATTTTATTTTACATCAGGAAGGGGGGTTAGGGAGGGGTAAGTGGAAGGACGTGAGGGAGGAATAACAAGGAGTAACAGTTAATTCGAACTAAGGAGTTAGTTCGAATTAACGTTTAACTGCCACGTCTAGCCACAGGCAGTTAGTTCGGACTAAAGGGGATTTAAAAATGGCAGCGCCCGGGAACATGCAAATGAAGCCCGGGATATTTAAATCCCGGGCTTCATTTGCAACTCCGGTTGCCCTCATTTGCCTACCTAGCTCGAACTAACGAGCTAGTGTATACATACCCTAGTAGATTAAGAATGGCTTGTTTTGGTTTACCTTAAATCGATTAAATGATAATGAAATATTCTGCTCTTAAATCATAAGTGTCCATCCAGTGGTCTTCATTCAAGTTATACCAGTACAATCTTTCTTGGTTAAACAAAGCCTAACACGTGTACTACCCTGGACAAAAAAAGTAGAAAATATACTACAGATGGGACAGTTCATTTAATCTGTCCCAATTTTATGTTTATATAGATAAGTACTACTATCAAGAAAGCTTACTATTATATTGATAGGCTTCAGGGGGTAGCCAAATTAGTCTGTCCAGGATAAACTTAAAAAACAACAAATAGTCTAGTAGCACTTTATAGACTAACAAAACATGTAGATGGTATCATGAGCTTTCGTGGGCACAGCCCACTTCTTCAGATGACTGGCTGTGCCCATGAAAGCTCATGATACCATCTACGTTTTGTTAGTCTATAAAGTACTACCAGACTATTTGTTGTTTTTAAAGTTTATTATATTGATGTTGTAGACTGAGCTGGTTTCAAATGGCAACTGCAGCCAAGATAAGTAAGTTGCTAAAGTTGAGTTGTCAAAGCCAGCAGTAACAGGTTTTTTTGGTGGAGGAGATACTTATTTCGAGTGGAAAGATAAAGAGGGAACAAATTACAGAAAATGAAACGTTTTAGCCATAACACTTGAATGGCATTCTGAAGTTGGCTTTCTAGTGTGGTAAGAAGCTAGAACAGCAAAAACACCTGAAAGATGGCAACAGGTAAAGGAGAGTATCTATATAAAAAGGGGTATAACAACAGGTAAAAGAGAAATCACACCTGAAATGCAAAAAGAATGTGTCTCACAAGCTGGGTTACTGGGAGAGCTGGAGGGGAGAAAGCAAGTTTTAGAAATGTAAAGTATTTTTATGCACTGTAGCAAGCCCTAAGGGAACCTGACTAAAGAGCTATGCAATCACAGATTAGGCAGGCTAGGCAGATGATGGGACCGATTGTCTGCTGCCTTGCATTACATGCAGTCCTAAATGTACATCTATGGGTGTGGGTCTAAAATGCTACCATCCTGACTGGCCAATGTTCTAACACCACCTAACGCCAGTGATGGCACCAGGTGAAGGACAGCTTGAATCTCCCCACTTTTTTCTCTCACAGGTTACTACTACCTTGGAGAGAGGACCCCTCTAAATGCAAACCATTCTGCTTCCTGTTTTTTTGTCAACAGTCCAACACTTAGAGATACAACCTGTCACCATACAGAAACTTCCTTCCCAAAGTGATCTCCCAATGGGTTGTGCTGTAGCTTTATCTTCTAAGCCTATTTCCCCTAATGTTCTTTTGTTTTCTTATCTATGAAACTTTTGTTTTCTCATTCAGTGTTATTTCCTCTCTTTACCCTTTTACTTTGATCAACAGCTTCCTTTGTCACTGAAAGAAACAATCTTTCATTGGTAGATGGAGAGACTAGAGTTCCTAATGATATTCTTCCACTGTCTACCATTGCCTCAAAGTGTCTCTTTTGTTCACTTGTTTGTCAGCTCTTGCATTAATTAGTTTGTTAAAACAAGTGCATTGTTTGCCGAAATGACACAAAGATAAACACATCATCACACTATCACATCCCTAATAACTACAGATAATTTCTCTGTTTAATAAATCTGTTCATTTTCAATGCAGTTTGCCATGTTTTTGTAAACTTACTTTTGTATGCAGAATACAAGGTACTTTTCTTTCACTAATAAGAATTTGAAAATGCTGGTTTTGTGCATTTTAATTGAATTCCAATTTTCATCCAAAGGAATGCGATGCAAAACATAAGTAAAAATTATCTATCGAACAATTCAATCGTAACATAATAAAGATTGTAAATATTAAAAATTGGAATAAATTAATAAATTAAGCAACATAATTGCATAAATGTCTAGCTATGGTGTACCCTCTGGATTAGCAAAATCAGCATGTTGCCGGACCAAAGAGACCCTGGACCAGAGAGCTGGGTGGCCACAGGGTCGGCCGCAGTAGCCCCAGCAGCTGCAAAGCCCCGACAGTCTTGTAGCCACAGTGGAGCCCCGGAGCCATGGTGGGGCGGTGGTGGGACCCCAGTGTCACGGCGGCCCTGGGACAACAGAGTCATGGCGGTCCTGGAGCATAGGAGCTGCGGTGGCCCCAGCACTTCTGGGAGCGAAGCCCGATGGCCGCAGGGCAGCAGAGATGCAGCAGCAGGAACTGGCTGCAGAGCTCGGAGGCAGTGTACTGGGGACAGGGGAACTCCGCTAGGTCTGCTGAGGGATCCTGGGAGAACCCAGAGTACTGTCAGTAGAAGGATGGAATTGACCTTCCTTGGTCTGGCAAACTCCCTCATTCAGGACCAGTCAGGTCCTGAGGGTGCTGGACCAGGGAGGTCCAACCTGTAGTTAGTTGCCAATCAACATGTTACTAGCCAATGAGAATCAGTGTTTCTTTGGGAAAATAACTGAAGTACATATGCTGAACAATTAAAATTATTTAAATCAGAGTTTCCTGATTGCTGATTTTAAATCCCTATTGCAAAATCAACAATATACGTTATTTTGAGTTTTAAACAATCTACTCTGATTTCTTGAGCAGAACTACAAATTTTAGTGGGAGTTTTGACCTTACTGTTGCCCTGCACCTTGTGTTGCCAGTTATAACAATGCAAAGTGAATGCAAAATCCTTCCAAATCAGCAGGGTAACTTTCTTAAGATCACTGGTACAGGGCCATAGTGAATCAGACCACAGACATGCACTAAAAACAAAGCCTCGGGTATTCTTCTGGTAGACAAGGAAGACTCCTTTTTACCCTGTAAGCCATGCTCCTACTCCCAGCACAGCTAGTCAAACAATAACTCACTGGCTCTAACAAACACCAACAATGTTAAGAGAGTCAAAATGTTCCGTGAATGTGCATGTGACTGCAGGCTGGTAAGAGGCAAACATACACTGGTCTGAAGCTGGATTCAGCCTTAGAAACATGTACAGACAACCTAATTGATTATTGAGCTGTAAATGCCACTGGTGCATGGAGACACAACCAGCCTGACTTTCTGGATTGAGCAGAGCTGCCTGTGCAGTGGCCTGCATCTTAATTCCAAGAAGTTTATTATACCGTTAGGAAAAGATGGTCATAAAATGAAGCTGATAAGTTGATTAGAAAGACATTTACTGGGTTAGGCTATTACATGTTCTGTGTTAAAGGCAAAGGCAATTTTCAAAGGGAGTGGCTGGGTATATGGATGCTTTCTTTGGCTGGATGAAGAATCCTTGACTGCTATATGGGTGTGTCTAGACTACATGGCACCGTCGACGGAGCCATGTAAATAGTTTACTCGATATAGTCACGAAGCGGAATTTAAATAATCCCCGCTTCATTAAAAAATGGCCGCGCTGTGCCGACAATCAGCTGGTCCGCACAGCGCGGCAGTCTAGACGCGAGCGGTCGACAAGGGAAGCCTTTGCCGACCACTCCGCTATGCCTCGTGAAACGAGGTTTACTGGAGCGTCGACAAAGGCTTCCTTGTCGCATCGCCTCCGCTTTAGACTGCGCTGTGCCGGACCAGCTGATTGTCGCACAGCGCGGCCATTTTTTATTTTAATGAAGCGGGATTATTTAAATCCCCGCCATTGACTATGTCGGGTAAACTACTTTACATGGCTCCGTCGACGGAGCCATGTAGTCTAGACACACCCTATGTGGCTTTTGGATGGTGAAGGATGGAATTGACCTCCCTTGGTCTGGCAAACTCCCTCATTCAGGACCAGTCAGGTCCTGAGGGTGCTGGACCAGGGAGGTCCAATCTGTAATTAGTTGCCAATCAACATGTTACTAGCCAATGAGAATCAGTGTTTCTTTGGGAAAATAACTGAAGTACATATGCTGAACAATTATGGGTAGCCTCATAAACCCTATGATAGATATTTAATCATTTTAAATAATATATCCAAGTTTCTACTCTTCAATGATATCAATCTTATTTCCTTTATACTTAGTATTTATTAGCATAAATTTAATGAATTTTACGACACAACAGAAATCAGTGTCTACAGCTTAAATACAGAGTGCAACATTGCACCATTTTATTCCCCATATATCAGAAAGACCGAAGTCTTATACCGTTTAATACACTTCGTAACTAATCACTGAGAATTGCAGAAGTGAAAATAATCCTCACAGCACCTGTGAGGTAAGTATAATTTGGCCCATTCACAGATGGAGAACTGAAGCCCAGAGTTGTCAGGGCAGGGTTCCCTATGTCTTCATGCAAATCATTCAGAGAAGCAAAACCACAAATTACTAGAGATGTCACTATTAAGTGCTCTCATAATATGATGATGGGCAGCCTCATAAACGCTATGATAGATATTTAATAATTTTAAATAATATATCCAAGTTTCTACTCTTCAATTATATGAATCTTATTTCCTTTATACTTAGTATTTATTAGCAGGGCTCGACAAATAATACAATCTACTCGCCTGTGGTGAGTAAATTGCAACCCAGAAGAGCTGGGTTCGGGCGATCTGCGCATGTGCAGAACGATCTGCGCATGCACAGATCGCCGGACAGTGCGGCTGGCGAGCAGGGCTCGCCGCGGTTCGGTGAGCCCTGTTTATTAGCATAAATGTAATGAATTTTATGACACAACAGAAATCAGTGAGTGTCTACAGCTTAAATACAGAGTGCAACATTGCACCATTTTATTTCCCACATATCAGAAAGACCGAAGTCTTACACAGTTTAATACACTTCGTAACTAATCACTGAGAATTGCAGAAGTGAAAATAAATCAGTCACTGTCTTCAGAGAAGCAGTTACAGAGTTCTTCCAGCTCATGCAAATTAAAAATGTGGCATGTTTTCCAGGCAAAGCCCCATTAAAAGACACCAAGAAAAGAGTAAGCAGGAAGCCTGCTAAAAAACCTGTGGGTCCCCTAGACGATCGAGATATAAAAGGAGCAATCAAGGACGATAAAGCCATTGCGGATAAACTAAATGATTTCTTTGCTTCAGTCTTCACGGCTGAGGACGTTAGGGAGATTCCCAAATCTGCACCGTCCTTTGTGGGTGATGAATCTGAGGAACTGTCCCGGATTGAAGTGTCATTAGAGGAGGTTTTGGAACAAATAGAAAAACTTAATGTTAACAAATCTCCGGGACCGGATGGCATTCATCCAAGGGTTCTAAAAGAACTCAAATGGGAAATTGCTGAACTATTATCTGTGGTTTGTAACCTATCCCTTAAATCGGCTTCCGTACCTAATGACTGGAAGGTAGCCAACGTGACACCAATATTTAAAAAGGGCTCTAGAGGCGATCCGGGCAATTACAGACCGGTAAGTCTAACTTCAGTACCGGGCAAATCAGTTGCAACAATAGTAAAGAATAAAATTGTGAGGCATGTAGAAGAACGTAATTTGTTGGACAAAAGTCAACATGGTTTCTATAAAGAGAAATCCTGTCTTACTAATCTATTAGAGTTCTTTGAAGGGGTTAACAAACATGCAGACAAGGGGGATGCAGTAGATATAGTATACTTAGATTTTCAGAAAGCCTTTGACAAGGTCCCTCACCAAAGGCTCTTGTGTAAATTATATAGCCATGGGATAAGAGGGAAGGTCCTTTCTTGGACTGAGAACTGGTTAAAAGACAGGAAACAAAGGGTAGGAATAAATGGTAAATTTTCAGAATGGAGAGGGGTAACTAGTGATGTCCCCCAAGGGTCAGTCCTGGGACCAATCCTTTTCAACTTATTCATAAATGATCTGGAGAAAGGGGTAAGCAGTGAGGTGGTAAAGTTTGCGGATGATACCAAACTGTTTAGGATAGTCAAGACAGAAGCAGACTGTGAGGGACTCCAAAAAGATCTCACCAAACTGAGTGATTGGGCAACAAAATGGCAAATGAAATTAAATGTGGATAAGTGTAAAGTAATGCACATCGGGAAAAATAACCCCAACTATACGTACAGTATAATGGGGGCTAATTTGGCTATGACAAATCAGGAAAGAGATCTTGGAGTTATCGTGATAGTTCTCTGAAAACTTCCACACAGTGTGCAGCGCGGTCAAAAAGGCAAATAGGATGCTAGGAATTATTAAGAAAGGGATAGAAAATAAGACACAGAATATCTTACTGCCCTGTATAAAACTATGGTACGCCCACATCTTGAATACTGTGTTCAGATGTGGTCTCCTCACCTCAAAAAAGATATTTTGGCCTTGGAAAGGGTTCAGAAAAGGGCAACTAAAATGATTAGGGGTTTGGGACGGGTCCCATATGAAGAGAGGTTAAAGCGACTGGTACTTTTCAGTTTAGAAAAGAGGAGACTGAGGGGGGATATGATAGAGGTATATAAAATCATGAGTGGTGTGGAGAGGGGAGATAAAGAAAAGTTATTTATTAGTTCCCATAATAGAAGAACTAGAGGACACCAAATGAAATTAATGGGTAGCAGGTTTAAAACTAATAAAAGAAAGTTCTTCTTCACACAGCGTGTAGTCAACCTGTGGAACCTCCTTGCCAGAGTATAACAGAGTTATAGGAGTATAACAGAGTTTAAAGAGAAGCTAGATAAATTCATGGAGGTTAGGTCCATAAAAGGCTATTAGCCAGGGGATAGAAATTGTGTCCCTGGCCTCTGTTTGTCAGAGGCTGGAGAAGGATGGCAGGAGACAAATCACTTGATCATTGTCTTCGGTCCACCCTCTCTGGGACACCTGGTGCTGGCCACTGTCGGCAGACAGGCTACTGGGCTAGATGGACCTTTGGTCTGACCCAGTACGGCCGTTCTTATGTTCTTATGAGTAAATGAAAAATAATGTACATTGGAAAACATAATCCCAACTATACATACAAATGAAGGGGTCTAAATTAGCTGTTACTACACAAGACAGAGCTAGTACCACACAAGACTTTTTTGACAGAGCCAAAAAAGTACCCAGACATGAACTACTTCAAGACAGACCCAAAAGAGAAAATAACAGAATTCCACTTGTTGTTACCTCCAGTCCACAACTCAAACCCCTCCAATGCATTACACACAATCTACTACCTATCTTGGAAAATGACCCCTCACTCTCAGAGGCCTTGGGAGAAAAGCCTATTCTCACTTACAGACAACCCCACAACCTGAAAGGAATTCTTTCCAGTAACCATGCTACACAACCACATCATAAGCACCAAGGAACCCAGCCCTGCAATCAGCTGCGGTGCCAACTCTGCCCATATATCTATACAAGCGAATTCATCACTGGAGCCAACAACATAACCTACCAAAACAGAAGATCATTTAACTGCACATCCAGTAATTTGATCTATGCCATCAAATGCCAGCAATGCTCCACTGTTATATATACTGGACAAACTGGACAGTCCCTACAGGAAAGAATCAATGGACACAAATCAGATATATGTAAAAGGAACATACAGAAACCTGTTGGAGAATACTTCAATCTACCTAATCACTCTTTAAAAGATCTTCAAGTGGCTGTCTTGTCACAAACCAATTCTACTAGCCAAATACACAGAGAGGTGTTGGAATTACAATTCATCCATAAATTCAATTCTCACTCTGATGGCCTACTCAATCGAGATAACGGATGGCTGGGACATTATCAACCTAACATTCAATGAAGGTGCCAACAGCTCTTTGCTGTGTAGATTCTTGTGTTAGTACCCTTTCCTCTCTAATTGCTATCTTATGAACCTTATCTGCTTCTTTTAACTATCCAATCTTTAGGTGTTTAGATAGATTACCAGTTCTACCTATTTGGTTTTCCCTTTGATATTTTCATAGCCTCTGCTCTTTGTTTCCCGCCCCCTTCCATTTTTTTTCCTTCCCCTCTCTCCCTTCTCCCCTATTTATTTTGGGTCTGAACATCCTAAACTCAAAACTCCGGTCATCTGAAGAAGTGGGCTGTACCCACAAAAGCTCATGATACCATCTACATATTTTGTTAATCTATAAAGTGCTACCAGACCATTTGTTATTTTTTAAGAAAGATCTTGGAATCATTGTGGAGAGTTCTCTGAAAACATCCACTCAATGTGAAGCAGCAGTCAAAAAAGCAAACAGAATGTTGGGAATCATTAAGAAAGAGATAAATAATAAGATAGAAAGTATCTGTGTAAATACTTGAATACTGCATGTAGATGTGGTTGTTCCATCTCAAAGATATATTGGAATTGGAAAGAGTTCAGAAAAGGACAATAAATATCATTAGGGGAATGGGACACCTTCCTTATGAAGAGTAGTTAATAAAACAGGGATTCTTCAGCTTGGAAAAGATGAAAAAAGGAGGATATGATAGAAGTCTATAAAATCATGACTGGTGTGGAAAAAATAAATAAGGAAGCATTAGTTACTCCTTCTCATAACAAGAGAACTAGAGGTCACCAAATGAAATTAATAGGCAGACAGTTTAAAAGGAACAAAAGCAAATATTTCACAAATATTTCTTCACACAACACACAATCTACCTGTGGAACTTTTTGCCTGGGGATGTTCTGAAGGCCAAGACTATAATAAAAACCTACATAAATTAATGGAGGATGGATCCATCAATAGCTACGGGCTGGGAAGGTGTCCCTAGCCTCAGTTTGCCAAAAGCTAGGAATGCTAATGGTGGATGAGTCACTTGATGATTTACCTGTTCTGTTCATTTCCTTTGAAGTATCTGGCATTAGCCACTGTCAGAAAACAAGATACTGGGCTAGACAGAACTTGGATCTAACCCAGTATGGCCATTATTATGGAATAATATCATGTGGATCAATTTCAAACTCATTTAGAAATTGATTTTTTTTTAAACTATTTATTATATAAAAATCAGCCTCTAGGGCTATGTTTGAACTGCCACTTTTTGTCAGAAAAAAAGTAGGCAAATTGTGCTCTGCAATTTGCCTACCTTTTTCTGATTGTTTTTTCAGAAGAGGCTTTTCCGAAATTTGGCCTGTCTACGCTGAACCAAATTTCGGAAAAACCTCCTCTTTCAGAAGAGCCCTTATAAAATGAGGAATACAGGGCTTCCGAAAGAACATCTGCTCTTCCACAAAAAATGAACATGCTTACCTCAGGCTGCTCCTGGGTGGCGGTGCAGTGGAGCTAAGGCAGGCTCACCCCAGTCCTGGCCCTGAACCACCCTGAAAAGCAGCCAGCAAACTTCCTCCATCCCAAGCCCTGTTGTGCCCCCTGCCCCTTTCTGTGGAGATAGGATACAAGGTGGGAGAGGGGACACCCTGACATCAGCACCCCCTCTTTTCCCTTCCCTGCTCTGCATGGCAAGCAGAAGGCTCCGGGGGTGGAAGGCAGCTCCAAGGCAAATAACAGGAGATGCACAGCAGTAGGGGAAAAGGCAGCTGAAGTGCTGCACTTGATAGCCTCTTGGCCAAACCAGTCAGGATCACTTGTCACAGGCCCCAAGATCTACCGGTAGATCCCCATCTACTGGCTGGTGACCACTGTCTTAAGGACAACCAGGAGCAAGAGCTCCTTGCAGATCAGCAGTTTGAATACAACAGAACCTCTGCCCAAGCGAACACCAATCTTTACTATTGTGTGCAAGATGAGGGCTCAGAAAAAGAAACCTTGGACCTACTCTTTCTCTGGGGCTGTTTTCAAGTTCCAGGGACACTGTGTACTCCTGCACTCTGGAAGGCTGCCCATCTTCCCAGCTTCAGAATGAGTGTAGTAATCAAAGCTGCTACGAGGAACTGAAGTGAAATAATATTAAGAGCAATTCCCCTGGACTTACATAACACATAATGTGAAAGCGTTAAGCTTATGGCTCAGAAGGAGAAATGCTGGTGCTAGCCTCACGTGGGAAGGTGAGGGACATCCTGAGAACTGGTTTTTGGGTAGAAGCAAGTGAACACAAAGGCACTGATCCTGCACTGCTGAACTCTCATGGACTTATTGACCTTGAGGTATCTTGCAGGATCAGCAGCAGACTCTGCTACCTCTGTACTGGCTTCTCCCATTCTGACCACTTCTGGAATAAGAAGCATCAACCAAATCTTGCAATTAGCATGAGCATTTTTGTTAAATTCCTGAAACAGTCAGGTAGGTAAACTGTACCAGTATTAGCTATGAATGCAGATAAGTAATCACACTATACAGTTCTTTTCATCTATTTTATACGTGTCTAAAAATTTAACTTGGCAGACACAGTGAATTTCAAAAAGGAAGTTAAGTAAATGAATAACTATTAAAAAAAAAATCTATTGCAGGGTTATTGTGACAGTAAAACAATAATAAACCATGTGCCAAGATGGGTGTGTCATGGAAGACAGATGGATTAAAGCTTTTGATTATGGTTAACTACAGTTTTAACTGGAACTTCATGTTATTTCATTTGGCTCTTATGATGTGCACAAGAGAAGGAATCGCTGTACTATTAGACAAGCAAATTGGATTTTCACTGTCCATAACAAATGGAAATGTTTGCTAGATTCCTAATGGACCAGAGTTAATCTCACCTCTAATATAACACAGGCTTAAGAGGACAGGTGCTCTGTTTTATGAGGTAATAACCTGGTTCTTTAATGGATAAACTATAAGGCAACAGAACTTTTTGCCAGGAAAGTGGAACTACACATCCCTGTATTCCTCTCATAAGGTTATCAAGGTAAGAGAATGGCTGTCAATACGACAAGTTTTGGCAATATATATCCTTAACATGTGCTCCTGCTATCATGGGAGTTCAGGGTTTCCATGACGAAGTCATGAGCTCAATCTCCACATACAGACACCAGGCTGCTCAGTCAGTAGCCACACTTTGTTCCAGAATAGTACCCTGAACAGGGCTTTTCTGGCCCTCAAGCCTTTGACTAGACAAACTGCATCCACTACACGATTAGCCAAATAAATGCTCTTTAACATCCTTGGTAAGGACCCACTAAATTTACCACTGATTGTGCCCCCATTTACACAATATTCCACCTGGTCACGAGGAGTGACTAAGGGAAATCAACAGGAGGCATCTCACAGTGGGGATGGCATGGAAATTTGAACAACGGTATGTCAATTCCAGCTACAGTATTCACGTAGCTGAAGTTGCGTATCTTAAGTCCACTATTTTCTCACAGCAAACAGACCCTGCTTTTTTTTAAAAAGGTTTGATGCCTAATATAGGAGGCCCCCAGCCTGCGCCACGATTGCTTCCGCAGGAAGTGTCACAAGTCGGGGGCGTCGTAACTCGAACCCTCATTTATGATAGGCTTCGTGAGCCGTCATAAATGCAGGCCGAGGATGTAAGTCGGGGGTTTCTGGCCCCTTCCACACTTACAAAATGGTTGTAAGCGCGGGGAATCGGAACTCAGGCAGTCGCAAGTCGGGAGCCTCCTGTAGTGATCATGGTGTTTTTATTTATGTAGCCACAGTTATTCACAGATACTGTCATTATGTCATTTTATTAGAATGGGAACACTACACTGAATCTTTAACCTGCCTAGTGTGAATGCATTGTTTCAAAACCCTGAATAGACTGTCTAGGCTGAATGCTCATGACATTAATAAAATGTGATGTCTCTCCTCTCCTGACAATCTCTGAGTATTTACTGACCACTGTACTTCTAAGGATAAATTTATGAATTCTAAGGATATTTTTATCCTTGGTTCAACTCCAGGAGAATATCATGGAAATATACCAGGCATGAACAGGGCCCATTTGTGGTTTAGAAAAATATAAGCTACTGAATGCTAATGTCTTTTTTTGGCTCCTTCTGTCTCCTGTGACTTGATAACACTGATTTCAGCTGTCAGCCTCAGTGCCAGGAAATCAGACCACCCTCACCATCACAAGACGATATGAGCGCTAGGCCTGTCAGCTGAAATCAGTTGCCACGGGGAACAAGGCAGAACTAGAGACATGAGAGGTGAATTCAATCCTTACACAGTATTTTTGTACACAGGGCTCATAGACAAGAAGGGGATTGGAAAGGGGTTGAGGGAGAATGTTTTTATTGA
Organism: Rafetus swinhoei; assembly: GCA_019425775.1. NCBI lineage: Eukaryota > Metazoa > Chordata > Testudines > Trionychidae > Rafetus > Rafetus swinhoei. The sequence continues at coordinate 233,179,217 of CM033437.1, forward strand.
AATAGCAGGGATTTAAAGCAGAAAATAGTGAAGATGGAAAACTCAAGGGACAGGGAAGGGCAATGATAACACTGCTGACTGATACCTTCAAAGTTTTAGTTATACCACAGTTATGCCTATAGGCCCAAACTGTGATTGAGATCGCATTGTGATGGGCACTATGACTTTCCAAACACCATGATAGTCACTCTCTTTAAAACACCATATACAGTCTATATGGACAAAACAAATGAAGGGCAAAAGGAAAAACAAAGGCAAGTGAAGTGACCTTCCCAAAGTTACACTGCAGGCTAGTGTACAACCCAGATCTCCTGTCTTAGTACCATTACACTGCTGTCTTGTGGTATGTTTGTTCAGTCCAGCAGAGCAATCCTTTTGATGAGAAATACGGTAACTTCATTGGCAAGCTCACTGCTTGTAGTAAGCAGTCAGTGTCATGAATCAGATTTTACTTCCTTCCTTTTTGGTACATGCGTGTTTAGTCCTGCAGTAAAGTGCTGGGGAAAGGTCCAGGAAGTTGAGTCGGCTGCTTTCATCAGTCATGTGGCAGGTACGGCAAGAGCAGTGGAAATAAAAGATCATATCCCCACCCCAGTTCACAGGGTGCTAAACTAGAGAAGTCACTGAGGGCATGTCTACACTAGGAAATTGTTTTGAAATAACTAAATTCGAAATAACTCCCAGAATAACAAAATCAAAATAACATGTCCCCACTATGGCACAAGCCTAGAAATTAGTCTGAGGCACGCTCTGTTATTGTGGACGAGCTATCTTGACTTGGAGTCCCAAGAAGCACTAGTGAGTAATTGCTCTGAATGACTCTCAGGAGTAGTTATTTCAAAATAGCAGCAGCAGAGCATCCACCCTAATACTATTTTTAAATAACTATTTCAAAATAAGTGTTATTCCCCGAAGGAAAGCGGGAGTACAGATTTTGAAATCACCAGCTTGTTATTTTGAAATAATGGGCTCAGTAGTGTGGATGCTCTGCTTCTTATTAATTCAAAATAAGGCGGGAGGGGGAGGAGGGTTATTTCAAAATAACTCCCTAGTGGCCTACTAGGAGCATTTTCAGAACTTCTCCCATCACTGGTCTAGCCCTGTCTCAGCTCCATTGATGCTAGTATTTGTGGGAATGCTCATGTAAATGGTACACAAGTGAGGTGTGCTATCATTATTGACATCTGTGCAGCTGCACCATTGCCATGGCAACAGCAAAGGAATTTCAGAAAATCTTCCAAGTAGACAAGATCCAAGGGTGAGAAAAGGGCAACTCAGCAATCAGCAGGGAAGAGCAGCAGGAGTGAAGCTCACTTTTGTTTCCCTTTCCGCCCCTGGGTGGAAGAAGCTCTCCTCTCACCTCCCGGGGTCATTTACATGGAGTAACTATTCTATGCACCAGCCGAGGTGCAAATTCAGGCCACTCGACATGCTATTTCAAAGCCAGCTTTGTACAGAACCTTCTTCAAGACCCCAGGCCTTCCCACCTCCCTGCAGTGTGTACAGTTGTGGCGAGAAGTTACAAAAGCAGTGACAGCACCTCTGGGCAGCCCGTTTGGAGGAACAAGGCGTCTCTCCCCACATTCCCAGGGAACAGCCGAAGAATGTGAAACTTTAAGGCTACATCTACACTGGCAGCTTCTTGTGCAAAAACTCTTCCACAAGAGAGCGTCTACACTGGCATGTGCTGTTGCGCAAGAGATGTGCTTTTGCGCAAGAGCATCCATGGCAGTGTAGACCTCTCTTCCGAAAGCTCTGATGGCCATTTTAACCATAGGGCTTCTTGTGCAAGAAATTCATGTTGCCCGTCTACACTGCCCTCTTCTGGAAGAGCTCTTGTGCAAGAGGGCTTATTCCTCGTGGGGAGAGGAATAACTCTTCGGAAGAAGCCCTGTTTTAGAACGCTATACTGTAAATTTACTTCTGGAAGAACGCTCGTGCAGTGTAGACAGCCGGCAAGATTTTGCGGAAGAACGGCTGTTCTTCCGCAAGAAGCTGCCAGTGTAGACGTAGCCTAAAGGACACATAAACAACTAGAAGTCCTGTGACACCTTATAGACTAACAGATTTATTGGCGCATAAGCTTTCGTAGGCAAAGACCCACTTTGTCAGATAAGTCTAGAAGATGCCACAGGACTTCTTGTTGTTCATGCAGATTCAGACTAACATGGCCAGCCCTCTGATACTTTAAAGGATGCGGAGACCGAACTGCGCCTCTAAAAGGCTGACTTCCAAAAAACGCCACATCTCATGTTTAATTTAACCCATAAATACGATAAACAACCAGAAGTCCTGTGGCACCTTATAGACTAACAGATTTATTAGAGCATAAGCTTTGGTGGGCAAAGACCCACTTCGTCACATGCATCTGACGAAGTGGGTCTTTGCCCACCAAAGCTTATGCGCCAATAAATCTGTTAGTCTATAAGGTGCCCCAGGACTTCTCGCTGTTTCTGCAGATTCAGACTAACACGGCTACCCCTCTGATACGCATAAATACGATAGTTTCCATTCACTCGGGCTGCAGCCAGCGACTGCCACTAGGGCCACCACGTTGTACCCGGCTGCCCGGCCCCCAGATCCAGCTCTAGCACGACTGCAAAGCTGGGAGCGATAATAAGCTCCCGGACACTTAAACTCCACTTTGCCTGTCAGCAGACTGGACCCTTCGCAGGTTTTTCCCCCTCTGCTGCATTTAACCCTTTTTAAGAGACCCATCTTAGAAATAAAGCCGCGCCGGTAACACGCAGTTCTCCCTTGCACGGTGCCAGATTGAAAAGATTTCTCTCCCCCGCTCCCTTCCCCCTGTATTTTTCTCCAGCGCTGCCTGCAGCTCAGCAATAAAAAGGAGACGAGAATCGCGCACATCTTGCCTCTGAACCAGAAACAATCAGCCCGCGAGGACAGAGCCTCCCTGGCGACGCACCAGAGCCCAATCAGGTCAACAACGTGGCTGCTTGCTGGCCACGCTGCATCCCGCAACGGATGGGCGCCCGGCGAGACATTCGGCAGCAGCGCGCTGGCTCCGGTTACCTTCATCATGCTGGTCCAGTTACCAGTGGTTTGCAAAGGAGGCAGGAAGAGCTTCCCCCAGGCGCGGCCCCCGCTCCCGTCGGCCGGCGACCAGGCTCTGCTCACTGCAACGCCTGGCTGCTGGGACACGTCGCCGCACTGGGCAGAAGGAACCGAGAGTCTTCTCCCTGCGGCTGCTGCTGGAGGGGTCCGATTGCATCAGCGCCAAGGCAACGCGGCTAAGCCTTCTGGCCGCTAGGGGCGCAGCCGCCACAGGCGCGGGACAGGGGCTGGTTGCGGCCAGGCCGGATCTGCCTTCCCAAAGGAGCAGCAAGGGGCTCCGGCCCCTTCCCCAAGCCGGCCACGGCCTAAGCAAAAGCCCCCAGTCACACGACCACTGCGCTGTGGTCCCGGGCTGTGCTGTGACAGGTCTCAGTGCATGGGTGTAATAATCTGACTGCCGCCTCACCCTACCCAAACATGGACAGCCACGACCAGTTTGGATCCATCTGTGGTCTCCAGAATGCCCCCAGAGATGGCATTGTGCCAAGTTCTGCATAATCCAGACAGATCCATACCACCGGGAAGTTTTTGCACTGAAAATAATTCACAGGAACCAAGCAACTTCAGTTTTTTCCCCCCGGACTTCCTTTATGAACACCATTCCATGCCTTTGCTCTCCATTTCCTTTTTTCTGCTTTCAAGACGGAGAGTCAACACCACTCAGTTTACCCTCCCGTGTTCCTCCAATCAATACTACATTCTTCAGGTCTCACTGCAGCCAGACTTATCATGCACACTTAATATTTTCCTGCAAATATGCACCACTGCAGGTGTAGCTCTTCCAGTGGGAGTTTCACTGTGGCCAGGCCCCCATCTTTGAGCAGAGATGGCACAGGGAATAAAACATCAGAGCTCCACCTATATGTGTAATCCCACCATTGCTACTGCCAATTGAGCTGCACCAGAGGTGAGAATTCTGGAGAAAATATGCTAATATAGACCCAACCTAATCTCCACAAATAAAGGGTGCTTATTCATCTCTTCACTGATTTTATCTTTTTTCCTTAATTATCATTTTCTTAATCGATTTTCCTTCTTGCCTACTGATGAGCAGCTGTGTCCAGCTCTGGAAAAGACTCTTTTCTTCGATTCTACTGTCAAGTGAATATTTCAGTACAATGTTTTGCTATGCATTTGTGGAAATGATTCTCCCTTGAATATATGTATGTGTAGTTGCAAACATGACTCTGGCAAAGTGTTGTCATGGGAACGCTTCAATGATAAACAATGAAAGAATGATGATTTTTATGGCTGGGAGTGGAATTACAGGAAAAAGGTTGGCCAATGCATGCTATTTTTACAAATCCAACAGATAGTTAGTGTCCTGCTAGCTAGAGGTTTGCAAAGACTTGTTGTATTCCATGAGCTGCCCACCCTGTGAGCTGAAAGTAATATGCCTACAGTGTAAGAACTCTTAATACAAGGACACAGCTGAGAAAAAGCCAGGTGCTTCCTGCTGTTGCAACAGCTGCTTGTTCATCATTATTCCACTGAATGACTGCAAGCTACAGCAATGCCAGAAATGTACTTCCATTATTTAACTTACAATATTAATGACCTTTTAAACTGTAAAAATAACTAAACAACGTGTACTGTTATTGATTTGTGTGTGTGTGTGCGCGCATGCTGAGGCATTCAGGCTTTTGATAGTTTGAATTATCTGACATTCTTAAGCGTCCATTTACACCTACTTTATGGGCTCTATTTAGTAGCAAGGGAAAAGTTCCCTTCTACAGCAGGAAGGCCTGCAAAATACCTTGTGCATCTTCACAGCAGAGACAGCAGGGTTAATTCATACACTGATAAATGAAGTTTACATGAATTTGTAACTATTCTGTAAGAATATGCTTATGGGCTTGAACCATGACAATTAAAGATCTTGTCTACACTAGATCTTTTTAAAGTTTCCATTAATTCAGCACTATCAAATATGGAAGTTGTAATGCAGACAAGGTGCCCCAGCATTTGCCCGCATTTTGTACTACAATGTCACCTAAAGCTGCCCTGAAAAGAGTTAGAAAGTATTGTGGTTTGTATACCAGCACCTTGTCTATCCTCCCACTCCCATGTTGCTATCACTAGCACTGCATGATGGGAAATCTTAGGGAAAAATCTGTTGTAGACAGAGCCAAAGATTTTAAGTGGGAATATTTCTGCATTTTAAAAAATAGGCTATTTTAATGTTCTGAGTTACATTTGGTTTGGGACACTTTTTTGCCATTACTGAATGTTTAAAACAATTATCTTAAAAAAAAGTGATTTCAGATCTGTAAAATCGTTTAATGTACACAAGCCTCTTACCTTGAATCACAAAATACTAGAACTGGAAAGGACCTTGAGAGATCATCAAGTCCAATCCCCTGCCCTCATGGCAGGACCAAGCACTGTCTATAATATCATTCCTGGTAGATGTCTGTCTAACCTGCTCTTAAATATCTCCAGTGATGGAGATTCCACACCCTCCCTAGGCAAATTGTTCCAGTGTTTAACCACCCTGATAGTTAGGAGCTTTTTTCCTAATATCCAACCTTGCTGCAGTTTAAGCCCATTGCTTCTTGTTCTATCATCAGAGGCCAAGGAGAACAATTTTCCCCCTTCCTCCCTGTGACACCCTTTTCGATACCTGAAAACCGCTATCATGTCCCCTCTACAGGGCCAGCTTTAGGAAGTGCGAGGCCCAATTCGAACAATTTCGACGGGGCCCCACAGCAATTTTGGTTGAGCAAAAAAAAAAACCACAGCACAAAAAAATCCCCCGCCAACACACACACACACCCTCCCGCAGCACAGGAAAACCCTGCGCTAAACTCACACCTCCTGTGGCGCAGGCAGCTGATGCACTCCGCCTCCGGGGCCGGCAGATTTGTATAATTTTTGGTGGTGCCCCATTAGCCACACTCCCTGACCCCCCGTTAACCAAGGCCTCTGGAAGTAACACGCTCGGGGCAAGATGGACACATGACCAGAAGTAAAAGGTGTCATGTCACCCCTCTCGAAGGACTTTTCCCACCATCCTCCTACCAACAGGGATTAGTTTGGCCCCCACCAAACCCCCCTCATGCCACTATCCTGCAATTGCATTAACCCAATGTGTGTGTGTGACGGGCCGCCAGCGGCCCACACTCCGGGCCCTGGGACGGGCCAGCAGGAAGCCACAACCCCGGCGGCAGCACCGGGCGGCCGCAGCAGCACGGGGGGCGGGCAGCGGCGCCAGGGCCTTCCCCCACGCCTACGCAGCCGGGCGGCTGGCCCCGCCCTCTGCGTGCGTCCGCAGGAGGCGGACGCGGTGAGCGACGGGCGGGGGGAGGAGGGAGAGCCCGCCAAGCCCAGGGAGGGGCGGGGCCCTGGCGGCGCGTCACGGCCGGCGGGCCATTTCAAAAGGCCCCGCCAGCAACGAGGGGAGAGGCAGCCTCCAGGGCCCGCCGTAGGAGAGCCCTGGGATGGGTGCGGGACGGAGCCGCCCCAAAGGGGGGCCGACGGCCAGACGCGGCCCCACGGAGGCCCAGGATCCCTCCGGACGCCTCCCGCCACCAAGGCCAAGGCCCAATGCCGAGAGGAGACGCCCACAGCGCCGGACCCCAGAATCACGGTAGGCCTGGGGGGCCCCCCCGGCAGGGCACAGGAACGCACGGAGGGGAGGAAGCAGCCCGGGGTAGGGTCCTTCTGGCACCCGTGGGCAGACGTGTTTAGGGAGCGCATCCCACGCCTGCCGTGCAGGGGACTAGGAGACCCCTGCACTTAGGGCCCCGGGCTGGGACCCGGAGGAGAGGGTGGGCCCGGGTCCCCCTCCCCACACACCCCTGCAGGAGCCGGCATCGGCCCGACCTCGGGAAGAGTAGAGGGTGCAGACGCCAAGAGGCCAAGGAGACCCCGATCGAGGGGAACGGGATTTAGGGTCCGCAGACCCCCCAGTCCCTCTGGGACGGGATGATCGTACCCGACCGTGCCGGCATCGGACTTGGTCCGATAACCAGAGACTTAAGGACGGGCGCTGGGGTTCGCTGAGCCCCCCTGCGGGAGGTCAGGGGGTGATCGCACCCCGCGCCCGCTCACAGGGTGACATTAACTCGGGGGCAGAGAGGCTGGGGGAAGTGTTCCCTCTAAGGCTATGTCTACACTTGTGGCTTCTTACGCAAGTACAGCCGTTCTTGCACAAGAACCCACAGAGCAGCCACACTGCCCGCCTGTTCTTGCGCAAGGAAATTTCCAGTACGGCGTGGTAAGAGAGGGCGTCTTGCGCAAGAGCTACGCTCTTTTCTAACAGGTGTAAGCTCTCTTGCGCAAGAGGGTAGTGTGGATGCTCGGCAGGGATTTCTTGCGCAAGAAACCCCTATGACTAAAATGGCCATTGGAGCTTTCTTGCTCAAGAGAGCATCCACACGGCCATGGATGCTCTTGCGCAAAAGTACAGCTCGCACATGGCAGTGTGGACGTGTTCTTGCACAAGATGTTCTTGCACAAGAAGCTGCCAGTGTAGACATAGCCTAAGAGTTTCCTCCCATGAGCAGAATGGATTTTGTGTTGTGCACCTGTACTGAGTTCATGTGGCTTGTTTGGATGTGCCACTGTGGCACCCAAGTTATTAATAAATATTTTATAAACCTTTACCTTTTCTCTCTGCTGCCATGTCTTCTCCCCTTGCTCCATCAGCTCCCCTGGAGCCTGCTGCCCCCCCAACTCCTCACCCTCCTCTGCTGTCCTGACTCCTGCCCTTCTCACTGCCCTCAGCCCTCCTGTGACCTGCTCCCCTTCACCAGCCCTTCTCTCCTCCCTGTGCCCACTCCTCCAGTAGCCCCACTCTGATCATGTGAGCTACCCTGCCTCATCCCCTCTTCCAACACCTCCCTCTACACACCTGCCCATGCACAGCAGGGACAGTCTGGGGCTGGGGGGGACGCTCTGGGGGCGGGGTGGGAGGACGCACGGGGGGGCCGGCGGGTGGGGCCGGAGCCCACTCCAGGCAGAGCCAGGGGAGAGACCCAGCTCCACATATTGCTGGAGCAGTGCCCCGGCTCTGAATATTAACTCGCTGCCCATAGCACCCGGCACACTTCTGGGTTCAGGGCGCGGGGCCCCTATAAGCACGGGGCCCCATTCAGGGGAATTGGGCGAATCGGCCTAAGGCTGGCCTTGCCCCTCTAAGTCTTCTCTTTTCCAAATTAAACAAGCCCAATTCCTTCAGCCTTGCCTCATAGCTCATTTTCCACACCTTAACAAATTTTTGTTGCTCTTCTCTGGACCTTCTCCAATTTCTCCACATCTTTCTTGAAATGTGGTGCCCAGAACTGGACACAATACCCCCCATTTGAGGCCTAATCAGTGCGGAGTAGAATAGAAGAATGACTTCTCGTGTCTTGCTCACAACACTCCTGTTAATGCATCCCAGAATCATGTTTGCGTTTTTTACAACAGTGTTACGCTGTTGACTCCTATTTAGTTTGTGGTCCACTACGACCCCCTAGATCCCCTTTCTGCAGTACTCCTTCCTAGATAGTCACTTCCCATTCTATATGTGTGACATGGATTGTTCCTTCCTAAGTGGAGTACTTTGCATTTGTCCCTTATTAAATTTTATCCTATTTACCTCAGACCATTTCTCCAGTTTGTCCAGATCATTTTGAATTATGACCCTATCCTCCAAAGCAGTTGCAACCCCTCCCAGCTTGATATTATCTGCAAACTTAATAAGCATACTCTCTATGCCATCATTTAAATCGTTGATGAGGGGGATCATTGATGAAGATATTGAACAGAACTGGTCCCAAAACAGACCCCTGTGAAACCTCACTTGTTATGCCCTTCAAACATGACTGTGAACTGTTAATAACTCTCTCTGAGAATGGTTATCCAACCAGATATGCATCCACTTTATAGTAGCCCCATCTAAGTTGTATTTGCCCAGTTTATTGATAAGAAGGTCATGTAAGACTGTATCAAATGCCTTACTAAAGTCTAGGTATACCACGTCCACCACTTCTCCCTTAGCCACAAGACTTGTTATCCTATCAAAGAAAGCTATCAGATTGGTTTAAGATGATTTCTTCTTTACAAATCCATCCTGGCTGTTGCCTATCACCTTATTTTCTTCCATGTTTGCAGATGAATTCCCTAATTACCTGCTCCATAATCTTTTCTGGCACAGAAGTTAAACTGACTGGTCTGTAGTTTCCTGGGTTGTTTTTATTTCCCTTTTTATAGATGGGCACTACATTTGCCCTTTTCTAATCTTCTGGAATCTCTCCCAACTTCCATGATTTTTCAAAGATGATATCTAAAGGCTCAGATACCTCTTCTATCAGCTCCTTGAGTATTTCTATTCAACATTCCTGTGGTGGGAAGAACACCTCAGCAGTCCAGCACCCTGGCATTTAATTTCAAAAAGGGGAATTACACAAAAATGAGGAGGTTAGTTAAACAGAAATTAAAAGGCACAGTGACTAGAGCCAAATCCCTGCAAGCTGCATGGAAACTTTTAAAGACACCATAATAGAGGCCCAACTTAAATGTATACCCCAAATTAAAAACATAGCAAGAGACCTAAAAAGAGTCACCGTGGCTTAACCACCATGTAAAAGAAGCAGTGAGGGACAAAAAGGCATCTTTTAAGAAGTGGAAGTCCAATCCTAGTGAGATAAATAGAAAGGAACATAAACACTGTCAAATCAAGTGTAAAAATGTAATAAGAAAAGCAAAAAGATTTTGAGGAACAGCTAGCCAAAACTCAAAAGAAATAACAAAATGTTTTTAAGTACATTAGAAGCAGGAAGCCTGCTAAAAACCTGTGGGTCCCCTAGACGATCGAACTATAAAAGGCGCAATCAAGGACGATAAAGCCATTGCGGAGAAACTAAATGATTTCTTTGCTTCAGTCTTCACGGCTGAGGACGTTGGGGAGATTCCCAAATCTGCACCGTCCTTTGTGGGTGATGAATCTGAGGAACTGTCCCGGATTGAAGTGTCATTAGAGGAGGTTTTGGAACAAATAGAAAAACTTAATGTTAACAAATCTCCGGGACCGGATGGCATTCATCCAAGGGTTCTAAAAGAACTCAAATGGGAAATTGCTGAACTATTATCTGTGGTTTGTAACCTATCCCTTAAATCGGCTTCCGTACCTAATGACTGGAAGGTAGCCAACGTGACACCAATATTTAAAAAGGGCTCTAGAGGCGATCCTGGCAATTACAGACCGGTAAGTCTAACTTCAGTACCGGGCAAATTAGTGAAACAATAGTAAAGAATAAAATTGTGAGGCATGTAGAAGAACATAATTTGTTGGACAAAAGTCAACATGGTTTCTGTAAAGGGAAATCCTGTCTTACTAATCTATTAGCGTTCTTTGAAGGGGTTAACAAACATGCGGACAAGGGGATCCAGTAGATATAGTATACTTAGATTTTCAGAAAGCCTTTGACAAGGTCCCTCACCAAAGGCTCTTGTGTAAATTACATGGCCATGGGATAAGAGGGAAGGCCCTTTCTTGGATTGAGAACTGGTTAAAAGACAGGAAACAAAGGGTAGGAATAAATGGTACATTTTCAGAATGGAGAGGGGTAACTAGTGGTGTCCCCCAAGGGTCAGTCCTGGGACCAATCCTGTTCAACTTATTCATAAATGATCGGGAGAAAGGGGTAAGCAGCGAGGTGGTAAAGTTTGCGGATGATACCAAACTGTTTAGGATAGTCAAGACAGAAGCAGACTGTGAGGACTCCAGAAGATCTCACCAAACTGAGTGATTGGGCAACAAAATGGCAAATGAAATTTAATGTGGATAAGTGTAAGGTAATGCACATCGGGAAAAATAACCCCAACTATACGTACAGTATGATGGGGCTAATTTGGCTATGACAAATCAGGAAAGAGATCTTGGAGTTATCGTGGACAGTTCTCTGAAAACTTCCACACAGTGTGCAGCGGCGGTCAAAAAGGCAAATAGGATGCTAGGAATTATTAAGAAAGGGATAGAAAATAAGACCCAGAATATCTTACTGCCCCTGTATAAAACTATGGTACGCCCACATCTTGAATACTGTGTACAGATGTGGTCTCCTCACCTCAAAAAGATATTTTGGCCTTGGAAAGGGTTCAGAAAGGGCAACTAAAATGATTAGGGGTTTGGAACGGGTCCCATATGAGGAGAGGTTAAAGCGACTGGGACTTTTCAGTTTAGAAAAGAGGAGACTGAAGGGGGATATGATAGAGGTATGTAAAATCATGAGTAGTGTGGAGAAGGCCGATAAAGAAAAGTTATTTATTAGTTCCCTAAATAGAAGAACTAGAGGACCCCAAATGAAATTAATGGGTAGCAGGTTTAAAACTAATAAAAGAAAGTTCTTCTTCACACAGCGTGTAGTCAGCCTGTGGAACTCCTTGCTAGAGGAGGCTGTGAAGGCTAGGACTATAATAGAGTTTAAAGAGAAGCTAGATAATTTCATGGAGGTTAGGTCCATAAAAGGTTATTAGCCAGGGGATAAAATGGTGTCCTTGGCCTCTGTTTGTCAGAGGCTGGAGAGGGATGGCAGGAGACAAATCACTTGATCATTGTCTTCGGTCCACCCTCTCTGGGGCACCTGGTGCTGGCCACTGTCGGCAGACAGGATACTGGGCTACATGGACCTTTGATCTGACCCAGTATGGCCGTTCTTATGTTCTTATGTTCTAGGATGCTTTTTATCAGGCCCTGGTGACTTGAAGACATTTAATTTTTCTAAGTTATTTTTAACTTCTAAACCTACCACATTTCCATTAACATTCACTATGTTAGGCATCCCTTCATCATCAAACTTCTTGGTGAAAACTGAAACAAAGAAGTCATTAAGCAGCTCTGCCATTTCCAGGTTTCCTGTTACTGTTTCTCCCTTCTTTCTGAGCAATGGGCCTACCCTGTCCTTGGTCTTCTACTTTGCTTCTAATATATTTATAGAATGCCTTCTTGTTACCCTCTATGTCTCTGCCTAGATTGCGCTCGTTTTGTGCCTTTGCCTTTCTAATCTTGCCCCATATACCTGTGTTGTTTGCTTATATTAATCCTTTTGTAATTTGACCTAGTTTCCACTTTTTATATGACTCCTTTTTTAATTTTTAGATCATGCAAAATCTCCTGGGTAAGCCAAGGCAGTCTTTTGCCATACTGTCTATCTTTCCTATGCAACGGAATAGTTTGCTTTTGGGCCCTTAATAATGGCCCTTTGAAAAACTGCCAACTCTCTTCAGTTGTTTTTCCTCTTAGTCTTGCTTCTCATGGGACCTTACCAACCAGTTCCCTGAGTTTACTAAAATCTGCCTTCCAGAAATTAATTATCTCTATTTTGCTGTTCTCCCTTCTACCATTCCTTAGTATCATGAACTTAGTATATTTTACAATAATACAAACTTCCACAGCTAATAATGTTTACAAACTGGAGGCAGTATTGACACTTTAAGAGTCCATAGGCAAATTCATTCTTCCTTCTCCAAGAGGCTGCCCACAGCAATGTGGGCTCTATGTATATTGAACATATACTGTACAATACAATGAAGAATTTATAGCCAATACTGTGTGTTTTATAGACAGAAATATTTTACTATTTATTTGTATCACAGTAGCACTGGGAGCCTCAATCATAGATCATGAATGAATTGTGCTATGTACTACTAAAATCTGTAATACACTCTAGTCCCCCTGAACAACTGTGTATTTTATTGTTACTCCTTAAACCATGTTTTCAAAAATAGCTACTGCTTTTAGGAGCACCAGTCTTACTGAAAGCCAGTGGCACTTTTGAAAGTCTTCCCTTAAAAATCATATAAAAATAATAAAACATTTGCTTACAGTTATTCTTTTCAGTGCCTTGCAAGATAAAGTGCCTATCAGGGGAGTCGACAGCCTCGGCAGGCCCGGGTGTGTGTATGTGTTGGGCGGGGGGGAGGAGACAGGCTGGCTCCATGCTCTTGGAAGGGACGGGGCCTCAGATGGAAGGGTAGGAAGGGGCAGGCAGCCCTCAGCACCTCCCGGAGCACACCCTTCCTCTCCCTGCAGCCACTCAGAGCCATTCAGAGTGCCCCACACAGTGCGCTGGCAGTGATTTAAAGAGCCTGGGGCCACAGTAGTGGTGGCTGGGAGCCTGGGTCCTTTTGCTAGACCCTGGGGCAATTGCCGTCCTCCACCCCTCACCCCCATCTGTGGGCCTGGTGGCTGTAGAGATTCTCAGTGGTAGATCTCAAAATGTGTTTCACATGAGATTAGATATCATCCTCATTTTAAAAATGGGGAAACAGAAACTTGTCCAAGGTCCAGGATCAGAGCCAAGGTCTGCTGTCTCTCCAGCCAGTGCCCTATCCACTGCATCACACCAAAACTGGATTGCTCTCAAAGCATCTCATTCATCCCTCAGAGCTAATGGGGTGTGTGAAGGGCTGCTCGCGGCCCGCACAGTAAGCCGCGCAGAGAGGCCGGAGGAAGCGGCGGCCCCGGCGGAGGTGCCCGGTCCTTGCGGGCGGACCGGGAGCAGGCGGCGACGGCAGGGCCTCCCCCCGCGTCTGCGCAGCTGAGCAGCTAGCCCTGCCCCCTGCGTGCGTCCACAGGAGGCAGACCCCCTGATTGACGGGTGGGGGAAGGTGAGAGAGTCCGCCGCGTCCAGGCAGGGGCAGGGCCGCGTGGGCGCGTCACGACCGGCGGGCCTTTTCAAAAGGGCCCGCCGGCAGCGAGGAAGGGGGCAGCCTCCGAGGCCATTCACGGCCGAGGGGAGTGAAGGGAGCGACCACAGAGAGACGCTACCAGGCGCACCCCGGAACGAGCCCCCACCCCGGCGCAGGCCTGGGCCGCAGGTAAAAAGGGGAAGTCCAAGAATGGTGTACCTGGTCGGACGCCGGCTGGCCCCCGTGTGGCCCGGGCGACCTGGGGAAGATACCCGGGAGGCCAAAGGGGGCGGAGGAAAAGGCAGGAGAGAGCAGGAGAGGGCCGGCGCGTAATGTGTGCTTCCAGTGCGGCCAAGAAGGCCACTTCAAGAGAGACTGTCCTATGATGGACTGCACCCTGAGCCAGGACCTACCAGCGCAGGCTCCGAGGGGGCCGCAGCCGGAACCGAGGCTGGTCATAACCCTGTGGTTGGAGGGACAGGCCGTGAAGGCACTGGTGGATTCAGGATTGGCCCTCACGCTGGTAAAAGAGGACCTCGTCCCGGAGGCTCCGACCACGGGGGAGGTGGTATGGATGAAGTGTGTCCACGGGGACGTTAGGGCCTATCCCACGGTCTGGGTCCACCTTTCTGACAGCCAGCAAAACAGAAGGTGGCGTGTGGGGAAGGCCCCGGTGTTACCTTGCCCTGTGGTACTGGGCAGGGACTGGCCAGGGTTCCACCAACTATTTCAAGTGAAGACCCCCCCTAGTGGGACGGGCGGGCGGCAGCTGCAAAACCCGGGGGGTCGAAGGATACATGCACCCCGAGGCACAAGTGGGAGCCACCGGGGGATGCCGGCCCATGGGAAGCCCGGAGGTAGGGCCGGAGGAACCAACTGGGCATGGAGACCCTAGGGATTTCCTCGAGGAGCAGCGGGGCGACCCGACCCTGAAGTATGCATGGGAGCAAGCAGAGACCCCCGAACCGGGAGAGGACCCCTCCGGCCGGAGTGAACAAGGACCCTATTTCCAGGTACAGGACGGGCGCCTATATTGGGTGGCGGGCGCACCAGACGGCGAAGGGGACAGGCACCAATTGGTGGTTCCCCAAAGCCACAGGAAGGAGGTGTTGGACTTAGCCCACACCAACCCCTGGGCGGGGCAACTAGGGCGGGAAAAGACGCTAGCCCGGGTGATACAGAGATTCTACTGGCTGGGGATCTACTGGGCCGTGCGCGATTTTTGCGCCTCCTGCCCCGAGTGCCAAAGGGTATCGTCGGCGGGGGTCCCCCGAGCGCCCCTAGCACCCTTACCGGTGGTGGGCGTACCCTTTGAGAGGATTGCATTAGACTTGGTGGGGCCCCTCGAGCCCTCCTGGAAGGGGCACCGGTTCATAATGGTGATAATAGACTACGCCACCTGGTATCCCGAAGCCATACCCTTACGGAATACGCTCGCGACCGAACTATTAGAGCTGTTTGCCCGAGTCGGGTTCCCGAAAGCGATCCTGACGGATCAGGGTACCAACGTCACTTCCCGACTAATGAAAGAACTCTGCACCCTCCTCCGGATAAAAACCCTTAGGACTTCGGTGTACCACCTCCAGTCCGATGGGTTGGTGGAAAGGTTTAACCGCACCTTAAAAGACATGCTAAAGCGTGTGGTGCAGGATGACCCACAGGAATGGGACCGCATGCTGCCGGCCCTATTGTTTGCGATTCGGGAGGTGCCTCAAGCCTCCACAGAATACTCTCCCTTCGAACTACTGTATGGGCGTCAGCCCCGGGGGATATTGGACATCTTGAGGGAGGACTGGGAAGCACAAACGACGCGATGCCAGGGCACCGTTCAATATGTTTTGCAGCTCCGAGAGAGACTCCGACGATTAGGAGGATATGCGAAGTTGAACCTCTTAAAGGCCCAAACCCGTCAGGCCCACTATTACAATTGCACGGCCCGGCCCCGACAGTTGGAACCCGGAGACCGGGTCCTACTACTCCTTCCCACCAAAGAGTCCAAACTCCTGGCGAAGTGGCAAGGACCCTACAAGGTGCTTCGGAGGGTGGGGGACGTCGACTATGAGGTTCAGCTGTCCAGAAGACGATGAGACACGCAGATATTCCATGTCAACCTCCTCAAGAGGTGGGTGGCCCGGGAAGGGCTCCTCCTAGCACCCACAGGGCCGGAAGATGACCTCGGACCCTCCGGGGAAGAGTGCGCGGCGGAGGGTACCGTGTCGGTAGGAGCCAACCTGTCGGGGGAACAACGTCAACAAGTGAAGGCGTTGCTATGAAGATTTCAACACGTCCTGACAGCTACGCCGGGACGGACAGAGGTAGGGAAACACCGCATAACCACCGAACCGGGGCGGGTCATACAGGAGCCTCATAGGCCACTGCCCCGGAAGCTATGGGAAACCGTCCAGCAGGAGGTCCAACACATGTTGCGCACTAAAAATCATATTTAAAGCCAATCATGAGTAGGGCACTTCCAAATCCACAGGGTGGCAATACTGTGACCTCCCCTTTTGGATAAAGACCCAGTTTGAAAAACATTGAGTCTTGAGGGCTTTACATGTTAGCATCTTGCCATTTTTAAATACAATTTCACGTTTTGTTAGAACACAATGAAATTTCAGATTTTAATATCTTGAAACCATGAAATTCAAGATTATTAAAATGCTATGACCATGACATTTATAAAAATGGACCATGAATATGATAGGTCTCTAATCATGAAATTATGTAAAAACAATAGATTTGGGGTTCTTTTTATTTGCCTTCTGCTTTTTGAGCCTTATGGGGGTATTGGGGTCACATTTTGAAGACTTCTCCGCAGTCACGAGGGCCTAGAACTTACTTTTTCTTTAAGAATGAAGGCTGAAATCATCACATCTCCATATAAATCCAGGGACTGGGGCTTTAAGGAAAACAATAATTATCATGAGACTCGTGACAAAGTCAGAAGAGCTGGGAACACTGCACTGTGCACAGCGGCCAACATTTTGAAAAAAAGAAATTTCAATGGACAATTCTGAAAATGAGCATGAGAATCGGTGTGTGAAACCTACCAACACCCAAGTCCTGGAAGGATTGTGTGCACATTCTACAGAATTGAAGGTTGATTTTATTACAGTAGACTTCCGATAATCCCGCACCTTTGGGACCCAGGGGGTGCCAGATTATCGGATATGTCGGAGTATCAGGAGGTACTCCAGCAGGGGGGCTGCCACTCGTCAGTTTCAGCAGCGGTGGACTTGGAGAAGCGGCTGAGCAGAGCAGCTGGGGTGCTGCCGGATTGGTCCTGCAGCGCCGCTCAGGTGAGGGGTGGCGCTGCGCGACCAACCCGGCAGCACCCAAGCTCCTCTGCCCCGCCGCTTCCCCAAGTCCGCCATTGCCGCTTGCAGCCCCAGCTGGCCTGTAGCAGGCGGCTGTGCGAGGCTTCCCCCGCCTCCCTGCAAAACGGTGGAGGGTTCGTCCCTTGCTGTGCTGTTCCCCGCCCACCCCGCCCCCCAGCCAGGTGCAGTGTGGTCCGGCAGACCCGTCACAGGGGTATAATCTCCATCCCCTCTCCTCCCCTTCCCTTTCCCAGCCCATGAGCGCGCGTGGGGCTCACAGGAGCTCCAATTGTCTGGCTGGCTGGAGCACTTCCGGGTTCCAGTTGGTGCCGGACTATCAGGAGTGCCGGACCTCTGGATGCCGGACAATTGGAGTTTTACTGTATATGAAAACTAGAGAACCACAGGTCCGATCATGCATACCCAAGGGGGGAAGGACAGAACCAGTTGTACCGTTTTAGTAAATTAAAGATATTTATTTATGACAGTGATGAATTTATAGTATTTATTCTAAGATTTTTAATAGACCGTGTTAATAATGAATTTACAGTATTTATTATATTTATTCTCGATTTCTAGTTAAGCGTGTCAGAGATATAAGGATGGGAATGGCAAGGAATAGTCTCTATTCTAAAAATATCCAGCTACACTAATTAAATAACAGTGATAACTACAAACTCTATGTACTACCCAAAACAACTACAACACTAAGCTTATACAACAAAGAAAATCAAATCATACATACCAACTTACACAGCACACGGAACATTTCAAAGATATTGGTTCGATTGCGAAGGCCTTGGTTACGCCCGAGAGTCGGGGGAGGTGGCTGGTCGGTTGATCAGGCCGGCAGCACTTTGGAGTATACGGGAAGTCACACGCACAGTGGTACGTGTGTTGTGAAGACCTCCTCAAGCGAACTGTGCGATGGGTATTTATCCCCAAATCTGCACATCGCTTTCCTGCGCTTGCATATTTCCATATACGGCCCAACGGTCACCAAGTAGGGGTCTGTGTCCCAGGGGTAGGGCCGAAACTGTGCAGGTTTCATGCGACCAGGTAAGCCCGCAGTTCTCACGCCAAGGTGACGGGTGGGAGAGTCTGAGGCTATTTTCCCCTTTTCACACCTTCCCTTTTTCTAAAGACAATGGTATGCAGGAAGGGTGCGGCCGGTTTCTCCCAAGGAGTACTGCAGCCCACTATAACAAAAGCGGCCTGGCCAAACTTTTTACTGGGGGGGCAGTTTTTTCTCTAACACCAGATAATTGGAGTTTTACTGTATATGAAAACTAAAACAGTATTTTATTTAAAAGGCTAACTGCTGAGAAGAATAACATTTATTTCTCCAGATAGTTGTACCCTAGAATACTTATTGTTTGTTTGAATCTTGGCTTCTCTGATTTTTGCTGGAAGATCTGTAGGGCTGGAGAAAAGCAGGAATAAGGAGACTGCAATAGACTTAAATCTGAGCTGCAAGCTTCCCAACCTTCAAATAACTAGGGAAGGGTTGTTTAGACAGACTGTTTAAAATTCTTTGGTGTTTGAGTGTATGTCACAATCTGTTGAATTGACATTCCAGACAGAATTGCTTTTTCTGAAAGGTTCAATATTCCCTTCCTATTTTAATACCACTTTCACCCTTGAGTTCCTCAGGCCTCCAAACACTAAAACAGGGAGGTGAAGATTTGATATTCAAATGTTACAAAAGTACAAAGTAAGCTTAGAAAAACAAACCATTTTGAGGCCATATTTCCCAAGTCCCACTTACACATAATAAGGCCCCATTCTGAGCCTAAAGCTAAAAAGATAATGTTAGGTGAAAAACACTTTCCACACCAGTTACTAAGCTTAAGTAGTTTAAAGCTTTTTTAGGGCAAAATGTTACTACCTTAATCAAACAAAGCATAAAAGCAGCAGATAGAGCAGGGTAATGTAATGATTAGTTCTGGGGTGCAGGCAGGATGTGTTGGTCCGATCTGGTACAAGTTCTGTATTGTTGTAGTCCCCTTTGTTAAACAATCAACATGTATACCTTGTCTCATAACATCATGCGGGCATATATTATTAAAACTATCACATCTATAAACATTGTATTGTAAATATATTTTCATACACATGAACTCAAATTCTTTTTAACTGATACATTTTTACCTATCCTGCTAAAACTCTGATTGGTATCTCCTCTGTTTTGCCTAGCTATTAACTGTTTTCCTCACTCAAGCCAGGTATCTTTTCATTCCTTCCATTATTTCTTACAACAGTTGACTTATTCTTAACTAGAAGATTTACCCGGTGTTGCTTGGGTCCTTAACTCAAATATTTTTT
Source organism: Rafetus swinhoei (assembly GCA_019425775.1). Classification (NCBI taxonomy): domain Eukaryota; kingdom Metazoa; phylum Chordata; order Testudines; family Trionychidae; genus Rafetus; species Rafetus swinhoei. The sequence continues at coordinate 233,198,551 of CM033437.1, forward strand.
TCGTCATTTAAATCATTGCTTTGGGGTAGGGCTGGGGATGAGGGGTTCTGTATACAGTCTGCCCCAGGGAGAGAGGACAACCCCAGCCCTCTCTGACCAGAGCAGTTTTGGGCCAGATGAGAAGTGCCTGTCCATGGCTGCTTCAAGCTGCAATGGGCACAATTGAGGGAGAGATGTGTGTCCCTCACTTGGGGAATGGACACACAGACAGACACACACAAACATACACACATACAGACGAATTCAAATCAATAGCAGATAGCTGTTCCTTTTTCCACCCCTCCTACCAGCTGACCCAATGGGGTTATAGCTGTCCCAGTCCCCATCTCTGGCCCTTTGCTATCCCTTTATGGTCATTGTACAGTATAACTGTCCCTGCTAGCAGACTTCTCCCTTTCCGTTTGATGAGAAATAATTACATTCCAGGGACATCACATTGTCCAAACCCTGACCTTGCTTTAAGTTATGATAAGAGGAAGCGGCATACTGAATTCGATGGTCCTAGCTCTTACTGTTTTTTGGAGGAGTTCTTGAACAAACAGACACATGGACAGACGGATAGACAAACACAAACTCCTCTAGATTACTGGTTGACTAGCTCTGTTCAGTCAGCATTCATCCTCTTTAGTCTGTTTTATAAGGGAGTTCCACATCTGGCTAGTAAATCACACATTGGTCTGGTTTGTTTTGTTTTGTTAGAGAGAAACAAACTTTTTTAAAAATATTTTCTCATATTGCTATTAAATATATAATCTATTTATTTAACATTATAATATATGGAGATCTACCATCTCATAGAGCTGGAAGGGACCTTGAGAGGTCATCAAGTCCAGGCCCCTGCCCTCACAGCAGGACCAAGTACCATCCCTGACAGATTTGCCCCAGATCCCTAAATAGCCCCCTCAAGGATTGAGCTCACAACCCTGGATTTGGCAGGCCAATGCTCAAACAGCTGAGCTATCCCATTTTTTCAACACAGCACCTTATACATTTATTTACAACACACACAAACAAATCTCTTGCAGTTTATCATGGAATATTTTCTCTCCTCTTCTGTACCAAGGCTCCAGCTCCAATTCTTTAATCAAGCCTACTGGCATAGACCCTACTCCCCAGCTATGTCTACACTCGCGGCTTCTTGCGCGAGAAATATGCAAATGGGGCTAAGCGTGGAATATCGCCAAGCCTCATTTGCATACCTAATGAGCCGCCATTTTGCAAAAGAGGCTCTTGCGCCAGAAGGAGCTGTCTACACTGCCCCTTCTTGCACAAGAAAAACCCTCTTGCGCAATGCCATTATTCCTGAAAATAATCAGTGCAGCAGCATTGCGCAAGAGGGTTTTTCTTGCGCAAGAAGGGGCAGTGTAGACAGCTCCTTCTGGCGCAAGAGCCTCTTCTGCAAAAATGGCAGCTCATTAGGTATGCAAATGAGGCTTGGCAATATTCCACACTTAGCCTCATTTGCATATTTCTCACGCAAGAAGCCGCGAGTGTAGACATAGCTCCCGTGAGATCCTGCCTAGAGGTCTGTGGTAGCAAACCTAATTGCAGGATCAAAAAACAAGATAAAAATCCATGAAATCCTACATTCCCTGCTTTCACACATGAAACATGTTGACATTGTTATAACATGTTGTGATGTTTCATGACAATGAGGTAACATGTTTTTTCCCCAATGTAAGAACTCAAAAATTAGTAACAATAGTACAAAAATTACATTTAAAAATCATATACAGAACTGACTTCAGTGTTGCAAAACTGTATTCTGCATTAGACCTTGCACAATAGAAAGCAATACTCTCTCGTATATAGAAGCTTCTCTGATCTTTGGATCAGTTCAGATGCTTTTTGAAACGTTAAATTTTTACTGATTCTCACTACTCTCCCAGTTGCAACTATTCTTTTCCTGCATCCTCTACCTATTTATTAAGTGGGAGACCAGACTGTCTGTTATCGCCATCTGATGTTTTCAGGAACACCCAATAATTCCCATTGGCATCTTACATTTTATATGAATTATCTATATACTTAAATATATCACTTTAATAGGTCTAACCTGCTGAAAAAACATGAATTAATTTAGCCTCACATGCCTGGAGGTAATAATGCTAGCCCTACTTGACAGATGGGCAAAGTGCTGCATAAAAGAGTTAAATAATATGCCCAGAACCACACAAACTTAGGGGCAGAGTCAGGAATAGAATGCAAGAAGCCCAAGTTGCACTCCCATGACTTATTTCACCTCTATCCCGCTGACAGAGTGGAGAGACTTTTGCTGTGTTCAAAGTGTGTGTGGCCATCTCAATCACACCCTGCCAAATTGTCTTCTCTTTTCTGCTCTAAGACTGCTCTAAGACTTCTGATTGTCTCCCTCTCTCCCAGATCTTTGTTCCTCTTGTTCTTGCCCTAGAGCAGTGGCTCTCAATCTATTTATCACTCTGGGCTGCATATGCAGTAAGGATGTTAAGACGCAGGCAATTGGCTAATTGTGTCGTCGATACAATTTGTATCAACAACATGATTAGTCGATAAGGGAAGATGCTCTGTCCCTGCTCACGCTGGGTCCAGAAGTTACCCCCATTGCGGCTCTGCAGTTCAAATGTAGTAGGAGCCGGGTGCACAGGCAGCCCGGTTCCTACTACATTTAAACTGCAGAGCCACAGCGGGGGTAGGTCCTGGATCCGGCGTGAGCCAGGACTGAGCAGTTCTGGCTTGTCCCGGCTCTGGGACTGCTGCAGCTCTGCATTTTAAATATAGTAAGAGCTGCCTAGCTCTTACTACATTTAAAATGCAGAGCCGCAGCAGGGTAGCTCCAGGACCGCTGCGGCTCTGCCTCCCCTCCCCACACACAGCGGAGACACTACTGGGGGGAAACCAACTTTTAAGCCATCTCCTGCTCCCCCTGCCTTGCTGCCTCTGATACAGAGGCAGAAGGGGGAGGGAAGCGAGTAGTCAATTAGTCGACTCAACTACCCAATAAACCTATGCTTATCAGATAGTTGGCTACTCAACTCGTCGCTTGCACCCCTAATATGCAGCTCTTTCTCTATTATGTGGGCCACATGCACACAAGATTTATACACTACCTGTATGGCCCTGAGGTTGTCACGTGGGCCACAATTATGTGCTGATTGGATCACTGCTCTAGAGGCACTGTGTGCTCTCAATACCCAACATTCACACCAGAAGCACTGTGCAGACCCCATTATCTCTCCTTTTGCCTCCCACATGCACACACAAATCAGGGGTGGTGCACTTGCAGCTCTCACAGGGCTGTCTCTGTGTACCCTTCTCTCTCCCCCACTCTTAGGGTTGCCACCTGTGCAGATTTCCTCAGGATCATTCCTTTTTCGAGGGGGCTGTCTGGGGAAAGCTGTAAGGGGGCTTAGCTTTATAGACTCAGGATCATCCCATGTGTCTGTTTTGTTTTGTCTTCTGAGGTAGTGCCTATTACACCTTCATCTTCTCCTCAGCTCAACAGGGTCTCTCCTCTATCATCGCTGGACTATGGTCTGTCACCTCCTTCCTTTCCACACACCAAGCTATTGAGTCTCTAGGCCCCTCTTTGTCCATTGGGGGCTGCTGCTGCCCCTCATTTTTGGATTGGGAGGGTGGCTGGCAAGTGGCTAGTATTTCCTTGTGGGGAGGCAGCAGGACCCTTTTCTCTTTCATTTGGCTCCCCCTGCTGGGTAAGTGTAGCACTGTCTCCATCCTTCTCTCCAAGTCATTCTCAGCTGAGAGCAACTTTGGTTCTGGATCTGTCAGTACCTTCCACATGCAGCGCTAGACTATATCCTATTAGGGGCTGGGCAAAAGCCAGCAATGAGCAGCTAGTCTCCTCTGATTTGCAGGGCAGGGGGTGAGCAATAATGCTCTGCCTCCCTCCCTACTACCCTTGTGATGGCATGTCACTGAAGGGAATTGCTTGTGCTGCACCTAGGAAGAACCTGCACCAGGAACAAGTTGAGCCTTGGTAAAGATGCAAGAATGAATGCTAAAAGGTAAATGGCAAAGCACCAACATTTTTGCCCACATGCCAACTGCACTGATAACTAACCATGGGCTGGGGCAGAGGCCAAACCTAGCTTATGACACCACTAGGGGACAGGTAGGATCTTCAAGTGATTTATGTGCATTAAACAAGCTTCACACCACGCTTGGGACATAGGGACCTATTGCCCTTCTTTCAGAGGTGGGAAAAAATTAGGCACCTCCCTAACCAGCCAGGATTATCAGGGGGGACAGTTAAATTGTTTTTTGGCCCTTCTGTACTGCAGCTGATAGGAGAATCTTTTATTCATTCAAAAAGAGTCATCTTTCCCCTTTGTATTACAGTAATACCTAGAGAACTCAATTTGGAGCGAGGCCACTGTAAAAGCACAGAGATCGTCAGTTCTGGGGCAGGAATTAAGGGTATGTCTACAGTACACAGCAAAGGAAAACCTCCAAGTGGCTCCTGCCAGCTGACTGAGGCTTCTGGGACTCTGGCACTGAAGATGAGAGGGTTCTAGAACTGGGCCCAAGACTGAACATCTACTCAGCAATGAAACCACTACAGCCCCAGCCACCTGGCAGGGCCACCCAGAGATTTTCTTTGTTGTGTAAGTATACCCCAAATAGACAAAGGCTGAAAGAGGAAACATGAGGTGTGTAGGGTTACCCAATAGGTCAGTGAGGGTGAATCTACACTGCACTGGTATTTCGAGATAACTAGCGTTATTTCGAAATAATGCGAGTGTCTACACAGCCATTCCATTATTTCAAAATAATTTTGAAATAATGGACGGCTTATTCCAAAATCTGTAAACCTCATTCTATGAGGAATGATGCCTATTCTGAAATAGCTATTTTGAAATAAGTCATGTGTAGACGCTCCCCTCCTGCTATTTCAAAATAGTCCCTCACCAGGATCATTCTAAGTTTTTCCTCCCCAGTGCCTCCTGGGGCTCTAAATCAAGATAGCATGTTTACATGAGGGAAGCCTGCCTTGGACTAATTTTGAGGCTTCCCTGCAATATAGATGTGCTATTTCAAAATAAGCTATTTTGAAATAACTATTTTGGAATAACTATTTTGGAATAGCTGTGCCCTGACGGAGCTAAGAATGGAACATAGGCCTTTTGAATCTCAGTTGAGTACCATACCCTCTGAACCACATTGCTTCTCTGATTGCTACTTGTGAAAAGTGTGTCAGTTAAGAAATTATGTTAAATAGTAAAATATTTATAGTAGCAATGGGGATGCCTAAGAAATTTTGTCTAATTAAGAAAAATACATGGTGGGTGAAGTAATCTTTCCAGTTACACAGCGATCTATGTAGCTCAAAAGCTTGTCTTGCCAATATCCTGGTTGGTTCAATAAAAAGTATTCTCAGTCCCCTTGTCTTGCCAATATCCTGGGACCAACATTACTACAAGAATGCCCCGAAGATCTAATACAAGACCCTCATTCCAGACTCCATTTGCTTCACTGTACAATCAAGCAACGCACATAAGAACTGCAGTGTCCATTTTCCTGCAAGCAAAATGGTATAGAATATTTTCTTCAAAGATGAGGCAGTTAAAATAATAAGACATGAACAATAGAAAAAAAGTACTCATTTATTCAAGGTATGACAAGTGTATTTACAGTATTCATCTGATCAGGGTAGATCTGTTAGTAAGCCTTAATGCAGCAATTATAAATTACATTTAAAAGAGGAAATGCTCCAAATATGTTTCTGTCGCAGAAGATACATTTTTACAGTGACAGAAACACTTAAGGCTAAGAAGTAGTTTGACTTCTTCCCCACCACCTACAGGTACTTAGCAAAACTGATGCTTGTCTTTGAGACTGTTACCTTGAGGGATACAGCTTGCTAAATGCTACACACAACACTGTCCCATCAGGTGAGTAGTATATTTGTCAGTCTCACTTCTGACAAAAAATGAGCACCACTTGGCTGACACTTGATGTGAAACAGTGAATTCAAGTAGAAGGGAGGTAATTTCCAAACCTCTCTGTTTCAATGAAGGGCTGAGAGATCATGGGACAAAAAGATGTCACTCTTTAAAGGTTCTGTCCAAATTGTTTATGGAAAAAGGTTCTTGGCGTAAGTTTATCAAGCAATTTGCTTCCAAAATAGAACTACAGCAAACAGTCATGTGGTATAATCCAGATTTTGCACTTTAGATTACTGAAAAGACCATAGCATTTTCCCACATCTACTGTAAATGAAATACATTGATTTTTTTAAAATTGATTCTCATGATGCTGATGCAGACTAGTATTTCAAGCCCATTTGGTTGTCCAGAAAGTAAATTAACTAGTGTCAGAAAGGCATTGCTTGAAACAGAACAGATACTGAGGGCAATTCAAATAGCTTCTTCTCGAGGTAGGTGCCACAAGTGATATTTAGTCCTGTTTGTAAATTAACACACATCAGGAAAATAACAGACCAAACAACCCAATCCACAACCAAGTTTTCTCATTATTAAAATTAAAAAGCCATAATGCGCACTGACTAAGCTTAAAGATGCACTGGGCTACCAGGGTATCATTCGATTCATTTTGTTCCCCAAATGCTTTGCATTTTACCTTCCATTACCTTGTTCCCCAGAAGAAAAGTAAATTTGGAACTTTAGAATATAAGCCATTTGATTTATAGATCTGCAACTGAAAAACCCACCACCTATGCAAAGATGATTTAAAACGCCTTCCAAAAATGTATATTTTGTATGTGATGGCTCATCCCATCTTAAATACATTATAAAAAAAATTAGTTTAGTATTTTCTAACTTTTCGAAAGAATCACTTATTAGATTGATGAGACTATCGCTACTGGAATAAAAAAATACTGAGAAACTGCTGAAATCAAGGTTTGCAGAGATACAAATTACTTGCCAATCATTTTAGATGTAAAATACGATGAATCCAGATTTACTGGAACTGCATATTAGACATTCCAACAATATTAGAAAAAACTCTACTCTAAACTATATGCAATTTTCATTTACCACAATTTAGGCAAAAGAAAGTTATAGTTCAGATAATATACATACTCTGTAGTTGTCCAATTGCTTTCATGATTGATGGGATAAATAATTTACAAATGACCGATATCAAGCAGCAATTAAGTCATATAAATAGACATTCAGACCGGCATTTATTTTTTAGTTAATTTAATTTTTCAGAAACTCTCGCGCACAGTTTAAAATTTTGATTTTGTTATTGTAAAAATGAGATTTGTAACTGGTAGTTCTATGGCAAAAGGAAGCCTGTGCCTCCAACTTTTTAAAAACATGTTTCATATTGAGTAGGAAATATTGGGTAGGAAAACCAAATTTCATTAACTAAACATGACATGCAAAAGTTTATTCAGTGGCAAAGGGCTACATTCTCATCTTGATGTTCAACATTAACATGAGTCAAGGAAAAAAAAATCCAAAGGAGTGTAAGTCAGTATCAAGAGTTCCCATCTAAACTGTACAAATTCTAAACCAATTGCGATTTTAGACTAAAGTTAGTAAAGATTGACCTTTTGCATATTTCAAATTGAAGGCAAATCCAATCAACTTACATTTGGCTATGAAAAATGAAGATAACAATGAAGTTTTATTTTAGCCACACATTTACAAAAATGTTTACAGCAGAAGTGTAAAGGGGTTTGCTGTGTTGTTACATATGTTTAAAATGATTATGCATCTTAACTTTCATGCATGAAAGACATATTTTGTTAAACAATAGTAATATTTCCTTTCCTTTTTTTTTTTTTTTTTTTTTTTTTGAAGTGGCAGGCGGTAGATTAGGTAGGTAGAAGGAGAACACTTTAAAAATAACAACCTGTTCACGCTACCAAGCCTTCAAAATAAGGAGGTAAAGTACAGGCACCGTTAGTTCCATGAGGGTTCATTATGGTTAGCATATTTTCCAAAAACATTAAAAACAGTCCTGAACAGTTGTAACATGGGTTATCCCATGACTTTCACCTCTTCAGTTTACTTCCCAAGTTCTTGGAGTAGCTTGTCTCAGAAGCATGCTTGCTGAGCTTCTTGTCTAATGATGTATTTTGTAGACTACACATTTTAAATTAAACCTTTATGTAAAGAATGTTACAAGCTCTTCCTTTGTACACAATTTAATCTTTGTGCTGAATATTCTTCAAAAAGGACTTTATAAATAATACAATAAATTTAGAACCAGAATTTCTGCCCACTTGTCATTATACCATGTTGTTGCTTTCTCCAGCTTTATCTACAAGCTGTAGGAGAGAAGAGACAAAAGAAATAATTCTTTAAGTTATCTGCATGTTTATGTCTGCACATTCAAAATGCTACCTCAAAAATATAAATTAGTACTTGTGTGCATTTAGTAGGTGACTGAAAATGATTATAGTCAAATAGTACTCACCAAGGTCTCATGAGATATATACATTTGTAAACATTAAAAATACCTTACATTGCAATTTTGTGTTTCTGCATGGTATGTTTTTTGTGGATATTAACAGTGCAACATGAAGATGCAACAGAATGAAAACATAAATCAGAAAAATGCAGGTAACACTGCTAGCTTAATGGCCAAAATAAAATACAATAAAATATAAATATTAACTAAAAGGAAAACATATCAGCCACTCATGCATTAACAGATCAAATAAGATATTTCAACTGACCATTACTGTGGATTCTCTTCTGAGCCTACGTAGGCTTTGAACAAAACATTAACAATTATCTTTTTAAATAGGATTTAACCCCATTAAGATCAATTTATATATGTAAGATCAATTGCTGAGTGGAACATTCAATTGATCATGGATTATGAGTAAGGCCTTGGCCTGGCACTGTCAGACTACAACATTCAAACAGATGAACTTGAACTTTAAAATGAATCCATCTTTGCATACTGGACTTTGTATGTCTTAGTTGTACAGTGTTTGCATTTTATGATGTATGTATTAAATGGTAGTTTTCAAAACTAAAGTGAAAACGTTTCCCATTACAAATTTCCAAATACTAAGGAACGTACACTCAGCACAAATCCTAGGTTAACCTCTCCCTGGCACTATTTGCCCCTTTTCTATTTCTTGGCTATTTTGATAAGAAAATGACATTTGAAAAACACAAATCCTAGTAAGTGGCAAAGCTTAGCCCAAGCATAATGGACCTGAATAAGTATTAATTAGATGAATGATTATGTATCACATGAAAGTTTATGGATCAACAATATTTTCATTTTACCGTATAGTAAAAAATAGTGAATCTAGTCTACTTTCTTATACCTGCATCAACATTGACAAGTCTCTGATTCCAGACAGCCCTCCATTCTACATCACAATTGTTCTTCTGGAATTATGAATAATATCCAGTAGATCTCATTCAAAGAATCCATTTACTAATATAGTACCAAAGGACCTACACAAAGTATGCTCATGCCTAGAAACAGGTGCTAGGCATATTCTTGACCCACCATGAAGGTGTATGAGAGACTGAAAGAGAGCAACTTGAAATTACTCTGTGGCTCTTATGCTTGATTTACACAAAATAAATTGATCAAACATAAAAATGTAAGTCAGGGTTAAAACTACTCCTAACATTATTTTTGCCTCCCTGTTGTACATGAATAATGCTGTCTCAGGTCACTGGCATTTGTAACATGCATTTGTGATTCAAAACTTGACTACAATGATGCAGGAATAATCAATCCGCTATAAGTCTCTTTACTGCTGAGGCTGCCATGGAAACTAATTTTAATTTCTTCTTTAGGACTGAATATGAGCCGTATGGTGCAAGAACTGTACAAAAAACACAAATTGTAACCAATCTCGTTAATCGCTCGATGACTATGTGCATAGTATTATTGCATTAGTATTTGATAAACGTACAACAACATGATAATATTCCAAAGTTAATGTTAAGTAGATGAATACTTACTGAGCTTATACCAGGTAAATTCAAAAGATAACCAAGCACTGGCACTCTTCTAATAAAACCAATCACCACAGGAAAGAAACCCCTGTAAACAAAAACATTGCAGTGTGACATGGGTCCAGCATGACATGACGATATTCTGACATATGAAACAGGAGGAAAGAATAAGTTATTTGAAATGAGATTGCATTAAAAAAAAATTACTTGTGGCTTGTTAGTAGGAAAAAATGTTGGCACATATATACAGGATCTGTTATTTTAGGAGGAAAGGGAGAAAAAGAAATTGCAGGGGAAAATACAACATTCAAAATAGTTTTTCCCCCCCTTTCAAATGTTTTGAAAATCCTACCCAATAAAGTATCTAAGTGAGTTAGGAGCATGTTAAGGGTCACTGAAGCCTGCAATCCTAAAGACCGAAGTACTTTTTGAAAACTGCACCAATATTTAATAGAAATTAAACACATTTTACCCATACATTTAATCCTATATTTGGGCATGAAAGTATTTCAGAAGCTGACGCTATAGTACATTATGACAAATGCAGGGGCTGATTTGATGTTTTAAGGCAAAAGATAATCTCTCACAATGTTTAGTTTTGAAAAAACTTCCTGAGTAACCTGGGACTCCCATTGCAGATTACCACTTCTGGCAATTTAATAAGCAAATAATTACAAAAACAGAGGGTACGTCATTAAAATGTCATCTGTTCACTTACTGTGACAGTAAGTTTAATTTAGTTGATTGTTTATAGCCGTGGTCCCCAACCTGTCAATCGCGATCGACTGGTCGATCGGAGGGGGGGAGGGGGAGGGGCACGACCAGTTGATCGTGAGGCGACCCAGCCCCGTCATTTTCCCAAACCCCACATCCTGCAAAAATGGAGGTAGTGTCAGCTTCCTGCGGCGTGGGGGGAAGTCCCACAGCTGTACGCCAGAGCTGGTGTCTCAGGAAGCATGCGGGCTGCTCTTCCCCTTCCCCAAACAGCTGGCATGTTTCCTGAAATGCTGGGTCTGTCACGCCACCAGGGACTTCCTTCCCCCTGCTGCCTTCCTGCGGTGGAGAGGGCTGGGGGGAGGGGGAAGAAGGAGAGGAGGAGGAGGAGTCCCAGGACTGCACACCAGCTCAAACTACTCAGGAGCATGCGCTGCCATGGGGAGCTGAGCAGTTGGAGCTGGCACGCAGTCCCAGGATTCCTACTCCCTCCCCCCGCGCAGGAAGGCAGAAGTGGGAAGGAAGTCCCTGGCAGCATGACAGACCCGGCTTTTCAGGAAGCGTGCCTACTGTCTGGGGAGGGGAGAAGCAGCGCATGTGCTTCCTGAGACCCAGACCTGGTGCGCTGTTGCGGGACCCCCAGGTACCAGCCAAGCTGTCCCTGTCCCCCTTCCCCTGCCTAGACCCCAGTACCCTGCCCCACTGTCTCCTGCCCAGACCCCACGAGCAACCTGCCCCCCACCCACACCCCACAAGTATCCTGTCCCTGCCCAGGGCCCCACCTCCCCTACCCCAGCCTCCACCAGCACCCTGCCCCAGCCAGACTCCCACCTGCCCCCTGCCCAGGGCCCTACCAGCACCCTGCTCCTGCCCCCTGGCCAGACACCATCCAGCACCCTGCCCAGACACCACCACCACCCTGCCTCTAGCTCGTGGCCAGACACCCAACAGCACCCTGTTCCTGGCCCCTCCCTCCTGGCCAGACACCTACTTGCTTCTGTACCCTATTTTCCACCCAGATTCTGCACCCCATCCCTATTCTACTCACTGGCAGCCCTGTCCCGCACACTGGATCCCTCATTTTTGGCCCCACCTCAGAGTGTAGAGGGGCCCACAAATTCCACTAACCTGGAACTCCAGAAGAGTTAATCTGGCCTGAGGCCTTGAACCTCAGTCCTACCTATCCTCCCCCCCATGGGGCTGGGGTGCCAGGGGAAGGAGGTATCTCAGTTGAGGCCTCATCAGTGAGGCTTGGGGTTTTTTTTTTTTGCATCTCACTTGTGTGGTCCCTGACTGATTTTTTTGTGGGTCAGTGACCCCCGACTCAAAACAAGTTCCCCACTCCTCCCATAAATAAAGACAGTGCTGAAATGTTTGTATTGGACATAATATTTTATTAAAAAATGAAGCCTGGCCAACAAGCCCCCATCTGGCTGCAGCATCATAACGCCCCTGCATCCCCACCCCCGAGCCTATCATACACTGGAACCCCCTGTCCTTAGCCTCTCACATCTCCAGTCTTCTGCCACAACACTACTGCACCATCCACACACTGAAAATCTGTGTCCTGAGCCCATCATACTCCCAACCCCTCTGCTCTGAGCTGCTCCTGCACCCTCACATCCACGAGTCTGTGGTTTGCTCAGCACCCCAACCCTCCACCTGACCCCAACGCTCTCCAGCCTGTAGCTCCCTTCCTGAACCAGCAGCCCCTTCTCCACCTCCTCCTGTACCAAGATTCTCCCCCAAACCTTGCACTTTTCACCCCTTCCCACACCCAAATCTCTCATTCCCACCCCAGAGCCCGCACCTCCTGTCTCAACCCAGTGAGAGAGTGAGTAAGGGCTGAGGACAGGAAATGATGGAGAGGAGTAAAACAGAGAGGGCGGGGCCTCAAGAAAGGGGTGGGGTCTTGGGGAAGGGATGGGGTAGATCTTGGCTTGCACCAAAAATTGATCTTGGGTGTAAAAAGGTTGGAAACCACTGGTTTATAGTATACCGTTAATGTAGTGCAAATGCATTTTATAAAGTAATGAAGGTCTCAGTGCAGCAGCCACTTATTAGACATTTGCTGCAGCTAGGCATTTGGCCAGTTATTTCCTGGTTTCTTTTGACATTTCAGACTGATATATGGAAGAGAACTTATTCTTCCTACTTGATTCTGCAGCAGTCACACCTACTTTTTTGATACTGCAGTCTATTACGGAATAGGGATGTGAGCGACTAATCGACTAGTCAACTATCTGATAAGCAAAAGCTTACTGGATAGTCGACACACTAGTTGACTAGTCGCTCCCTCCCCCCCTTACTGCCTCTATCACAAAGAGGCAGCAAAGGGGGAGGGAGAAGAGAAGGGAGTGCTGGGAGGAACCGGCTTAAGAGCTGGTTTGCTCCAGCTCCATGGGAGGGGGCAGCGGCGCAGCTGCAGCATTCCAACTTTGAAATGTACAGAAGTCCCTGCTCGGGCTCTTGTACATTTCAAAGCGGAAGCACCGCATGGAGCCCGGGGTCAACGGGGGACTCTCCGCTGGCCCCGGGCTCCACACGGTGTTTCAACCTTTGAAATGTACATTTCAAAGGTGGAACACCGTGCTAGTCCTTATCAACTAATCAAATAGTCGATGGAAATCCCATCGACTATTTGATTAGTTAATTAATCAAAATTTAACATCCCTATTGCAGAAGTCAGCATATCACAAATGCAGCATTATGAGGGAGATGGGCTAAAAAATAGTAACTACTTATTTTAAAACAAATTCAAGAATTACCAAGTGTCAAGAAAAGAAGTGGCTTTATGCTCCAAAGTCTTTTAGGTTTGAAAGACTGTGAGAGCTCTTTAATGTCTCTTGTTAATTATTTTCATTTAAAAGATTGTGGTAAGACTTTATGTAGAATTGACTTTAGCCACTTCATTACTTTGGAGAATGTTCTTTCATATATATATTAAAATTCTGTCACACAGCAAACACTCTTGATGCATGAAGTACCACCACAGACATTTCAGAATTTTTTCTTACAATGTCCTTTGTTGCTTTAAAGCTCTGAAGTGTTACCAAAGCAATTTTTGCTGTAAAATGGCTGATTAGAGATGCAAATAACACATTCAAATAGATCATTATGATACTCTCAGTGAAATTATTCATATTATAATCTCTTAAGGATATGATGAAGTTCCTATCAACATGTGCTTTTACAAATTTAACAAAATTGAAAAGTCAATTTACAAGTGACAAAAACAAAACTGCCTCTCTGATCTAAGACTTCCTTCAGTAATTGGTGCATTAACAATTAATATCGAATTGCAAAACATTTGTGGTGATATGCTGCAAGTTAAGAATGAAATAACTTGGACCAACAAAAACTAGGAAGTTCTAAATTAGTATCTAAAGATGGGATTTTTAAAAGCACTCTGCTTTTGACATAACTCTCCTCCCACTTAAGTCAACAATAAAAATTCCATTGACTTCAGAAGGAGCAAAGGCAGGTCAATACTGCTTTTGAAATTCCCAGCCTAAGGATGTCAAAATGTGGTTACTTTCCTAATCAAGTAGTCAATAAAAAAAAATTATCCACTACTGATTAATCTATAAGGATCAGCACTTACAGCACTCAGTCTGGTTTGCGCCGGGTCCCAGCATAACCTCCCCTGCTGCCGCTCTACATGACAAGGGACAGGGGAGCTGCGCACACACCAGCTCCCCTGTCCCTTGTAATGCAGAGCAGCTGTGGGGGAAACAGGGTTAATGCTGACTAATGAGAGTCCCAGCTGGGAATAGGGACTGAGCTAGCATCTTTGTGGGCCAGCTCCTGTCTCTTAATATTGCACAGCTGCAGTGGGGGGGGGGGAGAAGGAATGCAACTAGTCTATAGTGCTAACCGATAAGCCCCTGCTTATCCATTAGTTGACTAGTCACTTACATCCCTATGCCACCCTAATGTTTAAATATAGGGCTATATATCCAACATTCACTAGTAAAAGAGATTATGATCCAAGTTACATTTCTTTTGACTTCCATAGCAACTGCATTAATTTTCACCTGCCACTAAAGCACCATGGAAAATATGCTAGTGGCTACTGTTCTGGATAAGTTTAATTGGGATCCCATTTAATTATGTTTAACCCATTAACCAATTAAGGGGGGCATGCAGGGGGCTGCTCCAGCCCCATTGGGTTGGAGTTTCCCTCTTCCCTGCTGCAGACAAGGGCTGCTCCAGCTGGCTTGTGGGAGCAGCCCCTGCCTGCAGTAGACTCTGCGGGGCTGGAGAAGCTCCCTGCCAGTTAACTGGAGCCAGTAAGCTTCTCCATAAGGGTGAGGCTTTCTGGTTAACCATTCAAAATCCCTAATTCTGGAGTCATGAGTCACACAACAATTTCAATTAAATAGTTCTGATTTCATCAGAAGTTCAGGGTTAAGTTAAAAAAAATCTATGATGTCATCTCTGGGTGACATTTTTCCCTTTCTCTTCAAGGGATGGGGATTTCAGCAAGGCAAAAGTGATATGAAGAAAAATAATAAATGGCTTCTTATGGGAAATTCTAGGTACAAGTATGAAATGTATTATATATGAATGATTTTTCAAATGTATATAAAATTCAGTTTTGTTAACCGTATAACAAAATCCTACTTCATTTTAAGTGATTATGACAGACATAAGCATTGAAACATAAGGTGACTGTATAACAAAAATAAGTCTGTTGTAATTTGTTTCTCATACACTAGCACAATGCCAGGATTGCAAACAGTACAGGGAAATGTTTAAATAAAATGTTGTTGTTTTTTTCCAAAAGAACATAGTGTGTGTTAGGATTTAAGCTGGGTATTTCCAGGGGCTGCTGGTGGTGTTTTTATTATACAATGTCCACATTTTGAGCCCAAAGGAAATTTTGGTTCTTTAAAAATATCCTTGCATGGTTGGGGGGAGAAGTGTGAAATTACCAACACCAATTTGTCACATGTATGTAACAAATATCAAACAGCTTTAGGTGATGTTAATTTTAAAAACATCAGACTAGTACACACCAAGTTTCAGCTTGTTACAAATACCAATTCAGGATTTAAATTATAAAGCGTGCTTATAGATATAATTGCAGCTTAGCAGCTATTATGGAGGCAATGAGTACTGCCGGAGTAGCAAACACATTTCCCACTAATAGCAAAAAAATCCCAAATGAAGCACTCCATTTCAAACAAATCTTACCTGAATAAAAGGAAAAATCCATAAATTTCAAGGATCATTCCTATCAAGGGCCAACCAATGAGAACTATAAGCACGCCACCCAGGAAAAAGACTGTTGCTTTCATTTTGTGTTTCTGGAAGAAGAATCTAAATGTTCTTTCTAAGCCAATAACAAAAGCCAAGCCAGCCACAAATAAAACCTGAAAGAGATACAGAAAAAATCCAACACTGAATGAGAAAGCATATTCCAAAATGACTTTGGGTTTTACAAATGTTTAATGACCATTCTACAAAGCTAGAAATGTTACGATATGGAAGTATTTACCTCATCCCCTTGTCCCCCCCAGTTTGTATATTAGACGTGAAAAGTATCTGCATTACAAACACAACTGTCAGGTATCTCTATGACAAAAGTAATCTCCAAAAATTACAGCATGTATTTTGTAATGTAGACATGACTCTAATCATGTCTGCGACCCATGCTGAAGCCCTGGACTGTTTAATAACTTTTAGTGTACACAAACCCTTATAAGTGGTAGGTTACAGTTTGCTCGACTAACTTTGGCAGTGTTTCTGTAAGTCATTGAGTCTCTAACCCTAATATGTATTTAACATAATGTATAATATTTATAGATATTTTAAATAGATTCATTATAACGTAAAGGAAGAATTAAAAAGTATCACCCCGGTATCACTACATCACAGCTTTGAGATTAATTTATCAATCGATCACTGTTGTAGACTAAATGCTACTCATCTTGTTGCCCAAGTAGTCCCATTGCTAACAGTTGACACTCAGCTACCAGGTCTAATTATCTTTCGCCAATCACAACTGCCACCTGCCAGCGTGAGAACTAATCCTACTAGCTGGAGCAGTGGTTGGTGGGTTGGTACCTCAAACTGGGTCGCCACCCTATTTGAATGGTGTCAAGACTGGCTTAATCTTGCTGGGGACCAGGACTGAAGCCTCAGCCTGGAGTGCAGGCCCCCTGCCTGGTGCTGAAGTCCTTTAGCTTTAGTTTTGCCCTTCATGCCTGGAGCAGTGGGGCTGAGCTTTGGCTCCCCCTTTCATTAGGCATTGGAGCCTGAATGCGCTCAGGCTTCAGTCCCACCTCCTGGGGTCTTGAAGTAATTTTTTGTTATCAGAAGTGGGTCATGATGCAATGATATTTGAGAACCCCTGAGCAAGAGTGAAATATGCTTGTGCTGTAAATCCCTCAAAGCCACACCTATATTTTAATGGAATAAGACACTTGTGTACTATGTCACTCTTACTCCTTTCATACTGCTCTCTTATTGCATTTTTTTCTCTTTTTGGTGTCACTCGTTTTTTCCCCCCCTTTCCTGTAAAGAGAGTATATCTTTTCTTTTGTGGTCTTCAGTTCTGTTTGCTCTGTTTCTCTCTCCCACCTTTTATCACTTTCCCTACACCGAGTTATTTTATCTCCTGCCCTATATTTTAGTTTTTTTCCTTTTGTATGCCAAACATTTATTTTATGTATGTTTTGCCATATTGAAATTATCTTTCCTGATGCTATGAGGAAGGCACTTCTGCTACTATTCTTAGCTCCAAGTATATGAAAAACAACACATTTCGAGTCAGTTTCATCTTCTACAGACGGTCAAAGCTGCGAACACCAGCAGAAGCATTGGAATGGTCAGATTTAGAAAGGGAACATCATGTTTATATTCAGTTTATGTAGGAAAGTTATCTACTACAAAAGCTACATTTTTTTAAAATTTGAAAACCTAAGACTCCAGAAGATAAAGGCACTGACTAGTAAAGTTCCTACACACCACAGACAAGGAGTGTTTTTTTAAATTGCTGATTATTAGCAATTTGCACTTAATTATACTTCGCTACCCCACAAAAATGTTAAGAGGTTAAATTAGTTAGTGTTTACAAAAGATTAGAGTTCTTGGATGGAAATAAATATGTATACTCTATTAAGTTACCTTACACACAAGATGTTTAAAAAAAAAAGGTATCAGAGGGTATATCTATATAGCATGTCTGGCCCATGCCAGCTATGTTGGGCTTGCACGGCTCAGGCTGCAGGGCTGTTTCGCTACATGTAGAGTTGGGCCTGGGCTGCAGCCTGAGCTCTGTGACTCTCTCACCCTACAGCATACCACCACCTGTGCTCCAGCCCATTCTCAGAAAGCTACATAACAATGAAACAGACCCACAGAATGAGTCCAAGTCAGCTGGCACAGGTGGTTCTTTGCTGTGTAAACCTACCCACAACAGTCAATCCTAGAAGTCCAATCTATTGAATCGGTGACACAAGAAGCTGCAGCACAAGTTTCTTCACTGTGGCTGACCCAACCCTGACTCAATGGCACCACTGGAGTGGTGGGAGATTGATTTAATTTTCAGAGTCAGTGAAAGTTCAGCACTTATAGTCATTGAACATAATGTCTCTTTTATACCAGATTCCATTTTAGTCATTATAGCAGATTTAGATTGCATCTCAGGAAAAACTTCCTAAGTGAAAGAACAGTAGGACAATGGAATAGACTCCCTTGGGAGGTCATAGAAGCTCTTTCACTGGAGGTTTGCAAAAGGAGGCTGGATAGCCATCTATCTTGGATAGTTAATACACAATAAATCCTGCATCTTGGCAGGGAGTTAGACTAGAAGATGACCCTGATGGTCCATTCTAAATCTAGGGTCCTATGATTTTATTTTCCAAGGTTCAGTTTCCATTTGATTAAAAAAATGTTCAAAAGACAATGTTCAATACAAATGCATCAGACTTAAAAATGTCCTATCTTTCCACGTCAAAACTAGGTGTTGAATCAAACTAAAATGTGAACACTTACATTTCCAATAGCCAAAAGTGCTTTGTCAAAAAAGAGAATCATTCCAAAGAAAAGGAAAAATACCCCAAAGCCTGTTAATCCCATTCCAATCTCTGCAATATAAAAAACAAAATTTTAAAAAAGTTAGTAAAAAAGTAACATCAATATATACATGAATAAGAAAATTTATTTCACAAATTGAGAGTTGATATGAATAGGCTGCAAAAATTAAGGTAAAATGTGGAAACATTTAATTCTTGTATTAATAGGGGGGTTAGAATTCTCTATGGCTATATTAAAATTGTCCTGAGCATGGAATATAAAGTAAGGGCCTGCTTCAAGTTTAGCTCATTCAACTTAAAGCTTCCAACTTGTCTCAAACTTTGTGATTTTTAACTATCCGAGTCTTCTTTGGTAATGTCATCTATAAGTAGCAAGTGTTCGAGAAATGTATTGTATGATATTGTGCAATACTACATCACTAAATTGGAAGCTACATATTGAAATGGAGCTCAACATACAAACACAATTGTTGACTAAAATAAACACAGCTCCATCACTGATTTATTAGGAGTGATTTATTAGTAAAGCAAGGTTTGAATTTTTAAAATTATAGTTCATTAGATAAGTTAGATCAGTGTTTCTCAACCTTTTTTTTTTTTTAATAAAGTACCCCTTTTAAAAAAAATATTAAGTACCCCCTTTAAAAAAAACAATTATAAGTACCCCAGTACCTACAGTTTTCAAACACCATTTTTTTTCTACCATTGCAACACATTTATTTAAACAACTTAATCATAGTCGGGCGAGCGATTTAATTTTTGTGTGTAAAAAGTACAAAAACAATAAAGCAATGTAAAACTTAAAACAAAAATTCAGTTTTCTCCAAATTTCAGTTGTGTTGACGTACTTCCCCTTCCCCCGACTTCTCTTGAGTACGCCTAAGGGTACTCGTACCACTGGTTGAGAAACACTGAGTTAGATCATACAAGTTTCTGTAGGGATGTTTGAAGACCAAATCTCGAAGATTTCTCTCTGCAACAGTGATCAAGATCAAAACACAAAGGGTTGCAAGTTTGGGCCTTTGGCCTGATTCTAGGCTACGTCTGCACTGCACTTCTGTCTGTAAAATTTTTGTTGCTCAGGGGTGTGAAAACAAATCCCTGAATGACAAAAGTTTTACAAAACAGCCCTTTGTTATTGGGAGATACTTTCCTGATGAAAACGCTATCACCCTTCACTGGTGATGGCGTTGTCTGTAGATCTCTAGACTAAGAACGACTAACCTAAAAAAAAGCAGTCATGTAGCACTTTAAAGACTAACAAGATGGTTTATTAGGTAATGAGCTTTCGTGGGGCAGACCCACTTCTTCATCACCTAATAAACGATCTTGTTAGTCTTTAAAGGGCGACATGACTGCTTTTTTTGTTTTACCAAGATCAGACTACACGGCTACCTCTCAGCGACTAAACTGCGTGCCTTACAGACAAGCACACCTGTACTGCTGTAAGCTGTGCAGTGCAGACATAACCTTAGACAGAGGTTTTTGTGAGGTTCTCTTACAGCTGTGTAAACAGCAGCTAAGCTTCATCAGCTCTAGCACTAATGTAAATAAGGTGACGTTTTGATTACACTGCATACTTCAATTAGGTATCTGCAGATGACCTGTGCCAGCTGACTCTCTCAGCCTAAGAAGCTATTTAATTGCAACATAGAGGTTCCTGCTCAGGCTGCAGCCAGAGCTCTGGGGCTTCCCATCTAGCAGGATTCTAGAGCCCGGATTCCAGCACAAGCCAGTGGTGGGCAATCTGCACCTCAAGGCTGCATGCAGCCCACTGGAGTTCTATGTGTGGCCCCCGAGACAGTTTGTTCACCATTGCCCATGCACAGAGATGCCAGATTCTGTTTTCATCTGCAGTTTTTTTCCTACTGGTATTACTAAAGTGACATGCACATAAAGCAAGGGCATGCGAAGTGAGATGCCTGCTGATTGTACACAACATTGTGAGAGCCGTGTGCTCCCTCTGTATCCAAAGCATTGCTATGGTTAAATTAGCATACCCTGCAAGTGCAATTAGCAAAATTACCCCATGCTGGGACACCGTCTTTGTTATAACAATGACAATGTTGCCGCCCACTGAGATGGAGGGCCAGTCATACAGCCCACTCACTAGCCTGGGTTGCCTTTCACTGGTCTATACTACAACTAAACAGTCCCTTAGCCCAGGATCTGTAAACCTGAGGCAGCTGGCACAGGCTAGCTGTGGATTTTTAAATCGCAGCATAGATGTACCCTGTGTTGTCTTATCTTGCTCAGACAGCTCAAGATAAAATACACGGGCAGCTGATCCATTCTAGCACTTCTATTTACTTACAGATTTTGCAAAGCCTCCAGGTAGCTGTATCTACTCTGATAGCCTTTAACTTCCTCACTTCTGTGAGCTCATCTCTCAATGTTGTTTAACACCATTCAATATCCAAATTATATTTCTGTGGACTGATTTGTAGCAGCATGTTTTTAAAACTTGCTTTTTCATTTGGAATGCAAACAGATTCAAGATCTAATTAAATTTACACTCTATTACAAGGACAAGATCATTACTTTAGATGTTCTGTTAAAAGATACTGTAAAAATCCACACCATAAACTAACATTCAAAAATACACACCCATAATTAACTTTAAATATATCTATTATTGACTGAGAACTGTATTTGGAATCTGCCCTCTTCCTCTACTCTATTCACACTAGCAAAGGGAAACAGCATCCATGTCCTTATCAATTTGAATTCTGAAAAAGAGATGAAACATCAACCATCACCAGGAAGCAGGGCTTGAAAGACATGTCAGGCATCCATTAGCCATGGGACTAAATGTAGTAGTACCAGGCTAATGAGAGATTAATTCCTAATTATACTGTACAACATGCAGTGACAAAACCCTGATGAGATGAACAGACCGACCCATAACAGCTGTTGCAATTACTATAATATTTTTTTAAGCAGATCAGAAGCAGGAAGCCTGCCAAACCATCAGTGGGACTACCATGTGATCAAGGTGCGAAAGGAGAGCTCAAGAAAGACAAGGCCCTCATGAAGAAACTAAATGAATCTTCTCATTGGTTTTCACTGCAAAGGATGTGAGGGAGGATTCCCATGCCTGAGCTATTCTTAGGTGACAAATCTGAGGAACTGTCCCAAACTGAGGTATCAATGGAAGTGGTTTCTAAACAAATTAAATAGTAATAAATTACCAAGACCAGATGATATTCTCCCAAGAGTTCTGAAGGGACTCAAATATGAAGTTACAGAACTACTAACTGTAGCAGGCTGGGATAGGGCTTAAAAAAGGGACAGTCCCACCTAAAACAGGACATATAGGCTACGTCTACACTACATGCTTCTTGCTCAAGAAGCCTTTTGTGCAATAGTTTTTGTGCAAAAACTTCCTGTGCAAGAGCACTTCCACACCTTAAAGCTCATCGCAAAAGCGATGTGTTTTTGCGCAAGAGATCGTCCACACTGCATGGACGCTGTTCCACAAGGAAGCTCTGATAGCCATTCACAGAATGGTCATAAGAGCACCTGTGCTTTTTCCCATTTCCCTCTGGAGCGTCCACACTTGCCTTTTTGTGCAAGAACTCTTGAGCAAAAGGGAGTTATGCCTCGTAAAAGGAGGTTTACCTACTGTGGAAAAAGCCCTCTCTTCTGACATTTTATTATTGATTTCTTTTCACAAAAGTGCATTTGAGGTGTGGACGCTCCACGGGTTTTTGTGCAAAAACAGCTGTTTTTGCACAAAAACCTTGCAATGCAGACGTAGCCATAGGCAACCTATGTGGAGAGAGAGAATAAAGAAGTGTTATTTCCCTTTTCAGATTACACAACAACCAGGAGTCATTCAGTGAAATGAATAGGCAGTAAGTTTAAACCAATTAAGGATGTATTTCACACAATGCATAGTCAACATGAAGACCTCACTGTCTTGGGATGCGGTGAGGACAAAAGCTTAACTGGGCTCAAAAATAGTAAGATAAGTCCATGGAGAACAGCTCCATCAGTGGTTATTAGCAGCAATGATAACGGATGCAATCCCATGATCTGGGTGTCCTAAGCCACTGAGGACCAGATCTGGGACTGGATCACAGTGCATCATCACTTGATGATTGCCTTGTTCTGTTTCATCCCCTTTGAAGCACCTATCTTTGGTCACTGTTTGAAGACAGGATATTTGGCTAAATGGACCATTGGTCTGTTCCACTATGGCCATTCTTATGGAAATATATGTTGTGTTTTGGCCTGGTTTCCATTTACACTAAGGCCCCTTTACACTAAACAGGCAATTAAAGAGGTCTTGAAGTAGGCATAAATTACATGTACACTCACTTTAATGGCTTTTATAACAGCAGTATAAGAGAAAGCAGTATAAAAGAGCCTTAACGTAAACCTGGTCCTCTGTCTTTTTGTTTTTAGCTGATTCTAGTTTTGTAACACCCATAGTTCCCACAATTATTTCAGGACATGGAGTGTGTTAGCTGATTAATTATATGCTACGATTTGCAGAACTTTACTGGGGATGGTCCCCTTTCACTCCCGTTTTACTGAAAGGTGCACTAACAAGGAGCTACACTGCCTCAAACTTTCGTCTTCCAAGTCAACTGGTGAACGGCTCCCACATTTCATCACACGCAGGGTGGGGTGGGGGGAGCATGGCGCCGGAGGCAACGTATCCGTTTTGAAGGAGCAAGTAGACGAAGCAGGGCTGGTTCGTCGAAGAGCTCCGCGCAGCCCTCCCTAGACCCCTCACAAGCGGGGCTGCTCAGACTTCAGTTTGGCGCATGAAGCCCACCCAGGGATCCCGGGTACAGGAGAAGCTTCCCGGCGCACGTGTCTGGTGGCGGGGAGGGGGGGTGGCCAGCCGGAGCCGAGCAGGAAAGGACCCCGGAGCCGGTAAGAGCCTGCCCCGGCCCCAGCAGCGCTGAAGGGGATTCTCCCCCCCGCCCGCCACACCCCCACAGCTCCTTCAAGTGGGGCAGGGAAGCAGGACACAGACCGCGGCTGCAGGAACAAAGGGGCAGCGGCTTGGTCGCAGGCTGGGGGGCGGTTGGACACGCGGCCCGGGGAAGGGGCGTCGGGACCGTGCTGCTGCGCAGCCCCCTCCCCCCGCGCTGCCCCGCCCCCCCGCAGGCGCCGGGCCGACGCTTACTCTGGGTGTCGGTGAGGGAGATCATGGCGGCGGCGGCGGCGGGGAACTAGGGGCGCGGGGGGGGATGGAATCAGCAGCAGAAGCGGCCGCCACGTCTTCCGGAAACACTCAGCCCCCTCCCCGGCTCCCCTTTTCCCGGCACCGCCCATTGGCGGGGGAAGGGCCAATCCGCGCCCTCTGCGTTCGCTTCCCTCCCGGCGCCGCCGCCGCGCTACGGAGGCCCGGCCGGTGCGGCAGCCTATGGGACTGTGCTACTTAGCAAGAGTGTCGGGGCACCGAGCATGCGCAGTCGCTCGGCTGTAGCTCCCCCCCGCCCGTCTCCCTGCCCTCGCTGCGTGTCAGCGTTCGCTGCCGGCGCGGTTACAATCGAGGCTGGCGGGGGCAGGAGCGGCAGGGAAACGCCGCTGCTGGAGCAAGACAGAGGCAAAGCCCCAGCGCAGGCAGGGCCGAAGGGGCAGACACAGCCCCACCCCCAGGGGCAATGAGGCGCCAGTCACAGGGTGGCCGTGGCAGAGGGGCTGTTTTATTTGCTGAAACCAAATCGTGCTCAGTAGCCCTGTCCGCTATATGGATGTTTGCTGACTGTATTTTACGGGGGGTTAAAAATGGGAAAAGGGGGCTAAAGAGAGGACATGAAGTCTCATAACATTTCACACGTTTGTCTTCATCTGCTGCCCGGGAATCACTGAATTGCACTCCTCCCCCCCGGCTGTGTCTAGACCGGCTAGTTTTTCCAGAAAATCAGCTGCTTTTCCGGAAAAACTGGCCAGCTGTCTACACTGGCTGCTTGAATTTCGGCAAAAGCACTGACTTCCTACTGTAAGAAATCAGTACTTTTTGCGGAAATACTAGGCTGCTCCCGTTCGGACAAAAGTCCCTTTTGTGCAAAGCTTTTGCACAAAAGGGCCAGTGTAGACAGCTGAGATTTGTTTTCCGCAAAAAAGCCCCAATCGCAAAAATGGCGATCGGGGCTTTTTTGAGGAAAAGTGCGTCTAGATTGGCCACGGACGCTTTTCCACAAAAAGGGCTTTTGCGGAAAATCGTCCGTGCCAATCTAGACGCTCTTTTCCGCAAATGCTTTTAACGGAAACCTTTTCCGTTAAAAGCATTTCTGGAAAATCATGCCAGTGTAGACACAGCCACACTGTAAGCCGTTTTAATTGCAGCTTTGCTCTGTTGCAAAATGTTATTTCTATTCCTTTTGTTACTTTGGGCGATGCAGGTCATTGTACGATATGGTTTTGTTTTAATAATAGCTAATGCTCAAAAACACGTAAGTAAACAGTAGTTACTGATTTTAGTAATTCTTTCAGAGTTTCTCTTCTAGCTATCTTTTATTGTTATAGCACTGCATTCTTGAGGGTAGATATCCATCCATGCAGACGAATGAAAAACCCACCCAGTCTCTACTTGAAGCAAAGCGGATCAGCAGAGATCGGGGAAGACACACCTAACCCCCTCCCCCCCCCCGAAAGCTCCCCATGCTTATGAGCATCACTCCGTTTGTATACAGAATGGAGAACAGAAAGTCCAACACAAGATCCACACTGAACTCTGGGACACAGAAAGCAGGGAAAAGCCCTGCTCCAGATTTGAATGACCCCTCACCTACCCGCACCCAGATCACTAATTATCAGGGCAATTCTAGGAAAAAATCCTCTATGGTATCCAAAATACTGAAGCTGCCTAATTGTATTATTAGGTCCCTGTTAGGCAGGGATGGAGAACTGACTGCTCGCAGGCAGAGATGCTCTGAACTCTCTCCTGCCCCCTGCAACAGGGCAACTCGGTTCTAGTCATGTGGGAGAGGGGCTCTAAGGCCTGTTGCCCCCTCTTCCCCACATGGCTGGAGCATTAGCGGGTCTTGTCCTGCCGCAGGGAGCAGGGGACCCTGAGCTTTGTGGGCTGGATCTTGCACTATGTACTCTGTAGCAGAAAGCTCCTACTGCAGAGGCCGCAGTACATTCAGCATCAGGAGTGGTGCCCATAGTTAGGAGCCAGTGCACACTTATAGGGCGCTCCCAGTATGCACCAGCTTGCAGCTCCTGACCCTGCTCCAGGGCAGCCAGACTTGCTGCGGGCTCTGCAGTGTAAAGCTGCGCAATCTGCAGTGTGTGTGATTGTGTAACCGGTAGGATTTTTAACAGTTACATGCTGACAGTTTAGCTGGTGTTTACATAGCCATTTGCACCTCCTAACCCTAAGGTAAATTGAGTTTAAGACTGCTGCTTTACTGGCTCTGCTCCCAGCTGCCGGCAACCTCTGTGCTTAAGCTTTCTAGTCCAGCAACATCCGAGGCTATGTCTACACTATCGAGTTTTATTGGAAAAAGCCACACAAATTGCGCTCCATAATTTGCGTAGCTTTTTCCGATTATTTTTCCCAGAAGAGGCTTTTCCGCCATTTGGCCTAATGGCAGAAAAGCCTCCTCTTTTAGAGGAGCCCTTATTCCTCGTGAAACGAGGAATAGAAGGCTCCCCAAAAGAGCATGTTTGCTCTTCCACGAAAAAAAAGCGGAAGAGCAAATGCGGTCCCTGGACGTGGCGGGGTTTTTCCGGGATACCTCTGGTATCCCGCAAAACCCCCGCAGTGTAGACATAGCCCAAGAGTCCTGGACCAGTGGTTCAACCTGTACTTTGTGATTTTTTGAGATAACTTGACTTTACCAAGTTTGGAAATAGTATATAATTCTCACTGTCTATTTCAAGCTGCAGATGCAGCAGCGGCGCATTAGGAATTATAAGAACTACATCACACACACAAACACAATAGCACTTACATTTTATTAAACTAAATTTTAAATGTCAAAAATCGACATTTATAATTGCAGCAGTCTCCTGAGTTCTTCTGTGTAGTGTAGATGTGCCCTTAGAAGATAGACTGAATACTATGGCTGCGTCTAGACTGGCATGATTTTCCGCAAATGCTTTTAACGGAAAAGTTTTTCCGTTAAAAGTATTTGAGGAAAAGAGCGTCTAGATTGGCACGGATGCTTTTGCGCAAAAGCACTTTTTGCAGAAAAGCGTCCGTGCCAGTCTAGACGCGCTTTTGCGCAAGAAAGCCCCGATCGCCATTTTAGCCATGGGGCTTTTTTGCGCAAAACAAATCTCAGCTGTCTACACTGGCCCTTTTGCGCAAAAGGGACTTTTGCCCGAACGGGAGCGTCAAAGCTTTTCATAAAAGCACTGATTTCGCATATGAGAACGTCAGTGCTTTTTGCGGAAAATCAAGCGGCCAGTGTAGACAGCTGGCAAGTTTTTGCGCAAAAGCGGCTGATTTTGCGCAAAAACTGGCCAGTCTAGACACAGCCTTAGTCTTTAAAATTCTTTAAAATAAAAACAAACCCTATTTAAAAAAAAAACTTAAAAAAGAACAATCTGTAGGAATGAAAAGAGAATGCAGGAAGAAGCCCATCACAAAGAGTGGAAGCTATCTTATTCATTGCACCAAGTAGCGTGTATGATTACCTGCCGTATCCGCAGGTGCAAGGAGCTCCTGGCCCTCTGGGACCTTGTATGGACTTTGGAGACCATGGTGGGTGAACTGGAGGAGCTAAGGAAGCCAAGAGAGATACGTAGATGAGATTTTCCAGAACACAGTAGAACAGTCCCATCCCTGGTCACACAGCCTTTGTACTCTTGAGGAGAGTGAAAGTCTCAGGGAAGGAGCAATGTTAACACTTAAGAGAGAGCTCTTAGGCTATGTCTATACTGCAGGCTTCTTGCGCAAGAATGGCTGTTCTTGCGCAAAAACTTGCGGAGCGTCCACACTACAAGCCCGTTCTTGCACAAGAAAGTTTACAGTAGATCGTCAGAAGAGAGGGCTTTTCGCACAAGAGTTATTCCTCTCCCCACGAGGAATAAGCCTTTTTGCACAAGAACTCTTGCGCAAAAAGGCTAGTGTGGATGGGAACAGGGGTTTCTTGCACAAGAAACCCCTATAGCTAAAATGGCCATCAGAGCTTTCTTGTGCAAGAGAGTGTCCACACTGTTACCTACCAGCCCTGTGCTTTTGGGGAGCCAGGGAATGACACTCATGGAAAACCATCCCCCTCTCCCAGGCCTGTGCTAGAATCAAAGACAAAGCAATGAAAAGGCCGGGGAAGACCCACCTAAACTGCTTCAGACAAGGGTGATAGAATTAAGGAAACACCCCAGCTTCATCTGCATGGAAGATAGCACAGAGAGACATCTCCATTAGCAAACAGAATGGAGACCAGGTCTTCCAAAGCAGGAACTGCACTGAACTATGGGATACCGAAAGCAGAGAAGCACTGCCCGATGGGAAATCTCTGCTCCAGATGCTAATGAACCCAGGCCTGCTCACACCCAAATTAGTCATTATCAGACCAATTCTAGTAATGGAGCCTATTGACATCCAAAATACTGAAACTGCCTTGTTGCATTGTGAGCTCATTTAAGGAACATCACCCATAACCAGGGGCAGATGAGAGTTTTGCGGGGCCCAGGGCAGCACAATTTCGCAGGGCCCCTCTCACCCCTCACTGGGCGTCTCCTCTCTGACCTGTGTTGCGCGGTGTTTCAGCACGGCACGCATGTGCTCCTTCACCATGTGGCATGCAGTGCCAGGGAATTTAAAGTGCGGTATCCCGCCGGGCCAGTCCGCCCCTGAGCGTGGGGCCTGGAGCAGCTGCCCCACTCGCCCTGCCCTATATCCGCCGCTGCCCATAACCAGGTGTGATCAGTCTCTATTGTCTCACCTCTGTTTATCCATAAACAAATCCAGTATTCTCTTAGAACTATTGTCCTATCCCTATAAATACTCCTACCCTTGCCCAAGAAAAACTGTTCTGATAGCTGGATTTAAAACTGCATCAGTTCCATTGAGACTTCTTCATCTCCTGTCTGATCGTGCTGGGGGCTCTGCTCTGCTTGTCTCCTACCCTCTGGACCCCCAGCTACCATCACCATCTGGGAACCCGGATCTGGGAATCCGGATCACTCCATGGAGTGGTGCGGTCTCTCTCTCTCTCTCTCTCTCTCTCCCCCACCATAGCCTCCTGACTTTGCCCTATGTAAATTGTTACATGGTTAGCTAGACCTAACATTTGTAATCCGTTTCAATTTAGATTTCATATTGTAACTGTTAGATTTAATATTGTAACTGTTATGTGTGTTTGGCTTCCTATCACTACTCAGAAATAAATAACTTTCATTGTTAAACTGGTTGCTTCTCTCTCTTTCTCTCGCTCACTCTTCCTCAAGGTGTGTTGTTTTGGCTTCCCCATTCGCTCTGCAACAACGCTTCTTGTACCTAAGCTAAAGATTCCTGTAGTGCCCAAAATCCTGTGGGGTTTGCTCATCGTGTGGTTTACCAGTGAATGATTGTGGTGTGAAAGTGGGGATAGGGAAGTGCTGAACTTGGGGTCTTATGAGGATGGCAGCTTAAAGTACTGTTTAATCCAGCCCACTGAGTCCAAAGTGTGGCATTGCTGTTAAACCCAGCCTGCTGAATCCAGAGACATATGAGGGGTCAGCTTGTGAGTGCTGATTACCCAGGCCTCTCAGGTGTGCTCTGTTAGCGGGTGTGAGTGTCTGTGTGTGTTGCTAAGGTGGGAAGAACCCCGTCCTGAGGAACCTAGTTCCTGCAGGAGAGCTCCAGTGGGAGGGGGAATTGGCAGCAGGGAGAATTCAACTCCATATGAGAGCACAAGTAAGCACAAGCAGCACACTGATAGAATTGTTAACCTCCCCCCAGTCCCATAAGAGTAACCCAAATAAGCATACTCCAGATTATTGGGCAAATCTGGTAACAACACTGCCATGGATGTTCTTGCGCAAAAGCACATGGCAGTATGGACGTGTTCTTGCGCAAGAACTCTTGCACAAAAAGTTATTGTGCAAGAAGCCTGCAGTATAGACATAGCCAGGGGCTGTGTCTAGACTGGCCAGTTTTTGCGCAAAATCAGCCGCTTTTGCGCAAAAACTTGCCAGCTGTCTACACTGGCCGCTTGATTTTCCGCAAAAGCACTGACGTTCTCATGTATGAAATCAGTGCTTTTATGAAAAGCTTTGACGCCCTGCTCGGTAAAGTCCCTTTGGCGCAAAACTGTTGCGCAAAAGGGCCAGTGTAGACAGCTGAGATTTGTTTTGCGCAAAAAAGCCCCGATGGCTAAAATGGCGATCGGGGCTTTCTTGCGCCAAAGCGCGTCTAGACTGGCACGGACGCTTTTCCGCAAAAAGTGCTCTTGCGCAAAAGCATCTATGCCAATCTAGATGCTCTTTTCCGCAAATACATTTAACAGAAAAACTTTTCCGTTAAAAGCATTTGCGGAAAATCATGCCAGTCTAGACGCAGCCTTAGAGTATTGGGGATAGTTCTCTGAAAACATCCACTCAATGGCTGCGTCTAGACTGGCAAGATTTTGCGCAAAAGCAGGTGCTTTTGCGCAAAAACTTACCAGCTGTCTACACTGGCTGCTTGAATTTGTGCAAGAGCACTGACTTTGTAATGTACAAAATCAGTGCTTCTTGCGCAAATACTTTCACGCTCCGCTTAGGAAAAAGCCCTCTTGCGCAAGAATACTTGCGCAAGAGGGCCAGTGTAGACAGCGAAGAACTGTTTTGTGCAAAAAAGCCCCAATGGCTAAAATGGCGATCGGGGCTTTCTTGCAAAATCGCGTCTAGACTGGCCACGGATGCTTTTGCGCAAAGCACTTTTTGTGCAAAAGCATCCGTGCCAATCTAGACGCGCTTTTGCGGAAATACTATTAACGGGAAAACTTTTCCGTTAAAAGCATTTCCGCAAAATCATGCCAGTCTAGACGCAGCCCATGCGTAGCAGCAATCAAAAAAGCAAACAGACTGCTGGGTAATCAAAGGGAAAGAGAATAGAGAGAGAGAAAATAAAAATTTAATGAAATATATCTTAAGATATATCTTATTACTGCTATATAAATTCACGATATACCCACAATTTGAGTATTGCATGCAGATGTGGTCTTTTCATCTCAAAAAAGATGCTGGGTACATCAGGTACAAGTGTGTACCTAATCAGGATAAGTCAGCAAATAACAACAACCTTATGCTCTCAAGGTAATGGGGGGAGTTAAACTATTCAGCCATCTGGTGGGAAAATAGCACAGCAGGACACAGATTATCCAAAATGTGCTGGAGACAATATTTTATTTCAGAAAGTGGAGAAAGCGCCTAGGAGGGAAGCTGCTCTAGATTTGGTTATGACAAACTGGCTGAGAATGTGAAAATGGAAGGTACTTTGAGTGAAAGTGATCATGAAATGAAAGAGTTCATGATTCTAAGGAATGGGAGGAGGGAGAAGAGCAAAACAAAGACAATGGATTTAAAGAAGGCAGACTTTACCAAACTCATGGAAGTGATAGGTAAGGTCCCATGGGAAGCAAGTCTAAGGGGAAAAACAATTGAGGACAGCTGGCAGTTTTTCCCATTGGGTAGAAAAGACTGGAAGTATGGCAAGAGACAACCCTGGCTTAAGGATGGTGTCCTCAATGATCTAAAAACCAAGAAGGAGTCCAACAAAAGGTGTAAACTAGGTCAAATTACAAAGGATGAATATAAACACCACGGCTGTGTCTACACTGGGCCACTTATTCCGGAAAATCAGCCGCTTTTCCGGAATAAGGTGCGAGCTGTCTACACTGGCCGCTTGCTTTTCCGGAAAAGCAATGACGATCTACTGTATGAAATCAGCGCTTTTCCGGAAAAGCTATGCGCTCCCGGCTGCAAAAGTCCTTTTTCGGAAAAGCTTTTCCGGAAAAGGGCCAGTGTAGACAGCTTTTCCGGAAAAGCAGAAGAAACGGAAAAAGCGGTTTGGTCGCCACGAGACCCCGTGAGGAGCCCTGGACTTCCTGGTAGGAGGCTGCTGGGCGACGTGGCAGGAGCGCGCCGCAGACCCTGCAGCCTGAGCTCTGCCACGTGCCGCTGTGCTGCCCAGCCAACCCACTTCACCGCACCATGGCAGCTCCAGCTGGTGAGCCCCCTGCACCCCCAGCACAGGAGGCCCCCAGGGGCCGCAAACGGCGGGCCCCATCCTGGACCCCCAGGGAGCTGGAGACCCTCCTGGACTTATGGCAGGAGGAGGAGGGTCTCCACGACCTGCACTCCAGGCGCCGGAATGTGGAGCTCTACACACAGCTGGCCGACAACCTGGCGCAGCAGGGACACCCCACCCGGAATGCCGAGCAGGTCCGCTCGAAAGTTAAGGAGCTGCGGCTGGGGTACGTCCGGGCCAGCGAGGGCAGGGGGGCAGGACCAGACACCTGCCCCTATTACGACCGGCTGAATGCCTTTCTGGGCCAGCCAGCCCCGCAAGCCCCGGACGTCCCGGTGGATACCTGCCAGCGCCCCCCCATCAGTCGACCCACCGAGCAGGGGGAGGGAGAGGACAGCAGCAGCGCGTCCGGCGCAGAGGAGGCCACCACCCAGCAGGCCCACTCCAGCAGCTCCTCCGAGGCCGAGGCCAGGGAGGAACCCACTGGTGAGTCTTTGCAGTTTGCACTCCAAAGGGTGGGGCGGAGGGCGGGGTGCCAGGTGCCCAGAGGGAGGAGGGGAGAGCATGTCACTCAGGCCACGTGAGCTGCACGCTGCGTCGCATGAGGCAGCAAGCAGCAACCTCGTGCAGCCTGGCGACCGAGCGGCACGCGGTCGCGGCAGGCAGCTGCAGGGCACGCCTGGGACCGTGCTGCTCACACACATGCGGCGGGACCAGGGGGAAGGGTGGATGCCGGCTGGAACTGGCCAGGGCCCCAGGGACTCAGCCCAGAGCCCCTCACCTCCGCCAAGGGTGCAGCACGGAGAACGGCACACTGTCCCATGCCTGGCTGTGAGGCACAGCCAGCTGCTCCTGGGAAACCGCAGCGCCACAGTCCTCGCCTGCTCCCGGTGCCTTGGCTGGTTCCCGAGGAAGTCCCCACTGTGGCCGCACATGTCCCTGGGCTACCGGCCTTGCGGGAGGGATAGTGGGAGGGACAAGGGCCCCTGAGTTTTGCTGCAAGGATGGGACACCCCACCCAGTCACGCTTCTGGTTACGCCCAGGAGATATCCCACGGAGGATCTGAGAGCCCAGACCGCCTCTGCCAGATGTGCTCCCAGGCACTGCGTGGGGATGCATCTCGCTCCTGTCAAACACCAACGATTAGCCCAAAGCTTTTCACAGTCTCCACCGGCAGGGAGTTCCACAGGTGAACGCAGCACAAGCACCCTCCCGCCCTCCACGGGCCAGGATACAGACCGGTGCTTACAATACTGGAGGGGGACCCTACTCCAGCAGGGGCGGTCCTCCTTGCCAACATACAACACGGGGCAGGAGGGAAACCGAGTGGGCCCAAGCCACACAACTGTGGGGTCACCTGGGCTCAGGGGTGGAGGGCATGAGATGTGGGGACAGTGGACGGCCTGCCCGACTGACCCATCCTTTCTTCTCTTCCTGCAGCGGGACCCAGCACCAGACCCGACACTGCGGCAGCAGCGGCACCCCCAGCTGGCCAACCCCGGAGGCACAGGCGGCATCAGAGAGACCAGCTTCTGCGCCGCCATGTGCGCGCCGTGGAGGCAATCCAGGCCTCCATCGCTGAGCGGGTGCAGGGGGACCTGCAGTGGCGGCAGGAGGGCTGGGCTGCCTTCCTAAATGAGTGCAGAGGGATGCGCACGACCATGGACATGCTCACGGCACATTTGGTCCATGCCATTCATTATGGCATGGCCGGACCCCATGCCCCCGCCATCCCTCCCGGAGCACAGCCCATGCCCCCTCCTATCCCAGCTCCTGCCCCTGTTCCTGCCCCTGCTCCTGCCCCTGCTCCTGCCCCTGTTCCTGCCCATGCTCGTGCCCGTGCTCGTGCCCACCTCCCCGTGCAGCCTGCCCCTACGCGGTCTGCCCAGCGTGTGCAGGCCCCCCCCCGGAGGAGCAGTCGCAGGGGCCATCCATCCCAGTAACTGCACCCCCGTCCCAGTTGAAGGTCCCCCCCGTCCCAGTTGAAGGTCCTCCCCTTGTAAATAAACAGTTTTCTATTTTTCTGTTCATTCCTGTGTTGGTTATCGTGTTACTCTAGTAACTGTAGGAAATGATGTGAGATGCCAATTAGCCACTTAAATTTAACAGGGTTACAAACTGCACACAACAAAATCTGTACTCTATCACTGGGGGGGCCCTTTTTAAGTGCTCATTGGTTTGTGGCGCATAAATAAATACTGAGACTTTTCAGTAAAATGTAAACCACAAACTATATTTACATAGCTCACAAACAAGCAAGAACGGTTAAAAGATGTACACTACAGATAATTAAACATAGTCTAGGCGCAGGGAGGACAATTGGGTAGTGTTGCTGGCCACCTCAATCCTTTGGTCCTTCCGGGCCTCAGGAGAGGAACAGCCAGGAGATCCCTCGACGGAAGATGATGGCGAAACTGGCCACCTCAATCCTTTGGTCCTTCCAGGCCTCAGGAGAGGAACAGCCAGGAGATCCCTCGACGGAAGATGACTGGAATCAGGTACGCTGACTTGAGCCTTCTGCACGAACCCCGAATCCTCGTGGCTGTTCTTCGGGACAGGCGATGGTGGCTAAACCCTAGCCTAAACTAAAAGAAAACCCTAACTAAGCCCGACGCACCAATTTAACAGTCACGATGACGGCCGATGTGCTTTGACCCGACACTTTACAATTGGGGGAAGGTAGGGGGTGGGAAGGGTAGGGACGGGCGGGAGTAGTCTGGGAGACCCAGGCGACCCTACTACGGGGCTTGGGCAAACATGTCCACCAGGGCCTCTCTGATGCGCACCGCATCCTGGCGCGCCTGGCGGACGGCAGCTGTGTCGGGCTATTCCAAGGTCTGTGCCTCGGCTGCCATCTATGCAGGGAGGAAGGCCTCCCCGCTGCGCTCCACAATGTTGTGGAGCACGCAGCACGCAGCCAGTACCTCCGTTGCATTCTGCTCACCCATCTCGAGACGGGTGAGCAAACAACGGAATCGGGCTTTTAAATGTCCAAAGGCCAGCTCCACTGGGTTTCGGGCCCGGTTGAGGCGGTCGTTGAACTGGGCCCGGTTCTGGTCCGGCTGCCCCATGTAAGGCCGCATTAGCCAGGGCATCAGGGGTAGGCGCGGCCCGCGACGACGCAGATGGGCATAGGCACATCCCCGACAGTCAAGTCTCGCCGGGGAAGTAGGTGCCCGCCTTCAACCTGCGAAACAGTCCAGAGTTCCGGAGGATGCGGGCATCGTGGTGCCCG
This sequence comes from Rafetus swinhoei, assembly GCA_019425775.1. Lineage (NCBI taxonomy): Eukaryota > Metazoa > Chordata > Testudines > Trionychidae > Rafetus > Rafetus swinhoei. Next base: position 233,233,580 of record CM033437.1, read on the forward strand.
GCCGGACCAGCCCCGTGAATGTCCAGGAAGCGGCCCCGGTGGTCCACGAGGGCCTGCAGAACAATGGAGCAGTACTTTGCGGTTCATGAAATGGGCCGCCGATGCTCCGGGCCCGGATGGGGATGTGGGTGGCGCCCAGGGCTCCCCGCAGTTGGGGAACCCGAGGGCAGCGGCCGGCCATGGTATCATCCACGCCGCGCAGGCGGATGATTCGCGGGAGCAGGATGTTGTTGATGGCGTGACGACCTGCAGAAGGGTGCAGAGAAACACAAGGGAACACATCACGCACGGGCAGGGGTGAGTGTGCGCTCCTTGGCGCCCCCTTGATTCCCTCTGTCCTCACACACACCCACACACACACACACACCAGGGCCCCTCGCCCCAGGGCCCCACCAGCGGGCCTGTGCAAGGGAGGACGGCCCAAACCCTGGGCGACCCAGCCTGGAATCTTGGCTGTCCCTGGGCCTGGAGTGCAGCACCCTCCCCCCACCCCACTCCCCCTGGGACTTACCTCCATGACGATCACTCCGACGGTTGATCTTCCCACCCTGAACTGCTGGGCCACTGCGGTAGCTGTCCGGTGTGGCCAGCTTCCAGAGCGCGATGGCGACCCTCTTCTTCACGGGATGGGTGCCCGCAGCCGGGTGGTGGCTCTCTGCAGCGCTGGGTGAGCCAGGTGCACAGCTGCAGGAAGGTCCGCTTTCTCATCCGGAAATTCCTGATCCATTGGTGGTCGCCCCAGACCCGAGGACCAGCCGCTCCCACCAGTCGGTGCTGCTCTCCAAACTCCAGACGGGCCTCTACGGTGGGGTGCTGATGCCACACGGTTGCCAGGGCCTCCTGGTGAGGGAGTCCAATGCGATCTCTGCCTCCTGGTTCATGTACACCATGGCACCAGCCTGCAGCACGAGCAGCAGGCACTCGCACAGCTCCAACAGGGGCCCGAGCAGGCACATGGCCACCCACGGCTCCATGGCAGACAGAGCAGGGCAGAAAAACTAAACTCAGGGAAAAGCAGTTGGGGCCAAAGGGTGGTGTCCTCAAAACCCAGAGGGCAACCACTGAACCTGCTAAGGGTGCCAGTCCCTGGCAGAGGTCCCAAGGCATGGGAGCAGGAGACCAACGGGCTGTCCGGCGAGACCCCTTTAAGCACGTGTCTGAACGGCGCCTGGCCCCGCCCCGAAAGGTCTGGTGGCCTTTGCCCTCTTCAAAATGGCTCCGGGCTTCTGCTTTTCCGGAAAAGCGCGCCACATGTAGACGCCGCTTTTCCGAAAAGCGCATCGTTATAACGGTAACTCCGGGACCAATGTAGACGCCTTTTCCAGAAATACTTATAACGGAAAACTGTTCCGTTTTAAGCATTTCCGGAAAATCATGCCAGTGTAGACGTAGCCCACAAGTATGTAGGCACAAAATTAGAAAGGACAAGGTACAAAACAAGCTCAATCTAACTAGAGACATAAAGGGTAACAAGAACACATTCTACAGAAAAGAACAAAGTACAGGGTAGGCCAGGGGTGGTACTGCTCGCAGGGCGGGAGGAGATATCATGTGCTCCTCTGCCCCCAAGTCCTGGTTGGCCTGGGGGCAGGGGAACTGTGCGAAGTTTCCTCTGCCCTCCCCCCGCCCACCCTGCGAGGAGTGCACAGCACTTCAAAGTGCCATACGCTCGTGCAGGGTGGGAGCAGGGCGAGGTAAGCTTCGCACAGCTTCTCCGCCCCCAGACCAATCAGGACTTGGGGGCCGGGGAGCGCGTGTCATCTCCTCCTGCCCTGCAAGCAGCATGTGGCACTTTGAAGTGCTGTGTGCTCCTCGCAGGGCGGGGGTAGGGCGGGAGGAGGCTTTGTGTGCTCCCCCCGCCTCCAGGCCAATCAGGGCCTGGGGAGTGTGTGAAGCCTCTTCCCGCCCTGCCAGGGGCATGGGTGTCTAGTGGGAAGAGGGGACAAAGGGGCTCCCTCAGCCCCAGACCAATTATGGTTTGGGGGTGGAGAAGCCCAGAAGCATCCTGGCCTCGCCCCTTCCGGATTACGACCCGTCCCTTCCGGATTAAATCCTGCCCCTTCTGGGGCAGCCCGGGGTCTGAAGAGGCCCCTGGCCAAAAATTATTGCTCACCCCTGGGGTAGGCCCATTTAATGAGGGGGGCGGGAAACAATAACAGAAAATATGGAAATGGCAGAGGTGCTTAATGAATTTTTTGTTTTGGTTTCACCAACAAAGTTGGTGGTGATTGGACACTTAACATAGGGCATGCCTACATTGCATTCCTCTTTCAAGAGAGGAATGCAAATGCAGACGAACGAAATTGCAAATGAACTGCGGATTTGAATTTCCCATGCTTCATTTGCATAATTGCATTCGGGCGCTATTTCGAAATACTCTATTTTGAAAAAAAACCCCACAGTCTAGACGTGGTTATTTCGGAAGAAAACCCTTCTTTTGAAATTACCCTTACTCCTTATAAAATGAGGTTTAAGGGTAATTTCAAAAGAAGGGTTTATTTTGAAATAACCGCGTCTAGACTGTGTTTCTTTTTTCGAAATAGGGTTGACATAGTATCTTGACTTTAGTAAAGTTTTTGATACTGATGTAACCTAGATGGAGCTATAATAAGGTGAGTGCTAAACTGATTTGAAAATAGCAGAGTTGTTGACTCGAGTCCCATGACTTGAACTCGAGTCCGACTTAAGTTGCCTAGGTGACTCGACTTGAGACTTGACTTGGGTTCATTGTTTGTGACTTGCGACTCGACTTGAGACTTACTAATTTTGTTAAATCGACTTGGTGAAAAAATTGTCCGAAAATGCCAATATTGATGGCTTGTACAAAAGTGACTTGACATTTTTTAAATTAAGACTTGAGACTCGACTTGGGACTTGACTCGAAAGTGACTTTAGGGACTGGAGACTCGACTTGAGACTTGAACTGCAGTGACTTGAGACTCAACTTGGATTTGACAATGACGACTTGAAGACAACACTGGAAAATAGTGCCCAGGTGCAGGACAAAAGGGCAGAGGAGGAGAGGGGAGGAACAAGTGGGGAGTTGTCCTGGCTCTTGCCCAGCTCCAGGTCCCCTCTCATTAAGAAGGGTTTGCAAGTGTATTGGACCAAAAGCTAAATACCAGTCAACAGTGTAAAACTCCTGCCAAAAAGAAGCAAACCTCAGTGTTGTAAGCAAGGCGCGAGAAGTAATTCTTGTGCACTGGGAGAAGCCTGAACCATGGAAACAATCACTGGGTCTGTAGGAATCTGCTGGTATCAGTGTTTTACAATAGCAGCTTCTTACCATCCAGTGTGTTCGTAATTGCTACCGGCAGCACAGTCCTACAAGGAGCCCTTCTATACAAAGCTCTGTAAGGAACCCTGTAGAGCGCCATCTCTTGCCGGAGCAGCCCTTACCAGCGTGCCCCTCAGACAGCGCTACCGGGAGCACGTTGCTACGAGGGAGCCGCTTTCTACAGCCCCCGGCCAAAGCCCGCGGAGCGCGCTCTGTGATTGGCCGGGCGCGGCCGGCGCCGGCTGCGGAAGTGGAGGCGGGCTGGGGAAGAGCTGGCGGGAAGGCGAGCGAGGTGGGTGAGTGTGCGGGGGGAAGGGGCCCGGGCGTCACCCGTGGGGTGGGGATCGGCGTGGAGGGGCGAGGGCGGGGATCGCGCGGGAGGGGGCAGGAGGGGAGGAGGGGGCAGAGAGGAAGGGCAGGAGAGGGGGCAGGAGGGTATTGCGCGAGGTATCGCGCGGGAGGGGGCAGGGTATCGGTATCGCGAGAGGAGGGTATCGCGCGGGAGGAGGGGGCAGGGGGTATCGAGGAGGAGGGTATCGCGGGGGGAGGGGAGGAGGCAGGGTATCGGTATCGAGAGGAGGGTATCGCGAGGGGAGGGAGGGGCAGGGGTAGGAGGGAGGGGTATCGTGCGAGGAGGAGGGGCAGAAGGAGGGGCAGGGGTATCGGTAGGGGAAGGGTATCGTGCGAGGAGGGGAGGGGGCAGAAGGAGGGGCAGGGGTATCGTGCGAGCAGGGCAAGAAGAGGGAGCGGTATCTGAGGGGGGTAGAAGCTATTCTGCGACTGATCAAAGCAGGAGCTGCGGAAGTTCCTTTCTGTGCCCCCTCTCGCTGTAGCTTCAGGCGCAGAAGGAATCCGGGTGCCGATCCGATTTGAGCTGCGTTAGGCAGGTCCTCACTTTCAGCTTTCCCCCGGGGTGCCTCCACCCCAGTGCAGCCCACAGGCCTCCACTCTGCCTCTTCCTGCCCCGCTCCACCCTCGCATGCTCCGCTCCCACTTCAGACCCTCCCTGTAGTGGTTCTTGACCACTGGTAAATAGCGGATCTGTGACAGGCAAGAGGTACAGGGGAGAGAGAAGAGCTGATTGGTGGGTGGCTGCTAGTGCTGAGCAATTATTGGTTCCCCTTCCCCCTTCCCCATGGGTGCCCCATTTTGGGTGGCGGTCTTAAAAATGGTGTCAATATCCGCATTGCAAAAACCGTCTCACCACTTCATTGCTAAATAAGGGCTCACTACCTCCAGCTTCAAGTAAGTTTCCAGTTGCTTTGTATAGGAATTGCCCACCTAGTCCTCACCTTCCCTTTTTGTGGCTTCTCTTATCTCTGCTCCATCTGCTGTTGGCTGTAGCCATCTCTCTCCTAAATAATCTTTCCAATGAATCACTACATGGGCACTCTGGTACAGTTTGCCAAAGCACGTTTTCCATGTAAACATCCTGCACTTAACTGAATCATCTGCCTGTACTTAGCCTATTTGAGATGTTCTGCTGCCTCTCTCTCCAGGGTGGAACATACACTTTTAACACTTTACTTCTCTTTTAAAAATACTCTTTATCCTTGGAGATGATAATTAAATCTGTTAAGGTGATGATATTGCTACACTTACCATACCCTTGTTACTGATACTTAAATTGTCTTACTTTCAAGTACAAAGGAACCTCTGGAGGTTGCTTGTAACTCTGAAATGGTCCTAATTCTGAGCAAAACATAGCTGGGTTTTTTTTAAGTTTACAACTGACCATTGATTTATAAGCTGGGACTGCTTTGCTGCCTCTCTCCCTTTGAAATATACAAGAGTTGCAGGCAGCTCCTATGCATTTCAAAGGGAGAGAGGCAATGAACCCACTGCCTTTCTCCCATTGAAATATACAAAGCTGCAGGAGGCTCTTGTAAATTTCAAAGGGCAACCAGCAATGGGATAGTGACTGCCTCCCCTTATCAGCTAACTACTCGATTAGCTGATTAATCAAAATGTAACATCCCTACAGTGTAATGGATTTATAAACATTTTTAATAAAACTTTCTATTTTTAGAGAGAATTGTTTCCATAAGCAACATTTATTAATAAGGGACGAGTCCTTTCAACTTTGATGATGACAACCATTTCAGGTAATCCAAAACTACAATGGTCATTGTTTAGCTGGTTCTATAAAACTTATTTTCATTTCTTGTTACTTCAACTAGTGTGTTTGCTTCAGGTTGAAAATGGTTTTAATAGCTATAAGTTTTTATATTATGTTTTCCTCCATATTATGAACATTTTTTCATTTTTTTAGCTGTACGTGCACAAGTTTGTAAAAGCTTTCTAACTATCTCAAAGTGGTTTTGGGTTTTTTTAAAGGCATCTTTCACAGGCCTCTAGTCTGTTATATGGAATTGTTCGTTTGAGTATTTTGGAAGGAAAACTTCCATGTTTTGTTCTGTTTCCAGCAAAACGGTAACACTGATTTTTGGCACACAGACTTACTTTAGCTGCAGTGTATGAGAACTATCACTGTTGCTTGTTTGGATCAAAGCATAAAATTTGTGAAAAAAAATGTCCATGTAGTTTTATCTGATGGGACTGTAAACTGTTTTAGAAACATTGGTACATTCAACTAAATAATGCATTAAATGGCAGATAGCATGAAGCCAAATACTGAAACACTTGACTTCAATTCACACTAGTGCACAGAGAAAGCAAATATGTATCTTAGCTGTACACCTAAAACTGTGCTCACAAATATACACAAAATTCATGCTCTGCAGATCTTCTGCTTCTAGAATTGTAAGCGTGGTCTGTATCTTTTAGTACGTTCCTTGTCTTCCCTTGCGTCCATCCTCAATTCACTCTCCTCTGTCCGAATTTAATGTTGTTCCTGATATGAAAACTTTTCACGGAGCAGCTGGACAGAGCTTGTGCACCCAATTTAGAGCCAGCTAGAAATATTTCAAAGTAGCATGTTAATAGTAATGCTACTTTCGTGACAATAACATTGCCCCTTTGTAGTAAAAGTGGTCATGGTCAAATTTGATTATAGGATCACAAGTTGAGATATTATCTCTCACTGATCCTTTCTGTCCTTGAAATCTATGAAACAGTCTGTTCCTGTGCCAAGGTGGATATAGTCTCTTGGAAGTTACACTATGATTTTTTTTCCTTATAACCACTAAGGCAGTGTTTCCCAAATGGTTTCCCAAAAAATTCTGCTCCCCCGCCCCCTGAAGAACCCGTAGGCAGCTCCCATTGGGGCTTTGTCAGCGAGGACGGGCTTCTGAGGGTGTGCGGCTTTGGCCCCTCCTCACCCTGCAGGACTGCCCTATCCCGGTGCCTTGCAGCTGCTTCCTCCTCGTGTGCAAGTGGCAGCGTTTACAGTGGCGGCTGCTGCTGCTGCTGCTGGGAGGGGGAGGAGTGGCCAGAGCCGAGGAGTCGCTTTTGGACCTTGGCGTGTTTTTTACTTGCTGCCTGCGTGGAACCCGGCTCGGGCTCTGCTGCCCCCCCCCCTCCTCGGGGCGTGCTCGGGCTCTGCTGCCCCCCATGTGCTGCTGCTCTCTCTCCCCTGCGCCCTTCCCCAGCTTACTGAGGAAGTGGCAGAGTTTGATCTGGTGGGGAAGGTTGGGGTTTCTACAGCCTCCCCCCTCCAGGAACAAGAGCATGCTGCCTGGAGGCTTTCCTTGCTGCAGCAGGGTGCCAGGCCAGGTAAGTGTCCCCCCTCATGCCCAGACCCCGCACCCATATCCCCCTCACTCCCCCCACCACCAAGAGCCCGCATTCCCAGCTTGCTCTGACACCCTGCCCCAAGTCCCCTCTTGTACCCTCCCTCCTTGCCTGACACCCTGCCCCAAGACCCCCTCCTGTACCCTCCCCTCCTGGCCAGACAACTCTTCCCCAAGCTTTCTCCTGTAGTCTTCTTCCTGGCCAGGACATTGCAGATCATCTTTGTGATTTATACAGAAGCATCATGAAGTATTTTCCAACCATAAATGACAACAATAACTGGATTTGAAATCCATTAAGTATAACAGGAAAGCCAGTCAGTCTTTCTATGCAAGATTATGAAAATCTAATTGAAATCACTTCAGATGGCCAATTAATACAAAAATTGAAAGAAGTTTCTCTGATTACATTTTGGGGCATTATGTCAAGAATATTCAGCCTTATCAAGACGTGCAGTTTATCAGTTGTTAACCTTCACCAGCACATACTTGTATGAAACTGGGTTCTCGAATTATGCCGCAACAAAAACAAAATACAGAAATCAACTTAATGCAGTGCCAGATATGCAAATCCAGCTTTTTAGTATTAAACAAAATATAAAAAGAATTTGCCAAGAAAAGAAGAAAAACCACTCTTTACATTGAAAACTGCCAATATAATTCATATTAGTTTTTGAGCTTTATTTTTTGTACACAATAAGCGTGATCTTTGTTTTTAAATATGTGCAATTAAACTAAATGTTGATCTCATCACCTTATCTAGCATTTGATTATTATTATTATCATCATTATCTTTACTTATTTGTGGGAGTGTAGGCGCTCAGGTCCGGCGGCTTTTTTTTTTTTTTTTTTGCTCGACAAATTTTCCCTAGGGGTTCCTTGAAATTGTTCCAAGTTTAAAAGGGTTCCGTGGCCAAATAAAATTGGGAAACGCTGCACTAAGGTAATCTCCTATCATGACAGTGTTGCAGACTTCTATGCTGTAATAAATCACAATAAAAGTTGTGATTTATTAATATATTTATATTAGGGATATTAAGTAGCATTTAATTAGTGAATTGAGTGGTCGATGGAATTTCCATCGGCTACTCAATTTAGTGGATAAGGGGGGGCACTTGCTACCCCTGCTGGGGCTCTGCAGTTTAAATATAGTAGGAGCCGGGCATGCAGGCAGCACGGCTCATACTACATTAAAACTCAAAACTGCAGCGGGGTTAGCTCCTGAGGGCAGTGTGAGCTGGGACTGCTTCAGTCCCGGCTTTCACCAGCTCCGGAACTGCTGTGCCGCTGCCTTTTAAATGTAGTAAGAACCACCTGGGGGAACCGGCATGAGCCAGGACTGTTTCAGTCCCGGTTTGTGCTGGATCCCCGACCGCTGCACCTCTGCTTTTTAAATGTAGTAAGAGTTTTACTAGATTTAAAAAGCAGGGGTGCAGTGGTCGAGTGTTCCACTGCGCCTCTGCCTTTGAAATGTAGTAAGAGCCAGGCAGCTCTTATTACATTTAAAAGGTGGAGGCACAGAGGTCCCTAGTCACTTACATCCCTTATTTAGATGGCATTTTCCACCTTCAGAGTGCTTTACAAATATTACGTTTTGATCTCAGCAATAGTCCTGTCAGATAGGTATAAGAAAATAAGAACGGCCGTACTGGGTCAGACCAAAGGTCCATCTAGCCCAGTAGCCTGTCTGCCGACAGTGGCCAGCACCAAGTGCCCCAGAGAGGGTGGACCGAAGACAATAATCAAACGATTTGTCTCCTGCCATCCTTCTCCAGCCTCTGACAAACAGAGGCCAGGGACACCATTTCTATCCCCTGGCTAATAGCCTTTTATGGACCTAACGTCCATGAAATTATCTAGTTTCTCTTTAAACTCTGTTATAGTCCTAGCCTTCACAGCCTCCTCTGGCAAGGAGTTCCACAGGTTGACTACACGCTGTGTGAAAAAGAACTTTCTTTTATTAGTTTTAAACCTGCTACCCATTAATTTCATTTGGTGTCCTCTAGTTTTTCTATTATGGGAACTAATAAATAACTTTTCTTTATCCGCCCTCTCCATACCACTCATGATTTTATATACCTCTATCATATCCCCCCTCAGTCTCCTCTTTTCTAAACTGAAAAGTCCCAGTCGTTTTAACCTCTCTTCATATGGGACCCGTTCCAAACCCCTAATCATTTTAGTTGCCCTTTTCTGAACCCTTTCCAAGGCCAAAATATCTTTTTTGAGGTGAGGAGACCACATCTGTACACAGTACTCTCTCCATTTTTCCAGACGTTCTTGGTTGCTTGTACTGTAGATTGGATTGCTGTCAACCACCGGATGCAAAAATCTAATGTGATTTAAAGTTGTAGTTAGCAAAATATACATTTTAAAGGCTGTATTCTTTCTCCTGCCCTCTATCCCCATTCTAACTTCAGTGCTAAAGGAGGAGCTGGTTTCCACTGATAGTGAGCTGCAGGCAGTAGAGATCCAGATTCAAGAACTTCTGGAAAGACAACAGGAGCTTGTTCATAAGAAGACTGTATTAAAGAATAAAATAAAACAATTATCAGAAGATTCAAAGGCTGAAGAAAGTGAAGAAACTGAAACCTCTACAGAGGCATGGGAAAAAAAAGGTTTACAAAATCAAATTAATTTATTGTTAATATAATCTTTACTCTCACTTAAAAGTATTGAGATTTTAATGTGAAGAATGTGTCAAGAACGATCAATGTTGATGAGATAATAAAAGTTAGAATATGGGATTTTGGCCCAGCCGTGTTTCTTGAGGAGTTGCTTTTTGATTTTTTCATTTGGATAATTTAATTATTGTATCATTTCTTTTTGGTAAGAAGTTTTTGTTGTCGGTTTTGGTTGGTTGGTTGGTTGGCTATGCATTTTAATTAAAGAGAGTGAAGCTTGCATTTCCTTGCTTGGATAGTCCTGAAGATGATGTGGACTTTGCTGTGCGTTCTCTTTTAATAACTGATTATTGTCAGTTTTCTCCTTTGCTTGTTATGGAATCACAATTTGGGAACTTGAAGTTAATAATGAAAAGTTAAATGTTTTTGGGGGTGGAGATATGTTAAGTGCAGAAGGGGATAGCTATCTACTTTATATTTCAGAGAGTTTGTTTGTGTGTTTTTCTGTATCTGTCTGTCCTTCCCCTCCCCGGGGGATATGCACCCTCCCCCAGCTGTGTCTGCTGGAGCTACAGCAGCCATGGACAGTGCTTCTCACTTGGTCCCAAGCAGCTGCCATGAGAGAGAGCTGGGGTTGTCCTCTCTCCTCAGAGCAGGCTACAAATTGAACTCTTCGTCCCTATCCCCATCCCAGGACAATGATTTAAATAAAGAAAAACAAAACTTATTTGAATTAACGATCTGACCAATGCCGGGTAAATTTGTTAATTGTGTTTATACTTTCAAAGGGTCTGCAAAATATTTTCATGCAAGTCATAGACTTATGCACACTATTCCTCAGTAAAAATTGCTTCTCTATTTTCATTGGCGTTCCTTTTTATGTTTTAGATGTACTAGCTTATAAAATGTATTTTTAGTGCTTGCTTCTTTTTTTAACAGACTTTCCATGGCGTGAGAAGATCAAAGCTGTACTTCGTAATAGCTTTAAACTCCAGAAGTTTAGGTCACTACAGCTTGAAACAATAAATGCCACAATGGCAGGAAAGGATATATTTCTTGTCATGCCTACTGGAGGTGGAAAGAGTCTGTGCTACCAGTTACCTGCAGTATGTTCTGAAGGTATATGAAAATAGAAGTCATGTACAAGCAAATCAGTTTTTCTTTTTTATATGGTTAGTTGTAGAGATGTAATGCTACATTCATTTACTGTAAATAAGATTGTCTGATGCTAAGGACCATAACTCCAAATAGCAGGAAGAAAGAATGATTTTGAGACAAAAATGTAGGAATATATTTCTGCTCATTTCTCTATTTCACTTTAAAAGGACGCTGTTGACTTAAAAATATAAGCACAGCTCTTGCAAACATTTGTTCTAACCACATTTCTTTGTCTCGGTTCCTAACAACAACTTTAGCTAATTAAGTGAGAAATTTTAAAAACACAATTTTTTTCTCAATATGTTTGCTCTGTTTTATAAAAGCTAATTTTTACAAAAAAGGCCAACATGTTGCTTAGCATTGTTTAGTCCCCTTTATATGGCTAGAGTACACATGACCTGCTTAGGTTAGATATTAGTTCTTATGTGATGCTTTGTTTGTTGTAATTGAGGTTTGTTTCAGTTCAGTCCCCAATGAAAAATGGGCTAAATGAGCTAAATATTTATTTATTTATTTGCTTCAGGTTTCACACTTGTGATCTGTCCTTTGATTTCACTTATGGAAGATCAGCTAATGGTTTTAGAACAACTGGGAATTTCTGCAACCTTATTAAATGCTTCAAGCAGTAAGGTATGTTTGACTGCCATTGTTACCTTTATTCATGTTATTTATGAGCATTATATGGATATTCTGATTGACTAGCTCAGCTTTGCATGATTGTTATGAACATTTATAAGCCAAGGGACAAAATCTTCCTGAAGTTCTTACAAAATATTGTTAATCCAAATGGAATATACAGGTTGAACCTCTCTAGTCAGTCACTCTCAGGACCTGGCCCATCCCAAATCAGAGAATTTCCCAACCCAGGGAGGTCAATGTAGAGTGCCAGTGGGTCTGCATAGAGGGAAGTTGGTGTGTAGGCTGTATAGCAGCACCCCCAGGCTTTGAGCCCCCCATTGCCTCCCATTCGGGGCTCTGCTGCCAGGCCCTTTGCTGCTGCTTACTACTACTAATACTAGCTGCCAGCTGCAGGTTATAGCTGCTGGCCCCTCTGCTGCTGCCTGGGGTTCCAACTAGGGTTGCCAGATGGTTTAACCAAAAATACTGAACACCCCCTTCCCCCCCCAAAAAAAACACCGGGAAAAAAATTATGTTGAGGAAGAAAAAAGGGGGGGGGAGAAGAACAAAGTTGTTGAGCAAAAAAAAAAAAAAACTCAGCATGGCCCCTTTAAGAAGAGGCTTTTTTGCTGGCGGCCATCTTGTTTTTCTGTTCCAGGCACAAGACAAATCCCTGCGGAACCAGGTAAGTGGGGGGAAGGGTGGAGGAGCCTGGAGGGGGCCCCGGGGAGTTCAGGGGCTGGGCCTGGTTGCTGAGTGTGTCTTAAGGTTGCCAGGTATCCGGTATTTTTGCTTCCTGGCAGGGGAAAAAATATCAGAAAATACCGGACATTTTAGGTATCCGGTATTTTCTGAATTTTTTTTTACCAGACAGGAGGTGAAAATACCAGACTGTCCGGGTCAATACCGGACACCTGGCAACCCTAGTTCCAACCACCAGCGCTTTCAGGGGAGAAGGACAAAGGGGGGAGCTTGGCACTAATTTTTCCCTGTGACTGCTCCAGCCCCAGAACACTAAGGGTACGTCTAGACTTGCTTTCACTTTCGAAAGAAGATATGTAAATTTGGTGCTAATTTGCATATCTTCCGATTAGTTTTTCGAAAGCAGTTTTTTCGAAAGTGAATACAGTTTGACGCGGTTCTTTCGGGGAAAAAAAACCCTTTTTTTGAAAGAACCTTCTTCCTCAAAAATTGAAGTTTACAGGTTCTTTCGAAAAAAGGGTTTTTTTCTGAAAGAACTGCGTCTAAACTGGTTTCACTTTCGAAAAAGTGATCAGAAGAAGATATGCAAATTAGCACCAAATTTGCATATCTTCTTTCCAAAGTGAAAGCATGTCTAGATGTACGCTCAGAGAGTTGCCACCTATGTCAGATCATGGACATTGCTGGATCATGGAATTCCAGATTACAGAGGTTCATCCTGTATGGCAATCCTGTTTAAAACTATAAAACAAGCCAAAATCTTGCATGAAGCAAATGGAATTTTGTGGGATGGTATTAGTGGCATGAAAATGTTGTGCAGGTGATGCATGCTTTTGATGCTAAAGTTGTGGAAGTGTGTTTTATGCATTGAGCCACAATTGATTCTAGAACTAAGGAACAGGAGCATGATATTCAGGTCTGTCCATTTCCAGCTTCCTTTTTTGGTTTTTAACAGGAACATGTAAAGTGGGTTCACACCGAAATGCTGGATAAGAATTCTCAGCTAAAGCTCATTTATGTTACTCCAGAGAAGATCGCAAAAAGCAAAATGTTTATGTCAAAACTGGAGAAAGCTTATCAAGCTGGGAGACTCACTTGTATTGCTGTGGACGAGGTTCATTGTTGCAGTCAATGGGGACATGACTTCAGGCCTGGTACACCCATCTAAAAATATGCGTGCAAAGTTATTTAGGCATAAATAAATGAGTTAGGTCTGAAATGAGAGAAAATGTTTCCCTTTTGATAGTTAAGTGTAAGCGCAATACATGACACACAAAGTACTTGTACACTGGCTCAGATTTTTAATTTCATTCATTAGCATTCACAAATAATGTATGGTCATCTCTAAAGGCCCACATCCATTTAAATCAGGGACATTTAACTGTGTTACGTTGGCAGTTTTCTAGGAGACTGAATTATGCCTTATTTGCATTAAGTGGAACAGATTGTGACTGTCAACTCTAATATGGATGTACTACCTATGGAAAATACAGGTCTGTGTAGCTCGCTTCATGGTGCTTAGTGTCTTGTATTGAAGGTGAAAATGCGATAGCTACCCTGTGGAATTTCATGGGATGCACTTTAGGCTCCTCTAGTGTAATTTACAAGAACAAAAATGGTGCTACATTTTGGTCTTAGGTCTGGTCCACTGCATATAATTAGTATTTATCAAATACTGATTCTCAGACTATGAAAAAACTTGCAGTTCAGGGTACAGATGACTATAGTATCATCTACTAAATTTTTCTGGATTTTTCTATTAAATTACTTAAAGAAGGTTTTGCTTACATCTAACACAATATACATTTTTAGATGCACGTAATGAGCTTTGTCTGCTAACGATAGCAATTGTTGGAATCAACAGAAATCAGAATATGAATTTTGAATGTTTTAGGTTTTTTAATGTTAGTGTTGTTTTCTAATTCTCTTAACAAGGATACATTTTAATAAAAAGTACATTCTGAATTTAGGATGCTTTTATAAATCTCTTATGGGGCCAGTCACTATACTCTGTCACTGTTGGGTTGCCTGCTGATCACTTCATTTGTATTGGTAAATTAATTCTGTTGCTACTTGTTCTTGCTGCAGATTTGATTGCAATAATATGATACCGATTAAGATGGCAACTTTTTGTTCCCTTATTCATATTTAGACTACAAGTCACTTGGTATCTTAAAACGACAATTTCCCAATGCTCCTTTGATTGGGTTGACTGCTACTGCGACAAATCATGTTTTGAAGGATGCTCAGAAAATATTGTGTGTTCAGAAATGCATTACCTTTACTGCATCTTTCAATCGGCCTAATCTTTACTATGAGGTATGTGTTTACTATGAGGTAGGTGCTGAACAAACACAGAACAATCGCTGTTATGCCTTTTGGAATCAGAATTTCATTCCTTAGTTCTAGGGCAGAATGAGGACAGTTATGACTTTTTCATTGAGGGTGCATCTACACAGCAGGGCTTAACTTGAAATAAGCTACGCAAATTGAGCTATGTCAATTGTGTAGCGTATTTCGAAATTGGGAGCATCTACACAGCATGTATTTTGAAATAGAGCACTCTTCCTCTGACTTCCCTTACTCCTTGTACAGTGAGGGTTACAGGATTTGGAGTAAGAAGTCCTCCAGCTTGACAGTATTTTGAGGTAACTGCCTGCTGTGTAGACACGGATTAAGTTATTTCAAAATAATACTAGTTATTTTGAAATAATGTTGCTGTGTAGACGTACCCTGAGAGTCTAGGCCTTGATTGTCCTGGCTGCCTTTGAGAATATTCTGCTTACTTCATTTTTTTCTGTGGTGGTGATTTATTCATTGGAAAATAGTGTTCCAATAGTTACCTCGAGGACAAGTAATGGCTAAATTTGTTCTGGGGCTTCTGGAAATGTTTGTTAAATTCCCTCTGGATTCTTCCAAGATAAATCTCTGGCAGATGAATTTCTCTTGATTTTTTTCAGTCTGAATTTCTGTCTAAGGAAATGACAAGCGCAGATTGAGGAGCAAAACCACAACAAAACGGAGAGAAATCAGGAGTATGATAGGAAATAAACCCGAACGCTAAAAGATCTTCTTTAAAAATTAGATTTTTTTCCCCCGTCATACAAGTATTTGTTGTCTTGATCTTGTTTGGCTTATGTCTTAGATCAGTGGTGGGTAACGTGTGGCCCACCGGGCTCCACCTGCGGCCGGTGGATCCCCTGTCTGCCCCCCTTCCTCACGTGCCTCTAGTAAACTGGGGCACTTAAGCCCCACACTTACTACTCCCTATGTAGCAGTACCGGTAATGAACTCGAGGCTTTTGTGATTAGTAATATTGGACACTATCCTTTCCTATTTTAATGAACTAGCTTCTGAGCTGAGCCTTGGTGCTTCACCATGACCTCTTGTTAAAATTTGTACCCTAAAGCCTTAAGGAGAACTTGAGGTGTTCCATACATTCTGAAAATGGGGTTTGGCAGACTAGAAAGTTCACAGTTGAATGGCAGCTGGCAATCACTGACAGCTACGGCCAATATTGGTTTAGAAACCAGTGCAAATGTCTGAAAGTTGAGCGCTTCTGTGATTTCTTTCACATTCTTCTCTGGAAAAGATCGGTATGAATTTTTTAGTTCTAGGGGATCTGTAAATTGTAGAACAAATTTAAATTAGTTTAAGGGAAGAATAGATGAGATTACTGTATTAGGAGGAGTACAATAAGAGGAATATAACAAATTGGCTGAATGGCCATTTAAGCATGGTGATATACACAAAGAAATGTGATGTCTGTGTACTCTTTTTCAGGTTCGCCAAAAACCTTCAAACAGTGAGGACTTCATTGAGGACATTGTTAAGATCATCAATGGAAGATACAAAGGACTCTCTGGTAAATAAGATAAAAATTAATGTTTAACTTATTAAAAGCAAAGCTACAATAAAAACTGCAACATAATAAATGACACATCACTTGTTCAGGATCAGGTTAATAGTAAAAAAACCTGGCTAAAAGTTCTTGTTTGCTACTTGGGAGCCCTCCTCCTCTCAAGGGCTAGAAACAGTGACAAAATTTCTAAATAAGTTTTAAAACCACCACACATGTAGTATTCTGAACACTTGTCTGTTAGAGTTAATAACATTTGAAAATTAAAAAAAAAGTTTAAGGACAGCCACCAGCCAGCAACTCAGGAGACTGCTGCAATTGCAAGTGCGAAATGTTTATATAAGATTTAAGATATGTTTTATTAAACTAAAAGTGCTATTGTGTTTGTGTATGATGCTCAGTTGAATCTTGGTAGGGATGCTTGCATTACTACTACTCATTCTGTTCCGTTCTTTGGATAAATTGGATACTTCATTCTACACATTTTATTAACTCTAACAGAATAGTCCTCAGAACACTAAATGTACGGTGTCCTTAAAAATTCTACAACTAGCTCGCATCTTCCCCACTCCCACTATCATTTTGATGCAGATTTGGTTCCAAGTTACCAAAAGAGCTAAGACTGACTGTACGAGTGCACTTAATTTTGGAGTAAGTCCCATTGTAAACATGTATAGGATGGGGTTCCTTTGAGAGAGCTGAGTTATACTGAAGTAAAATGGCATCACTGTTATGGTCTGTGCCCATGATGTTCCAAAATAAGGGGCATGTATTACGTAATATAAGAAAATGATACTCAATGGCAACTCTAGATTTCTCTTACTGCAACTTTCTGTGCTGTATACTTGGGTGTTAGATTCTAAACCTAGCTAACTAATTAAACAAACCATAAGGATTAGGTAAGCTAAACTTTTTTTCTAGCAACATCCAACATAACAAACAGCTTGCTGATTTACTGGTTAAATTACACTTATACTAAAAGGCATAGAGTCTTGAAGAATAATGCATGGCAAAGTTGATCCACATTGTTCTTCAGACATATCCATATAATTTTCTCCCAATAAGCAATTTTCCTTATGATGTTACACTCTAGCAACAAGACCCCTCATCATCTTGCACTGCTTACAACTGACATGTTTTCCTTTTTTATCCAGGAAATAAATATCTTCAAAATATTCCTAGAAAGGATTTCTCTTTGCCTAAGAAGCCAGGATAGTTTTTCTGTGGCAAAAGTGTAGGGGAATATAGGAATCTGTGTGTATGCTAAATAATATATTTTTTTTCATTTCCAGTCCACTGTTCCTTTCTATGCTGCCTCTGTCCTTTCCTATATGTTGTCTCTGTCTTTAGACAATTTCATAACGAACTTTGCCGTGCTTGGCCCTGGGCCATCACCACATAAGCACAGAACAAAAACAATCCTATCCAGCCCGTGATTGTGCGCGCGTCAGTTGGAAGTCCCAGAACTTTTAAGACAAGAGCTGGTTGTTAGGCAGGACAGGCTAGAGCCAGTAATTTATTTGTATGACACTGTAGGTGGAGCATGTTTGTGATAAGATTTCACTGTAACTTATTTTTAAATGAGAAATCTAGTATTTTATTGATTTAAAAAAAAAAATCAAATTTCAATAAAAATCCTATTTTTTTATTTTTTAAAAAATTGATTTTATCCACCCTGCTTTCTCACAATTAGTATACAGTCCCATGAAACCTGTGCAAGAGGCCGTCTTAAGCTACTTCCTGTGTTATAAAACTGCTCCAAAGCATCCCCAAAATGTATCAATTATCCATCATTCTCAGACTCCCTGCCATTAGCATTCAATTTAAAATCAAAATAAAAGTATCAAGCTATGTTTGTCCAATGTTGTATCATCCCTTACTATTTGTCTTATCTGTTTAAATTGTCATCTCTTTGGAATAGGGCCTATACCTTTCTATGTGTATTCAGTACCTAACATAGTGGGGCCTTGATCCTGATTAGGTCTTTGGGCACTCTTCCAATACATCTAATAATAAAATTTTGAGTTTCCCTTGAATAGTAGCTTGAAATTGTTTTAACTGTTTTATGACAATTTTAGAGGTGTTGCAAAACACCGTTAGAACAAAAATACTTTGGAAAATAGAGACACGAAGTGAGTGAATATTTTAGTGGATCAAGTTCTGTTAGTGAGAGACAAGCTTTTGAGCATCAACAGAACTCTTCTTCAGATCTGGGAAAGATACTAAGAATGTCACAGGTAAATATAAGAATGATTGTAAGCACATATTCTAAGGGATTATTCAAGGTGAGATGGCCCATTAACACCCTTATATTAAGGGCTTGACAAACGGCGGCGAAACCTACTCGCCAGCCCCATGCTGCGCATGCGCGCACCGTCGGTGAACGGTGCGACCGGCTGAAATCTACTCGCCACGGGAGAGTAGAAACAGTGATTTGTTGAGCCCTGCTTATATTGATAGAACAAAAAAGGGGGTTGGAGGGTATATATACTTGTAATAAATCCAGCGTCTTTATTAAGTGCATGAAGGCCAGAGGAGAAGGTCCACGAAAGATTTTTCAGGATGGGAATCCTGAACCCCTTCTTCACTTTCATATAACTCACCAACCTCTCTGAGCGCATCACAAGAGGTAAGCTCTCAGAAACCTGGACACACTGTCTCAAAGCTGTGCCAGACCCTGCCAGAACAGTGCAAAATCAGCAGACCTATCTTTGCTGCTACCATGATCAACATACCTTTCAAGATACATGAGTCTTACAACATGTGGTGTAGCTCATCGAGCGAACTAAATGATCCAATAATAACTTTGTGGGCAAAACCAGACAATTGCTATACTCCTGAATGAATTCACACAGTAAAATGGTAGGGTGCTTTTTATCACCTGTAGGTGAACACTTTTCACAGTGTAATCACTCTATATTTGGTCATCAATCCTCATCCTCAATAGGAAGCCTGCTCAGGGCTAAAATCATAAACACAGACACTGGATTTATGGCCAGTACAACAATTTTTGTATCCCACTAACCCCCCTTTTTGTCCTATGACTACAGAGGAGTTAATAGGCATCCTCACCTTGAATGACCCCATAGAATATGTTTAAAATACTTATGCTTGTTCAGTTTTTGTATTTAGCTGTGAAACTCTTCACTGGCCTGTTGAGTGACATCGGGCAGTTCATTTCCTTCTTAGTTCCCCATTTTTGTGAAATGGGCTAACAATATCTATAGGTTGAAACTCTGTTAACCGGGATTCTTTTGTTCCAGCAACATCCATGGTCTGGCATGGACGTTGCAGGGCCAGAGAGTCCCAGTGGAAGGCCAGCGGCAAGGATCCCTGCGGAGTTGGCAGGGCAGTGGGCTGCCTGCAGAGAGCTGATAGCAGGGCCATCCAGCATGTGGCAGCGTGGTTGCCCAGCGGCATTGGCTGACCTAGCATGGGGCTGCCCGGAAGGACTAGGAGCTGCTGTAGCTCGGTGGGGCAGGGAGCATGCAGCTGTCCCATGGGTCCCAGAGCTCCAGGGCAGCACGCGCAGCTGCCCAGCAGGTCCCAGAGCTTCCAGGGTGGTGCGCACGGTTGTCCCATGGATCCCAGAGCCATGGTTGTCCAGCAGGGCAGAGAGGCCAGAAGGAGGTAAGAGAGCCAGCCAGGAGGCCAGTGGCCAGGCCAGGGAGGCCAGTGGCAGGGATCCAAAATGACCTTTTCTGGTCCGGCAAAATCCCTCATCTGGTCAGGTCCCGAGCATGCTGGACCAGGGATGTCCAACCAGTACCTTATTTATAGATCATCTTGAGATACACTGATAAATGCTATTTAAGAGCTGGGTGGTGAAGTTGTTTATTATTATAAATAGATAGCGATATCTTCTTAGAGAGTTGAAGATTAGAATTGATGCAGGGACAGAACTGCTCTTTTTGCATTAGAGAGAAGCTTTTGCAGGGCCCAATATATTAGTGAGTCAGTGGTCGGGATGTTTTGCGCACTCTCTCCCCATGTTTTATCAGTTTCTTTGGACATATAAGGGAAGTTACCTTCAAGCTTATTAATCCTGTCCCTTGCACAAACATGAAATTCACTTGCATTTTTTAATATTTCATTGCTATAAAAGTGTTTGTTTTAATTTTTTTCTTTGGTACAGGAATTATCTACTGTTTTTCACAGAAGGACTCAGAGCAACTTACTATTAGTTTGCAGAAATTGGGAATTAAGGCAGGTGCTTACCATGCAAATCTGGAGCCCAACGATAAGACCAAAGTTCACAAGGGATGGTCAGCCAATGAAATCCAGGTTAGGTATACAATTATTTCTATAGACTTATTTGACTTAAATAAACTATAGATCTGTGTCCTGATGGTTTGTTATACTCCTTAGGTGGTAGTGGCAACAGTTGCATTTGGCATGGGAATTGATAAACCGGATGTGAGATTTGTAATTCATCATTCAATGAGCAAATCCATGGAGAACTACTATCAGGAGAGTGGACGCGCAGGTATTGTGAACAAGTTGGCTTTTGCTGATAGAGGGTATAGACATTATAAAACTAATAATCTTGTGTTCGTTGTTGTGCCATTGTAATAGAGTTCTCAGAGGGTAAGGTGGCCTAGTAGTTAGTGCCTGGTTTCTAGTCACATGGTTCCCAGTGGGAAAGGCCTTCAGTCTCATTCCTAACCCTTGTATGTGGCTTGTCTTCATGTCAGGATTCTCAACAACCTTACCTTCTCCTTTGTAGAGTGTATAGGGAATAGATGCTCCCTATGACCTGAAAAAGGGGTGGGGTGATAGGACAGCCCGAGCCTTCCCCCAGTATTTCCAAGTCTTATATAGGACATTAAAAGAAAAAAAACCCCACTAAACCTTCAGCCCCAACTGGACTCAGCAGGCAGTTATCTTACTCACATGGAGGGTTCTTCGGCACCCTTATTCAGGAACCTGCAGAGTAGATCTGTTTTCCCCGAGATGAGTTGCTCCCTTTTAAGCTTCCTTTCAAAATTACATAACTATTGATTTGACTCAGACTCCTTTATGTGGGGCTTATTTACTCCAGTTGCATATTGCTGAGTTTGGGCTCTACTCTTAAAACAGAAGAGCTTCTTTTTTTCCCTGTATCAAAATGAAATGATTCTTTACTGCTATCTGTGATAGAACCTGAACACTTATGAAATTCTATGTCCCATTTCCATAACCTTGGCAAATGTATACAAAACATCCCACAGTACATGTTCCTACCAGTAATCAAAAGGAAAGATTGTCACTTATGTAGGTATATAAAAAAGAATTGTTGTTAAATAGAATGCTTTGTTAGAGTATTTCCACAATGTGATAGCAACACTTGAGGATTTGATTCTGTGTGGCTCAGGAGGCGTAGTGGCAGTTAAACAACTGCCTTTGGACTAAATTCTCTCTTGTTGGCCCTCTTGTAGTCCTAACAGAATGGGTCAAATAGTGTAGCTGACAAATATTTGATATAAAAATTCATGTGAATCAGATTAATTTCAATGTACATTTTTAAGGAGGGATTTTCAAAAGCACCAGTGTTTGCATTGGCTTCTAATGTATACGTTAAGAATGCACTTAAGCCATGAGAGAGCCTTAAATTTAATGTCTGCAAAATACACTAGATTGATTGTTGGCAGTTTTTGATGTAGGAGCACAGTGTTAATTATCTATAATTTTTATTTATATAAGAATATGGTAAATTCGCTTTTCTGTTCCTAAGCTTTATGTGGTATTAAATCCTTAAAGTTCTCTCAGTAGATGGAGCATACCAGATTCTCTGTCCATATAGATGTGAAACCTCTTGGAAGTTTGTTGGATTGCACACATACACATACACGTACACACAAAAATAAATAGGGACAGAATCTGTCCCATTTTATATTCTCTATATGCTTGCTTTGACACCCTCTGAAGCACCTCACTACTACCTGCCCTTAATGTGGAGTAGTCTTGTCTCTGCCTGCTCTGGATCAACTCCCTGATAGCAACAGCCTCTGGAAGCACAAACACAGCCTTCCTGGTCTCTCCAGACCTCAGTCTCTCTGTATTAATAGCAATGGGTACACGCACTCCAATCCCCGTATGTTCAGAGCGTTCTCTGCTGTCTCCAGCTCCTTGTCCCCTGAACACTTACAGAATTAGTGGCCCTGCTAGTCCCCAGGGAACAGTACACACCAGTTTATAAGATTCAGTTTAGGTACAACACTTTGCTTAATACTGTAGCACTTAAACTTATTATTGTTTTCACTATAAATGTATCTATTATCAAAGTGTGGAGATTCAGGTTATGGGGAGTAAGAATATTGAAAATGATTAAATCTAAAATGTAACTAAAACTTTCTAAATGAACAGATTGATGTTCTGTTTAAAGACATTTCTCAGGCAAGTTTCCTTCTGCATTTTCAGTCAAGCCTAGTTGAGGCCCCTTTTTCATAAAGTAAAATGCTTATTTTACTCCATCAGTGGAGGGTGACTGGGCATTCCCTTTTTCTCCCCTCAAGCAAAACTTTGATATGCCCTTCAAGAAAATGTTTTCTTTCCCCGCTGTTTCTTTCTTCCTGTTAATTCATTTTACAGTTCATCATTTTCATTCAGTTCAGACTGTTGAAAGGAGCTCTACTGTGACTGGAGTAATAGTCTATGTACAAGTCTCCAGTCTGTCAGCCTGTTTTTTAGCTTTGCTGGAGACTAATTCCTTGATACTGAAAAATATGCTCTTAAAAGCCTGTATGTGAAAGCCATTGTCATGCTGCTCATCATTACTATTGTGAAATGAATGCAGATACTTTGTAAGGCGTTTATACATGTAAACTCCTTACATGGTATTTGTGTTCATTTCACAAAGGTAACGATGAGCAGCGATCTCACTGTATGTTCTTTGACCAGAATGTAGGTAGAGAATTCAGAGGTTCCTGTAAATCCTCTGCATCTCCTTGCCGGTTGCCATTAATTAGTTCTTGTGTCACAGTTGCACGTTCATAAAAGTTTCTTCCTAACTTCTGAAAAGTCTAAAAGGTGTTGTTTCAAATTCATTGTAGGTCGAGATGACCAGAAAGCAGATTGCATTTTATATTATGGTTTTGGAGACATATTTAGAATCAGCACCATGGTAGTGATGGAGAATGTAGGGCAACAGAAACTCTATGATATGGTATCCTATTGCCATAACATGAACAAGTAAGTAACTCTGGCTTTCTGATTCTTTATTTTTTGAATAACTTTTGAATTTTTTCTTCCATATTCATAGATAATTTAGTAAAGAACATTCTATATGACAGGATTTGTATATCTGAAGCTCATATCAAATTTAATTTTCCATTTGAAACAGATGAGTGTTAATTTACGTCTCACTGTGTCTCACTATTTAAAAGATGCACACGGAAGAAGTAGTAGTTGTGTTGCAGCAGTAACACAAACCCTTTCAATCTGTGTATTGGAACATTTTGCTTTTTTTTTTTGCTTTAGATAAATTAATACAGAATTGTCATATTTAATCAGATATGCTTCAGAAGAAGGTAAAACTTCTGTCCTCGGCAGCGTTGTTAGCCAGTTTAGGAAATGTAGCAGGAGATTGGTTAGATTAGGCCAAAGCTTTCCCTTGTCAAATGATATTCTGAAGGATTAGAATCAGTAGTTCTTGTCATTGTCATCCTACTCACTGAAATTGCAGATGGTCTTCATTTTCATGTAACTAATCCTTTTTAAGCTGTTCAATCAACAATAGTCATAGTAGTAAATGACATTCATATGTTGTGTAAAACAGTATTTCCTTCCATCAGTTATGTACTTCTTGAGTGACCCCTTTATTCTTTTTTGAGAGAAGGTAGGATCAGTGGCTTTCTCTGTACATTCATTTGATGTAATGTGTGTGTGCATCTGTATTTTACAATCTCCCTTAATTCTTCTCCTCATCTATAAATATATTTCTATACTCAGGTGTCGCCGTGTATTGATTGCTCAGCATTTTGATGAAATGTGGGATTCTGCAGATTGCAACAAAATGTGTGATAACTGCCGTAGAGACAAGTTTTGTAAGTAAACTGATGCTTTAATCTGAAAGCAGATGGATAGGGTTGTTATCTCTGTCAAAGAAATGTCCAGTCTAGACAAAGTGTTTAAATCTTATGGAAGAGGAATTCAACTAATAGGTCAATAATATAGGCAAGCTAGAAGCACCGCCTATTTATTAAGGTTGCTCAACACTTCATGTTGCAAGACCCTGTTTTCCTTTGCTTATAAATTTTCTTAACTTTAACCATTTGGGCTGAAATTTTCAGTGCTGCTGGGTATCTTTCTTAGGCTGAATTATTACATTTTCAGTTGAAACAATACTACTGTTCTTAAGAATAAGACTAAGGGAAAATGTTTTGTCTGTTAAAATTATATTCTGGTGTCCCTTTCTGTGAGAACTCTAGTGCCCTCATACTTTTGTAGCAGGCCCACTTGAAGAAATTTGGCCAGGGTTAGCTTTTGTGTCAGATGTGCCTTTTTGCTGTCCCTGTGTGCAAATCTGTCCAAATTTGTCTTATGTATTTGAAAAAAAAAAATTCACACATGCTCGGTGAAGACTGCATGGAATTCAGTAGCCAAAATCTCAGAATATTCCATTCACACTGGGCATGTTCCAATCCCTAGACCTCCTAGGTCTGATCAAACTTCACGTGTGCCACCCCCACATAGCAGTTGAGCATGCTCTAGTCTAGGGTTGTGGGTGCTCAGGACTTGCCCTGTAATTACTGCTCTGAACTGGGATTGGACCAGACTGTGGAATTTAGAGCAGGTAAGCTGTCTGGGCTGCACGCTCAGTGCTGTTGCTGGTGCCAGGCCGTCTGGAGGAGAAGGTTTTTACTTGAAATGCCGTGGGGATAAGAGGAAAATTGGGGGTGAGGGTAAGGAGTTGATTGGGATATGGAGCCTGGTGGTGGGTAGAGGAAGACAGACTGGGAATTGAAATATTTGGAACTGACTGGGAGATGGGGTGGTAAGGTGGCAAGTCTAAGAAGTGCAAACTGGGACAGTGGTAGGTAGGGAGAATGGGACTGAGAGCCAGGTGTGAGAGAGAGGCAGATTGAGGGGATGGGACAGAAGGAGCAACAGGCAGAAGAATCTGTGCCCACTGGAGCACGCTATTTTTCAGAGCCTGGAATGGAACGACAGACTCCTTTGCTATCAAAGTGGGTGTGACATCCACCCCCTCCATCCCCCCGAGACTACAGACTTATCAGAACGGTGGAAAGATTATTGGATACTGTGGCTTCTGTTTGTCTATGACTACCTTGTGGAAAGGTTCTTGGTGGGTCATCCTGCTGGCCTAGTCTGAGGGGAGGAGAGATGTAGGAGAGCAAGTCTGGCTGCACTCACTCTTCAGTGGCAGTTCCTATCCTGTGGGTCTGCATGTTGTTGCCTGGCACATGGGGTTGCAGTACCACTCATGTTTGGCTTTGCTGCTCCTCTGTCATGAGTGGAGCAGGGATGACTGAGCTAAATCTGAGTGTATAGTATTGCAACCTGTTGCATAGGGTTGCAGTGCTGTTCACTCAGATTTTACATAGCTGCCTCTCCATCATGAGTGAGGGCCAGAAGGACCAAACCTGAGAAGTGTTGTGACCCTAAGTGCCAGATCATAAAGTCTTGCGTGGCAAGATAAGCTCAGCCCTGCCAGTGCCTAAAGTGAGTGTGGGGCAGGCTTTCCTATTCCCAGGATTAGCATTGCAGTGCCAGAGTAGAGGGTGCTGCTGTAACTGCTCTGTGCTTTTTGGTGGGGTAAAGAGGCAATGGAGGACAAGAAAGACACTGGAACACTAATTTTGAATCAGGATAGTTGAATTTCTTGTGTCAAGGCATTTTTAAATCAGAAATTGTGGTGCATTCGCTGAACCTGTGACTTGTCCTAAATGAACTATGACAATTCTGATGATTTTTAAAAAGTTTCATGACAAATCTGCAGGTGTAATCATCATACATGTACACAAGGGGGCAGAACTAATGTGGCACAGGCAGCCTTAGTTCTGGCATTTTGTAACTTGAGTGTACAATGAGTTAGGGATGTTAGATATCGTGTAATTGATTAGTTGTGTAACTGTATGAAATCTTGGCGGTTACATGACTATTCAGTAGTCCCCAGAGGTGGGGCTGGCAGCCAGTGTGCTCCTGGCCCCACTCCCTGTATCAGAGGCAGCAGCACAGGGTGGCAGGCGGGAGCTGGTCCACAAAGGGATCCAGTTTAAAAACCAGTTCCCCATGTACACCGTCTGCCTGCCACCCTGTGCCACCCCAGGGCAGCAGTGCGGGGTGGCCTCAACCCTGTCCGCAGGGGTCCAAGCTCCCCATGGACAAAGGCCAGTCCGTGGCAGCAGACTTGTCCGCGGGTAGCTCGGACCGCCCACAGACAGGGGCTGCTGCTAAGGATTAGCCTCTGTCTGCAGTGGGCCCAGGCTGGCCATGGTCAGAGGCTGCTTCGTGGGATGCCAGAGCAGCTTCTGTCCGTGGGGAGTTCGGACCCCCCCATGGACAGGCATTGCTTCCATGGGCCACTGCAGACAGAGGCTGCCTCCCTGCCCCCATCCTCCTGCGCTGCTGCATCTGATAAAAGCCAGCACCCTCATGCTGCTGCCTCTCTAAGCCGACCCCCAGCACTGGCTCCTGCCTGCACTCCCCTCCTCCCCCTGTAGGAGGCAGCAAAGGGGGGAGCAGGGGGTCCGTGGAGCTTGAAAGTCAGCTCCCTGCACATATCGGCTCCAGCCTGCTCCCGTCATCCTCTGCACTGCTGCCTCTGTTAGAGAAGGCAGCAGCATGGGGGTGGAGGGGGCAGTTGGATCCAGTGCTCGTGCAGAGCATGCCTAAAGCCAGTTCCAGCTCTCTCCCTCCCTCCCCCCCGGCCTCTGATACAGAGGCATTCGGGGGGAGAGTGTTGGTAGTCACCAAGGTAAGTTTATTGGTTAATCACGTAGTCGACTACCCATTGACATTCCTACAGTGAATACTCAAGAAGGAGAGAATCCAAACACAGCAGTCCTAGCATTTATATAGTACCCATCATACAAAGATTTTGGAGTGATCTAAACATTGCGACAGGCCTATGTAATATCAGTGCTTGGAGAAAAGTAAAGGAATCTTGATTCCACAGACCACAGCTCTGATTACTAGATTACATTCTTCCATATGTACTTTTTAAAAATGGGCTTGGAGAAAGAGAGACCTATGAAGATGTTCAAATGACTTGTTTGACATAATATTCTTGTCATTTGCTTATATATATTTTCTGCATAGCGTGTGGACACTCCTAATTTCACAGAATGGGTCCTGCGCTTCTCGTTAGTGATAGAGTATTCTGTCTCCCCATCTCGGGGAAAATAGCAACTCCTGGTCCAGTTGCTCACATTAGTGGCTCTCTGCAGTTCTCAGTCTAACCTCTTCATTTCAGGGACAAGCCATAGTCTGATTGAGCCACTCATTATTGACATAGCAGGGGGAAGAAAGAGGAAAAAAAAAATCTTAGTCTCTGGGAGCCAACAGACCAGATTTTTTAATTCTGTTCTTTCCTCCTCTAGCAGGGGTTTATCTCCTTCTGACTTCTGGGGCTCCAAGATGCTGGCCTCTGAGCAGGTCTCTTCCCTGCCCCTTACCTCTGTTCTTGCAGAGCTCCTTCCTGGAACTTGATAGTATCTCTACAGTTCCTGCTCTTCTTCAGTGCATACTCCTCCCACCACTTTTGGTTTGCCACTAAACTGACTAAAGGGGGGAGGCTTTTAACCTAGGTGGCCTTTGATAGGTTTGACTGGGACATCTGGAGCCAAACTGTTTCAGCTGGTACTAGTAGGTTCTTGATTGATTCCAGGTGTCTTAATTAACCTTGTCAGACTTTGTTTGGTTATCAAAGAAACAGGAACTTGTTTAACCTGAGTCTGATATACCTGCTTTCTGTTACTTTCTTGTAACCATCTAGCTTGACCCCATCACAATAGATAGCTATCCAGATTTTATTTTTTGCAAGTAATGAAGTATTAGATCAGACCTGGAACTGAACGTAGGCCTAGTTTGGGGATGTTCAGATCCTGGGTTTTGGTTCGGATCCGTCTAATAAGAACTGGTTAGTGAAACTTTTTGAAGGAAGACTTTTCTGATTGCTATTTTATGCTCAGTCTTCTGACAAACAGTCATGCTTGTGGGGAAACTTACCATACTGACAGTAGGTAATCTGTGCAAATTGCCATGCAAAAGACATTTATTTCAGTGACCCACATGGGATGCTGTTACAGTCTGTCTCATTGACATTTTTACCCATTCTCCCAGTGGAATAAATTTGTCTGAAACTTTACAATTTAAAATAATAAGTGAGTTATTTTTCTAGTCTTTAAACTCATTGAGGTAAGAAATGTCTGGTAGATATTTTGCAAAGCTCTTTGTAACTTTATTTTGCTCCGTAAATGTTTCATAATAAATATCACTGGGGAAAAAATGAATCCAGTAGCAAATAATGTATTAGTTAGCTTTTGAGTCAGCAAAATGCTGCAAAAACACTAAAGTCACGTCACATGTACAAATGAGATTTAAATTGCCTTTTTACCCTACATTAAGAAATTTGTTCATGACCATCTAATATGAACTCCTTTAAAAAAAAAAAAAAAAGCTGTCTGGGTGTATCAGGTTCATTATTTGAAATAAGAACGGCTATACTGGGTCAGACCAATGGTCCGTCCAGCCCAGTATCTGCTGACAGTGGCCAATACCAGATGCCCCAGAGGGAGGGAACACAACAGGTAATCCTCACGTGATTCGTCCCGTCATGCATCTCCAGAGAAACCGAGGCTAGGGCAGAGGTGGGCAAAAGGGTCTCCGTGGGCCGGATTCGGCCTGCCAAGCAGGTTGATCTGGCCCACGGAGGCCCTGCTGCTCACCCACCCCCAGGCCAATTAGGACCCTGGGGGCAGGGGAGCACGCAAAGCTTCCTCCTGCCCTGCCAGGAGCATGTGGTGCTTTGAAACACTATGTGCTGCTCGCGGGGCTGGAGGAGACATCATGCGCTTCCCCGGCCCCAAGCCCTGATTGGCCTGGGGGTGGGGGAGCATACGAAGCCTCTTCCCGCCCTGCCAGGGGTATGGGTGCCTAGTG
Organism: Rafetus swinhoei; assembly: GCA_019425775.1. Lineage (NCBI taxonomy): Eukaryota > Metazoa > Chordata > Testudines > Trionychidae > Rafetus > Rafetus swinhoei. The sequence continues at coordinate 233,262,614 of CM033437.1, forward strand.
GAAAGGGGGGTAAAAGGGGCTCCCCCAACCCCAGATCAATCATGGTCTGGAGAAGGGGAAGCCCAGAAGCATCCTGGCCCCGCCCCTTCTGGTTTAGGCCCTGCCCCTTCCCGGCCAGAAATGATTGCCCACCCCTGGAATAGGGACACCATTCCTACCCATCCTGGCTAATAGCCATTGATGGACCTTACCTCTATGAATCTCTCTAGCTCTTTTTTGAACCTGTTAAAGTCCAAGTCTTCACAACACCCTCTGGCAAGGAGTTCCACAGGTTGACTGTGCACTATGTGAAGAAAAACTTCCTTTTGTTTGTTTTAAACCTGCTGCCCGTTAATTTCATTTGGTGACCCCTAGTTCTTATATTGTGGGAATAAGTAAATAACTTTTCCTTATTCACTTTTTCCACACCAGTCATGATTTTATGGACCTCTATTATATCCCCCCCTTAGTTTCCTCTTTTCTAAGATGAAAAGTCCAAGTCTTTTTAATCTCTCTTCACATGGGATCCATTCCAAACCCCTAATCATTTTAGTTGCCCTTTTCTGAACCTTTTCCAATGCCAATATATCTTTTTTGAGATGAGGCAACAACATCTATATGTAGTATACACGAATTGGGCATACCATGGTTTTATATGGAGGCATTAAGATATTTTCTGTGTTATTCTCTATCCCTTTTTTTAATGATTCCTAACATTCTATTTGCCTTTTTGACTACCGCTGCACACTGAGTGGATGTTTTCAGAGAACTATCCACAATGACTCCAAGAGCTCTCTCTTGAGTAGTTGTAGCTAAATTTGTCCCCATCATATTGTACATATAGTTAGATTATTTTTTCCAATGTGCATTACTTTACATTTATCAACATTAAATTTCACTTACCATTTTGTTGCCCAATCACTTAGTTTGGTGAGATCTTTTTGAAACTCTTCACGGTCTGCTTTGGTCTTCACTATCTTGAGCAGTTTGGTATCATCTGCAAATGTTGCCACGTCACAGTTTACCCCTTTCTCTAGATCATTTATAAATAAGTTGAATAGGATTGGTCCCAGGACAGACCCTTGAGGGACCCTACTAGTTACCTCTCTCCATTCGGAAAACTTACCATTTATTCCTACCCTTTGTTTCCTGATTTTTAACCAGATATCAGTCCATGAAAGGACTTTCCCTCTTATCCCATGATAACTTACATTGCTTAAGAGCCTTTGGTGAGGGACCTTGTCAAAGGCTTTCTGGAAATCTAAGTACACTATATCCACTGGATTCCCCTTGTCCACGTGTTTGTTGACCCCCTCAAAGACCTCTAGCAGATTAGTAAGGCATGATTTCCCTTTACAGAAACCATGCTGACTTTTCCCCCAACAAATTATGTTCATATATGTGTTTCACAATTTTATTCTTTACTATAATTTCAACTAATTTGCCCGGTACTGACGTTAGACTCACTGTTCTATAATTGCCAGAATCACCTCTAGAGCCCTTTTTAAATATTGGTGTCACGTTAGCTATCTTCCAGTCATTAGGTATGGAAGCTGATTTAAAGGATAGGTTACAAACCACAGTTAATAGTTCCGCAATTTCCCATTTGAGTTCTTTCAGAACTCTTGGGTGAATGCTATCTGGTCCCAGTGACTTGTTACTGTTAAGTTTATCAATTTGTTCCAAAACCTCCTCTAATGACACCTCAATCTGGGACAATTCCTCAGATTTGTCACCTAAAAAGAATGGCTCAGGTTTGGGAATCTCCCCAATATCCTCAGCCGTGAAGACTGAACCAAAGAATTAATATAGCTTCTCTGCAATGACTTTATCATCTTTGAGTGCTCCTTTAGCATCTCGATCGTCCAAGGGCCCCACTGGTTATTTAGCCGGCTTCCTGCTTCTGATGTACTTAAAAAAACATTTTGCTGTTACTTTTTGAGTTTTTGGCTAGCTGTTCTTCAAGCTTCTTTTTGGCTTTTCTTCTTATATTTTTACACTTCATTTGACAAAGTTGATGCTCCTTTCTATTTTCCTTACTAGGATTTGACTTCCACTTTTTAAAAGATGTCTTTTTATCTGTCATTGGTTCTTTTACTTGGTTGTTAAGCCACGGTGGCCCTTTTTGGTTCTCTAACTGTGTTTTTTAATTTGGGGTTTACATTTAAGTTGGGCCTCTATTATGGTGTCTTTGAAAAGTTTCCATGCAGCTTGCAGAGATTTTACTTTTGCCACTGTACCTTTTAATTTCTGTTTAACTATCTTCCTCATTTTTGTTCAGTTCCCCTTTCTGAAATTAAATGCTACAGTGTTAGTTTGCTAAGGTGTTTTTCCCACCACAGGGATGTTAAATTTATTACATTATGGTCATTATTTCAAAGCGGTCCAGTTATATTTACCTCTTGAATCAGATCCTGTGCTCCACTTAGGACTAAATCAAGACTTGCCTCTCCCCTTGTGGGTTCCACGTAACACTAAATGTCAGTGTTGTTCCTAGTCTCATTAGAAGGTAGCTAGGAACAGTCTAGAATTCTAGGTAGAATTCTAAGAGCTGCTGTAGTATAACCAGCTTGAGCCTGCAAACACTTGAGCACATGCTTTTTTATGCTCTGAGTAACGCCATTGAAATTGACTATTCAGGCTACATCTACACTGCAGACTTCTTGCGCAAGAACTGTTTTGCGCAAGAGTTCTTGTGCAAAAGATCCCATGCAACAGTGCATCCACACTGACATGTGCTTTTGCACAAGAGCGTCCCAAGGCAGTGTGGATGCTCTCTTGCACAAGAAATCTCTGATGGCCATTTTAGCCATAGGGGTTTCTTGCGCAAGAAACCCCTGTTGCCCGTCCACACTGCCTTCTTGTGGAAGAGCTCTTGCGCAAGAGGGCTTATTCCTCGCGGGGAAAGGAATAACTCTTGCGCAAGAAGCCCTCTTCTGACGCTTCAGAGGGTAGCCGAGTTAGTCTGTTACAGAAAAAAATAGCAAGCAAATGGTCTGGTAGCACTTTATAGACTAACAAAACATGTAGATGGTATCATGAGCTTTCTGAAGAAGTGGGCTGTGCCCACAAAAGCTCATGATACCATCTACATGTTTTGTTAGTCTATAAAGTGCTACCAGACCATTTGCTTGCTGTTTTTTCTGTTCTGACGCGTTACTGTAAATTTACTTGCGCAAGAATGCGCGTGCAGTGTAGACGCTCTGCAAGTTTTTGCGCAAGAACAGCCGTTCTTGCACAAAAAGCCTGCAGTGTAGATGTATCCTGTGTGTGTGAAATTGAGCATGTAGGAAAGTCTTTGCAAGATTGGAGTGAATTACGAGAATAAATGTGACTTTAGCAGGTATTGTCCATCACAAACATCTGATTTCAAAATATTACAGTAGTGTAGAATTGTTTGTTTATATTTTATTAAAAAGTAACATGCATCTGGCTCAGTATGCTTCGTTTCAAACTACTACTCTTCTTTTCCTTGTAGTGGCAGAGCGAATGGATGTAACTGGATACTGCAGGGATCTAATCAAAATACTAGAGCAAGCAGATAACATGAGTGAAAAACTCACTCCATTGAAATTAATTGATGCTTGGCTGGGCAAAGGTGTGTCAAAGTTAAGAGTGGCTGATGTTGTTCCTCCAGCGCTCCCCCGTGATGAACTGGAGAGGATTATTGCCCATTTCCTTCTGCAGCAGTATCTGAAGTAAGTGTGACCATTCATTTCTTACCTTTGAAATCTAGTAATTACTTTCTGTGCAACAGTGTTGTTTTGATATAATATCATAGTAGTGGATGTGTTAGCAATTTGTTCATTTCAGAAGCTTCTAGCCTGTCTATGAAAAGTTTACACAGAGTATTATTTTTCTATTTACTCTTGGAAAACAATCTGTGTCATTTTTAAGACCAAAAAGTTGAAAAATGTAATAATGAAAGTGTTGCTTAACATAATACGTTTTTGGTTTTGTAGTTTAAAAAAGCTGCTGCTTTTAAAAAATGCTAAATGTTTTAATGATGGTCCCCAATCCTTAAAGTGTCACTGAGGATTTGTGTAGCATGGCATTAGTTTCAGTGAGATGAAATAGGGAAAGAAAGCTACCTCTGCAGAACCTTTTGCAGCATTAGGGGTTTACTGTGGCATGTGAGATTTAAAAAAAACACAGCGAAAATGACACTGATTTAATTTTGTAACTTGTTATTCCTTGTACGTCTGCTGCTTTCTTTTCAACATAAGGATCTCTAAATATATGGGACTCTGACATCCTTTCTGTCATGAACAAAAAATGACAAAGGATTTACACGGTTGATCTTTAGGAGACTTAGTGGCCAGGAAGGTGACTGGCTCAAAATATTATCTCTCCCCCCCCCTTGTTTAGCATCCAGGTATCATATCATTTGTACCCCACTAGATCAATAAGAAGCACCGAAAAGTCAGCAAAGTGAAATAAGGTGTAAAGTGCCCATCATAAGAGCCAGTCCTGCCAACTCCCATTTTAATTCAATTATTATTTGCTTGCATAGATGCAATAGGATCAAGCCATTAGTGGGGCATCTGTTCATATCAGTTCCCAAATGTCTCCACATTTTCCTCTTATATCTATTCTGCCCACTTTACTGTTCTGAGTTTTTAATCTGACTGTGGCTTAACTTTTGCAGAGAAGACTTCAGTTTCACAGCATATGCTACAATATCCTACTTGAAAATAGGACCCAAAGCTGATCTGCTGAAAAATGAGGCACATATTATCACCATACAAGGGAGATCAAACAAAAAGGTATTTGTGTGTGTGTGTGTATTTGTGTGTATCTCTCTCTCTCTCTCTCTGTATATATAAATATATATATAGAGAGAGAGACACACATACATTACTTATATTATTTTTCTACTGTTAGTATTTACCACAGTTGGTTAGTGCCTGTTTACTGTGCGGAGAACCAAGAATGTTTTCTTCAGTGTACTCCCTCTCTACCTGAAATATGTTAATTTTAAGCCTTCTGCAATAGTGTCTTATTTTTCCAACCGCACATCTAAAGATGCAAAACGTAAGAGGGTACAGAGGAGGGAGAAAGTCTTGTACTGATTTAAACCAAAAAAAGTCAGAAATGTCATTCTCTACACTTCACCTGAACAGATTTACTCATTCTCACTGTGTGTAATACAGTGGAATTAACATGTGTAATCTATGCATTTAGAAGCATATTGCAGCAAGAATATCATTCTTTGAATTCCAGGTAATATAAATATTAAACCATGGTTGTCACTATGGAGTGTCTCTTACAGCTCTCATAAGTTACAGGTTTCACATTAGGCATTATGGAAGTGTTGATTTACAGCTGAAACCCTTTTGACAATAATAAGTCGAAAGCTATATAGCTATAGCAACATATTCTTTTCTGTTAAACTTGTGCAAATCCCTAGCAATGCTATCAAATTTATAAGAATTCACATCATATCATGTAACAAGAACTTGAATCAATCAATAGATTTATTTAGAAGAATTGTTGCTGTGTCATTATTAAATGTAACTGAATCAGTCTGCAAATGACATTTCAAGTTGCCTGTCTATCCCCAGTTAAAATATAGATTAACAAAATTGTGATACTTAAATAAAATTAGGGACCACTTACATTTTATAGCTATTTCGACAGAAAGTTGAAATAGGTTTAGATCCTGCCAGATTCTGCTCGTGTAAGAACTGTACCATGTGAGCAAGAATTTATCAAATCAGACCCTTGATCAGCTCTAGTGAGGCTGCAATTGGTTGCATGTTGGCTTTGTCATTAACAGGAAAATCTTGGGAATTTTACATAGAGAGCAGCTTAATACAATGTGTCATTGCTACATCATATGTATTTGTCATACCCCTTTAAAGCCAGTAATATCTATTATAGGTTCAGCTGTATCATTCTCCTGAATATAGCAGGTACTGTAATATACTGTTAATGCTGTCCTGTGTGCATTACCTTTTGAAGAAATTTGGCATATCACAGGAACTTCTCATAGGTGCTGTTGCAAAGGAGCAGAGCAATGGCCACAACAAGAACTCATCTGTACTTCACTCTTAATAAAACTTGATCATTATAGTACGTTCTCTATGTATTGAAAGAGGAGAAAGAGGGTCATGGTCTTAACTGAGCTTTGTTTATGATCCACAGGTCAAATCTCCTCAGGCTTCTAATTCTGAAGGGACTGGTGGAAATGTACAAGACGACATTTCTAAGACAGTCCAAAAAAGCTGCTGCAAAGAAGGCAAAAGAACATAAACGGCGCCATCGTGAGAACAGCTTTAAAGCAAAGAAGAGTAAGGTGGAGGAGGAGGAGGAGGAGGATGATGATGATGATGACCGGCTGGTAGTCCTTGTCTGAATTTTAGAATGAAAAGTGTATCTAGGATCCTGCTGTCTCTGCTTCTCTATGAGAACTTGGTGCAGAAATGTAATTTGTATTTTATTAATTGCTTATTTTAAATGCAAAGCATTTGTGTTAGTTGTTCCTTAAAAAGATTGAACAAAACACATTAATGCAATTTCTGAACATGCAAGCAGACAAAAATCTGGCAGCATGGTGTTAACCCTTTGTTTATCCACTGACTACTTATTACCAAAATAATCAGTATCTGGTGATATGGCTATGATGTCACAGATGCAGACTGTTTCAATATATATAGCTTTTTTTTAACCCTCTTACGTTACAAAGCACATAGTATCTGATAGTACAATATACTGTAGTAATGCTCTTACAAATGCATATAAACATAAAGCATCCTTGTTATTTCCTCTAGCTACATTACTTTTAATGATAGGAAGAAGCAAACTAGACAGTATATATTCACACAACAACAAATATTTATCATATCATCTCTTAGAAACTGGGGTCATATTTTCTTAAATTCCTCCCGCTTGTTCATATGGAAGAATTACCCTTTCAGGATCTGTTTAAATGTTAGAAAAGAATACGTTGGCTAAAGGTTGTATTTTCTAAAGCATGTGATAAAGTTTAGTGTCTGACTCCTACTGAAAGTCAATGGGAGTAAGGCATCCAACTCCCTGTGGGGTTTTCAAAAGTATCTTATTTAAAGAAAAACCAAAACACTTGCTTGCCCTTGTGCGAGCATGTTTTCGGTTTAGTTCATGTTGTATTATTTTGGTGAACGTACAAACAATGATTTCATGAATGAATCTAACCATGAAAATAAATCATTGCCTTTTAAACACAAATCTATAAAGCTACTTCATCATGCCTCATATTGGGCCTCACCCTGCTCCTATTGAAGTTAGTGGGGAAACTAATCACTGAGAATGATTAGGCCTACAGTCTCACAGGAACATGCATGCTTCTGCTCCAGTGTGCTGCGGTAGAATGTGGGCAGGAGTCTATTGGTGCATCAGTACTTCATGGAAGATGCATGGAGCAGCTATGGAAATGTTTTTCAGTTTTCGCTCAGTCAAGTGTTTTATGTATTCTAGACCTACATTAAATTTAATCTGCAGTATGGCCTCTCAATCCTAATTTTTTTAGATCAACCACTTTGTCAAATATTTTTATTTATGCTCGCAAACTGTTGTAAACAGCAAACAGAGCACAAACCACTGAACAGTGCCTATTTGTAGAACTCCGCTGATAATTATTGACAACAGTCTAGGTGGTGATGATGACAATGATGATAGCAAACAAAGCAGTTTTTGTTGGGTCATATGCAAGAAACCAGGAAATCGGTGGTTACTAGACAGAAAAGAACAACATTTATTAATTGAGACCTTTAGACAAGATCCTCAGGTGGTGCAAGTTGGAAGAACCCCCCCTCCTCCCCCACACACACACACACGGCAAAGAAACAATACTGATTTATACTAGCTGGGCATCTGGCCCCTCAGATTCAAATTTTACGAGAGAACAAAGTAAAACCAAAAATACATGATTAAAATATTATTGATAGCATCCCTTCCTCTAATGATCAGTTGTAGCTGTAAAAAACATTCACAACTGATGAAGCTGAATGTTTATAATCAAGTTCAAAGATGATTTTAGGAAATCTTTGAGATGGCACTCTAGCTGAATGTTAACACTTGGGTCAGCAGTGACACCCTGGGAGCTTGAAATTGACATGTTCCTTTGATTAACTTTATTTATCTTAATTATGTACCCAACAAATTGTTGATGTAAGATTACCAACAGCCCTATTACATTTAGGATGATCAGGAAAGCTGTGTGCATTTAGTCAATCTGAGAGAGAATTGTCTTGACGTGTAACCTACCTGTCATTCCTAAATCCTGAACATACAGGGCCTTGTCTATACTCATTAGAATTATGCATATTTGATGGCAGGGAGCTATGTGGGCCAATTTAGGTTTTGTACAGTGGCTTGTTAATAGGGCTCATCCTTGCCTATACTACCAATTTTTTTTCTTTGCATTTTGTGCTTTAAAGTGCATGTATATTTTATATACATTAGAGATGGACCTAAGCTCCTAAAATGCTAGTGAAGTTCAGATTTGGAAATGAAATTTGACAAAGCCCATCGCCTAATTTTTTTTTCTTATCCCACTTAAACAGAGATTTACCTAAGGCTCTCTTACTAGCTAATTTTTGTGCAGCTGCTTAAAGTAATGCTATGAACACAAAAACATGCAGATCAATGAAATGTATTAGTAGACAAAACTTGCACAATTAAATTAATCCCTTTATTGGGGTGGTAACAAAAGTTCAAGACTACATTGTTGTGCTGGCACATGTTTCTGGGAATGGTTGTCCATAACAGCCATGTGCTAAGTGTTCTTTGTGGTGCTGAACTAGATAGTCAAAGCTGTAATAATTACTGACACAAAGATAGTGCTGAAAAATGATGTATTAGATCACAGAGAACGGTGGTGGTAGGACAGCAACTGGTATTGCTAAATATTTTGAAAGGGTAAGGAATTGATAATTTCTGACATATAGCCATAGTTGGTATGTACAGTGGCCCTGGAATTTGGAAAGTGAGTTTAAACATCGTTCTAAATAAAAACCAATTTTGAATAGAGCCGGTATTGCTGGAAATACATTCAGCAACAATTTCCAAATTTTGTTCCCAGTTAAGCATTGACAGGACCTGAGGCTGATAATGGTGGAGATTTCATTATAGAAGAGAATATAGGAATAGAAAATAGATTTTTTGAGACCATTAATCTTGCTTTTTCCTATAAATACATCCTTGTGGTTTTTCCACATATAAGCTTGCTGAAAGTCTAGTATTGAACTTTTAAAATATTGTACATTAACGAATCAAAGTGAGTATGGAGTAGGTGCCCAATTCTATATAGCATATGACTTAAGACCTAAAAGCAGTACCGGTCCGCCTTTGTTTTCTTGTAACTGCAGGATGACGACAACTGCCAGGTTTTTATGCTGGCAAGCTCAAATGTCAAGCAGTTTTTAATTTCAAAGATACAAGTACAAATGTTACAGTTTTTATTAAAGGTAGACAAACTTATGTAAGTAGCCTGTAGGCCCCTGGTTGCACACTGACATTGTACCTGCACATGTGCACTTAAAAGAGAAAATATTTTCATAGAAACGATTGTACTGACTTTTTGCACTTTGTTACAGAACTGGGCATTGTGTTTCTTTGGATGTTTACTAATTTGCTTCAAAATGTTGTATCTTGAAACAACTGCTGTAGTTTTATTTCTGAATAGTGCATTTTAACCCTGTGTTCTTGATTATATAAAAACAGTGACTACAGTAGTGAAAAACAAGAGTAAAACACAGATAACAATATAAAGCTACTGAGTGCTGGCCATTAAAAGTCCTATATTTTCTTCAATTTAAGATGTATTGTTTTTTCCCTACCCTTCCCCTCCACACCTTCCTTGTGTCTGCCTCACATCTTTTGGGTCATTATTTTTAACTTGCAAATTTACTCCTGGGGGACTTCTGTGCTTAAAAATTGTGCACTATTTTAAAATTGTACATACTTTTAAAAAAATAATGCAATATAATCATGGTGCTTTCAAATATTTTGGTAACATTTAAACTACAGCACAAAGATGGAGAATGGAATTGGAGAGCATTGGAGGAAACCCCCTCTCACAGTAATGTAGCCAGTATTGACCCTTTACTTCTAGGTATTACTAGTCAGCAGATCTATGCAGCTATGTGCTCAATGTTACATCATAGGCAACTGAAGGGCAAATGCGGGCTGGGGACTCAAACTCATAATTTATGTTGACTACTGGCCAGCTCCAGAAAGGTCAGTAACAAACAGTTCATGGAACCATATTTTGAAAGGAATTTTTTTCAATCTAACCCCCCCTCCCCCCAGTGATGTTATGGTTACCAGCTGCTCTGAGCCATCCAAACTGACATGCGTGCACTGCTGGAGAGGGACTCATGACTGCTTTTTTGGCTTCCATTTACTTCCCCATCAGAAATCATTTTTCTGCAGGGAAGCAAAGACATTGTGAGGTCCATGCATTCTACACACATTCAGTCATGCAGAATTCCCCCAGGAGTACAAATTGTATCTGACTTGCTGTTGTCTAGCATGTAGGAGTCTCACAAAATGCCTTGTTTAAATCAGCCACACAGGAAACTACCCCTCTCATCAATTCCCTTCCCACTGACCATCCATGATGGATGTCATCTTATTGCCTGGTTCATAGTAAGAGGAAACAAACTATAGGAGACCTGACCCATCAAGTAATCTTGTATTGGAGGCGTGGTGGCCATGTGGTAATCCTGTATACCTCCTTTGTTGAGGCATAAGAGATCTTGTGCAAAAGGGGTTTTTTTTGCGCAAAACGGACAATCTACAATGCTTGGTTTTGCGCAAAAACCTGTGCAAAAAGCATTGGCAGAGATATGCAAATGACAGCACAACAAATGCTAATGCATACTCATTAGCATACTCTTTGCTGACAAATACCTGCAGCGTAGACGTAGCCTATATTTGGGTCACTTTTTCAAGGCTAGCTTAGTGCATGGCTGTAGTTCCTGAAACAATAGCTCAGAAGTGTGACCTACCTCATTCATTTCCATGGATGCTAATCAGATGCTTAATGATAATTTAGATTCAATCAGTGATGAGAGGAAAAACCATATTATAAAGACCTGCACAATCTATTGGGAACAACAGCTTTTTTAGCCATACTAACTAAAGGAGTGGGTGAGAGAGAGCACCACCATTTTCCTCCCCAAACAAGAAGAGTTTTAGCAGGTCTGAACTGAAGCACCAAGCTCAGGAAGTCTAGCAGGTCACACAAACTTCAGGGAGGGGAAACGAACCCTGTGAAGCCCAGTGGAATTGATGGACTTGGTGTATTCAACCCCCACAAAAGGCAATTAAATTCTGATCATGTGCAGCTTGCTGTTAATGGTACTTGAGAGGTCAGAGCTTAAAGCATCACTACCTTCTCCTGCCACCCATACTTTTACCACTGGGCCTCATCCTTCAAAGACCAGAGTCAGTATTTTTGTCATTGATTCTTTGGAGTATGGCGTCCTTTTTAAAAAAACAATTACTGCACAGAAACGATAGGCAGGTAACAGATCATACTAGAATACTGGATCATGCTTTGGGGCATAACAGGATGGTTATGAAAAAAAGCAGGTTTTCAAAGTGTCTCTTTGATCACCTTAACTACCCTTTGCTCCCTTACCAAGTCTTTATATGGGCCTATTTTAAGAGTCCATACCAATAAAGAAAATCTTCAAATAATGATTTTTTTCCAATTAAACTTACCTTGCTCTTTTCTCTTCTTCAATGCTGCTACCACCCCTCCCCCCCAGCCAAAAGAAAAAAAAAAGCTGAATTTAATAAGCAAGTGACTTCACGTGCTTAGATGCATATTTAGTAGGAGTTGATATGATGCAAACTTCCTCATGCAGGCAAACTACATAAATGTGCATTTGTCAAGAATTTCCAAAAAAAACAAGCTAGCTGCTATAAAGCTATATTTAGGCACTTATAAGGTTAGTCTGCTGTTTTCAAAATGTATGTGCTGCATTTACTCTACCAGCTTTGTAAGGTCATTAAAACTACTTTTATCTATAGTTGATTTGGCCAAGGCCAGGGGAGGGGTCACACCTGATGTCTGTAGGTTAGTGCTTCATGATGAATACACCAAACTCCTAACAGACAAAGTTAAGTTTATTCCTTCTCTTTTATAGTCATGCTTTCAACACGCTCCCCCTTTCTCTGAATAGGAGATGATCAGTGATAGAGCATCTGTAACAATGCTAAAACTTCCCCGTTTCAATATTTTTTGCTCAAATCTCTCGTATAGTTTTGGGAGTAAATCTAACAGTCCACCAAGCTAGTTTTTCATGCAAGACCTTTCCCCTTCCCGAGATAGATATTAACAAAGATACCAAAACATAGTTGTACTTAATTAAAAATGACTCGTTTTGAAGTCTAAGAGAGATAGCTGTCAGTCTGTATCCGAAAAAACAATGAGGAGCTCTGTGTCACCTTAAGGGCATAAGCTTTCATGGGTAAAATCCTCATCTCTATTTCTCATAGTACTTAAGACTAAAGCTTAGAATTTTATACAGGATTAGACACCACATAACTGAAAACTTCCCTTTAAATGAAATTAATTGACTCATGCTTCTTTATTACAGTAATAAATACTACATAATTAGGCTAAATGGATTTCCTGGAAGAAGTTGCAATGAAAATGGCCATTCTGATTCAATGGAGTGCATGATACTGTTAGTGTAATTTTTTAAAAATATTGCTTTGGAAATTAATATTTCAATATAAAAAAGCAAAGCAAAGCATGCCATTCCGTAGAATACAGAGAAAATATTTAGGAATGACATTCAAGTTCTTGACTTCGAGTATTTATTTTCAAGGCTTAACAGATACTGAAAGCTAGCTGCAGAAAATGCTTGAGATTGGAGTTAGTTTGCATTCTTACATCACTATGCATAATATGCCATTTATAACTTCCAACATGCTATGAGCTAACATATTTACCCGTTGTTTTTCAGGTCCTTAATTTTTTTTTGAAAATAAAAGGAAAATTCATACCAGGGCTACTTGCTCTTCCCCTTCCTGTCCCTGTCAGGGAGCAAAAGCAAAGTGTACAGTTCGTCTGCCCCCTGCGCTCCCTAGCCAGAGTGAGGAAGGCAGCAAACTGCACTTGCCCCTTGCTTCCTGACATAGGGGAACAGCCAGCAATGTCCCTATACAAACCTGGAGGGGGGTGTCTAGAGGGTGGGAGGCTCAGGGCTGGGGCAACCCCAGACAGTCCCTTTCACCTGCCTGATGATTCTGTCTCTTTTGTGTATGGTTTTACGAGAAGAAGTCCCATCCTAGGCACATCCCATTTTCCTGGCACAAACAAACCCTTACGTTGCTTTAAGTTCTGATAAAAAGAAGCTGTATACTGATTTTGGTGGTCCTAGCTCTTACTGATTAGGAGGAGTTCTTGAACAAACAGACAGACTCTCTCAAATATAAAGTAGATTTATTTTAGTGGCAGAAATAAAAACCCATCATTATTTTACAGCTCACAATTAAATATTCCATTGTCAATTGCCACGATACACATTTTAGGCTTTAATACTTCCACAAGGTCCTCCCTGGAAACAATGTTGCATGACAGTACAAATAAGTCTGAGGGAGAAGAAAAGTCTTCTTCAAACATAAGCGCTCTTTAAAACTCTCTTTCCTAAATTATAGACTGTAGGTTACCTGGGAAGACCTGCACACACATTTGGACACATGGCCACAAAGAACTTAGTGCACGCCCTGGATTTCCTCTTTGGGACTAGACCAATTAAAAACCGAGATTATGTGGCACTTACCAAGAGTAAGGCTCCTGTGGGAGCTTGTTAATGCAAGTCTTCTACAGGTGATGCTGAAAATGCAGTGTGACTACTACCCCTCTTTTTAAGTGCCTTTGTGCTCTACCAGCTCAAAGTTGCTATCTGGGACTTCTAAGAGAAGCCAGCACAGTATCGTCAGTACACTAGATTTGCTAGTTCAAGAATGACAAGGAATTAAAAGTAGTTGTTAAACAAAATACAATTCCAATCTGATTGCCACAATTCATGGTTTTCAAGTGTTATATTACCAAAATGTGACAAACTCCTGTTTTGAAAAAAAAGAACAATTCCCAATCTGATTTATATACACTTTGCCCTGATATGCAGAAAACACATTTTTTTGGGGGCTGCTCCATTTTAGCACACATCTCCCAACACCCAACTGTCTGCTAGTGCCTGGCAACACCAGCACAATATCTTCACTCCAGAATCACAATTACACCTGGTTACTTGATTTCTGTAAATTGCAAACGGTTATATAAAGTACAGCACTGAAAGTCAAAACTCCAAATAGAAGCAGGGAGAGCAATGTTTTTATTTCAGTCAAAATAATCCTCTATGTCAACATTTGGATTTAGGAGATCTTCCCCATATGCTGAAAGATCCATCTGATTTAAAATCAAGTTTTCAAAGGTTTCTTCTAAGTCTGTTTCACCGATCAATACAGCTCCCATCATTCTTCCATTCTGCATCACCACTTTGATGTATTCTTGCCCTTTGGTACATCTCAACATTAGTTCATGGTCTAAAGCCAAACCCTGAGCATTGTACTTTCCCAAAAGTACCACCTAGAGACAAGGGATAAAATTAAGACATTACAAGAAGACAACAATGATTCAGAATCTTCTCTTGGCTGCAAATGCTATAAACTTCTAAAGCAGGAATGGGAAACCTACGGCCCGTGTGCCGCATCCAGACTGTCAAACATTCTACTCTGGCCCTTGGGGGAATCCAGCGGCCATGAAACACTGCAGGGAGTCCCAGGGATCGCTTTAAAGACTTCCCCAATCTCCCCTGTAGTGCCTGCTGGACACTTCCAACTTCTCTCCTGCACGTAGGAGAGGTGCATGCAGGAGACCTGGCTGTAGGGGAAGCTCCACGTGCTGGAGCCCCTGTGCAAACAGGAGCACCTCCAGTGTTTCTGTGCTTGCTGCCCTTCCCCCACACCGACCAGCCAGGTGGCAGCGAAGAAGAGGCTGGAGCTGCTTCCCAGCTTCGGGTGGGTGGTGTACAGGACCTAGAGGGAAGGTGAGGGGAAAATCCGTCCCTAGAATGGGAGGGAATGGAAGTCCCTCAGCCCTTTCCCTGTGTGGGGCACCTTTTGGGAGGAAGGGGAGGCCAAAGCAGGGCCAGCTTCTCCCCCCCAGTCCCTTCCCTGCATAGGTGGCTGCATCAGGGAGCAGAGTCTGGCAGCCCCAGCCACATGCTGCCAGCAATGCCTCCTTAATAGTTAAGGAGGCATGCAGGACCAGAGGGAAGGTGGGGGGAAATCCCTTGCAGGGAGGGAAGGGAAGCCCCTGGGCAGCCCGTTCTCTGCATGGGGTGCCTCTAGGGAGGAAGGGGTGGCCACAGTTGGGCAATCTCCAGAACCACTTCCCAAACTCAGCCATCACACTAAAATTCTAAATAAAAAAAATAAAAACATCACACCACATCAAGGGGTTTTTGGGATTTCTGTGCACGCGTGCACATGCGTGCATGAATTTTTTTTTTTTTTGGTGTCTCACTTTTGTGCAGCCCCCAGCTGATATCTCTGTGGGTTAGTGGCTCCTGACCCCACCTCTGTTCTAAAGGGTTGATGTTAATGGGAAATTCTGCTTTCAGATGTGTGCATACATTCTCACTGGCTAAGAGGCAGCATGATCTGAAGCAGAGAACTTGGGCATCAAGAGACTTGGGCTTTCTTTCTCAATCTGCCACCACATCACTGTATCACCTTGGGGTAGTCTGCTATCCTCCCTGTGATTTAATTTCCTCATCCGTAAGAGTAATAAATTACTTACCTTTAAAAAGAACTTTGAAATTTGACCACAGTGGGAACTGCACTATGTATTTTTGATAGAACAATTCCACAGATGTTACAAATCTGGATATTATGAACCAGATGGCAAAATAAGTGACATTTAATCACCTGTGGAAAACTGAATTTGCCTCTCTTTTAGATTACATATTAAATGAGTTTGGTGATCTAAATTCTCATCTCTGTAGATATTTTTTCATAACATAAAGACTCTCATTTTGGCAGAGAGGTTGTAGTAACAATTGTCTTTAAAAAGTTATCATTGGAATAAGACTAAGTTCAAGATTTGGGGTTAGGGGTAATCATCCAGTGAGATGCAAAACATTTAATTAACCAGCCACCATGTTGAGCTTGCAGTGACTATAACCACAGAATGTACCATAAGGATATAGCAAGATATGTATGTGCAAAGATGGAGGATAAATTCATTTACACGAGCTGACTTGTGTTTGTAGGCCCTTTATTCAGTTCCAGTATTGAGCCTTCAAGGTTAGTATCAATAAAGAAACAATGAATGAAACATTAACAGAATATTATATACAGTACACAGTCAGTCTTGTCAATTTTAGCAAACTAAAAATCATTTGTGACCAAACCAGCAGATGTCAATACCAACTAATCAGTGCTTTTTAACTGTGTTAGAATTAGTTTACTTACCTTATAATTGAAAAATTTTGTAACATGAGCAAAGAGTTCAAAACTGAAGTCCATGTCAATAGATTCCCCTAAAGAATCTGCTATCATGCACTTTGCTGCATACCATCCCATCTGCCTAGCTTGGGTCCAAAGCCTCATCTAAAAAATACAAGGTTAATAGACATGCTATGGGTAATGAACATACCAGCTCACATATCTTGTATACTCATTAGCCTCATCCACCTAAAGACAAAGACTAACTTGGACTTCAGAAACAAACTATAAGTGCATTGATATCAGGCAGAATCACCACACTCTACTGAGATTTACCGCTTGAATAAACCTCATGTGTACATATATTAGATCTACAAATATACTGTGCCATTTAGTCTTTAGATTAGAATGCATATAAATGTACTCACCTGCTGCCACACTGGACTAGGTTCCCATGATGCAGTGCAGATATCCCCCGCTGCATAAATATTCGCTACTGAAGAGTGCATATGTTTATCCACTTTCAGACCACCATCTTCACCTAGAGCAAACTAAATATGCATCCCGGTTAAGTAACCATCTCATTTACATGGGATTTGTCTTAAAGTTGCCATTATGCCACATGTCACTGTTGCATTCAGCAACTCCATTCAACCAAAGCACATGGTCCCAACATGCGTCTGTGAGCTAGGAATTCTCAGATTTTAATTCCAGCATTGATTTTACTTTAGTCCAATTGTCAGAGCCCATAACTCTAATGAAATTCATTTTGACTACGTTAGGAATATCTAGAGTACTCAATTTCATAGCAGCTACCCCATTTTAAAATTTGTTTTCAACATGCAAAATCCTTACCTTTCAACATTTTATCTTAAATAGCTACAAAATTCTTAAATAGCTACCAATTCTTTTGAAGTTAAAACCAATTTAATTTAAAAAGAAAGTCAATACTTATATTTAATAATAACCCTTACATTATTACCATCAAGAAATGGCTTAACATTTGGCACAACTCCAGTTGCACTGACAATGAAATCACAGCCATATATCTTCCCATTGGTTAATTCCATATAAACAGGCCACAGCTCTGAAAAAATGAAAATTCTAACCTGAGAACACAACCAATGCAAGTTACTATTTTAATAAGACATGAAATACACATAGAGTTCCTTGCAGAAAATCTACCTTATTATTTGAGCCAAAAATAATTCTCACAATTTGCTCATCACTTTTCTTATTTTAATCAGAAGCCTAGGAGGGCACCAAAGAACAAATTCTTGTTGTGACATTAACTCCTGTTTGGAGGTATTCTGCCTCAGTTTCCCTTTTTGTAAAATAGGACTACTACTATTCACCACAGCGACCACTTCATGGGGTACTGCGGGGAACTCATAGCAGCTGCCGGGCACAGCAGCGAGTTTCCTGTGGCTCCCGAACTCACCACGGCTCCCGGCAGCCATGGGGATCTCACTGTGGGGCTCCTGGAAGCTACGCGGAATTCACTGCAGCTGCTGGGAGCCACGGTGAGCTCTCCATCACTCCCAGCCCCTGCTGCCCCCTCAGTCAGGATAGGAGAGACCCTCTGAATACATGGAGTCACAAATAGTGATGCCACGAATTGCGAGTGTCTACTGTACTGTGTAGATTAGATTTTGTTTATAAAGTATGATGGAGATATAAAGTCTTTATGCTAAGTGTTATTAATTCTACACAGACAATGCTTTACTGAATTAATGCACTAACACTTTAAGATTATTATAGGTGAGAAGGAGCATAAAGTTTGGACAGAGAAATCTCTTATGGAGGCTCTAGTAAAAGGAACACTCTACATACTAGTAAAAAAGGAGACAACAGAGGTTGATAAAGTACAGGTAGGAACAGAAGAGAAACTAGCAAATGGAAAATAATTGCATTTAATGACAGCATATGAAGGCAGACAACTAGATAATGAAACATTTTATAAGTGCTTGTATACAAATTCACCTGCTGCCACACTGGGTTAGATTCAGGCTGGAAGTCTACTCTAAATACTAAGATGGGCGAACTTAACTGCCTCATATTAAACAATGATACTGATATAAAAGGCATCACGAAAATTGGGAGGAAAATGGTAATCAATGGAACATGGCAATACCACAATATAAAATATACAGGAATGACAGAGTAGATTGTGCTGGTGCAGGATCTATATAGGATCAAAAGTTAAAACTGGAACTAGGAGGTGGTCTTAGTAAATTCCCCTACCATCTCAGGATTATCCCTTACATACTCTCTTAGGCTTTGTCCCAGTCTAATCTGACTGATGTGAGGCGCGTCGGGGTTCCCCCCGATCCAGCACTCCCGTAGCAGCAAGAACAGGCTCCGTCAGCCAGTAGAATAGAGAGAGTTTATTGCTTCTCCAGGGTACAACACAGCATAAACGTGATGTGGCTACAGAAGTCAGGGCCACTTGGGATGGGGTGCCTGGGCCCCTAAACTCCCAGCCCCCTCCTTAGTCTGTCTCCTTCATGGTTCCAGCCAAAGACGCCCCTTCCCCCAACACTCACATCTTTTGTTCCGTCCCTTCCCTTAACCGGTAGGACCTGCTTACAGACAGAGGCCAGTAGGGGTCATCCCCAGCCCAAACACAGCCACCAGACTATTCGACAGTTCAGATAAGAACACATTCAAATAAGAACGAGCAGTCCTGTGGCACTTTAGAGATTAACAAAGTTACAAACTAACATGACTACCCCTCTGAGACAATCAAATAAGGATAATTAAAGGGTTTTTTTCTGCTTTTATTGGATAATAGGTATATGCCTTTATCTAACTGTCACAATTATCAGCACAGTGTCCTCTTGATTCCACTGAGCTCAATCCTAACATATCTATTTGATGGTTTGGATCCCATAGGTCAGATCCTCAGGTGGTGTAATTTAGGGATGTTAGCGTACAGTCGTTTAAACAATTAACCATAAACCAGGGTTTATCGGTTAATTGAAATGACTATACGCAAGCCCCCTCTCCTCTGTATCAGAGGCAGCAAGGAGGGGGGAGGCGGGAGCCAGTATTCATGGGAAGCTGGAGCCGCCTGCCCCCCCATCTGCCGCCCTGCACAGCTGCCTCTGATACAGAGGCAGCAGCGCGGGTGACAGGCGGGAACTGGTGCTCAGGAGAGCCGGTGGCATTCCACGAAGAAGCCTCTGACTGCTTGGGCCCTCCCACGGACAGAGGCTGCTGGTGCCCAGCGCTGCTGCCTCTGTATCAGAGGCAGCTGTGCAGGATGACAGATGGGAGCCAGTCTGTGCAGGGAGCTTATTTTTAAACAGATACAGAGGCAGCAGTGACGGGATGGAGAGGGCTCCCCAGGAGTGGGGCCAGGAACCAGGAGCACACTGGCTGCTGGCCCTGCCCCCAGGAAATATTTTAGTAACCATGTAACCGATAATACATTTTTGAAGCTACACAATTACTAAAATAAACGTTATCTAACATCCCTACTGTAAGTTTCCATAGCTTCATTGACTTCATTTGCAGGAACAGATTAGCTGCCCCCATCGATTTTATTTGCTTTAAAACAAAAATACGCCAATATATTGTACTTCTGTTATGCTTGCCTCCTCAAGGAGTGTTAGTATCTGTGTATTGTTTCTTGTGTGATACTTACCTTCATCTGGGTGTGCATTCTGGTTATCTGAATTATCTTCAGAAAAAGACAAAGAGGTCTTCTGAAGCTGTATGAATTCTTTCTGAAGGTATATTTTCTTTATTTCACACAGTGTTTCAATGTGAACCTTGTGAGAAAACTAAATAAGAAAATTCAGTTACAATATATACAATTAGCAATAACAACACATGCTAAGTGTAATGATACATGCTAGAAAACTTTCCCCTCAATTGAATATTAATAAGATGAAAAAGAACGTCCCAAATGTTGAACTCTGACTTACTGAGTCCCTTTTGTTACTGCCTTTCAGTATGAGTACTTATCTGTTTTCTCCTAACTTCCTTTGTATCAGAGTTTTAACCAAAACAATCTTAATGTGCTAAAGACAAATTGATAAATCTGAATTCAACTTTTCTGTCTTTCATGATTTCAATTCCATAGTTTTTCCACCAATTTGATTAAATGATCTGTGACAATCTCTTATGACAACATACACAGATTTGGATTTGTTGAGTTCCTTCCTTCATTCTTGTGTTTGATCAGCCACATTTCAACTTATTCCAGTTCTGAGCTCAATCTATGATTAACATTTGGGATCATTTATGTTAGTCATGGAGAGGTGCCACAGTTTTTCTGAATCATTTTGTGATTCAATCCTTGTGCAGTTCTCATTTTTTATATTGATTACAGCCAACCAAATGTCCACAGACTGCACCTCTCCAACAGTGTTCCCTCTAAATTATGCTGCAGCACAGCCTCACAGGTGATTAATCAGCCCCGCCCAGTCAGAGACTCAGGGCTCCATGCATGGAGCTGACTGACTGGGCGGAGCTGATTAATCACCTGTGAAGCTATGCTGCCATGCAGTTTAGAGCATGGGTTCCCAAATTGGGGGGGCATGGCCCCCTCAGGGTGTGTGAAGAAATTCTGAGGGGCGAGGCGACCTAGGACCTCCCCCCTTCCCCGTCGATCTACCCCCAAGAAAGAGCCCGGTCCGTCCGTCTGCTGGAACAAGCGCAGCTTGGGCTGGCTGTGGCAGACTTAAAAACGGCCGCCTTAAAAGGGCAATGACTGCTCTGCTCTTAAAAGGGCAATCTTTTTTTTTTGCTCAACAAGTTTTGCTGCAATTTTTTTGGGGGGGAGGAGGGGGAGGACGGTTTCTCAAAAATCAAAAAGGGGGTGTGATGCCGGAAAGTTTTGGGAACCACTGTTTAGAGGGAACACTGCTCTCTTATCTGTCAAGTCTCTGAAACAGCTTTTATAAGTTTAGTGCCTGTCTGCATGCTATGTTTTGATCATAATCTCTCTCACACTCAGCACAAATTTCAACAAATCACAGTGGCATCAACATTTCAGTTGCATGAATAAATAATTTATTTTCTGCTCTTTTACGTCAATTGATAAAAGTTTTGTTCAATGGCACATTTAATCCTGAAGAATCTGAAGAAACTAATTTTTTAAGATGAGTCAAATCCTTTCATTTTTGCTGCATACCAACTTGACGATTACATTTTACTTTAGAAGAACTATCAGTTCACATTACTTCAGGTCATTTAATTGGTTGCTTTCTTCCATTTTCTTCAACTTTAGGCATGTTGACCTAATCACTCATCTAGATTATAGACAAACTTTCCTGTTGAATTAACACTGACCTAGTCAACTGAACATTATGAAGACTGAGAGGACTTAGTTTCATGCAGAACAACATTCTCACATGCCTTGCTCCTCCAGAAATGTTTAGATCCTAGGAAGTCAACCTTCCCACCTCCTCAACACGTCACAACTCCACCATTCCCCTCCCCAACATACAGACACAGCTGATTCCACTTATTATCCCTGTGGTGCTGTGTAAAAAAGGAAGTTGACTGTCCACAAGAATATTGTCACCGCTGTTACACAATTGCACTAAATATTGTGCAAACTATGAATTTTAAGGTATCACTGAAAAAGTTTTAATCTGCTAAATATTATTATCCTGTTGAAATGTGTCTATCACCATGGTGTTTGAAGTTATGAAATTTTTCTATATGCTTGTTAGTAAACATGTTGTGTTCCTGGGAAGCACCCACAGGATAGATTTACATCAAGATTAGCCAGCCCTGTGTTATGGGCCATTAAGGAGAATCAACTCTTCTAGTGAGGCTCTCCTGAAGATGCTTCAGGGAGCATATGGACAATGGATGCCCAGTTACTCAGTAGGGTACATAGAATATGTGATACACAGCTCCATGTTTGAGACAATAACTTTCCATGCACATATACTGGGGGATATAAATTGGAGACTGTGATTCCACCTCCTTTCCTCTTTCCTGCTTCACATTTCTGGACTGTGATTTCTAACAAAGGAAGCTTTGAATAATGGATGGAGGATGGACCAGCATGTTTTTGGATAAGATCTGAAGTATACTCTGCCCTGGGATGAGTGGCTGGCTCTCTGGAGCTGGAAGAACCTAATATATGTGATGTCTGGTTTTAATAATCATTTATCACAGAAATCTGGTTGGTACATGAGGGGCTAGAAGGCCTCAAGGGGACTGTCTATGAATTCACAATAACTAGTATAGTATTTTGGAAGCACACATCCATTACTGACTTGGTGAAATCTTATGAAAGAATACAGCACCAGTCTGAAGTACATGGTCTTTATTCTGGCTGTCTGACTGGAGATTGGTACTCTTAGCTGTGTCACATACCAGGCAGCGTGATAAGTGCCTCTTTCCAATGGCCAAAGACTCCCAAGAATTTCCATCCTCCTCTTGGCTTCTAGAATTTTATATTTTATAGATAGATAGATAGATAGATAGATAGATATCTGTCTGTATACTAATGCAAGAAGTTAAAAAAGGAACCATCTATATCTGTAGTGATAAGTAACTGTTGTGTGCTCTATCTCTAGGTGAGTTTCATTATCCTCTTTCTCTGTGATTAAACTTTATTTGAAGCAACTGAAGTTAGGGTACGTCTAGACTACAAGCCTCTTTCGAAAGAGAGCGTCTAGACAGCAGCCTCTCTTTTCGAAAAAGAGAGCTGCTTTTTTGAAAGAGAGCACCCAGGGAGTCTGGATGCTCTCTTTCGAAAAAGCACTGTTTGTGTTTAATAACGCCTTTTTTCGAAAGAGCATTTTTGAAAAAAGGCGTCATTCCTCATAAAATGAGGTTTTCCGTGGTCGAAAAAACTGACACATTCTTTCGATTTAATTTTGAAAGAACGCGGCAGCAGTCTAGACGCAGGTGAAGTTTTTTCAAAAAAAGGCCACTTTTTTCGAAAAAACCCTGTAGTCTAGACACACTCTTAGAGTATGCAAATAGCTATTGTTGATCTTTATTAAAACTACATTACAAACCCACAGAAGTGCAGAAATAAACATTTGAGCTTCTATCTGAAGATAAAGGAGTAAAATCACAAAGCAATAGATCCAATTCTCCTCGCATCAGTGAAAGTCAGAAGTAATTTAGCATCTAAACAAATATAGCTAGGATGCCAGCCTTACCTCTTTAGCCCCTTTAAGATGTAGGCCCTCATGCCAATCAGGGCCTAAGGCACTGCCAAGTTTCTCAGTTGCTGCCACACTTCCTTCTTCCTTCTCACTTCCTGAAGTCAAGAATGTGGAGAATATCAGATTCATATTCTCAAAGACATTATACACTATTATAAAATCCCCTCAACTCCAATGAAGAGAGCAGTGCGACCTTGTGGTGAGAAGGGAGGATAACAACATGCTGGAGTCAAAACACTTCACTACATCCCATACACATTATATGCTTCAGAATTATAATCTCTTATTTTATATTCTTAACACCATCTTTCATCTCTTAGCCACCAGTCACATGCAACCACAGGCAGAGTAAAAAAACAAAAACAAAACAAAACAAAAAACTACTGTGTGAAAGCACACAGCAATAGTTTAACAGATTAAAAGAGCTGTTCCAGCAGACCCTTACATGAACCAATGGGGCTACTTATATGAAGAGAGACTGCAGGTCCTCACTGTAACAGAAAAAATATTAATATCTAAATTAAAACAAATGGGGGTATTTTAAAAAGCATCTATTATCATGAGATCTTGAATGATCACAAGAAGTTAGAAAACTACTTGTGTCTTATCCAAAAGAAACTGTACTGAAAATAGCATCTCCTAACATCTGCAGGGGCATTAATACAGTATTAAGAGGGTGAAGTGCTTCCAACTACTACTAGTACCTCCTGCAACTCTTGGGCAACTATATAATACACACCATCAAATACAGATAGAGATACAAATTGAATCTCTCTAGTCCAGCACGCTCTGGTTTGGCAACGTGGTCCGGTATGATTTTAGTTGGCTAGATGTCCACTTATCATGGGTGTGACCAAGTTTCCCCCAGTCCCGTAAAGTTTGCTTACAGCCATCAGTCCTGGCTCTCGGTGTTCTGTGCAGTTATTTAGCTCTAATTTACCCCTAAACATTTTCGAAGAGCCCAGTAAGCAGTGGAAGTGTTGGTAATACCACTAGAAAATATTTGGTTCAGCAAATTCTCTGGTTCAGCACCAGTCAGGTCTCACGGGTGACAGACAGAGATTCAACCCGTAAATGCACATATACCAGTATATAAATTAAATTAAATAATCTTCACAGCTCTATACTACAGATACTCTCATAAATGAAAATTAATAGTTTAGTTTTGCAGTATGATAATTACAATCTTTGTCGTCTGTTTATATTTTTAAAGAGGAAATGCTATTTGAACAGTGAAGCTTTTCTGAATATTGTTTATTTGGCTGAGCTCAGGTTTACAGATGATTTTGGATGTTGGTGTAAATTCAATTGCCAACTGATATGCTAGTATACTAAAGCACAAAGTGTATTTAAGTGTTTTCATAGTACCTTCTGTTGTATATTTGGTTCTTTTACACACAATTGTTGTCTCTAGTTTCTCAGCTGTTAGCTTTGGAATAAGGAATTCAGCTGCTCCCGCATCAAAGAAAGTATTCCCAATGGCTTTGTCTTTGATAGCCCAAATCACTTCACATCCTTCAATTTCATACCTAGAAAGCACATTTCAACAATGGATAAAATTATGGATTGCCCCAGAGGAAATTTTTGTTTGCGAGTGGTCTAGATTAAAAGGAGGATACGGGCTTTCCTTCCTAAACATAGAAACAAATGTAATGCCTACCAGAAAAAGAAATTGAAAGAAGAAATTGTATGCATGCTATTTATATGCCTTTTAGTACTGGTTATGGTGATTACACGTTGTCCCTCTTTTCATGAGACAAAGCTACATATATAGTAGAAAACATTCTGCATTTGTACTCCCTACTCCCACATAGGGCCTCATTCTACTCTCTAACAGTTAAGAAAATAGCTTTAATAGCTTTAATAACCTTGCAATTATTTTTACACTATTTTAACTCTGGACGTTATTATCCATATAAATGTCTGTTTTAGAATCTTGCTAAATTCTTGGCCTCAATAATCTTCTGTGATAAAGAGTCCCACAGTCTAATTACATGTTATGTGAAAGTATTTCTTTTTATCAATGCCCTCACTAAATATCAACAAATAATAGTTACAACTTTATTATGAAGGTTTTTAACCTCCTGCCAAAAAACCAACACACACTTAATTTGCAGCCCAGTTGTTCTAGTCATTATTTGCACACACTTTTCAGGAGCTTAAGAAAATAATTTACTTACACTAATTCGAGTGCAATGCCACCATTCCCCACAACTGCTATTCTTTTAGCTTTAGCCAAATGATTCTGAAATGCCTATATTAAAAAAGACAATTTACAGTATTTTGGTCACTCAAACTTGATCAATTTACATAATTTAATACCCCTCAAATTCTCAAATGTGTAATTTTAATAATTAGGATGAATGATACATATCTAATTATGTTAAGGCATTTTATTGACGTTAATTAAGACTTTATAGCTCTGTTAGGATGCCACAGTTTGCTATTGCTATATTGCTCTTACAGATAAATCAACTGAGGAGGGGAAAGATAAGAACTTGAGATAAAACTAAATTGCAGAGCTTGTGATAACATCCAGGAATCTTTCTCTTGTCCTAACCAACTAAAGCACATTTCTTCTGAAATCATATACTGTATTTAAAAGCCAATATTGAAATCATGTTCTGAGTCCAATTTTATTTCACTCAGTATTTTGTAAAAAGTCAAAATAGACCCCGATAAGGAGACTATTTTGTATTTATAACACTGAATTAACAGCCTGTTCTTTTTTGCTAGAAGAGATTTTTGAAAAAGAAAATTAAGTCCCTGAATTATATAACCTACTTGCACATTTACCCAACATTGCTCAGGTCCTTAAGGAGGGGCTCAGGGCAAGGAGTATGAGGGGTGCAGGAATCAGGGTTGGGGAGTGAGAAGGCTCTGGGCAGGGGAGTATGCATGTATGGGGAGGAGGCTGGGGGAAGGTGGGGGGAACCCTGCCCCGAGATTCATGCCAGGGCTGCTTGTTTTTCCCATTCCTGACCCTGTCAGGAAGCGAGAGCAAAGTGCACAGGTCATTTGCCCCCTGCACTTCCAGCTAGAGTGAGGAATGCAGCAAACTGTGCACTTCCCCTCGCTCCTGGACAAAGGGGAACAGCTAACAATGTCCACATACGAATTTGCGGGGAGGTGGAGCTCCAGTCCCACTCACCTCCCTAACAGGCACCTGTGGGGTGGGAAGCTCAGAGCTGGGGCAGTCCTGGCCAGAGAAATAGTGAACTGCAGCCAATGGTAGCTGCGGGCAGCCATATCTGTGGATGCAAGGTAAACCCATCTAGAGGCCCGAAAGCAACTTACCCCAATGAGCTGTGTGCCTACCACTGCAATATAGCATCCCAAGTAATTATGATATAATACAAAATAGATCAGCAGTAATCAAGAGTCATGACAATCTGGTGATGCTTTGAGAATTTATGGAAAGAAAGAGCTAGTGGCCTCCATCCCATACTACGTTGATCAATATACAATACACCTGATCACCCTTGCTGTTGGTCACAATAGAGAAATAAAAAATTGAGAGGCAGTGAAAACAACAATCCTCTTGTCCCTAGAGGTTACCTAGACTTCCTTCTTTAACTCAAGTTAATAGATAGCCAATTTCTTTATAAAAACAAATTTACAGCCCGAATCAAATGTGTGAGGTGTCCACACAAACCTTTACAAATTTGTTGAACACTTCATGTTAATTGGCAAGTATTGAACTTGAGTTAAAAATGTATGGTGTAGACATTTCTATAATGTAGTAAGCAAGAAAAGAAGGGGAAGTTTGCTGCTTATGCTGTATGTTTTCAAACTGACACCTGTCACCAGCACAAAATGAACTACTATTTTGCTTATTCGGACGTTTCTCAGATGAGAAAACTCTATGCATTCATGAGTTATTTTTGAAAATGAAGATCTTTACTTTTTAAAATGGCATATCAGAGTTATTTAACTATTTCTAAAATGTATAATAATGGTTTTTATTCTTTACTTCTGCTATTAGAATAACATCTTGTTTAAAGAGAAGCTAGATAATTTCACGGAGGTTAGGTCCATAAAAGGCTACTAGCCAGGGGATAGAAATGGTGTCCCTGGCCTCTGTTTGTCAGAGGCTGGAGAAGGATGGCAGGAGACAGGATGGCAGAAGATCATTGTCTTCGGTCCACCCTCTCTGGGGCACCTGGTGCTGGCCACTGTCGGCAGACAGGCTACTGGGCTAGATGGACCTATGGTCTGACCCAGTACGGCCGTTCTTATGTTCTTATCCATTTCATTCCACAATTATTTTTACAATACACTGTGACTAACCACATATGCGTAGTTAGGATGCAAAATGTGAACAAGTTTATGAACCGTGAAAATGTGTTACCTGAGCACTGTCAGTATCCCGGATTCCTAATACATATGGGTTTCCTTCAAAAATTATCTTAGGTTTTGCTCCTACGCATAGGCAAAGTTTTTTCATATATATAGTGTTTGCCATCTTCAGTGAATATTTTCTGTTAAAAGATTAAAAAGGAAAACCATCTACAGGTCAACACCTAGAAATCACAGTATTTTGCTTCTATCAAAAGCTTTAACTGGTTATGGGAAAAGTAAAAAAATAAAAATAAAAAAATAAAGTCCTCTCTTGTTAACTGATTATCTAGCAGTTTAAACTACACTTACTAGAGTGCTGAGTTCCTAAATCAGTAAAACAGAAATTGCATATAGTAAACTCAATAAGATTACAAGACAAAATATAAAGCTTGCCTCTTGGTGGCACTCTGTATTTTGTTATGGTGTTGAGGGAAGAGTCTGTTTTGTGCATCAGACTGTTTTTACTAACTTGTATATCTTGGCAAAACCTACATTGTTTTACTTGTCCTAGTGCTATTTTATATCAGAGATTACTTATGTACTTTGTAGAATGGAAGGCTATGATTAATTTGCATGTATGTACACAAAATTATGTTGGGGGCAGCCTGTGGTATAAATAGTTGCTTTTGGGGATCTATGTCCAAAATAATGTTTCCCCCCTCAGGTCTTCTAAAGAAAATAAATGCAACAGATGCAACTTTACAGACTGCCATATCTGGTCAATCAACTGTCTGATCCAAAACTCAATAAAGTCAATAGAAAGGCTACCGCTGACTTCAATATGTATTGAATCAGATCCTAAAAAAGCAGCACTGTCAGGAAGCCACATCAATCTGCAGTACAGAATATTTAAAATGCAACGTTTTGCAAGTTTATTTGCTGTTCTCCACCTCCCAGAAAGTTATATTACAATGGTTCTGTTTATCTTGTAAAGAGCGTAGAAGGGCTTTGGGATCCTTTGAGATGAAAGATGATGAACACATGCAATATTGCTGTGACTTTTGGGGATTACCCAGATCAGTAAAAGGATTAGTCACCTTGTAAACTTGAGTGCCTAAATGCTAAACTGCTTGGGCTCAGCCAGCCCAGAAGCATAAAGATCTCACCCTGGCTTCCATCTGCCTCATTACTCCTTGCAGGATGACTCTATCCTCAGTTTCCCCAAATCCACCTACTCCAAGTTCTTAACTATGTGACACTCAGACATATCTCCTCTGTCTTTGGGACTGTGCAAAGTCAAATGATGTATTTGGGGAGACCCAGGACCAGAAGGACTACTGGGGTCAAGCTAAAAGAAGTAACTAGTATGGTGGAAGTAAGGATGAGACTTTTATGCCTGTGGTCTGGCTACTTGTGTCAGGATTCTGAGCCTTAGCAGCAGAGCACTAAGGCCATCCAAGGTTACTGGTCTGGGTGATCCCCAAAATGTCATAATAGCCAACCCAGGAGACATCCCTAAAACAAAAATACAACATGCTAATAACGCACACATAGAACAGTCTTAATAATGTATTCTACCTCAGAACATACATCAGCGTAACCGATATAGAATATGAATATACTACCTTAACCTAAGTAACTTAATTACTGGTTACATATAATAAAAGAAAAAACAGAGTTGGCTCTGAAAGTGGGTAAACAAATAATATTTAAGTGAAAAACAAAGCCTTTCAACTTTACTCTATAGGCAAGATACTGAACAAGGATCAGAGAGACTGTGTATACTTTATTTTTGCTGGAGAACATAGTTTAGGAATGTATTGATTTTGTTTTCCTCAGAAATAAAGGTATTTATTATAACTGTATAAGGTTAATACTATTTTTGGTTTCTCTTTGTCAATAAACTAAGTTAGAGTTTACAGAGCACTCCAATTAATGATTTAAGAAAATTTCAGGCATGTCATTTCTACTATTTCTGGTTTCATGATCAACCTCTTCACTATTCTGCTCTAAAGATCCATGCAATATATTGGAAGCGTCAGGAGTCTTGATCTAACCTTCCTAATCACTGAATTTTTCTAATGACTTATGTTTGCTTTTTACCCCATCACCTACATATCTGCTAAAAGTGATAAGTGAACTGTGTCATTTTTCTCCTGTTCTAAATCTTGGTAAATTAATTTAAATAATTAGAAAATCTGTATTAACATATTTGATTTGAAAATTGGATCTCTTTTTAAACACATTCACTTTCAGTAGCCACAGAAAATCAGGTAAGTCAAAGTTCTCTTACATGCTCCTGACTTTTCAGCCGTTTCACAGCAGAGTGTATAACTTTAATGTTGGGATACCGTTTTTCTAACATACTGCTTGGTTGTTCTTCAACATCAAATTCCTCTAGTGTTTTGGAGACCTATTGTTTAAAAACAAAATAAAAAACAAAACAAAATGTGTGTGTGTGTGTGAGAGAGAGAGAGATCATTTATCTTTTAATTATTTTTCCTTTTTCATTAAGCTTTTAACCAAAGCTACTGATTGGAAAATAAATTATGTTCCCTCCCAATCAGTAAATTTAAAGCACCAACCCACAGAAAATTCATCAACCAATTTAGAAAGCTGCTGCTAAAATTAAGCATTTAGATACATATCTGTCAATAAACTTTCCAGAGAAAGGCTCTCAGCTGTGCATTACCGTCAAAATGGAACTTGGACTTCTAAATCCCTATCTAAAGAAATTTAAAATTAGACTAGATTAAGCACCTGAAAATAGGGCTGTTAGATAGCAAGTAACTGAACAGTCATGTAACCGCATATAATGTTAGCGATAACAGGACTATTCATTCAGTAGTCCAAGGGGGCGGGGCCTGGCAGCCAGTGCACTCCCTGCCCCACTCCTGGGGAGCCCCCTTCCACTCTGCACTGCTGCCTCTCTATCTGAGGGCAGTGGCTGCTCCGTCTGCGTGGCACTCAAGCTCCCTGCAGACAGAGGCAGCTCCACAGCAGCAGTCCCTGCCTGTGGGTGGTCTGAGCTCCCCGTGGACAGAGGCTGCTCTTGCATGGAGCAGCCTGGGCCCACAGCGGACAGATGCTGTTTTGGAGGTGGTGGGGGAAGGAGGCTCTGTGGAGCCAGTGCTCAGGGAGAGCCAGCTTTTAACCCAGCTCCCCCCAGCACGGGCTCTTGCCTGCCCCCCCTGCCTCTGTAGGAGGCAGCAAGGTGGGGGGCAGGCAGGTCTGCGGAGCCAGCATGCATGGAGAGCCGGCTTGAAAACCACCTCCTCACACGTATCGGCTCCTACCTGCCTCCTGCATGCTCCATGCTGCTTCCTTTATCAGAAGTACCACCGCAGGGGTGGGGAGCCAGCATAAAAGCTGGCTCCACACAGGCACCGACTCCTGCCTTCCCCCTCCGCTGCCTCTGATACAGAGGCAGCAAGGGGGAGAAGGGATTGCGTGAGGCTTATTGATTAATCGTGTAGTCGTCTACACATTGACGTCCCTACTTGAAACTATAAAATTAAGGATGTTAAGAGGTGGGTAACTGACTAATCACGTAGTTGATACAATTTGCTTCTACTACATTTAAACTGCACAGCTGCAGCAGGGGGTAGGTCCCAGACTGGTGCCAGTCTGGATGGAGCTGGAACCGCTGTCCCCGCCCTCCGCTTTGCAGCAGCCTCCCCTACCTCCCGGCCCCCTCCACCGTTGCTGCCTCTAATAGAGGCAGCAGCATGGGGGGGGCAGGTGGCACCTCGGAGACAGTGCTAGGGGAAACTGGCTTTTAAGACCACTCCTCCCCAGCACCAGCTCCTGTTTTTCCCCGGCCCCTTGTTGCCTCTGGTATAGAGGCAAGCAAGGGGGTGGGGGAAGCGAGTAGTCGACTACTCACATCCCTATATACAATAGTATAAAATACTGTACTTGATCTTCCGAGTATCAACTAGGCAATCATATAGGTCTTTTCCATATCTAATTTCTATTACTGTAGCTGAGTCTCGTAGAACCATCTATTATTAAGATAGCTCTATGCTTTTGATTTTAAGACTGTTTTCAGTTGCTTATAACTTTGCAAAACTAAATTCACTTGGGTTGCAATGTTCCATGCTGGGTGTTTGCCCCAGCCTTTTTTTTTTAAATTAGCCACCACATTTCAGTTGTTTCTGAGAATAAGGCTAGAAAAAATACACTGTTTTGCCCAAATATAAAATTCTGATCTTTTATTTGAACAAATCCATGACGCCTATGCTTTGAACAGGGACTTGAAATTTGGCAGGGGGCTGGCCTTTGTGTTAGCAATATGAATTTTGCTATTCCTGTGAAAATGCGCCTCCAACATTTGGCCAAGTGATTGAAGTGCATGAAAAATCTCAGCTCAGAGATTCACAGCTAAAATCTCCAAAAATTCCATCCTCACTAAGCATGCTTCAGCCTTTCACAGTTCTTAGTGCAATCTGGTTAAATGCACGTCATTTCCACACAGCAACCGAGCATGATCCATTCTCTCACAACTCCTATGTGTGACCAGATTCTGCATGCACCATCCCCGCAAAGCAACTTAGTATGCTCTAGCCCAGGGCAATGGGTGCTCAGACTTTCGCTGTAATTACTATTCTGCACTGGGGTGCATAGTCTCTTTTATTGGCACCCGGCCAGCATTGAGGATGAAGCCGTCTCTTTCAAATGCAGAGGAGGAAAAAACCAGACCATGGAGTGGGAAAGTAGTAGACTGGGAAAGTAATCTGCTGAGACTGGAATTGGAAGAGAATAGAGGAGAGAAAATGGAACTGGCTAGGTATAGAAATTCTGACAAGGAGACAGGACGAGTGAATGGAGACTGAGGTTGGGAGTTTGAGGGAAGAAAGCTAGAAAAGATCAGAAGCAGAGAAGGGGCAAGAGACTGAAACGATAAGCATTTGCAGGCTCAGGCCCTAAATTATACACACAACAAACATTAAACCTTTCTCTTACCTGTTTGAAATTTGTTACTGATTTTATAACTGGAGAAGCAGTTACTAAGAGAATATCTTCTGATGGCAATTCTGTAGCCAGCTTGTAAAGAAACAGAGACAATGATGAATGAACACAGCTGTAAGTGGAATTTTACTTTAAATAAGACGATAACAGTACTAAAAACCCAAAAGTTATCATATTAATTATTATAGTCTTGTAAAACCCAGAGACATAGGCAAATATTACCTCTCATTTACAGAAGGGTAAACTTGGGTTGGGTAATACAATGGAAGTGAACCTGACTCAGGTCCAGGGCTTTATTTAATTACAGATACTAGGGGGCTGCCTCCTGCTTGCTACACTTGCTAAACCCCCTCTCTCTGGCCACTTTCATAACCAGAGAGCCTGATGACGTCATTCTGTTGCACGGCAGGAAAAGCTTTTATATATATAGAGACAGATATCCATAAGACTCATATTGTGGCATGAATACCTAACCAGAAGACAATCCTTCATACCATAATACTAGCCAAACTGAGAGGTATAAAGTCACACTAATTTAGATCTGAAGAGCCTATATGCATGGTGGTCCACTTATTAGTGGACAGTGGTAACTCACTTAACATTGTGTTAAAGACTTGTGACAGTGGAAAGAATGGTGAAAATCTGGTATTTCTGAGTAAGTTTTATAGAAAATGGATTATAACTGTGGGCTAAGTCTGGACTTTTTGAGGCATTCGTTATACAGCTTGAAGCTATGAAAAGTTTTTAATAAGCTGTTTAAAAATTCATGGTTTGGATAGGTTTGCCAGGGAGGCACTCCTTTCTGTACTCCTCTAGCAAAAAAAATATGACTCAAATTTGCATATATTGTTTTATAACAAAGGTTCCTAGAATACAATCTGTGGGTAAGTGAAAGGCAATTTTTAAAACAAAAGTAAGTACTTTAAAGCAGTAACAGCAAATTTATGCATTAATTTGAAGCCACTGATTTTTAATTTCATGAAAAAAAATGTGCCACAGGAAGAACGTCTCTTACAATCCAGAAGAATCTAGCTAATCCCAACACTCTAGCTTTGGCATGAAGGATACAGGAGAAGGGAGCGCTGTTAAGTGCTCGTTTTACTTTAATACTGCATGTTGAGAGGAGATTAAGCTCTCATGTACTTTGTTATATGGTAGAGGAGAGGAGGGATAAGGGACAGAAATTAAAAGAGCCTGTCCGTATATGAGGGACCACAGTAGAGTTCCTGTAGGTACTCTGCAATCTGTTGCCTTGTTACTCTCCCCAGTGCAGGAAGCTTTGTCGTGCCAACAGGCAATTATTGCTACAGGGACCAGAGTGGCACAAAGACAAGCAGCATATGGAGTCAGTCTGAAACCACACTCATGCAGTGAGATATCAAGCTTGATTACCCTAGCCTAGGGTACCAATATTCAAAATAAGCTCCCTACTCCCTAATAACCCCTTTGAAAATTATGCTTTGCAACTTCTTGCCCTTTCCCACCCACAAACTCACCATAATTGGGACTCATGGCCATCTGTGTGCTATCCAAAGGATAGCAAGAAAGAGGTGTAACTTTGTGATTCACATCTGTGAGTGCACTCACAATATTGTCTCTGTTCTTTTTTTTTTTGTTGCCTTCTGCCCATTTCCCTTTGAGAACACACTTTTCACACTGAAAGAGCACCTGCCTCAGATAAGGTAGTGACCCAGGAGGAATAAGGATATGTTTTGAGTAGTGCTGAAGTCAATAGATTCAGCGCATAGCAAAACAAGAGCATGGAGGGCGACAATTAATGAGACTGAGGCTGGATAGCCAAGAAAGGATATGGGGGTAGGAGCAGATGATAAAACTTCTGGAGGACCAAAGGGAGATGTTGAAGAGCCTCATTAGCCTGCAATCAGCACAAATCCATGCCCAACTCCCCCTTCAGCCACTACAGAAATTGGGTTTTATGCCCTTCCCAAACTCCCCCACGACATTCATCACATGTTCCCAATCCCTCACAATACCCTGGGCATTGCATGCCTGGGAACTGGTTTTCCAATGAAAACTGGAATTACAGCTATGAGAGCTCTAACCATAGGACTGTTCCTGATTTTTATGTTCCCTGTTTGTTCAGAAGTTCATTCAGAAGCCCCCATTATTGGTGTTCCCTCTAATTTTTTACGTTTATGTGAGGAATGGACTTTGTTATGTGCATCAATATGGAGATGATGTGTGACACATCACCTCCATATTGGTACACACAACAAAATTCACTGTGCATGTGGATGATCTGTGGTGGAAGTGGGTCTGAGAAGTTCGGAGTATGGGAGTGGGGTTTAGGGAGGAGTTAGGGTACAGGAAGGGGCTCAAGCTTGGGGTGTGGGATCTAGGGGGGAGTCAGGGTGGTAGAGAGAACTCAGGGCTAGGGCAGGGAATTAGGGTGCGGGCCACTTACCTGGGAAGCAGCTCGAGTTTGGCAATTCCTGGCCAACAGGAGCTGCTGGGACAGAACTTCCAAATGCTCAAACTGACACAGCTCCAGCTGGGAGGGAAGGAATGGCAGTACATGGTGCCACCTCTCCCTGCCCCCACCCCCGAAGAACTGGCCCAGAACATAGGGGCTTTACAGGCTGCAGCCGAGGGCTCTGAGCTAAGGGGCCCCCATTATCCCAGAACCCTGGGATGTAGCTCCGAAAGCCTCTTTCTTAACGCGGCCCTGCTCCCGGGGCCAGTGGCACATGCATGTCCCCGGCCACGACAGCTCTCTGTTGCTGGGGCTAGAGTAGTGTGCCTCTGCCTCGGCAGCTCCCTGCATTCTATACTTCAGCCCAAGTCATTTTTATTGTCCTCTGAACTTTTTCCAATTCTAATATATTTTTTGAGACGGGAAGACCAGAACTACACACTTTCAAGATATGGGACATTAGAAAATAACAGAGAAAATATCATAACACTTTCCTAATGGTAAACTCTTGTTTTTTTGACTGCTGATGCACAATGAGCAGATGCTTTCAGAGAGGTGATAAGTAAGAGTCTATCTGGATTTGTTAATAATCATGTCAAACCAATCTATTATCCTTCTGTGAGAAGGTAACAAGCCTTGCAGACAAGAGAAAGCCATAGAGGTTATATATCATAACAACTTTAGTAAGGCCTTTTTTGATCGTGTGATGTTCTCATAAATGAGAAATATAGCCTATAAAATGGGTGCACAACTGATTGGAAAATTACACTCAGTGAGCAGCTATCAATGGTTCACAGTCAAGCTGGGGAGAAAGAGAGACATACAGAGTAGAGTCCTCCAGGGATCTGTCCTGGATCTCCTTCTCCAATATATTCATCAATTATTTGAATAACGGCATAGACAGTACACTTATAAAATTTACCTAGGGTACCAAGCTGGGAGGGGTTGCAAGCACTATTGAGGACAGGATTAGAATTTAAAATCATTCTGGCTAAGCTGGAGAAAGGGTCTGAAACAGGATGCAATTCAGGAAGGACAAATGCAAAGCATTC
Organism: Rafetus swinhoei; assembly: GCA_019425775.1. NCBI lineage: Eukaryota > Metazoa > Chordata > Testudines > Trionychidae > Rafetus > Rafetus swinhoei. The sequence continues at coordinate 233,298,931 of CM033437.1, forward strand.
GCCTAGGCTGGAATAATCACTCGCACAAGTAAAAACGGGGAACAACCGCTAAGAAAAACGGCAGAAAAGGATCGGGGGTGGGGGGGGGGGGAACTATAGTGGACCATAAAATAACTAACAAGTCAACGGCGAAAGAGGTTGCAAAAACCAGAGCGACATCGTTTTGGGGCACAGGTGCGCGCGGCAGGTGTGAACAGTGTGTGTGTGTGGGGGGGCTGCGTGCACAGCTGAAAAAGGGGGGGCCGGAGGCGGGCACAGCGGCCTGGTGGAGCTGGCAGCTGAGGGGTGCTCCAGCGGGGGCTGAGGTTTTCTCACAGGGCAAACGAGGAAGCGCTCCCCCCAACCCCGCTCCGGCGCCCGCAAGCGACAGGGACAACGGTTGACGCGCGCGCGCGTTCCGCAGCGGAGTGAGGGGGTTCATTGGAGGGGGGGGAGGAGTAGGGCGCGCGCGCACGGGGCGGTACCTACCCGCTCGGCGCAGGTGACGCCCGCAATCCCTCCGCCCACCACCACAAACCGGCCCCGCTCGGAAGCCGCCATCTTGACGCCCGGACTTGGCAACGGGAGGGCGGGGGAAAGGTGCCTGGACTACGGCGCGCAGCGGAGCTCAAACAACTTCCTTTCGCGTTTGCGGCGCCCGCCCAATGCCTCCGCCCACGTGACGCCAACGGGCGCTTGGCCGCCCAACGTCAGGCCTTGGCCGCGGGCCGGGGCTGTGGTCAGCTGTGCCCCGGCTCCCCTTGCCCGCGCTAGGGCAGCATCGCCGCAGCCAGGGCCAGCCCCGGAGTCAAAAATACCCATGAGGCAGCCCCCTTCCCCCATCCTGAGGCGTAAAAGGAAACCGGGGCTTTACCGGCCCGGTTATTTGCCTTTTGGCAGGGAGGCAGGAAAAGTCTGTGCACAGAAGTGAGCATGAGACCAGTGAGTAACCAGCCCGCCGCACCACCCCGCCTGGGTTGCCCGTCACATGCCTGACACAGTAGCGCACCCCCTTTCTATGCCCAGGGTGAGTGAAAACGTCGGTGTGGCGCAGACGCACTGAGTGCTTGGGAAGAGCTGCCCTGCAGCGTCACCATCCCGGGGGAAACCTCGCCTTTGTTACCGACAGTCTTGGTCTCCACAGGCGACTAAGGGATGATTCCCTCCTAATTGCCTTAGCTTTCTTGCTACTACTGAACTCAGCTACCCTGCCCCTAGCACTCAGCAAAATCCAGCCAAGCCATAGAACAGGGAAGGGAAACTTTTTTGGGTTGGGAGCCACTGACCCACAGAAAAAATCAGTTGGGAGTGCACACAAGTCAACAGCAAAAATAACAAAAACATAACGCTCACTGAGGTGGCCTCCGATTGAGAAGCAGAAAGACGTTCCCCACGTTCCCCTCGCACACCAGTGCCTATGGGGCCCAGGCTAGTAGATTTTGTGTGCGCCATCCCCATGGGGGAACAGCGGGGTGGCTGGAGTGCCAGCGCAGGCTCCCCAGTGCTGGGGAGTGGGAACCCCGAGCCTCAGGAGCCAGATCCAGGTAAGCTGGGAGCTGCATCTGGCCCCTAGGCCTTAGGTTCCCCACCCCGTTATATGACAACTGTGCTATGTGCACAGGAGACACTAAGTCATGTTTGTCCCATTTTGTCTAAGGAGCTTTAAAAGGCATGTAACCAGAATCTGAAAAAATGCTTCCATTACAGCTATCTGGAAAAGGGGAGAGACCCTGGGTGTTCCAATGAAAATATATTTTGCTCCTGCTTTGATTAAAAGTGTTAGCTATTCAGCATATGGAATGGTGTTTTGCTCATTGTAATCAATTTGTGACTAGCCATGTTTGTATTAAATATAGGAATAGCTATAATATGGTTAACAATGTTTGCAATTTTGTGGGGATACAGAAAAATATGACTGTGCTAAATTGTTCCAAAGGAAAAGGCTCGTAGCAGAAAGAACCTTGCTAAGCAGGGACTCTACTTTCAGTGGTCTATGAGAGAGAGGTTGAGGACGCAAGCGGATGGGCTGGCTGGAACAGCTGGGTACAGGATGTTAGTGTTTCTAGCCCACAGGGAGGAGGTGCCGGCCGGGAGCGCCGGGGCATTGTGGGAAGTGCTGGCTGCTTAGCTTTGTGGGAAAGCCTGAGTGGTGCTTACTGGCTCACACTGGCCACATTTGGGTCCAGCACTGTGGTTTAAGGCTTAATCTTTGTATTCATGCCCATCAGTGTAAAAGAACTATTTGCATATATTTGCATATGTATTTGCATGTATATGCAACCACACTTAAGTTGCGTCCCTCGGCATGTGCTGTGAGTATCACTGTGGCCCCTAGGGCTTCCATAGTTGAGTAGCCCTGCTCTAATATCTACATTTAAATCCTAAACCAGACTAGGTCCCTTCCCAAGCAGATTTCCTGGGAAAGATATCAATTACATGCATTTCATAACCCAGATTCTGAAACTGTCTAGCAACTTATGCATTTTCACACATCCCAAATGATATCAGGAAATCAGTCTTGGATTTGGAAGCAGCGACTACCTGAAATTGTTAGTAATATTTTTTGTTTTGTTTTGACTTTGTCTTTTTAAAGAAGCAACATTTCCTGTCACCCCCTCTCCATTGCTGAAGGTAATTTCACAATTGCTGGCCATTTTGGTCATAAACTAAATGTTGGTTTCCACACACAATCTGTCATACAGTAACTGCCTGAATAAATGACCTAACCTAAATAATGTAAGAAATTGGATAGGCTTGTGTCATCAGATATAAACACATGCCTCATGTTTGTATCATTGGCATATGACAGCAAGAAGAAAATAAATGTCCTTTTCTCTTTTAGTTGATGTATTTGCTCAGTTTCATTACTGTCATCATTTATAAAATTGGTTGAATAAAAATTTTATTAAACGCTTTGGACCAAATTCAGACCTGGTGAAAATGGATTCAAAACCAGGGGCATCAATGGAGTTACATACACTCACACTTTATCAGAATCTGTCCCATAATCAACAGCAACTATGAAAGATAAATGTAGTTTTGTAGATATATTTCCAATACTAATAATGCTTTTTTATAAATATTTTTAAATATTTATTTAAATTACTTCATGTATCAGCAATGATTGTAAACAAACAGAAATTCACTACACCACCCTATTCACCTCCTGTGCAGCCAGGCACATGGGACAGAGAGGGGGTGGGACCAAAAGTGTAAACTGCATCCATTAAAGAGGTGTAGCAACAGATGAACTTTCCACATGCCCTGGGGAGCTGTGGAAGGCACTTCCTGGAGTAGTGTGTCAATGCGCCACCTTCAGTGCGGTGCTTCGCCTAACAGGCATAATCTAACCATAAAAATGAAATGTAATAGCCCTATTCAGAGAACTCTAAGGGGGTCAGTCACAGATTTAATTAATATTTTTTTTTAATGAGTATCATCGGCAAAGAAGCATGTCTTCTGGAATGGTGTCCAAAGGGGCATATGAGGCTGTGTCTACATTGGCATGATTTTGCACAAAAGCAGCCGCTTTTGCGCAAAAACATGCTGCCCGTCTACACTGGCGGGGAGTTCTTGCGCAAGAACACTGACGTTCTAATGTGTGAAATCAGTGCTTCTTGCGCAAGAACTATGATGCTCCCACTCAGGAAAAAGCCCTCTTGCGCAACTGTTCTTGCGCAAGAGGCCAGTGTAGACAGGCAACATGAATTTCTTGTGCAAGAAAGCCCGATGGCTAAAATGGCCATCGGAGCTTTCTTGCGCAAGAGAGCATCTACACTGGCACGGATGCTTTTGCACAAAAGCACATCTCTTGCGCAAAAGTACATGCCATTGTAGACGCTCTCTTGCGCAAATACTTTAACGCAAAAACTCTTGTGTTAAAAGTATTTGCGCAAAATCTTGCCAGTGTAGACGTAGCCTGAATGTTTAGCACATCTGGCATGTAAATACCTTGCAATGCCAGCTACAAAAGTGCCATGTGAACATCTGTTTTGTTTTCATGTGACATGTACTATCTGTCTTTCTGTTCAAGTACTCCTGCTAAATGGTAAGAGCCATACCACCAAATCTGGTACTAAGCTTCCTCTTATAACTTGAAGCAAAGTCAGGGTTTGATTGTTCCAGGAAAATGGGATGTGTCTGGCATGGAATTGTTTGTCATAAAACCATACAGAAAAGAGACAGAAACACTAGGCAGGTGAAAGGGGCTTGTCTGGGACTCCAAAGCCTCCCACCCCTTGCCCTTTTAAGGAGGACAGAGGGTGGGCCTGAAGCTTACCTCTCCATTCATATGGAAACATAACTGGCTATTCTCCTTCATCAGGGATCAAGAGGAAAGTGCACAGTTTGCTGAATTCCTCACTCTACCTGGGGCTAGATGAACCTGGACTTGCCCCAGCCAGGGGGACATGCACCCCTCCCCCAGCTGTGCCCACTGCAACTGAGGCAGCCATGGAGAAGTGTTTTTTCCCTCACCCCAAGCTGCTGCAATGAGAGAGGGCTGGGAGAACATTACATTTATATAGCCCCACATGTGTAATGAAGACTGACCTTGGCATGGCTGATTTATTCAGAGGTACTTGCCAGTATCCCTTGGTTAAGTCTAAGGTGGAGATGAACTGGGTGTCTCCCAGTTTCTCCAATAGCTCATCTGTGTGTGGCACTGGATAGTTTTCTAGGTGAATTATAGCATTTAGCTTATGGTAGTCCATATAAAAGCAGATTTCCCCATCTGGTTTGGGAATTAGAACCAATGGAGAGGCCCAGGCACTCTGAGAGGGGCAGATTACACCCATCTCTAATGTACTTGATCTCCTCTCTACTGGTTTTGGCTGAAGGAGGCAACCAGTATGGTTGGGCTTTGTGTGGGTGAGCTTCACCTGTGTTAATAGAGTGGTACTCCCATTCAGTTCATCCTGGGGTGGCTGAAAACAGTGGCACAAAGCTGGTGCACAGTTCCTTGATTTGCTGTCGCTGGCTCATGGAGAGGATTATTTCTTCAATGCCATCCTTGCCTTTCCCTTCATAGTAGGCTCCTTCAAGCCACTCTGTATCATCCCTCTCTTGCACTGTGAACTGAAGAACCTTGAATTCTCAGGAATATATACCTTAGGCTCAAGGTTAGGGTCTGAGAGTGCTATGAAGTAATTAATTGCTCCTATACTCTTGGTTCAACATTATTCCACCAGCACTGCCACCATGTCAAGTCAGTTCCCCCAGTCTGGCACTTCAAGTGCAGAAGGTGGAGGCCCGCAAGAGACTTCACTCCTGCCACTAAAGGCTTGTGTTGAAAAACTCCCCAAGGTCACAGACTCTCTGACCTTGGGTGATACGTTACGTTGCCACCACCCAAATGCAAACACACCTTGAAAGCGAGGAAAATGCACTTGGGAACTTCATCCCATGAGGTAATCTCAAGATCTTTACCCCTCCCTTAGGAGAGAGCTTGAAAACAAACTAATCTCAGCTCAGGCACATGGACACAGATCCTCCTGCCTTCTAGGACAAATAAATCAGATGACAGTCTTAAAAAGGTGATTTTATTCAAACAAGATATTTGATAAAACATACTTGGTTGCCAGATGTTATAGAGCAACTAAAAAAACCCAGATTAAAGCACAGAGAACTGCTTCCCTGGGATTCAGTTTCTGCTACAGTGTAGGGGAGGGTGTCTTAAATCAGCACAGAAAAGTCCCACAAGCCAAGAAAATAACCCAATTGTTTCTAATTAAACATTTCCTGTTCTACTTACATCTCTGTTGTTTTAAAGTTTAGATTTTCTTTTCTTAAACATAGATATTGCTAGGAAATCCCTGCCTTATCCCCACTCAGTCCATTTCTCTCCCATCTCTCTGAACTCACACACAAAGGAGACTGAAGTAGGCAAACCTGTTTCATTTCAAATTTCTCCCACTCTCTTTTCATTGGCTGTCCTAACTCCCTGCCAACAGTTCCTGATACCCAGTGGGTTTAACCCTTTTGTTACTGAATGCTGAGATGTTTAGAAAAGGATAGTACTCCTCTCACTCATCACACCATCATTACATAACTAACATTTAGCATTTGACATTTAACTTTCTGTAAACTCTGACCAAATGATTACAAGACAGGTAGGAGAGACCTCATTCAAAACATAGGCATCCAGTTTTATTTACAGCTTTATTAAACTCTGACAGGCAGGGAAAAAGATCAGATTTACATTTATATGCAGAGTCCCACTGATTTGTCTAACTCGTCCTTTTGATCTATCTGATTTGAGAGAGTGTAATCTCCACAGCTGCGCTGCTGCTCCTTCGCATCACAGATACAGTGGCAGTTGCTGCTTATCTGTTGCTGCCGGCAAGGTGGCTGACAGCAGGCAGTTGTTCATTGCCAAAGCAACCTCAGAATTCTGGTGCTGCCACTGCTGTTCCTTGAGGCTTCCTGATCTTCCAGGTAGCATTGTCTTCCTTATATATTTCATCACTCTTGCTCTTTTTGAAACATCAAACCTATTACAGTCTCAGCTTGCTGGTTGTTGACCTTATATACTAATTGCTCTCTCAAGGTCAGCTCCTCTCAGCCAATCAGCTGCTAGCTTTCCAGCTCCTCCCTATGATGTCATACCTATTTTTAGATAGAAAAGATCCTCCCTTGAGGCCATCTTGGATTATTGGCCTTTCTAATGTCCTCCCTCTGACACCATCTTGTTTGCTAGAACTTTTCATTACCTACATTTAGACTATCATCTTTTTCTCTGCCAGTTTGGTCAGCCATGCTGGATTTTCTAAATTTAAACTAACATTAATTTCTACTTAATTACAGCCTTAATCTTAAAACTAATTACTGTTTTATGCAAACTAAAGAGTCTTGATAATGTGACCACATTGATTATATTAATTATGGGAAGTGAATTTTACAGTGTTTTTTAAATCTCTTCCAAGGCTTTTCTGTAGACCTCTGTTGAGGTGCTGCCAGTTATCTCAGAACATGCAAAGCAAAAATTTCTTGATACTGAGAGGAGACAGCAACATTCATGCAGGAATATGAGTAATGCACCACTCATGAATCTGTAAAGTAAGGTTCCAGCTTCGTCATTCTATCTGTGTATCATTCTGAAACCTAGAATGTCTGTTGCATCAGTGTGAAGTGATGGACATACCTACAAGCATGACTGAGAGTTATTTTTTTATCTAGAATATTACCAGGTTCAATCATCACTACTATTCATGGTCTGTTACCATCCAATTTTTAAATTCTACACTTTTAGGCTGCGTCTAGACTGGCATGATTTTGCGCAAATACTTTTAACGGAAAAGTTTTTCTGTTAAAAGTATTTGAGCAAGAGAGTGTCTGTACTGGCATGTGCCTTTGCGCAAAAGATTTGCTTTTGCGCAAAAGCATCCATGCCCAGTGTAGACGCTCTCTTGCGCAAGAAAGCTCCGATGGCCATTTTAGCCATCGGGCTTTCTTGCGCAAGAAATTACGTGGCTGTCTACACTGGCCCTCTTGCGCAAGAATACTTGCGCAAGAGGGCTTATCCCTGAGCAGGAGCGTTGGAGTATTTGCGCAAGAACCACTAATTTTGTACATTACAAAGTCAGTGTTCTTGCGCAAATACTCATGGCCAGTGTAGACAGGCGGCAAGATTTTGCGCAAAAGCAGGCGCTTTTGCACAAAATCATGCCAGTCTAGACGCAGCCTTACAGTTTAGCTCTGCATGGCATCATAGGCTTTCAGCTAATACATTAATCTCCAACTCATGAGACTAAAATTCCTATAGCACCACACACTATCATACATTTCATAAGAGCAGTTAAAAGGGTTCTCCCACCCACTGTGGAGTGACATAGAGGAACTGAAAATTGTTTTGTATTTGAGGACCCTTTGGAAGTGGTCCAGAGAAGTAATAAGGGCATTAAAACAGCAAAAAATGTTACATATACTGATGTTCCAAGATGAAACTCCTTGTCAGTTAGTACATGGATAACCTAAAGGACAGAGGATGTAATATTATCAAGATGACTAATTTGAATGACTTTTAAAAATATGAACTTGCTTCTGGCTATTTATCAGTCTTCCTTTTAAAAATAAGCTATTTTGTTGTACTGTAATTTCAGTGCTCCAATAAACAATTTAAACGTTTTAGTTTATGATATGTCCTGAAACATAATAGCCAATGATTGGTGCATTTGTTTTATTGTTTTCAAGCAGATTACTCTTCTGAGGTTTTTTGCTAGGAAGTATCTGTGTGATGGATATTATAATTTTGTTTGACACATTGGACTTGCAAAGAAATAAGCAGATAGATAATTAAACACCAGCCAAACGAATGTTTCATGTTGTCATAATAATTTTATTAGCTGCAAGTAAAGCAATTAGCAAACAATATTCCATGACTGATAGGTGAAAATGACTATTACAGATTCTGAACTCATAGGTGTACATTTAGATTACCTTCAGAGAAGACAATAGAGTTGCTCTAGATTTGCCCTCATGAAGTTGTAATTCATCCTTTAACCTCAATTTTATTTCATTTTAAGTGAGAAGACTGAAAAATGTAAGCCCTGATTCTGTTATCCTTTCTGTAGTGGACTCGTGATTGTGTCCTCTCCTCCAGGCTGGTGGGAGGCCACTCCACCTTACTACAGGCTCTCCTCACTATGAGTCCAAGATACGTTCCAAAAAACTTGGACTTAAAGCGTGAAATTCAAAGCCGTGGTCTACACTTTTTTCAAAATAACAAGGCAAGAGTCCATACTACCAAGCCCATTATTTCGAAATAACAGGCTCGTTATTTCAAAATAATAACTCCTGCTTGTGAAAAGGAATAACACTTATTTCAAAATTGTTATTTCAAAATAGCATTAGTGTAGGCACTCAGCTGCTGTTATCATATATATAGTAGCCCAGTGTCTGAGAGTCTGTAATGCCGAAATGCTGGCTGTTCCCTCTGGGGGGCGCTGTTGCCTGAAATGCTGGCTGTTCCCTCTGTGGGGCGCTGTTGCCTGAAATGCTGACTGTTCCCTCTGGGCGGCCCGTGCTGCATGGGGAGTGCGGGGCCCAAACAGCCGCTTGCACCACTTGCTTCCCCGTGGCGGCCCGGCTGAGAGGCACAGAAGTCAGCCGAGCGCCATGGTGGGAGGCAAAGGGGGGCAGGGTGGTGACATGCGGCGTGACAGCGGCTCCAGGCCCTGCCCCCTAGCCGTGAACGTCACCGCCCCACCCCCCTTCTCCTCCCGCCATGGCGCTCGGCTGACTTCTGCAGTGCTCAGCCAGGCCACCGTGTGGGAGCAAGTGGCACAAGCGACCGTTTGGGCTCCGCACCCCCCATGCAGCATGGGGAGGGTGGCGCCCAAACGGCCATTTGGGCTCCGTGGTTCCCCGAGTGAGAGGCAGGAGGGGGAAGAGAAGAGAAAGAGAGAGACAGAGAGAGAGGCAGAGGCGGAGGAGAGCTGAGAGAGAGAGAGGGGGGGAGGCAGTAGGAGGAGGAGAGAGAGAGAGACGGAGCGAGAGACTGGAGGCTCAGGAGAGAAGACCGACGTGGAGGAGAGACCTGAAAATCCTGTCTTATGACGGGCTAATTGGCTAGTTTCAAAATAATTGGCCTCCAGGAGCCTCTCACAGCTGCCCTTGTGGCCACTCTGGCCACACACCAGACAATTCCACTGCTCCCCTTCTCCTGAAGAGTTTAAAGCCACAGCACTCTCCTTTTATGGAGCCACGGCAGACCCCAGCGCTCCTTCTGAGCCCTTCACAGCTGCTAGCATGCCTGCAGCCACCTCAGAAACCCCAGGCCAGGGCGAAAGAGGGCACCAGCCTGGACTGGTGCAGAGATCCTGGATCTCATTGAAGTATGGGGTGAGGATATAAACATCCAGGATCTCCACACCAAGAGGCAAAATGCCAAAGCCTACAATCGGATGGCCACTTGCCTGGCCTAGAAGGGGCACAACAGCAGCCTAGATCAGGTGCAAATGGAAATAAAAGAACTCCAGCAGGCCTTCACAAAGGACAGCTGGATGCCATCCTGGGAGGGAGGCCTGTCACCTCTCCACCCTCGTTGTTAACTCTGGCCAGGACATGCCCATCATTAGCCACCATAAAGACAGGGTTGTGGAAGAGGAGGAGGAGGAGCAGACCAGCATGGACACCATGCCCGCCAGACAGAGGTCATCATCTGCCTGGAGCCAGTCCCCCCATCCCGGGATGTCTCAGAGGGCTCAGATGAACCCGGCAAAGACACTTCAGGTGAGTTCTATAACTTTCCCTAAACACATGCGGGGGCAGGTGGTGGGAGGCGAGGGGCTGCATGCTCCTTGCTGGCCCTTCTCTGCCTAGGGGCTGCACACCAGCCTGTGCACATGGAGCGCCAGTCCAGAGCACTCAGCCCCATGATGCTCTCACACAGGAAGCCCTTCTCACAAGGTTCCTGCAAAGGCCTGCCTTATTCCCGACTCTGTGGTGGGACACCTTCCCACAACTAGCCACCACTAAGGAGGCTGGGGTCATGGTAACACACAGCAGGCTGTGCATGGCACATGCTCATGCCTGCACTCTCGGCCAGCATCCACTCCCAGTCAAGCGTGGCAGTGTGGAGGAGACCGACCCCCTGCATGAGAACCTGCTGGGTGGGAAGAAGAGGAGGGGACCTCAGTAGCACTTTCTCCAGCAAGCAGTGTCTGTCACTAATACACATCTCCCCCAACACCCTCCCCCCACTCCTGCAGTGGACAAGGATAGAAGTTCTCTCTCTGTGAGACACCACCAGTACGGGACCCGGCATGTGCGGGAGAAGTTGCCTCGTGCCCCCCTCCTGCCCAGAGGCTCCTGGCCTGGCTGACATCTTCCCATACCTGCTTGTCCCTGGGACATGGGGGTAGCGAGGCTCCCCTGGGATGTCTGTGCCTCTGCTGGAAAGTGCCCGCTGTCTAGGCAACATATGGCCTTGCTTGAAGCACATCGCCATTGTCTGAACTGAGACCTTGGTGTTGGCTCAGAGATTAGGACTAGGCTTCACGCAGTGTTTCCTGGGATGACTGCCCTTGTAACTTTTTTTCACAGGTGGCCCATCTGTGAGTGTGGCACACCCACTACCTCCCGCATCATCTGCCCAACAATGTGAGACTCACAGGCAGAGGCCAACCTATGAGGACCTGGTGTGGGAACACCTAGACTATCTCCATTCCCTCAGCTGGAGCTTCGACGAGGAGCGCCAGGAGTGCTAGGCTAACTGCGAACAGAGGAAGATGATGTGGCAGCATCTGTCATGCCAGCCCGAGGCCATGTGCTCCTCCATCACATCAGTCATGGAGCACATGGTCGCGTGTATGGAGTGGTCCACCAGCCACCTCTGCACTGGCCTCCCCAACTCCCAGCATCTGCACCTGCCCCCTGGCCTCTCTTCCTAGGCCCACCCAGGGGCTGCTGGGTCCCGTGAACATGTGATGGTGGGACCTCGGGTAGCCAAAGCCTCCCAAGGTATCCCAGGCAGGTGCCAGTCCCAGCCCCATCCCTGAGCCTCCCTCCCCCTTCACCCCAATGCCTCATTCCAGGTTCTTTCCTCAGTCCCTCCCCTGTAGTATATTCCCCAAATAAAAAATGGCAGTTTTTTTCAAACAGAAATGCTTTTTTATTTGGTCTGCATGGGAGGGGGGAAGATGGGAAGGGAGGACAGGGGAAGGAAAGGTTGGGGGAGGAAAAGCACACAGGAGCAATGCAGAGGCCCCTTGTGGGGAACTTCAGGAGAGAGTCCTACAGGCAGCCTTGGCTGAAACTCTTTCTCAAGGCCTCCCGGCTAAGTACAATCCCCTGATGTGCTCGCTGAATGGCAGTGGTGCCCAGCTGCTCATAAGCTCTGGCCAGCCGATCAGCCTCTGCTTCCCACCCTGGGAGGAAAGTCTCCTCCTTGCTCTTGCATATGTTGTGGAGCATGCAGCAGGTTGCCACCATCAGAGGGATGTTGCGCTTGCTGAGGTCCAGGCGGGTGAGGAGACTCTGGAACCTCCCTTCGAGGCACCTGCAGGCACACTCCACCACCATTCAGCACCTGCTGAGTCTGCCATTGAAGGTCTCTTTGATGGGGTTCAGGATGCCCATGTAGGGTTTCATCAGCCAGGGGAGCAAGGGGTAGGCTGTGTCACCCAGAATGCACATGGGCATATCCACATCCCCAACCCTGATGGTGCGGTCAGGGAAAAATGTGCCAGTGTGCATCCTGTGGAACAGGCTTGAGTTCCAGAAGATGCGGGCACCATGCGCCTCCCCCGAGCACCCGACCTAAATATCCATGAACCGTCCCTTGTGGTCCATGAGGGCCTGCAGCACCATTGAAAAGTACCCCTTTCTATTGATATATTTCTCAGAACTATAGTCAGGGGCCAGGATGGGGATGTGGGTGGGGTCAATGGCCCCCCACTCTTGGAAAAGCCCATGCTAGCAAAGCCAGCGATGATGGGGTTGATGTTCCCCAGGGTGATGACTCTCCGCAGTAGGATGGCATTGTTGGCCTTGACCACGTATAGAATCATAGAAACATAGAATCACAGGGTTGCAAGAGACCTCAGGAGGTCACCGAGTCTGACCCCCTGCCCAAAGTAGGACCAACCCCAACTAAACTATCCCAGCCAAGGCTTTGTCAAGCTGGGACTGAAAAACCTCTACCACCTCCCTAGGTAACCCATAGTAAAACAGTAAAAGAGTCAAACTTGCATGAGCATGGCCTCAACTGTGGAATTTCCCCACGCCGAACTGGTTCCCAACGGAGCGATAGCTATCCGGCATGGCAAGATTCCATAGTGTGATGGTGACACGCTTTTGCAGGGGGATGGCAGGTCGCAAATGGGTGTCCTGTTGCCTGAGGGCAGGGGCAAGCCACTCGCAAAGCTTTGTAGAAGTAAAGACTTCACTCAGTTTACGCGGCTAAACAGACAGTTTTATTGGCCAATAAAAGCAAAGTGAGCCAAACATGGTCCAAGCAGAGCCGGGCCCAGTGAGGCTGGCTAATACAATCAATCCTAGTATTTTATACCCTTAACCAAACAAGTCTGACGTCAGGGCAAGAAATCAAAGCGAACTTCAAAGAGGAATTATTATCAGCAAAGAAAGAAACAGGTTATTTTAGGGAGTTCGAGCTACAGCTCAAAATAGTTCATTAACACATTCCAACAGCGCATCCTTCTGGCCTCTCCCCACCTCGGTGAAGGCCAGTTCACTCCCTCTAGTATATGTGCAGACACAAGAAACTGAAATGGCTTTTGTTATACAGAATGGCTTCTAGTTAAATATGAAATGGCTTCTACAACTCCCCCCTTTTAGCCTTTTAAAGGCTAACTTTGAAACCTTTTTACACCTCCATTTCCATCAAAGCATTTATGTACATCTCTTGTTCCTTTCTTGCTCATCATATTTTAACATCATTACTTCCACATTCTCTTTAGTAAGGGTCTGTCTTGTGTTTTTCAGAATACAAGAAATGCAGCTTTTGATTAACAAGAAACAAAAATAAACACAAAAGAATATAGCCAATACTAAAACTACACCTTGCAGAATCCAAGTTCCCACATGTCCAAACCAGCCTCCCAACCAACCCCAGAGGGTCCAGTCTTCCTCCTGCCTTAGGCTTTCCACGGTTCTTTCAATCTCTGAGGCATCTTCCTCCACTTCCTTGCTGGTGTCAGTGATATACACACAGCATTCTTTTCCCACTAAGGCACAAACCCCGCCCTTACTAGCCAGGACGTAGTCTAGGGCCATCCGGTTCTGGAGAACCATTTGTCTCACTTCTCCTAACTCCTTATTAATGGCACGGAGAGCTTTTGTTGTGGCATTAGCTACTTTCTCAAAAGCTACTTCCAGCCTCCGAATTTCTCTTACTGCATAGGCCACACCCAATCCTGGGAACATAATTCCCCAAAACCGCTGTGTTTCTGTTATCTCTCGGTAGTTTCGGATTCTACTACCAGGAGATGGTTAGTGATTCGAATGGCTGGGAAGGCTGCTCCAATATAGCAGGTCCCACTCCAATCCTTGGGCAGTGTTTTGTATGCTCGGCGGCCACATATAAAGTAATGGCCAACCTTTGCTGTTAAGGTTCTTTAGCATTGGGGCTTCATCATCCATTGCAAATAGTACCCATCGATTCCGAAGTCATAAGGGCCTTTGTTATTTTCCCTGGTGTTGTTTCTGTACCATACCCCATTCAGGACAATGTTTCTCTCACACCTGCTTTTTCCCACTCGGGCTCCTGAATCATTACATGTCCAACAGTATTCTCCAATTGGGGCCAGGGCTAGGCGGATATACCCTGGGCTAGTAAACCCTTTATCCTGCCAATTATCATTTGGCTTCAATTCACTAAACAATGGGCCATTCATTTGAGTTTTGTTCAGTGGGACTGGAATCATTGGGATGCCTCCTTCTGAATGTACAGGACTGTGAGCACATATCCAGCAACCTGTGGAATTAAATTCTTGGGAAACTTGGTTCATTAAAAGCATAAACACATTTGAACCATATAGGTTATAACTGCTAGGTATTAAAAACAAGATTAAGCATAAGCTCAACATGAATTGTTTGTCCAGCCTCATGCTGGCTGTTCTTCAGGACTTCATAGATTGCTTCACCTATCGCTGGCAGGTCCTTCTGGGTCGCAGCTGGTACCTTGGCCTCGGTCTCTCAGGATCGTCTGCTTCTGGGCCTGGATTGCCAGTACCAAGCCTGCGCTGATCCTCGTCTACTTCTGGACCTGGGTTTCTGGTACCAGGTCTGCAGTGATTCCCGTCTGCTTCTGGACCTGGGTCTCTGGTACCAGGTCTGCGGTGCACCTTGTTAGGGCCAACCTCTGTAGGGGCTGGAACCGGTTTGCAGTGGGATGCGTGAATCCAGGTGGGCAATCCCTCGCACTTTACAGCAGTATGGGTGGTCAGAAGGACTTGGTAGGGACCCTTCCACCTGGGTTCCAGGGCAGTCTTCCGCTGGTGAACTTTCACGCACACCCAGTCTCCTGGCTGTAGTTTATGGCACGGCTCAGTCGGGGCCTCCTGGAAGGCGTCCTTAACCTGTGAATGATAAGACTGTACACACTTCATAAGTTCCTGACAATACTTGACTATGCTTCCTTTAATAAGTGTGGCATCAGCCAGGTCAATGTCTGGGCTGCTTAACAGTCTCATAGGTCGGCCACATGCAATTTCATGTGGACTGAGTCCAGTTTTCCGATTAGGAGTGGCTCTCATGCTCATTAGGGCAATCGGGAGTGCTTCTACCCATGTTAAGCCAGAGTTCTCACATATTTTAGCAAGTTTGTTCTTTAAAATCCCGTTTCGTCTCTCTACTGCTCCTGGGTGTTACGCGCAGTACAGTGCTTGTCTGATAGAGTAGTACTTTGCCAGTTTTTGAACAATTTGTCCAGTAAAGTGGGTACCTCTATCACTGGAGATCACCAAGGGTATTCCCCATGATGGGATGTAATGATTTAGAAGTTTCTTAGCTACTGTGATGGCATCCGCTTTCCTGCAGGGATAAGCTTCTACCCATCCCGATAACAAGCAAACAATAACCAGTACATATTCAAAGGATTGACATTTAGGCAATTGAATAAAGTCCATTTGTAAATTTAGAAATGGGCCCAAAGGTGGAGGTCTGGTTGCCGGAACTGTCTTTACAGGTTTACCCACGTTGTGGGCTTGGCAGACAGGGCAAGCCAGACAGTAATCTTTGGCTGCTTGGGAGAATTTAGGAGCAAACCAATTTTGCTTTAGGATAGCCACCATCCCCCCTTTGCCAACGTGCGACAATCCATGGAGCACGGAGGCAAGGTGAGGTAGCAAGACCACTGGAGCAACAATGCAGCTGTCAGAGCTGCACCACAAGTGGTCTGGGTGCAAGGTGCACCCTGCCAGTCTCCACTCCTGCTTTTCCGATTCTGGGGCTTGGTCCTGCAGGAGGGCCAGTTCTGACAGAGATGGCATAGGAGCTGGCGGTGGTAGGAGAGAAGGGTACAATGCTTCAGCCCGAGGAGGACATAGGGCGGCTGCCTTAGCAGCCCGATCAGCCATGTCATTTCCTAATGCAACTTCATTAGAGGAAGAGGAATGGGCTTCACACTTAACAATAGCAAGAGCCGAAGGTAAAAGAACTGCATCAAGTAAAGCAGCTACATACGGTCCATTCTTTATAGAGTAGCCAGAGGAAGTAAGGAAACCTCGCTGCTTCCAGAGCGTACCAAAATCATGAACTATGCCAAAAGCATACCGGGAGTCAGTGTAGATAGTAGCAGACACTCCTGCGGCAATATGACAAGCCCTTGTGAGAGCCATTAATTCCGCTACCTGTGCAGAAGAAACAGCAGGTAGAGGGGCAGATTCTACTACATCCCAGTTGGTACAAACAGCATAGCCTGTTACTATAACTTCACTAGAATTATAAAAGCAAAAAACCATCTGTGTAAAGCACAAAGTTAAGATTATTCAAGGTACTTAAATTAGTCTTTCATTAAAACAACAATATTGTACACACAACAATGTTTGAAATACATATATCACAATTAAGACACACAAGACAAATCTGGACAGAACACAAACTTATTATGTCATGACACAGAACCATGGTTTTTTCTTCAGTTAATTTTCAGCTGATATTAGCGCTTTTTGATGATCTGAAAGACAAAGAAAACATTTCTACCCGCACTGGGGTGGTGCATTATATTTTAGAATACTTTTCCTTTACAGATGTTTTTGCTACTTTTTGATCAGCCTGCTGTTACCCAATGGTATGCTTTTATTTTGCACACCAGCTTCAGAGGGTTTGAGTAAATTACTTCATTGTTTAATTATTAAGTTAGAGGTGGCATGCCTCAGTTTCTCTTGTACTGCAGACCAGGCTTTTTTAATGTGTGAAGCTTTAAATGATTTACTGCCACAGAAACTTTTTCTTAGAGCAAGGCGCTTGCTAGTTACTATTCCAGCAAGCAAAAAAGGTTTTATTTTCCTGAAAAGAATCACATGCAATGTTACAGGCTTACTTATGGGGGACAGTGTCCCCCCCCTTCCAGAACAGACAGGCAGTTTGCAGACACACACAACCTTGGATCTGAAAGCAAGCCAAAAGTGCTATCAACTCAGCCTTGAACAGAAACACCGTGAAGTTTCTGGACTTGGATTTTTAAAACAATAATTAGTTTCCTTGGAAGACACATTTAACCCTTAGGGTGCAGGTTTTACAAATTTACCATGTATAGATTCTATTCTTTTATGCAGTTAACCAATTAAGTTTCAGTAGAATTCCTTATTTTCCTTTTAATAGATTCAACAAAGTATCTGTAGCCAAATGTTTAAACTTGATTGTTTCTTTGCTTAGATGATTAAAAGAGGCTGCAAGAAACAAGGAGTCATTTTTAAAGCAGTTTCTTTTTTTCCTTACACATTACAATATTGCTTAATTTTTTTCTTCCTTAGGATTTGGAGGAACACTTCCTTAAACTGTTAAACTTATTTTAAACTTGGTGTTATGCTTTGGATCGGGCAAGTTTGTTACAGGAGCCCGTGTTTTCAAAGGAAGAGCTAATTCCTTTCAGTTATTTTTTGTGTTTCGTCTCTATCTGTGTATGTGTTATAAAGAGGGGTAGAGGGGTGATGTTGTGCCGAATTTCCCCCCCCAAGCTTGGTTGATACGGGTGTGCCAACTGAAAAATCTTTTTTTTTTCTCCCCCTCCCCACTTCTTGTGCATTATTTTGGCACAGAGATGCTGCAGCAAGTTTGTAAGTTACCTATCTTACTGCCGGGTGGATTTTTTGCTTTTCTGAGCTTCACTTTCATCCCTCAGGGCTTTAATTTTTCCTCTTTTCCAATTTGTTAAATGCTTACAGATCCTTGGACCATTATGCACGTACATGTAGTACACAGGGGTGCCTTTCGGCAGTGAGGGGGGATGTTTAGACTAACCCCCACCTAAACTAACTTTACATACTCCAAAGAAAGAGTCTGCCGGGTCTAGAGTGTCAGACCTTAGCAGCTCATGAAATAAGGGGAGTCGTCACTCCCTCATATATCCACTGAGTCTCGAGGTTCAGCTGACCCCCCCTCCTTTGCGTTCAGAGCTCCCTCGTGGGAGAGCCCTGGTGCAGCTGGGATCAGCTCAAGTTTCAGACCTATACAGCGGCATTCATACTTCACTCATTACATTCATACTCATCATTTTCCACACACCATTTTTTTTTTCTCCTTTTCACATTTTTCCTACAGTTTCCACATTTAGATGCATCTTTCTTTACTGTCCAGTTCCCATGGGTTTCTATTAAGTGGCGCTGCCCTAAGACACCCAGCACTTAATATCAGACTTCATTAGGATCCTATACCAGAAGGCACTTATCATAAAGGCAGTGGAATTCCTGTAGACTGACCTACCCCCATTTTCTGCGCGCGCTTAAAAGATTCTGTAAGACACCGAACCAAAAGTCCGCCTGCTTACACTATTCTTCTGCGAGTCACCGAATCAGAATCCGCCTGCTCTTCTGCGAGTCACCGAATTAAGAATTCACCTGCTCGCACTGATCCCCCCCCCTTTTTCTTGTGAGACGCTGGACCAAAATCCACCTGCTCACAGGGGTTTCCGGCACCCACCCCAGCCCGACAGAACACCACGTCCTGGCGCCTGGAGACAGCCTGACGGAATGGGGAAATACTATGGCCTGGGGTTAGCCTCAGAGGTCAGTACTACGTCTGCAAGTAACAGAAAGAGACAACAAAGCTTTCCCACAGTTCCGTGTGCCGAGAGAGTGTAATGGCACCACACCAGCTTTTAGCGTCCGAACACAGAGGGTCCAGCGCATGGCTGCCTCACTAGAGACACTGGTGTGCCCTTTTGGAACTGTGACACATAAGACGGGCCTAATAGACAAAGACAGACACAGACAGACAAAATGTTAGCCGCTCCACAAAATTGGATTCCGTAGCTCCCCTTACCCCAATGGCCCGGCCGTCACTCCAAATCCTAAGCCCTCAGTAGGAGATTTCGTAACAGGTATCCCCTTACCTTTTATTGAGCGCTCTGAGAGGTTTGGAAGTGGAGTGCCGGTCCATCCATACGGGGTAGTGGCGCGTTAGGAATCTCGGTGGGACCTCCAAATTGTAGAAGTAAAGACTTCACTCAGTTTACGCGCGGCTAAACAGACAGTTTTATTGGCCAATAAAAGCAAAGTGAGCCAAACGTGGTCCAAGCAGAGCCGGGCCCAGTAAGGCTGGCTAATACAATCAATCCTAGTATTTTATACCCTTAACCAAACAAGTCTGACGTCAGGGCAAGAAATCAAAGCGAACTTCAAAGAAGAATTATTATCAGCAAAGAAAGAAACAGGTTGTTTTAGGGAGTTCGAGCTACAGCTCAAAATAGTTCATTAACACATTCCAACAGCGCATCCTTCTGGCCTCTCCCCACCTCGGTGAAGGCCAGTTCACTCCCTCTAGTATATGTGCAGACACAAGAAACTGAAATGGCTTTTGTTATACAGAATGGCTTCTAGTTAAATATGAAATGGCTTCTACAGCTTCAGCAAGGTGGTCTTCCGCACGCGGAAATTCTGGAGCCGCTGCTGGTTGTCCCACATCTGTAGGATGATGCAGTCCCACCAGTCGGAACTGGTCTCCTTCCACCAGAAGCGGCATTCCACGTTGTACAGGGGAGGATGGAGGGGAATTTGGTGCATCAGGAGTGCCAGGGCTTGGGTCAAGAGGTCCCCTGGTCTGGGTTGGTCGTTGTGAGCCTGAAGTACCACATGGGCAGCCTGCATAAACTACGCCATGAGGCTCAGCAGGAGGCCCAAAAGCCTGGCACTGCTTTTCAGCAGCTCCGGCTCCATGATGTCAGTGCTGTGGCATCCACAAGGGCAACCAGAGCATGGGTGGGAGTTTGGTGTCCCACGAGGACACCAGTGGAGAAGTGGAGTGTGAGATGTGGCTGTGGGAGGTGCCCCTTTAAGCAGCTACAGGAAGCAACTGCTCTCCTGATGCCTTCCTCGGAGTGCTTTTTGGGGGGGGCTTTAAATGCGATTCTGGCTCCAATCAGCATGGACGCACTATTTCGATATAATTCCGCGCTATTTTGATGGTACCTTGTAGTGTGGAAGCACTATTTCGAAATAGTTATTTTGGGAGTTATTATTTTGAAATAAGTTATTTCAAAATAATTTCCCAGTATAGACATGCCCAAAGAGAGCTGTGTCCTGGGGGACAGGCTGAGGAGACCCTTCCTCATTCTATGAGTTATAGGGTAAGGATCCCTTTAACCTTCGTGGTAGTTATGGGTTATATGACAAAGATCCCAATAACCTCCTGAATTGGAACCAATTAAATGCCTGGCATAGGACAGTGTGAGTGCGGGGTAAGCAGCATTTCTCCCCCATGTTAAAATTTAATAAAAGTTGTGGCCTGTGGCTTAATTCCATCTGTCCTCATTTTGCTGCTGTGTCTACATCAAGTTGAATCGGGCAATCTATGCTGTTTTTCCATTCTTGGAGTTGGATGTAATACTCTCCTGTCATTCTCACTCCATGATTTGTGTGGTTAAGCTTTCCTTTCATCTGAAACGTTCTGCAGTAGAGATGACATCATTTATCATTGTACAGAAAAGCACTCTGACAGTTCTATTTTGTTACCTCATTATCAGACCACAGTGGTGTCACTTCATGTTAATTGTGCCTGTCGAAGCCGGCCCAAATTAGTTCTACTGGTAAAATTTACGCTATCAGGGGTTCTGACATTGTTCTTTTGCCAGCCATTGTCTTCTATTCGTCACTCATTCTATACATGGATGGAGTATGATTGCTATGTAGCAGCAAGACCCCAACCACGTCAAGCAAGAGGCCATCTGAGCAAATTGACTGGCTTGTAATTCAGCCTGGAGAAGTGATTTGATTTCAGGAAACAACATTTTTATTTCTTTTCATTTTATGGCTTTGGTTTCTGTGTGAGTTTCCCCTTCTCCCTCATCGTCATCTAGATTGTAAGTGGCATCTCTCCTGATGGCTTCCTATTGAACTGGGTAGTTAGAAGTCACGCTTTCAGAACAAATTGTCTGAACTAGTTTCCAAAATTCTATTCTCTTTAAAGCATATAGAGATAATTTAGTTTGAGGGTGGATGAATTATAAACAATTGCACAAGCCTTTATTGTGGGCCCAATCCTGCTCCTTGGAAGTGGAGAGCATGTAGCATTTCACTTTTGAGATGAGGCTGATTTTTTAAAGAAAATGTTTTGTTTAATTGTATTGCTCCTGAGAGGTGCTAAATTGAATGTCATGGAAATTAAAAATGTCTGTTCACAGAACAGGTAAAGCATGCGTAGCAACAGCATACTAACCTTCCAACGTACCTTACATCTGACCTGGAATAACCACTTCTTCAGTCTTCATAGCCATTTAGAAGTGCTATGCAAAAATCAGAATTTGCATCCCTTAGGAAATTCCAAAAGTTCAGTGTTTGTTTTTGCTCCTAATTGTGAAGAATAGTTAAAATATCAAAATTTTTCATGTAGCAAAAAGTTCTGAAAAATATCAATAATTTCAAAATGATTTATTCCAACATTTTCCATAGAAATGAAACATTCCCATATTTCCAAAATAAAGACATTTAATTTGGGTGTGTTGAATCAAATCATTTTTTAAAAAATTTCTACTCAGATAGGGTGCGTCTACACAGCATCCTAAGCTTGAAATGAGAGACGCAATCTGTGCTACGCAAATTGCATATCTTATTTCTATTGCATTTCGAAATAGCTTATTTTGAAATTTGGCACATCTGCACAGCGCCAAATTTCGAAATAATGCGCTATTTCAACATATCCCTTAACCCTCGTGGAATGAGGGCTACAGGGATGCCGAAAGAGCATGCCCGTTATTTCTAAAAATATTTTGAAATAATGGGTGTGTTTAAAACATGCGGAGTAGCTGGTATCCAGAAATAGCTCCGCTGTCTAGACTTACCCTTAGATAGTAAGTTGTATATTCCTAAGGTACCACAGAATCTCACGAGAGTTGTTCAGATGCTTTATTCCCTCATTCCTCCCTGTAAGCCAGGCTTCCTGGCGGAATTACATTTTCAATAATGCACCCCAGACTGTTTTACTTCCAGATTTACCATGTGATTTAGTCAAAGGGCAGGCTGTACTGCATCATGGAAGATGCAGGCAGGCCAAAGAGCCTCGTTCATAGTAAAGAATATAGGCATGAAGGCACCTGAACCACAACTTTCTATGAGGCACTGCAGCACCTTAAGTGGATGCAGGTTAATGTCAGACTGACTAGAAATCAATTTTTTTATTTGGTTCAACACACCAGAGTGAAATATTTTAATTAGATTTTCCTAATGGAAAATTGAAGTCAATACAATACAATACAATACAATAAGTAAAATGAAAACTGTGATGCAGAAAAAGTCAGTTTTTCCATAAAGAAGTCATACTGACAGAAGATTCCCAGTCATCTCAACCAATCAGTTCTTGGCTTCTCTGCTGAGATCATGAACAAAGATATCAGTTGCCTACCTACCTTTAGACTGAGATGCTTAATTTATTTTATAATGACTGACTTCACTAATAATTCGGAGGAGGAAAAAAATCTGTATTAATTATTCAGATGATGCTAAATTGGAATGAGTTGCAAACATTAGATTTCTATAATCCAGCCCAGATAACTTTCCTACTGAAACTCTCTGAACCCATGTGTATATGGTCAGCCAACTTTGGGGCATGACCACATGCATAAAAGAACAGATAGCAAACAGTTCAGAGGTTTGAACTTACAGAGATTTGTATCACTCCCCTCATGGTTATACCTTCACATTTATTGTGTGTTGTGACTGGATACCTGGCGGCTGAGTAGACTAGTGGCTAGATGGCTGAGTAGGTGGGTGGAAAGGGAGGAAAGGCTGGCCCCATCGATGCCTTGTGTTCCTGGCCCAGGAACTCCAAGCCACTTCCTGTCCAAATTCCCTGCTCCAAGAGTCCATATTCCCCCTTAATTGGGGCTTCTCAATAGGTTACCCCCTTTTTTTGCTCACAGGGTGAGAGGTGGGGGCTTACTTGCTTCTATGGCTGCTGGGTGGGCAGGCTCTTATTGGGGCCCTCAGACTGCTGGACCAAGCTCCTGCTTCCTCACTAGTCAGTCCCAACTAAGCCAGGCTCCTTCCTTTCTCTCCCTCCAGGCCTAGCATTGGTTGCAGGTTAAGTGGGGTGAGACTAGCTGAACCCACATGCTCTCTTTCACCTCTGGGGTGCCACTCCTTCACAGTTTGGTTTTCTTCTAGGAGTATCTCACCAAGGGATATATGGTAAGAAAAAGTTTCCTCAGAGTTTTGTGCCTGTTAACTGCATTTTTTTTACTAGTTATAGGTTAAAAAGCAACCAGCCTTTTGATTCTCTCTCTGCAAGCCTGTCATGTTTCCAGTGACTCTGACAATAATAAGTTTTGATAGTTTAAACAAATAACATTTGGTCACATCTATTGCTTAATATTTTTCTTAATGTTGTCTTGTCATGGAGCTAAATTCATCTGTTGACAAATGAAACCATCAGAGTAGGGACAGAAACTTCCTTTGTAACCTCTTTCATTTTACTGTCATTTTCTGGAAGCCTCATGATGAATATATATTGATGTTTGTCAGTGTGGATTTGTTTCCTTTTTTGGTTTTCACAGATGACTTGCTATTACCATTACAATGTATACAGGCTTTCCATTTTTAAATATTGTATGTTCTTAAATCTGTTGTATTAAAGTATATGATGACTCTCTTTCTCTATCTCTATATATATATACACACAACTCAACACTATTTGACATATATGCTGTAGCTAGCTAGATATTCAACTGTACTTTTTATGTAAATTAAGTATGTTTTTAATTAATGCAGCAAAAATAACAATAATTTGGCATTTGTATATTGTAGCACCTTCCATATGAGGAGTTAAAATGTGTTATAAACACTGTACATTTTCCTATAGACCACATATCTTAAAGAAGAACTGCTTTAGAAATGTTTTAGAGAATTTTAAAATTATTGAGTCCAACAATACATGGTTCAGATAGCAAGGAAGTTTACAGCTAATAACATTTTAGGAATCCCTACAAATGATCTAAAATAGCTTTTCTGTATATTAAAATGTGACAGTTTTAAGATCTGGAATCTTAGGAGTATCTTAGGGATAGAAGCAAAGTGTGTCCTTCTGGAAAGCTGAGTGTGTCCCCTTTCTAAAAATTCCATTTTTAACTCAGTAGTGTTATGGGGAAGTGCCAGATTTTACTCTCCTTATTCAGGTTGAGTAGTACCTTATTATGCCAACTGTTCCACATATTTCAACAGGAACAAGAGTGGCAAAACCCTGCCCCAGACCTTTCACTTGACCAGGCTTGAGCCTTTGTCAAATATAATTCTGGAGGAAAAGAGGAAACTGGCAGGTGTCTTTTGCATGTTTATTTAGTTTAAGTAACTGTTGGAACCCTACCTCTGAAGTTTGGAATATCAGAATGTGCTCTAGTGGAGACTGATCAGTAGGCAAGGTGCAGGCAAAGGAGACAAAGGTACTTGTAAAATGCAGCTGATGACATGTTTCAGTAACAGCCATCATAATGTGCCACATTTTAGTTTGTGAGAATATGATGTGGTTGTTTCTTCTGCATTAACATCAGTGAAAAGCCAGTGCTGGGAACTTAAGGAAAGCTGCTATGATCCCTAGAAACCAACCACTCACAGCATTACCACCCACCTTCATCCACTTTTTAATATCTGTCCTAAGATTAGATTTATGAACCATTTGTAGAAAGATTGATGGAGATGCAATGGTTTGTCATTCATTAGTCCCTTTGCCTGATTCATTGAATATAGACTCCGTCAGTAGAATTCAATAGGAATGCATTGTCTCAACTTGATCTCAAGCTTTTGGGACATTTGTTAAAACTTTTTCAATAGCATAAAGCTATCAGAAGTGGTTTCTCCTCTGTAGTGTAATTTTTTTGAAAAGGTCAGCATGACTCTACCTTCTGGGCAGAATATGTAAAATTCTACAACGATGTTAATCAAAGTATAAAATCAAAATGTACTTTGGCAGGATGACAGCATCCTTAACGATACCTTCTTACTGCAAGCTGAAAAATGCAGCTTTATGAAAAATAACAAGGACATTATCTTTCAAGTTCTCACTGTAAATCACCATGTTTCAAGTAATGTCCATCTTAGTGTGTTTGTTTTTAATATTTTGAAGACTATTTTTGGTACATATCAAATCATGGTGACTTTACCAGTTTGGGGGTGAAGTGTAGGGCATGAGGGACGATTGAGCCAGACCCTTAGCTTGTGTAAATCACCATCGATCCATTGACTTCAGTGGAGCTACGTCAGTTTACATCATATGAAAATCTGGTCCATTAATATTCTATAAGTTTTCTTTACTGTCTTACTGGATTCTATTTAAGAAGGAAATAAGTCCTCAGTTAGGGACAGATTCTGATGGCATTATTCACCCTGAGTAACAGCTTACTTAACAAGTAGTCCCATTTAACCACGAGAATGAATAAGGCTATCAGAATCTGGCCCTTGACCTTTTTCCTGCTCATACATGATGATGAATAACCCTTTTTCCCAAAGGAATTTTTTGGTAAATAAATTTAACATTTGAGATAAAAGGCAAGATTTTACTTCCTGATATTAACGCTACACTGATACACTCAACAAACAATATATTCTCCCAGTGTGCATATATATGTCCATGGGAAAGTTGAGAGAAACAGTAAATCTACGACCTTGAGCAAAGCTCACAAAGTCACCAGGAAGACTAAAGTTGACTTCACTAATGCATATATTACAGAGATGAGGATGAAATAATCGAATTTTGGATAGTGATATCGTAGGTTATCCAAATATTTTCATGTTGGGAGAATAAAAATAACTGACTTACATATATCACTGGTTAAGATAAGATAGGATTCTTTATAAGTGTATGTTATGTTAAAAAGTTAATATACCCAGAGCTTGCTAATAATATAAAAACACATATAATCTAGCTCTGAAAATATGCAGAATGTGCCTGATATCTATATTATTGTTATCATTTTTTATTTTATTAAAGTGACACAACATACTTCTGTTTAAAGGACAACTTTTCTAGGTCCTCTAAACTCTACATGCTAAGACAGATTCCTTTGCAATTGGGTATACCTCAAGAGAGTGAAGGTTATGGTTAGTGATCCAAATCTATGACCCTAGAGTTTACAGAGATACAACCCACAACAAAATAGCCATTTTACAGCAAGTTTCTCAATGGCGATTGTTTTTCACAGAACTAGCTATCAAACTGTTGATGCAATGCATCAAAATGGTCTCAATCTATAGCTTTTTACCCAAGGTAGTTCATGATATTCAGTAAGTTTATGTTTATTCCCAAATTTTGAATGGGATTTAAGAATACAGCTGCTCCCCGAGTTACGACCACCTCCACTTACGACGACCATCCACACTTACGACCAAAGCGGTCGTAAATGTGGATCCGAGTTACGAACGGCGATCTGCGCTTACGAACAGCGCGGTTGCCATGTAACTCTATGGGATCCGAGTTACAAACACTTTGAGTTACGGACCAAGTGTTATGCACCAATCTTTGGAATTGATGTGCCCTTATTGAATATTGGAAAGAAAGAGCTTGGGAGAGAAGGATTGGAACTCCACTTCATTCACAAGTTTAATTCTCATGCTAATTGTCTAAATTGCAATATCGGATGGCTCGCACATTGTCAACCAACCAGATAATGAAGGTGCCAATGGTTCTTGATGTCTGTGTAAAATCTGGTGTTAGTACTCTTTCCTAGTGCATACTAATGGTTCTTATCAGGCTCTTTTAACTATTTAGTCTTTAAGGTGCTAATAGACTATTGGTTATTTTAAAAGTTTTTCCTGTTACAGACTGGCTCGGCTATCCCTTTGAAACTTATCTACCCAATGTCTTCCCCCCCCTCCAATTTTTTTCCTTCTCCCCCCTTTCCCCCACCTTCTCTCCTTCCCTTATTTATTCTTGGTTCTGGACTTTTAATACTCTAGTCATCTGAAGAAGTGGGCTGTGCCCACGAAAGCTCATGATACCATCTACAGGCGGCCCCCGACTTGTGATGCGATTGGTTCCCGGGGAAGTGTTGCAAGTCAGGGGCCTCATAACTCGAACCCTCATTTACGATAGGTGCCGTGTGCCGTCGTAAATGTGGGGCTAAGGACGTAAGTCGGGGGAGAGGGGGTTTCGGCCCCTTCTGCACTTACAAAAATGGTTGTAAGTGAGGAGGATCGTAACTTGGGCGATCGGAAGTCGGGGGTTTCCTGTACATGTTTTGTTAATCTTTAAAGTGCTACTAAACTATTTGTTGTTTTTTAAGTTTTTCCTGTTACAGACTAACTCGACTACCCCTCTGAAACTCAGTTATTATGTAAGATAAACAGAACTCATGACCCATTTTCTTGTTCCTCATTAGTGACTATGTAACAGAAGCCTGCACTAGTAAGCATATAACTGAGCCTGTTTATTAAGAGAAGATTTTGGCATGGGTGAGAGCAGCAAAACCAATGACAGTTTTGCTGTTTTTATGAAGGCTGCGGCCATTGACCACCTTAAGATCTCTATTATTATTCTTCGCATTTTCAGAGTGTCTCGAGCTTGCAAGGTAAGATAATCATAGATGCATTGATGGTTAGTAGGGGGCATTAATGATCAGTGGTATCTGTGCAATTAATCAGAGAACAAAGTGTAAAATGTACTAGAACAAAGTTGGTTATTTTCTCAACTTGGATGTCACAGTTCAAAGTTTCAGAGGAGTAGCCAAGTTAGTCTGTAACAGGAAAAACTTAAAAAACAACAAATAGTCTGGTAGAACTTTAAAGACTAACAAAACTGACAAAGGAAGCACTTTAGTCATCATGAACAGAACAGATTATGAACAGGAGGCAACCAGATAACTCACCAATACTAGATTCTATAAGCCTCTCTCCTGTGATCCCACTAAAGAATACTAAAAAACCCTGAAACAACTGCTCATGAAGCTCCCTGATGCTGCTCAGGACCAAATTTACACTAACAACCTGCCCCCCCCATCCCCAACCAGGAGTTTTCTATTTGCTACCCAAGATGCACAAACCTGGAAATCCTGGACAACCCATCATCTCAAGCATTGGCACTCTTACAACAGGATTGTCTGGCTATATTGACTCCCTCTTCAGACCCTATGCTACCAGCACTCCTAGCTACCTCCGCAACACCAGTGACTTCCGGAGGAAACTACAAAACATTAGTAATCTACCTAAAAATACCATCCTGGCCACTATGAATGTAGAAGCCCTTTACACCAACATTCACATGAAGATGGATTACAAGCCATCAGAAACACCATCCCTGATGACAGCACCTCAAACCTGATAACAGAGCTCTGCAACTTTGTCCTCACCCACAACTACTTCCGTTTCCTCAGCTTTTGCTCCCTAACACCCTTACTTTACTTATGCTACATCAATGACATCTTCATCATACGGATCCACGGGAAAGAGACCCTTGAAGAATTTCACAAGGATTTCAACAACTTCCACTCCACCATCAACATCAGCCTGGATCAGTCCACATGAGAAATCCACTTCCTTCACACTACAATACAATTAAATGATGGGCAAATTTCCACCATCCTATACCAGAAACCTACTGACCGTTACACTTACCTTCATGCCTCTAGCTTCCATCCCAGACACATTTCTCAATCTATTGTATACAGCCAAGCCCTAAGATACAACTGGATTTACTCCAATCCCAGAGACAGAGACAAACACCTACAGGATCTACAGTGAAACCTTTGTTATCCGGCACTCTGTTAACCAGAAAACTTTGTTAACCAGCATTGCCCCCAGCCACAATACTGTAACATCTTCAGGCGCACAGGCCTGGCTTGGTTTACCATGATTGGCTTAACAATTTTTTATTTAAGAAGTACTAATCATCTTTAACTCAAAATAGAAATGTGAGACCAACTGCCTCACACTACAAAACTACCAATATTAAAAACTTAAGGTTTACTATTATTGTCCATTGGTTTTTCCTAGGTTGATGGGACTCTCAGATAACCGGAATTTTTAGATAACTGGAACGCCCTAATCCCCGAGCATGCCGGATAACAACAAGTTTTACTGTATCTAAAGGATTCCTAAAACTGAAATACCTACCTGGAGAAGTGAAAAAACAGATTGACAGAGTCAAAAAAGTACCCAGACATGAACTACTTCAAGACAGACCCAAAATAGAAAACCACAGAATTCCACTTGTCATTACCTCCAGTCTACAACTTAAACCCCTCCAACGCATTATCCACAATCTACAACCTATTTTGGCAGATGACCCCTCACTCTCAGAGGCCTTGGGGGGGGAAAAGCCTATTCTCACTTACAGACAACCCCCTAACCTGAAACAAATCCTTTCTGGTAACCACGCTAGACAGCTACATTATAAGCATCGAGGAACCAACCCCTGCAATCAGTCCCGGTGCCAACCTTTCCCACACATCTATACAAGTGATTTCATCACTGGTCCCAACCACATCAGCGATCAAATCAGACGCTCATTTGCACATCCAGTAATGAGATCTATGCCATCAAATGCCAGCAATGTCCCACTGCAATATAAACTGGACAGTCACTATGGGAAAGAATTAATGGACACAAATCAGATATCCGAAAAGGCAACACACAAACACCTGTTGGGGAACACTTTAACCTCCCTGCATACTTATTAAGGGATCTCCAAGTTGCTGTTTTGTTTCAGACCAATTCCACAAGCCAAATACACAGAGAAGGACTGGAACTCCACTTCATTTTCAAGTTTAACTCTCATGCAAATGGCCTAAATTGTAATACTGGATGGCTCACACATTATCAACCAGACAAACAATGAAGGTGCCAATGGTTCTTGATGTCTGTGTAGAATCTGGTGTTAGTACTCTTCCTTTCCTAATGCAAACTAATGGTTCTTATCAGCCTCTTTTAACTATTTAGTCTTTAAGGGTATGTCTACACAGCAAAGTTATTTCAAAATAACAGCCGTTATTCCCTCCTCTCCCTCCCCCCTCCCTGGAGCCCTTAAATGGGTTGACTCTGGCCACAGTGCCTGTGCCAGCTCCAAGCCTGCCAGCCCAGAGCCAGCAGTCACTGCCCCTGACCCAGTGGCCCCAAAACATGAGCCAGCAAGCCACTGGTAGCCAGCCCTCCACCGCTTCCCAGGAGCAGTCTGCCAGCTCCCAGGAGCCTGCCAGAGCCCAGAGAAGGCAGGCGCCTTCCTGGTCCAGGGTGGAGATCATGGACCTTATTCAGGTTTGGGGGGGATGCCCCCAACATCCATGATCTCCGCACTAGATGGAGGAACGCAGCTGTCTATGGCAGGATAGCTGCCAGCCTGGCTACAAAGGCCACATGCGAACCCAGGAGCAGGTATGCATGACAATCAAGTTGGTCTGGCGAGATCCCCAACCCTGATCCCTGAGCTTCCCCTTCCCCTTCTTCCCCTTGCTTCCCCCTTCCAGCTCCCTCCTCCCAGGTTTCCCTCTCCCACCCTCTCTTCTTCCCTCTCCCGCCTCCTTTCCCCAGTCTCACCAGAGTTTCATCCCCCCCCCAGTTTTGTTAAATAAAGAGAGTTTGTGTTCATGAAAATACATGTATTTTATTTGACATCAGGAAGGGAGGTTAGGGAGGGGTAAGTGGAAGGACATGAGGGAGGGATGAGGCACAAGCCCCCAGTGGGGCAGACCAGGGAGGCTCTTAGTGCTTCTCAGGGTGGAAGCTCTCTGGCAGGGCCTCCTGGATACTGACAGCCAGGCTCGCAGCAACGCGTCCATGAGAAGCACTAGAGTGCCCAGGGGCAGCTCTGGCTCCAAGTTGCAGAGTGCTGTGGTGTCCCGAGTGAGGGCAACCAGAGCACGCCGAGACAAAATGCTTTGCTGTCCCTCATTGAGGTAGGCAAGCAAGCAGGGAAAGCTGAGAACTGGCTGTCCGGGAGGGTCCCTTTAAGCACAGGCCTCAGATAGCCTCAGGCAGCAGCCATACAAAGTAACTCCTGACTTGATGCCCTGCCGGACCTGGTTCCGGCCGGCCTTAAATGCGATTCAGCGTCCACTCAGTGTGGACGTACTATTTCGAAATAGCAAAATGCTATTTTGAAATGCATTTTGTGTATAGACACATTATTTCAAAATAACTTATTTCGAATTAACTTATTTCGAAATAACTCTGTAGTGTAGACATACCCTAAGGTGCTAATAGACTATTAGTTGTTTTTTACTTTTTCCTGTTACAGACTGGCTTGGCTAACTCTTTGAAACTTATCTACCCTATGTCCTCTTCTCTTCCCCCCCGGCCCCGCCCATTGTTTCCTTCCCCACACCTCCCTCCTTCCCTTATTTATTTTTGGTTCTGAACTTCCAACACTCTGGTCATCTGAAGAAGTGGGCTGTGCCCACGGAAGCTCATGATACCATCTACATGTTTTGTTAGTCTTTAAAGTGCAACTAGAGTATTTGTTTTTTTCTAAAGTTTTTACAGTTCAAAGTGTGCACATCCAATTAGCCAGTCAAGGGTTGCTCACCCAACCAGCATTTGCTTGGCCTGAGAGCACAGATTTGATTGGAGTATATGATAATGGTCATTCCAATCAAATATTTCCAGACCAAGGCCAGGGCTTCTCATTGACAAGGCAGAACTGCTTTTTACCTTCAGAAAGCACCTTTGAACCGTATGCAACTGGTTTGAATGAAAACCCACAATGTTGAAACAGTATTGTACTAATAGAGGTAGATGTAGCAGCCAGCTAGATGTCGAAAGATTGGGTTCACGTGGGGATAGGCAAGCACTGGGCTTCTTGAAAAGCCTGCTTCAGTTGGAGAACTGCATCACTTTCTTCTGGACCCCAAGTCCAGGATTGATACTTGCTTAGCAGCTTGTACAAAGGTCTGGCTTTTTCGCTGTGCTCTTCAATAATGTCCCGGGAGAAGCTGACCAGACCTATGAAAGATGCTAGGATGCTGCTAGCTGTGGGCAAAGGGAGCTTGGAAATTAATTTTACCCTAGTCACATCTAACGTTTGCCGTTTGGTTGTAGTCGCACGTCTAGGTATATGATGTGCTGGGGTGTGCTGAGCCTTGATGGGACTTATCAGAAATCCAGTTTGCTTCAAGGTATTTAAGATCTCGTCCAATGCTGCCGGGTTGTCCTTTCAGGTTCTTGTGGCAATTAGGATGTTGTCTACATACCTTAGGATGCTACTAGCATATGCAGAGTGTTTGCACAGTGCAGCTTCCAGATAATGATGATATAAGCTGGTTGCATTATGGAATCCCTGTGAGACATGGGTGAAAGTGCTGGTCTTCAAATGTAAAATCAAAATTTTAATACGAGGAGGGGTGAAAAGGAATAGAAAAGAAAGCATTTGAAATAGGTAACACTGACCAGCCTGCTCTTGTAGTGATCAACAATGTCACTTCTGAGAATTTTGCCACAACCGGGGCAATTATTGATGTTACTGAATTAAGTGCCCTTTAATCCATGGTAAGCTTCCATGAAATGTTGTCAGCTTTCATAACTGGCCATATAGGTGAACCATAGGAACCAGCATACCCTGTTGCAGGAGAGCATCTATGGCAGGTCAGATTCCTTCTTTGGCCTTTTGAGGATACCTGTACGACTGCCTCTGAAGGTGTGGATCATGTACCTCCACTTTGATGGATGCCTAAATCTTGCCACAGCTTAGCTTGGTGGAAACAAATACAGATACATGTTTGTTAGTTGATTGCAGTGATCTCTTCCTCCCACTTCAGCAGAACCAGCCTCTGAGGTGCTTTAATGGTGCTAATCCTGTGAACTGCTGGGATGATGACTCCTGCATCAACATCACAACTTTGCCACAACATTAGATTTGGCAGGTCCACCATCATTTTAAATTATTTTAACAGACCAATTCTAAGACTCACAATGCCTTGTTTTGTAGGCCCAGGGAAGCTTGGATTGTTAATTGTCCAATAGAACACAAAATGTGTTAAATAAAAGGTGTTATACTGTTTTTGCTATTATGCGATTATATGGTTTGAACCTCCTTAATGGGTAGAGATCTAGCAGCTGGACTAGCTTTCATGCAGATGAAGCTGGCAGATACCGCTGTATTTACCAAAGCCTTTGGTTCGAACTTCCCTTTGTAAGTCATATTTACAATAGTCTGCCCCACTGATCATTGTGAATAGGGGCAAGAAACTCTTGAGGCTGAGAGGCCCAGCCACCTCAGTAGGTATTGCACAATAAAGTAGATTGTTCTGCCCTGCAATTAAGTCATTTTCAGGCTAACACCTGTTCTGCTGTCTCATGTTTAACAAGTCTCTAAATATGCCCTTTAGTGAGAGTTGCCTGACATCATCCCACAACTCATGTTTAGAAAGTCTTTTCAGAAATATGTGTCTCATTATTTTAATTTCCTCAGAACAACCACTGAATATATAATTATCTTGATTGAAGTTGTGTGATGCCTTTTCGTTAGACTCTTTGTGTTTGGGTTTGATATTGGCATTGAATACAGAGATCTTTTTCTTAGCCAATGCCCCCGGGTTTTCAAGTTGCTCTAGTTCAAAAACTTCATGGGCTCTGGCTTCTAGAATTGACAATCGTATTGTGTGGATCAACAGGTCCCATACCCAATTTTATGCCAGGGGAAAGGCGTTGCACTAAGATAATAGAAGTCCAGGTACTGTCTGAGTTGCTGTTTCTCTGAAAACACCTTACCCATATTATATTTTCTTTATGAAAATATTCTTAGTATACATAGATACAATTTAGACTGACTGGTTTGTATATTGGTTAACATATTATAAGGCAATGCATTAAAGTTTTCAGAAGACATGCATTCTTGAATTACTGCAACAACATCCTCCTATGATGCTGACATACCTCCTTCACAGCAATCAGGATTGCATGTACTGTCCCTTTTGAGGACTGTTGCTATACCCTCTTAATTTACTGCTGGCAAGTTAAGTGGTTTGTAGGCCCTACCTGTTGGATTTGGGTCTCCCTTAGGAGTTGCCTCACTGCTGCCTGAGTTTCCTTCAGTTGCTTTTCCTTTTTGTTTGCAGCCATTTCAGCAGTTGACACCCTAGGGTGTGTCTAGACTACATGGCTCCGTCGACGGAGCCATGTAAAGTAGTTTACTCAACATAGTCAGTGAAGCGAGGATTTAAATAATCCCCGCTTCATTAAAATAAAAATGGCTGCCACGCTGTGCCGACAGTCAGCTGATACGGCACAGCACGGCAGTTTAGACGTGGTGCAGTCAACAAGGGAAGCCTTTGTCGACCGCTCCTGTAAGCCTCGAGTTTACAGGAGTGGTCGACAAAGACTTCCCTTGTCGACCACAGCGCGTCTAGACTGCCGCGCTGTGCCGGATCAGCTGATTGTCGGCACAGCGCGGCAGCCATTTTTATTTTAATGAAGTGGGGATTATTTAAATCCCCGTTTCATTGACTATGTCGAGTAAACTACTTTATATGGCTCCGTCGACGGAGCCATGTAGTCTAGACACACCCCTAGAGCAGTGTTTCCCAAATAGTGCTCCGCAGAGAGCTGGTCTTAGGGGTGGGCGAGCTGGGCGGTCGCCTGGGGCTGCCATTTTCAAGGTGCTGCCTGCCGCCATGGTCTTAGGGGTGGGCCGGGTTTGTTTTTTGGTTTTTTGCTTTACAGTCGTCCCCCCCTTTTTTTTTTGGTCGACTAGTTTGCCCTGGCGTTTTTTTTAAAAGGGTTCCGTGGCCAAATAAAATTGGGAAACACTGCCCTAGAGTTCAGGTCCCTCTGCTGCTTCTGCTCTAGCAGAGATACATATAGGTCAAGGCTGATAACCACAGTAGCAGTTGCCTGCAACACCCTGCCTTTGGAGATCATTCACCATTTGCTGTTTCTCACTTTCATAGACTCACAGGTCGTGCCCACACTTGACCTGTACAATCCCGGGGGGAATCCCCTTGATTGTGACAGCCCTTCTCAGGGGTCCACTCTCTCTCTGTGATTAAGCCCTTTCACCTCCTGGGACTGCCTTCACCTCACCTGTCTCTCACCATGGACCCCTCAGGGAGTCCACTTGCTCTGGACCTCTGGGGCCTCCACTCCTAGGAGGAATAATGCAACCCTGTGCTCTAGATTGGAGCGAATCTCAGCCAGTGCAAAACAGGAGTGTTTATTGAGCATATTAACACAGTGTAGGAACTCTTGTGGCCCATAGGCCTGGCCACCCTCAGCATAGCACATCCCCAGCATCCAAGTGGGCTCTGACCAGTCCAGAAGCCCTTTCTTTCCAGTCAGGCCTCTGATATCCCTCCCCAGCAGCACCTCCCCTGTCGTTTGCCTTCTGTCCAGGTAAACAGGATCACCTGGGCCCCTCTCTTCTTTGCCTTTCTCTCATGGGTCCTTCATTTCCCTTTGGCTGAAACCAGCTGGTCAGATCACCGGGGTTCTTTCTCCCCAGCCCATTGTCCTCCCACTGGCCAGAACCAGCTGTGTCATCCAAGTTGGGTCTCCCAGTCACCAGTTGCTGGTGTCTCCATTATTTAGGCCACAGGCAGGGATCCCGAGTTCTATACTGGTCCCCGTAACAACAAACTCCTTTTTCCCTCACCTCATTAAACCAGTAACCCCCTACGGTAACAGAGTTTCACCCCCTGTGCATGCAACTCCTTGGAAAACCCAGCAATTTCTCCACTTCATCACATTCACCAAGGACTTTTTCAACATTGTCTTTATTTATGGGAGGGGGAAACATGTTTTGGGTCAGGGGCCACTGACCCACAGAAAAATTAGTCAGGAAGTGAGATTCCAACCCCCCCCCAAAAAAACCCTCAAGCCTCACTGATGTGGCCCCAACTGAGACACCTCTCTCCCCTGGCACTCCAGCCCCATAGGGGGGAGGGTAGGTAGGACTGAGGTTCAAGGCCTCAGGCCAGATTAACTCTTCTGGCGTTCCAGGGTTAGTGGATTTTGTGGGCCCCTCTACGCTCTGAGGAGGGGCCAAAATGAGGGATCCAGTGTGTGGAACAGGGCTGCCAGTGAGTGGGATAGGGATGGGGGTGCAGAATCTGGGTGGGAAGTAGGGTACAGGAGCAAGCTAAGGGTAGGTGTCTGGACAGGAGGGAGGGGACAGGAGCAGGGTGCTGGTGGGGGTCTGGCCAGGGGTGAGGGAGCATGGTGATGGTGGGAGTCAGGCCAGGGGGGACAGGGCAGGGTGCTGGTGGGGGTCTGGCCACAGGCAGCTGGTCGGGACAGCTGCCCCTCTTTGCTCCACCTCAGCTGGAGCACAGCACAACCCAGATGGAGCAAAGAGGGGCAGCTGCCTGACCAGCTGGAGTGCAGCGCAGCCTAGGTGGGCTGAATGCCACAGCCAGCTGGTCGGGAGGCTGCCCCTCTTTCCTCCAGCCCAGCTGGAGTGCAGCGCAGCTGGGCTAGAGCAAAGAGGAGCAGCCACCCAACCAGCTGGACGTGGCATTCAGCCGGTTGAGGTTGCACCATGCACCACGTAGGCTGGAGTAAAGAAGGATGACTGCCCGACCAGCTGGAGTGCGGCGCAGCCTCAGCAGGCTGAACACCCCTCTTTGATCCAGCCCAGCTGGCCGGGGCGTTCAACTCTCCGACACTGCCCCAGCAGATCCCACTAATGGGAACTAAAGATCGACCTATGGAGACTCCACAATCTACCAGTTGGTGACCTCGGGTTTGTGCTGTAAGGCAAGCACCACCCACAGCACCACCCACAGCACCTATGCCAAATGCCTGCAGCAATCCACCTCTTCTGAGGTATCCAGATTTTGTACAGATGTGCTTGTCCTTGCAGCAAGAAGTAACATCAGTTAGACTGCTTCATTGCTTGCTCACTCACTGGCTATGTCTATACTGGCATGATTTTGCGCAAGAACACTTTTGCGGAAGAGTTCTTGTGCAAAAACTCTTCCAGAAGAGAGCGTCTACACTGGCATGTGCCTTTGCGCAAGAGATGTGCTTTTGCGCAAGAGCATCCATGCCAGTGTAGACGCTCTCTTGCGCAAGAAAGCTCTGATGGCCATTTTAACCATAGGGCTTTCTTGCGCAAGAAATTCATGTTGCCTGTCTACACTGGCCTCTTGCGCAAGAACAGTTGCACAAGAGGGCTTATTCCTGAGCGGGAGCATCATAGTTCTTGCACAAGAAGCACTGATTTCATACATTAGAATGTCAGTGTTCTTGAGCAAGAACTCCCTGCCAGCGTAGACAGGCAGCAAGTTTTTGCGCAAAAGTAGTGCGCCAATGTAGACACAACCTCATTGTGTAGCCTAGAAAAATGCTGTGAACACTGATGTTTTAAGGACATATAGTTAACACTTGTGTCAGATAATTAAACTACAGCATCCCAGTATCCATGGTGGTAGGAAGGGGGAAGTTTCACCTGAGATTATTGGTCACAATGACCAAAGTCCCATTATTTTCTGTGACAAGACCTAGTACATTGTCCATTTAAAAGGAGTTAGTTCAGTAACCAAATGGAATAAAAGACCAACATGTACTAGGGATGTGTGAAGTTTATACGCAGATGAAGAACCTAAAATGCATTAGGCCTTAAATAAAGAGCCTCAGGAAGGTTCATTGGTTAGTAACAGCTTAAATTATTTTAAAAGTCGGTGCACAAAATATGATGATGGACTTAATTGCACATTTGAACAGTCCTTTACTTTTAGAAGGGGCTAGTTGCACAAATATATGCAAATGCTAACTGTTCAAAGCAAAGCCTAGTGTTTTTAAAATAATCCTCTAATCACTTTTAATTTATTTTTACTTATGTCATAAGCAACTTATCAGTAATAGATACCTCATACTTGACCACGAAAGCAGAGGATAAATATAGGAACTACATTTGCAATTACACAAAACTATAGAGATTAAGACCCCATCCTCTATATTATCATTTTTCTGATCTCCAGATTTTAACATTAGTGATGCAACAGGAACACTACAGTTAAGATTGGATATAACTTCTGTTTAAAGAACAACCTTTCTAAGCCCTCTAAAATACTTAGATTTCTTTGAAATTGAGTGTGCTTCAGAAAGGTTCCAGCAAAGGTTAATGATTCAAATCTGAAGTCATTTGAGCTAGGGCTTGCAAAATTGTAAGTCTGGGAAGCGGAATAGTGATTTTCCAAAAAAAGTTTCAAAGTGGGTTTGTTCTTGTGCAGAGCTAGAGATCAAGATAAGATGTAATACCTCTTACACTGGTCTCAATCTGAATTTTATGTAAGGAAGTGCATGGCACTAGCTAACTCTTTGGGGGACCCAAATTGATAATGGTATTTAGGAAATTCAGGAAAACTGTTTGCTGCCTTGTACTGTTAGACTGAGAAGTGCTAATGATTGGAATAATCACAACCTTCATGGAGAGTGATGACTGTGAACTCATTTTTGGATGTGATAATTCTGTTTCAGTTACTCATGAATCTTCATCTAAGACAAAAGGAGTTTTTTGAACCGAAAGACTGGAGGGTGCTACAATTTGTGACTCATGAGTGGCAATTTTATCAATTGGAGGGAGATTATCAAAGTAATTGGGGAGGGGAGAATGAGACGTAAATGCTTCAGGGGAAGGGAGGGATATTAGGAGGTGGAAGAGTGGGAAACTAGATTGATGGATGACATTTTGAGGATCACCGAGTTCAATCACGGGTTCTGTCACCACCTTCCCTGTAACCCTGGGGTGCTTTTGTCTTGTGTAGCTTTGGTTCAGAGCCCTGGCACCATTAGCTAGCTCAGTGGTGTGCAGCCTTTTTTGAACTGTGACCCCTACGGCTGGGCTCGGCAGTTGGCTGCCATGCAGCACGGTGCTTAGATCTGTATGGCTGGGGGCTGGGCCTGGCAGTTGGCTGCTGTGTGGCACTTAGATCCGGGTGGCGGGGGCTTGCATCTGAGGGGTCTGGGTACAGTAGTGAAAGAGGAACACAGTGAATGATTCAGAGGCATGGCTGGGGAGATGTGGGTCCCATCTGGTGTAGAGAAGGTGGAGCAGGACTGGTTGACTTAGTATGCAAAATGAGGAGATATATATGTACAGCTACCTAAATGACTACTAACTCCTACCAAAAACATAGCTATCTTCTTCTGTTCAAAAAACTAGGAAATTCAATGGCAAAAAATGACAATACAGTTAAGGTTGCTTGGTGGTATGTTGGCTCAACTTCTTCCTCCCACATTTATTGTAAGTATACCTAAAACACTGGCTGCACTGGGAGTATATCCAAATAATTCCCACTGACTACTGCCAACTTCAGGGGAACAGAGGGAAGGCGGTATGGACAACTTTTTATTTTCCCCTTTAGTATTGCATAGAATCCTATGAGGGAGAGTAAATAAATGTGAAGGGAGATGAAGAGCTTGTACATTTAAGTAATTGTGTAACTGATATGTGTGCTAAAAGAGCATATTGAGGCATTGCTGAAAGAGGGCAGAGTTAAGGTTACACATGTAAACTTAACTGGATTTCCTGGTTTTCAAAAGTTTGATTTTTGCCAATTGATTGTTCTGCCAGGGGATAACATGCCACCAAGCAACCTTAATTTTGTATTAACAAACTCTTTTGCCATTTAGTTTAAATACATTCATTCCTAAATTGTCATTTTAGACTTTAAACAGACTTCATAGAAATAGATTTTGGCCCACAGAACATATTTAGCCTACTTACATTTTGATATCATGAGAAGGATTTGACAGAAGATATTACTTTTATTCAAATTGAAGTATATGTCTGTA
Organism: Rafetus swinhoei; assembly: GCA_019425775.1. Lineage (NCBI taxonomy): Eukaryota > Metazoa > Chordata > Testudines > Trionychidae > Rafetus > Rafetus swinhoei. Next base: position 233,338,728 of record CM033437.1, read on the forward strand.
TTGGGGTAGGGGAAGTTTAGTCAGTTTTCAAATTTGAGTTCACTGTAGGGGAAGGGTTTTTAAATGATTCCTAGTGGTCAAAAACAATTAGAAGAAGTAATCTGTAGTAACGTGCTTTCTTCTAAAGGCAGTTGTGGCCCTGTAGATTCATTCTACTGAACTGCATGTTTGTGACCATCAGTCTCTCAACAAAGTAAGTTCAGATAGAATAAGTTTCCATTACTATCAAATGGAGCTGTGTATATAGTTAGAGTGATCTTTATATAAAATTTATATAAATAAAAAAAGTAATTTGAAGTCTAGACATTCCTGTCAGTGATTATTTACAAGCAATATTAATGTAGAGGACAGGCTGCTTGGTACTCTGAGAAATAGGGAATGTTAGCAAAAGAGCGGCCTGTGAACAATAGTTTTGTATATTCCTGCAGAGAGACTCCTGGATTTTTATTTGTTTATTGATCATCATTCCACTGTGACTTTTTTTCTGAACTATGATTTATTTACTCATTTAGGCCTCAATTCAGTAACGCACTTGAGAATGATAAAGCAGAGGTTCTCACACGTCATTGCACCCTGACCCCTTTCTGAGAACAAAAATTTCTACACAACCCCAGGAGGGGGGCTTGAAGCCTGAACCTGCTTGAACCCCATGGTCCAGGATGGTGGGGTGCTGCCTGAGCCCCACTGCCCCATGCTGTAGGGCTCTAAACTGAAGCCCAAGGGCTTCCTCCTCAGGCAAAGGGCCTGTAATCTGAGCCCTGCCACTCAGGTTTAAAGCCCTCAGGCTTTGTCTCTGGATGGCGGGAGTAGATTTTCAGCTTTGGTCCCAGCCCCCAGCAAGTCTAAGCCAGCCATTTTGGGGGTCCCACCTCAAGTTTGAGAAATACTGTGGTAAAGCACTTTACAAAAAGGAGATCAGTATAATTTTTATGCTTAATTTAAGCACATACTTAAGCCTCTTGCATAAACTCGTCCTTAAATTCTTTGAAGTCAGTGATATTTAAGGGTATGGTTGAGCATGTGCATATGTGTTGATGTTTTTAATGAAAACAATCTTACATATATGCTGAAGTATTTTCCTCAGTGGAGGCCTAATTTATTTTGCCTAGGACAGTTTGCTTGTTGAAAAAGAAGATAAAAGAGAAACCAAATTTCTCATATTTCTACACAGAGTAACTTTTAATACACAGAAAACTGAACTTTAACTTTTCATTTTCCCATCTTTTTTCTGTCCATGAATCAGCACACTGAAATTTAAGCATCTGCTTAAATCTCCTTGACTTCATTAGGATTTACACCCATGCTTAAAGTTCAGCTCCCTCCCCACAATTGGGATCTTAAACTGTAATTCAGCTCTGAAAATGTCTCTGGACAAATGGTACAATGGGGGTTCATGTTTCTTAGCTCTCAGACCATGTCTACCCTACACAGAAGATCAACGCTGTTACAGTCGACCTTCTGAGGTTTGAATTAGTGGGTCTAGTGAAGATCCGCTAATTTGAATAGGGGGTGTTAGATATTAGATAATGGAATAGTTATGGAACTGCATGAAATCTTTGCGGTTATATGACTATTTGTTAGTGAGCTCCTGGCCCCCCTCCTTGGGAGCCCCCTGCACCCTGCACTGCTGACTCTGTATCAGTGCAGGGTGGCAGTAGCCCCTGTCTGTTGGGGGGAGGGGTGTCCGAGCTCCCCACGGACAGAGGCTCCTCCCCCAGGATGCAGGAAGCAGCCTCTGCCTGTGGTGGGCCCAGGCTTGCCATGGACAGAGACTGTACTGTCCACAGGGAGCTCGGACCCCTGTGGCTAGGGGCTGCCGCAAAGCAGCAGGATACGGAGCAGCCTAGGCTTATCAGTTAATCGTATAGTTGACTACACATTGACAGCCCTAAATTCGAACTGAGGGGGGCACCACCATCGGCGCCAGTAGTCCTGCTCCTCACAAGGAGTAAGGGAAGTCGATTTGCTCCCATTGACCTCCCGCTGTGTGGACAGCCCGAAAACACAGTTTAAGATACTTCGACTCCAGCTACGTAATTAACGTAGCTGGAGTTGCATATCTTAAGTAGACTTTACCCTTTAGAGTAGATCAGACCTTAGTGACTTAACATGCTCTATTGACAAAGTTAGGAATTTTTCTCCTCCTTCCTACCAGCATTACAAACTCCCCCCTTGGGAAATGGAAAGTCAGACTCTGTTTTTCTGTGGCGCTCACATCCTCGCCAGTAACCCTGACCAAGTGAGGAGTCTTTTTTTTAACTTAACTACTTCCTGTAATAATAAAAAAAAGTAATACTTTGTCAGGCTCTGCCAACAATTAGTTCTTTTGTCTGTGACACCAAACTGCAGACTATGTAGATCATAATATGTTTTTCCTTGTTCTTGCATGCTTGTATAAGCAGTGAAATAGTTAACAAGGTTCACATTTGAACAGCAATCAGTAGGGGTCAACTTTAACAGCCTTGGCAATAAATGAGGGCAGTTCACACTTCTCTCAAGGCTGTGCTTTCAGTCTTTCTGCAGACTTAGGCACCTCTTTCAGCGGGGTCTTTTCACAGTCATAAAGATTAGAGCTTTACTGTTATAATCATAAAATGAAAACTGAGATTTTGTAGCACAGGCTGGCACTAAACATGCAAAAGTAACAGAATCCTATGCAGTCTACCTTTGTAACTTTGATGTCAAGTACAGAGAAGATGCAATTATGGAAACTTATGAGAGAGGCGTTTTTGCTGTGATGCATGACCCAGAAAGTAGTTCAGATTGCTCACTCTGATCTGTCTGGTTTTGCAGAGCTCTGTGTGTGTGTGTGCAAGCTCACACATACACATATTTAAAATACTAAAATGTTATTGTTGTCAAATAGGTACAGGGAACAGATAGGTGGACTGAGAACAGTGCAGGGTTGTTTTTTTTATTAGAATTGTGTTTCCAATTATTAGAAAGTGATGAATTCACAGGGATGAGGAGGGTGAAGTTCACAGTTAGGTTTTGATTTCCTCTTTGTGACGTTTACAACCTTAATAGTCAGATGTAATCAATCCTCCCATTCCCTTGATGCGGAGCATCAAACCTGATGAGCATTGTTTGACCTAACTGGAGTCTGCTGCTTATGTTTATGAATGTTACAGAAAATGATTCTCTCCAAAATATAAAATTCTCATTCTTCCCTATGAATATGAAGTAGAGTGTCAATGGGCCAAATCCTGTGCTCCTTACTCAGCCAAAACTCCCACTGGGAGTGAGAATTTAGTAAGGACTGCAAAATTTGGTTCTGAAGAATGTAATTAATCCTTGTGCAGGAGATCCATGAAAGACTTCTATTCCATTTAAGCTCAGCGGTTGAGAGCTGAATTGGTAAGTCTATGCTGGGTGAATTCAGAGGGTTGAATTTCACCCAATCAGCCTAAAAAGCTGGAAAAATCTCTCTGTTATTGATGGAGCCCTTAAAACCTAGGTTTGCCAGATGGTTTCAACAAAAATACCGGACACACTTGACATTACATCACAATCTACATTACATCTTACTTAGAAAATACCGGACATTTATATTCTGTCATTTATGTTTTCTCAATTTGTTTCCTGAACAGAAAGCTCAAATATTGGACTGTCCGGTTCAAAACCAAACACCTGGCAACCCTATCAATACCCCTTCTGTTTTTCTTCTTGTCATGACTTTCTCCATACTGCCTCTGTTTGTGGAAACCTCTGTCAATCCCATCATGCCATCCTCTTTCTCAATAAATCCCTTCCATTTTACCTAGAATAAGCAGAAGCAGTAGTAACTTCATACTAACTCCTTACACTGCCCTGCAGCACAGACTATCCAGGGTGGGAAGGGTGGTGGTGAATAGCTGTGCACACCGAAGTGCTGCGTCATAACTTCCCTGTGAGGAAGGTGTGGGTGTGAGCTAAAAGGTTCTTAGTACACAGGAAAGTAAGTCTATTTGAAGAGGATTACATGAATGTAAAGTAGGAACCTCTTTGGCCTGGTCTACACTAGGAATTTAGGTCAAATTTAGCCGCATAAGGTTGATTTTCTAAACAATGAGTCCACACTACCAAGCCTGTTCCATCAACTTTAAGGGCTTATCGGGTAGTTGAGTCGACTACTTGCTTCCCCCCCTCCCTCCCCCCTGCTGTGTCTGTATCAGGGAAGGAAGCAAAAGCAGGTGCTGGGGGGGAGCCGGCTTAAAAGCTGGTTCCCCCAAACACTGTCTCCGTGGTGCCACCTGCCCTCCCCTGCACCGTGAACAGTTTCTGGGACCCCCCCCCACAGACAGGGGCTGTTGCTGTGAATCAGCCCCTGTCCATGGTGGCCTGGGCAGTCCACAGGTAGAGGCTTCTTTGGCAGCAGCCCACTGGGTCCCCCTGCAGACAGAGGCTGCTGGACCCAGCTCATGCCGAGTCCAGAAGCTACCCCCACTGTGGCTCTGCAGTCTAAATGTAGTAGGAGCTGGACTCTTACTGCATTTAAACTGCAGCACTGCAACAGGGGTAGCTCCCAAACCCCACACAAGCCAGGACTTAGCCGGGCTTGCTTAGTCCAAGCTCATGTCAGGTCCAGGACCTACCCCTCCTGCACTTCTGCAGTTTAAATGTACAAGTTGAACTTCTCCCAACCGGGACTCCTGCCGGACCACGGATGTTGCCAGACCAGAGAGACCAGGTGGAGAGCCAGAGGCAGGAGCCCGGCATGTGCAGCAACCCAGCCAGACTGTCTGCAGGGAGGCCAGTGGCTGGGAGCCCTGCTGTGGGAGTCTGGCTGAGCCAGTGGCAGGGCGGCCAGAATGTCAGCAGGCTTCGGCCAGACAGTAGTCTGCTGTGGTGGGGCTAGGAGCCCCAGCAGCTGGACTGCGGGACTGCTGCAGCAGGGCTGGGGGAGCCAGGAGCCCTGGCAGTGGGGCCGGTGCTGTCCTGGTCAGGCTGGCAGGGTCAGGAGCCCTGGCGGCTGAGCAGCAGTCTGCCATGGAAAGAGGGAGGGGGGCAGGAATCCCAGCAGCAGGCCTGAGGCTACGTCTACACTGCGAGTTTTTTGTGGAAGAGGAAATGCAAATGGAACACTCATTTGCATATCTTCTTCTGATCCTTTTTACAGAAGAGGTTTTTGTGATAAAAAGCCCAGTGTACACTGGGCCTTTTATTGCAAAAAGTCTTCCGCAAAAAGGATCAGAAGAAGATATGCAAATGAGAGTGCGAGATATGCAAATGAGTGCTCCATTTGCATTTCCTTTTCCGCAAAACACCCGCAGTGTAGACATAGCCTGAGGACTGGCTGGGCTGGTGCTGCCACGATAGGGCTGGTGGAGCCGGGAATGGCAGCAATGGGGCAGTGGTTTGCCTCAGTGAAGTTGAAAGCTGCAGAGGCAGGACCATGGGCTGCTGTGGCAGGGCAGCAGGGCTGCTTGTACATGGGGAGCCAGCCAGGAGGCCAGACCAGGAGCGGAAACGGAAATTACCTCCCCTGGTTCAGCAAAATCCCTCCTTCGGGACCATGGAGGAGATCCTTTGGGAGGTCCAACCTGTAGTAGGAGCTAGGCTGCCTGCGTGCCCAGCTCTTACTACATGTAAACTACAGAGCCGCAGCAGGGACAGCTCCTCGACCCGGTGCGAGCCGGGACTGAGTAAGCCTTCCCTTATCGGCTAATCATGTAATTGATAAAAATTGTATCGACTACAAGATTAGTGAATTGCCTGCCTCTTAACATCTTTAGTAGACATGCTCCCTGCTTTAACTGTCTTGTTGATTATGAACTCTCTGGTGTGTGGGCACTCTCAGTATATGTGTTTCTTTGCCACTTAATATATCCATCAGGCTGCTACTATAGTGCATGATGAATGGATGAATCCATTTAAATGAAATGGACTCCTGAAAACTGAATCAAGACATAGAGGGTGTTAACCCACATCACTCAAAACTATTAACCAAAGCAGCTAAGTTGTTCCCAGCTTTGAGGTGTTTAAAAAAAAGTAGATGCACAAATTATTTAGGCTGCAAAGATCAGTTCTGGCTTGCTTCAGATTTTGCATGAAGATTGAGGTCTGTTCCCACGAAAGAGGTACCTGATCCAAACATCATTTAAGCTTCGTGGAAGTTCAAAAGTGTAAACTTTTTGATTTAGATTAATTTCTAGATCTTATTTTAGTCTTTTTTCACCCCAGTTTCAGGAATTCTCATCTGAGTGATTATTGGTCTGAAAAGAAAATTCATATCAGAATTGATTTGTATTCTTAGCTCTCTATCTATGCAACAGAAATAATGAATACTGGACAAAGAAAAGTTTACAAACAATCCATAGTCTGAAAATTGTTTAGCCCAACTGGTTAGGGGCCGATTTGTGATCCCATTCACTGAATACTTTAAACACCAGGTAGATTCTGATATCCTTACTCATGCTTAGTAGCACCTTCTTCTACAAGTGTTCTTACTGTCTTCAGTACACTGATGCAATATGGTACTATACTACAGTATGTGAGTAAGGCTATGAGAATCTGCCCCAATGAGTTCATTTGGAAACAAAACAAACAAAAATAAATAATTCACTAAGCAAAATAGGAAGCTAAATTCATATGCCCAACTTCTGACACCTTTTTTGCTAATTTCACTGATTAGTACTTTGCAGTAAGTTCATTAAAGATAATGAAATTACTTGCAGAGTAAAATACTAATTTTTGTAAGGATATTAGGATCTGAACTATATATAAGAAATAGTTCTAGTGCTGAATCTAAAAGAGCCTTATTAACACAAAAACAAAAATGTTACCAGAATAGATGAAAAAGAATGATCTCTAATTTGAATAGTTAAACAATCTGGACTTTTATGACATTCTTTAAGAAATAAGTAGTGACTTCATGGCATAATCATTACACAGATCAGTATCATTGTTAGGATCAAAATGCATTTAAATGTATTCTTTTTGTTAGGAATTTTTAGTATTAAGGATTAAAACTATTATACAATGAACAGAATTTAAACTATTGTTTTAGTGTTACCATTGTCTCAGCCTTCTCTGTTTTTTCAGGCTAACATCATGTGATAACTTTCAAAAGATAACTAATTTCAGGTTTTGATGGCTTGTTAAGTATTATATGAATTACCAGTTTCATCAGAATTGAATTATCATTTTGGTAAGGAAATAGATTGCATTTAAAGAAACATCGCCTCCTTAGAGGAATATGATTCAGGATATATATAATTTTTATGGTAGTTCTGAAACTGGTGACCAATCTGCACAGAATTTTCAGATTAATGTTACAGTCATAATGTTCAGAAAATCTGCCAAACTTTAAGGTGCTTACATAAGTTGCCCAGACTTTCTAAAGTAGTGGTTGACTTGAGCCTAAGGTTTCAGCTATGGTTTTGAGTCTGGGTATTGAGCCATATCTTACTCTACAAATGTAATTCATCTATGATTTAACTTTTCAGTATACTTACTGGGATTTTTTTATGTGTGTGTGTGGGCAGGGGAGAGTTAATTGCTAATAATAAGATGACTGAAGTAGAAATTGTCATTTTCACTTAGATTCTATTTTATGGTACTTCATCCATTATTTTTAGCTTCTGTACACAGCAATGAGATGTCATTCTAACCAGAGCGTTTTGCTAGTGGCGTATAACAGAAGCAATGCAAAACTGTCTCTTTTGAACATGATAACTAAGTTAGACAACAAAATTGCTTAACTGTGTTGCTGTCAACAGAAGCAGTCTACCATAAATGTCAAGCTATATTCCTATATGAACTAATAGACTCAAAAAGAACACCTCCAAAATTGATTGTAGCTATCCAAGACATGAACTAAAACATTTCTGGAAACTGATTTTATTTATAGGACCGCTATATTAAGTTGTAAACACCTTTAGAAAGCCATTCAACTAAATCCAGATTTGTTGCTAAACATCATCTCTTGGATGTCAATGGGAGTATTACCAGCCTAAACTAAGTGCTAATTTGGAATCTTTGTGGGCAGCAGAAATATTTGTATTTCCTTTGTGAAAAATAAAAAAAAAATAATCCAAATATTTTTCAATAAAATATAGTAATGTCACATTAATACTCTGCTTTTCAATATTTTAGTCCAAGCCTTTTAAAATGAAACCATTTTCTTAGCAAAGCCATATCCATCTAAGAACATGCAAATTCTACCTTTCATGAAAAAGTAGAAATCCCTAGGAATTATTAGACCCTATGGCCACTTCTGTTTTAACTAGCCAATAGCCCGTCATAAGACGGGATTTTCAGGTCTCTCCTCCACGTCTCTCTCTCTCTCCTCCTCCTACTGCCTCCCCCCTCTCTCTCTCAGCTCTCCTCTGCCTCCTGCCTCTCTCTCCGTCTCTCTCTTTCTCTTCTCCTCCCCCTCCTGCCTCTCACTCAGGGGACCGCGGAGCCCAAACCGCTGTTTGGGCTCCGCGCTCCCCGTGCTGCATGGGGAGCGCGGAGCCCAAACGGTCACTTGCGCCACTTGCTCCCACGCGGTGGCCCGGCTGAGCGGCGCAGAAGTCAGCTGAGCACCACGGGGGAGGCGAAGGACGTGACTCAGGCAACAGTGCCGCCCAGAGGCAACAGTGCCGCCCAGAGGCAACAGTGCCGCCCAGAGGCAACAGCCAGCATTTCAGCGTTACAGGGTCACAGACACTGGGCTACTATATATATGACTAGCCAATTAGCCCATCATAAGACGGGATTTTCAGGTCTCTCCTCCACGTTGGTCTTCTCTCCTGAGCCTCCGGTCTCTCGCTCCGTCTCTCTCTCTCTCTCCTCCTCCTCCTACCGCCTCCCCCTCTCTCTCTCTCTCAGCTCTCCTCTGCCTCCTGCCTCTCTCTCTGTCTCTCTCTTCCTCTTCTCCTCCCCTCCTGTCTCTCACTCTCTCTTTCTCTTCTCCTCCCGCTCCTGCCTCTCACTCGGGGGAGCGCGGAGCCCAAATGGCTGCTTGCTCCGCTTGCTCCCCCGGGGCGGCCCGGCTGAGCGGCGCAGAAGTCAGCCGAGCGCCACGGTGGGAGGTGCAGGGGGGCGCAAAGGAGGGCGGGGCGGTGATGTACATGGCTGGGCCCCGGCCCCTGGGCATGTACTTCACCACTTAGCCTCCCGCCCGTGGCGCTCGGCTGACTTCTGCACCGCTCAGCCAGGCGCCGTGGGGAACAAGCAGCGCAGCGTCATTTGGGCCCGCGCTCCCCATGCAGCCCTCTCGTGCTGCATGGGGACTGCGGCGCCCATGCGGCTGCCTGCGCCGCTTGCTCCCCCGCGGTGGCCCGGCTGAGCGGCGCAGAAGTCAGCCGAGCGCCACGGCAGGAGGCGAAGGATGTGACTCAGGCAACAGCGCCACCCAGAGGGAACAGCCAGGGAGGCAACAGCGCCGCCCAGAGGGAACAGCCAGCATTTCAGCGTTACAGAGTCTCAGACATTGGGCTACTACATATATGATGTATTTTTCATGCTTTTACCCTCCTGTTTACCTTCCTCTTTGCTCTTTTGACTTTTTAGATTCACATTTTTCTACATTCTTTTTACACTATTTAGTCTTACCTATATTTTCCTCTTTTATTACATGATTTAATGTCAATTAATAAAAATGCAGAGCTTTATCTGTATATTATTTATTTCATTTTTATGTCCTTGTTTTTCTTGGTTCCCCCTCTTTTTTTTTCTTAATTCAGTGATGGGCAACTTAGACAAGTGAGTGAACCCCATGAGTGGCCCTCTTTCATCTCAGTGGGCCACAAGATTTTCGTAATCAAGATGGTCTCCTGGGATAGAGTAATTTTTCTTACTGTGCTTGCATACCTAAAATGTGTGGGGTGTGCCGATTGAACCATAGCAGCACTCTGATTGGATGCAGAAGGAGCGCATGGCTCTTACAGGCAATGTTGTGTGGAAACAGCAGGCACCTCACTTCACATGCCCTTGCTTTACATACATATGACTTTAGTAATACTAGTAGGAAAAAAGCCTACATGGATGGAAACTAGTGGAATCTGGCAACCCTGTGCATGGGCAACAGTAAACAAAATGTTTTGTGGGCCACACAGAGAAACCCAGTGATCTGCATACAGCCCCTGGGCCCCAAGTTGCCCATCACTTCTTAAGTCTTTCTCTTGGACCTCAATGCTGTAAGCTGCTAAGCACCTCTTCAGAGGTACATAGCATCTTTAACTCTAGTTGAATCCAAAGGGAATAGAGGGTTCTGATTTTTAAAGATATTTAGGTGCCTAAATCATAGAATACTATAACTGGAAGAGAGCTTGAGAGGTCTTCAAGTCCAGTCCCCTGCCCTCACAGCAGGACCAAGCACCATCTAGATTATTCCTGATAGATGTCTATCTAACCTGCTCTTAAATATCTCCAGAGATGGAGATTAAACAACCTCCCTAGGTAATGTATTCCATTGTTGAACCACCATGACAGGAAGTTTTTCCTAATGTCCCACCTAAACCTCCCTTACTGCAATTTCAGACCATAGCTTCTTGTTCTTTCATCAGAGGCCAAGGAGAACAATTTTTCTCCCTCCTCCTTGTAATACCCTTTTAGGTACTGGAAAAACGTCATCTTATCCCCTCTCATTCTCCTCTTTTCTAAACTAAACAAACCCAGTTCTTTCATTCTTCCTTCTTATAGGTCAAGTTTTCTAGACTTTTAATCATTTTTGGTGCTCTTCTCTGGACCTTCTTCAATTTCTCCATCTTTCTTGAAATGTGGTGTCCAGAACTGAGGCCTAATCAGTGCAATGTAGAGCAGAAGAATCACTTCTCGGGTCTTGCTCACAACATTGCTGTTAATGCATCCAGAATCATGTTTGCTTTTTTTGCAACAGTGTGAAGGGTATGCATGTGTTCATTTTAAACAAAATGTGGTTTGGAAAGTAGGTATGCATAAAGAAGCATGCTGTGGCTCACCACCCTAGGAACAGTCTAGAAAAGGCCAAGGGGAGGGGGGTGAACTCAACATGTGGAGTTGAGAAGTACAAGCATGTGACAAACAAAGCCATATATGGAAAGGTTGAATATGATTGGTTTAGAAGTTTGTGTTATGTAACCTGTGCTATAAAACAGCAAGGGGAGGGGCTCCTTGCTCGAGGGGCTCTGGCTAATTTTAGTACCAGGGGTTCTCTCTTTGTGCACATTGAATAAAGTCTTGTTGAATTGAATTGAAGTATCGAAGACCCTTGATTCTGCCCAGCACCTGATTCTCTGGGAACCACAAAATCCCAACAGTTTCTTGGCGCAGCGAGCAGGGTGAGAAATATCCTTCAGGATCAAGGCCTACAATCAAATTAGAGGGTGATCTTGTTCATTTTTCATTTGGTTGTGTGTCCCTGACCTGACTGGTGACTCTCATACCTTTGGTAGTAAGTGAATCTGGGTGTTGGGGAATTTAAGGGGTTTGTTGCAGTTTTGAAACATTTTGGTTGCAGTCTTAAGACACTGTACTTAGTGTGGGGCGGTTAAGCTGTAAGTTCCTCTGACTAAGTGTTGTTGAAGTGGGAAATCAAAGAGGCCATAAGGACCAACAGTTAGTGTAGGGGCAGGTATAGCCATAAGTACCTCTAGTTAATGTGTTGGCTGGCCCAGATCTCCTAATTGAAAATTGTTATTAGTCTGTAAACAGAATTGTATTTAAAGATTTTGAGATTGGAGGATATTTAGGTTAAAAAAAAGGGAAAGATGAAGGGATATAATGATCCACAATATAAAGAGTGTTTAATTAGTGCTTTTATAACTATTATAGCAGTAAGTTTATTAGTTTTCTTGTTGAGATATTTTGTATGACTGAAATAAGGAAGGATAACCACCTCCCATTACAGGTGGGCAACACTGATTTTGTGCATAAACCACAATATTTATCAGAGGAAGACGACGTCCTCAGTGTAGATGTGAGGTTGCTGGGTATAAAATCTGCCCTGTCTCAGTATGACAAGGCATTGAAACAAGGATATCCAACATATGATGATTACCCAACTAAACATCCATATTATGTTGCCTGTTGGTGTATGGGGTTAAAAGACAGTAAAGAGAAGGACAAAATGGCTGGTATGTGTTTAATTGTTGATTATGAACAGCTGGTTAGAAAGTGTGATTGCTAAAAGGAAGGGTAGGAGAGTTAGAAGCAGAGGTAGAAAACTGCAAACAGAAGCAAAAACTATAAAGAAACAGCCTTGCAGGAAAAGAGACCTTGTCCTCAGCACCTTTGGACCCTACATGTGGAATGTGGGGATATCAGTCTGGTTTTATGGCTCCAGTGAGAGTGCACACTGTCCCAAATCCTAATCAAGGGAAGGGGACCCTGCTACTGTTAGTCGCCTAGAGCACACTCCTATGAGTCCATCTGACTTGGAGCATGTTAAAAGAATTGCCATCTTTGCAGCTTAATCAACCCAAACCTACCCTTCTGGGAAAAGGTGCAGGAGTGGATGGTAGTGGAGGCCTACATGCTTTTGATGTTTTCACCATGGTAAAAGCAAAATGTCCTGGCACAGCCTGGAGTAGAATTGCTGGTGGCTTTAATAACTCTGCATGGGCAACTGCTATTTTTGCCTCCTCAGCTGATATGGAGACTGCAGTGCGGAATTTCCGACAAGCTGTAACAGTGGCTTTGGGGCCAGGTACTAACTTGTACTCATTATATGCAAACCGAAAACAGCGCCCAAATGAGCCATTTGAAAAATATGTGGAAGACAAGTTTGAGTTATATCAACAGTATGGGGGCAACAGAATGCTACTCGTGAAGATGCTGTATTCATAGAGGGGGTACTTGACGGGGTATGTGGCCCTTATAAGGCAGCCCTGAAAACTGGCTTTCAGCCTGCGGGTTATGCTGAATTATTAACTTGGGCCTCAAACATTAGCAAACACAATCAGGAACAGGATACAGGAGGAAAGGTGCACAAAATGCAAACCCGAGGACAGAAAGGAAAAGGGAAACTGAACATGAGTTTGGAAGATAACTTTGTTGCAGTTAAAGCAGCAAATGTAGGAGGTGGTAATTGTAGTAACTGTGGAATGTTGGGCCATAACAAAAAGGAATGTTATAAGAAAGGGGGTGGAAGAGCTGATCGGTGTATGAAGTGTGACCAGACAGGGCATTGGTCCAAGAATTGCCCTAGTAACAAGGGTAAAGACCTCTTGAGACTGTCTCGGGACCAATTAATACAAATCCTCAACTCCATGAAAAAATTCCCTGATTAGGGGCTTTCGGCCCCATTGCAGCGAGCCAGTATGGTTCATCTGCACGTCCGTATCTAAATGCTAGGATTGGGGGCATGTCATGTAAAATCCTTATAGATACGGGAGCTTCAGTATCCATTACTGATATTCCAGGATTACCTTTGACTTCTAAATTTACTACTTTAACAGGGTTGGGGGGAGCAAGTATGAAAGCATATCTGACAAAGCCCCTTTTAATCGAGACAGAAGAACGTTTTTGGATGGGGCGATTTTATTATGCACCAAAACAAGCTGAAGGTACAATAATGGGAATTGACATGTTACGAAAATTGGGATGTCATTTGAATCTGGGTGAGTCACCTTCATTGCAAATACCATCTCAAAAGTCTAGTGCTAATGTGCCTCTGATCTGTTCTTCTCCAGGTGAGCGTGTGTGTGTTGTGCAGGTGCTCCCTGCGCTGCCAGGACCAGAGGGAGTGTGGGCAGCCGATAAACTCGACTGTGGTTTGATGAATGTCCCACCAGTGGTGATTACGGGAAACCCTCCCCCCCTCCCGCACGTCCCTATCCAATTAAGCCAGAGGCCCTGACAGCAGTAGAAAGTACAGTCAAAGAGTTGTTAAAGAGGGGAGTTGTAAAAGAAATACAGTCAAAATGTAATTCACCTGTCTGGCCTGTTAAGAAGCCAGATGGATCATGGCGGCTTACCATTGATTATCGAAATATTAACATACATGCAGACAGACTAACCCCCCCCTAGTTGCAGACCCTAGTACTATTCTTTCTACTGTACCTAGTGATCACGTAGTGTTTTCAGCCTTGGACATCAGCAATGGCTTTTGGTCTGTTCCTGTGCACCCTGACAGTCAATTTTGGTTTGCATTTACTGTTAAAGGGAAGCAATATACTTTTACTCGCCTAAGCCAGGGTTTTCATAACTCACCTACTTTGTTTCATAGAGCATTAGCTGATGTGCTGGCAAAGCTGCCAGACATGGCTTCTTGTGTTGTACAGTATGTTGATGATCTTCTTATCTCCTCACCAGATCGCCAAACGCACATGAAAGACTTAGAAGTGATCCTGCAGCACTTGGCAGACAGTGGGGTAAAATGTAATGCTAGAAAGGCTCAGATTGCAAAGGAGGAAGTATCATATCTGGGGTACCTAATATCCAAAGGGTACAGGCGTTTAACTGTTGACCGCACTGAGGCTATTAATGCATGCCGACCAACTACGGTCAGGAGTTAGGAAAGTGTTGGGGCTATTCAATTTCTGCCGAACTCAAATCCCCAATTATTCAAGGATTGTCCAGCCCCTTAATAATCTCCTGAAGGGTGCTGGTGGACCACATGAGGCAATTGAATGGACACTTGACTGTGAACAGGCATTTACCACATTGAAACAAAGGCTAAGTACTGCCCCAGGGTTGGGACTTCCTAATCCATTAATGCCTTTTACATTGTACACGCATGTCAGTGAGGGACATATGGCAGCAGTGTTAACGCAAAAACATGGGGACAAACAGCGCCCAGTAGCATACTACTCTTCTAAACTAGATGCTGTCGCTCAAGCAATGCCACCATGCCTTCAGGCAGTGGAAGGAGCTTCTATGGCCCTAAATCAGGCCATACCACTTATTGGTGCACAGGATGTAAATATTGTTGTACCTCATGCTGTCCTTGCTATTTTATCAGGGAAGAAATCTTCAGCAGTCCATGTGGCAAGATGGACTCGATGGGAAACGAGTTTGCTAATGCCTTCGGTACATCTGCAACGAGCATCATCGTTAAACCCTGCCACCCTCATGCCTACCCCAGATGAGGGACACCCGTGATCATTGTTGCTTGAGGAAGAGCCCATGGACCTTCCATTGGTAAAAGAAACTGAAATACCTGGTGCCCCTTGCCTATACGTGGATGGTTCTTCCTTCTATGTGGATGGCAAGCGACACACAGGATGGGCCGTTTGTACTCAAGATGGACAGCTGGTGGCGCACGGCAGTTTGCCTGGGGCATCTGCACAAGTAGCAGAACTACAGGCATTAGTTGCAGCATGTGAAGCTGCGAAAGGTCATGCTGTAAACATATATACTGATTCTAGATATGCGTTTGGGGTTGTACATGATTATATTAACTTGTGGGTAAATCGGGGATTCCTGATGAGTATAGGATCCCCAATACAAAATGGGGGAATAGTGGAGAAACTTCATGCAGCCATGCAGAAACCTACCAAACTAGCAGTGATAAAAGTGAGGGCCCACACAAAAGGGACAGACCCTCATAGTAAGGGGAACCGAAGGGCAGATGAACTAGCTAAACGAGCAGCAGTAGAAGGTAAAGAGACACAATTGATTGCTGCAACACAGCCTCTCATAAAACCCCCAAACTTTTTTGAATTACAGGACATCCAACACGCTGCACCGAGGAAAGAGAAGTGGTTATGGATGGATAATGGGGGCAAACTGTGTGATGATAACACTTGGAGAGGCCCAGGAAACACATTAGTGTTACCAAATGTGCTGATGGGAACTATGATACAAATATATCACATGTTGGGACATGATGGAGCACGGAGGGTGATCCACGGATGTCGGACACCTGGTGGCATCCTAAGCTTAATGCAAATGTGCATGATTATGTGAGGAGGTGTGTAACGTGCTCAATGTAATTCTGCTCCACAGTGAAAGTGAGAATGCGACATCAGCCAAGACCAACACAGCCCTTCACACAGTTACAAATAGATTTCATTGGACCCCTGCCAAGGTGCAGAGGAAAGAATATGTTCTGGTGATCGTGGATCACTTTACTAAGTGGGTAGAAGCTTTCCCAGTGGCCAGGCCACTGCGTCTGATGTAGCTAAAATATTGATGACCGAAATAATTCCCCGATGGGGATTTCCATGCTTCATTGATAGTGACCAAGGTACCCACTTTACAGGGAAGGTGATGAAAACGGTATGCATGGCACTGGGGATCAAACAGAAATTCCACTGTCCCTACCATCCCCAGAGTTCGGGATTAGTAGAAAGAGCTAACCCATTAAAAACAAACTAACCAAACAGATGTTTTCTGCTACGGGGAAAGACTGGGTCACCAATTTACCAGTGGTTCTCATGTCTATGAGATCCAGTCCTACTAATCCACATCCCTTATCTCCTTTTGAAATGCTGACAGGGCGGGCGATGAGGACGCCAGGAAATCTGTGCATTGGAGTGGGGGAATTGTATGTCATGGGTGACCAGCTTGCTGAATATTGCAAATTGTTATCTCAGTGTATCTCACAGGACCCCCGAACTGAACCAGACCCAAAGGCCAGCGAAGAGGACACATGTGAGGTGTAGCCCGGTGATCAGGTACTGGTGAAAGCCTATAGAAAACGAACCTTTGAACCAGCCTGGACTGGACCTCACATGGTTCTCTTGGTAACTCCTTCAGCGGCCCGGGTCACTGGAATTCCAGTTTGGGTGCACCTGTCACGAATAAAAGTATACAAGGGTGACACTCAACATAGGGCACAATAATCTCTGTTTACCCTATGGACTCCTTGAGGTCCATTCTCAATACTGTTAAGTGTTTTCATTTGATATTCCCAGTTTAAAATTGATGTAGGATTTTTTTGTGATCTACTAATTGTTTTGAGTGGTTTCTGAGACTCGAAAGTTCTTTTAGAGGTCTCATCTTAATAATGCTGCCATGGCTTTCAGTGTTTTATTGATGTAGTCACCTGGGGAGGAGCCACTGGATCAGTTGTAAATGCCATTACTCAAGCTATCAAATCTCATAATAGGGACTGGGTTGAAAATTTGTTAGTAGCAGGGATGACAGTTTATTGTGGTGAGAATAGGGCTCATGCCTAATCAAGTTAGAGATCACCTTAACTCAGCAACATAGTTGGTTAGGTCCTCACTGTTGTACTCAGCCATCTATTAAAAACTACTAAAATGTATGAGCAAGCATTGGTCTAGAATGGTGTTATCATACTGGCATGGTGTTCAACATGAAAGTTGCAGCCGTGATAGGAGACTTGCTCGTGTCACAGGTGCCCTGTTGGGTGAGAGCAGTTCTCAAAGACTGAATGTCTTCACCTTGGATGATGGCAGGAGTGGTCTCTATTGATAACGGGCATTTTGGAATGGTCATTCCATCTTTGGAGAGTGTTAATTCCTGTGGGTTGGTCTCCTGAATTGGAGGCTCAGCCCTTCCACCCACTCCCATTCTCATGTCATAGACACCTGTGTAGCTGAGTATGTAATAATGGCTGGAGATAACTATATAGCTTTCCCATGGGACCAATGTTCCATCCTGGGAGGATGGGTTTTGCATATAAGAAACATGGAGTCAGGACAAGCCCTATCTCAAATGTTGGGACCTGACTTAATGGTGCATGGAATGTTTAATTTAATGGATGATATAACAGTGAAGAAAGACTCCACTACCTGGTGTGGATTTGGGTATTTAGCTTTGAAAGGTAAGCCTGGCTTGAACATCTCGTTCTTCCTATTGTGGAAGATATTATGAAAGAAGTGGTAGGGCAATTACAGTGATTCAGTGGATAGAAGAGTTTGCTATTGTGGGAACAGAGATTCCCTGGGGATGGATTTCAGTTGTGTTTTCGCAATGGATATGGGGACTTATTATTACTTTTATTGTAGATATCATTATGTATTAAAGGTTGAATGTATTGTTTAATTCTATTACCAAAACTGCAGTTAATTAAGTGTTGATAAGGTCAATTATCACTCCTAATAAATACAAGGAAGTGGTGTTAGTGGGGTCTAAGAATTGTTCTTAGCCCCAAAACCAAATGGGGGAGCTGAAGGGTATGCATGTGTTCATTTTAAACAAAATGTGGTTTGGAAAGTAGGTATGCATAAAGAAGCATGTGGCTCACCACCTAGGAACAGTCTAGAAAAGGCCAAGGGGAAGGAGGTGAACTCAACATGTGGAGTTGAGAAGTACAAGCATGTGACAAACAAAGCCATATATGGAAAGGTTGAATATGATTGGTTTAGAAGTTTGTGTTATGTAACCTGTGCTATAAAACAGCAAGGGTAGGGGCTCCTTGCTCGAGGGACTCTGGCTAATTTTAGTACCAGGGGTTCTCCCTTTGTGAACATTGAATAAAGTCTTGTTGAATTGAATTGAAGTATCGAAGACCCTTGATTCTGCCCAGCACCTGATTCTCTGGGAACCACAAAATCCCAACAAGTGTCACACTGACTCATATTTAACTTGTAGTCCACTATAACCCCTAAATCGCTTTCTGCAGTACTCCTTCCAAGACAGTTGCTTCCCATTCTGTATGTGTGAAACTGATTGTTCCTTCCTAAGTGGACATTTGTCCATATTAAACTTCATGCTATTTTCCTCAGACCATTTCTCCTGTTTGTCTGGATCATTTTGAATTATGACCCTATCCTCCAAAACACTTGCAACCCCTCCCTGCTTGGTATCATCTGCAAACTTAATAAGAATACTGTGATGGGGAGCTCCGGCCTGTGGGCGGGGCCCAGCTGACTGAGAGTACTTCTCCCCCACGGCCTTGCCGGGCATGCTTCCTGGTGAGCAGCACTATAAAAAGCCCTCAGACAGCTCACTCTGGGTGGACCACTGAAGGAAAGACCTGCAGAGCCAGCTCCCGAGCTAGAGGAGCCTATGCAGCCTGAACCAACATGGACACCACTACAAACCCAGCAGCAACTGCCGCCGCCGTCACAGCGACAGCCCCAGTCCCGAGGTACTGGGGGAGCCGAGGGAGAGGTACGGGGGTGGAGAGACAGCAGTAAACCTCCTTTTGTTGACAGTGGTAAACCTCCTTTTACGAGGAAGAACGCCTTTGTCGACAGAGAACTGTCTACAAAAGGTGTGTGTGGATGCAGAGAGCCAGTTCTGTCGACAAAAAAGGCCTCCAGGAAGAAGCCCTGGTGGACAGTCTAGCCTTTACAGGTACAGCACCTCTTTGGTTCCTGGCCACAGCCTCTTAAAGGCACAGGCACCCAGACAGGCCTTGCTGTCCGGCAGCTAGCCAGAGCACCCATGCCAGCCGTGCCAGCCATGTCCCAGCCTCAAAGCCCCCCTGGCCCTTTTCGGGACAGAGACGAGGACCCACCCGGGGCACCAAAAGGCAGGCACCAGCCCGATCAGGGCCAGAAACCAAAAACCTCCTGGAGCTCTGGTCCCAGGAAGAAGCCCTGCAGGCCCTGCAAACACGCCGCAGGAATGTGGACATTTATGAGTGCCTGGCCCAGGGACTGGCCACCAAAGGGCATCACTCCCGCACCATGGCACAAGTCAGGGCCAAGGTAAAGGAGCTGCTGCAGGGATATGCCAGGACCCAGGACCAGCGCTCCCACTCTGGGGCAGCCCCCACACCTGCCCCACCACCATCCCAGACCTGTGGCACCTGCAGGTACTGGTGTGTGTACACAGACCTGCTAAGGGAGCATGTTGTGGCCCTGCAGGACCTCAACAGGACTCTACAGCAGAGGATGCAGGCAGAGGCCGAATGGCACACCAGGCTGCTGGAAGAGCTGGTCCAGCAGTGCACTAACATCTGTGCCACAATGAGGGAGCTCTTCGCCTTGCCTGCCCCTGTCACGGGCACCACTCCTCCTGCACGCCAGGCCCCTGCTCCTCCAGCCCCCCCAGCTCCTCCAGCCCCCTTTTCCCTCCTTCCCCCTTCCCCAGCCCCTCCTTCCCCTCCAACCTTCCCAGCCCCTCCTGCTCCCGAGCCCTCACAGGCCCAACAGCTGCCCCCCCCGTCCTGCCCAGGCCAGGACTAGGTCTCGCTCCACCCAATCCCAAGGCCGTGGCGATACCAGGACACAGGAAGGTGGCAGGACCCTGCGATCAGGGAAGCAGTGGCCTACTTGAGCTCCCCTCCCCCCTCCAGGTTTTCAGTCCCCTACAACCCCAGTTAAAGGTCATTACAGTTATATAACAAAATCTTTATTTTTGAGTGAAAGATTTACCTTTACAAATTTGAACAGTACACAGAGAATTTTTTTTAAACAGCACATTTTCTTTACTGATAGTGTTTCTAATAAAAAACTAATGTCTCTGTACAAAGAAAACTGGGTGTGTATGGATTCTTTATGGGAAGAGGGTGAGGGTAGTGGAGGGACAGGTAGGGGTGGGCCAGGCCAAACCCCCCATGGGGGAGGCCCTGGGGAGAGTCAGTGGGCTCCTTCTGAGAATCTCTCCCTCAGGGCCTCTCGGATTTGGAAACCAGCCTAGTGAGCCTGGTGGATGGCAGCCGTACTTGGCTGCTGAATGGCAGTCCCCCTTTCTCAATCCCCCCAGTCAGCAGAGCCTGTCCCCTAACAGTGACTTACCTCCATCGAGACAGCCCCAACAATAGACCTCCCCACGCCAAACTGGTGTCCCACGGAGCACTAGCTGTCGGGGGTGGCCAGCTTCCACAGGGCGATTGTGACCCACTTCTGCAGGGGGATGGCGGGCCGCAGGTGGGTGTCCTGGTGTTCCAGAGCAGGGGCGAACCAGGCACACAGCTCCAGGAATGTGGCCTTCTGCATCCGGAAGTTGCGGAGCCAGTGGTCATCGTCCCAGAGCTGCATGACGAGCTGGTCCCACCAGTCTGAACTCGTCTCGTGCCTCCAAATCTGCCTGTCCCCAAAAAAGTTTGGGGGCAAGGGCAGAGCTCCTGCATCCCGGAGAAGGGTCTCCTCGGTGAGGTCCAGGAGGTCCATATGGGGCAGGAGATTCATGACAGAGTCATGCAGATGCAGCAGAAGCTGCAGTATGGCAGTGTGGGGCCGTTGGCTGCCCAGAGGAAGCTCAGGCTCCATGGCCAAATAAAAAGTGAAAAGCAGAAAAAAACCCAGAAAATAAACTACTGTGGTGTCCGAGGAAGCAAGGCAACCAGAGCAAGCACTGCAGCAGCTTTGCTTTCCCTCTAGGAGGTAGGCAGGCCACAAGCAGGAGCAGAGCAACGACTGTCCAGGGGGATCCCTTTAAGCACGTTTCTCTGCAAAGGGCAGGCAGCAGCACCTGGAAATAAAGGCTGCCCCCATGCCCTGCCAGAAGCACTTCCGGGTGCCTTCTTTTGTCGACAGAGCATCCGGCAGTCTGGATGCTCTTTTTCAAAAAAGCGGATCGATTTTTCGATCCGCATAATGTAATCTAGATGCTCTTTTTCGACAGAGTCTTTGTCAACAGATACTGTCGACAAGCCTCTGTCAAAAAAGGCATGCAGTCTAGACGTAGCCCCTGTGTTTGTTTTTATTCCCCTACCCCTGCAGTTCAAGCAATAAAGAGCGTTGTGCAAATAACAGGAGTTTTTCTGGGGGGAAAAACACAGGGAAATTAATTAGTTGGAAACTGGAAGTGGGCAGGGAGCCTCAAGAATGGGAGTGGGGCTGCCTCTTGTCTCCCAAGATCCTGGAGTCTCTGTCTCATCTTGAGTTTCTCTCTCTCCCCCGTGTCCTGGGGTCCCAGTGGCTCCTGGGGGCCCTGGTGGTGAAAGCCATGAAGCTAGAGGAGGAAGGACTGGGAGAGTCATTGGCATGGGTGGGGTTCTGGAAGGAGGGCCATTCGAGACAGGTCTCAACGTACTCCATGACAACATGACACTGTCTTATGCTGTCTCAAGAGCTGCTCCCGGGTGGCCCTCCTCTGCTGCCAGTCCGCAGTCTGATCCTGGTACTCAGTCCAGATCTCTTGTACGAGGGAGTGCATGCAGTCTATCTGGTCCTGGAACATCTCTTCCCTTGTCTGCTTTCGCCTGCAGATTTATGCCAGGCGGGCAGATGCTGTAGGAGGTGGAGGATGCACTGAGCTGGCAGATGGCCCAGCTGCAAGAAAAGTTACAAGGGCAGACATTACAGGAGATACATTGTGTTAAGCCTAACCCTAAGCTGTTAAGCGTACAGTGAAGTCCTCTTTAAAGACCATAGAGAAGTGTTCTGTACAAGGCCAAATGTTTGCTTTAAAGTGGGCACTTTATATCAGGTACCCAGATGTCTCAGGGGAGCATCGGAACATACTCAGTCCGGAGGCAGGCAGGCATGGTAAGTGGCCTGCCAGGTCAGGATCCTGTAGGTGGGAGTGAGGTAGCAGCGGAGAATGGCTTCCCACTGTATCCAGCACATGCATCTTTCGTCTGGCATATGAGACTTCCCAATGCTATTTTCCCAGCCAGGGCAGGGTGGCTTCCTGCAATGTCCGGCACATGCCGGGTCTGGCATACGCGACTTGCCAGAGACTGTGCTTTTTTTCCTGCCCACACTTGAGGGGGGGATGGGTGTCTGGCACTCATGACCTCCTGGGGAGAGTGCTAATAGGTTCCCCTTCTCCTCCTCTTTCCAGGTTGCCAGGCAAGATATGAGTCTTCTCTAAATCACAGTGAGTGATCAGGAGTGAGTGCTGACTGAATGTGGCTATAAACCTGGGCCTTATGCTGCACTGCGTTGTGGTTCCATGATGGCTTGGTGTGGGAAGGTGCCCTAACATGGACGACGGCATAAGGCTGGCCTTTTCAAAAACCTGAGAAGGATCAAAGACTTCCTATGTGAGAGCTTCATGGAGCTGTGCAGACAAGACTTGCGCTCCATCTGCAGACACATGAACAAACTATTCCGTGCTCCCCATGCTGAGTAGGCAGAGTGAGAGTGTGTCGCAGCTCACTGCCCATTGCTTGAACCCGCTTTTAGTTAGACAAAGTTTGTGAACTCACCAGAAGTGCCCTCCCTGGGGTCATCGATGGCCTGGGAGATGTCCTGGGAGGACAGGACAGTCTCCAGAGTCATGATGAGCTCCATGATGATCTGGGGTTGATATAAAGTCCTAGTGTAGATCAGGCCTAAATGAGTAGGGGTATTGGAATTGGATTACACAGAAACAACTCTCACTTTTGGCTATAAGACAACTGAGCTGACAGCTTGATTCATTTATCTTTTATTCCTTCTGGGCACCTAATTCTTTATGGGTTTTTGCATATTTCCAACAATGTGGACCAATCATTCTGTTGGTTTTATAGATTGGCTTCTTTTTCGTGATACCAAATGGACTGTTTTCCCACTGAGCAAATCACCATTAGTAACTGAGTCCAGAGAGAACTAGAACCATGTCTTCAGAAGTGATAGCTGGAAACACCTAATGCATTGTCCAGCTTCATTTTAGATGTCTCAAGTGATTGGGGTTGATAGACTGTGCTCCACCCTGCATTGTGGTAGAAGAGGAACCGTGGGGAGGTTTGCCAACATTGTATTTCAAAACTAAGGAACTGTTTTCTTAGCACCCCCACCCCACTCTGCCTTCTGGTAGAATAATAATAAAAATTAATCAGTATTTACCTCTATTTGGTAGGGGTATTTCTTGTTACTTTTTGAGCACTCTTCAACTCCAAATCTTCTTGTACAGAGATGAAAAAATGAGGGATATCTCTTGTAATAAGGGACTCTCGGCAACCCTAACTAGAGGACACGAAAAAATTTGCCAAGAATAAAGTATATCCAAAGCAGACCAAAGGTTCTCTTAACTCTATGTTCAGGCAAAATTCCAAATGACCAAGTGGTCAAAGCAGCACTGACTAGGGAGCTGGAAATGTCCAGGCTTGGATTATAGTTTTCTGTGTATGTTATGGAAGGCTCCAACCTTATGAGGGGTTAGCTGTCTGGAGGCACTTGAAGTCAATGGTAATGGAAGTTGCACAGCACCTTGCAAGACTGAGCCTAAAGTGACATAGCTGTGGTGGTGGCATCAAGGCCCTGATGTAGCCAACCATATGCTTATGTCTCACTGATTTCAGTGAGACTTAAGCACACGCTAAAACGTTTTTGCTGAATTGGGTTTAAGTATATTAACATGTGACCCACTGTTAGTTGATCTGTTGACTTTGAGGACGTGATCCTTTTCTGGATATCCTCCCAACTAAAGAAATTGTATTGTTGATACCATCACAATCAGCAGGAGAGTGAATTGAACAGACCAGAAAAAATGTACACCGTACTACTGAAACTGTAGTGTTGGCAATCTATGCAGTGTTTTAGTGTGGCCAATTTTATCACTGTGGTAGGGTCATCAAATGGCAATTTAGAGACCGTTGATGAATTCATAATTAATATGTATAAGGCTTTTAATTCTGGGGTCACCAACATCCTTTGTAAACACAAAACAGGACTATGTAGCACTTTAAAGACTAACAAGATGGTTTATTAGGTGATGAGCTTTCGTGGGCCAGACCCACTTCCTCAGATCTGAGGAAGTGGGTCTGGCCCACGAAAGCTCATCACCTAATAAACCATCTTGTTAGTCTTTAAAGTGCTACATAGTCCTGTTTTTTGTTTCAGCTAAACTAGACTAACACGGCTACATCTCTATTACTATTTGTAAACACAGTGCACTAAACCTTGAAGCAGCCACCTGCAACATGCTATTCATTACTGTATGCACCATTGCATCCTATCTGTGACAGCTCATAGCTACTCTGACAATATCTGGTTGTTTGCTTTTTGGAGAGTGATTGTCCTACTTGAACTGAAAACATTTAAACTAAACTGGATACCTAAAGGAGCTGTAAAATAACTTGAGCAATAATGAAGTGAAAGTATACCTGTTTTTAAACTGCCAGACGTATAAAGCAAACATACTTTTTGGACAGCTTTCTCAAAGACTTTATGAATAATTATGCTTTGCAATATCATTAAGGATAACCTTTTCTGGACAAATGATCATGATTAGCAATAGCCTGCACATTGTTTTAGCTTTTATTTCATTGTACTTCCGATCAGTTAATAAAATGAAGGCAAAACATAAATTAAAATAAAGGTAAAACGTAGAGTTTGTAATCTAAGGCACACTTTATAAAGAAAATGCAACAAAGTGAATCAACCAATGCAGAGTGTTAAGGTTTAATTTACTTTTCCACTAATGGTGTTTTTAATGAGAAGGAAAGGGTGGCCCACATAGCTTCTAAGAAAGGGTTTTCACAAAAAATCCTATACTGGAGGAGGCAGATTTTTCAAAAGTCCACAACATAGATTAAAATGACATGTACATTTCATAAATGCACACCCATGTTGTTCTGGGATAAGATGTGATGAAAAACCTATGGAGTCAAACTTCTCTTAGATTTTAATTAATTGCTTAGTATTAAAAAGTACCAGTTTGAAAAAAAATCTTTAAGTCATGGATAGAATTTTTTATGCTTTTGCTTACTTTTTTTTAAATCAGTTTATTAATTCAGTTCAGAGAAAGGAACAAACAAAGAAAGATGCCAGTTCTTTTTTAGGACATAACTTTAAGAAAAATACAAAGTTTTTGTCACCCCATTAGCTGGATTTGCTTGTGCTCAGATTTATAATTTACTGCTTCTCATAATGGTTAGAGTTAAATGAGCTAAAATTTAGACATATGAATTTTAAACTTCTAAATACTGTACTGCAATATATAATTAAACCTGTACACAAAATCATCCTTATTATACTAACAGATTTTTGGTGAGACAGGATCATTATGATCATCTAGTCTGATTTGCATAAAATATGCCATAGAATTTCACCCAGTAATTCCTGTTTAGAGCCCAGTAAGAGGGCAGTACCCTCCTAAATATCTCCAAAAGTACTGAGTACAATTCTGCTTCATTTATAATAGGATACAACCTCCGTTAACCGCATAATTTTAGTTAGCTCCCTGAGTGGTTGTTTAGGACAGGTTTCATTTTTACCCTCACCGTATTTTGACTACAAAGACATACACATCTTGGTTGCCTTTTTTATCTTTTTAATTAAAAAGAACCCTATAACAATTACATTTCAGTTTAGTTTTGTGGTTTATTTTTTCACAAAGGAATTTAATGAGCAGACTTCTGAAGCTTTTAGTGAATTCAAAACCATAGCCTATGCATGTTGTCATACATGCATAGTGAAATGATAAACATGAAAGTCACATACACATACACGCACACACAAAGAAAACAAGGCACTGTTAAGAATGTATAGGTAATAAATGACTAAAAGGTTATTTATACATAAAAACTGGGAGGAACTCCTAATGAAGAGTGCAGCATTCATCATTTCAACACACTAAAGCTGTAGATAATTTAAGGGTTCTCTGTTTAAAAGCCCAACTCTGTCCCTCTTGCCATATGTATTGGATCCCACATTGGTAGGTGAATAAATTGCTCCGATGTTGTTGCTGGATCGAACTAAAAAGTCAGCCAAACGTTGCGTCACACATGTAGCAGTGTTGCATTTCCGTTTCTCCAAGTGGTGACTGGTAACACAAAACAAACAGAGCCATGGTGAAGGCTAATGATGAGCAATCAATATGCCACCTTTAAAAGGCATTTTAACGGATAATGTAGGAGTTCTTTAATGTGAGAACAAATATGTGAACATTACAATATTCCTGCCACCTACTTTGTGCCTGAAAAAGTCACACCGCATGCTATTATCTATTTTAATGATAGGTGTAGGTTAAATTAAAAAACCTCAACATTCACATGCCATTTTTATTGATATTCAGCACAGTAGCTTCTGGCACCTAGAATAACTGTAATAACAGTATAGTTAAGTCAGTAAGTGACAACAATGATTTAGCTCCAGGATTATCTTTTACAGCTATTTAGAGAAATTGATGATATCATGAGAATGATTAGCATTATAATAATCACATTTATTCAGTTCCCTTTACCTCATAGGGGCCATACTGGTCCCATTAAAGTCAATGGCAAACCTCCAATTAATTTAAAAAGGCAGCACGATTGGGGCTAAAGTTCTGGGCCACATCCTGAGAGGTGCTCAGCACCTGCATCTTCCATTGGCTTCTGTGCCACTAAAGATTTGGCTCTGTACAAACCACAATTGCTTCACTACTAAAAATCAGCCCACGGCAGCATGGCAATATTGCTGTTGTGGGCAAGAGCCATTTTGAGACTGGAGCCTACCTTTCTTCTAAACATCCATGTCCAAAGCAAACCTCGGGTTTAAGATTTCACCAGACAGACCTCCCCACAGTAAGCTGCAGGGGACTCGCTTTAGAAAGAGGAAGTTCGAATCTTTGTTTCTGGGGTGCTCATGGATTTCAAACTTCCTTCATAGACCATTAAGTCATGCCCTTAAAGACTCTCTACAGTTGACAATGGTTCCTGAAGTAAGGACCATCTGTTGTGAAGGATTTCCCTATACTTCTTCAAAGTAATCTATATGCTGATTTGTCATGAAATAAATTACATTTTGTAGCTGAATAAGTCAAGTAATTCATTGCAAATGTGAATTCTGGAAATGTTATTCTGACTAATTTCTGATTAATATCTTTTTCCATTAATTGACTAAGTCTAGTATTAAAATGTCACAGTATGTTTCAGCAGTGTGATTTTGAATCTAAGAGTGCAGGTGAAATAGAAACTGCATGCTCCATGTCTGAGCTATAACAGCTGTTAGTTAGCAAATGGGCAATAGCTTGCAAGTGAGTCATATTTTAAACATGTCATATTTCAGTTAAATGGTGATTTAGGGTCTTATTCAACTTTTTTTGAAGTCAGTGGGAGTCTTCCTATTGACTCCAAGAGGAGCGTGATCATAATCCTAATAGAAAAGACACAAAATACTATCACACAGCTAGCAAACAATATAATGGGTTTTTAATGGATGGTAAATTTGCTAAGTACTTTTATCCCATCAGATAGATCTATCACTTATTCTCATGAAGTTACTATAAAGCTCCCATTGTCTTTAATAGTATAGGTCCAGGCCCCAAAACCCTGGACCAGTATTTGTGCAACAGTTAACATTATGAAACAGATGCAGCAAGTTATTATATATCTTAGCAATACCTAACATTATCACACAGGTGAACAAAATGACACCAAATATCATCATGGCTGTGAGCTCTCTGGGGACCTGATCCTGCAGCCTTTATTTAAGTGGGGTACACCACTGGTTTCAGTGAAGGCTGCTTTCTTTGAAGAGGCTGTTGGACTGGGCCATTGATGAGCAAGGTACCAGACCCTCCTCCCAGCTGAAGAAAATAGCTTGCAGAGGAATTGTAACTGTTTAAAATACAGAGACTAGCTATAAGAATTCTGGGATTGTATATTCACTACCCATATTAAATTGGAGGATTATCATTCTGGATTGTAATAATCATCTGTGTTCAGAGGTAACTAGAAAATGAGAAGTGTTTATTGTCTGGTGAAGGACAATCATGTAAAGATCCAGGAAACAGACAGACCAGGTAATATAGCTAATTTTCCTAATATTATTCAGTACTGCTTATCACTTGGAATAAACTCCAAGTTATTTTAAAAATTGTATTTTTATACACCAAAAGTCCATTGAAAATTATGTTCATGCCTCTGTAAATATACTCTAAACCAGTTTAATTCTAGCATGACAAACTGTTTCTGTTGATTCTTGCTATGTTGAAATTGCTGTTTATCTAAAAAAAAGAGCAATCATTCTCCTACTGACAAAAGTAATATTTTAAAATAATTAAATAGATTCATTTCAAAGTAAACCTTCTTTCAGAACATAACCTAAAAATTCAGAGAACATGTTTTGAAAGTGTTTCAGGTTTCCATAATTTTCCAGAACTTTTCAGATTTCCATAACAGATCTGGAAAAACTGGCTTTCCAACTATATTTCACATTTTAGCTCGAAATACTTTGCTTTACAGAATGGCTACATTTTTACTAAAAATGATATTTTAAGCTTTCTGAGAAAATCTGAACAGAATTGAAAGGATCTAAAAGAAAAGAATATCACTGGCACAACTTGTACCTTTTAATGTAATTCTATCTAGTTTGAATAGAGGAATGCAAAAGAAATTTGATACCTTTTTGGCTTTGCTGCAGCTGGTTGTGGCAATGCCCTGTTAAGTCCCCAGGGTGTATTCCTTGACAGGATTGGTAATAGCCATCCTTGTCTGTTGGAAGTCCCATCAGATAGATCATCAGCCACAGAGAATAGTCTTTAAACAAAATACACGGTAAAATTGAATGGCATTATTTAGCTCATATTATTTGAAACATCTGATTTCTCATTAAAAATAAATAATATTTTTCATTACTTACCTTTCCATAGGTGTAGCCTCCAGATAGCTTAAAGTAACAGAGAGCACAATGAAGACAACTGGCAGCTTTAGGTTGCACATCTTTTCTTAAGTTTCTGAAAAGAATAATAATTCAAAACTAAAAGAGATCCTAAGTACTGTTCAACATACAATAGATCCGACCCTAATGCTGTTCTAAACAGGCAATAGTTAATCTCAGCTATTAAATTAGAGCAAAAGCATGATCAAACTTTAGTGACACAACAAAGATAAATTCAGATGGCTCTCTAGTAAATTTTGGCATCTAGTAGATTACATCCTCTTCCCATCTCTCCTGAGTTTTTTCCCCAATATTTTCTAAATTTCGGATTGTGGTTTCAGCTACAGCATGTACTGAAATATTTCTTTTAGCCTTTCCTTGAATAATGATGTTCCTTAATAATGAAACACACTGTGCCCTTCTTCAAGTGTGTATATGTGTAGTTTTATATCTTAAATAACAGAAAGGAGAAATCATTTACCTTGAAGTGGTTAAGGAACTAACTGAAGAAGTTCCACACACGTCTGTATTAGCAGGAAGGGTGCATGCAACAATTCCACGCTTGCATCTGCCTCTGCAGTATCCCTTTTTTCTCCCCTCCTTGCTGGCAAGTAATACAGCTCTTATATACCCTTCACACCTTTCTCAGCTCTGACATCAGGCAGCACAGAGAGACTGTCATTCATTTCCATCCCTATAGATAGAAAGTGTCCCAGAGATGAGCAGAGGTAGATGGGTTATTATTACATTAAAACATCAGTAAACATTAACCTAGCCAATGCAAGATGCCCTCATAAAGCTACTGGAATATTATATTGCACACAGAACTGAAGACACAATTATACAGTTCTAATAAGATGCTGAGGTCATATTTCCTGGGGGCGTTTTCAAGGGCTAAATAAGATAAGAAAAATTATAAAGGAAGCAAAATGAAACACCAGATCAAAAGTAACTGAAACACAAAATAGAACTATTGGAAATGATAGAAAAGAGAAAAGAAAAATGATAGCGATTGTACAGAACAAGTGACATGAGAGAATGAAACCTGGATGAATAAGAAGAAAACTGACCAGTAAGAATAGCTTGAACATCCATAGGGATAACACATAAAGTGTTGGATAACACTTTCATGGAGTGTAAGTTTTCCTGTTGCTTGTTGGTTCATTCTCTAACTATAGAATATTTCAAATATGAAAACTAAAATAAATTAATATTGTTAAAGTTGTAAAGTGAGGCATATAAAGGTTAAGAAATACAAGAAATACAAAAAATCCAGAATAGAGGTTGCCTGTGCAAATGTCTTTCTGCCCCCTCGTGAGTATGCATTATGCCACAGAGTAAAATTTTCACAAGAACTTAAGTGCTTAGGAGACAAAGTCCTGTTTTCAAAAGTGACATCTCAATGAGATTTGCAGAGCATTTGCAATACAGATGCAATGTTCACAAAGGTATTTAGGTGCATAAAAATGCATAGAGGTACCTAGTGGTATTTTCAAAAGTGGCTAAACAGTTAAAGCACCGAACTCCCATTTAAATCTATGTAGGTACTAAAGCCTAATCTGTGTAGGTACTTTAACAAAATTTTCCAAGTGTCTCTATGCATCTTTAGGCACCTTAAAAAAGCCTTTGTAAATCTGAACCCTTCCGCTTATGAATTTATGTTTTGAAAAAGGGACTAAATCATTGTGGATATATCTACACTGCAATTAAAATCCATAGCTGGAATGTGCTATCTGACTTGGGTTCATGGGGTGCAGGCTAGGAGACTGTTTAACTGAGGTGTGGATATTTGGGTTCTGGGCCCCTGCTAGCTGGGAGGGTCAAAATGCAGTGTTGACATACCCCTTAAACTCCTAGTCAGCCTGAAAACTTTATCCAAGTTTAAAGCCTTTAATCACATTTTTCTTCTGCCCATTCAGGATGCTGGGTGGGCAGTTCTCAGTGAATGAAGCAACAATTTAATGTTTCTTCTTATCCTTGTAATTCGTTATGCAGCTATGTACCTAATGTAATGCAAGTCTTCTGAATTATTTTATTTCCTCGTGGAATTTTCTGTTGTGATCATCATTGTTGCATGTGAATGCCTTACAAATGTTATGGGATTATTAGCTCCACTTTACAGATGAGGAACTGTAGCACAGAGAAGTTAAGGCTAAGAAGATAGATTTGGCATTCTGAAAAAGCAGTTGAAGTGGATGCAGAGGGGTCCCACGCTGAAGAACTGGACCACATTTTAAAAAACGTGTGCTTTATATTAGGCATCCAAATCCTGAAATAAATAGTTGCTGCTGGGCTCTCAGCCCTTTGGAAAAACCAGGATACTTATTTAAGTGCCAAAATGTGGATTTAGTACACCTATTTTCAAAACCATTTGCCATATTTTCTATTCCCAGCCCTGCTGGAAGTGATCTTATGCACTCTCTGTTAGCTTTCAGGGAGGAGGATAAAATGATACTTGCCAGCCTGTAACACGGGGATCTGAAGCCTTGGACAATGTTAAGGATTGTGAAATAAACAAAAATATAAATGCAGTGAGTGAAAGAGGTGACTCATCATGTCCCAAGCCCAGGGTACATTTTTTCAAGCCAGTGAATATTTTGGCAGGGTGGGCCAGGACAGCTCAATGAGATTTACAGAGCATTTGCAATACAGATGCAATGTTCAGAAAATTAAGAAATGGGCACTTAGAGAAGTTCTTCTGAGCACACGTGTACCAATTTTCACATCTTATAACTTGACCAAACCAAGGTAAATTTTCACAGAGACAGCATAAGGTACCTCTGTGATGCCACGGCTAGCCTTAAACCAAGTTTCAAGTTCCTACCAGAAACCAGAGTGGTGCTAGCACTTTTCAATGAATAGTTGGAAAATATTGTGATTGCTGACAACACTACCATTTGACTCAACTTTGATTTCAGAAATAATTGCACTATTGATGCTGAAACTCCCTTCCCAATTCCCCTCCTAGTCAGCCTAAAGCAGAGATCAAGTACAGAATATTTCAGACTGAATAATGAACATTATGGGGATCCTCTGAGACCTCTTCCTCTTGGATTTCCAAAAACGCCATTTGACTTTAGTCTTGTTTTCCAGGTTTCTTTATTTGGCATAAAGCAAATCTAGGCTGAGTTGACTAGACTTAAGTTTATTGGGAGGGCAGAGGGTCATACTGCATGTCCAAAGTCACACAGCAAACCTTTTCCTTTATGTATATTTACACATAATACTGCATTTACTATACATTGCATCACATTTTGGGATAGACTTAGTTGCTTTGTAGGAACCAGTCTCTATACAGCATGCTGTGTCCACACACTGTCCATAAATGGCCTCATTTTTACCTCATCTTACTTTCCGAGTTTTTGTCCTTTGATATCTTGTCTATTATCAGTGGTTTGCTATGTGTTCCCCCTTATCTTAGCTGGTACAGAAATTCTATTTCTAACTGTCTGCTTCATTTACCTCCCTATCCCTGTCTCCCAAGAAATGAGGGCTCACCTATGTCAAATTACTCATGGGAAGCCAGGCCTACAAGCATATGGGAAATATATAAGCAGCTGAATATACTACGAGGAGCTTATAGTAGCACTTAAGCCTGTATTTTCTAACATCTCGGCCTATAATTGTATACCTGAATTCAAATCTAGACACCTTGGCTGAGGTTTTCAAAGGATCCTGAAAGTGTTAGGTGCCAATCCCAGTGCTAAGTAAGTGCTCAGATTTCCAGGGATGATGAAGAAGCATCATGTCCAAATTTGTTGGCAACAGGGTTAAAGGTGTTCAGTCCTTTCTCAAATATGTGGTTGTCCTTAGATTTTGGTTGCCTCCATCTCTCACCTAGTCCTATAGCCTCAGTTCCCTCCAATTTGAGATCTGCTCCCTGCTTTTGTCCAACCAGTGCTTCCTTATGCCAGTCTCAGCATGTGACCAGTGGTCACTTCCCACTCTCTTTACTGTATTTTAACAGCTGCTAAGTGACAAATTTGTTTAAATAATGCTGGCGACTCCCTATATGTCTGCGATTCTGATAGCCTTTGGAAATTGACATCTGTGTTCCATTTGTGGGGGAATCATAACCCAAATGTACCACATACCCTGCCAGTTACTGCTGTGGTGCATAATCTTGCTGCTTTCAGCAAATTACACTTCTACTCAGTTACTCTTGGGCTGCCATTGCTTTGGGGAAAATTCCTCAGTGTTCTTAAGACAAACCCTATATCTGCTGTTGCACCTACTGAGCATTCTGTACTGTACACTGATGCTCTCAGGTTATACATTCACTCTATTAAAAGGGCATAAAAAATTGTGCCCCCATTATTTGTGGGGGTGGTAAGTATGTGTGACTGTATTTTTTTCTGTGCCTCTGTAACATAAACAATGGATGTGCTGGGCCACCTGTTATGTTCTGTTAATAGCAATTGTGGTGGGTTACACAGCTAATGTCAAGTTATAGAGGTGCTAATTTATAAAGGGCACCAAATGCATTTGCATCATAAATTATTTTATGGGTATCGTCTCTCAAACATGCTTTTGCTATGAGATCTTTGAAATGTTGTCCTCACTTAGCATGGAACACTCCAGTGCCTCCTGTTGACCCAAAACTGAGGCCAAATCAGTTTTAAAAGAAGCTATTGGTGACAGTAGCAGGAAAAGCAACAATGGGAATGGGAGCAAAGACCCCTATAAAAAAGCCTGTAACTTTATTGAAAAAAAAAATCCAAGGAACTCACTGGGAAATAAAAAGAATCAAGTTGTTTGGATGGTTAGGAAAACCTGGGTACATGCTGGTATGACACACTAAGTTTTCACTTATGTTGTAGAAGGAATAATGGTTTTTGCTGCCACAGACGGAAATTCTAAAAATGAGAAACAGGATTGTATAAGGGTGTCGATGTTGGTGATTCTAATGAGAATGAGATCAGCAGCATTGGTGCTGTATTGGTTTCTTAATCTGGAAAATCCCAAACAAGGGAGATAAAACCTGCAGTTGTACCTGTCAAAGTAAAAATGCTAGTTCTGAATGCAACTGCTACCTCCAGTTCACAAAATAATGATTTCTAGGTTTCTTCTCCAGAAGGCTAGCATCCAGCATGGGATTTGGGAATGGCTGCTTATGAGGCATGGCTCCTTTAAGTAACTAGTAAGTGGGGCTAGGAAGAAGAAATTAGTAAGTGGGGCTAGGAAGAAGAAGAGGAGGGGCCTAGCCCTTGTCTACACGAGGGAGTTCTTTCGAAATAACAAGCGGAGTGTCCACACTACCAAGCCTGTCATTTCCAAATAATGTGCTAGTTATTTCAAAATAACACTTATTTTGAAATAGTTACTTTGAAATAGCATTAATGTGGATCCTCCACTGCTGCTATTTTGAAATATCTACTCCCCAGAGCCTTTCAAAGTAATTACTCCTCAGTGCTTCCTGGGGGTCTAAGTCAAGGTAGCAGATCCACATTAAGGGAGCCTGCCTTGGACTAATTTTAAGGCTTCCCTGTAGTGTGGACACGCTATTTTGAAATAGTTATTTCAGGAGTTATTATTTCAAAATAAGTTATTTCAAAATAATTTCCTAGTGTAGACATGCCCCCCAGTAAGGGTTGAGAGAAAGAAACCTAGAGGGTGCCAATGAGACTCCTGGAATAAAGTTTCTTCTTGATTGCATTTAAACCTCAATGGTCTTCAAGTTCACTGGGGTACCAAATCTAACACTACCCTCTTTTGGATATGGATTTTTTATAATAGTCAAGTGTAGGAAGTGTCATAAATCCAGCCCACATTATTATACTGCCAGTGATTCTTGTTATTCTATGTGTCTAATTATGATGAGGCCCTTATGCATAATGAATGTATACCAGAAGGAAAAGCACATCTAGGTATTGCATTTTCTTGATCAGGAAAAGATAAAATTTCCAATCCCTTTTATAACCCATTTCACCTCATAAGAACATCTCTGTGTAGACTATTATCTCTTCATGTCACTTAGAAGTGTACATTAATGATAAACCTTTGGCAGTGATATACAATAAATCAGCACTGCCATGCTAATTAACACCTGTGCTACCACACATTACACTATTGCTTATTGATATGTTTGCCATCTATACCAGTGCCTGTAACAGGGGTTCCCAAACTTTTTGACATGGGGACCAGTAAATCCATTCACGAGCTTTTGGAGGACCAGTAACACTCATTTGCATATTTGCATATTCATTAAGCAAATGATGAATATTCAAATAAGTTGTTTCTGGTCCTCCCAAAGCCCCCAGTGCCAGCGTTAGCAAACCTTTTGATACCCACAATATTCTTGCCAGCAAGTTAAGGGAATATGGATTGGATAAATGGACTGTACGATGGATAGAAAGCTGGCTAGATCAGGGTTTCCCAAACTTTTTACTTTAGTTGGAACCCGTGTTTTTTCAGTACTGTTTTTTGCAGCCCAAAAATATAAACACATAAAAAAAAGAATTAAAAATGAATAAATTTTCAGTGTTTCACCCATCTGCATCTTCCGCCCAGCCTCAGCCAGGGCTTGGGGGACCCGGCGCCACGTGAGCACTCCAGGAGGCGGGAGCAGGAGCAGATTGGGGGTAAGATTTCTGGCTAGGAGGGAGGGTTCAAGGAGGGGTAGGGTTGTCAGGTGTCCAGTTTTGTACCGGATAGTCCAGTATTTGAGGGTTTTGTCCAGGAAACAAATTGAGAAAATACTGGACATATAAAATGTCCGGTATTTTCTAATTAGGTAAGTTTTATTATTATTAGGTGTATCAGTCCTTAGCTGTGAACTGCCTGGCTGGTGGATGTGCTCATGCTCCGTGAGTGTGTCTACCAACCAGGCAGTTTGCAACTACTTGAGGGAGGGTATGTGGGCGGGGGGGGCAAAATGGAATCCCCGGGTCCCGACTCACTAGTGTGCCCAGGTCTGCATGTGCCCAAGTCAGTCCCGCTCCCCCCCATCTCCTCCTGATCTCCCCAGTCCAGCCCCACTGCCCCCATCCAGCCCTGCTTCCGGGGGCCAGTTCCCTCCCTCTGCCCCCCACCGATCTCCCCCGGTCAGCCCCACTACCCCGACAACCCCCTGTCCAGCCCTGCTTCCGGCAGCTGGTTCTCCCGTCCTCCTCCTCCCGATCTCCCCATCCAGCCCCCCCGCCCCGTCCTCTGGCCAGCCCGCTGCCCCAGTCCAGCCCTGCTTCCAGAGGGTAGTTCTCCAGTCCTCCTCCTCCCGACCTCCCCCGGCCAGCCCCTCCCTGCCCCCCCCGGCCAACCCTGGTTCCGCCGCCCGCCCTCCCCGATCTCCGCGGGACAGCCCTGCTGCCCCCAACCCTGCTTCCGCCGGCTGCCCGCCCGCCAGCCCAGATCTTCGGGGGACAGCCCCGCTGACCCCAACCCTGCTTCCTGGCAGCCGTTTCCCCCACACACACACACCTCCTCCCAGCCCGCCCCACTCTGTTCCCCTCCCAGCAGCCACGCTGAGGCCCGGTATTTTTTTCCCACAGCCTGGTACCAGGCCACGGCCCATAGTTTGGGAAACGCTGGCCTATAAGAACTAATATGTAACAAGATATTCAACTTTCAATGGTGTTGCCATCAGTGTCTCTATGCAGCAGTTTAAAACTTCGCCAAACATTTGAGAGAAAAGCACTTAGAACTCAGGGACAGAACTATTGCTTTTACTCAAAAAACTATCTGATGAAAGTTATAGGCTTTAGATAAAATTTCCAAAACCACTTAAATGCTTAGCAACCTAAGACCCATTTCAAAAATGATTAGAGCCAGATTTTTAAACGTATTTAGATGGCAAAAGATGCAGATAGGTACTAAATGGAATGTACAAAACTGCCCATAAAAATTAGGTGTTTAACCTGGTTAGGTGCTTTTGAAAATCTCACTAGAAACTTACTTGCATCTTTCAGCACCTAAATAAACACCTTTGAAAATCTGGCCCTTAGTAGCCTAAGTCCCATTTTCTTTCAATGAGATTTAAGTTCCTAAATCACTTTTGAAAATAGGATTTTGGTCCTAAATCACTTAGAAGCTTTTCAAAATTTTAGTCCAAGCAGTGAATTGAGTGTCCAGCCTGAATAGCTGGTCAGGGGCTAGGGCAGATGTCTAGGATGGCAAAAGAGGAGATTATGGAATAGAATTTCAAAGGTGCCCCCATTGCATGTAAGGCACCTTTAATCCCACACTAGATCCTCAGCCACCCACAGTGTGCTAGTGTGCAGTGAGCTGCAGTAGAGATGAGCTCCACGCTGTACAAAAGCTGTACAATCGAGCTGCTAGGAAACATTGTGACAGAACATTTTCTCATTTAAATTTGCTGATTTGTCAAATCAAATATTTCTCTGCGATGGTTTGTTTGAATTAAACAGAAGTTTCCATCAGAAACCTACATGGTTCCTGCCAGCTTAGCAGTCTGGGTCCTCAGCAATGCACCTGGCAGGCTGGTGTGGAGCTTATAGCCTGAAAGCTCTAGCTCCCAACTCCATAGCAATCTGGGCCCCATGAGTATGGGGCAGCCCACAGGGAAGATTGCCCTGGAGCTAGGGCTTCGGTGGAACCAGGAAGAAAACTGTAATTCTGTTACATGGAACATTTTGAATTTTTTTGCTCTAAATTGCAATATACCAAATTCTGAAATTCTTATGACATGAGTGTTTCCTGCACCGCTGGAGTCCATCCCCTGCTGTGCCCAGGGCAATGGTATCACGTCAGTACTGGCAGCCTCAGTATCCACCGAGGAAGTGATAGGATGTGCTCCTAAGTGTGCAATGTATTAGTATCAAGAGGCTAAGGGTCTTGCTATAGGTTTTTGTGATAAGGGTGCAGGAGGAGGGAAGGAGCGAGAGAGTAGTGACTGCTGCTGTGACAGGTGTAGCACTATCATTTAAATTAAAGGGAAAAAAATAAGTTTGGGTGAAAACAGCCATTGAGTGTGACCCAAAACAAAATATTTCATTTTTAAGTTTTTTAAACCCTTTTAAAAATAAAATGGAAGCAAATTTTGAAACAAAAATTGAATAAAAAAACATTTAATGTAAAAACATCAAAATAAAATGTTTCAAATATTTCACAATCTTTAGAGGGTATTTTTTTTTCCTTATCAACATGTTTAATAAACATAAAATTGCATTTTTCATCAAGACAAAGGTTTTTTTATTAAAAATATAGTTATATCGAGAGACCTCTGTTTTAAGGAAGCTACAGCGAAACCAGAAAGCCTCCTACATTCTATCTATGTCTATTACAAGAAATACAAATAATAAAGAGAGCGATCCAGCATTCAGAGGCTTTCTTTTTAAAAATAAATCTCCACAGACCCATGTCAGCTTCTCATTTATACAACTAAGTTTTAGCTAAATTTTCTTTTAAGCTATTTTACTTTCAACACTCAGGTTTTTCCCCCCTACCAGTTACAGAGAGAATGACAATCCAGCTTTGTCTTAAAACACTCTGAGTTTTATAGATGATGCTGTCTTGACAGCTCTGCTATTAATAGTGACATTTTTCCTGCGGTTTAAAAAGGAGAGTTGTGCTGAACTTAGAATCAGTCATGTTGGTAATAGTTTTCCACTAGGAGCAAGTGCAGTGTATTAGCTCACGTAGGTGGATTTACGTTGGCAAATGGCGTGAAACATAAATGAACCTATGTATGGCATGTCGCCATGTATTGTATTTCAAAGAGAAGTGCAATGGTGGTCCTTTAAAAGCATATACACTTAAGTTATTGCACGTGAGAGGAAAGAACCTGACCTTTTTGTTCTTCCTGATCATGAGAGAGGAGTTTAACAAGCACTAGTTACATGAATCAGTACAGGAAATTGTCCCTCTAATTTAACAAGTCATTAAAAAGTCATTAGAAGATTAGCATATTTAACTGGAAAATTTCAGCAGATCTCTGCTAAGAGCTATGGCAGTGCACTTTACAACAAATGCTGCTATTTTGCATATGATTAGCCAGACCACCTCAGCCTGCAATCTTGTCAGATCTCACTGTTAAAAACCATTGTGGAATTGTCAGAAGAACACAAGAATGGCCATACTGGGTCAGACCAATGCTCCACCTACACATCTTTGTCAGTGGCCAGTCCCAGAAGCTCCAGAGGCAATGAACAGAACAGGGAAATGTTGAGCGATCCATCTCCTGTCATCCAGTCCCAGCTTCTGGCAGTTGAATTGTATAGTTGCCCAGACCATGTGTTCACATCCCTGACTGTCTTGGCTAAGAGCCATTGATGCACCAATCCTCCATGAATTCATCTATTTCTCTTTTGAACAGTTATATTTTTGGCTTTCATAACATCCCCCAGCAATGAGTTTCATAGGTTGACTGTGCAGGTGTGAAGAAGTACTTCCTTTTGTTTGTGTCAAAATTGCTGCTTATTAATTCCACCTAGTGACACCTAGTATTTGTGTTACGTGAAGGGGTAAATAGCACTTCCTTATTCAATTTCTCCATAGCATTTGTGATTTTATAAACTCGATCATATCCTGCCTTAGCTGTCTCTTTTTAAAGATGAACAATCATAGTTTGTTTAATCTCTTTTCATATGAATACAGTTCCATACACCTAATAATTTTTTGTTTCCCTTCTTTGCACCTTTTCCTATTTTAATAGCTCTTTTTTGAGATGGGGCAATCAAAATTGTATGTAATATTCAGAGTATGGATGTACCATGGGTTTATATAGTATCATTATGAAAGTTTCTGTTTTATTATCTATCTTTTCCTAATAGTTCCTAATATTCAATTAGTTTTTGACTGTTACTGCACATTAAATGGAAGTTTTCAGAGAACTCTCCAGGATGATTCCAAAATCTCTTTCTTCAGTGGTAACAGTTAATTTAAAACCCATCATTTTTTATGCATGGATGGGATTGGTTTTTCAATGTGCATTACTTTGCACTTAACCAAAATTAAATTTCATCTGCCATTTTGTTGCCTTGTCACCCAGTTTTGTGAGATTGCATTGTAACTCTTTGCAGACAGCTTTGGACTTAACTATCTTGACTAATTTTGTATTGTCTTCAGATTTTGCCTCTTCATTGTTCACTGCCTTTCTCAGATTGTTTATAAATGTGATGAATTGCATAGTCTCAAACTCCTGTGGGAACCTCACTATTTACTTCTCTCCATTGTGAAAAGTGACCATTTATTCCTACCTGATGTTTCTTATCTACATAACCATTTGCTGATCCAGTAGAAGACATTCCCTCCAATCCCAGGAGTGCTTAGTTTGCTCAACAGTCTTAGGTGTGGGACATTGTCAAATGCATTCTGAACGTCCAGCTACACCGTTTCCATTGCATCAACCTTGCCTACAGACTTGTTGACTCTCTCAAAGACTTCTAATAGATGGGTGAGGCACGATTTCTCTTTACGAAAGCCATGCTGACTCTTCCCCAACATACCATGTTTGTTGACATGTCTGATTATTTTGTTTTTTACTATAGTTTCAAACAATTTGACTGGTACTGAATTTAGCCTTACTCTCCTGAAATTGCCAGGATAGCCTCTGTAGCCTTTTTTTTTTTTAATTGCATTACATTAGCTCCCCTCCATTCATCTGGTGTGGAGGCTGATTTGAGC
The DNA here is from genome assembly GCA_019425775.1 of Rafetus swinhoei. NCBI lineage: Eukaryota > Metazoa > Chordata > Testudines > Trionychidae > Rafetus > Rafetus swinhoei. The sequence continues at coordinate 233,379,515 of CM033437.1, forward strand.
ATAGGTTACATACCACACTTAAGAAGCTCAGATTTGAAATTGCAGAATTACTAAGTACTCTTGGGTGAATACCATCTGGTACTGGTGACTTATTACTGTTTATTTTATCAATTTGTTCCAAAAACCTCCTCTCCTGACACTTCAATCTGGGACAGTTCCTCGTATTTGTCACCTAAAATGAACGGCTTTGGTGTGGGGATCTTCCCATATGCTCTGTAGCAAAGAATGATGATAAGAGTTCATTTAGCTTCTTTGCAATGGCCTCATCTTCCTTCAGTTCTCCTCTAGCATGTTGATCATCCGGTAGCCCTCCTGACTGTTTGGCAGGCTTCCTGCTTCTGATGCACATGCATTTTTTTTGTTTTGCTATTAGTTTTTATGTGATTAGCTAGTTCTTCAAAATCTTTCTTGGCCTGGCTTATTATAGTTTTATACTTGACTTGTCAGTGTTTATGCTCCTATTTTCCTCAGTAGAATTTGATTTCCAATTTTTCAAAGATGCCTTTTTGCCCCTAACCACCTTTTATACTCCACTGGGTAGCCATAGGTGCATTTTTGGTACTCTTACATTTTTTTTATTTGGGATATACATTAGGTTGGAGCTTCTTCTATGGTGTTTTTAAATAGTGTCAGTGCAGTATTACACCCATTTCAGTATTTCTATGTGAATCTTCAGGGAAACCTCAGGGGCTGCAGAAATCCCCCAACATTTTTTGCAAGAACAATCTCCCAGGCAAACGGAAATTTGCCTATCAACATTTCACCTACAATTTCAACAGGATACAGCACAGCATTCTGTCACAGGCTCTAATTCAGGAAAGCACTGGAGAACTCACTTAATTTTAAGAACACACTTATGTTCCATTCCAGTCATTAGTCTTAAACACATGGTTAAGTGCTGTCCTTCATATGGATACAGTAAATATATACTTACATACTTTCCTGAGAAAATGTGAACACCCATTTCAGTGTTCAGTGCACCCAAAGGAAGTAATAATTTCCGATCGCCGATGCAAGGACACATAGAAACCTAGAGTGGTGCACCTAGAGGGATATCACTCAAAGAAGAAGTGGAAGTTACACATTTTCTCCTTGAACACTGAAAATGAAAAGACTTAAGATACATGGTAGTATCCAAATTCAATGTACCATAATAAAAATATCTGGTCTTTATGGGTCACACTTTATATCAAAGCTCCATTCATAAATAGTCTATATAGGTGTTTTAATAATAATGAGCCAATTGTTGAAGATTATTATAGGACCAACAGTCCAATAAAGTGCTTAGAATCTTCTGGCCATGCAACACTTGCACAGCAGCTGTCTCATTGTGCCATTGTGTCTGATGACTTCACGTACAGTGTGAAGTTTCTTCTTTACTGTCATTAGCAGCAGATGGAGCCCTCAAGCAGTATGACTCATCACCTTAAAAAAACAACAGAAAACTTAAATTAATCCTCTTCCTTACCTATTTCAGTTATTTCCTCGACCCCATTTCAGTTAACTCTTAAAAAAAAACCTTTTTATTGTCTCCCTTCCCTGACCCTGCAGAGTACCACGTGTTCAGCACCAAAATACCGGGCTCTCCCGGCTTCAAAAAATGTGACTCATGCTGGGAGCCCATGCTAGTCCCAGATGGGCATTCCTCCTGCGTTAAATACCTAGGGGAAATGCATATTCCTCAGAAATGCCCCCCATTGCCACAGTATGAAAGCAAGGGCCAGGTATGACAGAGAGCTTTGGCTGAAGATGATCCTCTCAGAGAAATCCTTACAGCCTTCTGAGGAGAACCCTGTGACCGAGTCCCATAAAACAACGTTGACTGAAAAGGTTCAAGTTCCTACTACTGCAAGGAAGTGAGTCCCTTCTTCACCTATCCGGGACTCTCACAATTCAAAAGCATCCTTGGTGATGTTGCTGCCCATGGTGCTGAGCTCCTCCAGGGCCAGCTCCACTGAGACATCGGTCACCTCTGGCACCGCTGAACTGCAGAAGCCAGCACCGACCAAACAGACGGAGTCAGAGCCAAGAGAAAAGGTCCCCTCCATGGTACCATTGACATGCAACTCAGCACCGAGGAACACATCCTCATGGACAATATTGCATGCATGTTTTATATCAGTCAACAGGGAGGATCACATTCACTGTGCACAGAAACTATCAAGTTATGGAACAGGTGCCTCAGGAACAACATAACTCCCACAACATCATACGTACCAGGCAACTAGAATATGATGGCAGACACCCTCAGTCACCTCTCCTCAGGACAGCACAAGTGGGAGGTCAATCCCACAATTCTCAGACCAATATTCCACTAATGGGGATACCCCCAGATTGACCTATTTTCAACCAGGAGCATCTGCAAATGTCCCCAGTTTGACTCCAGAATAGGATCAGAATTAGGGTCTCTGGGGGCCATGCCTTCCTTATTACATAGATAGCATCACTCCTCTATGCATTCCCACCTATTCCCCTAATCTCATATTAATGCAAAAAATAAGAGCAGACCACACGTGTAATCCTCATCATTCCACAATGGTCAAGACAACCCTGGTTCCGTACCTGTGTCACCTTTCGATATGCAATCTTCAGCCTTTAACACTCATCCCAGATCTCCTCTTCCAACACAGAAGCCACATGTTGCATCTGAATCCAGCAACTCTTCAACTCAAGGCATGGCTGCTCCATGGTTCCAACATGGGGAACAGACCTGCTCTGATAGAGGAAAACACATTTTATTGATTTGTCATTGCTCTACAATGCATTACACTTTCCTGAATAAGAGGAAACGGTTCCTAATATAGTGCCAACAGAAAAAAACTACAGCCTACCCAGCCTACCCCAAATCCTGGAGTATATACGAGACCTGAAGAAATCAGGCTTAGCTCTGAGCTCTTTAAAAGTCCATTTGGTGACCATTGCCACCATCTCCATGAACCTGTAGATGGGTCATCTGTCTTTGTCCATCCCATTACTAAGCGTTTCCTCACAGGAATTCACAATATTCCCAGAAATATGACCACCCACACCACTGTGAGACTTGAACCACATTCTTAAAGATCACACAAGAGGCCCATTTGAACCCTTAGTGACTTGATCCCTTCTCCACATGTCAATGAAAGTCGCATTTTTGGCGGCCATCACATCTGCAAGATGCGTCGGTGAAACTGCAGCCCTTATGGCAGACCCTCCCTATGCTATTTTTTCTAAGATAAAATTATTCTCTGACCCCCACCTCAAATTCCCGCTGAAGGCTGCCCTCTAACTTTCACATCAATGAACCTATACACTTACTGGCATTTTCCCCCAAACCACACAATGATGCTAGGGAAGCATCCTTCTGTACGTTGCACATAAGACAAGCAGTGACTTTTTACCTGGACAGGTCTAAACCATTCCACAATTCCACCAGATTATTCATTTCCATAGCAGAATGATACAAGGGTGCAGCAATCTCCTTGCAATGTATCTCTAAGTGGATATCTTCCTGTATACACATGCTATACAAATCATGACCGAAACCCCCCACAGGGAGTTACAGTGCACTTTACTCGGGGAATGGCAGCCTCGACCATATTCCTTTAGAATGTACCACTGACGGACATATGCAGAGCTTTAGCCTAGTCTTCCTAACACACTTTTTCTAAATACTATGCCATACTGAATGGACCTTTCCCCTCTACTACCATAGAGCTTGCTGTACTATCCACCACTTCACAGACTTGACTCCAAAGCTCACCACATCCAATGAGGGGGCACTGCTTTATAGTTACCTAGAGTGCAGCACTCAGAGGGACAGCACTCAAAGGAGAAGAAATTACTCACCTTGTGGACTGATGATGGTTCTTCAAGATGTGTGTCCCTGTGGATGCTCAATTACCCACCCTCCTCCCCTCTTCTTTGGAGTCTATATACACAATTCCACAGTAAAGGAAGAAAAGAGAAGGAGCCATGGCACCACAAGATGGCTGCTGCACCTGTGCAGCGTGGCCAAGCACTACTAGCAAAAATCTCCAGTCACCGGCGTGAAGATGCACTGATACCTCGAGTGGCGCACCCACAAGACATACATCTGGTAGAACTGTTGTTACTGCACAAGGTGAGTAACTTTTTTATCAGCAAAAATGCCTTTTTTTCGCGATCCTATGAACATTTTAAAAACTGGAATCTCAAGTTAGGACACAAAGCCCATAGTTTAGGTTCTTAAATAGGTGGCATGATTTTCAAAAGCACAAAATTTCCAGCAGCTCCCACTGCGGGATGAGAATGTTTCACATCTGGCAGGACACTTCAATACAAGAACAAATCCATATTTAAAAATGTACTTAGAAATTTTGAATGTATTACCTTTAAACATTCTCTATTAACTGGGAGACTAACCAGCTGTATGATGATATCTGTGCACAAAAAGCATGTTATCACAAGCCAAAAAAATGAGGCCTGATGGATAATGAAAGTGAAATGTTTTTAGGTTATATAAACCATTGACTGATGAATCATACTTAATGGCATTTTTCAGAGGGAAAGACTCTGGAGAGACTTTGAAGCTTTTGAACTGCCAGTCAACCTTCAGCACGTTTGCTACTTTATGAAAAGTTAGAGGATGTTCACAATACAATGTGCCTTGTTAGCAGAAAATTAACAAACTGGAACACACAACAAATTTCTTTGAATCTTAAGCAGAATATCTTCTTGCCCAAAACTGCATGTTTCGGTATTCACCATTTTTTTCTATAAGTCAATTAACTTGAAAAGCTGCTTTGACAGCCACAACATTTTATGTTTCCTAACATTTAAAAATAGAAGTTTGTGTAACAGAATGTCTTAGTAAATTTACCACATGGCTGGAAGACATCAACCTGTTTTATTTAGAAAACAATGATAACATAATGCACAATGGAAATTATTATGCCAAATTGTGTTCTGACAGACTTTGGCTTCAATCTAATTAAACAGGGATAGTAACTAAAATAAAATAGTAGTTAATAATAGTTTGTACTCATGTCAGATTAGTTTTCATCTGAAGAAATGAATGTGCTGAATTAATATGATTCCCATTTTACAGAGGGAGAAACGGAGGTAGGAGGAATTTAAGTGGCTTGCCTACAGTTACATAGCCAGTCAGTTGTAAACTGGGGAATAGAGCCCAAGTTCTTGAGTCCCTGATCTAACTACTAGCCAATGCAGTCTTTCAGATAAGGATAAACTGTCCCATAAGCCATTGCACACTCAAAATCCGAGTGTGTTTAGGGGAGAGCACAACTCCTTTTCCTTTGATAAATGCACAAGGCAGTTTCACATCCGCTGTTTTGCATGGAAAAGCGATGATCTTGCATGTTCCCCAGTGCAGTGGTATCACCCCCTCTTGTTTCAACTTACTGTGACAACTTCCTGAACCCTCCCTGCTTTAGATGAAAGAACTTCAATTAAATTGCCAGCTATCTTACTATTTTTCAGCCTCTGTATTTCCTAGCTCATACTGGGTTTAGAAGAGAGACCCCAAATACCACAAAAACAACTATACCTATTTCCAGCCCAGGTAGAGGCCATATGTATATGTACAGATTGTCCATGTGAGATTCCCAGCCTGGTTTTGCAGATCACTTCAAAAGGCATAGACATGCATCAACACACTGCATAGTTATCCAAACGAGAGCAGAGCTCTAAGGAGCAGATTCTGTGCTGTACCTCATGGGATGTGCAGCACAGAGGGAAGAAGGGTGGCTTTAAGCCACTTGCGTGTGGCTCGGATAGTAGGTCAGCAGGCAGCTGCCATGCAGCTGTCAAGGATGCTACTGTAATTCACAGCTGCCCCACTCAGCCTGCCTCTGGACTTCGCTACACCTCAGAGTGGCCCTCAATATCCACAATGCTCAGCTCTAGTATGGATGCTTCCCCTTTCCCACTTAGTTCCACTGCAGTACATTCCTTTTGTGTGGAATGCCTCTGCACTGCTCTTGTGGTCTACCCTGCTTTTGTGCTGGAGGAAAGGCCTTTATGGTGCCAAGAAAATGATACAAAATCCCAATTGACAGCTGGGGTTACCCCCTGATTCTTTTGAACTTCATCCAACGCTATATAAAATATTCCCCTGATTTTAGATTAGTGTCAGTAGGTTGAGTTGACTGAAATATAAGATGGAGACTTAACTCTGCATTTCCTACTCAAACAAACTCCCACTGACTTCAACAGGAGTTGTTTGAGAAAGGAGCATATAGCTTCTCCTCAAAGCTCATTGTTTAAATATATCCTGCAAACTATAGATTGTAAACTCATCACAGCAGGGGCCATCTTTATTCTATATATTGCAGAGCATTAAAACCCGTTCAGTACCAAACAAATAATAATAATTAATAATAAAGGCTTATTTTGGGAGTGCACTATACTTTATTTGAATCAATCAAATCCAATCTGCATATTTTAGGTATTTCTAAGGCACCCATTGCCTGGAAATCAAAGGGTTCAAATTTAGACAAACACCCAAAAGTTCAGATAGCACTTTGATCTAAAAATTGATGAGCAAATCTCACTAAATAGTTTTCTCCCAAGATTTTTGGCCATTCCTGGTTTGCCTAACCCAATGATAGTCAGAATATAGGCCCAGAACCCTGCTCAAGTCAAAATGAAGAAGTGCAGAGACTAGTGAAAATTTAGTCCTTCTCCATTAAAAGGTCAGAAAGTCAGAAATTCCTTTTCACCAGAATCATGGAGCAAAGTTAAGGACAGCAGCCTGTCTTCACCTGCAAACAATAAGTGCAAATCGCTTTATCTTCAAATTAATACAGTTCAGTATGGTTTGTCTACCTTCACAATGCCTCAAGAAAAATAGAAAAAAAGAATCTAAATGAATATACCATGAAGCCAGAAACCTCCCAGGCACACTGAAAGTACAGTTGTGTGAGCTGACCAAATTAGGGCAAATTGAAAGTGAGTTTGGGAATATTAAATTTAAGTGAAGTGTACTGGAAATAAGTTTTGTATAAATGGGTAATCTAAATCTCTGGAAATGTAGGCATTTGAATGTCAAATCCCAGTTGAGATAAGCCAGAATATACAGTAATTTGAAGGCTTTCTGAAGAAGCATTAGTCTTTAAAATAGAAAATGTGAGTATTTTTGTAAACAGAAAAGAGGGCCATTATTTGTTTTAAGATTTGAAAATGAAAATTGTTTCTGACATGCTCTGGGTCAAAGCAGAACTCTCTAAACTGGGGCCATGGAACCATAACTACTGTAGGCACATGCCATAAATGACTTAAACTGCTGCCTAGATGGTTTTCTGTGATAGGGAAATAAGTACTTTAAACGAAATTGTCAAGTATCTGCCATCTAGTTTTTATAGATTGATTTTGCTCACTATTGCTTGCAGTTCTCTTTAAGGCCTGAATCTGCTGTCTTTATACTAGCAACAATTTTTCATGCAAATAATCCTGTGGAAATCTATTATTTGTCAGAAAAAGGACTCCTCACTTGGGCTAGGATTGCCCTTGCAAATTACATAATAAGATGTTCTCCTTCATATTTTGTCCTTGTCTATTTAAGAAAGGGCTTTCTTGCTATTGTTTTGTTTGCTTCTTTTCCAAAGCTTAACATGGCGTGAGACATAATTTTAAAAGTTTATGTGCATTAAAATGGACATACAGGATAAGTATGACTGAAATGCAATTTAAAAAAAATATGGCCATTTCTGGCCCATTGTACAAAACATTTTGGCTATTGCTTAGAATAATAGAAAAAAAATTAAAAATACTCTATAACTATCTAATGGCTAGAATACCACAATAGTTAGGAATGGGTGTGTGGCGAGATCGGCATATAGAAAAAGGGCTTAGCACCAAAAACAATGAAAATAGCATCTGCTAATCATAAAGTAAAGAATAAATAATAATAGGTTTGAAGGCATGGATTCTAATGAATGAATGAAAATGCCTTTTATTGAATTCTTTTCCCCCAATCCGCATTGTCTATAGGTTAATTTGCTTAGGCTAATTAAATCTTGCTTTTGCAATCTGATTTGCATGGATGGAATGTTACAGTCGCATAATTGAAGTCTATGGAGGGAATGCTCTAAATACATCCTGGAGTGGGGGGGAGTTCTTCATGGGCAGCTGAGTTTGTCTTCTACATGGAAGTGGATAGGTCCACATGCAGGGGAGCAGAGGAGGGCAGCTGGTTACTGTGCACAGCATCTCTAATGCCAGAGAAGTAAGTCCCGGGGTGTATTCAAATGTTGCTGACTTTTTCTGCAGAATAGCTGCAGTTTTGACAGAAAACATACTCTTTCTACTATGTCTGGCCTGTCCATCTTTCAGGAAAAGAAGACACACAAATGGCTACAGAGAAGCATTTTGTCCAGATATTTTCCTCCTTTGCATGGCTCCCCCATGACTTTTTAATTTTACTGTCTTTATTCCACATCATGCAATATGTGGGCAGGCAGCATATGGGACATTATCTTTATGTTTTTCTCTTATTCTGTCATTGATCATTTTTTATTCTCCAAAGCCATAACTGAGAAATTGGGTTAGCATCTGAAATGCAACAATCTGCAACATCTTACAGGGAAATAATGCTTAACCCTGGGACTTTGCTAAAGCAAACTAAGAATTAACAGTATCTCTATATTTATTTGCATAATCTAAAAGATGACCCACCAAATTCTCTTAGCACAGACAGCAAATAGGTATGTTTTGGTGGCCATCACTAATGCAAATTTGAAAGCAAAAATGTAGATCTCATTAAATTACAACTTTTTGTGAAATTTTCACATATTGGAAAATTTTCTACAGATTTTCATGCAAACCGTTTCCCTGTATCTGTGCAATTGAAAAGCTACTCTTGCTAAAATACACATTTATGAGTAAACTTAAAAAAACAGTGAACAGAGGAACCTTAGAGACTAACAAAAAAATGTAGATGGTATCATGAGCTTTCGTGGGCACAGTCCACTTCTTCAGACACCATCTACATTTTCTGTTAGTTTCTAAGGTGTCACAGGACTAGTCGCTGTTTTTTATTTTTTTTTCAGTTAGGGTATGTCTAAACTACATCCCTCTGTCGCCAGAGGGATGTAAATTAGACATACCGACATTGCAAATGAAGTGGGGATTTAAATCTCCCACGCTTCATTTGAATAAAAAATGGCCGCCACGTTTTGCCAAGTCAGAAGTTTGTCGGCAAAAAGCAGCTGTCAAGACGGGGATCAGGCAACAGAGAAAGCCTTTGTCGGCCAATCCCTTATGCCTCGTAAAATGGCTCAGTAGCCATGGAGCTTTGTAGTTCCCATTGGCTCCAGTTCACCATTTCCAGCCAAGGGGAGCAGCGGGAAGGTTTCATAAGGGGTAAACAAACTTAATTGACTTGCCCAAGATTATATAGGAAGACTGTGTCAGAACCAGAATTAGAATGCCTCTCTCCAGATGCCCAATCTAATCACTATTATAGTAGATCACAGTATCCCTCGGACAAATCACATACCTCTTCCTGTCACAGCGACTAAGTCCCCCTCCCATCCCCAACTGGCCAAATTTCACAACTCTTTCAGTATGTTCTAGAGTAGGTGAGATGGTCATTCTGGATGGTGGCTGTCATGACATAGTTTGTAGGAAATTGCAAATGTTTGACTAAAACAGAACTTTGGATATAGCACGTGGTTAATTTTCAACAAATTCTATTATGAGCCAAGTCTCTTTTTTGAAGGGTCATTTTCAACCACTTCTTCAGACAACGTGGCAAGCTCCGTAAGTAGATGACAAAGTTTCTGTTACAATATTTGTAAAATTTGTTTTCTCCAGTATAATTTGACTTGGTTAGCCAAGTTTGAATTGGTTTTATTAACACAGGATTTTCATTTTTTTAAATGATAAGGAAAAAAAAAACAGAGTTCTCACTGATATGAGAAGTTACCCCCAGAAATTATTGACTGTTCTAAATGCTTTCTATGAATTTCTTGATTATGTCTATTTTCCCAGAAAATCTCTTTTGTACACAAAAGAATAACTTAAGTCATCACATTATTCAGGGAAAATGGTTGTGCCATCTGATGAAATTTGAAATTTCAGATTTTTAAGTTAGTTATGTAAGTCCCCGAATGACTTTTGACAATCAACTTTTGGTAAGAAAGTTACAGAGAGATCTCTATCAAGTCTGTGTTTCCTTGAGCACCATATGACCAAACATTTGGGACATGAAGCCACAAAAGTATCTGAAAGCTAGGACTATTTTCCATTGTACCCTTAAGGTTGCCAGGTGTCCGGTTTTCAACTGGACTGTCCATTATTCGGGTCCTCTGTCTGGTAAAAAAAAAACCCAGAAAATACCAGACATATGAAATGTCCGGTATTTCCTGTTTCCCTCAGACGGAAGCCCGTGAGGGAGTGAGGAGCACGGAGCCATGTAAAGGCACAGCACCCCCTTTTTTTTTGCTCAACAACTTTGGTCTCCCCCCCCTTTTTTTTCTCAACAGAATTTTTTCCCGATGTGTGTGTGTATGGGGGGGGGAAGGGGTTCAGTATTTTTTGTTCAACCTTATGTACCCTCCACTCTCTTTCAGGAACATTGCTGGGAATGATATGGTTGGGCAACAATTATGACTTTCAGGTAATCGTCTCTCCTGCTCAAAAATAGATTAAAAGTAACTTTACTCAAAAAACTTTTTAAAAATATAGATTTGAATGATTAACTGTTGTGTTTCAAATGCAGTAATAAATACTAATTAAGGTCAAAATTGTCATTTTGCAGACTGTCTTATGTGTAGGTCTATATGTTGTAATGCCCCAAAAGGAGACCAGAAACCTGATTGTGATTTTGAATCACAATCTGTCTCCTGGTTCCCTTCTTCTCTGGCAGGGGTCAACCCCAGATCAAGCACAGCATAAGTTCTCATATAAACCCAGTGCAGTTTAACTGACAGGCATGTTGGCAGAACCAAGGATCCATCCATTACTGATCCCATGCTGCCTACACTCCATGCACTTATCTGGGAAGGAAGGGAATAGAGATCTTAAAGAGTCTGCTGTTGCCTACATGTTGCTACATGTGTTATGGCAGGCTATATGCTCTGCCATCTGCATGAACTGGAGAAATAAGATGATGCATATATTTTCTCATGATTAAATTCTGCTAGTGAATGTTCAGCCTAATAAACATATTTTAATTCCTTGCACTGTTGTTGTATCCATGTTGGTCCCAAGATGGACAGACACACAGACTGAAGCATGGACTCTCTAAAATATATAGTAGAAGATTAAAGGCTGAAAAGGAAGAGGTAAAAGCTGGACTGTAATAGGGGTTAATGCTAGCGAATCAGGCAAGAATCAAGTTAGTGAAGAAATACATTTGAAAGGATTAACATTGCTGTGGAAATTACAGTTCCACAATATTGATCCTGTGGGATTAAAGAGGAAGAATGTGAAAGAGCAGTTGAGAGCCACTGGTTGGTCTACTGGGGCTGTTTCTTGTTTTAGCCGTGATCCAGTAAGGTGAAGTAGGTTGAGAGGAGCAGGGGCTGTGAGATGGAAGACAGAACACATCATAAATCAGTGTATTTGCGATGAAAGATGAACTGATAAATCCACATCCACTTCTGGTATAACATAGGGCCTCATTGAACTCTAGCTTACTCTTATTTTGTTCCTATTCCCTCCTTTACAGCCAGAAGGTAGCTATAGTATATAATTTGAGTTAATGAAGCCCTTTCATAGACTTTAAGGCTAGAAGGGATCATCATGAGCATCAAGCCTGACTTCCTGCACATTGCAGGCCACAGAACCTCACCCATCCACTTCTGCAATAGACTCCGAATCTCTGGCTGAGTTACTGAACTCCATGTTTTCAAGACTTCAGGTTATAGAACATCCAGCATATACACTAGTATAAACCTGCAAGTGACCCGTGCCTTGTGCTGCAGAGGAAGGTGATCTTTGACAACGCTCATTAAAGGTAAATTCCTTCAATTCTGGCATTTTCTCCGATTCATTCTGTCTGGCTGCTGTAGTTAAATCTCAAGCACTCAAGGGCTTTTGCAGGTTAGTGGCACCCTAGAATGTATTGCCTTTTGTCCTCTCATATCTCTGGACAAGTTCCAGAATGCAGGAAATTTGAAGACAGCATTTGGCTTAGCAGAATTGCTAGCTCAGCTAAAATACCAGGAAGAATACCAGTAAAGGTAGGAGGCTTTTTGGCCAAAAGAATCAAGTAGAGAGGGGAATACTTACCAAAACTTTTATGGGGAAACTGTTTCTGGTTTTGTTCAGTTCAGTATTTTAAGTCAGTCCAGGATGGTTTGTTTTTGTTTTCCACATGTAACTTGAAACCAAGAGATTAGGTCCCAATTTAGCTTCCATTAAACGGAATAGAGAAACATCCATTGACTGAAGTAGAAGTTGGATTGGGCCCATAGTAGAATTTGGAATGGGAGTAGATGACATTGATATGGCTAATAAGTACATGCATAGTTACAATAGATTGGATTAAAAAAATCATGCTTCAGAGTATACTTTAACCACTCATTGATAGTGGTTGGGAAGAAACGTCTTACATGAGCAGGCAGGGCTGTCCTGAGGGGGCCACGGGACCTGGGGCAACATACTCCAGTGCCCTGGTGTGGGGACTGGGGCATCCCCCGCCACAGGCCCCAGCCCTGCTCAACCCCCTCTACACCTCCTTCCTGCTCCCCGAGCAAAGTGGCCCAGGGTTTACAGGGGAGCCTGGCATGGCAGTAGCAGGGGCTGCTCCCCACTCACCATCTGGGTGGTGGGAGCTGGAGCAGCCTAGCAGTGGATTTCATCCCACCATGCCACCCTCTTCCAGCCTGCTGCACTCTGGTTCTCTGTGGAAGCAGGAAGCAGATCGCACTGGAGTCTGGACGCTCTGCTTCCTGCCACCATGGAGAAGTTGAGCACAACAGCAGGCTGGGAGGGTGGCGGAATGGGGTGGAGTAGGCTCCCACTGCCTGTGTGGTGAGTGTGTGTGTGTGCCTATTCCTGCTGTTGCCCTTTGCCAAGCCCCTATAATCCCCCAGGTTTCTCCGGTCCATAGGATGGCTGTGGTGGCAGCTGCAGGGCCCTCAAACGAGCGGCACCTGAGGCGGCTGCCCCAATTCGTCCTTTGGATGGGATGGCTCTGTGAGCAGGTTAGTAGAGTAGGTATATCATTGTCCATAATAGGCTTCCTTCCTTTGAAGCCTCTGGTACTGTACTGGATCACAGGTTACAGCTCTGAGCTCTTAGCCATTTTCCCTTCTCTGTTATGTACACGATAGCTTCACAAGGGAGTCCCAGAGACCACTAGCCAAGGGCCTAATCTTGCTAGGGCAGAGTGCAGGCATCTGGGTGCCTTTAATTGCTATTGAAGTCAATGCTTTGGGGGGTGGTCATTATCTCATAAGAGGTAGCCAGTATCTTACAGTAATGAGCTTCATGTTTTAAAATATCTAAAGTAGAAAAGTTAATAATTCATTCCCATAATGACTTAATTTTTTATTTATGTATGTATTTAATTTTACTCACTACTTTGCTCACTACTTTGAATGGAACCTGTTCCAGCTTAGTGGTATTATTCAATCTCAGAAGGTTTCTGTTGCATTTTTAACAATATTCCTTAACTACCGGTTTCTTTATTTTCTTTTATACATTAGTGGCATCATTAGAAATAGTCACAAGCAAACATCCACAGTCACCTTAAAAAAGCAACATGAAAGAAGCTAAGAAACTAGCGGCAACTGAGAAATTTTGCGGCATTCCCAAGCTTAAGGTGGTATTTTAATGATTTTATTGATTTATACCTACAGTTGTTGTAGCTGCTTGCCCCTAGGTTTAAAGTTATAAACCAATGGAATAGTAGCTACAAAGGTAACAAGCACTGACTTTTTTAAAAGCTCACAGTTAACCATAAAGTTCAAACATAGTTTCCTGTAAAATGTCATTTAATGTCCATAGCCTTAAGCTCTATGATGCACTGAAAGGAGCATTTGAAAGCTCTTTGTTAAAGCTCCTCTCCATACTGAAGGAACATCTGAGGGGATTTCCATTCCTCTGCTAAGGACAACTCATTTCTGGAAGCTGCTAAAGGATCCTGTCCAAAGCAGATATGTCAAATCCAAAGCCAAAAATACTTGCGAGTATTTAGGGAATACTTGCTTTGGAATATATCAAATTGGGCGTTTTTAAAAAAATGCTTAGCTGTTTCATTTTGTGTTATTATTTCATAGTCATTGTTTGTTACTTGCATTTACTAGGCTTGAAATGATAGTAAAAATAATATTTTAAATAACGTCCAAACTTTTAATTCATGTTTACTAAATAATCCCCAAATGTAAAGGCCTCACTCAGCAACTGAGTGCAATTGTATTTAAATCTTCTTTATCAGTTACTAAACATTACTTGAAAAAAGGACATATTATTATTATGAGGGTGATGATATTTTCACAAATGGAAAAGAGGACACTTCACAGGGCTAGCCCAAGCCTTCCTACTGCCCATTCATGTGGGGCTAGCACAAGTTACTCTCCCAAGCTGTCCTTCCCATACACCTTGCCCCTTACCCCACTGGCAAAACTGGACAGATGCCCAGTATTTTGCCAAAAAAGTCAGGACTGGGACACAGCTTAAACAAGGGACTGTCCAGGCAAATATGGGATTTATGGTCACCCTAATTATAGTTTACTATTCATATTTTAAATGTACTAATGTTAGGCCAGTTTGTGAACCCTGCTCAGATGGGAGAGTAGATACTCACACAAGGAGTCCTCTCAAAGTCAATGGGACCTCTTCTGTGAGTAACTGATTACCCGTGTGGGTAAAAGACCTTTCAGGTCACTGACTTTTGTTGGGGTTCTTTTTCCTTTGGTGCATGTGTTAATTAGTCCTGCAGATGGCTCTCTTGCAACAGACATCTACTCAATGGGGAAACTGCTGAGCACCTATGTTTTCTAAAAACAAACCTCAAGCACATCCTTGGCTGTAGAGTCCCACGTTAAGCAGTGTCTGGCGAAGAATGGGGATCCAAGGGATGAGCAGCAGTGGTAACACAGATATATGTGAAGTCTAGAGATGGAGGATAAAATCTACTCCCCATTTTTGTATATGTAGTCCCACTGAAGGCAGTACAGTACATATAAGAACGGCAGATAAAGAGTATGAAATTCGTATTTAGTTCAAAACTTCAGGATGAAGTATTTGCTTTCACTGGAAACATGACTCTCTTGGGAAAAGTAGCTATGAAGCTAAATAGTGGTACCCTAGCTAATGTGTGCATATATTCTTCTCTTCCTTTCCCAGGTATTTCTGCTGGCATTATCATTTGCATATCTAGCTAAAACCATGTCTGGGGGTTACGTGAATAGCATACTCACACAAATAGAGAGAAGATTTAACATCCCAGCCTCTCTGGTGGGCATTATTAATGGAAGCTTTGAAACTGGTAATCATTTATTTTAATATTCTTTGACAAAATAGTATTTTTCCACAGCTTTGGTGAAGGGCTATTTTGGCTTTTCTCTTGTTACATTTGTTTATCTGGCTCTGCAGCCATTGTATGACCTGTAGGCAGTGGGGCCGACCACTGTGCCGGGCCCCTGAGGAAGGCTGTGGGAGCTGGTTTTGCACCTCCGGAAGGGGTGGGGCCTCAGGTGGAAGTGGTGGAGCTAGGGTTAGCTTCCCTCAGACAGCCTCAGTGCCACCTGGAGTGAGCCACGCCCCTCTTCCCAGGCAGCCCACAGAGCTGCCTGGAGCATGCAGAGCAGAACTCCAGTGGTGATTAAAAGGGGCCAGGACTCCGGCTGCCACTGCTGTTGCAGTAGCAACAGTGACAGCTGGGAGCCCTGGTCCCTTTTGAATAGCTGGGCCCCAGGACAGTTGCCCTCTTTACCCTCTCTTGTTGGTGGCCCTGCCTGTAGATGAGTCTGTGACCAGATCTTATACACTGTGGCTTGTGGGTTAAGACCCATTGAAGTCAATTGGCCCACTTACAAGGGAATGCAGGTGTAACCCATACACCTAGTGTGGTTCACCAGTGTGGTTCAGTGTCCCATGTAGTGGCATTTAGACCACATACTGTGAAAGATAAGAACAGGGAGCTCTACAGCCTACGATGAGAGCCAGCTGACTTTTAGCTCAAACTGGAGAGGCTCCTCCACTAAGCTCCAGAGGTCCCAGGTTTGAATCTGCCCAGTTGTGGTTACACAGGTACAGACTCAGGTTCAACTACTTCCTAGATCTGCTCAGGAGCTGCCACAGAGCATCTGACCATTACATTTTGCTAATAGAACATCCAGTTTAACACCAAGGATAACATTTAACATTTATCTGGCACAGTTCGTCCACAGATCTCAAAACCCATTACACAGGTGAGTATTTTTATCCTCAATTTACAGATGGGCAGATCTTAAAGAAGTAAAAAGCAGTAAAACTATACTTCTGTAATTAGTGTTTAGATGTGACTCTGAACAGGTCGGGATCAGATCTGTTGAGAAAGATGCTGCTATTTTTGGTCACTTTGCAGAAAACAATTATACACACTTTAATCCTTAAGGATAGGATGATCACTTGCGACTGTGGTACCCTCCTGACTCCCATTTTTGGCTACTTGCAAAATAGATCATAGGGTAGACTATTCCATCTCCCACACACTAATAAGTGGGGAGTGAGCAAGAATGGACAAACTCCTGTGTCCCATGAGTATAGGCCTACAGGGGTGTGTCTACACTGCAGGGCTTAACCAGAAATAAGCTACGCAAATTGAATACGTCAGTTATGTATCTTATTTTGAAATAGCTTATTTCAAAATAGGGAGCGTCTCCACAGCACTATTTCAAAACAGAGCACTCTTCCTCAGACTTTTCTGATTCCTCATACAATGAGGGTTACAGGAATCAGAGTAAGAAGTCCTATAGCTTGGCAGTATTTTCACACTATTTTGAAGTAACTGGCTGATGTGTAGACACGGACTAAGTTATTTTGGAATAGCGCTAGTTATTTCAAAATAGTGTTGCAGTGTAGACGTTCCCCAGCAGATTATATTCCACCAGAGCAACCCCTCTGAGTGCCGCAGTTTCCTCCCTGGTCAGTTCTTTGGGCAAAGCAGCTATTGGCCACCTTTTCAGACAGGGAGGTCCCACCTGTACTGGTATATATCCAAAGTATGGTAAATCCAGTGAAATCTTGGGAGTTACACAGATATAATATGGGATGTAAATGAGATCAGAATAAAGCTCTTTGCATCTGTTCATATTTTATAATGATATTCAGTACAGTAGCCTGTTTTTCTCCTCTATTAAGTTATTTTTGCAACTAATGTACATGTATCAGTTCTTTTCTCTGTATGTTACCTATTATTTATTTTCCATGTTGAAATACTTAGATTTATATTTCCCCATTTTCCCCATTGTGTGCTGAAGTCGGTGCAAATCCCTACACCAGTGGTTCTCAAGTTGCATTCCGCTAGTGGTCCGCAGCTGCCTTGCAGGTGGGCTGTGGCTCGAGGCTCAGCCTCCACCCCCACTCTCCCCACAGCAGGGAGCTCCAACACCATGTGCTGCCCCTGTGAGGTTGGCGCACCAGCGCTTGCTTCCCACTGTGTGTGTATGGGGAGAGGAGAGGGAAGGGAAGGAGCCCTGAGCCTCGTGCGCCGGATCCAGCTCATAGGAGGAGCAAGCGGCTCTGTTTGCTGCTACCCACCTCTCTCCCCAGCTGGGGGAATGGCAACAAAGGGAAGTGCTGCTTGGAGGCTTTCCCTGCTGCTTCCATTGGCCAGAATCATGAGCCAATGGAAGCAGCAGGGGGCGGTACCTGCAAGGCAGCCACAGACCAGAATCATGGCCAATGGAAGCAGTGGGGGAGAGGTGCCTGGGACATGGTGCCTGGGAGTGGTGGGGGCATGAAGCCAGGTAAGTGTCCCCTCATGCCAAGATCCAGCACTCCCACCTCCTCATGCATCCCCTCTGCCAAGACCCAGCACCCCAGCCTGCTCCTGACTCACCCTTGCTCCTGTCCCCTCCCTCCTACCAGACCTCCCCATCCTTAGCCTGCTCCTCCATGCTCCCTCTTGGTCAGACACACCATCCCCAGCCCACTCCTGGCCAAACCTCACCCCTTCAGCCCCTCCTGAACCCAAACTCCTGGTCAGACCCCCACTTCCAGCTTGCTCCAGCACCCTCCCTTCCACCCAGACTCCCACCCTCCCCCTCTCCTGCATCCTCATCCCTACCCAACTCCCTGGCAGCTCCCTCCTGCACAGTGAACCCCTGATTTTTGGCCCCATCTCAGAGCCTTGGGAGGCTCACAAAATGTACTAATCCCAGGACCGCAGAAGAGTTAATCTGACTTGTGGGAAGTCCTGAATCTTGGCCATCCCTGCTCCTTCATTTCCCCCCGTCCCATGGGGCAGGAGCCCCAGGGCAGTGAGGTGTCTCAGTAGGGACCACGTCAGTGAGGGTTGAGGTATTTTTGCCTCTCACTTTTGTATGGCCCCCAACTGATTTTTCAGTGGCCCCCCAACCCAAAAAACGTTCCCCACCCCTGCCATAAATAAAGACAATGTTGACACTTTTTTTGCTTTGGAAGTAAATAAATATTTTACTTTATTTAAAATGAAGTTTGGTAAACTAACATGATAAAGTTAAAGTGCTTATCTGTTTATTTTGATCTTAATGATTTTTCCTTTCTTATGACTACTTATATTACAGCTGTATATTTAAATTTTTATGCTCCAGTAGCCTAATATGAATATTTTAATATTTAAGGTATTTAGAAATAAGTTAGGCATTTTGTCATCATGGGTGGTTGGCTGGTGGTCCACACAAAGGTTGTGTTGAGCAGGGTGGACTGTGGGCTAAAAAGTTTGAGAACCACTGCTCTACACATAGAACGTGTCCTGAGAGAATAACTACTTACCAAGATATGTACTGTCCTGTTGCTGTAGGGCTTATTCTAGAAAACAGTTTTTACAATATATCATGAAGCTTTTCCTCACATTAAATGTTCCCTCTGTAAAGAAAAATGATTTAATGAGGGACTTTCTTCATCCATGTTATTTCTCACAAATCAGGGAAGAAATAAAGGGAATAAAAATTGACTCTACTATTTAGGATCCCCATCAGAGCTGAGAGAATAATCAATATTTGAGTTCAGTTTCCAAACAGAAAAATTTAGGGAAAATATTTGGTTAGTATTGAACAAAAATTAAATGTGTTTGTTTTTTCCTTGCCAAATGGAAAAAAATGTTTTGTTTAGAAAATGTAGTTTTAAATCAATATTTTGTTTCTTTTTAAAAACAAACCATTTTGATATTTCACTTGCTCTTCAGCTAAAATTAATAGCTCAATTTGACCCAAATTTGTAAATATTGCCAGTGCCCTGAAAAATGCATTTTTGGCATATTTGTATTTCCTGAATAAATTTCATCTAGCTCTAATTCACCTAAATTTCTATAGTCAACCCTGTTTTCTCGATTAACTTGTAATTTACATTTCTCTGAAACTGCACTAACCGCAGTAATTTAGTATGCAGGTAGTTGTTTTCTTCTTCTGACAGTCTCCTCTTTAGTCATAATTTCTACTTTATTTAACATTCTATTATCATAATATTTCCTAGTTGGCCTAACCCATCACGCAAAAACTACCAATATCATTGAGGGTAAAGTCTTTTTTAATCATCTAGCCAATCCCCTTGCTATTTCAGTTACACCCACATAAGGTAAATTGGCTTGTAAACGTGAAAATGGACCAAGCTTTTCTTTCTGCAGGAAACTTGTTGGTGATAGTATTTGTGAGCTACGTTGGTGCTAAACTTCACAGACCAAGAATAATTGCTTTGGGGTGCACAGTTATGTCTTTTGCCTGTCTTTTGATAGCACTGCCTCATTTTCTCATAGAACGGTAAGTAGCTAATGATGGACCAGATTGTGGCATACTGACTCATGTTATTCCACTAGTGGTCCTATTCCACAAGTGGTCCCACTGAAATCAATAGGCTCTTTTGTGGAGTAAGGTATGCTCAGCCTGAATTGGGGTATCAGAATCTGGTCCTTTTTTTATGCAAGTGCCCCAAAAATTAATAACTATTTCCTAAATACAGATTAATGGTTCAGAGATTCACATCTCTACTGGGCAACCCATAGGTGCTGACTTTTATTTTTCCCTAGAGGGGCGCTCCACTGCTCCCCAGGACACACCCATTCTTGTTCTGCGTCTCTCCACACCTGCTCTTCCCTCCTCCCCTGAGGTTTCACCCTCACTTTGCCTCTTCTCCACCTCCCTTTCCAAAGCCCCACCCACTGCTTGCTGCGTTCTGGCGTCCTGCAAGCACCTCCCCTAGCACCAAACAGCTGATTGGCAGAGTGGCCAAAAAAAGCTGTGTCTAGTGGGTGCTGAGCACCTGCTATTTTTTTCCATGGCTACTTGAGCCCTGGAACTCAAGGGGATCAGCACCTATGGGCAACCAATGTTCTTCCACTTCATTTCATCTCCTGATCTGAAAGGGCACCTGTCACCATACATGATTACCTCCTTGATCTGTACTATCTCAGCATGTGCAGCTCCACGTTGCATTGCTGTCTATTACTATAGTATTAGGATACCATAACAGTATTATTTGTATATCATATTATATTTCTTTGGCCCTGAAGTCTCTTTCTTCTGTATCTCCTGTGTCTGTAAAGATGCCTACAGTCACCTCAAGCAGAATCACACATGCATATCACACATGCACATCACTGACTTGTATCCCCCTCTACAAAATCCCTTTTTTCCCAGTAGCTTTATTTCCTCTTGCCTTGACTGCTTCAACTATTTTCCTGCATGGATGACTGAAGTCACAGCTCTCTGGCTGCAGCACATATAGGTGACAGTTTCTTTATTCCAGAAAGGATTTTTTCGGTTAATGAATGGAACATTCAGTTAACTTTTATGAAGTTTTGGTTCTTCTTGTATCTGCTCATTCCTTTCCTAAAGAGCTTCAATGCAAAAGAACAGCTTTATGAGCTGGATCTGATATATTCTCTCTTAACTTGGAAACCTTTTACTTTGGCTCAGCCAGGTATCAGTATGAAACTTCCCTTTCACGAGAAGAGAATTCATCATCAGAAATGTCCATGTGTCTTATAAATCAAAGCCAGTTCCCCACGCATATGGAGAAGCAATCAGCAGGTGAGTCTTTTTCTATGTCAAGTGCTCTTTTTTTTTTACAACTATTTTTGTAGGTTTTGTGTAGGCTGGATGGTTTATTAGCACTTTTTCTAGGGCTCAAGGTTAGATATAAATACTGTGGAGTTCAGGTGGTTTCCTCATCTTAGTGTTGTTCTTTAGAGCTGTGTGACTGTGGCCCTAGAGATATTCAGTGTTCACACTGGGGCTGACTGTGGGGAAAAAACAAACAGAACACAGCATCCCACCTTCTTATAAGCAGCGGAGAAAAGGAGGAGTCAGAACAAAGAGGAGTAATAGCCTCTATGCCCTTTTCAACAGATGGTATGTGTGATGGGGGGAGAAACTAGATATTATAAACTAGGGTCTTTATCTTATTTTATAGATTAAAAAACACAAGTACCATGTCAGTGCCATCTTAATGTAAATTAATGATAGTGCTATCAAATGGCACTACAGAAACCAATGAAATTCTCATGGTATAGCATCCTGCCACTAAGTTGTTATTTTTTTTTATCATAGAATCATAGAATACTAGGACTGGAAGGGACCTCGAGAGGTCATCGAGTCCAGTCCCCTGCCCTCATAGCAGGACCAAATACTGTCTAGACCATCCCTGATAGACATTTATCTAACCTACTCTTCAATATCTCCACAGATGGAGATTCCACAACCTCCCTGGGCAATTTATTCCAGTGTTTGACTACCCTGACAGTTAGGAACTTTTTCCTAATGTTCAACATAAACCTCTCTTGCTGCAGTTTAAGCCCATTGCTTCTTGTTCTATCCTCAGATGTTCCATTAATCTATGTTAAGGTTGTATCATGGTGATGCAATATTATTAAGCAAATATTATTAAGCAAACTTTGTAACATGAAGACAGGATGTCATTATTTTGTGATTCTTTGTGGCTCAGTTTAACAAAGAACATGGCCTTCAAGCTCTTCATCATTGTGCATCACTGTTTTGGCACTTAAAGAAAAATGAAAATACTACATGCTATTTAACAACCACAGTTTGTATTACATAACACTTTTCATCTGAGGATTTAGAGAAGTATTTGCCTCATTTTATGAAGGCAGAAAATGATGCACAGAGAAGTTAAACAGTTTGCCTGTAGCAAATCAGTTTGCAAGTCAGGAATAAAACCCAGAAGTCCTGATTCCCAGTCATTTGTTTTGGGTAAATTATTTTGGTTTCACCATGAACATTGTCAGATTTGCATAGCTCAGTATGAACTGTCAGCTTATGTTTTCAGGTTTAAGTGATAGCATAAAATACTGACTTTGTACAACTGTAAACTGAATCTTCTGACAAGGGTGTTGAATTTTGAGTTAGCTCAGCCCTGTATTTTCATGGCAGCCCTGATGGAGGCATCGGATTTTGAAATCTGAAGTCAGGTCTTGAAAGGCAAACAATCTTTCAGGAGGTTGGATAGAAAAAATTCAAATGACACATTTTCACACTGAAAAATTAGATTTTGTTGAAATCAACTTTCTGCAGGAAAACATAAACTTCAGCAACATTTTCCATCAGGAGCATTGAAACAAAAGCTTCATTTCAGGTAGTTCAACCCAAAGCAGTTAGAATAGAAAATCCACCACAGGCAGAGACCATGGTGTATCATAGGAGATGTTCTGTAGCCAAGTAGGAATACCCATACAGAAGAATCAGAAAAGAGGAAATCAGAACAAAATGTTTTGTTGTGGTTTGGGACTGTCAAAAGATTTCATTTTGATAAAAAAAATATCAAAATATAATGCAAGATTTCCAACTTAAAATTTTCTACAGCTTACTTATTTTAAGAAAACATATAGGCTGTGTCTACATTGGTGCGATTTTGCGCAAAAGTGCCCGCTTTTGCGCAAAAACATGCTGCCTGTCTACACTGGCGGAGAGTTCTTGTGCAAGAACACTGACGTTCTAATGTGTGAAATCAGTGCTTCTTGCGCAAGAACTCTGATGCTCCCGCTCAGGAGTAAGCCCTCTTGCGCAACTGTTCTTGCGCAAGATGCCAGTGTAGACAGGCAACATGAATTTCTTGCGCAAGAAAGCCCGATGGCTAAAATGGCCATCAGAGCTTTCTTGCGCAAGAGAGCGTCTACACTGGCACGGATGCTTTTGCGCAAAAGCACATCTCTTGCGCAAAAGCACATGCCAGTGTAGACGCTCTCTTGCGCAAATACTTTAACGCAAAAACTCTTGCGTTAAAAGTATTTGCGCAAAAACTTGCCAATGTAGACGTAGCCATATGTTGTGCTCATTTGCGATGACAACAAATGATGAAATATCGCTATATCATTAATTCTGTTTTTCAATCATCTCTCACTTTTGGTTCCCAAAGGTGTTTGTCTTTTTTAAGGATTCCCATCTGCTCCATTAATTATCTAGGGGTCAAATTCTGCCAGGACTTTATGCAGGTAAACAACAGTTTTGAAGGAGGAAGAGATGGTACAATAACTTTCACCAAAGAGCCAGGCAGAATTTCAGAACCATCTGTTCACAAGAAAGCAGGCACCATCCTCTGCTACTAATTTCAGAGTTACAGTAGCCCAGTGGGGTGGAGAGGAGGCAAAGCCTTGGACCAGGCAGTGGCCAACACTGCTGACTGGCTATGTGGAAGGAGTAAGTTGCACTCCATAAAGTGATATAGCAGCAGGCATAATATGACTAAGGTAAACTCCTTCCCAGTTCTCTGACTGGGTTACTATATATGACTCCTCATTGCCACATTCTCTGGGCTGGGCCTTAAGTGGTTGGATGGCTTTTCATATTCATTTCTCTTTGTAGTAAGCATTTCATTTCCAGGCAACATTAACACTACTAATACAAGTTTCTTGTTTTATTCACAGAGTGTGAACAAAAGTCTGGGTCCTCAATGTGGGTGCTTGTGTTGGTAGGAAACATAATACGAGGCATTGGTGAATCTCCCATTATGCCATTAGGCATTTCATATGTGGAGGATTTTTCCAAAGCAGAAAACTCACCTTTTTACATAGGTATATCTTCAAGTGCCCAGTCTTGTTGTGTCATGTGCTGGCTTAAACAAAAAAACTAAACAAACTCCAACTCCTCTCTATCCTTTATGGCTCTTCATGGTGAATAGTGCACAAAAATTCTTTTTATTTATCTACCTAGTAGTTAAGAGGTGCGTAATCCAGAAAATGTCATTCAACTATTTGTTCAAATAGAGTTGAATTTTCATTTGCACTCATCTAAGCTGGGATCTTGCATTGAGAATCAACTGGACAGACCACTGAGTACAGGAGATCCATTTAAATCAATTGAGCTCTACCTGGGTTCCGGGATCCATTCATGTGCCCTTAGCATTCATTTTTCTGTAAATATTCTAGTGGAGAAGTCACATGGTTGGTATATTTGACTAACCAAAAAATAAAGGACATGATGCAGAGCCCATTGAAATCAGTGGAAAGATTCAGGCTCATGAAGCACGTACTGGAGAATAGAGACAGAAAGTGAATGTCTGATTTATAAGAGTTAGAGAACAAAATATGCCAGGACATCTACAGAGTCAAGTGTAGGATGTCAGGGACCTTAGTAGATTATCTAGGTCCAGTCCTTTGCCACACCAAGCAGGACTAAGCAATAACTGGATCTTTTCTGACAGGTGTTTGTCTAACCTGTTCTTAATAACCTCCAATGATGGTGACTCCACAACCTCCTTAAACAATTTACTCCAGTGCTTAATTACCTTGACAAGAAGCTTTTTCCTAATGTTGAACCTAACCCTCACTTCCTGCAATTTAAACCAACTGTTTTTTATCCTTTCCTCAATGAGAACAATTTCTCACTTTCCTCCTTATAACAACCTTTTATGTATGTGAAAACTATTGTCATGTTTCCCCTCGGTTGTCTCTTCTCCACACTAAACAAACCCATTTCCCCCCATCTTTCCTTGTACATCATGTTTTCTAGACCTTTAGTCATTTTTGTTGCTCTTCTCTGGACTTCCTCCAATTTGTCTGCATCTTCCCTGAAATGTGCTGCTCAGAACTGCACGCAGTATTGCAGCTGAAGCTTAGCACAGTGTAGAGTGGAAACAGGTCAGCCACAGAGCTGGGCATGGAACCCAGGAATTCTTGACTTAAGCCCACTACTTTAACCGCTAGACAACACTCTCTTCCTATGTGTCTAAACCGGGCTAAAACCAAAATTATTTTCTATGAAAATAACTCTTTATAGGTTCTAATTTTGTGTATTTTTCCCCTTTCCCGATTTTAGGTTGCCTACAGACAGCAACTGTGTTAGGCCCTTTTCTTGGTTTAATGCTGGGATCATACTGTGTGCAGCTGTATGTGGATCTGGGATTCACAGATATAGGTAATGAATATATATTCTGTACGTATTAATGAGCAGGGATGATTTGTGACTATCTCAGCATCAACTGCACTTGTGGTTTTATGCCAGTTTGCTAGTAATAATTTTCAGATGAGAAATCATGTGTTGTTCAGTTCAACACAACCACCTAAATTCAAACATGACAAAAAGAATCTGTAAAACACATTATTTGCTAATTATTTCTCATCTGAGATGGGGATGTGAAACTGTACCACTGTATCAGAGGAAGCAGCATAGCGGGGGGTGGCAGGTGGGAGCCAGTGCATGCAGGGAGCCAGTTTTTAAGCTGGCTCCTGTGGAACCACTTACTCCCCCTCCTCCCAGTGCTGCTGCCTCTGTATCAGAGGTAGCAGAATGGACGGGGCAGGCGGCTCCCTGGGAGCCACCTCTCCCCACGTGTAAACATGTAACCACTGAAAATATCAGCAGGTACACGTTTACCTAAATAAATGCATTTTATCATCCTTAACCTGAGTTAGTTTAACAGTTAAAAAAAACCCCACATTGAATGTAAAACATCCAGATATGGCAAATAAATTATTTGCATAAGGAAGAGATATTGATGACCTCCACAAGCCTCATTTTAAGAGATATTTTGAATCTTTCAAACTGTTTTATTTTAGCTTAAATATGAGACGTGATCAGCACAGCCAATGACCACAGGGGAAAATAATTAATCAGACGTGTGTTCATTTATTTTTAGCGGAGGTGACTATAACACGTACTGATGCCCGTTGGGTTGGAGCATGGTGGCTGGGCATTCTGATTTGTGGATCAGTAAATCTGCTCGCTGCAATACCTTTTTACTTTCTGCCCAAGTCCCTTCCGAAGGAAGGACAAACAAGTGATACTCAGTTATTAAGTAAGAGAAATGCATCAGTACTAGAAGAGAGAGGTGAAGTTCAAGACAAACATAAAATGAATGAAATCACTAAAGGTAAGTTAAGCTAATTATTTCTTGAATGTACCATTGTCCTTATATAGTTGAATACACTAAAAACAGCACCAACCTAGGGAAGTCTTTCTTTTTCCTCTGTGACTGAATTGTGTGTGTTTTATTACTAAAGCTGGTACCAAGCTACAGCATTAACATGTTGAGTTTCAACTCTCCAAAGTACAAGTGTGTTGGATCTGGGATTTTGGATTGCCCCTTCATAGAGATAGATGCCTATTGTGAAACTGAGATCACACCCCCCCCTCCTCACACACACACTTCTCCCAAATTTCAGGTATATTTGGAGCTAGAATTTGATTCAAGACAACCACTAGTTATAACTAGAGCTGGGCAAGACTACTGTACACTGGAAAAGTTTAGATAATGAAACTGAAAAAAATCTAGAAAGTTGCAAACATTAGTGGATGAAGCTCCTCCCCCCGCTTGCCAGCAGAGAACCAGCACAAGGCCAGTGTGCCACTTAAGACCCAATTAAATCCCCCCAAAAAGGACCTACAAGGCACTTAAGTGGTTCATAGACCTCTGAAAATGTGTCGATTTCACCCAGAAAGATTTATTTTTATTTTTTTTTTACTGTTGCATGGGCATAGATAATTGGGTTTAGATTTGCACATTTCCCGGTTTTCTATATGAACTGTAGCTTCCTTTTTTCTTTTAGTTTCTGTAATTCTTCTGGCTCTTCATATTAGCCCTTAAGGAACATAACTAAATAACATTTCTTATAAGGGAAGATAGTCAGAAGTGACTAATGGTACTGAATTTCCCAACAGAGACATTTTAACTGGCCCTAATTTTTAGAAAGTGCTGAGCATGTGCCTCTGAAAATCTTATCGCTTAAAGGAGTCTCAAGATGGATGCCACATCACATTTAATGCACCCCAAATCATGAGTTCCTTTTAAAAATCTTGACTTATATGAACTCTTCACTTTGTTAAATACAGGGTCATTTCTTTTCATTTACGTAGCCCAAAAATCAACAGCCAGGTTTTCTTCCATGAAATAATCTTTTGATGAAGAAAGGTGTCCATTCTACAGCTCAGCATTTCTAGTCCTGCAGTAATATTTCATAACCCTTTTCTTTCTGCTACCATTCACCGGAGCAGCACTTTTTATTGTATTGATGTGGAAGTCCACTGATCTTGAAAATCCCTAATTAAAAAGTGTCTTAGTGTTATGTTGGACTACCCAAAATATATTTGACCCTTCTACTTTTGAGACATGTTACAATTGAGTCATTAGTTATTACATATAGTGGGTGCCATTAAAAACTGGACATTTACTCCCAAAGCAATGACAGCTTATACCAGCTGTCCTATAGACTTCAGTGGGATTACTTACACCAGCAAAATTATGCACCTGCTTCAGTGTCTGCAATATTGGAGCCATATTATTTAAAGTCCCATTCCTTTCCCAGAATGTTTTGCTTCTAGACCATGTGGCCTCTACAAATAAGGCTGCCTGCTCATAGCATTTCAGTCAATAGAGCCATTTGATGTCTTATTATACTGTGAGACTGATATACTAACCCTCATTTACTGAGCCCTGGTCTATACTAGACCAATCAGGTCGGCTTAAGGTACGCCATCCAGCTATGCAAAATGCATAACTGATTTGGCTTGCCTTAAACCCAGCCACTGTGGTGTCCACACTGCTGTAGGCTGATGGGTTCACACACTCCCACTGGCTTCCCTGACTCCTTACAGAAGGAGGAGTACCGGACATTAGTGGGGGCTGCCCTCAGTGCTCAATTTAGGGGTCTACATTAGACCGCTAAATCAAATGCTAGAAGATTGGCCTTCAGAAGGTTGATCTTCTCTGTAGTGTAGACATGCCCTGAGAGACTCACCCTCCCTACCTTCAAGGATACATTTCAATGAAAAACAGTTCCCATTTTCAATTAATTGAGGTAATTATTTTATAAATATTTCAGTTCGCTTTGCAAAGTTTCTCAACAACAGATCAGCACACTAGCTGGTGCAAAAAATTAAACAGAGAGGAAATGTTTAATGGTTTGGGTCCTGATTCTATACACTTTACTTAGCAAAACTCCCAAAGAAATTCAGTCCCACTACCTTCAGTGGGAGGTTAAACTGAATGAGAAGTTTAGGATCAAGTTCTTAGAAATGTAGTAGTGGAGCCAGGGGTAGATTCTAGTGAACCATTCATTATGGCTATGTCTACACAGCTGCGTTATTTTGGAATGAATGATATTGTTTCAAAATAACATCATGCGCATCTACACAGCAAGTCATTATTTGAAAATAATATCGAGATGGCAGACTTGTTACTCTGACTTTTGTAATCCTCATTTCATAAGGAGTAAGGGAAGTCAAAGTTAGGGTATGTCTACACTGCAAAGATAATTTGAAATAGCAGCTATTATTTCAAATTAACTTTAATATCATCTATACATGCAAACCACTATTTTGAAATTAATTCGAAATAGCAGAGCGCTTAATTCGAATTTGGTAAACCTCATTCTATGAGGAGTAAGGCCAAATTCGAAATAGCTATTTCAAATTAAGTGCTGTGTAGACATTTAATTCGAAATAAGGGGCCTCCAGCCCTTCCCAGGGAGCCCTGGTGGCCACTCTGGACACAACCAGGAAAACTCCTCTCCTCTCCTCCAGCCCCGGAGCCATTAAAGGGGTAGACTCAGGCCAGACTGCACGTGCCAGATCCAGGCCTGCCAGCAGTCTCTGCCCCTGGCCCAGTGGCCCCACGATGAGTCGGGCAGTCAGTGCCAGCCAGCCGTCCCCAGCCCAGTTCCCCAGCACCCAGAAGCCAGCCAGGGGTCGTAGATGCCGTGCTCCCTCCTGGACTAGTGAGGAGATCATGGACCTCATTGAGGTTTGGGGGCAGGCCCCCAGTGTCCATGATCTCCGCACTAGACGGAGGAATGCGGACGTCTACGGCCGCATAGCTGCCACCATGGCCCAGAAAGGCCACAGGTGAACCCAGGAGCAGATAAGCCTGAAAATTAAAGAGCTGTGGCAGGGATACGCCAGGGCCACTCAGGGCAACTCCTCAGCAGGGGCAGACATCTGCCCCTACTTCGAGGCACTGGACCGCATCCTTGGGGGCGGGACGGTCCGTGCCACCCTGGGGGCAGCAAGCCGGGACCAGAGGGCCCTGACCAGGGCACGGAGCAGGAGCCACCACACCACCAGGATCCCCAAGCAGTCCCACCTGCAGAGTCATCAGGGTCATCCGGGGAGGCCACACCATATAAGTGCCGTCACTGTCCTCTACCCGGAGGGAGGTGGGGGGCAGGGAGGGAGACCAGGGACCGCTCACGTGGGCCTTGCTTACCACGGATCATGCAGCAATCTGTGCACGGGCGAGCAAGTGCCGTGCCACCCCTGGGCAGGTGGCTCCAGCTGCCTGTCACACAGGGGCCTTGGCCTGATAGTGCCCAGGGGCAGCTCTGGCTCCCTGTGGCAGAGTGCTATGGTGTCCCGAGTGAGGGCAAGCAGAGCACGCAGAGACACAAATGCTTTGCTGTCCATCATCGAAGTAGACAAGCAAGCAGGGAAACCTGAGACCTGTCTGTCCGGGGTTGGGGTAGGGTCCCTTTAAGCACAGACCTCAGATAGCCTCAGGCAGCAGCACCACACATTAAGTCCTGACCTGGTGCCCTGCCAGAACTGGTTCTGGGGAGCCTTAACTCCAATTCAGAGTCCACTCAGTGTGGACGCGCTATTTCGAAATAGCAAAGCGCTAATTCGAACTGCATTTTGTGTGTAGATGTGTTAATTCGAATTAGCTTAATTCGAATTAACTATTTCAAATTAAGATAACTCGAATTAATGCTGTAGTGTAGACATACCCTAAGAGTGTTCTGCCTTCAACTTCCTGCTGTGTAGACCGTGCTAAAAGACGAATTAAGCTTTTTTCGACTTCCGCTACGCAATTGATGTAGCTGAAGTTACATATCTTAATTTGACTTTTACTCTGCTGTGTAGACATACCCTTCAAGACCAGCAGTGCAGCATTTCAGGAATATAAAGTCTGAAAGAATGATGAGATCTAGTTAGCATGGTGCAGTGGGAAGAAGAATTAATATGCACCTGGATTTAATATATGCAGGGCATGCTTAAAATAAGTCATCATTAAAAAGGAAATGTATGTGAATTCCACTGTCAAAGAAAAATGCATGGAATCAAGAATCCCTGCAAGAAAAGGATGAGGACACTAAAAGATCCTGGAGGGAAGGGGGAGACTCAAACAAGAAGAGACTCAATTAAGGTTTTTGTTTAAATGATGAGGGCAGGAAAACAAACCCAGAAAGAGTTAATGCAATCTAAATGGTTTATGAATAATCAGAAGGGCTTAAACAAATACATCATGATAAAAAAAGAGATATAAGCATTTAGTTGTGCTTTACAGGCAGCTCCTTGCATTGAAGTTGGGGTGTGTTGGGTTAAGTAAGGGACATATAGGGCTAACGAAAGACCCTCCAGGGGACCAATCCAGATGGTGTTATTTGCAATAGGTCTGTGGCCTCTGACCAAATCCAGGATAGAATTGGATCCAATATAGGGCCACTTCTACTTCCCACCTTCTTCAGCCACACTGAGTAATGTCGTCTTGTAAAGCTTCAAAATAACTTATCATATTCTTTCATTCCAGATTTCATCCCATACCTCAGGAGTCTGTTTTACAACCCAGTCTATATGTTGTTTATATGCATAACTGTGCTGCAGTTCAGTGCTTTCATTGGCATGATAACTTTCATGCCAAAATATGTGGAACAACAGTATGGAAAATCTGCATCACAGGCCATCTTTTTAATAGGTACATGCCCATTATATCAGGGGTGGGCAAAAGCCTCTCAGTGGACCAGATCCGGCCCACCTTGGGCTTTGATCCAGCCTGCGAGACAAGTCCAGGCCCTGCCCCCTAAGCTGCGGGGAAAGGAGCTCAGCCCCGCCCCTCCTTCCCCCACGCAGCCTCTGGAGAGAAGGCAGCGCTGGGGCTGAGGGTCCTCAACAGGGCCAGCCCTGGAGGCACAGCTACCGTGGCCAGGCAGCCTGGGGCCGGCTCCAGGGGCTGCAGGGGCCACTGCCATTGCACCTCTTGGGCTGGCCCGGGGCCACCTAGCCATGGTAGTGGCACCACTGGGGGCAGCCCTGGGCCATGGTAGCACACTTTCCAGCTAGCCCCGGGTGGCATGGGTGCAGTAGCAGTGCCTCCGGGGCTGACCCCAGGCTGTGGCACCCCGGCTTCGGGGGCAGCCTGGGCACACATGGCTGCGGTGCCTCTGGGGCCAGCCCCAAGCTGTGTAGCCATGGCAGCAGCACCTCTGGGGCGGCCTGTGGTGCCTCCAGCCTCTGGGGCTGGCCACAGGCTGTGTGATGGCAGCAACGGTGCCTCTGGCCTCCGGGGTTGCCTGTGGCTGGCAGTGCCTCAGGGCAAGCCCCTGGACTGCGTGGCCGCACTGCGGGACCTCCCTCCGGGGTGGTCAAGACAACGTGGCTTCAGCCACTTCTGCAATGGGGCACAAAGCCAGGTAAGGTTCCCCCTCATGCCCAGACCCCCTCCAATCCCGTCACTTCTCTCTTCCCTAAGACCTGGCACCTTCAGTTTGCTCCTATACCCTCCCTTGTTCCTATTCTCTCCTCCTAGCCAGACACCCTAATCCAAGCCTGCTTCTGCACCTCAGCTCCCTCCCAGATCCTGCACCCCATCCCTTTCCTAATTCTGGGCAGCCCTGTCTCGTGCACTGTACCCCTCATTTTTGTCCCTACCCCAGAGCCTAAGGAGGTCCATAAAATCCACTAACTCTAGAACCGTAGAAAAGTAAATCTGGCCTATGGGAAGCCCTGAACCTCATTCCCCTCTTCCCTTCCCCTCACCTGGTAAGGCTGGGGCACCAGAAGAGTGAGGTGTCTCAGTTGGGGCCACGTCAGTGAGCGTTCGGGGAGGAGTTTTTTTGCTTCTCACTTGTGTGGCCCCCAACTGCTTTTTTTGTAGGTCAGTGACCTCAGACCCAAAAAGGGTTCCCTACCCCTGCCATAAATAAAGAAAACATTGAAACCTTTTGTGTTAGACATAATATTTTACTTTATTTAAAATGAAGCTTGATAAACTAACATGAGTAAGTTAAAATGCTTAATCTGTTTCATAATTTAAATTAAACTGTTCTTACTAGCTGCAGCTGATTCAGAAAATAAGGTCACCATACCCAGCAGGGTAATTCTCAACCTTGCCCCTTCCTCTGGAGGCCCCTTCCCTTCTGTCAGAGGCCCCGTCCCTTCCAGGCCATCCCGCGACCACTTCCAAAATTTGTGAAGTGACCCGTCTTCCAAAATTATTGCCCACCCCTGCATTATATCTCATTTTTACCTACCAGCTAGTGACTCTGCAGAGGGCTTTGTATGATATCTACTAAAAGATTTACCCGGGGTTGCTCAGGTCCTTAACTGAAATAATTTTTGTTTTTCTTCATTGAATCATTGCTCTGGGGTGGGGCTGGGGAGGAAGGGGTCTGTATGCAGGCTGCCCAGGGGAGAGAGACTACCCCACCTTGTCTCATTGCAGCAGTTTGGGACCAGGTGAGAAATGCCTCTCCATGGCCACTGCAAGTGCATTGGGCACAGTCAGGGGAGTGGTGCATGTCCCCTGGTTGTGGGGCAGACAGCCACACAGCCACACAAACAGACAAACTATCTCAAATATATATTAGACTAGCAGGTGAGGCCTGTTGTTGACTGGGCAAAGTCATTTTGCGTAGATTACACTTACAGGAAAGTTCAAGAAATTAAATATATGTAATACCATTTTTGTATTAATATGCTTGCAAAAGGAAAGTAAAAGAACAGTTTGAAATTTGTAGGATTTCAACTTCAAACATTATTTATTTTATTGAATACTTACCATACATAGACAATTTGAATCAGAAACTCTTTCCGTAACTAATTTTAATTATTGTGTGATTTGTAATAGTAAAAATTTTCTTTACACTAAAATGTCAGTTGAATAGTCAACTCGATTTTAATTTTCTTAGCAAATATTTTTTATGAACTCTAATCATAATAGTCATGACTTTTTTTCTGATGAAAACCAAAAATAATTATTTAAACTCTTCACCCAGTATATTCTGGTATAAAAAGTAGTCCATTCAGTTAATTTAAGTGGCAGAATTATTTATGCAAAATTTGGTATCTGTATGTAATTGCCAAGTATGACTTTATTTTGCACAAACAAATCCACAATCAAAGAAACAAACAAATTCTTCAAAATATTTAGAGGGGTAGCCGAGTTAGTCTGTAACAGGAAAATCTTAAAAAACAACAAATAATCTGACAGCACTTTAAAGACTAACAAAATATGTATGTGGTATCATGAGCTTTCGTGGGCACAGCTGTGGTCATCTGAAGAAGTGGGCTGTGCCCACGAAAGCTCATGATACCACATACATATTTTGTTAGTCTTTAAAGTGCTGCCAGACTATTTGTTGTTTTTTAAGATTTTCCTGTTACAGACTATTTGTTGTTTTTTAAGTTTTTTCTTCAAAATATATAATAGATAGTTGTCCCTCTCTCCACTCCTCCTCCCCTGCTGCCCCAATGGGGGATATAGCTGTCCCGATCCCCATCTCTGTCCTCTTGCTGCCCCCCTGTGGTCATTATGTGGCACAACTGTCTCTTCTTTCCATCCCATATCCCCTGCTGCTCCCATGTGGTCATTATATAGCAGAGCCCTTTCCATTTTATGGGAACCAATCCCAGTCTAGGCACATCCCATTTTCTTGGCACAACCAAACTGTTACCTTGCTTTAAGTTATGATAAGAGGAAACTAAATACCAAATGTAGTGGTCCTAACTCTTACCATTTAGGAGGAGTTCTAGAAAAGACAGACAGACACAGTCACAGAAGGACAAACTCTTTCAAATTTATAGTAGATTTGCACAGTAAGAAAAACTTTATTTGCTTGTATCTTAATAGGAGTTTACAATTTACCAGTTATATGCATTGGATATTTTCTTGGTGGCTATATAATGAAGAAATTCAAGATAAATATCAATCAAGCTGCCAACATAGCCTTTTGGATCTCTTTAATTGAATACCTGATCTTCTTTGCTGCCTATTTCACGGTCTGTGACAATTCTCCAGTTGCTGGTCTAACAGTCTCATATGAAGGGTATGTTCTTTAAGTTGTAATACTGAAATATTATATTGTAATAAAACAGTTTATAGTTAGAAATGGGCCAAGGAGGCCATAGTTTGGTTTTGCAAAAGCAAAACCAGGAACTCTTCAGATTCAGGTTCTAATTTATCCAATACATCAATGCCCAAAGGCAGTGAGTTTCTCTCTCCCTCCTCCTCTTATCTTCCCACCCTGTATCTAAAACAATAATGTTGAGACGTTAAGTCCACTGATACTCTCTTTGGAAGATGACCTACTCAAGGTCTCAAACAAAAGTGAAATTGAAGTGAAAGAGGCAAAAGTGCTGTAGTGCTGTGAACAGAGTTCATATGTTCTGAACACTTAAAATAGCCTGTTTGCCTCCAGTTTTCCAAAGCTTCCATGCAAGAATACATAAACAAAAATGCACATACCATTGTCTGTCCCACTTGCAAGTGGGACTAATAAAATTGTGTATTCAGGTAGTTGCAGGTATAAATGCCCAGTAATGTGTCTGACTGACTGCATATTTAATTGCAATAACTCGAGGGACCTAGAGGAGCTGCCTGTAGATAATGTGGAATTTTTTATGCAGTTTCTTGATTTGAAGGTTACTCCTAATCTGTATACATGTGCCTGTGTGTATACAAACCTATACTTATATACATATGCACACGTGAATGGATGATATAAGCACCACAGGCTATGAAAATCAAGTTGTACAGCAGTCATAGTATTTCACTGTGGATCATATAATGCAGGGGTCAGCAACCTTGTCAAACCAAAGAGCCAAACTACATCAAAATTCAGAACAAGTGGTCAACAAAGAGCTGTATAAGAATGCCCATTTGCATGTCTGAAAATATACAACTTAATATTATTGATAATTGATGGAATGATTTATAATAGCATAAATGAACATTGTACTCACAGACTGTATATAATGGGACTTCTGCATCTTTTCATGCATTTCTTTGAAGCTTACATCATAACTGGTCAAATACAGCTTCATGTGCACATTCAGGCTGTCTTCTGTCAATCTTATGGCAGGGGGCTGGGGATGTGGTGGTCCAGGAGTCTGGGGATGTAGGATTATGAGGGGGTTCAGAGCAGGGGGTTTGGGTGTAGGATGGGTTCAGGTTGGGGTATGTGTGGAGTGCAGAAGTGTTATGGGAGGGGACTGGGGATGTGGGGGTGC
This sequence comes from Rafetus swinhoei, assembly GCA_019425775.1. Taxonomy (NCBI): domain Eukaryota; kingdom Metazoa; phylum Chordata; order Testudines; family Trionychidae; genus Rafetus; species Rafetus swinhoei. The sequence continues at coordinate 233,415,295 of CM033437.1, forward strand.
AGGAATCTGGGGATGTGGGATTATGAGGGGGCTCAGGGCAGAGGGTTCACGCCAATGAGATTGTGCTGGGGGTGGGAGTAGTCATGAGGCACCATTCCCCCTTTCCCTCCTGGTTCACAGTTTATGAAAAATGAAAGGTCCTGCAGCCACTTTTCTGAGCGGCGTGTAGGAGCGGGGCAAGCAGAGGAGTCTGCCTGGGGGCTCCCCGCTGCATCTGCATTCTGAATTGTTTTGCCCAGGCCTGCTGTAGTGCTAGCTCAGGCACCCTGCTGAGGGGGGGGGAGCAAGGGTGGGCTGGGCTCAAACTTCAAAAGAGCCATATCTGGCTCCCTAGTGAGCCATACTTTGCTCACAAGCCATAGGTTGCTGACCCCAATATAATATCTCAAGCCAAAACATTACACAAAAGAAAGACTAACCTTAAGGGTCTGAACAATGGGGCTGTGTCTAGACTGGCAAGTTTTTGCGCAAAAGCGGCCACTTTTGCGCAAAAACTTGCCAGCTGTCTACACTGGCCGCTTGAATTTGCGCAAGAACACTGACGATCTAATGTATGATCATCAGTGTTCTTGCACAAATACAATGACTCTCCCGCTCGGGAAAAAGCCCTTTTGTGCAAATGCTTTTGCGCAAGAGGGCCAGTGTAGACAACTGAGAACTGTTTTGCGCAGAAAAGCCCCGATGGCGAAAATGGCGATCGGGGCTTTTTTGCGCAAAACCGCGTCTAGATTGGCCACGGATGCTTTTGCGCAAAAGCATCTGTGCCAATCTAGATGCTCTTTTCCGCAAATGCTTTTAACAGAAAAACTTTTCCGTTAAAAGCATTTTATGTAAGAAGTGAAGGGCTGAGTCCTGGAAAAGCTCCTGACCTACAGAGAGGGTTTTATGGAGTGAATGTTAAGTTTTTATTGTCTGAGGTGGTGGTGAAAGTTGTTTTTTTAACTCTTGAATTGTTTGTTCACCTTTTAAATATATTTCAGAAAAGAACAGATTTCATACGTGGAAAAAAACCCTACTTTCTGACTGCAACAGTGATTGTGATTGTTCAGTTAAAGTGTGGGACCCTGTGTGTGGGCAGAATGGAATAACATATGTTTCACCTTGTCTTGCTGGTTGTAAAGATGGAACAAGAAAATATACAGTAAGGCACACCATCTCAAACTGCAAAATCTAGATAGCATGGTGCAGGTAGATATAGATACATTTGACTAGGATTTTACAGCGTGGTAATTAGAGATGGGAAAAGTGGTTTGGATACAATAAGGACTGACCTGACCCTTTACCCCAAATTTAAACTGAATCTGAAAATTTGAAGCTTGAAGAAGTACAATTTAGTTTAAAGAAAATAAAGATTGAACAATCCTCTTCTCTTTTATGGAAGAGACAGAAGTGGAAATACAGGTTGAACCTCTCTAGTCCAGCACTCTCTGGTCCAGCCACATCCGTAGTCCAGCATGATTTTAGTTGGCCACACCCATGATAAGTGGACATCCAGCTAAGTTTCCCGCAGTCCCATAAAGTTTGTTTACAGCCATCAATCCTGGCTCTCAGAAAACTTTTAGGGGTAAATTAGAGCTAAATCACAGCATAGGACACTAAGCGTATGTCTAGACTACATCCCTCTGTTGCCAGAGGGATGTAAATTAGACATACCAAAATTGCTAATGAAGCGGGGATTTAAATCTCCCGCGCTCCATTAGAATAAAAATGGCCACCGCTTTTTGCCGACACAGCAATTTGCCAGAAAAAAGTGGTAGTCTAGACGGGGCTCAGTCGGCAAGGAAAGCCTTTTCCGACCGATCCTGTAAACCTCGTTGCACAAAGGGATGTAGTCTAGACATACCCTAAGAGCCCAGAAAGCAGTGGAAGTGTTGGTAATGCTGCTAGACAATATTGACCTTCTGTGGTCTGGAAAATTCTCTGGTTTGGCAGCAGTCAGGTCCCAAGCATGCCGGACTAGAGAGGTTCAAGCTGTACCAAAATACCATGCAAGAAGTTATTCCTATGGTATTTTTCATTTGTCTGAAACCTGGAAGCACCAGTGTTTAAAGGGGTCTAAAAAAAGTGGGGGATCTATCATAATCTGGAAGCAGCATCGTTGGTAAGATAGTGCTTAAAGTGCACCTCTCAGCAACCAAGTGCAATTTTAATTTTGGGGATGATGGCAGGTCTTTTAAACACTGGGAAGCACTAGAAATCTTAACAACAGTAATAGAATTTTAAAGCAGGGATATAATGATATCTAACATTCTATAGGATAGCTAACAAATAATTATCCCGTGGAGAGTTTATTGTACAATTACCGTAAGAATCTTCCATAAAGATTTAGTTATACATTCTTGTATACAAGTTGGAACATGACTGAGAATTAAACCTGTAATACAACAAAATAAAAAGTAGGCCAAAGAAGAATTTAGAAAGCCTGAGAACCAATAAAAATATTTTAAATAACTATGAGATCCCACAGAGGAAAATATTTTGATACCTTACATTTGTTATTCTCTTAGGGTACATCTACACAGCATGCTTATTTCAAAATAAGCTATTTCAGAATTTTTTTTCTGAAATAGCTTATTTCAAAATAGCACGTCCACACTGCAGGGAAGCCTCAAAATTAGTCTGAGGAAGGCTTCCCTAATGTGGACGTTCTACCTCGATTTAGAGCCCCAGGAGACACTGGGGAGTAATTACTTTGAATGGCCCCGGGGAGGAGCTATTTCAAAATAGCATCAGTGGAGCATCCACACTAATTATATTCTGAAATAGCTATTTCAGAATAAGCATTATTCCTCGTGGAATGAGGTTTACAGATTTCAAAATAAGCCGTCCATTATTTTGAAATTATTTCAAAATACAGTAAACTTCCGATAATCCGGCACCTTTAGGACCCAGGGGTGCTGGATTATCAGATATGCCGGATACTGGAAGGGGGGCTATGAGGGGTCGGGGGGGGAGGGTTGGTGGGGAACTGCGCAGTGTGGGAGAGGGTGGCGCTGCGGGACCAACCCGGCAGCACCCCAATTGCTCTGCCCCTGGCTTCCCCAAGTCAGCCGCTGGTCAGTTTCAGCAACGGCTGACTTGGGGAAGTCGGGGCAGAGCAGCTGGGGTGCTGCCGGGTTGGTCCCGTGAGCCGCCTCACCTGACCGGCACTGCGGGACCAACCCGGCAGCACCCCAGCTGCTCTGCCCCCCGGCTTCCACAAGTCAGCCGCAGGTCAGTTTCAGCAGCAGTGAATTTGGGGAAGCCGGGGGCAGAGCAGCTGGGGTGCTCTGCCCCAGGGCTTCCCCAAGTCCACCACTGCTGAAACTGACCAGCGGTGGACTTGGGGAAGCTGGGGACAGAGCAGCTCCAATTGTCTGGCTGGCTGGAGCACTTCCGGGTTCCAGTTGGTGCCAGACTATCAGGAGTGCCGGACCACTGGATGCCAGACAATTGAAGTTTTACTGTAACGGAATTGCTGTGTAGACGCTTGCATTGTTATTTAGAAATATCAGTTATTTTGAAATAACTGTGCCGTGCCAGTCTGCTAGACACACCCTTAGTCTGTGATTTGCTTTCAGTGGGACCTCATGATACGACTCAGTGTAAGCATATTGTTGTGGGGCTAAATGATTAAAACCATCTTTTAACAGGTATTTGAAAATTGCACCTGTATTGCAGCTTCAGGATTTTCATCTGGAAATGTCTCTGCAGTTCTCGGCCAGTGTGACAAAGATGCAAATTGTGACATGATGCTTCATTATTTTTTAATATTATCAATAGTCTGCAGCTTCATTTTTTCCTTAGGAGCCATCCCTGGATATATGGTTTTAATAAGGTACAGTAGAATGCCCTTACTGAAAGCACCCTCCAAAATTGTTTATACTGAGGTGGTGCATCCCTATCATTTGGTGGAGGTTCTCTGGCTTCTGATGCTGATTGTAAGGGTTTATATTTCAGGATAAGTCTTCTCAACTTTGGAAGGTAATTTTGCTTCTGCTCCAGATCAATGGGAGCTCACTGAGCCATTACACTGAGACACCATGGCCAGGTGTATAATTAATTTAATTTACTGATCACATCTGCTCAGCATTCATATAAACACAGCCTTCATTTAACTTCCAAAGCCTGGTCCCATCTTGCGATGGGTTCATTGCAAAGCAGTGGATGGTACAGGTTAAAGCTCTAAAATCCGGGACTCTCTAGTCTGGCAACATCTGTGGTTTGGGACCGCTCAGGTCCCAAGGGTACCAGACCAAGGAGGTCCCATCTGTACTGTGCGATCTCTGGTAGTTCAAAAGTCCTAGTCAAGGATCTTTAAAAGACCTCCTCTTTCGTGAGAGCTACTTAATCAGGATGATGGAGCCCAGTAATTAATGGCTTAGGCAGTTGGATTCTGGAGTAATTTGATGCAGAATTTGATTGAAAAGCTAACACCTTTGTTTCATATGTATATTTCCAATGTTGTTCAATATACAATGCAATTATCGCCTAGGTCTCTAAAGCCTGATGAAAAGTCATTTGGTGTGGGTATCCATGCACTTGCTTCAAGAATATTTGGTAAGAAATATTTTAAACCATGCTGTGAGTGTAAACAAGGACAAATGCAGAATTGTATTTACAATATGCATCTCCACTTACCTGAAAAAACCTCCTCTGAACTGCTGGTACAGGAGGCATGGCTAGTTACACACAGGCTTGGCTGTAGCGTTTCATCATCTGGGTACAAAATTAGAGCAGTTTTTATTCTTGGCTAATTTATGCCAAGGACTTGACCAGGCCAATGGGTGTCCAGTAGCCGAGGTGGGGGAAGGCTTTGCCTTCCCAAACTGCCAGGCATGGCCCCACCCACACTCCGCCCTCAGAACGCTTGCTGTAGGCATTCTGGGGGAGGAGGTGTTGCTGCTCCCAGCACCCACCCTCCTTGAACTCTGGGGGCTGGGCAGGCAGGAGGGCGCCAGCGCTCGCCCTCTCATCTCTTCCCCTCCTTGTGGTGGTGGTGGTGGGGAGATGGGGCCTTAGCAGATGGAGCAGGGCTGTAGGTGGGGTTGGGGGCCTGTCTCTCTCAGCCCCAGCAGCACTGACCGCTCATGACTTCTTAAAGCCATTTTGTGCCATTTCTCTCCTGCCAAATGTTCACTGACTGCAGTTCAGCTGGAAGCGAAAATCTCTTCCAAGGTATCTTAGACATTTCGGTTTGATGAGCATTGGCAAATGTTGACGTTTGAATGGCAACTACAGTATAGTTGTGTGTTTCTTTTTTAAACTGCAGTGTGTGTAAAATGCTGAGCAGGCATCAAGAAAGAAACTACTTGGGTGGGAAGAGGAGAAGGAGGCTAAGGAAGGAGAGCAGCTTGTCTGAACTATAGAGAAAACGGAAGATACAAACAGATGGGGAATTCTAATGATACTATATTTATTCCAGTGATCAAAAGAAAAGTATGCCTCTTACAAAAACATTGAAAATACCTTATTTATCCTCACACCTTTCTCTCCCTTCTAGCTGGAATTCCATCTCCGATTTATTTTGGAGCTTTGATAGACACAACATGTTTGAAATGGGGATCTCTGAGTTGTGGTGGTAAAGGAGCGTGTAGGATGTATGACATTGTCACATATAGGTACAGTTTCTTTTGTAAGCCTACCTATATCTATTCCTGTGTACTTAGCTCCTCATTATAGAATCTGTGCTCTTGATTTTCCTCCAGGTGACAAACCACAAACATTGGATTATAGATTTGGCCATGCACATATTCATCAGTATTAACCTATTTCCCTGTTAAGGTTACCTTCGCTGAGTACTCTGTTTCTTAAGAGCTTCTTACCCAAAGTTTATCATTATTGCATTATGCCTGTGTATCACCCCTTTCATCATCAAACATCCTAAAATGCTTTATTATGGTAAACACATTATTATTCTAATTAATTAATTAGTATTACCACAGTGCCAGTGGGCCCTAGTGATGGACCAGGACCCCACTCTGTTAGGCACTGTACGAACACAAAACAAAAAGACAGGCCTTGCCCCTCAGGGCTTCCATTTCTTAAGTGCAGCTGTTGCTGTTGGCAAAGTGGCAGCTGTTTTAACATCTGACAACAACATTATATAACAACTTTGAATAGGAAGTGAAGGAGACAGTCTCTAAATGGAATCACAGATGTAGTTCAGGTAGAGAGAATGTAGTTATCCAAGTTGGAATTTTTTCTACGATCCCATGGCGATAGCCCTTTGTAGTTCTACAAGAACTGCTGTGAGATCTTTAAAAGCACACATGTTCAGCTCCTCATATGTGTCTCATTGAAAAAAAAGGCCCCTTCAAGAGACCACTATTCACTAGACCTTTGTTAGGATATTGGTTCAGTATAGGCTTGGAAGTAAGAAAGCTGCCTCCTAAATAACCTAAGCGTTACCTCATCTGTGTACTGATCCAGGGTATGTTGAGATCCAAAAGAATCACAGCCCAAGCCATTAGCGTACTTATAGAGCAGCCAGGCTTTACCCTGACAAGAACAAAAAACTATGTTTCAATGCTGCAAGCAGACACATTTTTAATGAATTGCACATTTTATTCCAGATGGCTCTATCTGGGACTGCAAGTGATATTACGTGGAGTGTCCTACATCCCATGTGTATTAATCCTCCTTCATTTAAAGAAACAACTTAAATCGTCTCAAGGGAAGACCTTAAAGAGTGTGCCAATGGCAATGGAGGACATAGAAGAGCAAAATGAAGAGAGAAGCATCCCAAAAGCTCAGACTTTTGCAGGGCACATCATTAAACATAACGTAAACCTGAACACATCTTCACTAAGGATTGGTGACTGCAACTAGTGAACTCACTTGCACCGAGACAAATATCATTACACATAGCCAGTTCTCAGGTCCCTTATTAAAAATTTCAAATAGAAGACAGTAGACAGGAAAAAGGGGTGCAAATGGCATACAAGAATGGAAACTCTCAATATTATACTAACATAGGAAATGTCAGAGGCTAGTGATCTGAGGATAGTTCTGTGAGCCTAATACAGCTGAGTTGAAATCATGGCTCCATTGAAGTCAGTGGGACTTTTTCCATGGAGTTCAGTAGGGCCAGGATTTCATCCTTGAATTCTTCATCCAGTTCTGCCACACACTTGTTTTGTGACTTTAGGCAAATCATTTAACTGCTGTGTGCCTTCGTTTCCTACAATGTAGGTAATACTCAGGGGTGGCCCTAGACTAGCTGCCAGCAACTGGTGCCCTAGGCGAACCATGCAATTGGCGCCTCCCCCTACAAACCTCTCAAGGATATTGCACCACCATTTGGCACCCCATTTAGCTTGGCGCCCTAGGCGACCGCCTAGTTCGCCTATATGGACGGGCTGCCCCTGGTAATACTTATTTACCCTGTTTGGAGGTGTCACCGCTGTGGTCAAGCTCCCCTTGCTAGACTCTCACAGCTTGCTGTTTCTGGCTTGTGTACTTCTGGCTTGTTGAGTGCAGGCAGAATCCAAGCTACATCTCTAGGCAAACCCTCAGAGCATAGATCCTGCATTCAGCAATCCTTTCCGAGAGCTGGGGCTTTGCAGCCAACTGCTTAGTTCTTGAGACTAGTGCCAGCTCCCCCTGAATAGCTTAATCATACCATTTCCAGACCTCCAACCTTGCGGGTAATATACAACTTATCCCTTCAAGGACACAGTGCAAATATACACAGATGATGCAGAAGGATTTCTAACACAATGACTTTTTTTCTTTAGACAGCACAAAAGATACATAGATTTAGGACAATAAAACACACTTGCACAGGACTCCCTATCTTATTTCCTCAACACTTTTGAGATTTCTTTGGGCTGTGGGTTTGTGTCCTTTCAGAATTCCAGGTCCACTCTGCTAGGCCATACTCTTCCAGTTCATGGCTTCTCCTTCAAATCATGGAGTCTCTCTGACTTTGCAATCCATTTTCTTCAGCTTTGGTTGGTCACACAGTCAACAGGTCCCGCTTCCCTCTTAAAGGTCCCTCTGTTTCTCTCTGTCTCTCATAGAGTCCCTCTGTATTTTTTAAAAGTTGAATCTACACCTCAGTCACTTTATTCTCCCTCTATGGAAATTCTGCTGCTCAGCTCCCCGGTCCCTGCAGGCAAGTCATGTCCAACTGGATCTCCCAGACTTCAGCCATAAACATTGTTTTGAGGTGCTCTCATCTGAATGGGAACTAATCCTGTTAATAAATCTCAATTGTTCCTAGTTTGGAAGGGATGTGACACCAACCTTGATAGCATATGGCGGACTCTGCATCCACTGAAGTATTCAATGGTCAACGAATGGTATTCGTGCTGCTTCATCCCCTTAGCCCATCAACCAGGGTTGGGTTGTTGTGCAAGCATCAGCCATCTACATCTGTTTGAAGTGACATAAAGGTCCACCTGTTTATCATCTTATTTCATGCAATCCACTTGAGACTTGCTCAGCTTTCCCCCAGGGTCTCTTTCCTACCTCCCTTTTCTCCTGTGCTATCTCCACCAGATCCCATCTCTTCCTCACTTCACCTTCATCCTGCTTAAACAGGAGCAGGTGTGGGGGAAGGGGGCTGCTCCAGCCCAGCGGGGCTGAAGCAGCAATCCCACCCTCCACAGCTGGGCTGGAGTGCCCCCGCCCGCAGCATGCTGCTCCCACTGAGTCTGCCACGGACAGGGGGCTGCTCTGCTGGCTGGGCCCACTGCAGATGGGGGCTGCTCTAGCCCCCACCCGTTAACTGTAACCAGTAAACCAGTTAACCATTCACATGCCTCAGTTTAGTTGCCGAGTGCCAGAAATCCTATTAGCCAGTGGCTGCCAGATTTAAGGCAGGTAAACTTCTGGTATAGACCTGAAACACACTCCCTCCAACAGCAGTCATCCTTTGTGGAGAAGCATACTGGCCAGTCTCACTTCCCACTCTAACCAGTAGGTACTACATCCCTATGGTAATTTACCACAAAAAGAAGAAAACTGCTTGTGCCAGAATAGTCATCATGTGCCAAAGACTACGGTGTGTTGGTCGGGGGTTTTCCCCCAGTTAGGCTAAGTACCTGCTCACTCTCTTCCCACCTTCTTGCCAAAGACCTCATGGACCATCAACAGGAGATATTAGTGTTGCCTTTACATAATGCCAGGTTTCAAAACATAGATGGGGTTTGAAATAAGAGTTTTCCTTCTAGGTAGACTGCCCACTTAGGCGAATGGGCCCTACTTTCTCTGAGCTTTCTGGTTATTTTAAAGGCACCAGATACTCATTCTTCACAGCCTCACTTTTAGTAAAAACACCTCCACAATATGAAGTTGTCTGTCGGAGACTACAGCCTTTTTAGGCATTTTTATAGATGTTAGGAGATCCTCTGTGTGTGGGGAGAATCCCACACTGGCTAGAACTGCCCTTTTGGAAGGCACATTCATTAACATAGCAATTTCATAACAATCAACCAAAATTCATAAATCATACATGATCACTCCAAATCATTACATGAGAATTAGTTAAAGGTGTTTGTATGGAGCCTTGATGATGAAAAGTTCTCAGCATTTGTTTGTGATGTGACAAAAGGGTACACCTAAAAAGGAAATTAAAAAATGACACTTGTGAGGCTTGGGCTACCCTATATTGGCATAGCTATGACAGTCAGAGGTGAGTGAACAACCAGACCCCTGACCAGCACAGCTAATGCTAATAAAAAACCCAGCATCGATATAGCTATAGTGACAGAAGTGCACTTTTGTTGACCTAAGAGAACATCATTTGGGGAGGTGATATTTGTACACCTGCAGGAAAACTTCTGCTAGGGCACATGGCGTCTACATTGGAAGGCTATGCCAGCATAAACATGCCACTGTAGTGTAGAGAGAGCCTGAATTATACATAAGGAAAAAATAGCTTTAATTTACCAATTGTATTGAGCTAACTAGCAGATTTCCCCATGGTTTTCCAGTTTGTACCTGCCATGGTAAATGATAAAATTCACTACTATAGCATGCTTTGTGCCATCTGTAGTTAGATGAGGGCCCACAAAGAGTTCAAAAGGAAAAAAACCACCTTGGCCTCTACAGACACTGGTCACAAAACTTCCCTCCAGAATCCCAATACACAGATTTTGGGGAATTGCTGCAACCATCAAGTGATTTTTTTTATCTCTAAAAAATCAGGGGTGAACACTTGAATCCATCCCCAGGGCACCCCAAGCTCTTTTGCCCCCAAAGAGCTTGAAAAGAGAAAAACAAGCTGCAGTCTCTAGTAGCTGACCTCCCAGTCTGAGGCATGCAAATACACACAGACAGACCTTCCAGGACACAAGAATCAAATCATCACCTTAAAAAAAGTGATTTTTTTGTTACAAAACAAAAGATAAACTTGATAAAGCATACTTGGTTGCTAGATGTTACAGAGCAACTAAGGAAAACAAATTAAAACACAGAGAAAAGTCTCTGGGCACAGTGCTCAATGATAAATGGGGATGTGAGGCATAGATTCACACAGAGCAGTTCAAACCAAACCACAAAATAAAGAAAAATTACCCTGAACATGACTAGATTCATTTTTCCCCTTACTTACTTCCAATTTTCTCTTTGTTCAGTCCACTCCCATGCCCCAAATTCCTTGGAGACATGGAAGTCCTTCCTGGGTTCAAATAATTCTGTGTCTTTCAACTCCTGGTTTTTCTCTTCCACAGAAAGAAAGCAGGCAAGGGATCTATATCCAATTCAAATGTCAACACTCTATCTCTATCCCCCCTGGATAACACCTTTGCTAGCTATCTGAGTTTAACTGGTTAGTCACTGGGTGCTGGTCAGTACTCCTCCTGTCCATTACAGCTATGGTCAAGACAGGCAGGCCCTGCTCACAGAAATTGGCAAGAACAGGGCTGATATTACAGAAACACTCATACCTAAGAGGTACTAGGCATAGGCTGTGAACACATTTCAGAGGGGTTATAACAGAATAACTCATTAAGAAACATGTTGGTACCAACACCCCCCCCCCCCCCCACCCACACAAATAACATACATACCGACCTAAGTTCCGGACAGGGTCTAAATTGACTGCATGATGGATATCATGGAAACCCTGGTTCTGTGAGGTAAGAGGTGGTAACTATCTAACAGAGGCTGGCAACCTGATATGTCAGGAGTGATGTGTAACATGTTTGTACCTGTGTATAAAAGCGCACCCCAAAGGGTGGTCGTTGGTTGACTGAGGGGGGGTAATGCTAAAATCCAGATAGTGATTGGGTGTTAGTCCATTGTCACAATGTACATATTTATAGTGGCACAACAGCAAATCTTTTTGCTGACAACTATTGCTGCACTTGGCAATAAACCTAGCTGAGTGCTTTCGCTACTTATCTGATTTGTGGTCTTTGGGGGGCTCTCTGAGTTTGTCATGTAGACTAATTGTGCATGGTTAACACATTAGACAGAGGAGGACACACACGCACGCATGCAGCGGAAAGTTTACCATCATTGATGGAGTAGAAGACCTGTCAGGAACCCATCAGGACAACCCCGCCTGACTGACGACACCATCAGCTTTGATGGAATTTTAGTAATATTTTTATGTCTCCCATATGGAAGATGCTGTACTTAAGGTCTGAACTAGTGCTGTAGGCAACCATCTGTCAGAAGTTGGAACTCCAGTGAGCAAGCTCCCCTGAGGTGTCTTAAAATATGAAGGGGGGAGCAAGGAAAGAGACAGAGACATAAAGACTTCTTGCATCTCCATTTAGCATCTTCTTTGGACAAAGTGATTTGTAAACTGCTTCTTTTCCCCCCTCCCCTATCTAAGGCTTGACCTGTCAGGCAGGAGTGGCCTGATACCAGCTGCAGGAGCTGGCGCCCGAGGTGGAAGGCGCAATTGGCGCCCCCGCCTGCACGGCCGTCAATGGCCGTGACATAATCATCGGGCGCCCGGGCGCCCTGTGACGTCATCATCGGGCGCCCCGGGCCGCGGCGGCGCCCTAGGTGACCGCCGAGTCTGCCTATGCTCACGGGCCACCCCTGCTGTCAGGTATATTATTACTGGAGCTTAAAATGCAGAGAACTCACACAGACAGCATGATCTCCTATTAGAAATGATCCAGATATATCAGTTTAATGAAAGTAAGCCAAAATATTAAAAGTGAGGGAAAGAGCTTACCTTAGTCACGTGTCTGTGTATGTGCATGTTTGGGAGAGATGAACCTGTGAAAGAGTTTGTAAGAGGCACCATCAATGTATATGTACTCTTTGAAAATAAAATATATATTTAGAAGCGCTGTCCCATAAACAGTTTCCATCTGTTCTTTTCATTGTTTAATTTCCCTTTGAAGTGCTGATGTCAGCAGATATTTTTAAGACAGTGTTTTGAAGCAACTGCCTGCTAAGTATACATGTGCATAGACTCTAAGCCTGGGCTGCTGCCCCCGATGGGCTTCCCCAGAAAGACAAGAGTAGTTGCTACTGAACCCTTTATGAACCCGTAAAAGACAAGGAGCCTCTTCCTTTGAAGAGGAGTCTCTTTCCAGCCTAGGATGGGCAGAGAAGAATGAGGAAATTTGGATGCCTAATAAATCCTGTGTGGTGAGAGCGTGGGGTGTTATTGTGGCTATCAACTGTCCCCTAAATAGTACTGGGGGAAGAATGTGGCCTGCAAATTGTTAGTGTGGAAGAAATGCAATTTAACCATGATTTATTATTAATTATTATTATTGTTTTAGAGAAAAATGCTAAAACAGTGTGCCAAATCACGTGTCAGGCACCTTTGACATGATTTAGGAATTCACCCTTTGGGCAATGCTACAACTGAAGAAGTAATTAATGGGAACACTTAATAATGAAATTGCAATCTTGTAACCTTACTTGCATTCATTTTTCTTACACAGACTGCTGCAGCTGCTGCAGTGCCGGCCCTAGACATAGGGGGTGAGGGCAGCTGCTCAGGGCAATGTGCTGATGGGGGCATATATGAATAGTCTCACATGACCTTAACTGGGGCCAGCCAGCTAAGGAGGAGGGGAAACACAGCAGCCAGCTCTGCCAGGTCAGGGAGGACAGAGGCACTCCCTCACTTGTCTAAGGTAACTGCTCTGCTCTGGTGGGAGCACAGCAGGGGTGGGTGCCCCATTCTCCCCAGGACAGAGGGACCCCTGTAGAAGCCATGTGGGGAGTGGGTGAGGCAGGCTGTGCTGGAAGAGGATCGGGGTAGGTGACTGAGTTTGGTGGGGTTTAAAGGAGGGTGTGTGTGTGTGTGTGTGTGTGTGCGCGCGCACGTGCAGCCTGCCTGTGATCCCATCCCATCCCTTCCCTGCAGAGAGGTGACACATGGGGGGACATGAACTGCACTGGGTCACGTTATCCCCCCACCCATTTTTCTGCTAACGTCTGCCTGCCCAGCTCTCTTCCCCTCCTTCTCCTGCTGGCTGGAACCAGCCCAGGGCCAGGACAGGATAGATAAACAAGTAGCATGTGTACCAAACAGCTGAGACTGGAGTAGTAGGGAGGAGGGAAGGCTGCTGAGATTAGGTTAGGGAGGAAGGAACAGTTGCTTTCCCATAGGGGAACTGAGGGGGAGGGGTGGGCTACCAGTTGGGGAAGGGTGTAGGACACTTGAGTTGTTGGGGGGAACCTTTAAATTTTGCCCCCCATCAGCAGATGAAGGACCTGTCCTCCCTACTCCCCTGGCTCAGAAGTGTCACTCACTTTTTGGGGGGCTGCTGCTGCTTCCCCAATGTGAGGCAGGTGGGTGGGTGCAGAGGAGAGGGAAATGGGGTCACAGTAGGTGGTGTGAAACTCATACCTTTCATTCAACCCGTGATCACCTATCTACACCCTTAGGTTCTGTTTGTTTTCACTACAAGTTGTACTTAACAGGATGCTGAAATGTGACAAGGCAGGAGGCCTCGTCAAAGCTGTTGGTGGGCACAGTGTTGTTCTTGCATCAAGATTAAGAATAAGGAAATTTTCTTTGCTCCCATCTGAACCAGCAAATCTTCTTCATGCTTTGAAAGTCACTGCGGGTCCTGATGTGAGGATCTGAGAATAATGTGTGATTGTTGTGACTTGCACTTACAATCAGGCTCTTAAACTTAGAGCCCTGGTCTACACTTAGGCTACGACTACACTGCAAGCTTTTTCTGGAAGAGGAAATGCAAATGGAGCACTCATTTGCATATGTCGTGCTTTCATTTGCATTTTCTCTTCCGATCCTTTTTGCGGAAGAGGATTTTGCGCAAAAAAGCACTGTGCAGACGGCACCTTTTTGCGTAAAAATCCCCGTTTGCGCATGAGCCCTTCTTCCTCCAAAAATGAGACTGTTGATTTCACAGTACACACAAATCCTGAAATATTTCCAAGTTATTTGCAAAAAAAAAAAAAAAAAAAATCCTAGAGATTTCAGGTGCCTAAGTATCCTCTGGAATCAGTTACAGTTGCTCCCCCCCTCAACAAAATCTGAAATGGCACCCCTGGAGAGTCAGGAGTGGCCAGAGGGCTGCAGGAGGGTCATGGGCTCAGGCAAGATGCAGCCCCCATCTGACAGCATGGAGCTCGCTCTGAGCTGCAGGCCAAGCACCAGGCATTAGGGGCAAGTGCAGCTGCAGCAAGGGAGCTGTCAGTGCTTCTGCCAAGCAGCTCAAACTGTGGAGGAAGAACCCCACGGAAGGTGAGTGACCCACTCAGGTCTTTCACCCACTGTTTCATTTCACAATCTGGTGCCATTCAAACATAGCAGCCTGCCTTCTGTGCCTCGTGTTTTAGGGTAAATATTTCATCTAAAATAATCCATTCCCCATGTAGCTCTTAAAGGAAGAGCTTGGCCAAGACACACTGATCATGACAATTCCCTCTGCAAGGGGCAGAGACAAAAGCAGACTCTGCATGCAGGGGAGCAAAGGACTAAGCAGCTTCCTTCATGTGCCCTGTCCCTTAATCTGCTGAGACTCCAGTTCCAGCCCCTGTCTATGGAGAATGCCGTGGCTCACAATCTCTCAAGCAATATCACTGTTTGGCGCAGCAAAGGCTCGCAGCGCTGTCTTCTGAATCTTAGCATCTTGGTGAACAACATTTAAAGTTTAGTTTATTTGACACTTAGGCTTTGTCTACACTGCCAGCTTTTGCCAGCAGAGAGTATGCAAATGAAGCACTGATTAGCATATTGTCACACTTCATTTGCATAATCTATTAGAGCCGTTTTTGCGCAAGGAGTTTTTGCGCAAAAACAAGCAGTGTGGCTATTTCCTTTTTGTGCAAAAACCCCATTTTTGCGCAAGATCCTTATGCCTCTCCTGGCTAACATTTTTACATACTTAAATTCAAGGGACACCAAAATACAAGTTTCCCCAAGGTGCTATTTTCCTTAAGGCCAGCTCTGAGCTTCTGACTTCTCACATGCCACAGCAGGGATGGTCGAGCCTACTGACCTTCCGAACTGCATATAATCTTCCAAAATTTGAGAACTGGGGCATGTCTGCTGAGACTCAGGGCTTCAGCATGCAGAAGTAGGGTTGCCAGGTGTCCAGTTTTGAACCAGACAGTCCAATATTTGAGCTTTCTGTTCAGGAAACAAATTGAGAAAATATAAATGACAAAATATAAATGTCCGGTATTTTCTAAATAAGATGTAATGTAGATTGTGATGTAATGTCAAGGATGTCCGGTATTTTTGTTGAAACCATCTGACAACCCTACGCAGAAGGCACATGCTCTGCTCCTGCTGAAGCCCCTAGTGGCAGCAGATGCCTTCTGTGGGGCTGAAGCCCCAAAACTTCTCTCCTGCTGGGCAGAAACCAGAGTTAATGCATAGGGGGCATTCTTCCCCCTCAAATTTTTCTCATGGTTTGCTGGCCCCATTGGGTCACTTGGTGCCACCAGGCCCCTTTCCCACACAGAACCGTCTGGAACAGGGGTGGGCAAAAGGGACTCTGCAGACCGGATCTGGCCCACCAAGCGGGCTGATCTGGTCCGCGGAGGCCCTGCTGCTCCCCTGCCCCCAGGCCAATTGGGGTCTGGGGGCGGGGGAGTGTGCAAAACTTCCTCCTGCCCTGTGAGGAGCACGCTGCACTTCAAAGTGCTATGCGTTCCTTGCAGGGCGGGAGGAGACGTCACAGGGTCCCCCAACCCCCAAGCCCTGATTGACCTGGGGGCGGGAGGTGCGCGCAAAGTTTCTTTCACCCTCTCTGTCCCCACCCTGCAAGGAGTGCACGCAGTGCCGGATTAAGATCTTTAGAAGCCCTAAGCACTGAAAAGATTATGGTGCCCCCCCATATGTAATTCAAAATAAAAACAATACTATACTGTAAAATAAAATTTTAGTTTTCGAAATGACACAAAACTTACATGTATGCTGAAATTAAAATAGCTTCTTTCTAGATTTTTCTGATTGCAAAATTCTGGATAAGTTCATCGAAGCTGACTCGATGAAGCATGTCCGCTTCCATACACAATAGGTAAAGTGAATCAAGTCTGTCCTGACACATTGTTGTTCTCTGAGGGTTTTTTATTCTTTTCAGCTGAGAATAAGAGTGTTCTGCGGAGTTCTGATTTTTCCCATGATGACTACTTTGATACTTTTATTGAAATATCAAATATCAAATTTTTTCAACAAAAAAATCGTATTTTTTTTTGGTGCCCCTGCTTTGCTGGTGCCCTAAGCACATGCTTAGTCTGTCTATTGGGTAATCCAGCCCTGAGTGCACGGCATTTCAAAGTGCTGTACGCTCGCGCAGGGCTGGGGCAGGGCAAAGAAAGCTTCGCACAGCTCCCCCACCCCCAGGCCCTGATTGGCCTCGGAGCGGGGGTAGCGCACAAAGCCTCCTCCCACCCTGTGAGGCGTGCATAGCACTTTGAAGTCACACAGGTGGGGGAGCTGCGTGAAGCTTCCTTCGCCCTGGCCCAGCCCTGCGAGGAGCACGTGGCACTTCAAAGTGCCACGTGCTCCTCGCAGGGTGGGAGGAGGCTTTGGGCGCTCCCCCACTCCCAGGCCCTGATTGGCCTGGGGGCGGACGGAGCGCCCGCTCCTCCCACCCTACCCCTGCCCTGGGAAGAGCACGCGGTAGGATGCAGTGGGTGCCTAGTGGGAAGGGAGGGCAAAGGGGCTCCCCCGGCCCCAGACCAATCATGGTCTGTGGGTGGGGTAGCCCAGAAGTATCCTGGCCCCAGCCCTTCTGGTTTAGGCCCCGCCCCTTCCGGGCGACCCGGGGGCACTTCAACATTTTTTGAAGTGGCTCCCAGCCAAAAATTATTGCCCACCCTGTTCTGGAACCAGCTATGTGGGAGTTGGGCCAGGAGGAGAGACAGTGACAAACATCTGGTACCAGCAGGGAGAGCCTCTGCTTTTGCTGTTGCCTCTCCCGGCAGAACTAAAGTAATGGCCCTTTTCTGCAGCTCCCAGCTGTCTGTCTCTCTACATGGAGCCAACATCTGGGAGCTACAGGGAGGCGCTTGGTGGGGCATGACTCCAGCTGTTGGGGGGAACATTTGAATTGTGTCCCCCATTCTCAACAGGCAACAGTTATCTCTGGCAGAAGCCTCTAATCTCAACACAGGTCAGATGCCCCAAGGTCCTCTCCCCGCCCTCAGTTTGGTAGATGGAAAATGGGGATGCATAGGAGGAGGCTCCAGGAGCTGCGTTTTAATTGTGGAAAAAGCTGCATCTGGCTCATGAGCCACAATTTGGCTGCCCCGCGGTATATGAAGAGCGAATAGGAGAGAATGCTTGTTGCTTCTGGAACAATCCGTGGCCATGGGCGGTGGGTATAAGAAGCAGAGAAGGCAATGCCTTCCCAAACTGCCCTGCCGGCCTTGCCCACATTCTTTCCCACCCCCCTTCCTCCTCATTCAGCATGGCTCCCCCAGTTTCCTGTGGCTGCTTGGACTTCAGCCCTGCTGAGGCTGGGGCCGTGACATCAGCCTTTCTGGAACCAAAGGGAGGCTGGCGCCAGGCACTGCCACCACTCTGGAGCTGGGGAGCCACCCACCACATGCTGCCCATCCTCTGTCTCTGCTCCCTAAGGATAAGGAAAGCTGAGGCTATGCACCTTCCTCTGGGTAGAACGGTGGCCTGCTCTTATAGTGGGGGGTGGGATCTTAGCTCCCATGGTGCACTGAGCAGAAGGAACAAGGCCTCAGGCAGGAGGGAAGGAGCTGGGGGCTTACTCTACCACCTCTGCTTCCTTGAAATTGCTGTAACCCCTGCTGCTGGTAGAAATGGATGGTAATCAGGCCCACATTTTCCCTTACATGTCCTGTGACTACCTCCAGCTGCCTGGAGCTCTGGAGCTGAGCTTGGCAACAGTCTCTGCATCTTTTGTGGGGGCTTCCCCTATATTTCACTCTGTACAGAACCAGCCTTCTGCAACAGGGAACTCTCTACACCCACAGAAGAATGGGAAGGATCTTCCCCCAAAGTATATACAGTAGGTCATCTAAATTAGGTTTTACCTTTGGGGTGCTTATGTATCTGTTTGAAACATCTGGCAAAATTTGACTTTAATGGAGCCATAATTTCACCCCTGGTGGTTAACATTTTCAGCTCTGGTTATGTGGTACCAGGTATTTCACCCTATTTGAAAACATAGGCCATGCCCCTCCTCACTCTCTGCACCAGCCAGCAGAGCTCTACTGGAGTGCTGTTGGAAGTGGGGAGATGGATATATGATTCATCCTGTAACAGAAAGCAATTTTGTGTATCCTTAGGCATTGTGCTTGTCTGAAGCATGGTGCCCGCTTACGTTTCTTCATTGTTCTTGTTACCTCAAGTCCTCTGTTTAAAGCCACCACCCTGCTCTGTAGAAATTACATTCCTCCAATGCTAGAGTTAAAATCTCTCTCAAACATTTCTCTCCAGTCAGTTTGGTGCCAAGGTAACCTGGGAAACTTGAGAAGATCCAGGGCACTCAAGTCCCAGAGTTGTGTGCAGCAACAAAGCTTAGTTTGTTACCAGTTTAAAGGGAACACTGCCCAGGATTTCTGGACTATTTAACTCACTGTATTTTGAATTTGTACTAATCAGGTAGGAAAATCCTCTAGGTTTTAATTATGTATTCTGTTAGTTCATATGTTCAATTTTGTTTTTAATCTACAAAATATGCTTCTCAGTTAATCTGATTCAGAATGAGGAAGTTAGTAAAGGGACACTGTAAACAGACATTTTGAAGTCAATACCTGTCAAGTTAATCTATTCAGATATTAAAAGGTAGGTGTGAGAGAAAGAATGGTGTACAGATAATCAGATTATATCAGCATGAGTTTGAGATGGGCATCTTACTTGCAAGTGGCAAAACCATACATGCATTTATATAGGTGATATGAAACGACTGCTAATAAAACCTTTATAACATGCCACACCTCATCTGTCTGATACTGAAAACATTTTTCTTAGTATTGTTTTTTCCGGTTAAAAATATTGAAACATGTATCTCTCGAACTGTAAAGCTAAGTAACATAGATTTTCACCTGAGTAGAGTCTATAGTGAGACTCTGGCTCATGACCTTTGGATTCAACCTTCCCATAATGAAGAGGCTTATTCTGCTGTATATTCTAATGTATTTCCAGTTTTTGGCTCCATTAATAATGCCACGTCATAACATACTCCCAAACACCTCAGCTGGGATTTTCAAAAGTGCCTAAGATAGTGAGGTGGTGAACTTCTATTGAAATGTGGTGGCATGTGGGTGCTTAATGCTCAGCCTTAAGCAACAATCCAAATGATTCTGCATCATGGTGGAAAATCCAGGCTTAGATTCCAAATAAAATTTTCAAAAGTGTGTAGCCCCATTTAAAAAAAATACCCCAGGTTTCTAGGAGCCCAAGTGCTCTTGTTTTTCAATGTGACTTAATTTCCTGCATGCCTACATCACTTTTGAATACAGAATCTTGGCTCCTGCCTCACTTAGGAGGTGTTTGAAAATTTTAGCCAAGAACTTGTTTCAATTTTCAATGCTGGCATTAGGCTCAGCACTACAAAGTTGCCTGCCAAATATACCACAGTACTTGATAATGCCCAGCTCCCCATGTCCCATCAAACGTAAATAGCTGCTTTTTTTTTTAGTGCGCCAGGAAGCCAAGGCCCAGAACCTCAAATGTATGTAGGTGCTTAGATGGGCAAAAGTGCCTGTTCTCTGAGCTGCAGGTCATGTATCAAATAAGTATTATCTCCAAAGAGGGAAAATGACAGTGATACAGGGCAGTAATGTGTAGTGGGTGAGGAGTTATTGAATTGTTCAAAGTTGGGAAGTGTAACAGAAAAGTCCTCATTTGGAGAACAGTGGGCCAGGGAAGGGGAAGAGATGGAGTTCAAAACCTGTGTTTGATTCCCAATGTGTGTGCATGTTTAATAGCTGGCCTGCTTAACAGTGTTACCATTTAACTGGCTCCAACCAGACTTCGAAACTAGACATTTCAGGGAGATGAATGGGGGAAGAAAAGTAGTACAGTTCATACTGTACCTTTCTGTTACTATTGTTTCGGGGCACTTTTCTGGAAGGCTGGGCAAACAGGCCACAGTGAGCAGGCAGCCACATGACTGTCCTTTGGGATGGATGAGAAACTTTACTCAATAAATTAAATGAAAATCTTGCACTTCCTCAGAAAACGTCAGAAATTGCTGCACTCCCAATAGTGCGTGAGCCGTGCTTTATTATTTTATCTGACGTAGTTTGCCATATCACATTATACCATTGTTATCAAATATCCCTTAAATAATCTGGCTAGCAGGAAATTCAACATCTTGTAACAATGCTGCTGCTACCTTAGGGCTTATATTGTAAAACCCTTACTCCCACCGATGAGCAGATATTTCTATGGATATGCCTATTAAGAACAATATTAGACCTAGATATCTTTATGTATTTGTTCTTTATTATAGGGAGTACTAAGGGCCAGTTGCTAAGGGTGGGTTGTAAAACCCACGCTGAGTTCAATGGAATCATTAGCCCAAAATTTCTTTCCTTTTTTGTAATTATTTTTATTCGTTGCTGTGTAACAGCTTGGCATCATAAAACCTTTCTCCACGAACTAGAGAAAACAGAAGGCTATCACACTGGAGAAAAGTCTCAGATGAATTAGACCAGTGTTTCTCAACCCTTTTTTTTCATATGCAGACCCATAAATTTTTTGAACAGCGGTACAGACCCTTTTGGAAATCTATTGTTTGTATAGATAGTTGAATACTGTTTAATTGGTTTGCAGTTTAAGTCTTTTGCAACCCCTTAGAAATAGTCTGCAGACCTTCAGAAGTCCATGGAGCACAGGTTGAGAACCACTGAATGAAACTAACTTTTCTTGACACATTTGCTAGTTAGAGATGGCTTGAGCAGTGAAACTTGGATGTAAGTATGTGCTTTTCCCACATTCAGAGATATTTGGTTCTCTCTCAGTCTCGTTCATATTAATCAGTGCAGATATTTGTAGTTAGAGAAGGGCTTACTTCTTCTCTGTGGGTTTTCTCTTCTTATTCAGTCAGGAAGTGATATCATGCTACTGAATTTGTGACATCAGACATTTCCATGGCAACAAACTGTCATATCATTACTGAAGGATTGTAACTTCTCTAATGGTGTGTCTACACTGCACCCTTAGCTCGAAATAAGCTACGCAATTTGAGATACGCAAGGGCTATGTCTAGACTGGCATGATTTTCCGCAAATGCTTTTAACGGAGAAGTTTTCCGTTAAAAGCATTTGCAGAAAAAAATGTCTAGATTGGCACAGACGCTTTTCCGCAAGAGCACTTTTTGCGGAAAAGCATCTGTGCCAATCTAGACGCTCTTTTGCGCAAAAAAGCCCCGATTGCCATTTTCGCGATCGGGGCTTTTTTGCGCAAAACAATACCGCGCTGTCTACACTGGCCCTTTTGCACAAAAGCTTTTGCGCAAAAGGACTTTTGCCCGAACGGGAGCAGCATAGTATTTCCGCAAGAACACGGACAATCTTACATGAGATCGTCAGTGTTCTTGCGGAAATTCAAGTGGCCAGTGTAGACAGCTGGCAAGTTTTTCCGGAAAAGCGGCTGATCTTCCGGAAAAACTGGCTAGTCTAGACACAGCCAAAATTGTGTAGCTTATTTTAAGTGTATTTCGAAATAGTTTATTTTGTAATTTGGTGCTGCCAACTTTAGAAATAAACCGCTATTCCGAAATATCCCTTAATCCTCATGGAACAAGGTTTACAGGGACATCGGAATAGCATACCCATTATTTTGAAAGATATTTTGAAATAATGGGCACTGTCAAGATGTGGACTAGCTATTTCGGGATAACGGAAGTATCCCGAAATAGCACCACAGCGTAGACATAGGTGAGAAAGAGCTCTTAGTTCCCTTAGGTCCTTCAACATGAAATACTGCAGAAAACTGCATTTTGTTCTCTCTCTGTGTCTCTGTGTTATCAATGTGCTAGCCATTTTCAGATTTTCCTGTTGCTATCATTTCAGCCAACTATGTTTAAAACTAATTCATAACCATAAAGAAAGCTCTCCTTACCCTCCTCCCCTCCCCCGCTCCCCCGCCCCCCACAGCATATTTCAGGAGGATCTTGCCTTTGGAATATAACCAATGTATTCATTCAATCCCTTTTCATATCTCCATCTTTTACTTTGTGTCCTGTCTTCACTATCTTCTTAAATGTTGTAATACACAAAGAATGCGAAGAAACGCCTACACCATTATTTTTCTTTAGAAATCAGATTCTGAATAAATCCTGAAAAGATCTGCATTTATATTATTCTGCCTGATTTTGAAAGCAGGTTCTCTCTCGCCCTGGCTTTGCATTTAATACTTTTTGCCCCGTACTTTCCCACCTTCTGCACAGAAGGAGTAAACCAAAAGAAAAGCTGTGGTTGAGCCTCTCTGAACACAGGAGTGCTTTTCAAGAGCTAATTTGTATCCTTTGCATGTGTTTCACAAAGCAGGAGAACATAAAAACTTTGAGTTCCTCGTTCTTCACTATTCTTCTCACCCAGAGTGAAATCAAAAGTGTTTGATCGTTGTGTAAGAAGGGTGACATGTTAATCTTGACTTTTTAAGGGTTAAATTCCCTGCTTGTTAAAACTGGTTCAATGCCACTGGCTTGCATCAGTAACCCCAATATAACCAGGGCCTATTTACATGAGTCCAGGGAAGCTGCACCAGTTTACACTAGTAGAGAGCTTGTTCTCATGGTTTTAAGATACAACCCCCATTGACGGGAGATTAGAACTCATCAGTCACACCTGCTCTGGCAGTCTGGCACAGTACCACTAGAAGTGCTGTGGGAGAGTATACTCAATTACACCCTTTTACCTAGTGCACATTCAGTTTCCTTGTGCCAGTCCAGCAACTTCACTAGGATAAGGCCCACTGTACAATTCCCTCAGGATTGTGCTTGGCCTATATATAGGCATGCAAGGAGCAGTTGGAAAGGAAAGGTTCCGTTGCTCACCAATCTTCCTTTTGCTTCTGCCCCACCCACCATTGTATGCCCATGCAGGCCTAGACACAGGGTTACCAGATGGTTTCAAAGAAATAATGGACACACTTGATCTCAGATCGGGGGGCCGGGGAACCGGCCGGCGGGAAGCAGGGCTGGCTGGGAGGGGGTTGGGAGGAGCGGGGCTGGCCAGGGGGGAACCGGTCAGCGAGAAGCACGGCTGGCCAGGATGGGGTTGGGGAGAGCGTGGGGAACCAGCCGGGAGGGGAGGGAACCAGCCGGCAGGGAGCGGGGCTGGCCCAGGCGCACGCAGATCCTGGGGTGCTGCCCATCCTGCACATGGTCATGGTAGGGTGCACGGGTGAGTCCAGCCCCGGGGGATTCTATCCCGCCCTGGCCCCGCCCCCCTTCTCTCTACTGTGTAGTTGCATACTGCCTGGCTGGTAGACATGCTCACGCAGTGTGAGCGTGTCTACCAGCCAGGCAGTACGCAGCTATGTACTGATACTCATGATAATAATAAAACGTACTTAATTAGAAAATACTGGACATTTGTATGCCCAGTATTTTCTCAATTTGTTTTCCGGACAGAAAGCTCAAATACCAGACTGTCCGGTTGAAAACTGGACACCTGGCAACCCTATAATACAGTCTAAGCCTTTCATTAATTATTTTAATTCTCAGCTGTTTCTGGACCATGGGGTCCTTCTGAGAAATATAACTGAATAATTTATTATGAAGTAAAAAATATAAACATTTTATAGATGCAGAACTTTCATTTAAAGTGGCATAACTAAAGAAGTAGCCCATTGTCTGTGCATCTGTAACGCTGACGTACACGGCCACGCCCCCCTGGCTGTGTACGTCAGAGCCCCGCCCCCCTTCCCCTCCCTCCATGGCAGTTAGGCCAGCCCCCGGACACCTCCCACCAGCGCTGCTTCCTCCCCTTCCTCTGTGTCCCCCCCATCCTCCCCTCAGCCCCACAGCCCCAATCCCCCAGCTCTGCTTCCCACCCCCTTCCGGCCAGCCCCGGCCCCTTCCCCTCCCTGCGTGGCGCACTGTGGTGCTCCTGCTGGGCCCAGCTGAGCGGCGCTTCCACTGGGCCCACCTGAGCGGTGCTCAGCTGGGCCCTGGCGGGGGAGCAAGCAGCGGCACCCACCACTGCTTGCCACCACTTGCTACCCCGCCGGCACCCGGCGGGAGCGCCGCTCAGCTGGGAGAGGCGCAGCATGCCACAGAGGGAGAAGAAGTGGGGGTGGGGCACCACACAGGAGGGGAAGGGGGCGGGGCTGGCCGGAAGTGGGGTGGGAAGCAGAGCTGGGGATCGGGGCTGTAGGGGAGGATGGGGGCCCGGAGGAAGGGGAGGGAAGCAGCACTGGCAGGGGTGTCTGGGGGCCGTGGGGCTGGCCGGCAGGAAGAAGGGATGGGAAGCAGAGCTGGGGGGGGATTGGGGGCTGTGGGGCTGGACAGGAGGAGGGGGGCAGGAAGCAGACCTGGCGAGGGTGGGGGGTGCAGCCACTGGCCGCAGCCGGACCCCAAACGGCTGCTTGCTGCTGCTTGCTCCCTGGCCGCGGCCCAGCTGAGTGGCACTGGCGCTGCGCCGCTCAGCTAAGTCCCGGTGGGACAGGAAGGGGGGCGGGTCGGTGATGTACACGGCCAGGGGGCGGGGCCATGTACGTCACTGCCCCCCTTTCCTCCTCCCGCCGTGGCGCTGAGTGGTGCGCCCCTCAACCGGGCCGCCATGGGGCAGTGACGTAGACAGCCCCGCCCCCTGGCCGTGTACATCACTGCCCCGCCCCTCCTCCCCCGCGGTGGCCCGGCTGAGCGCGAAACACTCAGCCGAGCCGCCATGGAGGGAGGGGAAGGGGGCAGGGCGGTGACGTATACGGCCAGGGGGCCGGGCCATGTACATCACCGCCCCCCTCCTCCCACTGTGGCACTCAGCAGAGTGCTGTGCCCCTCAGCCGAGCGCTGCGCCCCTCAGCCGGGCCGCCGGGGGAGCCAGCAGCACAAGGGACTGTTTGGGCTCCCCCGGGGCGGGAGGGGAAGGGAGGGTGGTGATGTACACGGCCCCGCCCCTGGCTGTGTACGTCACCGCCCCACCCCGCTCCCTCGCGGCAGCCCGGCTGAGCAGGCAGCACTTAGCCAAGCGCCACAGCCACAGGGAAGGGGAAGGGGAAGGGGGTGGGGAGAGATGGAGGGGAGAGAGAGGCAGGAGGAGGAGGAGAAGAGAAAAGGAGAGTGAGAGGCAGGAGGGGGAGAAGAGAAAGAAAGAGATGGAGAGAGAGACAGGAGGCGGAGGAGAGCTGAGAGAGAGGGGGGAGGCAGTAGGAAGAGTGAGAGAGAGAGAGACAGAACGAGAGAGCTCAGGAGAGAAGAGCTGAAAATCCCGTCTTATGACGGGCTAATTGGCTAGTTAACTAAAGAATACTTAAGACATGAAGAATGGATCATCTGGCTAATACACTCAGTACCTTATTGTCATTCAGCTCAGCCACAGGCATCTTTAGTTGTGTGGAAATGCTCCTTCAGAAAAACAGCCTGCTGGCAGTTGTTTGAACCAGTAGGTCTAGACTCTAGAGCATGACCATCCAGGTGTAAACACTTGACCTCCACACTCAGGCTACATCTAGACTGCAAGCTTTTTTCGGAAGAAGCTTTTCTGAAAGAGATCTTCCGGAAAAACTTTTTTTGAAAGAGAGCATCTACACAGCAAAAGCACAACGAAAAAGTGATCTGCTTTTTCAAAAGGTAGTGTCCACATTTATTGGATACTATCTTGCATTTCAGTTGTGATTACTGTGGATGGAGTGGCCACCAGAGCAGCTGGGCTTTTTCCTGGAGGCCTCTTCTTTCGAAAAAATACACTCTTCTGCATCCACACATGCTTTTTTCCAAAAAAGGCTTTTTTGTCATAGAAAGAGGTTTACCACTGTCGGAAAAACCCCTCCGTTCTTTTGACCTTCTGTCAAAAGAACGCAATAGCAGTGTGGAAGTAAGTGTAGTTTTTCTGGAAAAATGGCCATTTTTCTGGAAAAACTCTGCAGTGTAGACATACCCTCAGCAAGGTAGCAGAAAATCTGGCCCAAAGAAAGTAGCACTTCAGATAGAGCTACAGCTGAGTTACTTTACATCAGATTTTTTAGGCAGTTCATGTGTAACTTTTTCAAAACTTTGCAGTAAAATGGGCTGCAAATGTTTAGTTATGTTCTCCCTCGGTGTCTGTTGCTGTTGTTTAATATGACTTTAATATACATATAGGCTACATCTACACTGTGAGCAAGGGGTGTGATTCATCTGTGTGTGTAGCGTATTTGCACTACCTCTCATCCAGCTAGCCTGAGTACAAATAGCAGTGTAGCCATTGTGGCACAAGGGAGCTGTAGCATGGCTGAGACATGTTGGAATAATAGAATCATGGGATTTCAAGGGTCCTCGAACTGCCTGTTATGATGCAAGATTTATTGTGTCCAAATGAGGCCTGCTGCCAGAGGGGGACAAAGGAGGCAACTGCCCCAGGACCCAGTAATACAAAAGGGCCTAGAGTTCCTTGTCGCCGCTACTGCAAGCAGTGGTAGTGGCCAGAGCCCTGGACCTTTTAAACCACTGCTAGAGTGCCACGCAGCATGCTCCAGGCAGTCTTCAGGGCTGCCTGAGAGGCAGGGGTGCCACATGACCCGCTCCAGGCAGCGCTGAGGGCTTGGGGGGAGAGGACGGGAGACATTCTACTATTTGGACAGTGCTGAGGGTTGGCTGCTCCAGCCCCGCCCTTTCTTCCTGAGGCCCCGCCCCTTCCTGGGCATGGAGCAGGGGCCTCTCATCTTGCCCAAGGGCCCAGTGAGGTTGTTGGCCCTGCTGGTCTACACCGTCTAAACAAATGGCTATCCAGCCTCCTTTTGAAAGTTTCCATAACCTCCTGGCTGTTTGCTCCATTGTTCTCACAGTTAGGAAGTTTTCCTTGAGATTTAATCTAAATCTGCTCTGCTGTAGTTTGAATCCATTGTCTCCTGTTCTACCCTCTGTAGGAAGCAGCGGTGCAAGGAAAATAAATTTCTTACTGGTACGGGTGAAGGAGAGGATACCAGTTAAGGCGGGGGGGGGGGGGGGCATGTTACCTCCCCATGTGACCTCCATGTGACTTGTCCCTGTCCCTAGCTCAGTGCCCTCATGCTCTTCTCCTCCTCTCCCCATTGCATGTTACTGGGGGGGGAGGCGGGAGGGGCTGGGGGCAGTACACCAGCAGAAGGAGCTGCCTGCAGTTCTGCTGCGTTTCCCACTCTGCCCCTGTTAGTGGGGAAAGGAGCAGAAACCTCAGCCCTAAACCCTGCCCTTCCACAAGCTGCCTCTCCTCTGGCTCTGTGTGCAGAGCAGCAGCCCTGCTGGAGGATGAGGCTGAGGGGTGGGGCTGTGGATTCTGCTCCTTTCCCCCTTTGAGAGGGGCAGCAAAGAAAGGAGCAGAACACCAGCAGTTCCTCCAGCTGCTGTACTGTCCCCAGTTCCCCCAGCCCTGTTCCCTTGCAGGGCTGCTTCTATATAAGACAGAGACAGAGTAGATACAGCTCTGTGGAGGGACTGGGGGGCTGTATAGTGTGTTTACAGTATGCTGTACCATCTAGACATGCCTTGCTGGTGCAACATATCAGCCCATTCAGGCCCACTTGCACTGCTGGTGGGAAGAGAGAACAACTTTTCTCCCATCTTTTTTTTTTTTTTTTTTTGAGCACGTACCCAACAGTTTTATGAGCATTTGTGCTTGGCAGGGCTCAGTCGTGACTCTGCTAGTGCTATGCATGCTGCCATAGTTACACTACTATTTATTCTCATTCTAGCTTGATGAGAGCGAGCATGAGTATGCATGCAGGAGCAGGGAAATCACACTCCTAGCTCATAATATAGCCACGGAAGGACACAAATTTCTATGACACAAATAGGAACTAGGAACCCATTTTCCAAAGCATTTTAATACCAGTTAGGTGTCTAACTCCCCTTTCTGCCTTTGAAAGTGTCCCCCATAATGTTTTACTTGTTTGTGTGAGCAGCAAATCCACTTCTAAGAAATAAGCCTGTCAGAGAATTTAAGTTTCAGAGGGGTAGACGAGTTGAAGAAGTGGTCTGTGCCCACAAAAGCTCATGATACCATCTACATGTGTTGTTAGTCTTTAAATTGCTACTAGACTATTTGTTGTTTTTTAAGTTTTTAGAGAATTAAAGGCCCTGATTCAAGATACTTCAATGTGTGTGTACCTTTAAGCTCGTAAGACATGCCATTGACTTCAATAGCACCATGAAAATGCTTAACATGACACATATGCTTAAGTACCTTAGGCTATGTCTAGACTGCAGGCTTCTTGCAGAAGAAGCTTTTCCGGAAGAGATCTTCCAAAAAAACTTCTTCCGAAAGAGAGCATCTGCACAGCAAAAGCGCATCAAAAAAGCGATCTGCTTTTTTGACAGATAGTGTCCACATTGAATGGACGCTATGTCGCATGTAATCTGTGATTACTATGAGAAGAATGGCCACCAGGGCACTTGTGCTTTTTCCTCTTCTTGCAAAAGAACTCCCTCTTCCCCATCCACACACACCTTTTTCCGAAAGAGCTCTTTCAGAAAAAGGCTTCTTCCTCGTAGAAAGAGGTTTACCAATGTCAGAAAACCCCCTGTGTTCTTTTGATTTTCTTTCAAAAGAACGCAATTGCAGTGTGGACGTAACTGAAGTTTTTTCAGAAGAATGGTTGTTTTTCTGAAAAAACTCTATAGTGTAGACATAACCTGTGGCTGCGTCTAGACTGGCATGATTTTGTGGAAATGCTTTTAACGGAAAAGTTTTTAATGGAAAAAAGCATCTAGATTGGCACGGGTGCCTTTGCGCAAAAGGGCTTTTGCGCAAAAGCATCCATGGCCAGTCTAGACGCGATTTTGCGCAAGAAAGCCCCGATCGCCATTTTGCGCATCGGGGCTTTCTTACGCAAAAAATTCCTTCCCTGTCTACACTGGCCCTCTTGCGCAAGTATTCTTGCGCAAGAGAGCTTATCCCTGAGCGGGAGCATCATAGTATTTGCGCAAGAAGCACTGATTTTGTACAGTACAAAGTCAGTGCTCTTGCGCAAATTCAAGCGGCCAGTATAGACAGCTGGCAAGTTTTTGCACAAAAGCGGCCACTTTTGTGCAAAATCTTGCCAGTCTAGACGCACCCTTAGTGAATTAAGACCTAAGACAACAAACCAACTTTTCTTCTGATCGTCACCTTATTGGATTAATTAAAATTAAATTTGCTTTTTAGATAAAAAATGATGTATGGAGAATAGTCCTCAAGGTGACTAATCTTTTGCTGCATAAATGGAGTCCATCTGCTTTGCAAGGGAGCTATGAATAGTTGTCAGATTTTCAAGAGACCATTGTCTGTGTAAGATGGTGTTTAAGGGGGACTGGACCTCCCCATGTGCTGGAGTGTTTTGTATGCATAGTTTTCTATCTTAGTCCTAGCTACTCTAGATTCTAGGACAGAATTAATACAATATCACAAGAGGGCTCAGAACAACCACATCATCCTGTCCCCCCTCTGCCCAGGCCCATTTACTGAAATTCCAGAAAAAATATACAGTTCAGTAGTTGAGCATAAATGGGTTAAACACAAATCACTATCATAAAAGCTGTTGCTGCCTTCCGTTGCTCATAGAAGTCAATGAGATCTTTCCATTGGATTCAATGGGCACAGAATTATGCTCTTATTCTCTTCTGCTCATTTCCTACAGAATAGCAGCCAGCATGGGTAAGCCAGCATTGTGTCTGCTTTTTTGCTCTACCTTCCCTAGATAAATAGAGTTTAGTATACAGAATATGAATCATTTTCAAAAACACTGAAGTCACTAAAAGTATGACTATTAAATGAAACTTCAGAGTTCTATTAATTTCTTTTTAATGTGGACTTTTTCCAATTAAATACATGTGATTATAAAGTTCTGATTAGACATCTAAGTCTCAGAAACATTTTCTGGATTTTTCTTAGGCACAGATCCTATGATTGGCTCCATACCAACGAAACCCTGCATTGGTCCACTGGCATGGACTTGCAGGATGGGGCCAAGGCTAACAAGGGGCTTCCACCCACTTTTCCAATATCCACACCATTAAAACATATCCTAAATGCAACTGTTGAGCACATTATACAAAACCCAAAATTAAGTAGATGGAGGAGATACTGTGATTTATTTTAAGTAATTTTGTGGAGATAGCCCTAACATTTTAGGGAAGTTTTTGTTTTGTTTTTGTTTTTCTTTTCCTGTTGTAACTGAAACATGAAAAACCATGGTGAGCTAGCTTCTTTAATTAAATGAGCTTATGAGCTGAAAGGACAATAGGTCAAGTATTTGACAGCTGACTCGGATTTCATATCCCTTAATCTGAACTCTTTTAGGAATGAGAGTTTCAGTGCTCACGTTCCTGATGAAAGTTAAAAAAAATTGGTCAATCAAACTAGGGGGCCTGTTATTAAAAGACTAATAGTGACATTAGGAACATGCAACAAATGGTCTGGTAGCACTTTATAGACTAATAAAACATGTAGATGGTATCATGAGCTTTTGTGGTTTTCGTCGTTTTGTTAGTCTATAAAGTGCTGCCAGACTATTTGTTGTTTTTTTCTGTAACAGACTAACTCGGCTACCCCCTGAAGCATTAGGAACATGGTGATTAAAGGGAGTCTGAGTACAATTTCTAAGGTTCGTATTTTTTCTTATACAGTAGTAAAAATGGGATGCAACTTGATTTGCTCACACAAACCAAATAGCAGATCCCACAACACAGTGTCAATTATATCACAGTATAGAATTGCACAATTAATTCAGTTCATGGAGTCCAACGCTAGAAGGCAGCATTATGATACTCTAGACCAGAGGACCTCAAACTTTATTGCACTGTGACTCCCTTCTGATGACAAAAATTACTACAAGTCCCCAGAAAAGGGGACTGAAGCCTGAGGCCCCCTAAGCCCCATTGCCCTTGATGGGGGGGCTAAACTGAAACCTAAGGGCTTCAGTCCCAGGTGAGAGCTGAAGCTGAAGCCTGAGCCCCACCAACTAGGTTGGGAGGCTTGGCCTTTGGCCCCAGACCCCAGAAAGTCTAATGCCAGGCCTGGCAACCCATTAAAATGGGGTTGTGACCCACAGTTTGAGAACCGTTCTAGTATGTATAATACAGGCCATAGAACATCCCCAAAATCATTCCTAAAGAATATCTTTTAAAGGAAAACCCCCCCATTGATACCCTATCAAGCACAGCAAATAATCAAATATACTCAATAAAAACATGATAATATAATACACAATCCATTACCAGGCAAGACACAGATAGAGCTGTGAACATGACTGACTAGATTATTTATTCTTATCTACTAATATGCTGGTATTGAAATGCTTAAAATGTCTTTTTGGGTACAACTGCATTTATATTTCAGGATTAAATTATTGACATATTAAATAGTTCACGAGTCAAATTAACTGCTAGCCAAACTCTCAGCAGATGATGCCAAACGTGTGTGAAAAAAGCTAATTATGATTAGCAGTCAGAGTGTCTTAGGGGCTATGTGTATAACTGCCACCACCCAGAGTTGAACCTAGGCCCTCTAAAGCTTAGTATAGAAGCCGCTACAGCTTGAGCTATAAAGCCAGCTAGCATGCAGCTAGGCTGCAGAGCTCCCTTATTCTTATCTCTCTCTGTAAGTAGTCTAAGTGCCACTATATGGGACAGTGAATCACACTAGGTGTGCAGATTACATGTGCACTACAACTAGGAACGTGTTTCCCTGCGCAGGTAGAGAGATGCACCAGCTCGAGCAGATCTGTCCCACTAAAAAGTAACTGGGGTAGCCCACATGATGTCAGGCTAGCTTCCCACATATGTGCCCACCTGGACCCCTTGGGTACATACTCAGGTGTATAAGCCAAGTTGCTGCCTATGCTACCCCCAGCAATGCTGATATTATAGTGCGTTAGCTCAAGCAAGCTAGCACATCTATCCACACCTGGTAAAAGCACGCTGCCCTAGCTGCAGTGTTTTAGAAGGGACATAGATGTTACTGAGAAGGGGAAACTCCTTTTATTATATGCTTACAGCGTATTTAAAAATCATGGGTTTAAATGGGAAAGAAAATCAATTTTTGTGGTTCAGTTTTCTTTGGCTTTGGGCAAAAGTTAGCACCAGACAATTGCAAGCCTTGATAAAGTCTTGTTCTTCTGATAGTCTTGTAGTAAGAGCTAGAATAGCTTCTAGTATTTGTAGTTGCAAAGTACAAGCTTCAACTCAGAAGAAGCATGCTGATAGCTGGTTCAAGGAATGTAAGAGCTCTGCTGGATTTGACAGCTGATGTTCTAAACAGGGCAGATTTGCATGTGTGAGAGAGACATATTAACTGCACATAATGGGCTCATATAGGAGGACAAAGGCGGACCCACATTTGTGTTTCCTGCAACCCCTGGTTGGTCCCTGAAGTAAGTTAGAGCAGCCTCAAAGTTGCTCTAACACTCATTTGGGATTGTTATGCTAGTCAGTAACTTTGAGTATTTCAGTACTCTGGTCATGCCCTTTTTTCCAGGCACATTCCTTTTTCTTCAGCTCCCTAGTAGGGCAAATTTGCTGCAACTTTGTGTCATAGGTGTGGCACAAAGTGGCTGTATTAGGGACCAGGATCTCCAGATGTGAAGGGCTAGTTTGATCACTAGGACTAATTCAGTCTTGGCTTCTCTACTCAGACACTCAGCTGGGGTATCAATTAATGCAAGTTAGAGTGTTTATAAAAGGTTGTGGATACTCATTTAGAAACTGAGCTGTTTCCCTCAAAGTCCTTTCACATAGGTCATCAAACTGCTATCAGATTTTCAGGGTGTGAAGGTTTTCAATGCAGCTTTAGCATTTATGCTGTAAAAGAATAATGAAGAAAACATTTTTTTTTGCCTGGGAGAGGCTGGTACCAGCAGTTCTCCAGAAGGCAGAATGCCAGATTAGGGCCACTGAAAAAATTTGCCTTCTTTTGAAAAGCTTTTGCTTCACTGGCTTTGGAAAAGTTATGAAATCTCTGCAAAAAAACAAAACACAAAGGTTTAGGACTGTTGTGGAGTATCCACTACATTTTAAAGACGGCAGCCCTCCCGCTGTGACGTTACACTGGCATCCTGCCCAAAATTCTCCAGCACTGAGAAGAAAGGGTCTGACACAGAGGTGACACAAGTAAGTCCTTTTTCTCACTTTCTTTCTTAGTTTCTCTCCCCCCCCCCTTTTTTTTTTAAGATTAAATTCTACCTCTGGGGGGAAAGTGTACCTAACACTAAGTAACACTGGGTTTCCATGTGTTGGATTTGCTTAGATATGGAAGAGACTATTTAACTCCACACAATACAAAGGTGCCGTGTAACTAAGCTGAAATATACTTTTTGTAAAAAAGACAAATGTTGTGGACAGCTGATGTTAAAAAACCTGTTTACATAAATAATTCAATTGTTTCCCAATTGAATTCCTAGTTTGATCACTAGGATTGCAATTATTACACACGGTTCACTAAAAATATTACTGTCTCCCTATGAAGAACAGGAAAATACTGACATAGAGTTTAATGTCTGTTATCATTTAAAAGTGAATCCTTAGCCTAGCAGCATAGCACTAAAAATTTGGAGAAGAAACTCTGATCACCCAATTTAAATGTTATTTATCTAAGGAGCCTGCTATTCTACACAGTTAATCATCAGTAAAAGATAAGAGGGTATAAAGTTCATTTACTTCAGAGGACTCCATTTTTCACCTCAAGTCTCATTAAGACCGGAGTAGATTTGAATATAATACATTAATTATCTAAACTCAAACTGTGCATGCTTATTGGATTTGCTATCTAATTGTTAATGATTAGCTTCAGTTGCCATTAAAACCAACATTTCCCAAAACTTGTGCTGTTGAAATTAGAAGTTTGGGTGGCTAAGATGTGAATTTTGGTCTTTCTGGGCACCCTGGGAATTTTCAGAAAAGGAACAGAGTCCTCCTCTGGCTGAGAGACAGGAACAATGCAGTAGAGCTGGGACATGGTTAAGGGGCTGACCAGTCACCGTGAATTTTTAGAAGCCCTAAAATGATTGCTGGGATCCCAAACAGGTGCGGCTATTCTATTCCTGGCAAGTGCATAACTAAGTTAGCCGGAGCAAATCAATGCATCTATATCCTTCTCCCTCAGCCAGAACAGGCCTATGAACATCCTTATGGCTGGTACAGCCTCCAAGAACTTTAGTGAAAGAGCAGGCAGGAAAGGACATGATGGAAATTGGATAAGCCTCATGAAAGGGCCCAGTGGTGACTGGTCTGGATAACCTGGAGCAATGTGTTAGTGAGAAATATAAAGAAACAACAACAACAACAAAAAGAGAAGAAGGCTGCGTGCATAACACCAAGAAGTGACACTTTCACTGGAAAAAACCATAACTCCTGATGCCAGTAATTTCAGCACACAGCGAACAGATAGCATTATATTGGTCAGACTCCTATGCTGGCCATAGTGTCATCCCAGGACATCCCTGTGAGCCAAACTCTGAGGCGCTCAGGTAGTAGAGTAGCTGTTAGGCCGTGATGATCTCTTGTGTGAGAGCACAGAAGCGCAAGGCAGGCAACAGCCCATGTGTCTGATAGTGAGTGTGTGGCTGGCTGTGCAGGAGACTGTCAATGACACAGACGAGAGGAGGAACTGCACAGGAGCACACGGATATTAGGCAAACTGTAACCGGAGCCAGGCAAGGCAGTGACTGAAAGAGAAAGCAAGTTACAGGCTGGGCTCTACTAGCCTGGAATGGGTGCACTGGGCCGTTAGAGCAACAGTGCCCGGGTAATATGGAACGGCGGATTGGCTGGATTAAAAAGTTTTCGTAGAAATCCAATAGTAAAGTGCTAGTTAATCTGAGGTCCTAAGAGGGCAAGGTCCTTGCCTATCAGACACAACGTTAGTGGTTTCTATATCAACCTATCACTGAACTTCTCCCAGTTTTCATTTGAATTGTGTGGCAAAACATGCCATTAATACTTCATACCCTCAACATGCCTGACACACGCATTGACAGCAATGGTCTGGGTTTAGAATAAGTCTTCAGCATTTCTACAAGAGAAGCAGAAAATTATACATGTGAACAGCAGGGACCAAATGAGTCTCCCAAAAATATGTCCCTGAGTATAACATCCATGATAAGTACTGCCATTCTCAGCCTCATTAAGGTAGAACTTCATATCTTTTCTTTCTTGGAGTTCTTGTCCTCATGGGCCTTACTATGTGCAGAAACTCCTGCAGGATCCATGCAGAATATTCTGTGCCCAATATCTCAGCTGATTCAGCCGTGATGTGTGTCTGTTGGAATGTTGAGCACCGCTCTGGGTATGTCCCTGGTTTTCCCTTATACCAAGGGTTTCAAACTCCAGGCCTGTGTGCCAGTTCCAGCTGAAGTAATTGCACAGTCCGATCTGAGACTCCCAGCAGGCCAGTGGGGGCTGGGGGAGTCCATCATCCCACCTTCTCCCCACCCATGGCATCCTGTCCCCTAAGCATGCGGTGTTGGGGATCACTGGGGGGCAGGGGTGGGGTCTGGCGCTACACGGCAGCAGCCATCGCACCCCCCATGCTCACTTTTGGCAGCGGCAGGAGCAAGAAACAACTGTAATGAGAAGAGTGGAGGAGCATTACTGGGCCCAGGTCAGAGAAAAAGATAGCGCTGACTTGAAAAATTGCATCCGATATAAGAACTAAGATGAGAAATGTGATTTGTAACAACTTCTCGTAATGCATTAAGCTTAGCTAGCATGTTTTGCTTTATTTTCCTTAGTAACTTATTTTGATCTGTCTGCTTTCACATGCAATCACTAAATCCTATTTAACAAAACACTTTTGTTTATTATCAAATCCAGTGTAAATAATTGTTACCTGGGAGGCGAGGAATCAACTATTGTGCATATCTCTTTCATTGATGAAGGCAGCGAACTCTGAGCTTTCTCTGTGTAAAACTTTTATACAGAGTAAGATGGATTTATTTTGGCTGTGCCCCTGGGTGTTGTCAAGTCCCTGTAACTGAGTCCTCCCTTATCAGTGGAGTGCTCCTTTTATCAGCATCTGTGTTACTTTGTGGGGGCTGTTACCCCAACTCTGTGGCTTTGCTGGCAGAGACCAGAGCTTCTGGCCCAGCAGGACATGGTAGTAGGGCGCCCGAGAGGGCAGGTAGGTGGCTTCAGTGGTATGATCAGCACTCCAGCTGACAACGGGATCTCTGTGATCCAAATCATCACAATTCTATCCTCCAAATCACTTGCAATCTTTCTCAGCTTGATATTGTCGGCAAATTTTATAAGTGTACTCACTATACTATTATCTAAATAATTGAAGGTATTTCAAGATGCAATATAAATAATAACTTATGAGTTTTTCCAAACAGGAAGACATGTACCCAATCTAGAAGAGCAACATCATGGAAACAAGAATGATTCCTGACCAATCTAAAGACAATCCACGTTTCCTGGACACAAGTACTGAGCCACTTCCTATCAAGAGAATGTATCCTTATTTTTCTAAGTTAAAGGTATAAAGACCATGGCTCAACCTTTAATTGCCTAAAAAGCATTGAAAATTGTGTTTTGATGTGTTATCTGTATTCACTGAATTCAGTGTGCTAGTACTTCATTGGGTTTGTGTTCAGACCATAAAAGCAGTAACATTTCCTAAAGTTTAATAAATAGTGTGAAGTCAATGGAAGTTTTCAATGGGTTTAAGATCAGCCTGAATCTTGGAAATGGGTGCATCAGAAATAGAGTGGAAATAATAACAATAACTATGGCTATGTTTATTATTATTACATGTAAATAGCTTTAGACAGGAAACCCTTGCCAGAGAAGGCAACAGAAAAGATTACAATGCAGGCAGGGAATGCATTCTCCCTGTGGCCAGCAGCCCTTCTCAGATTGCACATAAAAACAGGGCAGGGGGTCAAGCTCAACATTTTTCATCGCAAAGTGTGAGGGTTTGAAAGCCAGGCTAATTATAAAGTAAAAGCTGTTGACTGAAGGAAAACAATGAAAGGAGGCTTCACCCAAACAGCACATCTAGTGTGTCTACATGGTAATGTTATTTTTAAGTAACTTAGTCTGCATCTACACAGCAGGTAGTTATTTCGAAATAATGTCAAAATACTGTCAAGCTGGAGGACTTCTTTCTCTGACTCCTATAACCCTCATTATATGAGGAATAAGGGAAGTCGGAGGAAAAGTGCTCTATTTCAAAATAAGCGCTGTGTAGACGCTCCCAATTTCGACATCTATTTCAAAATAAACCACGCAATTGATGTAGCTCAATTTGCGTAGCTTATTTTGAGTTAAGTCCTGCTCTGTGGACACACCCCTAGTGTCTGTATTTCATTTCTGATCCCCTGAGCCATCCGCTCACTGTGGAGAGATGGTTCTTAACCCACTCAATTTCCTTTTCTTCAGCTATTTCTTGGGGCGCTAGCATTCTCCTTTTTCGCCAAAGGATTTTCTGGAAGCTACATGAATAGTATGTCAACTCAAATTGAAAGGAGATTTGAAATTCCCTCGTCAATTGTTGGCCTCATTGATG
The DNA here is from genome assembly GCA_019425775.1 of Rafetus swinhoei. Lineage (NCBI taxonomy): Eukaryota > Metazoa > Chordata > Testudines > Trionychidae > Rafetus > Rafetus swinhoei. Next base: position 233,453,275 of record CM033437.1, read on the forward strand.
GAAGCTTTGAGATAGGTAGGTAGCTTTCCCATTGCAAGTAAAAAGGATGAGCATTTTAATGAACAATTTATTTAAAAGCAATTATTCTCATAGGAGCTTTGTATATATATTTTCAGGTAATTTAATGGTGATGATACTGGTGAGCTATCTTGGACCAAAAGTTCACCGGCCCAGAGTAATTGCTGTTGGATGTCTCATCATGTCATTTGGAGCATTTTTATCAGTGATGCCTCACTTCCTAATGGGACGGTAAATATGGCTGATTATTACATTTTGTACCATTTAAACTCCAACTTTTGAAGCAAATGTTCTACAGGACACTTGAGAGAAGCTGAAGAACTGGTTTGGCAAATTAAGGTTTCCCCCAAAGATTGGGATGGTTTCAGTAGCATGGCAGGGCATGATATTTTAGTATTAATTGACTCTCTGACTTACTGAAGGCCCTATTCTGAGCTTGCCTCATTCTGTGGTGTGAAGGCAGCCAGAGCCAAGGGAGTCAACAGCCTGCACAGGCCCCTCAGCAAGGTGGGGGGTCCTCCTGGCTCTGCACTTCTGGAAGGGGTTGGGGCTCAGATGGAAGGGCCCAGGGCTCTGGCTGCCACCACTACCACTGCAGCCAGGAGCTCTGGCCTGCTTTGAATCTCTGGGCCCCCCTCTGGTCCTCATCCGCCTAGCCAGAGGTCTTTCAATGGTGTCTGTACACAGCTGCCTGAAAGCACTAATTCCTGGCTGCTGTATGGTGCTCTGCCCCTTTCCTATCCTTACAACTGCCATAGAGGACAACCAGGGCACTGGAAGGAATGAAATCAGGGAAGGCAGTGCCAATGAGAGAGGCTTGTTTCTCCCCAGAACAGGCCTAGCTAGAGAGGAGACGCCATAAAAGGAAGATTGTGTAGGGATACTGAATGGGGCTATGTGGACCAAAGAGCAGAAAAGATCCCAACCTCTGCTCTGCTTGGGAAAATGCAGAGGACCAGCAGTCTCTGAGAACTGCATGGCACCTCCCAGTGAGGGATGTATTAATGTAATCCATGCTCTCCATACAGCTTTGAAAGATAAACCTTTCCCCACACCTCCAGAGGGCAGGTGGGAATGAGCCATGGACCATATTGTCTTTCATCAAATTAGTAGAGGTTGTGTAGTGAGTTAGTGGTGGCCCCTCCCCCCTCAAGGTCTGTGGGATGCCACTCCACCTCATTATGTCGTGAGGCATTGCTCACAGTTGGGGAATTAGCCAAGTCCCATTTGGCTTGTAGTTCTGGGTCGGGTGGCAGGGAGGATGTGGGCCCACCTAATTCCACTGCATTCCAGCCCAGGGCCTTGACAATGGTGCAGTGGGCTGCCACTGGACTGGCAGATATCCCACTGCAACACACCAACCTTATTGCAGGCTATTCCCCTCTGTTACTTCCTGTCTCCCCTGCTGGATGTACCTGGGCCTGTATGGGTTCCTCTGAGCCTTCTGGGTAGAAGGCCAGCGGCAATCCCAGCAACTGGTACTTGGTACATTGGTGGCTCTGGCAGCATCAGCTAGTCCTTAGTACCATAGCAGCCAGTGGCAGTCTCACAGCTCAGGAGCAGGCAGGAGGTGTCTGGCTCCTTCAACAGCTGCAACCAAATTGAGCTCCCAGATCTACCTTTTATATTTTCTGTCCCTTCCACTGATTTCTGGAGGGGGGGTGAGCATGGCCTAGCTCCACTCAACAGGGCTCTGCAAGTGGCCCCTCCACCTGTGGGGCAGCGGGTGTCCCCTTTACTTCATGCTGTACTAATTCCTTCTAAAAATAACAATGTGGCTGTCAGTATATTGAAACCCTGGACTCTACCAAACTCTATCAACACTAGGTTGTCTCTTCTTGAATCCTCTGAACAAAGTATCTTGCTAAAAACATACAGCTATTTGAATGTGCAGCCAAGCCAGATACTGGATTGTGAGTGGTAACAACTGAATTTGAAATGCTTGTGCTCAAGGTTGGCTTACTGGGTGTGTAACCATTTATAGCTCCCTTAGCCTGGGGACGACATTAGAATCCTATATGAGGGTGCATCAACTATCGATTCTTTTTGAGGAAGCACAAAGCTGTGACTCAGACAACTAACTGTGGCTTGGGCATCAACTCTGTCTTCATAAATAGACAAAGTAATTCCATGAACACCAAGTTTACATACAATATTTCTAAGAGATGAGTCTTTAATATTTCAGCTACATCTAACACCATTATTTTCCAGTTATAATTATGAAAGAATACCACTTACAGAGGACAACTCATCTACAAGTTTATCAGCATGCTCTCTGGCATTACCTTTATATCATCCAACTTTCAATTCCATGGAAATGACTAGAGAGTTGAAAAATTCTGGTAAGCCAAAGCTCTGTAATTGGAATCCCTCTTGGTTAGCTTCATTTTATATATTCTCTTTTTATTGGAAAACATAATATTAAAATCACTAAGGGGAGGCATGTTCTCCAGTCACATACACCCATCTCATCCCCCAAATTTAATGGAAGCCGTTTTTATATGTACTGAGGAGAAAATAGAAAGAGCTAAGTGTAGCATTCCTATTATCCAGATTAGAAGCTCCTGTTATTTACATACATATTCAACTTTCTGTAATTCCACTAACATATGAAGGAGACTATCCAAAGAAAACCTACCCATTGTCCTGATTAAGCAAAGCACTTAAGCAGGTGCTTAACTTTAAGCACCCTCTTAAGTGCCTTGACTTCAGCAAGCCTATCTGTCTGAGTAAATGCTCCTGATTGCAAGATTACTGCCTCCCCCCCTGCATTTTGTGGCCAGCAAAATGTCCTCTCATTGCAATCCAATGACATTTTTCATGTCAAAATATTATATCAGAACACACAAGATTTTCTCTGGAATGGCTGGCTATAAAATGGACCTCAAGGGTATAGCAGATTGTGAAAACAGTGATTACATTTATTATGGGTGTGTTTTCCCCATTGTTCAAAAGGACCATTTCAATTCTGTTGCAAATAAGTTCTTCTGAAAGCTCTGTTTCCAAAAATGTAAACTTTTTTTTTGCCTACAGGTTGTGAAAAAGTAGCAAGCTCCTATCTGTGGATGTTTGTAATGATGGGGAACCTTTTACGTGGAATCGGTGAAGCACCTATTATGCCACTGGGGGTTTCATATGTTGATGATTTTGCCAAAGAAGAAAACTCAGCATTCTACATAGGTAATAAGTTAATGCACAATATCAATGCCCAAAGCAATCTTTTAAACATTTCTGCATCAAAACTAGAACACTACAAGCATTTATTTGGCAATATTCTGTATTCTTTCCTCACCGTACAAAGATAAGAGTGGAATGTTGAGTAAGTTTTGGACAAGGGATTCAATCAGCACCTTTCTCTCCCCCTCAGTGTCTTTTGCAACATGCATCAATTTGTTGGCTGACAGAACACTAGAGCATAGCAGAGACTTACCCTGATAATTCTACAAGGGGGCCATGAAGAGCCATGTACAGCTCTAGAACCACAGATTGTCACTGTTTTAGAGAGCAAACTCTTCTTAGCCACCCTTCCCCAAATAACCTACCTTAATGACAATACTTTTAACATTTTAAAAAGCTTTCAGAAAGTTTACAGTTGGCAATTTGAGTTTTGCCATGTAGTGCAACTCAGGAAAAGTCACTAGTGTCAGGCAGGGACATACTCAACCACCTGTTAGGATGTCATTTCCCATCACTGCTAATGGGCATTTCTCTGGAAGCTAGATTTCTTATTGACCAGAGGGGAAAGACTCCCAACTGTCTTAACATATTCATAACCAGCTTAATACATTTAATTACTATATCTAAACCATAATCTGTGCAGCTGATGCATGGCTAAGCAATTTATCAGAATGAATTTGATGGCATATAAACTGGCTATGGAAATATCAGCATATTATACTAATCTCAGGAAGAACAGAATAGATGATATTGCACCAAAAGCCATTGAAAACAGAATTAGCTTAAGGATGAAGAAGGAAAAATTGTAGATAGAAAGATGTGGAATATTCAGAATGGGGCTGTACAAAACCACTAATTCCCTACTTCCCTTTATGCAGATACTCATAATCGCCTCAGAACTTTCTAATTAGAAGTAGTCAAAAAATGTCCAATTTCCAAAAGTCTCACTACAGTCACAAGAAGGACCATGGTGTATCAGGGAAATGTAGGAGCAGCTACAATGGGACCAGCATGAGGCACTCTGCCACCTTAAATAGACCCAGAAATTAATACTGAATCAACCTGAAACTAAACATTATCTTTTGGGCCAATAAACTGAAAAAAAAAAAATGTTGGGAAACCAGAAATGCTTCAGACATTCCTGAGTCAAACATTTTCATACCTTCATTCCATTAAATGTTTTGACATGTTGACATTTCATCCTAATTTGGGATTATACCAAGTGCTGAAATATTGGGTTTCCTGCAAACTGTAAATTCCACTTATTGATCATCTTTCATTCTAATACTCCTCTGCATATTTGATGTGCAAGACTCATCCATGCCATATTAGTGCCTAATAAGTATTGTCTTATAATGGAAAAAAATCCATTCAAGCCTATCTTTAAATTTTGACCACAGATCTATGTGAGGCCTTGGTCAAATAACATCACCTCTGTGCATTCACATCCACTTCCACTTTCTCTCCTTTGTCTGCCATGTTTACTTAGAGTGTAAGTTTTTTGGGGTAGGGGTAGTCTCTTATTATGTTTCTGCACTGTGCCTCACACAATGTAGCTCTGATCTCAACTGGGTGTGTCAAGGCTGTTCTCCATTCTGGCACTTTGGCTAGGTCTATGCTACTGCTTTTTCCGATTTTTTTTCCGAAGCAGCTTTTCCGAAATTTGGTCCATCTACACTGGCCAAATTTCAGAAAATTCCCCTCTTTCGGAAGAGCCCTTCTTCCTGATGGAATAAGGAATTCAGGGATTCCAAAAGAGCGCATTTGCACTTTCGCAAAAAAGCGGAAGAGCAAACACGTTCCCTTGACGCGGCGGGGTTTATCCTGGAAAAACCCCACAGTGTGTAGACAGCCTTAGATGCAGAAGTTGGGGGCCCACAAGAGACTTTAAAATACCCTGTCACTAACTGCTTCTCCCCAAGGTCACAGATTCCCTGACCATGGATAATACGCTGCCACCATCCAAATGCAAACCCCTTTTGAGAACCTAAAGATGCATTTGGGAATTTCTTCCTTTGGGGTACCCTCATACATTTTAACCCTTTCTCTGGAGAGAGCTTTAAAAAAAACTCTACAATTTTCTTAGTAGTTGACTTTGCAGGCTTAGGTACATGCACACAGAACCGCCTGTCATTTAGGACACAGGAATCAGATCATGGTCTGAAAAAGGTGATTTTTATTAACAAAACAAAGAAAACATACTGGTAAAACATACTTGGTTGCTAGGTGTTACAGAGCAACTAAAAAAGAGAGATTAAAGCACAGAGAATTGCTTCCTTGGGATTCAGTTTAAAAATTAGTGTAAGGGAGGAAGGAGCTGTACGTATGTGCAGCACAAAAGTCCAACAAACCCAAAAATAAAGAAAATAATCTGATCACATCTAAACAATCCCTGCTCTACTCACATATTTGTTATTCCAAGGTTTAGTTCTTCCCTAGGCATGGATGTTGCTGAATCCTCCATGTCTGTTTTCCTGGCTCATTTCATCTCTCCTACCTCTGCTCTGGTAACACAAATACAAAGACTGGAACTGGAAGGTCACTACTTCTAATTTAAAAAACCCACACTCTTTTCATTGGCTCTCCTGGCTTCCTGCCAATACTTCCTACTGCCCTAGCAGTTCTGGAAACTCTCTAGGACCCACTACCTATGGTTTTAATCCTTACAGGCAATTTAGTTAATTGAATGGCTGGATGTCCAGGAAAGGGTAGTTGTTGGGTGGTTACAGCAATCCAAATTATAAATACGTATAACATCTGAAATGTTATAGAACTCAATGGAAAATGAAAGCCTTTTTGTAGCTTTTTACCCATCCACTAGAATTAAATAGAAAATTATATCCCTGCCATAGAATTCTATGAGCTTTATTATTATTATTATTATTATTATTTTATTTATTTATTTCATTCAAAGAAAATCTATAGAAAGGTGATCATTCACTAATAAATTCTGCAGAACCCTACTGGATTCATCCCATTCCATTCCATGGGACTTTGCCACAAGGGAGCCCAAGAGGACAGAGTTATTAGCATTTGAATCTTTATAGTGTATATGTAAAATAAATCAAAGCAGCCCAAATTTGACTGAAGTGCTGATTCTGCAAAAGCTTATTCATATTAGTTTTATTCATGTGATTTCAGCAGCACTACTCATGTGAGTACAGTTATTCACATGCCTCGTATTTGCAGGATTCCTGAAATAGAAATCCAACATATTTGGATATATTAGATGGAATGTGTTCCTTTCTGTTCATTCATTTAAAAAAATCAGGAAAATTCTAATACATGAGGCACCATTGTGAAAATGAACATTCACTGCATTTTTTATAATTTCTGCATACTTTGAACAGGAGGCAGGCCAGTGACTTTAAGTAATATGGCTCAAATATTGCAGACACTGAAGCAGGTGCATAATTTTGCTGGTGTAAGCAGTCCCACTGACGTCTATAGGACAGCTGGCATAAGCTGTCATTGCTTTGAGAGTAAATGTCCAGTTTTTAATGGCACCCACTATATGTAATAACTAATGACTCAATTGTAACATCTCAAAAATGGAAGGGTCAGGTTTATGTCATTTCCTTTACTCATATAAGTACAAAGTCTCCATTATTTATTTCTCTCTCTCTCTCTCTCTGTGTTTGTTTATTTTTACATATTTTTTATTGTGGCAGCTCCACAGTCAAAGATTATAGCTCCATTGTGTTAAACAATGTAGCCAAGAATAATGAAAAGAGAAGAGATTTGTGTGTGAGGGGAGCTTTGTCCCAAACAAGCTAAGGGCCTGGTCCTGTACAGATTTATACACATTGTAAACTTTATGCACTATGAATAGACCTATTGACCCCAATTAAACTTCTCATAATGCACAAAAGTAAGTTTTCATGTTTGCAGGATTGGGATTTAAGACCCTGATGCTACAATTCATAGCACTCTATTGCACCTGTGCTGAGCCCCACAGAAAGTCAGTAGGGCTTCACACAGACGCGGGGATCTTCACGTGCAGGTTCATTTGCAGGCACTAGCTTTATATGATGAGAGATGACGGATGGTTTCAAGAAAGAGATAGAGGAGCACAGTAACCGTGAGAACAATCTGACGAAGTGGGTCTTTGCCCACAAAAGCTTATACTCCAATAAATCTATTAGTCTATAAGGTGCCACAGGACTTCTCGTTAGTAAGGGCAATATTACACTAGCAGTCACAGATGCTAAGTCACTGTCATGTATTTTGTGAGCATTATGGCATAGGTGAATTTTTTCCTGTTTTATTAATGTTCTGGTTTCATTACAGCCTTTAATCTATGTAATTTTAATACTAAGTTCCATGGGCCTGATGATGATTCATCCTTATTCTTACTGAGTAGAATCTGATTCCCCAAACAAACAGGCCCATTGACTTCAGTGGAAGCTTTGTGGAGTAAGACATTTATTCAGTGTAACTCAGGGAATCTCATCTATTATTACCTAGCTATATGTAGATGTGTTTGGGAAGAGGAATCAGAATCTGAATGCCTGGCTTTGTTCTGTTTCCTTTGTCAGACTTCCCGTGTAATCCTTTCTAATATGATTGGTGGGCTGTTCTGGTTTACTGTTCACTTCATAGCTCTACTAATCACTAAGCCTTCTGTTTATCCTCAGCAAACAACATGCCTCTGAATTGCTGAGTTTAATTGTAATTGGGTATTTGTACAATTAATTAGTTTAGCCATCCATTACTTTTAGCATTCTGCAAGAGGAGCAATTTGCAGTTTATCAGGAGTACCACATGGCCCTCTGTTTCCTCTACAGAGCAGAGGCTGCTGAATGAAACATCTACAGTGAGATTTAATGGGCATTAGGGGTCTAATCCTGCTTTCATTGAAACCAATAGCCAAGATGTGTTCAGATGTTAAAACTGATTAAAAGTGATAATTATTAAACAATATACGAACCAGATGATGTTACACTGATTTACAACAGTTGAAGAATTGATCCTCTACATGCAAGCATGTAGCATTTATTGACTATCATTATAGCTGTTCAAAAATTAGAATTAATAGAGATACAAGATGTGGGAGGTGATAGAATTTGGTCCAATAAAAGGCGTTGGTGAAAGAGACAAGCTTTTGAGGAACTTGACAGGAACATGTCACAAATGAACTTATTTTCTTTCTTATACCTATTGCATACCTCAGTGTAACAATACTTACTTCAGTAGAGTGGCTCTTGATTTACAGGGGAGATCAAATTGGTGCTCAATATATCTTAAAAGATAAAAAACACAGGGAGATGTGAAACTTAGGTATACATTTCTCTACAGCCATAGAAAAATGTTGCATCTGTTTCAAAATCTGGCTGATGGTTTGATGTATATTAAAGTTTTACTGTGTAATTCTTGGATGACAGTTAATATACCGATAGGTGGGTTCACTTAGTATATTTTGAGAAGATAGGCAGGAGTGCACAGAACTCTTGGTGGGTGCTTTCTTACTGCAGATGAGTAAAACTGACATAAATAAATAGAAAGCATAAAATCTGGCTCCACTAAAATCAACGAGTTTTATTATTGTCTCAAGATTTCATTTTGATTCCCTAGGCATTAACTTCAGGTTCTCCTGTGAAGTGAACTGAGCGGAAGCGGGGTAGAAATGTGGAGAATGAAGTCCACATAGTGGGATTCGAGTGTGAGGCTCCATTATAAGAAACATTGGTTATTTGCTGAGTGATCATTGTCCAGGTTGGACCGGGGTGGGCAATAACTTTCACAGGGGGGCCACTTAATGAATTTTGGTACATAGCCGGGGCCAAATTCACCCCTGGCAGGGGTGGGAACTGAGGCAGAAGGGGCTGGGCTGGGGACTAGCCTCCTTCCAGAGCTGTCTGGGGCTAGAGGCTTTGAATTAAAAACACAACAAAGGGCTTGTGCCTCTGCCACTGCTGCATTGTCGGGCACCTGCCCAGGGTTGCTGTGTCTATTTAAAGGGCTCATGGCTCCATCCCCTGCCACAACCGTAAGCCATGAGCCATTGAAATAGGAAATTTGGTGGCACGGGCCGTAGGATATAAATAGAACACAACCAGTCCATGGGCTGGATCAAAGTGCTAGGTGGGCTGGATCTGGCCCCCGGCTGCATCTTGCCCAGCTCTGGGTTGGACCTTCTTGGTCCAGCGCACTCGGGATCTGACTGGTCCCAGATGACGGATTTTGTCGGATCAAGAGAAGGCATGTTCTTGTGCAAGTAAATTTACAGTAAAGCATCAGAAAGAGGGCTTCTTGCGCAAGAGTTCTTCCTCTCCCCACCAGGAATAAGTCCTCTTGTGCAAGAGCTCTTGCGCAAGAAGGCAGTGTGGACAGGCAACAGGGATTTCTTGTGCAAGAAACCCCTATGGCTAAATGGCCATCAGAGCTTTCTTGAGCAATAGAGCGTCCACACTACCATGGATGCTCTTGCGCAACAGCACATCTCTTGCGCAAAAGCACACAGCAGTGTGGACACGCTCTTGCGCAAAACAGTTCTTGCGCAAAAAGCCTGCTGTGTAGCTGTAGCCCCAAAGTTCAGATCAGTGGGGGCTAGGTGCCTAATATCTTTGAGAATCTAGATCTAAATCCTGCACCTTTCCATTGCATTCACTCCTGGCTAATTGAGGTAGCTTCCTACCCAATTTACTGGATTCTGAAAACCCCTCTTTTTAGATGTCTTACTCTCTCCATACAATGGGCAGCTTGAGCACCTAACTCAGGGCAGAGTATTCCACTGGGTAGCAGGGCACCTAAGAGCTGGCATTGCAACATTAAGCATTACAATAGCTGTTTGAATCTAAGCACTTTTGACAATTTTACCCCCATTATGTTCCTTACAACTCAAAAATTCTACAGAGCAGCATAAGAGAAAGGGAAATGCTGCCGTCCATGTAGAAATTAATTTTTTGGCGCTGCTGCTTCTTTGTTTAAAAAAATCTGTATAGCCATGACACATAGTGATAAATAAAATCAAATTGTGCTGCATTCCACAAATTAGACTGTAAAACATTGTAACAAAGTGAAGCATGGGCCTGACGAGTTTGTACTAAACTTTCCTGCTCAGTCATTTGCTTCTTGTTGCAGCTCATCCCCCTCCTGGGTCTCTGATGTCTGGTTAGTTCCTAAGCAAAGACCTTGGGTGAAATGTTGGCCCCCCATGAATTCAATAGCAAAACTCCCACTGACTTCAGTAGAGCCAGGATTTTTCCCCTTGTCTCCTTGTTTTTCTACTAGCCTATTTTTGGAGCTGTATAAATAATATTAACATAGCTTTTTGTTGGTTTGCACATTCTCACATTCACTTGCATTTTGTAAACATTATTTTTACTGAACTACACTTAAACAGAGGCATATTAATTTTTGACTGACATATTCACAGTATTTTATCTATACATTGATAAATCTATATTTCTACTTGTTTTCCTGTACTCTAAATCACTTTTTTTTGGCTCCACATGAAGTGTGTAAGTACATGTTTAACTTTAAGCAGCTAAGGCAAAGGAAATAGCCCTCTTTGAAGTTGAATTCAGGCCTTGAGTATACGAGAGAGGGAAAATTGTGCATCCCACAGTCATGTAAACTGCTTGTGACTTGCAGTTGTAAATAAAATAATGATCCATGCAATAGTTATAAAACTATATGTGTCTTAGTGATTTAAATCTATTTTTTTCTTTTCAGCTCTGTGACTGTATCATTCAGTTAATGAACATTACCAAGATATGCTTTTTTCTATATTGTGTCTTGCCACTGATCCTGCCAGATACAGTACAGGCCGTCCTTGCTATAAGTCTGAGATACGTTCCAAAAAACTTGGACTTATAGCAAAACAACTTAAAGTGGGGAATTTTTTTCCCGTGGCTGATTTCCATTTAAGCAAATTTGGAGGAGTGTTTTGCACGACTTATAGCAGAGAATGGGAGGACTTATAATGCATCAGTTCCTACCAGGGCTGGCCCGAGCCCTTTTGGCCTGCCCCCAGGGTGCACGGCACATGCGCTGCCCAGCCCGAGCTGTGCAGGGCCCCGCGGCCGTGGGGGGAAGGGCACTGCTGGCTGGCGCTGCGGGGCCGGCGCTGCAGAAGCCGGGCGCGCGGCGTCTGATGGTAGCTGTAAGGGACGCCACGCGCCCCTTACAGCTGCCATCAGGCGCCCCTCATCGGTTGGCGCCCCAGGCAGCTGCCCGGCTTGCCCATGCCTCCATCCGGCCCTGGTTCCTACAAACATCAACAACTTTAGTGTGGAACGGAGGTATATCGGGGCAACTTATAGTGGAGATGCCCTGTATATATGGTAGCCCATACAAAGCCACTTTGATTTCTGTTGGGCTCCATGTGAGTGAAGGAATCTCCCTGAGTATTGTAACAGGCAGGAGAGGGATCTGAAAATGTACGGCAACATTTCTAAAACATGTAATTAGAAATTCTCATGAGCTGTTTGTATTTTTTCAGACTAATATTTTTTTTCTGCATGAGGTATATTACGTTATCATGAAATCTTCCTTCTCTTACAGGTGCCATAAGATCATCTGGAATGGTTGGCCCAACACTTGGCTTTTTGCTTGGCTCTTTCTGTGCTAATCTGTGGGTAGACATTGGAGTGGTGGATCTTGGTAAGACACAGAGTTGATTCACTGAATGATAATCCTGAAATATCAGTGACTCAGATGTTCTGTCAGTGTTCAGAAATTGTTTTTGAGTCAGTTGCTGCAGAAAAAAGGCTCTCCAATGGGTGTTACTAGTTTGGTAGCTAATGTTATTGTTTGGTTTACATGTTAGATAGGGGGCTGGAAATGCAGTGATCTGCACAGATGAAAAGAACAATGGGGAGACTATGTTAAATGGACATGTAGGACTTCTGAAGAGCTGGTTCTGCTCCAGGTGAGGGAATGGGCAAAGCTTCATACAGAGGCCACTTCCGTCATTTAAATCGGGTTGCCCATTTCTAATCCGGAGTAGAGTTTTGGGTCCTATGAAGGGAGAATTGTTGCATTCATATGGGTTTCCTGGGAAAAAAACATTGCAATGACAGACTGCAGCAAGAAAGGGACATCAAGGAATGGTAAGGGACATGGTGGCCCCTAAATAAGTGGCTTGTATTTCTTATTCTTGGACAGTTGAGAACAAAATAATTAAGTCTCTTATCAAATATGGCTAATCTTAAATGTTTAAATATTTAATACAGATATTCTTCTATAAGTTTAAATTGCTCTGTGTACTAAAATATATTATATTAGGAGATTTACCTGGCATTGCTCAGTAAACTCAATTACTTTTTGTTTATCTTCATTTAAATAATTCCTTTGGGGTAGTTCTGAGGATGTGGGGTTCAGTATGCAGGCCCTCTCTCACCACCAGGTGAGACGTGCCTCTCCATAGCCACTGCAACTCCAGCAGGCACAGCCAGGGGGAATGGTACAGGTTCCCTAGCTGGGAGACAGGCACACACAGACAAACTCTCTGAAATATATAGCAGATAGCTGTCCCTTTCTCCGCCTCTTCCCCATGCTGTTCCAATGGGGTTATAGCTGTCCTGGTCCCAATCTCTGGCCCCATGCTGTCCCCTGCCTCTGCCCATGGCCATTATATAGTAGAGCCCTCCCTTTCCATTTTAAGAGAAGCAATCCCATTCCAGGTACATCCCATTTTCCTGGCACAACCAAATCCTTACCTTGCTTTAAGTTATAAGAGGAAGCTGCATTCCAAATTTGGTGGTCCTAGCTCTTACGATTTTGAACAAACAGAAACAGACAGACACACAGACAAACTCACAGACAGACTCTCTCAAATATATAAAAGATTTCACTTAATCAAGAAACAAAAACCTGGTGCTTAATTTGGAATCTCTCTTTCTTTTTTTAAAGAGAGTTTAACCATAAATCCCAAAGATATTCGTTGGGTTGGAGCCTGGTGGCTTGGACTGGTGATATGTGCAGCAGTCAATTTTCTGGCTTCATTGCCTTTCTGGTTCCTTCCTTATTCCTTACCAAAAGAAGGAGAAGAAAGAAATTTCAAGAAACTGAGTGAATCCTCTATAACTATCCAAGAAGATCACTGTAACATAGAACCCACAAATCAACCACAGCTGAAGTTTTCAGAAGCAGTAAAAGGTAACAGCACACTGGACGATCTATTTCACATTGCTGTACAAACACATAAGCAGCCCTACATTAAAAACTGAAAGACAACAAACAGGCTGTATCCCTGGATATTACTGTAGTGCAAATAGTAAGTCATCATCATCATCAGTCATCCTATGTAGTGCTGGTACACTCTCCCTGGTGAGAATGTGTTACAGATTCCCCACTCACCAATGCTACCCCACAAAGAATATGAGGTGGTAGAACCTCACTCCTACCTCCATCAATTGAACTTTAGCTAAAGCTGTAACAACTGGTGTTTTTAGGTGTGGAGGTCCCTGATTTAATGTTTCGGTGTGTTAGCCATCACACTGGCACAGCATGGTACAGCCATAAACATAAGGTAAGTGGCATTGAGTAGGGAAGACAGTGCAGGAAAACCTGACAATGTGTCCTTCATTCCTCTGAAGTTATTCCCCTCTATTAACAAGATCAATGTAAAAGAGGGAAATAACAAGTACAGTATTGCTACCGCCTACAGTTTTACTGCAAATCTCATGATATGCAGTGTTTATACTAAAAACTCAGCTCCTGGAATCGCATGACTATAGGAGACTCTTATCAATCTTTTCTTTTTTGAAGTAAGGTTCTAGCTCTCATGATTGAAGAGGAAAACGTTCAGATGCAAACCCTACATGCTCATGTGAAGAAGAGTTCTGTGTAGCTTGACAGCTTCTCTTTCACGAACAGAGATTGAGCCAATAAAAATATTATCTAACCCACCTTGTCTCACTTAAGAAAGAAAAAAGGCAAATAAAATGAGCCCTAAAATTATTTAAAATATCATGATTTTGGGACCAATCACACGAGGTTTGAATACCTATGGTTGGCAGTACTTCAGATAACTTGCAACCATTGACATTAGTAGTAGTAGTAGCAGTAGTCTAGTGCTAATTAGAGGCCCCACTCATGATTTGGATTAAACATTGTACACGCATATAAGTGCTAGTCCTCGTTCCAAAAATTATACAATCCAAGTAGCCCTTGACAGATTCAGGGATACAAACCAGGTCTCTTGATTCCCAGTCGAGTACGTTATCCACTATACTGCACCACCTGTTCATGTACTAGTATCTCTAAGGCCATGTCTTCACTAAATGGAAGATCAATGCTGCCGCAGACTCAGAGAGCACCCCCAACAGTGGCAGGTACTCTTGCTTCTGCAAGAAATAAAGAAAGCTGATGGGAGGGTTTGCTCCCTTTGGCCTCCCATTGTGCGGAATGGCGGGGAAACTCAAAACAAGGTACATTGACTCCGACTACGTAATTAATGTAGCTGGAGTTGCGTATCTTGATTCAACCTTCCCTTTTAGTGTAGGCCTGGCCCCCATCAAGTATGGAAGAAGAAGAAAGTTCTCACTGTTGCAAGGATGCCCTTAGAAAGATTAGTTTAATTTCCTCCCCCTCAGATTAACACAGCCAGTAGCTAAATCTGTGTCTGGTTCATCAGCTGAATAATGACAAAGCTTTCCATATGAGCAGATGACACTCATCTTTCTTTTATAGATTTCCTACCGACTTTGAAGAAACTTCTTGGGAACCCAGTCTTTCTGGTTTACTTGCTTCTCACTGTTCTGCAGTATAATTCTATGGTTGGGTTGATAACTTTTGAGACAAAGTTTATGGAACAGCAATTTAATATATCAGTGTCAAGAGCCATCTTTCTAATCGGTACGTGTCCTTCTTTTCAACCTAAAATGAAAAAATGTAATTTTGTTACTACTTCTTCTATCTTAAGACCAAATCCTGGTCCCACTCATTTCCAAGAGAGCTTTTACACTCGCTTCAGTGGAGTTGCATTGGGTCCTTAGGTATAACATGGAGTATATAGGATTCCTTTGTGAGTGGTGGATTAAAGCATTTATTATTATTATTTACCTACAGTATTTTTGAAATATATAGTTCTAATGATCATTTTCATGTACTTCTTCATATAGTAAACTGGCTGATAATACATCTCAAACTATGCCATCTGAACCCTTTGGGATTTTAAGGATAGCAAGGCACTAGGAATCAGATTCCTGAATCTGAACCAGTCCCTACTACTCTCAATTATAGATTGGATCCAAACTGGAAGGGACTTATTTCTGGTCCTGGTTTGGATGATTCTGAAGTCTCACAAGAGCAGATGACTAAAATCTCAGAATAACAGTGTTTGGGGTCAAAATCTCAGGAGGAGAGTCTGTGAGGTTTTGACTTCATTGACTATGAGCCTAAACCTTAGCTAGGATTCAGCCTCCAACCTACAAATGTAATCTTAACTCAAGCTCAGTTCAAATCCAAACATTGCCCTCTTTCACCAGCTTTGTTAACTACCTATGGCCAGATCCCAAAAGATATAGAGGCTCATGTCAGCTGCGTCAGGGCATGTCTACACTAGGAAACTATTTCGAAATAACTAAAATTGATTTAATAACTCCAGAAATAACAAAATTGAAATAGTGTTTCCACACCATGGGGAAGTCTTGAAATTAGTCTGAGGCAGGACTCTGTTATTGTGAATACACTAACTCGACCTAGAGCCCCAGGAAGCACTGGGGAGTAACTACTGCAAATTACTCTGGGGAGCAGTTATTTCCCAGCAGCAGTGGAGCATCCACACTAACACTATTTAGAAATAACTATTTCAAAATAAGCATTATTCCCTGAGGAAAGCAGGAGTACAACTTTCGAAATAATGGGCCTGGTAGTTTGAATGCTTTGCTTATTATTTCAGAATAAGGGGGGTTATTTAGAAATAACTCCCTAGTGTAAACCAGGGCTAAGTGCCCAAAAGGTGGTGATTTTTATCTGAATTGTTCAAACGTCTAGCACCTGCAAACCTGTGCTGGAAATGACATGCAAAAAAGGCAAGGAATATAATGAAAATAGTCTTTTTCTAAGGGAATTATAGGTATAAGGAGAAAATGGAGCATGAAGCAAAAATGAAACTGAACTTTGTTGAGCTTCAAACACTCAATCTGAAGAATAGGGCAAGGTTTGGATTAGGGTCTATTTCAGCTAAGCTAAATTTTACATATTCATAGTTAAGAAACTAAATGACACAAAAACACAAACTCCAAACAGACATTTCTAACATCCTTCTGTTCCCTTTTGTTTCCAGGTGTGATACTTTTGCCAATTACAATTCTGGGCATGTTTCTGGGAGGCTTTATCATTAAGAAGTTCAAGTTACACATAACTGGAATGGCAAAATTTGCAAGTGCCACCTTTATAACTGCATACCTGTTAAGCTTCCTGTACTTCGCATGTGATTGTGAGGTGCTCCAGGTGGCTGGTTTAACAGTTTCCTACTCTGGGTTTGTATTTTCGACTTCATCGTCCAAAAACGCACTTTCTGTATCCCTGAGTTCTTCTCATGATGGTTACATTTCAGGTTGGGCCCTAAGTAGGACACTAGGGAACAATCCATATTTGACTTTAGATCTAAACTAGGGAATAGTTCAGATCTGAATTTAGATTTATGCTCTGTGACTCAGGCCCTTATTTCTATGCTGTAATTTACTGGTATATAACTTTACACACACATACACTAGGACTATTTCGTTGTCTTAACATGTAAAATTTCTAGTGTTTAGCTAAAGAGAAAAGTACCCTGGTATCACATCCTCGGCTAATGTAAATCAGTTCAGTTCTACTGAGGTCAGTGAAAAAACACTGATTTGTGCCAGCTTTGTTTCTATGGCTATATTGACAGTGCATACTAAAGTGTTAAGAGTTATAGGAAATGCTTCAGGATGTAGACCAGGCCTCACACACACACGTATCCTCCAAGCCAATGAGCAGCACTGCTACTCTGCCCAAACACCTGGAGTTATAATTATCATGTAGATGTAGGGATTTATGCCACCACCTCACAGTCACAGAGATAGTAGGAAAATGTGAGGGTAGAAAGGATATAGCTAGACTGATGTTGTTGCGATTTCATGCATGGGTTTTTTTTTTCTCCTGGGCTGTCCACTAAATCTATTAGCAATTCCATTTTGTATCTATTCATGTCATCCTTCACTGGATGCAGGCTGCCCATGGAGACGGCTTTACTCCACCTCATTGCTCTGTGCTTAGTTATTCATGAGTTGTCTATGCTTATTTTTCTACTAAGGAATTGTTTTATTTGATCAATTAAAATGCTACTTGTAATCTCTCCAGAGTAAAACAATCTTCCATCCTAAAAAACAACCTAATTGCCAGCTGCAATTCTAACTGCAGCTGTGTATTGAATCAATGGGATCCTGTATGTGGGGACAATGGAATCACTTATATGACTGCATGTTTTGCTGGTTGTAAATCCTCAATTGGGACTGGAAAGAACATGGTAAGTAGACAGATATAGATTAAGAGAATGCAAATAATAATTTATATGGATGGATTTCTGTTCCTTATTTGTAATTATTTTTATTATATGGCTAAGCAACCATATGGAGATAGCTACTCATTCTCTAGCAACTTACCTTAACTAGTGAATAGGCAAATCACAAAAACATCCAGCTGGGAATTTTAAGGGAGCCAAAGGGAGCTAAATGCTCAGCTCCGTTTTCAGAGAAAAGAATCCAGGGGTGCTAGGCACTCAACTCTTATTGGAGTTCAATAACCTAAACTCACTCAATAGCTTTACTTTTCTTTAAAGTTTAAAAAACAACTTAAAATGTGGTATTTTCAATAATGTTTCACTACTCAGGAAAGTGACTGTACATATATATTTATCAGAAGTTCTCTTACTTAGATGTAAGCAGATAGAAGGCTGAATATGTCAGTGATAAAAATAATTTGTCACTACCTTTGTTTCTGTTAGATCGCAGGAGCAACACCAAATAAGACGATTCTATAGTCTTTTGTGTATTATGAGCAGAGTTGTTAGCTATATTCTAAGTCATACCTATGCAAATACATAAAAGACAACAGATTTGTTCAAATGTCCATGATGGTTTAATCTGGCTTGCAGAATCTTTATTACTGAGAACACTTTGTGAAATGGAAAGCTCTTAATTTAGGGTCTGATACTCATTTGCATTGGGGGACTGTCTACATGAGGAGGTTAACATGTGGCTCCAAAGCTGTTCAGTTAAATTGGTACAAAAAGATAGGCACCTTTTAATTCAGTTTGGAATCAGTTTAAGCTAAACCAAACTTAAATTATTCGCAAACTGAAATAAGAGCATCTACACTAGAGTTTGCATCAGTTTAAGAGCAATTTGAAAGAAACCTCTGCAACTTTAAACTTCTTGATTCATCTAGGGTAATATATGTCACCTGTACCAGTGTGATGAAAAAGTTGAAACATCTTGGAACAAATGTTTGCTTGTTCCAAGCATTTACAAAGGAGTTTGCTAGTTAAACCAAAGTTATCTATCAGTTAATTCAAATTACAATAAAGCTACAAACTTGAGTCCTACTCATAGTGAATCTTGTCAACGTAGCTGTGACATAAGCAATGTAAGGCTAGGTGCTTAAAATAACATGTAAGGCTAAGATTTTCAAAGCAATGCAGGCAATTTAGCACATCATTGCTTTTCTATCCCTCTGTTGCTCTGAAAATCTCAACTGGTAAATTGTTCTAGGAAGTGGTGAGAAAGTAGAAAATATTCAAATTTAATCTGTGATCTCCCAGAAATCATGTTAAGTTTATCACTTGGCAATTATAAAATATAAAGCAATACTTGCTAACTTCACAGTAGATAAATCCATATTCCTAGGCACCTAAATAAAAGTCCTGGGTTTCAGAGGAGTTGAGTAATCACAACTTCTCCTGACTTCAGTGGTCAGCTGCAATGGGATGCCCACCCCTACCCAAGGTAGAACCAGTTGAGTGAGGTCCGTTAACTTAATAGGCTGTACCTGGAGAAGAGAGTGGGGGGTGGAATTGAAAAGTTAGCCCAGCTGGGAAGGAATAGGTGACAATGATAAAAGCCACAAATTGGCAGTGGAGAGAGGTTACAAGGGAAGTAATTTGCATGGGAGAAATGAAATGTGCTAGGTAGCCTGCCCACGCTTTCTGCTGGGAGGAAGGGGCTTTGATTGATATACTCCGTTAGGCTAGAAGATAAGGGCAGAAAAGTAGGAAGAAGTCCAAAAGAAACAGCAACAGGTTTTGGGTGTAAGCAGATCATGGTGGTTGCTCAGTGGCTGTTAGGGGAAGCCAGGCCAGCCCAATACTTTGGGTTCCAATCTAGACACCCTATTTCCAAAGTGGCATAGACTGGGTAGTGGGGACAGAGACTTCATGGGACAGTTGTTGTCTGGTGTGGATCTTAGTGATGTGGGAGGAGGGAGTACCTTGAGTCCCAGAAATAGGAAAGGGCCATGATGTCAGGAAACGGGTGCCAGGCTTGGTGGAAGGCTCCCTAGGAGTAAGTGAAACCTGTTAGACCATTGCACAAGCCACTTTTATTTAGGTCCCAAAATACAGATTTAGGTACCCACATTTGAATATGTAAGCCCATTGTAATCTATACTTATTTATGTACTTTAGATGCCCCCCAAATCTTAGCTATAAACAAACTTGTTGGAGTTCAGATTTTAACTTTAATTCCTCTTTAATCGAAGCCCAGAATTTCATACCCAGTAATAACACAGCTGCCTAAATTGCATTCCCAGCTGGTCTGTCATTGAAACCATGGGAGGAGTGTGACCAGCAGGCTGGGGGCTTCCACATTTGCCTGCAGCCCTGCCCCTTCTGGTCCCCTCCGCCTCTGCCATGGCCACCAACCTGGCTCCAGGCTAGCTCCTCCAAGCCCTGGAGCACCAAGAGGATGGGCAGCAGAGCCCCGGGCCACTGTACAGGGGGATTGGAGCTGCCTACTAGTATAGCAAGATGTTCAAGCAGGTGATTGGAACTGGGGGCAGGGTATGGGCAGGCCTAAACCAGGCTGTTTGGGGAGACACATTTTCCCCCAGCATATGGCACCCAGCACCCATGACTGGAGTAGTGCAAAGCAGCAGAAGAATAGATGATAATCTGATCCACGGGACATGAACATAAAAACATATAAACAGAGCCAGTGGGTCAGACCAAAGATCCATCTAGCCCAATATCCTGTCATCTGACAGTGACTAATGCCACATGCCCCAGAGAGAGTGAACAGAATAAGCAATCATCAAGTGATCCCTTTCCTGTCACCCATTTCCAGCCGTTGACAAAAAGAGGCTAGGGACACCATTCCTACTCATCCTGGCTAATAAGTATTGATGGACCTAACCTCCATGAATTTATCTAGTTATTTTTTGAACCCTATTAAAGTCCTGGTCTTCACAACATCCTCTGGCAAGGAGTTCCACAGGTTGACTGTGCACTGTGTGAAGAAAAACTTCCTTTTGTTTGTTTTAAACCTGCTACATATTAACTTCATTTGGTGACCCCTAGTTCTTATGTTAAGGGGACAAGTAAATAACTTTTCCTTATTCACTTTCTCCATACCTGTCATGATTTTATAGACCTTTATAATATCTCCCCTTAGTCTCCTCTTTTCTAAGATGAAAAGTCACAGTCTTTTTAATCTCTCTCATATGGCACCCATTCCAAACCCCTCATCATTTTTGTTGCCCTATTCCAAATCTTTTCCAGTGCCAACATATCTTTTTTTTAGACGAGACGACCACGTCTGTACAGTCTGCAAAGCATTTAGAGGTCCTCTATTTCTATATGAAATGTGCTGTATTCTTAATTACCATCAAAAGTCTAGATGTTTGGCAATCTACGAGTGCTCATGAAGTAAGGGAGTCATCTCTGTCTTTCAGGTGTTTCACAACTGCAGCTGTGTGCAAGGTCAAGGGCCCGAGACTGGCAATTTCTCTGCAATTCTGGGACAGTGCCAAAGAGAAAAGTGTACTAAAACATTTCCCTATTTTTTAGCATTACTGAGCATGTGTGCACTTTTTTTAGCATTAGGAGCCACGCCTGCATACATGATTATGTTTAGGTAAAATACTTTACCTTAACTTTGACCAAAATGTTTGGGGCAAATAGAATACAAGTAGTAATGTACCATTCTATCATTTCATTGCTGCTTTGAAGAATGATATTCTAATCTCAGAGAGACAGCTGGTGTTTCTGCCATTCCTGCACTCCTCTGCAGAGGGCCAGCAAAAGGCCAAACCATCATTTTTCTCACTTAAACCCTTTGGGACTTATGTGATGGATTGGATTGACCCTTTCCACTTAATTATAGTTGGGACACAGGGGTATTATTCAATAGTCAGAGCAATGGCTTCTGACCGTGCATGAATTTAGCTAAGTCACTTAAGTTCTCTGTACCCAAGTTAACCCAGTTGTAAAATGGATACAATATAGATTGGTCCAGCAACATCCTTGATTCTGCCAGACCACGGACGTTGCCATACCAGACCAGAGAGGTTCAGAGAGCCCCAGCTGCAGAGACTAAGAGCAGTTGGGAGCAGAGCTTGTCTGGTGGGCTAGCAGCCCACAGAGCCAGTGGCCTAGGGGGTAGGGAGCCCTGGGAGTGGCTATCTGCAGTCCATAGGGTCAGGGGGCTGGGAGCAGGTTAAGAAGAAGCAGAGCCAGGCAGGTGGGCTGGGGGAGCAGTGGCGAGGAGGGGAGCCCCAGGAGAATCTTGAGGCTTGACCTCCCCTGGTCCAGCAGATTCCCTTGTTTGGGACTGTTGATGTCTCAAGGGCGCCAGACCAGGGAGATCCAACCTGTACCTACTTAGGGTTTTCTGAGAGAGGACCCACCTTTATAAAGTGGTTTGCACAAAGTAAAGTGCTGTGCATCTGAGATTAGAATCTCTGGTCTGTGTTGCTCTTTCCAGTTATATTTGTGGGTTTTGGTAGACGTGAATTGCCTCAATACACAACCTGAAATGTTATATCTCCTATTTTGTCTCAAGTTGGAACAAAATGTGTAGTTCCAGCACCAATGAAAATTGACTGTTACAAAAATCAAAGCAAAGAACCCAATTATCCCTGCCCTTTTTAAACATAAAAGTAAAACGAAAATTGTTGGCCTCAATTACTAAATTCTGCTACTGTTCATTCATAAAGATGGATTATAATCTTTAAATTATTGGTGCTGGGGATGTGGTCCCTAGGGCAAGGGTGGGGCTAAGGGGTCTGAGATGCAGGAGGGGGATCTCGGCTGGGACCTGAGGATTTCTGAGCTGCATTGGGTCATGGGCTCTGGGAGGGATTTTGGGGGCAGGCGGGGATCAGGACTGGTACATGGAGTTGGGAAGTGGGAGGTGATGAGGGCTCCAGAAGGGCATTTGGGTGGCAGAGGGGAGGCTCAGTCCTGGGGCATAGGAGTGGGTGCAGGGTTTAGGCTTCCAGTAGGGTTGCCAGGTTTCCGGTTTTGAACCGGACAGTCCGGTATTTGAGTTTTCTGTCCGGGGACCAAATTGAGAAAATACCGGACATATAAATGTCCGGTATTTTCTAATTAAGTAAGTTTTATTGTTATCATGAGTATCAGTACTTAGTTGTGTACTGTGTGAGCATGTCTACTAGCCAGGCAGTACGCAGCTACGCAGTAGAGAGGAGGGAGGCGGGGCCGGATGGGATGGAATCCCCGGGGCCGGACTTGCTCATGCGCCCCACCGGGACCGTGTGCAGGACGGGCAGCATCCCGGGATCTGCGTGCACCTGGGTCAGCCCTGCTCCCCGCTGGTCAGTTCCCCCCCAGCCAGCCCCGCTCCTCCCGACCCCCTCCCGACCAGCCCTGCTTCCTGCCGGCCGGTTCCTTCCCCCAGCCAGCCCCGCTCCTCCCGACCCCCTCCCAGCCAGCCCTGCTTCCTGGTGGCCGGTTCCCCCTCCTCCCCATTAGCCCCACTCCCTCTGCTCCCCTCCCGGCCAGTCCTCTGCCCTCCCATTCTGAGATCATGTGTTTCCGGTATTTTTTTGTAAGCCATCTGGTAACCCTAGCTTCCAGAGGTGTTCACCTCAGGCAGATCCTGGAAATGGCAACATATCCCTCGGCCCCTTTGCGGAGGTGTGGCCATTGGGAGCTCTGGAGCCGGTGCTCAGAGCAAGGCAGGGGTAATGCATGGAGGCCACATAGCTGTCACTCCACCTAAGAGCCTACTCAGCCAAGAGACATCTTGCCATTTCTGGAGCCATGAAGAGTCAGGTAGGAAACACCCCTGGCCCCCTGCACCCAGAACAACAAAAGTCATTTATCAGCAAAAGTGCCAACAAACAATGTTTTTACTGCTTTCTTTTAGCAACACGGTTGTATTGACACAGCAGTGTCCCTAAAAGCTGTGTAGTGTAGACATACCCTAAATATCTGGCTGGATAAGGTCCTTAAAAGTATTATGATATAATTTTTAATTTTTTTTCCTTCTATGATGAATTCACATATTATTTTACACTACATGCCTAACTGAAATCTTGCTCAATAGGCATAGAAGCAGCATCTTAAATGAATCCTTTGAGGAGTGCTATGCATTATTTATGCTATATAAAATAAAATTGTATAGCACTTATTACAATGGAGCATATATGGACATGCACAATGTAGATGCAGTTATGCCTGCATCTATCTTATGTGCTCTTTCCATGAATGTAAGTTAATATAACCTTCTATATCTTGGATTCTATTATTTCCAGTCCAGCTCCTCTGATGAAGTGGGTTTTACCCAGGAAAGCTCATGATACTATATATTTTTGTTAGTCTCTAAAGCTATGTCTACACTGCAATGCTATTTTGGGGATACCGGAGTATCCCGAAATAGCTATCCTGCATCTTCACAGTAAGCCCATTATTTCGGGTTCGCTATTCTGACGTCCCTGTAAAACTCATTCTACGAGGAGTAAGGGATGTCTTGGAATAGCACTTTTATTTTGAAATTTGGCACTGTGTAGTCAGCGCCAAATGACTAAATAAGCTATTTTGAAATAGAATTGAAATAAGATATGCAATTTGCGTAGCTCAAATTGTGTATCTCATTTCAAGTTATGGTGCTGTGTAGATGCACCCTAAGGTGCCACTGGACCACTTGTTTTTAATGTAATCTTATCCTCTTACTTTTCAGATCTGTTTCACCAGAGTTGAAATCCTTTGCTGTAGGCATTGAGGCTTTGTGTGGAAGGATACTAGGTAAAAATGTGGGGTTTTTTTTTTCATTCTTCTTTATTCCTTTTGGGATTTAAATAGAATACAATAACAAAGATGGATCTAAGAAGGTGTAATGCCCTTGTACTGTGTGAGAACCAACTGCCTCCCCCCAAAACCTGTCAAAAATTGATTTTGTAAAGTGCATTGAATATGTCCCACCTCAGTATGCTTGATAGATGTGTCCTAGCATATGATGCTGTAATATGCTTATCTATTTAAAGATCTATGTAATGAAAGAGATGGGGAAAAGGAAGGGATTGAACTGCAGGGTTTTTGTTTTATTCACGGAGGCAGGCACCTGAGGATTATGATTTGGTATTTCAGACTTAAAAACGGGATAAGATAACCCAGTTCCTTTAGGGCTGCATCTCCATGTCCTCCTTCCCCTAGACCACCATTGGGGACATCTCCAAGCATTGTGTTCCCAGAGCTCCCGTGTGCTCTGTCTACCTCCACCCCCTGACTGTCACAAAGACCTCCCTCTGCCCCCACCCCTGCCATATCTGGCCATTACAGGAGCTCATTTCCCAATGAGTTCTCACCTAGCTATTTTCATATGTTATTGAAAGATTTTTTTCCTTACAAAGCTGAATGCTGATCACTGTAATTTGTGATTGATTTTTGTTTTGAAAATGGAATTATTTGGCAGTCAGTCAATTAATGGTTTAGGCCGTGGTCAGCAAAGCACATGCATAAGTATATGAAGTCAGTGAGTAGGTCTATATTACAAAGAAACCCCCCACAATGTCTCAGAGCTCAGGGCAATTGGGGCTTGGGCTGCAGGGCTAAAAACTGCAGTGTAGACATTCCCACTTGGGCTACAGCCCAAGCTCTGAGACTCTCCAGCCTAAGCGGCAATGTCAACATGGCTGTTTTTAGCCTCTCAGTCCAAAACCTGTGCACCCATGTCAACCGATCTGGGATCTGAGACTCAGTGCCCTGGGTTTTTCTTTGCAGTGTAGACAAGCCCAATGACACTTAAACACATGCTTAAAGTTAAGTACGGGTATTTATGTAAGTGTTTTGGGCTACGTCTACACTGGCATGATTTAGCGCAAATACTTTTAACAGAAGAGTTTTTCCTTTTAAAGTATTTGCGCAAGAGAGCGTCTACACTGGCATGTGCTTTTGCACAAAAAGATTTTGCGCAAAAGCATCCGTGCCAGTGTAGACGCTCTCTTGCGCAAGAAAGCTCCGATGGCCATTTTAGCCATCGGGTTTTCTTGCGTAAGAAATTAACGTTGCCTGTCTACACTGGCCTTTTGCGCAAGAATACTTGCGCAAGAGGGCTTATCCCTGAGCGGGAGCGTCAGAGTATTTGCGCAAGAAGCACTGATTTTGTACATTACAACGTCAGTGTTCTTGCGCAAATACTCGCAGCCAGTGTAGACAGGTGGCAAGATTTTGCACAAAAGCAGCCGCTTTTGCACAAAATCTTGCCAATGTAGACACAGCCTTGGTAAACAGAGCTCTTGCACTCATCTGTTTTAATTACACAGCTTGAATGGTTACTGTGGCGTAGATGGGGGGGGGGGGTGAATTGTAACACACAAATCAAAACCAGGAACAGATTGATGCTAGAGAGAGTGTGAAGAAGACAGTGAAACTTTTTTTTTTAGAGAGAGAGAGGGGAAAAAACTGGAACAGTGGAATCATTGGAATCATTAACTTTCTTTCCTTATTTGAGCGTAATAATAATGCTTGTCCAGTAAACAGAATCCCCCATCCAAAGAATTCAAAGCACTTTATGTGCATTATTTTGACAACAAGCCTGGGAAATAGCAAATTATCATTTTACAGCTGGGCAAACATGGAGGCTGATCAACTTGCCTACGGTCATGCAGCTAGCAGAGGTGGAACCACAATCCAGAAGTTGTGAATTCACATGCTCCTGTTTTTACCATTTTTAAGGGGCTCCTTCCTCTGCTATAAACTAAGCTCTCTCATTGTTATAATGCTATGTCCATTCTATTAATGTATTTTTTTTTGCAGGAGGACTTCCAGCTCCTATTTATTTTGGAGCTTTGATAGATCAGACCTGCTTGAAATGGGGAACAAAGAAGTGTGGGGGCTCAGGATCTTGTAGAGTGTATGACACGAAAGCATTCAGGTGAGATGAAATTAAGCATAAAGGCAAAAAGCAATGGGGAAAAGTCAACAGAGGCAAGACCCAGCAGAACTAAGATGTGCTACGGATGTATCATCCATTAACAAGCTTGCCTTATTGGAGGATTGGCACTGCAAATAGACTGCTGCTCTGTTTGTTACACCCTCTCCCTGCTCTGACATACTCCCCAAACTGGCTGGAAAGAGAGCTCTTTCTCTGCTGGAAATTATCGGACAAATTATGAACTATGCAGAGGCATCCTAGCACATCCTAGACTCTAGCCCTTACTGTTGTGTTTGTGATTTAGCAAGATTTGGAGTGACTAGGAAGCTTTTCATAAGTGCATATTTTACATCTGACGCTTAAATTCCATTAAGACCTGATAAGTATTGACAGTTTGGGAATCATCCAGACCAGTCAGGAGTTCTGTCATCACTTGCCTTGTGATCTTGGATGCCTTAATGTTCTGCTGCTAAGGCAGAGAACCCTGACACCAGTAGCCAGACTATAAGAACAGGGTTTCATCCTGGCTTCCTTCAGCCTAGTTACTCCTTGCAGAGTGACTCCCAATAGCCTTTCTGGTCCCATGTCTTCTGAAATATGTCTCCCCAAGTTTTTAAACTACTATATACTTGGATTTTTCTCCATGATTCATCACCCCAAAATGTGTGAAACCAGATCACTACTCCCTCCCCTAGATACCATTTTCTTTGGCCTCCACACAATTTGCTTAACAGAGACCTGGTTGTGTATTTTTAATTAAAGAAATCTTTGGTTTATTTTACCTCAGATTCAAAGATGAAATAGTAAGGGGAAGCAAATACATATATGTTGCATAGAAAAGAAACATAATGGTGAAACTACAGGGTTTACACTTTTATATTAGATAAATGCCCTTTCTAATACAAGATACCCATTTCCTTTGAACAACTTCCTGGCATGCCCAACCCCCACAATAGAGGGGAATCCAGCTTTTAATCAATAGCTTCTCTCCCTCAGGCTGTTGAGCTATTTCTGGATGCTTTTCCCTTCAAATTCCTTTCATTTTAAAAAGTCTGTGGTCCCCCCCCACCTTTGGACACTACAGATATTCAATGTGGGTAAATCTCCAGTTGTTTCAATGTCTTTTCATTAAGTTTAGTGGCCCGTCCTTGTCTTTTCCTGAGTTGTACAACAGAGTGTTATCTGAGTCTGATTTTGTGTAAACATGTGGCTTGGGAGGTATCAGGCCAGATTGTGACGGTCCTCCCATGCTGTATGAAATTGTCTTATGTATACAAATATACATACCTTGAAGATGCTTTGGACAAAATATCTTGTGTTACCTGTCAATTTTAATGTCTCAGTCTGCTGGATCTGTATACCTTATTTTGGTGTATGTATCACTCTTGTATGTAAAGTTAGAAATATGGATATGGAATTCTTTATGGTTGTAAATGAAAGCCATCAAAGGTGTTTGACAACCTTGACCACTGTGTGATCAAAGTTAGTTGTCTGTAAGCAGCCTGGTTTTTTCTCTTAAGTTTGAGCAGTGGTTGGTCCCGGAAAAACATGTGACCAAACCAACTTACACTGGTACATCAGTTTAACCAGATAATTTTCCATTGGGGCGGTGGATAGAAACAAAGAATTCCCGCCCAAAAGGAAGTCTATTTAAACTGGAAAGCTATGAGTCTCTTGGGTGTGTCTAGCCAGACAAAAAACAAGAGAATAGCTGGGAACCATAGAGGGGAAAAAAAAGATCTTCCCTGGCTTGGAGGTTTAGCTGAAATAAGAATAATTTTAGGGTAAGTTTGCAATAAGCCTTAGTGTGTTTGAACTAGCTATGCATTTTCTTTTATTTTAAATGTGAAACTTACTTTGCTCTGTTTTCACTTGCAACCATTTACATCTTACTGTTTGGACTTGATAAAATTACTTTTATTTTAGCCCAGTGTAAATAATTATCTGGGGGAGCAATCAGCCTGTACGGTCTCCTTTCACAGTGAAAGATGGCTTTATTTGGGGGTTTTGATCCCATTTGGGGGTTGGTTTCCTAAGTGCTGTGCCTGGAACTGCATTCTCCTCAGAGATGAAATGATTCAGTGTCTGCATTACTCTCTGGGGGAGAGAGGCAGTTATCTCAGCTCTGTATCTTGTCTGGGGGAGACCAGGCGATCTGGCCCAGTAGGACAGGGTGGTGAGGAGCCTCAGAGAGCAAGGAGGCGAGTGTCAGTGCCCTGCTGTGAGGCAGAACCAAAGTTTGTGAGCCTAGTTCATGAGCCCAGTTCTCTGTATACACAGAGTTGTAAATTCATAACCACAGTCCACATACACGTCATAATGTTTAAGGTTAGAACATTACAAGCTTTTATTAAAATCCTTCCTCAACATATTTTTATGCAAACTAACATTGTATGCAATCGTTAGATTCAACTGCTTGTTCTTTGGGCTTCAAACCCCAGTTCTTCCTTTGCGGTGGTGGGTGTTTGGACCCTGACTCTGTCACAAGTATCAATGATACTAACATTCATGTCATTTTTTTTTTTTCTAGAAATGTCTATCTTGGACTCACTGCAGGACTGAGGACAGGATGCTGTTTCTTATATATAACTCTCTCCATTTTAATAATAAAACGATTCAGACCAGAGAGCAAAGAGGTGATAGATTTGAAAAATACAGAAGTACCATCCAAGAATGGGTCAACTAATGTCATCAAAAAGGAAACTTTTCCATGTTCAAAAGCTTTGGAGGCAAATGACGAAACGTGTATGTGAACAGAACAAAGGCATTTTATAACTTTGAATGCTGATATACAGGTTTCCCAAATACTACATGGGGCCAAATATGGAAGGCTACAGCTCTTTGGAATGCCAATGACCATTTTCCAAGTTTATACCCTTCACTACCTTTCCAAAAAGCAGGGAAAAAATTATACGTCTATTTTTGTGTTTTTAACCAATTTGTAAGGCTGGTGTTGAAGTGTTTCCAGTTTCAGACTTTTGATGGAAAAAAAACAGATGGGAAATTTAAAATAAAATTTAAAAAAAAAATCCTTGTTCTTCAACCTGATCTATTTAAGTTCTTGCCCTGTATCAAATACTCCTTATATACCCAATTGTTCTTCCTGAGTTCGATGGGCGCACTTGCATGAATGAGGATTACCCACATTAATAAGCCTTGTAGGGCTGGTCCCTCAGTTATCATCCAGCCAGGCAAAAGCCACCTTGACCTCAATGGGCGTTGTGTCTGAATAAACACTTCATGAAAACTTCAGGATTTGGCTCAAACATTACCCAGTCAAAATAAACTGTATTAATTTTAAAGTCCCTTTCAGTATTGAATCAAACCTTTTGTCATCATTATTATAATTATTCTGATCCAGGACAATGAGGTGACAGATACTAGAATTACATTTCTTTGATTTTTAATTATTTTTATTTTATCAACATAAGTTTGAAATAATTGAGACTGTATTATATAAACACGTCATCCCCATAAAGTGCCAAAAAGGGCCATTACATAAAGTGCTAAAAGCTCTCAAACAGAGCTGCCGTGACATGACAGAGAAGCGAGCTCCTTAATAACAAATACACCTATCGTTTATTACTAAAATATCTCTACATCAATACCTGAAGTGTGATGTCCCCCTGACAAAGCGTGCTGTGTGGCTTTTTTTTTTAAGGGACTGAATATTACTAAGAAGAACAGCTCTGCAGTTGCGTCATGTTGTGTCATATGCTTAGGGGTTGTCCATGCTCCAGAGCGTTTGCTGATTTAGCGAAGCTGACAGAACTCCCCCTAAAGGAGATGCAGTATAGGCTGACAGCAGTTCTTTTACTGGCACAGCTAGGCCACCTCCCCAAACATTAGCTAAGCCAGAAGAAGCATTTTTCTGCCAGAGTACTCACATCTATAGCAGGTGTCTTCTGAGCCAACATAGATATGCCAGCAAAACTTTGTACTGTAGACTTTTGCCCTATGCTAGGGTTAAATCTTCTTCTCCACAGGCTCTTTGCACAGTCCGAGGGGCTGTGAGAAACATGCATGACTGGACTGTAATAATCTCCATAGCTTAGGCTATCATGTACAGAAAATGGAAGGAAGCTCAACAGGTCTAAAAATGAGCTCTGCTCTGTTTCCCCTGCATGGGAAAGTTGGCTCCCCATACTCAAAGAGTCTGTGCTTCCACCAGCTTCCTCATCCCTACCACTCTGGCTATAAACTCAAGCACGACACACGTGCAGGTCACCTCACATTCTGGTCCTGGGCAGAAGACTTGCCCCCATTTTCCTGGTCAACCAATTCAACCAACATGTTCATACGTTGTAGCCTGACGTCAAAAGGCCCTTTATACAAGAACCTCAATCAGCTAGTTTGTGCTGATGGAGTTTCTAGTCCAACACACACACACACGCCTGCTTTCTTCTATGGCAGCATTAGAGATGGGCTTGGATCAAAAGCCCAGCTTCAAACACACTGGCACTGTCAGGTATTCAAAATTAGTGGGCCCTATTCTCCTCCCACTTACATTGGTGCAATTGCAGTGATTGCGCTTGATTTGCTCTTGATTGACATTCTGAAAATGAGAAGATCAGGCCCTCTTACATGACTCTTAGCATACTAGCTTGAACTGAACGCAGGGTACACACAGTTCATTTTATTTTGGGGGGGGGGGGGTGTGCTAAATTAAAATGTTAATGCCTGCTGAGCAGTGAATATATGCTGTAGCTATTAAAGTAGTTGTGACAAAACAAGAACACTGTTGGCGCACAATTTTTCTTTACCTTTCACAGTAGGTTCTGTTTTGCTGAAGCTAAAGCAATATGTCAGGTTGAGCGTGAGGCATGGGTCAGGCTTGGAGACCCAAGGCAAAATGCCATGTCCTGAATAACGTGGGATATGTCTCCCAGGTGTTCTTAAAAACAAATGTAGATCCTGAGACAATGATACAAAAATAGTTCCCCTCAGTAACGGATGTTTGAGCCATTCTGGCAGAATTCTCCCTGTCCCCTCAAAGCCAAATAAAAATCTTTAAAAGTTACATAGCATTATGTAAAACATGGTTGTGATGGTTTTGTCCCTCCCCCCATGCTTTATGAAATTGACTTATGGCTACACATATGCTTAACTCAAAGATGCTTTGAACAAAATACCTCATGTAACCTATCGATTATTATGTCACAAGCTGCTGGATCTGTATATCTTGTTTTGGCGTAGCTATGCTTGTATGAAGCATTAGCTATATGGAGTATGAAAATGGTTGTACATGTGCAAATGAAAGCCATCGGGGTGTTTCCGTCAATGTCTGGGTGCACACCTGTAAATAGCCTCTTTTGTCCTTTAAATCTTACTAATTAGGGTGGTCGTATGTCTTCCTAAAACCAACCACTGCTAAGGTATGACCAGGTAATTTTCTATGGAAGGGTGGAACGTAATGACAGAATTCCCATCCAAAAGGAAGGCTATTTAGGATGCAAAGTTTTCAGGCCCTTGGTGTTTGGCTGGCCTGTCACTGAACCAGAGACCAAGGGGGAAACGCTCTTCCCTAAATAACAGTTTTAGTGTAAGTTCAGAGTTAGAACTAGTTCTATTTTGTTTTAAATTTGTAATGCACCTTGCTCTGCCTGTTTTCACTTGTAATCACACTGTTTGTACTTAATAAAAATCACTTTTATTTACTAGCAAGTCCAGTGTAAATAATGGTTTAATAAAATAAGTGTAAATCACTGTGTACATCTTCCTTTCATTGTTAAAGGGGCCTTGCCTGAATGATTTATTTAGGGTTCTGATTCCATTTGGGGAGTGGGGTCCCTGAAAGCTGTGCCCAAAACTGCGTTCTCCTCAGGCCTGAAGCGATTCGGCATCTGTAGTGCTCTTTCGGGGGTGCTGAACTCAGCTCCGTGCCTTGTCGGAGGGAGACCAGGAGATCTGGCCCAGAAGGACAGGGTGGGGAAGAAGCCCCAGCGAGCCAGGAGGCGAGTGTCAGTGGCTTTGTCAGCAAACCAGGAAGCATCCCCAAGGGGTCTTCTGTGACTGTACCCCATCATAATGGTTTCCTCTCTAG
This sequence comes from Rafetus swinhoei, assembly GCA_019425775.1. Taxonomy (NCBI): domain Eukaryota; kingdom Metazoa; phylum Chordata; order Testudines; family Trionychidae; genus Rafetus; species Rafetus swinhoei. Next base: position 233,485,825 of record CM033437.1, read on the forward strand.
TTCTTAACAGCATGAATCTGTTCCCCTTACACATATTCTGCTTGTTTTCATGTGTCACAAAGTTTGCCTAGATAATGTAACCCTAAGCCACTATCTTCCATTGTCTGTCTGCTTTTATTACGCCTTTCCTATTCTGATACAGAAGGGTGCGACTTGCACAACATTCTGATGTGCTGAATCCAGTAATGTTCTTTCCTCCACTGATTTAAATCAAGTGCAATTCCCCTAAAGTTACCTCAGTATAAATTAGATTAGACTCAGACCAGCTCTCTCTCTCAAAACTTGATATTCCAGAGTCGTGGCAGCTCTGGCCCTGATCCAGCAAAAGCATTTACACATGTACACAACTTTAAAGCATATAATATAGTAATGCAGTCACAGGTAGACAGAGTTTACCCACTTCTCCTTTGGGGCATACGGGGTTTAGATGAAGCCTTTGCTCACTTTTCATTTTTTTTAAACACCACTCCACAATTCATAGGTGGCGACCTATATGGGCCTGTGGTGCCTGTACTCCACTAATATTCATAGGCCTATCCCTCTTCCCCAGCCCAGCCCAGCCCAGCCCACCTCTCCTGGAGCATCCCAGTACCCTATGCAGTGGCTGGCTGCCACTCCCAGCCTCCCTCCCGCAACCAAAGCCACAAGCCTTCTCCCCCGCACTGAGAGGCCCCGAGCAGCCCCATGGCAGCCACAGCCATGCCGCGCTGACCCAACTGCTCTGAATCAAGAGGTGTGACTTTTCACCAAAGGCACTTTTGATATTCGCCATGTAGGTTTGGGGGTATTTGTTACTCTGCTCCCTCAGTCACCCCAGAACCTGCCTGGGGTTTATCAAATGTGTCTTTGAATCAAGAGATGCTTTTCCACAGAGCTACCATGGCTGAGGCTGGGACCCCTGGCCCTTTTAAATTGCCTGTGCCCCTGGGTATTTGGCCCTTTCACTCTCTCCCATTGGTGGTCCAGGCCAGTGTGGAGTGGAGGACTTGTTCCCTAGAGCTCACTGTTGCTGGTAGGGAGAGGGCTGGAGGGAGTTCTCCTATGGTCCCAGGCCCAGGGCAGTCTGCATGTACCCCAAACTGCTTATCCTCAGTCCCACCCCCACACGTGCACTATGAACCAGAGTCCTCACCTTTGTACCACAACCTTCTGCCCTAGCCCTGGAGCCCCTCCTGAACCCTGAATCCCACCCTGCAGCCCTCATCTCCTCACCTCAATGCTCTGCCCTGGCCCTGAGCCCCACTCACACTACAGCCCCCAAGCCCCAACCCCACTGCACCCAAGCCCCACCCTGCAGCCCTCACCCCTCCATTGGATTAAAAGGCAGGTGTCGGGGGAGTGGATCGTGTACCTGTTCTGGGCACCACCAATTATACCAACCTGCTGCCCTTTCAGTCATTGCATAAACAGCCCCACTCATGCCCTTAAAGTGAAGCACAAACCTAGGTGCTTTGCCGGATTGTGGCCAGAGCGCCAAACACCTCACATGATCACACCTGATTAGTGCAATGTGGACTTATGCTTCTTGTCTAAAGCTAGTATCTTTATCCACATCAGTGGAATCTGCCAAACAATCCCTGCTTTATGAAATAACATCAATATCCAAAGCTCCTCCCTTTGGTCCTCCATTTTCTGTAGGACTGCAGTCTCCCAGGTGATAATATTTCTTCCCCCACATAAAAACAGGCAAGCTAAGAACTATAAGGGTGCCCTTATCCTTGCAGTGAGGCTTCTGTGGGTATATCTGGGAACAGAGATAAGAAATTAAAGACTGTCCAGGAAACTTTCTTTGCAACACAGATGCTTAGCTGCTGCAAATCACATAGAGTTCAACATAGGATCTGAATCTTGGGTTTGGTGAACACCACAGGAGGTGGGAGAGGGAACAGGTAGAAATGTGGCACTCTACTACTTTGGTGCCAAGTGTATGTTAGAAGACCCAGAAAGCTGCTCTGTCTTAAACCTAGATACCGATAGTTCCCAGCTGGCTGTTCTGGCAGCTGAGAATAGCCAACATGGAGATATGTTCCAGCCATGCCTCTGTAAGTGTTTCCTATATAGCAGGTCTGTAGCTGAGTGGCCACATCTATGCCTATAACATGGCCCTGAAATGTTATCAGTAAAATAACCATGGAAGAGAGCAACTTGCTCTAATAGAAAATACAGTCTTCACTTTGGCATTTCTTGACTTTTCAAAGGGTAAGAAAAGCAGCAGTAATGACCTATGATGACAGTGACTACATAGCTTCATGTGAACTTTCTTAAATGTTAAAGAACCCCCCCCCCAAACACACACATTAGAATCATATATCCTCCAAACTCCTCGACCCTCCCCCCACGATTTTGTTTTCCTATTCTAAGCAAGTTCTGTCTATCAAAGCACCAAATTAAGCTTGGGCTGGAATGCCACCTGTAGTGAAACAAGCAACAAATGTGTCAGGATGTCAAATTAAATTTTAAAGCACTAGCACAAAAATAGCAGTTGGGAACTCAGCTGATGTAAATCGACTTCAAAGGAATTATACCGATGATGATACACAGATGTACACTCAATAAGAATGTGGCCCAAAATGTTAAACAAAGAGGCTTGGTTTTGCAGTTAAGAAACTGTCCATAAACAGCAAGAGTTCTTGCGTTAAAGTAGTTGCGCAACAGAGCGTCTACACTGGCATGTGCTTTTGCGCAGAGATGTGCTTCTGCGCAATAGCATCCTTGCCAGTGTAGATGCTCTCTTGCGCAAGAAAGCTCTGATGGCCATTTTAACCATAGGGCTTTCTTGCGCATGAAATTCATGTTGCCTGTCTACACTGGCCTCTTGCGCAAGAACAGTTGTGCAAAAGGGCTTATTCCTGAGCAGGAGTGTCAGAGTTCTGGTGCAAGAAGCCCTGATTTCATACATTAAAACATCAGTTTACTTGCGCAAGAACACACGGCCAGTGTAGACAGGCAGCAAGTTTTTGCGGAAGAGCGGCCGCTTTTGCGCGAGATCGTGCCAGTGTAGACACAGCCAGTATGTTTATTTTGCTACTTTCATGACTTGAAGTGGGTCCCAACAAAAAATCTCAAGTCAGTGGAGCACAGAACTCGGACACAGGAGACTTAGGTTTTAGTCTTGGGTGTACACCACTGCTCAAAGTCACCTAGATGGGCAAACTATTTTACAGCTCAGTGCCTCAGTTTCCTCATCTGTGAAATGGGGCTCGTGATACAGCCTTCCTTAGTAAAGCACTTTGAGATCTACTGATGAAAAGTATGATGTCAATATTATTAATTACTTATGGGGTTTTTTTTAATTGAAATGCCACCATCCAAACATGGCGCTCAGTGCTGCAGCTTGGCCTCATCTCTGATTGTGACTCATTTATGGAGAGATACATGTTTAAAAAAGTTTATAGGGAGATATTTCTTTGCAGAACACCAGGGAAGGATCTTTACTTGTGCTGTCTTTGTCCTGTCAAAGCCTTGCATCCAGCAAGACAGGTTGACATGTACAGGATTCCATTGTCTCCACAGACAGGGCCTCACTGTTTTGCGGTACACATGCTGCCAGCGCTGCAAACTGAAATTGAGGCACTTAATGGGGTTCCAACAGGGAGTCGTATGTAATAGATAAATAAGTTATTACATGTCAACCTTGAGGCATTATTACATCCTTTCCTTGGAATAATGCCAAAATTAATATTGGCTAAATATGCTACTCTTCTTGGAACTTACCAGGCACCAGCACTGTGGGCAATTTTTAAAAAGGTCTCTCTTCAAATGTCTGTGCAATCCCAATACCATTTCAACACCGCAATAGGTCATACAGCATTTATAAATCAGCCATTGTTTGACTGCAATGCATATTCTTTATTTGCAGTTTGTGCTCTGGGACCTTAACTAATTCTAGGCAAAGTCAACATACATTTTTCCATTGCCTTAAATGGGAGCTGGATTTGTGGAAAGCTTTTTGGACTAAATTATCTAGGTTTCAAATCAGCATAACTGTCAAGGCTGTTCCCCACTCTGGCATGATGAATGCAGAAGTGGGGGCTTGCAAAAGCACCCCAAAACCTGATCTCTACAGGCTCTGGTACAAAACTTCCCCCAAAATCCTAATACCTGGACTTTGGAGAATAAAGAAACCACTGCCACCACCCAGGTATTCCAAAGAAACCAGGGAAGAGATTACTTGGGAAATCTCCTCCCTAAAAACCTCAGGGGTACCTCAAGCTCTTTCCCCCAAAGGGCTTGAAAAAGAAAAGAGAAAATACAAGCTGCAGTCTGTGGTAGCTGTCCCCTAGTCAGAGGCATGCAGATATCCACTGACAGATTTTCCAGGACACAGAAATGAACCAATACCAGATTAATTAAAAAAAAAAAAAAAGAAACAAACTTTTATTATCAAAACAATACCATAGTTTTCCAGCATAGTGACTAGATGGAAAAGAGCCACCAATTAATCTAGATACTCAGAGGAATCCCCTAGGCTCAGGACTTAGTTACAAAAGAGAGGGAAAATCCACTTTTGACAGCACAGACATCATGTCCACATTCCCACACCAGAAAAACAATAAAACCTGATGGATGATCTAACTTTGCCCTACTTACACATTTTGAGGAGACTTTTCTTGGCGAGAGACAGGCCTTCCCATCTCCTTGTTACTTGGAAGAAGCTGCTCTGACTCGGACAAAGGAGGGAAAAGTTAAAAATTCCTTTGTCCCAGTTTGAAATCCCTATCTGCCTTACCATTGGCTGACCAGATACCTGGCTAGGTTAACCCCTTAGTACCTAGGCTGCTGGCCATCCCTCATGGTTATGACAATAACTCTCATGAAATCACAAGCAAACGTGATCATATTTTCAAGAAGCAGGTGATAGTTCTTATTTGAAGTCATATGGCTATGAGTCCAGATTTCATATATCCTCATCTCTGCCATCTACTCTCTTTTTCACTTATAAAGCACTTTGCCAAGTTAGGTCTCACAAACACCTCTGAGTTATGCAGATATTATCATTCCCATTTTCCAAGGTAGGGAAAGTGAGATTCAGAGACTTGTTCAGGGAAATTTGCAGGATCAGGGCCTGAAAGACAATACATAGCTTATTAAACTCAAAAATCCATACTCTACATTTCTGGAAGATAGGGTCAAACTAGAACTCAACTCCGCTGTGTGTTTTGGGTTGGCTTGGACAGTTACAATTCTGGATCCAAACTTCTTGCTCAGGGATATTTCTAGTTGGAACAGTAGTTGTAATATCTCTCTAGGCACATTCACCTGATGGCTATGCATACTATTCCTGATATCAGTAGAGGACAGTGACATTTACTATCTGTGTAACATGGAGCCTCCATAACCATCATAGGTCACTGTTAATCCTGTCGCCTTGGAGTTCTCATAGCCAAGTTTAAAGCACAAAAGAGTAAAGATGCTGTGAGGAAGTGGGGAGTTTTGGGGGGGGTTCACAGGGGGTACCATGCAGAGGGGGCACCATGCAGAGCCCGGATGTTACTGGTTTAATGTGACAAGGGGGAAGGAGTTTGTTGTTTCAGAGAACAGCCCAGAACTGGAGCCCCGGTAGGGTTGCCAGATGGTTGAAACAAAAATACCAAACCCCCCCCCCCCCCCAAAAAAAACCAGGAAAAAATTCTTTTGAAGGGGGAAAAGGGGAGACCAAAGTTGTTACTTACTCCAAGTAAGCCAAAAAAAATTAAAATAAAACAGCATTAAAAGCATGTCACCTTTAAGAGTTAGTGCAGGGATAGGAACAGGGGAGCAGTTGAGCACTAAGACCCAGGGAAAAGCATTGCTTCCCCTAGGTCTTTTGGCCAGCAGCCTCAGGTAAGCATGGGGGCTGGGGTCGGGGGTGTTGGGAGCCATGGGGGACTCGGGGGAGGGGGGGAGGCCGGGCGCTGAGTGTTTGTAGGGTTGCCAGGTGCCCAGCATTTTCGCCTCCTGGCCGGGGAAAAATTCAGAAAATACGACATTTTAGGTGTCCAGGATTCTCTGAATTTTTTTTATGGGACAGGAGCTGAAAATACCGGACACCTGGCGACCCTAAGCCCCGGCGTCTGGTGCACTAGTGACCCCCACCCAGCTCAGAGGACACAATTGGTTCTGGCCAGATGACAGACAATGGGCTGCAGAAGGGAGATCCCGGCGACCAACCCAGCTGGTTCCAGCAGAGGGAGAACATTGGACGGAGGAGGGGAGAGGCGGAGAAGAGAAGGGCCCAGGCGACCCTGTTACCTGGAGAGAGACAATGGACTGGGGAGGGGCTGTTGCTGGGAAATATTGGAGGCTCTGCTGGCAGACTGGGGGGCTATTTGGGACAAAGAGCAGAGCAGGCAGAGCTCACCTATCTGCAGGGGAGACTGCCATGCAGGGCTGACAGCCAGGCCTAAGAGATCTGTTGCTGTGTTCAAGGCTCAATAAACCCTCCGGTTTTGTGCTGGCTGAGAGTTGCTCTGATCTGGAGAACAGGGTTGCACTATTCCCTCTGGGAGTGGAGGCCTTGGGGGTTCAGAGGGAGTGAAACCCCCAAAGGGGCTCACGGTGGAGGCAGGTGTGCTAAAGGCCCTGAGAGGCGCAGTCCCGGAGGGGCGGACCCCCCCAGGTGAGAGTGGGCACCCCAAGAGAAGGTTGCTGCACTGGAGTGGACACCCTGAAAAAGGATTGTCACACTGCTGCTGGAGTGGAGTGGGCTCCCCAAGAAGGGGCTGCCGCACTGGAGAGGGGGGTCCCGCCCAGGGACGGACAGGCCAAGTGTGGGCACGACCTGTGAGCCGTGACAGGTGCAAAATGTGTGCGTGGGGGGGAAACCTATCAGTGTAAGTTTCATAGCTGAAATGATGCCTGATTTGTAGATTTTTATGTTTAATCCTCCAGTGAAAAGCCTGAAAGCTGCAGGTGGTAAAACAGTTACTCCTAAAATGGTGGCTATTAGTCACATACGCAATCAGTATAGTATTTGAATACAACATAGACACAAAACCAAAATATGTGGTAAATGCAGAATTGAGCCCAAACAGTAGAATTCAGAGTGCAATCTGGATTTTGAATACCCCAGAGCTAAGCGGAATTCAGTCTCAGGCTTTGGGTTAGCCCTTGGTAATGAAAGGGGGCATTTTTAGTATTCAGATCTTTGTCGCTAATCAGTTTTTAATACCTCATAATATCCGAGTACCTCACAAAGAGCTCATCATAAAACTAAACCAGTAGGTCCATGTTCTTCCTTAATTTCCTAGCAACCCCAGTTTAGTTCATACAAACTCAACATCACCAAAGCTCTAGGAATCCCCATATTAAGTATCATTTGAATATCAATCTGAAAAGTGTATTGTGATGTAAGGCATTATACCAAGTGTAAATTGTTTTTAACTTTTTAAACAATTTTTCTTAGTGGAAGAATGTTTTTTTTTTTCCAATTAGCTTATTTCATGTAAATGAAATATAAAATCAAGGAGCCCTATGACACCAACATAAGACATCTCAGGCATGTGTACTCCTGGGATACTGAGCCACTTCTCTTGGGAGGCTAAGTTCTCTTAGGCAAGAAGCAGAAACACAAGTTATAAAATAGCTATTTTGTACATTGTTTTCCTGTCTACAATTGCTTCATTAACTAATAATTAACTAGTGCTTCTGATTAGTTTTATATAGCTGTTGTTTATTGGCTCACAGACTTGAAAGTTAAAATGCATTGTTTCTATGAGTCTTTTTGTGTTGATCCAAGTCTGTCTCACGAGTGCAAATTACCACATGTTTATGGTAGGTTGTTGCTTAAAGAAAATCTTCCTGAGAGTTTTGCTGCTCCATTTTCACTCAACCCTTAAGCCAATAATGTTGGTAAAAGAAATTTTCAACTTCCTCGAGGTGCTTTAGGTCTATTTTAGACACAATGTCTTTCACAACGAGATTTAATTCATGTGCTGAAATTTAGCACGAGAAGCTCTCACATCCTCTTCAGCAAATGTAGCTACAGCTAATCAGAACACCAGAGAGAAGATTCCTCCCACCTTAGAAGCTGCAGTGCATCTTCTAGAGTGCCCAGCTTGTCTCCTGGTGCTAGAAAATCATGTCTAGAATTTAGCACTGCTACAGAAAAGCCTAACAGAGCAAGTAACAATCAAATACAGACATATCAAATGAGGCTCCTGGTGCAGATTTTCAGCTCAGTTCCCCCTTTGCCTTGGCATAGGACGTCTTTAATACAGTGCTACAGCAGCACAACTGCATTGGTGCAGCTGCACAAATGTGGCTTTTTAAGTATGAACCTGCCCTAAATAAATCTGAATAAGGATCAGTATTATTCCTTGAGTTGCCTGTATCTTCTTCCTCCTCTGCCAATCCTCAAGCAGACTCACCTCATGCTTGTGCATCTGTTATAACCATAGCTTCCCAGAGAATCTGCCCCCGCCCCATGACAGATACATTTGCATGAATTGAGGCTGCTTCGGCATTGGCAGAGGGAGGAGGAAGAAGCTGCAGGAAGCTCCTTGTGAGGGAGCAATATTGAGGTCCTTATTCAGATCCAACTCATATTTGTTTAGTCTTTACGCAGACTAACTTGTATTAACCTGAGTGACTGCCTGATTAAGGACTGAGATAAACCAAAAGAGGATTTGGTCCTTGGATTCTAGTGTTTCACGTTATGCTTTGCACAGGGCCAGCCCAAGCCATTCGTGTGCCCCGGGCACCTGGCGCATGTGCGGCCCCGCTCTGGGCACCCCGCACATGCACAGCCCCGGCCCCGGCCCCACCCCCACCCGGTCTGGCAGCCCCGCGCAGCGACCCCTACAATGAACAGAACTGTCCTTTACTTTATGGAATCTGAATTCAGTGAAGATGAAAATATCTAAAACTCAAAAAATGAGGTATACAGGGTCTTTCAAAAAAGTGCCCCGTTTTCGAAAGAACCGCGTCTAGACTGTGGTTTCAATTTTGAAATAGCACTTTTTCAAAAGAGAGCCATTACGTGATTCTGCAAATGAAGCACAGGATATTTAAATCCCCGCTTCATTTGCACTTCTCTGCCGACAGAAGGATGTAGTCTAGACATACCCTAATTGACTTACACCCTAAACTACAGCATCTCTGACCAAATGACTGCTACCCATAAATGATGCAGCTCTTTCAATGAATTATGTGAGAATACAGAAAGCAGAGCTTTCTTCTATCGCAGTCATCCCAGTAAGAAATCCCCAAAGGCATTACCAGTGTTTCCCCAATCCCATGTAGAATTGACCATTAGAACATATATCCACATATGTGAACCTGCTTCTTTTACGCAATGTTAAAATAATGATTCAAGGCTCTTTTTTTGCTGTAGAGTATCCTATATATTTGTTTTATAACTATCTAGTGGGGTTCCCCAAGGCTCTGTCCTATTCAATTTATTTATAAATGATCTGGAGAAAGGGGTAAACAGTGAGGTGGCAAAATTTGCAGGTTATACTAAACTGCTCAAGATAGTTAAGATCAAAGCAGACTGAACAACTTCAAAGAGTTCTCACCAAACTAAGTGATTGGATAACAAAATGGCAAATGAAATTTGATGTTGATAAATATAAAGTAATGCATATTGGAAAAAATAATCCCAACTATACAATATGATGGGGAATAATTTATCTACTATTACTCGAGAGAGAGATCTTGGAGTCATTGTGAATAGTTTTATGAAAACATCCACTCAGTGTGCAGCAGCAGTCAAAAAACAAACAGAATGTTAGGAAACATTTAAAAAGGGATAGAGAATAAGAGAAAGGATATCTTATTGCTTCTTATAAAACCATGGTATGCCCACATCTTGAATACTGTGTACAGATATATATTGGTATTGGAAAAGGTTCAGAAAAGGGTAACAAAATGACTAGGGGTTTGGAATGGGTCCCATATGAAGAGAGATTAAAAAGACTTGACTTTTCAGCCTAGAAAAGAGAATACTAAGGGGGGGGAAGGATATGATAAAGGTCTATAAAATCATGACTGGTGTGGAAAAAGTAGATAAGGAAAAGTTATTTACATGTTCCCATAATAAAAGAGCCAAATGAAATTAATAAGTAGCAGGTTTAAAACAAACAAAAGGAAGTTTTTCTTTACTCAGCGCACAGTCAACCCGTGGAACTTCTTGCCAGAGGATGTTGTGAAGACTTGGACTTTAACAGGGTTCAAAAAGAGCTAGATAAATTCATGGAAGTTAGGTCCATCAATGGCTATTAGCCAGGATAGGTAGGAATGGTGTCCCTAGCCTCTGTTTGTCTGGAAATGGATGACAGGAGAGGGATCACATGATGACTACCTGTTGTGTTCCCTCCCTCTGGAGCATCCTGTTTTGGCCACTGTTGGCAGAGAGGATACCGGGCTGGATGGACCCTTGGTCTGACCCAGTATGGCCATTCTTATCTCTTTCCTAGAACACTGATACTACTTAGTTCTTTTGTGCGCCACAAACTGCTCAAATGTCCCCAAAGGTTGGTAGTATAACAGATACCAAATCTTGGATGTGGATCCCAGTATGTGACACTCACAACACTCCTTTGCTCAGGATTCTGTACTATTTTTCATGTTCTCTACCACCATGAACACTTCTCAGAGTTATAAACCCTGCATTTTGCAGCAGTATTAGGATTTCCACACATCATTCTAGATGTGACAACAAATATCCTGAATGTTGAGGTGAGATGAGGCCAATGTTAAAAAAAAAAAAAAAAAAAAAAATCACAAAACAAGGCTCTGAGCTTGAAACCACATATTCACTCAAAGTTACTCAATTTTAGGTTCACAAGTGAGTTCAACAGTTGTAAAACTGAACTAGCAAGGGTTAAACAACCAGCAGGCTAAGTAACCTAAAATCAATCTTTAAGAACATATTAAGGAAGTATTGAAATAGTAAACAGAGCCATTTCCTATAGATTGTTATCCAAGCCATTGAAGTAAACTAAATCCTTTGACATGCAAGTCTGTATTGTCAGAGGATTAGAAGTAAATAGTAATTGTATCCATGTGTTTACCTAGAAGCTTCACAGTGTGATCATAAGCTTCAGGGGATAGCTGTACAGGTAAACTGAAAAAACAACAAATAGTTTGGTAGCACTTTGTAGACTAACAAAACATGTAGATGATATCACGCGCTTTTATGTTAGCTTTATTTCTCTCTCTCTCTCACACACACACACACACACACACACACACACACAAAACCAAACCAAACCAAACCAAACCCAACTCATTTATCACTGGTGAAAAAGTAGATCTGTGAAAAGCATATGGTGGAAGCAAATATTGATTGTTATGCCTCATGAGTGAGTAAGCACTTTCCACCCACTGATGAGGTAGTTTAAGGTGCAGGAATCTGAGTAATGGGAATTCAGTCAGTCATGCATTACGAGCACATACCCACAAGTGGGGATTTAACAGCACACTAACCTTTGAATGAATTATGGTATGTAGTTTGAATCTGCAGTCTCACATGATTAAACGTTCCATAATAAGCATCAGGTACGATGAAAGCAGATGGGAACTGAACATTTTTTATTATTTCTGTGTCATTCCCCCACCTCACTCCCCAGAAGAATTCTTATCTGCAGAGAATATGTACCAGGGTGTTCTGTGCAGCTGGCACTGACATAGAGCTATGGTTTCAAAGCCACATGCAAGAGGCATACGTCGGATCATCACAGGGATGAGAAATTGTAAGGTTGATTTTGTGCAGATTTAAGCAAAAAGGACCCTATTTGCCACTGCCATGTGTGGTAATTTACAGCTGTGGAATGGAGTCCCAGAATGCCATTTTCACAGAAACACTTTTCAAAGTAAGGGACAAACACTAGGACAAGTCCACAGATCATGTCACACAGACTATGTAAATGTTGTCCTTAACAAGACAGATTCTTGACTATTCCTAGCATTAGACCTTGGACAATTGAGCTGCATATTACTCATGCATGAGCCTTGCATTTTTGTTAGCACAGGAGTGCAACGTTACATCATATTTGTAGAATGACTTACGATTCCTTTTTAAAAAACCAAGGTTTGTTAAGTGCTTTGACATTGTTGTGTGTACTGGAAAGACCTCATTACTATCCAAAATAATGCCTAAATGTTTCTCTTTAAAGGATCCAGCTGTAATCCTAAACAAATCCCTAGCTGACCTTAGTCCTGGGCAAAGAGAAATACAATTTAGGGGCCACTGGGACTATATGGCATCACAAGTTTTTGTTCAAAGATCTGAGGAGAAAAGACTACCAGTACTTGAAGTAAGGAGGCAAAACTCCTAATGACGTCAATGAAGATGGAATTTCATCATCAGAGTCATTTACAGCTTACAGGGAAAAGAAAAGAGCAAGCTAAAAGAAAAACTAGCTAATGCTAGTCTTTGGGATCTTGGAGTGTAGGAAGGTATTTTACAGTTACATTGGGGAAATAGATTTCTAGAGCTAAAATAAGTCCATTAATACATGACTACATGATGAAATTAATGATGACTCAAAAATGGCTGAGATACTGAACTCCAGGAAGAAAACTTTGGAAAGTTAGTATGAACAATTTAAAGTTATATTTTTGTGAAACTATATAAATGGTATGTAAGGAAACACTTGCAAATTTTGAACACGTAAATAATACACCCTGGAATGCATGTAAAATGGGTGTTATGAGAATTAGCTAATGCAGCGATTGACAAATAATAGCCAACTGGAATAATGGGACCGCTAATTTCTAAAAAAGAAAACAACACTGATCCTAGCAAATATGTTTCTCTCAGACCATTTTCTCTTGGTCTGCTAAAACTATGTGACAATTTCATCTACTGTGGGATTATGGCCCTGATGCAACAAGTTATTTATGCGTGAGGTTGGGGCAGCCCCAGACTTGTTGACTCACTGTGCCCCTTTAGTTCTCCAGGTCAGCTTTCTGCTGTTTTACTGTAAGAACAAACCTGGCTCATTCACTGTCAGTATGCAAAAATCATACTCACCTGTGTTACATGAACAGTCTCCCAGACACTCATGAACACCACACAGCAATCCCAGCCATTTCTCTACTCCCAGACTTGCACCCTGAGAAATATGCATCTTGTACTTCCCAGTTCACTCCTTGGGCAGCCCGAACGTACATAAAGTTCAACATACCAAAAGGTGATATTTTTTACATAACCTTGTTAACCTGAGTAGAGTTTTTCCCAAACACTTCAACCAAAATGCACAGATTTAGCAAGAATAATAAAACAAAGTTATTACCTAAAGAAAGATAAAGTGTTTAAGGCATAAGGCATAAAAGCCAGAATTGGTTACAAAAGAAACAAAATATATAACCACAATCTAATTACTAAGCTTTATCCCGCTAAGCAAGACTTGAACCAAACAACTTTTTCACTCCACCAGATGCTGCAGGCAGTTCAAAGTTTTTAATTCTCCAGCTGAATTTCCTTATGGCCTGGGATCACTCCTCCAGGTCAATGATGCTTCATTATCTTTCAGACAATCTTTCTCCATGAGTGGAACTGGGGGAAAAGAGAGGTACAGGTGACCCTCCCCAACTTACTAATGCCCGACTTACAACCCCCTGCATTTACAACCATTTTTTAAATGCAAGATAGTTCCTACAAACCCCCAATTTACGTCCGCAGCTCACATTTACGACGGCATACGATGCAGACTCCAAACGTCATCCCAAAACAGGAAATGCATAAGGTCAGTCAGACTCGCCAGTCTGCAGCTGCTTCTTGAACTATGTGCAGCTCCATCACATCGGTCTTCACTTTTTAGTTATTTTTGTGCATTATTTGAACTATTTAGTTAAGTTTTCCTCCATTTCCATGATCAATTTTGGTATTTTTAGGGTATGAGATGGGTTTCCAGGAACGGAACTGCCATTTATAACATTGTTCCTATTGGAAATAAGGGTTCGACTTACGACGGCTTGACTTACAATGGCTCTCCAGGAACCAATGAGGTCATAAGTGTGGGGGTCGCCTGTAATGAGGAAGCCATTGTCACTTACTTTATACCCTCTTCCTTTCTTTCAGGAATAGCCCCTTGCTGTGATTCAGACAATTACACTGTGGTGTACGTGAGAGTCAAAACATCCCTCAGTTGAACTGTATGTCTTGCTCACACCGTCTATGTATGCTGACGTTTGTGATGACGTGCAATGCCTTTATTTATAGTCCATTGTTATTTCCGAGGGACTAGTTTGTGGGTGTTTCCTAGAATCACCACACGTTTTAATAGCAAACATATAGCAATATCCACTAACTGAATATAAAACATTGAGTCACACATTTTAACAAGACAGTGACGTTCAGTAGATTTTGACTTTTCAAATAACACCTCAGAAAACATACTTTGAACATCATATGATGATCATTTACATGTGGTGAATATGAGGTTACAGGGTGTTATATAAGGTATAGAGCGTTACAAAGGGTAGTCCCACCAAAGTCAATCTGGAATGTTAATATACAATTGTGAATATTGCACATGAACACAGGGAATTAATGTATATATATAATTCAAATAAGTATTTTATTAACTATTAAAAAGCAAGTAATGATATTATAAGGACACGTGTCTGTCTACTAGTTTTGCCAGGAAGCCAATTATCATTTTATGCATATTTAAAAACTACAGCTTAATTTCTTACTGTGTCAAGTGAAGCAAAATGGGTCAGACCCTCAATTTGTGTAAATCAGTATTGGTCCATGAAAAACCATGCTGCTACACTGATTTACACTAGCTGAAAATCTCTATCAATATGAATAAAACTGTCAGGTTACATATTGGCTTTAGTTTGTCATATGTGCACTTATATCTCAGCTTGAGTAGAACTTGTCTGCTCAGAGAGATGGTTCTGAAAGAAGAGACTAAGGTTCCACAGCAGATGGCTGACTCATTTACTAAATGAATTTTCATTCACCTTCCTCATGTCCTGTTTTGAGTCAGCCATGTCAACCATAACTGCTTCAGTAAACCATTCCTTGCAGCTTCATAGGTCTAGCTATTCATTTAAGCATGGCTTGCAGCTCAGGTACCTGTTTCTCTGGTTAGTGTACCAGGTCCACATGTCAAGTAAATCTGACATCTAGGTGCTCGGTAGGTGGTGTGGTAGGTGGTGTGCAAACCTGCCTTCTCCCTCCCTCCTGTCTTGGGCAGTATTTTATTGTCCTTAGAGATATAGAAATAGATATATTTCAGCCCCTCTATGAGCTGGTCTACATGTAAAACACTTTAGCTGCACTGGTGCAGCTGCACCAAAGGTAGCACTTCAGTGAAGACCAAGCAATGCTGGGAAAATCTTATAGTTAATAAATACATTAGGTAATATTAATGTCAGCCATGCAAGTCAAAGGATTTCTACTGTCCCCCTAATCAAACACACATAATTAACTCTAGGGTTTTATGGCTTGAAGAGATGGCTCATCAATTCAGCTTCCAGAGGCCTGCTTACTGACACCTCTGGATCAATCAACACATGGGATGCTAAGAAAACAGCAGGGAAAGAGTTGTAACAGCCTACTCACATGCAGCGTGCCACCCTCCTTGCCCTACAGCCACAAATAAATCTCTTTTCATTTGAAAAATTCTCCCACTGTTTCCTTCAGGTATGGTTAATCAGAGCAGGCAATACCGAAATTTCTAAACAGATCAATAGATCTTGCACAATACTCTTTATTATGGTACTTTATTTCTGGATGTGCCTAATATCTAGGTCCCTTGTACTCTGTGATTCCACTCCAGACATATTTGGCATGGGATCCATCCATTGTTGTCAAATTACTCTCTGGGCTCTTGACTTTTATTTAAGAGAATAATGGGTTTCTAGCACTGACAGCTGGCAGGTGGGATTTTTAAAGGCAACTAAGGGCCTAAAATCTTTGTAAATCCCACAGGAAGGCTATTTGCATTTCTAGGCACTTGGATGCCTTTAAAAGTCTGGCAGTAAATGTGAACAAGGTCGTGTTGTCTTCCTGACTCCGGCAGACAACCTGACACTATACCTCTGAGAGGTGTGTCCTGACCTGTGTAACCCCTTTGGGGTGTGGAGACCATTGCCCCTTTAATTCTTTTCCCTGAGGGGGGGGAAGTGCTGTTGAGGGACTGGAGCAGAAAAGGGAGAGCAACAGGCAGTGTGTGTCTGGAGCTCCAGCCAGGAGGACTGCAGCAAGCCGGCCCTTGCATAGTGAAGCAGCCAAGAACCTGCTCAAAGGCCAGAACAGCTGGCTGGGGATGCCCCTGGACAGGAGCCAGCAGGAGCACTGTGCCAGGGAGGAATCATCTTAGGACAATCCAGAGCTATACCCAGTGTCACTGCTGCCCAATGTTGTATGGAGCCATGAATGCGAGGACGAGTGACTTTGCATTGGGAATAAGGAGGAAGTTTGTTGCTCTGTGTGGCTTGGCAGAAGAGGGCACCAGAGAGGTTTGTTGCGGAAAGTTTGCTGGTGCTAAAGATGACCAGGAGCACCACTGGACTTGAACTTTTCCCAGCACACCTGAACTCTGAGTGCAGACCCATTGCTCAGTGTCTGCCCTTTTGCACTGTGGTAACCAGGGCCTGTGGTGCCTTGAGTTGAATGAAACAGCCTTTATATTTGCCCTGTTTTTCTCCTTTCATCCCTCTGTAAATAAATATTTCCCTTTACTCTATTCATTGCACTTTTCCTCTGTGTGTGTTAATGGTGGTGGGGAAGGTTGGAACAGGTGTCCTTGGGGTGGAAGGGACTTTTGCTGCTGTATTCCTGCATGTGCCTTCTTTTGGCCAGAACTACCTACAGAGCAAATTTCATCTTGGCCATGGGAGTGCTTTTGTTACATCTGCCTCCTCAATGAGGTGGTAACACTGAAATCTAAAGACGACAAGCATAAGAAACCTTGTTAACTATTTCACGATTGATCATTTTAGGAAAAACATGCAGCAAACGGCCCTCTTGGTAAAACATATGTTAAAATAGAATTGTGTGTGGTAATTTACAGTTTTCTTTTGATTTATTGCAGTCATGTGTCACACAAAACAAACAAACAAAAAAAACCCACCATACCACATGGAAATTCCTGCATAACAGAAGAGGTTATTTTATATTTCACAGTCTAGTCTTGGGGTCCAATTCTGTGATCCCTACTCAAGCAACACCCCCGATTGTAGGGGAAGTTTTAGGCACCTGATGTCTAAAACAGTCACCAAACCTATGGGATTCTACTAGGACTGAGTCCAATAGCATGATGAAAAGCCTAGACTAGAGGCTTTCTTTTGAGTGGCATATTTCAAATACTATCATTTAGTTTTAGCAATGGTTTCGAAACAGGTAATATAGACTGTCTCAAAGACACTGTCTAGTGTTCAGCTTTCCTAAAAACAGCCAGGATTTGGTATATGATAAACAAGATAGACTTGAGTTCCAATAGTTAAGTAATTAATATTCTTTGAGTGCCCTCTGCTGGTTGTTATATGGCACAGTAACAGTGGTCAGCTTCAGAATAAAATAGCTGAAACCATCTGGGTTTTGCTTTGAAAAAATATAGTCACTACAAATCTGAAAAATATTTCACTGATCGACTTAGTATAAAATTTATTCTAATTGATAAAATGCTACAACTTTGAACTCACTTAATCTTCACTTTAAACTTTCTTTTAAAAATAATTATCAATGTACTTAAAGATATGATGGATGAGTCGGTCATGATTTAAAAAAAAAAAATGGTGCCTACAATTAGGCTCCCGTTATTGCTCCATCGTTTACTTTATCATTAATTGCACTGAAAGTAATGTGAATACATTTGGAAAAAGCTGATATAAAAACTATGGGAAGAGTATCAGAAGCTGGTCTTGTTTTGGCTTTAATATTAATAAAATTGTGCTAAACTGTCAATGGAATGCTTTTGCAATGTGGTAGGATTTTCCAAAAAGCATGTAAGTTAGGAGGACAAATTCCACTGACTTCCTCAATGCTGAGATGCTTTTGAAAAACTCCTTGTTTTGAAAGTGAAATCTTTAAATATTACACCCTGGTTTGTTGTGGAGAGTTTATTTTTGCATTCTTTAAAAAATAAATTATCCAGGTTTTCCTGCTCTCCTGTGGAAGTCTAGAGAAGTCCTTTTTGTCAGAAACTCATTAGGCTGAGGAACAGTGAAACTGTTTATACACAAAGTACAGTCCAAATCTACAAACTAAAGAAAAATAATTTACTTTTTTCATTCAGAAAAATCTTAGGTGCTTCTTACAACTAGAGACAGTTGAAAATTTTCCAACAGAACAGTTTTCCCTTGGAAAATGTTGATTTAGTGAAATTGAAACATTTTGTACAAAACATATTGATGTCATTGACATTTTCAACTGGAAATTAATGAAATAATCTGTTTTGATAAGATAGAAATATTCCATTTTGATAAAGTTGACATGTTTTGTTTCAATAAGGTCAAAATGTTTTATTTTGACTTTATTATTTCAATTTTATATTCAAGTTGATATTATATTATCATTTAACAAAACAATATACAAACCAAAATATTATAACATTTATGCTACAAATGTAACACAAAAGTTGAGCAATGAATATTTGTCAATATGTTTCAGTGAAGTCATTTTGAGGTTTCCGAAAAAAATGCTTTGAAATTTTTATTTCACAGTATTCTTAAGAATCTCAGCTTATTGTTCTAACTTAGGAAGAAAGCAAAACTTGAAATGCTGGAGCTTCCGGTGGAACAGAAATACCATTTTTGTGACTAGTTCTACCTACAACTTCAGTAGGCAGAACATTGTTCATTGGAAATATGATTATCAAGTTGAGAGTGTCTCCATTAAATTAGAGAGGAAAATAGAGGGGTTGGGTCTTCTACCTAAGCCATGCACTGGCAGGCCAGAGTTCAGAAAATGATATTAGCTCCTTCTGTACTGTATAGATACTTAAAACTTATGCAAAGTGAATCTGTGGTAGGACTGAGGCGTTCCAGTGTAGTATTTGGAATGTAGTTATTGTGCCTAAAATCACATTCCAACCATTCAAAAGTGTACAAACAGTTGCAATTAATCCATGTTAAACAGCATTTTCTTCATTAGTTAATTGATGAAATTAGTGGTGTGTCTCACTGACAAGCAGATTCATATAAGGTAGTTTAATATAAATCATAATGTGCACCTAGGTGCTCTTGCCAGTGACTACGTATTCATTCTGGTTTTACATTCTAAGCAGTGTGATTCTTTTGTTCAGGACATTCTGCAAGTTGATTTTAAAAGATGCTGTCCTCATTCATGCAACATGGATGGAATCATTTTTTCTAAATACATGATTCTTTTTCCACATCAGAAGAACTTGACAAATATTCATTGCTTTTTGAGTTAGTGTCTTTGTTCATAAGAACACTTTCTTGCCCTCCATTTTCTGTGGATTTGGGGTCCTTTGCTTGATAGTGTTTCTTCACCATAGTATAAAGAAAGAAACCTAAGAAGTAGGATGGTACTCTGAAGCCTGCTACTAGGCCAAGGTAGGTATACCTGTGAAGACAAATGACAAACAACAGTTCTTCTAATATAAACAAACTTCAAAAAATTGCATGTACTAACTTTATTTATAAATGGATCCTTTCAAGAACGGCACAAAAAATCAGAAACGCACATTAGTTCCAGAACTCTTTCACACAACAGCTTAGGAGACAAAATTTCACATGACTTTGTGAAGGGTGCTATCAAGTGGACATTTTCCCTCTACTCCTACTGAATTTGTAGGAGCTTCTGGGGCCAGGATTCCTGTAAGCCTGAGTCATAGGATCCCTTGTCCTGGCTACCTTGCATAAAAATAGAAATACTCCACAAATGTGTAGCCAATAAGTTGTACGAAATGTGAAAAAAATAGTTGCTTTGAATAGTCTTCAGGCAAATACTTTGTAGAGAAACACTTGTTAAGTGCAACCACAATATATTTGTCCTCAGCTGCCCAATAGCATTTCTTTTCATTTGCTCACACGTTAAACATGGCCAAAAAGCAAAGTGGGCAGTCTTTCCAATATGCATGGTAGGCAGTGTGAATTTGGATATCTTTTCTGTTCCTGCTTGTGAATCACATGGGCCATGTCTACACTACTGATAAGATCAAAGCAGCCACAGTCAATCTTCCAAAGTTTGAATTAGCTATGCCGGTAGTACTTACAAGGAGCAAGGGAAGTCAAAGGGAAAGTGTGCTCCCTTCGACTTCCCACAGTGTGGATGGCACCAAAATTCGAGTTAAGCTACTACAAATTAAACTACACAATTAATGCAGCTGAAGTTGCATCTCTTAATTTGAATGTATCCCCTAATGTACCAGGCCATAGTGACTATGGATTTCTGAGCTGATCCAAAGCATAGAACATAGATCTATTATCCAGGAAAGACTAATTCATAAGATCAATGAGAGTTTTGCCTGAATAAGTAAGGCCTTTAGGAGTACAGTCTTTAGGGTTTGGCCCCCAGATTAGTTAACATGAAGATTTCTTCACATTTGAGACCTATATGGAGGTGAAGCCAACATTCAGTGGCCATGGCCAGAAGAAGAAATAATTTAGAATCCTGATGCAGAAAGGCAACTCGCAACCACTCTGTTTTGAGCAAACTTACCGATATGTTTCAGCGTCATATAGCCTACAAGCGCCTCGCTGTGCACAGCTACTGCTTCCCCATTTCAAGCATGTCCTGTCTATTAATGCACCAGCGTAAACTGGGACTGGAATTCCAGCTGTAATCAAAGAATCAAAAATATACCATGGAGTCGTATTACAAGGCACACCTTTAGAAAAGATAATAGCATTTTCAGATAAGCTCCAAACCCTGCCCTGAACTGTAGTGCTCTGGGTAGGCAATGGGCTATAGGGAGCCACTTCCCCCCCCTTTAATTGGAAAGAATGCTTCAGAAGAGTGAGTGGGGTGACTGAATTTGGTGCTGTTTGGAGCTCCACAGTGACATGGCCAGCCAGGCTATCAGGCTGTAGTGACACATTCTTGCTTTCTCCAGTATGTATTATTAGCTCAGCAGCTCTCAAATTGTTCTATAAAACGCTGGTGGTTTGCAGCTCAATTGCAACAGCCTTTTTCACAACTTTTATAGCACATGGACCTCATGCTGACCCTCTTGCACCGGGGTAAAATTCATATCATGAAGCTGGCTCTGTTTTTTATTTACCACTGTAAAAAATGCATGGGGGAGGTGGGAAGGGAGAGGGAGAAATAAAATCAGAGTGGGTGAGTTTAACAGACTTAGAATCATAGAATCATAGGGCTGGAAGAGACCTCAGGAGGTCATTAAGTCCCAAGCAGGACCAACCCCAACTAAATCAACCCAGCCAGGGCTTTGTCAAGCCGAGACTTAAAAACCTCTAGGGATAGAGATTCCGCCACCTCCCTAGGTGACCCATTCCAGTGCTTCACCACCCTCCTAGTGAAATAGTTTTTCCTAATATCCAACCTAGGCCTCCACCACTGAAACTTGAGACCATTGCTCCTTGTTCTGCCATCCGTCACGATTGTGAACAGCCTCTCTCCATCCTCTTTGGAACTTCCACCAGCCCCCGGGCAAAGCGGAGGGGACAACTCTACACTCCAGGAAGTCAGCTCTCAGCACCGTTTGGCGCACACCACACCGTCCTCTCCAACCCTCAGAACCACCCAGAGTGCGCCGTGCCATGCTCCAGTGGCAATTTTAAGGACCACTCCTGTGACAGTTGAGGTGGTGGTATCTGGGAGCCCCTGGTCCTTTTGAATCACCCGGCCCTGGGGAAATTGCCCCTTTGCCCCATCAGTGGGCCTGGATGAAACCAAGTGCAAAAGGAGATGGTGGGCAAAATGATCAACACTGCCTTGTGCCCAGATTTTAAAGGTATTTAGGCATTACCCCACACATCATTGCAAGGTATAACCCAGGCACCAAAGTCACATTTTCAAGAGTAGCCTAGGCATTTAGAGGCTAAATTCATTATGTAGATGCGGTGATACTAAGCATGGCAATGCCTAACTTTTAGGCCCCTAGAAAGCCACAGGAACAAAATTGCAATTTGCAAAGCCTAAGCTGAATACCTAGCCAACTGCATGGGGAGGAGACAGGCATCCTATGATGCAATTCCAATAAGCCAGTGTAACCCACACACCTATTGGGTGTGGTTCACAGTCCCTTGTAGTGGCACTTAGAACATAAGAGCATAAAAACAGCCATACTGGGTCAGACCAAAGGTCCATCTAGCCCAGTATCCTGTCTGCCAACAGTGGCCAACACAGGATGCTCTAGAGGGAGGGATCACAACAGGTAATCATCATGTAATCCCTCTCCTGTCATCCATTTCCAGACCAACAGAGGCTAGGGACACCATTCCTACCCATCCTGGCTAATCACTGTTGATGGACCTAACCTCCATGAATCTATACAGCTCTTTTTTGAACCCTGTTAAAGTCCTGGTCTTCACAACATCCTTAGACCACTTTCAGAGAGAGATAAGAATGAGTGAGCTCTACTGCCTAATCAGAGAGTCAGCTGGCTTTATAGCTCAAGCTGCAAAGAATCATGCACTGAGGTCCCAGGTTCAAATCTGCCTGTCAGCAGTTACAGCAGCACACTAGATGGGGAGCTGCCTGAGCTTAGCCAATGGAAGATGCCACCAAGACAGGTGTGTGCTAAGCCACGCCCCTCTCACAGAGAGACTGAGGGAGACTCTCAGCAGAATATACCATAGGTCAGAGTTTAATGTTCTAATCCTTTCTGCCCCTTCAAGAGAAGGAGGGTTTGTGTCTGGGTCTTCCACCTCGTAGGTGAAAGCTCTAAATTGCTGGGCTAACAGGTATAAGGTAGGCACCATTTTCTCCTCTAGTCGCCAGTTTTTAAATGGGAACTTATTCCGTAGGTAGCCTCTTGTTACACCAACTGGACTGGGCCCCACACACAATACCGGTTTGTGAATTACTCAGGGGCATACATGGGAGACAAATATCCAGAGGCCTAGGGTGAGGTAGCAGCACACATGCGCTGATGGGCACTGAAAGAACTTTTGACCTGAAACCTTAGAGGCCAAGTGAGTATGTGCCTATAGAGGAGCCTAAAACTGAAATTGAAATACCTGAGTCTGGAATGTAGGTATCCTTGTGAACGCAGGCCTTAGGAGACTAAGTCCCATTGACTTTCAATGAGACTTAAGCTACAAAGTCATTTAGGAGTTGTAATGCCAAGCAGAACAAAGACTAAATATATTTGAAAATGTGGGCCTAAGTAATTTAGCGAAGTCCTATTTTGCAGAATGATGTAGGCACTTAGGAATCTAAACCTCATTTCAAGTCAGTCCCTGACATACTTTTGAAAATGGGCTTCAGGTATTTTTTTTAAAATGTTTACTGAATGTAATTATTTTTTTCAAAATAGAACAAAACATTGGCTTCATTGAGAACAGCTGAAAATGCATGTTCGCTTTCCAAAGTCCCAGGTGGCATATGCCAAATCTGCCTCAGGGATGGTGTATCTTTCTGAATGGGATGAGAGCTGGTCTATGCTGTGCAAATGAGTGGGGGAATGATATATGGCTCAACCTTTGTATTCACTGTAGTTCACCTTATGAAAAGAGTCAGGGTTCCAACCCTGTTCCGAACCATGCATGTTTCTGCATTAAAATATTGCATTTCTATATAGGAAAGCACTAATCTAAGAAGGAGTGTATTCTCTGTGTATGTATTCCTCCAAGAGCAACAATAGGCAACCTAGGACAATGAGTGGGCCGCATGAGTGGCCCTCCATCTCAGTGGGCTGCAAGATTGTCATAATCAAGATAGTCTCCTGGGATAGGAAAGTTTTGCTAACTTTGCTTGCATATCTAGAATTTGCAGGGTGTGGCAACAGAACCAGAGGAGAGCTTTGATTAGATGCAGAGGGACCGCATGGCTCTCTTAGTCACAAGAAAACAAACAAACAAAGGATTGCCTATAACTATATCCACCTCAGCCCATCCCTCCTCAACTGCTTCAATGGGGGAAGGGGAGGGGGGGACAAAAGATAATTGTCATTGCTCATCTGGAACATTCTGGGCTGTGATGGACCAATGAGGGGATTAAGTTCCAAAATGGAGGACTTTTCACACAAAAATTTACCAGCAATCCCTCCTGTTTATATTGAGGTAGCTCCAATTTTGAGTCCCTTTTCTGATCTCAACTGTGGCAGTGCGCCACAGGCAACCAGGTCCCAAACCTTTTAGGGCTCTTTATAGGTTAAAACCGACACCTTGAATGACAGAAGCTTATTAGAAGCCAGCGCAGACAGTGGAGCACTGGCCTGATATTCAATTCCACATCAAGTGCAATTTCACTTAAGAAGGAGGCAGCAGCCTTCTGCTGTAGGGTCAGTTTCTGAATGTTTCCAAGGTAAAGCTCATGCGCAGCATATTACAGCAATCTTATCTTGGGTAATTGTGGTAAGGTCCAAATCAGAGAGGAAACACTGTTTGGCCAGGTGCAGTTGGAAAAATGCACTTTTGGATGCATCTTGGACATCCAAGAGCAACCCAGAATCTAACTCAGTCACTGTCTTTTTGTTCTGTGTTTGCACCATGCTTAGCACAGTGGGGTCCTGCTCAAAGACTGGGGCTCCTAAGCATAACAATGTCATTACTTATACAACAAGTACTGTGAATAACAATAGCACTGCCATACTGTCCATCTGTTTTACAAACTGAGAATGAACTTGGTGCCATCAAAAGCCACACAGATACTCAAAGGTATTTTAAAAACTCAAATACTATAGTCAGAATAATTTATCTTACCTAGGGTTCTCATCACGAGTGTATGCAGACCAAGTGCAAGAGATTTCAGCTCTGGTTGAACACACCTAAAACAGACAGATGCAAGTCATTGCCATGATCCCTAGAAATACTCATAATTTACCTTTGGCATTATTATTCTGAATGACAGAATGCAAAACTTCAAAAGGAAGCTGTCTCAGATTTGTCAAAAAGACATTAAATGCTATGCAAAATGTGAACTGATCAAGTGCTCTCCATCAAATATGCCCTGAGAAGTCAATACACTTCACATAATTAGTGAGGTGAATGTATATGAAGTATCAGCACCTTCTACACAGCATTTGAAGAAAGGGGTGTCCTTAAATATTCATTCTTTTCATTACAGGCTTTAGAAATGGATGGGGGAACTAGGATATTTGCCATGTGCAAAGCTTCTAGAAATGGTACAATTGGAGCAGTATTGTAATGACATTCCTACAGCTGTGTTTTCAGGAGCCTCATTCTTAAAAAAGAGGAAAAGAAACATCTCTCAAATTGGCGTATAACTAATTTCCAAGAGATTAAACTACACTGACGTAGATTTTGTGTAAGTTGTCCTGTCTGTGCTGGATCTCTTTACAGTTATTGTCATGAAAAAACACCTTTTAAAATAAGTTACATCTGCAAGAAGGTGAGTTTAATGCCTTTTTCTGCACATTCATATATAACAAAGTAATTATTAGAACTCTTGTTAGAATTCCAACTGAATTTGCTTCCAAATTGCCTTTGGGATTTCACGGTGATCAAACCTTCGCATTACCAAGCATTTATAACTACCTATTTCAGATCAAGAAACTCTCAACAAAATGTGTTTTCAATGGACTTTTTTTTGTTCTTCAGCATATTCATACACAGTTCATATCCATTTGTGTTTTCAGCTTCTAATCACAGTAATACAAAAGTCAAATGCAAAAGCTGTCATGGGTCATCTTAAGAGCAATAGGGTGAAATTGAAAGCATAAAAGCAATAGTTATATTTGTTGGTAGTTCCCACAAACTGCTTTCATGCTTCATAATAAAAAATGGATTCAGAGAAGACAGCAGTGAAAGTGTCAGATTTCAATGAAGTTATTGTAATTTGGAGAAATTAAGAATCCTAGGTCTCCATGCTGAGAAAAGCCCTTAGTGGTATTAAAATAATGATTTTGGTTACACTTACCTAAATGTAAGCACATATAAGGGGATGCCTCCTAAAGCATAGAAAAAGGCACTTATGACTTGTATTACTGAATAATAAATAAATTTTCTTGAACAGTGATCGCTTTTTGGACATAGTCCCAAAGTTACAGAGCTATTTCCTGATTGTGATCCTGTAATTTCAATGCAGCTGCAGTTATGATATACCTGAAAGACAGAATGAAAATATAGGCAAAACCTCACAAAAAGAAACATGGCCCAGAAAAACCACACTAGGACCTTCTAACTAGCTCTTGTTTGCATTTCTCAGAGGTTTCTGTGTTCAGTAGTTTCTTTCCTATGTGTCATGTACTTCTTGTACATGGTAGGTTACAAAGCACAAGCAGGTTAAGTTTCTGGATCAATTATAAACTTACTACACAGCTTATTTCTCAGAGAGATGCATGCCAGATATCTTGACTACAGAATCCTTTAGTGCTCTACGAGGTCCAGCTAAGATTAGCTTAAATATTGATACACAGCACTGCCACCGCGTAATGCCTGAATCATAAAATGCAGTTTAGTATTCACAGAAAGGCATGGTTGTGTTCCCTTACCAGGACTTGAACTCAGTTCACAGCAGTGAAAGTGTGTTGAATCCTAGCCACTAGGTGAGCAGGGAGAATTTAAGAGATGTCATTAAGTCCAGTCCCCTGCACTCATGGCAAGATCAAGCACCATCTTAACCATCCGTGATGGGTGTTTGGCTAATCTGCTCTTAAATATCTCCAATGATGGAGATTCCAAAACCTCCATAGACAATTTATTCCAGTGCTTAACCACCCTGACACTTAGGAAATTTTTTCTAATGTCCAACCTAAAACTCCCTTACTTCAATTTAAGTCCTTTGCTTCTTGTACTGTCATCAGAAATTAAGGAGAAAAATGTTCTTTCCTCCTCCTTGTAACAACCTTTTATGTACTTCAAAAGTGCTATCATGTGATCTCTCAGTCTTCTGTTTTCCAAACTAAACAAACCCAGTTCTTTCATTCTTCCTGCATTCTAGACCTTTAATAATGGTTTTTTTTGTTCTTCTCTGGACCTTCTCCAATTTGTCCACATCTTTCCTGAAATGTGGCGCCCAGAACTGGACACAGCACTCCAGTTGAGGTCTAATTGGTGCAGAGTAGAGCAGAAGAATTGCTTCTTGTCTCTTGCTTTTGTCCCCACAAAAATAAATCCATAATTAATTCAGTGGCCACCAATCCATTGATCACAATCAACTGGTCAGTCTTGGAGCCTCTGCCAGTGGATTGTGATGTCTGGGCTGCTAAAAGTTTAGCCATGCATCAGGGCTCAAGGATCTCTCTGTGGCCCTTTGTTGAAGGGGGGGGGGCCGGGGCAGGAAAAGGTGGCTCCGTGGGCTGCCTCCACCTCCAGTGCTGTCCCCACAGTTCCCATTGGCCAGGAACCTTAGCGTAGCCAACATCGGATTTACAAAAGGCAAACAAATGGAGGTCTGTAACTCCAACAATGTGCATGTTATGTGTTCTCCTCAATGCCCAATGTGAGTTTGTTACAATACACAGCCTGACTCTTGGGCTCAAGCTGCAGAGCCTCCAGCATCTAATTTGAAGGTCAGAGGTTCTCACAGGTCCCCACAAATGGATTATCATTGCTCTTGCTCTGTTATCCATTTGATCTTTTCTAAATATACATCACTGATATACCAATATTCTTAAGCAAAAAAACAAAAACAACACACCAAAAAACCAACCAACCAACCCACCCACCCACCCCCTGGGCAACAAGGCTCTTACGGTGTTCTTGCCATATCCTGTCGAAGCCTTGCATCCGGCAAGACATGCTGAGATGTATGAGATTCCATTGTCTCCACAGACAGGGTCCCATTGGTTTGTGGCACATTTACAGACAGCATTGCAGGAAGCAAATGGGGTATTTTCATGATGTGCCACTGGTTTGCTTACAAGGTAAATTTACAAAGGCATAACATTATTTTAATTCAAAAGCTATCTTTCATTTAAACATTAAAGACTAATTTAGAAACTTTTTCCTTTCCCTTCTATTGGATGTCCTTATTATAGAGCTAAGCTAATATTTCAGATAGACAAACTTAAATTATTCCTGTTCTTGTAACATGGATCTTGTTGCGTTAGCTTCCATCCCAGGTACATTTGAAATAAACATAACTACTGGATTAGGGAAAATTCTGACAAAAAGAAATTTCGGGTTTTTATAGCTGAGAAAAATCAGACCCTTTGTTCTTACTAACAGTAAAATTCTTGACTTTGTGTTCGGTTCCACCATTCTAGCTACCAAACCTAATGAATTTTGTATATGAATCATGCTGACAGTTACTCAAATAAGACCCATATCCCAAACTGATGTAATTATCAAGTCCAAAAACTAGCAGTATGTAACTTACACACACTCACTGTCTTTGAATCTCTCTCTCTCTCTCTCTCTAATGTAAAAAGAGGGATGCATTCTCATCTGGTGTAAATCAATGTCATTCCATTAGAATTTATAAATCTAAATTCATTAGAATCTGGCATTTTCTAAGTATATCAGCCTTCAGGGAAGATACACTCATTACTAAAATGGTGTCTTTGTAGTTAGTCATAACCACACATTTGTAATGCTTCTCTGCTACCGTCTCAAGAAAGGGAATGTGCTATATATTATAGAAAATGTATACCTACCTATCATAGGATACTGTCAGTCCTGCCACTACATGGTTCTCACAGCCCACAAAAAATTGAGAGAGGCTTATGAGAAAAGCCATAAATGACATCACAAATCCAAATTTTGTAGCTTCAACGATGCCCATTTTGTACTTCTTCATTATGAGCCCCCCTAAAAATATCCCAATGCCTACAGCAGGCAAAGCAGTTAATCCTGCAATGGGAGAGAGAGGAGGAATACTGAAGTGGTATAGTCTCATTCAGTCACTCATAACTGATTTGACAAGTGTGGTGGTTGAAATTGCTGAACATTTGAATAACATATTGCCTGAAAAATATCATCCATTTATTTCAGGAGGCTCAAAATACCATGACATTTTAAGAGCTCAAGGACCTCCTCTAATATTTTTGTCAATGTACCTGTAAAAATTACATCTAGAGCGGTGTAATTCAGGACCAAACTGTGTCCCAATTTGGGCAGCATCATGAGAGGAAAAGGGGGCATAAAGATCCACATTATGCCCTTGTGTTGATTACCTGTACCCAGGCTCATAGATGGGGTGTGGGGGTGGAGGCAAAGGGGAGAGTTGCCCTGGTGCACCAGGGATTTAAAGGGGTCCAGGGCTCTCAGCCACCACCACTGCTACTGCGGCAGCTGTGGATGCTCCGTGCAGCTCCAAGGGCTGGGAGCTGTGCGGGGTGGTCTAGGCAGCATTAAGGCCACAGTGGCTGGCCAACAGCCAGCCACTGTGGACCCCGGAGCAAGGTGTGTGTGTGGGGGGGGGGACAGCTGGCTGGCCTGTCCCTTCTGGCAAGCATGGAGCTATCCCTCCTCCCCTATACACCTTGCCCCTGGGGCCACAGTGGCTGGCTGTTGGCCCCACTGGTTGCAGCATGGGAGAGGAAGTAGGATCCAGAGAACCACTAGATTTTTCTCCCCCCTTGGACGAACATTGGCTTTGCCCATCCAAAGTATCAGCCAGAACAACTGCGCCGGCACATTAGGTGACATGCAGTGCACACCTTGTAGGGGCCCGATGTGGGGCACCAGGAGGCAGTGGGGACACTAGGAGGCAGACAGTGGCAGGCATCTACAGACCCATGCCAGTTTGCAGCATGAACAGGGATGAGTTTCAATAGTCCTTCAACCCCTGTTGCACAATGTACTGAATCCTTTACGTCCTGGCTCTTGCAAAGCCTAGGTCCCTGTTGCCTTTTGCACCGATAGTAATATGCTCCAATGCCTGTAGCAGAACAGCTGTCTGTTGCAGACTTTGCAGATATATGCCATTACCCAAGGTACTACTGTCTGGAGGACTGCTGAACAACCTTCTTCCCTCAGTTTTGCAACCCAGAGTTGCTTTCACACTGCTTCACCATGGGTATGTCTAGACTGCATCTCTCTGTCGGCAGAGGGATGCAGATTAGAGATTGACACAGAATGAGGCAGGATTTAAATATCTCACACTAATTTCCAGCATAACGCTGTCGCCATGCTTTTAGCTGACCAGCACTTTGTCAGAAAAAAGTGGCAGTTCAGAGGATCTGTCAAGAAAGAAAGCCTTTTCGACAGATCCTGCAAAACTCCTCGCAGGAGGACATAAGAGATCCGTCAAAAAGGCTTTCCCTCGACAGATCCTCTCTAGACTGCCGCTTTGACTGCCGGCTAAAGTGCTGAGTTGGCAAAACACGGCAACGGCCATTTTTATGCAAATTAGACGCGGGATATTTAAATCCCTGCCTCATTTGCAATGTCAGCCTGCCTAATCTGCATCCCTCTGCCGACAGAGGGATGCAGTCTAGACATACCCTTTGAAAGCAACCACTCTCCCGGTCTGCTCATGCATAGCCTCCAGCCATGTAAATCAGCTCTGGCCAGTTACTCTTCAATTACATTGCAGAGCAGCACCAGCAAATTCCCAGTCCCCAGTTTTCCCCAGAAACATGCATCTTGTACTACCAAGCACCTCTGTTCCTAGAAAGCTAGGTCCTTGTGTGGCTGCTCAGGAGAGATTCAAATACTGCTCAGTTGATTACCAGAGTGCCCACTGTGAAGTTTTTGTTTCTACTAGTGGTGCACATTCCCACATGCCTCAGTGCACATAGAAAAAATTATTCTGCACATGGATGGACAAAATCCACAGAGAGATGTAAAAGAGTAGAAGGAACATTGCCCAGCACCCTTCTGGGGTGGTTCTCAGATATACACATAAGTGTAGACATAGCCTGTAATACTCTGAGACTGTCTCTCACAAACTGCCACTTGGTGTGTCTGCTCCAAAGTTGCTGATGTTAAAGTCATAATAGAGTCCTGAGCAAGTCCATATACTCAAAACTTCATGCAAATTTATTCTGGAACCCATCTTTTAAAATTTTGGCTTATGAAAAGGAAACAGACACACAACAGTCATGCTGTCCACCAGAAAATTAGGCTCTGTGGTGGCTTTATATAATTCCATCACAGAAAGAGGACTCTTTTTTTTTGCATCCCTTAAAGAAACAATAGCCAATCCTCTCACAGCATGCTCAATAAAAGGCACATCAAAACACTTCTCAAAGCATTATAACACTCACCTGTTACAAAGTTAGACCTAGATATTGACTGACCATACTGCTGCTCCATGTATTTTGGTTTGTAAGTCAAGAAACCAACAAAGCCACAGAATTGTAATAGTGAACAACACAAAAATGTGATGTAAATTCTATTACTCAACAATTTTTTCAGAGCGAGAACAAAATCTGAAAGAAATGATATACAGTTTCATTTTTTAAAAATACTTGGAATAATTATTGGTAAACAATATATGAGATTCGAGCCAAATCCTGCCCTCAGACACTAATGTGCTTACTCTACAGGTTTCAGTGGGATTTGCAGATGAGTATCTCTGGGCAGAATTGTGTCCTCAATTAGAAGGGTCAGTCTGCTCACACAAGTTTCACTGCAGGACCAGACCTAAGTGATTTCTCCATGGGTCCTCTGTACCTTGACCATGTCTTGCATTGGGAACTGCAGCCAATTATTTTAGTTTATCAATCATTTACTGTGTGATATTATCATTAAATAACATGTTAAGTCATATGTGATATGTTAAAGAGAGTTAAGTTGTAGGATTATAGAAGTATACAATAGATCATAGTTAGATGGGATAATTATGTAATAGGTATCTAAGTAAGGCAGGCTGAAATGCAAGGCCTACAGCAGCTGTGGCCAATCTGCGGCTCACGAGCCTCATGCGGCTCTTCCCATCCTAGAGTGCAGCTCACAAAGTCCCCCCACGGCTCGTAAAGCCGCCCCCATATCCCTGAAAATGGCCTTCTCCTCCAGGCTCCCTGTGCTCACCAGCCATTAAAGATGGAGTATTAAAGATGTTGTTGGCCGGCGGGAGCCTGATGTGGCCAAAAAGCCTCTAAACATTTTTTTTCCTAATGTGGCAGTCTTTTTTTTTTTTTTGCTTGAACAAACGTGACCGGGGGCTCCTTTTAAAGGGGCAGCCCTCTTTTTTTTTCTTTTCTCTCAGCAACTTTGCCCAGCTCTTCGCGCTGGATCCACTGATGTCTTGGTTCTTTGCTCTGAATGGGTTGGCCATAAGATTTTAGCTTAGCCATACTGGGCCATAGGCTTAATAAATTCTGGACATAAATACGTAACCCTATACAACAAGACTGTGAAAAAAGATGTAGTCTGCCTTTCTGGGAAAAGAACCTTCTGACTTTTTTATGCATACCCATCCCTAATTTTAACACAGATTTTAACTAATTAGGGTCACTCATTTTTCCTCAGTTCCAGTTTGTTTCTATCGCAAACTTTTAAATGGAGGTCCTGACTCAACATGGGACTACCTTCATAGCCGCTGGGCACCCAATGACTTCAAAGAAGTGTGTGTCAGACGGAGGGGGAGTGTGGGCAGAAGTGGGGGGTTGCTGTGTTACACCATGCTGATAGGTTTCCAGTTTGGTAAAACATATGAAACACTTGCCTTTTGAAACTACTGACCACTTCATTGGCTGATGGCTTTCAGATTTGTATTGCTTGCTCTGGTCTCCTTTAATTTTGGAGAGACCAGATGAAGTTTTGCCATTATTTTTTTCCTCCTGCTTATTCAGACTCTTGGGCAGGAAACAGAATGGTATGCCAGCAATGAGATTAATCATTCCAGCTATAAGAAAACCAAGCCACCACGCACCTACCCACCGGGAGTCTTTTGGCGTTATGGTTATGCTACCTAGAATAAAATGAGACAAAGAGTGAATTCTATTAACAAAAAGACTCTTCCCCACCTATTCCTGTAATTGCTGGGAACTCTGCATTGTACTCTAGAAGGAAACTCAGTATTTTCAATGTTTAATGAGATCTATTGAAAGATGCCATAAAGTAAGCAGGGCCTCAGCAAGCACCTACATATATTGGGTGTTGTTGTTTGTCCTTGTCTTCATGCATTTGCTGACTTGTATAATTCAAGGCTAGGTGCCTCAGAATTTATAGTACTTTTGAACACATGGGAATCTGAAATAGGTGTCAGGTAGAGTCTCCCACACACCCTGGATCTGCTAGGATGCAGTACTTTCTACTAACCTATTTTTCTTGTAGGACCTCCCAGCAAAACATTAAATCATGTTCCTAACTATAAGGACATGATGGGTCCTATTAGGGGGCTCCAGTCAGATTCATTGCATATGTAAGTCTGTACTATGGAGAATGTGGAAACTGTAATAATTTTTAAGAATATCGTATGTCCATCTATTTGTTGGATAGCTTGTCTATTGTTTGCTATGTGGCTACAAAAGAATTAAATCATGTGGGAACTGGCTACGCTTGCTGAGGAGTAGACACTGGCTTCAAATAAGCCCTCCCGCTGGTACACAAATACAATAAAGGTGCCAATTCCTATTAAGTTTTACCTCTACCTTACTGTGAGCACTGCCTGCATGGTGCTTCCAAGTGTGTGCTTGTTTTGACAGGGTGGGGGAATCAAGGCAGGAAATCCAAACAGAAAGCTATGTCACTGAAAAAGGCAGCCACTGTTGATTTTTATAAAACTTTAATATAATTGGCTCTCCATTTTTCCTTACCTAGATCCACAAATCCAATATCCACATATAAACTGGCACACAGCGATCCCAACAGGTAGCCAAACATTGGCCCGATCATTGATATTGTGTGTAAACATGCTGAAAATATAATGAAGTAGACACTGAAAAATTTAGTCATATAAGTAAATATATATAAAGGTATAAAGTAGCTCAATTGGGAGAGTGTTAGACTGAAGGTCCCTGGTTCAGTCCCATATCTGTAAGTGCAGCATGGCTCTCCTGAGCTCCTCATTCATCTTTTAATAGCAGCGTTGCGAGCAAGACACAGGAAGTGATTCTTCCGCTCTACTCTGCATGGATTAGGTCTCAGTTGGAGTATTTTGTCCAGTTCTGTGCACCACATTTCAAAAAAGATGTGGAGAAACTGGAGAAGGTCCAGAGAAGAGCAACAAGAATGATTCAAGGTCTAGAGAACATGAGCTATGAGGGAAGACAAAGAATTGGGCTTGTTTAGTTTGGAAAGGAGAAGACATGATAGTGGTTTTCAAGTATTTAAAAGGGTATTACAAGGAGGAGGGAGAAAAATTGTTCTCCTTGGCCTCTGATGATAGAACAAGAAGCAATGGGCTTAAACTGCAGCAAGGGAGGTGTAGGTTGCACATTAGGAAAAACTGCCTAACTGTCAGGGTGGTTAAACACTGGAATAAATTGCCTAGGGAGGTTGTGGAATTTCCATCACTGGAGCTATATAAGAGCAGGTTGGATAGACATCTATCAGGGATGACCTAGATGGTGCTTGGTCCTGCTGTGAGGGCGGGGGACTGGACTTGACCTCTCAAGGTCCCTTCCAGTTCTAATATTCTATAATTCTATAGCCCTACATATTTTCCACCTATTCTTTTTATTCCTGGCCTAGAACCAGTGTATTCCAGGAAGTGCAAAGACTAGCATCCTAACATACTAGATAGGGGAGTGGTATGTCTCCTATTTGGTGAAAAAGATCATGTTAGGCAGTATTAATTTATGATTTATTGATTAATTTAAATTTCTTTAGTGGCCATCCAAGATGACAAGAGACAAATTAACTCTACTCACATAACACTCAAATTTAAATCTCAGTTCAAGTAGAATAAACTAGGCTTGGTGGGTTAAGACAAAAACATTACATGGAAATTTATATGACTTCACAATTTTCTTTTGAAGGCAGGAATCAACTAAAAAAGAAGGCTATAATTTTCAACAAAATCCAACGGACAT
This sequence comes from Rafetus swinhoei, assembly GCA_019425775.1. Taxonomy (NCBI): domain Eukaryota; kingdom Metazoa; phylum Chordata; order Testudines; family Trionychidae; genus Rafetus; species Rafetus swinhoei. The sequence goes on from CM033437.1 coordinate 233,520,690, forward strand.
ACTTAGGCATCTAACACATATAGGTTCCTTTGAAAATCACTGTCAAAATGGAGAGTAGAGTGGTGAGGATAACTAATTCTTTGTTTAGGTGGTAAAACAAAACAAAACTAAAAAAACCCTAAAAGCCCACAAAACTAAAAACAAAAACTAAAAAAACCCCTATAAAAATAAATAAATGATAAAAAATAAATCCACTGAAAAAGTCACCAAAATTTCATTTCAGGATTTTAGGTCAAATGAAATGTGGTGTTCAACCTGGAAGAAAAATGTTCATTATTGAGGGATTTTTTTAAAGCTTTATAAACATTTATTAATAAAAGTGCAGAAAATTTTGAAATGAAAAGTAATTTGGAATTAAAAAGCTGACATATTTCATGTAGAAAAAGTCACCACAAAATATTTTTATTTTTTCTGATTTTTTTTTATTCTCTGATTTGTCATTTGTATTTCTAAGGTTTCTTAGGAAGGAGGCTGTTTGTGTTTTGATTGACTAAAACCATTTGGCAAATTCAACACTAATACACAAAATTTTCTGTTGATGTAAATTTGCATTTATCAGACAAAAAAAAAAAGTTTTATCCAAAATATTTTGTCTGGTTTAATGGACAGAATTTTATTTAAAAAATATTGAACTCTTTAGAAGAAGATATAGATGACCTACTTGTAAAGCTACAGCAAATTTATCAGTTTCTTAGCCACCAGCCTTTCCAGTTTTTTAAGATTACCTATATATAAAGGAGCATCTTCTTCTTTAGCAAAATCATCAAGGTAAGAAATTCCTAGGGGTGATATTGGTGATTCCCCAATTCCACGTAACATGTTGCCCAGTAAGACATATATCCACATATGTGATGATGCTTCCTTTACACAATCTGTAAATAACAGTAATTGTCATCTTTATAGTAGAACAATAAACCAGGAATCTGGCTAGAACTCTTTAACACACCCTCATCTTGCTCAACTTTTTTTTCATACAAAAAACTAAGATTCTGTCTAGGTTTCCAAACTCATTCAATCCAATAATCACCCCCCCTCTCTTTAGCAACATTTCTTGCTCGTCTACCAAAGATAGTAATGTTAGGACAATGGTCTGTATTGTTAGAGAAAACTATCTAGGAAAAATAAACAACAGGTTGAAATTGTGAGACGCATACTCTCTGGGCATTTCATTTACATGATCAGCTATTCAGGCTATCAGCTGACTCACGAGTCCCACAGTGGCATTTTTCTCCTCCGGTGCAGCATATACCTTCAGATGCTCTATAGGTATATTCTAAACAGCTAGTGAGGTGTGTGAAGATCACAGAAATGCCTGTAAATTTCCAGGTAACTAACACAGCTTAGGCCCTTACATTTTCTTTAAATACTTTTTCTCATATTATTTTTGAGAATTGGTTCCCAATGTCACTGTGGGGTACTTGTATCTGGGATGGGAAAAATGGGCCCCAATAGTCCAAATACTTCTGGATTGGTAAATTCGCTTGTTCTGAGTGAAATTTTCAGGGCCTCTGAATCATTGAAATGTCCTTAATACTCTCCATATAAGCTAAATGGAGGTTAGGATTTTGCTGTTCTGTATACAGGGATGAATTGCACTTTTGGGTGAAGGTTTATAATAGCACAAAATTGTCTTATTTAGATGTATTTACAGTTACAATTCCTTACCTGAATTTGGATGTCCCAGTAAGGTTTCACTGACACCAGTTATATTTTGATCCATGGAACAGGGAGAGATACTGGAAGTTGAGTTGACTGACAACACTGCATGTGATGCTGTTTCATGCTTATAACTGAACATATACAACACTATATTTAGTGGCAATGTTTCTGGACAGTTGGAGAAACACAGGGGTATATTTATCTCAGTACAGAGGGAATTTTGTGACTGCTGTTTCGGGGAATAGAAAATATGTGCACCACATTCAAATTACTTTCCCTCAAAGTATTAACAGTAAAACGGAGGGTCATTTCAGTTAAAAAAAGGGGAGGAGGGTAGTTTAAAACAGTGAGCAAGAAAATATCAAAAGCAACAATATGGTAGGTATAACATTTTAAATGGCTAACTTAAAGGAAACCTAAGAAATGTGGACATTTAACGCACATATGTCTCCATTGAATTCCTCTTTCGAGAAAGGAATGCAAATGCAGCCGAGCGAAATTGCAAATGAAGCGCAAATTTACAAATCTCACGCTTCATTTGCATAATGGCATCCGGACGCTTGTTTGAAATACCCTATTTTGAAAGAAAGAAAGAAAGAAAGAACGCAGTCTAGACGGGGTTAATTTGAAAAAAAAAAACCCTTCTTTCGAAATAACCCTTAAACCTCATTTTTTTAAGGAATACAGGATCTTTCGAAAAAGGCTTTTCTTTTCAAAAGAACTGCATCTAGACCACGTTTCACTTTCAAAATAGTGTTTTTCAAAAGAACGCCGTGACACAATTATGCAAATGAAGCGTGGGAAATTCAAATCCTGCTTCATTTGCAATTTCGATATGTCTAATTTACATCCCTCTTTCGAAAGAGGGATGTAGTTTAGACGTACCCTCAGGCTCCTTTGAAAATCCCACTCTTAGGTCTATATGGAGATAAGCTGCAATGTAAATCTATAGTCCTTTAGGCTACCATACACTAACTGGCAACGGACCTTGATAAAGTGCACTAAAAATTCCATTGTGCAATCAGCACTGTGTCAAAGTGTATGATAAATCTTTGAGGGTATGTCTGCACTTGCCCCCAATGAGGAGTAACAGTTAATTCGAGGGAAGGGTTTTAAATCGGACTACTGCATCTACACGCAGCAAGTTAAATCGGGCGACCGGCATTTTAAAATGGCGACCAGCCGCGAATATGCTAATCAAGCATGGGATATTTAAATCCCACGCTTCATTAGCAACTTCGGTATGCTTCATTTTCCTCCCTAGTCCGAACTAGGGGGCAAGTGTAGACATATCCTTAGTGTGCAATAGCAGGGTCTACCTAGTGAGTTAATGCACAGCAGGCTACAGTGCTGTAGATTTACACCCAGTTTGTCATGCGCTAACTCTCCATATGAACAAACCCTTATTTTCTGTAACTACAGTCTTACATATGCTTTGAATTAAATAGAAATGATAAGCATAGTGTTCTGCAAACCAGCAGAGAAGTTAGAAAAATATTCTGCTGAACATAATTCTTTAGGTTTTTTAAAATTATAAACCCATTGTGACAGAGAGAGCAATTTCCTGCTATATTCTGGACAGACCTTACTGAATTAAGTTAAACCTTTCTGAATTAAATTTAAGAAACTTAGCAGTTCATTGCATTAAGAATGCAAATGTTTATGCATCACTGTGGAACAGTATGTAACTTCTTTAACAGGGACACAGGACTCAAGTAAACCTGGGAGGCGGTATGAGCTTCAACAGGCCAAACAAGATGGAACTTTTAGTTGAGTGAGTTTACTAGGAGATACATGGCAGGAGGGGAATGTAAATTATCCAACCCAGGAATCATCCTTTTGAAACATCCTGTACCTTGAGGGTAGCTGCACCTGTAATGCCCTCTTATGGTCCATCAAGGACACAAACTGTAGATACCCACCTCCCTGGTCCTCACTTCTCTTGGGCTGAGACCAACATCCCTCTTCTTCCTGTCCAAGCTGTTAAGGCTGATCTGCCGATTCCTGATTTACACTGATATCCCAAGCAAGCCCAACTGTCTATAAGGTTAGCGTTTGCAATTTGCTTTCAACCCAGAGTCTCTGGCAAGTTTATTGCCAATAATTAAGGTTACCGCACAGCTCTTTCTAAACAAGCGCCTTTATTCTTAAGGTTAAGGAATTAGAGAAATCACAACAAAACAATAAAAGACTCTAAAACAGATGTCACCCGCCCACTCCAAACTAGAGATCTGGTAAGTGTCAGTGCTTCAAAATCCACAACTGGTTATAATTTCCCAAGTGTTATAATTGGTTACATTGTTACAATTTCATAACTGTTTCAGATTCAGAACCTGAACCCAAACAGGACAGATCAGCTAGTTTTTTTTATATAGCTCAGGCCCTTCAGCCCCCATCTTCAGTAATAGGAAATCAAATAATGATGCTCCCCTCAAGAAGTGGCTTCAGAATTCTGGGAGAGTTATTTTGCATAACTAGAGGTGGGGAGTTTACATTAAGAACAGGCATTTCCCCAGGAAATCCAGGTTGCACTGATTTGTCCCAAAAATCCATTCTTGTCTGGCACATTTTCAGTATAATCATTTGAATTCTCCCCTCACCTCACATCTTCCCCCTAGAAAGAGTATGCATAATGCTAGACCACAATATTTTGCACTTTATACAGTGGACTTAAGGGAACAAACTTAATTCAGTAAGATATTTTCTCCCCAGCGTATTTCAGGGAATTCCCATACTTGTCACACTTTATTTTTCCATTGAACCAGCATTCAAATGGCTGTGAGCAGTTATTGAAGAGTTAGTGCTGCTGCAGAAACTCCACCACATTGAACCATGTAGTCAAAATGCTCTTGGAGTAGAATGCATCTTTTTGGCTTTGTGGAGTAAGGTCTTGATATAGCAAAGCCCTGAAGCACGTATGTATCTTTAGTCATAGGAGTAGCCCCACTGACTTGTATTGGAGAACTCCCATGCTTCAAGTTTCATACATGCTTAAGCGCTTCATTGGAATGGCTTCAGGGTCATGTACATCATTGCAAAAATACCGAGTTACAGACATCGTACGAACATAATTATTCTGCTCAACCCTGTGTAAGGCCACTTTCTACTAGCCCTCCTCTGCTGAGCAATCTCTCACTCCTTCAGTAGTTCCAATGATTTCCCTTTGACAGCTAGCCATAGTAACGTCATGAAACGCAGCATGATGCACGCTAGGGCTGATAAAAAATTTTCTGTCCAATTGATTTTTGATGAAAAACTTTGTTTTTTTCAGGGAATATAAATCATCATAGAAAGTATTTACTTTTGGCAGAAAATGTCAAGTTTTCCTCAAAAAACCTCCAAAACAATCAAACCAATACATTTCTAGCTGAAGATAGAAACACTTTGGTTGTTCGCATTTTTCATAAGAAGTTGAAATTTTGGCTTCGGTAGGAGAGGAGAGGGAATTCCCACCAGTTCTAATATGTGCTACCATATCTGTAGAGTTGCCTGACATATATTTATTTTTATATCCATTTATATTGGCCCTAAATAATAACACAGTCTTAGGCCTTTTGACAATCCCAAACTTTAAAAACACAGAAAAAAACAACAAATGGTCTGGTAGCACTTTAGTCTATAAAGTGCTACCAGACCATTTGTTGTTTTTTTCTGTAACAGACAAACTCGGCTACCCCCTGAAGCGCTTTAAAAACACAGTGATGTTCATTTGACAAATGAAGAAACTGGTATAGAAGCCCAGTGCTATGGTACCTAAGTTAGCGTAACTGAATACTTACTATCCCATGAAGAAATGAGGCATTGCTGTTAAAATGCTTCCAGCTGACATAATAAAACATCCCAAAGCAATTATTTTTGGTCTATGAGATTTGGCTCCAAAATAACTTACAAAAGCCATCACCAACAAATTACCTAAAAAAGCAAAGAAAACATTACTAGTAGATGCTGTTCTCATTGTATTTGCCCTGAATAATTCACTGTATGTTATTGAATACCAATTACCTAGCTCAAAACTTCCATCAATTAAGCCAGCTACAGAGGAGGGAATATCAAATCTTCTTTCTATCTGAGTGATGGAACTTTTCATAATTGTTCCAGATAATGTTTTGCACAAGTAACTGAATGACAAAGCAGCAAGAAACATCTGAGGAAAGATCAAGACAGAAGGTGGGAGGTAAGAGAAGACAAACTATAATATCGAGATCAAGAGAGTTTAAATCTATTTAGCATGATCTGCACGAATTAAACCTTAATTTCATTAATCTTACTCATCAAACTCCAATAAGGAATATGGGATTTTTCCAGTACAATGTAAGGCCTTGATTCAGACAGAAGCGCCACTTGGGGTTTCAGAAATGTTTTCTTACCATTCCAGTCACATTGTTGAAGTGGGAAATAGGTAGAGACTGTGAACTACAGAAGTTACATACATGGGACATCCCAAACTAACTTCATGCTTAAGGGTGGCACTGCCAACTTCAGTATTCAGAAAGCTCGGCCTCCTTTGTTTTGCTGATCCAAGGCTCCCCAGAATAGAATTTGTGCTTCTGAGCCTAAATGCTATGGACTACAGAATATGCAGATGGCAATGAGCTCATCAGGGTACTGCTTACCCTACAGAAGCCTATCATCAGTTTTCCAGCTAGCACTAACCCTGAGACCAATTGGGTGCAGAAGAAACCTCACATCCTCTAGGTGTTACTAGAATACAAATAATTAACAAGAATAGAAGCTCTGGTCAGGGGTCATTGCTGAAATTATTGCAAACGGTAAGTGAGTCTCAGCATCAACTAGTTGTAACTTTTTCTAAGTCAATTTGTCCATCCCCAGGTTAGAAGTAGTGTTGCATTACAACACAGGGCTTAGCCACAAGCTTCACAATATCCCTCTTTTTGGAGGTCTTGTACAGGTTCTTGGGCCATCTCATCCATATTTGGATATAGTTTGAAGCATTTGGATTATATTTCTGTTGTACCTCTTTGCAAAGGAAACGTTCACATTTGACTTATGGGTTTAAAACAAGAACATTTGAGTACACATTTTACTTTGGTGCACTAATTCTTAAGTATCAGCTCAGTTGCAAATAAAACCATGCTTATGATGACAAGACAGCCTAGGAGTGCTTAAATATTATCCAGGTATTTCAACATTACAGCTTTTTACTGAATCCCAAACAAATAAACCTGGTGCCCTTTGGGTAAAAGTTAAAATAGCTTGTTTAACCTGATGGTAGATAAGTGAACAAATTAAAATGGGATTTGAACTTTATAATGCTATTTACTGCAACTGATAAGCAAAGCCAATCCTAAAAGAATATTTTTTAAAAAGAGTTGGATGCTATGTTTTGCCAAACTGGTTTTGCCTAACTTCCTCCTTATATATACTGCTAACTTCTGTAACTGCCACTGATGAAGTGTGTTTTACCTATGAAAACTTGTGCCTTAATAGTTTTTGTCTAGAAATTTTACTGAAAAAAAATCTAATGGAAGAATTTTCATATTTACCATGGCCAAAAAATTTCTTTTATTGGCACTAGTTCAGTAGTTTTTCATCTGGTACAAACTAAAGCCAAGAAGTGCAAACGAGCACGGAAGTGTGAACAAAAAAAGTTAGCTGAACTGTTTTAAACCTCATCACACAAGCAAGAAGTTAGCTCAACAGTTCTTAACCTCTCCTCCCTCCCACCCCCCAACTGACTTCAAAGTCTGACAGAAAGATAAGGGGATTCTCACTGTAACTGAAAATTTGTGCCCCACTGTAACATTAGAGGTGTTGTGTTTATTAAATTCTAATTGCTATAATACTCTGTGCCATTCTCCCCACTGGGAAAAGTGGGACAAATTCACTGACTTCTGTGGAGCTGTGCCTAGTTATGCCAGTAGTGATGTTGATCCCAGTATTTAAGAGTTTTCAGACCAGGTCAATTACTACAGGAAATATACACGGGTGAAAAAAATTGGTTCAGCTCAAAGAAGAAATATTCTAACCTTTGCCCAAAATGCACCATTATACTGCAAGCAATTCTGACCTCATGGTACTTCCAGCTCTATCAGAAGCAGTAAATACTATGTCTCTAACAAGAAAGCAAAATTCTCATTAGTTTTCTAGTCCTATTTGGCCAAGACATTTAATAATTTAAGTGCAACAGCATGGTCTAGCAGACAGCACATCAGACTAGGCCTCAGCAGATCTGGGTTCTATTTCTGGTTATGCCACTCTTCTGAGTAACCTTGGGCAAGTCACTTCACCTTCCTGTGCCTCAATTTTCCCACTGTAAATTGAGAATAAGGATAATTACTTCCTTTGTAAAATGCGTTGAGGTTTTTTTTTTTTTTTTTTAGTTTTGCCTATCAGGACAGGGACTCAATTAACCCAGTTCAATACCTGATTCTGCCATTTCTCTACTGGATGACTGAGGGCATATTACATCTCTCCCTGTGTTTCAATTTTCACCTCTGTAAAATGGGAATAAAGATGCTAACCTCCATCATGGAGCACACCGAGATTTACTGATGATAAATTCTGCAAAAGACCTAAATGTGATTTCTTTATTTAAAAATAAACTCCTAGTATTCTTTTTATTAATTGGATGACAAAATTAGAGGGGACAAGAACCATGCCTGCTTATGTACTTTGAAGAACAACACACATATCACCAATGGTTAACAAATAATAACTGTAATGATTGAAAGCAATCTACTGAACCTTCAAGCCAGTGCAACAGGAAGTTCTCTTTTTGACTGGTACTTGTTTGATTGCTCCATGTTCCAAAGGTTGGGTAGATTCCATTTCCAGATTTGAGTTATTAACATTTGAATCAGTTTCCACTGTCATGGTGTCTTATCTTGAATTGATTATCTGTTTTGTACAAGAAAACATGAGAAAATTAAAATACATTCAGGGCTTCTTCCACAGAAATATTGAATTGGAAATCTGTAATTAACTTTCATGTAAAAAGTTACATTACCATGGCTAATATTTTCACAAGTGGTCACTAATTGTTTCCAAACAGAGAAAGCTTGCACCTAATTTTTAGATGTACTGAAAATCTGCATTTGCCACTAAAGCTGATACTCTGAAGATGGTATCCATGTAGATTGATACTCCTCAGTAACACTAAAATTCTGGCACGCACTGGGCAATCAACATTAGTGACTGCTTACAAAAATGTGACTGCACATTTAAAGAACTAAATGAAGGATGCAAGCAGGGAGACTGAATGAATATCACAAAATAAAGAACGTAGCAAGTTAGGTTTTATTTATGTCCTGGGCCCCAAAAATGATCACTGTGAAAGTGGAGGAGGAGATGTAAATAGGAAAACAAAGAGATGGGGAGGATAAAAACAACAAAGAAATAAATGAGAGTTTTGTAAATAAGAACCAGAGCAGTGCTCTCACAAGAGAAAAGCAACTTGATTATACATAACAAAACGTACTGGGAACACTGAAAATTAAGTCCATATAGGGAAAAGAAAACTTAGAATAAGAGTGTTTTAAGGAGGCCTTTTGAAACTCATGGCAAAAGTGAAAGCCATCAATGACTAGAAGCAGTTTTTATGTGTCTGGCTACCTGTTACTTTAGCCAGAAAAGGACTAATCATGGCAAACACTCAACATCTGGCATGTTTTCGGAAACATTGTATCTGATACAAGAGAAAGTGACTATGGATTTCACACAAGGTCAAAGACAGATAGATTGGGTCTTGGAATTCTGAGATATCTGTGCACAATGCAGCACAAGACTTGGTACATTCTTTGCTGGAATGTAAATAACCAAGATTGCAAAAGTCCAGGAACAACATGCAAAGGCAGTGGTCCTGTTCCGGTCTTCCTTGTGTACCAAAAATAGCCAACTCCAGAGTTCACATTAATTTGGAAGGGGACTTACTCCATCTATTTCATGTCATAGAATAATAAGGAACCACATTTAAAAAATCAGTTGCTTACTAAAGGAAATATTCCTTCATAGAAGGTATAACAATGCTTCCCAGGACAGAATCACATTGTTACCACCTCCCTTCAGAGTAAGGGACTCTTGCCTGTGACACCTGGACATTAGCTCCCTAACACAACCAGCTTGTCACTCATCGTATGCTCTCCTCTGGGCTACACCAGTGCAGTCTTTGCCTTGCATGTTAACAGCAGATTAACCCCAGTCCTCCAAGGCCCTTCAAAGTGTCCTCCTGTGGTAGACAGCTCCTGATCACTGGATACCCACAGAAATCTCAAACCCTTTGTTCTCAAAGGAACAGTTTAGCAGGTTTGCTTTAGACCCCTTCCCACTGCTCCTGTAATGCTCACAGCACTTGACTTCAGTGATTAAAACAAAGGGAAATGTATTTAGAAGAAACAGAGATTCAAATAAAAACCAGCGAAAAAGATGGAAACAAATGGTGACACATAAATCACCATATATTCTCAAGCCCAAACCTAATTAACAAGTTATACTCCTTTCTAAAGAACTTTATCTCACCAAAATTCTCTCCAGCATTTTCAACCAAACCGGACTGAGATCCCCTTTTCACTAAGCAAACTCATTGTCAACTTACTTTCTAGGCAAAGGGTATCAGGGTGCTTCTTGTACCTTCATAGATACCAAAACAGACTTTTGAAATTTTCCTCAAGGTAGTCCCCTATGTTTACCACCTCCTCTCAGTCTCCTCCTTATGTCTTCTCCAGCTCTTCATTAGCTTTTGACTTAAGAATGCCAATAGACTTCTATTGTATGATGTATAATACACGCATATTGCCACTTCCTGCTCTCGGAGATAAGTGTCTTCCAAGGTCTTTCTTGGGAGGATGTCTCAAGATAGTCTACTTTTGAGTGAGCTGTTTTTAACAACAGACTTAGAGAATCATTTTTAGTGTGGATACATAAGTCCTCACATATTCTTCCTAAATGCATCTCATAATGGTTATGCCGACTAGTCTGACACAGGTTTTCATTAGAGACCTTATGTGACATTCTTTTGCTGGATCCTAGGGATCCCTCTGTCCCTATATAGTCCTCTTCCAACTGGCACCCAGAGCTTCTTGGGTCATTAGTGGTTCAGAATTGTCGTTGGGACTAAAACGCAGGAGTAGAAATTTCTATCCCCAGTGTACAGTCTGAGTAACTGGAATTTGAGCTGGGAAATTCTGTTGGGACTGGGAGGAAAGAATCTTTCTTCCAAGCCTCTTGGCTTTAGCAATCACTACAGCAACTGTGCACATGCGTGCACACCCACACACCTCATTTACAGAGGAATGGCCAGCAGATCTACGTGGTCAAGGATCTGCTAGGCAATTCATATGATCTTCCCCTCGCCCAGCTATCTCCAAAGCTCCATTCTGTGCTGATGTGCAGGAAATCCTTAAAAACAACATTCTGCAGACATGTTCTTAATCCTTCCACTACCTGTTCATAGAATCATGTGGATCACTGAACACACTGCAGCTTTGGAGGAGAGGGCAAGATTTCCCCCCTCCTTAAAACAATAGAATTGCTTATTGTTGAGTCAAGATGATTTAGGTGGATTAGGTTGCATTTGTTTTTATTGAGATGCAGTGCACACATTCCATTCTGTGTTCTCTGTAGTATTGTATGTTTCAGAGCCAGGTGAATAACAACAACTCTTATGGGACTATTGTATCCCAGAAAAATTAGTGAGAGTCATATGTATCTGCAAATCATAAACCTTATTTAAGGAAAGAAAACATTTGCTAGCATATACTACTCCAAATACAATATAGAACAAGAACCTGACCTGTAACTGGGTCCACGAAAGAATTCCTGTGTACAGTCACCGAATTCCATGAACTAGTGAATCCATTAAAACAAACAAGTTTAGAAGTGCCTTTTTTTTTTTTTTTAAAAACAGAGAAAGGAGTTTGAAGTATTAGAACTAATTGTTCCAAGACAAATCGCAAAAAATAAATAAATACATAAAACATACAGTGCCAAAATCAATTTGCCTCACCTTTCCTGGTACCCTTGAGAGTTGAGGATGAAAGCAAAAAAAAGTGTAGCGGTAAACAATTCCAACAGTGCAGCTGGAACAGATTTGTGAAAGTTGGCTGAACCTTCCATCCTTTGGAGGAAATCCAATAGCATTTGCAAGTATCTCTGCCCTGGGTCAGCCCAGAAGACTCTGTGTAAAGTTTTCGAAAATGACTATTGGTTTGATAAGTCTTCCATTCATGCTAATGAAAAAACTCCCACTCCTTTGAAAGGTTTAGGATCAAGCCTGAGGGCTTTTCTACACTTAAAATGTTGCCGTGGTGCAGGTGCACCACTGCAGCTGCTGTAGCAGCTTCAGTGAATCCACTACCTAGTCCAATGGGAGGAAGAGGAAAGGCTGCTGGGAAGATTTTTAGGAGCAATGGAGACAGTTGGCTTATTGTAGCTGGACGTGTCAGTGATGGGGTCCTCAAGAGCCCATGATGCTCTGAAGAATTTTGAGAAAGAAACACGGTAAAGAAGCCAGGGTAGCTACTTTCGGCCAAGGATAGATAACACCTCTGCTGCTGGTGCTACAGAAGGTGCTCCAGTGATGTTCTCACTGTTTTTCACAGATCTGTGTCTATAGATTCAGTACCCATTGCATCTGTGTGAGGACCTGACAGACAGCAGGTGTCATTTGTGACCATAAAGTAAGAAAATGTAAAGAGCTTATTCTTGTGTTCAACAAGTGCATCTATTGAGGAGGAGTTCTCAGGGTACAGTGTAAGATCCTGGGTCTAACCCATAGGGGCTATTCACTACAGTTCAAGCTTTCACCTCATCTCATTAGATACTCAGCACCTGGCCAGTCATATCCACAGGATGAAATTCACCACTGAACAGAGGGCCAGCCCAAAGCTTCTGAATCACATAAGCCATATTTTGAGGACCTAGACATAAGTGGGAAACCCTATGTGATCTCTCTACATGGGGTTTGAATTACATTTAATACTACAAAACCATTCAGAAATTCTGAGGTGTTCATCTGTCACAGTAAAAACCGAGCAGTCCTGTGGCACCTTAGAGACTAACACATTTATTAGGTGGCGAGCTTCCGTCTCGAAGGTGCCACAGGACTGCTCATTGTTTATTCAGAAATTCAGTTTGGCTTCCCATTTCTGTTTACATCAAATCACAATGGATAAGAAAAGCATCAAACATTTTATCCTGATAACATTTAATTAGTTTACGAAGATCAAGATACTACAGTAGTTACAAATTAACAGGAAGGAGAAATACCAAAATGTCAAAAGAAAACTTACAGTTCCAAACAACAAAACCTTATAAACTCTGTTTTGGCTAACTTTTCTATTTGAATCTTTTTTAAAAGGCAGTACCAGCATGCAACAAACTACCATATGAAATGCAATGAGCCAGGGACTGTCCAGAACTTAAAGGAACTATATCAAGTTACCCCTGCTGAGGAGCTAAACTAATATTCTTATCAATTTCTGAATACATTATAACAAATGAAAAAAATTCCTTTTTAAATTCACAGCTTCCAAAAATATGCAGAAAAAAAACAATAAAAATATTATTGCAAGTATTATACAGCAGGTGCTTGCTTTACTCATGAAATATCTAGTGATAGCTGTATCTCCTATATATCTATACTTATATAAAGGACTTTTAAATTCCAGTAGTATACTCTCTCCCAAATTTTTATTTATGTATATATATATAAACTAGAACAGTATCTTCATATCAAGTATGCCTACATACAGTGGTCATCTCTAAATTGTTAATTTTTTACTGTGTGAAGGTGATTGGCCTTCATAGGTGCAATGTAGCATTAGAAATACCACCAATGCCATAGTAATGCTAATTAGCTTCAACCAGTACATGCCAATAGTTGAATGGCTAACATTGTATTTACTCAAAGGGTATTTTGCACAGATTCACCTTACATGGCTAATCTGAAATTCAAATGAAAGTATAAGTAATATTTAAAAAGTGCCTACCTAGATTATGTATCCAACACAGCAGCAGCTATCCCATCACTGAAACTGTTGAAAAGAACTGGATCCTCTCCTTAAACAAAGCGGTTCTGATCTTTCTCAGACTACTCATTAACTTTCCAGGATGATCATTTTACTAGGCAAATAGTAACTACAGTTTAGATACATTGCTTTAATCCTCCGTCTCTGACCAGTTCCATCCTCTTTCTCTCTGCCCCAAATACCTGCATACTACAAGATTAAAATATCATATAGGTAGAACAGTTTCAGAATAGCATGCTGCATTTGTAACTGTTTTGTGAAGCTCCCATTTTCCTGAGACAGAGGAGTTCTGCTCTTGGCTTTACATAATAGATGACCCAATCTTAATACAGTTGTTAAACTATAAAAAGGAAAAAGCAAAGAAGGCAAACATTTGAATTTATTTTCAAAGACTAAGATTCTGAATGTTACTTCTTTCTGGCACACTGATATCATAGAATGTGGTTTTTTGGTTATTTTATTTAACTGACTTTCTAGATCCAGATAGATTTATTTTCCTGATTCATGTTGATATCAGGTCCTCTGGGTCCTATTATCTCCAGTCAAGGAATATAAGAGGGTAAAATTTACATTGCTAGGTACAAGGACAAAAAACCAATACTCACATGAAGTGTATTAGAGGGATAGCTGTGCAAAAACAGGGAGAAGTTCTGTAGCACATTAAAGACTAACAAGATTTATTTGGGTATAAGCTTTCATGGGCAAAACCCACTTTGTCAGATGCATCTGATGAAGTGGGCATCTGATGAAGTGGGGTTTTGCCCATGTAAGATTTTGCCAAAATAAATCTTAGTTGTATTTCCCTAGTTTATTGATAAGAATATCATGCAAGACTGTATCAAATGCTTTACTAAAGTTTAGGTGTACCACATCCACCAGTTCTCCCTTATCCACAATGCTTGATATCCTATCAAAGAAAGCTATCAGATTGGACATGATTTGTTCTTTACAAATTCATGCTGGCTGTTCCCTGTCACCTTATTTTCTTCCAGATGTTTGCAGATGAATTCCTTAATTACCTGCTCCATTATCTTTCCTGGCATGGAAATCAAACTGACTGGTCTGTAGTTTCCTGGGTTATTCTTATTTCCCTTTTTATAGAAGGGCACTCTATTTGCCCTTTTCCAGTCTTCTGGAATCTCTCCCGACTTCCATGATTTTTCAAAGATGATAGCTAACGCTCAGATACCTCCTCTATCAGCTCCTTGAGTATTATAGGATGCATTTCATCAGGCCCTGGTGACTTGCAGACATCTAACTTTCCTAAGTAATTTTTAACTTGTTCTTTTTTTATTTTAACTTCTAAACCTGCCCCATTTCCACTAGCATTCACTATGTGAGGCATCACCATCAATCTTCTTGACAAACTGAAACAAAGAAGTCATCAAGCACCTCTGCCATTTCCAAGTTTCCTGTTATTGTTTCTCCCTCTTCATTGAGCAATGGGCCTACCCTGTCCTTGGTCTTCCTCTTGCTTCTCGTATATTTGCAGAAAGTTCTTGTTACCTTTTATGTCTCTAGCTAGACTGAGTTCATTTTGTGCCTTTGCCTTTCTAATCTTGACCCTGCATACTAGCGTTTTCTTATATTAATCCTGTGTAATTTGATTAGTTTCCACTTTTTATACAACTCCTTTTTTATATTTAGATCATGTAAGATCTCCTGGTTAAGCCAAGGTGGTCTCTTACCATACTTCCTATTTTTCCTATGCAGTGGTATAGTTTGCTTTTGGGCCCTTAATAAGGTCCCTTTGAAAAACTGCCAACTCTCTTCAGTTGTTTTTCCTCTTAGGCTACGTCTAGACTGCATCATTTTTGCGGAAGAGGAAATGCAAATGAAACACTCGTTAGCATTTCTTGCGCTCTCATTTGCATAGTATCATCCGATCCTTTTTGTGGAAGAGGTTTTTTCAGAAAAAAAAGCAGTGTAGATGGGGCCATTTTTTGCAAAAAAACCCAACCCTTTTGCGCAAGATCCTGTAAGCCTCATTCTAGACATAGCCTTAGTGTTGCTTCCCATGGAATCTTACCTTCCAGCTCTCTGAGTTTATTAAAATCTGCCTTCCTGAAATCCATTGTCTCTATTTTGCTGTTCTCCTTTCTACTGTTCCTTAGAATCATGAACACTTTCATCCAAGCTGCCTTCCACTTTCAATTTTTTAACCAGTTCCTCCCTCTTTATTAAAATCAAATCTAGACTAGCTTCCCCACTAGTAGCTCTCAACCTTCTGAAATAAAAAATGGTCTCCACTGCAGTCCAAGAATGTATTGGATAATCTGTGCCCTGCTGTGCTAGTTTCCCAACATATGTCTGGATAGTTGAAGTCCCCCATCACCAGCAAATCCTGTGCTTTGGATGATTTTGTTGAAAAAAAGGCTCATCTACCTCTTCTGCCTGAGTAGGTGGTTTGTAGTAGACCCCTAGCATGATACCACCCTTGTTCTTTTACCCCTTTTAACCTAACCCAGAGACTCTCAACAAGTCTGTCTCCTATGTCCATCTCTACCTCAGTCCAAGCGTATACATTTTTAATATACAAAGCAACACCACCTCCCTTTTTTCCCTGACTAGCCTTCCTGAGCAAGCAGTGTTAACCTGTGTTATCTCAAGTGTATTTATATTCTGGGGCAGATCTTCACAGATTTACTCCTTTCAATAATCCAGCAAGGAAAAGAAGAATAGCACTGCATTTGATTTGACAGATGTTCCTGTAGTGGAAGAGATCCACTGCTTGCCCGAAGGAATTTTAGCCAAAGCAGAGAAAAGTTTGGTGGTTTTAATGCATGCAATTTGTGTCTACATCCTATCCCCACCTACTCATGACACCAAATTGAGATCCCACACTCTACAGATTATGTAGACCTTGATAAAGTTAGCATAGGTCTTCTGCTGCCTGCTGGCACAATTAACTGTGTTGCCATTTAGATTATTTTAAGTAGGCTTTGCCTTTAACATCCCATTAAGTTGGCAGTCCATTTCTCTCAGAGCTATTGTTTCAGACTCTCAAAGTGACTGAGTGCATCCATTTATGCACACTTTTCATTCTGAGCGTTGTCTTCCCAACTAGGGCTACAGGCCTTGCTTTTAAATACAACTTTAGCAGCTGTAGCAGAAGATATGGCCTCCAGAAAAATGTACTGGCTTGCCCAAGAGCTGCAGAGCAGTCCAACACAAAAGCATTAATGAAAGGGGAAAAGTGAAGCTGGGAAGGTTTTGCTTAATGCACTGGAAACCCACTGAAGGTGATAATTTAATGAGCAGGAGGATTCCATGAATGGCTCTCTCTCAGAAACTCAACGTCAACTACTTCTCCATTGCTGAGCTGGTTACAGATTCCCATGACTGTCCCAGGGGAAGAATCTGACTCTGCTCAATATTTTAGTCTATTTTTATATCTTTAGCTTTCTATGTAGAACCACAAGTAGTTTGATCAGAATTAAGTAATCAATATCTGCACCACGGCCATTAGTCCAGGGGAGCTCTCTTTACAGCGACAAGGAAAAGCTGTGATAGTGTGTCACCATTTCATCCCTGCAATACAGGCCCTGATTTAGATAAGCACCTAAGCATACCCTTTGAAATGAAAGGATTTAAGCATATGTTCACAATTTAGTCAAATGGGCCCTACACACATGCAAAGGGTCCTCATTCATGAGTTTGGTGGAGATACAGTTTCATTGTCTTTTCCAAGGGGTGGTCCTTCTCCACATGTTGATGCTGATGTTCACATCTGGGCATGAGGGATCAACCTCCCAGTTTCTGCATGTTTCCTATAAAGCAGCTGGCTCTCTCAAGCAGTCTAGAAGATTTGATACCTCTTTATATCTGGTGGTTCATTATTCATTACAGGGTAGAGGAAAGAGTTTCTCCTGGTGTGAGCAAAAAAGCACTCTAGAGGAACCAATTGGAATATTTTTCTCTTTGTGTTGGATTTTTGTTTCTCTGAGTCTAGGTCTCAATTTGCGTAGCTTTTTCCGATTGCTTTTCTGGAAGACAGGGCCAAATGGCAGAAAAGCCTTCTCTTTTGGAGGAGCCCTTATTCCTTGTAGAACAAGGTATACAGGGCTTCCTGAAAGAGCGCGTTTGCTCTTCCGCAAAAAAAAGTGGAAGAGCAAATGCATTCCCTGGATGTGACAGAGTTTTTCCCAGATACCTCTGGTATCCTGGAAAAAAACACGAGTCTAGATGTACCCTGATAGGGAGAAAGAGTAAGGGATGTTAAATGGTTAACTGGTAAGCATACTGTTAAGCATGAGGATGTCTGGTGTGTTTACTGGTTAACCAGCCCTTGCTGGCAAACACCGGTGGTTGCCAACTGCACTGGCCATAGCAACCCTAACCCAGGAGGCACCGGGTAGTGGGACCTCATGGCTGGAGCAGGACTAGTGGCAGGATCTCACAGCCATGGTGGGACCTCACATATTTGGCCGTGGCAGTGCTGGGCAACAGGCCCCAAGTTAAAATGATTAACTGGTTAAGAACTATTGTTTAAATGGTTAAGGAGTTAACATCCCTAGAAAGATGATTGGTTTCCTCATATTAAATAAATGTTTCCAAAGCAATTGGTCTCAGAAGAAGTGCCCAGTCCTCTGTACATTAACAATCTATCATTTGTTCTGAAATGGAAAGGAAAACAATGAATTCCTTTCTCCTAATTTATACATGGCTAGGGGAACTCATGACATTTCTTACTGTAAAACTAAGTTACTTACATTTTATTCTTTTATCTACGTCCAGAATGTCTCTCTAAGCATCCATGCTTGGAGTGGCCTATCTAAGGTAGAAGTCTTGAGGATGACCCATTATTAATAAAAAAGGGAAAGGGAAAGCGCTACGTTATAATCAAATATTATGCGTTTCCCACCCTTGAAAGAAAATATGACTTGATCTTTCTCCTCACCCCAATCCTCCTACAAAATTAGAGTTTACATAGGTGAAGGGAAGTGATTGGCATCTGATAAGATCACCATCTTAAAACTGTGATTGTAGCAATGGCTGATTAGCTCATGCTGCTGGTATAAAGCCACACTAAAAGTCACCTTTAAAGCATGTTTAAAAGTTTCAGAGGGATAGCCGTGTTAGTCTGTAACTTTAAAAACAATAACAAGGTGCTACAGGACTACTCGTTACCTTTATAGCAGTACTTTTTGCAAAATCCTCCAACCAGAAGGTGGCAGCAGACTCCTACCAGTAGAAGTAGCTACCCATAGTTGTTGGTAACTGGTAGCTTAGCAATAGTCTTCTGCAGTCAGGCAACAAGAAAACACTGAACTAAGCAGATCTGTTTTGAAGCCATTTTTATTCTCCAACCACTAATCCTTAAACAAAGGATCCATTGAGCCCAGAAAGTTAACTCATACAGGGAAGTCAAATTTTCTCCATCTATATTGGCTGGTTGATGCTCTTAATGTTAGAAACTGAGTGTCAGAAATAGACTCAGAAAATGGATAACGTAGAAGCAAGAAAATGTTAAACAATGAAGAGTGTTCTCCACAATATGATTCTATGTTCATTTCAGTAACCTATATCATGCTGCAGTTATTTGGGTGCATTACCTAACACAGCATTCCAGTGACTGCCTTGTTAGGCATTTAGAAACAAAGAAAACAGGGTGGACCATTATAGTCAACACCCAAATGACACAAAAAAGCTAACTATGGGACACTTACAGCCCACTCTAGTAGCCTCATTTAGCATGAGTACTATAATAGACAGAATTTCCCCCCTTCTTTTTCTGCTTTAAATTTGAGGGTTCTGTCCCTTTTGCTCCACTCATCTGACGAAGTAGGTTGTGCCCATGTAAGCTCATGATACTCTATATTTGTTAGTCTCTAAAGTACTACATAACTACTCATTTTTAGGGGTTTTTTTAAAGTTCAAGACATGTCATCGTAGCATAGTAGATTCAGAGAGTGAATTCCTAGCCCCATTGAAGTGAATAGCAAAACTCCAATTGACTTCAAAATGTCCTGGGTAATATCTAGAGATTATTATGTAGTCTGACCTCATGCATAAAACAGGTCTTAGAATTTCACTAATGATTCCTTTAGCAAGCCTATAATTTCAACTAGAACTACAAGTCTTCACTTCATCTAATGAAGTGGGTTTGCCTATGAAAGCCCATGATTCTATGTATTTTGGTTAGTCTCTAAGGTACCACAGGACCACTTGTTGCTTTTAAAAATATCTTGAACAAAGACATGTAGTCTTGATTTAAAGACATCAAGAGATGATGAATCTACCACATCCCTAAGTAAGTTATTCCAATGCTAATTATCCATGCTATAAAAATAATTATTTTTTAAAAATGTGTGTCTTATTTCTAGTTCGAATTTGTTCAGCCTCATCTTCCAGTCACTGGATCTTGCCATACTTCTGTCTGATGGATTACATATCCTCCTACTGTCAGAAATCTTCGCTCCATTTGGCATTTAGAGGTCATGATCAAATTGCCCTTTAACCTTCTCTTTGATGAACTAAATAGATTGAGCTTCTTTAGTGTTTCACTGTCTGGAAGATTTTCCAGATCTGGAATAATTCTTTTAGTTCTTTTCTAAACCCTTTTTAATGTGTAAACATCCTTTAAAGAGTGCAGACACCAGAACTTTACACAGTATTTCAGTAATGGTCTCACTAATGACATTTACAGTGATAATTCCTCCTTACTTTTACTCAATATTCCTCTATTTATGTATCCATGGATTGCAACGGCTCTCCAGATCACCACATCATGCTGTGAGATCATGGTCAGATGATTATTGACCATGACAGCTGAGTCGTTTTCTAAGACACTGTTTTCCACAGTACAGTCTCTCCATCCTGTAAGTGAGAGCTATATTTTTGGTTCCTAGCCCTTGCTTTTAGGTTTGTTAATATGCACATTATTCACGAGCCAAGATTACTCAACAATCTTCATCACTCCACAGAACTCACCTGTCAATTATTTAGTACACTGCCCATTTTTAGAGCATCTACAAACTCTACCTGCAACTATTTTTAACAACTATCTGGAAGAAAATATATTGTAGAACAATGACCTAAGACCAGATTCCAGCAGAACCCCACTAGATATGGTCCATGAAATGTTCAATGCCTATTTACAATTACTTTTTGAAATTCATCAGTCAGTGAAATTTATTCTATGTAATGTGTGCGGAATTGATTTTGTATAGTTCTGGGTTTTTTTTATAATCACAGCCAGCTCCATCCCTGGGGCAGCCTGTGTGGGCTGTCTGGACACTATCAGGGTGGGTGGGGGCGG
This sequence comes from Rafetus swinhoei, assembly GCA_019425775.1. NCBI lineage: Eukaryota > Metazoa > Chordata > Testudines > Trionychidae > Rafetus > Rafetus swinhoei. The sequence goes on from CM033437.1 coordinate 233,541,594, forward strand.
GACTCAAGCCCCCAATCCTGAGCTCCCCAGGTGAATTCCCTATCCCCTAAGCCACTCCAGAAGCCACCCCACCTGACTACTTTTAAAGGGTCCCTTATGCTGCCTTCCTAATGCCAGAGCCAGTTCCATCCCCAGGGCAATTGGTGATAGCTGTCCAGCAGCAGCCTGGGTAGGTGGAGGGGGGGGTGGGACTCGAGCCCACCCCCCTGGCGAATGACCTATCCCCTAGCCCACTCCAGAATCCACCCCACCTCCCTACCTTTTGAGGTTGACTGCAGGCAAAATCATAGAAAAGCTGATCTAGCATAATTAATACCAGCCACCATGATTTTATGAAAAATAAAAACACAGCATTAGCTCTCTATCCTCCCTCACCCCCCAAATCCTCCAGATTCCAAGATTTGTTAAATATGGCTTAGAGAGATCCTCAGTCAATTCTTTGAAAATTCTTGGATACAAGTTATAGAGTCATGCAGATCTGAAAATGTTTAGTTTTAACAGTTGCTGTTTATCATCTTGTAACTACTATCAGAATAGAAAGCATTTCTTTACCATTCTGAGCTTGGAGTACATGCTTCTCCCAAACACAAGCCAGACATTTATTTGATACATTGTCTTTTCTGCAAAATTGAAGACAATTTTACCCTCCCTCCCTAGTAACAGATTTATACAATGGCTAGGATTTCTTTTATTTCTAAAATCATAGCTGTGGAAATCTGGATCCTGACTTTTGTGTCTGTCCTCCTGCACCCAAGGACTGGGCACTGAATCAATTTTTACAGAAGGGGTGCTATGAGCTATTTAACCAATGTTCAACGCTGTATATGATGGAAACTATTTCAGCTAGCAGATATGGCAGCATTCCTAATCCCAGCATCCTTAATTCCAGCACGTATGCCAAGGAGGAGTGTTAGATTTAACATGCTTTCACTGATTAACAACTAATTTTACATAACATTATGATCAATCCCTATTACTTTGACTTATAAAACACAGTCACAGTGGATCCCTAATGGATACAATTTAACCCTGAGAGACCAATAAGAAACACTTACCTCTCAACAGAGCACATCTCAAAAGACATCCATGTGGAATATGTATGGCTCACTTTAATACCTACATGTTGCTAGTGTTGAAGAGAATAAACCATTAGGTAATCTGTATTTAAAAAAAAATCCAAATTGGGATAATATTTGTCATAAACTGTCATTTATAGATTAACTTTAGGGAAGGGAATTCTGTTAAGAACCCTTCAGAACTCTTTCTTTAAGACAACTTATTGAGGCAGAATTCCTGATTGCCACTGGGTACAACCAATACAGGCCATACATCTCTAGCCCTCCTTGACTACCTGACTAGAGGACTGCTGAGTTTAAGATACTGCTACTGGCCATGTGATACTACACAATAGCGACTGCAATGGAAACAACCATATGTAACCTTAGTGAAAACATGTGTTGTCACAAACAAAGCCTGAATTCTCCCATAGTGGCCTTCATTTCAAGTTTTAGGGCAAGGGGATACCAGCATGTAAGACACACACACACCAAACCCACCCATGTACAAATGATGGAGATAGGCATAGAAGTTTGGACTGTCTCTTTTGTGTCTTTCAGAATCAGAAAGATATGATGCACTTTATTTTTCTTGAAAATTCTTGTCCTGCTCAGTCTCATCTACTACTGAAATTTGAGGCCATTTCCTTACATTTATATTATCCTTACATTTCTGGCTTAAATCTGGGAGTGTGTGTTCAGAGTTTTGGCCTGAAGATAGCAATATGTCAGTGCTTAACACTTCTGAGTCTGGGAATGAGAAAAGACCTAACCTGCCTGAGACTGGGAATGGGCCAAGATTAAGCATGCATGAGTTTGGGACCCACAAATTTCAAGGATCTCAATCTGGAAGAGCATGGGAGTTCATCCTGGCTTTTTTTGTTGTTGTTGCATCTCTTTTCCTCAACTTTTCTGTGTCATGTGGCTTCTTAGATGTTGATTTGTTTGCGACTAGAGCCACATTTTCAAATTATGCTTGAACAGCACATTGAGATCCTCTTCCTTGCGCGGAGGCCCAGGTAACACAAATATTAAATGATGATAAATAATAAAAGCCTTCACAGTTCTTTGATAACTAGAATGGACTGGATAACTTCAAACTGTGAATCCAGCCAACTCAGGTAGCACTCCAACTAACAGATTCACCCTTGAAACTCAGTTCCCATGTGATTTACAGTCATCTGATGTGAGATTATGTTTCAAATAATATGACCCAGAGCTGAAGAATATTGGTCAAAAATCATTTAATCCTTTAAGAATTTTGGCTGGGGTGATATTTTCAGTAAACTCTACAGTATACATGGTGCATGCTTAATGCAGACATTAATTCAGTTCAACTTATTCACAAACATATCAAAGTACAAATATAACCAAAACCATGAAAAAAAAAATCAATCTAGATGGTTTGACACATTTCTGCCCTAAGGAATTAAATAAATTAAAATGCATAAATAAAAGGAAACAAACAAAGACCGTTGTTCTCATGATTCATTTTATTATTCCCAAAGAGTCTTGCCATTGTTTTTTAATCAGGCATATGTTAAATCATTTTGTTTATTACATTGTATAAAAAAGGTATAGAATTATACAGTCATTGAGTGTTAGCAAGCAGCAAGAAACAATGTAAAACATAGAATAGCTATGTCTTTAATTCAGATTTCCTTTGGCAAAGTCGTACGAAACCCCTAAGTAGTGGTTTTACTAGTGACAGCTTCTTTGTTATTGAGGTCATGATTTGACAGAGCTTATGTGAGTAAATTTGAGAAGGAATTCCTAACCACAACACTTAGCAGCGAAACATCATGGATGGATTTACCTTGGTGTAGAGAATCTCACAGAAAGCCCAACGCACTACCTGTTTCATTTATGGGGAAGCATCCATGGAAGGGGTTTCTATGTCTCTTGTGTTCCATAAAGGGTATTTCTATACTCATTCCTTAGAGGTCAATATGGAAGAGATCACTAGGATTGGGTCATAAGTTCCAGGCCACTCTTTACCTCTCACACAAGGGAGATACAAAAGGGGTAGCAAGAACTGCTGAGGGGGATCTGTGGGGCAGCCACACAGCTTGCCATCAGGATAAGAAACAAACTGCCCTTCCAGAACCCTCACTTAATTCCCTGCAAAGAGTCCAATACCTGGATTTTTGTGGAGGGGAGTGATTTTCACCTTATATTTTTAAGGCAAGCGTAGAACCATATTTTCAGACCTATACTCATTCTAGGAAGATTTTTGGTATTTACGATCAAACTTTGATAAAGGGGAACATTTTTAAAATAGTTGCTCAATAACACCCACCCACTCAAACATGTTTAAGTAGAATTCTGTATGGAACTCCTCCTGATAGTCAAAAATCTCCCTTAAAAAAAAAATCCATTTTCCTAAAGTCGAGTTTCCTTTTCTGGCCAGTAGGTTGTCTGAATTAAATAGTCACTATTGACACAATTATCTTTCCTGTTTTGTACTGAGACCTTTCCTCTCCCTCCGTTGGCTGTGATGTTTTCATCTTGTGGAACATACCTTTTCTTTAAGACGAAAAGGACCGCAATACTCAAGAAAATGGACATGGAGCCCAATACCACTGTTAATCCCAAATATATGTATCTATAAAAGAAGAACCTCAGTCAGTCTTCCATAAAGGTAATGCACAATTAATGCCTCAGTCATATCTGAAAGAACTCTGCAAAAGGGAGCCATTTATAATCTAATAAAATTAGTAAAATTAAATAAATATAGAATTCATGCGAGGTGCTTGATGAACACCCTCCTATATCTGGAACAGCACAGTTTGGGGCAATGTAAGCTCCCCACATGCTGAAACTGCCAATGTCCTTTAGTGAAAAAGAGTGAGGGAAGATTTTGGAGAGACCACTTTATAGGGCAAGAGGAATATTTACATCTCTTCAGCAGTCAATTCAAGCCTTGGCAGTTTCATCAGAGATACTACAAGACTGGCATTTCTATGATGCAGGCATTCATTAGTAATAATTATGAACTATTATAGTTATTTGTTACTGTTTTACAGAAACACCTGGAGACCCTCAAATGAAAATGGAGTCCTCCCAGGTTCCTAATTTTTCTCTTTCTTTCCATACAACTATTTAAAATAGGTCTTACTTCTTATCTCCTCAGTGATGAGACCTATCAGAAGCTCTGCTTCCTCCAGGTAACCTTTTTTACCAGAAAGAAGGAGACTATTATATCCCAACTCCATTTCCTAGCATGTCTTGCTGTCTCAGTCTCTTAACTCCTAGATGTTATTCCATAGAAAATCTCCGAGAATGTCACTGTCTTGGAAGAAATCAGTAACTACAGCCGGTCCCTGAGTTGCGAACAGTCAACTTACGACTGTTTGCAGTTATGACCAAAGCTGTCGTAAATGGCGGACCCCGAGTTACAAACGCGATCCGCGCTTACAAACAGCGCGGTCGTGTGTAACTCTATGGGGTCCGACTTACGAACAAACCTAGTTACAACCAATTGCTTGGTCTGTAACCTGTTCGTAAGTCAGGAAGAGGCTGTATACTGAACCTAGACTGGTCCTTAAAAAGCTAGCATATCTTGTTACAGAGTTTTGTGGCTCCCTTACAATAATACCTTGTTGTGACCCATTTCTGTATTGTCTGAATGCAACTATTAGCTACCACAATCTAGCCTGCACTAGAGCTTGTAGAAAAAAATTGGGGCGGGTGGGGAAGAAACAATGTTTCTGCAGGCAATTTAAACTTTATATTAAAAGGGCAGGAACCAAAATGAATAAATATTAGCCAAAAAGTTTCCCCCCAAAAAATATGTCAGCCCCAAATGTCCCCAAAGATTTTTTTTGGTTCTCCACCACTTTTTTCATTTTTGAGTTTTACTTTCAAGAAAAGCAGACATCTTCCATGATAATTTTTGTTATCACAGTTAAAAACATATGAGCAGAAAGAATAAATTCATCAGATTTGTTACCTAAATGCATTAGAATCATATAGTCTACATGCTCCTCTTCCCCCACAACTTTTGCTTCCCCATTTCAGGCAAGTGGTATCTATGGATACTCCAAAATACACAGGGGCTGGGACTCCTGCTGTAAGTATTAAACAAACAAAGAGCATGAATGAGGCTTTTGCATAAAATAGAATGAATTTGATATGTTTATTAACAAAATGATACACAATAAGAACATAAGAATTGCCTTATTGGATCATATCACAGGCCCATCTACCCAGTATCCCATTTTCCGACAGTGGCCAGTGCCAAGTGCTTCAGAGAAAATGAGCAGAGCAGATAGTCACCAAGAGATTCATCCTCTGACACTCATTCCCAGCTTCTGGCAAACAAGAGGCAAGAAACACCATCCCTCTCCATACTGGCTAATAGCCACTGGCAGACATGAATTTATCTAGTTCTTTTCTGAACCCTATTATAGGCCTTCACAACATCCTCTGGCAAGAAGTTCCACAGACTGACTGCGTTGTGTGAAGAAATGCTTCCTTTCACTTACTTTAAACCTGCTACCTATCAATCTCATTTGGTGACCCCACCCTTAGTTCTCGTGGAAGGAGTAAATAACACTTCTTTATTTATGTTCTCCATGATTTTAAAATGCACCTAACAAAGTGGGTTCTAGCCCATGAAAGCTTATGCCCAAATTTGCTCGTCTTTAAGGTGCCATTGCACTCCTCATGATTGTATAGACTACTATCATATACCTTAATCATCTCTTTCCAAGCTGAAAAGTTCCAGTCTTATTACTTTCTCTTTGAAGTAAATAGAAAGATTTTAAATCTGGCCTTGACATCAGTGGCCTGTGTTTGGGCAAATTCTCAGTAAAGTCAATAAAAATATGTCTGAGTGAAGAATGAGAAGAAACTGAGGCCCTGTTCTATTCTAATTGTAATATAATGACAATCACCATCGTATCTACTGAGAATAACCAGTAAGGGAGAGGAGACTCAAAGATGGTTTAATGTTGTATGAGAAACAACAACTCTAGAAATAATACTGCTTTTCCTTGTTGTCTTTGTGTGTTCTTACAGTATTTGTTGACTTTTCTTAATAAATGGAAAATATGCACAGATTTCACAAAACAAATTCTCTCACACTTCCTGTTGCTAATATTTGTTATATTTTAAAAATTAATATTCATGTGGAATCTGAAACTAATTCTAGACAACATTCTGAGTCACTGCTGATATATGCAGTTAATAGGAACAGTACTACAATGTATCCAAAATAAGATGAAATGTAGAACCAAACTTACCAAGAACTCGTATTGCCAAGGTATAAATACCGAGTGAAAAAGATTTGAGTTGTGGTTTAATGCATCTAAAAATACAGAAATGATTGTTAAAGTGAAATGAAACATGAATTACAAATGGAGGACCTTGATTTTCCACTCTTTTATACTAAATTTAATTTGAGGTACAATTGGCATGAACTTAATGTGATGGTGTGAAAATCAGCTCTAGGAATTCTTGACATCTAACTTCAGTATGAAATCTTAAGAAAAAAGTGATGCATCTTCAAACTGAAACAACTTCTTGGAGTTACTCACACAACATCCGGAAAATGAGTTCTGCCCACCGAAAAGTATTTTAAAAGCCTTCTGATTCAATATATGCCTAATCAGCATGGACATAGTTCTGATGTAAGTAAATGAGTTTTGCAGTCACTAGAACTACAGGACCATGCCCTTCCATACACAGCAAACAATTAGCAAACAAGCATTCTGACCCTGGTCAAAGACCTTAAGCACAGGTCTTTAAGCATACGAATAGTCCCCCTAAAATCAACAGGACTACTGACATGCTTAAAATTAGTCGTGTCAAAATGCTTTGCTCTACTTGACACATGCATTTCCTCCTGTTAATGATAGTTAATAATAAGTACATGTAAGTAGCTCACAAATAAGGCTGACACTATTTCTTTACTGAGGATAAATGGAATGTTTTGGACTTTAATCCTACAGGGTACTGGTGTCTTCTGAGAGGTAAAGGCATACACAGAGATTCCACTGAAATCAAGGGTTGTGGGGCTCAGCCCCTCTCACGGAATGCTTAACACCTTGCAGGATTAGTTCCTTTCCTCGCACCTATGAAGACTCATTTTTTTCCCCTCAAAGCCACTTCGACGATATTATCCAAGGATGGCAGCAATGACATACTGCTAGAAACTTTAAATGAATGCCTTGAAAAGACCTTCCAGGAAGTCGTCCCTTCAAAAAGTACTTTAACAAGTTTTTAAAGCCTGTTTAGAAGATTCTCATTTACACTAAAGCCCAATTACACTGTCTGATCCCTCCAAGGGCCTTTTACACAGCCACAGCACTGTCAAGAAGCCTTAGTGTAAATGCAAGGGAGCCAACAGTGTCTGCAGGCCCTTGGGAAAGGGGTGTGTGTGGGGGGGGTGCCCCTGTACACCCTGAGGGGGCAGGGCTGGACCACGGTGCTGTGCCCCTCATCCCAGACCTCAGAGCTACATGGAGCACACTGCATGGTGTTCCGGCAGCAATTTAAACAACCCAAGGCTCCAATGGCTGTTGTTGTTACTGCGGCAGCGGCCGGAGCCACGGACCCCTTTGAATCGCCAGGCCCCAGAGCAACAGCCCATCCCTCTGTCCCCTGTTGGCAGGCCTGTGTAAAAGACCTCCATTTATTTAACCAACCCTCAAATACACATGAGAGGCCTGCATCGAAAACATAGCTGAGGAGTATCCAAAGTCAAAAGAATGTCTTAGCAACTACATTTATAGGTCTGATTCTCTAATGTTCTGCCCTTGTGCACTCATTTACACAGTGCAGAAGTAGGTATAACAATAATGGATCAGAACAGTCTCATATTTGTATATTCACTTTGTACTGGTGTAAATGAGGACACAAAGGTTCAAAAAAATAGTGAATAAACCCCCATCTACCAGTAAAATTAATACATTCAGATGCCGGAAACCATAAAAAGAAATTTGATATCTGAAATCTGCTTCTTTGTTCTTACATTTCTCCTTTATTTAAATTATTCCTTACATTAAGGAGTTGCCCCAATTTGATTGAAAATTTCATCAGAACATTTATTTATCTAGTATATGAATTCCTCTATATTTCCCATGCTCTGAAAGCCTGTCCATTAAGAGAGGACTTAGGATGACTTCTTCACTCTATTAATAGCCCTCTATTAATAACTTACTTACATTATTCCTGTCTGCATTTCATTTATGTCACATATATTCAATAGTTTCTAAAGTACTTTGGCAATTGCAATTAGCCTAATACCAAATGAATCAGTCACTGGGCATAAGCACATTTCACTAATTGTAATCTTGTAAACCCTTGACACAAATGTCACTAAATCTTAAAGATTTATAGGGATTTCGTTTCTGCATTCATATGCCACATTTGCATTTCAAATTTCCTTAGTTTTCAGATGAGCATGTATCTTGGCAGACATCTCAGTTTTCCACTATGTAGCAGAACCATATTTTCATGTTGGAGTTGGCTAGAGCAATTCCTTCCCCCCAGTTCCTCATCGGCAGGCCTGCACATACACACTTAAATCAGTGGCGTTTGTGGTATTCAGTACCCATGAACATTTGACTAACTATGCATACACATAAAGCCTAATTCTCATGTACACTAAGGTAATTTGCCACCATTCTGGCAGGTTAGTTTAAAGGGCATTTAAAGTTATGTAAGTTTCCATTACCAGAGCAATAGGAAGTCACCTTGGTGTAAAGAAGAATTAGACCCAGATTATTTTTATAGAAAAGTGAGTGTAAGTAGGCTGATAATAAACTGAGATATAAAGCAAAATGTAGCTTAACTGGTAGCATTTTTACTGCTATGCACATTTTTGTCAGGATGCTTTTTAATGGTGAAAAAACCTTCTGAAATCCTCTTTCCACTGCCCTTCAGACTAGTTGTTGAAAAGGGCACTCAGTATTATGAATGAAGACATGAAATGGATTTTAATATCGAATCACCTTGAAAATAATTGCCAATAGAAAAAAGGAATCATCACTATTTACCTTAGAAGTAATATGTATCCAGGTGTACCGCCTATTGACAATGTATAGGAAGTGATGACTGATATTACCAGAAAATACAGAAACATTTTTGGACATTCATTTCCTTTTTGACATGTTCCCATCACCGCTGAGGAGCTTCTTGATAGAGATGCTGTAATTCCCACACAGCTGCAGTTATAATACACCTGAAATATAGCAGGTGACAGCATATGCTTTTATTTAAATATGCTATGTATAACAGATGAGTAAGGGGAAAATGATAACCTAAAATGTTAAAATATTGGGCATTGTATTTTTCCTGACCCCTGGACAGTCAAAATCTCCTTTTGCAATCCAAAATTAGAGTTGGTAAAAAGTTCTCCCTTGAAAAGTTTTAAAAAGTCTTTTTTCTTGAAACAGAATTTTTCAAGAAAAAGTTCATAATTGACAAAATATTGCAGGGTAAAAAAACCAAACAAACAAACAAACTGCTAATGGCTTTCATAACTAGAAACCATTTTTGTCAAACACCATTACATATTCAATTTTCATGTTTTCATTTTATGAAAAGCAGAACATTTTCTTTGAAAACAAAACATTGTAACACATTGCCAGCAAACAAGGAACCTAAGGAAATTCATGGATCCCTACTTTTAAAAGAATTGCAATTCACTGTCCATAACAGAACTAGCTTTGCTAGGACTCCCCAAGGCATCATGAATGATAATAGAGAAGTTTCTTACAGTGGTTTTCCCGCTTCCATTGGATGTTTTACAACCAGCAAGGCAAGCCGATACATAGGTGATTCCATTTTCCCCACATATAGGATCCCATTCGTTTTTTGAACATACGCATCCTGAATTGCACTCAGAAAAGAGGGCTTGCTCAAAGCTAGAGATCTGTTTGGTTCTGATTTAAAAAAAACATAGAACAAAATGAAATGCTGTTTTTCAGCAGCTTTAAGCAGAAAGGTCTTCAAACCATGGGCTATCTTTTCAGACAGATACACCCAACTGTAGATCTTTAGTCTATGGAGATGTCTTCTTTCCACTTCGCTTTATAAAAGTTTCCTCACAGGTATCAAACAGTATTTTACAATATGTCATGCCTATTAAAATATGGTACTTTAAAGGGACAACCTTCACTATTGTTTAAACAATGTGTATCTATTGATGTATTGTTTCTATTTTCTATAATATTGATCTTTGGCATCTGGGGCACAGTGTAATCAAATAAAATTGGACCCAAAAGTTCAGAACATCGGTCACTTTGATGACAAAGGGAAAAATCATCCCTACCAAAAAAGTTATTGAAAAAGAGGTGAGAAAGTGATCATAGATGGATTGATCTAAGTTGAGGACATGACCATGTAGCCACTCAGTCTACAGACCCTTGGACTTCAGTGCGAGGATCCCTGCAGAAGCAAGTGCAGAATGCCCATCCAGAAAGCCCACTAGGGACATCTTTTCTCCTGCAAGCATAAGGAAGCTTGTGCCTGCAGATTTTGGCTGCAGCAGTGTGAAAAGATGCATCCACATTCTGTCCTGAGCCTTTCCATCTTTGCATCAGAGGGCTCACTGGGATGGGGAATCAGCACTACTGGATTTTTCTACCAAAACCTGTTGGGGGAACTGGTATAAATTACTGCAGATAGAGTGTGACATCTTGGCCCCATTGGAGTCAGTGGCAAAACTTCCATTTACTTCAGTAGGGGGTCAGGATTTCACTCAGAGTGTTGAGTAACTTACACTGTATTTCACCCTCTGCAGTCAAAATCTCCACCTTGTTGGGATTTCTATAGTCATCCTTCTAGGGGGACCTCTACAGTAGCCGTGTCTAGAAGGTATTAGAGAGGCCAGGGATATTCGACAACATATGGAGGCATAAAACACTGATATGGAAGCCTCTTGGCTTGTTCATCTCTCCAAAGATCCATGAATTAAAAGGGGGTGGGACCACTAGAATTCCTTCCTCAATCAGAGAACTCACAGGAAAGGCCATGAATTTCTATTCATCTACTCAGGTATAACCTGCAGAGAGAAAAATAAGAGCTTGAGAGCTAAAAACAATTACAGAAGGATCCAACTCCCATGAAATCAATGGAAAGATTTTGGTTGCTTTGGATCATGTCCCTGGTAGGTATATTCATGGAATGTGTAAATCTGTTTGAGGAAGCAGTTTGCTTTGAAATAGAACTTTGTACTCCAGCTTGCCCTTTTCAACATACCCTCGATAAGACACAGTCAGTCCTGCCACATCTGAGTTTTCACAGCCCAGTGCAAATAATGAAAGTAGCAAGAGGTAACCAAAGAATGATGATCCTAAGGACAACTTTGCTGCCCCCAAAACATTAATCCTGAATTTTTTCATGATCAGTCCTCCTGAGAATATCCCAAAGGCCACAGCAGGAACGTTGATAAGCCCTATAAACACATAAGCAAAATCATTATACACCTAAGCTTGAATTGGGAGGCCTGCTATAACCAGCCACTTTTGGGCAGGGAGCCCACAAAATGAACATTTGGCAACTGCCCAAATGACAATGCCCCCACCCGATTGACTGCTACAACTTTAATATTAACATTATACGGCATCTGCTAGTCACTGCTGATCATTTTCTTGCAAATTGATTAATTTATGGTGCAAAATCATCAGGCCAAATAGAATACAATACAGACAGTTGACTTAAGGTTTCAGTAGGCTTTTACATTCCATTTGATATAAAAGTGTTAGTGGCTACTAGTTGTTGTTGTTATTTATTATTATATTTCAATTTCTGCAATGCCTATGGACCCCAGTCCAGGATAAATTTTGTTTGCATAATGTAAAATATGAAACACTGTAAAAATTATAATAGGACATTACCAGAAGACACCTTTGCCAAGCTTTGTTCCTGTGTTTTATGAAATCAGAGTGGTATTAATCCTAAATCATATCACACATAGCTTGAAAGCTTAGTACTTGGAAAATCGTTAAATACAATGCTAAGTACTGTATTGCATATGTGTATTGTTTTGAATACTTTTCTGGCCACCACCTTTACTTGCCTACATTTCTATGGGTCTCATGCCAGGAAATTCCTACGTCTATCTTTAAGGAATTAACATAGCTCAATGGATCACTGTGGCTTTCCTGAATACGTATGCCTCTGCTGCTGGGCAACCAATGCTGCCTTGAGAGCCATAAAATGAAGACAGTCTTGTCTGCATTAGGCAGATGAAAATCTTTTTGTTGTCTAATACGGATGAGATACTGAAACTCAGTTATTTAATTCAAATCTCTGGCTTCACCAAATGGCCAACTGGAGATGCACCATCCTAAAGACAGTGTCAAGAAATGACAGCCTTTGTCATTACATTCTTTCATTGAGCTGAGGCATTCTGATGCATACTTCAAACACACACATGCAAACTTGATTATAAAGCAATCCACAATTTTGGGGGACAGGACTTCTATTATTTGAAAAATATCTAGTTCAAAGGGAGAAAAAAAATTAGGTCAGCTCCCAGACTCTCTAAGGAAATCACACAGCACCAGATGTGTTAACATAGATTTTGATCTAGGTGATATTAGGTGTATGCACTCTTATATAGACATTATATTAGAAGTAGATCTTGACCAAGAATTTGCATGGTAATGGCTGCTTTACAGAGGGGAAAAACAAACAAACAAACAAACAAACAAACACACAGCAGCATTCCAGGTGCATCCAAATTTAACCATGACTCAGTACTTTGATATTATACCGTATTACACTCCTAGTCCAACCCAATGTTAATACAGTAATTATGAAGTTTAGAAAGTACATGAAGACTTGTCTCCAGAATCCATACAAGGGCAGAACCGAGTATCTAGAGAACTGCAGCTGGTGTACTTGTTTCACGACAAGCTCACGGTAACAAGTGAAATATAATGAACTAATCAGGGATTGTCTTCACTCCATCAGTGTATGAAAGGTATATTTTCTGGTGGATATACTCCTTTCTGTATGAACAGGGACAGTGCTGCCTCAGTCCCAGTAATGACTCTCTGCAAGGTCCAGGGTCTGCATAGATCAAGGTGATAGTTTATGGGTGGGAACATGCACCTAAGTCTTAGCAAGTATTCACATTGATGCAGCCTGGGAATGAGGAAGGATAAATCAGCAGAAAGAAGGTGTGAACTAGAACTGGGGATCTGGATAGCAAAAATCAACAGGAAGGCACCAGGAAGAGGTGTCTTACAATAAGAATGAGTAGGACAAATGAGGGACTTACTGGCCTGTATGCGAAGTCATGTCATTGGGGCTCACTTCAACATCACTTATTCTTTTCACCATTTTCTCACATGCAAATAACTACAAACTTCATAAGCGGCGAGGAGTCCTGTGGCATCGTCAGATGCATGTAGTGGACATTTCTAGAGGCAGGTATAAACATGCAGGCCAGAATCAGACTAGAGATGACAAGGTGGATCCAATCAGGGGAGGATGAGGCCCACTTCTAGTAGCTGATCTGGAGGTGTGAATTGCAAGAGAGGAGAAGCTGCTTTTGTAGTTAGCTAGCCATTCACAGTCTTTGTTTAATCCTGAGTTGATTGTGTCAAACTTGAAGATGAACTGTAGCTCAGCAGTTTCTCTTTGAAGTCTGGTCCTGAAGTTTTTTTTGCTGCAGGATGGCTACCTTTAGATCTGCAATTGTGTGTCCAGGGAGATTGAAGTGTTCCCCTACAGGTTTTTGTATGTTGCCATTCCTAATATCTGATTTGTGTCCATTGATTCTTTTACGTAGGGACTGTCCAGTTTGGCCGATGTATATAGCAGTGGGGCATTGCAGGCACATGATGGCGTATATTACATTAGTAGATGTGCAGGAGAATGAACCAGTGACAGTATGGCTGATCTGGTTAGGTCCTGTGATGGTGTTGCTGGTGTATATATGTGGGCAGAGTTGGCACCAAGGTTTGTTGCATGGATTGGTTCCTGAGTTAAGAGTTATTATGGTGCGGTGTGTAGTTGCTGGTGAGAATATGCTTCAGGTTGGCGGGTTGTCTGTGGGCAAGGACTGGCCTGCCTCCCAAGGCCTGTGAAAGCGAGGGATCATTGTCCAGGATGGGTTGTAGATCACTAATGATGCGTTGGAGAGGTTTTAGCTGAGGACTGTAGGTGATGGCCAGTGGTGTTCTGTTGGTTTCTTTCTTGGGCTTGTCCCGTAGCAGGAGGCTTCTGGGTACACGTCTGGCTCTGTCAATCTGTCTCCTCACTTCCTCGTGTGAATATCGTCGTTTACAGAATGCTTGTTGAAGATCTTGTAGGTGTAGGTCTCTGTCTGAGGGGTTGGAGCATATGCGGTTGTACCTCAGTGCTTGGCTGTAAACAATGGATCGTGTGGTGTGTCCGGGATGGAAGCTGGAGGCATTCAGGCAAGCATAGCGGTCAGTAGGCTTTCAGTATAGGGTGGTGTTTATGTGACCGTCACTTATTTGCACCGTGGTGTCCAGGAAATGGACCTCCTGTGTAGACTGGTCCATGCTGAGGTCGATGGTGGGGTGGAAGCTGTTGAAATCGTGGTGAAATTCTTCCAGAGTCTCCTTCCCATGGGTCCAGATGATGAAGATGTCATCGATGTAGCGTAGGTAGAGAAGGGGCGTAAGTGGACGAGAGCTGAGGAAGCGTTGTTCCAGGTCAGCCATAAAAATGTTGGCGTATTGTGGGGCCATGAGGGTGCCCATAGCAGTGCCACTGGTCTGGAGGTATATATTGTCACCAAATCTGAAATAGTTGTGTGTGAGGATAAATTCGCAGAGTTCAGCCACCAGTTGTGCTGTGGCATCATCAGGGATACTGTTCCTGACAGCTTGTATTCCATCTGCATGTGGGATGTTTGTGTAGAGAGCCTCCACATTCATGGTGGCTAGGATGGTGTTTTCTGGAAGATCACCAATGCATTGTAGTTTTCTCAGGAAATCAGTAGTGTCACGGAGGTAACTGGGAGTGCTGGTGGCGTAGGGTCTGAGTAGAGAGTCCACATAGCCAGACAGTCCTTCAGTGAGAGTGCCAATGCCCAAGATGATGGGGCGTCCGGGATTTCCAGGTTTGTGGATCTTGAGTAATAGATAGAACAACCCTGGTCGGGGCTCTAAGGGTGTGTCGATTTGTTCCTGTGCTTGTGTAGGGAGTGTCCTGAGCAGATGGTGCAGTTTCTTAGTGTATTCCTTAGTGGGATCTGAGGAAAGAGGCCTATAGAATTTGGTATTGGAGAGTTGTCTGGCAGCCTCCTTTAGGTAGTCAGGCCTGTTCATGATGACAACAGTACCTCTTTTGTCAGCCTCTTTGATTATAATGTCAGAGTTGTTCCGGAGGCTGTGGATGGCATTGCGCTCTGCACGACTGAGGTTACCAGGCAAGCGATGCTGTTTTTCCACAATTTCTGCCTGTGCACGTCAGCGGAAGCATTCTATGTAGAGGTCCAGACTGTCATTTTGACCCTCAGGAGGAGTCCATGTGGAGTTCTTCTTCTTGTGCTGTTGGTGGGAAGGTATCTGTGTGTCAGTGCACTGTTCAGTGTTGTGTTGGAAGTATTCCTTGAGACGGAGACGGTGAAAGTAGGCTTCCAGATCACCGCAGAACTGTATCATGTTGGTGGGGGTGGTGGGGCAAAAAGAGAGTCCCTGAGATAGAGCAGACTTCATGTATTTTACAGGAGGTAAATATGAAGCCCAGCTGGTTTTCTTTACCTCCTTCTATTTATTGAGAATAACATTATTTAATTATTTTCTTAATAAATTCTAGAGACGCTACAGTTACTCTATAAGTTCTGAATTGATGCTCATTGTATTGGAATAGGTAGTGTGCAATTCCTATAAATGTAAATTTATGGAAAGTATTTTAAAATTAATTCCTGATTTAAGTTACCTTCTTGTGATTTCCTGATATTTCTTTTATATTTTCTGGAAGAAGGGTAAGTAAACCAGCAACTTCAACAGTCCCTTGCAACAGTTCTCACAAATACTTAAAATCAGAGTTAAATAAGTACTAAACCCAATGATGAAACAGATTCATGTTCAGCATCTGGTATTTAAAAATTTGGCAAGGAAAACAGAAAGTGCAGTCTTTAAAAGCATTTTTTTGCCTGTTTCTATCCACCAGTTTGCAATCCTAGAGGTTTTTTATTTTACGGCACCAAGAAGTTGACTTAACATACCTATAACAAAATTCGTTTTTGAAGGAGATTGCCCATACTGTTGCTCAATATATTTTGGTTTATATGTTACCATGCCAATTAAAGAATTGAACTGAATGATGCTTGCACACAAATATAGAAAGTAAACTGGATTTCCAAAGAGGTTCTTCACTGATGGCAGGAAATCTGCAAACCAAAATGCTGTAAGTTAATGAAAAGCAAATTGGAAAAATGCTATTTTGTAATTCAATAGCACCTTCCCATCAAGGACCACAAAATGCTTAATGAAGATAAATGAAGTCAGTCCAATAAGTGTTGCTGGGAGTTGCGTGAGATCCCTGTTTTACAGGTAGGGGAAAAGTGAGGAACAAGCTAGGTAAGTGTCAAACTTTCAAAAATGGCATCTTGTTTTGAGTGCAGGTCTGCCCTTACCCATATGCAGAATATGCAGCTGCATAGGGCACCTGAAAATCTGGAGCGCCATTGAGTGTAAATGTCCACTCACCCACCTCTTCCTATCTCTCCTCTATGGCTCTGCTTCCTCTGAAGAGGTTCAAGTTAACTTAAAAGTGAAAAAGCCTGCCAGACCTATTAGCAGACATTGTACCTGTGAAAGAGCCATTTAAGTGCTAATGAAGTCATTTAACAGGTATTTGCCAATCCCAGGTATATCCTGTCAGTTTCTGAATATGCGCAAGAATATTGTTTGTTTGTTTTAAATCTGCTGCCTATTAATTTCATTCGGTGACCCCAGATGGCTGTGTTATGTGAAGAAGCAAATAACATTTCCTTATTCACTTTCTTCACACCATTCATGATTTTATAGACCTCCATCATATCCCCCCCAGTTGTCTCTCTTCTAAGCTGCAAAGTCTCATGATATTTTCTGTGTTGCTGTCTATTCTTTTCCTAATAGTTCTTAACATTCTGCTATCTTTTGTGACAGCTACTGCATGTTGAACAGATGTTTGCAGGGAACTATCCACGATAATGCTCAAGAAAGATCTTGAAGTTAACAGCTGATTTAGCTGATTGTTTTGTATGTACAATGGGATTATATTTTCCAAAGTTCATTATTTTGTGTTAATCTGCCATTTTGTTTCCCAGACACCCATTTTAATTCTTGACAGTCTGCTTTGGACTTTATTTCATGGCTGCTTTAGCTTAAGAGCCTTTGGTAAGGAATCTTGTCAAAGGCTTTCTGACAGCCTAAGCACACTTCAACCAAAGGATCGCCTTTATATTTTTGCTTGTTGACCCCCTCAAAAAATTAAAAGAGATTGATGAGGAATGATTTCCCATTACAGGAGCCAAGTTGACTCTTCCCAAAAAATTGTGTTCATCTGTGTCTGACAATTCTGTTTTTTTACTATGGTTTCAACCAATTTGCCTGGTACTAAAGTTAGGCTTATTGGCCTGTAATTGCCAGGATCACTTCTGGAGCCTCTTATAAAAATTGATATATTACTTATCATCCAGTCATTGAGTACAGAAGCTGATTTAAATTGTAGATGATGTGCCACACTTACTAGTTCTGCAATTTCATGTTTGAGTTCCTTCAGAACTCTTGGGTGAACACCATCTGGTCCTGTTGACTTCTTATATTTAAATTAACAATTAACTATCAGTAAGAACTGGAAATCAAGGTATTGTGAAGTTTTTATCTGAAAATATTGCCTTCACAGATATGTGTATCAAAGAGTGAGAGTCTGTGGAAGCTGTTTCCACACACAGTAAACTGAAGCTTATCCAAATTTATCTGCCTTTTACAATTCATCCATTTCTAAATTTTATACCCTACTTTATCAAAGTAGATATGGGGCACAGTCTAGTTAAAGCATTGGTTGAGGAATCACAAGATCTGGATTCTAATCCCACGTGTTCTAACTTGTTTTTCATTCGCTTTAGAATTCCAAATGTGGTTTCTACTTTTGGATGCATCAACAGTTGAGCAGTTTGACCCATCTAGGGTGAAGCTGGTTGAACCTGAAAAAATCAGGCCTTTAGTTGTCAAAAGTTGAACACCAAAATAAGCGAGTCACCCAAATAGAGTTATGTTTAGGATTTATGGGCTCCTACACAGTGGTATTAAAATGATGCCCTTATGCCTGATGGTAGCAGGGAGGGGCAATTGTTTTAGAGATGTGATATTATAATTTTCAGCAACACACTAATGAAATATTTTTGAAACAAATTTTAAACTAAGTTCATGTAGACTAACTGAATAGAATAAAAAAGGCCAAAACTATACCCGGGTTCAAAAAAGAGCGAGGTATTTTCATAGAAGATCGGTCTTTCAATGGCTATTAACTAAGATGGTCAGGGATGCAACCCCGTGCTCTGTGCGTCCCTTGCCTCTATTTGCCAGAAGTGGACAACAGGGGTTGGTTCGTTAGATGACTGCCTGTTCTGTTCATTTCCTATGAATCATCTGGCATTAGCCACAGTCAGAAGACAGAATACTCTGCTAAATGGACCATTGGTCTGACCCAGTGTGGCCATCTTTATGTCCTCCCTTGAGGCACATTGGAAATACCACACAAACAGCTTTTACTATGATATTTTTATATTTCCAGTAGAAGATCGGCATGGCAAATGAAAAAAAAAATTTACTGAACTATTTCAGGGCCCCGTTAGTTTTGCCATCTCCCACCTTTTTCTCCTGCCTTTCACAGAGAGAGGGATATAATTCAGG
The DNA here is from genome assembly GCA_019425775.1 of Rafetus swinhoei. Classification (NCBI taxonomy): domain Eukaryota; kingdom Metazoa; phylum Chordata; order Testudines; family Trionychidae; genus Rafetus; species Rafetus swinhoei. The sequence goes on from CM033437.1 coordinate 233,560,486, forward strand.
CTTTGGCCAAAGTTTATTATATCCTTGACCTTAATGTACATGAGTGGAACATTATATGCACATGGAACCTAAAGCACATGAGTGTTGCATGCATTCATTAATTAAAGAACCACCATAATTCTTCGATTGCTAGATAGCCAGAATGCTGTAATGTTTATTTAGCTTTGGTCCAAAATACTTGCTGACATAAATTCCCATAAATTAGAGAAAAGGGCATTCGTTAAACTGAAATAGGATGGCTTGGTCTTTGTAAATAAAATATTTCATGTCGTGCTCCCATGTAAACAGATGTCATAATGTTGGCTTTTCCTACTAGAATACACAAGTCAACATTTTGGTTAGCATGCACGTGCTCACATGAATAGAAGCCAATCATTTTCCCATTTGTTTTTTCTGAACATGATGCTTATATAATCAACCTAGAGATTTTACTGCAGGGGTTTGCAAATTTTATGTATTTTTTTTTTCTATGGGGGAGTTTATAGGCCTCTTTTCTCTTGGGTTTGTTTAAACATACAACTTTTACAGGGAAAGACTCAGCCCTTTTGCACATTCTCTCCCTACGGCCTTAGGAACCCTTCTGGATTACAAGCCCAGCTGGAGAAACTGTGCCGTACAAAATGAGGTCTGGGAATCAAAGAAAGCGCCCTTTTTGTTCGCACTGCTAATCTTATGGTGCCACTAGGCCAATATCCACTCTGAGGCCTTGAAAGAGATCAAATCTGAAAGGTAGAAATATACAACTAAATAGTTATAAAACAAACTATGGTTACTTGCCTTTAGCCATTTCAATGATCTTTACTTGCTGTTCATATGGTCTGTGATGCTCCCTGTTATCTTCAATAATGAACTTTGACTGCTCAGAGGAGGTACTGGAATCCTTTCTGCTTTCTGGTCTTGGCAGGTGCTTTGGTAAGAACCAGAATGGGAGGGCAGCCAGAACACTTAACACACCTGCTATTAAATAACCAAGCCACCAAGCTCCTACCCATCGGGCATCATTGTGAGTTATTGTTACACTGTCTGTGGGATGGGGGGAAAAGAGGGACACATTTGCATATTTAGTGAAAGCTTGTCAAGAACAAAGCACATTGTGGAGTGTATGTTTTCAGCAGAGATTCTAATTTCTTCAATAGAGTTCCCCCACCTCCGATTCCTTTTCCATAATAATCACCATGCCCACTCCTACCCAATACTTTTCTGAGAGCTGTGGAATACATATCCCCCTTTTGAAAGTATCTACGCTGTTCCTGAAGTGGTTGGAAAGTTTGCCATTGAGGCACATAATCATGATGCTGCCACATACATCTCCCATGGAGACTAGGAGTTTCTCTTTTGAGTTATTTATCATATTTCTGGATCTTTTGTGATTTGGGTTAAAAATAATCAGCATTTACATCACAGAAGAGTCTCCAGCACAGACATGAAGACCAACCCATCTAGCATTCTGCCACGTTTTATCAATGTTTCATATTCAAACTCTAATCCTGTTCATGACAGATGCTAAGCAACTTCCTATTAAGTCAATAACATTAAAGGGACAAATGTTTGGAAATTCACTAGATCAGTCCCACTGATAAGAGCATCATCAACTTATCAGTGGAATCAGTTTCTAAAATACAGCAACAACAAATGGCTATTGATGCATGGCTGTTTCACCTCTGTCCCAGTAAGGTCAGGGCAAGGAACTCTAAATAGTCACTAAAAGATTCTACTTAAGGATGGTCAACATACAGGGAGTAAACAATTTTTTAAAATGATTTTTCTGACTTACCCAAGTCTACAAAGCCCAAGTCAACATATAGTTTGGCACAGAGGGATCCTAAAAGAAATCCAAATATTGGGCCTATAATGGCAGCTGTCTGAACACAACCTGCAAAAAAAAACCAAAAAAACAAACAAACAAAAAAACCACCACCACACAACAACCCCACACACAGAAGGAAACTGTCATTTTTTTCTGCCTTTTTTGTTGTTGTTCTGCACACAACAACAGAGCATGACAATGTATCAGGGAAAAGTGACCAGCATCATAACATACAGGACCAAATTCTTCCTTCTCACACATTGGTGCAGTGCAAATCCAAAATAATCTCATTCTTCTTCCCAGATAACGGAATTACTCCAGACCAGCACCATTGTATCAAAAAGCAAAAATTGGTTCATGGCATAAAATTTCACTTTTGTTTTATGCAGCCACCCAATTATCTGACCAATTTCAACCTGGAAAAAGTGATCTCATGGATGTTTGTGATGTGAATTCAAGAGTGCCACTAACAGGGTTGCAAGGTGGTCAGAAAACGTGTGTACAATAACCAACATATTTTACTAGTGACGGGCACACCTCAAATAGATTGAAAAAGTCACACTGGATTAACACCCAACTGTTCCGAAGTTTTAGGATGGTCTTATCCAATCCCCACACATCTTTTGAGTTTTCAAAATGGATCTGGCAAAAACAAATTTGTGGACAAAATTTCTGGTAGTTCTTTCTTCTAGCCAGGCTAGAAATATTTAAAAAAGCCTCTACTGGTAAAAACCTTCCTGATAGCATTTCAGCGTAACATACTGGGATGGTCACACATGAAACATAGTGACAAACTCCATGTTAACCACCAAATAAATGTATGCTCAATACATTTCTACTCCCATCTCACGAACTGAGTGTGGAATCCACTAATCCACATTCAAAGATTTAGTAAGAGGAAGGTAGCACCATGAACCTGATGCCAAATTATTTTCTCAATTAAGATAATGGAATCACATCAGTATAGTCAAGGGTGGAATTTAGCTCCTAAAATGCAGAGGACTTTTAAATAAAGCCTTGAAAATGTTAAAACATGCAAGCAAATAATCAGGACAATTAAATGTAATAAATCTCAGTGGGGTAGTTGTGTAGCACCTTTAAAAACGAGTAATCCTGTGGCACCTTAGAGACTAACCAAAATATACAGAATCATGAGTTTTCATTGGTAAAACCCACTTCATCAGATGAAATGGAATGGAAATAACAGAAAGCAAGATATATGTAACAGCATAAGAAGTACCTGTCAATTGTAGCACCAGTTTCTGTTACTGAAAACAACTCAATTTACTTCTTGTGAAAAATAAGGCTACAGTAATTGGATTATTTTTTTTACCAATGTAGAAAGCAGCACTCTCTTCACTGGCATAATCATCAATATATGTAATTCCCAAAGGTTGAATAGGTGTCTCCCCTATCCCACGCAAAAGATTTCCGAGCAAAACATAGATCCACATGGACGATCCAACTTCTTTTTCACATCCTGGATACAAAAAGTCAGAGAGAAAGAGTAAAACAAGACACTGTGTGCGACCTTTTGACATTCAATACACAGGACTCAGTTCTGTTCTCAGATGTGTAGGTGTATTTCCAGTTGGCCCCTGGGGGAAGGGGGAGAGAACTAAGCCCACAGATTTATTGCAATGACAAAACAACACTCCCAAGAGTTTTGGTGGAATGGAATTTCAAACGAGATCAGTGCCTGTGCTATGGTACACACCTAGTGCATTTCATTCAAATGGCTACAATTCTGTGCTGAGGTAAAAGGGATTTGAACGGCGCTTCAGTTCTTTTCAAGTCATACAGGCAAACATCAGTAGAGTTCCTATTGGCTTTTAAATCTGTATTTTCCTCAGTGCCACACAGGTGACAAGTTATTTCAATTCCTGAATGATGAAAATGCACTGGCGAAGACCAGGGTTTCTTTGGACCAATACAATTTTTTGGGGTCCTGAGAAGAGCAACAAAAATGATTAAAGGCCTAGAAAACACGACCTATGAGGGAAGACTGAAAGAACTGGGTTTGTTTAGTTTAGAAAAGAGAAGACTGAGAGGCGACATGATAGCAGTTTTCAAGTACCTAAAAGGGTGTTACAAGGAGTGAGAGAAAAAATGTTCTCCTTGATCTCTGATGATAGCACAAGAAACAATTCACTTAAATTGCAGCAGGGGAGGTTTAGGTTGGACATTAGAAAAAAATGTCCTAAGTGTCACAGTGATTAAACACTGGAATAAATTGCACAGGGAGATTGTGGAAACTCCATAATTGGAGATATTTAAGAGCAGGTTAGGTGGACATCTATCAGAAATTATCTAGGTGCGTGGTCCTGCTGTGAGGCTGCTCTTGCCCTCCCCTAAACAGCTGGTACGCTTCCTGAAATGCCCGGTTTGTTGCTCCGCTGGGAACTTCCTTCCCCCCCGCTGCCTGCCTGCGCAGGGGGTGTGCGCGTGTGTAGGAGTCCCAGCGTGCTCTTCCTCTACTCCCCACGACAGCGGCGTGCTTCCTGAGAAGTTGGAACTGGCATGCAGTCCCAGGATTCTGACTCCCTTCCTCATCCCCCCCACGCAGGCAGGCAGCAGGGGGAAAAGTCCCCAGTGGTGCAACAGACACGGCATTTCAGGAAGCGCACCAGCTGTTTAGGGGAGGGGAAGAGCAGCCTGCTCTAACCCAGTCCCCCTTCCCTTCCCCAGAGCCAGACACCCCTCTCCCCCCTGCTCTACCCAACCCCTTTCTCTTCCCCTTCCCCAAAGCCAGGCACCCCCCCCAACCCAATCCCCTCTGCTCCCCTTCCCCAAAGCCAGGCACCCCCAACTCAATCCCCTCTGCTCCCCTTCCCCAAAGCCAGGCACCCCCCAACCCAATCCCCTCTGCTCCCTTCCCTTCCCCAAAGCCAGGCACACACACACCCTAACCCGATCCCCCTCCTCCCGCTCTAACCTAATTCTCGGGTGCTGGAGCCACTGCCACCACCACATCCGCGCGTCTCCCTCCAGGCGCTGGGGCACATGCGCTGAGTGGCCGGCTTTGAGCATGAGCTGGCCGTGACGCCATGCGCAACCCAATCCCCCTTCCCCTCACCTTCCCTTCCCCAGAGCCAGACACCTCCCCTCCCTGCTGTAACCCAATTCCCCTCCCCCTCAACCTTATGCTCGGGTCCCAGAGCCAGAGCCACTGTGCTGCATCCGGGACGCCATGCGCACCGCCCCTCCCTCACCCGATCCTCCTTCCCTCCCCTTTTCCAGAGCCAGGCATCTCCCCCCCAGCTTTATGCCCGGGTCCCAGAGCCACTGCTGAAGCTGCAGCCTGAGCTGTGTGCGACCCGGCCTGCACGTGCAGGATATGTGCTGGGGGCCATGAGCAGAACAGCGCAGGCCATGAGCCCGCATGCAGCTCATAGAGGCCTGGTCGTGAGAGCAGCTGACCTGAGCGGTTCCGGGGTCCGTCCCGGTTCCGTCAGGAGCTGCAATTTTTTTCTTCGCGAGCCGCATGCAGCTCGCAAGCCTCGGGTTGGCCACCCCTGAGCTATTCCATTTTGTTTTCTCCCTCTTGTTCAGTGTGTGGCAACATGAGCAGTAGGAGAAGCTGCTGTTTGAGGAGGCAAGCTCCAGAGCGTGGCCCCGTCCATCCCCTCCCTCCTGTCTCCCTCTTCTCTTACCTCTCTCTCTCTGCTCACTCCCTTCCAGCCAAATCCCTGAACCCAAGTGTAGGAAATGACATTTGAAAAAACACCACTCTTCTAAAATGTCTTTCTAAAAGAAAATGGAGCATGTCTTCCACTGCATGCTGGATTGTGAAAACTGGACATGCAGAAAATACCTAATTAAAGGCACTAAATTTGGGAATAAAACTGTCAGTCACAGGTTTTTTGTTTTTTTTTATATACCCTGAAGTTTGTTAGAGATTTATTTGCAAAAACTTTATAGTAAGTGCAAGTCAGTTGTCCTGCTGAACACAACATTAAATGTTATGGAATACATGATACAGCCCTTCTCTGTTTTACATTTTCTTCATCAGTATTTCTAAGCTGATTTTATATTTTAAATGTACTCTTAAGCCTTCATAAAGTAATCATTCCAGATTACCACATATTTAAACTCACTGAAACAATTACATTAATTTAAAATAATCAGTCAAAGCGGCTTAGTGTGTTTATAACAAAGTTCATTGCTTTTAGAAAAAGGGAACACTAATTTATTTTGTGCGATCTTCATAACAATAGACATGTTTATAAAATTTCACTGTATGTTTAAGTTAAAAATATGCTTCCAAAGATTTTAGGCATAACAAAGGTATTATCTCAGTAACATATTCATTTTGGTTGAGGTTCCTCTTAAAACTAATTCATCAAATAATCAGAAGTAAAGAAAGAGAAAAACTCATTTGTCCAGCTATCCTGAAGAAAAGGAATGTCATCCCTTTAAGGGCTCTCTTCAAGGGAGGGTTGAAAAGCCAGTAGAGGATGGATTAAAAGGACAGGAGGGCTTTGGAAGCAAGTTTTGTGCTATAGTGATTAAAAGTGACATGGGTGTTTTAGATAAGAGTGGTCTTTTGAAGAATTTATTTTAGAAACTATATGACTTAAGATCCAGGCATTTAAGGTTAAAGCTAAATACTCAGATTGTGTATCTGAAAATCTATGCAAGGATTTTTTTTTTTGAGAGAGATGTGATTGTATCATCTTCAGCAACAAATTAAAGTCTGTTTGTAAGTTAACAGATCCACTTTTAGGGGAAATGTCACCAGCAGTCTGCAACAGCCTGTTGTGGGAGCCTTCAGGAACAGTCAGAAGAGGGTTAGGAAGAGGAAAGAGGTTAAGCACCAAGACCCAGGGAAAGTATTGCCTCCTCTTGCCTCTTATAAAAGATGAAGCTATTCTGGGGATTAATCAGGATTGTGCAGTGAAAGAGGCTGTTGTCTGTGGGACCCTTGCTTCATTTGTTGCAGAAGCAGAAAGTCACATAGCAAATGAGTCAGGAGATACACAGAGCGAGAAGAGAAAAAAAGGGAAGAGAAGAAGAGGCATAGTTATAACAGTTAAATGCTGTTCTGGAGAACTAGATGCTATACCTGCATCTGCTACAGAGTTCACAATGCAGATGTGATGCTGGGCAAGTCACTTAAATCAGAATTTTCACTTATAATGATGGGCTCTAGGTTTCTAATTTTCTCTGAGACCCTGGGTTAGATCTGCAGTAGTGTTGCATTCTCACAGCTGCAACTGAGGTCAATAGGAGTTGTGCTTGTTCTCTGAACTGTCTGAACACGTATGGCCACATTTTCTCCAGACACAGAGATACAGCCTGGAAAATTTCAGCCTAAATGGTTAAAGTTTGGTAACTGAAAATAAGATCTTAGAATGTGAAATATTGGGCAACAACCTTCATAATAGCCAGAGCTACCAGCCCCACCTAGATACACACAACATTTTGTTAAAAAATGGAATTTTCTTACCTGCATTTACTTTGGCTTGAGGTCTTTCTAAGAGTGAGAGTGGTATTTGACTTTTATCCTGTAGACACGGGGAGTTGCTGACAGTAGAGTTGGTAGAGGAAGAAAATATTTCATACCTATAGCTGTGATAAAATAAACATTTTCTTTACTCATCCTTTTACAATATAGTACCACAAAAAATTTCACTGCAAACTCTGAGCCCCAAATCTGGACTAGTGTAGAATACAGAATAGTAGGAATATTATCTGGGTCTTATATATTTCTCTCTCACTCACTATTTTCTATTTTTATTCATCATTTTATCATGGAGGACATTGATGGACTTTAGCTCATGCCTGCAAGGTCCTGACAAACATTAGCTAATCATAAATGAGTTTCAAATTTGAGTGGATATTGATGAGATAATGTTGCTCAATGATAACAATAAGCAATATTTTTGTAATACATAATTAATAGCAATCATATTACTCTCTGTTCCCATCAGCACTTCCACAATCAATGTTTGTTTAAATGGGTGCATACATAATGTCCATGGGCAAAAAGTAAGTTCTGTGCTAGTGCATTTCTTTCTGAATCGAAAGAACAGATTGCTTTGCACTTACCGTCCCATAAAGAATTGGGGCATCGCAATTAGAAATGTTCCAGCTGACATTATTAGGCAACCAACTCCAATTATCTTTGGCCTATGAAGTTTTGCTCCAAAGTAGCTTACAAGAATTATGATTAGGAGATTACCTTTGAAAAATACAAAAGAATAACTTGGATTTGCAATACATTAAGAAGAGAACTATGCACTAAACTAGTCGCTCCCAAAACACAGCTTATTTAGCGCTTGTTGGGGTGTCCACAGACAGATGGCTGCTTACGTGGTGGTGAGTTTCCAAATGTGTGTGCAAGCATTGAGGGTTATAGCTAGGGAGAACATGGGCACATTTAAAAGCAGCTGGAAACAAGGACCTAGTCAGCTGCAGGTCACTAGAATGAGAGGCAGAATGCCAAGGTGTGTGTGTGGGGGGGGGGGGGGGTAGGAGGGTGAAAGGGAGGGAATGAGGCAGCCAAGCAACAGGACTTTGAGTACCTCAGCCAACAATAATCATCTCAGGAGTACTAAAATTCCAAAAACCACTAAACTGAAAGAATTTTGAAATATGTCCAAAGATTTGATGGTCACTTTACATGATGTCATGGTGAAGCTCTTAGTGGAGGAGTGCCCCATATCCATTAGCCATTGATCTTTGTATTCTCTCGGTTTACCAAGTCACAGAGCTATGGTGACTGGATTACACACGAGAGGATCTCATAGTGACAACTGCAATGGAGAGAAGGCTGAACATGGCACAAGAAAGTTATACCTGTCTACAACTAACACCAGTTCCAAACCCTTCCAGGGTAACCGTTAACCTCCATGGTATAGGTCTCTGGTTGTGTGGTCTGATGCCTGCAGCTCCCTTATCACAACACTTAAGAGGTGTCCCTCCCTAGGTCATGATACACACAGTCGGTTTCTGTGGAACCGTCCCTGCTATAGTCGCAAGCCCCTGCATTCCAGTCTCCAAGTCCTTGCCAAGCTCAGCCCCCTCCCACCCCACGCCTACCAGCCTCGTTTGCCAAGAGACAGCATCACATACTTGAGAGGGGATGGGGCCACTGAAAGTAGCATGAGACTGGATAGGCCCAGTGCGGCAAGCCCCGAGGAAGGCCCTGCCCACCCCTCCTGTTGCAGCAAGGCAGAGGAGACTGGCACCCCACTGTCTAACGTACTCACACACATTTGGCTCCATGGTCCCTCCATCATGACAGAGGGGTGTGTGTGAGATCAAACCAGAGCTGGCAATGAGGCAGCTGCCAGTGTTGCTACTCCTTCCTCTCACCACAACCAATAGTACACACTGTGTGTAAGGTGTGTATACCTGTGGGCACCACTGTTTAATTACATAGATAAGTGAAACATCTGTAGCTCAGTCCACATTGTGGGTGAATCAGGTCAGCCACAACTCTGTATTGTACTGCCTAGAGGAGTCGTCTGCACCGTGGCCAATGAAATCCCTGGCCACGTTAGTTCAGAGAAATGCAACAGTCACCACCACACTTTCACCCATAACATGGTCAAGGTCATGTTAAGCTCAGTCTCATCACAGTCACACCAAGTGTAAACCACATTTGCTCTTGCCAGACGAATCTCATTTAACTGCAGTAGGCCTACGAGATTTGTATGATCATTTGCCACAGGGAATGGTGGCATTAGTTTTGTCTAAAAATGGAAGCACCACATACCAATTTCAAAGCTGCCGTCAATAACACCAACCAAAGAAGAAGGGATATCGAATCTTCTTTCTATCTGGGTGATGGTACTTTTTTAAATAACTTCCTGACAGTGCTTTAGCGAAGTAAACAAAGGATAATGCGCCAAGAAATATCTGAGAGAAAAGTTAAGGGTGATTAAGACCATAGTAGAACAAATACTTTATTTTATTATTAACTGTATTGAATATTTTTAATTGAGTGATGCTCCCACCCCCCACCCCCTGTGCTTGTAAACAGTGCTGGATTGACAGTCTTCTGTTTATCCACAGCTCATGGACAGCAGCCATTTAAATTTCCTTCACGGTCTGACAATACTTTTATTATCCCTAGCAGAGGACAACAAAATGATGAAGCAAACACTGTCTCTAGGAATAGGGGGGATAATTCAGCCTCCTGTAGCAGCAATTAGCATCAGCTGTGAGTAGTTTAATTGGTTTGTTTTATTTTTTTAAAACATGGACACTTGCTCACTAGGGAATTAGACTGACAGTAGCAAACCATTTCACATAGGGTGCCCGCCACCCAATAGTAATAACATCTATGCTCCTATCCCAAAAGCTATTTGTCCTGACGTCCCCCAGCCAGGTGAGTCTGCCACTGTGCAGCAACTTGCAGACTAGGGGCTTTAAATAACCCCAACCTGGACTTGATGTTAACCAATGAGCGTGAGGTAAAAGGTGTTGCATCCCTTTATCAGTCTCCAGCGCCATCCACAAGCCATCTTCATTTTAATTCTTCAGATGAAAAACATCCTTTGTAGAATGGCTCTTCCCCCATCAAATCTCCTGCCATCTAGTAACTACAGTGTATCTGTGTTTCTCTCTTATATCTGCGAGGTGGACTACACTGGAATAGAAGAGAGTTAAGGAGCAGTTCTAGGCCCAAGTGGCCCCACCTCACTACATCTGCACCACCTGCTCCTGCATCTCAGAACGGGGAACAGGAATAGCAGATGGGGAGAGCCGTAGCTGAGAGCTCCTGGTAAGGGGACAATGGTACTCTTTGCTGCTGCAGAGAAGGAGGGCTCTGCAAGCAATAGCTCCTAGGGTGCAGAAAAGGGCTGGATTAAAGATCTTTATGGATCTTGCACTCACTCTCTTCTCCAATTGCCCTGAACTGAGAAAGTTACTGGAAGGAAGTGGTCCAGGGGAAGGTAACCTCTGAACACTCCGGGGTGTTTGACATTGCTGCTTCTTGCAGAGCTCTGGGTGGAAACCCTGCAGAGAGGACAGGCCTGGAGGCCCCAACCAGCAGCAAACATAACTCCCCTGCCTCCTAGAGGCAAGAGGGATAAAGACATTGTAAGCCCTGAAATAAAAATGTGGGGCCTTCAGGAGCCCAGACCTGGGCAAAGCCTCCTTTTGGGGAGCTGTTGGACTTCTAGATTTTATTAGACACTGTTACCTCAGAAAGGGGTAGACTTCAGTAGTGACCTGGGCAGAGGGATGTATTACTACGTACCAGAAGAGAGACCACCACCACACTGGAGTGATGACCAGCTGGGGACACCAAAGATGAGTGAGAGTTGTGACCTAAGGACCTACTACCCACGAGGTGGTAGCACCAGTAAGCCCAGCCCTTACACACACTAGATTTCTGTGTACTGTTTCTGTTAAATGGAGATTCCTCGCATCTCCTTTTGGAGAGTTAGTTATTTTCATCCAGCTGCACCCAGCTCCAGAACAGTCACACACTGTGCGCTTATGTGATGGAGGCCATATGTTTTTTCACTACTGAAGGCCATGCTTTCCTTTGCATAGGGAAAAATCCATAGCAATGATGCACGTCACAATGAGCATCACATACCAAGAACCACAATATCCCCCATGCCATGCATTGATACCTGTCCTGAGTGCAGTTACACAGATTGGGGAAATCAAGAGCTCCATGTGACCATTTCCCTGCTAATTTGGTCTGTTTGTTGTAGAATTCCACCAAAATAAAAGCTTAATGCAAATTTTCTCATTTAGCTTCCAAATTTGCCAATGTCACACTGGCATTGCTTCCTAGGAGAAGCTGCTACTTGTGGAAATCTCCGCAGTGCTGGCTGGAATTTAAATAAAACTTTCCACCCTTTGAATACTATAACAGTATTTCCCACCATGAGGGCTTTCCCAGCAAATATGAGTAACTGTCTTTTTCCTTTGTGTGAGTGTAAATGACTGTGGATATTACAAGGTCATGTAAAAACATGAATATGATTTTCATGGGTAATATAATGAAAACAGGACGTCCAACCTCTTCATTTTCGGACATATGTTGATGCTATTTTTCACACATGTCTTGGAACTACCTAGAAGGGAACCTGAAATCAGTAGGTATCCAAAATGCTCTTAAATTACACTGGCAATGTAAAAATGCCCATGATTTTCCATTCTCCTCCAGCTCACCTCCAATCATAGGTGACATTGGATATTGAATGCACCATAAGGGCATGTCTATACTGGGGAGTTATTTTGAAATAAGAACGTTCACACTACCAAGCATGTTATTTCAAGATAACAACTCCTGCTTGTGAAGAGGAATAAACTTATTTCTAAATAGTTATTTTGGGAGTTATTTCAAAATAACCTGGTAGTGTAGACTTAGCCCAAATCAGGTTTACTTACCAAAAAAACCTAAACACAAAAAACACCAAACTGGACTAATTGTTTGACCTATAATATTAGTGTATTTTGGAAGCAATAAGCCGATTCCTTAGTGGCTAACTGTGACTGAAGGTTTATTCAATGAGGGAATCAGATTATTGTTGAGCAAACAGAGGGGCAATGATTTTATTGCTAGTATAATGCAACTTTAATTAGCATAACTTTTTTTTTCATTTGTAAACAACAGTGGCCCAGTTCTCATCCACCAATGGATATTCTGTGGCGGTAAATGAGGCCAATGGGAATATCCAGGAGTTTATGTTATCAAAGTAGTCGTTTTATTCTGAACAATATTACCGGACTCATGGTATCACAGAACAAATTATCTGCTATAGGTTGTTATTTACAGCATCCAATCCAACTCTCTTTGAAGTCAATGGGTGTCTTCGCGTGGACTTAAGGAGATATTGGATCAGACTATAGATGAGTGCAATGGAAAACCAGAAGAAATAACAAATGCAAAGAGCAAGCAAGGATTAGGTAATAAGAAAGACGTTCTGGTTCAGGTTGTGACCATACATACCTCAGTGAATTCAGATGACCTCACACCCCAGCAGAAGTCCAGAAGACTTCTGAACCTGTCCTTGGAATGCAGATTGCAAGAAAAGACCAGTTGCAGGAAGAAAGCAACTGATCTTCTACCACCCAATTCAGCAGGGCTGGATTTCCAGAGGGAGTGCTTGTCCATTCTGGCTTTGTAACATACATGTTTTGTGATGACAACACCTTGCATTGCTACATCACAAGTCTGAGGTAGGCTGCTGAAGTTGAACTTACAGAGAGCATGCTCATTCAAGCACAGCAATTTTGGGAAGGCTCAGAGTTTGATGGGAACAAAAAATAAAAACATTGCTGTTGGTTTTCTCCTTCATACTACCACCTGTCAAAATGCATGTTTGTTCAATCAGTGAGTGGTCAAAATGTATTTAAAGCAGTAGGAATATTTTTTTCCAATTCTAGAAACCCGTATTACCGTGGCTGCCAATTTTAAAAAAATAGACACATTCTACACGAATGTGAACCAGGGTTCCAGATCTGAACATCCGACAAAGTTAGGGAAATTTGAATCAGCACATACATTACATCCATCTAAAATAGCTATAGCTTGAATGGAAAAGGGGTAAACATTCCAATGAGAAATATATAGGGGCGAGGGAGGGAATGCACCCAGCATCAAAACCTAAGGTATTCAAAGATGTGTGTGGTAAAATTCAGAGCTCTTCCTTACCTTTATACCTCCACGGCATGTTTGTTTCTCCTTTGATGCGAAAGATTCAGATTTAGCTGAAGACCCATCTATTGGAAGGATTATGGTTTTCGAGAATAACTGAGCATTTTCTTTTGATGAATTCTCCATGATACTATTCCCTGTCTCTAATCTAAAAGACACCATGATCATTTTAAAAGGGTAACCTAGGGACTCAGCACCGAAAGCTTATGCCACACAACATTAAAACCTGCAAAACTGCTTTCTGAGCAGACAACAATGACCAGTTTACAATAAAATCAGAAATGGGGCGATTGCAAATTTCCATTGGATTACCCATACAATTAAGAAAAAACATTGCTTTTTAAATAGTCACCATTAGGTTTATAGGTGAGCTCATTGTTCTAAGTGCTTCTAAGTTAGTTCTACCTCACTGATATCAGTTAATGAGCAAAATGAAAAAGAACCTGGTTTTAATTATCTATCATAAATTTAGCTCCTTTGCCTGTTCTGATGGGGCCATAAGTCTCAATGATCTTTATCAAATATTGCAGGAGAAAAGCCAGAACTTGTGTCTTTGCAGGTAAATAGGACATAAATTAAAAACCCAGGCTTTTGTTTTCAAATATTAATATAGCCACATTTCTTAAAACCATGCCTACATCCTACAGAGCCTTGTTAATCATTCCAGTCACTAAATCAGGTTAGGAAATATGTTTAGTCTCTTCTATTCATCTTTAAGCAACCTTAGGTTTCACAGAACAGAAAAGGTTGGCCAGAAATAGGGAAACTCTTAAAGCTGCCTTTCTTATAGAGAATCATAAAAACAGAGGGCTGGAAGGGATTTTGAGAAATCATTGTGTCCAGCCTCCTGTGTTGTGGTATAATCAAGTAAACCTCCCCCATCTCTGACAGGTGCTCATTTAACCTGTCCTTAAACCTACAGCAATGGGGATTTCACAGCCATAACACAGTGGAAGACTATTATGACATGCCCCTGCAGTCTTTTCTCAAGATTAAACATGCTCAGGGTTTTTTTGTTTTTTTTTTACCTTTCATTATATGTCAGGTTTTCCAAACTTATCTTTTCTGTTGCCCTCCTCTGTTCACTCCTTTCCTAAAGTGTGGTGCTCAGACACTACACCCCGGCGAAGGCCTCTCCTTTGTCAAGCTGCACTGAACAATTACCTCCCATGTGTTATGTAGGATACTTCCATTGTAAGTACCTCAGAATATCAGCCTTTTTCATGGCTACATCCTCCCCCCAATTTTTTTAAACATATATTTAATTTGTGATCCAATATAAAACCCCTAGATCTTCAGTAGTATTACCACCAAACCAGTTATTCCCCATTTTGTAATTGTGCTTTTCATTTTTCCTTCTTAAGTGAAGTTCTTTGCACTTGTGTATATTGAATTTCCTCTTGTTGAATTCAGACCAATTATCCAATTTGTCAAGGTCATTTTGAATTTTTAATACTGTCCACCAAAGTGCTTCCAACCCCTCCCAGCGTGGTAGCATCTGTGAATTTTATAAGCAAGCTCATATTCCATTATCCACATTGTTAATGAAAATATTGCTTAGCACTGGACCCAGGACTGACTTCTGTCAAACCCGTCTAGGTACACCTCCTAGTTTAAACTTAAAAACCAACAAATGGTCTTTATAAAAACCAACAAATGGTAGCACTTTATAGACTTACAAAACATGTAGATGGTATCATGAGCATTTGTGGGCACAGCCCACTTCTTCAGATGACCTGAGTTTTGAGTTTAGGATGTCCAGATCCCTAGTTTGACAGTCTTTCAACCCAGCTGGACACTCACTTTATAGTAATTTCATTTTGTCCATATTTCTCTAGTATCCTTATGATAATGTCATATGATGCTGTGTCAAAAGCTTTACCAAAATCAAGACACATTACATGTTCTGCTGCTTTTCCCCCATTCACTAGGCTAGTAACCCTGTCAAAAGAAAGAAATTAGGTTGGTTTGATATGATCTGTTCTAGACAAATCCATGCTGGCTATTGCTTAACCCCATTTTCTTCCAGGTGCTTATGAACTGATTGATTAATAATTCATTCTGTAAGTAAATTTAGAGACATAGATCTAAGGTATAGATCTTTACAACATTTTAGGGCATCTGTGGAATAAGCGGTTTTGTCTCTGGGAATTCAGATGCCCTTAGGTCTAACCATATTTAACTAGCTTCAGGGGGTAGATATACTAGATGTACAACTTTATGCAACCAAGTAGAAGGAGGGCATGAAACAAAAGTAGTGTACTTCCACTGAGATCCTGTTATTTCCATTGAGATCATGTTAATGGAAATAACAGCTGCAATAACCTGTGTTCTTGTGATGGGGTATTGAACTTTGTTACCCTGACCAAAGGCTGAGAAGGGCTTTGTTTTCCCAAGTTTATTTTCTTGCCAGCACTCCTGTGTATAAAATAGGCACTGGTCTGGGACTCTAGGAAGTTGGATTTGATTCCTGCTTTGTCACAAACTTCCTATCTGATTTTGGGCAAGACACACCATGGGTACTATAGCAGCATATCTTTGGTACTGTAGCTATGCCAGCATAAGTCCATAACAGAGAGACAGCCTATAAGTGATGGACTGGGTTTCCAGTTGTAGGAACTACATTTGCTTAAGTCTATGGAACAATTATTTCTACATTGTAACAGCATTAGTTTGCTGTATCTACGGCGCACAGGGGGATGGATTTTTTTATTCAGTTCTTTTTTAATCCCTGTTAAAGTCCTGGTCTTCACAACATCCTCTGCCAAGGAGTTCCACAGGTTGACTGTGCGCTGAGTAGAGAAAACCTTCCTTTTGTTTGTTTTAAACCTGCTACCTATTAATTTCATTTGGTGACCCCTAGCTCTTGTGTTACAGGAACAAGTAAATAACTTTTCCTTATTCACTTTCTCCATACCTGTCATGATTTTGTAAACGTCTATCATCCCCCCTTAGTCTCCTCTTTTCTAAGCTGAAAAGTCACAGTCTTTTTAATCTCTCTTCATATGGCACCCATTCCAAACCCCTGATCATTTTTGTTGCTTTTTTTCTGAATCTTTTTTGAGATGAGGCAACCATATCTTTTAACTTACCTGGTTACTCAATTTTGCAGCAGTCTAGATCTGCAAAACTGCACCAAAATCTATTCTATTGAACATTTTGTTCTTGGTCTATTTACATTTAAAAGTACAAAGGAAGGGAAGTTAAGCAAAATGTCAAGTAACTCATTCCCCTAGAAATATATAGTTACCCTGAGGTAACAAAATTTAATTCAAGCTCTATGTATTTGATATAGATATATATTTTTCAGGATTTCACCCTCCATCTGTGGGCAACCTCTTGAACATCTGTTTCAGTTTTCCTCAGTACTTATTCAGGCAAAATGTCCAGTCAGTAGAAGTAAGGAATAAGGGAAAATGGAAATGTACATGCACACATGCGCACGCGCCTGTACATGCATCCCTTGTACAAAGATTTTTTTTTAAAGATAAGATATATGGCAAGGTCAAGTCCTCCTGTCTTAATGCTACAAAAACATAACACTTTCCACTTTACAGCAGCAACAATTATTTGGAGTGCAAATATTAAAATACATTTTTGTTTTGAAACCAAAAACGATTGTATAAATCATAAAATTAAGGCAAATCTACAAAAGTAGATCTTCAAAATAAATCTCAAAAATTGTGTGGGCTGAGTTAGTGAGCCATAAACTGATTTGTGGTGATCTGATTCAACATAGTTCTTTAATGGTAAATGACAATTGTTTAGACTTCTAGCAGAAGACAAAAACAACAAGTTTCAGCTGTGGCATCATTAAAACAGAGATAAACATGTACACACAATTTTATAAACAGCCACCATTTTTTCCCAACCATACACTTGTAGAACTTTATGACAGAAAGTAATCCAATATGTAAAATACAATTCTCTGACATTAAGACACATTAAAGTGGGGGGAAATTATATTCCATCCTGCTTATTGATATGTATTAGATAAAAATAGAATTAACATGTTAACTTTGTATGAAATTTTCATTTTTTTTCAAATGGATCTCTTCCTTGGAAAAACACAATATAATCAATATGTAGTCTTACCTAGTTTACACTATCCCAACAATCTTCCAAAACACTTGCCCAGGCAACTTGCCCCAGCACTCATTAATGGATCTCAAAGTTTCCATATTATTACAAGCCAATTTCAAAAACCAGCTTGAAAGGGAAGCTGCAAAGCATAATTTCATTTACAAGTTTGATACCTACAATAGAGGTTTAAACAAAGACCTTAACTGGATTATCTGCTACATTCCACATCCTAATGACATAAAAAGCCAAGCACCAAGTTCTTAAGGGTTCTTAGAATCCTCTCTATCAGCTTCATTTAGCATGGAAATGCTAATTGACTATTCTTTTCCCATTTTTCTCTCTTTTCCTTTCCCTCCTTATTCCCCCTTTTTCTTTGCTTTTTATTTGGAACTTGGACTCCTTAAATTCCATTCATCGGAAGACGTGGGTTGTGCCCGCAAAAGCTCATGATACCATCTACATTTTTTGTTAGTCTCTAAGGTGCTGCAAGACTATTAATTTTTTTTAAAGTTTTTTTCTAATACAGACTAACATGGCTACCCCTCTGAAACTGTTTGTATAGTCTGTTGCAATTAATGTATTTGGTCCCTCAGATATAGGCAATAAATAGTGTGCAAATATACACCAAGTAAGTGAGACTAGTTTACATGCTTCTGATGTCAGCCAGGTAGCGTTGATTTCTCTTTCTCTGAGGCTGAATTTTGTTTCATAATCATAATTACCAATAACAGCGCCACCTGGAATTTATATAGCACTCGAACATCTTTCAAATGCCATAAAGACATTAACTATTAATCACTAGTGTTTCCTTGAATTTGATTTATATTTAGCAATTCTGAATCATTTTGAGGCTATTTGCCAGGGACTGAAAAAGCGTAGAGAACAGAAATCAACTTCCTATTGAAGTGGGAACCAAAAACTATATACTACTGTTCTATTGTTTTCTGTTTTACCAAATTCTTCAAAAAAAACTTCAGCCAAATTATTTTCTTATGTGTAGCTGATCAACCCAATAACTTCCAGGCAGGGGTATTAACATACATTAAATCAGGGATTGGTTCTTATGATGTAAAAGTGACAGTTTTGAAGCAATTATCTCCACAATGGAAGAGTCTCTCTCAGGGAAGTCTCTGGGGACAATACAGGAGACACCAAAACGAAGACCTTGCTGGTTCTACTGAGCTATAGGATGCAGGGGGTTTTGTTTGTTATTGTTGTTCTTTCACAGTTATGGCAAACCACGAACAGCACAAACCAATGGCATTTTGTGATAAAATTGCTGTCAGTGGAACTACTTATATAAGCAAAGCAGCTGGAATGTGGCCCTGTCTGATTTTCAAAAAACAAAAGACTTAAAATGACTAGATTGAGTGAAAAAAAACAACCTCATGGACTTTTAATTAATCGTTTTGTGGTAAAATAGCCTGCTTGGTGGCGGGGCAGCTGTGTATTAGATGTACACAGATGACTGATATTCTGTTTAATGGATTTACTGATCAGGGTATCTAGCAATCTTGCTTCCCTCCCCATGACGGAGGAGGTTAAAGCATTTACCCTCCTATTTTCACATTTCTCCCTCCAGCTGTCCAGGGTGCTGGAACCCTTATTGTAATGTCCCTTTTTCTGACAAGCAGAGAAATAGCACCCCAGCTAACCAATTTATGACACAACATTTGCATTACCTCTGTTCCCTCACCCTCCCTGCTGGCGGGGTGCACTGCTGCGGGACCCTACTTCATGGTCTGAAAAAAGCATGTGTGCGCGAGCGTGTGTGTATGTGTGTGTGGGCGAGGGGGGGGGGGGAGGGCGGGGGAGGCTGAGCAGACCAGAAAATCCCCTGACTACCCGAGGAGACACTCATTTCATCCAACTTCAGTCCCTGACAAACCCTTTTATTTTCACAGGATCCCTGAAGGTGCATCTATTTAGCAATCAATGCCCTCTTATATTTATTACCATCCAACACCGAGAGGCATTAACTGAACTGAGGGAAGGGGGTCAGGGAAGAGGTAAAGCAACTATACAGTCAACAAAATGAGCCCTCCAAACTGTGCAAAATGGACCTCAAGAAAAAGGAAAATTAAAACCATATCTTACCTGGCAGTAGCAATCCCAAAGGATGGTATCTACCAATTTACAGTAGGTGCATTCGCACGCACACACGCACACACACAGAGCACCGGAAAGTGGTAAAAGTTTTGGGGAAAAAACTCTTCGTACAAGTTATTCAGCCTCGAGAAGGTAGCTCTTACACTGGAGAGAGAGAAACATAGGCGGTGGTCAAACTGCTGTCTTTTGTTCTGCTTGAGGGATCTGTGTGTTTCTCTCTCCCCCCCATCTCCCCTCCCCACCTTTTCATTTTTTTTTCTCCCTTTCTTCCCTCCTATAGATCTCAGAACACTAATCACACTGCCAGAGCAAAAACGGGTGGGTGCTGTGATCTCAAATCCTGGAAGAGCAGTTAACCCCCTCTCTTCCCTTGGGATATTTTTCTTTGCAACTTACTGTAAGTTTGGCATAGGCGTATGATGAAGCCTATTCTCATTAGTTGCCTGTTCCCAAGAAATAAAAGACTTTATGGCTGGGGGTTGGGGAGGGACTTGACAATAAAGGATAGAGCAGGGACTGTAGGGAAGAAAGGTTACTCACAAAGTTCTCGCTTCCTACCCAAAGATTCTTTTACATCAGCAATGCTTGGTGGTCGTGGTGATTTGCATCTGAATCTCTTGGACCATAGTACTTTAAAATATGCCTTGCTTCCCCCAAAGCCCCTGTAACAGAGTCCCCTTATACATGTGCCAGGAAGGAGTGATGCATTAAAGTGGCAGAAACTAGTTTTAGATGAGCTCCCTCATTCTCAAAACTTTGAGAGCTAGCAGTGGCCTTTGCAAAAAGTAAGGAAAATTGTTCAACACAGGAGCTTCTGAAACCTTCCTTCTGCTCCAGCCTGGTACTTTACCTATTTCTAGGTTTTGCATGTTTAAATAGCTGCATGAATTCATATGAACATGTTATTTTAGAGTGTGTGTGATAGTTTCAAGTGCAACCACCGGATTGTGAGTAGTTACAAATCCAGCATGTTTCACTAACTTGTGAGATTTAATTAGATGAACTGTGGAAGGTATTACTGTAAATTCTTCTTCTTCCTCCCCCTTCCCCCCCCCAAAGGGTATGTTGCTATGGTAGCTAAATACTGGAATTGATGCAGAGCCAAATACAGGGCCTTGGAGCAGATTTCTGCTTTATTCGATTTAATACAAATTTTTATCCATTCCTTAATTATATCACCATTTTGGAGTCATTAATGTGGTTGGAGTTTTTATTATGGCTGCACACAAATCACACATCACATTTTGTACCGCTTTACACTCTGGTTTTGTGGATTTCGAAATTCAGAACTAGCTGCTCCTCCCTTTTTGGAGAGGGGTCAGGGTTCCATTGGAATCACTTATTATGAGACTGAGGATCATTGGGCCTCATTGTGAGAAAGGACTATAACTTGTTTCCTCCTCCAGCAAGTCGGTGAAGCTCCTATTCAAAATCCATTAAGTCGGCACCTGTTCCTCTGTGGAGTCATCCCTCCAAGTTCACCTCTCCTGTAATACAGGCAGACCGCAGCCTGAAAACAGTGAGGAGGGGGCTATTGCTGATCCTCATTTCCTTTGATGGGCCAACGTTTTCTTTTTGTTACCCTGTCATCTCTCCAACCCCTATCTCAACTCACTGGTTTGACTCATCAATCTGTTATGATGTGCTCTTTAGGGCAGGCACTGACATGGACTAGAATAATGGGGCCCCAAACTCATGGGACCTTAAGTACTAACACAATAGAAGTATTATTTAACATCATCACAAAACAATTCCTACACAATAACTCTCTTGACTCACCATCCGTCATGGATTCAGCACTTCTCAACAGCTAAGGCAAGGCAGCTTTACCACAATATGAATCTGAATTAAATAACACAGGAGAATTAAATCAAGCTGCTATTCAAAAAATGTCCACCCATTGTGTTTTGGATTCTCAAGCACAAGGTTGAGGACTTAATCCTTCAGCTCTTACTCATGGGATAAATGCAGGGCCTTGGAGCAGATTTCTACATAACTAGATCTAATATAAATAATTAATAATTGAAAACTGGCCTCAAGAAGATTTAAGTCATCATTGGTCACTGCCAGCTGGCTTTTTTTGGACAAAGTCTCTGCACCTAGAGCTCTTGGGGGGCTGGATTTGATGGCCTCCTGAGGTCTCTTCCAGCCCTAGGATTCTATGATTCTCTGAAGATTAGACTTAAGATCAGGTCAGGACACTGCTCAGTCATGGACTGGTAGGAGTCATGCATTCACCTACAATTAACATGGCTAACTCAGATCAGTAATAGCCCTCTGGAACTCTAAGACACCTGGAATAAAACCATCCATTGTGGTCATGGGCACTCGGTGCTACATGACCTGCGCTAAGAGAAAGATGGAGAAGTAAAAAGGGAAATAAAAACAACCCAGGAAACTACAGACCAGTCAGCTTAACTTCTGTGCCAGGAAAGATAATGGAGCAAGTAATTAAGGAATTCATCTGCAAACATCTGGAAGACAATGGTGATAGGTAACAGCCAGCATGGATTTGTAAAGAACAAATCATGTCAAACCAATCTGATAGCTTTTTTTGATAGGATGAGTCTGATGGATAAGGGAGAAGTGATGGACATGGTATACCTAGACTTTAGTAAGGCATTTGATACAGTCTCGCATGATCTTATCATCAATAAACTAGGCAAATACAACTTAGATGGGGCTACTATAAGGTGGGTGAATAACTGGCTAGATAACCATTCTCAGAGAGTAGTTATTAATGGCTCACAATCCTGCTGGAAGGGCAGAACAAGTGGGGTTCTGAAGGGTCTGTTTTGGGACTGGTTCTGTTCAACATCTTCATCAATTATTTAGATATCGGCATAGAGAGTACGCTTATTAAGTTTGCAGATGATACCAAGCTGGGAGGTGTTGCAACTGCTTTGGAGGATAGGGTCAAAATTCAAAATGGTCTGGACAAACCGGAAAAATGGTCTGAGGTAAACAGGATGAAGTTTAATAAGGACAAATGCAAAGTACTCCACTTGGGAAGGAACAATCAGTTTCACACATCCAGAATGGGAAGCAACTGTCTAGGAAGGAGTACTGCAGAAAGGGATCTAGGGGTCATAGTGGACCACAAGCTAAATATGAGCCAACAGCTGTTGCAAAAAAGCAAACATGATTCTGGGATGGATTAACAGGAGTGTTGTGAGCAAGACACAAGAAGTCATTCTTCCGCTCTACTCTGCGCTGATTAGGTCTCAATTGGAGTAATGTGTCCAGTTCTGGGCACCACATTTTAGGAAAGATGTGGAGAATTTGGAGAAGGTCCAGAGAAGAGCAAAAAGAATGATTAAAAGTCTAAAGAACATGACCTATGAAGGAAGACTGAAAGAATTGGGCTTGTTTAGTTTGGAAAGGAGAAGTCTGAGAGGGGACATGATAGTAGATTTCAGGTATCTAAAAGGGTGTCACAAGGAGGAGGAAGAAAAATTGTTCTCCTTGGCCTCTGAGGATAGATCAAGAAGCAATGGGCTTAAACGGCATTAAGGAAGGTTTAGGTTGGACACTAGGAAAAATTTCCTAACTGTCAGGGTGGTTAAACACTGGAATAAAGTTGCCTAGGGAGGTTGTGGAATTTCCATCTCTGAAGATATTTGAGAGCTGGTTAGATAGACATCTATCGGGGTGGTCTAGACGATACTCTGGGTCCTGCCATGAGGGCAGGGGACTGAACTCTATGACCTCTTGAGGTCTCTTCCAGTTTGAGTATTCTGTGATTCTATGATTCTCTGAATTGAGGAACGGAGAACCATAATACTGTGTATTAGTAATGCAGTTAGACTATCATGGTGTGTACAAGTCACATTTTATATCTGAACATGTGTTATTTCCCCGTTGTTAAATGCACAAAACCAAGTATTTATTTCTCTCTCTCTTTTAATCAGACTCTAAATGTGCAGCTGCTTATTACAAATTCAGAGTGCTAAACAATTACAATACAAAAACCATTGTGTACTATGGGCCAAATCCTGCTTGACTTGCTCAATGGGACTATTCTTGTATATAAGGCAAGCAGAATTTGGCCCTGAACACACAAGGTTTTCAGCCTATTCTGAAGATAATCTATGTTCACAAGGCCTGGCTCTCCACTGTAACTACATTAAAATAGGTGACATTACATCAGCACAGAATGAGGTAACAGAGACTTAGGCCATCTGTATTTAGTCCACGTTTATCCTCTTTTCTGGGTTTTGGCACTAGTAATAATTCAAACAACAACAACAAACATAAAACTTGGACTAATGTTTCTCCCTTCACTTAGCTTTTCCTATCATTTCTTTGCAAAGACTCTAGTTCTCTTTCCCCAAAGAGCCACTCCCATCTCTTTGCACATAAAGAGTAAGGAATTAGCCAAAACCCCACTGTAGGGTTAGAACACCTTCCAATAGAAAGATCCTGCCACCTCATTACAGGCCAGTTGTAACACTGAGAAATGACGACTTCTATGCTGACTTTATGGTCACTTTACATTACCAAGGCCAAGAGTAAATAAGACTCAGACCCTCACTATAGCTCAATGGAAGTCAGCCAGCTATTACAGCATTTTGTGTATCTCCGAATTTAGTGAGTCAGCCTCTCTGCTTCCAATATGCAAGGTGGATGAGGTAACATCTTTCCTTGGACCAACTTCCATTGGAGAGAGACAGACAAGCTTCCAACCTTACACAGAGTTCCTCTTCAGGTCTGGGAAATGTAATCAGAGTATCACAGCTCAATACAGGGTGGAACAGTTAGTTTGGTATATGATAAGTGTTAACCACAAGGGACAATTCAAGGTGAAGTGGCTCATTGGCCCAGTCATGGAGAGGAGAATGAAGGATTATTGTAATAAGCCATAAATCTAGTCTCATAAATCAGTCCATGATTTTGAGCATCGAGCAAAGTTATGAATAAAAACTTTAGGTTCATCTTTGGAAGGCATGCAGGTTTCCTTGAAGATGAAGACTGAGAGGTCAGATATAAAGCTATTGCATT
The DNA here is from genome assembly GCA_019425775.1 of Rafetus swinhoei. NCBI lineage: Eukaryota > Metazoa > Chordata > Testudines > Trionychidae > Rafetus > Rafetus swinhoei. Next base: position 233,585,118 of record CM033437.1, read on the forward strand.
CCGAAAAGGATTCACCCACAAGGTGATTGCTATTTGTCTTCTCATTTTGCTGCGTGTTCATTCGAGACTGTAGTGATAGTCTTGCTTCACCCATACAGTTGTCATTGTGGCATTTAGTGCACTGGATCAGATACACCATGTACTGCGATAGGTATGTGTAGGATCCATGGAACTTGTTTACCACATTAACATGTAGCGACCTAAAATAATTATTCCATTGAGTCCACCTAAAAAAATGTCTTTCACAATGATGACACCACTACAATGACGATGTTCCCACAGTTTCAGATGCCCACAAAAGCTCATGATACCATCTACATGTCTTGTTAGTCTCTAAAGTGCAACCAGACTATTTGTTGTTTTTTTTAAGTTTATCCTGTACAGACTAACTCGGCTACCCCCTAATGTTCCCACAGATAGTCATAAGAAAAAAGCATCATCTGATCTGACAGTACACTTATTGCAGGTGAAACCACATTCTTGATCATTACAGTGATTGCTTCAGGGGGAAAAATGGACTGTGAACATCTTAAATATCACATCCATCACAATCTACACCACTAAGAGAACCGCTATACAGCCCCTGAAATCAACCAGCAAACAGTGATCAAACCACCAGACAAAAGGGTTGCCATCATAGTCCTTGAAGTGTGCCTATAACTACATGTTTGCTTACTGGGACCAGGGTTTTAGGGTTCTGAGGTATAACAAGTATCTGCAATAAAGGAACCCTTCTACCTCATCCATCTCTGGGTCCCTGTTCTTTTCTAACAGCTGACACATTCCATTGGATGTAGCCCAATACTTCTAAGGCTACAAATTCTGGCCTGATACATGCTCCATTAACTGCCTCCTCCAATAGAGGCGACATGGTGATGGTCTACCCTGAGAGAGCCCTGAGCTCCTCTTTTGAAGCTGGATCTGCCCACGTGATAGCACACAGCACTATCCAAGAGGTCAACCCCAGTGAACTCATTTGGAAACTGCATAGACAATTAAATGGTTTTATGGTTCCACAAAATGGAACAATTTGTATAATTGAAACAAAGCATTTCAGAAGAATCTGGAAAAAAAGCATCTGGATATAGTTAGTTACTGGAGGTCTTCCGTCTCCATAGTTTTACATTCTAGCCACGTGAAATTAGAAGCCAGACCACCTCTACTTCTAAAGCTGAGGGTTAAACTAATTACATGGACTAAAACTAATTTAGCCTCAGTGAATGACTTTTTTGTGTGTGTGATTTGACAGCCAAAAGAATAATCTAGCTGCATACAATTCTCAGCGCTTTAATGGCAAAGCATTTTTGTGGGTCAGTCTCTAAAATCTCAAACAACAACAAGCCTCCTAGATCAAGCTCCAGTGAACTGGTTGCTCCCTTTTCCAGCCCATTGCATAAGCACCAGGTGCTGAACATTTAAACATTGCTCCTCTCCTAAGATTGCACAAAACAAATGCACCTTGGCTCGTTCCTATTTGCTACATAAAAGGCATTTTGTTAAAACATACCGCAATAGAGTTATATAAAGCATAAGGGCTTTGCTTGCAAGGATTAACTTAACGCTGACAAATCTTACTAAAGATGGAAAAAAGTTGCAAAGAAAACTATTGTTGATTTTATTCAATGAGGAAAAAACAACGGGCATTTTTAATATAAACGTTAAGGAGCACTACTGACCTTTTTAGCCTAAAAATTTGACCATTTTAAAATTGCTATAATCTGGTGAAGAATGTGTTCCAGATTCTTATTACTGCTTTGGAAAGAAAATCCACATGAAAGAATCATTCTGTACAATGAAGATCTCAACAGCTTAGCTTTTAACATGTAGCTAACTAGGTTCCTCCCACCCTCACCCCTCACCATATTATACATTACACGGCTGCCTAAATGCTTCACCCAGGGTCAGGGACCCATTGTACTAGGTACCAAAGATGCATATAATTAAAGAGTGTTGCTGCACTGAAGAGCTTGCAGTCCAAAGCCCTGATATTGCAATGAGCTCCTGGACCTACACAGAGCTCAGGCCTATTGGGACAAAGGGTTGGAAAATAATATTATTCCCATTTTAAAGATGGAAAACTGAGGCACAGAGATTTCCTGAAGGTCATACAGGAAGTCTGAGTCTTTGCTATTCCTGAGGATTAATTATTTTTAAGTGCCATTTGTCTTTTCATTTTACTAAAAATGCAATCTATTTTTAATGTAAACCCAACAATTTCTAAGAATTGAAACACAAACAAAATCCACTGCCTCTAAAACAACTTCCATGTTAACACCTCCCTTCTGCAGTAAAAAAGAAGCAGCAACCAATCTGCCCAATGACTAAAGACATATGGAGCTTCAGGGTCTGGTCTTGTAGCGTGTGTTTTACTCTTGAGGATGGAGTTTTTCTATCTAGCTCTTAGGAACAGAAGCTTTAATACTAATGGGTTAAAGATGACAAGAGCATACAATAAAGTCACACTAGCGATCATCTTGGTGCCCTGAAGAGATTCTTGTTGGCCTGATTTCCATTGAGACTAATTCCTGCTTTTCAGATTCTTAACAGCATTCCAGGAGCACTATGAATGTGTTCTAAGAAACAATGATCGGGACTCACAAAATATTAACCACAGAACTTATCCACACCCTAGACACATTACTAACTTTTTCATAAATTTCCCAAGTGATTTGAATGATCTATCTAGGAATTGCCTTATATATTAAAAATGTATATACTTGGACTGAGGTGGAGATGGACATAGGAAATAGACTTGTTGAGAGTCCCTGGGTAAGGGTAAAAATCAAGAGTGATGTCATAGTAAGGATCCATTATAGATGACCTAACCAGGAAGAAGAGGTGGATGAGGCTTTTAAAAAACTACTATAAAAATCACCCAAAGTACAGGATTTGGAGGTTAAGAGGGAATTCAACATTCCAGACATCTGTTGGGAAACTAACACAACAGGGCACAGATTATCCAACAAGTTCTTGGAATGTTTTGGAGACTTTTTTTTTTTTTTTAATTTTAGAAGGTGGAGAAAGCTACTTGGGGGAGGCTGTTCTAGATCTCATATGAACAAACAGGGAGGAACTGTTAAGAATTTGAAAATGGAACGCACCTTGGGTGAGAGTGACCATGAAATTAGAGTTTATGATTCTAATAAAGACAATGGATTTCAAGAAGGCAGACTTTAGCCAAATCAGGGACCTGGTAGGTAAAATCCCATGGGAAGCAAGACTAAGAGGAAAAACAATTGAAGACCATTGGCAATTTTTCAAAGGGACATTATTAAGGGTGGAACAGCATACTATTCCACTGTGTAGAAGAGGAAGTATGGCAAGGGACCACCCTCGCTTAAACAGGAGATCTTGAATGACCTAAAAATCAAAAAGGAGTCCTGTAAAAAGTGGAAACTAGGACAAAGTACAAAGGAGGAATGTAAACAAATAACACTAGTATGTAGGGACATACTTAGAAAGGTAAAGACTCAAAAAGAGCTCAATCTAGCTAGAGACATAAAGGGTAACAAGAAAACATTCTACAAATATATTAGAAGCAAGAGGAAGACCAAGGACAGGGTAGGCCCATTGCTCAATGAAGAAGGAAAAACAGTAACAGAAAATGTGTGAATGGCAGAAGCGCTTAACAACTTCTTTGTTTCAGTTTTCACCAAGAAGGTTGGTGGTAAATGGATGCCTACAGTAGGGAATGCTGGGGGAAAAAGAGGTAGGTTCAAAAGTTAAAATAGGAAAAGAACAAATTAATAATTACTTCGAAAAGTTGTGTGTCTTCAAGTTACCAGGGCCTGACAAATGAATCTTAGAATACTGAAGCTGCTGATTGAAGAGATAACTGAGCCATTAATTATCATCTTTGAAAAGTCATGAAAACTGGAAACGTTCAAATATAGTGTGCCTATATTAAAAGAGAAATAAAGACAACCCAGGAAACTACAGACCACTCAGCTTAACTTCTATGCCAGGAAAAATAATGGAGCAGGTAATTAAGGAATCCATCTGCAAACATCTGGAAGATAATAAAGTGATAAGTAACAGTCAGCAGGGAATTGTAAAGAACAAATCATGTCATACCAATCTGATAGCTTTCTTTGATAGGATAACAAGCCTTATGGATAAAGGGGAAGCGGTAGACATGGTATACCTAGACATTAGTAAATCATTTGATATACTCTCGCACGACCTTCTTATAGATAAACATGGGAAATACAACCTAGGTGGAGCTATTACAAGGTGGGTGCATAATTGGTTGGATAACCATTCTAAGAAAGAATTTATCAATGGTTCAACTAATTTATCAATAGTCTTGCTGGAAGGGCATAACAAGTAGGGATCAATTTTGGGACCGGTTCTGTTCAATATCTTCATTAACGATTTAGGTGATGGCATAGAGTGTATGCTTATAAAGTTTGCGGATGATACCAAGCCTGGGGGGAGGGGAAGTTGCAAGTACTTTGGAGGATAGGGTCATAATTCAAAATGATCTGGACAAACTGGAGCAATAGTCTGGGATTAATAGAATGAAGATCAGTGAGGACAAATGCAAAGTACTCCAGTTAGGAGGAATAATCAGTTTCACACACACGAAAAGAGAAGTGACTATAGGAAGAAGTACTGCAGAAAGGGATCTAAGGGTCATAGTGGACCACAAGCTTAATATGACCCAATAGTGACACACTGTTGCAAAAAAAGCAAACATGATTCTGGGATGCATTAACAGGAATGTTGTAAGAAGTCATTCTTCCACTCTACTGTGCACTGATTAGGCATCAACTGGAGTATTGTGTCCAATTCTGGATACCACATTTCAGGAAAAGGGCCAGAGAAGAGCAACAAATGGTTAATGGTCAAGAAAACATGACTGTTGAGGGAAGACTGTAAGAAATGGGTTTGTTTAGTTTGGAAGATAGAAGATTTATGTCCCCTCTCAGCTTTCAAGTACCTAAAAGGGTGTTACAAGGAGGAGGAGAAAAATTATTCTCCTTAACCTCTGATGATAGGACAAGAAGCAATGGGCTTAAATTGCAGCAAGGGATGTTTAAGTTGAACATGCTAGAAAACTTCCTAACTGTCAGGGTGATTAAGCACTGGAATAAATTGCCTAGGGAGGTTGTGGAATCTCCATCACTGGAGCTATTTAAGAGCAGGTTAGATAAACATCTGTCAGGGATGATCTAGACGGTGCTTGGTGCAGGGGGCCGGACATGATGACATTTCAAGGTCCCTCCTAGTGCTGGTATTCTACATGCAATACAGATCACATACAGCTCTCTTCTACTGCAGGCTATATTGCATTGCTCTTTTCAGCTGGACACATCAAATTTAATTGAGGAATTAGATAAGGGATCCACAGGAGGAAACCAAAATGTTAAATGAGCAAGGAGATTTTCCCTATGAAGAAAGGCTAGGGAAAAATGAAATTGTGGTTACTGGTAAAAAAAAGAAAAGTCAGGAAAAAAAAAAAAAAAAAAAACCCACACCAAACCAAACCAAACCAAAGCAAACCAAAGACTGCTAAAGAGAGAGTTTGACTGAGATTCTCAAGATTAAAAAAAGATAACAGGGAGTAATAGCATACATTTATATACTACCCAATATCACAAAGAATCCCAGTGAACCCTTTTACTTGCCATTGAAATGCAGCTGCTTTTGGAATGGAATGCAATGGATCTTTAAGAGAATGCATCAATACTACAGCTAATAGCAGGAAGAATTCTGTATCCATTGAAACTACAAGTAAAATGGTAATGTGGCAAAATAGAACACCAACATTGGAATTTGTTTAGGACACTAGGGGTTAACACCCTAACCTTAAAAAAAAAAATCCCATTATGCTTTTTACAATGCACATAAACGTTTTGAACTGGTTTTAAACCCAATGATGTTTATCTAAAAATATGGAAAGAAAAGGCGTAAAGAATTTATAAGGATATGTTATTACCCAGACAGCATTCCACTATGGAATGCCATGCATATGGCAGCACAACAAACAACAGCGAAGTGCAGAAGAGAGGAGGTAGCATAATAGAAATGTATATTGTAATCAAATTAGGTTGGGGTTCTCAGACTTGAATGCATTGCAGCCCCCTTTTGACAACAAAAAGAACTTCATGACCCCAGGAAGCGGGAACCCAAGCCTGAGCCTGTTTAGTCTCCACTGCTCCATGTAAAGGGGGCCAAAGCCACATCCCCACTTCTCCGTGCAAGGGACCCAAAGCTGAAGCTCCAGTGCTTCAGCCCAGTCTGGGGCCTGTAAACAGATCCCCACCACCCAGCAATGTTCCCTCTAATTTTATCAATGTGCAGAATAAATGTATGTGCACCGAAGAATGTGCAAATGTGCATCACCAATAGAAACAAAACCCCAGCTGTGGGCGCTCTGGTAATCAGCAGGACAGCACTGAAATCTCTTCTGAGCAGCCGCACCTGCACACAGCTTACAGGGAACACTGCTGCCCAGGGCTGGAGCCCTCGGGCATTGGCTTTGGTCTTCGGCAACGAGGCTTCCACTTTGGCTTTTTGGCCTTGTCCCTGGCCCCAGCAAGTCAAAGTCAGCTCTGGCAACCCCATTCAAAGGCCATCCCGGCCCACAGTCTGAGAATCATGGATTTGCACAGATAAAGTTGTAACCCTGTTTTGTTAGTCTATAAAGTGCTACCAGACCATTTGCTTGCTGTTTTTTTCTGTAACAGACTAACTCAGCTACCCCTGAAACACCTAGTATGGTTACTGAGCAATGCAAGTGGTACCTAGGTCACAGCAACAGTTAAGATCAAGAGACCTCTACAACATGGGCTGGGAGTCAGTTGGCTTTTAGTTCAGAGTGTAGAGGCTTCTATACTCAGCTCCAGAGGACCCAGGTTCAAATCCGCCTGGTGGTGGTTACAAAGTCATGCATATAAAACAAGAGACTGCAAGCCCAGCTCTTTAAAGATACCTACAATGCTAAGTGCAGCTGTGCCTAACTCCTAATTTTGGTGCCCAAGACTCATCTGATGAAGGCACTTTGGCTCTGAATGCAGCAGTGTCTAAATAGCTCTGCAAAACGGGACCCAAAATGAGCAGCTGATGATCAAGACTGAACTTCTGAGCGTATACAACCTTGAGCAACCCAGAATATGGAGTAGGCACAGCTATACATCTAGGGTGGACGTAATGGGGGGGGAAGGGGGACGGGGGGAGGCAGTCGTTTACTTAGCTGTTTATGTGCTCATTCTTTAAGACGACCTTCAAAAGTACCCTGATGCTGTTGTTTGGCTGTTGAATAAAATCCTGAGCTGATGGCTAGGTTGGTGCCCTCCCAAGAGCAATGTTCACATGTTCAATATATGATTTGAAACAATGGACTTTCTATCTTCAGAGACCTCCTTCATTTAGATGAGTGATTCTGTTAAACTAGTGGCTTTGAGTGACGTGAAATTGGGATAATACGTTCCTCTGACTATTTCCTAAAAGAAGCAGAAAGCCCTAGCTCCCCAATGGAAGAATCAACAGAGTTTTCAAAGTCATTTTATACCACAACCAACCTGTTTCTGATCTCTGTTTTGTGCTATAACCACAAACTACCCTCCCCCCCCCTTTAAAGGCATCTGCTCTCTGGGTGTTCTTTGTTTTAGTTTAGGAAAAAAAAAAAAAAAAAAAAAAAAGGTTTTAGGCAAGAATATTTGCCTGTGTAATTGAATACCTGGAAATTGCTACATTTAATTGAGCTGACATTATCAGTGAGTCATGACCTCATTTATGTTTTCCCAGGTTAGCAGAAGTATGTGTGTGGTCTCACTAACTGATTGGCTGCCTGTACTAGGTATTTTATTGCTTGTCTCTTCTCATGAGAAACTCTTGCAATGTGATGATATCCACAGTGTTTAATATACTCTAACAAGCAGCGTGATTTTATCCTGATTGCTTTTATCCTGATTGTGATGAAGACTTGTTAATTAAAAGGTTTTTTATGCCCTCATATTGTACACTTTGCTTTGAGCACTGAGTGACTTGTGCAGTGGAACATACTGATTAGATGCTGGTGATAGACTAAAAAGGGATTCATTAGTGATATTTGTATTGTAATAGATTTTTATTCATCTTTGAAGTTGGACTTGATCAGTACCTCCCTAGCTCCACCTGAAACACATATCTTTAAACTTTTTGGGGTGTTCAACATCTAAACCTGAATCCAGATACAAAGTGGCAAATGAGCCTTCCTCCCTTCCATGGGATGGGCCAACATTTCAGATCCAAAAATAGGAGAAATTTAGGGAGTTCAAAAGTCTGTAGTTTATATCCATCACTACTTCTGTGCTTAGATACAGCTGCACCCATGAGTTTTAAAGGGCATTTTAAAGGAGCCCTCTAGACATTTGATGAGAATACTTTAAATGTCAGAGAAATGAATATTATGAGAATTAAACTAAAAGACTAAAATACGTGACCAAGCAAATTATAGGTTATTACAAAACATGGGCAAAAGAAGGGCATGGTTGATAAACAGATAACAAATTCCATTAATAAAAGAATGAGAAGATGCCAAATATGGTTTCAACAAAATAGTTAAAAAACGTGATAAAAATGTTAAAAAATGTGATATTCTTTAGCAAGATTACAAGTGTGGTTTATAAAGGTGCTCAAATAATGCACCTGAATTTCTGTAAGGCATTTGGCTCAGTACTGTACAAAATTCTGATTAAAAGTAGCACACAAAAATCAATACGGTCTATATTAAGTGGATTAAAAACAAATAGTTTTCAAAATACGATTTTCAATCGAGAATTCTTGAGTAGGGATATTTGTGGTGAGGAATCGCACAGATGGGTTCTTAGCCAAAAGCCATTACATATTTTTTCCACTTACCTGGAAGAAAGTATAAAATCCATGGCTGATCAAATTTGCAGATTGGTGAGGTGACAACAAGGAGGCCAGGTCACTGATGTATAGCAGTCTGAACTAGTTGGGGAAACTGATATTTAAACAAAATATATTTTAATACATTCAAGCATCAAGTAGGAAAGCAGCGACGCTAAGTAGAATCTAAGGACGATTGTAGATAACCAATGGAATGTAAGTTTGAACACAATTCTGTGTTAAAAGGACTAACACAATATTTGGTTATGTAAACTGGGGAATATCAAGTAGGAAGAAGAGATGTGATATTACCTACTACACAGCACAGCTGAGATTTCAGTTCTAGTGTCCACATTTTAAAATAGCTGTTGAACAACTGGAGACAGTTCAGTGAAGAGCTAAAAGAATAATTCAAGGTCTGGACACAGAAACACATGCCTAAATTAATCATGTGACCTTATTGCTGTAACCATTTTCTTTTCTTTCCCCATTCCCTCCTAACTGCTTGTCACTTTCCCTATTCCTTTTCTAAGATTTATAATGCAAACTCTTTGAAGTGGGAACTTTGTGTGTCTCTCTACTGAAAAGCATCTACATATATTTGTTGAAAGCTCTAAAATAATAAATGAAAATTAACAAACATTAAAGTCACTGCTGGCAGCCACTATAAAAACCCAGCACCTGCACAAAGCCCCCTCTAATATCATTAGCTCACAGACATTTACTTCTCCCCCATCCCTCTTCTGTTCTGAAATTTGATTTGTCCTTTTCATATGTGTTCATTTTTTTAAAATTGTATCCTTTGGTATATATGGTTGTGACAATTTTCTTCCACTATTTGATCTGAGGAAGTGGGTCTGGCCCACGAAAACTCATCACCTAATAAACCATCTTGTTAGTCTTTAAAGTGCTACATAGTCCTGTTTTTTGTTTCACCTATTCAGCAAGGCACTTAAGTACATGCTCAACTTTAAAAGCATGTGAATAATCCCACTGAGGAAGGCAATGCTAAAGAATATATATTGATATGAAAGGAGTTAGGAAGAACGCCTCTCCTAATGCATATCTTTGTTAGACACACACAGGCTTTTACACCTTCCTCTGAAACGTAAGGCATTAGCTGCGGCTGGAGACAAGATGCATTACTAAGGATCTGAATCGAAGCCCACTGGAATCGTTTCATGGAACGTCAGAGAATTTGCATCATGGCCCAGAGAGCATTGGTTTCTTGCACTATGCACAGAGAAAGTGGGTGGCTAAACTCAGTTCTGTTAAATAAAAGGAAAAGGAACCACAGCAAGTATGATACCACAGAATTATATTTATGTTGTACATTTGTCTTCACATTGCAACATCCACATTGTTCATTTTGTGACAAGTATGTCTAATAATTTTGAATACATATTTACTGTATTATACATTTTACCAAGAGGCACTTCCAGTAATTCTGGCAAAAAGGAGCTTCATTATAGTGTCTAACTTACAAAACAGTAAAAATAAATAATGTTTATCTAAAAGATTTTTTTCTGTACAGAATCTATTTTGTACAAAACATTTATCTGCCATTAACTAAATCACTTAACAAATACTTGTGAAGGGAATATATTAAGTATTGCTACATGTCTTGAGTGCAAGATACTAGTGAAAGGAAAAGAATTATTCTGTGAAAGATCATCACCTAAAAATACAATGCCTTGTTCTTGAAGTGTTTAAAAAGGAGAAGTTTGGTTACAATATTGACACTATATAAATATAAATTAACACATGTAGTACTGGTGAAAAGAACACTGTGTTAAAAATTGGCATGTACAAATCCTGAACAAAATGGCACTTTCCCGCATTGCCATTTTGGTTGGCAGTTCTTTTTAAAAATATTGCTTCATAGGAATCCCCAAGATAACACACACACACACACACGCTCATCAAATATTACATTATAAAATAGGTTACCCCTTCAAGTGAAACATTAAGGATGGATTAATTTAAAATCACAGTTGTGATATACTGGAAAAACTTGCAACCAGAATTGATTAGGGACTAGATTATACATTGAGAATGAATGATTGTTCAAGATGCTGAGGTCTGCAGCTCACAAGGTTACGATGCAAAGTTATTAACCATCCCCACAAAGAACCCAACTTTTGTTTTTTGTAGCCAAAAACTTTCATGGACTTCAAGGTGAGATTTGGATGTACCAGGGCTTGAAGAATTTAATCACAAACCTAGTGAGGATCAAGCTATTTCAACTACATCATCCCCTCCGCAATTCTTATTTTGACTTTGAAGAACTGATTTCACAATTGCATTAACCGAGATTCAACTGATTATGAAAAAGGTTTTATATTGAATTTGGTGGTTTGGGAGAGCATGTTTGGATGTGTGTGTATTATACACAGGTGTACAAGTACTGGATTTCATTTATAGTCCAAGGGATGAAACCATATTAGAAGATGATCTCAGTCATTTTGAATTATTCTAATTTCCAGTATTTTTGGTGATGGAAAAGTTTTAATTTATATTTGTTTGAACATTCGTATTATTTTTTCCTATCACAAAATAAACTGCCATCCACCTGTGAAAATGTTATCAGTTAAGCAAACTACAGTATGAATTACAATTTAGAAATATGACTGTGAATTCAAGATTCTTTTCCTCATGCAAACTTTTTATATTGATTAAAAAACAGGGTGTGTGAAGTAATGACCAAATATATATTAATATAAAAAAATCAAAATATAAATGTACCACTGACATTAAAGAACATTTACAAATGTGGCCTTTGATCTTTTAAGATACTAATCTGTAGTACTGTTTTAATAATAAATACTTAAAATTGAACCTTTGCTGTAATATAGATTTTAGTTATATTTCAGGATCAGGCAGAAATCTTGAAAGGAGGAGGGAAAGCATTAATAGATGGATGAGACTTTCTACCTAAAACATTATGTACATGCATGGCAAACCATTCACCATTTTCTCTTTGATTTTCACATTACAGACATGGATTTGGTTATACATGTTGGACTAACCTATTAGGGTCAGGGGAAAAAACCCAACCTTTTTCCATATATATTTAAAAGCAAACTGTAACTGTTAATTCACATTAAGTAATAGTTTGTAAGTGTTCATTGTCATAAAGGAAGACATTGTTGAAGAATGGAACATTTAAGTCCGTTTACTTCAGAGCAATACTAAGAACAAAGTTAGTTAAGGATGGCATAGAGTTGGACTGTTCTATCCTGAGATATTTCTCCAACTATTCTGTAGACACGCTAACTGTTCCAAATCCTTAAAATAATTTCTTCTGTCCTCAGCCCCAGTCTCTGGCCCCATGCCATCTACATACAGCTACCAGGTGCAATGACAGCTTCCTTTTGAGGTTGAAACAGGGGGAAGCGAACACACGACTTACTGTGGCGACACAACAAGGACTTTTTGCTTATTTGGGCACAGCTGCATTTACTTTTTGAGCTAAGAAACAAAAAGGAAACTACATTAATTAATATACCTTAACTTTGACTACCACAGAATGCTTCATGTGTATTTCATATCTGGATGTAGTTTTAAGACAAAATTGCTGTTTCTCCCAGTTTGTTTTTTAAACATGTGCAATGCCATACTTTACATTGCTAGCAACATTTTCACCATTGCCCAGATACCATATATCACAAGAACCCTGTCAGGTGGCTCACATAGCTTGGCAGCAATCCGTTCAACATCTACGGCCTATGTGCAATTTTCACACCATGAACATACTGCTATGTGAAACATATACTGAGAAATGTGAAAACATAAATTACCCACATCAGCCATCTGAGAAATTGATTAAAATAGGCATAACTGATTTTTCCTCCTCTTACAGTGAGTTAAGGGTTATTTAAAAAACAGACTTACATACTCACTTCCAGTGTCTCGGAAGTACTTTATAAAAAGTGGACAGACTATGGACAAGGCTGGTTGATTGCAACTGTAATGGTCACCATGAAAAACTGGCCAATTTTAGAAACTAGAAATGAATAGGCTTGGAAGGACCTTCATTTTTATCAGTAAATGTCAGCAAACATCAATTTCACCTGTACACATGCAAACTGATGAGACACTATCTCTGTTGATAATCAACATTTACTGATAGGAAAGATAAGAAAAAATACTGCTTGAGAACTTACTAGAGTTTGATTTAAGGCTATTTACTTTGTGTATTGTGATATATGTTAACAACTGATGTTAACAGTTATAATACTTTAACATTCTGAATCTCAGGGTCACCAACATTAAATAATGATTTGATTTCCCCCATAATTTAACAAACCGTAAAAATTTAAATGGATAAAAAACCAAAAAAGATGAAAATAAACACCAGTATTATCTATCAAAGTGATAAACAAACATCAAATTCTGCCAGGCTTAGTATAAGAAATACCACACACCCTGTGGCAACCATCGCTTGATATCTAAGAAAAAATGGCACAATTTTAAGGCTGACCACTTTACAGTGCCTATTATTTCAATTTATTTTCTTGAGGAGGGATGGATACTGTCTAAAAAAACTCCACAAAATCATATCCTGTTCTCTGCCCCCCCCCCCGCTCCCCAAGTCCTTCACACCGCCTGGTTTTTTACAAACACTGCCAGCAAATCTGTAGAGTAATAATTCAGATGTGAAAAAGTCATTGGTGGGTTCATTCCAAAAATTAAGGAATGATTCCTCCTTCTCTGTTTGAGGGGAGGGGAATAATCTCTAGTGTATTTATTGAGGTGTGTCTGTCAAACATTGCTACTGTTAAGACCCTTGAAACTCAGTGCTTGATTCTCTCCAAAGGATTACTTCCCCTATTTTGAATGAAAAGTAAAAACCAGCTGCACTGTATAAAGTCTATTTGGAACTTGACTAGATTTTCTTTCTTTCCTAGGGGTTGCCAATTTAACCATCTCCACCTCTGTTTAAAATCCCATCAAGTTTAGGACTAATTACGTCAATACCACACTGCCAGCTGGGGGACACCCAAGTTTTCAGGCAAATGACCCAATCCAAGGCTGGAAAGACTGAATGACTCTTGGTGTTCAGCCCCAAGTTGCACTGTATACCGTTCTGTGCTAGAACAAAAAGGCACACACTTGGCTGTAGATAAAACCACTTGCATGCCTTGGAGCCAATTTATTTTGCCATCAATGTGTCATTTCTGTCTCACATCACTCACACTTAAACAGAAACCTTTATGCTCTGTTCTATGACGTCTGAGCTTTTCATCCCCATGAATATGCATGGGGGAAAAAAAGGTAATATCCATCCATCAAATTATGCCAAAATATTCTTCATTGGAGGGAAGGAAGCACAGTAACTGCCAGCTATTTCTCTTTTGTTTTATCCCAGTGTAAACCAAACATGACTGCATAGTTTTCTGTTTCAATTTCAATATCTAAGATGAATCAAACCACTATTGGATCTCACCTTGTATGTGTTAGTTACAAGAATATAAAGTGTGGTATAAGTTGGCTTGGCAAGCTATCCTGTACTTTAATCTGACTCATTCACAGCTTGATTCTGCCAACAACCAAATTCATGTTGACTCGCACCTTACGTCTCAAGCAGTCCTTTGGAAATCAGTGGGACGATGGACTTGATTCTTTGCTGTTGACTTAGATGGGCAAAGCCTCCCATTGGTGTCAATGGTGCAGCTTAAGGCCCTATCAGAGTAAGGTAGCATGGGTAATTACTATTAATTGATACATGTGAAGTGCTTCATTAATATTTTGGGGCCAAACTGAAAAAAAATTGTACTTCAGTTTTTATTAGGGTAAATTTTTTAAATAATTGACTAACATGACATAGATGCCAAAGTCCCATTTTCAGATGTAACTCACACTTAGGAGCCTAAATCTCATTAAAAGTCAATGGGACTTCAGCATCTAAATTACTTTCAAAATGGGGCTTTGGGGTCAGGCTTCCAAAGGCATTTAGGCACCCAAAAATATGAACAGCATCTTGTGGGATTTTCAAATGAGCTTAAAGGAGGCAGATGCCGGTCTTTCATTGAAATTCATGAGAGCTCGGCACCTCTGTGCTTTTTAAAAATCTCATTAGGTGACTAAATACAGTTTCAATTCTGGTGGTTAAGCTCCTAAATCACTTAGGCACTTCTGAAAATTATTGTCTTCTGTCCTTAGTTGGGCAAAATTCCCAGTGAATTATCTAAATGATGCAGTTTCAGGGTTTAGCCCATTGATGACATTGAGAATTTCTTCTGAGTAAGGACTACAGGATTTACTTTGTAGTGTTAACAAATGCATTCACAAAAATATACCCTCACTGGGAACAAGCTATTCTCAGAAGGTGAGATTCACCTCCACAAGGGCAAGCAGATTCCAATGCCTACAGATGCCACCTAAGTTCCATTTATGTGCTCAAAGCTGTGTTTTGGTGGCATATTTGACACTTCTAGCTTTCTGCGAAGAGAGATTTGAACTCTTTTCAACCCTGGATTGCCACTGAATTTCCATCCTGGTATGTAATGCATGGCATGCAACATTGCATCACCTGGAAAATCTAACACTGTTTTGGCATCAAGGGGAGTAGCTGATTTTCCAAGACATGTGGCAATAAGTGATTTGAATATTGGATCAAAACTTTTTGTGTGATGTCAGTTTCCCATTAGGATCAGAGCAAGTAAGTCTAGATTATGACCATCTGGGCATAATCAGAATGGTTACTTCTAGAGATAGGCAGGTTTTGGATCAAAATCAGGATGATTTCAGTGTAGGTAACATTCAAAGGGAAAGAGAAATAGTTCAGTGTTTTTATCCAGCCTCTATATTCTATGTGTTGGGACTACTATACAAAATACGTCTCTGCTGACAGACAGAGTCTAAAACCAGTAAGGACGAACCAGCAGCAACTGCCTAAGTAGCATAAAAAAGTCTTGCTGTGTAATTGATATAAAGCCATTCAGTGTACTTTCCTTCATAATTGTGGCTGTGCACACCATAAGAGCAGTTAGCAATAACAATGGAGAAGACAAATTTAGCAAAGGAATTGGGGGTTCTGATTAAATACCGAAGTCATAACCAATTCTCACTGTTTTTAAAAAGAATGTAGATCTTGAGACATGTGCCTGCCTTCCCCAAAGGCAGGTATTCCTGAAGTATGTAATTTTTAAATTATTACTACTACCGAGAAACATTCTTGAAATGGTCTTTGGTTTCCTCAGTATTAAATAATTTATATACTGCACATACAGGAATCTTATATAAACACTTAAAACATTCACGGATACTGAACCTGAAAACTGAACATTGCTTATGCAATACAATTTGCTTTTTTGTTTCAAAATTATTGCCTAGGCTGTGGTTTATCTGGTTATCAGAATACCAAAGGGCTGTAGAAAGTAAGAAATCAAAATGGCCTGGCCTTTGAATGAGTTGCTGAAACTTTTAGTTCAAAGTTTTGGTTCTTACCTCTCTTTTGGGTCAAGACCAATATATAAATCCCTGGATAATCAACAATTTGCCATCTACCACAAAAGAAAGCAAAACTGTAGTCACACTCTCAATACAAACTTCTCTCTTTTTTTTTTTTTTTTTTTTTTAACTGATACGAAATGCCTGGGAAGCTTCTTGATAACAATTTCTGGGTGGAAACAAATTTCCAAAGACAATGGGTAAGATTTCTAAGTGGTTTGCTGCCTGCTGAAGTTGGGGTCTACTAATAACAAATGTGGAGTGCAAGAGTGTCACCTGCTTTGTAAGGGTGTCACCTGGTTTGTTACTAAATGCAGCTGGTGCTTTACTAATACCAAATTAATTCTACACAACCCCACATACAACATGTAATCAAGTTAACCAGTCCCAGCTGTTTTTGCTTTCACTAGTATTGCCTCCTGCTCTAGTGTTAGGATAACATTCACCATTCCTGTTCTAAGCCTGCCAGCAATTCCTTCATTTAAAAAGACCTGAGTTTGTCTAACTGAGCCCACAAATAGGCTTGCGTAGTAGTGTAGTAATTTGTAACAGCTGCACTGGCACTACAGGAAGTAAGCTCAGTGAATTAGAAACAGACTTAATATTGCTTAGTAGCAACCAGAATGACAACAATGAAGGATATATCTTAAAATTCTCCTCTAGGTACATTTTAAAGAGCACTTTTTCAGAGGCCGAGTCCTGCACTTTTGTTTTGGTGAGTAGCCCCTATTTATGCAAGGAATTCAACAGGACTATGTGCATGAATAAAAGATTTGCAGGATTCAACCTTGTATGTGGAATGCATCCCCTCTTTGGGCACGTCTATACTATGTTTTTTTGGAAAGAGGATATGCAAATTCTGAGGGAATTTGCATATCTTCTTCCAATCTCACTTCCGAAAGAGGATCTTTCTTTTTGGGGAAAAAACCCTTTTTTGAAAAAAAGATGTAAACCTTTTTTTAAGGAAGAGCAGTTTTTTTGAAAGAGGGGTTTTCCCCTGAAAAAACGTGTCCAGACTACTTTCACTTTCGAAAGATCCTCTTTTGGAAGTGAGATCAGAAGAAGATAATTTCAAAAATTCTACATAGTCTAGACATAGCCTATATTACAACATCTGTGCTCTTATTAGCACCTTTGAACCCTGGCCTTTGTTTTCACCAAGGGTTTTTTAAAATAATTGGAAATTCCAATTTTGATCACACTGCATGTAAACCCATAAATTTTCATGATCACTTTGGATCTGAAATTTGACAGTGTCTGCCAGTTTGATTTTTATAAAGTAATATTAAAGGATGTGTTAAATGCTATGAGAAAGCTCTTCAACCTGGTATTTAATATGGTGGAAAATCATTAAATGATAGACTGAGGTGACTGGATGTTGAAACAGTGCAAAGCTTGATTTGTTGGAGATCTGCTGGTGCTTTGGAGAAAACTTAGGCATTCTATTTAGTTTTGGAAGAATTATGCTTATTATGAATTATGATTTCCCTTACTTTAAAAAAATAATGGCATCAGGATCTGATTTTTTTTTGTAGCATTCATCAATTCCATCCATTGATGTTTCCAGCTGAAGTCATGCTCTGTAATCATGTTGTTATAAACAGTGGAGTGTCTCTTTCTATTATTTGAAGGGGGGGAAAAGAAAGAAAAAGAGAAGATGAACCCACAAAAAATGAAGAGCCCCACGCTGCAGGCTGAATTGGAGAAAAATACAGAAGTGGTAACACACATGCAGACTGGTTTAGAAACAGAATGTTTTCTGTTATTCCCCAAGAAGTATTAATGGGTCATTAAAATACTGTGAAGAAATAGTAAATACAAGGTAGTGGAGAGATCAGAGACTTATGTTAAATAGAATGGGCTGTTATTGCAACCTTTACTTACGTATTTCTTATTCATC
Organism: Rafetus swinhoei; assembly: GCA_019425775.1. Taxonomy (NCBI): domain Eukaryota; kingdom Metazoa; phylum Chordata; order Testudines; family Trionychidae; genus Rafetus; species Rafetus swinhoei. The sequence goes on from CM033437.1 coordinate 233,603,311, forward strand.
CAAGCAGCCCCCTCAAACTCTGTTGATGAACAAAGGCCGCAGGCTCATATTCTAGAATGGCATACCTCATTGTTCCACCTTTATGGAATACAGTGAATTGAGATTCTCCCTCTGAGACCAAAAGATTTCTGGTAAATCCTTAATTAGTAAGGGAATGGCTGAGGCTACCAGTCCAAAACATTAATGTATTAATGTCTTGCTCCTGTAGAGCAGTGGCTTCACATAACTACTCAAGACCTTATTTGCTGGGCTTAGAAATGGCTACACTGTATAAAAATGGTGGTTTGCGTTTTTTTTAAAAAAGTTACCTTTACAAAAACATTTCCCTTTTTTCTTAAAGATTTCATTATCTACAGGAACCCATAAAAATTTCTCCATATTTACATCTAGATTACTAATCATTGACAAATATAATATTGTGAAATAAAATATTGAAAGTGAATATCAACCTTTTAAATAGACATTTGGCTCACAGCATAAATGACAGAGAAACCAACAAAAAATTATCTGCTCTTCTACAGGCCTGATTTTTTTTTCAAAGCGCAAAGTAGTATGGATAGGGTGTGCTGCAGCTGCAAACTGCTCCCCTTCAGCACCCTTGGCTGAAAACTGGCATTCTCTGAAGCAGGTGAGAGTGATGGCTGAGGCATACAAGCAACTAGCAGACATGGAAAGCAGCTGACTCCTTGCCCCATCCTTCTATTGGAGCCACACAGAGACATTGCCTTTTGAGCCCAAGGAACTGGATGGCGTCACATTTCTTCTCCTGCTGCACTTTAAAGATAACAATTTGACTTTATTTTACAATGTGTTTGGCCACTGACATAAGGAAATGTAAGGCTAGAGGAGGGGGAAAGCGATTGTGTGCAGTTAATTCCCAAGCATGCATGTTCTCTTTCTCTCTCTCATGCACACACGTGTGCACACACACACAGTGCTCTCTGAAACACTAACTCATTCAAAGGCATAGTTTCTTTAACAAGGAGTAACAAAGTGTGCCTTATAACCCCCAACCCCACTTTGGGTACAATGGATTCCATGCACATTCCTTTCACTGGCAGTCTGGAAAATGCATGAGTGGCAGGTGGTTAGAAGTTCAGTCACAAGTGCTGCTAAATGGCACCAGGTCAGCAGTGAGAGTTGCACAATTTCTGCTGAAAGTCGGTGGGGCATGAAACCAGGCTACAAAAGGAGATATCAATTGTCACAAAAAATGCAGGGATCCTTACAAAGGTCTCCACTTTCTATGCGCACCCAAACTTCCTAGAATTGAGGCCTTGTGTTTGTTCACGGGCCATGTGCTATACTTGGTCCAATAAAACTCAAACTACAATAGATATTAGTACATCTAGCCAAATATAGACACACACACGCATGCCCCCTTCTTCCCCACATATATGTTAGCAGGATGTATTAACATTCTGAGAAAGCTTTGGAACTTTTATCCCTCAGCATTAAGAGCAAAATCTACTTAATTGGTACCTCACAGTTAACTGCAAATGTGCTTTAGGAGCAGCATTTCCTTCCGTAATATCACAGTGACCACAATATATCATTCCATGTATTTTGCTGAAGAACGCAGCCAATGACCGGCTATGTATATAATTCCACCCTCCCCTTGCCCCCTTAAAGTCTGTAAAAGCCAGTGTTGCGATGCGAAAGCTTCTTGAGCGTAGAAGTTTAAACAATGTACCTCACCATAGAAAGGAAAGAAAAAAATCAAACTGCTGTAGGCGCATTATCCCATATTTCTACAGTGTTGTGTCTAAATGTTGTGCTGGCTTGAAAAGGAGTCTGTGCACAAGTCAATCTGTCTTAAAATACTGCTGAAAATATTGTCATTGGTTCAGTTCTATAGCTGAGTTCTCCTCCTCCCCTTTGGGTTTCCCTTTTTCCTCCTCCTCTTCCCTGATGGCCTGAATTTGTTCTGATGACTGGTGCAGCGTGGATTGCTCTAGACCTTGCTTTTCTGTCCCAGCTATTCTTTCCTCATCTTCAATTACTTTCTTCCACATTTTATGGTTCTGAAGCAGGTGCTGAGTGATCTGGCAGTAAATTTTCCTCCTCTTGAACTTTTTCTTTCCTGTAAAATATGAAACCAGATTGCTGTATTATTTTCTTGGGAGGGAAGACAGAGAAGGTGGTAGTGTAGGATGGAGAGAGCAAGAGCCATGATATATGGAATCAAGCTCCATCTTAATTAGGATTTGTGGTTTTTTTTTTAAAGGTACAACTAAAGGGAAAAAAAGCAAGCCAACTTTCACACAATTTGAGTCCCAGCTTTGTAGTTGTTTACCAAGGAGTAGAGATGTGAATGGGTAACTGGTTAACTGGTTACTGGGTGATGCTTACTGGGGTAAGCATCACTCATACCAGGTAATGCTTACTGGGTACAGGTTAACTGTTGCCTGGGAGCACCCACCTGCCTTCGGCCTGCCCCAGTGGGCCAGGAGCCAGCGGCAGCCCTAGTGCTAGGACCGGGAGCCTACTGCCACTGGTGACAGCCCTAGTGCTGGGACTGGGAGCCCGCTTAGTTGGTTAATCAGTTAAACATTAGGTTAACCTAAAGTTTAATCAATGAACTAATTAATCAGGATATTATATTCCTACTAAGGAATAGGGATGCTAGTGTGAAGTAGGTTACATGATTAACCAATAAGCCTGGGCTCATTGCTTAATCATAACTACTACTACATGTAACTCCCCCGCTCTTTGCTGCCTCTGTATCAGAAGCAGCCGGGGGGGGGGAGGGGGGCAGAGGAAAGAGTTGAGAGCCAGTGCCTGAGGGGTGTATGATTTTAAGCTGGCTCCCCTCATGTGCCGGCACCCGCAGAGCTTCCTATCCCTCCTTCCCCGCTGCCTCCCTTGTAAGGGAGGGGGGGCAGGCGGCTCCACAGAAGTCAACACGCATGGACAGTCAGCTTAAAAGCCAGCTGCCCCTGAGCACTGGCTCCTGCCTAAACCCACTCCCCCATGCGTAAACATCTGACCACTAAAAATTCCTGCGTTTACACATTTACACTAACGAACAATAGTTAACATCCCTCCCAAGGAGCACACCCTGTTCAAGACACACAACAGAACACAAAGACATCTAATGAATGAATTCTACATTTCCTGTAAAAATATTACAAAGTACATGTCTCCCCGACTCATTTGGGCAAGCTACGTGCTCTTTTTGACAGCAAATATGGCCAACTTGCGGCCGATCAATTTAAGACCCTTCACCACTCTCTGAAATCTTTAGTTTCTTTTTCTCATACCTTACCTATGCATGGATTGGAGCTGTGAGAGGAGACAAAGCAAGCAATAAATGTTCTATAAATTACTCAACAAAATAGCACGTATGCATGCTTCCTCTTAAAGATCTGCTCTGCACATTACCTCATCCTTGAAATTAAGGATGTTAAGAGGCTGCTAATTGGCTAATCATGTAGTCGGTACAATGGACTTGACTACTCGCTTACATCCCTAGTTGAAATGGGCCTGAGCATCACTGAAACAGCAAATGAAAAAATCAAATCTAGGTTTTACACAGTACAGTGCAGACTGTTGCTGTTGCTATGACAATTGAGTTTGATACCAGATGGACTATCTGGAAAGTTAATAAGTGAAGTCCTATGTAAATAATATCATGGAATTGAAATTTCCTTCTCTCTCTCATTTTGAGGCACCATGCTGCTATTATACTACAAAACATATTTGCCATTTGTAGTTTCCATTGCCCCCCATCATCAGAATCACTTGCACCACAAACTTTTTCCTGTCCTAAGTGACTGCCCACTATTGTAGATAGTCTTGAAGTCTAATAGCGATAGAGTTCTGACAGCTAAAATTCCTTTCAACACAAAGCCTGTTGGTTTCCACCAATAGTGAAGTGTGGCAGTGGTGGCTATGGAGCTTAAATAATAAACCTCTTCAGGAATTCTATTGAAAAAACAACAACTGTGTGACATACAGCAATGTTTTGTACTAAATAAATTTGCGTAAATGAGAGTTTGCAGGTGGCCTAAAGTGTGTTTGGGTCAGGAGCCAAAATGTTGAGTCCTTGAAGCTTTTCAATTGGAAACAAAGAGCTTTTCACTGCAGCACAGCCCAAATCCAGTTCAATCCTTCATTAGAAAGCTCTCGGTTCCCTGTTGGAAACTTTCAGGTTTAATAAGAAGAAACCTCTATTCCACCAATGCACCATATTAGTACATTCTATCCCAGGTTTCTTGTGACCCCAAATCTTGCAGTTCTCAGCAGAGATTGTTTGAACCCAATAAAGACTAATTCAGTTTAACTCTTACATTCACAACATGACTTGTCAAAAGTTATCTGTTCAGACATAACAAAATAGCTCTTGTTTTTAAGCTACATCAATTGTTTGCAGGTCAGACAATACAGTGGTTCATTTTGGTAAAGCCCAATTATCTAAAATGTTCTAATGGATTACCAGGACTATGATGAAATGCCTTTTACAATAAATTCCCCTTTCCATCTTCCCAAAGATATTTCATTTAGAGTTGACCAGAATATGGTAAAAAATTCTCTAAATATTTGACAGAGAAAGGTAAATCAGAGGCATTCATCCCCTTGATAATAGCCAATGTCTTTTGTGTTGTGCTGAAAGAGCTTGGAATATTCAAAATGACATAGAAACAGATTGAAATACCAGACTCATGTTTGTAATCTTAGAGGGAGAGCCATGTTAGTCTGTAACTTTAAAAACAATGAGTGGACTTGTGGCACATTAGAGACTAACCTATATAGAATCATGAGCTCTTGTGGGCAAAACTCACTTCATCAGATGAACTGAAGTGGAAATAACAGAAACCAAGAGATATGTCTAACAGGAGAACTACTGACAAGCACAGCTTCTGCTGTTTTTGTTAGCTAGATAGATAGATAGATAGATTTCTGTTAATTCCACTCCAATTCATCTGATGAAGTGGGTTCCGCCCACGAAAGCTCATGATTCTAAATATCTTGGTTAGTCTCTAAGTTGCCACAGGAACACTCTTTGTTTGTAATCTTGTAAATAGATACATCAGCAAGGAGGATGTTGAAGAAATATCTACCTTAGATTTAGACTTTTCAGGGATTAAAGATGAGGGACTGAGGTGTCAAAAGAAGAGATGTTTAAAGAAACTGGTACCCTAAATTATACCAAGCTACATGCCCAGATAGTGTAACCCCTTAGACAGCTTAACAAATTTAAAATACACATAACAAATCAATCTGACCTTCATGAAGGAAAAGGGTCTACATTTTTTAAGCACGTTGACAAAATAAGAAAAACAAAAACTGGCAGGAAGAATTTATTTGTACCTTCAAAAGCCTTTGACATAGCCCTCACCAGAGCCTACAAAGGAAACTAAGTAGCTGCATGTCAGACAAAATACTGTAATGTTATAGAAACTAAGTGAGAAAACAAAAAGAAAGAACAGATAGGTATTTTTCAATATAACAACAGGTTAGCAGCATCCCATAATTTTATACCAGGACTAGTACTGTTTAATACATTTATTAATAATTGGAAAAATGAGTGAAACAAAGATGTGAATTTATAGATGACAAAAAATCATTAACAATCATCAAGAATACAAAAGACAATGAGGAACTTCAGAGAGCTCTAACAATTCTGGCAGGATGCTGGCAAATGAATATGAATCAGCTGTTCTACTGACCTCTTCTCATAAAACAAGAGGATATTCAGTGGACATGAAAGATGATAAAATTAAAGCTTTAAAAAAAAAAAACACACAATGGACAATTAACATGTGTAACTTACTACCACGTGATGTCATGGAGGCCAAGAGAGTAAAAGTATCTCCAAAAGAGTCTAGACATTTTTGTAGATTATAACAGCCACTGTCATATTAATTAAGGTTATTTTTTAAATAAATGTAACACATATAAAGTGTCATGCTCCAAAGGTTAAGTGAACCACTAACTGAAGAAATTTCCCCTCTCTGATCAATTCCTCTGAAGAAGAGCATCTCTGGGTATGCTCTAAAGTTTCTCTCACCAACAGAAGTTGGTTCAGTAAAAATATTACCTCACTCCCCTTGTCTCTCCAATATCCTGGGACATACACAGATCAACAATACGGCAAACAGCCTTCCAATGGTACTGACCATTACTAAAACAGGATACTACACTAGGCAGCCCAGTAGGGCAATTCCTATATGTTCATATTGCCAACCTATACACATGAACATAACTCATTTATAAAGAGAACTCAAAGTGGATGAGAACAGCGGTTTATTAGTTACAATCACATGTGTGGTTGAAGAGGCCATATGGTTTAGTCGATAGAATTCTGGATCCCCAGCTCTAATCTGAGGTCAAATACTGACTCTCTCTTTAACCTTAAACAAGTCCTTTCACCGCTCACATCATCAAGTTCTTTATATATAAAATGGGAATAATACTGACCGTGTTTTATGAAGAACTTTGAGATTATCAGGTGACAAACACTATACAAGTACTAAATACTACTAATATTACTAGAACTCTTATGGCTTCCTCGCCCTACCCTAGATCCAGTCCTCCTTCCTAGGAAAAGGTTGTGTTGGAGAAATAGGGAAGGCTTACATGGGATGCCAAAAAGGAAGACGAAGCAGAAGGCAAAGGAACAGAACTAAAATGGGAGAAGGGAATTCAGAAGGAGGAGGAACAGAAAAGAGGTGGTGTAATGAGGCAGAGTAACACCTGACAAAACTGAAGGGATTATGTCCCCCTGATGGGTGCAGCTAACCTTTCCCTATTCCCTCCACAGGAAGTGCAGGGGTGGGCAGGAAGTATAAGAATGGGGGCCAGATAAGAGAAGGTGACAGGCATATCTCCCAGGGAGCTGAGCTTCCATCCAGCACATAACGAAGCGGAACGAAAAGTCAAACCACTGCTCCAGGAGACAAAGCGCCAGGGAGATACTGGAGGAAGGAACACCTGACCACGAGACTGACAGTCAGATCCCAGTGGCGACAAAGCAGCACAGCAGGAAAACAAGGCTTTGATCCAGCTGAGACAGCATGTTTCTTTGCTAACTCCATGGTAGGATCACCCACCACTTCTAGCACCCTGGGCTGAGACCTTAGTGAAACTGGGTCCCCCTATCTTCAACCCTATATGTGGGGCTAGTAGCATGCTCTTCTTTAGGCCGGCTAATGTTAATTGCTTAGCTCACACTCAGTCTGAGCAATGGAATATTGACGTTTAACCCAGCCAGGAGGCCTGGGCTCACAGTTGACTGGTAGTTGGCTTAATCCCCATACACAGGTCTTAACTGCTATTTGAGCGACTGTGCCTATTGACTCCCTGAAGCCTGCTGAGGGAGCACCCCCTGACCCGGGGAAGGGCAGGAAGGCTACAGGTTGTATGGGCTGAGGTGCTGGATCAATTTAAAAGGAAACTACCAAGAGACATAGGTTCCAAATTAATTTACCACTTCAAAATATTTTTCACAGAGTCCTTGACATCCTCTTGTACCAATGCTTTCTCCTAGAGGCCAACCACTGCCACCATCATACGTTCAGCAGAGGACTAGATTAGTTTGGGAATGTACCAATATTACTTATAGCTTGGCCAGAGGTTTGAGTGTCATGAAAAATTTTCTGGACCTAATCTCTTAGGGTATGTCTACACTTGCTCCCTAGTTCGAACTAGGGATGCAAATGTAGCCGACCGAAATTGCTAATGAAGCGGGGATTTAAATATCCCGCGCTTCATTAGCATAATCTCGCCCGCGCGCTATTCCACTTGCTAGCTGATTCGAACCAGGAAGTACACTCTGGGACGCATTAGTTTGAATCAAACCCCTTGGTTCGAACTAACGTTACTCCTCAAAAAGTGAGGAGTAACATTAGTTCGAACCAAGGGGTTTGATTCAAACTAACGCGTCCCAGAGCGCACTTCCTGGTTCGAATCAGCTGGTGAGCGGAATAGCGTGTGGGTGAGATTATGCTAATAAAGTGCGGGATATTTAAATCCCCGTTTCATTAGCAATTTCAGTTGGCTACATTTGCATCCCTAGTTCTAACTAGGGAGCAAGTGTAGACGTACCCTTACATGCCAATGCATAGCACTACCATGAATACAGCAAACTGGACCCCTTTCCACAAGAAGTCTTTAGAAGCTTCTCCACTCCCAGAATGCGGGGCTACCTGTTGAACCCCTTGGGGGACAGTTCAGCTAGCCCAATTCTAGAGAAATTCAGGTTGTGGCTGACCAGCATAAACTCTGTAAGCTTTTCTACAGGGGTTTCTTAGCTTTTGCTCAAGGGCAGCCCACAATGTGAAATCATCACCATTGATAGATAGATGCAAACACATACTTGACTCAGAAGTTTCACACATTTCCATTTCTGCTGTTTCTTCCTCTTCATGTTCATCAGTATCTCCTGACTCATCGCTATCTTCCACCCATTTCCCTGGCATCAGCCCTGCTGAGTCATAGGAATTACACAGTGGACCCACAATGTGAGAAATGAAGGATTCCTGAAGGTGTGCCAACTGAGGAGCTGAGCGATCCATGAAAGGACTTATCGGAAGGCCAAGGCTTGCCTCTTCATCACCCTAGAGAGCACAAAAATTTGTTAATTCTGAGAGATACACTAATTAGCTGGAAATGTAGGGAGAAAGGGAAGGGAAGCTTCAAAGGCAATTGCAAAAATTAGAAGGAAAATTATTCTGCTGTAGAGCCATTTCCTTTTTTAAAGCAGACTAGCAAATAAAAGGTAACACTGCATACTCAAACACAAGAAAAATCTGCTATGAAGAATACCCTGAATTTACAAAGCATGCTATATGAGGACTTTGTAAAATAATGACATCTTCCAGGCCTGTAGTTTACACTGCTGTATTGGAAGCTTGAAAATGAAATCACCTTTCTCCATGCTCTTTTTTCCCATAACGTATGCAAATCATTTGTGATTTTTATCATCATCATCAGCTTTCTAGCAACTAGTCACCTTATTCACAAGAGGATGAGATTTAACTTTTCAGAAAAGGGCTGGCTTGTCAGACTAGTTTTCTTATGAATTTTGCCTCTCTTTTAAGCTGTGTTATACTTAAGTTGGGCAACTCCTCTTTCATGTTTAACATGCCACACTTTAGGGCATAGCCAATCATTTCCTGGAGAATCTTGTAATGAACATGCCAATGTAGGGTCTTTTAGAAATGCAAAATCCTCCACACATGTCTTTTTGTGGCCAAGTGGGAACGAGAGAGAGAGAGAGAGAGAGAGAGAGAGGGAAAGAAAGTGCACCCCATCCTGGTGCTCTGATTGAAGAGTTGGTTTTCTAGCAAGGTCCACTCTATGAGCCAAATACTCAATTTATTTTATAGTTATCCCTAGCACAGCAAAATTCTTTTATTATAGGATTTAGTTCTATAATAAAAGAATTGATCATGCATGTCACTTGTACAAACTGATGTAAACTAGACAACAAAGAGAATATTTGAGAAAAAAACAGGGCATGAACTTTATGGAAGATCCATAGTCAATTTCTAAGACATTACTTCCAGTCTGAATTTGTTTCCAAATACCAAATCTTAGGTTCTCAGGGAAACTAGGTAACTAAATCGTCACCCTTTTGAGAAAAGGGAAACCCAAAAGGTAAACAGTTAAACTTTCGATGAATGCCTCACTTCCAGCTTTCCAGCATTTCCTAACAAGGTGCACACAGCTCAGTGATCAGCTATCAAATATTTGAGACCCCCCATCATTATCTCAAACCCAAAATGTGTGCACATTCCTGAGATAACAAGTGGATTAACCAGAGATGGCAGGTCTCTCTACTTCACAGCATGACATCTCAGATTTCATGTGAAGAAGTTGTCAATGGTGGGAAGAAAGTTGACTGATGAAAAGTTTAACATGTAATTCTTTCAAGCTTGATGATGAGGTTGATTTACAGTTTGGAACATTATACTGCTTTTTTTTTATTAAATAGATGTCTAACTGGTATACCTTTAAATATCAGCTTTGAGCACATGGAGGAAATGCATTAAACATACTGTGACAATACTGTGTATGTGTTTTTCTAAATTTAAACACAGTAAGATTTTGATAACACTTGTACAGAGTTGTAATTTTTCAAAGCCTGGTACACCTTTGTTTTTTAATAGAGAAGGGTACCGTCAAGAATGGCTCAATTTTCATAGCACATGCTGAACTACATTGTACATTTGCAATCCAGTTTTCAAGGAAACCTATTTGGGGAAGACAGGTATATTCCTTAAAATTCCTCCTTCAAAAATGAGAAACTGGATGTTTTCCCTAATACAGATAAATTATTTCAGGGACTGAGGCAGTGGGTAGGGTGGTGGGTAGTAGCCAAGTATAAGAGCCACTGGGCCCAATCCCCAGCTAGGGTAAATCAGCTGATACATATGAGTCCATTGTCTTTAATGCCTGCACCAAGTTCTGGAGGCAAATTGCTACTGTACAGCATGTTGGTATGGCAACTAATGTCATTCAAAGGACACAATGGAAAGCACATTGCATAAAGCACTTGGAAGCATTGATTTTTTTTCAGGCACAAAGTGCATTGATTATAAATATCTAACAATTTAATAGAATGTTTCAGGCTAGCAGCAGCCATGCTGTAAGCTACTTGCAAACGTATTATATAACGCCCATCCCAAAAGGAAGATGGAGAGCAAGGGCGACAAAGATAAAACCTTAATCAGTGAGCCAACAGAATTTACTGTTAAAAAAAGACAACAACGTAATGATTTTGCTGATCTTGTTCCAGAGTTCGTCAACGGCTTTTATGATAATGCTGGCTATAGTATACCAGAAAAAGTACTCTGCGTGCCATTAGCTCTGATGGAGCCAAGGTGAGCCAGATCATTATATTTGATTGGTTTGCAGTGGTGTTGAAATGACTGCATCTCTTTATGGGAGATACCATGAGGTGCAGCAAACAAACAACAGAGTCCTGAAAAAAAAAAAAATCCAGGCAATGATGGCAGAACTTACTCTTGCAGTAGGATCTATTTTTAGTGATTAGTCTTATATTTGAGCAGAGGCCAATCTCCTCTTGCATCCTCCGGTGCTTTGAATGAGGCGGCCAGATAAATGCTTGAATTTTCTTCCTCTCACTCCCCCTACATATACTACCAGGGAGCAGGAGGAGGAAGCCAGCCCTTTCCTAATGAAGTCACTAATGTGCTAAAATTAGGGGCTGTCAGCATCCTGCAGTGCTTAGCATGTAACCTCTGGGTCACTGTCCAGCCCTTCCCAGAAGATTCTAGGGTGTTGGGAGGCAGTGGGTTAGCCTGCTGGCCCATTCCTGATGATGTAAAATGTGCAGTATAGTTACCCAGAGCCCTCAGAGCTCACAGTAGCCCCAGATGCAGTGGGATAGGTTCCCTGATTACAGGCAGTGCTGAACGGGCAAAATAGGTAGATTTTGAGAAAGTTTAACATGTACAACTGGAAAAGATTAAGATCAGAGCTCTCTCAGAACCCAAACTTCCAAATGAGTATCAGTGGGTTGCTTTGTTTCCAGTTCTTGCAAACCAAGCTATGGTGTTTTGTTCCTGAATGCCATTGTGAACTTTGAATGCTGCATAGTTGACAAAATCAGAAAGTGTATTCCTCAAACTAAAAAGAAGAGTTATTTCACTTAGCACTGAAACGCAATAAACTTCACAGTAAAACATAGCAACATTACAGAATAATTTAGGGCAGGAAGTAAAGTGAGACATTCCTGTTTTGGACACACATTTACCTGTTCATAAAATTCATTAACAATGCCCTCTGTCCACTGCAAATGCAAGTCTTTGCATTTAGCAGGGCCATTGATGTCAGCCAGTTTGATGCACATTTGGCAAACCAGCAAGCGGTCATTTTCATTAGTCCAATCAATTCCAACTTCATCGTTCACCTGGAAGATACACAAGGGAGTAAAAGCCATTACAATAGCCCATGATAAGAGGAAACTCTCGTTCTGTGTTTTGCTAAACCAAGCTCAGCTACTGAATGAAAACTACAAACCACATTACTGAGTGATGTAGCTTATTATGCAGTTAAAGTAACCAATTTTTGGTAATTTTCAATAGCTTAGATAGCTAAATAAGGATTATGAAAAACTGTTTGTTTTTAGAAATACCTGTTACTGTTTCAGTATTACTATTCACTGAATGAAGATGTCTTTCTCTGTCTGTGGGGCTGCCTTTTTAGTGATATTTCCCAGCTGCTGACCCATTTGATGTGCAGGAGGGCAGAAAGAATTCTTTTTCCCTTTAGAAAGCATTAGAAATGAGAATTCCTTGTTACCTTGGCATTGAATCTGGCTACAAAATCAAAGTGTTTCTTCAGGTCAGTGGCCAAAATAGCCTCAATTACAAGGAAGCGAAAATGCTTGAACTCCACGTGATCAAGGTTGACTAAGAAGTTATATTCTGGCCTGGACATGAAAAGATTCCATGCAGCAGCTGCGTGATGGTTCTCCAAAACAGAGCGATCGTTATACAGCACGGCCTGTGGAAACAATTCACTGTATTAAAAATTCACCTAACATATGAAACAGAAAAACTGGAAATAAGAATGGCTATTGGAATTATGAAATGGCTTTTGATAATGGGAGAAATGAGAGAAAGGATCAGGTCTTAAAAAAAGTTGCAGAGAATTCGGACAGCAGTAATAGATTTTAAATATATTTCCTAGTGGTTGTTAAGACTGATTTGGAAGTTTCAGGTCTTATCTTCCAGACAATCTTCCATTTCTGGTTGACCAGGGCTATGATGAATCAATCTAATTTTATATTCGCCATTAATGCATTGGAAGGGAACAGATAAACTCACCACGTGGCAGTGGCAAACTGGAAATATGAGATCCTTTGGAGTGTAAGACCTAAAAGTGCACGCATGTGTGTATGTGGGTTATATATATTTTACATACATTTTACATATATATTTTACATTTTAATATTAGCCATTAATGCATATTAAATACATTATTTAGATAAATAGAGCGTGAGCGAGCAAGAGAATGAGACGTTTCATCACCTCACAAAACTAGTCTTCAAGAGCAATGATGTTTTGTGGTTGGGGTTTCTGACTGGGTCTTTCAATCTACTATGGTTACTCAGCCCACCTGTATAGGCTGATGGGAACTAACAGAATTGCTGGCCCCTGAGCAAGGTGCAGGGGGGGGGGGGGGGGGGGGGGGGGGGGGGAGAGGAAGGGAGACTGCCTCTGTACTCCCAGAAGGGGCAGGGCCTCAGGAGGAAGGAGCAGGTCAGCCCTTAGAGCTGCCCAGAGTGCCCCACCACTGCTGTAGCCCTGGATTTAAAAGCCCTGGGGCTCCAGCTGCTGTTGTAGTCAGTGGCCAGGAGCCCCAGGGCACTTGTAAATCACTGGGCCGTGGGGCAGCTCCCCCCATCAGTGGGCCTGCCTGATCCTATGTTTTAGACATATATGTCCTGACAGAATCTGCAACACCAAAATCCCCAATTGGTTAAAATCCTACTCATGTTGAAGGCCCCGGCTCTGAGAAATGATGGATTTCCATTCAAAAACTAGATTGCACTAAGGAATATAGGTTAAGGAATAGTCCTGTGCTGGCCCAGGATTTAAAGTCACATGGTCAAATTGTGTTTCAACTTCAGCCACAATCGCTTGGCTGTTTAGCATAAGGAGAAACATACCAAATTTGCCTGGGGATACAGCAGAGGTTTTATTTAGTTTTGTGGAGATGTGTTTACATACATTCAAGCACATACTTGATCATCACTGTTTTCATGTACCACCTGCGTCAGAGTAATATTGTTTTTGTCTTCGGAAGCCATCACTGTTCCTCACTGCATATATCGGGTAGCAAAATTTGAGCTGCTGTGAGCAGCTTAGCTACAGACGAAACATGTCAGCCATGTGATTCATCTGCCCTGATAGATGGGATAACTCTTGATGGGAGAGTTTTGGCGAGGAAGCACTTTGCCATTCCTCAAAGTCCCACCGCTGCTGCTCTGGTACCAAAGCAAGTGATCAAAAGAGGGCAGGAACCAAATCTGAATGGCAACTTTGCAGACTTCAGCTGATACCAAAGTGAAGTGAAATCCAACAGGAACTTTGGTGCTGTCCATTCATTTACAACCCAGTAAATATTGTACTTCAAGAGCAATCAGCTAACTTCTGTTCTTGATTTTTACAACTGGCTAATCACAAGTGTTTTTGCTGGCTCTTAATAGAATGCAAGAGAAGCTTTTCTTTCACAAATGGGCATAGTACCTAACAATCATCAATGGATTTTATCTTGCCAACGTCCTTATAAGGTAGAGAAGTACTATGTTATAGATGGAAAACTGAAGTACAGTGAGACCAAGGGTGTATCTACACAGCAGCGTTGTTTTGGAATAGCAACAACAATTCTGTTATTTTGAAATAAATTCAAAATAATGGATGACTTATTCCAACTTCTGTAAACCTCATTCCATGAGGAATAACACCTATTCTGAATTAACTATTTTGGAATAGCTGTAGTGTAGATGCTCCACTGCTGCTATTTCAAAATAGCTCTTCCCCAGAGCCATGCTAAGTAATTACTCCCCAGTGCCTCCTTGGGTTCTAAATCAAGGTAGCATGTCCACATTAGGGAAGCCTTCCTTGGACTAATTTTGAGGCTTCCCTGCAGTGTAGACCTGCTATTTCAAAATAAGCTATTTTTTTTTTAAAAACAAATACATCAATAAGTTAAATATAAAAAAATCCATTTAGCACTAAATGAAAGTTCTTTAGTGGTAATGGTGCTGAGATTATGTACAGAGTTAGCACACCATACTCTACAACATAATCACAATTCATGCAATAAGAAATACAGTAGCTGATGCTAACAATTTCATAGTTTACATTAGGCAAATACCTGATGCAAGCCAGGAATAACCCTTAACAATGAAGAGTTGTGCTCAAGTCTTTGGAGGCTTAACAATTACGTGGACTTAAAAACACTGCCCAGCACTTACCTGAGGTGCGCTGGTTGCAACCAAAAAGGCATTGGTCCTTCCTGGATGATCATAATCATGCATGGCTGCAGCTACATAGAGCGCCATCAATTCTAGGGCAGGGATGTTGCCAGCTAGGCAGCCGTAGCTATCATCCGCAGGTGTATACATCTTCGAAAACACATATCCCATATGGCCATGAGTGATTCCACTATCAGAATCTGAGCAGAAATAGAGTCCCTTATTGAGGTTTAATTACTTATTGAAAATATAGACCACGAGCAAAATTGTGTGCCTGTGTGTTGCAAAACAAACAAAAAACAAAAAATATTGACCAAAACCAATCATCTCCGATCTGGTCTAGCAACACAATGCAGAAACACTTAACTCCATGATTTCTGGTATTTTGTGTATGTTTCAGCAACTCAAAAATTACTGTTACCCTAACTAGAACTGGCAGAATTGGAATTTTTTTATTACTCTTATGGACAATATCAATGTTTATTTTAAGCATTTTTTATTTAAAGTTTCTCTGTTGTGCAAAATTTGGGTTTTTAACATTTTCCTCTTTTTATGTATGTAAATTTTGGAGAAAATAATGGGGGATTCAGGCAATAATTATTCAGTGGCAGGATATGTTTCAATTCAAAAAGTCAAAACTTTATAAAACTGTTAAACACAAACAGTTAACATCACGTGTCAAGATACACAAAGTAAACATCTTTAATCAAGTTCTTAGAAATTCTCAAGCACCATTTTTCTTACTTTACCTAGATGTAATTTTGGTTAATATCAATGAAATTTTTTTTGTTCGTTTGTGTGTGTACAGTACAATCATTGTTAACAACATTTACCAATTAAAATAAAAACTTCAAGTCTAATCAGAACACTTTAATTTTATGAGCCATTAATTAATTCATTCTGAGGCATTAATCAATGAGCACTCTAGAGTTTCTTAGCTAAATCCAAGCTTGCATACTATGGCTCTCTGGACCACATAGAGGTTTATGAGTCATTTACAGACTTTGAGCTAATAGATTTGTGCCTTTATGCGCAGGGAGTGGAGGTGCATGCTTTTAGACATGGAGGTTCTGGGACCAATCTCTGCTGCCCACAACCTACACAGAAGTCTTCTGGAACATATCACTTCCAGAGGCAGATACTGGACAAGACAGATCACTGGCCTATTCTGCTATGGTGATTCCTATGAATGAATGTCTTTCAAAAATGTTTCTGTTTAAATCCACTCTGTTTATAAAACATCTATCCACCCAAAAGATCCCAAGTGTTTATTAAACAATACACACCAACTCCGCTAACCTGCAGACATCATTGACGTCATCACTTAAGTGGCTTGTAGAAAGAACGGGCTTAAAAAGAATGTAAAAAGTAAGATAGTCCTACAAAGCTTACAAGAGACTTGAATTCACATATTTTTAAAGAGTAAAATATTGTGCTTCTACAGTATTGTTAGGACCCTACCAAATTCCTGGTGGTTCATTTTGGTAAATTTCCCAGTCCCAGGATTTTAAGCATCTTAAATTTCATGGATTCAGATATCGAAATATGAAATTTCAAGGTGCTGTAACCATAGGTAACCTGACTCAAAGGGAGGTAATGGGGTGATCGCAAGTGTATTGTAGGGGAGCTGCAGTATTGCCACCCTTATTTCTGTGCTGTTGGCAGCAGTGCTGCCTTCAGAAGTGGGTTTTCAGCCAGCAGCCACAGAGATTACTGCACCCAAGGGAGGTTCCTGAAGCTGGGTCTGACAGTGGTCCATGCAGGGAAAGAGGAAGTCCTGTCCCCTCCTCAGCTCAGATGGGATTAGCATCTGGAGCTCTAATCCCAGGACTCCCTGATTCCAGGCTCAATGCTCAAGGATTAAAGGGCCTTGGAACAGAAGAGTGAGTGTGTGTGCGTGGAGGGGGCATGACATCCTCCCTGATCAGAGCATCTTGGGCATTTGCCCATGTTGCCAGCCCTGCACCCCTGAAATGACGACCCCCTCCTCCTGTACAATGTCACCCTGATTTCCATGCTGCTGCTGGCTGGCTTCCTTCACCACAGCGTGCCTGGCCAGAAGCTGCTCCCCTTCAGCTACCCACCTCTGATGGGAGTATAGAAGTAAAAGTGGCAATACTGGGACACACCTACAATAGCCAGGTTTCATAGGGGAGACCATATTTCACTGTCTGTTAGGAGTTTTTCACAGCCATGAATTTGGTAGGGCCCTACGTATAGTTTATGGCAATTTATTGGAAAGACTGGGACTACCATACACCAATAAATATTCTAGCACACATTAAATATCTAATATATATTGCTGAAATTGCATGCCTTCTTCTGAAAGTTCTCCCTATGCAGCCTCCTTATTTTTATGATTTTTCTCTAGAAAATTAAATGCACAGTATTCCACAACCCATATCTTAAAAACAAAGCAAAACAGTATATTAAAAAGAATACCTGAATCACTTGCTGACCCATGGTCATTCATCACAGTTGGGAGTCCTGGGATAGGCTGAGTGGTAAGGTACCAAACAGCATGTAGAACATCAGTCGCGTGAATTCTGTTGTGATCTAGGATACAATTAAGGCAATCAATGACAGCATTATTAAACATGCAGATTTTTTCCTATCCGAGGGCACACAGCACCATCTACTGGATACCATGGTGAACCTCTTGGAAGTTTCAATTCAAGGAACAGTAAAAAACCAGCATCCATAACAAGGTATGAGACCACCACTTATTTTACAATGCTGTAAGTGTTCAGCTTTCCTTTTACCAGTAAGTTGCTTTTATACACTAGCAACGACGAGGAGAAGCTATGGGGGAGCACCATTTTCTCAAGAGATAGAGAAAAGAGGGAACTTTTGGAGCAAGAGCCATGCTCCCTTCCACTTTCACTACACCTTTTGTTATGCAAGCATCATCCATCTGGTCAATGCATGGGGTGAATCCTGGCTCTTCTAAGAATTGATAGAAAGACTCCCATTCATGTCACTAATGCCATGATTTCTCCTAGCTTCTAACAATAAGGCCTGTCTTCACTGCAATAATTAGCCTGAGTTATTCCACTAGCCTAGCTTGAGTGAGAGCAGCCACACCATTAAACAACAGTCAGGCTATACTGTGATTGGATTAGCATGTGACCAGCTGTGCTAACTCAAGTTGTTGCCTGTAGCTGCATCCCTGCTTAACACTGGCTTCAATCCACACACCCCAGATGGGCCAGCCAACTCAAGTTTAAAACAAAGTACCACTGAACTTGAGCTAAAGGTGCATGCATGGGGATGGGAGTCAGACTAGGGACAACACTAGAGTTACACCTTGAGCTAATACCACAAGCACACGGGTCCCTATATAGATTTTACTGATCTCTGGTATCAATCTTCAACTATGCAGCAAGTGGGAAAAGGGCCCTTCAACTCCAGAGGAACTTAAATGTGGTATTTCTTTAGCAAAGGTAATAAAATTCTGGGACAGAGCTCTAGGAACCAGGAAACTATTAGAGTATGTATTTCTATACAGATACACTCAGTACATGTATCCCAATAACATCCAACATTTTCTATGTAAGTATCTCTACAGGAGGGATGTGAATGGTTAACGGGCAGGAGCTGAAGCAGCATC
Source organism: Rafetus swinhoei (assembly GCA_019425775.1). Lineage (NCBI taxonomy): Eukaryota > Metazoa > Chordata > Testudines > Trionychidae > Rafetus > Rafetus swinhoei. Next base: position 233,621,877 of record CM033437.1, read on the forward strand.
CCACCCGCTGCAGGCAGAGAGCTGCTCCAGCTCTGAGGGACCCACCTGCTGGATGACAGTGGTGGGCCCGGCCTTGCCCCCTGTACAGTAGGCAGGGGCTGCTCCAACCATCTGGCAGAGCAGCCCTTGTCTGTGGCGTTTGGGGGGAGCGACAGAAGAGTCATTCCAACATGATGTTTAAGCAGTTAACCAATTAAACCGGATTTTACATCCCTACTCTACAGTAAATCAGATTAGGGATGTTAATATGAGCTTACTTTACTAATCGAGTAGTTGCTAGAATTTTTATCAGCTACTCAATTAGTTAAAAGGGGAAGGCAGACAGCTCAGTCCTTGCTCGCGCCGGGTCTGGGACCAAACCCCGCTGCGATTCTGCAATTTAAAAGGCAGTAGGAGTTTGGTCCCAGACCCAGCGTGAGCAGGGACTGAGCCAGGCTGCCTGCCTGCCTGGCTCCTAAAACATGCAGGCAGTAGCAGCTTCCCCGGCCTCTATTTGAGGCAGCAGCATGTGTGAGTGGGGTGGGGGGACGGGGAGAAGGGCGGAGGGCAAGCAGTACCACAGAGACAGTGCTGGGAGGAACTGGCTTTTAAACTCCCCCCCCCAACCCCAGCTCCTGCTTCCCCCCACCTTGCTGCCTCTGATATAGAGGCAGGAAAGGAGAGGGGGATGCTAGTAGTTGACTCTTTTACATCCTTAAATCAGATATCTATATATGGGCATGTATTTGCTCTTTAACCCACAGCCATCTAGCACAGAACAACTGGGATGTCTGCTGAAAGTTATTCCAGACCACAGGTTGGAAATCAGTATCCTACAGCATCTCTCGTGTGGAAGCATATCACAGTGTGCCTATCTCTAACTCAGCTCTTCTGCAGGAATGGGCAATTATTCCAACAAAGGCAGACAAGGCTGACAGTGACACCAACCAATAACAAACATGGTGAGATATAAAAGTCCCAGATACCTATACACTCTCAAAACCAGAGTCAGGAGATAATTAAAAAAAAACACCCCAAACCCTAAATGCCAAATAGAGAGAAATGTGAGGACAGAGTTACGCTTGACAAAATTCTGTCCATACAGAATGACTGAGCCATGCATATTTTTAGTTTTTTGCACAGAAAAAAAAAGCTTCTGTCAGAAAGTTGCTAAAGTTCTGCCTTTTACCCACTGGAGGGTGCTATGGTGCTAGAACAGAGCACTGGCTCCCAGCCAGCTAGGGAAGCAAAAGAGACAGCATTTTGAAGCCCCCTCTCCTGATCTGAGGAGACACACATATAGCATGGACTGCTGGGGGGGGGGAGGAGGTCAGACAGGGGCTCAAAGTCTACTGAGGGAGGACAGACTGGAGAAGGGGCTGAATGGGAGTGGAGGTGGAGAGCCATATAGGGACAGGGGGTGACTGAGTTGGGGGGGGGGGCAGGGGACAGACACACACAGGGACTGGGTGAAGGGTGCTGGATCATATGCAGACGGGGAGTGGGGTCTGGGTGGAGGTGGAAGGCCACATGTGGACAGGGGATGTAAGGACACATGGGGGTACAGGGCAAATGTGCCTGACTGAATGGGAGAAGCTAGGGATCAGCCTCTCCCTAACAGTCCCTCCCCACTCTCCAAAAAAACCTGTTTCATATTTTTCCCACCCATAACCATCAGTCCTCCAAGTTTACAACTAGGCTTCTTCCCAGCAATTACTTCCCTCTCCTTTAGCTTCTCCAGGACCCCTGACTCCCCGCTAAGCCTCTGCACTCCTTTTGAGGGGTGCAGAAAATACAGTTTGTGTTGTAGTTTAAATTAATTGCCCAGAGTTCTGTATTAATATGCCTGGTAAGGAATCTGTCCAAAAAAAGATACCCAACATTTCCTGAATCTTTTTTTTGTCTGCGTTGTTACAAACATACTTGCTGACAGGTATTTTGAAATGAGTGACCAAAAATAATTAAAACTGCTGTGATTGTATTGTGTTTTTTTGACAAATAAAATATGAACAACTTTGCAGAATCAGAAAATACTGTGAACAGAAATTTTAATTCTTGGGTGCAGCATTCCTTTAGGAGTACAGAGAGTTCAGAAACAGTCTTCACAGGGGGCAATTGATTTAGGAGTGACACATGTATTGACAAAATTGTAAGATACACACAAAGCTTTACATACATCAGATCCTGAACACCAAAAGGGAATACTGTTCTTACACATTTAAGACAAAATGTAGCCCTTGCAAAAAAAAAAAAAAAATAGCTGTGGTGACTGGGGAGAGGAAAGAATGTATACAAATATTTGTTGAACATGTTCAAAAGTCAATGACATCTGAGCAATAGACTCTTATTTGACCTGCAGTTTTACTTACAAGGTATCTCCCGATATCCACTCTCCAAGGCATGAAAATAATTCATGAACTCCCTCTTTGGAATTTTAAAGGCTTCAAATAGCCCCATGTCTTCAAAAAGCCTGTATGATACCTGGAAAAGGAAAACAACCACGATGCTAAGTAGACCAAAAAAGCTGATCCTATTAAGTCACTTGGTATATCCCTACTCAATGCAAGATTGTTCCCTGTGGCATTTTTTTCCACATGTATCATCTGGCTTAGTTCATGTCGGGGAGCTGAGACACACCCAGCTAAATAGGCTGTTTAGAAAGTGTTCTTGTTATTCACCCAAATGTTCCTCTTCTTTGTACTCTCTTTGATTGTTCTAAGCAATTCTTCTCTGACGGTTACCCCCTTCCAAAACATGTATCTGGTTATACTCCTTGTTCTTGAACTTTAGACAGCCTACATATAAAGTTTTAAGTGCCTCAAAATGTGGTAGCACCTCAAAAAAAAAAAAAAAAAAAAACCCACCACCAAGTGAAACTCAAACACATGGGGGGAGATTTAAAAAGCAGATAGGAATTAGAATCTTTGAAAATCTCCCCCCCACATATCCTGTCCCAAAGAGTACGCATTGACATTTTTTCTGCACTTTGCATAATCATTTAAACAGATGAAGGAGAGGAGGAAAAGAAGAAGCACAAGACTGTCAAATAAAAAGTGGGTCTAATAAATGATTTTGCTATTTTTCAACCTTGTTGGTAAAATTACAAAAGTGAGTTTTCAGAAGGAATATGACTAAAGTGAAGGAATTTTGAGTAGGGAAGTGACTCAGAGCATGCAAGCATGGAAGAAGGTTACAGAGAATTTTGGAAGAGGAGGGTGTTAAGACTGGTAGCAGCAGTGGAGTGAAGAAGCTGATGGGGGAACAGAACAGAGGACAATGTCAGCGATGCAGACAGCAGTTATATGATATAGCCAGAGCTTGAAAGCGTTGACAAGTTTCAAATGTATACACAGTGTAATGGGACCTAGTGAAATGACTATATTAAGTTATTCCAACTTTCCCTTTGAAATTAGCCTCTGCAGCACTTTTAATAAATGTTCTTGTCATAAGGTGCCTAGAACCAAATAGGGATGTTAAGGACAAGTCCACTATCTGATAGGCAAATGCTTATCGGATAGTCGACTGGTTTGCTCCTCCCCCCACTGCCTCAGTCACCTAGAGGGAGCAAGGGGGGAGGGAGGGAACGAGGAGGGGTACTTCAAAAGCGCCAGTGCTGGAGGGAGCCTGGGTTCGGTGCGGCACTGCTGCTTTGAAATGCCGTGGCATTGCCACAGGAAGTGCCGCTGGGGCAGTGCTGCAGGAAGCCCGGGATCAACTGTGCAGTGCCACCCTATCAACGAATCAAATAGTCGATGCAAAAATGTATTAACTATTCGATTAGTGAAATACTCGATACTTAACATCTTTAGAACCAAGCACTGCATTCTGGGTGTGTTCCCACTAGAGATGTCAAATCCTGTTTAATCAGTTAACCGGTTAAACGTTACGCAGGATCCCATGGGCGGGGCCCGGGCTAGAGTGGCCCCTGCCTCACTCACAGGCAGAGCTGGCAGCCCTGTGGAGCACACTACCAGCTGTGCAGGGCTCCCGGCACTTGGCGGCTGCTGGTTCACTAGTCATCAGTAAGAGTGATGCTTAAGGTGTAACTGGTTACCTGTTCACATCCCCAATTCTCACCAGAGTTGTATCAAGGTGGAACCACTGTCTGCCAATTCTACCATATATTACAATGTGCATATGCAGTGCCAAACACTGTACTGGCCTTTGTTTTGACACAACATGCCTGAACCTAAATTAAGCTGCTGTCTCAATCAACTGCTGCGCCTTTCAGCACATCACATGTCTTAACTGGGATCCACAATCTACACTGATGGGGGTGTTATATCCAACCTTTAACAAACTAACACTCTGAATATCTGGCCTTGGTAGATACATTAAAATAATTGTAATCAACTGATATGAATTTATAATCTGAGCTATCTTCCAGGTTTTTTTACTAGGAATTTTCTATCAAGCAGAATTTTGGTTTGACTAATGCTGAACAATTCTAGCAAAAAATGAGAAAGGACGGGTGAAGCAGAGAGAGCACAAATGTAGTCTCTGACTCCGGCCAAAGGATCTCTCTCTGTTATCAAGTGTCTGACCATTGTGCTTCTGTTAGTAGAACCTGCGCACTGATCAGCTGCTACTTGGCACAGGGTACCAATGGCACTCATTTGGTACTAATGCCCAGGAACATGATAGTAATATTGGAAAGTGTTGGTATGGTGATAGCCATAAGCACCAAAGCTACAATCAACAGGAGCTGCTTGCTGTAGTGCTATAAAGGACACATCTGAGCAGCTTGAAATAGAGCTATTACAGTGCATGGACTATCCCTCTTTAGAATTCAGTGTCTAACCAAGATGAAAATATATAGCAGAACCACCTAAAAAGGGATACAACTCTTTCTTCGGTCACAGGAAATTAAAAAACCTGAGGGCACCAAATATGGAAAAATGCTTCTAGAAAGACTCTTAGCCATCTCTTTAGCTGCAACTTCAATGGCTACAGAAGATTTGCAATGGAAAATCCCTATGCGTCTTAGTTCTGGAGGTTAACTGCAGGCATTAGAGTGTGGGTAACATGACGGGCTCAGGGCAGGAGTTAGTGCAAGAGTTCCAGGCATCTGTCAGGATTAGGCATGTCTGCTCTGAGCACAAAACACACTTCTTAAAATTTCTGATTGCCATTGGGGACAGGAAGAGAAAGGAAAAAAATTACTGTTCTCTGAACTGAGGAAGGAATGAACCCCTCATTCTCTAACCTGACAATATAAGAAAGTTACACTAAAGAGCTACTATCTGGTGATCGGTTATCAACTTCTCAACCCCTCCTCTTTACCTATACTGCTCTCTCACCTTTCTGTATGTTATATTGTTCTATACTTCCATACCCCATCAATCACCCCCTAGTTTTCTTTTACCTATCCCTCAGCTAATGCCTCCTTAACTTTATTTCCATCAATGTCTTACTCCTCTGTGGTACAATCAAAATAAAGAGAACGGAAATGGAAAGAGAGGATAATATTTTGTGTGCATTTGCTGGGTAAAGTTTTCAACAGCAGTTAAGTGATTTAGGAACCTGACCCCATTTTAAAAATTGACCTAGGCACTTAAGCGAGACCTTCGGCCCACTGACATGCACTTTTGATAAGGCTCTTCTGAAAACTTTAGCCTGTGCATTTAATCCTTAAATAAACCAAAGTATTTTACCAAAAACTGTCAAAACCCCATGAGGGTTATGTACCCAGAGAAGGCCCAGAGCATCTTAAATATAGGAAGCTGCACCAGAGTCAGCAGCACATGAAAACTGACACAGGTGGTTTCTTCAGCTGTGTGTGATCCAAAGAAATTACTCAGGACAGGCACCAGCAGCTCTCTAAAAAGAGAAGAATTATGGCCAGAACCATAGTCAGTGGGTCTGTGCATTGCATAAATCAGCTAGGACAAACCTTATAAAGGGGGAACCAACAGGCTGTATTCATTATTTCTACCTATGCCCTGTGGTTTGCTGCAGTGTTGTAGCCATGTTTGTCCCAAGATATCACAGGGACAATGTGGACGAGTGAATATCATTTATTGGACCAACTTCTGTTGGAGATAGAGATAAGCTTTCAAGCCAGACACTGCTCTTCTGTAGGTCTTGGAATTGGTCCCTTGAATGTGCTCACTACTTACTGTAAACTATCTGTTCAATCTTGAATTTAGCTGTAACTCTTAGTATCTTTCCCAAGCCTGATGAGGACCTCAGGGTAGCTCTGAAGCTTGTTTCTCTCACCAACAGAAGTTCAGTAAAAAAGGTATCATCTCACTTAGCTAGTCTCTCTATGCCCTATAGTAGCAGTCAGAACTCACCAGTGAAGGCAGCCTTTCCAGCAAGGGCCTAGAATATCTAAACACATTAAACGACTGTGGCCATATTTCCCTATGCTGAATATGGGACACCTGGTAAAATTACTCATATTCAAGTACATTCAGTGGCAATCACAGTGCTATTCAGTACAAATGATCAAATCATAAAGCTGACAGAGTCCCTGTGAAAAAGAAATACTAGGGAGTTGGATTCTTTCTATTGATTTATCTTCCTATTTTTAAGGTTCTAAGGTTTCACATGGGGAGGGGTGATGCATACCCCTATCTTCCCCCCCCCCACACGCATGGAGAGATGTGACACACACTCCTGTACACACCTCTCATGACGGGGAAGGGGGGACTGACTCACCTGACACTCGCTACCCAGCTCTTGGCACGCCATGCTTGGCTGGGCTCCCAGGAAGGATCTGCCTCACCTTGCACTTGGTGCTATCTCTTCCTGAGACTACACATGGGAGCACACTCAGGGTCACGTGCTCCTCCCTAAGATTTCTGCCAGGGAGCACATCAGAGGGTGGCCAGCAGCAGCCTTTTTGCACTGTGTGGGAGGGAAGGGATTAGAGCTGCTTCCAGCTATGGGGAATGGGGGTGATAATTTGGCCCATGTCTTTGAAGAGTTCATGCCATCCTGACCACACAGGGTGAAAGGCAGCTCACGCCTCCTGGCTGTTGCTAGCAACTGACCTAACTCAGCTGCCTCCTGTCCCCCTGCAACAGTGTGGGCAGGAAGGGGTTAAGCCCTAAGGATGCACTGTGCACCAGGGCCCTGGGAACCTGACTGCAGGGGCTTGAACAAACCCAGCCAGAGAGGTGGCTCAGCAGGGGAGGTCCCTCGGAGACAGAGCAGGCCTGTGCTCCTTAGGGGTAGAGCTCAGGGGAAAAGAGTACTGAGCCCTTGTTCTGGGGCTGTTGTGGAGCCTGAAGGTTCAGGAGATATAGAGGTGGGAAATCGCTACCCCTCCACTAGGGATGTTAAATTTAGATTAATTGGCTAATCGAATAGTCGATATAATTTGCTTCGACTATTCGATTAGTCGATAAAGGTGCCTCTGCCCTTTTTCATTTCAAAGGCAAAAGCGCTATGGGGAGCATGGGGCCAACGGGGGACTCAAGCAGTCCCCCGCTGGCCCCATGCTCCCCACAGCATTTCAAAGCAGCAGCACCACATGGAGCCTGGGGTCAGCTGAGGACTCAGAGTCCCCAGCTGATCCCAGGCTCCATGCAGCGCTGCCACTTTGAAACACCACGGGGAGCCCAGCGTCAGGCTCCACGCAGCATTTCAAAGTGGCAGTGCCGTGTGGAGCCCAATATCAGCGGGGGAGTCCCCAGCTGACCTCAGGCTCCACACAGCGCTGCCACTTTGAAGCAGCCCTTTGTCTTTCCCTCCACTTGCTGCCTCTTTCGGATAGAGGCAGCGGGAGGGGGAGGGAGAGGGGGAGCGGGAACAACTAAGTTGACTAGTGTGCCGACTACCCGGTAAGTATTTGCTTATTTGATAGTCAACTAGTTATTCACATCCCTACCCTCCATACCAGTCCAGAGCATAGCTGAGGAGCGGGGAGGCTACCTCATACTAGTGCTGTGCAGGGCTCAGAGATGCACAGGGCTCAGCTCCTCCTGGACGGTGCTCCTGGTCAAAGGGTCTTGCCCATTTTTATGAAAAAGTCAGGACCAATATTTCTTCTAATCATCGCCATACATGTGTAGAATAATGTTTTTAGATACACTGAGGCATGTGTGAAAGTGCACCACAACAGAAACAAAGAACCTAGGTGTGGGTGTTCTGCTAATCAGCTGGGCAGCATGTGAATCTCCCGAGTGGCTGCAAAAGTGCACAACTTATGGGACAACTGGTCAGAACACCGGAAGAAGGGCTTAAAATACAGGGTTATTCCTTTAAAAATGGAACATCTGGTAATCCTACGTTAAATTGCATGGAATAAATACATTTCAACAAACGCCCTTTGTTTGGCAAGTAGTGTTACTTTCCTCTCTCATTCCTTCTGCTTTTTTTTCTGTCTATGAAGAGCTTAAATGCCTAAATGCATAATTTATATATCAAACGTGTCTGGCATCTGTTAAAACAAAAACAAACCCTTCCAGTGAAATGATTTTAATAATGTTTCTTTCAAAGAGGGAACTCATTATTCACATGTTGCTTAGCACAACCATCTTCTATGTACAACTTATTATAGGCACATGGATCGTGCCCACAGTAGCTAGGCAGATTGTGTACAGCTAAATAATTAAGTAAATATATTCCCATGTATAGGAACCTAGAAGCCTACGTTCCCATCAGCATTAAGACAAAATAAATCAGAAATAAGATGACACAGGAAATTGAACAAGTACTTATGAAAAAGTTTGGCCAACCAGGCAGGTGCGCCAATGCTTTCTGAATATAGTCATGTTCAGGTTAGGTGAGTTTCTGGCAGTCATGAGTTCAACAAATTAGATCCTGCCACCAATAATGCCCTGACTCCAAAACCGCAATATTTCCATTCATGGGTTATTATTAATTTTCATTCAAAAGAATCCCTCTTTTAAGGAACAATGTTCCCCACAATGAGACTTCCCATGCCATCCTTTTCTTTGTGCAGAAACATACACATGATGAGACTGTGACCAATAGCCTCCAGCCCCTGCTAGCTGTGAAATGTTTCCCAGGGGCCTTATTTACAGGGACAGAATCAGAACCTTGACACTGTAGATTCCCCTAGAATATGAGCCCTGGCAGTATGATAATGGTCAGAGGGGAGATGCTTCCATTTCAAGCTATACATTTTCTTCCAAGCTCACCTTTCTTTTTAAAGGAAACTGGCTTCTTCCCTACAGGAATTACAATTAGAAGAGGGGATAAAATAAGTGTAAAGTAAGGCATTATGTCGCTCCATGGCTTATTGCGAAGCTGCAATTTCAAGTGGAGAGTTTTGTTGTTCCATTCTTAAGTGAGATTTTTCTGGAAAGGTCTTTCTAGCCCTTTGTTTATAGGTTTTTCTGTACTGCATTTAAGTGCTTTCCATTGTATTAAGCAAGTATGCTTTTATGGACACAGTTGTGTGGGGCCTTTTTTTAATATAATGGCTAAATCAATTTAACATTCCACAAATAAGAAAGCGACATCTCAAGTAGCCTTAAAAATGTTAGGCCAGCATTTGCTTTCTAAGCCAAACACCCGCCTGGGGGCACATGTCAACTCCTCTTTATTCCACCTCATACATTTTGGATTGTGGGGCATGCACTGTTAATTCCTCTGGTTAATTTTCATTCTTTCTATTTTTTCTTTTACAAAGGGAAAACCATTTAATTGTGGAAAGCTGAGAATAAATCACCGATACGTTGGTTTTCCTTTTTTCATTTCACTTTAAAGACAAACTGTGATATAAATTACACATCAGAAAAGTCAACTAATACCCTGGTTTGTTTGTTTTTTTTAAAAGGCTCATTTCGTTTAGTCACTGTTCTGCCTCATTAGTGGGGAGACATTTTAATTTTAAATCCAAATTTAATCTTCTTCCATTCTGATCTTGGTCATCCCATTTACACTAATTTCTTTGTAAATGGATTGTCATCAGAAATGTTGACGCTTGAAGTTAAGGATACAATTGTTGTTCATGCTAAATAAATTATAAACTATCCTCACATTCTGAAGCACTTTAGATGGTGCTTAATATCCCTCATCTTATGTATTTGCCTCTCACCCATGACACATAATTTGGTCTGTGACTAGTGACAACTCACTCGAGGTGTGGAAAGTGATCTTATGTTCAAGCTGGTTTTCTAAACACCCAAGCTCTGCAGGTAAAAGCAGAAGGGGCAAAACAAAATGGCAGTGGCGGAGAGTAGTGGTGATTGAAGTGGGGACAGCAGGGGAAAATGGCTGGGGGAAGTGTGTTGTTTCATGCTTTCTCTGTTAAGAACCAATAAGTGAAATACAGAGGCATATGAACAATCCAAAGATTTTGTTTAGATCCCATTTGTTGGGTGTGTCATTGAGCAAATGTTTAAATAAATATACTCAGAGGGGAAAACAGTTAATCCTGCTTTTCACTATATTTAATTGCTATGTATTGGCCTTGTTGTTGCAACGCATGACAGAAAGATCTAGACGAAAAATTCTACTCTTGTTCTGTCAATTGTAGAACATTCTAAATGATCACCAATATACAGACTAGACTTTCCCTTTACCCTAGAAGGAATCCAGAATATTGGCAACCTGGTTTAGCACAGCTGTTACATGCTGAGGTATCGGATGGAGTTGCCATTGATGACAAGGAAACAGCTCAGTGAGTAAATTCTAAAGTCACTCTGAATTAGTCAGTCTTTTTCCCTGGTTGGCTTTTGAATTATCTGTATGCTAAAGGACCTGGACTTGATTTAGCAGTAAGGGCATGTCTAGACTTGCTTTCACTATCGAAAGAAGATATGCAAATCTGGCGCAAACTTGCATATCTTCTTCCGATTGCTTTTTTGAAAGAGGTTCTTTTGAAAAAGAAAGTAGTCTAGACGCGGTTCTTTTGAGGAAAAAAAAAAACCTTTTTCGAAAGAAATGTTCTTCCTAAAAAAAAGTGAGGTTTACACAGTTCTTTCAAAAAAGGGCTTTTTATTCTCTCGAAAGAACCGCGTCTAGATTACTTACTTTTTTGAAAGAACCTATTTCGAAAAAGCAATCGGAGAAAGATATGGAAATTCACGCCGAATTTGCATATCTTCTTTAGAAAGTGAAAGCAAGTCCAGACGTGCCCTAATTGGCGTTTGTTTCACTGGGGTCTGGTTAGCACTTTAACTTCTTTAGGTTAGATCAGGGTCTCCAACCTTTTAAAGCATGAGATCACTTTTTGAATTTAAGTGCAATCTAAGATCTACCTCAAACCCAAATATCCTTGCCCCGCCTCTCTCTGAGGCCCTGCCCCTGCTCCATTCTCCCTCCCTCCCCCATCCTCCCTTACTTTCACCAGGCTGGCGCAGAGAGTTGGGGTGCATGTTCTGGTCTTGGGTTAAGGGATTTAGAATGTGAGGGGCTCTGAGCTGAGCCTGGGGCAGGTAGCTGGGTTGCAGGAGGGGGTTCTAGGTGTAGGCTCTGGGAGGGTGTTTGGATGCAGAGGGTCTTAGGGCTAAGGCAGGGACTTGAGGTATAGGAGGGGGTTCATGACTTGGGTAGGGGTTCAGGATGTGGGCTCCAGCTGGGCACTGCTTACCTCAGGTGGCTCCTGGATGGTGGTGCAGTGAGGCTAAGGCAGACTCATCCCTGCCCTGGCCCTGCACCACTCCCCAAAACAGGCAGCAAACTTGCTCTATCCCTAATCCTGTTGTGCCCTGCTCTGTGGAGATAGGATATAGGGTGGGAAAAGAGGGCACCTTAACATCAGTGCCCTCCTCTCCCTCCCCTGCCCAGCAAACAGGAGGCTCCTGGGGGAACAGCTCCAAGGCAAAGGGCTAGAGATGCACAGCAGTGGGGGGGAGGGGTGGGCAGCTGAAATGCTGCACTTGATAGCCATGGGGCCAAACCAGTCAAGATCACCTGTCAGAGGCTCCAAGATCTTCCGGTAGATCCAGATCTACTGGTTGGTGACCACTGTGTTAGACATTTAAACTCAATTAGCATATTTAATGCTTTCCAGTAGCCTCCTGCACACATTACACTATAATAGGGAAACAGTCAGTCAAAACCAAATTTGTTTTTGAGGTTTTGTCCTGATCATACATTATACACTTTCCTCTTTACAAACCATTATCTCACTACAAGGGAAAATGGCCAATTTTTACCACTGTGCCATCAAGAGGCGAACAACAGAGGCCAAGAAAGTCCTGATGATAACCTGGCCAAGAAAGTACTGATGATAATAGGGGTGCAAGTCGTATTGTGTAAATAAAGGCTGTGTCAGCACCTTCCTGCAGATTCTACAGGAGTAACAAAACATTGGCAGTTAAAAAGGAACCTTAGCAGGTTATCACCAGCTGAATCACATCTGTATTAGATGGAGGGTTAGTATTTACTGGTAACATGTTAACTCTTTAAAAGTGAGGCACAGGGCTGAGATAGTAGGATCAGATGTTTTTCATGTATCTTGGTCTCATGTACAGCTTGACTAGGATCTGAAATGTAAGAGAAGACCATATCTATTCTTTTGGGTCATTTGTCTACTTGTTGCCCTCTACTCCTCATATGATGGACTCAATGCCATAAAACAACAAACTGAAGATGTTGGCAGCAATTCTTCCAATCTTAGCTGAAGGTACAGTGGGCCAGGAGGCATTTCCAATTATTTTAAGAGACAACATTTGGGGAGAAGGAAGACTTTTTAATGGTAATGGATTGTGGAATTACTGCAACTGCTGCTATCATGGAGTTGTATGGCAGGATTTCCTGGCTCCTAGCCACAGAGATGAACAGGGCCCATCACATATTTAAAGTTCTTTTACTCTGTATCTGTCTATGTACATAAAGTATACTGGGACTGCACCTCCAACCTGCCTGTACAAAACATGTTTCTTACCTGGCTGAGGATCCGACCACATTTCTTTCCTATTTTTTCCACCAAATCAAAGACTGGGAAGTTCCAATAGTTTAGCTGATCCATAAGAGAGTCCAAGTTGTCCATGACAAGAGGCTCCGGGGCAAGGATGGGTTTGTCCTGCACCAAGAATGAGAAGACAGAATTCTGCTAGATCACAGACTTATGAAGAGTCAAACTAACAAGGTAAAAGCGCTATAAATCTACGGCCAAAATTAACCATGGGCATAAGCAGATGAAGTCATATTGGTGATAACGGAGTTATGCTTATTTCCACCATACCTTAATTTAGCCTCTCTGCTTTATAATTTTTGTTAAACTGGAATTGATAGGGAATCCTGGAAATGAAAGATCAGTGTGTCCTTACCACAACTGCAGAGAGGTCATTCACCTTTATTTTTAAACTTGCACTAGGCAGAAGAAAATATATTGATTTGTTACTTCCATACTGTGGTCTGCTATAGACTAACAAAGGGATTCAGGTAATAAATTCCAAGCTAGTCTTACAGTGAAAAGGAATGGGTAAGTAACATTCAAATATAATAAGAACCCCTCCCCTGTTCCACTCAGAGACACCGAAAAGAAACCTTTTTTTGAAATCTGAAAGACATCTCCCCCTTCACATGCCTCTGACTGTCTCTTAGCTCTTGACTTTCAAGTAATGACCAAAAGTGGAAACAAAAGGGCCAAAATATCTCCAGTAAATCTCTCCTCCTGGAATATCCAACTTTGACAAGAAGCAGAGATTGCCCCAAATTCTGTTCTCATGAGAGTTTAGTCTAATTGCACAGATGAAGGGGCTTTAAAATTTTGACTAAACATTCAAACATTTGCCTGATTATTTGAACCAAACTTATTACAGTGGTCCCATGAAAACATCAGCATATGCTAACATTAGTTTCAGAATACAGTGTATATGGCATAGGAGATACAAATGTCTTTCACTACATTTTGTACAGGAAATAACTATAAACATTTGTCAAAGGTACTGCAAATTATAACTTTTTAAATGGTGACCGTTGCAAATGCTAACCAAGATTACAAAGTTTACTAGCCCATTAAAGTGTTTACATGGCTAATCAGGAAGACTGTACATATTGTATTGGTAGCATACACAAGATTATTTCCATACCTCACAAAGAACATTTTCACAAATGTGTGCTTCAGTTTGGAATCCTAAATCCATATTTAAGTGTCAAAATAGGTGGCTTAATTTAAAAAAATGCTAATCACTCACAATTCCAATGGGTAGCTTAGTGCTTTTGAAAATCAGATGTCCTATTAAGATGCATAAATGTGGACATGACACTAAGTTTTTGTGTCTTGAGTTTTATTCAAATATAGTATGAAAGCATTACTTAAAACTGTGAACTACCTCAGGTGGTATTAAAGGGTGCAATACGATAGTCTCGGGTGTATATGTTCTGCAGACAGATCCCTTCCGCATCTGTTCTTTAGAGCAATCTGTCTCATCATCATTTTGTACAATATCGCTGCTGTCACTGTTGTTGGTTTCATAGTCAGAGGTGGCTTGAGCTGGATCATCTATAAAGCAAACCAGACTGTTTTGAGAACAGTAAGGACCACACTACAAAGCATTCTCTCTGACCTTCAGAGTAATGCCAACATAATCTCTGATTCATATACACATGTGCTGCTTGGCTAGGTCTGAAATCTGACAGTCTACTCAACTGCACTGAAGAAGGAACCCCCCTTTCATACAGGGCTTAAAAACTGAAAGGAGAATGAATAAACTCTGATGGGCCAAATTAGGTAACAGAGTGAGACCATGTCTATTATATATTTTGAACCATCTAAAACTGAGTTAATGGAGACCTTTTTCAGATTCCTTATTATAAATACTTTGTGCAACACAAGGTGTGTTTTTAACATACATATAATCTTTGCAGCATATGGAATAAGAGCTGCCCCTGGATGAATATGACTCTCACTGAAGTTACTGAGAAGTGAAAATACCTACATCTTAAGGCTGAATTTAGCTTTGTGACTAGATATAAACATATAGCTATTCTGCTTCCTAGACCCTGAGCAAGAGTTACAATTGGTATAAATTACACAGGCAAATGAAGCTGACAAAAAGAAAACTGCTGATAGAGAAGTCTGCAATGGAAGAAAATATTAAAATTGTAGAAAGGAAATTTTTCTGGATAGAAAAAAAGTTATAGGATTTCCCAAAGCCTATTTTATCTCAACTCTTGTAAAAATAAAAAGTGAGAGAATTAAATACTGTTGTGCTGCCTGTATCCTTCAATGTTACCATGTACAATGGCGTTATACACACCCTAAACATCTACTTCCAGGGTCTATGTTACTGAATCATTTATACTTCTAATTAGTGAATAAACATATACAACAAATGCTACATACAGTTCAGCTTCTGGGTACCTAATATAAACAGGAAATCAACATACAGCTACCTGAGTCCTTTTTTTGCTTTTTTATTTTTTTGCTTAAACTTTTGCTATATTCATAGATTTCAAAGACAGAAGGGAGCCTTGTGATCTTTTAGCCTGACCTCTGTAATGCACAGGCCACAGAACTTCCCCCAAAGTGATTCCTAAAATAGATCTTGTATAAAAATACCTACTTTTGATTAAAAAGTTGTCAGTGATAGTTATTCCAACGGTTACACTCTGGCATAAACTGTGGCTCTTGTGTGTCTAGCTCCCAGGTGATCCACATACTTGTCCCTATCCCTGGCTTACTTGTAGGGTATGTCTACATGGCCCACTCCTTTCAGCAGCTATATATCTGCCCTCCTTGATGGGCATAAATAGCAGTGTAGACAATAAAGCACTGTTTTGGTGAGTGAAATAAAGGCATGCTTGAACCCTGGGCATATATACCTGGGTAAGTACCCTACATGACTCTACATGCCCATGTAGTGCCTCTCCTACCTACACTGCTACTTCAGGAGTGAAATGTTTCTGCAGAGGAGAAAGGCAGTACCTGCCAGAGCCTTTCTGCCAGAACCTTTCTGTGCCACAGTGAAAATCTGTGGCAGAGGGGAGCCCCCCTCCCAGTCTCTCTCCACTGCCTCCCTCCTTTCACTGACACATGCTGCTACACAATGCAGTACGGACAGAACTGCTTTTCTCTGCAGCATGTAGCCTGTAGCGTGCAGTGAAGACATAGACGTAATGTGGCTTTAATGGAGCCAAACTGCCAGAGTCACCATGCCTTGAAAGGGATTTCTTGGCACAAATAGCAGTGTGGTAATCTGAATATGGAGTAGGCTGCATTGACCCTATTGCAAGTTGCCCACAGAATTGGCAGGGCCAGGGATATGTCTCCATCCAATCTCTTCTCCATTGCAGACCCCTACATTTGAGGATGCTGCTGAAGAAACAGTTGATGCCTTCAGACACTGACACCCACCCATTGCATAGAGAGAGTGTCTTCAGGGGTTGCTTTTGGCCTAGGTAAGTGTTACTGTTCCAAAGGAAAGAAAATATACACATACATCTTGTGATCTCATCCATGTACAATCTCTGGATACAAAGAAACAAAAAAGACATACTCCCTCAACATCTACTACATTATAGAGGGACATCTCTTTTGATTTTACAACCACCAAATTACCTGTTCTGGTCAGGGCATGTGCTGTTCCATCACCTCTATCCAGTGCACCAGTGCCAGAACCTATTTGGTTATATGGTCTGCCACAGCTGGAACACAATACCAAAGAACATGAGCATTAAAGCATCAGGTACATTACTGAGGAAAAGTCATCTAGACTATTTCTTGATCCTTGCTGCTAATACAAGATTATGCCCTACCATCTAATCTGCAACTCTTCGTGCAATTGAAGGACAAAATCACAGGAATGCTCGGATTTTTTGTTGGGTGCTCGTATTGCAAAAGGCCATCATAAATGTGTCTTAACCAGCCAGCTATGCTGGGTTTAGAAGCTGCTTGCTATTGCCAGAGCGATGCAAAGAGACGCATTTTGAATCAATCCCAGTATGATTTTTTCAATATGTTTATTGTACAAAAGAGCAAATAGAAAATATAACACAATTACACTATAAAAAAAAAAAATAATGAACAAGGGGAAAATTCACCAGGATCCAGTCCAGTCTAAAGTGATTCAAGTAGAATATAGACACTTTTAGCAGATTTCCCCTCCCATCATGTGCCTGCTTAGAAATACACACGTAACCGTAAGTAATATAAAAGTGAGGCATTGCTGTTGGACTTTAGTGATACTATAGTGATACTATAGTTGATTCGTTACTACTGGAGGGACGCGCCAGGTAAATGGGTTGGCACTCAATTAAAAAGCCTGAGAGGAGGTGACAAAGAGCGTACTTACCAACTCCCGGGAAATGGAAAGATGCTTTAAAACGAAAACGACAAACACCTACCATGCATCACACACCAGGAACATCTTTTGAAATATTTGCCTCTAAAGGTCTATTGGTATGCACTGTAATTTTATTTTTGAAACATTGTTTGGGGATAGAGTTCTGAGTCCATTTGCCTAATGCAAAATCTATCTGGTTACCTATAAGGTTCTCATAACTGTAGTAGCAGCACAAACACCAATTAAGAGAGCCTGAAAGACCCCCGTATGATAGTAGCACGAGCCACATTTTTCAGACGGAGCTGAAGCACAAAGAGAAAGTAAGCGACATCCCCAAGATCACACAGAAACCTGGTGGTGGTGAAGCCAGGACGTTGGTTCCTTAGCCACAAAAGCAATCTGACTCAATTTATGCTTCAACGAGGTACATTTTAATACATTAAAATAAATAATTTTCTTAAAATGACTGTTAAAAGTACTGGATACAGATAATACTTCTTCACAAACCCCTTCTTGTCCTATTTTTTGTTGCAAGCAGAACATTTGTGTTTTAGCAGCCAAGCAGCAGAACTACATCTAGAGGCAACATGTAGAACTATTCCAAACACAAAATGTCTTTAGGGTGTTTGTGGTTCTGTACTTCCAGGTTAACTCTACATAGGGTACACTGTGAGTGTAAGGTAGGTTTTTGTTTTGTTTTGTTTTTTTTACTAAAATGACCCCACTTTCAAAGGGCTAGGTGGGAATTCAGAAACTATTTGGAATGCCTGGAGTTGCAAAATACAAACTATTTAGTTAGTGTTTAATTTGTAACGAAAGAGGTGCCAGAACTCAAGCAGTTAGGTGCCAGGGTTCTAGCAATTTTTTTTCTTTCTTAACTCACAAGACAAAACCCGAGATGTAAGGGCCATGAACTGCCAAACTTAGAGGTGTCAAGGGTCAGCCATGGCACAAAATAAGCACTGAATGCAGGGATATCAAGTGAAAGCGGATTGAAAAGGAAGGCAAAAGTGAGCACATTTAAGACAGTCTATAGGAAACTTGGAGCCTGATCCAAAGTCCTAGGAGGCAAAGGAACTTTTTTAATGATTGCAAAAGTGGGCATATTTTTATGACTTCAAAGGGGCTTTGGATGAGGCCACTGGTGACTCATACATTGGCAGAATTTTATAGCCTTGCTTACAAACCTAAAATATGTCTTTGCAAGAGTGCAGTTCTAACACTGTGATTGGTTATTTAACATGATTAAAAATTGCATAAAGAAGAAACATTTGTGCATGTTCTACTGCACTGGAGAGGAACGGATTGAAATCCAAGTCTTGATGTTGAGTAAGGGTAACCACAATAATTAGCAGTATGTTCTGGAGCTTCATGTGCCCTCTGTGAAGAGAATTTGAAAAAGTAGAAGAAAACCTGTATAACAATTGTGCATATTTTATAAAACCACCATGTAAGAAGATGTAAACCACTGAGTTTGTAAATGAGCCCACACAGGCAGGATTGTTACTGAGAATTTTGTTTTGTTAGTGTTTTGGTTCTGGATGTTACACAACTTCAGTAATAAAAAGTCAAAATATAGCAAAAGACTGGACAAGGCCTTCTGGTGTTTTGTGATGCACCAGACCTTCATGATGTTATGACATAGTGTATGTATCAATGTATGTTGCGTGTATTCTCTCTCTCACACACACACTTTCCCACTGCCACCCCACGCCCAGAAATTCATTCCTATCTTTGGTTGCCAGCTCATCCTGTTACTTAGAAATCTGCAGTGTGAGGAGTGAAGCTTCACACTCCTTAGGTTGTGTTCTGTCTAGTTATGTTTTTAACCATGTGATGATCAGCACAGTAACTGAGAATCCTGCGAATGCTATGAGCCTGCCATGGATTTTTTACCTTAAATGAGGAGCAATTTTAACTGTCTAAGTGAAAAAAAATTGAAATTCTATGTATGTTATTGATTCTATCCCCCTGTTTAAAAGTGCTTATCAAATTCACCCTGGATAAGGCCCAAATAATGAGGGCCACAAAACTGGACAATGTAGACAACATTAAATGACTTATTGATTTGTGATGCAACAGCATTTAGAAAAGCTGGCTGAACAGTTAAATTGGCAGCTAGCTTGCCACAATTCACTCAAGTGTAGATTATTAGCCAAGTGCTACAAGTAGAGTTAAAACCAAGTGCTGAATGTTTGCCACTAATCTCCTGGGCCTGTAGCACACTGGAGACAAGGAAAGTCTTTTTACTGATTTCATCTGAGTCTGGATCCCATCTCCAATGAGCAGCAGCCTTAAATTGCCGGTCAATGTGTGAGAGCAGGGCAACTACGTTTTGTGTTTCCTTTTAATGTATAATTATGGACTCTTCTCTTCATTGTTTTCAACACATCTACCACAAACACATAGTATCCTACACTCTGAATATAAAGCCTCGTGAAAATGTATCACCATTACTGATGTAACCAATTCTCAAGGATATCCTCTTGTGGAATAACCCTGAGCTGTTTTTTGCATATTATATTTATGTTGGCAGTGGGCACATTGTTTATGTGCTGGGGTGCAGCTTGTATCTGCAGAAGTGACATCTGTATGCCAATAACAAGTAAATTGCTATTTTAGTGATGATTCTGCAACAGTGTTCACAGTAATGCTGCTATATATTAGTAGTGTTCTAATGGAGCACATTTACGTTTGTGCTGACAACATTGAAATTTCTGGTTGTGGTGCTAGTTGATTTTAACTATTTATTTATTCTAAATCTAAATTCCTTGTTTCAAAAACCCGGTAAGATTGGTAAATGTGGGCAATGTACTTACTTATCACAACAACTATTCATAGCCTCAACTTTGAGTCTCCCCACCGGATTCCATACACAGCAAACTCCATCAACAGATAACAACTCATTATTTTTGAGAAATAAATGAATTCAACCACTGGGATTGAGATAGAATATCAACACTTTCTAGCATCCAATCCAACATTATTTAGAATGAAAGAGACCCCTTGTGCAAAGTATTCTCTTCTCATTGACACCAGGTCACAAAGCCTAAACAGCTGAGACCAAACCTGGCTACATGATGAGCTTGACTGTGTTCATGCCAATGTCCAACAGGGTTTATACACTTTACACCACAATACTGAACTTTCTCACTGTCTTGCATTGGACACACATTGCTGAGTCCATTATTCAGGTTTCACTTCAAATGAGTCTTTTCTGAAGACATGAAACAATAGTACTTCCAGGGTCCAGCTACCCAAGTTTTGTTCTCACAACTGTGTTCTCTTAGAGCAACTAAGAGTAAAGTATGGTATTACTAAATTATTTTGTAATAACTGGCAGTAGCGTCAGACTTCTTGCAATTGATTTTTTAAAAAAAATATTCACTACCAATGCTATTCTGTGCATGTGTCTCCATCTTTGGAAGGATATAATCCTACACTAATGTAGACTTCAGTTTAATTATATACAGTATTGTGCTAGTTACATGTATTGCGTAACATAGTAAATACTTTGTATTTTGCAAATGCTAACAGCAAAGAGCTAGTGTGGCAGCAATACATTGGGCATAACCATAAAATGTATCTGGGACGGGGAAGAGAAAGAGAGACAGTCCACTTGAATATCAAGTACAATAGTTTATCTGGAACATTTCAGCTTTTGTCTGCCTCAGTAAAACTGACCCACTGTGGATCTTTGTACTTGTTTAAATCCTATGTGACTGACTGCCATTTCTGAAATAATGAGTATACTGAAAAACTGAAACATGACCCTGAAGTGTATGTTGTTGTAACTAGAGTGTGGCATGAAAAACATGTCATTAACATGAACAGAGATACAAAAAAAAATCATAGATTGATTTTCTATAAATCAGTCGATATACTCAACAAAAGCAAAAGCTTTTAATTGAAATTAATTGTTTTGAACTTTAAAAACACCATGTAGCATTGAACTAGACACACAGTGAACAACTTTACTATGGGGGAAAATCATATCAATATACTGTACTGAAGTAAATCAAGAGAATGGTAAAGGGAAAAACAAGCAGATGTGTATCAAATTAACATCTTACCTGCTGCAGATAACGGGGGGGCCCATAATCTGCTCCGAAAGGTCAGGTGCACTCTGCGTAGAAGTTAAAATCTTGTGTGGTTTCAGACTTTGTTTAGTGTCAGTGTCAGTAGAGTCTGGAAATTGCACAGATGAGGTTTTCCCAGTGGGACTGGCAGCTGGGGTTCCCTGAATAGGTGAATGGCATGGGGAGGTGAGAGGTGAGATGTTTGGCGGGATACCTAGCAAGAGAAAACAGTTTCTTCAGTTCAAAAAAGGTCACTATGCAGCTATATCAATGCATTGTATGCAGACAGACTACTTTTGAAATGCACAAAACAGTACAAAGAGTCTCCACAGAGAACCAGATCTAACACGAATATAAATGAATAAAACTTCATTGATTTCAACGGAGCTATGTCAACTTCTATCAGCTTTACAGGTTTAGGGCATAGTCCCCTTTGATGACAACCTACAAGCTGACTAACTAAAGAACATATAGTAGGAAAATAAGGGGAGGCAGCATGATCCAGAAGTTATGACACCAGATGGGGAGTCATGAAATTTGGGTTCTAGTCCAGGTTCTGCCTCATTGTTTGATTTTGGGCAAACCACTTAATTTTTCACCTTCCTCTGTAGCATGGGGCACGGGTCACTAGTGGGAGGATTCTCTGCATCTTGGGGTCTTTGAACCATCGTTTCAAGGACTTCAATATCTGAGATATAGGTGAGAGGATTATTCTAGCAGTGGGTGGGTGAGATTCTGTGGCCTGCATTGTGCAGGGGGTCAGACTAGATGATCAAAATGGTCCCTTCTGACCTTAAAGTCTATGAGTCTATAGATTTTCTATAAATTAGAAATTGAAACACAAAGAAAGAGACAAAAATGCTTACCCAACTTGGTAATGAACCCAGTATTCTACATATGAGTAAGTGATAAACCAAAGAGTAATATTTAAAATATGGATAATAATGTATCCTTTCATCTTGAAGGATTCCACTACACAATATGCATGCTCAAGCATCACTGAGATACAGTCATCTCAGTTGTGACTCAGGGTACCTCTACATAGCAGGGAAAAAGTCAAATTAAGATACATCAATTGTGTAGCTGAAGTTGAAATCGCTTAATTCGGCTTTTGGCACTGTCTACACAGCAGGAAGTTGAAGGAAGTACACTCCTCCTTCGACTTCCCTTCCTCCTCATGAAATGAGGGTTACAGGAGCCGGGAGTAAGTAGTCCTCCATCTCGACATTATTTCGAAACAATGGCTTCCTGAGTAGAAATAATATTTCCAAAATAATGCTGCTGTGTAGACGTACCCTCAGAGGGAACCACCTTTGGGATGGAGTGCAGCACCCAAACCTGTGCACAGAAAGGGTGTGACAGAATATACTGGACCTTTTTTGGCTCCCAATAACTGGCCCTAGAGTCCTCCTACACCCCACCTCAAGCAGCAGCAATGTGACTGGAAAGAAAGCAGTGAAGGTGGGTCCTCCAGGGCTGTCTCAAGAGGCTTTAAAGAAGCAGCTAATCAGAGCCCATCAGACTCAGATAAGAGAAGCTGCAGGGCCTTGTCAGGTCAATTCCTGGCTGATTTGCTTAAGTTGGGTTTGCAGGGAGAAAGAAGATGAATGTGAATGTTAACTTTGAAATAAGGTTGACGCTAAAAGGGGTCAGATAGGAAAGGCCCATGGAAGTAGCAGCAACGAACTGGAATTTACCAGTATAAAGCTTCTATTTAGGGTCCCTGGTCTGGACCTGGAGAGCGGGTGGACTTGGGTTTCTCAACTGGACATAGGCAGCGTGGTATATACCCTGGAAGGGGTTCATTTGTGCTTTGTGATTTGGCTGGAGGACCAAGGCACTCAAGATCCACCATGGTTGGCCAGCAGCCTGCAGGGGGTGCCAGAATGGAGACAAAAACTACAATACCACATCTAGTCTCCCATTACAAAGGGGCAAGACGACATTCTGAGCCAAGTCCATTGGGACAAATCCCTACGCTTCATGATCCACCCATAGCAGAAAAGACCGTAAAGCCACATACCAAAAGAGACACATAAAAGGTTGCTAACTTTCTGATTACCCAAAACAGAATATCCTTACCCTGTCCACTTCCCTCCACTCACTCCATTCCCCCCTTCCTCATCTCTTGCTCTCCCCCACCCTCGTGCATTTTCACTTGGTTGGGGAAGGGGTTGGTGTGAGAGGGAGAGCTCCAGCTGGGGATGCAGGCTCTGGAGGAGGGGGTTCCGGGGGGGGGGCACGCTGTGAGTTTGGGGTGCAGGAAGGGGCTCTGGGCTGGGGCAGGAGATTGGGTTTGGGGTGCAGGTGGGACTGTAGGGTGTGGGCTTTGGGTGATGCTTACCTCAGACAACTTCCGGAAGCAGCTGGCATGTCTGGCTCCTAGATGGAGGAGTCAGGGTGATCGGTCTGCCGCCCTGTCCACAAACACCTCCCCTCCCCCCAGGTCCCACTGGCTGCGATTCCCTTCCAATGGGAGCTGCAGAGCTGGCAGTTGGGGCAGGGACAGTGTGGGGAGCTCCCTGGCCATCTCCCAGCTGGAGGAACATGTTGCCACTTCTGTGAGCCACATGGAGTCAGGTAGGGATGGGAGCCTGCCTGTCTCATTACTCCTCTGACTGGATTTTTAAAGGCTGGGTCAGCAGTGCTGACCAGAACCACTAGTGCCTCTCTTTGACTGAACATTCTGGTCAGAAACCAACCCCCTGGATAAATGCACATACTTCAGAAGGATGAAAGACTCAGTCGACCTGCCAGGAATTTGTACCTGATCTACTAAGCCATGTTTCTCACGCTCAGTTTATTTTCAGGGCCCATAGAAAATGTTATTTTTAATTGTTTAAATTTTTGTATTGTGACAAATACCTAAATGTATTTTTGGTAAAACAGTCAAATCAGCATTATTGTCTGTCAGAGATAAGACTACGAAGCATTAACCATAATAGTAAATACGTTTAACATTTGGGTCTTTCTAGAAAATCACATGTCCTCAATATATCTTTTTGATCTCCCCTATCACTTTAAAGGAGCAAAATGAGAAACCTTATTTAATGGTGACCATTCAAAAGTCAAAATTTGCTGACAGTTATCACACAGTAATATTAAAGATAGCACCATTTTTCTCTGTACCTTGAACAGGGAATGACTGTGGTGGGTGAGTGATATAGTAGGTTGGCAGAAGTTAGCTGCACAATTGCAACCACTGTATCATAATTTTGAAGAGACATCTGCATAGGAAAGTTTTGGAGAAAGCAGCCCAATAATATTCTGCAATCTGTACGTCACGAGCATCTCCTGAATGTAACTGGATCACAAAACAACTTTCCTTAAAGTACTGAGCAGTCACACCCGAGCGGATACAATTGTCTCCCTCTTCCCTCAACATTTTGCATTGTTTTCGCAGTCAAATTAGATTTAGGAAATAACAAAACTCATCTCCTGCATCAATCTCCTTCACTTTCTCCAACAGTGAAATCAGAGCTGGTGAAAGACACTAGGTTTGGCAGCACTGACCACCCAAGTTCTCCTTAGCACCCATTCATTGAACAGACAGCAGTGTAAACTGCCCCCTATCATTAATATGCCTTAATCCTGCTTTAAAGGGAGAAATTTAGGGAGTGAGAGGCCAGTTCAATCTCCATGACCATTGAAATCATTGGCTTCTCTGCAGAGATACAAGGATTAGCCTGGGATTGCAAATTTATTACACGTAAGCTAATTAAAAGCTTTCTGATGGTAAGGAAATTTTAGTAAGTTAGAAGGGGGAAAGCTCTGTTTTTGGTTTACCAATTCTCAGAAACATCCCATTACCACCAAACAAGCTTATCATATTTTAAATGTTTGACAGTCCCTTATTTGTCCAGATTCTGTCACCTGTTATTCTTTATCACTCCTGGAGAAAAGAGTGCATGAAGACATCTTTCATCAGTTCAAAGCCAATCTAATAAATTTAAGCACTAGCTTTTGTGGTAACGAATGTGTATCTAATTACAGTCGCCTTTCTCACTCCTGCTTATGAGCGGGCATCAAACAAAGGTCTGTCTTAGGAAAACATGAAAAATGTTTTATACATAAGTGTGTGGACAGGTACCAAAAAAATTTAGAGGGTAAATACTAGCTTCCTTAGAATAATCTAATGCTTAATTCTTTATTTCCGAGACTAAGAGCAAATATGTATAACAACACTAGTGACTTCGAACAATCAAAGGAAGAGAAGATAAACAAAGTGGTGGAAAAATAAATGTAAGTATATACATCTGTTTAGGGTCTCAAGAGATCTTTCAGATCAGTGTAGTCATGTAAGTAGTAAAGCAGTGACACTGATATGGCATGACACAACACATGAAAACACTTGTGGTTGCACCTTAGACTTGCCAAAATAGAAGCATTGGTACGCATGGATTTTCAAATAATAAATAATGTCATTTAAAAGGGCATGTTTTAAAGTCAATGTGCGTGAGAAAAACATACACTAGTCTCAAGTGAGGATTACTGTATATTGCTAAGGAATCCAATATGTAAGCTTCTGGTTGGTAATAATTGTAAGGAAAGAAGATAATTCTTTACATGAAAATGCTGAAAAATAGTTGCAATAATTAAGAAATTCACTATATTCAAAGTCCCTAGAATACCAAGAGATCAAGATTCAATATGGATCATTATGTTGAAATAAAATTTTTACATGATTGAATCAAGTCTCTTAGAATTGCTAAGGATGGAAGGGACCTCATATGTTCTCGGCCATTCTTGTCCATTGATGCAGGTAATAGTGAGTTTCTTGGAAGATAAACAGATGTAAATTTAACATTGCTTGATGGGGCTGATATAAAAGGCTTGATGTGCACAGAGCTCGAACACCCGTACAACCTCTTTTCAAGTCTGGAGGATCTGTGAAAGCCCATCCCCCTACATTTCCATGGAGCAGCAATTCCTCGGGACTGTATAGTGGCAGCCCCGCCAGAGGTCAGGATTGGAGATTCTGCTCCTTTGCCAACTGCAGGGTAGGGGAGAAGTAGCAGCAGCTAGGTGAGCTGACAAACATGCTGGGCCACTGGGCAATTTGGGAGGGGACCAGCTCAGTGCTCCCATAAGAGGTGGGGCCTCAGGAGAAGGAGTGAAGCTGGGCAGCAAATGCGCCATATATGCCTCCCCCTTAGCCCTCAGCACCATCTGGAGTGCAGTGCTCCCTTCCCCAAGCCCTTAGAATTGACCAGAGCTCACGGTGCGTCGCTATGACAACAATTTAAAGGACCCAGGGCTACGGGTGCTGCTGCAGTAGTGTCAGCAGCCCCTGGCCCTTGAGAATCACCAGGCCGCAAGGCAGTTCCCCATTGCCTACCCCATCAGTGGGCCTCGCAACAGTGCACAATTTTTTCTAGCACATACGGTTGACAATGATCTAATAAACATGCTGATGTATTTTCAAAATGATCTCTAATTCTGTATTCCTTGAGGCCAAACATAAGGCCAGGAAGAGAGGTCCCATGGACCTCCCTTTGATTGGTGGATTTTCACCACTTCTAAAAAACAGGCCCCAAGTTGTTTCAAACTGGGAACCAAAATCAATGGCTGCTTTTGAAAATTTCAGTCCCTATTTGGTGAGTCCAGCAAGGGAAGCCACTGTACCCATCTTTGTTTGGTGTTTGAGAGCATGAGGTAACCTTCTTTTGGTCTCCAGGGAGGTCAAGAAACCACCACAATTATTTTTTTTAAAAAGTGTTCTGTTGTAAATGTTATTATCAGTTAAGTTATCTTCTCTACTTTTTTCGGGCTAAAACATTATCTGACATTCCTTTGAAGTCTCCTGGTACTGAGTGAAGATATTATGTAACAGATATCATTTGTCACTACAATGTTAAGATAAAAAAATAGTTTTTTAAAAGAACCTTTTGAAAGTAGTTGGATAATTTTATTCATTGGTTACTGTTAACTTTTTTTTAAAAGCCTTGTTCTAAGAACCATGCTTCACAAATTGGCAGATGTACATTTGATTTGATCTGATCATCAATAAAGGCCCATGAGACTTTTTCCATGATGGACAGAAAGGCATATAGGTTAAAATGTTCTTCTCATTTGGATATAATTGTATGATAAGGACAATTAGCTGTCTATGCCTATCTCACACAAAGTCAAATTCCACAATCTATTATACCCAGACAGCATTAATGGAGACAATGGAAAATATACAGAGACAGTCAGTTTAATGAGTATGTTATGAGACACAATTGGTCTTCAACCCTACTGGAGTCAGTGGGATTGCCTAGAGGAAACCAAAGGCAGAATTTAGCATATAGATCACTGAAGTAATAGAACTAACAACTTTTATCATGTAAAGGTCAACACACACCACCACCACTTGCAATGCTGTAGTGGTTTAGATTACTGTGTTTTTAAATGATGGAAATAACTGAAGACTTATGTAGGGCAATGTGAGAGGGGAGAAAGAGTAGGCAGAAAGCAAAAGATGCAGTGTAGGCAAGCTTGCCTACATAAAATGAACATCAACCTAGAAATAGCTGTTCACCTTGTCGGCTTTGCCTTTTGGAATTAAGATGGTTTGTTGCAGACATCGCATAGGAGGCTGAGAAGGACCTGCTTTTTGTGATGGCCATCAGAAGTGAGCTGTTCCAAGGGTCGGTGCTGTAAGATCAAGAATACAAACACATACAACTATTATTACATAAGCATTGTTGCTGGAAAAGGTCTTGGTGACCGAGTTCTGAGAGAAGTTAATCGTCACAACAGTCCACACAGGAGTCCGTGTGAGAAAAAACCCCTCTACAATGGAGGGCTGTATTGTCAACTGTTTATTATTTTTAGTGAATTCAATATTGCCAAAAGGAGCTGGATTAACAACTTCAGAGATTTAAGCCCTTGATTTAAACCAAACACAATTACAACATGGAATACTATAAGATTCTTCCAAGATGGCTTTCCAATTTACCTCAACCATGCTTTGGTGTGGAGACACTGCAGTGCCAAGGCCCATTCACTTAATTTATACTTAAATTCCTTTATGCTGTGCTGGCAGTGTGGAAACAGACAAATTAAATTGGTACCACTAACTTATGTACCTAGAGCAGTGCAAAAGGGCCTTGATGTCCATGAAAATCAGGCCCATTGGATTGCCAAGAAGGGTGCCATTTATTGCAATCTGTAGAGATGTGTGCGCAGGATTCTGGAATCCATGCAGTGTTCTGGACAAAGCTATGCATAGGCTACCACCTGCTCAGTAGGGGGTGTGGGGCACAAAAGCAGCTGACCCTGTGACAGTAACAGCTGCCACAGAATGATTCCATTGCTTCTTTGTGGTTTTGGGGACAATGAAATGGTACATGTTCCTTTCCTTCTCCCTATAGCCTCACCTTGCCAAACACAGATAAAGTGAGGGGGAAATAATAAGCCATTAAGCAGATTTTTTTTCCCCTAGCCAAAGACCTTTTTCTTGACAGTGTTTTACGGATGCAAAATGCCCCAATATGTATCTGTTTTGCTAGTCATACAGGCCTCGTTTTCCTCCCCTGGCGTATGAATTGCTTCTGCTCCTGTAATGGGAGAGCTACAAACAGTAGGCTGGGAGGCTTGACAGAGCTATCATTATGCAATTGATGACATTAAACTTTGGAAGAATTGATAGCCTGTTTAGTTGGCTCATCCTGAGGAGTTATATAACAGTAGAAAAACACCAACTGCAATATTTAATTGCTCCCCTTCCCCTCACTTTAGAGTCCCTTCTTAGGAAGCTTACATATTATGCGAGAGTCTGGATTCAACAATATAAATCAAGAAAACCTTCTGAATCACACACACACACACACACACAGAGTGGCTGAAAATGATTTCCACATAATGCTATCTTTTTTTATATTTCAATTTACTGGGACACTTGGTTTCTAAGATACACTGCCGCCCCCAGATATTTTAAGGCCACCTCTATGGCTGGCTCCAGGGCTAAAAAACATGATCTTCCCCTCCCAGCTTTTACCACAGCCAGGGCGTTGGCCTTAGTAATTATCATATTTGCAGCTGGGATTCTTAAGGTATCCCCCTAGAGGCAGCCTCCTCCAATTAAACTTCAGGCATTTTCAAATATGGGCCTCAATTTCCACCCCCATGAAATACTTGCTGTGATCCTGCTCTTGTAGCAGCAAATGGAAAGGAAGACCTTTATTGGATAAGCCCATTAATAAGAGGAGACAGAAAGGACTCAGAGAATTTGGAAATGTCACATATTGATGGCACAAGGAAGCTTGGGAACTGTAACACATACAGGAACAGAAAGTTTAGCTATCTATTTTGTTTCTATCCCAGAACTACACACTTTGTAATAAGAATTTGCCAGTTCCCACATAAAATTGTATTGTTCACCAGGGTGAACAGCACTCCCTGGGAACCTTGAAAACCAGCCTGGATACAATACTAGAAAACATTCCTTGAGGAATAGTTCTACACAGCTCTGCCCCCACCTGTGTCTCTGGTTTCAAATTCTATCATGCCTGCTTCATGTTCAATCAATTTCTCCTTAATTCCTGCCTTTGGCCTTGCCTACACTAACTCCCACTGTCAATGTAATCACGTGACTTCAGCTACACAAATAGCAGCGTAGCTGAAGTCGACGTACTTACTGCAACATCTTCTGTGTAGTAAGACTGGTGGGGCTGCTCTCCTGTTGACTCTTCTCATCCTGGTGGATTACTAGGAGAGCAATCAGAGATAGATCTATTGTGTCTAAAGAGACACGATAAATCAATGGCTGGTGGATCAATTGCTGTAGTGTTGATCTACCGTGTAGAGGAGATCAGCACTCTGTGTCATAATTCTTATACTATACTTTTTTAGTGTATGGAACATGCTTTCAACACTCTCATTGTCCTCTTTCAACCCCATTTTCTGGCCTTGCCTACCAAGATTATGCTCCTCTGTGGTGGTGTTGGCTTATGCTTTTGCAACTGACCTTTTATTGTTTACATTACCTTTGAATGATTGAGCTTGAATGCTCATCAAGCCAGAGGCCTTATTTGCTTTTATGTCTGAACTGCCCCTTGGACACTTGTGATGTCCTTGAAATAATAATATTAATGGAATCTCTAAAATACATCCTGAAATTTCTTGTTCTTATAGTCAGATGCCTGAAATTGTACATTTCATTTACAAATATTTATAATCAATCATGAGAACTATCTGCTTAGAAAATACTGAGAAAAGAGTATAAGAAATAGGAAAAGAATTGGTAAAGACCTTTAATTGACTTTTTTATATAACCTTTATAAGTTCTTATTTTGCAACTCTTTCAACTTTGTGGCTTCTAAACCCTGCTGAATTTGTGTTTGTATTAATTTGGCCTAATATAAAGGCTTCAAATTTTTAACTACTCCCCCCCCAAGCCCTAGAATGAGAACCCTTTCAAATCTCTGACTTACAGTTTCTCAAGAAAAATACATTATTACCCACCTACACACCCACAGAAAACCAAAGAAATTTTCCTGAAGATACTAAGAGAGGATATTTTTCTTACCTGGATGAAGAAGATTCATGAGGTTTGATGCTGCCACTGCGGTCTCTTCTCATGGGTGCAGGTTCCAAGGTAGGTAAACCTGTGGCAGATGTTGTTGTGGTCCAAGTTGATGACACTCGCCTGAGTAGCCCTGGAGGCAGACTCTTTCGTAGGCGCTAGAACAAATAATGCTTTGCTATTATATATACACCACTATTCCTCAGAGATCTCACATATCAATTCATTAATTGAGCTGGGCACACCTTATAAGGTGGTTAAAGTGCCATAAGTCCTGTTTTACAGAGGGGGAAATTGAAGCAGAGAGAGGTCAAGGGATTGATTGTCAGAAGCGTTCAGCACTCAGATCTCTTATTGAAGTCACCATCAATGGGCTCAGCACCTTTGAAAAACAAGCCCTAAGCGACTTGACCAAAGTCACGCTAGCAAGTTGGGACTAGCAGCCACACGCATTCTGGTATCAGAGATAGGAAGCAGGAAAGGAAGCAAAACCAACAAAACGACCTCACTTCCACACCCTGCTCCGCCTGCAAAAAAAGCCCAGCAGGTTTCTTTGCTCTATCCAGCCAAACTGAAGATGATCCATGAAAAATCAAATATTTAAATGGTTGAAGTTATATTTTCCACAACGCTTTTTCAAAAAAAAAAAAAAAATTTTTTTTTACCTGTAAAAATCCTTTGTGGCAGGGCAGAAGGGTGGGGGAGAAATGATAGCAAATTGCTTGCAGCAGCATTTTTCTGACTTATCTGATTGTCTTGCATGTTCCCTACATCACTAACTGATCCCTGTTAATGGGGCTTTTCCCAGTTGTCTGGTAAGGAAGCAAGTTGATGTAATGGGTGGAATTTATTAGGGGGTACTGTTATTTTGGGGGACAGTTTCATTGCTGATATACGAGTGGTCCTATTATGCTGCAGATATTGAATTTTTATATTATTTGTTGGCTTTTAATTATTGTGAAGAATTTTCAGTTTGAGAAGTACTAAAGATTAAATATATACATATTTATAAGGCCCTACAATAGATGCCATTGGCTTGTTTATCATCGAGTCAACAGATTCAGGCTGTCTGAGGCAAAGTGGATGATAAATTTCAGTCCGAATGATTAAAGATTTGCTCAGTTATAAGAAACTGAAATCAGGGTCTAAAAATGGAAAGTGTTAGGCAACCTTAATAATAAACACAGCTTCTAGCCCTGTCTATAATACTGATGGACTTATTGTATAGGTTGTCTTTTCAAAACTATTTAAATGATAGTTTGTATCTAACATATCTTGCTACAGAGCTCCTCCCAAGAAACTCAACACTTGCCGATCCTCAGAGATTACTTAATATCTACTATTCTATGCATATGGAAATATCGCCATTACTGCAGTCAGTGAGGTCAATGAATACTGAGTTTTCAATATGTGCTATTACATTATATAAAGTATATACAGCAAGTGCTTAGTGGAACTGTAATTTTCTTCAGTGAAAGTGAAAGAAGCATTTAAAAAGTCCCATAAAATATAAAAATTGATTATCAGTTGCCTTCATAACTGTAGGCAGCAAAAATTATTTTTACAAGAGAACAACAAAACAAAACAGGTTGTTTTTTTTTAACTTAGTTCCCAAACTAAAATATAAGCCTTGCAGAAATATACAGAAACCAATAATTAATAGCACTAGTGAGTTCTCTATGGGTATGTCTACACTGCATCTGAGAGTGAGCCTCCCAGCCTAGGTACACAAGCACATGCTAGTTCTGCTCGAGGTAATGTACGAAAAAAAGCAGTGTAGATGTTGTGGCTAAGGTAGCAGCAGCATAGGCTAGTTGCCAAAGTACAAGCCCCAAATGATCCCCTGAGTCCAGACTCAGGTGGCTACCCAGGCTGCAATATCCACAGTACTGGTTCTATCTACCCAGGCTGGAAGGCCTACTTCTAGATGTGGTGTAGACATGGCCCATGTGTTAATATCTTGTCTTCCGATACACAGCTGTGTCAGAGCAAAATAGTCCTTACTAAATCTCTTTTCATCTACAGCAATGGATCTTTCTTGAGCAAACATTGTCTATCATGTGAAATTCTGTGGTGGCTTTTTCAAGTGGAGAGTGGTTATCTGAGGCATAAAACTAAAAGCACATGGAGATCAACGAAGAGACACTCATCAACTTCATTGGTTTTGGATCAGGTACTAAGGTATTAAAAAAAGAATGTCAAACTTGTTTCACCTGTAACTCTAAGATATGAGCTCTGATCTTGAGAACTGAAGAGTGCACTGATATCACCATTTCATTCCCTACTGCATAACAACCACCAACACTCAGTAGTTAAAGTTGAAGTGAGAGAGGGAATTATCAACACTAAAGTAAAAAGAGAAAGCAGAGATGAGTTTCCCCAAGGTAGAGAGATTAGGGCCAGGTCTACACTAAAGGAGAAGGTCAAATTAAGATACAAAACTCCAACTATGTTAATTACGTAGCTGCAGTTGGTGTACCTTAATTTGAGTTTCCACGCAGTCTCCAAAGCAGGAGGTTGATGGAGGAAACACTCCCATCAGCTTCCCTTACTCCTTGCGAGGAATAGGAGAACAGGCACTGATGAGGATGCCCTCTGAGTTTGATTTGGTGGGTCTTTACTAGACCCACTAAATCAAACTCTGGAAGATCCATCGCGGCAGTGTCTATCTTCCTCTAATGAAGACAAGGCCCTAAGCTCCACAATACTTGGAATAGTATAAAGAGCACTGTTCTCTTGCCACTCCCCCTTAATCAGTGTTTGAAGGAGTTCAGAGTAAGAAACAGGAATAGCAAGTAAGTAAATCATCCTGTGATGAATGCCCATTTCTCAAGTTGCATGAAGGATCCAGATTGAATTGTGCGAGCGCTGAAGGAATAGGAACCATTTTTTCATAACCCGTTTCATTTTGCTTCTTATAGAAGTCAATGATTAATGCTTCAGAAAATGAGGAAGAAAGCTCCATTAACACACCCAACCATGCTATACTATACCAAAAGGCAGAGTTGGGTGAATCAAATTTTAGTATAGGTTGAACCTCTCTAATCCAGCACCCTCAGGACCTGGACTAGTAATGAAACAGAGAATTCATTGAACTACCGGAGGTCAATATTGTCTAGCAGAATTACCAATGCTTCCATAGCTTACTGGATGCTCAGAAGACATTTGGGGTAAAATAGAGCTAAATAACAGCACAGAACACAGAGCCAGGACTGGTGGCTGTAAACAAACTTTATGGGACCATGGGAAACTTGGCCACACCCTTGATAAGTGCACATCCGGCCAACTAAGATCATGCTGGATCACTGATGTTGCCAGACCAGAGTGTGCCGGACTAGAGAGGTTCAACTTGTAGACAGAACAAATTCGCTGTGATAGCCAACATATAGATGAGCACATACCTTGGGAACAGCCAGCTTTTCTCCTTTTTCTGGACATTCCTCTGAGTCAGAGCAGGTGTAGTTCTCATTGAAGGATACCAAAGGGTTAACCCTTGGCTTATGAATAGCCTGGAAGGTTAACTGTGTATTCAATAGGTTGCTCACTGCTCTCAGGGAAGTGCACACGTTAGGTGGCAATGAAGGATCTGCCAGGAGGTCTGTAATGAGTCCATGGGCTTCTCCCATAACAGCGATATCAACTGTAATACTGGTACCTGAAGACTGAAAAAGAAAATAAAAAAAGTACCTGTAAGGCTATGGCTATGTCACAGATGTGAAACTAAAGCATACGTCAAACCCAATACCTTTTCAGGGACAGTTACCATTGTCTTTTATTCAATTTGATATTTATAGCTAGGAAAAGCTTTAAAAATTAGCCACTTAAAACAACAAGATTTATTCTAAACATTCTGACCAGATCCACCCTTAGGTTGGCATCTTTCTCTGAGAACAAGTTTGCAGATTTACTGAATTCAGTTTATTTAGATATTTAAAACAATCAAGCAGAGACAGGAAATTTTAGACCAGTCAGAAAGCAGATGATGATGACGACAACAACCACAAAAAGTCTCTGCCAAGTAGGAATGCTCTGGGCAACAATGTTGAAATTTGAATATTGACATCCAGATTTGAAGCCATTCTAAATGATACGCTCTAGTTGAGCTACAAGTTATTGAGCACCATACAGGAATTCCAGAATGTGATTGTACACGGGATGTCAGACTAGATGATCATAACAGCCTTGACAGTCTAATTAGTTCATGAAATAATACTGGGAACGTAATTAAAAAAAGGAAAAATGATTAAATACAACTAGCGCTATAAGTACCATAATTGCAATACACATTTTATATATATATATATATATATATATATATATATATAGACACACACAGTAATGATCTATAATGTGCAATAGCAGCTAATGGTCTAGCCTTAAAGAAAAGATTAAGGAACTGTAATGTCTAATGGAATAAATTATATGAATAAAAACTGAAGTCTACAATTAAGGTGCAGAATAGACAGGAACTGAGGTAGAAAGTGGGTCTTCCATCCCTTCTAAATTATTGACAAAGCAGTGGCATTTCTAGGTCAAAAGTTTAGTGATTTATATTGCTTCCACTATAACTCCACATGGGATCCTCAATTAAAGGCACTCTTGAAAGTGACTGCTTGGCTGTTACTGCTTTGGAGAGCCCTCCTGGGCACAGATGCAATATACATGCCCAGAGGCACTGGGACAAATGCTCCCCACAGCCAACCATGCAAGATCTGTTTTGTCAACCTATTATATGTGAAGGATGCACAACTCTGAGATAAACCCCCCCTCCATTTTACTCTCATAGATGTTCAGATGTTAGTAGGCTAATACTCCCAAGAGATAGAATTGCCACTGTGAAAGAGCATAATATTTTTCTGGGTGGGCACATTGATAAGATTGGAGAACCAAGCATGCTCTAAAAATGGGAGACGGGTTATAATACAAGCAGAAGAATCACCAGTCACCACTGCATTTTTTGAACTAACAATACGTTAAAACAGTGGATCCTTAGTAATTCTTTGAACTTCTTTAAGATGACAAAACCCTTTGCAAAATTACTGACATAAAAACTTCTGAGAAAGGTGGTACTGTCTGGATTTTACATGCTGGCAAACAGACACAGAGAGGGGGAGAGAGAGAGATATTTGGCCAAGGCTACATAGTGATTCTGTTGCATAGCCAGGAGTAAAACTCCAATCTTCTAACACTCAGTGCCATAGTTGGGTCACAAGACCACCCATGCTTCTGTACTTCCTACTGCACATCTTACTGAACATGGAAGGTGACTTACTTTGCATACAGAAATGCTATCAAATCCCAATAAGACAATGACAGGCTGATAGAATAAAGCGATTCCTTAAATTGTCTTTTACAGTCCCCTTATTCACAGCTAGTACAGGGATCTCACACCAACACCCTTCAAATCCACACCTAACCATGTTACATTGACCAGAATCCCTCAGAACACATTGCTTACCTCATCCACAACAATCCCACTCCCCATATATAGATAGATAGATAGATAGATGTTTGTGATTAAAACACAGCAAGGTAGGGAGAGGACAGGAAGGTATCTGCTCACTTGTGCTGCCTTTCTTGAGAAGGGACTAGAGCCCAGTGGGTTGGTATAAGGAGTTCTGATCTTCTCCTTTCTTGCAGCAGAGTGTATTTAAAAGGCCCCTTCACCACCCACCCCACACTACACCTGCCAAAGAGAACCCAATGGCCAAGTGGCAAACAGACTCACAGGGACCGATGGCAGCATCCCAAACCCATACAGGTGCACAGAGATAGCAGCTGCTGGCACTGGTCCCTCCCTAGGTATAGAGGACTTTTTAGTCCACCAGAGTTAAGGTTTCAGTCATTACCTACCAGATCTTCTCTCAACCAACAGGGGGCTTTTTCCTCCAAGATTAAAGGCAAACCTTGAGCTGTAAGCCTATGTCTCCTGAGCTGGGTTTGCAGTGACCAAAACTGGCAGATGCTAAATAAAAGCATCAATTTTTAATTTAAAGGCAGGGTTTGGGTGAAAGGAATAACTTATCTTTCCTTATCTCAGCCCACCAAAAAAGGCCAAAAGAAAAAATTCAGAGATGTAAAAAGTGCTACAAAAGAGGAAATAAAATTAGGTCTCACATTTTCAGCAAAACGGCACCATTTACAGTTTGAAATCCTATTAGACCTGGTGTCTGAAACTGGTGACCTGCTTATCTGAGTGAGAGATGAGGAAATACGTGAATTCTTCAATGAAGGAAATGGGCCTGACTTCAGCAGGACAAAGATATAAGCCCATATTCTATCTTGTGATGCAGATGTTTTTGCAAAGTGGCCGTAAAGCCAGCATTGCAGCAGTGCCTGAGAGTAGCAATTGAGCAAAAAGAGTTCTCTAGGGGTCGAGAGCTGACTTATAGACCACATTGGGGCCTTCCTCATGATTTGGCAACCCCAGGCTGCATTTGATTCATTAACAGGCAACATCATTTACAGCAGCCATCTAAAGATGTACAAGATAACCTTTGCACTGGGCTATTGTAGAGGCTTCTGTCACAACCTGTCCCGTCAAATTTTGACATAGATCCTTTACTGTCACCCACTGCAGAGGCTATCTTTTACTTTCCTAGACAAACACTACATATTGCACAATATTTTCATGGTATTTATCCATAAATTTATCTGCCACCTTATACTGGAAACCTACCCACCATTACACTTACCTACATGCCTTTAGCTTCCATTCAAGACACATTTCCCAATCAACGGTTTATAGCCAGGCCCCAAGATACAACCAGATTTGCTCCAATCCCACAG
Organism: Rafetus swinhoei; assembly: GCA_019425775.1. NCBI lineage: Eukaryota > Metazoa > Chordata > Testudines > Trionychidae > Rafetus > Rafetus swinhoei. The sequence continues at coordinate 233,659,391 of CM033437.1, forward strand.
ACAGAGACAAACACCTACAGGTTCTCTATCAGGCATTCTTAAAACTTAAATACCCACCCAGGGAAGTGAAAAAACCAATTGACAGAGCCAGATGAGTACCCATGCATCAGCTTCTTCAAGATAGGCCCAACAAAGATAACAACAGAACACCACTGGTCATCATCTACAGCCCCCAACTTAAACCCCTCCAGCACATCATTAACCATCTACAACTTATCTTGGAAAATAACCCCTCACTCTCACAGGCCTGAGGGGACAGGCCAATCCTCACTTATGGACAACCCTCTAATCTCAAAAATTCTTTCCAGCAACCACGCAGCACACCTCCATCATACTCACCTAGGAGCCCACCCCTGCAATAATCTCTGGTGCCAACTCTGTCCACACTTCTATACAAGCGATATCATCACAGGATCTAACCACATAAGCCACCATATCGGAGGCTCATAAAACTGTACATTCACTAATGTGATCTGTGCCAGCAATGCATCTCTGCCATGTATATCGGTCAAACTGGACAGTCTCTACAACAAAGGATTAATGGACAAATCAGATATTCAAAATGGTAACACAGAGAAACCTGTTGGGGAACATTTTAACTTGCCCAGGAACTCACTAATGGATCTAAAAGTGACAATATTATTACAAGACAATTTCAAAAACCAGCTGGAGAGAGAAGCTGCAGAAAGAACTTGGTTTCATTTACAAGTTTGACACCTGCAAAAGGGGTTTAAACAAAGGCCTTAACTAGATGGCCCTCTACATTCCACACCCTAATGACATAAAAAGCCAAGCACTGGGTACTTCGAGTACTTAGAACCCCCTTTATCAGCATCATTTACCATGAACACTCTTATTGACAATATATTTTTCCCTTCTCTTTCCCTCCCCATCCCCTCTCTTTGCTATTTATTTGTCCTCTGAGCCCCTCAACTCCATTCATCAGAAGAAGTGGGTTGTGCCCAGAAAAGTTCATACCACTACATTTTTTGTTAGTCTCTAATGTGCTGCAAGACTATTTGTTGTTGTTTAAGTTTATTGTGTAGACTTTGTTCATGCATACTAAGTGTACAATGACGTACTGCTTTTTCAAACCACAGTATGTCAATTGAGCTTTTAGCATGTAGTAGCAGAATCCACATGGAGAGTGCATGCCATGCTGGAGTATTATAGGTTCATATCCTAGCTTGCTGCACAATAAGTTCATATAGACGTGCCCTCGGAAGTGGAATACTTGCAATCTTTCAGAGATACTGCTGTAAAGCAATTGAGAACTGATGCTAACCTTTAAAATGGCAATCACTCTAGTATATACAGGGTGCACCTTCCTAAACTGGGACTGTTTGGTGGTCCGGGAGCTGGATCAGAGAACTCCAGGGTCGGGAGCACAGTGGCAGCAGGGCTGGCAGCTGGGAGCCTGGTGGAGCTGGGGCAGCTCCCAGCAGGGGGGTTGGAGCCAGCGGCAGGGGGGCCAGATGGGATGGGAGGGACAGTGGGCTGGAGAGCTGGTCGCAGGAGACCTCCCCTGATGTGGCAAATTCCCTTGTTAAGGACTAATCAGATTGCAAGGGTGCCCGACCAGGTAGGTCCAACCTGTATTATAGTTAAAAAAAATTAAACATTTATTTGGCCTGAACTGTGTAATTCTTCTAATTAAATTTATAAGTACAAAATCTAAAACTAGATATAGCCATCTAGTATCAATTCTAGTATCAATTCAACAAGAATACAGTGGGAAAAAAAATAGGAGAAATTTTGTTGTAATAAATGAGGTCCAGTGAGGTAACAATGCCTATTGAATATAAACAATTTGTATGTCATAAATTGACTTCAAATAATTTCTACAGCTAAAACAAATTCTCACGCAAATAGTTGGAATTTAATCTGTAAAAATGTATCTTGAGAACACTATCAATGTCTTGGCTTTAAACCACAACAAAATCCTTTTGTAAAACAACTATACTGCACCTCACTGAAGAGCTATGCTACTCTTTTCAGAGTCCCCAAATTAGAACAAAAACATTAAATATAAAAGGTTAATCTGATTTAACAACACTGCTCAATTATGTAACCTAGAATGGATTGCCTCCTTAAAAAAAAAAAATCTGGAATTTATTTCTGACAAACTACATACGGGGCAAAATGAAACAATGAAGATGGATGCAAGACAAACAATTGCTGATGATTTTTGGATTTCTGCCCTTTTATATATGCTGCCAGATTAAGGGAGTGACGAGAAGTATATTAAACACACAATATCAATGCTACATTTTGCATTTAGTTTTCTGATGATGTGAACAACCTCTCTATGAACTGGCCTGGATTTCTTTCAAACCACTTTACTCATCTCAAGCCCAAAGTCCGGAAATTTGGGAACACAGACATGAAACAACATACCAGTAATCAACAAGGCAAAATGCTCAATACGCTGCTTTTGGAACATGAATTTTGCTTTCATGCTCTTGCTGGGTCAGTACTCATGTACTAACCTATAATGGAAAATCTCGCATTTGAACTCCTCCCTGAAATGTTGAAGACATTTTTATGTGCATCTGATCTTTGTGAATTCAGTCCAACTCTGATTTAAACAAACATTCTTGTGCAATGTTTCCCACTCAAACACTGCAATGGTGTGCATGGGCATGAGCACTGGAAAGAAAAGCGAAAGCAGGATAACAGATTAGCCCATGTTTGTTCATGTAGCTGAATGACACATAAAATAAGCATATATGCTGGGAAGTTTTTTACATTTAGCATTCATGATTACTATTATTATTTACAGTACAGTAACACCTGGAGGCCTGAATCAAGATCTGGGTCTGACTGCATTAGGTCTGTAGATATTTATAGTAAGCAAGAGTCTACGCCCGTAAGTCCTTACCATCTAAAAGGAAAAGGCAGATAAAGCAAAGGAGAAAGTATGTATTATTCCATTTTATAGATGGCATATTCAGGCACAAACAGATTATAAAACCATCATGTAAACAATTATCTATGTGGTTATCTTTATGCATATAGTATTTTAATTTTGAAGTTAATTGGATTACCTCACATCATAAATATAAGCATAAACATGATGTATTCTGGACAAGGGACAAAGAGTCTTATCCAGTGTCATACAGGCAGTCTGTGGGAGGGCCAGGAACTTCACTCCTATTTCCAGTGCCTTAGCCACCTAACCAATCTTCCATTCCTCTGGGAAAATTACCTTTCAAGAGACTTTTTTTTTTGGTTAGTTGTTTTAGAATTTAAGAGAACTGTATTCCTCATATAGAATTCTACAAGAAAGTTTGAAATATGAATCTGTTAAATTCTGCAGGTTTTACAATAAGTTTCAAAGATTCTTATTTGTCTTATTAAATTCTAGAGGACTTTTCCATAAAAATCAGAGACTATTCACTTAATGAATGGAGAAACATTAGACAAAATTGTATCTGTAGGACAAATACATCAAAGAAACATAGGATCAAAGGTTTCCTTCATCCATAAATCCTTATCAACCAATTCAGTTGACAAGATGTTCTTGGGCAAGAACAATAACAACTGACTTGTTCATCTAAGAAGCAGATTTAGTATCCTTATCACCAACAGTTCCCCTCATTGCAAATAAAACTTTGTCCCCAGGTCTAACATCAGGCATTCCATGTCTGAGAACCATATTCTTAAACCCACCCAAACTAAACCACAAAATACATCTGCAAAAAAGGAAGATGGCGAACGTTCGTTCACAAAGCAATCAAACCTTCGATACAAATAAGAAAAAAATGCACTACTATTAAATGCAAACAACTGTTGTAGTAATTTAGGTAGAGTGTACAGTCCCAAAGAATTAACACGACCTTAAAACTATTTCACATTGAACAATTTTACACAGGGTTTGGTTTACAGAGACCTGAGCATACTTAGTTGTATAGCAATCACACTAAGAAATTCATGCTTAAGTTTAAAGATTTTCTGTTAGCATAAATAAGCAAAAAGCTAAGTTAAAAGCACTTGAAATTGAATGACTATGTAGAACAAGCTTAACCAAACATATGGCAGCCCCTTTTAAAGGAGAGGATATTAGAGACTCATTATACGGGAGAACTATTCTTGGTGTCAAGGAAAAGTTGTTTTATTGCTCAACTCCGAGAAGTGAAGGATGGCCACTTTTCCTGTCTTTGCAAACAGACACACACACAGCAATGAGAAAAGACAGGATAGTAAACGATGTGGGAAATATGGCTTTTGTTGACACTCTCAAGATTCTGGGCAGCAAGTCAGTCATTCATGGCTGCTCTGGGTTGGCAAGTCAGCCATGACCGCTGCTGCCTGGGTCTCAGGCTCATCTTCTGGCCTGGGATGTCATTGGCTGGTCTCTTTCATGCTGGGCAGAGCTGGACAAACTCTCTTATGGTGGTGCTGTTGACTTCAGGATCAAAATGAAAGCTGAAACAGGGCAAGAGGAAAAATAGCAGGGGCAGAAAGGAACACACAAGGGAAGGGGAGGATCTCACAAAACTTTGGATGAAGTCTTCACTGGACATCTTCACTAATGTGCCAAAATTTTAGCTTTACAATGGTATGATGACATTCAGTATCCCCGGGTGAAGGACAAAGTGTCTGGAGTGGCTGATTGCTTTCCTCCTCCTCCAGAAATCCCTCGGGTTGGTCTTTCTGTTCTCACCCCTGAAAGTCTCTTTTTAAGGGCCTCCAAAAGAGGGGGATGGCAGAATTTCTCTCTTCTCCTTGTTGTATTCACCAGTCAGGCAGATTTTCCAACATGACACGTTGTGAGATGTTCCATTAACTACAGGTCCTACCCTTTTGCCAGATATAGTCTCAACAGTGTCTTGGAGTTGCATCAGTAAACATCCTTCTGTTTAGACTAACTTAGTTGTTCAATTTTTTCACTTTTACCGATTTTCATAAACAATATTTTGTAATGGGCTGACCTAGAGTCTGGTCACCAGCCATCAGCATTTATTATTACAGGTAACTGGACCACCTTACAGAAACTTTAATTTATTTTTCCATAGTTCAGCCCACAACTGGAGAAGACCCTAATTACTGCATCAGCACTATCTAGTTGTAGCAGCATAATGCTCAGCCTCTCAAGCTAAAGCAAGATAAGAAGAAACAGAAAAAACAAAGCACAGCTGCTGCCTCTCCACTACATTACTTTTAGATACATATTGCTAGTGAGAAGAAACAAAAATACAGCAGTATCTGGTAGGGATATGAATGAGTAGACAATTAACTGCTCCCCCCACCCCTGCCGCCTCTATCACAGACAGCAGTGGGTGGGGAGGGGGCACGGGAGGCTGCCGTAAAGCAGCCTCTGCCTGTGGTGGGCCCTGGTTCACCACGGGCAGAGGCTGCTTCACAGTAGCACTGCCTACCTGCAGTGCACCCAAGCTCACTGCGGACAGAGGTTGCTCTGCATCCCGCAAAGTAGCCTCAATCTGTGGGGAGATCAGACCCTCGCAGACAGGGGCTGCTGCCACCCCATGCTGCTGCCAGTCTGCGAGGGGAGCTGGTTTTTGAACTGGCTCCCCTTGCGGACCAGCTCCTGCCTGGCTCACAGTGGCCAGGGGGCTCCCCGAGAGTGGGGCCAGAGAGCACTGACTGCCGGCCCCACCCCCAGGCACTAAAGATTCATCATGTAACCATTAAGAATTCATGCGCTTAGTCAACTATTCTATCACCACCATCTAACATCACCAGTATCTGGCAGGGCTTCTGTCACAGAATTGCAGGCTAATAATAAATCATGATTTGGTATGGCCTCCAACTCACATCATGAACTTTCAGGCCAGGCTGTCTGAAAACCAAATTAAAAGAAAACAAAATTCTCTCACATTGTTTTGTTTTTTAAATATCCACAGAGTGATTTGAAATATAAAGATGAACTGGCCCCTATGGAAATAAGGGATCATTTTTAATGCCATCTCAAATCCAATTACCACCTTTTACTACAGGATGAAAGAGGAAAGAAAAATATTGGTGTACAATTGTTCAGCAATAAATTATTTTGTTTTAAGGAGGGAAAATTCGAGTCTTATGATTTCTGATTGTTCTTTTGCACTACCATATAGTAGAACCTCAGCATTACAAACACCTCGGGAATGGAGGTTGTTCGTAACTCTGAACAAAAAAGTTATGGTTGTTCTTTCAAAATTGACAGTTAACTTAAGAAAGCTTTGAATCTTTCCTATGCAGAAGAAAAATGCTTTTACGCATCTTAATTGAAATGAAAATGACACAAACTGGTTCCTTACCTTGTCAAATTTTTTTTTAAACTTTCACTTTTTTAGTAGTTTACATTTAACATGCTACTGTATTTGCTCCCCCCACTGCTGCTTGATTGTGTACCTCCAGTTCCAAAAAAGGAGGTGGCTTGGGAGTCTGTTTCTCATATGCTCTCAAAGCACAGACGTGCTTGGGAATCCCCTAGAAGACGACGATGACTCCCAGAAGATGATACATGTGAGGAGAAGAGTTTAGGGAAAGGAACTCCTTAAATGAAGAAATAACGCAAGATGAACTATCAGTGAGATCCTGTCAACACTACTGGAATGCTGACATATAATTATGGCTCTTACCCTCAACAGAAGCTAAAGGAGGTAGGCACCAAATTCCCATTTACTTTTAATAGGATTTGGGTGCCAATATCTTTTAGGCTGTTATGAAAATCCTAGCCAAAGGGACTAATAACAACATGAGGATGAATAGAAGAATCGGTCATAAATAGCACTTGTTATAAAATACTTAAAGATCACTAAAGCTAAATTTAGGGAAAAAAGTCTCAGAGGGATAGCTGTGTTAGTCGTTTTGTTGTTTTTGCAGATACAGACTAAGGGTATGTCTACACTGAATTCCTCTTTTGAGAGAGGAATGCAAATGCAGAGGATCAAAATTGCAAATGAAGCGTGGATTTGAATTTCCCGGGGTTCATTTGCATAATCGTGTCCGGGCGCTATTTTGAAATAAGAAACTCTGTCTAGACGCAGTTATTTCGGAAGAAAACCCTTCTTTCAAAATTACCCTTACTCCTTAAAAAATGAGGTTTAAGGGTAATTTAGAAAGAAGGGTTTTCTTTTGAAATAACCACATCTAGACAGAGTTTCTTTTTTCCAAATAGGGTATTTCAAAATAGCGCCCGAACATGATTATACAAATGAAGCACGAGAAATTCAAATCCACGCTTCATTTGCAATTTCGTTCCTCTGCATTTGCATTCCTCTCTCAAAAGAGGAATGCAGTGTAGACATACCTTAACAGATTTATTAGGGCATAAGTTTTCACTCACTTCATTAGATGAGTTTATATGGAAATTACAGAGACAATGCCTCTCTACACCACAGGATAAATGGACACAAATCAGACTTAAAGAAAGGTAACACACATGAAGCTGTAGGAGAACAATGTAACCCCCCTGGACATTCATAATGGATTTAAAAATAGTCATCATCTTATACCTATAAAAAAGGTTCTCCTACAGGACAACAGAGTGACATCACATCACTCTGGCATCCTGCAGCCCCTCCCTCCCCTTTTCCCCAGTGCTGGCTGCCACACCACACATCCCTCCTCCCCTGTAGTTGGCAGCCAGGAGGAGAGTGAGGGGTGCACGAGGCCTTGGAGAAGCCCCCTCAGCAGCCGGGAAGAGAGGACGGGGTGCACGAGGCCTCAGAGCAGCCCCCAGCGGCCAGGAGGAGAGCATGGTGTGCGCAAGGCCTCGGAGTGGCACCCTGCCCCCAACACGGCTGATGGCAGAGTGGGGCCTGATGTGGCCTCTAGGGTTGCCAGATGGTTGAAACAAAAATACCGAACCCCGCCCCTCCCCCCCAAAAAAACCCCACTGGGAATAAATTCTTTTGAAAGGAAAAAAAGGGGGGGGGGGGGACCAAAAAATTCTGTTGAACCAAAAAAAAAAAAGAAAAAAAGGACTCCAAGACTTAAGCCAAAAATAAAATTTAAATTAAAATAAAACAGCATGTCCCCTTTAAGAGCGATTGCAGGGGATAGGAACAGGGGAGCATTTGAGCACTAAGACCCAGGCTTCCCCTTGGTCTGCAGCCATTTTGTGCAGGCAGCCTTGCGGAACCAGGTAAGCATGGGGGCTGCGGGTGTTGGGAGCCGGAGGGGGGAGACACCGGGCGCTGAGTGTTTGTAGGGTTGCCAGGTGCCTGGCATTTTCGCCTCCTGGCCGGGGAAAAAAAACAGAAAATACCGGACATTTTAGGTGTCCGGTATTCTCTGAATTTTTTTTTAACTGGACAGGAGGCGAAAATACCGGACACCTGGCAACCCTAGCTGGGAGAAGACGGGTTAAGGTTAGGCCGTGGCAGGGTTAGGGGGGAGAGAAGGTCCTGGGCAGGCCTGGCCCAGGGGGATGGGGGGAGGGGAAGAGGGGATGGAGCGGGAGGTGGAGGGGAGAAGGTGTGCGGCCGCAGCCCAGCCCTCCCTGGTGTCAGGGGGGGCAGCGTGGGGCCTGGTGAGGCCTCGGAGCAGCCACCCTCCTGTCTCCCGTCCTGAGGCCAGGGGTAAAGAGCTGGAGTAGCGCATGCTCAGCAGCCGGGGGAGGACAAAAAGCCAGGGCTGGCATGACTGCCAGCCCTCCCAGGCAGTCGGGTAGAGAGCCAGGCCTGCCTACTCCCACAGACAGGGGGGTCGGCGAGCGTGGCAAGCACTGCTCCCTAGTCCTTCTACAAAAGAATTTTAAAACCGGATTACAAAGAGAGACATCTGAACTTCAGTTCATTTGCAAATTCAATACAATCGATTTAGGACTGAATACATTTTGTTATTTCTTTTTGAGTTTTTGGCTAGCTGTTCCTCAAAATCTTTTTTTGCTTTTCTTATTACATTTTTACACTTTATTTGACAGTGTTTATGTTCCTTTCTATTTATCTCACTAGGATTGACTTCCTTCTTAAAAGATGCCTTTTTGTCCCTCACCGCTTCTTTTACATGGTGGTTAAGCCACGTGACTCTTTTTAGGTCTCTTGCTATGTTTTTTAATTTGGGGTATACATTTAAGTTGGGCCTCTATTATGGTGTCTTTAAAAAGTTTCCATGCAGCTTTCAGGGATTTGGCTCTAGTCACTGTGCCTTTTAATTTCTGTTTAACTAGCCTCCTCATTTTAGCGTAATCCCCCTTTTTGAAATTAAATGCCAGGGTGCTGGACTGCTGAGGTGTTCTCCCCACCACAGGAATGTTGAATGTTGTTATATTATGGTCACTATTCCCAAGCGGTCCTGTAACGGTTATCTCCTGGACCTGATCCTGCGCTCCACTCAGGACTAAATCGAGAATTGCCTCTCCCCTTGTGGGTTCCTGCACCAGCTGCTCCAAGAAGCAGTCATTTAAGCCATTGAGAAATTTTATCTCTCTTCCTGAGGTGTCATGTATCCAGTCAATATGGGGATAATTAAAATCCCCATTATTATAGAGTTCTTTATTTTGGTAGCCTCTCTAATCTCCTCAGCATTTCAATGTCAGTATCGCTGTCCTGGTCAGGTGGTCGTAATATATCCCTACTGCTAATTTCTTATTTTTGGAGCATGGAATTACTATCCATAGCGATTCTATTGAACATGTTGATTCATTTAATATTTTTATTTCATTTGATTCTACATTATCTTTCACATACAGTGCCACTCCACCCACCCGGCCTGCTCTATCCTTTCGATATATTTTATATCCCGGTATGATTGTGTCCCACAGATTTTCCTCATTCCACCAGGTTTCAGTGATGCCCATTATGTCAACCTCCTCCTTTAATACGAGGTACTCTAGTTCACCCATCTTATTAGTCAGACTCCTAGCATTTGTGTAGAAGCACTTTAAAAATTTGCCACTGCTTATTTGTCTGCCCTTCCCTGATGCATTGGATTTCTTTGTATGCGGTTGTTTGTCTGCTCTGGCCCACGGTTTGCCCTCTCCCCTCCTCTCTTTCTGACTACAGCTTAGAGAATCTCTATCAATGGATTCTCCTCTAAGAGAAGTCTCCCTCCGATTTATGTGCATCTCCGCACCAATCGGCTTTCCCCCATCTCTTAGTTTAAAAACTGCTCTACGGCCTTTTTAATGTTTAGTGCCAGCAGTCTGGTTCCACCCTGGTTTAGGTGGAGCCCATCCTTCCTGTATAGGCTCCCCCTCTCCCAAAAGTGTCCCCAGTTCCTAATAAATCCAAATCCTCTTCCCTACACCATCGTCTCATCCACGCATTGAGACTCTGAAGCTCTGCCTGCCTACCTGGCCCTGCACGTGGAACTGGAAGCATTTCCGAGAACACCACCATAGAGGTCCTGGATTTCAGTCTCTTTCCTCGCAGCCTAAATTTGGCCTCCAGGACATCTCTCCTACCCTTCCCTACGTCATTGGTACCTACATGTACCACGACCACCGGCTCCTCCCCAGCACTACACAGAAGTCTATCTAGATGCCTCGAGTGATCCGCAACCGTCGCACCAGGTAGGCAAGTGACCATACGGTTCTCCCGGTCATCACAAACCCAACTATCTGTTTCTAACGATCGAATCACCCACTACTAACACCTGCCTCTTCCGAACAACTGGCATTCCCTCCCCCTCAGAGGTATCCTCAGTGTGAGAGGATACCGCAACATCCTCTGGAAGGAGGGTCCCAACTACGGGATGGTTTCCCTCTGCTCCTGTTGAATGCTCTGTTCCCTTGAGACTTTTATCCTCCTTAAGAGCACTGGGGCTCTCAGACTGGAGGTGGGACAGTACTACAGTGTCCCGGAAAGTCTCATCAACATATCTCTCTACCTCCCTTAGCTCCTCCAGTTCAGCCACCCTGGCCTCCAAAGCCCGAACTCGGTCTCTGAGGGTCAGGAGCTCCTTGCAACGGGTGCACACATACGCCACCCGCTCACAGGGCAGGTAATCATACATGTTACACTCGACGCAATAAACAGGATAGCCTCCACTCTGCTGCTGGGCTTCTGTCTCCATTTTTCTAATGAATAAGTTTAAGTATAAACTGGGATTCTTTTTAAACCTCTGGAATATAGATTATTATAAGAGTTATGTTTTAAAGAAGGTTTTTAAATACATTAGGAGCAGGAAGCCTGCTAAAAAACCTGTGGGTCCCCTAGACGATCGAGCTATAAAAGGAGGAATCAAGGACGATAAAGCCATTGCAGAGAAACTAAATGATTTATTTGCTTCAGTCTTCACGGTTGAGGACGTTGGGGAGATTCCCAAATCTGCACCGTCCTTTGTGGGTGATGAATCTGAGGAATTGTCCCGGATTGAAGTGTCATTAGAGGAGGTTTTGGAACAAATAGAAAAACTTAATGTTAACAAATCTCCGGGACCAGATGGCATTCATCCAAGAGTTCTAAAAGAACACAAATGGGAAATTGCTAAACTATTATCTGTGGTTTGTAACCTATCCTTTAAATTGGCTTCCGTACCTAATGACTGGAAGGTAGCCAACGTGACACCAATATTTAAAAAGGGCTCTAGAGGCGATCCGGGCAATTACAGACCGGTAAGTCTAACTTCAGTACTGGGCAAATTAGTTGAAACAATAGTAAAGAATAAAATTGTGAAGCATGTAGAAGAACATAATTTGTTGGACAAAAGTCAACATGGTTTCTGTAAAGGGAAATCCTGTCTTACTAATCTATTAGAGTTCTTTGAAGGGGTTAACAAACATGCGGACAAGGGGATCCAGTAGATATAGTATACTTAGATTTTCAGAAAGCCTTTGACAAGGTCCTCACCAAAGGCTCTTGTGTAAATTACATGGCCATGGGATAAGAGGGAAGGTCCTTTCTTGGACTGAGAACTGGTTAAAAGACAGGAAACAAAGGGTAGGAATAAATGGTAAATTTTCAGAATGGAGAGGGGTAACTAGTGGTGTCCCCAAGGGTCAGTCCTAGGACCAATCCTGTTCAACTTATTCATAAATGATCTGGAGAAAGGGGTAAGCAGTGAGGTGGTAAAGTTTGCGGATGATACCAAACTGTTTAGGATAGTCAAGACAGAAGCAGACTGTGAGGACTCCAAGAAGATCTCACCAAACTGAGTGATTGGGCAACAAAATGGCAAATGAAATTTAATGTGGATAAGTGTAAAGTAATGCACATCGGGAAAAATAACCCCAACTATACGTACAGTATGATGGGGGCTAATTTGGCTATGACAAATCAGAAAGGAGATCTTGGAGTTACCGTGGACAGTTCTCTGAAAACTTCCACACAGTGTGCAGCGGCGGTCAAAAAGGCAAATAGGATGCTAGGAATTATTAAGAAAGGGATAGAAAATAAGACCCAGAATACCTTACTGCCCCTGTATAAAACTATGGTACGCCCACATCTTGAATACTGTGTACAGATGTGGTCTCTCACCTCAAAAAGATATTTTGGCCTTGGAAAGGGTTCAGAAAAGGGCAACTAAAATGATTAGGGGTTTGGAGGGTCCCATATGAGGAGAGGTTAAAGCGACTGGGACTTTTCAGTTTAGAAAAGAGGAGACTGAGGGGATATGATAGAGGTATATAAAATCATGAGTGGTGTGGAGAGGGCCGATAAAGAAAAGTTATTTATTAGTTCCCTAATAGAAGAACTAGAGGACACCAAATGAAATTAATGGGTAGCAGGTTTAAAACTAATAAAAGAAAGTTCTTCTTCACACAGCGTGTAGTCAACCTGTGGAACTCCTTCCCAGAGGAGGCTGTGAAGGCTATAACAGAGTTTAAAGAGAAGCTAGATAATTTCATGGAGGTTAGGTCCATAAAAGGCTATTAGCCAGGGGATAAAATGGTGTCCTTGGCCTCTGTTTGTCAGAGGCTGGAGAGGGATGGCAGGAGACAAATCGCTTGATCACTGTCTTCGGTCCACCCTCTCTGGGGCACCTGGTGCTGGCCACTGTCGGCAGACAGGATACTGGGCTAGATGGACCTTTGGTCTCACCCAGTACGGCCGTTCTTATGTTCTTAATAAGGATCTTAACTGGTTAATGAATTACAAAGAATTTCCCCTCTCTTGATTTTCACATCTCCATATCCAATGCTGCCAATGAGACACATACACCCTGACTTGATTAACCTCATTAACACTGGTCCTATACTTGACAAGTAACTTCTTTTGTTGTTCTTAAATATACCACTGCCACTTTAATTTCCATTCCATCTGATCTGATGAAGTAGGTTTTACCCATGAAAGCTTATGCCTCTAATAAATCTGTTAGTTTCTAAGGTGCCACGGCACTCCTTGTTTTTGCTAAATGTAGGGAGTTTTAATTTTGCTTTTATTTAAAATGTGGTAGATGGAAAGCATTAAATTCCAAACGGAGCTCAATTTAGCTTTGAATTATATGAAAAGATCAACACAATTCCCTATTTAATAGTCTGGCTTCAACTGTCTTATCCTAGTTCTTTAATGTGTACATCCAGATGGTTACAAATGGGTAACTTGAAGCTGATAATGTTGATGCAAGAGAAACAATGACAACTGTCTTCAGTCTAACCTTGAACTTCATTAACACCAGCTGTGATTTTTGAAGAGAGGGAAGAAGAGGAACATGCATGCTCTGCATGAGGTTGGGGATGTGCCCCTTACCAGTCCACAGCCAGGTGGTCTCATACACTCAAAGTATCAGCCCTGATACTCAAATTGTCTGTTCACCAGAGCAGGCTGTTTTGATTCTATCAAGATCCAATACAGAGCAGCTAGACACATACAAGCTTAAAATACATTCCATTAAAAATCACCATTCTCCCTCCCCTACACTCTCACAAATCCTTCTAAATTTTTAAGGTAACGTGCAAGATTATATCGTAGTTAAAATAAAAGCAAAAAATTCACATACCCCTACTGGTTTTTTAAACTCTATAAACCACTCAACACCTCATTTAGCACACAGCTTGAAAAGTAACTTATTTACAGATTGTGCTATTAGTGGGATGTTCAGGAGACATGATAATCAATCATTTTCCATATTTATTTTAATATGTATATACATCTCAGTTTTCTCGGTTATAAACTGTACAATTTTAAGCAGCACCACATCATTAAATATCAGAGAATATGAGCCAAATAAATACAGGTTTTAATATAAAGTAAATGATTCGGTGTTTGTAGTAAGAAAAATGACTACCAGGAATGTTAAATGCATTTCAGGGAGTTTGTAGAGGGCTGCTAGAAACAAAAGCTGAAAAAAGAAATGGCGAATTGAATAAAGTTGTAAGGAAGTTTCTCTCTCTTATCTTGAAAAACTTCAAAAGGGAACGTCAATGTTTCATTCACTGCAAACAGGAGCAGCCCTAGACTAGCTGCCAGCAACTGGCGCCGTAGGCGAACCATGCAATCGGCGCCCCCACCTCCAAACCCCAATGATATTGCACCACCATTTGGCGCCCCATTTAACTTGGCACCCTAGGCGACCGCCTAGTTCGCCTATATGGATGAGCCGCCCCTGATTGCAAAGACACTACTCCCACTGAAGTGACACCTTCAATGGACAACAGTGGGAACAAACTCTAAGGGTACTTCCACACTGCAATACAAAATCTGCAAAACCAAGTATCAGAGATCAGCTCATTCAGTCTCATGGGGTTTGGGAGTGCAGGGCTAGATGACTTTGAAGTGTAGATATTCAGGCTCAGGGTGCACTACTAGTTCTAACTCTCAGTCAGCTGCCCATGACTATGCCAAGGATCTTTTACTGCAACTACAGGTATCCTTAGAGCCTGCTCCCACTAAAGTTTGGCATGTCTGGTGGAAAGCAAAAACATTTAAATAATTACATATATAGCCTGATTTTCAGAAGGGACCAGCAATCCCAGCTCACTAACATCAATAGTAAGCCTGGATGCTCAGTATTTCTATCATCAACATCATCATTTGTATTATTATAGTGTCAGCTTAGGAGCCCCAATCATGGAATAAGGTGCCATTGTATTTAGGCTCTGTACAAACACAGAGCAAAGAGATTGTTAGCTCTCTGGGGCAGGACCAATCTTAGTATAAAACAAAGAGACATTTGATGGATACAGACGGACCAATGGGGGAGTACAAGGAAACAATCTTCTACCATATATTTGAGAGAGTCTGTCTGTCCACCTGTTTGTTCAAGAACCGTTCCTAAACAGTAAGAGCTAAGAGTACCAAATTCCTCTTATCATAACTCAAAAAGTCAGGGTTTGGCTGTGCCAGGAAAATGGGATGTGCCTGGAATGGGATTGCTTCTCATGAAACCATACAGGAAAGAGTCCGATTCACTGGGCAGGTGAAAGGGGCTGGCTGGAGGCATTTCCCGCTCCCCCTGGGCTGGGACTGCTGCAACCCCGATCCTTCCATGCCCTAGGTGTCCTTTCAGGGGACAGGGCGTTTGCCTGGGGAGCGCAGGGTAAAAGCTGAAGCTTCTCCTCTCCCCAATTTATATGGAGATGTTGCTGGATGTTCTCCTTCACCAGGGAACAAGGGGAAGTGCACAGTTTGCTGCATTCCTTACTCTGGCTGGGAAGCACAGAGGACAAACAAACCTGGACCTGCCCCAACTGGGGGACACACAACCTCCGCCAGCTGTACCTGGTGGAGCTGCAGCAGCTATGGAGGTGCACTTCTCACATGTCCCTGAGCTGCTGTGGTGAGAGAGGGCTGGGGTTGTCTTCTCTCCCCAGAGCAGCCTGCATATCGAACCCCTCATCCCCAGCCCCACCCCAGAGCAATGATTTAAATGAAGCCCATACATTTTCATTTTATTTTCCCAAAAAAACCCCAAAATTAAATTGAGTTAAGGGCCTGAAAAAGACTAGGTAAATCTTTCAGTAAGACAATTTTGTTCACTGTGACACAGGCAGTAGTTTCAGTATATCAGTGGCCAAGAGCTGGACAAGTATTTTGTGGACAACAGACCTTTTAAATCAGGTCAGAAGCAGTTAATATATTCTGGACAAGACATGTACTTAGAAGCCCAAGTTTATGACGTTCTTGGCTACTTCACTGCAATGAAATCAGTCAGCTTACAACACTATTCCTACACTAACTGTGCCAGTCACGTCGTCATAATCCTCACTGATGAGCTCCCAGCCTCCTGTAGATTTTTCCTCCGTTTTCATCTTTGAATTCCTTAGATTGGCCTTGTGCTAATTACCAGCCCTGTGCAATGTACAGTTCTTATTCTCCTTTGTGGTAATGTATGGTTCTTTTGTTTGTTTTTACTCAGTGAATTGACAAGATCTGTTCCCAAGATCAGCCCAGGAGAGCTACGATTTCACTACAAGGCAGTCTACATTTCGCTTAACCATTTAAAACCATTCAATAGCTCACAATTTTATACACTTTAAGTGTGTTCATATAAAATGTGACAAATCTTTGAGTTCTACTTGGATCACAGGTATGCAGCCACTTCAGTTAAGATCAGCTCAGAGACACGAATTCAAGCACAAGAGTTAAGCAACCACCCTCCTGTTCAGGTCTTCTACTGTGTTCAAAAGATTTCTTTTTGATCACTCAGTACAGATGAAAGGGGACGGACGGAAAGTGAGGGTTCAAGCAGTGTCCTGACTGTGATATGGTGATTGATCTTTAATTAGAATTCAGAGGCAATCTAAACAGAATTCCTGGATCACAGCTATCTCACCCTACTGAGAATTTGGCTCAAGGCTATATTTGGCTCAACACCTCTGAGCTTTGGGAAAATTTGGAGCCAGATTCAAATCTAAACTTATTAAAATGCACCTCTAATTTATCAATGACGACACAGAGATGAGGAAACAGACACACTCTGAGGAGAGATATATGGTATCTGCAACTCTGCTGTCAGTCAATTTAAGATGCCCCATATGGTAACGTTTCTTATACCTTCATCTAAGCATAGAAATAAAATAGCGGGCACATACATACGAGTATTTAAAATATATTAGACTATTCTTGGTTCTGATGTCTTCAGCTAAGTTGGCTGTACTACTGACCAATGCTTAAAATGGGGTGAAAACAGTGTGTGAATGTGTGTGTGTGCGCGCGCGTGTACGCACACAGGGAAAGGGGGATATCCTAATCATGGTGTAGCAGCTTTGGTTAAAAAAAAAAAATTGAAGTGTGCTCCTTGATTTTTCTTCATTTTTGGCCAGATCTGTGACGTCTTGTGCCTTCCCTCCTACATCCCCCTTCCCCACTTTAACCACTGCTACTGATAAAGGTTTGACACGGATCTGAAAGAGATCTTCAGCATAAAAAGTGGCTGATGGGTGGGTGGATAGATGGTCAATCCATTGAATTTGCGTATTTGAACTGGGGAGACAAAAAACATGGATGTTTCTACTCCGGTGTCTATAAAACAGAACTAATCATTGAACAATCCTGGAGAGAACACTGAGATTCTAGTGCTTAAAAGAAAATTAGCAAGTATCCTCTCCAATTTTAAATCAGGTCACTTCTTTTTCTTAGCACACAAATATATTACAGGCATGTTAGTCAAGACTATTGCAATGCACTGATGGGGGTTTGCGCTTGTTCATGCATGTACTGTATTGCTGGTAGGATCCTGAGCTACCTTTTTTTTTTTTTTTTTTTTTTTTGAGTAAAGGGCCCAAAGTTCCACTGATGGTGATAGCTATGAACCACAGGGTGCAGTATTCAGTGACCAGTGTGACCACAGAATTTCTACAAAAGAACAGCATTGAGCAACAGCTAATAAGTCACTTGCAGCTGTGACATTTATTAGTTTTAAGACAAGTAAAATGTACCTTTTGTGCGCGCGCCTTGTGCCTAGAAAACCAAAACATTCTGTTCCCTCAAATGCAAAAATGATTGACACAACAAATTAGGGTCAATATTACACAATGTGTTGCAATGCATATGACTAATTAGCTATGTACGAAAACAACCAGATGTGCAAATCTGCTAAAAGACAGGATAGGGCTGCTACTGATTTAAACAGCAAGATTTGAAAGCAATGTTAGCACCCATCCCCCTTTAATAATTGAAACCACTTACTGCATGAAAGCTACTCTGATGTGGATAAGGTTCTCTCTCTCTCTCCCCCCCCCCTTTTCAAAACAGGACCTAAACTCTTATTTAGTCATTGACAGATGCTATGTTGGGAGCAAGGTCCTTTACCCTCGCACAGGGGCTGGCTATCCCCTCCCCTCATTCCTCCAGTCCTCAGGGAAGGATGAAAATACTTGAATCCCTGAGTCCTTGAGCCAGTCCTCAACTCTGGGTTCCCCAGTCTCAGCTCTGTGCTGTGTGAGAGGCATACGTCCCAGCCTCAGCCCAGCCCCACTCTCTGGGGCTTCCCTGAGAAGATCCCCTGGAGCAGCAGGCAGCTGAGGAATACAAGATCCTCAGGGTCACGTGCGAGCTGCTGTGGCTCAGAAGGCCTGGCCTGCACTATGTGGAGGAGACCCAAACTACAAAGATGGACCAAAGAATGCTGGGCTTCAGAGACCATTTATGATTCAAGGAGGGGAGGTGATCATGGATCCCAGGAAAGTGATCAACCATGACAGGGGAGGAAGAACGCTCTGCCTGATGCAAAACTGCCAGAACCTTACTGGCTACAGAGCCTGTTCAGATAACACATTGTGATTCTATTGTTGGTCAGTATGAGAATCACTGAGCCCCTGATGTGATCTTGAAAGGCTGATAGACATTATACATGGCATGAAACACATTGTTACATAGAGAAGCTTTGCATTCCAATGACAGGTCTGGAACCTTTAGTGTCTGTAGACGTACTTCCCAATCTATAAAGGAGGCGTCGGTGACAACAGTTCTGGTCAGTATAGACCAAGCAAAGGGAATGCCTTTGCACATATGCCCTGAATATCTCCTACTGTAAAAAATGGTGGAGGAAGCCAGACCAGTCTGCCAAGGGATGATGATATGGTTGATAGACCAACTTCAGCCATATTTGAAAAGGATGAAGGTGCAGCATATGTGCATGAAGCCATATAGCCTAGCAATCTCAATCAACACATAGGGTGCCATTGAGGGTGGGGACTGCAGCTCCAGACATAAGTGGCAAATTGCCTGGAATAGCCTAGTTCAGGGGTAGGCAAATTCCGGCCCACAGACCAGATCTAGTCT
This sequence comes from Rafetus swinhoei, assembly GCA_019425775.1. Taxonomy (NCBI): domain Eukaryota; kingdom Metazoa; phylum Chordata; order Testudines; family Trionychidae; genus Rafetus; species Rafetus swinhoei. Next base: position 233,678,446 of record CM033437.1, read on the forward strand.
GCAGGGTTAGTCCCTGGTGAGCTCCCACCTGAGTGTTTTACTTGTGCTTCTGTAGGTATCAGAGGATCACAGGTCTGGTAGGCCTTAAATTGCCATTCACGGCCAATGCAAGTGGCGAAAAGCGGCATCCCAGTGCGCAACACTTTCTGCCGCTCATGTTGGCCATGAACGACAATTCACAGCAAACCAGAGCTGCAATCCTTCAATACCTGCAGAGGCGCAGGTAGACATAGCAGTCGCAGCCCACCAGGGAGTAACACTGTGGGCTGCTGTTTTTTTATTGCCCACCCATGGCCCAGTTGGTAAAAATGCTCTCTAATTTGTAGAGTGTATCAAGACCCCACTGAGCTCAACTCTTTGAGTTGAACTAATGTTGACCGCCCCCACTGTTTAGGATGAAACCCAGATGATTGAGCTGTTTTAGTATGAATTGGACATGACAGAGAATGTGCTCTCTGGACTTGTTCCTCAGTAACTAATCATCCAGATACAGGAACATATGAAATCTCTTTCTCCTGGGGTATGTCATCACCAAGACCATGCATTTGTTAAAAATGCGAGGAGTGGAAAACAGACCAAAGAGCAGTGTGGTGTACTGATGTTGAGGTGGACTGGCACTAAGCCAGAGAAATCCTCTGTGGGCTCATGGGAATTTTTACTTTAAAATAAGCACCCAAAGAATCCAGGGCAATGAACCAAATATTGCAGTTTAAGATGGGAAGGACAGTTGCTGGGATGACCCTATGGAATCTCACGTAGCTGATGTAAAATTGGTACCAGCAGCTCTGAATGAGTCCCAGGGGAGGTGTCAGCATCAAGGTTGATACTAAACTTGATGAGGGGTTCCACTGCCTAGAAAATGACATTGCTGAAGGATGTCCCAACCTTGCAGGGGCTTTCGGTACCATGTCTAGCCTCAACTAGGGATGTTAAAATGCATTTCATTAAGTGAATGAGTAACTGCTGAAAATTTCAGTGGTTACTAAGTTACAAGGGGTGGCAGTCAGCTCCCCAGGAGCCAGTGCATGCAGAGAGCCATCTTTTTTGATAGAAGGAGCAGCACCGGGGGGGGGGAAAGAGAGGGCATTTCCCCCTGTGCGTGCTGGCACCTGTTTTTCTGGCATCGCTCGTCTCCCAACAGAAGCCTGCTCAGGACATGAGGCATTTTTTTTCCAGCTCCCAGTGTGGCGTTTGTGTCTCTTAAAGGGGTCACGACCACATTTCCCCCCCCCCCCCGCTTTTTTTTTGGCTCAATAAGTTTGAGCCTGCAGTACTGGCACCTTTTTTCTTACAAAAAAAGCACTGCACTAAACTAATACTTAACTAAACCTGAGGCAGTATTACTAAATTACACAAAAAGAGTTATCAGAAACAGATGAAAGTGTGAGGTGAAGGCACCACACAGAGCTCCAATTCTAGGCCACGAGCAGCAAAACGGAACAGAGAATCAGGATGGTGCCACCGTTACATTGAACTACTGTTGTAGTACCTCAGATACTTTTTTAAAAAGATTCAAAGTGAAATAACTCCCAAGCTACCATCCCAATTGAAATAATAAACAAATTCTTCTATGTACATCCTAGTACTGCTCCTATTGCAATCGATGGGAGTGTTTCCAAGGGAACTGGTGTTTCAAGAAAGAAGAAAGGGCCAAGTTAAATTATTTCTCCTTTATTTGTTGTTTTGGGTCCCAGCAAAGTGCTAAGACAATGAACCTTTTGGCAGTGTCAGGAGAACAGGAAGTATCAACCAGTGATGCCCAGACTTTGCAATACATTGGCAATTTACCAGGAGTGTGCAGACTGCCCCTAATTTGCATGAAAGTTTAGACATGTGTTTTCACTTTGTCTTTTATTGGAGGCAAAGGTTGCTCTACAGAGTAAAGAGAAAGCATTCTGTAATATATTATGGAAAAAGTCAAATATACAACCTTTACCAAAAACACACACACACACACACACACACACACACACACACTGTACTTGCTTCTGCTTATATATTATCTGATAGAGGAATAGAAAAAGTGTGAGTTCCCAGAAATAAAAACTCACCATAGCACACCTTTATCCTCATAGATCAGTTATAGGAAGAGGACAACATTATAGGAATGCATTTTAAGATACATTTGAGCACACTGAAGGCTACATTTAGTCCCTGTGGAGCCCCTGACGTGCAAACAAATATTTATGACCTTCAAGTCACAATTTTTAATAATATACATATATATACACACACACACCCTTAGATTATAAACTGTCTGAGGGTAGGGGCTGTCTCTGTTTTGTGTCTATATAATGTCTGGCATGATGGGGACCTAATTCATGCCTGGGGCTTTCAGTGGCTATGATAATATAAATAATACATTTTGAACATGTTAGTCAACAGAACTTTATAACAAGTCACAAAAACCTGCTCCAAGCTTAAATTTAGCAATATCTCAACTTAATGAAGAACAAAGGCAATTACTGATATTTAATTCACTCTTATGACACTTTACATTGATTAATTAACAGAGTTGGAAGAAATGGAAGGAAATGTGTTTGTGTTGGACTTTTCAACAGAAGAAGAGACGGAAATAAAAAAGATTCTCTGAAGACTATAAAAACCAAGGAGTCCAGGAACACTTAGAAGACTAACAGTTTTTTGGGGCATAAGCTTTTGTGGGCAAAGACCCACATTGTCATATGCATCCACAGTGGCACAGGACTTCTGGTCAATGTTCCCCTCTAATTTTTCCATCTGTGTGTGGAATAAATTTTGTTATGTGCACTGAGGCATGCACATATGTGCACCACCAGTAGAAACACATGACACCGATGCTCTGCTAATCAGCTGGGTAGCACCTGAATCTCTCCTGGGTGGTTGCCCAGACACTCGACTTACAGGGGAACACTGATTGTTGTTTTTGAAGATACAGACTAACATGGTTATCCCTCTGATATCTGATGACTGTGAGACCTTTAGAGAGTAACATAGGAGCTGTAGTATGTAAGTACAGTTACAGGAACAGAGAGGATGATCATAACCCTCTCCCACTGGATCTTGTTGAGATCTCAAGATAAGAACTAAATGAGTGAGGGACAGCATCCCCCAGGTGAGCTGTCCATATTTTTTGGAGGGCATCTCCCCTAGCGTCTTGATCATGTGTTCCCCTGGAACAGCATCTCTCATTTTCTGTTTTCTTGCAATGCAAACAGGTCTCCAAACTGAGATGTCCATTGTCTGAATATGTTCTTCACCATGAAAGCACCACAGAAGTTCCCTTCTACCATTGCCGGGAAACTACCTGTTGAGGCTGTCCACTTGGGTAATGTGTATTCCTATGAGTATACAGCTGACAGGGTGCCCAGGTGTTGAATACACCAGTTACACATATTGACTGCCTGTAGGCAACAAGGAGTGGATCTTGCTCCTCCTTGCTTCTTGATATACAATACTGGTGTCACATTGTCCAACACTACTACAGAGAATTTAGATCAGTGTTGATAGAATCTCAACCAGTGGTACAAGTAACCTTAGGGGTACTCAAGAGAAGTCTGGGGGGGGGGGGGAGTAACGTCAACAACTGAAATTTGGAGAAAACTGAATTTTTGTTTTAAGTTTTACAGTGCTTTATTATTTTTGTACTTTCACACCCAAAAATGTCATCGCCCGCCTGGCTACCATTAAATTGTTTAAACAAATGTGTTGCAATGGTAGAAAAAAATGGTGTGTCTGAAAACTGTAGGTACTGGGGGTACTTTTTTTTTTTTGAAAAAGGGGTACTTTATAAAAAAAGGTTGAGAAACACTGATTTAGATCATACTTTGAACAATGTGGGACACTATCCCAGGAAGCAATGACTCTGAAAAAGGTTTGGGCGTAGTGGCGGTGGATAATCAGCAGAACATGAATTCCCAGTGTGATGCTGTGGCTAAAAGGGCTAACATGATCCTTGGATGCATAAACAGGGGACTGACTCTCAAGTTAGAGTACAAAGGTTATTTTATGTCTGTACTTAGAACTGGTATGACTGCTGCTGGAATACTGTGTCCAGTTCTGTTGTCACCAATCCAAGAAGGATATTGCTAAATTGGAGAGGGTTCACAGAAGACCCACAAGAATGATTAAAGAATTAGAAAACATGCCTTGCAGTGATAGACTCGAGCTCATCTATTTAGCTTATAAAAAAGGAAGGTTAAAGGGTGATTTGATTACAGTATATAATTACTTATATGGGGAACAAATATTTAATGAGCTCTTCAACTTAGCAGAGAAAGGATTTTACATGTTCTAATGGCTGAAAGTTGAAGCTAGATAAATTCAGGCTGTAAACAGTGAGAACAATTAACTATTGGAACAATTCAGTAACACTGGTGCTGGATTCTCTATATATCAGACCATTTTTAAATTAAGGTTGTGTGTTTTTTTAACATATCTTCTCTATGAATTGTGCTCTAGCCAGACCTGTACACGGGGTCAGACTAGATGATCAGAGTGGTTCCTTCTAGCTTTGGAATCTATCAGTCTACTTGGATGTGCTGGGATTGTCTGTAGGCATGAAAGAACTGCTTGCAGGACTCTAAAAAACTCTCTGCTCGAGGAGATGAGTGTTTATCTTGGACTCCTGCTCAATACATAGTAGGGTTGTGAATGGTTAACTGATAGGGGCTGGAGCAGATTTCCTCCCGCCACGAGGAGGTAGCTGCTCCAGCCCCATGGCACCCACTGCCAGCAGTAGCTGCTTCAGTTAACCTGTCAATGCAGTCCTGCCTGTGGCCCAGCCCCTTTCATTAGTTAACCGGTTAAACGTATTGTTTAACTGGTTAACCTATTAAAACGGGATTTTATCTCTATTTCCTTGTGCTATATGCTCGTTCAGATAGATTCCTTATCTGAACAGGGACTGACTGTGATCAAGAGTTGCTGGGGAGGAGAACGCAAGAAGGGGACTCCTCGACACACTTGCTCCCTGTTCTGCCATCAAGGGTGGTGGGGAAAAAACTTGGCTAACTTGTCCATATTATTGTTTCTGCTTGACACAAACCATCTGGAGCCAGGTTTGTAGGCAGTGAAGACAAAACTTTGCAAAAAGTGTCACAAAGAGTACAGAGTGCCATGTTACCTTGGAGGGTGAGACACGAATGAACCAAAGTCTGTGGACTCTTTCTGAACTGATTGATTAAATTGTTCATTGAGTCATATCTAAGGAGAGGTAAAAAAAAGTTTACTGTACTCGAGGCATCCCTTTGTAATTGGGTGTGAGAACAATGAGATCTCTAATTGTTGATAGAAGGCTTCTATGGTTGGGGGGAGGAGGGGGAGGAGGGAGGGTGTACTTTGAGGGAACTAAGAGAGAGTCCTGATTTCTTTAAAGTCAGTATACAGTATAGGACCATTGGGAGAGTAGCAGATGTTGGGGAAATTGGCATGGAATTACACTAAACCTGAAAAGCGGTCCATTCTGGCAGGTAAGTGCAATGGGCTGCTGATTTCCTACAATGTAGTAACACTTCCTGAACCTCCTCAGAGCAGGCTCACACATTATCGATGAAGTTCCAACTGCAGCATCTTTGTTACTGGTGATAATAAAATGAGAGGGAAGATCAGAGATTGTGTTTGGAGTAGTAGCTGTAAGAAAAAGTATCTTCCTGTTAGTCAAGTAACTAAATGTGACATGGAGTCAGAGAGAACAAGGCAACCCCCAAAGCTATAAAAAACAGTTATTTTTCTGATTGGTGCTGCATGTTAAATTAGAGCATAAGCACGTAAGTACTTAGAAGTCAGCAGTTCCACTTAAGTCAACAGTTAACATTAGGAACATTCATAAAGATCTTTTGATTCAGGGCCTCAAGAAACTATGGTGATGAATACGCTGTAAGAATATGGAAAGACCAAAGTAGAAATCTTTAAAATAGCATATTATTAATTATTTTTGTTATACAAGCTGTCTTAATAGGCACCAGGTGGCAGTGTTCTGCTTTCAGAACAGATTGCAAGTTTGCACATATGCTGAGTACATGAACTCATATGGATTCAGAAGGAACTAGGTCTCCATCCAATTTTTATACTTTAGCTAACTAGTCTCTCACTGCTCTCATTTATTCTTTCAATGAGCTTGAGAATCTTAAACAGAGAAATTATTATAACCTTGGAAAAAAGTAAATCTCAAAACATTTCTAACTGGCCTGTGTCCTAAGACGTTCTCTATTAGGAGCATCCTTGAAGCATTTCTGCAAAGAAACGTGAACCTAATACATTGCTTGTCAATTAAACTAACACTAGAAATTCTCGGATTTCTCTCTAAGGAGATAGCCCTTATGACTGAGGCATAAGAACATACATTTTGGATTTTTTCAGATCTCTTTGAGAAAGTGCAAATAGGCCTTCTCTTCAGAAAATCTTCCACACTGGGAAGAAACTACAAAAGAAGATGTTCAAATACACAACATAAACCAGCATTATCTCAGAATTGGTTAAAACAAGGGCTAGTTTTTGCCACCCAGGAGTGCTATATTTTGAACAGTCACACTGATTTCAGTGGAACTACAAGCAAGAGTGAGAGTCCTATTTAAATGTACTAGATAGAGGACTAGACTTGGACCAAGGATCTCCTGTGTGGCCTAGGGCTAGTCATGTCACCTCTCTGAATCTCTTGTCTATTTAGAGTGTTAGCTGTCTGAGGCAGGAGCCATATTTGTCACTATATGATTGTGCAGTACTTGGGATGTAATAGTATTGTTGATTAACCAATAAGCAAAAGTGCATCAGTTAATGCTATAAACTACACACATTGCCCCCCCAAACAGTAATTTTTTTTAGCAGGCTGGCCAGCAGCCCGCCTCAGTCCTGGCTTGCCAGGTCCCGGACCTACCCCTACTGTGACTTTGCATTTGAAGTGTATTAGGAGCCAGGCGGGCAGGCTGGGTCTGGAAGCTCAGACCTCCCCCCATCTCCCTCCCAGATGGGGCTGCTGCCACCCAACACTGGCAGCCAGTCTGCAAGAGGAGCTGTTTTTTAAACTGGCTCCCCTTGCAGGCAAGCTCCCACCTGGCACCCCGCGCTGCTGCTAGGGATGCTAGGTGTCCGGTATTCACCCAGACAGTCCGATATTTTCGCCTCCTGTCCAGTAAAAAAATTCAGAGAATACCGGACACTTGAGATGTCCAGTATTTTCTGAATTTTTCCCCGACCAGGAGGCGAAAATGCCGGGCACCTGGCAACCCTACAAACACTCAGTCCCCCTCCGAGCCCACCCCCGGACCCCCAACACCCCCAGCCCCTGACCCCAGCCCCCATGCTTACCTGGTTCCCCAAGGCTGCCGGCACAAAATGCTTCCCCTGGGTCTTAGTGCTCAACCACTCCCCTGTTCCTATCCCTGCACTTAATCTTAAAGGGGACATGCTGTTTTATTTTAATTTTTTTTTTTTGCTTAATAAGTCCCTGGAGTCCTTTTTTTTTTTTTTTTTTTTTTTTTTCCCCTTCAACAGAATTTTTTCCCGGTGGTTTTTTTTTGGGGGGGGGGAAGGGGAGGTTTGGTATTTTTGTTTCAACCATCTGGCAACCCTACTGCTGCCTCTGACACAGAGGCAGTAGCGCAGAGTGGCAGGGGGGCTCCTCAGGAGTGGGGCTGGAGCACACCGGCTTCTGGCCCCACCCCTAGAGACTATAAAATAGTTGAGTAACCAATAAGAATTCATGAGGTTAATCGACTATTCAATTAACTGATATTTAACATCCCTATTCTGTACCAAGCTTCTCTTGGGTAACACATACCAACCACTAGCATAAGTAAGGATTTGGCCATAAAAGCATGCAAATGCACAATGGTTTTAGACAATAGGCAAGTGGCCAGTGAGGGAGCTAGGCCAAAACAGGACAAACAGATCAGGTAAGAAGTAGAGACCAGTGGCTAGCAAAGCTTCCTCCAGAAGATGAGACCCTGAAAGATAATTCAAGTCAAATCAAGTGAAAATGAAAGGGGGGTGGGGAGGGAGAGGAAGCATTGCACCCACCATGAGAACAACCACGAGGTGGAGATAGGAACAACTGGAACCTGGTAGCCAGCAAATCTATCATATAGAAGAGACAACAAAAGTTCCCTGTCTTCCTATCTCCATCTATGATGGACAGGAAAGATACATTATCCGCTCTCTGAGCCAGCACATACGGATACTAAATTCTGTTTTAAAAAAATACATATAGCACCCTTTCATCATAAAGCTATTTTCTGGGATTCACAGGTGCATGTTATGCAAGGAATATATTAACTGGTTTGGCTGTATGATAAGACAACATTTTGGTAACATTTTCAAAGCTAGCAATTCCTTTTGATATTAATGGGAGTTGTCTCAAAACGTCTCACTCCTTTCAACATAACCTACCTAATCTTAACCTTTATCAATAGGGTAGCCTAGAAAAACAACTGCTAAAGCCTCCCACATTGTTTTTCCAGGTTACTAGGAGCTCTGAATCAATACACTAAGATTCAGTATTAAGGTGAACGGGCAGTTTTATTAAATAAAAACACCACTTCAATCTGGATGTCTACACAAAACTAACAAGCTCCCTAGCTGTCCTGTTCCAGCATGCATTAGCTCTTGTGAAAAACCTGGGACAGATTAATCAGAAACTTCTATACTTCACTTAATCCAAAGTCCTTGTCAGCTACACGGAAGGGCTCTTTCCAAGGACATTTTCAAATATGTTTATCGGAGGAGAAAATTTTCTACTGCCTGTTTGCACTTCCTTATGGTTGAAATCTTTAGTTCTATTGTGCAATGTTGCTTCAAAACAGTATGATAGCATTCATATGATTGAAAGCCAGTGTGGTCCAGTGGACAGGAGATCTGGCAAAGTGGCTTTTGTTCCTATCTCTGCCACTGACCTACTCTATGACCTTGCGGAGGGAGGGAAGGAGAAATCACACCCCATCTCTGGGCTTCTCTTCCCTTTGTCTTTTCTATTTAGATTATATGCTGCTTAGGAGGGGTCTTTATCACTTTCTGTGTGAGTGCAGTGCCCAGCATAACAGGGCTCCCTGATTTCACTTAGGGAGTAATTTAAAACAAACTTTAAAAGCTGTTCTAGAACTAATAGTTGCACAGAGAAAACAATTATGAAAGTGGTACAATGAAGTGTTGCAGCAGAATTTGGTACATTATAATAACTCAAGAAATTATTTACCTCCACTCCTACCAATGAAGTATTACAAAGCTGATGATCTCAATGTACTGACTGAGATTTTCATAACAGTTAAAAATATTTAGCCACATATTTTCCATATATTGTGGATTCTTTTGCTGACAATGGCTAGGTCTACACTGCTGCTTTTTCCGATTTTGTTGGAAGAGGCTTTTCTGACATTTGGCCCATCTAGACTGGGGCAAATGTCAGAAAAAACCCCCTCTTTTGGAAGCCCCCTTATTCCTCGTGGAATGAGTAATACATGGGCTTCCGAAAGAGTGTGTCTGATCTTCCGCAAAAAAAGTGGAACAGTTTTTCTGGGATACCACCGGAGGTATCCCAGAAAAACTGTGTAGTCTAGATGTAGCCAACTACTTCCTGCACCAAAGAGGCTGAATCTAGCACAAAATCTGATGCAGAATTAGGATGTGGAGACACCGTCGTCACGCAGCTTTTAAAGTCCTAAGATTTTGCCTTGGATACAAAGAATGGTGTTTTTGTTTAAGAATTCATCTCCTGTCAAATTCCTTAGTACAGCTCTGTGAATTTTGATAACTCACTCAGCAAATTCACTTCCAGAACAACTCCACTGACTTTAGTTGGAGTTGCACCAGAGTTCAAGTGTGCCCATCACGCTAAAGAGATTAATTTTCTCCCAACCCATAGTTTTGTTTTTCTCTAAGCAACTTTCTTCCCTTTGAGATCCCTTGAAGCTTGCAGGCTGATTCCTATGCCTATGTCTGTAAGACATGCAAATGCCATTACTACTTCCCCGCGACATTAAATTAGATCTCAGACAGAGCATAGCATGAACAATAAGCTCCTCTAAGACGCCCGCCTTTAAGAAATAGTGTGCTCCCTTCCTCTGGCTGGAGAATGCCGTTATTAAGACAGGGTCAAGTTGGTTAATATTACATGTACTGCACAACGTCAACCAGTCTGCCTGTGAGCCAGTTTAATGATATCACATTTACCAAAAAAGAGTCAAATAATTCATGATATTTATTCGTATCCTTCTCCAACTGCTTAACTCCTTGTGAAATGAAGCAATGTTTAATGTACACAGGATACCACGATCAATCACCAGGGCTCAGGACATGTAATATGGCTGGAAAACTGCTAAAGCAAAACCAGGGTGAGGAATAGTAACAGGATACTACTACTAAAATGTTGCAGTGGAGACGCAGTAATGCTGTTTCATGCTTCTCAGCTACACTGTTAGGCTACAAAGTATTCACAGTAGGGCTTTAGGGCTGTTGTACGTGTATATGTTTTATCTTTCAGAGGCAGCCTTACTTATCCACCTTTCTGTCACCTATGTTACAGCAAAAGGCTCTGCATGGGGCTGCTCTGAGGGGCCATTTGGGAGCTAAAGGTAATACCAAATTCTGTCATCCATTTAAAAAGCAGTGATTTGTGCACTGTGACTATTGCATCATGGACAGCTCTGGAGTTTCTCCTAGTTGACAACGGATTTATGGGAGTTTTACTGAGTTTTACTTTTAAACTATAAAGTACTAGATGGTGTTGGACCTGGCTACATGGGTCTCTCCCACTACACATCACCACCAGAACTGTGAACAGAAGAGTGCTTCAGCTAAGAATTCTGAGGTTTGCAAAGGGGTAGCAGTTGTAGATCATTTTCCGTGAAGGATCCTCAAGTTTAGAATTTACTCTTCCTTCTCTTGGTCTGACAGAGCCATAATTTGTTCACACTGAAGAGTATGCTGCAAGACAAATGTCTTTCTTAGGGCTGTGCCCCAAATCACCACTAAGCCCTTAGATGAGAAACCCAGGTGAATGCTTGAAACCTGACTCACAAACAGTCTCTCACTACTAAGGCAACTCAGGGTATGTCTCCTAGGGATGTAAAATATCTATGAAAATAGTAACCGTGTAACCGTTAACAATTCCTATGAGTTACATGGTTAACCGTTTTATCTGGGGGTGTACAGGCAGGGGCTACGGAAGGGTGGTGGATGGGTGCCCCTCCTGGGATGTACCTTCCCAGCCCCACAGCACCTGCTGTCCCATGCTGTGGGCTCTGCCAATCCCACGCCTGGCGAGCCAGCTGCCCCACACTGTGGGCTCTGCAGCCAGTGACCCAGGAGTGGGCAGAATTTAACTGGCAACACAAACAGATAAGCACCAGCTTATTGGTTAACTAGTTAAACTCTTACATCCCTAAAGTCTCCCACAGTATAGAACAAACCCACAGCTGTCCTACCTGTTGACTCAGGCTCTTATGCTCCAGCTGTGGGGCTGTTTCATTGAGGAGCAGACTTTCTGGCTCTAAGAGCTAAGGTGAGCACCTTCTTCAAAAGGCAAAATTGTGACATGCTGGAGCCCTGCCCTCCTGTGTGGCCCTGCCCCTCCTCTTCCCCCAAGGTGCTGGAGCCAGGCCATAGGAAAAGCTGCCCAGGAAGCCCACGCCACTGTGGCAAGCCCTCACCCATCCATCTTTCCTGGGTGTGGAGCTGGGATGCTTAAGAGCATATCGCTGCCCCCCATCCCTCAAGCACACCTCCCAGGGCAGATAGGGAGTCTGGGGTTCCTTACAGCAGCCTGGCTCCCTGGGCTGTTCTTACCATGGCCCGGCTCCAACTTCTGGCTAGGTCTGCGGATAGGGCCTCAAGGGAAGAGGAGCAGGAGCAAGGCCTTGTGGCAAGGAGGGCCATGGTACCTCAGTCCCTCCCACTCGGAGGAGGCCAGTGCTGCCCTTGAGCCTCAGTCAGGCACAACACAGCACCACAGGGAATCAGGCCAAATGCTGTCCTGGAGTCATTCAAATCAGGACTTGAATTCTGCATTTGGGGACAGTCCCACCCAATTTGAGACAGGTGGTCACCCTCTCAGAACAGTGTGTGGTGGGAAGACCCCAGAGCTTTGGCCCTGGCCTGAGCCACAAGCCCACACTGCAGTAAAATAGTCATGCAGCCCTACCCCGTGAGCCTGAGTCTGCTAGCATGGGCCAGCCATAGCTTTTTCTTTGCTGTGTAGATGTACCCTCATGGGCTAGCCCTGCTGGTGGTTAGATGAGAGAAGAAGTAACACAGGTTGCATTTCCAGCTGCATGGATTTCTGATCATCAAAAGGCCACAGTGGAAAAACAGACCACACTGATTTGTGTGTTCCTGAGCAGACAGGTATGGCTAGGGACGTGAACATGGGTTGCCCATAGTTAGGGTTTCATCTAAGAGCTTGTCATGATTTTGGGCACAGTCCTGAAAAATGAACAGGTCTATACGCTGAACCAAACTCTGAAGCGCCAGAGGCTGGCAATTTATATCATACCAACAAAGAGTTATGTATCTGCTATTCTAACCCTTCCCCCATCTTGTGTCCTGGTTGTCTATTTAGACAATATTGTCTCTCTGTTTCCTGTACTCCTGCATCTGTCTGCATCCAGTGTCTCTTGTCTTGTATTTAGATTGTAAATTGTCTGGAGCAAGGACCATTTTTTTTCCTGTTCTGTGTTTGTATAGCACCTAGCATGATTGGATCCTGGTCCGTAACTAGGCTTCTAGGCACAACAGCTGCAATGTAAGATAATAAGAAGTAGCCTTCCGCACTGACTCAGCTACTCTAGCCAGTGAGCATCAAAGAAAGGAATGGTATGAAATAAAGGCTTTGCCAATTCCCTGCCCACCTGCTCCAGCAACAGTGTAAGCAGCAGAATAGCTTTGCTTATTCCTGCACATGTGGAACCAAGGTCTGAATAACCTTTATAGGGGAATATAGGGTTGGAGTCTGATGAGTATATAGACCAAGTGAGAATCTAGCCCTAATACTGTAGCCTGGCAGTCTCCACGTATGAGTGCAAATGATTCTTCTATGTCTACTAAGGTAAATAAAAAGACTTGTATTTTTGTTCTATAAGCTTCTAAGCCACCTACATTTTAGACAGCCTCTCGCTCTCTCAAAGCCAAGCCCTATATCTGTTTACTGCTCACAGTTTTCAAAAGGAGCCTTGTGTTCATTTTTGTTAATTAAATTTTCCCTTCAAAGGCAAAACAGTCTGGCAGCTTTTAGTGTTTGGTAGTTGGATAGGAGGAAAAGCCTTCATCCATGTGTGCATCTTATCAGATCCACTTAAGGTAACAATATCCTACAAAAGGCCCTCTGGGTCTCTGGAAGGTGCAGAACCCTCACTGCCAGTTCAGTTAGGAAAAGCTTCAGATCACTTCTGGGAATGCAAATGAATGGAGTCCACGTGACAGCTGTAATAAAAGGCTGCTGTCTCTTTGCAAAGCATTGAAATACCATCTGGCGATTTTGTTGACGTCAGCAAATGTAGAAAAACAACAACAACTTCCCCCCCTGAAAAGCCAAGGCTTTTGGTCAGGGGAAAAAACACAGCCTTTTATGGTGTGTTCATTTTATGCTTGTATTACTAAAAAACCTGCAGTGCTGTCAGCCAAGAGACCAGAAATTCTGTAGGAAGCAGTTCAGGGCAAGTACAGTATCTCTCATGCACTTAACATAACTCTCTCCCTCCTCTCCCCTCCCCCCCCCAACAACTAGGCCCCCTTTGTGCATCTTAATGCATTAACGGTTGCCAAAATAAATTTAATTCTTCTCAATAGAACCCTTGTGTGCTTTAAAACAAAAGGATTGTTACGATCAGAGAGGTGATAAGGAACACTATTATTCTAACTTCCGATTCAACACGAATGGGGCTTTGATCTTCTCTCATAAGCAATTCCCAGTCTACTTTAACAAGTCTCAAAGAAGAGACAAAATCAGTGCTCACAATCACACCATTTTATACCATCAAGCAGCCAAAAGTTCTCTGGCACCCTGGTTTGAGGGACTTATATATAGCAGGAAATAACACGAATTTACCACATCTTCTCCTAAGTTTCATATTATCATTTTGCTACATGTTTATAGAAGTAACAAATGGCTTGATGCAGATTTGGGGGATTTTCATAAGACATCCAGCTAAAACCTTATATTGCTTTGGTAAGCAGCAAGGTACAGGAAGCAGCACTGCTATCTTGAGGTAGTTTTGGCCAGATTTTCCAGGATATGAGGTTTGTTTTGTGCTCTTGCAGTGAAGGGAAGAAATGAGCCCTTTATATTTTAAAAGCACAAATACTCTACAGCAACAGAAGGGAATGACCAAAATTCTGTACTATAATGCTCTCAAGCTCTGCAATGACACAGCTAGAGATATAAAAGTTTAACCAGTTATCCGATAAGCTGATGCTTATTGATTTAACAGTTAAACTCCTGCAGGGCCAGGGACCCGCAGGCCCCTCAGGGCTGGCAGCACACTGCGGGCGAGAGGCTACTCTAGGGTTACCCTGTTAAACCTAGCATTTAACTGGTTAACATTTTAAATGTTAATTAACATCCCTATTTTCAACACAAAGTGATCCATTATTGGGGCAAATTAAATTGCCAGCAAGAGTAACAAAGAAGCAGAGGGAGCACATGGCTCTCACCATGTTGTGTGCAATCAGCGTATACCTTAAACATGCCCTGGCTTGAAATGTGTCACTTCTCAATCTGCCAGGGGCTGCTCGACCCTCCCCTCCGCTGCAAGCCCTTTCCTCATTCCACCTATTCCCTCAAACCCCCACCTGGTCTCTTTGGTGCCTCCTCCCTAAAGCATGACTTGTCCCTTCTCCTCCTCCTTCTTCCCTTCCTGCCAGCATTTCTGGAGCCCCATAAACCAGCTAATATGCCCCCTGTCCCTGCTCCTCCACCTCCATCCCAGGGCTTGACCACCACACATCAGCTGACTGGTGGCGCTCAAGCTCTGGGAGCGAGCGGGAGGAGCAGGGACGGTTCACAGCACTCTGAAAATTCTGGGAGGGAGTGGGAAGAGTAGGTAAGTGCCGGGATCCCAGCGCACAAGAGGCACAGGCCGCACATAGAAGCCCGATGGGCTGCATGCGGACAATAGGCTGCAGTTTGCCCAACAATGTTTTAGAACAAGGCATCTGGATGATCACCCACCTCCATTAACAATTCCTCTCAAAGTGTAGCTATGGTCATCAGCATAACTATGCCATTGTTTTACTCATGGAACGTACGACCCTGATCCCATTGAAGCTAATGGGGAGTCTAATGGGGATGAGGTTTGGACCCATATTCGATTCTCCCTGGGGCCTTGGACAAATCAGTTTCTCTCTGGTGCCGCTTTCCCTATCTGTAAAACAAACACACACAAAACACAAAACAAAACAAAAAACAAACACCAACTAGACTACCTCAGAAGGGATCTTACGAAATGTAGTGTCTGCAAGGTCATTCAAATATGAAAAGTGCTCCATAAACTTTACTAATTCATTACTATTTATCTATTTTAATTTGTGTCCTGTGTACATTCCAAATCACACTGGGAACAGAACTGGGCCCATGAACTCATTTCACATAGACTATCAAAACAAAGCTAGCAGCTTTTGCTTGCTACGGCCCTGAGCCAGATTTAAAATTCAAAATGAAAAGCCTATAGGATATTATAGCAACAGAAGATGAATTTTACAATGGCTTTTAAAAATAAACCCTCCAAAGCACTATGTTACATCCCACAGCTGCCCTTCCAAGCCATGGTGACAACAAGAACACGCCAAGACAGGAGAAAGAGTGGTGCACTGAAAGTTAGAACTCTCAGCCTGCAAAAGTTTGCACACCTACTTAATTGCACGAGGGCTAGTTCCAAAACAGGACTTTTCACAGCATATAAAATTAAACACATCATAAATCTTAGCAGGATTGGGGCCATAGTGACCTGTACATGTAAAACTGCCTGGAGTAAGTCTGTCTCTAGCTTGTAACAAACCATTCCTCTTTCCCCTACCTCCGCCTGTCACTAAATGAAGTTTAGTCATTTTTGCCTACAAAACAAAACAGCTCTTTGAATTCTTAAAAACTGCCTTGGTGTAAACTTTTTTTTCCTTAAAGCAAGTTATAGCAGCGCTGTGTAAATAAATGCAACTAGACAGGTCTGTTTGCAAACTGGAAAGTTTTCAAGCTACTTCTTAAGGGCTCAATTCAATTAAGAAAATTTACTGGTGTTCCACAGTATCTCTATAGACCTTATGCTCACAAGTGGCCATGTGTGCTATAAGCCCAATTCAAAAAAGAAGAAAAAAGCCTTACTGACTGTATGATGGTGGCATGGGGGCAGCATCTGGGGAAGCATGTGTTTAATTCGGTTAGTAGTAAATTCTAATGTGCGAATGAGTTAAAGGAGAGAGGAGGGACACAGTTATATGTCCCCATTGCCATTTCGGTTAAACTCAAAAATCACATTTGTTGATTTTATAAAACAGCATCATGCAGTGCTCTGTTTGGGTATCCACTCTCCACTTGATGCCTAGAAGGGTAAGGAAGGTGCACTTACAGAAAACTTACATAAGGTGAGAAGAAATGAGGTAGAGCTGCTCATTCAATTTGAGAAAGAGATTTTATAATATTTTCCCCTCTCTCTCACTGGCAATTTCAATTTTCTGTATATATGCCAATTGCACAAGAGGTACTGCAGTTGTACAGTTAATGTTTACATTAATAAGGCCACCTTATAGTGTTGTGGGAGGACCTGAGCTCAACGGTAAATGGGGACTACTAGGTTTGCATGCGTCTCTTCTCTGGATTTTTGATCCAAATATAATACAGTAGACTTCCGATAATCCGGAACCTATGGGACTTAGGTGGTGCCCGGATTATCAAATATGCCGGACTATCAGGAGGTACTATAAGCAGGTTATATATATATAGTGTATACATTATATACTGTATATAAAGTGTTCTTAACCCTTTTTATTGAACATACTGTATACAGTATACTGTAATGTTTTAGTTTTTTTAAGCCTTTTTTACCCTTTTTGCTCAGTTCAGCTGCTGCCGCTGTTACCTTGTGACTCATTTGTTGCCCGAAGCTCACTCACTAGGCTCTTGCCATTTTGATGCCGGACTATCAGGAGTGCCGGACTATTGGAGTTTTACTGTAGTTCATTGAAAGCCTCAGAAATACAATCTGAGACTTAAAACTCATGTTTAAATAAATGCACTGTGTGAATTGTAAGGATGTAAAATCCCGTTTGATTAACTGGTTAAACATAATGTTTAACCAGTTAAACAATTAAAGGGGGAGGAACAGCTGGAATAGCTGCCCAGTCGCGGACAAGGGCTGATGGACCAGCCAGATGGACCCCACAGGGCTGGAGCAGCCCCCTACCTGCATCAAGTGGGAAGCTGCTCCAGCCCTTCTGGTTAACCGGAATCAGCAAACCTCACTCATTAAGGGCCATTAGGAGTCATGCTTACGGGTTAACCAGTCCTAGAGAACAGATTCAAATCAAGTCAGTCCCCTCCCCATCTAGCTGAATCTTCTACTGAAAACCTGAACCAAACCTTGGGGTTCGGAAACTGGAGGACATGTGCATTATCAGTTTTGGTTTCTCACTGGGACTGGGGCTGCCAAATCATCACAAGACAAGCTGTTCTTGAAGCATTTCCAACTGGGATTATAAGATAGCAATAACACAAGATAGTTCATTCTCTGAAGCTTTCCAGTCCCATTCTGTACAAACTCTAGGTTAAGATAAATCCCTGCACTTTTGAATTCTTAATCAACCCTGATTTCCTCTTGTGAGTTTTACCCATCCCTGTTTGTAAAAAAAGTGCTTGAAATTCACTGTAATAAAACATACCTCGGACCTAACTTGTCTAAAAGTTCAGAAGGTGGTATGGGGGAGGTGGTAATTTGTGTCATTTGCAGACACTTTTCTACCTAAAACTTATATTTGGTGATTTCTGTAATATACTCCTACGCATTTGCCAACTGTTCAATTCCCCTGCACACTTATGGCTTGTACAGACTATTAGTGCCTGGCAAGCACGGTGTGTAAATCTACAGCGTGCACATGTGTTTCACACTAACAATCCCTGTGGACCCTAGTACTGGGCACTGTAAGTTCCCTTGTGCGCTTTGATCTAGTGCTGTTTCAAAACAAAGGTTCATATAGACAGTTAACATGGGGCATGTTAATGCACTGCAGATTTACACCCCTGCTGCTGTACATTAACTGTTTGCCTAGACAAGCCCTAGACAGAATGGGTTTCTATTCCTGGTTCTCACACTGACTCATTGTGCAACCTCATACAAATCACTTAAGGCAATTTTTTTTTCAAACAAGCCCATTTTTGGGTAGATCAACATTTGGAGGCCCAACTTGAGACACCTCTGGCTTGGTGTTTTAGTGTTTCTAAGGATCTGTTGTTTTCAGCTGGATTTGTGGGCACTCAACCCTTCTGAAAAGCAAATGTTAGGTGTCTAAAGTTGGGTACCCACAAACTGAAGCAACCCAAATGAGCTCTGTGTTGTGTTTCCTTTGTGGCCAATCTACAGAGGAGAAAAGTCTTTTACAGTCCCCGCTACAGAATGTGGCTCATCTGCTTTCAGCTATGACATCTCTGCTCTGCTGGCCAACATATTTGGGGGCTTGTCTGGAATTCTAACTGGTGTGGAATGAGTTTCCTCTCCCCAGAAGATAGAACACCTGGTCAACATGGCCAATCCACATAGAACATGGATCTTCCACAATAGTCATTTTGACAGCTTGACTGTCCAGCCATCGAGACTTAGGTTTTTGGCTCTGGCGGTCCCTGGTTCAATCCCACAGATATGGGACAAGATGGCGACGGACACAAGCAATTATTATGTCTATACTGGAATTAGAAACCCATGGCTAGCCCATGCTAGCTGACTTAGGCTCAAGGGGGCTCAGGCTAAGGATCTGTTTACCTGTGGTGTAGGTTTTTGGAATCTAACTAGAGCCTGGGCTCTGAAACCTTCCACCTCGCAAAGTTTGAGAGGCCAGGCTCCTGCCTGAACCCAAACATCTACACTACAATTAAACATCCTCTGAGCCTGAACCCTGTGAGCCCAAGTCAGCTGACTGGATCAGCTGACCGTGTTTAATTGCAGTGTGGACATATCCTATGTGATAACCACAATAATAGCAAAAGGGTTTAAATTTGCTAATATTGAAACAGAAATGGCTGTGTCAGAATCTGGCTTTTTTCCTACCCTCCATCCATTACAACCTTGGTTATTAATGTATGCCCGTTGTTCAGGCTGACAACTTTATATCACTATTATAACATACTGTAGAGAAAAGACAGATAACTATTTTATCTTAGCCCCATAAAGATTCCATTTTTAAAATGACAATGGACTATTTTTGATCTTGAAAGAATCAATTCCTCTTTTTTGTTTATTCCTAGAGGATTAATCCTATCTTAAATTATGTAGGCTATAGCCAATGGCTATTTCCTGTTTTTCAGTTATCTGTTCTGACTGCCAACCAATGCGTCTCTGTTTTTAATTAGCTTCTATACCTTCTTCCTACTCTGCATATTTGAAACTTTCCTTAAGCCAATTCATCAGCTGTTCCAGTTTCTTCAGTACTCGAACTTCATGGACTTGACAAACAAAATAAACATTCAAGCCCAAGCTAACTCCTCCTGAATCCTTTACTGCATTGCTTTTTGGTGGGAATCATGTTCTCTTCTAGACATTTCGTCTTGCAAATGTATTCAGTTCTAACATTAGATTTGAGCAAGTTAAAATCCATAAAGGCCTAACCTTGGTCAGGCAATTTCAGTCCATAATTAATGGAATAAATCCAGCAGTGAAGACTGACGGGTGATCAGCTAACCAGAAGCATTTCTAGGAGCCAGTGGGCCCTGTGGGTATTAAATCCTTTGATCTGTTGATAATTGCATGTAAATGTAGACCCCATTTTACATTAATTACTTCTAGTACTTGGTATTTAGTCTATACATTAAAATATGCACTTTACCATATCTGTAACAAGCTAAGGACAATGTGGCTGATATTGGAAGAGAATTAAGTATTTAGATAAGAGAGCAAACATGAGGACCCAGAGGCTTTAATCTCAACTCTCTCACTGACTTACTATGAACCTGGGTAGATCACCTAGCTTCTCTTTTCCCTGGATTACCCCCATTATTAAAATGAGGATGGTAATCTTGTACTTATCTTCTTTAGAGATTAACAGGCGTAATTACTTAGGGGGGAAAAATCCTGTTGCTTTGTTCAAAGCCTGCCTAAAGAAACTTCTCTTCTACACATAAAGAAGCTTCTTTTCTACACAAAAATCTAAGGAGCTGAGGAACTGAATCCTCAACTTCACAACTGGTCAGGCCGTATAAGCAGGAAGAAGTGATTGGGGCCCACTGTTCTCCTTCCTCCAAGATTCTGGGTCATTGGACAGCACGTAAAAGCACTAATTCCCTCTATCTCCTCAATAGAAATTGCAAACTTCCGTAAATGCTCTCTATAGCCTCACAAACTTACTGTAGGGAGGAATCAGGGTCCTAACAGTGCTTCAGCCAACTATGAAGCCTTACACAGGTATGTGGGAAGAGGGGACGAGCATCAGGATATGGTCCTTCATGTGCTGACGTACTTTGGGAGCCTCTGATGAAAGATGGTGTAGAAATGAGTTATTTTGACAGCATTTTAGCAGATGTCCAAAAACTCATCTTATTCTAGGAAACACAAGCTTTCCTTTACAGTGAACTGATATGCTTTAAGAACATTACATAGCGTGTTGAACTGCAAATAGGAGCATGGACTAATTGATTGACATTAAACCATGGAGGTTAAAACCAACAATTCAAACAATTTCTTTATTCGCTATCAAAGCCTGTGGTGTGAATTCTATGGAAGGAATGCAGTCTCTAGACAGCTATCGGCTGAAGGAAAAATATGGCAACACTCACTGATCTCCAGTTCTGGCAGGTAAAATGCCTTTGAGTTCATCTTTTAACGTTATCATGCTCATTAACAGAAGACACCATTTCTTATCATGCAACTATAATGAATATCCCACAGAATCACCATTTACTTCCCTTACAGGCTGTGCATTCTCATCTGAAAATAGTTTCACAATATTTTATGGCACCAATATAAATTGTATAGAGCAGCTCAGTTCATCCAGACAGATTTCCCATGCAGGTGCTATGCTCATAAAGGCCACACAAACAAAGTTGACTTCCACTAGGTCCAAAGTGCAAAAACTCCTTTACATTAGCCAGAATAAAAATGACAAAGCCTATTAAATCATCAGACATATGACAAAAACTACCAGCTGGGGTCATGAGGTTTTCTTTAGCTTCCATCAGTGATGCAGCATTGGTCAGAAAAAGTGGTTCTCAACCTTGACTAAAAACTGGGACTCCCCCTTTGAAAGACTCTCCTTTCATAAAGCAACATGGGAAAGTCTAGATGGTTTAGATCTTCAGGTTGGGACCCCTTGGTTGAAAACATTTGGGAACATCCACTGGGGCAGAAGATGACAATGCCTGACTAAATGGACCATTTGATACAAAATGGTGTACTTTTATATCTGGAGATCAGATCCTTCTCCCCTTCCCCAGCACGTGCTCCCCAAAACATCTTAAATGCTCTGAAAAATGTTTGTAAAAGTCCTGATTCAGCATGCTATTTAAGGGTGTGTCAAAGTTTATTAATGAGAGGATTCCCAGTTAAGTTATCGGGTCCGATTCTCATTTACACTTAGGCTTCTCTACACCACCTTAGCAAAATTAAGGGGCATTAGAGGGGTGAGCATGAACATAACTTTTGAAGATAATATGCTTTTGAACTGTCTGGTCACTGCCATCTTAGAGAAAAAAATACTGTGTAATTTACACCCATTTTAAGGCCTCTTTTCTCTGCCATAGTACCAAGAGGGGGTTTAGCATAAATGAGATTCCATGCCATTGACTACAATTGGTCTGTGCAAAGTGTTTGAAGTTAAGCACTGCTTAAGTATCTCACTGAATCAGGAGCCTAGCAAATAAGAAATCTAACTATGTATCTTATAGGGAGCTTTTAGTTTATTCCGAGGTTAAGATGTTTAGATTAGGGCAGTGGAAAAATCTTTCCCAGCAAAAAAAGAAAAGAGAAAAAAGAAAACAATCTTAGGCTACAACAATGCAATGAAAAGGATGGGAACACAATTAATTTATCTGTAATACATGACTGGCTAGACCAAAAGTACACTATCTTACAGAAGGAGCCTGAAATAACTTTTGACACACATGTCTTGATTTAAAGCCAAGCCTAGAACAAATTTTGGAACTTCAAAAGGAAAGTGATTTCCGGTTTGATGGTTTATTTTGTTAAAAACCTGAGACACTGCAGTTTTGACATAAAACAGAATTAGATAGAGTTCAGGAAGTTGTGTTGTCACCACTGTGTGGGTGATCATGTGAGTGAGATTTTAGAAAATGTCATTTGTGGTGTACCCGAGGGGCTTCCAAAGTTTCGTTTCTCTATTAGTTTGTCTTCCATATACTACGCTCCCCAGTACTAAGGATGTTAAAATGCGGTTATCAGGCTAATTGTATAGTCTCCAGGGGATGGAGGGGGGATGGCAGAGGCACAGTGGGGAAATGGCATGAGTGGGGACTGAAGCAGTCCACGCTTGTGCCAGTTCCCACTGCAGCAGTCTTGTACATTTCAAAGGCTGAAGCGCCACAGTGGGAACCGGTGTGAGCAGGGACTGCTTCAGTTCCCGCTTGCGCCGTTTCTCCACTGCACCCCTACCCCCAATGGAGACAGTGCTGGGGAAAGCCAGCTTTTAAGCTGGCTCCCCCCAGCACTGGCTCCTGCTCCCCCTGCTGCCTCTCTCTGATAGAGTCAGCAAGCGGGGGGAGAGGGGGAAGAGATAGGGTTGCCAGGTATCTGGTTTTGAACCAGACAGTCCAGTATTTGAGGGTTCTGTCTGGGAAACAAATTGAGAAAATACCGGACATATAAAACGTTTTTTCTAATTAGGTAAGTTTATTATTATTAGGAGTATCAGTATGTAGTTGCGAACTGCCTGGCTGGTAGACACGCTCACACAACTACGCCGGGGGGTGGGGCAGGGGCAGCAGGGCTGGCCTGCTCTTCCCCCCCCAGCCCCACTCCCCCGACCCCTGATGGCCAGCACCGCTCCTTTCCCCCTCCCCAATCTCCCCAGTCAGCCTCATTCCCCGGACCAGACCTGCTTCCAACTGGCTGGGTTCTCCCCCACTCCTCCCGATCTCCCCGGCCAGCCCTGCTGCCCCAGCCCTGTTTCTCCTCCCCACTCCTGCTCCCCTCCTGGCCGGTCCCCCCCCGCAAATCTGAGATCAAGTGTGTCCGGTATTTTTTTTGAAGCCTCCTGGTAACCCTAGGTGGGGAAGTGACTAGTCAAGTCACTACTCGACTATCCGATAAGCTTATGCTCAGTTTTGAATAGAATGAGCAGATGGCATTGCACATTTGAATTTCTTTACGACCAGTGTGTAATAAATCTGATTCATGTAAACCAGATTTGGCAGCAAGCTACATATTTGCACATTTCTGTTGGCTTAAGTCACACTTTCTTTTAGAATAGCTGTTCCAAAGAGGTTTCTTTCCCGCACTTGCATAAATTGTTAGCATAAAATGTTCACCTCAGTTATTTGGAGTTTTAAGAGTTTACTTTCAGACTTGGAATCAAATAAGCATTTCTAGTTAGAATCAAACTTAAATTTTTAATAAATTAAACTTAAAAATATTTAAATTAAAGTTAATAGAACGGGTAGTTGGTAGAGACAACAGAGTACTCCTTTTTTTCAGGTCCTCTTGCACTTTCATTTAATATTGACCTGGGAAAATCTATATAGATTAATCTCAAATCATCAGGAAGGTGGAATGCAATAACATAAGTCTTCCCTATTTGAATTTTCCATGCTTCCTTGTGAAACAGGATTAACTCCTCCTAGATTGTTTTCTATCCCATCCACTTTCTTGGGGGGGAGGGGGAGGGGGGAGGTAGCAGCCTGCTCTGCTGTACAAAGAAATAAAATGGATTACAGCAATAACTGGAAACTGCAGTGTTGTCGTCTTGCACAAAATGGTTTGACTTCGGACACCACTGTATTTCAGTGGTCCTACATGGATTCAGCTATACAGTGTTTGTAAAAACATGCATTCATTTGCTAATTCATTCACTCTTTCACATGCACTCATAGGCCTTGGCCTTTTTCCTCCTACAGGAATGCGAAAAACAACAAGGTGAGGAAAATGATGCTTTACTTCAGAAATCTATTTCACTTGTAAATGTGAGTCATATGCAAAAAAGTGCCTGTGCGTGCAGCTGGAGCTGTGCCTTCGGAGACGTGTGTTACAGCACTAATCATCTCTTTTGGGGTTTGAGTGCGTATCTCTCTCTCTCTCTCTCTCTCTCTCTCTCACACACACACACACACACACACACACTTGCAGAAAGGATTATACAGCATGTTACAAGGAGAGGCAGTAAATGAAATAGGGGCTCCCACATGGCCAATTAAGAGGGAGGGGCAGCACCCAGAGGCTCTGAAGGGGCCCAGTTAGTCAGAGCAGACTGCTTCAGTCAGGAAGGGACCATGAGAACTTCCAGAGACCAGGTGACTGAGGAGTCTCAGAAGGAAGGAAGTGGCTGCTCCTGAGAGAAATCTGAAGGCAGAAGTGTGGTAAGAAGCGCTGGCTAGCTGGAACCTGAAAGAAGGAAATGGAGGCAAGTGTTCCAGTCACACTATGGCCCACTGCTGTTCTCCTTTCTGCTGTCTGCACATGCCTGTTGCTTCAGCTTCATGATTTTCCTAATGTCTCCCTCTCATGAAATAGCTGTGGTTTGAGCCATTTCTTCTTCAAATATCTCAAGACATGATAAAAAAAAAAAAAAAAAAAGGCCAGGAAATAACTTGTCCTTTGGAGTTGGCTAGGGAAATTGAAGCTGTTGTATCCCCCAATGCATAAAGCTGAGGGATTAAGTTCCCATGGAGAGCATGCCATATGGGTGGCCAACACAGTGAAGACTACTTGGAATTATAAACAATTGCTTTTTCTTCTTTAAAAATACGTAAAAGGTATTCTTCAACAGAATCAGACTGCCACTATCTACTGATCTCCGTTCTGGTGTCTGCGCATTCCTACTGCTTCGGCTTCAGAAATCATTTATACTTTTCATCTTTTGGGAGAATTTAAGTCTACAGTTATTTTAAAGAATAAAGTTTTTATGGGGACTAAACAGTCTAGGGAATTTGCAGTGTGGTATACAATTCCTTACCTCTCCATTGCTAAACAGAAGCCATTTTAGTTTACTAGTGACCAAATGTCAATACCATCTCATAGCAGTTTGGTGGCATCTGGGTAATAAGTCATCTCAGTCCAGTTCCTACTAAAAATACTAAATCACTGAATTTACACTAAACATCAGCCTTGTTGGAAGTCTTGAAAGAGAAACCAGGGAATGAAGGGACCTGGCTATCTGGGACCAGACAAATCCCTCATCGATAACAGGCTCAAGCTTGAGACAAAGTCAGGGTAGTATGGGGAAACATTGCATTCATTCCTCCTGCTTGTGCTTTTGTCTCTTCTGTGACTAAACAGAAGATTTCAGTCTGGAGGGTTAATCATCTAGCATCCTTTTCCAACTCTAAATCCGCAAACATTAAAAATAAAAATACAATTAAAAGCCACAGGATTTATGATTTAATTTTACGGTTGTGAATGTAACCTTACTTTACTTCAATACAAACCATTCTGAAAACAAAGCTTTCCACGTCATCTGATAAAGCCAAAATATTTGTAAGCCTCTGGAGTCATATGGAGTTTATTGCCAATTATGCAGCCTCAAAGATTGCACTGGTCTGAGAATCTGGTTTGTTACCGTGCATCCCACTCCATAGTAACATGCCCTTTTTGTTCTTTTTAAATAGCCTTTAACATTAATGCAATTGTGCTAATTTTATCAGAAAACACCAAGAGGAACAGTGATTTGATTTTAGAAGGACTGTCAAAGGAAATTTTCATTTGCTATGGCAGTAACTAATGACCACATGTCAGTCTAAAAAATAAAATTAAAAGGTGGATTCTTTCAATTGTTCTCCTGCCGGGAAGTGCAACAGTTGTTTTGAAAGAATGATCATCCTGTTCCCTCTCCTGTGCATTTTATACAAGTGCTGCTGAGTGCGTTATTCTTTTTATTCTCAGAAAGGGAAATAGTCGGGACAGTACCAATTATAAATGTGTACTAACTAGCCTGCACCTGAAAAGTGCTTTGGGGACTACTGTACTTTCCTTTATATGTTAATAAAACCCTGATGCACGACAACTGAAAAATTATATGGACTGGAACGAAATTCTCTGGTCACAATCAAGCTCTCTCGTAACTAAGCGATGAGATTTAAAACATCCTGATGGATAGGACATATTTCACTGTTCCCCTTCCTGTGTAAAAACAGGGTTTTTTCTAGCTAAAGCCCCAACTACAAACACCCCTAAGACAATTTTTCAGGTTTAAACCACATTTTCACCCTAACGTCTCACCCTCACCAATATTAAAACACTCCTGAAAAGCAGCAGTTGTTCTAACTTGGGCCTAATAGCTGTGCCGGTCCTGCTAACAGATAATGATAGAACAGTTACTGTTATTCTATTTATACTGTTATACTTAGACTGTACCTTCCATGAAGGGATCTGTAAGCACCTCACACATTGTAATCAGGTAATTCTCCTAAAGCTTTTGAGAATTAAAGAAAATATGGCCGGTCTTTTAGGAACAGGGAAAGGGAGGCACAGAGCTGAAAGGGAGGTCTCTACTGCAGTTAGCCCTCCTAGCTCTGAGCACCCAGGGTTAACATTTTTCTTGAGAGTAAGCATCCATATTGCAAAGCCCTATCTGTGTCTTCTCTGGTGCTACATTCACCTGCGTTAAGACTTCTGGGGTCATATCCCATGGCTCTTTGGGATGAAGCAAGCACAGCAGGTTTATAAATCTTTCACAGTGAATTGCAGGGCAATTTGTTCTTCTCATCACACACAAGCAAAGTGCGAAGAGGAATGAGGGGCTATCCACACTCCTGTGATTTGACTGGCACCCTCACCAGGCCTAGCCAAAGAGTTTGCGGGGCCCAAGACAGCATGCTGACAGCAGGGCCTGGAGGGTTGGGAACCCCACAAACACCTGCCACCAGGACTGCTCATGGGGAAACCCCCCAATTAGTCCCCCACCAGATCAGCCCATGGGCAAACCCTCCAACCAGGTCCCCATCAGGACAGACCTAAGGAGGAACTGCTCCCCCCCCCCCAGCACTGGATGCGGAGAATCACCTGCTTCCTGGAGGAGCCTCAGAGGCCGCTCGGTGCACTGGGTGGGCTATGCAGCCCTGGCTGACGCTGGCCGAGCCAGAAGAGTATGGTCATGGGAGCAACAGGGAGTCCGCTGGCCAGCTGCTTTGCGCTGTCCGTAGCAGGCAGGCGGAGAAGCCAGCCAGAGCTGGGGGAGGACACCATCTGGCACAGGGGTTGGGGCAAGTGGAAAGGCTGCGCTTTGCGCTCTGTGATGGCTGCCTGGGCAGCTTGGTGGGGAACGGCTGAGGTCTGGCTCCATGTCACTGAAGATCCTTCTTCTCTCCTTCTCCTCCCCCTTCTTGTAGCTGATCGGGAGTTGGGCAGCTAGGACCTGAGGTCTTCGGCAGCTGGGAGGAAGGAGAAGCCACTTGCAGCGCACCGAGCCCAAGGGAGCCAGAGAAGGGAGGCGTCGCATTGTGGCTGGACAGGTTGCTGAAGTTCACCCTGGCATAGTTTTCTATCCGCAGCACAGAGCCCTGATTGCACACGGCCCAAGGCAACAGCCTTACTCACCTTGCCCTAAGACTGGGCCTGATGCTCACCTCCAAGTGGGCAGAATACCAGCCCAAATGAAAGCACAACCTGGACTCTAACCCACATCCTAACTGTGCCAACTAGCCTGGGCTGAAAACACTTCTTGCCTCTGGTGAGGCATGTACACGCATGGATGGGGCAACACACAAGTAAGAATCTGGGATAATTACAGGGAAGACATACTCTAAGTGGCTTGCCCAAGATCACACATGAAGTCATTGCCAGAGCTTAAAAAACAAGCCAAATATCTTGATTCTCTGTTAGTATAGATGCAACTACTGCTTTTTCCATACCCAGGAACTGAAGAACATGGTAGAACGTGCACAGAAGATGCAACTGATGCTATACGTTAACTTGTCTCAAAAAACGTATCCACATCACTGTAAAAATAATTCTATTTCTTTGTCAGTTAAGGCTTGACTGATTGCTGGATTTTTTTTTTTTTTTAGAAAATGGGTTTTGCATTATTTCATCTGCCTCTTTAAAGTACATATAAAATATAGCATCTCCACACAGAATTACATCTGGACATACGTGAGTTCTTATTTCAGCACTCTTCACAAAACTTGCAAATCTGGGTAAAAAAAATGTTTTCATGTGGACAGCATGACATGATAGCCCAGTGGGAACTGCTGCTAGCATTAAATACAATAGAAACGTTATCAGCATATGATATACATTAGTGAGCTTCTGTGATAAGATGTCAGAGGAAATTCACAGATCTTGTAACTGAAGAAATCTTGTGCATGACAAATCGGGGTGACAGGTAGGGATGGAAGGAACCTCTGGCTGCAGGTTGCACACAGTTCATCAGGGTTAGCTACTGGGGGCCCCCGAAGACTGTTTGTTTACCTCAGCATCCACCGGCATGGCCACTCGCAGCTCCCAGTGGCTGTGGGTGGCCTTTCCTGGCCAATGGGAGCTACAGGAATGGCATGGTCCGAGCTAAACCCTGTGTCCCTCAAGGTGAAAAATCAGCAGAACACAGAAATGTGTACTCAAATGCAAGTCTTTGAGCCATCAGTTGGACAGCATGAGGCAAAGGCCAAGGGGAGGACAGTAGAACAGGACAAAAGAGTTGTGTGCCAACTTCCATTTTTAAATCTGAACATGCATCAAGAGCTCAGAAGGCTCTACTCGGGGAAATATCCATGGTCTGTGCCACTCACCCCACACAACACATGTTGCCCTTAAGTAAATGCAAAGTGAGGAGGAAACCTAGGATACGTTACATGAGGATTAGAGAGATATAAAACCCAGTGTCCTCAAATACACTCATGTTGACTAGGGATGTGAACAAGTAGTCAACTATCTGATAAGCAAATGCTTATTGGATAGTCGACTAGTCATTTCCCAACCCCCTTGCTGCCTCTATCAGAAAAAGGCAGCAAGTGTGTGCGTGGGGGAAGCAGGGGATGTTTCAAAGCGGCAGTGCCGTGTGGAGCCCGAGGCCGGACCCTGGGCTCCACATGGCACTGCCTCTTTGAAATGCTGTGCACAACCCGGGGCCAGCTGGGGAGTCCCCCGCTCACTTTGGGATTCATGTGGTGCTGCCACTTTGAAACGCCACAGGGAGCACAGGGCCGTCGGGGGACTGCTTGAGCCCTGTGCTCCCCGCAGCACTTTCGCCTTTAAAGTGTACCAACAGCCCTGGGGCTATACTTCAAACACAGAGGTGCCCTTATCAACTAATTGAATAGTCGATGAAAATTGCATCATGAATGTACACACTTATATCATACTGAGTGGACATACCACCTTCATACCCCCACCGGCAACTGAGCCTGAAATGTACCTCCCAGCTAACAATACTTCTGCTGCAGCCTCTGGCTGCAGGGAACAGGTTACCCTTCACTAAAGTATCCACAATGCAGAATAGACAGTGTGCTATATTGCATCATCCAAGACATTTTGGCAATCCTTTCTTGCAACATCATAGGTTTGCTCAGCTTCTCTTAAGTTTGCCAATCTATCATCTGATACTGTTTTTATCATTAATCTTATTAAAAAAAATAAAGGACAGTTGTGAACTTAGTCATTTTTCCTTAGTACTTCAACACTTAAAATAAAAGTTTTTAAAAATTCCTAATATTATTTGGTTTGAATATTCAAACAGCTACAATGATATGATCAAACCATATGAAACAGATAAAATATATGTTTTGGATTTTTTTGATCAAATATATCAATGCCAAATTTACATTATTCCACTGGTAGAAAGCCAGGAAATAGGAGACAACAGTGAAAACACGATCAAATCATCTGCCATGCGGTTTCTATAAAAATGCTGATGCTGAGTTGAATTTTTTTCTGCTACTTAAGGGAAACTTGCTTGTACCACTGAGGCCACCAAATTGTAGTGTCCACGTTTTGTCAATTCTCCCACCGAGGTTATAACTTAGTACAGATCACAGGATTTGAAATAGAAAAGTAGGAGGGGCAAGCAAGAAAAGGTCATTCTCTTCAGAGAAACTGCAACAAACTTCTAATCACTCACAACAATGGATTTCGTTAAAAAAATGGAGTCAGTTAGGAGGCTGTGGTCCTAGTGATGTTAAACATTCTGATAACTTGTTTATATGGTGACTGTAACAACTGTTTATTGACTTGGCCTCAGGTTGGGAGGACAAACTCAGGGCTAGCAACTGACTTTGCTGGGCCCTGGGCAAGGTCTGGGGGGTGTTCAGCTCTGGGACCTTCAAAAGGGGCTTCAGGCAGAAGGGCTGGGGCTGGGGCTAGTCTCTTCCACCGATAGGCTCTGACAGTGATTTAAAGGGCCTGCCACTTGGGGGTCTGGCCACAGCAGCTACCGTGGGCTGTCCCTTTTAAAATTGCCAGGCACCAGGGCAGCTGCCCCTTTTTGCCCCCTTACCCTCCCATTGGCGACCCTGCTCACACTGTACTATTATTATTAGTAAGGTAATGGACCAGGATCCCACTGTACTACCCGCTGCATAAACACAGAATAAAAAAATGGTCCCTACCCGAAAGAGCTTCCAATCTAAGACAAGAGACAAAAGATGGAGACCAAGTGAAGACCAATATGTTGAGAGACCAATACAGCAGTACACAGACAATCCAGGAAGTTTTTGGAGAATGTTGGGAATAACTTTTTGGTACAAGTGCTGAAGGAACCGACCAGGGGCCATGCACAGCTTGACCTGCTGCTCACAAACAGGGAGGAACTAGTAGGGAAAGTAGAAGTGGGTGATTACCACCTCATGATCACTGCTTCCCAGGTTGATTTCAGGATCCTGACCAAAGGAAGAAAGGAGGGTAGAAAAATACACATCCTGGACTTCAGAAAAGTGGACTTTGACTCCCTTAGAGAACTGATGGGTAGGATTCCCTGGGATGCTTACATGAAGGAGAAAGGAGTCCAGGAGAGCTGGCAGTATTTTAAAGAAGCCTTATTGAAGGCACAGGAAGAAACCATCCCGATACGCAGCAGGAAAAGCAAATATGGTAGGCGACCAGATTGGCTTACCAGGGAAATCCTTGGTGAGCTTAAACATAAAAAGGAAGCTTACAAGAAGTGGAAAATTGGAAAGAAGACTAGTGAAGAGTATAAATATATTGCTTGAGAATGCAGGGGAGTTATCAGGAAGGTATCAGCAGTCCCCCGACGGCCCTGTGCTCCCTGTGGCGTTTCAAAGTGGCAGCACCACATGAAGCCCAAAGTGAGCGGGGGACTCCCCAGCTGGCCCCGGGAGTTATCAGGAAGAATTGCTAGCGCAATTGGAATTGCAGCTAGCAAGGGATGTGAAGGATAACAAGAAAGGTTTCTACAGGCATGTTAGCAATAAGAGGGTGATCAGAGAGGGTGTGGGGCCCTTACTGGATGAGGGAGGTAACCTAGTGACAGATGATGTGGGGAAAGCTGAAGTACTCTATGCTTTCTTTGCCTCTGTCTTCACTGACAAGGTGAGCTCCCAGACAAATGCACTAGACGACGCAGTAGGGGAAGGAGATGGACAGCCCTTGGTGGGGAAAGAATAAGTTAGGAACTATTTAGAAAAGCTAAATGGACTGTAAGATGGATAGAAAGCGGGCTAGACTGTCGGGCCCAATGGGTAGCGATCAACGGCTCAATGTCGGGTTGGCAGTCGGTTTCTAGTGGAGTGCCCCACAGATTGGTTCTAGGGCCGATTTTGTTCAACATTTTTATTAATGACCTATTAATGATCCTAATGGGGATGGATTGCACCCTCAGCAAGTTTGCAGATGACACTAAGCTAGGGGGAGAGGTAGATACGCTGGAAGGCAGGGATAGGGTCCAGAGTGACCTAGACAGATTAGAGGATTGGGCCAAAAGAAATCTGATGAGGTTCAACAAGGACAAGTGTAGAGTCCTGCACCTGGGACAGAAGAATCCCAAGCATTGTTACAGGCTGGGGACCGATTGGCTAAGTAGCAGTTCTGCAGAAAAGGACCTGGGGATTACAGTGAATGAGAAGCTGGATATGAGTCAACAGTGTGCCCTTGTAGCCAAGAAGGTTAATGGCGTATTAGGTTGCATTAGGAGGAGCATTGCCAGCAGGTCTAGAGAAGTGATTATTCCCCTTTATTCGGCTCTGGTGAGGTCACACCTGGAGTAGTGTGTCCAGTTCTGGGCCCCCCACTGTACAAAGGATGTGGACCCATTGGAGAGGGTCCAGCAGAGGGCAACCAAAATGATTAGGGGGCTGAAGTGCATGACCTATGAGGAGAGACTGAAGGATTTGGGTTTGTTTAGTCTGCAGAAGAGAAGTGTGAGGGGGGATTTGATAGCAGCCTTCAACTTCCTGAAGGGAGGTTCCAAAGAGGATAGAGAGAGGCTGTTCACAGTAGTGATGGATGTCAGAAAAAGGAGCAATGGTCTCAAGTTACAGTGGGGGAGGTCTAGGTTGGACATTAGGAAAAACTATTTCAATACGAGGGTGGTGATGCACTGGAATGGGTTACCTAGGGAGGTGGTGGAATCTCCATCCCTAGAGGTGTTTAAGTCTCAGCTTGACAAAGCCCTGGCTGGGTTGATTTAGTTGGGGTTGGTCCTGCCTTGGGCAGGGGGCTGGACTTGATGAGCTCCTGAGGTCTCTTCCAGCTCTATGATTCTGTGAAGGCCAAATCTAGCAATTTTGGTGAATTAGAGTTGCAGGTAAAAAGACATGTAGTGCTGAGGCGTGGGAGGGCTCACTGATATGGAATTTGAAATAGCCAAGGATTATGTGGAAGACTGAGTAAGTGAGTGGGGGAACAGAGAGCGCATGCCAGGAATAAAATCATAGAGGAAGGCTGATGTAGAGATGTTGGGTGGATGGTAGATGACAGGAACGTACAGGGGGAAAAGCAGAGGAGTTAAATGCAATGCTGTCAAAAGAGGAGAAACCTTTGGAAGGGAGAAAGGGATGGTTGGAAGTGGCAGGAAAGGGAAAGGCAAAATCAAGCTCCCCTCCAAACAGTTTGATCAGGGTGGAGGTGAGAGAGAAGGAAAGGCCTCTGTAAGAAAACAGGTGTAGAGGCAGTGCAAGATGAAGGCATCCATGTCACTGTGAAAGCCAGGAGCTAGAGGAGAGATATATTAAGAGACTCATGGATTGGATGGTTATGATCTTTTTAGACACAGTGGGAATTTCAGAGACAGCAAGAGAAAAGAAGTGGGGGGGGAGGGAGAAGAGACAGAGATGAGGTTAGCAATAGTGATATGAGAGGGGTGGAGGTAGGGCAGAGGGAAAGGAAGACAGGTCATGAATATCCTTACGGACCAGACATCTCAAAAAAATTCCCGTTATTCCCAAGAAATACTCATTGCAGAATAGGGTGCAGGAAGCTTAAGGACCAGACCAGAGGCTTAAGAATCACAGAATTGAAGAAAGCATCTCCACTCAAAGCTTGAATTAGTACATAATGTCTAATGGAAGGCATGAACAAAGCCCCTACACACTACATATTTCGGAGTGAGGAATTTCCTGGAGGGAAACCACTGTGAATACTTGGGCTCTAGGAGAGCGTGCCCTAACAATCTGAGGAGATGTTTCCCTATGATTGTAATAAAGAAAACCCACTTAGGGAGTCCTTGGAAAGAGACCTTGCATTCGTTCGGCAACAGCAATAAATAATCTTAGAGACTTCTGAAAGAATCTGGAGCAGAGTAACTAGGAGGCATCAGCCCTGCATACATTCTGTTCCTTCTGTGATATGGTGAGGCTTTGGGCAAAATACAGGGAGACATAACAATCCGGTTAAGGTAAAATTCAGAAGGCAACTGAGGGATGAATTTGAAATGCAACCTTAAAGATACTTTCTCTTTGTGACCGAGCACATGCCAGTCTACCATAAGAAAAACAAGCTCACCTATTCTCCTAGCAACAGGAAGGTATTTTTCACAGATAGGCACTGAAGGGAACAGGAAGCAACAGGCTCAAACAGTGGGCTCGTAAGTGTGGAATGCATGAGATTCAGGTATAGGTTTAGAGACCAGAAGAAATGTCTTTATGAGACCCTTTAGGAACTTCACAGTAGGGTGATCGCTGAAAATTGAGCAGTTCTCCACCAGAGGAAGACAAAAAATAGTATGAGGGGGACTCAATGCCTGAAGAGGCAAGTGGAACTGCTAACACCACGGGGAAGAATCTCCTGCTATTGTTAAAAATGGATTAGACTGCCACACTGCCAGATGGACGGGAGCTGGGTTGGGGGAGTAAATCCTCCTCTTGTTCCGAGACAGTAGGGCTGGGAACAGTTGTAGGTGAACGCATGGCACCTAAACAATGGGGAAGTTTCATACATACTGTTCCTCCCAAGACTCCTCAAGCCTGTCTTGAAGACACTAGCTCTAGAGATTAATTGAGAATATAATCTCCATGCCCATTCGATAATTGGTTCTTAACTTGCAAGAGATTAATCTGCACCAAATGTGCTAATAGTTCCTGCAGTGGAAATAGTTGTCCATTAGAAAGTAGATTGAGACCATCATCTCACTTCACATTTGTCAACTACTGTCACCTTTACACTGTCATGCATGTGGAGCATCTTTCATCTGACAACAGTATGTATGAATGTGCCATATAAAAACATTCGGGAGTGGTTTCTTTTCTGCTCCCACAGTGACTACTTGCTAAGAAACCCTGGACTTAATGTTTCAAATTTTCCACAGCAATAATTCCAAAACAAAATATTGGAAGTACATCTTTTAAAATGCCTCTAGCAATAAAAATAGAACATCCATGGGACCAGGAGCATCTGGAGAATCCACAGGCAAATCAGAGATCCAGCTCCTTCAATTACATGGAACCACATAACTTTCTGAGCCCCTTGCTCCCACCGTAATCTTCAACGTTCATGGGGATGGGAACAGCAGATTCCGAGAGAACAGGAGAAGCATGCTGCCTTGTTTGCCTCTGTAGCCCCAAAGCTGTGACAACATTCCCCTTAGTCTGAAAAAGACCAAAGGGAACCCACAGAAAGTGAGCCTTGGGCAGGGTATGCCAATTTATTTTATTGTTGCATGTCAATGTGCTGTCCATAACTTTTTTTCTTCCCCTAATTGCTTTGTTGTTTTAAAAAACACTTTTGGATATTATAGCAGAGAGATACTACACTACATAAATATATATATATTAGAAACAGCAGTGACTTTCTTTGATGTAGGAAAGGGACACTAAAAAGAGAAGGCCACTTATAAAATCTTAAGCTTTTATTGCTTCCTTTTCAGACAAACATATGTCAAATCCCAGAGGGGGCCGCTTCCAAAAAACTCATCTCCTACCCTCCCTTCTATTTTAAAATCAACAGTGTGTTACAAAATTATTTTTCACCCTTGAACTGTTCACTTAGAGGTTTCTCCCTTGAGATGAAAACTCAGCAAACTTATTTAAAAGAAAAAGCCAGCTAAAAGACATTAGAATCTATCACTTACTTGTTAAAAACATTAAAATTGGTCAGCCATGGCAGGATGCGTACCTATCGATATTCCACATCTTGTGCCTCACAATTTTGATGGCTGAGGCCACACTCCAAGAGGCTGGAACATTGAGAGGTAAGGACATAAGCACTGCTTGCACTGAAGTCAATGGAAGCCACAACATGCAAGGCTCTGCAGGCAGTATTTGCTCTTTGGCACCTTATTCCAAAGCAGACATGGCATTTTTACTAGTCATGAAGGACTACACCTACTAGCCAGTGGCATTTATGGAAATATAAGTTTAAGATCAAGGGTTCACCCACGAATTTCAGGAGCAATTCTCCAAGGAGTGGGGGGAGATAGGAGAGATTTCTATTGGAGGGCAATCCCTGTATACTGTATATGGCTTTCATCTTTTCAGCCACCTTCTGACTCGTTGGTTTCTGATCAATAGGAAGCTTCCCACTGATGAACACAAATGGGAAGAAGCTTTCTGTTTTCATTTCTTCCTCCCTGGCTGCCTATTTACTCCTAATGAGAGGAAGTGGACTAGAAAGAAGAACATGTTTACTACTCCACTATCTCCTCAGGGTGTCCTGGCTGCTTCATGGCAACGGGAAGAGGAGACAGTATCCACTATTGAAACCTTACCTAGAGCTATCGGGATGCTGGGATGAGTGGTAGGCACTCCACTGCTATATATCTTTCCCAGTCTTCTGGGTGCTGCAATGAATAAATCTAATGTCTCTGCTGTTTTCAGGTTGTTTTTTCAAAAGCAGCACTGCAGTTCTTTGACAAAGCTCTGAGCAACAATGAAAGCACTGGGACCGAAAGCTTCCTAAAGACTCAGGAAGACAACACTGCATCATGAAAAATTACCATCAAATCATTAAAGCTTCTTTTTTTGGTTAAATGAAAGCTTACAAGTTGCAGAGTTTGGTGGCTGATACCTCTACCCTCACACTGAAGAGTTTTCCTCTCCTTCACCACTAGCAACTGGGTTTTTCAAGCCCTTTGGGCCCAAAAATTAAGTGAACAAGTACTCTAAATCTCCAGATTTTCTGTACAGATTGCAAGAACTGACCTAGCTCTTGTAACACTCAAGGTTGTTCAGGAATTGGAAATTGAGCAATGCAGACCTATTACACAATGAACCTTTGATCTGGAAAACCCAACCCCACATGAAATTCTGTTTTATGACTTGACTAAGATTTACTCCAGCTCTGGCTTACTCAAATCTCCATGAGCTTGTTCCAATAATTCATTTTGAAATTTTAAACACGGATCTATCAGACTCAGAAAAAAATTATAGCTCACTTCTAAAGGAGAAAGAGAACATCTGGTGCTGAGAACACAGCTGATCAGCTGTGAGCTTTTCCACAGGGAGCTTGTAAAATGAGCTACTAGAGACTTCAGCCTATGTTCCCGTGAGTAGGGAACAATGGGAAATACTTTCACATTTATTTAAAAACTATCCCAGAGAGCAGCAATTATGGTGGAAATATCTTCCACAGTATGGACACAAGACACAGAAAAAAATAATTCCAATGAAATGCTTAACTCAAGTTTCCATTCCAGAATGAAATCAAACAGTTTACTGCAATTTTTAAACCTTGTTATAGAAGGCATCTTCCTACAGTGATGTGAACGTTATACTACAGAGACTCTGCAATGGGAGTTACATCCGTTAGCTGCATTATTATTAACACATCAGTGAAGTTTTTCAGATGAGAAATAGGTCTATTCACTATTAAGTTAAAATTAAAGAAATTGAGTTTTGCTGAGTTCATCTTTGTAAACAGTGTTCTCACATGTAACTCTTCCAATAACTGTCACGTGTGTGACTGAATTATCTCAAGAAAGCTTATTAATACATTTAAGACACTGAAGTAACAAATAAAATATAAGATGTTACTGAAAATGTAAAGAATCAGGTGACAGAACCTCCACTTTAATATTAACAAGGAAGAAGTTGAAATCTGACTTTTCATCATTCCCAAAGCCCAAAATGTACATAATTTTATAATGCAGAATTTTATTAGAGGGGGCTAGTGGCACTGCCTAATATTAAGATGGTAAAATGCTGCACTGTAAAACTGTGCAGCCTTTTTTGAGAATGAATCTAGAACAAAATATGTTGTTTTGCTAATATAAAAAAATGCTGGTAACCTTGATTGAGAAACTGCATGTCCCCATGTTTTAGATGAGGGACTTATGGAACATATGGAACTGGAGAGCATTTTGGGTCAGGTAGTTTTCTGACACCTTGTAGATATCTGGCCAAATTATACATCTTTGAAAACCTGCCATTTGCACATGTTCAAATGAGTGTTCAGAGAATGTAGCTGCCAAATTCTCACAAGATTCTATCTATATGGGCAGCCCCCACTTTAAACCCCTCCAGGACATCATTAACAACCTACCACTTATCCTGGAAAATGGTCCCTCACTCTCACAGGCCTTGGGGGATAGACCAATACTCACCTACAGACAAACCCTAACCTGAAGCAAATTCTTTCCAGCAACCATGTATTACACCTCAAACACACTCATCCAGGAACCTACCCCTGCAATAAACTCTGTTGCCAACTTTGTCCACACATCTATATAAGCGACGCCATCACAAGACGTAACCACATAGCCACCACATCAGAAACTCATACAACTGCACATCCACCAATGTGATTTATGCTACCAAGTGGCAGCCACGCCCCTCTGCCATGCATACTGGACCAATTGGACAGTCTCCGTGACAAAGGATAAATGGACACAGATCATACTAGAAATGGTAATGCACAGAAAACTGTGGGACAACATTTTAACTTGCCGGGACACTCAATGGATTTAAAAGTAGCCATTCATTTACAAAGTAATTTCAGGAACCAACTGCAGAAAAAGACTGCGGAATTGGCCTTCATATGCAAATCTGACACCATCACTCAGGGGGTGAACCAAGACACGAACTGGATGAGCCGTTATATTCAATGCTCAAATGACATCAAAAGCTAACTATGGGACACTTTCAGCCCACTAGCAGCCTCATTCAGCACTGATACTATAATTGACAGGGAGGGTTTTGCCTCCTCTTCACCTCCCTTTTTCTGCTTTAAATTTTGAAGTTTCTGTGCCTTTTGCTCTACTCATCTGACGAAATGAGTTGTGCCCACGAAAGTCTCTGTCTCTGTATATATATAAATTATACATCGGTATTTTGCACTCAAAAAGCGCACACAAATATATATTTTAATTTTTAGATGCCAGTGCCTAAAGGCATCTGCATACCTTAACAGAAAGAAAAAATTCAACATAATTAATCACGAGTAAGCAATTTGCTCATGTAAATCTAAGAGCAGAAAAAAGAACTCACCAACGAAACAAACATTACCCTCAAAGTCTGGAGCATTGTTTAGACTAGTAGTATAACAAACAGTGAGGGGAACTACATACCAGGCCCTCCATAGTTTGGACACTTTCTACACTAACTGGAGAGTCAACAATTATAGCTCCACCAGATTCAATTGCCATAATGAATGCATACTTATGATGTCACAACAGAGAGGGAGCTTCCACTTTCCAGATAAATGTTAAAAAATAGGCCTACCACACCAGATTTCCCACCCCCATTAATACTCAAAACACTAAACCAGATATTGTGTTTTAACATTTCAGTGTTGTTCCTGTCGTACCTTAGGAAAAAACGCTTCCTCGATCTTCCTCCTATTTGCTAACCAAGGGCCTGAACCCTACTGAGGTAGGATTCCATGGGGGTTTTACTCGCGTCAGATCAAAAGATAATACCCAATCCTGCATCTATCAGCCCATCTTACCTCTCTGCTTTGGTCTCCCTTTCATCCATACCAAAAAGTCTTACAAAACTTAATGACAATGCTAATAGAAATTAATTTAAAAATCTTTAGAATGGAATACAAAGTCATCTCTCTATATATTTATGCATCTCTGTTTCACCCAGCATATAAAATTCTATATCAGGGGTATGATTCTCTATTAAATTCTTTAAGATCAAAGAAAAAAAGAAAGGATACTGTCTATTAAATTATCTAGAATTTTCCATCAGAGGCACCCGCACTACCCTTCGACCTGTGTCTCAGGTTTAAGCCACAAAGTAACTCTCCTTCGTCACTTCCCCCACACCCCACTCTTATCTCTGGTGGTTCTCTCACACAACCACCACTGCACACCTGGCATTCCCTTCCTGACATGTTTCTATCTGACCTCCTTCAACTCTTTCCCCAAAGTGCACTTATTTTACTAGCTGAGGAAATATTAGGTAACTTTTTAGGTGAGCCTTGTCCTAGAACCCATACATGAAGTAGTCCCTCTCCTCACACAGGAAGTCTTAAAGATCCAATTTCAAGTCAGTGGTACCACTGTCAAGAACATTAGGGCTAGAAGATGAGACCAGATAGAATCCAGGAATCCTGACTCATTCCCTTGTTGCCATCAGTGGATGATATTTTGCTTCAGATGTACACAGATTTTTATAACTATGAGGCAGTATTTCCTAAATTAATAATTAACAGACAGTAATTGACAGTGAATTAAACACCAGGTTTGTGTTTGAAGAAAATTGCCTGTGACTGACATGCTTTGTCAAAAGATGCAAGTGAGGGAAATTTAGTCACAATTTTTATAAAAATATGTATTTGCTGTCAAAACACTTGGGAAAGAGTGTTGCATGAGTGTCAAGCTGTTGGAACGGCTTATGTGTGCTAGACCATGTGTAAGGAATTGGGAACTGAACTTCACGTGCATACCATCTTTGGTGCATCTGTACACTAAATCCTTTCTGGTGAGAGAAGCATTGCTTGCTACATTTACATAAACCCATCAAACTCTCAGCTAGTGATTTAAGTGTTACTGCTGTTTATGTTGCTATAAAATAACATTTCTAGCTAAGGCAATATTATTGATTGCTTTACTTACTTCTACAGTACATCACTTTGAACTGTTTACAGCTCTATAAACATCTATATCAATTATTGGCTTATTTAGCTTTTATTGCACCATGTAAAACCAGTTCCTGGTTTTACATTCACAGCCAACAATGAGGGACAATTCCATAATTATTCTTACATTGTGGACTAAAGTGTGCAGATTCTGCCTGGTCCCCAAATCCAGTCATTTCAAATTCAAGGCTTCTCCTGTGGTTTAGGGCCCAGTCTTAAGAACTGACGTGAAAAGGAACTGAGGATACTCAAACACCTTACAGGAAATGCTAAGCACTTTATAGGTTCCAGTTCATACACCTATGATAGTGTTTTAAATGCATCACCATACAGTGATGCCATTTTGGGTTGCAACTGTCAAGGAGGAAAATAGTCTAGGACCACAAAACCCCAGCTATTCAAGTTCAGTGTAGTTCAACTATTACACAAGTTCAACCCTTAGGGTGCAGAATAGCCAAGGCATATAGGGCAAAGGGACATATCTGAACACTTGCATCACAGTATTTACTTACTACATTGTTCTTAAGGCCCAAGAAACAAGAATTGTCCCCAACGTACCAGTTTCCCATTGCTAGAGATGCACTTTGCTATCAGCATCACAATAACGCAAGTCTGAAAAGGGGTATGGAGTAAGTAAGGCTTTTGCCTAAGACTCCACATTTCTGGAGCCCTTTTTTTTTTATATCCTTACATCCCAAATAAGAGTATTAAAAACATTACAGAGCCATTGAATACTTCCATATTGAGGGTTCAATTCTGATCTATGGTGATGCAAACACTAGGGTGCATCCTATTATTTCTACATTAAATTAGGGTCTATGTATTTTAAAGACAAAGATACTTTCCTTCCGTTTAGCAACTTTGAATTAATACATCAAGCAAGATGTTACTGAACAAAGCTGAACGTTTGCTAATTCACAAAGTTTATGTGCAATCATTGGGTACAGCTTATAAAATAATGTAACTCAGGCATTAAGGACCCAACTACAATAGGCAATGTTTTCATCAATGATCAGCTCACAGTATCCCCAGTCTTTCTAGTACATACATTTCTGTTAGATCTTTAAATACTTACCTTTGCTAGACAACTGGTTTCTGTTGAGTCTTTAAAACTGTCCTTAACAGTACAACACATAAGATCACACTGCAGGGGTATCTATACATTCATAAGCACAAGCATAGGCTCTTGTAAAAATCAGCTTTATAAATACTTATGTTAGGATAGACTAATCATTATGGAAACTACAGGCAATGGACAATTGGAATTCAGTATTTAAGAAGAAATATCAGTTACAAAGTTACTTCATTATAATCAAATCAACAGTGATATTGCCAGGGGACACAGTTACACAACAGATGCACCAGTACACGGTACCTGATCAGTAACGGGAATGGACTCCCATCTACGCTTCAGTAAGAACAAAGATTTCCGGCTCATGATTTTGAGGGTTCTTTAGAATTCTCTTAAGAATTTGAAATCAATGGTAAGAACCTTATTTCTGATTCTTTATTTTCATTGCTGTAGACTGCAGAGCTCCTATAAGTACACAAGTTTTGCAAGCTGCAAGGCTGATACTGGCTTTGCCCAAGCTATTTCCCGGTTTATAAGCTTCTGTCTCCTTACAGTCCCATAACAAAGAGAATAGGGAGAGATAGCTAGAAAGCCCAGCATCCACTGACGAATTACCTCACAGAAGCATGAAGTAGGTAGACAACACCAGACGCACTCAATCTGAAAATAGCTGTTGCTTAGGAACTGGAAGGGTAAAATGCAGCACCTCAGCTATATATAATTGAGAGCTTTTACATTTAAAGTGAATTAAAAACACTGGACTTGTGTGTTTTTCTCTCTATTATCTCCATTTTACAAGATTAACAAAGGAAGGATCATAGGTTCCATAGAGTCCTGGGATTACGCTTGCCCG
The DNA here is from genome assembly GCA_019425775.1 of Rafetus swinhoei. Classification (NCBI taxonomy): domain Eukaryota; kingdom Metazoa; phylum Chordata; order Testudines; family Trionychidae; genus Rafetus; species Rafetus swinhoei. The sequence continues at coordinate 233,721,098 of CM033437.1, forward strand.
TTACACAAGCGAAACTTGGCTTGATGACAACAACAAATAATTCCCATCTATGTGATGGCCTTAAAATGATGTATGTATATGAAGTGCTTGGCACTTGTAAAGGGATTAGAAGTGCCAAGTATTTGCAATCTATTTTTTAAGTTGGTAATAATTAATGGAGGCTGCACATTTTTAATGTCAAGGGAGATAATGATAAATATTAATTCCATGCAGTCTCTCATATTATGTATGTATTCTCTTATATAATATATGAATGAGACAGTATGATTTAGTGGAAGATAAGACCAATAGGAAGAACCTTAATATTTTTTACCTGCACGGCAAACGCAGGATACGTAACTAATAATTTCTGTAACATGGAAGGATAATTTGGAATTTCTAGATTTTGCTTGCATGTATGTACATATAAGCGCTCTTTAAAGATGCATTAATTTTTTTGCACTCAGTATTTAAGAAATAAAAGTTTACGATATTCTGTCATGTTTGCAAGACACCACCACAGGATGTAAAAAAATTTTGTGCATGTTAAAATCACAGTCTTTGATTTTCTAAAGATTTAATACATGTTTTACAATAAATATTTCTAACATTAGGTGTTCCCTTCAAAGATCAAAATCAAATTATACTTGTAATAACAATTGGTGTCTCTATGAAGCAAATTACAGTCAATTTTAATTACATGAGCCCCACCTGCTCTGTTGATGGAGGTATGGATTTCAATAATGGAGGCTAGAAAAAGTTGGGGGATTGGTAAAACTCATCAATATCACAATGTCAGCATTATCACAAGGAAGAAACTGTATGTCATAATGTTACTCACACCCCCTCTTGGGATGAATTAGCATGTCTTCACTAGACCCACTAATTTGAACCTTGGAAGACCAACTGAGACTGCTTCGTAGTATAGACATAGCCACTGTAAACTCTGTAGTTTGTCCTTTTTTCCTATTCCATACTAAGCATTCAACAAATCCAAAAGCTCATTGTGGACAATGGCAATCTATTGACTTTAATTGGATTACCAGGAGTCTTACAATACATGCATACATACAGTAAATAGAAAATGGATAAGATATTGCTTTGGAAATTAGCAGCAGGATAAGTGATATTAAAGTTTAGCCTGACATGTTAAAATTCAGTCAACCACAGTGGTACGTATGGGAAATAAACCTCATTTCACAATCAGGAATTCCCAGAAGCATAACATGACATGCATCTGACGAAGTGGGTCTTTGCCCACGAAAGCTTATGCTCCAGTAAATCTGTTAGTCTATAACGTGCCATAGGACTTCTCGTTGCAGAAGCATAAAGGCATTTTTTAGACATCCTGCACTCCTTCAAGGTAGGTCTTCACCCCTTTTTAACTCCAATAATCAGAAAGTACAAAATTAACATTTTTCAACTGATTATTAGATGTATAGTACACTACTGGTTAGTTTCTGCAGCTTTCAGACAAACCAGAGACAACTTGCTTATTCATAACAGAAGAAACATCTTGGTTCAATAAGAGTTTGAGGTGGTATTTTATAGCAAGCAAATTGTTCCACTTCTTTCTCCTGAGGAACTGGGCAAATGCTCATTGATGAAAGAAGTCTCTAAAACCCAGTTCAGTTCTTTCTTTTCTTTATTCCAGCAAAATCACAGACAATGGGAAACTCTTCTACAGCATGGGTTTTATCATCTCTGTTTTAAAGTCCACTATGCTGAGCTACATATGGTTCACAATCCTACTGGAAAGGTATAACAAGTGGGGTTCCGCAGGGGTCTGTTTTGGGACCGGCTCTGTTCAATATCTTCATCAACGATTTAGATATTGGCATAGAAAGTACGCTTATTAAGTTTGCAGATGATACCAAGCTGGGAGGGGTTGCAACTAATCTGGAGGATAGGGTCATAATTCAAAATGATCTGGACAAATTGGAGAAATGGTCTAAGGTAAACTGGATGAAGTTTAATAAAGACAAATGCAAAGTGCTCCACTTAGGAAGGAACAATCAGTTTCACACATACAGAATGGGAAGCGACTGTCTAGCAAGGAGTACGGCAGAAAGGATCTAGGGGTTATAGTGGACCACAAGCTGAACATGAGTCAGCAGTGTGATGCTGATGCTGTTGCAAAAAAAAAAGCAAACATGATTCTGGGATGCATTAACAGGTGTGTTGTGAGCAAGACACGAGAAGTCATTCTTCCGCTCTACTCTGCGCTAGGCCTCGGTTGGAGTATTGTGTCCAATTCTGGGCACCGCATTTCAAGAAAGATGTGGAGAAATTGGAGAGGGTCCAGAGAAGAGCAACAAGAATGATTAAAGGTCTAGAGAACATGACCTATGAAGGAAGGCTGAAAGAATTGGGTTTGTTTAGTTTAGAAAAGAGAAGACTGAGGGGGGACATGATAGCAGTTTTCAGGTATCTAAAAGGGTGTCATAAGTAGGAGGAGAAAACTTGTTCATCTTGGCCTCTGAGGATAGAACAAGAAGCAATGGGCTTAAACTGCAGCAAGGAGGTTTAGGTTGGACGTTAGGAAAAAGTTCCTAACTGTCAGGGTAGTCAAACACTGGAATAAATTGCCCAGGGAGGTTGTGGAATCTCCATCTCTGGAGATATTTAAGAGTAGGTTAGATAAATGTCCATCAAGGATGTTCTAGACAGTACTTGGTCCTGCCATGAGGGCAGGGGACTGGACTCGATGACCACTCGAGGTCCCTTCCAGTCCTAGTATTCTATGATTCTATATTGATCAGCTAAGATTCAAATTATTACAATAACGCTGATAAATTCCAGAAATCTCAAAACAGACTCTTTAATAGGAATTAAACAGCAGACAAGTTTTCTCTATTATGTACCTGTGAGTACCTGAAAAAGGAACCCCCGTAATAACCCTTGGTTTTAAAATACTATAGAATTCAACAATAATAGACAAAAACACTGCAGCTTCATTATGATAAGCTATAGGGTTGAGGTACCACTGAACTCCAAAGAACTTTTCTTTTAAACAGGAAACATGTCTGAAACATCATTCAAGATGAAAAAAGAACAGTGTTGCTTCAATCCTACACAGAATAAGGCCCAGTACTGAGTGCAGTGAGGTTGTAAAGACATAGAAGTTCACACCTATAACTCATATCTGCCCACAAATACCTCCTTGCTTCATTCACTATGCAACCTGAACAATTTTGTCAAAATCTGGATTAACAACAGTTTACCCTTCTCTTTTACACTAGGCAATATTTTTAAGAGTACACAACAAAGGTTTTCTCTTGGTCTCCATATAATGAACTTGACTCATCACCCAAGAGACCTCGCTATCTGAAATAATGCCAACGCATGGAAACCTTCCCATCCTCAGGAAGAAGCAACATGGAAAAAGCTAGTGACATTCAGGATATGAAATTGTGACTAATTTACTAAATCGCATAGTCGATGCATTTTGCATCAACTGTTCGATTAGTCGATAGGGCGCCTCTTTGCCTTTGAAATGCAACAGCCCTAGGGCTGTTGCTACACTTGAAAGGTGAAAGCGCCATGTGGGGCCCAGGGTCAGTTGGGGACTCCCCTGCTGACCCCAGACCCCCTGCGGCACTATTGCTTTGAAACGCTGCGGAGAGATCAGCATCAGGCTCCTCATGGCATTTTATAGTGGCAGCGTCCCATGGAGCCCGGGATCAGCTGGGGACTCCCCCAGTGACCCTGGGCTCCACGTGGTGCTGCTGCTTTGAAACACTGCATGCAGCCTGGGGACACACCAGCTGGCCCTGGACTGCATGCGGCATTTCAAAGTGGCAGTGCCATGTGGAGCCTGGGGTCTGACCACTTTTTAAGTACCCCCTCTTCTTCTCCCTCCTTGCTGCCTCTTTCTGATAGAGGCAGCAAAGGGGTGGGGGAGGTGGGGGGTAAGCGACTAGTCCTTCACATCCCTAGTTGACATAATTCCTCTCAGCCCTTCTGCCATGCCTCTCTCAGCCCTTCTGCCATGCCATGAGAGTTTAGCTATTGACTTATAAAGGGCCAGTATTTCACCCTGCCTCTATGCTGAAAGAACACTATTTTCAAAAAAACCCACAACATTAAGAGTTCTAGATGCTAGAATAATTACTGATTTTCTACAAGATGTCTGTTTATTGCTTGATCACTCTTCTGCTTCTCCTTTTTGAAATCCATTGAGCTTCCAGTGCACTGCCAAATTCAGATTTTTAATCTGCACCCAATTCTGAAGATATGCATTAAAAAGGCCCTAAACATTTTGCTACTTTACACAATGCCTTTTCTGCGAGTGTTGAAGCTTTTAGCAATATAAACATATATCCTAAGTGTGCCAAGTTTTGGTTTCCACACTTGGGACATCTTTAAAGAGGGACTAACTTTCAAAAAACACTGAACCCCGTTTTTCTGAACATCATGCCCATTTAAAGTGTCTCATGTTCAGGACTGAAATACTGAAACACCATATTCCACTAGACACTTTTGAAAGTGTAGGTTTAGTGCAGAATATCAGTCAGTCATAACCTTGACTTTCTTGGCTTATGTTTCTTTGGGTTACTATATTAGAATAAGATTTGCCTGCTTGATTCACCTGGTGGCTCTCAACACCAGTTTTCTGACAATTTAGGCAGAGCAATAATTAAAGTCCTAATCTACTGGGAAGACCGAAGAGGTAAAATTTACCCTTCATGCATTTGAACAGAGTTTTATAAAATATTACATGTATAGGCCTAACACAGCAGTGCAAAATAAATTCTGTTGTATTTCTATGAGGATTGGGTTTAATTGGAAGTAAAGAACATTTGTTTTATAGGTAAAGTTTTTAGATTTTTTTTTATCTGGACAACCAACAGAAATAATGACAAACTACATGAGTTTATTTTCCAAATTGAAAGTAGTGAATCCTGTAAAAACTAATATGTATGACCATACACAGAAGTGTCCGTTTCTCATTTAAAAGGCTGATGTTTCAGTGATTTTTTGAGGACAGCAGGAGGAGGTTTGACAACCCAGTTCACTGCACCAATTGCCACAATTCAGCAAAGATAATAAGTAGCAGGCAGTTTCTTAGGGGTGGAAATTTCTATGAAGTGAGTTTAGGCTTAGATCTTAGTAGGTGAACAATAATCCTTGATAAAACAGAATGATGAAAAGATCTAAAGTGTGGTGGCTTTAGCTATTGACTCAAGTAATTTCACCACTGGAGTGCTTTGCCCTTACAGGAAATCTCTTGATCATCAGACTGGTAGGTATGCCTCCTCTGAAGCGTAACCCTATGGCATTGTTTCTTCAGATATATTTTTACGTATCAAAACTGCCATTATTTCTCTGACTTTACAATGAATCAAGGTAAAAAGGGGCAATGAACAACTCCCATAAAATTCTATGCCACCATCAATTCTGTTTATCCTTGAATGGTAGGGGAGTATTTTAGAGCTTTATAAGCAGTCTTGCATATGCAAACAGAAAAAAAAAAAATTATACAAGATTTGAGAATGTGGAGTTACAATCTTAATATTCTGATTTAGATAGAAAATGGAGCTAGAAAAGGCATGTCAATGCATCTAATCCAGCTTCCGGCCAATGCAGCAATGTTCTCTGACTATTGCAGTTTGAACATGACCGCTATTAAATCGAAGCTGTCACCATTTTACACATTTTACATTTTGGACCTTTCCTGAAAACATGCGTGTGAGTAAATGTACTTATGTGAATAGCCCCACTTGCTTGAATAGACCTATTCAGCATGTGTGTTTACGGGATTTAGCCCTTAATTTATCCTTTCAATATTCAACAGTAGCATATGTTGTTACTTATTTTCTTAAATTTTTCCCTTTCCAGGACAAATTCAGCAGATTAACTCCAGAAAAATGAGCAGCCAATCCCAAATTACAGGAGAACAGCAAGAGAAAAATCCAACTGTAACTGACCTGTGATCCTCTGGACCCTCGTTTGTGATCCCATTCAGAATGTCCCATGAGCTAAAACAGAGAAGAAAACAAAAATTGATGGTAAGTGATAGGTTATGCTGATTTTCTATAAAAGGAAGACTCAATCTTTGGTATTCTATATAGTTTTTCTTTTAAAGTTTATTTTTTCCTATTTAATTAATATACATTTTAGCAAGTATACCTGGTTTAAAAACATTCGCCTTGCGTATTAATTTTATCCTTGAAAAAACAAAGTGTTAGGGGCAGGTCATATCTACTCCTATGCAAGCATACTCTTACATAATGCAAGTTACTCTTCATGAAATGGCACTGACATAGGTGCAGCTCCAGACATGGGATTGAATTGAGTTCTATGGGGTTGTATGAGCATCCCAAAGGCCAAGTCTATAGTCAAGGGCAAAGTCAAACTAAGGTAAGTTCAACTTTACTGAGATGTTGAAGGAAGAAACTCCCCCATTAACTTCCCTTACTCCTCGTGACCCAGAGTCAATGAGTGTGCAATCAGTCATCAATTTAGCATACCCTTACTAGACCAACTAAATCAACCCTTGGGAGACTGATGTCTGTAGCATCAATCTCCCAGTAAGTGAAGACTAGGCCAAAAAATAAGCATTTGGAGTTCTGTATTTTCTCTGGATGACTTAAAAATGGTGTGCTTATATCTGAACACACAAAACACACATACATGGTTTAAATAAGAGTTGATATTTGATATGCTGTGTTGTACCATCCCTGAAGAGGCAACAGACTTCATAATTGCTAATCTATAAACTATAAAGGACATTGGGGTAGATCATGCCAAATAGTCTGTCTTCTGAACTGTCTACAATATAAAATGGGCAAAGACCGAGGAAACAAGAACATTAGTCTTTGCTACTCATAGAAGCATAACTTTATTCAAATATACAACAACATGAACATACAAGGATAAATATTAAGTGGGTGAGCTTATTGCTAATTACCCCAAATTCTTTTGTTTGCTTTTGTCTTCACTTCCCAATTTCTCCCACTCCCCATGTGCATTCCCAAAGGAACAATCTAATAAGTGATAGGCAATATACATGACAAAAAAGGTAGAAGGTACAAATTGTTCCCTTGTATTCATGGGAACATGCTATTGCAGTTAAATTTGTAGAAAATAAGCCTTGAGATATCCTAGGAAAGCTAACACCACACTGATTATTAATATCACTATAAAATGTGTTAACTTTACATGTGAAGTTATGAATTCCCCCTGCATGAGATTAGTACAATGCGTTTGAAGCAGAAATGCCTGGGGAGTGGTGTAAACAGGGTTTTTTCCAGGCATAGGAAAAGTTAATGCCCCACCCAGGTTCGATCACAGAACCGTAGGATGAGAAATGACCTCAAGAAGTCATGTAGTCCATTTCCCAGCACTCATGTCTGTACTAAGTATTATCTAGACCATCCCTGAGAGGTGTTGCTCTAACTTGCTTTTAAGCATCTTCAATGATGGAGATTTCAACAGTCTCCATAGGGAATTTATTGCAGCACTTAACCAACCACCCTGACAGGAAGTTTTACCTAATGTCAAACCTAAACTACTGTTGCTGCAATTTAAGCCCACTGGCTCTTGTACTACCATCAGAGGTTAACAATATTTCTCCTTTCTCCTTGTAACACATTTTTATGTACTTGAAAACTTATGTCCCCTCTCAATTTTCATTTCTCCAGGGTAAACAAACTCCCAAGCATGCATCTTAGACCTTTAATAATGTTTTTGTTGCTCTTCTGGGGACTTCCTCTCCAATTTGTCCATATCCTTCCTGAAATGTGGTGCCCAGAACTGGGCACAGCATGCTCTTAAGGCTGTATGAGTGCAGATAACCTCAAATGGTCACACTCTGGGTTGCAATTCTCTCCATGGCCTGCTGCTCCTACTCATAAGAAGCTTCCTGTTTCCTCCGAGGCCAAGTCCCCCATGATTTCTGTTCTTCTTTTTCATGCACTAGAGGGATTACAGAGTCCTTTGCTAGTTGGAGGTTACACAGAGTTTAGAGTGTGCTGAATAAGGACCCAGATTGCTCATTAAGAGAGTCTTTTATTAAAAACTCTCTTGCAGTATAACTGTTCAATGAAGAGGGGCCAAATCCGGCAGTAGAGTAAATAGCCTTTGAGTTTACTGAAAACACTGCAATTACTCCTGCTTATGCCAACAATGCTTTGGCAACAATTTTATTAGCAAACTACCATTGCTTCGAGTTGCAAACTACAGAAAGGATTGCCAGGTGTCCGGTTTTGAACCGGACAGTCCAGTATTTGAGCTTTCTGTTCAGGAAACAAATTGAGAAAACATAAATGAGAAAATAAAAGTGTCTGGTATTTTCTAAATAAGATGTAATGTAGATTGTGATGTAATGTTAAGTGTGTCCGGTATTTTTGTTGAAACCATCTGGCAACCCTAACTACAGAACCCATCTGCTTTTCATTTCATTTCATTTCTCAACAAATGTGTCTTCAAAAAAATCTGGCATGTTTCTTTTTTTCCTGCTGCCATGATAGGCTTCCTAATGCAAGGCAAACTTAGCAAACATTTTTACACTGTACCCCACGCATGTGTTATATTAGCACATTTTACTGAATTAACATTGTGGTATAATGTGCTAACATGAAAAAAGAATTCCAGAACAAGAAGAGACTTCTACAATTCCAGCCTGTTCTCAAGCACAGCAATAAACTTATATTCTTAGAAGTCATGCCTACAGAGTCAATGTTTCTTCCTATATAACCTACAGAAACCTGGTTTACATTAATGTTTAGTTCATCAAAAATACAGAATAGTGACTTTTTTCCCCGTTAAGCTATAGCACTCTGGTTCACATCTGCAGTAGCCCACAGCATATGAAGAGAGAGTGGGGAAATCACTCTTGTTCAAGAGCTTTTAGAGTTTTATAAGAACACACAAATACAGTAGCTGTAACAAATTTCCACATAACCTTTGCAAGCACAACACGTTTTTCTGTAATGGGCCAATTTACTAGTTACCACATTGTTTACCTACGCACGCCATACTTTGTTAGATAAGTTCCAAAGCCTGAAAAGATTTCCTCTCAATGGGTAATCAGTAAACACTAGAACACTAGCAAAGCAATTATACTAGACTTACACTCCTCAAAATTCATTACTTCTATGTGTTTAACAGAAATCAGGAGATGAAGAAAACAGTCAGAAAGAAAAGTCTAAATGAGTCTAGTCGCAATCTTTTGAAATTATAATGAGTGAAGGATCACAGCTTTATTGGATCAGGATATGCATAAGAAAGAAGACAGATGAGAATGGATTTTGAGCATCAAGATGCAAGTTTATTAACTTTAATACCAATAGGTGGGCTTATTCCCCACCTTATCCTACCGATGCTCCCCAACCCCCCCCCCCAAATTACCAAGCATTAATTGTCTCCAGTATGAGTTTACCTCAATCTACCCAACGAAAAATTGAGAGTTGGTCAAACTCTTGCCACTTAATGACTGACCGGGTGCACTGCTGAATCCCATTACTCTTCCACAGTCAGAGAGAAAGACATTACAGGGAGCTCAGTCTGTCGAAATTAAGGCCTCCACAAGCTAAACAGTCTGGGTTTTATTGCAGGAGATGACTTCTCAGAGTCTATTACTAAGCCTGGATGCTGATTGCAAGTTGTGACAATATTTGACACTTATTATCCCTTCCTGTAATCCTCTTTTCCTTTGATTTTCCATAAGGTATTAGTCCCCTTTTTATAATCCCTTCCCACCGGGATGTTGTGAGGAAGGCTAAAACACATCAAATTACATACATTTCAACTTTGGCCAAGAGAAAAGTCCCTTTTCTGAACTGAAAAGATCAGATCCACACCAAACCTAGAAATCCAGCTCTGGCCATTATAATTTATAGGGAAGGGCAGCTTTCAACAAACAACGTTTGGTTCTCCTTGCCAGAGGATGTAGTGAGGGCTAGGATCAAAACACGAGGCTTCTTCTGAACCAAAAGCCTTAACGTATTGGAGTTTCCTTATCTGTAAATAAGGACAACACTTCCCACCAATCTTTGCTCAGAAGATATAGAGGGTTTTTATAAAACATAAAAGTGTATAATGAGTGCTGCCCACCATGCTGTGTAATCATTTGATACAGATAATCATTTTACTAAACAAGATTACTGTGTTTATTATAAAGAAAAATCCCTCCTTATAATGGACTATCCCAACATATGGAAAACAAACCTCATCTGAAGAAGAGGGTTTTGCTCATTATACATATTTATATTTAGAGTCTGTCTGTCTGTCAACCTGGGAAGCAGTGATCATGAGATGGTAGATTTCAGGATCCTGACCAAAGGAAGAAAGGAGAGTAGAAAAATACACATCCTGGACTTCAGAAAAGCAGACTGACTCCCTTAGAGAACTGATGGGCAGGATTCCCTGGGATGCTTACATGAAGGGGAAAGGAGTCCAGGAGAGCTGGCAGTATTTTAAAGAAGCCTTATTGAAGGCACAGGAAGAAGCCATCCCAATGCGCAGCAAGAAAAGCAAATATGGTAGGCGACCAGATTGGCTTACCGGGGAAATCCTTGGTGAGCTTAAACACAAAAAGGAAGCGTACAAGAAGTGGAAACTTGGACAGAAGACTAGGGAGGAGTATAAATATATTGCTTGAGAATGTAGGGGAGTTATCGGGAATTGCAGCTAGCAAGGGATGTGAAGGGTAACAAGAAAGGTTTCTACAGGCATGTTAGCAATAAGAGGGTGATCAGACAGGGTGTGGGGCCCTTACTGGATGAGGGAGGTAACCTAGTGACAGATGATGTGGGAAAAGCTGAAGTACTCAATACTTTCTTCACCTCTGTCTTCACAGACAAGGTCAGCTCCCAGACTAATGCACTAGGCAACGCAGTACGGGAAGGAGGTGGACAGCCCTTGGTGGGGAAGGAACAAGTTAGAAACTATTTAGAAAAGCTAAACATATACAGATCCATGGGTCCGTTTTTTATGCATTCGAGGATACTGAGGGAATTGGCAAATGTCATTGCAGAGCCTTTGGCCATTAGCTTTGAAAACTCATGGAGATCGGGAGAGATCCCAGATGACTGGAGAAAGGCAAATGTAGTGCCCATCTTTAAAAAGGGAAGAAGGACAATCCAGGGAACTACAGGCCAGTCAGCCTTACCTCATGGAGGGGGATCATCAAATAATCCATTTTGAAACACTTGGAAGAGGGGAAAGTGATCAGGAATAGTCAATATGGATTAACAAAGGGCAAGTCATGTCTGACCAATCTGATTAGCTTCTATGATGAGGTAACTGACTCTGTGGATGTGAGAAAGTCAGTGGATGTGATATACCTTGACTTCAGCAAAGCTTTTGATACCGTCTCCCACAATATTCTTGCCAGCAAGTTAAGGGAGTATGGATTGGATAAATGGACTGTAAGGTGGATAGAAAGCTGGCTAGACTGTCGGGCCCAACGGGTAGTGATCAACAGCTCGATGTCAGGTTGGCAGTCCGTTTCTAGCGGAGTTCCCCAAAGATCTGTTCTAGGACAGGTTTTGTTCAACATCGTTATTAATGACATGGATGAGGAGATGGATTGCACCCTCAGCAAGTTGGCAAATGACACTAAGCTAGGGGAGAGGTAGATATGCTGGAGGTCAGAGATAGGGTCCAGAGTGACCCAGACAGATTAGAGGATTGGGCCAAAAGAAATCTGATGAGGTTCAACAACGACAAGTGTAGAATTCTGCACTTGGGACGGAAGAATCCCAGGCATTGTTACAGGCTGTCAGGGACCGATTGGCAGTAGTTCTTCTGCAGAAAAGGACCTGGGGATTACAGTGGATGAGAAGCTGGATATGAGTCAACAGTGTGCCCTTGTAGCCAAGAAGGCTAATGGCATATTAGGTTGCATTAGGAGGAGCATTGCCAGCAGATCTAGAGAAGTGATTATTCCCCTTTATTCAGCTCTGGAGAGGCCACATCTAGGTTGCGTTTAGACTGGCAGTTTTTGCAGTGTGCCGACTGCTTTTTACGCAAAAACTTGCCAGCTGACTCACACTGGCTGCTTGAATTTGGCAAGAGCACTGACTTTGTAATGTACAAAATCAGTGCTTCTTCCCAAGAAATACTTTCACGCCCCGCCAGGAAAAAGCCCTCTGCTTTGCGAGAATACTTGGCGCAAGAGGGCCAGTGTAGACAGTGAAGAACTGTTTTGCGCAAAAAAACCCCGATGGCTAAAATGGCGATCGGGGCTTTTTTGTGCAAAACCGCGTCTAGATTGGCCACGGATGCTTTTGTGCAAAAGCATCCGTGCCAATCTAGACGCTCTTTTCCGCAAATGCTTTTAACGGAAAAACTTTTCCGTTAAAAGCATTTGCGGAAAATCATGCCAGTCTAGACGCAGCCCTAGAGTATTGTGTCCAGTTCTCAGCCCCCCTCTATAGGAAGGATGTGGACGCACTGGAGATGGTCCAGCGGAGGACGACCAAAATGATTAGGGGGCTGGAGCACATGACCTATGAGGAGTGGCTGAGGGATTTGGGTTTGTTTAGTCTGCAGAAGAAAAGAGTGAGGGGGGATTTGATAGCAGCCTTCAACTTCCTGAAGGGAGGTTCCAAAGAGGATGGAGAAAGGCTGTTCACAGTAGTGACAGATGACAGAATGAAGAGCAATGGTCTCAAGTTATAGTGGGAGAGGTCTAGGTTGGATATTAGGAAAAACTATTTAAATACGAGGGTGGTCAAGCACTGGAATGGGTTACCTATGGAGGTGGTGAAATCTCCATCCTTAGATGTTTTTACGTCATGGTTTGACAAAGCCCTGGCTGGGTTGATTTAGTTGGGAGTGGTCCTGCCTTGGGCAGGGGGCTGGACTTGATGATCTCCTGAGGTCTCTTCCAGCTGTATATATATATGTGTGTGTGAGAGAGAGAGAGAGAGAGAGAGAGGTCTCTTCCAGCTGTGTGTGTGTGTGTATATGTGTGTATATATATATATATATATATGTGAGAGAGACCACAGAACTACTCATTTTTAACGTTACAGACTAACATGGCTACCTTTCTGAGCCTTTTCAAACAACCACGCACAAACTCCCAGGTTCTAAGCATGGCCAGCTCTAACTGGCAAGAAAAGACAAACAACTGTTAGAGGCTTTGTACAGATTTCAGCTCACGTTCTTGCCTGATATTGTCCTTTGGCAGTGGGACTACAGAGGTGGCAACTTCTGCACCTACTCTCTCCCAAGAGTGTGGAATCCTACAAATCACAAAGATCAGCTGCTGATTTGAGACCTGCCAGAAGTGATGCCTTTTAGACACTTTTTGGTTCAATAAAGATTCTTCAAAAGTTCGAGGTTTGCTGGATGACAGCTGGAGATGGAGAGAATTTTTAAAACAGAGAGAGGCTGTGAAATTGTTTAAATTGGTCTGAGAATCACAGCATCATCCCATGTTTAAGGTTTAATTGGCAGGGACTGAAAGGCAGCGGTGTCAGCCTGTAGAGTGACTGCATGGAGCTTTTTCCCTGCAGAACAAATGCCAAATGGTTATCTAGCTAAATGAGCACTTTGAAGCTGGTGTCATAATGAAACTGGAAACTACTCAGTCAGATTCCATGGGCTTATTAGCTGACTGTCACAGTTTGGATCATGGGTATGCCATAGTCCAGCAACTAATCATATTAACACAAGACCATGCAAAGCAGAGCAAAACATAAGTCTTAAAGCAGTCAGTTAGCAGGATAACAGGCAGCAGGGAACATGGAAAGTAAAACTCTCAACAAGTAAAATAATAAATGAGATGATGGTTGGTGGTGCAGCACACGAGAACAATGTAAAAGGAAATAACAAAAACTCCCTGTATTAATGATGAAGCAGCAACCCATGGACTCCATTCCAAAGGAATAATAGGAATAAGATTAGCTCTGGTTCTGGAAGAGGAGACAAAAAAGATTTTGTTTTTGAAGACTTATTTCATGGTAGCATATGACTTCTGTTAAATTTCCATACAGACTGTTAGCAGACTGTATATGTATCATGAGCTTTCGTGTGTAAAACCTACTTCTTCAGATGAGCTTGAGTGGAGTATTACACTTCTTTAGAAATCCTGGCTTCACTGCATGGGAACAAGAGGAACCCAGATATATAACCAGGCAAACTGGAACTGAGAGCAATGTAATTTATGGAGGAGAAATTATGCACCCATTGATTGATACATTGACTTGAAATGATCATGTTTAACTTTCTACGGTAAATAGTTTGTATTAGAAAAAAAATGAAGGGAGTAGATCTACTAACTTTCATCCCCTTACCAGGATGTTCTGCCACAAAGTCTTTGTTCCACATTGATTATATTACTAAACAAATTAGATTGCTAATATGTTCAGTAATGCCACTGAATTTCTCATAATTGTTTAGATGTCAGATGTTACACTATATCTAACATCTCTATTCAAAAGTAATTGATGAGTCATGTAACAGCATGAAATCTTTGCGGTTACACGATTATTCAATAGTCCCCAGGGGCGGGGCTGGCAGCTAGTGCGCTCCTGGCCCCACTCCGGGGAGCCCCCTGCCAGTGGCAGGCAGGAGCCACAGTGCGAGGGGAGCCAGTTTAAAAACTAGCCCCCTCAGAGACCAGCTGCCTGCTACTCTGCGCTGCTGCTTCTGATACATAGGCAGTAAGTGGGGTGGCAGAAGGCCCTGTTCATGGTTGGTCTGAGCTCCCCGTGAACAGAGGCTGCTCCACTTCCCACGCAGCAGCCTGTCTGTGGCAAGCCTGGGCTGGCCTCAGACAGAGGCTGGTCCCCAGCAGCAGCCCTTGTTTGTGGTGGGTCAGAGACAGGCTTTGTGGCAGCCTTCTCTGACCTCCTTCCCGTGTTGCTGTCTCTGCTAGATAAATTGATAAACTTAACAGTAGCAAGTCACCAAGATCGGATGCCATTCACCCAAGAGTTCTCAAAGAACTCAAATGGGAAATTGCGGAACTATTAAATGTGGTTTGTAACCTATCCTTTAAATCGGCTTCCATACCGATAGCTAACGTGACACCAATATTTAAAAAGGGCTCTAGAGGTGATCCTGGCAATTACAGACCAGTAAGTCTAACGTCAGTACCGGGCAAATTAGTTGAAACTATAATAAAGAATAAAAGTGTTAGACACATGGATGAATATAATTTGTAGGGGGAAAAGTCAACATGATTTCGTAAAGGGAAATCATGCCTTACTAATCTGCTAGTGTTCTTTGAGGGGGGGTCAACAAACATGTGGACAAGGGGGATCCAGTGGATATAGTATACTTTCCAGAAAGCCTTTGACAAGGTCCCTCACCAAAGGCTCTTAAGTAAAGAAAGTTGTCATGGGATAAGAGGGAAGGTGCTTTCATGGATTGATAACTGGTTAAAAGGCAGGAAACAAAGGGTAGGAATAAATGGTCAGTTTTCTGAGTGGAGAGAGGTAACTAACTAGTGGGGTCCCTCAAGGGTCTGTCCTGGGACTCATCCTATTCAACTTATTTATAAATGATCTAGAGAAAGGGGTAAACTGTGAGGTGGCAACATTTGCAGATATCATCAAACTGCTCAAGATAGTTAAGAGCAAAGCAGACTGCGAAGAGCTTCAAAAAGATCTCACCAAACTAAGTGATTGGGCAACAAAAAAGCAAATGAAATTTAATGTTGATAAAAGTAAAGTAATGCACATTGGAAAAAACAACCCCAACTATACATACAATATGATGGGGACTAATTTGGCTACAACAACTCAAGAAAAAGTAGCTGTGGAGTCATTGTGGATAGTTCTCTGAAAACATCTACTCGGTGTACAGCGGCAGTCAAAAAAGCAAATCGCATATTAGGAGTAATTAAAAAGGGGATAGAGAATAAGACAGAAAATATCTTATTGCCTCTATATAAAACGATGGTACACCCACATCTTGAATATTGCATACAGATGTGGTCACCTCATCTCAAAAGAGATATATTGGCATTGGAAAAGGTTCAGAAAAGGGCAACAAAAATTATTAGGGGTTTGGAACGGGAGATTAAAGAGACTTGGACTTTTCAACTTAGAAAAGAGGAGACTAAGGGAGGATATGATAGAGGTCTATAAAATCATGACTGGTATGGAAAAAGTGAATAAGGAAAAGTTATTTACTTATTTCCACATTAAAAGAATTAGGGGCTCACCAAATGAAACTAATAGGCAGCAGGTTCAAAACAAACAAAAGGAAGTTTTTCTTCACTCAGTGCACAGTCAACCTGCGGAAATGTAGTGCACGGAGGGTAAATGACCCTGGGAAGGCTAATCCATAGGGGGAACACCACAACTGTGAAGCCTTGTTGTGGCTCAGAACTGAAGGAAAGGATGCATGATAATGAGCTGATATTAGTGCAGAAGTAGAATGGAAGAAAAATTAAGGGTGTTGCAGAAGAGGAGGTAGAGCTATGCTAGAGAGGGACTTGTGGGGAAATGATTGATGGCTGACTGGAGAGGGCATAGTGCACAGCTTGCGACAGAGGGGAGAGTGGCTTTTAGCATTGACAGCGGAGATGGATGGAAGGGGACAGGCAAGTTACCTGGGGAGAGAGGACCCTGACAGCCACCCACTGCAAATCAGCACACAAACACGCTGCCAGTGTCAACCAAGATGGAGGGGAAGCTCAATACACATGGGGGAGGGGGGAGTTGTGGTACTCCCCCTTGCAAAATAGCTAAATCACACACCACCGCGTTCTGCAAGCCAGATGCGGCAGAATGGAGGAGAACTTTCAACTGCACTTCTGCTGCTCCCCTCCAATCTTAGCTCCACCCCCCAGAGCCTCCTCTCCAACCCTCCCACCCCCAAACACAGGCACTACCTGCAGACTCTGTCAGACCAGGCAAGTGGAATGGAGCCATGTACCCTGGAGCTGTGCTGAAGGGCCAGGGTTGAGGGGGCAGCACCTCTACATGCCCCTCCTTAGTCTACACTTCAGATATGACCTCACACCACATCACCAGAAAAATGTTGCTCTTACACTGTGGCTAAATGCTGTTACCGAGGGGACAATTCACAGTAGAAACAGTGTTCCCGGAGAAGTGGTATTCAAAAGTAGCAGTTGCTTTGACAAGATGTGGCTGCAAACAAGCATTTACTATATTCCAAAACCCTGATTACTATTCAAAGTAGATGCATTCAGTTACTGCAGTTCAAATGCACAAAAATGGACTTGAATTTATGCAATTAGCTTCCTAGAAAAAGACAAGAATAATATAAGTTCATTTGTATCTGTTTGCTTTTCCAGGGGGAATCATTCACTACATACTAACAGAGCACCACAGTCATAATACTGAACTGACCAATTAGCAATCTGCTGCAGTATACAGCAAATCACAACACACCATACACAAGACTATCCAGCCACTGAATGTAGCAATGAATCTAAACACTTTTCTCCTACAAGAAATCTGTTCTGCTTTGGGTGCTGCAAATACTGCAGTTGTCATAATGGTTCTCTCCCCCAGCATGTATGCAATCCCCACTCTGAACACAACATATTTTCAATCCATTATTTAACTGGTCCCAAACAGCAATGTTTTTCTTAATATGCATATGTTTTTCAATTTTGCATGGGAGCATCTATGAGACATATTATCCGGTAAAGGCAATACAGAGTTTTTAAAATAGCTGGTTCATATAATTGAGAGCCTGAAATGATGCTCACTGAAGTTTTTGAGAAGACTTTCCATTAATTTTGAATCAAGACCTACATAGTTTGGCTGATCGACCTGCACTAACCAACCCAGAAAATGAAAGCTCACATTAAGGCTATTTAAAAAAAAAAATCCCAGAATTTGCCCTAGAAGAAATGTTTAGGACTAAATGGGCATGAAAAAAATGTCCTTAGGTGAAAGAAGAGGGGAAAACAAGGATTTTTTTTTTTTAAACAAATCAAAACATTGTATTGCAATTTTCAAGTAGTTCCAACACATATCAGTCGTTAACCCCATAAAAGGAAAGTTTCATAATAAACAAATATCAGAATGTTTAACAAAGCAGGTATTTTCTAGATTTGTGCGCACTTGTCAACAAGTGATAAAATGAAAAAAATAAAATGAATAAAAACAACAATTACTTAGTATCGGAGGGGTAGCAGTGTTAGTCTGGATCTGCAAAAGCAACAAGGAGTCCTTTGGCACCTTAGACTAACAGATGTATTGGAGCATAAGCTTTCGTGGGCAAAGACCCACTTCGTCAGATGCATGTAGTGGAAATTAGGTTAATTCAGTCAGGGAATCCTCACCCTCCCTGATTGAATTAACCTCATTATCTCTAGCCTTATTCTGGCCTGCATATTTATACCTGCCTCTGGAAATTTCCACTATATGCATCTGACGAAGTGGGTCTCTGCCCACGAAAGCTTATGCTCCAACACTTCAGTTAGTCTATAAGGTGCCACAGAACAATTACCTAGACATTTTTAAAAGAACAAGTTGATGTCTGATTGATGTGATATACAAAACCCTTGGATTATGGGAACAGCTAGCTTCAGGATTAATGTTTCCCCTGGCTTCCAGAGCGGAGTTGAAATACAGCAGAGCAACACAATGGTAAGTCCAAAACAGAAGTACAATTTCTCATCGGTTCAGTGCACACAATTGTACTTTGTGTTGCATTATGTTAAATGTCAGCACCCAATGGAATGTTTGTGATTTAATGAAGCAAAATTAAACACTAAAGGATCTAGACTCTTCATCATACTACTCAACTATGTACTGAACATTTATCAATGGGCTTCTGGTGTGAAGGAGTTTACTTGCACCTTTAAAATGAGCCTATTAATCAAAATTGCCAAGGTGACTGGGGTGTTGACTAGTCTAAGCATACCACCCCAGCAGGAAATTGACAGGTAGTGAGGAGGAGGGTGGAGCAACAAAACAAAATTAAAGAGCACATAGGTCCCAGAGAAAAGTTGAATCAGATGGGGTGGGTTAACTAATAAACTAATCCTTCTAAGGATTCACAACATGAATGGCTAAAGCAAAACTTCAGAATATTCACTATTAAGTCATGCTGCATTTCCAAAAAAGAGAAAAGCAGGTTCTGTCATGTACCCTCTGCTCCCCCGGCCTGATCTTTTTGTCTTCGCAATACACCTAAAGCTGGCCTGGAGTTTCAGGTGATAGCTCCCAGCTACTGAAAGTCCTTGAATGACACTGTATCATCTGGTAGTTTACTATGAAGATTATGTCAAAACTCAAAGTACATTCTATTTAAACACACCCTTGGGGAAGTGGGGGCTTTTAAACTAACTACTTTCTATTTCAGTCTATTCACTTTAAGTTCAACCAGCAATGCTTCATCATTCATGCAGGAAAACCTGCCTCTCTGCCACCCCATCTCGATCAACCTGCCAAATTAATTATCAGTATGCATTTGTCTATTGCTGAGAGGGGGGAAAAATGCAAGTGGAGGAATGTAGCAGTGACCCGAGCAAAAACGAAGCTGCTGAAACAGAACTAATTAAATCAGTTCAGCAATCTCCCTCCAGCGTGACACATTCACAGACACCCTTTCCTTGATAAGCCCCCACCTCCACCAACTGTTCTGGATAAAACACTTTTTGGGAACCAGGAGGATGTGAACAGAGAAGCCATCTATCCCTACAAGGCACAGACAAACAACTGACAAAACCACCATATTGGTTTCCTATTAAAACGTACACAGAGAAACTCCTGGTCATGCTGCATTGGTAACAGCAGCACCACATCAGGATTTCCCCCTCCATGTGAATTTCTGTTTGAAACATAGGGGAATTTAGGCTTATGAAAGATTTTAGGCCGACATGGAGATTCAAGTCCTCTATTTATCCAATAAACAAGCACAGCCCAGATAGTAGCAGCAGCTCAATGTTTTGCCTGTAGTACCTCACCATCGGAGCTCAACCCTGATTCAATGCAATTATGTGTCTGGGTGTGAATGGGTAGTTCTTGCTTTACGTCAGTCTGTTGACATGGTAGTTTTCAGGGGGAACGAGGGCTACTTTTGACCTTTATCTGACTGCCAACAGACAGGTAATTGCTGGACAAAACATGCAGTGGCTATCATCCCATCTTCTGCAAAGATTTAGGCATGCGTTTAATCCCACTGATTTTGGAGGGATGATGACAGTCAGTAAAATTAAGCACACCCCTTTGGGTTTGGCAGGATTGGGAACTAAGTGTACAACAATGTATATCTACATGAAATGGCAGATCTGCTCAACTGTGCGTGAGACTTACTTTTCCCTTAATTTACATGGGCTACTAACACTCATGTTATTAAAGGACACGGAGACAGTTGCTTTTAGCTCATGTTGTAGGCGCCAAAACTCCTGAATTCTTTTTCTGTTCACAACTGCCAAGTTCAGAGTAGAAAATTTGAAAAACGGAAAGCTTATGCAGCGATAGGCTCACAAATTAATTATTCTGCATCAACAACTCTACCTGACAGAGAATGAAAATTGGAATAGTAAACAACCAACATAACCGGGGTCTTAATAGCAATTAGTTTTGATAAATACAAAGTCTGAGTTAACAAAAATATGTATTTTCCTACCAAAATAAATATTCCCATTTTACAGTGATCCCTGAAAAGGGAGTCCTCAACCAAGCCACAAAAGATGCCTTTTGTGCAAGGAACCACAGCAAGTGTGGTAAATTCAGTCTTCCTGAATTTCCTGCAGAACCTTGTACAAAGCCGCTAGTCTTTTAGCAAATTTTACTTTTCAATAGCCTTCATTACATGCTACACAAAACGGACAACAGCAGCAGAAAATAAAAACAAAATGTACAAATAGAATAAAGAGATGGAAGTGGCCAGCCCGTTCACACAACAAAAAACACAAAGGTCGGTGGGTCCAACTGCTTTGTCCTTGGGAAGTTTCTCTCATTTGCCCTTTTTCCCCCTACAGCAACATTTAAAAAGCACTCAATGACTCAGTAAAGGGAACAGACATCATTAACTCGTATTGGCAGTGAAAAGTTCTGGAAGTGTAGATGTCCATATGGGATCACTGTCAACATAGGTCACATTTTAGGCTTACCGGCCTTGACAGCGTCCTTTGAGATAAACCTAGAGAGCAACAAACAGTAATGCAAAGAGGCAGGATTCTGAGTTATCTCTAAGTAGGTGTCTAAACAGACAACTGGTTCTCATTCACACCCAACTCCTGTTCCAAATCACATACATTCCTGCCACATGTACTTCACTCCATCTGGAATGCATAGATGCTGGATATAAACAGGCAAAAGGGGCATGAATACATGGCTCACATTAGGTGGGAAAACAGAACAGAAAACCCAAACTTGGTGATCTACATAAGATACCGACTCTAAATAGGAATGGATTAAATGTAGATATCTACACATCAAATTAAAAATAAATTCTTCTTAAACGCAGGCTGAAGTACTATCACAATTTTAAACCCTGCTACTCAAAACTACTTATGAATTTAAAAACTATGTTTTCACAATTATTTCATAGGCTCAAAAAAGCGACAAACAAAAAACTGTCTCTAAAGATAAGGGGCCAGATTTTGGATTATGGGAATTCCCTGCGCTGGGATCAGTGAAAAGCTGAACTGTTTTAATCAAGTCTCCAGAAGACAATATACTCCACAGAACTACCCAGCCCAGTCTCTTTCTCCTGCTTATCAGAGCCCCTGTCTGATGTGGAGGGTGTCATGGCTTCACTTACTCTGGTGCGGCCAGTGGAACCAACAGACTTGCTGGGCCCTCAGGAAAGGCAGGGTGGAGGCGGGAGGAGGCATCTCCATGCCACTAGAAGGGGTGGGACCTCAGGTGGAAGGGGGCAGGAGTGGGGCTTGCTGCCCCCAGACATCTCTCAGCAGGGCTCCAGTAGCAATGTAAAGGGCCTGGGGCTCCAGCTGCCATCGCTGCCCTAGGCCCTTTTGAATCGCCAGGCCCTGAGGCAGTTGCCTCCTTTTCTCCCCTCCGTTGGCAGGCCTGAGTGTGCATAGTGCTGCTTACCGTCACCTCTGTGATCAAATGTAGTCAGCCCCTGAGCACAAGGGCAGATCATTGCAACTTCCAGTGCGGCCTACTCACACTGCACTACATGATCTAGTCATAGTGAGATGAATGGCATCCTGTGAGGAGACGCTGGCAGCTTTAGGAAGGATTTCATGTTGCTTGAGTAGAGAGGTTAAGGAAAACAATTTAAAAAGTGATCACAAGTTTTGATTGTTTCTAGATGCCTCAACTGAGACACTGTCAGGGAGAGTTTCAGAAGCGTTGTTTGCCCACAACTCACTGGTGATTACTGAGGCCCAAAGCATCTGAAATTGGGCCGGAAAAAGTAAGGAGGAGATTTGGAAAATGTGTACATCAAAGCCACAATGAAATCAGTGTCAGATTGAGAATCAGATAGGGTTGCCAGATGGTTTCAACAAAAATACCGAACACACTTGCCATTACATCACAATCTACATTACAGCTCATTTAGAAAATACCGGACATTTATATTTTCTCATTTATATTTTCTCAATTTGTTTCCCAAACAGAAAGCTCAAATACTGGACTGTCCAGTTCAAAACCGGACACCTGGCAACCCTAAATCAGAAGTCATGAATTCTTGGCTCCGGTGTCGTGACCAGACCTTTCTTTCCTTTTTTTCTTGCAGACAAGGTTTTACAACTTTTCACACACCTTGTAAATCCACCTTCTATGAACTGCATATTGGCCAACCCTTTTCCCTGCCTTTCCTTTTTGTTTTAAGTACATGTTGAACCTCTGTAACCCGGGATTCCATCATCCGGCAACATCCGTGACAACATCCGTGGTGCAGTATTGGTGGCGACTCTGTGGCTGCTCCAGCAGTGCAGCTCCCTCTGCTCCTTTCCCTGCATGCAGGTGGCCCGATGTGGAGCAACTCTTCCCCCATCCTCCCAAAGCTTCCCGAGCTGATTTGCGGCATTCAGATCATAGAGGGAGGGGGGAAAAGCAGGGATGGGATGCAGTCAGGAGAGGAGGCGGGGACAGCAGCTGGGTGTGGGGATAGCTGTGGGGATGCTGAGTGGCAGCAGAGTCCCCGGACATGGGACCATGCTGGGTGCAAAGCCTGCAGGTGCTGCAGCACCCTCTGCACCCTACTTCTCATGCCTATGTGGACCTGCTAGCACTTCTCACTGACCTCCCCTGATTCAGAAAGTCTCCAGTTCAGCACCGTTTAGGTCCCAAGGGTGCTGGACTAGAGAGGTTCAACCTGTAGTATCAAAAACAAACATTTAAAATAACTTAATATAACAACGGAAGCTATTTAGTAGCAAATTGCCATTTTGTTTCAATTTCTACAGCATCTCAGCGAACTCACTGTATATCATCCACATTTCAATATAATTCAGAAGGCAGGTCTCTACGGTATTTTGTTACTGCTTTATTTTAAATTGGGTAAATGAATCTTTTCTGAAAGAATCCCAGTGAATTCCTCTGTGTGAATTTCTCTGCACAAGTTGTTCCATGAGCTTGGATGCTCTGGTTTAGCAACTGTATTTTTTTTGTTGATTTATATTTAATGAGCTATATTCGCAAATGCATATTACCAGTATTATCAAAAGACAGCGCTCCTTATATCTTACACATGGCACATTTATTTGCCCACAATCTCATGTTGTCCTTAACTTATTTCTCATCCAATCACCATTTTGCTAATAAGAAAACCAGAAGTTTTCTACATAAGCAACACAGTTTCAAATTATATTACGTATACATGAAGCACCAAATGATACGTTATGTACCTATTTCTGAGATGCTGTAATCCCAAACAATACCAGCCACCAACATTCCAGAGTACAAAGAAAAAAGGGAGGGAAAAGGCCAGGATAAATACATTTCACATACTAACATGTAACAAATGTAAGTCATCCAAGAAACAGGTTTTAGCAGACTGCCTTCCTTTTATGGTTTCAGCAGATTCCACACGTTTTATGACTAAATGGAGGAGGTGTGAGCCCAAAACTCTTGTATGGCCCCATGGGGTCACAGTACAGAAGAGATGGAGAATTACAACCCTAGAATACCTTTCATTATATTAAAATCTGTACAATGAAATATTAAATCTGTATTACACAGATTCATCACTTAACTGGGATAGCACCAATAAAGAAAACAATGTTCTGTCTACTTTGTGGAAGAATCTATATAAGATGCCAACTGAAAGAGGATATTCCTCCTTACTCAGTCCCATTATGGGCCCCTGAGGCCTCCTTCTCACTGTTGCCAAAGTAATTTAAGTTTCTACTTTCCCCAGTTACTGTGTGTCCCAAAATATGTACATTTTGTCCTCTTACAGAAGCGGTTGGCTAGAGATATTATTATACTTCTCTTATTCCAATCAGTGAAGGCCTGCTTCAGTAGAAGTTAGTGCACATCATTTAACCCTAATGACTAGATTCCTAGGCTGGGGACAAAACAACTACATAGATGAAATCCTGGTCCCATCAAAGCAAAGGTCAAAAATTTCTCTCTTTGATTTTTCCTAGTGCCCAGACACCAGACATGTCCCTGTCCTTGAGACTGCAGACACCTGGATAATTACAATTATTCCGACTCCATGTACTTTGGTTTCAGTCCCATTTGGCTTCTCTAGGCCCAGACAACATATGTGGAATCCTAATAATTAGTTACTTAGCATTTAATCTCAAAGCTCTGTCCCAGAATTAGAAAGGTTCAAAAGATCCTTGTGAAAGTTTAGAACTATTAGCTCCATTTCACAGGTAGACAAACTGAGGCACAGATAGCTACCAAGGAACACCATCTCAGCCAAGATTAGAACTCGGGAAATCATGGCTTTTAGCTCTAAGCCATTCACCTAGACCACGTTCTCTTTCTTGTTCGCTGAATATCTATGTCAACAATATTTGTCTCATGTTTAAATCCGTTCCTAAGGTCTCAGGAGTATTCATGCAGGTGCAGAAATATCCTCTTTTGCCAGCTGCAGTGTGATCTTAGCGCTCTGCCTGAAATCTACTGTTCTGCACTATATGTCAGAGAGAGGGCAGGCTGTGCACACCAACTATCTGCCTTTGCAAGAGAGCAAGGAAATGATGCAAGCCAGGTGGAAATCTTCAAGAGTGTCTCCACAGCCAGCATAAACATTGAAAGTTTCCCTTGCTCCCAGCTGCTGAACATTCTGATGTGCTACCACCCTGATTCCTCTGCTAGAAGGACTTAATTAGGGATGACTGGTTTGGGCAAAATAAAACCCAAACAGCTCCACCCAAAATGAACTCTCAGATTTTTAAAAAAAAGTTGAGCTAACTTAAGCTATTCAATTATTGGTCACTTGTATGGGTTTTGTTCTGTGCAGCGGAGCCAAAACACTGTGAGAAAGGCATCTCTTAAAAGATTTCCAGCCAAATTTTGTAAAAATTAAAAACTTTTAAAGCTCTCCATGAAAGTCTGAACACCTACACTTCAATTAAATGGCTCCTTGGCCTTAGTCAGCTGGCACGTGCCAGCTGTGAGTTTTTAATTGCAGTGTAGAGATGCCCTTTGTATTAAGAGTGCCTCCTTACATGAAGATCTGTTGCCTTCAATCTCTGCAGTACTGGGGATAAATTGATCTTTGAACCAAGAATATTGGCAGGACAAATGGAAAATTCCCACCTCACTCCTATCTTATTTGCGGCTGTAAATATGTTTTTTCTAATTCACTATCTCATTTGTCCTAGATCTGTCACTTTTTGTTTATTTTAATAAAGTAAAAGAGAAAATTGTTTTATTTTAAAAGAGAAAATAAAGTTATTAAGGGTCTGGATGTCTATGGGGTAACAGAATATTATCTCTGCTGCCAACTCAAATTATGCACAAGTCAACCGTCACAAAAAACATATCACTTGACTGGTGTTCTGTGACTTATGTGAAATGAATCTGATGGTATCAAATCTAGCTCCTATGGACAGTGTCTTGCACAGATACAAAAATCTGTATCCGCATCCACATCAGGGATGTTAAATTTAGATTAATTGGCTAATCAAGTAGTCAATGCAATCTGCATCGACTATTCGATAAGAGTGCCTCTGCCTTTGAAATGTAGTAACAGCCCCGGGGCTATTGCTACACTTCAAAGGTGAAAGCACTGTGGGGAGCAAGGGGCTAGCGGGGGACTCAAGCATCCCCCACTGGCCCCATGGCATTTCAAAGCAGCAGCGCCACATGGAGCCCATGGTCAGTGGGGGAGTCCCCAGCTGACCCCAGTCTCCACGCGGCGCTGCCACTTTGAAATGCCCCATGCAGCCTAGGGTCTGGCCCCGGGCTCCATTTGGTGCTGCCACTTTGAGGTCCCCCTCTTCGCTTCTCCCCCCTTGCTGCCTCTTTCTGATAGAGGCAGCAAGGGGGGAGGTAGTTGACTAGTGTGTCAACTATCCAATAAACATTTGCTTATCGGATAGTCGACTAGTCGTTCACATTCCTAATGCACATCTGTATCCACAAAAATGAGCCATAGATATCTGCACTGATATCTACAGATGTGAATACCCGTGGATATAAAGCAGATATCCACAAATTTGCAAGGCCCTACCTATGGCACATGTCTTTATCCTAAAGCTACTATTCACAATGGACAGTAAACCAGAATCTCGTCATTCTATGCAGAGAAGTAGGGATGTAAAATCCCATTTAATTGGTTAATCAGTTAATTGTAGTGTTTCACCAGGTAACCAATAAAAGGGGAGGTGCACAGGGCCGCTCCAGCTGGCTGGAGCAGTCCGGGGTGGGCCTCAGACTCATAGACTTTAAGGTCAGAAGGGACCATCATGATCATCTAGTCTGACCCCCTGCACAATGCAAGCCACAGATGCTCACCCACCCACTCCTGGAATAATCCTCTCCTATATCTCAGATATTGAAGCCTTCAAATAGTTTAAAGACCCCAAGATGCAGAGAATCCTCCAGCTGTGATCTTTGCCCCATGCTACAGAGGAAGGCGAAAAACCTCCAGGGCCTCTGCCAATCTACCCTGGAGGAAAATTCCTTCCCGACCCCAAATATGGTGATCAGCTGAACCCTGAGCATGTGGGCAAGACTCACCAGCCAGACACCCAGGAAAAGTTCTCTATAGTAACTCCTATCATCCCTCCATTGGCCTATTTACCACTGATAATGAAAGGTCAATTAGTTACCAAGATCATGTTATCTCATCAAACCATCTCCTTCAGAAACCCATCTAGCTTAATCTTGAAGCCAGATAGGTCTTTTGCCCCCACTACTTCCCTTGGAAGGCTGTTCCAGAACTTCACTCCTCTAATGGTTAGAAACCTTCGTCTAATTTCAAGTCTAAACTTCCTACTAGCCAGCTTATATCCATTTGTTCTTGTGTCCACATTGGTATTAAGCTTAAATAATTCCTCTCCCTCCTGGTATTTATCCCCTCTAATATATTTAAAGAGTGCAATCATGTCTCCCCTTAGCCTTCTTTTGGTTAAGGTAAACAAGCCAAGCTCCCCCGAGTCTCCTTTCATAAGACAGGTTTTCCATTCCTCGGATCATCCTAGTGGCCCTTCTTTGTACCTGTTCCAGTTTGAATTCATCCTTCTTAAACATGGAAGACCAGAACTGTACACAGTATTCCAAATGAGGTCTCACCAATGCCTTGTATAACGGCACTAACACCTCCTTATCCCTACTGGAAATACCTCGCCTAATGCATCCCAAGACCGTATTAGCCTTTTTCACAGCCATGTCACAATGGCGGCTTATAGTCATCCTATAATCAACCAGGAGTCCAAGGTCCTTCTCTTCTTCTGTTACTTCAAACTGATGTGTCCCCATCTTATAACTAAAATTCTTGTTATTAATCCCTAAATGCATAACCTTACACTTCTCACTATTAAGTTTCATCCTATTGCTATCACTCCGATTTACAAGGTCATCCAGATCTTCCTGTATGATATCCCGATCCTTTTCTGAACTGGCAATACCTCCCAACTTTGTGTCATCCGCAAATTTTATCAGGACACTCCCACTTTTGGTGTCAAGGTCAGTAATAAAAAGATTAAACAAAATTGGCCCCAAAACTGATCCCTGAGGAACTCTGCTAGTAACCTTCCTCCAACCTGACAGTTCACCTTTCAGTATGACCCGCTGTAGTCTCCCCTTTAACCAGTTGCTTATCTACCTCTCAATTTTCATATTGATCCCCATCTTTTCCAATTTAACCATAATTCCTCATGTGGTAATGTATCAAATGCCTTACTAAAATTGAGGTAGATTAGATCCACCGCATTTCCTTTATCTAAAAAAATCTGTTACTTTCTCAAAAAAGGAGATCAGGTTGGTTTGGCACGATCTACCTTTTGTAAAACCATGTTGTAATTTGTCCCAATTGCCATTAACTTCAATGTCCCTAACTACTTTCTCCTTAAATTTTTTTCCCAAGATCTTGCATACTACAGATGTCAAACTAACAGGCCTATAGTTACCCGGGTTGCTTTTTTTCCCTTTCTTAAAAATAGGAACTATATTAGCAATTCTCCAGTCAAATGGTACAAACCCGGAGTTTAGAGATTTATTAAAATGTTTTGCTAATGGACTTGCAATTTCATGTGCCAGTTCCTTTAATATTCTTGGATGAAGATTATCCGGGCCCCCCGATTTACTCCCATTAAGCTGTTCCGACGCTTTTACCTCGGATATGGTAATATCTACCTCCATATCCTTATTCCCATTTATGTTATGTTACCATTATCCCTAAGCTCTTCATTAGCCTCATTAAAGACTGAAGCAAAGTATTTGTTTAGCTATTGGGCCATGCCTAGATTATCCTTGACCTCTACTCCATCCTCAGTAATTAGCAGCCCTACTTCTTTTTTTTTGGTTTTTTTACTATTTATATGGCTATAAAACCTTTTACTATTGGGCCTGTCGCAGACAGGGGCTGTTCCAGCCAGCCAGAGCACCTCTGTCTACTGTGGCCCCATGGGGCTAGGACAGCCCCCTGCCCACAGCGGGTGGATAGCTGCTCCAGCCCCCACCGGTTAACCAGAACCAGTAAGCCTCACCTCACTAAGGGTGAGGCTTACTGGTTAACCATTCACAACCCTACAGAGAAACCATGAATTAAATGGGCATTAAGCCTGAACCATTCTCTAGATTAGGGGTACTCTGGCAATGCACTGTAAGGAAGCATGCAATGCTGCAATCCATACTGTATTTGATCTGTGGATAAGCAGAAGGCTTCAGACTCTATGGATGCGAGCCAGTCACGTTCACTGCATCCTAACTTACAGGTGAGCAAAAAAACCAAAAGGGTGAAAATAAAGAACAAATGAAAGGCACTTCAAAGATTTTTTTAGAGCTTCAAATAATGCTCCCAAGTCTCAGGTTAATTTAGCCAGAATAGTCACATAATTTGTCAGGAATGTGTATGGTAGTACCATGTTTCTTACAGCTACACTTCAAGTGTCACAATATGAGGCTTTTTCTAAAAGTCCCACCTTCTGGAACTATGTGACTATGTAAAAATATCAGCTTTGATTTACAAGTAAAAGTTCCTAAATGTGATAGCATCAAGAGAAAAAATATTAATCTGAAAGGTTCTGAAAACAAGGCGTAAATAGAAAGCATCCCAACTTATTATATATAAGCTCATGATTTTTAAGTCAATTTGGCAATTTTGGGGGGTTGCCTTATAATGGCTGAATAGGGTTGCCAGATAGTTTCAACAAAAATACCGGACACACTTGACATTACATCACTATCTACATTACATCTTATTTAGAAAATACCGGACATTTATATTTTCTCCTTGATATTTTCTCAATTTGTTTCCCGAACAGAAAGCTCAAATACTGGACTATCCGGTTCAAAACGGGACACCTGGCAACCCTATGGCTGAATGCTTGGGGGTGACAATCCCTAGGGAGTAAAGCCAGATTGTACCAGCTAGTATTTAATGGAATAGCCTCAAGTCCTGAGTTTTATCACCAGACTGGTAGGTATGGTAAAACCAAAACAAACAAACAAACCCTTCAACACCAGGAAAGAACAAAAGTAAGAGACAGTTAATTTTAGCAAACTCTTTATCTCAGGGCCAAATTATCTCCGTAGCTACTTGAGAAGACCACATGCAGTGTGAGAGTCAAAAAGGTCAGAAAGCACGTGTAACCAGTCCAACAGCTTTTCCACTTTTCAAATATCTTTCTGTAATTGTACAGATTACTGTGAAAAATTCACCCAATTTACTGCAGGCCTCATGATGCAAACACGTCTGTGTTTCTTGTATATTAGAGAGAAGGAAGGCTAAAATGTATTACACACACACAAAAATATTAATCTTATGTTTAGCTTTAGTTGCCAACCAGCATGGAGGTTTGCCAGTGAAATAAGATTTTGATTAGCAGTTAGAGCAGTTGGTAAGAAGAGCACCCTATTAGGCCAATATAGAACAGCTGATGGAGAAACAGCCTGCTCCCTTATAACCAGTGTGAAAAGAGCAACTAGCGATAGCAACCAACACCCTGTCTGCAGAAAACATGAGGCAGAGCTGGTTAGAAAAAACACTGACAGAACCATATTATACTGGAATACTTGGAAAACAAAATGCTTTGTAAAACCAAGTCAATTGCACTCTACTTTTATTTTGAAATAAATTGGAAAAAAAAATCTAAGAATGACAAAACATCTTATTCCAATTTTGCATTTTGAAATGACTTGATTTTATTTTGTATCATATTACATATTGAAATCCAATGCAATTTTTTCAGAAAGTGAAACAGAACATTTCAATTTTGTTAAAATGAAATGTTTTGAACCATGTGAAATGATTTCTTCACAGAATTTCCTTTTGTAAAAATTCTGAAATTTTGAGGGGAAATTAGGTCAAAGCTAGATACCATGAAATCCTTTGTGAAACAGAACATCAGTTGTCCAATGTACAATCTAAGGGTTAGGCAGCAAGCCAAATAGCATACACGGCAAAAATGGCCTATCCTGCATAGAATAGTGAAGACTGGCTTTCAGAGACACAAGGACAAATGACGAGCTTCAGGGTCACAGTATGGAGGTGCAAATGTTGGAGCGGTGGTGCAGATGTAGAAAGCAGACTGGACTGGTGAAGTGAATTGAAACTACACTGAACCCAGACTCCAACTAGGGATGCGAATGAGCCTGGGCTCATTGGTTAACATTTACGGTTACATTCAGACTCCTGGTACACATGGGAAGCCACCTGTCACCCCTCACAGCTGACTCTGATACAGACTGACTCCCCAGGTACAACCATGTAACCACAGAAAATTTTAGCTGTTACATGGTAACTTAATTACGTGCATTTTACATCCCTAACTCAGACACCTTTCAAGTCACTGATATACTTGAAAACTATGCCATGTACCAATGACATCTGCCCATCCTTTGTTCAGAAGTTGGAGTGTGTGGAGAGACCTCCTCCTGATGGGAGCCTATCGTGGCAGCCTGTGACTGGCCAGGAACATGCCTGATACCTTACTGCACCTCTGCTCTGGGATCCAAATCCTAAAGGATCCTGTCTCAGTCGTCCTCAGATGATGTGAGACAGAACATCGAAGCAAAATTGCTAAAAAGGTCTTTAACTTTGATTTTCATCTAAGTTAATTTACTAGTTCAAGGTGGTGGGGAATAAAATGTCAACTTTCCTGAAAAAGGGGAGGAGGAGCCAAAAATGTACAAAGACAATGGCAAGCGGATGGCTGTTTTTATTTTGCTGTTTGTGGGCATCACAGGTCTAACATTTCATGCCAGAAAGGAATCTCACTTCTAGAGATATTAGAAGAAAGCCTTCTGACAAGCCTGCTTTCATAATTGACTTTCTTCCAAACATGCCCTGTGTAGCTCACATGGCTGAGATGCAGTGACCCTGTGTACTCATGATGCAGAAAGCAACCCCTTTTTGGTTTAGTAAATTACAAAGGTGGGGGTTTGGCATGGTTGGACTCAGTGATTGTGCAGAATGAGGAAAATATACAGAAAGATTCCAAGATAGAAGAGGTGGCTTATCTGGAAATTGAATGTATTTCTGTTTGGATATAAGGAGGCAGACTGGGGTCATGTGGTTGGATGTGAGAGATGGGGTAGATTCACTGAAAAGCAAGCATATATGTAGCCCTGACAGTCTACTTCTGCATATCCTTAAGGTACTGGAATTTCAGCACCTGGACTTTCAAACTATTTCTGGGGATTAAAATGAAATAGCAACACCTTACAGACATTAAGCTGGTGCTATGTACAAAAGTGGGAGTGTCTATGTCTGTAGAAAGTGATGGCTACCAAGGACCTCTGGAGAGCCTTGTTTACTTCTGAGTCACAAAGATTTCATCAAAGACGACAGCTTCCTAATGTTTGTAATTAGATATGGCTACTCTTGCTCCTTTGGAGTTTGGAACTAAGCCTTATATAAGGAGGCCAATCAACCAAATAGACAAATGAGGGGTCTGTTACATTTATTTTGAGTATCAAGGTGTCCTCTCACCTTCTTGCAATATCAGGACTATAACAATCATTTAGATTCAGACTTCAAGCACCTCAAAGTCAGAGCCTGTGACATTATTGGATTATATGCCTTTACAAATCATTGTTGCAACCATTGTTATAGGTTTACACCAAATCTTGCAAATGTGAGGTGTCCATAGAAAGCTTATGATTTGATTTTTTTTGTACTATTTCTGTGCATGTATCAATTTTGTACTTGAAAATCTGAACATTAGCTGTGTGTATTTCAAATGTTAGCTCCTAGAGTAACATCCACAGAGTAGCTACTCAGCATGCCTGAGAAAGGCTATTCAAGTTGATTGGCCCATCAAGGAACATTCAATGAACAGTAAAGCATGGGAGGCACCCAACTAGACTGAATGGACTTTCCTGCAGACCTTTCATCTGGAATGTGGGTTATGTCATATGCCTAAAAGGACTGAGTCATGCATGGACAGATTGCTCTCTCATGTGACAAACTCCATCTTGGTACACAGGGAGAGCAATGGAGACCCTTCACATGGCCAAGGTTATAAAGAAAGCCCTGACGTGTCCTCCATTTGTTTTCTATCTGGCTCATCACCTCTCAAGGATCTCAACTTTGAACTGAGGCTTGAAAGGAGCAATGACATTCCTAACACAGGATGTACTCCAGGGACTTGTTCTATGACAGCAGATTTTTCCACCTTTGCTACAAGCCTGCACCAAGACCTCTGCAACTGGTGTATGCATTTGAGTCATTGAACAATTTTAACTCTCACCCTTTCTTTTTATGAAAACCTTTTAATTAGGGATTGGCTAAACAAACAAAAGGAACAAAAGAGAACACTATGCAGCACTTTAAAGACTAACAAGATGGTTTATTAGGTGATGAGCTTTCGTGGGCCAGACCCAGGTCGCCCACGAAAGCTTATCACCTAATAAACCATCTCGTTAGTCTTTAAAGTGCTGCATAGTCCTCTCTTTTGTTTCAGCAAGATCAGACTAACACGGCTACATCTCTATTACTAAACAAAAGGAAGTTTTTCTTCACTCAGTGCACAGTCAACCTCTGGAACGCCTTGCCAGAGGATGTGGTGAAGGCTAGGACTTTAACAGGGTTCAAAAAAGAGCTACATATATTCGTGGAGGTTAGGTCCATCAATGGCTATTAGCCAGGATGGGTAGGAATAGTGTCCCTAGCCTCTGTTTGTCTGGAAATGGATGACAGGAGAGGGATCACGTGATGATTACCTGTTGTGTTCCCTCCCTCTGGGCATCTGGTATTGGCCTCTGTCAGCAGACAGGATAGTGGGCTAGATGGACCTTTGATCTAACCCAGTATGGCTGTTCTTGTGTGTGCACTCCTTATCTTTATTAATAAATGTAGGCAAATTCAGAGTAGAGTACAAACCTTTAATATTAATGGAGGAGGATAAAAAATATCCTGCATGTGATTTAATTAGATTTGAAACGAGTAGCAAATAATAACCCAGCAATTGTATCATCAGAGAGAAACTTTAAAAAGTTGTAAAATAACTAGCCAACTTTCCAGGCTGTGCGCCAAAGTACAGGCAATTCCCGTTTTAAAGCAGATGAACTCAAAGATAAAGTCAGAAATGACTGGACCATTTTACTTTAACTTTCCAAAGAAATTCTCCTATGGCCTGAAAGGAGTTATTCTGCGCAAGGAAAAATAGCATATACAATGGAACCCTGGCTGCAACTCTATCTATGGGACCAGGATTATAACTCTGAATGATAGCCAGGGGAGGATGGGTGAAGAAGGCTAGGACAGGGAATCTTATTTATTTCCAGATCATTTCTACCCTTTTATTGAATTATTAAAAGAAAACCAAAGAATTAACTCAGATCTTACTCCATTCTTGCCAGCTTTTGATTCTACTAGCATCACTCTTATTCTGTGAACTTTTTCACCCCCTTCCAGTTCTCTCTCAGATTGAAAGTGTGTTTCCGAGAAATCTCTAGAGACTTGTGCTGAACTGACCGTGCTGTACTGCTGGAGCAAAGCAATTTAATAAACCTCAGAGGCCCCAGTCTACGGTACTAGCAACTCAGTTGTCAGCAACTGAAGAGCCACTTTGTCATTGGACGGAGTTGCAGAGAGCTACAAAAAAGACCGAACGTATTTAAAATACAAATCCTTATTTCACAAGATATAAGGACCTGACATTGCAAGGTGATTAGTGACACACAGGATGGAGCTTTAGTTAAGAAGTCATGGTTAGCACATTCCTCAAAGCAACTAAGTAAATCACACTGTGAGCCAAATGTTTTCATCTTCTCACTTGGCTACCAGTGAAAATATGAATTTACTCCACCAGTCTAAGGGCCAGAGGAAGGAAGACTCCGACAGAGATTTTGTCTAAGCAGAAGAACCCCATTGTGGTCATGCAGAACCTTGGAAAAACCAGAGAACAACAACACAGAACTATGGAAAATCATGGAATGACTATCATTGGCTTACATAATGCTGTAGAATGGGGGTGGGAGGAAAAAGGCTTTTAAATTATGGTACATGTTCTCTCTCTCTCTTGGCCCACTGATGGGGTGAGGAGGGGGAAAAAAGAGTGCCTGTCTTGGTGCCCTGTGAATCAAAAGGGTCTGGGTCTCTCTCTCTGGCAGCTAGAGCCCCGGACCCTTGTAATCACTGCTGGAGCCCTGGTCAGCACTAAGGGCTGGCGGTGGGGGAGGGGAGACAATCATCTAGGCAGTGCTGAAGGCTTGCTGCCCCACCCCTGCCCCTTCCACTCAAGCCCTGCCCCTTCTGGGAACCCAGAGCCACCCCCCATCCTGCCCAGGGGCCTGGCAAGTTTGTCAGCCCCTCTGGCACTACAACTGTCTCTCAAAGTAGGCTGCAGGATGGCCCGGGCTGTTGCTTCCCACAGCTCCCCTTGGCTGGGGATGGCGAACTGGAGCCAATGGGATTCTCAAGGCTCCATAGCTATGAATCTGTTAGATAAACGAAGCGGTGCGGGTCCACGGCCCACTTAGAGAAACACTGCTCTATGACTACATCTGCGGCCTATGTGAGTACAGTTACAACCAGCAAGCAATCTTAAAAAAAAAAAAAAAAAAAAATTCCTCAAATATCAACACACAAAAATCCAGTCACACTGTGTCTGTCTTGCAAAATGTTCGGAAATACAAGAAAATCTTGCCTGTAATTGGCATGGTTGGTTCTGACAAACTTTGGTTTAGATATGAAAGAGAGTTAAGTCTAGACCTCAAAACATCATGCAGGATAGCCTGAGTCTGAGAAGCCCAAGGGGGAAAAAAAAAATAGTTTGCACCTCTCAGCCACCTCAATATAAGAGCTGATTAGGTATAAAAGTTAAATAACAATATGATGAAAAAAAAGAAGCCCTGCCCCTGGCATATGGTATTATAAACACAGCTATGTGCCAGTATAAACCTTTATTCAAGAGACTGGGTTCTTTGTCAAGCCGTGCCTTTCTTCCAAAACATCCTTACTGCCATATGTCTACATCTAGCCAGCTGCAGATCTAATAAGAAAGTTCTTATTCATGCTGTATAATATGTTGCAGGTTTGCCACGGGGGTCACTTGCTATGAGTCATTTACGTCACAACTTGAACAGACTAACAGCTGAATGGAGCCAAGAAATGTAGGTTGGTAGAAGGGGGACGTGTGGAGAGAGGGAAAAGAGAAAAGGAAACAGTGCATCAGACTCAAAGCTTTGCTTTTTCCTTGCCCTCCCCATTAACCCTAAAAGCTAGGCGTGTGTGCGCACATTACAGATGGGAGACGAGAAGAAAAAAATATAGCTATTGACATGAAAAAAAAAACCCCTCTGTTGAAAGTGTTCTTTTAAGAATATTGTTCTCAGTTTCATAATTCAGAATAAATCCATGAAACTACCTGGTCAGCTCCAAGTTTTTGCAGGATAACTGTTTTGTTATTACCAGGCACTGTTTATAAAAATGCAAATAATATGCACACTGAGCATATTAAATAGAATGTACAAGCTCCTAAGTTTCTAAAAAGACACACATGGTCCAGTAAAAATAGATTTGCTAAAAGCAGCACAATGGTCCAACTTCGTAGATTACAGACTCTTCATACATTGGCTTATCTTGTTTAGTTTTTTGATCAATATGAGCAGATTGGTGGCAAAAATGGCCTCCAGAATATATATATTTTTTTTGCTACAGGGGGGCTGGGCGGGAGGAAGCTGCCAAGACAGAGAAGTCGTTTAGAGGTATAAAAGCACATTAGGAGCTGTAGCTAGACCTGCATGTCCCCTCCATGTGGCAATATGTTCAGGGATTTCTTTTTTCAGATATAGATGGACTGAGGTGAGAGGAAGGAAGAGGGTAAGGCAGAAGACTGTTCATACTGCTACAGAACAGTCTTTTGACTTAACTGCAATCACTGCATTAAGGGATCTTTGAATTTATAGCCTCTGTAACGAATACATCCTATACAGACAGAAAATAACTACTATGTACATTCCTAATCAGTGATGAAGGGTTATGATGTTAATGGTGGGCAACTAGCAGGATTCCTTAACCATTCATTTTCAAACTTGTAAATGTTTGGGGGGGGGGGGGGGGAAGAGTTTCCCTTAGAAGTGTAGAATTTCTGTATTTCTGTAGCGGAAATGCAGTTTGGGATGGTATTAATCAGATTCCACTGAAAACACTTTCAACCCCCAGTTCTTTTAAACCACATTGGGCTCTTTTGTCTGTCTGGGGGAAGTGTGTTGGGATAAATGGTGGGGCTTCCCTTTTTTAAATAAGTGCCAAAAATTTAAATCATGCGGGTGCACAGGCTCAAATGTCCAACAAACTGCATTAGACTTCATGCTATATCGACACGGCTAATTAATGTAGAACAACTCATGTGACCCATGAGTGTGAGAAAAAATTACCCCTCGCATGACATAAGTTATATTGCCAGAAGCGCCAGTGTACACAATATGTCATGTCAGCAGGAAAGTTTCTCCTACCAACACAGTGAACACAGCTTGTTGAGGTGGTTAAGACTACGGGGTTTTATCGGAAAAAGATACCGCAATTTGCGTACCTTTTTCCAATAGTTTTGTCAGAAAAGGCTTTTCCGAAATTTGGCCCGTCTACACTGAGCCAAATTTTGGAAAAGCCTCCTCTTTTGGAAGAGCCTTTCTTCCTCGTGGGAGGAGGAAGACAGGGCTTCCAAAAGAGCGCGTCTGCTCTTCCACAAAAAAAAAAAGGTGGAAGAGCAGACATGTTCCCTGGATGCGGCAGAGTCCCCCACAGTCTAGACATAGCCCTAATTACATCAAAGGGCAAGCTCTCTCCTGTTGGCATAGAGCAGCTACACAAGAAATCTTACAGAGGTGTGGCTGCAACAGTATAGCTGTACGTTTGCTAGTACAGACACAGCCTTAGAAAGAGTTTGTAAATTTTACCTGGTGGGCATAGTATCAGCATAATAGAAAAAGCAGGAAAGAAAAGGGAAGCAAGTAGTCACAATGAAAACTTTTAAGCACTTAGGCATTTGGCTCATGAAATTTTGAGCACCTGAAGTTTTTAGAAGTAAGTTTTAAACCAATCTCACTGTTTTTCAGAATTCATGAGAGAGGTTCTGAACACAGGGTGTTGGTACTACTGCATTCCTCTATGCTCATCTGGTCTCCTATACCCCACCCCAGCACTCTGCCTGGTCCTCTGAACACTTCTTATCCTCCATCCTTCCTTCCTGTCCCTCTGAGGCTCTTTCCCAGACTTAGGCCAATGAACACAGCAGCATGCTGCCTCTCTGTCCCTTAACGCTGTCTGCGCCCTCCATGTCTCCAAAAGAAAAATTAGATAGCTCTGAGGCGGGGTTGTTAAAGGCCAGTTATTGGTCATGGAAGAAGCAAAGCTGTCAGAGCTATAAAATATGCTTATGAATTCATTAAATCCCTCACTGGTGAAACGCAGACCTGAACCCTCTTTCAGATCAGTCATCCCAAAGGAAGACTGCAAATACTATGTTAGAATCAGAATAGATTACAATAGCAGTGTAAGACTGTTATTGTGAATAATGTGACAACAGTAGCTCCGTCTTGAAGCCTGGTTAATGAATGTACAAGGAAATGTATTACATGCATTAAAGTGAGCGTGGTGGTGCATGTACACAGCGTCAACCAACTCAAACATTATGTGCACTAAATCCCAAGTCACAAGTGCCAGACTATTTTTTTGACATTGTTCCCATAAGAGAAACTAAAAATAGACCCCTGGGAACTGTATAACAGAGTTTACTCAAAGTTTTTAACCCTTTCCATTAAAAGGTTAAATAAGTAACTTGAAGAACCAATTCAGACACTCACCGCCAGAAACATTCTATGCGCGCACACAGACACTACATACATGGAGAAATTGTGGAGCTATGCAAGTAGATTCATTCACATACACACACAAAGTTTTAAATATATATTAACACATAGCAAGACACAATGAACGTCATTTCTGCTGTGCAATGCATAATCATAAAATTACCAAAATCAAATAAAATTGTGTATATGCCACTAATGGTGCTACTGAGTCCCCACGTCCTCCTGTGCCATCTTCCCATCCTTGCCAGTATTCCAATGTAAAAGGCACAGCTTTTAAATGAACCCTTTAAAAATGTAGTAATTGCAGCTTCAGCCACAAAAAGTCTTTTTTCCCCCACAATAACCACAGCAAATAAATTACATGAAAATTACCCTCAAATACTGTAGGTAGCATCCCCAAAAGTAGTATGGTTCAACGTGCAATACTCCCATGGGAGATTCTCCAAAACAAACACTATCTTGCTTTTATGACTCAGAAGTTTTTTACTTTGCTACATGTCACTCAGTGGAAAGAGTATTTACTGTTTGGGGCTGTAACAAACTGAAAGGAACACAAACAGCAGTACATACAGGTTTTGAGCAGTTTAGAAAGTGCAGCTCTGAATTTTACTACACAGAACACAAACATTGGGAATATCATCAAACAAGGGTTGGACTAAATACGACAATAAGCTGGCCGAAATGTGGGATTTCTGGTTTTGTGGGAAATTTTGCTATTTTGAAGTTTGGTTTCATTATGAACTTCACCAAAAACATTTTTTTTCAAAATTTCCTGGACGCTCAAAACAAATTTATTTTGGAAATGCCAACACAAGGGCTGTGTCTACATTGGCACCCTTTTTCGGAAAAGGGATGCTAATGAGACCAGTCGCAATTGCAAATCTGATTTAAATATCCCCGCGTATTTGCATTTACATAACTGCGCTTTTTTCCGGCTCGGGGCTTTGCGGCAAAAGCGCCAGTCTAAACGGGGATCTTGCGGAAAATAAACCCTTTCCGCAAGATCTCTTATGCTCTTATACTCTTTCAAGTAGGCATAAGAGATCTTGCGGAAAAGGGTTTATTTTCCGCAAGATCCTCGTTTAGACTGGCGCTTTTGCCGCAAAGCCCCGAGCCGGAAAAAAGCGGCAGTTATGTAATGTAGAAATACCGCTGGGGATATTTAAATCCCCGCTGATTTGTATCATGACTGGTCTCATTAGCATCCCTTTTCCGAAAAAGGGTGCCAATGTAGACACAGCCAAGGTGTTTCTTAAACTAAATACAATCCCTATGATTCTGACTCCTGTTAGCAGTGATTAAACAAATAAGAATGTCAGTTTCACACCAATGCCAGGTTCCCAGGGTCTGTCATTTCCCCCGCTGTGTGTGCTACCTTGGAGTGGGGACTCCATGATTTCCATACTTTTGGGCCAGTCCTGGCTAGGATTTTTCTTTCCCTTACAGGCTATCACTTTCTCACTTTTCATCCAGGACCACCCTGGCTGGCCATGGGGCCTGACCCCGGCTGTGCCCAGCACTCTGCCTGGTGCTCTGGCCAGGGAGCCAGGGCTGACCTTGCTCCACCAGCACTCTGGTCAGGGAGCCTGGGCTGGGGCTGACCCCACTCTGCAGGCACTGCAGCAGTCTGCCCAGGGAGCTTGGGTGGGAGGGAGCTGAGCCTGCTCCACCTGGCGCTCTGGCCGGGGAGTGGTACTAGGGTGCAGGGGCTAACCCTGCTTCACCAGCGCTCAGGCTGGGAGCAGGGTTGGGCACCAGAACCTTATCACACTACCGTTGCCAACTCACCCAAAGTCGGGTGGGCCCTTCTGGCTATGCCACTCCATACATCTGAAAATAGGTTTCGTAGATAAATACCTTACCCTCATTTTACAATGGGGGAAACTGAGGCAAAGAGGTAAAATTACTAGTCCAATATCAAAATGAATCAGTTGCACATCCAGTAAAATTAAGCCTGATGCTCTAATGCCAGATTTCATGCTATATCCTTTGCACAGTCTTTTTATTGTATGTTTCTATAAGATCTAGCATCATTCTTTCTCTGCCGTGAGCAAATATCTGTGAAACCCACTGACAAAGGGGAGCTTTCATCCTGTGTACCACTGGTCCACACAGAGGATGACAACCTACTTCTGCTGTTAGTTATGCCATTAGTTCAAATGCCAGAGATCACTGTGGTAGACCTGAAGATCCAGACTTGCTGATAACCCACCATGTGAATGTCCACATCATTCAATTCCTATTTTTCCAGTTTGCTCATTTTACAATGTTGGAAATTACTCACACAACAGCTGTGTTAAAAACCCAACATTTCCCTGTGGAAGAAACAGTTTGTGACCGTATAATTCAAGACTCTCGTAACACATTTAAACAAAGGGACCTAATTAAGACTGCACAGGCAATCTGAATTCTGGAATGTCCTAACTTCACAGTGCTGGAGTCTAACCCTAATTATGTTCTTTTAATGGAGGTTTTTGTGTATAATTTATTTATGTCTATTATATGGCTTCAGAGACTTAAAACCCTACTTTGACTTTCACTTCCATAAATATTTAAAAAGAGGTCTCAGCTGGACACCAGCATTATTTAGCCACAAGAGTTACGCAGAGAGATCTGAGGCCAGAATACATGTCTACTCAAGTTATACCAAAATATTTTTTGCCAACAATTATTTTTTGCTTACAAATACTGCTGCTACTTATTTGATTCAATTGAATTATAGGAATTTGACTAAGGGCAGAAATGAGCCCTTATTCATTAGTTCACAAACTGGCTTAAAATTTTTTAAAACTATTTCACTTCTAAATGTATTTCTTAGCTTAACAGCAATATTTTGTTATTGCCAACAACCTATTCTGCAGATCTTCCCAAAGGCTTTATCGTTTGTAAACTTCAGCTTTCAGGAATTTTCTCCTAGGAAGTTTTAATGACGTGCACTGTGATTCTGGTTATTAGTCCTATGTAATTTGTTTTTCAATCTTGGAAAATTAAAAATGCTACTTTATGATGGAGATAGTGTTCTGGTTGAGCAGGCACTTTCATTTTAGACACCGCTGTCTTTTCCTCCCCTGACATTTATGGCTAAGATAGCCTCTGGGTTGAAATTTACTAATAATTGTTTTTAGGCCAGGAGAGAGAAAGCATGAATATGTGTGTGTACACGTGCACACACATTAAGTATGATAATATTTAGCTGGGCTTTTTATAAGTGTAAGTGCATGGAAAAGAGTCTCTTTCAAAATTACTGGGATGTTTTTCCTTTTAAATCCTTGAAGAAGTGGCCTAGTTTCTTTGACTTCACTTTCCCCATGTATGAAGTGCAGTTAATTACACTTCTCTACATCAAAATGGGCTATAAGGCTGAATTCACTGTTTAAAAGATTTGAGATCCTAAGCTGAAATGCACTGTAAAGTGCAAAATATTAAATTATCAATCATAAGAACAGCTTTCTTTTCTTACTTCAAATTTCCTCACAACACACTTAATGCTTATTGTGGCCAAATGCCTTTGATAAACATGAAGAATTCCAGTTTAAAGAGAATAAACTTCTTAGTATTTAAAGCACATCCAGTATGTGACTTTCCATTCATTTCAACAACATAAGGTATTAAGGTGTGTAGTTCAAGCTGTCTTGTACTCTGCACGTTGTTTCAAAGGCTGATTACAGATATATGTGAAAATACATTTAATTTGCACCATATGCTGGAATAAATACATGTTTCCAGAATAAGTTCCTTTCAATAAAATACAGTTACGGAGTTTGGGATATGCAAACTACGGTTCATGCAAATACCTGTGATCAGATGATTCATTCTCATGTTGCAATTAAAGTCTTGGGCCATTTTAAAAAAATTAAAGGCAATAAGAAAATGAAATAGTTTAAATTAAATAATACATTTTTAATAGTATGGTCAACATTTTACATACTGGAATGCCAAAGTTATGGACTAAACACAACCTCTTCCATGGAAAACACAGAGAGGGAGAAATGTTAGGTTAAAAAAATAAGCCAAGTTGACAGTAAGGAAATTCAGGAAGGGAGCGAAAGCTACCATGAGTAAAGAGTAGCTACTTCTTGGAATGAAAGGAAATTATTATAGTATTATTGGTCCTGTAATAACCACAACTTGTGGTGTCCAACCAATAGCCACTATAGTGGCTACTGCTATAGTGAACTAGCCACACTCAACTGGCCAAACAGCCACGTGTGGCTAGTGGTTAATGTGTAGGACATCACGGAGACTATAGTTTCTTTGGAGGCAGGGATTGCATTACTATTCAAAAGTCAAGAAAGCATATAGTTTATTATTGGTCTCTACTATATTTTTAAAGTATTAGATCAAAACCCAATTTAGCACATGCCAAGTTTTTAAATAATAAACAATATTTAAATACAAATTTGCAAGAAAACTAAATTATGTTTTACATATGCCTTGATTTTTGTCTGTTTAAATATATCTCAAGACGAATGTTGCATTCACAGGTTTATATATATATATATATATATATAAATATAAAATATTGTCTTGTTCCCTCAACATTAGTGCCGGTGAAAAGACTGGTCCAAGATGAAAGGCAGGTCCAGGTTTGTCTGCCCCCTGCATATCCCAGCTTTACATTATGTTAAGAGGAAGCTGTATACTGAATTTGGTGGTTCTAGCTCTTACCCTTTAGGAAGAGCTCTTGAACAAACACACACACACACACACACACAAACTCAAATATCTAGTAGATTCAGATGTGTTCTTATTTATGCAAACACTTCATATGAAGTGCATCTCATCAAACCAGGGGTACTGCATGACACTCCCTTTCAGTTTGGAGATCTGCCCAGAATGCTTATGTGAACACTCCTCTTCAATTTCTGACATAAAAAATTAGAAACAAATTCCAATGAAGAGAAATTAAAGCATAAAAAGACCCAGAGGTCACTCTGAAAAAAGTATAGTTCAGATAGACGAAAACTAGTCACATAGATAGGGATG
This sequence comes from Rafetus swinhoei, assembly GCA_019425775.1. Lineage (NCBI taxonomy): Eukaryota > Metazoa > Chordata > Testudines > Trionychidae > Rafetus > Rafetus swinhoei. The sequence continues at coordinate 233,764,816 of CM033437.1, forward strand.
TTAAAATGTAGTAAATTGACAAGTTGAGTAGTGATAGGCACTTCCGCATTCCTCCTTTGAATGCCCAAAGGGCTCTTGTACATTTCAAAGGAGGAATGCGGAACTCCGTGTACAGCCCGGGGCCAGCGGGAAGTCCCACTGACTCCGGGCTGCACGCAAGTGCCTGCTTTGAAATGTACAAGAGTGCCCAGTGGGGGCTCTTATGCATTTCAAAGCCATGGAGCCTGGGGTCAGCAGGGGACTCCCCAGCTGACCCCGGTTCCGTGCAGCATTTCCCCGGAAGCTGGGATCAGCTGGGGAGTCCCCAGATGACCCCAGATTCCACGGAAGCAGTGTTTTAAAGGTGCAGTGCCTTGGGGTTTCAAAGCAGCAGCATCGCACAGCTGATCCCCGGCTCAGCTGTGCAGCGTTGCCACTTTGTAGTACCTCTCCCCACCTTTGCTGCCTCTCTGAGAGGAAACGGGAGGAGGGGAATTGACCAGTCGACTAGTCGAGAGATTATCCGATAAGCAAATGCTTGTCAACTAGTACTTAACAGCCTTAATAGATACCTCTAAGGAGATAACTATGAAATAGCTTATTTATAATTAATAGATTTTCATTTGACAAATTCTTACAAATGCGGTGTAAGAACAGATAAAAGAAAATATTTGGATTTTTTTGAAATGTTAAATTAAGGCCAGAAAGAAACCCTCTTGCCACGGATTATATAAACAAATACATTTAATGTAACAGAAAATTCTAAAATACAGCATTGCTAAGACAGTTTAAATATAAGTATTCATTTCAATTTTAAAATAGGGTACCAGCATTAAAAATAGAACTTTAAAGCCTTCGTTAATAATACAATGAACACCTAATTTTATATACAATTTCCCCAAAGCAGTTCTTTGGGAAAAATTGTACTTTTTCTCTTATCCAAAAAAATTATTTGTTAGAGCCCATTAAAAATGGGAACATTATAATGATTCACATCCCTAAAACCAGTCATTCAGGATAAATTCTCACTATCAAATTATAGCCAAGTTACCATGTGCTAAGTTACCTCAAACTCACGTGTATGGACGTTTCAATATACAGTCAGGCTGTAGCACAGATTTGCTGAGTCAATACAATGCTTAAACCTGAATGTTTTTATCACCTCATTTATTTTTGCTACATATTCTCTGTGCCATTCTATTCTGAACAATGGATGAACAACAAATGCCATTTTTGGTCTCGTGTAAATGGCTTAATTGTGACTCCAAAGGCATTTGCCTACCGGATATGAAATTTTGGACCAGAAAACACATATAAAACCATCTAAACTCATTTCCTTATTTACACCTGCTCTCAGGCCTAGCCAATAGCTCTACCTAGTAATACCTTCTCTAAAATGTCTATCACTTTTTAGTATACTGTCATTTTCTTACAACTTTCAGTATTGCCCTTACTGCAGCTGAAGAATACTTCAAGGACCCCTTAGTTTAAATTGTGTCCTCCTATTTCCTGCTTCTTTTCCTTTCCCATTAAGAACCAACAGAGTATCTTCTTCGAGAGCAGAAGGAGGAAAAAATATAGCTTCTTAACATAATTTGATACCAATTCTGTATAGCTAAACAGAGGTACAGTGTTCCTCCAACAACACTGTTAGACAGATACTAGATTCATATCATATTGTCTCCATGGAGATAACTATTTGATCACTGGTGCTTGCAGGATCAAGCATATTTATTGCAATACAAGGGAAATATAGTAGCATTAGCCAGGAGTCAGCAGACCTAATCTGCAAAAGTGTTGCTTTTGTGAGGCTGGACATTCAGAATTCAAGGAAAAGGTGGCATTTCTGCATAGGCAAAGAGTCTGAAAGGAGTAGTTGACTAAGTTCATTTTTGTCAGATGTCACTATGTGACCACAGACTGGTTGTTGCACTGGCCTAAGATGTGGTTTTGAAAGAGCATGGGAAAGGCGAAGGAGGAGACTCAAACATTAAGTGAATAGAAAGGTTGCCTATGCTTGCTTGCAAGGGAATCAACCCCTGAGCCAAGAAGAAGTTCAGGTGGTGACTAGTCCCAAGAAACTGGCATCCATACTAACAGGACCTGGAGAATAGTACAGAAAGCACCATACAGAGAGCATACAAAATGAAAGTTAACAATTGTAGGGGCTGACAGGCATCACTTGCACCTGGGCCATGAATTGGTTCAAAAAATGAGGAATGACTGCAGTGAAGAAAGGAGCCTATACCTGAGGACAGAGAGTCAGTCCAAAGAGATAGATAGCAACTAGATGAAGGTCAGAAGGCTGATGACCAGGATCAATTCCTACTTTTTTTGAAAGGCTTGAGAATCATCTGACTAAGCCAGGAAAGGCCACACAAGTATTTATTTAATGAGCGGGGGCAATAAGAAAAAACCTGTTTACAAGGCAAATGAGGATCTACCTGCCTACAGCTAATAATTCTTTGAGAGAAACATTAAAAAAAACCTAAAGGGGAGATGATTTGCTACAGTTTTCTATTAAGGTTTTTACAAAATATCTCCAGTGAAAAACAGAGGGTTGGTTTTTCTATGTCAAACAAGCAGTTAACAGTAGAGAGGGTGCTGTAGACACTTGCAATGCAGGATTGCTGGAGCGATGATTAAAAACACTGCTACCTTCCCCAATAAACTGCCTGTGCTATTGTTAAAAAAAAAAAAAAAAAAAAGTCAAGAACTCACAGGAATTCTCTCTGTAGGGCTAGGATTAGGAAGTGCCACAACTTGGGAAAGATTTTGAAGTATTTCAGCAGTTTATACTTTCCAAAGTCAACATGCCCATCCTCCTTAATGCAGAGGAAGGAGAAGGAGGAGAATTTGTTAAGCACATCTAATAAATTGGGTACAGTTAAACATTTTGGCTTTCATCTCCGCAGTGGTGAATATGGGCTATAAACACCACTTACGGTCCTTTGTCCAGGACTGGAGTTGATCGGGAGTGAGGTTTGAAGAACACCACTTCCGCATATTTTCATTACATCGCTGGATATGATTCCACAGGCAAAGGGTGTAATGCAAGCTAAACCTCTCTGAAGGGGGACGCTGTTTCTTTTGGACTTTCCTAAGGGCTTTTAGAGCCAATAGGTTCCAGCAATACAGGAGAAATTCAAGTGTTTCATGGTTTAAAAACATCATCTCTCACTCAAACACTGTACCCAGCACCCATCCCTTACAGGAAAAATATAGTCTTTTTCTCCCAAGGGGTAAATATTTTTTTAAAAGGCAAGGATGAGAAATCATCAGAGAGTGAAAGCGAGCATGTAGAGGGGAGGGATGTGATAAAGTTTAGCAGTTCATTCTAAACATGTGGGCAGAATGTTAACTTCTCCAGCTTTTCAGCTGGCTCATTTCCATAATGAGCTCAGTATGCAAAAAACCATTCCTGTGTATTCACATGCGCTAGACTGCTCTGCTTCAGCAGACTCCATAGGTGAAAATGATTAATCAAGACAGAAAAATATCCCCATTTTTCCATTCACCTACCTGATCTTCCTCTGGGGGGAGGCTAACCTCAGAGTTTGAAAAATACAGAGCCAATTCATGCTAACAAACTCAAAGGCAGAGGAAAGCATAGCATTAGGAATCTGGCAAAATCCTTCCACTTGTGCAAAGAGGAGTCTCAAACCCACTAAAGGCTAATTCCCTTCCTTGGACACAAATAAAAGTCTCTGTTTAACATATTTCACTAGCTCATAAAGTGCTTTCAAAGCCCTGAGACACATCACTGATCGTGAAACATTATAAAATATGCAATATTTTCCTATCCATGCACTCTATATTAGATTTCTATGGGCTACTTTGTCCGTTCCCGTGGAAAACTTAGGCTGTGGCCTGAGGGGCTGAGGAACAACACGAGATGAGAGGCTTGGAGGACTTGTGGTGGGCGGAGAGGGACAGTGAGTGCAGCCTCCAGACCTCTGAGCTCTTGTAAACTTATTAATTAAAACGGTGATGGCAGAGAGTCTTCAGGGAGAAAGGGCCATGCTGCTGCTACACAGCCCTTTCTTCACTTCAACAGGGAACTGAAAAGAGCGATGCTTAGAGCAATGAAGTGCAGTCAGTGGGCGGGGTGGGAGGGTAGAGGAAGAAGGAGAAGAGCAGTAGCAACCAATCAGGGAACCTAGTAACAGTTAATGCCATTTTAAGCAGCATTAGCTCCCAACCAAATCATCAACACTGTTTTGCTGATCACACTAGGTCACTATTTAATGAGAAAAACAAACAAACAGCAGCAAGGATGTAATGATGTCAGTATTCTTAGTTCAGTTTCACACTGAATAAAAATAAATATTGCTTAAGAGATCAGGCAGCCTTGACAGATGATGGTAGCCCTTGAAAGTTGTCCTTTCTGTTGACAATTAACAAGAGCTTATTTTCAGTGCAAAGCCAAACAAAAACCAGAACAAAACCCCCGGCAGCTAATTATCCACCAAGACACCTGGGCCATGTATGGCCTCTGCAAACAGCACTTCAGAGCCTCCAACTCTGCACTTGATCACACTTCTGGATTCATCAGCACATGAATCAGCATGAAGCACTTTCATTTGAAAGGCAGATTCAATTATAGTTGAGAAACAAGCCAAGTGTCCAATCTGCCAGCATCATAACCACATCAGCCTGCCTCTGTTCCGTAACCTCCTCAGTTTGCATAATAAGCTAGAAGGTATTTGTATCCACAGCTGTTCCTTTTTTAGAATGGCGCCAGAGTGCTTTGAACAGCCTCCTGTGTAAAAGCAATGAAGACAGTGTCCCACTGGGTAGAGTGTCTCAGGCTACAACATCCCCACAAGAATCATTCTTTAGTGCAAGGTGCAGTATACCGCTCTATAAGTTCCCAGAGTGCCTCTTGCCTGCATTACAAGAAGCTTTTGAGAGATTCTGGTGGGAACCTTTAACTCAAGTACACATGCCCTTGGAAAATATTGAGAAATCAGTGATAGCTTGGAGGAGGAAAGACACACCCATCAATAAATATAATCTTGTCCTGACAGAGGAAAAAAAAGCAATACCACTGAGCAAATTAAGCACAGTTACAAGTGAAGTAGTTCCTCTTCCCCATTCCTTATCATATGTTATTACCAAGAGACTTGCATGATGAAAGCTGTCTACAGTATAGTTTCTCTAACAATACTATACTTGAGGCTGTTGTCAGTTTTTGCTTGTGCTTTCAAGTGATTCTCAGTATTTTCTACAGAAAGAGACCACTCGAGAGATCCATGTCATCTAGTGTTATATCTGCCCCACTGTATAATACCTTTGTGACCTTTTGAGCTTATTTGGCAATGTATGCTTACAGAGCCCAAATGGCCTAGCATAGGGCTCTCAAAAGAGAACACAGCCTGCCTGAATCTTTCATCTGAAAAATCTCACAAAACTCAACAGCCTTCCTAACAGATTACTTTCTGGGCCTTATGGAGGTAAAGCTACTTCCCAATTAACATCTAACAAGGCCATTAACAAAACAACAGGTACAAGACTAGACTTAGACCGCTACTATTATCATCAGACAAAGATTTTACTCAGCCAATCGCAAACGTTACATTTCCCTCTGGGTTCCGTGTTTTCATAAAACCAGATAAAGCAGTAACAAAATAGGGCTGAAATTTATAACTAAAAAGAAAATAAAAAATAAAGAGAGAACCACTATCACAGCACAGATATAGACACTAAGACTCCAAAATGTAACCATATTTTAATTAAATAGTAACAATTATTAATACTTTGCATTTCTCATCAAAGGATTTCAAACAAACAAGTCATAACTGTTACTTATGATGCAAATACCCCACCTCACATCCATCCCAATACAGGCAGGCAAATATTTCAATAAATATTCCTAGCCTGGTTTAAAAAAGCTTCTGAATTACTTTTTCACAGGCACCTAAGACTTTAAAAATTGGTTGACTAACAAGAATGTCCCTATTTTCAGGCTATGGCTCAATTCTGCATAGTCAACCGAAATAAAACTTTGTTGCTGCTGTCCAAAGGATTGTTGCTGCTCAGCTTGTTCTGCTTTGGTCTTTAGGATCAGGTTCTTGGATATTTCAGAGGGCAGATATTGGACCTTGAAAAGAATAATGGTTGCACTCCCATTCTCTTGGTTTTTAGTCTGACTTTCATTTGGCTTACGTGTTAGCTCATTTGAACATAGAAGTCAAAAACATGCACCTTGTACTTAGAGAGAAAGGTGGTGAGGTTTGTTTTCCTCTTGAGTTACCAAAGGGAGTTCACTCCTCAGTCTCAGGCTGGCCCACATGAAAGTCTTATCTCCTACACAGACCTGCTTTACCTCTTACTGGTTTTATACCCAGGTATATTTATACTCAGCTGGAGCACAGCAAGCAGGACTAAGTCATGTTCTTTAGAATGGAGAGGAGCCTCCTCGACAACTGGAGACAGTAGAAAGCTTGAACTGCAGATGTAATTACAAGAGGTTTTAACAGCAGTGAAGAATGGAGAAGAATTCCCAAACTATGGACTGAATTTACCAATTTTAAATGGGTACCTTCAATGAAAGGAGACCGTGCCATGGCTGAGAACTCTTCTGAATGTTTTTTTTCTGCTCACCAGCATCACTTCAATCTTGCTCATCTTCAACTTCAACCAGCTGTTCTTTATCCATGAGCTGATATCATCCAAACACAGAATCCAGATGGAAATGTAAGTTTCAGGTTGGCTACCCACTCACGGGATGATCTTTGGAGCAGTGGCTTGGCCATATATGGTGAAGGATGAGTACAGCTGAGTGTCACCTGAGTATACCTGGCATTTGAATCCATCTCATCTGATCTGCTCACTAGTGGCTTCATGTGGATGTTGAATAAGACCAGAGAGAGTATTGATCTTTGGGGAATCCCATAGTGAGGGGTCATAGTGGTGACGGAGCTCCAGGTCACCAACACTACTCACTTGGCACACAAGTGCACACCTGCAATTTCCTTTTCTAAAAACAGTGCCACGTGTTTTGTTTTGTGTTAAAGGGTTTATTTACTTAACATTATGGCTATTAATTTACTGAAGTATTTGAGGAAGTATGTAGAACATACAATTTGCAAAGAAAGAACTGATGCACAATGAGGAGGACTCCACTACTGCTGACACTGAATGAAACAATGAAACTTATTCACATTTCAGGGTGGGAGAATACAGACTCAGCATGCTTCACTCCACAAGTTGTACTTCTAGACAGAACCCTGAGACCTCACAATTAAATTAACTAATGAATATATTTAAAAAAATCTGCCCTTCTATGGGCAGAAACTCAAAACTTTCCCATTTACTGGTCTATTGCTCCCGCAACTTTATGTATCTAAGGTTCTATGGATGAATAAAAAGTTTATCTGCAAGAGACTTATGTTCAAATACTGTACTCATTTGAACAACTACCGGTCACTGTCAGAAGTCAGCTATCAGTGTAAGGACAGAAGAGAATCTGGAATATAAGACTATGCCATTGCGATTTCACTGATCTTATTGCACACATCTGGATAATTAGAGGGCTTGATGCTCAAGTGTATCGTAATAGCAGATGTGTATGTAAGGAAAAGCAATACAGGCATGAAGACTGGTCTCTAGGACACCACTGCAAATAAATGCAAAACCAAATACAGTACAATACAGGTTGCACCTCCCTGGTCTGGAACCCTTTGGGACCTGAGCTATCCTGAACCAGGAAGTTTGCCAGACCAGAGGAGGTCAGTGCTCACCCTCTGGCTGCACTGCTCCCGGGCTCCTGCACGGGCTCCCACCCAGCTGACCCAGGGTCTCCCGCTGCCAGCTCCACTGCCACAGAATGTTCCCCAGTTCCCGGCTAGGGCCACCTGGCCGCTGGCAGCCCTGCTCTGCTGGGGTTCTCCAGCTGGGACCATCCCCCCCAGCCCCATTCCTAAAGCCACCCTTCTGCCGCTGGGGATTCCAGCCACCCACCTCCACCAACCCCGCTTCAGCCACGGTGTTCCCCGGCAGAGGCTGTGCAGTCACCCCAGCCCCGCTGCCACTGGGGGGCTACTGGCCGGGGGCACCTGGCCACTGACAGCCCCACTGCAACTGGGGATTCTCCAGCTGGGGCCGGGACTCCCTGGTCACGTGGCCCAGCTTATGCTGGGGGTTCCCCAGCCAGGGCGTTCCTCAGCTAGGGATGCGGCTTCCTCAACCACCTTGCTCCACTAGAGCCAGGGGTTCCCTGGCTAGAGGGAGAGTTCCCCAGATGCCACTTGTCCCAGCCAGGGCTCCCCAGCCCCTGCATTGCCCTGCCTCTGGGGCTCTTCGGTCCAGCAACATCCGTGGCCCTGCCAGACCATGGATGTTGCTGGACCAGAGTGTCCCAGATTTGGGAGATTCAATCTGTATCTGGAAGGACCCACATTCCTAGCAGAATATAAGCAAAGAAAATTTGGAAGTTTTTCCACTAAAACAGAATGAATGTTGAAGATATTCATTTCAATGGCAATTGGCTTTTCTTTACTAATTAAATTTGATAAAAGGAAATCTGCCAGAAACTACATATCCAGAAGAAAAACAGCTACCCTGAATTGTGCCAAGCCAGAAGCTTAAACTTAGACCTAAAGAACGTAGACATTGCTTCAAAGTAATCCATAAAAATAATTATACTCTATTTACAAGAAAATAAAACCTTGCAAAATGGGAGAGAGTTTGTAAACTTTCAGATGCCAGTTCAAATCCAACTTAGATCAGTAATGGACACAAATCAGTACTGTCTCCAATAACTGCTTGGTAGCCTATGTGAAATGAGCTAATTGTCCTAGTCTCTCTCTCTGGATTTAAAAAAACAACAACACGTTTCCTGCAGGATGTCAGATTGATGCCCCTCCCTCCGCTGCACGGCCTCTCGCCTCCCCTTTGCTCGGAGGAGCTGCGGGAGCCATGAGTCGCGCAGCCTCTCTCCTCTCCTACACTGTGCTCGGGGCGCCACGGTAGCCACGTGGCTCTCTCCACCACATCCCCAATGCTGGAGGGGGAGGAGAGGGAAGCCACGCAGCCACTCCCTTCCCCAGTGCTAGGCTTCCTGCAGTGGGAGGCAGGTAGGAGAAATCCCTGAGGCTCCGCACAGGATGCGACTTGCAGGGAAGCGCATGTGCTGCTGTGGGGAGGTTAGCTGCCAGAACACTCCGGCTGTTCCAGGGGGGTGGGTGCTACAAAGTTTGCCTCTGAAGTTAAGCTGGGCCCCCAGGAGAGCTCCCTGGCCAGCCCAACCACACGCACTGAGACTCTTGGCTTTTCTCCTTGAGCGCTGCTCTCCCCACCACTGCTCTTTGCTGGGCCCAGCTGCAGTGTGGATGGGGTATGTGTGTGCTTGGAGAGACAGGAGAATGAGCAGCCCCCACATGTGGGGCAGAGATCACAATGCCAGTTGGCGGGGGCCGAAAGGGAAAGTTATCTCCTGAGCAAGGAGTCTCAATGGCCCGAGGTGCTCCTGCATTCACCGCTTCTAGAGGGGGCCAGCCCCTCTCCCTGCTGCAGGCCAGGATGGAGGACCCATGGAGAAGGGCGACTCCCCAGGTGCAGCTGCTGCCTGGCTCTAGCAATCTACATGAACTCCCCTGGGCACCAGCTCCCTCCTCTTCCAGCTGGGCTGCCCAGAAAACCCTGCCCCAACCCGCTCGCTCCTGCCCCCTCTCCGCTCTGGCCAGACACCCTGCCCCCAGCCTGCTCCTGCCTCCTTGCCCCAGCCAGATACCCTGCCCCCAACCTACTCCTAATCCTCCCCCCCTCCCGGCCAGACACCCTACCCAAATAGGGACCCAGCCCCACATCTGGCCATAGCATCCTGTCCCCAACCCCGATCCTGGAGCAGGCCCTGCAGTCCAGCCCCTATCTAGCCGCAGGAAGGGCTGGTGACAGCCCCCCTCCTGCTGCAGCACGGGTAGGAGGGGGAGGCCATGATCCGGCTGTGGCGGACAGATGAGGGGATTGATGAGCGTAGTGAGCAGAGGGAACAGCCCCCTAGTATTTTCTAATGGAATTCCAATGTTATGAAAAGCCACCACTACAATTATTTTTGTCAGTAACTAGCACCGCTCATCTGACCAAAAGGTAATGCTGCATTGAATATAACATTCTATTCTTTTTTAGCTGGACACACTGAAATACATCACAGGCTAAATCTGTAGCACAATAAACATGAACAAGAGGAAATGAATGACAAACTTTCATCTGTGATACAGCTGGTCCTTACAAGCCAGTATTACCACAATGCACTGGCACAGAACTGAAGCATATTTTACACTCTTAGCTGCTTACTTGGTTTCCAGTGTGATGGTGAGAGAGGTCACTTATTCCCCAGGATAATAATTAATCAGTATGCAAAGATAAGCTAGTATTTTAATTTCTTAAACTGGTACTAGAGACAGGATGTAGCACCAAAGAATCAAAGTTCTTTGCATATTATCGGTAAAATTTACAAGCACAAGTGTTTTAGAAGCATAAGTCACTTTTGAAAATGGGACTTGGATGGTTTTGATAGTTTTGCCCTAAGCAACACCCCTTTAGAGTAAGCATTATATTCATTTTGCAGAAGGTAGGTGTTAAGAAAAAACTATATTCTGAGTGCAATCAGGAACAGAATCCGGGAATCCTGACCTTCTCTCCTTGAAAGCTTCACCAAACCACCCCACCCCAGCCAACTGAAAATCATGGAATATAAGAAAAAAAAATGTTGTCTATTTTCAATAGCTAAAAAAACCACAACAGATGCCAACATTATGCACTGGTGTCACTTTTTGTTAACAAGATCAAGAAGAAAACCTGCAATAGGCATCACAAATAAGTGCCATTTAAAAAAAAATACAGCTCTGATGTGTGGCTCAGAGTTACATGCCAATTATGTAAACATTAGTTCAAATGATGAGCATAGAACTAGTGAAACTAGACTGTACAGATAGTGTATCGCACAAGAAATAAAGCATTTTGTCTGACTGTAAATTTTAAAGAACCTTTTATTATTCCTGCAGAATGCATTCCTGAATATGCATATTATAGGTTTTTTTTAAAACTGAATCATAGAAATATTTGTAAACTATCCAGTTATCACTTAAAACCCACATGTACAACATCTGGACCAAAGACAAACCTTTTACCAGCATGCAGTAACCAATTGGGTGTTTGTAATATCAGATTTATATTCACGTGAAAATATGCATGTGGCTAAAGATCAGACAGTTATGCAAATAAAGTAAAATAAATGAAACCATATGAAAAGAAAGATGGCTAGGGAGGAAGCTTATGGTTTGAGGGGTTAACAGCAGTGTCTCAATCTTTTTTTTATATAAAGTACCCCTTTTTCCACACAAAAAAAAAGTACCCCCAGTACCTACAGTTTTCAGTCATACTTTTTTTCTACCATTGCAACACACTTGTTTAAACAACGTAATGGTAACCGGGAGCGATGAAATTTTTGGGTGTAAAAGTGCAAAAATAATAAAGCGCTGTAAAACTAAAACCAAAAATTCAGTTTTCTCCAAATTTCAGTTGTGTTGACATACCCACCAGACTTCTCTCGAGTACCCCTAAGCACTGGTTGAGAAACACTGATCAACAGGACTCAGATAAACCAACAGCATTCCTGCTCTGCTCTATTTTGCTACAATTGTTCCACAAGGTTCAATAATAGCCTCTCTCCCAATTTCACCACTACTTTTCCCCCCTTTTTGTTGATGCCAAAAGGGATGTTTCCCTGCTCTGTGCTCTAGTTAAATGAAAAAAAAAAAAAAAAAACATTAATCTGATGTAAGGTTTGGAAAGCAAAAACCATATATACTGCTTAAGTGAACCTTTATGGCAAATTTAATCCTAAAGTCAACTAAAATGGTCAAACTACGAGTCATTCACAAATATGCAGTAAGAATATGTCAAAAGGAAGAAAAGCATGTCATGAAGTTGACTAGTTCCACTCGAGCATATGAAAATGTCTTTCTGAATTTAGCCTTGATTTGGACATCATAACCCTTCTCCAAGGAAAAAACAAAGACCGCCCTGAAAAATCCCTGGATATCAACACAAGCATTCAAAGGACTGCTACAAGTTCTATGCAAGACTTCCTGAGTTGAACTGAATCCTGAATTGGGGGGGGGGGGGGGAGGGAGAGGTAGTAATCACTAGGCTACTGCTGGTCAACGAAACAGAGGAATAATTTTATGTGCACGTGAAACATGCAAAAAATTATGATGACCTCCCTGTTCTTCAAAACCTCTATCAAGTAAGAGATCAAATCTTTTCTATAACAGAATTTGTTTAGGATCAAATCTGCCAACTGAAGAGAAATACCTGACTGCAGATGGAAGCCTTAGCCTGGATATGGAACCAAAGATAATGGCGTGATAGAAAACTTAAGTTAAAAGGAAACAAGGAAGAAAGAACATATTCGAAAGGGAAAGGGATACGAAGGACATGATACTTATTTGGTTCTGTCACTCCAATGACAAGCTCATTTCCACGGTTTGCCAGATAATAACGCAAAGTACATAAGCCAATTATCTACAGCCGTTTAGTGTGTGGTTGACACTATCTCTGAGATCTGAGAAATTGGTACATTACACTGAAAAGCCAGAGATTAGCTTTCCAATGTAAAGCCCAGTAAATTTAACTGGGAAAGCATCAAGAATCCAAATTGTCCGTGCGCCCATTTCTCTGGGTATGTGTCATAGCCATTCTCTCTTTATAAATTCAGTTTATGGAACACTATCATACCATACTATGTTGGGTAGGAAAATACTCCGTTTTTATGACTACATTGTAACATCATCACTGATATTTCTCACTCCTAGCTATTCATCTGGTTTAGAAATTGAGTGTGTAATTTTAAATAACTGCACAGATATCAATACAGTTTCCATGACTTTTAAGATCATTAGCTTTGTAGTTCCAAGTTGAGAAAGCATCATCATTTGCTGTTAAATTCACAACATGGATGCAACATGCAGCTTTCCTCCTAAGTTTATGCTCCAGCTAGTCCCCTTTCTGCATTATGAATCAGCCAGCAGTCCCACACTGAAGAAATAATTAACCACAGCTTTTTGTTCTTAGACAAAGATGTACAGGCTAACAGCTTGATTGTAATTCCCCACTGGTAAGAGTAACTAATTATGACCTGCACTAAAAGTTAGCAGCTATAATTTAATAGGGTAATTTTAGAGATCTGACAGACCTCCAAATGATGCATAAATAGATTGTTATGAATGCTTGAGAAATTAGATTATAAATTAAAAACCCTCCCACACAGCAAGATTAAGACCAACTGCACATGCTAGTCTCTTTTCTCAGCAATTTCAGAGATCTCTATCACTGAGTTTAACAATGTCAACATCTCCCTATAGCTTCCAACCCAGATCAATCATTAGTGATCCAGATACATTCTAAATTCATCTGCATGGGAGGGTGACAAGAAAAAAAAAGTATTTAAAGCAGGATGGTGCGCAGTTCAGAAAGTCTCATGCAAAAAAATTGTTCAATAGCCTACAACTTTTTCTCACCAATACAGGCCTTTCATGTATGAAAAAGGGTGAGGCTATCCTACTTAATGTCCTACATGACAGATTGTGACCACTTAATGCCCTATCCCAAAATACAATATCAAAAAAAGCTACAGCGTAGGTACTTGAGTTTACGGTAAAGACGGTACTATAGTTTAAAAAAAAGAGGGACCTGCTGCCAGTATGTTCTTCATAAGGGAAGTACTTCCTCTTCTTGATCCTCCAGAAGTTACGAAAGAGGACAGTTAGGTAAACTGCATTTTAATTAGATTGAGGGGATTCCACTTTTTACCATTTTGGACTGCTGCTTTCATTAAATGTCCACACAATTATTGTTCTGAGCCTAGAGTAAAGGACATTTTGATAATTATGATTAAATAAGCAGATTTTACTTCCTGGCAATGCCTTACCTCAAAACAAATGTGTAGTCCTGTAATGTTTCAGGGTGTTGTATGATCTGACTAGTACTGGTCAAATTGTTCAGTAGAAGGAATAGTTAATCATGGAAGCATCCACAACAAACTTCAGGATCCATACACAATTCAATGATAGGTGTATTCTGAAATTCATATGTAGGTTTCTATTTTCCATCTTTAACATTGGCCCAAACAAAAATTTGGACTGTGAATAACCCAGGACTACAAAATGCTGCTGTACAGATAAAGCATGCTTAACAGGGATCTGATGCCTAAACTTCTTTCCAGCAGACTCAAGGTTAGCCAAAAGGGCAATGGGTCCAAAGGCAAAAAAAGTTATTGCTGTCCAGCATGCTTAAAAACAAGTAACCAACTGGTACTGTAACCATACAAGGATGTATCTGTGTTAAAAGCTTTACAGGAATATGATGGGCCCACCTTTTCTGTATATTGATACATTACAACTTTATCTTTATGACTATAAAGCACTGTGATAAAAAAGGACAAGAAATAAAAAAGCAGCATTCATATGTAAGCCAAAAGAATATTTACAATGAGGTTGGCAAAACTCTGCTTCCTCCCACACTTAAAGACTGGTTTAGATGTATGGATGTGATATCCTTTGAACAGCTGACATACAGAATGAATCATGAGTTGGTTAAATATCATGAGATTTGAGAGGATCTCCATACCACAGCAGCATGCACAAAAAGAATTAAATACATATCCTCAGCCACATAAGAGAAACTATCATCTATTTATGCACCAATGTGACTATGTTTTTCTTAACAAAACTTTACATACATTATTCAATTTGGCCCTTGTGTGCACAAATGTGGCTTCTGACCCACTTGTGACCACAAAAGGATTATCTGCACATTTTCATGCAACAGCACAAATTGGGGCTCATTTCTAGCCCACGGTCTTGCAACTTCATACTGCAATTATATGACATCTAATAAATGAAGCAGGCAGGCGCTGGCCTTTGGTAAACACACACACAAAAAATAGTGTACTTATCTTTTCTGATCACTAGAGATTCCCAAGTCTTTCCACAAGATCAGAGATGTCTATGCCACCCACAGTTTTGCCAAGACAATTTTGCTCATTGCTATAACTTCAAACGGATAAATTATTCTTCTCCTCTTGACCTAAATATATGTACCACGAAGCATAAATTTTAAATTTGCTGTGTTTTTCACTAGATGCAGCTCCACTTGTTTTACATGCATCTCCTCAGCCTATAGGGACCTACGCTTCCCTTAAAAAGTAGCATAATTATCAACAGGAATCACGTACATGTATCTGATGGGAGAAATGTTTAGAATCCTTTGAAATAAAAAGTGTGATATCAAAGCAAGTCATATCTGAACAAGCAACTGCACGTCTCTGATCTAGATTCTCCAACTGCATGAACTGATACATGGACTCCAGTACTCCCAAAGAAAACAGGAGATCCCAGGCATCTTACTATTAAGGCAGCCTAAATATGGCTGAATGATCTATTTAATCTGAGAATGGAAAAATATCAGTATAACGCAGTAAACTCAGAAAGGTATTGATACAGCTACTTTTATTGCTGCATGACTAAGTCGACAGCATTACCATTTTAGATAGAGAGCTATTATATAGCACTTTGGAATGATTAGCTCTTCACGTAACTCAATATTTGCTTCCCACAGCAGAACATCTTCACAAGTAATAAACTGCCGTTTTATCTGTTTTGAAGTGGGGAAAAGGAGATGAATGGAGGGAAAAAAAATTTCTTTTGATCTATATGAGCAGCGGTGCTGAGCTGTGTTCCCTTGCCTCACACACCCTCTTACGCCCCTCACTGCCCTAGGCTGGGGTCACAGCGAGGGTTGCCAACTCCCACATCTGGTCTGGGAGAGTTGGTAGGGTTTCCAGATGGTTTCAGAAAAAATACCCAACAACCACCACCAAAAAAACACCCACGCCAGGAAAAAGTTTGAGGGGGCGGGGGGAAGGGGGAAGGACCCAGAGAGTTGTTAAGCAAAAAACACACAAACACACACACACACACACACCATGGCCCCTTTAAAAACCACATGTGAGGCTTTTTGGCCCTAACAGGCTGCCCGCCATCTTGCCTCCCTGCACCGACTCAGACAGCTCCCCTGCAGAACCCGGTAAGCAGTAGGGTTGCCAGGCTGCCTCTATATTGAGCTGGACAGCCCGGGATTTTCGCCTCCTAGCTGGGGAAAAAAAAAATTCAGAAAGTACCAGACATTCTAGGTGTCTGGTATTTTCTGAATTTTTTTTTTACCAGACAGGAGGCGAAAATACTGAACTGTCCGGTTCAATATTGGACACCTGGCAACCCTAAGAGTTGGCAACCTAACCACTACCGGAGGCAGTTGCAGAGTCCCCTCTCTCTCTCCCGCCAAAGTGGCAGCAGAGCCTCCAGAGCCAATGGCAGGCTTTAGAGCCCACAGGGACAGCAAAATCCCTGGAAAAGGTGAAGCCAGGTGGGGTGGGACCCTGGAGGGGCGGTTGGCAGTAGGGCTGGCCATTGGGAAGATGGGAGCAAACCCCGGGGGTGCTGCAGCATCCTCTGCATCTCTGCTTCCCATGATTATGTATATGACCATACATACATTATTATAAGGTTCTTGTTATAATGTATTTATCATGAAGGCTATACATCCAATATATATATTCTGCAACAGGACAGATCCTCTGAAATGCCACACCCAAACTGCCAAAGACACAACGTCTCAATATATAATTCTAAAAATACCAAAGGAACTGTAGTCAGGCAGATCTGCCGGGTAAGCTTGATTGAGGCACAGCATTGCTGCAGCCGAGGGCCCAATCTAGGAGCATGAGAATTGCATTAAAATAAAAAGGTACCCAGGGTAAAGACTTCAGGGCACATAAGGTGTGTCTGAATTGCAACTAGACACCTGCGGCTGTCCCATGCCAGCTGACTCAGCATCATTGGGTTTAAGCTACAGGACTATTTCATTGCAACATAGACTTCTGGGTGAGCCCATGGTCGAGGTCCTTGCAATGTGGGAGGGGGTCCCAGAGCCTAAGCTCTAGACAAAGCTGGGAGGTTGACAATGCAGTGAAATTATCCCACAGCCCAAGGCCTGGGCATCCAAGTCAACTGGCATAAGACAGCAGCAGGTGTCTAACTGCAGTGTACATTCATCTTGAGACACAGAAGACAGCCAATCCTGCAACCCTAACAGAAATACTCACATGCTTAATGTTAAGCACATTTAAGTATTTTGCTGCATCAGCACCTTGATCTCTGGAGATTGGTCACGGCATCAGTTGTACTTTAAGTCTGATTTCAAAACTTTAAAATGATAACTAAAATCCACATGCCAAAACCATGCTTAGAACATCTAGAAACCTCTAGAATGGATTGTCTAAGATTTATAAAGTGAGCAGATACCCACACAATGAAACTAATCCCTGGAGCAACTGTGTGAAATTAGCAGTTACATCAGTGTTTAATTCAACTGAGGGCATTTATAGGATTAGATCTGGTAAAGTTATTCAAAAATCCATACTTAATTAAGTTTACAAAGCAGCCCGGTGATAAAGGAAGCAAAACCTGCCTCCTTTCCTCTGTCAGCTTCCTGGCTCTGATCAATCAATAATGTCTTAGCCAGGGAGGTTCATACAAAGCAAAGAGAAAGATGTGTGTCATTCTCATTATATTCTCTGAGCATATTCCTACACACTAACTACCACAGATTTAGTATCTTTGTGGATCTTCTCTACTGCTCCATCCCAACAGACACATTGCATATACTGTATGCATTAATTTTACTGCACATCAGGATTTTTGTCCAAAGGCTCTATCCTGCAGTCCTTGCTTGTTCTTACAGCTTATGTTAATACTACAACCTTCAACAGGCTACATGTGTAAAGATTCCAGGATCAGGCCCAAAATCTCTTGTAAGCTACCGTGTTTTAGCACATATAGCCTGCAGGTTATACAAAGTTTTACAAACCCTGCAAACCCCCGCGGGGTATAATGTCCATGGGGTATACAAGTTTATTTTTACTTGCCTGGGCACGAGTGCGGCTCCCCTCCCACAGGCCGGCCAGCTCTCCTGTGCTTTCTGTTCCCCCCTCCCAGAGAAGGGTGGGTTGCGCCTGGCTGCAGCTGCATGGAGCCTGGACGCGAGTGCGGCTCCCCTCCCGCAAGCCGGCCAGCAATTACCAGGTACCTTAAAGTAGCGTATATAACCTATTATATACAGTTATACACATGCGCGGGTCATCTTAAACGTGGGAAAAAAAGTGTCTAGGAAAAACAGCGGGTTATGCACAGGTGCGGGTTATATACGCTAATTTACGGTACCTCCTTGCTTGGCTCCATCTCAAGATCACAGTAGCAAAGTCTGGTAGAAGTGTATCTAAAAGGAAATCCCATACAAAATGGTTTCCCCAACAGGTAAAACATGCTTTATCTCCTTTAAAATAATGAGAGCAACTAGATCCAGTGCATCCTCAATAATAGTAGGAGAGCAGTACCATGTCCAAATAGCAAGAATTTCCCATTGTCCAGCATAAGGAAGGACCCAGAGAACAATGTGAAAAGCTCATTTCGTTTTGTGTTTACAAGCTGCAGGCCATCTTTTCCTATTTTGTTGTAATGTGACTGTTTGTTTCGCCTGTATGGTGGTGAGTCATCCTCTTGGCTCGACAGTCAAATAATTTTGCGTCAGCAAATTCTAAAGCAATTCCATGTGACCCGCTTCCTAAACCCAAATGTCTTTTGAATTCACAATTCAAAATTCTTTGACTTATTTGTAGAAAGACCTTATCTTTGCCTCTAGAGAGAGAAAAACAATCCAAGAAAACTATCTTGTATGAAACAACCCGCATTTGCCATTCTATTTTCCCAAGTGGTAGTCTTGAAGCAGTCAAACAGGAGACCAAACTGTGAGAATAAGTCTCTGTTTTAAATATACTAAAGACCAATGGTACCTCTCACCCTCCCCTCCCTCCCCCAGTTTATAAAATGTGTAGTTTTCCCCCCAAATTATAATACCGTAGAGATCAGAGTATGCTCAGAGAGATTCTACAATGCCAGTGAATGACTCACTAACTACATCTATAAACACTTAAATGTGTATTAAGCTGATATAGCTTTGAAGATGCTTTTTGCCTCCTCAGAAAAAGGATACAGACTTTATTCACTAGACACGTCAAACTCCACACGTCACTCAATCTATATCTCTTTCCAATTGCTGGAATACCTAATGGACTGAGGGCAGATGCTCCACCACTGGCCTCCTCCCCTAACAACTTCAATGTCTCTATAGCTGTGTAATTTTGAGCGATCATATGGAAGAAAATCAAGATCCTTCTTTAGTGGAGCATAAATATTAACAATGAACGTTTCCATGGCTGTGAACGTTGATATTGACTCATCTCCCATCAATATCCAGTTCAGCAACCACCACTTATGTTCTCAAGATAGTCTCTACATAGTGTACACTATTAGTATATAATTGCTCAAAATATATGTTTTTCTTTTTTTGATAAACAAGGCTATTTTGTAAAATGAAATGCAAATTCATTGAAAATTCCCACAAAAAGTCCACTTCTAATATGTCATGATATACATTGAAATAGTTGATTTTAAATAATTAAACAATGCTGCTACTGTTTGATGCTTCAATCAGCAATTAGCAATGCTCCTAATTAGTGTACTAATAGTGCAGAATATGAAATAACCAAAAAAATAAAGGCATCAAGATGAATAAGCCCATAAAATACAATGAACATTTCAAGATTCCAAACCAAAAATGTATCAGAACCAGAAATTTTTTGAAATTCCATTTCACAGGAAATTCTAGAAATTCATTTTCATTCCAAATTGGAACCAAAACAAATTTCAAAACTTCCTGAATATTGAAAATTACGAGTTTCAACCAGCTCTAGGTATAATCCCTCTAAAAATTTTGGTAGAATAAGCGTAACGCTTATTATCAGCACTATGCTTAGTATCAGCACTCTTCACTAAGACAAGATGTGACCTAAAACTTGCTAAAGATCTAAAGAAGACTTTCACTAAGTTTAACTACTAGTTTCTGCCTCAGTGGCATGGTTGGTCAAGTTAAGATTCCAAATTTTGATTCCTTGAGATACAATATTTGCTAGGATGGTCATTAATATCAACTTGGGCTGAACTTCAGTAGAATTTCCATAGTTCTCCTATGATTATCTAGTCATAAAAAAGTCCTGTTTTTTTGCATGTTGAACCAATGAAGAATACAAAACCAGACATGTCTTCAAATCTCATCTCTCCCTAAAACAAAAACATGGCATAACACAAATAATCATCACTTAACAATGGAGGTAAAAAAATTAAATTAGAGCAACACTTAGGGCTACATTAACAACAAGAAGTCCTGGGGCACCTTATAGACTAACAGATTTATTGGAGCATAAGCTTTTGTGGGCAAAGACCCACTTCATCAGATGTCTATTGGAGCATAAGGTTTCGTGGGCAAAGACCCACTTCATCAGATGTCTTTGCCCACGAAAGCTTATGCTCCAATAAATCTGTTAGTCTATAAGGTGCCACGGGACTTCTCACTGTTTATGCAGATTCAGACTAACACGACTACCCCCTCATACTTAGGGCTACATTGTGACTAAGCACAAACAAGAGCATAAGCTAAATTACACCAATCCGAAAGTAGTACTGGGAGACAACCTGACTTAGAGATATGACTGGGCCACAGTTTCTCTGCATCTCAGTAAATTGATATTTATTTATTTGGTGTATTATCAATGATATTCAAGACACAAAGACCTCACAGAAGTTGAGTCATTTTGTAGTCCTTAATATGCGCCATGGTTTGTGACTGCCAATACTGACATAGAAGACTCTCTCTAAAATGCCATTGAAATTGCAGTGCAGCACAAATTCCATGCCCAGTATGAATCTAGTTCAGAAGGCTCTATTGCCTTTGCAGTAAATCAAACCCAAGCTGAGATTAACCGAGGTCAGAGACAAGAAAATTATCGCTTTCTCTGCAGACTGTGAAGCATGCCACATATCCTCTACCGTAAATCCCTCACATGGAAATGTATCCACACCAAGGCAACCATACAGTGGATTAAACAAGTCTTTGGTTAGCAGTAGATATGGAGTATCACACAATTTCATCAAGATCTTTGCTATGCTTTCTTATCTGCATACTAGACTGAGCATTATTGCAGTGAACTGGTAACCATGGCAGAGAAATAAATGTAAGTTTGCCTGAAATAATATGCATAGTGGAATTAAGTTGTGTATCAATCATCATAGCATGAGATGAGTTGAAGTGCATAACATTTGGGTGCTGGTGCTTCATGTCATTCTGGACAGTTTAAATATGTGAGGCATACCAGTGAGTGAGAGCTAAGAGTACCCAAGAACCTTCACATCTCAGAGGAACTGTTGTTGAAACAGAAGCCTGAAGTCTCAGAGCTTGGTGTTTATCATCTCTAGGACTGTGTCTACACTACCCTTTTTTGGAAAAATTTCCCATGGTTGCAATTCTATCAGTGAGAGCCCTAGAATGTACCAGTCTCCTGCAACCATGGCATTAACACCATATTACCTAACCACACTTGGAATTAGTAAAAAACAAACCTGCCTATGGCCAAAAGAGTTCTCTCTCCATTTGAGATCACATTATGACTGTCACTGGCATAATCTGTATTGGTTTTCATAATAGTGGAAAATTTCTGATAAAGGACTTTAGTGTGTACAAAGTCTCAGAAAGGAAACAGACTCTAGAGAGCTTAAAATTTTAGAAGAGTTTAAGGCCAGAAATGATCACTAGATCACCTAGTTCGACCTCATGTATATTAAAGACCACCAATACCACCCCGTCTCACACACTAAACTCAACAATGGAAATTAGTCAAAAGTAAACAAAACCCCCGGGGAACTAGACTTATGTACCACAGGCAGCGATAAGGGCAGGACCTGAAGTACAACAGTACTTGAGACCCCTACAATGGCAGAGAAATGATTACATGATATATACTCAAATAATCCTGATGAGTCACCTACATCCACATGCTATATACAAGGACCTAACAAATTCACATTCATGCAAAATGCATCACAGACTGCGAAATCTGGTGTGCTCCCGTGAAATCTGGCCTTGTGTGTGCTGTTACCCTGTACTAGACAGATTTCATGGGAAAGACCAGCATCTCTCTAATTGGAGGTTCTGTCCCAAGACAGTTGCAGGGGGAAATCACAAGGTTATTTTAGGAAGGTCACAATATTGCCACCCTTACTTCTGTGCTGCCTTCAGAGCTAGGAAGCTGGAATTTGATGGCTGTAATGTTGGTCGTGTGCCCAGCTCTGAAGGCTGCACTTCGCCAGCAGTAGCATAGAAGTAAGGGTGGCAATACTATACCCATGTCATCCTTGCTTCTGTACTGCTGCTTTCAGAACAGGGTGGCTACTGACAAACAGCACATCTCTGCAGTCAGTAACACAGTAGTAAGGATGGAAATACCAATTATGCCACCCTTACTTCACACTGCTGCTGGCAGTGGCTCTGCCTTTAGTGTTTGAGTCCTAGCCAGCAGTGACTGCTCTTCAGCTGCCCAGCTCTGAAAGCAATGCTGCTGCCAGCAGCTGCATAAAGGTATAGGTAGCAATACTGCAACCACCCTACAATAACATTGTTATGCGCAGACAGCTCCTCTTTGGGTCAGGACCCCTAAATTACAAAACTGAAATTTCAGATTTAAATATGAATTTACCATTTAAAAATCCTATGACCATCACATTGACCAAAATGGACCCTAAATTTGGTAGGGCCCTAACTAGAGAGGAAAGTGAGGAGGAAAAAACACCCAAATCATGGCCATTCTGCCCTAAGGGAGAATTCCTTCCAACCCCTCATATGGTGATCAATTGGATCAGGGCTACTTAACACACTGCCCGTGAGCTACATGCAGCCTACGGCCCGTTTGTTTGTGGCCCACGGAGTGGTTTGGATTTATGGTGGGGCTCAACATGTGCCAAACCAAAAAAGTAGTCAATATGATGGTCTTCTGTTTATATGAGTTTTAGTAGTTAAATTCCTAGACTGTCATTGCTCATTAAAAGTGCTGTCATATGGGTGGAAATCAGGTAAATATTGCATTTTATTAGTATCAGAAGAACTGCTTTCAATTGGGCCTGCATGTTGTATAATTTTGCCTTCATCTTTGTAGTCATGCCCATCAGTGTGAAAGATGCTATTTTCATATGTATCTGCATGTATATGCAACCACACTTAAGTTGTGGCCCTCGGCATGCACTGAGAGTATCATTGTGGGTCCCGGGGCTTCCGAAGTTGAGTAGAACTGAATTAGATCCTGAACATATGTGCATCTAAGCGAGGACATGGAGCGGAGGGCAGGCCTATCTCTAGCCATGGCTGTGCCTGATGCATCAGAAGGAAGAGGTAAAAGAATCTTTCAGAATACCTTTATGGGAGAAAAATCCCTTTTTGATCCCTGCTGATGGACAGCAGACATCAAGAAGTATGAGCTTTTGGAACATAAAAACATAGTCCAGAAATGAGCCCCCATCTGTTGAACCCTGTCCCCAACCAACACAAATAACCCCATCATACAATTGCACTCAACCTCTCGCTCTCAAAAATCATTGTCCGTCCCCTCAGCTCCTACTGGGATATTTTCCAGAACCTTGCCCCTGTGATGGTTAGAAACCTTTTTCTAATTTCCACCCTGAATTTGTTCATGCCCAAGTTATATCCATTTGTTCTTGTGCCAACATTGTCCTTTAACTTATCTAGCTCTTTACCCACTGAATATATTTACAGTGCAATCCATATCCCCTCTGACCTTTTTGTAAGCCTAAACAAGCCACACTTTTGCAGTCTACACTGATAAAGTAAGCCTTCCATTCCTCTGATCATTAATACTTTCTCTTCTGGAAATGCCTTGTCTAAAGCATCCTAAGATCATATTGCCATTTTCACAGCTGTGTCATACTGGAGGCTTGTAGTCATCCTCTAATTGTCCAATGCACCCAGATTTCTCTCTTTCTCTGTCACTTTCCTCTGCTTGTAGAAAAAACTCTTCGGGGAGCCTCTGTGCATGATCTCGCACTTTATACTACTGAATTTCATCCCCTTTCTTCACGGTCATACAGATCTTCCTGTATAATATTCTGATCTTTTTCTGTATTGCAGATGCCTCCCAACTATCAGAAAATGTCATCAGCACACACATATTGTTTGTGTCAAGATCGTGAATAAAAATATGAAATTCAGGTCTTCTCCCAAGACATTGAAAGAGGAGGGGACTTAAGAGATTTTAAAATATTTTCATAATAAAAATAAAAAAAAAAATCAGCAAATAGCCAGGTGATAATTTGAGATTGTTTATATATCACAACTTTTTAAAACATTATAATTGTTCTCCTTTCAGAGAATGCAGTCTCATGGCTGAAACTCCAGAATTGCAAGAATCTCCAAACAGCAGGAGAACTTACACAGCACCGGTGTTGCAATGCCTAAGTACACTGCCAGGGTGACTTAAGGACAGAATTTAAATCTCAATTCTGAATTTCCTGGCTTTTCTTAGCTGACATCACACAATGTTATTTCCACAAAGGGAAAGGCAGATGTGAGTGTAAGAGAAAGATATTCACATTTCTTTTCTTGTTTATTTCTCTTCAGAAAGTGTCCTTTTTTAAACCTGTGTCAAAATGGATTCGTTTTGTTTTTTTGAGAAATGCAAATGCTCTCAGCTAGTTATCAAGGTACTTCATAACCTAAGTATTCTCAAACCAACAGTGTTTCTATATCAGCATATATTTGATCTGAGAAACTTCCATAAAAAGGAGGAAGGAATATGGAATCTGAATAACTTCTGAATATAGCCTCCACCTTAAATTCAAATAAGTTGTGGAAGACAGAGCTATCTAGTTGATAAAGCACTAGAGACTTTTGATCTGTTTCAGATTCTACCATCAATTTCTCATGTGACTTTTGGTAAATCACTGTTCTCTTTTTCTCGCTATCCCCATCTGAAAAATGCAGACATTTCCGTGTGTGTGTGTGTGTGTGTGTGTGTGTGTGTGTGTGTGTACACAAACATGCAGAAGTGCAAGATATTAAGGACTTTAAAAACTTAAGAATATTTTTACATAGTAAACAAAAATAAGACTATAGTAAATTGTTGTTTGCTACCTGATCATCATATTGCCAGTTATAGATAAATGTGTTCACACTCACACTTCCAGCAGCCCTACTTAAAACTAGACAGTATATGCTCTGGGACAGCATGAAGCTTTTAGACCTAATGGGTCAGAAAACTCTAAGCCAGAGCACACATCAACTTCGTTAATTGAAAAGGTGACGTCATTGGAATGATTTATGAGAGGCAGTGATGATGTTTAGATTGGGGAAATTTACTAGAAATGGCCAAAGTAAACGTTATGGCTTTTGTTTGGGATACTTCAGCTTATGAAGCTGTCATTTAAGAGAGACATTAGAAATAAACAGATATTTGGGGGTATAATCTCTTAACTTAAACACACACACACAAAATTGGCACTGCTGTGCTTCCTTGATTCTCTGACCAACTTCTCCCTCTACATTTGAAAATTATTAAATTGAATAAGTATAGCTTTTTGATTAAATACAATTAATTATAAACATTTTTATCTGTAAGTTTTCATTTTTGAGTATACAAAATATTTATATTTATGACCTATCCTGACTTGACAGCAAAGAGAACATTTCTTTTAATATGCCATATACCTAAAAAATGTTGGCATTTTCCTTGTTTCCTTGCGGGATAATACAGCACAACCGTGTCTCACACTGGGAAACAGACTGTACTGAAACAGATCCAGGAACAGAAGAAACAAGTGGCATCCAGCTGTACTGCAAAGTACATAAGCTAGACCGACATTTGATACCAGAGACTGGCAAAAAGAATTATTTTAAATACAGTCAGCTGGACACTTTCTCCGTGTTCATGATCTATGCCTGTTAACACAGAAATGTGTTTCTATGTAACAGCTGGTATCCACTTGAATTCCTTCCTTCAGTGATAACGACTGATACAACACACATGTATCACTTGACATATGAAGTGAAAAACCTACAATAATCTATAAACAATTTTCAGATATTTTTGCCTCAAAGAAACCCAATGTGAATTTGAAACACTTGGACATAAAAAAAATGGATAGTCAGGATAAATATTCAGAAGACCAAAATTATGATTAAAAGAAATATGGAAAGAACAAAAGACCACAGTGGCTGCAAAAACCCAGCAAGCCACAAAGGCTCACATCCGCTTAGTCCTACCATTCCAAAGCAAGAAAATGGGCTAAGAGAAAAGCAAGATCTAGGCAAAATGGCTTTGGAACGTTGATCTAGTTCACCAAACAGCAGAAATGCAAGACAGGGAGCAAGGAACTTCTGAATATTAACACACGCTGGAGAAACCAAATGATAGTCCTGCCGAAATTAATCGATTAACTGGAAGTGCTGGCAGCAACCACCTGCTTCGATTTGTCCCAGGGCTGGATATTTTCACCACCCTTATGATCAAGTCAGTGTACTGTCATGAAGCTTTATGAATGCAATTGAGAAGTTAAGTAAGACTCAAGGGAGTTGGTAAAAGATTTCAGAAATACTGTACTAGAAACAAAAGGCATGCACACATACTCTTGGAAAACATAGATTTTAATTTCCAGTAATATGAGGACCATGAAATCCATACAATTTGAAACTACATCTCTTTGCTTCTGTAAAGCTATTGCAGAAAATACAGAATAATGATCCTTCAGATTACTGAAATACACCCCTCCACACACATGCTTATCCTTTAGATCTCAGGACCTTACATTAGTATTGTGTGCCATTTATACTCTATATCAAGTCTTACATGTTCAGATATAGCATATCCATTAATACGTTTTCCCCTGGTTAACTTTTGAAAAATAAACCAATGAAAGAATTAACACAACCACCCTGGTATGTTAATATGCATATCAAGTATTAAAAAAGCAAGCATTGGGTTTCTGATACTGCATCTCATTCCCTCAATGCCTGAGGCACTATAATGACATTTTAATTTAATATAAAATGTAGAGTTGGTCAAAACATTGAATATCAAAAACACTGTCAAAATTTAGAATTATTGAAAAATTTCTTCCTGTTTTTGGAGAGTGGTGGCATTGAAGGATAGAAGGTATAAATATTGTAAATGAAGAAATGAAAACACTTCTCTATTATTTATTAACTTTATTTAATGAATGGCAAAGTAGCTGTAGTACCATATAGTAAATGCAGCAAGTTATTAATTACACCAAGTCCAGTGTATATTGAATTATGTTAACAGCTAGATGACTAAAAAAGTAGTATGCACTCCCCTGCCCCTTTTATATAAATTGACAAACAAACCCAGCCCAGAAAAATCTCTATTTGCTAGATTTAATAATGTTTAGCATATTAAGAGACTCAAGCCACTACATTGACTAATTCTGGTTCCTTGGCATCCATTTAAGACAACTGCTCAAGTCAAGTGGTAATTGCTGAAGGCAGAAGCCCTCTATTTAGGATGATAATTGCTTTGGTTTTCTTACTATTGGAATGCAGAGAGCCAAAATCAGCCCTGCCATAAATAAGCACAACTGCCCTTGAAGTCAGTGTTTAAACCTGGGCTGATTTTCTATCCAATAAACAATGAGTAGTCTAGCACAGGGGTGGCCAACCCATTTAACAAAGAGAGCCAAAACAGCAGCGGAAAAAATGTGAAGAGCAACCTCCAGAATTGTCAAGCAAAAAAAAAAACAAAAAACAAAAAAACCACTCCCCAGAACAGAATTGTGGAGCAAAAAATAAAATGCTCCAACCCGGTAAAGAGAAGTTGGGGGCGGGGGAAGGGGGCAAGGGGACCATGGGGGCACAGGAGCAGCTTCGCAAGCCACACTTTTGGGGGTCAAGAGCCGCATATGGCTTGTGAGCCACAGGTTGGCCACATCTGGTTTAGCAGCACCTTAAAGATTAACAAAACATGTAGATGGTGTCATGAGCTTTCGTGGGCACAATCCACTTCTTCAGATGAATGGAGTTATTAGTTATAAAGATCCAGTTCCAAAATACGTAGGGGACTGGGGGAAGGGGGGGGGGGGATGAGAGAAGGAAGAGAAAAAGGGGAAAAACGTCAATTAGAGTGTTCCTGTTACATGAAGCTGATACAGAAGGTGCAAATTGTTCTTAAGTACCCATTGTTTGGTTTTTTAAGTCATTAGGATATGGAAGGTAGTGTGCTAGCCAGGCATTGTCTGTATTCATACCTGCGTGATGGGTCCCAAACCTGTAAATGAAGTTAAGTTCCAAGGCTTCCCTGTGCATTTCCTTCTCTATCCGCTTACAGACTAACTAGGCTACTCCTCTGAAGCTTTCTATCCAATGTCCATATTAACCACTGAACAGTTAAGCCATAGAAAATCACTAACCAGGCTAACCATGTTCTGGTAATAGTGGAAAAAGCTTCACTAAATTACACTCAAACAGGAATCACATCAAATGAAGAGCTTTTAGGCTGAATATCAGGAAAAACTTTCCCAAATGGAGGTATAGTAGGCCTATAAGAAGTAGGGGATGACAATGAACAAAGCATTAGTAAAAGGAGGGAACAATCCTAAAGCTCTGTAAATGTTCTGATTGGGGTTCTTCCCAATCTAAAATCCATTAATTAGTGACAGGATATGTAACAAAATTCAAGATGATTGGTTAGCTACTGAAAGCATTGGTGAGATTAGATCTCTGCTGTCTCAAGACCCCAATAAATTAAAGTAATTGTAAGTGATATTGACAGTCACCTTTACGATAAAAGTTAACAAGTCTAGGATTGGAAGAATTAAAAATATTTCTGAATGGAGAAAATTAACTGAGAACAAAGGAAGTAAAGAAACGCTATAATGGGATTTATGCTTTCATTCAATAAATAGATTGCATCACATATACACGCTAGGGACATGAAAATTTAACCAGTAAGTCTCACCCTTATGGGTTAAGATTAACCAGAGCAGTCCCTGCCCGTGGAGAGCCCTGGCTCACTGCAAGCAAGGGCTGCTTCAGTCCAGCCGGAGGGGTGTGGGAGGACTGCAGGCAGGGGGTTTGGCTGAGCTAGGGGAGTGAGAGGAAGACACTCCAACTCAGTGGTGGGCAGGGAAGGGTGCTCCTCCCTAACCCTAACCCTACTCCAAGCCCTTGTTTGCCCCCCCCCTTAAATTGGTTAAATAATATAATTAACTGGTTAGCTAATTAAACAGGATTTTACATCCCCAATACTCAGAGACAGAGAAAATAACTTTAGGTTATGCCTGGGTTATAACCAAGGGAACTAGTTGGACACACAGGACTTACACCTTGCCTCACCACATAGCCAAGCATCACCACTGTGCTTCAGAATTCCCAGCTATGAGTTATAACATTGTCAGGCACAGAAGTTCTTAAGTATGATGCATTACCAGGTATGCTCATCAGCAGGCCAGAAGCCAAAACAGTCCTCCAGTTCACTTCTTGTGATACAAGCTTTGGGAATTCATTAAAAAAAAAAATCTCAGCACCCTGAACTCTGTCTTTTCCAGCAAGAGTTGTAGAAGGTAGTGCAATAGCATGGATTTTATTTGAAGTGAGGCAACTTCACATTTGTGGTTTACTGAACAAATATCTTGTTCAGGAAATGCATTAAATTATTTCCACAAGGCACTATAAATAGGATTAGAGAAGTTAGTGATCTTCCTGCAGATGCAGGCTATTGTCCACAGAGGGATATATCAAATATTAAACTGATTTTCATCAAAAAGTTGAGCAGAAGCAATGCCCTGCTGAATTTTACTCTCCTACAAGAGTTATTGATGTCTTAACTAGAATTTTTAAATAGGCAAGTGTTAAAACCCCAAAATTATGTTAGTGACCATAATGACCAATATTCCACAGACATGGATAGCTAGCATTTAAGTAGCACTTAGCATTTATGGTTAAAGCACAATATAGGTATTACCTAATTTATCCTCAACAGAAAGATGAAGTGGCTTTCTGTAGGACATGCAACAAATCACTTGCAGAACCACGATTAGAACCTCCTTGCACCCAATCCTGTGAATTTAGGAAATTCATAGTTATACTGGAATGGTTACAAATTCTCTCATCCTCACTCCCCTTCCCTCAAAGTGGCCGAACAACATTCCACTATACCTTCCAAACAAATGACCCTTGCTCTGAGAATAATCAAGTGGAATTTCAACCCAAGCCACAATTGTCTTAGAGTTATGTACATCTAAAAACAGGGGCTACCGACAAAAGAGCTTATTTAATCATAACTGCAGTGTTGCTAATATGAGGGAAGAAAAATTTCAGTTGCTTTCCAGCTGAAAAATTACATGCAATGGACCATATTCTCAGCCAGTGTAAAGTGACATAGCTCCAACATTTCAGTTAACACAACCTCCGTGGCCAATCTATATACCACTCCAAGGCACTGCACACAATGGAAGTGCTGCAGACATTCCATAGCAGTGACTGATTAAGAGCGATAAACAAGCTAGATTTTCTGTTGCATAGATCTTCTTCGCTGTCCAAAGAAAAGTATTCTTATTGAACTGTACTTCGCACACTAGAACACACTCACTAACACATTAAGCAAGAGGTAGGGAATATTTTGGGGGGCCGGGGCCACTGACATTCTGCTCACACACCAGCGTCTAGGGGACCCAGGCTAGTAGATTGTGGGCTCCAGCCCCGGGGGCAAGGATGAAGTGCCAACATGGGCTCTCCAATGCTGGGGGGCAGCTCTGAGCCCTAGGGGCTAGATCTAGGCAAGTCAGGGGATGCATCCAGCCCCCGGGCCTTAGGTTCCCCATCCCTGCATTAAGCCATTAGTGCCAATAAACTCTGCTTCAACTGTACCCATGTAAAAGAGCAGCTGTACAAGAAATAAAAGAACATTCAATCAGACCACAAAACTTCCAGAAACCTAAGTGATACAGTCACTAATTATTATTTAGTAAGAGTTAAGGGCTCCTCAGATTCCCAGTGTTTTGCTCCAAACTTAATCATCTTCTCTACACCGTTACTCATTTTTCCGTCTGTCAAAATCTCCCTAAACAGCTGCTTTTGTCAGATTTATTATTACTTGTATAGCATTCATAATACTATCCCCCTTCTAAGCACTGACCACAACACAGCAAAGTCCCTGCTACAAATGCTTAAAAACGCAAGCATTTGTCATGGGAAGACACCCTATATCCACAAAAGACCCCACTGATTTCACCTTGCAGAAACAGGGTTTAACAACATTGTTTCTAAGATCAGATTTAATATGAGCATCTGGGTTTTGCAAACAAAAATTTAAATTTTTTCTTCATGGTTGCTTGTTTGTGAAATATTCAGTTTCTCAGAGTCCTTGGCTGTTTCTGAACTTCAAGTTATTCATTCCTTCAGACGCTCCCTCTCAGGTTCCAAGTTGATTACTCCATTGAATAAAAGAGCTCTCTCAATATCCAACTCCATGGATCCTACTTCTGCATAAAATTATGCAAAGATTTAAACTGTGCCAGAAATGTACTAGAGCCCATAACTTCACAGAGTGCATACATATAGTGATCATGAGCATACTTAAGTGAAGCTTTTTAATGTTTGAAAAGTGCTTTGCAATTATCACAAGAAAGGAGCTATGGAAGACAAAAGTATAGTTATTGTTTGTTTTTAAAAAATAATTTTGTTCAAATAAATTTCATAGTTGATTGAAGAGGGTTTTTTGTTTCATGCTAAAAAAAGATGTATTGCAGACACTTTGCTTCCTTCCCAATAACTGCAGAAGAACTCTGTGTAGCTTGAAATATTGAATATTGCCTCACTTACCTTTCAGGAGAGCCGCTGAGGTCACTCTATTAGGGTGCATTGCAAAAAATGGGATGGACAATCCCCAAAAGCCCAGCATAAAACTGCTTCTGTATTATCTTTTGTTAAATCAAAGTCCAACAATGCAGATCCCTTAAAGTGTCCAGCCTCAGGCTTCCACCCAGTCACTCAAGTCCAACAAAAGTTCTATCAGTCCGTAAGGATCGGACACATTACCTCCTAGGTCAAAATATTTCAAGCTATTATCCAAATAGATGCTTATAGCCAATTCTTATTAACAAAAATTTATTAAAAAGGAAAAAAGTATTGGTTAAGAAGATCAATATTCAACTCTTGAGTTTCAGATACATAATAAATAGAGATCATGATCTTGTAGTTGCAAAAAGTTCTGTTAGAATTTAGTAGATGGTTATTCAGCCGGTCCCCGAGTTGCGAACGGTCGACTTACGACTGTTCGTATTTACGACCTAAGCTGTTGTAAATGACGGACCCCGAGTTACAAACACGATCCGCGCTTACAAACAGCGCGGTCACGTGTAACTCTATGGGGTCCGACTTACGACCAATTGCTTGGCCTGTAACCGGTTCGTAAGTCGGGGAGAGGCTGTAGTCCAAAATCCAACATCATATTCAGAGTTTGGACTCTGATCTCAGTCTTTATGGCTTAAGCTCCCCGTTCAAGAAACCTTAAACAGATCTGACATATTAAGTCAATGTCCATTAGAGAAGCACCAGGATATCCTGGGATCTAATTTCTTATGGTCTGCAGCTTGCACCATGAGCATCCAAGCAGATATAAGATAAACAGGACCAGGACCAAAGAACTTTTAATACTGTCATGGGTAAACAGATGTTTGATGTAACCTTCTGTTTCCCAAACATCATGGTAATTAAAGTAATTCATCCATTCAGCAATTTATCACAAACTTTAAAGAACATCTCAACAATGACACTATTTCACCCAAGATGAATCTGAATGTTAATATTTCCATTGGATCTCCGAATCATCAGTTCTAGTCAGCAGTGGGCAAACTGCAGCCTATGGGCCACAAGTGGCCTACTGAGGCTCCACCTGCAGTCCATGAACTCCTGGTTGCCCTCACTTCCTCATGCGCCTTGCTCACTGGGACACCAGAGCCTTGAACTTCCTACACCTCCCCCCGCTCCTTTCACAGCACTTTCAGAGTTGCCATGAATTGCTTGCATCAGCTGTTCGCATCATTCCAGCTCTGGGAGGGCAAGGGGAGGAGTGGGAATGGAGTGCTAATCAGGCCATTTGTGTGCTCTGACAGTGATGGGAAGGAGGGGGAGGAGCAGGTAAGTGTGGAGCTCCAGTGCCCTAGTGTGAAAGGTGGGGAGGAGAACAAATGGGGGGGGGAGGGGGAAGCGCACCATCAGTGGAGCTCCATGGGCTGCAGGCTGCTGCAGCTCACTGAGGTAAAGGAGAGCCACTCATGTGGCCCACCCACTATTTGTAAGCTTCAGAGAGTAGCCGAGTTAGTCTGTACAGGATAAACTTAAAAAAACACCACAAGCCAAATACACAGGGAAGGGTTGGAACTACAATTCATTCACAAGTTTAATTCTTATGCCAATGGTCTGAATGGAGATACTGGATGGCTGGGACATTATCAACCAACCAAACAATGAAGGTGCCAATGGTTCTTTGTCTGTGTAGAATCTGGTGTTAGTACTTTTCCTCTCTAATAGCTAACTAACGGTTCTTATCTGCTTCTTTTAACTATCCAGTCTTTAGGTGCCTGTTTCATACCAGCTTGGCTTTCCCTTTGATATTTATATATCCACTGCCTCTTCTCCCCCCGGCCCCTTCCTTATTTTAGGTTCTGGACATCCAACATTCCGATCATCTGAAGAAGTGGGTTGTGCCCACGAAAGCTCATGATACCATCTACATGTTTTGTTAGTCTTTAAAGTGCTACCAGACTACTTCTTGTTTTTTAAGTTTACCACTATTTGTAGTTACCTATCCCTAGTTATAGTGATAGAC
Organism: Rafetus swinhoei; assembly: GCA_019425775.1. Classification (NCBI taxonomy): domain Eukaryota; kingdom Metazoa; phylum Chordata; order Testudines; family Trionychidae; genus Rafetus; species Rafetus swinhoei. The sequence continues at coordinate 233,798,657 of CM033437.1, forward strand.
AGGAACTGCCTGTTTACATGGTCAGCATCTATGAGAAGTAAACATATAACTAATATTACCTCTAATTTCTAACAATATAGGTTTCCATTTCAAAGTTTTAACCTAACTAGCATTGAATGGTCTTAATTACTATTTATAGGACTCTCTCACATGCCTCTTACAAGTTGACTTCTATGTCATTTGGCCTGGTATTGTTTAACCTTTCTGGCCATGTGTCCTACTTGGGCTCAAGATTTGTTGCATCTGTAACAGTGGTATCAACAATGGTTTTTATGGTCATATTATAACCATGCTTGTCCATTTCAAGTTTGTAAATTAGGGCTATATGATGAAAGCCTGTACCAAGTCTTTGGTCCCTAATTAAGCAAGAATCCATTTTAACCCATTGTGGTCAATAGGAACTTTGCTTAAGAATTGCAAAATCAGATGCATGTGCACAGGGCTCTCTGAGTCGAAAGGACTGTGTTTGGATCTAAGGACAGATTTTGGAGTAGTATTATTTTGGTTTTTTTTCCTGGCGATCATCCAGCGACAACATACGGAGAATAGGACACACATTACCACAGGAAGAAATTGTTCCTAAGAAGAGAAAAACAAACAAACAAACAAAAAAAACTATTCTCTAGTGCTATAGATGACACAGGAAATGGACAGTTGAACCCTGCCTGAGAAAAGGTTTTCATCAATTATTAGCTTTTGGCTTTATAATCAACATTTTTTGGAAGGGGAGACTACATAGTATCTGTTCTATTATTTCTAAATGTTACACAAGTGATTTAAGATATTGATATCTAATGCTTGTCAATATGTAAAAAGCTTTTATAGAGAGAACATGGAACAGTGGTGAGTATCTGCTAAGCAGTTCCATCTGCTAAAGTCCTGTCCAAGCGGCCTCTGTGTAATTTGAATCACTTTCCAACCACACTCTTTGCCCTGCTAGCCAAAAATAAATACAAGATGTGCTCACATTTGGATACAAATTCAAAGTGCTAGGAATTATTATTTAGACATCAAGATGAGTAGCAATAAATATTCTTCTCAAATATAACCTACTTCCTCCAAACCTTCAGAGTAACATCAGAGCCGGAGGATTTCTTTTAATATTTTACCCAGGAGCATGGAAAGAGGCACATAATGCGCGAAACAGAAAATGATCAAGCAGTAACAGAATAAAGCAAAACACCCACTCTCCTGATACCCTCCCCACCAAAATGGGGAATGCATCTGGAGGAGAGAAAGAAGGTGGAGAAAATGAACAAGTGACTACAGCAAGGATAAATTCCAAGTCTGAGCTCAATGCTGCTCTCCAATATGTAGGGTAAAGCACACTATTGCATTTGCACACAAAAGGAGCAGAAGCTGACCACAGAAGACCCACAATCAAATGTACCAGGCAGGGGAAAGAATGATTCACACCCGTTAATACTGAGTGGGTTTATGCACACTCTGCCTCCTCTTTCACCCACTGAGTATCACTGCCCAGTAGGGTTGCCAGGTGTCCGATATTCACCCAGACAGTCCGGTATTGTCGCCTCCTGTCCAGTAAAAAAATTCAGAGAATACCGTACACCTGATATGTCTGGTATTTTCTTAATTTTTCCCATGCCAGGCACCTGGCAACCCTACAAACACTCAGCACCTGGCCTCCCGCCTCCGAGCCCCCGACCCCAGCCCCATGCTTACCTGGTTCCCCAAGGCTGCTGGCACAAAATGGCTGCCGGCCAAAAACCTAGGGGAAGCAATGTTTCCCCTGGGTCTTAGTGCTCAACCGCTCCCCTGTTCCTATCCCTGCACTCACTCTTAAAGGGGACATGCTGTTTTAATGCTGCTTTATTTTTTAAAAAAAATTTTGGCTTAAGTCCTTGGAGTCTTTTTTTTTTTTTTTTTGGCTCAACGACTTTTTTCCTCCCCCTTCAATAGAATTTTTTCCCGGTGTTTTTTTTTTTTTTTTTTGGGGGGGGGGGGGGGTGGGATTGTTTGGTATTTTTGTTTCAACCACCTGGCAACCCTACTGCCCAGAGTGCATGTGGGTCTGTTTTGGATTGCGGGAAAAGAATGTAGGCCTCATGGTTGAGAACATGGTTGAGATCCAAGCAGCCCCAAATTTTTCAGTACAGAGCTCAGCAATGGGTTCCCCCATCCCTCTTCCTTATTTTGGAAAGTGCATTGCAAAGGCACAAGTTGCAATAATCAATTAATGGGAGAAAATTATATTCTACACTTATAGAGCACCTTTCATCCTCAATTATCTCAAAGGCCGTGAACAGCTGTACTTACAGCAGCTGCCCTTAAAAATGGTTGTTGGTTTGAAATATAACACTGCTTCTAATCGAGCTCCCCATATAGACACAGGTAATACCATTGAACCAGTAGACTCTTTCATACATACAGCCCCATTGTAATTGAGTCACCTGGTGCAAACACCTAAAAATCTAACTGTAAAAATAACAAAATACACAATGAAATGATGCTAGTGGAACTCATATGAATAGCACGAATGGAACAAAAGGACAGCTTATTGGGATAATTCTTTAAAGGGGCTTGTTCATTGTCCTCAGGTTAACAGAAACCCCAATGTACTTCAATTAAGTTGAATTACCCCACAAAATACTTGGCCCTCAAGATACTGCTGCTAAAGGAATGTTTACGACGGTAAATGTATTAGTAGGGTCATTAGTGCCTGGAGTCTCCAATTCTGATTGAAGTCCCACTGGCTAGGGACCACAGACACACATTCTAAGAGAGGTCTGTGCCCCCAAATGCTTACAACCTAAACAGATACAACAAAGGGCACAAGAAAAGATATTTTCTTTGCATTCACATTCTCCAAAGATTTAATGCATTCAGTCCTCCTTAGCTGTTTTGTTAGTTAGACAATGGTACCAACCCATTGTTGTAATCAGCAAATCACATGTGATTTTTAGTGTTTATACATGAACTCTGAGGCACAATACTTATTCAAGGACACTTTTTCTGCTACATCATAAAAGGGAAAAAACCATCCCCCAAAAAAGCTGTTTCCACATCTTCATTCTAGTCAGGAACAATTATCTCTAGCAAAGCGTAAATGCTGTGAACCTTTAACTTCAGTGCTCTTTCTCCAATTCATATGTTTTGCAAGCAGTCATTACAATCCCAGTTCCAACAGAATCATGTTGACAGTATGTTTGGACTGGGATAGGAGCCATTTGAAGACTCTTAGGAAAGATTTTTAGGCTTTCTTCATTAATTTATTTGTTTGTTTGAATTCATTCTTCCAGGCTTGCACACTCCAGAGAGTAAGAGAAGTCTGGCAGAGGCTCATCCCTCTAATAGAGCCTTTCAGAGACTCAACTGGAGGGAGAGAATCACTTTCATTGTGAGGACAGAGACATCGGCCTGTTGAAGGACTGGAAGGACAATCCAATCAACCTCCATTTTTTAAAGTGGTCTTTTTAAAATAGGATTTTTTAATATTTTTTATCAAATTAAAAACAGCATTTGCCATGTATAAGACCACCATTGTCACCAGCTCAGAAAATATGTACTTCATTATTCCAGCTATTTGACATGTTTTTCTCCTTGCCCCAAGACATTCTTTCCACTGAACTCAGACTGGAATGAACATAAAACAGGCTTTTTTTTTTTTTTTTTTTCAGAAAAGCAATTACTTTGAAATAATAGCAGACAGACACAACCCTCGTAATTTATATTGGCATAAAACAAATTAGTGGAATTTAGCACAGTCTGATGAAATGATTACTTCCCACCAAAGAATTAACTATCTTCACAGACAAAAAAGTTTGTTAAAATAGATCTAAGTTTAAAACATGGGTGTCTGAAGTTCACCTAATACCCAAAACCATGATATACTTTCTTCATAAAACTCTCTCTGCCAAATCCTGGAAGAAATTAGTCATCTACTGGAGATGGTGAGGGCGGGAAAAGGCGTGACTGCTTCATCAAGGGAGGAGGCCCTCAGAGTCACTTTTTTCCTCAGAGGGGGAATGTGTGGACAGCGCTGTGTCTTCTGGAGGCTCAGAAGCCCTGGATTCTACAGAGGGAGTATGTCTTGCGGGTTCATGGGCAAGGCTTGAAACCCAAGAGGCATGCTGGTGATACGCCGCCTAAGGGTCCCAACAGGACCATTGGGGTGGTGGTGGCATACAACCTATTAGTGACCATACCAGGATGGTGGTGGTGGGGACATCGGAGGATATATGTTAGAGCCTTATTGATTCAGAGCATGACAGCAGGAATGACTGCATAAGTGGAATTTGTTGCCATCTCCAATTTGTGATTGTGGCAGTCCGCAAACTATGTATCACATTGTTGCAGAATGCCAAACACGAAAATTCACTGGCTCATTGGAGGATATCCACAATCTAACCAGCGACGCTGTTCACTGGCTGGAGAGCTTGGACATCCAACTTTAACGAAGAAATATAGCATTGTACACGATATTCGAAAGAAGCAGCAGCAGGAATGATTTCCATGTTAAGTGGAGGCTCAGAGCACAGGTCCCAGTACCAAGAAGCTGGGGCTCCAATATGAAGAGGTCCCTGCGAAGTGCTGGAATTCCAGCAGTACTGCCTTGGTGCTGATGGTATTGAAGGGGGAAGGGGATCTTATCTATACGAGTTGCTCTGGTGCCAGATGAGGCATCGATGACAGTAACCATGTAGACTCGTGTACAGGGATCACCTTTTCTGTGGAGTGTTTACTCCTGTCCCTTGGTGCTGATGCCTCAATGCCCCTGCTCAGGGGATCAGTGGGCATGTCAACACTACTCGCTGCTGTCTGTTTCTGCCAGACTGGGATGGTGTTCGTGCCAACAGTGTTAAAGATACTGAGCAAGATGGAAGCCGCTTACAGCTATTTCCTGGCTTACTAAGGGGACTTCCTGCTCTCCTCTTAGATGACTTACGAGAGGGGTCGGCAATTTGTTTCTCTGACCACAGCTTTTAGGTGCAGAGTGCTGTGGGGAAGACTCAGGCCTGCCAGCTGGGACTCAGGTGCTAAGAGGATCTAAGAATAAAGATAATCTTCTATCAGAGCTCTCTGTCCTTACAGGATAGTGGACTGAGCTGCCGGCAGAGATTACACTACAACTACACTCTAAGAGGCTAACTTCTTCTAATGCAGATAGAAGGCAATGATACTAACAGATAGTGAATAGCTCAGTCTCTAGCCAGAGGCAGTTGAGAAGGAACAGACAGGGGATAAGCCAATATGTGCCGACTAGCCTCATGGCAGGGCATGAGGAGAGACAGTGTACATGAAGGCCTAATGAACATTGCTACCAAATTCTCAGATCAGCAATGCAAGGATGCAAGCACACCTACAGTGGAGCAACCACGGGGACACTACTCAAAAAAGAACTCGAAGGTCTTATATCCCTTCCAAGACTCTCTTAAATATTAACTTTTCTTGTTCACATCATAAGTCTCTCAGTTAAGAAAGACAGTCCAGAATGCTCATACACAGGGCTTGACAAACAGCAGCGAAAGCCGCTCGCCAGCCCCGCACTGCGCATGCGCAAGAGCCGCATTGCGCATGCGCGCACCACCTGTAAACGGGGCATGCGGCTGAAATCTACTCACCATGGGCAAGTAGATTCTATAGTTTGTCGAGCCCTGCTCATACATGTGCATAAGTAACTCAGCTGTGAACTAAAAAGGGAACTGAAGGTGCTAACAGGGTGAGGCCAGACCTTTGGCCTGCAGTACATGCACCATTTCTTTGTTTTTTAAGAGACAAGGGATCCACTGGATGACCAAAGGGATAAAAAGAATTTACATTAAAAAATGCAAGTTAACAAAGACATACTGGATCACTTCCTGTGTGGCCTTGGGCAAGTCACTTAGTGCTCCCAAGAGAGAGGGGGAAGAATTATCTCCATTTTCCAGGTAGAAATTTGCGTTACTGAGACACTAAGCGCAAATACATTAAAGATTGAGAGGTACTTGGGCATTCTGGGGGTGGTGACTATACACAGAGTAGAGAGAGTTGAAAATTTTCCATACAGACTGTTTGACAGAGATTTTGACCCCTCCCCCAATTAAACAAAAAACCCACCACAGTAGAAGTTTCCACTTTCTTCCGAAACTTTCAAATTGTTGTTGAAAAAGCAATTGCCTGAAACCTGAAAAGTTCCCTGCTTTCAGCTGAAATGTTTTCCTTACATATTCTATACAGCAATCCTGATATGTAGTAGTACTAAGCACAAATCTAGCAACAACGAAATGTGAACATTCTGGAAAATAAAACAGTCAGGAAGGGAAACAATAGCAGGTGGAGAATTATTTTATTCTTAGTCCCTTATTAATTATCACATGGTTCTGGGTTTACACATTTCTGAAAATTCAAAAAAAAACCCAAGAGCTAATTCACTGCTAATGGCAAATATGAATGGAAGACTCTCAGAAATTATATGCTCAATGATTTTCAATATGTCGTTTAATAACTACTGGCACTTTCTGCCCACAGATTTGCAGGAATTAAGTATAGGCTATAATTTTGTTGACAGATCTTTGCTCTTGTGGAAAGACTTTTTGCCCAAACCTCAAGGTTTGGTTTGATTCCCTGTGGACATCAGCATATGCTTATGACTCCTCTGGCCTATCAAGCTAAAGCAATTTTGATTATGGCACTGAACGGATGTCATCTAAATACCACACAGCAACAGAAAAACTGCTTCCCCACCAACTTGCCTGCTGGCAGGAAAAAGGAAAGAGACCCAAGGACTGAACACACAGCAGAGAGGACCAATGGACTGAAAAGAAAGCAGCAACACATCTGTGAGATTCTACTTTACAGTTGATGGCTGAAACAGACATGATTAATTAGCATGGAATTAATCATTACTAAGGGACAGATTGTAGAAAACTCTCCTCTCCAATAATCTATTTAATCTTTGGTCTCTGATAGTATTTCTGGCTGTATCAGCAATGGGCACAACAATAGTGGTGTAGAGGGGAAGGCGAAGGGGCATGTAATGTGACAACTCTATTGTTTACCAAATCAAGCAGGAAGGCTCTGTGGCTCCATCCATATTAGTTGTCATCATGTAACTTCTTATATTTAGAACATGTTGATTTTTCAATTAATATAGCCATCTCATTGTTCAGGTCAGTGGCAACGTTGTGACACATGGCTAAAAAGGGCTAAACAACTTGCAGCATATAAATCAGGGGTAGCCGACCCAGGGCTTGCGAGCCGCATGCGGCTCTTCACCCCTGAAAGTGCGACTCGCCAAGCCTCCTCCGCAGCTCACGAAGGTGCCCCATACACCCCCCTACAAACAGCCCTGGGCTCTCTGTGCTCACTAGGTGTAGGAGCCGTCCGGCACAGCAAAATGGCTTTGGCAAGATGGCGTTGGCCAACGGGAGCCTGATGTAACCAAAAAGCATACCCCTTGGGGTTTTTTTTTTTGCTCAGCAACTGTGGCTGGTGGGGAGCTGCTTTTTTTTTTTTTTTTTTTTTGCACTCTCTCAACAATTCTGGTGAGACTCTTCACATTTTTTCCCCGCCGCTGTTTCAGCTCTCTTCGTTTAATGGGTTGGCCACCCCTGGTATAAATGGTAATTAGGGCTGTTCCTTAGAAATACTTAACAGTAATGGTAAATGGACTAGAGCTTTGAAACGCAAGCCTGTATTGTTACAGAATTAGAAGTAATACTCATTGTTAGATATTAACTATGTAAACAGACAGTTACTTTCTATACTATAATTATTGATTCCTACACCAAAAGGGAATATTAACATTTTCATGGCAAGTGGTATGATAGTGTCATTGTCCAGATTTCACTTTAAAGTTTATGGTAAATGGTCTATACACTTCTCATTGAATAATTTTCTTAAGTTAATCCATGTAGTTAATTACTGGTGATGTTTAGGAAATAGAAGTTTACCTCAAAACCACTATCATCTACCCCTGTTCCACAGGATACATTCAGTATTTACAGATTTGCCACTTCCAAAGAAATAGTCCACCCTACCTGTTTCCCCTCAGAACACGTTTCTTAATACACGGCACTTGGATACATTTAGAGTAGGGCTGTCAATTAATCCCAGTTAACTCACTAAACTAAAATAAACAAAATAATTGTAATTAATCACCCTGTTAAACAATACCAACTGCAATGTATTAAATTTGTGAGATTTTCTACATTTTTAATATTGATTTCTATTACAACACAGAATACAGAGGGTGCACTGCTCACTTTGTTATTTTTATTACAAATATATGCGCTGTAGAATGATAAATAGTATTTTTCAATTTACCTCATACAAGTACTGACATGTAATCTCTTTACTATGAAAACAAAATTTACAGGTATAGATTTTTCTAATTTCATAACTGCACTCACACAGAACAATGCAAATCTTTCAAGCCTGTAAGTCCACTCAGTCCTACTTCTTGTTTATGTTGATGGGAGATAGTGCTGCCTGATTCTTATTTACAATGTCACCTGAAAGTGAGAACAGCAGTTTGCATGGCACTTTCACAGCAGGTGTTGCAAGGTTTATTGCCAGATACGCTAAAAAGTGATATACCTCTTCATGCTTTAGCCACCATTCCAGAGGACATGATTTCATGCTGAATTTGTGAAGTGACCCCCATTTAAAAATTATACCCCACCCCTATTCTAAAGCTTAGAGTTGATTAACAAGCTACTTAGGTCTTGTAGACTATTGCTCACTCAAATTCCTTGCAATGTTTTTCAGTCTAGCTGGCTATTACCTTCCCTTCCATAAGGCCAACATGCTGTCAGTTTGCCTCCTAGGTGAATGATTCGATGCTTGTCTCTGCATACCAGATCAATCCTTTGTTTTGATTCATATACAGGACACCTCCTGCTGTTTGTTTCATCCTGTAGATTTCCTTGTTTTGATTTCACGATTTTTAAATTTGCACCTGACTCTATATGCAAATAAGCATCCAGTATGCGGCATGTAATACACAAATGACCAAAGAGGAAAATAGGTGTTTGTTACCTCCTAGAGACCCGCCTTATGTCCAAAACATTAAGAACATTTTTAGGATAGATACATACTCCTTCAATATTATCCATGTGTATGTTTCACAATGATTATGACAAAACAATAGGCTACTGACTCTCATATGTCCCCTTATGACATAATTCAAAGAAATCAAGATCCTGGGACTCAGTTCCTCCCATTCACTCCACAGCTGACATGAAAGACACATACTTCCCTTGTGTGGTGGCCAGTGTTCTCTGCCTGTAAGCTGAGTGCTTGAGTGGCTGCCCAGGACAGAGTCCAATGCTAATCAGCTGATTAGTAGAGCACTCAGAGCCTTCAGCATGTGTTTCTATTGGTGGTGCACATCCACACATGCCTGGGTGCACATAAAATTTATTCCACATATGGACAGAAAAAAAATAGAGGGAACATTGGCAGTGGCTAAAATATTTAATGGAAAGTCTATAATAATAAAAATGCATTCAGCCTCCTTCCCACCTCCCAAAACAACTCTATAGTTTGAACCATCTTAGACAAACTGCCAAATTAAGATTAAGTTTTATGAATTGGAATTCTCACAATTCACCTAAACATTTCTTGAGTAAGCCAGAGGCTACGACTGACTATTCTGCATCAAATGAAAGATCAGAGATTTATGTATTTGGTTACCAGCCCTGCGTATTTTGCAAGCAGCAGGGATTTCAATAAGCCTATTAACTTCTTGACACAGACACAACGGATCACTTTATGGCACCTACAGAGTCTTTCTAAACAAAGCTTTCCTCAGTTCAAGTGGAGAGGGGGAAAAGAGCAAAAGAAAAAGTGAAACACCCGCTTTTCTTTTTTACACTTGAAGTTAAATTTATGTGGAAATCCAAACACATTAAACAATAACTAGCTGAATAATCAGGAGCTGTGCAACTGAACGGCTTGCACGGAATGGGAGTGGAACACACAGCTTTTCACCTTTAGGATGACAGATTAAATCCTGCGCAAGTGAGGCTGGTACTACTAAAACTGGTTAGGAAGAGTTTCTTGTTAAATATTTTATATATTGGAAAAACCCACAGAATTATGTCATATTTACCTATTCATTTATACTCTATTCATGTGGTGAACACCACAATAATATTGATCCCATAATTGTTTGGAAAATATTGCAAAAATAATTAATATATAAATATTATTCACCCTGCTCTGGTTATTACCCCCATTTGAAGGTTTTAATGGTCTTTATGAAAATTAGCTAGTTGTATCAGCCCAGTTCTTACCACTTAAGTGGTTTGTTACAACTGGCACCTAGCTGGACTCTTGGCAGGAGCACAAAACATGCATGGCATAAGCATGCAGACTGATTCACCCATTCAGGCCCCAATGAACACATCTGCTTAACTGTACTGCCACAAACAGTCCTGTACTGGGGCAGACATGGCTAAGCATCTGCAAAAGTGTTTGCAGGAGTGGGACTTATTGTCCCTGTGGTCAGAGCTTAGCTACACTAGCCATGCAGTGAAGACCAGATTGCAACGATGCCGCTCAGGGGACAGACATGCTGTGGATAGAGGACTACTCTCTCTAGAGCTGGCATATTGACCTTTGTCTTGATTACTGTATTCACTAATTTTATGTATTAGGTTTTTAAAAAAGACAAATGTTCAGAGAATATAACTTTGAAACTGGACACACAAGACGCAAACACACAGAAGCTATTACCCATGATAGTTGTACTCCTTTGAAAAGACATGAGTCAGAGGGAGAATTAGCTCACCAGAGAATGTGAACCTGGATAGGCCTAACCACATGCTCATGATGTTCCACACCATTCAAAGCAATAGAAAAACATGGGTAGGAGGACAAGGTGAACTTAAAAGTCTGCTATTAGAAGGCACATATGAAAGTAAAGCATCTAACTTCCCCTCTCTCCATAGCTAGCATCCTTCAGTTTTGGTGTTTTGATAAAGGATAAATTAGACCCTATACACACTTCATTCTTTAGGAACTTTGAGAAGCAATTATTGGCCTAGGATATCGTGGCTTTGTGGCTATATATTATCACTTCATGTTGTAGACTCATGTATGAAGTTGCAATTATTTTTCAAATGAAAAGAATGAACTAATTATATTGTCCAGGACTTAGCTTTCTGGGCCCCATATATAACAATGCAATAAGGATTTATTTATTTATGTGGTAGTTTCCCCTCAAAGACATTACAATCTAGGAATAGGTCAAGAGACAGACAGGAAATAATGAGACAATATGGGTCAGCATGACAGATAGTGGTATTAACTAAAACTACTGAGAAATTCTCTGACAGAATATTTTTCTGTCCAAGAACACTAATTCAGTGAAATCTAAACATTTCACAGAAACTGTTCAATTTTGACAAAGTTGCAACAGAACTCAAAGCAGGGTTCCGATGGAAGTCTGCCTGGTTTCGTACCAGTTCATTCATCCAGCTCCGATACCGCCCAGCTGGCAGGCTACTGGGGAAACCTAGACTTTTGACCCTTCATCAGCCTGTCTGCCTGTTGAGCTGATGAGGCGCCAAGAACCTAAAAGTCCTGGGAGACAGAGATTCCAAGTTCTGAAGCTTTCAGGCTCTTCAGCTCATCCACAGCTCACTTGACACAATTCTGCAGAACGGAGCTGCCAAGGCTTCTAAGAACTTGGATTTTTGAGACCCCACCAGATGGTCTAGTGGGAAGCCAGAAAGTTCAAAGACTCCTGGCTCAACCAGGGAACCCAGGAGTCCAGAGCCACTCTCCAAGGCTCCATTCCCTTCCATGGAATTTTGAAGTGTTTGGTTCTCATGCCATAAAATAGAATTACCTTTCTCTTCACAGCTCTAGTGCCAGTACAACTGCTTTAGACCTGGTGAGTGCCTTTTAACTTTACTGGCATTTTTAATCAAATTAAAAACTGAGGTCATCTGTCATTTTTACCAAGCATCTTTGGTAAAATGCTGGACATCAATCCATGGGTATTATGGCCCTAGATATTTACATTATTTCACTCATCGAAGCTTTCTGCCTGTAATATCCTCTCTGATGGGCTCTCCTGCCTCAGATACAACGCCTCAGTATTACCAACATTCCTATTAAGCCTTGTGTGCTCAAAACTGTGCTGCCACTGTTCAGAGTTGGTTTACAGGGTCTCACAATCTTCTGAGCATATCCATGAGTCTTCAGTGAAGAGCATGCACCCTTTGTACGGTCTCACCTGTCACATCCATGACAACCACATATGAAAAAAGGACTCAATGCTGATGCAAGCCAACCCTTGCAGGAAATTTTCTGCTGTAGCCCAATCTGGTTTTGACTACAGTAGTCACTTCAACAAACTTCTCCTGAAAGAGATGAACATATCCTTCAACAACTGTACCTGAAAGTTGCAGTGGGGGAGGTCTAGGTCAGAAATTAGGAAAAATAATTTCAGTCAGAAGGTGGTAAAGCACTGGAACAGGTTACCTAGAGAAGTGGTGGAATCTCCATCCCTAGAGATTTTTAAGTCCCAGCTTGACAAAGCCCTGGCTGAGATAATTTAGTTGGGGTTGGTCCTGCTTTGGGCAAGGGGTTGGATTTGATGAGCTCTTGAGTTCTCTTCCATCCTATGATTCCATGAAAGTGTTTTACACGCTTAAAAAAAGTTTCAAAATTAAAACCTAATGAGGAGTCAGAGTAAAAATTAACAGATAAAGATATGAAGAGAGAGGGAAAGAAGTGTAGATTTACAAAAGAAAACAGTTGCTGTTGCAGACTAGAGCCATGAAGGGGATGACTTTCTCTCAATAGATAAGGTAACATTTGGGCATGGAACCAAACAGGATGTAGAGGAGATGCAAAACAATATGCAAGAGAAGTTGGTAGAATTAATGAAAGCTTCTAAAAAGCTTGAGGGGCTACTTTGCTGATTTCCAGCAACAGTGTGTGTTACATACTGAGTTGTGAAACAAATCTCTCAAATTCCAAACACAGACTCGCCAATGCAACACAACAGCTGATTCAATATGAAGTGTAAGCAATTCCAAGACATCTCTTTAATTCCTCACACATTAGTTGAGTCAGAAACTACAACAACAATAACTACAGTGAGGTAATTCTCTGAAGTCTGGCATGCCTGAAGTTGTCTATTGGTGAGATCAGGGATGGAGGACGGGGAAAGAAGTAGGAGTCAAGATTACTTAACTTCCAGAGAGCTGAAAACACTCTACACCCTGCCTACTGGATCGGATCTTTCTAACCAATCTGGACGACTGAAGTGGTGCAAACACAAGCTAATCAGAGAGGCTAGTGTTAAGTATAGCATCTATATGTTATCACTATCAGGTGTCACTGTGAGCACTGGTAACAAAAGGAAAATTGGCAAGCAAGCAGCAGAGGCAATAGTTATAGGCAACTATTTAAAATCCATATACAATGAAAACTATATCAAATGGAAAGAAAACAGCTACAATAAAAATGTTTTTCATTATGAATGTTAAAAAAACCTCTTCAAACCAGACAAGAAGAGATGGCTTTAAATTTGGCCACATGTTTTAGTCTCAGCTGTGTATGATGCAATTATTTTAGACTTGTACACTACCACTAGATACTTGCAAAGACAGAAAAAACAAGACAGTTACAATAAGAGTGCCCATTAATTTAAACGGCCTCTAAAAATGTTCTTATCGACTAAGCAAACATTCCAGTGTTTTAATTATATCAGGCAGACAAATCAGATGAACGTATAAACAGCAATTTAGAGGTAAATAAATAATGACTAGCAATAAGTCCACTACTACAAAACTGGAAACCAAGCTGTCTGTACAAGAGACTTTTAAAGTGCTTTATCACTCACTTACTCACTATTAAACACTTGCTATCATCTAAAAGCTTTCTACTAGAGTAAATAAAAACGTTATTTCACTATTATTAAATATAATCCGGTTCAGGAAAGTAACATTCAAAGGAATAGCCTTCACTTCAGGTTTTGCTGCCAATTTTGACCACTTTCAGGAGAAACCACTGATCAGTAGAGCTGAGTGGGGAAAATAGTTTTCTCATCACACAAAAATTATCCCATCCTGTGCTAGGGGCGGAAAAAAGACCTTTCAACAAAAATCAAGGGACACCCCTCCCCCAATGTTCCCTCTAATTTTTTCCATCCATATGCAGAATACATTTTGTTATGTACACTACCAATGGGGAAACATACTGCTGGATGTGGGTGCTCTGCTAATCGGCATTTGAATCTTGTCTGGGTGGCTGCCCAAGTGCACAGCTTACTGGGGACACTGACCCTCCTCCTGCAGAACTGCCAAGTAGCCTGACAACAAGGATACTCACGCATCATATTGAAGACCCACATTCAGTTTCCACGTCTGAATCAGAAATACAGATTAACCAAAAAGTTCCCAAACAGAGGGAAAAACGATCTCTATCAGCAGGATGTGAACACAAATTTAACCCATGAATTCAATCCATGTATATAAGCCATGATTTGCAAGTCATTTGATGAAGTGGGTTTTTACCTACGGAAGCTCATGATCCCATACGTTTGTTAGTCTCAACAGTGCCACAGGATTACTCATTGTTTTTAAAATAAAGATTGTTTGCAGACCTGAAAGCTCTGTGGAGTTCAAAAACATGCCTTTTTCCACCAACAGAAGTTGGTCCAATAAAAAAAAAATTGCAAGTCAAGCTATAAAATTGATTTTTTATGGATTCAGAAACTTAAATTCTAACAGCAGATTTGATTTTTTTAAACAGAATGTTCTCAGCCCCTAACTTCTGTAAAAATATAGGATGGGATGAAGAACTAAATTTTTCCCTACGTAATTCTTCTTCCCTGACCCCCTCCACCAAAAAAAAAAGGACTCCCCACTCTTGACCACCAGCTAGCCAAGCTCTGAGCCCCAGCCAGCTTCAGGAGGAGAAGGGGCATGAGAGCAGGGTCTTGAAGCAGAGTTTGAGTGAGCTATGGCCTGGATTTGGGGAGGCTTAGATACCCCTGGCCTATTATACCTGCTGCCCATGGCCAGCAGTGGGGAGGTGAACATGGGAGTAGTGTAAGCATGACAGCAGGCAGCATGAAGCTCATATCCAAGGATGGGAAAGGCTTCATCAGGCATTTGACAAAGGAGATTAGAGAAGTTGGTGAGGCTTTTCTTGGTAGAATAAGAGGGAGGGAAGTGGGTATGGAGAAGCGACAGAATGACTGGAAGAGCTAGAGAAGAAGAAAAGTGTTAAAATCCCTATTTCAAACTAAATAGAGGCTTCTAGGTAGGGGATTTACAGAGTTAAAAATAATAAATCAATAACAATATTTAGTCCTCACACAGATCCTTTTACCCAAGGATCTAAACTGCCTTAGAAGCAGAATAAGCCTCCTCACTGAATCTCTGGGAGGCAGACAAGCATAGGGGGAAACTAAATTTAGTCACTGAAAGCCTAAATGATTTGCCAAAGCACAAACAATTTCTAGCAAAGCTGGAAACTGAAATAGATCTCCTGCGTATCAGTCCTACACTCCAATCTCTAAAATCAGTGGGGCCGACAGCCTCCATGGGCAGGTGTGGGGGGCCCAGCTCTGTGCTCCCAAAATGGGTGGGACCAAGGACAGCCAGCCTTCAACACAGCCCCTAGTGTGGCATTTTTTCACTCCACCCCAGCCTTAGAGCTGGCTTGAATGCACGGTACAGTGCTCCGACTGTGATTTAAAGGGCCTAGAGATCCAGCAGCCGTCACTGCTAAAATCGTTGGGCACCAGGGCAACTGCCCTCTTTGCCTTTCCTGTCATTGGAATGGACTAAAATTCAAGCAGCATGAATGTGCTCAAGCTGAAAAGCTTTCAGGAAAAGCCAGGGTGGTGGTGTGTGCGCGCGCACGCACGCGAGTTATTTTTAATATAAATATTTTTCTTCTAGAGAATTAAAGAGTTGCCACTTGAGAGCATGCAAGACAGAACACTGGCTCTGCTGTTTTTGTAAAGGTCATTTATAAAGTTAATTAAAAACAACAACAACAAAAAACACACTCCTTTGGAAGCTTCTCTGATGTAACTCTCCCAATTACTTCAGTCTTGACATGGAGGAAACTCAATGTCTCTGGGGGAGAGTGTGATCCAATTCTAGGCAAACCATCATGAGCCAGAGACACCCATTTCATGTGCTAAATTATACGTAATTATTTTATGATGTCAACTCCTAAGGATGGATGAGACAACTAAAATGTACTTCACTTACGCACTTCAACTCAAAATCCCAGAGATGAAAGGCTGATGCATTATTCATTATGCACTGATGAATTCCACTGTGCGCCGTATAATAACTATATTTTTAAAACACATTCCACAACACCACTATGTATCACAGAGGTGTCTCTAAAGGCCATTTAAATTTCACTAATTTGACTGGTAATTCACTTCATCTTTAATTTATTCCTAACCCTAAACTGTACCCAGAAGTAACTTTCCTGCATCTGGATACAGCTGTGATCCATCTACTCATTCATACTTACTTTCTGTGAAAAACATAAAGGTTATGTTTTTAAAATACAGTCTGCCAGAATGATATGCATCTATTTACCTCAATCACTGTTTTCTTGTAATCCCCCCATCTGTCGGTATCCATCTGTTGTCTCTTGTTTTATATTTAGATTAGGGCTGTTAATTAATCACAGTTGACCTCACACAATTAACTCAAAAAATTAATCACAGTTTTATTCACACTATTAAACAATTAAATGTCAATTGAAATTTATGAAATATTTTGGATGCTTTTCAATATTTTCATATATATTTTGTGGTATACTTGAAATTGAAGTGTATATTTTGATTACAAATATGTGCTTCATAAAAATGAAAAAGAAATAGTATTTTTCATTTCACCTCATACAAGTACTACAGTGCAGCCAGTCATGAAAGTACAATTTACAAGTGTAAGGGTTTTCTGTTACATAACTGCACTCAGAAACAAAACAAGGTAAAACTTTAGAGCCTAAAAGTCCACTCAGTCCGACTTCTTGTTCAGCCAATTGCTAAGACAAGTTTATTTACATTTACAGGTGATAAGGCTGCCCTCTAATTTACGTCATCAGAAAGTGAGAACAGGCATTTTCATGGCACTTTTGCAGTTGTAATTGCAAGGTATTAACATGCCAGATATTCTAAACATTCATACGACTCTTCATGCATAGGCCATCATTCAAGAGGACATGCTTCCATGCTGATGACACTCATGAAGAAAGTGTGTTAATTAAATTTGTGACTTATCTCGTTTGAGAGCTGTATGTCTTCTGCTCTGTTTTAACCACATTCTGACATATTTCATGTTACAGGAGTCTCGGATGATGAGCTAGCACATTTTCACTGTAGATTTCACAAAAGTCAAAGAAGGTACTAATGTGAGATTTCTACAGACAGCTATATCACTCAACTTAAGGTTTTAAAATCTGAAGTGCTTTCCAAAATCTGAGGGGAAGGAGGCGTGTAACATGCTTTCAGAAGTCTTAAAAGAGCCACATTCGGTTGCAGAAACAAAAGAACCCAACCACCAAAAAAGAAAATCAACTGTCTGCTGGTTGCATCTGACATAGATGATGAAAACAAACATACTTTTGTCTGTACTGCTTTGTGGTGTTATTAAACAGAACCCGTCATGAGCATGGGTGCACGTCCCCTGTACTGGTGACTGAAGCATGAAGGGACATTTGAATCTTCTGCACATTTTGCTACAACAGTGCCATGTGAATGCCTGTTTTGCTTTCAGGTTACATTGTAAATAAGAAGCAGGCAGCACCATCTTCTGCAAATGTAAACAAACTTGTTTGTCTGACCAATTGGCTGAACAAGAAGTAGGACTGAGTGGATTTCCAGGTTCTAAAATTTTAGATTGCTTTCTTTCCGAATGCAGTTTTTTGCACACAATTCTACACCTGTAAGTTAAACTTTCATGATAAAAAGATTACACTATGGTACTTATATTAGGTTAAATGAAAAATGCTATTTTTTTTTTTTTTTACAATGCAAGTACTTTAATAAAAAAAAATATAAATGAGCACTGTACTGTTTCTCTTCTGCGTGGTAACTGAACCCATATATTTGAAAATGTAGAAATACATCCAAAAATATTTAAATAAATGGTATTTTATTCTTGTTTAACAGGGTGATTTTTTTTTTAAATCACTTGACAACCTTAACTTAGATTGTAAACTGTCTGGCACATGCAGGCAGGAGTGAGTTCCTACCACACCCTTGTTAGCGAGAGATATAATGCAAGGTTCAGTTGTTGACCCTTGCTCCACCTTAAGACTACCAATCAAAAATCACCAGAGGTAACTGCAAATAATAAAAATCACAGGTTAAAAAAAATAAAGGAACATTACAACAGACACACAATCACCTTATTGCTGAATAGACACAAACTACGGCTTCAGTACAACACGTAATGGTGAAAGGCACTTGTATCCATATGCTAAGAAACATATCTTGTTGAATGGGGTTGTTCAATGAAAAATTAGCTCCTCATTCTCGTAAAACCCATCAACTCTCCAACCAACTGAATGTTAGGGAGAAGCCTACTTTAGTAGAGAGGAAAGATAATTTAATAAATGTTGGCCTTAGTTTGTGTTTTATGATTTTGCGTCTAACGAAATCTCTGTGCTTTCTTAAATAAACTTTCTTTTGTTTTGTTTGGATACAGAGGCAGCAGTGTGGGGCAGCTAGGCGGCTCCCTGGGCATCTGCGTGTAACCGAGGGCCATTGGTTAACTGTGCACATACACGGTTACACTTTCGCATTCCTAATCTGAAGTCTTAAATTGAGGTGGGAATAGAATCTAGGTCTACAAATCCCCCAGATCACTATCCCCAAGCCCAGATTTAGGCCTGATCTAAGGACTCCTTGTAGTCCACAGCAAAATTCGTGTGAACTGGAGCTTGATTAACCTTTGAATGCCAATTTTTTAAAAAAAGTGATGACTACTGCATGTCACTAATTTAGTAAATACTATTTTGGAACAATTTTCTGCTGGCTTGGGGTTATGGCCTTATATTCCTGGGTAGGCCAGCCAACTGCCAGCTAGTATTTTCCACTTCATTTTCTTCCTTCCTTGACACAGCAAAAACAAACAAAAAAAACCCCAAACCTGATACTTCAGGATGACCGGAAATTTAATATCCCTACTGCAGCCCAGAAAGACCCGAAATTTAATTTCCCTACTGCAGCCCAGAAAGACATATATTAAGGGGGTAGGGAAGGGATTCACAAATATTATTCCAAGTTCAACAAGATGGGAGAAAAACCTCTTTAAAATGGACTCAAGAGGCTGCTCCTCATGACTAGTGAATAAATGGGCTTCAAAATTTGAATCCATATTACTTTATCTGGAATGTTATTAGACGAGTGAACAGCCTCCCCCTTTCTTTCTCTCTCCCTTCCTAACTCTCAACCACTTTTGAAATCTCATCTGAAATATCTCTTTTGCCCTTGCCTACACTAACGTTCTGTCTCCTGCTATTCAATGAGACAATTACACATTAAGTCAGGACAGCATGTATACAAAAGATGCTATGAGAAATTAATATTGTAATGTAAGAGAATAAAATCATATATTTCACTGTCCTTTCATGTGAAATGTCAGAAGTATTTCAACTAGACACATGTAGCACCACTACAATTTGGACATCTCTAAGATAGAAGACAGCAGCCAATCAGTGCACAATAGTGAGTGAGTGTACATTGCAGCAAAGGGAATGAGGGCTAAGCACCTTCCATCCTAAAGAAAATGCAAGGCAATCTTTAATTCTCACTCAGTTGTTTATTAAGGTCTCATCCAGGAGACACAGCCCCTTCTCACAAACAGAATCAATGACAGAACTAAATACTTCTGCCTTGGATGGCTGAAAACCTGTGACTACTTGGATTTTAACTTGTGGTTTCAAAGTCTTGCTATTGCAGATGCAAATATGAGCTACATTAATGCCATCTGATTTATATTCATCTACAGAAATGTTTACGCACCATATTCTGCTATTCTGATTCAGGTATGACATTCGTTTGCTACTGCACGCCGCCCATTACATAAGAAAAGTTGCTTTACTTTTTATTAATAATGAAAGAGTGGGTGGGGTGGGCTCAGATAAATGTGTCAATTTGGTATGAGACTACTTAAAGAATGGTGTTTGACATTCAAGCCTATGCTAGCTAATTATCAGAGAAAGGAAAGCCTTACTGCGTTATGACAAACTACCCTTCATACCCCAATGCAACAGGCAATTTTTAAAGGAATTTGTAATTCACAGATTACAAGTAACTTTTGCATTGTTGTTGCATTTCCTTTAATTTTTGACTTCTGGGAGGATAGCTATCAAGAAATTGAATGCAAGCAGTTTTCACAAGATGTGCTGCATAATTACACAGGGCTTGGTACTGGACAAAGAGGTGGGACTGGGAGCTCAAAGGGACTATTTGGACAGAGTTTGAGGGAAAAAAACAGATTTTAAAAAGGCTTTAGAGAAGAAAGGAGAAAATTAAAAACAGGAAAAAAAGTCAGGTTTAACTTGCTGGCTTAGTCCGACTCCTCCTTTACTATCCTCTGGAACAACACTGTTTATTCAGTTTAAACCAGAATCGCTCATTGAGCTGAAGCCTCAATAAAGAGAGGGGGTCGTCTGAGAAATGAAAAAAGGCTGTTTGGCACATTCATTTGCATCATTATTGCACTGCCTTCCTCAACTGGAACATTCCCTTAGACATATCTCATCACGGACTATAAAAATTTCAAGAGAACCATCTGTCCTCACAGAGAGGAGGATGAGAACTTCATTGTTTTGCTTGTTGATGCATAGTGTTGATATTTTTTATGTTTGTGGTGTAGCCTCTGTGAACATTCAGAAAGACCCAGGCACTTCAGTAAATTATGCAGTATTAAGCCTCAAAAATCTGTAAAGGAAATGGACATGAGACATACAGCCAAATGAGGGAAACAACAGCTAGATAGCTGAGAAGTGGGGGAGATGAAAGAGTTTACAGTTCCAACTTTCCCTTCAAAGGCTGCACCTATGTTTCATGGTGTTCCTAAACTAGAGCCAACATTGTTTATTTTTAAATTGTGCAACTGTTGGAAAGAGAAAGGAACTTGTCAGCAAAACCAGTCTGAGACCTGGGATGATGATCTTATGCACGTCCATACCCTGACATGCACAGAGTTTATTCTAAAACTAAGCCATTCAAAGGACACGCTGCTCTTTGAACGCGAAGCTGCATAATGACACCCAGGAGATATTTAGCTCTGCAAATGCCTTGCTTTCAATTTCCTCAATGTATTGCTTTGGAGTAACACCACAAACCACCTCATAGTGTGTTGTTTTATGGTGTAAGAGTCTCTACTCTGTTCTTTTTTCCAGGTCATGGGCAAGCCTGCCTGCAATTAGGGAAAACTTCTACCAGATTTTACAGGTCACTATTTACTTTTTTTAAAAATATATGTGCATATCTGTGTCTCTCCGTTGCAGTGTGGAAGACTATGATGCAGAAATAAAGAAAGACATTCACTGACTGACTACAAACCACAGAAAACATTGAAAGAAACTGTGCACTAGGGATGGTTGAAAAATTTCCACCAAAATTGTTTTTATTGAAATTTTTGTTTTCCAACAAAATGACATTTTCACCAAAAGGGTCAGTGTTCTGCGAAAAATTTAAACATTTCATAAACATTTTTAAAAGGCCACCAAACTGCAGTATTTTGTATTTGAAAATGTTGATGCAGTGCCCCAGAGCAACTGTAATTTGATTGCTTCATGTTCTTGTTCTCCTCTAGAGACTTCTGCTCCCAAACCTGACTGTGTCCCCCATGATTCATCATGGCTAGGAACTCCTATGATTAGGGTTACCAGGTAGACCCCCCAAAAAAACCAGACACACTTGATCATGGACAGGAGGGGCGGGGGGAAGGAACCGGCCAGGAGGGCGGGCAGGGCTGGCCGGGAGGAAGGGGAGGCGGGAAGCAGAGCTGGGGGAGGGTTGGGGCTGTGAGGCTGGCCAGGAGGAAGGGGGAAGCACAGCTGGGAGTGGGGCCGCAGGGCTGGCCGAGAGGAAGGGGGCCCGGGAGGAAGGGGGCAGGAAGCAGAGCTGGCGGGGGAAGGGGGCGGATTGCAGCGGTGCTGGCCAGGGGAGATCAGGAAGAGGCAGGGGGGCTGGCCGGGGAAGATTAGGAGGGAAAGTGGGGGAGAACTGGCCGGCCGGGAAGGGAGGGGGGGTGAGCAAATCAGCCGGCGCAGAGTGGGACTGACCCGGGCACTTGCAGATCCCGGGGCGTTGCCTGTCCCGTGCAGGCTCCCGGCGACGCACGAGTGAAGAAGAGGCTTCTCCTCCTCCTCACACTCAACCAACTGAGAGCTCAGCAAGCTGTGCACAGCATATATAACCCAGGGCTGAGGAAAGATGGCTTCTGAAGCAGCTTTTGCTCTGCTGATCCTAGCTGTGACCAAAGGCTGATCAAGCACCCAGTGTAACATAAGTCAGCATTTCTAAGTTTTGCCTGTTTGGCAATCCATCTGACAGACAGGAATCATGAGGCACTACAATTATTCTCCCCTGTCCCAGCCTATACCGTGGGGCCTAACCATGAATGCCCTTTTGCCTGCACTGGAGTGGCTAGAGAGAAGCAGAAAGACAGGACCCTGGAATTCCCTCGATAATACAGGAATCTCCTTCCATGCTACTAGGGAAGTGCCCAGTGTGTCACCAAGACAGATGAGAATCAGGATTTGCCCCCCAAATTAAGTGAAACGCCTGAAAGAATCTGAAAAAAATTGTTTTCTTTAATCCTATTCACTCACAGTAATGGTTCTCAACAATGTATTACTTGGACTGCAGGGGCCGAGGGGCAGGGAAGTGGCAGCCTGGACCCAGATCCTCTAGGCCCGCTGCTTGGGGATGGCTGGCTGCCCCGGAGCCACAACTCCTGGCTGTTGTGGAGCTTGCAGGGTCAGGCAGCTGCCCCAAAGCCCCACTGCATGGAGGAGGTTGGAGGGGGGTAACTGCTATTCCCAAGCCCTGTCGCATAGAGGGGTATCCTGCCAGTAGGCAGCCCCGGGGCCCTGTTGTATGAGCTGGGTGGCAGCCCTAGACCCGGCGTTTGTTGGCCAGCTGGCAGCCTTGACACTGCTGTACAACAAGACAGCCCGGATCTAGGAACAGCTCCACAGACTGAGAACCACTGATTTACAACCTCCTTAGATAATACTTTGTAACTGTAAGTTAAAGGCTAATAGGAGTACTTTTCTCTGTGCCTCCAGGAACCAATCTGGGGTGGAGGGAGACAATACCACACAGGAAGGTTGTTGGTGCTAGCTAATTACTGATTGTAAAGCGCTTTGGAGAGTATTTGTTAAAGTCATTACATTACTGCAATACATCATCACTATTATGCAATGCTGATGCCTCTGTTATTGCTCAAATGTTTCCATTAAAATAAGTAACTAGAGAGCATTGTGCAGTATTTTCTTTGAACATATCCCTTCTATTGTAATTTCACAATCTTCTCCACTTGTCCTGCGTAGAAATGTTGAAAAAAACTTTGTTCATATAGCTATACAAATACCAATAAAAACTCAGCTTTGTTTATCTGTATGTTGAAATCAGGAACAAATAACCAGTTTCTATAGCTTCTGTTTGAGAACTGGAGACCAATTTAGGGTCAAGTCTATCAGTTCTATTTTTCATTAAATTCTATTTTGATGTGCTCTTGTACTTCATTATACAAGTGCATCTCCTAGCCTCCCTCTACAGGAGTTCTTGTATTGTCTTTCTATTTTATTTGGTAGCATTTGTGTTCTAGGGTTCAAAGTGATCTGAAGCACTTATTTTTAAACATGTTTCATTTGAATTTTGTGTTTACTGTTTATTTTTAAATCAGAAAGGGTTTACTTGTGGTAACTGAAAATTATAAAAAATTAAATGAAAACGGAAAGCTACACCCTTTAAACACTTTAGGATACAGGGGTCAAAGACGCAAGGATTGCATGATCAAAGGAGAACAAAAAGCAGCTGCTATTGTTCATTGATTTAGCAAAAGAGAAAACATTAAGGCATCATTTACATTGTATCTTTCCTCTGAAGTCCTACACTCACTAATAGAATAAATATAAACTGGATGATTAGAAACAATTTAAAGAACATTCAAAACCAATGCAAAAATCACAAACAAGGCCATTTTAAATCAAAAGGATTTTAAAGCTTTTTATTCAAAAAAACCTGACTAAATCTGTGGTCAGATGGGGAGTGTGTTCTAAACCTGCTGTACTACAGAGTCACATATACAGAAAGCACTATTTTTCCTGTATGAACTTGAGGCCAACAACTCCAATTTCAGGGACCAGGTCAGTGTATACAAAAGTATTTCTTAAACTATGTTCCGTGGCACACCGGTGTGCCGCGAGGCAGTCGGAGGTGTGCCGTGGAGACAACAGAATTCAAAATGGCCACCCTTAAAGGGGCAGGAGACTTCTTTTGGCCCAACTTTCCCCCAACCCTTTTTCCCCTCAATAACTCCCCGCCCCTTTTTCCCCTGCCCTTCCCCCACCCAACAAAAAATCCTTGGTGTTCCTCATTAAAAAAAAAATATTGTTTGGTGTTCCTGGGTCTTAAAAAGTTTAAGAAACGCTGGTATACAATGACATGTTGTGCACTGGTTTCTAGCTTTAAAGTTAACCCCCCAAATCTTAACTTCATTTACTAAAATGCTGAGGAAGTACTCAAAAAAACAAACCCCCAAAACTGAGTAAACATAACTAGATTGGACATAGCTCAAGTTTAACTCTCCAGAAAAAGGAGGAAGAATCTGCATGTCCTGCTCTCACAGTTCATCAAAGCATTAGTTTGGTGGATTAAAATTCAAATCTTAGCTATCGGTTCAGGTCAACCACTTTTGCTGAGTTCTTGGTTTCATTTTGTGCAAAACCCAATACTCT
This sequence comes from Rafetus swinhoei, assembly GCA_019425775.1. Lineage (NCBI taxonomy): Eukaryota > Metazoa > Chordata > Testudines > Trionychidae > Rafetus > Rafetus swinhoei. The sequence goes on from CM033437.1 coordinate 233,823,578, forward strand.
TGTAATTCTATCTGAGATTTCAACTTGCAATGTACTCATGCTTTTGAAAAGCTCCCTTGACAACAGGTGTCAATGGTAGCCCAAAGCAATTTCCTCTAGTGAAGATGGGAGTCACTCTAGTGAAGATGAGAGAACACCACAAGGAACAGTCTATAACAAATTTATCATGTATAAAGAGCAGCACCAAGAAAATAAAAGAATCTGTACCACTACTATAATCCAACAGAGCCAATAACTGGCCAATTGGAGATGGAGTGCGTTATAAGTGATTTCTCAACAAACAATGAACTGATTCTGGGTTTGTTTCTGATTTCATAGAGGTCAATGAAAAAAAACTCCTACTGATTTTAATGAAGTATGATCAAGCCCCAACAATATATATGTGTATGCATGTTTTAACAAAAACTAAAACTTATCCAAAGCAAACTAACTAAAAAACAGTGACAGACTAAACAAGCCTATCTACTAACAGAAGTAAAAATGGAGTAAACATACTATATGGTGATATAATTATACAGACACACCTTTCTTGCTATTCAAAATTTCTTCTTCTATGTCTTCGATAGAGGGGCTTCTAATCCAGCGATAGGCAACCAAGGCTGCTTTGTGGGCCACGTGAGTGGCCCTCCATCTCAATGGGACGCAAGATTGTCCTAACCAAGATGGTCTCCTAGGATATGGGAGCTTTGCTTACTGTGCTTGCATACCTAGAATTTGTGGGGTGTGCTGACTGAACCATAGCAGTACTTTGACTGGATTCAGAGGGAGTGCACAGCTCTCAGTCAATGTAGGGTGCATTCAGCAGGCACCTCACTTCATGTGGCTTTGCTTTACGTGTGTCACTTTAATAATCGGCAGGCAGAAAGCTACACAGATGGAAGCCAGTGGAATGTGGCATCCCTGAGCATGGGATAGAATAAATAGAATGTCTCACTGGCCACACAGAACCCCAATGGATTGCATGGAGCACACAGGCTGCAGCATGCCCACCACTGTTCTAATCATATCAGCAGCCAATAAGAAGTATTCATCGCCATGTGATTTAGATGTCAGACTAAGACAAAGCTGAAATCTATTTTGTAATAATGTCTATAAGCATCTTTTAAAAAGCAAGCTATAGAAATATTGCATAACACAGTTACATATGTTTTCAGACACATTTAACTATAATATTTTATGCACACAATATGTGTAATATATAAATACAATCTCCCCATATGGTACAAGAGTATGTATCAACAGTATAGCACAATTCAGTCATCCTTCAGCCAGTTTACTTAAGACACACAGGCTACGTCTAGACTGGCATGATTTTCCGCAAATGCTTTTAACGGAAAAGTTTTTCCGTTAAAAGCATTTGAGGAAAAGAGCGTCTGGATTGGCACGGACGCTTTGCACAAAAGCACTTTTTGCGGAAAAGCGTCCGTGCCAGACGCGTTTTCATAAGAAAGCCCTGATCGCCATTTTCGCCATCGGGGCTTTTTTGTGCAAAACAGTCCTGAGGCTGTCTACACTGGCCCTCTTGCGCAAATACATTTGCGTAAGAGGGCTTTTTCCCCGAACGGGAGCAGCATAGTATTTGCGCAAGAACACTGACAATCTTACATCAGATCGTCAGTGTTCTTGCGCATAAATTCGGCCAGTGTACACAGCTGGCAAGTTTTTCATAAGCGGCGCTTTGGAAAAACTTGCCAGTCTAGACGCAGCCACAGGGTAAAACCTAGAAGGATAAGCTTATTAAGTGTGCCATTAGAAACAAATTAAAAAATAATTACTAGAAACTTTAAGAAAAAGGCAACCAATTTTGTGAATCTATGACATGATCCAAGCAATTGCAACTAGAGAGAAAATAAATCTTTAAAACCTCCAAATAAAAAACTAAATACATGTATTTATCAAAAATTACATATTAGAAAAGAAAGGTTGCCAACCCGATGCCCAAAGACCAAAAAAAATTGTTAATACTGTTATGCCATGAGAGCCAATGGGACCAATAAAGAAAAACATTAAAACGTCATCCTCTGAATCTACTCAAATTCATGTCTCTAAACAAAGAATTGTTTCTAGATGTACAGTGAAAAACTCCTTATATGTACATTTGTCCTCCATGATAACTTATTTCCTTGACAGATTTATTTACTTATTGGGAATTGATTTAGGAGAAAATGCATTGTTTATGACAAAGCCAGAAAATGACATATAGTACAGTTGACCATTTCACAAATTATATTTTAACCAGTCGAACAACCAGAAGTAGATAAAATGAAGATGTTCCAGCTTCTACCTTACAAAAGCTGGGTTAACCCTTCTCATATCTTCCAACACAGAGCAATTCTACTGAAGCTGCGCTCTTATGACACTCTTTGGACATATGAACTACTTTCCAACACACTGCTCTCATGAAAAAGCTGCGTTTTTAAAATGTGTAACCTATATACACAGGCATGACACTGGATACAAATCTTAACCCTCCCCTGGCACATTCTCCAAATGTCATCTCATTTTGATCTCCAAATAATACTTTGAATAACATAAGTCAATTTGTAAGTACACTGAGAATGTTTTTCAAGATGGTAAACATGACACAAAAAGAAAAAAAAAAAAACAAGGTAGCAATCACAGATATGACCTTAATATAGGATATTGCAAAACATATCAAGAACAGAACACATTTTGATTGATGCTTTTTGATTGTTCTTCCCAGTACTTATTCAGGAATAATAATAATAATAATAATAATAATAATAATAATAATAACGTAACCCTGCACATGTTACATTGCATGGAGGAACTTTGAGGATGCGTTTCCTTTTCTAGAAGCAAACAAAAAGCCATCAACCGAGCTACAGCTCAAAATAGTTACAACAGCTTTGTTTACTGTAAGCTAAAATCAATGGGCAGACTTTGTGATCCAAAACCTGGCTACACTAGGAAAAAAGTAGTAAACGTGTAATCTATCCCCAGACAAAATAAGCTTAACTGTGTTTTATTGTGCACTTTTCCTGATTTTATTACAACTATTTATACTCAACATAAAATACAAATGAAAGCATCTAGTTAGATTCCAGTAGTTCATAGTCATGAGAATTTTTTTAGTAAAAGCAGAATTAATTACAACTTTTCACATGTGCCTTTCCCAGATATTTTCTTTTCATTTTCACATACACATTTACACCATTCCCATTCCATCATCTTTGCAATGCATAAAGTAACAGACTCAAAGTCTAATTAGCCCCAGCTATCCACTGCAGATGACTAAAACAATTCCTAGTTCTGCCAATCAGGGCTAACAGTTGTGTTCAGCAATGACTTTTCATCTCTTTAGACATGCAGCAACTAATAGCTCTTAGGCATATCTTTCCCCAATGCAAGAGAAGAAGGGACTATGTCATACTGAAAAAAATATTTGCTCTCACCTGTTCATTTCTATTCTTTTAATAGCTACCTTGGCCAATCCTGGTTTTCAGATGGAGCTCAGTTGCAAACTAGGCACTTACTCCCCTCCCATTGTGGAAAGGGGGACTGATTGGCAGAATGCTCCTAGAGCTATACCAATAACTCGTAGGGTTGCCAGGTGTCTGATATTGACCCAGACAGTCCAGTATTTTCGCTTCCGGTCTGGTAAAAAAAATTCAGAAAATACCAGACACCTAAAATGTCCGGTATATTCTGATTTTTTTTCCCGGCCAGGAGATGAAAATACCGGACACCTGGCAACCCTATGACACAGTCAGCAACTGGACCCAGCCCCGCCCGCCCGCACCCTCCCCGACACCCCCAGCCTCCCACCCCGGAACCCCTGCTTTCCTGGTTCCGCAGGGAAGCTGCGTTCTGTCTTGATCAAGAAAACAAAATAGCCGCCAGCAAAACGCCTAAAGACCAAGGGGAAGCAATGCCTTCCCTGGGTCTTAGTGCTCAACCGCTCCCCTGTTCCTATCCCTATTCTGACTCTGCATGCACTCTGAAAGGGGCCATACTGTTTTATTTTTTATTTATTTTCCTTAACTCAGAGTCCTTTTTTTTGCTCAACTCTCCCCCCCCCCCCCAACAGAATTTTTTCCCCAGTGGTTTTTTTTTTGGGGGTGGGGGGTGGGGGGGTTTGGTATTTTTGGTTAAACCATCTGGCAACCCTAATAACTCAAGCACACAATTGGTGCCTATGAAAATGTGAATGTAGAGCTACTCCATTAAGGAGGATTTGGGGTTCTTTAAATTGTGTCTTTTAGAGCAAGATAAAAAATAAGTCTTAAGATTGCTTGTATTCTAAAAAAAACAAAAAAACCAAAACAAAAAAACACTTGACACTTCATAATGGAGCTGGTTGTTCAGAAAGTAGAAAATAAACAAAAATTCTCCATGTTATGAAATTGTTCATTGAGCTTGAAGATAAATCTATATAATAGTGAAACAAAGTTTCACACATGATGCTCATTATGAACTTTATATAATGAATTATCTTTAAAAAAAGTACTCAGCTATAAGACTGTGTACTACACTTCTGTCAAAAGCTTTAGATTATATGTTTGATTTTGTAGAGTTTTGAGAAAAAGTATGTACTGATGATTATGTGGTCATGCTAAACATTTCTTTATACAGAAATGCATGATTCTTAGAAGCAAAACATGGAACTGGATGGCATTTCCTTGAATGCACCAAACATACATAGGTTTTGCCATCATTTAGTCAAGATTTGGATACCTATTCCCTTAAACGATCAGAAGATAGACAAATAAAAAAGAATCAAACATTTTCTTAATGACATAATTGTATCATGCTTTCCTATTATATAGTTCAGTCACAATAAAGGAAGGACCACCTCTCCTGATCAGTTAGTGTATTTTTGATAGTTTGGACCTCTTGGTTCCTGTCTAACAGAAAATGTATCCATGTGGATGATACCCTGTTGGCAACGTACTGCTAGAAGGATGTCCAGGCATAATGACTACCACAAGGAAGGTAACCTCAATGTTCTGAAAGTACAATGAAATGAAGCCATTCATTTAAATAAATGTGATCGCATACAGTGAGGGGAAAAAGGAAATAAAGGTGGGACTAAATTACTCCTAAGACACTAATCAATGTGGTGAATTGGCTACAAACTTTCTTAGCCCCAAGGACAAGATATCTTGGAGGATTCCCATCTTGTGGATAATCTCTGATTTTTCTTTGATTTATCCCTTGAACTTTTAAATGTAAATTGAAGTGTGTTTGTGATGCACTCCTTTTCCTGTAGTTGTTCCCTTGACATTTGAAATCAGAGTTTCCTGGCAAAAGAATGAGTCCATGAGTTCGGTGGTATTTCAAGAAATTTGGCTATGCACAAATAAGATGTGAATATGGTTACTACATCCCAAGAAACAAGGCCTTACGCCTTGACTGAGAAGCCTTAAAATCAGGGGTGAGGAACCTCAGGCCCAGGGACCAGAGGTGGCCCCCAGCTTGCCTGGATCCAGCCCGCAAGGCTCAGGGATCCCCTCCTAACATTGGGGAGCCTGTGCCTACTGAAGGACTGGAGCACACGAAAGTTACTAGCCTGTGCCGCACTAGGCTCTGGTGTGAGAGGGGAATTTGGGGAGTGTCTTTCTCCTTCTCAGTCAGAAGCCTCATCAGTGAGTGTTTGGGGGTTTTTTTTGGCTTCTCACTTGTGTGCGGCCCCCGACAGATTTTTCCATAGGTCAATAGGCCCCTGACCCAAAAAAGGTTCCCCAAATTATTGATGTTTCTCTCTTTGAATAGCAGAGAAAGCAATAAATAAAGGAGCTCTTTGGTCCAGGGCAAGATTGGGCATCAGCTGCTACAGATAATTTCTCTATCCCACAAAAACAATAAGGCAAGATATCAGGAAATAGACCACAAATTTCTTTGTAAGTCACAGACTCCAGTATTATTTGTTTGAGGCTTATCCAGTCACTTAATGCACATGCTTAAGTGAAAGCTTCAAAAAGATGAAAGACTTATTGGCTTACATAGGTAGGGCACAGATTCTTTATGTAGAGGTACAAGCTTGAAATTAAATAACGAAGGAAGAAAGAATTCACAATTCCATGAGCTTGAAGGATCAGATTTTCTGTTGTACTTTTTGCCCATTTGTATTTACATGCATGCTCTAGGATCTTGTTGTTTATACACACTAACTCATGGTTTTGGAGACCTCCAGAGGAAGAGTTAAAAATTTCAACATTTTTGTGTGGATCAATGTTGAGCAGCAGGACTTGTTTGTATTTTGATCACTGTAGGAGTTCAATCCTAACCTGAGTCAATGAAAAGATTCTTTTAATGAGTGTTAACCTTTTCATTTATCTTTTTTGGGTCACTTGAGGATACATCCTACTTTATTTTAGCCTTTCCCTTGGGGTCAAGATCAAAGGCTTTAATTTAAGTAAGAATTTCAAGGGGATACGGATTCAGGGTGGAAATAATCTTTTGAAGGCTCCAGGTAAAAAGACAGAATATTTCTTCCCACTGAAGAGTAAACCAATGGAAGAGTACTCAAAAGAGGGCAAATGGTGGCCTACCAAAGGGAAGAGGCAGGAATTGTTACAAAGTCCATTTGACTTCTCCAGGAAGATGAGCCAACTCACTTTTTCCAGTGGGACTCCATTTACAGATGCCGAGTTCCATCTATAGCGGTGAGAGTAGAGGCATGATTATTCTCCCCTGCTTTGCATTCCTCATTGCACTCAAGAGTCTGAGGTGAGAGGCTTACTGCTTGTGGCAGCTGAGTGATAGGCAGTTGTGGTTGGTAGAACAGGAGCCCAATTGATGAGCACAGCTGCTTCCACTTACTCTTTTGACTTGGCAAGGATCTCATCAGATTGCCGGCTGGGAGCACAAGAATCTGTCCCAAAGCCCTGTTTAGGTTAACATTCCCTGGGAAGGGTCACCGTAGCTACAGCAGAAATAGAGGTTCGTACCTTTTATGCAATTCTATGAATATCCTGTACTATTAGCAATCAGACAAAGACAGTTCATCTTCTATTAGGCAAGAAAAAGCACCAGGTTTTGCTAAAGTAGAAGCAAACAGCACAAAACGGAACTTCCTGAACACTGGGCCACATTCCAATGAAGTAATTGACTCGTTGACATTGCCAGTTTAACAAATCAATTCTCAAGTACACTCTACAGTACACTAAATGGGCAAAGACACCATCTCTTCTTGCACTGCTAAATACACGTTTTCTCTTGGTTGCCATATAAAGTGCTAAACTATAATTCTCTAGCAAAAAATAAAAATATATTCACTGCTGATTAGGAATTGACTTTCATCATAAACTTTGGCAATAAAATGGATATTCTACAGTGCAAGTTTAGTCAAAATTTTTCTATGCGACAGTAAAAGCCCATACATAAAGCAAGTAAATGCTACAAACAAGAAATGAAAGAATAGCAAAATCCCTGAAATAAAACAATACTTTATTATTCAATATCACCTATACAAGATTCAAATTCCTGGTTTATTTAGAGCACTACAAGTTTACAAAAGATGCAGACAAAAAAAAGATTCCAATATTCTGTGTGTTACAAATATTATCCTTAATTTATTACCAAATGTAAATTATTGAAAACTGACTGCTTTAGCACCTCACACACAGAAAGCTCAATTTCTTCACTACACTAGCTAGGTTCATTATGCAAGCTCCCTTCCCTCGTTCCCCTATAAAACATCAAGTTTCAGAACAGCACAAAAAACAGCAAAATACATCAGATGACGCATGAATGAGCTGATCCAGTAAGTCAAATCATATGCGCCCACATTTTTCACAACACACTCTCCATTTTGTTTACCTTTGTGTCTGAATACTCTACAAGTCAGCCTTTTATATAGGAGACTAATATGCTTAAACTGTGTAACACTTTTTATTCTTTTTGGAATAAAATACCCCCCACTATTGGGACAACAGAGAACAAGTTCCTAGTCCCAGTGTTTTGTTTTACTTTTTGTGACTGAGGTGGAGAGCAAGCAGGCCCATTGACGGAGGTTGGGGAGGGTGAAAGGGGGCAACAGTCCCAGGGCCCAGCAATTGTGATGGACACCTGGCCACTGCCACCATCACTGCAACAGCAACACCTGGAGCCCTAGGCCCTTTAATTTGTCAGTGGAGGCATGGTGCACTCCCAATGGTGCTGAGGGCTGGCTGCCTGAGGCCACACCCCTTCCAGGAGTGCAGAGCTGGATCTGCCCCACCTTGCCCAGGGGCCCAGTGTGGCTGTCGGCTCCCCTGGAAGCAATCCTTTCTGACCTAGTTGGCAGGAGCCAACATGGCCTTATTTCAGATTAAATGCAAGATTTGCTGGGGATGGGAGAGTGTGGGAAGATGGAAAAAGACTTTCTTCTTCCTGCACTATGACATTAACATTCTAATTAAGAATCCTAAGCAGCTTTATACTAAATATCCTTCTTTCACCAAACCATACAAACTTCTGTTAATCAATTAAATAGAAAAATTTATAAATATCCAAACTGAAACCACGTCATAAAAGTGTGACCAATAGTGCACCTGATAACAATACAGTTAAATAAGATTCACCTCAGCTCATGTAAAAAAATCATTACAACTATATTCTCTAAACTGCATGAGCATTCAGTAACTGAACAGAGGAGTCCCAAAATGTTTACTGTTTCATCTTTTTGGGGAGGAGACAGAAAAATGTGGTTATGTTTAATGAGAACAAAAACACATATATATGTCTGTCCATTTCTAATGCCACCACAATGTTCTGGTTCACCCAAAGAAAACCAGATGCTATTTAATATTGGGAGTTTTTGATTATCTAGTTTCTTTTTTTCCCCAATACATCATAAAAGCGGGTATAAAAGTCAAATAAAGTGGACTGTCTTTACTGAATACACATGAACATCTGGAAAATGGACCCTAGGATTGTGAAATACACTTTGCTACATACAAAGATTTCTATTGGGAGAGACAAATAAATGGTCAGCCAAAGGATTTCCAAATGAGGCAGATAATAGGATTTTTTTTTTTGGCTATGTAATAACTAACTTGGGTGAAAAATTAATCCAATGTTTAACAATTAATTCTTCCTCCGATTTTACTTCAGGACACCCGAGGGTTGCCAGGTGTCCATTTGAACCGGACAGTCCAGTATTTGAGCTTTATGTTCGGAAAACAAACTGAGAAAATATAAATGAGAAAATATAAATGTCCGGTATTTTCTACATAAGATGTAATGTAGATTGTGATGCAATATCAAGTGTGTCCGGTATTTTTGTTGAAACCATCTGACGACCCTAAGACACCCTCCTCAAAAAGCCCACACAAAACAGCAACCCCGCACACCACCATGCCTCCCAAGATTGCCACATACACATGAAGAAAATACAGTATGCTAAATTATCTCTATGACAAGGATTTCTCTGTAGAAAAAAATATCAGCATATGAAAAAGTTGCTACGGACAGCAGAAAATTAAAATAAAAGTCAGACAACTAAAATTATTATATACTGACAATGCCAAACTCTGGCAAGTCTACTTGCATCTAGTTATTGGACTTACCTCACTGAATCAATATTATAGGATCAGAGAAAACTAGTTAGCATCTCAACTCTTGTGATTCAAAATAAACTTTACTGAAATCCGTGCTGCAAGGATCATACTGTGGCTTGAGTCATCTCTATGTACAAGCTCCCAAGAATGACATCCAAATAAGCCAACAAAACATCAAATGCTTATTTCATAAACATACATCTCAACTTGTTGATCACCCTAGTCCATCACCCTAGGATGTTTGGAAAAAACATACTACTATCGATTGTGATATCTACTGTGTTTCTTCTAAGGATGTGAGTAGGTATTTGGTTAACTGGCAGGGACGGAAGCAGCCCCCCGTGGGCATGAGGTTGCTCCAGCCCCTCAGGGCACCTATCCGTAGCAGGCCTGGCCCGGCATTCTGCAGCCAAGAGTTCTCCAGCCCGGCTCGGCCAGACAAACCCCAACCCCTGTTCAAACCCAACCCCTTTTACCTGGTTATACCAGTTAAACAACTGTTAACCAGTTAACTAAATGGGATTTTACATTTCTAGTCTCTCTGCGACAAATGCCAATTTGGACAAATAAGAAATGGGTCTAATAATATTTTATCACTGATGTGCCTGTCCTCCAATATTTTGATCAAATATTTAGTACTTCTTAAATAAAAATGTAAGCTAGCACTACTGCCCCCAAACAGAGTTATCTGTACTGCTCATTTCCTGGGTTACCCGAGTAAGGCAATTCAGCCACGACGCCTTAGAGTGGAAGCAAAGAGAAATCAGATTTCATATTTGGACTAGAAGTGCAAATGGCTGGACACGGGGACTGACAGACTTTCTGAGCCTCCACGGTGGGGTGGGGGCCATTCTATGCTGCCAGAATGGGAAGGGACTTAGGCAGAAAGGGCAGGGCCAGGACCGCCCCCATCCGCTACCCAAGAAGCCTCTAATGGCAAGTTAAAGGGCCCGAGGCTCCAGCCACCACCACTGCTGTTTTAGCAGCAATGGCCACCAGCAATTAGGGTTGCCAGGTGTCTGGTATTGTACCAGACAGTCCGGTATTTGCGTGCTCTGTCCGGTAAAAAAAAAAATCAGAAAATACCGAACATGTGCTATGTCCGGTATTTTCTGATTTTTCCGGCTGCGCACCGGACAGAAGCCTGGCATGGGTGGGGGGAGCAGCTGGGAGTCCCAGCTGGGAGGCAGGGCCGCGATTGCCACCAGGAGCCCTCAGTCGGTTGAGCGTGAGGAGGAGGGGAAGCCTCCTTCTCACTTGTGCGTCGCCGGGAGCCTGCGCGGGACAGGCAGCAGGTGCCCAAGTCAGTCCTGCTCCCTGCTGGCCAATTTGCTCACCCCTCCCTTCCTGGCCGGCCGGTTCTTTTCCACTTCCCCTCCTGATCTTCCCCGGCCACCCCCCTGCACCGCCCCCAGCTCTGCCGGCCCGTTCCCCTTCCTTATCTCCCCCGGCCAGTGCCGCTGCACCCCTGCCCTCCCTGCCAGCTCTGCTTCCCGCTCCCTCCGCTCCCCTTCCCCAGCCAGCCCCACGGCCCCCAACCCCACCCCAGCTTTGCTTCCCGCTGGCCCGTTCCTCTTCCTGATCTCCCGGCCAGCGCCACTGCACCCCCTTCCCCGCGAGCTCTGCTTCCGCCCACCCTTACTCCCGGCCAGCCCCGCCTCCTGGCTGGTCCCCTCCCCTGATATCCCATGGCCAGCCCGTTGCCCCCTTAGCTGTTTCCAGGCCCCCCCTTCCCGGCCAGCACCGCTCCCTTCCTGGCCGGTCCCCCCTGAAGCATGTCCGTTTTTTTTGTTTTTGTGTTTTAAATGACTACCTGGTAACCCCAGCAGTGATCCAGGTTCTTGGATTTTTTTATTTTTATTTTTTTTTTTTTGCGCGCTTAACAGCTTTGGTCCCCCTCCCCCTTTTTTTTCCCTTCAACAAAATTTTTTCCCGGTGGTTTTTTTTTTTTTTTTTGGTGTTGGGAGGGGGGGGCCGGGGTTCGGTATTTTTGTTTCAGCCATCTGGCAACCCTACCAGGAATCCCAGGCCATTTTGAATCGCCAGGTCCAGAGGTAACTGCACCCTTCACCCTTCCCTCATCAGTGGGCCTGTGGCTGGAAATGGATCAAGTTGTGAGAAAAAAAATTGCTGCAGAAACAGTGACTTAGTAGATGCTCCCAGATCACATTCAAGGAGACAGCTAGAGTCATCAGCAACTGGTATCACAATCCTGACAGCTGCAGAGGACAGGCTGGCTCTGTCGAATCCTGCAGGGTGACAATTCATGCAAGTCCTTCACTGACTGCCATGTAGTTAGGATTTGCTAACAGGTAATTTTAATGGTGTCATTTTAATGGTGACTACTGTAGTTAAGTGTTTACCATCCAAATCTGAGGGGAGAGGAGAGGAGGAAACATGCAGCCAGAGGCATTATATATCATCCCCACTTTTGTATGACAAGACCCCACTTTCAGAACAGATTCTCTCTTATCTGGCCCAATGTTAGCAGCCATTAATTTGCACCAAAACAGCAACATTGGCGACACAAAGGGTCTCTTAAAAAAACTGAACATTGAAAATGGTTCACGTGAAAAAGAAGGTCTGGTGAAGTATCCCGCTAACTATTTATGGGGGTCTGAGGAGGTGGTGATGGGAATGATGTTATCTTTAAAGATAAACAAACATACAAAGTAGCAGCACAGCTGCCTTTTGATCTGTTACTTTTGACCACTCTTGGGGGGAGGGAGGGGGAAAAGAGAGAAAAGGCATATATCTGTATAGAAGCCACAATTTAATTACTTTCTCCTGTAGCTTGCATGGGGGGAAAAAATCAGCTACTTAAAAAAGAGGATAGAAAGTAGTGAAAGGGGCTTTTGAGAGAAAACAGGATGGTATGTAGCAATACTTTTTTATACTAAGATGTATGAATAATTTCCTACCCCATTACCTCACAAAAGAGGTGTAGTATAAACAAAAAAGTTTTTATGCTCTAAATTTCATCTTAAAAACATTTTAAATGAAGGCATATATATTCTCAGAACAATAGTGTTATGACTTGTGCAAAGTCCCACCACTACCTCAATCCCCCATTACATGATTTACAAGAGGCCAGTTCCTCCGCTGGTGTTAATCCACTTGTTCAAGGAAGCTCCTGTTCACACCAATGGAAAATCTGACCCAAAAGTTTTAATTTCATAGAACCATAGAGCTAAAAAAGACCTCAGAAGGTCATCAAGTCCAGTCCCCTGCTCTAGGCAGGACCAATCCCAACTAAATCAACCCAGCCAGGGCTTCGTCAAGCCGAGACTTAAACACCTCTAGGGATGGAGACTCCACTACTTCACTAGGTAACCCATTCCAGTGGTTCACCGCTCTCCTAGTGAAATAGTTTTTCCTAATATCCAACCTGGACCTCTCCCACCACAACTTGAGACCATTGCTCCTTGTTCTGCCATCTGTCACCACTGAACAGCCTTTCGCCATCCTCTTTGGAACCTCCCTTCAGAAAGTTGAAGGCTGCTATCAAATCTTCCCTCACTCTTCGCTTCTGCAGACTAAACAGACCCAACTCCCTCAGCCTGTCCTCATAGGTCATATGCTCCAGCCCCTTAATCATTTTGGTTGCCCTCAGCTGGACCCTCTCCAATGTGTCCACATCCTTTTTGTAGTAGGGGGTCCAGAACTGGACACAATACTCCAGATGTGGTCTCATCAGAGCCAAATAAAGGGGAATAATCACTTCTCTAGATCTGCTGGCAATGCTCCCTCTTAATGCAACCTAATATGCCATTAGCCTTCTTGGCAACAAGGGCACATTGTTGACTCATATCCAGCTTCTCATCCATTGTAACCCCCAAGTCCTTTTCTGCAGAACTACTACTTAGCTGGTTGGTCCCCAGCCTGTAACAATGCTTGGGATTCTTCCGTCCCAAGTGCAGGACTCTGCACTTGTCCTTGTTGAACCTCATCAGATTCCTTGTGGCCCAATTCTCCAATTTGTCTAAGTCACTCTGGACCCTATCTCTGCCCTCAAGCATATCTACCTCTCCCCCTAGGTTAGTGTCATCTGCAAACTTGCTGAGGGTGCAATCCATCCCCTCATCCAGGTCATTAATAAATATATTGAACAAAACCGGTCCTAGAACCGAACCTTGGGGCACTCCGCCAGAAACCGACCGCCATCCTGACATCGAGCCGTTGATTACTACCCGCTGGGACCGGCCTTCTAGCCAGCTTTCCATCCATTTATCCAATCCACATTTCCTTAACTTGCTGGCAAGAATATTGTGGGAAACCATATCAAAAGCCTTGCTAAAGTCAAGGTAGAAACCATCCACTGACTTTCCCATGTCCACAGAGCCAGTTACCTCATCAATGTAAGCTTCTTGAAATACAGACTGTTTCAATAGTCATGAATAACACTTGACACTCAAATAATAAACAATATGTAGCATGCCCTTACTCCACATATGCCTCATCAATCTGTCCACAGAAAGGATTCAGCAGCTCTCAAAGTGATGTATACATGAAGGTGCTTACATTGAAACTATTTTATAAGAAAGTACACTGGAAGAAAAGTCTCCCATTGGTTTAGTTCATCCCTACTGGAAATTCCAACAGGATTCTGACAATTTCTACTGGACTCTGTAGTTTTGGCTGGAGGACAAGAAGCCCCAGGATTCAATACACAAGTTTCGCTGTTCCAAACAGGGATGTAAGTGACTAGTCAACTATCCAATAAGCATAAGCTTATCTGAGAGTTGAGTGGTGACTCGACTAGTCGCTTCCCCCCCCCGGCCGCACCTTGCAGTCCCAGTGGGGAGCTGGGCCCCCTCACGAACAAGGGCTGCTGCCACAAAGCAGCCCCTGTTCATGGACTGCTGGACTCAGCGTGAGCTGGGACAGAGCAGTCTCAGCTTGTGCTGGTCCGGGATGCTGCGCCTCTGCATTTTGCTACCTTTAAAAAGCAGAGCAATAGCACAGGAGGCTCCTGGAGCCAGCATGAACCAGAAGTCCCGGCTCGAGCCGGCTCCTGGACCTACTCCTGCTGCAGCTCTGCAGAGTGGCCCTGCTTGACTAATCGTGTAGTTGATACAAACTGTATTGTATAGTTGATACAAACTGTATTGACTATACAATTAGCTAGGTAACCAGAATTTAACATCCTTAATTCCAAAACGTAGCTGGACAACTGGAAGCAAATTAAAAATGTCAACTGGGATTTCCACTGGGGTTTCATGGTTTTCAAAAGGTACTTTTTTCAAAGATTTCAAGGCCAAAAGCGATCATCTCATCTGACCTCAGGTACAATACAAGCCATCGAACTTCTTCAAAATAATTCCTAGGGCAAGTCTTTTAGAAAAACATCCAATGTTGATACAAAAAAATTGTCAACTGTAGAGTCACAGGAACAATATCTTCAAAACAAAGAATTACCTATTTATTCCTCAAAAGGCACCACCAACAAAAGGCCTAGATGCCTGGATTCTACTTACACTTTTAACTTTCCTTGCCAGCTATTGCAAGTTCCCCTCAGCCCAGCTAATTATCTCTGGCAGAGAGAAGCATCCTTCCCAGTGTAGCAAGCTCTGAGACTCAGTTTGTCAGCTTTCACTGACTGCTCCCTACGTAGCCTCTGAACACTCGCTCCAACCCTTCTTCCTTTTCTAGCATCTTTGAGATTAGAATCTCCTTTGATCCTAGGCTCAGCCTTAGGAAAAAGTAAACCTCTCCCCTCTGGATGGAGCCAGGCTGGGGTATTGCCTAACTATAGCTTCCCTGCATTGCTTCCTTCAGGGGCCTTGTCACTGTTTTGTGTACTCTTTTTCTACCTTTATACCCTCCTTTAACACCTTGTATTCAGGTCAGGTAATATCAAACTGATAACCTGAGGGACACATGAATTTTCTAATAAATACTACCTTGGTGGTGGCAGGTATAAGCAGCCCTGGGAGGCAGCAGGATGCCCTATTGCAGGGTTCGGTGGTGACGTTTTAACTTTATGATGCCAGATTCCTGAGCAGCTTTCGGAGGCATTATTTGCCATTCAGCTTCCTGGGTTCCTCTCTGGACACCAGGGAGATTACTGAGGAACTCAGGAACTTGAATAGCAAATATGGCTGCCTCCGTTGTCCTGGAACCTGCATGGGGCATATCACAAATGTCTCTGAAGAGATGCTTTTTCCTGGAGTGGCTTCGATCTGGGGAAAAGAGATGGGCTTGTTCCTGGCCCAGGACTCCTCCGGGCAGATTGTGGGAGAACTCCTGCAGCCTGAGAGGGTTGGTGAGCCTGGGGTTGCAGCCACCTGGAGGTTCCTCCAGCCAAGGGTTGGGGCTGGAGATGGCCTCCCTAAAGGGGGTTCCACCTACCATTCATGAATACTACACTTGCCCACCTTATTCTCCACAAACACATTTTTGAGGTTTTGTTTAACACCATCATTTCTAGTAAGTGGAGAACTAATCCAATATCCAAGTCACACCACATAGATCAAATATATGTTAACAGCTAGCCAACATGACGATAGCCTTATACACGCAAAGCAGCTATTTTATTTCTTATACGTCTCAGTAGTGCCAATTCAGAGCCAAATTCAGGGGAAAAGTGAACTGTGATGTAGGTTACACACATCTGGTCTTAAGTAAAGTAAACGTGGAGTGGAAGGAAGAATGGGGATGTAGGAAGAAAAGTCATCAACGAGAGAGTGTAAATTAAAGTGCATCTTCTGCTTCATCCTACACCTTTTTATGCCCTAGGTCTTGCTTTCCTTGCTACTTCTCCTGCCCACTCAGGAAGTAAATGACACCAACTTACAAGTACTTACATCAACTCACCAGCACGCAGGTCACATCACGGCTGAATTTGGCCCTTACAATGAAAAGGAAACTCAACCTTCCCCTGATGTAAGAAAGACTCAATGTGAAAAATCCACAGTGTAACGCTTGACAACACTAGTCTGTTTTTAAGAAGTAA
This sequence comes from Rafetus swinhoei, assembly GCA_019425775.1. Taxonomy (NCBI): domain Eukaryota; kingdom Metazoa; phylum Chordata; order Testudines; family Trionychidae; genus Rafetus; species Rafetus swinhoei. Next base: position 233,840,039 of record CM033437.1, read on the forward strand.
CTGCCATGAAAACAAGGTTTTTCTCTTATCAGTTATTCAGTTAAGCTTTAATTCATACAGTTGCCTCTCTGCTTTCATAATGTTCTCCAAGAGCACTGGCAAGTACAAAAGAGCCAAGGGACCCACTCAAACACATTTAACCTACATACAAGGAGCTAAGGGAATTATTTCAGCCCTGCTTTCCAATAAAAATAAAAGCACATGCAAAATCAATTACCAGCGTTGCGTTTCTGAGCCCACAGAGCTAACGGATGTAGTTTGCAGATTCTCTCATATTTTCACAACAGCCCTAAGAGACAATCTTCAGTCATGGAAAAACCCAAATGCTTGTTGGTTTATATAGAGAGATCTGTTGTCATCAGAAGCCTTTTGCCTGCTTTGTTTAGCTATTGCTTTCTTATCAGTTGCTCTGAATTTCTCTCTTTTGTGTTTGCTACTGACTGGCAGAAGTAGCAAAACTGCAGGCTAGTCCTCCAAATATTTTCTTCTTGTAAAGAATTTTCTCGCATTGTCATAAGTGTGGATGCTTCCATGAATTTCACGCATTAGGATGACCTCATCTTACCCAACAATATGCCACTGCCCTCTTCTACTTTTGCTTCTATATGACAGGAATGCATTCTCTCAGTGCACTACTGCAACATCCGTTAACACAGATAAGCATTAAGTACATGCAATAGCGAAAACAGGCCCTTCCGTGTCTAGTGAATGGCAGCCAGAGCCGACATAATCCGGGTGCAATATGATCACAGAGCTATAAGTTCGGTGATTAGAGCAAAAAATAGGGAGTCAGGCCCCCAAGTTCTAGAGTTCTATTTCGGGTTCGATCACTGAGTCATTATGCAGCAAGCCATGTAACTTCTGCACGTTGCAGTTTAACAATACAAAAAATGCCATTAATACCACCACATCTATTTCACAAGGTTCCTGAGGGTTAATTATCGTCTGTAAAATGCTCTTTTGACTTCAGATAGAAAGGTGGATCAGTTATATGCAGGTATTTTAAATAATATTCTATAGTAAATGATAGCGTTGTTTCAAAAGCCAGCTACACAATTAAAATTTTGCAACAGTCCAGATAATGGGATGAAATATAAATAATTTCACACAACTGGACAAACACCACAAATCTGACAGTAGGAAATAGCACGTTGCTTTGAAGACACCCAATTTCAGATGCTTCCAACGTCAGTGAAAAAGTTCTTCACATTTTATTCTTACCTCAGACCTGAATTCAGAAGTCATATTTTTCAATGAAAATGGTTGTTTGCATTCCATGCTGGAGAACTCAGACACAAAAATCTCATTTAGGGAATGCAGATGTACTGAATCCTATCAACATCACACAAATGTTGGTCCAAGCATGTTGAAAAACATTGGATAAATAATCAGAAGAGCAACAACTCAAGTTTATAGAAGATTTTTAGCTGAATATTGGAGTAGAATTCTGAGGTAACTCACCAGTTCTTCACTAAATAGTTCATTCGTCCCTAAAATTCTCACTCTCTCAGCATTTCATAGTTTAATATTTTTGTGTTCTCAGGGAAAATGATGTTTTAGAATTGGGATAGTTTGTATTTTCATCATGCTACCCATAACTCAACCAATCCAGGAAATTTGAGCAACTAAATTATTTTACAAGTCCCCAGCCCATTCCTTCAAGATCAAGTATGCAAACATAAGACAGGTAACAAAGAATTCTCAAGAACCACGTTGTCTGTTAATGATAGGGCTTCTTTTTGCCACCTACAAAACTAACAAGACTCATTTCCTCAATTGCTTTCTTAATATATCAGCTCTTGAAAGGAATTAATCAACATGCTAACAAAAAATACAACTACAGTGAAAACATATTATGAAATTAAAAGGTCAGAATATGGCAAGCTTGTCAGTTATATGAGAGAAAGTCTCTATGAAGAAAATAGGAGATTCTCAGGTCACTGATAAACTGCCATGTAATAATGTATAATAGTCAAAAGTTACCAACTAACAATTTCTTCTTTCCATAGAAATAGCTGTATCCACCCAAACTATATTTCAGTTTATTTAAAAATACTAAAAAAGTCCCACCCTTCATGTCAATGCCATTTTCCATCCCAACCTGTTGTACTCTGAGTTCTCCATTACATTTCAAATCCTAAAGAGATTCCCAAATCCACCCATTCTTAGAATAAGAAACCTCAACTATTTCTTCTTCTACGCAATATAAATGATATTTTCCTATAACAAAAGTGGGCAGTCCCTATTTAATGATCCATCATATGCCTGTGCTATAGCAGAATAACTTATTCTTTAAGGCTCATCAGTGATGAAAGCTAAAGACCGCTGGCCATACAGTTTCTAATTCCAGGAATTAAATAAATTAGCCATTAGTGAAACCACCAAATCCAGAGCAGCTATTAGGGGAATCAGTAGGGAACGTGTAACCTTGACACAGATTGAACACACACAGGAGCAGTGTTTCTTAACATTTTTAAAACCGAGGAACACCAAACAATTTATTTTTATTTTTATGAGGAACACCAAGGATTTTTTGTTGAGGGAAAAAAAAAAAGGGGGGGGGGGTTTGGGGGAAGTAACTGAGCAAAAACAAACGAACAAACAAACAAAAAACCCGGCCATTTTGAACTCTGTTCTTCACAGCACACCTCCGACTGCCTCACGGCACACCGGTGTTTCCTGTTTAAGAACGCAGTTTAAGAAACACTGCACAGGAACAACCCCATTCTGTGAGAAGCACGGGGGTGGGGGTGGGGGGGGGAGGGAAATCAAAACAACAGGGGCCAAAATTCATTCTTTTGCATGACTCTACGGAAGACAGCTTGGTTGTACCAAAGATTAATCTCATCTACGAAATCAAACTATTCTGCTGCTTCCAGCTGCTTTATTTGAACTAGTGAAACCAGGACAAAGCATAAAGGCCATTGGGAGAGGAGGGTCAGAGAAAAGCCAAGTACCGCAGAGATGAGAATACAGAACCTATGGCTGAACTCTAGCAAGACTTCACAATTTATTTGTCCCAGCTCCAAAAAAGTGCTCCAGTATACTATTTAAACAGACAAACAAACAAACCAACCCTGAAAAGCCATTAAGTTATCACAGCCAATTAATACTTTTTTTTTTTTGGGGCGCGAGCGTGACGCTATGGTTGACAATTACTGTAAGAAGTATGCCTATTTGTAATCTGATCACTTTCTATGACTTCCCTTTGTCCGCTTCGATTGTAAGCTCGTTGAAGGACAAACCATATCTTTCTTTGCGTCTGTGAAGCCCATGGCACACCTCCAGCATGCTTTTAAGGTGTTCCAATTACAGATTTAAGAAAGTCTAAATGCATGTGGACTTTATGGACACACCCATAGGTAGCAGGGTTGCTGACTTTCTGATTGCAGAAAAGCAAGCTACCTTGTCCTCCCCAGACCCTACCCAAAGGCCCCATCCTCTCTGAGGCCCCACCCCCCCGCTCACTCTATCCTGCCTCAAACCTCACTCACCTTCAGGGGGCTGGGGCAGGGAGATGGAGTGAGGAAAGTGGTGAGGGCTCTGATGCCCTATCCCCTAGGCCACTCAAGAGCCCACCCCACCTTCCTACCTTCAGGGCATCCCTTATCCTGCTTTCTGAATGTGGGCACGATCTCCATGGACTAGGGGATAACACATTTGTCTGGGGAGCTCAGAGTGAGGGGCTTGAGTCCCAGTCCCTCTCCTCCCCCGCCCGCCCAACCTGGGAGCAGCCGGACAGTTGCCCCAGAGATGGAGCAGCAGAGTTAAGCTGGCTTACTCCTGCCCTTTGGGATAAGGAGTTTGGGGTGCAGGAGGGGGCTCAAGGCTGGGGCAGGGGGTTGGGATGCAGAGTTCAGGCTTCAGGTGGCACTTACCTCAGACAGCTCCTGCAAGCAGCAGCAAATCCCTGCTCCAGCTCCTAGGCGGAGGCACAGCCAGGTAGCATCACATGCCGCCCCATCCACAGGCGCTGCTGCCATAGCTCCCATTGGTCATGGCTTCCAGACAATGGAAACTGCAGAGGTGATGCTCAGGATGGGGGCATTGTTCAGAGCCCCCAGCTGCCCCTGTGCCTGGGAGCTGCATGCCACCATTTCTGGATGCCTGCCTTAGCTGTCTGTGCTGCAGACTAGACTGTTAATGGCCCAGTCAGCGGTACTGACCAGAGCTGGCTAGGTACTTTTGGACTGGGCTTTCCAGTCAAAAACTGGATGCCAAACAACCCTAACGGGCAGGGGAGGAATGTGCTGATCCCAAAAGGCACATTAAGCAGGTGCTTAAATTTAAGCAGATGAGAAGACCTGTTATAATAATTTGTAATGGATTTCATTTGAAAAAAAAAAAATCAATGGGATTACTCATATACTTAAAGCGCCTACTAAGTGCTTTTCTGGATCAAGGCTAGAGTGTTCAGTGCCTTACTTCACTGTGCCCAGAAAAAGGGTCCTCATTGAAATTTTAAAGCGTTTACTGTGACATTTTCCTCCTTCCAACCTAACCCACTTATGTGCATGCACACAAGCTGCACACTCAGACTTTTCTCCAATCTATAAAATATTATCTTATAATACCCAGGGTGTCTGAGTGCTTCAAAGACACAAAGACAGAGTCTGTTCTGAAGATCTTTATAATCAAAATCAACAAAGAGGGAGCCACAGAAACTAACAGACTGCTATTAGACATACATTTTGTTATGGCATTTGAGAATACCAGGCATCCAGAAAAGAAGAATTAAGATCCCAAAAGAAAAAAAATAAATTGGTTTAAAACATGTTTTGTTTTTGTTTTTTAAATAAAAAAATTGGCTGTATTTTTTTTTTTAATTTGCCTTTTCTTGCATCACTCTTCAGGGTGCACTTGCATCATGTTTAGAAGCTTTCCCCCACTGCTAGCAGGGCTAGAAACTTACATTATTTACCCACTTCCCCCAAAATACGCAGCCAAACTAAAATGATTATTCTCACATAATTACATGCCTCCATGATCTGAAGCTTTAAAAATACCCCCCAAATATTGTGACTTGCAATACAATCATGAGAATTGGCAGTATTTAAGTCCAAATTTTTCTTATTTTTGTCTCATGCAAGATGTTTTGAATCTCAACATAAGATCCAATTTGCAACAAACAGAATTTTAATTTACCTCTAACAAAAATCAGTAGGAATTTTAAAGACTAGGGAAAGAAGGGATCATAGTGCTGTTAAATTTGCAGCATAGACAAATTCTTGAAAGTTTCCACTGTAAGGATGTTAAGAAGTGGGTAACTGACTAATCCTGTAGTCAATACAATTTGTATTGACTACAGGATTAGTCGATAGGTGCCCTGCTGCAACTCTGGAGTTTCAATGTAGTAGGAGCTGGGCACACAGGCAGCCCGGCTCCTACTACATTATACTGCAGAGCTGCAGAAGGATAGGTCCCAGTCCCAGACTGCTGTGCCTCTGCCTTTTAAATGCAGTAAGAACCACCCAACTCTTACTACATTTAAAAGGCAGAGCCACAGTCATCCGGTACCTAGCGTGAGCAGAGGCTGCTCAGTCCCGACTCGTGCCAGGCCTCCTCTGCCGCCACCCCGCACCATGGAGACAGTGCTGGGAAACCAGCTTTTAACCGGCTGATTCAGATGCAGGAAGACGGGAGGGAAATCAAGGACTCGAGTAGCGACTTGACTATCCAATAAGCCTACACTTATTAGGTAGTCAACTACTCGACCAGTCACTTACATCCCTATTCCACTACAAATCAAGACCTAAAGTGCATAGGCTGCATCACATTATTTCCAGTACATAAGAACGGCCATACTGGGTCAGACCAACAGTCCATCCTGCCCAGGATCCTGCATGCCAACAATGGCCAATACCAGATGCCCCAGAGGGAGGGAGAACACCAGGTAATCCTTACGCGATCCCTCCCCTGTCTCCCACTTCCAGAGAAACAAAGGCTAGGGATACCATTCCTACCCATCCTGGCTAATAACCATTGATGGACCTGACCTCCATGAATCTATTTAATTTTTTTTTTAACCCTGTTAAAGTCCTAGCCTTCACCACATCCTCTGGCAAGGAGTTCCACAGGTTCACTGCTCTGAGTGAAGAAAACCTTCCTTTTGTTTGTTTTTAACCTGCTATCTATTGAGTAACTACTCAATCAAATTGGAACAGATAGGGGATCAAGAAATACATATTTTTCACCACTGCAAGCCAGTGCTCCAACTAAGATTTTCCATCTCTGAGCGGAGTGAGTTGTGTCTTGTGCACCAATATTGAGGTCATGTGCACTTGTTCAGATGTATGCCACCATGGCACCCACCTGTTACTAACAAATACCTTTTAAATATTTTTAAATGTTATGCAAGAAAGAGTACTAAAAAGGGATAATTAACAAGGTACATGACTTTAAATAATATGAAATCAAATAAATAAAATTAATACTGCAAAATTTTCAGTAGCCATGTCCTAATATAATGAAAAAAAAAGTATTCTGTTATAAGTTCTTTTCAACTCCTATGTGATTAATTATAAGATATAGACTCCTTGGCAGAGACCCACATTCCTTTTTGTTTCCATTTTTACCATTTCCCACAATTTTCTCGGTATTGGCAATGACATGAGTGATAACTGACACGAAGAATTTGACTGGATGATGTCATTTATGCATGACCTATTAAAACATGCACACCATTAAACTGTTCATCTACTTCCCAAATTTACTTTATTTAAGTCAAGGAATTAAGGTTATTTGAAGATTAACATATTCAGGGACATTGGTGTGACAGTTTAGGAGAGAGAAGGTCACTTCTGCAAACATTAGCTACCAATGTCACCATTTTCCTACTTGCCATGTGTATGCTGGAAAGAATGTGAAGCAGCATCTAACTGCTTTCATACATCTGCCTGCCTCCATACACACACCACTTCATCCCTCCCTTCTCCTGTGCTCGCGCTCTCACACACACACACACACACACACACACACACACACACCCCCCTTCATTTAATTAATGTTGGGCTGGGGATTGTGTTTGCATCTGAGTCTCACGTTTCAGTCCTATACCTTCACTTTTACAAAACTGACTCTTGGGTTAGCAGCTCTGCTGATGGTGAGACTGATGCTTGTGAAAAAACTCTCTCTAAGCTGTCAACGAAAAGGGAACCTGTATCAACCAGGCCTGTGTCCAATGAGATCAGCCAGGATCACCTGCAGCAAGATCACTAGAAACTCTCACTTTTGGCAAACTGTCCCATATTCTATCAAGACCCATGTAATACCTGGGTTTCTTTCTTCTATTTCCCAACGTGGTTGATTGCTAAGATGTAGATGGGTAAAAATCTCCACAATCAGTCTCCTGCTCCTGCCCAACTCATTCAGTTTTGCTGCTATCTATTTTTATGACATCACCATTCAGCAAGATGGAAACTATTCTGACCTCACAAAACCTGAATGGGGAACAATACCTAAGGGAATCAGGTTGAAGGAGGTGTTGGTTAGGCAAGCCAAAGTTTCTGCATATATCCACAAGTATATGAATAATCAGCCAGAGGGAGAAAGGAAAAAGAAAAGGTTAAGTATCAGGAACATAAGAACATACGAATGGCCATACTGGGTCAGACCAAAGGTCCATCTAGCCCAGGAGCCTGTCTGCCGACAGTGGCCAGCACCAAGTGCCCCAGAGAGGGTGGACCGAAGACAATGATCAAGCGATTTGTCTCGTGCCATCCATCTCCAGCTTCTGACAAACAGAGGCCAGGGACACCATTTCTATCCCCTGGCTAATAGCCTTTTATAAACCTAACCTCCATGAATTTATCTAGCTTTATCTAGGAAGAATAGATAAAGATATTATCAACTAGTTTTAGGCAAATCACTTACATTTTAAATGTTTTTAGAAAACAATATCAACAGACATTTAGAAAAGAGGTATCAGGTACACAACAACATGGGGGCGTTGGGGGAGCGTGTGTGGAGGAGTAGATATAGGAGGGACTGAAAAACCCGTAAAGTGCTGCAATCCCCAAATATGCAGTCATGTCTCTCATTCCCCTGAAATTCATTTAATAGCCGCTAGAGTAAAAACCAAATGGAGAAGTCCAAGTCCCATTACCCTGGTGCTGGTGCAGGAAATTCTCCGGGGACTGGCTGGTCACTGCCCAGACCCAGGGGGCTGTGGATTGTCTGTCCAGGTGCATCCTCGGCAGAGAGAGGGACAGATTTAAACAGCAATTGCCCGGTGCTTACAAGGGACAAGCTCTTGCCCTTTGCTTTACCCCGTCTTACAGAGCCGGGCTCAGACGGATGCTTATAATCTGTTGTAAAGCACCTTGGCTGGGGGTTCATGTTTGCACTTTAACCTAAGGGAGAAAGAAAAGGATCTCAAATTGGAAGGCCTGAGGGAGCCTGTGCTCAGGTCAGTGAGAGACTCCCCTCCCCCTGCTCTGCATGGCCTTTGGCTCAGACTAGGGGGGACAGGAGTACCTGGCAGCAGATGCAGAACTAGCATATGCACGTCTCTCTCAGCACACGGGGAAGTGTGCTCGCCTTTTTGTAGCTGAACCTAATGCTAGGAGACCTGATGCTGGAAACTGGCTGACGGCTGGCTGGGCCGCGTGGTGTCCCAGCAGGGACAGCCTCACCACACCCCAGCTCCAGCCAGAGCAAAAAGGAGGCAGCCGCCCACCACACGGCCCCGCCAGAACCCACCACCACCACTCACCGTCCAGCAGGTAAAGCAGAAAAAGTGAATGATGAGGGCTGCTCCATGGCTCTGCGCACGAGGTGGGCAGGCCTGAAATTCCTTGTGCACGGCCGCGCAGGCACGCAGCTTAGAGGGAACTATGCTGCAAGCACCCACCAACTTCCACTGACCACAACAGGAGGGATTGGGTGGTTTGCACTTTTGAAAATCTGGTTTGCTCCTAAACAGAGAGATTTTAGAAGCTAAGCTTTTCTTTTATGAAGTTTATGCTTGCACATTTCCAGCAAACCTGTTGTCTCTGAATTGTTACCACATGACAGATTTTGCACATTTATCTAAAGTTTCCAGTTTGAGTAAAACGCTTTTCTGCTTTAGCCTTGATTGAAGACAAGCCGTCTGAACTTTCGATCCATGGCTCCCCCAAATTCACAGTCCACTTTTGTAAGTTTTACAACCATAGCATTTTAAAAATCTTGAATTTCGTGGTTTCATATATTTAAATCTTAAATTTCATAGTGTTGAAAGAAAACATGAATATGTATTTTAAAAAGGCAAACTATAAACACAGAAAGCCCGTGGTCACCCATTCCAAAAATTATGGCACGGTACTACCATACCATGCTATCCTTACTTCTGCATTAGTGCTGGTGGTCATACTGCCTTATGCTCTCTGGCCTCCCAACTCTCAAAGCAGTAGAGAAACAAGGGTGGCAATACTGTAATTCCCTTACCGTAGCCTTGTGACACCCATTTTGGATCAGGACCGAAAGTTTGCAAAATGCCGTTCAGTATAGTATAAAAGTACACAAAAGCAGATTTCAGAGGAGAGGCCAGATTTCTTGGACCATGATGTGTTTTTCATGGCTGTGAATTCCTAGGACCCAACTTACATCTAATTAAAGCAGAGGTGGGGAACCTCAGGCCTGGGGGTGGCTTGCCTGGGCCCAGCCCCCGAGGCTCAGGGATCCCCCACATTGGGGAGCCCATCCTGGCGCTCCAGCCCCCGCTACCCACCCACAGGGCTGGAGCACCCAAAATCTACTAGCCTGGGTCCCCTTAGGCTCTGGTGTGCAAGGGGAAAGTGGGGAGTGTCTCTCTTCTCAGTCAGGGGCTTCTCACTTGTATGGAACCCCCCAACTGATTTTTCTGAGGGTCAGCGGCCAAAAAAAGGTTTGATCCAAAAAAGGTTTCCTACCCCTGAATTAAAGGATGCAGTCAGGTCCCCAAAACGATCCAAGAACAGCTTGGTGCAGCGCATTTGCACTAGTCTTGTTAGCCTCAAGAGGAATTTACAGGTTGAGTGAAAGATGTCCCCTTTTTCTTGGATTTCAGCAATGCCAACTCTTTTGATTCCATCACAAGTCTCAAAATATTTGGTTCTTTTCTTAAAAATACCCACCCCAAGCAGCTGGAGTCACAATTACCTGAGACTCACTTTTCCTTCAGATGAAAGCAGAAAGGCTCTAACTCTCATCACTGTGGAGAAAACCTTGAAAAACAGGGAGACTATTTAAAAAAAATTAAAAGCAAATAAATACCTCATCTGAGTGCTTTTTTTTTTTTTGGTATAAAAAAGGTGCCGGTACTCTTTAAGACCCAGCCGACTGTCAGCCATTTTCATTACAGAGGTGCCAGTACACTCTATTCTTTCCAGGTAAGCTCTGACTGGAGGTGCCGGTACTGCATAGTGGGCAATATCATCACAAAAAAGCACTGCCTGATTTTAAAGACAAACTTCTGTTTTTTTGTGGCCTGACTTGATTTTTGAATCACTTTGAGTTGGAAATCGTGCATTTCAATACCTCACAATTTCTGTTTTTCAGAGTCTGGCCTAAAAAAAGAGAGAGCAACCATCTCTGAGTAGCAATAGCTGTTAAGTTTGAAGGTCTTTTGGCTTGTTTTATAATTTTTAGGATGGGCACTCAAAACCTGGACACCTATTGCTGTATTTTAGAAATTTGAATATACTGAATATTAGTCGATATTTTGGTTTTGGCTAACTTTTAAAAAAAAAAAGTATGTACCACATTATCACAACTCACTAGTTACAAACATGACTTAAGGATGCCTGATTATAGTTGGGCACTCCGCATATTCTGAATATTAGCTGCCTCAAGTTGGGTACCCAAAAACTGAGGCACTTAAAGACTTGTCACTTTTAAAAAGCTTAGCAGAGACCTATCCACAAAGGTGAGATCATTGCCACAGCTAAGGAAGTTACCACTATCAGAATGCTCTTGTGATGCTGGATAGTAAGGAGAAACCTAACCCAATAAGGTGCCATCAAGTCCATCAACTCCAGGCTCATGGATATCACTAGAAGGAGCAGCCAGTAAGTATCAAAGGAAAGAAGGTAACCACGGAGCAAATTCCATGAAGTTCAACCTTTGGGACAAGGAGTGAAGCAAGAAAGTGTTAGCTGAGTTGCCCTGGGCTATAAAGCAGGAAGGAGATTTTTCAGGTAAGACTTATCAATAGCTGAGTTCAGGGACAGATTTGTTCAGCCAATCGAACTCTCAGTATTGCTGCTGCCCATAAAGTGTGTGTAACCAGGCTGCTGCTCTCTCCCTCTCAAGGAGGGTTATTTAGTCACAGTCCTGTTTCATCTGCCTGCCTTTTAAAAAGGAAGAAGCAATCTCCCGCAATTTGTCAATTGACATTCTTCAATGGGCCAAGATAAAATACGCCTCCAAACAGACACTGATGGTTAAAACATTGTAGTCCCTTCTGACCTTAGACACAAAATAAATGAAGTGTCTGTTGATATTTCCCTGTCTGCACTGATTTGCACCGCTGATGTAAAATCAGGCCTTTTAAGTGTTGTGTGAGCCAGAGCTTAGTGGCAACAGCTGTCCTTCATTTACACTTGAAAGGGAATGAGCCTCTCAAGCAGAGCTTAATCACCTCTGTGGGTTTTTTTAAAGGTTATAAAGGATGCAGTGGGCAAACAGATTCCTCCTCTGCAATCCAAACAGGGAAGAATGAGGAAAACAGCGAGTACCCATGAAAGCAAAGCCGCTCTCCTGATTATATGATGACAGGACCTGATCCTTGACCAGCAGGAACTACTACTAAAACATGAATACTCTCTCTTCACTCTTGTTAGAACACCACACTACCACAGAACACAGCACTAGCTCCATATTTCTGATGGGTTAACAGGAAAACACAGACACCCTTGGCTGATTCTTTGCTTGAAAACTTCTATCCACTACTACGGGGGGGAGAGGTCAAATGGACCATGTGTGGTCATTCAAGATTCAATGGCCTTTTTTGGAAGGGCGGGGCGACAGCCACAGTGACCTAGGCAAACTTCGGCTCAGGTAAATGCATTCCACCTTCCTGAAGTCTCTCTGCAGCATCACTGTCAGGCAGCGTTTTTCTTCACTCTAAATGGCTGGAGCACAGCTGTGTGATATTAAAAGGCTACCTGAGGGCTAGTGGACAGCACGTCAGTGAGAACCTGAGGATGTAAATTGTAAAGCACACGAAACTTGAGCTCTAGTTGCCCCTACACAGACCCTGCCGATACGCACTCAAAGGTTTCTAGCATGCAATAACATAGTACGGTTTCAAACAGGACTATATCAACATGCACAGTGTATCAGCAGGGCTTACACAGGGCAGCTAGAGTGCAACACTTGAGAGTTCTCTCTAGTATACACCCACTTGGGTGCACATTGCATAGACAGACAAACCCTTAGCCCACACTCAGGTGACAACATTTTTATAGAGGAAGAAAACAACACTATGTATAACCAGAACAATTCATAAAAATGCTTCACAGACTTAAGCCTCAACCCCGTGAACAGCCCCACATGCTTAACTTGATTCAAATGAGTAATCTCACTGACTTTAATTTAAACTGAGAGATTGCAGGAGAGGGGACCAAGTTCCTGCATTAATGAAACACTCAGAACTCCTACTTATCTCAATGGGAATTTTGTGCGCAGGAATATGCACGCTCAGGACGTCAACAGTAATTACATAAAAACTTACAAGATTTTTTTTCTAGTGTCTAGGATGATGCTTGACATAAGATAGGTCCTCCCCCCTCCTCCCAACTCACCCATGAAACATGTCAGTAATTTGCAGATCTGTCCAATAAGTTAGCCTTCAGAACTTTTTGATTCTCCTAATGGCCATTTAACCATATAAATAGACAAAGCAAAAATAGAACCCAGATCTGACTCGAGATCCATATGCCATCTAACTAAACACACTTCACAAACTAGCTTTTTTTCTAGCGTTTCTCATCAGTAATACTTTGTTCTGTCACAATAAATAGCCTATTTGGACGGAGTGTACCATTTGCTGCTTGTCTATATTTCTTCCCATTAGGCTTATGCAACATCTTGATGTTCAAACCGTAACTCAGTCATGGAAAATGTGCCTCTTGGATGGAAGATGGGAAGCAAAGAAAAGGAGAGGAGAGTTGTCCCATTATCCGATAACAGTTTTAAATTAAAACAGCTGTGCACCACCACATTGCAAGGATGCATGCTGAAAACAGGTATTTCGGTAAATGTGTATATAGAAGTTCATTAAAGATATAAAAAAATCACTTTTCATGATAATGAGCACAACAGTTTAATAACCACCTTACTGGATTTCAGTGGAACTCCAGAGTCTGTGTGCATGGATCAGTTTCAAGATCAAGCCCTAATTTCCTACCTCCTCTTACACAGGTTCAGCACATGCAATTTCAACCATTTTCTTCATAATGGAGAGGCAGCTCTCTCCAACATCATACAATTAAAATGAAGAACCAAACAGGCAGATGATGGTTAGTTTTTTATCTACAGGACAAACATGCATAAAACACCAAACAGATGTGATTGTTTAATATTGTTAGTCAATACATTCAGATAACACTGAAAACTCACCAAAAAAAACAAAAAACAAAACAAAAAAACCACCATGCCCATAAAGGTTACAGAACAAAAACAAAAAAAACCCCAAACCCCCACCATATGTAGGGACAGCTAAAATATCAAAACAAATAAGGTTCACAAAACAGATCATCCCTAAATTCCAATTTTAAATCTTTTCTGAGGCCCCCAAAATATTCAGAGACGCACCTTTTTCTGCTTCTAATTTTTGGCAGGAAACTCTCAATATTTTTTTTTATTTTTCTGGAAGCCCCAACATTTCTTAAAACTCCATCCTGAGCTTGCGTTCCTGCATACAAAAGTCCCACTGAGATAAGTTGGAGTGCAGGAACTTGAGAGGTAATTAAGGCTACCTCTTCTCAAGCTGGCTTGCTCAAAATAATAGCATGGCCACAGCTGGATGGACCTGAGCTGCCACCTTGCTGTCATGGTGACATTTTTAGCGTGCTAGCTCCAGGAAGGAGCTACCACCTATAAATCTATTCAACAAGGAATGATCTCTCTCACCTGCAGGGTAGACTTGCCTTGTGTGAAAACATTCATTAAAAAAAAATGTTTACAGCCCTCATGGCCCAGAGAAGAGCTTAAAAGAGTGAACTCACTCTACGGCTCAAAAACCAATAGGAAAATAAAATAAAAAGACTTCCCCTTTTTTTTTAAAAAACTCATGATTTTAGGAGGTATGACTCATGAGTTTTGAAGATATGGAGCATCAGAGCGCATCACATACAAGTCTGGTATTTCAGGCTAGAACTGAAAAAGAAATCTACTGAAAAAATGAAAAGCCTATTAGTTTGATATCTGTAGCCCTGGTTGGCAGACTCAAGAGCTTGGGCTGTGCCTCAGACAACCATGAAAAAGTTTGCATGTGTATCCGAAATGAATCTGTACCCCAAGTTGTTGAGAGTTTTTCATTAGACAGACACTTATCAGGGATGATTCTAGACAGTGGTTGGTCCTGCTGTGAGGGCAGGGGACTGGACTTGATGATCTCTCGAGGTCTCTTCCAGTTCTAGAATTCTAAGTGAACTTTTTATTTTAGTCTCCTCAAGATCTTTTCTTACTACTTCAAGGGACATACGGTCTTTAGGCAAAGCCCTAAGCAACAAGGTCAAATGCATAGCGTCAGCAAACTAGGAGTAGCCTTGGGAATACAAGTGTGAGAATAATGGCTGGCAATTCTGGGAAAAAAAATCTTTTGGGATTGAATGAAACCATTTGACACACACAGATTTCAAGCACTGTTTACTTTTTTTTTTTTTTTTTTTTTTTAAAAGGAGGATTCCTGTGGTACCTGAGGCTGTGTCTAGACTACATCCCTCTTCCAACAGAGGGGTGTAAATTAGACACCTCAAAATTGCAAATGAAGTGGGGATTTAAATGCCCCGCGCTTCATTTGTATAATCACGTCATGGCGCTCTTTCAAAAAAGCGCCATTTCGAAAGTAAAACCGCAGTCTAGACGTGGTTCTTTTGAAAACTGCAGGCTTTTTCGAAAGATCCTGTACTCCTCAAAAAATGAGGTTTACAGGATCTTTCGAAAAAGCCTGCCGTTTTCAAAAGAACCGCATCTAGACTGAGGTTTTACTTTCGAAATGGCGCTTTTTTGAAAGAGCACCATGACACGATTATGCAAATGAAGCGCGGGGCATTTAAACCCCCACTTCATTTGCAATTTCGAAGTGTCTAATTTACACCCCTCTGTCGAAAGAGGGATGTAGTCTAGATTCAGCCTTAGAGACTAACAGACTTATTGGGGTAAAAGGTTTTGTGGGTAAAACCACTTCATCAGATGAAGTTTATGCCCAACTACTTTTGTTAGTCTCTGACACTATGTCTACACTGCAGGGAGAAGTGGGAAAAGAGATACACAAATTGTGAACTGCAATTTGCATATTTTTTTCCGCTTTTCTTCTGAAAGAGGCTTTTCAAACATTTGGACCATCTACATGGGGCCAAATGTTGGGAAAAAACCCACTGTCGGAACATCCCTTCTTCCTTGTAGAACGAGGTTTACAGGGATGCCAAAAAAATGCATCTGCTTTTCCGAATTTTTTTTTTCGGAAAAGCAGACGCGTTCTTCTGCAGTGTAGAAATAGCTTGAGGTGCCACAGGACTCCCCATTGTTTTTGCAGATACAGACCAACACAGCTACCCCTCTGAGACTTTTCTATAATTTAAAAAAGTAATTTCCTTCTGATTTAAACAGTAATTTCAAACAAAAAACCTTCAAAACATTTTCCAAAGTATCAAAATGAAATGTTTAGACCTTCCAGAATGTTTCTTCTTTTTGGTGCTGGTGAAACTGCATTTTTGCCTCCAAAAAAAGTTCAACCAAAAATTTCCACTCAGCTCTACTCAGGAGGCCTTGTGCCTCAGGCATCCAATTTTTTCTCTGCTCTCAGCCTTGCTCCAGAGATGTGGCATTTCTCTGCTGGCCTATGTCAGCAGCAAATTAGCACCCTTTCCCTGCCAGCTCAGCCGAAGAAAGTAACACCAGGTTACTCTTGCTTGCCTGTTCACCCAGTTTACACAGCCCAGCCTGGACTTACGGATTGTTTGTGTCTGCACATTGGGCAAGTACCAAACTGTAAATTGTGAGGTGAAAGAAGAGTGTGACAACATTAATTTGTGTCCATCAGTACACATTATCACTTAATTCATACACCTTGGTTCATACCATCCATGTGTATATGGAATTACATCAGTAAACTGGTCTTCTAAGGAGGTATATTTAACTAGCAGATCTCTATTTTCATTTTATGGCATTACCATGGAAAAAATTGAGTCTTTCTTTCTCTTTTCAATGTAAATCTCTATGCTGGTCACCACTGCATTCAGCAACACTAGGCAGCTTTGAGACCCAGCATGTATACAAGGCTTCTACAGGAAACCAGCTTTCAACCACAATACCATCATCCTCCTGTACATGTCAGCTGCCAATTTTCTAAATGAACATCTGCAAGTAGTATATGTACAGTAGCAGCTACTGAGTTTGTCAGTACTAGAAATGGAATTGTCTCAGCGTTATATGGGTACTGAAAGCCACAATGTGTGTAAAAATCGGTGTACTCTGGACTAACTACTGCCCTCAAAACTCTCCATCTCTATGCCTCAACCTCTTCTCCCATTAGTTTTACCTCAGTCACCTCTTAAATCAGACATTAATAGGATAATTATTTGGGTCCTAACCCTGTTAACCAAATGGCAGATCAAAATACAGATCCCTTTTATCAGCTGTTTGGGTGATATGAAGTGGCAACTATGAGAGGCTCCATTTCCCACCAATCACCTGAGCCAACTAGTGCTCACTATTCTTCCCATTCAGCACACAGACCCATTTCCCTGCATCAATTCTGCTCCATAACGAGCCAATTAAGTACATACTAAGGCTGATGTCAATACTGCAAATATTTTGGAGAAAGGTGTTTTTGGGTAATCAGTGCTCCTTATTACACTGAGTAATTTACCTCTTTAGGTATTCTCACCATCTCATCCACATCCACTCTGTCTGCATTAGCTCTGACATAACACTCCCATCTCCGTACCCCTACTATGTGTTTCTTTTTCTATCACTTCATGCATATGATAGAGTGAGCTGCAGTTCACAAAAACTCATGCCATAATAAAATTGTTGGTCGAAGGTGCCACTGGACTCATTTTTGTTTTTTCAGTATAATGAGTTACAGAGCCCTTAAACTTTAGAAGGGATTCCTTAAGTACGGGACTCAGGCCCAGGAGAAGTTAATATTGCTACTTTCCATATTCCACCTTTTCCTTAGAGAGGAAATTTTAGTCTACAAGGCTGTTAAACATTGTATTCACATGCAAGAAAAATATCCAATGTCTAGTGTAATCAACCCTAACCAGGGCTGCTGGTAGACCAAAGAAAATCTGTGATATGTATGATATAAAGCTACCTCAATTTTTGAAAACATTTTCCTTCCTCCTTGTTTCTTTCCCTTGATGTAGTCCTAAAACATATCAACGATCCCTACCTGCAAACATGGATTCAGCTCTAAATTTGCAAATCCCATCACAAATTTTGACACAGATAATTTCTTCCACCAGCTTTAAAGCTAGAAACGAGGAAGATTTACTCGGTAAATTTAAAGAAAAAAATGAAACAAGTGCCATAATCTCTGCTCTATTTTTTCCCACTTTAAAAAACAAACAACAAAACACATTCAAATTCAAAGCATTTCTCCATACACACCTACAAATTGCAATATCACTAAAGGATTGCACTTTTAATACATCCACTTTGTGTGTCCTTTGGTACAAAAAATATACTGCAGATTATGGGAAGCAGGAGTGGAGGTAGTAGGAGCAGCTTACTGATTTGCCATCCCCCCAAACAATAACAAAGAACATTAACTTAAGATGGGTAGACACCTTAGAGGATGTTTACATGGAAACAACTGGTTTTCGATGTTAAAAAGTATTTGCTTTGAGACTGGAACATTCTGATCCTGGCAAAATGATGCAACTTTTTAGTGTCATGAAATGACTCAGTGCCTTGCACTATTTTAGAAAGTCAAAGGAGACAGTCATTAACTCTGCTACCTCATTCCCCTCCTTCATATATTCTCTCTCTCTCATGGCTAAGACAAAAGATCAACCAATTAACAGTGAAGGAAGAAAAGCATTAGCATTATTTCTACAAAGACACCAGTTCAAATAGTGGACAAACTACATATAAATAATCACCAGGTTTTGGTATTGTTAGACAATCACAAAGTAGACACCACTGATCTGATCAATATTTTCCTCAACTGTAGTTGCTCTACTAAGCAAAGTAAAAACAGCTAACCAGGCTTTGTTTCTGTTTCAAAAACAGAAATGTTGAGAAAAAAATTCACACCCTTAAAGATTTTTTATAGTATAATAAACTCACAGTTAAATGTAGATCTGGCTTATGAGTTAATTATTCTTATAAAAGATGCTTTGGTCACTGCAGTGCATTAGGTAATCTGGAGTTGAAAGCAGAACTACATTCATTAAAGTATCCTGTTAGTATATATATATATATAGAGAGAGAGACAGACAGACAACCCCAGGTCCACATGTGTGACAGTCAAACATACACCCACATGCATGAAGTGTGCTAGTAATAGTTTACACATCAGCTAGAATGGTCTTTGAGCACCATTTTGAAGCATGGTTGTTCCTACTAGAGTTGCAGTCTCCAGTATGTGCAAGGATTTTTGTTTGTTTAGCAACAGGACTAATTCAAACCATACCCTTGGTACATACAGCACAGCTTCTGTAAGTTTATAATTGGGACAGATGTTCATGCAAACTGTGAGACAAACATGCTAGATAGAAATCATGTTTGAAGGTGATTTAAAAACAGTTCTAAGCCATAGCATGGCTGGGGTGCAGGAACCATTAGGAAATGGGAGGGGGGGGGGGGGAAACAAAGCATGAGAAACACAAGCAGGATAAAACAGCCTGAGCAAGATTTTACTGTACTGAAAGGAGATTGCAATCAGAAATCTGCCACTCATTCAGCAAATTACCCTGACTTTCAAAGGCATCTCTTAGCAGATGCGTACCATGAAGTAATCAGTGCACCCATTACATGAAAAGCCATTTATCACAGGAAGCCAGATTAGAATGCATCAAGGAAACAAAATTAACTTGCTCTACAAAAATTTCATTACAAGTAGGCACTATAATATTTCAGACAATAATAATTTCAACCTGAAGCATCACGAGGCATGAAATGTTGAGATCAGTTCAGTGATTACAGTTTAGTGATTTTCATTACTTAAACTGGGTAAAATTTGATATAAATTGATAGTCTATTCAGCATAGATAGGAATGTGCTTTCCACAGTGGAAGCATTATCAGCACCCCATGGCTTCTGTCCCATCCCCACCACACACTAACTTTTTCTTTCCCAACGATTAGAGGCAACAGAGTCACATTAGATGCTTTTATCTCTAGATATGCCACTGGTGACTGAGAACCTTTGGGCAAGTTACATAACCTCTCTGTTCCCCAATTTCTCTAGTGAAGGTCTAATGGATTAGTATTAGTATAATAGGAATCCTAGCAATGGACCAAGGTCCTGGGTGCTAAAAAATAATTCAAATAATTAACACTAGCAATGCTAGCTTTTAGAGATACTTATCTGACCCCTTTGTAATACTTAACATGAAACAACACTCTTGAAGGGAAATATCACCTAGTGGTTATAAGAGATATCTGGTAAGTACTCTTTATTTTATTCAAAAGCTCCAACTCGGATTCCATACGTGGCCTGGGGCAAGTCACTTAACTTCTCTGTACGTCACTTTACTCTGTTGCAAAATGGGAAGAATATCTCCCTACTCTAAGGTCTGAAAAGTTATAATTAAGATTGGTAATATGCTCTGACATACTTATGTCACTAATAGTCACAGTCTGGTTGCTCAACGCTCCATAGATAAAGCATTTTACCGTTCAGAATAAGGGAAGGTAAAAGTTAGAGTTTGTGACCTGTCAGGCATCAGAAGTAACTGATTCAATTTCCAACAGATTATAGCCTACACTACTGAGATGTTGTAAAGTTGAATTCATTAGTGTCTGTGTAGCGCTTTAGATCCAAGGCAGAAAATGGCTACAGACATGCCAATTATAAATAAATATTTATAACATGGTGCTTCAAAATATTTCATATGCACTGGGGTGTGAATTTTAGCTGCTCTAATAAATATGTGCTTGCCATTTCTGCTCATTCCTTGTGACTATTTGCTCAAAGTACTCAGTAAACACAGGTACACCTCATGGGAACCTCTGCACCACAAGCCAAACATGTCATGAAAATACTGAATGTTTTAGCACAGAGATAAAAATACATCTGAATATGCAATATGAACTTTTGTACATTTTGCCTGGTTTTAAAAGAAAGATGCCACTTTCTGTTCTTTCCATTTCCTAGGATAATATCCTGCCCTTCCTATTTTTTTGCTTCTCTGTTTAAAGAGCAAACTGTAATTGTTCATTTTATAAACACCTCCCCATATTTGAGGAGAGTGGTGAATATAACGGATTGCATGTTCTATTCCAGTTTGTCATTTTGGCAGCTATAGCATGTCAGAGAAGAAAGTCATGGGTGTAGTTATCATACTATTAGTCCTTTTGTGAATTCAACTTTGTCATGTTGCTTTCCTGACTGTAAACAGGGGAAAATTTATTAAAATACTTCAGAGTTAAGCCAAGACTGTTAAATCATTATATTTTTATTCTTTGTGCTGCCCTGACATTTGCAGATCCTTGGCATATTGTTTACTGGACCAAAGTGTTGACAGAAGGGGCAAGGTGGCAGTTCTAGACCTGGCTATATACGTCTGGGGATTCAAGCAATATTTGTGGTGGGGGGGGATCTCTTTGCCACTCTTTTGCCCTCTCCTCCACTACTCTATAATCCCCTCAATCTCTTTTCCCATCTCCCTTTCTATTTCTCTTTCTTGCCCTGTGGTCAAGAAAAACCGAAGGTGGATTAGTGCATATTTATATGAAATTAATGGCAATCTATTTCCCCAAGAGTGCTTACATTCTCAGAGATATAGTAATTACACAGCCTCTTACCTAAACCATGATTAGAAGAGGAAACAGGCACTTAGTCTTTAAGTACCATTAAAATTACATGTTAGGCCTTTTTCTATAGGTCTTTAAATTCATCAGCATCAGAATTGGACTAGCAAGCATGTCTGAATTACAGCAATGAAAGCTTCTCTGTAACCTGACTCTATCCTGTGGAGGAAGAGGGAATGAGATTAGAGAAGGAAAAACAAGGTAGAGGGGCATCACTTCTGTCCATGGTCTAAACATAAGGGAGGTCAAAAAGCCACTCCTGCTTATAAAAAGCACACCTACATAAATAAGAGGATTAAATATGAAAAGAATTTTGTTCTACGCTGCTGTCTCATTCTTTGCTCTATGCTGCTGTCTATACTTAGCATTCTACCTTAAGAACCTTTATGTTCAGCCTAAAAGACTCATTGTGATGCCAAGTAAGGATTTACACCAATTGTATTTGATGACACATTTTTTGAACACTTAAGATTCTCAATCCTAATTGCACTTTAGGATTTTACTCCTTTCTCCCTTAAGGTTGTTCCTGAACTGGCTTCTGTAATCAAGTGCCCAAGGTAACATAAGCTGGTACTGTTATTGGAATGCATACAATTTTTCTGCAAGTCTACTGTACCCGACAAGCAGCATCAATGGAGCAATCAGCCTAATGATAATCCTTCTTATTAGCCCGGAGTCTCTTCCAAGATTTTTTTTAAATAATTCTCATTATTTGAAAGAGAGCGCGCACCTCACAACTGAGCCCCTCTGCAACTAACCACACACACAATTAACTGGCCCTGTTACTGTTTATCTCAGAGACAGGCACGGAAATTTCCAAGAACGTGCTGTCTGCCTTGCCCATTAGAAGGAACTGCTGGGAACATTAGTTTTATGACATATGGTATTCAGATGCACCACTGACACAGAACATAAATGGCTTCAGGGCACTGATGGTGAGCACATAACTCCTGAAGCCATCATGGTCTCACTGTCCCCCAATTCATCATTGTATTAAAAGCCATGTGTATTCACTCACCTCAGCTAACTGCCATTTCAGGAGAGGCCAGCAAGCCACTGCTTTTGCAGGGGCTAGCTAGTGTAACGATCAATGTGCACCAAAGCTTTTTACAACCTGAGTGTTCTACTGTACTCAACTCTCTGATTTTATGTAAATTAACATTACAGAAAGCTGTGGTCCATCTTAGTCTCTACACCTGCCTACATTTGGTATCAAAACTAAAAAAGCCTCCATCAAGACACCAACAGCAGCTGAATTAAATCCTTGCCGCTTTAAAAAAAGTAAACCCCTCAGAGCTCTCCTACTGTTCTAAATGGAAATAAATGTTGAGACAAGCAGGAGGGCTATTGAATAATTGATTGTCTGATTACTATTGTCTGTTCACATGAAGAGATCTTCTGACAATTATGAGAAACTGTGAATAAGTCATTGCCATTTTTATGAATGAATTTAAATTAATACTTATTGCAAAAAAAAAAAAAAATCTCCACTGAACAGGGTTTTCTTTAGCACCCTCTCCTCCCATTTTTAAACACATTGAGGACAGGTGTACATGACAAATGTTTTGGCAACAGTAAAAGCTTGATGTAATAATCTGATGTGCTTGGTATGGGATGGCCATTCAGTAGTCAGTGTTTGTATTCCATGTTTATCTTGTTCTAAACATCTTTTAAGGATCATTTAGACTCTTCTTTATTTCTTTTGTACTGCACAGAAGTACTGCACATAAATAGAAGCAGTAAATAATTGACCACAGAAATCAGTACAGGTTTATGGTACATGCTCAACATGAGGAGAAGACCTTAAGCAACTGATGACACCCTTATGTAGGATGGTCATAACTGGCAAAGAAGGCTATCTGCATTGGGGACAAGAAATCAAATAATGGAATAGGTGGGGAGGAAGAGAGAATCAAAGCCCGGGAATTAATGGAAAGACAGATTTATTACAACATGAACAAAATATCAGATATAGAATCCTACAATTGGAAAGGACCTCAAGAGGTCATCAAGTCCAATCCCCTGTCCTCACATCAGGAACAAGCACAGTCTAGATCATCCAGGGTAGATGTCTATCTAACCTACTCTTAAATATCGCCAGAGATGAAGATTCCACAACCCCCCAAGGCAATTTATTCCAGTGTTTAATCACCCTGACAGTTAGGAACTTTTTCTTAATGTCCAACCTAAAACTCCCTTGTTATAGTTTAAGCCCATTGCTTCTTGACCTATCCTTAAAGGCCAAGGAGAACACGTTTTCTCTCTCCTCATGACACCCATTTATATACTTGAAAACCACTATTATGTCCCCTCTCAGTCTTCTCCTTTCCAAACTAAACAAGCCCAATTATTTCAGTCTTCCCTTACAGGTCATGTTTTCTAGACCTTTAATCATTTTGATGCCCTTCTCTGAACCTTCTCCAATTTCTCCACATCTTTCTTGAAATGTGGTACCCATAACTGGACACAATACCCCAACTGAGGCCTGGTCAGCGCAGAGTAGAGCGGAAGAATGACTTCTCGTGTCTTGCCCACAACACTCCTGTTAATGCATCCCAGAGTCAGGTTTGCTTTTTTTTCCCCAACAGCATCACGCTGTTGACTCATGTTTAAGTTCCATCCACTATGATCTTTAAATCCCTTTCAGCAGTACTCCCTCCTAGGCAATACCTTCCCATTCTGCATGTGCAAAACTGATTTTTCCTTCCTAAGTGGAGTACTTTGCATTTGTCCTAATTAAACTTCATCCTATTTACCTCAGACCATTTCTCTAGGTTGTCCAGATTATTTTGAATTTTGACCCTATCCTCCAATGCAGTTGCAACCCCTTCTGGTTTGCTATCTGCAAACTTAATAAACATACTCTCTATGCCATCATCTAATCATCGATGAAGCTATTCAACAGAACCAGTCCCAAAACAGACCCCTTAGAATCCCACTTGTTATGGCCTTCCAGCATGACTATGAACCATTAACTATACTCTGAGAACAGTTATCCAGCCAGATATGTACCCACCTTATAGTAGCCCCAACTATATTTCCCTAGTTTATTGAGGAGAAGGTCATGTGAGACCGTATCAAATGCTTTACTAAAGTCTAGGTATACCACATCCACCACTTCTCCCTTTTTCCTATCAAAGAAAGCTATCAGATTGGTTTGACATGATTTGTTTTTTACAAATCCATGCTGGCTGTTACCTATCACCTTATTATCTTCCAGATGTTTGCAGATGAATTCCTTAATTACTTGCTCCATTATCTTCCCTGGCACAGAAGTTTAACTGACTGGTCTGTAGTTTCTTGGCTTGTTCTTATTTCCCTTTTTATAGATGGGGACTATATTTGCCCTTTTCTAGTCTTCTGGAATCTCTCCCTACTTCCATGATTTTTCAAAGATGATACCTAAAGGCTCAGATACCCCATCTGTCAGCTCCTTGAGTATTCTAGGAGACATTTCATCAGCCCTGGTGATTTGCAGACATCTAACTTTTCTAAGGGCGTTGGAGGCAGAGAATATCTTTGACCCCTCTGGAAAGGTCTTGTGCCTGAGGCCTGAAATAGGTCCAACCATGCAACTCCCTCTGAAGTGAACAGGAATTGTGTGAGCATATCTGAGGAAAGAACTGGCCCCCACCCCCAATGTATAGGTGACTGGTTCCTACACTGACAGAAGGTATTCCTGAATCTGCAGCTATCAGCCTTGATGTTCCACTGCTTTGCATCTCCTGCAGTCATTTACACCTATGTAAAGTAATCAAGGCAAGGTGCAGGAGACTACTCTTTTGAAGTGGTAGGAATTTTAGATGTTCTTTGCGCAGGTGTAACTGATTACAGAAAGTGCAAAGCAGGGGAGAGTCAAGCTCACTATCTTTTAGATCTAGACCATTCAACTGGGCCTTAAAAGTGCAGTACTGGAAATTCTTCTGTTTGTGTTTTTCCACCAGTTCTTCATTTTTAGTGTTTATTCATGGATACATCCTATTACCATTTTTTCCACTCCCCCAAAAAAACCCACGAAAACAAAACAAAATACCACACACACACACACACACACACACACACACACACCCACCCACCCCAGAAGCCCAGCACTTACGAAGAGTCCTGTCAGAACAAATCTGTGGAGTGCCCATGCCCTACAAAATGGGGGTGGATGGAAGTGGGGTAAATGATTTCAGAGTTAAATGGTGAGAAGGATTTTTTTTGCATTTATAATAACCACCCTGACTGAAGATTAGATCACAATAGTTACAGAGAAGGGAGAGAGGAACTGTAAGTTTTTGCCTATGGAGTTTATTCTAGGAAGTAATACCAGCAAACAGTTAAATACCATACGCTGGAAGTAATGGAAAAACAGAGTTTAACTGCAGTTCACATAAAAGCAGAGAAAAATAATGAGAAATTATTTTGAAAACATACACAAAACAAATTTGGAAGCAGCATTTCAGACCGTGATTCATCCTGTTGGTTATCAGAGTGAACCCTGCCAGATGATGTTGGGTGTTAAAGGCCCCAAATCATGGCGCTATTTATGCAATGCAAATTTGTGCAGTCTGCGTTGATGGGACCAGACACAGGAAGAAGTAGTTGAAGTCAATGAAACCGTTTACATGCTTATAGTTAGGCATGTGTATAAATGCCTTCCGAAAGTAGGGGATAAAAGTGCTGAGAAGAACAGAGCACTCATGCAAGGTTCAGAAAGTCTTCCACTCCCCTATCAAAAACAGTGGAAGTTGAGGTCACGGTCAGCACCTTGCTGCATCAAGTCCATGCTGATGGGAAATGCCAGTGTGAAACAAAACTTTACTATTTAGTGGTATGTGGAATAGGCATTAAGCTTAATTAACATACGAACCCAGGAAAAAAATACTTTTCACAGAGTGAAATGTTGGTCTGTTTATCAGAATTTCACTATTTACTCCATTGTACTTAATTGCTCAGAATGAACATCTAAAATTTCATTATTTAGAAATTTCTTTGGCTAAGGAAGGACCCTTTGATCTCAACTGCTCCCCTTAATAGTTGGTCTTAGATCATTTTTCAAATCTATGCACCAGGACTAACTTCTGATGCATGCAGGGGTTTTTTCTCCATTTATTCTTTAAATTGTTTACCATCACTATAAAATCCTGAATGTGAGTTCTCATCCCATTCCACTACAAGTCACAATTATACTATGAAAACGAGTAGTCCTGAGGCACCTAAGACACTAACAAAAACATATCTAGTATCATGAGCTTTTGAGAGCAAAACCCACCTTTTCAGATAAGATGATCTTACTATAGACAGAGAAGTTCAGTAAGTTGCCTAATGTCACGTGGAATTTTAGAGGTAAAACTTAGAAAAGAACCTAAGAAAAGTCCTGACATCTAGTCCCTTGGCATAGCCAATAGTGTCTAACAACATTTTCCTTAGCATTTTTTTCTTCTCTACAACTATCATCTCCAGCGGAGCAGAGCATCTCACAGTAGCTCACATTTTATATTAGTAAGATCATTATGTTAACATGACTTTCACATCACTAAGTTGTTTACCTGACCCTACATTTGCTGTGTATTACTGAAAGACAGCATTACCAATATTTGTCTTTACATTTGACTGTCTAATATATACAAATTAAGCTGGTGTGTGTTAAAATAAACAAATGAAATGAGCCAACAAGGAAATCATCTGCTACTTTGAAAGTTACAGGAAAGAGCTTTAATATATTTACTGTTTGTGGATAATGTGAATACAGTAGGATAGTCAGGAAACACCGAGCAGATAAAAATCACCATTAATCTCCTGAAGTCTATTTTAAAACATCAAAATCAACAAGGATTTCATCACACATTTGAGCTCATTTAAAAATGTCAAAATAAAATTTAAAAGCCTATGTTTATTGAGAAGAACCCTGAAATGCAGCTAAAAGATGACATTTTCTCTCTCAAATTAATGTCTACACCACAATTATAACTGACTCAGGAACTCTGCAATAATACAGTTTGGAGGAACAGCAAGCATGTTTCTCTATCCAGATCAATAT
The DNA here is from genome assembly GCA_019425775.1 of Rafetus swinhoei. Taxonomy (NCBI): domain Eukaryota; kingdom Metazoa; phylum Chordata; order Testudines; family Trionychidae; genus Rafetus; species Rafetus swinhoei. The sequence continues at coordinate 233,867,234 of CM033437.1, forward strand.
CCTGCATGGTTCAAGGATTTAGTCTTGTAATGGAACAAATCACAGAATACTAGAATTGGAAGGGCCCTCGAGAGATCATCAAGTCCAGTCCCCTGCCCTCACAGCAGGACCAAGCACCATCTAGATCATCCCTGATAAGACATCTAACATGCTTTTAAATATCTCTAGTGATAGAGATTTCACAACCTCCCCAAGCAATTTATTCCCACATTTAACCACCCTGACAGTTAAGAAGTTTTTCCTAATGTCCAACCTAAATATCCTTTGCTGCAATTTAAGCCCATTGCTTCTTGTCCTAGCCTCAGAAGCCAGGAAGAACAATATTTTTCCCTTCTCATTGTAACACCCTTTTAGGTACTTGAAAACCGTTATGTCCCCCCTCAGTCTTCTCTTTTCCAAACTAAACAAACCCAATTCTTTCAGTCTTCCCTCATGAGTCATGTTTAATGATTAGGTGTAGAATTTTTAAGAGAAATTAAGTGACTTAAGAGCTCAAATCCCATTTTCAAAAGTATCTAAGTCACTTGCAGCAAGATTTTAAAAATTATTTCATTCTCTATGTCCCACTGAAATCAACAGTACGTAGATATTAAGTACAGAGTTACGTACAAGGCACATAGAACTAGGTTTCCTGCTCAAAAGGGGGGGTTATTGCAATGGGTGCAAGGGTGTGTGTAAAAAGCATCTGAATATTAACAGAATTTGGTGAATTTCACCTACTTCACATGGACAACCTGTTAACATATTACAATCTCCTCACGTTTATTCTTGAATTTCTTTCTACAAACATCTCAAAATTTAGAATATATATGCATGTGGAAGATGTCATTAGCCAAGAAAGTGAATTTCTGATTGACCATATAAAATTAATTCCAGACAATACTCAATCTGGAGTACTCATGGCGGGGGGGGGGTGGGGAGGGAGGCCTCTCAAATCATTACATTCAACTGCATCTTATGTGCTATGCTAACTGCACAAGCAGAAAGGGGGAGGGGGACCTTTCCTGCCAATCTAACAGGATTAAACCTCCCAATTTCCTACAAAAGCAAGTTTTTCTGGTGGGGAAATAAGTAGCCTGTCTCAAAAGGGGCCCCCAACCTGTCCAAGAGGGATCTGAAACATTAAGTGAAGGAGGAAAGTAAGCACCCGCACTTACACACACACACAGGTTGACATAGCTAGGTCACTCAGAAGGCTGAAAAATTCACAACTCAGAGACATTTAAAGTCAACCTGTGCCTCAGTGCAGACATCTGTAAGTCAGCAGAAGAATTACTCCAACTGTCTAGCTACCACACCTCTTGACAGTGTAGATTTAGTATTGCGGCCCTCTTCTGATCCTACTGCTAGTGTCTAACACTACATTGCTACAGCTCCGTAACTACAGTACTGCAGCTGTACCACTGTACTGCTTGAAAGAAACATACCCTCAGATTCACTGGAAAGCCTTTAATGCCCGATTAGTTTAACTATACACAGCAGAAATTGGAAAATGTAATAACCAGACTGATGTTGAGTGCATCCCATCCAGTAAAGCTTTCTGGAGTATCAGGCCTCTATAACAGATGGCTTAAATTTTATTATTGCTATTCATGCTGAGATTACTGCATCTTCACAATAGAGATGCTCCATTACTTTAGAGAGTTTGTTATTGATTTGTCTTGCCAGGTAGTCAGTATTGTAGTGGTTCAGGGACAAGGACACTGAAAGGAACCAAATGTTGAAAAATGTAACTTACTATACATTTCTAACAGGTTTTTTAAGAAGGGGGGGAAAGCTGAAATATATGTACACCATTCCTCTTTGTTTCTCATTGTGGTTTCAATGGAAGAGGGTAATAATGTTCAGAGAAATTTAAGACAGCAAGCAAACAAGGTCTGAAATGCAATTACAAAGTCTGTGTGTCAAAATACTCTCCCAGTCGCAACTTCTAGTTGGGAGCAAGTTCAGTTCCTAGCAGACGAGTCAATAAGACTTTATTACAAATCAAACTGGCACATGCATTGAAACCATTTTGACTTATTAATTTTATCCAAATGCTGTAAACTGGTAAGATTTATGCTAATTTCTCAATCCTACAAATTATTTTTAACTGTAACTGAAGCAATAAACCCGAATCTAAAGAGCATACTCTTAAATCCTAGCCAGGGGGATGGAGAATTCGTTTTCTATTGTATACTGCAGTGATTTTCAACCTGTGGTCGATGAACCCCTGGAGATCTCTAGACTATGTTTAAGATTTCCCAAGAGGTCTACTCCTCCATTTGAAATTTCTTAGGGGTCCACAAAAGAAAACTACTGATATAGAGCATAAAAAAGTAGATGTTAGTGCCAAATCTTGAAAGTTTTTACTCAAATCAGTATCTGATCCATCGACAACTGTATTATACACGGGTTTGGTAGCACAAGTAAGTGACTTAGGACTGATTGGCCTAAGTCACTTAGGAGCCCAAGTAACTTTATTAAGAACGTCTGACACGTCCATTATAAGCAATTTTGAACTGCTTGTAACTTGTTTGGCTGAAACCTTGCATGCCAGATGTCTGCCTCAGGTTGAAATTATATTTTATTTTAGTCAAAACAGTTCAGCTGCTTCTGAATCTGAGGCTAAGAAAAAAATACATTTGTTTTGTGCATGTTAAAATATTCTGGCAACTTTTTTCTTTGAGCAACTCTATCCACCCCTCATTCTTTGGAGCTGCAATTTGAAATTTGGCAGAGCAGTGGCCTTTGTCAGGGATAAGCCTTTCCCCCCCACTCCATGGATATTTCACCCAAATTTGGTCAAGTTCTAATCCTTTCTTAAAAACTGCAATTCACATATCCTCAGTAGAGACTTCTTAAATTTTAGAAGCTATATTTCCTAGACAGCCCATCTGCACTAGCCACGCTCCTGTATGGGGCTGAACAGTATTTTCTCAGTAACAGCAAATCTGAGCAGCTACAGGCCATGTCAGGTCCAGGCCTGGGTCTGACCATCTGAACAAAGAACAGAAGGCTTGTCTCTCCTATGCTCTTAGTGACTGCCCTGATGGACCCAAGCAGTATGGAGGAGGAAGCAAGTTGATTAAAATGAAGAGGATAATAAATCATGAGCAGTGGGTATAATAGCCTTCCCTGGCACTGTCCTTGGACACCAAATTGTGGGATTTCAGGAGGGGGGCATTTTTGGTTTATGGCTGAGGTCTTACTGGTGGATGTAAAGGTTCCAACCTTGCTGTGAGCCATGTAGATGTCAATATGATGCTCCCTGATAGAATTTCTGGTTATTTTTGGTTTGGGGTTTTGTTTTTTCACGTTGCTTCTTTTAAAAAAGCCTGGAAAGTTACATGCATAAAAAGTACAATAAAGGTTGCAAACTCAAGCACTCTGAAGATAAGAAGTGCAAGAATTAATGGCTAGAGCACTGGACACATTCAGGAGACCTGGGGTGTATTCCATCTCTGCCACTGGCCTCCACTGTAACCTTGAGCAAGTCACTTTGCTGCCTTATCCTCCAGTTTTCCCCTCTGTAAAATGGGGATAATTGGGACCTTTTATAATGCATTTTGGATCTATAAATAAAAAGAACTATACACAAGAGTTCTGAATATTATAATTAAAGACTATAATTCTACCCTGTTGTGTTTGCATTATGAAGGTGGCATAGGAAATTGTCTTTGCAAGCTTATGGTGTTTTGAACAGCGAGTGTATAGTGTGTATGCATTCACACACAGTGTATACATTTTAGATCCTACCGAGATCCTAAATATTTTCTTCAGTGACTATTTCTTTTGATGTTCAGTAGGTTTTATTTTCTTTTTGTTAAATAAAAGGTATTCTCATATTTTCTTATTTAAAATACCACCCTACTTTTGTATTTGAACTTTGGCCATTCTTTTGCCCCAGATTTCTGTTCCTTCTCTGCTAAGATGTAAGCATAGAAAGCAGGCAAGCTCCTTGCCTTTTCCCTCAGGCAATATCACTGATGCTCTTTGATTTGCGTCATCGACACAAAAAGTAGAGCAGCTGCACTGGGGAGACCAAGGGTATCACATACATGGAGTTATGCAGTTTTGTTTCCTTATTGCCTTTCTATTTAGCCAGACTGATTAAGAGCTCTGTTTTCCTTGTCTAAGAAAATGTTTACCATACAGCAAGTTCAAACTATGAAGCACTTTCAAAGACAGCATACTGTTAAAAAAAAAAAAAAAGTTTTAAATCACTCAAAACTGCCTCTCTGATTCCAAGCACAGGTTGGCAAATTCTAATACTGAGAGCCCTTAGATAAACTGATTGTAACAGTAGAAGAGAAAGAAAAAAAAAAGTTCACAGAGCAAGATTAAAAAAACAAACAAAAAAACCCAACCCTAACTCAAAATCTCTCGCTCAGCCAAACAAAAGCCTCACTCTGCTGGCAGACAGGAAGAGACCTGGTATGTTTAGCCAGTACAAATTTCAGATCAGAAATGCTCGGGGTTCATTGTTACATTACTCCACTCTCAGAGCTAGCAAATTCGGGTGCTGCAGAAATGTTTTATCATGCTTAAATTTCCATTAAGTAGACTCTAGGGTTGCCAGGTGTCCGGTTTTGAACCAGACAGTACAGTATTTGAGCTTTCTGTTCGAGAAACAATTTGAGAAAATATAAATGAGAAAATATAAGTGTCCGGTATTTTCTAAATAAGATGTAACATGGATTGTGATGTAATGTCAAGTGTGTCCGGTATTTTTGCTGAAACCATCTGGCAACCCTAGGACTCTCTCATGTAGTAAGGAGTAAAGTGACCAGATGTCCCATTTTTAAAAGGGACTGTCCCGTGTTTCAGTCCTCCGGCAGGTGTCCCTACTTTTCCTTAAAAATAGGCCAATTGTCCCATATTTTATTTCTTCACTCTCCAATCAGTACTGATGCGTCTTGCTGCTGGCTGGATCCCTGCTCCTCAGCCAGCCGCCCACCTTTGGGGCATGGGGGAGGCCAGTGGCTGGGCTCGGTGTGCAAGGCTGATGGTGAGACAAAGCTGCAGCACACAGGGCCAGCCTGTGCAGTGTGCTAGCTCTCAGCCAGGGCCCCACCCCCCCATCCCATTTCCAGCTGGCATTGGCTGCACGCTGCAGTGGCTGTTGAGTGCAGGTAGGCTGCTGCTGGTTATGTCATGTGTCACCGCTGTGGTCCACCCATTCACTCTTTGCCTCCTCCCCCACTCACTGTCCTCTCCCTGCCTTTTCTCCTTGGCGCTCCCCCCCCCCCCCCCCAGCCCTATTGCTCCGCCAGATCCCCATTAGCTGGGTGCGTCCCACTCCCAGTGCTGTACAACCAGCCCCTGGCTGGATTGTTCAATTCACCAACTATCTGTATGACAGGCTCCTTCCTTTCCCCCCCCCCCCCCCACTACATAAGGCTGGGCTGGCACCAGGGAAAGACCAAGATCCTTGGAGCTGGGGGACTGACCAGGAGAAGCTAAAATGCCAAATCCTCACACATTGCTGGCATAGGTAAACCTCTCTCCACCCCTCAGCTAAACTCTGGAGCAGCAGGGGAAGACAGGGCAATTCCAGCCTGTTTGTGGCCCAACCTTGAAGGTGCCATAGCAGCCCCTGTGGGCAGCAGGGGCTTAGCATCCTTTCCACTCCCGGCCCCAGTACCCTAGGTTCCAGGGAGCGTAGGGACTGTTCTGTCCCTTAGGCATCATCCACTGCTGAGCCACCCTCTCTGACCCAGTTCACTGAAGCTCCTGCAGTCAGGGTCCCTGGGCCCTGGCGCACAATGCATCCTTTGGGGGTAACCCCTTCCTGCCCGCCCTGTAGTTGGAGATGGCTGGGTTATGTCAGTGGCCAACAGCAGCCTAGAAGCATTAGCCACCTTTCAACACTATAGAGGTAGGAAGGGACAAGCCGCTTCCAGCCACTGGGGAGTGGAAGGGAGAGAGGGAGGGACATGAGCTCTGCTAATGCAGGGCCAAGTAATTCCTCTCCCCCTTCTCCCACACACACCTGGAAGTAGCTCTCATCACTTTCTTCTCACACAGTGATGAAAAGCTGCTGCTGACCACGTTTTGGTGTGAACCCTAGCAGGAATCTGGGGAGGAGGCATGCCGCCCTGCCTGCACCCCACATGTTGCCTTAGGACATCTTCTGATGCTCTCTGCTTTGCATCTGTAGGAAGTTCACATCTCTTGTTGCAGACTCACTCTGTGAGCAGTTACAAGGAAAGAGAAATGGCTTGGTTCATATTTTTAAGTTTACAGTCCCCACAATACAGATAGTGCCCACAAGTCTTATAGTACAGGCTACACTCTCTCAGTAATCACCAGTAACACAACCTCCCACTGCAGTTGTGCAGATAGCCTCCCCACCAATTCATGAACTTATTGCAATCTTCTGACAAATACAGCATATCCTTACCAGGATACGTAATATTTAGAAAGTGCTAAGGGATTTTTGAAAGCTTTTCAATTCTAAATGTCATTAAAAGAGGAAGAAAGCCTACAACACACACGCAGCTGCTATCTATGTTCCACCAGAGACCCACAGGCCAAGCTTAGGGAAACAAAGTCATCGGCTTTTACAACGACAAACACTGCTATTGTGCATGTGTTCAGCACAAAAGGGGATCAAAGCCTCTCCACACTGCAGGCCAAGTTGACCTGATCCCTACTAGTGAAAGGGAAAACTGATGGAGTTTGCTTAATTGTGATTAGAACAATACATAACTCACCATTCAAAGGGAAATTGGTGGGGGAATGGATTGGGACTCAGCAGACATGAGCTCTATTTCCCAATCTGCCATTGGATGGCTGATGCACCTCTGACAAGTTACTTCATCTCTCTTGGCCTTAACTTCTCACTTTTATGAAATGATGCTAATGATATTTACCTTCACTGAGAAGCCCTCAGCGATCTAAGAATAAAGAGTGCTAAGTACGTTCATTAAAATGTTTGGTTATGTGACTATAAAAGCATTGTAAAACAAATGAGGAAGATATAACCTATAAATACAGGACACAAATCTTTCACATCTCAGTAAGTTCAAAAAGTTTAAAATATTGAAGAGCTGAAAAACCATGGCTGTGCACTAATTTACACCAGCTAAGGATCTGACCTATCTAGTTTTATATTAAACAAATCCACACAAATATATTTTATGCTATGGTACTGTACATTGATTTTTTTCTATCTTTATATCTGTTTGAATTATTTTTCTATTTGCCAAGGTGGCTCTAAGGAGCCATTTTCTACTACTCTGAGTTCAATAATATGGAGACAACACATCATGCTGGACAGATATATTTTGAGCAAACCTAGCTATGCAAGCAGTTAGGATTTTCAAAGATAAAAATGGGAAATGGGCATTAACCCCTACTAACTTTTAAATGGGATTTGAGTACCTAACAGCCCCACAGGCCCCACTGAATATGACAGCCCATGCATATGCTATAGAGATTATTAAACTATTATAATTGTATTTATATAAATTGTCCCAGAGGCATCACACCCGTAGGGGTATTTTAAATACTTTGCAGCTAAGAAACATCCTGGCCAAAATAACATCCCACCCCTGCCCGCCAGAAGCAGCTACCAATACAACAACAAACTCTCAGCAAAGTAGGTACATGTCAATATGGGGTGAGGGAGTTTGTGTCTTAGAAATAAATAAAGGGTCCACCAAGCAAACATATCCGCATTGGATTTTAAAGTGCAATATTTCCAGATATTGCCTATATAAGGGAAGAGGTGGTGTGGGAAGCTTCCAAAAATACTATAAGAGAGAACCATCTGTTAGAGCCATAAGCAACTTTTTGGCTTAGTACACTAGGAAGAAAGTTTGCAGATAATCAGGCATTTAAATGTCACCAATTTCAGATACAAAACAGCAAAATGGATTCAGACTGAGTACATGGCACAAGAAGAAAGCCAACAGGACATTAGACATGCAAAATGTAGCTGAATCGTTTTATGTACCCCATGTGTGGATCTAAACGACTTTAGAAATGACAGTGTTCTTAGCCATTTGAAAGAGAGACCTTAATTCTTCACTGTACTATCAGTGCCATTTACTCACATGTATTGCTGCTAATTAACAATAAAAGTAGCAGCCTGCAACCTTGCTTTCATGATCAGTCAAAAGAAAAAAAATGTTTTAAAAGTTAATGCCTTTTTCAGGTTGTATTTATAGTGGTCCACAGGTGTTGTGTTTGGATTAGTAAATACAGAGTATTCACTTGACACCCTGAAAGATCACAAGACCTAAAATAAAATGAGATAAATTGCTTTGCCCATCCTTGACATCTTCAGTAATAGGTGAATCCTATTAATCCTACCCTCGGTAACAGGTGAGTCTCTTCCAGAAAATTCTGCAGTCTTGTTTTAACCTGTTTTGATTCCTTTTTCATATATCAAACACTGAAATATTTGTTTTAGTTTTAATACACAAATTGTACACAACACAATGCATTATTACAATCCCCTTATTTTAAACCTTTGGAGACCAGGCCACCATTGCAATTTGCTTGGAAACTAAAGATACTGAACACACATGTGAAGTTGCTTATTTTTCTGTAAAAACAGTATGTATGTTTTCTCAGAAGTCTAGATAGGCATAAATTGGATAGACATAAACTAATCAAAGGAAGACTCTACAACATCCAGGGAATAAATTTGTCCACCAATAAAATAAGCCAAAGTATGTGCAAATGCATACAAATCTCTGAACAGGTTATTTGCTTGAAAGCTGGCTGATTATATAGCCAGTTAAAAAAACTACACCTGTTTTCAAACTAAATCAACTTGTATAAGAGCTATTGCTTTAGAATTTTGTACCAGAATAGCAGGATTCCATTTACAAAAAACAGAATTCTGCATAATTTTCTAAGGATGTTTATATGAGAATTGTCTAAGATGGATGTACAATATGCAGTTTCACATATAATATTTTGGTCCCTAGTGTGCCCTCAGGAAAGCAGAAGCTATTCTAGTGACTTTAAACAAAGTGTGCTTGTTTATGCCAGAAGTTAATTTATATTTTCAAAATATAGAAATACACTACATTAATTGCCTGAAGGTATCAGAGCCTTGTGAGTCAATTTTCCAGGACTTCAAGATAAAATAGTGTTAACAGTCTATCATAGCTGTGTGTAATTAGGGCAGGCTATGGAAAGAAAAATTCTGATTACTTGCAGAAAGCATTATCTTCCCAATTTTCGGGCTTTGGTCTCAACCTCTTGAGTAAATTAAATGAAATATTATTTTTGCTGCAATTGTCTAATGCTCATTTCTCTACCTTCTGTTTATTCAGTTTTGGGTGACTGTGCACAGTGATTCCCATTTGTATTCTCTTGTTTTCAAGGCACTTCTGTTTAACTCTGTCCTTGTCATAGTACATATGCCAAAAGGCCACTTCCAGCACCAGTCTCAGATTGTCTGTCAGAATAGCAACTTTGTAATGACCTATTTCATAAGCCAGTAAAAATTCTAATACGTAAATAATATTATGAATTTGTATTGATCTGTCTCATTCAAAATTAGATTATAAAGAATAACACTAGGCTAGCCCTTTGTTATAGTTGCCTGCTGTTAGGGGCTCACTATGAAAGTGCATCTATGAACAAATATTGTTCCTAATTCCCCATCCAGTCAATAAAGAATACCTAACTCGATGGAGCTGGAAAGCACCTATAAATGAGTTATTCACTCATATCTGCAAGCAGAACTGGAAAATAAACTTGGCATTCATATTTGTAGGCTTGATTTGATTAAGTTCATTGTGGAAGATCCACATTTTACTCCTTTAGGACAATATTTTTATCTAGAGCAAAATATCCAGAAAGTAAGAGGCCTGGCTGGCACTTACATAAACACGCATGTGTGCCACCATTTATTTTGGATTTCAACACATTTTAGAAGCAACCACTGATGCTTCTCCTGCCAATTAATTCTATGGCTCTGTAAGACTATGCCTACGCTACTATGTATGCCGGTATAGCTCGAGTTCCTCAGGAGTGGGAATAAGCCATCCCTGAGCGACAGGTTACACCAATTCAGGTACCAGTGTGGACAGCACTACATTTGGGGAGAGCTCATCCTCCCAACAATTAAACCACCCCCCAACAAGCAGTGGTAGATGAATCGATGAGAGCACTTTCATCGACTTACAGCAGCTACTCTAGAAAGAGCAGTGCGGTGCCGCTGTAAGCTCTCTGCTGTAACCAAAGCTTAAGCCTCTCTTCAGTCCATCCCTTTCCTCTGAATGGCAGTTCAGTTTTGTTGTTCTGCTCAACCAAACCTCTTCCCCCTCACTCCTGAGGCAGCTCAGCTCTCTTTATTCCACCCCCATCTAGCCACCTTCTGCCATTAGTTCAGCAATGCCATGCTTAGGGTCACTCAACTTGCCCCACCTTACCTCATCTTTATTCCATGGTCATGAAACATGACAGTTTTCTCAGGTAGCACCATGAGTTGTCCCAGATGCCTGGGTAATAACTTCTGTCCTTGCCCGAATACCCAGCTTTCACATAAGGGATGAAAAATGGGCCAAAATTCATCCCTTGCCTAACTGCACTAACAAGAAAGGACTTTACTAAGACAAATCCACTGGTACCAAAGCAGTTATATGAGAGATTAATTTATCTTGGTAGGACTGAATTCTGTTTCTGGCTTTCCTTTCAAATGGGTACCTAATGTACCTTTGTGTCACTCAAATCTAGCACAAGCATCACAGAGGAACAAGTAGTGCAAGTTGAAGTGTTTCTTAATGATGACGTGTTTGTACTGCAGTCTGGCTAGAACAATACCACATTTATCAAAAGTTAAACATTTACCCAAAATAAGGCTTCTGAACACTTTCTGCCACATTATAAATTACCGCAATACAGCACGATGTTCTACACAGAAGGGCGCACACAATGCAGGAGCTTAAACAATTGTGCTACCTTGACCTCCTTTCTCTTTTCTCAAAACTATGCAAGGTCATTTCTTTTGAAGAAGACCAAAACTGAAGAAAGCATCTTTCAGTCTTTGAACTCATCAGCTGCATATTAAATGAGAGCCGGGAAGAAAAGAGCATATCATAAACAAAGTCATTGAGTTGGGCCCTGTTGACTCTGAGGACTTACTGTGACTTCAGCCACTGGTGTCTAGCCATGAAAGCAAACAGGCAAAGCTGCTATAATTGCAATGTGAATCAGTACAGCTTACCCTGTTTTCAAGGAAACTGCAGCTTTATACCAGCACAGTTCCCTCTAATCTGGACACCAAAGGCTTTAGTCTCCAGTGCAAATGTTGCTTTAGTCAGGATTACTTCCACTCTGCAGTATAGATAAGTAACATGTCTTGGTAGGGTGATCACCAGATGGTTCTATTACATAACACCTACAAGTTCTTTTTCTTCTACCAGGCAAGTTGACCCTTTTGTAAGAAATGCATAATTGTGAATCTTGTGATGCACTGTGGCAAGCAAAGTATTTGAGCTCAGCTTTAATCTCTTGATCTAGAGACAATTCTTAAGCAGTTGCTTTCTGGGAACAAAGCACTGGGAACAAGGCTGAGAGGAGTGGAAAAGGTGATTGCCTACACAATGTGTGAGATCACCACTGTTGGAGTTTATTCACACAAGAATACATGGAAACAATTTGAACGTTCTACCTACCATACAAGACTGTCCTCCCTTTTACCAGTTCTGTATTTTTGCTTTGAAAATGTAATCTGATGGAGACTAATACAGTACAAAGTGCTGCACCAAAACTTTTATGCAAGATTTCTACAGGAGAAACACGAGAGTGTTTTATTTGCTTATTTTTGTGGCCTTCTGCACCACTCATGAGTAGCACTTGAAGTCTCATCATAACTCTTCATCACCAGAGCAATGTGTAAGGTTTTGTATGTGCGCAAGAATAAAACTCATCTTTACCTCTCCAGTGGGATGTATTTTGATAGCAGCATTTTCTAATATAATTAAAAAAAAAATGGCACTTTTTGGACTCCCACTTTTTCACCATCTCTGATGCTCATTCTCAAAAGAATTACAAATAATCAATCTGTTTCTCTATTTCCTGTATGATTTCAGGACAACAAGGCATCTCCACACTTCAGGGAACATGCCTTTTAGTTCATCAGTTCTGTCCCTCAGCTCTGTCCTAATGAGTATAATGCTTTCAGTTACTGCCACTTGTTATTTCACCTTCTGCCTACTGTATTAATAGTAAAGCTTAAAGAGCACAGAAAAAAAAACCCCAGGAATTGTGGTCCTCCCATCACAAATATGAAATCTGTATGGGTGTCCTGCAGGCATTGTCTACCTCAATAACTAGTCAGCAGCTACAAAATACCTTTCCAGTTTCCTACTAAGATTTTAACATAGTATGCATAGCCCATTCCGTACAAGATCTTTATACCTGGGGCCTTAAAAAGCTCCCCATGACCTATTGATAATGTGGCCAACATTTGGCGCAAAAGCAGGATAACAACAATGAAGACATCTAGTAGAAAGATTTGTTCATCCCACTTATGTGACTATTCTGAAAGCCTGTTCTAATTAACTCCTATATCCAGCTAAAAACCATAAACAATAGTTTTCAAAAGAAAAATCGCTGGTATTAACAGATGCCAGGAATTCATTGACACAATGTGGATTTGTCCCCAGTCTACATATGTGGAAGCCTGCTCTGATCTTAGATACAGGGCTGGCCTTACCATGAGGCGAACTGAGGTGGCTGCCTCAGGTGCCAGACAGTGGGGCGGCGCCACTAGGACCCAGAGTGTAGAAAATTGTGCCTGTTGCTGGTGTATATGTATTCTCTCTGCTCCAGATGCACGGAGATGGTGGAGTGCTGTGCTGGAGGAAGGAGGGCACAAAGAAAAAGAAGGCGGCAGAATTGAGACCTTTCAAAGTTTTGGCCCAAGTAAGGAGGAATGGGGGCATCATTTGAGCTCCCCACCTCAGGTGCCAAAATGTTGTGGGCCGGCCCTGCTTAGATATCATTAACCTGAGGCAGTGCTTATTTTAAAAGGCTCTATCCAAGTAGGCAACTGAGTTTCCCTTTACAAAAGGGAAAGGCCTTCACAAAAGTTCCCTGCTCTGCGTATCAGTCATTGTATTGCTAGATCCCCCACTTTGCAATACTTTAACTAGTGCTTTTTGGGTAGCAGGTTTAAAACTAATAAAAGAAAGTTCTTCTTCACACAGCGTGTAGTCAGCCTGTGGAACTCCTTGCCAGAGGAGGCTGTGAAGGCTAGGACTATAATAGAGTTTAAAGAGAAGCTAGATAATTTCATGGAGGTTAGGTCCATAAAAGGCTATTAGCCAGGGGATAAAATGGTGTCCTTGGCCTCTGTTTGTCAGAGGCTGGAGAGGGATGGCAGGAGACAAATCGCTTGATCATTGTCTTCGGTCAGCCCCCTCCGGGGCACCTGGTGCTGGCCACTGTCGGCAGACAGGATACTGGGCTAGATGGACCTTTGGTCTCACCCAGTACGGCCATTCTTATGTTCTATCCTAGCCCAGCTGTTTCTCATAGAATAGTATCATAATACCGTGTTTCTAGCTCACCATTTGTTGCATGGAAGTGACTGAGGGGCCTGAAGTAGAGCCCAAGATCCAAACCTCCCAACCCTTAGATGAGCTTTGAGCAAGCTTGGATCTTGAGCCAAATATTGCAGCTCACGCCTATCTGAGATGGAAATTGTGTTGTGTCGCTTTCAGACTTCACTACAATATTAAGATGGAGGAAAAGATGGCTGCAAGGGAGGAGACCTTTGATCACAATCATTTGAATGATTTAGTGTGGTCAACAAATTATCAGGTAAAAGATCTGAATAGAAATCACATGTATTTAAAGTTATCCCAGCAAGGAAAAAGAAAGCAATTCACACAGATGACCCCATATAAGCTAGGAAAGCACAAAGCTTCTTTGCTCCTCAAAACCAGAACAATCTTGTCTACTATTTCCCATTAAAACTGAAACCATGCAAGCTGCTAAGACTATTGCAGCACAATCGTAACCTTCAGCCACTCAAGTGAACCAATTCGCACTGGAGTCGTATATTACCAAGACAATAGTAAAACCTTTGGCAATAAGGTAACATAGGAATACTTTGACAGCTCATAGGGAAACTTCCTGAACTACAGGAGGAGTCAGACACTGCCTCAGCTCTAAGCACCCAGTTATGAGGCAGTAAAATATCAAGAACCTGATTCTGCAAGGAGCTGAGCATTTCACAGGAGGTGCGCAACAATTTGCAGGATTTGACCCCAAACAGGGTTTGTTGCAGGCTCTTGCTAGAATTAAGTATACAAACAAACCAACAAACATGCACATACGGATCTCTACAGTGCTAGATAGAGTAGCAATGTGTTGCACTATACAGGGTCTTTTACAATATTCACATGCTTGGTCATGGGACAAAGGATAACACATCATCACCTGACCAATTTGTGTGGTATCAGACTAATATTGTAGTCCAAGAACTTTACTTGAGAAAACTTCACTGAGCAGAGAACTAGGAGCAAGTGGGGGTGAAGCTCTGAGGTGGGGGGAGGGTAAAGGAAAGAACAGCTGCAATGGGTCAATGGGCAAGCTATTAAAAAGGCAATGAATAGGGAGAAGACACTACTTGTGAAATTTTCAGAACAAATAAATTTCTATGGTCTTAATACTGCAAGCATTCCTGTATAAAAAAACCCCCCACAGTTGGTCACACCAATAATACATTCCTCCAAGACCGAATTAACTAACACATTTATATATTTGGCATCATACATATGCCTAGAGCCCTGCAAATCCACAGATATCCACTTTATATCTGCAGGTATCTGCATTTGTGGATGTGGACATCCACAGCTCATTTTTGCTGATATGAAGGCAGATGTGGATACTAATTTTGTATCCACACAGAGCTCTACATATGCACATTTCCTTGCAGGGCTTTGACATGGGAAGAGAAAGGGCCAGCGAAAGACACAGAGCCAGAAGACCTGTCCTGAAGGGAAGTAGGGAAATGAGCCATGATGCTGCCATGCCTGCCATCATTAGTCACAGGCTGGCAGTTGTCTTTCACCATTTATAGCATGCCAATACACGAGCCATTTAGATATGCTGTTTTTTTTTAAAGTCCTCACCCTCCTCTCTCTTCATCCCCATGCTTTGGATACATATGTAACAAGTTTTCAGTTTTCAGCGTTAAGAACCCCACAAGATTTTCTGCAAGAGTCAGTGTTAATATTCTGTTTGAATCAGGCAGTCTTCCACTAAGTATATTGTCCATTATTTTTATTTTAATCATCTGCAAACAAGATGGACAATTAAATGATTAAAGCTTCCAAGCATCATAATGTGTCATTTAGGGGCATAATTTTTTTTTTATTTCCTAAATCCAGAGCAGAAAAGGTTAACAAGATTTGCTAATCAGCATGCCCTTTGATTAACCCATAACTCTGATGCACAGTGCTATTCCTAGAAAATTGTCATCAACTTTAATCATGTAACATTTCCGGATGACAAAAATATAATAATTTTTCTTGCATTTAATTAAGAGAGAGAGATCTTAAATTGGCAGAGATAATAAACCATAGATGATTCAGCAGTTTCCATGTATTTTATTTAACATTTGAGTGTTTGACTATTACAGGGTGGGAAAAGGAAGAATTTTGGCTAAAGAAACTTCCCTGCAAACAAGTGCCAAGAGATCTTCTGTGTCACTACAAAGGTGATAGAGGATCTTTCTTTTTAAGTCTCATCTATAAGACCTTGGGGAGAAAAACATGTATTTACGAGCAGGCATCAGGCCTGCCGTTTTCCTATAAGCAGGTTGATGAAATTCTGTCCAAAGTCACACGACTCTAGAGGAGCCCCTGAGCCCTACGGCATTGGTTAGAAAGGTCAGGTGTTGAGGGAGAAAAACTCTCCATTCCAAAATATCAAAACTCCTGGTGAAGATAAAAGGGAAAATAATCACGTCCCAGAAGGAAAAATAATCCCTTGCCTAAGGCGATCTTGCACACAGCAAAGGAAGAAACAGATGCTCCCCTTCTACGTAAGCAGAGAGAGTGAAGAGGACATATCCATCAATCATGCCAGCAAGAATACATTTTCAGGTTCACAGGGAGAGAGCTCTATCACCATTCAGTAGGGAATGGACAGAAGTACTCATGAATTATTTACTTCTGTCTAGAACAGCCTCTCCAATGCGGGAGAGAAAAAGCATTTTCTGGGATAGCCTGATTTTCAGACGTACTGAGCTCGCCTCGCTTCTACCGACTTCAATAGGACAGAGTGCTCAGTCACTTTTGTTCTTTCAACAAAATACATCCTCTTTAAAATGCCTAAGTGTAATGTAAAGGAATCATTTAATGTACCATCTTCTGGCTATATGCACTGCATGATGGGGACTGTAGGGAGAGAAAGGAATCAAACTGTACCTCACAACTCCAAAAGCTCAATATGCTGCCACAAATTACCTCACATCAATCCAGCCACTGAAGCCAACGTTAGCTAATTAGTGTCTGGTAAGTAAAGGCCAAAATCAGACTAACACACTACTTGTCTGCTAGGACAGCACAACCTAGGTATTTTCCTACATAAAAATTATGCCAGACACAAATTAAGTGCCAGTATTTGAGACAGTACAATAATGGATGTCCACCTCTTTACAAACCTTTGTCTAAGACAGTGGCGGGCAAAGACCAGGCTGCAGGCTGGATGTGGTGTGTTAGAGTTAGCCCCACTGTATTTACCTGCACCTTCGCAGGTATAGGTGCTTGCAGCTTGCACTGGCTGAGGATCACCATTCCCGACCAGTGGGAGCTGCGAGAAGCAGCATAGACAGACACCTGGCGAACTGCCTCAGTTTTATTACCCACTCTAGTCTAAGATAATACAGGCCTGAAAATCCAATTATTTGAATTTCTTTATTTATTCTTTAGATATCCTAAACAAGGAAGTGTCTGACTGCTCAAAGATAAATCACCCCCTAACAATAGGTCTTCCTCAGCAGCTCCTAGAGAGGGGTGTGGGGGGGGGGGATGTGCCTTGCAGTGAGCCCTGAACCTCAGCTCATGTTGACCCTTTCAAACTCGGCTTTGCAGGAGAGGGAGAGTGAATGTCAAAGGACAAGGGTGCTCAGGCCTGTTTAGGCTAGAAATTGCTATAATGTTCCCCACAGATGTGATTAAAAAAAACTCCCCCTCTAAACTAACTCTGAAGCACAAAACAATTTTTACAGGTGCAAAAGCAAAAAGAAACCATCACAGACAAAGAGAAGATAAGAGAAATTCCCAGCAAGATCTTCTGCAAGTTTCATTTACCTGATGAACAAAATGTATGTTTGTAAAGCCTCCGAACTCAACTCATGGGGACAAATTCGGCCCTCAGGTGTGTGTGTCTCCCCCAATCAATACCACAGTAATGCACCATTGTCAGTGGGGACAGAATTTAACTCATTTGCATTTTGTAGGCACCGTGTGAATTCACTGCATGCAACTGTCAGGACCCGCATGGGGGCAATCTTGCCTATTGGTCAAAGCCCAGAGTAGCAGGGGAAAGGAAGCTGGGAGGGGACAGGAGTATTGCCAAGAGTCAAGCTAGACTCAGTTAGAAGCCACACCAGAGTAAGTGCTAGGAGTCAGAAACCATGGTCAGAATAAGGAGTGAGGCAAGGAAACTGGGCAAGGAGGCAGGGGCTTGGTTTTAGGAGTCTGTTCTGAAGCAGGATAGCAACAAGTTGCTCAGGCAGTTGGTGAGACAGGAACAGGAAGCTTAATGACAGGAGGGTACCAATGCATATTGGACTGCTAATCAGCTGATCCTGCTAGTCAGTGGACATAGTTTCTGTTTGAGGGGTATCAGCTGCAGTCTTCCTGCCTGTCCTTACAGCATAGGTGTGCAAAGAGTTTTCTTGCTCAGAAACTGCACTGGCTGTAATTTGAGCCCTGGGGAACAGCAGCAACCTAATTTAAAAATAAAAATATGGAAAATTCACTTGAAGAAAGTTGTGTGTTAATTTTATGAGACTTTTGAGTGATGCTTCAGCTGTCAGCTATATTCTGATTAGCTAGATCACATGCTGTATCCGAATTTTAAAAGACACACTTCAGAAGTACAGTAGCAATTTGATGATGCAGTGCATGTCAGTCTAATGGATTGCTGCCACCGCCCTGCAGGGCATTAGAACACAGCCAGTAACATCCTCCTTCCCGAACCATAGCGGACCTTGTCACAACTCATTTTCTTCTGGATTCTAATAAAAAGCACACGTTTACTGTGCTTAGCTTTGAAATGTTTACATTTTCATTAAAAAAAAACCAAAAACATTTTGAATATGACCCAGGTTTAGGCACGTAATGTTATCGAATCTAAGCCCAATAAATGACAAAGGGTGTTTGGCACTAGGAGTATATACATGTGCATGTTATTGTACCAACCCATGTGTAAACACAGCTTGTGGGAAAATTAATTTTTCACTTAAAATCCAATTACTGAAATTTAAATTGCATACAATTAATTAAATACCTTCCAAATGCTGCTCACTGGGCAAAGCAGAGCGCAGACATAACTACAATGGTAGGTACTAGGATCAATGGAAGCATTCACTAAAATTGATACACCAAACAGAGTGAGTTAATAAAACCATTTAAAGTGTCAGAAGGCAAGGTGAGAACAGATTTGTTTGCAGCTATCCCATCTTGTGCTGTGACCTACCATTAGGTCTTACAAACAGGCCTGGAACAATTAGATTATTGTTTATAATTTTTTATTGATTTTTTTCAGCTTTTTTTTCCTATTTTTATCTATGTAAAGTCACAGTCGCATGAATTCACTGGGGAACAGAATAATTTAACGACAATAGAACTTGCGATGTAAGAATGTAAAGCTTTATAAAAGCTGTTAAAAGCAAATTGTCAACATCACATCAAAATATACAAGGTAAATATCCTTAAATCAAAACATTTTTTACTATTCTTTAGCTAGTCCATTTATAACAAGCCTAAATTCAAAATCGAATTCCCTGAGTTTTTGACCCTAAGAAGTTCTTAAGCAGCATTTTTACTTTAGCTGTACATTTACATCATTGTTGTTGAAAATATTTTTTTTCCGTTTGTTTTGTGTGTGTTTGGGAAAACCAACATCACCAACATGTACTGTGTTTCAAGTCCACTTACAGGCTAAACTTGATTTGGCCAACTCACAGAACTA
This sequence comes from Rafetus swinhoei, assembly GCA_019425775.1. NCBI lineage: Eukaryota > Metazoa > Chordata > Testudines > Trionychidae > Rafetus > Rafetus swinhoei. Next base: position 233,886,398 of record CM033437.1, read on the forward strand.
CTATGAAATAAATAATAATAAATAAATAAAAAATAAATCTAACCATTTTTCTAGGAGCTGGTGGGAGTTTTTTCCTCCATAGACTAGTGTCAGTTGGAGATGGGATAAAGGAGTTGGGATACAGCCTGTGATAGCCCCAAAAATCCTCTTTTCACAAAACCTAACAGGTCATTTTCCAAGTATGCTAGAATTTAAATTAACAACCATCACTGCTGAAATCCTCCTTAACATGAAAACTAGAACTACTGATTTAAAGAGATATTTTACCCTTTCATATAGAGCAGTTCAAAAAAAACCCCAAATCAGTCAACAAGCCTCTAAATTTAGCATTGGATCAGGTAGCAAAATTTTTAACAGTCTATTAAAGGAACTGCAAGAATATTAGCATCCTGCCACCATTTCTTTCAACTGAATCAAGCAATTCTGTTGCTTGTTAGCAAGAGTCTTGAATTAGCAATGTGAAAAGTTGGCCTCAAGTCAAGCCAAGTTAAGGTTTTTCCTGCACGATTATTCCACTAATTAGGGGGAGCTATCTTCTACTTTGTTTAGTCAGTCCCATTCTCCCTGGCAAACCAGCACAAAAGGAAAAACAGATACATTTGTTTTGCGCTCACAGAACAATGAAACAACATAATTATAAGAAAATGAACTAACAAAATGCAGGAAGATGTTTATATTGGGAGGATCTTCTTTATTCTTGTACTCAATTCTGCTGTATCAAATGCCCATTTGACATGCAACATAGATTCTGCCTCTCTGAAGCAACTAAGTGGATTAGAGGATAACTATTTCAAACCACAGGTGGGAAGGTAAATTGTTACCCTAGCCCAATTCTCAAACAAGAAAGAATAGAACATACTACTTTGCTCCGGATGCTTCATCAGTTTTCTGCACTTACAATGACTTCATGATGTGTAAATCTGTTGACCTATCCATTCCTCCACAAAGATATTAAGACAAGAAGTTAAATAACAGTTACGTAGGCATTAAAAAGAGAGAGAGACACACACACATGCAATGGAGCGAACATAAAGCAAATGGATGAACTGCCGTGTACAAATGAGTACAGCAATAGCATGGCCATGGGGCTGTTCAATTTAGACCACATTAAGTCACATGGTGTAATTTTCCATTGAACTCTGAACAATCTATATGCAGTACAGCACTCTATGTTCTCACAGCAAAGGAGCAGCAAACTAAGTGGCAAGTTATCTTTTTGGCATGCTGGCAAAGAGATGGATTTATCCCACCCTGGCCCACAGCAAGACATTTAAACTCCATTCCCTGCCTGTCATCTGATTAAATGGCAGATACAATCAGTTCAATAAAGGGGAAAATATTCTAAAATCCTTTATTATGGCTTTTGTTCTATCATAGAGGACTAATGATTTGTTAATGATCACCATGCCATCACCACATACACCCCACTTCAAACAAATCTGAAAAAAATCACATTTAATTCATGTTTATAAATCATCTTCTATATTGCATGAGACATCGGTTTTCTAACTAATACACATATCTGCTAAGAACATGGTTTTGTAACGCTAATTCACATGAGTGATGGTTACTTCTATATTTAATCCCTTCAAATAGGGCTATTTGCATGAATAAGGACTACTTCTTTGTGTATGTGTTACAAAATCAGATCCTATACACGTTCTTTAGAGCAGACATGAGGGTGACAATTTCATTTTGTGGCAACTGTCAGGATATCAACATTTGTTTTCTTTCTGCATTGGCAGGAGCAAAATAAGTGTTTTCACACTGAAGTGTGAGCTTTATGATTAGAGAAGGTGTGCACACTGAGCAAAGGATAGTGGCAGTGACTGAAGCAGTGGCTTGGGCAGTAAAAAGGTCCAGGTTTAATACCCCTTTTCTTCCTGATTGAGAGCAGAATGTTTCATCCCAAATCATTCTGAATCAAGCAGAATAGGGACTTGAACCTATGATCTCCCACATCCCAGGCCAGTAAGGATGTAAAATCCTTTTTAATTAGTTAATGGGTTAGACATAAGTTAACTCATTAAAAGGTGGTGCGCTGCTCCAACCCAGCTCTGTCCGCTGCAGGCCCAGGTGCATCGCAGCCAGGGACTGCTCCAGTCATCCAGAGCAGCCCCGGCCTGTGGGGCGCCCGGGCCCACCATGGACAAAGACTGATCCAGGTAACAAAGCTATCCCTGCCTATGAGTCGCACAGGCCTGCCAAGGACAGGGACTGTTCTGGACGACCAAAACAGCCCCCTGTCCACAGCAAGCCCCCAGTGGGACAAAATGAGGGCATTCAACAGCCTTGATGAGAACGTTCATAAAAGACAATAGCTTGCATACAAGTTAAACCTCTCTCTACCAGGACACACTGGTCTGGCAACATCCATGCTCTGGCAGGAGTACAGATGTCCCTAGACCAGAGAGCCCTGCCAGCCTGGAGCTGGACAGCATGAAAGCCTGTGGCTGGGAGCCCTGCTGAACCCAGCAGCCTGAGTGGGGCCGGTTGCCAGGAGCCCAGCTAGTGAGGGCAGCCCAAGAGCAGAGCGAGAATTGATCTTCCCTGGTCCAGCAAACTCCCTCGTTCAGCACTGGTTAGGTCCGGAGAGTGCCAGACCTAAGGATGTTAAGAGGCAGGTAACTGACTAATCATGTAGTCAATACAATTTGTATCAACTACACAATTAATGGATAAGGGAAGGTGCTCTGAGACAGCTCACACCGGTCCAGGAGCTATCCCCACTTCAGCTCTGCAGTTTAAATGTAGTAAGAGCCGATGTGTGGGCAGTTTGGCTCTTACTACATTTAAAATGCAGAGCCGCAGCGGTCCTGGACCAGCGCAAGCCGGGACTGCTCGGTCCCAGCCTGTGCCAGGGTCCAGCAGCCCCTGTCTACAGCAGCCCAGGCTGGCCGCAGGCAGAGGCTGCTCCAGCAGCAGCCCCTGTCCATGGCCACCCTGGGCCGCTGTGGACAGAGGCTGCTGACAGGGGGCTCAGCCTGCTGCAGGCAAAGGCTGCTTTGTGGCAGCCTCCCATATCCCCCCGCCCCCACTGGGGGAGGGCCGGTGCTGGGGGGGGGAACCAGCTTTTACACCAGCTTACCCCATAATCGGCTCTGTAGCCACTTCTTTCTTCCCAAAAACTGCTGCACAGAAAAAATAGCCCACTGACAATTACGAATAAACTTTTTCCAAAATGATGAGTCAGCAATTGTAAAATTTCAGCTATGCTGGCTCTTAATATTTAAAATGTTACCACATGTATGATGACAGTTCATCTGTGCAATTCATCTAAATATCCCAAAAACTGAAGCAGGATAAGTTGAGGGCCTGATTTTCAGAGATGCAAAACAAGGCTCTAAGGGCATGTCTATGCTACAGTTACTTTGAAATAACTCCCATGATTTCAAAACAAGGTGAGCGTCCACACAGGAAGGCCGTTATTTCAAAATTTTGAAATAACAACCCCTCATTCTACAAGGAACAACAACTATTGAAATAACTATTCTCCAGAGTCATTAAAAGTAATTACTCCCCAGTGCTTCGTGGGGCTTTAAGTCGAAATAGCACATCCGCATTAAGAGAGCCTAACTCAGACTAATTTCAGGAATCCCTGTAGTGTAGACACACTATTTCAAAATAGTTATTTTGGGAGTTATTATTTCAAAGTAACTTATTTTGAAATAACCAGACAGTGTAGACGTAGCCTAAGTGAGCTACTCCTGAAGTAATTCTGTGCCATGGCACACCTGCAGAATTCATGTCCCTTGCAGATATGTTTTCCTCCTCAGAAAATAGATTCTGCTAGAGAAGCACTGCAATTATACCTTTTTCCCCACCAAGAGCTGATGTGGCACCAGAACAGAAGACAGCTGGTTCACAGGCTGAAACAGTCAGCTACAGATAAGGAGGAGAAGCTGCTTTTCCGAGTGCGCCCTGCCCGTGACGCCACGCGAGGGTTGGCATGAGATACAGGGAGGATGGACAGAGGCGGTCACACAGACTTGGGTTCAGAAGTGGTAGTGGGGGGACAGCACTGAATGAGGGGCTGAATGGGAGTGAGGAAACAGGACCATATGGAGCAGGTGGAGAAGGTGGCTAAATATATGGCAGAGACTAGGGATCCGTCAGGATCTGCATTGGGGAAGCTTCCTAACAATTCCCTCAGAAATCAAACAACTGTTCCATACTTCTCCCCACCAAACCTCTCCCAGACTCCTTCCCAGCAATTACTTCCCTCTTCCTCAGCTCCTTCATGATCCCTGACATCCATAAGCCTTTTCACTGCTTCTAAAAGGGATGGGAAGTAGGAAATACATGTATATATGTATGTATTAGAGTTTAAATAAATTATTACTCAGAGTTCTGTATTAATATGCCTACGAAGGCTATTTATCCACAAATACTTCCTGGATCTTTTTTGTTTTCTATATTGTTACATATTTGCTGACTGGAATTTTGAAATAAATTACCGAAATAAGTAATTGAAACTGGTATAATTATATTGTATTAATTTTGACAACTAAAATACACAGAATTTTGCAGAATTGTTACTGTTTTAGCACCGAATTCCTTCAGGACTCAGAGCTACCCAGAATACCATAACAATTCATTATCATGCTTCTGCGAACAGAACCTTGAAGCCCGAAATCTCAATCGGCCCTTCTAAAACACAAGACAGTGCTCTGTCAGGATACCCCTCACTCTTCTATACTCTTTCCGACTATTCCTCAATTTTCCTCAATTCATATTACTGCAAAGAGCAAACATAGCTTTTTAATAAATCAGCTGAATTCACTATAAGTAATTCCAACCCCATTTACATCACACTACAGGGACTAGGCACTATTAAATAGAGATTCTTGCTTTCCCAATGCATCCCCTGTCCTTATACTTACAGTAAAGAAACTGCAGAAGTTAAACAGCCACTGTTCTAAAATCATGCCCAATCTACCTTATAAATTAAATCTGGAGCCATCTGTTTCTGTCCATTGTGGCACACAATGAAGATTGAAACATACACTACAGGAGAGCAACATGACCATAGTTTGGAGTGTCACAGCACACCAGTGGACCATGACATTTCAGCTCACATATGGCTGGGCCCCAAGTTTTGTTTTTGCACTAGGGAATGGAACACCAGATTACACAGTCCTGAGCCCTGGTGGGCTGCCTAAATTTGCTATTCTCCTCTAGCTGTCAAATTCTATATTCATTCATACAGCTTCTGGCATGGCATTACAACGTAAGCAGTCAGGGAGAGCTCGTTCATACATCTAACAGTGAATTGTGGAAGAGGACTTCAGGAGCACATCTCATTTACATGGGCACTAATATCCTGCTCAGCATGCTGGGATTGCTTGCCCTAATGATCACTCTTAGCTCGTGTTGGATCACCTGTCTCCTTGCTATTTGGGCAGGAGTAATAAAGTGTTGTGTGTGAATCCAGGGCAGTATTATGTGCCTGGCATACCCTAAATGGTGGGACTCACCCTCAACCAAATGGCACTTTCTGGGCAAGGAATATGCGTTCCAAAGCCTAGTGAGTGGAAAGAGGTTGGGGGCAGATATTTGTACCCTGTGGGTGGACCTTTTTAAGAGCCCCAGACACCAACTGACCCTTCTCTCGCCCTAGTATACAGAGCTAATTTAGATTAAATTGGGAGTTATACACTGCAGAGCTGAAATTGATGATACTTCAGTCTATTCCACCTAGTTTGAGTCAGGGTTTCTGGTGCAAGAGAACTGCCCAGTGTGGACTAGTAGTGAGCCCTCCCCACTAACAGCTGAAATTACGGGGAAGCCCTGTCTGAAAACTGAATCCACAAACAAGAGTCAACTGAGGCATCTGGGTTACTAAGAGACTTAGTGGCTTTGTGTTCTTCCTATAAGTTTATATCTATTAAAAGAAAAGTCCCAATATTCCAAGTGTCATAGATTTCTTGCAAATCTCTTTTATAAGCTTGCTTCTGAGAAGAACAAAAAAAATTGCTAGCAAAAGCACTCCAACTTCTAAAAAGCAATGGCTACATTTAATAAAACTCTTGTAAACGAATATGGAATTCTAGCAACACTTTCCCCCCTATTTTGTATAGCTAAGAGAAAGATTAGGTGTTATGATGACAAATAGTGTTGCATGACTTAGTATTATAACCTGTATTCGAGATTAAGGAAACTGGATAAAAAACGTGGATAAGTTTAAAAACCTAAGATAGCATTTTTAAAGGAGAGAGGCTGTTCTCAGTAGTGACGGATGGCAGAACAAGGAGCAATAGTCTCAAGTTACAGTGGCGGGAGGTCTAGGTTGGATATTAGGAAAAACTGTTTCACTAGGTGGGTAGTGAAGCACTGGAATGGGTTACCTAGGGAGGTGGTGGAATCTCTATCCCTAGAGATTTTTAAGTCCCAGCTTGACAAAGTCCTGGCTGGGATGATTTAGTTGGGGTTGGTCCTGCTTTGGGCAGGGGGCTGGACTCGATGACCTCCTCAGGTCTCTTCCAGCCTTAGGATTCTATAAATGGAAAACAGACAACTGTTGCATTTTTAAAATATTGCCTAAGAAGATTTACAAACCAAGCACTGTGCTAAAGCATGAGAAATAAGAAGTGAAACTGACCAGAAAAATGACCAGTCTACTTTCACTAGATGAGGTGAAAACAGTGCAAACAGCCTTAATGGGGGAAAGATCATTTTGATTTTTTAAACATTTCAGTTTAAAATCATCTTAAAATTAAATTTGTTATGATGTAAGTACTCCTTCCCTCCTCCCATAAACTAATTACATGATCCTTTATAGTATTTTAACTAGTAGTAATTTTCATGAGCGGCAGCCAGTGGCTTCTGACTAAGCTTGTAGCCAGCTACTACTCGGAGCGAAGTGCTTATGTGCCACATGAGTAAACTTATTGAGATGAAGACTAACAGATCACACAATAAAATAAGATTATTCAGCCAAACGAACATAAAGAACTAATCACAAGATTCAGCACAGTTGGTATGCATATTCTTAGTAAAGGCACAAAACAGTTTCAGGACAGGTTTGACATGCAAGTCAGCGGAGCTGTGTGGGAGCCTATATTTGGAATCAGAAGAATGTTTGTCCAGTCAGGACTCTGATGCACTGGTGGAGCTACATGGCATCAGTCCACAGATTTAAACAGTCCTTTTACATTTTGCAATCACTAGAGAAGTTCCACCACCATTGTACACACACACACACACACACACACACACCCCACCCCCTAACCAAAAATATAAAATAAATGAAACCAGCAATAGCCAAGAGAACTGGCTTGAATTTTTAATAATATAAAAAAATCCTTGTCTAGCTTCTCCGATGTATTTTTACACAGTTTTCCTGGGTGATCAAAAAGGGCAATGAAATACATAAAACTACTAATATGACTCAGAATAGCGAGCCTCTGCTAGGATTCTAAAAACATGACAGTTTTTCAATGCTGCAGGCTACCACAATCGCTAATCAGAGGAACAGACCGATTCACACCAAATACCAGTGTCACTTCTAAGCAGTCACATAGCATACTGCTGAGATAAACACTGTACACGTGGAATAACTGTCAGTTACTTGAAGCTGTCAAACATTTCCACTGAACACTTGTCATCTTAATGGGCAGACAAGTAAAATAGCTGTGTTTCTCCAAGTCTATACTCACCGAAAACACCCCTCATAAAAGACCGGCTTTTCAAAAGGAAAAAAAGCGCTCTTCCTCCATCCTCATCATCTCTTTCAACACACACTGTACAAACTTGCTCAGACCAACACCATTCTCAAAGACGACAACATATTTGACAGCAAGGCATTTTATATATTGAGCCAGCCAATATCAACTATGCCCTGTCTCTCAAGGCAGCAGAATTATTTTAGTCCTCAGATTTACACTAGTGTACCAGCACATTATGTCTTAATTTTTGTTTGTTTTGCCTGGCACGTTATTTAATCTATTAAGTGCATTAATGCCAAAACAAAAGAAAAAAAATCAGAATTAATGATATGCAGGTTAAGGCCATCATTAAGGCTATTGGGGGAAGGTAAAAAGGTTTAAAAAGCAACACAAACAGAAAATGTTTACATAAATATAGATTTTTGTTTTCTTTTAAAACATTTACATGCAGAGAATGACAGTTTGGGAACCAATGTTATAGAGGGCTTAACAGTTGAAGTGGAGATTGATGGCCACCCCCGCTGGAAGGAAGGAAGTTTCTGAATAGAGATCAGGACTGAAGAGAGCATAGCTGTAGAACTATCAGATCTGACAGTGTGGACCAAGGCACACTGTTTGAAAAGGTATGCACTAAGGCCCACATAGCAGCTTGACCTCTCAGGCACTGGAACATTCTTGAGTAAAGCTGTGAAAGTTAATTAATTGAGACCTGGGGGCAAGAGTGGTGTTGTGTTTTGGGGACTTAAAGCAATAGCTATGTTGTAGCAAGCAGAGATCCACCTCAAAAGTCTCTGCGTCAATATCACAGATCCCTTGGATCTGTCTGCAATGCACACCGATGGTGCAGGTGATTTCTGAAATGGCTTGATGCTATGTAGATTAAGAAGGCCGATATCCATCTAACATCTAAAGTATGCAACAAAATCTCACACAGAGATTTAGGTGGTGTGGGGAAAAATACTGGTGGATGATTACTTTAGGTAAGATGAAAATCTGACAGCACTTTAGATAAGAATTTAGGGTGTGGCAATAGAGAGAGCATATCCTTGGAAATACCATGAATTGACTATGGTCTGAGATCAAGGCCCCAATCTATCCAGCTCCAAAGACTGACGAGACAGCTGCTAAAAAGGCCATCTTTACAGAAAAGTAAAGTAAGGAGTAGTTTGCCAAAGGAAAGGAACCTCTCTCTTCCCAGTCTGTTGATACCAGACAAAAAGGCATGTTGTCCACCATGTTCCCAATGGATTTGCCCCGATAAGGGGTAGGAATAGAAGGAAGGTGTTTGTGACTACTCTGAGTTCCAACAGGCTGACACGGAAGCTAGTTTCCTGAAGAGACCATCTGCCCTGAGCTGTGAAGATATCGAGGAGCGCTCCCCACCTTAACAGTGAGGTGTTCAGTCACAGTTATTGCTGCAGCTATACAGATGAACGGGAGGCACAAGCAGACACGGAGTTAATTTCCTTTCAACCAATTTAGGGAGTTCTTCATCTGGAGGAAAACCACCTTGGTCTAAACTGTCTCTGGATTGAGGAATAGATCCTTCTGAATCAGCCCTGAAAGCAAGAGGTGTAGTCTTGCATGCTAGGCTTAGTCACAAAGGTGCAAACTGCCATATGTCCCAAAAGTTGAAGACCATTGTTCACTGTAGTTTGTGGGCTCCCTTGAATTGTCCTGACCAGATAAGAATCTGTCTGTAGGAAGGAAAGTCTTGTCTGGCATCAAATTCAAACCCCATGCAGCAGCTAACACGGGTATTCATGTTTAGCAGGAGACCCAATTTCTGGAAGAGAGAGAGATAGCTGGGTGGAACTCAGGACTACTTTGGAAGATCAGCCTTTGAGTAGTCAGAAGCCAAGATACAAGACGACTAAAAATTGCTCCTCACAGAAAGTACCACAGTTAATCTCTCTATGGCCCTAACGGTGTTCGCAGAGGTTCTAATGGGAAGTACTCAGTACTGATAATGATCCTGTCCCACGATAAAACATAGGTATTTCCCGTATGTGGGATTGTGACAGGCTGCTGGCTAGGAATGGTGTAGCCTCAATGGTGGATAGTGTAGCCTCAAGTTATAACCTCCATGAGCCACCTTCCCTGTTGTAATATGCCACCACACCTGTTGGAAATGAGGTGGTCTCCAAAAGCGTGAAGGTGATCGAAAAGCTGCAGATCACAAACTAGGAGGTATGGGAGAAACTGAATCTTCGACCAACCTCTCAAAATTGCTGTTTTGATGGACAATTGAATACTCACTGAAGGAGGGTGAGGAGCTCTCTTCCTCTAGAATCTTCGTCCCTTTCTAGTGGGGATCAAGGATTCTGTGAAATCCAGAGAACTGGGCAGGGTGTGTGATCTCTGGACAGAGACACGCTAAATGTCTGCCTGTTTGTAGCCTGGGAGTCCTTCTGTCTATGTGCATAGGACTCAGATGAACCCCAAGAAAAACTTGGGATCATCAAAGGGGAGGCCCTCAGTATTCTGAACCTCTCATAAGAACCGCAGCAGATGGAGCCACAATGCCCTGCTCATAACCACCACAGGAAATGGATATGGTGGTGGTAGTATGGACAGCATCAGAGGAGACAGGGAGAGAGGTTCTGACTAATAACTGTCCCTCGATGATAACCAGCTGAAAGCATTCTCAGTATTCATGTGGAAGATGTTTGCAAGCTTTTTTGAACTTGTTGTAACTTGTGAAGTCATACTTGGCTATGATAGCCTGATGATTTCTGATCCTAAGTTGTAGGGCGGGAGATGAGTAAGCCTGTAATCCAAAAATCCCCTTCTGGTCCTTATGCAGGGTAGACCTAGAGCAATGCTCTTTCTCTCTCATTTACAGTGTCTTCTACCAGGAAAGTAGGCAGGGGAGGGGGTGAGAAAGAAAAAAATCCAACACCCTGGAAAGATGATAATATTTCTTAAATCATCAATTTGCAAGTTGACAGAATGGTGGCAGGAGTTTGCCACACAACCCTGGCTGGATTTAGGAAGGCTTCACTAATGGGTAGTACTACTCAGATGGGTGTTGCCAACTGCACAATATCCAGGTGCTTACATTGTGATTCTAATCCGCTCAAGAGGTATCTGGAGAGCCTTAACCACACTCTTCACAAGGCCTGGAATTGGTGAAAACTGTTGACCCTGGATGGGGATGGAGGCCTGTCTGCCTTGTCCAGAGAAGAGGATGAAAAAGGAATTTGGGGGTGGCCTGCTTAACCACCCTAGTCTCCTGTTCTCCAAAGGTCTCTTTATGTTGGGGGCTGGAGAAAGGAGATTGTGTAAGCCTAGTCAATGCAATGGAGCTAGAAGTCTGGTAAATTGCTACCAATATGCCACCCAAGGATCCCAGTTTGGCCAATGGAGGAAACTCCTGCTCATGCAGGAGAGAGATGGTGCCCAGGACTGATCTACCATTCCTGTTGAAGACCAGGATTCTTGTCAAAACATGGGCTCCTGTATGGACATGGAGGGGAACTCCGTACTGAAAGAGGAGACTGACCGAATGGCTGCTTCATCCTTCTCAATGTCCTTTGAGGCTGGAGCAGAAGAAAAAATTGTGTGGTATCAAGAAGCAATGGTAATGTAGAGACCCAGATGTCTGTACTGAGCATCGTTTGGTACTCATAGCAGCAAACTCTGGCTTGTCTAAAAATGACAAATACTTGCAGCAGTGGCATACCTGCAATATTGAGGCAGCACTGATGCAGCAGTTGCAAATCACAGGTACTATCCACTTCAAGGTGTGGGTGACACTGCAGATATTGATGGTGCTGAGTTGAAAAGGCATCTCACATAAATATGATGCAGAGGATGCCATTCTAAACAAAGTATGTGTCTTGACCACACACACACACACACACACACACACACACACACACTCACTCCAGCCCCCGCACCCGTCTCCCATAGACAGTACCATGGATGCCTGCTGGGGCCATAATTCTTCAAGGAACTCTGGGATCTCCTGTTCTGCCAATATTTGTGGAAGTCATTCACTTGCACAGCACCAAATCAAAAGGTTGAGGCCTCAACACCATAGACTTGTCCAGAGATCAAGACCTCCTAGGAGCCATCTCCTTCTGGTGGGAGACAGAGCCCTTCTTCAGAGCTTTCTTTGAGTCCTCCGAAGTCTTCCCCCGTTCAGACCTTGGCCAAAGCTGAAGGGGTGCAGGGCAAGTTTCCCTCTAAGCTATTCAGCAGCACAGCCCCACGGCTGCTTATTCAGCCCCACCCAGTCGGGGCATGGGGCTCCACATACAAAGTTGCCTGGCTGGGCGGGGCTGATAAAGCAGCTGCAGGGCTGTACTTTGATGCAGTGTCTTTTCAGAGACAGATATATGGGCCGGGGCAGAACGTCTCCTGATCTCAATCAGAAATGGGTTGATGGAAGGGTTCCATAGTCAGAAGCCTCAATTTGGAAATCTGACAGTGCTCATTCAGACCAAACAAGATCCCTGCAGAGGTGGGGACAATCAGGGAGGAATAACAAACCAAATCTCACTACTGTCTAACTTCAATATCAACAAGAAACAAAAAGAATCACAGAAAGAAAGACAAAGCTGCTGAAGGCACCAAGACATGTACAAGGTGGAAATGCTACAGCTCCATCTCAGACCAAGGAGGTAGAGAAGGAACGGAGGGTGGTTCATCTGCACAGCTCTGTATACCCTCAGGCTACGTTTACACTGCACCCCTCGTGCGCAAAAGCCTATGCAAATGAAGCACAAATTTGCATATCTCCATGCTTCATTTGCATAATTAATTAGGAGCCGTTTTTGCACAAGAGGCTTTTGCACAAAAAGGTGCCATCTACACAGCTCCTTTTTGCACAAAAACATCCTCTTGCACAAGAGCCGTTCTTCCTCATTTTTCCAGGAAGAATGGCTCTTGCGCAAGAGACAGGTTATGCGCAATTTTTCAGGAAGAACGGCTCTTGTGCAAGAGGGGGTTTTGCGCCAAAAAGGAGCTGTGTAGATGGCTCCTTTTTGCGCAAAAACTAATCAATGATGCAAAAGAAGCATGGCGATATTCTACTCCACGCTTCATTCGCATAGGCTTTTGCACAAGAAGGGTGCAGTCTAGATGTAGCCTCAGTATGCAACAAAAGGTTGCATATGTAGGCTCAGACACACGTAATGTAAAAGTTTCTCATTAAATATTAAATTTTCTTTAAACATAAGAAAGAAAACTGCATCCTCTTCTTGTGTGTGTCCTATATAGGCCTCTTCATCACATCAATCAGGATGGCTGAGATACATGAACCACTAGGTACTTTTCAAGAACAGGCAACCAGATTGAGTATTACCTTCCCTGGGGCATTTAACTAACAGGAACGCAGAATCCTGCCATTCCTGCAATGGCATGAACCTGCCAGTATGAAGTCATTTAATTTTAACTAGCCCCTCTTTACCAAAGATTTATTACTTAATGAGATGGTATAGCTAATTTTGTTCAAGCAGCAATGGTATGCTGTGAAGCTAATAAACCATGACTTGAGTATTTTTTTGGAGTGGTTTCAATTCCTTAAGCCTCAGCCAAGCCCTCCAGGCTTTTTATGAGGATCTAACTCTGAACAAGATTTATCTCTGTGGCACAGACTGTATAAGTAATGAGAAGACTGTTTTTCCCCCCCAATACACAACACTGCAGCAGGCACAAACATTTACACTGCGCCCCAGAATTCCTTCTTGCCTATATTTCATCAGCAGTGAAAGATAAGGAGTCCAAAGAGCCATACTATGAAGTGTTACTATACCAATAACAAACCCCCCAAAATTATTTAACGTGTCTTACATTAATAGAGCCCTGTTCTGCAGTTGGCTTTCCAGGGGCTTTACAAAGTTAGTAATTAATTATGCAAGCTATAAACTGGGTCACTGAGAGGAAACTTAGTGACACCCATGGAGCTTTAGTTCTATTAAAGAGTAAAAGATTATGCCCTACGCGTATGGAAGAATCATTTTGCCAAGCACTGCAGTACAGCCAGATATCAACACATAGAACAGAAAGCACAGTGTAGAAAATTAGAATTTGACAGCTATTTAGTAGACAAAAGAACCATCTTGAGGTTAGGCACTCAAATATTGGTATTCAGCAACTGACCCTGCTACAACTTCCTGTGCTTGGACCTTGGGCAAGGTGTTTAATAGCTATGTGCCCAACCTATAAAGCAAACATAACACTTGTCTTCTATCATTATTTGTCCATCTTGTATTTTTACATTGTACACTCTTCAGGATAGGGATTACAGACAACCTCTCTAGTCGCTGGTCTGGCAACATCTATGATCCGGCATGATTTTAGCTAGCCAGATATCCACTTATCATGGGCATGATTAAGTTTCCTATGCTCCCATAAAGTTTGTTAACACCCACCTGGTGCTCAGTATTCTGTGCTGTTATTTAGCTCTAATTTACCACAAAATGTCTTCTAAGAGCTCAGTCAGCAGTGGAAGTATTGGTAATGCTGTTAGAAAATATTGATCTCCCGTGAGTCCAGCAAACTCTCTGGTTCAGCATCAGTAAGATCCTGAGAGAGTTCCAACCTGTATTACTGTATGTTTATAAAGTGCCTAATAGAATGGGGCCTTGATCTTGGCTGGAGCTTCTAGGCATTGCCATAATAATGAGTTCCATCTACTCTATTTAACAGTGCACAGCTGTGCAATTAAACACTTAAGGAGTGGACCTTAAGAACTCTATACAACTGAAACGGAGGGGGGGAGAAATTTGAAGTAAGCAGGAACAGTCACCCAAACTAAAATTTGAAAGGGAACCATAGCCTTCCCCAAAAAGTCAGGAGATTTTAAATAATCATAAGCGGTCAGGACCTCACCTTTACCTTGCTAACCAATGCATGGGACAACCATTTATTTTAAAAGGCCTGTCTCTGCATGCTTGCAAGCCTGATTTTCCATTAATGTCATATTTTTGTTCACAGCACTGACTGTGTAAGGCATCTGTAAAAAGTTTGTATTGTTAACTTAATAGGGGAAATCTAATACAGGTGCCATCTGAATTTTCCCCATTAAACTGACGTAAATGGCACTCTGAGAATCAGATTGTTAAGACCCAAACTATCTAAATCAGATGCTATAAATGTAACCATCACACATTGGTAAGTGGCTTTTACTGTTATTAATCGGGTTTCCGGGTAGAGACAAAGTACACATTGCATGAGAAAAAGGGATAAAACAAATTTATAAATGTACACATTTTTACTTGGAAAGTCATTTTATAAATTTATTTCCAGGAAGACTGAAAAAAATCTGGAATATACAACACAAAAAAAAGAGATCTTACACAAGAACATGCATAAATATCTCCAGGCCCCTAGAGTTTGATACATTTCTTGTCACACACCCATAAGCACAAGCAGGCTATAGGAAAGATGCGTTTCCCACTCGCTCAGGAATCCATGTGTTGAACACAGAAAATAAGGGGGACAGGTATGAGGCATTTTGTTAGAGTAGGAAAAAAAATGTAAAAATAGTTGTAATTAGGGCTGTCAAGGAATTAAAATATGAATTGCAAGTTATCGTTGTTTAAATAATAGAATACCATTTAATATTTTGATGTGTTCTACATTTTCAAATATATTGATTTCAATTACAACAGCATAAGAGGACAGTGTTCACTTTATTTTTATTACAAATATTGGCAATGTAAAAACTAAAAGAAATTGTATTTCTCAGACAAGTACTGTAGTGCAATCTCTTTACTGTGAAAGTATAACTTATAAAAGTAGATTTTTTGTTACATAACTGTACTCAAAAACAAAATACCGCAAAGCTTTAGAGCCTACAAGTCAATTCAATTCTATTTCTTGCTCAATCACTCAAATAACTTTGTTTATTTTTGCAGAAGATAATGCTGCCCTCATCTTGTTCATAATGTCACCTGAAAGTGAGAACAAACATTTGAATGATACTGTTGTAACCGGTGTCATAAGGCAGCTTTTTAGCAGAAGGCTGATTTTCTTTCCATATTGGAGTGTGACTCCAAGACTTCTGAAAGTGCGTGGCACACCTCATCCCCCTCAGATTTTGGAAGGTACTTCAGATTTTAAATTTGGGTCAAGTGCTGTAGTTACCTTTAGAAATCTGACATTGGTACCTTCTTTGCATTTTGTCAGATCTTCTTAAAATATTCTTAAAGTGAACATTATGTGCTTAGTCATCATCTAAGTCTACTCTGGCCAAGTCTACACTAGGGGGAGAACGTCAGCCTAAGATAACTCAAGTTTATAAAGCGTTAAGCGGTTAACCAGTGGGGGGAGGGGAGGCTGCTCTGGCCCAACCTGGCTAGCGCAGCCCCCTGCAGCGTGGTGCAGTGGGCCCAGCCTGACCTGGCCAGAGCAGCCCCCCATGGCAGGCTCAGCCAGGCTGGAGCAGCCCCCCTGCCCACAGGATCATTGTTAACTAGTCAGACATTCTTTTTAACTGGTTAACTTTTTAACCAGGATTATACATCCCTAACGCAACTCCAACTAGGTGAATAGTGTAGCTGGAGTTGATGCATCTTGGGTCGAATTTCTACGGCATCCCCACTACAGGAGGTCAACAGGAGAAACTCTCCTGTAACTTCCCTTACTCTTTGTGACCCAGTGGAGTAACAAAGTCAACATGGGTGTGTGATCAGCTTGTTTGTTCTAGCGAATGGCTGAACAAGAAGTAGGACTGAGAGGCAGTAAAGCTTTACAATTTTTTGTTTAAGTAATGTAACAAAAAAAGTCTACATTTGTAAGTTACACTGTCATGAAAAAGATTGCACTACAGTACTTATTTAAGGTGAATGGAGAAATACTCTATCATTTTACAGTACAAATATTTGTAATCACAAATACAATAAAGTGAGCACTGTACACTTCGTATTTCTGTTGTAATTGAAATCAATGCATTTTAAAATGCAGGAAAAGATCCACAAATATTTAATAAATTTCAATTGGTATTCTATTGTTTAACAGTGTGATTAAAATGGTGATAATCACAATTCATGTTTGAGTTAATCACAATTAATCGACAGCACTAGTTGCAATGGAATGAAATTAAAAATTGGAAAAAATTAAGATCATGATTTAAAAAACGTATTGGGAGTGAGTTTACAGGTTGTGCAATATTATCCAAAGGAAGCTAGTAGAAAAATCCCAGATGGCGTTTTCATAATGTAATTTTTAGGGAGTTTGGCACCCAACTCCCACTTAACATCCTTCAGTCCTATTAAAAAATTCCCCCTCCTGGAAACTTTTAGAACTAGACTGGACAAAAAACTCTTGAGAATGTAAGTAACAATCTTCTGTTGGCAGGGATATAGACTGGATACCCTGGCAGGCCTTTTCCATCTCAAACCTCTAGGATTCCACAAATACTTGTATACAGATACTATAAATTCTCATGTAAAGCATGAATAAATCAGATCTTTTAAAAAAAAAAAAAAAAAAGTGAGAAAGTACTAGGATTGCTAGTTTTCTTTTTCCTGAAAACCACTTTGCTACAATCAAAGGGTCGGGTAAAGTCAACAAAAAAAAGAGTGAAACATACCCTGCTGTGTCCTTTGTGGTTATTTATTGCTACCAACTATATTCAGTGTGAGAACTATCTTCTTCCTTGGATTTCAAATCTTATGGGTCTGTTGGGGAAAAAAAAGGGTTACGAAGACTAGAAATGCTAAAGCTTATGTAATGTTCCTTTGATTTGAGCATTTTACCAGGATCAGAGATACTTGAGCCCAAGTTTCAAGAAATTAGCAAAGCCAAACTAGTCAGGAAACCACTTTCCAATACAACATTTGTTTTCAGAGCATACAATAATGAGGTTCTCTTTAGAAGAAACTAAAAACTTTAAAGTGAAGATAGAGTACAATTCAGGCTTGTTAGAATTTGTTAATATTTTGAGAGGAAGGAAACTGTTCACAGGTGGAGATCTAAAATGGTTTCCTACTTTCACAAATATTTTACATTTTCAGAGAGTCTGATGACAGTGGATGGTTTGTTCATACTTGGATTTCAGATTTCATTTTCAGGCACTCAGCAACAGCACCAGGGCTGGCTGTGAATTTACAATTTATTTTCATAAGAAAAAAAATTCTATTTTCTTTACAAATAATATGTGATGAAAAGCCATGGGCTCTTAATCACTTCCAGGCCTTCCAGCATGCATACCTTACTCTACCTGGAAATGTGGTATTTATTATATATGCCATACAGCACCCAGGGTAGCTTTTCTATGACAAAGCTTTGCCTCCCCAATCCTAGAATTTCTGTAAACTGGAGGCCAGTAGTGTGATGTAGGCAATTCTGGGAACCTGTCTAACTTATGGTAACCTCTATAGGCCACCACCTTGCTTCCAGGAATTTCCACAGTGCTGTGTGCTATGATCCCATCTTTGGCACACCTCCTTCCACTTTCACCACAACCCTTAACACTATTGCTCACAGGGGGATCCTCTGGAAACAGCTACGGTCTGTGCTGAGGGAATCTTTCCCTTACCAGTTACAGGACTTCTACAGCTCCTTGATGCCATTGTGGCTTTTTTACCTGGTATAAAGGGGCCAGAGCAGGGGCAAGTATTTTACCTTTCATTTTATGATATTTTCAACTGGAAAACAGTTTTAGAACAGACCTTGGCTGAGCTGATTATAAAGCAAACAGAACTAAAGCACTGGACAGCTACTTGAAGGCCTCATCTACATCTGAAGTGTTTCCCACTGCAGATATACTGGTATAGCTTTATCAGCAAATCCTTCTAATGGCTTAAAGCTTAAGCCAGTTTAAAAAAAAAAATTTATACCAGCAAAAGCAATTCTCTGGCCAGTACAAAACAGGTAGTGCGTAATAGTGCTTTCTCCCCATGAGCAAACTCTTATTCCACACTAAAAAAAGTATCTATATGCACATTGGGTTAATCCACTTTGGAAGCAGAACATCCTAAATTACACAAAGCATTCAAAAGAGCATGTCAGCACTGCAGCTGGGAGTGTGCTTCCCAGATCAAGTTAGACAGACACACCATCCCTTCTAAACCTAGCATGCAAAAGACAACAATACAGCTAGAGACCGCCTTGGTGGCGACCCAGGCTAGTTGTCTGAGTGCAAACCCATGCAAGCTGTACTCACACTGCACCCCGCTACATTGCTATTTTTAGCATGCTAGCTCCAGCAGAACTAGCATTTTTCTGTTAACTTGTGCTTGATGCATGCTCCCAATTGCTGCATAAACATAACCTTAGGCCACGTCTACACTTACCTGCGGATCGACACTCTGGAGATCAATCTTCTGGCATTCAATTTAGTGGATCTAGAGTTAAGAAGCTGCCAAATAGAACACTGAGGGCGCTCCTGTCGGCACCAGTATTACTACTCCTTACGAGGAGTAAGGGACATTGACAGGGGTGTTTTTCCCATTGACCTCCCGCTGTAGGAACAGTGCAAAATTTCAATTCAAGGTATGTTGACTCAGCAATTAACATAGCTGGAGTTGCGTTACTGTGATTCAAATGTATCCCATAGTGTAGAACTAGCCTAAGTGTGGATTAAGAGTATCCACAAGGGGAGTTAAAGCACAACTATTGCACTTTCGATTCATACCCTACCTATTGCTTATGAACGTTCCTGTGCAGACCAGCCCTAAAAGCTTTTGCCACACAGCTATTCCAGATAGGGGAAAAGAAGCTGGGATTCATACCCAACTGACAAAGCTTTCAAATCAGAACAACCTGAAGTAATTAAAAGTGCACAAGGAAAGAACTTTTGCCTTCAGGAAGAAATAAAAGAATATTTCCTTGAATGAGTTGGAGTATAGCCAGAAGTAGTGCAACTGTAACACAACTGAACGTAGCAGCATCCAAGTCTCATCTGACTAGCACTGACAAAGAAACCAATTAAAGAAAAAAAATAGGTGGGAAATTTTGTACTTTCTTTTCAAAAAGCCATATAGCTTTTTCTCAATATCCTGAAGTCCTAAACTAGGACAAAGGAAAAGAATCAGAAAGATTTTTATGTAGGAGTCAGTTTAAGAACAGCTTAACACAACTGGTTGTGCAATAACTATGATTTAGTTTCTTGAGAACACATTCATCCTCACTTCCCACAGTTTAAATGTCACTCCTTGGACTGCAAGCTTCTGGAATGGCTCCTTTCAGTGAGAACCACAGTCCAGAGAAAATAAATTGTCTCAGATGAAAGATACTAATTGGAAGGAGAATTCACACTACCCTAACAAGCTACATTTCCATAGGATTCTCATTGTGTGGCAGATTCCTATGCACAAAAAAAGTGCACATTTAAAAAATCCTCCATATTGTAATACGATATTGATACTCATCACTTCAAAAGTATTCTGCAAATATGAACCAATTAATCCTCACAGCAAAACTCTTGGTATTATTATTCTTCCCTTTTACAGGTGGAATAAACAGAGTGCCAAGTGCTCAAAGAGTGTAACACAGTAGCATCATTAGTGTCACCAGGGCTCTGCTGATTTGCAGCCAAGAGACTATGTGTGTCTGATCAGAACCAGAGCACAACGGACTGAAAAACTATGATTTCTGTCTAGGGGGACCATCTAAACACTCTGGCATACATTTAATGCATCCCATTGCTTATCAAAAATTATATTGTACATTTGTAACACGAACAGGCAGACTTGAACCTGGAACCTCTGGAGATCAGTGCACAAGCCTCTATCACATGAGCTAAGAGCCAAGTGGCTATTACCGAAATCTGTAGAGCAGATTCATTACTCTTTGGTCTCAGTGCCACTAGGTGGTACAGTACACAACACCCAGCAAGTGTGGGTTACACATACACATGCACATGTAAATATACCTCACACATGCATTATTGTGGATGACTGATTTTAGAGATACTATACATTCATCTACAGCACAGCATCTTCAATCACATCTTCGTGTCATGTTTATGAGAACAGTTCTCCATTAAAGATCCTAGCATGATGGTCATTTTCAAACTGACCCACTTATCTACATTGATTCAGAGAGCAGCTCAAAGAGCCGATAAAAATACATTGTTTTCACATTATTATGTGAGTGGCTACTGAAACTGTATCAAAAAGAAAAAACAAACACTTACTGATTCTTCTTCCAATGGTATCTGCACTATTTCTGGTATTCAATAACTTAGTTTAAAGATTTATATATGCAATTTTTGCCATTGTGTTCTTTCCCTGTTTAACATAACAAACCTACCTAGATGCCTGATGGTCATGCATATTTCAATTATTCAGGAAGGTCCAAAATGATAACCACCATGGTGTTCCAATGAGTCATTTTTCTGGATTCATGCCTATTAAGCAGATTTGTTCCATTACTGGTTAATGTGATTAGATCCAGTCCTGTGGCCGGTCACATATATTTATATCTAGAAGGTTCAACTTGGTTTTTAGGTGTGGATTTTAATTACTTGAAATGTTCACTTATCAGAACAGAAGCTGATATGCAAGGTTTTAGTGTGCCATTTGTGCCTTTTACTCCAGTTCTTCAGAGATACTGAATTAAGCATGAAAATCTCAAATGCTTGATTTGCTAGCATGCTATGTATATACCCAAAACTAATTTTGTAAACCAAACAGGTCCTTTATGTCGGGGACATACTAACTGGTGAAAAGAAAGAGGATAATGGCACCACAACCACATTTAACACCTTTACCTATATTTAATACATAGAAGCAGAAACACTTAAAATTGAGTAGGCAAAACTAAGATATACTAATACTCTATGGGTGTGTCTAGACTACTGAGCTTTTTTTAAAAAGTGGCCTTTTGGGGATGCATTAACAGGAGTGCTGTGAGCAAGATATGATAAGTAATTCTCCTGCTCTTCTCTGCACTGATTAGACCTCAATTGGAGTATTGTCTCCAGTTCTGGGTACCACATTTCAAGAAAGATGTGGAGAAATTGGAGAAAGTCCAGAGAAGAGCTACAAAAATGATGAAAGGCCTAGAAAACATGAGCTATGACGAAAGGCTGAAAGAACTGGATTTGTTTAGTTTAGAAAGGAGAAGACTGAGAGGAGACATGACAGCAGTTTTCAACTACCTAAAAGTGTTACAAGGAGGAGGAAGAAAAATTGTTCTCCATGGCCTCTGATAGGACAAGAAGGAATGGGCTTAAATTGCAGCAAGTTTAGGTTGGACATTAGGAAAAAAAAACCTTAACCTTCAGGATGGTTAAACACTGGAATAAATTGACTTGGGAGGTTGCAGAATTCCCACCACTGGAGATACTTGAGAGCAGATTAGTCAAACATCTGTCAGGGATGATCTAAATGGTGCTTGGTCCAGCTGCAAGGTCAGGAGAATGGACTTGATTTTTTGAGGTCCCTTCCAATTCTAGTATTCTGTACATACAAATCTTAGATTAGACACTAGAGAGCATGTTGCAGATGAGAGTCAGTGTAGTGCAGGGGTGAGTAAAAAGGGCCTCCATGGGCTGGATCTGGCCCACCAAGTGGGTTGATCTGGCCCGTGGAGGCCCTGTCGCTCCCCGGCCCCAGGCCAATTAGGACTTGGGGGCAGGGGAGCACATGAAGCTTCCTCCCGCCCTGTGAGCAGCATGCAGTGCTTTGAAGTGCTGCGTGCTACTCGCAGGGTAGGAGGAGATGTCACGCACTCCCCCACCCCAAACCCTGATTGGCCTGGGGGCAGGAGAAGCACGCAAAGTTTCCTCCGCCCTCCTCCCCACCCTGCAAGGAGCACACAGCACTTCAAAGTGTCATATGCTCGCACAGGGCGGGAGCAGGGCAAGGGAAGCTTCTCACAGCTCTCCTGCCCCCAAGCCAATCAGGGCTTGAGGGCGGGGGAGCACACGATGTCTCCTCCCGCCCTGCCAGAGCCATGGGCACCTAGTGGGAAGAGGGGGCAAAGGGGCTCCCCCCCCCTCCCAGACCAATTATGCTCTGGGGGTGGGGAGGCCCAGAAGCATTCTGTCCCCGCCCCTTCCAGATTAGGCCCTGCCCCTTCCAGGGCAGCCGGGGGCCACTTCAAACATTTCTGAAGTGGCCCCTGGCCAAAAATTATTGCCCACTCCTGGTGTAGTGGATCGAATACCAGAATGGGAGTCAAGAATCTTGTGCCTTGTCCCCTAAACTTTACATTAGACATGACACTTCACCTCTGTGTGCCTCGATTTCCCCTCCTATCGTTATTTGACTGGTCTATTCATACTGTACGCACTAGGGATGAATCGTCATGTAATTGCATGAAATGTCAGTTACATGACTATTCAATAGTCCCCGGGCGGGGGGGTGCGGCAGCCAGAGCGCTCTCAATCCACTCCTAGGGAGCCCCCATCACCCTGCGCAGCTGCCACTGTATCAGAGGCAGCAGTGCGGGGTGGCAGGTGGGAGCCAGTCCATGAGGGGAACCAGTGGCTGGTCTGACAGCAGCCCCTGTCCGCAGGAAGCTTGGACCCACTGCAGACAGCAACTGCGTCCACGGAGCTGCAGTCGCAGACCTGCCTCTGTCTGCAGGGAGCCCGGGCTTTTAAACCGTCTCATCCCAGCACTGGCTTCTGCCTCCCCCCAACTCCCCTACTGCCTCTGTAGGAGGCAGCAAGGAGACAGCAGGTGGGACTGCGGAGCCCAGTCTTACCAGTTAATCATGTAGTGAGCTACACATTGACATCCCCAGTACACACTTTGCAGCAAGGACTATCTATGACGTGTTTGTTCAGCACAAGGCACATTATGGCCTCTTGGATGGGTCCCCTGAGCATGACTAACACAAAAGTTTCGCCTGACTCTTGACCAAGAGGAGTTTATTCTTAGAGGAACATAGCACATACTTTTAAAAAAATGTGATGAGCACTGTCTTCTGCAACTATAACATATTTCTGGAGTTTAAAAACCACCACCACCACCACCACCGGCAAGGAAAGACTATAGCATATTATCCATATTGAGTTGGAATTTCCTACTGATTTCAAACTAGAATTGTGCTTACAAATCCATGACTTTGTACATCCCTAAATCAGGATACTGGGACTGACATCCAGGAGGAAACAAACAAATTAGTGAACTGTAGTCATTCCATTTCCTGGTTTCAAACACCCTCATTATTCAAAAGGTTTCACATATTGGGGGCCGGGAGAAGAGGGAGAGAATCTGAAAATGGCTTGTTAGACAGTCCTAGCTTGTTGTACCAAACTCTTGTTAATTTTCTGCAGAAATAAAATACTTTTCTAGGGCAGGTTACAGAGAGCACCTCACTTATGTCTTCTTCGGTTTTACCAGGATTTCTCCCACTCTTCCAGCATTCTTAAATTTCTTCACTAAATAACTTTATGCCGAAAGTGAAGGCTATTATTTTGCATCTAAGCTAACCAAGAAAAAGGAGGATCAATGTGCATGCACACACATGTATAAACACACAAAATACAAATACAGTATCTTCATCTACACACACAGAGCGTACTTCATCTACAAAGATTTATTAATGATCCCTAGCCAAATTGCATCACAGACTGAGTTAATTTTAAAAAAAATTGGCAAACAAAACTGCCAGTAAATTCTTCTAAAATATTTGGGTAACAGTTTACATACCCAGCTCATAAATTCTAGCAAAATAGCCAAGGAAGTATGTGTGTGATTTCTAGATGAACTGCAAGTAAATTAATTCTGATCACTGCAATTGCAGTGACCAAAATGTTAACCTTACAATCCAATGGTGCCTTGGGGTAAGTGTTCCAAATGTCAAACAGGAGATTTGCCCAAAATGAAACCCCCATAAGCAGGAAGTGAACCTTCAGGCTCTTGCATTATTTTCGCACTAGCACACACTTTGCTCCCAGCAAGCCATACATCATTACAGGCCTATTTCCCTTCTCCCGGCCCATTCTCAATAATTTAGGACTGTTGCCTTCCCTCACCCCAAAATCCTCTTCAAGCAGAATGCTTTGCGACCAGTCTCAAAACATACAATCAGTAAATAAAATGTACCAGAGGATTTGAGGAGCATTCATGTATTTCATTTCAAATTCTCCTTATGGGAGAGAATCTTTGAGATGCATATCCTGTTTTTATCAGGTGTGGTTGTTTGGGGGGGGGGGGGAGGGGGAGGCAACAGCAATAGATCTTACTGAACAAGCATGTTCAGCATCATGTAGAACAATATAATAAACAATGCAGTAATCTGCACTAAGAGCCAATCACCATTTATGCTTTTTATTACTAATGAGGTTTCTTAAGATAAAAGGACCAGAAGTTTTTTTAAGTTAATGTTGCCTGCTTTAGTGGAATAAGTAATTTATCCCAGCTGGTTAGCAACCCACAAATCTCAATTCCCATAGTCAGATTTGACTTTAATCTTTTAACCTGAAAAAAAATCCTCACCTTGCTTAAATGGTATATTTCCAGATTCCTATCAAACAAAAAATCAAAATAACACAATATAAACAGGTCAAAGAATTAAATATACAACAATACCTGAAAAAGGACTAATTTTGCAGTGTACTATATGTAGCCCTTCCATAACGTTTCAGCAAAACACCATTCTTCAGATCACTTGGTATTATCTAATTAGAGCTAGTCAAAAGTGTCACCAAAAAAAAAAAAACTTCTGGGGGAGGGGTGACTAGGAGGGCACTAAATAGTTTTTCTTTTATTCAAAATCATTAAAAAAAACATGTTGATCGAGATAGTATATGTTTATTCAGTTTTCAGATCTCTTCCTCACAGACTTATTTAAAAAAAAAAAAAAAAAAAAAAAGTTGAACATTGGGAATACACATTTTCCCCATGAAAGTTATCAAACTTGAAAAAAAGGCTTTATTTTAATAAAACCAAAAATGTTTTCATCTGGAAAATTTCAACCAACTCTATTATTTAGATTCTTGCATGGCCTGTCACTCTTAATATCTGTATAACTATTAGGACTCACTGCCTTCGGTTCCGCAAATCTGTCAGTGGTAAACTAGTATTAAGTCACATTATTTACATGAAAACTTGCAACAGAAGCAGACTTGAGACACAGCCAATAAATAGTGGCAACCTAATTAACATCTCTGTTATAGACACTGGACTTGAATGGATAGAGCAATATGGATGTCTAAATACATAATGAGCATCACATACTGACTGATGGGAAGCAGCTATACATAGGTGAGTTAAGATATTGGCATTGATGGCACAAATTGTCTGCAGGTCATGGAGGACACACTTTGCTCTGTATATATGAAAGTGAAGAGAATATACTTAAGACAGGGATAAGCCAATTGTGACAACAGCTTCACTTCCAGCCTAAAACATCCAGCAAGTTCACTGTTGTCCTAAATTGTGACTAATGGTTTATACAGGGCTCATCACAATGGCATCCTGAGGTACTTAAAGTTCTATCACAATATACATGTTAAATAATAAAGTGACAAAACGCACTCAACGCAAGAGCTGATAAGTTGCAGATATCAGCAGAAGCCTCCCCCCATCCCAAATTCTAGTGCAGACAAAATAATCTAATACAACTGTATCAATTGGGCTCCTAACAATGTCAGTAATAAAACTTCTACTTACTTTAATGGCAGCAGGACAAGGCTCAAAACAAACCAATCTTTATTCTTGGTTCTTCATAGACTTGCCTCCCTGCATTGTTTATAGCTTCTGTTATCACCGTGCAATAACCAAGGAAACACATGTGTATGAGTGTGTCTGTCTTAATTGTGACAAATGAAGTACAGAAAAATATTTTTTAAAAACCCTTCAATATCAGTGATCCTGGAGACACCTGGTCATGTTCGTTTTAGTACAACAGAAAACCAACTTACGATGTTGGCTTATATTCTTTTCTCTTGGGGAGCTTTAGTATTAAGATGGCACACTTACTGCCTTCAAAAACATTAAATGGAGCACTACAGCCATGTGCACAGCAGGATGCAAAACTACTACCTCAAGGTTCTTTTTCAAGTTGCCTTTATTGATGGTTTCATTGTTCTTTTAAGATGTGGACAGTTCCTTCCCCATTAGAGTTAAATGACTATTCATAGTAGTTTCAGACTGCTCTGCAGACTTTGGTATTAAGATTTCAGTGGAAAAATATATTGAAGTAGTACTTCAAACCTGCAGGACAGATGCTGTTATATTGAGTGATAAAGCTGGAGGGGTTTGTTGCTTGTCATTAGCAAAGCACAGAAAGAGACCAACCGCGTAGGCTGGGGAGTTAAGGTGGCACATCGGTCCCATGGTTGCAGGCTGCACCTTGGTGATCCTGTCACAACTACTGTAGAGGTCCTGAACTTTAATCTCTTCCCTAGCTAGGAGACTAAATTTGGCCTCCAGGACCGCTCTTCTACCTAACCCTATGTCTTACTGTTGAGTCAGACACCAGCAATAGCAATGTGAGCATACTTTTTTTTTTTTTAAATATACTTTTTTCCTTTGCCATATTTTGAATTACTCTATCTTGGGAAGAAGTGACTTTGAAAAAAGATTTAAGTGTCATGGTGGATAAATCATCTAAACATGAGCTCCCAGAACAGCACCCTGACCAAAATGGCTCATGCAATCCTTAAGCATATAAAACAGGAATATTTCAAGTAGGAGGAAAGAAGTTATATTAACTCTGTATTTGGCACTGGTGGGACCACTGCTGAAATCCTCCTTTTAGTTCTGATGTTAATACAAGAAGGTTATTGATAAACTGGAGACAGTTCAGAGAAGAACCTTGAGAATGATTACAGGGTTGGAAAATATGACTTACACTGATTGAACTCCTGGAGTCAAATTTAACAAGAGACGGTTAGGGCGTGACATCACACCATCTATAAATACTTGCACATGAAGAACAAATATTTGATAACACTGCTCTACAGCCAAAATGCTTCTGAAATAAATGTAGTCAAACTTTACTAATTCTGGGTCACTGAGAACGAAAATGATGCTTAAAATTATTGATTGGCTCTAGTTTTCAAGATATGCTATTGGGTAAGTATATACGACCCTTGACTTGGGAATGGCGGAGGATAAGTGAGTTATAAAGGGAAGGGATCTCAATTTAAACCAGAAATGACTAAAATACATCTTTGACTGGATCTATGAATAAATCTATGACTGGGTTTGGACAGTACTTGCTTTTTAGGCAAAACAATGAATGATGCAATCTGAAGCTGGTATTGCATCATACGTGATATGAATTGCATCATGTTATTCCTAGAAGTCATGGATGATGCAATCATAATGAAGCTTACATCACTCTGCTGAACAAATTGCCCTATATCAGCTCTAGAAATCATACAGTGTCATGCTCTCTTATTTGTCAGTGTTTGATTTTGCAAAGGACACATTTCTGTTTAGCCAAAGTGAGCAGAGATGCCTCGTACTTGTGTGAACAGTGCAGATAACTTCTGCTATGTTTGTGGTGAAGTGACTTTTGCATCACAAAAGCACAGTATAACCACTATGGTTAAGAAAGCCTATCGCCTTTATTTTGGCTGCAAAATTGGAGATCAGGACAAGAGGTGGGCCCCACACATATGCTGCAACACTTGTGCAACAAATCTTCGCCAGTGCTTGAACAGGAAAAGGAAATCTATGCCTTTTGCAGTGCCAATGATTTGGAGAGAGCCAACAGATTATACCAGCAATTGTTACTTCTGCATGGTGCCTCCAGTTGGGAAAGGTGTGTCAAAGAAGAAAAAGTGGACTGTGCATTATCCAAACATTCCATCAGCTATACGCCCAGTACCCCACGGAGAAGGACTGCCGGTTCCTGATGCACCAGAATCATTCTCACTTAAATCAGACGAGGAAGAGGATGAAACTTCTGGTCCTGAACCATCAATGTCACAGGACCCACATTTTCTCCCATCCTCCTCCTCTGAACCACACCTCATAACACAAGGTGAACTGAATGACCTTGTCAGGGATTTGGAACTACCCAAGAGTAAGGCAGAGCTGTTGGGCTCCAGACTACAGCAGTGGAATCTCCTGGCAGGTGATGTTAGGGTTTCCATGTTCCGTGACCGTCAAAAGGATCTTGTCCCATTCTTCTTCATGGAAGGTGATCTTGTAGCCTGCAACAACATCGATGGTGTGATGGCAGCCCTCAACATCGTTCACGATCCAGACGAGTGGAGACTGTTCATTGATTCATCGAAGACGAGTCTGAAAGCTGTTTTGCTGCATAATGGCAATGTTTTGCCATCAATTCCAGTTGGTCATGCAGTCCATATGAAGGAAACCTATGACAACATGAAAACTTTTGAGGTGCATAAACTATGACCAACATCAGTGGCAGCTTTGTGGAGATTTGAAGGTTGTTGCTCTCTTGCTTGGTCTGCAGACTGGATACACAAAATACTGCTGTTTTCTCTGCGAATGGGATAGTCGTGCAAGAGATTCCCACTACATCAAGATAGATTGGCCACTCCGACAGTCATTGGAGCCTGGGAGGAAAAGTGTTCAGCATCCACCACTTGTTGAATCAAGGAAGATTTTGTTACCACCCTTACACATCAAGCTGGGTCTGATGAAGAACTTTGTCAAGGCCATGGACAAAACACAAGCAGCTTTCAAGTACCTCCGTGGAAAATTTCCAAGGTTAAGTGAAGCTAAGATAAAGGAAGGTGTCTTTGTTGGTCCTCAGATTCGTGAACTTCTTGAGATGATGCATTTGACCGTGCACTGCGTGGCAAGGAAAGACGGCATGGAAAGCCTTCCAGTTAGTGGCAATAAATTTTCTCGAAACAACAAGGCAGACAACTACAGGTTGTTGGTGGAAAACCTCCTCAAGGCATACAAAGCCTTGGTTGCAACATGTCACTAAAGATACATTTTTGCACTCTCATCTAGATTTTTTCCACCGAACTGCGGAGCAGTGAGCGACGAGCCATTTCCAGGACATTGCAACAATGGAGAAACGCTATCAGGGCAAATGGAGCCCATCGATGCTTGCAGACTATTGCTGGACAGTGACAAGAGATGCTCCATTTAATGAATACAAGAGACAAGCCAAGAACACGAGTAGACACTGAATAGGACTAAACTATGTACATAATAGTTTTTTGCCTTTTGTTTCATAATAAATTTTATTTATATAACCCTTTTGCTGATTTTTAAAGTGTTACATAAACAGGACAGGTGAAATATTATCATGTAAAGCAACTATAAACACAAGACCAGACCTAGGTTTACAATTTATGATTAAAACTCTACTATCTACACAATATACAGAGACGTAAAATGTAAAAACTTAAATATCTTGGAAACAGTAGCCAATCAATTGTTTTAATTGTCATATTTGAATTCAGCACATCAAAATACATAATAAATAGCACATTTTATCTCTGAAGCAGACGACTTCTAAAAAATTGTAGACCAGTGTAATGGGCTCTTCATTCTAGCAGCAAAGGTTTAACAAGATGTAGTTGCTGGAAGCTGAATCTAGACAAATTCAGAGTGGAAAAAAGGCATACATTTGTAACTATTAGGACAATTTACCGAGGGACATGGTGGATTCTCCATCACTGGCAATTTTTCAAGCAAGACTGGATTATATTCTAAAAGATATGCTGCTGTTCAAGTAGGAATAATTTTGAGGAATTCTGGTGCCCTATGTTATACAGGAGATCAGACAAGATGACTACAGTGGTCCTTCTTCCAGGCTTAGAATTTTGCAGCCCTAAGAGCAAAAGGTGCCATAGTTTTCTATTTTGAAACCAGTCATATATTCACATGATCTGCAAATAATTATATTCATTTCTTACATCTTTGCCCATTTCACTTTTCTAACTGTAACAGTGGGCCAGTTCCGTATGCTAGAGTTTGACACAGTTGAAAGCATGGCAAATGAAATTTAATGTGGATAAGTGTAAAGTAATGCACATAGGGAAAAATAACCCCAACTATATGTACAGTAGGATGGGGGCTAATTTGGCTATGACAAATCAGAAAAGAGATCTTGGAGTTACCGTGGACAGTTCTCTGAAAACTTCCACACAGTGTGCAGCAGCGGTCAAAAAGGCTAATAGGATGCTAGGAATTATTAAGAAAGGGATAGAAAATAAGACACAGAATATCTTACTGCCCCTGTATAAAACTATGGTACGCCCACATCTTGAATACTGTGTACAGATGTGGTCTCCTCACCTCAAAAAAAAGATATTTTGGCCTTGGAAAGGGTTCAGAAAAGGGCAACTAAAATGATTAGGGGTTTGGAACGGGTCCCGTATGAAGAGAGGTTAAAGCGACTGGGACTTTTCAGTTTAGAAAAGAGGAGACTGAGGGGGGGATATGATAGAGGTATATAAAATCATGAGTGGTGTGGAGAGGGGCGGATAAAGAAAAGTTATTTATTAGTTCCCATAATAGAAGAATTAGAGGACACCAAATGAAATTAAGGGGTAGCAGGTTTAAAACTAATAAAAGAAAGTTCTTCTTCACACAGCATGTAGTCAACCTGTGGAACTCCTTGACAGAGGAGGCTGTGAAGGCTAGGACTATAATAGAGTTTAAAGAGAAGCTAGATAATTTCATGGAGGTTAGGTCCATAAAAAGCTATTAGCCAGGGGATAGAAATGGTGTCCCTGGCCTCTGTTTGTCAGAGGCTGGAGAAGGATGGCAGGAGACAAATCGCTTGATCATTGTCTTCGGTCCACCCTCTGGGGCACGTGGTGCTGGCCACTGTCGGCAGACAGGCTACTGGGCTAGATGGACCTTTGGTCTGATCCAGTACAGCCGTTCTTACGTTCATGGGCAGTAAAATTTCACAGGGCACCCCCTTTCCCACAGTAAATTAAGGTTTTCTTCTTTAAAAAAAGGAAGGCGATGAGGAGGATGATTTTCTTAACAGATAGGAAAGCAGTGAATGAGCAGTTAAAATAAAAAATCATTGGGGGGGGCGGGGGGAGAGGAGAAACCCAACTCACTCAGTTTTTTGCACTTCTCAAAGAAAGTTTGTCTGACCAGTACTACTCAAGAACCTTTTCCCGTTCGCTGTATCATCATACTTGATCCCTGAGCAAGATAATACCAGGGAATTGCTAGGGAAGCCTAGAAACCTACAACTTACAGAGCTGCTACTAAATCTGCAGCAAATGGGGGGAAATTATGAATTAAAAGTGTTCTTAAATATTTCAGAATGTGTTTACTTTAAATTAAAGTTTGTAAACACAATTATGGTACCATCATACACTTAAAGGCTGTGAAAAGTAAGTTTCAAAGAGTAAAAAGCTGCAGACATCCAAAAAAGCAGCGTAGGTGTACCTGCTTTCACAGTGCACAAGTAATTACTGTCATTTCTTAAAAATCTTTTACATTTAACTTTTTTAACTCTGATCAGAGTTAAGCAGTGGGCTGTGTATAATTCACAACTAAGGAGGCTTCACCTCTCCCTTAGGAGTTCAACTCTGTTAATGAAAAATAAACTTCCTTTCAAACTTTATGTAAGATATGTGGAGCTGAAATTAAAAAAATATATATAGATTGCATTTAATGTGAGAATAAAAAGAGTGTAAAACTAAGTGTATAACAAATTGCTATATTCTTTATAGAAAAAAAGTCATCCCTGCTAGGAAACACTCTCAGTATTAGCAGAAGTTACACAGAACTACCACTGGAAAAGTCTTAGCCAAAAACAATATGTGCATTAGCCTTAGCAAAGGCATGCAATTGGCTTCACCTGGACTTCTGCAATTCCCTTCCCCATGGGCCTCCCAAAACCTACCTTTCCAGACTCTAGAATGCTACTGGCCACTTTCTCATATGTACATAAAAATTGCCTCCATCCACAGATAACTTTGAGATGCCTTCTCATTGATTTCAGGATCTAGCAGATACCTTGGTGATGGCCTTTGCCTGAACTGGCAAACCCACCATTACTAGTACTGGTGGAGTTACATGAGGGTGGAGTGATGCTGGGAAATTTTCAGTAAGAACACAGTGTAAACCTGGCATGAAAAGGACAGTATGTGTCAGTGTGTCATTTTTAAATGCTTTGTAGCTTTGTTCCTGCCTATCTAATGGGCCTCATCTCTTTACCCTCTATACTTACAAACTACTGTCTGTTATTTATGTTAAGGCTACAAGAGCCTTCAATTCTGCATCTCCTACCATTCAGAAAAGCCTCACCACACACCCAACTGTCCCTCGTTTTGAGGGACATCATTCATTTTACTCCACTACAGGTTGAACCTTGCACCTCTCTAGTCCAGAACTATGGTCTAGAAACATCCATCGTCTGGAATGATTTTAGTTAGCCAGACATCCACATTTCATGGGTGTGGCCAAGTTTCCCACAGTCCCATAAAGTTTGTTTACAGCCACCAGTCCTGGCTCTCAGTGTTCTGTGCTGTGATTTAGCTCTAATTTACTCCTAAATTAAAGTAGAAGAAGTGTTGTAAAGCCGCTAGACAATATTGACATCTCATGGTCCAGAAAATTCTCTGGTTCAAAACTAGTCATGTCCTGAGGGTGCCAGACTAGAGAGGTTCAATATGTACCTGTGATTAATATAAATGTGGTTCTCCCTTCATATTTACTGTTGCATATTATGTCAAATGCAGAATCATGAAACTGATTTTAAAGTAGGGATGTGAATGTTTAGCCATTTACATGATTAAGCGATGAGCCTGGGCTCATCAGTTAATCCTAACAGTTACATACAGCTCTCCCCTGCTGCTTCTATCAGAGGCAGCGAAGGGGCGAGGGCGCGCAGGCGCATGCCAGCTCCCACAGAGATGCCTCCCCTTCTCTCCTCCACCCCCGCTGCTCCCACATAGCGAGCAGAGCGGGGTGGAGGAGGGGGGAAGGAGGCAGGCGAGAACCAGTGCTCACAGGGAGCTGGCTTAAAAGCTGGCTCCCCCTGAGCACCAGCTCCTGCAGAACACGCCTGGCCCCCCTCCATGCTTCCGATACCCATGAGCACCAGCTCCCACCTGCTCCAAACATGTACGCATGCGGGCACTGAAATTTACAGCGGTTACAAATTTACAAAATTAAACACATTTTAACACCCCTATCTTAAAGATACATTTATTTACATTAAACTATTGAATCCTCTTGCATGAATACATTTTATCCATCCCTCTCCCCCGCCATTTGGCTCTGTCACAAATCACAACCCTCATCCGAACTGTGACTTGAGAGGTATATTCCTGTATCTCTATTTCATCCACTTACCTCTTTTCAAATCTTTTATGAAACTGTACGGACTCCCAGCACACTCAGTGTAGTCTGAAATCAAACCTGTCAGATCCATGGTACAGACATCTATCGCATGAGCTAACGAGTAACTATGAAGTGGTAGCTGTAGTAGGCTGTCATCCTTTCTGTGGATCAGCCATTAGAGAGGGATGCAACATGCATTATGCAAACGTGATACAAAAACCACCACTAACCAATGCTACTTACATTTCTCATCCCTACTTGTATTTTATTTCAATTTTACAACGTTATTTAATTCTGAAAAGTATTCTTGAAATATAGTTTGTACCAATCATAAGAGAATAATTTTATTATACAGTAATGGCTCCAGCACCATTTGTGTTTCATGCCTTTAAAGTACAAAGGAATGAACCTTACTTTTTTTTGTAGAACAATGCAAAGATGTCGTCCGCACGACAAATGGTTACACACTGTAGCTCTCATAAAACTTCCATTTTATCCCTTGTCTGACTAAGGGAGAGGAGTAGCAGATCTGGTTTTGTATGTTTCTGAATATAACTAGACTACAAAACATTGGGAAGCAGGTACATAGTTCATCAAGACTACCAAAACAGTGGAATTAAACAGTGCCCAACAGTCAACAACAATTGCTAGCAAATTTCAAACAGACTACGCCTGCAGCCTCAAAAAAAGCCTTCAGAATCACACAGCTGGTACATGACCTTCAAAAATTGCTCCAGATCTCCACTGAAGCACACAGCTGCAAAGTATTTGAGAGAGAGAGAGAGAGAAATGGGACATGTTTAGATAATATAAATACAGAGCTAAAAATCAGTAGAGAAATATAGAAACAAAAGGCATGAGGATAGAGGGAACATGGACTTAAGGAGCCCAAACTGTAAGGCCTAACTGTATTGAATAACATAGCCTCCCCAAACATTATATGGGAGGCTTTGTAAGTTCCAGTCACAGTTGTCAGAGGGTCAAGGCAGGACTGAGTGACACTTAACTTCATTTACACATTTGGGAGCCATCACAGAGGTATGAATAAAGACAAGGGCTAGCACACTACCTTCCACATCCTAATGACTAAACCAACCAAACAATGGATACCTAAGAACAACTGCACCTACTCTATCAGTTTCTTGTAACATGAACACACTAATTCACTATTCTCCCTCCACCCCTTCTTTCCTCCCTCCAACTCCCTTTTTTTTTTTTTTTCTTTTAACTGGACTTTTAAATACTCCATTCATCTGAAGCGGGTAGTACCCACAAAAGCTCATACCACCATCTACATGTTGTGTTAGTCTTTAAGGTGTTGTTAGACTTTTCATTGTTTATGTTTTTCAGTTACAGACTGACAACTACTTCTCTGAATCTACTGCATCAACAGCAACTCCAGAAAGCCTACCAAAAAAAAAAGCACCAGATGCAAGAATACACTGAAGTCACTGGGCAGAGGTTCCTACCGTTTCTTCATAAATGTGCAGAGTGTTTTCACCCTACCTAACCCCAGCCTTAAGTACTACCTTATGGAAGTGGGCAGGCCTCACCCCTATGGTGGCATGTAGCAGCACTAGCCCTTTTGTAGACCCCCATAATGCTCATGTACTGAGAGAGAATTAGAGTTGTCCCTTGTACAAGTGTCTAATACTAGAAAAGGTAGAAGGTTTCCTTGTCCTTACTTCTTTGGCACACACATCCTTAGTCTGTCTCCTGAGCAAGTGCTGTATGCAGTGACGGTATAGCCACGTTAGTCCCTGCATACTATAGACAAAGTGGGGGAGGTCACATGTTTTATTGGATCAACTTCTGTTGGTGAGACACAAAAGCTTTCCAGCTTACTCACTACTCCTCCTCTTAGGTCTGAGAAACTTACTCAATGTCACAGCTAAATACAGGATGAAACAGATTGCTTAGTGTAAGTAGTTAACCCACATTTCAAGGGACCATTCAAGGTGAAGTGGACCATTCCCACCAACAGAATGTCCAATAAAATGTATTACCTCACCCATCTTCTCTCTCCATGATCAAGTGTCCTTTATAATTCTACATATTCTGAAGTGCCAGGGAATTATGCTTGCCACTGTAGTTTAGAGTACATAACTACAAAGAACTCTGCTAAATATTAAAACTACCTGGGCTCTTAGGGTATGTGGGTTCCTGA
The DNA here is from genome assembly GCA_019425775.1 of Rafetus swinhoei. Lineage (NCBI taxonomy): Eukaryota > Metazoa > Chordata > Testudines > Trionychidae > Rafetus > Rafetus swinhoei. Next base: position 233,922,346 of record CM033437.1, read on the forward strand.
CAGTAGATCTTACAAGATTAGCACCTTGACTGAGGTTCTTACAGACAAGGTTATTAATAACTGGGTCCCAACAACATCATGAATAATCTCTTGTTGGAAAGTGATAGAAATGTAGCCGTGTTCGTCTGGTGTAGCTGAAACAAAACAGGACTACGTAGCACTTTAAAGACTAACAAGATGGTTTATTAGGTGATGAGCTTTCGTGGGCCAGACACACTTCCTCAGATCAAATAGTGGAAGAAAATTGTCACAACCATATATACCAAAGGATACAATTAAAAAAAAAATGAACACATATGAAAAGGACAAATCAAATTTCAGAACAGAAGGGGGATGGTGGGGGGGGAGGTAAAGGTCTGTGAACTAATGATATTAGAGGTGATAATTGGGGAAGCTATCTTTGTAATGGGTAAGGTAATTAGAGTCTTTATTCAAACTTAGGCGTAAAGTGTCAAATTTAAGCTTAAATTCTTAAATGCTTAAATTCGATACTTTACGCCTGTTTGAATAAAGACTCTAATTATCTTACCCATTACAAAGATAGCTTCCCCAATTATCACCTCTAATATCATTAGTTCACAGACCTTTACCTCCCCCCCCACCATCCCCCTTCTGTTCTGAAATTTGATTTGTCCTTTTCATATGTGTTCATTTTTTTTTTAATTGTATCCTTTGGTATATATGGTTGTGACAATTTTCTTCCACTATTTGATCTGAGGAAGTGGGGTCTGGCCCATGAAAGCTCATCACCTAATAAACCATGTTGTTAGTCTTTAAAGTGCTACATAGTCCTGTCTCTTGTTGGAAAAAATTTCTGCTAGATTGTTAAAAGCTTTCTGTTCTGTTGCTTGATTCCAATATACAATCAGACAGAGATTATGTGGTTTTATGAGAGACTAGCACAGAGATATTCTGATGGACTGCTGTTACTACAAGGTATATAATTTGTGTGACAATAACACCTGGAGGCTCTAAAACGAGAGGGGCTCAACTGTGCTAGGCACTGTACAGAGGGGGCCTCTGTCTTGAGGAGCCTACCACCTTAATAGCAGGGACACATAAAAGGTTGGAGAAAGGAAGTTGTATTCTCATTTTAACAGGGAGCTCAAAGAGATTAGTGACTCGCCCAAGGCCACACAAGAAGAGCCAGAAATTCATCTGTTGAATCCTAAACCAATGCTTAACCACATGACCATCATGCCTCTAAATATGAAGCTAATACCATACTGACATTACTTCACAATTTAGAAGGCTTTCAACTTGTGATTGCAATTTCCAGACCCATTCTTATGTCAGGAATAATTTCCTGTTCTTTGTGCTCAATCTCACTCCTACACAGACAAGTGACTGAGTAGGTTGCAGAGTGCTCTTTTCCCCATTCCTCTCTCCCCCACAGATCCCCAGTAACTGGCATACTCTGAAAACAATGATCAAAACTAGCATTATTCATTTGGTTCTACTCACAATCATCTAAATATGGACAGTTAAAGGCCTCCTTGAGCACTGCTGGTAGCACGCAATCCTAACTTTGATTATCTTCAGACAACTGCTGTATCAAAACACAGCGCCTGTTCATTTAAAATAAGAACATATCCACAATTCTGTTCTTTACTATGGTTTCGACCAATTTGCCCAGTACTGAAGTTAGACTTACTACTCTGTAATTGCCAATTCCTCCTCTTAAAAAAAAAAAAAAAAAAAAAAGAATCGTATTTTGGAATCTCCCTCACATCCTAAGCCGTGAAGACCGATGCAAAGAATCCATTAGTTTCTCCACAATGGCCTTATCCTTGAATGCTCTCTTGGCATCTCGATCATCCAGTGGTTCTATTGGCTGTTTAGCAGGCTTCCTGCTTCTGATGTAATTAAAAAAAAATGCTATTACTTTGCATTTTTGGCTATCTGTAGTTCAAATTCCTTTTTGGTTTTCCTAATATTTTTATGTCTCATTTGACAGAGTTTATCCTCCTTTCTATCTTTCTCACTAGGATTTAACTTGCACTTTTTAAATGATGCCTTTTTATATCTCATTGCTTTTCTTACTTGGTTATTAAGCCATAGCCACACTTTTTTGGTAATTTGAGGTATATATTTCAGTTAAGCCTCTATTACAGAGTCTTTGAAAAAATTCTATGCAGCTTGCAGGGATTTTACTTTTGGCACTGTACATTTTAATTTCTGCTTAACCTCATTTCTGCATAGTTGTCCTTTCTGAAATTAAATTTCACAGTCACCATCACTGTCCTAGTCAGGTGGTCAGTAATAGAGCCCTACTGCTATATTCATATTATTAGATCATGGAATTACTATCCATAAAGTTTACCATAATTTAGCGAATATAACCCACGGATTATATTCGTTTTTACAAACCCTGCATCGCCCCGACCCCCACGGGGTATACTCGGGTACGGGGTATACAGAATTTTTTTTTTTTTTTAAAAAAGCTCACCAGGTGTGAGCTCTCTGTCGCCTCTTCCTGTGGCTGCGCAGCTGCCAGCCTCCAGGTGGGGGAGCGCTCACCCCCCGGTTCCTGCACAGCTGCAGGAAGGGGCCGGGGAGCACTCATCCCCCCGCCCCTTCCTGCGGAAGCACAGGAATCAGGCGGTGAGCACTCCCCCTCCCGAAGGCTGGTGGGTCCTGCTCCCTGCCCCTTCCTGCAGCTACGGAGGAACCTGTGGGATGAGCGCTCCCCCGCCCAGAGGCTGCGCTGGAACCTGGGGCGGTGAGTGGCTAATCCCTGCCCCCCCGCACCGTAAATATACCCCCAGCAAATATACCCCCAGCACAGAAAAGTCTTGTATACCCCACGGGTTATAGTCATGTGCGGGGTATACAAGATTTTTTTTACTCAAATAGAAAAAACCACGGGGTATATTCGTTAAATTACGGTACATAGAATAGGTTGGTTCATTTACAATTTTTACTTCATTTGATTCTATATCATCTTTCACATATATTGCCACTCCCCCACCAGCATGACCTGTTCTGTCCTTCTGATACATTTTGTACCCTAGTGTGACTGTGTTCCAATGATTATTCTCATTCTACCAAGTTTCTGGGATGCCTATTATATCAATATTCTTCTTCAGTATATGACACTAGTTCAGTGGTCCCCAACCTTTTGTGGCTTCCGGGCACCCAGGGGCATGCCGGGCATCCGGGCATCCGGGGCCGGGGGCCGCCCATGCGCCGCGCACTTGGGGGTGGGGGCCGCCCACGCGCCCTGCGCCTGGGGCCGGCACTGCGCATGTGCCGCACGCCCAGGGCAGGGGCCACCAATTCAGCTGCTGCTGAAACTGACCAGCAGCGGCTGAATCAGGGACGCCTGGGGCAGAGCCGGACTATCGGAAGGGGAGGGCTATGAGGAGTCTGGGGTGGCATCCCCTCCCACCCCACTCCAGACCCCTCATAGCCCCCCCTTCCGATAGGCCGGCCTATCTGATAATCCGGCACCCCCTGGGTCCTAAAGGTGCCGGATTATCAGAAGTTTACTGTATCTACATTTCTAATGACTGAATCCCCTATTACTAACACCGGTCTCTTCCTAAAAACTGGAGTTCCTTCCCCTGGGAACTATCAACAACAGAATCATCTTTATCGACCAAAGTAGTAGTCTCGTACAAAAAAGACATGAAGTTAGTCTGAAAGGATTTATAATGCCAATGAACATGGCATTAATTGCCTTCTTGTCATTTAATTATTTATTAACTGAGTCCCTTACCACTCAGACTCAAGTGTCAGATTAACATGCCTCTAATTCGGTGGTTCTTAACCTGAGATAATTACTCTTCAAGGGGTAATTTGCCATATTTCAGGGGGCAATAAGGTGGTCAGCTACACGCAGTTCTGATAAATAGAGTAATATCAGTAAAAAAATATTTATTAATTATATTATTAAATTGAACTGACAGAAGGTAACGGCAACATCAGTAAATTGTTTAATATACTTTATTCAACAATATTTTATTATTGTTCCTTCTGAAGTGATGTAGTGTTAGTCATGCAGTAACAGTGCACATTGCAAGTCAGATCAAGTTGTGCTGCAGAGACATGTTCCATCCTGTTACCGGTCAGCTCCTATAAAACCACTGGCAAACCCACTGAAAGAATATTTTCAATTCATCCTTGGTAGTGAAGTCTCTCTGCAATAGCATCTGTCGTTCTAGAATCCCAGGCCTACTCCCCTTGAACAGTTGCCCCGCCACCCTCGGTGGAGCAGCCTTTGGGGTCAGGGCTCCAGGATTTTGGTTGATGGTGGCAGCGCCACCACATCTTGTTACCTACTCACGGTTCTCTCCCTCTACGGAACACACCCTTCCTCCCATCCTGGCACATGCTGTTCCTCTCCTGCCAGCTCCTGGCAATGGTTTGGGCTCCTGCCTGCAGGGAAGGGGTGTGCACACCACTGGAGACAACAGGGGACGTTCTGACTCTAGGGGTGCCCACCCCTAGATTGTCTGCTGTAAATTTCAAGCATTTTTACAATAGGGATTTACTAGCATTATTGACAATTCAGTTGAAAAGCCTCAATGTGTTCTTTGCAGTAAAAGTACTTACTGCGGGAGAGCATGAAGGTTAGCAAACTGAAGGACCTTTTTGAACGAATCCATAAAGAGCTTGTAGGAAAAGATACTGAATATTTAAAAAAAAAAACCATGTCGAAATCCTCTCATTTGGATTCAGCTGGTTAGTTTGCAAAGACAAATGAAGCTGTTCTTGAAGCATCCTATTGTATGAGGTTTTTTTACATTCAGGAATTCAGAGAGCAATACAATTAGAGAGAAGTTCATCAAACCATGTCTGGCTGAAACAGTGAGGCTTTTTCTTGGGAGGCAACATGCAAAAAACATGGCTCAGATATCACTTTCAAACTGCACCATGAAATGGCACATTTCTGAGATGAGTGAAGACATGTTGGATCAAGTAGTTGCAGAGATGAAAGCTAGTCCTTACTCTGTGCTTCGGTTGGACAAATCGACAGATGTTGCCTTCTATGAACAATTACTTGTGTATGCTCAGTATATAAAAGGTGACTGTGAAGGAGGAATTCCTGTTCTCTGAATCACTGACCACTACTGAATACGGAGAAGATGTGTTCAGAACATTACAGAATTTCTTCATTGGTAAGGGGTTATGGTATGTACACTGATGGAACACTGATGGAGCACTGTCAATGATGGGAATTCATTAAGACTCACATAAAGCAGGTCACTCCCTCATGCCACATTCACCCACTTCATAGATATGCTTTGGCAGTGAAGACACTTCCACCAAATCTTAGCAAAATGTTCTGTGCCGTTGTTAAAATTGTTAATCATATTCGAGGTAATGCCACAAATTCCTGAGTGTTTAAAGTATTATGCAAAGAGGCTGGAGCTGAATTTAGTGCATTTTTGTTTCATTCAGAAGTTCGCTGGTTATTGCATGGAAAAGACTTAAACTGAGTGTTGCAACTAAGAGAAGAAATATCAATGTTCTTTGCAAGAGAGAGATCTGCTGAAGAGCAAGAATTGTTTGGGAAAATAACGGACCATACATTCATTCGAAAATTGGCAAATCTTGCACAATTTTACTGAAATTAATCAGCTAAATCTTTCACAAGGAAATACTGTGAATATTCTCACAGCTCAAGGCAAGGTTGCTAGCTCTCAGTAAGTTCCACTTTACTGAGGTAGGGTTGAAACTGGTGATATATCCATGCGGTTAGAATTGACAACTCTGCTTGAGGCAACCAAACAGAAATGTTTATTTGCTGATGATATCATAAAACACTTACTGTCAGTAACAGAATCCATCTGCAGATACTTTCCAGATATAGAAGAGGTCAAATGAATGCATGGATTGCGAGACCATTTACAGTGGGAGAAAAAGTAATCCAAGACAAGGGTATCAAGGTGAAAGCAGAATTCATTGGTCTACGAGAAGATAATACACTGAAAGCACATTTTCGGGATTCTGATCTGGCAACTTTTTGGTGAAAAGCTAGTTTAGAATACTCAATTCTCTCTGACAGAGCTCTCAAACTTCTAATCCCATTTTCCACTACGTATTGCTGGGAGGTCGATTTTTCTACAATGGTCAACATTAAAACGAAGGCAAGGAATAGACTGGATCTTAGTCATGACTTGAGAGGTGCATTAGCTGTGACAAAACCTCATCTCCCTAAGCTAGTCAAACAGAAGCAATATCAACCTTCACACTTAGAAATTTGTCCGAGAAATGCTATTTGTGATGCGTTTTCATTTTCTGAATAACAAACCTAATATATAAGTAGTTCAAAATATAATGTGTTCAATTTTGTTCAACATGATGTATGAGAAAAAGTGAAATACAATAAAAATGATTATCTATTTCCCTTTAAAAAAGGAGAAGTATTTTGGTTTATTGGTTAAGCTTAAGGAGGGTAACAGTGAAAAAGATGTTAAGAACTACTGCTCTAATTACTGGTATTTTAAATTGACATATTGACAAATACTGCTCTCTCTCAACCACCACATGATTAATTGAAAATGGCATTTGAAATAATCTGTTACTCTTTAAAGTACCACAGGATTCCTCATTGGTTTTGTGGCTACAGACTAACATGGCCACTCCTCTATTATTTGCATTAAGTATTTTCCCCTCAAAAAATAGCCCTCACACCATGGTTGATGCTAATGAGTTAAACTGTTACCTAGGTTTTAAAATTATTCCTGAAGCTGAAAGTTATGTTCATAATTTCTCAATATATTGTAGGGGAGGTAGATGTATTTCTTATAAACTAGGCAAAAAAAGTGTGAAAAAAAATCTACCTGCCAATTGCAAGTGTGAAGCTTCCATTGGGGAGGGAGAAAACATCCATCATCCATTTCTGCACTAGTTTGGTTTCCTTCCTTAATCAACAAATGGTTCCAGTGCCACCTGGGTAGTTTATAGCTTCCACAAAAGGAAATGCAAAAAGAAATTGAGATGACTCTTGTCTATTTCCCAGGTACAGCTATTTAAAAAAAAAAAAAAAAAAAAAAAAGAAACACACCTCTAGGGAGCAGTGAAGATTGAACTATGCCAATTTCTGAGGAAGTGTAACCCACATGCCTAGTGCGGTTCACTGTCCCATGCAGCAGCAGAAACAGTCACTTGAAATACTCTCAGGTGGAGAGGAGTCAAAACGCAGGCAGAGGAGAGAGAGAGTAGAAAATGGATGTCTTGAGCTAAAGGCACTGGACAAAGTCTCCAAAGGTCTGGATTCAATTCCTGGCTCCACCCCAGACTTCCACTGAAACTTGGGTCAAGTCACTTATTTGTGCCTGAGACTACATATGGTGGCAGATACATTTTTCAGCACTGACAACAGGTTTAATATTTACAAGTAGTTAAGCTGCAATCCTGCTCTTTCTCCTTAAGTCAATTGCACAGAAGTTACAATACTACTTGCCAGCCAGTTATGAAAAAAAAATCTGAAATACACAATTTTCCCCAGTCGCAAAATAGAACATAAATGACAAACACACAACATTTCTCAATGTTATTGCCTGTGCTTCAGGCAATATCAGCAAAGGGCAACCTGGACATACTGAAAATTACAATTATACACCCTGTCATCCAGACATATAGAAACCCAAAAGCAAGGAGATCTCTTTCCTCAGAGCATTAAATTTTACAGTTAAAGGCTGAATCCAATCTCATTTGCCCCTCCCCCCCGCCCCGACTTTCATAGATTCAATTTTAAATACAAGATTAAAACCATTTTAGAAGTTTTTGAAAAGAGAAACCATGAACTGAAATGGGAGAGTACGTTGCTACTTCTGCTCCAGAAGTTATATAAAAATGACCCTATTCAGGAAAAAAAAAAAAAATCTGATTTTATTTGGATGTAGTTGGGCAGGAAATCATTGAGGTAGGTTAAATACCTTTCTTGTACATGGTATACAAAGAATTTCCTCTGCTTACTAGAATAATATTGGTTTAAATGTCAATCTTGATAAATCACTGCAGTGGTGCTAGATTTCCTCTCCTCCTGCCATATCTTCATCTATAAATAGGCATGTTTCTACCCACATTCCAAATATATCCATATTTTGGCGCACACACACACACTTTATATAGCATTAAATAAATGCTATGTAATTTATAACACCGCCTGTTGAACCTATACAGAGCCCTACATATTCATACGTCTATAACAGAAAAGATATGTATATGAGCAGAAAAGGTTCAGTGCAAGAGAGAGGGGTCAGACACTAATTAAAGAAATATCATTATCAAGATAAAGATTATTAACCTCCATGCTAAGGTTTTTTGTTTGGTTGTTTTTTGGGTGGGGAAGAGAATCTCATGTAATTTGGAGCCATGATTGTAATGACAAGACTGTAGTAGTCCTTGCGGATCATTTCAGCCTGCTGTTCAAAGTCAGATAAGCATAACCAATCACCAGCCAGGCCTGTACCTTTCTGTAGCAGAACTGAAGTGTTACCACTGTTATCAATGCCTTCGCTCCCTCGATTTGGGCAGAAGGTTTTCCCACAAAGGAAAGTAAATTTTATTCACACACAAAACACAAAATTGCTTCACTTTAAAAAAAAAAAAAAAAAAAAAAAAAAAAAAAAAAATCTATTTCTGCGGGTTGTCTCTCCCATCAGACCATTTCTTTAAAACTTGAGACCCAATCTTCATGCTATTCCGTTAATTATTTTACCATCTATAGAAGACTTGAAGATTAACCAATCAACTATGTTACGGGGTATTTAGTCTTGTTTAACTGAAGCCTGAATATGGGTAGATACAGTTTTCTCTCAAGGGAAAAGCACCCAGGCCACACTGAAGTCTAAACCATGTAGGTTCTATGCCAAGTTTATCCTGGGCACTGGAATTTTAGATTTGCTTTGTGGAACCATCCTAGCCAGATTGCTACCAGCAAACTATTTTCAAAAATTTATAGCGTGATGTTAGTACAGAACTGTTATGTGATTCTCAGGCTAAAATTAAAAATGCTGCCCACACACATTAGGTAAAATGCACTGCCACTCCCTAACAGCCATGCACACTAAGGGTGTGTCTAGACTACAGGGTTTTTTCGAAAAAAGTGGCCTTTTTTCCAAAAAAACTTTCCCTGCATCTAGATTGCTGCCGTGTTCTTTTAAAAGTAAATCGAAAGAACGTGGCAGTTTTTTCGACCACGGAAGACCTTGTGTTATGAGGAATAACGCCTTTTTCCCCCCGAAAATGCTCTATGCAATGCAAACTATGCTTTTTCGATAGAGAGCATCCAGACTGCCTGGGTGCTCTCTTTCGAAAAAGCAGCTTGCTTTTTCGAAAGTACTGGTTGTAGTCTGGACACACTTTTTTGAAAGAGGCTTTTTCGAAAGTATCTTTTAAAAAAGCCTCTTTTGAAAGAGGCTTGCAGTCTAGACAGCCTTAGTCACAGCTAGCTACACACACAGGCTGGGTCTAGACTGGTAATTTTTTCCGCAAAAGCAACTGCTTTTGCGGAAAAAACTTGCCAGCTGTCTACACTGGCCGCTTGAATTTGCGCAAGAACACCGACGATCTGATGTAAGATTGTCAGTGTTCTTGCGCAAATACTATGCTGCTCCGTTCGAAAGCCCTCTTGCACAAATGTATTTGCGCAAGAGGGCCAGTGTAGACAGCTCAGGACTGTTTTGTGCAAAAAAGCCCCGATTGCGAAAATGGCGATCAGGGCTTTCTTGCGCAAAACCGCGTCTAGACTGGCACGGATGCTTTTCTGCAAAAAGTGCTTTTGCGCAAAAGCGTCCGTGCCAATCTAGACGCTCTTTTCCGCAAATGCTTTTAACGGAAAAGTTTTTCCGTTAAAAGCATTTGCGGAAAATCATGCCAGTCTAGACGCAGCCACATAGTCATAGCTAACTTGACTCTGCTTTCAGAAATCTTCTCTACATTCAAGTGTTCCTTAAAATTTTTCACCATTGCACTGCCTCCAGAGCAGCTCTATTGGCACTATCAACAGTAGCAGCTCTGGTACAGATGGCATCTGGCATTTTTATCTCCCGTGTTTCTGCTCTCAGCAGGGTTACAAAGGACCTAGTGGTAAAAGTGCAAGTTTTCTACATTTGCCATTACTGCCACAGTTGCACTAAATGTTAGTTCCATTTAGAGAGGGTGGGGTATGAGAAAAGGTTCAGAGCAGACAGAGGAGATGTGTTCTAATGGATTAGCACAAAAAATAAACAGAGTGAATGTACAGTTATCCCAATTCCATGTACCATTCAGGCACACAAGCGATTATAGCTGAAGGATCCTCAGAAAGGCAATTCTCTTTACCACAAATTATGCTAACAGAAAAAGTTTTCAATGGCACATTTATTGCACAAAAAGTGTTTTCAACTTAAAATGTCAAATTTTCATCTAAAACACAAAGACCAAAGATCAAAATATTTCAGACACAGACATATTTCAATTCAGGTATACAACAGTGCCTCATGGGAATTGTAGTTCATTTGCCTCATATCTTTCTTCTCCTCTATGGGCATGGCTCCCCAGCAGGACTACATATCTGCGGATGCACTGCCTTCACTGTCCAAGAGTGGTAGATTGTAGAAAATGTAGTCTGACTAGGTAGCCCAGCTTACAGAGAAGTATGCGGCACCTGAACTACACCTCCAATAATGCACTACAGCTACATTTCCAAATTGAAATATTTCAGGTTTCAGCTAACATGTTTTGGTTGAAGACTTTTGTGAAAAATCAAAATTTTCCACAGAATATCCCCCTATTTTCCAACTAGTACACAGTCTGCTAAAGGGCTCCTGTGACAATTTGAGGAATCTCTGTACGACTTATGAATTCTTTATGATATTATGCAGTTATGACAAATGCTGCATCATGGAATACCTCTGTATAAATGTAGAATGTACCATTGGTGAAGACACAGAGGCAGCATGGACCAAGAAAGATGAAGGAGACAGGGCAGCTAATGTCAGGGAAGTGGAATGATGGCTCAAAAACACAACCCAAGAAATTTCAGGAGGAGAACTCTAGACAGCCCCAGATTAATTTCATCCCCCAATCTAAAATATTCTCTACAGTGTGAGTATACTGAGGCAGGAAAATACATGTGGAATTTATTATTTTGCATACATATGTGTATTTCTTGTATGATGAACCAAACAGTAATGGTATTACAATCCTGCGAGTGCGATACATTGAAAATTGCTGGTTTCTCATTTTAATATGTTTTGATTAGTAAAAGGATTTCCAGGTGCCTGGACTCAATTCAGACTCTTAAGCTTAACACACCTGGCAATGTAGCAACTGGATCTCTTCATAGCAGTCTGGTAAGTAGTCCCACAGAGGCACTCAACTAGAGTTATAATAGCACCAAAAAAAGCACAGGACTGTGGGACTGCTAGGGAATGGAAGGAAACAAGTATCAGCAATTCATGGAATAGCCTGGAAATCATAATGGATCATCCCAGGTCACATACCAAAATTACCGTAATTGAACAATTATGTGTACAGATAAGGGATTAGGACAGCCCTCTATTTAAAATGTTGGCCTGAGCTGCCACCAAATCAAGTGAGGTTTTTTGGAAAGTGGGTTCAATTTAAATTTGAAGAGCAGGCAAGTGGGGTTGCACTGTGGGCCTTGCTAACCAGCTGCTTGAATGTTAGAAAGGCAGAGGCATACAATTGTTGAAACCAGATTATGTACACCATGGTTTGCTAACACACAGCAACAGAAATATAGTATTCTCAAAACAGCAACAAGGCTCTTCTCCAGCATGTTACCTTAGGATACCCAACCCATTCCTGAAGCGACTCAAAACCTTAAAATAGCCCTAAGGGAAGGATTATTTCATGAAGTTCATTTATTGACTGGGAAACTTCATACTTGACAGGCCTGGATTTTAACAGCGGTCTGAAAACCAGTTAGCTACAATCCAGGTGACAAAAAGATTTGTTTTCAAAAGCACAACTAGAGTTCAATAGAATGTGGAACGTGCTGCCTTTTTGTGATCACTTTCTTCAGCTTGTTTTCATGTGAGTGACCTCCATTGACTTGGACAGCATTAACTTACATGCATAAAAACAGAAGGATCTGGCTGCTAAATCCTAATTATGCTGTGTCTTTCAAAATGTGTTCTTTTTTTAATCAGGCAGCTAAGGAACAACCCAACACACAAACCACAACAACTCGTAGCCACTTCATCTTGCTTTTCACATGTGAGTGATGTTTAATAGCACAAAAGATTGTCTTGATACAAAACGGGCTTGATATTTCAACAACTTTGCTTAAGGGAACAGCAACTACAAGAACATCTATAATGAAAACACACTACCAAACCCCATCAAAAGGTTTTTCTAATGTATGTAACCACCATGCAAAATACATCAATATAAAATACTATTCAGATGCAAAAACAGAAATTCTGGGCTCGTAGGACATTGTAAAATGAGAAAACTGAGTTCAGAAGCAAGTTTTGACTTCTAACTCATCATCCAGCTATGACTAGGAAGCAAGACAGGTGATTTAGCTTCCAGCAGGGAACTAGAAAAACTTGAGAAGGAAGCAAGCAGACAGAAGAAAAACTGAATTTTCTCAAAAATATCACTGACAGCTGGTTTTGGATGTACTCTGAAGCCATCTATCACCAGCCAGCCTCCCCTCCGGCCAAGTGCAGAAATTGTAGCTTCTGTGAAGGAAAGACTAGATAATACAGGGAGATAATGCCTCACCTCACTCTAGCAAATAGTTTGGCCACTGTACAGAATAAAGGAGCTAAGTGAAAATCTGAGTCATCAACTTTCTCAGTGTTTCTAGGCCACCTAGGATGGAAGATTAAACACTCTCAACCTCCACTGACCTCGGTGGGAGTTGAGGGTACCTGACACTTCACAGGACTGGACCTTGGGGAAGGGGGAAGGACAATTACTTTACTAAAACTCTTCTAACCCAGGTAATTTGGGCAAGCAAGGGCCAACCAGTTCGGCAACAATTTCTAGAGCTCTTCAACAAAACACAATGTGTGTTGTTAACAAGGAATGAATCAATAACGGTTCTGTAGCACCTTAGAGACTAACCAAAAACCACACAGACAGTATCATGAGCTTGTGTGGACACAACCCTCTTCTTCAGATGACAAATATGGAACAAGAGGCACAGAGCTCCAAATAAAAAGAGGAGAGAGGGGGGAAAAACTGACAATTAAAGTGTCCGTGCTAAATGAGTCTAACAGAATGAGCTGTATGTGCCCAATACTTAGGTTTTTACGTCACTTGGGTGTTGAATACAAAGGCCCATCCAGTGCACGTCTTTGTCCAAGCCATGAGGGATCGGGTCAAATTTGCATTTGAAGGCTAGTTCTGCAGGCAGAGTCTCTCTCTTCTCCCCCACCCCCCCAAAATTGCTTTGTAAGAGAATAACCACCTTTAAATCCCTTAATGAGTCCAAACTGGACAGTTTTTATAACAAAGGCTTAATGGACACAAATCAGATATTCAAAATGGCAGAGAAACCTGTGGGAGAACATTTTAACTTGTCAGGGCACTCATTTAACTGTTCATTCCTTGCATGTTTATCTACCCATTCTTATGAGATGTTGATTGCCCTCATTTCCCACTACCTTCAATGGGAGAAGACGACACTAAGGGTATGTCTATACTACAGAGGCGATCGAAGCTCCTGCTGTCAATCTTCCAGGGTTTCAATTAGCAGGTCTAGTGAAGACACTAATTCAAACTGAGAGGGGCACTCTGGTCAATGCCAGAAGTCCTGCTTCAATGAGGAGTAAGGGAATTCAAAGGGAGTGTATTCTCCCTTTGACTTTCTATAGTGTGGACAGCTCCAAAAGTCGAATTAAGGTACTTCAACTTCAGCTATGCAATTAACATAGCTGAAGTTGCATATCTTAATTTGACCTTGCCCAGTAGTGTAGGCATACCCTACGTACCTCATAGTATCAGGACAAATATCTGTTGGGTGCTTTAGACATGAAAAGCACAATATAATGCCAAATCTTATTACTGTAGGGGTCATCAATTTACCATCTGGTATGTTAACATCATGGATATATGGACAAAGTAATAACAGATTTTATACTTGCAGCTCTCTTTGGAAGCATCTGGTAATTTGATTTAATAAAACCCACTGTCCAGAGGAGTTTACTCACAATCTATGTCCAAATGGCTTCTTTCACAGTGTTACTGTTTTCTAGCATTATATGTGGGTACCAAAATAGACAGAGAAATAATACTGTTTTGAAATCTTACCAAGGGTTAATAAAACCACTACTATACTATCTTAAACATGTGCACAACACAGCAAATATTACAGTTGCAAGTCTTGGGACTTTTGTGAAACTGGAGATTGGAATCATCTCATATTAAGTTATGTATTTAGTAGAGAAAGTTATTTGCAAGGATGAAGTTAAAAGGCCTTAGTGGTTTTATTGGCCCACTTAGGTGTGTGTAATTAACGTATTTTTTATTTCATGGAGAGATAGGCTGTTTTTTGAGGCATCCTGACACCAGTGCTAATCGGACCATTAAGATTTCTTTTATTGAAGCAAATGTTTAAAATCAGGAAATCTTCCTTATAACATCTATCCCAAATTCAATCCTGTAATAAAAGACAGCTCAACATTTTTTACTTCAGTGGAGATATACTCATAACAGGACTGAATTTAGACCTCTCTCTTGATACTCTTCTGAAAAATTTTCAGGAAGTCTACTAGATAACACTAATACAGATACATTTTAGAGAACTGTAATACAAGCATGATCATCAACCAAACTGTGGATTATCTTCCAAATAACAAGCTACCTAAACCACTGTAGTAATAACAGGTTGAAAGAAAAAGCAAGAATTATTCTGATAGTTTCTATTGCATTAGAGAAGTGAGGACACAGTAAAATTCTGTTTACAGCAAAGCATTCCCAGAACAAGCTATCTACTGGTATGTAGAGACCTGCTGAAAGCATGCTTTGTAGGAATATTACTTGAGTTTCATGTTGTACTGTACAACAAAAGGAAGCATGTATTTTCTAAAAGGAAAGCTTTTGGGGGCACAAAAATATACCAAGATATTATAGGGTTGCCAGGTGTCCGGTATTGACCCAGACAATCCAGTATTTTTGCCTCCTGTCCAGTATTTTAGGTGTCTAGTATTTTCTGATTTTTTTTCCCCTGCCAACAGGCGAAAATACCAGACACCTGGCAACCCTACACACACAGAGCAACTGGGCCCAGCCACCAGGACCAGGCCTCCCCCTACTCCTCCCCCCACTTACCTGGTTCCACAGGGAAGTTGTTTTCTGGCTCGGAGCAGGAAAACAAGATGGCCTCCGGCCAAAAAGCCTCAAAGGCATTTTTTTGCTCAACAACTTTGGTCTCCCTTTTTTCCTCCTCAACAGAATTTTTTCCCCAGTGGTTTTTTTTTTTTGGGGGGGGGGTGGGGGGCGCGGAGGGGTGGTGTTCGGTTTTTTTGGTTAAACCATCTGGCAACCCTATAAGATAATCAAGCATCTTCACAGCATAACTAGCACTCTACCCAATGCCAGTATTCAAAAGAGAAATGTAAAAGCTTCCTTTTGACTGTAAGTGCATGTTTTCTAAAACTTCTGAGTCAGCCAAGCACTAAGATAGCTGTCAAACTTGTGTCTCTTTATGACTACTTCAATTTCTTCATGATTACCACCTCCTGGATCTAATTAAACCAAGACTGCAGAAGATTTTTTTTCCAACTGCATGCTAATAGAGCAGTGGTATCACAGTTACGCAACTCGGGAGCCACATATGCAGCGACTATTAACCAAAAGAGATGCATGACTCCTGTGTGCCCTGTGCATCACCCCGCCAAATACACAATTATGTTAAATATAACTTTAAATATAACTGTAAATATAAACCAAATACTCTAAAATTTTCAACACAATGAAAACTAATTTTAACTTTGGGTGAGCATGCTAAGCTGTTTATTTTGTCCCTCCAGCCACACCTTTACCATTCCATGCAGCAATACTATTTTTTATAGCCCTTGTGTCCTCAGCCCTTGTGCCAGGACCAATAAAGAAGAGGTCTTTCTCCCAGACCTTGCTGTCTCAAAGCTCAACTAGCCCTGTTCCTCCAATCACCTGATTCACAGGGATACTGGAGAGAGCCTTGAAGATCAACAGGCTACATTTGAAAGAGCCACGTGCGGATCGTGAGCTGCAGGACAAGTATCACTGCTATAAAGAAACTTGCTGCCAGCACTAAACTGAAAATGTAAGTATTGTGTGCACCAAGTAAGGGGCTGTTCACTGAGACTCTCAATATTAACACAAAGGAACCCAGATTGTCACAGCCAGCTAACGGGGGTATAGCTGTAAAGCACACCCCAAAGTTAATAAAACACTGACACCGAGTCACTACATTTCCATTTTCATGAAACTGAATATTTTCAAGTCAAATCAAAGATAAATGATAGGCAATTATCTCTTTCCATAAAACATGGAAACAAGGGAAAGATGGACCTGAGAGTATCTCTCTACTTTTTCAAAGTTTAAGCATTTTGGCATCCATAGACTTGGATCAGCCTCTCTCTGATAAGTACTCTTTCCCCCCCACCACCACCCCCCCACCCCCCACACACACACACTTCTTTGTGTTTCAACTACAAAATCGGGGGGAGGGGGAGAAACACACAGTTTCCCCTCTTTGTAAGGTACTCTGATATCTAAGAATATTAGTAGCAGGGATGTTAGACATCGCGTAATTGAATAGTTGTGTAACTGTATAAGATAAATAATCATGTAACTGACAGTGATAGCCCCTGGAAGCAGCAGCCAGTGTGCTCTGGCCCCACTCCCAGGGAGCCCTCTGCCATCCCACACTGCTGTCTCTCTATCAGTGGGTCCATAAGCAAAGCCAGTTTTAAAACCAGCTCCCCTCACACTGGGTGCCTGCTGCCCCATGCTACTGCCTCTGATACGGAGGCAGCAGCACAGTGTGGCAGCAGCCCCTGTCCATGGAAGGTCCGCGGGATGCAGAACAGCCTCTGTCCATGGGGAGCCCGGACCCCCCATGGACTGCTGCCGCAAAGCAGCCTCTGCCTGTGGAAGGCCCAGGCTCGCCATGGACAGAGGCTGCTCCATGGATGCAGAGCAGTCTCTGTGTGCAGGGAGCAGCCTCCTCTCCACCCCTCCCTTCACGCTGCTGCCTTGGGAGGGGGGAGGAGGGGGAGAGCATGCAGGTAGCACCTCAGAGCTTTTAAGCCAGCTGTCCCCAGCACCAGCTCCTACCTTCTACAGAGGCTGCGAAGGAGGGCAATCAGCAAGGGGGAGGGCAGGAAGTTCCGTGAGTGTCAATACATGCAGGGAGCTGGCTTGAAAGCTTGCTCCCAATGCATATTGACTCCCACCTTCCTCCTACCCCCCCTCCGCCTTGCTGCCTCTCTACCAGAGGCATCAGCGTGAGTGTGGAGAAGTAGGCAGATCCGGTGCTTGTGGAGAGTCAGCTAAAAGCCAACTCCTCACAAGCACTGGCTCCCACTCCCCCTACCTTGCTGCCTCTAATACGGAGGCATGTAGTCAACAGTATTTACCGATAAGCTTTGGCTTATCGGTTAATTGTTTACTTAACTATATGCCAACGTCCCTAATTAGTAATAAGCCAAAATCTCTGCAGACATTGTTATGTCTTTGCTGAGAAAGTAAGACATCTGTTTTGCATTGCATTTTGCAAGAATGACTCAGATTAGTGCAATTTCAAAGTGAAAATTAGCTCAATTCTACTGTGTGTCTTTCAGTGACAAGGCAGGGGAAGACTAGAAGCCCTCAGTAATTTTAAACAGCATTGTTGCCCCGTTTTGACCCAAGCAGAAGGACCCAAACTTTAACTAGCTGAATGTTCCAGTTAGGAGTAGAAGTTAGTGGTAGTCTGGTATTTCTTTGATGCGGATTTGTTTATTTACGAAGAACGTACAAAGTCCAGTGTTGCTGAATACCGAAGGAACCATACAGCACAAAACTGCTTCTTTTGCTCACAGCAGCAAGAACACTCACTTTTCAACTTGTACCCCTGACATTAAAACTACTCCCCAGGTTTCTTTCAAGGTTGACCAGTGTGCTTTCAGCTGTTCCTTTAAAGAGTCTTTTTCCCTCCCCCATTACCATCATTCAACACATACACCCAACCACCTGTCTCTCCATGGTTTCTTTAAGTCCTGCCTTCCCACACATTGTCTTACCCCCCAAAAATATCCAGCAAGAGATCCTGGGTGGATTGATCCACTCCTTTTGTCTGAAGTGGGGCTTCTGTTTAGTTAAATCAAATGACCATCCACGTCTATCCTAATTTGAAAGATATTGTTATGGGATAGAGATGGATAGAGCAAAAAGAAAGTCAGTTCCCACTAAAAACAAGGCGGATCTTAGCCAAATCTTTCCATTTGTTATTTTTGGAGCCAAATTTCAGATGCCTTCATTCTCTCTTTTAGAATATTAAAAATTTTCACATAAAGCCTTCTCAACTTAGTCATCCTCACCATTGTTAAACTTAGCTTTTACAGTCCTATTTTATTTGTGTGTATTGCCAACAAAAACATTTATGTCGTCACAAGATCCACTGATTTCCAAGTATCACTCAGGACATAAAGTCTAAAGGGAGTAAAGGGCCAAGACAGTATCTTGGAAGCTGAAGATAAAAATGTTGAACAACAACAACGACAGTAACAATAATCTCCAAGAAAAAAAGATAAAATACAGTCAGCAATCAGCATTTTTTTAAATGTATTAAAAAAAAATACAAGAACTTCTTAGCTGATGTAGGTTTTCTTTGGGAGGTATTTAAAAAAAAAAAAAAAAAAAAACCACCACTATATTTTGCAGGAGAAAGAGCATTTTTCTGTGTTTACCTGAAAATTTCCTTTGAGTAAAAGCGTCTACAGATCCTTTTACGAGGAGCACTTCAACCTGCTTGCCATGCGTGGACCAAACCAGGCCAGTCATTGGTAGCAGAGGAATGCCTCCCCCGCTGATATTCCTACCACACAGCTTCAACGGTCAAGACAATACAATTCTACCTTTCTAAATTACACATTGGATTAATATATATATATATTACGCAAAAAAGAACAATTTTCTCTTCTGCAGAGGACTGGGTGGAGGGGGAGGAACCCTCACTCTAATTAAACAAATCTTTGATTGTCAGTTTCACACTCTATTCTAGATGATCCATTTGTCTCCAGTGTAGGAGGGATACATATAGAGCACAAGGAGAGTAGGTATGGACACTGTATTCAAGAATTCCCCGGTTTCAAGCATATGGAACCCATGCAGACCCACATAAAACACTCAAAAGAGCAACAAAGAATTCAAGCCACTATTCCAGGATTGGAGATTCTGTCTTGCAAAGCAGTGACTCTGAAAAAGACCTACGTCACAGTGGATAAACCAGCTACACATGAGCTCCCAGTGTGATGCTGTTTCCGAAAGGGTTAATGCAATCCTTGGAAGGATCAACAGGGGAATCTCAAGCCGTGAGATTGTATCACCTCTGATCAGCACAGCACAAGTGTGATGACAATACCACAGCCAGTTCTGGTAAGTACAGTTGAAAAAAGGATCCTACAATCCTGTTTCAGAGTGAGGAGGGAAATGGAGGTCAGACACGGCTCCAGAATATTTCAGATTACTAGCCATCTCCATCCTCAAAGAGGCCTATTGCCCTCACCCCAAAGAACCCTCTGGGTCTCTCAGGGAAGGTACTGGCCTAAGGATTTAAGAGTGTGTAACCACCACCAAGGCGGATTTGAACCTGGGACCTCAGGAGCTGACTCTAGGAACCTCTACCCTCTGAGCTAAAAGCCAGCTGGCTCCCAGCCCATGCTGTAGAGGTCTCTTGATCTTAACTGTTGCAGTCTAGGTGCCACTTGCAGTACTCAGTAACCACACTAGGTGTGTGGGTTACAAGTGGACTTCCCAGAGGCTCTACCCTTCTAACGCATAAATTCCACCTAGGCCTGAAGAGTCTTAATTTCTACAAGAGGCTCCAATGTAGGATATCAGAGGGATATCTAGGAGCTCTGTAATACCGGCAGCACATGAGGAACTGGGCCTGAAGGCCAAACACTGTTGGGCTGTCTGTGTGTCTACCCGAGAGACAGGGAGGAGACAATTGGGCTTCACGGTTGCAGCATGTCTATTGGTGTGGGCTACAGGTGTGATGATGTAACTGGCACACGCCCTTCATGGAGAGGAGGGAGGAAGAAGCTTACTCTAGCACCAATTTTTCTGTTCTGCCTGGCTTCTCTCCTGCTCAGGGGCAAAGGTGGAAGGTCAAGGCAATCCTGCTTGGAGTGAGCTTAGAGGGGGGCAAGGCATCCTAGCAGAGGCATCTGAGCTCTCCAACAAGACATCTGATAAGAGGTAAAGCAAGAGATAGACCCTTCTTTGTGCCTCATTTCTCAGCCTCTGTCCCTAAAGGAGTACAAGCCTTTGCAAAGGCCTCAAACAAGGAAGCAGAGCTCTGGGGATAGTATCCTTTAATAATAAATAATAATAATAATAAAAATTTAAAAAGAGCCCTCTTCAGACACACCTGGAAGTTACACCAGTACATTATCATGCCAAAATGTTAGTCAAAACTTTGAAATAAAATTTTGGATTTTCTTCAAAAGAGCTATGCGGCAAGGAGCCACCTGTCGCTGGAAGAGAGGGGGGAATTTCAGGCAATAGAGCAGGGCATTTCTCTTCTGCCAGTGACTGACTAATCTAGTTCTGCCTCCAAAAGCACCCATTGTAATGATCTCTGGACCATAATACAGATCAGAGCATACCCCATTCCCTCCTTCTGAACAGTGACCTGCTGGAGTCCTACCATCTAAAGACAAAAAAAAAAAAAAAAAAAAAAAAAAAAAAAAAGTCAGAACTCAATTTGTCCAGTTCACTGAACACAGAGATTAGGTTTTTAGCTGATGCAAACATCCATAGTTTAATTGAGTTTCCCCCCACTTACGCCAGCTGACGATCTAGTACTACAACCATTTAAAAGAGCATTTATAGATAGTTTGTGATACATCAGTCTCATTTGCAAATCTGTGTTATTCTTTACTATACCGTCTCCACTTTGAGCTGAGAATAAACACCACACAGATAAAACCAAAATATGGTAAGTATATATTTTCAAACTCAAGCTCTCATCCATTAAGGAGCTGGACCACTACATAGCCAAGCACTTTATCACTTCTGATCACAGCTTCACTGAGGTTCCCAAGAGTAACAAAATCTGAAGATCTAAACAATGAGACACAATTTCTAGATACGAAGACAAGAAAATAAAATTTCTGTTTTACCATGCAAATCCACTCATTTTGTAAGTAGGGCACCCTGGTAGGAGGCATTTAGGAAGACAAAATGTATCTCAACTATGCAGATAGAAGAGTGTGCCAGCTCCAAGGAGTGCCACAGCTAAAAATATCAAGAATGAAAGGTTTTGAACACGTATCTAGCAGTCAATGCTAACCATTAGAACCAGTTACATGTCAGTAAATATGGAGTTAAAAAGTCAGAGTTTTGGGGACCAGCTAGATGGAGAGCTTTAAATATCAGTTAAGCAAGTTTATGCACAACATGCAATAAGATGTTAAAGTACAGATTTAATAAGTTTAAAGTTAAAAATCAATACATGATTTCAATATATTCTGACACTGAAAATTTTTCAGAGTCTTCCAAGGAACATTGTTTTCTTGTGGTGTAATGTGAAGAGATACACGTGCTGTACACCGAGAGTGAACCTAGAAGTCTTATTGTTCAATACATATATTTTGCTTCTCATGCTCCTATGCTATAGTATTACATTGCCCATGCAAAGAACAGAACAGGCTTTTAATATACAAAAGTAATTATTCCTACAATAAGAGACTTACAGTTTCATCTTTGAAAACACAAAAAGTGTAATGTGCCTTGGAATAAGAAACAATAGGAGGCTACTGTATTGCCAAGAGGCAATGGTTCTTCCCTTAAGGGATTTGGAGGCAATAAGCACACAAATTGGGTGAAGGCTTAAAGATTTTACTAAACAAATGTTAAGGTAAAATACAATGCTTAATATTAGAATAAAGTACAATGAAGCCAATCTTAGAATAAAATACAGTACTTATTAAGCCTAAGCAAACCTCAGAATAAAATGCAATGCCTACATCCCTTCTGCTGCCGGGAACCCCCTGAAGGAGGACAGCGGATGGACCCCAGTGGCCAGTGCGTAGCACCTTCTGCGGCTTTGGTCTACGCCGAAGTTCCAATGTTAGGAATATCCCCGGCACTTATATACTGTTGGATCTACAGTAATCACCCCTGTTGTTTTGAGAACCTAACAAGATCGTTGATACTTTGCATATTTTCCCAGGCCAAATAATTAGCATTATCAGGTGGGAAACATTCAGCAAAGATAGCTATGTGATCTTCCCAGGTCCTCCTGCACTCCCATACTAGGTGCATGGCCTTAGGACCTGTCCCAGAACTTGTTGAAAGTCAACAGTGCATTCCTACACTGTACCGTCTTGAGCAAACAGCTAACTCTTTGAGAACAACAAAAGAATAATAAGCAAAAAGCACGACTGGCTGCCTAGAGCATCCAGGCCTGTAAGAAAATGCAGGCACAAAAGGAACGATTGTGGTACACCACCTAATTTCCTCGACCTCACAATCATCTTCCGCATTTCCACTACAGCTACCTGTCTGTCTGTCAAGAAACAAATGTTACAACTTCATTAGTCAGGTGAGTAAATTAATAATGCTATCTGAAGTTAAACTAGCCAGCAAGTTCTCTACAGGCCATTCTAAGAGGTCAGTGGGAATTGCTAATGGTCAGTGTTTCTGATGATCAAAAGCATTTTTAAACAGTGCACCCATGACAGTTTCAAAAACCCTAGTCCACAACCCCTCTCACAATTTAGCCCATCACAAAACACAGGATAAGTACAACATTAAACCCATTAATAGAGAAATGTTTATTCATTTGCAGTTCAGTGTAATCAGCTGAGAAGGACTGCATTTAGGAATTTTAATTGCAGATTATTTAAATTGGTCTAAAAAGCCTGTCTTAAATCAGTACTTGAATATGAATTATATCTGCAGCATTTCACTGTAAAAGCCAAACACAGAGATTTAAATTAAATAAAAATGCCAGTTGAACTACATGAAAAAAATATTACTTCCAAAGTATTCATTGAGGAGTGTTTCTTCCACTTGTTGCCATAATCACTCTAATAAATCATATAAACACTGACCAATTTGCCACTTCCTTGAACATAGGTACAACAGGGCACAAGTAAATCTGCCATACAACTAAGTACTGTAGTAAGTTATAATGGATAAAGCACATCATTCGTGCATCTGGGAAATTTATCTCAATCAACCATTTATTTAAACTGGTCTTATCTCATTCTTCACCAGGCAGAATTCCATGCTACAAAAGCCTCCACACATCTCCTGGCTCACTTTGGCATTGTTTTCATTCTATATCCATGAGAACAGCACTGGCCCAAGCTGTACTGGGAACTTATCAGATTCTCATGTCTAAACACTTTTGTACTCCAGGTCACAGCTGCGGTTAGTGGCAAGACAATCACTCTGGGTACTTAAGTGACTGAGAACATGACCTGAAAGAACTTTTATTTCCAGTGCAGAAATTGCCTATACGTGTTTTTTTTATTTATATATATATATATATATATATATATACACACACACACACACACACACACCCCTAACTTTAGCAAGCTATAAATTCAAGAGTGGGAAAATTCTAACAAAACTTGAGTCATTTAAAGTCCATGTTAAATTTTAAAATTGCAATAAATAGTGAAATTAGATCCCAAATTAAAAATTTAGTGTGATGAAAAATACAAGATGACAAAGTCAGGCAAAGATTACACAGGCTGACAATCTATAAACCTGCACGATATAAGTACCAGTGACTGCAGATGTGTTAGAAAGCAACGTTAGCTGTCCAGAAAGTACTGTGTCGCACTATGGCTCTGCATTCAGACACTGTTCAAAGAACTGAAACTAAGAATTCTATTCTTTCAAGTTACAATATTAAAAGCGGATTTCTTGGGGATGGAGTGAAATGAGGAGATAATGAAGCACAGTCTCCAAGTTTCAAATTTGAGTTCTTGAGATTAAAAAAGGTATTGCACAAGAACTCACATTACTAAGTGAGCAAATCAGCCAATACTAGTTTTGAATTACCCGCTTTAACAAGAGTAAAAAAACCCCATCCATTCACATTCCACTCTGTTATTCTTAAGATGGGCATTTTCGACTGTCTGTCTGTGATTATTAAACCACAAGATGCTATTCTTTTCAGCACTGAAACACAAAGAAGATAATGGGATTTACCTGGCAACGAACAAATCCTTCTGAAATATGTTTCTTAATACAGGTTGAACCTCTCTAGTCTGACACTCTCTGATCTGGCAACATCTGTAGTCCAGCATGAGTTTAGTTATCCAGATGTCCACTTTCCCATGGTCAAGTTTCCCACGGTCCCATAAAGTTAGCCAGGACTGGCAGGTATAAGCAATCAATGTTCTGTGCTGTTATTTAGCTCTAATTTACCCCTAAATGTCTTCTAAGAGACCAGTAAGCAGTGGAAGTGTTGGTAATCCTGCTTAGACAACATTCACCTCCCAGGATCCAGCAAATTTTCTGGTTTGGCACCGGTCAGATCCCAAAAGTGACGGATTAGAGAGGTTCAACCCGTAAGCTGTCAGTTTCCCATAACTGGACACCATCAGTAGCTGCAGATTCATAGGCAAAAACATGCCCTCCCTGTACTAGCACTTCTGTTCCAGAACAAAAATATTACCCTATTACTCTTTGATGAGGTATAGGATGTATCTGGCCCTTCAAGATCCCCTACTGAAGGTCCTAAAGGTCATACTATACTCCAGAAAGGAGCAGGGAAGGTGGGTCCCCCAGGCCTGCTTAGACAGGCCACTTCTGTGCAGCCTGTCAGGCTCTGCAGCTCCTTAAATTGGAGCCAGAGGACTGAGCCACTGGAGATCTGCCTAGGGAGGTTGGCAATCTACAGAGGATTCCATGAGCAGGAAAAATCCCACAGCACCACATCCCGCCAATAGCAGGCAATAAGGAGGTGCATGGCCCCATTACACCTGGATGCTGAACATCTTTAATTCCCGCTGATGACAATGGAAATGGGAGACTGTCAGTAGTTCTTCAAATAAAAGTGATCTGATTTTTTTTTTTTTTTGTTACCTTACCTTGCATAATCTAGGCTTTAAGACGCCATCCAGCGACTTCAGTGAGAAATGAAGGAGCTTAGTGCCTTACAAAATCAGGCCCCATATTGCATCTCAGCAAAGATATTTCTGCACCAATCTGGTTTGCAAGCTTAAGCAGAATCCAGGATAAATATTAAATATATAAATATTCTAAATGTAACTTGCACATCATTCTATTTTAACTGAAAGGTGTAATTTATATATATAAAAAAAATCTATGCTGAAAAGGTCCAGTCACAATCACCTGACATTAACATCACTGATAAAAAATGAAGTAGTTCAGAACTTTAGAATCATCAGGCATTTTGCCACATTTTTATGTGAGTGATTATCAGCTATTGTTTTGTATCATGAAATAGGTTGGAGTGTTATCCATCCAAAAGCATTGCCTGTACACCTCAAAGCCAAAACAAGCTGGCAAAACTGTGTGCGCAATGAAAACCCAATTAGATTGTTAGCACATGACTTCTAACAATATCTGATTAAAACATAACCACAAAGGTCATTGTTGCTACCACTGTTACAATTGCATCAAATCTGGGACAAAGTATGTCATGCAAGATGTCCTTGGAAAATTATAATTTGATGAATAGGATTATGTTTGCTCAAATGTGTTTGCTCATGTGGTAATACCCACAAGGTATTTAGCCTGCACATCTTGAAGGGACTATTCAAGTTAAATAGTCCATCAAGGAAGACTTAACTCAGTGAACTATGGAAGATGCCCATCGATGCCTAGTTAGAGTCCATCAGAGGACGGGTAATGCCCAGTGTTCCCTGTAAGCCGAGCACTCGGATGGCCACCCAGGAGAGAGTCACCTGCCACCCAGCTGATCTACAGAGCACTCACAACCGCCCACAGCTGGCCACATGTGTTTCTATTGGAGGTGCACATACAATTTATTCTGTCCACGGATGGAAAAAAAAATCAGAGGGAACACTAGTAACACCCTCTGCTATGACTAAGCAAAGTATTCATGGACATGTGACTCAAAACTCCATCCTGTTACCTGTAATTTTCCATAAACTAGAACAAAATGGGTTTCCCTCTACATGGCAGAAGCTATAAAAGGCCCTGGAAACCATCTTCATTTTACCTTTCCTGCTCAAACCTCTGCACTTTGAACTGATACTAATGGGACCATTCTAACTAAAGGAATGAGGACTTTCAATAATTTGGAATAATCAGAGACTTAACAAATCAGCAGTTCATTGCATCACTGCTCCAAGAACTTTGCAATTATTGTTATTGGTTTCCTTTAGCCAATTTTATAAAAGAAAGATGAAAGTTTAAATAAACATTTAGCTGTTCAAAGGAATTATTGGGTAAGATCCAATTTAGGTATTGACCTAGGTATGTGGTTGGTCCTTTGGGATCAGAAGAATCCTTTGGTTGATTAAATTGGTTTTACATAACCATTCATCATTAAGGTGTTTTGGTGGTGACAGAAGGACTGGAATTACTAGACTGTTTTACCAACTTCTTGTCAGTCAGTGTGATGAAACAGAAGTTTAATTTTGTTGCTGATCTTGTATATCTTACGGGAGAACCACCATCAGTTTTGGGGGCTGTCTGCATTGTTTCGCAATAGTTTGCCCTGAATTTTGTATTCTCATTTGTGACCCACAGAGGCATGGTGACACCTCCCTCACCCCACAAAAGGCTCTTATTTCATTCAGTGTTTGAATCTTTGCTGTGGTTGCAATTTAATTTCAGCATCATGCAAGCCTCCCCTCCCAATCCACACAGCTGCATGATAAAGGCATCATTTTAATTGAGATGCTAAGGACGTGTATATACCTTTAGGTCACACAGATGCTTATTCCTAAGGCACCTGCAACTGAAAGTATAGGCAAGGAAACTTGGACTAGCGCCTGTTCATTGCATAATTAAGAGAAAAAACATTGCTCAGGTGAAGATTTCCAAGTAGTTCCGATTTTACAGCTCTCTCAAAATGCCTTTTGTCATTGCCAGTCAGACACTCAAGGATGGATCAAGCTTCTCAAATGCTAGCCTACCATATAAAAGAATGTCATGACAGTACTCACAAAATTAGTTCAGCAATTTTCAGTGTACAAAGCTGGGGGAATAGTTCTCAGATTCGTTGAATGTTTCATTCAACAAATTTCATGAACATTTCAGAGTGTGTTAGTCATTTCCCCTCACCATCCCAATTATCCATTGAGCTCAAAGGATGGTCCTCCAAACACGATAGTCCTGATGGTTTTAAACAGATACGCAAACCAGGCAAGCCAAAGAAAGTTAACAGCCATAGTATAAAACAAGTTTACCTGATGCTGGCACAATTCTGATAATCAAGTTAAAACCACAGGCACCAGTCTTGAAGTAAGGATGAAACAGATCATCAACTTAGTCTGATTAAGATTCTGTTTTGGGCGATTTCTGGTGGTAACTGTAGAATGGCTCAACATTTTCCTATAAGCAAGATGATTTATTGTGTAGACTCATCTGTAGGAGTAATACGAGTTCTAGTTGTAAGAAGATTTGAATTGTTACTTTAATTGCCATTAATTCTTGACTCAATTGTTAGCAAATATCCTGTTTGTCTCATACACGTAGACGTCCTATGGAGAGATAAAGAGGCAACATACTGTGGAGGATTTTATTGATGCATGAAACATTTTATTTTATTTTCAAACTCAACCTTAAACTTCAATTCTATCTATAAAACAGGACCAAACATGGGCAGCCAACAGAATAGAGAGTTATTTTAATCTGGAACACTTTGTTGTAGAAGGGTACATTAGATAGGGAGAGAGCACATCAATAGCAAAAGGTTATTTTTGACACACAGAGGTTTACATTTTCCCAGCCTTTGCACAGGTCATGGGGGAGAATATTAAGTTTTACTACATTTCTCTAACTTTTTTGCTGGCATCATTTTTCCTAAAATTTTAAGTACTTGATTGTGTTAGTATTGGAAATGCCATAGTAGATTAGACCAGTGGTCCACTTAGCTCAGTGTTCTGTGTGTCATTAGCAGATGCTTCAGAGGCAAAAGAAAGAACCCTGTAGCAAGCAGCAATAAAATAATGTCAACAGAAGTTTCTTCTCTTCAGTAAGTGGTTTCCTTATCCACTTAAGCGTGAGAGTTTGAAACAAAAAAAGTATTAATTTAACATATCTAATTTAAGTCTGGATGGTCTCATTATCCATAGTAAATGGATACTTACAAAAATCCTGCTAAGCTCCTGTCCTTTATTATATAATGGGAGAGTCCCACAGATTAATCACTGGTTGTGTGAAAAAGTCTCTTATTAGTTTAATTGATCCCCCCTTATTCTTCTAGTCTTGAACACCAACCAATGTTTTGTATTCTTCTAGCATCTCCCTACAGGTTGAGCCACTTTAGACTGGCAGACTCAGGAATTGACCAGTGCCAAACCAGAGAATTTGCTGAACCACGGTAGGTGAATATTGTCTAGCAACATTACCAACACTTCCACTGCTTATGGGCTCTTAGGAAACATTTAGGAGTAAATTAGAGCTAAACAAACTTTATGGGACATCAGGAAACTTGGCCACACACACGATAAGTGGACATCCAGTTAATTAAAATCATGGTAGACCACAGATGTTGCTGGACCAGAGTGTGCCAGACTACAGAGGTTCAACCTGGACTTAATTTATTTTAAGAACAGGTACAAGCTTTTCAGTCTCTCCTCACATGGAATTTCTTCAAGCCCCTAATAAATTGTCATCCATCTCTGAATAGTCTTTTACCACATATACCATTTTAGAGAAAGAGTGACCAAAAATATCAAACAATCAGCCCAGGTAAGAGCCTACCATTACTGTAAATAATGGCTTTATAATATATTCAGCATTATATTCTATCCCATCATTTTTGTTTGGCCCTGTCTTTGGCTGCACAACACACACAAGTTTTAAATGACATCTCAGTGGCACTTAGCCCTTTTCACTGAGTGGTTACATTACGTAGGTACTTTAAACCTATCAATGCATATGAATAATTGAAATCATTATTTTTGCTCTGTTTCCTTTCATTTGTCATCGCTGTTGAAGTGGCTATCACAACACCCATTCAATTAACTTTGTTAGTCTTTCTGAAGTCTCCTCTAATGCTTACTTATCTACATAATTTTGTTTCGGGGTATATTTCATCACTTTTGTCTGTCTAGTTTTTCAAATAATTAACATACGAAACATCACTGATGCAAATACAGAACCACAGAGAATATCATTAATCTTTCACTATACTGAAAAAATTGGCCTCCTCTTTATTGTCTGACTCTTGTCCAGTTTCTAATCTTTAATAAACATTTTCCTTTTACCTCATGATTACTTAGGTACAAGAGAGGCTTCTTGAGAGGGCTTATGTGAAAGCTCTATTAAGAAGGTCCAAACAAATTCTCCCTTTAATAAACATTTTCCTTTATCCACTAATCTGTTAGCATTCTTTGAGCATGTTAACAGATTAGAGAGGCATGATTTTCCTATACAGCAACTGTACTGGTTTTCATAGACTCCATAGCCAGAAAGAACCATTGTGATCATCTTGTCTAATCTCCTGAACAATATAGCTCATAGAACTTTCCCAAAATAATTCCTATAGTAGATCTTTTGAAAAATATCCAATCTTCATTGAAAAAAACGGCCAGGGATGGAAACTCCACTACAAATGATCCAATAGTTAATTACACTAATTATATAAACTTACACCTTATTTCCACTATGTATTTGACTAGCTTCAACTTCCAACTGTTGGATTGTGTTATACCTTGCATCTTCCTTTGCTAGACCAAAGAGCCCATTATCAAATGTGTTCCCCATGTAGGTACTTAACTGTGATTAAGTGGTGAACTGACCCTATTTAAATAAATTGAGCTCACTGAGTCACTCACATGAGGCATGTCTTCTAATCCTTTAGATTTGTCCCTGTCCTATATCGCATTCCGCCACGTTTAACCATTCTTATATTTAATCAGATGAACTGTCAACATTTGAGCCGATATAGACAACTGAAAATAAAATTTTAAAACACCATCTCACACACACACACACACAGCACAAAATAAAGTCTCCATTATAAGACATTAATTGGCTGATAGATGCACATATGTTTTCCTATATAGAGATGAAGGTGCATTTATTCCAGATATAACTACATTCACTTCAATGAAGTACCAAGCATGGATTTTGCCTATTATAAATGTTTGCAGTCATAGTGCAAAACAGAGTGGGATCTCTGATGCCCTCTAAGGGCCCAGTCTTTTTTTTTTTTTAGCCTCACATGACTTCAAATGAGACTTCAACAGGTATTAGTAAGACAAAGAGCTTTTCCTGAGTAACAATGAGCGGGAGTTACAAACACACATGCAGGAAAGTGAGACCTGTTAAACTGTAAGGCTCACAATCAAGTTTTTTAAGAGTAAATCAGAGTGTTCTCTCAGACTACTCCAATCAAAACTTACTTCTCAGGTAAAACACAGCATAGAAAACTAGTGTCCTCCAGAAGCTAATGTCTAGAAAGTGAAAAGACAGTGTCATCAACTTTTTTGGTATTACTAAAAAAAAAAAAAAAAAAAAAGTCACTATTCTGATGCAGAGAAGACCATACAGCACAGAAACTACACAGGCAAAAGGTTATCTAATATACCATTTCAATAGAACTTTCCAGAACAAAAATTAGTACCATACCAGTATTCTTTAGATATGCTTATCTCTGAATGCTATCTTGGGTAAAATATAGCAGTCTTCGGTGATGTTTTAATAATCTGTGCTCTGATTCTTTAGGCAGTAAGTTTCTGAAGTCCACTCCGATCAAGGGAAATGTTTATACTTTATTTACTATTTGAATCCCATTCAAAAACCAACATTACTTAGCCCATCCAACTGAATAAAACAGACTAACATTTGGGGGAAATACTAAAAGTAACATTTTTAGGAATCAGCTCTCAGCTGAATATTTTAATTTCAGTGGGTCTTTCATTTTTAAACCACTTAGGATGCAGTCAACTAATGCCCATTTCAAGCCCAGTGGTTAGCAGTCATTAAAGCTCTGCCTCTTCTACAGCTTCAAAGTGGATGGATTTTTTTTTTTAATATACAAGATTGATATAACCTGTATTTTTAACAAAATAAGGAGTGTGCCATCTTCCTGGGAAATCTGAGAATGAGCACATCAGAAGAACAGGATATTCTCACAAAATGTCACAATTAAGATCCAAAAGTTTGTGTGTCACAGTTATTTTTTTTCAGGCTTCTCAAAACATTTTATACACAGGGTCACTGTTCCGGTTGTTTATTTAATTAACATGACAAGCCAGCACACAGGATTTCTTTCAGCTCCACAGCTTTGCATTTTCATACTTTACACTCAGTTCAGAAAAAGCAGAAAGTCACTACTGTATTTTATTCCCACACCAACTGGACCCCCCCAAAAAAAATCTTTACTTAACAGAATGATTTATGATCCATTTTTGTCAATTGTGACAGTTTTCCCAACAGCTTTTCAATTTCTGAGAGTT
This sequence comes from Rafetus swinhoei, assembly GCA_019425775.1. Classification (NCBI taxonomy): domain Eukaryota; kingdom Metazoa; phylum Chordata; order Testudines; family Trionychidae; genus Rafetus; species Rafetus swinhoei. Next base: position 233,954,103 of record CM033437.1, read on the forward strand.
AAAAATAAAATCTAAATAAAAGCAGTTTGCTTAAATGAAGTCATGCTTAAACAGAATTACATCTGGAATCCATGTATGATTTTGCAGGAGCTTGTCATTATTAAGCATCCATATTTGAGCAAGTCACCGGATATCACCTAACCATTAATTTATTTGCCTAAATACATACTTTTTTTAAAATTTAAAAATCTGTATCTTACAGCTCGCTTCCATTCTTAGGGTATATCTACACTACAGCGTTATTTCGAAATATCTTATTTTGAAATAGTTAATTCGAAATAAATTATTTCAAAATAATGCATCTACACACAAAATGCATTTTGAAATAGCGTTTTGCTATTTCGAAATAGCGCGTCCACACTGAGTGGACGCTGAATTGCATTTAAGGCCAGCCGGAACCAGGTCCGGCAGGGCATCAGCTCTGGAGTTACTTGGTGTGGCTGCTGCCTGAGGTTATCTGAGGCCTGTGCTTAAAGGGACCCACCCCAGACAGCTGGTTCTCAGCTTTCCCTGCTTGCTTGCCTACCTCAATGAGGGACAGCAAAGCATTTTGTCTCTGCGTGCTCTAGCTGCCCTCACTCGGACACCCCAGCACTCTGCAACATGGAGCCAGAGCTGCCCCTGGGCACTCTGGTGCTTCTCGTGGACACGTTGCTGCGAGCCTGGTTGCACTTTCTGCAGGCTACCATCCGGGAGGTCCATCAGGGGGCTGTCAGTATCCAGGAGGCCCTGAGGGAGACCTTCCACCCTGAGGAACACTAAGAGCCTCCCTGGTCTGCCTCACTGAGGGCTTGTGCCTCATTCCTCCCTCACGTCCTTCCACTTACCCCTCCCTAACCCCCCCTTCCTGATGTCAAAATACATGTATTTTCATGAACACAAACTCTCTTTATTTAACAAAACTTGGGGAGGGGGGCGGAGAAAAGAATGAAACTCTGGTGAGCCTGGGAAAGGAGGTGGGAGAGGGGAGAAGAGAGCGTGTGAGAGGGGAAGGGGAAACCTGGGAGGAGGGGAAGCTCAGGGCTCAAGGTTGGAGGTCTCGCCGGACCAACTTGATTTTCAAGCAAACCTGCTTCTGGGTTCGCATGTGGCCTTTGATGGCCAGGCTGGCAGGTATCCTGCCATAGACAGCTGCATTCCTCCATCTAGTGCAGGCATCATGGATGTTGGGGGCATCCCCCCCAAACCTGAATAAGGTCCATGATCTCCACCCTGGACCAGGAAGGCACCCGCCTTCTCCAGGCCCTGGCAGGCTCCTGGGAGCTGGCAGACTGCTCCTGGGGAGTGGAGGAGGGCTGGCTGCCAGTGGCTTGCTGGTTCATGTTTTGGGGCCACTGGGTCAGAGGCAGTGACTGCTGGCTCGGGGCTGGCAGGCTTGGAGCTGGTACAGGCACTGTGGCCAGAGTCAACCCCTTTAAAGGCTCCAGGGAGGGGGGAGGGAGAGGAGTGTTCTTGTTTGAGGCTGGAGTGGCCACTAGGGCACCCTGGGAAGGCTGGAGGCCCCCTATTTCGAAATAAGTGTCTACACAGCACTTATTTTGAAATAGCTATTTCGAATTTGGCGTTATTCCTCATAGAATGAGTTTTACCAAATTCAAAATAAGCGCTCCACTATTTCGAAATAGCGGTTTGGCTGTGTAGACGCTAGTAAAGTTATTTCAGAATAACGGATGTTATTTCGAAATAACTTTGCTGTGTAGACATACCCTTAGAGAGACGGTATGAATATTGCAGATTTAAGCTTCCATACCACACAGTGTTTATAAAATTAAGTTTATTCTGGTTTTAAAAGTAGCATGCTAGAGAACTTTAAAAATCCACTTGCCTCCAACACATGAAAAGCTCAAGTCAATTTCTGTAAAAGCTAAAATTTGATATAACAAAACCAGAAACCCTAGCTCTTACAGCTGAAAAGATAACTTTCCAAACGTGAACTGATGCAGTACTGTGGGGTTTTGAGTGTGCAGCCAGCTCAATGCCCAACACTGCTCATAGTTTTCCCAAGCCGCAGAGTAAAAGTGGCAAAACTCAGGTCAGTTCCACAGAACTACTCAAAACCCAAAAGGCGCTGGTGAAACTCACAAGAATTCTCTCAACTGCACTCTGCTTCTGTCTAGGAAAGCTAGGAGAGGCAGGCACTGAAACTACTTGTGCAAGTGAGGATATGAAATAAAATAGTCATGGGGAAGGGTGTGGTAGTGACGGTAACTCCTCAACCCCCTCTCAACAGCTGAGAGTTACATTAGCGAAGACACCATCTCCCACCATTCCAGCACCCAGACGACAGTCCTCTCTTCTCCCTAAAACAAATCAGGAGACTGCTTAGCAGAAGAGGAGTAAAAAGAAAGAAAGATACTTCTTCTCCTTTACAGCAGCCATAGAAAGGGGGATTGAAAGAGACACTTCACAGACTAATCAGGCATCTACTAGGCAGAAGCTGACCAAAAAAATGGAACCTTGGAACCGGGTAGGAAATCTATTATCTCACTTTCCAACAGTGGTTGTAGGTTTCTTATCAGGGCAGCACCCTTCAATCTTGTGAGTCCCCTTCTATACCTCTATTAGCCACTGGTTAATAAGTCTGTTTTTCAAACTAGTAGATATTTCAAGCCTTGTGATATGGTCTTTGGTGCAGATTCTGATAGCTACAGTGCATCCCTGAAAGTGACATAATAAATACAGCAAACCAGCAAAACTCACTTGCAATAAATTCATATTACATGCACATCAAAGCAATCTATGCATGGAATACAACTTGGCCCACCTGGGCATTAGCAAGTGTTGTTATACTGCATAACACCTTTGGCCCAAATTGTGCCTCTGGATGCTTGCATACAATTGCACATTCAAATCAGCACAGCACATCATCTTGGCAGGCGCAGACTCCAAGATGATAACCTCTGGAATAGATTACATTCCACCGTGTAGGGTTTCAAACTGAAAACACCAGGACACAGCAAAAAGGCTAACAGCTCTACTGGGCTTCTTCTGTCGTGAGCTTTAGCCAGTGCAAGGATGGCTTGACAAGGTGTAAAGAAGAAGATCTGACCATCAGCACATTTACAAGGAAACAAACATAATGAATGAATGTATATCGCTTATTCACCAGTTCCCCTCACTCTCTCCCCCCCCCCCAAAAAAAAAAAAAGAGAATGTGTGGTTCCTCAAGGAACCAAACCTCCTCATCTGCCTTTGATGAAAGCTAAAAGGTATTCACTACTATAATCTTTTGGGGATCCCCTAGACCAGCAAGGGATTCTATCACCCCAACCTCTCATGTCGGTATGCCTTAATACTATGCTGCCAATTGTCACAGGTACTTCTCAGTATCAGGCCACCACCGAAGCACTCCCTTCTTTCCAAAGGCTACACACATGCCAAGTGTGACCCCTACAATCTCCCAAAAGTATTTGTTCAACTAAAAAAATAGTAGTAAATAAAATGAACAATTCCACAAAGGGAGGCTAAATGTATTTTCATTGCTTACTCACTTTGGGGCTGGGAAAAAGATAAGATGTTTCCACCAGAGATAATTTAGGGACACAGAGGAAAAAAAGCGTTCAGCTACTGACACCAGAGACTTAATGTAAAAGCACTTACTGATAACTAGACTAACACCAGTGTAACTCAAAATTTACCTAACAAGCCCAAGCACTTTATTTCCAATGTATTTTGCATTGCATTATCAATGTACTGCATTTATATTTCAATGGCAAAAAGTCAGTTTACTTACTCCATCATTTCTACTACTCTGAGGTAAAAAAAACCCTCAACAACAAGCAAACCATCCCCATTCACATTGTTTATAGCCGTAGGAGGATCCCAAATTAATACACACTATGGAATACTGAAACAGCGTTACTCCGGTCAAATTAAAGCTTAACAAGATTGAGCGGCAACAAAAACATTCACGTAAGTGATAATGGTCAACCTCTATAAGAATGTCACAAGAGTTTTGCTTCTTACACACAATTCAAGCAGGTTTTTCAGTCCATTAAAACAATATTGTTGGTCTATTTCCTGATGTGAACTTTCACATCTCTAAAACAACATACAGGTAACAAAAAAGCTCTCTTTTCGACTTATAACATTCTATTCTAGGTTGGGCTTTGTTTTGTTTTGTACTGTTTTTAGGTTCTCTGAGCAGTTTTAAAAGTATTTTATTTTAAACATGTTATATTTAAAAGCCATCCCAAAGAGAAACATTTACCTATGGCTTCTGTAAAGCTAGCAGGAGCCAATTTTTCTTATAAAAACAAATTTTGTTTTGCTGTCAGCCACAAGGGACAGTCACTGAGAGCTCCACAGGTGGGGGTTTTGTTTGTTTGTTACTCTTAGTTTATAAGGGTGGCAAAAGAGAGCATGGAGAGAAATGAAACACACTCAACGTGACAATTTGGTTCTAAAAACAAACTTGAAGATAGTCACCCATTTTTGATTAAACAATGGCATGAGCAAGCCATGAGCCCTCTATTGAGTAATAATAAATTATGAGAAGCTAACCAAAATGTGGCAAAATCCCTAAAAATAGTAAGCTATATATTTGTCATTTGACTCCACTGCACAGGATATTGTGGAGAAAATTAATAAACCCTGTGCTCCTAAATGAAAACATTAGATAAAAAGAGAAACTGATCTGACTGCTCTAGTGGATTTAATACTGCATATGATAAAGAGGATTTGTGATCTATTCATTAGCAAAAGAAAGTAACTACAGTACGGATCAATAGACCATATCAGTGATTAAATTTAATACAACTTGCTAGCATGTCTGAAGCGCCGCGGCAAGGGGTAAAATATTCTAAACATTACACGTGATTATTGAAAGAAACCACTGGAAATGTCTGTCATGAAATAAAATGTAAACATTTTTTCTATTAATGTTACTGTATTTACAAATGTTTCTTACACCCTAATTGCTTTCACATAATTCATAATAAGAGTCAAAATTGAGTCAATTTTCTAATTTTTCTCCCCACACTGTTGGATTATATTGTAGCTATTTAACATTTGTGTTTAGATAAAATAAGCACATTTCTTGTAAAATATGCCTCAAGTATATAGGCTATCAGGTACTCTTCTAGCAAGTGTCATAAACAGCCACAAAGAGATGTAATCAAACCATTTCCAGACCTGAACAAGCCACCCACACCATAGGGTTAGATGGCATTACTTAGAAAATACTTAACTGCTTATCCAGCAAGGGACCTGAAAGAAAGCCTTTAGTATAACGGAATAAGCTTTAGCTGGCCACAGTTCACCAAGTCATTTTTAATACTAATGGAAAAGGAAATATAACACCATTTGCCCAGTGGTGAAAAGGGAAACCTAGGTGGAAATAAGTGGCAAGTGTCACACTGACTCCAAATATGCTCAGTTACACTCAGTCCATTGAAAAAAGTCTTCTGCTGTTTAAGGTTAAGTCTCAAAACTTCAGAACGCAAATTGAAGTACAAAAAGTAAGTGTTAATGGTGTCAATCTGGAATCCTTTATGTTTATAATATAAAGATATTCAATATTCATTCTGTTCATGTACTTAGATGTATTTTTCTCTTTCCAGAGCATAAGGAGGAAAAAAACGTTTGCACACAAAAAACACACCTCAATTCAAACACCAGACAGTTTACACAAAATAAAAAAAGGTAACAAAAAAAATATATAGTGTCAATGGACAGAAGAACTAGGGTATAAAACTTCTTGATGACTTAAGTAGTCAAATGCTAAGATGACAACTGATCTACTGCAGGCCCCTTCTTAAAAAAACCACACAATACATTAGGCAAGCGGTTTCTCCTAGACCCAAACTGTACTAAAAATAAGCTCATTTTAAAAAGATGAACTCCCTTTAAGGACCAGTGAAAGTTTAATACAATTAATGCCCTCTTCCAACAAACCAAAAAAAAGTTCAGAAATCACTGTTTATAATTGATGCTAAATGCTTCCCCAGCCTGGGCTAACCTAGACTTTAAATAACACACATACACCACAGTATTTAGAGCCAGCCCAGCAACAGCTAGCTATACTCTTAGCCAAGTTTAGAAAAATATCTTCAGCGTAAAAACCTCAAGACTTTACATTAATATAGTGAAACTTTGAAGCAAGCCTTGACTTGCTCTACAAAGGCTCTCTGATTTCTATCCCCCTTCTACTGAGCGGAGATAAAATAAAGCCGACCAAGAGTGCTGAAAACTAAAAGTGTTACTAAACCAGATTAAAGTGATATTTAAAGCACAAAGATAAGGGTGCAGAAAATTGGAATTGGGTAGGGGCTCCCGAACCCTTCAATTTCAGGTAGAGATCCCACTTTCCTGATTTGTGGGAAGCATGCAGCCGCCCTGGTATACAGCCAAAGGAGCCAGTAAAAAAGTTTGTGACAACTTCAACGCTTCACTTCTTGGTCTTAAACTTTTTCTAGTGTCTGCTCACACGACCCAAAGTTAGTGAAAATACCCCGCAAGCTTCGTTTTCCTTCTTTCCCCCTTCCCCTAGATCTCTCCTGCGATTGTGAAGGTCTTTAGCGCGCCTTACCTGCTCCCTAGGTATACAGGGCAGGGAGGTCCTCCGATGGGACTTGTTGCTGCAGCTAGACATCTCGGCAGAGATCATGGAGCTGGACCTCCTCCTCCTCTTAAACACCGGGACCTCTTCCTTGGCCAGTTGGGCACCAGAGATCTCTCGGTGCGGCGCCGCCCCGCAACGGGGCAAGAGCTGATCCGCGTACCTGGCCAGGAGAATGCCCAATAGCCCGAACAAGTAAGCCAGGTAGGGTCTCCAGGCGACCTTGATCCTCTCTAAGGAGACGAGGGACGTGGTCCTGACCGCGCTAGTCAAGGCGATCATGAGGACGCCCTGCCTCATCTGCAGCACCAGCCATGTCACAGTGGCCAAGCAGCTCAGCACCACCCCCGTGGCGGTGAAGGAGAGCAAGTGATCCTCCCCTACTGCGAACCCAATCTGGACAATCGCTTCCCCCCAGCAGCAGGCGGCCAGCAGCAAGGCGGCTGTGTGCAGGCGGACCCCGGAGCGCAGCAAGTACAAGCCCATCCAGAAGAAGGCACACATAAGGCTGAAGAGCAAAGCGATGGGATGCAGCCAAGGAATCAGCTGGAAGCTGCTGCTACTGGGGAGCCCTGCGGGGGGCAACTGCAAGCCACCCGACTCTCCTCCTCCTGCTGCTGCTTCTTCCTCCGTCGCCGCCACCTTCTCCTCCAGATCGCAGCCGATCTCCCCCCTGACCAGCCTGACCACCAGAGCCAGCAAGAAGGACAGGGACCCGGCGCAGAGAGCCGAGGAAAGTTTCCAGGAGCTCCAGATTTTCTGCAGCACCAGGTCGCCCCAGCGGAGCTGGCAGGTTGAGTCTTCCTTTTGCCCCTGCTGAGCGCCAGGCTGCTGCTTCCCCTCCGCATAGTAATACCCATTGCACTCGGACCCTACTCCTGCCGCTGGGCTTTTCTCCTCGCCAACGCTCCGGCTGGACTTGCCCCGGACACTGGCACAGTCGCTGGTCAGAGCCATAGTTTCAGCGTTCCCGCGTGCCCTCCCCCCTGAACCAGGCAACCCCCTACCCGCCCCGGGAGAGCGAGCCTCCCCAAGTTCCTATAGAGCTTGCAAATATTAATACCCCGGCTGCAAACAGAGGCGCAAGGCTAGGAAGAGGCTTTCAAGTTAAAGCTCCGCATTTTGTAGGCGGGTGGGGGGAAATCAGCCTCCCTCTCCTGCCCCCTGCTCAAACAGCCTCTTTCGCCCTTGTTGGTCAGCTCGGCCTCCGCGATCGCTGCAGGTTTCCAATCCACGGGGTGGCTGGGAGGGGTGGCAGCTCCAGGGAGAAGCCGCTGGACAAAGTCAGCAGCGCTGGTTCATGTCTAGGCCATCACTGCTCCCCCGCGCTCCTGCTGCCCGGGAAGGAGGTGCAGGGGGGAAGCGGGATGGGGCTGCAGGAAGGACGGTCGGCTGGGCCGGGGCTTCCTTCTCCTGCCCGCTGCTCTCTGCCGCGCTCACTCTTCCTTGCTCCACGGGCGGTCCTCCCCAGCGCTGCCAGAAGCGGTGGCTCGCCATGCCCCATGGCCGGGGGAAGGAAGAGTCCTGTGCATTGCAGATTGCCGGGGGCGGCAAAAATAAAAGGCAACCGGTAGTGCGGGGTAAAAAGTTGCTACGTTGTGCCAGGAAGAGACACGGAGCCGCAGGAGGAAGACTGCTCTCGGAGCAGCTTTCCCTCCTGCTTGGGGCGGGTTTGGCTACCCCGCTTCACGGGAGGCGAGTCCCCCGCATTAAAGAAGCCGGGGGAAGAGTAGGACAAGCAGGAGGCGGCGGCCGGTGTTTGCAGCTGGGCTCGTCCGACTGCCCAGGAAACGCTGCCCCGCTCCCCCCACCCTCTAGCCGGGCAGGCGCTGCGCCGGGCGGGCAGCGAGTGGCGCGAGCCCCTTGGCTGCCTCGGCCCCGGGAACTCGGCGGCGTCAGATGATCCGCGCGGGCTGCTGCCTCCTGGCTGCTGCGCCGGGGCGGAAGAGCATCGCCTCAGGCCGCCTGGCGGCTTTGCACGAGCGGAGAGGTGCCAACCGGGAGAGCCTGGGCTGCCCGCGGCTGTTAGCAATCAAGCCATAAATCCGAGTGGCAGGGAAGGGGCAATTACACGGCAGTAAAAAAGTCACCCTCGTTTAGCGAGATTAATTTTTACTTCGGTTTGCAGAGAGGAGCCCAGCCTAGCCCACCAGAGCTAACTGCGGGGGGGAGTCGCAGAGGGATAGCGGTGTTAGTCTGTAACTTAAAACAAAGAGCAGTCCCGGGGCACCTTAAAGATTAGCTCTGTATAGTATCGTGAGCTTTTGCGGGCTGCTTCATTTCAGCCCCAAGAGCCAGTTTGAGCCAGTCCCATCTATGTTTGTGGGAATCAGAACATCCCAGCCAGGTGGGCTTGCAGAAACTGGGCCCCTTTTTGTCTTCTTACTGTATTGCAGTCTGCTACTGTGGGTCCAATCGCCTCTTTCCAAACTAACTGCACCTTCAATTAAACCTATGGAACCTTGCCAACACGATGTGCCTTTTGGGGAGAGCACTTGCTACAATGCTTAGGGAGCTGAAACAATTAGACCCAGATCCTGCAAAGACTTAATTAGGTGCATGGGTAGCGGGCCTCATGAATTAAGTTACACATAGATTGAAAGCTTTGCAAACTTAGCAGACCCTTAGCTCTCAAAGCTACCGGACCAGGTAAATTGCTTTTTCTAAGGATATATTTAGCACATGATAATGTAAAGCACAGAGACAGCAGGGGAACATTTAGAGCGGGAAATCAACAGATTAGGTAAAAGCATGTTCATGCTCCTCCCCCAGCAAGTAAATCACTGATTTAAGACCTAAGACAGATTCAGGTGGTGTATTTATTTATGGATAAATCTGGGATTTTAATGGCATGCATATCACCATAATGCCTGACTTTAATGGGCTGAAATGATAGTTCTTGTGTAATGTGTTTTTTGTGACCAGAAATATGGCATATGTACCGAGGTTGGTTTTAAAATAACAGTTTTCTCAGCTAGATAATATGTAATCTAGATTTATTTGTCATTTTTATGTTTAAAGTTTGGTGAGAAAGAAACCTGAGTATTGGCAGTAAAGTTTGGTTTTGAGGGATGGATTCATTACAAATAATGTAATGGAGTTTTTGTTTTACAGTCAGGGTCCAATCTCTAACTTGCTGAAATGTTTTACAATTTATTGTTGTCAGTAGAGCAGGCAGCCTTACACCTATGTAGAAAATAAAAATACCATTGGGCTCCACACCATGTATGAAGGTCCCCTACAGGGCTTTTGTTGTAGGGCCAGGGTCTATAGAAAAAATGGGGGCTATATGCCTATCACCTCTATTCATTTAAAAGAGATAGGCCTCTTCATGATTTGTGAGTCAACAAATTCTGTGTGTCAAATGCCTGTAGTGTGCACAGAATTCAGTCTTATATAACCAGTATAGGTTGAACCTCTCCAGTCCAGCACTCTTGGGACCCAAATTTTCAAACCACAGGAAGTCTATATTGTCTAGTAGCATTACCAACACTTCCACTGCTTACTGAGCTTTTAGCGTGCATCTACACAGCATAAGATACTTAATTTGCGTTGCACAAATGCATATCTTATTTCAATTGAATTTCAAATTAGCAAATTTGAAATTTGGTGTGTCAACATCATGCCAAATTTTGACATAACACACTATTTTGAGATATCCCTTAACCCTTGTGGAATGACAAAATAGGTATTGAAATAATGGGTGCGTTCAAAAGACGAAGGGTAGCTATTTTGGGATACTTCCAGTATCCCGAAATAGCCCCACTGTGTAGATGTTCCCTTAGAGGGCATTTAGAGCTAAACAACAAAACAGAACACAGAGTCCGGTCTGGTGACTGTAAACAAACTTTATGGAACAGTGAGAAACTTGGCCAAACTCATGATTAAGTGGACATCTGGCTAACTAAAATCATGCTGCACCATGGATGTTGTCAGACCAGAGACTCTGGACTAAAGAGGTTCAACCTGTATGTTAGACAACAGCACACACACCTGGGACCCATTACACCTTTGATCTGGTCCTCCATACCGCACATCATTCATTTTAAACTCCACTTTACCTCAGCTTTATTACTTTATAGATTGTTATTCTAACTTAGTAATATCAGAAAGGCTAACAGTAAACAGATAAGAAAAACCTGTAGTAAATACATTTTCTAAACTTCCCTATTACATTTGTGGGGGAGGGAGAGGACTGGGCAGTGGCAGGAGTTTAGACATCTAGAGATAGCAATTGAGCAGGTGTTTTATAAATCACACTGGTGCTTAAAAAGGGACTTAGGCACTTAAGTGATCCACATTTTGTGGATCATATCCTTGGGGCTTTTATATAACACCTTCTATTGCAATGCTTTGGTTTCCAATAGCATGCCTTCTAGCTGATTGTATTTCAGGGCAATTTTAAAACACACTAAGCTAAGGCCTTCATCATGCACTAAGCTCTGCATGGATAGGACTCTGAGTCTACATGGAGCCCTAACAGCTAAACGGGCCTCACTGAAAAAGGAAACTATTTTACCAAAAATGACTTTTCCAGCATTATGTGAAGCAAAACAAGACCTCTCCAAGAATAATGCTAGCCACCTTCTGTTGTGAAGAGTCTGCAGAATCCTGATGTAGCTATTGATTACTTTGTCTTGGTAGGTTAATTTGATGATAGTTATTAATAGTAGTTTAAGCACCAGGTGTGAACATACCTAGACTTCCTTGAACCACAGCTCAAAATCAAAGTAGTAAGCTCAACCCTTCTGTGTTTGGAGATATGATAGGTACATTGAATTGCCTGCATTTAATTCTTGGGGGGGGGGGGGTCCTTTAAATGAGACCTTGGGAATTGTGGGCTTGTCTACACAGAGTGACACTTGTTTTATTAGTAGGCTGTCTTTGGTCAAAAGTCTTCCCTCTCCATTGCTCTGTATGAATGAATGAAGGATGCTCAGCACCTTTCAGGATGAGTCCCTCTGCACCAACACATTTCAGTAGTGATTACAGGAAGAGGAAATTATCAAATGTAGGTGGTGGTATTATAGCAAAACACAAATGTGGCTGTTTAATAATTGAATTCTTAAAAACTCTCCTTTTTCCTCTTGTGATTCAAATGATAGATCAGAGCTATTATTTGTTCTCTTAAAATAGGGTGAACAGAGAAATGATGCTGTAATGTATTGAACAGGAAACAAAAGGGGGGGGGGGACTATGCTCTGGGGTTATAGTTTAAATACCCCTGAGGTGGGAGAAGATGCTGTGCAACAGTCTCAGGACTGCTCTCTTTGGATATTATTAACTAGGGAACCACTGCTAGAGGAATCTGCCAAGGTAAATAAAGCAATCTTGAAAAGGATTTATTAGCAATATAATCTAGATATAAACAAAGGTAAAACAATCAAGGAACCTGAAAAGACAATAAATGACCTATTTAGTAAATAAACTGATATTAATTGATCAACCAAATGGAGAATGGGTATTTCAAGTTACAAATGTGCAGGAGCAAAATCAGCCACTGATTTAACAAGTTAACACATAGCCTAAGTGTTTATCATTTTCTCCTATGTCTATACTGGCGGGTTGTTGCCCCAGAAGTATGCAAATGAAGCTAAGCGTGGAATATTGCCGAGCCTCATTTGCATACCTAATGAGCCACCATTTTGCGGAAGAGGCTCTTGCTCTAGAAGGAGCTGTCTACACTGCCCCCTTCTTGCACAAAAAAAACCCTCTTGCGCAATGCCGTTATTCCTGAAAATAATCAGCGTAGTGACATTGCGCAAGAGGGGTTGTTTTTTTGCGCAAGAAGGGGCTGTGTAGACAGCTCCTTCTAGCGCAAGAGCCTCTTCCGCAAAAATGGCAGTTCATTAGGTATGCAAATGAGGCTCAGCGATATTCCACGCTTAGCCTCAATTGCATAGTTCTGGCGCAACAACCCGCCAGTGTAGACATAGCCTTACAGATCAAGAGCTATGTATAAAGAAGCTATGGAGTGACACCATCTTCAACTATCAGGCTATGTCTACACTACAGGGTTGTTGCGCAAAAACAACTGTTTTTGCTCAAAAACCTGCAGAGCATCCACACCTCAAGCGCATTTTTGCGCAAGAAAATCTACACTCAATTGACAGAACAGAGGATTTTTTGCAGTGTAGGTATACCTCCTTCTACGAGGCATAACTCCTTTTTGTGCAAGAGTTCTCGCACAAAAAGGTGTGTGTGGATCCTCCACAGGGGTTTCTTGTGCAAAAAGAGCCTATCACAAAAAGCACAGGTGCTCTGATGGTCATTCTGTGAATGACAATCAGAACTTTCTTGCGCAAGAGTGTCCGTGCAGTGTGGATGCTCTCTTGTGTAAAAGCACATCACTTTTGCGATGTGCTTTTGAGGTGTGGACGTGCTTTTGCACAAGAAATTTTTGCGGAAGATCTCTTCCACAAAAAGCTTCTTGCGCAAAAACCCTGCAGTGTAAACAAAGCCCTAGAGGCACATCTGCAATGATTCTCTACCTCAGAGTTCCTTTTCCATTACTAGTTAAATAAGAAAACTCGTCCACTAGGTAATAAACTTCTCTTTCCAATAAAGACAATGACTAAAGCCAGGTCAACTCTACTAAGTTTATCAAGCCAGCTACATTGCTTTGGGATGTGAAAAATCTACACCTCCTAAGTTATTTAAGATGACCTAATTGCCAGTATAAACAGTGCTAGGTTGATGGAAGAATTTTTCCATCAACCTAGTTACCACCTTTCAGGGAGGTGGTTTAGCTACAGCAATGTGACAACCACTCTCATCGGTATAGTGAAGGACTATAGCAATGCAGCTGCAGTGCCGAGTTATGCGGCTGTAAGTGATTTAGATATAGAGACAGCCTAAGATTTATGCAATTAAAGAATGAATGTTGTAGAAAAAGCAGTATTTTGTGCATTCCTGACCACACGATAGCCCAGTCCAAGCTGGACCCACCAACACAATGGAGTTTTTTTTATCATGTACCAAAATTGTGGAGTCCTTTAGCTAATTCTCAATAGAACAGTTGTCAAGATTCCACAGCTCAACGCTTACATATGTCACTAAAGTTAAAACCCACATGTACTTAGCCCAGCCTCTTTCCTCTACTGGTGGATTATATTTCCCACCTCTAGGAAACTAGGTGACTGCTATTAAAATAAAATGTCCACATGTCCCCAAAGAATTCCTCCTGTCTCTTTTAACATAATAGGTGACAGTTTAGAGGGGGACAGAGGGACAAAAGAGAATGCTTCTGTTTTACCACTTTTTATTCCAGTTACAGCAAAAACACCTGTGACACTCAGGCAGGAGCGGCCCTAGAAGAGCTGCCAGCAACTGGCGCCCTAGGCGAAACGCGCAATCGGCACGCGAATGGTGCCCCCACCTCCAAAGCCCTCAACGGCCGTTTATCTTGGCGCCCTAGGCGACTGCCTAGTTCGCCTATATTGACAGGCTACACTGCACTCAGGAACTGTGTTTGAGATGACTGCTCATGCGTTTTTGTAATTTGCTTTTTTCTTTTAATTAAAATTTTTTCACCTTATGACTTTGAGCAAATATTTGTTGTCAGCTGGGAAATACACTGTGACTATGATTTTATAACAACTGGATCTTCAGAAATTTATTAATTAAGGTACCATTTACTTACCTTCTGACAGCAGTCAGTATTTATAGAGTATTAAGGATGATACTGTTTTGGGTTTCTATAGCCACGATCCATGTGAGGACCACAAAGAACTTTACAAACATATATGAATAAACTCTCACAGTGCCCCTGTTTATGGCTGTAGTACTTCAGCATAGTCCCTAGCTACATGCTGGGGAGAGGGTTTCTCCCAGTGGTGTCAGTAATTCATCTCACTGAGAGGCGGTAGCTAGGTCAACAGAAGAGTTTTTCCATTTACCTAATACTATCTACAAGGGGACATAGGTCACCTTACCTTTGCCACTCAGGGGTGTGGCTTTTTCACACCCTCTGAGCAACATACTAAGTCTGTCTAATTTTCTAGTGCAGATCAGCCCTGAGCCATCAAAGTTGAGATGATATATATTTGCCATACAAACCACTGATCATCAAGCACCAAGCTAGCAGAGCAGTTAAGCACATGGGGAAGTTTTAGCACAAGTGTCCTGCTGAATTTGTGACAGTTCACTATGCATAACACATGACAATTTAAATATCAAAGTTTAGATGATACATTTGTCATATAAGCCATTGGGCATTAAGATCGTGATCCAGCAAAGGACTTAAGCACATGGGTAGTCTCATTGACTTCATTGATATTTCACAATGAGCACTGTATCAAATGCAGCTTTTACATTAATTCGGTGATCCTAACCTTTTCAGCAGTTACCAGTATTCACTTTATTGCACCATTTTTCATTTCATTCAGGACATAACATTATTTCAGGCTGTCTGCAGACTCAGGATATGCCCACTGTGCAAGTCTAATTTGGTTCACATTTTCAAGGTTTTCTTCACAACCATGAGGACTAAGTACACAATTAAAAATATTAAATCCTAGATTATGGAGCAGACATTTGATGACAAATACTTCCACCATTTTAATTCAG
Organism: Rafetus swinhoei; assembly: GCA_019425775.1. Taxonomy (NCBI): domain Eukaryota; kingdom Metazoa; phylum Chordata; order Testudines; family Trionychidae; genus Rafetus; species Rafetus swinhoei. The sequence goes on from CM033437.1 coordinate 233,969,230, forward strand.
TAATGAAAATATCGATTGACTTTCAGTGTGAAGTAAATAGAAATCATTATGACTAGTATATTAATAAAAATCTACATGTTAATAAAACTTAAAATAGACCGTGTCTCAGTTTTTGCAGAAGTCTTCAAATGAGTTACTTTTTCAATCTCGAAAAAACATTTGCCAGAGGAATTTTAAGAAAATATACACTCTCCATTTCAGAATGCATATAATTAATACATTAAGTAACTCATGAATTCTCAGAAAAATCATTTTTGCAACCCAAGACTAAGTTTGGCAAATTTGAGGAAGCTGTGAAATAAGTGTGGACCTCCAGTGATTAAAATGTTTGTAGATCTCTGCTCTTAGGCAACAAAGTTAATGGATACCCACCCAGAAGGAGCATCATGCAAGATCAGGGTTAGTGTAATAATAGAAAAAACACTTAGGTTTAATCCCTAGTTTAAATACAAATCTTTATGTGATTTTAACTATGTAGCAGTCATCAAACCTTTGTAATGAACATATAATGGAACAAACGATTAAAATGCAAACTTCTATAGAATGTGCTTACTTAACACTATCTATTAAAGGGCAGCTAGATCTAATGCAACTGAGTTCACAATTGCACGGCTGTTCACTAGAAGTTCAGGCTACCATATACTGCACTACCAGTTCCATGGGAAATGATTATCAGCTCTTTTTTATGGCACCTAAGAAATGTATTTCTCTAAATAAGAGATTTCTTTTACTTTTCCTCTTGACTTGCAAAGGCATTCCTAGTCATAGTGCAAGGAGAGCTGTGAAGAATTAAGTAAAACAGGAGATGTTAAGAACAAAGTGAGTTCTGGTATCAAATGCAACTCCATTGAAATTAATGGGTTGAACTGACCTATAAGGACTATCTCTATAGCAAGCATTATTAAAAGTAGGATGTATTTTTAAATCCTTAGATATTAATTTTTGTTAATATTTGATTTTTTTTTTTTGTATTTTCAGTGTAGAAACAACACTGGATAGTCAGGACCTTCTGTTTTTACCTGCTAAGCTAAATTAGTAACATTGGAAAGACAGACCCAGAAAATCTGATTTACTATTGCAAAATTAGCATTGGCTAATTATGCCAGAAATACACATTACACATACAGGTTCAAAAAGACTAACTGAAAGCATTGACACTTGTACTATAGATCTCTAAAAAATATGAATCCTTAAAGTTGTGGTTAGCGGGTATTATTCAATTATTTTTGGAGAAAAATGTTCAAATCATTCCAGAGGTGTATTTTTAGTGATAAATACAAAATTTAAAACTATTTAAGTTTTTTTTGTCTTCAAATCAAAATAATCTGAGGTATTTTAAAATAAATTTGACAATTGTTTTAATATATCTCTGGATTAGAGATTACCATTTATGCACCCAGATTACATTTTACAAATATTTAATATATCCTGTGTTCAAAACCACTGAAATTAATAGATCACTAAGGCCCCAATCTGGTAATAACATAAATGCATAACTTTAAGTCAGTGCTCTGCTCATGTGAGTAAAGTTATACACACATCTACAGAATGAGGCCAGATTTCATGTAGACTTCAACTCTACTTAAAGAATCACTTTTAACTACCTTGCCCTTGTCAGATATTTATGTGACTAACCCAATCCCTCTGCAAACATTTTTATAAAACTTAAAATAAAATACTGTATGTAAACAACTGGAAGGTCACAAACCCATAATTGCAAGGAAATTCAAAGCTTAGACTGAAACTGCTTCTTTAACACAAACCTGTTGGGTGACAGCACTGAGAGATGACCCTGAAAACCATGTGATGTTTACTAACATGTGGTATGGTACTCTATGCCAGTTTCATCTTATCATGTGTTACAAAGCTCATTCTTGAAAGAAATGTTATCAGACAACTATGATTAGTTTTAAATATTTGCATGCATACACTTGGTTTATAATTAGTTTGTGAGGTATGGTTATTTATAAACATTTGCAGCCCATTGCCAGGATTGCCTTGCAAATGAGATGTATATATTTTAAGGGCTCTGTTCCTAGTAATTCAAATAAAATCCATAGTTAAATAGGAGTGTGAATGCAGGCTGAAGGTAACAGCTTGAAGTACCATGGTTCCAGCACTGTGAAAGGCCACCATAAATGACCAAATGGCCCCCAAATTAAGGTGTGTGAGAGTGAATACACTGCTTACAGAATCTGCAAATGATTAATTCACCCTATTGCAATAACTCTTCATTTGGTCCATTTTGCACAAAATCAACAAGCACTTTACAGGAGAGGGATCACTTGATGATTACCTGTACTGTTCACTCCCTCTAGGGCACCTGGCATTGGTCACTGCAACTGGGCTAGAATGGACCTTTGGGCTACATCTATACTGCAAGCCTCTTGCGGAAGAGCAAATGCAAATGGAGCGCTCATTGCATATGACCTTTTGTGTAAAAGCCAAAAACCGAAAAACAGCTCTTGTGCAAAAGGGTTTTTTTGCGCAAAAAGGAGCCGTCTACACAGCACTTTTTTGCGCAAAAACCTCTTGCGCAAAAGGGAAAGGAAGAGGAAATGCAAATGAGAGTGCTGAATATGCAAATGAGCACTCCGTTTGCATTTGCTCTTCCGCAAGAGGCTTGCAGTATAGACGTAGCCTTGGTCTGACCCAGTATGGCCATTCTTATATACTTTGGACATCTAAATACCTTTGAAAATCCAGCCCTTAGCCTAAATCTCACTGAAAATCACTTTTGTAAATGGGGTTTAGGCGATGTTGAAAATGTTACTTTTGAGTTTTGTAAGCCTGTACTTCTGATGTTTATAATCAGTCACAGAGAATTTATACATACATCTCAGTTGGTCTTATTGATGGTCTAATTTTCATTGATGCCAATTCTAGACACATTTATTTTAATATCAAATATTTCATAGATATAAATAGCATTATCCTTTTAAAAAAAACTGCAATATTACATTGCAACTTCCACTTTAGATATTTTCAAAGGTAACTTTGATCCAAAGTAAATGTTTTATATATATCATATTCCTGTACTAGTAACACATTTTATTATAATATTAACAGTGATCATATCAAAATTGTAGGATTCACTCCTGTCTATGAGGTGCTGAATTCTTTCAATTATTAATTATTGTAAGGGGATTTATGGGCATCTAGCACCTTATAGAAGTGGTAAGCTTCTAGCAGAATCAGGCCCATTTGAGCCAAATTCAGACCTGGTGTAAGGAGGTGAGATTCCATTGAAATCAGCTACAGAACATCCTGTTTGAATTTGGCTCATCCAGTCATTCATTTAGCTCCATGGGCACAAGAGTGTTTAACTTTAATTTCCTACCTCTTCATGTTGTCTACTGTAATTCATTCCTTATTCATGGTTCCTGCTGTAATTCGCTTCTTAGTTTCATTCAGCAACCCCGTGAGAAGTGGCAAAGGAAGATTATTAGTACATGCTAGTGTAAACATTTCCAGTATGACAGCAAGATATGCTATTGCTTGAACAAAAGAGCCCAGACTCTGTGACTGAGGACTGTAGCAGCTCATATCCTTTGTGAATCAGCAAAAGGGGAACTGCAATATGAACTCACTGGTGGGTTACATCTGCACATTCTGGCAACCTTGAACAGGATGGGGAATGGGAGTAGCCTTCACAAACGTGGGTGGCTCTAATCTCAGAAGCCCCGTGCAGAGAAAGGGCACTCATACTGACTGAGGGCACTGGTTGTCCAGGGAAGGTGCGTATGTTGATACGATGATTTCCCTGGGGTTGTCACATTAGAGGTAGGAGAACAAAGGTGGGCGACTGCTGACGAGGGAAGACAGGGAAAAAGGTAAAGCGTGTGGCTGAGAAACTAGGGATATGTTGAAGAATGGAAAAGTACGGAGTAAGATTGACCAGGCCTACTGATAGGGCGTGGAGAAAGGCGGCAGTTGCCCCTTGGCCTGGCGATTCATGCTGCCCAGGGCTCCATGCTGCCACCACTGCTACTGCCCTCCCCCCACTTTGCCTAGGGGCCCACACAGGCTGTCAGCTCCCTGAGACTGACAAATTGGGGTGGGGGTAAAACAATCAGGGAAGGAAGCATTTCAAAGTTGAGGAAGGAGGACTTTGACTTTGTGTTTAGAAACTCATCTAAATATTGCTGCTCTTTCATTACTTTTGTTTCTTGGAACCATCCTGTTACTGAGGGTCAGGCCAGAGATATTGTCAGTGCTCTCTGTGGAGTCTGTTAAATATTGCTCTAGTTTGGATTCCTATTGTAGACATATGGACCATCAAAACAAGGGCATTCATGTTCTGTTCACAGATTTGGAGGTCGTACCAGCCTTTGTTCAGCAGAATTACGAAGAGTCACATTTGGATCATTCAGAATCAATTTATAATCAGATTAATCCATTCATAGTTAAAGATTACTCCATATAGGAGATGCATAAAATTTGATTTAAAATCATAAAAATAAAATACAATTCAATTATGGCTATGAACACTTTAGATTATAGAAACAGATCAGATAGATGACAGATGCATCCACTCCATTCTTAACACATGTTGGTGTGCTGGTGTGTTTCAGTACATGCTATTGTATAACTTACGAACTGCATTGGTCTGACATGACAGAAAGGGAAGAAAGGAGCGGAGGCTGTAATTTTAGTGACACTGCAGTACAAATGCCGAGATAAATTTAAAATTTCTTCTTACCTAGCAGACTTATGTAAGTGTAACCTATTATTTAATACTATTAATGTACAACTACTGTTAATATACAACTTGTTAATTGATGTGCTCTTTTTAATGGTATGGTCACAGAAATTATCTGGGAAAGTATTTAAAATGCTTCTGTGCAAAACACAGAGTTGGTCAGCCAGGGATCTGACTGCCCCAGGGAGTTTGGGAGCCCCAGAAGCAAGTTGCCCCAAGACCTAGCTGCCCAGGGAGTCAGTTGGTCAAGGAAATGGAGAAACTGGCACCTGTGGGAACTGGAGAGCCCAGAGAGACAGTTAACCAGGGCAGCCCTTGGAGTCAGGTGCCCAAGGAGTCAAAGAGGCCTATGGAATTCAACAGACTGCAGATCCAGCTGTCATGAATCAGTCATCCTGGAAGCTCTGGTATCATGTTCAAAATGAAACATTTAGCTTTTTGGAAAGATTTCTTTTTCTGAATTTCCCTTTTGTGGGAAATTTTGAAATGTATGTTTTATTTCTGAATAGTATGTGGGTTTTTTGTAATGTTGGCATTTTCTGTTTAATGGAAATTCAGAGTTCATTGGTAACCTTAATAAACACAACCCCACTGGATGAGGATTCTCTACTTAAAATAACTTTTTGAGATCCATCAGTTAGCCAGGTTTTACCCCATTTAATATGGCCTGCACTGATAAGTAACTAAATTAGTGGCTTTATTTTCAAAGATACTGATTAGCCAAAGCTTTTATTGAGGTTTGCCTCTGTATGGATGTAGGTGTATAATTTTAGTTTCCCAGATTTCAAGCCTTTGCAATTAGTCTGACCCTTGTGAGGTGCACAAGTAGTATTACTATTTTTTCATGGGTACTGTCATTTTAGAGATAAGGTACTTTCTCAGTATAATTGATAGATATTATAAAACACGTGTTAAGCATTTTTAAGATACTCGGATGAACATGTCCACTAATGTCTTGTGTTCTTAGAGAGACTGCAGCTCATTTTCCAGAACCTGCACTGAGGTTGGAATGGAAGCATAATTATTAGTTCTAAGAGTCTCAAATAGATGAGCCAAGAATGGAGACATTTCATCTTTGATTGGTTGGCTTCTGGGAGCAGGAAAACAGAAAGAGGAAATGTCCCTGTTTGAGCTGGCATATGCCACGCAGTCCTTGTTCAGTATATGCCAGGCCCTTGTTGGAAGCCTGCAGCAGTTGTGCAGTATGTCTGTGGTTATTACCACAGGCCAGCCAAGTATGGCCAAATACAGAATGCATAGGAAAAACTAAAGCATATTAAGGGAAATATGCAGATCAAAAAGCCACGTGTACAAATCAATGAAGAGTGAATTTTATATTAGAGACACAAGGTGGATATGGTAATATATTTTATTGGATTAGCTTCTGTTAGTGAGAGAGACAATCACGGAAGAGTTCTGTTTTATTCAAAAGCTTGTCTCTCTCACCAACAAAGGCTTGTCCAATAAAAGATATTATTACCTCACTCACCTTGTCTTTCTAATATTCTGGGAAGGACACAGCTACAACAACACTGGATTTTGTATAACATATTGCCTGGATTCTGCAAATCATTGCTTTGCAGGGAAGAAATGGATGGAGCTTCTAAGGTTTGGCAGGTCCGACTTTTCTTATGCATTATAAATTTTTACAGAAACAACATTTAGAACTAATTTACATATATTGTAAGGACATCATTCAGAAGATTTTTTTAAAAACAGGATTAACATTTTTCCTTTTATGCCAACAGAACTTAAATAAAGGTAGTGCTCTGTTTTTTAAGTGATCAAAGTTTGGGCATCGTTTCTTCAGTGTTGGAAACATCACTTTTCATTTCCTTTCTATGTATAAAGCAAGGCCAGTAAAACAGCTGCACTTGTGATTTAGAGCAAGAATTTGCTGCTTTAAGACAGCAGTCTCACTCTTAAAAAAAAAAATCAAGGGAATGTCTATATTTTTATTGATACATTTTAAAGATTCCCCCCTCCCACCCCCCCTTTTTTTGTTGTTGCTCAGAGCAGAAACTAGGATTCACAAGTCAGTTCAATAATAATAAAAATAAGCAAAATAAGCAAACAAACCTTTGTCAGCCACTTCTGATCCCTCTTTCATTAATTTGTGCAAAACTGTCAACATGTCAGCAAACAGTATGACTTCAGAAAGGTTTGAGGAGCATACTTGACTGAAAACAGCACTCCCTTTTACCTGTATTGCACACAAAGGCATTTTAAGCTTAAAATAGTAAGTGTTTAGAATGAGTGAGAGAGCGTGTGTGTAGAACTCATGAAGTGGTGACAAAGGGTATGTCTACACTACTGGTTTTGCTTCAGTTGTGCTACAGACTTTTGCTCTCTCCTCCTCCCGATGTACTCTGAAAGCCATTAGACATATGCCCACAAGTTAGCATACCTGCCTGGTGTGTGGGTAAAATCACTCACAACAAGGGGATGAATTAAACTGTCTGAATTAAATGTGTGATTTTGCAGATTTTTTTCCAAATATTGCTTCACGTCAGATTTGAAAAGCTCAGGCTCATACAAAGAAAAAAAAACCCAACCACCTCTGTTTTCCCTTCCATTTTCCTTTGTCTAGTGAACACAGTAGCAGTCCAATAATATTGATTAATCTTTATTGGTGAACATTGGGCTTAATCCTGTAGCATTTAAGTATTTATACTGTGTAACACCTTCAGGATTTGCACCACTAACACTACATTATTCCTTGTACTGCTACTGCACTTTCCATGTCAGGGTGTAAAATCACTTGACAAATGTTAGGCATGAAGCTCTGTGTCACACCAAATTCAAATCACAAAGGGAAGTGTGAGACAAGGAGGGCATTAAGGCAGCATTAAGCCATCTTTGTGTCCTCCTGATATTGAGCTACTCTATAGGATGAAGAGCAGCCCCCACCATAACTTAGACAGTTATGGGACATAAATTACAGCTGTCTCCTAGAGATACTTTATGGCAGGGGTTGGGAACCTCAAGCCCAGGTGATGGATGTGTCCCCTGGATAGCCTGGATCCAACACCCAAGGTTCAAGCACTGGGGAGCCCATGCTAGTGCTCAAGCCTCCTGCCCCCCACCTGCTGCCCTACTGTGGGGCTGGAGCACACAAATCTACTAGCCTGGCCCCCTCCAGGCTCAAGTGTGGGAGGGGAATGTGGGGAGTGTCTTTCTCCTGCTCAGTTGGGGATCACATCAGTAAGGGTTGTTTTTGTTTTCTTCTCACTTGCGTGCAGCCCACGACAGATTTTTCTGTGTGTCAGTGCCCCCCTACCCACCCTTGCTTTAAGGGATGCAGTGCAGCCTGAAATCTCCACAGGCTACACTCCTGTTCCCCAACACACCCCTTGTGAGGGCAGTCTTAAACCGACTTCCACAAAACCTGCAGCAGAGGAATCCTCCCACAGCCCAATATGGGGATTTTAAGGTTTCTTTACCACAGCTGCAGCCCTTTCACCAGGTCAGTCACTAATGCTACCCCACCAAAAGCAGAGTCCAAACTCCCCCATTCTGAGGAGACTGGTATGTTCTGAGAAGCAGCCCGTAGGAACAAATGTTATGGTTTGCAAGGAGCTGATGAAACTAACTAAAGAGGCCATCCTCACCCAGGCTTACCAACAGTGGGAGGGAGGGCAAAGAGGACAATTGTCCAGGGGCCTGGCGATACATAAGGGCCCGGAGCTCCTGCCTGCTGTTGCTGGAGCCCTGTACCCTTTAAATCACTGCCAGGCCTCCCTAGCCCTAGCCCTGTCTCTTCTGCTGAAGCCTTGCCCCTTGAGGCTAAAATTAGCAGAGCAGACATTCCCACCTAGGTGCAAACATCTATGCTGCTATTTTTAGCTCTAGAACATGAGCCCTTGAGACATAGACCCAGTCTCTGAGACTCACTACCATAAGTTGTTTTTTTTGTTTTTGCAATCTAGACCTACCCAATGTGGCTTCCTCAAAAACGATCCTGAGGTTGGCTGCCACCCTCTGCAAGAGCTCTTCATAGTTCTCCTTGGAATGATGATGTGACTGCCTCATGTGGTGAGGAGGATAATGTACCCCCATTAAAACTTTTGGTATCAGCAGATCTGACTCGATTTCCTATTCTGTGTATTCTGATGGGGCAGTGGTACTGCCCAGGAGAAGAGGACCAGAGTGATTCTTGTTGAAATCTGGTATTTCTATGGTATTGACTGCATGGGCCCCAGCTGAAAAGGTCGACCAGTTGGAGAGGGCCCCAAGCTATCAGCAGTCCCCCGGATAGCTGTGTCTGAGAGCATCACAGCTCCAAGACCTTTAAGAGAGTCTGTCCAGATTTGTCTTCCTTGGAACAGGTGAAGTTTTGTCTGGAACATCAGATGAAGGAGTAGGTTTAAGTTCTACTGGGGTGCTGTCAGTACTGGTGAGAGTATACTCCAGCTCTTGGACAGGGTAGGGAACCTTATTTCCTCAAAGTGGTTTCTTCTGGTCTCACAAGGTCTCAGAGGAGAACTGGACCTGAAGGAAAGGAAGATTGCAGATAGGGCAAAGCAGTGGGATGAAAGTCTTAGTCTGTCCCACAATCAATGAGTTCTGGACATTGGGACAAACAGAGCCAGTGCTCAGCAAATCCTTCCTCGAGTACATCAGTAGCGTTGAATGGGAGTCCAACATGGAGCTTCTGGTTGGGAATGGTAGGTGCCAATTGATCTGCCTGTGAGTTGGAGCAGAAGCCCTAACAGATCTGTCCTCCTTCACACCTTTGCTCCTTTACTGGAAGATTTATTCTTTAGGGCCCTGTAGCAGTTTGAGTCAGCGGGAGGCCATGCTGACTCATGGTAAGCCCCGGGTCTGGAACCTCAAGGGCCTTGACTGCTGGCCTATTAGCAATTCTAGTGACCCACCCTGGGTCAGGGCTGGGTGGCAAATTAATAGTTAAACAGTAGTCTGGTAGGCTGCACAACAGTTCGTAAGCCCAGGCCCTGAGTCAGCGCAAAGCAGCGAACAAATAGTCAAGCAATCTGAAAGTCCAACAGTGCAAGCCTGTTCACAGGCTGAGCCAGGGGTCGGGTCTCCTTGCTAGCGGAGAGCCGACAAGCACAGGGGACTTCGCCCCACAGAGGGAATCTGCCACCCAAAGAAAGAGGTGGCAGGGGGGCCATCCCTACTCCACCACATCCCAGCCCAGGGCCCTGGTAGTGGCAGTACCATGGCCACTGGATCGGCGGGGCTCTAAGCCATAATGCGCCATCCAGGTCACTGGGTCAACGGGGCTCCGAGCCACAACGCGCTGCCCAGCCAACCTCCATGTCCTCAGCTGCCCCGGGGTTGGCTGTCCCTGGGCCACTTCCCCATCAGGAGGGCCTACCTGGCTCAGGTGCAGCTCCGTGGTGTCGGTTGTGGATGAAGGTGTCCATAGGCTTGGGGTCCGGGGCAGGTAAGGGTCCTGGCGGTCCGGCCCACTTGGCTGGGCCTTGCACGGGTCCGGAGTGTCTGGGTAGCTCTGTGGGTCCAGGCAGTGGCCTCTACAAGTGTGTCCAGGGATCCAGGTCCAGCCATGGCTGGGGCAGTCTAGGCCTGGGCTCAGGGCCCGGTAGCGGCCTGAGCGGTCCGACCCAGTCGTCCTGCAGAGCGCGGCTTGGCCGGGCCTTCCTCCACTGGAGCCGGGGGAGAGCCTCTGCCCTGCTCAGCAGCTGGGCTCTAACTGAGCTGGGAGCTTCCCTTCTTATACCCCCAGCCCTAGCTTCCTGTTTCCTGTGGGTGGGGCTGGGTGATTCTGGCACCGCCCACCAAGGGGTTTTGAGGGGAGTTTCCTCCTCTGGATCAGCGGGAGGCCATGCTGACTCACTACAGGCCCATGCAAGGACTCACCTGACTTAAAATGATTCTTTTCCTGAGAGGCAGATCTGAACAGGGGTCTATCATTATGCCTATGTTCACGTTCCTATTCTTGAGATGCTTTCTTAGACTTAATGATTTTGGCATTTGGCCCAAAGCTCATGATCAGAGGGGTGCTGCTCTGTGCCTGATGCCACTGTTTATAGGGTCCATTGGTGTGAACTCAACTGGGGTCTTGAAATGTTTCCGCAAGTGAAGCTCTCATCCATTGCAGGTGACAAATACTGCATTTGGTGGCAGTTTGAGCCTCCTGAAGGCAATAAAAGCAGTGCTGGTATCTGGCACTAGTGGAAAAGAAGCAGGGGGAAGAAATACAATTCTTGAACCCCTAAGATTCTGGGCATAGTCATTTTCTCAAGGGGAGAAACTCCTTGAGGCAGGGAAAACTAAACTAACTACCAACACTAGAAGTCTAAAAACACTATATACTATATCTATCTATCTACAGATTAGAAGATAGACAAGGATTGTTTTGGACACAGAAGATTCCAACACTTGCCATGCCAGAGTACGAAGGAATTGGAAAGGAGTTGATTCACACTGGTCTTTATATCTGCAGTTTGGAACATGAGGAGAACAACCGTGCATTTGCTGTCAAGCTGTCTGGATTGGCTTATGACCATGAATGCCAAGTTCAGCGCAGACTATTAAGAAGCAGGGCACAACCCCCAAACTGGTTATGTGTCCCATATTTAGATTTCACCAACCACGTATCAAGAGTGAATTCCTCAAGCCTGATAACAGCTTTAACTTGGAGTCACAGACAGTCCTCTGGGGCACTCTGATCTATGTTGCCACAAGGCAAGCTTACCTTTGTAATGGACAGTTCCTTAAATCAAAAATCATAATAATATTCAGGTTACTCCCAGTCTCAAAGGACAAATCTCTTATCCCTGGTCAATTGTGCCTCAGATCTCACACCAGAGACAATGCTTGTAGTCAACCCTATAATAAACTAACAAAGATTTATTAACTAAAAAAAAAAAAAGACATGAATTCTTTAAAGATTAAAGCAGTTAAAACACATGCAAGTTAGTTTCTTAGGTTTCCAAAACCAATAGAAGCTGCTGGAAGGTCCAAGCTCTACATTTCCTTTCCGGCTAACCCAAGCTAAACAGTAGGTTATGCTTACAAGTCTTGCCAACGCCCTGAAGTCCAAGCAGTACAGGGATAACAATTTCTTTTTTATAGGGATTTTTATTCCCCCAGAGCTCAAACTGATGAGAGTAGCGTTTGTGCACCTCTCCTCTTCATGGACGTGGGGGGAGCAATTCACAAAGTCTTTTGTCCACTCTTGTTCCATAATGCTTGTCTATTGTCTATGGGCCATCTTTTGCTGAGCAGGAGATGACACCTTTTGTGGTAAACTAGCATATCACACTTGGTAATGCTTCTTGATTTTTACAGTTTCAGAGCAAACACTTAAATATTAATTTATAAAATGGGCTGCAGATTTTATAAGTAAATTAAAGCATGCAGCAATTTACAAGTATTTCATAAAATCTAAACACATTTTTATAAAACTAATACCTATTTTAACACATATTTTCCAGTTATGCATTTGTCAGTGTTCAGTGAGACTTGGGGGTTTTGGTGGCTCTGCCAGCATCACAGGCAATACATACTAGAAATCTCCAGTCTTGGTACATGGAGCACATGTATACATATAAAGGATATTTATAAGAACCAGCACTGGAAGAACTTGGCCATTATGTTTCATTCCTTTCTTCTGATCATTTCCATGTTTGTTTTGTCTCCTTAGATTGTAGTAATTTCATGGCAGCATTGTGACAGTATCTTCTTACATTGTGCCTTTTCACAACAGCTACTGCAATGATATTCATATTTGAACAGGGTCTTTAAGTGATATCACAGTATAAATAAGAGTTTATCATAGTAGAGTTTTCCACTAAAGCAGAGTATGGAGTGGTAGGAAAAGCAACATTTTCAATGTTCTATTGCTATCAGTAGCAAATGTATACATTCAAAGGAACAGAAGATATGAGTGAAATGTCAACAAGTTGGGCTTTTGAAGGATTTGAACAAACTTTTGCATGGGGTTCACATTCTCCTCTCTGCATCAGACTATGGGTCTCAAGCAAGCCTAAAGCCAAAGGTAACTTATTGCAGTCCACTATGCTTCTGTTTGCGCATTGCAAGCATGAGATATGCATACTTTTAATGGACAACCATAAATTGGCTCAGGTTTGTAAAAGAGTTGTCTAAACTATGCTCTCAATTTAATTTGGACTGTTTCATCTTTTATAATGAGATCTGAAACCAGTCAAGTTTCAAAGCAACAAGCACAGTACAAATGACAGCCTTTCAGCGAGATATTAGTATTTTAGTTTTTACCTGTTCAGTTCAGAAGTGAAACTGAACAAGTAAAGACTAAAATTCAGAAGAGCACTTAAAAGGAAAACTACAATAGCCAGTATAGACAGAGCTGCTACAACTGAAGACATTAACTTTAAAACCACTAAGATAAGATGATTCAGTAGTCATGCATTAAAGGTCAGCTTGTGCCAAATGATACCACATTACCATCATATTTATTTCCTATGGGGAAAACTGAAAAGGGATCCATCAGACAGAAAGGCCATCTTGTGTGGAATATTTTTGCAGGACTGGCAACTAAATCAGCAAGTGCTGTCCACATAATTTTTAAAGCTAATCATTATTTCACCTCTTAAAGCAACAACTTTTTCTTATTTATATAAAAACATATTCAACTAAATCAGTCTGCAAAATAAATAATTTTTTTCGTAATTATTTAATATGCTTTGTTGAACCACAGTCCAGCACATTAGATTCAGATACTCTTGGCATCTAGATTCAAATATACTGACCTGATTAAGTCTAACAGGAGTCTAAACGACCCTGAGAATGCTCAAGAATGACAGTTGGGATAACAGATGAATTTGTGCCAGATCTTTTATGTGCCCATATACTGTTCTATTTTTCTGGTTCAAAATATTTGCCAAGATCAAATTCCCAGACCTTCTCAGTGCCTGAGCAAATATTATTAGAGCCAGATTTGGAGCCTTCATAAAATACTGACACAGCTTGTTCTTTTATACATATCTACTGGGAAACAGATAGGATCAGACAACGGGTCACGAACCAAGAGTGGCTTGCTGTGCCTTATGCAGTTCTGAAGCTGCACATATCACAAACACTGGAAAATCGTGAGAATGAATCTTATCAGTGACCCATTGTCATGGAGTTATTCAGTTTTGATGAAGCCCCAGATCCTGCAGTTGAATGAATATTTTATCTGTCTTGAAATAAGTGTTATGCTAGACTGAAACAGATTTGGTTTGTGTTATTTTGTTCATAGAAATTGGATGGCATGCAAATAGCGCAGAACATGTAAAAGTTATAAGCCATTTTTTTCCACACAGTGAATGCAATTATGGATCAAAATATGCTTAAATTAAAATAGACTGCAAGGGTTACCTCTGGGGATACCCAATCTCATTATATACTTTACAGAAAATTTAAACCAAAAGGACTTTGGTAAAATTTTCAAACACATTTCAGGCCTTTAGGAGCCACATTGACTTTAAATGAGAACATTTTGAACATTTGATCTCAGGTCTCAGAATGAGCATACAACAGTATTTCTGAAAACGAGAAAATTTCACCCCTTCCTGCAAATCCTTTCAAAGAATATTTTCCAATCCAGTTAGATGGATTTTTTTTCTTCTCTAGGAAATAAATAGTTCATTACATTCTTCATGAACTGCAGGTTGGATGAATAGATGTAATAATATGTGTAATAGATGTAATACAATAAAATTTATTTTGTTTGTGATTTAATACAATGAAAATAGAGTCCATTCTTTCCAACAGCAAAAGATCTAAAAGGTTCATTCTAGTGAGTCCTCTCTAGGGGTACGTCTAGACTGCATCCCTCTGTCGACAGAGGGATGCAAATCAAGCACATCGAAATTGCTAACGAAGCAGGGATTTAAATATCCCACACCTCGTTAGCATAAACACGGCCGCCACTTTTTTTCGAAATGGAGTTTTTTTGGAAAAAATGGCAGTCTAGATGTGGATCTGTCGAAAATAAAGCCTTTTTCAACAGATCCTGTATTCCTCAAAAAATGAGGTTTACAGGATCTGTCGAAAAAGGCTTTATTTTCGACAAATCCATGTCTAGACTGCCTTTTTTCTGAAAAAACTCCGTTTTGAAAAAAAGCAACGGCCATGTTTATGCTAAAGAGGCGTGGGATATTTAAATCCCTGCTTCATTAGCAATTTCGATGTGCTTGATTTGCATCCCTCTGTCGACAGAGAGGTGTAGTCTAGACACAGCCTAGCAATCTAATAATATCTCAATGGCTGGCTCCAGTAGCAGAAGGGAGAGGGTTCTGCCATCTTCCTCTTCACTTTTATTCCACCTTCCTGCAAACAGAAGCTCAGAATTGACCTGAGCAGCAGCAGACCATGCAAGGAGCTCTTCAAGATTCTCTATATTCTGCTTCCTCTTCCACCCCAGGCTTTCTTTTCTTTTAAGTCATAGTGCGTCAATTTAAATGGTTTTATTCTTTCCTCTGGCCCAGTGCCTCACAGCACAGCCCTGATGTACCAGCACTTCATCTTGAGGTGATGTCACAGAAAACCTCTCTCCTTAAACATTCTCATAGGTGGTCTAGTGAGAGAGCATGTGGGCGAGAGCGCACCCTTGTGGGCTTCCAGGTGACACATCAAACCACTTGATTTTGGCACTGAAACAGTGGCTTTTCCTGCAGATCAGTTACATAATAAGCTGTCAAAATATCCCAGAAATCCCGTTCACATTAAAAAGAGAGAGAGATCTATGAAATCTAAGATGAAGACACAGAGGTCCAGAAAAGCAGAGTCAGTCCTGAAAGACACTCAGGAAAGCAGGGGGAATAAAAGAGCTCTGATATGATTACCAAAATAATTCAAGAACTCACTCTGACTTTTAGCAAGCATTATGGAAGATAATTTTCCAAATCATGAAGTATCAGAGTGGATGGCTTTCAAGATCAGAGCCAAGAAATGCAAAGGAGTTGCAAAGAGCCAAATCAGAGATTGGCTGAGATTGAAACTACTTCAAAACAAGATGGCCTATCTAGAGATATGAGCTGAAGATCCAAGAAAGACAATGCACTCATTTGTAAAATAAGGTAGTACTCAGCCTGAGCAAAGATGGCAAAATGTGACTGAGACTAGCCCCTGTTGAGGGCATGTCACCAAACAAGATGGCCTGAGCTATCAATAATATATCTCCATTAAGTATTCAGAGTTGTCTGACATCAAAAATATCTAAATCTCTTACCCAAAGCACAAAAATCAGCTTATAAGAGAAAGATAATTCACCTCCACATAAAACCACACAAAAGATTTTCAAGTTTCCTTAAGAGAAAACATAATAATGCCCCCCTCCCAGAAAAACAAAACCCCCCAAAATAGGGTACTGCTGCACCCTGCACATCCAATTATAGAAAAGTGGCTTGTCTACCTTACAAGAATCTCCCACTCTTGGATGATACAACTGTTTCTGAAGTTAGAGGCCATTTATCTCCTGCTCTCTGCTCTGGAACATCTTTTGGATTCAAGCATAGTATCTGGAACAAATATTTAATTTGTAACGAAAGAGGTACTGTGGTTCAAGCAATTCTTTTACATTTGTAACTGATGCAGCTAACCCAGAGTTACTGGGACTATCAACTGCGAAACCTGGCACAAATTAAGCACTGTCTGGAATATACGTAGTTCACCAGATGATTCCAGGCAGTTTCTAGTCAGACTTCTCACCACATTTACTTTATTGATGGAATGTTCATAATGGGAGGGAATTTTTATACAGCACTAAATCGACAAATAAAAGTCCACCCCCCCCCAAAAAAAACCCCACAAGTTAATAAAAAAGGTTAAGGTTCTGAAATCTCTTGATGAAGAGAAGGAATGGTGGTTTCAGGTCAAATATATTTGGTAGGTGTAACATATAATTCAAAATATATAATGCTGTATATAAATATTCTTAGCTTTATCAAATTAATATTGACCATAATTGCTAGGTTATCCTTAAATTCTGGTATCACCACTCTACTGATGATGAAGAATGCAAATAATACTGAAAGAGATGTTATTTAAATTTTTTTTTTCATATTTGGCCAGCAATCCAAGTCACAAAATAATTTTCAGATGGGAGTCCATATCAAAGGCAAAATGTATGTGTGTATTCACACACACACACACACACACACACACACACACTAATGTAAAATTATGTCTGTCCATTAAAGAGAACTTTGACATTAACCACACTGAGACTATATAAAATGGAGGTCAGTTCAGATATTGACCAAAATAAAATAAAATCAGTTGAAAACAAAAACTTGTTCCAGGCTGTCAAATATTTTCAATGTTAAACCCCTGATCCTGGCAACACTCCTTATATGTCACTATCTTTATATAATGCGGATAGGCCCATTGAACTGAACAGGACTGTACACATGAATAAAGTTAAGCAAGTGTGGAGGTGTTTGAAGAATTGGGATGTAGCAGCCAAATCCAGTTCCCATTGCAATCAGTTTCTTTCCACTGAGTTCAGAGTGTGTTGAATTAGGCTCATTGTGAAAAAGCAGTGGCAAGACTGTATTTTTAACCAAATGGGCTGAGTTGCATTGCAGACTTACATTATTACTACATGAGCTCTGTTTGGCATCAGTAATTCATTAGCACATTTTGAAAGACATGAATAGATTTATATTTCAAGCATGTCTTCAAAAATGCCTAGCAATTTGGACATTCGAGTATCCTCTAAATTAAATAAAATTGCTGGTACATTATTGAGTTCTGCTCCTTTCTATATTAAAAAAAAACTTTAAAAGCTTCAATTGTTTCTTTGATAATTTTGACCTTCATCTTTTTGGGGTCCAAGGGATGAAATTCCAATTAATTATGCTTTCCTCAACACTTGGCTTGCATATGAGGGGTGAGGAGGGTTTCCAACAGTGATCAAAAGTTCAACTGCTAATTTTAAACTTATTTAGAGAGGGGGGGTAGTTTAGCTATAACAACATTGGAAAAGAGCTGTTTCCCAGTAAATTCACAGGATGTTTTTGGCTATTTGTTCTCAGAGAGTATCCAAGAACTGATGTGAAAACGGGAAGATACAAAGTAACTAGCAGAGCTGTGACTTTAATATATCAGAAGTACATTAATAATGTTGCCAGCAGAGAGAGGTAGAGCCCTGGGCAGATAAAAAATGTGTATCTGCTTCCATATCCATATCTGCAAAAAATCAGCCATGGATATATGCACCTATCTCGGTGGATATGGATTCCTCGGTAGATATGGATAGGGATATAAAGTGGATATCCGTGAATTTGCGGGGCTCTAGAGAGAGGCTTAAGCAACAACGTACAGATTCAGATATAAACTGTACCAAAAGTTGTGGCTCTTTGGATCTGGAGTTTAATTCAGGCTTACCTCTGGTAAATAGGTATATGTTGGATAACGAAGCACTTTATTAATACAGCACTGAAGCATGTGTTTATGTTTTTGCTGAATAGGATGGGATTGCTCACATGCTTAAAATTATGCATTTTTTTAAATGCTTTGCTGAATCAGGACTTTTGAAATTAACATTAGGAAGTAGGAAGAAAATATGAACAATAGAATTGAATGAGATGGAAAATGGACTGTCCACAAAATATTATTGCTGTTTGCTATGAGTGTCACTCGGGTTTTTCCATTAGTCTACTAAGATTATTTGTATCTGTGTTTTCCTACAACAGTCTTTTATAATACTGATTGTTACTAAAAATTGATAAACACCATATAAGAAAAAATAATGGGGTTCAACTAAGATATTAAATCAGTGAAGAATCGATAATTAAACTGAGTAAATACTGTCAAAAATATTATAAGAAAAAATATCTCCTAATTAAAAATATCTTATTGAGACCCCTTAAGAATAAAAGCTGGCATTGCCTGCATAACAGATAATACCCAGTTTTGCAGTTTATGAATATCTGTCACATAGCCTTCAGAAATTAACACATTTTTGATAATATATGGGCTTGATATAAACCTTATACATAAAGAGATTTCATCAGCAGCTTCCAATAAGGACAGTCTTGTAATATAATACCTTATCACATTCCTTGTGTCACTGAGGGGGCACCTATTGCAATCTGAGGCTACGTCTATACTGACTCTTTTGCCAGCAGAGAATATGCTAATGAAGCACTCATTAGTAACTTCTCGCACTTCATTTGCATATTCTCTGCCTGAGGCTTTTTGCGCAAGAGGTTTTTGCACAAAAACAAGCAGTGTAGATGGATCTGTTTTGTGCAAAAAACCTCTTTTGCACAAGATCTGTATACCTCCTTTTTTGAAGCATAAAGATGTTGCACAAAAGGGTTTTTTTGCGCAAAATGGATCCATCTACACTGTTTGTTTTTGTGCAAAAAGCCTCGGGCAGAGAATATGCAAATGATGCACAAGAAGTTGCTAATGAGCACTTCATGTCCATTGCCTCGTCCGCAAAAAAGAGGCAGTATAGACGTAGCCTCTGAGTGCTGTGTAATCTGCAAGGTGACCCTGCCTGCATAAACAGGAGTCTTCTCACTATTAAATTAAGCCCAAGAGTCAGTAATGTGAAGGAGATGAAGGTTCTTAGCTTACTTTGCCCGAAGTCCTTTCAGAATAGTTCCTGATTCATTACTCCCGGGAATGGTGAAGTGTTGCATCAGAGAACATTAAACAGCTCACCTGGAGGCTCTTATGAATCCAGCTCTGGCAGCGTAGGAGTGTCCGCTGCCTCCTACTAGCATGGGGAAGTGGTGCATGAACTTCTTGAGGTTCTCTGAAGTTCTTCAGGAGTTCCTCTGGAAAGCTGTAGCACTACTGTCTTCTGTCTTTCAGAGATGCCCAAAACCCTTATTCCACCCCTGACATGATTGACAAGGTTGGAGAGGCGGGGCCTGCTTTGCCTGAAGCAGGTCTTTAAATCCTGTCACAAATTCCTAAATATTAGTTCTAAAGCACACCTACAAAATTCTGTTTGTTGACAAAGTTTGGGAAACTTCTGAAGTCTTCCAAAACTGAGAAGTCTTTAAGTAACTATGGCAATATGGGAAAGTGCTACTGAATTTTATGAAGATGGTGGCTCCAATTAGGCATGTGAAATTCTTACTGATGAGAATGAGAGTTTCATCCATTTACACTGGGCCTGAACGTGGTCCCCCAGCCCTGGTCTATACTAGGGGGTTATTTTGAAATAACCCCCTCCCTTATTTCAAAATAATAAGCTGAGCTTCCACACTACCAAACCTGTTATTTTGAAATAATAGGATGGTTATTTCAAAACAATAACTCATGTTTTCCTTGGGGAATAAGCTTATTTCAAAATAGTTATTTCTGGAGTTATTATTTTGAAATAAGTTATTTCAAAATAATTTCCTAGTGTAGACATGCCGTACATTCCAAAACTGGTGACACACTTATAAGATTGGAATAGTGAACAAAGCTGTCATTTCATTAATATTAAAAATCAAGGGCATCACAAAACATGACATAGGACCTTAATTTTAACAGGCTCAAGCAGCAGGCATATAAAGATATTTATTATATGTTGTGGGATAATCAATATATGAAGTAGAATCCATGTGTATCTCCCTTGATGCTAAAAATCTTTGAAAAGGATGAAGAGCATCGTTCCTTAGCCTTTTGTCTAAGATCAAGTGTTACTTAGAGAAATATTGTTCTGGTTTCAGATTAAGACAGTTATTTTATCTTTGTACAACAGTGATCGAAAGAGGTGATGCTTAATTCTTCTCTTGGTCACACCAATTCATTTTCTTTATGTAAAAGAGTTTAAGCAACATGGTTGTGCTTGACTCTTTTGCTAATGTCATTCATAGTGGAGTCATTATCAATAGCACTCCAGGAAAAAAACTGTTCTAAAAATTGGGCTCAGGAGGCTAAAATGAGTTTATATACTAATGCTCATAATGATTACTATCATTGTTGATTAAAGATCCAAATATCTTCATTCTGATCAGATCAGTAGTTATACAGTTTTGGTAAAGTAGAACTGACTTTTAGAGAGTTGGTAGGAATGATTTTTCCTCCATGAAAAATTTTAACAACATGAGAAAGTTCTGATTTATTATTAACATAAAGAATTTTGTATTGCCCCTCAGTGGGATTGTGGTGAAGTAAAATATGAACTAACCTTGTAATGAAAAAGCTTTCAGTCCAAGTATGTTGAAAAGATAAAGAGGATAAATATTTATTAATTTAGTCACCCTTTTTTGTGTATTCAGAATTATGCTCTCCAGCCAGCAAGACAGAATCTAGCCAAGATTTTGACTATTAACTTGATCCTAAATAAGAAATAAGTATAGGTATTCTGCGGTATGTTCAGATTGTATTATAACATTGCCTTATTAAACAGTTTTTAAAAAATGAAATTACTTATGTATTTATAATAATTCATAGAATGCTGGGGAGGTTTAAAAAAACGAACATTTCCCATAAACACGTCTATACAATTGAAAAGCCAATTTTCTGTAAAAAAAATTTATGGGGGAGGGAGTAAGGGCGGAAAGAAAGAAAAAAATCTACCAGCTCTACAATTTTGTTAAAATAGCATAACTAGTACATAAACTATCAAGAAGGAATGAAAGTTAATCTAACAGCTAGAACCAACAACAAAGTGTCAACAAGCTTCTAATCAGTTAATAATTCTCACTCATACTCCAGCATTGGCATATCCCAACTGTAATTTACCATTCAAATGATGTACAGATGCCAGTAATTCAAGGATTACGCACAGTCCTCACTCAAGAACAACAAGGAATTGAATGTGTAATTGCATTTGTTAGTCAAGGTTTGAAAGAAACACTGACTCTCCTTTACATTTGGATGGTAGGATTGTCACCCAGAAGTTCAATAGTTATTTGCTTTATGCTCCTGTTATAGCCCTTTTACTGATAGAAACCTAATAAACCACTTTAATTCTGCTGATCACAGTGGGAGTCAAGAGGGCTTCTAAGCTGTCATGATGATGAGGGTTGTATAAGGATCTTTCTCAATCTCTTTATATGGATGAATTAGATTAACAAATTACACATTCAACATCATATTCTACCGAGGTAGGGAAAATGCTAGTACTGGTGACGCTCTTAAGGTAATCTCCATACAGGAGATCTAGGAATAGAGAATCGTGAGCAAAGGGAATTTGAAATGCCAACACTCACACACTGTTGCTTCAATAGGACAAGGAAATTGATCAGGCACAAGAACATCCTCCTTTCCCCCTCCACTGTATTCATTATACACAGATCCAGGCCTTGACTCCAGTGACTATGGAAAAAAAGAGCATCTGACCTTCCACTGTTATGTCTATTGCCAAGCTCTCTCTTATAATTACAAACTTTATTTTCAGCAGGTGAGAAAAATGTACCTACTAGAAGAATTGGGCAATTTTTGTGTGTGAACAGTTTAGTTGCTTAAAAATGCAGTTTTAAGTCAGTTGAAACTATCTGTAAATTCAGGATGAATTTGGTAAGTAGCTTTGGCTGGAAAAAAAGAGGTTATCGCAAATATGAATAAGTTGAAATGGTTTGTTTGCCCAGAAGCTTTTTGGTTCTTTTCAGAGAGAACAACCAATAAATTGCCATTTCAGGGTGACCCAAAATGGGGAGGAATCAGATTTTTTTTTGGTTCTGCCATCAAAACAAAAATGTATTATTTGTCCAGCTCTATCAATTAATGATAAAAATGCATTCAGACAGCCATACTGCCTTCTTTGGTTCCAAATAGTGTAGTTATACCCAGGCAACATGAGATCATGTCAGCATAGGGCAAAGGTCATAAGTCATTTTTACAGTGGTTGTGAAGAGGGATGAAAACTGATTTTGGTTTACACAGCTTTATCTGAAGGAATTTCAGCTGTTCAAAGCACAGCTTGAGTACATCACTTCTGAATATATTGTACTTACAGGAAACAGCGCAACACGTTTTTGTGTGGAGACCAACTCTTGTTTACAGGATACAGGGCAAGGAGCTAAGCTACAATAAAGACCGCTTTAAAACTAACTATGAATTACATACGTGTGTTTTGGTTCCAACATACTGGGAACCAAATTATAGCTAAACATACATCCTCTAAACATACATCCTCATTGAAGTAAATGGAATTATACACATGAATGAAGGACAAAAGATGGCTGTACAGCGCAGCACCCACAAAAGTTTGTCACGTACCAGTTAGAGGTGGGGGGGGAAAACTATCTCATATCTGGATAAAGAGGGAAAGAAAGAATCACCAAGTTTGTGAAAAGACAAAGTGAAGCAATAACCAGTTATGCACATTGGATGCACTCTACAAAGCTCCCCATGGAACCACAGATACCATAGTTTAAAGATAAATGTTGAGATGTAAGCCTCCTTTTCATTACATTTTTTTACTAGACATGGTGTTCAATCAGTGGCTAGATCCAGATTTTCCCGGGAGGTTACCTCTGAGGTTATTGTTCAGACGATAACGAAGTTTGGCTATGTATTTGGATCAGAACTTTCCAGAGTCCATCTTTAATTATGATTAAGCTGTCGTATTGACCACTTTGGTAATGCACAGCTCTATAATCCCTATGCCACATACTCTTTAAATCCAAGGGTATGTCTAGACTACATGGCTCCGTCGACGGAGACATATAGATTAGTTTACTAGACATAGGAAAATGAAGCGGCGATTTAAATAATTGCCGCTTCATTTACATCAGAATGGCTGCTGCGCTGTGCCGATCAGCTGTTTGGTGGCACAGCACGGTAGTCTGGACGCTCCGCAGTCGACAAGGGAAACCTTTGTCAACCTCATTCCACGAGGCATAACCGGGCGGTCGACAAGGGCTTCCCTTGTCGACCGCGGAGCGTCCAGACTACCGTACTGTGCCTCCAAACAGCTGATTGGCACAGCGCGGCAGCCATTTTGATGTAAATGAAGCGGCGATTATTTAAATCGCCGCTTCATTTTCCTATGTCTAGAAACCTAATTTACATGGCTCCGTCGACGGAGCCATGCAGTCTAGACATACCCCAACTGTTTAAAAAGATACTTTCCCTGGGGGCAGGTTATCCCCTAATTGCCTATTGCAGAGTTTCTTGCACCTTTCTCTGAAATTTCTGGCACTGGCTACTGTCAAGAAGCAGGACACTGGATTGGATGCACTGCATGTCTGGCACCTGACAGTGGCTATTGCCAGACGTTTGAGAGGAAGTGTAGTCCTGTTTCTAAAATCCCATTCAAAGTAAATTCACTGTAAAAACAAAACAAAAACAAAACAAAACAAAACAAAGTGTACTGTCAGAAATGGGGAAGTTTCATCCTCAACCTAAATTGCTCAGAAACCAAAAAATTGCTAGTTTTGCATGGCTCTGGGGCCAGCTCTAAAATACCCTATTTCTACTTAATTCTATCAATGTACAGCAGGAGAATTCATGCTGTTTGTAGTTACCGTAATAATTACTTACTCCTGCAGAAAAGCAGCTGTGTGCTGGCACTCAGACCCCTTGTCACTCGCTGCTGCTCACTGGTGTTAGCACACAATGTGACAGGGTACAAAGTGAAGCTGCCTCATTAGCATCTCTTAACTGAAAAAGGGTAAGATTTAAAATGAACCCATCTGTTTTCAGTGCTGCTTTGTTTATGCTTTCTAATGTCGGGTTTTTGGCAGTTCCAGCCACTATCTATTCATCAGTGTTGTCACTTATATTCATCTAGCCACAGAATTTTGAATATGAGTATTCACTTACTTAGGCAAAATCCCTTTTGGATATTTGCTTGCATCTCTGGGTATGAGTGCCAAACTTTTATTTGCAATTAAAATCTTTAAAAGAGGTCATGTGGCGGTGAGGAGGCTGGGAAAGAAAAGGAAGGCAAATTTGAGGTGTGATTGATGGCTTCTGAGTTGTACTGTATAAGAGTGAGTTTCAACTTTTCCCATACCATGATGCCCCACCCCCCACACTTTAAATGCTGGGACCACCTTCTTTCCAGACCCCGCCGCCATGGGGAGGAGCTAGTCATGACCCCTGGCATCCACATTTATGGTAGTACATCTCATACAGCCACCTACAAAGCTTCTTCCTTGTGATCTACTGAAATGGAGACTGCTTATCTGTCACTGGAGGCTCTTTAAGATGTGTGGTCCATCTCTGTATTCCATACCTAAGTATGCATGTGCGCTTTGCGCCTGATGCTCTAGATTGTAGCAAGCTGAATCTGCCAGTCCGCAGCTGTGCAGTCAATCTCTTTGTGCTCTGATTTGAGTGTGTGTGGTTTATTGTGCACTTACACCTCTCCAGTTCCTGTTCAAATCATAAATCCAGTATTGATCCACATCAGAGAGACAGAAGAGACACAGCTGAGTAACTTTCATTTCTTCGAGTGCTGGTCCCAGTTTGTATTCCACATGTGGGTGATTGGTAAGAAGTATTCAAACCAAAGCAGAGTGCCAGGATTCAGATGTCAAAGAAGTCTTGTCACTGCTGTCCCAACAGCAGAATCTGCAAAAAGGGGCCTGGACACAGTGCTTCAGGAAGGTGTGGATAGATCTCCAAGTAAACACCTTACAAATGTCCAGCATAGTCTCAAAGTGATGCTGCTGAAATGACCTGAACTCTACTGAAATGGGCTCTCATCCCATCTGAGAAAAGCAGATGTGCTAACTGATAGCAAAGGAGGATACAACCAGAAATCCTGGCTGTTCTGTTATGCCCAAGTAGAAAAACATCTCCAGTTAGCTGGATAGTGTTTTCTGATACTGGAATACTTTCTGCTTTGACTGAGAAGGGATTGAATGGTCTCTGAATACTCTAGAAATTTAATGTCCATCCAAATACCCGGCTGTGAGTGGAAGGAGTTTGGATTAGGTGTCTGGCCTTTCTGTTCTTGGGCATTAATAGTTCCAGGAAGGGTCAGATGCTGACAGTAGTACAAATTGAACTGATGGTCAGGAAACTGTAATTGCTTGTGCCAGTTGGGTGCAGTGAGAATGACTTGAGCTTTGTGATGACACAGTTTTTGCAGGACCTGTGGCAGTAGTGGTATAAGAGGAAAGGCACATCTGAGGTGGTCTGTCCAGGATAATAGACAGACATCACTCTCAGAGTCCCAGCCCAGAGTTGCTTCAGAGCAATGTAGTGTGAATTTCCTCCTTGTCACTCATAGTCTAGAGAAATGCCTCCTGAGATTGTCTACCAGAAAATTCTATGCATCTAGTATGTCCCTGAGAGTGCTACATCGTTCCTGAGCACCAGTTTCATAAGTTGTCTGCCGCTGTGGACAGAGAAGGATCTCTCCATGATAATGGTTGTGTTGTTTCTGGGTGTAATGAAAGGGACTCCTGGATAACCTTGTTCTAGGTTCATCCATAAGACAACAGATGCTGTGACCTTGGTGGGAATTGTTACCCTGGACTTCATGTTGTTCCTTTCTGGAGAATAAATGGACTGGACCCAGATTGACAGGCAATGCTGGTATTTTGTAAGTACACGAGTCCATGTGGCCTAGTAAGGAAAGGAAGACCCAGGCTGTGGCCCAGCATCTGAAGAAGACCTGTCTTATCAAGTTGTTCATGTTCTGGAATCTCTCAACAAGGAACTAGGCTGTTGCTGCAGTTGAGTCTGTGGTTGCTCCCATAAAATCTATGGTCTTTGTGGGAGTCAGAGTTAACTTTTCTTTGTTGATACAGATTCCCAAGGAAGTTTAGCAGTTGGAACAGGAATAGGATTGTTGATTAGATCTCCTCACTGGATAAGCCTGTCAGGAGCCAGTTGTCCAGATACAGAAAGACAATGCAGCAGTTTTTTCTTATCTGAGCTACCATTACTGAGAAGACTTTTTGGAAGACCCTCAGCAATGGAACTAATCCAGATAGGAGTACTCTAAACTGATTGGACTTCTGTCTTATCATGAATCTTAGGAACCTTGTGAGGGGTGGATGAATGTCTACACAAAAGTACGTGTTTTTCTTGCAAAGAACTGTGAACCATGTGCCCCCCTCCTGAAAGGCAATTATTCATACCATTGTGACCATGTGGAATTTTAACTTTTGAATAAAGACATTCACTTGGCATAGATCACAAATTGGTATCTATCCTTTGTTTTTCCTGGGAACTAAAATCTGAGGAGTAAAATCATTTTCCATGATGTTGTGGTGGCACTTACTCTATTGCCCCTCACTGAAGAAGAACTGATTTCTTGACAGAGGATTTCCTTGTGGGGGTGGTCATTGAAAAGGGGCCAGGAAAAGAATCCATCCAGAGGTCATACAAACTTGTCTTTTGTTGTTGCTTTCCAATTGTGAGTATAGTGGAAGAGGTGGCCATCAAAAGTTTGAAAGGTAATGTAGGATGGTATTAATAAAAGAATGTAGTTCTCAAACAACCTATCAAAGAAACCCATCGGTGGTGGGTGGGGTTGAGTAGCAGCAGTAGAGTAGGAGAAAGCTATTATCCTTTATTCTCTGGCACTTGTGCCGTGGGTTGTAAGGGTGCTGATGACAGAAAATTTGAGTGGACAGTCTTGATCTATACATCTATTTGTGGTGTATCCTCTTTGGAACTCAGGCATAAATACCCAGGGAATTGATAGTTGTTCTGAAGTTTCTGAGTGAGTAAAAGGACTTGCCATTTTTTTTCACTGGACAATTTAGCCTTGTCAAAAAGTGGGCCCTCCATGATATTTTGCAACTCCTTAGGGCACCTCAGGGGGCAAAGCCAAGACTTGCATCTCATGACCATTGCCATAGCTATTGCTCTGGGACCAGTATCAGCAGCATCCATGGTAGCCTGAAGAGACATTTTTGCCTGCCCTCAACGATGAGGGCTTGAAATTGGGCACTGTCCTCTTGAGGGAATTTGTTTTTAAAGTTCAAAAATTTGGAGTAGTTGGTGAAAGAACACTTTCCTTATGAGGCCTGGGATGTGAAATTGAAGATGAAATTGAAACCGAAGGTTGGTGAAAGACAATACCTTTTTCCCGGTGCGGTCAAGGTGTTTAACTCCATTGTCCATGGATTTTACCGTGGAAGTCTCTAATCTAGAACTCTCAGTAGCTACTGCATCAGTAGGGAGAAGGGTGCTATGGGTGGAAACAGGAACTTTGCTCTCTTTGTAAGTATTCAATAAAACCTCTCAGCCCTCTTTTAGAGTGGAGATACAGGAAGCATGAACATGTTACATAATGGCCATGTTCACTGGAACAGCTACAGGGCTAGGATCAAAAGATTGAAGTATGCCGAGGAGCCTATGTGGAGTATCCTAAACCTTCTTGGATATGGAGTTCAGGAACATTTAATACTGCTTGTGGTAGGTAGGTAGGTAGAGCAAAGATGGGGCAATTGAACAAAACTAACATACAAGAGAGATAACTTGGGCTACGGCTACACTATGAACTTTTTCTAGAAGAGGAAATGCAAATGAGGGCTCCATTTGCATCTCTCACACTCATTTGCATATTTTCTTCCGATCTTTTTTGTGGAAGAGGTTTTTGCGCAAAAAAGCGCTCTGTAGATGGCACCTTTTTGCACAAAATCCCCCTTTTGCACAAGATCCCTTCTTCCTCAAAAATTGAACAGCGCTTTTTTGTGCAAAAACCTCTTCTGCCAAAAGGATCAGAAGAGACTATGCAAATGAGAGCACTAGATATGCAAATGAGTGCTCCATTTGTATTTCCTCTTCTTGGACAACGTTCATAGTGTAGCCGTAGCCTTGGTTTCCAGGTTTGAATTTATCAGTTTTTAGCTAATTCCTATGGCCTTGGCCAAAGATGGCACTTGGTTTCCCAGCACCACAGTGCCTTTGATCAGTGCTCTTGTCCCTTGTGGGTTTAGGGAAGGAAGGAATGACAAATGCTGCACATAACAGACATGGCTGTAAAGGAAACAAGTACTCATCACTCTCAGAAAAGGAGTCGGGCAGGAGATGCATTTCTTAACCTCTGAGATTCTAGGCATAGTCCTGGTGCACAGGGAGAGATCCCCTGTGCACCAGGAGATCTAAATTACACACACTAAATTACAGAGAGAACTAAATTACACACACTAAATACATTAAACCTAACACTAAGAATAATACATTATTTACTATATATTTACAGGCTCTGAAGAATAAACACAGAGCTATCTTCAAACATGGAGGTTTCCAACTCAGGCCATGTGGTGATGAGAAGGAACTGGAAAGGTGTAGTTCTGCAGATCAGAGCATGGGGAGATCAAACGTGCAGGTGCTGAACAGTGGAAATGACTTGCTACAAATCTCCAGTGTCAGGGGCAAGGAGTTTATGCATACCTGCGTGGAGAATACACACGGGGACTGGGAATGCCAAGAATGAAACATTTCAAATAAACAAATACTGTGGCCCAGAACCAAGCCCTGCCCACCCCCAGCCCGATCCTGCCTGGCCACATGGAGAACCGGGGGTATCATGATGCCACCGGCCTTGCTCTCCCCAGAGGCAGGGAAAAGCTGCACTGCCCCACCATGGCCCCATGCTCCCCCCTTCCCCTCCCCACCAGGCTGCTGACCTGGACTGCCTTCCCTGGTAGCCTGGGAGAGCCAGGCTGCCGTGCCGCAGTTCCAGCCTTCCCCAGTGGCAGCCCCAGCCTTAGGCAATGCTAAATGAGCATTCCCTTGCCAACATTACTGACTGCCCATGGAAACAGAATCACCAACTCACGTACAGTCCTCAAAACTGATGTAACTGAGGTGAAAGAGGGCTCAGAGCAGGCTCAGAGTGCTACCTTTGCCCACCAGCTCCAGCACAGAGCTGCTGTAGAAGCTCTGTCCTGGGCTAGCGGTGGGGCTGTACCTCCCCTCTAACTGTGGCAGCACTGTGCTGAAGCTGTGGGAAGGGATACCGAGGGAGGAGGATGTCAAACAAGAGCTGCCGCTGCTGGGGATAGGTGATTCTTCCAAGGACCCCACACAGCCTAACCTGGACCTTCCCCCGCTGGAGGACCTACACAATGTGCCTGCTGGAGCTTCAGCAGCCATGGAGAGGCACTTCTCACCCGGCCCCAGGCTCCTGTGGTCAGAAAAGGCTGGGTAGTTCTCTCTCCCCAGAACAGACTGCATACTGAACCCCTCATATCCAGCCCCACCCCAGAGCAATGATTTAAATGAAGCATGTACATATTCATTGTATTTTCCAAACACCAAAAATTAATTGAGTTAAGGACCTGAGTGACACCAGGAAAATCTAGTGAAAATAAAATTTTACTTTTGCATCTTTTCATCTGAATCACAGGTAATTTCAATGCTTTTACCCTGGTGTTGAAGAGTTATAATGGCAAGGAGCTTCAGAATTGACATCTTTGTCTAATACCCTCCTAAATATATACAGCTGGACCTAATGAGAGCTAAGTAAGCTATGATAAATTAATTCAGAGCAGATGGTTGAAAGGATCAAGGAGTGAAGGCTACCACTTACCTTTCTGTACTAAAGTATAACTAGGAGAAATGGGATGAATTTAAGCAACTAGGTGGAGTATCATGATCAATTACTTAAGAGTGACATCTAAGCTGTGAAGAGCGGGAGAATGGTTAGAAGTCCACAGCTTGGGTAACTGAAATGCAGCCTGCTTATAGAACTGGCAAATAATGCAGTCAATAATCTTGCCCCTGTGGCAGAGATGACCTATGTAACCTAGGAGGTATTGTTCTACTTTAATTTAATTCTCTGCATGAAATGGAGGATTGCAGGAACCAAACTTTATTTTGAAGAATTTGTGGGAGGATATTTTTAATAAATCTCAGCAGGGTAGCCATGTTAGTCTGTAACTTTAAAAACAACAAGTAGTCCTGTGGCACCTTAGAGACCAACAAAAATACATATAGGATCATGAGTTTTTGTGGGCAAAACCCACTTAATCAGATGAGTTGAAATAGAAATAACAGAATCCTATATCTATCTATCTATCTATCTATCTATCTATATATATATGTAAACTGCAAAAGTATTTACCTGTCAATTGTAGGACCCCTGTTAATGAAGCTAATTAAGTAGGCTGGATACATCCTATTCATAGCTTTTGATATGAAAATGCAAATGTCAAAGGCAGGGGAAGTTGGCTTTGTAGTGCAATAATCAGTTAATGTCTCTATTTAAGCCCAGGGTAACAGTACCAAATTTGCAAATGAATTCCAGCTCAGAAGTCTCTCTCTGCCATTAGGTAGTGAAATTCCTTTGTAGAAGAATGGCTACTTTTAAATCCATGATTGACTGTGCAGGAAAAAGCACAACTATATAGTTAGATATGATATGTGGACAAGCTAGAATTCTCAGCAAATCAAGTTGCTCTAATATCTCAGAAGCCAGATCATTAGAACAGCAAAGCAAAAATGTTTTATTATATTTATACAAACTTCATCCAGGATTCAGTCACTTGGAACCCTCATCCCTCTCCATTGTGGAGGGATTTGAGCATATCATTTCCCTTGAGCAGTTCCCATCATTTATCCCCATAGGAGTGCTGGGAAGATTAATACAGCACTGATCTTAATCACATTCCCTAAAATATTTAAAGATTTCTCCTTGTGATAGCTGAGAAATGTCTTCCTTTAAACTGGAGAGGCTCCAGCTGCCCACTTTGTCTTAGCAGCTTGTGGTGATGGATAGTTGTCCTCCTGGAAGACAGTTTGCACAAAAATCTCACTTCCACCCTGTCCCTCTACTCACCACCTCCCAATACTTTGTTAACATTTCTTGAAGTAGGAGTTCATAAGGTTCATTGTATTATAAAATAGAAGAGTCTTATTCACATTTTTATAGTAGCATCTGATAAAATATTGTACTTAGTTGCCTTCTGCTTTTTAATTATGTGCAAAAAATTGTATTACTCAATGTAATAAAAATAACAGCACAAACAGAATAGTAAGGTTGCAAGATGAACTCTATGATCAAAAAATTCCAGAAATAAAAGCTTCTCTGGCATTATTAACTGGGCCATGCTAGAGATTCTGTGTTTTTAGCTAAGTGTAGACAGTATGGAAAAAATGGTAATTAGAGGAATAAAAATACTGTTCCCCTTTTGACCTGAGAAGTTAGGTAAAATTCAGGGCCTTGCAGGATTGGTTCTGTTGGGTGAGAAACCAGTCATATGATTTAAACTTATTCTTGGTGTAATCTTGTTGATTAACAAAGTCATGTTTCCCTCAACACAGTAGGAACTAACGGCAGCAGCCACTTAGCCTGCTCAGAAATTCCAGTGTCCTCTTTGCTTCCTCTCAGAGCCCTGTTTACTCTTCCTGGCTTTCTGTCACTAACCCATATAGCCTGCTTCTGACATCCTCGACCCTGGATTTCCAATCAGGGAAATGTCATGTGGCCTACTCCGTGCCTTGGTGGTGGTAGTCCCATTGTTCCCAGCCATTTCCAATACATAAAAAGAGCTTGGCTGCTCCTACCGAGTGAGAGAAACTCCAGCCCCACCTGGAACACCTACATTGAATTTTGAATCCCATAAAATGAGCCTGGCTCTGAGATTCGCTGCTGAGGGTCTTCTTTTGCAATGTAGACATGCCCTAAAAGTGCTTGGCACACTCATTGGCTTTAATGAGGTCTGTGCTCCTCTTTGGTAGAGCCCTACATGGATATAAAATTTGTAACCCTATCCGCCTCCATATATGCCACAGATATCTGCATTCATAGCCATGGATGTGGGTATCTGCAGATATAAAGTGGATATCCACAAATTTGCAGGGTTCTAGATACAAAATTTGCAAAAATGAGCTGTGGATATCCACATCTGCAGATTCGGATACCTGCGGATATCCCTGGATTTGCAGGGCTTTTGTCTTTGGATCTAAGAAGATTCCCCTGCTGGTAGCCATTAGCACTTTCAGCACAATAACACTACATATGTGCATTCTGGCTGAATTCATGTTGTTAGATCAACTTTAATGTTTGGTATTTCCTGACTTTTGATTGTTTCATCTTTCAATGTGAACATTGTATCAGCAATCATTTTATATCTCACTCTTCTTTAGATTAAACACACCAGCATGCTTTATAAAACCCTCTGGTTTAAATTGAAGCCAATTTCCTTTAAATCAACTTCCTGTGTTCTTAACCATACATATATGGGTTTAGTTAATTCAAACCTTTTAGCTTTACTAAATGAAACACAGGGTTGCTGGGTGTGGTTGAGGTTGGTCTGGTATAATTTTGCTCAAACCAAGCAAATACAATTAGGGCCATACTGAGTTTAAAAGCTCAGCACATTTTGTTGCAGTCCTTTCTAATCAAAACAGAGGCAACATATGGGGGCATACACAGGTTACATGCCCCCACAGATTTGCTTCCTGGCTTGTACTGAGCATGCTCACACAGACTGATCATGTTTGGTGACACTGCAGAAGCTGGCTGCCCCCATTCTGGCTTTCCTGCCCACTATTAGCAAGCACAGGCCATCTCTGAAACAAATTGGTCTTCACATTTATTTATTGATTTATTTTTACAAATGGGAAGCTTTCCTTTCCTTCTCCTGCCCCTCTCATTCTTGCCAAACACAAACATGGTTGGAAGGATTTTATTTGCACTTTTCAAAAACACTCCCCCTTAGGCAGAAACAAGAAATGGAAAATTTCAGCCCAAATGATCAGTGTCCTGAAACGTTCAGAGTATGTAAAACAAATAAAGATATTAAAAGGGGCAGTAGCAGTGGTGGTGGTTGGGACCCCTGAGTCCTTTAGCATTGCCAGGTCCCCCTTGCCCCTCTCCGCCAGTGGGCCTGCAGATATAGTATCAGCATGAGAGGAGTTTGTTAAAGAAAAAATTATGGAGTTTTATACATGTTTTTCCTACCCTTGCAGCTAACTACCAAGTAGATTAAACACTTAAGGCTAAAGTCTGTCTTTGGTTACATCTAGGCAAGCCTTAGTGCTAAAAATAAGCAAAAATGATGTTTTACATATAAATTAATAATCTCTACACGGCCTGAGGACTGTAACAATCTTAACAATGTAGATTAAGACACAGCAAATGAAATCGCTCTTGGAATGTTAAAGTTTTCAATGGTACTGAGAAGTGCTATTTTTATTTTAAAAACTATTTATGGAGAGTAGTTAAGTTTCTGTTAAATTAAGAACCCTTTTTAAAAAAATCTCTATTACTGTTTAGTATATGACATTGATGGTTTTTCTGGCTCAAAATATTTTACTGAGTCCCACCTGAGCCTATATTAGGTTTAGGTTTATATTCTTTTTAGGTAAAAAAAAACCAATAGAAACCAAAATGGGAAAACTTGTTGAACCAACAAGCAAATAAAGCAACCAGCCCAGTAAATGGAAAGCAACTGAACTCTTATTTTCTTGCCCCACAAAAGTACCGTCACCTTGACAAAATTATCTTATATTCTCACTGCACAGTCACATGATTATCATTGAAACTCTCGAGACAGCTTTTGTGAGATGAAGTCTTTTCAGTTATTAGCATCTGTTACAACTGCAACATAGTACAACAAAATGTAAACCTAACCATTGGTATATTGCTTATAGAGAAGGGAATGAAACACTGGATGGAGCACAGGACCAACTGCCAGTAACTCCTGGCCTCCAGTCCAGGTTCTGATTTTCTCTGGGGTCTTGGCAAGTCACAACCTCTGTGCTCCACCTTCCTACCTATGAAATGTAGTTGGTTCTACTTGTCTCTCTCAGGAGTATTGAGGTTTGTCATCTAATGACCTTTAAAGATGTCTGCGTAACAACACATTGTACAGTTTGTCAGCCATCTTGTTCAAGTTTCCCTTATAAATGGAAAACTTCTACTTAGCCATCCCAGCCCCCAGAAAAAAAAAAGATATTGTATCTGCCGCAGCCAACATTTGCCCCACTCAACTGACCATGGCTTGCTTTCCCCCAGCAAACCTTCAATCTATGGACATGCTAGGTCTGGCGCTGGGATTTTCCTGGATCAGCCAAGTCTCTTCCAAAAGGATCCAGGCCTCTTTCTCACAATGTTAGATTCCTTTTTTTTGGGGGGAGGCTGGAAATTAATTTCCAGTTATACATCTTCCCAAATACAAGTAATCTTTCAGAGCTATCAGCTTCCTCATCCTAAAAATAAGAAATTCTTCCTTCATTCACTAGCTCTGTGCACTAATTTGGTAGTTTAATTAATTTTGACTTAGATTAAAATGAAGTGAAAACACCGTTTCTCTGCCTGAAATATTATTCTTAGCATGGGACAGAGTGCAAGGGGACATTCCCTTGTGTCAGATCCAAGGATAGTCTTGTAAAGGAGCATTGGTTACCTCACTGTCCCGGCAGGACGTCATGTTAGCTCAACAGATGCACACAATAAGATAATTGGATCAGATAGGTCGGTAGAGCAAATATCTGCTTGACAGCATGTGTGCTGCATTGAAGAAAAGGGAGTGGTTCACTGGGCTGCATTAAATTTTTACATGCTCACGTGCTCTCACCTACGTTCTCCCACGTACTTCTGCCTATTCAGTTCATATTTCAGCACCGCTCCTAAAAATCACAGAATGTCTGTGTGAATGAATTTTTAATGGATTGGGTTGAAAAGGTCAAGAAGCAGTGCCAGGAAACAGTCTCCTTATCCTGCTACATGTCTAGCTTGGCTTTGAGACTTAGTGGGCTGAGAAGAGAAAAATAGTAAGGGTTGATGTGATAGCTGGGCATGAACGTGGCTCAGCTGATAAGGGAAAGGGTTAAGTTAGAGCTGTACATTGCATACAACCGTTATTTGGTTTTAGAAGAAGCTTGTTATGTTTTGTTTCAAGACAATGTGGTTCCTAGCAGTGTCTTTATCTTTCTTGTTAAAAGCAATGTACAATACCGTTTGGGCTGGATTGTGCCCTCAGAGAGGGAGGGATAAGAGGGACCACGGGAGCTACTGCTCTGGGAGGCCCATGTGTCCAAGGCATAGACAGCACAGGTCAGAGTAGAGTGTATTACAGAGCTGGTAGCCACAGATAAATGTAGCAGCTAATTACTTCATCATCTTTAATATATAGGGGTGATCATATTTCCCAAATAGAAAATGGCACAGCCCCAGCTCCTCCCCTGAGGCCATCCCCCCAAATACTGCTGCTGGTCACTGGAACTGTGCATGCCCACCTTCCCCCAGCAAGGCTGTTGCTGGAACTCTACCATTACCACCCCTCTCCCCATGCTGGAATGCTGCCTCCTTCCCTCTTTGTGGAGGGCTGGCATTTCTGCTCACTCCCCCACCACATTCCTCTGCACCTGCCTTTTTTTTTGACAGTAGTGGGCATTTGTCCTATTTGCTCTTGCCAACTGATTGACTTGGGAAGAGCAAACAGGACAAATGCCCCCTCTTGGGCGGGGGGGAAGCTAGGAACATCTGGGATAGGACTTAAAAAGGGGACTTTCCTGGCCAAAGAGTGACGTATAGTCACCCTATTAATAGAGCTAGCCCTCACAGTGCTCCTGTGTAATAGGGAAGTGTTATTATGGTCATTTACAGATGGGGAACTGAGGCACAGAGTCATACAGAAAGCCTGTGATGGAACAGGGAAATGGCCATTTTCAGAGGCCAGTCAGAATTCAAACAAACAATTCAAGTGACCATACTGGCTCCCCAGCACTATATTCAGAGTGCAGCAAGCTCTATGCGTCTCATTGAGGTGGTTTATGTAGAGCGCACCAATTGTAGAGTTCGTGTGCACTAAGTGCCTTGCCAGAGTTAGAGCACTGGGAGCTGATTTACTGTGCAGTAACTTGCCAGTGTAGACTTGGCCTTAGACCTTCAGGAAAGGCCAAAAATTGATTTAGTCCTGCTCCCTGTGCAAAGATTCAGGATGATCAAGTTTCCTTGTTCTGTTTCTCCTTTGTACCCTACACAATGCCAGACACCATCTGGTCCTTAATAGTTCTATTAAGAAAGATAAACCCCATAGTTACCTATGTAATTATTAAGGGCACGTCTACATAGCAGTGTTATTCTGAAATAACCGTGCAAGTGTCAACACAGGAAGCTTGCTATTTTGAAATAATATCAAAATAACAGGCGTCCTATTCTGAATTCTGTAACCCTCATTCTATGAGAAATAACGCCTATTCTGAAATAGCTATTTCAGAGTAGGGCATGTGTAGACAGGGCAGCTGGACTTATTTCGAAATAAGGGGTCTCCAGGGCTACGTCTTGACTGCAAGCCTCTTTCAAAAGAGGCTTTTTCCAAAGATACTTTAGAAAAAGCCTCTTTCGAAAAAGAGCATCTAGCCTACAACCAGTACTCTCGAAAAAGCAAGCCGCTTTTTCGAAAGAGAGCACCCAGGCAGTCTGGATGCTCTCTTTCAAAAAAGCACAGTTTGCATTACATAGCGCCTTTTTTCGAAAGAGCACTTTCGAAAAAAGGCGGTGTGCCTCGTAAAACGAGGTTTTCCACAGTCAAAAAAACTGCTGCGTTCTTTCGATTTACTTTCGAAAGAATGAGACAGCAGCCTAGATGCAGGTAAAGATTTTTTGGAAAAAGGCCACTTTTTTCGAAAAATCCCTGTAGTCTAGACACACCCCAGGAACACCCACAGGTGCCCTGCTGGCTGCTCTGTCCACACTCATCAGAACTCCATAGCTTCTCTTCCTCTGAAGCCCTTAAAGCTGCAGGCAGAAGGGAAACGGATTGTGGCATGAAACAGGCCCTGCACAGCTTTCCCTGCTGCCATGGGCAAGCCCAGCATTCCAGCTGAGTCCCCACAGCTGCCAGCACTGCCTTAGGCAGCTCCCAGGGTTCTCCTGGGCATCATACAAATCAATGGAAGGCCCTACCCGCATGCTCCTGATCTGGCTGGCACCTTCCCATGCCTACCTGTCCCCGGGACATGGGGGTACTGAGGCTCCTCCCTGGGATATGTGTGCACCTGCAGGAAAGGGCCCAATGTCTAGGCCTCAGGTGGCCTTGCTTGAAGCACATCGACTTTATCTGACCCGAGGCTTTTCAGTCATGGCTCAGAGATGAGGGCTAGGCTTCATGCACAGTGGCTCCTGAGATGACTGCCCTTCTCTTTGTTCTCCAGAGCGGGATCAGCTGCAAGAGGGGAGCTGTCAAGGGGCGCGGCCCCTCGGTCGGGATCTCCCTCATTCTGGCCCAGCGGCTCAGTCTGTGCAAGTGTCTCTCTTTGGGGTGAATACGGCCTTCTGGCACCGTGTTTGAAAGTGCCCCCTTTTGGGGTAAATATGGACTTCTGGCTCAATCTTTGAAAGTCTCCCCTCTTGGAGTAAATATGGCCTTCTGGCCCAGTCTTTGAGAGTTCCCCCTCTTGGGGTAAATACGGCTTTGTGGCCTAGTCCTTGGGCCTGTGGGCCCTCCTGGACTCTGGGGCGCTGCAGAGGGGGAGGATGGGGGACCCGGGCCCTTCCACTCCAACAGGTCCCCGCCCAGGGCCCTATTGGCAGTGACTCAGTCCACTGCCTGCTCAGCAAGGGATTCCTCCCTGCAACCCGCTGAGCACTCGGGGTTCTATTGCTCCCTGCCCTGGGCTGCTTCCTATCTCCCCGCCGTCCCCCTGCGGTTGTACCTCTCCATGGTCTCCGGGGCTGGGGTTGACAAGGAGGGTGGGGCTGCGGCGTTGGTTCCAGCTGCGTGGACTCCTCTGGGTCAGGAGCTGGTCTTGCCGGTCCTTCCCCTTTGGCTAACAGCTCCAAGTGAGCCGGCTCAGGGACTTTTATAGTGCGGCTCACCAATGAGCATGCCCTGCAAGGCCATGGGGGAGGGGCGCACTCTGCCAGCTGGGCCCTGCCCACAGGTTCATTTATAGTGTGGGGCGGGGCCGCCCCATCACAGGAGCGGTCAACACCTCCTGTGCCATCCTCCTGACCCCGCGTGATCCGCCAGTGCCAGAGAGCCCATGAGGACCTCTAGAAGGAGCATATCACTGCCCTGCAAGCCCTGGACTGGCAGGATCAGATACTGGAGGAGGATCTCCAGCTGCGCTGCAACACATGGTAGGAGCTGCTGCAGTACGGCCAATCCATCTGCATGACCTTCCACATGGTCATCTATCAGCTGGTGGCTGCTCCCGTGCCAACTTCCATCCCTCCGGCTTCTCTTCCTAACACCCCTGTGGCCACCAAGGGCCCCGCACACAAGGCAGTGGCACCACTCGATGCAGGCACCACTCCCAGCCCAAGCCATGAGACTCTCCTCCCCTCTCCCCCTTCCACTTCCTTCCTCCCCCATCCCAGGTTCTTTTTCCAGTCCCTCCCCAGTTACATTTACCCCGATAAAAAACCAGAGTCTATTGTTTCCAAAACCAAAAGTGTACTTTATTGTCTGTGCAGCGGAGAGGAGGGAAAGGGGGAAGGGGGGTGTGTGGGAGGAAAGGCAAAAGAGGGGCAACGCACAGGCCCCTTGTTGGGAGGCCCAGGAGAGACTGTCACTGGTGTCCTTGTGTGAAACTCTCCCTCAGGGCCTCGTGGATACACCCAGCCACCTGAAGGGCTGGCTGGATAGCAGCCATGTGTGGCTGCTCAAAGGCCCTGACGATCTGCTCAGTGTTTGCCATCCCCACCCACCCTGGCAGGAGCGTCTCCCAATTGCTTTCACAAATATTGTGAAGGACACAACATGCCGCCACCACTTGGGGGATGTTCTGCTTGCCAATGTTCAGCTGGATGAGGAGGCAATGGAACCTCCCTTTGAGACATCCAAAGGTGCCTCAACAATATGGGTCCTGCTGATCCTGGCTTTAAAACATTCCTTGGTGGGGTCAAGTTGTCCAGTGTAGGGCTTCATAAGCCAGGGGAGAAGAGGGTAGGCTGTGTCCCCTACAGTACAGACCAGCATGTCCATGTCCCCAACACTGATGGTGCAGTCAGGGAAAAAGGTGCCAGTGTGCAGCTTCTGGAAGAGGCTGGAGTTTCGAAAGACACGTGCATCATGCACCTTCCACGACCAGCTAACATAGATGTCTGTAAACTGGCCGCGGTGGTCAAGGAGGGCCTGCAGGACCATTGAAAAGTACTCCTTCTGATTAATTTATTCAGATGCCTGGTGGTCAGGGGCCCGGATGGGGATGTGGGTGCTGTCAGCAGTTGGGGAAGCCGGCGATGATGGAGTCCATGTTGCCCAGGATGATGATCCTGCGCAGCCAGATGGTGTTGATGGCCCTGATCACCTGTAGAAGGAGACAAACAGAATCACACAGTTGCCAGAGCCCTTGGGAGTTCCCCAGGCCCACCCCCCCTCCCTTTTCCTCCACACCAGGAGCAACCCCAACTTGACCTATCCACCAACAGGGCTTTGTGAAGGTGGGAGTGAAAAACCTCCCAGGGAGGGGTCTTCCACACACTCCCACCACCGTCCCCCCCTTTGCCTAGGGAACCTCACTCCAGCAGTTCAGGTCACCACCCTGCTGGGACAATAGCACAAGAGCACCATACCTGCATGATCACGGCCCTGACAGTCTATTTCCCCACTCCAAACTGGTTCCCAATGGATCAGTAGCTGTCTGGAGTGGCAAGCTTCCAGATGGCAATGGTGATGTGCTTCTGGAGGGGGATGGCGGGTCTCACATGGAGGGCAGGGATGAGCCACTCATAGAGCTCCAGAAAGGAGCATTTCCGCATTAGGACATTCTGGAGTCACTGCTGGATGATCTGGTCCCACCTGTAGGAGCTGGTGTCCAGTCACCAGAAGCGACAGTGCACAATGTGCAGGGGAAGGCGGGTGGAGTCGAGCTGCATGAGCAGTGCCCAATGAGAGGTGAGGAATTGCCCCACATTGAGCTGGGAGGCCTGTTCCTGCAGGGCCAGGAAGACATCCTGCAGAAACTGCAGCAGGAGGTGCACTAATGCACATAAAAGCCACCAACTGCTGGGAGGCAGGTCTGGCTCCATGGCTAGAGAGCTGAGGTATCTGTAAGGGCAACCACAGCAGGGAGAGAAAAGGCTTTGCTGTCCTTCAATGAGGTAGGCAAAGAAGAAGAGCCTGAAACACGGCTGTACGGGGGGGGGTTCCTTTAAGCTAGAGCTTCAGCCTCAGGCAGCAGCTCCAGGAAGAGAGTGCTGTCCTGATGCCCTGCCTGAAGTGCTTCCGAGTGGCCTTAAATGCGATTCAGCGTCCAATGAGTTTGGACACTCTATTTCAAAATAGAGCAGTGCTATTTCAATGGGCATTTGCTGTGTAGATGCACTATTTTGAAATAAGACATTTCAGAGTATTTCCTCCGAAATAGCTTATTCTGAAATAAGCGTGTAGTATAGATGTGCCCTCAGAGAATAAGGCTACGTCTACACTGGCAGCTTCTTGCGCAAGAACTGTTTTGCGGAAGAGTTCTTGCGCAAAAAGTCTTCCACAAGAGTGCGTCTACACTGGCATGTGCTTTTGCTCAAGCGCGTCTATGGCAGTGTGGACATTCTCTTGAGCAAGAAAGCTTTGATGGCCATTTTAGCCATAGGGGGTTTCTTGCGCAAGAAACTCATGTTGCCTGTCTACACTGCCCTCTTGCGCAAGACGGCTTATTCCTCGTGGGGAGAGGAATAACTCTTCCGGAAGAAGCCCTGTTTTCTGATGCTAGACTGTAAATTTACTTGCGCAAGAACGCGCGTTCAATGTAGACAGCCGGCAAGTTTTTGCGCAAGAACAGCTGTTCTTGCGCAAGAAACTGCCAATGTAGAGGTAGCCTTGTGTAGCTGTAGAATAGGTCTGTGGAATCACATCTAATATATTACCAACTTACTTCATGCTTCTACTCAGTGACATTGGTATTTTTAAAGGACTGGTCACAGTACTTTTCTACAACTGATCTAAACAGTTTCTAGCTGATTTCTGGGTACTTTTCATAATAAAAATGTGTTGAGAGTCCGCATGGGCTTCATATGGTATGATTCGTAGCAGCATTAACTTATGGAGCAAATCCTGCTCAATTACTGCTTTAACAAGTCTCAATGAAGCTATAGGTACTAAGTGTATATGTAAAGTAAGTACAATATACTATGAATAATCCAAAGATCTTCTCAAGGTACTCACAGGTAGTCAGTTGTCCTACTTTTTATAGCATTGCCCTAATTTTCAGCAAGACATTCTCTTTTCTGCTTCCTCTAAGGCAGGATGGCCTAATGTCCTACTTTTTGACATTAAATCCTACTTCTCTTTCCTCAGGGAAGATAACAAAGAAAGTTACAACACAGAGACAAAATGCAGAATATTTTTCCAATGTACGTCTTTTGAACCTATGAACACTGATTTTTGCACTAAACAACATTCAAAACTAAAAGAGCTTTTACTTTGGCTTTGTTCATGAATTCAAATAATGTCCTGAGCTCTGGATTCTGCTCACACAATTCAAAGCATATTGTAAAGATTACTTCATTAAACCTAATAACACTCATGTGAGGTAAACACATGACATACATTTTTGCAGTAAAGGCAATAATGGAACTGGAGTTATCTGTTCCTTTCCAGACACCATCCTTCTCAGGTCAAATTGAGATACACCAGCAGGACTGCATGGGAAAGTTCCAACTATAGTTGTGTTGTGTATACTGTCCCAACTATAGTTGTGTTCTTATCAAAAAGAAAACTCTAACTACCACAGCTGTCAATCTGGCACCTTTTACAAGCATTTAAAAATCACAAAGACCAAAAAGAGCAAAAGAGGTTGGAAAGTTTTTACATAAAAATAAATGAGGAAACATCCTTCCAGCTGGGTTTTTCCAAGATCCCATTGTTCTATTTTTTAAATGCTTTAATAAGTTTAGTTTCCTTCATAAATTTGTTATGTAAATTTAAAGCAATTAAATTCATTTTTACATAACAAAAAGTGGTTTGGCAGAATTCAGTAGTTTGTGTCTCTGCATTATATTACGATATCTTAGAGGGCTGGTTCTTCCCCTCCCTCCTCCCCCAACATTTATAGCAGCTTTTTGTAATCTGAAGAGGAATCATTTTAAACCCTGGCATGAAATGCCACGTGGTGGTATATGATTAAGCCCTTGGATTTGGTGGCTACAGTTATAGATTGTAAATGGAAATATTTGAATTTTGTATGTATGTGAACGTGTCTTATTGTTTTCATATTCTTTCCTTCCAACACATCTTTTTTTTCGGCAGCACAAGTGCCTTAGCTGTACTGTATTGAGCATGGAAACCCTTCTCAGAGTACACAGTGAAACACAGGAATGACTGGAAATGCTTATGCAGCTGCAGAAGAGAAATATGAAAATAAATTTGCCTTTTAACAACTCCCCTCTTCCCCCCC
This sequence comes from Rafetus swinhoei, assembly GCA_019425775.1. Classification (NCBI taxonomy): domain Eukaryota; kingdom Metazoa; phylum Chordata; order Testudines; family Trionychidae; genus Rafetus; species Rafetus swinhoei. Next base: position 234,012,050 of record CM033437.1, read on the forward strand.
CTAAAAAATGAGGCCCAGAGACAAAACTGGCCCTCAATTAATCTTATTAATTTGAATACCTCAGTGGGTCAAATTCATACCTGATGTAACTCTGCTGACTTCAGTAAGATGGTATGGGCATAATTGCCCCCTGAATTTTAACACTAATTCTCTACTTCACAAGAAGAGAGACTCCTTCAGCAACATGTATGATGTAACCATTACAAAGAGAACAGTATGGAGAGACTAGTTCACAGTGAAAATAGCATCCTAGCATAATTTGTGCCCAAACTTTGCCCACAGCAATGTATTCTATGCCAGCTCTTAGCCAAGGTTAGAAATTTTCTGAAAAATCTGATGGCAAATCTGATATAATATTTGGGAAATAGAGAATTTAAAAAATTAGTGCTCTTTCACTTTCTGAAGATTTTTCATCTATTTTTGGCTCCTCCTAACACCAGACTGGCTTGGCCAAATTTGTTTATTCTGTTAATTTTCCTGCAGAGTTATGCTTTTAGATTGATTTTGAGGGGGAAGCTGGGTGTAGCACTATCCCGGTATTAAGCGTGCTTTTCATTTACATAATAAAGTCTTTGTAGCTGATGCATACATTACAAATACACATCAGTTAGATGCACACATAATAATTATGGTGTCCATCCGTGGCAGACTTCACAAAGTTTGAGGACCCCAATAGCATCTTGTTATGTGCTCATGGCCTGATGATGCTCATTAAATTCTGGATGGCCAAGATGAGGATGGGCCTGATTAAGGGATGACATATAGTGTGCCAGGGTATCATAGAATACTAGAACTGGAAGGGAACTCGAGAGGTCATCAAGTCCAGTCCCCTGCCCCCATGGCAGGATCAAGCACCATCTAGATTATCCCTGATAGATGTCTGTCTAACCTGCTCTTAAATATCTCCAATGATGGAGATTTCATGATCTCCCTAGGCAATTTAGTCCAGTGTTTAACCACCCTGACAGTTCGGAAGTTTTTCCAATGTCCAACTTAAACCTCCCTTGCTGCAATTTAAGCCCACTGCTTTTTTCATCATCAGAGGGCAAAGAGAACAATTTTTCTCCCTCCTCCTTGTGACACCCTTTTAGATACTTGAAAGCTGCTATCGTGTCCCCTCTCAGTCTTCTCCTTTCCAAACTAAACAAGCCCAATTCTTTCAGCCTTGCCTCATAGCTTATTTTCTAGCCCTTTAATCATTTTTGTTGCTCTTTGGACCATCTCCAATTTCTCCACATCTTTCTTGAAATGTGGTGCCCAGAACCAGACACAATATTCCAACTGAGGCCTAATCAGCACAGAGTAGAGAGGAAGAATCACTTCTCGTGTCTTGCTCCCAACACTCCTGTTAATACATCCCAGAATCATGTTAGCTTTTTTTTTTTTGCAACAGTGTAAAACTGTAGATTCGTATTTAACTTGTGGTCCACTATGGCCCTAGATCCCTTTCTTCAGTTCTCCTTCCTAGACAGTCACTGTACTATATGGGAGGACTGCAAGAGGGCAAACCATTGTGAAGACATTTCCCTGGTATGGGGAATGGGAAGGACAAAGCTATGTGGGGGTGGACAAGGGAACTACTGCCAGGAATGAAGTCCATTCTTACTCAGCATGCATGGTCATCTGGGACTGTTGTCATTGGGCATTTCTAAACATTTTTCAAAAGACATAAAAATAAATTTTGCAGGAAATGTTTTAAAAGAAAATGTTTGAAATGTTTGTGTGTTGTTGGTCCCACCATACTAGAGAGAAGATGGGTGAACTAACCCACCAAATCCCCCTTCTTGTTCTATGACTGCACAATTGTTCACAGGCAACTTCACTTTAAATGGTCTCTTAATGGGTGGAACAGATTGTTTCCTGTAGGTAATTAACACATATTGTATTTAGCTCTGGCACTCTTTCCCAGACCTGAAGAAGAGCTCTAAGTATCTCAAAAGCTTGTTTCTTTCAATAATGGAAGTTGCCCCCCCCTTGTCTCTTTAAACAAGTACAGCTTAAAATGAAGCTACATTTTGGAAAAATGGGGAATCCAAAGTTAAATTCCTTTGAAAAGGAATAAAAAGGAAATTATGGAAATATTCAATCCAAGAGACACAAAAAATCTCCCATATCTTGTTACTCACATGAGTTCTAGTAATTTGGGGACATTTATTTAATTAGTCCACAATAAGCACAAGACTTAGTCTAGAGTAGAACAGATTTCCTGATGGTAAGACGGTAATTGTATTGTGGTTCACCATGGCCAGCTAACATTTTTTCTTATTAATGTCCTCTTTGATATGTTAGTTACACAACAATCTGACTCTAATAAAACATGTAAAATCAAACCAAACCCATACACAGTAAACAGAAATAAAGATTGTATCATTATGCTGCAATTTTTAAACAGAGCCTCAGGAGGCGAGGCAGTGTATATAGCGCCTACAGCAAGGGAGTGGACACGGGAATTCTGGATTTTGTGACTCAGTGTGTGTGATCATAGGCAAGTCTTTGTAACCTTCCCACACTTCAGTTTCTCCATCCGCAAAAATGTATGACATGCCTGCCTTTTACTGCATATATCTCAACAAAACATTTCCAATAATCAGCATCATACACCGGTGGGTGCTTACTTGCAGGGATAATACAAACAAAGATCAGATGGGTCTTTTTGCTCATAGCTATAGGGCGTTATTCACTAGTTTTAACCCCAGTGGTGAACACTGCTCTTCAGTTCTAATTTCAACACAAAGCTGCCTATATTTTTAGTTTGGGCTCCCTTTCTAAAGGTTCAATTTGCTGTAGTAAAATTTGTATCCACAAAATGAACTGTGGGGGCAAAACTGAGTAAGTGTACTTATAATGCAGTTTGCTGGATTTTCCCACCAGCAGCCAGTGCTAAAGGCAGTTAAGGCTAGATAAATTAGGACTGTCTAGACCTTTCCAACTTCCACTGGCCTCTGAGGGAATCTACCTGAAACATGTTCACATCAGCCTTCTCTTCCATTCTCTAAATCACATGGAACATCAGCAGCAACTACAAGGAACCCTCACAAACTTCTGACAGAAATATCCACTCAGCACAGAAACAAGAGCTCTAGTTCCCCCTTCCTGCATTTTCTGTATTGCCTTTGGTGATGGTTCTCATGCATTCCACCTCTCTCCTACCACAGCAACTCCTCAGCTGCCAACGCTTCCTGCCCATTATGCTTCTCCTTGTCTCCCATTTCTACCTCTCACAGTTCCCATTTTCTTTACAAATGCCCTACCCTTACACCAATTCTCCTTTTTCTCCCCCACAAAAACCCAAAGTAAGTTTTTCTGTAATATAACAGCAATTGTTATATATGTGCAACACAGAAGCAACAAGATAGAGGGCTAGTCATCACCCTGGTCACTTTACTTACAGTATCCATTTCCCCACATCCTTCAGCCATTTGCACTTTTTGCAAACATTCTGGAGGTAGAGCTTCCAAAATCCTTATATTGCACTTAGCCACTTTAGGTGCTATTATCAATAGCCATCATAATATTTTATCACAGTTTAAACATGTATGCAAAATTTACTGCTGGAATTTTTATGGCAACTCTTTTGAAACATTGCTCTAAAAGGAAGAACCGCCAGGTTAAAAAAAAGGGAATTCTATACATGCTGCTATATAATTCTGTCACTGGGTTAATCACCAGGAAAATTAAGCAAGCACATATTGTCTAAATCTTGTTCCCCACATTAAGCCCAAGCATCTAGGCTTAGCACAGGGTGGTCAGTGCCAGCTAGCAGAGACAAGGGCTGATTCTTCAATTTGGCATACAAAGCATACATGTTTATAACTCAGAATAGTTGCATAAGCTAAATGAGACATGAATTAATAACACTTTAAAAATGAACTAAAAATAAAGATTAATTTATCACCTTGAGCATATGTTTAAGTAGACAACGTAGATAATGTGATATGTTTTATTGGAACAAGAATAATTTAGAATACACAAGCTTTGGGGCCACATAGTCCCTTTTTCTGTATATATTAGTGTGTAAAGATTATAAGACTTATTCTTGGTACAATACAAAGACGGGGCAGATAATGTGATACCAGCCGCCTTTTTCTTGAGAACCAGCACCAGCTACAAATATCTTTTACATAGTGAGACTGGTACTCATACTTTCCATTATTTTGTGTAAACCTCTGTGCTATTAAAACAAGTCTTTCAAAAATGGTGGTGGAGAGTTCGAAGAGGTAATTTATATACCAGGATCCTGGGTGGCATATAAAAGGCTGGACCCTTTAGTCTTTTGGCAGGCAAAACTGATAGGGTTACTTATGGAGTATTTACTTAATACTTACTTAACAGGGCTACTTACAGAGTAAGATATTATTTGATATAAGGTTGGAACAATATGAATCCAGATCAGCTCAGTGGAAGTCTAAGATGAGATGAATCAGGCTACAAAGACCCCAATCTGAGGGCCTCTGTGGTTTCAATAGTTTACCCGAATAACACCTGAGCCAAAAGTGAATAAGAACCTTAGGATTTAGTCTTACAGATATTTCTTGGATATTTTCTTAACTTGACTTTGTGTTTTTCTAGGTTACGCTATGCCTTTTTATAGCTTTGAACATAAAACTAGAGGTGCAGAGAATCCTATTTAATATACTGAAAAATAAATACAATCCAGTTGTGTAGCTTTACTCAAGTTCTTCAAAGACACACAAACAGATGTCCCTGCTCTTTTATAGTGTTTGATGTCTAAAGCCCATCCACATGGCATTCAGTAATTTCTCTTTGCCAAGTACACCATTATGAGTATGTACAATATGGACTCTAAAAAGGACTTGACAGCAGGTGCACATCAGGTTTTGTTCCTCACTGCATAGGCTGAGGAGTAATCTAGCTGTGTGAGAACATGACTGGGCCCATTATGATAACGTATTTCTAAGTGGCACATAGCTAAGCCATGTGAGATTGTGGTAAAACAAATATTTCATCATGGGATGGGAAAGACTGAGAGGAAAAACAAGCAGGAAGAACTCTCATATAAAACCTGAGCCTGCAATGAGCATGGAGAGATGATGTGTGAATACCATGTCATGAGAACAGCATCTGTTGGGCAATTCATTTTGATTTATATCATAATGCTATTTTGTTTTCCAAATGTCTCATTGGCCTTTTTGTGTGTGTCACATTAATGTCCACACCTTTTCCCGTCGTGTTTGCCTGCCTCAGGTGATGCAAAGCTTTCAGAAGCACCCTTTGACAAGGAATTTGGCACCATGTTCACATAAAACTATTACTAGTGCAGGCTTAAGAGGAAGAAAGTTATCTCTCCAAACTGAAAGGTTATAACTCCTTGTTCTCATGATAAGTAAGGCATTTCCTCTGAATGTTGCTAATCCCAAGATTGGACCAACAGCAGCAGGGTAAGCCAATAGTGAAGAGATATGTGCAGAAACCCTTTACAATACCTATTTTCATGTTTAAGGTGTTGTAACTGCAATTATACTCTCTCTAAGTTCTATCACTGTCTTTATTTAGCGAGAGGGGAAGGATTATTGGCCCAAACTAACAATGTGAAGCTTCTCCACTTGGAAACATGAGTTCAACTCACTACAGTCAATTCAATCCTTTATTTTTTCAAGAAAATGAGGCCACATTTACATCTATGGGCACAGGGAAAGCCAATTAGTATCTATGTAGAGATATCTGTACTGGACAAGGGGACAGAATTAACTCCAGGGAGGACACAATCTGTTTCCACAAAGATCCGGACAACTGAAACCACCTAGGCAAAGCACAGACAGCCAAGTCGGGTCCAGAAAGACTAACTTTTGGGATGGTTACTGACTGCTCTGAGAATCTTTGTTCACAGGTGTCATTCATGACTGCACTTTTGCTCAGTGCTTTTCTGTTCTCTTCACAGTATAGTACAAGAGTCTGCAACCAGAACCAGTGCAACCCTGGAAGTGAATCTGACTCTCAGATTTTAGTGAAGATTTTTCCTGGTTTCCTTAGCTAATTTATCCTCATGCCAAGATAGTGCAGTGAGTTGCAGGCAACGTCTGGAGTTGGTCAGAACATTTTAGCCAAAATGAAATTTCAGCAAGTATGGTATTCCTTGAAGCCAAAATATTTTGTGGAGATATTTCAGTTTCTATGAAATTTTCACTGGGAAGGTTTAGGATTAGGGTGCAAAGAGCGAGAGTGTTGTGAAAATAAATTCATTAATATTTGTGAAGTACTTAGAGACACTAGTGATGAGCGCCATTAAAATCTATGAGGAAATTCATAGTTCTGCCTGCAGACCAGGATTTGAATAGTGTGCAGTAAATAAGATCTGCAGCAATAAGGAGACAATAAAATAATGATTTCCTGTTCATTTAGTGAGCACCGTCCATTCTGTGCACTGAATGAAGCAGGGATCATGTGGAAAAACAGCATATTATCAGGTATTTAGAGACTGCATAGTAATGCATACACAGAAGGCTATTGATTTTGATTGCCCAGGCAACTTTACTTCTGCCATTTCCTAGCTTTGAGTGCTTGATTTTGCAACCTTAACAGTGTTCTTTTAATATAGATTTGTGTGTGTACATTCTTAGGTTTTTAAAATGCAAACTGAACCCCCCCCCCCCCCCTGCAATTCCATTATGTGGCATCACCATGGTTGGAACCTTTAGATCAGTCATACAGATTTTGGTCACTTAAGTTATCATCTTCTAATATGGATGAGCTCTAGAGGGGGAGCAGGCCAGGTTGCAGAGCAGAATTTTACTGACATCAGAAGAATGGTGAGAATTCCAGGGTTCCATTCCAGGCTCTGGAGGTGAGCGTGCTCTAGTGGGCCCAGACTCTTCTGAACATTGACCCCAACCATATCCACTTCTGTCCTGCCCCTCCAACCTGTCCTTGTCTTAGTCCTGTCTCTTCACTAACCAGAACTCCTTTTCCTAATCCCATTCTCCTCACCCATCCAGCCCCAGTGTCTACCCTTCAAGCTTCTTCCCCATGCCAGTTTCTTTGCTAGACAAGTCCTACTCTCACACCTTCGAATCTCCTCATCTAATGTGACCCCTTATAGCCTTGCTGCTTGTCCCAGTCCCCCATTTCCTTTCCCAGCTCCAAGTGCTGGTCTCCTTACCTAACCAGTCCCTCTTTCCCCATTGCTTAGTTTTATCATCCTTTCCCAACAGCATTCATCACTCTCCTTGACCCAATATACTTCTCTCCTGGGCAAGTTGAGTTCTTGTTGCAGCTGCTTTCAAATCAGGCAGCTTCCTTGTCTAATGTCCCAAAGCCCAAGAGAGGGGTCACAGAAAGAACAAGAGAATTTTCCTGCTTTCCATTCATGTGTCCAGACCTGGCACAGCATGGAGAAGCCTCCAGGAATGTCCTGCTTGGCCTTTCGTTGGAGCATGTCGTGTGGATGGAATCTAAATGAAATTTAGCTACTGAAGTCTCTGCTTCACATATGCAAACTGCTCTTTTTTAAAGACTTGTAACTTGGCCAAATGTTGCCCATTTTTAAAGGGAATGGCAAAAGGCACATCTGTAACATAAAGGTCATCCTGCATCAAATGTCAAGTTCCTGCTCCAGCAGCCTCAGGACCTGATGGATGCTGAACCAGAGAATTTGCCAAACCATTGGTTAATATTGTAGTGAGTGGGTCTCTTTTTATTTTCATTTTGCAAAGGAAAATAAACCGAACAATGCTTGCAATGCTGCTTAATAATGTATGACTGTACAGATACACTCTATATAAGTCTATGCTTAGCCCAGGCTTATTATCTCTCTTCATAACAAAGTGTTAGTGTGTTACATAATTTTACTGGAAAAAGGAAATAAGCAGATAAAGCATAAAAACCATGCTTATGCTTAGTAGCATTACCAGCACTTCTCCTGCTTGCTGGTCTGTTAGAAGACATTTAGGGCTAAATTGGAGCTAAATAACAGCACAGAACACTGAGGGCCAAGACTGGTGGGAGTAAACAAACTTTATGGGACTGTGGGAAACTTGGCCACACCCATGATAAGCAGACATCCAGCTAACTAAAAACATGCCAGACCAAGGATGTTACCAGACCAGAGAATTCTGGACTAAAGAGGTTCAACCTGTAGTAAGATACAACCTGTGAAATGTTATTAATAGGAAATGGCTAGCAGAACTAAATTGCTTTATTTAAGTTATTTATTTCCTTATTTTATGCCCCTCTGTCTATTTTGTCTTATAACCCCTCAATCCTCTCTCCTTCTCTGGAAACTGATCTAGAATATTCTTGAGAGCTCATTTATATTCTTGGCTTCTATCAGCACTTTTAGTAATCTATTCTGTGTTTATTATCCTTTGGAAAGTAGCTTTGAACTATTTGGCTATGTCTACACTGCAGAGCTTTTCCATGATACTGGAGGTATCCCGGAAAAGCTCTGCCATGTCCAAGGAATGCGGCCCCTCTTTTGGAACAGCTTCCAAAAAAGTGGACTCATTCTTTCAGCATCCCTGTATTCCTCATTATATGAGGAATAAGGGATGTTCTGAAAGAGGAGGTTTTTCCAAAATTTGGCCCCGTGTAGACGGGACAAATTTCAGAAAAGCCTCTTCCAAAAAAAAAAGGCAGAAAAAGATATGCTACCAATTGTGAGGACAATTTGTTCATCTTGTTGTTTCTGCTGATACTGTTGAAATACATCTCAACTGATGTGATACATGCATTCGATAGCAACGGCCATGAAAAATGTTTGTTGTTAAACCTGAAACCATGCACAACTTACCTGGCTGCATCTTTTCTTCTAACCTCAACCCTCAGACTAAGTTTGTCAAAAGTAGAAATGAGCTTGAACCAAATTGCTGCATCCCAGAGCCCCTCACTATTGGGGAAGTTCAGCTCCAGAGCTAAACTTTACTTTAGGCTGTGTTTCCATAATGGATCAAATCAAAACCTTGGATTTGACTATCCATGAACTTTGGGAAATTCTTTGGTACTTACATGGCCCCATTGCTATCATGTCTGAGCTCCTTGCAATTGATAGTGTATTTATCTCTACAACACCCTGCTGAGATAAGGAAGCACTATTACTCTATTTTTCAGAATGTCACCCAGCTATTATGCAAACATATGATAGGCCCAATGCAGTGGAATTGTGCGAGCTTGCATCAGCTCTGAATTTGAACCAGTGAGATTAGCCTCCTCCTGAGGTCTTCACTCATTGTTATTCTTTTCTGGTGTTTGGCCAGCTGCTGGCAGACACAGAAACAGAGAGGCAGGACACATGGGATCAAGTTATAGAGATAGCTCAGACTATCTTAATGTAAAAACACTCTTCTGGCAATGCAGCACACTCACCATTGTAACTTATAACAGAACCCTAACTTGTGATTTGTGTTCTACATACAGACCTAATTTTGAGAGGTATTGAGCACTTGCAGCTTCCAGTGACTTTGTTTGGAAGAAGCGGGGGGGGAGGGGGGGGTCGTCAGCATCCTTCAGAATTAGACCAAGGACCTTAAAATGGAAAAGAAATGAAAAATCAGTCTATCATTACGGAGGTAATTGCAACACTAGTAAGCGAGCTGCACAAGTTGTGTTCATTTTTAAGCCATGAAATGTCACCACCTACAAGGAAGTAATATTTCAAAATGTTATTTTACGGTCATTGGAAGTTCCACCAATTTACAAGATAAATGCAATTCTTCTCGGAGACATTAGGTTCATTTTTTATTTTTGGTTCATAAACAAAAGATATCAGGAAATAACGGTGAAAAATATCAAGGCCCAAATGATGTTCCCTTCCAACACCTGGGAAACGTCCATTGTATCACAACAGAAAAAGAGTAAGACATGGATGTTTACTGTATTAATAATGACATTTTGCACTAACTGTCCTTAGTGCCTTTCATCCAAAGATCTCAAAGTTGTTTATAACTGTGCATCTTTATAAGATCCATGTTTGTTTCATAATAATTAATAATATCTACTATTGCTAACATAGTGCTTTTCATCTAGATTTGTAAATGCTTTTAAATGCAGAAGTGGGCAACCAGTAGAATTATCATTATCCTTTTACAGACAAGGGAACAAGGAGGTTAAATGACTGGCTCAAGGTCACACAACAAGTCAATAGCAGGGTCTGGAACAGGTCAGCTGGATCAAGATTTTCAAAAATAGGAGCCTAAAAGGCCTATGTAGTCACCTTATGATTATCCAAAGTGCAGAGTATCCAAAACCTCCCACTGATGTCCGCATTTCAGACAAATCAGACAGCTTCCTAAGCATGGATTCAGAGGCCTTTTTTTAGGACTCTTGATTTTTAAATTGTGGCCATTTTGCCTGCCTAAAATTTCGCTGGCTATTTCAATTATATATGCTGTTTACTTCCTCTCTTACAAAAAGTTAAAGAGCTATGTGGGTTAGGTAAAGCTAGGTGGAGTGATGTACGGCAGGAGAAAGATAGCTTTCAGGGAGTCATGACAAAATCTGTCCGGAACAGAAAATAATTACAGCAATGGTTCACAGAAACCTTAAAGAGCAAGGAAACAAAAGTCAACAACTGAGCCAAATCAACATCTTAAAATGCTCAAGGGCTTTAGCTATATTTTTCTGGATGTTTTACAAGAGACTGAGAGAGTCAGGACAATAGTTTGTATTCAGTGTCTGAACATTGAACACAGCGTCTTGTGAAAGCTCAGCCATAGTATCCAGTTGTAGTCAGGGCTAGTGACAGACTTCGCCAGTCCCTGGGGGGATGTGCCTCCAGGCATTCTGGAAGTGGCAGGACTTCAGGCGGAAGGGGCAGGGCTAAGGGCAGTATCCCTCAGTACCTCTGGACTGTGCTGTGCCTCCCCCAGCCAGTCCTCATCGCTCACTAGACCTCCCCATGTGGAGATCCAGCAACAATTTAAGAGCCTGACACGGAAGCTGTGACCTGGAGCCTCCAGCTCTTTTAAATTGTCAGGCCTTGGGGTAACTACCCCATTTGGCCCCATCCCTCCTCCATTTGCGGTCCTGCTCCATTTGTGGTCCTAGTTGTAGTAGTATGGTACTAGTAATTTAGGGTCTAATTCCTACCAGGATCCACACTGAGTGGCACTTTCCTTCAGAACTCAGTGAGAATATTTGAGAAACAAGGTGCTACTCAGTACGAGTGGAGGTATCTCAATCAGGCCCATAATTTAGATTTATAGCTATTATATACCACAACTAGCGCAAAGGATCCACATTGGGGCAGAGGCTCTGAATTAGATACATCTCTGTTTCTTAATATCATCTTCCCCAAGAGCAGCAATTAAGAGAAGAGAGAAAACATCAACCCTCTCCTCTCTGCATGTGACCTACTGAGATACAGGAACAACTAGGTAGAAAGTGCAGGACACTGTGGAACGTTAATAGGAGAGACGCTTAAATACAAGATTTTTATGAAACACTTGGAGTTTGGTATGTGGGATGCACAAAAATAAGACAAGTTACCATAAACTCAGTTATAATAGCCATGAAATAGCTAGGAATTTAAGTTATGCTGGCTGGTTTATTACAGGTGGGGCTGGTAGCTCTGCTTACTATTAAGGTGGCGCAACATTTCCCATTTATAAGAGTCAGTTTTCAGTTCATTATAACACTGCCAAGCTTTAACCATTGAGGCTGAAATTTTCCATGCTGAGTTCCTGCCTCAGGCTGAATTTGTTTGGAAACTTTCAGCCAAAACAGTTCAGCAGTTTCCAAGAATACAACTACAGGAAAATATGTTATTTTGCCCATGTTAAACATTGATGGCAACTTTGTTTTTGTACAGTGCTAGCACCCCCATGCTTTGAAACAAGGGCTTGAAATTTGACAGGGAGTCCAAGTGATTTGTGTCTCAGGGACATGCCCATGAGATTCTGACCAAGTTATAGAAGTCTTTGAAAATGTGCAGTTCATACATGCACAGTAGAGACTTCTAAGATTGTAGCAGCTAAAATGTTGGAAGAGTCCATCCTCAGGGAGCAAGTTTGAGCCTCTCTCAGCTCCTGGTGCAGACCTGATTGCACCTGCACCACTCCCACCAAGAGACACGGTGCTTCAGTCCAGAGCTACAGGGAGAAGACAGACACTCACTATATTGGCTGCTCCCAGCTCTTCTTGCCAGGTGTGGCCAGGCCAAGGCTGGGCAAAATATGATCCGCGGGCCCACCTAACTGTGGGATCTGGCCTGCCAGAGCCTCAGCTGGCTCCCTGCCTACCCCGCCTGCCTGGCACTCAGGAAAGCCGGCTGCAGGGCCATGTGTGTTTCTGAATGTTGAGAGCCTGGAGGGAGGGGAGACAGGTTCTTATGCTGTCCCCATCCCCAAAAGCTCCCATTGGATGGTTTCCAGCCAATAGCAGCTGCCTGTTTACAGGACAGGAAGCATGTGAAGTGCCCCTCTTCCCTCATATCCCAGACTTACAGCATTCAGTTCAGAAAAGTAAACATGGCCCCTTCAGCTTCCCTGAGCAGTACAGGGACTGGAAGGCAGGGACCCTGGCTTAGGAACCTGCTGGGCTGCTGGCTAGGAGCCAGGTAAGGTCTCCCAGCCAGAGCCTGTCTCTGGCACCCCTGCCTCTCCCTCCTTTCTGCTCCCCAACCCCACTAACCCAAACCTTCTACACCCCTGCTCCAGCCCCCAGACACCTTCCCAGACACTGCATCCCCTCCTCCACCCCTCCTCAGGTTACAACCCCCTCTTAGACCTTGCATCCCAATTCACTTTCCCTGGCACAACCCAAATCCCTGCACCTCGTCTGGCTACAACAGTTGTATACTACCCCGGGGAACAGGTTTCTCTCCCTGCCTCTGACACAGAGTTCATATGTGAAGCTGGGCAAGTCACTTTACCAAAACTTTTCACAGATGGCCATTAATTATGTGTTCCTCATTTTCTGGGTGGCCAACTTGAGACCTTAGGGTCTGTTCTGCAAAACTGCTGAGCACTCATAGCTGAAACTGCAGTTAATAGGAGCGAGGCTTCCAATATGCAAAGTGTTATATAATGCTAAGTATTCTAAAAAAGTAGGCCCATGCATCTCAGATATGGCACCCTAAATAAGTGGAAGCTTCCCAATCTCACAGAAGAGTTGTGGGGCTAGACTCATGAATGTATGTGAAGCTCTTAGATGCTGTAGTGTGGCGTGTGATGGGGTACAGCCACAGAAGACACCTTGGGATTGTTCCCCAGTGAGCTGATCATACCACTGATGCTGGTCTTCTTGCTCTCTGGGGCTCCCCACCATGCTGTCCTGCTGGGCCAGATCCTCTGGTCTCCCCCAGACAAGGCACAGAGTTGGGGTTACTGCCCCCCTGCAGAGCAATGCAGACACTGAACCACTTCAGCTCTGGGAGGATGCAGTTCTAGGGCTCAGCACCCAGGAAACCAACATCCAAATGGGACCAAACCTACCTAGATAAATCTGTCTTTCTATGTGCAAAGGTTTTACATGGGTAAGCTCCTTTTATCAATGAAAGAGAGTGCTTACTCCCCCCTAGATTACAAATATTTACTGATACTAAACAAATGTGATTTTTATTAAGTACAAAGAGTAGGATTTAAGTGATTGCAAGTGAAAACAGACAGATCAAAGTAAGTTGCTAAATTAAAATGAATAGAAAACACATACATAGTTCTAATTCACTAAGAAACTTATTGCATACAAATTCTTACCCTAAACATCTGTTCTTATTTCAGGCATAAACTTCAAGTCAGAGACAAACACTTTTACTTGGGTCTCCAGCCCTTTTTAAAGTTCATTGTTTCTCCAGAGTGTGCCAGGCAGTTTCAAAAGCCAGCTGAAGACAAAAGGGGATTGCTTCCTGTTGCTTAAATAGACTCTCCCTCAGGGTGGAAATATTTTATTTTATATTCCTTCTTCTGTGGAAAAATACCAGGTTTGAAATGTATTTTAGTACCAGGTGTCATGGTCACATGTCTTTCTAGACCAACCATCTTCTGGACTTACAGGACAAACAAGGCTGTTTACAAGTTGTTGAATTGATCACCAAGCCATCAGGCTTCCAGGACACCAGTTATGACTCTCATGAGCACTTTTAAAACTGTAAACAGATGCACCCTTCATATATCTAACTTCACATACAAGAATGATATATGCAACAAAATAGGATATACAGCTCTAGCAGATTTTAACATTAAAATGGATCGGTAACATGAAATATTTGTTTAAAGCATATTTATATTCATAAGCCAAATTTTATAAAGCATGGGGGGAACCATCACAGTGAGAACCTTAAAAGAGCCCATGAGGAAATAGATAATTCTGTCTTCAAAGCAGGGCTTGAATAATGTGCAGTAAATATGGCCTAGAGCCGCATACTGAACTATGTAGATTTAAGTTATTGTTGTCCATCCTTTTTTCCAGGGGTCCTCTGGAAAAAAATAGTATGTGATCATGTAATTAAAGACAAAGGGGCCAAATGTTTTCCTAACTTTTCAATCTTAATAATGTTCTTTTAATACAGGTTTTTTTTGTATGTGCGTAATATTGTAAATGGCAGTGAATTGGGTAGTTTCTGCATATACAGATATAACCTCTTTCACTTGATTTAACTCTTCCTTTAATTGGCTATGCACAGTCAAAGCTAGGTCAGGCTGTAATAATAAGCATAAACTTGTACAGAGCACATAACTCCAATTCTACATAAGCTAGTTACACCTTCAGTAGGTCAGCCAAAATACCTGACTTTAGAGAGATGTGCCCTACAATTTCAATATTGCACACACTAATAATAATAATAATCATCATGTATAGTTTTACTTATCAGAAAATCTCAGTTTTCCATATGCATTTAATAAGCTTCAACATTAAATGCTGGAGACAGAAGCCCAGCAGCAGAGTGGGGGCTATCCTGTTTATTGCGTCGAGTGTAACATGTATGATTACCTGCCCTGTGGGCGGCTTGCGTATGTGTGCACCCGTTGCAAGGAGCTCCTGACCTCAGAGACCGAGTTCGGGCTTTGGAGGCCAGGGTGGCTGAACTGGAGGAGCTAAGGGAGGTAGAGAGATATGTGATGAGACTTTCTGGGACACTGTAGTACTGTCCCACCTCCAGTCTGAGAGCCCCAGTGCTCTTAAGGAGGATGAAAGTCTCAAGGAACAGAGCATTCAATGGGAGCAGAGGGAAACCATCCCGTAGTTGGGACCCTCCTCCCAGAGGATGTTGCGGTATCCTCTCGCACTGAGGATACCTCTGAGGGGAGGGAATGCCAGTTCGGAAGAGGCAGGTGTTAGTAGTGGGTGATTCGATCGTTAGAAACATAGATAGTTGGGTTTGTGATGACCGGGAGAACCGTATGGTCACTTGCCTGCCTGGTGCGAAGGTTGCGGATCTCTCGAGGCATCTAGATAGACTTATGTGTAGTGCTGGGGAGGAGCCGTGGTCGTGGTACATGTAGGTACCAATGACGTAGGGAAGGGTAGGAGAGATGTCCTGGAGGCCAAATTTAGGCTGCTAGGAAAGAGACTGAAATCCAGGACCTCTATGGTGGCGTTCTCGAAATGCTTCCAGTTCCACGCGCAGAGCCAGGTAGGCAGGCAGAGATTCAGAATCTCAATGCGTGGATGAGACGATGGTGTAGGGAAGAGGGGTTTGGATTTATTAGGAACTGGGGACACTTTTGGGAGAGGGGAGCCTATACAGGAAGGATGGGCTCCACCTAAACCAGGGTGGAACCAGACTGCTGGCACTAAACATTAAAAAGGCAGAGAGCAGTTTTTAAACTGAGAGATGGGGGAAAGCCGATTGGTGTGGAGATGCACGAATCGGAGGGAGACTTCTCTTAGAGGAGAATCCATTGATAGAGATTCTCTAAGCTGTAGTCAGAAAGAGAGGAGGGAGAGGGCAAACCATGGGCCAGAGCAGACAAACAACTGCATAAAGGAATCCAATGCATCAGGGAAGGGCAGACAAATAAGCAGTGGCAAATTTTTAAAGTGCTTCTACACAAATGCTAGGAGTCTGACTAATAAGATGGGTGAACTAGAGTACCTAGTATTAAATGAGGAGATTGACATAATAGGCATCACTGAAACCTGGTGGAATGAGGAAAATCTGTGGACACAATCATACCGGGATATAAAATATATCGAAAGGATAGAGCAGGCCGGGTGGGTGGCGGAGTGGCACTGTATGTGAAAGATAATGTAGAATCAAATGAAATAAAAATATTAAATGAATCAACATGTTCAATAGAATCGCTATGGATAGTAATTCCATGCTCCAAAAATAAGAAATTAGCAGTAGGGATATATTACCGACCACCTGACCAGGACAGGGATACTGACATTGAAATGCTGAGGGAGATTAGAGAGGCTACCAAAACAAAGAACTCTATAATAATGGGGATTTTAATTACCCCCATATTGACTGGATACATGTCACCTCAGGAAGAGAAGGAGATAAAATTTCTCAATGGCTTAAATGACTGCTTCTTGGAGCAGCTGGTGCAGGAACCCACAAGGAGAGGCAATTCGATCTAGTCCTGAGTGGAGCGCAGGATCAGGTCCAGGAAATAACCGTTACAGGACCGCTTGGGAATAGTGACCATAATATAATAACATTCAACATTCCTGTGGTGGGAAGAACACCTCAGCAGACCAGCACCCTGGCATTTAATTTCAAAAAGGGAATTACACAAAATGAGGAGGTTAGTTAAACAGAAATTAAAAGGCACAGTGACTAGAGCCAAATCCCTGCAAGCTGCATGGAAACTTTTAAAGACACCATAATAGAGGCCCAACTTAAATGTATACCCCAAATTAAAAACATAGCAAGAGACCTAAAAAGAGTCACCGTGGCTTAACCACCATGTAAAAGAAGCAGTGAGGGACAAAAGGCATCTTTAAGAAGTGGAAGTCCAGTCCTAGTGAGATAAATAGAAAGGAACATAAACACTGTCAAATCAAGTGTAAAATGTAATAAGAAAAGCAAAAAGATTTTGAGGAACAGCTAGCCAAAAACTCAAAAAGAAATAATAAAATGTTTTTAAGTACATTAGAAGCAGGAAGCCTGCTAAAAACCTGTGGGTCCCCTAGACGATCGAACTATAAAAGGCGCAATCAAGGACGATAAAGCCATTGCGAGAAACTAAATGATTTCTTTGCTTCAGTCTTCACGGCTGAGGACGTTGGGGAGATTCCCAAATCTGCACCGTCCTTTGTGGGTAATGAATCTGAGGAACTGTCCCGGATTGAAGTGTCATTAGAGGAGGTTTTGGAACAAATAGAAAAACTTAATGTTAACAAATCTCCGGACCGGATGGCATTCATCCAAGGGTTCTAAAAGAACTCAAATGGGAAATTGCTGAACTATTATCTGTGGTTTGTAACCTATCCCTTAAATCGGCTTCCGTACCTAATGACTGGAAGGTAGCCAACGTGACACCAATATTTAAAAAGGGCTCTAGAGGCGATCCGGGCAATTACAGACCGGTAAGTCTAACTTCAGTACCGGGCAAATTAGTCGAAACAATAGTAAAGAATAAAATTGTGAAGCATGTAGAAGAACATAATTTGTTGGACAAAAGTCAACATGGGTTCTGTAAAGGGAAATCCTGTCTTACTAATCTATTAGAGTTCTTTGAAGGGGTTAACAAACATGCGGACAAGGGGGATCCAGTAGATATAGTATACTTAGATTTCCAGAAAGCCTTTGACAAGGTCCTCACCAAAGGCTCTTGTGTAAATTACATGGCCATGGGATAAGAGGGAAGGTCCTTTCTTGGATTGAGAACTGGTTAAAAGACAGGAAACAAAGGGTAGGAATAAATGGTAAATTTTCAGAATGGAGAGGGGTAACTAGTGGTGTCCCCAAGGGTCAGTCCTAGGACCAATCCTGTTCAACTTATTCATAAATGATCTGGAGAAAGGGGTAAGCAGTGAGGTGGTTAAGTTTATGGATGATACCAAACTGTTTAGGATAGTCAAGACAGAAGCAGACTGTAAGGGACTCCAAGAAGATCTCACCAAACTGAGTGATTGGGCAACAAAATGGCAAATGAAATTTAATGTGGATAAGTGTAAAGTAATGCACATTGGGAAAAATAACCCCAACTATACGTACAGTATGATGGGGCTAATTTGGCTAGACAAATCAGGAAAGAGATCTTGGAGTTATCGTGGACAGTTCTCTGAAAACTTCCACACAGTGTGCAGCGGCGGTCAAAAAGGCAAATAGGATGCTAGGTATTATTAAGAAAGGGATAGAAAATAAGACCCGGAATATCTTACTGCCCCTGTATAAAACTATGGTACGCCCACATCTTGAATACTGTGTACAGATGTGGTCTCTCACCTCAAAAAGATATTTTGGCCTTGGAAAGGGTTCAGAAAAGGGCAACTAAAATGATTAGGGTTTGGAACGGGTCCCATATGAGGAGAGGTTAAAGCGACTGGGACTTTTCAGTTTAGAAAAGAGGAGACTGAGGGGGATATGATAGAGGTGTATAAAATCATGAGTGGTGTGGAGAGGGCCGATAAAGAAAAGCTATTTATTAGTTCCTAAATAGAAGAACTAGAGGACACCAAATGAAATTAATGGGTAGCAGGTTTAAAACTAATAAAAGAAAGTTCTTCTTCACACAGCGTGTAGTCAGCATGTGGAACTCCTTGCCGGAGGAGGCTGTGAAGGCTAGGACTATAACAGAGTTTAAAGAGAAGCTAGATAATTTCATGGAGGTTAGGTCCATAAAAGGCTATTAGCCAGGGGATAAAATGGTGTCCTTGGCCTCTGTTTGACAGAGGCTGGAGGGGGATGGCAGGAGACAAAGCGCTTGATCATTGTCTTCGGTCCACCCTCTCTGGGGCACCTGGTGCTGGCCACTGTCGGCAGACAGGATACTGGGCTAGATGGACCTTTGGTCTGACCCGGTACGGCCGTTCTTATGTTCTTATGTTCTTATCCCTTTGGAGATAGGTTCCCAGAGATGGAAGTACAGGACTCTTCGTGAAGGATTTTTACTCATCCCTAAAGAGATTTTGAAGCTTACTGAATATTTGTATAGCACCTTGACACTTTCTAGAAAAAACACTATGGAAGTGCAGAGTATTTACATTTATACACATCACTTTATAATAAAATATAGCCACACCTGGGAATCAACACAACTGTTCAACTGCTCCCATAAATATAACACACAAGCATTAGGCTGGAAGTGAAGATGATTAGAGGATCTAGCTGAAAATACAGTTGGAAATCAGCAAGGCAAAATGTAATTCCCCAAGCTAGACAGTAGGGGTGCATCGACACTGCACAGTAACTCAAAATAAGATACGCAATTTGAGCTACACAAATTATGAGTCTTATTTTGATGCTATTTTGAAAAAGTTTGTCATTTGGTGCTGTCTACACAGCGCCAAATTTCGAAATAAAGTGCTATTCCAAAATGTCCCTTACTCCTTGTAGAATGAGGTTTACAAGGACGTCAAAATAGCGAGTCCAAAATAATGGACTTGCTGTGAAGAGGTGGGATAGCTATTTCAGGATACTCTGGTATCCCGAAATAGCGTTGCAGTGTAGATGTAGCCTGTTAACAATTCACCCTTAGCATGCAAAAAAGTTGAAACTGCCCATTGTAAACTTGATGGCTGTAAATTTGGATCTCATTCAACACTAAACTCTGTCACTTAGCTGTGTCATTGTTTGGGTTATACATGTGTTTTGAAGCCTAAGATATTTATTTAACTTTATTTAGTCCAATAATGTGATTGCTACAAGACTGAAACAAGGCAACGTACAACGATATTGTATTCACAATTAAAAGAAAGTGAGTCATTTTCTGCTTTTAAAATTTGGGAAGTCAGAAATCCTACTTGTTCTAGTGAAGAAGATTAGAGGATCTATGCTACTAACTCTAGCCATTGGGCTGTGCTGCCCCACACCCTAGGGCTGTGGTACTGACTCTGGCCATTAGGTTGTGCTGTCCTGTAACCCAAGGGCTGTGTTACTGACTCAGACCAATAGGCCTCGGAACCCACACCCTATGGGATGGCATGTGTATATGCCATGACACTTTTCAACAATAAATTAGAGCACATTTGTTGAATGGTGTATAGTCCATTTTCCACACTAATGTTTACAAGGAATTTGGAAATGGACTATACACCATTCAACTGATGTCTGATCAGTAGAGCTGAATAAATAATTTGCAACAAATAATTTTTTTGACAAATTGTTGTTCATTATGTTTTTCCTCACACAGATCACAAGTTCCTCAAATGTACTCTTTATTCCAAATTATGCTTTACCAAATATCAATTAATGATAGGCAGATTATACCTGGCAGTTAGTTAATAAAACAACAAGCAGCATTTCTTTTTTTGCTTGGGTTATTTATGTAAATAATCACAGAGCAAATGGCAAATTGTGAATTTTACATTTTTAGATTCAATGTAAAGTTCACTAGCCACCAATGTTTGAGCAGTCGTGCTGAAAATTCACTTTTTTGCATTTGTGCTAATATAGTTTGAATGTCACATGTGTGTCAATGAGGAATAATTTATGTTTATCCAGCATTTTGAAATTCTTAGATGTAATAAGCTACCTACAGAAGAACCATATACTGCTATCTTGTCACTAAGGCTACGTCTACACTGGCAGCTTCTTGCGCAAGAACTCTTTTGCAGAAGAGTTCTTGTGCAAAAACTCTTCCAGAAGAGAGCGTCTACACTGGCATGTGCTTTTGCGCAAGAGATATGCTTTTGCACAAGAGCATCCATGCCAGTGTAGATGCTCTCTTGCGCAAGAAAGCTCTGATGGCCATTTTAACCATAGGGCTTTCTTGCGCAAGAAATTCATGTTGCCTGTCTACACTGGCCTCTTGCGCAAGAACAGTTGCACAAGAGGGCTTATTCCTGAGTGGGAGCATCATAGTTCTTGCGCAAGAAGCCCTGATTTCATACAGTAGAACGTCAGTTTACTTGCGCAAGAACACACGGCCAGTGTAGACAGGCAGCAAGTTTTTGCACAAGAGCGGCCGCTTTGGCGCTAGAGCGCACCAGTGTAAACACAGCCTCAGTGTTTGCTCCTATTTAGATGACAAACAGGAATGTACTCATTTCTTATACACTGTGAAATTTTCATGCAGTCCTGTGGTACATGCTCAATATAGCGGTAACTGGGTGAAACTCTATGGCGTGTTATAAAAGATATCGGAATAGATGATTTAATAATCCCTTCTGGTCTAATAATCTATGCCAGGGGTCTGCAACCTTTCAGAAGTGGTGTGCCAAGATTTAACTTATTCACCTGTACGTATGGGTCCAAGAGCTGGTGATACTTTTTAAAGTCAATAATAGTTCGATTTACAGCAGGTGCATTAATAAATGAATTAAGATGCACATCTTACTGTTTAGTGTGATCCTTGGCCTTGCTTTGCCTTGATGAGTTCTCCAATCTCGGGCTCATAGTTTGATACTTTAAGCAGCACACAAGCCTCTGAGTGTTCAGTCAGACATCCCAAATAACTTTCCCCTACTTCCACCTCACCACACAGATGCCAGCACCCACCTACCCTCCTACCGCCCCCCTCCCCCCGCCACTCCTGTGGAATCTGCTCCCCCCAGCCCAGGTGGGGGCTGGGATAAAATCCTGTTTCTCAAAGTAGCAGGCACCAGCAGTTTGTCCTGTCCTAATTCCCAGCTAAGGCACAAACAAATTATCCACTCCTCTCCCACCTCACAGCACAGACAAACTACCTCCCTGCTTCCACCTCACCACAATGCCAGCACCCATCCACCCCTTCTTTCCCCCACCCACCCCATGCAGTCACACACGTGCTGCCCTTGTCCCCAGCTGGGTTGCTGGGCTGCCTCTGCCCCACTACCATGGCTCCATTACTTTGTGGGGCTGCTCCCCGCTGTTGAGCCAGCACACACGTTCTGCCCCCATCCCCGGCTGAGTTACCTGTCCCACTACTGAAGCTCCATTACCGGAGGAGCAGCCACGTGGCCCAAGCCCTGGTCCCAGCCACCCAGGAGCAGCCTCCTGCCCTGGTCTTGGCCCTGCTGCTGAAGGAGCAGCCCACGTGGCTCAAGCCTCAGCCACCGGAGCTTGCCCAGATGAGCCCCCACACATACACCACCACCAGCAACAGCAGCAGCAGCTCACCTGCTTTCACCAGCTCACTGCTGCTTCCCCCGGATCACTTCTGTGATGGAGTTGGGCAGGCGGAGAAGGGGGAGAGCACCGACCGCTGGCTGGCACACAGACCAATCTGCAGCCTCTCGGCCTGCCCCCCCGGAGCTGGTGCTGCGGCTACACACCGACCACAAGGCTCAAGCAGCAGTACAGGTTCTCGCTGTGCAGGGGAAGGGGAGCGGGGGACTGAGCTCCCACACTGCATGCCAGTAAAAATCGGCTCGCAGGCCGCCTGGGGCACACAGGGGTTGCCAACCCCTGATCTATGCCATGACTCCCTTCATTAAAGTTTAAAGCACAGATTTAGCTAAACTCTTAAACAAACACATGCTTAACCTCAAGTATGTGCACAAATGCCTTATTAAACCGGGGCTACAATTAAAATGTTTGGTTTAGTTTACCACGCTATAGGACAAAATGCAGGGTTATCGGGTAGCATGACATAATAGTGCAGAGACAGAACTATAACTTTGAGGTGGTGTTCTCTTTGGTGAGGCCAGCATGATGATGAATTATCAAGTAATTTTCGTTGCTTAGGGTTAGAAGCACACAACTTGGCGGATGGTATGGGTTTCTCCAGTGCCTTTAAATTAGAGCAGCAGCAACAGATTCAGATATTCAAATCTCTGGCTTTCAAACTCTTCCAAGCTTCTTGGGGTTTAGTTAAAACACTCACTAAAATTCTTCAATTTATGTTTGTGATTATACCATTGTTAGTAGAAAATTGCAGATTTGCTGCTATTGTGGTTAGTTAGCTGTGCCATGGAAAACAAACCCCAACATTTCTACTAAACGGCAGCTCCTACACATGTGCCTATCACAGCACGGGCATATGTACTTCATCCATGCATCAAGTATCCCAACAATTGTGTGGGTGAAACCAGACAATCATTATGCTTTCAGATGAACTCATGGAGCAAAATGGTGGTAAAACCATACTCTCATCCATGGGCTAACACTTTTCACAAAGCAATCGCTCCATATCTGACCTCTTAATCCTTGTCCACAGAAGAAACCTGCCCAACTCCTTCAAAAGACAAGCCTGGGGACTTAAATTCATAACTACGCTGAACACTAAAGACTATGGACTTAACAGACACACTAGCTTTATGACTCATTACAGCAATTTGTAATATACCCTACCGCCTGCTAACCCTTAATTACTGACTTCATTTTAAGTGGTCTCCTCCAGCAATGTTGCTCAAAATTTAGCAACATGGAGACCCTCAATTTAATTTAAAAATTTTCACCAGCCCCCCAAGCCAGCTTTTAATTTTCTCCAAGGGTGCTCAAGCTTTGCTCAGCTCCAGGGCATGCCATGCCCCTACTACACTCTTGCTCCTGCTCCTTCCTTCTTCTTTCCGCCCCTCTCACCCAAACACACCCCATCCCTGCTCCTCCTCCTCTCTCCCAGCGCCTCCTGCATACTGCTGAACAGCTTTTCCATGGTGTGCATGAGGCACTGGGAGGGCGGGAGAGGAGTTGATCAGCAGGGCCAGCGGCCCCAGATATGACTCTCAGACCTCCGGAAGTACCCTCATGGATCACCAGAGGGACATGGACCCCAGTTTACAGTTTATGTGAACCCCTTATGCTTAACAGTCTGCATTCCACTTTCTATTTACCTCAGACACTCAGATGCCAAATCTGAGGAAGAATTCTTTGTTGCTCCTTTCCACCAACAGAAGATGGCCCAATAAAAGATATCATCTGCCTTGTCTCTTACATCCTGGGACTAATATGGCTATTGAAACACTGCAAATTGCTAAATGGCAAATAGTCAAGCCCCTTTTAACCTAATGGCAAGCTCCAATGTGAGAAGTTCATAAAAATGTAACAATGACCTATGTCAATAAATGCTGATTAAAAAAGATGCAAAAGGGAGACAAAGACAGAATTAGGCCAAACAAAATAAGCCTACTAATGTAATTCAGGAAGTGTGATAAGATCATGCCTGGTGAACAACAAAAATGTAGGCCCAGAAATCAATGGACCAAAGTTGGTGTGTCGGAAAGGAGACCTAATTTGGGAAAAATAATGATTTTTCATCTATCATTATTTCACCCATCACTCCATTTTGGGGAGAAATCAAGAAGCTGACTGACAAGAAGCTAAAAGCTTCATGACTATAGCTCCCACACCCAGCACCTCTTGAGACCTCAAGATTCACCAAGACACTTCTGGGCCTTCATCATTCTTACACCTAGAGATGTCTTGGTCAGACTCAGCCAAAGAGAGGGACTCAGATGATTATCTCCACCTCCACCAGCACCAGCCACATCCTGAACAGAACATTACCTAGGACATGAGATTTTGCTCATCTCCCCCCCCTCCTCACCCCCAATCATGTGTCTTTTCCTTCTTTCCTTATTTTGTCTCTCTTCTGTTTCTCTCCTTTTGTCTTAGACAAGACTTTGTAACTTAGCTGTAAAACCTGTGATCAAACAAGCAATGCCCTCAACAGCCTGATGCTGGTCTAAGTTGTGAAGACAAGGAGTGGCTAACAAGACCATGCCTGGGTTTTTGAGCAGTAAGTTTGCAAGTGAGAGTCAACACTAGAGACAAAAGCTGCAATTTCTCCCTTTGCAGGTGAAGCATGGATAGCACATGAAGCAGAAAGTAGCATGCACACTAAAATACACAATTATACAACAGATCTAAAGAATGCACTAATACTTATGAAAATGAAGAAAAAGGAGTGAAGGCACTTTATGACTGAGTGTACTGGATTGAAAACAAAAGATGGTGGTTTTCTGGCTATTACCAGCTAAAGGGGACACTATACATGAAGTCAATCCAAGCGTGAGTCTCATACAAATATGAGTTTGGAAGGATTGCTTCACAACATTGCCATCTTGAACTTCACATTTTTTCCAATGTTATCAACTTACTCATAGAAATACTATTTTTACAAGAGCAATTATCATTTTTTTCTCAACCCTGGCCTCCTATCTGTCAATAATGAACAATTAGTGATGAAGGGTAAAGATATTTATGTAGTCACGTGTATATTTCTGTCATATTTGAATGAAAATGTCCATATTTAGAGATAATCTTTTTCCCATACCTCCTTTATTTATCAACCACTTTTGGTAAAATTTGAAACAGAGTCAGTTTTTTTTAGAGACTTCTCATATTGCAATGCCCTAGCCTGTAGTTTGGTTAGGTTATGCCATAATCTGGCACTCCTTAAGCAAATCTACAGAATACCATAAAAGAACCAAAATCTGGTATCAAGGACTTCATTAACATCACTCTAGATTTAAATTGGTGTAACCAAGATCAGAGTCAAGCCCCTACCTTATTCAGTTCATTTTTATTACTGTTATGACTCGGAATCACAAATCACAACCCACAAATTATTTTCAAATATAACACTGCTCTACAGCCAAAATGCTTCTGAAATAAATGCAGTCAAACTTTACTAATTCTGGGTCACTGAGAACGAAAATGATGCTTAAAATTGTTGATTGGCTCTAGTTTTCAAGATATGCTATTGGGTAAGTATATACGACC
Source organism: Rafetus swinhoei (assembly GCA_019425775.1). Classification (NCBI taxonomy): domain Eukaryota; kingdom Metazoa; phylum Chordata; order Testudines; family Trionychidae; genus Rafetus; species Rafetus swinhoei. Next base: position 234,037,698 of record CM033437.1, read on the forward strand.
CTTGACTTGGGAATGGCGGAGGATAAGTGAGTTATAAAGGGAAGGGATCTCAATTTAAACCAGAAATGACTAAAATACATCTTTGACTGGATCTATGAATAAATCTATGACTGGGTTTGGACAGTACTTGCTTTTAGGCACAACAATGAATGATGCAATCTGAAGCTGGTATACATGATATGAATTGCATCATGTTATTCCTAGAAGTCATGGCTGATGCAATCATAATGAAGCTTACATCACTCTGCTGAACAAATTGCCCTATATCAGCTCTAGAAATCATACAGTGTCGTCTCTTATTTGTCAGTGTTTGATTTTGCAAAGGGACACATTTCTGTTTAGCCAAAGTGAGCAGAGATGCCTCAGACTTGTGTGAACAGTGCAGATAACTTCTGCTATGTTTGTGGTGAAGTGACTTTTGCATCACAAAAGCGCAGTATAACCACTATGGTTAAGAAAGCCTATCGCCTTTATTTTGGCTGCAAAATTGGAGATCAGGACAAGAGGTGGGCCCCACACATATGCTGCAACACTTGTGCAACAAATCTTTGCCAGTGCTTGAACAGGAAAAGGAAATCTATGCCTTTTGCAGTGCCAATGATTTGGAGAGAGCCAACAGATCATACCAGCAATTGTTACTTCTGCATGGTGCCTCCAGTTGGGAAAGGTGTGTCAAAGAAGAAAAAGTGGACTGTGCATTATCCAAACATTCCATCAGCTATACGCCCAGTACCCCACGGAGAAGGACTGCCGGTTCCTGATGCACCAGAATCATTCTCACTTGAATCAGACGAGGAAGAGGATGAAACTTCTGGTCCTGAACCATCAATGTCACAGGACCCACATTTTCTCCCATCCTCCTCCTCTGAACCACACCTCATAACACAAGGTGAACTGAATGACCTTGTCAGGGATTTGGAACTACCCAAGAGTAAGGCAGAGCTGTTGGGCTCCAGACTACAGCAGTGGAATCTCCTGGCAGGTGATGTTAGGGTTTCCATGTTCCGTGACCGTCAAAAGGATCTTGTCCCATTCTTCTTCATGGAAGGTGATCTTGTAGCCTGCAACAACATCGATGGTGTGATGGGATCATGTTCACGATCCAGACGAGTGGAGACTGTTCATTGATTCATCGAAGACGAGTCTTAAAGCTGTTTTGCTGCATAATGGCAATGTTTTGCCATCAATTCCAGTTGGTCATGCAGTCCATATGAAGGAAACCTATGACAACATGAAACAACTTTTGAGGTGCATAAACTATGACCAACATCAGTGGCAGCTTTGTGGCGATTTGAAGGTTGTTGCTCTCTTGCTTGGTCTGCAGACTGGATACACAAAATACTTCTGTTTTCTCTGCGAATGGGATAGTCGCAAGAGATTCCCACTACATCAAGATAGATTGGCCACTCCGACAGTCATTGGAGCCTGGGAGGAAAAGTGTTCAGCATCCACCACTTGTTGAATCAAGGAAGATTTTGTTACCACCCTTACACATCAAGCTGGGTCTGATGAAGAACTTTGTCAAGGCCATGGACAAAACACAAGCAGCTTTCAAGTACCTCCGTGGAAAATTTCCAAGGTTAAGTGAAGCTAAGATAAAGGAAGGTGTCTTTGTTGGTCCTCAGATTCGTGAACTTCTTCGAGATGATGCATTTGACCGCACTGCGTGGCAAGGAAAAGACGGCATGGAAAGCCTTCCAGTTAGTGGCAATAAATTTTCTCGAAACAACAAGGCAGACAACTACAGGTTGTTGGTGGAAAACCTCCTCAAGGCATACAAAAGCCTTGGTTGCAACATGTCACTAAAGATACATTTTTTGCACTCTCATCTAGATTTTTTTCCACCGAACTGCGGAGCAGTGAGCGACGAGCATGGCGAGCGATTTCACCAGGACATTGCAACAATGGAGAAACGCTATCAGGGCAAATGGAGCCCATCAATGCTTGCAGACTATTGCTGGACAGTGACAAGAGATGCTCCATTTAATGAATACAAGAGACAAGCCAAGAACCGCCGAGTAGACACTGAATAGGACTAAACTATGTACATAATAGTTTTTTGCCTTTTGTTTCATAATAAATTTTATTTATATAACCCTTTTGCTGATTTTTAAAGTGTTACATAAACAGGACAGGTGAAATATTATCATGTAAAGCAACCATAAACACATGAAAAGACCTAGGTTTACAATTTATGATTAAAACTCTACTATCTACACAATATACATAGACGTAAAATGTAAAAACTTAAATATCTTGGAAACAGTAGCCAATCAGTTGTTTTAATTGTCATATTTGAATTCAGCACATCAAAATACATAATAAATAGCACATTTTATCTCTGAAGCAGACGACTTCTAAAAAATTGTAGACCAGTGTAATCTTGTAAATGTGTCACCAATCTCTTTTCAGTGTGAAAATCTATTTTTTAGTTATATATAGGAATTTTTCTATCTACAGCCAGAATGCAATTCATTTCCCTATCCTCAATTGTATTTTAATTCATCAATCTCTTTCTTTCAACATATCTTGCAGGCCTAAACAGTCTCTTGGTACAAATATGAAATTCACTAAATTTCCACATTACAGATTTTATTTTGTATAATAGCTTATTCCAAAACATAAGCATATACAGGATAGACCCATAAAAAGTGGGGAAGGATATTCCCCCATGGATTGTGAACCTTTGACAACTGCTTCAGCTCTTCTGTCTCACGTATATTCTTTGGCCATGATTCAAAGCCCATTGAAGTTGGGTGAAAGATTCCCATTGAGGGCTTTGCGTTGGGCCCTTCCCTAGCTGCCTAAAATAGTCAGTGAAAATGTTTGAGCAGAGAGCATTTCAAGTTAGCATCCCTGAAAGCTTTTTCATGTTCATTTTATGATCTTAAACTAAACTAATCTGGTGTCTCGATTTCACCCCACCACCACACATTTATTTCAAATATAATAGAGCTTTGGTGTTTGATTTTAATTAGAGATAATAAATCTGTAGCTGCTCAATGCTGACTAAAATGTATAGTTCATAAGAAACAGAAAAATACAGATTCAGGTGACATCCATCCTAAGACTCTTTTGGCTGTAACTATAATCAAATCATGCCTAAGACCATGAGCCCATAAATCTTACTCATGTGAGTTAGTCCACATTCATGTGCATGGTTCCTTTGAAGTTAACAGGAGTTATGCACATGTATGAAGTTTGCAAGCTTGAGCCTTTAAGTCCCAATCCTGAAAATGCCTACAACTATGAATAACTTTTAACATGTGAGTAGTTGCATAAAACGAATCTGGGTCTACTCAGCATTTTGCAGATGAGTAGTCCAATTTAACTCATCTCTAAAGTTACTCCAATGCATAAATGCATTCAGGATCAGGGCCTTATTTTGCAATTCTAAGAGTTGACCTTGTATATAAAATGCCCGAAAGCTTCAATATTCTTTTGTTTATCCAATTAGTCCAATAAACTGTCCAACTGTCAATTTTTATGAAGAAATTATTCCCCAATATATGCTCCCAGATGTTTGCTTACATGCTATTTTTACATTCTGTGAATTTTACTGCATGCCTCTTATTTAATTTGCAATGCATTTAAAGTATTAATGTGTACAATCAAGTGTCAACAGCCATGTGAAAATGAATTGGCTCACGTTGTCACAGAAGAGAGACCTTACTGAAAAAGAAAGATGCTTGTTGTATGAATACAACTTACAATTCACTAGTCACCTTTGTTCCTAGGTAAATGCTTTCTTCACATATAAATGGATGCCATGCCAATAAGCAGCTCTGCATGTAGGCAAGATAACATATACTATGTGTCCATTAATGGGGGGCAGGGACTGTAGAAATCCCAAGCAGGTTTTTTTTAATAGATCTCTTAAATCGTGAGGCAGGGTTTGGAAGCTGTGGAGTGGGGAAAACTGTTATCCCTTCCCCAGGATTTTGTGGAAGTACCATAATACACTTGTCCATTAAAAATCCATGAAAAGTACTGTAGGAGTGGATTAATTTGGACATGGGCTAAAGATGATCTTGGAGAGACCCTGGCTCCGAATTCATTACCAGTGCCATACTTTTCATTGCAGATGAAAAGAAAAACCTCTGCTAAATCCAGTGCTGGGCAAATGTAAACAATGGGCCAGATTCTTGATTGTTCTAACCCAGCAACAATGGAACTATGCTGAAGTCAATAAAACAATGTGGAGGAAACACCAGCTGTGAAGCTGACCCAATATTCTTCAAATGCTTGAGGAGAACATGTTAGAATGAAGTGGACATCTGCACTGAGAACCATTCTTCTGGTGTTTTGGTAGGTCTCTGAAACCAGAAATATTTGTATCCCATTTTTATTTCTGATGACAAATCATACTATGTTGCTTTACTAGCGTGATCTTGTCTTATACTATACTATTAGGGTCACAACTTTTACAGAACTATGATAAATGTTGTACAACGTATACCTTGTGAGGTATCGTGTGAAAAGTCATAATCCACTAAACACTGTTGTCCTGTTAAGATGTGTCTAACAACATTATGTGCAAAGTTAAAAGATTTTACTCTATGACTATTACCTAGAATTACAACATATTTCAGCAACACAAACCATTTTCTGAGGGAGAAAGAAAGACACATTGGTATGCCAGCTGTTGTTAAAAAAGCTATCACCTGCTTAAGCAGCCATTCACCAATAGGGGTGAAGGTGTAAACAAAAAAAACCCCCACAAACATTTCATCTCAGAGACAGTTCAGATCTCACCTACACAGGAGACTGTTTGTCTGCAACCCAGACAGAGATAATCCTCAAAGAAGACATAAAAGAGAGAGACAGTGGCCTCCATTTCACCTCTCCTCCTCCTGTCTGTCTGCTCATGACATTAACAACTTTCAAAGAATTGAGCTAAATGGGGGAGTGGTCCCAGGCTGCAAGGAGATGCAGACTGTGAAATTTACAACAGTGTACGGTGAGACACAACCTTTGCTTTTAAGTTCATTCAGCTTGTCAAGTTAGGTATTAGCTCATATCTTACCCTTTTCTTTTGTAATCTGACTTTTTATGCATTATCCCTTGTAATCACTTACAATCTGCGTTTCTCTAGTTAAGCATATTATTGTATGTTAACCAATCTGTTTGGATTCCAGCATGTGGGCCCCTCCATTGGGATAGCAAGGCTGGTGCATATATCATTTCCTTAGATGAAAGGTCAGATTTTCTGTGATCTCGCATTGTTCATTAGTGTACTGGACGGTACAAGAAGCAGTACAAGCTGAAGGCTGTGTGAACAGGTCAGGTATGATCTTCTGATGGTAAAACAGTGTAAAAGGCACCCAAGGCTAGAGAGTTACACAGTTGCTCAACAGTCCAAGTTGTACCCTGTGGAATGTCACAAGATGGCTGACTCCCACGGGTGCTCTGGGGCTGGAGCACCCAAAGGGAAAAATTTGCAAGTGCTCAGTACCCACTAACATCTAAAGTTCCCCTTCTCTCTCCAGCGGCCATGTTGACCAACTCCTCTCCCACCCTCCCACTCCAAACAGCTTTTTTGTGGCATTCAGGATGCTCCAGGAATGAAGGGGAGGAGCAGGGATGGGGTACACTTTGGGGAGGAGATGGGTGGAGCAGGGTAGGGAAGAAACAAGGCAGGGTGAGGGCTTGGGAATGAAATTGGGGCAGGGGTGGGAAGGGACAGGTGAGGGCAGGAGTTTGGGGGAAGGATGGAGTAGGGGAGACCCTGGGGGCAGAAGGGAGTTCAAACACCCTCCCCCTCAGCTAATGGGGAAGTTGCATCTATGCCCAGCAGCATCCAGAAGGGACTGGGAATGTCTGAGGTAATGCTTATGCATTGGGTAGGATGCTGGAGAAAAAATACATGTAATTCTTACTGAAGTGTTGGATTGATAGCCCTAGAATACGTACTGCACAAGACATACACATGCAAGCTTCTCAAAATCATCTACAATTGTGCCCTCATCTTTGACTCTGCTGACTTCTAAGCACAGGGGGGTGACCAGGGAGACTTCAGGTACTTCCCCCAAGTGTTTGCTCCACCCCTGCAGCTCATTTAAGTGCTAAGACTGAAGAAGTGTGCCCAGTTGTGACACTGAGCTTTGTGGCGTGAACCATGTTCCCTGGACCCGTCATTCTTTTCACACAAGCAACCGAGAAAAAGTAATGCCTGTGATCTTTGGGAGAAATGTGGAGAATGAAATTAAGAATGAAAGACCAGCTGCTGACTCATTAATTTAAATGGTGGATTATACAACCTAACACAGACTCCATGTCTTTTCAGCTTTATTTACACATAAGGTAAAGGTAGTGTAAGTGGAAAAAACCATAATAATGACAATAATGAAAGATCTGAGAATAAACAACCAAACATTTGCACACTGTAAATTATAAATGCCAAGTAGAACCTCTAAATGACTTTTGCAATTGTCTTCAATATTGCTTGTTGGATTAATTAGTTATGAGGATTAATGTTAATGACTTAATCAATAAAAATGTGCACTTTTATGTTTATGTATCTTTGTAAGCTGATAAGGACTAAGTTACACCTACTCCTCTTATTTGTATTCCTCTGGAGAGCAGATATTTTGGAAATACTCAGAAGTGTTTTCATTAGCATCCATTTTATGGGAATAGTAGCTCACACCATATATTTTGTAAATTATGTAGGTGTATAATATACTAATCAACAAACTTAAAACAAATATTTTACTTTGGTCATGCCATGTTAGGGTTGGAATACAATTAAATGAACAGACCCTGTGCTGAAATAAAGATATCCATGCTCAGGCAAACTTGGAAGAACACAATTTATGGTGCCAGCAATTTTCTGTTTTCATTTTTTACAGTGGGGAATATTTTTCTTTCAACACAAGCCTTCTCCCTCATGAACCAGAATTCTTTGCAACTTGAAGTCATAGGCTGTGTTCATTACCTCATATTCTGTTACTTTGGAAATGATTATGTGGATTGCTGAATTTTTTATACCCATTGTACAACAAACCTGATATGAACCACGCCACCCAGGGGAGTCCAAAGAACTGAACTAACTATACACAACAGGAATGGTCTTGGTACATATACACACTGCTGCTCTGGCACAGTTCTAAAGGCAGAAAGTGTCACTAAAGGGGTCAACCACTATTTAAAGGGAAACGACACAATTCCCATGCACTACATGGGTTATTATGAGCAATTGCTGATGCTATCAATTATTCTGAGCAGGTGTTGGACACTGATGGGCTTGTACTACTGTACTTGAGGGACAAAATTAGTGTGAAGAATATGTGATACCTTCCCAAGAGTGAATGTGCCTATTTTAGCAGTTGTCATGTGACAATGGTAACAAAACACCAAGAAAGAGTTGCTTCTTTAACCCAGAATCGGGTGTTGGTTCAAAAACTTAATAAACTTGGGAATGCAGAGGTAAGATAGACTTTCAGGGCCATATTTTTTGCTGGAATGAAAAGGCAAAACCCTTGATTGAAATCCATAGAGCTACACCTACTTCCATGAGAAAAAATTTAGCCCTCAGGCTTTAGAAAAAGGCCTACTCAAGAGCATGTTTATTCTCAGGTCTGTAGCTGACAATATACTGACACAGATTTTCTCCTGCATTTTATATTGTTATTGCTAGCTTAGAGCAGGAGAGTAATATTTAAACTTTGAAACTGAAAAAGTAATTATAAAGAATATAGCCAGAGCAGCCTGAGTCACCTACTGTATATATATTTTATTTAACAGTCCTTTGTTGGTTTTATATTGCGTGTGGGGAGGACCCTGCAGGATACAAAAGAAATCTGAAAGACATTGAAGCTGGCAGAAGATCACGGAAAACAAGCATGAAGAAGGCTAGTATTGATTACAGAGAGGATATTAAATATAAATGGAGATCAGCTTTTTTTGCTTCTTTCTGAAAAGAGCTGCTTTGGACTGTACATCCTCACTGTGGGTTACTAGTGATTATACCATACCTTCACTCCCCACTGCAGATCATTAAAAGAGATTAAGAACAGAGAGAGCATGCCAATCACCCTTCCTCCATCCCCACCTCCTCCCCCCCGAACTGGGGTCTTGTGTCCAACTTAGAGGCCATAAAAGACACTTTAATAGGCCACAAAGCTAGTTTAACAGATCCTTTGGGAATACTTCCAGTGCAGAGACAGTATAGAGCTGGCATAAAGACTGTGATAACTTATGCTATGGGCCACATTGACCCTGGGAGCAATCCAGAATCCAGGAGAGGTGCCAAGGTGCATAAAGCATCAGAGGGGTAGCCGTGTAAGTCTGAATCTGCATAAACAACAAGAAGTCCTGTGGCACCTTATAGACCAGTGTTTCCAAAAGTGTGGTCCGAGGCCCAGTACCAGTCCTTAGAAAAAAAATACTGGTCCTTAGAAAAATTATCATGTACGATCCTATTAATTTGTGTGATGGGGTAGCAGCACCCTGCACTGCTGAGCGCAGCAGCATGGCCCTCTTGGGAGAGAGCCCGTCGCTGCGGCGTCTCTGCTGGGCATGCACATCGATGCAGAACGCCCGGCGCCAGACGGATTGGGGCCAGGAGGGGGGGCCGGAACAACCCGCCAGACAGGCAGGGCCTGCAGCACAATTTATTTGCATATTCATCATTTGCTTAATGAATATGCAAATACGCAAATAAATGTTACCAGTCCTCCAAAAGCTTGAGAATGGGTTTATTGGTCCCCAGTATCAAAAAGATTGGGAACCACTGTTATAGACTAACAGATTTATTGGAGCATAAGCTTTCGTAGGCAGAGACCTACTTCGACAGAAGCATGTAGTGGAAATTCCAGAGGCAGGTATAACTATACAGGAGCATGAAAAGAAAGGAGTATCAATCAAGAAGAAGGCCAGAGATAATGAGGTCAATTCAGTCAGGGAGGAGGTGGCCCGCTTCTAGCAGCTGATGTGGAGGGGTGGATACCAAGAGAGGAGAAACTGCTTTTGTAGTTGGCTAGCCATTCACAGTCTTTGTTTAATCCTAAACTGATAGTGTCAAATTTGCAAATGAATTGTAGCTCTGCAGTTTCTCTTTGAAATCTGTTTTTGAAGTTTTTTTGTTGCGGGATGATTTAAAAGTAGCCATCCTGTGTCAGACATGACACTTCTGAGAATAAGATCCAGTGCCAGAGCCCAGTTCTCCTCTCACTTATTCTGGCTTAACTCTCTGGTGAATTCAATAGAGTCACTCTGTTGATTTACAGAGTGTGAATTCAGGGACATAGCTCTGCCCCCATATGGGTAAGAAAACTGCACTGCTGAAAGTAAGCAGTGATAGCCTAAGGTAATATGTCGAAAGAAGCAATAGTGCCTGAATATTTTCAAATCCACTAAATAGCGTATCAACCGTAAGTTTTGCAGGACCCTCTGCAAAAAATATTTGTAGGACTCCATTCAGCTCCTTCCCCAGCCTGCCTTCCCTAACCCTGACAGTGATGCATACACCTGAGAGACATAAGCCACACAACCCACATAAAAGAAGATTGGTCTCTAGTCATAATTAATGGGATGTGGCAACTGAGGGGTTAGAGGGTTTGGGAAAGATTCTTGGGTTCTGGGTGATGGAAGCACAAACTCTCTCAAAACACAGGGCCATGCACACTTGCATTTGTTCCCTTAGGCAAAATCCAGCCCCAGTATTTGTTTGTTTTATATTAGTCACTAAAATTTTGTTCTCAGTTATACCAGTGCAAATCTGGAGTAAGTCCACTGATGTTATTGGGAGCAGAATTTGGCACATTATTCCTGTCATTTGCTAAGCATTAAGGGAGCATTTCTTTTAAATTATGAGTATTCTAATAGTTTACAGATGGAGGATGTCACAAGCTCAGAAATTTTAGAACACACTGGTAGAAAGCTAATTATACTGTTCTCAAAACAGTTCACTTCAGCTACAGTTCTCAGTCAGCTCTGGTCCTCAGCAGCTACCTCCCTGTCCACCTTCCTGGTATAGAGCCATTAATTGCCAGCACCATTTCTGGTTTGTGTGGTTCTAGCAACCTGAAGCTATATTAACTGTTGAGGCAGTATTCACAGATCGGAAGGGGTACATGATGGTGCATTTCCTCTCATCAGACTAGTCTCAGGTCCATCCCTTGTCCTAAACCCCCACCTCTTCCAGTGTACAGACCCCAGCTCACAAGGAGCAGTTCAGGGGAGGCACCAAGCTCCCCATCTCTTCTACATGGAACTCAGATCACAATCTGGACTAGACTGTGACCTATTGTGAGAGAAGAATCAGATTCAGTGAGTGCAATATTAGTTCATTTTAACTCTTCCCTTCTTCTTCTCCTCTCAAATGTTTTTGAATGGTTTAAAGATGATTCATAAAAATGTATAATCAACTACAGAATTGTACTTTTCCTCCTTGTTTTAAAAACGTATATAACAAAGCTTCCACAACTTTAAAGGAAACAAATTGGTGAGTGATAATACTATTTATTTTGTTCTAGAAAAGTTTAGCAAACAGAGATGGCTTAGGAAGGTTTTTCATTAAGATTGCTAAAGTCACCCCACTGGTTGGGAGCTATACAAAGCATGCATGGTACCCTTGGAGCATTGTGAAATTAAGTGAAAAACCAGACTAGAGGTCATCATGAAATGTATTTCAGCTGCAAAGTAAGGAGGAACCCAACTCTGTTCCAAAACACATAGAGGTTGTGGGATTCTCTGGAAATGCACTCCAGTAAGACTATAAAATCAAAACCAAACCAAAACACTTCAGTCCCAGGTCTACAACCAGAGCTGCACTGACAATCAAGAGAAGCACTGACTTTTGCCTGGGTTGGACTTTATGGATCTGGTTGCAGAACTGGGGCTTTTATTTGTTCTTTGAGATGTGCCAAAGCTGCAAACTTATGATCCAGATCCAAACAGCCACAGAGTCTGGAGTGGTTCATAGTAAGGCTCATATTTTGTTTCAGCCTTTTATATAGGTGGAGATGAGCTGTGAGTTTTGGCTCAGATATCTGAACTTAATCAGAAGTTTAGAGATGTTCGTTTCCAGGGTTTCTGTTTCGGGCCATACCTGTTTGCCTTATTGGCATTATTTTAATAAAGAACACAAAGGTTCAATGCCATTATTTCCCTCTCCAATAGAAGGCGGACAGGCCGGAGTAAGGGCATCATTTAGAGTTATGCTTTTCAACTGGGAAATGATAAAAGAATAATATATAACTGCACTTGGAAGACAGTTTGTTAAACAAAGTCTTTTCCAGAGGGTTGTTTTTAAAACAGGACACATGATCAATAGCAACAGGCTCGAAGTGCAGGGTCTTTTAAATGCAAAGAGGACTCATGGAATCCTACATCTTGCACCAGCAGGACTCGCAAAAGTCCTATACACACTCCCCATATTGTGACCCCAATATTGGAGACACTGCAGAGTAAGTGTTGCCTGGTGGCTCAGTTTTAAGTTTGGAAACTTGGTTTCAGTTTTAAAATATTCCTTTGAGCACAGTCCATGAAGCATTGTAAAAGCTCAGTTTTAGTTGTACATCTTTGTTTTACTATTTTTCATTTTATTTCTGTGGATTTTTAAGACCATAAAAAAGGTGACTATCCCAAGCTGTAGGCATCTGTGGCATTCCATTAAAACCACAAATCATAACATCAAAACCAATCCAGTAGTAAACTCTAATGTACAGCTAGCAGCCCCCAGAAGCCAACAATTCCAGACTACTTAAGTGGGGGATTGATTTCCTCATAGGCCCTTTTAATATTAACTGGGGGGGGGGGGGGTTGGACTTGATGACCTCCTGAGGTCTCTTCTAACCCTATGATTCTATACACATAAAAAAACACAGAGCAGTGGGGTTGTATGTAGCCACAATAGATTGCACTGAGCTACCATTGATATATATAAACTTAAGTGTTTACTGTTTACTTCTGTTTTCACTTTACACTGTAACTCTGGTTCACCCTCTCAACAGTATAACGATCAATATTTTAGGAAATCAGCAGAGAACTCTTCTATTGTGGACTGTTAAATCAATGTTGCACCAACTTTGAGTGCCCTTGCTGATCTTAGGGGCAACAGCATGACACACAGTTTCAATCTCTGAAGCAGGCAGTTCCCAAGCTTCTTAGTGCCTTATGGGTCAAAACCTTAATTTAGCCAGTGTGGCAACATGATTATGGGGGAAAATCCTAAGTTAAACAGTGGGCATCAGCTTCTAAATATATTTAAAGACGTAGCTCCAAACAGAATGGTTCTGAAATACAGATTGAACCTCTCTAGTCCGACACCATCAGGACCTGACCGGTTCCGAACAAGAGAATTTTCTGGACCAGGGGATGTCAATATTGCCCAGCTGTATTATAAACACTTTCACTGCTTACTGGGCTGTTAGAGGACAGTTAGGGGTAAATTAGAGCTAAGTAACAGCACAGAACACTGAGAGCCAGGACTGGTGGCTGTAAACACACTTTATGGGACCGCAGGAAACACACGCCACCAATTAGATGGGTAGATATAAAACTTTCCCTTTACTTCCCCGGCCTACTAGCATCAGCTAGACACCGGATAAGGTGCTGTATCATCTTAGTAAAGAGAGAAACAGGAAGCTGACCAGCCTCAGGAGGACATCACACCACCACCCATTCTCTCTCACTAACATGCCTCTCTGCTTTATAGATGTGCTGAGCAAGAAGAGGAAGAACAAGATGAAGCCCTGCAGAACTGAGCGGATGCTTCAGAGAGAAGCAAAAACTGTCAAACACAACCCTTTGAGGTTGCTCTGAGAAGAATAAAGGCACTTGAGGACAACCATGCCCACTCTATCCATGGCTGAGAAGTAAGCCAACAGCAGCTTGTGGTCAATAATATGAAAGATGGCTGACAGTTGTATTAATGGTCACGGTTTGGTCATGAGATCTTGACCAACATCATGAAATCTTCTTATAGTGGAAGGGGATCATAAACCAACACCATCTGTGTGTTTGTGTGGCACCCAGATTGACAAGAGTCAAGAAAACCTGTACTATCTAAATGTCATGAGAGCTTTAGCCACAACTTGCTCATGAGGAAACAAAATTCTTGATTTAGTCCTAAGTAGAGCATAGGTTCTGGTCCACGGGGTGAATATAGATGGACTGCTTGCTAATAGTGATGTAAGCTGGGGCTGAAATACTGCTTGCTATCAGCCAGCTAAAAGGAGAGAGCTGCCCAGGGGGTGGGTGTGCTCACTCCAATTGTTTAGCTCTGCAAGATAATTAACTGTTAACTGTTGATATGTAAATACAGCTCAAGCCAGGAGGGGGAAGGAATCCAAGGTGTGGCTATGTAAATCCAATTCAGCCAGGCCTGATGGAGGATCAGTGTTGGAATGGAATGTGGTGTATTGTAACTAATTTGGGGCTGTTGTGGGGGGTCACAAATCATGCTACCCCTAAATGTGGGAACTGTAAAATATGCCACCAGTGCTTGCAGGAGACACACCATCATTGTAAGAGGTCTCAGAGGAACAAGCCTCTCCCCTGCCAGAGTTGAGTGAACTGAGTTGGGGGGGGGCGGGGGAGGGAAGGGCTTGAGGGCTTGAGTCAGCCTGCTTCATGCCTGCCAGGTGTGAACTGTAGGACTGGCTCAACCTGTCCCTTTCCCCCTGGTTTTAAGGACAGACCTAAAGCAGACTTCATGAGGAGTCTTTTTTGCTAGTCCAGTGGAAGCTGGAATCTTTGGCCAGCCTAGGTGGTGGCTAAAGAGTTGAAATCACTAAGAGCTGAAATCACTGATTTGGCCAGAAGCCAGACCCATTGCAGACAGTGGAGCGGCTGGCGGGAGCGACCGGCAGGCGGCTGGTAGTAGCAGCAGCAGGCAGCCAGCAGAGGGGGCCAGTGGAGGGCAGCCAGCGGAGTGGCTGGCGGGAACGAATGGCGGGCGGCCGGTAGGAGCGGTGGCAGGCGGCCAGCGGAGTAGCTGGCGGGAATGACCGGCAGGCGGTTGGTAGGAGCAGCACAAAGGTGGCATAGCCTCAGGCTCAAGGGGTGCGTCTAGACTGGGAAGATTTTGTGCAAAAGCAGCCGCTTTTGCGCAAAAACTTGCCAGCTGTCTACACTGGCCGCTTGAATTTGCGCAAGAGCACTGACGTTCTAATGTAAGAATTCAGTGCTTCTTGCGCAAATACTTTGACACTCCTGCTCAGGGATAAGCCCTCTTGCGCAAGAATACTTGCGCAAGAGGGCCAGTGTAGACAGGCACCTTAATTTTGTGCGCAAGAAAGCCCGATGGCTAAAATGGCCATCGGAGCTTTCGCAAAAGCGCGTTTACTGGCACGGATGCTTTGGCGCAAAAGCACTTTTTGCGCAAAAGCATCCGCGCCAATCTAGATGCTCTTTTGCGGAAATACTTTTAACGGAAAAACTTTTCCGTTAAAAGTATTTCCGCAAAATCATGCCAGTCTAGACACAGCCAAGGAGTAGAGTCATCAGGATGATGTGTCAGGGTCTGCACTGACTGGACAGAGCTGTAATTGGGGCGTTTGACGTGAGGTACGAGAAAGTTTGGGTAAGTGAACGGAACTCTTACCTTGTTGGACTGGTGAGCCTGAGAGGCAAAAGACATTGCTCAATCCTTTTTGAGCTGGGACAGTTACTCATGGGGGAGGGGGCTACGAACTCTGTGGTATTTTCCCAAGATAATGCCATGTGACTTCTCTCTCCCTTTCATTAAAAGTTTCTTTTCGACACTCAGACTCTGTGCTTGCGAGTGGGGAAGCACTGCCTCTCAGAGGCGCCCAGGGGTGTGTGAATTTCCCAGGCTACTGGGTGGGGGCTCGAGCTGGTTCTGTGAGAGATGGACCCCTAGATATTGAACCCAGCCCTGGTTGCTGCCGGGCCTACCTGGGGGAAGGGTTACAGTGAAAATAATATAATTTAATATGCCTGTGGGCAGCAAAAAACTCCACAGCAGCCTAACACTGTAGCATTTAATTTCAGAAAAATGAAAAGGTTAGTTAAACAGAAATTAAATGAGGAACCTTAGAGACTAACAGATTTATTAGGACTCCTCATTGTTTTTGCAGATACAAACTAAAATGGCTCTCTCTCTCTGAGAAATTAAAAAGCACAATGAAAAAAGTGAAATCCCTGCAAGCTACATGGAAACATTTTAAAGACATCATAATAGAGGCTCAACTTAAATGCATATTCCAATATGCATATAATAAGAGAACTAAAAAAGTTTCTCCATGGCTAGACAAAGTAAAAGAATTGGTAAGAGGCAAAACACCATTTCTGAAAAAGGTGGAAGTTAAATTTTAGTGAGGAAAATAGAAAGGAGCATAAACTTTGGCAAATGAAGTATAAAAATAATCAGGAAGGTCAAAAAAGAACTTGAAGACGTCCAAGTTAAAGACACAAAAAGTAATAGCAAACATTTTTAAGTGCATCGGAAGTGGGAAGCGTGCTAAACACCCAGTGGGGCTACTGGGCGATTGAGATGTTTAAGAAGCACTCAAGAATAAGGCCAATGCAGAGAAACTAAGTGAATTCTACTAACTATATAGTCTGTAACCAATCATTTAAAATAGCTTTTATGCCAAATGACTGAAGGATAGCTTACGTGACATCAGTTTTTAAGAAGGGCTCCAGAGGTAATCCCAGCAATAACAGACTGATAAGCCTGACTTCAGTACCAGACAAATTGGTTCAATCTATCTATAGTGAAGAACAATATTGAAAGACATACAGATGAACATAATTTCCTCGGGAAGAGTCTACATGCTTTTTGTAAAGGGAAATCATGTTTCATTAATCTCCTATATTTCTTAGGGGGGTCAACAAGAACATGGATAAGGAGGGATCCAGTGGATGCAGTGAATTTAGATTTTCAGAAAGCCTTTGATGAGGTCCCTCAACAAAGGCTCTTAAGCAAAGTAAGCTGCCATGGGATAAGAAAAAGGTCCTCTCATGGATTGGTAACTGATTAAAGATAGGAAACAAAGGGTAGGTATAAATGGTCAGTTTCCAGAATGGAGTGAGGTAACTAGTGGTGTCCCTCAGGGGTCTGTAATTAGGCCAGTCCTATTCAATGTATTTATGAATGATCTTGAAAAAATAAACAAGCAGTGAGGTGACAAAATTTGCATATGATACAAATTTACTCAAGATAATTAAGTCCCAGGCAGATTGCGGAGACCTACAAGAGGATCTTTCAAATCTGGGTGACTGGGCAACAAAATGACAGATGAAATGTAATGTTTATAAGTGCAATGTAATGCACATTGGAAAACATAATCCCAACTATACATATAAAATGATGGGGTCTAAATTAGCTGTTACCACTCAAGAAAGATTTTGAAGTCACTGTGGAGAGTTCTCTGAAAACACGCATCAGTGTGCAGTAGCTTCAGGGGGTAGCCGAATTAATCTGTACAGATAAACTGAAAAAACAACAAATAATCTGGTAGCACTTTACAGACTAACAAAACATGCAGATGGTATCATGAGCTTTCGTGGGCAAAACCCACTTCTTCAGATGACCAGAGTGTTGGACGTCTAGGACCAAAATAAATAGGGGAGACCGGGGGGGCCGGGGAGTCAAAAAAGCAAACATTAAGAATAATTAAGAAAGGGATAGATAATAAAAGAGACAATATCATATTGCTGCTATATAAATCCATGGTATGCCCACAGACTATTACAGGGTTCCAAAAAAAGCTAGATAAATTCATGGAGGATAGGTCTATCAAAATGGACCCAACTGACTGACCTGTATGGTACATCGGGGAATCACCATATGACTGGATGTACCAAGGGAGATGTAGTCCAGTCAGGGTGCCTGATGCACCCATTCTTCCCTATGTATAAAACTGTCAGAGTTTGATTTCAATATTTTTATATTTTCAACTGATGTTTATTTCTAAGCATTTTTTATTTTATCCATGTCAAGGTTCACAATTGTGCAAAATTACGGGTTTTAAACACATTTTAAAATGTTTATCAGTATAAACTTGCACAGTTGTGGGAAATTGTGCAGTCAGACAATATACATCAAGTAATTGCTTAATGACAGACACCGAGTTTCAAAAAGTTAAAGCTTTAGGCGCTAAAAACACAAACTGTCATCATCACATGTCAAAGTATACACATAAATAGATCCTTACATCAAACTCTAATACATTCTCATGCAGCATGTTTCTTACTTTGTCTATCAGCAAGTTTCATTATTATTATTTTGTCAGTTTATGGGTATACAGTCAAATTGACATTTATGGATATTAACTGAATCTTTCTAAGCCTGCCTACAGCCAGGCTTTCTATTTATTATTGAGATTACTTACCAATAAAAATAATTGCTTATGTGGTGTGCAGGAGCATGTCTTTGACTCAAGAGCAGCTTCTTGTGTCCAGGCACACTGCTGCAGAGGTCCTTTCAGTCTAGCAACATGTCTAACCCAATTGGGCACCATGACAATCTGTCATTTGATGTGGCCTTGCTCTCACACTAAGTCATGACTTTGCCTATATACTCTTTTATGGTAAACAGAAAAACCCCAAAATAAGGAACTCAAAGTCCAAGGGTCTTGGACCTGATCTCTCTACCACCTGTAACCCTTGACTGTTTTCCCTCTCCCTTCTTAGACTGTGAAAGAGGTAGGTGAATCCAGGACCACCTGCTCCACTAGATTCCAGCTCAAGGCCCTTTTCCAGAGCATCCTTTTAAGGGAGAAGTTAACCCTTTTCAAGTCCCTTGCCGTTCCCTGAACCTGTCGGCTTTCCAGCCTCTTGCCCTGTTTCTCTCTCAGGAGCTTTGTCTTATCTGGTGGTTCATCACCAGTTTGTTGTCTGGAGCTTTTCTCCACTGTCCCTCTGCCTCTCTGGCAGCCATGCTGCCCTCCTACCATATAGGCCTTTTATCCTCACAGCTGCTGTGGGGCTGTCAATCAACTCTGGCTAAGCAGGCAGTAAGCATTTTGTTAACTTTTTGTGTGCCAAACCAGCATGATAGTGCAAACCCCATACAATTGCATCATAGGTAAAATAAGTGGATGAAATTTTACTGAACACATAGTGCAGCATATAGCAGAAGGGAAAGTTGCAAACCCTGCATCAGTCCTCAAAACAGCCTCCACAAAATAATGGCAGGCCTTGATCTTCACTATACTCAAGCAACACCATAATTATTAGAGGGGTAGCCGTGTTAGTCTGGATCTGCAAAAGCGTCAAGGAGTCCTGTGGCACCTTATAGACTAACAGATGTATTGGAAATCTATCAACTTCACGAAAGCTTATGCTCCAATACATCTGTTAGTCTATAAGGTGCCACAGGACTCCTTGTCACCATAATTATTGCTTATATGGTCTGGAGAAGTATGCCTTTGACTCAAGAGCACCTCCTTGTGTCCAGGCATGGTGCCCCAGGGGTCCTTTGTGTCTAGCAAAACTGTTGTGCAAAGCATTACTGGTGTATGATGAAAGCACATACCACAAAACAGGAATCTAGTCAGTGCAGTAGGTTCCCCCCAATAATAAATGAGTAGCACAAAGACCAAGGGATGCAAAAATAAAGCTTTACATTGGATGGTTGGCTGTCGGAAGAACATATACAATAGTTAACAAGGCAGATTAAAACATAATTGAATCTATCTGCATTCCCATTTTTGGACTGCATTCTAAGTTGTGGTTTCACGAGGACTGGTGTTACACCTACCATGAAGGCATTTGGCCCAATAAATAGTATATGTAAGTTAAAAAAACAAAAGAAGTTAATCGAGCTGGTCAGAATGATTGGAACAACAACACTTTTTCACTGAAAAATGGCCTTACTTAAAATTTGGAATTCTTGCAAAACTAGTTTTTTCAAGATTTTCCATTTTTTAATGAAACTGGAAAATTTGATTCTTTTTGTTTTTCAGTTTGGCTGTATTGCTTTTATTTCCCCATCTCTCTCCCTTATTCAGTGACAAAATGCAAACAAAAAAAAGAGGAGGATGAGAAGGCAGGGGGAATTATAAAACCAAAAATAAGAAAAAAAATGAAAGCTAAAATATTACACAACCAAATATTAGACAATATTCACAGAGAAATTGAATTAACATGAAAATTATTCCTGTTCTAAATCTGTAGATGAAAAATCACCTAAAAACTTTGGGTTTTTCTTGTGATTTTCTTTTCTATTTCTTGACTAGCATTAGTTATCATCCTAATAACTGAAATGATTATGGCTGTTCCCCAAGTCAAATGACATGAATGAAAATGAAAAAGTTCCAGATGTTACAACATGTGATAGTTTATCTTCAACACTGAGCTGCCTGAGCATAGAACTCCAGGCAGTGCACTGGCTTGCTAGATTCAATTAAGATTCTAATTCTGATGATCAAGACCCCTCATTACCTCGACCCTTGTTATCTATGAAACTGCATGTGTTCATGACCATGCCCTAATACAACAGCCATCTTCAGTGCGAAGCTGACAACAGCTAGAGCGAAACTCACATGGTGTGGAGAACTGGAGTTTCTCAACAGCTAGATCCTTCCACAAGGTAGGAGACGGTAAAGAAAGTGCCTGGTTTCCCCCTAATAACTACTATAGCACTTACAACAAAGGAACAAACAAACGCATTCACAAGTACACCATTGGAGCATTGCAGCAGCTAACAATCACTGAGACTGGTATGTTTGCTTTGTTCAAATTTGCTTCTGAATGGGGGAGTGTTACAGAATGATCATATGAAAATATCAAAGAGAAATACTTACAATTCGGTAAGTTCATGGAGGACCAGTCCATCAATGGCTATTAGCCAAGATGGTCAGGGATTCGACCCCATGCTCTGGGTGTCTCTAAGCCTCTAACTGCCAAATGCTGGAATTAGACAACAGATCACTTGATTGCCCTGTTCTATTCATTCCCTTTGAAGTACTTGACATTGGACACTGGTGGGTGGCATTGGCCTGTGGTGTAAATTGGGCTAGATGGACTGCTGGTTTGATACAGTATGGCCATTCTTCTGTTTTAGTGTTCATCTCTGCCATTCTGTCAGAATGGCCAGACACCTGGTGAGAAACTTGTCTCTCAAGACGACTGGAGCTATTGAGATAAGACAAGCATACAAAACAGCATCCGGTATAAAGGCAGTTGAATCACAATCCCCAGATCATTGAGAACAGAAAACTTTTCTCAAGAATATAACAGAGCCATTTTAGAACAGAAGCCTGTATCTGAAAAGCCAGAGATGTTGCCTACTGCCTGAACATGAGAAAAGATACTCGAGACCTGATGAACATTTGTAATACCTATGGAGAAACACAGGCCAACCTGTAAAGAGACAGTGAAAATACACAGCCTCCCCCAACAGACCATGGGGCAAAATAGGAATGGACATTCTCACCACAAACCACACAAAATATCTTGTTACAGGCAGTCCCCGGGTTACGTACAAGATAGGGACTGTAGGTTTGTTCTTAAGTTGAATTTGTATGTAAGTCGGAACTGGTACATATTGTAGGGGAAACTCTAGCCAAACATTTCTCCAGAGCTCAGTTTTATTCTCCCACACCTCACTTCCCTCAGTCCTTTATTCTCAAGCTGAGGTGTCTGCTGAGAAAAGCCGCTCCGCGTCTCCCTGGTCTGCTGGGGGGGGCCCAGCAGACCAGGGAGACGCGGAGCGGCTTTTCTTGCCGCGGAGGACGTGGGCGGTGGGACCACAGCGCGTCTCGGCGGTCTGCTGGGGGGGAGAGCGCAGCTAGTGCGGGGTTGCCTCACACCGTTTGTAAGTAGGGATCCGATGTAAGTCGGATCCATGTAACCCGGGGACTGCCTGTACTTCAGACTTGTGGGGACTAGATGAACTTGACCACAATGACCATGACAGACAAAGCAATGGAGCACGTCAGCAGGCGTGGTATCCCAAATGATGTTGATTTAGACAATGGAATCCTGTTTAATTGTAATGAGTTAGTGTAATTCACTTGGGAATGAATAGTAAACGTATCATTTCAACCATCAGCCGCCAAATGGTAAAGCCAAATAGGCAGTTAAAATTGCTAACTCTATTATCGAAAAATACAACAAGCCAAGAAAACATGCAATAAGCCATTCCTGAGTGGAGAAACACTTCCACAGAAGGCCTGTTGAGAAAAAGTGACAGCCCCAGGTCAGTGTTCCCTCTAAGCTGTGTGGCAGCACAGCTTCACAGGTGAAATCAGCCTGACCCAGTCAGAGGTTCAGGGCTCCATGCAGGGAGCTGACTGACTAAGCAGGGTTGATTAATCATCACCTGTGAAGCTGTGCTGCCCTGCAGCTTAGCGGGAACACGGCCCCAGGTCATAACTATCCGACCACCTCTAAGTGCAACAGGCAAAACTTCTGAGAAGACTCTCTTGAGGTAGATGAAAAATGATTTAGTAGAAGAATTGCTAAACTGTGAAAAGAATTCCTCTAAAAGCCCTTATCTGCAAAAAATAAAATATGCTGACAGAAGAACATAGGGGGGTCCCATAAATGTCCCATTTGAATAAAAAAAGAAATGTTATATTAGTCAATCATTTAGGATGACACATGTACAGTGGACTAAGGTGTTAAGTCATGAGAAAATTGCTAAACAGTAAAAACCAAGGCTAAGTTTTGTTAGTTTAAGGTTCACAAGGATAATTAAGTGATTATTAAATTAATAATTTACAACAACTTTGAATGGGGAATAAGAAACAAAATACAACAGCAAAAGTAACATCAGCAGGAGCTTCTTCTTCTAAGTCTGTTTTGAAAGCCTTCTTGATTCTGTCTGAGCAGTGCTAGCTTGTCTTACCTATTCCTCTGTTTTTTTAATCTTTAATACTGAATTAAATGTGATTTTCTAAAGGATGCAAGAAACCAGCCCACATTGTAGTATATCATACCTTACTGCTTCCGTTACAATCAAAGATTAGAGGCTGCTTGATTTAACATCAGATAGCTGGCGCCTTGAATCTGTTCTGGAAGAAATTAACAAGCATTCCTTATTCTCCATGGTTTCAGTATGTAACTTTCTATTTTGAAATTTGGTTTCCTTATGCCTACGAGGCTCATAAAATCAATACTGTAGATTACAAGAGATTCCATACTCCTCCTGCCAATTAATTTACAATTTACTTTTGCTTCTTAGCAACAATAATAATATTCTATCTCCTGGTTGGAAATGCCAAGTAGACTGGATGGTGATAATATTAGATAGTTATGACTGCATGGTCACTTTAGTACACTCCAGTGCACTCTTTTATCCAAGTAAGGCCTCCAGCAGCATTGCCCTTTTTAACAAGTTGTCCCAAGAGATAGTTTTAGTGATTCAAAGGACAAATCTCTGCTGTTTTGCTCATTAATTCTTTCAATCTACTTGTGGCATATTTTGACTTTCCTCTTAATTGGCTTCTAAATCCAATTTTAATTCTACGATCAGGTTTTATGTCTTTCTAGCACTCACTTGTACTTCTATGGTCTTGACTTCTCCTTATTTCCTGATAATTAAAAAAACATTAATTCTTTAAGATGGTTTCTGCTACCTGCTTGTTTGTTTTATAGGTGAAAAGTCCATTTTATCAACTCACAGTAGAAAATCCAGAAATGAACATATTCTATACAAATAAAAAAACAAAAGGGGGCTCTGATAGGATGCTTGTAAGGCCAGACAGCCTAATGGTTAGCCGACCTGATGTGTGGGCCCTAACTTCTCTGATTGGATGGTAGAGGTACCTGTTTCCTAACCTTAGGCCAGGAATCTTCTGGTTTTCAAATGCATCTGGACCTGAGCCCTTAAGAAGGTGTAAAAGGGGGACTCAAGCCCTCCTTCTCTACCAGGTTCCAACCTAGGGTCCTGCATGAAGCAACACCGTCTGGGTCCTCTTGGCAGAGTCTATTGGATAGCAGCCCTGAACTACATCCTATCTATATTCCTTCAGATTAGAGTAGAACCCCTATAGTCCAAACACTCTGTAGTGGCTTGCCTGGAATAGTGCCCTCTTCTGGTCCTTTCACCGCATCCTGCCTTGGCCTCAATCCCTCTGTGCAGGGCAGATGTAAGGCTGGAAGAGGCCTCGCCCTGCACTGTCCTTATGGTCAAATGATAAAAGTTCACTCGCTGTTGCATATTCTCCGGTCATCTCAACAGTCTCTCTCTTGGTCAATGACACAGGGCTTCTTCCTGCCTGTGAGATTCATAATAAACCTCCCTTCCTATAGAAGCACAGAGCTACCTCCTGCAGCCAGTCAGCCCTGGACTGAGCCAGGCTCTTTCCATTTCTTCCCCCTCCTAGCCTGGCATCAGCTGCAGGTGTTGCAGGAAAGGGCTAGCTGAGCCCAGAGGTTATATTACTCTTGTTTCTGTTGGCATGAGGTTTCTCTGCTCCATCACAGCAACACTAACTTTATGTGCCCTAGTCACCGTCCTGACCACTTTGCTTGAAAGTTGATTCCTTTTCATACTCCCTTGGCTTGGTCTTCAACTTTTAGAAGGCTCTTCAGAGTAGGAAGTGCTTCTTTCAAAGTGTCTGTAAAGTAGGTACCGCTCCTGACTGCTACCACAGCATAAATAAATACTAATAATGGCCTGCTGTTCCAGCACATAACCTTACAATGTGACACTGGTTCTGTTGTGACAATGTCCTGAATGTGACAACAGAAAATTGTCTTCAATCCTGCCCTCAGAAGCCTCAGCTGAGGGGAAAAACAACAGCTCCTTAGGCACCACAGGCCACATCTTTGAAGCCTGCTGCCATGCTTTTGCTTCCTGACAGTAGGAGCAAAAGGATTATACCATGCAAGTGTCTTGCTGTGGCATATTGCATTTAAAAAGCATAAGTAAAATAAGGAAATATACATTTCAAAACTAGTCAAAAATTGCCAGAGAGTTGCTTCACGGAGAGAAATTGGAGGGAGTCAGCTTTTCCACACAGGTTTCCTTTCAATTTCAGACTCTAGCATATATGTGTGTGTACATACACACACACAAGCAAAATCTCTCCAACAGCGTTTGCATGATATTCATTCACTGCTGGCATCATCAGATATTCTATAGTCTATAGACTTGAACCAAAGCAAATACTTTAGCGCAAGAGGCAGCTGTGTATTTCTGAATGGATGCCTCTTATATCCTGTCAGTTTTTAATTCACTGCTGATAGTGCTGTAAATATGTAGGGTTTTTTTTGCTATCATTTTTAAAATCTTCTTCACGGGCTTGGGTATTCCTAGGTTTCCTCTGTCAAGACTTTTTATTCCACACCCTAAATATTCTGTATCCAAAGATCCACTCCCATTGTCCCATTTATGTCCAGGTGAGGGGACAATAATTTGCCTCTGAGTTAGCAGAGACCATTTAACTATTAACCAATAAGATCACCACCTGCTAATACTGTAGGATGTTAAAAGCTATCAGCCTGTTACAATCTAATTTTAATAGATATTAAAATTGTGAAGCTGTACAATTAGTTGTTTACCTCATATTGTAAATATGCTTCATACTGCAAACAACTAATTGGATCATTTAGGTACTGGTGTGATAGATACTAGTAAAAGCCTAAGATAGAATTAGGAATGTAACTATAAAGAACCAGACCAAAGGCACATGGACAATACTCCTATATCCTGACTCCTGTATTAGCTAACAAATACTGCAGAAGAAGATGTACAACCCACATCTTAAAACACTAGAAAACTAGGCAATTATTAGAGCTGGGTGGGAACTTGATTTGGGTGGGAAATGTCATTCTCAATTATCAATTATTTCTCTATTATTTCCCTATACCAGTGTTTCTCAAAGTGGCCCCCAAAACCACTTTGAGAAACCTGCTAACTGGCCGCGCCAGTGTGTTTACTTACTGGCACCGCGGCCATGGAGCCTTGGTTTCCATTGGCACCAGTTCACCATTTGCAATCCAGAGTAGCCGCAGGAAGTGGCAGCCTGGCCCACCGGGGGGGAAGGGGCAGCTGCACCAGGAAGAGTGGAGATCTGGGGCCCAGGCTTTCCATATTGCTAGCCATTGATCACAAGAAAGTGCCCCCCTACCGCAATTCCCTCCCACCCGGCCCTTGACTATAGCACTGTGGGGGAGCCTCGCCAGCCAGCATCCCCACCTTCCCCAGAGCACCGCCGGGTCAGGGTAGCATGCCCCCCCAAGAAAACTGTGGCTGGACTACCTAGCCACAGGTCCCCCACGCAGGAACCATGAACCAAGGCTGGGCAGTGTGGGCCGGGGCTGGGAAGCACATCCCTTCCCCTCTTTGCAGAGGAACCTTGCAGGCCGGGGCCAGCCAGCCTGAGACCCTCTGGCAAAGGAGCAACATGGACAGGCCAGCATGTTCCCACCATCCTCCCCGCAGAAAAGCCATGTGTGCTGGGCTCAGGCAGTTCAGCCCCTGTTCCCCAAGGAGCTGCCCCACTTCCTGGAGGAGCTGCTGGCTGAGGCCGGGCAGTGCAGCCCTGTCTCCCGTCTCCCTGCAAGGAGCTTCAGGCCAGGGCCAGACAGTGCAGCTCCATCCTTCCCTCAGAAGAGTCATCAGCTGCACCTAGTGCAGTGCAGTCCCATGCCCCCGGGAGAAGCTGCCAGCCAGGCAGCATGGCTCCGGGCATCTCAGGGAGCTGCCGTTGCTGGAGCAGTGCCATCCTTGCTGCTGTAGGCATCCCCAATGAGCCTACACAGGCCTTCCAGCCCCCAGCCCTGACTCCTGTATCCCCACCCTCTTCCCTGAGCCCCCACAAATACCAGAGCAATGCCAGTAAATCCTCTAGTATTATATAATACTAGCCGAGCCCTGCCTTACAGCTGTGGTGCAGCGGGCTGAGGGGCAGCAGAGATGGGAAGATGCGGTGGCAAGGTGGGGCGAGCGAGTGGGCTGCACAAGGGTCAGGCGCGGGGGAAGGCAGGGTGTGGGAAGACCTGGGAGGCACCGGTTTGGGGGGGCCAAGGAAGGGATGGGCAGCGTGTGGCGGGTAGGGACTTATCACCAGCCCCACCACTCACAGCATCTCCCACTTCTCTTTGTCCCCGGGCCTGATGTGTCGCTTGGAGAAGTCATCATGCTGCAGTAGCAGCTGCTTGATGGACCGTGAGGTGCTGCCCCCCACCATCCTCACCTGCTGGATAGGCTGCCCCCAGGGTGCAGGAGCAGCGCGGAGCTCTAGCCCACAAGCCGCTTGCCACAGTGGACACAAGTCTGCATGGTACCACTGCCGCCGCCAGCTCCGTGCCGCACCTGTCGGTCACTTGCTGGAGAGGTGCCAAGCCCTGCCCCGAGCCCCCGCCAATGGCAGCCCGAAGGGAGGGGCCCCAGCCATGCTCATCACTTCTCACTCATTCTGGCATTTTCTGGAAATTTCGCAAGTCTTCTCAAATGCTCTCTGTGACAGACGGCGTGATGGACACCGCTCCTTTTATAATAGTAATAGATTTAAAAGAATTGAAACAAGGTTGCTTTTCAAACCTAACATTTGAATATTCTGCTCCATAAAGGTTGAACCAGAATGTTCTACTCTGGAATTTACCAAAATGAAACTTTATTCAAATCCATATGCAGGGTCAGATTAACACTTCTGGGAGCCCAGGGATAGTAGATTTTGTGGGTTCCCCTAGGCTCCAGGATGGGGGGAAATAATGGGTTTGGTGTGTGGGAGGGGACTGCCAAGAAGTGGGGTGGAGAGATATGGGTGTCCAGGAGAGGGCTGGAGATACGGGTGCAGTATCTGGGTGATAGGGTTCAAGTCTGACAGGGAGGGAGGATACAGTACTGGGCTGGGGATGCAGGGTCTGGGAGGGTGCAGGAGGAGATGGGATTGGATGCTCCCCTCACCCCGCCAGGCAGAGTTGCATCATGCAGGGACTTTTGTGGCTGCTGGCCGGGGTTCCCCTGGGATGCAGCCCCTAAAGTCCTTTTCATAATCCAGCCCTGTCCCCATGTTCCCATGAAACATTTTACTTTCAACAAAATGGCATTTTCCTGCAGACACATATTCTGTTGGAAAATTTCTAACATTAATTCCTTTCTGACCCCCTTCCCACTACGGGTGCTCAGATGACTTGCTAAAGCACGAGAATTAGTTATTCATTAAATTTATTTTCTAATAATACAATTCATAGATTCACAAATACTAAGGCTATCAGGGACCACCATGCTCATCTAGTTTGACTTCCTGCATTACACAGGCCATTGCTGATACTTTAAAATGTCCATAAACCATGTTGTTCAGGGCCACACAGCCAAGTAAGAAACCATCCATTTGCACAGGAATTTAAAATACTGCAATATTTACCAGCTTCTGCTTGAGCAGTACAACTGCATGCGTCCTCCAGCTGTGATTTACCAACAAGATTTCAAGATAGCAGTTAAATTGATTTCAATTTTGAATTTTCTTGGTCCAATAACCCTTAGCAAAAAATCAGTTGTGATGAGTCTGAACAAAAATATTAAATCTGAATATCTCAAGAGTTGGGAAAGTTCAGTTCTGTATCTCAGCCTTGGAGTCCTAATCCAGTCAATCTGTCTGTCATTACAACAGGCCTTCATTAAAGGATGACACTAGAAATCATTGGCAAAAAGCCTTTACTGTTAAACGGGTCCAAGCAATAATGTGCACACAAAATAAAGTGGTTGCTTGTTTTTAAATTTGTGTATTGCCAGTGGCAGATAGACTCAAGACAACTTAGTTTTGAAATGAAAATTAGAAAATTCTTATAGGAATAGGGAGTAAACAGATGATGTAAGAATAAAATCTCAAATTTCCCCTTTTTTCATGAGTAGACAAAGCATGTCCTGTGCATATCAGATGGACTATCTGGAAGGATGCCAAGATAAACAGCCCTGGAGCACTGAGGGTTAAGCCAGCATATACTATCCATCTGAACAAAATGTTGATTCACATGATTTTTTCCCCCCTTCCTGAAGCGATCGAGAAAAAAGGAACAAAAGTGAAAGGTAGTAAAGCTGTTGTGAACAAGCCCATCCCTGTTCTCTGGAAAGCAGGAATGTGAGGATTCATTTTTAAAGGAACTCTTGAACAGCAAAATAAACAAATCTAGGACCAACCTCCACTCCTTTGCACTCCCTGGAAACCCCAATGAAGTCAGTAGGATAGTTAGGGTATACCTGAAGGCGAGCTTTGCCCCATATATGGTGGTTTACACTTGTTTTCCATCCCCAGAACCATAGGTTTAAAAATAACTGTTGTGTCCTGAAAAATTACCCCACTTCACTATTCTGAAAAATAAAAGAAAATCCCCAGTTGGAAACTTAAAATGTTAGCTGGTTAAAAAAAAAAGAGTTCAGAAATGATTCCATTGGAGTTCAAAAATTAAAACCTTGTTGGAAAGGATTTAAAATGTTTTAAATCATATTTTGATACTGTCAAATGTGGAATAAGTGGAGCATAATGAGAACAGACTGATGGTAATCAAATTAATTCATTCACTGTATTAAGACATGCATCTATAACTCAGAGATGTTTCTTTATGTAAGACAGAATAGATTTACTGCAGTTAGTCATGCTGTTGAAGAACTAACTGAAACAGTCAGTCATTTTAATATTGAGCTAAGCAACATTTTAAATTCTGGCACGATTGGACAAGAAACACTTACCCACTCCTACAATCCCTATGCTGCTAAAACCACTACTGACTTCAATGGGAGATTTTGCCTGTATTGGAGGCCTGATTTATCTTTGCCTTAAAACTTGTGTAGTCATTTATACCAGTGTGAAGTAGTTGAGACATTCTGACAAAAATATATTAATAGCATTATGGTACTATCTTGAAACCGCCAACCAAGATGGAGTCCTCATTGTCTTTAGGCACCATACAAACACAAAGTGAAAAACAGTTTCTTCCCTTATGAGCTTACCATCTAAATATGAATCCCCTCCTAAACTTACAGATATTAATGCCATTCATGCATCTGACTTTTCCAGTGTGACACATTTTACTGGGCCAAATTTTGCAGTCTTTACTCTTGAGTTTTGTGGGAGCATGAATTGGGCCTAAGTACTTACTTTGGTAACATGAATGAAACACAGAACCAAAGGAACAAATCGGGGGCATAGTAAATAGAGGTACATGGAGTAGATAGATGGTAGATCATTTGCTCCATGTCACTATCCACCTTTCCCAGCCTACCAGTACTGCAGAAGTTCTGCCCTGGCTCCACAGACCTTCATGGGCATCTGATGGAGTAAGAGGAGGGAAGGGGGGGGCATGGCAGAACAGTAGTAGAATATCACAGTAGGCTACCCTTTGAGCCTAGCAGATAATCAAGCTCCAAGAAGCACTAACTTTCATTCATGCCTTCATCCACGTAAGACAGTGTAGGTATGTGCAAACAAAGAAGAACTAACAGGAGCCATGTTGAGAAGTTGGATAGCAGTCAGTGAAGAATCTCTGACTTTCTCCTGTGCGGTAGCATCTTTTCCCAGTGGACTCCTGGAGTTCACAGAAGGATGCTCCGCTGCCTCCTTCACAGCCCCACAAGTCTTTCATCCCAATTGAAGCATTCACTAAAAACACCAGGATGTGAATTTAATGTAGTTTTCTGGGCAATCCATCTTGTTTCTGTGGTTTTTACTACTAGAGAGGGAAGATTTGCTCTAGCATTAAGTAAGGGCTATAGGATTTGTCCTAATGCAGTCACAGTGAATCTTATAGTTACTCAGCCTTATTTATAGCTGTCATAGGCCATCATTCTGCCTGCAACTTACCAAAAAAAAAAAAAAAGCGAGCGAGCGAAAGGCAACTTAAGAAAATAATTGATAATATGTTTTTATGGTTTATATCAATGCTTTCAAAATTTACCACAGCAAACTGGTTTGTTGTTTTTTGGCTTCATTCTTTGACCATTAAGAAAGTGGGTTTTACTGTAATTTTTGGCAACGATTTATTGAGTGGTGGTTACTTTAACATTTTTTCTTTAAGCGGTTACAGTGGCAAGGCAAGCACAGAAATGTGTTTTGGTCGACTTCAGGAACGTCATGGGACTTGAGTGCCTTGGGTGTAGCACTTGCAACAATTGTTAGCGCATGGATGTTTGCTTTTAATTCCTGCAATTTCTAGCAACTGTACAGGAATATGCTTCTAAATGGAGGATGAAAAGCAATGATCACACATTTTAAATAAACCAGGGTCACTAAAAATAAGTTAGGTCAGATGTTGATAGAAAACTTTATGTCTAGTGATGGATTATTTATTATTAATTATTATTATTATATGTATAGCAGAAGTATCCAAAACCCTTGACAGGAAGCAGTTCTCATTGGGTTAGGTGCTATACAAATATAAAGGAAGCAAGAGTTAAATCTTCCTCATTTACTTTCTCCACATCAGTCTTGATTTTATAGACCTCAACCATATCTCACTTTAGTCATCTATTTTTCCAAGCTGAAAAGTCTCAGTCTTATTAATCTCTCCTCATATGGAAGCTGTTACATACCCTTCATTGTTTTTATTGGCCTTTTCTGAAACTTTTCCAGTTACAATTTTTGTTGTTTTGTTTTCTTTTTTGTGATGGGACAACAACATCTGCATGTAGTATTCAGAAAATAGATGCATCATGGATTTATACAGAGGCAATATGGTTTTCTGTCTTATTATCTAACATTTATTAATGACTCCCAACATTAGGTTTAGTACAAGAATTATAATGGTTGCACTTAAAAGTTTCTGTCTGAAAGTTCTTAGTATGTTCGTCCAGTACTCCATATTATGCAAATAAAAAGTTTCTCTCAAACCAGTAAAAAACTTTTAAAATGCTAGAAAGATTTTTGTTGTGACCACGGTAAGTCTGTGTATAGTACATATACATACTACTGTCTGAGTTTGTTATATACTTTTATCACCATAAGTCAGGAGTGGGCAAGAATCCGGCCCATGGCTGCCTCACCAGCACGCTTCCTAGAGAGCAACTGCAGCCACTTTAAACAGCAATCTGGGCAGGGAGGAGAAAGCTTTGCGCGGTGTCCCTGCCCCCTAGCAAAATCCCCAAGTCCCATTGGACAGTTTGTGGCCAATAGGAGCTGAGAAATTTTGCTGAAGGCAGGGGCAGCGAATAAAGCCTCCTCCCTCCCGTCCTTCCTGTGCTGGAGCAGAGCCACGTGGAGCAGCCTGCCCAGCGCACAGGTATGGAGTCTGTCTCAAGTACCTGCAGAGCTACTGGCTGAGAGCTGCCTAGGTAAGCACCCCCCCAGCCAGAGCATACCTCTGGCACCCCACCTCCTCTCTCACCCCAACTGCCAGCCCCAGGCCACTACCCGAACCCTCTGTATCTCCTCTCCCTACCTTCTTCAGGCCACAACTCCCTCCCAGACCCTGTACCCTGTCCTGCACCCCTTCCCCAGGCCAGAATCCTCTCCTGCACTCATAACCCCACCTAGATTCTGCTCCCTAAGCTCCTGGCCCAGATCATAACCCCCTCCTGCACCCAAACTCCCTCTCAGACCCCACACTCCCTCCTGCACCCCTCTATCCCTTCTACACCCCACCCACCATCCCAGACCCCATGCCCCCTCCACAGAAGTTCTTGACCTCCTTGACCACTTACCAAAATCTTGGAGTGGCCCCCATTAAAAATTATTGCCCACCCCGGCCAGAAACCACTCTCTAATATGATTATTTATTTTTATTGGCCAAGGACAAGAAAATGTGAAGGAACCACTGTTGGAACATGGCCATTTTAATTAAATAAGGAACCCCCCTTTTTTTTTTTTCTTCCAAAAGTTGGCGAAGCATCTTTCCTGCCAAAATCTTGTTGCATTCAAGGCACAAATTTCAGCTGATTTCTAACAGCAGTAGTAAATGATTTATGTTTAGATCTTTCTCTTTAAACATGTTTGTTCTTTCCCTGTGGTACAGCTGCCCACAGTGATTTCGGTACTGATGTGTAATATGCTGTTTCATAGACAACATTTGGAAAACAACTCAAAGGTCAAGACAATTGGAACAGTATCGTGTTTGAAAAACAAATTCATGAAAATGTAGAGATTATTGCAGAGATATCCATATTAATCTACTATATATTTGGAAGAGTTTGTTTGTTTGTCTGTCCCACAACTTCTCCTAAACAGTAAGAGCAAGGACCACCACATTCAGTATGCAGCTTCCTCTTATCATAACTCAAATCAAGGTCAGAGTTTGGTTGTGCCAGGAAATGGGATGTGCTTGGAATAGGATTGATTCTCATAAAACTGTATAGAAAAATGACAGAATCACTAGGAAAGTGACTGTGAAAGTGGCTGGTTGCAGGTGCTCCTCATCTGGGACTGCCCCAACTCTGAGCCTCCCACCCTCTAGGCACCTTTTAGGAAGGGGGGTTACATTGCCCCTTCCCTCGATTTGTACGGGAACGTTGTTGGCTGTTCCCCTTCCTCAGGGAGCGAGGGGAAAGTACATAGTTTGCTGCATTCCTCACTCTGGCTGGGAAGTGCAGGGGGCAGATGAACCTGGACCTGCCCCAGCTGGGAGACATGCCTCCTCCACAGGCTGTGCTCCTTGGAGCTGCAGTAGTCATGGAGAGGCATTTCTCATCTGGCCAAAGCTGCTGTGGTGAGAGAGGGCTGAATTGTCCTCTCTCCCCAGGGCTGCCTGCCAACTGAGCCCCTTATCCCCAGCCCCACCCCAGAGCAATAATTTAAATGAAGCACGTACATTTTCCAAAAAACAAAATATAATTGAATTAAGGACGCAAGCAATGCCAGGTAAATCTTCTAGTCTACTATATACGTTAGACAGTTTGTGTTTCTGTCTGTCTGTTCAGAGCCACAGCCCTGACCCTAGGGAGGGCTGGGGGAGGGGGGGCCTCAAGCTTCCCCCTTCCCCTCAGATTCATACGGAGATGTTGCTATCTGTACCCCTTTGTCACTGTCAGGGAGCGAGAGGAAAGTCAACAATTTGCTGCATTCCTGACTCTGTCTGGGGAAATGATAAGAGTTTATAGGGATCACAGACTCATAGATGAAGAAAAAATACACGATGTAATTCTCATTCTAAAAAAATTGCTAAAAACCAATTAAATGGAAAAATTGTAACAATCCCTTTTAAAAGAAATCTGAAATAAAAATTAACTCCATAAAAGTAACACTGTATTTTTGAAAATTGCAATCATTTAAATAAAGCATTTACATCTTCCTTTTATTTTCCAAAAATCCCCAAACAAACAACTTGATTGAGTTAAGGACCCAAGCAATG
Organism: Rafetus swinhoei; assembly: GCA_019425775.1. Taxonomy (NCBI): domain Eukaryota; kingdom Metazoa; phylum Chordata; order Testudines; family Trionychidae; genus Rafetus; species Rafetus swinhoei. Next base: position 234,070,848 of record CM033437.1, read on the forward strand.
CTGAGTCAATGTACTAGTTACACTGTATTTTAGAAACTGAATGTTATGTCTTTTAGTTAAGCAGGTTTACACTGCTCTGGACATAGATTTATGGTCTGATTTCCACAGTGCATTTTTAATGTTGAAGATAAAAGTGACCCACATGACCTTCTACATCAGAAATCAACTTATTTCATCTGACAAACGGAATTTGTCTGGCACTGACTATCCAACTGCTGGAGTTATCTTAATCCCCTCATATCAGAAGCACGATAGTCCTCTCCCATCACCATAGTCTTTCGATCCATAAAGACCTGATTGTTAGGAATCCTGCTTAGCCTTTGTACTTGAGATAATGACATAAGAACATAAGCAACTTTTACTGTGGAGTATAAACAACAGCATGAAACCCCATGAGAGTGGGTTGATCAGTGTTGGTCCTATCTTGCCAGTAATTAATGCAGTTTGAAATCCTCAGATTAGAAAGTCAAGGTATGGCAGTATCATAGTACTGCTGCATGCTGATATGGCAACTCTATTCAGAAGAGCTCAAGGCATGTAAACTGAATTGGTGTTGTCCTTATTTAACATGCTCAAAATACAGAGACGCAGCAAGGTTAAGTGACTGGCACAGTTACATAGCAAGTTAAGAGAGAATGCAATAGGAGTAAAATCTACCAATTCATGTCTCTTGCCCCAATGCTGGATGGATATGGAGCTGGATTCTGCTCTCATTTGCAAGAGTGTAACTTCATAAGCGTCTGGATAGAAACCAAGTATAAAACTCTGGGAAATAAAGACAAAGATGTATGGCGTAACTCCATAATTCACCCTATTTTTAGGTAACCCATGGGCTAGTGTGTGTTAAATATTCTGCTTTATGCCTGATCCACAGCATGGATCCTGTCTGCTAGATCCTTCAGCTGCATAGCCTGGCTTTTTCATTCAAGCTATAGCAGTTCATGCCATGTCTAGATCTGTTCAATTCCTAGCATCTGCTCCAAGATGGTGGTCATCACAGATACAAAGGTGCAGCTGAGAGGAGAATCTGGACTTCTGTGTCGCTCATCTAACCCTGGGGGACCTAAATCTACTCTCATTCAAACCAATGGGACAGGATGGCATCAGAGTTGGTAAGACTCTCATTAAGTCTCAATAATGAGATTTTGACAATTTTGGATTATTAAGAAAAGGAGAAGCACAATACTATTGTAAGAGTTATGCAGCAAAATTTTCAAAAGCACGTAAGGCACTTTTGAAAATGGGATTTAGGCACTTCTGAAAATGTTACCTCTAGTGGTTTAATTAAAAACATGTCTGTGCCATACTTAAATATCCACAGTTTACAGGACAGATATTGTGGAGTTCTGAGCATTCTCCATTCATTTTGAACTCAGTAGGCCTAGCTGTTTGTTCTCTCTCTCTCTCTCTCTCTCATAATATAAGGGCATTGGCATTCCTCCTGATTTATATCAGTGTAGGTGAGAGGAGAATCAGGCGTAGTAGGAATAGAAGGCACTCAGCACCTTCCAGAAGACACCAGCACATTGCAGGATCAGGGCTCAGTTGAAGAATCTTTTTTCTCGTTTGACTTTTTTTTAAAGGCAGCAGTATAGTACAAACACAAATTAACCAGTTCTGTCTCCTGGATTCCAGAAGGAGACAAGAATCATGCAAACTTTAACTTCCCAGGGCTTCATGTAAGAACATTCTAGGTTTCTGTCCAGTTGAACTCAACACTAATTTTCATCCTGAAGTTTTTTTAATACCCACAATATTTCACAGCAAAATGCATTTCAATATGCACAGTTTCTTCTTGGTTTATGTGGCTACCAAGAATTTTGCATGATTTTGATTAAAAATTATATAACAATGTCATGGGATAGCTCTCGGCGAGTTTTTTCTGCTCCCCAAAGAATAAATCACACTTCCTCCTTTCACCAATTCATGCTTTATTGTACTGTGACAGCAGGCCATTGCCTGCCATGCAGGCAAGTCGAGGCTAGCTCCCCATCTTCTGGGAGGGACAGGACAGGAAGCAGCACTAGAAGCAGTGTTGCCCAGCTCTGCCTTCATTAAAGTGCTTCACTTTCACCAGTGCTTCCTTTCTCTCTATCTGCTTCCAGCTCCTGCAGTTTGCTTTCCTCTCTACTTAGCCTTTCAGCTGTGGCTCCCCTTGTTAATCAATCCTCTATATAGAACAGTAATGGGAAAACCAGGTTAGTGAATGGACCAGATGAGTGGCCCTTCTTCATCTCAGTGCGCCACAAGACTGTCGTAACCAATAAGGTCTCCCAGGATAGGGTAGTTCTGCTAACTGCATTTGCATATCTAGAATTTGCAGAGTGTCCTGATTGAACCATAGCAGTGCTTTGATTGGATGTAGAGGGAGCGTGTGGCTCTCACAGTCAATGCTGTGTGCATTCAGCCAGCATCTCACTTCAGCTACGTCTATACTGCAAGTTTTCGCAGCAAAAAAATGCTAATCAGGGACTCATTTGCATGAGTTGCAATCTCATTTGCATATTTTCTGCTGATCCGTTTTTGCGCTGGGGTTTTTGCGCAAAACTAAGCAGTGCGGACGTTTTCTTTTTCCACAAAAACCCCTTTTTCCGCAAGATCCTTATGCCCCAAAAAAGGAGGTATACCGATCTTGCGGAAAAAGGGGTTTTTGCACACAAGAAAAATGTCCACACTGCTTGTTTTTGTGCAAAAAACCCAGCACAAAAATGGATCGGCAGAAAATATGTAAATGAGAACTCATGCAAATGAGTCCCTCATTAGCATATTTTTTGCCAAGAAAACTCGTAGTGTAGACGTAGCCTCTACGTGCCCATGTGCATGTCATGTTAGTAATACCGGTATGAAAAAAGTACATGGACAGATACCAGCAGAATCTGGCAATCCTGCACACGGGGCATGGTAAAGAAAATCTCTCATGGGCCGCACATAAACCCCTGATAGGCTGCATGTGGCCCAGGTGTGCAGGTTGTCCGCCACCGATATAGGTCCAGTCCCAATTAATATATATTGGTCGAGATTTAAGTGACAGGTACTGCGTCAGCTTCTGGGTTGCGACACTAGAAATTAGACTGAGAACAATCCAGCACTGGCCTTTAGGAACAGACTAGAAGTGACACAAATGGTCTTTTCCTTCTCTAATTTCAATGGTTCTGTTAAACACTGGAGAGGCAGGAAGTTCATTTAGCCCCAGCACCACATTTGCACAGGTGGAAGATAAGATACAGCAATATGGTAGCATTATCATTAGACTGGTGCATACCATCCAAACTTTGTTTGTGTCAGCAAGCAGAGAACATGAGGAGCAAACTGTTTTGTGAGCAAGACACTGACTTGCATCATTTTCCAGACTTTTTCTGGTTTTAACTGGAAAAAAAAGAAAAGCCAACAAGACAAGGAACAAACTTTTAAAAAGGTGGTGGGTAGGGCTAGGAAAAGACAAGTAGATTGAGACTTTTTAGATTTTTTTGCTGTAAATATTGCAGTTTTTAATGACACTGGTTAATCTCCATTAACTTTTCCAAGATTTCTTTCTAGCATCTAACAATAGTTATTGGAACTTATCACACAATAAACCTCCCATGTTGTAATAGTTCATGTCAAAATGCCAAACAAACAAGCAGCATATGCTGGAAACGCTACTGCACATATGCCACAAACTGTTCCGCAGTCACTGTCATGGATCCAGGAACATGAAATGGGGACTGGTGATGATTGCTGGAGAAGGTATCAAGCTCCAGGAGAGTGCACTCCTCCAGTGGCTGCATAACTAAGCCCTTTCCTATTTCCTTCAAGAGTCAGAATGGATATGCATTTGGGTAGCTCTTTTCGAGTGACAGTGTAAGGAATGGAGCATGGTCTATCAAATAAAAATTTCCTGTGCTCTGGAAGTAAACCACCAACATTAATTCACAGAATGAGCTCACTCTCCTGATCAGTAAATAAACTTTGGCTCCCTTCCTTTTTAAAATTTAGTTATTTTAAGGAAGCAGTGACTGAGCTCAGATGATGGCTACTCAAGTGATAACATGTGAGGCTGTGATTTGGAAATAGATCAGCAGTCCTCATAATGAATCTTAAAGAGGTGCTGAACCTGCAACAACACAGGGGTGTTATTGTTTATTTGACTTGCTACAGCTATGTTGCAGCCAGATCCTGATAGAACAGCCTAAAATTCCACATTGACTTCTACATCATTTAGCCCAAAGTTGAATATATTTATTATCCACACAACTTCACTTCTAGTACCACAGACATGGAATACTTCCTGTAAAGTGTGACACTGGTATGTTATACAAAATGTAAGTGTGCAAAATTAAAGGGCTCTTATGCGGCATGGGACTGTATAAATCATTCCTTATTTATTATATTATGTACATAGCACAGGAGGTCTGAAGCCAGTTCAAATTACTGTGCTGCTTATTTCCCTTCTCCCCTCCCACTTCCTGATTTAAAAATCTATAGGACTTGTACTTCTTGTTTTTGCAAAATGCCTCAAAATGATCATCTATCATTTTTGAGAGGGTAATTAATTGGCTGTTTGTTTTCCTTGAGAAGATTTGTTGTGTATTGTTTCTTTGCTTGCTTTGGAATTTTTCCTCTAGAAACGATCTAAGGCATAATATTTGTTCGGGTTATTTGTGGAGTAACAGTACAAGCTGCTAACCAAAATAAAAGCACAAAGGCTGTCTAGTTTGCAGCCTAGACTGGGCAGAGCAAACTATTTTCTTTTTGTTTTGTCCAGAAGGACCAAACTTGGGGAAGGGGGGAGGGGGAACCGTTAAATTTGTGTTTAGCTTGAAAAAGGTCAATAGGAAAATACAACAAAGTGCCAAGATTATTTTTTTTAGCACCTAATATTTGAAAGGCAGGACCCAATACTCAGGTGGCCACTTTGCAATATACTCGGGCAATGTGAAGCAGCTGGAAAGCTGCTCCGAAGGGCAACAGGAGATTTCCCTAATACACAGGAGTTCCTTGGTAGCACAGACGGGTCTAATTCTTGCAGGGTGTGAACCTAATACTGCCCTAATACTTTGTCTTTATTGACAAAAAAGGTGTGTTTTAGCATGGAATAACTAACATGCCTTAACTACTCCACTGTAAAAACATAATGGAGACAAGGTACTGTAGTTTTACTGAGAGGTAAATGAGGCAAAGTCAACCAGGCAAAATTATAGTGCTGACCTCACTTAGCTAACCACACAGTAAACACTACAAGTGTCTTGTCTCAATTTAGGATTTTACAACAAGATAACTATCATGCCTTAGCTCTTATTCAGCTATGAAACAAAACAACACAGCTATGTGTCGAGGAAGACAAAGCCATGTTACACTAGCCGTTGTGACCCCCCATGTTGGGGTTCCCCTGATACCTCTTCCACTCGGTTCCCCAAGAATTCAGTCTGAGTCCAGTCTCATCACTCAGGCTCCTTTGACACAAAGCAAAGCTATGCTGAGTTGATCAGACCCAACCACAGGAGCTGGTATACAGCGTTCCATACATTCAAAGTTGCACAGCAAACCTCTGCCTTTGTATACATTTACACATTACGTGGCACATGGCCAATAGCTCCCAACTTTGCGTCATCTGCAAATTTTATTGACACACATCCACTTTTTGTGCCAAGGTCAATAATGAAAATGTTAAATAAAATTGGTTTCAAGACCAATTCCTGAGGAACATGACTGCTCACCTTTCAATATGACTTGTTGAAGTCTCCTCTTTAATCAGTTTCTTATCCACCTTTCAGTTCTTGTATTAAACTCCATGCTCTTCAGTTTAACTAAACTTTTCTCAGGTTGAACAAATACCTTACTGAGATTCAGGTAGATTAGATCTGTTGCATTTCTTTCATCTAAAAACCAGCTATCTTCTCAAAGAAAGATATTGATAACTTTTTTTTGCTTCCTCTTGAATACAGTTATTTGAAACAATTGTAGAAAAATCTACAATACACAATCATTTAGGCCAGTGGTTCCCAACTGCCAGTCCGTGGACCAGTGCCGGTCCATTAACTGCTGGCTGACAGGCTGCAGCAACTGCTGGAGATTTTGCCCAGTGGTGGCACTGAGGCTGAGGAGGCAGCAGGAGGCGGCAGAACAGGAGGCGCTTCCTTCCCTCCAGGTAAGATGGCGGCCCGCCTGAGGTTCCACGTTCCCCCACTCCCGCCTCTACCCATGAGGTCGCAAAACAAACTTGGAGAGGGAGGGAGCGTGAAGGAGGAGGGAGTGCACATGCCGCCAATGGCCGCTCCCCCTGCCTGCACGGCAGTAATGGCCATGCTTCCTAGTGGGGGCAGCCTCACTCTGGAGAGTGCGGGGGTGGGGTGGGAGTCAAAGGGCAAAGGGGTTTGGGGTGAGGGCATGGTGGGGGCACAGAGCAAGAGGGTGTTGGCATGGGCTGTAGGGGTCAGAGGTTAAAGGACATGGGTGTAGGGGTGAAGGTCAAAAGGTGTTAGGCACTGGGGAGCAGGGGCTGGGTTGGGACTAGGTGGACAGGTAACATTTGTTTGCATATCTGCATATTTGTTATTTGCATAATGGATATGCAAATAAAATGTTACTGGTCTACCAAAAGTTTGTGAATGGATTTGCCGGTCCGTGGTATAAAAGAGGGAACCACTTATTTGAGCTACTTACTTACCAAGGTTGGAATGGATCATAAAACTTTAGGAAACATCCAGACAGTCCTTTTTTATCTTAATCACATGCTAATCACTCTGTTTATAAACTAATTTCTGACTCCCTGCCTCATGTGAGCAAGGTGGGTGCAGACTCCTGTTTCCTCTGCAGAACTCTTTTTATTGTATAGTTTGAGAGGAGGCTAGCAATGGCCATCCATCCTTCTCCCACCCAAAATCCACCTACTGTTGCGTAGAAGAGACTCATATTTCTCCCTCCCCCCCCCTTCCCCATCCTGACTAGGGCATTTTCAAGCTGCCTATTTCTCTGCGAATTCCCCAGCACAGTCAAATTGCCTGAAGCAGGCCTGCTTTACTTTTCTCCTCAGCGTCTCTGTACAGTGTAAGTGCCATAGTTCAGTTGCCACGTTTATTCTTAAGGTAAATGGATTGCAGAGAAAACACACTGAAACAATAAAAGAACCGACATGCATATGACTGAGCTTACCAGCAGTCACCCCAACTTTAACAAAGACTTTGTTAGGTGAACAGTCCTTCAGATCACACTAAGAGGCTTTTTTCCCCGTGGTTGTAGTTTCATAACCACTCTGTCTCACAACAAGCATGAATTTGACTGTCATTACTTTAATCCATCTGGGTCTTAAGAGTGCGTGACTAGATAATCAGCCAATAGGTTGTTTCTCAAGGGACAGCTTCAAAACAGGACCATCCCTACCGATACACAAACTAAACAGCAGTATTTGTGTATTGTCCCAAATTTTGTCATGCCCTAGAAGCTGCATGCTGCCATTGGCTCCTGCAGCCAGACCCATCCCATGGCTGGCCCCCTGTGGGCTATGCCCAGCTGCTGGCAAGCAGCATAAGCCTGCAGGCCAGAGGACTCAAGAGGAGGAGTAGGAGAACACCCCAATAGCCAGAGAGGAGTGGCATTTTCACGCTGCCCGTTGATCCGCTTCTGCTCATTCTTTCTGAAGCACCCGGCAATGGCCACTGTCTGCAGACAAGATACTGGGCTACATGGACCTTTGGTCTGACCCAGTAGGTCTGTTCTGATTTTATTATATAAAATGCAATTGTATCTACCAGGGTTCCCTGTAAGGTGTGCGCCTGCACACCAAGAATTTCATTCCTGCCCACCCCCTCAGCAGAGCTGTGCAACTGTGGCCCCAGCTGCTCCTGGGGGCAGGGCCGTGTGGTGGGTGACTGCCCACCCCAGGAACAGCTGGGCAGCCATCACACAGCCTGTGTGGCTGCTGCCGGAGCTGAAGCCTGGGCCATGGAACTAAAAATAGCACCGTGGCCTGGCACATGGGGCAGCTGCCCACTGTGTGGCCCGGCACATGGGGCAGCTGCCCACTGTGTGGCCCGGCCCCTGGGGCAGCTGCCCACTGTGTGGCCCAGCCCCTGGGAGCAGCTGAGGCTGTGGCTGCATGGTAGCTGCTGAGGCTGGGGCCGCAATACCAAAAATAGTACTGTGGCCCCGGCTCGAGTCCTGGCACATGGGACGTGCTGCCCTGTGTGTCAGGACTGGAGCTAGGCCATGGTGCGCGTTTTATAAAGAGTAAGGGTAATTTCAAAAGAAGGGTTTTCTTTCAAAATAACTGTGTCTAGACAGCATTTCTTTTTTCCAAATAGGGTATTTCGAAATAGCGCCCGGACGCAATTATGCAAATGAAGCACGGGAAATTCAAATTCGCGCTTCATTTGCAATTTCGCTCAGCTGCATTTGCATTCCTCCCTCAAAGGAGGAATCAAGTGTAGACATACCCTTGGGTACCACAGTGGCACACATCCGAACAAGTGCACATGACTTCAATATTGGTACACAAGACAAAACTCACTCTGCTCACGGATGGAAAATCTTAGAGGGAACACTGGTATCTGCTCCATACTGTAACCCACTCGACTCCACTCCCCTCCCAGAGCTGAGATAGAACCCAGGACGAGTCCTGACAGTGTCTGTCTCTCTCTCTCTCTCTCTCTGCAGAGTTAGTTACAAAGTGAGAATACACATTAAAATGTTAAACCTAACCAGCATGTGTCCCATAAGTGACTTGCCACAAGATGTCAGAATATTAGACACACACTCAGCTCTAATATTCATTTGATTTTCTCTCTTTTATATAGGAATTAGATACAGTCCCTCTGTCAGCTAATTCTAAAATTATCTGATAAAAATAGTGCCTTAGTAGTTCCTGGAAGGAAGGGTGTGTGCATGAGCGTGCATGGGTTGATCCCACCCCAATTTGCTGCTTGGCTTGTACTGAGCATGTTCAGAAACACAGCTGAAGCCACTCTCCTCAGTCTGGTCCCCCCCATGCCCTCACTCTGCTCGTGGCATGCACAGGTCCTTCTCCCCACCAAAATCTGAAATGGTGCCCTAAGTTTAGCTCAGCCTTTTGGAGGTGTCTACACTCTGTCTGCCTTGCAGCCCTCCAGCCAATCTTTTAAAAGATTATAAAAGCTGTTTTGCTTAGGAACAGACATTGTTAAAGAGGTGGAAGATGTTCTGTGGAACAGGAGATCTTTATTGCTGTACCTACACTTCATCAGCAGGGAACCTGATGGAAAAGGCGATCTAAGTACTGCTCAAATGAATCCTGAATGGATTATGCTAAAAGGAATAGATTCATGATTTGTTCCAGGTGTGAATAGCTAGGCCATGGTGCAAATTAATCCCTGGGCTCTTTGAAGCATGCCCACCAGTCCATCGCAACACATGAGACAGAGGCTCTTTTTTACAACAACAACATAGTTGGAAATGAACCACTTCCAAAGAGAGGGCTTGCGACGCTGTACAAACAGAGGACATTTTCAATAGAGTATTTTGGGGTGGAGGGGTTGAAAATACAAATAGAATTATTATTATTATTTTTTTTTTTAGACGGGCAAATTTTATTCGGTGCCATTTAAATAGGGCATGGTAGCGGAAAATTCCATTTGACAAGGACAATCCAGCTCTTTTCTTTGTAATGAAGCAAAATGTAATTCACAGCTATTGTTTAAGTATGTCCTTGAACAGTATGTATTGTCTGCTGTCTGCCTCCGTTCATCACTTTTGAAAACAATTGTGGTAATTTTAGATTCCATTAGGTGGCTCGGTATTTTCAGATGAGACAGTCCATCTATACATGCCACTGCATTAGTGGCTTGACAAATGGATTTTCATCACTAACACAGGATCATAGCTTCTACATTGACCCTCATGGATTTAGCTCAAAGCATTTGATCTCAGAACTAGGCTAGAATGACCCCCAAAAATCTAATCAGGTAATGACAGGAAGGAAGAGATAATATAATAAACAAAATGACTGTCTCAAACTTACTTATCTCTGTGTAACATCATGTAGCTTTTCTAGTGGATGTGAGGAAATGGAATTGCCTATAATGGTCAGACTGGAGTTGGTAGATAGATAGCATTGTATACATCAAATAGATAGTGAGTTCATACAGGCCTTTGTCCTTCTCTAATATTGAGCATTAAAACCGCTACTAGTGATCAAGGGTACAAAGTGTAGAGTGGCACTTCAGAGCAAGTGTACCTAAATTGGCAGATTCCCATTCTTTGAGTCAAGCGCTCCCCTGCATTACATATACCAAAGTGGAATTACATACCTCAAAGCCTCTTACAGATCAGTAGCATTGAGCACAAAAGTTAAATGTTCCTCAATATTATCTGGATATCAGCTGGAGGTACACTGTGGTGTGATTCATAGAAAGGGGATTGCAACCTGTAAATGGGCCTACCTGCCCTGGGGCCTTAAAATAGTTCATACAGGGTACATGTTCAAAACATTCCACTTCCAGTGTTCTATTTATTATATCTAGCACAAGTCTTTCAAAAGAAAGTTCAAACCTACCAAGTTTTCATTCTAGTTTCAGCTGGGCCTGACTCCTCCTCCTTCAGGTCTGTCCTCTATTTAACAATTCATTGCCCCAATCTTAGGCTGGGCCCAGATCCTCTTTTCCTGTGGGTCCATCTGCCCTTCAGAGTTCCAGCTGCCGCCTTCTTCAGTCCAACCTGGAGCACAGGCTCTCCTTCCTAGGGGGTCTGTCATTATGTTCTCCCAGCACCTCTTGCTTGGAGTTTAGCCTGTTTCACAGGTCTTCCCCTGTGATATCATTCCCCCTGCAGCATTCTCTTTACTTCCTGCAATGTCTGCAGACATTACTTCAAATCACCTGACTCTGTTTCCCCTTTTATAAGGACCAGCTGTCTTTCCTTAAGCCTCACTGAGCAGTAGGTAATCAGATCAGGTGCATTGGATCCTGCTCTCTTTCTTGCAGGGCCCAGTGACACTTCCACACCAACTCTGTAGAAGGCTCCCTCTCTGCCCACAAGTTACAAACTACAGGTGCCAGAGTGGTTGGCTTGGTGTCAGCAATGCTTCCCTTGTTTCTCCCTTGCGGAATCTCCAGGATAAGTTAATGATGAATAACAAAACTTGCATGGGTTTCCCTTTTGTGCTCTCTGTTTTCCCACCGTGCATAGTTTCTGATTTTCCCAGTGCAATCTGGCCTTCTCAATAGAGACCCTGTTTCTGCTGCAATGTTCTTATGATGTTTAAATCAAGTTTTCTCTGGTGCTATTGTAACCCATGTGCTTAATAGGAGCTATCCCTTTAAGAGACCCCTGTGGGGGGAGGTAGGAGTGAGTTGAGTGTTACTGTTGCTGGGCAGATTTAGCACTCCATCCAGAAGCTTCTGGAGGTGGGTCCAATAGTTGGGGTCAGACTTCATGAGCAAGCAAGCAGGTAGGCAGGGCAGATCCTTTTCTAAGGCCTGTGTGAGCTGGGGGAAGCTAAGCCAGGAGCAGAGAACTGGCTGCTGTTCCTCACTCTGCAGCACTTAGCAGCAGGTGGTGGTGGTGGTGGTGGTAACCTTCTAGTGGGGATCAGGGGCAATGCTACTTAGAGCTAGGAGAACCCGGGAGGGGAAAACTTCTGTGGTAATTGTTTGCTTTAAATGCTGTTTTGATTTTAGTCAGACTGTTCTAGTTCACTTTCTCAGTCCATGTGATTTTTCCAGCTCCTCTATAAATATAGCAATGGGGAAAAGAGTCATTTCTGTTTTGTTGTTCTCAGGGTTTTTTTGGTATTTTCTTGTAATAGGGTTTCTTTAAGTCTGTTCATCTGTGAGCTAACTGACTAGTTAAATCAGTGAGCTGCCTGCCTAGCAGTGACCATAGCAGAGGAAGAATCTGCCTGGACTCCAGCCGAGGATTCCCTACAAGCAAGTAGAGAGAGAGACTTCAGACTCAGCACATGGTGCAGAGTTGATATCAGAGGTACAAACTGAGACTTTGGTGAATTAATCTAAGCTCTTGGAACCTCTCGGTCTTTTCCTACTATGTTAGTGTGGACTGAACTGTTCACAGTTCACTTCTAGTTTTCTCTTTACTTATGTTTAGTGTAATTATAGACATTTGTGGATTGTAAAATAGTGTTCTGTTGCAAGAATTAGAATATTTGTTTCTTCATAAAATTTTATAAAGTTATTTAATTTAAATTCATTATGTTAGTTTCTTTTGGAACTTGAATGTAGGGAGGCTAACACTGAGCAATCCTTGCTGAAATTCCTAACAGACTAAACTCTGGGTCTCCAGTACTGCAGTGGAAGTGGGGGTTTCTTTAGACACTGGAGAAGAGCAGTGATGTCTGGCCCACTCAAGGTTACACTATGTAATGATTTAAAAGGGTCTTGCACTCAGACACACACTAAAGAGACAGTGGCTGCCCAGCAACTAAAAAAAACTTCACCTTGACTTCAGAAATGAGCTCAGGCAGCGAAGTTCAGAGCCAGATTTGGCTGTAAATCACAAATCTTCTCTTTAGAGTTCTGGGTTGTTTGGGTTTGGTATTTCCAATCAGACCATTAACAAGCAAGGCCCAAATTGTAAGATTCAGATCCATACCTGTACTTTGCCAAAGTTTGGGGACGCAAAGGTTCGGTTGCTACTGATGCTATAGTTTCAGGTTAAGGCCCATCTCTTTCTCTCGTTCATTATCCTATACTAGGAGATTTACTTAGCATTGCTCTGATGGGTTTTGTTGGGAAATCAAAGGCGGAGCAGTGCAGAGTGGGAGGAAGAGGGCCTGGCCCTGTGAGGAGCTGTGTGGTGTGGGTGGTGGGGAAGGGAACCCTCAGGCCCTGAGAAGAGCGGCTGGGGGGAGTGGAGGGGAATCTCTAGACCCCAGGTGAATTGGCACAGGTTGGGTGGGAGGAAGGGAATCCCCACTCTCTGGGTGAAGTGACGGGGTGAAGGGAAAATTGCTAGACTCCGTAGGAGCCTCAAAACGGGGGAGGGGGATTCTCCACATGCCCATGTGGAGCAGCCGGGGGAATGGTGCAGGCCCCAGTAGGTGTGGGGGGAGGGGAATCTAGGCCCTGTAGCAGGGTGGAGGAGTAAGGCCAGGCCCTGTAGCTATGGGCGGGAAGGTGACTTGGCCAGCAACAGGCAGAGCTCAGCTGGTCAGTCTCATGCTGGTGTGGCTGTTCCCAGTACTCACTCTACAGTATCCCATCCCCACTCACTGACCCTAAGTGGCGAGTGTGAGGATCATGTCCCTCATCTCTTGGCCCCGTGTTGAGGGGAAAAACCCCATTCCTGCCACTTCCTGTGTTCCCGGAACAACTAAACCCCGATTTTGCTTTAAGTTAGGATAAGAGGAAGTGGCTTACCAAATTTGGTGGCCCTAGCTCTTATTGTTTAGGAGGAGTTCTTGCACAGACAAACAGACTGACAGATTTCATTTCTAATAAATATGTATAGGTGATACAAACAAAAAACAAGATTAGAAGAATACTAAGATTGCCAAGTCAAGCACTCCAAAGTTAGGAAATGTTAGAATTAAGGCTTGCCTATACAACTTTAATTTAGCCTCCATGTGTGTAAACATTACAACACATATTACATGATCACTTACTTCTTTTTCCACAGAAACCCCCTGCTACTTTCAATGCAGAGACCAACTTTGAAGATGAATCAGGGCTGTGCAGTGAAGGAGAATGTCAGTAAAGTGGGGATAATAATGCCTCCTCGTGTCACACAGGTATTGTGAAAATAAAATCATTAATGTTTGTAAAACACTCAAATATCGTAGCAATAAGCCCCATTGAAAAGGCCATAAGGAAACTAACAATTATCTTCAGAATAGTGTGCAGCAAACAAGACCTAGGGCTACACATTGAGCAATGGTGGTGGGGATATTGAATAGCTGCTTATAAAGTGAGCACTGTCCATCTTGTGCACCTATGGAGGGGGAGAAAAAGGATATGATCATGTAATTAAAGAATGTTTCATAATGCACAAGCACGAGGGGGTTGGATTAAGGTTGCATAGGCAACCTTAATTCTGGCACTTCCTGACTTCTGAGTGCCTGACTTTACATCCTGAATAATCTTCTCTTAACCTAGATTTTTTTAGGAAAATTCACCTGCACATTCACAATCACAGGGTCTTAGAGAGTCCTTCCTCTTCCGGGTCAGAGGGAGGCCATGTTGCTATCCTAGACTCACTACATGGAATTATAATATGGTTGACAATCAATCCTTTAAAGACCTGATACAAAGTCCATTTAAGTCTACAGGAGTTTTTCCATTGACTCCAAAGGGCTCTGGATTGTACTATTAGTTTCTCTGTGCCGAACAATTAAGAAATTAATTTGCTAACCCGAATCACAAACAAAACCTGTATCTAGGTAACATGTGAATTGATATTAGTATATCCGGTTGTACATCCCACACATTACTTGTAAATGTGTTCTTTGTCAACTGCATAGCAATTAGTCAGCACATGTGAGAATGCCAGATGATAGCTTTATAATCTGAGACTGTAAACATAAGAGAAGAAATTGGTGGCTAACCAAAAAACTTTCATCAGGCTTTTTTCATACTGTACAATGAGGGGTTGTTTAGTTCAACTTAGAGAAATGGTCTTGCAGAGTTTTACAAAACAGTTTAAATCCAGAAATCAAACAAACACTAAAGAAAAGTTAGACTGAAAAGACTTCATTTTGACTCTAAAATGAAAATGAGCGAATGTCACACCGTGGTCTGTCACACAAAAAAGGTACATGAGAAGAAAGAGGCTTAGCCTTATAGAACTTGTGTGTGTCCATTTCTCTAGGGTTTCTTATGTTCATTGCTCTGGTATGCAAGACTTCAGCTGGTATAATTGAACAAAAAGCTTACCCTGCTCTGAGAATCATAAAAATTTTGATGGACTTACACACACAGAGTAATTCCAGGTCCTTACTAACAAAAGTTTTAAGAATAGAGGGGACATATTGCAGTAATGCCTCAGAAATTATTCTCCACCCTATAATGGGAAGACAAGTTCCCACACCATTATCAACTACACAAGTAGGGTGGGGAAGAGAGATATTCCTTGCTGTCACTGCCACTAAATAACACCTTGGGATTGCAGTACTCTGAAATCTGACAGTGTTTTTTACCCATGAAAGCTTGTACCCAAATAAATCTGATAGTCTTTATGGTGCCACAGGACTCTTGGCTGTTTCTGAAAACTATGTGACATGATAGATTAGTGAGCAGATGAGTATTCTAGGGATATCAGAAGATAAATATAGATAATGAGGGTCTTAACACCTGTGAATCTCTGCAAGTGAAGTTAGTAGAGTCCTCCAATCAATCTCATGTATTCGAAGCACCCTGCTATCCACATTATAGTTATTTACGATAAGTTGTAAAATTCCTTAATGACGCAGTCATGGGACATACTACTGAAAAAGCAGCAAAAGCAAGGAGAAGATAGTAAAGCACTATAAATCCTTTCTTCGAGCAGTCTAAGAAGTCAGAGGACTTGGAGGAGTAGCTGAGAAGTGGACAAGAGCCAGAAGTGAGATTGAAGATAAGAAATGGTATTTCAGCTAATGTTACTAACTGGCCAAAACAGAACAATTATCTAGAGAGCTGAAATGAAAAAGTTGTTTTAAAAAAAAAAAAAAAAAAAGCTGCCAGTATGTATTAAGGTGAAAAAAGAACAAAATTAAATGGCCTCTCTGTGGCAGCATTCCTGGTAAACAATTTATGCAGAACTAGACTGCTTTGTGCATGACCACATTTTATTTTTGAATGGTTTCCTTATACAGGTTGGACCTGACCGGTTCCTAATGAGGGAATTTGCCAGACCAGAGGAGGTGCCCTGCTACTTGCTCCCCAGACCACCTTCCCTCCCCACTGCCTGCCCCAGCCATCCCCCTCTCCCGCCGGGCTACTAGGCTGTCGCAGCCCCAGCCCCGCTATTGGAGCTGCCGCATCCCTGACCCTAGCCCCACTATTGGGGCTGCTGTGTCTCTGGCCCTTACCCTGCTATTGCAGCTGCCATGTCTCTGGCCCCAACCCCACTACTGTGGCTGCCGAAACTGCCATGTCCCTGGCCCTGCTACTGGGGCTGCCACGGCCTCTGCTGCAATACCGGGGCTCTTGCCCCAGCCCAGCTGGGCTCCCAGCCACCAGCCCTCTTGCCACTGGGGATCCCAGCCAGGACTCCCTGGTCCAGGAACGCCATGCTCCTGCCAGACCACAGATGTTGCCAGATGAGGGAGTTCTGGTTTTGGGGGGGTCCAATCTGTAGTTAAATACATCACATCGGATATAATTGTCTTTTTATTTGGCCATATTTCCTATTTCGGTGGGATAAAATAAAATAATTTCAAGTTTGAGATTTTAAAGAAAATTTGGGAGTTGACAGCATATAATTTATAGGAGCAAAATAATCTCGGTGGTTTATAACTTTCATTTGAAATACAATAAAAGTACCTGGGGGCATATGCACAGTGGGTGTAAATTGTTACATTGCCATTGGCTTCAAGGAACCCAACTATGACAATTCACATCCGGTTACCTTCAAAAATACATATAGAAAATACTGTATCCTCAAAAAGGGCTGATCAGTAACAGCACTTTAACTTTACATGCTTAGAAAAGTGCACTACGTAAGTGCACACTTTAGATAATTGCTGCTCATTTTTGCACAATGGGTAAGGTGCATATGATAATAAAAACTTAGAAGAAAAGCCATGAAAATAAAAATATATATGGTGTTATCCAATAGTTCAGCAAGCAAAAGAGACTGCAGAATACTAGTTAGTAATGCCATGGGATATAGCTGATGCGCTATCACTAAACAATCGTCAAATATAAGGAAAACATAGCACACAGTTGAATAAATCATGAATGCTTTGCTACAAGAAGTTAACCAGAATCTTTATGGGAAAGACTGGGGCTAGCATTATTTAAATGGTTGGAAGATTTAAATCAGGTTATTCCATTGAAATTATTAACCCTCACTGGGCTGTTTAGGACATTAAAAGATAGGCTTAAAGCAGTGTAGAATATTTGCCATTTAGTGTGTGCCAAATTTTTCAAATGGTGAAAAATGCAGATTTGAAAGCACTGAAATGTTCATGCTCTGTGAAATTCACTGGACTTGCTGATAGGTACTGTTGTAGAAAAGTCAAGACGGAGGCCGGAGACCTGATGAACCGAACTTTATTACACAGCGCTGTGGAGAAAGCACAAGGGGATTTCTACTGGACGCAGCCAGGTGAATTCTTTTATACAGTGCAGTAAACAACCACTACTTGACATGCCCAAACTTGTTGCTGGGTAGGATACAGCAGCTAACATGCTTGGCTGAGAGCCAAACATGTTACAGTTTTTCTTTTCCCGCCTAAACATGCTTATTCTACCACCACTCAGTATTCCCCTTTGACCTGCCCCCACTTATGTTAAGGGCCTGCTTCCACAGTCCCCCCTTTGATGGCAACCCAACCAGGGTTTGTCATCACACTTCTATAGACATAAGTCGCGCAATCTCCTTCCTCTCCCATTCTCTATGTTCTAGTTCCTTCATTACCATCATTCTCATCTCACCCTTTGTTATAACCTGCACAGATTTCTTACATAACAAGGACATGTAGTTCATTATACAACAAAAGCATAAGCTTATAACTACAATAACTACGGTACAATAAATGAGACCCTTTATCAATTCCCTTGCCCAACCTGACCAGTTTGGTGGCCAGGACCAGAAGGAGTCCCACCACCCTGTTGCTGACTTCCGTTTTTCTTCCTCAAACTCATTAAGGGCCTGTTGCGTAGAGTCTGTGTGTTCCCCTATTTCCTGATGGTTTTCGGGAATATAGACACAGCACTCTTTCCCAACCAAGGCACAAACTCCCCCCTTAGAGGCCAGCATAAAATCTAGAGCCATACGGTTCTGTAAGGTGACTTGGCAGACTGCCCATAGCTCTTGGTTAATTCCCCTAAGGGCACCTATGGTTTCATTAGCAAACCTCTCAAAGGCTGTAGGAAGCACGTTCACCCCGCACATGGCTTTTGCTGCTCCATACCAGGGGAAGCCTGATCCGAATATGCCCTGAATGTCAGTAATGAAAGGGAGGTCTGCAGGTATTGAGACAGCACCCCGTCTGTTCCTGACCCGCTTACCGAGTCGGTGTCTTATTTGGATCCCTGGCATAACTATTCCAACATAGCAGGTGCCTCTCCAGTTAACGGGGAGCCATTTATAGGCTTTTTCCCACAAATGTAGTAAGGGGTGGGGCTATCTGGGGATCCTTCCTGTATATGCATTCCACCATTCATGTTACAGTTGGCTGATAAGTGGAAATTTAGGCCATCTTTAGAACCATTGTTATAACATGATATAGTAAGATTACATCTACTAGAACCCATATTTTTTCCTGTGCCATTGTTCTGATAACACAGGTAACCCCCTGTAGTATGGGTCAAGGTGAGGGCTGGAGGATAGTGGGTATTATCCCAGGGATAATCAGAAGCATTCCAGGATCCTCTCATGAATGATGTTTTGTTGCAATTGGTGTTAGAGCAATTGGTCACATTTTGGTATTGGAAATACCAACAAAATTCAGGCTTACCCGAACTGATTCCAACCAGGGGAATGCCAGCACCAACCGTAAGGGGGGCTACAGAGCAAAACCAACACTTACTAAAGTTATAAGAGGATCGGAAGTACTCAACTAAGGAGATGAAGGTGTTGTTAGGTGGAAAGTCCCATTCCTCTGCTGACCCTGTAGTGCTCGAGTAGCTCAAGGAGATGATGGCTAAGAAGGGGAGGAAGAGAGTGAGCCACATTTTATGAAGGTAGAAGTCTTTGCTGGTCTAGAACGAATCCCTAGTTTGGAGGTCCAAAGCCTAGTGGAGAAGTTGCTTGAGCTTTTAGGTCCCTTTAGATGAGCCTAAGTCCAGTCTCTCAGCTCCTGAGAGTGATCTTTAATCCGTTGTATCTTTACTTTGGTGTCCCCAGTCCGCTGACACTTCCAAGAGTCAGTGGGTTGGAACTGTGGAGCCTGAGGGTTCAGGATTGATTCTCTTGTTGGCAGATGCGCCTTTTTGCAATGTGAGGCGTGGATCCACGAAGGTATCTCTGCAACTCTGACGGCAGTGTCTGTCACGAGGAGAATTTGGTACGGTCCCTTCCAGCGGGGTTCAAGGCAGGTCTTCCGCATGTGTCTCTTTGCATAGATCCAATCTCCAGGCTGGAAATCGTGTGCTGGTCCTGTCAGGCCCCCAGGCTGGGCGTCTTTGACCCTGGAGTGGATGGAACTGAAAGCATTAGTCAAACCCTTAGGCTATGTCTACACTCGTGGCTTCTTGCGCAGTACGGCCGTTCTTGCGCAAGAATCTGCAGAGCGTCCACACTGCCCGCCCGCTCTTGCGCAAGTAAATTTACAGTACGGCGTGGTAAGAGAGGGCTCCTTGCGCAAGAGCTATGCTCTTTTTTAACAGGTGTAAGCTCTCTTGCGCAGGGGCTCTTGCGCAAGAGGGCAGTGTGGACGCTCGGCAGGGATTTCTTGCACAAGAAAGCCCTATGTCTAAAATTGCCATCAGAGCTTTCTTGCGCAAGAGAGCGTCCACACTGCCATGGGCGCTCTTGCGCAAAAGCACAGCTCGCACATGGTAGTGTGGACGTTTTCTTGCGCAAGACTTCTTGCACAAGAACACTTGCGCGCAAGATGTTCTTGCGCAAGAAGCCGCGAGTGTAGACATAGCCTTACAGTATGCCACCAAAGAGGAATGCACCTCCGAGATGTCAGTGGTTGCTGGCATTACTGTAGGGTGATACGGCCTCCCCATCAGGATCTCATAAGGGGAAAGAGAGTGCTTCCTGACTAGAGTGGTCCGAATCTCTAGGGCAACCAGAGGAAGTGCTTGCGGCCAGGTGAGGCCAGTTTCCTGGCATACCTTAGCCAGCCTATTCTTAATCTGACCATTCATACGCTCCACCTTACCACTGCTTTGTGGGTGATAGGGTGTGTGGAATCTTTGGGGAATGCAGAGGGTTTTGCAGACATCCTGCATAACCCTTCCTGTGAAGTGTGTGCCTTGGTCAGATTCACTAGTAAGAGGCACCCCGAACCTTGGAATGACCTCATTAAGAAGTTTCTTTGCCACAGAGGTGGCATCTGCCCGTCTGCAAGGGAAAATTTCTGGCCATCCAGAGAACATGCAAATCATGACCAGAGCATGTTTGAATCCCCCCTGATGGTGGCATATCAATAAAATCAATTTGCAAGTGTGAAAAAGGCCCAATTCCCACTGTCCCATGCTGCAGGCTGACTTTCCCAGATTTCCCTGGGTTGTGGGACTGGCAGGTCGGGCACTGTGCAACTACCTGTTGGGCCTCTCTGGAAATCCCAGGGGCAAACCAAAAATGCAGAATGTTCTTCATGATCCCCCCTTTGGCAGAGTGTGCGAACTCATGAGCCACACCTGCCAAAAGAGGTAGGAGAGACTTGGGAGCTACAGGGCGGGCCAACAGCGGGATGTATCAGAGGACCATCCCACTGACAACCTCAGGCTACGTTCCGTGTCCGAAGCCACAGCCTGGAGGGCGGGAAGGGGGAAGGAGCGGTGAGGCTCCAGGGAGAGGACAGCTTGAGGAGCCCAAGAAGCCCAGGGTCCATGTTGGGCTGCGTGACGGGCTGCTGCATGCTCAGCAGCATTGCCAAGGGAAACAGAATCAGAGGAAGAGGTGTGAGCCTTACACCAAATAATAGCAACCGAAGAGGGCAAGAGGATAGCATCAAGTAAAGCTGAAATTAAAGGACCATGAGCAACAGGCGTGCCAGAAGAGGTAAGAAATCCGCGCTGAGCCCAAATCATGCCAAAGTTATGGCAGACACCGAAGGCGTATCTGCTATCAGTATAGATGTCAGCAGCTACTCCAGAGGCAAGAGGGCAAGCGCGGGTTAGGGCATAAAGTTCAGCAGGCTGGGCTCCAGAGAATTCCAGACGGCCACTTTCAATCATAGAATGGGAGCTACAAACAGCATACCCTGTGACGCGGGACCCATCCGAAAGACAAAACGAAGAGCCATCCACAAATAAGACAAGGTCGGGATTGGGAAGGGGAGAGTCAGAGAGGTCGGGGCGAGGGGCAAGGACAGTATCCACAGCAGTTTGACAATCATGGGGGAGGAAATGGGGTTCCCCATCAGAGGAGAGAGGCAAAAGGGAAGCAGGGTTAAGGGGAGTGCAACGGACCAGAGTAATATTATCAGCTGCAATAAGGATTTTCTCATACCTTGTGAGGTGAGCGGAAGTCTCATGCTGAGTCTTACCACGTTGAAGGAGCTAAGACGCTGTGGGGTACTGCAACAGTAAGGGGGGTGGCCCAAAATGATGTCTGCAGATTTTTCAACTAGGAGTGCTGTTGCTGCCACAGCTCGGAAGCACGGAGGATATCCTGCTGCCACTGGGTCCAGCACAGCACTGTAATAGGCAACAGGCCGGTGGCCTCCACCCTGGGGTTGGGTGAGAACACCAGCAGCACAACCATTTGATTCATGACAAAAGAGCTGGAACGGTTTCTGGTAGTCGGGAAGCCCAAGGGCGGGGGCTTGGGACAGTGCCTGTTTGAGCGAGTCAAAGGCTTGGGAGGTGGCATTGTCCCAGGATAGAGGTTTGGGGGTAGAATTAGTGACCATAGTGGACAAGGGTTTAGAGAGTTCTGCAAATTTGGGAATCCATTGGCGACAATAGCCTGCAGAACCTAGGAAACCTCGCATTTGTCGCTTGGCTTGGTGACAGGCTTAGGGATATCCAAGACCTTTTGGACACGGTCTGAGGTCAGGGCCCGCTCCCCTTGTGAGATATAATGTCCCAAGTACATTACCCGAGTCTGGCAGAACTGCAGTTTGTTACGGGAGGCGCAGTGACCCTTTTGGGCAAGCTCCTTCAGGAGGTGGAGGGTATCCTGTATACAAACAGACTCAGAAGGGGGGAGGAGACAAGCAAATCATCAACATACTGGACTAACACAGACTTCCCAGGTAACTCAATGGTATCTAGGTCAGCTTTCAACAATAGACTGAAGAGAGTAGGAGAGACAGTCCTTGTGGGAGTCTGGTCCAGGTCCATTGTTGCCCTCGGAACGTAAAGGCTAGTAAATATTGTGAGTCCTCATGGACGGGAATACTGAAAAATGCATTAGACAAATCAATAACAGATAAATGAGTGGCTTCCGGAGGGATAGAGGACAAGATAGTAGCGGGGTTAGGTACAACAGGGAATACATGTTCAATCACAGCATTCACAGCTCGGAGATCTTGTACAAACAGATATACTTGTCGCCCCTCATTATCAAACTTCCCAGCCTTTTTCACGGGGAGGATCGGGGTGTTACATGGGCTCCCTGTTTCTGGAAGTCCCTGATGATCTGTCCAATGCCCTCCTCTGCCTCCCTGGGAAGAGGATACTGGGTCACCCTGGGCAGGAGTTTGCCTGGCAGAACCTTGAGGTGAACAGGGCTGGCGCTGGCCAGCAGGCCTACATCAGTATTGGCCTGTGTCCACAATTCTTGGGGGACCTGGTCGAGGAGTTCCTGTTGCAACAAGGAAGACCCCGGGTCAGGCTCCGCCAGGAGCGCCGCCATCAAGGCTGGATTATTGCCAGCTGGCAACTGTAGGTAAACCCCATCAGGCGAGCAAGAGATGGTGGCTTTCAATTTACAGAGCAAGTCTCTGCCCAGGAGATTCATGGAGCTGCAAGGGCTAACCAAAAGAGAGTGATGAGTTGTTAGAGGTCCTACTTGCACAGTGAGATTTTGAGAAACAGGGTGCACAACAGGTTGTGAGCCAATTCCTACTGCAGTAACAACCTCAGAGGAAAGAGGTACATCAGAGCGGTTTGAAGAAAGCATAGAGTGAGTGGCTCCGGTATCCACCAGAAAAGGGGCGGTGGCACCGTGAACAGAAAGCGGGAGAGAGCAGTCCCCATCAAGTGGCAATAGAGGGGTGAGAGACAAAAAAGAGGTAGAGACAGGGGCGTCCCCCTATAGTGGACCCGGGCTGTCCTATTGTGAATTCAGGGCTGCTCTCTGGGGTCTTTTCGGACACTCATTTTTCCAGTGACCTAATTGTTTGCAATATCTGCATTCGTCCTTGGATTTGTCCCTGGGACGCCGGCTACTGGTGGGGGCCCCTGAAGTTGTTTTCGACTGGGGCTCTAGTTGTTTGGTTTGCAAAGCCATCAATTTAGTTTTCTTCACCGCTTTCTCAGAGCGCTCTTTGTCACAGTAATGTATGGCAGCCTGCAATAGTTCAGGTAGGGGCTTTTCCTGCCACCCTACCATATTCTGTACCAAATTAGAAATTGAAGGTTGGAGTCCTAATACAAAGGATTGTATGAGAGAAACCTTGTAGTTCTCTTCAGGATTATCGCACCCTGCATGCTTTCTATACGCTCCCAAAAGACGTGCTTGATAGTCAGCTGGGTGTTCTTCTGGTTTCTGGGTGCATGAGGTTACTTTGCCCCAGTCCAAAAGGGCAAATGGTGTTGATCGCCCCTAGGAGGTTGGTAATGGCAGCCTGCAGGGTTACATCATCTGGAGGCTCCAGGCGGGGCCACGTGGCAGCAGATGTTAACTGTTGGCGTTGGTCTGGGCTTAAGATTGTATCAAGGAGCTGATTGATATCTCCCCAAGTAGGTTTATAAATGGAGCAGACAGTCTGTAACTTGCGTTTGAAGCCCAGAGGGTCCTCTCGCATTTTGGGAATGTATCCTGCCAATTTAAGAGATCCCCAGGGTCCAAGAGACATGGACCTGCAAGGGCTGGCCCCAGTAGGATTTGGATATTCCGAAGAAGCAGCTGTCAAATGGGAACTGGCCCCTGTCGGCGGCGCCAGGTGATGTGTGCTGGGCTCAGGCTAACTGCACGGACAGCCTTTGGGTTTGTCCGAGGACTGTAAACCATTACCTAATCGTCCCCCGTGATGCCAGGCTCCACGTGGTCAATTAGGTAAGTATCATTATGTTCTGGGGTGAGGTAGATGACAATCTCCCCATTCGGATCGGTAGGATCGGGGAGGGTTACAGGGATTTTTGGGGTAATAGGCAATGGAGGGGTCAGTGGGGTAGCAGGAGTCGCGGCCGCTGCCCCCTGGTTGGGACTAGGGGAAGGGGGTGGCGGTGGCAAGGAAGGAACCCAAGAGTCCAGTAGGTCGGACGGGGGCTCCGGCCATCTGGGGATTTGGAGGTATAGGGGGCTAAAAGATGGTGGGGCACTGGCGGACGGGGCAGGGACAGAGGCTTTCATCTGAGACAGCTGCTTTATCAGCTTCTCAGTGTTAGCCTTGTGGGAGGCAACCTGAGAATGGAGTTTTCTCTTCTCCGCTTCATCATCCCACAGGTATCAGGCATCCATTTGCCGTGGATGCTTATCTTCCAGGAGGAACCGAACATTCCTCAGGATATCCATATCAAATGTTCCCGAAGTGGGGAACTGCCGATTGGAATACAAATTCCATTTCCCTAGGTGCCTACAACAACCAGGGCCATATGTATGAAACATAAAGGCCGCAGGATTCCCGCTAGGAAGTCACATCTCGAGGTCGACCCCCCCATAATAGGGAAAGAGTACGCAAAGGGTACTCACCAGAAGTCTGATCCAATAAGGCGTCCAACGTCCGTCGTGAGTCCGAGGATCCCAGCAGCGAGACCGAAAGAACCGAGACGGGCAAAGGTCAGGACTGGTTACCCGGAACCCCCCAGGGTCGGTGAACTCACATGTGGGATCCCACTTCTAACACCAAATTGTTGTAGAAAAGTCAAGACAGAGGCCGGAGACCTGATGAACCGAACTTTATTACACAGCGCTGTGGAGAAATCACAAGGGGATTTCTACTGGACGCAGCCAGGTGAACTCTTTTATACAGTGCAGTAAACAACCACTACTTGACATGCCCAAACTTGTTGCTGGGCAGGATACAGCAGCTAACATGCTTGGCTGAGAGCCAAACATGTTACAGTTTTTTTTTTCCCACCTAAACATGCTTATCCTACCACCACTCAGTATTCCCCTTTGACCTGCCCCCACTTATGTTAAGGGCCTGCTTCCACAGTACCAAAACCAATTAGTCTAGACTTTCAAAACCAATTAGTCTAGACTTTCCTTAGGTTACTTGCTCATCCACCTCGTTCATTTCAATTGACATGGTTTTACCTTCATTTTCCCATGAGACTACAACGTACTGCAAACTTTCTGTTGCAGCCAACATTTCCAGGAAAAACAGTTCATTAACCATTCTCTCATCTTGGGCTTTATTCAGATGGTGCAGATGGACACAACATGATGTGAAGCAGTCTACTTCATATTTGCTTCTCTGCTGCTGATTCCTGCCCTTATTATCTGAAAGAGTAACTCAGTGGTTCAAAGTGGTTCAACTGGACTAGTCATCACAAAGAGAAATGGGGAAGAAAACCAACGTAATAAAATTAGGCATTTAAGTGCTTGCTCGGTACTAAGCCTTGCTTCTTTCCTATTCTACTTTGTAGTCAACTCTTACTGTGAATTGTACAATATTTTATGTTTCCTTAAAAGACCCAGCTCCTAGAGTCATGTGATTATGTGAAAAATCCCAGCTTTCAATGTTACAAAAATGAGGAAGTTTGATAAAACTCATGGTGGCAGAAAAAAAAAGACAGAAAACATTCAGCCTGAAGACTCAAAAACCAGAAGGTAGATACAAATAACTCTAATTTTTATTATTTATCATTATTATTTTTTATTATTATATTATTATTAAAGATTTTAAGCAAACCTCATGATTCTGACTCCTGAAATTTGAACACGTGGAGTTGGCAATATTGGAAGTTTGAGCAAAAGATTCAATATGCAAGACATTAAAATATATTCGTGCAGGAAAATTAAGATGCTGTGGGATTCAATCCTTCTGATAAAAGAACTTTTTTTTGCCTCAGTTTCATAATTCTTTATTTCTGACAGTTTTCAAACGTAAAAGTTAGGGGAGACAAAATTGTTTGAATTGTAGGTAACCTTTGGACTAAAACAAATTAAATTTTTAGGAATCAGTGATATCTCTTTCTACCAATTTTTATTTGCTCTGACTGTTAAAGATCACAATCCTTATTTTCTAAAAGATTTTGGGTATATCTGAAATCACTGGAAAAATTAATATTGGAGTGAAATATGTGTTTATACATTACTCTTGGGGGATATGGGATATGACTCTTCTTCATTTAATTAAGATTTTCAATAATCAGAGATTAGGCAATTGGGGTTGCGGTAAATGTACAATTATGTTTGTATTAATTTTTTTAAAGTAGTGGATAAAGTTTTTTTTCTATACATGCTTTTTATGATTGAAATGTTAAAAAAGCCTTCTGCCTGTAAAAACAAAATAAAATATGCACGTTTACTGCTTGTGAAAGATACTAGGTTGACAGTGTTGCTAACTGTTCTGAAGCTAGTATTACATATGCATGAGGAAGCAAAAACCTTTCACAAAAACTTCCCACTCTGACTGACCTTATATACTGCATATTGATGTAATGCATATTTGTCAGTGCAATTTTTATTCTGATTTAAATCTAAACAAACACACACCATTTTTTAAAATTTAGTTTAAATTAATAGAATGCTCAGCAAAGGCGCCAGGTTGATGGTGACACATGCGGGACAAGAGAAAGCTGAGGATAATTAAATGAAAAATGGACCACATGTTGAAGGGTGCTGTCAAAATGCAAAGGCCTGGAACATGCCTTCCCAAATGATTTCATCTCTCCCCCTGCCATATTGTCACAGCTGCAACCAGCAGAGAATTTGCTCTCATTTTAAGAGTGGAGCTGCTGGCCAGATACTCTTTTTGGAGAACTTGGGACCCTGGAACTTGTTCCTTCCACCTTAAATTTGATATTTTAAGCATGCTGCAAAATCCCCATGTTTTTCACAGGTTAAATGGGGAAAGTTGAGGGTCTGATCCAAAGGGACTTCAAGGGGCTCTTTGGTTATATTGGCGGGCTGAATCAATTCATTATTGGGTTAGGTTTTGCTGCTTGGCAGTCATCACTTAGGTTGTAAACTTAAATAAGTTAGGACAACTTGTGCTTTTTTGTAGGTGTAATTTTATTCTGATTTAAATCCAAAGAAACACACAGTTTTTTAAAAAAAAATTAGTTTTAAATGAATAGAATGCTCATGAAAGGGGTCAAGTTGATAGCCTGATGGTTGACATTCTCTATCCAAAAAAACCTAACACTGAACAGCAGCAGCTGTGCAAACTTCTCCATTTTAGCCCAAGAATGTTCCTGTCCCTGAGGTTCCAGACTTATGTTCTTTGCTCCAAGCTAATAAAATGGTAATTCAGTCTTCATGCCTATTTCATTTGGGAATGGTGCTAATTAGTGACTTTCTGTTATGTCTACATCTGTGGTCTCAGAACTGGACATATCTTTTGCCTAAATATTTAGGTCCCAATTCTGCTGCCTATTGAAATTAATGGCAAAATCTCCATACTAGAATGGATGTCCACATGCTCATGAGAGGATTCTAATTTAATGAAGACAGTTGTAGAATAAAGGGGCGTAATGTATTTTAACTGAATACTTATGTTGTTTTAACAAACTTGAGGTTTTGCAATCTCTCCTTCTCTCTTCTGAACCTTAATAATAATTAACTGATTGGAGTAAGGTAGTTTATGTGTTTGGAGGCAAACAAATGAGAAGAGAATAAATGAAAAATGTCAAAATATAATGAAATTTATTTTTTTTCAATGTCGGCAACTTGTATTACTTCAGCAGATGGCATGTTTTTCTGTCTAATTTAGATGAACGTAGGACACATAAGATATTTAATTGCAGAACATGCCAATAGCTAACCTAGCCCAATAACCTTTCTCCAGCATGGGCTTAGATGCAAAAGCTTCATGAAACCACTCATAATTTAATCCATGTGAACTCATGGGCTAGATTTAAAAACTCTGGACTGAAGCGGCCACAAATCTTGGGATAATTCAGATCTGGATCTGAACATTATTGTCACAGCTGGGTCATGGGCAGCCAGTCCTAGTAGTCAGAACCAAAATCAGCAGCCCCAAGCCAGGTGTCAGCTGGGACACCAGCAAATCAGAAGCAGGAAACAAACTGAAGATCAGAATCAAGAGTCAGGAAACTAGAGGGTCAGAACCACTTATCAGATGCCAGAAGCCATACCAGGTCAGGATGCAAGGAAACCAGCTGGGGAGCAGGATGCACAAGGCATACAGTCTAGAATGAGGGGTCGGGTGAGCACGTTTGTTCAAGTGGCTTCCTATTCCTGCTGCTGGCTTAAGTAGGGTCAGTGGCCCAATCAGCTGCTCCAGGACTGCCAATAGGACAGCAGGGTGGAATCTCAAATTGAGGCTGGGATTCTTAGTTCCAGGTAAGCAAGATCTCTTAGGTTGAGACAATAGACTTAAGTAATTCAGCAGAAACAGCAGTAGAGCTAAAGATGAAAAACTAAAGCAAACAAAAATACATTTTTTGTCCTATTATGGAAGTTTTGGTATTGAGTTCAGTGGGATGAGAGTCGGATCTTCTGCGCTTGAATGTTTCAAACTCAATGGATGTGCTCATTTGATAGTGTTTAGACACAGACATATTAATACATTTTTAAACATTTCTCTTCTCATTTGGACAAATTCTGCTCTCATTTATATCACTGTAAATTCAAAGTAGCTCCTTTGGTGTCAGTGGAACTACGTTGGATTTATACTAGGATTAGAGCAAACTTAGGCCCACCATCTTCATCTGGTTACCATGGTTATTTCTGAAATAAGTTTCTGCTTTTCAGGAAACTTCAAAACCCACTTGATCATCACAAGTATAAGAGTACCCAGAAGCACATCCCAGCCTCAAGCACGCTTATACTTATCTGCCTCAGAACAGCTCCATGAGGAAAATTATAGCATCTTAATCTTTAATAAGTGCATCAAATGCAGCAATAGGTGAGGAAAGAAAGTCGGCTGTAAACAGCATTAGCAACAAAAGTGCAGTAGAATCTTGGCAGAATCAATCAATGGTCTCTGGGAGTAATCAGCCTCAGTATAACTAAAAATGTTGAGTGGTGGTGAAGGCCCAGTGACAAAGGGAGAGTGGCCTGAAAGAAAAGAGAGTGGCCTTGCAGACTGAATAAAATCAAGACAGAGGCTATGGGAAAACAGGACATCAACTGAATTTGGCAGATGTCAGAGAAAACACTATTTGGATCTTCACAAAGAGGTGGCTCTCTACATCTCAGTTGCAACCAGAAGAGAAAGTCACATGAGACAGGCTGTTCATGGGACCGCATAAAACCAAAACATACTGATTATTATCAGCTGTGTTGTTCCAGATTTCCAGACAAAAGCATCTGGAGAATATTCAGAGAAGCATCTTTTCCAACATGGATCCAAACAAACTCATACAACCAAACCTTTTGAGGCCTGCAACTTACTACATGAAAGACGTAACAAGAGCAGCAACCACGCCCAAGGAAACATACAATAATCACTCCATCATTTCTAATTACACCATTTAATAGGGACTTCTGAAATAGCCTGAGTAGCATTCATTTAAGCAAAAGGTTAATCTTCAAACAGATCAGCGAGGGTAAAGCTTCTCATGTCATCTTTCACCTCATCTTGATACAGAGAGCTAAACAATCCTTCTTCCCTTCCCTTCTCTCCCCCCACATGAGTACGCTGTGTAGCGAATAAAAAAAACCCACAAAGCGAATGGGATAAAGTGCAACATTATCAATGATTTTCATCTCCTCTAATGTGATACACACTGGGTCACTGGGGTATATTCAGTCTGTTATGCTCACTTTACTAGTTGTACAGATCAGTCTGCAAACTGCCATTTATAGTACAGGGTGGGAACAGTCTGTGATTGTTTGCTAGGACATGTAAACAAGTTCTCACAATCTACTAAATAGGTACAGACAAATTCTTGGCTCTGTGAACAAAGGATGCAATTTTCAAAAGTACCTAGCTGACTTAGGAACAACTGTATTGAAGTTCTCAAAAGTTAAGCATTGAGGAGATGAAGTCTCATTGAATGTCCTTAGGGTTTGTAATCCCAATCCCATAGGTGTTTTAGAAAGTTTTACCTTGAATTCAACTACATTAATGTAAATCTAAAGTAATTCTATAAATACTGTAAATGCAGGGGGAGTTTCTCCAGGCATACACTGTCTGAGATTTAAATTTGGTTTAATCACTATAGCCAAGGCAAGCTAACTTTTCTGCTGGTTCATTCACTATGTTCATGCTGGCACCTCCCATCGCTTGCCACAGTAATAGGGAAAATTTTTCAATTCTGCTTTTGTTCTTCCTTTGTGATGACCATTATTCCAACTATAATGAGGGTTCTATTGCTCACCCCTGCTGATGACTCCTGTCTGTAGAGTTTGTGCTTCTAGTGGAAATATATTTGTGGGTCAATCCCTTGTGCATTCTAATGAGGTGGCTGGGTTAGAGCTCTGCATTCCCTTGAAAGTGAGCCAAGCAGGAAGTTGAATAATGTGAAGTTTTGCAGAAGTTCTAAAGAATACACACACAGTTGCAGGCTATTTGGCCAGGCAACATGGTGCGTCCAGCAGTCCTCTGCTTGCATTGCACATTCACAAAAGCATTTTTGTTGAGGAGGGCAAGGTCTCAGCCACTCATTCGAAGTCTCTGGCTGCTACCTTTGGGTGAGATTGTTCCTAGCCTTTATGCAGATATATACAATGGGAGAAGGATCCAAGGAGCTTTTCTACTTCTTGCTAGGCAAGTACAAAGACCAGACACAGTTACTTTTTGTTGAGGATGACCAGGAAAGCCCCACAAAGATGCAACAACGAAATTCAGATTCAAATTTGCCTGAGTTGCATATCTGGTAGATTGGCTCGTTGCATTTTGCTCCCTAGAAGAAACTGCCATTTTAAAAATCTCACTTTTCACGGATCTTTCCTTCTGCATATTTGTTTCCATAGTGTGCCTCAGTCTGAATTTCAGAACAGGATTCTGTGATTTCTTTACCTGGAGAAATTTTGTTTAGCTGAAACTGTTAGTAGTTTGCTTTGGAAAATGAACTGAAACACCAAGGTCCCACAGCCCAGTCTAAAGAGGATGTTTGATGTTGAAATTACTGTTTTATTTATATATGCTCCTTCAAAATCAGGTCAGGAAGCTGCATATACTCTAAGTTAGCACTCTGTTTAATTTTTAATCAAACTCTTAACCATGTATCGTAGTACATGGCAGGCTCTTATGAATCATGAATCTTGCTGATGGAGTTATGATCTGTATCTCAGATAATTCATTACCTCACCACCCCACACATCCTCCTTTATACTATATGGTATCTCATTAATGATCTATCTGTGCTAAATATACACCTAAATAGGCTGAGGTTATTTATAACCATCCAACAGAGACCCTGCATTTGAAGTTTACCATATAAAAAGACTTGGTTGCATCAGTTACTTCCTCATTACACACAGCATTCCACGGTCTTAAGCAGCAATAAATGTTTAGTAAGATGAGGGTACAGTGTATCATATGTCTCGGTTCTGATGAAAAATAAATCCAAATAAAGTCCCTAAAAGGCCAACAGTGGTCTAAGTACTATTATTTTACTGCAGTTTACATAATATCGTCAATATACAGTATTAGCTCTTAAAATGGACTACAGCAGGTTTTAACTCAACAGAAACATTCTCCTGCATGTCACAGCTGCTTAGTTTACAGCTAAAAATAAGTTTTCAACACTTTATTGGGTGAAAATGTCACCTCCCAAGGCATCTTTGAGAGCTACATTTTGTGAGGAGAGTCCTCTCCAGCTGCACTCTGTACCTATGTTGGAACTGCCTCTGTAATCATGTAAGATGTTTAGTGGAAGTTGCAAGGGGAGGTACATCATCAACCGTGGTGGGGTAGAACCAGCCCACTGTACCTATGTGGTAATATATCAGAGATTCCCCTCCTGAAAGCACCCTATACTAAGATGTCAAGTGACAGCAGAATAGCATTTAGAATTGCATGCTAAGCAGTAATATCGAGATAGTACCTTGCCAGTGGAATATGTACTGTATTTAAAGAGGAAAAAATCTTGTATTTTCCTCTATACAGGTTAAACCTCTCCAGAACAGCACCCTCAGGATCTGACCGGTGCTGAACCAGAGAATTTGCCGGACCATAGGAGGTCAATATTGTCTAGCAGCGTTACCAACACTTCCACTGCTTACTAGGCTGTTACAGGACATTTAGAGGTAAATTAAAAATAAAAAAAAGCACAGAACCCTGAGAGCTAGGACTGGTGGCTGTAAACAAACTTTATGGGACTGGGGGAAACTTGGCTACACCCATGATAAGCGGACATCCAGCTAACTAAAATAATTCCGGAACACAGATGTTGCGGACTAGAGAGTTCTGGACTAGAAAGGTTCAGCCTGCGGTAGAACCTGGCCTCCCAGTCCATAAAAAGAGAGGAAAACAGTCTTGGAAAACAGTCTCTGTCTGATGATGGTCTAACCTCTCACTCTTACTTCCAGTTAAATTAAAGGAAAGGTGATTCATCTTGCCAAGAATGACATTTTCTAGGTTTATGCTAGTACAAACACAAAACTTGAACCAAAGTAACTTGGACTAGGGTGTGGTCCTGGGCAGTAAAGAGAAGGAAGAATGATAAAAGATCTATGTATACATACACATCTGCATGAAGGATAACAAGATAATGAAGCTGTAATTTTATGGGGGAGGTTACAGACATTTCACACTAGCTACTTAGTTGTGGGCAAACCACTAAAGAGATGAAACAAAGCCAACACAGTGATAGAGATGCAGCTGTGTTAGTCTGGTCTAGCTGAAACAAAAGACAGGACTATGCAGAACTTTAAAGACTAACAAGATGGTTAGGTGATGAGCTTTTGTGGGCCAGACCCCCCTTTTTTTTTTAATTGTATCACTTTGGTATATATGGTCGTGCCAATTTTCTTCCACTATTTGATCTGAGGAAGTGGGTCTGGCCCACGAAAGCTCATCACCTAATAAACCATCTTGTTAGTCTTTAAAGTGCTACATAGTCCTGTCTTTTGTTAAAGCCAACAAAGTCTTTCTACTAGGTCCTAAAATGCTCAGAAACAGTTAGGCTCCTAACTTCCATTATTTAGGGTGTAATAAAAATAATTCTGTACCTTACATTTGTATGGTACTTTCCATGTAAAGATTTGAAAGTCCAAATATTAATGCATTAGGACTTATAGCAGACTTGTGAATTAGGCAAGCCTTATCATCCATATTTTAGAGAAGAGGAATCAGGGGTTAAGGGAAATGTCTGTGGTCCTACAGTAATCCCGTGGCAGAGTCAGGAACAGATTCTCTTGATGGATGACTAATCTTGTGCTCTAACCAACAGACAACCAGGTCTGCTGTTGGGGGCCGGGGCTAAAGGGGACAGTTACCCCAGGGATTGGTGATTCAAAGGGGCTCAGGGCTCTTGGCTGCCGCTGCTACAGTAGCAGTGACAGCAGCCAGAGCTCCAGACCCTTTAAATCACTGCTGGAGCACTGCACCTGGTGCTCCACATGGCTCTGGAGGCTGGGGTGGAACATCCTGGCACTGAGGGCTGACTGCCCCTGCCCCCTGCCCCTTCCACAAGAGTCCGCATCCTTTTTGCCCAGGGGCTCATGCTGGTTGTCAGTCTCTCACACCTGAAAATGTGGCTACTTAGCTAAACCTTCTGACTCTGGAAAACTCTTAAGGCCAGGCTCTCATAAAAAAAGACTTCTGTTACTTCCTGCTTCCAGTCTGGCTATGAACAAAACCAGAAACAGCCTCTCTGTTTTGTATCTCTACTTGCAGTCTCAACCAGAAGCCCTAAATGCAGAGGCAGGCAAACTTTCACAACAGTGAATTAACATTAATAGCATTTTTTATAAACCCCAGAATGGTTCTGTTCCGATGTGATGCAAGTTCAGAGGCTCTTTTTGATACAAACTGGTTTGCCAATTCCCAAAGCTAGCCAATATTCCTAAGCTCACCAGCACAAAGCGCAGACATATTTCCACAATAAACTGAAGGTCAAGCAATGCTAAAACTATCAATTGTAATGTAGCATAATGTCAAGAAATAAATGACTAAAACTAGCTTTTTATCTGAAATTGTTTAATTTCTTTTTTTTTTAAATACATGTTTAGTTATTTTAGGCCTTACCCCAGCAACACTTAGGCACATGTTTGACTTGATGCAACAAAGCCGTTTTGCATATGCTTAACTTAAAGCACTAGTAGTTCCATTAAATTCAACAGGACTCCTCTTGTGCTTTAATTTAAGCATATGCGTAAGGGATATATTGCATCAGAACCTTAGTCATTATTTATGCAGAAACACATATTACATTTAAATGGAAGTTGTGTGCATGCCTATTATTCTGCTGGACGTATTTTTATCAGTGACTATACTGTTCTGTAACCAAGAAAGTAGTACATTGACCACAGTATTTGTACTGAGGTACCATTTATTTATAGTATTTTAGAGGTTTACCTGGCATTGCTCTGGTCCTTAACTCAAATAAGTTTGTCTTCATTTAAATCATTATTCTGGAGAAGGGCTAGAGATGAGGGGCTTGGTAGGCTTCCATAGGAAAAGAGGACAATCTCAGCAGTCTCTCAACACAGCAGTTTGGGGTCAGGTGAGAAGCACCTGTCCATGGCTTCTACAGCTGCAGTGGGCACAACTGGGGAAGGGATACATGTCCCCCGGCTGGAGGACAGACAGACACACAAACAAAAGCTCTCTCAAATATATCGGAGATAGTTATCCCTTTCTCCACCTCTGCCAGCCCAATGTGGTTATAACTGTCCCGATCCTCATCTCTGGTCCCTTGCTGTCCCCCTGTGGTCATTATACAGTATAGCTATCCCTGCTAGCAGACTCCTCCCTTTCCATTTTATGAGAAAGAATCGCATTCCAGGCACATCCCATTGTCCTGGCACAACCAAACCCTTACCTTGCTTTACGTTATGTTAAGAAGAAGCTGCATACCAAGTGGTCCTAGCTCTTACTTTATAGGAAGAGATCTTGAACAAATGGACTCAGACATATGCTCATTTCTAAAATATATAGTCAGATTAATAAAGAAAGAGTGAAGACCTTGAGTTATAATGGAATAATACTGCAAGGGGAGAAAGCAATAGAACTCAGCACCAACCACCATTTCTCGCTAGGAACCACTCTCATGCACATTCAAATTTACAGCATAGCTAGCAGGGACCGAGGGCTTGCCCACACTGTGCATCACATGGACCCTGCTGTCATACACACAAACTTCTGCAATGCATTGTGAATCTCTAGTGCATGGAAGCCGCGTGCACACCGACTGTGTTAGGAAGGGATATATTTACACCCCAGTTTGCCTCAGAGTATTTTTCTAGGCAAGCCCTCAAATACTGCAACAAAAGCAAAAGAGAGATAAAGATAGGAAATAGTAGAAGAGCGAGTCAAAGGCTAAGAAACAACAGTGGGCACCTGATATTTTCCTTTCACCCTCCTTCAGTCAGTGGCATAGTGGGGGTGTTATGTGCCTGGGGGCAAAGGCAAAATTTGCACCCCTCCTCCCCCTGCCACCATATGGCAGGGCCCTGAACCTGACACAAGACTGAGCCCAACCTTGGGAGGAGGGGGGGAGCTTGTACTGCGTCTTCCCCTGCCCCCTCCAGTTTGGGGCCGGGCCCCTGCATGCACTAACCCCCCAGCAGAGATGGAGGAGAGTCGGGCTGGGAGTGAAGAGGCGGGGATTAGGCTCCAGCCGTCAGTGGCGAGCAGAGGAGGAGCAGGTGAGCTGAGGGATGACAGGGGGAGTGGAGAGGGACTAAACTGGTGCCCCCCTAGTGTGGCACCCAGGGGCAACTCCCCCCCCACCCTCCATCGCTATGCTACTGCCTTCAGTTCTCTCATCCATAGAAGAAGCAAGGGGTGAGAGAATATGAATCTCCACAATTTTGATTTATTCTGGATTTTTTTCCTTTTGTGTTTACTTGACTGTACTAAAACAGGATGGGCAGAACAGTGCTAATATAGAATGGCAGCAAAGCACATTCTATATGTTTTCTGGCGCTAGTTTTGATCTAGTTCAGGTATGCCTCCACATGCTGCACTCATCTCCTGATTGCAGTGCAGATAATGGACTGTACAATGCAATAGTTGTGTGTGCACTAAATTAAGCCTGTTGATGTGTACATGACAACTGTGTGTGTGCAACAGAAGGAAAAGGAGGAAATCCCATTTGTACAAAACTTCTTCACTTTCTTAAAAAATGTATTATTTTACCTCTACCAAGACTCATATTTTGATTTTCTCCTCTGTGCTATAGCAGTGGCCCTAAACAGTGAAGATTAGCCAATATCAAACAATAGGTTTGGAGGGCATCTTCTCTGGATACTTGTTACCTACTAGCTCTGCATCTGTGGGGAATCAGGGCATAGTATCCAGCCTGTCTGATTCATCAAAGACTCCCCACACCACCAGTCTCTGCAGCAGAAAGACTTACAAAAACAATGTTTACAGGCAGGGAAAGAAACACCTAACCCCCCGACCCAAAACAACCCAGTCCTAGCCTCATTTGCATCAAAGACAGGACAGAAAAACTTCACACTTAGCATATAGAATGGAGAACAGAATGTCCAAGGCAGAAACCGCACTGAACTCTGGGACCCAAAGTGAAGGGAAGCATTGCCTGAAGGGAAATCTCTGCTCCAGGTGCTAATGAACTCACATCTGCATGCATGCCGCTCAGTAATTATCAGACCTATTTTAGTAATATATTCTTTATTGGTAGCCAAAATAATGAAACTGCCCAATTGCATTATGGGTTTCCTGAAAGAAACATGGCTCATAGATAGGAGTGATCAGTTACTATTATCTAGCCCAAAACAACTTTGGAATACTCCCTTGAATAATCTGTTTACCCATAAACAAATCTATTGTTCTCCCTTCAACCATTGTTATTTTCCTACAACAACCCCTACCCGTGTTCAAGTAAGGGTTGTGATGATTGGACCCAAATTCTGAGGACTTTATTTTTTCCTGACTGTTTGTGCTGGAAGGCTTTGCTTGTCTCCAGCCCTCTGGACCCTCAGCCACCAACACCACCTGGGAACCCTGATCCATTCAAGCTTCACAGAGTGGTGAGATCCATCTCTCTCTCTCTCAATATAGCCTCCCCATCCTGCCTTATGTGATCTGTTATGGTTTGCTAGTCCTAACTTTTCTAATCATATTTCAGTTAAATTTAATATTGTATCTGTTTTGTTTGTTTGTCTCCCCTTGTATGGTTACTACCTGCAAATAAATAACTTTCATAGTTAAGTTGATTATTTCTCTTTCTCCCCCCCCCCTTCCCTTAGGGTTTTGTTTTTTGGAGTTTTGTTTTGTGGTGTTTGTTTTTTGCTTCCCCATTTGCTCAGCAGCAGTGCTCCTTGTACCTAAGCTAACGATCCCTGCAGCACCCAAAAATTCTGTGGAGTGTGCTTATCGAGTGGGTTACCAGCAGAATGGTTGTGGCGTGAAAGTGGGGATTGGGATGTGCTGAACCAGGGGCGGGGCATATGAGGGTAGCAGCTTAAAAACCTCTTTTTAAACTGCCACCCTCATATGTCCTGAGGTTCCCGTACATCCCTATCCCCAATTTCACACCACTACTGTTCTGCTGGTTAACCCACTCATATAAGGGACATATAAGGGGATAAGCTAGTGAGTGCTGATTAACCAGTCTTCTCAGATGTGCTCTGTTAATGTGTGTGTTTATCTAGTTGTGGGGTGGGAAGAACCCAGCTCTGGGGAACCCAGGTCCTACAGGATATCTCCATTGAGAAGGAAGTGGCAGAAGGTAGACATAGAGCGCCATTTAAAAACACAAGATTCACATTGATAAAAATGACCCCCCCACACACTCCTCAGAAGAGTAGCCCTAATAAATGAATGTACTCCAAAGTAATCTAGTAATATACTGAGCATCCACCCTATACTTTGGGAATTTCTAAAAGGGAGAGGAGTATATACTGATTTGCCAGGATTGTATGTGATAATTCCCAAACTCTGTGATTAATCATGCACCAATTTCTACAGTGACCGTGTCCTGGATATAATTTTGTGACTATGAGTCAGACTGATTGTGCCCTCACTTACATCTGTCTGAATTAGAAACAGCTCCACTGAGGACAATGGAGTCAAAAACACCTTGGGAACAATTTCAGGCCCATTAAGTTACACCGTTTCCATTTTATTTCATTACACTAACTAGACACGTGTAATTTTTACATTTGAAAGCCAAGATGGGAAATTGCCACTAAAGTTTGTTTATCTTATATGTGCTTATTACTGCATGCCAGCAGTGCTGATAGAGCTAGTGGTTTTATTGATTTAGGCAAGCTTACTACTGAGTTAAAGCAGGCATTTGGTCAAGAGGCTGCTTCCTTTAACAGATGTGTGTGAAAATGCATTGGCAATCAGAAGTATTATCTGAAAACTGTCCCCATAATGTCTCATTATATGTAACTATTTAAATAGCAATTGATTGCACTTTTAGACACACAGCTCCTATTGATTTCACCTGAGCTATTGCAGCTTAATGTGCGTGGCATTTGGATGAAACTATAAAAACAGTAGGATATTCCTCCTCTGATTTATACCCATGCACATCAGAGTAATGCCACTACACTTACCCTGGTGAGCAGTCAGTCAAACAGAAGATTCTGACCCAGAGGTTCTGTCTGCTAAGATTCCATTACACAAGGGGTGGGCAAATTGTAGCCTATGGGCTTGATCCAGGTCCCCAGGGTTTGCCCCTCACGGGCCGCTGCTGCTATATTTACCTGCGCCTCCACTGGTATGGGTGAATGCAGCTCCCATTTGCAACAGATCACTGTTCCAAGCCAACCGGAGCTGCGGGAAGCAGTGTCCCAATCCATGCTGCTTTACACAGCTCCCATTGGCCGGGAATAGTGATGTGCAGCTAAAGGGAGCTGCACTCGCCCATGCCTGCAGAGGTGCAGGTAAATATAGCGGTGGGGGACTCCCAGGGGTTAACCCTGGTGAACTGCTGCCACATTATTGCCCCCTCCTCTTCCCCGCATTACACCTCCCTTAAAATCACACACTCTCTTCAGTGTTTTTGGCCAAAATTTTCCTTCCCTTTGTTATTCTGCAACATCCCATGGAGGCACAAAGGTCCCAGTGGAGCAGCCAACAGATTCAGTGGTGCTCCACTGAGGCAAAAGGGTCAAGCCTGAATTGTAAATTTCAGGATCGAGGCCTTAGATCCCATGATATGTGCTTTGGAAAATACCATTAAAAGGCCAGGCTAGGAACAAACAAGAATCAATGATAGACATTTTTAGGTGCTTGCAACTAGGATGACAAGATGTCCCAGTATGATTAGGACTGTCCTGATATTAGGAGCTCTGTCTTATAAATGTAACTACACCTAAACCCACTCCCTCCATCCCAAAGTGCCCCAGTTTTTCACAGTTGGTGGTCACCCTGGTTACAATTCAATGGCTATCAGTTTAAACACTGTGAAGTGTTTTGTTGGTCTTTGGAATGATAGGAACTCTCTACAGGTGTGTGGTTCCCAGGGTTCCAAGGATTGTAAGGCACTTTCCGTATTACCTGCCCTTAGCACGAAGAAGCCTTGTCTATACTTGCTGTTAATGAGTTCCCTGAAACCACCAGCCTGTGGCAATACAAGGCCTCCACCAGCCTCTGTCTCTCACCAACTCCCTGAGTTACTCAAGCATCCCTCTTGATTGCTCAGCCCCTGTTCCACTGAAACTGCACAGAACTCTTAGATCTGCACTGGCTTGGAAGAGTCAATTCAGGATCACCACACTCCCTAACACATAGCACTTTATGTGAGATTATCCAGTGAGTTTCAGTGGTAAGTAAGAATACTGGAAGTAAATGGCTACAAAGAAAACAAAATCATAACACACTTTAAGAGACTAAACTTAACTAACACCACACTCCCCTATCTCTTGCAAGATAGCTTATTCCAAACTCTTTCCACAGTCTCTGCAATCAATTTAGTTGAAACCTCTCCTTCTAAAATCAATGAGCAGCTTATCCTCACAGACTGAAGGTCTAACTGGGGGTTCATCTGTAATACAAAAATAGTTCTAAAAGTTCATGGTCTTAAACAGAATAAATCCTGCACTTTTTGTTATTTCCTCCAGCCTCTGTAATCCACTGATTAGCATTTTACTAAGAATGTAAATGGGTGTCCATTGTCAACAATACAATAGACAATTTGCCTATGACCAGCCAGCGTGAGATAAACAGGTCTATCCCTGCTTTCTTTGCCAGGGTACATGGATTACCACTTGGTGATTTGCCTTAACTCATAGACCCAGAGAACATAATGTTTAGCATTTGTACCTAACTCTTAACATATTTTGTGTACATATATCTCACAATGTTTATGATCACCAGTGTGCCACAGGCTTTCATTAGAGACTTTACATGGCACTGTTTTGGTGATCTCAGTAGATCCCTGTATCCTCTACCCATTGGCATCAAGAAGTCCTTGGGTCACAACATGCAAAACATGAACAATGTAATAACAATAAGACTTGTATGGATAAATCCTACAGAATTCTAAAAATTACTAGAGTATGGGAAAAGTTTTCAGAAGCACCTAAATAACTGAGCTTTCTGGTAGGAAAAGAAGTCCAGGTTTTGTTCAGAAAAGTGGGATTGGCCAACCACTTCAAACACAATAAGAATCAAGTTGATTTTTTTAACCTTGGAAAAATATAAAATTACTTTTGGCTTTATACTTAAAACTACAAATAAGGCCCAGTCTCCTTCCTTAAAGCTCTGATCCAGGTATAAACTCCTGTGGTGTTTGAATCAAGGATATGCTCAACACATGGACATATCTATTGACATGTTTGATTATAAAAAGAGAAATATAAGTCAAAGAGTAAACTGAATTGGCCTCTGAAGAGTTATTGTGCCAGATTTGAAGAATATAATCAGTCATTTAAAGGTGCAGGGCACTGAGATTCTATAGTCATATAGGGACCATAGATAGTCATGCTTTAAATGAAAATCTTAGTACAACTGTGCAATAATATAACATGAGGCGATGAAGACAACAGTATAATAATAGAAGGGACCAAATTCATCCTTGGCATGACTCTTGCCCAAGGGGTTCATATTGCACAAATAGAATAGTCACTATGACAGGAAACAAAATGAATCTACATAGGTTTAGAGACAACAGAAGTTATCAGTTCTAAGGCAACAATCAAACATCAAAAGCCTGTTGAAAATGTAAGCACTATTGTGGCTTTCTGTCTTGCAGGTGGAGTAAAACAGCAATAACAAGCTGAGACAGAACATGGCATTCTGCTTGCTTGCGCTGAGCAAATAGTTCATAACTAATCATATAGTCAATGAATTTCAGTACTTCAGCATAATCAAAATATTGTCACAAACTGCAACTT
Source organism: Rafetus swinhoei (assembly GCA_019425775.1). Classification (NCBI taxonomy): domain Eukaryota; kingdom Metazoa; phylum Chordata; order Testudines; family Trionychidae; genus Rafetus; species Rafetus swinhoei. Next base: position 234,112,308 of record CM033437.1, read on the forward strand.
TCCAGGAAACTGGGTCAAACTCTGCTTTAATTTACAGCATTTCAATTATTTTAATTTAATTTATTGTTGACAGTAGGAAGTATAATTTAGACCCATGTGTTTCTCCATTTTATGGCAAAGATATTATCTAATGTGTTTCAGTGATGATGCCTATTACTTTCTGTATCACAACAGAAGACAATATCAGAGGTACAATTATTATTATTTATACTGACCTATTAGTCTGTGCAGTAGAAGACACAAGGCAGAGATTACCTCACTCAGGTTAAAGCTGACATAAATCTGGAGTAACTCCATTATAGTAATTAAAGCTACATCAGTATGTTTGATCAGATTCACACTGTTGCAAATTGCTGGAGACCCCCCCAAATAATATGATTTTCAAGCTTTTCTTTGCAAACATAAGTGGTAGCAAATTATTTCTTAAAATGAATGCTGAAATTTACATACCATCACATGATTCCAGGAACTGGGGCTTTAAAAAAAGCACTAAATACTGCTGAACTCAGGATGAAATCACAAAAATTAACATCACTGACAAAGCACTTATAGTCTAGGTTTGGACTCGTTCAGTATAGCTAAAAGAATTCCAGTGCAAGTCATTGCAAACACTTGGGAGAGGTGGCTCTTGAAAGTTTCCTAGTATGAAGAGTGTTTTAGGAGGGATGAAAAGTGCATCTTCCTGGTGTATAAGAAAAGCAGAACAAATCCCTGGGATAAGATGGAAGAAGTAGTAAAGTTGACACTGGGCAAAGGATATAACAGATCTGATGAGGAGAGTGTCTTGGGAGGAACAGGAATAGAAAACAGGAGGAAATTAGTGCATGGATTCTAAATGCTGATGAGCTCCTGAGGGAGATATACATTACAAATTTAAGAATAGTGTGTGATAGATACATTCTGTGCCATCTAGTGGTCATGAAAGACAATATAGATGAGAGCAGGCTAAATACTAAAAAAAAAACTGTTCACAAATGACTAACTTGATATGGGTCATGCACATTTGTTCAATGAGTAGTATTTAACCATTTAGAAAGCAATCAAATGATAAATAAAAATTATACTTAACAGTATTTGATTAAACATGACCGACTTCAGACAGTAGAAATAGGAAATTATTTTTACAAATAGGTAGAGATTAAAGAACAACAACTTTTCTACAGAGTCAGAAGTCAGCATGATCCCTATATAGCTACATAATCATCTAATCTAATCCAATCCAATCCAATCCTTTCTCCTCTTTTCCCTTATCCATCTATATGTAAGCCTATTTATTTTGTCAGGTCCAATATTTATATAAACCTTTGAGGGCATGGACTGTCTATTATTCTTTATGTACACAATACTTAGTGATAGAGGGCCCTTATCCTTTTTTGTGCCTCTAGACAATACTGAAAACTAATAATTGTAATAGAAATTGGCCAACAATTTATATACAACAGATTGTTCACAGCTGTTACAGTGATAGGTATCATAAATAGAAACCTAGATAGAGATAATTTAGCGCTTTTAAAGAATCGTAAATACATTGTTTAAAAAACTTGTGGCCTAGAGACACAGAAGCGATATAACACTTGTATTCATATTAATTACTTTAAATTCTATAGTGGAATAATTCCCCCTTTCATTCACCTTTTCTTTCCTTATCCTTCAACAGATATTCAAAGAGGGGGCCAGATAACCTGCATTGACACTACTATGAAATCCCAGCCTTGTAAAAGTCAATGAGAGTTTGCCATTGACTTCAATGGGACAAGGACTTTAGCTTGTATTTCTGTGGCCATAATTCTTAAAAACTTAATAGTCTTGTCTTTTGTGCAGTGTGCTCTGTGCTGTATTCTTAATTTGCCATGTTTATTATTTGCACTGTGTACTGCTTATCTCAGCTCTTGGATGAGCACTGAGTACATGCTATATATTAACTATATCCATGATCTTTATAAATTGAATAAACCCATCAATAAAACTTTATTTTAAAAATACAACTCCCCCAGACACCATAGGAAGGTGTCCTGTCTATGAGTACAATGTTGAAAAAACATGACAAGGGGAAAAGCTATAATAAATCTTTCTAAGCTGTGTAGTTATAGGCTCTGAGTTTCACATGAAGGGTGGCAGCTGATTCGATAATCCTCCCTACCACAATGAGTAATAAATGTGTTTTAAAAATAACTATACCTATTCTTTCAACTTGCCTTCTAAAAGGTATCCAGAACACCATCTCAATATATTCAAAAACACCTTCATAAGAGCACAAAGATGAAAAATATCAGTCTTTAATTTTACCCCAATTATATACACAATGCTTCATAAATTTGGCTCTGACAATATTTTTCTCTATACACAACATTAATCTCTGCTTCTCAAACTAATCCTAACATTTAAAGGTAGAACAAAATAAACCATCCCTAAATCCTTTTAAATGTCTTGTTAACCTTTAATTTTTGTTAAAATCAAGCTTTCAGAGGGTGTCTCCATACAATAAACTGTGATTGAGTAGTCTAGATCCGTGTTTCTTAAACTATAATCTGCGAAACACTGGTGTTCCGTGAACAACTCGCAGGTGTGCCGCGACCTCTTCTTTGTCTTTGTCTTTTTTTGTCTGACAATTTTTTTTTTTTTGAAGAAAATTTTCACAGGTGTTCCGCATAAAAAAAATACTATTGTTTGGTGTTCCGTGGTCTCAAAAAGTTTCAGAAACACTGGTCTAGATAAGTAAAATATTTAATCCCTGGTCCTTCATTGAGAGGCCCACTGACAGAACCCTATACCCATTTGGAGCCCCACTGAATTCACTGGGACGCCATGCATAATTCATTTTAAGATCAGGCCATGAGCAATTAGTGGAGTTTAGTATCTATGCACATGCACTCACATCTCACCTAAAAACTACTCTCAGGAACAAGACAGATGGAGTGGGAGGGGTCTAGGTTGGATATTAGGAAAAACTATTTCACTAGGAGGGTGATAAAGCACTGGAATGGGTTACCTAGGGAGATAGTGGAATCTCCATCCCTAGAGGTTTTTAAGTCTCGGCTTGTCAAAGCCCTGGCTGGGATGATTTAGTTGGGGTTGGTCCTGTTTTGGGTGGGGGGCTGGACTCGATGACCTCCTGAGGTCTCTTCCAGTCCTATGATTCTATGAGTTGAAGATGCAAATTTTGCACCTTAATTTTCAATCCCCCAAGAGTTAGGGGCCATTTTGATCCCAGGTTTTATAGATATGGTAATTATTTGCAAAATCTGGGATTATGGATCTGAGATCTTGCTGTAGGCTCATCTCTAGGCACCACTTGGTTAATGTAAAATTAAGGCTGAGAGATGAAGCATTCAAAGTCATTAGGATCCCACAGCAATGTTACCCTGGGCACACTGCATACAAATAGCATTGCATGTTCTTGTTTTCCCTGTTACATGTACACTTTAAAGTACTGTACTAGTATGTAAATTAGCCGATAGCCTTCAACATGCAGGATGGACGGTGAGACCTAATTAATGTTGTGATAGAAATCTAGCTGTTGAAATATCCTACTTTTTGCATGCTTGATGTAACAGTTGCACTTCCATCTATGTTTAAATCAATTAATGGAAATAAAATCAGCTCTGTCAGCACAATATATTCCTGTGATAATCTGCACAAAACTTTAAATTGAAATGTTTCCTTTTTCATTGCATCTATGCCAATTAAGAACATTCTATTGCACAGCAAAACCCTTGCTCAATTAATATAATATAGCTTAGCTAACATGCTCTCTTTCATTAGACAAACAATTTGAAACAGGGACATGCAAACCAAAAAAGGGATCCTCTTAAGTGATATATAAATTGTTTGGCTCAAAGATTTCTGGTTTATTGTGTATATTGTGTCCAGTCCATCCAGTCAGGAAAGCTGGTGACTCTAGACTCTATTAAATGATTCATTTAGATATAAGAGACTTCATCAGAATCCCTCTGGATTTAAACCATCATAAATAACAGCAGGATCTAGCCCCATAGCTCTTCTGCTAAACCTAATAATGTCCACTGCCTAGCAAGTGAAGCATGAGAAAATGAACACAACTCTTGATCAATGAAATACTGTAATGGTTCACAATCTAAATAAATTGGATGGGACAATCTATAATCACTCAAACTTTCTTAACACAATTCCTTTGCAGGTTTTCTGATAGGCAGCTTAGCAGTGGCTGCCTATTTATTAACTTTACTGTCTATACCATCACCTTGAATTTAGGCCTAAATTAAATAATAGACATAGAAACAAACAAGAGATTTAAATGAGATTTAAGTCAAAACAATTCTATATGCTGATTCATGGTGGGGGGAGAGTGTTCCTATGCACCAATTTATTAATTGGGTAACATGAAAGAATTTTACTGTACTGTTCCCATTGCCTGGGGCTCAGTAAATTATTAGAATTAATGCACATTCAGCTAGCCTTATCAAAACCATTTTTCATCCTAAAGATCCCCAAACAGTCTAGGCTGCGTCTAGACTGGCAAGTTTTTCTGCAAAAGCGGCCGCTTTTGCGGAAAAACTTGCCAGCTGTCTACACTGGTCGCTGATTTGCGCAAGAACACTGACGATCTAATGTAAGATTGTCAGTGTTCTTGCGCAAATACTATGATGCTCCGTTAGGAAAAAGCCCTCTTGCACAAATGTATTTGTGTAAGAGGGCCAGTGTAGACAGCTAAAAACTGTTTTTGTGCAAAAAGCCCCGATGGCAAAAATGGCGATCGGGCTTTCTTTATAAAACGCGTCTAGATTAGCGCGGATGCTTTTCCGCAAAAGTGCTTTTGCGGAAAAGCATCCGTGCAATCTAGACGCTCTTTTCCGCAAATGCTTTTAACGGAAAAACTTTTCCGTTAAAAGCATTTGCGGAAAATCATGCCAGTCTAGACGTAGCCTCTAAAGTTTTATTAACACGGTAAAAAGAAAGATCACTCACCAGCCACTGAAATGCTGCTCCTGCTGGATTGGAACAAAAGCACCCAATCTAAATCAGCAACACTGAGGAAAAATTTACTACAGAGGAATTGTGGGAATGCCAAAACAGCTGTGGTCTCTGGCTGAGGACAGGGAAGGTTTTATGCTAACTCTGGCAAACTATAGTCAGACAGAGAGCAGGAGACTCTCTGAAGATGCTAAGAAACTGGTAACTCCAGTGCAGCAGATTCCATATTTCCAGTGGATTTTAACTGGTGGTTTTCCTTGGACAGTACAACAGCAGGCAATGGCCAAACAAACTCCTGGGGCTCTAGTAAGAAGTTGTCAGGATGCTTTATTATTGCCCTCTGATGTGTCTACTGCTATAGAACCCTGATCAAGGAGATTACAAAAGCAGCAGTGGATGTAGAACTATGAGAGCAAGGTCTGCAGGTTCAAGCTTGTCCGGATGAAGGTGGGAGCTCCCCCACTCTGTAATGGTGTGGTGAACTAAGGTGTTGAGGAAGGAGTTGAAGTAGAAGCTAAGTATGTGGAAGAGCATCGCCGCCATTTCAAATGGAATTATAAGCATGGGGGTAGCTCTGGTAGCAGTCATAGTGGCACCTTGCTACTGCTGCACCAGAGCCAAAAAGGCATCTGCCAAGGTGGAGGTAAGTGGATTCAGCAAAGAGGCATTATGGGATGCATTATTGACCCAGGCTCTGCATGTAGGAAAACTCCATGGCTATGTCTACACTGGCAGCTTCTTGCGCAAGGGTTCTTGTGCAAGAAGTCTTGCGCAAGAAAAACGTCCACACTGCCATGTGAGAGCTGTGCTTTTGCGCAAGAGCGCCCATGGCAGCGTGGATGCTCTCTTGTGCAAGAAAGCTCTGATGGCCATTTTAGCCATAGTGGTTTCTTGCGCAAGAAATCCCTGCCGAGCATCCACACTGCCCTCTTGCACAAGAGCCCCTGCGCAAGAGGGCTTACACCTGTTAAAAAAGAGCGTAGCTCTTGCGCAAGAAGCCCTCTCTTACCATGCTGTACTGTAAATCTTCTTCCACAAGAGAGGGTGGGCAGTGTGGACGCTCTGCAGATTCTTGTGCAAGAATGGCCGTTCTTGCGCAAGAACCCGCCAGTGTAGACATAGCCCATGGGAGGCCTAGGTTAAGCCCTTCTGGGGTTTCAGGCTTATGTTTGCAGGATTCTTGTGAGATCAAAAGCATAGCCACACAAAGTAAAAGCCTAACAGCATCTCTTACCACATTCATTTCTTGTGGGTTAAGTCCTTCCACACCCCACCAAGAACCACCTATAAACTAAAATGGCATCAGCCTAGTAATTCTACTATCTTTAGAGCTCTGAGCTTGGGACCTCTAGACAGCATCACCTTTCTCTCTTTATGGTTCCAAGTCTACCTAGTGTCAGCTGCACCTGATTATTCTCAGCTGGAGAAACCAACCCAAGCTAAGTGAAAAATGGCATCTATTTACTCAAGAGCTCTGCTCTCTGTGTATAATTAGTCATCTGCTGACACTTGTGAAGAAGTTCATATTTTTTCCAGTTAGCACTGCAAAGCTAACAGCGCGTGAATTCTCTCACTTCTGTAGCATTGTCAATTCTTAATAAGGTTCAATTAGATGTCACTGATGGCAGAATTTGGCCTGTAGGATCTTCATGACTGGTGATGATAGACAAGGAAGAATAAACCCAACTTCCCAGATGGAGGACTGGCAAACAAGCAAAACAAGAAAACTGTATTTTGCATGTGAAACTGAACACTTTGTCTAAGTAGTTTTCATATAATAACAAAGATAAGTCTTCACAGTGCCACTCATAAGAGTGTTACTATCTCTTGTCTCCAAATCTATTCTTACAACTGCTGTCATGCCTGCAAAATACTCAATAGCAACCAGACATTTGGTGTTGTGACTGCTGCTTATTAAATCTCATTATTACCTTATGGTCCCCATCTGTTTATTGAATCCACCTGCTGTCTCTTGTCTCTACCTTACCTTGTAAAATCTCTGGGGGCAAGAACCAATATTTTGTTGTGTATTCTGCTGCATACATCATGTAGGGTCCCAATTTCTAACTGTGCCTTTAGATGCAAGTGCAATACAAATAACATGGAAGAATTACCCATTCAGCACACAAAGTATGATAATTATTGGTAAAAAATCAAGATTGATAAGTTATTGCTACAGAGAAGGGTCCACGAAAGGAAACAGACACAAATGTAAAGATATCAAATATATAAAAGTCTGATGTTAAACAAGAACCTTTTGCTGTTCATACTATTATTGATCATTTCACTGATAGAAATACAGAAACTAGAATCTTATGTTACATGGCAAATTGATAAAAACACACAAACATAATTTTTTTAATATTAATCCATTGAGACTTGACTGACTACATAGCCCTTCCTCAGGTAAACTTACATTCATAGAATTCTGTCTGAATGAAAACTACATCTGGCCCCATGATCTATGACTGAATAAACTGACTTTGAAACAAAAAGTTGTGAGAAGCATAGTTATGGCTGCTCGTCTAGAAAGAAAAACGAGGAAAAATTAGTTCAGTATTAGTAGTATTTTATCACTTCTTCAGAAAAGATTGCATTCTTAAATAAGTTCATCATTAGGTCTTCAACATCTCATATGCTAAGATCAGAAGAACTTTTCTTTTTTCTATTGTTTGGCACAAGATCTGTTTGGCTAGAACTGGGCTGTATCTGTTGTGAGCCCAAAGCTAGAATATCTAGCTAGCATGAATGAGGAAAAGTTCTATTTATAACTACTGTGGGCAGCCCTTAATCAGTGAACTTTTTGCTGCCCTGATCAGCCTTATCATAACCTTTACAGGAATATACCTTTCCTCCTGTAATGAATTATGAGGCCTAAGGTATGTTAGGCTGCTTCCCTTCCTGCCTCCCCTGCCCTTCCCCAATTTGTTGGAATCAGTTAAACAGGGTAAAAGAATGAAAAGAATTAGGGACAAGAATAGCTGCTAACCACAAATCTGACAGATTTGAAGTAACAAGGAAGATTCATTCAGGTATTTATGAGCTCACTCCAGTGACACTGCTAAATGTAAATGAAATCCAGCCGATTCTCTGGAGTGTTCTGAGCCATCAGTTTAGATTGATACTTTCTCCTCAATCTGTCTCACCCCTTGCCTATGTGTGTAATGAGAGATGATTTTTCTACAAAGAATGAAATCAAAAGTTAGTGACCACAGACAGTCTTAACATGCTCGCGGAAAGCTTGCAGGACCCTGCTGTTGTGAGGAGAAAGTGGTAGGCTGGAACCTATAGGTGGTGTCAATTCTGAAGTATTTTTAATCTTTGTCTCTGATCTTTTTGCTCCGCATCCTAGTCTCCTGCCAGGGCCTGTTCACTAGTTCTTGGGGGAAAGGAGAAGCCATAGCTGAAGAGACTACTGATTTGGAGTGAAAAGTTGAAGAAAGGTATGGTGAATGTGAAGGAGAAGCCTTGACACAGGTTGGATCGGATTGTCTGAATCAAGGGGTCTCAAACTTCATTGCACCACGACTACTTCTGATAACAAAGATTACTACACAACACTCTGTGTGTGTGTGCATGTGTGCACATGCATGTACACATGCACGGGAAGCTGAAGTCCAAGTGCTTACGCAGGGGGTCTTTAATCTGAGCTCCGCCATCCAGGGCTGAATCCCAAGGATGTGGATTTTGGATTTAGGTGGAGAGACGTGTTCTCAAGCTTCAGCCTCAGTAAATCTAACATGAGCCCTGGTGACCCCCTTAAAATCATAGAACTGGAAGGGACCTCGAAAGGTCATCAAGTCCAGTCCCCTGCTCTCACAGCAGGACCAAGCACTGTCTAGATCATCCCTGACAAGTGTCTGTCTAACCTGCTCTTAAATATCTCCAGTGATGGAGTGACATCCCACTTTTGGTCAGCAACCCACAGTTTGAGAACCACCGATCTATTTGTCTGTGCTTTGCATGGGGAAAGGAAGGATAGATTTGAAGGGACTGGGAAAATTAATTGGATTATATTCAAGATGTGCTGTAGGGGGTAATCAAGAGACTGGTAGGGTCATTGCAAGAGGGAAGACAAAGCCAGAGAGATCGAGGAGAACCAAGAAGGGAATCTTAGATTTCCAGAGATAAATATTTGTTCTTATGGTTCTAAGAACAGTTCAGTAAACACCCCTCCTTTGGACTGTCTGTTGGGGTTGAATTAGGAACTATTGGGCAGATTTCTTTGTTGTAAAAGTCCTTGTGCCTAGGTGTATTTGCACCTTTGATTTTTGCAAGTGCTAGTAAAGTCATTCTCTGTTCCTCAAAATATGTGAATGTTTATTGGCACTCCCCAAAGGCTGGAGCCTATAGAACCTAATGGTGGCTTTTCAGCTCACATTACAGAGTCTAGATAGGGCATGCTATAATATAGAAAGGCTATGTCTACACTAGTGTGGGAGTGTAATTTCCAGCTTTGGGTAGCATAGTCTCACTAATTCTGATTGAGCTAGCATGCTAAAACTAGAAGTCTAGTCACAGTGGTGCAAACAGTAGGAGGGGCTAAAAGCCCTGAATAGAATCCCACCTGAAATGTTCCTACTCAGGGCAGGCAGTCTCCGCTGCCATTCATATGCCCACAGCTATATTTCTGTTTTTAGCATGTCATGTGATGTGTGTGCATGCCTACTCAGGATGGAAATTGCATGCTCCAGTGTAGCTAGGCCCTGAGAGATGACTGGTGTACCACCGCACTCCCAGTGGTAGTCTGCCATGGTGTTCGTTACAGAACTGCATTTCCTTGTGTTTGTGCCCCTTTTCTGTTTGAAGTAATCAAACAGATTGGCGAAGAGATTTACCGGCAAGAATAGTCACTGGGCAAGTTTTCATCAAATATTAGAGAAGTGTAAACTGAGTTAATCAATGTGCATGTTCACACCAGCAATCTCAGAGTTATACCTACCAGGTCAGGAAACAAATAGCACCATTGGAGAAATAATCATAACTGATCACCAGTGTGAATTTGGATATTAAAAAATACCGCCTCTTGGAACAGGGCTATCCATTAAAAGAAAACAACTTATTGCAATAGTGTGTTACATTTGGACAAAGAAACGTTTGGTTGGTGCTGTACTATTTTGTTTAAAAAGCATCATTTTGCCTTATATATTTATCAACTAATGTAACTGCAGATGCCCTATTGGGCATTGACCTTCATTTCTTCAAACGTCACCCTTACCAGAAGGGGTGCAGCAAAGGTGTATGACATAGCACTCATTGTATCAGTGTGGCTAAAGGACCTAATGAAATATCATGAAGGTCCTTTGTGATATTAAATCAACCACGCGGTTTCCAACTTGATCCTTATATGTTTTCAGATCCCTTTGTATCAGCAATCACATGACTTACTTGTTTTTGTGGGTCAAACAGTGGCTGAATACTATGAACCAAATCCTCAGCTCATGTAAATCAATATATCCCCATGAAGTCTATAGCTGTTCTTCAATTTGCACCAAATAAAGACTTGAGCCCACATGTATTGCAATACCCAGGCACAATGTATGTTAAAGATGTAGTTTAATCTATAAATAGGCATGTCCTTTGGAGAGTGTAAGAGGAATCTTTTAATGTGTTAATTCTTTGTTGTTGGGAGACTAAATGACTAACTCTTGCCAAGACATTCTTGTAAAAACAGCTGTTGAAATTAAGTCAATCATTCCTGGATTTTTAAAAATTAACTAAAACCCCAACAACAACATTTAAACAACAAAGTAACCTAATTTGAGAATATTGTGACTAAACCAAAACAAGCTAAAGACAGAAGTAACAATTGTTTTAAAAGATTTGTTCCAGAAGGATTAGAGAAATACCATGTGGTGAAGTGGGCAACTAGGCGCTCTCACTCTGTTTACCAAGTTAAATACTGTTTACAATGCCAATATTCTGATAATAAATGCATGTTAAATATTGGCCAATAATTATATTTTGTACTTATCCATGGCCTTTCATTTGATCATCTTAAATCTCTTTACAAACACAAATGTATTTTTATTACACCATGGGCGGTAGCTAAGGGTGTGTCTAGACTACAGGGGTGTTTTTTTTTTAAAAGTGGCCTTTTTTCGAAAAAACTGTACCTGCGTCTAGACTGCCGCCGCATTCTGTAGACAGTAAATCGAAAGAACGTGGCGGTTTTGGCGATGGTGGTAAACCTCATTTTACAAGGAATAACGCCTTTTTCGACAGAGATCTGTTGAAAAAAGGTGTGTGTGGATGCGGGGAGCCTGTTCTTCCGAAAAAAAAAGGCCTCCAGGAAGAAGCCCTGGTGGACAGTCCATCCTTTACATGCTGAGCACCTCTATGGTTCCTGTCCACAGCCTCTTAAAGGCACAGGCACCCAGACAGGCATTACTGTCAGGAAGCCAGCCAGAGCACCTGTGTAGCCATGTCCAAGCCTCAAGGCCCCCCTGGCCCTTCTTGGGACAGTGAGGAGAACCCACCCAGGGGCACCAAAAGGCGGCCACCAGCCTGGTGAGGGCCAGAAATTAAAAACCTCCTGGAGCTCTGGTCCCAGGAAGAATCCCTGCAGGCCCTGCAGTCGCACTGCAGGAATGCGGACATATATGGGCGCATGGCCCAGGGACTGGCCAAGAAAGGGCATCACCCCGCACCATGGACCAAGTGAGGGCCAAGGTGAAAGAACTGCAGCAGGGGCATGCCAAGGCCCAAGACCAGAGCTCCTGCTCCGGGTCAGCCCCACAGAGCTGCCCATACTATACAGAGTTGGAGCAGATTCTGGGCAGTGGGGAAGCCCAGACTCCACTGCGTGTCGTGGAATCCGGGTTACCCACCATATTGTGGACCAACCCCTGAAGGATGATGACCAGGAAGGAGGGACGGGAAAGCTGCACCCGGAGGAGGAGGAGGAGGAAGAGACAGCAGGGACCCTCTCCCAGGAGCCAGTCCTCCAGAGCCCAGAGGCCTCCGAGGCGTCTGTGGACATCGGGGAGCATGGGTGGCCCGTGAGCCTAGGCAAATTAGGCAGTTGCCTAGGGCGCTGCCGGCCCGGGCGCCCGATGATGACGGCACGGGGCGCTGGGGCACCCCGTGATTACGTCACGGCCATTGATGGCAGTGCAGGCGGGGGTGCCGATCGTGCCTTCCGCCTGGGGTGCCAGCTGCCGCAGCCAAGGGATCATCAGGTGAGTGCTTTGAGGGGTCACCACACACGGGCGGGTTGGCAGTGTGGGCAGCCATCTAGTCCCATTGCCACTGTGGGGCCCCTGTGATGCTTTCAGGCTGCTGCCCAACTCACACGCGGTGTCACGTGTAACACCCCGAGTCTCCTGTCCAAAGGAGAGCCCCTGACAGTGATGGCATGCCCTCGGGGACAGCGGGGGTGCACACATACATTAATTGTCTCCTCCTCTTTTCCTCCACAGCAGGACCCTCCACCCATGAAGGGAGCACCACACCTGCCCCACCACCATCCCAGACACGTGGCACCCGCAGGCACTGATGTGCTGAAAGAGCATGTAGTGGCCCTGCAGGACCTCAACAGGACTCTTCAGCAGAGGACGGAAGCAGAGGCCAAGTGACGCAACAGGCTGCTGGATGAGCTGGTCCAGCAGTGCACTGCCATCTGTGCCACTATGCGGGAGGTCCTAGCCTTGCCTGCCCCCGTCACGGGCACCGCTCCTCCTGCATGCCAGGACCCTGCTCCCCCAGCCCCTCCTGCTCCCGAGCCCTCACACACCCAATAGCTGCCCCCCCGCTCCCTGCTCAGGCCAGGACTGACTCTTGCTCCACCTGAGCCCAAGTCCGTGGCGGTGCCAGGACACAAGAGGGTGGCAGGACCCTGTGATCAGGGGAGCAGCGGCCTACTTGACCCCTTCCCCCCTCCAGGTTTTCAGTCCCCTACCATCTCAGTTAAAGGACATTTCAGTTATATAACAAAATATTTATTTTTGAGTGAAAGATTTACCTTGTATATAAACATTTGAACAGTAAAAAGAGAAAGTTTTTTTAAACAGTTAGCACATTTTCCTTACTGATAGTGTTTCTAATAAAAAAAACAATGTCTGTTTACAAAGAAAACTGGGTGTGTATGGATTCTTTATGGGAAGAAGGTGAGGGTAGTGGAGGGACAGGTAGGGGTGGGCCAGGCCAAACCCACCATGGGGGAGGCCCTGGGGAGAGTCAGTGGGCTCCTTCTGAGAATCTCTTCCTCAGGGCCTCTCGGATTCAGACACCAGACTGGTGAACCTGGTGGATGGCAGCCATCTGGGGCTGCTCAAATTGCCTCCCCTTGCCATCAGCACCTGTCCCTCACCCCGGCAGGAAGGCCTCCCCTTTCCTCTCCACCAGGTTATGGAGGGTGCAACATGCGACCACCACCTCCGAGATGTGGCATTTGCCCATCTCTAGGCATGTTAGGAGGCAACAGAACCTCCCTTTCAGATGTCCGAATGCGCATTCCACCTGTATGCGAGCCTGGCTAAGATGCTTGTTAAAAAGTTCCTTGCTCACACCCAGGTGGCCGGTGTAGGGCTTCATGAGCCACAGCATCAGGGGGTAGGCTGCTTCGGCCACGATGCACAGTGGCATCTGCACGTCCCCAAGCGCGAGGTCCCGCTGGGGGAAAAATGTTCCTGCCTGCAACCTCTAGTACAGGTAGGAGTTGCGGAATATGCGGACATCATGTGCCCGCCCCGACCACCCAACACAAATGTCCATAAAATGTCCCCGGTGGTCGACCAGGGCCTGCAGCACCATGGAATATTAGTCCTTCCTGTTTATAAGTTGGGCTGCTCGATGGGGTGGTGCGTGGATTGGGCTGTGTGTCCCATCAAGGGCTCCTCTGCAGTTCGGGAAGCCAAGGGCACCAAACCCAGCAATGATGTTGTCCAGGTCCCTGAGACAGATGAGCCTCTTCAGCAGCTCCGCATTGATGACCCTCACCACCTGCAGCACGAGACAAATAGACAGAGAGAAACCAGGGAGTTAGACAGATTACCTAAGAGCTTGGGAGGGGAACCCGCCCCCCCACCCACCCACCTCTCCCATTTCCAGGATGCCCCTTTCTCCCGCATCAGCACAGGGTTGGCCAAGGAGCCTCCTCCAAGTGCCACTCCATCCCCCACTCCCTCTTGCCCTTGCCTGGCAGTCCACCTTCCTCAACCCCCACACTCAGCAGGGCCTGTCCCCCGAAAGTGACTTACTTCCATCAAAATGGCCCCGATGGTAGACCTCCCCATGCCAAACTTGTGTCCCATGGAGCGGTAGCTGTCAGGGCGGCTAGTTTCCAAAGGGCGATTGCGACCCGCTTCTGCAGGGGGATGGTGGGCCGCAGGTGGGTGTCCTGGTGTTGCAGAGCAGGGGCGAGCCAGGCACACAGCTCCTGGAATGTGGCCTTCTGCATCCGGAAGTTGCGGAGCCAGTGGTCATCATCCCAGAGCCCCATGATGAGCCGGTCCCACCAGTCCAAACTCGTCTCATGCCTCCAAATCTGCCTGTCCCCAAAAAAGTTTGGGGGCAAGGACAGAGCTCCTGCATCCTGGACAAAGGTCTTGTAGGTCTGGTCTGGGTCCATATGGGGCAGGAGATTCATGACAGAGTCATGAAGATGCAACAGAAGCTGCAGCATGGCAGCGTGGGGCCATCGCCTGCCCAGGGGCAGCTCAGGCTCCATGGCCAAAAACACAGTGAAAAGCAGAAAAAAAACCCAGAAAATAAACTGCTGCGGAGTCCAAGAAAGCAAGGCAACCAGAGCAAGCACTGCAGCAGCTTTGCTTTCCCTCTAGGAGGTAGGTAAGCCAGAAGCAGGAGCAGAGCCACTGCTCTCCAGGGGGATCCCTTTAAGCACGCGTCTCTGCAAAGGGCAGGCAGCAGCACCAGGAAGTAAAGGCTGCCCCCATGCCCTGCCAGAAGCAGTTCTGGGTGCCTTTTTTTTTTTCGGAAGAGCGGATCGATTTTTCGATCCACGTAATGCAATCTAGATGTTCTTTTTCGAAAGAGGTGTGTCGTCTAGACGTAGCCTAAGTGTTTAGATACCAGGACATTAGGGCAGGATCAACTGCTGGGCATAATACTTAACAAAATGGTGCTGGAGCCTCTAGACACTGCCACAATACAACAATAAATATGTATCGCTCACAGATTGCTGCCTGGAAAAGTAAAGATCAGTCATCAATATAAGAAAGCACCTGAAGCATGGGCCCAGTGTAAGGCCTGAGGCCTGAACCGAAGTCAAAAAAAGTTATACTATGAATAACAATCAGGCCCCGTCAAAAACAGATGTTTGCCTGTAAACCAGTGTCTGAGATACAAACTCGGCATCAGTATTGCTATCGCTGCTAAAACACACAGAATAAGTAAACATATTCCAGCAGAACAGTACAAGGACATCCCAAACTAGCACACAATCAAATGATTTGACAAAAGTAAGGAATAGTGATATTTTGCCTGAAACATCAGGAGTGATGTGCAATGACAAGTAGGCTATGTCTATACTGCTTCCTTCTTGCAGCCTATGCAAATGAAGTGCAGATTAGCATATTGCCACACTTCATTTGCATAATTAATTAGGGGACGTTTTTGCGCAAGAAGCTTTTGTGCAAAAAGGAGCTGTGTAGATGGCTCCTTTTTGCTCAAAACCCCCCCGTTGCGCAAGAGCCGTTCTTCCTTATTTTTTCAGGAAGAACGGCTCTTGCGCAAGAGGGTTTTGCGCAAAGGAGGTGTCTACACAGCTCCTTTTTGCTAAAAGCCTCTTCTTGCAAAAAAAAATTATGCAAATGAAGTGTGGCAATATGCTAATCTGCACTTCATTTGCATAGGCTTTTGCGCAAGAAGGAAGCAGTATAAATGTAGCTGTAGTGAAAAGAAACATTCTGCTTGAAATGTCAGAAGGAAAGTACAGGGGGAAGTAACAAACATGTCATGAAATATGTAAGATGATACATACAGTGTATATCACAGTTTGTCTCTGCCTATAAATATCAGGATGGATACCTCACTTTAACTCTTTGTCTGGCCTCAGGAAATCCTGCCATTGACTAAGCTGGTCCATTGTCAGGGTCTCATATACTGGCAGACCTGTGGACATTTGATTTGGGGAGTTGGAGATTATGTTTCATTTGACAATAACCCTGGCCTGGCGCCTTCACACCTTATCTTATTCTGTGGTCCTTGGGGTTCTCTCAGGGACTGTTGGGCTGCCTATATGCACAGTGCCAGTTCAGCAAGCAGAGTGAGCACACACAGAGCCAAACCTCTATCAGCATCTGACAGAACACCACATTAGTGACAACCGTGAACACTGCTGTAATACATCTGATGACTAATCAAATCTGTGGCAAAACCAAGAGGAGAACCCAGGAGTCCTGATTGCCAGTCTCTTTGTTCTATGTACTGCTTACAGCGAACCAAAAAGAAATACGAAGTTCCTATTACACTCAAATTAAGTTGGGTCTTTCAAAGTTTTTTTTTTAATTCTGTTTTCCAATCCATTCTTTTGCAGACAATAGCAAACTCACTGGTTCAGTGGAAGTGAGGGCAACATAGGGTTCTATATACTTGTGCTGTATTGTTTATTTTTGAAGGTAAGAATCTTGAAATAAAGGCTATGTTTTGTGCCGGGTTGAGCACCTCCTTCAACCTTTATTTTCTTGAGTTGGGAATTCAAGATCCAACCATACCTGTCCTCTTCTATCAGAGATGCATTCAAAACCAAAAAGGTATGGAAGTCCATAATTTATCTTATTCTGAAAAAAACAACAACCCTGTCTTTAACAATGAATTAACAAAGCCCTTTATCAGTTAAGATTTATTCTGGTTCACACCACATTAGTTTTTAAATCCAACAATGTTGTTGCAACAACTTAGGCTTTTGGCATGCAAACAATTTATATAACTGGTTTAACATTATTATTTTGTTTAAAATTGAACATAATGGTAATGCAGCAGTTGTGGAAAAGACAGAGCCATGTACACCGGAATAAACAAAAGAACCTCAAGGTGCTTACTGAGCCTGAAACATAAAATTATATTTCAACCATTATGTGACTAGCAATGTGATAGTAGTAGTTCTTCAATTTATCAGTCTGGCTAGCAAATGGGAGAGGCTCAAGTTCATTAAAAGATAAGAATTTCCCTTTGAGTTTCTGCAGCACTCCAGAACTGGTACAAATGAGAGGGATTATTTTATGCATTCAAAAATGCATACATATATTAAAAATACCAATTAAACATATCTCCTCCCACAAGATATGACTGAAGCATCTCCTCCCTGGTGATTGCTGTTTGGAGTTGCTGCTTCCCACTCCTTGCGTGAGTTGTGTCCTGGCCTCTCCTGACAGCTTTTATGACAGTGGTGCTTCCATTCAAGGCAAATGCATAATGTTACTATGGCTGGAAAGGAAAATAAAATCCAATACATTGAAATAGTGACGAGCATCAACGCAAAACTCAGCAAAGAAATGACACTCCAAAACAACACTGCAACAAAGGGAAACTTTATTGGGTGAAGGAATATAGGATCTAGGGAAGGAAAGTGTTAGGATTAATAAATAAGTATTAAAAACAAATCCACGAATTTCCCACCTCCTAATAATCACAACTCTTCATAACCTCCAGCTCCTTCCCTGGAGCCTTCCCAGGTAAATGGTATGTGTTGGCTGAGTCCAGATAAGAGTGCTACAGCATTGTCAATGTTGGCCAGTTTAAAAGAAGGAGTTTCCTTACTGTATCTTTCTTTCCCGGCTTCCTGGGTTGGAATCCTGGGGAGGTCTATGCTGAGAAATGCCATCTCAGGGGTATGGTAGGCATTACTGTAGTAACCCATAGAGTAGGAACCCATAGAGTTTGTCTACATGGCAGCTAGGAGCAAGCCTCCCAGCCCAGGTTAACTGACTTGCACTAGTGGGGAGGGGGATGTCAAGCTATTGTGCCCAAGCCTAAGATGCAATCTGAGGGTATGTCTACACAGCGGCGTTAACATCTATACTACAAGCCTTAATTTCGAAATAATGTTGAGCAGAAGGACTTCTTATTCCAACTCCTGTAACCCTCATTTCAGGAGGAGTAAGGGAAGTCGAAGGGAGAGTGCTCTTCCTTCGACGTCCTGCTGTGTAGACAGCGCCAAAAGCCAAATTAAACTATTTTGCCTTCAGCTACACAATTGACGTTGCTGAACTTGTGTAGCTTAATTCAGTTTTAGCCCTGCTGCATAGCCATGCCCTGAGGTGCAACATCACTTCTATTTTTAGCATGCTAGCTTGAGCACCACTAGTGGGAGTTGGTCTGCCCAGGCTGCAAAGCTTGCTCCCAGGTGTAGCATAGACATGCCTCAAGAGGCTCAGGTACAAGGTTCCAGAAGCTGGAAAACACCAAGAAAGGGTTATGTAAGACAAATATATCCAGTGCTGAGGTGCTCTAAAATGTTCATGTTATATGGGCCAGGAAGTTTTATAGGACAGGCAAAGAAACCAACATATGTTTTCTTTAATGGAGAGTGCCATTCAGTTATATCACATGAAGGCAGACAACTCTTTTTGAAACTCTGATGATCGGAAAGGTTGCATGTTTCCTGGAAATATTTAGAAGCACACAGCTTATTTACATCTTTTCCCAAACCAAAATATAGAGTCAAGATCCTCTGTTGAAGAGTGGGTAGCAAAGATGGCTTTCAGCTATTTTTGTGCTCCCCTCATCCTGGCTGTATGCTGGTCAGTCCCCCCAAGTCAGTTAAAGGAGTTTGCTGTACATGATGCTGATTGTCAACAGCCCCAAGGAGTTGATCCAACATCCAGAAACCATGTAGGCATGGGGGAGTAGCATAGGAATGCCACAGCCATGTTCCTATCCCTCAGACACACCCCCTTTACTAGCTGCAGGGGGAGAGAGAGAGAGAGAGAGGTGGGATGCTGGAAACTTCCAAAACACGCATCCAACTGGATTGGACCCTTTTAATTGTTTTGTCTTTATAGGTTAGTTTCTTTTAATAGTCCTGCAGTTAAAGCCAGTCAGGCCTGCCCATGAGGTGGGGAGGATGTTACCTACCAGCCCTGTGCTCTTGGGGAGCCAGGGAGTGACATTCATGGAAAACAATCCTCCCCCCGCCCTTCCACTAGGCCTCTGCTAGAATCAGACAAAGCAATGAAAAGGCCAGGGAAGACACACCTAAACTAATTAAGGAAACACGCCAGCCTCATCTGCATTGAAGATAGAACTCATTAGCATACAGAATGGAGACCAGCTCTTCCAAGGCAGGAACCACAGTGAACTATGGGATACTGAAAGCAGAGAAGCACTGCCTGATGGGAAATCTCTGCTCCAGATGCTAATGAACCCAGGCCTGCTCACACCCAAATTAGTCATTATCAAACCAATTCTAGTAATGATCCTATTGACATCCAAAATACTGAAACTGCCCAGTTGCATTGTGAGCTCATTCAAGGAACATCACCCATAACCAGGGGTGATCAGTCTCTATTGTCTCGCCTCTGTTTCTCTTTGAACTTTTGTCCTATCCCTATAAAAATTCCTATCCTTGCCCCAAGAAAAACTGTTCTGATACCTGGATTTAAACTGCATCCGTTTCATTGCGACTTCTTCATCTCCTGTCTGATCGTGCTGGGGGCTCTGCTCTGCTTGTCTCCTGCCCTCTGGATCCCCGGCTACCATCACCATCTGGGAACCCCGATCAGTGCAAGTTCCATGGAGTGGTGAGGTCTCTCTCTCTCTCTCTCTCTCTCTCTCTTCCTCCCCCCTCCCCTGCCCCCACAACTACCTCTCTCTAAGTATAGCCTCCTGACTTTCCCTATGTAAACTGTTATATGGTTAGCTAGTCCTAACATTTGTAATCAGTTTCAATTTAGATTTAATGTTGTAACTGTTAAGATTTAATAGTGTAACTGTTATGTGTGTTTGTTTCCTATCGCTACCCAGAAATAAATAACTTTTATTGTTAATCTGGTTGCTTCTCTCTCTTTCGCTCACTCTTTCTCAAGGGGTGTTGTTTTGGCTTCCCCATTCGCTCTGCAACAACGCTTCTTGTACCCAAGCTAAAGATCCGTGTAGTACCCAAAATCCTGTGAGGTTTGCTCATCGTGTGGTTTACCAGTGAATGACTGTGGTGTGAAAGTGGGGATAGGGAGGTGCTGAACATGGGGGCGTATGAGGATGGCAGCTTAAAGTGCTGTTTAATCTAGCCCACTGAGTCCAAAGGCACATGAGGGTGCAGTGTGCATTGCTGTTAAACCCAGTCTGCTGAGTCCAGGGACATATGAGGTTGTGAGTGCTGGTTACCCAGTCCTCTCAGACGTGCTCTGTTAGTGGGTGTGAGTGTCTGTGTGTGTTGCTAAAGTGGGAAGAACCCCATCCTGAGGAACCTAGTTCCTGCAGGAGAGCCCCAGTGGGAAGGGGAATTGGCAGCAGGGAGAATTCAGCTCCATATGAGAGCACAAGCACAAGCAGCACACTGATAGAATTGTTAACCTCCCCCCGTCCCATAAGAGTAACCCTAATAAATGAGCATACCCCAGAGTATTGGGCAAATCTGATAACAAGGAGGGGGACAAAGGACAAGCTCAACAATTCAAAGGGTCCCGAGGCTCTTTGTCTCCGCCACTGCTATTGACGCAGCAGCTGGAGTCCTGGACCCTTTAAATCACTGCCAGAGTACCACACTGGGCACTTCTGAGGTGGGAAGGGAAAGCGCCATGCGCTCTGTACAGTGTAAAGGGGTGGCAAGATGGCAGAAAAATAAAACCCGTGCAAATGGTCAAGCACAGCAAATAATCGAAAATGTATTTCAAACATAAAAAATTCTAAAAACTATTACAAAAATTTCTTTTCTTAGAAACTTCCAAAGCATTATAAATTATGCCTGCTATTGAGCTGAAGTTCCAAGAACTTCAAATCAGTTTCACATCTTCCAGAAGCTAACGATGATTGGCTAGGCATAGACAAAACATTCTGCTGTTATCTCAGTGGACAGAAAAAAACAATTTTTTTATTGCCTAATAATAGCCCTACAAAACAATGTTTTCCTTGTTAAAAAAAATAGGCTGTGTGACCATGTTACGGGAAATAGATCAAGTCATTTTGTCATTCTTATTTTGAGATTTGTGGGTAACAAATATCCCTAACACTGTATCCAAACAATTAAACTTACTTTTCATGGGTCATACAACCAGCTGGAAAGCATAGTACATAGTGAAAAGCATAGTGAAAAGCAACTAAACTTGATTGCACTGTTGTTGCAATGGCAGTATAAATAATGGAAGACCATGAACTTGGTAAATCATCGGCATTGGTATCTAGCTCCTTGTTTTCAGTGGGAACAAAGCACCTAAATACCTTGAGTATTTGAGTCTAAATGCTTAATTTTTTCTATACACCAAGGAACGATATTATAATAGTAGTGCTATTCTTTTCTTTGTAACTACATGATCCAAATGAAAAAATACAATTGAAGAATGTTACAGTAAACTTCCGATAATCCAGCACCTTTAGGACCCAGGGGGTGCTGGATTATCAAATATGCCGGACTATCGGAAGGGGGGGCTATGAAGGGTCTGGGGTGGAGTGGGGGGGATGCGCCCCTCGGCGCTGTGGGACCAACCGGCAGCACCCCAGCTGCTCTGCCCCAGACTTCCCCAAGTCAGCCGCTGCTGAAACTGACCAGCGGCTGACTCCGGGAAGCCCGGGCAGAGCAGCTGGGGTGCTCTGCCCCGGGCTTCCCGGAGTCAGCCGCTGGTCAGTTTCAGCAGCGGCTGAATCGGGGAAGCCGGGGGCAGAGCAGCTCCAATTGTCTGGCTACCCGGAGCACTTCCGGGTTCCAGATGGTGCCGGACCATCAGGAGTGCCGGACCATTGGATGCCGGACCACTGGAGTTTTACTGTACTACAATTCTGAATGTCACATGAACTCCATCAGACTATGGGTTCATAAATCTACAGTAAGACTAACAAACCAGCTGAGTAGACACAAATGGAACAGACACACAAAATAATATTGCAAAGGGGTGCATTCATCTCTCTCAAGCAGCCCCCTTGCTGAGAGCATGTGCCTGCATACTGTCTCTCAGTTTGTGGTGGGGCTTTAGTGACAGCCCTCTGGCCTAGTCACACACAGTCTGTATTGTGAAATAAAAACAAAGCAATCCCCTTCTGGAGTATAAGTCCAAGAGGGGACCTATTGCAGCGCCCTCTGTAAAGTCTCTTAATCTCCAGCTCTGTCTCTGGGATTGCTCTTCAATCAGTCCAGCATAGTTTATCTCAACCTCTTCTGGGCTCTCTCAAATTCCCCCTGCTCTTCTAGCAGTCCTGACCCTGGTCCTGCTGTGGGGCATATCCTGCAGGCCTGCCTCCCTGGAGACTTTTTACCTCTCTGGCCCCAGTTTGTCAGATGGACCACTAAAAGAATTTCGTTCCTTTCTGGAGTGTATCAAAGTCCAGTCCACTTTCCCAGTGGCTGGTGGGGTGGGGAGAGGAGTGGTGACCTGGATCCACTCTGGGGGGATCCACTCTGGGAACTGTGGGGCCAGGTCCCAGCCTCAGGACCCTGTGGATAGCAGCCATGCATCATGTCCCTTTAAATAAACCATGTTGCTGTTGCAATTCCCTGGGCTACTCCCTCATAATTCTGGCATATTCCTCACCCTTGCCTGAAGGTCTTGTCCTGTTGGCATCCTGCCAACCAGCCCAGGCCACCCTCCAGTCTCCTTTAGCTCTAGCAATGAACTACATGTATTCTGGCCTCGCAACTCTTATATTAACCTGGTGGACCCTGGCCCTGATTGGTTGCATCCCACACAGTTGCTCTAAGCATCTTGTAGGATCTCCCTACTGCCCTTTTCTGGGGTGGGGTGTGGCTTGTTCATGGGGCCTCCAGCATGGGGCCTAAGGGCCTAGTCCACCCCATTATATGTATATTTGTTAATTCTATCTTTAAACATCAGATAATATGTGAAGTGTGGACCCATCTAAATTTTTAAGGGTTAATGACTATACCATCCCTGTGGGCATGCACAAGACAACAATCTATCTCTTTCCTCCAGCAATGCCCTTTCTCTCAGGCAGCTGTTGAGGGGAATCTATCTTACTTACATACTATGCAGCCCCCATTACTGTAGTATTTGAGCACCTCAGAATCTTTAGTGCATTTATATCACCCCTGTAAAGTAGGGCATTACTACTTACACTTTGACAGATGGAGAACTGAGTCACAGAAGGATTCAATGGCAAGCCCATTGTCACACCAAAACAGGGACCCGCAGTGGAGCAGGGAATTGAGCTTAGGACTCTCATGATGCAGGCCAATGCTCTACTCCCTGCAGCCTCCTCCTCTCCACTCTCATTTCACCACCACTTGTTCCATCAAACATGAGACCAGGAGATGTAGGCAGCATGGAAACCTCTCAGGGGGATGGTTACTAACAGAAATAAACAACAACATAGCATAGCTCCACTCAGAAAAAAAGGTATCTTGTTTCCATAGGACCATTTTGCTTCTTGGTACTTGGTTATTGTGTCAATTACTAAAGCTAGAGGCTTGGGTTTGTATTTGTAGGGGACAGTGCCACTGGTCCAAGCACAGCAATCTGCATTTGGGTTTTTTTTTTAAACTTCTGTGGGGAGGAGGCTTGTTCTTCTCACAATGGTCTCTTGTTTCTTCTGACTACACCATCCCTTATAGTGTGCCTCAGGATGGGGCCACTGCTTGATAGCTATTCACCCCTCCTTTCAAGTCTTTTCCCAAGAATTCCATAGGGCATGCTCACTTATTCTGTCTGTGGTCTCCTATCTTCTTTGTGAAATTCCAGTGTGCCTGAAGGGCTTTTAGTAGGCTCTGTAGAGGTGCCCTATGTGTGTATCTCAGTGGGAACCTTTGGCATGTATTACTGTGTCTCTGCTAAACTAATCATACCTGTGGCTCAAGTAAAGCCACAGCTTCTATTTGTGTGTCTGTGTTGGGGAGGTGAAAGAGTGGTTTGCTAAGGGATAAGTCCTCCCGGAAGTGAAACGATGCAGTCTTTGGTTTCTAGGCACACTTCCTGTTGGGGCAGAAACAAAGACGCCCAACACAGAAAAGTCACATGGTTACTTCATTTCTGTGCATAGTTCTGCTCATAATACAGAACTGACATGGTCACCAATGTACTCATCAGAAAGATGCTAGATGGCACCAGAAGTGGAAGGCACAGTGTACTAGATAATCCAGCAAGAGAGGTAACATTGCAATGGTTGCTACAGAGCCTACACAATTATAAGTAACTTCTCCACCAGCCCTGAGAAGTAGGGGAAATGCTGAATATGCCTGGAAAAGATTCAAAGAACAATGTGATCTGTATATGACAGCCTGTCACGGGTTAGGCTCCCCCTCAGGCTTACAGCCCGGTCATCATTGGGGTTGTCCACCCGTGCACCTTCCCCGCACCCGTGTTTCCCTTACTAGTCCAACTAGAACGTAGAGTTCGTGGCTGGATGGGGAGTCCACAGAGTCTTGGGTAGGCACAGTCCTGCGCGAGGAAGGAGGGGGACTCGGGCCCACCCCCGCTCCGGGTCCCGACCCAGGACCCTAAAGGCAGCAATGCACTAGCACTGCCTGGTTGGTGGGGATTCCCCCGTAACTCACCAACCCTCTGGGGTTACAAGGTGGAGGCGGCGCTGCCATCTCCAGCCCCCGTCCTGGGCCGCTTCCTCCTCCTTGCCAGTCTAGTTCTTCCCCCAGCACGCGCCGTCATCCCCCACACCAACGGGGGTCGTCCTGGCTGCACTCGGCTCGTCGGGTTCTGGCTGGGGCAACTCTCCCTGCCCTGTGCCTGCCCAGCTGCTGTCCTCCTCGCTGGCCTTCCCCGGGCGTCTTTTGAAAGGCCCGCCTACCAAAGCCCCGCCCCTCACCCCGGGGCGCAGGCTGATGACGTCAGCTGCGGGGAACCCCTCGCCGGTGATGTCCGAGCCCCAGGCCACCCCCGTGCAGGCGGAGCACGTGAGCCGGAGGGCCGTCCGCGCGCCGCCGCGTCTCTGGCTCCCGGTGCCTTCTGCGGCCGCGGCTGGTCCCGCGGCATCCCCACCGGTGCCGCCCTTGCCCTCTGCACGCCAGAGAGTGTGGGGTGCCGTGTGCTCTGTGTCGGCAGAGACCGGCGCCCCGTCACACAGCCACATGGTCAAACACACTGGAGAATGAGCAAAAAACAAAAAACCTGTTTCTAACAGTGGCAGGCAGAGAAGCCTTAGATGTTTATAATACATTTCATACAGATAATGGAAGGGAAAGAGAAGAAAGCTTTGCAGAAACAAGAAAATGTTTGAGGATTATTGTGTCCCTAGAAAAAAATTATTTACAATAGCTATGTATGGAGCCTACGAAGAGAGGCACCAACAAAAAGAGAACACTTCCACTTGCTTGCAAGAAGCAAATTGTTGTCTGAAATGTAAGTAACCAAATTCTTCAACAAATTTAGATGCATTGATTGGAAAGTGCAGATCCTGGAGGTCTCTCTGTCCAAGGAGATCTGCCAAAATCCAATCACCATTTGGCAGAGCTGTACTTCCTTGAACCGTCTTTCGGAATATGTTCAGTTCCAGAAGTGTTTCACTGTACAAGAAGCCAAATGTCAGAGGGTCAAAGAGGTGTGAAAATGTATATTGATGACATAATCTGGGGCAGGACTGTCATTGATAATCAGGTATAATTGAGGAAAGTGAGTGAGACTGAAAATAGTGAGACCTCATAACCTTAAACTGAATATGGCCAAATGTAAATTTCAAACAATAGAAATTACACTTGGGAGAGCGAATGACCTCCATGGAAATCTTGCACAATGAATCAAAGTTTCAAGCAATGCTGAATATGCCAAGACTTGAAGATAAAAAAAAGAATCCAAAAGCTGCTAGTCAAATTGAATTACATCAACAAATTCATACTTAACACTATTGCTTGCACAACTTACTTAAGACATCTCTTCCATGAGGTCACTGAATGGGTATGGATGCTAAAGCATAAAAGAGAGTTCAATGAGTTCAAAAACTTTCTGATATCTCCAGTGTTGCTATTTTTTGGCCCAACATTGCCAGTCTCATATACGTGTTGGGCTAGGCCAGCTGCAGAGAAAATGTATGCACAAATTGAAAACAAGACCAAGGTCTGGCATATGGATACACAATTTTTATACCTTTGAAGAGTTAGGTCAGTTCTTGTATTTCTAATAGTTTGTTAGCTTAATTTAATGACGTTTTTAGTTCAGTCAGAAAATGTATAAAGGGGAAGATGTGGTATGGAGTAATTCCTCCAACAATTGTAGAGATGCCATACTTCCTGCACACTATAGTTATGGTCTTTAGTTTCTGAGCACACTTCCATTCTACTGGAGCAGAAACAAAGAAGCCCCAGACAGGGAAATTGCAGGCTGCAGATACACCAAGCTGGATGTTTTGTTACCTCATTTCTGCACATAGTTCTGGTCATAATAACAAGTTTACCTTGACACTAGTGTGCTTGTCATTTAGTTGGCATACAATTGGCATCTCTGAACCCTTTTGGATTATTTTTGGCTTTCATATTTTAAAGCATAGGGTGGAGCACTTTAAATAAGGTGCCTGAAAGCAAAAGCCAAGTGCTTCAAATTATTTGGCAATCCATACCAGTTGTTGTAAACATGATTCAATTTCTTTGATGGTTTCATAGATCCATTTATATAACACACACTTATTGTTTTATTTCCTGCTTGTTCAGCTCTGTCTTTAGCAAAAGGGTATGGATCATACTTGGTGCAAACCAGAGACAGCACCCTTTCTGGTAACTAAGTGAGAACAAAACACCCAAATTATACTTATCAGGATATGAGAGAAATGGGTTAATCAAGCACATTTTGGTGGCATCTAAACACAAGGGCCATGCATATTATTTCATTTGCAATGTTTTTTAGCCAGCCATCGGTTTCGCCTATGGACAGAATTCTGTGGGAGCATGAATGAATTAAACCTAGAGTATAATGTTCCCCGATGAGGATCATGTGGGAGGGTGGGTGGAGAGCAGAGCAGAGCTGTATTTTAATCTCTCCAGTATTTCTAAGATCCTTAAGTGCAGCTGAGTGGTGGTTCCCCACTTCATTCCTCCTACACAGGAGAGGTGAGCTGAATAGCTCAGGCAGATGACTAGAAGCATACCCAGCGGGAACAATCACCATGCTTTCCCCAGAGCCTTCTGGAAGCAACAAGTGGGCATTGAGGACCTCACAGAAGATTCCTAAAGCAATAAAAAAGCAATATCCTTTCTTTAAGATGTTTTAACTCATTAAACATTATAGAAAATTATAACCCTGCAATAAAACTCTATAGAAAAGATCATTCACTATTATATTCTATAGTTTTTAAAGAGTAATTTCTGTAGGACTCCAGTAAATTTCTATGGCATTCTAATGGTTTAATCATATAGAATCATAGACCTGGAAGGGCCCTTGAGAAGTCATCAGTCGCAGTCTTCTGCACTCTTGGCAGGACATAGCACCATCTAGACTATTTCTGAGAGAAATTCTGTTTGTCTAACCTGCTTTTAAAAATCTCCAATGATGGAGATTCTACAACCTCCCTAGGCAATTTATTCCAGTGCTTAATCATCCTGACACTTAAGTTTTGCCTAATATCCAACCTAACCCTTCCTTGCTGCTATTTGAGTCCTTTGTTTCTTGTCCTCTCATCAGAGGGTAAGGCAAATGTTTCTCCCTCCTCTTTGTAACAATCTTTTAGGTACTTGAAATAAGGATACCAACATGTAGACAATTACACGATTAACCGATAAGCCTGGGCAGCGAGGGGAAAGTGGAGCCGGTGCCCGTGGGAAGGCAGTGGGAAGGGGGCAGGCATGAGCCAGTGCTGGGGGTGGGGGGAAGATGGCTTAAAAGCCAGCTCCTCCCAGCACCAGCTCCATGTTGCTTCCTTCCTGCCCCCCACACCAGTGTTACTGCCTGTATCAGAGGCAGCAGCACTGGGGGAGGAGGAGTAGGGGAGGCTGCTGCGAAGCAGCTTCTGTCTGTTGTGAGCCTGGGCGAGCTCGGAACCCCCATGGACAGGGGCTGCTGCCGCCCCTCACTGCTACCTCTGTCTCAGAAGCACCAGTACAGGGCAGCAGGCAGGAGCCAGTCTGCATGGGAAGCCAATTTTTAAAGAGAGGCAGCAGCACAGGGTGGCAGGAGGTTCACTGGGAGTTGGGTCAGGAGCTCACTGGCTGCTGGCTCTGCCTTTGGGACTATTGAATAGTCGTGTAACTACTAAAATTTGATGCGGTTACACAACTATTCAATTACAAACTATCTAACATCCCTAACTTGAAAGATGTTATGTTTCCTCTTAGTCTTCTCTTTTCTTGACTAAAAACCCCCCAGTTCTTTTCATCTTCCCTCATAGGTCATGTTTTCTAGAGTAGACCTTTAATCCATTCAGAACTGGACACACTACTCCTGCTGCCTATTCAGTCTAACAGGACTTTTACTTAAAGGGATGAGGTGTGTATAACCCCACTTTCCTGGAGCTGATCACACCTCCTTGAGCTCCACCCATTATACAACCTACCCTCTACTCTATGTCCAGGAGTGCTAGCTGCAGCATTTTACCAGTGACTGCAAAAGGCACAGGGCATAAAATGTCTCCCATCACCTTCTTTCCCCAACCATACTCTAATGATGGCAAGCCTGAATTTACTCACAATAGTTTAAAAAAGACAATTGTAATGGAAATTATTTAATAAATTAAAAGGCCAGAAAGGACCACTGTGATCAACTAGTCTGACCCCCTGCAAGACACAGGCCCTTGAATGTCCCCCAGTAATGTCTATACCAAACATCTCTAAGCAGTATTTGTACTGAACATTTTATTGCCAGTGATGAATGAGATCACTGGAGACAAAGAACAAGCATTAAAATAATATTTATACCAGAAATAATTACAGCAGCTTTGGGTCTTCACATTTCTCCTTACAATTGCATTTCCTAAATGGCAAGGTCCTGTCTGACCGTGGGGAATATAAGCAACAGAGTATGGCGGTGTACATTTTCCCTCTGTGATGGGGAGAGCTCCATGGGGTCCACCCTGTACTGCCCACGCCCATTGCAGGACTGCAACTAACAGTCACAAGAAAGCCCTTTTACAGAGATGGGCTTGACAGCAAAATTCTGATCTGGATAATCACAAGTCTCCAAGTTCAGGATGCTTTGGCTCTAGAATTTCAATTCTAGAGATGGGAGTCAGCTCCAAAATTAAAAGCCAGGTTTGGCTTCCTTTCTAATGCCCTAAAGATCTAAAAATGACTTGTACTTCCCACCTTAGGCAAACTCTGAGCTGGGCAAGAGAAGAGATTTTCACAAATAAGATTTTTTGTTTAAAAAATTCCCCAATCTTTATCTCTAATTCATATTCTGGATAAGTAAGTTAAATTATTTAAGACTAGGATCTCAGTGTAGCTTAGTGCGTGGAAACTGTGTGTGTTCAAGCAAAAGGCATTTGTTTTTCACTGAGTGCTTATCTTGTTCAAAATGATGGATTTGTGCAAAGGGCAGCTGCAATGGCTGCTGGATGGGTTTTCTGCCTTTAACTGATTTCTGTCTAACTTCCGCAACCTTAATTATGATTAACTATGTGATTTATGCCTTACTGAAGTACATAAATCTCATCTGACAGTTTCACGATCAGCTGCAGGATCAAGAAGGAACCTCATCTGTTGGCTTACAGTGAGTAAAATAAATCATGAATGATCTAAAGGCCTGATTTAAAATAGTGGGAGCCAACTCGTGCTAGGCAGAAACATAAAAACTTCACGTTTTAAAAGGTACTTGTTTATTTCAAAACAAAATACAAAGGAAAGGGTTTACAAAAAAAAAGAGGACCAAGTTAAGTGAAAGCATGGAACAGCTCGACACGTCCAGATACCGTGAGGCTCATTGGATTCTGGTACAAATGAAGCAGAATAGTTTGATTCTTGATGTAGAATGAGTTGGAGAGGGGGAATGAAAAATACTGTGCTTCATATGTCTTTGTGCAGTACAGAATATGGTTAATTGCATCACGTGAAAATTAACAGGCATATACAGTTTTGGAAAGATGGTCCCCCAGGATGCAGAAAACAGTGGAGCATAAAGTCATCTGGAAACAAAGCATCATCTTGTGGTTAAGGCACCACCCTGGAACTCAAGGTTCAAATTAGGTTCACATTAGGGAGGTTAAATTTAGATTAATCAGCTAATCAAATAGTCAATGGAATTTGCATCATCTATTCCGTTAGTTGATAAGGGCACCTCTGCCTTTGAAATGTAGGCATTTCAAGTGCAGAAGCACCACTGGGAGCATGGGGCTTGTGGGGGACTAAAGCAGTCCCCCACTGGCCCCATGCTTCCCGCACACTTTGCTTTTGAAATGTACAAGAGGCCTCCGGGGCTCTTGGACATTTCAAAAGCAGGGAGCATGGGGCCAGCGGGTGACTGCTTGAGTCCTCTGCTCACCCCGTGCTCCCCGCAGCACTTCTTTCTGCTTTCGAAACGTAGCAAGAGCCACACTCTCGCTACATTTTAATGGTAGAAGTGCCTCCAGTTCCCCACTGTGCCCTTCCTCCCCCTCCCCCCCATGGATATGGTGCTGGGGGAACTGACTTTTAAGCTGGCTCCCTCCAGCACCGACTCCTGCTTCCCCACCCTTGCTGCCTCTCTCTGACAGAGGCAACAAGTGGGGAAGCCTCTAGTCGAGTCACTAGTTGCTTACATCCCTAGTTCAAATCCTGGCTCTGCTACAGACATCCAGTGCACATTAGGAAGGTACTTACACCCTGATTCAGCGTGATTGCATAGAAGAAATGCACAGGGCAATAGAAAGGGTGAATGAGGCTAGATCAAAGGAGGAATTCATGGGAGAAGTGGGTTTTAAGAGGAGTTGGGAGAGCGATTCAGTTGAACAAGCGGTGAGGGATATGCACCAAACAAAGCTCTCAGACCTGCAAGCTGCCCTGTGTGGAACGATCCATGCAGAGCACTGCTGAAGTTAAACTCCAGTGCATAGACTGAAAGGTCTGCCTGTACCAAACAGAATGGGGGCCATGGTGGGGAGTGAAATGGGGTATACTAGCCTTTTAAGGCAAGAGCGGGAAGCCCTAATGTGCAGGGAAGAGCAGTCCACCCCACTGCAGGAGTTCTGTAGCAGACAGAAACCCAGAGAACAACATTGACAGTTGCTGAGAGAAAGGAAAGGTCCCATGATGACAGTAGGTGTCAAACCAAACCAGGCGATTGTTTTCTTTTAGGACTTTGGCCAGGTGAGCCTTATAATGTAGGCAGTTCCCTTCATCAACCAGGACAAATTCTGGAGGAGGGCAGCACATAATCTGCTTCTTCCCTCCTAAGAAGGGATACAGAGACCATTGGTCATCAATTCCTCTGCTAACCTCCCAGGCCAGGCAGAATACGCCTGAGTTATTTGTCCTACCTCTAAAACTGTGGAGGAGTGTTGGGAGAAGCCGATGCCAGGGATACATGAGGAGAAAGGGATGTTTTGGTAGTGAGATTTCATTTCACTTTTGCTGCCAGTGTGGGTAAAACTGGGTGGAAGTGACGTAAAAGGTGCACTGGTAGAGAATGACTCAGGTTTGCAGGCTGCTACCTTAAATAAAACATGAAACTGAGATACAGAGAGAAATGAAGTCTGAGTGGACAGTGTGAATCTGATGGGGTGATAACCAATGATGAAGGATTATAAGGTAGTAGGGAACTGGCTGGATTCATTCATTTTTTATTTACAGGTATATTTAACTTTTTTTTAGTAGGCTTCACTAAAACACACTTTCAGCCTTAGATCTTTTCACAAATTTATGGTCTGGGAATAGTATACACAGTGAAAACCACTCTCATGTGCACGCTCTCAAGAAGTAAGCTGACCACAGCATTATATGAGTTACATTATGCTTTGTTTTTTACAATTTTTTAAAGGCATCTTAACTTGAAATCTAGTCAATTTCCAGATTGTGTCATCCAACTTCATACTCAGCCCAATGCCTGTTTTGACCACCATGGATGTGGAGAATCCTCTTGAGGATTAAAAGAAAGGATGAGTAATTTCTTGCCAGGTGTGGTCAACTTACTGCTTCACTGATTGTCAGCTCCAGGAGAAACAGGAAGCTTTGCAATCCAGGATTAACAATTTAGGTGGCAGGACTGGAACATCAGGCTCTATGCTTGAAACAAAACCTATATTTAATAGTCTATATACAGGCCCACTGATGGGGAGGGGGCAAAGGAGGAACAGTCCTGGGGCCTAGCAATCTAAAGGCACAGGGCTGCTGGCTGCTACTGCCGCCACTACTGTAGCAACAGCGGCACCGGGAGCCCCAGGCCTTTTAAATCACTGCAAGATCACTGCACAGCATGCTCAAGACAGCTGTAAGGGCTGGGGGAGGGGAGCAGCATGGCTTGGGGTGGCACTGAGGGCTGTCTGCCCAGACCCTTCCCTTCCACCCAACGCCCCGCCCCTTCCAGGAGTACGGAGTTGCCCCTCCCACCTTGCCCAGGGGCCCGATGTGGCTGTCAACTCCCCTGTCTATACACAAGGTTACAGTAAAGATCCTGAGAAGAAGTATGATATTGTGTGGGTCTAGAGACCTCAGTTCAGTTCTTGACTTTGCCACAGACTTCCTTCTTTGTGACATGGGCACTTAATCTTTCTGCCTCAATTCCTCATCTGTAAAATAAAGATGCCAGTACACCATCTTTGAGAGTAGGCAAGATAGATTTTTTTAACTGTAACCGTAAGTCACTGAGCTCAGTTCCACTTCAGTAGCTAATGGTGACATTCTATAGCAGGAGGGCAGATTGGTTAATGGTACCAGTCTAGCTTAACCGTCTCTGAATAACTACCAGGGAATTTAGGCTTGAATTTGAAGTAAAAGCAACAGCATGACTCTAAATCTTTCCATTTGTGGACAGCCAAGCTTTACGTGACTGAATACACTGCCCCAGAACTGGCAGTGAAGCTGTAATTGCAAGTAAACGCCAAAGCTGGCCCAGTCTTGCTCTGATAACTGTGTACAGCAAAAGATATGTCATACCACTGACCCATAACTACATAAGTTCATGATGTACGTTTTAATGTGTTTTATTGATACTTGTGGCAGCTGGTATATATTTACAGAATATTTCTTTAAACTTTGTGACAGCCTAAGATTTATAATGCTTTGCACTGGGTCATGTCAGGTTACCCTCTTGAAACACAACAGCTTGTGGAGCAGTGTGCAAATACCATTGTATTGTAGTTTTTCAAAGCACACCTTTTAAACAAGAAAGTTACCTCTGGGAATTTTTACAAGGTATTACCTGCTGACAGTTACTTGCAATTAACAAACTTTCAACTGATCCACACAGATATAGCATCAATATAAATTACTTGAGAAATGCAATATTTTTAGCCAGGATACATGGCCTAAGGGGTGCCAAGTATAGCTCTGTGGAACTTGGTGCTTGTATGGGTCCGTCTAGACTACATGCCTCTGCCGACAGAGGCATAAGGGAGGCATAAGGGAGCGGTTTCACAAGGCATAAGGGAGTGGTTGACAAAGGCTTCCCTTGTCGACCGATCTGCATCTTGACTCGTGCGCTGTGCCAACGATCAGCTAAGTGCATTTTTATTTCAATGAAGCCAGGGATATTTAAATCCCCGCTTCACTGACTATGTCAGGTAGCCTATTTTACATGCCTCTGTCGGCAGAGGCATGTAGTCTAGCCATACCCTATGTTACCAGGGTTCATGCAAACATTTTCTTTGTTTTATAATCACCTAGGTTCATCTATGTGCTTTCTGTAGGGCACAGAGAGCTTGTATTTAGCAATGACATTTTTATTGAAACACAATAGAACCAAATAACCAGAGCCTGTCCCAAGCTGGTGTTTACAATTCTTTTATCTGTTCCTGCACTCCAGAGCCCCACCTTCCAAAACAGAAGATGATCTTTTGCCTCTACAGCCACTCGTCCGTCCCTCCTCCCATCCCCACTACTACATAGGTAACATCCTGAACATTGCTTTGAGATTCCAATGAATATGAACTGACAATGGAAATCGAAACTCATTAAGATGTCACTGAAGCTAACAGCTAAGCAAGACACACGCAAGGATGAGATGTTTATATGAATATTAAGAGCATCCACAGTTACATTAGAAGTGATATGATTTTTAGAGCAACATAAGCACTCATAATTCAGGGGTTCTCTCTCAGAAGCAACTGGTACTTGCCATTGTCAGGATACAGTGAACTAAAGTATCTAGATCACTAGTTTAAGCCAACACTGTAATTCTTATGTTAAATAAACTAGCCAATAAGCCCATCATAAGACAGGATTTTCAGGTCTCTCCTCCACATCGGTCTTCTCTCCTGAGCCTCCGGTCTCTCGTTCAGTCTCTCTCTCTCTCCTCCTACTTCCTCCCTCTCTCTCTCTCTCAGCTCTCCTCCACCTCCTGCCTCTCTCTCTCTCTGTCTCTCTCTTCACTTCTCCTCCTCCTGCCTCACTGGGGACCTCGGAGCCCAAATGGCCTTTGGGCTCCTCACACCCCGTGCTGCATGGGAGGCGCGGAGCCCAAACAGTCGCTTGCGAGGCTTGCTCCCATGCGGCGGCCTGGCTGAGCGGCGCAGAAGTCAGCCGAGCTCCACGGCGGGAGGCGAAGGGGGGGTGGGGCGATGACGTTCACGGCCAGGGGGCGGGGCCTGGAGCCGCTGTCACGCCACACGTTACCGCCCCGTCCTCCTTCCCCTCCCACCGTGGCACTCGGCTGACTTCTGTGCCACTCAGCCGGGCTGCTGCGTGGGAGCAAGCGGCGCAAGCGGCCGTTTGGGCCCCGCCACTCCCCATGCAGCACAGGCCGCCCAGAGGGAACAGCCAGCATTTCAGGCAACAGCGCCCCCCAGAGGGAACAGCCAGCATTTCGGCGTTACAGACTCTCAGACACTGGGCTACTATATATATGATATGATATGATATGATATTATGGTTTTTGGTTTTTGTTTTTTTTTCTGGTTTCCCATCAAACTCTAAACTGATCTAGTTGGATCAAAACTATCCACATTTGATTGCAAGCTATTCACAGAAATTAAGCTGTGAAATTTTAACAGTCATTTTAAGAATGCCAAAAAAGTTGATGTAATTCCAGCACAACTTTTTTCTCAAGTACCTTTGCCAAAATAAACAACGTTTGTGGATGTATTGGGAACTGGTTACAAGTCAAGACTAAATCCTCACTGCAAGTCTAGTGAAAGTGACCTTTCCAATGAGATATAGGGTGCAACTTTTCCTAAATGATTTAGTGCTAAAAAAAAGCTGAAGCTCGAACTTCATTATATATTGTATATGCAAACATACATCCTGAAATCCAAAATTATTTTCTAAGATCTGATTTGAACCATTTGCTGTAAATCAGTGTCACGCATTATACACTAAGGCTGTGTCTACACTGCACCCCTTTTCCGGAAAAGGGATGCAGATGAGACAGATTAGAACGAAGCGGTATTTAAATTTTCCTCGCTTCATTTGTAAACATGGCTGTCGCTGCTCGGGGCTTTGCCGAAAGCGCCAGTCTAGACGGGATCTTTCGAAATAAAGCCTTTTCCGAAAGGTCCCTTATTCCTGATTTTAAGAGGAATAAGGGACCTTTCGGAAAAGGCTTTATTTTCCGAAAGATCCTCGTTTAGACTGGCGCTTTTTCCGCAAAGCCCGAGCCGAAAAAAGCGCAGCCATGTTTATACAAATGAAGCGGGGAAAATTTAAATACCCGCTTCGTTTGCAATTCCGACTTGTCTCATCTGCATCCCTTTTCCGGAAAAGGGGTGCAGTGTAGACACAGCCTAAGTTTCCTATCCACATTGCTGAAATTTAATACTTTAGGACAGTTTACAAAGGATGCCTGATACCAATATATTTTCATCTTCTTCTCAAGCAAAGCCTATAGAATCTTTTGCTGAAAGCGGAGTAGCATATACTTGACAAAGGGTGTGTCTACACAGCAGTGTTATTTCAGAATAACTGATGTTATTATGAAATAACATAGCTTGCATCTACACTACAAGCAGTATTTTGATATAATGTCGAAATAATGGTGAGCTGGAGGACTTCTTACTCCAATTCCTGTAACCCTCATTTTATGAGAAGTAAGGGAAGTCTGAGGAAGAGTGCTTTACCTCGGACTTCCTGCTGTGTAGACAGCGCCAGAAGCCAAAATAAGCTATTTCGACTTAAGCTATGCAATTGATGTAGCTCAAGTTGTGTAGCTTATTTCAGCTTCAGCAGTCTATATAGACATGCCCATCTGATGTCTGGGTGAGAAATTTGCCTATGTACAGGTTATGAATTATGCTTTATATTTGGGAGTCTCTATGTTTACACTACAAATGCCATTTTTAATATAGGGTTTGCTCATCTTTTGTGTTATCTTTTGCCTCCGTATTAATCTTAAACCCACAGGAGGTGACAAGAGAAATTCTTACACATGGCAGAGGGCTAATAATGGAGTGTCATTAACCATTTGAATGGACCACCCTTGGTTAAAAAGATGGCTACTATCCAGGACAAATAAATTTTCAAGTATGAAATCCGGGGGGGAGTAACTAAGCAATAAATTACCTGATGGGGGTCATCTGTCAAAGGGGACTCGAGGTTATAAAAGAAAGGGTCTCTTGCTAGCCATTTTAGAGAGGGAGAAGAGACTAGAAGCAGAAAGCTGGCTGCAGAAGTGAGAAGAAACTCCATGTGCAGGAGGGAATTAGCAGCAGAAGGATCCTGGCCTTCTTATAGTACTCTGATCAAAGCCCAAAGACCACTCAAGAATGGTGAGGAAACTGAGGCAGGGAAACAGCACACAGGCATGTTATGATTTTCTCAACATCTGCATATTTCTTGCTAGCTTACATAGAAAGTGATTGTGTTACAAATGTTTGCAAAGTCTGTGTCTTGAGTATTTCAACTATGTCATGTCCTTGGAAAATTAAACAGGGGGCCCACAGAGTTGGATCATTGGGTTGCTTACACAACTGGTGTATGTGAGGGGTCAGCTCTGGTACCATGGTCCAGTTGGACTGCAAGAAATCATTTCATTGAAAGGGGGACAGTCTGTGCCCCGCATGTTTGTCAGAGGAGCCAGAGGCTACTCAGACCAAGGCAAGTGTACAAGCACATAGACCCAGCATGTAGGACAAATATACAGCAGCCTGGTTCAGGGAGCCAACAGCCTCCATGGGTACCCGGGCAAAGTGGGGAGAGTTGGCTCTGTGCTCCTGGAAGAGGTGGGGCCTCAGGAAAAAGGGGCATGGCCAGAGTCAGCCAGTCCTCAATGCCTTCTGGAGCACACCATGCCAGGCCCAGACAACCCTCAGCGCTGCCTGGAGCATACAGTGTGGTGCTCCAACTGTGATTAAAGGGCCCCGGGCTCCAGCTGCTGTCGCCGCTGCAGTAGTACGGACAGCAGCCGGGAGTGGCAGGCCACTTTGAATCACTGGGCTCCAAGGCAACTGCCCCCTTCCTTCCTCCCTGCCCCCATCAGTAGGCCTGGCCTGGTTAG
This sequence comes from Rafetus swinhoei, assembly GCA_019425775.1. Lineage (NCBI taxonomy): Eukaryota > Metazoa > Chordata > Testudines > Trionychidae > Rafetus > Rafetus swinhoei. Next base: position 234,149,813 of record CM033437.1, read on the forward strand.
TGTCTAGTGTCTTAACCAGAGCTATGATACTAACGAGTGGAACATTTTGGGTTTCTGTGTAATTCCATAAACTTCTGTAAGGAATAATTTCTGCAGCTCCTGGATAACATATGGTATTTAGAAAAAGGGGAGAGTAAACACCGTTTATCCAGTCAACATTGACATTGTCGGTATGTTTGAATACGCTTAATTGATCAAGCTCAATTCTCTTTCAGTTGCTCAAAAAGACAATTCCCCATACAGAATATGCATATTTCTACTTCATAAAGACTCTCTTATACTGATCTTCCTGACAGAAGGCTATGCAATTATGCTTCAAAGTGCCATTAAAATTAACTATGAATTCCCCAGTGTTATAACCTACAAAATCCTCATCTGTCAGTTACTTTCCAGAGCATGGAGGAATTATACAACTAAAACAACAACTTACAGATTCTAGCCTTGAGTGACTGTAACATGGCTGTTTTTATACAAAGGAAATAAATATAAATTCACACTACAGGCCATGGATATGAGAAGTGTAATTCGTTGTCTTAATGAAAATTTGGTCTCACAGGAGCATTGGTCATTCCGTTTCTGGCACCAAATGATGGAAGAAATCAATACTAAATACAAGAATTATTTGCTCTTTTAAAATAGCTTTCACGCTGAAGAATCTCATCACCAATAACAAATTGTATCCCAGCACAAACTCTTCTTATGACTGTTTCATCTGACAGAGACAAAACAAAACTAATAAACGCCAATAATAGTTGTTTCTGTGCTAATAAATTAGTGGATTCTATGTAGGTGGACCTTTGCACCTATGCAGGGCACAAATGAGTTCAGAGGGACTCCACCCATATATATCGGATAACAGGACACTGGTCTGAAGGAACATAATTTGTTCCTAGAACCTTTTGCCTGATACCCACATCAGGAAAAATATGCAGGTGTTAAGAATGTAAGTTAGAAGATGGCAGGTCATAGACTGAGATGAATTTTTGCAGAATTAAATTAGGAGTTTTCCAGATTTCTGTGCATTAGAATCATTTTAATTTCAAATTGTAGTGGCTTGTGATTACTGCAATTATTAAGTGTTTATTCAGAGAGAACCCTGAGTGGTAATTTTGTAGAGATCAAAATGCTACCTATCTGTGTTATGCTTCTTCACTACTGATTATACAGTAATAGAACCTAGCATTATATACCAATTTAAATGTGACAGAGCAGAGTGTGAAATTAGTAGGGTCTAGAGATGACTCAGTACATAACAGCAGTGTAGCAGGAACTACTCGTTCCCGCCTCTGCTCAAGTCCACAAACAGCTCAGAGGCCTTTATGCTGGTAAAACATTCAGTGCAGTTTAGTTACAATGTTGGTTCCACCTCCTTTGTATAGTATACGGCTGTACTCCTACTCTAAGGGGGCCCTCAGCACCCGAGGCAAGCAGTGAAGACCAAACCCTGCACCCTGTTCCATTTTGTATCCTCTGCCTAATGCAGTGGTGGATTATCACATGGACCCACAGATGACAGAAATGCCAGAGTCTATGTAGAAAAGGGGGCCACCTATGCTAGAACCGTTGCCCCACCAACTACTACTCCTCTTTCTCCCCAGGGTCCTAGTCCCTGGACAGGCCAGAAAATGGAGTTGGGCCATCACAAGAACTGCTCAGGGAGCCCAAGCCACTGAGGGGCCCTCAGCCCCTCCACCAGTACTGGGAAACAAGGAACATTTCATGATGGAACAGTGCAAATTAGTATGAAAAACAAACTTTTCCTCAAACTGACCAGGAAGATAACAATTTAAGATAACGGGATGACCTTTAGAAGAGAAATGCAGCTTATGGATCTTTTTGAGGATCCTTCCATGGTGAATCAACATCTTAATATTTTAAGAAATCACTGATCAATCTTCTAGAAGGGGGAACGTAAAAGGAAACAGGATCAAAAGCAAGCATCATCTTGGTTTGATCATGAATGTAGTACCCCGGAGAGAAGTTTGGTCATTAGAAGAACTGAAGAAATCTGTCTGCTACTACTCATCTAAAGATTGCTCACTCAAAACAAACATCCAACTCTCTGTTTAAAAAGATCCCCATATTCAAACTATGTGGAAGAAATTGTATCTGCTAATAAAAAGAAAGATGGAAGAACATTTTGCAAATTGGTAATGGGTGATTGCAATGAGGGGGTGTGGCATCCCTCAGACTGATGGGGAGGAATTCCCTTCCTCTCCTTGGCAGGCAGAGCCTGCTAAGAGACATCCACCCTGCTGAAAGCAAGGGGGGGCAGTACAGGGTATATAAAAGGCAGGTGTGACGATGTGTTGGGGAGCCCCCAACCCTGCACCCCCGTCCACAGCCAGATGTGACTCTCCACCAGCCAGTAGAGTAGAAGGTTTTATTGCTTCTCAGAGATATAGCATGACATACAATCGGTGTTAGCACAGACACCGAGAGCAGACAGCCTTATTCCTCTTGGGGGGAAGGGCTCATGGGCCCCGAATCCCCCTTTTCTTGGTCTCAAACATCATCACTCAACCTAGCCCAGCCGAGACTAACTCAACTCCCTGGCCTTACCCCCCGGCCTGGGGACAGTCTCTGCCTCTCTCTCTCTCGGAACAGGGTTGTTATCTGCTCAGCCTGGGACTTAGGTGTCTGGGCCAATACTCATGTGGAGTGAGTCATTGGGAATCACAAATCACAGCACAGCCATGTGGGATCACCGGGTTACAAAGCAGACAGCACCCCCACTACATCACAGTAGGTCCTGCAACTCAGTTGGCTGGAGGTGGTGAAGGAGACAAATGCTTCCCCCTGCCCCGCTGCTGGAGTAGGAGCCTGAAGAGGACTCTGTGACATTGACCCATTGTTAGGATGCTGGGCAATGTTTTCTGTAATCTTTTCCATCCATTTGCGTATTTTTCCCATCTATGTGTAGTATGAATTTTTCTATGTTCATTGAAACATGGAAATGTGCATCATCAGTAGAAACAAAAAACTAGCTGGGGGCTGGGTGCCATTTGACTCTCTCTTGAGCACACAGCTTACAGGGAACACTGCTCATGAACCTCTTTTGGGTCGTGACCCACAGTTCGAGAACCCGTGCCATACACCAAAAACGTACACTATAGTTGATGGCAAAGATGTTCACCTGTACAGTCTTCTGGATGTTTCAGGCAGGAATTGGGTTCCGTATCAGTTCTTACTTTGTCCAAACTCTTTCATTTCTCTCTACTTAAAAATACAGAGCCTGATCCTATGCAGCTCAGCACCCCCATCTCCCATTAAACGTTAAGAATGCTAGTTGTCTTGCAGACTCAAGGTCCTTAATGGTTTAAATTCATTTCTGATGTAAATAGAGTTCTGCGGTGCTACATCAGAAATAAATCTGAACTATTTTGGACCAGTCTCTGTATTCATAAGAAAGGATAAATGAAAGAGTTGGTGCAAAAAAAGAACTGGAACTGAAACACACTCCTTCCACTCACTTATTTCCAACATTGGGAATAATTAATGAAGTTGAAAACAATACTCATGTTTGAGAAAGTCAGATAAAATGGATTTTTCTCCCCTGTTGTATATTGTTTTATGAAATAGAGTAAAGCAGATTAGTGATGCATATTGTAAAATGTTTTGCTTGAAAACCTGCTCTTGTGAGAGAGAAACATATTATTTATAGGCCATACTTGAAAACAATCAAGAGTACTTCTGGCAGAAGTACAAATCAAACTGATGGATCTATAAACCTCTAGGATATTGTTATATTTCTTTTGTTTTAAAGAGATGTAATTGTACTTCCCTTCCAAAGATCAGTATAATGACCTGTTTTTAAGGGATAAGTCTCAGCTTCATAGACAAAGTACCGATTCAGATTAGAATTGGACTCTTCCCAAACTTTGGTGGTATTTGGCTTAAAGTTCTGGTTTGGTTCTGTTAGACAGAATGAGAACCACAGAATTTGCACACTGATATAGATCCACATTTTCCCAAAGTTCAGATAGGTTTGGTTCTGGGATTCTATTTTAGGCCTGTCCAAGTCTATAATGTAATGTAATGTGTGTGAAAGGTTTAGTCAGGGCAAGAGACCACTAATCTATTTTTCATTGTGCACTGCTGCTGGATTCATATCAACTTTATTTAATCACACTTTTATTAAATCTCTTGCTAACTCAGTTATTACAAGGCAAGCTGCTTTAGTATTTTTCTTGATTTTGTGGTGTTCTACTTTATTAGCAAGAATACTAAGATAGTCATCTGTCGTTTTTATAAGGGGCCAAATTATGATAGATATTATTCTGCCTGAATAGGGTTGACTCTGAATATTAATGAAGGAACATTAACGAAGGATGCTTCGACTGATCCTGAGTGAGGAGACTAGAATCTGGACCAAAGAAAATGGCAGTAATATTCCCACTATAAGTAGTTCTAAACCCCAATATAGGAGGTTATGGCCACCCCTGCCTCTCCCTCTCTCTGCCCATGTAGCTTCAAAGGGAAGCCATGTGACTCTCATTATTGCACCTCTATCAAGAGATGGCGTACTGGCAAATTAGCAGTATCTGAGGCCCTGGACTTCTAGGCAGGGCCAAGTGGCAAGTAGTCTGGGGCTCTGACCTAAAGTAGGGCACAGCAACAACAGTCTAGGACGGGGTGGGCAATAACTGGCCTGCAGGATGGATGCAGTTTGCCAGGGTTAGCTACTGGTGGGCTGCCAGATGCTTTGTTTATCTGAGCATCCACAGGTACAGCTGCTTGCAACTCCCAGTGGATGCTGTTTGCTGTTTCTGGGCAATGGGAAGTACAGAAAGCGGTGGCCTGGCAGATTGCCTACCCAGGTCTAAGAGCTAAGGCCGTTAAGCAACGTAGAGAGACACTCTACGGCCTGCTGTTGTAGCTCTGGCAGATGGCAGACAAATGCAAGCCTCTTGGCTTTAGGTAAGGAGGCTGCCGCCCCAGAGGTGGGATTGTCAGCAGGGTATACAGGTATCCCAGGCCCACCCTTCTACATTGGGTCCCAGCCCAGTCCCTATCCCTGCTTGGAGCAGTCACTTGCAGTCAGCCTTTGGTCCCACCTCCTGGGGCTATGTACTAATTTTTGCTATCAGAAAGGGACTGAGAACCAGAGGCCTATGGGATATATTAATAGCAGCTCTTATCTAGACCCTTTCATCTGAGAATCACAAAATATTTCACAAACACACAAGACTTAGAAGACTTCTATAAGTACCGTTAGACACAATTTACAGATAAGCGAAAGAAGTCACAAAACACATTGGTGTTTTAGGGTCAATCAGCAAGCCAATGGCAGGACAAACTCTAACTTCCTGTCCCTTGCTTTAACCATTAGATTAACTTCCACATCACTATATGTTGGGTGTATTGGCAATGAAGGAATATTAGTAGTAGTATTTACTTAATGTGTGTTTATAAAATGCATACCCAATGCTTTTACAATTTGTTTTCTGTCAATGAATGTAAGAAATACAAAGACCACATATATTATTATTACATACCCTTATGCCTTGAGACACATGAAGCAACCCAGTCTTTCCACCTCTGTCTGTATATGCCATGTTTCTTGTCCTGTTTCCATGACAGCAATATCCTTCTCAATGGTTTTCCTATTTATCATTGATTGATACCAGCTGGTAGAGGAAAACAAAGGGCTTGTCCATTGACATCAGTACACATCGAAACCACTTCAGCTTTCTTTCTTGACTCAGCCTCTCTATAGTCTGCCTTGGTAATGTAAAGATCATGCCTTTCTTCCGCTCCTCTGGGCAGAAGTCTCTGTTCCAAACTATATTACAAAGTTCATGTATTTCATTTACTATCACCTCCCCGCCCTTTAAGCATTTAAGCAGTGTTTTTTTTTATCTTGACCAGGTATTTTGTCATTTTTAGCTGCTTAGTTGTTTCCTCTGCTTCTTAAAATTCTAGCACTGAGAGATTTAATTCTTCACTTTCACCCTCACATCAATCAGTTGGAATTCTTGCCCATGGTTGGTTGAGTACTTAATTAAAATGTACTCACCATTGTTCCTTTCTGTTCTGGTTCTTTGGTTAACCATCTTTCACCTTTATGATACCACTGTGACTCCGGAATCATGATGATAGTGTTTACTGGAACAATTTCTTCAAATTACCTCACAGGTGCTTCATTGGTATCTCATTTTTATTTCTCTTCTTTATCTTCTCTGTTGCCATGTGTGTTGTTTTCCTTGTCATACCACCTGTGCTTGTCTCTTTTCTAAGGCTTCTAATTCTCCAGTCAGTGTCCATGTCCATTCTTTTTCTCTTGATTTGTTTGGTCAAGGTGAAGATGTGGAAGCTTCCTAGTAGACATCTCTAAGGTGGGCCTGTTGTTCTTCTAGAACATCATTCATTGGCAGCCACTTTTGGAATCCATTTGGGAGCTGGATTTTAAAGCCTATTGTGATTTCCAAGTCAAACAGTTTCTTATTAGAATAAAGCTAAAAAGATCAACTAATGGTTCCCAAGACAAGATGGTGTGCTTCCTTCATCAGCACTTGTAAGAGATTATGTATCCACCAGCTACTTTCTCTGCCATTTGTTGCTAGAAGTGTGATCCAATTACTTCTCAGTAATTCCATCAGTTGACATCTGTGTTAATTTGTGTTTTCTGCAATGAGAGAAAAGTGCTCCCTCAGAGTTGCTTGGGTCCTTAAGTAAGTTTTGTTTTTCTTTATTTAAATCATTGCTCTGGGGTGGGACTAGGGATGAGGGTTTCAGTATACAGGGTGCCCTAGGGAGAGAGGACAACCCCGGCCCTCTCACTGCAGCAGCTTGAGGTCAGGTGAGAAGCATCAGTCCATGGCAGCTGCAGTTGGCACAGCTGGAGGAGGGGTGCATGTCCTCTGGCTGGGGGACAGACAGCAGACAGACAGACAGACACACAAACAAACAAACAAACTTTCTCAAATATAGTGATAGAAATGTAGCCGTGTTAGTCTGGTGTAGCTGAAACAATAAAACAGATACCATTATTGGACCTAACCAATTGAGTTATAAGATCAAGAACACATATTCCTGCTCATCCAGAAATATAATTTATGCTCCAGCTTTGACCACATATTCACTCTGCTGATACCATTATTGGACCTAACCAATTGAGTTATAAGATCAAGAACACATATTCCTGCTCATCCAGAAATATAAGTTATGCTATCATGTGCCAAAAATGTCCGTCTGCTATGTACATTGGACAAACGTCTCAGACACTTCGCCAAAGAATCAATGCCCACAAAACAGATATTAGACAGGATCACAAAGAAAAAACAGTTTCTTGCCATTTCAGCCAGAAAGGACATTGTCTCAACGACTTGATTACCTGCATCCTGCTTCAAAGACCTTTTAACACCAGACTTGAAAGAGAATCCTCTGAACTGTCATTCATGCTTAAATTCGACACTTTACGCCTCTGTCTAAACAAAGACATTAATTATCTTACCCATTACAAAGATAGCTTCCCCAATTATCACCTCTAATATCTAATAGCTCACAGACATTTACCTCCCCCCCCATCCCCCTTCTGTTCTGAAATTTGATTTGTCCTTTTCATATGTGTTCATTTTTTTGATTGTATCCTTTGGTATATATGATTGTGCCAATTTTCTTCCACTATTTGATCTGAGGAAGTGGGTCTGGCCCACGAAAGCTCATCACCTAATAAACATCTTGTTAGTCTTCAAAGTGCTACATAGTCCTGTTTTTTGTTTCTCAAATATATAATAGATAGCTGTCCCTTTCTTCACCCTGGCCTCTTGCTGGTTATATTTGTCCTGGTCCCCATCTTTAGCCTTGCTGCCCTTTCTGTGGTCATTCTCCAGTATAACTGTCCCTCCTACCAGACCTCTTCCTTTCCATTTTATGAGAAAGGATCAAATTCCAGGCACATCTCTTTGTCCTGACACAACCATAAGTTTACCTTGCTTTATGTTATGGTAAGAGGAAGCTGCACGCCAAATTTGATGTGGTGCAGCTACTCTGCACTGGTTAGTCCTCAGATGGAGTATTGTGTCCAGTTCTGGGCACCACATTTCAAGAAAGATGTGGAGAAATTGGAGAAGGTCCAGAGAGGAGCAACAAGAATGATTAAAGGTCTAGAGAACATGACCTATGAAGGAAGGCTGAAAGAATTGGGTTTGTTTAGTTTGGAAAAGAGAAGATTGAGGGGGGACATGATAGCAGTTTTCAGGTATCTAAAAGGGTGTTATAAGAAGGAGGGAGAAAACTTGTTCATCTTGGCCTCTGAGGATAGAACAAGAAGCAATGGGCTTAAACTGCAGCAAGGGAGGTTTAGGTTGGACGTTAGGAAAAAGTTCCTAACTGTCAGGGTGGTTAAACACTGGAATAAATTGCCCAGGGAGGATGTGGAATCTCCATCTGTGGAGATATTTAAGAATAGGTTAGATAAATGTCTATCAAGGATGGTCTAGACAGTACTTGGTCCTGCCATGAGGGCAGGGGACTGGACTCGATGACCTCTCGAGGTCCCTTCCAGTCTTAGTATTCTATGATTCTATGATTTACATACATTAGCTCCAAGAAGAAAAATCTATTTTTGAAAACTCAGTTGCATTTAGATCAGAATGGAGAATATTTATTCAAATGATGTAAAATAAAAATACAATCTAAATCACACTTCTGTTGAAATAACATGATTTAGGACAGTTGATATATTTACTGGTCCAGCTAATACGTCAATATTTTTGGTAATATTTCTGGAATATCAGTTGGGAACTCCATATAAAATTCTCCTTCAAAATTTTTTTTCTAGAAAGCCAATACAGAAAATACCTGTTAGATACACAGATAATGACTACATGTGGATTACTTCTGATCTAGTTAAAGAATATTCTTTGATCAACTCAGGTTAGCCAATGCTAGGTGAATGAGGTAAAAGACAAGAGCAGATTCAGCAGGTGTTAGCTTCTTCAGTTGGTCTATCCTTTTGAAAATGACCACTACTTTCCTTTCCTAAAGGTTTTTTTCCCCTTTATGAACAAGTCACAATAACTTTTGCTTTTGTTAACTCCTGCCCACTCCTACAGGTATAGTTCCTGGGAAAAGCAAAAATGCACTGGGTAAAGTCTTGGACCCAATGAAGTAAAATTGAGTTTGTTATTGACTTCAGCTGGGCTACAATAATCCCCTTCAGAAAACAGTATCCCAAGCTTTTAAAAGTCTAATCTATTCAACCCACTGAAAGATTCCCTCTGGCTGCTTTCCTAGGCTTTCTTTTCATATGGTTCAGCACACCTGTTGACCAATAGCTAGTTGGAAAATTAGCCCTTAATTATCCCATTACATTCTCAACTATTAAATCAGTAAAGCCCTTAAATTTTAAGCTCTATTCAATGGGAGTGTTCTGATACACCTCCTCTAAGGGAAGTAAGAAAGTAACTTTGTAATTAAGGAATTAATCTTTTGCCTGCCGAACACTCAGGCTGTACTCTGTCTGATATTAGGCTAATACAGAAAAAATTATATTTCCATATATGGTTCATACACAAAGCACCACCACATTTTAGCAATTCTTGTCACAGAGGAATGATTAGCCTTGCAGCCATTTGTCAAGGCAAAAGCTGAACAGACTAATGGCTCCTTCCAGCAGCTCCTCTTGTCTAAGCCTTCTCCTTCCTACCCTAGTTATACTTATTATTTATTTGCATTGTGGTAGCACCTAGGAACAAGCTGACCCTACTGTTGTGATGCAACTATTGAGAATTTTCTTTTTTAAGCACTAAATATCAGAAGGATTGGTAGAGCTAGTATTGATAAGTACATGCATGGTTAGTTAACTACCGTTTTCAGCCAAGTTTGTGCACTCATTTGTAGGTATTCTTCCATTGTCCATTCTTCTAAAGAGGAACAAGACTGTGAGAACCAAGCTTCACAAAACAAGTAGCATTATTTTTACTACTGCAGCACCTAGAGAATTCCATTGAAAAATGAGGGTCTCACTATAATATAAACACATCCTAAGAGACAGTCCCTGCCCCAAAGAGTTTACAGTCTACATAGAAAACACAAAAAAGAAGAAATAGAGGCACAAAGAGTCAAAGTGACTTGCCAAAGGCTACCTTTCAGGACAGAGCTAGAAACATCTCTTGTTCAGTGCCTGAACAAGAACCCTGATCTCTTGTTCTGTGCCCTATCCACTGAGCCACATTGCCTTTGGTGCCAACTCTTGTAGGTAGACACCTGCATGTTTGTCACTCCTGGCTGGAATTTCTCCAGGTTGCACAATGCACTGTGAATTCCCCAGCGAGTCAGACAGTCTAAGCAGAATTGCTTTGCTGCTCTGGTTAGAGGCCTTCCATAATGTAATTGCCCACTGTTATAAGGTACCACAGAGCTTTTACTAAGCAAAAAAACATATTTGTAAAATGGAAGCATTGCAAAGAGAACATGTTAAAAGGATCCTATACCTGTGCTATTAAGCTTACCAGAGACCACTCCAACTCCAACAAGCAGTCTGGTTAGTCCTTCAAATCCCACACAGGGGTTTTCAGTGGTTACAGGTTCGTAACTTCCTAGGTTCACAAGAACCCCCATGAATCTAAAAGTCACTCCTTCATGCATTGTGGGCCTCTGATCTTGTCCCGTGTGCCACAACAAAGGTCCCCTCCACAGGGCAAAGATTCAACAGGCTTTGTCTGCATACCCTTTCCCCTCAGGATTTCCTGAGAAGCCAACTTAACTTCAAAAATTCATTCTTGTCTGGCCCATTGTTTCAAATACTACTTCGAAGCTCAGAACACTACCCAGGATATACATTAGTCATGACTCTCTTATACGCCTGAGATATTATGTGCAATCCTGCAATAATACCTAAACATTTGCAATTTTAATCTGTCCAGAGAAAGTCTCATTAGAAAGGAAAGGGTGCACACACAGGTGAAAAAGTGTGTGGGAGAGTCGAACGAGGGGTGAGGTCTAACAGGTCAATGCAGATAGATACCTTGCCTTTCACTACTTCTTCCTATATTTACTTCAGTGTTAGGTAAATTATTTTGGCAGGACAGCTGATGGAGGGAAATTTCCTAGGCAGCTATGGAGTCAAACTCCTTTTAATCAAGTCAAATCCATTTGGCGATCCCTTAACAAGAAGCAGGAGAGAAGTAGGTTTGATCGCTCATATCTTGTGAGTCTTTCCAAGTTGAGTTTGGATCAGCACTAGAGGGGTAGGAGAGCTACTGTCTCTGTTTTCTTCATCCCTGGGGATGCTGGGACCCATTTTGTCCCTCAGCTTCATTGATTACTAGTGAGTTATGGCTGGAGACCATGCAACAGCACTTCAGCCACTCCTCCTATTCCCATGCATATCAGCTGAGGAATCCACCTTTGGCTGCTTTGTACTATCAGAATGCTTCAAAGGCTTGTGTGACCTGGGACAAAATCTGGCCCATTCTGAACTTATTAGACCTGACTCATTTTTCACTTACACTGATGTAAATCAGGAACATCCCTACTGACATCAGTGGTGCCCTATCAGGGCAGAGAATTAGGCCCTGGGTTTAAAACAGATTACACTTGCATAGAAACATAAATTATGTAATATTAGATTAGAGAAGTATTTCGTCTAGCATGCTAGTCGGTCCTCTAATAGTGGCCAGAACTAGATGTTACAGATGATGCTGAGGCAGTTTTATTTACTACAATAAAATCATGCTACAGAAAACAGCACAGACTAATGCTTAGCTAAGTGATTTAATCTGCTTTGTAATCAGATGCACTGATCAGAATATATATTTTAAATTCAGTAAAGCAGATTTTAAAAAAGCCTGGGGCAACACTTGGACAGAACTCCCTTCCTGCCGGAACTCACGCAAACAAGAGAGAACATTTCATCATGAATGAAACATGAATATTTATAGGTAAAGGGATTGTGTAAGTCTTACAGGGATGCATGCCAGAGTTGTGATTTTTACCACATGTTTATGTCAACCTAGTGAGACATATCACAGGGTCTGAAGGCAACTGACAAAATGTCTGGATGCTATCTCCCTATATGTCACAGTGGAGGCAAGAGGCAAAAAAAACAGCACAAAAAGTATGCACAGACAAAACATATAATGGGTCAACCTAAATGGTTCGGCCTCCCCTCGTCCCCCCACAAAAAAGAGTCAATTTAGCATCCCTGCTGGAACTCTCACACAATGGTCAATGTTTTTATTAACAAAGGCAAGCTTTAAGCCGTAAGACTTCCATACCGGATACAGCAGTGCAGAAGTTTAACTGATGTAAGAAACGCTGATAGTCAGCAGTATACTCAGGTTACTACTATCCCATTTAAAGGCTAGTCTCCATTCTAGGAACTAAATTATAAAAACAGACAGACTTTTCTATTTAATTAATTAATTTAATTAGTGTTTCTAAAGTTAGACTGCAAACACCTGGCTATCAATCCGCTAGGGAGTGAGTTGAAATGGCATCAGACATTTAGGCCAAGGAGGAACTGAGAAGAACTTTGATTGTGAGGACGTGGAATCACAGGGAGTAAGGGAGGTCAGAGGAAGAGTGTTCTTCCTTCAACTTCCTGCAGCGTAGACAGCACCAAAAGCCAAGTTAAGCTACTTCAACTTCAGTTACACAAGTTGTATATCTTAATTTGACTTTGTCCTGTAGGATAGATGTGCCCTTAGAGAACAGAAATGTGCTCTACGTGATGCTACACTATAGTACAACACGACACTGGTACTCTAGGCTCTATAATGGTTGACTATGGGCCTTCGGGGGGCGGGAGGAAGGGATACATCATCTTTTCAGAGTTCATCTGGGTGATCAGTACCTAGGACTCTGTACCCGGGTTAGCCTAGCCAAATTGTGGGCAGCTGTATTGCAATGCCCTGCCCACATTACTGAGTCCTTATTGGTGTTGTGCTTTCCTGTGAGAGTCACGAGCATTTCTGGGGGCACATTCTACTTTGTGCTGTGGTGAGCCGATCTGCTCTAGAATTCTTTTGCAGTGAGCTTGAACTTGATTGGATTTCTGGGCACACATGGGGAAATGAGGGAAGGCAATGGAGGATGATCAGTATGAAAGTGATTTAGCCGGCATTCTTTCAGGAGTCTCATTTGTCTTATGTACACAAAGTTTCATCTCACTTAAAAATTACTTTGTACTATTTGTGGGGATGGTATAGTGCTTACATAAGCTTTTTTCCCCCTTCTTCATTTTAAGCTGGCAAGTCCAAACTCAGAAAGCTTTCTTTGAAAAAAAAATACTGGCTTACCTGCATCCACCGGGTGTTTTGTCTTCAAATGTACTGGCTTCATTCTGTCATTTGATAGAGTTTCTCTGTAAAGGAAACAGAGCTTGAAGTGGATCACTATTTGTACATGTGAATCCAAAAGCAATACATTCCTTGCAGAACTGACCATGGGGTTTTTTTTCAGTCATATTCAATTTCTTACTATTTTCTCTGTCTCTGCTAATGCTACTTTCAACTGCCCATTTAAAAAAAAAATCAATGCATTTTTATATCACAACTACATACACTCCATGAATTTCAACCTCATTAACATGTCTGCATGCACCAGTAAATGACATAAACCACGTCTAATACAGTGCATATATGCATGTTACGTTGCCATGTAATATAGTACGTACTCCAGTAAAAACAAGTCCTTGTTTATATGAAATTTTACTTTGTATTGACTTCACTTGTTCTTTTTTATATAGACCAGGGATGAGGAACATTTTTTGGATTGAGGGCTGCTGACCCAGAGAAAAAAATCAGCCAGGGGCTGAAGAAAAAAAAATCCCATGATGTGGCCCGATTCAGAAGCAGAAAGACACTCCCCACATTCCCCTCACGTAGCCTAGTAGATTGTGGGTGAGGCCAAAAATGAGGGGTTCAGTGTATGGCAGGGGGCTGCCAGGCAGTGGGCTGGCGGGGGGGGGCAGATTTAGTTGGGAGGAAGGATGAAGGAGCCAGTTGCGGGTTGAGGGGCTTGAGAAGGTGATAGGGTGCAGACGCGGAGTGCGGGTGTGGGGTCTGGGTGGGACGGGGGTGTGAGAGCAGAGGGGGAGTGCAGGAGCTTCCTCTCCCACCAGGCAGAACCCGTGGGTCAGATCCAAATCTAGCTTGCCTGACTCCAGCCCGCGAGGCTCTGGGCTTTTCCTCAGTGGGGAACCAGCACTGGCACTTCAGTTTCGTGGGGAGGAACGTGGGGAGGCACAGTTCTGGAGCGCAAGCACTGGCCCTGCGATTCTGGATCAGGCCTCCAGACCATAGGCTCCCCACTCCTAATGTAGACTGTTGTAAAAGTAGGCAAATATCTAGCTGAGCAGACACACCCTGTGGAAGATTGCTGCATGACCCCAGGGGTATGCACACCCCTGATTAAAAACTGCTGATCTACCTAAGTGAAGTTCACTGGAGAGAAGGAAAAGGTATAAGTACAGACCTCCTATTCTTCTCAGGTCCTAAAGAATTGTGCTATTTTGTGATTAGGGAAAAAAGGAGATGAAGGAAATGACATTTATGATGGCTCATGCATACTTGCTGTCTGGGAACAGTTGTTTCCTGGCACAGTCTCATAATGTTCTTAGCTATCTCCAGACTGGATAGAACTACAATACTCCTATGACTTACCTAGTCTCAAGCAATCAGAATTCTCTTTCTTCCGTCACAAGTGGTAAGGGGGGCAGAGCCTGAAAATATCTTTCCTCTGCTTCCTTGGCATTAAAAGTTCTCTAGAAGTTTATGCTACTAACCAGTGTGTCAGTGTTCAGATTAGTTTGGTGCTTGCATCTGGTGAACAAAGTGTGTTTTGAGCTCTTTTGGATACATATTTTCTTGATTCAGTTACTTACACCAGGGGTGGGGAACCTTTTTTGGGTCAGGGGCCATTGACCCGCAGAAAAATAAGTCAGGGGCTGCACAAAAGCCTAAGGAGGCCCAAGCTAGTAGATTTTGTGGGGCCCCGTAGACTCTGAGATGGGGCCAAAAATGAGGAGGCTAGTGTGTGGGAGGGGACTGCTGGGAAGCAAGCTTGGGATGTGGGGTCTGGGTGGGAGGAAGAGCACAGGAGCCAGCTGGGAAGGGAGCCCTGAGCCTTGGGGGGCCAGATCCAGGCAAGCCAAGGGCTACATCTGGCCCCTGGGCCTTAGGTTCCCCACTCCTGACTTACACACAAGTGAGGCTGTGAATAGGACTATCATGGGTATTGCATTGAAACTGGCTGGGTCCAAACATTCAAGGCAGTGAAGTTTGTATTTGGTCTTTATGGGGAGATGGAATTATATAATGAGCCAAACCGAAACCCCAAATTAAAACACCCTGAGTGTCAGGGAAGTTCAGATCTGGACGTGAACCTTGCCAAACATCTCAGCTTTTCATGCACTGACTCAAAGAAAATCTTTCTCCTTGTCAGCCAGAAACATACTGAAACTTTGTGTCCTTTCCCTCTTACAATTTGTGTAAATCTTGTCTGGAATAAGCCAGGAGTTCTCAAACTGGGGGTCATGACCTCTCAGGAAGTTGAGAGGTTATTATATGGGGGTTGTGAGCCGTCAGCCTCTAATCCCTGCTTCCCCTCTAGCATTCATAATAGTGTTTAATATTTAAAAAAAATATGTTTTAGTGTACCGGGGGGTCACACTCAGAGAGGCGCTGGTTTGTAAACACTAGAGATGGACTTACTGTGCTGGTGGAAGAAGCATAGAGCATTTGCCGAAAGAGGTTTTTGAGGCTTTCATTGTGAACGGTGAATTTACAATATGAAATAATGAATAACTACTTAATAAACATCTTTTGTAAGGGATTACACAGAGAAGGCCCTGTGCTGCACTGACTACTGGCAAGTTCACAGAGCACTAAAAGCTAAGTCAAAGGAAATACAACAATGTTATCTAAAACACACAAAGGGCATGAACTGATATGGATAATGCCAAACACACTATGTAAATAGTCTCAAGAAGATGTTATTAAAAGCCAAATGTTTCTGCCCTGGCAATGAAACGTGAGAGTTAGTTTTGTTTTGCCATGTCCTTTCAACTGGATTAGAATGGAAACTACTTTTTATTTCCTGTCCCCCTCTCCCCACCATGAACAACAGAAATATCATTGAGAATGATTTTAAAAAGTCAAGATAGCCAGCAAGTAATGGCAATAAGCAGTGTGCTTATTACTGTTTAGGGCAGTCAAAGTATTTGAAGAGCTTAGAAAATTTATCAGGTGCCCATTGCCCAAAGACTGATACAGAAGGCAGGCTGGGAGAGAGTGAGCAGCAGGCTCCTACTCCCATTCGATCAAAAATAGGGATGTTAAATGTTGGTTAATTGAATAGTCGAGTAAGATCATGAATTCTGATCGGTTAGTCGACTATTCTATAGTCCCCTGGGGTGGGGCCGGCAGCCAGTGCTCTCTGGCCTCACCCTCGAGGAGCCCCCTGCCACTCCGCACTGCTGCCTCTGTATCAAAGGCAGCAGTGCAGGGTGCCAGGAGGAAGCTGGTCTGCAAGGGGAACTATGTTAAAAACCAGCTCCCCTCATGGACTGGCTGCCTGTCACCCTGCGCTGCGACCTATGATAAAGAGGCAGCAGCACAGGGTGGAAGCAGCCCTTGTCTGCGGGGAGATCTGAGCTCCCAGACCTGGCACAAGCCAGAACTGCCTGCCCATCCAGCTCCTAATACACTTTAAATGCAGAGCCGCAGCAAGGGTAGGCCCCGGACCTGTCACAAGCCAGGACTGAGCCGGGCTGCCCACCAGATGCTAAAAAAATTTACTGGCCGGGGGGGGAATGTGTGGTCTATAGCATTAACCTATCAGCTTTTGCTTATCCATTAATCAAGTACACTTTTACATCCCTAATCAAAAGGGGTGGTAGGTTGTGTGTGCTATATGTAGGTTTTCTTGGGCACTCCATTTTTCCTATCTGCCCTGATAAGTAGGTGCCTGATATATATTTCCCTCTCCCCGCATCTTCTTGCTGGCAGGGGAAATTTCTGGCAACTCACCCTTCTGGCAACTCTGCTGTGAGGAAAAGGGTGGGAGATGTAGGGAAGAAAGCATAACTTGCTCTCCCTCTTTCCTCCTGTAGCCTGTGCTGCTATATAAATACATAAATAGTAAGTGAAACTGAGCAAAATGCCTAGGGGATAATGTTACAACTTATTTGCTATAGAGTAGTGCCCATACAAACCAATCAGAATTTATACCCTATGATATTAGCTGCTATTCAAGCCCAGAAACAGCTCTTTTTTGCCTTGATGAGCTTATGATCTAGTCTCATAAGTTTACTTTTGCTAACACCTGGAACTCTCAGCAACAGCGCCAGATTGATTTTTTTGCTGCTGCTCTAGGAACTCGGCAAGGAGGGGAAAGCAGACTCTCCCTTCTGTACCCCAGCTCAGTGAAACTTGGCTTTCCTGAGTTACGATCGAGTTCATACAAAATACAAAACCTTGGCGCTAATTAATATTTTATTTGTGATCCTCAATATCAACTTATGAACCAAAACTAAGTGCGCGAATTCCAAGAGAATAGAAATTTCCAGGAATTAGTCACATTGAGGTTGTCATTCAAGCTCTATGGAATTCTAACTTGGTTCACAACCATTCACCTGTTGGAGTAGATATATAGGGGCTATGTCTACACTCACGGCTTCTTGTGCAAGAAATATGCAAATGAGGCTAAGCGTGGAATATCACAGAGCCTCATTTGCATACCTAATGAGCCACCATTTTTGCAGAAGAGTCTCTTGTGCCAGAAGGAGCTGTCTACACTGCCCCTTCTTGCTCAAGAAAAATCCTCTTGTGCAATTCCGCTACGCTGATTATTTTCAGGAATAACGGCATTGCTCAAGAGGGTTTTTCTTGCGCAAGAAGGGGCAGTGTAGACAGCTCCTTCTGGCGCAAGAGCCTCTTCTGCAAAAATGGCGGCTCATTAGGTATGCAAATGAGGCTCGGTGATATTCCACGCTTAGCCTCATTTGCATATTTCTTGTGCAAGAAGCCGCGAGTGTAGACATAGCCAGGGTGTCCTCCTTTATTTATTTACACTGGTGTAAGACCAGTGTAACACCCTTGAATTTGGTGTATTTATTCCTGACTTATGCTATGTGAGATCACAAGCAGGCCGACCTGATTATAAAGCTTTATTAGAGAAGATATATACCCACAGTATGTTAGTTATTGGCTGTGTGGTAAGTGTGGGTAAAGGCGGAATTGTATTGATAACTACTGTACATTTAATCCACCCTCTTTTCTTATCTCTTGACCACATTAGCACAGTTACAGACAAAAGAGTCCTTGCTGGTCCCCTTACCTGGAAGGAAGTTGTTACAATAAAAAGTGCTTCCAAAGAAAAGAGGAGCTTATTGAGGGAAGAAAAATGTGATTTTGGAAGCAAGCTAAAACACAAAATACAACTGCTGTTCCATCTATGGTATTTTTATTATTAAACTGTTGTTGCTGCTGGCACTTTGCTTCTGCTATTGAGTGGAGTTCTTCCAGCTTCCAAATCTGCTGATATTTTCTCTTGGGAAGGAAAATGATCTATAAGAGCTCCATTAGCCCAAAAGAGAAACATCTGCTTTGAATATGGAACAATTTATTGGCAGAGTTCAGTAGCAGGGTAACTGCTGCAGATCAACTCCGACCTGCCCTACATGTGCCATAGGAGTGAAAAGAATTAGCATGCAGTATTTTAGAGGGTTCTGAAAGAGAGAACTGACTTCAGATTACAAAGAAAATACTGTTGGGCCATTTTCTGGCCATGTAATACAGGTTAAACCTCTCTAGTCCGGCACTCTGGTCCGGCATGATTTTAGTTAGCAGGATGTCCATTTTTCATGGGTTTGGCCAAGTTTTCCACAGTCCCATAAAGTTTATTTACAGACACCAGCTCTGGCTCTGTGTTCTATGCTGTTATTTAGCTCTAATTTACCCCTAAATGTCTTCTAAGAGCCCAGAAGCAGTGGAAGTGTTGGTAATGCTGTTAGATAATATTGACCTCCCATGGTCCAGCACAAGTCAGGTTCTGAGGATGCCTGACTAGAAAGGTTCAACCTGTACTGAATTTCATGAGTACGTTTTGCAGAAAGACAATACAATTAACATTTGAAGTAGGAAACAATAGAAGTGGGCAAGATATTTTTGCCATTTCACAAAACATGGAATTCTAAGTGAATGCACCCAACAGTCTGGCTAGAAAATTTACCAGGGTGGATCTACATTAAGGTTATTTTGGCCCTAAACCATTCCTAATGGTCATGAGTTGTAGCAGAAAACAAGAGAAAAACAAAGCACTGCCCATAAGTCAAGTGGCATTCTCTTCTTGTAAACTGGAATCCCATCTATTCTTGAGTCACCTAATGGTCTTGTTCTAAGAATTCCACAAGTTTTAAAAAAATATGGCACAAGCCCTGGATTCCTTTGAAATATTAGTCAGTCTTCACTACTTTGATTTTACTTAATGTGTGATGGCAGGGGGTGGCCATTAAAGGCCAATTCCCCAAGCTCTAAAGGCCTAATTCAATGCTTTATTCCAGTTTTGCACTGGTGAAACTAAAAACGAAAAGCAAAAACAGTGTAGTAAAAGAAGTCTTGATTCACTTCTGCATTATTCCAGTTTTACTTCATTGGTTTCTATGGCGTTTCACCAGAGTAAAACTAAAACTACTGTAATGCAGTGAGAAATCAAGCTGTTTGTTTAGCTTAGTTTTTCCTATCGATCCTGTGCTGAGACCTTAACGATAGTAGTCATGTCTGTAATGAATGGATATTGAAGACTCTTTTAATAAGAGTGGGATGTGGGAGGTGGGGTGACAGGGCACCTGCCCTGCACTGGCCCTTTAAGCCCAAGACTCGGGCCTTGAGCCGGGGCTGGGAACAGAGAGGCCAGCTGAAGCTGTTAGGCTAGCGAGAGCCCAGCGGGCAGTGCGACAGGGCACCTGCCCTGCACTGGCCCTTTAAGCCCAAGACTCGGGCCTTGAGCCGGGGGCTGGGAACAGAGAGCCCAGCTGGCAGCTATACAGAGAAGCCCGGTTGGCGTGGAGAGCCCAGCTGAGGCCATTAGGGCGAGTGAGAGCCCAGCTGCCAGCTATAAATAGAGAAGCACAGTGCTTGGGAAGGGGGGAAGCCAGTGAAGGGCTGACTGCAGACAAAGCAGGAGCTCCTAGGAGGGAGACAAGCTGGGGATAGCCAGCAAGGGCTGGGAGAGGGCCAGCCAAGACTCCCCCTGGCTAGGGGCTGGAGACAAAACCCCGGGTTTGGAGGCAGATCGTGATGCAGACTAGGTAAGCGGGGTAGTTGAGACAACCCCGTTGCCAATGATGAGCAACCCTTACAGACTGTAACTTGCCCTGAGAGGGGCTAGATGAGGACAGTCAGGGGGCACTGAGGCACGGTGGGGGCCTGCTCCGTAACAAGGGGCTATCTATTTCCCTAGTAAAGAAAAGAAAAAACATTTCTCTGTGTGTTGGTTACTGTTTGTGCTAGGCTGCTCCCTCCAAACCCAAACAGAGCTGCATTTGTTGTGCTACATGTATGTTTATAAAGTGTTTTGGGGATCCATCAAGATGGGAGGTGCTTTATAAGAAAATATTATTATTGCCTGTGGTCTTCTTCCAAAATGTGCAGTAACAAGAGCTTACCTCTAGAGGGTAAAACTAGAGGTGTGTCTAGACTTCAGGGTTTTTTCGAAAAAAGTGGCCTTTTTTCCAAAAAACTTCCCCTGCATCTAGACTGCTGCTGCGTTCTTTCGAAAGTAAATCGAAACAACGTGGCAGTTTTTTCGACAGCGGAAACCTCGTTTTACGAGGAATAACGCCTCTTTTCGAAAGTGCTCTTTTGAAAAAAGGTGCTATGTAATGCAAACTGTGCTTTTTCGAAAGAGAGCATCCAGACTGCCTGGGTGCTCTCTTTCGAAAAAGTGGCTTGCTTTTTTGAAAGTACTGGCTGTAGTCTACATGCTCTTTTTCGAAAGAGGCTTTTTCGAAAGTATCTTTTGAAAAAGCCTCTTTCAAAAGAGGCTTGCAGTCTAGACGTAACCTGAATTTCATTATGCAGCAATTCATGCTCTTACTTCTGTTTGTATCATGCTACAAGGATCCTTTCCCTGCTTCCTTTCTATGTAAGAAACATTAGCGCATTACAGGAAGACTGCCATGTTATGCTTCTTCCCACCTGAATGTATGCTTCCTTAATACTACAGCCAAGTGTAGTAAACAAAGTTCACTCTTATTCCTGATTTAACAATGATGGGCCTATTAGAATTGCAGCAGGATTATAATAAACTAGTAGTGTAAATACATGCCTATTTTATAGAAGAAAAACTTTTATAGACAAGGAAAGCAATCAAATAATCTGTTCTAAAAGATACTCAGAGTGCATCCAATAAAGACCAAGAAGTCTTTATGATCACCCTGAGGTGCTCCTATTTTTCTTGTTATGACTAATATCAAGGAGGAAAGTTTAAGACTGCAAACTTTAAGAGTATTCAATCTCTGCTAGCATGCAGTGATTCACAGCACACAGCGTTCCTGCTCAGTCTGGTGACCTGCCTTGATGCCAGGCACTGAGATGCCTATCATTCAGTTAAGCAAATTAGAAAACATGTTCAATCACCTGAATCTCCAGTGCCTTAAAAGAAGTCATGAGCTACCTTCAAGGTTCCACAGCACCTCCACAAACCATTCAACATCACATTACATACAACTAGAGGTGGGACTGAGTTACAAAATTTCGACGTGGATCCAAACTTTCCCAAGGGATTCTAGACCCACTGTTTCATGCATCTAATGAAGTGAGTTTTTGTCCATGAAAGCTTATGCCCAAATAAATCTGGTAGTCTTTAAAGTGCCACAGGACTCCTCGTTGTTTTTGAAAATACATACAAACACAGCTACCCCTCAGATACTATTGCGGATGAGGTATTTTGGACTAGATATCCCTGTCCAGGTCCATCTCTAAATAACACATTTTGTTCTCTAATTTTTCTTTCAAAAAACAGCAGGAATGAATTTCTTAAATAGTATTTCCTCAGTAAGGGAAGTGTTGACAAAAAAGCAGGACAAGAGATCTATCAAATCATTGTGAGAGTGTCATGCCAATTCCCCTCCATCCTCAAACATCAACTATGCCATACGTGTGCTAAAGATCAGCACTCTCATCTCCTTATAGAACTATTAAAAGGCCCTCAAACTAAATTCACAATGTATTCCACGATTTTCCACTAGTACCAGAAAAGTGGTACATCAAACAAACAAGGAAGACCCTGAAATTTATAAAAAGAAGAAAGACAGAACTGACATCGTGGAAAAGTGATTTTTTTTATACGGTATTAGTGTAGGAGAACAATTCTTATTGTACAAAAGATTCCAGATATATTTGAAATAGAAAGCAGCAAAATCAACTTCTTATAGGAAGAGATGGGCCTGAACAGCAAACTTTGCTTCTGTAGGCAAACTTCCCTAAACTTCAGAGGTACTAGAGAGCTGGGCTTTGGTTTGATCTTATGTCTTCTTGCACAACCCAATCCAGCTCCCACTGAATTCAAAGAATTACAGTGGGAGCTGGCTCAAGCCTCTAATGAGTCTAATAAAAATAATAATGGCAGACATCCTGAGGATTCTTACTCAGTGTTTACTCGGGCAAAATCCTACTGACAACAGTTAAAGTTTGCCAGAATAAAGACAGAATAAAACATTCAGTAAAAACTATTTTCAACATCTCTAAACCCCTGATTATAAAAACCCTGAAGCCAAACAACAAAACCCTGCCACACTCGATAATGGCACGTGGATGTCACCCTCTATATCTTGCTAGGACCTTTAGAAGAGCCACAGCTAAGCAAAAGCTTCTTCAAGTCATTGGAAATCTAAGTAAGAGTGGAGTAAAAATGTATTAAAAGAAATCAGGATTTGGCCACAAAATAGTGGGGCAGACTGGATCACAGAGGTCTCCTTGAGACTGTCACTCAGAGTGTTGATTATATCACTGAGCCTGCCTAACCTGCCCTCTGGGGGCACCCCACCAACCTATCCTGCTGGGCCAGATCCTCTGGTCTCCCCCAGTCAAGGCACAGAGTTGGGGTAACAGCCCCCCAGCAGAGTAACACAGATGCTGATAACAGCTCAGCTCTGGCAGGGCTCAGTTACAGGAATTTGGCAGCACTCAGGAGTACAGCCCCAAATAGGATCAAAACCCCCAAATAAATCCATATTACTCTCTATAAAAGTTTTACATAGGGAAAGCTCGTAAGTTCTCCCTCTTTCTCAATGAAAAAGAGATGAGCAGTGGTTACTCTTCTCCAAGGTAACAATTATTTACACTGGGCTTGATAGTAAACATTATATTAAGTATAAAAAGTTTAATTTAAGTGATTGCAAGTGAAAATAGACAGATCAAAGCAAGTTACTAAGCAAAAATAAAGAAAACATGTCAGCTAAGCCTAATACTCTAAGAGGAATTGTTACAAAACATAATTTGTCACTCTAGTTCTTATTTCAGATAAAATCCTTCAAGTCAGAGCTGATCTTTTCTCTGAACTGGGTCTAACAGCTTCTCCTCTCATTGGTGTTCTTTGTTTTCAGGTCTTTTCATGTGTATCCTCTTAGTGTGCGGAAGCAGTTTCAAAAGCCAGCTGAAGACACCCATTGCTACCCATCCCTCAAACAGAATTTCCCCCAGGAGGATGGAATAAAGAGTTCCTTCCCTTCCCAATGGAAAAATACCAAATTCAACATGAATTCTAGCATCAGTTGGCATGGTCACCTGTCTTTGTAGGACCAACCACAATTTAGCTTTACAGGAAAAACAAAACCATTTACAGATCATTGCCTGGAACACCATAAGTTCCATAAGTACCACTACCAGTTTTCACTATATGACCTAGATTAATAAGCAGATTCACTCTCCATATTTCTAAGTTCAGATACAAAAAAGATATATACACACACAAGTAGAATATACACATTCAGGATATCACAAGTTCTTGAATGACAGGTTACTTGCCCCATTTTACATAAACTTTATTTGAGTTATGCATATTCGTATTAAAAACATATTTCCATGAAAATATGGGGGTATAGCAACACAAATAGCAACATTATTTAATACCTATATATCATTTTTCATCTGTAGGTCCAAAAGTGTTTTGCCAAGGAATGTAAGCATTATTATTCTTACATCATACACCGAGAAACTGAGATGCAGAAAGGTAGCGAGTTCTATCCATGTACTCACAGCAAATCACTAGCAGAGCTGGGAATGCAGGTGCTGAAACACCACATTCCTCAATCAGCTTCTCATCTGGTAAGAAAGTTCCAAAAACATGCATTGTGCATGAGCCTTGGTACCATTTTCTGTGGGAAAAATACATGCAAATTGTGCTATTAGCAAAAATTCCTGGACAATTCATAAAGTACAAACCAAATAAACCCCCAGAAAACAAACTGAGAAAAAGATGAGGCAGACTAAGGAGACAGTAGTTTGTGGGAAGAGCTTTTCAAAACAGTCGGTAAATTTTGTTTTCATTTCAAATAGTGTATAACCAGAAATGGAACTTTGGTGAACATCAAATATTATTATTGGGCTAGATCCTGTGCTGACAGCCTTCCTTAATCCAAAATCATCACTTTCCATGCTGTCAGTAAGGGATGCAGGAGTGAGCCTATGAATTACAGAGCTTGACAAGCTGTGTATTATTGTCCATGCAGATAGCTCTTATTCAGCAGGCAGTTTATGTAAATGTAAGGGAGACACACTTTACATGGACAAGGTTGAGAGTCGATACATTTATGATGTTGTAGGAAGAGGTTTATAAACATTATGGATTATCCAATAAATATTTAAAAATATGTTCAAACATACACAGGTGTCGATTTGCCAACGTATCTGCAATCTTCCTGGCACACTTCAGGATAATCCTCCACAAAATGGAGGAGGACAAAATAAGTTTCCATGGGAGTACAGTTTGACCCTTAAACACCACCAGCATAAGTGAAGCATGACCAGGGAGGTTTCATTTCTTCCCTTGCCAAAATGCTTTGGCTTTATGGATAAAGGCCAAGATGTTAATAAAGTCCATACCATTCAGATACTTAAGCACCTAAAAAATGACCTGCATATTAAAAGGACTGAGAATCCAGAAACTCCCATCAAGTGAAGTCTGATTGCTGAATGCTTCTGAAACAGGTCATTTATTTAGATATCTAATTAAGGGTTTAGAAGCTGAAGATTTAAGCATCTATTTAAAAAAAAATCATTTAAAATTTTTCAAAATTATTGGTATTTTTCTCTGCCTGCAGCTACTTACATTTTAAGTGATACATGCCTTTTAATCCTCAAACCAGAATGTACTAATTTTCTAACCCCCACATGCATTAAAATGAATCCCACATCTTGTGTGCAGCAGGGTAATCACCAGATAAAGCTACAACATGTCACCCACCATGGAATAAAAATAAAATAAAATGTAAGCCCTGAAGTAAATATAATTCTGCATTAAACTCTGCCTATACTTGCATTGATCCAAGAGGACCAGTTTCTGTCATTCTTCCTCAAGTTAATTAGTATCTTACACCATGAATAGTCCATTGAATTTTATTTCTCTGGGATTACTCATTACAATGCAATTTAAATAGGTATGTCATAATCAGACCCGTAGCTCCTGTACAATGCCTGCTGAACTCAATGGCAAGACTCCAATGGCTTAGGTCCATAATGAGTAAGACACATTCACTGACTTCAGTGGACTTGCTTAGGTTAATAAAAACTTTCTGACTTAGTAAGGGTTGTAGAACTAGGCCCTAAAATATTTTCAATTGGGTATGAAGACCCTATTTGAAAGTACACCAAAAGGAAATCTTTGTAGCATAAACAAAGCATGTGGTGGCATTGTATAAAGTCTTTTACTCCCCTTCATTTGAGAATATCAGCATATCGCTCAGAAGCGGTGTAATGCAGTCACCACAAACGTGCAGTAATAAAAAGTTGATAGAGTATGTAATGTCTAATGGCCCTCTCATCTTTTAACAGGTGTCATCTGAAGTTCTTTTGATGTTTATTGACAGTTTTTCCTCCATCCTCCAAACGAAAACTGGGCTGTTAGGATTAATTAGTTTATTCTGCCATAAATCTCCAGATTACAGGTAACATGGTAGGACAATGAACCGGGCAAATATGGAAGAGAGGTGAGGAAACCAGCTGCCTGCAAGATATAAGCTGCTCATTATGGGACTTGCATAGCCTGTATTACTAAATAATTATTGTATTGTCACTTTCTATTTTCCAATTACTGTTTAGCATGTAAACTAGATATCAGTTCATATTTTGTGCAGAGATTTTGCGTTAATTCACTTTCTGGAAGGAAGAGTTGTTTCAGTTTCTTCATTAAATTTTGCTACAGTATTCATTTTTTATATTTAATGCTTATGCCAGAGGCATGGTTATGTTTACTCATAAGCTTTCATATCCAGGGCTTTCACAGGAACAAACAGACATGAAATATTTTATTGAACAGATCAGATACAGCACATACAATACCAAAATACAGTAGATATAGGATAAGGGAAATGTGCACTGAAGTGTGTGCTATTGAGGTGGTGGGCTTTTTAGTGTATGTGTTTTGGTTTGGTTAATTCAAGGAAAATACTGTTAGGGCCCAATCTAGGGTCAGTGTAGTTGAAATCTCTGGGTTACTTTACCTCCCCTTCCATTTTATAGAAGGTTATTAGCCAAGATTTTCAAAAGTGGCTAGCATTTTGGGTGCTGACCTTAAGACATATACAATGGGCCTGATTTTTAAAAGATATTCTCAGCCTTTTGATTATCAGGCTATCAAGTCTCCATTTAAGATTATTGCTGAAACAGAAGCCTCCAAATTCACTAGTCATTTCTGAAAATCTTAGCCACTATGTCTAGCACTGTAGTGATAAACTGTACTCAGCTATTCAGTGGAAGTCCTGATCAGTTCCTGGTTTTGCTTAAATTTCTGAGTGTCTTTTCATCCCAGTCTGTCCCTGGTTCTGCCCTTCTAGAATAATACATAGAGTTTCTCACATTGCTTTATTATTATCGTTTGAGTGGGCTCATCACGCAGGTATTCAGATGTATGTGTATTGAACTGTCCTCCTTTTTCCATGTGCGTCTCTTTACACAAACAGCATATTGCAATGCTACTGACCTTTTGATCCAAGGAGAATAAATTCCACTATAATGACGTTGGTTTTCCTTTTATGCTGCCTGCCTATGGCACATCCTCTTTTCTCCTCTCACTCCCCACTAACACTGCTTACTGATGTGTTCCAAAGGCCTTTTCTCTATTAGCCCCCGTCACCTCTGTGGCTCTGCTTCCTCCCACTGGAGATTTTTTTTTTAAATGAAGTTCTTGGCTCTTTCCCGTTTTGTTGTAACCAGCTGTGATGAGGCTTCCTTTTGCTTTCAGTAAAGGTAGCAGTAACATGTGGGTATTAATTATTATTACTTTTTTTATTAAGCTACTCTCTATTATTCATTCTGAAACAGGTAAGTCTTTCTCTGTCTCTGTGACAAAAAATATTATCAGACAGAGCTCTTATAAAGGTAACAGGAGACTCTTGTTAACTGTGAGCTTTGAATCTACAAACAATAGGCAGCTGCCTGAGAAGGGTCAAAGCTTTGCAGTGAATTCAACAGGCAATATTCCCAGCTGGCGTCTGCTCTATACTCCATTACGTACAGCCAAACCTGACTGACCAGTTTGGCCCAGCTGGCATGTTTTACATTTGTGGAAGATAGGACGATTTTCTCTGCAATGCACATACATAATTAATTCTCTACATTTTTAATCTTTAAAGGTTTTTTATTGATTGACATGCTCCTCTCTATTTATGCATGGGGGGAAACTGAAGTACAAGGATGAGTGACTTTTACAAGGCCACTGGAGTGGTTGCGCTGGGATTAGAATACAGGAGCATACTGGTCCCACTCCTGTAAGAACATGCCACAGAATATTGCAAAGAAAGCAGGACAGAGGGGTAATATTAGTTTGAAAGCAGTGTTGCCATGGCAAGGACCTTCCCCATAGCACTTATGATCTAAATAATGCCCTTAACAGCAATTGGTAAAATACAGCTGCCTTTTTCTCGCTTGGTTTGGAAGTGAATTGTTGCTACAAGGAAAGGGAACTAGACTCCTGGAACCTGCATTTCCCACAAGCATTCATCCTGTGTGGTGGGAAGAAAAGAAAGGAGGTGTGAGGTAAAGGAGTGGGGAGAGAAACCCCAGATACTGGCAGAAGGAAACAGAGGAAAAAAAGGGTTAGAGGAAAGGACACCCAACAACAACACAGAAGAAAGGAACTGTGAAAAAGAATGTGGGCTTTATTGTGTATTGAGTGTAAAGAGTTTTATTGTGTATTGATTTGTTCCACATTGAGAGTAAGGTTAGCTCTGTACAAGACACAAGACAGGTGTAGGGAAAAGGCTGAAGACAGAAATACCAGGGGAAAGCCTGTTTTGTGTCTAGGGAGGTTCTGGCAGCTACAGTAGGAGAAGACACCTGCCTGTATACATTGTTTTGCATTGAACTTAAAGTAAAAATTGCTGAAAAAAAGTTGAGATTCCACTGTCTTTATGTTCTCTATACCTGCCCACTGTTCTCCCCCACATTCATTTTCACCAGCAACAATACAAAGGCTATGTCTACACTACCAGGTTATTTCAAAGTAAATCATTTTGAAATAACTCCAGAAATAACTATTTTGAAATAAGCTTATTGTTTTTCACAAGCAGGAGGTATTATTTCGAAATAACAAGCCCATTATTTAGAAATAACAGGCTTGGTAGTGTGGACGCTCACCATGTTATTTCAAAACACCAGTGTAGACATGCCTGGACTCCTGCTGCAGGTGCCAGCCCCTTCCACCTTGGAGGGAGGGGGGAAGAGCATGTGGTCGCACATGTACTGCCAATGCAAGCAGAGAAAAGTTGCAAGTGCTTTAGAGGACAGGGCTAGAATTC
The DNA here is from genome assembly GCA_019425775.1 of Rafetus swinhoei. NCBI lineage: Eukaryota > Metazoa > Chordata > Testudines > Trionychidae > Rafetus > Rafetus swinhoei. Next base: position 234,178,779 of record CM033437.1, read on the forward strand.
AAAATGATCTTGACAAATTGGAGAAATGGCCTGAAATAACTGGGATAAAATTCAATAAGGACAAATGCAGAGTACAATACTTAGTAAGGAATAATCAATTGCACAAATATAAAAGGGGAAATGACTGCCTAGACAGATATACTGCAGAAAAGATCTACAGGTTATAGTGAATCACAAACTAAATGAGAGTCAACAATGTAATACTGTTGCAAACAAAGCAAACACCATTCTGGAATACATTAGCTGAAGTGTTGTAATCAAGACATGAGAAATAATTCTTCTGCTCTACTCAGCATTAATAAAGCCTCAACTGGAGTACAGGTCCAGTTCAGGCTAGCACACTGTGGGAAATAGGTGGACAAATTTTAATGACAGAGGAGAGCAACAAAATAATTTAAAACATGACCTACAAAGACAGAGAAAAAAATGGGGTTTGTTTAGAATGGAGAAGCAAAGACTGGGGCATGAGGCATGATAAAAGTCTAAGTATATAAAAATCTCTCTTGAGAAAAAGGGGGAGGGGAGAGGAGATCTGTATCTGCCCATTTGTTCAAGAATTCCTCCTAAACGGTAAGAGCTAGGACCACCAAATTTGCTATGCAGCTTCCTCTTATCCTAACTTAAAGCAAGGCCAGGGTATGGATGTGTCAGGAAAATGGGATTTGCCTGAAATTCTGTTGTTTTCCAGAACATAGAAAGGGAGGGGACCATTCAGAGGGATGCTATACTGTAAAGAGACCACTGGGGGTAGCCACACAAGGAAGGGAGTGGCTGAGGATGGGATGTGCCATCTTTTTGGCCACCAGTCCTGGTAAGTGTCTCCCCTCCCCCTGCCCTTGGCCCCATTGCTGGACTGGAGGGGAGGGGAAGCCCTGTTAGCCCCACCACTGTGGCCCTTCCCCAGGACACTGCTGGGGCCAGGGAGCACAGCCCTACCCCTCGCCTCCACAGGAGCCTCAGCCTGCCTTTCCCCAGTATAGCTGGGCCACCCAACATGGTTGCACCCAGCTAGGCTGTGCACCCATCCTCCCAGGCCTGGGGAGTGCCATGGGGGCTGGCCTGCACAGCACCCACCTCCATTCCTTGGCTGGTACCCAGAGAATGCTGCCAGGCTGACCTGTGCACCCCCCACCCCTAAGCCAGGCCCAGGGAGGCCTGCATAGGCCCCCTGCACCTTCAGCCAGGGCCCAGGGAAAGACACTAGGGGCAACCTGTGCGGCTCCTCTGCCCCTGATCTGGATTTGGGGAGCACCAGGAGGCCTGTGTGGTTCCTCCCTCCACCCCTCCTGCTGGTGCCCAGGGAATGCACCTGGGACTGGCTTTCATGGCCCCTCTCCATCTCGAGGTGTTGCCTGGGGAACATTGACGGGAGGCCTGCACAACTTCCTCCCTGCCCCTGGGTTGGACCTGAGAAATGCTGAGTAAGTCTAGTGTTATAAAGAGGAGGGTGACAAATGTTTCTCCTTAGTCACTGGGGATAGGACAAGTAGTAATTGACTTAATTTGCAGCAAGGGACATTTAGGCTAGCTTTACTGTCATGGTGGTTAAGCACTGGAACAAATTACCTAGGGAGGTTTTTGGACCTGTCATTTTTAAGAGTAGGTTAGACAATAACTGTCAGGGATGGTCTAGATAATGTTTAGTTCTGCCTCTGTCCCCTGCACTGAAACAGATGAACTAGCGAGGTCCCTTCCTTCCCTACATCACAATTATTTCTGTGCTTCTTTCCTATTTTTCCTTCAGCGCTTGCACAACCTCTTCTCCTGGCAGTGTCTTTCTGTAGCAACCATAACATCTGGAAGATAAGAAAAAGTTCCCTTGGGGAATACTCAAGGCAACTTGCCCAGAAAACTGTAGCTCCCCTTTGTCCTTCAGCTCTGCCATTATGGAGATATCACATGTGCTGCTATCACACACACAATCATCAAAGAAATCATATAGATGAAGTGATTAAAACCCCAATATGACATCCAAAACCACAGATTTCCACTAATGACTTGAGCTAAAGAACACTTATTATTGTGCACACCAGAAGTGGTCTTTCTGTGGGCCACTTCCTATCTAATTATCAGCCTTCATCATCATATGTGAACATTCACAAACATAAATTTATCATTTCAACACCTCTGTGAGGACATGAAATATTATCTCCAATTTACCTAAGAGTACTCGTACCATTGGTTGAGAAACAATCAAGTGATAGTGGAAGGTGCAGCCTTTCGCCACTTTGGTGGTCCACACCACACTCAAAAGCGTGGCACATGTTATCACAAAGTCTAGCACAAACATTAACCACACTGAACCCCATCTCTAAATGCTTATCCTATGCTAACCTACAACATCATTGTGGACACTTATTTGTTGTTTTGGTAGTCACACAAACAGAAGAGGCATCACCTGTGGGAAAAGATGCATTCTACTACGAGTTAGCATTAAAAATGAAGTTGACCCTGCCTCCATCATACAATGATAAGGCTTGGAGACTTCAATGCCATAACAGGCTGTGACCAAACTGGATATGAAACCATGATAGGTCTGTTTGGTTTGGGTTCCCCAAAAGACATCACCACCCAGCTTTTGACATATGCCATCAGGCACTAATCTGTTATGGGGTCCTAAATGTAGGCCCCCTCCTAACAATGATTGCTGGACCTGGATTTCAAACAGGGGACATGCCAGGAAATTGACCACATCCTGATTAGAAATCGCTCTGGGTTTTTGGTGTCACAGAAGTGCCAGCAAACTCAGACCATATACTACTTGTCATTCAGCTCTTAAAGTATCTTCCCACTCCTCACACATGAGATGTTCACCAGCATTACAATTGCACAGAAGGCTGGATATATTTTTTTAAACCATGGAAGTAATAGATGTTGTAGTTTCTGGCATTCTATTTTGTTTTTAAATATCCATGGCTTTTGACCTGCTGAGTTTTTTCCCTGTAGGAGGGGCATTGTGTTAAATAGCTGAACCATTTTCAGTTAGACCTTTGATTGCTGCCAAGTTAAACTGTGAGTTGCATGGGAGTCTGAGGGAGAAGGAACTCAGAAGAAAAAAAAAGAAGGAATAAGAATAAACCACTGCTCAAAAGGTCCAATTATATGCCAATTGAAATCAATGGCTATTTTGACTTCAATAGGAGCAGAAGCAGGCCCTCACTCAGAGTTTTATTTTCACCAAATGTAACTAGGTTTCTCCAAAGACAGCATTTAAGAAAAATTGTTGAGCTAGGCTGGGTTTGACAGCTTTGTCTCGAAGGCAACTGCTGTGTTCCAAGCTACCCAATCTCATCACCCATTTTTGCATCAATTATTTGAATTAAAATGGGGATGGCAGCATCTTACTTGGAGTACAAACCCCAAAGTTTCTGACATCTCATATATATATGAAGTCGAGTGTCAGGTTGTATTTATTTTTTTTCTATGCCTTGTGACCCTTTCTCTAAAAGCACCTAGTGAATTTTCCCTCAAAAACACCAGGCTAAAACGACCATCCTTTTGCCATATTTGACTTCCTGCTTTGCCAAAAGTTCTTATTGTCATTTCAGTTGGAGGCACAGCTTTGTGGACTGCAGCTAAGATCCCAGATTCAGCTGGGAAATCAAGAGCGAATAAACTGAGGCCCGGATCACTTTTTGCTGTGGCCAAGATCCCAGATGAAAGTAGAGAAACAGAAGCAATTAAGGAGTGCAGCAGAATATGTGACTCCTGCTCAGGTTAGGAAAAGCCCATGGTTTATGTACAACACTCATTGGGCTGCTTCCTGTAATTGCCTCCTTTTCAGGAGGTAGCAATGGATAATGGAAGAAATTTTTGTTCAGGTACCCTAACTCACAGCCTACATGAAGGCCAGACTGGGAGAAGAATTTGTCCCTGGAAAAGGAACATAAGGTTATCACAAAGCAGGAAGATGGTTTGCTCATGTATATACAGCCCCAGGGTCTACAAAGACCCCTAGATACGGCACGCCATAAATCCCTTCCCCACCTCACACTGGGCAACTGAAACCCAGGATTTACAGCTTGGTTAAGACCATCTTTGCATATGGGGGGACACCTGGATTCCCTTTTGTTTGCAGCAAGAATGGATCAGGTGAGGCTACCAGTTCATTGACTCCATTGCACATTACCTGGTAGTTTAGGAGTACTGCCAGCAAAAGAATCACAGAGATCCTTCCACCTAGGCTGGCTTGTCTGGAGACTGAGCTAAAAGACCAAGATCCAGTAGGAGCACTTTCCTTTCCTAGTGGAAGCAGTTGCTAGCAAAAATTAAGTCAGGAGCAAGAGGCAAGTCTGAAGTAAAAAACAGTCAGTCCAGAGTGGTAACTGACAGTTCTTGAGTATGAGGTAGGCAGAATCTGAGAGTTGATGCTGGGAATCAGCAAGGAGTCCAGTCAGGCATTCAGCTAGTTATCTGGAACTTGATTCTTAAGATTTTGTTTTATGGAAAAACAGTTGGTACCTTGAACATATAGGTGTCTGTTAGGGGCATGGAGGATTGTGTGTCCATCTGAGGGCAAGGGTGAGCCATGTCAGAATTTGGCACTATAATTAGCGGTGATACAGCTGCTGGAGGGGCATTCTCTATCAGGTTCAGTAAGGTTTCAGAGAGGGCTTCGGAGTTTAAGAATCTGCAGTGAGGGATGGGGAAATTGGATACCCTGACTCCCAGAGAAGATACAAACCAATTAGGGAGACCCAAGGGAGTCATACAACAGGGCTGTGGGGATTACTGGGCTATCCCAGTCAATGCAGTGCAGCCTTGTTTAGTATTGAGGCTGTTGGTATCCACTCTTTTTTAATGAGGAAGAGTTATTTTGGAAAAGGAAATTTCACTTCAAAGAGTGCATATGTGTCAGGTTTCCCAGTGAAGTGGGGTCCCATTTATTTGGGATTGGATTGTTTCCATCCACAATGCAACTAGAAATAAGAGCTCAGTGGATCGCCCCTATACATGGTAGCATCTGACTGCATACAGCCTGGCTATGTCTACACTGGCGGCTTCTTGCGCAAGAACAGCTGTTCTTGCGCAAACTTGCCGGGTGTCTACACTGCACGTGTGTTCTTGCACAAGTAAATTTACATACAGCGTTGTAAAACAGGGTTTCTTCTGGAAGAGTTATTCATCTCCTCACGAGGAATAAGCCCTCTTGCGCAAAAAGCAAATGCCAGTGTAGACGCGCTCTTGTGGAAGACTTTTTGCACAAGAACTCTTCCACAAAACAGTTCTTGCACAAGAAGCTGCCAGTGTAGACGTAGCCCCTCTGTTGGCAAGAATAAGTCAGAGGTGTATATCTCCTCTCTCAGGATCAGAAAGACAATCACTGAAGAAGGTTACTGGACATGCAAACAAAAGGCACAGGCACCCAGCCAGTTCCCCTGGGAATTCGCTCCTGGGATTCAATGGTAAGGCAGCTTTGAATCGGCATTCATGGAGGGGAGCAAGAGACGAGGTCATAAGACCCACAGTTAGAATCTCTAGGCATTGAGCCCAAAGGCAAGCAGCCATGTCCTGTGGAGGTTCCCAGGTGGGCCTGAGTGGTGAAGAGAATGGGATAGGAAGAGGTGAATGTGCTAATGTCAGCTAATGCCCCATCATACTCTCTTTGGCAGCCAAAAACCAGTCACCTGAAATTATTGTTGTATACCTGGGTGACAATGGTGTGAGATTTTGTAGAATTAGCTCCAGATTAAATAGGTCCCTAGTCCAGGGTAAACTCACAAGGGCTAACCCAGAACCATCTGAGAGATTTTTTTTTAAATCATGAGAGCAGAGAGCTTTAGGAAAGAACCAAGACCCTTTCCAGCAGGTGACTGCAAATTGGACTGAAATTGTGCAGGGGAGAGCATAAGGGGGCTGTGACAAAGCTCTTCCTTAACTTTTGTGTGCCTTGCACTTTCAGGCACATTACTTGCCTCAGAGGCTCACAGCAGCCCTCAATTTAGATACCAGCTTGCTGTTTGTTGAGCTATTCATTAGCCAGCACAGGGAAAAAGAGGGGAAACCGAGCTTCATAATCTCTGTGGCCCCTCCAAGTGGTCCAGGGTAGGACAAACCCTTGTACCAAAGCCAGTCTCTTCCTAGTACTGAAATGGGGAGTTGGGGGGGGAGAGGAAGAACCCCAGATCTTCTCTTTACTCCAGGTTCCAGCCTAGGGACCCTGTAATAACAGCTCTCTAATGTTTCTAGTAACAGTTGCATGGCAGCTACAATTCCCTACATCCTACCCCAGCACCTTCCCTACCAGAGGTTCTGCTTCATCATTTGTGTGTTTCACAAGGCATAAAGGATCTGCCGATGAAGGGTTCTGGGGTCGGCAGATCCCTGTCTAGACTGCCGCACTGTGCCAACAATCAGCTGATCGGCATAGCACGGCAGCCATTTTGATTTAAATGAAGCAGCGATTATTTAAATCGCCACTTCATTTCCCTTTGTCGTCCTGCCTAATCTACATGGCTCCGTCGACGGAGCCATGTAATTTAGACACACCCAGGGAGTTGAGGCTAGCTGAGGGAGAAGCCGAAGACTCTAGGGCCTATTTCTACTCCTGTATCTGTTCACATATCTGAGCAAAGTTCCTCTGGGCAGCATCCACTGGCTCTCTCAATGCTTTTGGGGAGCAGTAGGTGCTGTTGGGGGAATCTCCGCTCCGTGTCCCCCATCAGGTTCCCTTTTCTTTTTATTTGTCCCCCATAATCAGTTGGATTCCAGGATTCAATGGATCCTCCCCATAGGCTCATGCCCACCTACATCCTGGTCTCCAATAGAATCACTTTCCTGTACCCCTCTGACCTGACCCTGTCACAGGGCACTGCCACACATCTTCACTGAGGGTCAATGAGGTACACCTCTCTGATCAAGCAGCAGATGTATTCTAGCTGATATTAAGGTGGGAACTGTTAAATAGCTGGGAACCTGGAGAAGTATGAGACAGCCAAGCTAAATGCTGGAGCCTCCTTGAAGCAAATGTCCAGTGCAAGTATTCATTCCATAGGGGACCCAGCTCTCTGATAAACCAGAGCTGAAAGCGGACTTAGGGGGAAGGTATCCCTTAAAGGAACTGGGGAACCTACATTGGGGCTAATTTCTGGTACAGTGAGGAGATAGTCCCCTTACTGCAGCATATGGATCTGGGATTTTGAGTTGAATGCATGCTACAGAATACAACCTTGTCAGTCATCCCTGCTACTTTGTGGGTGATTAAGGGGAAAAATGGAAAACACCATTGCTCATATGTCATAGCAGAGAGCATTTCAAGTGTCTAACTTTATTTGGAACTAGGTAGATTATTATATTCTTGTTATTTAAAATTACAAACCTGAAAAAGTTATTAACATTTGGCTTCCCATAAATTATGTGACGAGGAAGAATATGTTATTTTGTATCCTGTCAGAATTATATGATCATGTGTTCAAAGGCTAGACAGGAAGGGGTAAAGTTTATATCCATGGAGTTGACATAGTTACACTAAAGACCTGGTCTCCTCCTGTATTAGATAATGTGAATGCATGTTGGTACATCTTATCTGATGAGTGTTATCTTGTTAGCATTTCAGGTGCTAGAACTGCTCAGCAAAGCAGCTTTGGCACCTAGAATGTGAATGATACAACCCTTATCTGATATGCTATATCCATAGATATTTTAGATTACTTCATCATAAATCTGCATGTCTTCAAACTGAAAAGGGTAGACAACTACTGTACAGTACACATCAAATGAAAAATGTGGATGAGCCATTAGGTTCTCACACCCTCTCCATTCTCTGGGGACTTTTTGCTTCTCAAAATATAGAACTAGTCATTTGGCACTTTTTGTTATTCTTGTCAAATGAAAGTGAGCTTAGTTTCTCTAAAGTCCCAAATTGTCAGCCCTAGAAACTGGAGAGACAAGGTGGGTGAGATAGTATTTTCAATTGGACCTGTTTCTGTTGGTCAGAAAGACAAGCTTTTGAATTAACTCAGACCACCCGGGAAACAGAAGCTTAGAATCCATGTTGGCTTGGTGGTGACAATCTTCAGGCTAACTGGAGTATATTATACCAAAACTTATTTTTATTAATGAACTTTCCACCAATTTTAATGACATACCAAGCTGCATTGATTGGAATCCAAAATTTCATGACATTGCACTCGCCTTTTTGGATCTTTCTGTGTTGTTATTTTTTTAAAGCAAACTCTAAGGAAAAGAGGAAATGTAGTACAAAAATCCCTTTCATGAAAGCCCTAATGACCATGCCTAAGTTGCCCACAAATTTGTTGTCCTCTTGCATTTGTTTCTGAAAATTATTCATATCAGAAATAAAGAATCCTGGAAGAGACTTTGGGGCATTATTTACACTAAAGGAGTGAATCCTTCAACATTTTAAGTGCCTTGCATAAATACTTTGTTTCCCCCTCACTTTAGTCTTTGTTGGGCCTTGTGCTATTGCAACATATGGTTAGGACTGAGAATTCCAAGGCACAAAAATCAATAAATTAAAGTTTATTGGCCCCACAGCAATGCTGACCTCCTGTATTGTTTGTATATATTAAAGTGTGAATTAACACATGCAAAGTATAAAAAATACCTTTGACCATATGTGGAACAGAACCCAGTTATCTTTTCTATGGGACATTATAATTGAACTTCCTGGTTTTTCTGTGTTTACATTTTGGGCCAGAACTTGAAACCTTTTGGCTAGGAATTGTATTATCATATAATGCATTTTTGTTTACATTGCTATGACAGTGGTGTTCATATTGCAGCTCTTAGGAATGTGAGTATAAATGAATTCAAGGTTTGTTGCCATAACTTGGTTGAAATAGAGAATTAGTTCCACAAAGGTAATTATCTGGGTTGTGAAACATTTGGGCCAGAATTTACAGAAATACGAGCTGGTTAAAATGGCAATTTACGTGCCTGAAGGACATTTTATGCAGTTTTATGCTCTAAAAAAAATGGAAAGATTGTCTACAGACTTAAGAGGGTATAACCTCATTCTTCTCACAGCTGTATTAGGGCTACCCGGGCTTTGGTCCTGTGCATAGGAGAGGAGCTGTGCTCCCCATCCACTCGGAGCAAGTGAGCGAGAAAGAGGAGAATGGTCTGTTGGGCAATGCGTGGATCTTTGGTTGTTTCTTTCTCCTACACATACTAGCCTGCAAAGCAAAGCTATATGGGCATAGAGAGAAGTAATCTGAACTTTTTCTAGGACTGCAGTAAGTTGCTATTCCCCGGAGCAAGAGGGGAGTGTGGGAAGAATTGTGACCTTCTGAAGTTGACGGCTATGTGCCAAAAACACAAGCTAGTCCCAAAAGCCAGATGAATTTATACAAAAGACTTGAATTAACTAAAAAGATTCTAACTGGTCAAGGATTACATGTTGTTTCTTCCAAATTAAAGGTCAGATTCTGCTAATCTTATTGACAATGAGTAGCACTTATTCATGTGAGCATATATGGCATGACTGTACAACAGTGAGCAGTAGTGGAGACCAACATCAGTGTTTTACAGAAAGAAAAAGCAACACATACCCTAACACTCTGACAGTTTTTATGTGGTAGTGTTACTTTAAACTGATTCACACGGCAATCAGGGCACATCATATTTGGAAGGAAGTTTACTTTTTGCAAGCTGTTGAATGTGATAGGGTGTTTTTCATGAAATCATAAATCTGTTGACTTTTGTGGAGGCTTTTGGAACACATGAAACGCAATTGTTTAAGTGAGAGACTTGCTGAAAAATATCGGATTGCTATCTTTGACGTATTTGTTTGATAAAACAAGTGGATCAGAACACTTTGTGAATAGTTATTTCATGGGGAAAATCCCTGGTTGTATCTCTTGATCCCTACATACACTTCCCAGCTCTTTTTGGTAGTCTCCTGAATTGTGACACCAACAGTCCCTCAGAAAATGTATTTACCTCAAGGAACCTGTTTCTCCATTACCCTAGGCCCCATTACACTACTCTGGCATAAAGGGCCTTTGAATGGGTGTCTGGAAATGGCATCTTGTGAATATCTCTTGGGCATATGATCTCCCATTTTGGTGAAGCGCTGTTATGAGGACTCTATGCCCACTCTCATGAACTATGGCACAGATCAGAGGTGTGGCTTGTGTCCATGGCATTAAAGCTTTGCCCTGCTTTCCAGGGACCATAAGGGTCAGTGGGAAGCTGATAATTAAGTTGGAGCAGCGCCACGGTTCTAATCCTTATATAAAAAGAGGAGGGAATCATACTTGGGGGCAAAGGAGCCTTTGGTCTTGACTGAACATCAGGTTAAAGGGGCAGGCAGAAATTGATCGTACTCCAGTGCCACATGGGACAGATACCTCATCTGGGATGACATTTATCCCAGTGTAGAGAACCCAGACACAAGACCTACCTTCCACTTACACGCAATGCAATAGGGTGAGTTTCACCCCTTTGAAATGCTCATCTATTTAAGTGATCTGCATAAATAATACTTCATCTTCCCTTAGCTTGTTTTTACATCCAAGGATTTCAATGTGGTTTACAAACTCCAGTTTGGCTTTACAGCAGCTATGAAAGAGGAGAACAGTCACACTCATGTTATAGACTGAGCAACATGAAACAAGGAGAGATTATGCAACTTGACCAATAGCATCCTGAACCCTCCACAAGAGCTCAAGTGTGGCTGGGCAGGAGGGTGCAGGAATAAGGAAAATAGGAGAGCCAGTTCAGTATGTCTGGATTCTTATTCTCCCAGACCTACGCACTGTGTAAACTCTCTAGTCCTCTAAGGCTATGTCTACACTGCAGGTATTTGTCTGCAGAGAGTATGCTAATGAAGCACTCATTAGCATTTGTCACACTGTCATTTGCATATCTCTGACAATGCTTTTTGCGCAAGAGGTTTTTGTGCAAAAACGAGCAGTGTAGACGGGTCCATTTTGTGCAAAAAAACCATTTTGCGCAAGATCCCTTATGCCTCCAAAAAGGAGGTATACAGGATCTTGTGCAAAAGTTTTTTTTTTTGTGCAAAAACGGACCCATCTACACTGCTTGTTTTTGTGCAAAAACCTCTTGCGCAAAAAGCATCGGCAGAGAATATGCAAATGACAGCGTGACAAACGCTAATGAGCACTTCATTAGGATACTCTCTGCAGACAAATACCTGCAGTGTAGACATAGCCTAAGGGCCACCATGGTCAGAGAAACCATCCTTTCAAGAGGCTTATGGGGACAAGGGTGAGAGAGGCAAAGGATATCAATATGAATTTTTCTTGTTTGCTGTAGATACCAGAGATCCCTACAGGTCTAAAGTTAAGGAAACAGAATTTCTCATTCTTATATAACCCCAGTGAAAGAATGAATAGAAACATCTATGAGTTTCAACTCATAGCTCCCTCTCCCCTGACAGGGTAAGTCTGCATAGAGGAAAATAGGATCCTAATGTGATCCTTAGATGTATAGTAAATTAATCTTAGCAACCCATATTATATGGTCCCCTCTAAACAGATACAAAAACATGGCTACCTTGGATGCAACACTTACTAGTTACTTACAAATGAAATGTTAGAACCTGACTAGAAAACTATTGAGTACTTTCAATTCAGGTAATTTTTAGGTCTAACAATTAATTCAAATAAAGTGAATCATTAATAAGGTATTTTACAACATGACCACAGTAACACCCACAGTTGGTTATACTTATTTAGAAGAAGTGACCCAAATCTTTTGCCCAGAATTAATAACTGCTATAAACTGGCAATGATAGTCTGATGAAAAGTATAAAACAATTGTTTTTGTTTAAAACATTTTAATGATATATTTTTTTCATTTCTTTTAAACAATCATGGCTATAAATTTCTTCCAGGACACATCATTTCCCACACAGCACAGGAATTACCTCTGGGACTTCATTTTTCTCAAGACAAAACAAATTCTTTAGCAATGTATGTGAATATCTATTTGTGTGTACTGTTCATAGTGCAATAGATTAAGACTCCTGTAATCTAAGAATAATAAGTGGAAGTTCTCACTGCTTCACTACAATGGTAGCTTTCTAAAATAGAGGAGTAAACCAATTTACATTTCAACTAGGGGCTCATATCTCACCAATTACTTTTGTCAAATTGGTAGCCTATATATTGGTAAAAGCAAGTATGAGGTTATGTGGCTACCTAAATATTGAAGTGAAGGACAAGGAGTCATCTATTAGCTGTAGCTAAAGAAGAGGTACTCTACCATCACAGACACTTTCCACTTGGTGGCACATTTTGGTTTTAAATCCAACTGTGAGCTGATCTAATCTACTGGCAGAAGTCAGGTTTCATAGGAAAGCGTCTCAGTGATCTTACTCAAGTGTAGAAGATTATACATACAGTTGTAATTGGTATGAGCATTCCCATCAAGAGTCACCTTCTGACTGCATGTTTCAGGGTGGCATGGTAGACTCTTTGTTGTTCTTGGTCAGCAAAAGATCAAGTATCTCCAAACTGTATTTCACTCTGCTGTAATTTTCTATCCATTGTTTCTTTCTTGCAGGTTCCACTTAATTGATTCTATCTTTTAGACTAAAGGTAAAGCATGGAATTTTTTTATGAGGGTTTGAGAATGTCCTTCACTTTGAAGGGTTTTTTTTTTGTTTTTTTTTTGTTTAAGATAAATAGAGCCCAAACAGTTGAGGGAAAAAAAAAAGCCAAACAAGCTCACCAATTGTACTTCAGCATTCTGATTGGTTGTGCTGATGTGAAAAACTTTGTTATCACCTACCATACTCAGATAAAAACTTTCCCAGGACATTGCAGCAATAAAGAATTGCAGAAATGATGAAGGCATGGCTATAAATTCTGACAGAGAACAACAATGTGCCCCGTTACTACAGACTATCACAAATGAACTGTCGAAACAACTGTATTATAAACCCTAGCTCTGGCACACATACTTTTAAGATGTGCTGTCCTGGTCAAAAAAGGATAAAGTCTTGTTTACACTAAAACCAGAGACCAGAACATTGACCTCTAAGGTCAGATCAAGTGTAAAGTGGCCTAAAACAACAAATAAGGAATGCTAAATCTACAGAATTAATTCTTCCAGTTCATTGGTGAATTCAATGTACATATTTTTAGGATTTAATCCTGGAAAGTGGTGCTGAGCACTTGACCTCCAAGAAACTTCCAAGGAAATTGAGGGCGCTCAGCAACTTGCAGAATTGTAGTTTGATCAGAGGTGACTGAAAACAAAAGGGCCTTATTCTGATGTCACAGCGGTTTTATACTGGTGTGTCTCAATTGACGTCAATGGACTTACTGTTGATTTGCACTGTTGTAAGGGAATAAACTCCCCATATCTCTGCTCTTAAAAAAAGATGATGGGAGGGAGCAGTAAAACAAACAAAAAAAAGTCTTTACTTCTAAATTCTGTTCTAGACCTGGGTGAATAGTGTAAAACCATTTCCTGTAAATGTTTGTTTGAATTTTAATATGAATTTTTTCCAGACATCTTCATGACCCTTTTGTTTGGTTTCCAGGAATATTCATGCAGCTGAATTTCATTAGCACAGATTTTAAGCTCACACTCAAATACTAATGGAAAGCAAAGTTTAATCTTTTATGAGACTTACACTAATACAGTCAAGAGAACAGAAGCCATCCCACATAACTTGATCATGATTTAGGAAAACAGCTTGAATTTCAGATATCAACTACTAAAGAAGCAGGCATGGATGCCATGAAATTCACTGGACAAATCTCTATTTTTCTATGCTTTTAGGATTAATTTCATGATCTTCCACATAAAATATGTACTCTTTGCAAGGCCCTGATTTTGTAAACTTTACTAATACTTAGCACTTATATAGTTACACATTTTCAAAATGATGCACAAACATTACTACTTACAACACCATTATGGCACAAAGAAATACTATCCCAGTTTTACAGATAAAATAATGTAGTGCCATTAAAATCAACAAAGCATCTCCCAGCATCAGGTACTAGGCAGCAGGAATAAGGGTCACAGAATCTAACCACAAAGAAGCTGAGATATAGCCTTTAAAATTGTTTTTAACATCTGAACCTTTTTTAGTTCTTTGTAATCCCCATGTTGCAATTCGATGCTCTTACTATACTTTTTTTTGTAATGATTATCAAGGTTCCTAGGTCTTTTGCAAAGATCATACTTCGGTTTACGATGTATATCAATCTCTGTACAGAAAAGACTTATATTTTGAAGACTTATGAGGGACAGAAATAGAGAAAAGACTTGTGCCAGTGCTCTGCACAGAAATGGATTTCACCCTTTATGAATTCATCTGTCTTATTTTTCAGTAGTCTTAGTGCTGTTGTAGATGCAATAAAAACCTTTATCAAAAGTACTGTAGCACTCTCTCATATACATTGCCACATCATAGCTGTCAGAAAAAAACAACAGCATTTATTACAGAAATTAGAAGATTCAGTGCATTTTGTCACTGTGCATTCTTTGCATAATGCAATGACGGGGTGGACACTTCACCATATGGAAAGATGCACCTCCTGACAAATATTAGGGTAGTCAAGTATTTAAATGGAGGAAAGTTTCTCTCTCTGCACAATTTACTTTGGGAACTCTGTTTTGAGCATTATCTAGACCATCTGCATATGACATAATCTCTGTTTCACACTCAGCCTACTGTGAAAATTCACAAGGGGAGCAACATGCACAGTAAAGACATGGGACTAATTTTCAGGGATTTTATTAGTTTTATGGTGATTCGTTTTACTCAAGACCACACAACCAAATATACGGTTCACTAGTTGACAAAGGGAGCAGGCTCTAACCCTGAACCTCTGCTTTGTCAGAGGTGGAAAAAATGGTATGAAGTCATAGTGGTTTTCCTTAGATGAAATGTTTGGCTTGGGGAAGGTAGCTTCCCATGGTATATTATTTTTCTGTATTAGGTATATTATTTTTCTGCATTAGGTAATACAATATTAAATTAGTAAAGCACCTACAATATTGGGCCATTAGACATTTTAAAGTGGTACTGTAATTCCAAATAATTGCAGTTCAGAAAGACACTCATTTTCTCAACTGAAAAATAAGAGGAAACAGCAGATTTTGATAGTTTCTATACAGAGCTTGGAATATAAATTGACACTATCATATTCCAATGACTGATAGTGTTACCTCTAATTTTTCCCACCCCTGAGCACAATGAATTTTCTTATGTACACAAATGTGGAGGGGATGTATGACCCATCATCTTCATATTGTTGCACATAACAAAATTCATTTGGAGTCCAGCAATCTGATGCCCAGGATTGTGTTGCGACTCTTTTCCTTGACATTTTTCATGCTTAGTCTTAGACCAGAAGGCCTTTGTTTTCACATATCTTTTGAAGCAAATGGAATGGGCTATTTGCGTTATGGGGCAGTAGAGATGTTATGTGGGTCAGTACATATTTTTCCCAGATTATTGCAAAAATTGTGTAATTTTTTTAGGGGAGGATGATGTGTAGCTAGAACTACCAAGTATATTCAATTTAAGTTAAGATTTATATCCCAATCCTGCAACCTTTGATCACATAATTGAATATTACTTGAGAAAGAAGGTAGGCAAAGTAAGAGAAATAAGCTTGAGAACCATAGGAAATTATCCAAAAAAAGACATTTCCTCAATCATCTTGTCTCTCTAATATCGTAGGACTGTCTTGGCTACAACTATATTACATATAAAGTCCCACTGCCTTCAAAATGGCTACTTATGTGAGCAAGAATTAGTCATATGAGCAAAGATTTCAGGATTGGGCCCCTCATGAAAGCTAGTATTTACCGACAGCCCTAAATGATGAATCTTTAAATTTTGTTCATGTTTAAGTTTTGTACCCACCACCTAGTTGAAGTAAACAAACCAACGTTCTTACAGGTACGGGTGGGGGAAGGCACACCAGCTAAGGTGGAGACAGCAGGTGACCTCCCCAGAGGACCCACCACTCCACCCTCCTCTCTCCATCCCACATTACCTAGGGGAGGACGATATCTGGGAATGGTATGGTAATGAAACCCCCAGCCCTGCCCCTCCACAGGACCATGCACAGAGCTGGGGATCCCAGGACAGGCAGTTTTGCTCCTTTCTCCATTGGGAGGAGGAAGGGGGAAAGGATCAGAACATCCACAGCTCCTCTGGTTGCCATAGCGCTCCCAGGCCCCCAGCCCTGTACATAGAGATGTGACACACAGAGGAGGAGCTGGGGATGGTCTTTAGGGAGTCTTTCTGGTACCCCACACTAGCTAAGAATAACTTGCTGATACCATGTACCAGAAGGTGCTAGCCCACTTACACCACTGTAGGTATGCTTATAGCTAGGGAAGAATTTAACAACATTAAGCTAAAGGGCTTTATGCTAAAGGTCCTAGCACTGTAAAGGGGTCTTAAAGACAGAATGGTGTAAAGAGGCCTGAGGGAATATCTTTGCTGAAAAAAAAGTGCCTTTTAACTCAGGCTTGCAAAGCCTATTGTGAATCCTGGGATAGAACTTGAGCTGCTAACTGAAGATAAAAGACAAGGTGTGATCATTTCACTGCTATTTTAATCTACATTACCTAACAAAAGCTACCTATACCAAATTAAGAATGCACCTTTTTTTCAGTGAAGGCATATCCTGAGTGAGAATCAGGCCCCAAAAGTTTTAGTTTTGAAATTCAATAAATATTTAGGTTGATTAGAGAGGAGACATACATTGTATGATGAAGCAGACAATTCCCATAGCCACATACAATCAGAATACAATGGGATATTTCACATTTTGAATGCTGATGTTTCCACTATGTTTAGGACCGTGTAAAAGAAAGCCAAAAACAAACAAAGAGTATGCAGATCATAGGCCAGAAAATATTGCACCACGAACCTCCACACCAATTCTTTATAAATTAAATTGTGAAATGAATGCTATTGGTGGACAAAGTCATTAATTATTCCTTAGTTTCCCAACGGAATAAATACCGGGGTTCAACATATGAGATGTTAGAAATGTGCAATATAAATATAAATGCTATTGAAATTCACTCCAAGAAAAACAGTTGGTTCTGGTTGACATTGAAAATTATCCAGAAAATTATACAGAAAAGACACCGTACATCCTGATTTACTGGCGTATGTACAGTGTCATTCCATTTGCCAAAAAACAACAGTAAACTGTCATAAGTTCATATTAGCAGCAGCAGCACGGAAGACTGATAGCAAAATCTGAGAGTGGAGAAAAAGACTCCAAAATTTCTCACAATGACAAACCTCAGAGAGAAATTCCTCATATTTCAACTTCACTCTCCTTTGGCCATGGTGTGGAACAAGGCTACAGGAATGGCTGGGTTGTTGCTTGACACTGACATGAAAAAAAATCTGAATTGGAACCTATTTCATAAGTAAAACTTTTAAATTTAAAGTGACCCAGCTGCCAGCAGTTGAACTGAGGAGAGGAATGGGAAAGGACAGTGGAAGAGAGTAAAAGGAACAACAAACTTTCGCTACATTCATAGCTAAAGGCTTGTGCCTTTTTAAACCCTTCAGAATGAAGGATGCAAGAAAGGGGAGGGAGAGATATGCTTTGTGTCTTTCCTGCTCTAATTACTTATTATAAAAATGAGGGAGTTTTTTTCCTAACCTGTGCATGTTAATAGTGTAAGTGGTCTGATAATAAAGCTGGTAGCATATCTATGCTAGGGCTTCCAATAATGCAAACGCTGAAGGAACGAAAATGGTGTTAGAAATACTATTCAAGTGGAGAAAACGTATGGGACTTAACAGAGAGGGCATGTAAATGGTGTCCTTGGATAGACAGGACAGGAATGGTGGGGATTTGCTTGTGCACTCAGGCTACGTCTAGACTGCTTTTCTCTTCCGAAAGAGGAAATGCAAATGAGGAAAGAGGAAATGCAAATGAAGTGCTGATTAGCATTTTCCCATGCTTCATTTGCATATCCTCTTCCAATCTTTTTTTTTCAGAAGAGGTTTTTTCGAAAAAAAAAAAGCAGTCTCTACGGGGTTTTTCGCACAAAACCCCCTTTTTCGAGAGAACCCTGTTAACTTCATTTTTGAGGAAGAAGGGTTCTTTTGAAAAAGGGGGGTTTGTGCGAAAACCCCCATCTAGACGGCCTTTTTTTTTTTTTCCAAAAAACCTCTTTCAAAAAAAAAGACTGGAAGAGGATATGCAAATGAAGTGCAAGAACATGTTAACAGCGCTTCATTTGCATTTCCTCTTTCAGAAGAGGAAAGCAATCTAGACGTAGCCTCAGTGACAGTTGACAGGTCATGAAAGATTCAAAAAAGTGGACATTTAGACTAGATCTACAAGGCAAAGCCTCCCAAAAAACATTTCATGCCACGTTTGACTCTGCCTCAAGAAGGAAGGAAGGATATTCATTATCCCAACCACTCATTTCCCAAAGTTTCAGCTATCTTCTGTGAAAAATAACAAAGCACCCTGAGCCTCCTCCTCCTCCTGCAGTAAGCCTAGGGCATCAAAATCCTTCATTGTCCTCTATCCAGCTTCCCTTCTGACAACTTGTTTTGGGTTAGTTATATGTTCTCAATGCAAATAATCTGCAGCAAAATAAAAACTGAAAATGTGAGGGATTTCTTAAAAATCAATTTACTTGAATATAAAAATCAATAGTACATGAGATATTCTGCGGATAGTTTTAATGAATTACATATGAAATTGAATAATACACTCCTGTTTAAAATATACTGGAAGCTGCCACAGAATTTCTAGTTTGCTACAAAGTTGGACCCTGGTTCATGCTACTGGAAACAGGGAGCCTTGCATGAGGATTTAGGTCCCGCTTGCTACACAGGATATTGAGTACACGAGGTCTTGCTGAGGGTTTTGAGTACATTACCATCATCCCTTACAGCTTTAGTTTAAGAAGAATTTCCCCTGTAACTTTGGACTCTCATTCCTTTATTATACTATTGCAGTTTAATTATGAAACGTGTTACTTATTAATGTATGGTGTCAAATGTTACTTTACCATATGCTAATAAATATTCTGTAGCATATTATGTATAAATAATGATGCCTGACAACTGGCCACCATCCTGCAACATTGAAGTCAATGGGAGTCAGACTGGATCTGGTGTGAGTGACCCACTAGATGATGCCAGCCCTGATTCAGCAAAGTATTGACTTCAGTGAAGCTATTCAGCATCTAAAAAATGTATGCCTTTATTGAGTCTGGACCTCCAATGTGGCTGAGAATTAGGGAGGAAAAGAAGTTTTTCCTCATACGTGAATTATCAAGAGTATGGATCAGCAGACATGACTAGTGAGGTTCTACTAAACACAATCCTTGCCTAGTCTTCTCTTTTATTTATACTACTTTTCTCAGAAAACATCTTTCCAGAAATAAACACTAAGGATGTTGTAAAGACCAGGACTGTAACAGGGTTAAAAAGAGAGCTAGATAAATTCATAGAGGGTAGGTCCATCAATGGCTATTAGCCTGCATGGGTAGGAATGGTGTCTCTAGCTTCTGTTTGTCAGAAGCTGGGAATGGGTGACAGGGGAGGGATCACTTGATGATTACCTGTTCTCTTCATTCCTTCTGGGGCACCTGGCATTGGCCACTGTCAGAAGACAGGATACTGAGCTAGATAGACCTTTGGTCTGACCCAGTATAGCCGTTCTAATATATAAAGCTTTCATTACTCTGTTTTTACCAAAATTCTAGACACGAAAATGTAAAAGCTGATTTAATTCAACCACTGCACAAGCACTAGCCTAACAGAGACTGATTAGCTGTCAGTCCAAGAGTACAGTGTGGGTCTTTGATGGATTTCTTTATGTTGTGGCACTTAATGTAATGGTTCAGAATATAGGTCATTTTGTGGAGTTTTATTGTCTCAGAGTTGGACTTAGAATATAAAGCATTGGTTGGTTTTACAAGCCTATCCAGACTATCAAAATCCTTGTAATGAGTAATGAGGGGAAAGTAAATTGAGCAGCTGTTCTTATATAATGTTAAAGAAAGGGCAAGTGCATGTATGTAACACTGCCCTGTGCTGAATGGAATCAGAACTGTTCAAAATTGTGCCATAAACCAACAACTAAAGGAAGCATACGTGGTAGGGATGTGTGGTTTTCAAGCAGTGGTATGCAAGTTCTCTTTTTGGTGCCCCCATTAGTCCCCAGTAGCACATGGTATGGTTTGCAGCACAAAGACAACCAATGTGGGCAGAAATCTTATCCTGTCAAAATCTATTCTCTATTTCATAATTGTTTCAAGGCACTGGAAATATTTTTGTCGGAGGGTGAAGTATAATGCAGATATTCGAGGCAAGTTGTGGAGTCATGGCTGAATAGAAAATGCTCGAGTGCAACTGATGAAGGCTCCTTTTCACATTATTCTGTACTACTCAATGACAAGGAGTACAAAACCAGAGAAATGACTATGCTGCCGATAAATGGACTCAGATGAAAAGTAACTTTCCTACAGAGGAAATACTGAAATGTAGATATGGCTTTTATTGTCATTTGTTATTCTTGAACAAATCATATGTGTTATCCTTTTTTTTGGAATTTGTACAAAGTAATATGAAGAAGCAAGTGGAAATCTTTGTATTGCCTGGTTTCTTTTTTATCTTTACAGCCTAGAATATTTCTAGCTCCTTATAAAGCAGTGCTCACTTGATACTGGCCATTGAAATATTTTCTATAAAATTTAGTGCTGCCCACTGAATTTTGCCATTTTGCTCCATGAAAAATGGCATGTCCCTAGCGCTTCCCTTCCCCTGCAAAAAACAACAATAGCCGCCTCCAAATCTCTTAGATCCAATCAAGGAGCACTAAATCTGCGGCAAGCAGAACAGTCTTCCATTGCCTGTTAGGAGAGTGACTTTCCCAAATAATTCAGTGCTGAGAACATTGCAGAGCCTCTTGCTGTCACATGGCTGCTCAGACTTTTATAGCTCTTTAGAAATTGGTCACTGCCTGGACTCACAAAGCAGGCTGTAATTTCATGAGACAAATGCATCGGAAGCCATTCTCTCTTTGTGCAAGTTGCTGCTTTCTTTTTTGTTAAAAACAAATGCTGCATCTGGGTATAACTTCAATAGAAAATAGGTCACGTGGCAGTGTTTTTGAAAGCAAAAAAAAAAAAAAATAGATCACTCTGTTAGGATTTCCATAAGAAATTAGACCAAGAAATAGTCTGATTTTCTGCTTTTGTTTTACATTTCTTTGGTTCTGGTGCTCACACAAAATATGCACACTCTGTTATATTGCTCCTAGTGTCACAGATCTGGGCCAAAAACTGTTTCAATAATAAATTTAAACCAGAAGTAGGCTCACACTACAGTTGTGGATATAGAATTGAAAGTGTTTCAAACTCTGCATTCTGGTTCCAGTTTCTCTCCTCTGTACATGCTCCTGTGTCCTTTCTGGCATAGTCAGAAATCTGTCCCATGATTGCTTAATAAAAGTGGGCAACATAGGGAGACTCTACATTAGGCAGGCAGGTAGTGGACTGTGAACTGAAGTGGCTGACAACTCCACAGCATCCCTAATAAAGGATCTTTTTTGTACTCACCACCAGGTTCCTGCCTCTTCTCTAGCCCAAGAGGCTCTCTATCCCAACCAAGTCTGTTCCTGTTTTCAGTTTATCCTCATCATTGGCTGGCTTAGGTCACAATTTCTCCTTCCAGCCTCACTTTTGTCTGCAAGCAAGCTTCCTTTGGATACATATTTGATAAACAGTGTTGTTCTTACATAGCCTGAGTGGCAAGACTTCTTGGCATGGGTCTGAGTCAACCAGGCAGAATACATTGGGTGCAGAGGGAGAAATCTAGCACAGTGAACTAGCCAGTGGATTCTCTATGTCGTACAATGCATTAATCATACTAAACACTTTGAGTATCTTCTCTATGAGGTTTGTTACTTGGAGAGGGTGAGATTCTGTATCAAAGATGTTTATGTCATTGTCAGCCAAATGTGCTACTACAGATTGAGCCTCTCTAATCTGGAGCCCTGAGGATTTGACTGGTGCCGAACCAGAGAATTTGCCAAATCACAGGAGGTCCAAATTGTTTAGCAGCATTACTGATACTGGGCTCTTAGAAGACATTTAAGGGTAAATTAGAGCTAAATAACAGCACGGGACACTGAGAACCAGGACTGGTGGCTGTAAATAAACCTTATGGGACTGCAGGAAAACTTGGCCACACCCATGATAAATGGACATCCGGCTAATGAAAATCATGCCGGACCACGGATGTTGCCAGACCAGAGAGTGCTGGAGTAGTTTAACCTGTAGCTATTATCAAAAGGGAATGAAATATATTTCCCATTATCAAAAGGAAATGAAATTGGGAGACAAATGTGAAAAGATCTGAGATTGATGGTTTAAAATACACTGTTGTGGAATTGAACTGAAATCAGGGAGAAATTCGTCTCAATAGGCTCCTCTGCACCAGAAAATTAGTGTACTGATGAGCACAACCTCATGTTGAGAAGTCATGTTAATTAGTACTATGTTAAAAGTCTTTGCAGTCTCTGTCTACATTGACATTACTCGTGTCCACTTAGCACTTTATTTGTGACTTAGTAGCCACAGTTCAGAGACTGAAGCTTGGTCTACAACTCAGCAGAAGGTTGAATTAAGATACACAACTCCAGCTATGTTAATTACGTAGCTGGAGTTGACGTATCTTAAATCAAATTTCCACATTGTTCACACAGCGGGAAGTTGATGGAAGCAAACAATACCATTGGTTTCCCTTACTCCTCATGAGGAGCAGGAGTACTGGCACCAACGGGGGCACCCTCTGAATTTGATTTAGCAGGTCTTCATTAAACCTGCTACATCACACCCCAGAAGATCAACCATAGCAGTGTCAATCTTCCACGTAGTGAAGACATGGCCAGATTGTGTTTAACATTGTGTCTGATCCATAAGGGTGAGTCCAGATGACATGTCTTGTTTCCTGTCTATATTGCATTGTGTTTAACATTGCAATAGTGAATATGAACATTCAAGGCTTTCTCTCAACATGACTTTATGCACTAGCTTTCTAGTAAAGACAAGTCTATCTCTGCTACTTTAACTTTCTTGAAAGATTTTAGTATTGTATGTGTGAGTGCTAAATGGGAGTTAAAGTTATGCAGAATTTTGCAGGATCTGTTACAAATAAAAGAGCAATTCTGATACCAAATGATTTTATAATACAGCTAAGACGGTATATTTCTACATGAAAAACAACTGACTTCTTGACTGACACACCTGGGATTGAACCAGGGATCCTCATAGCTAAAAGCACTAGTTGCCAAGAGAAGACTCACTGGCTGTAGATGTAATAAGCCCATATCCTCTATGGATTGGCACAAAGTGGGACCTGTAACACACATTCACATCCGAGGATTCGGGGAAAGACAGCGGATTAGATTCTATAAGGGTAGATAATATGATGTTTCAGATAATATGATGTTTTACTGGGAATCATTGTTAATAGGTGTGTGAACAGTTAACTGGTTACCTGGTAAGCATCACCCATGAAGGGTAATGGTTACCTGGGAGTAGACCCCGCCCTGTGGCTCACTGTGGGCAGAAGGCTGATCCAGCCCCACAGTGCTGCCAGCTCCGGGAGTCAGCAGCCTCACTCAGGGCCAGAAGTAGTGGCCCGGGTGGTGTGGGGAAGGGTTTCCAGCCCCACGCAAGGCTGCTGACTCCTAGCCCACATGGGCAGGGAGCCAGAAGCTTGCACTCTACGGTTGCTGCTTCTCATGGCACAGGAGCCGCTCCAGCCCAATGAGGTCCCCTCTGCTTGTCCCTGTTTAAGCATCAGAGGGGTAGCCGTGTTAATCTGAATCTGCAAAAGCGGCAAGGAGTCCTGTTGCACCTTATAGACTAACTGAAGTGTTGGAGCATAAGCTTTCGTGGGCAAAGACCCACTTCGTCAGATGCCTGTTTAAGCAGTTAACCAGTTAAACTTAACATTGAAAGGATGCTTTTATAAATAAATAAATAAATAAAAAGAACAGGTAGTGCATGTAGTTTAGTGAATTTGTGAAAAAGTCCTGACCGGATTGAAATTCTCCATTTGTTTACTCACCAGGGAGCACTCAGGCAGGGGTAGTAGAAGTATCCAGTGTTCCTCAACCCTGTTTTGGAGGGATCATCTGTAGGGATGACAGAGAGGGTGGTTAGCCTCTGTGCTTATTCTGTCTTTAAAGAAAAACTGCCAGCAAGGTTGAGATGGTAGTTTTGACAGCATGAATACTCAAAAATGCAGAGAGATCAGCATTCGCCCCACACACACACTCCTAAAATGATTTATTGATTTGGTTATTTCAGTAAACCACCAACTATAGCTGTATTTGAACTGACTGCTTCAGACTGCATAGTCTCATGCCAATCCCAAAGTGATCTAGTCTCCCCCTTCCCCAAACATTGTACAAAACAAAAAATGCACACCCAAGAGGTGGCTGAGACAGAGAAAATCCCTTATTCCTGAGTTATTTATGCTCAATTACTTGTAAGACAATATGTGGTGGCCTACAATAACTGATCTTTCCCAAATATCGTTCTTGGTATACACTCTATGAGAGTGCAACACTCAAACTAATTCAGACATTTTTCCTTGTTGCTGGAAGCTCACAATATATTTAAATTTAAATTGTTCACTAAATCAAGACTAATTAAATAGAAAATATTTAAGTCAACAATTCACAAGAATTTTCAGGCATTTATTCTAAAACTTGGTAATAGAACCAAGTGATCTATCTAATTAGCTTTAAACTGTTGTCCCACTTTTCGGTGCCAGGTTGGAAGGGATTTGGGGGAGAGTCACTTTGCGTTGCTCAAATCCTTAAGCTTTAACACAAATCTGAAAGTTCAACTTGTCTCAGAAACCATTGTAAAAATAATGATGGTGATAATAAAACTCTGATAGTAGCCATCTGCCCATTCCAGACAGCTGAATCACTTCCAGTGCTCCCTGAGTGCCAACAATGACATGGATTTTTATACAGTATATCACAGACAGTATATGCCAGCTTTGTAGTCGGGACCTTTCTCTAATGACGTCAAAGAGGATGTGCAGCCAGCTTTTAAATTTGCTGCAGACTCGTCCTAATGACATTAGGATATAACAAATGAGGAATGGAAGATATGTATATCAATGTTACAATAACAAACAAGGACAGAAAGCTTAGCTCCACAGGCAGCACTTAGGTTATTCTCAGTACATTTGCTTTTGAAAGTTTGCGTCAATGGAGAATGGAGAGGCAGACTGTGAATCCCATGACAACGCAGCATAATTCATTGGGGGTAAATTTATAGTGTGATATTAAAAAAAAATCAAAATTGCTAAGATTAAATGTGACTTAAGAGCACAAAACTTAAAAAAACCCCACCCCAATCCCATTTATTTTGGTTGTGGAGATATCTATGTAATTAAAAAATGCTGGACATGTTATTCTTCAGATCAGTTAATGGAGACCAAATAAGAATATTTTCCAAAAGCAAACTAAAACCAAAGTTATTTCAGAACATTGATAGAGTACTGGTGGAAGCATTCAGGGATTTGGTCTGCTTTACTGCTGGCGTGGTGTTAACTTATGTATGATCCAGGTCAAAGGCATACAACCTGGTTTTTCTCTGATGCAAAAGAGGGACAGGAACCTGCTGGCATTCTGCTTAAGGCCCTTCAGATTCCAGCATGTGCCTTCCCCTTTTCCCCACTAGATGCTAGAATGACTAGTATTTTGGTCATGCTGCAAAGTTCCTTTAAGAAAAAAATCAGGTATTTGGAAAAGGAATGTGATAAGACTAATTTCTTAACACAGGATAAATGGTCTCTGAGGCTGGATGTGTTTACAAGTATAGAATTAGTAGCAATTACTGTGAATTTTAAATTTTAGAAGAACCTATGATGGGTACTTCATTTTTTTAAATCAATCTAAATAAATGAATAAAACGAGTTGCCATTTTAGACAGAATAAATTAGTGTCCTGGCTCCACTAATAGATAAAGTGGGATGTTTCAGAATGTATAAAACTCCACAGTATACCTAACAGTATTCATGTAATAAGGCAAACATTCTTGCTATTGTAACTACACTTACTCTTATTATTTATAGGTATGCTTTTATATATTACACTTACACACGCACACGGCCATTTTCCAAAAAAACTCTGCAGTATAGACATATCCTTATTCTGTCTGAGAAGTGTCTTTCACTCAACTCTTCTATTATGATACCGTACATAAAGTGCACATCCTCAAAACACTTCACAAATGTTAATAATTAGTCTCAACCTTATTTGCTATGGCATATTGTAGCAGTCTTATCTGGAAACCTACACAGACTGAACTCCTACTTTTCATTGTCATTCCTGTACTTCATCCTTTATTTTTCTCTGCTGCTGTTCTTATGATGTCCTTGTGCATTTTTGTGATGAGGTTTTCAGTCTTCTCTATTTTTCATCATCAGATCTTTTCCTATTAGTCCATGTGATCTTCTGCAATTTGTTATACTTTTGTAAGCATACTACATGATAAATAAACCAAAACAAGAAGAAAACAAAACTCTGCAAAAATCTCCTAAAAAATCAACATGTTATTTTGCCATCAAGTTCTTTTGCTCCAACAAAGATAAAGGAAAACATACCCTAGAGTAACAGTAATGGAAGAATCTATTGACAATATGCCAAAACCATCTTCTTAATTTACAATGAGTATAAATCCTGAACCTGAAATGTGCAAATATTATTGTTGATAAAAATAGGAACAAATATCTGAAAGGTGATTATAACAATTAAGTCTTGATTTTGACCTTCATAATTATTACACCCATGGAACCAGCAAGTGACATTTCAGAACTGATAAAAAGTGACAGATCAAACTTCCAGCCTTGTTTTACCACCTTTTCCCAATACTTCCTTTATTTTTAATAGCTCTGTTTTTCTATTCCATTCAGGTCCATAGATCTGTAGTGTACCTCATCACCATAGTCTTCTAAATTACTCTTTTTATAGAATTATTGCTACATACTGTATATTATTGTATTCTATGGAAAGCTAGCATAGAGAGAAAGAGGATAGGTTTAACGTGCTCTCAGACATGCTACAGTGTTCAGTTCCAGTTGAAGTTTCATAGGCCTCATGGCATCAACCCCGAGTTTGTTGTTTTGCTGTATTCCACCTAGACAGTGATATGTACATCAGAGGCCAAGTGGCCCTTGTTCTCCAAGATGGGATGAAGTCTTCTTAGCTCACCAGAGATGATCCTAAGTCAGGGCTGGCCCACAACATTTTGGCACCTGAGTCGGGGAGCTCAGATGACGCCCCCATGCCTCCTCGCTTGGGCCAAAACTTTGAAAGGTCTCAGTTCTGCCTTCTTCCTGTTCTGCTCCTCTCATGGCACTCTACCATCTCTGTGCATCTAGAGCAGAGAGAATACATATGCACCAGCAGCAGACACAATTTTCTACACTCTGGGTCCTAGTGGCGCCCCCCCACAGTCTGGCACCTGAGGCGGCTGCCTCAGTTCACCTCATGGTAAGGCCAGCTCTGATCTAAGTGTTAGTTGTGGATGCTGTGACATAAGAGCTTAGCATCAGTCAGGAATCCAGGAGCACTTCTAAATGCTGGACTGAATTAACGTAGCGTGTGTGTGTGTGCATGCATTCAAGCAAAGAGACTGCACCTTTGCCTACCAGTATAATCTGTTTATTTGGGTTCAGTTGTAACTAGCTGTTTTTCAACCATGATCTGACCTCAGCCAAGCATCTTAGACCAGGGTATTTTGCTAGTGTAGCCATATCAATACACTATGCCAATGTCACACAAGAACAGAACTATGGCAGGTAAAGGGAGATTTCTCTTGCAACTTCCCCAAATGGCAGAATCATAGAATTCATGACACTTTGAAGACCAAACCCAGAAACCCACATTACAATTAAACAGCCCTGTGTGTCTGAGTCAGCTAGCAGGGGCCTGCCGCAGGAGTCTGAAACCGGGGATGTGCTTCTCTGTTTACCCCTGCTCACATGTGCTAACTCTGCTTAAAAGGAGCTCTCTAAAAAGTAGCAGTGTAGCCCAGGGTAGTACAGGCAGTGGCTCAGAGAAGCCACTTGAATATAAACCTGATCAAACCCCATGTGTATGGACTCAGAAGGTGAGCCACTCTGGCTACACTACCGGTACTATTTTTGGTGCACTAACTCAAGCGGAGATAGCATGGGTCTTTTTCATCAGCACTCAGGCATCTAAATCCCATTCACTTTTTGTGATACTGAGGAATCTAAGTACCTTAGTCATTTTCAAACATGGGATGTGGATTCTGAAAGGGTTACCCTTAGATCTTATTTTGAAGCTTATAAAATCAGAGGCAAAAGCCCCATTGACTGACTTCAATAAACTCCAGGATCTGACTCTTGGGTAGAGATTAGCATTTTAGATGCACTGACTACTTCCCAAGATGATTCTGCAAACATGTAGTCACCCAGGAGCAACTTTACTCACATGAGTTGTTCTACTGATGTCAATGGGTAACAACAGGAAATTTTAGAGCCACAGTGAACAGCCTCAGGCTTGAGTTATCACTCTGAAATTAGCTGTATAGATGTTGCAGTTCTGGGTGGAACTTGGACTCTAAAGCCCGGGAAGGGGTGTGTCAGAGCTCAAGCCACAACTTATACACAACTGTTAATGTGGTAGCCTGAGCCTGCCAACCCAGGTTCTGAGTCTCTCAGCCACTCACTGTGCAGATGTATCCAATGGGGTACTTATACTGTTAAGTGTGTGTGGCGAGATCGGGGCTTTCGTTTTTCTAGCACAGAACACAGTCAGTGGTCGGTTAAAGTGTGCTTTCTGAACGCCTCATGACTGTCTGCTGAACTCTGCAAAGTGACAGACACATTTGATAAATGGCTCACTAGTAAGCTTCACCCTCTTTGCCTAAGAAAAAGGCTCACTTTACGTTGATCTCTGAGAACAGAGATCACCCAGCAATTCCAGTGTCAAGGACTTGGATCGTTGAACACAACATTTAATGTCATGTTTCTCAGAAGCTCACACAGCACGTTTAATGTTTCTATGATCCCCCACTGCCAGACATTTTTTCCTCCCTCAAAAAAGAAAGGAAGAAACCAAAGGGATTAGGATTTCTTAGCACTAGGAATAACACACCAAGAATATAAATATTTGTAATAATGGATTATTTTGCTAATCTCCAGAGAAACAAAAAAAGTTCAGAGATGCTGTACTGGCTTTACTGTAGTCTATTGTATCAACTACAAACACACAGACCTGTGCTAAAAGAACATTATTGTAGCAAAATCAAATCTTCTTGCCTACTCATCCCCAGTCTCCTGCACTTCACAGCACCCGACTCAGACTCTTTGTTCATGTCTTTGGCTCACATCTCCCTCTACATCGGGGTGGGCCATAATTTTTGAAGGGGGACCACTTCACAAATTTCTGAAGTGGCCCTGGTCCCCTCCCAGGAAGGGAATGGGCCTTGGGCAGAAGGGGTGGGGCTGGGAGACTTCCCATGCTCTCCTGCCCACAGTCCCTGATTGGCTAGGGGGTTGGGGAGCACGTGAAGTCTTTGCCCCCCCCGCCCTGGCACTTAGAAAGAACTGACAGCTGTTTTGAACAGCTGGCGGTTCCCTCTGGTGCCGCATGCCCCTGGTGAGAGGAGGAGGAGGCTTCATGCACTCTCCCGTCCCCAGGTCTCAATTGAGCTGGATCAAGTGGTTTGGCGGGCCGGTTTCAGCCTTCAGAGGCTGTCTTGGCCACCCCTGCTCTATATCCTGCCTCCCTATCAGACCTCTCTGGTCTCCCTACCAGCTCCCTGGCATTACTGTGCCTCATTGATTATCCTCATTCCACCAAGTTTTTGTGATGCCTATTGTATCAATATCCTCACTCAGTATGAGGCACTCTAGTTCACCCATCTTATTATTTAGACTTCTAGCGTTTGTATTTACGCACTTGAAGGACTTGTCACTCTTTAGCTGTCTGCGACTGAATGATGTAATTAAATGTTGCTCATAAGATCCTACCCAGTTTTTATTATCTTCCATCTTCTCCTCATTACTAGGAAATAGAGAATCTCCACTAATAAACCCTCCCTTACAAAATGCCTGTGTGCGAACCATATGCTCCTCTGCACCTGTCAGCTTTCCCCCAGCCTTTAGTTTAAAAATTGCTCTATGACCTTTTTAATTTTAAGTGCCAGCAATCTGGTTCCATTTTGATTTAGGTGGAGCCCATCCTTCCTGAATAGGCTCCACCTACTGGAAAAAAAGTTTCCCTGTTCCTAATAAATCTAAATTTCTCCTCCCTATACCCACTGTCTATGTGTATGCATATAATCTCTTCATGCTTTGCAGTTTCCTGCATTTATAATTTACCCTTCACTTCTATTACACCCTTCCTCTGAGTCACCTCATAAACATATAATATATATAATTTATTATTAACAGATGAAGAAACTGAGGCATAGAAGATGAGCGTGTTACCCAAGTTCATAGAGTGAGTCAGTGGCGGAATTGGGCAAGAAACTCTATC
This sequence comes from Rafetus swinhoei, assembly GCA_019425775.1. NCBI lineage: Eukaryota > Metazoa > Chordata > Testudines > Trionychidae > Rafetus > Rafetus swinhoei. The sequence continues at coordinate 234,209,279 of CM033437.1, forward strand.
TGACTGTGAAACAGTCCACGTAGGTTTCACTGAACTGTTTTGGGTCACTTTCAGATTGCATACTTTCACAACTCTTGAATTTAAGATTTGTTCCTTTTGAATCTAGTAGTTTATGGGAAATGAAACATAGCAAATCTGATTTTTTTTCAGATGCAGAAAGAAGCTGAATAAGAACTATCCTTTATAACAGGAGAAATAACAGGAAATTATACTGTATCCTATATAACAGGAGAAATTGTACTATATGCCTTGGAATATCCAAGAAAGAGAGAAAAACTGTTACAAATCTAAATTAATTTGTTTCAGTATGGAAAAATGTGTGTGTGTGGCGGGGCGGGGGGGGGGGGGGGGGACGTTGCTTTTGTTTCTAATTACACAGTGAATTTTCTGACTATTATTCCTTTAATATTTTTATGGACCAAATCCTGTTGTTTTTACTTAAGCAAATCCTACGCTGATATATAATTGGATACAAGGACAGCATAACTGGCCCAATGTTTGCAAATGCAAGAAAGGCAGTTTAAATGCTTTCTGTTGATTTATACTCTCATTATGTGAAGGCTGCATAAAACAGATTTCAAGTGTGGCATTGCTCATATGGACAGATTGTGTATCAATTCTCAAAACATGCCAGCAGAGCAGATTTGTTGAAAGAAAAAATGATTAAGGACCTGTTATCTGAATATTGTGTTTCCTGAAAAGCAGGATCAGTTTAAGATATTTTTCTTTTCCCAGCATAAAAATCACGAATAGGAAATATGGTTTTTAAAAGTATACAATGAAATTAAACATAATTTTACATATCTTACACAGGTTGCACCTCTATATACCAGAACTCTCTGGTCCGTCAACATCTGTGATCCAGAAGAACCACAGATGGCTCAGGATCAAAGAGTCCCAGCTCGCTGCAGGGCTGGTGAGGCTGGGACGATGCACAGCCCAGCTGGGCTGCAGGGGTGGGGGAGAGAGAGGGCTGGGAGCCAGTGTGCGGCTCATCTGGGCTGGGGGGTGAGCCAGGAAGCCTGGTGGGGGGCAGGGCAGGTGATGAGGCCGGCAGCAGGAGGGTCAGAAATGGCCTCCCCCAGATCTGACAAAATTCCTCATCCGGGACCATTCAGGTCCCAAGGATACCGGACTAGGGAGGTCCAGTCTGTATTATTTGTTGTTGATTAACATGCACTGATGCACTCTGGGAATGAAGCAGACAGGATTTTTAATTTAGAAACTAAAACTGTTTGCAGTTATTGGCAGCAATATAGGTTAAATATATTTTAATATAAAACCTTATTTGATAAATATAACCATATGCACGGTGTCATAATGGAGAACATCACTAAACTATTACTTCCAATTCACCTATATGCCAACGGTTGCTGTGAGATTTCATGTTATGCAGTTTAGAAATGGCTGTGCTTTATTTGGTAGTTTTGCCTGGATTTGCTAATCTTATTTCAGCGAGAGGAGACCATTTTTCATTAACATTTTATAGAATATTTTAAATTCAGCTTTAAATATCCTATGTGAAAATTAACTTGGTGAATTAAGCGACAAGGAGTCCTGTAGCACCTTATAGACTAACAGATGTATTGGAGCATAAGCTTTCATGGGCAAAGACCCACTTCGTCAGATGCATGTGGACTACATGCATCTGACGAAGTGAGTCTTTGCCCACAAAAGTTTATGCTCCAATACATCTGTTAGTCTATAAGGTGCTACAGGACTCCTTGTCGCTTTTGCAGATCCAGACTAACATGGCTACCCCTCTGATACTTGGTGAATTAAGTGCACAAGGGAAAAGAAAAAAAGGTGGTTCATATGAAGAGAAAAGGTTAACAAGCATTTTGAGAAACTGAAGCAACCTCAGTATTGCACTGATGGAGGGGAAAGATAGAACCTAGCCACTTCCCTCCACCCACTGATCCTGGACCCAGAACTGTACCGGGGCCTCTCTCTCTCTCTCTCTCGGCCGCTCCCCGCCCCCAAGAACTTGAACCATCCTTATGAGCCAAAACAAGTGAAGCCGATAGGATCAAGGACAGACTCAGCCTCAGCAGATTTTATAGCTGTTGCTGATAGTACTGATGATAGAATCAGCATGTCTTCTACTTGACTGGACATTCTCTGTCCTGTGCTGATTGAAATACTTCCCAAGCTCTCTAGCAGCTGTCACTGGCTTCTGTGTTTCAGAAGCTGCCAGATCTGTGTCAGAGCTGCAGTGTATATATATAGCTAGGCCCTGCATGTTATACGTATGCTTGTGAACACTGTTAATTGGGCCTCACCATGGCAGTGTTATATTTGTGATGTAAAGAGAAAAAGACAACACCCAGTCCTGTCCAGATATCTGGGTCAGTCTTCACATCAACCTCACACCACCTCCTCTATGTTAGGGTGGCCAATTCTAACAGAAGCTATTCCAAGAGATTCGTCCCCTCTCCTCCCACATGGGGTAATGTCATTTTCTTGTGTAATGACATTTTCTTAAAATATCCTATTAAAATCTCCAGGATTCCTCTCAATATTCACCAGGAGCTGGATGTCAGTTCCAGGAGACTCCTGGCCAATCCTGGAGAGTTGGCAACCCTATTCTTCATACTGTCTATTCCTCCCTCTTCTCTTCTGCCACATCCCCCTCTCTTCCTTCTCATTTTCTTTCTGAATAGCTAATCACAACCCCTCCTCACTCAACTCTACCCAAAGAATAATATATATATACACACACACACACACACACACACACACACACACACACACAGAGGTACTAACACAGCACTCTGTTCATTCTAGCTATTCACTTTCCCCTGTCCTTTGTCTGTCTTGATTATATAGAGGGTAAGTACAGTGAACTAGAAATACAAAACAATTTCATTTTGAAAAACCGAGATCTTTAATTCTGATATTTTCTAAACAAAATTCCACTTGATGGACTGAAGGGCAGTTGGAATGCATGTAAGTTATAGTCATGGTGAGACTTTAGATTAAAAATGGACCTAAAAAATTTGGCCTTCTTCCCCTTAAGTATTAAGATAAACAAAATAGCCTGAAAAAGGGGTTTACCCTTAGGAATCTCAGGGATGTCATTTCCCCTAGCTTTTTTTGAAGGACCACTGGCAGGTATAAAAGATTAAGTAAAAATCCAGTCATCTGAAGAAATGGACTGTGCCCACAAAAGATCATGATACCATCTACATATTTTGCTAATATATAAAGTGCTACCAAACCATTTGTTGTTTTTTAAGTTTATCCTGTACAGACTAACTCAGCTACCCCCTGAAGCTTCCACATATAAAAGATGTTCATTATGAGTCCTTACGCCCTTAAAGATTCAGTAGTTTTACTCTTGGATTAATAAAGGTTTCTTGCATAATTAATATTAATTCATCATTGAATTGAATTCATCATTGAATTCATCATTAATCTGGTGCTACCAAAACTTAAACAAAAACTAAACAAACAGTTTTTGACTGAATGTCCATCATGCCCTCCCCACACCCAACAGCTCAGGTTATACACTTTTAGACCTTTTAATGTCATCATTTTGGTTGCTCTCTTTTCAGTCTATAGAGGACCCTGAATTTCTATTGTGAAACCCCTGCAAAAAGAAAATCTTTTAAACTGACAATATTTCAGGCTTTTCTTATACCTCAATAGCAGCAGCAGAGAGAAAAAAAGAAGGTAACCACAAAAATCTATTTTCCCCTTTAAAGAAAACAGCAAAACAAGGCTTTGATTTGGCAAAGCAAACCCATTGTGCCAAATGCCTGATGTCAACAGGCCTCTGGCTAGAGAGACCTCTTTGCAGGATTTAAGACCAAAAAACTCCAAAGTCAAGTCCTCACAAGGGAGCAGAGTACAAGCCTCTTCTGAGACATGCTGCATCAACATTGCCTCACAAATGGCAATTTCAGGCTAAAGACCCACAGAAGTGTAAAGGGCAGCACACAAACACTAAAATCTCAGTAATTCTATATTATTATTGTTAATTATGTGTATTATCCTTGCACATAAGAGCCCTAATCACAGACCCAAACCCCACTATATTAGGTATACAGTTGCAAACATCACAACCAATCCCAATTTTATTTCACCCCAAATTTGTCTTCCGGGAGCCCAGAGAACCCATGACAATCCCTTACCCAGTTCACGTCAGCAAACAATAATCTCATTTGCCATTGCTTCCTCCATTCCTGCTCCATGAAACAAGGATCAGGAAACTAGCAATAATCAGGAAAGGAAGCAAAATTGCACCTTCCCCTGAGTATTGTCATGTGTGTTTTACTTTCGAGCAAATTAAAATGTTCAAGCATCTCTGTCCAGTGTCAGAAAAGAAAAACAAATCAAAAGTAAAGATGGGCCTCAAATACAAATTCCACCTAATTGTGAAGGCAGGAAAAATTCAGAGTCCAAACCCTGGATTACAAGGCATCTCCATCATTTTGTCTATGGGTCACATACAAAGATGTTGTCTTTTCCCAGAAGTAGCTTGGCTATTGCCAAATTCCTGAGGAAATGAGCCACTCTCTTGAGATTATGGACAGCAATGATGAAATTCTCACAAAAACTGCTGGCCCACTTCCTTCAGGATGGTGGATAATTCATGAGATCAGCAGATCTTGCAAGAACATAATCTTTTTTAATGGAAATCACACAAAAAGAGTTTGCAAAATATGAACAATTTAGTTGAACCTCTAGTCCTGATTTGGCCCCAATCCTGTCCTAAAACTAATCTAGATCTGAACATGTCTTATACCCACCTTTACTAAAAACAGATCTATTAGCTCAGAGGCTGTGGGCAAGGTTATTATTTTCACTTAAGCAAAAGAGTTACAAACAAAGTAGGGGGGAAGAGGAGTGAGAAATCTCTGCCAACTTTAAATATAATTTCTTAATTGCTAAGTCTGCTTCAATTAATCCATCATCCAATTACAGGTGTCAATTCACTACTGAAGAAATCCCATTTAACTGCCACCCCGCGGAAGTACAATTTAAACCACACACCATTAAAAATTCCATGTGCAACTGAGCAACCAATTATAATAATAATTGGAAAACTCTAATTTAGCATTATATATAATTACATGACTAATAGCCACTGTAATAACACTTGTATGAAGTAATGGCATTTTCAACCCGCTCAGGCTCATTATCTATCAAGCAAGCAAGACGGTGCATCCATGTAGACCCTTAATACTATGAACATGACATCTATTCCCTAGATAGGCATTTTCACAAGCCTCGGAGCTCTTTAGTAATGCTCAGACTGCTGATTAGAGATGGCCAGCAATTTTCTGCTGAATTATGTTCTCCATCAGAAGATGCTGATTCCTCAAAGCTGAAACTTTTTGCAGGAAAGGATCAGTTCTCATGAATATTCCTTTTTGAGAAAAAAAAGTTTTGAAATTGTCAGAACTGTCTCCTTTTTTCTTTAGAAATGAGTTATTTCAAAATGTAAGGTCATTCCTAGTTCTGAAAAGTGTAAACGTTGAAATTGAAACAAAAATATTTTGAAATTATTGAAATAAAATATTTCAACTGACCAATTTAATATTTATTTATTTATTGGTTCACACATTTTTGGGAGATTTTGACTTTTCATCCCAATTCAGGAGAGGAAATGTTTTTGAAATCTCAAAAAATTGTGTGGGATTGGTAAACTATTTTCTTCCTGGCTCTATTTGTGATAAAAAGTGTCGGTCTCATCTCTTATATTTAACTCTCATTAACATAAATATGGTTTAAGCAAGCACCTTGACAGTAGGTAAGTGATCAGATAGTGACACTTAGTAGTTTTATAGTACTTTTCTTCCTGTAGATCTCAAAGAACTTAACAAAAGGCCAGCATCACAATTCCCATTTTAAGGCATGGGGAAACTGAGGCGCCATGTGGTTATGTGACACACTCAAGGCCAACCCCTTAAACCATTTTGCTTAGAACTACAATGCTGTAAAGAAGGTCTTCAGGGACAAAAGCCAATTTCCGTAGCCTCTCCTTACTGTAATTCCAGACAACCTTAATCTTTGCTATGATGCCACTGGAGGAAAGTTCCATTACATGATTAGTTAATCTGAGGGAAAAAAATCCCTTTTATGCTTAAATTAGGGAAAAGCCTAAGTGGCATAATTAAAGTTAACCGTTTTAAAGACCGGAGTAAGAAAAGAAATTTTAAAAGGCACAAAGAGCACTTGGTCAGTCCAAGAAGAATGTAAAAAACAGGAACCTGGATGTCAGTCATCATGAATTCAAAGGGTCAAAAGTGACAAAGATAAACTGTCACGTGGGAACTGTGATGGGAACACAAGCATAAGCTCAGCATCTGCCTCTCTGTATATATAGTGGTAATAAGATGAATTGCAAATATTGGTGTCACATTTCCATGGATTTTCTGAATAACTTATATACCCTTTCATGTGTAATGTTTTACATTTTGTATCTTGAAAAACCTTCCAGGAAATACTGATGATAAAATCCTATCCCCACTGAAGTCAATGGGAAGTTTGCCATCGATGTCAATAATTTCACCTGTACAGTTATCTTTTTTTTACTTTTCTATTCTTTTTCAAACATTCCTCTGCCACATTAAAAACACTACTGAAAAAAACAAATCAGCAACAAAGATGTGAATTCTGTTAACAATGAGTTTCATTAACTTCTTTTTAAAAAGTGATTCAGAACAGTTATTGTTTCATTAATTAACATTTCCCAGAAAGTTACGGATTAGACTTTTGCAGTTGTTTCAGACACATCGGTGACTGACTGACAGCACAACAAACAGAAAATCAGTATTGCATCTGTTCAAAAGTCAATCGCTTAATAGTTTGCAGTTTTCATTTCCTCGCTTTTATCCAGAGCATGTTGACCAGAGAAACAAACTGGACAGACAATCAATATAGAAAGCAAGGACTTTTTTTAAACCAAACCCAGGACAATTGAATACAAGATAGAACTTTATAGTGTTGTCAAAATGTACCCACTTCTTTGTCAAGAAGCCTCGTTCTTTAAGACTCTCCAATACCCATTCAAATCTTAATATGGTTTGTATTTTATAGATATAAACAATCACATGCATTCCCACTGAAAACAGTGTCATTTCCAATGTGGGTCAAGGGTACTAAATAGCCCAAAAGATGCAATAGTCAAAGGATTAGGATACCATATATACCAACATGTGATATACTTAACAAGACACTGTAGTGACATATTACAGAATTTCACAATGACTGCCAATCGAAATAATATGTACTACTATATAATTTCTGTAGGATTAAAACCTGCATAGATTTTTTTATATATAATTTACTGAATGAGCCTGGGAAAACTTTTCATTGTAAACCCCATCACCTTTGGCACACCCCAAATGCAAAGTACATTTCTTTAACTTTGTTTAAAATTTTCATATGAATTTATGAGAAGGCAAACTGCAAAACAACTCACTCCACTGCACATGCACCCCCTTCCTTTGAATTTGCATGAGAGAATAAACAAAAGAATCATTTGACAGGTTTTACTCAAATTGTATAATGCTTGATTGGAAGGTGCTTAGATAAGTACTGTGCTAAACATGGTATAAGAATTTATATAGAATAGAATTGCTATACTCTAGGACATTGAAACATATGGTTACCATTTGGAAAATTAACAGATACCATATGGATAAATTAACTGTTGGAACGATTTATCAAGGGTTGTAACAGATTATCCATTCCTAGCAATTTTTTTATTTAAAATTGGATATTTTTTCTAAGACATATGCTCTAGTCCAAACAAATAATTTCAGGGAAATTCTCTGCCCATGCTACATAGAAGATCAGACTAGATGGGGGGGAGGGAAGGGGGGGGCAAAATACACCAAACCCTGCCCCGTTCTAATACCCTTTCTCAAGGCCAGAATCCTCTCCCGCAACCATATCCCCTCCCAGACGTTGCACCCCAAGCCTCTGCCCTAGGTCACAACCCTCTCCTTCATCCAAACTCCCTCTCAGACCCCACATCCTCTCCTGTGCCCTAGTTCCCTACTCTGAGCTCCCTTCTCCACTTCACCTTCATCCCAGACCCCAGACCCTTTCTATAGAAAAGCATGGCCTAGTCCACTTACCAAAAACTTGGAGTGTCCCCCCTCACAATCAAAAACTTATTGTCACCACTGGCCTAGATGATCATAATAGTCCTTTCTGGCCTTAAAAACTAAGTATGATAAAGAACTGTGGCAGACCCAAAATATGGATGATAAATCTTTTATTTCTTTCACTTAGGAAAGTGAGCTTTGGACGTGGTCGCTCTGCAAGAGGTAGCATTTCCCAGCTAGCTAAGTAACAACAGCATCCGTATGCAGCTATTCAGAGATAGCTATTAACTCAGAGTGGTATAATATGTAGAGCATTATCAGGGCAAAATTAATGGGGAATTTTAAATTTGAATTGTTTTTCATACAGATGTCTTTACAGTAACCATTAGACCAAAATAATGCAATATCTAACATTAGAAAGAAGCTAAAGAAGTGATCCAACTATATTTTGAGTATGATTAAATTTAATCCTAGATACTACATCTCGGGCATCTAAGCTTTTCATCATATACACTAAATGCATAGAAATAGATAACTAAAAGGTAGCTCCTGGAACTAAGGATTCAAATTTTTCAGCTCTCTTTAAGAGGAGAGGAAAGGTGGTCTTCTTGCTAAATCACTTGATTTTGATTCAGGAAATAAGGGTTCATTTCCTGCCCCTGTGCAGACTTCTTGTGTATCCTTGAACCTGTCACTTAGGATGCATCTAGACCTCAGGTTTTTTCCAGAAAAACGGCCATTTTTCCAAAAAAAACTTCACTTATGTCCACACTGCTATTGTGTTCTTTTGAAAGAAAATTGAAAGAACACAGGGGTTTTTCCGACATTGGTAAACCTCATTCTATAAGGAAGAACATCTTTTCCAAAAGAGCTTTTTCGGAAAAAGGCGTGTATGGACACAGAAAAGGGAGTTTTTTCGAAAGAAGAGGCCTCCAGGAAAAAGCATAGGTGCCCTGGTGGCCACTCCATCCATAGTAATCACAGCTTAAATGTGAGAGAGCGTCCATTCAGAGTGGACACTATCTTTTGAAAAAGCAGATTGCCTTTTCAATGTGCTTTGGCAGTGTGGACACTCTTTTGGAAGAAGTTTTTTTGGGAGATCTCTTCCAAAAAAGCTTCTTTCTAAATAAGCTTGCAGTCTAGACGTACCCTTTGACTATGTCTTCACTGAAAAAAAAGGTGTTTTTTTCATCCTATATTAAATCCTGGATGAGAAAAGGCACAGGTAATCTTACTTTGATATAATTAGTCAAAGTCAACCTATGTCTCCTGCCCCATCACCTTGGGGTTATCTTTGACTAGCTAACTTAAGTTAAAAAATAAAGTTCCTAATATATCCGCTAAGATTTTACAGTGAGATAGCTAACTCAAGTTGGCTATCATAATGTAAAAACATCTTTTTTTATTTGCACTGATGACAGTCTTAATCTGCCTATAAGAAATGGATTATAAAACTTTCTCTCATATACTCTTTGTTTTACCTAATTTGAATGCAAGGGCTGTCTCTAACTATGTGTTTCTAGAACAATGGGGCCACAAATGTGGTTGGAGCCTAAGATGCTACTGTAATACAAACAAGAAATAATATTTCACCTTCTTGAACATCTATTCTCAGTGTACCCCTACTAAAATGAAAGTGTCATGCATTTAGCAACCACATTTCACTATATATTTCTGTAAGAAAAAAAGGCTTCACAACAGTTAATGTTGACAAATGTTTTGACTTTTTTTAAAAATTAAAACTGATTTTGAATGCTCCCCCATGTTATTTGTGGTCTGAATAAAATAAATCATTTCATATTTGACAAAGAAATTCAAACATTTTTTAAAAGTGTCATTTTTTTACAAGCTGTAATTGCAAAATTGTGCTAGTGAATGAGAACTAAACATTGAAACTGAGTAGTCTATTGTCATGGCTTGGGATAAGTGACAATGAAGACATAAGAAAAGCCTAAATGGAAACAGATTTTTATAATAGCATATTAGATTATTAAAAATTAAGGTTATCTGTTAAGAATATTAGTTTTTAAATAAATAGTTTTATCTACAGTGTCCCTATAAATTAAACATCTACAGGTTGGCTCAAACATAACAGAGAATAGACAAGGGCTGAGTTAACCCCACAGAGATTTATCATCCAGTGAACAAACTATTGATTTTATACACATACATGTCACCTCTGAGGCATTGTTCTCCATTTTCTCAGGCCCATGGCAGATCCTCTTCTATTAGAAGGTGTGGAGCCAGAGAGATGGCTGTCTTCCACAGCACGATCCTCCTCACAACACCTCTGCAAGAATACAGTGTATAAGATGAATTCTGACAGGTTCAGTATTACTTACCCTTCCTACCTCACCTCAGCAATTTGGAACTTCTCCCCCAACCCCTAAGGACAGCAAATGGTGGGGGAACCCTGACAGGGTGGCTCAATGATGTCACGGTGCAGGAGGAAACAAGAGAGAGTTGGAACCCGGGGGGCGGCCCATGACACCACAATAAGTGAGCCTCAGGCCAAGTCTGCTGGTTTAGAGGGCGTAGAAATTGGCTTTGATTCAGCAAGCACCTACATGTGTGCTTAATTTCACACAGGACGAACTCAATTAACTTCAATGGAAGTACACACAGCAAGTGTCAAGATGAGCCTATGCATGAAGTGTTTGCAAGAGCAAGGCCTCAATGCAAACAAGCAGTTATGTGTCTCATATGTGGTAGTAGCCCTCCGGGATTTTATCCCTTAGCTATTAATGAATACATTTTAAAGGAAATGCAGCAGAGCCTGTGATGGAGAACATGACCATTATATGCCAATCTGGTACTGTAATATAGATACTGTTTTTTAAATCAGAATTCTCAACCAATTCTCTCATTTTCTAGTGACATTTATTGTTAAAGTTGCACAAGCTTCAGGGAATAAAATAAAGTAACGAAAAGTGCCATTTTCCTGAACAATGTAAAAGGGGAAACCAGTGGAAATATAACAGGTACTTACCAACAAAAAGACAGGAAGTTATAAAGAGCAGCACTCTATCACAAAAGGCCTCTTTAGGGCTGCCACTGCCTAGCTCTGCCAAATGTGAAGGGCCAGAAGCAGGCAGGCATACTGCATTGTGAGAAAGGTAGGCCTGGATCAACAACGGCTCTCGGGCAGTGCAACACAGAATGTCAGGGCACCTTGAAATATCACAGGCACATTACTGGCTGTGTCTAGATGATAAAGTTCTATCAGAAAAAGATACCCAAATTGTGAACTGCAATTTGCATATCTTTTCCCGCTTTTCTTCTGAAAGAGGCTTTTCCGACAATTGGCCCATCTACACTGGGCTAGTTGTCAGAAAAAAGGCTCTTTTGGAACAACCCTTCTTCCTCGTAGAATGAGCTCAGTGATTAGCACACCCTCCTAAGAGGTGCAACACCTGTTCAAATCCTTTCTTCCCATCAGGGAGAAGGAGGAATTGAACCTGAGTCTTCCAATGCCCCACATGGGTATTTAACCATTCAGCTAAAAGTTACAAGGTGGGCACTACCTTTTCTTCAGTCACAGTCTACATGAGACCCAGCTCCTCTGTCCCCTTCCCCTTCTCCACCCACCCCGCTGCAGGGAAAATACAGGATAATCTGCCCATTTTTTTAAAAAAGTTGGGCTGCTGGAAGGAGGGCTTAAATAAGGGACTGTCCCAGTAAAAAAATGGGACAGATGGTCACTCTAATTATAGATCTCCCAAGAATTAAAATTCCTTATAAAACCTCTCTGAATTCAGGACTTTCTGGGTGTGTCTAGACTATAGGGTTTTGTTGACAAAAGTGGAATTTGTTGACAAAACTATACCTGCGTCTACATAACGTCGACAGAACGCGGCAGTTTTGTTGACGGCGGTAAACCTCATTCTACGAGGAATAACGCCTTTTGTCGACAGAGTTCTGTTGACAGAAGGCGTTATTGCATCTACACTGTCCTTTGCGTCTACACTCTCATGTCGACAAAGCAGCTTTAGTTGTAAGTGTGGGGTTGAGTGTCCCATGTAGTGTTTTTCTCTGAGTAGCATGTGAGAAAACATTTTGATTCAAACATTTTGATACAGCTTTGGAGCTGGTGTAAATATATATTTTTGAGAGGGGGAAGGTTGAAGGAATCTTGTGCTCTAATCTAAATATGTCTAAAATTATTAGCTGTTTTCGTAGATCCAAGTATAACTTGGTGGCTTTTAAGATGTAGCTGAGAAAAATACGCTAATTCTAAAAGCATAGTAATGGCCTAGTTGGAGGACAATGGAGGGTCTTAAGAGCTAGAATTCATCCTCTAGAGATGAGTTTAACACTATATACTATTACTAAAAAACTCACCTGGCATTGCCCAGGTCTTTCAAGGCAGGGGGCTGGTGGCGTGGGGGCCGGTGCAGGAGTCAGGGAAGGGCCTTGGGGATGTGGAGGGGGCAGGGAATGAGGCTGGGAGCATAGGAGAATCAGGGTGGGGGTCGAGGAGGGTCTCAGAGCAGGGGCCTGTGGATGTGGGGTTTGTGAGAGTGAGGATTAGGGGTTGAGGTGGGGCTCAGGGCAGGGGGTCTCAGCTAGTGGGGCTTTCTCCCCCTCTCCCTCAGCTGACAGGGGCCTTCTGTCTTCCCCAGCCTCCTCCCCCTCCCCCAGCCAGTAAGGCATTTTCTATCCCCCTCCCCCCAGCCTCCTCAGACAGCAGGGACCTTCTCCCTCCCCCAGTCCTCCCCAACTGGCAGGGGCCTTCTCTCTCCCCTGAGTCTCTCAGCCACTAGGAGCCTTCCCCCCACCCCAGCTCTGTGGCCAAAGGCCAGGGGGAAGGGTTTGGGGCAGAGAGACTACTTACCTGGTCTAGTGGCAGGTGAGATTGTGAGCCCCAGGCCTGCTAGCCACTCTCTTGGTGGTACAGCTGCCCCCAGTGATTACTCTGCACAATCATGTCCCTCCTCTCTGTGCCCCCTCCCTTTCCATGTTTTGGAAAATAGTCCCATTCCTGGCATTTCCTGGCACAACTAAACCCTGACCTTGCTTTAAGTTAGGACAAGAGGAAGCTGCATACCAAATTTGGTGGTCCTAGTTCTTACTGTTTAGGAGAAGTTCTTGAACAAATGGACTTACAGACACACAGACAGACAGGCAGACAGATGCACATTTCTAAAATATATAGATAGAATCATAGAATCATAGAATACTAGGACTGGAAGGGACCTCGAGAGGTCATCGAGTCCAGTCCCCTGCCCTCATGGCAGGACCAAATACTGTCTAGACCATCCCTGATCGACATTTATATACCTACTCTTAAATATCTCCAGAGATGGGGATTCCACAACCTCCCTGGACAATTTATTCCAGTGTTTGACTACCCTGATAGTTAGGAACTTTTTCCTAATGTCCAACCTAAACCTCCCTTGCTGCAGTTTAAGCCCATTGCTTCTTGTTCTATCCTCAGAGGCCAAGATGAACAAGTTTTCTCCCTCCTCCTTATGACACCCTTTTAGATACCTGAAAAGCGGCTATCATGTCCCCTCTCAGTCTTCTCTTTTCTAAACTAAACAAACCCAATTCTTTCAGCCTTCCTTCATAGGTCATGTTCTCTGGACCTTTAATCATTCTTGTTGCTCTTCTCTGGACCCTCTCCAATTTCTCCACATCTTTCTTGAAATGCGGTGCCCAGAACTGGACACAATATTCCAACTGAGGCCTAACCAGCGCAGAGTAGAGCGGAAGAATGACTTCTCGTGTCTTGCTCACAACACACCTGTTAATGCATCCCAGAATCATGTTTGCTTTTTTTGGAACAGCATCACACTGCTGACTCATATTCAGCTTGTGGTCCACTATAACCCCTAGATCCCTTTCTGCAGTACTCCTTCCTAGACAGTCTTCCCATTCTGTATGTGTGAAACTGATTGTTCCTTCCTAAGTGGAGCACTTTACATTTGTCTTTATTAAACTTCATCCTGTTTACCTCAGACCATTTCTCCAATTTGTCCAGATCATTTTGAATTATGACCCTATTCTCCAGAGCAGTCGCAACCCCTCCCAGCTTGGTATCATCTGCAAACTTAATAAGCGTACTTTCTATGCCAATATCTAAATCGTTGATGAAGATATTGAACAGAGCCAGTCCCAAAACAGACCCCTGCGGAACTCCACTAGTTATACCTTTCCAGCAGGATTGTGAACCATTAATAACTACTCTCTGAGTACGGTTATCCAGCCAGTTATGCACCCACCTTATAGTAGCCCCATCTAAGTTGTATTTGCCTAGTTTATTGATAAGAATATCATGCGAGACTGTATCAAACGCCTTACTAAAGTCTAGGTATACCACATCCACTGCTTTTCCTTTATCCACAAGACTCGTTATCCTATCAAAGAAAGCTATCAGATTGGTTTGACATGATTTATTCTTTACAAATCCATGCTGGCTGTTCCCTATCACCTTGCCACCTTCCAAGTGTTTACAGATGATTTCCTTAATTACTTGCTCCATTATCCTCCCTGGCACAGAAGTTAAACTAACTGGTCTGTAGTTTCCTGGGTTGCTCTTATTTCCCTTTTTATAAATGGGCACTATATTTGCCCTTTTCCAGTCTTCTGGAATCTCTGTCTCCCATGATTTTCCAAAGATGATAGCTAGAGGCTCAGATACCTCCTCTATCAGCTCCTTGAGTATTCTAGGATGCATTTCATCAGGCCCTGGTGACTTGCAGGCATCTAACTTTTCTAGGTGATTTTTAACTTGTTCTTTTTTTATTTTATCTTCTAAACCTACCCCCTTCCCACTAGCATTCACTATGTTAGTCATTCCTTCAGACTTCTCGGTGAAGACCAAAACAAAGAAGTCATTAAGCATCTCTGCCATTGCTAATTTTCCTGTTACTGTTTCTCCCTCCTCACTGACCAGTGGGCCTACCGTGTCCTTGGTCTTACTCTTGCTTCTAATGTGTTTATAAAAAGTCTTCTTGTTTCCCTTTATTCCCGTAGCTAGTTTGAGCTCATTTTGTGCCTTTGCCTTTCTAATCTTGCCCCTGCATTCCTGTGCTGTTTGCCTATACTCATCATTTGTAATTTGTCCTACTTTCCATTTTTTATAGGACTCCTTTTTTATTTTTAGATTATGCAAGATCTCATGGTTAAGCCAAGGCGGTCTTTTGCCATATTTTCTATCTTTCCGATGCAGCGGAATAGCTTGCTTTTGGGCCCTTAACAATGTCCCTTTGAAAAACTGCCAACTCTCCTCGGTTGTTTTTCCCCTCAGTCTTGATTCCCATGGGACCTTACCTATCAGCTCTCTGAGCTTACCAAAATCCGCCTTCCTGAAATCCATTGTCTCTATTTTGCTGTTCTCCCTTCTATGCTTCCTTAGAATTGTGAACTCTATGATTTCACAATCACTTTCACCCAAGCTGCCTTCCACTTTCAAATTCTCAACCAGTTCCTCCCTATTTGTTAGGATCAAATCTAGAACAGCTTCCCCCCTGGTAGCTTTTTCAACCTTCTGAAATAAAAAGTTGTCTCCAATGCAGTCCAAGAACTTATTGGATAGTCTGTGCCCCGCTGTGTTATTTTCCCAACATATATCTGGATAGTTGAAGTCCCCCATCACCACCAAATCTTGGGCTTTGGATGATATTGTTAGCTGTTTAAAAAAGGCCTCATCCACTTCTTCCACCTGGGTAGGTGGCCTGTAGTAGACTCCTAGCATGACATCACCCTTGTTTTTAACCCCTTTTAGCCTAACCCAGAGACTCTCAACACTTCCGTCTCCTATGTCCATCTCCACCTCACTCCAAGTGTGTTCATTTTTAATATATAAGGCAACACCTCCTCCATTTTTTCCCTGTCTATCCTTCCTGAGCAAGCTGTACCCTTCCATACAAACATTCCAATCGTATGTATTATCCCACTAAGTTTCTGTGATGCCAACAATGTCATAATTTACTTATTTATTAGCACTTCCAGTTCTTCCTGCTTATTACCCATACTTCTCACATTTGTATATAGGCATCTAAGATACTGATTTGACCTTGCCTCCCAGTTTTGCCCTGACCCTCCTTTCTCTCTGCCATTATAGCCCACGCTCCCTCCCATTTCTGACCCATCTCCCAGGTCTCCATGTTCTTCACTTACCTGTGGGCTTTGCTTACCTGTCCCCATCGAACCTAGTTTAAAGCCCTCCTCACTAGGTTAGCCAGTCTGTGTCCAAATAGGGTCTTCTCCCTCCTTGAAAGATGAACGCCATCTCTGCCCGGCAGTCCTTCCTGGAATAGCATCCTGTGGTCGAGGAAGCCAAAGCCCTCCTGGTGACACCATCCTCACAGCCAGGCATTCACCTCCAGGATGCACCTGTCTCTGCCCGGGCCCCTACCTTTGACAGGAAGGATAGAAGAGACTACCACCTGCGCTCCAAACTCCTTCACCCGTACTCCCAGAGCCTTGTAGATGTTCATCACTTTTACAAGACTATAACAAATTATGCAGAAAGTAGGCCTTGTGTGGTACCATTTGAAAACTCAGTCTACTGAACATATTGTCCTGGTAAAATATGTGTATCAATATTGTAGGTGAGGCAACAACATTTTATTTTATAAGGTTGTTATAAGATGCTCCAAGGTTACGAAAAAGTCCAAACCAGTTTCTCGGGGGAAAAGGATAAGTCAACACCCAGACAGGTGTTAAAAGATACCTGCTTAAGCAGCCATTCTCTGGCAGGAGGAAGGTACAAATAAAAAAATTATATTTAATGACAGGAGAGTTGAAAACTACTGTCCATAGGTGACTGTTGCAAGAATGTTTCTAGCCCAAGAAATTGAATTATAAAGACGGGAGGCAAAAAGCTCATTTTTTGAGGAGTACAGGATCTTTCAAAATGGGGCATTTATGTCGAAAATGCCCGTCTAAACTGCTGGGGGGGGGTTTCGAAAAGCCCCGTTTCGGAAAAAAGCGGTGACCGCCATTATGCAAATGAAGCACGGGATATTTAAATCCCAGCTTAATTTGCACTTTCGATACGTCTAATTTACATCCCTCTGCCGACAGAGGGGTATAGTTTAGACACACCCTTAGTGTGTAAAGTGCCACAGGACTCCTTATTGTTTTTACAGATACAGACTAAGACAACTATCCCACTGAGCTTTGAATTGTTTGTTAAATTAGTCATTAACTTGCATTTTACTCTTTTATTTCCTTTGTAACCAATCCTGACTTTTGTGAATCATTACTTGCAATGACTTAAAATCTTTCTGTTATTAATAAACACATTTTATTGTTTTACCTTAAGCTGTGTGTTTGTGTTAAACATCCATTTGGGATAACAAAGCTGGTACATTTTCCTTTTCCTTTAATGAAATGACAGACTTTCTATGAGTTTGTACTGTTCAAAAGGGTACTGAGCAGTACAAGATGCACTGTAGGGCAAGAGAGGGAGCAATACAAGATGAGGGGGAGAGTGGAACTGGCAATTTGTGGGTGTCGCACTGGTATGTAATTCCTGAGTGATTGATTAGCATGCTCATGTATTTAGCTGTCAGTGAACTTGTATGCTGAAGGCTGCATGTGGCCAGAGGTGGATATTTTGACAGCAAAGCAGTATAAAAGGCACCCCAGTGAGGCTACATCTACACTGCAGGCTTCTTGCGCAAGAAGCTTTTTGTGGAAGAGATCTTCCTCAAAAACGTCTTGCGCAAAAGCACGTCCACACTACGCTTTTGTGCAAGAGAGTGTCCAGACTGCATGGATGCTCTCTCGAAAGAACGCTCTGATTGCAGTTCACAGAATAGCCACAAGAGCACCTGTACTTTTCTCGATTGGCTCTTTTTGCGCAAAAACCCCCTGTTGCCCATCCACACACACCTTTTTGCACATGAACTCTTGCACAAAAAGGAATTATTCCTCGTAGAAAGAGAAATACCTACACAGCAAAAACTCCTCTGTTCTTTTGATTTACTGTAAATTTACTTGCGCTAAAACATGCTTGAGGACGCTCCGTGGGTTTTTGAGCAAAAATGGCCTGTTTTGTGTTAAAACCCTGTAGTGTAGATGTAGCCTGAGCACGCTAAGGAACTGCAGCTAACTATTCAACAGTCCAAACTGCACTTTAGGTAATGTCATAATGGCTCTTGCTCTGAACACCAGAGATCCCCTCATCCCAAGCTTTTGAGGAAGGTTATGAAGTTTGAAACCAGCCCTAAACCCAAGCAGTGACACTTACACTAGTCTACATTGGTGACACTTACACTAGACTATAAACTTCAAAGGGAAACACGAAATGCTCTCATGGAAAAGCCTCTATGCCTTTATCACAATGGGCACGTCTAGACTACATGGCTCCGTCGACAGAGCCATGTAGATTTGTTGACACGGCAAAGGGAAATGAAGCGGCAATTTAAATAATCGCCACTTCATTTAAATTAAAATGGCTGCCGCGCTGTGCCAATCATCTGTTTGTTGGCACAGCTCTGTGGTCTGGACGCTCTGCGGTCGACATCAAAGGCATTTGTCGACTTCCCTGGTAAACCTCATCCCACGAGGCATACCGGGGAGGTTGACAAATGCCTTTGATGTTGACCATGGAAGCGTCAGACTGGCGCTGTGCCAACAAACAGCTGATCGGCACAGTCGCGGCAACCATTAATTTAAATGAAGTGGCGATATTCATCGCCGCTTCATTTTCCTATGTCTACAAAGGTAATCTACATGGCTCCATCGACGGAGCCATGTAGTGCAGTCATGTCCAGTCTTGCTTACTGGTAGCGAGATATTGAATTATTTTGTTGTATTTTATGTATTATTTGTCCTTTTTTTTCAGTTACATCAAGGGTATACAGCATGTTTGGATAGGTGCGCTTTTATAGCATTCGTGTACATTTAAATAAATATTTGAAGGAATGGGGGGGGGTCTGATCCAAACTCCACTGTAATCAATTAAAAGACTCCAGTGACTTCAGTGCTTTTGGGGGAGGTTGTAAGTGAGGCTGAACCAAGTTGATCTTGCAACAGAATATATTTCTGTGACTTAATCAATGTAATGCCATAAGCTGTAATTACACCCTTTTCAAAACCATCTGAAAGAAAAGCCCAGTGGGAGGCTAATTACAAAGAGAAACACACCAGCTGAGCAATTTGGGGGAAGACACATAACAATAAAAAGACAAACATTTCAAACGAAGAAGATAATTTAGGTGTAGATCAGGAATGCTGAATGCAAAAAGGAATCACTCTCAAAAAGGAACAGATAAATTCAATCTCTACTTTAGGTGACAGAAAGGAAAGGATATTAGGATGAAACCAGCTGTGCCAGAAGAAAATTCACATAATTTGTAATTAATGATATTTCACAGCTATTCCAAGCTCAGAAAACAACATTCCTTCTTTTACTGAGGCATTATTATAACGGACATTAATTAAACTCTGCACTAAGAAGCCACCATAAATGTTCATCTCTCAACAATGAGGAATAGTCAGCATGGATTCAAGAAGGGCAAGTCATGCCTGACCAATCTGATTAGCTTCTATGATGAGGTAACTGGCTCTGTGGTTATGGGGAAGTCAGTGGATGTATATACCTTGACTTTAGCAAAGCTTTTGGTACGGTCTCCCACAATATTCTTGCCAGCAAGTTAAGGGAATGTGGATTGGATAAATGGATGGAAAGACGGATAGAAAGCTGGCTGGAAGGTCGGGCCTAGCGGGTAGTGATCAACGGCTCGATGTCAGGATTGCGGTTGGTTTCTAGCGGAGTGCACCAACGTTCGGTTCTGGGACCGGTTTTGTTCAACATCTTTATTAATGACCTGGATGAGGAGATGGATTGCACCCTCAGCAAGTTTGCAGATGACACTAAGCTAGGGGGAGAGGTAGACGTGCTGGAGGGAAGGAATAGAGTCCAGAGTGACACAGACAAATTGGAGGATTGGGCCACAAGAAATCTGATGAGGTTCAACAAGGACAAGTGTAGAGTCCTGCACTTGGGATAGAAGAATGCCAAGCATTGTTACAGGCTGGAGACCAACTGGCTAAGTAGCAGTTCTGTAGAAAAGGACCTGGGGGTTACAGTGGATGAGAAGCTGGATATGAGTCAACAGTGTGCCCTTGTAGCCAAGAAGGCTAATGGCATACTAGGTTGCATTAAGCGGAGCATTGCCAGTTGATCCAGAGATGTGATTATTCCTCTTTACTCGGCTCTGGTGAGGCCACATCTGGAGTATTGTGTCCAGTTCTGGGCCCCCAATTACAGGAAGGATGTGGATGCATTGGACAGGGTCCAGCAGGGGGCAACCAAAATTATTAGGGGGCTGGAGCGCATGACCTATGAGGAGAGACCTATGAAGGATTTGGGTTTGTTTAGTCTGCAGAAGAGAAGTGTGAGGGGGGATTTGATAGCAGCCTTCAACTTCCTGAAGGGAGGTTCCGAAGAGGCTGGAGAAAGGCTGTTCACGGTAGTGATGGATGGCAGAACAAGGAGCAATGGTCTCAAGTTGTGGTGGGAGAGGTCCAGGTTGGATATTAGGAAAAACTATTTCACTAGGAGAGTGGTGAAGCACTGGAATGGGTTATATAGGGAAGTAGTGGAGTCTCCATCCCTAGAGGTGTTTAAGTCCCGGCTTGACAAAGCCCTGGCTGGGTTCATTTAATTAGGATTGGTCCTGCCTTGGGCAAGGGCCTGGACTTGATGGCCTTCTAAGGTCTTTTCCAGCTCTATGATGCTATGATTCTATGAATCACAGTCCCTTCAAGAAACAGTGCTGACAAAGAAATAGTACTGTGGGCAGGGGCATAACTATGTGTGACTTTGCAGTGAAAATAAACTAAAAAACAAAATGAACAACACTGAGACCAGCAGGTGATTTATTCATGGACCCTGACTACCTCTTTGGGTAAACATTCCTGGTAGGAAACAATGCTGCAAATTGAATTGGGAATCCTGAACTTGATCTCAGAAACCTGATGAGCTTGTTTTAGCCAATTAAAACCTTTTTATGCCCTCATAACAGCCACATTTGTGTCAACCAGGTTTCATGGACACGTTTGAAAGTAGAAATCCTCTGTCACCAGAACAGTACACCACAGACACAAGCCATGCAAGCTCATCTTTGCTGTCCTGCCAATTTGCTTCAGTCCTCCTCCAAAGACACTCTCTGGTGTAGTTCTGTCTCCATAACTGCTGCTGAGCTTAACTCAGTTTAAAAGGATAAAAATGTCTTTGATTTCTATCTGACATGGGACCAAATCCTGCTTCCTTTACTTAGGCAAAACTCCTCTCGAAATAAATGGGAGTTTGACCATGGTAAATAATGCAGGAGTTGGCATTATATTTTTAATGATTGCATAAATAAAATAATGGAGTGAGATTGTTTAAAAGGCACTGATTTTAGCTAAGTCTGCAACTCTTGTTGCATCAGTGCTTGCGCTGAGCGACTTTACTGACTTGCAGAGCTCAGTGGAGTATGATAAGAGCCACATAACTGAAAAGCAAATGTCTAGACTTTGGCCCTAATTCATCTTATTTTCAATATAGTTATTGCCTAATTGCTTGCTAGGATCATTTGTTCACTCATAACTCTAAAATGCATATCAGCCTGGTTTATTGGCATTGCACAATGTACATGCTGTCCTACAAAAACTGACCAAAAACCCCTGGAAAAATAAAATTTAGAGGACAGTTGTGGACACTAGATGACATTGTAAGATTAATGTATTTGTGCTAAGGCTGTCCCAGCAATAGGACTAGACAACTCTAGTTACATTTTATAGCCAGTCAATTATTGCCTTTCTTTGGGCTTGCTATTTTTTTACAGTCAGATTATACTCAGTAGGGACCTGTGATGGGGCGGTCCAGCCCCACACTGGCCAAGAGGGGAGCCAGCTGGTGTGCTGGGCTGTGCAGGCCCCGGCCCCACGGCAGTGCTGGGCATGCTCCAACTGCGGGCCTGGTATAAAGGCCAGGGAGACAGCTCAGTTGAGGCTGGCCTCTGGAGAGGGAGGAACTCCTGCCCAACCGCCCGAGCCAGGGACGCCGGACCAGCCGCCCGAGCAGGATGTAAATGAGGCGCGATAATTTAAATTGCCGCTTCATTTTGCTATGTCTAGTAAACTCATCTACATGGCTCAGTTGACGGAGCCATGTAGTCTAGACACACCCTAGATTACACTGAAGGCCTCCTGAGCTGAAGAAAGATTAGGTAGCAAGTATGAACTCATGATGAGGATCTACTGAAAAATATAAAACTGCATATATCTTTTCAGATGGTCACTTTCAGATCTCTTAGGAAATCAGTTTAACATACAAGAGCTAGATTCTTCCACTCTTACACAGAGTATTATCTAACATTTTGCGTAGTCCCAGTAAATTCAATGAGACTACTTGACCAAATAAATTCTCATCATCAATATGAGTGGATCTTATGCAGAGTATAAGGAGAATAATGTAAAAAGTGATGTTTTTATTAACCTGATATTTGATTCTGTTCTCCTGTCCAGAATTCTTCATCATAGTTTCCCTTACTACCAATGACAATTTCCCAAAGATAAATGTTTATACACTTAGAACAGTTTCCATAATTTGCTGGTCATTTTGGCTGTTGACATAAAGCTATGGGATAAAAGGGTTTATTGGAAGGTAAAGGAGAACAAAAGGGAAATTAAGGTCAATGGTTTTCTTCAGAAGTTGTTATGTTTCTTTAAGGAATATTTGTATAATTTCCACCATAGTTTTTATAGCTACTAAGTCTAATCATGCTTTGCCTTACTGCCTGAACTGCAACACTCTTCCCAGACAGATATCAGCACTTAGTTAAGAGTCTGAATTAGAGAAACAGCATAAACACAATGGAACTTCAACCAGCAGGGCTGACCGCCACCACAAGCCCCAAGCAAGATGTGTTTGGCAGGGGGGCAGCTCCACACCCTTGCAAGGGGTGAAGCATCAGGTGGGAGGGGAGGGCCAGAGGCAGCCAGTCCTCAGTGCCACCCAGAGGCAGCATGTCCCCTGCCCCCAGCACTCAGAGCTGCGCATGGCACCCGGCGTGGCACAACAGCAGCAATTTAAAGGGCCCGGGGCTCTGGCCACCACCAGGTTACGTCTAGACTGCATCCCTCTGTCCACATTTTTTGAGGAATACGGGATCTGTTGAAAAAGGGTTTATTTTCAACAGATCCACCTCTAGACTGCCACTTTGTGTCGACAAAGAGCCGTGTCGAAAAAAAGCGGTGGCCATGTTTATGCTAATGAAGCACGGGATATTTAAATCCCTGCTTCATTAGCAATTTCGATGTGCCTAATCTGCATCCCTCTGTCGACAGAGGCATGCCGTCTAGACGTAGCCCCGGTGCCACAGTAGCAGCGTCAGGGAGCTCCAGGCCCCTTTGAATTGCTGGGCCCTGGATCAACAGCCCTCTTTGCCCTTCCCAACATCCAGAAGGAGAACCTCGTTCCCTTGGCCAGGTAAGTGAGTCTTGTGGAAAGAGAACCTGCTGGACCTCTTCCTACTAGGTATGTTCCTCTGGGTTTAACTATGGAACAACTATGCTGTGAAGTGTAAAGACCTGAGGTTGCAATGTAGCAGCCAGCTGTGATCCTGTGACAGCAGGTCTGGGTGTCTGGGAAGGGGCCAGAGGGGCCATCACCGTATTCATCAGTGTACTGAGCCAGTGTTGGCATGGCCACGCTGGAGCAATCATGGTGACCCATGATCATCCTCTTGATCTTTTCTAGGACCGGATGATGTGGGGAATTGGTGGAAACACATACATCGGGAGGAAGGCATTGGAGAGGGAGCCTTTTCCCAGCCCCTGATGGGAGCAAAAGCAATGATATTTCCTATTCTGCCTGGTGGCACACAGGTCAAACTAGAGAGCACCCCACCTCTGGGGGAGCATGCAAGCTACCTCTAGGTGGAGGAATGACTCACAGTGAGAAGACAAATCCCTGCTGAAGTCTTCTGCTAGGGCATTTCAGATACCAGGGAGAGGAGAAGCTTCCAGATGGATATTGTGGCTGATGCAGAAAATCCGTAAGAGCAGGGCTTCCTGGAAGAGGGCTGATGAGTGTGCTCCCCCTTGCCTCTTGACGTAGAACATCAAGGCTGTGTTGTCCATCAGGTCTCTCACCACCTTGCCCAAGAGTTGAAGCAGAAAGACTCCACTGGCCAACTGCATTGCCCTGAGCTCTTTGTCATTTATTTAGGCGTCTGACATGGGCTCAATTGAAGGAGCAGGACTGTCAAAGGAATTCCATTTAGAACATTTTCAGCCCTGGCCCACCACCACAGTGAGGTAGAAAATGCCACCAGAATGGTGAGGACTTTTTCCAGGTGATTGCTGGACTGGGAGTAAGTCAATGCTAGCCATTAATGAAGGGGACGTAAGAAGAGCCTGGCGTTATACGCTTCATATGAGCATGCTGCCATGTGGCCGAACAGGCTGAAATAGAGCCTGTCCATCCTGAGGGGGAATGCAAATACAACTGTGATAAGGCTTGACAGCGTCTGCAACCTGTCCAGTGGCAGGAAAGCTCTGACGAAGGCTGAGTCCAGTACCTCTCTGATAAATTATAATTCCTGTACAAGAATTAATATGGATCTCTTGGCATTCATGAGCAGGTCTGAGAGCCTGCAAGTGGTGTGTCTCTGACATCCTGTCCGACCTTGGACCTGGCGCAATCTTTGACAAGCTAGTCATTGAGATATGGGAATATCTGCACCCCTCTGCATTTCAGCTATGCCAGGATCACCACCACGCTCTTGGTGAACACTCTCAGTGCTGTTGCCAAACTGAAAGGGAGGATCACAAAATTGTAGTGGCCTGGGCCCACAGCTAACCAGCAAAAGCTGGAAAGATTGCTATATGAAAATAAGCATCCTTCAACAAACTTAAAAAAAAACTATTAGAAGGCATCAAGAGTATTAGTGTACAATTATTTTAAAATTCAGATTTTTATTAACACGTCAGACTAATTAAACTAAAATTCTTCTTTTCTTCTGTTTCAAGATCCCAAGTTCACTTATTTCAGACAATGAAATTAAACCGTTTGATTTTAGATAGTTTCACTTATGGGTCTTTCCCACCAATATAGGTGCAAAACCTTCAGAAGAGTGTTTAAATTTAAAAAAACACACCTGTTTTCAATTTAATAATTTTAAAAGTCCATCAATCTCTTGGTATTTATTTACTTTTTGTAAAACAGTTTAACAAAACACATATGGAATTTAAACTACTTAATATATCTTTAATTGACTTGTGTCAGGGTCTGAATAAACTCAATGCAGATGCACGTTAAAGAGACGTAGCTAAAAGAAATCTGGTTAGAAGGTAAACTAGACAAGCCACCAGGCTAGATGGCATTGTTTTCATATTGCAAAAAGCCACCTGCTAAGTTTTGCTTTTAAAAACCGAAACTAGTCACACAAACATTTCTGGGTTTGGTTCATCTTCATTTCAAACAGAAATGGGCAAAACCGGGGAAGGTGTTGGTATTGTATGATCTTGTTATTGGGGTTTATATTCTGCAAAACTAAACCAATTCAAAATCATGGGTGACACTTGATGTATAACCTCTTCAAATTCAGATAAATTACTAGGTTTGGAAGCATCTGTAATACAGAGAAGAGTTATTAGTGCCACAATTATTTCCAATTTGCCATATAAAGGCCTAGATTTCTTGTACTATATCCTGTCAACAAAGCAAATGTATTTTGTCTCATTCTGTCTAAACAAACAATTATTTTACCCAAACAAGAAACATTCCTGTTTACAATATTCCACACCTTAATGGCAGGGCCAGGAGACTTCTTGTGCTTCTTCTCCCCTCCCCGATTGGCCTGGGGTGGGAGTGTGGGAGAAGACTTCACCCTCCCTCCCTCACCCCGCCCCCTAGAGAGAAATGCTAGCTTTTTTAAAACAGCTGGCAGCTCCCTCAAGGTGCCTAGCGGGAGGAGACCTCACGTGCACCCTTTGCCCCTAGGCCATTGGGGGTGGGAGAGGGTGCGAAATCTCCTGACCCCCACAAGAGCGCACGGTGTCTACAGAGACACACTGGCTATTTTAAAACAGCCAATTTGTCTCTCTAGCCCAGGGGTGGGCAAAGGGCCCTCTGTGGGCCGGATCCAGCCTGCAGCTGCCCTGCTACTCCCCCACCTCCCAGCCAATCAATTTTAAAACAGCTGGCATGTGTCTCTAGCTGCTACGCACCCATGGCAGGGCAGGGACAGGACACAGAGACTTCACGTGCTCCCCACTCCCAGGCCCTGATTGCAAAGCTTCCTGCCCCCTCGCCCACCACCACCACCTAAGCTGTGTCTATATTGGCGTCATCTTGCGCAAAAGCAGCCGCTTTTGCGCAAAAACTTGCTGCCTGTCTACACTGGCCGCGAGTTCTTGCGCAAGAACACTGATGTTCTAATGTATGAAATCAGTGCTTCTTGCGCAAGAACTCTGATGCTCCCGATCAGGAATAAGCCCTCTTGCACAACTCTTCTTGCGCAAGAGGCCAATGTAGACAGGGAACATGAATTTCTTGCGCAAGAAAGCCCGATGGTAAAAATGGCCATCGGAGCTTTCTTGCGCAAGAGAACGTCTCCACTGGCACGGATGCTCTTGCGCAAAAGCACATCTCTTGTGCAAAGGCACATGCCAGTGTAGACGCTCTCTTGCGAAAATACTTTAACGCAAGAACTCTTGCGTTAAAGAGTATTTGCGCAAGACATAGCCAAGGTGTGTGACAGCTAAAGATAAATACTGGCTGTTTTTAAACAGCTGGCGTGTCTCTCTAGTTGCTGCGCGCTCTTGCGGAGGTGAGGAGACTTCGCGCACTCCCCCAACCCCAGACCCTGATTGGCCTGGGAGTGGGGAGAACAGCAGGGTGGCCACGGGCCATATCCACTGGCTTGGCAGGCCACATCTGGCCCACAGAGGGCCCTTTGCTCATCCCTGAACTAACCCCTTTGGACTTGATTCTATTGCTATTAATTGCATTAAGTTGTATCTCACTCTTTGAGTGGTCCCAAGCACCACACTACCAGTCACTGCTGCAGAGTCAGGCTGCAAGAAATTAGGTCCTGAACCAAAACACTCTGAAATCAAAAGCAGTTTTTCTCTGATGAGCTTTGGAATTCACAGTATAAGAAGCTTGCTTAAGTGATTTGCTGAATCAGGACCTAAACAATTAGAACCCACATCATCTCTGAAGTAAAGAAACTCAGTTAAATCAGGAGTTATATGACTAAGTGAGAGGAGTAGCAGGTCCACCAAAAATGGCAAAACTGAAGCCTGTGAAAATAGAATTAGCGTAGCAAAGGGGGAGCTGGGTTTCTGAGGTTCAGTTCAGACAGCAATCCAGAGCAAGGATGCTTAGCCAGACTTATCCCAGCTATCCATGCCTTTTGTGTCTGCAGAATTTTTGTGCACTCCTCATTTTGCACTATTTCAGCACTTCTGCTTCTAGCCAGAACTGGGAAATGGAGAGGCATGGGAAAATGAATGATTATTTCATGATAAAAAGATTCAGGAATACTTTCCAGCTTCAGAAAAGGCTTTGATTGCAATTATTTGAGTTGGAAGGCATATGAACCCATAAATAGCTCTGGGATCCACTGTGCTGGGTTCCAGAAATATGGAGGCTGCCAGTTGCTCTTGGAGTTGAATTGACCTGCTACCTCTTTCTCAGCGCTTCTCCCCGAAAAGGAAAAATTAAACATTGACTCACAATGGGTAATATTATCAAACATATGTGAATTTTTAGAACAAGGGTTGGACCATGACATGTTTTGGGATCACTAGTTTGCCCTCCCTGAGGACAGCTTGAATAAGGTCCATCCGTGTATCACTCAGACACTTTCTCCTGCCATTTATTACTCTGGGTGGACCTGCATCAGTACTGCAAGTGATTAAGAGTTTGTCTAAATGAGGAGGGGTTTATTCCATACTAACTCAAGTTCGTGTGGATTGAAAATGCCTGTGAACACATGACACACCCCTTAATGCTAACTAACTCTATGCTTGGTACAAATTATGTTATCCTCTTTCAAAGTGTAGCGAATCAGTGCAGAGCCCTATCTATTTTTCTCTGCCACTGCACACTACTTTGGCATTCCTCCCACTGCTGTCCCACACTGCTTTGCAGATGCCCATGACATGTTTGTTTACCTGGGTGCCCTCCCCACTCCCCAGGATTCACCCTTTTCATCCTGGATTCAACTATATCAGCATTGCTGTGATATCACTCCAGCAGCTGCTAAACTGCTTGGAGCTGTGGTGAGTTTCTTGATCTCCTTGCCATCTGGGAGAAGCATTATTGCAGGTAGCTCTTGTAGCCAGCCAATGCAGTAAGTACTTTTTGTATTGATTGCAGAGCAGATGGCTGAGAAGGGTCGCAGCCAGAATGCCTACAAGAACTGTATAAAGAGCAAGGAGTGAAGAAACATGTATGGAAACCCAACAATGATAGAAGAAAAGGCAGCAGTGCCCATTTGATTTGTCTATTTTGGAAGGAGCTGGACAGGACTGTTTGCTGGCATGCCACTGCAGAACCCAATGCCTGTATGGACAGTGGTATCCCTGCTGCTATTACCACTAGGTTCAAGCAAAAGTGATCAGGAGAAGACAACAAGGAGAAAGAATAGTGACGAGATCTACCTGAACATCCAGGGTGTCTTCAGAATGCAGGATACGGAGGGTGGCCATGTAGAAAGAAAGCTTTCATGGGCGCAAACCACTTCTTCAGATGACTGGAGAATTAGAAGTCCAGATCCAAGAGGCTGATAAGAACAATTAGCACCTCCATTGTTTGGTTGGTTGATTAAGTCTTCAGGATGTGGAAGGTAGTGTGTGAGCCAGCCGATGTCTCTGTTCATGCCATTTGCATTAGAACTAAACTTGTAAATGAAGTTAAGTTCCAATCCTTCCCTGTGTATTTGACTTGTGGAATTCGCCTGATGCAACACAGTGACTTGGAGATTAATTCTTTCCCATAGACTGTCCCTACTAATGTGATCTATGCCATCAAATGCCAACAATGACCCACTGTCATGTATATTGGCCAAACTGGACAGTCTCTACGGGAAAGAATTAACGGACACAAATCAGATATCTGAAAAGGTAATACACAGAAACCTGTTGGAGAACACTTGAATCTGCCTAGACACTCGTTCATGGATCTCCAAGTCACTGTGTTGCTTCAGGATTGGAACTTAACTTCATTTAAAAGTAACTATTTGAACCATCTACTCACTGTCTCTCTCTCTCTCTTTTTTTTTTTCTTTCCCTCTTCTTTTTTCCCTCCCCCCTTCCCTTATTTATTCTTGGATCTGAACTTCTAATACTCCAGTCATCTGAAGAAGTGGGTTGCGCCCACGAAAGCTCATGATACCATCTACATGTTTTGTTAGTCTTTAAGGTGTTATTAGTCTATTTGTTATTTATTAAGTTTTATAATTTAGCAGTATTATGCTATATTGCTGTGCCAACATCTTTTCCAGGTCCTTCAGAGATGCTGCCATTTTTGGCAGAGGCAAGATAGGTTCCCAAATTTCCAGCATCCCATCTCCCTCCCACTGTCCCTCCCTTGCTGCCTTTGCTCTGCCCCTTCCTAACATGTTCTCAAAATGACATCTGGACCAGCTAAGCAATTGGCTTCTATCTCATGTTGAACATCTAACCATTGGATGTTTACAAATCCATGCCATGGAGCACATATACTCATCGACTAATTTCCTTCTCCCTCCCCACATCTGACCAGGTGAGCAAACTCCACCCCAGAATATCCCTCATTCATGTGTTCAAAATGGCGGCCCATGGAGTAGTTGCATTCTCTACTTTTACCTCTCTCTCCCCTCACACAGCCTATTCCTCTAATCCTATTATTTAGTTGTACTGACTTCAGAAGCTTTTTAGGACCGTTGTTATGTGGTGGGGAAGGGGGGAGTTTGGTTAGCAGTCACACTTTGTGACATATCTGGAAAGATAATAAAGCTCCTGTTCCATGCTGGGGTCTACATGCACAGTAACAGGGATTGGTACATGAAAACAATTACATTAGGGATGTATGTATAAATGGCTTTTCACAGGCTAACCTATTTCAAAGAAAATTATGGGGAGCTGGTAA
The DNA here is from genome assembly GCA_019425775.1 of Rafetus swinhoei. Taxonomy (NCBI): domain Eukaryota; kingdom Metazoa; phylum Chordata; order Testudines; family Trionychidae; genus Rafetus; species Rafetus swinhoei. The sequence continues at coordinate 234,239,432 of CM033437.1, forward strand.
AGTTTCAAACAAACAGTACAGACCCCAATCTATTTCCCTCAACAGTTTCAGCATGGCTGCAGGGGACAGAAGGCAGAATCTGAGACTGAGAAAATGCTTGTTTTTAGTCCAGAGATTCTGTGGGGCAGCTTCATGATCATTGCTGTTGGCAGAGCTTGCCACTCCCTGACATACCTGCACCACTTTGAGGGCACCATCCGGGTGAGTAATGTCAGTGTGTCTCATTGGTCTGCCTTTTTTGAATGGGGCCACTGTGTCTCCTAGCTTCCCACCTCAATGGACAGCATTCAGATGGCAACACAGACTCCATTTCTCAATGTTTATGGGACGCTGCATGTGGATATGCTGCTACTGCAGTTTGGGGGCTTGTTCAGCACAGATCTCAAAAAAGGTTACCCTCACCATCCTGAAATTCTGTTGCCATTGCTGCTCATCCCAAGTCTGAATAATGATCCTCAGCACTATTTGAGGCTGGTTTCCCAAGCCAAGAAACTGTTGGGCTGTGTGAAGCTACTTTAGGAAGAGCTCGCGTAGTAACAGTTGTACCTGGTGTTATCCTCCTGCTGCTCCCTCTACTGCTATTGCTGTAGCTGTCAGCTTCCAAAACATAACATAGCTCCTGCACTAAAAGGTTACCGCTTCTATGTTAGATTTAGCAATGACAGCCATTGAATATCTTAGAGATGGAACAGAGAGAAAAAAGTCAGCTTGCATTATCTATCCTGCAGTGGTGCAGCAGATGAAGTCCAAAACTGAAATCATCCAACCCCAAGAACTGAAGGAAAGCACAGACAGCCTCTGCATATTTGCAATTGCCAGCACAGCGATGTGGAGCATTTTTGCATCCACAATGACTAATAGCAATTTGAAAATGGTGTTAGCCCACCTGGAAAGGGAGGAAGCATGGAACAAAAGAAACAGAGGACTCCTGAAGTTTGACCCTCCGGGTGTGTCTAGACTCGACCTCTCTGTCGACAGAGAGATGTAGATTAGGCACATTGAAATTGCTAATGAAGCAGGGATTTAAATATCCCGCGCTTCATTAGAATAAACACGGCAGCCGCTTTTTTGTTTGTTTGTTTGTTTGTTTAAACGGAGCTTTTTTGAAAAAAACCGGCAGTCTAGACGTGGTTTTGTTGAAAATAAATCCTTTCAACAGATCCTGTATTCCTCAAAAAATGAGGTTTACAGGATCTGTTGAAAAGGGTTTATTTTCGACAGATCCGCGTCTAGACTGCTGTGGGTTTTTTTTTTTTTTTTCAAAAAAACTCCGTTTTGAAAAAAAGCAGTGGCCATTTTTATGCTAACGAAGTTCAGGATATTTAAATCCCAGCTTCATCAGCAATTTCGATGTGCTTGATTTGCATCCCTCTGTTGACAGAGGGATGCAGTCTAGACGTAGCCTCCATGTCCCAGAATTCCACTGGTTTCTGCTATGCATACCATAATGCACAGTGAGAAAAATCCCACAATGCATGTAGCTCAACAGAGAAGTGAAGGATCATGGGATAGTGACCTGAACTGCTGCATGCTTAGTGTACACCAAGCCCCCACTTTGTTACACAATCATATGAGCTGAAAGACAGGAGATTGATCATGTACAGATACTTTTATTGTGGCTTACATACTGCGCACGAGTTAATATACATCAACTCAGTGTGAACTAAACCGCAACATAGACAGGCCCTAACCTGCATTCAGGACAACTGAAGTTAAATAAAACTTGCCCAAGGAAGACAGTGTACTTTCTCCCCATGACCCTGGTGAAGGGCATAGAATCAGAGAGCTGGAAGAGACCTCAGGAGGCCATTGAGTCCCACCCCCGCCCAAAGTCTGGCTTTATCAGCTGATTCTCTTCCTGTGATGGAACCACTGCTATGGCATAATACAATAAAATCTCTTAGTTTCTCCTAAACTTACAGCATCACATCATAAAAATTCCTAATCAAGCAGTCATCAGGCTTCAGTGCCCGTCTCCTACCTCAACCACCACCGCTGTTCTCCTAGCAATAGAAGGGGGCTTTCAAAGGACACCATCAATGGTGATGCAAACAGATTACTGTGCTGTCCTAACATCATGTTACTCCGGTACAAAGTGCTTTCCATATGTATTAAGCAACACTCCAGCTCACTTGGATACAGTAGGCATTGTTACACTGATTTCAGAAAGTAATACATTGGGACAGAAACAAATTAAATGTCTTGTCCAAGGTCACACAGAAAGTCAGTAAAAGAGCTAGGAACGTAAGTATGGAGTCCATGTTGCTTAACACTGGGGGATTGGATAACATCAACCTGCTGGCATTAATTTACAGAAACAAGAGAAAATAATAACAAAGACATTTTAATTGTCTTACAGCAATAAAATAATTCAGATAAATACCAGACTGGTTGACTTTTGGCAACATTTATTATATTGTGTTATTTTAGTTTCCCTTTCAAGTCATAGTTTTACTTCAATTAGAGTCCCTTTTAATTCATGAGTTTCAGAAAACTGCCCTCCCCCCCATTTTACAAGAAGAAAAACATGGGTTTTCACAATGTCAGTATAACATAGAAAACCTTTTTATTTAAAAAAAAAACAGTTTTGTTCATCTAGCCATAAAGCAGAATATTAGTTTAAAAATAACTAGGGAAACTGTGTCTTTCTGAATTGTGATTTTGCCAACACAAAGAAATAGCTCATATATTTATCTGTTATTACGGACTGGTTATGGGAACTAGAAAAAGGAATGCAATGATAGGAACATTAACCTTTAACAATGGTTGAGCTATAATAACCCATTCTTCTTTCAAGTCTCCAGCCGCACAATGGATCTTTTTCCAATAGTTAAAAATGTCTCTCTCTTTGGCATGAGCTTGAGATGATACCCTCTTTCATATTTCTCAGGAAAGTAGTATAAAGGGAAGAATGTCTCTGAAGGGAAAACCAGACAAGAGCCAACAGTCAAGGGTGCCAACAGCCTCCGGGAGCCCCTGGACAAGATGTGGGGGGCAGCTCCATGCCCCCAGAAGGAAGGTGGAAGGGACAGGATGTGAGGCATGCAGCCCTGAGTGCAACCGGAGAGTAGCACACACACACACACACACACACACACACAAACACACCCCAATCCTTAGCACTGTTCCAGCTGCCACTGCTGCCGCCCTAGTAGCTATGGAAGTGAGTTCCTGTGACTATCAAAAAAATGAATAAACCAAAATTTTTCATAATGGATTTCCTACAAACTCATCAACAGCGCATCTTTTTTATCCCAAACCCGAATATTCTTAAACTTGCCCAGGTGCTCGGATCTCTATGTCCAAAGTCTGAGTTTAGATGTCTCCTTTCTGACACTACCCAAATCACACCCTGACTCTTATCCTTTCACTTTCTACCACATGGACCCTGCATCCTCTAACCTCTATCAGCCACCAGTAGCTGTTCCCAGCCACCGCATTCTACCTTCCTCTTCCCTCACTAGAGTTTATTGCCTAATCAGATACACACACAAATGTATGGCACCATGCAGTGGCATATCACTACTTTGGGATGCTATCAAATAAATGCCTTTTAGAGGGATTAAATCATGCCACAACTTGAAAAGACAAGAACTCATCGCATTATGATGTAAGACTGTACTGTATCAGATGGAACCAAAACAGAAAACTTTGTCTACATTTTCTTCACAACTTCAGCTGTTCCCAGACTAGTCTCAGCAAGATCTCCTCTGTCTCATCTCTAGGTCTCTCTGCCCCTAGAGCTTCATTGGGAATGAAAGAAGTGCTGGGGCTCAAGAAGTGCTTTGCATTCATAACCGATGCAGCAAGCTGAAGGCTCAGTGCTGGCAGGCTCTGCTTCAAATTAAGCACTGTCTGTTCCACAGGGGAGCCCTTAATGGCCTTTTACGGGTGAGAAACTACTGTGGCTCAGCTGTAATTTCATTTCATCTTTATGTTGCCTGGAGACGCAGCACTTTGGAGGGGGCGCCCCTTTTTTTAATTTTTTCAACATCCAATTTCATTCTAGTGAAGTGTGTCTCCCTTTCAGGGTCTCTTCTCTCAGTACTCACATGGTCCATTCCATTTTAACTTGCAGCACAAGGTAGCATGGCTTCATGCCATTAGATAACTTGTCTTTCTGACTTTAGAGACCAGTGGAGCCGTCTGTAAAACTACAAAATTCAACATTTTAGCTGCATCTTATTTCAAGAGGACTGAGCCTTCCCCACATCTCAGGGGAGGAAGAGGGAGCAGGCATCATCCAAATCCCATTGCAATGTTAAACAAAGTATCTCAAGGAAATGACAAAACTTTGTGGTAAATTAAAATAATTCTCCACATACGTGATGATTTCCATGAAAAAGGGACCAAACAGTAACAAGGGTAAAATGTGGGCTATATTCTTAGACAGGTCAACAATTCTTTTTTTGCCTGCAATTAATTGCAAAAGTATATTTTGCACCCACACTCAACCTGCTTAAATTGCAACTCAACATTAAATTAAACTATATATAATTTGTGCCCATAAAATTAGATGCTGTATTTCAATTTCAGCCCTGAAATATTTTATTTGTTTGAGACGAACAAACTATTTTTATTCCTACTTTCATAATAGCAAAGACAGGCTTATGTAAGCGTGTCTGTGTTTGGTTTGGGTTTTTTTTAAATCCTAATATGACAAATCCCAACAAAGAAGAAAGTGATGGTTCTAATCAGACAGCTGCTAAGAATAGAGATACGTAGGTAAATATTAGCACACAAGTTGAAGCAATGTTTACTGAAAGCAACACAAGTTTTTATTAAAAAAGTTTTCATGTGATTAAGGCACAGATACTAATATTCCCATCTGTAGGTCTTTAGAGAGCCTGGCATTCAATACTAATTAGAGATTAAAACCTCACATGTTTAAGAGTAACTTCAAAATTTGTCTTTGGATTTGGGTTTTTCCTGCCTATCCTCTGTAGGAGAGATCTATACTCAGTCTCTCTTTTTCCCCCTTCCTTTGTTTTAATTATAACAACATGATATTTGCTCAGACTGTGTTATAAAATGGCATTAATATTTTTCCCACTTTTCAGCATTTGTCTTTTCACGCCCTTTACCACCCATCTTTCATACCCATTCATTTTATTTTGATAGTCATTGCTGGCTGAACCCAATAGTGTCTGTGGAACGTGGAGTGCTCTGACTCAAAGCATTGGAGAAATGAAATGTATATTTCAGCAGCAAATTAACCTGCTTATTTGCTCTAGAACTGTCATTAGCTACTGGCATTGTTGATTGCCTGACTTGCAAACAATGGCGGAAGTTATATAAACATGTAAGTGGACATACTCAGGATGTGGCTTTTGACCTCAGTTTGCCTAGAGAGAGACTGTGAAAACATTGATTGTTGCCTCTTTCAGATGGAGGTTTGGTCCTATTCCTCTGCCTTGTTTTGATGTTGCACAAATTTTAATAATTTGGTCTTGGGGAATGCTGGACCCTTGGTATTACTGCATTTCTTGGTGGAATTTTACTGCCCAACCAGTGAACTGGTATGGAGACCCTGACAAAGAGAGGGTTCTCTGCAAGATACCATACAGATAGTGAAGGGAAGAGCCACCGGTAAGAATGGGTAACAGAACTAATGGCTTGCTCCTGAGGGATTCCAGGCATCCACATTTCCACTGATTTCAATAGGAATTCTGCAAATATTTGTGTGTGAACATAACTTCATACACATGTAATTCCATTGTGGTCAATGGGACTATACATGTGTGTGGACTTACATAAATGTGCAAATATTTGCCAGGTGATAGCCTTACACCCTAAAGTCACTGGGGATTTATTTGGGCATCAGGGTTCCTGGTAGTGTGGTATTAATTTAGATGAAATATATGGGTCCAAACACAAAAATCTTTTTCACCTTTTATTAAAAACACCGCAAAGACAGCTAAAGTATTAAATAAAGCTTTCATTGTAACAGCAGCCTTTGTTCCCTTTCCTTTTAGCTAGAGAATGCTTTTAAAAAGGAAAAAAAATGGCAGTCTCTTCGATGATAGTAAAGATGGAAATAACTGCCCATTTTTTGGGGAAAAAAGAAGTTAGTTGAGATGCTGGAGCTGTTTTCATTAGTCTGGATGTTTCTTTGAAGACAAAACAAGACACACACAAGGCTGGGGAGAGAAAAGAACAGCAAAGACATAAAATGCAGCTTGTGTGTCTAGTGTTGACTTCAATCTGCAATCTTATCATTGGAAAGACACAGGTATGGCACACCGCACGCTCCAAGACCTGGAAACTTATACCATCAGTCAGCTACATAGGGTGTTTCTTTTATCAGTCTTTTCTGGTTAGAGGCTTACAATGATATTGGAAAATATGCAGCCTAGGCTCTTTTTTAGTCAGGAAAAATAAAAGCTAAAGGCTAGTAAAGAAAGTGGGGAAGGAAAAGGACATGCAAGGTAGTAGGGGAGTTGTGACAAAGTTGAATATCCCAAATGTGGTTTGGGATTTAGCCAGAGACAGATGAGGTGGTGATGTCATCTAGCCCAGTCTAGTCAGGACATCACTCGGGATTGGGACAAAGGAAGTACAATGTCATGCTGGGTTCCAGGGTCTCAGAAAACAACAAGTGTGGCAACCATGAAAAGCCTTCTCCTTCCTCTTCTCCCATCTTTCAGTCGGTCAACCAGAGCTTGCAGCTGTCCATCTGTTTTCCTCTCAAAATCTCGCCATTCTAAGGACCACAGAAGGAAGGAAACAACCCATCCCCTCGTTATTTTGTTCACCAATTAAGCCTCATTTCCAACACACTGATTGTCATCCCTTGGCTTCCAGTTCCACACTTCTTTTACCAGCAAAGATCATCATCATACAGTCCTTGACGGTGGTGCCTCCATCTGGACACAGGTTACATTGGCAGGTATGCTAAGTCAAGAAGAAGCAACATGTAACTCCACTGGCCGCTCAGATTTGGCCCCAGGGTCTTTCCATCATGACAGGGGCAGTGGGGCCAAATGTAGCAGTGCTGCAACCACTGCAATCATATCACAGGGGCTGGTGGGCCAAACCTTTGTGGGTGGTAGAAAGGGGCAAATGCGGCTCCTCCTTGCTGCTGCCATGTAAACAGCTCCTGCATAAAGAGTCTCTCTTCCCCTGCCACTGGGCCTGCTCAGTCTCATCTTACTTCCAGCAGCCCATGTCCCCTTTGCTCTTCCCACAGGACTCGCTCGGAAACCCCTTGACACTTGCCACCAGTCTGAGGATCTATGGTAAGTGCCTGCACAAGGGAGCCAACCAGAAGAAGGGGTTTTGTGCATACCATGTGAAAAATATCTCTGGGGACCCCTCACTTTTAGTTATCTCAGCAGTCCCTTTTATTTAGACTAACTCAGTGTCTCTTCTTTTTTGTACCTTTCCCCCACCAACATCTGTTATCACAGGTTATTGTGACATTTTATGAACTTTCACTTTTCATAGCTGAGCTAAGAATAAGGGTCATCACTCCAACAGGAGGATCAGGACCTCAGGAATTGGCTCTCCATTGTTTTCTTAGCAAAGGCTTCTGTTTAATTTGAAATTGATTCGTTTTTTTTAAGTTAATGATTTTCAGGAAAAAAACCAACACTTTAAAATGAGAGGATTTTTTTAAATTGCTTCAAAGGCGTAATGAAACAGTGCTTTAAAAAAAATATTAGAGGTAGCTTGAGAGTGGGTTCTCCCATTCAAATGGTCGAGTCACTTAGAAAAAGAGGACCAGCTCTGTAAACTAGATACCGTATTTTAGTGAATATACCCCGCACCCGAATATACCCCACGGTTTTTCCAAATTGAGTAAAAAAAATCTTGCATACCCCACACACGAGTATAACCCGCAGGGTATACAAGACTTTTCTGTGCCAGGGGGTATATTAGTTAATTTAAGGTGCCGGGGGGGGGGTTCCTGCGGGCACTCACCACCCCGGTTCCTGCGCAGCCGCCAGCCTCCGGGTGGGGGAGCGCTCATTTCCTGGTTCCTGTGCAACCGCCAGCCTCCAGCCTACGGGCAGGGGAGCACTCATCCCCCTGGTTCCTGCGACTGCGCAGGAACCAGGGGATGAGCACTCCCCCGCCCCTTCCTGCGGCTGCACAGGAACCAGGGGGATGAGCGCCCCGGAGGCTGGAGGCTGCGCAGGAACTCACCAGGTGAGTTTAAAAAATTTTGTATACTCCGCACCCGAGTATACCCCGCGGGTTATATGCGTGAAAATACGGTAGGTTTCCTTGGGGCTCTGTAAGTCCCAAATTTTGAGTTCCTTGATTAAATGGTATTTATTACATGCAAATCAGGTTTCCCAATGGATGCGTAGTAACACTGTTAGGGAGTTGATTTAAAAACAGATATTCTAGAGTCAGTCATGAATTTGGTGACTTTTGCACTAAAAACCTATCCAAGTAACATCAAGATGAATCAATAGAATATCCCTCCTCTCCTGGAAATATCACTGTGCTCTCACTGGCACTATCCTGAAATAAGTTAAATTTAGAACTATAGATTACAAAGTTATGCTCCACTTCTATATATCCTAGGGTTCTTGGCCCACTTCATGGATTCAGCTGGCATGGGTTGGTATTTCTCATAGGAAACCAGTATTTGAAACAAATCCGGTCTTATAAACATTTCATGATTTTTTGGCATCTGGACCCATCTCTTTTGGGATTTTATCAGATTTTACCAGTGGGACTTTTAACTTTCTAGCTAATATTATTCTGTCTGACCTTTATGTAGTAGGATGTATGTTTACTTTAGATTTAAAGTGGGGCTCTATTCTTTAAAAGTGACTAAAATAATTTCTCAGGCTTCCATGTTTATTTTCTGTCAAGGATTTCCAGATCAAGTTGGCTCAGTCTATAAGATTCTTAGTCTCTGTCAACCCTACAAATGCATCCCAGTATTTGTAAATATACTGAAAGGAGAAATTGTTGAGCAGCTTGGGGCCCCTTCTACAGGGCCAAATTCTGCAGTCCTCATTCTGTGACACTTTGCCTGAATAAACACTAAGTAAATACACTCAGAACAACATGAGCATTTAAAAACAAAACAAAAACCTACCAGAACAAAAACACTCCACTGCACATACGCATGTCTCCCCCTCGCCCCCGAGGGAGGATGAGAGCGACTGAACCACCCATTATAAAATATTAGTCATGTCATTTAATGAACTACTGGACAGTGCTCAGATGCTACAGTAAGGAGCATAGTATTAGAGCCTTTATAGAGCAGAGCAGACCTCAGTTTGGTTTATTGACATTTTTCTGAGTGCATTTTAAATCCCCCTGAATAAAATCTACTAGGTTAAGCAGTTGTTGTCAGTAAGTAAATTAAAAACTCCTGTATATGTTGGAGAAAAAGTATAAAATTATCAAGTTGATGAGGAATCCCAGGTATGACTGTGACCATACCAAGCACTGTAAGTTTAGAACCTGACCCGGTTACCACCAACATCAATAGGAAATCTCTCCAACTTCAATGGGAACAAGTCCTTTTTGTATAGTGTGCACGCTAACCTTGTACACAGAAACCTCATAATTGCCTGAGGCTACGTCTACACAGCAACATTAATAACATAGTCTGTATCTACACAGCCGGCAGTTATTTCGACATAATGTCAAAATACTGTCAAGCTGGAGGACTTCAGAATCCAACTCCTGTAACCCTCATTTTATGAGGAGTAAGGGAAGTCAGAGGAAGAGTGCTCTATTTCAAAATAAGTGTTGTATAGACAGCACCAAAACTCAGAAATAAGCTATTTCAAAATAAACTACGCAATTGACAGCTCAATTTGCGTTGCTTATTTCAAGATAAGCCCTGCTGTATAGATGCACCCTGAAAGTGTGCATGTGTTTCTTGTGAATAGCACTCAGAAAGCAGTGTGACTATTCATTTCATTTCTCAAAATAGTTTCATATTAATTTTTCCTTGTACATCTCAATGCTAGCCACATTCATGGAACAAACATGGGGCCCATGGACTATATAGATCAGGGGTGGCCAACTCGTGGCTCGCAAGCCTCATGTGGCTCTTCCCCCCTTAAAGTGCAGCTTGCAAAGCCTCCCCTGCGGCTCGCAAAGCCGCCCCTGCGCCCCTAGAAACGGTCCCTGGCCCCCGGCTCTCTGTGCTCACTGGGGCAGGGGAGCCGTCCAGTGCAGTGATTCAAAATGGCATCGCCAAGATGGCGGCAGCCAATGGGAGCCTGATGTGGCCAAAAAGCCTTGTCTTTTAAAGGGGCAGCATCCTTTTTGGTTTCTCAACAACTTTGGGGGGCTGGTGGGGAGCGTTTCCTTTTTTTTCTGGTGCAGCTCTTCACATTTTTTCCACCACTGTTTCGGCTCTCTTCGTTTAATGGGTTGGCCACCCCTGATCTAGATGCTAAAGGAGCACTCAAAGATGATAAAATCATAGTGGAGAAGCTAAATGAATTCTTTGCTTTAGTCTTCACAGCTGAGGATATTGGGGAGATTCCCAAACCTGAGCCATTCTTTTTAGGTGACAAATCTGAAGAATTGTCCCAGATTGAGGTGTCATTAGAGGAGGTTTGGGAACCATTTGATAAACTTAACAGTAACAAGTCACCAGACCAGATGGCATTCACCCAAGAATTGTGAAAGAACTCAAATGTAAAATTGCTGAACTATTCACTGTAATTTGTAACCTATCCTTTAAATCAGCTTCCATGCCTAATGACTGGAAGTCGCCAATATTAATGTGACGCCAATATTTTAAAAGAGCTCTAGAGATGATCCTGGCAATTACAGACCGGTAAGTTTAACATCAGTTCCGGGCAAAAGAGTTGAAACTATGGTCATGAATAAAATTGTCAGACACATAGATGAACATAATTTGTTGGGGAAAAATGTCAACATGGTTTTTGTAAAGGGAAATGCCTTATTAAACTACTAGGCTACGTCTACATTGCACATTCTTGCACGAGAAGATATGAAAATAAGGCACGACGATAAATATCGCCACGCCTCATTTGCATACCTAATGAGCCGCCATTTTGCGCAAGGGGCTTTTGCGCAAGAAGAAGCAGTGCTCTACACTGCTCCTTCTTGTGCAAAACCCCCTCTTGTGCAAGAGTAGTGTAGATGCTCATCCTTGCACAAAAGCCTCTTGTGCAAAAATGATGGTTCATTAGGTATGCAAATGAGGCACAGCGATATTCATCATCGTGCCTCATTTGCATATCTTCTTGTGCAAGAATGTGCAATGTAGACGTAGCCCTAGAGTTCTATGAAGGGGTCAACAAACATGAGGACAAGGGGTATTCTATGGATTTAGTATACTTAAATTTTGGATGCTCTCTTTCGGAAGAAGTTTTTTCGGAAGATTGGTGACCTGAGACAAAAAAATGACTAGAGCCAAGCCAAAATCTTGGATCCAAGCATCTGAAATTTGGGGGTATTTGAAATTTAGACCTGGATCTCAGTCTAAATTTCTTCAAATACTTCTTTTCTTTATTATTGGCTAAACCAAATACCATAGTCTAAATTTTAAGTTCTTTGTTAATAATGCAGATGAACTTATACCTCAAAAAAGGAGATGTGAATTTCAAAAATATTTATTCATAAATGATTAGATTTTTAAGATCAGACAGGTCTATTACAATAATTTAATCTGACAGTCTGTTTAATACAAAGAACATCACCATCATCAAGAGTGTAAATTTCTGGCTCAGTTGACACAATCATCGATGAAGACATCACATCCTGATCTAAAGCATTAAGGTGGAGGAACATCCATCATACTCTTAGCCCAGGTTTGTGGTTAATTACCTTCACATTAAAAAGGTGCCTTGTTTCTAGTTTTAATTTGCCTAGCATCAGCTTCTAGACTGAGTCCTATTCTGTCTTTGTCTGTGAAATGAAGAAACCTTCTACCATCAGAAATCTTCTCCCCGTGCAGGTACATATAGACCTGAGACCAAAAAGACACCTCAGCCTTCTCTTAGATGTGCTAAATAGAACAGGCTTCTTTAGTCTCACAAATTAATGGCTTTACATATTTCAAATCATTCTTGCAATTCTTTTCTGAACCCATTCCAGTTTATCAACATCTTTTTTGAAGTGTGGACATTGGAATTACTTATTTTAGTAATGGTATCACTAATGCTATATACAGTTGTAATAACATTTCCCTATTTTTACCTGATAACCCTTTGCTTATACATCCCAAGATTTCCTTTGCACTTAGCCAGCACACCACATTGCACCTCATGTTCAGTTATCCAGCACGAGCTTTAAGTTCTTTGCAGAGTCACCACATCCTAGAAACAAACAAACTCAATACGCTATTATACTTGTATTCCATGAACTTTTGCACAAATAGAATTTGCATCTCATTCATAAGGTTCCATCTCATTCACAGCATAGGATCAGCTTGTGACTGCCTTGATGATCAGTTTACTCACACAAGAAGTCCCATTGACTTTCATGAGATTCATGTGAGCCACTAACCTGCTACAAGAAAAGTCATAATCTGGTCCTAATTTATTTGACTGCTACAATGTGCATGTAATGCTTTATCCATCAGTGTCAATGGAAAGACTCCAACTGACATCAAACCTCAGTCTAGTGAATCTCACCATGCTGAACAATGCCCCCACAGTGATGATGCAACAGGAGGAATGACAGAGTGCCAGGCTGAGAGAGATCACATTGCCAGGGTGCTCATCACAGAAACACAGAAGGGTAAAAACCAAAGTGACGAGACACCTAATTGGCAAAGATGAAGCTTTAGAGACTTTAGAATCTGTTACAAGGACTTGTGTTATCAAAGTGTGTGTGTTCCCTCCAGAAGGTTGTATGGAAGATTAGACCCCACCTAAACTGGAAAGCACAGCTCAGGCCAGTAGTTCTTCAGCAGAATTCCTAACATTGGAGCATAACAAAAGTTATTTACTATTTAATGTTTTTAAGTGCAACTCTTAACTGAACTACCCTGCAATCTCACTAAGGCCTGCTGCTTTTCTCCACTTCTGTCAAGCTCTCATTTTTATTTTATAATTTGGTGCGCAAGAGTTTTCATTCTTGAATGATCTCACTTAGTGGTATGTACTTTGTGATAGGGGGAGCACCTACAACACTTGTCTTTCGGGTTTGTGGGTCTGATTACCACAGTTTCCCTAGCACTGTTAAATTTCACTAGTAGATATCACTACTCGCACTGGATCAGGCTAATGCCGCATATAAATGGGTGGATCAGCTGCAAGATACTGAAGACATAGATCACCTAGATATCAGATTGCTTCTCTGAAATGTACCCCAACAGCTTCTTGAGGGTATACACTCAGCTTCGTTAGGCTTCCTCATAACATTTCCAGTACTTCCAGTTTTAAACAAGGTTGGAAACTGGAGATTCAGAGTTGCGTGAAAAAATTCTGTTGGGGGAAGGGAAAGTCTTCCATTCCACTTCAAATTGCATTAAAAGGTCCAATAAAGAGGGTTCTATTAAAGTTTTGAATTAAGATTTAGGTCAATTTTTACTTTTTCTGAAATTAGCCACTCTTTTTTAGTTATTAAATCAAGAAACCAACTACAGTGGGCCAAGTTCACTTCTGGTATAAGAAAGTGTGGCTCTGGTGATGTCAGAGTTATGCTGTTCCAGAGGTCAATTTGATTTGGTATATTTGATTTTCAGAAGAGCATCTTCATTTATTTTCATGCCATAATGAAGGCAACCACAATAGAAATAATATCAAAGAACTAGTGCAAAGTAAAGTGCACCTTACTCAGGCCTAAATAAAGGGCATCATGACATTATAGGAAGCTACACTGTGAGCCAGGAAAGGCCAGAAATAGTAAAAAAACAAATGCATTAGCCATTATACAACCAGCAGCCACTTGGAAACATCCTGATGTTAAACCTTTCCCCGGTGAAACTCCAAATGACATGCAATCTTGCAGCTAGTACCAGTCATGACAACAGCTGTTTGGATAAGGCTCTCATTGCCATAGTAAAGTCAAAGCCTCTCTTAAAACCTTTGGTTTACACTATACTGATCCAATCAAATAGTTCTCATGCAACAGAAATTCTACCCCATTGCTTGACCTGCATTGCACAAGATCACTTTCCCCTTAAAAGTCTCCAAAACAAATGGCTCACATTATTTTAGGGAAAACAAGAACATATATAAATACTTCAAAAGGTACACAGATGAAAAGGGAGAAAACATACTTCTTAACTGGGCCATGAAACTTTTCCATAATAAGTCTGTTCCTTCCAGTCCAGTCTAAATAAAGCCTCTGACATGTGTCAGGCCCTGCATCTGGAGAACTAGCAGTGACAGATGTCAACTATACAGACTTATCATAATGCTGTTTGATTTTTTTGTTTGTTTGTTTGTCTGCCAGATGGCCTGAAACAGACTAGCTGGCTTTTTTGTGAAGGGGAAAAAGAGGGGGGGAAAATCTCTCATAGATCTTACACAAATATGGAAAGGCACCCCCACTCGTCTCACCCACTCAGTGCTCAGCCTTTATGAAGTGTAAATTAAAGGCTATAGCATCCTTGGTATATTGGATATTTCCCCACTTCTCTTTAAGAAAATAAAGGAGCTGAATCTGGCCTTCACTAAGCTGAGATTTTAGTCTATCAGTTCCATCCATGGCTTTAATTAAAAACATAGTGTATTGCTGGGTAACAGTATCCAGAGTATAAAATCTTATAAGTGACTGACTTGCTGTTAGAATTTCTGGGTTTCCCCACATCAGAACCACTATGCTGAATCCGCCCGAAGATCCATCTAGCCCAGTATTAAGTCTTTCAACAGCAGCCAATGCCATACTCCTCTTAGGGAATGAACAGAATAGGGTAATTATTGAGCAATCCTTCCCCTGTCATCCACTCCCTGCTTCTGGCAGTCAGACACTTAGGACACTGATATCGTTAGGGTTGCATCCCTGGGGTTGCATCCCTGATCATCTTAGCTAACACCAGTGATGGCCCTATCATCCATGAATCTATATTCTTTTAACCCAGTTATAGTTTTTGCCTTCACAACATCCCCTGGCAATGAATTCCACAGGTTGACTGTGCAGTTGTGTGAAGAAATACTTCCTTTTGTTTTAAACCTGCTGCGTATTAATTTTATTGTGTGATACCTGGCTTTTGTGTTATGCAAAGGGGTAAACAGTACTTCCTCATTTACTTTTTCCATGCCATTCATGTGTTTATAGATCTCTCTCAGGTCCCCAATCAGTTGTTTCTTTTCTAAGATGAAAAGTCTTAGTCTTTTTAATCTCTCCACTTATGAACGCCCTGTTTCATGCCCTTTTTCTCTTCCCTTCTCTTTTCCTTTTCCAACTCTAATATATCTTTTGTAAGATGGGAAGACCAGACCTGCACACAGTGTTCAAAGTGACCTTTCCTAATAGTTCCTAACCAGGTTGCTTTTTTGACTGCCACTGCACAATGAGAGGATGTTTTCAGAGAACTATCCACAATGACTCCAAGATCTCTCTCTTGAGTGGTAACAGCTAACGTAGGCCCCATTGTTTTGTATATATTGCTGGAATTATGTTTTCCAGTGTGCGTTACTTTGCAATTATCAACATGAATTTGCCACTTCTTTGCCCAGTCACCCAATTTTGTGACAAGTCTCCCACCTATTATACTCTAATTCTGGCCACAGACAAAGCAAGTAGCACAACCCGTTTCATTCATACCTTATGTCCCTTGACACATATAAGTTTGTTTATATAAGCAACAGATTGGTTTGGAGAGGAGGACTGCTCACGGTAAATTCAGAGATATAAGCGACCTGCACAAAACAGATGTGGGACATTCTAAACATGGATTTGGGTTTATCCCATTTGAGAGAGAGAGAGAGAGAGAGAGATGCCATTTGCAAAATTAAGAACTGGATTTAGATTCACGTTTTGATTCTAGTCAACCCAATCACTCAAGCCCATAAAATAGACAAATTCTGGAAAGGCAGAAGTAGGATTTCTTCTGCACAAGATTCTCTCCGAGATTTCATTGAATGCAATTGTTTTTCAAATTCTTCAACAAAGCGGAGATTAAACATATTGAGAGATGGCATAAAATAACAAAAAGCGTAATAAATAACAAACAAAATTAACAGGAATTCCCTAGGCTGGATGTTAAAATGGTATGGAGCCAAAACTATTGAAATGTCCGGAACCCAGACAGCGCCTAACTAGTTCACAAGTTCATTCAGGGTGGGAAAATGGGGAAATGTGGTCAGACTCTTCTGTCAGTTTGAAGAATATCTGTGAGGCTTTGACAAAAATGATGTATGTTCTCATTCAAATGCACCACAAGTTATTTAACTTACTTCCCCTTCGTGTCTGTACCCAGCCTGTCTGAAAAGGCTAAAATAGTTTGTCCCACAATGCATTTTAGGTTAATTGATTAATTTATTTCCCATCCTCTTCCGCTCCCAGAAATAGAGGTCTACTTTCAGTAATCACTTCTGTAAAAACACCCCTCCCCTTCTCAGCTCCTGCTGTTTTTATCTCCGTATCTCTTACTGTCAGGTGTTTTCTCCCCAGCCACCTGCTTTCTCCAAACCATCATGCTGTATCTCACCATTCTCCACACTACTGACAGTTTATAGCCGTTTTCAAATTGTGGTCCATATACCAATGGTGGCCTGTGGTGCACTTATTGGTGGTCTGACGTGTTAAAGGAGAGCAATTTAGATTATTACTAATCCTAACAGTCACATCAGTGAGTAGAAAAACAGCAGCCCTATTAACAAGTGGAAGATGCTATGGTTCAGTTAACTGCATGCAAGAAAGGGGGATGCAAAAGATACCACTTTTAGTGTTGCAAATTATTTCCTTTCCAAAGCTACTGTTTGGAGAAAAGGAGAGGAATTGACATGCATTGCATTTGCATCCACATAGTTATCTCTACCAGTGTGGAATGGGTGTAAGCCACTTCCATTCCAATCTGTAATATTTTACATCCACTTTCACTAATGTAAACAGCTACCGGAGGTTTAAGAAGTGCAGATTTAGACCCCTTTAGTGGGAATCACTTCCCAGTGCCTATAGAGGAAAACACAGCTATGCATGGTCCTAGACAAAAGGTGGAGGCAAAAAGATTGGTCTCACCCTTAAAGATAAAATAAATACAAGTCCGTGGACTAAAAATAGGAGAGGATTTGCAACATAAGACTCCTATGTTCTTGCTGTTTAATGAAAAAGGAATGTTAACCATTCATAAACTGTGTGTGCTTCTCAGCCAGTGGTCTGTGACCTGGAAGTTGGTCACATCTCTCTTCTAAATAGCATGCACATAGCTTCCAGGGGAGACAGTAGAGCAAAAATAATTTGACTGTGGTAGTAGTCTACTCATTGGGGCAGCTATCAGTTGTGCCCACTTCAAGCAAGTTATTGGAAATGCTGACTGAAGTTAAAAAGGAATTTTAGCTATAGACATCTGCTAGTTTGGTCTCAGTCCAGTGCTCTCTGCAGATTTGTCGGGCAGCTGTGCTACATTTGGGTTGGGCTAGGGAAGGAAAGAGATAGCAGAAGAAATTATCTCATTCACTCTCTTCCAGTCCATGAAGGTGCTGCAGCAGGAGCCCTGAAGATGCAATGGGCAATGTGACCCTTAACACAGTGATTTTCAGATATCTGCAGGTCTTCCACTGATACCCTGAGAGGAGAGTTTTTCTGCAGCAAACTGAAATTAGAGACCTTTGTACAAAGGTATCTCTACACTGCAGAGTTTTTCTGGAAAAACAGCCATTTTTCCGGAAAAACTACACTTACGTCCACACTGCAATTGTGGTCTTTCGACAGAAAGTCAAAAGAATGGAGGGGTTTTTCTGACAGCGGTAAATTTCTTTCCACAAGGAAGAAGCATATTTCTGAAAAAGATTTTTCAGAAAAAGGCATGTGTGGACGCGGAAGAGAGTGTTTTTTTGAAAGAAGAGGCCTCCAGGAAAAAGCACAGATGGCCTGGTGGCCACTCTGTCCACAGTAACCACAACTGAAATGCGAGAGAGCATCCAATGAATGTGGATGCTATCTTTCGAAAAAGCAGATCGCTTTTTTTTGCACTTTTGCTGTGTAGATGCTCTCTTTTGAAAAAAGTTTTTCCGGAAGATTTCTTCCGGAAAAGCTTCTTCCAAAAGTAGCTTGCAGTCTAGACATAGCCTCAGTCTGTCTGCACTGACAGACCTAGTTCCACTGACATCAGTCTGTCTGCAGATGCTACTCTGGACTCCAAGGTGCTACAACAGAGTTATCCTGAGGTGTGAGGGAAGAATGTTAGCAGTTGAAGCTTCATGAGAAAACAAGCTACAGTTAAAGAGAAAATGTCAAATTATTAAATCCCAGTGCAGTCCAAAGGGACTTTTGTCATTGATTTCAGTGGGAGCATGATTTGATCCACATACATTAAATAATTGCAGCACAAGTAATTTTATACTCACTTGGCAGTGGAAGTCTTCACCTGAGACAGAACAAGCCAACTTCTGCTCTCAGTGTTGCGACCCCACTAATTTTAATGGAGCCTACACCACTATAGTAGAAATCTGAACTAAGTTTCCTGCCTCTTCAATATGTTTTGAGAAATCAGAGTATGGATTCATAAATGCTAAGGCTGGACAAAAGCATTATGACCATCTAATTTGACCTCCTGTATAGCATAGGCCATTGAGCTTTCCCAAAATAATTCCTAAAGTACATCTTTAAGGGTATGTCTACACAGCAACATTATTTCGAAATAACTAGCACTGTTCCAAAATAACTTAATCCGCGTCTACACGGCAGGCAGTTATTTGGCAATAATGTCAAAATACTGTCAAGCTGGAGGACTTCTTACTCCGACTCCTGTAACCCTCATTGTATGAGGAGTAAGGGAAGTTGGAGGAAGAGTGATCTATTTCAAAATAAGTGCTGGTTAGAGACTCCCTATTTTCAAATAAGCTAGTTCAAAGTAAGCTACGCAATTGACGCAGCTCTATTTGCGTAGCTTATTTCAAGTTAAGCCTTGCTGTGTAGATGCACCCTTAAAAAGCATCCAATTTTTATTTTAAAATTGTCAGTGATGTCAGCCTTTGGTAAATTCTTCCATTAGTCATTTACTCTCATCGTTAGGAATTTATACTTTATGTCCATTCAAACTTTGTCTAGTTTCAACTTCCAGACATAGGATCATGCTACAACTCCCTCTGCACACATTCTCACATGTAGATACTTATAGGCTAATCAATCACTCTTTAGCCTTCTTATTGAACTGCAGACATTAGACTGTAGACACAATGGTATGTCTATACTTGCACCCTAGTTTGAACTAGGGATGCAAATGTAGGCATTTGAAATGGAAAATGAAGCCAGGATTTAAATATCCCGTGCTTCATTAGCATATTCTCGGCCATGCACTGGTTTGAAACCCAGCTGTTTCGAAAGTGAAAGTGCGCTCCGGGCCTCCTCAAAAAATGAGGAGTAACATTAGTTCAAACCCAGGGGTTTGATTCGAACTAACGCAGCCTGGAGCGCACTTTCACTTTCGAAACAGCTGGGTTTCGAACCAGCGCGCGGCTGAGAATATGCTAATGAAGCGCAGGATATTTAAATTTACCATTTCGAATGCCTACATTTGCATCCCTAGTTCAAACTAGGGTGCAAGTGTAGACATACCTAATATTCCAATACTGCTTGCACCAGTGCCAGCTGGAGAGGTGAAATAACTTCTCTACTCCTACTTCAGATTCCCCCATTTAGGCACCCCAGAACCACATTACCTCTTTTGGACACAGTGTCACTGGTAGCACATATTCCGTTGATTATCTGCCATAGCCCCCACATCTTTCAGAGTCACTGCTTCCCAGGATAGACTCTCCCATCCTGTAAGTTAAGCCTATATTCTTTGTTCCTTATTAGCATAAATGTATGCATTTTAATATACTATTGTTTGCTTACACCCAGTTTACCAAACGATCCAGATAGCTCTGAATCAGTGGCCAGTTTCTTTCATTATTTACCACTTCCCCCAGTCCTTGGGTCACCTAGAAACTTAATTGGTGATGATTTTATGTTTTCTTCTAGGTCACTGATAAAAATGTTAAAATAGCATAGGACCAAGAGCCTCTCTTTCAGAACCCCACTGGAAAGAGACCACTCGATAATGTTTGCCTGCTTATAGTTATATTTTGAGACCTGTCAGTTAGCCAGTTATTATCCATTTCATGAGCACCAGGTTTATTTTTTATCATTCTAGTTCTTTAATCAAAATGTCATGCAGTACAAGTTACATGCCTTACAGAAGTCCGAGTATGTTATGTCAACATTATTATCTTTCTCAACAAAATTTGTGATCTCAAAAAAAAAATATCAAGTTGGTTTAACATGATTTGTTTTCCATAAACACATGTTGATTGACATTAGTTATATTACCCTCCTTTAGTTATGTATTAATCATGTTTCATATCAGCTACTTCATTATCTTGCCTGAAATAAATGTCAGTCTGACAGGCCTATAATTACCAAGGTCACCACATTTACCTTTTCAAAATGTTGGCATATTAGTTTTTTTTCAGTCTTCTGGAACTTCCCCAGTGCCACAAGGTTTACTTAAAATCAACATTAATGATACAGAGAGATCTTCAGGCAGCTCTTTTAAAACTCTTGATTGCAAGTTATTTGAATAGCATCCTCCAGAAATACTAGTGGAATGGAAAATTTTCCAAATGCTTTTTTTTATGGCCAGAGCTCCCAGACCCGCATTTTGTATTTCTTGTCCCGTCCTCTGATTTCTGGTGGGAGGGATGAGCACACCTTGGCTCTACCCACCAGGACTCAATGAGGGGTCCTTCCTCCTCTGGCTCCATGGGAGGCCACTGTGTCTCACTACATACACCCCTCCATCCAAGTCCAAGTACCAGTCATCAGGGCCAGTGTCCTCAAACCTTCTCTGCAGAACAGAGAGTCAGCATTAGGATGGCCTTTGGCTGCCCTGTGCCAGTCAGTAAAGGTATAGGGTTGCAGGGCAAGGTACCAGCACATGAGTGTAGCATTAGTGTTCTTCATCGAAGATAGCCACTTCCATGGGACACAAATGGCAACCAGCATGAAACGGCCACTGAGGAGGTAGTACCTGAGGGAGTTGCAGGCCCACTTGACTGCAAGGGCCTCTTTCTTGAAGATGGAGTAAAGTCTCTTATGAGGGGATAACTTTTGGTTAATATTAATATGAGGGGGAGGTCCTCGCCATCAACCTTCTGGGAAAGAACCGCTTTGAGTTCTACCTCCATGGCATCAGTCTAGAGGACAAAGTCCCAGGTAAAGTCTAGTTTGTACAGCACTGGCTCCTGGCAAGGTGAGCTTTGAGAATCTGGAAGGCGTCCTCATAGTCCAATGTCTCAGTGGATGCATTGCAGGGTATCTTTCTTTAAGAGCTCCATTAGGAAGTGCAATGGAGGCAGACTGTGGGATAAATGTCTGGTAGTAGCCAGCTAGACACAGGCACGTTGTACCCATTGTTTCATGGCAGATGGTGGGCAGGCTGCGAAGGCCTGCATTTTCCCAATGAGTACCTGCCACCGACCCAAAGTATGCCCAAGGTAAGTAGTCTCTTGCCATCCAGTGCAGCATTTCTTGGGGTTGGCAGTCAAGCCAACCTCATGCAGAGCCCTCCGAACTGCAGCCACCTAATTGAGATGGTCTTCCCAGTGCCTGCTGTGTGCTATGACATCGTCCAGATACGCCATGGCATAGTCTTGGTGGGGCTGCAGGAGGCAGTCCATAAGCCTCTGGAATGTCACAGGGACTCCATACAGGCCAAAGGTCATCCAGGTGAACTGAGAGTCTGTTTGGAGTGGCAAACACCATCTCTTTCCTTCAGGTAGGGTTGAGGGGAATTTGACAGTATCCCTTGGTGAGGTTAAGGGAGGTGAAGTTGACGAGTAGTTCATCAACACAGGATATAGCAGTGTTATAAAAAGGTTAAAGGTTTAAGAGCAAGGAACATCAACAATTTTATTTTTTTTTAAGGGGAACACCAAGGATTTTTTTGTTGAGCAAAAAAATTTAAAAAAAAAGGAGGCTTGCCCCCTTTAAGGGCGGCCATTCCCAAGGGAAAAGTAGTTGAGCAAAAACAAGCAAACAAAAAATGACGGGGAAAAGAAGTTGTTAAACAAAAAAACCAAACAGTTTGCCCTTTTATCTGGAAAGCAGGCATTGCCCTTTTAAGGGTGGCTATTTTGACCTCTGGTCGCCGCGGCACACCTCCAATTGCCTCGAGGCACACTGGGGTGCCACGGAACACACTTTAAAAAACTCTGGGATATAGGGTATGCCTCAAACTTTAAGATGTCATTTACTCACTGGAAGTAAGTACAAAACCATTACGTCCCATCAGGTTTGGGTAGCAACACCACCGGGCTGCACACCTTGCTTTGCAACAGCTCAGTGACTCCCAGTTCTAGCATGACCTTCACCTCCTCCTTGATGGTTTTTCATATTTGGTGTGGCAGGCTTCATCCCCACACTCATCAGGATCAATATCCTCTCCACAGGCTCTGACTGGATCTCAAGGCTGTCCCCCTTCAAAACCAGTAGGACCGTGGGATCCCCCTAGGCAGGTTGCATGCAAGATCTTCTCAAAGCCCAAGGAGTCCCACTCTAATATCATGGGGTAGGTGAAGCAGGGAGCCAGCCCCATCATCACCACATGGGTCACCTCATTTACTGTCAGTGGGACCCATATGGTAGAACTTCATGTCCCTGTGGATGCAATGCAGGTGAATCATCCTCAGGCGTAAGTCCACCAGAGGAGGGTGGAGAAGATATTGGCAAACCAGCATCAGACTGCAACCCCAGCCAATGAGAGTGAGGGCCAAGTGCTACCAAACTGCCACCAGAATTGAAATTTTGGTGGCCTGCTACCTGAAGGTGTGGGACTCCCCTGTACAGACATGGCCAAAGCTGCAGTCCATTTCTGTTCAGTCTTGCTGTAGGTGCCCCTGCCTGCTGCATGAAAAAGAGGGTCCCATTTCTGCCCACCCCCGCTGGGCCATCACCCATGCTGATGACAAGTTCTGCTCAATAGCAGTTCACATAGCTATTTTCTTTGCATTTTGTCGAATCTGTTGTGAAAATGTTCTTAAAACCAAGATATGCTGGGTCATAATCCAAGACTACTATAACATAAAATATGGCAGAATGCAGGTAAAACAGAACAGGAGACGTACAATTCAACCCGAAGGAGTTCAGTCACAAATTTCATTAACACATTTTTTAACCAGCCTCATCAGCATATCTTTTGGATTGTCTGCCCCTCCATGCTTTGACCCCCCAGATGGTTAACATATCTGGCACTTAAATATCTTGCAATGCCAACTATAAAAGTCCCATACAAAGACCTACTTCAATTTTAGATTACATTGTAAATAAGAAGTGGGCTCTATCATCTCCTGCAAATTGTAACCAAACTTCCAAATGTGTTTGTCTTAGCAATTGGCTGAACAAGAAGCAGGATTGAGTGAACTTCTAGGCTCTAAATTTTTATATTGTTTTGTTTTGTGTTTTGTTTTTGGTTACCTAAATTACACTGTCTCAATAAAGAGATTGCATACAGTACTTGTATGAGGTGAATTGAAATGTACTATATCTTGTTTGCCCTTTTACAGTGCAAATATTGTTTAAAAAAGTGAGCCCCATATACTTTGTATTCTGTGTTGCAATAGAAATCAAAATATTTGAAAGTGTAGAAAAATATTCAAAATATATATAATAATGTTTAATTGGCATTTTACTGTTTAACAGTGGAATTAATCACATTTTTAATCATGATTTTTTAAAATTAACCGCATGAGTTAACTGAGATTAATCAATAGCCCCAGTTATAAATTCCACCACAGCATCCAAATGCCTGGAATGGGAGGAAAGATTGAAAACGAAATAGACACCTTAAAAATGAAGAGAAAACGTCTAATAAAAACAAAAACATAATGGCTAAGATTTTAAAAGCAGAGCAGGTGTTTAAACTATAGATCTCCCTTTAAATTGGAAATATGTGGCAAAATCTTGTAGATTGATTTGAAAAAATCTCACTTGGGAAAGCCTAATTTTTGCTAAACCCATACAGCTGGTAGTCCTAATGCATCATGCAGTTCCTGTGGGAATGGAAACACATGTTTCAAAAGGCAGAATCACCCTCATTTAAATGGTAAGAAAAGAATATGAATTTCAATTTGTTTCACCCTTCTTGCAGTGTCATAATCTAGCTTACCCGTGGTGCAATGTTCCAACACTGTATTTCACCCTTCCTTTAATTACTGCCATAAATTGCCTAAATTTATTAACTGTGAGCATGACAATAAGTTTATACAGAACTCTCTGTGTTAGAGGACCCCAACATTTTTTATGAACCTGAGCAACTGATGTGTGAACTGAATATAGAAACGATTTGCCCACCAATGAAATACGGCCATCTTTGAGATGAAGTGTGGCAGCTGTTTAACAAATCATGTTGAGGACCGGAAAGAAAGAATAATCTTGTTTAAATTTGACCAGAACATCAAAGATAATGCCACTATTGGAAAAGTCCAAGGGATTTTTAATTATCACAGTGTAATATTTACCACATAAGTCAAACAGTTTTCCAAGTCTAAGAAATGCTGGCAGGTATCCTTTACTCTGAGAAAAAGCAGGGACAGCTAGTGCTCTGCTATAGACATATATCTTGGAATATTGAGGCTGTTTCCTGATTACAACACAATGGAAGTCTGCAGTGAATCAAACATGTCTTCACAAAAATGCAGACAAATGGTTGTGAGAAACCAGGACAACCCAACAAATCGTAATATGAAAACAAAAAGTCAGTAGAAGCACTGGGCATCATGGACAATTGAAAAATTAAAGCCTTTCACCATTCCCAGTATTAAATAATTTCAATCTCGTTTTTTAATAGGGTCTCATTTTTTTGATGCTCTTACTAGGTCGTACACCAAAAATTTGATACTTTAAGGCCTTTCAATTTTTCATATAAATTAGGACATGAACAACTGTGTCCTAGACCTTGCATATCCCATATCATCTATCTCCATATTTGGGGGAGGGTTATCTTTGGGGAGAGGTTAAAAAATATCACTTTTTTAGGCACAATGGCCAGTTAAAATTCTAAATAAAGTTACTTCTCTTTCTCTTAGGGCCTTGGAGCATGTCAGCATTTTCACTTGTTGGGCATAGTTCATAGACTCTTTTCCTCTTTGTTTCTTTTGCTCATATTTCCTGTCATTTCTTTCTTAGATCATTTTAATTAGATTTTAAAACCCCATTTCACTTTAAGGGATCTCTTAATCGAGTCGCTCATGTTTGACAGCATTTTTTGCCAGTTCACTGCCTACAATCCCTAACTAGATTGGGATCCAAGCCATTACTATGATTATGCCCAGTGCTTTTTTGGTGATGGTACTGCCTGGTACGCAGTACTGGCACCTCCAGATGCAGTACCAGCACCTCCAATTAGAGCTCAACAACTTTTTCCCCTAGAGTACCAGTGCCTTTTTTTTTAAACAAAAAAAGCAATGGTTATGCCTAACCATATCAGTTTTGTTAACAGTAATATTTCATTAAAGATATAATTTCTGCTATCCAAAGTGTCATTTATGATGGCCAGTAGTCCTGCTAAGGAATTGGATAGGAGACCCATGGCAACTGGGTACACAATGATGGCCTAATTTAATGCCAGCACTGTTCCTGCCAGTTCAGCCATCCAACCAGCTACAAAATTTGATAGCCTTATAGTTTTTCTGATTCTGAGCAAAGAAATGCAGAATGTGGTTCCAACCCTTCCTGTTCTTACACCTTTGGAGCCATTGGCATACATTTGACACTAGCATCACCACTTATCTCAAATGTATTGGTTGTCCAGCTATATGAAAAGGAGGACAGGAGACATTACATTTGGTTTTAATCAGATTGCAACTTTGTTAGACATCTGGGACCAACCAGTACATAAAAGTGTTCAGTGCAGATAACCCCATGTTCATTCAATAGCTTCTCATGGGCTTCTGCCAGACCCAAACAATTGCTTGGACCTTACCTTTCACCCCTTCATAGGAGGGTTAAGATGGGCCATCAGAGATGGGGGGTAGTCTCCTTGCCATACCAATTATAGGAGTCCCAAACTCCCCTCCCCATTCTGTTCCTTTAACCAATCTCTCTTTACCAATCCATTTATCTGGTCACTCCCTACAGAGTACCTCCATTGGACATCCACCACAAGAAGGTACCAGCAATTAGCAAAGGGGTTTTACCTCAACCCATTCAGGGGCAAAGGGCATGCCCTGCAACCCATCCAGATTCCAGGGGATGAGTCATTTTCACCCCTTGTCTTCTTTTTTACAGCAGTTTGCCTCTCTTCTCTCCCCAGCCAAAAATATATATACACAAATAGTATTCTCTTCATTCCGCCAGCCAGCTAATTCCCCTCATCTTAAAGGTGTGGTGCAGCCACTTGCTATATCTTGGACATTTAACACTCCTCTTTTAATTTCATTAAACAATTCCAGATCTATGTCAGGAGGTACATTTTATTTAAATTTATATTTTCCTAAAGCTACACATTTTAACTGTTTTTTTGTCTCTTTTCTACACTTTAACCATACTTACATGAGTCATTTTAAGTTTTTGCCCTATACGTTGACCACTTAAATCCCAGCATTCATCATATATTAGCTTAGTATTTCCAGCTTCATTGTTTTCAATGGCTTTATCCCTAAAGATTATGTCTAAAAGTAGTAGGTATTTCACCCACGGCTATCTATGGCACACACAGCGGCATTGTGATGAAAGCACCATATACAATTTGCAGCAGCCGAGCATGGATTGAATCAAGCTTTTAAAATTAATGTTTGATACTAAACTGAAAGCCTAGCATTATACTCAATAATTGGTCTTAGCATTCTATATAATATTACCACAGCTTCCTTATCTGCAACCCTAGGGAGTTCCAGAAATACTTCCCAGTAAGTGATTTTGCCTTTACATTTTATCTCTAACATTTTCCATTATGTCCTTCTAAGTGAGTTTGCTATCAAATATCACACCTAAAAATATGAAGCTTTTAACTTTGCTTATTGCTGTCCAGATAGAGAATTTATAATCTTTACTTAAATGTTCCTTTTTTTTGAGACTATTACTTTCAGCTTGTCAATTGAGAATTTAAACCCCATGTTTCTCAATTCTGCTGCCTCTCTTAGGCTTTGTCTACACTACACCTTTTTTCAGCAGAAAATATGCTAATGAGGGACTCATTAGCATGAGTCATGACATCATTAGCATATTTTCTGCCTTTTCTTTTTGCTCAAGGTTTTTGTGCAGAAAGAAGCAGCGTAGCCACTTCCATTTTGCACAAAAAACCCATTTTGCACAAGATCTCCTGGAGAGGCATAAGGATCTTGCACAAAACGGAAGCAGCTACACTGCTTCCTTTTCCTTTTGCACAAAAACCCATTGTGCAAAAAGAAATGGCAGAAAATATGCTAATGATGTTGTGACTCATGCTAATGAGTCCCTCATTAACGTATTTTCTGCCGCAAAAACGTGTAGTGTAGACAAAGCCTTAGAACTTCATTTACTCTTTTAGCAACTATTTCAGGGTTTCTGTTTTTGGCCCACATGGCAGTCATAAGCAAATACAGTGACACCTATTCCTGCATTCATCTTGGTCAGAAGATCATTTATCATGATGTTGAATAAGGTAAGACTGATGACATTGTTTTGTGGAGTGCTATTTATTATACACACACACTATATATATTCATACACACACTAGAGTAGGCTCTCTATTCTCAGACCTGCAGCGTTCTTTCACATAAGAAATGTATGCACCTTATGCACCCATATATTTTTTCCTTTTTTACATATGGTAGCTACTTTATGATGTAAACCCTCGCTCCATATCACATCATAAGCTTTATAATATCCACAAAAGTTACTATCAATATTTTTTAGTTCATACTTTTTTTGCTTTTTTTTCTATCTATATATCCTTACAATATAATCCATCACCCCCCACACAGTGCTTTTTCATTTTTCTCTTGCCCCTTGTATAGTCCTTAGTGAAACTGCCTTACATCTTTTATATTTCATCAAATCTTCATTATTCATTGTAATTTTTGCTTTCTTACAAGTCTTATTCCTTTCCATAGTTACCAATTTATGCACCATATTCCACTAGAGCACACATTTTCTTTAGGATAAATCCGTATCCTAAGTATACCTAGCCTTGCTGCCTTTATAATTCCCCTTTGCAATATTAGGACATGTCTAGACTACATGCCTCTGCCAACAGAGGCATGTCAAATAGGCTACCTGACATAGTCAATGAAGTGGGGATTTAAATATCCCCGGCTTCATTAAAATAAAAATGGCCACCGCGCTGTGCCAGCTCAGCTGATCTTCGGCACAGCTTGCAAGTCAAGACGCGGATCGGTCGACAAGGGAAGCCTTTGTCGACAGATCCACGTCTTGACTCGCACACTGTGCTGACGATCAGCTGAGCCGGCACAGCGTGGCGGCCATTTTTATTTTAATGAAGCCGGGGATATTTAAATCCCCGCTTTAATTGACTATGTCAGGTAGCCTATTTTTCATGCCTCTGTCAGCAGAGACATGTAGTCTAGACATACCCTTATTGAACTCCTCAATGTCCTCGTTTATATACTGCTCATATCCAATGCAAAACACTTTTAACTTTTTATAGCTTCCAAGTAGGGAAACAATCGTCTTCAGTATCACCCTTTCCATGATGTACGAGTGTCAAGAAATAGTCACTTCCCATTCACTCCTCTTTATAGGTTTCCCAGCTACATTTGCCAGCTCACATGTCACTAGTTGCAATTCCTGGGTCTAGACAGGAGGAACATCCATAAGCTGCTGATGGGTGGCTCCATCATTCAGAATTACTAAATTATGCTCATCAATGAGTTGCTCTAGACATTTTCTGCTATCATTCTTAATACTTCCCACAACCTGTTATGGCAGTTTATAACTCCACATATAACACATAGGCTTGCGGCACCTGCGATTATCTCTTTCAGTTCTTGGACACTAGTTTCCTGCATGGGTTGCACATGTTATATATTCTTAATGACATGGAATTATTCATGACATCAGAATCTCAATACAGGTTGCACCTCTAAAATCTGGTCCAGCAACAACTGTGGTCTGGTGGGGACCACAGCCGTGGCAGGGACATCACAGCAGGGAGTGCAGCCCCGCCTGGTCCAGAGGCATGAGGGCTGGCAACCAGGAGCACAGCCCTGGCCAGTGGGGGCAAACAGCACAGTCCAGGCCAGAGCCAGCACAGTGGTTAATGCAGCCCTAGCTGGGTCGGAGGCAATGAAGCTAGCAGCCAGGAGAGCAGCCTGGGCTGGCAGCTGGGAGTGCAGCCCTGGCTGGGGCCATCACTAGGGGCAGCATGGCTGGCGTTGGGAAGCAGGGCCGACAACCAGGAGGGGAGCCTTGACCTCCCCTGCTCCTGCAAATTCCATGGTTCGGGGCTGCTAAGGTCCCAAGGGTGCTGGATCATGGAGGTCCCACCTGTAGCATTATACCCAATATTAAACCTTTTCACCTCATCTTCAAAATAATTTGCATTCACCTTTTATGAAGATACATGCATACTTCTCTATCCATATCCATGGATTCTATAGACTAGATTCTATATTAGCCATGTCTCTTGAATACATGTAATGTCAGCTTTAGTTTTCAGAATGCCATTATCCTTTAATTCCTACCCAGAAGCTATCAGGCTGTGTATATGCCAACTAAAAGTTGCCATCACCATTCCATTTTAGCCATCAACTCTTTCTGTGGTTAGGAAAGCATGGTGCATTCCACCAGGGCCAGTCCTAACCAACTGGCAGCCCCGGGCAACCGCCCGGCTCGCCCGTACGGTTGCTAGATGGTTTCAAAAAATACCGGACAAAAATGTGTCAAGCAGAAGGGAAAAAAAGGATCGGGAAGTAACCAGGGAAACCTGGGGGGAGGATTTGAGAGGTCGGGCCGAAATGCGGTCGTGGCCCACCCCTAAGACCGGCTCTGTTGGAGGCCCCTTGAAAATGGCGGCCCCGGGCGACCGCCCAGCTCGCCCGCCCCTAAGACCAGCTCTGAATTCCACTACCAGGTTGCTAAAATGTAAACACTTTTTCAGCTGCTTTTATAATGATCATTTATTCACTTTTCTTTCCTGTCTGAGATGTGCAGTTTATTATTTCAATCATAAAAACTAGGAATCTCTCTTTAATCAGTGTGTCATTTCTGTTATCCCCACTATCACTCTTAATATTTCCATTATTTTATTATGTTGTTATCTCTTTGCCCTTAATGGCCTTCCTTTCTTTCTCCTCTCTTTTGTCTTGATATCTCCTAACAGCTTCCTCCTTTGATGTTATTAGTTATCTTCATTTTTGTGTGTGTCCTTAGCTTTATTTGCTACAGTACAACCCTCATATGTGAAGTTATGTTTTTCTCCACTGTTGCTACACTTTAAATCCACTCCGTCCACACAATAGCCATATCAACAGCCTTCTCCATCCTTATTGCAGCTCATTTTCCCTTTACAATTATTTGCCACATGTCTAAACCTTTGGCATCTGTAGCATCTCAAAGAGAGGGGGATATATGGCTTAATCTAGACAATCTAGTACCATAAATTATCACTTTCTGGAAGAGACCTTCCTTCAAATGCACTAGAACTGCTGTTGGAGGGCGTGTTTTCACCTCCCTTCCTACTGATTAACCACTTAGCATAAGTCACCTCTACCTGACGGTCACAACTCATCCTGCGATGGGTTTAGGGCAGTCATAAGCAGGGCCAGCATTAGGGGATAGGAAGCAAGGAAATTGCTTGGGGTCCCCACACCACAAGGGTCCCCATAAAGCTAATTTACATGTCCAGCCTCTCTCCAGCAGGATTTCATTCTTAATCAACCCTGGTGCTCTCTCCATTTGCAGCCTGGTCTGTTACTTGGTGTAGCAAGTTTGTGACTCACCTTTGTGGTGCCTCCTGCTGATCACGCTGGGAATTAGCTCACTCCAGTCTGAGTGCCTCCTCTCCTGGTGATATCTTACCTGCTGTTACCTTTATGCCTGTTCAGCACCACTCGTCCGGACACTTGTCCCTCCCAGACCACAGTGCATTTCCCTCAGAGTACTGCCCTGTGGCAGTGCCCCCACATTCTGGAGTCTTCCCCCTCGGGGAACCCCAACCACCAGGAGTGGCCCGAGGCTGGCTGCGGCAGCTGGCACCATAGGCAGAGGTGTGATCGGCACCCCCACCTGCATGGCCGCGCCCCGGCGCCCCGTGACATCATCATTGGGCGCCCGGGCCAGCAGCGCCCTAGGCAACTGCCTAGTTTGCCTAGGCTCACGGGCCACCCCTGCCAACCGCCAATACCCACTTTGCCTCAGTGACCCACTGCCAGCCAACATCTAGCCTCTACCTCAGGGGCAGACTGCAGTCTGAAATGGCCACTCATCATAGGCAAGGGGGTGTGGACCTACTGCTTTTGCCCACCCAGGCTGCTCCCTGCAGCCTTAGCACCTCCTTCTCCTGCCCTCCAAAACCTTTGTGACCATTCCTCCACCCAGGAACAGCAAGGACATGTTGCCGCTTCTGGAAAGCCACATGGAGCCAAGTAGGGAACTTGCCAGCCCCTCACCACCAGACTGTAAACCGGACTTTCAGTGAAGATCAGAAATGCCAGTTTATAGAGCTTTCTGGTCAGTATAGGACTAGATAAAACAGCTTTTACTGACAACGAGTAGTCCTATGGCACCTTAGAGACTAACCAAAATATATAGAACCATGAGCATTTGTAGGCACAACCCACTTCATCAGATATATTGAAGTGGAAATAACAAATATATGTAACAGCAAAAGAAGTACCTATGAATTGTAGGAACCATGTTACTGGACATGATTCCTTCTTTATAAATATATCTCATAATGATTATTAATCTTAGAAGCTTTCTGCAGATTCCTTACATGTTGGGAAAAAAATCCTCTAGGACACTTTTGGTATAATAAGTTTGTCAAATTTGAAGTGAGAGTTTGAAAAGAACAGGGGACCTTTTGCCATGGGGTTTCGGTCACAGTTCCCTAGACATATTATTGTACACAGCCCTCATTACTGCCATCAACATTGAGCATAAATGTTACACTGTTTATTAGTTAATTCACAATAGTACATTCACTGAAGCAACTACACCACAGCTCTAATGTTCTCTGATGTGATTACTGCCCAGAATGTAAGATTTAACATACTGGGAAAAGCTTTTTTGGCCACTAAAGATCAGTTTATACCTTGAAACAGCGAACTGAGTATCTTCTTTATCTTAGCTGGAATACCATACAGCTTTATAAATGTCCTGAAAATTATCCATCCTTTATATACATGTATATTAATATAAAATACTCTGATTAAAGTAGTATTTAGATTCTTTTTTAAGGAAATTCTACACACATTTATCTTCATTCAAGTTAATGGACTTGCAGCAGTTTTACTGTTGCTCCTAGCATAGTGTCCTAGAACACATGCTACCAGGTAGTATATTAGAAAAGGGACTGAGCTCCCTGTAGTGACAAAAGATGAGATTACAAAGTAACTTCATAAAGAGACCAACATTTATGATGTGGAATTTTTAGTTACTATGGAAATGAAGCAGTCCTGGCTTTATGAAACCTACAGCTTCAGACATTTTATATATCTTCTTTAACCCACTCGGCAATAATTTTTCCAATATAAATGTAAGCACCAATCAATATCACATACTCTACAAGCATTGCCAAAAAATATGAATGCAACATGAAATCAATTAGGATTCCAATGCAAACTCAGCTCTGCTCCTTTGTGCACGTGCATTGTGATGGTAGGTGGGCTTCATGACATGGAAACATACTGAGAGGTCTTATATTCTCTGGAAAACTTGAACAAGTGCGGGGGGGGGGCATCACATGAATCATTCATTGTGGTTAGTGGTTTTGAATCCAGCTCTCAGAAATATTCTTCCTCATTTGGCTTAGCTGCTTGTTATTACTAGACAACTGTTTTATCAGATGTTTAAGGAATAGGGAGAAAGGGTTTCTACTTAAACAGGGAGCAACACCATTTAAGTAGAAACCTCCTTTCATGCCATTTTATGTGCAAGACAACTATATTAGTGTACTTTTCTCTACCTTTAAGCTGCTAGGAACAGCTATTGAACATTTTTCTAATGGAAAATGAACTGAAATACAGTATTACATGCCAGAATTAAATCTTTTTAAAATACACAAATATGATGACTAGTGAGTTTTTTGTTTTGTTTTGCTGTAGCCAAAAAGACATGACTTTTGCCATGACAAAGAGCCAACCTCATGGAGGATTCATATAACACTTTCACTGCAGCAGCTGCAAAGATAGTCGTCTCCAATTCATCCAGACCTAGAAATGGGCCCAAGTTGAAAAGACTGCCCCCAAACTGGAGTGGTCATATAAGGGGTTTTGATTTGGCTCTCTGTAGTTCAGACCACCTTCTTTGTAACACCACTATTTCTGATGTAAAGGATATTGTGGGTAAACATCAAAACCCTGTCAAAAATTTAATTCAGCATTCAGGTAGCTTCCATCTTGCTTGAGCCTGAGAAAAATCCTCAGGAGAACCCCCTCCCAAGGAGGAGAAAGAGCTTTTCCTCTGTAAATCAGCACACATTTTAAAAAATGACTTGTAATTTTTGGGTTTCGGGGGGGGGGAGGGGGGGGAAATGCTGAAACACCATCTAAAAATCAAGCTGCTTCATGTAACTAAAGCTGGGCTCCTGATTTATATTTAGGTTATCTACTGTGTGACAGACCCAGAATAGCTGGCTGTCACACTCTAACGGAGGGCAGATAGACAGGGCATTGGATAAACAGTTTTCTATTCCCTGAATAAACTTTCAGAATCTGCTGCCACATAATTAAGGCAGGCTGACACCTGAGGCTAGTTAGAAGCTGGCCTGAAGAAACAGGCTAATCAGACACCTGCAGCCAATTAAAGCCAGGGGGAGCTGCTATAAAAGGTTTCCCCCAGGTAAGGGAGGGGGAAGGAAAAGAGGGATGGACTGAGAGGAGGAAGTGTGTCTGTGGAGAAGCTGACAAGGGAAAGATTCAGTCAGGTACCACAGGAAAGGTACTAGAGGAGCGTTTGGGGAAGTAGCCCAGGGAAAAGTCTGTTGACTTGGGGCTAAAGGGAAAAACTTGCTGCCTAGGGTGCCTGGGCTGGAACCCAGGATAGTGGATGGGCCTGGGACACCCCAAACCTCCCTGCACCACAGAAATAACTTATTCCTGGAAAAGGAGGTCCAGGAATTATGGAGGGATCTCCCCCTTCCCATTCACTCACTTTGCCAATGATCACAATGGCTTGATAAGCTGTAACCCTAACCTCTAGAAAAAACATCAGAGGCAGCATAGAGGGTCACTGTGAGCCTCTGAGGCATACAATAATGGCTCAAGGAGTGGAGGACCCATGGGGCACAGCCAGAACTTTGCCACAACTGATAATGAACATACATTAATAAAGAGCAGAAGAAACAAAGGTGTGTAACATTTCCCTAGTTCTAAAAACACAGTCTCTGGGTAAGTCAGTCATGGCCTAGTTCAGCTAAGTTTTTAATGCATTTGGGGAATTAAAAAAAAAAAAAAAAAAAAAGAGTTCAAATCCTGCAAGCAGGCAGCATGCCTCAGATATCTGAAGCTGCCACATTCAATAAATCAACAGCATTTCTGAAACTGACTATTGTTTCAAATATTTTTTGGACCAATGAATGTACTTGTACTTTGTATGTTCACAGTTGAATAAGTGCCCTGAGGGCACATACAACTTTTCTCTTTATTTATTTTTTAAACACAAAGGGTTTTTAAATAAATGACAGATGGATGACCTGCCATAACACCAGTAGGCAGGAATAAGGCTTATGGCCTTAAGCAAACATTTGAGTTTTCTTGCCTGGGAGTCATAGCTATTAATTTATATAGTAAATAAAAATACTTAATTTCAGTAGAATGTATGTTCAGATTTTCTTTAAGTACCCATGATGGTTCTCTTTTTTCTGAAAGTCAAATTTTCACTAGCAATAAGATGAAAGAATATATAGATGAATATTTAAAATATATAGTTTAAATTTTATCCAGCACCAAAAGTGAGCACCTCCAAGCACATAGACCCTGATTCAAGGGGTTAATGGGACCCTTTCTACTGACTTCAGTGTTCTTGGGATGTGATCTATAGACAAGAAACCACACCTGCCCTGAAGAGTGAATAAAGGGGAAGTGGTAGATGTGATATACCTAGACTTTAATAAAGCATCTTATACAGTCTCACAAGGCCTTTTTGCAGATAAACTAGGGCAATACAACCTAGATTGGTCTATTATAAGGTGGGTGCATAACTGGTTGGACAAGAGAGTAGTTATCAATGGTTCACAGTCATGCTGGAAGGGCATAACAAGTGGGGTTCTGCAGGGATCAGTTTTGGGTTCTGTTCAATATCTTCATCAACAATTTAGATAAGTATATTCTCTACGCCAGTACATTTGTGGATCATATCAAGCTGGGAGGGGTTGCAAGTACTCTGATCTGGACAAACCAGAGACAAAGCCTGAAGTAAATAGGATGAAATTCAATATGGATAAATGCAAAGTACTCAACAAAGGAAGGAACAATCTCCAGACTTTGTACTGGGGCTTTTCAAAATAGGGAATGACTCTTCAGAGGCAACTTCAGTACAAAAAAAAGCTCTTTCTTGATTTTAAAATCCTAGTGAAAACAAGGCAGTTCATAGTTTTCACACTTTAACAGGTTGAGGAGGGAGATGAGGATTTACCTTGACCTGATAACTCATGTGAAAAGTAAAACAATCATCTGTCCTCACCCCTCTGAATTTTTTATTTTGTTCTTCTCCCTTCAATCCCCATTTGGCCTGATTTTTGGGAAAAGAGTTGAGGCTTTTTCAATAAAATAAAAATAGTAAACAACTAAGTTCCATTTTTACATCCTACTGTTCACTGTCATGTGCTTTATTTACTTATTTTATTTTTTGAAACAGAGTTTTAGATGCCCCAGTGCAAATGCAGTATTGTACAGCATAACAAGCTCATGCTATGAGACAGGGACAGCTTGATAATGCTAGGGTTTGCTGTCAAGCTTTACAGACCCTTGCGTTCACTTGTGATTTACACAAAATGTTCTGGTTTGTATCACTTGCCAACTGTTTTAGCATTACTGGAGGTAAACAGAATGTCATCAGATTTCCAGTCCTTCCTGGGTAATTTTCTCAGATATGTAAATGTTTGCCTTAATCTTACCTCCTCCTTTGCACTTTTTAAAGTGTTTTTGCTGCTGCTCTTGCTCTGCAATGGGTCAGTCTGATAACTGCTATGCAGAACTAAGATGAAAGAATAACCACACTTGGTGCCAAGAATCAAGGCTGCAAGCATGCAGCCAATTTCACATTCTTTGATTACATTAGCACTTATCCCCACAGGCATAAAGCAGTTTAGAGATGATGTTTATCGTTATTACCAACAGTTCCAAATATTCCTCACACAAACTCAGTGAAGATGATCCAGTAAAATTACTGCTTCTGTTCTTTGTGATTATCAAGTAGGGAAATTAGTCACTGCTGGTGATTTGTTCACAGGTATGTTCATGCCAAACACGTACATGGGGGTAGAAGTTTAGATTAAAACTTGATTCCCCAGATTATTCATCCCACCATCCCAACTGTATTGTATTTGGCAAACAGGCTTCTGGCAAGTGAGCAGTGTGTCAAGTTTTGACCACACCATACTGGGTGATATGCTAAAATGAATTCAACAGGAATAGCTTTTGTCAACATCCCTTTCATTTCTCATGAAGGTTTTTTTTAAGCATTTGAACTGAACTGTGTAAAAGCTCTTGGGAGCTCTCATATGCATATAAAACTGAGAACTGTTCCAAATAAGTTTAAGTTTGGCAGTACACAAATTGGTGATCGCTCATTGATCTTTTCCATAGCCAAATACTGAAGCTAAGTGGGTAAAGGTTCTGAAACTTGAGCACAATCTATCTTTCAGATTAACACTGCTTTCCTTCTAGTTCCCAAGACCCAATTCATCCGCTGATATAACTCCATTTAAGTCCACTGATTTCAGTGGAGTTAATGCTTGCCATAACTTTTTTCCCTACAGACTTTGAGCCAATGTGTCCTCTGATAATTTATAATATAAATTATGAAAGTATTAAATTATTCATGCTTCTATGAGAGAAACAAGCTACTTGTATTTTAATAGGCTCGTGTGTCAGTTTTGCATTTGTCACACAAGGCCCAGTTTTCAAACTTGGGCACAGCAATGAAGTTACCCAGTTCCAAGTCCACATTTGGGCATTCAATTTGCCACATAAGAGCCAAAGTGAACGCTTGATTGCCCTGTTGTACAATTAATGTGCCCTAACAATAGGCTCCTAACCAGCAGCTGAGGGAGAGAATATGATCTTGTGTGTTTATTACATGTGGCTGGAAGTCAGGACTTCTGCATTTGGATCATGCTCGTGTACTGATGATTAGCTGCCTGACCTT
Source organism: Rafetus swinhoei (assembly GCA_019425775.1). Classification (NCBI taxonomy): domain Eukaryota; kingdom Metazoa; phylum Chordata; order Testudines; family Trionychidae; genus Rafetus; species Rafetus swinhoei. The sequence goes on from CM033437.1 coordinate 234,277,010, forward strand.
GACAACGTTCCTTAACTTCTGGGTTATTCAGCACTAAAATGGTATCACAATACTCTCCTAACACCAACGGAAACAGCAAGTCTTTCTGTTTGGTGATTGCAAAACACTTCAAAATCCTTAACTCAAATGCACTACAGAGGGACCATCTTTTTGTTCTGTGTTTGTGCAGCATCTAACAAAGTGGGCTCTGGATCCATAGCTAGGACTTCCAGGTGTAACAGTAATAAAAATGAATGATGGATAAATAACAAATATCATAGTTAGCTAGTATTTGCCCCTTAGCTGTACTTTCTGGAATAGGATAGTATTTTCTTATTCCAATTGGGTTTATTAGTAAACAAAAAAATAGTAAAATATGTATGAATGGCGGGGGGTTGGGGGGAGACTGTCAGTCTTGCCAAATAAAGTGATAAACTGAACTAGAAGCAGAAGATTGAAAGCTCTTATGAAGTCTAATCCTCAAATGAGAAAAAACAGTTTTCTTTCCCCTGAAATACAAGTCAATATAGTTTTTTTTGTCCAGCAATAACAAGACAGCAGCTTTGCTTATATTGTAATAAAGACTTTGGCTAAGGGAGACATAACATGAAGAGTTGGCAAGGGCAAAACAAAATTGATGAGAAAGCAACACATTTTAATTTCCACACAAAATAAAATTCCCACAAACTGTAGAAAAATATTCAGAAATATGAAAAGTATTTTCACTAAGTGAGAATTTTTGGAGCTGCTGGACTGTCTGTAAATGAGGACATTTTAAATACTACCTATGTGGCCTTAATAGCATATGGTCCATTTATTTTCAGAGTGACTCAAGTTCCTCTGCCCTTTCAGCATATTTGACTCTCTTATCCATTGTATATTAAACCCTATATTGCTGCTTGTTTGAGAAAAGGGTGCAGTTAGACATGCTCACAGAAAATGAGAAAGAGACTGCTTCTTTTAAGTAAATGTAAGAGAGAAAATAAGATAACGGGGCTCTCCCATTGGCCACTATGCTGCACTTTGAGTCATCAGTTACTCCTGTGCAAAGTGGGCTTTAAAACTCTACCAGTCACATTTTGCACAGGTGCAAATGATAACACAAGTTGCAAGCAAGTGAAGAACAAAGTGTAGTTTCTTTAAACTTTACTTCAACGTGTCAGCCAAGGAGTCACCATTTTTCTTATCTGGTCTAATGCTGTGGCCTTCCACAGATTCTCATCTGTGTCAGTAAAAACAAGGTCAACCTCACACCAGTGTTCCTGCTAAGCGGCTCAGCAGCACAGCTTCCCAGCTGATTAATCAGCCTCACCCAATCAGAGGCTCAAGACTCCTAGTTGTCTGACCAGGCAGGGCTGACTACTCACCTGTGAAGCAGTGCAGCTTAGAGGGAACACTGCCTCACAACACATTTAAAATAAATAACAATTCCTGGTAGTTTAGTCATGTTGGCAAATATAGTAACAGACTACAGTGAATAAATGAAGATCACAGCAAGGAAAGAGCAAGAAAGTTCTGAGTAAAAGGGGGGTAGGAAGGAAGTAGACGGGCAGAGGTGGATCGAGCAGAGGAATGGTAGGCCTATATCTACACTGCCAGGTTATTTCAAAATGGCTTATTTTGGAATAATTCACAAAATAGCTATTTTGAAATAAGCTTATTCCTCTTCACAAGCAGGGGTTATTTGGAAATAACAAGCCATTATTTCAAAGTAACTGACTTGGTAGTGTGGATGCTCGCCTTATTCTTTCTAAATAACTTCCCAGCGTAGACATGCCCACAGAGAACCTAGTTGAAACAGGTACACTAGTCTCACTGAGGGAGATTTGGGGCTACAGTCCCTTAAATTCCAGTCCAAAACAAAAAGATCAAAACTATCTTAGCCTTGGGAAAACAACACAGTCCAGGGGGCTCTCTTGAGTACAGGCACCGAATGAAATAAAAAATGGGGCAAACTTCCTCTTACATTGTCTAATTATCCAAACCAGATGATAAGACTAGAACCAGCCTTACTTTGTTTGAAGTCTCTAACAGCATAATGTTCCCTAAATCAGAGCAAGCAGTTAGTTGCCCCTGTTACTCCTTCCCCCTAGCCTGGCACCTTTAGGCTGAAGGAGAGTCACAGAAGAAGTTGCATTCTTTCAATGGCTTTCCTCAACTGACAAAGTATAGGTGTTCCCAGCAGTTTAATGAGCCACAGCTGCCAGTTCTTTCAGCCATGTCTAGCAACTAGGTAGCTTGTAACGATAACCCTCTTTCTCACAACATACAGTGAAAACACCCTTCACAGAGTCCAGGACCTTAATTTTTTAAAAATAAAAGGAAAATGTACATGCTTTATTGAAATAATTGTATTTTTCAAAATATAGTGTTATTTATTAAGTTAATTTTAATACCATTTTAAATGGAAATTCCATCAAGTATATTTTTTCTTCGTCCCTATAAACTCTTATTAGTTGGTGTGTTTTAACAAAAAGGACTATAGTTAGTTTGGATTCCCAATAATATTGTCTTCTAGTTTTCAGACCTTAAGCATTAATTTAGCTATGCCAAAACAGAACTCTACTCAAAATTTTTCTGTTTTATCTCTTTTCTGTAAGATTTATTGAGAAGCAAACCTATTCCAGGTTCATCCTACTTTTCATAGAATCATAGGGCTAGAAGAGACCTCAGGAGGTCATCAAGTCTAAACCCCTGACCAAAGCAGAACCAACCCCAACTAAATCATCTCAGCCCGGGCTTTGTCAAGCCAGGACTTAAAAACCACTAGGGATGGAGATTCCACCACCTCCCTGGGTAACCCATTCCAGTGTTTCACCCCCCACCTAGTAAAGTAGTTTTTCCTAATATCCAATCTGAACCTACCCAATGCAACTTGAGACCATTGTTTCTCGTTCTGCCATCTGTTACCATTGAGAACAGCCTCTCTCCATCCTTTTTGGCATCCCCCCTTCAGGTGGTTAAAGGCTGCTATCAAATCCCACCTCGTTCTTCTCTTCTGTAGACTAAATAAACCCAAATCCCTCAGCCTCTCATAGTCATGTGCTCCAGCACCCTAAGCATTTTTGCTGCTGGACATTCTCCAATGCATCACATTCTTTTCTGGCTCATCTTGGTTCAATCTCTTTCAACATCTGCTCACTTGTGTCAATTTTGGGGACTGTACTTGATTTGGTGATTCTGTCTCTTTTCTGTTTGGTTTTATGAGAAGCAATCCCATTCCAGGCACATCCTGTTTTCCTGGCATAACCAAACTTACGTTGCTTTAAGTTATGATAAGGGAAGCTGTATGTCAAATTTGGTGGTCCTGATTCTTATCCTTAAGGAAGAGCTTTTGATCAAACAGACAGACTCTCTAAAATATATAGTAGATACATTTGCAGTTAGGTTATCTTATAATCCTCACAAAAGTTAATTTTAATTAGATTCACATCTTAATTTCTGCTCAAGTCAGGCAATTGAGATCTGCCTAGATTTCTGTGTCTGGGAATAAGATTCTGAGCAGGGAGTTTTCAGTGGAGTTCTCTGAACTCTGAAATTTGTTTACCCCAACTTTGTTTCAATAGAACATCAGTTTGTTGACCTGCAGGGCAGTTTTAAGGTGTATGTATTTATGCAGGCTTTCCCTAGAAAAGAACATTTGACAAACTTCCACGTAACCGATTAATGTTACAGACGTAGCAAGTGCCTCAAAAAAATAGTGGATGGAAGAAAATTACATCTCAAACAACTGAAAATTGGCTACAAAAAACAGAAAACATAAGAGTTACCAAAAGTCAGACACATAGTGGCTGAAACAAAGTTACATGAGGTTGTGTACAATGGCAGTTATGATGGAGCTGTCTTTTCAGAAATTGCAATAGACCTACCAGAATATCTTAAGTTTGGTGGAAAGATTGATTTGCACTTTGTTGTTTTAGCACTGTGAAGATTCTACCATGAATAAAATAATACAACACTTATACCCTAGGGAGAAGAGAAACTTGGAAAGTGTTGATGCTGAAAGAGAACGGAAATTAATATGCCTTTACAATGCGATACAGCCAAAGTAAGCATCACCAAACAAAGCAGGGAGGTAAGAGTCTTGGGGTGGGATTTCCAAAAGCGCTTCAGTGATTTAGGAGACCAAGTCCCATTGACTAAAATACTTGCAGATTGGTACCCGACTAGCACTCACATAGTGCCTGATTCACAGTCCACTGAAGTTATCAGCCTCTTATTGATTAAAAATAATTATGATGACAACATAGCACTACAAAAGGAATCTATAATTGTTATGTATTAGTTTGCAGCTACGGATATATTGTGCAGCAAGCAACTCAGCCCAAGAAATTATTCCTGTCAAAGAGTTATGGAAAACCTGCCCAAAGAAAACTATACCACAACTGACACCACACATTTCTCCAAGAGCTAGCTACTATATATTCAGTTAAACAGAACTTGTCAGAGTATTTCTGGCAGCTCCTTCTGGTGATGCGCCTGCCTGCCTTCCTTCCTTCCTTCCTCTGAAATAAAGCATAGTAAACTTTTCTCTTTCAGTTCTTAATACAACATTATTTTCAAAATACAAATTTTAGTCCTAAACAAAGTAGATGATGTCCATTAAAAATCCCTCCGCACACCTTAACTTTATTATGCTGCATCCTTTGCTTCTGGGCCTGCCACTTAAAACAGTCACTCTCTAAGGATTCTATGCAAAACCATTACGCCCTACAGGCCCTGCAGCCTCTTCCCCCAGTTCTCTTCCAGGATTCACCTGGCTTAATTTGCTCCATGTTGGTTAAAAGATTCTGACACTGTATTAATGCAGTTACACAACAGGAATACTGGTAAAAGGCTAATCTTTATTTTCTGGCATCACTCATTTAACATGTCAGAGTCACAAAATATTAATACCCCTGACACATGACATGGGTCACAATTAACTGACTTCAGTTAAAGGGGCTCACAAGAGTTCACAGATCTGCCCTGAAAAGGACAATGAAAAGCCCATTGACTTCAATCATTGGTCTAAAAAATATCTGATGATTTTCTTAAAAGCCTAAGCTACTAGAATCAGGAGACTATGAGAATCTCATTTTTCATTTAAAAGAAAAAAAAATCTACTCCTCAAAGCTATGGAGAAAAGTATGAACATATGACCCATGCATCTAAAATGCAGAAACTAGAAAGCAAAGAAAACCTCTTAAAATGGATATATTTTTAAAATCTCATTATTTTGGAGGCCTGACTCATGATTGGGTGTGGATAACCTGTCATTTTTTGTGGGGAAAAAACCCCGTACTGACTTGCAGTTTTACCAAAAAGTCTGCATTTTAGAATTTTTATTCACGAGAACTAAAGAGTTAGAATTTACTGGATTTAAAATGAGTGCAAAAATGGTAGGGTACCAAAAATGGAGGAACCTAATGGCTCAGGCTTTGTGAGCCTTGCCATAACATACACTGGAAATTGATTTTCCATGCTGCCTTTTTACAAAGATAGTGGCTCTTAATGCCATAGATTACAGTTTGCTCACAGCTTGCTCAGATATGCTCCATCTTTTATTATGTTCAGACACTCTAGCTGACAAAGCCAAGTAAAATAAACATGCTATTTGGGCAAGCTATCAGTGATATTACTCTATATCCAGCTGTATCTCTCTCTTTTTTGGCCTAAATGTATCGGCCACATTTCATAACACATTCAGTCAATATCTCCTTAAAGCTGAGGTAAAAAACTACTTGTGGGAATCTGGAGCTAATCAGAGCCTGGAAAGGATTTCCTGTAAGGATGAAAAATTCAGTATGGCTAAACTGAAGCAAGTTTGGACTAGATGCATACCCCTCACACATAAGTGGTCTGGATATTTTTAAAGATGTCAACTCATATTTGATGTAACTTCCCATCACTTTTATACTGCTGCTCATCCTTGTGGTATCTCAGTGCAACAACTGTGCCAGTTGCAACTTATGTACCAGTTTTGAAAAATACCTATTATACTAACTTTCCCAAGAGTGTTAATGTATGTAAACAACTTACAGGCTGGCCATGTGTATTGTTCTTTACGATCATTCTAAAGATACCACAATGTAAATCATAGAATCATAGAACACTAGAACTGGAAGGGACCTCGAGAAGCCCTCAAGTCTAGTCCTTCATGGCAGGACCAAGTACTGTTTAGAACATCCCTGACAGGTGTCTGTCTAACCTGCTCTTAAATACCTCCAGTGATGGAGATTCCACAACCTCCCTAGGCAACTTATTCCAGTGTTTGACTACCCTGACAGTTAGGAAGTTTTTCCTAATGTCCAATCTAAACCTCCCTTGCTGCAGTTTAAGCCCATTGCTTCTTGTCCTATCCTCAGAGGCCAAGAAGAACAATTTTTCTCCCTTCTCCTTGTGACCCACTTGACTTTATGGAACTAGCAAAAGCACCTCCTTCATCTACAGAAATGTTTGGTGTGCTACGAAGACATTTAAAATGGGATACTAGTACTACACAATCACTGTAAACACACCATAATGAAATCCTAAGGCTCTGGCTTTCAGGGAAGATGCATATCATATAGGGTGGGGTGGGCAAAATGCAGCCCACAGGCTGGATACAGGAGCCTCAAGCTTTCATGCTCCCACATGCCCTCTCAAAGTGGCCAGCTGCAAGGGGCCATGTGCTCTGCATGCCCCGAGCCCCTGAAGGTGGGGAGGACTTTGTGCTGGGGGCAGGGGCAGCATGCAACCTCGCAGTCAGAATCCTCTCCTGCACTCATACCATACCCCCTCCCGGTCCCTGCACTCCTAGGAGTTCTTGCAGGAAACTATGCAGCACCCTCAGGGAGCCAGAACACAGCATGTAGCCCACAATGCTATATATAATATTTATAAAGTTGATACAACTGTATTTGACTATTCCATGACTTCATAGCATCTTTCTCATCAACTAGCAAAAATGAAACCACCAATCAACCCACACCACACACTTGGGACTCATTGTGCATATCTGAAGTACCAAGGTACCATAACTAACACCAGCTTCTGATTCAACTCCCATTGAAATCCAGGGAAAGGCTCCTATTGACTTCAATGGGGGAATCTTCTGTCTCTCCTCTCTTCTGATTTCCCTCTCACTCCATCCATCTAGAGCATGGGTTCCCAAACTGGGGGGCATGCCCCCCTGGAGGGCCCTAAAAAGAAATTCCAGGAGGGGGCGCAAGGCGACCCAGCCACACACACACCCCGTCAATCGCACCCCAAGTTTTGCTGCTATTTTTTGGGGAGGGGGGTGCGTGAGGGTTTCTCAAAAATCAAAAAGGGGGGCATGATGATAAAAAGTTTGGCAACCACTGATCTAGAGCTTTCAGTCTTAAACATGGGAATATTAAATTGGGGGTGGGGGCTGAGCACGGAGGGGGAAAAAACCCAGCTTCTCCTTGTACATCTCCAAAACAGATTGTTGGTCCTTTAGACCAGTGTTAATGGTCACTCAGAATGGGACTGGAGAACTCAGCAATGCTATCAAGCAGCACATCTATCAGAGCTAATGAGAGAAGTCTGCCATATGCGAGCGTAAGAGGAGAACAGATGGATAAAGCAGCAAGAGCTCACTGTGCTTCATTCATCAGAGTCTGAAACTCAGCATATGTGAATTTTAGTAGCAGTGGAAGTAAATTATCATTTTTTCTTTTGTTGCATGTGTGCTAGGAGCGGTCAAGACATCTGACCAGCAGCAAAGTAGGATACATGAATCACTCTCATTGTGGGGGTGGCTAATCATGCTCACTGCTGCATTGTATCCATAGGGAAGAGTAGTTTGCCGGTTTGGGAGTATGGTCAGACTCTCAGTTCCCACTCCAGATATGCCACGGTATACAGCACACACTAGAAGGGACTGCTCTCTAGGGAGCATTATGTTGCTCTGTATGAGGAGTAATGGCTTTGTAAGAATAGTCATGGCCAGGATTTTGTCCCATGTGTTTTGTTTTTCAGGCAGTATATTTAGTGCATAAAACAAATACACACCACGCAGAAACGTGGGTGTGTATCATGTGTATGCAGTATGTGGATGGGGGGGTTAAAAGAATACATTTTCATAGTAAATTATACCACCGGTAAAACTGTGTACCTTTAGTTCTCTCAGGGGGTCTAAATATTATAAGATATTTGCATCATGCTTTTGATGTGCTATTTTGATATTCTGTAGATCTGAGCAGAAAGGTTCTTGGGAAGAATCCAGGAGTAACATTAGTGTGTGCTAGGTATCCGGTGCTCATTTTAAATTAACCCTGTGGGGTCAAATCCCAAGAAGTGCTCCCATTGATTACAATGAAAATTCCAGAGGCTCCGGATTCTACAGGAACTCTGCACAATTTTTATAGGATTTTCTTTACCTCATTATAGTATTTCTTAATTATGTAAAAATATGCATCTATTTGAGCCTAGCTTTTCACATACTAAAGCATGAGGTAGAAGTGTACATATTTACAGAGCCGTATTAGAAAGGAATGTTAATACTTGCAGTATGTGCTTACACATATACATACTTTTTATCTCCATGCACATAAGCCTAAGAGCTCTAGGAGATTTGTCAGCTCTGGTATGGGCTTACTGTCCTGGGAAAATGTCTGATCTCTGCAGTATGGTAGTACTTGTATCAGCAGATGACCAACACAAAGCTTTTATTATGCTGGTGCATAGTCTCTGAAGCAATAAGGATCTTACACAAAGTATCCCTGAGTTGCTTTCACACTGAACAAATACTGTTTTTTTATAATTAAACAATCTGTCTAAATCTTTCTCAATAGACCCATAATTTCAAATAACTTCCAAAATACATACAAGTCTTGCAAAAAAAAAAAAATGTTTCTTCATGTCCCATAAGGTACTTCAAATTCATTTGCATATAGATCTGTTAAAAAAAAAAAAAGTCCAGTTGCTCCATGGCATCCACTCAAGCTACCAAGAGCTCATAAGACAGCTTAAAAGACATTTATTGAATCTGCGATTAATTTTCCAGAATTGCATGTTTGCATGAGTTTAGGACTGTCTTGAGTGAGGAATCCATAATAGCTGATGGCAAATGTACTATACATAAAGTTCACTCTTGTACAGTCAACCAGTATGTAGGAGTGGTGTTCCCACATAAGCCCCCGGAGCGGGGCACTAAGAGAAGGATTCTAAGACACCGGGGACTAGATGTGTCTGGGCAAAGACGACAATACTAGTATCTGTGTTCTGAAAGGATTGGGAGGCAGGGAGTAGTGATGGTCAGGAGGTTACAACAATCCAGAAGACAAGGATGAAACTCACCCCTGGTGTGAGGTCATCAGCATCCCTTACTCTCTGCATTGGAGCTGTGATAGGAGGGTGCCATGGGATGCTTTTGCAGGGGAAGTGTCCCTATTACTTCTTTATAAACCATGTTGGAGAGAATTGACACAGCAGAGCCTGGGGAAAGGCTAGGTGAATTGCAAATTCAGGGGCTCCAACAGCCAGAGCAGGTAGCACAGTAGCCACGTGCCTATGTAGGGAATATGGATTCTGCCTCCTAAACTGATTTACGTTACCTACTGTATAAAACACTATTGTTCTGGGTTATATGGGTAAAGTGAATTTTACTGCAAGAGCCTAGTCTGCCAGCCCTTACTCACTGAGGCTAAGTCAACACTGAAAACCAATGGTGCGATTCCCTTGCTTAGGGTCACACCCTTGCTGTAGCTCAATATGAATGAATGTGAGTATAAACAGAGGCGTCACCACGGTAACGAATGGCAAAGGCAGCTGGGCCACCGCTGAGCAGAGCCGACCACATACCCACCAGTTTCAGGAGTTTGTATTTGGCATGGCTTAGCCGTACCACAGTTGCTGCTGCCGGTACTACCACAACTACACTGAAAGAGAAAGAGAGAGAGAGAGATACACACACTAGTACTAGCAGCGAGAGCTAGCATGAGTCTGTGTACACAACCATGGGACTCTCACACCTAGTTTCAAGTGTAGGCAGCCTGAAAGTGTATTGTGTCATGGGCCAGAACAAAGTCAGTGCACCACTTGCACTGAACCAAGGTTGAGGGACTGACAAGGGACAGGGCTAGCTAGTGCTAACTTTACCTCTTATTATAATACAAAAAGATTCTTATTTGAACAGTGCCTAGTGCCATGAGGTACAAAATCTTAAACTGGAGCCGCTGGTTGCTGTGGTAATACAAAAATTAAATAAGTTCATGTTACCTCCCATAGATGTTAAGGCCAGAAGCAACCAACATGATCATCAAGACCTCCTGCACATTGCAGGCCACTGAACCTCACCCATCTGCTCCTGTAATAGACACATAACCTCTGGCATAGTTACTGAAATCCTTGAATCGTGATTTAAAGACTTTAAGTTTCAGAGAATCCACCATTTACTCTAGTTCAAACTAGCAAGAGATCTGTGCCCCATACTGCAGTAGTCTGTGAAAATACTCCAGGGACTCTGCCAATCTGACTGGGGGAGAAATTCCTTCCCACACCCAGGTAAGATGATTAGTTAGACCCGGAGCTTGTAGTCCAGCCCGATTAGCCAGATGCCTGAGAAAGAAATCTCTGTAGTAATTCAAAGCCTTCCCTTCCTAGAGCCCCACCTCCAGCTGTTGGTGTATATTAGGGGCTACCTACTGTTACAGGATTGTATAAAAGCATTGCAGTGAATTGTGCATGAATTTAAAATGGCATTCTTTTTGTGAATGTCCTATTCCTATAATTTATGACCTACCCAAAATAATTATCTGATGGTCTCACATAACAAATTAGATATATTACAATGAGCCTTACAGCAAAAGAGCCCCAAGTGCTCGATCCACAGTTCACTGAAATCCGTGGCAAAACTCTCATTGATTCCAATATTGCACGACAAAACCTTAATGTTCCACACTAAAGCTGCCTTAATTTTTTTGAATTGTTGTCTGTTTTTCTGCCCACAAAGAGGGTTTGTCCAAATTTTAAACTTTGATGAAAAAATTGTTAATTTCATTCCACTTGGGTTTCAATCCATGCTAATAAGGAAGTCTGTGCCATCACATCAAGATTGTATCAGTTGTATCAAGTATTCATAATTATGTATCTGATGTTTTCAACTAATGATTTTGATTCTGTAAATTAGTCCTAAATAGTGTATTGCAACATGAAGTTTTTCAATATTAATTGTGTGGATATCATGGACTCAGAGCTTATATGCTATGTTATTGTTCTTTCACTCCATGAACATAACTCTTACAAGTCAGGTTTCCAGTGCAGATACCCACAATTATGAGTTTACAGTTTGCCTTCCGTAGCTCTCTCTTAGTGATCCTTCTTACCAGCCAACCTATTCCCTATAATAATAGTAGAAAGTGATCAAGCTGAACTCACACATTTGAAGCAAATGCAATTAGAAATCTGAATAAATATTCACAATATTTTATAATATTCACTCAGTTATAACCTCAAATCCAAGCTGGATTTGATTTTCTAGTGATAAAAGTCTAGTCTAGTAACCAGCTTACTGCCCAATCCTTGCAGATTTGACGTTACTTCATTAGCATACCTAACCATTCATCATTTGCCTCAAAATGTAACTACAGTACTCCTGTAACGATTAGTAAATTGACTACATTTAATCAGACATGATAGTTGTAATTCAAAAGCCAATTTTATCAATTATTACTACACCACATTATCCTGTTCTGAATGCAATAGAGGGAAACAGACTTCAGGGAAGGACTTTATGGGTGTGTCTAGAGTACAGGGTTTTTTCCAAAAAAGTGATCTTTTTTTTAAAAAACTTCACCTGCGTCTAGACTGCTGCCGTGTTCTTTTGAAATTAAATTGAAAGAATGCAGAAGTTTTTTCGACCACGGAAAACTTCATACTACGAGGAATAACGCCTTTTTTCGAAAGTGCTCTTTAGAAAAAAAAACACAAACAGTGCTTTTTTGAAAGAGAGCATCCAGACTGCCTCAGTACTCTCTTTCAAAAAAGCGGCTCTCTTTTTTGAAAATACTGGTTGCTGTCTAGACGATCTCTGTCGAAAGAAGCTTTTTCTAAAGATTCTTTCGAAAAAGCCTCTTTCGAAAGAGGCTTGTAGTCTAGACGTAACCTAAATGACAGCAGTTTCAGAAATGTAAAAAAAATATTTTTATCTATTTCTTTATCTGTTCAACATGCAAGAAAAGAAAGATTCACAATGTCCAAAATTGTCCTCTTATTTAAAAACTCTCAACCTCTCTCTACAAGGCATAAAATTAGTTTTGCATAAAGTAACCAAGTGTCATAAATTTTGTTCCCTCAACTGTTGCATCTGGAATTTATCAGCTATTCCATTAATACAATTGCAAGTGCAAAGTTTTTTATACACAGAGAAGATTGCTGTATACATTTCATATCTTCCAAGAATACAAATCTTATTGTTTAGGAGCACATAGAATTAGTTTATTTTAATGAGTCTATCACATGTATTGGGTTAAAAAAAGGGAACGGCTCCCTACAAGTCTAAATTAATGTGACTGAAAATGTAGAGGTTACAGCCGCAGACGGGGAACCAAATTTGCCAAACCTGCTTTGCAAAGTAAGAATGAGGTCCAGAATATTGTTATGAAGTAATTGGAGAAAGGGAAAGAAAACAGATTGTCATACCATCCTTCCAATTCTCTCCAGCTACCTATTGTGGTTCCTAAACCTATAGTTATCCACTAGCGTGTGCCAGGAAAGAATTAGGATTTGGAACGTAATCTGATATTTTTTCCAGTACATTTAAGTGCTCTACCAAGAACCCTCTGAATAAATCCTTGGTATCAAACTTCTTGCTCAAAAGCAACAATCTCATCCCCACTCATGTGATTCTTTAATCCCGGTAATTTTCTCTCCTTTCTTAATGGAATTTACTATTGCTTTCTGGCCATTATAAGTGGGTTTTCTCTAAAGTAGAGTCAGACAAGGGGCTGGAGAATGCTACATAATCCAGGAGACCAACAATAAGAAAAAGAGCCTGTCACCTTTAAGATTATGTCTAAAATGCAGTTAGACACCTATGGCTGGCCTGCACCAGCTAACTCGGTCTCAGAAGGATCAGGCTAAGAGGTTGCTTATTAGCGGTGTGGGAGGGTGCCAAAGCTCAGGCTGCAGTTTGAACCCAAACATCAAGACTTCAATTAAACAGCCCCTTAGTCTGAGTCCCACAAGACCAACTCAGCTGGCACAGGCTACCCTCAGGTGTCTGTCTGCATTGTAGACGTACCTTCTGTTATTGATTCAAATCTTGCTGACAGGGATTAAGAATCATGGAAATCAGTTGGTTGTTCAATGGTCTATATGGAAAAAGCTGACTGTCTCAGTCCATTTCCTAACAAGCAGGTGTGGTGTCCACATCGCAGAAGCAACTGCATTTAGCATTAATTGGTAGTCTTGCTCAGGCACACTAGCAGGCTGGCACAGAGGAACTTTGATTGTTACTGCCCATCCTGTTACTAGTTTTGCAGATATAAATGTTATGTCATAATCCTACACCTTTCACAAGCACAAAATTCACTAAAAGAAAAAAAATGGTGGGGGGAGTTTTCTGCCCCGTACTGATAAAAGGGAATTTGTCCCGAAGAGAGAGTGTTCATGCACCCACAGTAGTCATTCAAAGCAATGGAATCAGTAACACCAAGCCCATTTCAATATACAGTACCTCCACAGGAGAGAATACTCAGGAATCAGAAGTCATTTATTGATGGAATACATATGAGACACCAAGCAGTATGAATAAGGTAGCCAAACCCACCAATATGCCAAGTATATTTCTGAACACTTGCAGAGATCTGTAGCCTCTTATGCTACACAAGCTAAGAAATTGTTAGACCGAATTGCTGGAAAATCCTTTTTAAATGGGATTACATTTAATAGGGGAAAAAATGCCAGCTGTGAAAGATGACAGTGCTAGCTTTTACAACTCTGATAATTCAACCTCTGTGGCTGTTCATACACTTCTTCATAATCAGCAAATGGTGTCCATAATGGTGGTGACTTTTGATATGTATATGTGTCTTCAAGGAAATAGATCTAGACAGACAGTTAATTTTAACTCTGCAGTTGAGTTGTATCCAGATCTGAATCTGGCCCCTTCAAAATTCAGACTTGGTTACTAATTACATGAAGAAAATAACCAGATCTGTACATTACACACTTAATCAAATATATGAATTATACACAGGTGCTTACACCAATTTTCTAATGCCTGCATCTATCTCATATGCAAAATTCATACTGAAACTTAATTTGTTATAATGAAACCTTAATTTTATAAACATATCACTTATCAGAGTTCATTCATTCCACTAGTAAAATGCAACCACTTCTGGGGTGAAACACAGCAAATGTTTATCAGTACAAGACAGTGTTACACAGCATTTTAGAAAATAAGGAACATCACCTTACCAAACTGAACATAATTATTAAGCTGGCATTTTACAGGACTTATAGGTAATTAACACTACTTGCTGTCCAGTTTGGGCTCTATAGTATCCACCAATGGTAAGGATCTCAGTTTATAGTTCATCCAAAATTTGGTATATGGTTTTCCTGCTGTAAAGTGCAGTTTCATCAAAATGAAAATTTTCAGTGTGAAAATATCAATTTTGGTGAAAATTTTCAGTTTTCCCAAAGTCAAACCACAAATTTAACTTCAAGTCAACATTTAAAAACTAAAACATGTTAGCTTTAATTTCAACTTAAGATGTTTCATTTTGGGTTTTGGAAGTGGAAAAACCTTTGGTTTTCTATTTTTGGGTTGCAATATTTTCTTCCTTTCTCTAAGTTTTCCTCTCTTGCTTTCCCCTGGAAAAGATGTGGTAGTTGCAAGGTAAAAATAATGAAAGTGGGGGAGTCAGTGAGGGAAAAAACACTTACTATTTTCCAACTATTTCCAGTTAGAAAATGGTAAAAAAAAAAAAAGAAACAAAAAACAAATTGGTTGTCACACGTACACGCACACTTTAACCATCTCTTGGCATCGTTTAGACACAAAAAAATTGTTTTGATTAGTTTTCAAATTTTCCATGAAATAAATTTTTACCAAGATATTTTGAACTAGCATTTTGGGGAGGAAAATGCTTTTTCCAAAAAACTCTAGTTCTCTTCGATTATGGTGGAGGCTCCAGATTCACATAACAATCTTCAACTTATACTATTCAATACTTTTTTAAATTTATCTAAAATTCTAACTTGCACTCTCTGACATAAATGTGTTACAAATGTTGAAACTTGTTCCAGGCTGATGTGTAACCAGACTGAAGATTTACTCCAGGTGTTTTTAATTGAATCTTAGCACAAACTGAATTTGACCCAGTCTTAAACAAACCTTAATTTCTAATGTAATTCAAACAATAAATTTAGTGAAAAGTTTGACAGCTCTGGTGACTAAAATTCTCTTGTATTCAGCGGAGAGGGACGGTGCAAGTTCTTGTAATGCAAGCTTCCCCTAAACGCCCCACCAATGTGAGCCTTTCTGGGATATTATTCTATTATATTTTATTTATTGGGCCAATAAATGATGTTACCTCAACCACTCTGTCTATCTAATATCCTGAAACCAACTGCAAGCAACTTGTAGAACAAAGCAATTTAGCCTAGAAACCCATTCCTAGGCCTCTCTGCTTAAAATATTATTTAATAAAAAGATAACAAGCAGCCCAGTACTTCCCACACTGCAAGCTGCCTCGTTGGTTTCATAGATTAAGTTTTGCCCAGATTGAGAAGTCATGCAAGGAAATAAGATACAACTTTTCCCCTGGCCAGGTTACTCAGAAATAGGGTCTACACCAGGGGTAGGGAACCTAAGGCCCAGAGGCCAGATGCAGTCCCCAGCTTGCGTGGATCCAGCCCTCAGGACTCAGGGCTCCTCCCTGCCTCCAGCATTGGGGAGCCTCTGTTGTCACTCCAGGCTCTGCTGCCCCCCACCTGACTGATTTTTTCCATGGGTCAGTGGTCCCCGATATGGATGAAGGACTAGTCAACTAGATGTCTATCCGATAAGCAAATGCTTATCAGATAATCGACAGGCTAGTCGACTAGTCACTTGCCCCTCCCCCCCCATCAGAAAAAGGCAGCAATGGGGGGAAGAAGAAGGGGTAATTCAAAGCAGCAGCACCCCTTGAAGCCTAGGGCCAGACCACGTGGCACTGCCACTTTGAAACGCCGCGTGCAGCCTGGGGCCACCTGAGGTGTCCCCAGGCTGCACACGACATTTCAAAGTGGCAGCGCCATGTGGAGCCCAGGATCAGCTGGGGACTCCCCCACTGCCTCCAGGCTCCATGCAGCGCTGCCGCTTTGAAACACCATGGGGAGCCCAGCATCAGGCTCCCCGCGGTGTTTCAAAGCAGCAGCGCCGCACAGAGCCCAGGATCAGCTAGAGTCCCCAGCTGATCCTGGGCTTCATGCGGCAATTTCTTCTTTGAAGTGTAACAGTCCTAGGGCTGTTGCTACACTTCAAAGGCAGAACCACCCTATCAACTAATCAAATAGTCGATGCAAAATGCATTGACTATTCGATTAGTCAATTAGTCGATATTTAATATCCTTAGTCCTCGACCCCAAAAAGATCCTCCTCCCCCCACTTCGGTCTGTACACACAAGAGTAAAAAGTGTTGTGCGACAACATTTTCCCTCCGGTGGTCGGTGTTTTGGGAGTCCTGAGCCAGCACAAGAGGGGATAAGTTATTTGCTTCTGGTATAGGCTTCACTCCTGGAAAAAAAAAAACACTCCTTGTTGGAAATGCTGATGAGATGTCTCAGTAAAACATCAACCTTTATCAGGCCCTTTGTCCTTTGCATGTCATCTGTCTCACTGGGACTAGTCATGGAGTAAGTTACTCCTCAACATGAGTAAAGGAGGCAAAATCTTCCTGAATTTCCTGAAGGAAATTCTTGCCCACAGCAATGGTGGCCTTGGTGATGTGGCATTTGCCCATTTACTCATTTCACAGCTTTATGATTTTTGTAGTGTAGAGCAGGGGTGGGTAATAATTTATCCTGGGCTGCACCGGACGTGTCGGGGCCTCAGAAGGAAGGGGTGGGGCCAGGATGCTTCAGGCTTCCCCACCTCCAGATCATGATTGGTCTGGCGGTGGGGTAGCTCCTCCCCCCCCCCTTCCCACAAAGCACCCATGCCCCTGGCGGGGAAGAGACTTCCCATGCTCTCCCAACCCCAGGCCAATCAGGGCCTAAGGGCGGGGGAACACGTGAAGCCTCCTCTGGCCCTGCCAGGAGTGCACGGCACTTCTAAACTGCTCTGCCCCCAGACCCTGATTGGCCTGGGGCCAGAGGAGCGTGCAAAGCCTCCTCCCACCCTGACAGGAGCGCATGGTGCTTCAAAGTGCCACGTTCTCCTGTCAGGGTGCAGGAAACTTGGTGCACTTCCCCCCGGCCCCAGGCTCTAATTGGCCTGGGAGCGGCAGGGCCTCCGCGGGCTGGATCAATCCGCTTGGCTGGCTGGATCCGGCCTGTGGAGGCCCTTTTGCTCACCCCTGGTGTAAAGCCAGCAAACCCTGGTGGTTGGCAGGAGGGATTGAACCTGTGACCTTAGTGACTAATGCTATGTGCTTCTATGGCATGAGCTAAAAGCCTCTCAGCTAAGGTTGTAAAGCAGACTTCATGCTCCCTTATCACTGGTCTCAGTGCCTCTGGATTACAGTAGGGTTTTTTGCTATTTCAAAAAGCAAAGGTACGAAACAGGATAATTCACCCCTTTTGTCAACTTCTATTGCAACCACTTGTACTTAAGAAAAATCTTTGATGTAATGCCTTATTATTGGTGTCCCAGAACATCTCTCTGTTTCTGCCAGAGTTTTTAGGAACACAGTTTTTTTTAAAACTGATCGCTTCAGAGAGATGACATGGTCTCATAAATAATTCTTCCTTAATATTGACCTAATGAATATGCAGAATGTCTTGGCAGATCTTTTTTTTTTTTTAAAGGAGTCACATTGACTACAAGGCACCAGTAAACACTGGTGTACTTGCTAATTACAACTATGTCTCCATGACCCCTCCTAAAACCACAGGAAGCTCATCTATTTCTTACTTCACACATTGCCATAACATTTCCAAACACAGGATCAATGAAAACCACAACTCTTTACTGTGCCTTTAATATTGTTTGCAATGTAGCACCTCTTCCTGGAACACTGCAACATACCAAATATGTTTACTTCTGACAATAAAGTAATATTTTAACTAATATATATATAAACACACGCTCTTGTACATACAGCCATCTCTCCATGCCTTACCCACCCCCTGAAAAAAAGAAATAAAATCCAGTCCATTAATCAAATATGAAGGCAGAAAAATACAGCTATGAAAATGCTGGCAAGATCTCCTTGCAAATTGAAACTATACTAATATTTCACCGTTAGTGCTTGAAACAAGGGATATAGCCACTCTCTGGTTTAATAAATGTACCAACATAAGGGTCAATAGCAGAAGAATTCATTAGCCAAAATTAAAGTTCCAAGCCGTATAATGCTGCCATCTTCTACACTCGTGTTTATAGCACTATACTGCAAAGCATCCTTACAGTAATAAAAACAGCACTGAAACTATGCATTAACAAACTACTGCCCCGGGTCACAACTGAAGCCATTATAAAAGGTAAGCAACATAAAAGTAAATCCTAATTAATCCATTCAAAGCCATTACTTAGCTTATATTTCTCATGTGTCTCTGAAACAGAAAGGCTAATCCATTTTCCCTATTCATTTCCTTAATCCACCAGGGCTTTTTAACACTGTTAGCATTTCACCTACATGACTGCATATGAAACTATTATTACTCAGTGTAATCATAGTGCTAATTCGCCCTCTGCATGAAGCAGCATAGGAATTGCCTTATCAAAATAGGCCAATTTAATCAGACTCTAAGACCAGAAGAGATTCCAACCCTCTAGTCCAGGAGTTTTCAAGCTTCATAACACGGTGACAAAAATAACTACACAGCCCCAGGAGGGGAGTAGCAAAAGCCTGAGCCTGTGAAAGCTTCACCGCCCTGGGAGGAGGGCCATAGACAAAGGACTTCCACTCTAAGCGAGAGGCTTGTAACCTGAGCTCCGCCACCCAAGATACAAGATCTCAAGCTCTGGCTCCAAACAGTGGGATTAGGCTTTGGGCTCTGGCCCCTGGCTGTGGGGCATTAGCCCGGGGCCCCAACAAGTCTAATGTCAACCCTGGCAATTGGAACCCCAAAGTGATTCTCAAACTGTAGGTTGGGACCCCAGAAATCATACCAGTGTAGGGCTCTGGCCTCTGGATGGGGCAGGGCCTCAGGCAGGAGGAGTGGGGCTAGAGGTCAGCCTGCCACAGCCATCCCTTCAGCACTGCATGGAACACAACTCCTCTAGCAATGACAATTGAGAATCTCAGCTAAATAACAAAAAAAGGGTCAAGGGAGGAACTGATATTCTAAAGAAAATGGTAGCCTAAAAATTTACTCATTTTTGAGCCCGTGCAAATAACCCATCTCAATTTAGTCTTTGACATCTTTGAGGGTGATCTCTATAATCTGTGTAAATCAGTTTACCTCTCAACCTTTTCTGTGATAAGTGAGAGTTTAGTTTGGGTTTTTTTTTCCCAGAGAGGCATAAGGATCTTGCACAAAACAGGGTTTCTGTACACAAAAAAATGTCCACACTGCTTTTTGTGCAAAAAACCCTTGCGCAAAAAGAAACAGCAGAAAATATGCTAATGAGATTGCAACTCATGCTAATGAGTCCCTCATTAGCATATTTCCTGCCCCAAAAACTGGCAGTGTAGATAAAGCCTAATAGTTCTAATCTGAACCACCCACAAACTCAGGAAAATTCTGATTTAAATTTGGATTGTAAATTCTCAGCTCAAATTTAATTTTCATCCCCACCTGCATTGCTGTTTTGTATTCACAATGGCTTCCTTTACTCCTTGATAGTCTGTTTCCTCACACTCTGAATCATAATACTGGATTTCTGACATCACAGTAATTTCTATGACTACAGAACATGATGGTACAAAACACAGGATTATAATTAATCACAGTACCAAACAGAAGGAAAGAAGCTGAGCTGGAGAACTCGGCTTCAAAAACAGCCCACACCAAAAGCTCAGATCTTAAACCCACATTTAAGAATCTTTAAATCCAAAGTTCAACTTTATGGCTTGGTACCATCTCTAACAACAGCAAAGAGAAAACAGAACTACTGGCAAATGTTTTAGATAAACATTAATTCTGTGTCATTACTCCAATATAAAAATCTTCTTTGAAGTCAAGCAAATGGCATGTATATTCCCGTGAAGATATATCACTGGTGGCACGAATACAACCTGCATCAGTGAGCTAACAGAGCTAGCCAGAAGAATTGTTTTGTTTTTAAATCACCAGTAGATTGAGGAAGGAAGAATAAACTACCCATTATAAATACAATTTGTCATCCCTAACTGGTTCTCTGATCAGCTCCACCTCCAGGAACTGTAGTCAGGAAAAGTTTCCATATTCATAAAACAGTGAGTCATTCAATACCACCCATGGCCGTGTGTATGAATGTCAGATAAAGTTTTATTGACTAAATAAAAATACTGTAAATATGTTGCGAGTATGAATGGAATGCATTATAAATGGTGGTAATTCCAACAGCAGAGGGTGTAATTGGAGGTTATGAGTGACTTGTTGGATTCCAACTAACAACCAATTAATTATTTACTAGCTGGATTTACCCGGCGTTGCTCGGGAAACCGGAGGAACAGAATTTAGGAAATTTTGGAAAGGAGGGGACCCTAAGCCAGGGGACCCCCAGAGCCACAGACCCTGGGGGCTGATGGCTCCTGGCTCACATCTGACCCTCTGAGAGCAGCAGGACTCTCCTCCCCCCAAGACCGAGCAGCCAACCCCCAGGAGAACAGTACATAGTCATGTGGCCAGAAGCAAGGGGACTTCTCTTTGCAAGGTTAGCTCAGGGATCCACTTGCCCTGCCTTGGCAAGCAAAAGCTCAGAGCTCACATCTAACCCCAACGGCTGGAACCAGACACAGAAGAGCTCCACTCACAGTACGAACAGCAGCTGTCTGGCTTCACAGCAGTGTAACGCATTAAGGGTTTAACCCGGCCCCTCCGCCCTGCGCTTCAGCAGGCACACGGATTCCTTCTGCTCAGATAAGCCCAGCGAGCTGAGCAGAAAGGCTGGCTGGCTTTGGTTTTGGTTTCCGGAGCGGGGGGTGGCAGGTGGAGAGCGAGCTCGGGTGGAGGGGAGGTTACACGCGAGAGGGGCGCCCCAGCTCGCGCCCAGGGCTGCAGGTGCCACAGGGGGCAGGGCAGGTGCCCGAGCAGTTGTGCACATGCGGGGGGGGGGGGGAAGAGGGTCGGTTATGTAACCTTGCGGGCGGGAGGGGGTGAGTCCCAGGAGGCTACATGCGGGAGGGGCACCCCAGCTCGCGCCCAGGGCCGCAGGTGCCACGGGGGGCAGGGCAGGACCCTGGTCGGGTCCAAAAGTACCTTAAAACCTTCTCCTGAAGGAAAGGTTATCCCATGCAAAGTTTGGTTGCGGTAGCTCTTATAGTGTCCAAGTTATTGGAGCACAAACATATAAACATTCTCCTTTATATATTAGATTGAACCATCTGGTGATTATCTATTAAACTGAACCTTATTATAAACAGTGACCTGTCCATAATAAAGCAACAGAGTGGGAGTGTCTGGGAAGACCTCCCCCAGTACAAGGAGATGAGAGAAAAAGCTCATGCTGCTCATGTTCTCTACAATATTCAATAGATGTTGCCAATGCTATTGATGATGTTACTAGCTTGTTACTGAAATACCTAAAAAATATTCTAGATCTAATGTGGAGGACAACCATTGCACTGCCACATAGGCATTCATTTAAAAGAGGCTCCTGCCACTTATATCTATGTTCTGATCAAGTGATCTTATTATTGATCATTTTTATTACAACAGCCCCAAAAGGAATCGGTTCACTTGGTCCTGCCTCGGTGCAGGGTTCCCTTCCAGCCCTACATTTTTCTATGATTATGGATCCTACCCTGAGCTGGGCTTTGTACAAAACCAGCACAGGAGAGAGTCCCTATCATGGACAACTTGCAATCTAGAAGTGTAAAGGTTGGGTGTCGGCTTTCCTTCAAACAGGGGGCCAGGGATACATCCAACAGATCCCCTTGCCTTTCAAACGTTACACTAATTCTGCAGGCTCAGAACAGCCCCAAAGTTTGGTCTCCCATTGGTGAGGTTACAAACTATCTTTTAGTTTTGCGGTAATGGTCATGTTTTGTTTACAGCAGTTGTAGCAAAAACAAATGAGTGACAATACATGTCTTATTGATACACTATTATTTATCCATTGTCCTGTAACATTGTCCTTTACAATAACAAAAATCAACAAAACAATTAATGTATCAACATTAAGGGAATGCCTTAGATTTCAAATAAGAAATCATATTAGCCAAATGACTATCACTTGCTAAAAGCTTAGGGCTAGATTTTCTGCTGACATATCAGAGATGGAAGACTGATGACAGAAGACAGTACACTTACTCTTGCTCCAGACACAGTTTAGAGAAGCTCCTAGGGTGCTCTAAACTGATCCAGCAGATTATGGTTCCCTGGACACCACACACCAGCTGAGGGGTGGCTGGAGCACTTTCTACTCTGTTTGTTCCCCTTGTCTACTCCTGCCCAACCCCAGCAAGCCCTTCACATCAGTAGCTGCAAACAAGGAAGTGCAAGAGCTGGACCCACCAGTTTTACATCTGCTGGGGACTCAGAGAAATTAATGGATGTTTCCTCTCCCCAGGTGCCCTTAAAGACACGTATTTACTGCATTAAAACACCCATTGTTGGTGGCAGCTGACTCAAGCATTCAGGGCTCAGGCTGTGGGATTACAAAATTGCAGTGTAGACATTCAGGCTCAAGCTGGAGCCCAGGCTGTGGGGTGCTCCAGATGCTCATGCTCCAGCTGCGGTGTCTACACTGCAATTTTTATAGTCCCACAGCCTGAACCCCATGCAGCTGATGGGGGTCAACCACAGGTGTGTTACTGCAGCATAACATATGCTCAGACGACCAACAGAAGAGGAGTGTATCTGTGAATCTAGCTCTTATAGATGAACTGAGAGGCAGCATTTTGAGTTTTGCATGCATAGTGCTAGGATGCCTGGTTTTATATATGGAAGTTTTATTGCCCAAACTTTAAGTGGCAGAAGTGAAGAGATCCAGATTCTGCTTCCAGTTCCATCACCGACTCACTGTATTCATATGAGCAAGTCATTCTGCCTCTCTGTGCCTCGGTTTCCTCTGTATGATTGTGATCCTGATATTTAAAATTTTATTTAATTTAAACTTTCACATTTGAAAATACTTGGTTCTATTTGTTTAAAATTAGTTTAATTTTTCATGCGTCTTAGGGCTTCTTTATTTTAGCCTGGTCCTCTTGATTCCGAACATGCTCAAATCAAGGTTGGTTGAGGTTTGTTTTGTTTTGCAAAGCATGGCGCAGTTCAATTCAATAATGCCTGCACTTGATAGAACTGTGAAAACCAATGGAATTACTTCTGACGTGCACAGTGCTAGTGAGAGAAGGATCAGCATCAGTGTATTTTGGATGGCCTATAATCATTATTCTAAACACAGGGTTTCCCAGTACAAGAAATGCAAGTTGGGCTGCAAAACCCAACACCCTGAAAGAGGAAGTTGAATAGGTCTCTGTGCCTGAAGAGTGGAAGTGAACTATGGTGAACTGTTAGTAGCACATCCCAAAGGACCTGTCCTTCCTTTCAAAATAAATCCCCAAAACTCCATTCCAGCCAATAGCTAAGAGTTCATTAAAGGCCACTGCCATTCACTGAACAACATTAAGATCCCAGTCTGACAGCCATTGAACTTAAAAGCAAATCTAGCCTTGATTTCAGCAGGAGCAGATTCCTTCCCAACACCAGCCAATGGTGGGATGGTTGAGGTGGCCCACTGCCCCCAGCATCAGTGGAAGCAGTGGCAAGGCTGCACCCCACAGCCATGCCTGTAGCAGAATGGTCCTGCACTGCAGAACAATAGCAAGAGTCTGTTCTGTTCTGATGGAAGCTGCAAGGGTAGACAGCCCCTTCTTAGGCTTAGGTCATGGCTAGACTAGCTAGCTCAGAGTGGCACAGCAGTACCAGTGTAACTGCACTGCTGTAGCTGCTCTTTGCTGACAAGAGATAGCTCTGTTTTCGACACCATAAAGCCACCCGTGAGCAGTGGTAGCTATCTCGGCGGGACAAGCTCTTCTACTGATATAGTGCTGTGCACACTCCCACTTACGCCAGCAAAACTATGGCACAAGAGGGAGGGGAAATTTTTCACACCACTGAGCAACAGAAGATTTGCCAACATAAGTGCTAGTGTAGACATTGCCCTCAGGACTCCTGTTCCTTCCTCTGCTAGAGACTGTCTGCAGACACCAGAGCATCACTTACACTCAGATACAGATTTCCATGGTTCTCTTTGTAACTGCAGAGGTTAATTTCTGTGGCGGTTGTTAATGAAAGCTTCGATTTGATGTCACAGGACTCTGGGGTGCATAGCCTGAGGCATTGTATTTTTGTATCTACGCCTTAATCTAGCATTGAATGTAGAACAATTCTGCTCCAGTGAGATGCTGCTAAGAATCTAACCCTAATGAGATGGCATTTGATAGTAGAAAATGGTAGTATTTTGTCTAGGTCTAGGCGTGCTTTATTCTGAGACAGGGCACAGGCAAATGCATTCTCAGTGCATTCAGTTTTGTACTCAGTGAATCCCTAATGGTAATGGCTAGTGTGAATAGAATTGGTCTGAGCCTTTTGTGATGTGGGTGGGGAAATATACAGTAGAGGTACCTTCTGTCATGACTGCAGTTGCCTTTAGCTAGACAACCATTAGGCTAAGGCTTTTAAGGAGGGCACTGACTTCAGGGAGCTTGACATTGTTTGTCAGGGAGTGTGAGATGACATTACACAGTATACTGCTGCTATTTTCTGCAGTTCATTCAGCAGCAAGTAACATCTGTTCACATAATTTCAGTGTTAATTCATAAATTCAATGGCTGTCTAATTTTAAAGTTAACTCTATCAAATTAAAAGCCTTCTGTGTGTATATTATTGGATATCGAACTAGCCTTTTCCATTCACTCCAGCTACCAAGGGTATACAATACACTGGTATACAATACAGATTATTACTGCTTGGGTGGGCATGTGTTCAGCTCCACAGATAACATTAAATCCTTGATGCATTTGGTTATTATGAATCTGAATGCCTGGATAGATCTCATAAGGTCATGTTTTATGAGAATTAAGTTTGGTCCATGTAGCTCTCCTGTCTCCTCCATGCTCCAGTTGTTAAGTGTTAATACAGATTTTTAAGTGATTGAAAGGATGCTTAGATTTAGAGACAGGCTCAAGTCACAGAACTCCTCATTCATGATTCCTGAGATAGACGTTTCCATTGATATCAGTAAGACTACTTGTGTCAGTCAGGTAGGAGCCACTCCAAAATTCAGGTTTAGATCTAGCCACATTAGCAGCATGCTGAGAGAGACCATATTGGAGATGTAAAGAACTGACCACCGGTATGATAAATAGTAAGCTTTGCTAAAGTGTCCATGCACGCACAAACATGTATGAGAAGATACAATTTTGCTGTAAAGGGAAAAGCCTCTTTAGACAGGCTGCATCAAAATTTCCTGTGAGATATAAAAATTATGGAACACAAAAATGGAGTTTAGCTACTCTTACCAAAATTAATTACATTTATAAATACAAGTCTCCTGTCCAACAGCACTGACACTAAAAATGTGAGATACTTGTTAGAGTCCCATCTCATTTGTATGAGAAAATATAGACATACCCACGGGCGAGCAACTTTCCAGAATGACTTCTACAGAAACAAATTTATGGGAACAAAGCCAGAGAGATTAAGCTCTGGGATACTCGACAGAATTACTTCGGTATAACTACATCATTCAGGAGTGTGAATGATCCCACCCCTAAGCAACATAGTAATACTGACCCAAGAGGGATGCTTACACCAACAATGCCAGCAGGAAGCTCTCCCACCAGTGCTGCTACCAACTGTCGCAGAGGTGGAGTAATTAAGCCCAAAGAACTCTCTTCTAGCAGCTTTGGGCATCTTTGCCAGACATGCCACAACAGTGCAGCTGCACCAATTCGAGTTTCTAATACAGACCTGCCCTAATTCCAGTAGTGGTGCCCATCTGCTCCCATCCTGTCTTTGACCCATATAGCATTCAGTGAGCCAAATTCATTCTCAGTATAAATCTGCAGACTTCTTTGGAAGTTGCATGAGAAATTAATTTGGCCCTCTCCTGTGAAACAGGAGCAAAATGATTTATTGTCCATGTTTCAGTGTACTCTGGATGTCAGAACAAACTTGAGTTGTAGCTCAAAGCAGTAGTTTATCAGCAAAATTAAACCTTAGTGAAGAAGGAAAAGAGAAAGCTGAAAGGCAGCACATATGATTTAATATGGTATGACTACACGTCTTCCTAAGCCTCTCTCCAATGAGGGTTGGGGGGGGAAACGTTGTCAGAGAGATTTCTGTCTGAGATTGCTGGCCACATTGTTATTCTTTTGTTTATTAATCCATGCCACAGTAGCTGCCAATCAGTGTTCTGAATTTGCCACCATGACAAAGACTGGACCAAATCTTTAACTCCTATGGAGTTTCAATGGAGCTATGCCAATTTACGCCAAATGAGGATCTGGGTCTATTTAATTTGTGTGTGTCCCTGAGTGTTCTGGTCTTGTTGTGTTCTTCAGAACACTGACTGCCAGCCCTGACTGCCTGATTTTCAATAGAAAACAGACTACATGACTCAATGAGGAGAAAGAAACACAATATTAGGAATGCCCATTCTCATCCTTCAAAAAGACCCATGAATTTAGTGGTTCACAAAATTAACAAGGATTACAGTGATTCTTATATACCTTTCTAAGACCAGCATTGACGCTTTCCCAGTGTTGATAAAACTCGTGGTATATAAAGTTTTACTTGAAGCCCCAGCTCCTGAAAGCAAGCTATTTATTGAGAATCTCAGCTTTCTTTAAAAAAAAAAAAGTTTCAATCACTCCTGATTGTGGAAAAAAAGCTTGACACTGTAACCTGTGTGGCTCTCAAATGTTTAAAAAACCGAAGTCAAACAAAAAAGAAGCCTCATGATTTTCAAGTCAATCTCATATTTATTAGGGGCTTGGTTCATGATTTTTTTTAATGTTTGAGACTAGCAGTGCTTCTGCTCTGCAAAAATTGCCCTCCTCCACCCTAGCTAGCCACTCCCCCAGCCTGCCTTCTAAGTATCTGTCTCATTCCCCTCAAACTGTCAACACCATCCTTTCTACCTCACCTGTTTTCACCAATCAGTTTCCCATTATTCCGTTACTGAACTCACTGACATATACCTTGTATTAGCTTCACCTTGTGTGACTCAAGAACAGACAGTGCTTGCCTGCTCTAAGGATATACAAGGAGGATGTGAAAAGCATTTCCCTCAAACTGAATTTGTTTGCATGAGGCAGACACTTTTTTTCTGTTGAAAAAACAGTTTAACAGAAACATCTTGAGTTGCCAAAAATCACATCAATCTCTTATTTAGCGCTTTCTTTTAGTATTTTAAGCATTCAAGTTTCCTCAGTCTCTCTCTATTTTTATTTTATAATCATAGAGTTGGAAGAGACCTCAGAAAGTCATCAAGTCCAGCCCCCTGCCCAAGGCAGGGCCAATCCCAAATAAATTAACCTACCCAGGGCTTTGTCAAGCTGAGACGTAAAAACCTCTAGGGATGGAGATTCCACCACTTCCCTAGGTAACCATTCCAGTGCTTCACCACCCTCCTAGTGAAATAGTTTTTCCTAATATCCAACCTAGACCTCTCCCACTGTAACTTGAGACCATTACTCCTTGTTCTGCCATCCGTCACTACTGTGAACAGCCTTTCTCCAGCCTCTTTGAAACCTCCCTTCAGGAAGTTAAAGGCTTCTATCAAATCCCCCCTCACACTTCTCTTCTGCAGACTAAACAAACCCAAATCCCTCATCCTCTCCTCATAGGTCATATGCTCCAGCCCCCTAATCATTTTGGTCACCCTCCGCTGGACCCTCTCCAATGCGTCCACATCCTTCCTGTAGTTGGGGGCCCAGAACTGGACACAATACTCCAGATGTGGCCTCACCAGAGCCGAATAAAAGGGAATAATCACTTCTCTGGATCTGCTAGCAATGCTCCTCTTAATGCAACCTAATATGCCATTAGCCTTCTTGACTACAAGGGCACACTGTTGACTCATATCCAGCTTCTCGTCCACTGAAATCCCCAGGTCCTTTTCTGCAGAACTGCTACTTAGTCATTCGGTCCCCAGCCTGTAACAATGCTTGGAATTCTTCCGTCCCCAGTGCAGGACTCTACAGTTGTCCTTGTTGAACTTCATCAGATTTCTTTTGGCCCAATCCTGTAATCCGTCCAGGTCACTCTGGACCCTATCCCTGCCCTCCAGTGTATCTACTTCTCCCCCTAGCTTAGTGTCTTCTGCAAACTTGCTGAAGGTGCAATCCATCCCCTCATCCAGGTCATTAATAAAGATGTTGAACAAAACTGGTCCAAGAACAGATCCTTGGAGCACTCTGCTAGAAACCGACCGCCGACCTGAAATCGAGCCATTGATCACTACCCGCTGGGCCTGACCTTCTAGCCAGCTTTCTATCCATCTTACAGTCCATTTATCCAATCCACATTCCCTTAACTTGCTGGAAAGAATATTGTGGGAGACTGTATCAAAAGCTTTGCTAAAGTCAAGGTATATCACATCCACTGACTTTCCCATATCCACAGAGCCAGTTACCTCATCATAGAAGCTAATCAGATTGGTCAGGCATGACTTGCCCTTCGTGAATCCATGTTGACTATTCCTGATCACTTTCCCCTCTTCCAAGTGCCTCAAAATGGATTCCTTGAGGATCCCCTCCATGATTTTTCCGGGAACTGAGGTAAGACTGACCGGTCTATAGTTCTCTGGATTGTCCTTCTTCCCTTTTTTAAAGATGGGCACTACATTTGCCTTTTTCCAATCATCCGGGATCTCTCCCAATCTCCACGACTTTTCAAAGATAATGGCCAAAGGCTCCTCAATGACATTTGCCAACTCCCTCAGTACCCTCGGATGCATTAAATCTGGACCCATGACTTTGTATACGTTTAGCTTTTGTAAATAGTTCCTAACCTGTTCTTTCCCCACCCAGGGCTGTCCACCTCCACCCCATACTGTGTTGCCTAGTGCATTTGTCTGGGAGCTGACCTTTTCCATGAAGACAGAGGCAAAGAAGGCATTGAGTACTTCAGCTTTTCCCACATCATCTATCACTAGGTTACCTCCCTCATCCAGTAAGGGCCCCACACCCTCTCTGATCACCCTCTTATTGCTAACATGCCTGTAGAAACCTTTCTTGTTACCCTTCACATCCCTTGCTAGTCGCAATTCCGATTGCGCTTTCGCCTTCCTGATAACTCTCTGGCATTCTCGAGCTATACATTTATGCCCCTCCCTAGTCATCTGTCCAAGTTTCCACTTCTTGTAAGCTTCCTTTTTGTGCTTAAGTTTACCAAGGGTTTCCCCGGTAAGCCAATCTAGTCTCCTACCACATTTGCTTCTCTTGCTGCGCATTAGGATGGTTTCTTCCTGTGCCTTCAATAAGGCTTCTTTAAAATATGTGTGTAAGCCTTCTGTCAGGTAGCGACAGCAGCAGCCAGGGCTGGGTTCAATATCTAGGGGTCCCTTTTCATCCATCTCACACAGAACCGGCTCAAGCCCCCACCCAGTAGCCTGGGAAATTCACACACCCCTGGGCGCCTCTGAGAGGCAATGCTTCCCCACTCGCAAGCACAGAGTCTGAGTGTCGAAAAGAAACTTCTAATGAAAGGGAGAGAGAAGTCACATGGCATTAGCTCGAAAAAATACCACAAACATTGTTCCTAACCCCCCACGAGTAACCATCGCAGCTCAAATGGATTGAGCAATGTCCTTTGCCCCTCCTCAGGCTCACTAGTCCAACAATGGAAGGGTTCCATTCATTTACCCAAACTTTCTCCGTACCCCACTTCAAATGCCCCACTTACAGCTCTGTCCAGTCAGTGCAGACCCAGACACATCACCCTGATGACTCCACTCACTGAGCCTGAGGCCATGCCACCTTTGTGCTGCTCCTGTGGTCCACTTGTGCCACCTGCCACTGCTCCTACTGGCCGCCCACCAGTCGTTCCCGCCAGCCGCTCCACTGGCTGCCTGCCGCCGCTTCTACCAGCCGCCCACCGTTACCACCAGCCATTCCGCTGGCCACCTGCCACTGCTCCTACCAGCTGCCCGCCAGTTGCTCCCACCAGCTGCCTACTGCCACTCCTACCGGCCACCTGCCAGTCGCTCCTGCCAGCAATCTTGCTGGCTGCAATGGGTCTGGCTCCAGGCCAAACCAGTGACTTGGTGATTTCAACTCTTTAGCCATCACCTAGGCTGGCAAAAGATTCCAGTTTCCACTGGACTAGCAAAAAGACTCCTGATGGAGTCTGCTTTAGGTCTATCCTTAAAACAAGGGGGAAAGAGGCAGATTGAACCAGTCTTAGAGCTCACACCTGGCAGGCATGAAGCAGGCTGGCTCAAGCCCCTTCCCCCCAACTCAGTTCACTCAACTCTGGAAGGGGGAGGCTTGTTCATCTGAGACCTCTTACAATGATGGTGTCTCTCCTGCAAGCACTGGTGTCATATTTTACAGTTCCCACATTTAGAGGTAGCATGATTTGTGACCACACAACAGCCCAAATTAGTTACAATACACCACATTCCATTCTAACAACCAATCCTCCATCAGCCCTGGCTGAATTGGATTTACATAATCACACCCCGGATTCCTTCCCCATTCCAGCATGAGCTGTATTTACATATCAACAGTTATTTATCTTGCAAGGCTAAACAACTTCAGCTGGCTGCATTTCAAGCAGTCCTTCAGACCCCTGGCTTACATATGTTTTAAGGGGGGAAAAACGGTTTTCAAAAAAGTCTTTGTCCACATTTTTCTAATAGTTTGGTGTGATGTAACTGGAAGGGTGTACATCTGCAATGTCTGTGATATCTTGTCCACCTACACTGAGCATTAATGTGAACTGGAACCAGCCCAGAGAAGAGGTAGGTTCAGAGGCTACGTATAAACTGCACTCTAAAATCAATTTAATGTTGAAAGAAGCTATTTTGAAATTTGGCATGTCTACACGGTGCCAAATTTCAAAATAAAGTGCTCTTTTAAGCCATCCTTTATTCCTCATAAAATGAGGCTTACAGGGATGGTGAAAGAGCGCGTCCTTTATTTCAAAAAATTTTCCGAAATAGTGGACGCATTCTTTGGACACAGTGTTGCTATTTTGGGATACTTCACCATCCCACTCTCTTCCAGCTTCCTCCTCCCCGAAACACAGAGGAGAGGCACAGGATAGCATGAGGATAGCCACTAAAGGAGGGGGAAGATCCTCACACTCTGCACCGGGACCGGTGCTCGCCGCCTCGGAGCTGTCCCGAGAACACTCCAAGAAGCTGGCACGGGAAGAAAAGCCGGCACTGCTTCAAGCCCTGGTGCCACTAAAAGCCCTGGCACCACTTAAAGCTGCGGCACCGCAGCAGAAGAAATCCTACCCAGCTAAGTCGGCACCGGCTACAGCTGCGCAGCAAGACGCTGCACCGGCGCCGACAGCAGGCATAGATAAGCAGCCAGATGAGGCTGCTACAGAACAGACCCAGGAAGCGACTGACACTCACAGCAGGCAGCAGCATCCATGCCTGCCTTCTACTGATTACTCACCCGCGAGGTCTCTACCAAGACAGTTCCCCTCTCAGGTCTATGTCACCAATGTCATTTCATGAGGGTCCCTTGCCTGATGATGACCAGCACACAGTATACTCCTCCTGGCACGCATTACCTAGGAAGTCTCGCTCTTACCACTAGAGGGCTGGACCACAACAAAGCCCATGGCACCCTTGCTGGCCTCATCCACCCCCCACCTTATCCACCGCAATGAGGGCCCTGGGATCACTGGGACCCATATAGACGCCGCTCCTCAGTTCACTCCACACCATCATGGAGAAGCTTGCCTCAGCCACAGCCCCTACCTCCTGCAAGGCATTCAGAGGAGGAGGATGAACAAATTTCAGACAAGAATCAGACATTCACTCAATAGACATCACACACTCTGATAACCTCAGTGCGCAACTGGATGATGCGGTTATACCATCAGACACTGTAGCGATTGATGACCTCAAACAGTTTCAAGAATTATTCAAAAGAGTAGCGACAAGTCAACAGGTTTCCCTGCAAGAAGTACAGGAAAAACAGCTCCGATTGCTAAAGAACCTACATCCTACATTACATAGCAAGATTGCCCTACCAATAGACGAGGCAATCACGGAAACTTCAGAAGATCTGTGGAAGACACCTGCATCCATTCAACCAACTAATAAAAGGGTTGACAGAAAGTACTTTGTTCCACCAAAAGACAATGAATTTCTGTTTGCACATCCACAAGCAAACTCCTTAGTTGTGGAATCAGCACAACAAAGAGCGAAGTTGCCGCAATACAGGACCGGCAGCATGGATAAGGATCATAAAAAGCTAGATTTATTTGGCAAGAAAATATACTCCTCTTCCACCCTACAACTCAGAATATCAAATTATTCTGCTCTGCTAGCAAATCATGATTTCGACAATTATTCAAAATTAGGAGAACTGATACCACATCTTCCTGAGTCCAAAAGGTCAATCCTGAAAGCAACAGTCCATGAAGGCCATGCAATCGCTCGCACTGCTCTTCAAACTGCAATGGATGTCGCTGACACCGCAGCCAGAGTGACAGCTACGGTGGTAGTGATGCGTAGAACTTCTTGGCTACAGTCCTCCGGAGTTCCCCGGGAACTCCAACCCAAAATAGAAGACTTGCTATTTGATAAGCACAAGTTATTTGCAGCTACGACAGACGAAATGCTCCATAACAGCAAAAATTCAAAAACCACACTTCTCACGTTGGGCACGTACACACTGCCTTACAAATGCAGACATTACAATCCATATAACACATACAACCAAAACCGATACAGGCAATACAATTGACCACAGAAGCCCTACGAAGACACCAGACCAAGGCAACGAGCTCAGAGAAGGCACCCCAACCAGGGCTGCCCACCAACTACTCAATCCTCCAAGCAGCAAATTTGAAGATGTGGTCAAGGGTCTGCAAGAGCTCCCTCACACTTACATTCCTGCGCTAGATCAAGGGGACTGGTTTGCAGCCCTTGACCTGCAAGACGCGTACTTTCACGTAGCTATCCATCCAGCTCACAGATGCTACCTACGCTTTACCCTTGGCCCAGAACACTTCCAATACAAAATTCTCCCTTTCGGTCTCTCATCAGCTCTGAGAGTATTTTCAAAGGTACTAGCAGTTGTGGCTGCATACCTCAGACGACAGAACGTCATCATATTCCCCTACCTAGATGACTGCCTTATAAAGGGGTCATCATGGGACGAAACCTCCTCCATGATAAGTACAACCACAGCCCTCCTCGGTTGTCTAGGCCTTCTAGTCAACGAACACAAATCAACATTGCACCCAGTTCAAGACATAGAGTTTATTGGTGCATGCCTGGACTCAATCACAGCTCGAGCATACCTACCTCGACAACGTTTTACAACTATACAAGAAATTATAAGCGTGATATTTACAACTTCTACCACTACAGTACTTACTTGCCTCCGACTAATGGGACACATGGCTTCCACCACCTATGTAGTTCACCACACTTGCCTACACTTTCGATGCTTTCAACTCTGGGTAGCAACTGTTTACATCCCATCACGACACCCTCAGAGGAAGAGAGTTACCATTCCACCACACGTTCTTGCATCCCTACGATGGTGGACAGTACCGAACAATCGTCTGGCGGGGGTTCCATTCCCACAAATCGAACCCACTATCCAAATTACCACAGATACTTCCCTCCTCGGCTGAGGGGCACATATGGACAACTGAGGGGTTCAGGGCAGGTGGTCTCCAAGCGAGACACTACTACACATCAACCTCCTCAAATTGAGGGCAGTAAGGAATGCCTGTGCACATTTTGCCGCCGACATCGCCAGTCGCACAGTCCGCATCCTAACGGACAATATCTGCACAATGTTCTACATAAACAGACAAGGCGGAGCCCACTCCCATTCCCTCTGTGCAGAAGCTATCTGCCTGTGAAACTGGTGCATCCGCAACCAAGTCACCCTCATAACATCCTACCTGCCCGGGGTGAACAACACCAAAGCGGATTCTCTAAGCCGCAACTTTACCTTAGACCATGAGTGGGAATTACACACGGAGGTCACAAATTCAATTTTCCACCAGTGGGGATGGCCATCTATAGACCTCTTTGCTTCTACCCAGAATATCAAGTGCCCCCGATTCTGCTCATGGGTGGGACTTGGCAAACATTCTCTGGGGGATGCCTTTCTCATCAAATGGACAGCCCCCCTACACTATGCCTCCCCATACCACTCATCTCAAGAGTCCTACGCAAAATTTGCAGAGAAGAAGCCCTAGTCATCCTGATTGCTCCATCATGGTTCCATCAAACTTGGTACCCATACCTCTACAGGCTAGCGGTGCAGCCTCCCTATCCACTACTACACCGAGCAGACCTGCTATCTCAGGACAACGGGAGGATACTGCACCCACAGCTCCATACCCTAGATCTTCAGGCATGGCTTCATTCTGGTTCTCAGAGATAGAAGATCGGTGTTCTCAGCAAGTGAAGGAGATCCTCCTCCATAGTAGGAGACAAGCCACATGCAAAACTTACCTGCAAAAATGGACACAATTCTTCCACTGGTGTCAGCGGGCCAAAGTAGAACCCCGTGTCTCCCCATTAAATACCATCCTCGATTACATTCTAGACCTTAAAGCATCGGGACTGTCAATCTCTTCTTTAAGAGTCTCCACCTCTCTGCGATAGCAGCATTCCACACCTCGGTGGATGGCTTCTCCATATTTGCCCATCCTATCACAAAGAGATTCCTCAAGGGACTTCACAATGTATACCCACCCTATAAGGCCCCATCCCCCTTATGGGACCTAAATCTTGTCCTGGATCACCTCACCATGCCTCCCTTCGAACCACTGGCTACCGTGCCACTCCCTTTTCTTTTTATGAAAGTCTGCTTCCTGCTAGCTGTCACCTCGGATAGGAAAGTAAGTGAACTTGGGGCGTTAATGGCAGAACCCCCTTACACAGTTTTCACGAAGAATAGGGTCATACTTAGACCCCACCCGACATTCCTGCCGAAGGTCTGTAAGGAATTCCATGTCAATGAACCCATCGTACTACCTACCTTTTACCCAAAACCACATGCTTCACAAAAGGACGCCAGTTTACATATTTTGAACATTTGACGAGCTTTGGCCTTCTTCCTGGAAAGAACAAAACCATTCCATAAATCTCAAAGACTTTTTATCTCTATCGTTGAACGATCCAAGGGAACACCCATTTCATCACAAAGAATTTCGAAGTGGTTATCGACATGTATAGTCAGATGTCACACCCTGGGCAATAAACTGCTACGATGCCCACCACAAGCACATTCCACTTGAGCTACAGCTGCTTCCACAACCTTTTTGAACATTGTCCCCTTAAGAGACATTTACCGGGCAGCAACATGGTCTTCAGACCATACTTTTGCCAAACATTACACCAACCTGACACAACTTAATGACAACTCAGCAGTTGCTACAGCGGTGCTGTCCATCACCGCTAAACACAGACTCCGGCTCCCTCCAGCCATATATTGAATACTGCTTTGTAGTCACCTGGAGTGAAGCACCCATGGGGACACCACTCGAAGAAGAAAAGGGAGTTTCCTCACCTTGTGCAGTAATGAGTGTTCTTCGAGATGTGTCCCCCCGTGGGTGCTCCACGACCCTCCCTTCCTACCCTCTGCTTGGAGTCTTAGTTATTCAGGCAGAGACGAGGAACTGAAAGGGAGCGGGTTGAGCTGTGCGCTAACAGGAGGCAGGAAAAGCTCGAGATGCCCCCTGCACATGCGCAGCACAATGGGGGAAACTGCTTTGCAGGGCTCCGATCTGCGGCTCAGGGCGATCCTTCACCTGGAGTGGAGCACCCACAGGGACACACATCTCGAAGAACACTCATTGCTGCACGAGGTGAGTAACTCACTTTTTTCAAATTGCAATTTTTCAAAAAGTCAAAACATTGGAATTTGGACATTTCCAACTTGCAATGTTCCTTTTCAAAGTAGTTTAACATTTAGCTGAATCTGTCTGAATTGCTGCAGTGCCTCATGACAGTGGTAAGTTCAGTTGCTTTATGTCCCCATTCTACTTGATGGGCCGGGCATCTAGGCCAGACTACATGTCCCATCATGCAGTATGGCATACCATGGGAGATTTGGTCTGGACTAGACGCACCTAAATTACAACTCCTATGAGGCACCAGAGCAACAAGGCAAAATCATATTAATGTCAAACTGTCCCCAAACAAAATATTCCATTCAGAAAGCCTGACAGAAAATCTAAACATTTCTGCAAAACTCAAATTCCTAAAGAAAATTAGTTTTGCTGAAACCACCATTTCAAAAAAAATCCATAGAACATTCCACAATTGTGATTATTAGTCATTTAAAAATTTAAACTGATGTGTCCTTTTCTTTTACAATGGCCAAACAATTTGAAACAAAAGAAGTTCATATACAGCTGGAAAAAACAAAAAGACCAACTTAAATAGTTGTTGTATCTACACTTGGAAAACTTCTGAATGACAAGACTTATTCCATTAAGCTCAGGGGAATTTCTCCTAGTTATAAAAAAGTATCCAGTTTTACAGTTACATGAATTTTTAGGGAAGTCTATAAATTAAACTCACCTCCTACACACACCCTGCCAGCATTTTTTATATTTCTTAGTGGTTTTGACCAACGGAAACTATAAAAAGAAGGCTCTTTTGGCTAATGCAACCTAATAACCTTAGATTATAATTAGGCCTTCTGGTGGGGGGGGGGGAATTAATTTCATCTGGGAGGTTATTTTTAGCAATTTTTTAGTTTTATGTATAAGTTCAAAAATCAGGGTTTTGAAGGCTCTCTTTGTATATAAAATGCATCGCTCATTGCAGTATATACCATTGAAATGACTAATCCCTTTGTAATGTTCCTTAGTGTATTTCAGTGTAGTACTGTTTCAAACAGCACTATGTTAAAGCTGATTAGGAATCCTTTAGTGCACAGCAGCAGGGTCAACATGGGCCAATTAATATACAAGACATTAGTGTGCTTTAGAAATCACACCCATGCAGTCTACATTAGTACTCCATGTACACAAGCCCTTTGAGAAAAGTAGCCATTTCTTGTGTTTCCTCTGGTGTTTATCCAATAAACACCTATTTCAGGGGAGGAGAGGATTGGAGGTGTTTATCAGTTAAAACCCAAAATCAAAAACCCTATAGTTCTAATGAGAAACCAGGTACAGACAGGAAATTGCTCTACTCCGGTGCAGTCAGACATATCAATTATGTCCTGCCTATCCTTCCATTTAAATGAATAGATGCTGTAGTGGAAAAAAGGGGGCGGGGGTTGCCCACCAGGTTATACATGTACCAGCAGGAATGTAGGACTTAATTAACACGTTATAACAAGAACCGTTTTTGGTTGGGTTTTTACACTTGAACCAACAATTCCAAATCTCTTTGTGATTCTCTCTCTCACTTGGAAAGGCTTACTGATCTAACAGTCCCATACTAGCTTACAAATGCTTCTGGAACAGGTATTGTAAGATGGAATGTTATAATGAAGGTATCAAACAGAATATTTAACATCAAGAGAGATCCATTCCTCCTGGCTGCATTTGGGATTCTCAGAAAAGAAAATCCTGCTGTCTCTGAAGAAGCTACACAAAAAACTTTATTTTTTTTTCATTCTTTATATTACCAAAAATGCATTTCATATATCAGCTACAGCACAAATAAGTCAAAATCATAACAGAATAGAAGAGAAAGTAACAGCCCCAAACCAGAAAGGAACAAACTTTTCTTCTCAATCTAATATAATAGGACACTTGAAACATTTTTTTCAAGTCACGAAACACAAATTGAACAGCATGACAGACTCCCAGTTAAAGTTAGACAGATTTGGCATCTTAAAATGCCTGTTCTGAAAACATAGATTGTATCCAACAAAAAGAGACCATTATTTGAAGCATTCCACATAAGTAATGTAAGATCTCCCTTATGGAAGTTCCAAGTTTCTTCCATGCTAACATGGCTCTATCCAAAGAGAAATCAGTTCAACTGTAAGCAAAAGTCTACCATGCCCTTTCCTTTCCAACAAATCCAAAAGAAATTAAGACAACAGGGAAAACCTTCCATAAATATTTTTATTGAGTCATAAGGGAAATGTAGGATCTAGCAGCATCTCACTGCTTTCTGGCTTTATAGAGGAAAAAAAAATCAGATTTTACCGACACTGATGGGTAGAGCCCTGTGTTGATACAAAATTTTGTATCTGCATCTGCAAAAATGAGCTGCAGATATCCGCATCCATATCCGTAGATGCAGATACCCATGACATATAGAAGGAATCAGCAAATTTACAGGGTTTGCAATAAGAACATAAGAACGGCCGTACCGGGTCAGACCAAAGGTCCATCTAGCCCAGTATCCTGTCTGCCGACAGTGGCCAGCACCAGGTGCCCCAGAGAGGGTGGACCAAGACAATGATCAAGGATTTGTCTCCTGCCATCCTCTCCAGCCTCTGTCAAACAGAGGCCAAGGACACCATTTTATCCCCTGGCTAATAGCCTTTATGGACCTAACCTCCATGAAATTATCTAGCTTCTCTTTAAACTCTGTTATATTCCTAGCCTTCACAGCCTCCTCTGGCAAGGAGTTCCACAGGCTGACTACACGCTGTGTGAAGAAGAACTTTCTTTTATTAGTTTTAAACCTGCTACCCATTAATTTCATTTGGTGTCCTCTAGTTCTTCTATTTAGGAACTAATAAATAACTTTTCTTTATCGGCCCTCTCACACCACTCATGATTTTATACACCTCTATCATATCCCCTCAGTCTCCTCTTTTCTAAACTGAAAAGTCCCAGTCGCTTTAACCTCTCCTCATATGGGACCCGTTCCAAACCCCTAATCATTTTAGTTGCTCTTTCTGAACCCTTTCCAAGGCCAAAATATCTTTTTGAGGTGAGGAGACCACATCTGTACACAGTATTCAAGATGTGGGCGTACCATAGTTTTATACAGGGGCAGTAAGATATTCTGGGTCTTATTTTCTATCCCTTTCTTAATAATACCTAGCATCCTATTTGCCTTTTTGACCGCCGCTGCACACTGTGTGGAAGTTTTCAGAGAACTGTCCACGATAACTCCAAGATCTCTTTCCTGATTTGTCGTAGCTAAATTAGCCCCCATCATACTGCAATGATAGTTGGGTTATTTTTCCCGATGTGCATTACTTTACACTTATCCACATTAAATTTCATTTGCCATTTTGTTGCCCAATCACTCAGTTTGGTGAGATCTTCTTGGAGTCCCTTACAGTCTGCTTCTGTCTTGACTATCCTAAACAGTTTGGTATCATCCGCAAACTTTACCACCTCACTGCTTACCCCCTTTCTCCAGATCATTTATGAATAAGTTGAACAGGATTGGTCCTAGGACTGACCCTTGGGGACACCACTAGTTACCCCTCTCCATTCTGAAAATTTACCATTTATTCCTACCCTTTGTTTCCTGTCTTTAACCAGTTCTCAATCCAAGAAAGGACCTTCCTCTTATCCCATGGCCATGTAATTTACACAAGAGCCTTTGGTGAGGGACCTTGTCAAAGGCTTTCTGGAAATCTAAGTATACTATATCTACTGGATCCCCTTGTCCGCATGTTTGTTAACCCCTTCAAAGAACTCTAATAGATTAGTAAGACAGGATTTCCTTTACAGAAACCATGTTGACTTTTGTCCAACAAATTATGTTCTTCTACATGCTTCACAATTTTATTCTTTACTATTGTTTCGACTAATTTGCCAGGTACTGAAGTTAGACTTACCGGTCTGTAATTGCCCGGATCGCCACTAGAGCCCTTTTTAAATATTGGTGTCACGTTGGCTACCTTCCAGTCATTAGGTACAGAAGCCGATTTAAGGGATAGGTTACAAACCACAGATAATAGTTCAGCAATTTCCCATTTGAGTTCTTTTAGAACCCTTGGATGAATGCCATCCGGTCCTGGAGATTTGTTAACATTAAGTTTTTCTATTTGTTCCAAAACCTCCTCTAATGACACTTCAATCCGGACAGTTCCTCAGATTCATTACCCACAAAGGACGTGCAGATTTGGGAATCTCCCCAACGTCCTCAGCCGTGAAGACTGAAGCAAAGAAATCATTTAGTTTCTCCGCAATGGCTTTATCGCCCTTGATTGCGCCTTTATAGTTCGATGCCTAGGGGACCCACAGGTTTTTAGCAGGCTTCCTGCTTCTAATGTACTTAAAAACATTTTGTTATTTCTTTTGAGTTTTTGGCTAGCTGTTCCTCAAAATCTTTTTTGCTTTTCTTATTACATTTTTACACTTGATTTGACAGTGTTTATGTTCCTTTCTATTTATCTCACTAGGATTGGACTTCCACTTCTTAAAAGATGCCTTTTGTCCTCACTGCTTCTTTTACATGGTGGTTAAGCCACGGTGACTCTTTTTAGGTCTCTTGCTATGTTTTTAATTTGGGGTATACATTTAAGTTGGGCCTCTATTATGGTGTCTTTAAAAGTTTCCATGCAGCTTGCAGGATTTGGCTCTAGTCACTGTGCCTTTTAATTTCTGTTTAACTAACCTCCTCATTTTTGTGTAATTCTTTTGAAATTAAATGCCAGGGTGCTGGTCTGCTGAGGTGTTCTTCCCACCACAGGAATGTTGAATGTTATTATATTATGGTCACTATTCCCAAGCGGTCCTGTAACGGTTATTTCCTGACCTGATCCTGCGCTCCACTCAGGACTAAATCGAGAATTGCCTCTCCTTGTGGGTTCCTGCACCAGCTGCTCCAAGAAGCAGTCATTTAAGCCATTGAGAAATTTTATCTCCGCTTCTCTTCCTGAGGTGACATGTATCCAGTCAATATGGGGTAATTAAAATCCCCATTATTATAGAGTTCTTTGTTTTGGTAGCCTCTCTAATCTCCTCAGCATTTCAATGTCAGTATCCCTGTCCTGGTCAGGTGGTCGGTAATATATCCCTACTGCTAATTTCTTATTTTTGGAGCATGGAATTACTATCCATAGCGATTCTATTGAACATGTTGATTCATTTAATATTTTTATTTCATTTGATTCTACATTATCTTTCACATACAGTGCCACTCCGCCACCCACCCGCCTGCTCTATCCTTTCGATATATTTTATATCCCGGTATGATTGTGTCTCACAGATTTTCCTCATTCCACCAGGTTTCAGTGATGCCTATTATGTCAATCTCCTCATTTAATACTAGGTACTCTAGTTCACCCATCTTATTAGTCAGACTCTAGCATTTGTGTAGAAGCACTTTAAAAATTTGCCACTGCTTATTTGTCTGCCCTTCCTGATGCATTGGATTCCTTTGTACGTGGTTGTTTGTCTGCTCTGGCCCATGGTTTGCCCTCTCTCTCCTCCTCTCTTCTGACTACAGCTTAGAGAATCTCTATCAATGGATTCTCCTCTAAGAGAAGTCTCCTCCGATTTACGTGCATCTCCACACCAATCGGCTTTCCCCATCTCTCAGTTTAAAAACTGCTCTACGGCCTTTTAATGTTTAGTGCCAGCAGTCTGGTTCCACTGGTTTAGGTGGAGCCCATCCTTCCTGTATAGGCTCCCTCTCTCCCAAAAGTGTCCCCAGTTCCTAATAAATC
Source organism: Rafetus swinhoei (assembly GCA_019425775.1). Lineage (NCBI taxonomy): Eukaryota > Metazoa > Chordata > Testudines > Trionychidae > Rafetus > Rafetus swinhoei. Next base: position 234,318,994 of record CM033437.1, read on the forward strand.
CAAACCCTCTTCCCTACACCATCGTCTCATCCACGCATTGAGATTCTGAATCTCTGCCTGCCTACCTGGCCCTGCGCGTGGAACTGGAAGCATTTCCGAGAATGCCACCATAGAGGTCCTGGATTTCAGTCTCTTTCCTAGCAGCCTAAATTTGGCCTCCAGGACATCTCTCCTACCCTTCCCTACGTCATTGGTACCTACATGTACCACGACCACCGGCTCCTCCCCAGCACTACACATAAGTCTATCTAGATGCCTCGAGAGATCCGCAACCTTCGCACCAGGCAGGCAAGTGACCATACGGTTCTCCCGGTCATCACAAACCCAACTATCTATGTTTCTAACGATCGAATCACCCACTACTAACACCTGCCTCTTCCGAACTGGCATTCCTCCTCAGAGGTATCCTCAGTGCGAGAGGATACCGCAACATCCTCTGGGAGGAGGGTCCCAACCACGGGATGGTTTCCTCTGCTCCCATTGAATGCTCTGTTCCCTTGAGACTTTCATCCTCCTTAAGAGCACTGGGGCTCTCAGACTGGAGGTGGACAGTACTACAGTGTCCCAGAAAGTCTCATCCACAAATCTCTCTACCTCCCTTAGCTCCTCCAGTTCAGCCACCCTGGCCTCCAAAGCCCGAACTCGGTCTCTGAGGGTCAGGAGCTCCTTGCAACGGGTGCACACATATGCCACCGCCCACAGGGCAGGTAATCATACATGTTACACTCGACGCAATAAACAGGATAGCCCCACTCTGCTGCTGGGCTTCTGTCTCCATTTTTCTAATGAATAAGTTTAAGTAAACTGGGATTCTTTTAAACCTCTGGAATATAGATTATTATAAGAGTTATGTTTTAAAGAAGGCCAGAAGTCACTAGTGCCCTCTAACCTCCCCTCTAAACTCCTCTCCAAACTCCCTGTTAGCAGTTCCTGTTCGCAAGCTCCCTGGTCGCTGAGTCACAGGCTTATATAGCTCTGGTAGCCCTCCTCTGACTGAGGCTCAGCCAATTAACAGAGGCTTCTAGATTTCAAACCTTTAGAAGCTCCTTCAAGCAAAACAAACAAACCAACCAAACAGATAAACACAAGCTCAGCACACAGCAAATAACTCCCCACACACAAACACACACTCCAGACAGCCACTTACCACAAGGGTCCCGTTTTTACTCCTCTTTTACCTGGAGAACTCCCTCTCCAAACTCCCTGTTAGCAGTTCCTGTTCGCAAGCAATACAAAAGTTGTTTCCACATTCACATCCCTTTTCACAAAAATGAGCCGTGGATATCCCCATCCACAAATACCTGTGGATCTATGTGGCTCTACTGATGGAGTGGACAACAAACCAAAACAGAAGCTGACTTCTAAATAGAGAATGAGTCTAGGACCGAGGGAAAGATACAGGAAGCATGGGAAAGACTCCTCTTCAGAAATCTTGGACTCTGTAAAAGTTGTCAGGCAAACCACAAAAAGAGACAGTTCAGCTGTAAACTGGGAAAATATGTTACTGGTTGGGTTAACAGGGGTCCAGGCTTCCCATGACCACATAGGTGATGTGATCACAGAATTTCACAGGACACAAAGCATTCTTTACAATTCAGTCTGCATACTGATTCATGGCAAGTGAACTTATTTATGGGAGAACAGAAAATTAGCCCTTTAATCTGGCTCCATTAGGGTCAACAGCATCCTGGTGGGCCCTATTTCTGGTGCTGCCTCAAGAGTTCAGGCAGGTCTGGTCCTATAAATGTGTCTCAACACAAATAGGATGAAAGGATCACCAGGTGAGAGACCACAAGGCAAAGAGAAGATAAATTATCTTTTCCCCTCCCCTCTTCTCCTACCCCTGAGGCAGCATATTTCCTCAGTCCTCAAACAGCATATATCCAATTCCCTTTTCTGACAAGCAATGCACCACCTCCTCCCAACCTTCCCTGCTCCTCTGTCCATGCCCCCTCACTCCCATACAGCACCGGCATTGATAGGTACATTACAGTACCACTTGGAGACTAAATTAAAACCAGAGCTCCATTGCGTTAGGCACTGTACGAATCCCTAGTGGAAAACACTCCTGTTCATGCATCCCAATCCTCCTTAGAGCACACAAAGAGCAACAGGCCACCTCATCCTCCTCTTGGTAAGGGATGACTGGTAGGTGTTTGGCTACGTGGCTGGACACCTTGATGACAATTTTGGAAAGTCCGCTTTACAATATCCTCTAGAATCAGAGAAACAATATTTTATTAGCGAAACCAAATTGAAAATGCTACCACACAGTCAGATTGTGCTATTGGACCTATGCACTCGGCTTCACTTTGGTCAGCACATACTCATCCAAGGGCAGCAAACACCTCTCACAAGACAGAACGCATATGGAGGGAGCACAAGGATAAGCAAAGCTAATGACAACAGGATTTTTCTAATATGAAGATAAGTCTGGGGGTTGGATTTGAAGACCTCTGAAGGTCCCTTCTTCCAGCCCTATGAGCAGTGTAGTACTGCAAACCATGTGAATATGTTCACTGAAGTCAACTGGACTATTTGAATGCATAAAGATAAGCGTGTGCTTAAGAGCTTTGCTGGGTCAGACCAGAACAATCAGCACAGGCAGAATAAAGCCATTGCTGAAGAATGATGTTAAAGTGAGTGCAGAGGCTGACTTAATAATAAGCAGTCGCCCAGGGGTTAGCAAATAGCCCAAGAGGAGAAGATGAAGGCCTGCCTTGCAACTACATTGTAACCACAGACAGAATTGCCTCCAAAACCAGAGTAGATACCTTCAGGCTACGTCTACACTACAGGGTTTTTGCAGAAAAAGTGCGTTTTTGCACAAAAACCCGCAGAGCATCCACACCTCAAGTGCGTTCTTGCGCAAGAAGCCTGCAGTCTAGACGCAGCCTCAGTCAAGATCTGTATCTGTCTGGATTCTTACATACAAGCAGCAATATCTTATGATATGAAGTATGCATTTTTAAAAGATAAAACCCATAACATACAAATGCTTCAATAATGTCTCTCGATCCAGCTTGATTGACATTATTATCATACAGTCAAAAACAGTTTGTTAGATACACTCAAGGACAAATGCATCTCCAGCTGTGAGAGCTAATTACTTTTTATTGACTGGCTATTGAGGGCTTTTGTTCTATATTTAGTTATGATTGGGGAGGGATAGGACACCACATGCCTAGCTGGAAAAAAGAGGCCATTGCTTAGCGCAATCAGCTGTCTGTCATTTAATGATTAACCACTTATTTTGCCTACAAATGTACTGCACAATTTGGAATCGTACTGGAGAGCTTTTAGTTGTTTCTCTGCTACTGCAAGGTGGCAGTTATCTACTGATTACACTTTGCACTCATGGTGTTTAACCCAGTGATCTCAAACCATTTTGGAAACCTCATAGTCTTAGTCTATGCCTCATTTAAGAAGTGGGTCTGCCCCACGAAAGCTCATCACCTAATAAACTATTTTGTTAGTCTTTAAAGTGCTACATGACTGCTTTTTTGTTTTACCAAGATCAGACTAACATGGCTACCTCTTTGTGACTATTCATTTATACCACTGTGAGATAGTTAAGTATTATTAATAGTTTCAGAATTGCCATACCAGCTCAGACTGATACTCCTTCTAATCTAGTATCCTACATCTAACATTGGTCAGTACTACATTCTTCAGAGGCAACTCCAAGAAACATTGAAGTAAGTAGCTATGGAATAAACAACCTATTTCTTTCTAACCCCTGTTTGATGTGAGTCCTGAAAGAGAGTTAACATCCCTTCCATGACTTTTTAAAAATTAAGCTAACCCTTACTATTATAACTCCATTAACTCCATTTTTTTAAAATTAAGCTAACCCTTAGTATTATAACTCCATTAACTCCATTTTGCAAATGACTAAAGAAAAGCAACGTGTTTAAGGGATGGGACTAGAACACAGGAGAACTGACTGCCACCTCCACACTTCACCTACTGACTCTTCCTCCTTAAAGGGGCATCTGGGAGTTAAATTATCTTCACCAGCTGCTTCCAGACTGGCAGCAAAATTCCAAACCAACAAAAACCCACAAAAATTGTCCTTGTGTCTCCACATCTCTCTGTTGGGAGGCGGGTTCCCTAAGGCTTCTTGCAATTAGAGACACAGTCAAAGTGAATTCCATTTCATTCTGCCTGATGTTGGGAGAAATTAACAAGCAGTTCTCTTCCTACCAAGCTCTCTTTCTATTCTGAAGGGAAAAGCAGATTATATGCTACTCACCTACCCGGAATCTGGCTGAGTGCATGGGATTTTTCCATACACCAGCTGTTACCTTAATACCATTTCTTTTTTCAGCATCTGTTTGTCCTTCCTCTATGATTGCTGTCTGCTTAAGAACTCCTAACACAGGATAGCTTAGCCTCTAAGGTATCAGAGGGGTAGCCGTGTTAGTCTGAATCTGCAAAAGCGGCGAGGAGTCCTGTGGCACCTTATAGACTAACTGAGGTGTTGGAGCATAAGCTTTCATGGGCAAAGACCCACTTCATGGGCAAAGACCCACTTTGGACATGCATCTGACGAAGTGGGTCATTGCCCACGAAAGCTTAAGCTCCAACACTGCGGTTAGTCTATAAGGTGCCACAGGACTCCTAGCCTCTAAGGGTATGTCTACACTATGGGACAAGGCTGAACTTCAGTTACATTAATTGCGTAGCTGAAGTCGAAGTACCTTAACTCAACTTTTGGTGCTGTCCACACTGTAGGAAGTCGAAGGGAGCACACTAGCCCTTCAACTTCCCTTACTCTTCATGGAAGCAGGACTACCAGCATCAACTGGAGTGCCCCTGCTCAGTTTGAATTAGCATGTCTTAACTAGACCCGCTAATTCAAACCCTGGAAGATTGACTGCGGCAGCTTCCATCTTTTCTATAGTCTAGACCAGGGTTTCCCAACCTATGGGTCGCAACCCAAACATGGGTCGCCATTACTTTTCAAAAGGGTCACCAAGTGTCTCCCCAGGTGGCTCTATCCCCCCTCCTCCCCCCTGTTTTTGAATTGCCTTGGGTCACCAAGTCTTCCTGAATTGTCAAAATGGGTCCCCATCTGGAAAAGTTTGGGAACCGCTGATCTAGACATACCCTAAGGGTTTGGCTTCATTGCAGCTGGACTCCCAGTCCAGGTAGACAGATTTGATAGTGGAGCTTGAGCTAGCTCACTAAAAATAGCAGCATGGATGTTGCAGCTCTAGAGACAAGACTTGGGCTAGCAAGTCAAGTAGACTTGAGAGTCCAAGCTGCCATCCCTGCTGCAACATCCATGTTTTTTTGGTGAGGGCGTTGGCATGCTAACTTGAACCCTTCTTCCAGAAATCTGTCTCTGTGCCCTAAGAGGCGTGCTCCCAGCTGCAGTGCAGACTTCCCCATTGGCCCTAAAGAGCCAGTAAACACTGTTACACTCCTTTGTCAAATTGCAAACCAACCTCCTACAGGGTGAGGAAGGAATTCCTACCCCCTTTATGGGCAACATTGCATGATTAGCTAAGTGCATTACGAAAGGTCTTCTCTTTCCCCGATGTATCAGCTATTTGCTACTGGAAGGATGATACCAGACTTGATGGACCAATCTGCTGATCCAATAGTGAAAATTCTATGTAAGGTTCTGCTTGGGCTAGTGCTGAAATCAATGACAAAAGATACCACTGACTTCCATAACAGCAGGATCGGGTCCTTGCTAATCAAGGCAAAGTAGCTAGATTCCCGTCAGGAGAAGAAGGAAGTTTCACATTTATTTATACATTTTCCTCAAGAGGCAGCTAGCTGGTTTGTCTGTTCCCTACAAATCAGAGGATTTCATAGCAAGTACAGTTGCAGCTGTGATAATAGAACATCAATGATTAATTATTTTTGTCTGGTGGGGAGAGAACAATATGTATATTTCATTCTATTAACAGAACCCTAACCAATCCACCCCACTGTTTGTTTTTTGTTTAAAGAAAAGAATGTGAATTTGTGATAGTCATGTCAAGACTGAAAAAAAACCAAACTCAAGTGGCAGATGTAAGATTAAAAGAGTTGGGCTATGTCTATAATGCGCCCATTTTGCGCAAAAAATATGCAAATGAGGCGACGCATGGAATATCCCTGTGCCTCATTTGCATAATTAAGGAGGCTCCGTTTTTGCACAAGAGCTGTTCTTCCTGAAAAAAAAGTGGAAGAATGGCTCTTGCACAAGAGGGGTTTTTGCACAAAAAGGAGCCATGTAGACAGCTCCTTTTTGCGCAAAAGCCTCTTGCGCAAAAACGGAGCCTCATTAATTATGCAAATGAGGCACGGCAATATTCCACGCTTCACCTCATTTGTGTATTTTTTGTGCAAAACGGGCGCAGTATAGCCATAGCCTTGGAGTAGAAATCATGCAGCCTTGTACCCTACAACACTGGTCTGAATGCAGCACGGGTCTGTAGTAAGTGAGGGCAGGTCAATACAGCAGCATTATTTCAATAACTGGCATTATTTCAAAATAACAAAGCGCAAATCTACACAGCAAGCCATTATTTCAAAATAATTTTGAGATGGAGGGCTTCTTACGCCGATTCCTGTAACCCTCATTACACAAGGTGTAAGGGAAGTCAAAGAAAGAGTGTTCTTCCTTTGACTTCCTTCTGTGTAGACAGCACGAAAAGCCAAATTAAGCTATTTTGACTTCAGCTACGCAATTGGTGTAGCTGAAGTTGCATAGCTTAATTTGACTTTTGCACCGTAATGTAGGCGTTCTCTGAAGTTTGCTACCCTTGGACAGTTATTTGGTGATCTATAGGAAATGAGTTGTTAGTAGTTCATAGAGGACAGGTGTCCACATTACAATTGGCAACCACGGACAGTTTCAGCATGGATGCTAAGCGATGAATGGCACTAATTTGCTCAGAAAAATGTTCAAAGGAAAGACATTGTCCCAGGTAAAGGTTAACACTGTACAATGGCATTTAATGTAACAATAGGCATGACCTAAAGAAGGATGGCTAGTGGGTAGGGCACTAGCTTAGCATTCCAAATACCTAGGTTCAGTTCCTTGCTTAGACACAGATTTCCAGTGTGACTTATAGCAGCTTACACAGTCTAACTGTATCTCAGTTCTCAATCTATAAAACAGGGACAATAATTCTTCCCTACCTTACAATGGTGTTCTGAGGATAGCTACACTAAAGATTGTGAAGCACTCAGATACTATGGGCTAGTCTTCCCTGTGGTGCTAAATCGGCATTCATGCAGTAGTGTTGATTTAGTGAGTCTGGTGAAGATACACTAAGTCATTGGGAAAGCCCTTTCCCATTGACATCAGTACTCCACCTCAACAAGAGGCAGAAGGTAGACCAAGAGGAGGATATCTCCTGTTGACATAGCAAACTGCAGACACTGCTTTAAGATAGGTTGACTCAAGTTACATTACTTGCGCAACTTAGAATCAACGTTCTGTGTTAGTGTAGAAAAGGCCTATGACAACATGGGGCATACATGTACCTTATTTTGAAATGTAAAATGAAGTTAACAACTCCCTCTTTTACAATATAGTCCAGGAACTTAGTTCCATCAGTTATGTATCTGTTGGCACATGTACAGAGATCTACATCTGATTAACCAGGGTGCAAAACTACTCGTTCATAAAAGATACAGCTTTTAAGATAGTTTAATGGACATTTTAACATCTCTCTGACTAATGCTGTATTTCCTAGTGACTTTACAATATATTATTGTTAAATAAACAGTCCTTTAACATCTTGTAATTACATGCAGCTGCATAAAACTGTTTATTCAAAATTCAGGAAGTGACAAATATTGCGTTTAGCTATTTCAGACTTTCCCAGATTTCTAGGCTGTTCATCCCAAAGCATTAGCTAGTCTGACCTTTGCTTAGGATATTTTTTGCAAATCCAGACTTGGGTCTAATTTTTTTTAAGTTATTGTAGTGCATTCACAGAAACTCAGACTTGTGTATTGCCCTTTTCTTGCAGGTCTTTATATGAACTAGGTTTTCAAAAGTGATTAGTTATTTTAGATACTCAATTTTTGATTGCCAAACTTGAGCCAAATTCAAGGAGCTACAGTTCAAAAAGTTCTAGGGGGCTTCCCTCTGAAAAATCAAGTTCCTTTAAAGGGGTCTCCAGTTGGACCCTCCAAAAACTGAGGCTCCCAAAATCACTAGTCACTTTGGAAAATCTGATACATTATTATCTTTGTTTTCTATCGAACTACAATAATTCTCCTCTTTGCGCAGCATCTCATCCTCCTCCTCTCATCAGCTCTATGGTTCCCCAAATACACTTTTTCATTTTAAAGCAAGGACTGATGAAGGTCAGGATTATTTTTGCAACTGTCCACTTCCTATTTGTATCCATGTTATAATCTCAAACAACTCTGCTAATATTTTGTAATGCAAATCAATGTTCTGCCCCAAAATGGACTGTAACATGTTGGAGTTTCAAGCAGAAAAAAAAAAAGCAGTGTCTCGTAACCTTGGGAGATATTTGTTAATACAGATGGTTTTGAATTGAAAAGCTTGATTCAACCAGCACAGAAAATTGGGACAGCTGAAGTTCAAAATGAATCTAATGATGAGAACCATATAAGCAGTTAGATAAATGTTCTTGACTGGCCTTTAACCCTATAATGGTCAAAAGCAAAACTCCTATCTTCAAACGGCCCTGAATTCTAGAAATAGTTTTGATCTGGATCTAGACTTTGTATATTGCCCCTTCTCTATTTAGTAGTAGAGAAGTAGTAAATAGTACTTTAAATAGTAGATCTCACTTCAAATTGTGTCACAAATAAGGATTTAGGCTGCCATTTTCCAGTGAGCCTAAGTGAGTCAGGCAGATAACTCCTTTATGTTTCTTTGAAAATCCCATCTCAAATTAGAAGAGAACAGACCTGTTATATAGATCTCAGTGAAATTCTGTGACCAGAACATTTTTCTGGCCAAAAAAAATCCCCATAGATTCGGTGACACCGAGACATTTTTTGCAAGTTCACATTGATTTTGCCAAATTGTTTGATTTAAAAAATTCCCCCAAACCCAGAGTGTTTTAGTTTAACATTTTCCAAGTGAAATGTTTTGATTTGAAATGCTTTTCCCTTCATTTAAAAATTAATAAATACTTGGAATTAAAACAATGTTTTCTTAGGCTCAAAATATTGGGGGGAAGGGGTTTAATGGCCAGAAACTGATATTTTATTTTATATGCACGTTTCTGCTTTTATATGCTCATGAAATATCCGTTGGGCCATTAAATGATACATTTATTCCCATTTAACAGCCATAGAATACAAATATATCTATATAACTATGGTTAGAATGCAATAAAAAATTTAGAGTTGCCAACTGGTAATTATTAATAATCATCTATGGCAAATCTGTGGACACTAACAATAATGCACTGTGGATGTCCCTTTGACAACTCTGAAATACTCATCACTGGCCTTCTGGGTTTGACATCTATGTCTAACCAGTCTCCCTTTTTTAAAATGGTTGTGGGATCTGATGGATGGACAGACTGATTCCAGAACAACATGGACAGTGACTGAGGTTTGAGCTAGGAAAGCTTTTATTTTGGGAAAGGGATGGTGATACGTGCATAGAATTAATCCTGAGACTATTTTTTTTTTAAGTGAAAGACTCATAGGCCACAGGGCTCACTTATAAAGAGAAAGAGATATTTGGCTAGCCCTGGTCTACACTAGGGCATTATTTCAAAATAACACCCCCCCTTAGGTTGAATTTATAAGTGAAGCATCCACATTACCAAGACTGTTATTTTGAAATAATGGGCTGCTTATTTTGAAATCTGTACTCCTGCTTTTCTCAGGGAATAACGCTAATTTTGAAATAGTTATTTTGAAATAGTGTGGACTCTCTGGTGCTGCTAATTCAAACTTGTTACTCCCCAGTGCTTCCTGGGGCTCTAAGTAGAGGTTGCGTGTCCACAATAAAGAAGCCTGCCTTGGACTAATTTCGAGGCTTCCCCATAATGGCGACATGCTATTACGATTTTATAAAATCAGGAGTTAAGTCGAATTTAGTTATTTTGAAATAATTTCCTAGTGTAGACATGCCCCTAGAGATGATCCTAACCAAAAAACACATAGGTGAACACACCTGAGCTTTATGGAAATGCAAACTCAGATCTAAACTTCATAACACAGGCCTTTTTCTAGAAAGGGTCAAAGCCAACCACAGGACCCAAGCCCTTCCCCACCCCCAAAAAAATTTAGGGACTCACTCAGATTTTAAGTTCACCATGTCAGCCCATCTCAATGTAAGAGTAAGAAAGCTAGTGACTTTAAATATGACTTATCTTGCTTTTTCCCTTTAAGATGCTTAGCCAATGTCAGACTTTTCTCAGTTTTTAGCTAGTCACTAGAAGCTTGTTGTGTGTGCATTAGAGTTGGTGTACTACCCTGGAGGGACCTCTGAGATGCCTTCTTTAAAGCACTAACTCTCCCAAAGCTTCAGGAAGTCCATAAGGTATTCAATCTTTGCACAGATGTATTCTCCTCATCTTGCCTATTCATGGAAAGGCCAGGTGTAATGAGACCCTAATGAAGGCATTTCAGCATTACAAACGCTTCCTTGGGGCTTGTCTACTTGAGAAGTTTCCATGCTGCTATTTCTCACCAACTCATGTGGGCACTGCAGACTAGAAGTCACTTTGTGTTCTTTGTATTAAGCTACAGCACACAAAGGCACTTTTAGGACTCAGTAAGTGTCCTCACATTTATAGTTTGTAGTTAGCGCACCATAAACTCACAGCCTAATGTGCTGCTCACTAGTTTCCCCATGTACACAAGCCCTTAGATTCTAGTTTATGAGTTCTCCATTCCCTTTAGCTAGCTGAACTGTTACCGAGTCTCAATCAATTTATTTTGTTAGGGTTCCCTCGTTCTTTCTCTCAGTGGTATATCTAACCGAGGGGGTGGGAGAAGGAGGAGGGAAAAGTCTATAATAATGACTTCCAGCAGGAGGAAGATGTTTTGGCTACAGAGCCTCTCTGTACTACATAAGCCATGTACTGTTTTTGCCAGATGCCTAGAGAACTTCCTGGACAAAATGAGGTCTGACATTTATTACCTACTAATGTACTTTTACAAGATTTTTTTTTTTTTTTTTTTTTTTTTGCTACACGTATATCCAAATAGTAGAACTGTTAATACACAGCTAGTCAAATGAAGGGTTTTTAACAGAAGCAGACCACTTTTGGATTGGATTCTGCAACAGATGGGAAGTCAGATGAACTGCTCAAGAAAAAGGTTGATATGTTCATGCTTCTTGATACATACGTAAGCAGGCATCCTGCTCATGCTGGAAAGTTGGGACTGGAGCCAGGGAGGAAGGAGCTCCAAGAGTCAGGATGAGAGGACAAAGGCAAGATAGAGGTGAATCCAGATAGTGATGAACACAGGCAATGCTGCACCGATTGCATAAAATCCAGTGCAATACAAAAAAAAAAAAGCCTATACTGTGTTTATTAGGATGCATAATAATTACTAGCCAGAAATCAACAGAGATTGTGTTTCTTAGACACAAATGACTCAAACATTTGCATTTCCCAGAAACGAGTCTTTGGGATCCAGGACTTTTCCTACAACTACAGAAAGTTGTTTTTTTTTTCATTTAGAGGCTACTGGGAACGTGGAAACTAAGACATGAAGTAGTCCAATATAAAATGCAACCTTATAACAATAAAACAGCTACCATTTCCTACATTCATTATTTGTCTCAAAGCTGCTTGTTCATTCATTCCAGCCACAAATTATTGGAAGGGGGTTTCTTTTGGTCTGGGATAAGCCATTTTCAGACAGCTTATCAGCTACTGTAAATCAATTTAGCTCTATTGGCATCTTTTACAGCTATACCTATGCTGTGGGAGAGGGGTGTGTCTCACCAATCCAAGGAGATGTTTTAAGCCCTTGTCTCAGGCCCTGCATTATTGCTTAAAAGGAAAGAGGCAAAATAAAGTAATATGTCCTTTTGACGTGGGCTACAGTTCCCAAAAATATTTCCCTCACCTCTCTCAGACAGTGCCCTGAGCCAGCAATTCCTAAAGGCGTTTTTCTAGCCTCTTTAGTTCTCACTCTTCCAGCCACCAGTCTGGAAATCAGCAGTTGAGTGCTCTCCCTAACCCAGAAACTCCTGCTGCTCTCCAGTTTAAATGTGCTCATCGGTTTTCATAAGGACCAGGTGTTCTTCAGATAATGATGAGACCCACAGTCTGAGCAAGGCAGCTAACATGTATAGTCAGCCATGTTAAAATTCTTCATCGACTGGCCAACGTATTTCCTTCCTGTTGTTTGGCAAAGAGAACTAGGGTTCTGGAATTGACCCTCTATTTCATGCTAACCTGTTTATCTCATGGGAATCCATTAGTGCTATAAGCCCATGAGGTAGAATCGTAGGCTTAGATCTTGCTCTGACATATAGCAAAGTAAATCCAGGATTTATGAAGAGAAAGAACCAGTCCCCCTGTGACATAGACCCATGACGCTGTAGTGCATCTTCTCTGGTCATTTATTCCGGCGATGTGCACAAGGAAGCATGTAAGATGTTCCCAAATCAGAATGGCAGCATTTTATACCTCGCCCTGCTCACAGGCGTAAGTGACCACGTGAAGGAACTGGAGCAGTAGAATGAGGTTCATAGTATTAAAGCTTTAAATAAAACAAACTATCATTTTTGTTCTTCAAATCAGAAAATGCTGATTCATTGAAATTAAGATGTCCTTTGGGAAAGTGTCATTTTGATGACATTCCAACAAAAATCAGGCAGGATTCTGAGAGGGAACCTGTGGCCAGGTCTCCCTGGCAGCAGGGTGGCCTAGTGGGGAGGTCCCAGAGTTAGCCAGCAGAAGAGGGGTGCAGAACCCTGCCACTGGTGCCCCTGCTTAGAAAATCCAGACCACTATACGAGTATAATCCTTGGCTACGTCTACACTGGCATGATTTTCCGCAAATGCTTTTAACGGAAAAGTTTTCCGTTAAAAGCATTTGCGGAAAAGAGCATCTAGATTGGCACATATGCTTTTCTGCAAAAGCACTTTTTGCGGAAAAGCGTCCGTGCCAATCTAGACGCGTTTTGCGCAAGAAAGCCCCAATGGCCATTTTCGCGATCAGGCTTTTTGCGCAAAACAATACCGCGTTGTCTACACTGGCCCTCTTGGCGCAAAAGCATTTGCACAAGAGGGCTTTTGCCCGAACGGGAGCAGCATAGTATTTCGCAAGAACACTGACAATCTTACATGAGATCATCAGTGTTCTTGCGAAATTCAAGCGGCCAGTGTAGACAGCTGGCAAGTTTTTCCGGAAAAGCGGCTGATTTTCCAGAAAAACTGGCCAGTCTAGACACAGCCCTTGTGTTTGGGGCATGACCCCAAGACTCCAGATTTTCCCCTTACCAAGGGTTCTAGCAGGTTTCCCCTTTTGTCCCAAAGGCGGGGAGGGAACAGAAGTTTAGTTGCAGCTGCAGGGGGCCATTTGGACATGCTTTGGTTCCTGTCCTGCACAAAGCAAAACCACATTCCTATCTCCTTGCTGGTCAGCAGCTAACTGAGCCAGGCTCCTTCCTTTTATCCTCCCTCCAGGCTTGGCATTGGCTACAGGTAAAGTGGGCGGGGCTAGCTGGGCCAAAAGGCTTTGTTTAACCCCTGACATGCCAGACCCTCCTCTCTTCACTCCCTCACAGAACCCCTTCCTAATGTGTGTCAGTCCACGGGTGGACTGACAAAGAGCCAAGAGTCTGACAGGCCCCACTCTCAGTTCCTTGGCAGACTTGACTCCCATGGTTCTCCAAATCCAGGGAAATCTGCCAGGCAAGCCCCGTGCTCCTCACTAGCTTGTCATTTAACCTAGGGGGGTGGCCACATCACTAGGGCACCCCCTGTTCCCTGGGGAGTCAGACAGTTAATTGCTCACCTGGCAGGCTGCTCAGGCTGCCTTCCCTGGAGAGTGAGCTGTCTGGCTCTCTGGTTGCCACCCAGGAAGCCAGGCAGGAATTCTACAATGTATTCCAAGATTTTTTTGGGGAAGTGGGTGTTATTCCACTATATAATGAAAAAAACAAATTTGAAAGCCTTGGATTTTTGTATAGAAATAAACAATCCCATTCCCAATCAGCCCTAAGACCCTATCTCATGCTCGCAATCATGGAAGAGGTCAGAACTTCAGCTGACCATCCCAAAGTATAACCTTAAGATGATGGAGGTGAAATCTTTTTCCATCAAGGGCCAAGGAGTGTGGCCTTTCCCTTTAGCCTACCTTAGTAGCATTATTAGAGCGCAGTTCTTTCAAGTTCTGTGTCTATAGGACAGACGATTTCTTTGTATTACTCATTGCATTCTGGTTGGATTGTGGCAGTTTCTCTTCCCTGTTGCTCTGCAGTTTATTTAGGACATGCTGTCCTTGTGTAAATGTTAGTTTTAACTCTCTTTTGTTTAGCTGTTGAGCCCTTTGGGTATTAGGATCTGAACAATTAAATGTATTATTCTAGCTATGGCTGAATTTATGGTCACAGGGCATAACGGCCCAGGACTTATGTGTACTGGGCATAGCGTCCCAGAATTACAAGAGGGTGGATCCACTGCATTGCCATATATTATCCTAGACCTGGACAAATTGGAGGATTGGGCCAAATGAAATCTGATAAGGTTCAACAAGGGCAAGTGCAGAGTCCTGTATTTGGGACGGAAGAATCCCATGCACAGTTACAGGCTGGGGACTGACTAGTTAAGCAGAAAAGAACTTGAGGATTACAATGGATGAGAAGCTGGATATGAGTCAACAAAGGCTAACAGCATATTGGGATGTATTAGTAGGAGCATTGCCAGCAGATCTAGGGAAGTGATTATTCCCTTTTATTCAGCACTGGTGAGGCCACATCTGGAATATTGCTTCCAATTCTGGGACCCCCTCATTACAAAAAGGATGTGGACACATTGCAGTAAGTCCAGCGGAGGGCAACAAAAAAGATTAGGGGGTTGGAGCACATGACTTAGGAGGAGGGGCTGAGGGATTTGGGCTTATTTAGTCTGCAAAAGAGAAGAGTGATGGGGGGATTTGATAGCAGCCTTCAACTAACGGAAATGGGGTTCCAAAGAGGCTGGAGAGAGGCTGTTCTCAGTGGTGACAGATGACAGAATGAGGAGCAACAGCCTCAAACTGCAGTAGGAGAGGTCTAGGTTGGATATTAGAAAATACGATTTCACTAGGAGGGTGGTGCAGCACTTGAATGGGTTACCTAGGGAGGTGGTAGAATCTCCATCCTTGGAGGTTTTTAAGTCCCAGCTTGACAAAACCTTGGCTGGAATAATTTAGTTGGGATTAGTCTTGCTTTAAAGGAGGAGTTTGGACTCGATGACCTCCTGAGGTCTCTTCCAACACTACACTAATTTGAGGGGGAGGAGAATCTCAAGCAAAGAAAACTCCCACTGGAGACCAACATTATAGATTTCCACTTTGGAATAATATAGGTTCCATAAAATGAATTAAAGCTGAGTTAAAAGGGCATGTTGGTGACTACCAGGCCCTATTGGGGGCAGGGGGGCAGAAGAGCCATTTGGCCCAGGCCTCAGGAGACAAAGTTGCCTCAAATGTTGACATTTTTCTACCAAGTCATTTCCATTTATTATACACCTTGCAATTATAACAGAGACAACAAATGAAGCTGTATATACCTGCAAAAAATTGATTTAAATCATTGTGGGACCTTAGGCCTTAGCCAATTTTTCAGTCACATCCGAGTTTTCATCTGCATGACTGGAAACTTGAGTAGCTTCTGTGATTAGTGATTCAACGTTATGAAACACTGCTTACAGTCTTTGCATAGTTTAGAGCAATGGTCACCAATCAGCAGATCGGGATCTACTGGTAGATCTTGGAGCTTTTGACAGGTGATCCTGACTGGTTTGGTTGGGAGGCTGTCAAGTGCCAGCACTTCATCTGCCCCACTTAGCACTGCCGTGCTGCTCCTGCCATCTGCCTTGGAGCTGTACCCCAGTCCCAGGAGCCTCTTGCTTGCTGTGCAGGGCCCAAGAAGAGGGGGAGGGAGTGCTGATGTCAGGGTGCCCCTCCCCCCACCCTGTACCCCATCTCCACAGAGCAGGGGGGGGCAGAGATGGAGAGAGTTTGCTGGCTGCTGTTGGGAATGGTACAGGGCAAGGGGAGGAGTGAGCCTGCCTTAGCGCCACTGTACCACCACCTGTAGTAAACGGTACTCAGCTGGAGCCTGTATTCCAAACCCCAGCCCTGGTCCCGAACACCTCCTGCACCCCAAGCTCCTGCCCTATCCCCGAGTCCCTCTGCACCCAAACTCCCTCCCAGAGCCTGCACCCATTCTGCACCTGAACTCCCTGCCCCAGGCTCAGCTCAGAACCCCTGCCACACTCCAAATCCTTTAGCCCAAGATCAGAGTCTGCATCCCCCTCCCTCGCACCCCAATCCTCTACCCCCAGCCTGATATAATTGAGTGAGGGTGGATGAGGGAGGGAGGATGGAGTGAGCAGGGGCAGGGCCTTGGAGAAGGGGCAGGAAGGAGGCAGGGCAAGAGTGTTTGGTTTTCAGGTGGATCCTAGATTGCACTTAAATGCAAAAAGTGATCTCGTGCTTAAAAAGGTTGGAGACCACTGGTTTAGAGGTTTTGAAAGTCTTAATTAATTCTTTTATTGTAAAGTGATTTTGCTTGGTCTGAGGTGAGTTTAACCTTTAAATTAGATGTTTCAGAGGGGTAACTGTGTTAGTCTGTAACTGAAAAAGCTTAAAAAACATTGAATAGTCCTGCAGCACCTTAGAGACTAACAAAAAATGTGGATGGTAACATGAGCTTTTGTGGGCACAACCCACGTCTTCAGATGAATTCATAAGTGAACTTGAATCTCTAACTCTCCCAGCACAGGCTCACATTGAGCTTAAGTGAATTCAGAAGTATACATCCAAATTTGAATGCATTTTAATGTTGTTCATGTGGATGAAGCCGCTAAAAATGATCCACAAAACTAATCTTGTACATTAGATGGTGAGAGGGATAACATTGAACGGCTTCTTAAAGATATTCAAAAGATTCATGTTCAATGGGACGCAATCCTTTCTGAGTCCAAATCAGTAGCATAGGGTATTGACATTTCATCTGAGTTTTCCACTAATCGCAGCCTAACATCTCAATCTGATGCAGAAAGGCACTATCGAGTCAATTTTTTTTTGTTATTATTGACTTCATCAAATTTGGTTTTACACATCAATTTGAGTTACTGCTACAAATTTGTACCCTTTTTGGATTCCTTTTGGAGATCAGAGAATGAAGTGATGAAGATCTATATTAAGTGGCTGAACAATTTCAACAAAGGTACAACAATGTAATTTCAAGCGATCTCTGTGATGAGATAGTCTTCCTGAAACCTATACATTCCACCAACTTTAAATCAGACTGCAAGCCAAAAGAACTGCTTCGAGAAATACTCAATCTCAGCCTGCCGACTGTATTTCCTAATATCACAATTGCATTACATATTTTTGTCGGTCTCCCTGCACCAGTGGCTTCAAGTGGATGCACATTCAACGTGTTAAAACAAGTAAAGAACTATCATCATTCTACAATAGGACAAGAGCATTTGAATGGGCTTGCACTGGTCAACATTAACAGTGATGTTGCACGTAAATTAGATTTTTCTTCAATTATACTTGAGTTTGCACACAACAAAGCCAGAAAAGCATTCCTAAAATGAAAGAGTTTTGCTTGCAGTGGAAACTCACAATTAAAGTTACATTTTTAATATACATGCTGTTAGTGTAATGATTTAATTGTTAATAAATAAATGTCTTACGTGTTCATTTTCATCTATTCTTTTGGTTTTAGTATGATCCTGTGGATGAGAAGTTAGATACATCGGGGGCCTGGGGTTGGGGCCTCTACACTCAAAGTGGCCTGGGTCTCTGTCATTCTCTAAGAGATCCTGGTGACATCTCCATTTTGGCAGCTGCTGTTTGATCAAGGCTCGCAAAAACCTCACTAACTGAACAACTTGACAGGGTCAAGGTTTGTTGTCAAACTCAGTAAGCTAAATGTGTTGTTAGGAAGATGACATGAAAATCATACAAAAATCATTATTAATATAGGTTACCCTCAGAGGTTGAGGAGTGAATCAGCTTAAAAAATGTTCATAAATGAGAAGGGCCCCACTTATGTTTATTCAAATATTTGCAGGCAATCTGAATTCCATTTCAAGGTTGCAGGAGTTTGCATAAATGATTTGCATTTGAGAGGGATCGGAATAAACATCAATTTATAAACCTTAAGTATTTATGACTGGGAACAAGCCTGGTTAATTGTTAACTGATGGGCTGAATCCTTGGTAAGGTCATGTTTTGAAACAGGATACAGAACAGCAGTAACACAGATTAAAGAACTTTGGCAAAAGAGAACTTACACAGCAAAACAAAACAAAAAAAGGGAGAGGAGATTGAAAAGGAACAGTCCATTTGTGTTCTGTAAGGACAAACAGACTAGAAAGACATTTTAATGCTACCTTTCTTTCTTGTGTTTTTAGCAGTGTTTCTCAAAGTGGTCTGCAAAAGCACTTTGAGAAACCCGTTAACTGGCTGCTCCAGTGTGTTTACTTACCGGGGCCATGGCCATGGCGCCTCACAGCTACTATTTGCTCCAGTTCACCCATTTGCAGTCAAGGGAAGCTGCGGGAAGCAGCAGTCTGGCTCACACCCCTTCCCATGGCTGCCGTTGGCTGCAAACAGCGAACCGGAGCCAATGGGAGCCATGAGGCTCCATGGCCGCGGGCACCGGTAAGTAAACATACCAGAGCGGCCAGTTAACAGGTTTTTCAAAGTGGTTTTGCAGACCACTCTGAGAAACACTGGTATATAGACACAATTTAGATATCATCATGTAAACCCTATGACCTGATGCTTAGAGGGAAAGAGCTCCTCTGCTCCCTCTGTTGGTGAAAAGGGAAAGTGCTGCCATAGAGAGGGGGTTTGCATAAACTAACAACCCACAATTCCTCTAGGGAGTCTTTGGGTTGTCACTACAATAGTTCACAAGCCTGGAGTTGAGCCATAACCCCTAGAGAGGAAACACTGAGAGGCACTCTGCCTCAGGTGTCCCTGGAGTGGGGGAATATTCCTCCTTGACTGTCCTGGTACACAAGGGAGCATGCCAATTTTCCAACCTTTTATAAGTTTACTCCTGGGGAAATTCTGCATCGCTGCGCATGTGCAGAATTCATGGCCTCCGCAGATTTCTTTTTCAGAAAATGAGTTCTCATGGGGAATTAAAGGGAAGCCACAAGTGTGGTCCTGAGTCCCTCCCCAGAAGTGCAGGCAGGTTAGTTTGTGAGCCTAGAGCAGCCGTAGAGACATAAAAGCACTTACGGGGTGAGGGGAGGCTGGGCATTCAGACGTTTGAGAAAGAGGAAAAAAAGACAATCTATGCTTGTAGGATGCTCAGCATGGAGGTGCAGGGCTTTGCTGTGTTTCTGAGGAGGTAGGTGTGGGGTAGGCTCTGTCCCCTCAGGCAAAGTACAATATAGCAGCCTGACAGCCTAGTGAATTGTTCCCATTCTTCTTAGTGAGTTCCCCCAAGAGTATAAAATAGATGTAAACATTTTAAGGCTCCTTATCATCACCAGCATAAAGGAACTGTATTGTAAAGGACAGGATGGCCTTATAAATGCTTATTGTACTTTAGTGATTAGAACTGGTTTAATTTTTGGACTGAAAATATTCCCATAAAAATGTGGTCCATGAACTGTCTGTGATTGACCTTTCTGGAGAGGGCCAGTAGTTGATATGAATTATGAGTTTGAGTCCCCAGCCCTCACTTGCTCTTCAGCTGATGATGATGTAACACTGAGCACATAGCTGCATAGATTTGTTGACTAATAAGTGTCTACAAGTACAGGGTCAAGACTAGCAACACTACTATTAGACAGACGAGGTTAGGAGATTTTCCCCATTGCTCCCAAATCCCATTCTCCAGCAATTGTATTGTTGTTTAAATACGATACCAAAATAATTAATACCAGCATGATTGTATTGCATTACTTTAAGAAATAAAATATGCAGAATTTTAAATGATGTGCAAAAATTTTAATTTTTGGTGCAGAATTTTTAGGCACAGACTTCCCCCAGGCATATAAAGTTCAGCCTATCCACCCTGTGCATCAGTCTGCACTTTCTATAACCTATCCACTCTGTGCATCAATCTGCCCATTCTGAGAGAGAGAGAGAGAGAGTGTCCCCTAAAAGCAAATAAGAATAGAGCAGTTTCTTTCTTGCTCTCTAGGCAAGGCCTGTGATAACCCTGACATCAGCCACTGAATCAGGCAGGTTGTCTTATTGCATCCACCCTACTGTGCAGCTGTGGCAGGACTCAGGTTTTCATTAATCACTTACAGTTGCACAGAAAAATAACCTTAAAGTATGTTAGCACATTCTCTGCTTATGTGATATGTCAACCTACCCTAGCAGGCCTTTGAGACAAATCTAGGCAGCGTATGCCTGTGCAATGCTGGGATACATCCCTTTAAAGAAATTGTGTGTCCAGAGCACATGGGCTACGTCTACACTGCAGGCTTCTTGCTCAAGAACTGTTTTGCGCAAGAGGTCTTGCGCAAGAGCGCGTCCACACTAACATGTGCTTTTGCACAACAGATGTGCTTTTACACAAGAGCGTCCATGGCAGTGTGGACACTCTCTTGTGCAAGAAAGCTCTGGTGGCCATTTTAGCCATCGGGGTTTCTTGTGCAAGAAACCCCTGTTGCCCATCCACACTGCCTTCTTGCGCAAGAGCTCATGCGCAAGAGGGCTTATTCCTGGTGGGGAGAGGAATAACTCTTGTGCAAGAAGCCCTCTTTTCCGATGCTTTACTGTAAATTTACTTGCGCAAGAACACACGTGCAGTGTAGACGCTCCACAAGTTTTTGTGCAAGAACAGTCGTTCTTGCGCAAAAAGCCTGCAGTGTAGACGTAGCCATGGAGTGACCGAGATTCTCCTGCCCTGAGGAAGCACCCTCATATGTCATCCCTCCGGTTGAAAGTACTTACAGGCTTTGATGAATAAGCCAGGCTACATAATCATTTTGATACAAGTCTCGCTTCTAATGCCTAATAAATGAAAACATTACATTTCCTCCAATGAAAAATGCATGAAAGTGTGCCATTCATAAAAAGATTCAATTAAACATATGAAGTGTATCCTGCTGTGACCCATATTTTGGAAACAATGCAATTCTGGTTTTGTGTGCATGTGGGGCCGATCTGGTAGCTTACCTCCCCTTGGGTAAACCTGGTCAGTGTGTTAGGAATAAGGCAGTAAATGTGAAGTAATATGGCAATAGTAACTGAAATAATTTATTTGAAAAAAGCTGCAAATTTGGGCTCTTAGTTCCTGAAGGAAAATGATTTATTTTCCCTTTATGGAGGGATAGAGGAGTTTTGCCATTGACTTCACTACAGTAGAGCCATATTGAATCCAAAGTTATGTTCATGATATCACTTGAAAAGGAGACTTTGGTTGGGATTTTTCATTTTTATATTAGCTTCGGAACAGAAATTTTATCCAGGTCTGCAAATAGCAACTAATTTATGATAAAAAAGTTGGAATTTTACTAATAAATTGTAAACTGCTGCATATTTGTATTTTTGCTGCCATGGATTTTAACAGTCTCCATCTGTCAATGCCTTTTTTTTTTTTTTTTTTTTTGGACAGGAGGGAAAGGAAAAGTGAGCAAACGAAGGAAAAAGAGAATTCTACCTTTATGGGGGGAAAGGTCCTGTAGAATTTAATAGAGACTATGCTAAAGATACTGTGGTCCTGTCTCTCTCTGAAATAAATTCTGCAGTTTTAAATCATGAGGGAGCTATTTCACTATTAAAGGGAAAACCCAATAGAAATTAATCTAAACCCCTATTAAATGGTTATCTTTCTAAGAAAATTTAAAACTGAGTTATATGAATCCATATGTGGCTGGGTTTCCCTGGCAGCAGGGTGGCCTAGTGGTTAGGTCCCAGAATTAACTGGTGGCAAAGGGGTGCAGACTCCTGCTGTGGGTGCCCCGGGCCTAGGAATTCTGGCTTATTGTCTGAGTATAGTTCTTAAGTTTGGGGCGTGGCTCCAAGAGCCCAAATTTTCCCCTCCTTAGTGAGGTTTCCTTGTAGGTTTCCACCTTTACCCAAGAGGGTGGAGTTGGAGGCTTACATCAGGGGCGGACTGGCCCAGTGGGATACCAGGAATTTCCCAGTGGGCCATTGTATCCACCCGTGACGAGCCGCCGTTGCCCCGCACTCCGAGTGGCTCTGCGTCCATGCTGTATGCGGTGCACGGAGCCTGACCCGCTGCTTGTGCTGCATGTCGGACATGACGCAGGGAAAGGGGGTGGGGCTTGAGGGGCACACAGGGGTGACATTATGGGGAGGGCCGTTCCCAGGCCTATTTTGATTGCCAGTCCGCTCCTGGCTTACATGCTCCAGTGCCTGGCTAAGTAGATAGGCTCTAGCTCAGGTCTTTCAGACAGCAGAACCAACTCCTGACTCCTCTCTGGTCAGCCCCTAACTGAGCTAGACCCCTTCCTTTCATCCTGCCTCCAGGCTTGGCATTGGCTACAGGTAAAGCGGGGCAGAGCTAGCTGGACCAAAAGGTTTTGTTTGATTCCTGTGATGCCAGGCCTCCCTCTCTTTGTAGCCTTGTAATTTTGTAGGTAATAAATTAGTTAGTTATAATGAATGTATGTTATAGCATAAGGTTTGGATTAAACTTAAACACAAGATGTAGGCCTCAGACAGGCCAGGCAGCTTTGTTAACTTAGCTCCAGCTCTGTTTGATGTTAGCATATTCTGATGTTAAAGTGAAGGGAAGGAATAATGTAATACATAGTGATGTTAATATTAGGTAAGGCCTTGTAATAGAAAGAAGCTTAATGTTGAAAGATTTTGTAACTTTGTTAAAGTGACTAGAAGTACCCCTTTGTTCTGTGTTGCAATTGTGTAAATGTATTGTTTGTGTGAATGAGAGAGAGAATGTTTTAGGAGAAATAAGTGTGATGGCCACTGCATGCCCAAATGGTCAGAGGAACGGCTGGAAACCGAGAAGCACTAAAAAATTATCAACTAAGCTAAAGCACACTGAAGACGCAAACTGAACCAAGACAGATTGATGAACCCTGAAGTTAGTGGCAGGCACCCCTTGATAGGGAACCGATAACAACTTTTGCCGGAAAATAACACACACATACCCCCGAGAGGTCATCAGCACACTGATATCAGATGACTGCGAGAACAACTTCCAGATTAACATATGTCACAGAAAGACTGATTGTGATGCTAAATGACTGATTAGGGCGTGACAAGGCAAAATGCATAGACTTGCATGGAAGGAAAATCCTATAAAGGATGGGGTGTCTTATATGGTTCTTTAGGTTCCATCCTGCCATGACTGTGGAGCATCAATCCGGGCTGACAAGAACCCGGCTCCTTCCTCGCACCCAACCCATAAGGCCAATAGGCTGGGCTGAGCAACAGACTGGTAACTATTGCATCAGCAGGACGTGTGTGTGTGTGTAAACGTATATGCTACTTTGTTATAAATGCGGCGTGTTGCCTTATCACCCTGAAAAAGATCCCGTGTGCTTCTTTTAAGCATAACATTTTCACTCCCTCACACCAAAGTAGGATACAGAGGTGAAATCCCGGATCCATTAGGAGTTTTAACCACTGACTTCAGTAGGACCAAAATATCACCTACAGGTCTCGAAAGAGACTTGTTACATACTTAAAATTAAACACGTTTAAGGGTTCCCTGCACTCCGAAACCAGTGCAGAACCTTGGGGCTTTCTCCTCCCCACCCCGGCAGGAAGCCAGCACTGGCACCGCAATCTTGCAAGTGGGGGGGGGAGAGGCATGAGGCTGGAGCACCAGGTTGGCAGTGGCCCGAAGCAGGCAGCAGTTCCCCACTGAGCCACAGAGCCCTGAACCTGAAAGTAGAAGGGGGATTGGAGGTGGCTTCCCCATTGGGGCAGTGAGGAAAACCTCCGGTGCCTGGGAGCAGGATGTGGCATGAAAAAATGTAAGTGCCTCCCCAGCCCCTAATGCCCAGACCCTACACCCTCAGCCTGCTCCTGACCCCTCCCTCCTGGCCAGACACCCTGCCCCTGCCCCCGCCCTCCTGGACAGACACCCAGCCCCCAGCCCGCTCCTGCACCCTCCTCCAGGTCAGACACCCTGCCCAGTCAGGGCCCCCATCTGGCCACAGCGTCCTGTCCCCAGGCCCTGTGGTCCAGCCCCCATCTGGCTGCAGGAAGGGCTGATGGCAGCCATCTCCTGCTGTGGCACGGGTAAGAGGGGAAGCCATGATCCACTTCGGTGGACAGATGGGGGGTTGGTGAGCATAGCGAGCAAGGGGCGTAGCCCCTAGTAGACTCTTAAAAAGAACACTGCAACAAAAATTTAAATTTTTAAATTATGTTGGATAAGTATGATTTTAAAGCACCGCAAGAACTAATAACTGAACTGAGTGAAAGACACGTGATAATTCAGAATCAAACAGTTCCTGTAAATTCCTCATTTCTGACATAGGGATTAAGCAAATCTGGGTATCGTCTCCTTACAAATGCTGATCAACTCCCACTGACTTAAATATGTTGTTAAATATAGAGGAAAATGCAATAGGCAGAGAGGCATACAGCACATGCTGACAGCTGGATAAAATGATTGGGGACAAATTCTTGCCACTGATCCTAAAAATGACCAGCAAGAAAGATAAAGAGTTAAACCCTTTTAGCATAAGTCCCTGAATATCTAAGGGAGAGGAAAAGCAATGGCTAAATACCTCAGTCATATAAAAGGTTGCAAGCAGCACTAACAACATTAAAATTGGTGATAAAATACGTTTATATTATAGACAATTCAATAGAGGCCGCAAGACCACTCCGGGGAAAGGACCATTCAGTCCCCCAAATCCTCGGCAATTGTAGGAGAAAGATAAGAATCAGCAGAGGGAACGATGTGATGGGAGATAAAAGTAGAAGTTTCCAATAGGGCAGCTCATCTACATAACCATTAATTATTATTATTGTTATTATGGTGGTTGTTATTAATATCATCATGGGGCCTAAG
Organism: Rafetus swinhoei; assembly: GCA_019425775.1. NCBI lineage: Eukaryota > Metazoa > Chordata > Testudines > Trionychidae > Rafetus > Rafetus swinhoei. Next base: position 234,344,126 of record CM033437.1, read on the forward strand.
AACTCCACTCATGGTCCAGGACCCCCCCGTGCTGTACAAACACTGAACAAAGACAGTCCCTACCTCAAACCACTTGAAATCAAAGTATAAGACAAGAGACAACATATGGATAGAGATGGATGAGGGAGTACAGGGGAACAGTGAGACAATAATGGTCAGCATGATAGGCAGTGGCCTCAGCACACCAGCAATCCTATCAAATTAGTTCTCTTAGGTACGTCTGCACTGCACACTTATTTCAAAATAAGGTATTCTAGAAGAAATACTCCGAAACAGCTTATTTTGAAATAGCACATCTACACTGCAGGGAAGCCTCAAAATTAGGCCAAGGAAGGCTTCCCTATTGTGGAAGTGCTACCTCATTTTAGAGCCCCAGGAGGCACTGGGGAGTAATTAGTTAGAATGGCCTTGGGGAGGAGCTATTCTGAAATAGCAGCAGTGGAGTGTCCACACTACAGCTATTTCGAAATAGCTATTTTGGAATAAGCGTTATTCCTCATGGGATGAGGTTTACAGAAGTCAGAATAAGCCGTCCGTTATTTTGAATTTATTTCGAAATAACGGAATTGCTGCGTAGACGTTTGCATTGTTATTTCAGAATAATGGACATTATTACGAAATGACGCTGCTGTGTAGATGCTCCCTTAGCTATTCTACCTCTCCCTGGTGGACCTCATTGCCTCACAGAACCAGGAAGAGAGCCCGAGAACACTGAGCCCCAACATTCTAGGGCTGTCTAGCAAATCTGTGTAATGTACCAACGAAGTGTATATATCCTTCTTTAGAAGCTGCTCAGAGACAACAGCTACGCTTTCAAGCTCAAGTGATAGACAGAGGCCTGCAAATCCATGGCTATCCACTCTTTAGCCACAGATATCCTCATCTGCAGATGTGGATGCAGATATCTGCAGCTCATTTTTGTGGATATGGATGCAAATGAGGTTACAAATTTTTAATCTGCGCATGGCTCTATTGATAGAAATCCATGCTAAGGCTCTCATAACCAAAAACTCAAACCCTGTTTGTGACCCTTATGGCAGTTTCTTATAATTGCACATGATGGAATTTGCTTTTCCAGTTTTCTCTTTGCAAAATTGGTTTATTTAAATCACACTAGGAAAAGGGTACAACTTCATAACCTGTCAATTATATCAAGACACAAGAAAATACAGTTGATTCAAGTTTGGTTATTTGCTTCATTTTGGTTATCAGTGTCATACATTGTCAGGTTTGAAGATTGAGAAGCATGCAATAATCAAAGGTGCAGCTGTACAGGGTTGCTCTTTGCAATTCAGTATTTTAAGGTCATCTGCAACATTAATCCTGCTTCATATTTTATTTAACAGCCACTCTCTTCCACTACAGAAATGTTATGTTGATCTCCTAAACCCCATCTGGCTCCAGCTTTAATTCCCTTCCACTGTTGATTAGTCTGTTGCTCACCATTACAGCATCAAGTACAGCCGCTTTAATAAAAATAGGAAGGAATTAGAATTTAGTTAGCGATTATACCAAAGGGCAAGGTAATGAATAGCTAAACAAACGTAGTAAATAATCATTCGTGTAAAATGAACAGTGTAGACTACTTGCTTGCAATCCTTATTAAGCCATTTTCTCTTCACTGTTATTCAATCCTGGGGTCAGAAGGGTGAGCCGTGTATCCACAGAACAAGACTAAACAGTAAGCTGTTTAAAAAAAAAAAAAAGCTTAACATTTTTGAGTAGTTTTAAAATATGCAATTGCCTTCCAGCTTTATATTCTACACAGAGCGTGGCAACCACTCCTACTTCAGCAATTGAGAGAGTATTTTGGGGGTACACCCTTCATGTCCCTTTGACTTCAATGCGGACAGGATTTCATATAGTACTCTGATACTCACATGGCTCCTCACCAGCCCCATCCGCATCAAAACAGCTAAAATTATCCTCCTCATCATATCCGACTCCTTACCCCTCTCTGAATCATACCACTGATTTCCCGTTATCTATGATTCCAAGGTGACTTCTCAGTCTTGATTTGAAGGCCCTGCACAACTTTTCCAGTCTGCATCTTAGATCTCATTGCTGATGTTCTCTCTCATGCCTCCACTCTCCCCTAGTGGCAATATCAGCACCCTGTAATTTCCTTCTCCACCTTGCCACCTTATTGTACACAGTTCTCTATTTGGAACGTTATTCTGATCACAGTACTCTCCGCCTTACCCTCTCCTCATTCAAATCTGTCCTAAAGACCCACCTCTACTATGAGACTCAAATATTATAAATAAAAAAGATTTTGTTTAATTTTAAAATGATCTCGTTCTCTCGTTCACTCAGCAAATCTATGTTTGGTCTGCCAGAATGTACTGTAATTTCGCCAAAGCAAGGCCCAATGTGATATTTCAGCCTTGTATATATTGTAGAGCATTCATCACTGTACTAAGATAGATAGGTAGACATTTTCACCTTCGGTACACAAATCCCAGTGAAAGTCAATGGATTCTTGCTCATAAATCACACGGGCACTTTTGAAAATCCCAGTCAGTTTGACAAATGAATAATTCGTACAGCCAAGGTTTTAAAAATATGAGCCTAACTTTAGCTTCTCAGATTTATATTTAGGCACCTGCTTGATATTTACTGTGAACTATCGGGTGCTCAGTGCTACAGGTGAATAAATGATGGATTTTTTCAGTTTGGAGGCCAAAAAAAAGAAGAAGAAAAATAAAAAAAAACCTAGTTCAATTTGAACCAAACTATGTAAGAAAAATATTAATTGAAACATTTTTTAAAATAATTTAGAAAAGACTAAGGACATTTAGAAACCAAATTTTTGTTTTTTCAATTTGTTTCGAGTCAACGAACATTTTGGTCAACACAAAAAATATTGATTTTTTGGTTTTTCAGATGTTTTCACCTTTTGTTAATGGAATACATTTGAAAATTAAGTGCTATTTTAAATAGGGTTTTGGTGGGGACTAATTGTCAAATTCAAGTTGAATTTGTGGATAGTTCACAGTCCCCAAAAATGCATCTTTAGCAAAAATTCTATTTGCTAAAACAAGTTCACCCATATCTACTTCATGCTTCCGACAATCAGGCAAGTGCATTAATTTTTTTTTAAATCTTGGCTTACATTTATAAGGGTGCTAGGGTGGACCCCAAGTTACTTTTCCTTTTCATGTTCTCTCTTCAACTTCAGCTTTTATTTTAATCTCCCAATTCTTCAAGTTTGTCAGTTGTGCTTCCCTACAGTCAATGTGGTGTGCATCAATCCAATACAACCATTTCTTCCTCTTGTACATAGTCACCATTTTGGTTTAACATGACAACATTTAAGACTATACAGAAATATAAATCAAATCCCATTTATTCTTGAGGTTAAAAATTATACACACACTCACATACAATTAAGGTGTGTCCTTAGCACATAACTTTGGACCTGGAAAATTTTCTTTTCTAAGACTGTGTTTTAGTCGTCAGAAAAAAATGTAATAACTAGGATGGTGTGAATGTATATTTACATATATATTAAAATTGTCCCACCAGTGGAGTAGGGGGGGAAATAAGCTTCTGAAATCTGCAGATTCTTTTGAAAATAATTGTGGTTTCCACACAAAAGTTTTTCTTCTCCCACACTTTAGTGTTAGTGGTTTCCATGGCAACTTTCCATCTGCTTCTCTCTATTTTCACAGGCTTTTTAAATGGAAGCTTACACATGTCAGTGTTCCAAGATTAGCTTTAGTCTTTGCATAAACCACATGACTCCTTGACAAACCCTGTTAAGCCAATAACATTGGCAAAATGTTTAGAGTCTGTTTTCACATACATGTCACGTCCTTTCTGATAAAAAAAGAAAGACAGGGTGATAGGAATGGAAATGACTGTTTGTACAAACATACATTTGTCATCATTCATTAAAACCTCTGCATTCTGTATATAATTGAGCAGTCCATAATTTAAACACATCAAGGAAGAGAACTACTGAAAAAGCCATAGGAAAAGGGATTTTCTAACAGCAGCTAGTGCTGTAACAAACTTTGTGACTCTAATAACAGTTAAGGATGTAAAAGGTTAACTGATTAACTAGCATGTCTCACCCTGGGCAGCAACAATGAAGCCTCATCCCCGGGAGTGGAGCCGGCAGTGCTTACTCCTAAGATTTTTAGCAGTTACTTGGTTATCTTTTAAAATTGCTTTTTACATCCCTAATGACAATTAAAGAGAAACTTGCCGAACACTGTATGTTTTACATTTGTGCAGGCTCAAAACCAGGCAAATCTATCACGTTTCCCTGAGGTCTTCCTCCCTCCAAATCCATAAATCAGGCTTGGTTCATTTAAAACTAAGCCTGGGTCAGCCCGGTTTGCAGGTAAGAGTGGCCCTGAGACAGAGCACTGGATCAGCTTTTTTTTAAAAGGAAGGGAAGTGCTCCTGGCAATTATCAGCCCATACATCCAATTTTGTTACTGAATAAATAATAGAAAACAAGATGGGGGTCACTAACATATAAGGCCAAATTCATTCAGGTTATTAGCCATTTCTTGGTAAAGAAGATTCTTGTAAGGAGCCCCTGGGTTCAGGAAAGTCGCCAGAGGGAAAGGATTACAGCAGCACAAGACACCTTAGTCATCTCTGCCGTGTTGGGCCAACATATCATAAAGCGTGACCAGTACTAACCTAGGTGAGAGGGTGGACAGGGAGAAAAAGTTTAATCTCTATCCCCTCTTCAGTCCCTTAGAAGGCTCCTGTGGGACCTGGTAGAATTTAATGCAGGCTTACTGGTCGAATCCCCACGAGAGAGGGGTGGAGAAAACTTCCATTTCACCTAGTGTGATTTCCTCTCTGGACCACAGGGGACAAATGTGGTTCTAGAGCAGCAGATCTGTGAGCAACAGCCTATGTGGGCTTGGGATTTTAATAAAGCGTTGTGCTCTCAAAGTTTGAACTGAAAAACAAATTCACATGGGCTTGGATACTGATGTTTATAGGGGTTAAAAATGGTACTGGTACAATTCAACGGTTCAAATCAGAAGGGATGAAGGGAGCTCTCTATTTAAACAAACAGCTGATTAATAAAAGTCAGCTGACACTAAATTGTATGTATGTGACTTTGTGCATCTACATATGTACCCCCTGTCTGATGTACCCAAGGCTATATTAAACCCTTTTGGACCGGACTCTCTCCAGGTTTGAACCAAGGCCAAACCAAACTGCAAAACTGTTTCACAGAACCCTGTGACCTGAAATGTTAGAGTTTCAAATAACATTGTCAGAGTGACGCCTTGAGCAGCAGGACTGGCTTTAAAAAAAGTCACCGGTTCTCGCTCCCAGATTAAACAAAAGGGTGGGGATGTTTGTTTCTTTACTTATTATTGTCATGAGCAGCCTTCCTGAGACTGGAATGTTCCATGACAATTCCTTCCTAACACCAAAAACCCAAATCAAAGCCAGGTTTTCCAGTCTGCAGGCCTCCTAGATATAACCCCAACAAAAGCTTCAGCACCCTAGCAATTAGGTCCAGGCTGTCTGAAGCTTTAAGTGTTTGAAATTGTCAGCATTCAACCTGGGCATCTGTTCCTCATTGGTCCTTCTCCTGGTCTGATTGACTCCAGGCTCTGCTTTCTTCAACACACTTCTTCTGGCCTTTTAAAATTCCATCTGAACAACTGTCACCAGGCCTTTCTGCCTCACTGTTTTTAAAGCAACCCAACTGATTCCCAGGTGTCAGCATTCTCTGGTAGTAAAAGAAAGAAAAGAAAATTGGAAAGGAACTAGATCAGAAAAAGAACACTGCAGTATAAACAAATGTAATGCAGAGGCGGGAGTGGAAGGAAGATGAGATGAGTTTTCATATGCCATTTGTACCACATGCAACACAAGAGTCTATGGAAACCTCCCCTGTCACAAAAGCACCAGACAACCCTGTCACATCTTGCCATTAGAGAGGACATGAGGTGGTCTCTCCTTCTAAAACTGAGCCTCTGACCTCCACAGTGCACCCAGCTCTTAGGGTTGCCAGATGGTTTCCTAAAAAATACCAAACACACGTGCTAAAAATTTGTCAAGCAAAAAAAATAAAACCACCACAACTATGCTTAACACTGAATGGGAACGTTATTATAAACAATCAACAGTCTACATCATATATTTTGACTACATGAACCTCCCAGTGCCGATCGCAGCCCGCCTCCCCAGCCACTTCCCCTACCCTTGCCAGGCTTCCGCACGCAACCAGCTGAGCTGAGGGCTCCCAGTGCCAATCGCGGCCCCGCCTCCCCAGCCATTCTCCCCGCCCCTGCCAGGCTTCCGTCAGGCACTCAGCCGGAAAAGCAGAATACACCGGACATTGCACCTGTCCGGTATTTTCTGAATTTTTTTTTACCGGACAGAGTGCGCAAAAAGTGGACTGTCCGGTTGAATACCGGACACCTGGCAACCCTATACCAGCTGGACCAAGCTGTCTCAAACTAAGATGTCGGCTGAATGCCACGTTCACTAGACTGTAGAGCTATCCTGGTGCCTTTGCTTTAACAGTGCATCGGGACAGAACTACCCCAAAGGCCTCATGTCACACAGTGATTGGAAGAGGACAGCTCCTTGGGTTTGGTCAATGATGTTTAAGGAGGGCTTTAAAGAGGTCTTTAAAAAGCATGTTTTAGCATATGCATTTGGTCTCCATTCATGTATGCTGTGGGGAAAAGGAGGACTGGCTAACAAAAATCCTTTTCTGAGCCAAAGTGAACCTTGAGCTAAGCTGGTGGCCTTTACTACTTCACCGGAGTTGCACCTGGTTACAGCAAAGCCAAATCAAACCTTCTCTTGTTGTCTTCAAGTATGATACCTTGACGGTACTTGCCCCTCTTCCAGAGGGATTAAATCAGAAGCCCTTTCTCAGCACGTATAGTCAGGAAATAGTACATCACAATAGCCGCTCAGAGATTCTATCCTGTTTTGTGGGCATACTTCCTTTCCCGAATGATTTGTCCACCTTTGTTTATTAAAAGCACGCGTTGTGAATGTCCATTTCATATGAGATTTCTGTGGCTGAAAGAGATCCTTTTAATTCAGTGTTGCGTTTCCAATGGCCTCTGCATACCAGAGCATAGGCTTCTGCAGAGCCCCTCCTTTTCCCCCACGCCTCCCGACTTCCTGTCGGGGAAGCTAAATCACTTAAAGAGAAGGGACAGTTCCCAATGCTACAAAACCCCGTGAGGTGGGGAAGTTCTATCATCCCCATTTTTACAGATGGAGAATTGCAGCCTACTATGGCCCAGATCCACAAAGGTATTTAGAAACTCATCATGGGGGTTCCTCCAGTCAAAGTCTAGCACCTTCATTACTGAACCATCCTTCCCCTCCTTATTGGGTTCTGTGACTATGCTGATTTTTTTTATGATAAGCACTTTAGAAAGGCTGACAGGGATAGATTGCATCATTTGAATATCTTCTTCCCTGAGGGAAAGTTCATTCACAGGTGAAGGCTGCTGTGAGATTTTTTGACTACAGTCTAACCTTAGCGAGTCCTGTTCCCTCTTCCCTTAGGAGGGCTCACATTTTAGAGGACACTGTTTGATGCACTCTTCTAAATTTAGCTGCAAAGTTTCTTTCTGGAGGGATCCTGGTTATCAAGATTTAGAATATCTGATGTGAAGAGAAGGTTGGTTTCTTTACATTCTCATTCATGTTGCATCATGTTTCAGCCAATCACACTGCAATATATAGGATTTTGACATCATTACACTGACTATAAGGCAGACTTTCAGCTACTTAATAGTTCAGCCATAAATCCCTGTCACAGAGATATCACGGAATTTTGTTTCCTTTTACAGTGGGAAATGGGATTTTTTTTTTAAAGTCACTTTCATTTTATTATCTGACATGACACATATCACACTGTATCAGGAACTCTACATATTTGGCGTCTTTAGAGTAGATAGAAGTATTTATCATGGAATAGCTGATTATCCTTCTACCTACTCCATCCATGTAAAGATGGTGATAGTTCACTTCCATCACAGGTGTGATGCGACAGTGTGTGGGGCATGGAATAAAGAAAAAGCTAGACAGACAATTAGAGCAAGCAGTCCCAATTTTTGCATAAATGCAAATTTTATAAAAGGGCATAGTGTTGCCAAATTATAAGGATAAATGCTATTTCCTGAAGCTCTTAAATGAAAGCCACAAAAAACTAAAAAAGGCAATGGTGGAAGGAACAACCTTTAGAGATTTGCATTTAAAGTTCAAATGCCACAACTTTTGGGGATGTCCAGATCAGGCCCAGTGCTACAGAAAACAAATGTGATGAGAGAAAAGGTATAGTCTTGTTCTTAGGAATGACCTGTTATTGGCTGGCCGCTGGTATAAGGCACTGTACCAACGGAAGTCAATACAGTATTTGGTCCTGCCATGAGGGCAGGGGACTGGACTCGATGACCTCTCGAGGTCCCTTACAGTCCTAGTATTCTATGATTAGGGAAGAAAAGTGCATAGCTTAGCCTAGATCTAAACTACACCTTTTCCAATTTTTTTTTCAGAAGAGGCTTTTCTGAAATTTGGCACATCTACATTGTGCCAAATTTCAGAAAATCCCCCTCTTTTGGAAGATCCCTTCTTCCTCGTAAAACGAGGAAGACAGGGCTTCCGAAAGACCATGTTTGCTCTTCTGCAAAAAAAATGTAGATGAGCAAACGCATTCCCTGGATGCGGCGGAGTTTTTCCAGGATACCTCTGGTAATGCGGGAAAACCCTGCAATCTAGACGTACTCTCAGTTTTAGAAAAGGAGGGAGAGAGAGTTTCATCAACTCTTGTCTTAGCTCTTAGCTATGTCACTGACTTGCAACTTTGGTCTAGGTTAAGTCAGTCTTCCTGTGTCACAATTTATCCAACTTTAAAATGAGTACAGTACAATGTTACCATTAAAGTAGGGGTTGTACGTTAAGACTGGTCAAAAATTTTCAACCAAAACTATTTTTCAAATAAATAAATTTTTTCACAGAGTGCCTGATTTCTTCAAAATTCTTTTATTTCCAATATTTCAATTTGGATTAACTACCACAGTGTCTACTGAGAGTTGTAGTCCAAAAACCTCATACTCCAATTCATCTATATAGACTACATCTTTTATATGCCATATCTAAGGAATCCCAGAATTCTCCGCATATCCTGTGGTGCATCATGGGAGATGTAATCTGACCAAAGAGAGCCTGGCTTGTAGAACAAGGACAGGAGACAATTTAATTAAAACTCACATGAGGCACCATGGCAGCATTCTTAAATCAAAATATGTTGATTTTGACAAATATATTTTGATATTCAATTTTTTGCTGAAAAAAAAAATAAGATTTTCTGTGGAAAATGTAGACAATTATTTTTTCTTATTTTCATCCAGTGTTTGTAAAACAATTAGCTATCTTTTGTATGGAGGGCACGTTAGATGTGCCAATTATCTCTGTGGATTAACTGTCAAAACAAAGAACTGGGTATGAGGAAGTCATGCATTCTAATTCCATCATTAACTACAGTGGATTTTGCTAATTCACTTCATCTTTCTGTACTTCAGTTTCACCTTCTTCAAAATGGTGACTGACACTTCATCTTCCTCACAGGGGTGACAGCCTAAATCCATTACAGTTGTAAAAGCACTAAGATTCTTAGGGATAGGAAGGATGGTCTAGCAGGCAGGTCGCCTGACAGGGCCTCGGAAGAGCTGGGATCATCTCACAGACTTCCCATATGACATTAAGATACTTAACCAACCCTGTTCCCCATCTCTGAAATGGATATAATACTTCTATCTTTCCACAGGGGTTCTGTGGAATAACAACCTATTAATACTTTTAAGCTATTCAGAAACTACAGTGATGAGTCTTTGGCAATACATACAATAAAATGAGATAATGACAATTCTAAGTGAAGAAAATGAAGAAGAGATAGGAGTTCTACAGCTGGCCCAGATGTAATTAAACTGTTGATCCAGACATTCCACAATCGTTACTACTAACATGTCAGCTAACACCCTCCATGTAGACCTTTCACCCTGTGGGCATAGTGAGAAACGTGTGGTCCATCCTATAACACCAGTGACGACTGTTGGAAAATAACATTTTGAACACCAGCAATTATACCTTTGATTAGACTGGTCCAAACCTTCATATCCAAATATGGAACTTAAGTCAGTGGCACGTGGGGCTGCTTGCGACTCAATCAGTACCCAACTATGGCCCATGTGACACCCTCTAGGCCAGGAGTGGCCAACCCACGGCTCGCGAGCCACATGAGGCTCTTCAAAGAAAAAATTGCAGCTCCCGCACCCGCACCTGTGGCTCGCTGCTCTTAAAGGGGCAGCATGTTTCTCTCTGAAAGAGACAGAGCCGGAGTTGCGGTGTCCTGTGCAGACTTCAGAATGGCTGCCTTCAAAATGGCCGCCTTAAAAGGGCAATGCCTGCACTGCTCTTAAAAGTGGTTTGTTTGGTTTTTTTGCTCGACCAAACGCAGCGGCCGAGGCTTTTTTTTTTTTTCCCCCCTCAACAACTTTTTTTCCCCTTGGCTCTTTGTCTGTAATGTGTTGGCCACCCCTGCTCTAGGCCATATGGGTAGTGTATGTATTGTGTGCATCTGACCCATGTAACATAGAGAGAGAGAGAGAGATGCGACCCACAACAGTAATTAGGCTGAGAACCACTGTACTGTAATGTACAATTTTCCTCATGCCACAATATTGGTAAACAGCACCAGTAGGATTATCATTTCTGTTAGAGTATTTTACTTTTGCCGTGTATGGAGGCTAAAGTCCACCAAAGCTTTATGGAAAAATATTTCCTCTATATTTGCTTGCATTTGATTAATTGTACATAAACATACATTCAATATCTACAAAATGATTTCAAGCCTGAAAACAACATGACCATATTACTCAAATTCCAAGTATTCTAAACGTATACAATAGTTACCTATGATGCAGTCGGAAATCAGATTACTCTTGTATGTCACATATCTACACTGAGCCCTTACATCACACACAGCCTATCTAATCTCTGCCCTTATCTTCTTCCTACTCCCCCTTACACCTTTATCTCCTCTCACATACATTTTTGTGTCTCCCTTAATGCTGTCCCTTACACACGGATCCCATTCCCAAATCTACACACCAACTTACTTCCCCCACCTTATCCCTCTTAAAGATTCACTTTTGCCATCTTGCCTATACTGAAACAAATTTAAAAAAATAAGATGCTAAAGGAATCATCATCCTGAGCGACCACGTCATCTTATTTCTCCCACCCTCCTTGCTCCACTTTGTTTGCTTATGGCCCTCATTCTTATATTGAAAGTACATTGTATGTTTATTCAGGGCAGGAACTATTGCCTAGATTTTTGGTTGCGCGGCTGCTACTTTGAACAGAATTCCTAGCACAAAGATTTCCCCTGCAGCTAATCCCACTGATGTTAATAGGTGCTCATCAGTTGGGGACTCAGACTCCTGCTTAGGTGCCAAAATATGGATTTAGCAGTCTGAGACCCCTATTTATTTTAAATCTGTTGTTTCTCTCCATCACTGTGTACTGCTGCTTTTAGCCTAAATGGATCCCACTATTCATAGCTACATTAGAAGCCAGCATCTACAATTCCCAACAGAAGCCTGGTTTGTCTATGAAACAGGTGCTTACCTGAAGGGGAAAGGAGTCCAGGACAGCTGGCAGTATTTTAAAGAAGCCTTATTAAAGGCACAGGAAGAAACCATCCCGATGCGCAGCAAGAAAAGCAAATATGGTCGGCAACCAGATTGGCTTACCGGGGAAATCCTTGGTGAGCTTAAACACAAAAAGGAAGCTTACAAGAAGTGGAAACTTGGACAGATGACTAGGGAGGAGTATAAATATATTGCTCGAGAAAGCAGAGGAGTTATCAGGAAGGTGAAAGCACAACTGAAATTGCAGCTAGCAAGGGATGTGAAGGACAACAAGAAAGGTTTCTACAGGCATGTTAGCAATAAGAGGGTGATCAGAGAGGGTGTGGGGCCCTTACTGGATGAGGGAGGTAACCTAATGACAGATGATGTGGGAAAAGCTGAAGTACTCAATGCTTTCTTTGCCTCTGTCTTCACGGAAAAGGTCAGCTCCCAGACAAATGCACTAGGCAACGTAGTATGGGATGGAGGTAGACAGCCCTTGGTGGGGAAAAATTAAGTTAGGAACTATTTACAAAAGCTAAACATACACAAATCCATGGGCCCAGATTTAATGCATCTGAGGATACTGGGGGAGTTGGCAAATGTCATTGAGGAGACTTTGGCCATTATCTTTGAAAAGTCGTGGAGATCGGGGAGAGATCCTGGATGACTGGAAAAAGGCAAATGTAGTGCCCATCTTTAAAAAAAGGGAAGGAGGACAATCCAGGGAACTACAGACCAGTCAGCCTTACCTCAGTCCCCGGAAAAATCATGGAGGGGATCCTCAAGGAATACATTTTGAAGCACTTGGAAGAGGGGAAGCGATCAGGAATAGTCAACATGGATTCACGAAGGGCAAGTCATGCCTGACCAATCTGATTAGCTTCTATGATGAGGTAACTGGCTCTGTGGATATGGGAAAGTCAGTGGATGTGATATACCTTGACTTTAGCAAAGCTTTTGATACGGTCTCCCCACAATATTCTTGCCAGCAAGTTAAGGGAAGATGGATTGGATAAATGGACTGATAGAAAGCTGGTTAGACTGTCAGGCCCAACTAGTAGTGATCAACGGCATGATGTCAGGTTGGCGGTCAGTTTCTAGCGGAGTGCCCCAAGGATCTATTCTAGACCAGTTTTGTTCAACATCTTTATTAATAACCTGGATGAGAGGATGGATTGCACCCTCAGCAAGTTTGCAGATGACACTAAGCTAGGGGGAGAGGTAGATACGCTGGAGGGCAGGGATAGGGTCCAGAGTGACCTGGATGGATTAGAGGATTGGGCCAAAAGAAATCTGATGGGGTTCAACAAGGACAAGTATAGAGTCCTGCATTTGGGACGGAAGAATCCCAAGCATTGTTACAGGCTGGGGACCGAATGACTAAGTAGCAGTTCTGCAGAAAAGGACCTGGAGATTACAGTGGATGAGAAGCTGGATATGAGTGAACAGTGTGCCCTTGTAGCCAAGATGGCTAATGGCATATTAGGGTGCATTAGGAAGAGCATTGCCAGCAGATCCACAAAAGTGATTATTCCCCTTTATTCAGCTCTGGTGAGGCCACATCTGGAGTATTGTGTCCAGTCCTGGGCCACCCACTATAGAAAGGATGTGGACACATTGGAGAGGGTCCAGCGGAGTCCAGTCCAAAATGATAAGGGGGCTGGAGTGCATGACCTATGAGGAGAGGATGAGGGATTTGGGTTTGTTTAGTCTGCAGAAAAGAAGAGTGAGGGGGGATTTGATAGCAACCTTCAACTTCCTGAAGGGAGGTTCCAAAGAGGATGGAGAGAGCCTGTTCACAGTAGTGACGGATGGCAGAACAAGGAGCAATTATCTCAAGTTACAGTGGGAAAGATCTAGGCTGGATATTAGGAAAAACTATTTCACTAGGAGGGTGGTGAAGCACTGGAAGGGGTTACCTACGGAGGTGGTGGAATCTCCATCTCTAGAGGTTAAGTCTCGGCTTGACAAAGCTCTGGCTGGGTTGATTTAGTTGGGACTGGTCCTGCCTTGGGAAGGAGCCTGGACTTGATGACCTTCTGGGGTCTCTTCCAGCTCTAGTATTCTATGATTCTAGGTGAATGTTTCAAAAAAGTCATCAAATAACTGGACTTATTCATTCAAAGGGTAATAAGCATCCCTCTGCATGAATTAGTTCTGGATACCTTGCTCTTCATGGTCTCCTGCTTGAGCAGAAGTCGGCACCTAGAAGCAGTATTATCCCTATGTTTAGAGATGGTGAAATGGAAGCACATGATGGTTAAGGCCAACCGTTTGTGTCTAAAGGTAGATGCATCAATCCATACTTGGGCACCACTGAAATCAGCAGAAATAGTGTGTGCTCAGTACCTGTGAAAAATCAAGCCCTGTTTATTTGCTTAAATATCAGCATAGATGCCTAGTATGAAAATTTTGGCTCAGGTGACTTTCCCAAGTTGTCAGAAGATATTGGAGGCTGAACTAGGAATGATAGTCAGATTTCGTGACTTTACCACAAAGTAATACTTGCTCCCAAAACGTGTGTTTCAGTTGCTTGGCCCAAACTCTCTGACCTTCCAGAGACAGCTCTTCAAACTACACTTCCTTGCACTTCACAACTCCACTTCAGCATGAGTTTAATGGAAAATATTTTTTATTTAAATTTTAAAAATGTTGGCAGCAAACAGATGAAAACTGTTTTAGTTACTCTGGAGCACACTGGAAACAACTTAATTCATCTGCCAGCTTTATATCCCAGTTAAGGGCCTAGTACACCAGCCAAGAGTGCTTGAAAAGGTCCTACATCAAGATGTGGCTTTAGATAGATGATTCTTAAAAATAACAGGTACTAAAATTAGCCTGATTAGCCTTGTGTACATAGAAAGCAAAATCTCAGGTTTAGCTCTGGTCAAACTATTTCTGTAAAAAATATGTCCTCCCTTGTATATCAAAGATGGACTCAGATCTAAATATCACTGAACTTTAGAAAATGATCTGATTGCCATAGGCTGCAACAATTCTAAGTTTACATTTCCATATATCTTTTTCCCTACATATATCATGTTATCAAGTTTCATATATTACATCAAATATTAAGACAAACAGTAAGTTTTAAGTTTAAATTTAAACAAGCAGCACTTGTACATTAAAAAATACACTGTAGTCAAGAACAAAACATTTGGTAGAGATATTAAAAACAAAGATGCAGCCATGAAACCAAGCCAACCCCCTACTGTACATAATGCTCTTATTTTGTATCATGCAGCATGGAGAGTAGGCTCTGCCCTATATGAAACACATGTAAAGCTTCCATTGGAATCACCACTCCCCAAATCAACAGCAGTGCTATGAAGGTTGGCATTCACCTCTGGAGTCCTGACCAGGCCCACTGATGGGGGGAGCAATGGGGGCAACTGCCCCAGGGCCCAGTGATTCAGAAGGACCCAAGGCTCCCAGCTGCTGCTACTGTGGCAGATGGAACCCCAGGTCCTTTAAATCTCCTTTTGGGAGTGCAGAGCTGTCCCCCACATGCACACCTTGCTCAGGAGCCTGGTGTGGTTGTCAGCCACTCAGGCCCTTACAGAGTAAAAATTGAAGAGACAGGAGGAGTAGGCCTGTCCATTGCTGCAGAGGCTGATGGGATAGGGAACTCTTGCCAGCTGCCTAGCCACACTGTCTCTTGCTAGCTCTCCTTCCATTGCATGGTGGGAATGCCTTTTGAGAAGAGGCTGCATGACAGGGCAAGTGCTTCTGCTGCTGACAACTCTGGGACATTGCAGGCCCAGAGTCTGACCTCACAGATGGGAGACAGACTCAGGATAGACTAGGTGTGTGACCAGTAGGAGCTTGCACTGCACTCAAGAATAGGGTTGCCAGGTGTCCGGTTTTCGCCCGGACTGTCCATTATTCAGGTCCCCCGTCCAGTAAAAAAAAACAGAAAATACTAGACATGTGAAATGTCTGGTATTTCCTGTTTCCCTGGGATGGAAGCCCAGTGGGGACAATTTTCCCCTGCTGCATCTGGCGGGGGCTGGGGAGTGAGGAGCACGGGGCCATTTGAAGGTGCAGCTCCCTTCCCCTTTTTTTTTTTTTTTGGCTTAACAACTTTGGCCTTCCTTCCCCTCCCCCCCCCACAGAATTTCCCAGTGGGTTTTTTGGGGGGAGCTGTTCAGTACTTTTTGTTAAACCATCTGGCAACCCTACTCAAGAATTGTCCAGAGCCAAAAGGGACCGATACTTCCTGATATGACTCAGGAACCTATGCCAGAGAGATATTTGGACTATTTGTTTGTTTGCTGATCAAGATGCTGGAGTAATTTGTAGGTGAACTGCTGTTCCCCAAAGATGGCAGGAGGGTGCTCCACCTTAAGGAAAGTGGTGGGAGTTTGGAACAACCTCTTTTCTCAGCACATCTCATGTGAAAGACCGAAAAAAGAAGACTGGGTGAAACATAGTAAGGCATTAAATCCAAACGAAGTGTTAGCTTAGGAAAAAATATTTCCCAATCTCACTGTTGTAAAATGTTGGGGGAGGAGATGGCATTTGACTGACTCACAGGCCAGAAGGAACCATCCTGATTATCTAGTCTGACATCCCGCACATTGCAGGCCACAGAACCTCATCTGCCAACCAATCTTGATTTAAAAACTTTAAGTTACAGAGAATCCATCATTAATTCTAGGTTCTAGCCTGTTAATGATATGTGCCCCATGCTGCAGAAGAAGATGAAAAACCAGCAGGGTCTCTGCCTATCTGACCTGAAGGAAAATTTCTTCTGAACCCCAAATATAGTGATCAGTTAGACCCTGTACATGTTAGCAAGATCCGCTGCCAGAGTCAGTGTTTGTAGGCCTTGCAAAACAAGGCCGTAGGAGAGGTCTGAGTGAGGATAGATTTTACTACATTGGGACTGAGGGATCATTCCATGCCTAAAAACAGGTCTTTCCATGGAAGGAGGGACAGAGAAGTAACTGAATGGGGAGATGAAGGAGAGGTTGGCAGTAGAATGAGAAGTTACATGGTTAAAAAAGATTAAGAGCCAAAGCCAAGGGGAAGTTGTGCAGGGCCTGACCTGAAGGAAAAAACGTTCAAATTTGATACCATGTGTGAGAAGCAAGGAGTAGAGGGACTTAAAGGAATAGCAATGTGGTTTGATTGCTGGGCAAGGAAGGTAAAGTTAGCAATTGCTTTTTTCAATGGAAAAATGGAATGAGGGGATTAAGGAGGCCAGAGAGGAAGATGTTAGGGTAATCAAAGAAAAAGTTGATTGTAAACTAGTGTTTACACTAGTCTGGTCATCTGAACAAAGGCTGAGACAGATGTCTTATACGTTCAAGTAGCAATGCTTGGTAACTGTCTGGACGTACAAAGAGCAAGGAAACAAAGACAGATCCAAAGTTACAAATCTAAGTAAAAGAGAAGATGGTGATGCTATTCAGAGCACTGCAGAAAAGAAGTATTAGAAAAGATTTGGGAACAATACTAGTGCTGGCCCATTGGGCTGTCCTCCATACACACTAATTAATTGGGACTCTTCAGCTGATTGGGGCCTCAAGTAATTGCCTAGTGTGGTTATGCCTAGGGTCAGCTCCACTTGGGAGGGAAAATCAGGGACTGAGTTTTAGCTTTATACAGTTTATGATGGTGACATTTAAAGATATTGTTATCAGAAAGAGAATGTCAAATACATGTGCCTGAATAGCAGGAGAAAGGAAAGGTGAGGAGAGGTAGATATGTGAGTCATCAGCAAAACTAATAGTAAAAGTCATGCAGGCAGTTAAGATCACCCAGGGATAAGGCATAGAGAAAATAAGGAAACCGATATGAAAGCCCTCTAGAACACAGAGGAGAGGAAAAGGAGTCCCTTAAAAGTGCTTAAGAAAGGAGGAAGAGAACCCAAGAGGAAACAGGGTCATGAAAAAGCAAAGAAGGGCATGAGATCAAGAAGGAGGGGTGAGCTTCAAAAGCTGAAGAAAGGTCAAAAAGACTGAGGGTTATGTAGAGAAATATTCAGTTATTGAGCTCCAGTTTTATACAGATTTGGAACCAGTTGGTAGGTACAAAAGAGGAGTGCCAATCCTTCAGGGCACTCAGCATCTCTCAAAAGAAACTCAGCACTCTGCAGGATCAAACCCAGGACAAACTTCTACAGTTATCTAACACGTACAGGATTCCAGTAGAATTTGCTCTTTTCCAGTATGCCCCAGTGGCAATGTACCAGCGCCAGTGACCTTTCTTCTATGGTTAAAATTCTCCAGAATCTGGTCAATCAACTGTCTTGAGAGTCAAGAAGGGGAAAGGCTATTGCTTAGTATTATGCTAGCAGTGCCTTGGAGCAATTTTATCAGGTGCAGGTTTAGTCAGAGGATCAATGAGCAAAGGACTTCATTGTGGACACAGCTAACATGCGAACATTGCTCAATGCAGAGAGAATTAGGACAAGATTTTCAAACGTGTCTTAGAAAATCAAGCATCCAACAGTGCCCTTTGTCTCTGCAGATTTGGTTAAACAGTAATCTTTAGTCAAGTCCCACACCAAAAATTAAACAAAACTCAATCACCAATCAGTTCAGAGTTATATGGCTTCACTACATAGTTATATGGTCCTCCCACCCCCTAAGGACTGGTCAAGGCTACATTGGTCCAAATCTAAAATACTGTGTAAAAGGCAATTTTCTAAAGGCAGAAGCAAGTGAAGAGGTGGAATAAAATGAGACACAGTCATTTCACAATAAACCCAGCAAAGCTTTGCATAGAAACAGCTAACTGTTGGAAGAGCAGTCACAGTGCACTCGAGAGAGATTGTGCGAACAACTCTATTGATGCAGTCATGAGCAGATGCTTGTGTCAGAGATCAGTTATCTAAATGGACAGGTCACGGAAGGTCATCCAGTTCCTCCGGGGAAACAATGAATTCTGTAGACGATCTAATGCAGCTCTATACAACAAGATCGCATCAATACAGAATGAACATTCAGGCAGTAGAGTGTTGTCTGATCTAGTGAGTTTTATTTCTGGCTGATAGGGTTGGCCTTTGGGCTCTCCCAAGCCTGCAGCCTCAGGCACCCATTATTTGGTGACCTTGAAATATCAGAACTGATCTCAGTTTTCATTTTAAAAATAAGCTTGTTTATCTCTCTTTTTTTTTTTTCCCCCTTTCAAAGATAGTTTTGAAATCTGATTGTTACAGATATTTCCTTATGATCAAATTTTTTTTTAGTCATCACAAACTGGCACCCATGGCTGGGGTTTGAGGTCCATTAAACCTGCTCTCAGTTTTTTGGATGGGTCCCAGATCATTCTGTGGCTGTGGAAGCTAAAACTACCTCAGGCTGCCACTGATAGTGCTAGAGCCAATGCAAACTTCCTCACAGCTGGCTGGCTAATTGCCTACCGCTGAACTGGCTCTGCTGCTCAACCATCATGACTTCTGCGGGCAAGTAATGAAAAGGTGGAGAAACAAAAAGGTTTAGTGCAGGATGTCGAATCGAGGGGTGTGACCTGGAAACAGGCCATGGTGGAGGTCTCCCAATGAGTCAGACCCCAATGGAAAAACAGTAAAATATGCATTAAACTCAACAGCAGTCCAACAAGAGAGAAAAAAACAGCAGCAACTTAACATCCTAATATTGCTCCATCCTTCTCCTCAGACTCTCCCTCTCTCTCCCACAGACAACACAGCTGTAGGCTGGTGTGGCCAACTGCAGACTCAAAGCTCTGGAACTGAGTGTTGTAGTGGAGGTGAAAAAAGAATGGAAAATGCATTTGTCCCAGAAGCTTCCCATCTTACCACACAGCACAAAACCTGACATTGTTTCTTCTCACAATTCAGATCCCATAATCTCTTGCAGCCATGAATGACTATGGAAACTCATGAGTCAGAGGATGATTTTTGTGGTTGCCAACCAAAAGAGAGTGGGAACTAATGTTTAATGGAATATGGGTGAGGAATTCCTACATTTTCATTCCATTTATGACACCAACTTCCTCAGTGGCTTTGAGGTTTCAAAGGCAGTGATTTGGATCCCCTCCTCTGAGTATTTTGAATGTGTGTGCTTGTTTTGTATTTTGTCTTTCCTTCTTCTGAAGCATCAGGGTTGGTTCTCTCTCAGGTGCTTAGCTGGTTGCATATACTCAGGTTCTGACTGATCACTTACACATGGGGTCAGGTAAGAATTTCCACCCAAAACAGACTGGCAGGGTCTTTGGGCAGGAAAGAAATTTGCCTTCTGCTACAGCATAGGGTCTATGTATCACTTGCTGAAATTATACGCAGATGATCCTCTGTAATCAATTTTCTTTGGGGCCGTAGTGCACCTCATTCCCACCTACTTTCTGCCTGTGGAACAAAATAGTTTATTATACAATGGTCTGCAATTTCAGTTGCTTGATTCAGTGTACACGTGCTGGATGTTGTTCATGGGGTGTGTTGTACAACTAAGACTAGATGATCTGGTAATCTCTTCCAGCCTTACACTGACATTTTTAAGAAGCACTTACAATTATTTTCTCTCTCACATATCAAAGAGTGTAAGCAGAGTCATATTTTTATTTCAGCGATAACACTTTTAGAGTCAGAGTTTTTTTATTATAGGCTGCTGGAGCTAACCTAAAGGCACTCTCCTCACTTATTACATATTTACCCTATACAGCAAACCTAAGAAATATTTATACACTTGGGTGCTTAGCTTTCTTTGCTTCTGAGCATTTTTTAATACATGCAATAATATAATTTCACTTTCTAATTGAAGTGTTCTTTGTACACCATTTTAAAAAATCATTTGGATGGAATAGTCATTTAGTACTTCTACTCTTATGCTGGGGCAATCTGGTCTAGCATTTTGTTGGAATGCCTAAGTCTGCTCTGAAACTAGAGTTTTTATGCTTTTAAAGCAGACTGGTTGTGACATGGCCTGAAATGACACAGTGAAGGGGGAAAGTCACCAAAGGTTCTGTTCAGATATGGTGTAAAACTTTCATGCACAAGTGACTTCGGGTCCTATATGGCACTTGGAAATCTGCCACATTGAAAGACCCCCTCCTGGACCCTGCACCTCAACCCCCTGCCCCAGGTCACAACCAAACCCTCTGTAGCCTCCTCCCCCACACTGCCCCAGTTTACAACTCCCCACTACACCTTCCACTTCCTCCTACACTCTTCCCCAAAGCCAGAATCCTCTCCTGCACCCATATGCCCTACCAGACCCTGCACCCCAATCCTGGGCCCCAGATCAGGACCCCCTCCATTGATGCTTCCTCTCCTGAATCCCAATCCCCTACCCTGAACTCCCTTCTGCACCCAACCTCTGTCCCAGACCTCACAGTCCCTCCATAGAAAAGTACCACCCTTGACCACTTACCAAAATCTTGGCCTGGCCCTCCATCAAAAGTTATTGCCCACTCCTGCTCTATACAAAAGGGATATGAGCCTGAAATTCTCCCACCTAAAGCACATTGACAGAAATGGGACAAAGTCTGTTTTTTAAAAGGTGGCTACTTCTGTGAACTAGGAGCCTAGACTACCAGCACAGACAAAACAACCACTGGAGCAAAGAGGCCAACCGCAGGTGGTCTAACAGGCCTAAGGTTGGTGACCAGACTGCAGCTGTATAGGAGAGGGGGCAGATCAGTCTGAGGGGGATTACATTCAGACCTTGGTGGTTTTTCATATATCTCTAACTGTCTTGTGCTCTCAATAATGAAGTGCTTGTGATTATGAAATGTATTTATTTTCTGTTTCTTGATATCCTTCCCTGTTGTTGCTGAAAGGTAGAACCAGATCTTCAGGTGGACTCTGCTGGGGAGGGGAGGAACACGTATATAGGCAATTGGGGGCTCAGAAGGGCTGAGGTACTGGTTCCAATTGAGGGACTGAGGTTCTAAGATACCTGGACTGTGGGCTCCCACTGCCCAAGCTGGGTGTCAGACAAAATCTGAACCTCACACTGTTGTCTGAAAGACCCAGAGAGTTAGGCACTCTGACCCATCACTACCCTGACTTGGGAATCTTAGAAGTACACAGGAGTTTGGCCCTCACATTAGACTAGGGTCCATAATGGACAGAAGGGGCTGGGTCAAATTGTGACACCTCTCAAGGCCTATTGTGAGGTAAGTAAACATCACTGTCAGTTTTACATGCTGGGGAGAACTGAAGCAGAAAAATGAAGGACTTTGTCCCATGGCACACAGGAAGCATTTATCATAAGCTTGACAACAATGCAGATGGCCTAACATCTAGACCACTTGCTTTACTACCCTGCACGGTTGGGTCCTTGTTCTCCAGCCATGTATCTGCATATGTAAAGCTTTGGGCTGTTTAGATTTTTCAGTCCTGCCTCCTATCATGTTCTCACATGAGCAGCCAAAGTGAGTTAAGCTTGGTCCATTTGCTGCAGCATAGGACTGAAATCCCCATCACCATGCACTGGCTCTGCTGCATGCACAACAACACTTCAGCAACATTAGTGGTAATATACTCCCCAGAGGAACATCTTCTTTACACCTCCTTCTGTAGTCACTTCACAATTACACTGTATAATCACCCCTCCTCAGCCAATAAAAGCAGCCCTGCTTTTGTGCAGGTACAATTTTCAGTGAACGTTTCCTCAGATACAGAAGAGGGACCCTGCATTATTTAGCCTATAGCACTATGGATACACATAGGCTCTTCCCTGCACCCAAGGAAATTAAGGATGAGTTTTAATTCATTGCATTGGGACCTACATCGTTCAGAAGGCTGTGCTAGAAATATCCTTGGCATACACGTCAGCAAGTTTAAGTAGCCCCTTAGCAGCACTTAACTATTGCTGAGGTAAGATGCCTCTGTATTGATTCATGATCATCCAGTTTTGAAACGAGTCAGGCAGCTCCATCCTGTGTGCCTCAGAGCCAGCCATTCATGCTTTGAGGAATAAATTGGCGATACAGTTTTGCAGATTAAAACCCGAATAAGGCAGAGCTAGAAGGAGTTTACAGTCGTCAACAATGAACTGGAAGTGGGGAGGGGAGAAAAAAACCCCTCTGACATCAAAACCTCCTACATGAATGATAATGAGGTGTTCAGATACTATGGTGACAGGAGCCATAAGTGGATGGATAAAATATATTCCTTACGTAGATTGCTCACATGTATCTTTTAATATGGTAATCACAGCGTAGAGTTTGTGATGATCAATGTTCTAGAGAAAGAAAGTGGGGGGCACAACTGTGCTTGAAGTGGGGGTGCCCATTTTTTAAAGCAAAAGAGATTGGGAGGTTACTAGTGTTCAAAACTGAGTTAGGGTAACAGCCAGCCTTTCAAATCTACTGTATTCCACAGGGTTATTCAGCAATACATACTTATGTTAAAACTGTAAAAAAAAAAAAACCCCACAAAGCAAGTGCCTCAGTGCACATGTTTCATTGAGGGAGATGTCATGTAGATCAGAGCTAATTCATGTGAAGTGGCAGTTGCTAATGTAATCATGCAATTTTCTATGAACGGTAAACTAAGCAAGCATTCAGAATGAGCTCCAGTTGGTGGGTCATTGCTGTTATGCCCTGTGGCTGAAAACTAGTTTTGTATTTTTAATGCAATAGTTAACAGTTTGATCCATCCATTTTTGTCTTTTTTTTCAGCTTCCAATTTATGAATTTACATCTTATCCCACACAGTGGAGTGCAATGGAGTCTATTCAGATATAAAGGGATGCAGAACATAGCTGAGGGAAGCGTCTGTGGAAGATGAATATCCCTGAGGTAGAGATTTGGGGCAAGGACAGTCTTTTTTTCCTGTGTTTCTATGGCACCTAGCAGCATGGGGCCGTAGTCCATGACTGGAGCTCTTTGGGTAGGTCTGCATTGCAATTAGACACCCCCAGCTAATCCACGGCAGCTGAACTTCTACCATACAATTAAACAGCCTCTTAGCCCAAGCTTCCATCAGCTGACATGGCTAGCTGGAGGTGTCTAATTGCAGTGCAAGTCATGCCCTTAGATACTAACACAATAATACAAGGAAGTAAGGCTGTATCTACACTGCCACTTTCAGCACTAAAACTTTAGTCATTTAGGGGCTGTGAAAAAAAATCACACTCCCAAGCAATAAATTGTAGCACTGAAAAGTGCCAGTATAGATAGCACTATCACCAGGAGCCATGTTCCCAGCAATTAAAGCTACCACCACTCATTCAGGGTGGGTTTGGGGTTTTTTTTAATTGCTGCAAGAACTCTCCCCTGGTGATAAAGACTGACTACACTGCCCACCTCACAGTGCACTATAACGTGTGCAGTGTAGACATTCTCTAAATTAATGAGACCCCAAGTTAGAGAGCCTAGAACTAAGTTTTGCAAATGGGCTCTCTCTCTGACCAGATCAAAACACTGAGAAATTGGGAGCATTTAAAATACAATTAGGTATTTCATAGTGTTTCCATCTTGTTTTCATTTTATACAATAAAAAAACCTGAACAGCACTGTTTCCAGATTTTAGTTGTTTTAAGTTAAGCCTCTGTTGCCAGGCATAGGAAAGGTTCTTTCCATATTGCCAAGGTAACACACCACTGAGAGAAACGGAGGCAGTGGCTGTATTAAAGAATTATTATTATTCAGAAGGCTAAATTAAGTCCCTAACCAAGACCAAGTCTTCCCCAATCTTCACCCACATCATAGGCTTCTCCCGAAAGTCCCCACAAAGCTTCCACTTGGGCACAGAGGATGTATGAAGAGGAGATAGCCTGTCTTCCATCTTTCAGGTGTTCCAGCCTTTGTTCCCCACAGCACCCCTCTGTTCTCCCTATGGCCCTCCCCAAAAATAATAGGTGGTCGCTCCAGGCCTCAGGCTTATGGAGCTTTTTCTGCCCAACATCTTTCTTGTTTCCTTCACCTAATTCCAGCTTATTGTGGTGAAGAGGCCAAGAGCTCTTGCTCTTCCTAAGTCTCTTTCCCTTGTGAGGAAAGGGTGCATTTATGACAATCCTTTCCCAGAACGCCTGGCTATAACCTGTAACTCCCATCTTCCCCAGAGCTGAAACCAGAAACAGGGCAGAGCTGGACCCAGAATGCATCTGAAAGGTCTAAGAACTCCTGTTATAGGCTCCTAAGTGAGTTACCCAATTTCCAGACTTCCACTGAAATCAAGAGGAACAGTGGGTGCTCAAGGCCCTCTGGAAATCAAGGGATGTTTCTGAGTGTGTAAATGTGGTGTACAAACACCTCTGCCCCTTTGCAAATACTGACTTGTAGTCTTCAAGTCCCACTTTGAATTACAAGTGTGTGTGTGTGGTTTTTAAGTGACATTCAACCTGCAGGACAAAAATCCTTGGCTGAAGAGGTAGAATGTTTAAGGCTTTGGGATTGTACGCAGTGTTATTTTTCAAATCCCTGATTTTCATATTACTTTCATATATTATTGCTTATGATCTTAAGTATATGCCTTAAAACACACACACATTGTGCCATACAACTGAGTTGATGGTGCTGTATAAGCCAGGTAGAACCTTGACTCAGGTCCATGCTGTTTAAAAACAAAAGGAAGAAAAAGGACACAACGGTATTTGAGGCCATCTGTAGCATTTACATGGTTCTTGTCTTACTATTATCTGTGAACTGGAACAGCCCGAACTGCTTCAATCCAATCAATTTTTAAAAGCCTGCTCACCTGGTGGCCCTGTTTTCCCCTGTGCTAGTAAAGAAACCATACACACATTCTGCCTTCAATTCCACAATGTAATTTATAGAAAAATGTTGCTTTTTACCTCAAAGTAATTAAGACTTACACTCTGCCAATTCAAAAGTAAAACGACATTTGCACCCAAAAGACTTTTTTTAAAGTGATGTCTATATAAACACAGGATGCCTGGAAAACTGCAGAAGAAAAAATATTGCATGGTACAACTTAAGTTAATTTGGCTAAATTGCTCCAATTTCTGTCACAAAACCCTTGCTTCTGAATAATTACACCTTGGAAATGGAATGGTGCTCCTAACCCCAGGCCCTAAACTCTTTATTCCCATTGGTGCACATTTACTAACACAAGAAGTCCCACTGAAGCAAATAGAGTCAAAATGTGGCCTAGAGATAGTACAAACAACTTTTGCATAGACACTATTTGACCTAAGTAGGTTGCCCATGTTTTGCAGATGTGCTAGGCTGCCATTTGCTCCGAGGAGGCTTCCATGAGAAAACACCCATTAAGAGCTCAGCCTTGGGGCAGTTAAAAATAGATTTGTGGGAAATACTCACTGCAGTTCCTGAACAACTTTTTAACACTATACGGAAGCTATATAAACATGCAATCAGAATGCTGAAAGCTAGCTACCATGATCATTTGAAACAATAAAACCCATACACTGAAACTCCATTTACAGGGAAATGGAGTGAGGGTCTTGCAGAGTGATGTTCCTCTTAGGCCTGTGTTACATTGAAGACAACGTGAAGGCATTTTCTTCTTTGGTGTAACTCCCCCCAGTTCTCCCGGGGTGGAATCTGTCATGTAAGAATAGCTGTGCACTATAAAACTACCATTGACTTCACTGGAGCAGTGAGGACACGTGAAGGAAGGAACAATCACTTAGGAAGGAACAATCAGTTTCACACATACAGAATGGGAAGTGACTGTCTAAGGAGGAGTACTGCTGAAAGGGATCTACAGGTCAAAGTTAAATATGAGTCAACAGTGTGACACTGTTACAAAAAAAGCAAACATGATTCTGGGATGCATTAACAGGAGTGTGATGAGCAAGGCACAAAAAGTCACTGTTTTGCTCCACTCTGCGCTGATTAGGCCTCAGTTGGAGTATTGTGTCCAGTTCTGGACACCATATTTCAAGAATGATGTGGAGAAATTGGAGAGAGTCCAGAGAAAGGCAACAAAAATGATTAAAGGTCTAGAACACGTGACCTATGAGAGAAGCCTGAAAGAATTGGGTTTGTTTAGTTTGGAAAAAGAGAAGACAGAGGGGACATGATAGCAGTTTCAAATACCTAAAAGGGTGTTACAAGGAGGAGGAAGAAAAAATGTTCTTGATCTCTGATGATTGGACAAGAAGCAGTGGGCTTAAATTGCAGTAAGGGAGGTTTAAGTTAGACATTAGGAAAAACTTCCCAACTGCCAGGGTGGTTAAACACTGGAATAAATTGCCTAAGGAGGTTGTGGAATCTCCAGAACTGGAGATATTTAAGAGCAGGTTGGATAGACATCTATCCTGGATGATCTAGATGGTGCTAGGAAGGCATGAGAGCAGGGGACTGGACTTGATCTCTCAAGGTCCCTGCCAGTTCTAGTATTCTATGATAAATCCTGCCTTTCGTGTAGACACAAGAAAAAGCAATACTATTTATACCACAGTTTGAAACCAAAGTAAGTGCTGATGGTCTGCATGATCTAGGGGTTGCATTGGTGTGGCTACACCAACAGTCACCTGCCACTGTAATCAGAAAATCCCCAACAGACTCAAGGCCCCATGATTTGGGAACTTCTCCCCTATAAGTAGTCTGAGGCTACGTCTAGGCTGCTGCTTTTTTTCGGAAAAAGGTACACAAATTGCGCTCTGGGCCAAATTTCAGAAAAATCTCCTCTTTCGGAAGAGCCCTTCTTCCTCAGAAAATGAAGAATACAGGGCTTCTGAAAGAGCACGCCTGCTCTTCTGCAAAAAAATGTCAGAAGAGCAGACTCATTCCCCTGGACGCGGCAGTTTTGGTATCCTGGAAAAACTCCATAGTCTAGACATAGCCTGAGTCTCACTTCAGCCAATTGTCTCTTCTCTTATTGCACGATTGTGTTATTTCCTAGTTCCTGGCTAGATGCCATGACAACACAGGCTATCTTTACATCTTACATATTCCATTCATCCCCAGGAACACAATTTTATTATTATACACCCACATGCACACACCCTCATACTCACATATATAAAAATAAAAATACAATTGCTGAGGAATGAACAGTCCTGTTTGTGCTCTTATTGCTGTTTGGCATCTTTGAGAGGGTTACTTCTGGATAGGTCTCAAACTTACTAAACGAGCAGAGAATCACTGGTGCTCCAATTCTCTCTCTGCTTCTTAAGACTACTGACAAAGGATGTACTTGTGATTTCTAGGGCCCAAAGGCAGAGTCCTGCTCCAAATGAAGTCAGTGGACATGAATAAGGAATAGGTTCTCACATATGCTGGGAGAGGGAAGAGAGGGGAAAGCAGAAAAGAGGAGGGGAAAAAAAGTTGTGAATTTTCACAAATGTAAAGGAACAGGGGTGCATAAAGAGTTGTCTCCCTGCTTCATTCCCATTGCTTGACTAAAGTTAGGCCAGCTGATGAGTCATCTAATCAGCACAGGAACAGAGGCAGTGTTCCCTATAAGCTGTGCACTTGTGCGGTTGCTCAGGAGAGTCACATGCCACCCAGCTGATTTGCACAGCACCTACAGCTGGGTGTTTTATTTCCAAGGCTGTCTCCTAGCATCCCTAGCATAGAAAGATTGTCTTCAAAAGAACATCTACAAGAGCATGCAAATCTTTGCAGAGTGGCTGCACAATTCTACATACTTCAAGGTGAATCATAGCATTTGGTACGGATATAAAAAAACTGCCAAATTTGATTAGACCCTACTGTTTGAAGTTGCATGAGAGTTAGTTAGAAATTCAGATGGTTGTGTAAGTGATGTATACATACAGGATTGCTCTGTTAAGACTGCTGGTTCACAAAGTTATTTCTTGGGGACGCATCTGGCCTTCATGACCAATGGCATTTTAGAAGTTTAATTTATGATCTTCACTGTGGCTGTAAAACAAGCTTCAAGTGGTTTTAAACAACAAATTCCCACTCTCTCAGGACACAAGAATATAGAAAATCCTAATGCTCTTATATGTCTATTTAATGTCACTGCCCTGGGTCAGTAGCACAAAAAGGGCTTTTGATCACCAACTAATGATGTTAGCCAGTAAGCTTCAGAGGGGTAGCCGAGTTAGTCTGCAACAGGAAAAACGTAAACAACAAATAGTCTAGTAGCACCTTAAAGACTAATAAAACATGTAGACGGTATCATGAGCTTTCGTGGGCACAACCCACTTCTTCAGATGACCAGAGTGTTGGAAGTCCAGATCCAAGAATAAATAAGGGAAGAAGGGAGCGGGGGAGAAGGTAAAAAATGGAGGGGAGGAAGGAAAAAAAAAAGAGATAGTGAGTAAATAAGCTTCAGCGGGATAGTCTGTAACAGGAAAGACTTAAACAACAAATAGTCTATTAGCACCTTAAAGACTAAATAGTTACAAGAGGCTGATAAGAACCATTAGTTTGCACTTGGAAAGGAAGATGACCAACACCAAATTCTACACAGACATCAAGAACCATTAGCACCTTCATTGTTTGGTTGGTTGATAATGTGTGAGCCATCAGATATCACAATTCATACCATTTGCATGAGAATTAAACTTATGAATGAAGTTAAGGTCCAATCCTTCTCTGTGTATTTGGCTCCTGGAATTGGTCTGAAACAAAACAGCGACTTGGAGATCCATTAACAAGTGTCCAGGAAGATGAAAGTGTTCTCCATCAGGCTTTTGTGTGTTGCCTTTTCGGATATCTGATTTGTGTCCATTAATTCTTTCCCATAGAGATTGTCCAGTTTGGCCAATATACATTGCAATGGGGCATTGCTGGCATTTAATGGCGTAGATCATATTAGTGGAATGCAGTAAGTACTACATTCCAGCTGCCCATATTTTTCATTCTGGACAAATGGAAAAGGAAAAATGACTCCAACTAAACTGTTGAGTCACCTTTTTAATACTTGTATGATTCCTATTACATGGTATCTAAGTACCTCTCAATTCAGCATTTATTCTCATAACACCCCTGTGAGGTAGAGAAGTGCTATTATCTGCACTTTACAGTGAGGGAACTTGAGACCCTCTTCAACACTAAGGACTAGACACAAAAAGAGATTTAGGCACCTAAGTTCAAAACGTATATCCTCTAAACTTCTGCCTAGCCATGCAGGTGCCTAAATTCCCATGGCAACTCAGTTCACAACCAATGAAGTCTTCCAAACTCCTACCAGTGAGCATGTGCAAAGCCACTTGAGTCCCAATATCACCAAGCCACCTAAGCATAGTTCACTCAATCCCTGATCTGATTCTCCAACTAGGTGCTCTCCTGACTATGGTGCCTGATGTGGTAGGCATGCTCAGTGGTTGCCTACGAGCTCAGACTCCACACACAGCTGGTGGTGCCAGCACACTTCTAAGCATCTTTTTTAAGGTGCATCTGATTTCAAGAAGAATTTCACCACCATCTGTGAAATGCTGGCACCAGAGCAAGCTGATTTTCACTACAGTCATAGTACGTGTGATCAAGTGCTGACAACTTTCATCAAAAATGGGTTCCAACATAAACTAAAGACTGGTATTCAAATGATCTGCCATGCGCCAGGTCTCACAACTTTGTTAATGCAGATGACGTAGGCCTCATCACTCAGTTACACTTCTTGGACATTCTCAAGAGTGTTCTGAATGCAGATACGACAGCCAGGGCCCATTAGTGGCAGCAGTGGTGCCTAAAACCAAGTGGAGGCAAGGCTGTGTTGAGTGTTTCCCACTTACATTGTGCACAAATGGGCAGTGAGCTGAACGTAGCTCTTAATGGTCAGCAAATATAGCATGAGTCATACCCAGTCTATCCAGGCATCACATTGGCCAAAACGCTCACATATTGCGACCATCTTACAAAGACTGCGACTAAGAGCAAAATGTGCAAAAATCTGCTCAGAAAACGGGCCAGAACAACATGGTATGCCAGTGCCCAAATGTTACACATCAGCCTTGGTGCTTCATCCTTCAGCGACAGAATGCTGTGTTCCAGTATGGGCTCACTCATCGGTGATGGATGTACAGCTAAATTCCACCTACTGTATTATTTCAGACACACTTAAATCTATTCCTCCACTGTGGTTCCTATTGACTGAAGGAGCATTCCTTAGGCAGGTGAGGCCCTAGAGAATTGAATTTAAGGTCCAGGCCAACATCCTAATCATTAGACTATCCTTCTGAACTGTGGTGTAATTTTGAAGCGTATAAGTCTCTTAGTTTAAATTATGAGAGTTAGATAGTGGTGTTAAATGCCTCCCCTGTACTACACATAGAAGGGTGAACCAGAAAGGATTACATATTATGTGGCACAAGCCTTCAACTGGATTCATATGGGCAGAGGCCAGCACCCTAAAAAGTAACTAGAGGACAATAGAGTTAAGTAATATGCCAGCATGGATTTGTCAATAACAAATCATGTCAAACCAACCTAATTTCCTTCTTTAACAGGAATACCGGCCTAGTTGATAAGGAGGATGCAGAAGACTTGACATATTTGATTCTAGTACATTTTTTGATGATCCCACATGATACTCTTGAAAGCAAACTAGGGAAACGTAGTCTAGATGAAATTGCTAAGGTAGGTATATGACTGGTTCAAAGAAGAGTTATCAATGGTTCCCTGTAAGCCTGGCTATATCCAGTGGGGCCTATGGGCCAATACTGTTCAATATTTTCATTAACAACAGAGTGGACGGCCTGCATATAAAATTTGCTGGGAGGGATTGCAACCACTTTGGAGGACAGGATTAGAATTCAAGATTACCTTGACAAGTTAGAGAACTGGTTTTAAATCAACAAGATTTTCTATAATGAATGGGAAAGGGGAGCTATTCAGCCCTTCTTTCTCGCCCAGTGATAAACTATGTCACTTGATGCACTTTTGGAGTAGAAATATTTCTGATGCTCCTGTTTCTCCTACTCTGACTGGTGGTGTGACTATACCATTTCATTTTTGTTTTTCACACTCAAACTTGTTTTTGGGGCATTGATCATATTAAGCTGGAGTTTATATCTGATGTTTGCAACAGGTCTCTTTAATGTAACCATAGTGTTGGGATTATTTTTGTTCATCCAACAAGATCAAAGATAATTAAAACAAGGTTAACAAGGTGTATACAAAGGATTCTGAAATCATCCACATTCTGTATTATGGTGGTGAGCATATAGATTTACATTTTAAACATATGCAAAACATACTGAATAAAGAGGGGGCAACTGTATTTATCCTTGTACCCAGGAACCTCTGCATCAGCTCAATTCTCAGATGACTGGAATTTCCTAGGGCAGGGAGACCTCTATAGCCCCAGTCCTACAGACAGGCAGATATAACCAATCACACACATGCAAATATTATTTTCTAGGGTAGTCTAACAGCAGTAAATTTCCATGCTTCTCCAGGCCGAGTCTGATCCTGCAAAATACGGACATCTCTTTGCAAGTTACTAAGTGCCCGTAACTTCCATTGAAGTCATCACCTCACACCACCCATTGAAAGCCCTGTGTGCAGACAAAGGGGTAATTCAGTCACTCATTCAAAAAAAATTCAGCAGTAACATTTATGTTTTCAGTGTATGGGTGCTCAGCAATTAAAGATCCTTGACAGGTACATTCCCAAGAATAAAGGGCTCTTGCCTCCATTAAGCCATAAGAAATAACAAGAAAACACCCTCTACCTCACACTGTAGTCTACAGAGAAATCGTGTAAAAAAAATATCAAGAAAATGGTCAATGGTAAAAAGCCAAAAAAAAAACCAACCCCTAGTGACACCTGTAGCCAGCTTGACACAAAAATAAGTTATTTAGCGGCACATTTAAAATTATTCATTTATCAATAATGAATTGCAGGAAAGAAACCACTAAAATTAAAAAGTTTGGCAATGTCACTCCAAATAAGGTATGTAATAAAGGGTCTGGTCATCCGAAGTCCGGTCATCTGAAGAAGTGGGCCATGCCCACGAAAGCTCATGATACCATTCACATACATAGTTAGTCTTTAAAGTGTTACCAGACTATTTGTTGTTTAAGTTTATTAAGGTATGTAATGTTCACCAATCAGGCTGCATAAGGGAAAGACAGCCTACACCATCTTCTATTGCCAACATCACAAAATAAAGACCTTTGTAGGAGACCAGCTAGCGAAGATCTTGCAAGGTACTGAGCACTCCAGCTCAGTTAGCAAAGCACTTCTCCACCTGCCTGCCTTTAAGCATGTGAGTCTCCCAAGGTTATCTGGAATACCACAGATCAAACACTGACTCCTCCAGCTAAATGTCCCCACATAGTAGGTAGCCCTAACACCAGAGCCAGCACTTTCTGATCACAAAGGGTGAAACACTTGCAACTTTTGACAGCACCAAACAGCCCAGAGAGGAATGTCGGGGCAGGGGAAGGTATTACCATGGTCCTATCTTCTACCCACCAGCTGAATATTTTACAACAGCTTAGCAAAGGCTCCGAGTGAGTACACATCTTCCACCTCCGCATGTGCTCACTGAGATAGTAGTGTGTGCCTTCTCTGGGGTTATGTAGTCATGCTGCATCAGCCACACTGCAGCTGTAACTGAGCCTTGTGTGCAGAAGCATCATTTGGGAGAAAATGAGCAGTTAAAAAAAAAGTTCAAATGATTGACATGTTTTGCTTGGAAAGAGGGAATACTTGCTCTGCATCACACTATAGGAAGAGATGCCCGTCCTAAGTGCTACTGGCAGTTTTCCCCTTATGACACACTTGCACGAAAGGCTGGAATGTTATTGTATGAAGTAAAACTGTTGGCTTCCAAAATCAGACCAGCTAACACCAGCATCTGTTACAAGCTTTACACACCTGATACTGTACACACTCCAGGCATTGGACAAAGAACCCCCATGGACACCTTCTAAACTTGCAGGATTGGACCCTTGATACTTACTGCCATTTTAAATCATTTTTCTCCCTTCTGTGTATTCAGCTGTTTTTAATTTGTAGCTCAGTTGATGCCAGGTCTTAATGTTAAAATATTTCGTAGATATTTCTAAGTCAAGTATAACAGCAGCACCTTCTATAGGATTTAATTTTTTTTCAAAGGGGACTGGCTGGGGTACCATAAAGCTTAATCTTTTGCTTTAACATATTCTTGAAAGCAAAACACCATTTTTACGTTGCAACACCCAAAGCGTTTGCAGAGGAACTATTTTTCTTGAAAAGACCTTTGGTATGGCTGATGAACGTAATTATTGGCACATAGGGTTAGAAAGCAACAGAGGTGCCATTGTCAGGCAGCCAGTTTAAAAAATTCCTAGACTGAAAGAAAAATAACTGGAACAGCATTTGGGTCAAAAACAATTGAAACTATTGGAACTCCCATCCCTTAGCTGGAGGTGAATGAAATAAGCTCCCTGTTTCAAAGGGGTTTGGCATGAGTCTGGGAACTGCGCTCACCTCCAAAATGAAAAAAATAAATAAAGCAGACCTCCCGCACCATTATATTTTACATAATAGTCCAACCTTGGGTGGTCCACCCCCATACAACCAGTCTTTCATTTATGTCACTGGCAAATGCCAACTCATGCTTTTGAAAAGTGAATATCATTTCCGAAAGATGGGGGGTTGGGGAGGAGAAATACTGCATAGAACAGTCTCAAAGTATGTCACAAGCTTTGAAAGAGAAAAAAGTATTCTCAGGCTATATCTAGACTGCAGGCTTCTTTCAGAAGAAGCTTACCCAGAAGAGATCTTCCGGAAAAACTTCTTCTAAAAGAGTGTGTCCACACAGCAAAAGCACATCAAAAAAGCGATGTGCTTTTTTGAAAGATAGCGTCCACACTGTATGGACGTTATCTCACATTTAAGTTGTGATTACTATGGATGGAGTGGCCACCAGGGCACCTGTGCTTTTTCCTGGAGGCCTCTTCCCTGTCCACACAAACCTTTTTCTGAAAGAGCTCTTTCGGAAAAAGGCTTCTTCCTCAAAGAAAGAGGTTTACCGCTGACGGAACCCCCCCTACAGTCTTTCAGCTTTCTGTCAAAAGAATGCAATTGCAGTGTGGACGTAAGTGTAGTTTTTCCAGAAAAATGACCGTTTTTCCAGAAAAACTCTGCAGTATATACATACCCTTAAGGTAATAGCTTGTTCAGTTCCTTATTTTTGTCTCTCTTTTAGGCCCAATCACACAATGAGGTAGCAGTGGCAGTCCCCTGTGCCTCCATGGAGCCCCACTGACTTCCAGTCTTATCACATCTGGTATCCTCATCATGACTTCCCACAAAGGAGGCAGAATCATATGTATGACAATGAAAAAGACCCCAGTACTCTCACACACACTCCAGCAAAATGCCCTTTGGCTAAGCAGAAGGTGCAGTTAGAAACTCTTGGTTTCCTGTCTTGCACCTGTTTTATATCACTTCCCAGACTATACTCAGTGCTTTTGAGTTCCCAACCCCTGCACACCTCTCTGAAATATAACCTGTGTCTGAAGCATGACAGGCCAAAGTCACATCTCCCCCTTGACTTTCAGAATAAACTGTGCCAAACCAGCATGCTTGGCAATGCTCTCGGTCATCCCTGTTCTAACCAAAAGCTCAAGCACTATTCCCACAGCCGGGAAGAGAACCCAGGAGTCTAACACCCAACATTCCACTGCTAGATCATAATTAGTTATGTAACCCACTGGCAACGTGTCTCTCATGTCACCCTCTACCAAGCGGTCCACATGGATGGTAACAGTCTACTTCTGTTTTAAGTCCCTTCTAAGCTACGTGGATGTGCAATTGCCTATTAAGCCCCACACGGGTACTCAGGGCTGCAGTGGAGAGAGATGGACCTAATGGAGTAGGGAGAGGTACCCCTTCCCTGCCCCCACCCAGCCTAGCCCAGACATGCCAGGGCCCCACTAGAGCTGTTGTGGCCTTTGAAAGGCACATGTCACCTGGCTCCAAGCTTCTGTGGTGAGAGGGGGCTGCGGGTAGTCCTCTCCCCCCAGGGCAGCCTGGACCCCTCCAAACTCTTCAGCCCCAGGCCCAGCTTAGAGCTGTACCCTCATCTGGAGCACTCACTTCCCCTTTCCCACACCCCAACCACGACCCCCTTCCTGCACCCCAAACCGTGCATCCCTGGCTCCACCCCAGAACTCACACTCCAGAATCCTCACCCCCCCCAAAACCCAACCTTCTGCCACAGCCCTGAGCCTCCTCCTACCCCGGCCACACACCATCCATGTGCAGAAAGAGTTTTGTGATGGGCATCAATATGGATGTTGTGTGTCACACAGTACTTACGTATTAGGTGTGCATAACAAAATTCATTCCACACAGGGACATAAAAAATTTGTGAGAATGCTGCTTCTGCTATTTATTAGTCCTCAAGTGAAAGAAATTGAGCGGGGGGGAGGGGGGGGGAAGGAGAGAGAGACACACACAGTATGTGATCATATAATTAAAGATGGTTTCATAACGCATACACATGGCACATTAAATTGAGATTGCACAAGCAACCCTGATTCTGGCATTTCCTAACTTTAGAGCTTGATTTTGAGAGAGAGAGAGGCGCTATGTCTACACTGCCAGCTTTTGCCAGCAGAGAGTATGCAAATGAAGTGCTGATTAGTATTTTGTCATGCATCATTTGCATAATCTATTTGAGCCAGTTTTGCACATCGGGTTTTTGCAGTGTGGACGTTTCCTTTTTGCGCAAAAAGGAAACGTCCACACTGCTTGGATTTGCGTAAAAACCCCTTGTGCAAAAATGCTCGAATAGATTATGCAAATGACATGACAAAATGCTAATCAGCACTTCATTTGCATACTCTGCCAGCAAAAGCCGGCAGTGTAGATAAAGCCAGAAAAGAGAGAAAACACACAGAGGGTCCTCTCTAATAGATGCATCATGGCATTGTTAATAACCTACAGACCTTTTCACCTGACGGTCACCAGTTTGAATACAATGAAGTTTAATAGTAATTAAAAGTTGTTTCCATCTAAAGGGTGTTTGGTGATGCATGTGATGACATCAGTTTGGTGGATCTCATTTCCAGCTCTCCCAGCATAAGTTCAGGCTTTCCACTAGTTTACAAATGCCTCAGAGGCAGTGAACTGCACTGGCTATAGACACTGCACTACATCAAGCCCCCACATCTAAACGGAGTTGAGGCAAGCTGCATGAGAAGCTAGCTTTTCCATTGTCCTGTAAACAGAGGAAGTCATTCACCATAGCTGTTAACTATCTTTCACCAGCACTTCATACACAGTTACTTTTTAAAGCTGAACTATATGGGCTCAGTAAGTAACTTGCACAAAATGTCACACATGGAGCTGCAGAGAATGTGGAAATCATGGAATGCCAGCAGTATGGCTCATTGCAGGACAGGAGCTTTGGCTTGCAAGCTCTTTGGCATGGAAACTGACTGGCGGTGTCTACACTGGCCGCGAGTTCTTGCACAGTACACTGACGTTCTAATGTATGAAATCAGTGCTTCTTGCGCAAGAACTCTGATGCTCCCGCTCAGGAAGAAGCCCTCTTGCGCAACTGTTCTTGCGCAAGAGGCCAGTGTAGACAGGCAACATGAATTTCTTGCGCAAGAAAGCCCTATGGTTAAAATGGCCATCAGAGCTTTCTTGCGCAAACGCACATCCCAGTGTAGACGCTCTCGTCTGGAAGAGTTTTTGCACAAGAACTCTTCTGCAAAAGAGTTCTTGCGCAAGATCATGCCAGTGTAGACATAGCCACTGAGTTTGAGCCTTCTAAATTACAGAATACCAGCTAACTCACCTTTCTCTGAAACATCGCAATGAACCATTTCATCTTGCATTAATCATATACTCTTATAGAGGGCTGGTAGATC
Organism: Rafetus swinhoei; assembly: GCA_019425775.1. Lineage (NCBI taxonomy): Eukaryota > Metazoa > Chordata > Testudines > Trionychidae > Rafetus > Rafetus swinhoei. The sequence goes on from CM033437.1 coordinate 234,381,414, forward strand.
AAAACTGCTGCGTCATATATGGAGAAAACAATGAAAATGCCCAGCAGATGAGTCAGGCTATTTCTTAGATTGCCAGTGTTTGGAGATTTTTTTAAAAAATTGGCATTTCAGGCTACGTCTAGACTACAGAACTTTTCCGGGATACCAAAGGTATCCCGGAAAAGCTCTGACGCGTCCAAGGAATGCATCTGCTTTTCCAAAAAATTTTCAGAAAAGCAGACGCGTTTTTCTACATCCCTGTAAACCTCGTTCTACGAGGAAGAAGGAATGTTCTGAAAGAGTTTTTTTTTTCCCAACATTTGGCTTTGTGTAGACAGGCCAAATGTCAGAAATGCCTCTTTCAGAAGAAAAATGGAAAAAGATACGTAAATTGCGGTTCGTAATTTGCCTATCTTTTCCCAACTTTTCTTTGTTGGAAAACACAGCCTTACTGATTATCACCCCTTGTACCTTTAATGCCTCATATAGCTGATCAGATATATGAAGGCAGATGTGGAGGGAAATCCAGTCCAAACACGTAAAGATGGGATTTTCAGGGTAACTGGTAACCTAGCTCTGTTCCCAGTTAAGTCAATGAGAGTTTGGTGAATGATGAACATTATTAAAAACCCCATCTTGTGTGACTAAATGATAGAAAATGTTGTATTTACTTTTAGATAAATTCTACCATACCCTGGAAAAGAGGTCAAAGCAGACACACTACAAAAGAACATTGACATATTACATCTACTTCCATGTTAATCAAGAAGAAATGAAAGCTTATTGAAGAAAATATATAATGTTTTGAAAGAGCAACAGAAGTATACATGATTTGCAAAATGTCTGCTTCTTTAATTACATTTTGTATTGATTTTTAGCAATATCAATATTGTTCATGACGTATGTGGTACCTTGATATAAACCAAGACAAACATTGATGATACACATAAAATTCCAACAATTTGATATTGCAATAGGAAGCATAGGGAATTCATAGAACTTTACATATGTTAATAAAGTTTAATGATCCTCAGATGTTGGTTTGGAAAATACTAATAGCAAAGCAGACCTCTCAACATACACCAAGTATACTTGATATCAAAACATGTGTCATTTATTTACACACACACTTTCATTGTCTGGATCTCACCCTCAGTAAATTGGGCACTTTTCCCAATGTAATCCACCCCTGAAAAAAGAGGAATCTAGTTAAAGCAAATCATGTGTTTTATGTGTTTCATCTGTACACAGACTTTGAGAATATTTTGGGTGTATTTCTCTACAATAAATAGTTACAAGGTCAGGTTTTCAAAGTCAAGCACATAGCTGTCCATACAAACAAGCATGAAATTGCACATCTAATATGTATATGTAATTTTGATTCCATACACAGAGTATTTTCCTCATGCAAATAGCCACTTCTCCATTGTACACACAATTGTAATACTTGCACGTGCAAATTAAACAGGCAATAGGATTCATGCTGCACATGAATTTTTGCAGCAGACCTTCTGGAACCTAGGCCCACAGCATTCAGTAGCATATTTCCCCAAACCATTTTTGTAGGAGACTCTGAAGCTTTCCATTTTCAAAATGATTAATTTTTGGTCTAACAGCATTGCCCCTAGGGGATGCAGGGGCTCTGTTAAAAGCAAATCAGCCAGACTCTGTGACTAGGAATTCAGTCATCTATAAAGTGGTTGCTGATATTCTAAAGGATTTCTGATCTAAAGAGTTCTATTATTTCATTTCCCATGGAATTTCTCTTGGCGGTCCAAGTGAACCCCTACAACTTCAATGCAAGCCTTGACAGCCAAGTATGCTTGCCACAGCCTTGTAAACAGTATGCTCTTATTTAAACCTCTGCAACTTCACTGACTTGCCTGGGTTGCACAGGCGTAACTAAGAGCAGAATTTAGCTCTTTGGATTCATGTGCTGTGGATGCTTATCCCACTGATGACATTTTTTTTAAGTACTCCTGGCTGTGGGATCTGGTGACCTCTGAAAGAGGAAGGGTGACACAAAGGTTCATTTGAGACGGTTTTCAGCTATGTTTTTAAAAAAAAGAAGATCAGTTTGCAGTGTTGTTGTAGCCTTGTTGGTCCCAGGATATTGAGACAAGGTGGGTCATGTAATATCTTTTTTTTTAACCCAACTCCTGTTGGTGTAAGACACGTGTTCCAACTTTAAGACCTCCTTGTAAGCCTGAATGCTTGCTTTGCTTTCAGCAATGGAAATGGCCCAATAAAAGGATATTTTCTCACCTACTTTGTGTGTCTAAAGATCTCTCTGTTTAACCACCTATGATGTGCTCATTACCACAGTAGCCCAGTTGCAACCTCTAGAAGCAAAACATCAGCATGTATTTGATTCCAAACAGGATAGGCACTGCCTGTACTGAGTAGCCTCCACTGTCTCTCAGGTCTTTACGTGGTCCTCATCATAGAATCTGAGCACCTGACAATCTTTACTATATTAATCCTCACAACATCTCCGGGAAGTAGGCAAATGCTATTTTCTCTCCATTGTACAGATGAGAAACTGAGGCTCAAAGACTGTCTGGCTTGCTTGAGGTCACACAGGAAATCTGTGGCAGAAGAAGGAATTAAACCCAGATCTCTGTCCAATACAGTACCCCCTAACTACTGGACAATCCTCCCCTAAGTACATAAGAGGTCTAGAGAAAGCTGCTTTCGGTACCTGAACTCCACTGTACTATTAGGATGCTATAACCAACAGTACTGTGCTGTCTGTCTAGGCATTTCTATCACCTCAAATGTGGCTGCCAGATGAAGTAGCATTCACTCCGTAAAAATCCACTGATAACATGGAAGTAACAGCACAGCTAATTCAAGCATCAGTCCTAGGCATGCTGTATCTTCTGCTGCAGCTTCAGAACTTTGACAACTTGTGTTCACGAAAACATTCACTTTGCACAGTAACCCCTGCTTTTCCCATGGAGTTTTTGCTATTAATAGTGAGCAGGACTAGGACTGGAGTCATATATTTAACAGTTCTAAAACAGAGCAAGACTATAACAAAAGACTGCTCATGACAGAAACCAAAAGTTGATACACGGGTTGCTCACTGTCAGTCCACTAGCAGTTTCATACAAAAAAAGGCATTCAGAGGTATTTAGGTTATTGGCCTTTTTAATATGGGCAATTTTTCCCTGAGTGATAATATAGTTACTTGCTCATCATTGCTAGGACTGAAATGGAGGAGTACAGTTACTTCCAGGATAAGACACATTGTGGTGGCTTCCTTTTTAAAACTAAAAGTGTTAAGGGGCGTGTTTGTTGTTTCGGTTGGTTGGGGTTTTTTTGGGTGTGTTTTTGTTTGTTTGGGTTGGTTGATTTTTTTTTTTAAATCCCACAGAACATTTGGGCTGACTTCCAGACACCAAGTATTCTTCAAAATCTAACATCTTTGGTCTATCTCCCCTAAGCTAAATTTGAACTAGATACCGAGGCTTGCTCTCTATACTGGAAAATGAAAGCATGTCTACATAGAAAAAGTGTTAGTAGTTACACTGGTATAGTTACACCAGTACAGTCAAACCACTATAACCCCAGCATGGACACTTATTTTAGTGCAAGAGTGGCTTATGTCAGTTAAGCATAACCCTTTCCAAAGCTAAACTGAAAAATGGCCCTCAAAGAGGTATAAAATTGTGCCCACACACGTACAGCAGTAGTTTAAATTCACATCTTAGTTGATGTCAGTATAAACAACCTATGTAGGCAAGCCCTGAGCTGTGTCAGAAAACAGGTTAATCAAAATGCTTTCATTCGTAAGTTTTTAAATGCTCTCCCACTTTATGTAGACAGTTGTGTTTCAAAACACGCATGTGTGGTAGTGGGGTGGGAGGTAAAGAATTAATCATGAGCAGCCAGTGGTGATGGAATAATTTTTATCGAGGGGGTGGGGTATGAGCTGAATGTCATTGAACAAAACTGTAAACTCTGTTTATGATGGAAGTCTCACGTTCATGTTTTATTATTACTACCTCAAGCCAGGGATACTGCTGCACCCCTAGCTCTATAGATCTTGTGATCAGCTAACACATTTTGAAACACAGCTGCCTTTGTTCACACTGGGTACCAATTGAAGTTAACACATTTTAATTCATCTATTAAACATGTTTTCTAATACAACTCACATCTCCAATGTAAAGTCCTCATATTGCATTAGCAAACTCCTCTGCTCTCCAATCCCCCATTGTTACTTAAAAATAAACTATTGGGCTGTTCCCTCTGCTCGCTACGCTCACTTATCCCCCTCTCTCTGGCCACTTTTGCTTTCCCATCAGGAAAAAACTTTTTAGAGAGAGAAACTATTTCATAGCAGAAAATTATTCAAAATGTCGCAGACTGAGAGGACTGAAATGATACACAATCCAAGAGGTTTCTGGGGTTTGCCTTCAAATGAAAGGTTTTCCTAGCAATTTGCCTGTGAACCTTAAAACTGCTTTGTCCCTTTTCTTAGACTCAAACCTACGTTAAAGAAGTTTTCCCAAAAACTCAAGAACAGTCTACAAAGTTTGTGCATCACTTTTTAAAATAAAAATAAGCATAGAAAATGTGAAATGTAGGTGCCAAATTGCCAACTGAACATGTTATAATTGTCCACATTTATCTCTTGTGCAGCCTCTTTGAAGTCAATGGTTTCGCATAGAGGATGAATTTGACTCTCAGTCTGTACAGGGAAAATATTAGTTTCATCATAATGACGTTTCTATTGTAATTCAGAGACTGTAAATGTTGTTGCCTTTTGTAATGCATTAAAAAGATGCAATGACCCTTCCTGATTTTCTCTTAGATGCATATTAGAATGAAAAGGGGAAAAGCCATTTTGGATGCTTAAGGGCCAAGTTTTTTATTCATCATTATTTAGCAGCAAAAGTTCAGGAAAGGGACATGCTTGTATCTCAAGATTTTTCTCCCCCTTCCCCCGAGTTCTTGCTTTCCCAGTAACAGGCACAGGGCCAAATCCTGAGGTCTTTGCTCAGTCATCCTTCAGACAAGATTCCCATGAACTCCAATAGGAAGTTTTGTTTAAAGGCTGAGTAAGGTCTTCAGATTTTTGGCTGACAGAACTCAAATAGAAAAGAGACAGCAAACCTCCTATGTCCAGTGAGCTCCTGAACAGAGCAGAAGGAAATTATGACCTCAACGACTTGTGTCTCATTAAGGCAGGGTGCCAGTTGTCTCAGGAAACCTTTTTTAGGGTAGCAATTGCATGACAAGTTAACTCCAAGTTGATACCACACTTTTAATTGTTATGATAGCAATTAGTCTGATGAGGATGAGTTCTAAGAGTTTGTATGTCACATCACGTGTACTCTAAAATCAGGATCGAGTTACAGGTATATATATATATATATATACAGCCACAGCAAGGAATAGAACTTGGAATCTCCTGCTGCAACTGCACAGGTCCCTATTAAAGGGGAATCCTTTTGAGCAGTATAAGTCCTATGACATACCTCTTGTATATTTATGACTCCATCCACTCAAGAGTCAGACACACATGTATACAATAGGGCTACGTCTACACTACGAGTTCTCAGCAACAAATATGCTAATGAGGGGCTCATTTGCATGAGCTGCGATCTCATTTGCATATTTTCTGCCAATTCATTTTTGCACTGGGGTTTTTGCGTAAAAACAAGCAGTGTGGACATTTTCTTTTGGCGCAAAACCCCCTTTTTCCACAAGATCAGTAAACCTTTTTTGAGGCATAAGGATTTTGCGGGAAAAGGGGTTTTTGTGGAAAAAGAAAATGTCCACACTGCTTGTTTTTTCTGCAAAAACCCCAGCACAAAAACGGATCAGCAGAAAATATGCAAATGAGATCGTGACTCATGCAAATGAGTCCCTCATTAGCATATCTGCTGCTGAGAAAACTCAGCATGTAGACATAGCCTAACTGTTTAGTGACAATATTTGCCGCGTCTATAATACCTTCCAAACAAGAATTTTAAAGCAGTAAGCAAACATTTGCACCACTAGGAGCAGTAGGTAGAATAAATATTACCACTCTCATTGAACAGATGGAAACATTGAGAGAGAAATAACCTGCAATGTTGTGGTTCAAGACAGGTGGACACTGGCAGAGCTGCGTGCTTAGCTGTGGTGGGACAATGTCATGACTAGAATATCAAGGGATACTGCAAGTTAGGTTCTATTGAAATGTTTCTCAAACTTTCCCCTGATAAGTCTCCAACTAAGGGGGGCACTTCAGTTCAGGAAATCCAGCTACCAGTCACTGCAAGAAAGGGAAAAAATCAGCTGGCTATAGGGAAGGAAGCAGATTGACAGCCATTTCCTCTAGACCAATTATCCCTTTCCCTAAATATCTTTTTTCTTTGGCAACAAAAATAGCTGTCTCCTCTTCTTGATACACAATATTAGAGGGAGCCTCCTACTGAAATCAGTCAAGCTACAGAGAAAGGAGGAGGAAGAGTATTGTTGGCAGTCAGGATTTTTTATTTATTGACTTAGTTAAATGTTTAGTTTAACAGAACATCTTGTATAGGACTGCAAACGAGAACTTCATAATAGCTTGTGTGAGATGAGACGAAGTGCATTTACCTCACTGGCTGCTTTGCGAAAATTGATTAGGATAGATCCAAAACAATTTATCCACATGGAATACAAAAAAATTGGTCATTGCTTGGAAGTTTTGTTTTATATAGGATCAACAGAATCTCTTATCCAGTTTTTGCTCTGTAGTTTTGTTAACACACTGCAGCATTAAAAAAAGCAGAACCATGATTATCTTTTATTTACAGAAGTGATAAAAAACACTGGGAAAATAAAGCCTTCACAAACATTTAATTCCCTGCACTGATTTCTCACACATGCACAGCTTGGAATACAGCAAATGAGACCTGTTCTGGGAAAGAGCTGCAGGACTTCCCTAGATGAAAACAAAGGGTGATAACACTAGAGAAGGATACATTTAATTATAAGTTCACCACAGATGTTGTCTGGGTCCAGTGAAAGCTTTAAGTTCCCATCTGGACATCTGAAGACACTTTATAGTGTCTTTTATTTAAAAAGCAAAATTGAGCTGTAGCTCACATCCTAAATGTTAATATGGCCAAGAGTTTTCAAAAAGGTTAAAAATGGGGGAGTTAAAGGACCCAATTCAATCCCTGTATAGGGAAGGACTGAGGCCGCCCTCTGAGCCAGAATGGAAAGAACCACCATCTCTGCTTGGATGGGCAGAGCCAGGCTGAGCTCACTCTGCACGCAGAAGTGGCAACATAGGGCAGAAAGTATAGAAGGCAGAGTCCCTACCTCAGTGGGGGAAGAGCCAGGGAAGGAGACACATATCCTATTTGCCAAGCCAGGCGTCATGCTGGACCTGGAGAGGCCTGACACCACGGAGGAACTAAAGCTGGTAGGATTGCTGGTGGCCAAATACCCTGATGAACTGGAAGAAGCTGATCCAGAGACTGGGTAGAAAGCAGCCCAGAGGGGGTTTGTTTAAAGGTGATGTGGCTTGACAGTGGGTCGGTGTGTTGCGGGAGGATCCCCACTGACTCTGTGGCAGAACATCCCTTCACTGTTAGGCCCTGCGCTGGAATGCAGTGGAGTCAGGTGGGCCTGCATTCCCCACTGTTAGGGCCTGCAGTGGCAGCCTCCCCACTGTACACTACAGGTTCTTTTCCTATGCTCCCCCTGCTTAGGCATTACAATGCCATGCCTGTTTACTGACTCTACATGGCCAGAGGGCCAAGGACGTATTGACCACTGGGAGTTAAGCCTGTTATGAAGGCTGGGACTCTATGACTACTCTAGTAATTCTCCCAACAGTGAAGCACAATGCCAGTGACATACAACCCAGAAAGGATAGGGAGGTGTGACTGACCCACTACACCCTGTTTGCTAGTTTTTCAAAGGAATAAAAAAAATACACTTCAATATGGTGTCCCTAGTACACCATTGCACCATAGTCAGACTAAATTATTTAAGGGCTTTGCACAAGATAGTGGCACAATCCAAAGCTTGTCATATCAAGCTCCATAATGTACCCACTTTGTACCATATAAATAAAATCATTTGTTTGTTCTAGATCGATTACTTGTGGTTATCCCAGGCTAAATGCAGTTAATGCTACTGATACTATAGTCAAATCCATGTCAAGTTGGTTTGATGGTACCAGTACTATTCATGGTGTGTCAGCCTTTGTCTATGCATTGGTAATTTTAAAGAGGCACACCCCTTAGTGTAGGGACATAGTTATACCCCTCTATGTTTGCTTACACTGATATAGCTTGTTCCTATAAGGGGAAAGGAAATAAGCGATACCAATATATTGGTATAAAAATGCCTTATAATTGTCCATACAATAGATTGTACGTATATTTCTTACATAAAAATGGCCATACTGGGTCAGACCAAAGGTCCATCCAGCCCAGTATCCCGTCTGCCGACAGTGGCCAATGCCAGATGCCCCAGAGGGGAGCGAACAGAACAGGCAATCATCACGTGAGCCCTCTCCTGTCATCCATTTCCAACCTCTGACAAACAGAGACTAAGGACATTATTCCTACCCATCCTGGATAAAAAGCCACTGATGGAGCTAAGGTACATGATTTATCTAGTTCTTTTTTGAACCCTGTTAAAGTCCAGGTCGTCACAACATCCTCTGGCAAGGAGTTCCACAGATTAACTGTGCACTACATGAAGAAAAACTTCCGTTTGTTTTAAACATGCTACCTATTCATTTTATTTAGAGACCCCTAGTACTTTTATTATGGGAACAAGTAAATATTTTTTTCTAATTCACTTTTTCCACACCAGTCATGATTTTATAGACCTCTATCATATCCCCCCTTTGCTCATTTCTAAGCTGAAAAGTCCCAGTCTTTTTAGTCTCTCTTCATATGGGACCCATTCCAAACCTCTCATCATTTTTGATGCCCTTTTCTGAACCTTTTCCAATGCCAATATATCTTTTGAGATGAGGCGACCACATCTGTACACAGTTTTCAAGGTGTGGGTGTGATGTGTTTTTATATAGAGGCAATAAGATTGTCTTATTTCCTATCCCTTTGTTAATGATTCCCAATGTTCTGTTTGCTTTTTTTGACTGCCACTGTACATTGAGAGGATGTTTTCAGAGAACTATCCACAATGACTCCAAGATTTCTCACTTTGAGTAGTTGTAGCTAAATTAGTCCCCATCATATTGTATGTATAGTTGGGGTTATTTTTTCCCCTATGTGCATTACTTTACATTTATCAACATTAAATTTCATTTGCCATTTTGTTGCCCAGTCACTTAGTTTGGTGAGAACTTTTTGAAGCTCTTCACGGTCTGCTTTGGTCTTAACTATCTTGAGCAGTTTGGTATCATCTGCAAATTTTGCCACCTCACTGTTTACCCCTTTCTCCAGATCATTTATAAATAGGTTGAATAGGATTGGTCACAGGACAGACCCTTGGGGGACACCATTAGTTCCTTCTCTCCATTCTGAAAACTAACCGTTTATTCCTACCCTTTGTTTCCTGTCATTTAACCAGTTCTCAATCCATGAGAGGACCTTCCCTCTTACCCATGACAACTAACTTTACTGAAGAGCTTTTGGTGAGGGACCTTGTGTGTCAGAGTGTAGAGGAGTCACGAGGCTCTGTACCCCCATCCACATTCATATAGGACTGTCAGACAGCAGGTAGAACAGAAGGCTTGTTGGTTCACAGGGACACAGCGTAGCCCAGATTTGTTGTTACAAGAACCAGGAGCATTCAGTACAATCCATCTTGGGGAAAGGGGAGCCCAGAGAGGCCAGCTCAGCTCCCTTCTCCCTCAGCCAGTAGAAAACTAACTCTCACATCTCACAACGGCTCACTGCCCTCCAGGCTGCCACGCCTCCTCCTGGTCAAAGCGTCACCTGACTGAATCCTCCAGCTAGCTCAGGTGACAGGCCGGCCTGGGCCATTCCCTTCGTGCCTCCCCTCAGGAGTTCTCACCCAGAGATCCCATCCCCCGCTGGGCACCACACACAGTGTCACTACAGAGCAGCACAGGACCGTAGGAATCACACAGCACAACGAAGCAGTGAATGCAACAGAGTGAACGCAGCCCCCACTACGTCACATCTTGTCAAAGGCTTTCTGGAAATCTAAAAATGCACTATATCCACTGGATCCTAGTTCTCCACATGTTTGTTGACACCCCTCCTCAAAGAACTCTAGTAGATTAGTAAGGCATGATTTCCCTTTACAGAAACCATGCTGGCTTTTCTCCCCAACAAATTATGTTCATTTATGTGTCTGACAATTTTATTCTTTACTATAGTTTCAATGAATTTGCCCGGTACTGATGTTAGACTCACTGATCTGTAATTGCCAGGATCACCTCTAGAGCTCTTTTTAAATATTGGCGTCACGTTAGCTATCTTCCAGTCATTAAGTACAGAAGCTGGTTTAAAGGATAGGTTAAAAACAATAGTTAATAGTTCCACAATTTCACAATTGCAAAAAACAAACAAACAAAAAACACACCACCCCACAAACTAAAGCAGTTATACTAGTACAAAAACTGTGTGTAGACCAGGCCCTAGATCAGTGGTCTCTAACCTTTTTATACCCAGGATCACTTTTTACTCTACAGGGCAACCCAGGATCTAACTTGCCTTTTCCCCAAAGCCCCACCCACTCCATTCCCCCCTCTCTCCATCACTTGCTCTCCCTTACTCTCTATTTTCACTGGGCTGGCAGAGAATTTGGGTGCATGGTGGGGCAGAGTGTTGGAGTGGAGGAGGGGGTCTTGGCTCTAGCAGGGGGCTCCAGGCAGAGTGTTGCAGTGCGGGACAGGACAGGGTACGGGGTGCTGGCTCTTTCCATCTATGCAGCTTACAGAGATACACTGTCCATCTCCCCCTAAGAGGAGCACAGAGATGAGCTTGCAGCCATCCATTTCTGGGAGCAGCATGGGGTCAGGGCAGGCAAGCAGCCTGTCTGAGCTCTGCTGGACTTTAGTGGTCCAGAGATCATGATCGACTGGCTGAGGCTCCAGGATCAACTAGTCAAATTGCAATCTATGGGCTAGTGATCATTGCCTTAGATAGTGCACTAGTAAACCAAAACCCAACAGACAGAAATAGTCACATCAAAACCCGCAAATCCTGACAGGTAGCTATCTTGTTGACAGTCTCCACAGAGACACCAAGAAATGAATGGGTGTGGAAACAAGCCTACCCTCCAACAACTCAAGATCAGAACTGAAGAATATCAAAAGAGACATTTTAAGGAGATTTGCATTGCCAGTATATGTATTCTTCCTCTCCAGGGATAAGGAGAAGTAGTTTTCTCCAGGACTGTCAGTCATGGAGCTTTCAGGAGGCCTAAGTGTGCTTAGTTATGAGAAAAAAGAAGCCAAACACACTTCTAAGAAAGACGAGATCCTCAATGGTGGCCCTGACAAAATAAGAACAAAAACTACGTATGCCTTAGATTCCAGTCAGAAAACAGCCCAATTGAACTGTGGCTCAACAGCTGTTTGCACCAACAGTCTAGACTGGTAATCATGTCTAAACATCAGAAGACAACTACATCTTATCACTGACATGTAATTACCAAAACAAATTAAGTATATGTAAATATGGTAAAAGAAAAAGTTATGCTAACCACTGGGATAAAAGTTTGAAGGAGACAACAGCTGCCAACCCACCCATTTTGTTTGTTGGCCAAAACTACCTTGCAAACATGTGTCACGTTAATAGTTTTGGATTAACCAAAACTGCACTTTTTGGCAAATAAGCCATTAGTGCAACGTTTTTGACCTGCTCCAGGTAAAATCATAAAAGCCACCGGGTAAAATTTCCACAATTGCCTATGTGGTTTGGGATCCCCATTTTCAAAATTAATTTGGGAGCCTACATCTCATGGAATGTCAACGGCATGTAGCACTAGGTGATCGAGTGCCCAGTTTTTGAGTGGAAAACCTGGTCAGAAAGGGATGCTAGCAGCTCCATTCAGCTCCGCTGACCAGGTTGTTGACTGTTCGTCTGGCAGTGCCACGCAGCAGGGCCTGCAGGCTTCCTATGCTGCGTGACTCCCAGAAGCAGCTGCAGGTCCCCCCTCTGGCTCCTATGCATAAGGGCAGCCAAGGAACATCACATGCTGCCCTCAGCCCAAGCACCATCCCCACAGCTCCCACTGGCTGGGAATCATGGCCAGGCAGGGGTGGTGCCTGTGGAGCCACCTGGCCGTGCTTCTGTGTAGGAACAGGAGGGGGGACAGACTGCTGCTTCCAGGAACTGCTTGAGGTAATCACCACTCGGAGCCTGCACCCCTCACCTCCTCCCACACTCCCAGCCTCAGCCCTGATCCTCCTGCCCTCCAAACCCCTCAGTCCTCAATTCCAGCCCAGGGCACCCTCCTGGCACCCCAAACGCCTCATCCCCAGGCCCAAACCACTGCTCAGAATATCGGAGCCAAACTCAATCGCTCCTCACTGATCCAGGAGAGGGGGGTCGTCTCTGGTTGGGGAGCCCATCACTGCTCTCTCTCGAGGGTCAGGTACGGGCAATGACACACAGAGGTACCCCTTTCCTTTTGTCCCTCCCCCGACACCTTCGTTCTCTTATTTCCTCCTTTCCTGTGCAAGATGCATGAGTGCCAGGGCAATTGAAAACCGATGAGCAAGAGGAGAGGAAAACAGAAAAGAGCTCGACAGGGGACAACAGTGCTGGAATGAGAGCGAGAGAAGAGAGGCAGAAGAAGGTATGAGCAAATGAAGGCGGAGATAAAGGAAAGAATAGGAGGTTTGAGTCATGAGTTGACAGTCATTTGTTCCACTCACTTAAAAAAATATTCAAGGCACAATGGTTGCCTCCTCCCCCCACCACACACACCCCTCCTTGGAGCAGGGGTTCCTGTGCAAAAGGGGCTTCCCCCACCAGCATCAAACCAGGTGGAGAATTCTGAGCCCCTGCTGCCCCAGCTGTTGAGTGATCCTGAGGGGTGGATTTTCACAATAAGTGGCATGAGAGTCAAATCATCCCTCCTCTGGGATACATCAGAAAGTGGTCACCTAGAGAGGCCTTCACCAGTTCAAAAACATAGTGACTGGCTAGATTCCCTCCAGTCTGGTAGACAGCTTTTGTGGGTAACCCTTTCACTACCATCCCACACAGAGGTAATACACAGGAACCACAGCAAGGTACTAGATCATAGTGGGAAGGGGAAATAGCACAGGGCGGGCAGGCATTGTGTTTGTACCTTAATCCTGCCCTAATTTCATTGCCAGAGCTTAATTTTTACCAAGGCAGAGCCAACACAGCTACAGAAGAAAGAGCAGGATTCTGTTCCACCTTACACATCAGCAGTACGATGGTCAATTTAACTCAGATTAATGTCAATAAACTTAATGAGATAAAAAGTGCAACTTGATTTTCAAACCCCAGACTGTGCTCCAGACTTCGGTCAGAAACATCAAATGTACTCATTTAGCAAATCATACGATAATAAGACACACACAAAGTGGGCAAGGTAATATATTTTACCAAATCAACTTCTGCTGGTGAGAGAAGCTTCAAACTCCTCCACATAACTCTTCCTTGGGTCTATGTGATCGAAAAGTTACTGAAAAAACTGTAGAACCCCACAATACATCCTTAAGAACATGTCTACACAGCAAGGCAAAAGTCAAAATAAGGTATGCAACTTCAGCTCCATCAATTGCGTAGGACACTCTTCCTTCAACTTCCCTTATCCTTTGTGAAAAGAGGGTTACAGGAGTCTGAATAAAAAGCCCTCCAGCTCGCCATTGTTTTGAAATAATGGCTTGCTGTGTAGATGTGCTTTTTGTTATTTTGGAATAATGTGCATTCTTCCGAAATAACGCTGCTGTGTAGACATGCCCTCAGAGCATAACCACAATTTGAAATGTAGCTTTAGCAGAAAAATTACTATATCTTTACTCTCTTTCAATGAAATAAATCTAAGTGACCATGTAATTTAAAATATCCTAATACATATTCAAAGGAGGCCAAATTAGCAGCCTTAATTCTGGTGTTTCCAAACTTTTGAGTGCATAATTTTGCTATTACTGTTCTTTTAAAATAGAGTGGGGGATAGGGAGGAGAGCATGTGATTTTATATTTCCACTAGTCGGTACAAACTTCAGAGAAAGAAGCAAACTTCTATTATTAAAGATCTGACATATCTGAAATATATAAGCCAACCAATAATGCAAAGCAAGCAGAGCTGTTAAAACAACATACAGTACCCTACTATATGCAATTTGTTAGCATTGTTGATAAAAGATAAGGAAACTGGTTTAAAAAAAGCAAGTAAACACTACTGGTATTATTGCTAGCAAGTTTACACATTTATATGCTGACACATGGTAAGTTGCTGCCACCTTTTGGTTATAGATGTCTGTAAAAGGAAATGATTAGAAAACTTTAACATAAAACAGACACAAAATATGTGATTAGTAGTTTTTCCTGAATTGGAATGCTTTATGTAGGAAGCCTAGTTCTAATTGCTAGTAGAAAGAAATATCAGATGTTTATCTTTTTCTTCTATAAATTACACAGTAACACATCTGTGCTTTCTTAGCTTTACATAAGATCTTTCAAACTGAGGTATTCCATTCCCTAAAGGTAAGAATCTCTTCACCCACCAAATGCAGCTATGTGACAGCTATTTAAGAGTGAACAACAAAACTATTTGACTTTAAGAAAATAAGGAATACAGTTGCCAAGAAAAACTAACAAAAGAAGCTACGTGGGCAAGGACAATTGCCAGTATACCAGAAATTGTCCTGGGTAGTTTGGAGCAGATCATTCAGCTTCGTGGGTATAGAAAAGACCCACTAAATCGAACTCAGAGTGCACCCCCTGTCAGCGGCTGGTAGCCCTGCTCCTGTGAGGAGTAAGGGAAGCTGATGGAAGCATTTGTTCCTGTCAGCCTCCTGCTGTGAGGATGGCAAGGAAACTCGAATTAAGATACGTTAACTTCAGCTATGTAATTAACGTAGCTGGAATCACATATTTTTATTCGACTTTGCCCTTTAGTTGAGACTTGGCCTAAGCCTGCTCCTTTAATTCTGCCACAATTTTCCCTGTGCTGCTTCCTAGTTTAACTCTTAAATTCCCCTCTGGGCATCTCCACCTCCCACATACTTTAGGCAGGGTCTCTGCTAGTCCTTCCTACCCTTGAGAGTTTTTCTCTCTTATTCTGAGCTTCCTGTCTCTTCTACACCTCTTTCTCCAGCTGGGTTTTATCACTACTGTACTTAAGATGAGCTCTCCCTCTTATGGCAGCCACTTTCTACTCTGCATGGGGAAATGCCCAATTCCCCTCAGGTGCAGCTCATTCTTTAATCAGAGCGGCTTAGCCCCAGGCTCTCCAATGCATCAGGCAAGCCATCCTTTCTCTTGGTTTCCTTGGCACTGGGAACATGAAGCTGTGCTTCTGTGATTCCAAGCCAGTGTAACACCACCAATGGCTGATATACTCCAGCAGTGTTTTAGACCGTCTTCAGATGGCTCTTCAGCTTTCTGTTTCTCCAGGCCTGCACATGGTCATGAAAACCCACCTCTGCACCCCCACTCCAAAGGTGCCCCGGAGCTCTGCTCAATGTAACTGAGAATTGAACCCACTGCACCCAAGGGTTGCTTAGATAGGATGACTGTGTTGTGGACATATATATTGCTGCACATATGGTTTTGGTTCTCTCTCTTCTTTCAGCGACCACCAAACACAGGTTTTCATGCTGGAACAGTGCAGAGGACACACAGTTAAGTCCTGCAAAGTGCTAACCCCTCTGCACCCCAGCTTGGCAAAGCACTTAAGCAGGTGCTCAATGTTAAGCACAAGTAGCACTTTAGTTTGCAAGGACACAACAGGCAGGCTTAAAGATACACACAATCAAGTTCTTTGCTGAATTGGGGCCATAATACTTAGCACCTAGCAGGATCAAGCCCATGCTAAGGAAAGTGTAATGCTTTTGTGTAGCCAGGAGACAAATGGTGAGTCCTGTATTGAGCTGTAAGGTGATATATTTGCTTAGACATCTTCATGGCCAGTAAGAGTTAAAACCACAGGTGCTTCCCATTCATATCCTTCTCATAGTTGTCAACTCCCTATACACTGGCAGCAAAGTAGAAGGTGGGACTCTTCATAGCAGAGTGAGCTTTGACATTAAGTTCATAGAAGTTCTGGCAAATGCAGTCTGTTATCTTGGCAACCATTTTGATTCAAACATGTTTGTTTCCCATTTATGGTAAACTGAAGTCTGTGGTTTTAAGGCGTTAACTTGTTTTACTGTGAAGATGGTGATGACTCTCCTGCTTCATCCATGGAACATTTCTTTAATGGAACAGATGACATTAATTCTTATAGATAATTTTCTCATTTTGGGTGGGGTTCAGGGAATTGCTCTACTCCCCTGACTCCCACCAACTTCAGAAGCAGCTCCACACTTCCCAGGAAGTGCTCAGCACTTTGCAATTAGGCTGATGCAATGTTTGAATTGAGGCACTCAATAATACATAGGCTCTGCTGTGCTTGTGTAGGGTGCATCTTATCAGGTGGATTGTGATGGTAATTTTGCTAAGTTACTGCTATTAAATTGTAGCTTTAATAAAACTCCTTTGTTTTTTGAACAAAGATGCCACAACCTTTCTCACAAACCTTTCAGCATGAGAAGTGCTATAGAGTGCATATTTTACATATTCTTTTGGAATCTTGTTGAAAAAAGTTTTAGAAACAGTATGGTTCTAAAGTGTCCCTTGTTATGGGGGATGTCACTCATTGCAGTCCCAAAGTTTAGATTTGTGTCAATCACATTTATGGTCTCTCTCTACCAAAGAATCACAAACCAAAGGTCTTGTGAACACACAAAATCTGTGGCTTCGTCTACACTGCAGGGTTTTTGCGCAATAAGCCTTTTGCAGAAGAGCGTGCATCCAGACCTCAAAGTGCATCACAAAAGTGATGTGCTTTTGCGCAAGAAAGTGTCCACACTGCATGGAGACACTGGCAATCAGAGCTTTCTTGTGCAATTCACAGAATGGCCATCAGAGTGCCTGTGCTTTTGCCGATAGGGGTTTCTTGAGCAAAACCCCCTCCGGAGCATCTACACCTGCCTTTTTGTGCAAGAGCTGTAGTGCATAAAGGAGTTATTGCTTGTGGGGAGAGGAATAACTCTACCGGCAAAAGCCCTCTGTTCTGCCAATTTACTTGCGCAAAAATGTGCTTGAGGTATGGACGCTCTGCTGGTTTGCAAAAACCTTGTAGTGTAGACATAGCCTGTATGTTTTAACTATACTGACACAGCTAAAGCAGTACAAGCCTTTTGAACGTGGATACAACTGTATCATTTAAAAAATGCTTTTAAGGACAGGTTATTCCTGTATAGGATAGAGAATAAGCTATAATGGTACAAAAGTATCAGTAAAAATTCACCAATTTAGTAAAAACAGTGTGTAGACCAGGCCTAAGAGTACAGAACAGTCGTGGGCAACCTGCGGCCAGAACGTTGCACGCAGCCCATCCGGGTTCTGTGTGTGGCCTGAGATATATTTTGTTTGCTGTTGTCCACCAGCAGTATTTGGCAACCCTGCGTGTTTTTTTCCTTCAGGTATTACTAAAACTACACACACTTAAGGCAAGGGCATGTGAAGTGAGATGCTGGCTGACTGCACACAACACTGACTAAGAGCTGTGCGCTTCCTCTGCATCCAAACAAAGGGCTGCTATGGTTCATTCAGCACGCCCCATAAATTCTAGGTACACAAGTGCAATTAGCAAAACTACCCTCGCCTTGGAGACGGTGTTGGTTACGACAATCCTGCGGCCCAGTAAGATGAAGGCCACTCATGCAGCCCACCCATGAGCCCACGCTGCCCATCACTGGTATAGAAAGCTATTTACACTAAAGGATGAATCTGCTAGGATTTTAAGTTTCCTATTTGAATAATTTCTATGTATGTCTTATTTTGGGCCATTGTCAAACGCTGAGCCTCACAGGGGCCTTGTCCAGTTGAAAGCTATGGAGACAACATGCATACAAAGCTACCAGTGTGAGGGCAAATGTTCACTACATGAGCTTTGAATCTTTATGACACACTGCCTGGCTTAGACTTACTTACACCCGCTTGTGACCTTGCTGAAAACCAAAAGCTGTACCTGAATGAAGCCAGTGAATTATTTGTATTCGATATTTGATGTATGTCATTAGTATTTTCACGGATGTATACATGACACGTGAGCACATACTGAGCAAAGGGCAGTATTTCCCATGCTTGTGACGCAGAACCACATTTTGAATAAGTAATCACATATGAACAAGCTCGCTGTTTCTTGATGTCCTTTTATATTACCCAACTGCCTCACTTGTTTGGAAAGAAAGAATCCAGCTGCAAGGCAACGGACAATTACATGCTTTGGATTTCAACTGCAGCCTGTGCGCGCATCTGCTGTGCAATAAACATTGTTGTAAGTGCAATTGACACATTTTCTATGCTCTGGGACAGAATGTTCATGACATGAACACACAGAATGCAGTGTCCCTGCTGTCCATTAACTCAAATGTAAAAGTACAAAGCCTTGTTTAAAACTAAAGGCAAACAGATTAAGGCTCTTCATTACCCAAGGCAGCCTTAATTCTAGAGTCTAAAGTTTTACTTTATTGTAACTTACCTTATTGTTGTTTATCTAGTCCCCAAAAGGTGGTAAGACCAATACCTTCAAACTGAATGCAAATGTTTAGGTACAAAAATAAGTAACTGGTTGAAAATTTTAGCTTGTGCATATTGTGGTGTCCCTGCCCCAAAGATTTCACAATTTAAGGCCCAGGTGAATCCTCTGTGCCTCAGTGAAGTCCCATTAAATCAATGAGGCACCGGGCAGGGTCAGCACACACAGACCAGGTTCAGGATCTGCAGAAGAGGGAGCAAAGCCACCCTGATCTGCTGGGATCTTTGCACTCTCTCCTCTTCCCACCTGTGAGACTAGGCTCCTGAGAGAAGGAGGAGAGCACGATCTCAGCTTGGTCCATGAAGCAGTTGTGACTGGCTGCTTGCACTCCAGGAGGCAGGGAAAGCCGCTAATAACACTGAGGCTGAAACTTGAGCCCTTCAGCAACATCTCTGCAGCTATAGAAATTTCATTGGCCAGGTCTCAGACTGCTTTCAACCTGGCACACTTTAAGCACTATATGCAAGTTGCCCCAGGCTGTAGGCTATATCAGTTAAGTTAGATTAATACAACGATTTTAGTGAAATGCAATCACTCAGGTGCACTTTGCAACATGTGTCCACACATGCACATGTTGCATCGTTGTAAGCATGGCCCCATGTTCTCAGGTATGCCCGGATGCCTGCTGAAAATGTTTATGGGACATTTTCATTGTGTTCTTCAGAATACCCACTAGCATCCAAAGAGATTACGACAGTATGGGCCAAGATTCCATCCCTTGTGCTTTAGGCCAGAAGGCAGCTGCAGGTTTTTGTTTGTTTGTTTTTAAACAAGGAAGCACCAGAGAAGGAAGAATCTTTCCATTAAACGTCCTAGTCCTCTCTCTCTCATGAAGTAAACATTCTCCCTTTTAAACAGAAAACATGTTGTTTTCCCCCTCAGCTTTGCTCACCTACCCCAATTGCTCACCTGTGAGTTGAAAGAAAAATCACTGCCTCGGCTCAATTTCTTGTTTAACTTTGCTGGAGTCAAAAGGCCTGCTGGCTCTTCAGTCTCTGAAGATGACAAGCAAATGCTTCTATGAGTCCAAGTATATGAGGGAATGTTTTGACTCCAACCTCCATTAGCAGGCTACAAATATAGGGAAAACACTCAGTGGTAAGTACATTACATTCAACAAAAGCAATTAAACACCATTCGATAGACAGCATTCAAACCTTCTACAGGTGATACAGCTCAAAAGGTGACTGAATGGCTAGCAATTACTTTTCATTTGGGACTAAGCAAGGAGATTTATTTTAGTACTTGTTTTTGTTGTTACCCAAAAGGATTCACACCAAGCAATATATTGGAACCCCCATAAATGCCTGTACACTAACATTTGTCACAAGATTACAAGACTTTTTTTCCCCCCCAGTTTCTAGTGACAGAGAAAAGGTGCTACAACGAAAGAGTTTATTTTAAGGTTGATGACCAGTCCCAACAGCTAGCTGGGGATTACAAATCTGTATTTCAGAAGCTGTATCTTTTGGGGGAACATCTCACGTGAAATGTGTTCAAATAGAAGGCTGCTGTGTGGTTCTTTTTATGGTTTAATTATTTTTCTTGGTAAATTTAGCATTGTTGAACAGAACCGGGCTGACAGTAGTCTACCCTGAGTCCTATTTATCTTAGGCACGTGTACAGCATCAGAAGTGCCTTGTCCTTGTGCTTCACCAGTGACCAGGAAGAATCATGTTCGCTCAGACCTTGTCTCATTTGCTGAGTGCGCCAACAAGACTGCCAATCCAAATCGGAGACTTTCAGCTTTGCTAGGGTCACACTATAGAGAGGGAGGTGGCAAAACCCCCCGCTGTTCCCACTAGTACAGAGGTGGGCACACAACAGGCTGCATTTGGGCCAGGGCTTTCACTCCCAGCTCAAGCCCTGATCCCTCTCCCAGCCTCTGAACACCTTCATCTGAACACAGAGCACCCTCCTGCACCCCAAACCCTTCCTCCCCAACCAGAGCCCTCATCTCTCTCTGTGCGCCCCAACCCACTGTCCTAGCCAGCCTCCCATACAGTTTTCCCACTCTTGCACTAGTCTGTGCTGCTAACAGTAACCGAGCACTGAGGAGAGAGGGAGCATTCCTGTCCACCCTCAGAGTTCCAAACTTGGGCCCTAAACAAACAAGCAAAGTTTGTCTCTGGGCCTGAACTCTTCACAGTTTTTCCTCAGTGTGTTCAAAAGTCATTGCAGAGGGTATGTCGACAGCACAGCCTTCTTCCCTCTAAGTATTCACCTGACTCTGTACTAACACCTCATTGCAAGGTTATTTCATGCACTTGTGATTGGGACTGCTTGTGTAAACCCAGCAGTTGTCTCCCTCTCCCTGGTCTTTATAGCTCACAGCTGTCCCTTAGAATTGCAGCTGTGTCTCTTAATCCTTTCCTCAAGCACATATACCCAGGCAGGAAACTCCAGTCTCTTTGACAACCCTCTTAAGTAATCTGTCAGCCTGCCCGAATGCTCTCTTAAAATGGGAATAACCCACTCCCATACATTCCTGAAATACTCTGTGCTTGGGCTTACAGCACTTTCTGTAATGATATCACAAAACGTTGCACTAGAAAATCTCAACCTTGCACCAGAAATGAATCTTCAAAAGACTTATCACTTATTTACCTCACGTTCTGCAGAGATTTCTACCACCATCAATCCTAGCCACAGTCCCTGGGATTGGGAAGTCTACTGGGGAGACAGATTGCAGAGATGGAAAGTGACTAGAGATGAGGTCACCAAAGGAACAGCATAACCCTGAAACAATATTGTACTGGTTGGGAACAGGATGTTCCAGGAGCTGGCAATGTGCTGATCTATTACGTCCCCAGAGCAGCCCTCTTATCTGGGCCCTCTAAGGTACCTTGACTAGAACTTAAAACTGCCCACACACAGGCCCTATCAGAGGGGGGCCAGGAGAGCCATTTGGCCTGGGCCTCAGAAGACAAGGGGGCCCCAAATTTTGATGTGGTGCAAGAAACAGCGAAAGCAACAGAGTAAAGCAGCTATTAAGAGCTTAAAGTCAGTAACATCATTTCTTGTAGAAAAGACTCAGCCATTAGACAGTGACCATACTGACAGTGACACTTCCAGTTCTGATGATGAAATGTTTGTATCCACACTGACATTTCAATGCCACTGCCTCAAAATGAGGTCGTTAAGCAAGATACAGAAATGCCAATAATAGTGATGCAGAATCTACGCTCGATTTAGAAACCGTGCAGGCAGAAATTGAGAACCTCGGAGATGCTGAGCAGCAAGAGCAAGAACTTATGACCAGCACAGGACACAGTGTAACAACAGTGGCATCAGAACCTGATATTGGTCGTCTTGATACGAACAATGTTGCTGAAATGCAGTTGTTTCTCAAAGTTAGTTGTTTTCAGATTCCAAGTAATATACCAAAAGATGCTGTAAATCATGCTTTGCCCACTCATCTGCTAACAAAACCTCTTCCAAATAGAGAGATCTACACAAGAGACTGGCTCTGCTGCAGCATGGCTCTGTACCGTGCACTCTGTTTCATTTCAAATGCATCAGTACTGTCTGATCTAGTAGAGGTTGGAGGAAGTTGAAAGACCGAATACCTGCACATGAAACTTCAGTATCACAAAGATAATTACGTTACGTGGAAATCGACTAGTAGAGCAGCACTAGCTGACAGTTCAATTGAAAAAACTTACTCCAGAGTGAAAAACGCAAACTGATAACTAGAAAAAACTCTTTGAGCACATACTGAATGTCATTCTTTTTCTTTCTGAACAGGGATTGGCTTTGTTTGGTTGCACTGAACATATCGGTGACCCTACAAACAGAAACCTTCTTGGTATACTTGAGCATCTTAGCAAGTATGACCCACTTTTATCATGTTCGTGAATCACAAGAGAGCAGAAAATGCATGCAAGTCCATTATCTACAAATACAAAATGAATTCTTTGAGCTGTGTGGGACATTTATGCAAAGAACAATTTTTGAAGATACACGACATGCAAAGTACTTTTCAATTATTAATGATGCAACTCCAGACTGTTCTCAAAGAACAGACTATGACGTTCAAAGGTTTCGATGTAAGAACAATTCAATGTTTGATAATTTCACAAAAAAAGGGAAAAGAAATCGCCGCTTGTGTATTAGAAAGTCTGGAAGGCTTCAAATTAAATTTTCAAGACTGCATTGGCCAAGCCTATGACAATGGATCCAATATGGCTGCGAAGTACAACTTAGTACAAGCAGTCCTGTAGCAAAATCTAAACGGTATTTTCTCCAGTTGTGGCAACCACACACCAGATCTTGTCCACGTTGATTGCACTGAATCATGCAAGAAAGCAATCACATACTTAGGAACAATCTAGCAATTGTACAATCTCTTCAGTAGCAATCCTCAAAAGTGGGAAATTCTGAAGCAGCATCTACCTGTTTCCCTTCACGGCATGTCAACAACGAGATGGTCAGCACGAATTGATGACATTAAACCAGTTGCACAGCATTTGGACTCCATGAGAAAGGCTTTCAGTAAGCTTGAATCTCTTACTCTCAGAGCACGGCTCACACTGAGTGTAAGTCAATTCAGAAGTACGAATCCAAATTTGAATGCTTTTTGATGTTGCCCATGTGGATGAAACTGCTAAAAGTGATCTGCAAAACTAATCTTGTAATTGAAGCAAGCAGTGCTACGTTAGATGGTGAGATGGATAATGTTGAACGACTTCTTAAAGATAGTCAAAAGATTTGTGATCTATGGGACACAATCCTTTCTGAGTCCAAATCAGTAGCACAGGTAATTGACTTTCATCTGAGTTTTCCACTAATCGCAGCCTAACATCTCAATCTGATGCAGAAAGGCACTATCAAGTCAGTTTTTTTGGTTATTATTAACTCCATCAAATCTTGTCTTACACATCGATTTGAGTCACTGTGACAAATCTGTACTCTTTTTGGATTCCTTTGGGAGTTCAGAGAACTAAGTTATAAAGATCTATATTCAGCGGCTAAATAGTTTCAACAAAGGTACAACAATGACATTTCAAGAGATCTCTGTGATGAGATTGTCTTCCTGAAATGCATACATTCCACCAACTTGAATTGGACTGCAAGCCAAAAGAACTGCTTCAAGAAATATTCTCTTAGCCTGTTGACTGTATTTCCTTATATATCACAATTGCATTACCTATTTTAGTTAGTCTCCCTGCATCAATAGCTCCAGGTGAATGCACATTCAACGTGTTAAAATAAGTAAAGAACTATCATTGCTCTACAATGGGACAAGAATGTTTCAATGGGCTTGAAATGCTTAACATTAACAGTGATGTTGCACATAAATTCGATTTTTCTTCAATTATAAACGTGCTTGCACACAACAAAGCCAGACAAGCAAAAAGTTTTGCTTGCAGTGGAAACTCACAATCAAAGTTACACTTTTTATATACATGCTATTGGTATGACAACTTAATTTTGTTAATATATGAAAATGAACACTTGAGACATTTATTCTTTTGGTTTTAGTATGATCCAGTGGATGAGAAGTTAGATATGTCAGGGAGCTGGGGCTGAGGCCTCCAAACTCAAAGTGGCCTGGGCCTCGGTTATTCTTTGACAGAGCCTGCCCATACCAGTAGTGATACTGAAGGCAGGAAGATGGTAAACACAGCTTCTGCCCTTCCTAGGATTGTCTCCTTCCAGAACAGTGAAACTGTGGGAGCCGTACAAATGATTCACCATTGTTAGAGAAGAAACAGGCAACCCAGGAGCCATTTACCTTGTGAAGTTACATTTTCAGCATTTTTCATTTAAATATAGGGGATTCTTATAATAATAAATATCTATAGTTGATTGATCATAACAAAAAAAGTCCCCCAAATCTTAGACTGTTTTTTTTTTAATTTAAAAAGTTACTGAAATGCGCGTGCACACACACAGACAGATTTTTGCTTGCCTGAAGAGTGAAGGAAGAATATGCAGTTTCACTTTCTGGTTCTCATGCGCTATCATAATGCTAGTGTAATTGGGTTTTCAGTGCTAAATCTTTAAAAAAAAAAAGTTTGTTACATTTTATTCATTACACGAAAAAAATGGATATTCTCCTTTGCAATTGTTATTCTTTGAGATGTGTTGCTCATATCTATTCCAAGTAGGTGTGTGCATGCCCTTTGCATGATTGTCAGAAAGTTTTACCCTAGAGGCTAACCATTAGGATGGCTGTGGAACCCCTGGAGTGGCGCTGGTGCAGTGCTCTATGTATGACCCTGCCGACCTGACTGCCCTGATGTTCCTTCTTACCACCATTGACAGTTGTTGGAACTCTGGCTCTCTTGCTTTGCAAGTACCCTATGTGACCTTAGCGCTTCTGTAAATAGGTTGTTCACTTCTTGTTGTTAGTAGTTAGCTGTTTGTGGTAGTCTAGTTAGGTTAGTAGCAAAGTGTGTGTGTGTGGGGGGGGGGAGTGTGGGAGGGGGAGTTCCTTGAACGGGAGCAGCTCGGGAAGGCCAGACCAATGGCATGAATCAGATTAGCAGTACCCATGTGAGCAGTGCCAGGAATCAGAGCTGCACCTCCAGCCTACAGACAGGAAGGGCAGGTCCAGCAACACCATCTTGCCTTTCTACAAGGTCTGTTGGAGAGGAAGCAGCCTGTCAGCAACAGCTGGCAAACTTTGGACCATCATCTCACTAAGACCTCTGGTGGCCTCCACTGTGTCTAGGGTGGAGAGAATGACGATCTCCTCCATCTGGCGTCTCAGAGTATCCAACACTATCAGGCTTGACTCCTGAGAGGCACTGGTGCCATGTTGGTTCTTTCATGCAGTGCTGGAGGCTGAGAACAGCAGTACAGTCAGTGCCGGAGAATCCCGATTGACTTGCTGAGTCCAGCCAGAGAGTGGGAGCGGTGGTGGGTCACTGAAAGCTTAAGCATTCAGTGCGGTAGCCCAGGCACTCAGGGAATGGCAGTGCCCGGGCTACCACACTGAATCCTTTTTCCATGCTGATGCCAGGACCACCAGAGGGGCGCTGGGGACTGATGCACTTGGTGCCGGATCTTGCTGGGGCTGAAAGGCTGACTCCATAAGGACTTTGACACAAAAGTCTCAATCCTTTCTGATACGTGGTTTGAACGACTTGCAAATCCTGCACTTATCCAACTGGTGGGTCCCCCACAGACCCCGAAGACACAAGCTGTGGGGGTCACCATTGGGCATAGGCTTAACACAAGAACTGCATGGCTTCAAGCCTTGGAACTTGGGCATGCCCCAAGTCCTGGAGGAAATGCGGAAGGAATGTGGGGGGAACCCCCACGTACAAGCTGCTAGCCTAACTAGATTACAACAAATAGCTTGTTTGATTCTTCTCATTGTTAGTAGTTGTCCCTAGCATTTCTGTAGATAGCCAAGTGGAACAGTTCCAACAACTGTCACTATTGGTAAGAAGAAACTGAGAAGTGGTCGGATTGGCAGGGTCATATATGGAGTGCCATATCAGTGTCACTCGGGGGGGGGACTCCACAGCCAACCCGATGGGTTAAAACTTTCCAACAAACGTGCATGCGACACATGCAAACCTAACTGGAATTTATATGAGTGAGCACTCAAAGAACTGTTTCTTTTTAGTAGAGGTTTTATATCTTGTTCCCTTTTTTATTCAAAATCTGAATTTTGGACCTCAAATGCCAGCTTTATTCCATTAATTGACATTAAATGGGACTCAAGGGCCAATCCAAGAAACCATACCCATTCATGGTGGCAAGGGAGTACACACACTGGTCACACAGAAGTCAATGGAACTTAACTGAGTGCAGCACTTCCACTCCCACTGACTTTAATGGAATCTGAGCGTGTGCTTAAGTGCTGTCATGAATAGAGCGCTGTATTTGAAAACAGATTTCAATGATTTCCTGAGTTGAGGCCATAGTGACAGTTTATTCTCCCATGAAGAAGCTTTGTTCACATTCAGCTACCACCTCTGCAATAGCCTTCTTTATACAGATATCTCTAAGGGCATTCATTAATACAATTTTATGATGTTTTGAATATCTTTCTGGCGTTTCCTCTTCCACATTACAAGACAATTTTCTGCTGCTTATAGTTCTCTGAATCATCTCCTCTCTCAACAGAGACCCCGATGTAACCATTAGCCTAAAATCTGCACATCTACATTCTCAAACACCCTTCTCAGACACAGCTCAATCATATGCAGCAGCAGTGTAATCCATAACAATCCAACACAGCTGATGCTTAATTGACTTAGCTTATGTCTTCACTTACCAGAAAAAAATCGATGCTCTAGCAATTGATCTTCCGGTGTTCAATTTAGCCGGCCTAGTAAAGACCTGCTCACTCAAATGCTAACGGTGCTTCCGATGGTGCCAGGTAAGGGAAGTTGACAAGAACATTTCTCTCATCCTACCTCACACTGTGGAGATAGCACCAAGCTCGGCTTAAGGTACATCAACTCCAGCTATATTATTTATATACTAGAGTTGCGTACAGTAAGCCAACCTTCTGGGTGCAGTGTAGACCTTGCCTCACCGAACAGGCAGATTGGATTTATTGAGCAATCTGAGGCATTTTAGTCTTGACCCTTAAACCCATTTTTTCCACTTCTGTAATTTCTGCTCTGATGCCCAACAACCTTTGATCTTAACTCACCTCTGCTAAAAAAAAAAAAAAAAAAAATTGCAAGTGTGCTTGCAACATTTAACCTGCTCAAGGAGCTTTTAGAAAGCTGAGCATTTAATATAATTAACAGCATTTGCATATAGTACCACATAATACGTGTGCATGACTGGGCTGTATTCTTCCGTGCTTATTGTTTTAATTCCCAACTCCATGAGTAACCCCTCTGAATTTCATGTGATTGCTTTACAGACTAAGGTAAAATACAATTCCTATCCTGGAGAGATTAAAATGTAAACTGAGCACAGGGAAAGGTATCAGGCAAAAGAAGCAGTGGAAAGAACAAAAACAAGTTAATTAATTGGCTAGCATGCTAATATATTGCCTCTGTTCTGAAAGGCTAATTGTGTTGCTTATTAACATTTCTCATTAAAAAAACAAAAAAACAAAAAAACAAAAAAACCCCTCAGTTTTCCATTGCTGAGAACATTGCAAAACTGTTTGAGCTGAAACTTTGCATGCAGAGTGTCTACCTCAGGCCTATTATTTCTGAAAATTTCACACAAAATGATTCAACCATTTCAGAGAACACGGCTAGGAAAAAATACACGGTTTTGTCCAGGTTAAAAAATTCTGTCAACCTCTTCTTAAAACAGTCCTAGAGGACCCATGATTTGGAGAATGGATGAAACTTCCCCACAGGGTGGCCACCATAGCCTTTTTCCATCACTATAAGAGACTGCCTATATTTGGCCAAGTTATAAGCCTATGAACACTTGCAGTGCACACATGCTCAGTAGAGACTTCTATTTCAGCTAAATTGTCCACTATAGTGGCTACTGCTATAGTGAAATGGCTACTTGGCCAGATGAGTGTGGCTAACATATTGAACACCACGGATTTACTACAATACGAATTTTCCTCAGTGAAACACTTCAAGACAGTAAGCACTATGTTTTGGGGATCAAGCTCTTAAGTAGCATATGTGCAAACATTGATAGTTGTTGTGAAAGCACTTTAAAAGTAATCTGGTCAAAGTATTTGACAGGGTAATTTTTCTCCCTTTTAGCTTCAATTCAGTTGGAGCCATTATTTGTGAATATGGGAAAATTTAGAAAAGTGACCTTGCTGATTCAGGTGGAATTTTCTAAGCTCCAATGAAAATCCCACCATTGTTTAATATAGCAGTTTCCAACGGCTTAAGTAAAACATACATCTCCTTTCTTTTCCAAACCTACACTTCAGAATTTATTACAAATTTAAACACCAAAATTTATCAATACCTTAAAACAATTCCTAAACTCCGCTTGCTTTCAAAGCAAATACCTGATTAATGGCAATAACTGAAAAAAGTGCATCTTTATGCAACTATAAAAGCCTATGTTATGTTTAGACCTCTTTCCCTTCTGGAATGTTGTTTAAAATACCGTTTTCAGGGACCAAACTATTTATTTTACTTGCAAAGCTGTGTGCATATGGGAGCCATTTGCAGAACAGATCTATGAATGTTAACTTGAACAATTTATAGCAAATAGTTGAAAGAAGCAGATGTAGGTTCAACTATCTACCCTTTTTAAAATAAACTATTCCAATATGGAGGGCCAAAATCCTGTGTGTCATACATGTATAAGAAAAAGGAAAACATTTGTAGCTGTGTTCATGTCCATGTGTAACAGCAGTATTAGCACACAAAGTACAGTATCTTGAATAACTCTATTGTTTTCAAATGGACCTCAATCCAAATTTACATAATTTTCTAATCAAAATCAGAATCTTACCCCCTGACTATTACTTTGGGGAAACAAAATTACATGGGCATACGTCATGCAATTGGGACAGAATCTCATCTTGGTTACACCAGTGACTCATTTCACAATAACTATTTACATGACTATGTAAACCTCAAGAAAGTACTAATGTGTTTTTATCTTTTAATGCATTGTAGTATACAGGAACTAGGCACTATATGAACAGCCAATTCTCAGCAGATCACCTTGCTCCAAGGACAAGTTTGGGAACACAGTAATTGCCATTCTCCCTCATTCCCAGAAAAGCATGGTCCATCACTCCTTATTCCAAATCCCACCTGAAGCTTCGATCAAGGTACTCTAAAGCATATCAAAGATTTTCAATGCTTCAGTATGCAATATGCAGACATTATTTTCAAATTCAACTCAAGGGAGTTAAAAGCATGGAGTAAGCACCTCACACTGTTTTCTGATCCACATCCTCAGAGCAACAGCAGCTAGAAGATTTGAACACAAAACAAATTCCGAGTAATTCAGGAATTGTACTGATTCCTCAGGCTTTTCTGAGGAAAATGGACAGCCAAATATTTTTTCTCATGCTTCAATTAGAATGCAAATTGTTAGCAAGAAAACCATTACAGTCTCTAGAACTTCATATAAATTAGATGCATCCCTGTTGAGTATTAAGGAGCATAACACCTTAATAGCTACTGTATTTGAATCAGCCATATTTCCCCAAAACACTGCCTACACCTATTGCCAAAGCCACCCAGCTTATGCAAACCCTGGGCAACATGTTTAACTGCAACAGAAGA
Organism: Rafetus swinhoei; assembly: GCA_019425775.1. Classification (NCBI taxonomy): domain Eukaryota; kingdom Metazoa; phylum Chordata; order Testudines; family Trionychidae; genus Rafetus; species Rafetus swinhoei. The sequence continues at coordinate 234,411,275 of CM033437.1, forward strand.
AAACTTCTAGACTTAAGGAAATGTCAGGTCATCGGAAGTTAAATGACACCACAGATTTAGTTATTGATAAGGCCATCCAGGTTCTACAACACTGATTACACAAAAATTAAGGTTCAGTGAATGCTTTTGTATTCTGATGGCGCTGGCATATTTTGCCTTAACTTGGCAATACTTAGCAAACAAGTCTCTTCACAGTTAACATTATCAACAAATTAATCCTCAAAAGGGAAGGCAGAAACATTTCAGAGATGGAACCTCACAGGATACATTTCTAGGTGCTGACATTTAGAATACAAAATTAAAACTGATGCACTGTATTATCTGACCCACCCAGCAGCAGAGCAAGGGAACACAGGGTTTTTTCCAAGCTTTGTTATTTTTGTTTTTCCTCTAAGGTGCAATCCTTATGGCCAGATTTTTTTCCTCTGTGGGCAACACTTTCAAATACAAGTCAGCCAATGAACCTTACAGACGATAGCAAAGAGAGAGTATGCGCACATAAGAAACTCTCAGGGTATTTCCACACCAAGTTTTAAAACCTGTGACCACATGTCGCAGCTTAGTGCTACAGTGCTAAAAACAGCTGTGTAGATGTTTGGGCTTCAGATGGATTCAAGCTCTGAAGTACTGCAGGAAGGGCAGTTTTAGGACCTAAGCTCCATGCTTTGCCACATAAACATTGGTGTTTTAGTGCTGTAGAATGAGGCTAAGACTGTAGACCTGGATTCTGCAACTTGCTACAATGGCTTTTAAAAGACAGTGTAACCATACTTTCAGTGTTCCTAAAAGAAAAAACAGAAACTATCATCTATGCCTCGTCTGTGCTCTGCCCCTCCAACTTCTATCACGAGAAGAATTGTCACAGAACTAGAGGACACCAAATGAAATTAATGGGTAGCAGGTTTAAAACTAATAAAAGAAAGTTCTTCTTCACACAGCGTGTAGTCAGCCTGTGGAACTCCTTGCCAGAGGAGGCTGTGAAGGCTAGGACTATAACAGAGTTTAAAGAGAAGCTAGATAATTTCATGGAGGTTAGGTCCATAAAAGGCTATTAGCCAGGGGATAAAATGGTGTCCTTGGCCTCTGTTTGTCAGAGGCTGGAGAGGGATGGCAGGAGACAAATCGCTTGATCACTGTCTTCGGTCCACCCTCTCTGGGGCACCTGGTGCTGGCCACTGTTGGCAGACAGGCTACTGGGCTAGATGGACCTTTGGTCTGACCCAGTACGGCCGTTCTTATGTAGGCCAACTGCCAAAATATTACTCGAATTTCATTAGATTGATCACCACAGTGCTGCTGGGCTTACTGGATTTGAAATCCTGGATAAGTTTTTGGGGTCCAGATATACATTCATTAAGGTTGGATTTACACAGAGGCACTTACTTGTCCACAGCCCTAGCTCCTAGTTGCTGTGACATCATTCACTTAAAAAAATGTCTAACCTTAGGGTTGCCAGATACTTTCATTAAAAATACCAAACATGGCAGGAAAAAAATTGGTGGTGAGGAAAAAAAGGAAAAGGAAAAGGAAGAAGGAGGAGGAGGCGGCGCGGCAGCGGCACTGCACCTTTTAAATCCCAGTGCTCCCTGCTCCCCGGCTCCTGCCAGATGCGACAGGGGAAGAATATCCCAAGCAACCTTCCATCCGAGAAAAACAGAAAATACTAGACATTTTACATATCCGGTATTTTCTGTTTTTTTTTGTTTTGTTTTGTTTTGTTTTAAACTGGTCAGAAGCCGCAAATACGACTGTCCAGGCCAATCCCAGACACTTGGCAACCCTATCTAACCTTAATGGTTGAAAATAGAACATGAAAATATAATTTGACTGATCAATAATGGCTGCAGAGGGGAAGACCAGCAGTCACTAGAACCTGGGGAAAAAGTGGCCATTTTGACAGACCTGGATAAGGAGTTGTGGTGGCTGATGTAGGGATTTAAAATGCCTACAAGGCTCTGCAGAATTTGCTCCTCTTTGAGGCTCAGATGTAGCCCTAGGGCTATTCTACTTCCTTCTAGCTTCATGAGTCAAATTGTTCTACTCAGCATCAAAATTAAACAGGATTCTATAGATTGTGCAGATCTGTTTTTGTATATACTTAGTTATTAGTGAATAGGGTTGCCAGGTATCGGGTTTTGAACTGGACAGTTCAGTATTTGAGCTCTCTGTTCAGGAAACAAATTGAGAAAATATAAATGAGAAAATATAAATGTCCGGTATTTTCTAAATAAGATGTAATGTAGATTGTGATGCAATGCCAAGTGTGTCCGGTATTTTTGTTGAAACCATCTGGCAACCCTATTAGTGAACTGGTTGAAGCAGATCTTTAAATTAATTTCAATGGGGCAGTTTGACCATACCATTTACATTTGTTTCACACTTAAAACTTTACTGACCACAGAGGTAAGAAACAGACAAACCAAAAAACCCACAAAAACCAAAATCCTAGGATTTTGAGGAAAGAAACACCACCCACACAAAGCCAGGTTGCTGATCAGGGTAGGTCAATTCAAGTCCTCCATATAGTCTGCTCTCCTGTGTCTGACAAGAGATCAGAACTAGCTGCTGCCAAAGACGAAGCAGGAAACCTGTAAGTGGACTATGACTGGGAAACTTGCTTATGGGAAAGTTTCTCCTTATTTTCACATGGTATATCTACACAGCAGTCTCAGCCTAGAGTTAGTGGGACTTGAGTCAGCTGACCAACGTCAAGAAACCCTAGGCTTGAGCATCTATACTGCATTCTAACTTTATGCTAAGGATTTTCTGACGTGCTCAAATCTAGGTGGTGGCGTCCATATAACAGTGCACAGACCAGAGACAAAGTAACCAAATCCCAGAGTAACTAGGAGTTTCCCTCCCTAGTTCATAAGGAGCATGAGCACATACACTGCAAAATTAGCTCCTTTGGTAGCTCTCTCAGAGTAACTGCAGTTGAGAAGACCTAATATGCCAAACTATCATCTAATCTGAGAAACTGGACTCTCCACCCCTAGGTTAAGGCACACTGGCAGGAAAATGCCCATATGCCCCAGGTTTTGAGGATAATTAGAACATCAGTCTCCAGGGTTGTTAAAATATTAAACTTTGCAAGTCTTCATTTTTAAAATGGGATGCTCAGCTGGTTTTGTTTGTTCCTCAGTTTTTTTTTTCAAACTTCAAAACAAAGTAGGCTTCAGAGGAAGCAAGCACATCCTCCAGTCTGGCTGCTGCCAGCTGAGGAGCAGTAAAGTATATCCCTATGGCTTGCAGTGCAGGAAGCTCCAGCACTCCCCAGGGGAGCCGTTCTCACTGACCCAAGCACATCCTAAGAAGAAGGGATGAGGGATCCCCCCAGAGGCTGTGGGAGGCTTGGAGCCAGCTCCCACTCACCACCCTCTCAGTGCACACTGCCCGGGTATTCCTGCGCACATAGCCCCAAGGACAGGGAGGGTCCAGGAGCAAGGTTCAGAACAGAGTGGGACCAAGCATCCGCCTTGCAGCTAGGGGAAGCGGCAGTGTTCCTGGCTCAGCACAGCTCCGGGGGGTGGGAAGATGTGACCCTCAACATCCTGGCAGCTGGGACCCGCCTCTCTCCTACCAACTTTGCTTCCTACTCCAGGCAACCTCTGTGCAGCAGCAAGGAGCCAGAGTCACTGCCACAGGTGACTGCCGGGAGGTTTTGGACCTGGCTCCCACCTACATGGTCAAAGCTGCCTGGGCATCCCTGCACAAGAAACCCCAGGAATGGCTGGGATGTTGGAGAGGGCCACCCTCCCATCAACAGTGCAGAACTGTGCTGCTCCCTTTTTCTGCAGGGCTGTTGCCAAGTCCCCACCCGCTCTTTGGCCCTTGCATCAAAATCTGGCTGTGCTCTTATGACAATGAAGCAGCTCTCTGCAAAAAGCTTCTTCTAATCAGTTTCCACCAGTGTTATAATTTTTGCCACGCGAACGGAATGAATTTTGTTCCATGCACCAATGTGGAAGTGATGTATGACATATAACCTTTATATTGGTGCATGCAACAAAATTCATGTGCCAGGAGTGGGGCCAAGGGATTCTGAGTGTGGGAGGGGGCTCATTAGAGACTCAAGCCTGGAGCAGACGGGTGGGGGGAAGCTCTAGGTGGGGCTAAAGTTCAGGGGCTCAGGGCTGGAACAGAGGGTTTATGCAAGGGCTCTGGCGGGGGGGGGGGGGTGAGAATATGCAGGCAGAAAGTTACAGGTTTGAGAAGGGTCTCAGGACTGAGATACAAGAGGGGGTACAGGCTCTGTACTGGGGGTGTGGTCTTGAGGGTGAGGCTGGGGATCCACAGTGGGATAGTGGGTTGGGGCTTGAGCTTACCTCAGGGGTGGGCAATAATCTTTGACCGGGGCCACTTCAGAAATTTTTGAAGTGGCCCTGGGCACCCCAGAAGGGGCGGGGCCTCAGGTAGAAGGGGCGGGGTCAGGACACTTCCATGCTTTCCCACCCTCAGACCCTGATTGATCTGTGGATGGGGGAGTGCGCATACCTTCTCCCCTCCCCCAAGAACTGCCAGCTGTTGTGAACAGCTAGCCGCTCCCTCTAGGTAGGGAGCAGGAGGAGACTTTGAGTGCTCCCCCCAGGTCAATCAGGGCCCAGAGAGAGGGAGCACATGAAGTCTCACTCCCTACTTCCGCCCTGCAAGGGAGCGTCGCACTTAAGAGTCAACCACCAGCTGAGCAGCAGCTAATGGTTGACTAAGTGCTGAGCCCCTTGCAGGGCAGGAGGAGACTTTGCACACATCCCTCTACCCCAGGCCCTGATTGGTGGGGGGGAGTGGCAGGGCCTCCATGGGCCGGATAGACTCGCTTGGCAGGCTGGATCCGGCCCACAAAGGCCCTTTTGCCCAACCATGGCTTACCTGAGCATTCCTAGTCAGCAGCGCTAAGGCAGGCTGCCTGGTGCCTGCCTGTCTTGGGCACTGAGCTGTGCCCAGAAGTGACCAGCAGGTATCCTGGAGGTGAGACTTGAGGCTCTGCAGTACACCACATGCACTGCTCTTCCCGCAGTGCAGAGGCAACTCAGAGAATCACGTGGTCCCTCCCAACATCAGAAATGGACTTGCTGCACTAGCTGCTTTACCAGTGGCTACGCTGGGGACAGCGAGGAGGGGTGCCCACCTTCTCCGGCAATGGCAGCTTTCCCCGCTGCAGCCCTGAGTTCCTGCACAGGGCTTAATGGAAAGCTGTGCAGAAGTTTAGGTCTCCACTGAAAACCATGAAGACTCTCTGACCGTGTGCTTGCAAACAATGGATTAACACTGACCTGAGTTGCTGCCATTTGCAAGGGAGGTGTGGCTTCTGTTTGTAATACAGTGCAATAGACTACACAGCAATTCTTGAAAAGGGACTGTGGCCCCCAGCCAATTCCAGGGGATCTGCAAAGCAGAGCTGGCATTAGACTGGCTGGCTCTCTCCACTACAACCCAGTGGCTGAAGCCAGGAACCGTGAGCCCTGCTGTGGCTGAAGATTTGACGTCCCTTCCCCTGCTGGATCCTAGAGTTTTTATAGCATGTTGCGTGAGGGAGGATCTCAGAAGGCACACCTAGACTGCCTGCAGCTTTCGGAAGAAGATATGCAAATTCGGCACAAATTTGCATATCTTCCAATCCCGTTTTCGGAAGAGTTTTTTCAAGAAAAAAAGCAGTCCAGAAGAGGTTCTTTTGGAAAAAACCTTTTTTGAAAGAACTCTGTACACCTCATTTTTTTAGGAAGAAGCGTTCTTTCGAAAAAGGGCGGGTTTTTTTTGAAAGAACCGCGTCTAGACTGCTTTTTTTTCCAAAAAACCTCTTCCGAAAACGGGATCAGAAGATATGCAAATTTATGCCAAATTTGCATATCTTCTTTCGCAAGCCATGGGAAGTCTAGACTTGCTCAAAGAGATGGCACAGAAATAAGGAAGTTGCTCTGGGATATGCCAGGAAGACTTCCTGCCATGAGTCAAGCTGTGGCAGAATACGAATATGAAAGCAACAGGCTTTAGACCTTAAGTTCCATTTAGCACAGGTTTGCACTAGCCAGCCCTGGAAGGTCCGGGGACTCTAGCTTTGAGCCCTGGGTTGAACCATTGGTGTGTGGATGCAGTGTGGGTTAGACTTCAGCCCAGGCTCAAGCCCAAGCTTACAGTTCTGTGTACACATACCCTTAATGGGAGGCGGTTCTATGTCCTGAAGCTTAATCATTTCCAATTTAAAAAAAAAAAAATGTAACTGGGGCAGCGACATGCCTACCTCCAAGGTTTTTTTTTTTTCCAGACACATGAACAACAGGGCTTCAATTCTGAAAAGGATATTTGGGTGTCAATAAGTATTAAACAGTAATTTAATTATTTTAAGAGATGTATAATTAAAATGGTAATAAACCTGTAAGGGTGTCAGCTATCATTAATCCCTCTTTCCTTACCTTCTGCAGTTTGCAAAAAAAGCTTTGAGTAAAAAAGGGAAGTCAGTTCAGAGTATGAATTTAGTGATGAAATATCTGTAGTTTCTATTCATTTACATTATCTGGAAATAAACTAACAGAAAATATCAGCAAATAACTAAACATTTATCCTGATTTCATATATTGTAGAAAGGCAGCAAACGTCACAAATACAAAATAAGAAAATGCATTTTCTGATTGAACTATTTTGCTGGCTTCTCACATGAAAAATATCCTATTACCGATTTCTAAACAGAAGAATATACACAAAAATTATCTACCAATAAAATGAGAATGCTCTGAATTACTTCAAACCAGAGAATTAATGTTATTCTTCTAAGTAATGGTCAACAAGTCACTCAGACATATGCATGGTATAACTGCTAATTAAGTGTGCCTGGTATTCCTCTGTCAAAGTTGGTATTTGTTTGGAGCAACAAACTAGTGACACTTAATTCTTGCCTCTGAAGCAAACAGACATAAAAGAATTAGAATATTTAGAACATGGACACGTAAGCCTAAATCATTTCAGAAACTTTCTTCAAACAAACAAAACAAGTCACCTACCTTTTTGTTTCTGGTGCAAACTCCAATTTAGCTTCATATCTGTCTCCCTGCATTTTGGTTTTAAATTAACTACCCCTTCCCCAATCAACTGCTGCATCATTAGAACATGACATAAAATGCTTTTCTGCAATGCAAGAACAGATAGCCACAGTTGATTATTAATGGTTTACAGGTAAAATACAAGATTTATATCCAACTCCTCTTGATTAAATGCGCATTCCATCATCAGAGAACCTAAAAACATATTTAACATATGTCTTAAGCTCTTTTAAAACCTTCAGTGAATGGTTACAATTTGGAAACTACTATGTGGTTATTTGCATTTTTATTAGAAAAAATACTCAGGCAAGGTCTACAATCATCTGTCAATTATAGATGACTTACAAGGAACTCATGAAGCAATAAAATTAAAAAAATACAAATACAAACTATATCTGAAACACTTCTATTTGGCAATTTTATAACAAATTATTAAAAAGAACCAAAGAGATTGTGGATTACTTTATAGGTACAGAATAAGCAGTAGATGAAGTGCTCAAGCAAAAAAAAAATTAAACAAACACTGTACTTTTTTAAAAAATAAAGTCAGGTTGCTACAAATCTTATGAATAATACCCTTATTTATTAAACAGCCATTCCAGAACATCTTTAGATTAGTGGTGCTTTTAATCTGCACTTCATTTTGATAAGATTCATGTATATGATAAGATTTTTTCTTGTATATAAGTAACATATTTAACCCGTTGAAGCCAAGCAAGTCTCTTATGTCAGTACCAATGCAGAATGCATTTGTATTATATTAGGAAACACTTAACCCTGCAGCCAAAGGGTTAATACTAAGTTTTATTCTATTTAATAAAATTTTAGTGTAAAAACTGCTGGTTTTTTGTTTCACTGTAGTAACGTGAAAATTCCTCCCCAATAAGGAAGACTAATTCTGCAGTTTGACTGCATATATGCACATATTTTACATTAATTCCTTCCAACAGCAAGGAAATGACCGATTTCACGTTCACTATCAAAGAGTGCCATTATGGGTTTCTGATCATCCCTCAAAGATTTCTGGGAAGGATGTTCAATGTATTTTTGATTTTACAACAGATATTAACAGTAGTACATAGTCCCTTAGGTATGCAAACGACTTTTTTGTTGTTAAGGAAGGTGCTTTTTTAAACATTTCTTCTGGCAGCGCTAGTGAATTACAATATCCTTCCATATTTTCTACCATAATATATACATTTTAGCTTTCATGCCTCTAGAAAAACATCTACAGTACATTTCATAATATAAAAATATATTACAAATCTGCTGAATTATTTACAAGCAATGTCCTATTATCTATATGCAACATTTTGTCTCCATACAAGACTAACAAGTTACACACATTTCTATTTCTGTAAGTTAAAAAATCCATGATTTCTTGCTTATTAAGCAAGAAAGTGATTTTATTTTCCTTTTCAAAGCCAACTTTGGTGCATAAAGATTGAATTTCTAGATGTTATAAAAAAATACCATTTTCTTTACATCTAGAAAAGTTCAGGCCAAATAAAGAAAAACATATACTGTACAAGTGAATGAGTTTTAAAAGGTCAAAAAAATTAAAATCAAACACCAATATCACTAACTGCTTATGCAGAGGTTTTTCAAAAACCATTTCGTAATAAAGATTACATAAACGCAGACCTCATTAACATACAGTAATAGTCCTGAAAAAGGATCAGACATATTGCAACACTCTTAACAACACCTTTCAGTCTTACTTGGATATATGGATTTATAATTGATTAGGAAAGACAAGCATTCCATTAACATTTGTTTAAACAGCATTAAATGTCTCTCTTTTTTTTTTGAAAGGACGCACAAGTGTACAAATGACAACTGATCACTATCCACCATACTCAGAAGTTAATAGGATAAAGCCTTGATAATTTGTTCATTGTCTGGTGACTGTTAAACTCTTAACTTGTTAAGAGTTCTCCTGGGAATTGTGAGGGTAAGCTGTGATGGTTAGTTATTTCCTCTTTTCAAACTACTGTATTCACTAACAAAAGAAAAGCAGCTTAAAGAAGCAAGCATGCAAAGCCTTTTAGTTGTTCCACTAAGTTGCCAGAAGAGTGTTTGCTGATTCTCCCACTGTACCATTCCATGACAATGTGGATATACAGTAATATATTAATATATTCCACAGAAGCATCTACTTCATTCACAGAATGTTTACACTAAGCATAAATATTATCTAAGGATTTGAAAAAAGGATGGGGGTAGGATGGAGGGCCTTGACTAATGTGCAACTTTATTTCTAATTCCATTGTCAGTGACTAAGACTGCAGGTGTCCCCAACTGCTTGCTTTTTACCTCTTCAACCTCTTCTGTGGCATTGTTCTGCAAAAGAAGAAGATGCATTTATGGTTCAAGGTCATCTCAACAGCTGACAATACAGGTTTTTTTATGGAGTATTCTGGAATCATGATTATGCACAATTTATTTTCATTACATTTTTATTTAAACTGAAATGTCATTTTAGAAAATTCCATACAAGGATCCAGAATTTCAGTCTTTGTACCGGGACTAATACCCCTTGAATAATTCTTCCCCCATGCAAGTTTTAGGCCCCAGTTTCAGTTCTTTGATCACACAATACTGTGATGTTTCCACAAGAGCAATATTTATCAGCATAACTCAGAGTCAAAATACTAGACTACACTTTTAACAGTTCATAGGGGTATTTTAGTGGTTTTGCTGGGGTGCCTCTTATCACCCAGCTAACAAAAAAGATTAGAGTTTCATATCCATTTTCATAAAGACTTCTAGAAAGTTGGCAAAAAATAAATTAATCTGAGCCTAAACAAACTGATCTATACGACATTAGTTAAATTCCATTCGGGCCATAAAATTATATGTAATTAATACCTAAAGTAGGGAATAAAAACAGCTTGTGTTATACATTTTTAAACAAAATACAATAAAATTTTTGCTCATAACATTTAAGAATTATTAGTTCATGTCAATAATTCATATTCCAGTAAGTATTTTAAATACTTACATTTAGAGAGAGATAGCACGTAGAAAAATTAATTCTCTCCATACTCAAAATCAGGTTTGCATTAATTTGATTAGTGAAGTAAATTGACCATGAAGGTGAACTGAAAGGCTTAATACACATCCAGACCTCAGTTGAGTGCTCTCTTGTACTGCTTTAGACATTACCGATGTCAAGAAACACAAGAACGCTAAACTTCGATCATTTCAGGTAAATGGAGGACAATCAGATTTTCTTTTTTTTAATTTTTTATAATTAATCCTACATATATATCATCCCTGTTATTGATTTGGGATCCTAATTATTTAAAAATAATTGAAAGCATTTCAGATTACCTTTACAAAATTTTACACAAGTTACAATTGTGGGCATCTACAGGATTAAGTAGAGCACGCTAATACAGAGGAATAAAATAAGAAAATTATTAGAAATGTGATGATTAGAAGCCAATCTGAATTTCTAAAAACACACATGTATGCTGTTCAAAGATATGTGACATGTATTATCCCTCTCCCCGGCCCCAAGCCTAAAGCCTAATCTTGTATTAAAAAATAATAGTACTTGTAGACAAGTACAGGTTTCAAAGTAATACTGCATGTATTACAGCTGAATGTAAAATATGGAAAGATAAATTTGGACTTTAAAAAAATTGGTATACAAACCAGTATGTGATCTTAACAGAAGTGATCTTTCAGGATTCCACTGTATGTACCTCCTTTACTAGAATTTCTGTACACCAAGCACAAAAAAGTAAAATACACTTGGTAAATACATACATTCCCTGTTTCTCAGTTACTAGAGTTCAGTTCAAGAAGTTAAGCAATTCTGAAAAGACTTAAAACCTCAGAACTTAACCCATGTACACTGGCAGGATAGACTGTCCCTGCACTCGTGCATCATGCATTAGCAATCTTGGCTTCTGGCATCAAAAAGTTAAGTGAGGCTTCAGACTTTATTGAAATAAAGGAAGAGGTTTAAAATTAAGGTTACCTGTATATGTTTGGGTCCAGAAGCAAGGCAGTATCTTTTGGTAGTTTTGATAAATGAACTACTTTAGTTTTTAATTGATGTCGTTCACTTTCATTTACCCACACATCAGGCAGACTATGAATAAATAAAATAAAAATTTTCAAAAAAGATCAACCCTTTTTCTCACCACAAAATGTGGCAATCTATAACTTATGAAGTATTTTAATGAAATCCTCACATTTCAAATATTAAAAAAGCATCCTCTCTGGGATGATAAAAAGACAGCAGAATTTTCATAAATTCCTTACCTTTACAGTGCAAAAGAGATGCTAAGAATGGCTGAATATAGCCTTTATAATTCCTTTGGAATACTGGACGTAAAAATAAAATAATGGCCTTGCATTTTTAATTTTAGCATATTAAATGTAAAACAAAAAAGCACACACCGTGACTTCTTAGAAAAAAGAATAAGTTTTACTTAAAATGTCAAAATTAAAGCAAAAATAGTGTTTGACTATGCAAATATTAAGTAATAATCTAGAAAAACAAATGCCTTGAGCTTCATCCTTGTGAGTTATCTGCTTAATATTTTTATAAAACTAAATCTTACTTGATATGTTCACTAAAATATGATTTTTTGAGTAAAAAATTAAGTAATATGCACTAATTCTCTATTTTGAATATATAGACAACCAAGGTTAAGAATGTTCAGTATCTAGTATTTCAATTGTTACTATGGTGAGATAACAGTAGAACCCATTATTATACAAATTGAGAAGTAGCCCCAATGCTGCTGCATATAGTGATGATCCTGGGTAATGGCAAGGGAAAAAGGAAGAAATATGCTAGCCCATCTCCTAGCATTCAATGCTCTGAAACAAAACTAGTCCATTTAAAATTGGCTTTTTCCTTTGCTTGCCATAAGCCAGCTGGACTCTCAAGGCTCTGCTGGGACTGAGGATGAAGGAACTCTGGCAGGTAGGCAAAAAAGGGGAGCTATATTTAAGCAGGACGTGAATGCCTTAATAAAATGCTGCTTCTGCTTTGGCTTCTCACCTTTCTAACAGCACCCCCGACTGCTCTTACAGTCCTAATACATAAATAGAGATTACCATTTCCTCCTTATTATGGAGGAGGAGAGGAGAATATTTTATACGCATTAAAACTGAATCCTGAGGGAAGAATGCCATATTCCCTCTAAATTTTCTTTGCTCTGAGTGAGCTGCAAACACACTTTTACTCTTAGGCAAGGCTACATTTAAAAAACCCAAGTATTTTTACACCAAACTCACTGCTGAGAGTGTTGGGCCAGGGTGGGGGAAATGTCAGACTAATCCAGGCTGAGAAGGGAGGTCTAAGCAAGTTTGTGTCATTCTTGCTGGGAGTGGGAGAATAGAGAAAGATGAAGAAAATACGGAAGAAAAGATTATTTTTTCCCCCTCCAGACTCCCAAAATCAATTTTAGTTTTTATTTCCTGTGTTTATTAAGATGACATGATATCTGGAGCTCTGTCCTGGCTCTTACCTATACCAGATTGTAAAAATTCTGTACTAATTTACAACTAATATATAGGTTATTAGCAAGTTAGTTACAAAGGTGTACTCCATGATTATTATGTCAGAACAAATAAATTGACTCTCAGTCAACAGTTCAGTTTTGCTGAAATAGCAGAAGTATACACATTAGTTTACACAGCATTCCTATAAATGGACAAGAACTGCCACTTTTTACATGTACTTAAATATGTGATTGTCTAACATACGAGTAACTTCTCTTCTGCACTGTAGGATAGTTCTAAAATGTTCATTTACATAAACGGACATACTGAAATTCAGCTTGACTGTTCAAAAAGAAATACTGCACTGAAAATGTAAATATTTCCACTGATATTAGAACATTCATAGACCTGAAATTTCAGGTATTAATTAAGCAAATAACCCTTTATCTCCAAAACTGTAATAGGCATAAATACATATTATGGTTGCATTTCAGAATAAGTAACATATTTTATAATTCTTTTACAAGATATTAAGTTTTATTTTTAATACATTTAGACTCAATACTGTCCAATGAAACTGCAAGAACAGTACTTCTTACTGGCAGCTGAAATATTGATAATGAATACCCTTCCCATTCGTGACTGAAAATTACTCAATCATCCTGCACTACTGTTGGCGGCAGCAGCAGAAGGAAAAAAGTGCCACAGATGTAACTCCAAACCAAAATGCCAAGGACTCCAGGAAAGAAAAAAATAACTTACCAGTAATCCTTGCTCTCTGAAGACAGTAATTATAATAGATCCACAGTGTTGGATACATGCTCTTACACACAACCAGTTAGGGACACCAAAAATACCTCACCAGAACATGCGTTTGCCTACCTACTTTTGAAAATTTATTATATGTAGATTACACCTACTCATGACAGTATCTACATCAATCTTCAGTTATTTCATCAAAAATATCACTGAATTTAAAAATGTTCTCTTGCTCCGGGACAATGGTTCAGTGAATGAATGCTGAGCTATTATATGCAACTATTCTCTATAAATGGAAATTCAGTTATCATAGTGTCATACTTGAAACCTGAAAAGTCATGCCTAACTTCAAATTGCTTAATGACTGCTATAAAACCAGAGCTTTGATGGACAGTACCACAGGGATTTTATTTGAACATCTCCAAAGAAGGATGTGCATATGCCACCTTACTTAGGCAGCCATTTAACTTTTCTGAATGTTAGCTCTAAAGTGTTCCAGATCCAGTCATGTGCGAGCACATGGATTCAAGAATGTGGACCTATTATAATTCTACTTACCTTTAGAAGAAAAAGTAGCAACTTCGTAAAAAAAACTTGTGGAAAACCCATGGATTGCGCAACACTGGCTAAACTACACTCCTAATGGCTCTCCTAATAGTATTAGAACAAGGTGGAAATAAAAAGATTATTCCACTTTTCCATATAATTAGGATGATAATATTTGCATACAAAATAACTTTTCTTTGAAAGAGAGCTCTCATGTATATTCAACGAAGTAGAGCATTTCAGAAAAGTAAATTAATGATGTATGAAATATTTCATACTTACAATTTTTTATGTGTCTTAAACCTATTTGAGGGGAGTTGAAACTGTTATTTGAAGTCTGGTAGAAGGAAGGATTACTTACCTTGTATAGTAAATGGAGTTTTTCGAGAGGTGTACTCATCAGTATGCACACATGCCTGTGCATTCTGGAACCTTTCATCAGCACAGGCCACATGTCTGTGCATGCCTGTGTCCTAGACACACACATACCCCAGGACAAAGGCATATGGTAAGAGGTGAAACCCTCCCCACTAGTTCCTTGTCAATCAAAAATGCAGGTAGTGGAATACCCATAAATATTCACAACTCAAACAGCTCCAATTGCTGGACCAGGTAACTAACCTCCCCTTTTTCAAGTAGTGTCCTTACAGGTGCTCCACATCAAAGATTCTTGACAGTACCTTCATCATAAAGGAGGGTATTAAGAGGGAGGACTGATTACACAATGTAGAACAACTTCAGCTCTGGAAGCTGTCTTAAGGGAGTAGTGCAGGGAGAACGTGTGCAAAGATCGGGTGGGTGTTGTGCAGATGTATGCAATGCATGCATTTTCTGGCACTGCAACTTATGGAACTCAGTACTGGTGGAGTGAACAATAACTACTGAAAAAGGATGAAACCTTCAGGCTTTAAGATGGATCCTGCAATGAATTTGGATAGTCTGAGGAAAAATCATCTGTCCTTTAATGAGTTCTGCAACTGAGATAAAATAATTTGGGTGAAGACCTAAAGGTTCTAGTACTATCTAGACATAGGTCTCTTCTTACATCCAGGGATCATGGCAATGCTGAATGGAAGGTCCTCAACAGTGTTTTTGACCTCCCAAAGCAGACTGGAGGACTGCAGCCAAGTAGAACATCAGAACTGCTTCTGTAGTGAAGGAGCCAACAGTTACGTTCACAACTTATAGTGAGGCATGAAAATGTCCTGGAGATTGTCTGCCATTCTGATATGAAAGCTTGAAACGGGTTTCTTCTGACCTCATGGTAAGTTTTCAATAAAAATGAAAATTTGGAATATGTTGTAAAATCATATTTTGCCATCGGGGCATGGTAATTGGCCTTCCCAAACTGCAGTGCCATACAGTAGCTTTTTCATTCCAGAAGGTCCACTCTATTTATCGGAAGGCACAGACTGTAACTGATGTTGTTTGTTCTGCTCGTTGATTGCCTTCATCATCAGAGAATTGGACATAGATAAGGATGTTAGATAGTTGTATAACTCCATTAGTTGTATAACTCCATTAAATTTTAGCGGTTACACAACTATTCAATAGTCCCCCAGAGGTGGTGCCGGCAGCCAGTGAGCTCCCAGCCCCACTCCTGGGGAACCCCGTGCCACTCTGCGCTGCTGCCTCTATCAGAGTTGTGGCAGCAGCCCCTATCTGCGGGGAGCTTGGACTCCCCAAAGGCAGGGGCTGCTCCATAAGATGCTGGAACAGCCCCTGTCCACAAGGACCTTGGACCCTTGCAGCAGTCCCAGTCGGGAGAGGGGAATTTGGGGGGGGGGGTGGAGGGAGAAACAAGGTCCCTGCAGATAGGAGCTGCTGCTGTGGAGCAGCCTTTGTCCACAGTGAGCCCAGGCCTGCATGGACAGAGGCTGTTTTATGGAAGCCTCCCCTGTCCCAACCCTGCCCTGCTGCCTCTTAAGCCAGCTCCCCCCAGCACCGGCTCCTGTCTGCCTCCCTAGCAGCTGCCTCTGTAGACCCGGCATGCACATATCAGCTCCTACCTGCCCCTCTTACCCTCTGCACTGCTGCCTATCAAAGTAGCATGGGGTGGGGGGCGGATCCAGTGCTCCCCATGGGCACCAGCTTCTTTCCCCTCCTTGCTGCCTCTCTAATAGAGAGGCAGCAAGGGGGGGAAGGGGAAATGTGTATAGGCCCAGGCTTATCAGTTAATCGTGTAGTCATCTACACATTGACATCCCTAGATGTAGAATAAGAAAAAATATATTCCAACACTTTTAGGGGGATGTAGTACTTTTTATCCACCCTTTTATGTATTGGCAGTCTAGGTGGACTTTGCCGTACAGAACATGCAGGGGGTCAGCAGAAATGAACAGGCAAAGCAATTTTGCCCTGATGATATGTAAGGATCTCCAAAAAGGAGTGCTGGGGCTCCTGTATCGCCAACTGGAAATGTAAGTCTTCACTATAAAATACAGGTTGTACCTCCCTTAACCAGGACTCGGTGGTCAAGCAACATCTGTAGTCCAGCATGGACCATGGATGTTCCTGGACCACAGAACCCAGGAAGGGGGAAGTCTGTCAGTGGGGCAGGAGCGCCATAAGGGGCACCAGTAACTCAACCGGGAGCCCAATGTGAGAGGGAGAGGGGATATAGATGGGCAGCACAGCGGGGAGTTCTGGCCCCAGCAGAGTTCCCTGGTCCCAGATGCCAGGGAGCTCCAGCCCAGCAGCAGCCAGGAAGCTCTGGCCCCAGCCCCAGAGCTTTGGCCCTGGCCCCATGCTGGCTCCAGTGGCCTGGGAGCTCCAGCCCCAGCAGAAGCAGGATGCTCTGGTCCCAGCTGTGGAGTTTTGGCCCCTGCCGCAGAGCTAGATGGCTGCAGAGCTCTGCCCCAGCTGCAGAGCTCTGGCAGCAGTGGGGCTGGTTGCATCCAGAGAGCCCTGGAACAGCAGTAGCAGTGAGGTCCAACCTGTAGTCCTGAAAGACCCTGAAATAGCACAATATGGTATGGGAGACAGGTTTGTGGAAAGGTGCTGTTTCTCCTTTTTTACAGGTGGCTCTAGCTCCTTTGTAAGATCCTGCTGCGTGGAAGGACCCGAGGATGGTAACTGTTGCTCTTGACATCCCATTTTCCATGATAGCACCCTGTAGAATCAGTCACCCCAAGACAGTCAGAGATTCCAATAAGCTTACTGTGATTGTGGGTGGGGAAAGGGAAAACGACAGGAATCTACTGTTGTCCTTGCCTGGGTTAGATGTATTCCCTGCTAACATTTTCATCAAGATTAATCCCAAATAAAAGAAGCTCAGAAAGGGAACCCGGAGAAAACAATTCTGAATCTGATAAGGAGTCACCTCTTGTGTCAAGCGGCCGAGCAAACAGTGCCAGTTACTTGTGGTGAGTCAGCCCAGGGGCCTGAAATGGGTCCTTTAATTGGGTCAGTTCTGGTCCATATTAATATTAAGATATCAGATGGCATTAAGAGGATACCACTGGAAATGCACCTGTATATTCTCAAAGAGTTTATGAGGGACTGAAGGCCATGATGGTACCAGAAAGCAAGACAAAATTGAACATGGTAATGGAAGCTAAATAGTCTACAGCAAATGAGATGGCACCTATGGGGAGCATCTCTCACTACTCCTTAGAAACAATTGCCCAGGCCCCTTCAGAATCTAAAGGTCCTCCTGGGTCAAAAGACTAGACAATAGGAACACTGATATCATCTCTGGTTTGCCTGAAGTATGAATCATTCTCCTTCTTATCAGGCTGCTGGAGGTGTAACTGACAATGATTTTGATTTAGCTTGGGAGTCCTTATGTCTCAGAGTCACCTACATTTGCACTATACTCTAACACCTTCGGTAGATTTCAGAGGATTTCTCAGTGTATGGCACTGTGGTCTTAGCCTCTGCTGCGGTCTTGATATGAGAGGTGATGGGGGCCTCACTGGTTCCCATACCTAGACATAAGATTCCCTGAGACTCAGACTGATGGTAACTCTTCCCTTTCTCCCCCCCATTCTGGAAAAGGAAGACTTCTCTTCACTGTTTTAAATGGTTTTGAAGGTCTTGCAGGATCTTTGCTTACTGTGAAGAGAGATGGTCACCAGAGCTCTCTGAGGATCTGAGAGACAGGGGTAACATGCTCAGATCCCGTGGGCTTCAGTGAGCACTCAATTGACAGGTATTTGAGCCTGTCCTTTCCTAATTCATTAGCTCTGCTCTTAAATCTTAAGATCTTAGACTGGCAGGTCTGGCAGGCTTTAAAGCTCAGGGGCTTGGGCATAATGTTAACTTGAGGCCATGACCCAAATACCTGAGAAAAAACAAAGTCCTGAATCGTGCCAAAAAAAGGGGTGGGGGAACCACACCCTTTTAAAAGCACAACTGTGCTAAACAAAAATGGAAAATAAAATTTTTTTGGCAACAGGATAGCAAGCCAATAGGCTAGCTAATAGATCCTGTGATACAGTCACAGGCAAATGAGAAGGAATTGGAGTGGCAACAGGTTGATCCCTCCTGGCAAGATCTCACAAAAGAACATGAGGTTATCTAGAACACAATTGCAGACCAGCGGAAACAGCTCATAAATTTTCAATCCAGAGGGTACAAGGGCATATATCCTGACATGGAGCACCCCTAAATACACTACTTGAAGATCAACATTCAAAATCAAAAGAAAACACAACCAGACATGACGGGACAGATTAAAAGCTTCAAATATGGTGTAGCAGTTTGCTCTTAGGGTATTCCTATACAAAAAAAAAAACACCCAGCTGCTGATCCAGGCCAGCCAACTCAAGCTTTCAGGATTCAAGCAGCAAGACCCTTTTGTTACTATGTAGACTTCTGGGCTCAGGCTGCAATCTGAACTCTAGGGGCCTTTAGGGATGGGGGGCCCCAGAGCTCAGTCTCCAACTCAAGACCGGAAGTCTATACAGCAATGAAACAGCCCTGCAGCTCAAGTCAGCTGGTCTGGGCTACGTGTGAATTTTTAATAGCGTTTCTCAGTTACACAGGAGAATCCAAAATGGCATTACACAATTTACAGTGGAGGTGACAAAATGTGACATTCCCATGATACATTTTTATTCAAGACTGTAGCACCTGCTTTATGCATCTTGTAGTCCTATTGTGTATTTACCAATTAAAGTACTTTCAGGTGTCCACTTTATGCAGTTTGCTGCTATTTCACATTACTGAGAATCAGATAAACCATAGTGACAGAACAATCACCATTTCATTATATATATTTGCAGCAAAACCATCTGTAGTTCTACATTTCAATGATTAGCAGCACTGATTAACATTTATTCTGGCCCAACACAGCAAATACACTCACTTATGCAAAACCAAACTATTTTTAAAAAGGTATTTACATAAACAGTAATAATGGACAATCTCAGTGACTTGGCAACCAAAGAAAATCAACTAGACAAGGAAAAAACTTAATGACTATTTTGTTCCAAACATCCAAGTTACTTAAAAAACCACAATATTTTATACAGAGAAAGTGTTAAATATTCAAAGAAATAAAGATCAGCACATTTAACTGTATTGTAAACAGTTTCACTCTCAAATGGTGTAATTAACAATGCATATACTCACATATCTTCTGGTGTCCAGTGAAGCAAGAGTTTTATTTTTCCAGTATCCTCTTTTCTTTTAGCTATTACCTGACATTAACAGTTAAAATCAACATTTAAAATCATATCTGCAGAGTATTTGCTCACATTTACATTCCCTTTCTCAGTTTTAAATCAACTGAAACAACTATTTAGGAAATAAAATTGCTTAATTATAGACCGTGATAAGTATATTCTTAAGAAATGTATGTGTAGAACTGCTGAAATAGCTCTAAATATGCTTGTAACCCTTTCATTTAAAATTTCCTTTGATATTTTGTATTTGACAATCACAACTCAGATGTATTTTGAAATTTGCTTTTTTTTTTTAAAAAAGCAGTCAAGATTTTCAAATTATTGGATAAGATACACAAATCTTATTTATAGTTACAAATATGCATGTATGATGATTTATGAAATACCTACGGAGACAAAGTTACTGCCTGATGGGAGCTTACAATCGGATTCCAAAATTACAGATAAAAACTATCATTCCTTTATGTACTTAGGTTGCAGAGTAACACACCAACAGTTCGAAAATGCCACATTTATGGATGCTGGTGCAACCTTAATTCTGCCCCTTTAAATGTCCAAACTGTTCTCTTAATGAGGCAAGGACCCTGTATTAAAACCAGTCTATGATTCATGTGATTAAAGGCTATCATGTATTCACACAAATTAAGGTAACACCAGATGTCAGCTCCCCCAAAAGTAATACCCAAGACATTTCAAATGTGGAGGACATGGGCACATGTGCTAATATTGAACAGAAAATGTTTCTCCCTACAATGGGTTTTTAGAAGAAAGTAAAGACTGTTTTAACACAATTGAGACTAACTTCAAGTATGACTACGCATCAGAATTTCTTAGCAGAAATTAAATTAAGTCCCTGTTCAAGAAAGGAATGCATTAGGTATAGTATGATTTCTTTTGAAAAAGTCATATCCCTTTCTTATAAAATATTTACATTATATACAGGAATCTAGTTGCAGGGGGAAACTGAATGACTGTCTTTTTACAGTACTGATTCATCTGAAAGTCTGACTAGTGAGGAAGGTTAATTATAGATAAATGGCAATCTGCTGACCTCTTCTGGAGAAGAGAAAAACCTCACCTTCAAAAAAAAAAATGGTAACAACTTAACTTCCTGAGTTTCATAGCAATTAGATTATCAATTTCTTATTTGGAATGGTCTGTAATAAGTGTAACCAGCATAACACAGACTGCTGAAAAAACCCAGAAAAAGATACAGTAATTGTTATACTTGTAACTTGCCTGAAGTTGGAAAAAAACCAAAACCAAAACCAAAGAGATGGGACAATGTATATTAATATTCAAAATAGTAAACTTTTCCACAATTCCTATACAACACTGGTAGTTTTCAATAGGAGAAGTTTCACAAAACTGAAGCTGAAAAGTCTATTGGGAGCCAGAAATCTCTATTGTAGAAGTGGGTCAGCATTCAAATATTTCAGAAGCAAATATCCTATCAGTTTTAAAGCTAATCATAAATAGAAAAAGCATGAGCTTCAGAAAGCAAGATCTGAGAAAATTTGAGGGTTTGAACAGAAATTAGAATTGGCCACTGACAGGTAAATTGAGTGTGAGGTCTCATTTTTTACTTGGCTCAATTATGAAAAGACTCCAAATGCTAACAACAAAGATAACAATAAAACAACCACTTGTAAGTTCAGGCTAGAAAAGAAAATTGAAAGAATGGCTAGATGCTTGCGTGTTTACAAAGTAAGCTGCAACTATTATACCAAAGTATCCAAGTAAAATAAGAAGCTAGGTAAAGTTTTAATCTCAAAAATCTTGCTCAAATAATTCAATGTTAATAAATTTTTGCCAAGAATCTAATGGTATTTGAAATAATCTGTATGAATTCTAAAAGTAATATTCTAAGTAAACCACCTCATATTTGACAAGAATGTATTATATATTACACAAAAACTTCAGTATGTAGTCTTATTAATGAAATAGTACTCCAGCTTTCTAAATTATTCTGCTTAGAGAGGAATTGGCTCAAAAATGTACAAAAGGAGTGACTTTGGTAAAGGGCGAGACATCAGATTTATAATCGCTATACCCAGATTTTCCACCTTAGAAAATACTTCTAATTTTCTCCCAATGCAAAGACTTCCATCATATACAATACTTTATTATGCTGACTACATTTTGTTCCACCACTTAGAATCCAAAAGAAAATGGACTTGGTATCCGAGATCTTTCTTCCTTTGGTGTAAAAGGCTCTCAGATTAAAGTTCCATTCCCACCCCAAAGTGAAGAAGGCCTGTACATGTAGGCTGTAGCTGTGGCACTGTTTGCCAAATTGCATGACAAATCTAGAATTCTGTGTTGATGAGAGCTAGACTAGTATCTATGGATATTTACATTGACTATGCTCTTAGGACCTAAATCACGAATAGCCTTGAGATCTAGTCTATGTTCCACTGATCCACCATCTCATTAATGGTGAACATAAGGAAAAAAAAAAAGAAAGCCCCCTCCCTCTAAAAGGTCAATCTATATGGGGGAGGGGGAGAGTGTCAAGGGAAAGAACTCCACAAAATTGTATTCAGGGCCCCCAGCTTTTGAAGCACAATCTTTTACCTGGTTACATTTTCCTACTCAAGCTGTCAGAGCTGAGCTTCCATATTTGCCAAGAGACTAGCCAAATAATCTTTTCTGGGGGGTAAGAAAATAAATTTTCTCTTCAGCTAAGACAGACAAGTTTTGGCCATTTTTTGCTTTCCTCACAGCATTCTGGAGGGCTATTTACTTTCAAAACTTGACAGGATAACGAAGTATGATAATGGCAATAAATAGAGCACCTGTGAGCTTGGCTCAGGTCCAGTGTGGGTAAAAATACATATGAGCTCACCAGATGGAACAAAACTTCAGCACAGGACACAGAAGTCAATGGGCCTGTATCCTGTAGTGAATGGGATGGAATGGAAGTCTTAAACTTAATGCACTCTTCCCATGGGCTGGATTCAACAGATGAACTAAGTCCTATTCTTGGGTATGGAGAGTTAGGCCAACAGCAGGCCTCCCTCTTTTATAGATGTTGTATGCCTTAAAAATAGGTTAACCGTGCACTGGACTCGATGCTGGTAGTTCAGAAGACTAAAATTCCCTTCCCTCCCAACCATTTTGTTAAAAGTTAATAAAGTTGTGGCCTGCTTAAAATTCATTGATATATCTATGGCTTCCTTCACTTGTGTATCCAAATCACCTGTCCTAGGAAGGTAAATTGGGGTGTGACACTTTTTGAAATTCTGATCCCTGTATTTCATCACTGACAGAACAATCATAATTTTCTGAAGTGAGCCATATGGATCTCAGTGTATATTAATACCAGTTCTGTCCATCTACACATTCTAAGAAAGAAATTTAGTAGTACTAAAATTACTGCAGGTAAAAGGCTCTGAAATCCAGTTCATCAGCTGCTACTTGCCCATGTTTTGGTGGTATGCTGATGGAAACTGTACAACAACGAATTTTGATTCAGATATTTATCTTGGTCAGATCTTTTATGAGGAAAAAAGACCTTGGTGTAGATCATACTTGGACATTCCCAGCTGCCCACCAATAGTACCATACAGATACAAACATATGTACTTTATAGGACTTTTAATTTCTCAAATATATTTTCAGCTATTCCCACTCTATTATCCTTATTTGAATTTTTTTAATAGTAAGCATTAAAAATCCCACATTATGACACTTAACATGAATTCATACTATGAAACCAATGAAATGAGTGTTATTTATGTACCTTGAAATTAAATTTTTCATCAATACATATCTACTGTAAGATATTGCACTGAACTGGGTCTCTCAAAGCTAAGACATAGAACAGGGATTACTAGAAATAACTGCCAACATACCTTAAAAATTAAATTAATTGATTTCCTTTGTTTTAATAACAAACAAAAAGTCTCTATTAATGATATTCCATATGCAAAAAATATTAACAAAAGATAATATCATGTAGCAATTATACTTTCAGATACACAAATGCAAATATGAAGAAACCAACATAATACTTACAGTACTATGAAATACAACACTATGGCCTTTTCCTAAACTTTCTATGTGCGCTGAGAGGTTGAAGCAGATGGCTCGATGTCGTATGGCATCCAGTGTTTGGGCATCAAAGAAGTCATGTGGTCTTGCTGAAAGAAAAAATCCTTACTGTTGAACTCCATGATGGTGCAAGCACTCAAATACTTACAAGTACTTTATATTTATATCAAAAGGCTGTAAAATATCATTAACAAGTCAGTTACTTATACTGAGCGTGAGAATTGCATCTTGTCAACATGACCTAAAAATTAATTTGGCTAAGAAAAGGGACTCACTTATAAAACTCTTTCCTGCTTCTCAAGTTTGGTCAAACTTTCACTTCCAAGTCCCAGTACCACAACAAAATGTGCACTAAACCTGACTGTAAATCCTTTTGCTTTTAATTTGCTGGAGTACACACTTTTCCTTTTTAACCTTCAATATTGAGAATAAGAATTCCATGATGGATTTACTGAAGAATGCAGCTTCCCAGAAGTACTGCACTCTTCTTAAAAAAAATAGAGTTCCACTGCTCACACTCAAATCAACGCCTTTAAAACAACTGGGAATCCCACTGTATGGCAAAAGAAATACTGGTTGCTTCCCACCACTGCAATGAATATACTTGCAAACCTAATTCTCCAAAGCACCCTCAAATTCTGTCACACTAGTTTCACTACTACTGCTGTGACTTAATTCAAAGCAGTATTTAAAAAGGGAACACTAATACTTATAACATATTCAAATAGCAATGGCAGACAACCTACATGATACTCAAGCAAACCTAGAGGAATTTAGTGGTATCCCACTAGAGGCCTAATTAAATTAGGATTAAAATTTATCCTCTGTTCCAATTGTTTCAATGACAGACTGACTATGCTATTCTAGATGGAGTGTTGTTTCAGTTTATCTTTCTTAGGGCTGCAGAGAACATACATCAAGTTTAAATAGCACTTCAACTATACTGACGGGGTAAGAAAAGCAGTAAATAAGAAATTCTGACTCAAATCAGAGGGTTAATCTGTGGATCATTATGTCTAAAAGTGGAATGAGAGGTATATGTTTTAAAATCCATGAATTTATTACCTGCTTTTAAATCAAAGCCAAAAGAATAAGGCAAAATTAATATTAGCATACTGGCAATCAACTATGTTTTTTTAAAACCAGTTTTAAACTCTAGTATTAGCCTACACTCTATGAATACATTGTGAAGTACTTCATTTTCTATTGTTTGATGATAAACAAATTGTAGATATTAAAACAAAAATGAACACTTGCCAATTGTGCTCCAACCATTCCATCAGACCTTAAGTTTTAACTTACAGTTTTAGGTGAAGTGGTATTAACATCCTTCTGGTATTGTACAGTCATTGGTTGGTGAGCTGAAGGTTGGTGAACCAATAGAACTGATTTGTCTCAGGTGCTCAAGGCATTTATTTGTTTGTTTGACTAAAGGTGGACCTTACTGGTGAACACTTCAAGATCTCTAAGTAAAAGGCTGCTATAGTATAGGATTTGGGGGGAGGGGATTGTCAGATCTAAGCTTTTTTAAGAAAAGGGGAACATTGCATCTAGTTAAAAGATAATTGCAATTAAAAATACGTATTTTCATCTTACTCTGCTAAAAATACTTTAACATGATATTCATGTATGCAAGATAGAGCCTAAAACACACAATATTAAGCTTTGCTACACTAGCAATAATTTAAAAAAAATCTTTTCATTCCCTGTGACACATTTTAACAGTTTAACCCTGCATTTAATTCATCTTCCATCATTACTGAAAGATAAAGTAAAGGTGAACTCTTAAGAAAAAGCAAATATTACATCATAGGCTATACCACCATACAAACAAAATTATTCAAGTTTTTAAACAACTTTTACTTGTTATCCCCTATTTGAGCTATCAAATATTTAAGAACAATTCTCAAAATTCTACTGGAAAAAACTATTTTACACACTTTTGGGAGCAATTACTGCTTAGGCATTGGCTGCACATAATGCGCCTTACTCTCTCAGAAATCAATACTGAAAATTGGGCAATTATTTCAGTTGTAAATGGTTTCCTGCTGAAATCAGATGACTTAAAAGTGTAGGCCAGGCCACAAGAGGCCTCTGAAACGACCATTTTTTATACTGAGACTTCATTCTGTCAAAACTATAATAGATGCAAAATGTACCTTTGTTTTGAGACAAAGCCATGGCCTTGTATCCCAACTATCCTTAATACTAACTGTCCTTGTTTATAATACAACCAATAAGACACGCTTGTACAAAGAGAACATGTACAGAAGTACACTAAGTTTGGTATTTGTATTAGCATTATGAAGGCCTGATTTGGCATGATACTTGAAGCTTACACAACTGCAGGGATTCTCAATCATTTTTCACCCATAACCTAAAAACCGCTCCACTTTTTTCTTCTCCGACCCAATATCTTGGATCCATTACACAAAGGATCCAGAAGTGTGTTGTATAATACTATTTAAATAGATAATTAATATTCCCGTGACACTTAAAAATTTTTAATATAGTACTTGACATCTGCTAACCAGTGGTAAAACTTTCTCTGGTGAATGGGGTGAGTTAATAGTCTCAACAGAATCTAAGCTTTCATTTTTAAAAAGTTAAATTTCAAGCTTTTGAGTTACAAGGACACATTTTCCAACTGTGACTCAAACATAAACCAATGCATTTCCCTTCCTGAATCTGAAAGTAGCATGAAACATAGGTTGTAAGCTATTGAAAGCCCTATAGTGATAGGGTCAGTCCATAGCAGCTTCGGGATAACATCATCTGGATCCAGAGAAAAAAGAAATCCTAATGGTATATCCAGTCATTTAGAATCTTTTCCACTTTGTATAAAAAAGTGTTTTGCACATCTCAGAGGTTTCTTAGAATCAGTTAACCTTTCAGCATCCATGTCAGAAGATGTAGAGATACCAGGTCTGGCTAAAGACTCTTGCCACTATTCTGAGAAATCATGTTCATCGACACTGAATGTTTTTAGACAATCTCTGGAAAGTTTCAACCAGTCTATGTATCAGTATTCTCTGGGCCTCACTGATGCTAATAAAATCATTACTGCAGAGAGCTGGTTGGGAATATTTTGCAAAACATTTTTCCACTGGAAAATGTGGAAATTTCAAAACAAATTATTTGCAGGAAAAGGTTGGTTTCAACTAATTTTTCTACCTTTTCCCCCCCCCAACATGAAACTGCCAAAATGTTTTGTTGCAACATTTTAAAAAACATTTTCTAAACAATGCCTGGAATCCCCATTGAAAGGAGGAGTCACAAGACTCCTAGGTGAATACGCTGTGACTCCCCAGCAAGATAATCCAAGAGAGAAGCAGTGCAAGCCCTCTTCATGTAGGGCAGAAGCATAGCTAGCAGAAGTCTGAGGACCTAAGAATATGTTAGTGTGGTGCCTTAGAAATCACTCCCTTGGAAAATTCATTACACCACTGTGTAGACAAGCCTTAAGATGGTAACTATATACAAGAATTCCCATTTAAGGGGCACAAGTGCAAAAGCCAGGGAAGCTGCTCTCTGCCATGGGCAATAAGGAGGAGCTGAGGGATAGTTAGTCCTGCTCAATCCTTTATGCCTTGGGAAGGCTTGGGGCCTCTCCCTGGTACAGGCATGGTCCCAACAGGTACTGCTGGCCCAAATATTCCAATTGAGTGAATGGGTGTGGACGCAGCAAGAGCAGAATACAGATGGACAAGCAACTGAAGAAGCTTAGATTCTGTAGCAAACATGAAGACACCCCAAAAACCAGTATTGTGGCCCACTTTAGGGTCATGGTACAACATTTAGAATCACTTTCAATAAGTTTAGATGGATGCCTCCAAAAGTGTTAGGAACTGAGAGTCTAGCTGAGACTACACAACAGAATTTTGTAGTAGAGATATTATGACTAAGCACAAGTGTCAATTTTGATAGCACTTGTAGTAACAACGTCAGCAAGTCGCCATCTGACTGCTTATGTAATCAGCTAGGAAGATGTCTACAGCAAGAGAAAAAGAAAAAAATCACATTGTCAAAAATACTAGATTCATCTTCAAACAAAATCTAATCTTTCATTACCAATTTTTAAAACCAAATACACCTATAACAAGCAAGTGAAAAATACAGTGTTTATGGACAGGAAGAAAAAATACAAACTAGTTTTGAACTACAAAATGTAAATATGAAGAATAAGTTAACAGCATAAACTATTCATCTTTTAATTTACTATAATATCATGCTTTTGTCACCTAACCATTCGTGTTAACTTATTTTATGTTAATACCCTCCACTGAGTACCTCAGGTGTGAGCATAGAATGTAAACTCCTTACTTTGACTTTTATAGCTGTATATATGAGGATATTTTCCGTGTAACCAGGTACTTGTTTTAGACACTTCTAGACAACGAAACATAATTGCCTGAGTTATTAACACGTGCAAAGAATTCCCTCCTCAATGTAGGAGGAAAATAAGTATGTACCTTCAGTTATTTAAAAGGAATTTGAAAGGCTGGCTAGGAAGGAGACAAACTTTAGAAATCTATTTTTTTGGATGATTTTAGAAGATTGTATGTTACTATTTCAGAATTTGTGTGATCAATAATTTATTCTAAGATGAGCAACTCTAAGATAGGGGTCTCATTCAAGTACTTAAATACAGATATTGGCCATGTTTATATTACGGGCACTACAGTAGCATGACTGCAACTCTGCCACAGTAGTACCATATGATAGACGCATTCTATAGCGATGACAGGTTTTTTCCTTTAGTAGGAAAGGAAGCACATGCAACTAGTTCGATGGAAGAACTCCTCTATCCACTTACATCATCTACACTGGGGGGTCAGATCAGCTTAACTACAGAGCTCAATAGTCTGAAAAATTCACACCCCAGGGGTCTAGTAACTATGTCAACCTAACTTCTAAGTGAAATGAGACCTTAAATCAGAGATGCTTAGTTTGAGGCTTGGGTGGTTCTTTAATGTGTCTCCTGAGACTTTGCAGCACATGGTAGTAACACGCTGATTTAATTATCAACCAATCTAAATTAACAACCAATACGGATACTTTTACTATGTTACTAATCAAATGTAAAATACCTGTTCAGTCATTTTGCTGTGAGACTAATTATATATTCTACTTGCTTTTCTGTTTCTTCAAAAGTAGCGTGCCTAAAGTTATGCATCTAAGGCAGTGACACTCAGACCACAGTGTTTCTGGAAACAAATTTTTCTATCTGTAACAATAGTACTTTAAACAATGAATTCACATTACTGTGGCTCTTTTGGGTAATCCTGATCAGTATTTGACTCCTTACATGCCTAACTTTAGGTCCACTACTTCTGAAGAAACAAAGAAAAACAGAATTCTAAGACCATTAGAGCAGGGGTGGGGAACTTAAGGCCCAAGGGCTGGATACAGCCCCCTGCTTGACTGGATTAAGGCTGTTAAGTAGCATGTAATTCACTAAGTGAATAGTCTATGCATTTTTGCATCAACTATTCGATTAGTAAATAGAGCAGAGCCGCATGATTCCCCAGCTGACCCCGGGCTCCACACGGTGCTGCCACTTTGAAACACCATAGCGGCGTTTCAAAGGGGCAGTGCTGCACAGCTGATCCTAGGCTCTGTGTGGTGCTGCCCCTTTGAAACGCCACAGGGTTTCAAAAAAGCTGCGCCACACGGAGACCCGGGCTCCATGCAGTGCTGCCGCTTTGAAGTACCATCCCCCCATGCCTCTGATAGAGGCAGCGGGGACGGGGGGGAGCAACTAGTAGACTATCCTGTTGACTATCTGATAAGCAATTGCTTATCAGATAGTCGACTAGTCCTTAACATCCCTAGTCTGGATCTGGCACCTGGCTCCAGGATTAGGGAGCCCACAGGGCTGAAGTACACAAAATCTACTCGCCTTAGCCCTGCTAGGCTCTGGTGTGCAAGTGGGGAGTGTGTTTCTCCTTCCAAGTCAGGGGCCACATCAGTGAGGGTTTTTTTTTTTCCCCCTTTCTGATATGTGCATGACCCCCGACTGATTCCTTTGGATCAATGGTCCCTGACCCAAAAAACGTTCCCCATCCCTGCATTATAGTCTGATTTCAGAGCCTAACAAGATTTACAATCCATGGAGAACGTTTTAGGACAAGATACCTAACATGGAGAATTTTCTGAAAGTGTTATCAGCTTCGGCTAAACTTTTGGGTGACATAACCTTTGGAGAAGTACATTACAGAAGCCTATCCTAAACTCAGTTAGATGGAAATTTTGCCTTCAGGTAAAACCAAACAGCTTTATTGCGTGGGGTAACAAAACTGCAAGTGCTCATGGAAATTCATCTTCCATCTTTCTATATACAACTTAATTTTGGAAATAGAGGAAGGCAAATTTCAAAGTAGTAAGAGAGACAGGTATGTAACCATAGAGTAGGAACAGTGAATATATTATTTACTTCAGTGTTACACATGAAACCACATGTACAGGATGTCAGCATACTGAAGATAACTCCAACGGAACAATACCTTTTGTGAAGTCCTGTAAGGAAGAATTTCTCAAGCAATGTCAAGAGGAAAAAAGTAAATTAGTTGTTCTACACATTGTCTATGAAACATCAAACAAAACGGTGTATTAACTAAAATTATCCAAGCAACACAAATACACAAGACACATGGTAAAAGGAGGAAGAGAATCAGATTTTGAATAACAAACTCTAGAAAAAGTAAAAGACCTAGTAGGTCATCTAGTCCATCTCACAATGAATGACTCTTCCTTATTGTCCATTCCTGATTTCTCATTCCTGATAAATCTGCTTCTGATTTTTACTTCAGATTATTTTGCATTTCTCTCAGATAAACTCATTTTATCCTCTTTCACTAACATTAATCTCTCTTTGCATGAGGTGTTGTAACTCCTATCATCGCTTACAACTTTTACAGCTTTTTCAATTTACCACCCCATTATATTCAAAATATTCTTTACAGAGTATCTGTAGGAAAAATCAACTATACATTTATATAATAGCTGTGTAAAGGATGCAGTTAACTGGATGTTGGCAAAAAGGTCTGTCACAGCTTTAACTAAGGAAGCCCTGACTTGACTCTCATGACTCAATCATATTCAATCAAATATAAATAATAATGGATATCGTAAATTTGGAGCAGTTTTTTTGAATATTAGAATCAACACTTTCCAATTTGCATGCTTAAACTCAGCTACCTAAAACGTATGGACTTCAAATGAGCTATGGTGCCCAGCATCCATAAAAGTGCAGTCATTTACTTTGAGATACTTTTGGCATGCATATTTTGACAAGCCTCAGAAGCTCCTGTTAGGTCTTCATTGGATGGAAGTGCTTCAAATGCAAATTAGACTCACTACATAGCAGAAACAAAACAACTGTTCTGATTTGCATTTGATCAAGTCCTTTATGCCACATTTTCACATTGGACCGTTGATGTTTCCACCTTTATTTTTACAACCAATAGAGGAGGTTTTAAGACAGTGGTCACCTACCAGTAGATCCTGGAGCCTCTTACAGGTGATCCTGACTGGTTTGGCCAGGAAGCTATCAAGTGCTGGCACTACAGTTGCCCCTCCACCCACTGTCATGCTGCTCCTGCTCTCTTCCTTGGTGCTGCCTCCCCCCCCGGGAGCCTCCTGCTTGCCATGCAGGGTGTGGGAGAGAGAAGCAGTGGCGGTGCGGATGTCAGGGTGTCCCTCCTCCCCCCACTCCTGTACCCCATCTCCACACAAAGAGAAGGGGATAGAGGGAGCTTGGCAATGCAAATCTCTGTCACACACACTGTGTGTGTGTCTGTCACTCTCACAAACACACTATCCTTCACTGTCATCTCCCAACCCAACACATACTTGAGGGGGTTGTTGTTACTTCTTTTACTGTTTGCAAAGTGGGTTATTTTTGGTTTTTGAATTTTCTGTGCATTTCATAATTTTCATTTCTCTCTTATGCTTAAATTTAATTCTTTGAGTAGTGAGTTCTAAAATGCCTAACCTGTCGTGGCTGGAGTAATTATCCCTATAGTAACTGGTGCTCACAGAAGTGGCTGGCACATAGCTGCAGCCCCTGAGGAAGACAGAGCAGGGGGTCTCCACATGTTGTCCTTGTCTACAGACACCACTCTTGCAGCTCCCATTGATCAATAACTGGGAACCGTAGCCCCTCCCACACTCTGAAACCTTTGGCCCAAGACCAGAGCCTGTACCCCTCCTCGCCCGCCGCCCCGCCCCAACTCCCTACCCCAGCCTGGTGAAAGTGAATGAGTTTCAGGGATGGAGTGAGCAAGGTGAGGCCTTCAAGAAGGGGTGGAGCAGGGATGGGGCTTCAGAGAAGGAGCAGGAAGGAAGTGGGGCAAGGGTATTTCGGTTTGAGGTAGATCTTACATTGCACTTAAATTAAAAAAGTGATCTTGTGGTTAAAAAGGATGGAGACCACTGTTTTAAGATATCTATATGCAGCATTTTCTGAAAGTGTTATCAGCTTCAGCTAAACTTTTGGGCCACATGACCTTTGGAGAAGTACATTACAGGAGCTTATCCTAAACTCAATTAGATGGAAATGCAAAATTGATCAAATCATAAAAGCAATCAGTTGTAATTTCAATAAGCAAATTTACACTCAATAAGGTTTTAACACTCATTTCATAAAACTTGCTTCTTTTTCCCACCTAGTATCTACATAGAATATGTTAATTTTTGTATCAGAAAATCCTTTTCCAACAGCCTCACTGCACAATGATGCTTCTGCTGCCCCACTGCCTGGCAAATATCCTAGGGTTACTCTGAACTTCATTGGAAAGGGATCACAGATATGCAGGTAGGAGCACAGAGAGATCATATGCTGGAACAGGTAAATAAGATAATACTGTTAAGGTCAAAAAATCCATATAACTTGTACACTTACGTAATGAGCGCCGTCTTTTGTTCTTTAACTTCCTTCTTTTGTTCATTCCAGCTTTAGAAGGAGATTCCTCTTTGGCCTTTGGCTGGCTGGCAACTTTTGAAGAGTTCTGCTGACTGAAATGCGTGGGCACATGGCGAGCCAGTCCTCCCTGAGATGCAAAACTCGCATTGCATCCACCAACTACACACTGAAGGGAAACAAAATGACCAGAGAATATTGGGGACAATGTGGCATTCATTCAAGTAATTGATTTAACTTATAGTTTTTTCCACTTTACCTATGCTGACCTGAATTCCAGCAAATTAGAAGCAATCAATTCAAATTCTCAAAGCGCAAGTCTATGCAAGAACAGAAGAACTCTGATGCAAATTCTCACTAACTTCTATAACAGCTTTCCAGTGAAACAAGTACCTTTTTTTGTGCTATAAGATCATCTCAAATGTCAGAGAAAAACCTTAGACACTGGACCTACAGCTCTTACTGCAAGAAGCAGATCCATTGACTCTCATCCTCAATGACATTTCCCCTTTCAATTCAAACATACCCTTTTTTCAAAGGCTCCACTCATGAACTAGCTCTACTCTGCAATTACTCTACAAGCTTATTTACCTATCAAATATAATGTTCTTTTATATCTTTCTCTTCTGTCCATTGTGACAATTCATTGCTTGAGAATGATTTTTAATAAAATACTTGTTGAGTTTAACAATTACTGTTAAGTACTATAATATTATCAAAGGATGTTTATTTTTAAAAGATACTGCAATACAAATTTTAAGTACCTCAGCGTCATTTTTGCAATTTTTTTGAGAAAATGCATAATCAAAAGATACAGTCAGAAAACAAAACAAAAACAAGACCAAGAAATCTCCAGGTCATAAACACAGGAATTATGGTTAAAGTCAGTGTTTGCATTAATGGGTATATGAAACGATTAGACAAATGGTAATCAAAACAATGTTTAAATAATGCACAACATTCTATATTTGGCTTAGTTTTACTTAGTATTAGTTCATTGACAATATGTTTTAATTTCACTTTGATTAGGGGATAATGGAAATCTTCCCTCCAAGGCCATTTGAAAATGGAAGTAGATGAAAAAAAGATTGACACTCATTCTGAGATAAGAACTGATGTATGTGTGACTGTCATATTAACTTTTTCAGATCCCATTCCAAGTAACAGTGATAGTTAACTGGACTAGTAGCTGAAAAGAACTAATTTATCACCGCCAAAAAATGAAACAGCGTGCTCCTATTCCTCTCTCCCCTCTATTATAATTTTGTTATTTGAGTTTGGCCAGCATCCTCTTATTGTCCATTTGACTTACAAAAACTCCCTTGATAGTAAGGCACTTGAGCAGCTGGGAGGAGTGAGGGAGGCTGTAACTCTGCAGATAATGACATCCAGGTGGAGACCAAAGAATAAAACCACAAACCTCTTCAGCCATGTCTTCACTTGCCATGCCAGTGATTGACCTTCTGGTGTTCGATCCTAGCAGGTCTAGTTATGACCTGCTAAACTGAACACTGAGGGCAGCTCCAGTTGGAGCCGGTATCCCTCAGTCACAAGGAGTAAGGGAAGATAACGGGACCATTTGCTCCTGTCAGCTTCCCTCTGTGAAGATGGCGCCAAGCTAAGCTTAAGGTAAGCCAACTCCAGCTATATATTTTATATTGCTTACCTTCACCTGACCTTCCAGGACTAGTGTAGCTCTGGCCTTCCTCACATACCCTGGCCTTACAAATTGGGCTGCAGGAAGGGAGGCGCTGGGTCTACCACTTAGCATTTTTCTAGTCCTTTATTCCCAACTGAGCCATTCTGAGCTATGGAATAGAGAATGTAGGCCATGTACACAATGGGCAACTCTATCCTAGGAAGCAGTGACTCTGAAAAAGATTAAGGTAATCAGCTGAGCTCCTAATGTTTTGCTGTGACCAAAAGAGCGATCATGATCCTGTGATGGATCAACAAAGAAATTCTCTTTTTGGTACTACTAGGGGGCGGTGCCCCCTGCTCGCTACACTCGCCAACCCCATTCTCTGGGGGTAGGCAGCCACAGCTCCCCCTGGCTGCTAGGCAAGGCCAGGCCAAGGCATGGCAGCCCTGGCGTATCCTGGTTCTCTCCCCCGGCCACCAGGGACCCCACCACCCACCCCCGAGGCCAGGCCAGCCGCGGCTCTCATCCCCCCTCCCTCCAGCCACCAGGAGGTTGGGCTAGGCTGAGGCTCTGTCTCCCCCGTCCTCCCCTCCATGACCAGGGAGGGTCCAAGGCCGCCCTGGCCCCAGCTCTTCCCACCCTCCCCCTGAGGACACCCCGGCCCTTGCCCCTCACCTCTGCTTTTGGCCCCCCAGCCCATTCCCTCCACCAACCGGCCCTGGCTCTTTCCTCCCCCCGGCTGCCAGGGATGGGGGCCAGGGTGAGGTTGCACTTGGCTCTTCCCCTCAGCTGCTGGGGAGGGGAAAGGGGACCTCTCTGGGGCATCAGAAGCTCTGCGCTCTTCCTCCCCAGAGGCCTTGCAGGTCCTGCGCGCTCTTCCCTGGCTGCCACTGCCGAGCACCTGGGAGGGAAAGGCTACAGGACACAGAGTGACATGATGACATCACTCTGTCGTCCTGCAGGACAAGTTTTTTAAAATATATAGAGAGACTGACAGCTTCTAGAATACTATGTCCACTTCTGGTACTCACAATTCAAGAAGGACATTGATAATTTGGAGAGAGTTACCAGAAGAGCACAAGAATGTTTAAAGGATTAGAAAACATGCCTTCCAGTTATAGACTCAAGGATCTCAATCTATTTTAACAAAGGGAAGGTTCAGAAGTGACCTGATTATAATCTATAAGTTATGAGGAACAAGCCCCTAATACAGGGCTCTTTCATCTAGCAGAAAATGGTATAACGTGAGCCAATGGCTACAAACTGCAAGTAGACAAATTCAGACTAGAAATCAGGCATAAATTTGTAACAGAGTAACCAGCCATTAAAACAACTGACTGAGGGTCAAGATGGATTATCCATCACTAACAATTTTTAAACCAATACTGGATATTTTCCTATAAACATGCTTTAGGAATTATTTAATGTAAGTTCTATAGACACTGGTTACATACAATT
Organism: Rafetus swinhoei; assembly: GCA_019425775.1. Classification (NCBI taxonomy): domain Eukaryota; kingdom Metazoa; phylum Chordata; order Testudines; family Trionychidae; genus Rafetus; species Rafetus swinhoei. Next base: position 234,446,789 of record CM033437.1, read on the forward strand.
CCGACTAAATCAGCACAATGATCCCCTCTGACTTTGGAACCTATCAATCACATATAAATACCCAATTAGTGCATCCATCAACAAATTTAACACAGTGGTCCAGGATCCTAGCATCATTTACACAATTGTAAAACTGAAGTAACACCAATGTGACTTCAATTGCTTTGAATTCATGCTGACAAAGTAAAAACCTTAGCTTAGTCATGTGAAGAAAAATAAATCAAATATATATCTGCAGAAATAAGGATAAAGACAACTATCCAAAAGCATAATTTCTAGCAAAAATGGTTTCTTCTGCAGTTCTGAAGCCAACAGAACTATATGAATTGTATTAACAAGAGGATTGTATGAAAGGAAACAGTTACTAATATAAAACCTGAGAGTCTCTTCTATGTACCTTCTATAAAAAAAAATAGGACTCTACTTAAATTGCGTAATACTGCCTTCTTAACTTTCACTTAAAAATCTTTCTTGTTCCATTAGCTCTGACAAGGCTGGAGCAAAGACCCAAAGAAGAACCATGTTCCCTGCAAAATTTAAAGCTGCACTCTTGGCAATGCATGCTAGAGCTCAGAAAAAACGTCCCAGAAAAAATGGGGTATTAGAAATGTGTGGGGGGCAATATTACAAACTTATTAAATGAAAGTGAAATGGTAATACGTTCTACAAATGTGCCAAGTAAATGAGTACCAGACATGCTTCTGGACAGCAGGTTCATAAGACAGAATGGTGTTTCTAGTCTGTTTAGATGGACTAGAGTGTCACTGTTCTTTAACCACACACTGACAACATGGAACACAAGATATTCAAGAGCTCCACCACAAAAATCAGCACATGCTCTATCCAAAACTGAATTATCCATGTCATTACTGACACAGCATACTTAAGTAGGTGCAGTTTACATCTAAAAAAACACCCAAACATGACTGGTTATAAGTTAAGCAATTGAGCCTGTAACCAAGATACAAATGTGCCACATAGTTTGCCAATAGTTGGTTATATTATTACAGCCAATTACAAGAAGCCTGCAGTATTCCACAGATGCTACAAAATACTTTGTAGTGAAGAGGAAATAGAAGAGAAAAATGTCTTACCTGTTCTTTTCTTTTTTTTTCTCTAAAATAATATATCCAGCAATCCGTTACTAATGGGTTATGTCTCTTCCTCTCCAAAGATATAGGAGCAGTTCAGGCTGTCAGTTCAGGATCTCTGGACTTTAAATCTCATCCCATCAGCTTCCCACCAAATACTTATACAGCTTTAGAAGGCCTTTGATAAATCAAACTCAACTATTATGCATAACTTTAAACCTCTCTCTCAGAAAATCAGATCTTATTTTTTTAAATATTTTATTTGTTACTATCACAGGGTGGGTCCGGATTGGTGGATATGTTACTTCAAGAGAAAATAAGTTAACATGTAAGAAGTTTAATTTCTCCAGTGTACCCATACCCACCATTACTAATGGGCAGTAATGAGCATTGAATTTAATTTACAGAATAAGTAGGGAAAAAGAAAGAAATAGGTAGTAAAGAAGTAAAACAGAACATCTGCTATAATCCCCTTTTAAATATAAATGTTATTTTGGAATTATAGCTTGTGCTATATAAGAAAGATCTATCTATACAAACTCTCAGTATTGACTTGTATTTTGAAAAACTAACTCAACATTCTACCTTAGATTTCTCTGAAGAAATCTACACTCTTTCTGACCATGCAGTTGTTCTTATTAATTTTGTTAAACAATGGTTTTAACCCCAAGGTGACATTTGTAAATATTCCAGCACCTGATCCACTAAAATGACAACTTTAAAAGCTTTCAATCTGCAATTTTTTGGGTTAAACTGTGCACTTTTCATCCTTTATAATAATGCCAACTTAACAGATATCAGCTTCACAATTGCCAATCTTATTTCAAACATTGTTTCAGTTCCTTTTCAGAATTTCCCAATTTACTGTAGACTAATAAAATGTACTGCCCCCTCATATCTAGCAGCACATGGATGGGAGTTTAACAGCAGTTAACCATTCCAATTATACTGACATTTGTAAAATACACTTTTTAAATATTTCCCCTACATAGTCACAGAATACTCTGTGTCAAGAATAGAAAGCTCTCCGCACACCAGAGCTTTTATTTAGTCAGACCTTACTTTGTGATCAAGTTTCAAAGTCAAAACTCTTTTTTCCTCCACATTTTAAAATCCAAATTAAGTTCACTCCTAGTATTTATTTTGAAAGGACATTATTAAATCCTAAAATAATTCTGTGTGTCACAGTGCCTTTGCTGCTTTAGGTGGGATTCCTAGAAGCTCCAGCACTGGACTAAATTCTGACTTCAAAGGTGCAGAGTTAGGTTAAAGCTGAGCATTTCTGAAAATCCAACCCTTGGGTATTGGTGTGCTAATTCTGGAAGGCAAATACACAGAACACTAGCTACAGGTTTTAGCAAGTAAAAAAAGATGACATGTTGGTTCAACATTTACATTTGATGGGACTCTAACAAATAAAGAGATGACTCCTAATCAGTGGGACATGATCTGAAAAGAAATTCTGTTGCCTTTATATTTCTATGAGATTCAAATCTTTGTGACAGTAATCAAGTTAAGAATTTTGCAAATAAAGCCAAACTTGATGTTTCAAACATCTGTCATCTGCATAAACCCTGCAAATTTGAACACTGTTATTGCTCAATGATGAGTCTGCTTAAGCAATCTGCCTTAATATTTTATACATCCTTTGTGTACAGTGCTCTGATGGAGAGGATACTTTGCCAGAAGAATAACTGGCAGAAATCAAACTAAAGACTGGAGCTTCTTGATCCTTTTTGCTGACAAGCATTCCAAATGTGCTTATCCTTCAATGAATTCTGGAAGTGACTGGTGCTAGCAGGACCACTCAGTTATTTAAAGCTGTCTATGTTGATCTCAGTTATTAAATATTAACCACTGTGCACTCATACCCTGCAAAAAACTTTTCTTTTTTTTAAATCTGGGAATAAACAGCTACAATGTCCTCAATGTGCAGGACTTGCCTACAGGGATATTTCTATCCAGGGTTATAACATCCCAGATTAAATCTCACTGAATTCTTTCTGGGTCAATAATTAAATTGTTGCACCTGTCTTAAAAAAATATCACTTTTCCCATGCATTTAAATCCTTTCAGCAAGTGTCAAACTCCTGTTGACTTTGTTGAGGAAACTGTTTAAGAGTTTCATTAGTACATCTAAAAGCTTAATCAAGTAACCTCCTTTTTCTGTTTGCTTTATCAAGATAAGGCATAATAAGGGACACTAAGTTAGTTTCAATCACTGCAATCATTGGAGAATGATCAGGCTGACTGAGATCATTGAAAGTTCAACATTAATTCTATCCATGAAGTACAAAGGAGACATTCTCTCTTCTGGAAGAGGTAATGAGTTATATACAATTATAGTTCTCTGAAGAGCAATACTGCAGTAAATTACCACCCTCGAGTCCGTGTGTGCATGGACTACCACAACCCAAAAGATCATTTGACTCAAGAAAGCATCTCGATTTACTTATGATGTAGCTAAGCTAGGCATAGTCTTCTGTTAGTGCCTTCCTATGAGGGGCAAAACCACTTTCATAATCATCATTAATTAAAAGAGAAGTACTCATAATTTACATAATCCTCAATTCTGTGGGGAAGTGATGTATCAAGTCATTAAAACATACAGTGTATGTTTGGAGAACACTTACATTTAAGCTAGACACTCAACTACATACCATAGTCCTGGACAGCCACAGTAGTCAGGTGGCTAGCCCATGCCATCAGGACTACACTGCTATTGTAATACTAGCTCCATCAAAGCAGGTTTGAGTACGTCTGCAGGATGCAAACATACTTTTAGTAGTTGGCATGAGGGTTTCCATGTTTTAAAAATATTATTTTAGCCCTATTTAATGTAATGATTCATATTCTCCTTAATCACATAAATGCTGAAACCTTTTCTAATGCAAAAGATCTAAATGAGTCAGTGATCTCTCTCTCACTAAGTTCCAGACTAGTTTAAGAGTTTGATACATATACACACAAAGAGTTTTAAGCTTATCTTTCAATTTAATGAACACATCTTTTTCTTGGTCTATGAGAAAGGGTACAAGAGTACCCATTTTATCTTCTTTACACTTTAATAATCTCCCCTCTAAACAAATCGGTCATTTCACCCTCTCCACATTAGAAAACTTTCTAATCAATAGCAGTTTTCCCCCTCTTTTTACTCTACCCTTTTGAAACAGATTGACCAGAACTGAACAGTTTTCCAGGTGAATCTGTACCATTGATTCATATACTGCTATAGTTTCATTATTATTTTCTATTCCATTCTTTATAAATCTTAACACTGTTTGCTTTTTTTAAAAGCATTTCTTCACATAGAATAGAGATTTTCATTGAGCTGTCCCACAATCTTGGGTTTACAATTGCTAGACCCAGTTCTTGGTTGCACTAAAACTGTACACAGACCTTCTGACCCAAGACATGAACCCAAGACATATTGGGATTTGGGGGGCTATGACCTACCAGAATCACTAGAGGGATCCTGAGTGCTTGCTTACCCTGAGTCAGTCTGTGTATGGCTGTTTAGAGGGTTGCGGGTGGACTAAAAACTGAGAGCCCAACCTTAGCATACTGTATACACATACCTAAGGACATCCAGGTCTTTTCCCCAGAAAGTCTTCAGAAAATGTGTAACCCAATAAGGTATATCATCAGTTCAAACTATTCCTTCCAGTATGTATTTTTTTATGTGTGTCAGCAAGATATATGGGTTCACTCTGATATGCTCTTCTGAAGTTCCTCAATCTTTTATTTAATCTTTTCCCTACTTGAGAACCGACCATTTTTTCAATGCCTTGTTTTCTCTTGGCCAGTTTCTAATCCAAGATAAAACTTTGCCTCTTGCTCCATTTTAGTTTCCAAAACAACTAAGTTTAAGGATTTTTAAAAATCCAAAATTATATCTATCAAGTCTATTTTAATTGCTGTTTTATAGATCTATTCAATTACTTTTAATAGACTACAGGCATGATTCTTTTATAAGCGCCATGGTAATTCACCAAGATATTTCATAATTCTCTGATTCTTCACTCAATTTTCCTGGATCTGAAGAAAGCCTCCAAGGTCTAATTCATAGGATCAACCCTAATGCCTTTTATAAAGACAGGCACAACCATGACTACCATGCCAGTCTGCTACAGGACTCCATGCTGTTTTAATTAGACTATTTTTTTCTTTGCAACTCAGCCACTATATTCTTGGATGTGTACTATGTGTCTTTTTAAACTGCAGTATTTTATTTGTTCCAGCAAGTCTTCTTGCCATCTCAATTTGACAGTGCCTCATCTTTATTAGCTAAAAATGTGAAGATCCAGAGTAAAGCTCCTTCCACCCTATAAAATAATCTTCCATGGTGAAGGCATACAAAAGACAATATGTCCTTGTCATTCATCGTTATAAGAGATGCCTTCAGAAAGCTAGAAGGATTCGAACAAGGATTCTCAGACATAACATCTTACTTTCCACTATAATAGTATTTAGCTCTTGTACTGTCAGACCCATGCCAACAAGTAGAGAGATTGAGTGGGATGTATAAAGGTGCTCAATTTCTGTGATAATATAGCCAAATTACCATGGTGATGAGATTAGCCACCACCATCATTAACAGGATTGAAATTTACGTGAAACCAAATCATGGGGGGGGGGGTAGTGGAATCACTCAGTCTCTCAAGTTTGATCTGAACCTTTGCTGTCACAATATGTAGAAATACATTTCTTCCCAGTATTCCTAGAGAGCACTGGTAGCTCATTTTTCAGGAGGATTCCAAATAGATCTCTCTAGATTCCCCCTCCAAAAAAGTTCTCATCCTCTATCCCTCTCTCAATTTTGTTAAGTCAATTACCCATCTGATATCTTGTTTTCCTAGGTATTTCCTAGACAATTAGGAATGTCCTATGGAACATAGCTCAATCTCACACGTGTAAAAGAAGTGAGATTCTTTTTTTTTTTCCTGTTTTAGCATTTATATGAAACAGAATGTCAGAAAGTCTCCTGTGCTTTCAAGCAGCACTTCTCTCCATAACATTAATATGAAGCTGCTGTAATACCTAGAGACACCAAGCATTTGAATTGTGAAGTGTCTCTGCCTGAGTTCACAATCCCATTGGAGTAACTGGAGATTAGAGGAATATGAAGTCCATTCCTAATTACAGCCTGATATTTAATATGCCACCAAACCAGGGACAACTTCCTAGGAAGCCTCCATTTCCTGAATGTCATACAAGGCTTTTTAACCACATGAATGGTCTTGCAGTTTAGAGATTCGTGCATGACTAATCTATACATTGTTTTGGCTTTCACAGTGACATTACTAGCACAGTTCTTGTTGATGCCTAATCTGGCAAATCCTGCCTGCCAAATCCACAACGTTCTGGATCCCATCATGGGGAAAGAACACTTTGAGGTGACTGATGTCTAACAGGACATGTATGTATTTTGGTGATCTTGGTGGGCACAAGACAGAATGCTGGATAATCAACCATGAACACTAGTGACTAGCATGCAGAGACATTAAATTTTCCTTAATTGGGTGAAGTTTGGCTTCTCAGGAACTGATGCTAGGATTAAGCTCTTCTGACTTTCTGGGTATCCAGGAAGCCCTCCTTCAAATTAAAACTCTTTGCAATTTTTGCCAGGTTCCCCAGATTTGATGGGATCAGATTTCCTGCCATGTCCCTTGATGATATGACTGAGCTCAAATGCATTCTCAAAAGGAATACTTTGGAGGGATTTTTTTAAAGTAGACTTAGTAGCTGGATATTGCTGAGGATTCTTGTGTTTGAGTTGACTAGGGTCATAGGAACAAAAGGCCTCAGTCTACCGGACAAGAAGGCTCTATGAAACAGATTACTGACCTGGGTTAGCTATGTGCTAACTTGCAGCAAACAGCACTTTGCTGAGAGTAGGAATTGCTACATGTGTAAATAGGACTCAGAATTATTTTGGCATCTGCTACAAGGGCTGAGCAATCTAACTTTGTGAACTCCTGAATTCAGACCAAGAAGTCGGACACCTGAAACAGCTTTATCCTACTGTAGACGAATGATGATGAATGGCTAAAATACTTGAAACTAGGGAGTGGGGGAAGAGGAGGAGGGGTAAGAAGAGAGAAGGAGAGGCACATCATCTTTGGCCTTAGGGAGACTAGATGCCACCTTTTCATTAAAGAGATTTTCTTGTGATATGGCAGATCTTTCGAGCCTTTAATGAATACCATGTGAATGCCAGATAATCACAGCTATGTGTGTCTGTATCCATCAATGCTATCTACATTTTCTGCCATATAACAGGCAAAGGATGACTGCATATGATAGCTGAATGCACTCCTCATTAATCATATTCTTAGAAGAAAGTCCCACCTTCTGTCCTTCACAGCTCAAGATGGCATTTTCCAAATGAAAGACATGTTTTAACTAATATAAGCCATCAGCATCGCTGTCTAGTAAACCTTAATAAAGAGTATCCAGTGCATTAGGTCAGAGGAGGGCATCCATGGTTAGTTCATCAGTCTTGGCACTGACTATAACATATTCTCCATCCATTCAAGTACAGACTGTAAAAACTCTGCCCTCATACATATGGGAGCAGTCTACTCCCCAATACCTGGAACTAATGGCACACAGATGCTTTGATTACTTGCAATCTGATTTCTGATGCCTACATTTTGTGCTAGCTTCTCTGAAAGGAACCAAAAAAATAAGAGAAACAAACAAAAACAAGTAAGCTACAATAAAGATGGAAACTTCCCCCAGAGTCAAAGGCATCACAGGAAATGTTTAAAAAACAATCAAGGGAGTTTAAGGAAAATACACCAAAGACACAAAGAATGAGAGGATAATAGGATGAAATGCTGAAATTACTCAGAGCCATAATGAGCGCTACTGACCAACAGTTGTGCTCCTTAGAAAGTTCTTTCCTTAATTTTAGCCAGAAAGTACTGGGACCAGATTAGCAATATCAGTACATGTAACATAAGATACATTCATCTAGAACAAACTATTAGGAAGTTTAAGCTGTACAAGTTCTCGCCAGAGCTGCATGCAGATGCATTAACCTAAAAGTTGGGAGTCCACTGAAGTTTGGGTCTTTACAGACGCTTCTCTCTTTCGCTAGGTAACTATGGCAATTATAATTGATTAATTCATCATAGTTTGTTGTGGGTATTCCACTTTAAAGCCTACATTTGCAAAGACAAATGTCTCTAGAATTGGATTCTCTTTTACCTAATCTTTCATGAGCTAAGTTTCCCTGATTTATACTAATGCCTGGGTTGAATGCCTATGGCTTTTGACTGCTTGTTTACAACACACTAAAACTTGGATAGAAGCAATCTTGACGACTTGGGAAGAGTGATGATAAAAAATGTGACATCTCTAATAGCTGCAAGAGGACAATTAGAGTAGGCTTATTGAGTCAGGATTAGGCCCAATACAAGTTTGCATGCTATCAGAAAGCAACAGGAAGAGATGATCTTTCAGAACAATGACCACTACTTAACTTATTGTGTAGGAAATACCCATTTTACATCTCAAAGTAAGAGTGAATTAAAGGAAAAGTTTCAATTAATCAATAACTTTCAAAATTCTTTCCAGGACTAGCATTTAGAGCTGGATCAGTTACTGGAATAATATCTGGAAGTGTTAAAGATCCTAACCCATTTGTTGAGCTTATAAAAAAAATGGGAGCCATCACCTCCATGCCAATCAAATTCCCCTGGAACAACCTTGAGGGCTAGAAATGAATTTTCCTTTGTCATTCATCCTCTGTCAGAAATCCTTAGATTGTGTTATACAGTTTGGGATGAAAAGAGACACTGTAGTTCTCAAATTTGGAGAGATGGATTGCATTTTTCCCCATCTCAGATTCTGACCAGAGTTTCTTCTGCTATGATGCAAACATTAGCTCTGCAGAGAAATAACTTCTGGCAGAGATCATTATAACAAAACAAAAAAAAACCATCTTAGAAATATAAATGCCTTAAAAAAGAAAATGGAATAAAGTAGCCAGAAAAAAATAGCATTTTTCTCTCTCTAAAAAGTAGTACTGTCTAAGTAAGTTATCAAAGAGGAAGAAAAGCCCAAATTGATGTTTTATCAAAATGATGAACCCTGCATGGAGGGAGAACTTCAGACTGGAAATAGGGTGGGTGGGACTTACCATCAAGTGATCCGGGATTGACAGCTATGAACTGCCCCACTGTATCCATAAGAGGATGAAGCAACCCATTAATAACGGATAGGTGGATATGGGAATGATAAACACTACTATACCTAGAATCACAGGTACAGATTAGGGGGGGGAGAAAGAGAGAGAGAGAGAGAGAGAGAGAGAGAAAGTTAGAAAATGCTATGCAAGAAATATAGTAAGCTATATGGACCTCTATTCCTGACTCACATTTCCTCACTACACTACAAGAAATATGTTGGTCATAAATACTGCTCACTGGGATTCAACTAAATTTTGCTTGCAAAAATGGCTTTCATCTAGATACAGGCTACACAATGTTTTTACTCACCAAGAGTGGAAGTTTAAAACACAAGAGTCACGCTTCCACCTGTTTTCAGTGCAAACAGGTTAAACTGGAAGCTGAGCTTTAGAACAGACAATTAAATGTAGTAATCCCATACAATTTTAGACAAAGGCATTAAAAATAAATATACAAGCTCTGTGAGGGGTAGAGGTGGGACAGTGTCTTCATCTGTGTTCATATAGTGGTGCAGGCTTCCCATGCTATAACAATATAAATAAACTGGCCAAAGTCTCTTGATACTTTTAGAAAATCCTCCTGTGTTAAAAATGTATTAATAATGTAGTCCAGATATAAAAGTAATATTGTTTATCCTTTTCAAAATACAATACATGATTTCTTAAAAAAAAAAAAAAGCTTACCTTGAAAGGTTTGTCCCCACTATGTGTCAACATATGCCTCTGTAACCAACTTTGACTTGTTGAAGGTGTATTATATACTTTGCAACCTTTCCACAAGCAAACAAATACCTGATAAAGGAAAAAATATGTAATTAATTCTTATAGAAGTATTATTTGTTATGAATGTAAAACATGTTGGTAAATACAAAACTTGCTGGTTCATAGGGTAAACAAAAAAGAAATTAGACCCTGAATAAATTAATAAGAATTATTTGCTCTCTCATAACAGCTTGCCCAGAATTTTGGGAAAGAAATAACGCCCACAGGTATTCCTAATGGCAGTTCTCTGGAGCAAAATTCTGGTGCCCAAGTGCTTCTTCCTTTATAAACATATTCAAGAGCTCCACCATGAACCTTATAGAGAACTACAAAATCTTGAAATCCTATAACGATTAATACCTATACTCAGGGCTCGACAATTAACGTAATCTAGTCGCCCGTGGTGAGTAGATTTTAGCCTGGCACGGCCACGCAGTGTGGTCTGCGCATGCGTAGCGCTCGCCGCCGCTTGGCGAGCCCTGCCTTTACTAATAAAGGAAACGAAATATCCAAACTTACTAACCATCTTTACATTCTTCTCATAAGAGAAAAGGACAAAATGTCTTATTCCCAGAAAAAAGCAAACAGCCCATGAGGGAATCAAATTAAAAAACTTTGTTTCAAGGTATTAAAAAGTATTTAGTTAACTCAGGGGTATGGAACCTTTTTTGGGTCAGGGGCCACTGACCCACAGAAAAATCAGTGAGGGCCACATACAAAAACCCCTCACCGACATGGCGCTTAACTGAGAAGGAGAAAGACACTCCCTACATTCCCGTCGCACACCAGAGCTTAGTGGGGCCCCAGCCTAGGATATTTTGGGTGCTCCAGCCCTGTAGTGGGACAGCGGGGGGCTGAAGCACTAGCACATGCTCCCCAATGGAGGGGGGGGGGCACATTTGGCCCCCAGGCCTGAGATTCCCTATACCTGACTTAACTGTTCAACAGGAGTGATTTTTGAACACTCCAAACTAAGCCATATGTTCACATTATTCACATCACAACATACATGCAGACATATTTATTATATAATGGAAAAGTTGTCTTTGTCTAGTATGATTTTTAACCCCTAACTTATGTAACTGTTTTTCTCTATCCCATCTATCACCATGGAATCTAACTGCTCTCGTACAATGGAGGAAAAGCAATCAGATACACTTATGGATTAACTCTCCTTCTACAGTGCCAATTATTTCTATGTCAATTTCTTTCCTTCCATAAAACTTAAAACTTCTACTTCCTGAGTTCTCTCTGCATTCTCCTCTGGGTTCAAATTTCTGGTGACAAAAACACCCTCCAACAAAATGAACTAGGCTTTTGTTATCCATCATATTAAAAAGATTAACTGATTCCATGAGCAGTTTTATTCAAGTAATTTTTGAAAGCATGTTTTAAACACACATTCATTTTCAAAAGACAGAGTGCTGAATTTTAGGTTATTGTCTTTAAGAATGATGTACAGAGACCTTAAGTATGGTATTCAACAAATATGAATACATCATCAACTTGAAATAATTCCTTCCATATTTTTTGATCAACCTTCCAGTGCGCACACAGTTCTAACTTTCTTTTGTTTTAAAAAAATCTACCTCAGTTCTCTGGACTTTGACACAGAGACCTAAGCAGGTGAAAAAGTAAAAAAGTGGGGTATTAAAAGAACAATATCATATTTAAAAAGAGAAGTAGAAGTAATAATTTTATATAAACTCTTACTCCAATCTCCCAGGAGAATTTTTGTAATGTTTTGTGCTTTCCTATTTTACCCAAGAATATTAATTGCAAAACAATGAAGCAAAAAATTATCACATAAAAGTGATTTAAATTGACTGCAACGCTTAATTAATTTTCCAAGGTATTTGCTAATTTTACATCCGGAGTAAAAAGAAAATGATCACATCATAGGCAGCTATATAATAGGCAGCTCTGAGCACTGATATGTGGGGTGAAGAGTTTGGGGAAGAGATGAGATCTCAACTAGGGCTGGACTCCATGTGCTGCTACTTCCTTCTCTCTGTTTCCTTTATAATGCAAGGGTGGCTGCATCCCTTTCCCCCACTTCATCCGCCACTTGTACAATGGGAGGGTGGAAAAGTGTATTGCATGGTGCATTCTGGCTATGGAGCCTGTCCCATTCAACACTGCTACCATGGGACAGGATGACTGGTTCCTGCCTAGAAGAGGAAAAACGCTGCTATGGCTTGCGACATAAGCAAATAGCCATTCGGGGCTCCCTCTTTCATCCCTTCCCTTAAACTAGTGTTTTGGATCTCCTTTGATTGGAGAAGCTAAGACAGTCATCATTTGGGGATCTGGAAGGAATTTTTACCCAATGGCAAAGCTGTCAAACTACCATATGGGTTTTCATTTTTCATCTGGCATGCTGGACCTCTGGTTTTGGGCATTTCACTTATTACTTGTTCCATTTTTGTAAAGTCCCATTGTGGCTGGAGGGTAAGAAAGTGTTTGACTGAAGTCTATACAACTCAATGGGCTGGATGGGACTGATCCTGAACACGGCAGTTCAGGATGGGCGGGTATGCCTTCGTCCCATGTACTTTGTGGCTTCCCTCATTTTTTCTCCTACCATGGGGAACAGAGTGGGATGGGATTCTGGGATCCTTTAATGGGCTGATGGGGTAGAAGTAGGATGGCCTTCACACTCACCCTCAGGTTTACAATACCCACAGCCACATGTGCCATATGCCCCTGTTAGTAATTTGAATAGGAGTTCTTATATCTATGTATATCTGCAGCCTCTACATTTAATCATACTGTTCTGAATGTGCCTCATTGTTCCTTTAATTATCAGGCTTATAAGAACAGTCATTGTGCATAAGCAAGTTAGAAAACTCCACAATAAAGCCATAAGCAATTCAACCACCTCACCAGCAGGTGATGCACATTCACCTATTCTTGTGGAACAAACTGTAACTGTCAGTCTCTTTCTTAACAAATATCAAAGAATTCTCTCTTACCAAACCAAAGAATTTTTAAAAAGCTTAAAAGAGCAGAGAGAAAATTCGAAGAATACGGATGTGGGCTGGCAGCTACACTTTTGCAATCCAGATTCCATGCTAAATGTTTGGTGAACATATGCTGAGATTGTCACGTAACTGCACATTTTGCACATGGTGAAAAATGTGAGACTGGCTAACTGCACTGCAATGCCTGTGTGACTGAATATTACCTATCATCTAGCAGGAAGACTGTTTCCTGCTAAGAAATAATATTAACAAGATACAGTCATATCATCAAGTCTTCCTTAGCAACAGATTAAAATCCAAAATTCGAAAATTCCAAGTTCTACTCACTTGAACCTCTTTAATCTGGCAATCCTGGGAAACAGAGTATGCTGAATTAAAGATTTTGCTGGGACAGGGAGGGTGCAGCGGGGTCTGGGCATGAGGGAAATGGGGAGGTAGCACTCACCTGGCATCCCACTCCCAGAGGCATACATGACCCCACACTCCCTGCCACTCCCAGACACTGTTCCCCATTGCTAAGGGAGCCTGCGCTGCCATTCACCAGCTGGGGAGGAGGAGGATTGGCAGCAGGCAGAGCCTTTTCCCCCTCTGTGCCACAGGTGTTCCCAGATTAGGGACACCTGCAGTACAGAGGTTCAAGTGTAGTTAAGGATTTTTAATGCCCTATGTAGACAGGGTCCTTGTCAGAACAAGAATCTGAGAAACAAGAATCACAGATTAATTTAAGCTTCGGGGGTAGCCGAGTTAGTCTATAAAGTGTTACCAGACCATTTGTTGTTTTTTAAGTTTATCCTGTACAGACTAACAAAACATGTAGTGTTTTGTTAATCTATACAGTGCTACCAGACCATTTGTTGTTTTTTTTAAGATTAATGTAAGTAATTATACCACCTGTCGAAGGAAATTAGGATGACTGACTGATATCATTCTAGCTGATGCATTTTACATGATTTAGAAACTGAATGGGTCTAGTATTTATACCTAACTCAAAGCCAGTTCAGTTTGAAATGGCATCACTGACACCAAGTTAATTTCACGGCTTTCAATTTATTTTTAAACTACATAATTTTAAGAATCTCAGACTATTTCTATGAGACCAAGGAAGGCTTCATGTGTTGATCAGGGACCAGATTAATGTTCTGTAACACAGCAGGCTTAATACTTCACTCAGAATATAGCTTTAAGTTAATACTGGCATAAAGAAGCCAGAAGCATTCAGAGAATATAATTTTCTTTTATAAAATTCCCCAAATATTAACAAGGACTAAGACTATGCACAGCCTGAAAATACATGAACACAAAATATTGTGAGGGTACAGCTTGTCACAGAAACTAGAAATACTGCTGCAACTACGAGATCTTGCATTCTCTAGATGAACTGAACCAATGCCAGTCAACACTATTACATATTCAATACCAAGCCAAAGACATATTACATTCTTAAAGTGGTGAAATGTAGCTTTTCTCCAAGCAGTATGCAACAATATGTACTCTAGAAACTATTAGAGAACAAGCTCCAACTATGGATAATTAAAAGAGATATCAGCTTCAGCATCCAAATAAACCAGCATCTCTGTGGACAAATTTGATCGTGAAGAACACTAGAAGTTTGAAAGCCTGCCTCTTTCACTGGCAGTAGTTGGTCCAATAAAATATATTACCACTCCTACATGGTCTGTCATATCCTACAACCAACACTGAAAGAAATCCTTTACTCACAAAAAAAAAAAAGAAAATGATCAAAGGAAGCATAACGACAATGAGTTTATGAAGAAGCATATAATTCCAAAATTAACTATTCAGTTAACATGTGATTGCAACTCTAATGATAAAACTTGGAACTGGAACAGGGGCACCAAAAACAACCTTATACAAAAGGTTTTAAAGGATTTTTATAAAGCTTGCAAGCAAAAGAGATTTGTGTTAGGGTAACAATACACCAACTCAAAACACAACATGCATACTTTATCTTCCACTAAACCTGTGACAACTGCTGTTATGGACAAACCGCTGTGAAAATATTTTTTTCTGAATTTGATTTAAAATTTGCAGCTCAGGACTTTTGAATATCAGGTCAGATTTATAAAGGAATCTAACTTTAGGCATCCATTTTTTTTTTGTTTAAGTCCCAAGCATAATGACTAGTATAAATCATCCAGCATCAATTCACTTCAGATGCTGCATTTCTTAACATGAGCTATTTTATCTACTCAAAGAAATCTGTGGTGACATCGAATTACAAAATACTAGACCTGGAAAGGACCTCGATAGCACATTTCTAAATAAAGATGTGATAGCTGGCATCTAATTTTATGGTTCAAACGAACATATGCAGGCAAACAAAGTTATTTGAAGACACAAAACTATTGACATATTTTCATGAAAGAGCTACAAAATAGTATTTATGCATGGAGAAAGGACAGCAAAGAAGAAATAAGACCAACCCCTCCTCGCTGACCATCTACATGTATGGAGCGAATGTGATCTGCCAGATCCGGGCTGGAGTTGAAGCAAGCATGGCACTGGTCCCAACAACAGTTATAAGCAATACTTTTCGCTGATGAAGCAGTAACTCCTTGGCCATTCATCATAACTGGAGTCGAACGCCCACTGGAAATTGTGCTGTCTACATCCATTATAGTGCTGCTTATGCTATAAAGAAAAAAGAGAAAGTTATTCTTTTGTGCACGTTACCACCACAAACACTCAAAGAACACATGGTTTGACTTCTTGTCGCAGGTAGCCTTAGTTTACTTATTTTAAAGATTAAATTGTTTTTTACTTAAAACACCCCACGGATTTGACAAAGGATCTATAGACAGACTTTAGTCCATCCTACTGCATCCACGGTAAAGCAGATTTTAGTAGTCCTTAACCCATTCACAATAAGGACAGCTTGAAAAGAAACTCCCCTTCACCTACTCGCCAGAGGACCAAGCAATGCTGAAAAACACCCACAAAGCCAAGATTAATTTAATTTGGTACATTTTCATTCCCTAATTAAACATTTCTGCCCCCACCACTCTACCATTCCTCTGCAGAGCTACTCTTCAACTTGTTCTGTAAGGATGGGGAGATGTCTGCCACCAAACTCCCTCCTATGAAAACACACAAAAATCTTCAACTCTTTGCTACCTGTCTCCTCCTGCCTCATCTTGTGAGAAAGGTGAACTGGCACTTGGGCCATATGCTTCTGTCAGTCTTCCCCTTCTACTTAAGGGGGGGGGCGGGGAGAGGAGATTCATTCCGGAGCATTAGGAATGTCTTGACTAATCTAACCATGACTATCTCTGGTCATATTAATTCATCACACTTTGTTCATAGTTTGATTCCTGTCCCAGTTCTCTTTTTTAATATATTTTTAAATATTTGGAATTCATCGCATTATTCCTTGTCTTCCTTTGTCCAAATTTGGCACCCTCAGCTCTCAACATCTTTCAGTTCTTTAGCTGACACGTGAATTCACCTTTATGGACTATTGTAGAAAGGGTAGGATACCAAAACTAAACAATACACAGAAAAACAAGTGCCATGCAGAGTAGTTTTGGAACCTACTGCTATTCATACTTAAGTTTTTTAAACACTGTTATTCGCATAGTACCAACCAATAGGCAGTAGGTGTTGTTCTTGCTCTGAAGAACCTACAATTTAAATTGACAAATACAAAGACAAAACAATGTAGAACAATTACTAGTTCTCTGACTTGTTTTAAGATTCCTTTAATGCTGTTCTATTCACATAAATGTATTAGACCTACAAACAGGTAGAGCACAGAAAACGAAAGCTTCCTTACACATCTTTGCCAATATGCTACTACCCTGATATGGAGAGAAAGGCACCAAACAGGTGAGAGAAAGCATCTAATTCTCCATGCCCAACTATGATTCTGAATTTTATTCTAAGGATGCCTTGTATTCATGTCAAATTTTAGTGGGGAACTTTATTATTAAACTACGTATAGCCTTTGTCTTTTTTTTTTACGTGTAGACTTTATTAGAAATAAAAGGTATGTTCTACTGAGCTGTCAAAAACATGGGGCATGTTCTACTGAGGCTTGCCAAATATTAACTGCATGCCAGATTATATTAGCGTAGCTCTCGAATGTCTAATGTTATCTGCCCTCTACTGTTTACTAACATCCAGAATGGTTCTGCACAAAAGGAGATATGAAAAAGTGAACAAGATATATTTTCTGTCATAAACAAGTACAATATAAATGCAAGTCAAAAACTAGGAGTCCTGCAGCACCTTAAAGACTACTAGGTTTGTTTGGACATACGTTTTTGTGGGTAAAAACATGCATCTGACGAAGCAGTTTTTACCCACGAAAGCTTGTGCCCAAATAAATCTATTAGTCTTTAAGGTGTCATCAGACTCCTCATTTTTGTAGATACAGACTAACATGGCTATCCCTCAGACTTGTCATGAATAAAAATCAAGTTAGGTTAACACTTTGGATCAGATACATGTGAAAGATGTAAGCTGTGATCAGTGCAAGCCTGCTCTCCAGAATAGATAAAATATGAATTTTTCTATGTTTAATAAACTGACTGAGCTGAGTTCTCACATTTTGTTAATCAGTAATCAAAACTGAAGCCTAACAAGCTGAAGAGTTGCCACATTATAGGCTTTGCCATTTTTACATGGGCCAAATTTAGAGATGAAAGGTCTCCCATCTCTTTAACGGTCAATAAATAAAATCCAGTCCCCCCTAGTAATACACCCTGTTTTAAATTAACTAATGCTTGTCAAGAATGACTCTCATATATATGCACTTGAGGAATAAAATTCCACTGGTGCTCAGCTGCAGAAATGCCTGGAAAAAGTCATGTCTTTAGGCCACAACTCAATATTAGGCGTGCAATCCCCAAGATTATCCTCAGTTTCCCCTCAAAAACTGCAGGGGCGATTTGTACAGAACTGAGGTAGAGGGAAAGGTTGGTGGGTAATGTAGACAACAGTCACCTGAAAGTATCTTCTCTTTCTTCAAGGGCCTTTGTACAAGTTGCTACCTGTGGGAGACTAGTAAACAACATTCCACCAAATGGATGATGGGCAAGTTCTTAGCTATAAATGGATGGCAGCACTGTTCTGCCAAACTGGGCATTGAAGCACAAAGCTAAGTCCAAAAAATAGTATTCAGTCCAGCTCCTGTGGTGGAGATATGCACAGCAATAATTTGGAATTCAGTACAGATATTCACTAAGACAAGGCAGAGTCTAGTAACTCTCATGGACTCGGTCTTTTAAAAAAAAGGAATACTGGCCTCCTAGCTAATATGTGGCAATATTCTATGCATCTACCATCCCAGACTGAAATTCTATTTGGTAACAGAATGCCATGAAACTCTCCCAACAGGCTACAAATAAATTAGATTTTCTAAATTCATGGTGTCAAATACACTAGCCACATGTGGCTATTGGGCCGACTGAATGTAGCTAGTTCGCAATAGCTGGTTGGACACCACAGGGCTAAATGACTTGGACTTTTGCAGGTAAACAATGACCTTTTTACATTTATGGTATGAAGAGGTTCCACTTGGATGAGAGTAAGGATTTGGGAAAGATACAGGAATGGAAATTAATGGGAACATGAAACCACCTTGGGTCCTCGTGGTGATCCTCTCCTTATGGGCCACAGTGTAATGTGGAATCATCGGTCATCTAAGTACTGAGTTCCTTCACCCTCTCAACAGATGTAGTAGCTATCAGGAATGTAATTTCCATTGATAAATGAAGGAGGAAGAGACTTATATGGAGAACCCACCACCTAAATTTTGTCCTAATAAAGATCCCAAAAGCAAGGCTTCCTAACGTAATGACCATTTATTATGCCCTTAAAATCCCAGACCCAGTAGGGTAAGAAAAGGTGAGTGTTGACTACCGCACTTGCACTGCTGTCCTAAGAATCATATTCTTTCCTCCAAGTGCATAATGACCATATGGCACATAGTGAACAGTGTCTTAACTACTTTTTTTGTTCCTCCTGCAAGAAAGTCAAGGTAAGATTCATGGTATCCCACGGAACTTAACTGTAAAGAAACAGAACAGAGTGATGACTGGCCCAGGGCATGTGTGTGAAGAGCTGTCCCTTCTATAAGCTGCTACAGCGAAGTGGAGTGAACAGGCTGGCTTGGGAGATAGTGGCAGAATAGAGCAGGCTGCTGCATCACTTTGCTTCCCTCTGACTCCTGCCACCATAGTGAGTACATAGGGGCCTGACCCCACTTGCCTCCCTGTGCCAGGCTCTCCAATAATCCCAGAAGCCGTGGCCATCAGGGAAGGGGTTCTGGGAGAAGAGGTGCAATAGGGGAAAGAAGGCAGAACAGAGGTGGAAAGAGGCAGCGCAGGAGTTGAGCAGGGCTGCGATTGGGGGAAGATATGTACACCCACATACACCCAGGGCTGCAGGAACTTGGATGCCAGCAGTCACACATGCTGGATTGTGGAACTCTTGGGACACAGATGTCTCTTGGGCCGTGAGTTTCAAATCCCTGCTCTAAACAATTTAAATGAATGGAGATATACCCATCTCCTAGAACTGGAAGGGACCTTGAAAGGTCATTGAGTCCAGTCCCCTGCCTTCACAGCAGGACCAAGTGCCATCCTTGACAGATTTGCCCTAGATCCCTAAATAGCCTCCTCAAGGATTGAACTCACAAGCCTAGGTTTAGCAGGCCAATGCTCAAACGACTGAGCTATCCCTCCCCTCCTTGAGTCTCAAGGTCTCAAGTTCGGCAAAGAGTAAGTCTAGTCCTAAAGACCAAAATCAAGTTCCATTTCCTCTCTGTGACAGCAGTAAAGAAACTGAGGAAGTTGGGAGAGTGCACTCCCTTAACAAGATGATACCACCCTCAAACAAGAATTCACTTGCACCCTCCAATGGTCTGGTTTTTCAAGGCATAGCCACACACGGAAATGCAAAGAGACCTTCACAGAAGGAGGTTAAATTAAGCAAACTTTACCATTTCTGAATACCAAAGGCCCTTTTTTGTTGCTATATGATAGCGCTGACAGGCTACAGGTCATTCCACACAGCACAAAAATCCCTGCAATTAACAGAAATCAGAGAAATAGCGATTGGACCACCATTCAGAAAAATTACCCAAAATACCCACCCTTCTGACTGGAAAGCTCAAATGGCTTTGGACTACATGTGTCTTTGGAGAGAAACTCAAAACTTAGTCTCAACCACATGCAACTTCATAAGGCCTATAATTAGAGTCCTTTTCCCTATAATCCTACAGATCTCCAACCTGTACAAAGATGGCCATGCCTACAGTTAACCTGCTGGTTGCTCTTTGCCACATATCAGCCAAGAGCAGGAACTTGAATTGGAAGACAAGTCTTTCACTCACTCACCGAGGGTAGAACTAACTGGTGGATTGGCTAAGCCAATCATCTGTTTGAAAATAATTCTCCCTAGGTCACTTACAACTGCCCATCTTATTTATTTTAAATCTGGCAGAGGCACCTGCAAGTAGGGATGTGAAAGTGTAACCATGCACACGGTAAGGATGTTAAGAGGTGGGTAACTGTCTAATTGTGTAGTCAATAGAATTTTTAATTGACTACACGATTAATCAATAAGGGAAGGCACTCAGTCCTGACTTGGGCTGGGCACACAGGCAGCCCGGTGCCTACTACATTTAAACTGCAGAGGCGTAGCAGGGGTAGGTACTGAACCCGGGGCAAGCCAGGACTGAGCTAGGCTGCCTGCCTGGCAGGAGTAGCCCCTGTATGCAGCAGACACACATGTAGAGGCTGCTTCATGGCAGCCCCTCCCCCCCCCCACTTCTGCCTCTGATAGAGGGAGCAGCCAGAAGGGGGAGCAGGCAGCACCACAGAGACAGTGCTGGGGAGAACCAGCTTTTAAGCAGGCTCCCCTTCAGCACCAGCTCCTGCTTCCGCATTCCCCACTGCCTCTGATACAGAGGAACGGGGGGGGGGGGGAGGAAGAGAGGAGAGGGGAGCTCATCAGTTAATGTTCACGGTTACACACAGGCTACCTGTACATGTGAAGAGCCATCTTAAAAGCTGGCTCCCGGCACACTCCAGCTCTTGTGGAGCTACCTGCTGTCCTGCGCTGCTGCCTCTGATACAGAGGCAATAGCCTACAAGCTAGCTCGCCACGTGCATGGGCTCTCAGGCTACTGCCTCTGTGTCAGAGGCAGGAGCATGGGGAGGCAGATGGTTGCTTACATGCATTTTAATATCTCCACCTCCAAGCATGCAAAAATTGTGTACTTCATTCAGAAGCACGAGTGTGAAATACATCTTTTTCCACTACTAGTAAAAGTAGCCTGTAAAAATAAGACAATGCATATCACTGACTTTCAGTCACACTGGAGTGGTTCAGAAGCTATGGTTCTCTGACCAGAAAAGAAAGTGGGGTCATTACTTTGGACTGCCCTAACTATGGAAAAGCCCAATCAAAGCACTAGAATCTCCTGAGCTACATATGTGAGCTTAGAACCTAAAATTCTAAGCTTACTGCCATACCACTACTTGCAGTAGCTCGGAGAATTCTTAATTGCCAAGATTCCTCTACCATGAGGAAATATCACTGGACCTGAACAATACTGTTTGCCCTGTGAGAAAAATCAGGGTTCAATACCAAAATTCACCAAGGGCTCAAATTACCTCTCTCAAAGCAAATGTTTCAATTTTGGGAAGCATTAACTCAAGTCTATTCCAAGTTTTCTCTCCCATCTATATAGTACTAGATAGGTTATCCAGATACCTTGCAGATTACAGTTACTAGGTTAAAGGACTTTTAACTTGATATTTCCAGTACTGACTAAATTGCTTAGCCACTGATAAAGCATCTGCCATCTTCTCCCCAACTATCTTTCCTTATAGCCATCACATAAGAATCTACCGAAGTACCAAGGAGTATCTCCATCCCAAGAGTTTTTACCTCAAATACTAACACAAACGGAATGAAATACTGGACTTTCCCTGTAGATTGCACTGGATATTATCTGAAAAGATAAAGCTTTAAGTGCCAGTGAGCCAGGCATAACATGATATAAATAACTCTTATGGTCAAGAACTGACATCCCTTCCATGGATTTTGTGAAAGTATGATGGGAAGGTTGTTACAAAAATGTGGCAGGTTTAGGCCTATGTGACTTAAGGCCTTATTTCCAAGTCCACACAGAATTGTCTCCTAAAAGCCACACAACCAGGTATGGGGAAGTGGGGAAGACACAGGGTTGCTACAGCCAGACCACAATGGATTAAAGTAGGCAAGAGGAAGGAAAAAACAGGGGAAGGCATGGGTGATTCACCTGGGTTCCACGTATATTATTTGTATTACCACAGCACCTAGGAATCCTAGGCTATGAATCAAGACCTTACTGAGCTAGGCACTGTCAAAAGGTTGGTGTTAAATAACAACCCAACTGTCAGACTGAAATGGAATGGGAACAGTATTGGACATAAAAACAGTACGCATTTTAGGAATTACTGCTGATTTATGGTTACTGGGATTTATAAGTTTAAAAAAATCTCTCTAGACAAAGGGAAATAGAGCAGATATGTTTTATATCCTTGGAGTGTGCACATACTTCTTTTCAATACAAAGTCACAAATTTCAGTGACTTTTTGAAAACTCAGGACTCTGCAAATAGCTTGAATTCTTTGTAAATGCTGGACTGTTTTCAACACATTATTTTAGAGAAACATGGGAAAGGCTGAAACCAGTAACCTTAAGGCTGTGGGAGGATATGAATCCTTTCATTATGATGGGCCAGGCCTATTAATAAAATGAGAGGAAATTAACCCTATTTGCACTGGTTATAATTGCTGAGAAAAAATGTGTGTTAAGGATCCACTGGGTGTTTAAACTGAAGTTTAACGTTCCAGAAACTGATAACCAGGGTAAGTACTTCATATTTGGATAATCTGTGCTCCACATCTGCTTCAATTTTATGGTGGATAAGAACTGGACCAGTACTGCATAAATTCCATTTCATCTGTGAAGTTCCCATTCCATTGTTCAAGCTACAGGACTCTTAACTATAACGGTGAGCCAGTAGCAGTTCCCACTTTTTTTTTTTTTTTTTTTTTTTAAACAGAATCCTGGAAAATGTCACATAATAGCCAACTTGCACATGAAATGAGTTTTGGGGATTCCTTGGGTGTTTTGGAAAAAAGTGCTTTATCTGCTTGGATTTTTGCAATCCGTTAGATATATGCCCTAGAGATAAATAATACATAAAATATCACTCCCAGTGGAGCTGTAACCAGCACAACATTTTTTTCCTTCCATTTTCTGATATAGCACATCTTTCTACAAGACATTAAAATATCAACAACACAACTAATTATACATAGCTCCAATATAGCACTTTTGATCAGTAGCTCTCAAAATGATTTACAAAGGAAAAAAATCATAGTATAAAGGTTGAAAGATCATTTAAACCTATAACTTCTATTTTTACAATTTAGAAGTTTTTCTTCATTTTTCCTTTTTTTTTAATTACTTACACAAAATCCATTAAGCCAGTTTCAAGTTAAGTGGGTGTGAAACTGAATATAAAAATATTTTTCCAATTGCAAAATTAAAAAACAGTAAATGCTTTCTTTTGACATTTTAAACTGATTACATACATTCTAAAGACCTAATTACTTCGCAAGGTTGAAAAATGCAATATAAAAAAGTTAAAGATGAATGAAAATATATTGAGCATGTATTTTATCTCATTAAATGAAAATCATGTAAGCACACACCACTCCCAACACATAGTTCAGTTCTCTAAGGAGGCTGATTTCATCATTATTGCAAATAATCCCTTCTGGCCAATTTAATGAAGGCACTGTTATCTCAAAATTCATCTTTGTCAGTCTTTCATAACTGCAAACAGCATAATGGTGGAGAATGAATATTTAAAAAGACAAGAACCGCCTAATTCAGTTCTACCTTTCTATAAACACATAATTACTTGCAACAGTCCACTTATGTAAAAACTTCCTCAGAGCCAGGCACTGAACACAAAAAGGTACAAACTAAATTATGTAAAATTTACAATTAAGATTTCTAGATCTGGTTACTCTTCTCCCCTCAAGAGCTTAACCCGAGCAATCTTCCCTCACACAAAAAATTCTAACCTAAAAAATTAGCCTTAAGAGAAATTCTTAAAGGTCAACAAACTTTAGTTCAGTCTGATCAAAAAGAGAATGTTTCAGAGCTACAGTTCCTCCATTACCACCACCCAATTTTCCAATGCTCAAATCTAGGGTCTTGTTTACAATACATACGACAAAAGTTATGCCACTTTAATTAAACTGCTCTTGCATGTCCACAGAATGCTCCTTGTTTTGGAGGAGCACATCCACACTAGCATCTCTTGTACTGTACATAGCTATCCCATGGTTCAACTGGCCACAGGGTGCTATGGGAAGGATTTGCAATGCAAATAGAGCATCACATAAGGCAAGTTTCTCAATCCACAGGCATTCTACTAGATTGCCAGCCAGTTTTCAACTGAAAGACAGGGGAAGATACGGTGCCTTACAGGGAATGTGGGGAGAGACCGAGAGGAAGAGTGTGTTGGGGGAAAATGTGCCAGCATGCAGTCTAAACTCAGATAGCAAACTGAGCAAACAATCCTGGGGGAAGGGGATTAGGGATGTAATAATGTAGTTGATTAAATGCAGAGCCGTGGTAGGGGTAGGTCCCGGACCCAGTGGGAGCCACAACTGAGCCAGGCTGCTGGCCAGCCTGCTAAAAAATTTACTGGGAAGGGGGAAATGTGTATAGTCTGTAGCATTAACCTATAAGCTTTTGCTAATCAGTTAAAGTGCATTAGGAGCCAGGCGGGAAGGCAGCCCGGCTCAGTTCCTGCTTGCGCTGAGTCCAGGAGCTCAGACCCCTCCCAGACAGGGGCTGTTGTCACCCCGCGCTGCTCCCTCTGTCCTGAGACAGGAGCACAGGGCGACAGGAAACCAGTCCACAAGAGGAGCTGGTTTTTAAACTATCTCCCCGCACGGACCAGCTCCCACCTGGCAACCCGCACTGCTGCCTCTGATACATGCTGCTGCCTCTGGTGTCTGAACTGATACAGCTCCTGGCCCCACCCCCCAGGGACTACAGATAGTCGAGTAACAGATAAGAATTTGTGAGGTTAATCAACTATTCAATTAACTGATATTTAATATCACTACAGGGGATCCCCACACATATATCAGCCCACAGCTCTGCACAGCACAGCAGTTTGTTCTCCCTTTACTCCCACCACAGCAGCACTCTGGTCTGCTTGCCTGATGATTCTGCACTAATAGTTCTGTAATTCCCTCCTCAGCAGCAGGATGTGAAAGCTTCCAAAGCTCCTGGGGGCTCTAAAAAGGTATGGGTGCATGCCATGAGTTCAAAACATCGTAGGATGCTGGGGGAGGCCAGGTATGTCAATAGCACCTACACTGATGCTTTGTTACTTTAAACTTCACTCCAAAAACCTTTATGCCTCTCATTACGGTGGTTTTACATTGTCAGCAAAACAGCAGAGTTTTTGCTACCAAAAGTAGCTATGTAGTGTGCACATTTCCACTGTTTTGTAGGCAAATGCTACTTTTTGCTGACAAAACTGTGCTGTATAGACAAGGCCTTGGACAGTAAACAAAAAGACCCCAGCTGATTTCAGCAAGCACAGAAAGAGAGAACTGTACATTTGAGGTCAGTACAGATTCCAGGAAACAAGATTACTATAGTCCACACTGGTAGGTAATACTTCTGAGAGGTCCTTAAGAATAGCTCCAGGAATCTAATAGAATTTGGTAATCAATAGGAAAGGGATAGGGAAGACAGAAAACATCATATTGCCTTTATGTAAATCTATGGAATGTCCACATGTTGAATACTGCATACAGATCTGGTCGCCCTATCTCAAACAAGATACGGAAAAAAGCAAAAAAAAAAAAAGCAAGAAAATTAATAAGGAGTGTGGAACAGCTTCCATATGAGGAGAGATGGAATAAAACTGGGACTTTTCAGCTTGGGAAAGAGATGAGTAAGGAGCGAGAGGTCTACAAAAATCATGATTGGCAAGGAGAAAGTATAAGGAAGGGTTATTTATTCCTTCTCATAACACAAGGACTAGGGTACAAATTCAATTAAAAGGACACAAAGCATTTTAATTTTTTTATTGACTAAAACTACCTACATGTTTTAGACACATGCTCTGCATTTAAAAATGAATGATTCATTAAAGGTAGGTAAATAAACAATTATCTGTAACTATAAAGTGATCTCTTTTTTTTCTGAGCATCTTATCCTACAAGATTTTAGAATCAATAGACCAGCTTTTAGATTTTATTCATAAATTGGAAGAGGAAACAGGATTTCCTGTATTTTCAACTTTCTTTCTATACTTAGGCCATAACATAGAGCGTAGGTTTCAAATTAAATTTTAAATATTGTAAAATAAACGTATTCAGTTTAAATTAAA
Source organism: Rafetus swinhoei (assembly GCA_019425775.1). Lineage (NCBI taxonomy): Eukaryota > Metazoa > Chordata > Testudines > Trionychidae > Rafetus > Rafetus swinhoei. The sequence continues at coordinate 234,473,273 of CM033437.1, forward strand.
AAATCCTTTTTATTAAATATCCCATAGATCAAGTGTCTGTATATGGATTCGACTCAAAGATACCATGAATTTGATGTTTACTTTCAGGGACCACATTGCCTTCAACTTGTGTATTTTCCTATGAGTTCAGGGAACAGAAATAAATTGTCATGGGTTTCTGAAAGAAACTGATGTATGAGGAAAAGTTAAAGAGCTAAATGTGTATAGCTTTATTAAGACAATTACGTTATGGAAACAAATTATTCTACATTTGAATAGAGTTTCTAGAATGCTAATCAAATATTTAAGAAATAATTATCTGTATTTCAAGGGACAGCCCTCAAAATGATGAGCAGTCAATATTAGGATAAACTTAAAAAACAACAAATGGTCTGGTAGCACTGTATAGGCTAACAAAACATGCAGATGGTATCATGAGCTTTCATGGGCACAGCCCACTTCTTCAGATGACCAGAGTTTTGAGTTTAGGATGTGCAGACCCCAAATAAATGGGGGGGGATGGGGGAGAGAAAAAAAGGAAGGGGGCAGGAAACAAGGACCAGAGGGTATGAAAATATCAAAGGGAAAAAACAAGTAGGCAGAACTGGTAATCTATAAGCACCTGAAGATTGGATAGTTAAAAAGAAGCAGATAAGGATCAAAGGATAGCAATTAGATAGGAAGGGTACTAAGGCAAGAATCTACACAGACAAAGAGCTGTTGGCACCTTCACTGAATGTTAGGTTGATAATGTCCCACCCATCCGTTATCTCGATTGAGAAGGTTATCAGTAGAGGAACTGAATGAATTGTACTTCCAATGACTCTGTGTATTTGGCTTGCAGAATTGGTTTGTAACAGGACAGCTACCTGGAGATCTTTTAAAGAGTGATTAGGTAAATTGAAGTGCTCTCCGACAGGTTTCTGTATGTTCCCTTTATATATATGATTTGTCCATTGATTCTTTCCCGTAGGGACTGTCCAGTTTGTCCAATATATATATATAGTAGTGGGGCACTGCCGGCATCTCCCCTATTGATTTGGGTCTGCACATCCTAAGCTCAAAACTCCAGTCATCTGAGGAAGTGGTCTTTGCCCACAAAAGCTCATGATACCATCTACATGTTTTGTTAGTCTATAAAGTGCTACCAGACCATTTGTTGTTTTTTAAGTTTATCCTGTACAGACTAACTCGGCTACCCCCTGAAGTCAATATTAGAAAAAATTAAAACCGTTTCAGGTAGTAATTCCGTGCCAGGGTGGCCAGTGCAGATATAGTGTAGCAGCTCTACAATCGAGAAAAAAACCACTTCATTGTTTCCTATGACAATTTTCACCAGCTGAAGATCTGCCCCTCTGTGTTTAAGCCTCCTTTATATCACAGCAAAAGACTAAAAAGAGCAACAAATAATCAAGCCCTCTGTCTTTTGCATCCTGTAAAATCCTGAACAGCATTTGAACTGCAACATTAAGTAAAGATCCATTACCTCATGTTCTTATTTGGCTAACTATATCCAAATTAAAGGAATTTCATGATAACTGCCAGTAACTCGGATTTTTTAAAAAGGACAAATACCCTAAACAAGCCTCTTAAATTGTGTCTCCTCTCCACCCACCCCCGCCATTAGTATCAACTATTGTATTTAGACAGCACGTGTTGGACAACATTCAATAGGCTGACATGTCTGACAGCCAAACTCAGCCAGTATGGATTTCACTTAATTACTAGTACAGTACACAGGGTATTTTTACATATGCCTTTCAGAACTTACGGTTGGAGAAGTTGCCAGTGAAACTAAGCAAACGACAAAGTTTAGAAAAAGATTTAGGGTACCTCTACTCAAGTATAATGCACCCATGGTATGGCCACAGCTAGTCAGCTGAATCTGGCTCACAGGGCTCAGGAGACTAAAAATTGCTATGTAGATGTTCAGGCTTGGGGTGGACATTTAACTCTGGGACCTTCCATGACCCTCCGTCCCAGGGTGCCAGAATTTTAAGTTTCAGTGCAAGCCAAAATGTCTTTTAGCTCTGGAGTCTGAGCCCCACAAGCCCACACCCAGCTAGTCACAGGTGCTTTATCCCTGTATAAATAATACCGGTAGGATCTTAAATGCTAGCACAAAAAGAGTCCTACAAAGAAAAACTAAATTTGAAATTACAAGTCCCAGGACATCTCTTTTTGCATCCATTGGCATGAAACAAAAGCTAAGCAAGAACTTTCCAAAGTCTTGTGCAGGTAGCGGCAAGATGCTTTACAGCAATTTAATGAAATGGGATATATGTATTTTCCAGTTTTGTAAAGTCATAACTTGCTGCTGAGAATTAGAACACTATATCTCTGTGCACTGTAAACTAATATCATGTGAAATACAAAAGGGTTTTTATAACATTCTTTCTAAACAATCTCTTTGAACATGCTGCTTATGCCCCAGATATATGACAAAAACACTTGACATCAATGACTAAGCCCGCTAAAAGTTCAAAAGGAAGCAATTTGAGATATGAAAATTCAAACATTTAAAAATCCACAACACTCTGAAGTAGCTAACAAATTTATTTTGTAGGCGAATGATTAAAAGGTGGAAATGAAGGCCAGTATTTTGGGATCAAGAATCCCAACTATATTTGTGTAAAATTAATCATATCACCCATGTTTCATTGAGTGGCAAGAGTACTAAATTCAGATTCTAGATATTTTTAGGTATCACTGCAATAATCCTAAAGAAATGTTCAAAAGTACACATGATCAAGTTCTTTCAACTAGTCCACAAAATGCCTTCATATTATCCAGGCTTAATTAAAACTAGCAGGAGATTGTATAGCAAGAGATGCTACCGGCCTTCCTATGAAATATCTGGGCAGTTTGGTCTTTCAATAAACATTTTTCCCCCAGTGCCACAAAACTTGAACAAAACATTATGGAAACTAGAATCCAGAATTTATTTTCCTGTACCATATACTACTTCTAAATCTCACAGCAACTGCAAAAAGATGTCAGGAACACATTTTTAAAAAACAATGCTAATGTTATTTTCAGCAGAATCATTGAACTGTAAGTAAAAGCTTGTATAGCCAATTGTCAACTGTGGTTTGTGTTACATAAGAACTAGAAAAATTATACTAAATTCCATCTGCTTAAGCACCCTGATGTAGGTGTAAAATGGATGATCTTCACTTCCTGGGTAGGATGTGCAGCCTTCACAAATGAGAAGGCATATCTAAAAGAGGCTTGAAGCATTTTGCAATCTGGTCACAAGAACACATCATAGAAATGAAACAGCTGCACTAGTACCTCCTACTTTTTTATTGTATTTTAGATTGCTGTTCTGCTTTCATAAATGTCACTCTTACCATTCATAATACAGTCTGCAAATACCACTCCAAAGAAGTCAGTTTAGAAGACGACAAAGTTTTACAACTAACAGTTTAAAAAAGTAGGTCAAATGTGGGCAAACTTGACACTAAGCCTTTAGGAGATCTAATAAACTAACCCCCTCCCCAAAAAAGCAGCACACAATAGATTAAGGAGACCCCCATTCCGAATCAGACAAAAAAGAAATCAGGATTTCCATTCCTAGTGCTGCTACATCCTCATTTTAAGATGGCAAAAATTAACAAAGGAACAATTTAATCTAAGGTTTAGAAGTAAAACCTTTAAAAATAATTTCTCAAATGCATTTGTCTAAAAATGTCCTTCACTGAAATCCTCTGAATACTGTGAATTATGTCTTTTGCCTAGAGTTAACCTCCGTAATCTGTACTCCAAGGTACATCACTTTGGTAAGAGTTGCCACACTTACCACGAAAGCTCATGATACCACCTACATGTTTTGTTAGTCTATAAAGTGCTACCAGACTATTTGTTGGGTTTTTTTCAGTTCACACTTTACAGTCACCCCCAAGTTTCTGAGTACATCCTGGTGCTGTCCTCACCCATGTGTGCCGCTTGTACTTTTTTGGAGGCATCTCTCATGGTTCTTCCTACTGCAGTAAGCTGAGCCACTCTGAGTCTTTTGAAGTGAACTGTGGCAGAACTTGTCTGTTCTTCTGCGTACACAGTGAAATTGTGGGTAGGTACTGGAGGATAATCAGCTCCTGAGAGATTTGTCCTGCATCTTCACTGCAATAGACTATCATTTCAACTGAAAAATGAGTCATTTACTAATTGCCTACATCTTTCATTCTTTGAGTACTGTATTTACTATCAGGTTAAGTTGTTTTTTCAAGATTGATAACAGCAAGTTGGTGCTAACCTACACCTTCTCAAACATGAGGGGCACTGAAAGTCAACGACTATAAATACTTTAAAGCCAAAATAAATTCTCAAAAATGGCAAATTAATTGGCTAAACAAGCCTATTTGCTAAGAAAGTGGTACATATGCAGTTACTTTGAGGACAGTATTTCACGCTTGAGAATAAATGAGTAAAATCCACTGAGTCAAATTCAGTCCCAACATCCAAGTGTCTATTTTCTACACAGCAGTTCTAATGTTTAAAATTTCCTGGCTTTTGCTGTAGGAAATCAATTTTTCCTACTAGGGATGGTAAACGGTTATCCATAGGTATCACCATCATCCAGCCCAGGCCAGCTGCTGCATGGTGGAGCAGCCTCCACCCACGGCACAGTGTGGCAGGCCTGGATGGGCCACAGCAGTACCCACCCAAGGTGGGCTCACACAGCCAGAGCAGCCCACAGTGCAATGAGCCTGCTCCAGCCCGGCCAGGCTCCTTGCCTGCAGGATCCTGGTTAAACTTAACATTTAACTGGATAACTGATTAATGGGATTTTACATCCCTATTTTCTACCCTCATGGTTTCATCAAGATCCACCCAAAATCAGTAAAAAAATAGCTGAATAATCTTTCTTTGTGATGATGTGCAACTTTGCTTTTCAAGTTTATGGTAAGCATAAGTCAGGGTAGGCTAGAATATGTGTTTTGTGCTGGGAGATTGCGTTGACATGTGTAGACAGTAAATTGGGAGTGCTTGTTGTGGTATGGGGCTGTGCTTTGGCTTATTGTGAGTTATGCTAAGTTTTGCAGATGAAAGCCCACGTGTTTGGAGTATTTTATGTTACATGGATATGGCAGTTGGGCCAGGTAATCTACCTGGCATTTGCCTTCATACAGCCAATGAAATTTCTGCATGCAAATTAGCTGTAAAATGAGGGTGGTGATTGGTTGAATTACCACAGCTATCACAAGTCTGCGCACCAGACACATCAGAAATACATGCTTTGTTGTCACACAGGTGTAATTCATAAAGTCAAAATGGCTGAAAACTTAGAAACTGGATGGTAACAGAATCCCAGTAACAAATGAGTGTGGTGATATTCTGACTCCCCAACCCCTCCAAAAAAAAGTCCATAACCATGTATGTAGGTTTTTTCATTGCTTCACAATGCCTCAAATATTTCAGGCTACAGTCTGACAAAGACATGTGACAATCCTAATGAATTAGGTACATTTCTGCTGCTCAGAAGGAGAAAGATTTCAATTGAATATTAAAATCTTAAATAAGACCATCCATATATTTAGAGATTACTTTATAATACTTTCATACTAGCACATTCAATTGTTCTATCAAAAAGCAGGTGAATTAGCTACTTTTGAATTTTTGTATTACTGCATGTCTGGATTTTATTAATTAGAATGCTAGCACTCACCCAAATCCTGAAATTGTGACCCTCTCAACTTTTTCCTAACCCATTCAAACCTTCAGAGAAAAAGTATGGCAAAAACATACCTTAAAGGGCAATCATACTGTTACCAGACATAGGCTGTGGCAGATGTTAAAAAGGATCCCTCACCAACACCATCACTCCACTAACCCCTTCCTCCTTTAAAAAAGGGGTTATTAATTCAAGCCTCTCAGAGCTTCATAGGTGAAAACCAGAACCTTCACTCAGAAATCAACAGGTAGTCAGTGAAGATCACAGTGCATGGATGGGTGTTAAGTTCTTCTCTATGTGATACACCAGTAAATAAGCAGGATGCCTCATTTTGCTATGGCTGCACTTTCCAAATGATTTTAAGGTGTAGCCCATGTAAACATTATTACTAATACAATCTAGGGGAAAACACTGTAGCAAGGCATAGATTTAAAACTTTTTTTTTTTTAAACTTTCCTGCCAAAATGAACATGACAATAGCTAGAGAAAGGGTAGAGGAAAAATATGAATCCTATTATGCAGCAAATAAGTCACAAAAGAGAAATCCAGTCTTCCTTTCCACTGCTCCCCCTAACTGTTGCTTATCTAAGTTGAGTCTCACTCTCACTAAAGATGTAAATAACTACTCGAGTGGTTGACTACTTGACAAGCTTAGACTTATGGGGTAGTCGAGTCAAATGATGACTACTTGCCTCCCACCCTCCTTGCTGCTTCTCTATCAGAGGCAGTTGGGGGGGGGAGGGGGCAGCAGGAGCTAGTGCTGGGGTGGGGAGGCAGAACTGCAGCAATCTTGGAGCCGGGAGCAAACTGGGACTACTCAATCTCGGCTCACGCCAGCTCTGGGAGCCACCCACATTGCAACTCTGCCTTTTAAATGTAGTTAGAGCCACCTGGCTCTTACTACATTTAAAAGGCAGAGGTGCAGCCATCTGGGACCCAGCACAAGCCAGGACTGCTGAGTCCTGGCTTGCACCAGGTTCTGGACCTACCCCCACTGCAACTCTGCAGTTTAAATGTAGGAGGAGCCGGGCTGCCTGCACGGTCAGCTCTTATTACATTTAAGCAGCAGAGCTGCAGCAGGGCCCCTTACTGACTAACCGGGTACTCGAAACAAATTGTACTGAATATACAATTAGTCAAGTACCCACTTCTTAATATCCTTAACTCGCACCAAGCTAGCTAGCTCTTATCTGTGTTCCAGTATGTACTAGGTCCGGAGATAGTCGAGATAGTCACTCAAACACATGAAGTGGTTTACATTAGATTAAAATATGAAAAAATCAGTATTGCCAATCCACACAATTTTACTGTAATGTCTAGCAAACTTTGGGGTTTGTTTTTTTAAAGCCCCAATTCCCAGATTCTATGCAATTTAAATGAGAATCTCATTTAAAAGAAGTTTCTAGCACTCTACTTTGAAAAAGGAATGAAAACACGACACCAATACACACTAAAAGCATATGACACAGAAGGTAAATGCAAAGCACCCAAAATATTGTTTCTTAAATCATCAGGATTTTCAAGTCAATTCTATGATTTGGAGGTGGCTGATTTGAACACTAGAGGTTGTCAATACTCAAATATACTGACATCAATCTCATCTGCTACTTTTCTGCAGTATTTGAATGGACATTTTAAACTTTTCTTCAACGAGGCTTTTAACAGTGTGTGTGTGTGTGTGTGTGGGGCGGGGAGAGCGGGGGGTTGGGGAACCAAACTATTATGCCTGTTAGGAGTGATAAAAACACAGCACATTATATTTTAACATTTGCAAACCTAAATAAATAACTTTTCAAATGCTACTAAGAACTGACTGTTTTGGCATTTGCTCCTCTACATGAACAAATAAACAAACCAGATTTCTCCATTTAATGTAAGTAAAATTAGAAACACATTTATGTAAAAATAATAATTGGCAATGATCTATACATGCGTCAAGGACACAAAGCACCATATATAATCAAAGTTACAGAATAGTTAAGCCATTTTGAAACTCATTAAGCAGCTCTAGAATAGAGTTGGACTAGTAAAGTGACTCAAGTAACTAATTTAGCATTTCTTATTCTATTTGCCTATCACTTAGTTTGTGTAGTAGCACTTAACAGTCAATGAGTTGCTAGTTTTATGTTTTTGAACAACTTAAATCACATCAAAAACAGTATTTTAAATATATTCAGTTCTGCACACTAAGTTCGTTGTTCATTTACAAAAAGGAATTAACTAAAGATTTAGTGTAAAAGATAAATATCATATATAGAAATAGAAAAAGTTCATCCTTCTTTGGATTCAGTTACATACATATTTCAAGTCCTACAAAAATCGTAAAGATGACTACACCAAGAATAGTTGGTCCACTATACAAATTACCTCATCTACCTTGTCTACTAACTACACGGATTATCAATCTGTGTGGCTTTTAAATGAAGAAAACTAATATTTTACACAGCAAAGATTGGTACACGAGGAGGTTTTTCCACATACCAGATAACAATCTATGCTGATCAAGTAAACTAAAATTCCCCCCCTACAGTTAGACAGGCTGCTTCTTTATGTTCTTTCTGTAATACATGGACAACACCGTTAGCACTTCATCTTTGAGGTTTAGATCCTGCTGTTTGCATTTTAAACACAAAATACAACTAGAGACACTTGAAAGTGTTTTGAAAGAGATATTAGCATCCCAGGAAGCAGTAGTTAAACTCTACTATTTAAAGGCTGGCCTTCTTGCACATCAAACTAGGAAGGAACCAAATCGAGTGGCTATCAAAATAAGTTAATGATTTCTATACGGCAAGAACTCTCACCTGACCAGAGATTTTTCCTGAAAAACTTTCAGGAAGAAACAAAGATTTTAAGACCAAATAGATATCTGAAAGTATAGAAGTTGTGGACTTTTCTGCTCACTATCATTAAACTTGGCAAGAGTAGAATCATTCAGGAGAGAGCACTAACCATGCAAAAAATCAGTATGCAAATAAAAGTATCGAGACCTCTCTTCCGTCTGCTGGGTCAGTTCAGGAGGAATACACAACCCACCTGGCGGCTCCTAACCCTTACTCTCGGTTCTAGGAATCCCCCACCCATCCCTTCCTGTACTGACTGCCCGCTGCCCCCGACTGGGAAATGGGGCAGGAATGTGGGTGACGGTGGTTTGGGGTTGCTCCATGTCTCTCTGGGCTAAGAGAGGTGACTTTCGAGGGGCCCTTGTGTGCCGGAGGCCCAGGAGATGGCGTCCCAGGGCCCCCATCCCGTGAGGGATTTCAAGGGTGAATCCTGGCTGAGGGAAGAGCTGGAGGGCCGAGGTTCCCAAGCCCCGGAGCGACCGCAGGGCTGTGACTATCCCCAGCCTGCCGAGGCGCGGGGCCCGCACTGACCTGTCCTCTGAGTCCATCCGGCTCAGGGGTTCCCCGTCCGAGGACATCTCCAGGCTCCCGCGCCGGCCCCCCGAAGTGGCGCTACAGCTGCTGCTGCCGCTGCCGCCCCCGCCGCCCGTGCCGTAGCCTTCGTCCCCGCCGCTGGACACGCTGCTGCTGCTGCTGCTGCTACCGCCGCCGCGGCCCAGCCCGTCCTCCTGGCTGCCCCGCGGGCCCTTGGGCTCCTCCTTGGCGTCGGCCTCGCTGCTGCCGCCGGGGCTGAGCGAGCGGGTCTCGTCGCTGCAGCAGCCGCTGCTGGTGCTGCTGCTCCCCACCAGGCTGCTCGCCTCCTCCTCGCCGCCTTCCTCTTCCTCCTCCTCCTCGTCCTCCCCGTCCCCGGCCTGGCTGGCGCTCTCCGGGCTGGGCTCCGACATGCTCTCGCTCTCGGCCTCGCCGCTCAGCAGCAACAGCGCCTCGGACTCCGCCGCCGCCCCGCGCCCGGCCGCCTCCTCCTCCTCCTCGCCCGCCGCCGCCTCGCCGGGCAGCAGCCCCTCCGGCTCCGCCATGTCGCTGAGAGCGGCCGCCATGGCGCCGCCGCTGCTGCCGCCGCCGCCGCCGCCGCCCGGGTAGCTCGCTCGCTCCGCCGCCGCCGCCTCTCGCCCGCACAATCGCGCAGCAGAAGCGAGCGAGCCGCAGAGGGGAAGGGCCACCGCACGCGCTACGGAGCCCGCCCGGGGACAAAAAACCGGAGCTGGGAGGCTGAAGCGCCCGCGGCGTCGGTGGAGGGGGGGGGGAAAGGAATTGAGGGCTCGAAGCGGCTTCGGAGCGGGCAGAACCAAATGTGGGGGGAATGAAGGGGGAGCGAATGGGCAGAACCAAATGCGGTGGAGGGCGCTGAGGCGGGCAGGCGAGGGGGAGGGGGAGTGCTGAGTGGACACGAGGCTGGGCGGGAGTCAGGGCTCCAGGCTTCTCACTGTTGACTCTTCCAGGGAACGGGCCCTCCCTGCCTTCACCCCTTCCAGGCGCTGTGGGTCAGGCCAGGGGAGACGGGTACCGAGTGCCCCCCCCGCCTCACTAAGGCTATGTCTGGGGGGCTCTTGCGCCAGAACCCGCAGAGCGTCCACACGGCCCGCCCGCTCTTGCGCCAGCAGCTTGACAGTGCGGCGGCGGCGCCGCCGGCCGCGCAAGAGCGACGCTCCTTTCTAACAGGTGTAAGCCCTCCTGCGCGAGAGGGCAGTGTGGACGCGCGGCAGGGCGTTCCTGCGCAAGAAACCCCTACGGCTAAAATGGCCATCGGAGCGGTCTTGCGCCAGAGAGCGTCCACACTGCCGTGGATGCCCTTGCGCACAAGCACGTGGCAGTGCGGACGTGTTCTTGCACGAGAACCCACCCGTGTAGACATAGCCTACGGGTATTCATAAGATAAGACTTTCCGTACATCATCGGGCACTTGTGCAAATCCATCCCACTCTTAGCGTTGCACGCACCCTGCCCTACCATTTGCATGGGGGAGGGGGGTGTGCCCCAGAAAGAGAGCAGCAGCACTCCCCCAAAAGAAGATGGTGCTCTTTCCACAGCACTCAAGGGAGATATGGCCTGAGGAACCCCAAGTGGGTGTGAGCCCTAATCTGAGTGAGAGAGCTTTCAACTAGCTAACTTGTAACAGGCCCTAATGTACTCGACGTCCACATGAGTCATCTCAGAGGAAATACTGGTTGACCTTCCTTGCTGTTGGCAAATATTACAAATCATCTTGTGGAAATTCTGGCAGGTTTGGTCCTTAGTGAATTAAAGGAGGCCCTGTGAACTTGTGCACCCTACCTTTCCCCTGATTAGTAAGTGTTTTAAGGGGAACACCGACAAAAAACATTTTATTCAACTGGAAACCCATTGCTACCTTGGACAGAAATTCAGGGAGAGATCTGAATGATGATTTACCCATATGAAATATTGTACAGAAAAGGTCAGCCATGAGAGCTTGCATTTTCCCCAAATCTAGCTGATGTAATTTCCACTGCTAAGGATGTTTTCATAGACACATGCAATAAGTAACAATTTGGTAGGTGCTTAAATGGATGGAGTGAATGCAGCTTACGAAGCCTGTCAAGCACATTAAAGTCCAATGAAGGAGGAGGTTCCCTTAATGGTGGGAAAAGCTTGTATAAGGCTCTTAAAAAACGTGATCATAGCAAGGCAGAGAAACATTTTAGCATTGAAGAGGGGATGGGGTGATGTGTGAACATGGCTCCCAAGTGCACTCTCATAGATAGTTTCAAGCTCTTAATAGAGTATAAATAGTCCAAGAATTAGGGGTCTGGGAATCAATAGGTTGTAATTTACATTCTCATCAAATCCTGAATCTTTTGTACTTAACAACCTATGTTAGTCTGGAATCTTTTCTACTGTAGATCAAATGTTCTGGACATCTGAGAAACATGATCTCTCTAAGTCTGATCTCCAATAAGTAGACAAGCTGTGAGTGTGAGGAAGAGGGAGGATGGATGTAGAGGTAAGATGTTCCCATGGTTTTGAGGTATTAAATCTGGTCAAATTTAAAAGGTTTTAGTGGCTGAAATAAGAGCATCAACTCCAGGAGGTACCAAAACTACCTCAGCCAAGTAGTTGCTATCACTATCTTATGTGATGTTTCTGAGCATGCTAGGAATCAGAGGGATTTGAGGGTAAGCATACATCATCCATAGGAAGCATTGAGTGAGGAATGCATCAGACAGGAATCCTGGGCTTAGACCTCCTTTGGAATAGAAATAGATACATTTCATCTTCTTGGGCTGTTGGAAATAGGTCTACAGAAGGATGACCAAGCACTTGGAAGATGTGATGGATAACAGAATCCTCAATCACCCACTCACAGCTTGACAAAAAATATCTTCTAGAGCATTCTCTACATCAAAGGGATCCTCCCTGCCCATTTATATAACGCATTTCCAGTCATAACTTGAATGGTCAGTCCATGGACAATTGGTAGGAATGCAAAAGTCCTGTGAACCACTTTGGGCCCTACAATATTCATATGTAGTCAGGTATCCTCATCATGGGTCTGGAGAACTGGAGCCTGATAATGGCCCAGATATGCTCCCCATCTCAGCAGGGACATGTCTATCACTAAGGGGGCAGAAGTGGATAAAAAGGGGGAAAAGATCTTTCACACTCCTAATGATAGACATTGTCATTGAATCAGAGGCTGAATTCAGAGGCATCCATTGCTGCGTAGGGGGACATCCTGGCTACCAGCTGTTCATCAGCAATCAAAGATTTAAACTCTAGTCTGTTCTCCAGGGAGATGTCAAATCTGAAAATTTAATGTAATTTAAAAAATCAGCACCAGTAACACCTGATAATTAGCAATCCAGAATTACTGGCGGTAGATGAGTAACTCTTACATCTGAATAAATCTCTGGAAGTTATCTTTCTGTTGCAGTGGGCTTGTTTCACTAACCACCATAACCATTACTAAGTAAGGCATAGGTGAGTGCAGATACTCAGATCTGACAAATGATACCCAGTACCTCTTACCTGACTTTTTTAGAAGTCAGAGGTACTGATACAGTTGTTTACCAGATGTGCTTTACTGGCCTTTGGTGATGACGAGTGCCAAACAACCCGGTATGACAGCAAAAAGAATGTCCAAGACCTTATGAATGTCCAAGACCTTGTGTTGTCTCCACCAGTATTGCAAGAGAATCAGCTACATGTTTGAGCAGATCCTGGAAGCTCTTGTAGATGTCTGGATGAGAAAGTATAGATCGAACCATTGCCTCATCAAGGGTTGATGTTAATACAGTGTCTGGCTTTGACTCATTTCCTGTCTGGGGCTGGGAGGACTGCTTCTGTACCTAGAGAAGGAGGTTGATGGTGCAGAAACATAGTATCTTGTTTGTGAAGATCCCAGAGGTTCAAGCAAGGCCATGATTAAATGTTACATGGAACAGCACCTGACACCCAGGGTCTTGGACATTCTTGGACTCAGGGCAGATGTCTACTTTTATATCCCTGTATAATCTAGGCGTTTATGAAACTAGGCTATTTCAGACTCATAAGGATAAAATGAGGGGCCCATTACTGAATATAGAGGGGATCCCTGCTTTGTTGGGAATCTGATGAAGAAAGAGAGCACTCTCTGTCTAAGAGGTGGGGCCTGCTAATTAACAGATTTGTTTGAAAATCTTTGGAAAATATAAACTATCCATGTAGATTTGTGGAAAATACAGTGTATTATTTATACAAAACAGAGACAGAGATCCCTGCTGTAAGCGAGAAATGGAATCTGTCCTTAATTATGGAGCTGCTAGCAACACCTCTGTTAGTTCTTCTCGCATAATTGCCAAGAAAGAATTATACAACAAAAATGTGAGTAGACCATCCAGCAGATGGGGCAATTTTGTGTGTGTACATTAGCCAGTACATAAATCACTATAGTTTAAGAGATTATACTTCAAACTAACTGCCTATGGGAAGTCATCCTCTGCATTTGCTGGATTTAAAGCATTTCCTTTTCAAAGACAAAAAGAAAACAAGACTTTTCATGCTGCAAAACCAGCATGAAAACATTAAAGTCCAGCTGAACTGTACAATTGTAGAATCACTCAAAAAACCCCTCAGAGAACTTAGTGTGCCTCATAGTAGTCCAGATTGTGACCTTTTTTGTTTGAAAAGACCTGCTAAATTTTTCAAAACTTTGTGTATGTGTACATTTTGCAAAACCAAAATGCTGATGAAAGTACAAAAATCCGTTTAAGTGTGTATTTGTTAAAAATTCTCTCTCTCTCTCTACTTTATAGCCATTCTGGTGAAAGCCCTTTACCTCTATAGCCCTAGTAATTTAGGATAGGCTTCTTGCCTCCCACTTCTAAATTATCATTAGAAAATTTCCCTTTCTCTTGACACACTTTCTATGGCCTACATTTTGTAGTGTCTGAGAACCTTACAATATTTTATTCATTTTCAGAACCCACTTGTGAGATAGAAAGTAGGGATGTTAAATGTAATTAGCTAATCGAGTAGTCGATGGTATTTCCATCGATTGTTCGATTAGTTGATAAAGGACTAGCATGACATTCTGCCTTTGAAATGTACAAGAGGCCCAGCAGGAACTCTTGTACATTTCAAAGTTAGAACACTGCTGGGCCTCTTGTACATTTCAAAGTGGACTCCCCGCTGATCCCGGGCTCCATGCCTCATTTCAATCTCTGGGGCTCTTGCACATTTCAAAGCGGAAGCGCTGCATGGAGCCTGGGATCAGCGGGGAGTCCGCTTTCAAACCCCCTCTACCTCTCCCCCCCTTTGCTGCCTCTTTGTGATAGAGGCAGCAGCTGGGGAAAGCAATTAGTCAACTAGTGTGTCAACTGTCCGATAAGCTTTTGCTTTTCGGATAGTTGATTAGTCGCTTACATCCCTAGTAGGGGAGGTGCTACTGTCCCCATTGTACAGATGGGGAACTGAGGCACAGAAGCACAAAGATACATGCCCAAGGGAGTATGTGGCAAAACAGGATCTTGAATCAAAGTCTCCCAAGTATTCACCTAGGGCTCTAACTCCTGAACAATTCTTCATTTCTTCTTTTTCTGTCTCACTATTTTGTGATTGCAATGTTTCACGCTGTAATTATTTGTAACAACCAATTTTGTAACTTAAATTTGTATGGTATTTCATGATATAGTGGTCAGACAGTGTTTCTCAACTTTTTTTTTTTTTTATTAAGTACCCCCTTTTTTAAAAAAAAATTATAAATACTCCCAGTACCTACAGTTTTCAGACACACTTTTTTTTTCTACCATTGCAACACATTTGTTTAAACAACTTAATCGTAGCTGGATGGGTGATGAAATTTTTGGGTGTAAAAAGTACAAAAATAATAAAAGCGCTGTAAAACAAAAATTCAGTTTTCTCCAAATTTCAGTTGTGTTGATGTACCCCCCCTGAATTCTCTCGAGTAACCCTGAGGGTACTCATACCACTGATTGAGAAACACTGGTCTGAGAAATACTGTGGAAAGTTTGTTTCTATAATCTGTCAATAATGATAGACTGTGGGTATCAATATACTTACACTCAGTGGGACTATTCACTTGGATAAAGTTGCAAAATCAAGAACCAAATGCATATTATGTGCTTGCAAAAAATAAAGGTAAATTGAAAATCTGGTCCCTGGTTTTTGAGGCTATTTGAGACTAAAGGCATAGTGCATATACATTTTAAATGGTACTTAAATGAATTCCAGATGCAACTGATATTAGTCTTTGTGATTAATGGTATGTCTACAATAATGGTTCTCAAACTGTGGCTTGGAACCCGTAGGTGGGTCACCACCCCCTTTGAATGGGGCCACCAGGACTAGCTTAGACTTGCTAGGATCCGGGGCTGAAGCCAGAGCCCTACTCCCAAGACTGAAACCAAAGCCTGAGGGCTTCAGCAATGGGCAGTGGGGCTCATGTTGCAGATCCTCTGCCTGGGGCTGAAGCCCTGCAGCTTAGCTTTGGCCCCACTGTGGTGAGGCTCAGGTTTGTGTTTCCGCCCTCCCCACTCCAGCTAAGTGGGGCCTGGGTGTATTTAGGCTTCAGTCTCCTCTCTTGGGATCGTGAAGTAATTTTTGTTGTCAGAAGAGGATCATGGTGCGGTGAAGTTGGAGATCCCTTGCTCTACAAATCAATTAAAAACCTCTGGCTGGCCCATGCCTACTGATTCAGGCTCATGGGGCATAGGCTAAGTGGTCTGTTTAATTGAGGTGTGGTTGTATGGTGCTTCAGCTGGAGCCCTGGCTCTAGGACAGGGCTGGGCAAGATGGGGCGCAGAAGCCAGATCCGGCTCACCTAACACTTTGATCCAGCCCCCAGACTGCATCTGGCTGCCTTCTAATTATATCCTGCTGCACATGCCACCACATTTCCAGGCAGTGGCTCAGACAGTAGGCTCCTCTTTAAATGGTTCCCGTCTCTCAGTCGTAGCACTATCTTTAAATAGCTGCACAACCCCAGGCGGCTGTCAGTCAATGAGGTAGCAGTGGGGCCAGGAGCTGCGAGCCCTTTTCTGTGTTTTTAATTCAAATCTTGCAGCCCCAGACAACTCTGAGGGGAAGCTAATCCCCAGCCCCACCTCTTCCAGCCCAGGCCCCGCCCCCTTCCAGGGGAGGAGCCGGCCCGTGACCACATTGGAAAATTCATTAAGTGGCCCTCCTACAAAAATTATTGCCCACCCCTGCTCTAGGACTATGCCTGATCCCAGTGAACCCAAGTCAACTGGCATGGGCCAACCACAGATTTTAAATGCATTGTAGACATATCTTAAGACCTTAAAATCATGGTGCAGAATATGAGATCCAAATGCTCTTGAACTACAACAAAGTTCAGATCTATACTGAAGCCTCTCTTTATGATGATATCCTCGCTAAACAGTTACTGTATTTATCTACTGGCATAAATCTATATATTTTAGAAATGGGCATCTGTCTGTCTGCCCATCTGTCTGTGAGTCTGTTTGTTCAATAAGTCCTCCTAAACGATAAGAGCTAGGACCACCAAATTTGGTATGAGGCTTCCTTTTATAACAACAAATTTATAGCAAGGCCAGGGATTTCTTGTGCCAGGACAATGGGATATGTGTGGCATGTGATTGTTTCTCATTAGATGGAAAAGGAGGTGTGAGATAGCAAGGATAGTTATATTCACGCATGACCATGGGGGGCAGCAAGCACCCCAGCCACATGGAGCAGCTGCTGGCTGACTCTGGTGAGAAGTTGGCAGGTGGTCTGTGTGCTTCCACCCCCCCATGCTGGTCCCAGGGAGAAGGCGGTAGGTGGCGAGTGTGGACCTTCCCCTCTCTCACCCCAGGCCAGCCCTGGACCTGGGCAACACCAGGTAAGTTTTCTAGTAGGCCATACTTCAAGTAATTCAAATGAGTTTCTCAGAAAGAACACAAACAGCAGACAATTTCACTGTCATGTGCCATTAAAACGTAATCTAGGAGATTATGCGTAACATGTTTATCTTCTTAGCCTATAGATTATGTTGTTTCTAGTTTGTAACTCTTATCTTTTCTGTGCTCAAGGACCTATGGTGTATATTGAAATGAAATGAACTTGATAGATTCTGCTTAGCTTTAGAGACAGAATACTGCTCACTATTTCATTCAATCAAATCGCAGAGAGAGAGACTGACAAGAACAACCTACTTTTCTGTGTGTGGCATTCACTGAATGTGAAAAGGGCTTCAACAGGATTGAGAAAGTGGCTGTTGTCATGACAGCACTGGGAAGCCAGGGGATTGAAAAGCTCTTCATCAGCTCACTGCAGCAATTCTATGCCAATGGAATCGCACTGCCAGTCTGCATACTGAAAACAACAGGGAAATGCCAACTCCTCAAACCTCTCCAGGTTCATTCTTCAAACTTTCCTGGCCCAAAACCTGGGATTTAGTACTTTTGCAAAAATGCTGCATTTTTCAGGCACCTTTTTTTCTTTTGGGGCTTTTTAATAAGGAGAAAATGCCTAATTCTGCTCTTTCGCTGCTTGTTACACCTCTCTCTTCTGGCAAAACTGCATTATACCAGAAAGCAGCTCAAGTCTGTGGAAAACCTTATTAAAATGCTACAATGGTCTGCAATCTGAGTCCATAATATTGCACATTTTACAATCTTAACTACAATTTTCCCTGTTATTGGTGAATAAAGGGAATTAAAAAATAAAAGATTTCTGTGGATGCATCAGTTGCTTGGGATATCTTCTGACAAGCCTAAGATCTATTTGGTCAATTCTGGCCATTCCTTCGGTAGATAAAATTATTTTCTTTCAGCCTGCAGTTGGCGAGTTTGTCCTCATATCAACTGGCATGGTATGATCACTACAAGTCACTTCACTTCTGGGGACAAGATGAGGCTGTTACTGTTTCAGTGGAGCTTTTGTTTAACTGAAGTGACAGAAAATATGATGCCTAACTAGAAATTTTGTATTGCAGAAAAAAGAAGGTTTTGCTATATGAATATTGGCTGAATTTCAATACTTGTTTAATTTTAAGTGATGAAACATATAAATCCAAAACTTTTAAAATGTCCATTGTCGCAACAATTACACTAAAATGGATAAATTTTAGCAGAGCAAGGGATTGGGTCCTGGGATCAGATCCTCTCCTCCACTCTGGCACCTTTGTGTCTGGTGGAAGAGCAGAAATAATGCAAAGGGATTAAACTCTTGTTTACTTCACTGGGGCTAGGGTTTCACATCTAGTTTGGGCTCTCAGAAGACTGCCATAGAGCAGGAATTGAGGAAGACAACCACCAGTTTTCCCTCAGAGAACCTCCTCCAAGCCTTTGTGTAGCAATTGTGCTAGGTGATGGCTGAAAGCTGGCAGGTCAAATCAGAGGGGAGATTGCAGCAAATAGCACTGTGAAGAGTCAGCTGCAGCAGCTACTTATAAGTTAGACAAGCCCTCATTATATTAGAGTCTGCAGAGCATCTCATAATTGTGAGGGCATAAAGGTGGCTTAAAGCTACCAAGATATCCCTCACACCAAGCCACTAAGTGCTATGCTATGCCTCTGAGGGTGTGTCTAGACTACATGGCTCCATCGACGGAGCCATGTAAAATAGTTTACTCGGCATAGTCAAAGAAGCGGGGATTTAAATAATCCCCGCTTCATTAAAATAAAAATGGCCACCGCGCTATGCCGACAATCATCTGATCCGGCACAGCAGGGCAGTCTAGATGCGGCGTGGTCGACAAGGGAAGCCTCGCAAAACGAGGTTTACCGGAGCGTTCGACAAAGGCTTCCCTTGTCGACCATGCCGCATCTAGACTGCCACGCTGTGCCGGACCAGCTGATTGTCGGCACAGCGCGGCGGCCATTTTTATTTTAATGAAGCGAGGATTATTTAAATCCCCGCTTCTTTGACTATGCCGAGTAAACTATTTTACATGGCTCCGTTGATGGAGACATGTAGTCTAGACGTACCCTAAGAGTACATCTACACTGCACACTTATTTTGAAATAAGCTATTTCGGATTTTTTTTTCCAAAATAGCTTATTTCAAAATAGCACATCTACACTATAGGGAAGCTTCAAAATTAGTCTGAGGTAGACTTCCCTAATGTGGACTTGCTACCTCAATTTAGAACCCCAGGAGGCACTGGAGAGTAATTACTTTGAATGGCTTTGGGGAGGAGCTATTTTGAAATAGCAGCAGTGGAGCATCCACACTACTGCTATTCCGAAATAGCTATTTTGGACTAAGTGTTATTCCTCGTGGAATGAGGTTTACAGATTTTGAAATAAGCCGTCCGTTATTTCAAAATTATTTCAAAATAACAGAATTGCTGTGTAAATGCCCGCGTTGTTATTTTGAAATAACGTACCCTAAGAGGAACAACAGAGAATCTCACCCCTGAAGTCTATAATCAACTATAGGGCCAGATTTAGGGGCAGGCAACCCAAGCAACAGCTTGAAGTGCTGAGCTTGAAGGGCACCAGGCTTAGGGTGCTGGTTTTTGTTAGTGACAAAAGAGAAAATAGAATGTTTGAAATAAAATGTTTCAGGAATTCCTTATGGATTCATTTTTCACTAACCTCCTACAATGTTCTGGATCTTTGTAGAATCATGTAGATCCTCCCAGACTTTCTGGGAACTACACTTTTCTTGAATCTCCTAGAATGTTGTCAGCCATGGCCTTGCAGGCATATGAAGGGTGGGGCATCGCTAGTTAATGACCTATAAGAACAAAGTGAAGTGAAATGAGCGTCCACCTGAAATACTGTGAATTTTATTGTGTAATTGTGAAAGCGTACTTGTGTTTTAAGACTTGAAGTTGTGGCATGGGCTACAAATGGAATTTTTAAAAATAAGGTATTCAGAAGCTTAACAAATGGAGTAGGGGCATTATCTGGTTTAAAGTTTTAAACCATTTGGTGAATGTTGCTATCATATACACAACACAAAGTATTCTCAGTAAAGTGGGCCTGCTTTTATTTACAAATGCATTTTGTATCATTTACCCTTTTCTAACTGCTTGTTCCAGCAAAAAAAGAAAATGAGCAGATGATAAACTTCAATAATTTTCAGCTATTGTTGAAACATTTAGATATGTATCCTAGTAACTGTTACTCTACAACAGTTCTGTTCTTAAACAGTTCTGTGTCTAAAAATAGCCTCCACACTGTTGAAATGCAGAATGAAATCTGGTATTGTGTAAATTATTACTGGGTTGCTATTACAGTGTTCCAAACTTGGAAACAAATTGAGTGTTAATTCTGAAATGTCTTGAGCTAATCATTTGTCAATCTTCATATCTGGATTTCTAGTCAGACTGTTCAATGTAATGTTGGTTCAATCTTTCACATTTCAATCTTGAGAATGAAGCATTTTTTCTGTAGAGGTGCAAAAGGTCTATTTTTAGATATATATTGTATCATATTGTAACCCAGTTTATGCTAGCAAACTGTCTAGTCTGCAGAAAAGAAACATTTTGATTTACATTTGCTGGTTTGAGAAAACACAAAGAACAGTTACTGTACAGTAAGGACATGTCATTCATTGAAAAATCATTTTAAGACATTAAGATTTGCTTAAGGAACCATAACCTACATCTATAATGTTTTCAGAGGTACACTGTGCCTCAGCTAGGTTATTGGCCATGGCTTCTCTGGTCCTCACTACTACCTTTAGCCCTCACAAGCTTCAGTGGCTTTCCAAGTTATGTCTACGCTGCCAAGTAAGCCCAAGGTTAGTAGGACTTGAGTCAGCAGACCTCATTTGAAGAAACTGAGTGGTGCATCTATGAAATGCTGGTGGACATTTCAACTGCATTTTCTGACTAACTGAAGGCACCTGACAGAACTAGTGATGGTACAGGAGGATGAGGACATGGAAGACTTGAACTGGCTGATGTTGCTCACAATACTTGGTATTGCTGCTGCTGCCCACTACATAGTGCTTCTGGAGTCGGGCTATGAACACAGATCAGTGGCAGGATATTGTCATGCAGACCTAGGATGACCAGTAGTGGCTTCAGAACTTTGATATGAAGAAAGCTACCTTTCTGGAGCTTTGTGAGCAGTTTGCCATGACTGTCTAGTAATAAGACCTCTGGATGAGGATGGTTATGTTGGTTCAGAAGCTGGCAACCCCAGAATATTACAGGGCCCTTGCCAGTCAGTTTGTTGTTGCAATGTTGACTGTGGGTAAAGTGGTGTCACAGGTTTCTGATGAAGTAGGCATGAGGTTTACCCTGAGTTGGCAGGCATAAAGAAATTCCTGAAGTAATTGCTGGCTCTGAGTGAATGGGATTTCCAAACTCAGAGGAGGCCAGTGATAGAGACTCATACCTATACACTGTCTCTCTCAAGGAGCACAAGTCATAAATCACCAGGGGGTATTAACTCCATAGTTATGCAGGCACTTGTCGTCCACAGAGGCCAATTTATGATCAATGTTGGCTACACTGGAAAAGTTCATTATACTGGGGTTCACTGACAATCATGGACAAGTTGGGGGACACTTCCCACCATATGATATTTTCTTAAATGGAGTTAATGTCCCCACTGTTATTCTCAGGGACCCCACATACCCACCCCCCTTTTCTTGACTTACAAAACCTGACCTTGATCTGACAAAAGAAGGTATATTGCACTCTGAACTGGTGTGGAATGGTGGTTGAAAATGTGTTTGATTGAAATCTTGCTGGCAATGTGTACAGACCTATTTGGATTCCAGCATCACAAATGATGTCTGTATTACTCTGGTTTGCTGTGCTCATCTCAAACATTGTGAAGACAGAGAAGCTATTTCCCCCTGAAAGGGCCTATGATAGGAAGGGGCTGCTGAACTGGTACACTCAGCCAGAAAGTGCCCCTGCCACAGCAGGAGCTGCATGTACCCAGGCAACAGAAATCAGATGCTGAGGGATGAATTGCACTCCCACATTATGGGTTTGCATGGGACAATGGAAGCAAGAGAATAGTACCTTTATGAATGTGCTTTTTAGGGGTGTGTGTGATTGCCATGGATAATACTTTTGAACAATATGACTCCTTATGAGGTGGGGGTGGGTGGGAAACAGTACATATTATGTAGTCTTCAGGATAGTTTAGGTAAGAAATAAGTAAAAAATTAGGGCCTAAGTTAGTCTTAAGCATAGAGGAGTATGGGAAATTTAAATTGCTAGAGTGAGAAAAGTTAAAGATAAGTTGGAGAGACAGTGTTATGAGAAAGCAAAAGTTAGCAAGGAAATAAGCCAGGGTCACATTACCATTTGATTATAACTAGGTTGAGCGAGGTTTTTAAAGGATTATGAAGGTTTTATTAAAATGCTTTCTATATCAATAATATGGGAAAGACTTTGGTTCGGATGTTAGTTTAAATTATATGTAAAGAGCCAATCAGAAGATGACAGAAAAGATAGTTACCTGTTTTGTAACTGGTGTTCTTTGACAGACATTGCTTGTGTCCATTCCACATTATGTGTGTGCTCACCACATGTGCCGGTACCAGAAGTTTCCCCCCTCAACAGTACATGTAGGTGAGTGACTCTGGTGATCCCTGCAATGGAGCTCTCATGGCACGAGATCAGGAGGACAGCATGCTCCTACCCTCAATTCCTTCTTGCCAGAAACTCCAACAGTGGGCAGGAGGGTGGGTCATGGAATGGACATAAGCAACACATCTCGAAGAACGTGTCACAGAAGAGGTAACTGTCTTTTCTTCTTCGAGTGCTTGCTCATGTCCTTTCTTCATTAGGTGACACCAAGCAGTGCTCTTAAAGGTGGGTAGGAGTTCACAGCTGCGTTGATTGTGGCACGGTTCTGCCAAACCCAGTGTCATCTCTGGCCTGTTGAGTGATGGAATAGTGAGACATGCATATGTGAACTGAGAACCACGTCATGGCTCTGTGGATGTCCTGGATGGACACATGCACCAAAAAGGCTGCTGCTGGGCTTGGACATTCAGTGACCATGGGACCTTAGCCAGCTTTTAACAAGTCTTTATGTACAAAGTGCTCCTGTTAGAAATCCTCTCCACTGAAATCAGAAGGCCTTTATTTCTGTCCATCATAGCAACAAAGAGCTATGGTGACCTGTGGAAGGGATTAGTGGTTCCAGGTAAAAAGCCAAGACTTCTGGATGCTTGGGAGAAGGG
Organism: Rafetus swinhoei; assembly: GCA_019425775.1. Lineage (NCBI taxonomy): Eukaryota > Metazoa > Chordata > Testudines > Trionychidae > Rafetus > Rafetus swinhoei. The sequence goes on from CM033437.1 coordinate 234,496,415, forward strand.
TCAGCAGCTGTGAGCCAGCATGCGCCTGCAGAGCTGGCAGCACGGGGCAGCTGGCGCCCCAGGGGTTGGGCTGACAGAGCCCACAGCACAGGGTGGCAGCCGGCTCCCTGAGAACTGTGAGGGGACCCTTCCACCATCCTTCCCTTTTTAGTCCCACCCTGCCATACAACCCCAGCTACAATGGTTACCTGTATAACAGATAGGATTTTTAAATGTTACATGGCTTTTGTTTATATATATTAATTACATCCCTAGTATAAAAGGTATTGCTAAATTGTGGGGGGAGCTGCAGTTTACATCAAAAGGGTGTCATTGGGTTCCAGAATTATAAGACTATATAGTTTGGACCTCCCTGGTCCAGCACCCTCAGGACCTGACTGGTCCTGGATGAGGGATTTTGCCAGTCCAGGGAAGGTGATAGCTGGCCCCGAATACCAGCCCCCCCCTCCCCAGCCCTGGACCACCATCAGCCTCCTGGCAGCTCCTCCCACCCTGCCATCAGCCGCACTCCTCTGATGCCCCCTCCTCTCTGCTAAGCCAGGTAGCCCAGCTCTAGCCCAGCTTGCTGAGCTCCCTGGTCCTGCTGGGCATCCCCGGCTCTCAGCTCTGCTGGAGTGCACCAAGATCCTGGTCCCACCGAGGGCTCCTGGCCCCACTAGGCAGCCCCACTGCCATGCGCCTGGCTACTGCCCCACTGGGTAGCCCAGTTGCAGGAGCCCAGCTGCCAGCCCTCCACTGGGACTCTCTGTACCTATAACATCCATGGTCTGTTGCTGGACCAGTGTGTCCCGATTTACAGAGGTTCAACCTGTATATTACTCTGTTGTCAGTGAACTGATTACCTACTCTCATCTTTCAGTGTGAGTATAACGGTACCATTTGTATAAGTAGTAATTGCATGCCTGTTTGCTTAACTAATATTTTTCTTTTCTTGGTATTCAAAGAGTCATCTAGAGGTCCTCTGCTAAATAAATTGTAACTGATCTAGAGGCTCACACTAAGTTGGGTTTGATTGCATCCATCCTCTTTAACAACCCTTAATATTAATTGGGAACATTTCAGCATAAAGATGTCAAAAGGCTACAATTGATTTAAAGAATTGATTTATGGATTGACGTATATAGCTGTAGTGAGACTTGCCTATGCTATACACCCTCCCAGTTGTCCCTGATCATGAGTTCATCTTTATTATGTGAAACATACATTTTATGACATTTAGCAATGATGGCAATAAAATTCTTTATAAAATAAAACCTTTGTTGGAGAAGTACAATATTAAATCATTATTAATCAGGCCATCTTGTATTAACATACTAAAACACCAGCAATACCAAAAGCTTTAAAAGTAACCAAGAACAAAGTGCATAAACTAATGCAAACAATTAAGCTATGTAAAAGGCATCTCCTACTATTGTGTCCCCTCTGGCTCCCATTCTTTTTTCCTTTCTTTACACAGTTGCTACACACTTAGTGGAGGCATCCATGATGGAAGGGGCTCAGGACTGAAGACTGCATGAGGCAAATCTGCCCAATCCAGATGCTCATAGGGCCAGATCGGATGGGCCACCCAGCCACGGAGTTGTCCTAGCTCTTCTTGGAATGCAGGCCAGGGACACAGCCGGTAGTGCGGGTACAGCAGGACCTTGCACTCTTGCAGCCATCAGAGAGAACAGCTGTTCAGACTGTTCTGCTTGCACACCTTCATTTCTTCCTTCACCTCCACTCCAGGAATTGCAAAGCAAATGCCTGCTCTCATGCCGCTACCTTGTCCTCAAACCTTGAAGTCAGCTTGAGCCTTTCTGCTTGCCTCTCAGCATGTCTTTCATATAGCTGCACATTCTGTTTTTACTTGACCTAGTTGTTGGCTCTGTTCAAATGTTCAGCCAGAACTCTGAACATGTGCTCATGAAGGAACAGTGAGACAGCCTCCTGTAGTGCAGGTGAGCTGCATAGGTATTGCAGCCTGCAGAGGTTGAGGGGCCTGGAATGGGATGAGACACAAAGGGTTATTGTTTCAAATTGTTGAGTGCAGGGGATCAGCAAAATCATTTAGGAATGTTGAAGATGGAAATGTTACTTTTTGACACTGGATTTCAATAATATGATAGCAGAGAACTGCTTCAGACCACAGAAACTCCTTATGGTCAGACACAGATACATTAATCACAGCAAAAAAAAGTGCTGAGAGAATAGGAAGTTAAAAATCACAACTTTAAAAAAATCAATAAATTAGAATTTGGGTAGAGGTTGGTGGCTGTGCCATCCTATATAAACCTTCCCTATCATTTTAGGTATGGCACATTTGGGGAACATACAGTTTTTGAGTACCTGATTGGGCAGCTTGGAATAATCTCTTTTTGCCAATGGGAAACTACAAGTGTATTCAGAAGTTTGGTGACTGAACAGCACATGTATGAGTGAATGGAATTTAAAAATACATCCTTCTGAAATGTTACTACCTATCTGGAGTTCCTGTTGAAGAAAAAGTTTGCTGTTATCAGTCTTACACATAAAAGAGCTCAGATAGCATAATTTACATACAGGCTGCTGCACATGCATGCTAATGTCTTCCAGTGAAAAGTTCAAACACATAAGTTTGCAGATTTTTTGCACGTGCTCAGCAACCAGATACAAATAAAACCAGAACAAAACGAGATTTTCTAAAGAACCTTTAAAATGACATGTCCGTTATGGCTCATTGTGCTTCTAGATGGATTAAAACCTAGACAATTATTCCAGGCCTCAAGATTTTGACAGCTTCTTATATATTTTTTAAATTGAACTTGGAATCAATATTAAACCTTTTAATACATGTTGAGAATAGTATAATGACATAGCTTCTTTCATCTGTCACTTATTCTCATGCCCAACAATCATTTTAACCCTGTTCTGGAATCACCACTTACTTTTTCTGGGTTACTACATGGCTCACTATTGGAATCAATCTGCATTCCCAGAAAAGGTACTATCATGTCACCCACCAGTTATTATTTGCATTCATCCCTTAAAACCATTATACAATAGTAGGCCTGCCAGGAGGACAAAAGCACAGGAAGAGAGGCAAAAGGGGGAAAATGCAGTGGGAAAGCAGCTGCTGCTGGACTAACTTTGTTCTTTAGGGGTCCTTCCGGTAGCATACTTGAACTGAGAATGTGTGTGCCCTTTATCATTATCAACATCTAACACAACTAGACTCCCCAGTGCAGAAACTGGAAATTAGCTTGAATTAATTACTTGTGTATCAGCAGAGCTAAGAGGTAATAACTTTGCTTTTATGACACAACGCAGTGATTCTCAGCCTGTTGAAAGCAGCAAGAGGCAGAAGGGAGGGTGTGGGAGAAAATTTCCTGGAGCAGTCATTTTGATTGCCACCAGGAGTTTCCAGCACAGACCCAGCTCTTTGGGGCCACTTTCAATGAATGTAAATGAACAGCAGATTCTCCTAGTAGTTTTAGAAGGGACCCTTTCTATATCAGTTTCTATCTCTGAATGCAGCGAAGACAGAATCTTAGATTTGATTAAGGAAATTATCTGAAAAGTTTAGTCTGTATCTAGAATTTGAGTCTTTTGTATAGTCATCCTCTATTCTGCAGGATTTTGTTTTGACAAGGGATCATAACTATATCAGATTTTTAGGTTGCCTGGATTTACTAACTGGAAATACTCAATTGTATATATTAGTGAACATGAAAGCAATGTATGCTGCTACAAGGCAGGCTTAAGATCAGAAATGTTATGTGTTGGCACATATGTATGGGACACAGCACTAACCTGAGCTATTTGACCTCTTACTTCAACAAACAATACACTCGCAAGGTTTTAATAAGGAATATTGATCCAGCTATTAGATGGCTTCTGTCCTTCTCTGTCTTAAAGCATGGTTGAGGTGCCCAATGGGCAACTCTGCTAGCAGATCATGACAATGTGATATGTGAAGTGGGCCGCATTTCCATATTCTTCTCGAGTGACTCAGGTATTGCAGTTTTCAGTGAATTCTATAATATTAGAGTAATTTTCTCCCTCAAGCAAGGCCTCAGAGGCTTAGATTATGTAAGCGGCTATGTTTTTCAGAGTGCTCTAATTTGTCTCCATCTAACAAATTCTCTTTTGCTGAGGGTACGTCTGCACTGCATGGCTATTTCGAAATAAGCTATTCCAGAATAGTTATTCTGAAATAGTTTATTCTGAAATAGCACATCTACACTGCAGGGAAGCCTCAAAATTAGGCTTCCCTTATGTAGATGTGTTATCTCGATTTAGAGCTCCAGGAGGTACTGGAGAGGAATAACTTAGAATGACCCTGGTGAGGGACTATTTTGAAATAGCAGCAGTGGAGCATCTACACACGCCTTATTTCAAAATAGCTATTTCAGAGTAGGCGTTATTCCTCATAGAATGAAGTTTACAGATTTTGGAATAAGCCGTCCGCTATTTCGAAATTACGGAATGGCTGTGTAGACTCTCTCATTATTTGAAATAATGCTAGTTATCTCAAAATAACAGTGCAATGTAGACGCACCCAGACAGAGTTTGGCTAAATGGGCATGAGATGCTGATTCCTTCAACCACCTGAGGGCAGTAGCCACTGTTCTTTGAGGAGTTTCTCTAAGGGGACTCCACTAGCTGTTCTGGTGCCCTTGCTCTTGTAATTGGAGATTTGTAGTAGCAGTGCCCGCTTGGGCTGTGCATGCACTGCACCCCACTTTGTGCTGAGCAGATTATATAGCGCCACATGACCAACCCCTCCCCAGTTCCTTCTCTTCCGCCTTTGTCCTGAATCAGTGCACTTAGCACTATTCAGTATAGTTCTTGCTGTCAATAGTTAGTTTTTATTTAGACTAGCCACTCTTCCCCATTTATTTTACACAGATTAAGCTTCAGTTGTTAGTGATCCCTTAGAACTAAATTCTTCTCCCTTGAGGGAGAAAACCCCTCTTCAAGGGACATGCCCTGGGTTACAAATGCTACCCGATGTGCAGATTATCTATTCCTGTCTCAAGTGTGCATTCACAATCTGTTCTCTGCCGGTGTGAAATGCACATACCGCAGAAGTGCTCACATGGCCATATACTGAAAGCCCACATCAGGATGGCAAGAGATTTGTAGTTGCAACTCCTTATGATGGATAAGTCTGTGCCCAGTATCTTATCCTGAATCACAGACTCCTCTCTTGGACAACTGTCTCCCATGACAGCCTCTGACAGAAGCTTGCCTAGGTTGTCTCAAGCAAAAGAACACAGCATCATGAAGGTGACTAAGAAGTGGCTTCGTCATCTCCTTCTTGGGAGTCTACCAAGAAAAGGCATTCCCCAAATCAACTTGTCAGCATTGATCACACCGGGACATACAACCACTGAGATACATTCGGTACTATTAGAAACACAAGAGTGAAATACCCTAAACAGGCTCGCTCAGACAAGTGCAGCAAAGGGACATCAAAACCCTCAGCCTCAGCATTATTGGAGTCAACAAGATATTTAGCACAAACCAAATTGAGCCCACCACAGATTATGGTGCTACCCACTGCCTACAAAACTCGTGCAATGCGCTCCACAGCACCAACAACCATGCAACAGCCATTGATATTAACAACATCTTCAGCTGCACCAAGACTCCCAGTAAATGATGATTCCTGCGGCAGAAAGATTTGCTGGGGTCTGAGGCACCAGAATCACTTCTTGTCAGTAGTGTAAGCACTCCAGCTTTTTCGGTTACAAGCCGCTTTTCCACAGTACCCAAATCTGCTTTTCCCTTCTCGTGTGATGAGGAAGATGTTGACAAAGGAGAAATCACATCACATCACTCCCTCCCTCCCTCTCCCAGCCAGCTTCTGCCAGGCTGGATGCATCACAACGGAGGAAACACTCCACAGGCCTGAAGTTCAGACCTGGTACAGGCACCGATAGATGCCCCCAATGCCTGTATCACCACATTGGCCTTACTAGGCTGCATACCTCCCACAACACCACCAGCCTCGGTGTCTCCCCAAGGTGAAACCATGACATATCCCTTCACCTTTAGTACCGGGACCCACAGAACTTCCACAGGAGGCTGTTGAGAAATCTGAGGAGCTGTCAGATGAGAAAGATGTGTCTGCAGCCAATTTTTCATCTTTTTTTCCCCAGATGAGAGTGTTGACTCCCCCGTGGAACCATCAGAAACTATCTGGCAGACTGGCGAACAACCAGATAAAAAGGTCACATAAAAATACTAAGTAAAAGGTCAGATAAAAATACAATGTGCTCTCTAGGGAAATGGAATTCCTTTTTTCACACCCGTCACCTGGCTGATGGAGGCAGTGAATGAGTGGAGGCACTACTTCAGAAATACCCTGTATGATAGGGACTGGAAGAGATGCCTAAAAGTTACTACTAGCCAAATATGACATCACAAATTTTTCAAAACTCAGTGTATTGAATTAGTCAGAGGAAAAGAAAGAACATTTTAGAGTCGTGATTTCGGAAGGGCATCTTATTGGGGGAACAGCATTGGAAGCTGTATTGGATTCCACAGCTCGATCGATTGCCACAGCCATAGTCATGCAGCACACATCCAGGCTGAATCTGTCTGGACTTCCCAGAGAAATCCAAATGACTGTAGAGACCACTCATTTGAGGGTCCAAAATGATTTGTTGGCAAAATGGACAAATCCCTTCATATGCTGAAGGACTCCAGACCCAGAGCAACAAGTCCTTGGGCATTGACACCCCTATGAACAAGAAGAAAAAGAGGGCAAATACTATGTAGCATGTGGAACTGGATCAGTGCCTTATCCACAACCACAAAGGCAATATGAACCACAAAGACAGAGACAGTGACCCAGTAGATGCCGACAGCCCCATCCTAGCCCTGGACATCATAACATACCAGTTAGATGTGTCTGCATGCATGTGCATGTTAGCTGGAAGGTTTTTCCTCTAGCAGCTAGTCACTGAGTCGGCCTGAGTGCTCCCCTAGAGTGGCACTGAAATGGCACTCAATATAGAACCCCGCCAACCCCTTCCCCTCCTCAGTTTCTTCTTGCCAGCTGCTCTAACATAGTGGAAGGAAGGTGGGTAGTGGAATGGATAACATCTCGAAGAACAGTTATGAGAAGGGGTCTGTAACCGTTTTTTCCTTTTTCAAATGTTTTCTCATGTGCATTCCAATTAGGTGATTCCCAAGCTCTTATTCAGAAGGCAGAGTTGTAGCCTTGAACTGAATGTAGCACTGCTCTGCTGAAGGCCGCATCATCTCTGGACTGGTGTGTGGTTGTGTAATGAGCTGCAAAAGTGTGGACATCACTCCTCTGCACATTTCTTGGGTGGGAATCTGGGCCAGGAAAGACACTGAGGAGGCCTGTGCATTAGTAGATTGCACTGAAAGTGGTGGTGGAGGCATCCCTGCTAAAATATAGCACTCCTAAATACAGGACACAATCCATGAAGAAATACTCTGGGCTGAAATGGGTTGGCCATTCTCTGCTACTGCTATGAAGAGTTGGGTAGATTTCCTGAAGGGTTTATTCTTTCAGTGTAAAAAGCCAGTGCCATTCATACATCCAGAGAGTGTAGTCACTGCTCATGTGAATTAGTGTGAAGTTTAGGGTAAAAAAACAGGGAGAAAAAAATTCCTGATTCATGTGAAATGTAGAGATCATTTTGGGTAGGAATGTCAGATGGGGACAGAGCTGCACCTTATAAAAACCTGTACGGAGGTTCTGACATAAGATTCTGAGTTCTGCTAACTTCTAGCAGAGGTTATTGTCATGAGAAATGCTACTTTGAAAGATAAGTACAAGGAACACATAGTGCAGGGGTGGCCAACCCATTTAACAAAGAGAGCCAAAACAGAGGCAGAAAAAATGGGAAGAGCCGCTCCAGAATTGTCCCGGGGGGGGGGGTAGGATGGAGAAAGGAAAGCCCTCCAGAATTGTCAAAAAAAAAAAAAAGTGGCTGCCCTTTAAGAAACAAGCTTAGGCTTTTTGGTCATATCAGGCTCCTGCCAACAGCTACCATCTTGGGCGCCATTTTGAATTGCCGCCCCTGTGAGCACAGGGGAGCCGGGGGGAGGGGGGGCGGGAGGCACGCAGGGGCTGTTGGGGGGGGGCACAGGAGTGGCTTCATGAGCCGCACTTTTCCGGGAGAAGAGCCGCATGCAACTCACGAGCTGTGGGTTGGCCACTCCTGACATAGTGAGTGGTTCAAATGGATGACCCAGATGCTTGGATAGTACTAAGTTAAGGTCTCAGGGAGGAATGGACTTCCTGACATGTGGGTAAAGTCTGTCAAAGCACTTTAAACAGTGAGGGGGTCAGTGAACACAGATGAGCCTGGGGCCCCCAGTCAAAGGCCAAAAAGAAAGTTAAATGTACCCTATTAGAGGAAATTGAGACTCCCTGTTGTTTGAGGTGGAAGAGATAATCCAAAACCAAGGGGATAGATGTCTGCATGGGGGATGAACCCTGCTGATCAGACCAAATGGAGAATCTCTTCCCCAAGCCATATAGGCAGCTCTAGGCCAGGGCCGTGAAGATGACCTGGGCTTGGTCCTGTCTGATTTTTAGGAGCACCCTGTGAACCAGAGGAATGGGTGGAAAAGCATACCTCTGGAAACCCTCGAGATGGGTTTACCTTCTCCCACAAGGGCAGAATACTCAGTTTGGGAATCCTGGGGGAAGCAGCTTTGTAAGTTTTAATAGGAAGCTACAAGTGTTAAAACCATGTCTACTAACCAATGCTTATTGATTAGAAATACATAATTGAAGGCCCTTGGTAAACTACGGATTAAAGGCCTATAGGTCTAGATTTTTGACCTCCCTGTTTTTTTGATGACGGGCCTTGGAAACATGCGGGCCTTGGAAACATGGCTGCTCACGGTGGTTTGCCATGTCTGCCACCAAGGAGTCAGGAAGAGGGTGGAAATAAAGATGCTGAAAGCCTCATGATGGGACAAAATTCCTGCTCTCATTGTGTTTGGCAATGGAGGGTAGTGAAGCTGGAGTTTTCCTCAGAGTCTTAGTGGTATTGGTAATGGACCTGGTAGGTGGCAGGGCAATATGGCTCAGAGTAGAGGAGGACAAGATGTCCACCACAGAATTAGTCTCCTCCATGACTTCCTCAGCCTGGATGTTGAGGCTCTGAGCTACTCACCTGAGGAGTTGCTGAAGTGCCTTGTAAATCCTCTAGCATGGTGGATGGGTTGGAACCCACCAATGCCTCATCAGGGGATGAAGCAGAGGAGGGGCTCACCAGCGAAAGACCCATCTGTACCCTGGGACCACGGAAGAACTTACGGTGCCATGAGCTGTGCTGACGGGGTCAGTTCTGGTGGTAGGCACAGCGCTTGTGCCATTACCACTGCCAGAGCAGATACTGTTGTCGGTGCCAGTAGTGCTGTCAGTGCCAGTGCCAACATTGGTTCTTTTGTAGGAGACACTGGAGTTGACACGGATGGTGGCTCTGAAACTTGAATTGGTGTCTGGGTAGGGGGCACTGGAGCTATGGATATTGGTGCTGAGGGGGGTACAAATAAGGCCAATGCCACAGAAGACATCCTCAGGTGATGCCCCTTACTCCTGCGCTGCCTTTGGTGAAAAGCTCAAGGAGTCCAAAAAGGCCACTGCGCTGGTGATTGCCACAGTGCCATGTATTGGTGCCAGTCCCAAGAGGATGTGAATATCCTGCTCCAATGCAACCTTCCTGAGTCTGATTCTGATGTATCAAAACCTTCAGAGGGGTAGCCAAGTTAGTCTGCAACATGAAAAACTTAACACACAACAAATAGTCCAGTAGCACCTTAAAGACTAACAACTCATGTAGATGGTATCATGAGCTTTCCGGTCATCTGAAGAAGTGGGTTGCGCCCACAAAAGCTCATGATACCGTCCACATGTGTTGTTAGTCTTTAAGGTGCTACTGGACTATTTGTTGTGTGTTAAGTTTTTTCTGATGTATCAGTACAGGATGACCATGGGGCAGCTGAGCTTCTTGGCACTCAGCCTGGATGGGAGAGGATGCTGACTTGCTTTCCCTGCAGTGCCAGAGAGGAGGGTGTTGTGGAAGCTGAGCGCTGACTCATGGCTGGTTTACCTTTGGACGGTGCTCTAGGTGGGACCAGTGCCAGTGATGAAAAAGGTGCCATACAATGAATTAGATCCAGGGCAGCTTGAAATGTCTCTGGAGTACAAGGCACACTGAACTCCCTTGTAGACACAGGAGAGCAGGTTGGTGGCGGCGTCACTGGTATTTGTGGTCTCTCTGCCACATCAGGAGGTGGCGCAGTAGACTGCTGGTCCAAGTCAGATCATAGGCCTATCCTTAGCAAGGGATCTCTCCCCCGTCTGGCCGCCCCTTCTTGGTCTGAGGCATGGATGATTGGGAACTGTGCTGATGATGGAACCATGAGAACAGTCTGTCAGGTGCTGGGGGCCCTTGGCAGGCGCTTGACTGTGCGCTGATGATGCCGGTGCACCGCACACGGAGGAGGATGCACTCAGAGCCACGTCTGTCAGCACATGGTCCAGCTAGATTGTAGAGCCACATCCATTGACAAAACCTTCAGGCACTGATCTCCATCCTTTAAAGTATAGTGTTAGGTGGTTTTGCTGACCCAGTGGTCCTTCTGGTGACCCTCCCCCAAATGCTTTAAACAAGAAGTATGGGGTGTGTCACTTTTGGGCCTATATTTGCCACAAGAGCTACAGGCTTTAAACTCTGGAGACCCAGGCATGCCTGAGCACATGGGAGGAAAAAAGAGGGACCTTTAAACTGAAACTTAACTCAAAGAATGTTTTAAAATGAAACTACTAACACTAAACTATTACAACTCACAAACTAACTATGAACTACAGAGAACAAGAAGAGTTGCAGCACTTGCTAAGAGGAGCACCACCTCACTGTCACTGGCAGTAAGAAGGAACTGAGGAGCGGAGGGATCAACAGGGTCCCTCAAAACAATGGTGTATTGAGCACCATTTTGCCACTACTCTAGGGGGTGCCCAGATTGACCCTGTAGCTAGCTGCTAGGGGAAAAACACTTCTAGCTAATGTGCACTTGCGGGCATGGACACCTAATTGGAATGGACATGAACAAACACTCCAAGAAGAACGGCTTGCTCCAGGTATTCCTAAACCACTAATGGTCAAAAGCTGGGGCTGAATTATAGGGAATGGATCACTCAAACTTACCCTGGTTTGGTAATTTCCGCTGAAGCATCTGGCATTCACCGAAGAGTCTTACATTCTCCCTACACCTGCTAACTAATGGGAAGTCTCTTCACAAGAGTGGTACAAAAGTACATTACCACCTTCAAAGGTCATCTGAGATGTCTAATAAATTGGTGACTAAACCAAGCCAAGAAACACAGCATGATGAGGCAACCTGCTATGAAGTTTAGAGTTATTGCATTTTTGCAGTACTTTAAAAAAAGCGACCTCTCTGACACACACATGCGCCCATGTCCTGCTTCAAAGACATTTTAACACCAGACTTGAAAGAGAATCCTCTGAACTGTCATTCATGCTTAAATTTGACACTTTACACCTAGGTCTTAACAAGGATGCTAATTATCTTACCCATTACAAAGATAGCTTCCCCAATTATCACCTCTAATATCATTAGCTCACAGACATTTACCTCTCTCCCCCTCCCCCCATCTCCCTTCTGTTCTGAAATTTGATTTGTCCTTTTCATGTGTTCATTTTTTTAATTGTATCCTTTGGTATATATGGTTGTGCCAATTTTCTTCCACTATTTGATCTGAGGAAGTGGGTCTGGCCCACGAAAGCTCATCACCTAATAAACCATCTTGTTAGTCTTTAAAGTGCTACATAGTCCTGTTTTTTGTTTCAGCTAGACCAGACTAACACGGCTACATTTCTATTCCCATAAAATGTGTATACCTCAGGCAATAGGCTATAGATTGTTTTTGTCTACACCTTCTGAGAAGTTAGAAGTGAGAGTTAATAGAGTAGTTATGCTTATTCATTAAATGAATACTGCTAAGAGTGGGAGATAGCAAATTGTGGCTCATGGAATAGATTTCAACCTGATTCAGCCTTTGGGCAACCAACATTTTCAAAAGCAACCAGCAATTTTAAGTACCCAACTTGAAAAACTTTAAGCCTGATTTCTCAGAAGTGCTGAGCATCTGCAGCACCTATGCCCCTCAATCTGGGAACCAGTTGTGAGTTTATTTAGGCCCTGTGGAACAACATGTGTGTAGGAAAGGCTGTTGTATAGCCAAATGTTTTCCCCAATACACTGTATGGATAGAAATGTATGAACTGTGCTAAAGGCATGCATTTAACACCACTGCAGGTGGGAAGGGAGGAAAAAACCTCTGGGGAGTTGCAATTCATGTGGGATCCTTCCCGCTGAACTCTATAGTGCAGTAAGTCTTCACTCTGAAGCACATAAACATTGCTTCAAGTACAGAGCCCCAGCAGAATGCAGGACTTGTTATGTAACTGTGGTGTAAAAGGTGTTTCCATGCCTCAAAAAGAGGTGGTTTTTTTAAAATGTTCGGAAATTTAAGGATCAAGGTGTTGTTTTCAAACTCTCATTGGTGAGCAGTGTGTGACAAGCGTGAGTTTTGCTTGTTCTGTGATCAAACAGGAATTTCTGTCATCAGGGGCACCAACTTTCTCTCAAATTGAATTCAATAAAAATACCAAAAAAAAAAAATCATACTATTATTCTTTGAAGTGTTACCATTCTGTTTTACACATGCCTAGGCAGTACTGATGACACCTTTAATTTTGTGCATTAGGGACAGGAAGCAACAGCAATGACATTAGTAAGAGCATTGCTCCAAATCCAACTATTGTAAATCTTTGAAGTCTATAGAAATCCCCTCTGGATAGTTGTGTGTTTTCAGAGTTTTCTTTACCTCAAACATAAATCAATCCAATAAGTACCACACTCAAAATTTTAGGATTGGCAAACCAACCATGTAATCCTACTGATGCTACCTATGTGTGATTATAATAGTGAAGATTAGTTTTGTAGTCCAATATGTTAATGTAATTCAGCTTGATGAGATTTATGACTATAAATATTGTGCTCTTGTGAACCAGTGAAGGCCTGTTTATCTATGGTATGCTCCTCATGAACATGTTTGGGAAAATATGTTCAATAGTTCCTTCCTAAGATTAACATCAAGTATGGTTTTTTATAGTCAAATCAATATAAAGTTTCATATTTCCAAATGATGGGCCAGATTGTGCTACCATTCTCCATGTTGAATAGTGTTTTTACTATGAATATTTTTACTGAAATCAGCAAGACTACCTGTGGAGCATTATAAAATGTAAGTAAGAGAGCAAAATCCAGCTCTGGAGTAAAGATCCAAACATGAGACACTAGTGAGGAAAAACCATAATCTTGAGTCCTATGACTCTCTATGCCATTTACTTTTTGCTTCACAGTTCATTGTGCCAAACAAAAATTGTACTTCTGCTGGTTACAAAACACAAATTAGCAGGGAAGTGGAAAGGATTTCTTGCACCATCCAAGTCCAGCTCCCTGAATTTATCAGGATATTCTGTTACACTTCACCCTAGAATTTCATTGCTTAACACCAGTGACAAAAGTGACTCAAAATTGCTTCACTAGGCAGTGGAATAATAGCTAATATTACAATATTTTCTTAAACGTAACATTAGTTATAGCTAGTGGAACTGTAACAGCTTATTTTCAACTTGATTAATGCACATTAATTTAGGTATGATGTAAGAAAATAGTTTTGATTGTTTGAAAAAAATGATAGTGTATGTCAGGTTCCTTTATGATTTTTAAAAAAACCCCTCAATGTGAATTTGAATAGAAAGCTTCCCCCCATCATGACACTGAATCAGAGTCGGGTTTTAACTACTGGATGATCTATCTACTCTCTGAACTGGCCCAGACCAGTTTGCACAAGAAATTCCCAGGACATAAAGTACAGCTTTTCTAGTGATGTTACTTTATTCAGGAATTTGAAAGGACCACATTCTTTAGTCTTTTTGGAACAATGCAAGTGGCAAACAAAAGCTCCAGACAGAAGGAGATGTAATTGGTTTTGAAGAGCATGAACATCTGTAGAGCATGTGTCTGACGTACATCTCTTAAGAGACCCTGCTTTTGAGGAAAAAAGCACACTATGTACAAATGTCAGCACAGTAGGCCAATGAAGCAATCAATCAGAAATTTAAAAAATAACCTAAGCACAGACTTAAAATATAGCCATTTCCAGGCTGACAGTCTAGGGATTCACTTATTTAGTGGTGAATCTTTCAAAAGCATGACCAGTGGGAGGAGAATTAAAAGGTAAGTGCAACAAAAAGAAATTTTGATGAGGCAGGAGAAATAGCTGCTTTCTTAATCAAGGCGAACTGAGCAATTTACGTTTCAAAACACAGATGAAAATAGTTTCAAAATACCCAATTGTACTTCAAATCTTCAGTGTAAATGCCAAGAAAATTCTAAGGCCTGACATACTGACACAACTTTGTTGGTTGGAAGGATATGATTATTTACTAGCAGCTGTCTCACCAAAAGCTACCATAGACCATTACATTGGCAAAATCTTCCTTTTACCATTGTAGCTTATTTTGGTCAAGGAACGATTATAAGCTTCACAGGCAAAAGGACCTTTTTGCTGGTATAAACTGCATGTATACTATGGGGGTGTGCTGGTATAGCTATAACTAGCAAACCTTTTAAGTGAAGACAAGGCTTAAGAAGGTTCCAGATCACTAATCCTATTCTTTCTTTAGCTAATACTAAGAGGACAGCCCCATGTGCCTTTCCCTTTCCTCACTGCTCTGCATTTAAATTGCCACAGAGCTTGGTGCACAATTTAACTCCAGAAACATGCCACACAGTGAAGTGAAACCCTTATTTTAGACTCTTAAGTATGTGCTGTGCCACTGGGCATTCAACAACTCTTACGCGAGTGTGGTGCAAGATACTGAACAAATAGGTAAGCAAGTCAGCAGCTGAATAGTGTCTTCAATAAACATTGCTTTTGTTTTCTAAAAACAGCTCTGATGGTCTGACTTCTCCCAGGAGTGAAAAATGTATTGAAGTGTTTGTTTTTAAATTCAGATCTTTGCAGTCTAGATCCAAATGATTCTCTTTTAAATCTACTTTTCATTATCCTTTTCTAAAAATGCACACAAGCAGTTTCTACTTACACTAATTCAGACAGCAGTGAGTGATGAAAAAGTAAAACTAGTAGTATGTGTAATAAGCTGCCATGCATGACAAATGGTTTTATGTTTTCTTTTTGGTTCTGGGAAGATGATGTGCAAATGTTAGAGTCCTGAGGAATCATCTCATTCCTCTCCTCAGCCCAATCATAATAGTGTTCATTCTAATTTTGAAAGTAATAGCAATTCAACATAAAAAGATTGGGAACTGAAGCAAAAAGCAACTAATTGACTTGCCAAAGGTCATAGGTGAAAGTGTGGGAGAACCAAGAACTGAACTCAAATTTCTTTTTGAGTACTAGGCCACAAGGCTGTGGTTTTGCTCTAGGCTGTGGTAGGAACCACTCCTTCCAGAAGAGCAAGGTGGAATCCATTAAGAGTCTACCAATGCTGCTCTTGTTTGTAGCTGATGTCACACAGGCTACGTCTATACTACCACTTATTTTGGCAAAATTTATGTCACTGAGGAGTGTGAATATTTAGGGAGGAGCTTCTCCTGCCAACATAACTACCACCACTTGCTGGGTGGATTAATTGCTTGGACAGGAAAGATCTCTCTCATAGTGTACCTGAATTGGTACAGCTGTGCCACTGTAAGCACTCTAGTGTAGAGACAGCCTCAGATTTTAAGGCCAGGAAAGACCATCATTATTTCCTGCACATTTCAGACCACAGAGCCTCCTCCAACCAATCCTGTAACAGGCTGATATACTCTTATAAAGATGTGCTTCCCACACAAATACGGATGA
The DNA here is from genome assembly GCA_019425775.1 of Rafetus swinhoei. Classification (NCBI taxonomy): domain Eukaryota; kingdom Metazoa; phylum Chordata; order Testudines; family Trionychidae; genus Rafetus; species Rafetus swinhoei. The sequence continues at coordinate 234,512,337 of CM033437.1, forward strand.
GTACACTGTGCTTGCTAGAAGGAATACTACCCACACAGCTCTTAAGAACATCAACATTTATTTAACATGATAAAAAAGAAATGAGATATGAACATTTGCATTTGAATAGTAAGTGGCTTCTTATACTTACGATTGCTTTTGTTTCTAAAAACAGCTCTGATGGTCTGACTTCTCCCAGGAGTGAAAATGTATTGAAGTGTTTGTTTTTAAATTCAGATCTTTGCAGTCTAGATCCAAATGATTCTCTTTAAATCTACTTTTCATTATCCTTTCTAAAAATGCACACAAGCAGTTTCTACTTACACTAATTCAGACAGCAGTGAGTGATGAAAAAGTAAAACTAGTAGTATGTGTAATAAGCTGCCATGCATGACAAATGGTTTATGTTTTTTTGGTTCTGGGAAGATGATGTGCAAATGTTAGAGTCCTGAGGAATCATCTCATTCCTCTCCTCAGCCCAATCATAATAGTGTTCATTCTAATTTTGAAAGTAATAGCAATTCAACATAAAAAGATTGGGAACTGAAGCAAAAAGCAACTAATTGACTTGCCAAAGGTCATAGGTGAAAGTGTGGGAGAACCAAGAACTGAACTCAAATTTCTTTTTGAGTACTAGGCCACAAGGCTGTGGTTTTGCTCTAGGCTGTGGTAGGAACCACTCCTTCCAGAAGAGCAAGGTGGAATCCATTAAGAGTCTACCAATGCTGCTCTTGTTTGTAGCTGATGTCACACAGGCTACGTCTATACTACCACTTATTTTGGCAAAATTTATGTCACTGAGGAGTGTGAATATTTAGGGAGGAAAGCTTCTCCTGCCAACATAACTACCACCACTTGCTGGGGTGGATTAATTGCTTGGACAGGAAAGATCTCTCTCATAGTGTACCTGAATTGGTACAGCTGTGCCACTGTAAGCACTCTAGTGTAGAGACAGCCTCAGATTTTAAGGCCAGGAAAGACCATCATTATTTCCTGCACATTTCAGACCACAGAGCCTCCTCCAACCAATCCTGTAACAGGCTGATATACTCTTATAAAGATGTGCTTCCCACACAAATACGGATGAGTACACTGTGCTTGCTAGAAGGAATACTACCCACACAGCTCTTAAGAACATCAACATTTATTTAACATGATAAAAAAGAAATGAGATATGAACATTTGCATTTGAATAGTAAGTGGCTTCTTATACTTACATTGGGATGTGCCCATTGTATAATATATACACAATGAACATAATTACATTTGTACACAAACTAAGTACTGGAATTGAAAACCTGCTTATTGCTGTACACCCCCTATTGCAACAAAGAGCCCAGTACCTCAAAATACCTACACTTCATTTTGTTTAAGAAAAAGTAAGCACAAACATTCATGTATATGTTGATAACAGTGTGGCAGTAACTGCTGATGCTGCAACCTGATCTAGAAATAATTACAGCTGAAACAGGACATACTTTACTCAACAATAATAAAAATGGCACATTTTAAATATATATAAAATTTTACAAATCAAATGTCAAAATACACTAGTGTTTAAAAAGTGTAAAACAAGGTTTAGTGGCGATATGTAAAAGAAATCGATCTGTTATGTAATCTAAAAGAAACAAAAATGCAAACTTATATGATTTCATAATTAATTCTGTAAAACATCAACTAAGGTTCTGACTTTTGCCTGCATACTAAAAGGAATATTTATGTGCATTGAAATCATAGCAGCAAGCTGGTATCGGAAGAACAATCTTCAGATTGTTGAGTGTACATATGGGCCATTTAAAGCTGTCTTGGAATAAACGTTTTCCAGGAAGTGATAAAATGATGCTCTGTGGCCAAAAGCATCAGAACTATGAATTTCATAGATTTAAAATATACTCTACAATATCTTCTCATATTTCCATAGGTCCATACTCCTCAGCCATGAATTGTCTCAACAGAATCTGTTAGAACTGAAAGACAGATATGGATCAAGTTACTGCAGTTTACCAAAAAACTATAAAGCACCTCTTAGGATTAGGAATGGTGAGGCATTTCTGACCTCACTATGGCTAGTCACAAAGTAAATTATATTATTTAAAAAAAAAATCTAAGAAAAATTAATTTCCACCACCTATTTTTTAGACATTAAAGCTATTTGATAACTATGCACAAATATATTGAAATGGAGGGGTTTTATTTGTACAAAGAGACATTTTAGGGTTTTATACTGTCACCATCAAAACACCAAGTTAAGTGCTTATCATGTAAAATTAATAGCAAAGTCCCTAAATGCAGATCCCAAGGACTGAAAAGGTTAGAAACAGGACACAGTACTCTCCATTTGCTATGATGTAATGCAATGTTTGGGATGAAAAATTCTAAATAAATGTAATCATACTTTATTAAACGGTGCATCAACATGCTTAAGATTTAATAATGAACTTGTAATATAGATGCAACATTTGTATTAGTGATGCCAGAAGAAGTACAATATAGAAAAAGTAATGTGTGAGGTAAGCTCTCTTTCCTTAGTCTTGTGATAGCACCATTTTCTTTTTCCAAATTCCACTGCCACAGTGCCATAAACGTAATTTTATTAAGTATAAAAGCTCTTCAAAAATATGACTTTAGCCCTCTTAAAACCATCACGCATTTCCCAGACACTGTCTCAAAAGCTGATCATTCTTTGAATTGGAATGCCTCTCTCAAATTATAAAGTCTTTCTATTGGGAAGGATTTTTACCCTACATTTTGTATCCCACTGATTATCTGAATTCCTGCTTTAAAAAATTAACAGGAGAGGAAACTTGTTCACAGTCTGGTATGCTTGCTATTTTGTGTGGGAAAGTACAGCTCTTATGTTAGTCATGGCTAACAGCAATGCTCCTCACATTCAGACATTTTAAATGTGTTGGGTAGTGCTTAAGAAAGTTGTCTGACTGACAGCCGTGGAGAATGACCTCTAGTCAGAGAAGTATATTGTGGGCAGCAGCAGTGCAATGGTTCTCCCTGCCCCGAGTGCTTCATTGTGTTTCGACTAAAACTAGTCAGGATTTTATTTTGACAAAACATTTTTAAATTGGAAAACACCAATTTATTGAAAAACTTTGTGGAACCCTATTATTTTCAATGGGAGTGAGGGAGAAGATGCCCACCCCAGAACAGTCAAATAGAGTGGTTTGTGAATTCTCCTGGGATGTACAAGACTCAGGTTCAGAGAAACAGTTACTTACTTTAACTGTTATTTGAATGTGAATTCAACTTAGATGTGTGCTGGTGTACTGGCTACCGTGAACCAAAGAATTTTGCCTACAGTACCTGTAGTGGGGATATACTCATGCCACTTGGCCACAGCTCCTCTCCTGGCTGTATGAGGCAACACAGTCTCGAACCCCCTCAGCTCCTTCACACAGAGTGTCCAAAGAATAGGATCCACTGCAGAGGGGGGTTGTGGAATACACATTTGCATCACATCTTAAAGAACCACAGTTACAGTAAGTAAGTTTCCTCTTTAAATGGAAAAACTTAAACAACAAATAGTCCTGCGGTGCCTTAAAGAATAAAACAAAAAATAGACGGTATCATGAGATTTTGTGGGCACAACCCACTTCCCACGAAAGCTCATGATACCATCTACATTTTTTGCTAGTCTCTAAGGTGCTGCAGGACCATTCGTTATTATTTAATTTTTTTCAGTAACAGACTAACATGGCTACCCCTCATTTTGAATTCTTTAAGTGGATGCATCTATGTATTCCACTTAAGTGCTCACAACCAATCCCTCTCCTTCCCCCAGTAGGGCTCAGAGTCTACAAACAGAGACCACTTGACCCTTCCAATGATCTATATATGACAAACAGGCATGGTAAAGATTGCAACAGTTTAGTGCTGTCCAGACAGAAGGCTAGATATTGCCTGACGTCTGATGTGTGGAGATGCTGCTCTTCTGGAGATGAAAGCATCTTGGGAAAGGACACAGGTACATATACCGCCTGGTTCAAATGAAGCTGAAAAACCACTTCAGATACAAATTTTGGATGTGGTAATAAAGTCATTTTGTCTTTACAGAACTGTATGTATGCAGGCTGACGGCAGAGCCTCCTACAGATAGACTCTCCTTGTAGATGCTATTGGAATCAGGAATGTAGTCTGAGACAAAAGTGAAAAGAGAGAAGATAGCTGAGGTAGCTAAGAAAGAGAATGGTCGTTAGGTTAGGAACCACACAGAGATCTGATTCCAGCCAGGAGTGGTAAAAAGGAACAGATGGAAGTTAGGGGAATGTTATCTCATATAGTCAGAGAGGAGTTATGGCCACAAGGTGTGAGTGGTGACCCTTTAAGGCTATTGCTTGGCAAAATTCTCCAGCTCCAATGTGCTAGGTACACACACACACACACACCAGTTGAATACACAGCTGCACTTATGCAAAAGAATCAATACAGTCCTATTTAGTTTGATTGCTTGGTCAAATATAAAAATCTTCATCCTACTTAATAAAATTGCCTAAAATTTCTTTGATTCTCAAAGAAAACGACAGTATCCACAGAAAATAGCATGATGTGAAAAGCAAACATACTTTTCTCAGACTATACACACATGAAATGTGATCCTTCTGTGAGCTGTGGTTGCATTGATGGAGCTGGTGATGGTGGGGACTCTGGTGAAGAGGGCTGACTTTTTCCTATAAAGAGAAATTAAACAAATATTACAGAAGGCAAAAGTTATACAAATTGAAAATGTTTCAGGCAGCATGAAATTTGAGAGCAAGGTAAATGTTAAGCAAGTAAAGGTTAAAATAACCTGAAGAAATCTTTTCAATCCATAGTAAAAATAATGCTATTTAAAAAGAAGCATATACACATTGTTCTTAAGATATTTGCGCACACCTAATTTATTGATATAATGAATGCAGAACAGACACGGCACACAAGAAAGTTAAGTATCACGTAGTATAAGAGAGACAGGAATACTTTTTAATGAATATAAAGAGAATCATTTATGCAGATGGTTAGAGACAACCACAACCCTGTTATGCTCTCTAGCTAAGAGCAACTGTGATCACAAAGGATCTTTCCTACTCCTGACTTGAACTAAGTAGTCATGGTTAGAACTGTGCCATTACTTTGTTTATTTATCCTTACATAACATCTGAACTTCCTTATTTCTCCCTGGCACCAAACAACAATACTCATCACTTCAAGTATTATTGATCATTCCACCTGCCCATTTTTTATAAGCAATTTGGCCTTCCCCCAGTGCCCAGATCTTCTTGCAATGGTGTGCCATTAAGGTACTCACCAACACTCTGTCTTTTCCACTCTGGCATCCCTTTTGACCTCTGGAGACACACACACCAACCTATTATTTTGCTGGTCCATAATCTAATGCCATTGGGAAGCTATCTAGTGCTTATGTGGCCCTCATCAGTGGAGTATCTATGTTCCAGTCACAGATCACACTTACAAGGGTCAGGAGAGGGGATCAACAACAGAAAAGTGTGTGCTTAGAATACCGTAAAATCGCGAGCATAATGCGCACCTATGTATAATGCGCACCCTGACTTTAGAATCTTAGCATAATGAAAAAAACTGAACTCCTATGTACAATGCGCACCCCATTGTACAGGAGAATGGGAGGTAACCTGTTTCTAAAGTCCAGAATTTCTTCGTCTCTACTAAACTGGAACAACATTTGATTATCCTTAAACCAGATCTGAAGCTACAGGGAAACGTGCGCGCAGCCCGAGGAGCTGGCGGCAGAGTTTGAAACCTGCCCCCTGCCCGCCCAGCTGCTGTGGGCGGCAACACGGCCTGCCCTGCTGCGCCAGGAGCCGACCCACCAGCACCAACCCCAGCCTCGCCCGCTTCCTGGAGGCGGCCCCGGGCTGCAGGAGAGCGGGAAGGAGGGACGTGCCACTGCTACCTGCAGGCTCGCCTGGGAGAAACATGCGCAGTGGACAGCTGCCCGCGCGCGCGCCGAGCTCGCACCTGCCACAGGGAGTCCCGGGGAACCCCAGGCACAGCCTGAAGAAGCACCGGACAGGCAGCGAGCCAGGATGCTGCAGCCTGGCAGCGCCGCCGGCTCCTCGCCTTGTCTGGGAGCCTGGCAGGGCGGTGGCCCCCGTGCTGCGCTGCAGCGGGAAAGTTTCTGTGTGGAGGGGAGGGGGAGTTTAAAACTTTTAAAAATTGCTCCTATGTATAATGCGCACCCTGGCTTTGAACCTAAAAAACTGGGGAAAAAAGTGCGCGTTATACTCACAATTTTACGGTAGATGCCTTTGATGAGATGACCTATAGGAGAAACTCACTGGGCTGACTGGAACCAGTAGCAAGGAGGTAGGCAAGTACTGTGAATACGTGCAGAGGACTGGGGAAGGTTTCCAAGAGGCAGACGGCACAATTTGCTCCAACCAATTCATACTTCAGTGTAACTGACAATCTCTTTTCCATACCTGCTGTTTGATTTTCTCTTGAAGATTGTACTGCTAACTCAAAAGAAGAAACAATCTCTTCTTGTTCTTGAACACTGGCTGCTTCACTCTCTTTTGGACTGGTTTCATGTCTGTGCTTTGCAAGTTGGGCCTCATTCTGCAAGCTAGTTAAAAAAGTTGCTATTTTTAGAGCTCATTTAATTTAATTTCAGGCATTAACCATATTTATGTGCAACTGGCGTTCCAACACTCAATTTTCTTCTCTTAACCCAAATCCCTCCAACTGTGTTGTTTATATCAAATACATATTTCTGGAACCTGTAGTAACATATTGAAATCCTGAATCAAAGAAAAACTGTTTCAATCTTATAACATGAATTTTAGAGTAAAAAGAACATTAAGCCGCAAACTATATAGGGTTTTTTCCCCCCCTTTTCATACTCATACACTGAAAAAGATACCAAACTCTAAGCCATAGGGAAGATGCACTGCATCATGAGAATGCTATCACCATGTGGGAGAGCCTCACTCTACATGAAAAGTAAAGCTCATTGGTCCGGCTTCCTGTCAGGCAGTAACTACTTAAGAGGAGCCCTAATGCTCCATTACTACTCTAACTCTGAAATGATGGAGCTAAAGGAAACCCTTCAAGGTGATGAAGTACCATCAGGCAGTGGTTCTCAACCACAGGTATGTACCCTTGTGGGGAACACGGTCTTCCACGGGTTACATCAGCTCATTTAGATATTTCCCAAGTTTTACAACATGCTACATAAAAAGCACCAACAAAGTCAGTACAAACTAAAATTTCATGCAATGGTTTATTTATATTGCTCTACATACTATATACTGAAATGTAACTACAATATTAATATTCTAGTTTCATTTTATAATTATGGGATAAAATGAGAAAAAAAGCCTCTTTTGAAGTCACACTGTGTTGTGACACTTTTGTATTATTAGAGCTGATTTTCTAAGCAAGTAGTTTAAGTGCGGTGAAACTTGAGATACACAAAACAAATCAGACTTCTGTGAGGGATAAAGTAGTCTGGGAAGATTGAGAACTCCTGTCCTGAGGGGTCAAATAAGTCTAGACTGCTTCTGCTCTGATGGCTTCAATCACAGTGCAAAGGACTTCAATAAAAAACTTGCCCTTGGAGCCTTCAGTTGAGGCTTTTAACATGAATCTTATGGAAGCTTTGAGGCATCAAGGAAAGCTTAAGCCCTCATCCTGAAAACATTGAATAGATCTTGCATCCCAAAGCAAACCAAGAATTGTGAGCCCAAGCTACTTCAATTACTTCTTATTTCTTTAATTTTTAGAATTTGATCTAAGAACCAGTGTTGACCAAATTCCTTCCTTGTTACCAGTATGTGATAGGTGAACTCACTGAATTCCTGGTTTCAATAGGTAGCAGGAAATGATTCATGACGTCTATAAGTATAACAAGTTTGCTATGACTAGGAAGAAAAAAACTACATTGCATCCAGAATGTGTTATATTTTTATATTTCCTTCCATAGCTGTGTGTGCTGTGTTCTACTTCTCAGAAAAGTGAAGTCTGTGTTGGAGCCCCTAAGTAGAATGGACAATGAATTTCCCGGAAGTACAAGAGGGGTAGGGAGAATAATCTCAAGTATTTTAGTTCTTCTGTCAACATAAAAAAAGGCAACCTAAGAGAGAAACGAATAAGCAGAATAACTTTGGATAATTTTATTCATATCTAAAGAATTTATTTCCATGAACCACAAAGTTTAAAGCCTATCTGTATGTACACAGTCCATGACCTGATTCTATATCTGCTTCTACCAATGAATGCTGGACTGTGCTATTTCTTTGTGATTACATTATGCAATCAAATATTACCATACAAACCATCTTGTAACGAATCTGTCCATGTCTAAAGAAAACATTTTTTCCCCATTTTTCATACCACCTAACCATGCATATTTTTTCATTATACATTTTTATTTTGTCTATAAAAAGTAACACATATATATGCATGCCACCCCCAACTACCTGCAATTCCCCTTTAGAGTTGCATAGAGGAATGAATCAAGCTTCCAAAGGAAGCAAAAATATCCACTATTAAACTGTAATTAACTGTTGGACTAGTTAGATATGCAATTATCTTATTTTTATTTATTACCTGACATCAACATTATGTGTTTTTCCCAATTCCTTTTGTTTTTCTATTCCTTCAGCATTCCTTTCTTCTGGATCAGCTATAACACAGGTGTCTGCCAACAGCAGGTCATCGCTTTTTGTCAACTTTACAAAGAAAAGTTGAAACATTTTAAGAAACATCTGTAAGTACACACTTTGAGAACATAGGACAGAGAATCAATTTTCAGAAAGTAAGCTTTGGCAACAGAGCCAAATTTTGGCCTCAGGTAGTTTACACAGGCATAACTAAAGAACTATGTTTATCTAATTTATATCAATACCATTACCTGGAGAATTACACAGGAGGAAATATGAAGAATTTGGCATACTGAATTCTGACAGTGATCTAGAACTATCAGGGAACTATCTAGAATTCTGGATTGCAGTTTCTGTATTGTTTTCACACCTCCACTGCCACCCAAAATTAAGACACTGCAGAGAAGCTTCGATAGAGTACTCGGTGTGAATGCTTTAGAAGTTCTGCTTATATACAGCCATTTTCTGTATGAAGTAGTACACCTTCAAAAGCCTCAAATACTTAAGATATAGCAAGAAGGCTTCAAATAAAAGGTGTTTTAAAGAAAGATAATCAGTTGGTTTTAATAACTTGATTTTATATTATTATTTTGTGGAAACTTGATAAGGAAAATGGCAAGGTAAAAGAAGGAGAGGAAATGGGGAGCAGCAGCAAAAAGAAAAGGGGGATTATGAAAGAATATGGGCAAAAAACAAACTTTGCATTAATAAATTTAAAAGTGTTCAATTATAAGGAGGCATGATTATATGGTGGTGGTTCTGACAGTCGTTAGCTCTACCAGTAAACCATTAAAAACAGGGTGTGATGCAAGATAAATTTGACACAAGTACCATTTTGATGATCACCACATGTAATAATTATTGCCCAATTTCATTCTGTGTAAATTCTCTCCTCTTATTTTGATAAAAAATAATCTGATATGCTAGGTACTATACAACTCAAAAATATGGGGTAGGATTGAACACTCTAAATATAACTTAGTACCTCTTTAGTAAAATCAACATTCTGCTCTTCTGATCCTTCATTTCGTTGTGTTATTTCTTCTGTCAGAGATTCATGATTTTGTTCCAAATCATTCTCTCTCATGGCATTTTCTAATTCCTTAATGTTACTAGATACTATATCATCCTTTCTTCGATTCTGTAGAACAAATGTAATATATGGAGATACTTACAATAAAAATCAGTGTATCACTGCATACTCTTTTTCTGAAACAAAAAACAGGACTATGTAGCACTTTAAAGACTAACAAGATGGTTTATTAGGTGATGAGCTTTCGTGGGCCAGACCCACTTCCTCAGATCAAATAGTGGAAGAAAATAGGCACAACCATATATACCAAAGGATACAATCAAAAAAATGAACACATATGAAAAGGACAAATCAAATTTCAGAACAGAAGGGGGATGGGGGGAGGTAAATGTCTGTGAGCTAATGATATTAGAGGTGATAATTGGGGAAGCTATTATCTCACAGACATTTACCTCCACCCCTCATCCCCCCTCTGTTCTGAAATTTGATTTGTCCTTTTCATATGTGTTCATTTTTTTGATTGTATCCTTTGGTATATATGGTTGTGCCAATTTTCTTCCACTATTTGATCTGAGGAAGTGGGTCTGGCCCACGAAAGCTCATCACCTAATAAACCATCTTGTTAGTCTTTAAAGTGCTACATAGTCCTGTTTTTTGTTTCAGCTAGACCAGACTAACACAGCTAAATTTCTATTACTACTCTTTTTCTGTTATGCTGAGACCTCCATTATGACCTTTCAAACACTGGTAAAAGTTACTCAAACTTCTGACTTGATCACAATCCAAAAGTTTACCATCCCATTTCCTCATATATGTGTCACGTTATTGTAATGAAATATCTCATTTTAATGTCAAAGATAAGAATTAAAATAGCTTTTCTCTCTCTCTCTCCATATATAAATATAAAGATTTTCCTGAGGGCCGACAGTGATGTCATCACGTCACTCTGCCTCCTGCACACTCCCACAGCCTCCCTGCCCCAGATACTGTTCGGGGACAGCAAAGCTGTTTGGCAGCCTGGCCTGGATAGATTCTGTTTCCCAAAAGGCTGTGACAGAGCTGAGTAGGCAGGACCCTCGGGTGGTGGAATCTACCCAGGACGGGATGCCGGGTGGCTTTCCCATCCCTGAACAGTGTCCGGGGCAGGGAGCGATTCCAGCCAGCCAGAGCCTGGGCACTGCTCCGGATCAGCCTGCCGTAGGGAAGGGGGCTGTGGCAGACCCACCGTCATTGCTTGCAGGGGAGATGCTAGGTAGAGGCTACGGGGTGGCTGGAACCAGGGATGTTGTGGTCCTTCCCAGTGGCCAAACAGCCTGAGGTGCGATGTGGGAACAGGCCCAAGGGGAAGCGGCGTGGGACCCGGTGGCAGAGGAGAAGCGCTGGCTGCGCACCAGGCCAGCCCTGGCGGCCCCCTGCTCGGGGGAAGCAACCACTGCACCATATCCCCTTCTGACAGCTGGATTTGGTGTGTGCTGCCCGCTTGCCCCTTCCTCGGCTGTGCCCCGAGCAGCTGCACCAGCACCAAGCTGCCCCAGTGGAAACTGCCGCTGCAGCCCAGCAACCCTGAGGCATCACAGAGGGGAGGCCCAGCAGTGTTCAGAGCAGCTGCCATCCCGGGGGGTGAGGTAACTGGGGGGGAAAGGGGAGGGGGAGCGCCTGCCTCTGCACGGTGGTGTCCAGAGATTTTCCCCTCCTCACTGGATGGCTCCCCGGCCTTCTTTCCATCATCCATGTGTGTCCTCGGCCCCTCTCATGCCCCCTCACAGACTCCCATCCCCCCGTCCCAATCTGGCATCCCAAAGGAACCCCCCCCTCTCTCTGACCTTCCCTACTGCCTCTTTCTCTGCTTCCTTTCCATTTCCTCTGCCCACAGACATCCCCTTTTCCCACTTCACAGACCCCAGCAATGCCACTTTTGCTGCCCCTTCTCTCTAGGCAGCTACCCAGATCCTGCTGTCACAGCGCCTGGGGTAGCCCTCCCCTCCCCCAGAAATTCCTGAATATGGGCCTGGTGCCATTGCTTTGCTGGTTAAGTTGCCTGTTTGTGGGAGGAGGGCAGGGTGTGCACAGGAAGGGAGGAAAGGGGATAAGGGTGTATGTCGGGATGGGTGGTGCAGTAAGGGGGAAGGGAATGGTAGAAATATCAAGGAAGGAGGTGGGAGAAGAAATAAGCAGTGTGTGGTGGGGATGGGGAGGGGTTAGGGAGGATAGGGTGGGTGTAGGAATGGAGGTGGGGGAGGGATGGAAGGAGGATGGGGAGGAGCTAGGAATGGAGACGGGAATGGGAGTATAGGAATGGAGGTGGGGCTAAGGATGGAGGGAGGTGGGTAGGCTGTGGGCCATGGACTATTTTATTGGAAGGTGGGGCAGGAGTGAGCAGGGGGGACTGGCTGGCGATTGAAGGGCACGAGCAGGTGGGATGGGCTGATAGTGTTCAGATAGAGGGGCCTGTCCAGAGGTGTGGTGGGCAGGAGTGGAGAAGGGTGCGAGTGACTTGAGGCCATGGAGAGTGCTGCTGAACTCAGTGCAAAAGCAGCCAGAGAGAGGGGGTCTGGTGAGCGTAGTGAGCATGGGGCACTGCCCCTTAGTTTTGCCAAATATATATTTTCTTTATTCTAACATATTACTGTGTATCAAGGAATTTTGGCATACCTGAGCTAATTTATATGGATTATCCCTAACAAAGGATGAGCTCTGTAAAGGAGATGTATCTGAAATGCCAATAATATTTAGTCCCTTTTTCTTTTCTCTCAAACAAGCTTGTTGGTGTCTCTTTATTCTTTCCATCTGCTCCTCCACAGTCATTCGAGGTCGAGTGTTTTCTGCCAGACATAACTGCTCCACTGCACTTCTCGGCCTTTCCTTAGAAGAAAAGAACACTCTATTTAAGAGATTACTTTTTGGAGTAATATGAACATATAGCATGGTGTTCGTTTTAAAAAAAAGCTCGTACTGCACATACCTGCAGTTAGCCTAAGTCTGGTATCTCCTGTACTAAGAATGGTCAATACGTCAAGTACCATCAGAAGTTTTAGGGCAGGATTTATCCACTGGAAAATTACATCATGGTAGAACATGGCTTAACATTAAAAATGAGTGCTCACTGTAGGGGCGTTCAACTTCATTATCATTCAGTTCATTGTAGCACCTAACAGTCTCAGTCATGGACTAAGGATTTTAGATATTGTGTAATTGAATAGTCATGTAACCACATAAAAATCTTAGCAGTTACACAACTATTTGATAGTCTCTGGGGGTGGGGTTGGCAATCAGTGGACTCCCGACCCCACTCCTAGGGAGCCCCCTGCCACCATGCGCTGCTGCTCCCACTGGCATCCTGCACAGACCAGCTCCCACCTGCTGCCCTGTGCTGCTGCCTCTGATACAGGTGGCAGCAGCGGGGAGCTGGTAAGAACTGGCTTTTAAGCCAGCTCCCCCAGCAGTGATTACTTCCTGCCCCCTCAGCTGCCTCTGTTGGAGGCTGCAAGGGGGTGGGCAAGTAAGCCTGCAAGCTGGCAAGCCAGCTTCCCCGGCATATCAGCTCCAGCCTGGCCCCCTCACTCTCCATGCAGTGCGGTGGTAGGGGAACAGGCAGAACCAGTGCTCATGGGGAGCTTGCATTTAAGCCAGCTCTTCATGGGCACTGGCTCCTGCTCCCCGCTCCCTTGCTGCCTCTGATACAGAGGCTGTGGGGGGAGAGGGGGAGAGGAGGAATGCGTGTAGTCAACACGATTAACCGATTAGTCCAGGCTAATCAGTTAATCCTGTAGTCTGCGTGTTGACATCCCTATCATGGACCAGTACAAACAGAACAAAAACATGGCAGTCTTTGACTACACTGCATATTTAACACTGCTAGTTAACATGTTTCTAACAATGTAATTTTCCAGTTTAAATAAGCTGGAAATGTGAAGATTATAATTTTTAAATGGTGCATACTACAGTTTGTTTTAGATGCATTTTCCAATCAAAATGAAATGCATTTACATTTATCTTAAGTTGTCTCACCTAATCAAGTGACTTTATGAGATCATTACCTGAAACACCGAATTAAGAGGACAGCATAAAATGTCAGTGACAGCACAATTTTGAAGAGATTTTTCAAAACTGCATGGTGTAAGGAACAGAAATGCATAAGAATTCAAATAAATATTTTAACAGGGGAATACACATATAGACTTGAAAATATTTTCACTTGGGTCCTCAACTGTGTAACTCAGGGATGGGCAACCAGGAATGGTGGGTGGGCCACAGCAGCCCACAGCCCACTGGGGTTCCACCTGCAGCCTTGAGGACCTTGTCTGCTGCCCTCCCCCACGTGCCTCTCACGCACTGGGGCACTGGAGCCCCACACTTACCTGCTCCTCTCCCTCCTTCCTAGCACTTGAATCGTCTAATTCACTCTCCATCCCCATTCCCTCTCCCTTCCAGAACTGGAATGTCATGAACAGCTGATTCACAGCATCCCATGCTCTGGGAGGGAGGGGAGGAGTAGGAAATGCAAGGCTCTGGTGCCCCAGTATGCGAGAGGCGCATAGAGGAGGGGGGCAGACAGAGCGTCCGTGGGCCACAGGTGGAGCCCCATCACTGCTCTAACTGTATCCATGTGGGTAGACCAAGGAGCCCATGTAGAACCAGATGTGAATTTGGGACATTATTGTCTTGGATTCTTTAAAAAGTAGTCCAAAAAACCTCTAATTACTAACTATTAGATTACAATGAAGAATAATCTAAATGGAAGGCCTTGATTTAGGGAGTTCTCCCATCACTAGTGACCAGGCTGATCACAAATAGTGCAATCTTCATGGCAGGTGGTGAACTTGCTTTCTGTTTGCAGATTCTCTCAAGTTTCAGAATGACCAGAGAGATATGTACTAAGAACTAAATATGGAGAGTCCTGCAAATCTGTGGAGATCCACTTTATATCCAAGGGTATCTGCATCTGCAGATATCCATGGTTCCTTTTTTGCAGATACATTTTTTTTTTTAATTTAGAACCCTGAAAATGTCGTGTAACCCTCTGGAGCAGTGACTAACTGTCCCTCAGTTTCTTCTGTACTTCAGAGAATCTATGTGAAACTCCAAAGCAGCAGGGAGGCTAGTGGAGCACCCACAGGGACAGCCATTCAAAGAACCTCAGTTACTGCACAAGGTGAGTAACACTCTTCTTCTGAGTAATATTCCTGTGGGTGGCTCCACTTTATGTGACTATCAAGCATTGTCCCTCAGGGGAAGTGAGGGACTTTGGAGCGGCGTAATTGATGATGGATAAAACTCTGAGTTCAAATTGAGTGTCTGATGATGACTGCTACTCTGTAGCATAGTACTTTGTGATGGCTGATGCCCAAGTTGCTGCTCTGCAGATGTCAATAATGGGAACACTGTTGAAAAAAAGCTATGGATGCTGAAACTGCTCTGGCAGAGCACATACAGACTCCCATTGGGGCTTGTAAATGAAACTTTTGATAACAAAGGTGGATGAATCCCAATATCCACTTGGACAGTTCTCTGCTTTGAGATGGTTTGCCCTACTGAGCATTCTGTTACAGATGAATAGTCTTGCAGATTTTTCTATATGTTTTTGCTTTTTCAATTTAGAAAGCTAATGCTCTTGGAATGTCCAGTGTGTGGACAAATGCCTCATCTGCATGTGGTTTTGGAAAAACACAAATGAGTAAATTGGTTGTTTCAGATGAAAGGAGGCGGCAACCTTGGGTAGGAATTTAAAGTAATAGTGTATGGGAGTGCCATTAGAGCGCCTAACTCCCCCACTCATCTGGTGGATGTGATGGTGTTGAGGAAAGCCACCTTCATAGGTAAGTGGAGTATAGAGCAGGTGGCAAGTAGCTCAAATGTTTTTCCCATAAGTTCATACAAGATGAGATTGAGATCCCATGGAGGAATGGGTTCCTCATTTTGGGGTAGGTGTAGTCACAAAGCCTGTGGGAAAATATTTAGTTGTTGGATGGGTAAATACGGTGCCCACATCCACCTCATTGGGAAGGCAGGATAAGGGACGCCCTGAAGTTAGGGAGGTGGGGTGGGTTCTGGAGTGGCCTAGGGCACTTGCATGGGAAGGGCAGGGTTGGGGGCTTGATTACCCCTCCCCCCGCACCGAGTACCCTTGGTAAATGGGAAAAATGTTGGCAAGATCTGTTTGTCTTGGGTGCTAAATGTTGAACCATTTCCACATATGCATATGTCTTTCTTGTAGTAATGTGATGTTAGAATGGTGGCTGTCCCCCCAAGTCTTGTGTGAGTGATGAGGCATTGGGGAAAAGTTTGACATGGGAACACCCTCTTTAGCAGGAATAGGAAATGTGTTTGTTTGGGCATGTGGACACTATTAGAATGACTCTCTGTGATGGATGGATGGAAATGTAAAAATATGCATCTTACAAGTCCAGTTCTGAGAGCCAGTCTCCTTCTCCAACGCTGGAATTATAGTTCTTGGTGTCACCATTTTGGAACATTGTGTTTTTACTAGTTTTCTTAGATCCACCTGCCCACCTTTTTCTGAGTTAGAAAATAGCATGAGTGAAAAAAATCTCTCCCCCTTTTTGTATTGGTACTGGTTCCACTGCACCTAAGTATAACATGGGTTATTTCCTGTTCTAGCACATACTCAGGAGAGGGATTCCTGAAGAGGGGTTGGGAAAGTGGATGGGTAGTTCAGATAAAGATAAAGGGGATAAAATAACCCTTTTGGATAATTTCATTTATCTGTAGCAATGGATTACAGACTTACTAAAATGATGACAGGTGATTTCCAGGCATTAGAGTGTGTGGCTGTCTCGTGCTTTTGACCACACCTTCAAAACTGTTGTCTTGAGGTGGATTAGGCTGTTGAAGTTTGGCTTTGATTTTTGTCCACGTCTGGTTTGTCTTTGGTTGCAACACTGGTAATATTACCTGTGATTTTGTGTGTACAGCAACAATTAGAATCTCTAGGTAGAATACCAGACATTTCTTTTTATTTGCAGGGGTATAGATAAGTAGGGATTTTAATGTTGCCTTCCAATCTTTAAGGGTACGGAGAGACTGATCTGTTTTGCCCTTGAATAATTTTGGGTCTTCAAAGGGCAAGCCCTTGGCTGTTGATTGGAATTTCTTGGGGGAACTCCAAGAGATGAAGCCATGTCTGTGGAGTCAGGTGAGGCCTGGCACTGAAATGGCCTTTGGAAATATCAGTGTTAAACTGTTATTTTTTCTTAAATAATTTTCTGATGCTTTCGGAAAAAGTGGGAATATTTGGACAGTAGGGTCTTGTAATTAGCTATGTGAAGTGTTGCAGCTGACGACATCTAATTTCCTCCAGTCTCTGTTAAACTTTTTAAATTCTAGCATATGGTGTTGGTATCCCCTCTTGTTTACTGCCTCTGCCACCAATGTTCCTTCTAATTTTTCCATCCATATGCAGAATACATTCTGCCATATGCATGCACATGTGCACCACCAGTAGAAACAAAAAACCTAGATATTTAAAAAGTCTTAAATTGTCAATTACTCCAGCAGGGGAGGTTAAGCATTTTAGAACTCACTACTCAAAGAATTTAAGTGTAAGAGAAAATTATGAAATGCATAGACCACTTAGAACACTAAAATAACACACCCTGAAAGAATAAAATTACAGAGAATACATGTGCATTTCAGGAAGTAGTGACAAGAATAATACAAGTATATGGTGGGAGATGACTGTGGGCAACACAGAGACTGTGTGAGTGGGTTGTGAGACATCCCCAGATGGGGAACATGGTGGGGTGGGAAGTGTGTGAGAGACAAACAGAAAGAAAGACAAAGAAAAATTGTGTGAAATGGCTGCTGGAGAAATCTCAGAAAATGCATTACCCCTTTAAGAAAGGCACTCAGTCACGTCAGATTGCAGCAGCTCCTGAGCCAGGATGTCTCCCCTCTCCGCAGATATGGGGCACTCCTGACATCAGCATTCCCCTCTTCTCCCCCCTCCACCACCGTTCCTTGCTTTGCAGCTACCAGAGAGGTCCCAGAACAGCTGCAGGATGGAGCAAGGTGGAAGAAGGGTCACCTGATCTCACGCTGCTGTGCCTGCTTTGCTAATCAGCTGGGCAGTTTGTGAATCTCACCTACATGGCCACCTAAGCACACGGCTTCTAGGGAACACAGTCTACCAATAGTGAGTTTGATGTGAGGTGGGTAAGTAAACACTTAACTGTGAGGTGGCACATAGTATTTTTGGCTGATCTTTTGCATGATGGCGGTGCTGTTGCTGGTGTCTGCTAGATGGTTTTGGCAGGCTCCATAACAGCATCGCTGATCAGTAATGCTGACTTTGCAGAGGCAGATGTCTGAAGCATGTCTAGAACTTTGCACTGTGATTCAGGTACCTCTTCTAGTGATATGTCCAAGGACTCTACCATCCTTTTCAAGAGTTCCTGGAATTGCTTGAAGTCAACCTCTGTGGGCATTACTGTTTCATCTAGTGACAATGACGACAGGCTCACTAGTGGTAAGGCTTCATGGCCTGACATTTCCTCAGTCATCTACTCCTGAGTTTCTGAGGGTGCTGCGATAAGTCATAATGGAGATCACGGTGCGCTTGATCTTAGTGTGCTAGAGGTCCTGTGATGCTGAACTCTGTATATTGCCTACAGATCCCAGTTTGGTGCGAATGGCATTGGGGGCGGTATGTGCCTGTGAGGATGGAATCTCCATCTCTGGAGATATTTAAGAGTAGGTTAGATAAATGTCTATCAGGGATGGTCTAGACACTATTTGGTCCTGCCATGAGGGCAGGGGACTGGACTCGATGACCTCTCGAGGTCCCTTCCAGTCCTAGTATTCTATGATGAGTGGAACTCTGGTCAGTGGTATGACCCAGGTTTGGGTGAGGAGTGATGAACTGTATACATCACCCCTTCATCCTCACTAGAGAGAGGAGGGGCTGATCTAGGTGGAATGGTCAGGTGGTTTGGTACTGATCAAGATGGAGTGCCATCGGTACATAAGAGCGGAGATTTTGATATAGAAGAGACCAAAAGGCCTGTATGTCTCAGGACCTGGTGCAGTACTGTGAATGCTGGTACTGATGTCAGTGTTGTTGATGGTATGGGAGTGAGAGCAGTAGCCGCTGGTGCCGAGGGTCTTGTGCTGTGTAAGTACCATAGGTGGCACCAATGTGTGCTGCTTAATGCCAAATGTCTTTCTGGCTCTATGGGTACTGAAGTGGAGGGTTTTATTGTGTCCTGTGAGTCACTGTTAGAGCTTGCCCACTTAGGGTCTTTAGTTCTCCCAGAATCTGCAATACCAGAAGGTCCTGGTAGTTTACATTGAAGATCCCTAACTTTTCTCGTGCTGGCTATGACACTGCAGCAATGTGGACACTTCTGAGGAATGCATGTCTTGTTGAGACAGCACGCACACGGCATGTGTGTCCATCAGAGACAGGGACTGACAGACTGCAAGTCAGTCACCATTTGAATCCTGGCAATCCAGGCATGCAGAGTTCTGTCCCAAGTAAGAAGGGAGCATTAACTCTACAGAAACCTAAACTTATCTTCCTACTGAGAGGAATAAAGGATAATATTTTGTTATAAATAAAATAAGTATAACGAGTAACAACAAACAAACTAATTACTAAGTATAATAGAAATTAACTAATCTAAAGGTAGAGGGTACTGTTAACTGCTTTAACAAGCCAAAGGTGGCAGAGAAGAAACTGAGGGGACAGTTGGTCATGCAGTGCTATGTAACTGCATAGATCAGTGCGAAACGGCGATGGCATGAATATGACCTAATGAGACCTTGTTACCACAAATCTCTGATTCGAAGTGCAAGGCACACAGACACCTACATCTGAGTATCCAGGGGAGACATTCCTCGAAGAATCATAAATTTGGCACCCACATATTGCTTCCTCACAACTAATTTACTGTAAAATACACCAGCACTCTAGCTACTAATCTTCTGCCAAATGAACAAAAATGTATCAGTAACTTTTGTCTAAACTAGAAATAATACCCACTGCTGACAACAGGTGTCAGCAACATATTAGCTTTTTTCTCCTGAGAATAAGATTAGGAAATCATGTTAAACAATGGACAAGCAACTCAGTGTGAGTTTCTAGTACAACAATGTGGCAAAATGGACTAACGTGATCCTTGCATGGATATCTCTATGGAGTCGGGGAGCAAATAGGAGGATGGTGGAGGTTTCACCTCTATACAGGAGGCCCCTGCTTTACGACGGCCTCATTTACGACCCCCCGCACTTAAGACCTTTTTCATAAGTGTGGAAGGGGCCGAAATCCCCTGACTTATGTCCTCGGCCCCACATTTAAGACGGCATATGATGCCTGTCGTAAATGCAGGCTCAAGTTACGATGCCGCCGACATGCGATGCTATCCCCAGAGCCGATCACGTCACAAGTTGGGGGCAGCCTGTATATAGCACTGATGAGGCTACCAGAATACTGCACAGTCCTGGTGTCCACATGAAAAAAAGTTGAAAGACTGGATAAGGCAAAGAAAAGTCTCACAAAAAAGATTTAAAGGCCTGGGAAAATGCCATACTGTAACAGATTTACAGCTCAATCTGTTTACCTTATTAAAAAAGATGGACAGGAAACAATTACAGTGTATATGTACTCACCAAGAGAAATTGAGTAATAACAAGCTCTTTAATCCAGCAGAGAAAGACGTAACAAAAAACCACCACTGATGGCTGAATCCAGACACATTCAATTTAGTAATTAGTCTTCACCAGCTAGGGCGATTAAACAGTGTACAAAACTACCAAGGAAACTGGCACATTGTCTCTTGAAGTCTCCACATCAAGATAAAACACTTTTCTGGTAGATAAACTTTAGCCAAACACAAGTTATTGGGTTCAAGACAGGGTGGCTCAGATTTAATGGTCTGTGATATACAGCAGGTCAGACAAGAATCTAATCATCCCTTCTGGCCTTAAAATAAATATATATATATGAATGGGTACAGCTAGACACAATTTAGCTGCAAGCATAGACCAAGACAAACCGTGTTCAGAACCATTTCTGAAACTTCATTTAAAGGGTTTAAGGTATTTTCTGCATGGTTTTGAACATGGTTCATCTTGTTCTATGATTACAGTTAAATTGCATTAAGTAGTAATAGACAATGTTCATACTACAGACAAGGTTGAAGACTAATAACGTCGTTTTGGACACTGATTTTTCAAACAAACATGCTTATGTCATGAATGATAAAGTCAGAATACTGTCTTTTCGACAGTAATCTCTTCTCTGAATTCACATTTCTGTTCTCTTACTTCTGCCTCCTAAAATTCTTTTAGTTTTCTCTTCCATCTTCTCCCTAATTCCTTCTCTCCCTGCTCCCTTTTCCCATTCTTAGTTATTCTGTCTTCTTCCTTCATCCCACATTATTTGGCCTCTCATCTGAAAATCACCAAAAGTTCAGTACAATGCATTGTGCCCTCAATTGTTCTGGTTGTTTCAGCTGTCTGCAAAATCATTTTGGGATTGGAAAAAGAACCAATTTACCAACAGAGGTTGATGATATGCTGTCCCTTTGCCCAACAACAACAAAGGCATTTTGAAAAGCCAAGAGTAAAAGGCAGTACTTTGTTCTTTAATTTTGTACTGGACATGACTCACTCATGCAAAAATTAGGTTAGCAATAATACTGGTGACTACTAGAAAAATCAAAGAGCCTATTTTTAAGCCCTCAATTGTTCAATAGCTTTATCACCAACATTTAGCACTTTACCAATTCAAATGTAATGAAGTCTACAGGGTTCTAGCACACGTGAATTTTAAAATGCTATCATTCTTTACTTATGAACTGAATGTACTAAGATGACATCATATTGTCCTTTTTAAGCCAGTGGAATGTTTCTTTCATTTCTTTTAAATAAAAGTTTTTAAAGTAACTAAAGGGCCAGAAATTAATCTTGGAAAACAAACACACTGTTGTAAATCTCAATACTTGCACGTTTTTAAATACCATTCTTAGGTCTATCTTCTTGTTTTTCCTTAGTGTGACATAAGAGGCTATTGTTGAAGATTCTGGAGTTGGAGATTTGGTTCTGGGAGGCACAACTCCAACAGGAAAATGTGAGCCTATAAAGTAATAAAACATCATCTTTAAGTGTTATGCAAAATGGAATACAAAATACTGTATTGTTTGTCAGAAAACAGGTTAGGACGTAAATTCATTAATTCATAAACTACCAATCTCTGATTTACCATAAAAGTCATTATGTCTAACTAGAATAGCTGCAGTTTTTTCCTATGTAAATAAACCCAGTTAAACTGAAATCTAGTCAGTATTTAATCAGTATGTTAAATGTGAACAGCAAAGCTTTTTTTTTTTTTTAAATTAGGCTTGTTCCTGCTTTGCTTATTCACAATACATAAAGAAAACCCCAAATATTTGGGCTTTCACAATTTTTTGTCCCTTTGAGGGGGTTTTTCCCTTAAAAATGTCTGGAATGTCAGCTGCAGTTTTCTTTGGTTTGGCTGGAAGAATCAGTGTAGGTATCAGCAAATTGTTACTGTCTTAACTGGAGTAGAAGGATGCATCTTTAACTAAGGCTTCCTTTCTCCAAAATGTTAATTAGTCATGGAAGGATTTTTTTAAATAGACAAGACAGGACCTGAATTTGTACTGGACAAGGAATGCTGAGCATCTGCCTAACACAAACATTTCAAGAAACTCTTCAGACCTTTTTTTAAGTCATCAAAACAGTAAAACAAAGGCCACAAGCCTATTTTTCTTTTCTTTTGCAGATCTCTAATTTCTAGAGATTTACAAATCACAAACTGCTATTTTTGAAGTGTTTTTTCTTTCTTGGTGGATGAAGAACAAATGAAAAGAAAATAATTGACAAAGGGAAACAAATAGTAAAGTACACAAAGCAAACAAGAATTGAAATGCCCTCTTCTGATCTCTTATTTTCTTGCAAATGTACCCATTATGTGTGGCTCTAGTCACTGTAGGTCTTGTCTACATGGTGAGGCATTACACACTACTGTGATTTCTAACACACGAAGGTTTTGAACATTATTCTGTCAGACCCTGCTGGTGTGCATTCAAAGCTTTCAGTATGCTTTAACATACTGCTGGGTTAAAACCATTGGAAATAGTGCATACCAGCAGGTCTATAGGGACCAATTAATGCGTAATACCTTAGTACATTTTAGAAATCACATCCCCACAGTGTGCATTATCCCACCATATAGACAAGCCCTTAGATGTGGCTTCTTACAACAGTAAGCAAAATAAATTGAGAGAGAAGTATGATTTTTAAGTTGAGCTCTGCTGAAATTGTCTGGATTATGAAGGTATGGAAAGATTAACTGAAATAATTAACCAATATGATGTTTCTGAATGTAGACAACTAAGAAAATACTAACTGCTTATATTGTCCTTTATGCTGTGGGTAAAGAGAATTAGAGAAAATTAAGTGCATTAGAAGATTAAGTGCTCACTGTGTGGAACAAACAGTAACAGCTACATTAAAATTACCTCAATCTACTGGTAAGAGGAAGAATCTGCCTTTCATTTGCCACTTCTGAGGCTGTAGCTATTTTTAAGTGCCTTTAAATTACCTCTCCATTTTTGAGACACAAGATGGGTGAGGTAATATCTTTTATTGGGCCAACTTCTGTTGGTGAGAGAGAAAACAGGTTTCTGAGCTTACATAGAGTTCTTCAGGTCTGGGAACACTTCTCCATTTATGGACCAAGATAACCCATCACATGATGGGTTTTAAAAAAAATCACTTCTGCTTTATTTAGTCAATGCAACTTTCAGTTACTTTTTTTCAGCTCATTAACAGCTCTCTTCAAATGATCTGCAACTTAAGTAAGTCAATACATTCTGTGTATTTTTAAAAGGGTAACTAGTGCTTCAATGAATGTGATTATAAGACTAAGGTTAAGGTTCCCACATAAGCCCTACATCTTTAAAAAACTAAATGAAGGGGGATTTACTTTTAAGCTAATACAACACCCTAGCATATGGCAGGATGGTGCTGGCATGCAAGCGCTTAGGTGGGCATTATTCGATAGTGCAGTTTTGCATATTTATTATTTTGTATGTGACAGATTAAATACTGCTTCTTCTCCAAAACTATACAACATAAAACCAAAGAGTTAACTAATGACACCCCTTTAGGTCATAATCAGCAACGTACCATAACAACTGAACCTCATGTGCATGCTGAGTCATTGTGTCAGAACGGAAGCCAGTGACCTGATTAGCACAGAACATTTGCAGATATTTGGGGGGAGGGAGGCGTAAGGGAGGCTGATTTTAGGGCATCATCCTTGGATGGTTCTCTCAATCTGGCAAATGGGGGTGCAACACCTATTGGTAAATTAAAGGGATTTTGAAAACTGCCTTTTCCACAAAACTTTTAGAAAGCAATTTTACATGTTTTAACAAAGGGTATTAGATTCCTTAAGTGAATGACCAAGGTGAAGGAATCTACCATATAAGGGCTACGTGAAGAAGAGAAAATGAGGCATTCAGCAACACCACAGACTTTATTGTGAGTATATGACAAGGGCAATAACATTAATCTATTGTATCACAAAACAAAAGGCAATTCAACAGTCACAAGATTAAATAAAACAAACACATTATTCCTTCCCTTGAGAGAGTTTGAAAATTCTGTGTTGCTGCTTTTTGGACATTTTTGGTAACATATTGTTTCAAGTTGGATTAAAAAACAGCATAAGGGCAAGGACAGAAAATGGATAATGGTTCAAGGGAGTGATGTGTGTGGGACGTGAAGAATGCGAATTGACAGTGTCAATAATGATTGTGGGGTTGTTGAGCATAAAGTTTGATTTTTCTGTGGTTTGAATGCAATCCTTTTGTTGCATAACTAAATCATTTTATTGTGGAAGCGGTTTCATTTCCATCAAGCAACAGACATACCTCTCTCTCTCTCTCTCTCTCTCTCATATTTTTTATTCCTGGTAAAAGACTGAAAAAACAGGATGGAAATCAACATGCTTAGAACTAACCTTTAGTTGTAGAAGTTTCTGACTCTGAAACTGGTTCTGTTTTTTCTTCACCATTAGACTCATCAACTTCGGCCACTGTTGTTAATTCTGGCTCACTCTTATAAAGTCTGTAATCTGGACCCTAGAAGAATGCAATAGTAAAAGGTAACCAACAATGATGTAACATTTAAGTGTTAGTATCTTAAGAATCAAACAACTATAGCTGATTTTGCTCTCTTTTAAATTTGATATTTTTGTAAGCCATAGCTCCATTTTTCAGGAGTTGGTGAAATGATTTTTTTTCCAATTAACTTGAAGCAAACAACTGCCAGAGACTTTCAAACGTTATATAAACTAAATCTGGCTGATGTGAAGGAGAAAATTTACCATTATTATATAATACTAACTCTAAGAAACAAAAATTGATTATAAAAAGGCTTTAACAGATACTTGATTGCCAGGACTGTGGTTCTGTAGTGTAACAAGAGTTCAGAAAAACTTGATTTTGAAAAAGTCATCAAATATATTAAATCAGGGGGTTCTCAAACTTTGTGATACTGTGACCCCCCTCTAAGTTGCTTGCAACCCCCTGGGGGGTCGGGACCCACAATTTGAGAAATGTGGTATTAAATCATCATGAAAGTCTTGTTTTGATGTTTAATTCTTAGAACACATTTATAAGCATGGTATATCAGATAAATGTCAAATGCAAATGATGTAGCAAGAAATAAAATGAATTAGCCAAAAAAGGGATTACACAGCACAGAAGTAGCCAGATGTCAAAATAAATAGTGTGAATGTGCAGAGGATGGATGGAGAATGTCTGATGTACATTGTGGCAATTTTAGCCACTTACACAGTAAGATCCATTTCTCTGATATCCTTGAACTTGGTGCATCTTCTTTTCTTCCTGCAGATGTACTGGGCCCCTGCTATAACAGAGCAAGGAGCTGCTATCACTGGGCAGAGAGGGAATTATGGGAGGATGCTCTGTAAAGTCATAGGACCGAGGGAGTGGAGGACGAGGTGGGACTACTTCCTCTTCCTAAAGATTGTAGAATAGTCACCTTATTTAGATGTGTACACCTGTTACAATTATTTATAACTTTAAAAAAGTATAATACTGTAGCTATATAAGCGTTGTGTTTTGCAATTAAAGGGACACTGTCATACTAAAAAGATACATTAAACATGGTGCTAGTAACACCATCTAGAGTCATAGATATTGAAATACTTCTCTTTAAATCTCATCATCACCATTTACATTATTTACTATCTGCATGTTACTCAGCTAGTTATGCTTTCATTTCTCAGTTGTACTTTCTGCCTCTCATGGACTCTCATGCTTCTGTTGCAAGTATTGATTTAATTAGCCCACCCATTTTAACTGAAATTCAATATTCACTAAAAGTTTTTGCATATTAGATTTTCTATAGCCTTTAAATGCAAAATTTAAGCTTGACTTATAGCGCACAGTTGACACTGTCCCTTTAAAGCTATGATTCCTAGACATTATAGGCATGATTTCCAGATGGGTTGAAAATTTAGAGCCCCACCAATTTAAATCTGTTGTTGGGGTGCTTGGCACATTTGAGAACCAGGCTCTATACATGAAGAGACATGTAAAACAGTATAATTTCTTTCTCCATGGAATGTGTGTATGGGGGGGGGGAGGAGGGAGGGAGAGGAGAGGGAAAATCAGGCTTTACATTTTTGGGGTAGAGGTCTGAGAACAGAAAAGGTGAGGAATGGGGACACAGAACCATGAATTTGTAAGGATATGAAGCCACAGAAGAAATGGAAATTTTAGAATTGTGAGATTTTAACCTTCAAAATCCAATAATACATCTGCTAATTTATACATACACACACTGAACACACATTGCAAACACTATTAAAAGAATAGAGAAATAATTTCTAGCAGCTAATAATTTTTAATTCAGAAATTCATTGATGCTAAAATGTAAAAACACTAAAATCATACCTCATTTTTATACTTAATAGCTGAAAAAGACTGTGTTCCAATGGCACCTGTTTAAAAAAACATGAAAATCTATTTTCAATAAATATTAGGAACTAGCACAAAAACCCATAGTGGTATGACTAAAAGACTCAAACACACACTTATCTTAACTAGTAAATCATTTCAGTTACACTTGTTTCCAGCAACTATGATATCAAACAGTTTTCAGTCCAACAAAAAACCAAATATTTATTCCCTAGTATAAATGCAGTTAAATAAAAACAGCCCATTTACCTGCCTCTGTAGAACTTCTTTGCTGCTTATGTTTACTCAAACCTTCCATGACATCTTGAATTCTCCAAAGTTCCTTCTGAATCTGAGCACGCTGTATACCTGCTGACTCAGTCTGCCAGTGAACAGACATTAGAAATGGGACAGCACGTATAACATGTTGGAAGAACAAACAACTTTACTGACTGTAGACATAGCACATTCAAAGTTTTCCCTCCTTACTGAAAGGAATCAAGATTTAGGAAGCAATCTGATAATTGGCACTCTCCCACCAATATAATGTCCACACTATCTGTAGGTTAGTGTAACCTCTTCAGAGCAGTAAGAGGATCAGCTACCATTACAATCATTGACCCTCACATATTTCAGCCACCTGATTCTTGGATCAGTAGCTTTGCAAATCTCATCTTCTAAAACAAAGATGAAGCAATTTGACAGTTTAGAGGGGTGGGAAACCTCAGGTCTGAGGGCTGCACCTGGCCCCCCAGACAATTCAATTCGGCCTCTGGGGGTTCAGCGGCAATGCAACACTGTGGAGGCTCAAGGGGGCATGTATAGAAACCTTACCCCAACCTCATCTGCAGTGCAGGCCAGTCTCTTCCATAGGCACATTCAGGAGAGGAGGTTGGAGGGGGAAGCCACACCACATCAAATGCTGGAGCCCTTTCCCTGCACCAGGCAGCAACAAAGGAGCCCTTTCCCCACTTGAGCGCTTGCTGCCTTTCCCAGCACTGGGCGGCCAGGTGGCAGCACATCAAGTGCTACAGTCCTCTCTCTACATTGGGCAGCCAGGTGGCAGCGGGGAAACAGCTGGAGCCCTTCCCAGCCTGGTTCGGCTTCAGCAGGGAACCGCGCCAAGCAGCCGCTTCCTTCAATTAGGCACCCTTTAGGAAGGATGGGGAAACTACAGCTGGGCCAGCCCCCGAGCTTCTTCCCCATCTTTTTGGGATCTTCTCACTTTTGTGTGGCCCCCGATTGATTTTTCCTGCAGGGGTCAGTGGCCCCCTGACTCAAAATAGGTTCCCCACCCCATTTCACTAGTGACATAGGACAAAATGTCTCAGAACCTACAAAGGAGAATGGAAACAGAAGACTTCACCACTGAACGCATTACTACAGCTCTGCTCTGTGGGATGATTCTTCACATGCTGAGCTATTTCCATGTCTGTCACTGGCTAAAAGGGAACACTATCAGTACAGACTGGTGGGTGGGCTGATCAACATGAAAGTAGCATGACTGACCATGTAGAGTTGTTTGTATCTGTCCAGACTTTCAGAAGGAGCTACTCTACATTGGTGAATAAACTGTAGGCCAATGTACCCCCATAACCACACAATTTTTGCCAATAGATATGCTGTGTTATTTCCATGCTCCTGACACTCACCTGCAAAATTCTTTCCATGGTTGTGTGTGGAAAAGATGCATGTCTTGTGGTGCTGCTCTATTTCCCTGCACTCTATACCCTCCACCTACTTATTGCATTAGAAATATAAGACTTGTCATCATGCTAGGTACATCACATCAGGTACCTACAAACTATTTTTGCTTGGTTTTCCTAGCACTGATTTAACTCAGCTGCCTGACAGTCACTTAGGAAAAATAATTTGTGTTAAATTTCCAACAATTAAGCCTTGGAAAAAGTCCATTTCTGCGGCTCCTTCAAGGGCACATTAAGAAAAAATAAGGAAGACTAGACACAATATTCCTCATATTTTCCAAGTAAAACACAAAACAAAAGAAACACCTCAAGGCAAAAATGAAAGACACAATATCCCTCCTGCTCCCTAAAAATCAAACTCCATACTACCACTTAGTCCTTTACAGTATTACAAATAATAAATAGCTTAAAAAAGCAACAAAGGAGGATACAATCATGCATGAAATAAAAAGTTGGTCTGTTTTAACCTTGTATTTCAAACAGCTTTAAAATCACATTGCAATTCTTTTATACCTGAACTTCCCCAAGTCGGTCCAGCTGCTCCTGCATATGGTTCCTTGTAATTGTTACATCATATTCTAATTTGTCATACTCCCTCCATGCTCTTTCCAATTCCTTAATTAAGAAGGAAAGCAGTATTAAGATCTCACTTTATATGTTGGCAAATTGAAAAGACATGTTACCAGGATAAAAAACTTGCACCTATTTTTTCTCAACCCAGCAGCACATCAGTTCAGCAGTACTTCTCAAGAACGAATTAAGAATGCATTTCGGTCCCGTTTAAAAATAATTTTTCATTTTCAATTGGATTTTTACGTATTTTCTTCTGTGGGCAACAATGTAATAAAGGCAAAAAGTCTGCGCTTGCACCTGAGAATCTCTTTCTTGGAACCTTTGTATCCCAAGCTTAATTCTTCCCTTGCATTCCAAACACAACTGGAGACAATGATGGCAAACAAGACTCAATTATCACCGACAGCAGCAGGCTAAATTTTGTCCATTTCTCCCTCACAAGATGCATTGGTGTATTTTTATTATTCTTTAACAGGACCAAAGTAGGATGTTTAACTCAGGATATTACAAAAATTCTAATTTTCCTCTCTGAGTTTTCCAGATGCTTTCAGGTTACTGCCACTGAATGCAACTGACCACGTTGCCAAGTCCAGATCATCTAGAGATCGCTGTGCATGAAGCTCCCAAGATTTTCCTTCCATCATTACCCTTCATCATCTTGTCCTTGGGGGAGGGCAGATGGACAACTACCTGTTCAAATCAGGATAGCTCTTTACAAGCAAGACCACAAGGAAAGGATGAAGGGCTGATGTGTGTGCTTCAGAATTAGAGTGAATTATCTCTATCCATGGGTACTGAGGGTAAAAACTCACTCTTTTCTGGGGCCACTGTTCGAAGAGTCTGCTGCTGCTATCAAAGGCAGAGTAACTGAAGCCCAGCTTGTCCTTCAACATCAAGTAAAACCTGTGAAGTTGCCAGTTGGGTCATTTAGATTGGCCAGGTAATGCCCATTCTGCATTTCTGACCATTAACTAAGTGAGGATATTAATTCTTTTCTTCCTTTTACATGCTTTGCCTTTTTTCTCTAACAATGCTGGAATGGAGACAAGTTGGAGCATGACATGATTGTGCCTTTTTGGTCTTTGAAAGAGCAAGGTTTGTTTGACAGACATTGTCCTGTCAAAGAGAATCAGGATCAACTCTCCCTTCTTTCCCACACTCTTCCTCTATCCTTTTTATGTTTAATTTAAGATACCGGTGGGCTCTGGGCAGAGAGTTATGTCTCCTTTTGTGTTTGTTTTCATGGGTCAGAGCAAGGCTTCCATGTATTGATGATTATAGATTTGTGTCCTGACCCCTTTAAAAGTCTGTCTTGACTGATTTATGTTTGGGGATGAGGCTGGGAGCATTGGGCCAGGACAGGAAGCTATAGCAGGAATGGTATTTTCCACCTACTGAAATGGTTTTAGTGTGGAGAAGCCATGCCTGGTGTAGGAAAAAGAACATAACTTGTCTGCTTTCCCAGGCAAACTCCCATAGCATTGTATTTGATGGCACCCTAGTTAACTGGTTAGCTGGCTGTGGATGGTGGGTGGCAGCGGAAGATGACGGGACTGTCTCCAGGAGACAACAATGCTGTCCTCTACTCTTAGCTATCTTAATACAGATTGGCCGCAATCACAAAACACATTAGTAGAAGGCCCACTGTGACCTGAGGAGCCACTTGTGTGTTAAGAACTGCAGGAGATAGAAAAAGCAGTAGTGCTATCCTCAAGTGCTGCTATGTGAATGAGAAGAAAAGCCATGTTGCTTGTGCCGTCCCCTCCTGTTTTAGTCCAGTTCCAGATCTGGAAAAGGATCGACCAGCTCTGTGTGAAACTCCCCAAAATAGCTGGGACTGGCAATCTTTCCCAGAGTTGCTGTGAAAAGAAAGAAGGAGGTGACAGTGGCCAACTCTCCTTCATGAGTCTGGAGTCTCTGGGATTATGTGTTCAATTAACATTACGCACTATGCGTAAATGGACTATTGTATTTAGTTTTGTATCAGCTATGTCATGGTGAGCCCGGAGCAGTCTCACTTTAGGATTAATGATAACCAGTTCACATAATATTAAATACAACTAACCTTTTCTAGACAGGAGTATTGAACGCTATGTCTAAAAAAGTCTCCCTCCTCAGTAAAGAAGCCCACTGAGAGACTAGAAGTTCCACATGACAAAGAATGAAGAAAGCATTTAAATTTACAGTCAAGATGACTGTAACAAATGAGGTCCATAGCCTGCGCCTTCTGGAAGCCGAGAAAACTAATAAAAAAGTTTTCAGTAACAGTAACCCTATTCCCCAGCCATGACATAATGTCTAGTCAGCCTCTGACCATATAGGAGAGAGAAAAATCCACCATCAAAACAGTGGAAGACGAAGGGAACAATATTTACAGAGTGCAGAAATTTTCCATTTATTCAACTGGATGCAGGGCTATTGATCAAAATTTCTGAGTCTAGTGATGAGACATCCATCATGCTAGAAAATGTTATTTGAGACACTGCTACATTATAAATCACATTCCAACCTGCTTTAATAGTCTACTGTGATGGAGAAACAAATATTTTAAAATGCAACTGTTTAAGTTTTGCTTTCCACTATTAAACTTTAAAACAGGTTGGGAGCTAGTGTACAATTTTATAGATGAGGCTCCCTCTGACAGGTGTACTTAGGCCTTCACAGCTCCCTATAGGAGGCCCTGTGGTACTACTACATCCTGCTCCAGAAGCAGCAGGACCTGCCAGTACTGGGGGAGGCAGAAAATAAGGGACAATTTGTCCATAAAAAAAAAAGTTGGGGCACCTGCAGAAGGGCTTAAACACAAGACTGTCCCTTTAAAACAAGAGGTCTGGACACCCTTGGGGTGATGGACTGACTATCAGCAGTCTGGAGATGTGTGAACATGCAAGGGACAGCGCACAATACACCTTGTCAGCAGTGTTCCCTGTAAGCTTGTGCAGCTGCTCAGGAGAGTCAAACACTGCTCAGCTAATTAGCAGAGCACCCCCCAGCTGAGTTTTTTGTTTCTACTGGTAATACACATTTGCACATGTCTTGGTGCACATAAAATTTATTCCACATAAATGGAAAATATTAGAGGGAACGCTGCTTGTCGGTATGGTCAGTAAATGTGTGAGCCAGTGAGCCCAGTACAGTCCAGAAAAGCATGACATGCATTGTAGTTGGCCACAAGCTCCAGTAATTAGACATGCAGTGAGGTATATTACTCTCACGATAAGCCTTGGACTTGCAGTGAACCCTAAGTGTGCTCCCTATCAGGGAATTGTCAGTGACAACAGACTTGGTTGGCAAAGGGTAGACAAAGGTAATACCCTGGCAAATGTTCTCTAGATGCATCCACTACTACAAGGAGTCCAGGACCAGTTAAGAATGACAGATGTATCTGTCCAAGTGGTGAAGAATCAAATGATAAACTGATCTGAACTACATTTGGGGAGAGGCAAAGGTTCAATTTTGCAAACTGGACAATGAGCATGCAAGCAACACATGGCCCAAAAGCTTCTGTGAAACTCAGTCTACAGTCTCAGCCTTTCACATATGATGGCAAATTACCTGTAAACTGTCAGTCAGCAGAAATGCTCTCAAACTCGTAAGAATTTGTTGAGGCCTCAACCAGCCCAATTTTCTGAGTGGTAACTGAAGTTGACTTTCCAGTATTTAGGATGAGCAAATGCAGAGTAGTGTTGATGTAAGCAAAAACTCTCTTTGAACCTGCCCCTCAGTAACTATTCACTCTGATACAGAAGGATGTGGATTCCTTTCTTCCTGATATGCGCCAACACAATGACCATGCATTTGATAACCCTCCCCCCAAGGGCAGAAGAGAGGCCAAAATGGAAGCAGCGTGTCATGTTCATGTACTGAACATGACACACTGCCACAATGAATGAAAAAAAAATTCTGTGGTCTGGCAAAACATCACATGAAAGTTGGTGTCTGGAAGGTCCAGAGCAGTACACCAGTCATTCACAGACAATGCACGGAGGACAGTCCATAGAATGACCATTCAGAACTTCATTTATCCAATATAATAGTTGAGGCCATGAGACGTGAGGACTCATCTCCCCTCCACGTTGGATTTGGGCACCAGAAAGCACTGGGAATAGAAACTATGATGCTGGTGTTCTAGTGGCACTTCCTCCGCTTCTCCCAAAGCCAGAGTGAACCTGCCCAAGGAATAGTAATTCATAAGAGGGGTCCCTAAAGAGGGACAGAAGAAGAGGGGTGGAAAGGAACTGAATGGCACAGTCCAACAGTCATGATTGATCCCCAAGCACTGTGAAAGTGGGCCAGCCTTTTCCCAAATAGAGGAAGTGGGGAGAAAGGAGAGATGACTGGAATGTTGCTCTGGACCAAAGAGTCAGAAGGAATGCTTGGGAAGCGTTGGGAGAGGGTAGGTGGATAAGCCAAACCTCCAGACCACACTGCTTTCTCCTACAGAATCTATGACTCTTTCAGGGGTTGTCCTGCTGTCTTCCAGGGAGAGAAAGATTTCCCAACTATATGCTGAGTCCAGCCCCACTTCCACCGACTGTGAAAGGGAGATCTCAGGGTATTGTGCAGACAACTCTCAGACTCAGCAGCCTGACCAAAAACAGGGCTCTAAATGGTGCAGCCCTGGAAAGTCCTGAACCAAGAGTTGGGACAGAAAAGCAAAGGAGTTCCATTGGCTCCCGATGAATTATTGGCAGAAACAGCTGATGCCAGCATTGCCGTCATCAGTATCAGAACTCAATCCGCATGGCCAGATTTGGAATCAACAGCATGGGGTCTCCGACCTTGCATAGGATACTGGGATGTAGTTGACAGGTCATGCTTCATCCTGTGCACTGGAATTAATCCAATACCAATCCATGCTTGTTCTGGAAGAGGAAGATGAGTCCCCACAGGGCCTGGAGCAGCTTTGCTCAGTTTTTTGTGATCTTTTCCTTGACACACTCAACAAGGAACAATTCCTCCAGGTCTTCAGGTAACTGCTAGCTCCAGGATGATGAGGACCTTGGTGATGAAACAGATCTGTTTGAGCAAGTGCTGCATTAGCTGAATATCTCTTGCCCGATGGGCCCATTTGGTGAATGATTTGTGGATCAAACTACTGCTCCTTGATGTGTTTCACTTTGGTACAGCAAGCACCACATGTGGCATTGCTTCCCCACAAAATGCCAATGTCAATCCTGGTGAGACTCTCACTAGGAAAATACTTAAAACGACAGCTAACACTAACTAATGCTATCCTACAGATACTGATTAATTATATACAACTTGAAAAAAAAATCACTAAAAGTGGGATTGTGAGATGAAAACCACACACAACTCTATATATTCAGGAGAGGGGCTATAGCCATGAGGTGCAAGCATTGCTCTCTATGGGTAGAGCTAGGCAAAATTATCCAGTTCCAGCATGCTGGGTGTATACATACCTAAGTGGAATACACAGCTACATCTCATCTAAGAACATATAGTAAACTTTACACACAAACTTTATTAAATTAAGCTCCATGTGGTTGTAAACATATTTACAATGAGCCAATACATTTTTAGAAAAAATAGAGTTATCAGAACTTCTCAATAAGATATGGCTTGTTGATATTATATAATTCACTCTATAATTAACACTTCATCTCACAGAAAAAAAGTTGCCAAATCAATTAAAGTTCGTACGCATTTGTCCCTTTTAATTTAATTTGCATTGACTGAATTAAAAAAACATTTTTTCCCCCCATCAGCCTAAACAGAAGCTTGAAAGACAATTTAATGTTTGCTGGGATGTACTAAAGAAAGAACCCATAGACAACCCAATTAAAAGTACCAACCCAAAGAGAAATCACTTAACACCTCACTGAGTTTTACTGGCAAAAATATCTATTACTTACTGCAGTAGCTCGAGACACTTCTCGACATGTGCTAAGCAGTCCATTCTGTAAGTCATCTCGCTGTAAGACTACATTCTGTATGGCAGCTGGATTATCAGCATTCATTTCTATCTCTTGACTTGGCTGATAGCAAAGCTTGTTCAAGTGTGTACTATTATAATAAAAAAATATTTTTTTAATGTTCTGCATCGAGTTGATTTTCTTTTTTATTTTAGATATCAGTGTTGTGATAATAACCATGTAAAAGAACATCCATTTTAGGTAATAAACATAATTGTCCTACTTTCTCCTTGTGTAGCTGTTGAAGTTTCTCTTCCAATGCTTGTACCACTTTATCTTGTTCACATAATCGGCTAAGCTTAGTCTATTTTAAGAGAAGATGGTTGTAATTAGTATAATTTATTATTCTACATATCACCTACGTTAATATGGCACCAAACCATTTTATACATAAAGTTTTATTACTATATATTTAACTTTATTAAATGCTGTAAACCCGAATATTGAATTTTCAAAACAACAAAAGAAACTCTGAAAAAAACCTTATAGAGCATTACTGTGATTTCAAATAGCATGGGTCAAATGCAGTAACTAGTTATTCAACAGCTAAATTTTCTAGATTTCACAGCAGCTTTTACTACCACTGACCATACTATTTGACCCACCTGCAGGCCTTGGTTGGGGTACATATTAAGTAGATCCATTCTTTTCTATCCCATATTACAGGAGCTTTGTAATTACTCATCAAAGCCAAAAGCACTCTTGCGGGAGCCCTGTGTGGTTCTATTTTTACACCCCTTCTGTTAAACATATATGTGTGACTACTCTGGTGATAGATTATTTGGTTTGGAATGTCATCAGCTTGAAGATGATAGAAAGCACTAAGTCTTTTAAGCTTACAGTATTAAATACTATTAAATTGCTAAAACATACAGACATCTGAATTTCAGCTACTGATGTGTACTGGGAAGGCAATTGTTTCCCTAAAAAATTTCCATTGCATGTTGTATTTTAAGCTTCCATCTGAAAAACTCATCAGTAATATATTATACTAATAAGCCACTATTAAGCCACTAATAAGTTCACTATTCCTTGGGCAGGTTTCCATTATACTAATAAGCCACTTTTTTCTGTAATCTCTTTCTAGTGGCTGAAGCTTAAAAACTGAAATTTGACATGAAAATTAGTCATGAAAAAGAATAGGTATGTGTTAGCTTTAACTGATTTTGTTTTTACAAAGTTACCCATTTAAAAACTGCATGTTGAACATGTTCTTTAGAAAAGGCCTCAAGTCAGTGCATCTAAGTGTAGACTTGATTCAAGTTTTACAAAACTTCATGACAGTCTCTTGATGATTTGTGGGAATTTTTAAAAATATACACACACATTAATACCCACACACAAATTACAAATTCACTTACAGCACTAGTATCTTCCCAACCCCAATACATTCAAAACCAGCTAAGGGATGTCTGCTCAATATTCCAGAAATAATTCACCCAACTTCTAGAAATGATTTCCCTTTAAGCACAAACACTGGAAATGTGATTTCAAAAAGCTTATAGGATAACAACTGCGGGTTATAATGGAATCCCTCCTCCCACTTTAATTAAAGCAATTGCTACTAGTGGCCCACTGTATTTAGCAGTTTTTGCATCTAAATTTTATGATCAGGGTAGAAACTTCTACATCAGAATATCAACACTAAGTCCAAAGACAAGTATTAATTTGAGGAAAGCCAAAAACAAATACTTACATCTATATCCAATTCTTCAGATCTATATTTGTATAGTGTACCCCTACACTCTTCTTGTGTCAACTATAAGGAAGAATAATATTGCCATAAAATAATTTCACCAGAACCATGAAAACAATATACATCTTAGAGTTAAAATTTTAATACACCAAAATCAGGTTCCTCTTATATGCCTAACATTATAGTTGCAATATAAAAAGTTAATCAGATCTGGACTACATAGTAGATAAAATTACATACTGATTACATACAAATACACACAAATTATGTATCACTTTTTATGCATGCAATTCTAAATATAGAGCCTTAATTCTGCTTTTATGTTAATGTCAGTGTATAAAAATTCTAATGTGTTCAAATGTAGTTACAATTTTACACCAGAGTCAGAAGAGAATTGGCTCTTCATATATTCAGTGTAAGATGTACAGATATACACACTTTTTTGGCACGTAGGTGGGATTTTTAATTTGCACTTTTCTCTCAGCTCTTTTTTAGAAGCAGTACACCATACTACCACAATTACTGTAAATGAATACAATTGTTTCTTGTGCTGAGGTATGCAAACTCACTTCTTACCAATGTTATGACTGCCATCCTACTCATCAGTACAAGGGATCCTCAGATTCTGATTTGATAAGAATGAATGTTCAACATTAACTTTTTTTTTTTTAAATACACTTTTTCCCTCTCTCTAGACTGACTGCTAGCAATATATTTTAAAATACTTAAAAGGGGCATACATATATGCCCATTTGTGCAAAACTTTTACTGTACATCCTATTTTAGTTAATGAAAATATATTCATATTCCTTCAGTCCTAACATATATATTTTTCCTCCACGTGTATGCTATTTAACTGTAACATTTTATGTCAATTGTGCAAAAAAGATTGTAGAAACACAAGTCCACTTTAAAGGAGGTTTATAAAGGCAAGGATTGAGAAGCGTTAAACATACAAGCATTCCAAACATAATAAATCTTTAAAAAGACTTAAGTGTTTCGTTTCAAGACATCATTTCCACATATCTCATGCAAATGCATCCGGTGACAATTTAAAAATATGTACAGTGTATTAAAACCACTTTCTTTGAAATGAACATTTAATGAAAATGAGTATCAGAATATGAAAAAGCCATAGCACTTTTGCACCTCATTAAGGTTAAATTAAGATTTTTGTTAAAAAAAAGTTATTTAACCCCCCTAATAGTGTAGAAACAATGTATTTTAAAATCCCTTCCTTTCCGAACTAAAGCTTCTATCTTAACTGCAGAAAGAATTTAGGAATGGAAATACTTTAAGAGTGTGCTCATAAACATGGTCAATATAAATCTGGCTCATATACCTAAAAAATATGGTTAAAAACCTTACAGTGATTTCTGTGAAGCACAAAAGGGACTTTATGTAGCTTTTCAAGACCCAATTTTATCTTTCCAGTATACTCATAGATATCATGAAGCTTCCTTGGATGGTGATATACAAAGTAATTTTTTGAAAACGTAGTGACTGATTTGTTCTCTGAATCCCAATCTTAAAAATGACAACCCATCTTAAAATGGTCTGATCTACCATTCACACCAATTCCTAGTTTTTAAAATATTACATTAAGTATTTAGAAAAATCTAAATGTACTTTTAATGAACTAGATACAGAACTTTAATTTATTTTAATGCTTGTAAATAACTACTTGTAAAATAATTTGATTCAAGTAACATTAAGTTTCTGTTTATCCCACACAGGCAATGAAGCGGTTAATGTTGGCCCATTAACAACAGAAGGATAGGCCAGACCCTATTAAAAGATGAGTCCAGTTGAGGGGAGGAGCTATGTGTTTTCTGTAAAGCAAGGAAGCTAAAAGTAGAAAAGAGAAAGGGAAAGAACATTATAGTCTCTCTTTGAATAGTAGAGAGCAGAGGAGTTTCAGGGCAGATTTTACAATCTGGGCTTGATGGAGTAGGTTAGCAAGGGTCAAAGCGATTCTGCTAGTGTATTTGAGGAAAGCCAAACCACAGGTAGAAAGCTGAGGATTCACACAAGGGCAAGATTCCATGAAAGTAGTACCTGAAAGTCAGAGTTTTGTAGAGAAAGAGCTGAGGGAGACCCAGGATGATTTAAAAGTTCAAGCCTGGAGAAGGGGCCAAAGTTCCTTCTGTTGTGGTTTATATTTTCCCTTTGTAACGTAAAGCCCTGGAAATAATAGAGTGGAACAGAAGAGGAGCATAGCAGGGTGGCAGATGTCAAACTGATGATCAGTGTCATATGGGACACTAACACACCAGAATGGGAGAGACTTTGAAATGACCTGGCCAGAGGGCCAAGTTGCAAGACAGACAGACTCCCATAGGGCCTGAGGAGCTGATGGCAGGGGAAGGGAAATTATAAGAGCTGCTATGCCAAGCCACAAAGGACATTTTGTGAGCCCACTTTTTTACAGTGTATAATAGCCACTTAGCACACAACAGGTAGAAACTTCTAAGAAGGACTTCACCTCCACACAACAGAGAATATTGTAAAATTATAACATTTTACATTAATTTAACACAGAACATCTTAAAATTATATGAATTACTTTGATCATCACTGTCAATGGAGCAGCTGTTTAATAATGTACAACAAATCTATTAGACAGTTTAGACTGAGCAAGATGTGAAGAATGCCATCATATTCAATTGGAATTATAAGAGAAACTGAGATAGCTTACGCTATCTCTTGGAGTGCGCTACAGGATATTTAGTGACCCAGTGTCCAGCATCTGTTTTTGTGTCACATCCAAAGGAATCACCTGCAGTGACAGTTCCTTTTTATACCCCATGAGAACACTGATTCAAGAGGAAGAGTGCCATCTACTGTACCACTATGAACACTTCACAGATCTGTGAGTTTTCCTTGAAGACTTCCTCTCCAAGTACAGACATAGCCTATTCCTGTTATCCTGAAATATATAGTCAAGTCACATTTTATGAGTGCAATGGAATGAATAGCATATAAATGCTCCTGAAGTACTATTTATTGTTGGCTTTTAGTGTAAACTACATGCAGAGGTGGGGCAAATATTTCTCTGTGTGTGCTGTTACAAAGGTATTACAAAACTATTATTGCATTCAGTAAGAAATGTGTTATGTCCATTATATAATGCTGAAAACATCACTCTGTGAATTAAGTCTTGTACACAATATGTATGACTACAAAGAATAGAACAAGTTGAGATTTCAAAAGTTACAGATAGTCTTTCATCACATTGAAACAACAAACATTATCTGCTGAATCACAGCAAGGTATAAAGCAATAAAAATAAACATTATGCAACATGTCCGGGGGGGAGGAGGGGTGGGAGGAGAGGAAATTTTTTTCCTAACCCTAGGAAACTACTGGAAGTTTAATTTCCTGAAACACAAGGGCTTATATCCTTGTGTTTTTATCTGAATCAGTATAAGTGCAGATGTTAATATACTTTTCTAAAACTTTTTAAAATTACACTAAGCATGTTGCCTCAATAAAATCTTATGGTATGGAATTTCAGAACTGATGGCACATTTAACGTCTTTGGGGAGACTGTCCTAGTAAGAAAATTAAACAAAAAATTGGTGCTTTTGAGCGGAAGGTAAGATAGTCTTAAAAATTTTAGTAGCATTTTTAAAAGGCCCTTTTTACCCATTAGTAAATAACACAGAGACCTATACCAAACACAATAATGCTTTCATGTAATTTAGCTTAAAGCGTAGTAAGAACATACTGTGGGCTTGAATGTATTGCATATTAGATATGAAAACTGCATTTTCCATAATACAACATGTAGAATTTCAAATAGGGACAAGAAAAGAGGCTATAGTCCAAATAAGGATGTTGAACAAATTCACAAGCAAAGGTTAGAAAATATTTCTAAACATCAAGATCATAAGATAATAGTCCATCAGCAGCTTTAATTTGTGCAACTGGTGAACAGTGTATGACACAATTCAACATCTTTTCTCCGAGGCTACGTATATACTGCACCCTTCTTCCGCAAAAGCTTATGCACATGAAGCGTGGAGTAGAATATCGCTGTGCTTCATTTGCATAATTAATTATGGGCAGTTTTTGAGCAAGAGGCTTTTGCGCAAAAAGGAGCTGTATAGACGGCTCCTTTTTGCGCAAAACCCCCCTCTTGTGCAAGAGCTGTTCTTCCTCATTTTTTCAGAAAGAATGGCTCTTGTGCAAGAGGGAGTTTCTGCACAAAAACGGCCCCTAATTAATTATGCAAATGAAGCAATATTCTACTCTGCACTTCATTTGCATGAGCTTTTGCGGAAGAAGGGCGCAGTATAGACGTAGCCTGAGAGAGAAGTATGGGACAACCATCTGTTCTTAAATGTTTTTCAATTTATTGGGCACAAACATGCTGACATTTAGGCATGCATGTCATCTTGTTTTAATCCGATTTTAATCTTGTCTTTTCAGTATCACTGTGCTTGATACACACACTGTTCTGACTCATTCATGTTAAATTCCTATGTGATCTTAAAGTCAACACTGTACAAGGTAGTGTCTCAAACGGAATGGCTTGAATGGGTGTATTTGTGAATTTGCACCAATGCAGTCCCCTTCAGATAGCACTGATTTACCTCACTTAATGCTGAGAAAATGGACAGACTGTCTAGAGATATGTTCAAGTTTCAAAGAGACAATCTAGTTTCCTTCAGTTTACTGTTTACATGGTTATGTACCCAAGGGACTGGTTTAGGCTCATCTAAGTGTACCTGAATGTGTCCAGCAGAGTTAGCCAAAGAGAACAGAAAGCTGGTTATTACATTTCTTCAATATGAACAAAAAGTTAATATGCTACATTATATATTACTTATTAAGTGCCAGGTAAATATGTTAAGAACCCAGCTAAAAGTTCTGACTTGCTGGGAGAATGGCCTCTGAATATGTTAAGCAAGGATGACCAAAAGTCTAAATACTTACTCTGCTTCTGGCTGTTAGCTCGTGTACATACTTGGGCTGAACCCTTTTCCATTACACAGTTTATATTTTACTATAGCTCAATCCCACAGGAAAAGAGGTCAAGCATTCCCAATAATGTGAAATACAAAGTGAGGCTTCCAAGAATTTAAAAAAATATAATTTGTAACTCTGTTTAAAATGCTGATCCTTATACTGGAATATTAAGTAAAGTAGGTCAGGGAATCCATGAGGCTGTCATTTTGTAATCAAATAAATATCAATTAATAATTTTCTCCCCAAAAATGCAAGGTCTTGTCTACATGGAGACATCAGGAAAGCTCATTCAAATTAATTAATGGTGTGAATTTCAATTGATTAATTTAAAACATATTAAATCTGAATGAATACTTATTCAGAATTAAATTGCCTTAATTTGGTTTAATTTAACTCACTTTTTTCAAGCTAAACTTTAATACTGAATGGAGGTATTCCCACAGGGGCTTAATATGGTTTAACTAATCCACTAAAAATTCATAGTTTTAATTAATTTGGATTAATTCTTCTGATGTCTGTGTTGACAAGCCCCTATTTCTGGACAGAACTACCACATATGTAAGTATGCTTCCCCTTCCTTATAATTCTTTCAGAGTATCTTCCTGGCAGGAAAAGTATAATGGATCTTAGTTTGACTAAAATACCATACATTACATTTATAAAAAAATTGTTTTTATGAGCTACACTAACTGAAGATTTATATCATCTTTCCCATATCATACAGATGAATTTATTTGCCTAAATCCCTCCCCCATCTTTTCATTTGGATTGTTAACACCCTTTTCATTCAAAACTGCATTCAGGCGACCCCCGACTTACGACCACCCAATTTACGACTCTCCGCATTTACAACCGCCCTGCTCCGGCCACCGCCTCCACCCAGCACAGCTCCCAGCCGGCTCTGGGAGCAGTTCGCACTGCACCACCTCCACCCAGCACAGCCCCGACCAGCTCTGGGAGCAGCTCGCACCGCACCACCTCCACCTGGCACAGACACGTCTGGCTCTGGGCCCGGCGCACTGGGGACAACTCCTCCCAGGAGGCAAAGCGGGCCAGGAACAGAACCCCTATTTTTATCATTGCACCTATGGAAAATAAGGGTTTGACTTATGACAGCTCGACTTACGATGGTTCTCCAGGAACCAGTTAGGTCGTAAGTGCAGGGGTCGCCTGTATATTTTAGAAATTAATTTTTTGTTCCAGGTTTAACTCCTCACATGTGGTTGAAAATCTAGTTTGTTGCCTCATATCCAGATTGCACAATAAAATGTTTGACTTGTAAATAATGAAAATACAGGATCTTTATGTTGCTTATGTTCCTAAATACTTCTTGCTTTGGTTTCAAATCAGAACCCAGACACAACTATTTAAATTGAGTAATCTCAAGCAGTTATCGACAACAAAAAGTCACTTTGATATTTCTTAGAGATAAATTCCTGATTTTTAATGAAAGAAGGGACACCTGAGAAGAAGGTAGAAGACAATTTCTCCAAGCTGTCCTGGATGAATGGGAGATATTTCATTTTTGGTGACAAATTTCTTTACACCTCCACTTACTATGAATTGCTATATTTGGGTTCCAAGGTTTTTTAAAAGAAATATAGAGTTCTAAAAGGACAATGGCTGAAAATGAGAGTCCTTTATTATACAGTACACGTTTTCCCCTGAACTATCCTGCCAGCATGTCTTAAAACACCATTCTAGAGGGACCACATCTCTAAGGGCGAGAGGGAAGTTCAGTCTTCAGATTCATGCTCTCTGACAAGGTTGTCAGGAAAGTGCTATTTCAATGTCAAATATAAAATGAAGTTGTTCTCTCTACCGTAAAACAGGCTTTCATACTTACATGGATTATTTTAACAATCTAGAAAATTCTAAAAATTGATAGCGTTTTTCAAAAATTTTCAGCAGTGGGACAGTTATTAAACACACAAAAATCATCTTTAGTTCAGGTCTTGAGGAACCCAGGGTCTCCCATTCCATCCCATCCTTTGAAGTTCTGTGAGAAAACAACTTGCCTTTTGGCACACAAGAGTGAGAGAGTTTTCCTGGAACCAGTTAATGCAAGCCATTTTTTCAGCCCAAGCAGAAACTCGAGTCTCAAACATTTCTCCTTTATCTAAAGTACATACCTGGCTATTCTCCTAAATACTTAAAATATCCTATGCTGTAAAGTAGGGATGTAAAGGACTAGTCGACTATCCGACAAGCAACTGCTTATTGGATAGTTGACAGGATAGTCAACTAGTCGCTCCCCGCCCCCCTTGCTGCCTCTATTAGATAGAGGCAGCAAAGGGAGTGGGTGGGAAGAAGAGGGGGTACTTAAAAGTGGCAGCGCCAAGGTCATCTGCTCTGTGCAGTTCTGCAGCTTTGAATGCCGCGGGGAGCCTGGTGACAGGCTCCTCACGGCATTTCAAAGCAGCAGCGCCCTGTGGAGCCGGGATCAGCTGGGAACTC
The DNA here is from genome assembly GCA_019425775.1 of Rafetus swinhoei. Classification (NCBI taxonomy): domain Eukaryota; kingdom Metazoa; phylum Chordata; order Testudines; family Trionychidae; genus Rafetus; species Rafetus swinhoei. Next base: position 234,556,297 of record CM033437.1, read on the forward strand.
CTCAGCTGACCCTGGGCTCCACAGGACGCTGCCGCTTTGAAATGCCAGGTGGAGCCTGGGATCAGCTGGGGACTCCCCAGCTGACCCTGGGCACCACGCAGCTTGCCACCTTTGAAACGTACAAGAGTCCCCAGCGGGGGCTCTTGTGCATTTCAAAGCAGAAGCACCTGGGTGGAGCCCAGAGTTAGCAGGACTTCCTGCTGGCCCTGGGCTCCACGCGGGGTTCCAACTTTGAAATGTACAAGAGCCCCCGCTGGGGCTTTTGTACATTTCAAAGGTGGAACACAGAAGTACTTATCGACTAGTCGAGTAGTTGATGGAAATTCCATTGACTACTCGACTAGCAAATTAATCGCTACTTAACATCCTTACTGTGGAGTGAATTTAAAATACACAAATATAAAGGACAAAATATCCCCACAGAGCTGTATTAGTGTGACATAGCAAAACATTTCATCACTATCAATGACATTTCTTCATAGCAGAATTTATCTTGTTCCCTTCTAGTCATCGAACTTTGTTTACCACTTCCCATTTTGGAGTAATTCCTGAATTTGATGAGAATTGGTCAAATATTTATTTTGTTTGGCAGCCAGAGATTTTCATAGCTCAGTTAGCTCATAGCAAAATGCAAGCAATCACTTAAATAAGAATAGTTAGGGTTTTTTAAAGCTTTTATGTCTGAAAAACAGTACTTTGTGCAGTTATAAAACTGCTGTGCTTATAGATTTGTATTGGCCATGCTTGTAACTTAATGCAAGTCTTAACCTATAGACTTATTTCCATTCTGTACTTTTTCCCCTCCTAATGTCTCGGAGTTGCAGCCATGACTATATAGTCTAGAAGTGTGAACTCTGCTAGATTTGCTGTGAATTTATTAATAAAACACTGTCCCTTGGATCTACAATCTCCATATCAATGTTATTTTGAGCTGTTTTTTCCCAAAAGCTAAGAACTAAGTGCAAACAAAAATCTATAAATCCATCTCCTTAAATTAAGAAAGTTGTCAGACATGACCAGGTAAACACCAATGGCATGCTTTTGTGCTGAACAAAATGAAGCACCTGTGAAAGCTAATTGTGCACAGAACCATGTTAAGACAAACACTGGAAGCTTGTTGGAAACTTTATGAGTTTACTGGACTCCTGCATAAGTTAATAACTGATCAAATATTCTAGACAGAAAAAGTTATCCAAAAGAGTACATTTAATATACTCAACAACAAAAGCGTTCAGCACAAGCCATGCTAACAATATGGCAGCATTTTATAAAGCATGAATGATTTGTGGTTTTCCAAAACAAAGAAAAAACACTGATGTTATGAGTAAATTTGAACAACCAAAAACTGTCACTGAGGAAAATTTTCGCAGATGATAAAGCAATTTCATTCACTGTCCAAGACCTTACTTGCTGGTACAGTTGTGGTCTTAGCGCCGAGTTCTCAATCATAGTGTGAACCATGGAGATTAAAGGTTCATTCTCTTTCATCTATTTCAAATCAGGAGGAGCATACAGCAAACATCAGTTTACACCATAGCTAGATTTGAAAGATGACACTGTAAATATAGTCTCTACTTCAATATTTTTTTTCTAGTGCAGCAGTTTCAATTTTAGCCTGCCTTTGCAGATTCCATCATTTAGAAAAAATAAACATTTAAAAAACATAAGTGATAAATATCAAACTCATGTTTCAAACATTAAGATTTTACTATGCTAATATTTCATAAAAGTTGCATCATTTCCACTATAATTCATGTCACTAGTAAGTCTAATTACTTCAGATGTTTCACCAATAAACACAAGTTACAATAGGTAACAACTGGACAAAATATCAAGTAGCCAAACCAATATATAATTTAGAAATAAACCAGCTAGATTTGACATACTTTAAAACGCAAACAGAATAATTTAAACGTGCAGCCAGAAACATGCAAATTCTTATCTGAGAACCATCTCATAAAATAGTTCCCCATGACATTAAAATGTAGATTACATCTTAAGTATATTACAAGTTATTTGAGGCCTTTTACTGCTGAATACTAAGTTTACAATGGTCTACACTAGCACTAAAGTTACTCAATTATGTTATTGTATTTACCCATATATAGTTATGAAACTATCTGTTGCACATTTCAAGCTTGATTAGACATATTAGAAGCTATATTTGTTATACCAATTATATTTACTGCCACAAGAGTACTTGTTCAAAACCGGTTCTGTGATAATTTACAAAATTTTTTTTACAGAAGTAGGTGTTTTTTAAAAAAGGAATGCAGAGAGCAAATGGCCTTCTTATGCCAGTATGCTGGTGAGAATTCTTAGAATCTGACATGGCTTCTGAATATTGTGTTAGGTAAGTTAGTTAAGAAATATTTTTGTTCCTGTCCAAAAAACCAACAAAAAACCCAACCACTAAGAAAGAAAAGTTTGTCACAATTTTTCTTAAGAAGTTTTTGGACTTTTGTTTAAGAACCAAAAACCATAATTTTCTGTCTTAGGGGTGAAAAGTTCTGTTTTCCCAACAAAAATGCAAAAAAATATAGAAAACTGACATTTCCTTTAGAAATCTCCAGTTTGAAAGGCTTTAAAGTAGAAAATGTTTTGAATTAATAATTTCTGCCAGATCTTTTGCCAACCTGCTATAGAGGAAACGTGTGTGACCTCTCTCAACACATAACTGTATATTACAGTGGATTTTTATAAGGGATAAGTATCGCCAATTTGATGCAACAGACAAAGAGTTGCTGCTCTGCTGTCTACTGAGGGTACCTTTTCCAACCCAAGGGAAAATTTCCCCATAAATTCAAAATGCCCATCTGTGTGACACAGAGGTATCAGTGGTATTTTACTAATTTTCACTGGCTATATTTTGGTCATAATTTGAACCAAAACAACTGTTTTTCTCCCATTCTCAGTGAAATTTTAATCATTATCTGTAAAAAGCGAATACTTCCAGAATACCATGAAGGATCAAATTAGAACTACAAACAGTAGTAAGTTACAATTACTAAATGAAGTATATTGTCGGCCATTCTTTGCTTTATTGTGCATTTATTCACTCATCTGCAACATTTATTTATTCACAATGGGTTACCAGACAGTGGGAAATACTGAGGTTCCAGTAGATGTAAGGAATATATTTCATATTGTGCCTCTAATGAGGAAGTGGTCTTAATTTACAGGACAATATATCCTTATAATAAGCAACAGAAGAGTTTGAGAGGCAAAAGCAGGCCAACCTTGGATTAAAGTGAAATCTTCCTCACTTATTTACGTTTTGTCTTTGCCTTGTGGGATTGGGGTGAGAGCGCCTTATGCTACAATGAACATTTGAAAGTATTTATTTCAGTATTCTAGCAATATTTCTTTCCCTATTCCCTACAGTATATTGTTGACAAACCTAGAGAGAAACAGAATAAGGCAACAGTCACATATGAAATACTTAGGTATTGACTAAGTTTAAAAGTCTCAAAGACTTTGTGTTCTTGTCCTATTTTGTAACTTGCTGCTCTACGTTACACAAGTTCTTCTCTGCTGATTACTATCAGTCAGTAGGTCAATACTATTCTACACTAAGGCGGCAATTTTTTGAGATGTGTGAACACATCTTAAACTGGCCTGTCTTGAAGAAAAATACTGTATTTACAACAGTGAAGTTCCCCATGCAGTAAAAACTATTAAAAAACAGAGCTAGTCAAAATACATCTTCCAGGTCTATAGAAATAAAAACTATTAAAAAACAGAGCTAGTCAAAATACATCTTCCAGGTCTATAGAAATAAATATACATTTAACTTTTGTATATTTTTTCCACAAATCAAAATTTCATGGCTGAATTTGAAAACCAACATCTCTATTTGGAAGTGCCTTTTTAGAACTGTCTGAGCAGGGAGCCGAGCCGAGTCCGCGGAAGAGAGTGAGAATATGCAGTATCTGAACTACATCTTTCATGATGTACAATGGTCTCCCCATTTCTGGAAAAAGGTGCTGTATTATTGCAAACCAAAACTAATTATGATCTACGCCAATCAAGAGTTCTTCTAGAAACAACTAAAGTGACAGAACTAATTTAAACCCAATATGTAGCAAACTACTAACTTGAACAAAATAATTTTAACTACAGAGAACCAAAATGCTGTCAAATCTGAATAATTTCAACAAGATGGATCAATTACTACCAACTTTTCATCAGGAAGATTTCTAAGGTCCAGGGCTTTTTGGAACTTCTGACCAGGGTGAAAGAGAGATACCTGAATTGAAAACTTGACCTTTTTAATCCAAACCCAAATATTTTAAACAATTCTGTTGCGTGAAGACATTTGAAAAGTTTTGTTCTGTACTCAGAACAAAAACAAATCCTGAACATTTGAAAGAGAATATATGAAGAGAGATTAAAAAGACAGACTTTTCAGCTTAGAAAATTGGGGACTAAGAGGGGATGTGATAGAGGTCTATACAATCGTGACTGGTATGGAAAAAGCAAATGAGGAAAAGTTATTTACTTATTCCCACAATATAAGAACTAGGGGTCACCAAATGAAATTAATAGGCAGCAGGTTTAAAACAAACAAAAGGAAGTTTTTCTTCACTCAGCACACAGTCAACCTGTGGAACTCCTTGCCAGAGGATACGGTGAAGGCTAGAACTTTAACAGGGTTCAAAAAAGAGCTTGATAGATTTAAGGTTAGGTCCATCAATGGCTATTAGCCAGGATGGGTAGGAATGGTGTCCCTAGCCTCTGTTTCTCTGGAGGTGGGTGATCCTTCCCTTTGGGGCATCTGGTATTGGTTACTGTTGGCAGACAGGATACTGAGCTAGATGGCCCTTTGGTCTGAGTCAGTATGGCCGTTATTTTCTTATGAAACATGCTGTGAAACTGAAAGGCCATTTCAGCAGAAACCAAATGATTTTTATATCCCTGGGAAAATTATGTTGTTAAGGGCTCGTCTAGACTACGGGGAAGATTCGAAAGAGGATATGCAAATTCCTCAGGAATTTGCATATCCTCTTTCAAATCTTCCCTGTAGTCTAGACATAGCCTAAATGACAGATCATTCAGTATTTGTCAAGCAATGATATAATGTATACTGCCGGTTCCCGCGTTGCGAACTGTCGACTTACGAATTAAAGCGGTCCCCGAATTACGAACGTGACCTGCGCTTACGAATAGCGCGTTCGCTATGTAACTCAATGGGGTCCAAGCTACGAACAAATCGAGTTACGGCCAAGTGTTTGGTCCGTAACTCGGGGAGAGGCTGTATTTCACTTCACTCTTATCATTTTTATAAATACTAACCACATATATGCAGTACAATTATCTGCAGAAATGGTAGAGCAAAAAGAAGCCTAAAAAAAAAGATAATACAGGAGCCTAAACTGGACAAGAGCGCACCAATATTAACACAAGAACATATCCAAACTGTATTATGACGAGTGCTACAAAAACAAGATTTTACAGAACAGCTGCACCATAATACAGTATTGCATCTATAAAGGTCATCTGAGGATACAAAATTCTTTACAAACTTTACACAAGGCCAAAAAGCGTTAAGCAACTTGTACCCTACTTAACCCAGACTCAACCTTTAGAGACATGTTAGAAAAGTATGGTATGGTAATTAGGGTCATACCATGTTAGAGCTTTAAAATGTAGACTTTTATTATTAAAGAATTGGAAGAAGATATGCTACCTATATCTTGTTAGAGGTTAACAATATAACTAAAGCCTTCCTGTCTAGGGCTGAATTCTGTTAATTTAGAGATCCAAAGGATCTAAATTAACATTTAGATCAAACTTGGTGAAATAATACTATTTTCTATATAGCTCTTTAAAGTTGGTGTGAACAGTCTATAAACTGCTTAATGGATAATTACTTTATGTTAATCTATGTAGTGAATTACTGGTGGAGTTTAGGAAACAAGGTTACTTCAAAAGTCTTTTGTTCACTGAAGGACTGTGTGATGACAAGTAACATTATAAAGGACTCTTGGAACCTAATCCTTTCATCCCAGATCTGCTTATGCTTTATCAGGGGAAACACTGAGCCACAAGACTAAGGCCTCCAAATTCATTTGGATCACCCTGGTATTGCACATTGAACTAAACCTATGGACTAATTCTAAGAATACTGCAACTCCAGAGCTCATCATCTCCACTATGAAACTGACCTCAAAACTGTACTCATATCTGTATGTCTACTGATCTTTTAACTAGCATTCTCTCTCTCTTTTCTAATAACTTTTAGTTTAGTTAATAAGAATTAGCAGTAAGCATGTATTTGGGTAAAATCACAAGTATTCATTAACTTGGGAGGTAATGTATCCAATCCTTTGGGATTGGTAGAATTTTTTATAATGAACAAGATTTTCAATAATCCTGATAGTATTTGATTGTTGGATTGGGTAAGGGAACTCAAGGCTGGGTTTCTTCAAGAAAACTGTGTATTTGGCTTCTGTATAACCAGTAAGGTAAAAATTGTAAAAGGTGTTTGCTACTGGCTGGAAGAATAAGTACTGGAATGACCACCAGCTCTGGGATTTGTCTGACCCATTTTTTGCAGTTTGCTCTAATTTAGCAAACTCAGCAAGCTCTAGCCCTGTACTTCATATTACACATAGCCTGCTAAAGCACAAAATGGTTTAATGAAATGTCTGATGCCACAAAGCAAGTCAGTAGCTATACTCTGAGAAGAATTCAGGAATGCCATCTTAGAGATGCCTGTTGTTTCCTGTAGATCACTAACCCTCCACCAAAACTGATGTCTCTCTTTGCTATGCTTTTTTATATTCAGTGTGGTATATGAAAATTTCTCAAGAGGGAAAAACAGTGAACATTTTTTACCTAAACAAGACATACATTGAAACAGCTAAATCAATTTAATAGACAGCATTTAAAATTTGAGTATATTATATTCAGATAATGCCATAACACCTAGGAATACAGAGCAACATTATAAGCATATCTGAAATCCACTGAACAGTCAAGAAAACCCTATAAAGAGAGAGTTTTACCGAAAAGATGTTAATTTCCCTTCTCTTTCCTCTTCCCACCCAGCACTTTTGTAAGTGAATCAGGTGGTTCTTTCCTGTGTCTGACATCTTTCTGCACAGATGAAATTTCTCAGCATCCAGTATGTCTGTGGTTCTCAAACTTCAATAACCTGAGGACCCCAATTGTTTTTTTGTGGACCTCTCCCAACACTCCCCTAAGTCCCAACCCTACCCCGTTCTCCCATTCTCTCCATCCCCCACACTTTCCCACACCTTCATTCACTTTCACTGGGCTGGGGTGAGGGCTCGGGCTGGGATGCAGGTTCTGGGGTAGGGCAGAAAATAAGGGCTTTCGGATGTAGCTTAGTGCTAGGGGCCGGAGAGTTGGGGATTTAGGGTGGGTCCAGAAATGAGGGGTTCAGGGTATGCAAGAGGGCTGCAGCCTGGGGCAGAGAGTTGGAGCCTAAAGGGGTGAGGGCTCTGTGGTGGGGCACATCATGAAGTTCTGAGTGGTAGGGGGGTTGACCCTGGGAGGGAGTTTGGGTGCAGGGGGGAACTCTGGGCTGGGGGTTAGGTGTAGGAAGATATAAAGGGCGCAAGGTCCCAGCAGCATTTACCATGGCTTCTGGAAACAGCTGCCAGCTCCCCTGTGGCCCTTAGGTACAGGCCAACTCATGGGAGCTTTGGAACTGGCACTTGGGACAGAGACAGCATGATGTGCATCCCTGAACCTAAGGGCTGCTGGGACCTGGCAGCTGCTTCCAGGAGCCACACAGAGCTACAGCAGCCTTGGGACCCTGCTGTGCTGCTGACTGGCCTAATCTGCCATGCTGACCAAAGCTGCCAGGGTCACCTTTTCAACCACTGTACCCCAGCATGCAGGAGGCACTGGGAGGAGTTCAGTGAGGAAGGAAGGCGGAGGAGTGGATCAGCGGGGCCTGTGGAGCCTGGAATATCCTTGAACCCCAGTTTGAGAAATGCGGCACCATGCTGATTGCATTACAACTAGGATCAGCTACAGAGCAGGGACACTTCCTGTATGAAGTTCTATTATTTAATATTCTGACCCTTCCTGATGTTTTAAAAATTTTATACTTAAAAAGCTTCAGTACTGAAAAGCATAAAAGAACAGATGCATACTGAATAAATGATATTCTCTTTCTTACCAGACTCCCTGATCCACGACTCACTAGAGGTGAAATTTGTTTCCTGCCCCCAGAAAAATCTACCTCAAGCAGAAATTCTTACTATCAGAGAAGGTAGATGACAGAAGACTTCTTGCAGTCCAACAGGTATGTCACTATGCCAATCTAATTAATCTGGGAGATGCTCACACACACTGGGACCAGCGCCAAACCCTAAGATACATAGGTTCATCCCACTGAACAGTATAGCTCAGGGGTGGCCAACCAGTTAGACACAAAGAGCCAAAATAGCAGTGGACAGAGTGCGAAAAGCCACGTATTTTATATTTTTTGTAGATATCTATATATAGAAAGATATATAGATATAGTACACAAAATGTAGTGATAAAAATAACATTACAGGACATTTTGGACAAAAACCAATAAAAAAGTCTCTAGTCACTTAAATTCATGGCCAGTCAATAGATCTTCAGAGAATTTGACAAAGAACAAACATCAAATTAAAAAAAAAAAAAAAAACAACCTTTAAAAATACAGTAATATTCTCACACTAAAAAAAAAAGCAACCCCAACATGTATTTTAAATGTAACACTACTGCCTATTATGTCCTATGAGTTTTTTTAAATTAAACTGAACTGAGAAGTAAATTAGCACAATTTAAAGTGCCTGTCCCAGACCGCAAATATGAGAGTTTCAAAAACAATAAGGGAGAGACTCAAATCTCAGAATAATTGCTTGAGCCTGGCAAACAAGAGTCTTTGAATTTTCTTTAAAGAAACACAGTGTAAACCAGGCACATGCTGATTTTTTTTCCCCCCTGGAATTTAAATATGACATCTGTGTTGGCTGCCTTATTCTGCATCCACAAAAACTTTGAGATGCAGCTTCGCCTCCCCTCCCCCCCCAACCCAATGCCCTCCCTCTCCCCCAGAGCCAAACACCCCCTGGCTCTAACCCAATTCCCCTCCACTCCCCCAGAGCCAGACACCTGCCTTGCTCTAACCCAATCTCCTCCCCTCCTCCCCTCCCCCAGAACCAGGCACCCCCTCCCATCCCGCTCTAACTTAATGCCTGGGTCCCGCCATGCGCTTCTCCCTTCAGGTGGTGGGGTGCATGCGCTTAGCAGCCGGCCGCGAGCACGCACTGGGATGCCGTGCACAGAGCAGCCAGCCGTGAGCAGGCACTAGGGCACCTTGCAGAGAGTGGCCGGCCTGAGCAGTCCAGGCACGCGGCTCAGAAGCAGCAGGAGCCACATTTTTTTAATCAAAGAGCCGCGGGTTGGCCACCCTTAGTATAGCTGATAATCATAGGAGATTTTCATTTTCAATAACAAAATTACAATTGTTCTAAGACTTGTTTCTGGAATTTCCTTCTGATAATAGGTGCAGGTTCTAACAAAACATCAATTTTTATGGATGAAATAAAACATTTAAGTGATTGTGGGGACAGTCTTTATTTGAAATTTTAATTTTTCCATTTGTGGTTACTCCTTCTCCTGTGAGTGTGGTCAGGGAAAAAAAAGAAATAAAGAGGCCACTGGAAATGGATTTAAAAGTATACTTGGATAACTAATCCTTTGGAGTCATATAATGCCATGATTATCTTTATACTACTACCCTTGTAATAGAGCATGCAATGGCAAGCAATTCAGTCTATGTCTATGATCACTAATGGTGCCCTGAATAGGCACTTGTGAAAAGGACAGCAAATATGTCTGGCTCCTCTGATGTCTCCTGAACACCACAGCCACTAAGAGATGGTGTTTAATTGGTGATCTAAATTCTGACTGGCTATGAGATTTCAAAGAAACCTACTGCCTTGAGACAATTTTGTGCTGTACCATTCTTATGTACCTCAAACTACAACAAATAAAAATCCAAACCCTTAATGTAACAAATAATAAATATTCCCAAGTAAAATCGGAGAATAAAGAACTGATCCTACTATAAAAAAAGGTTCTTGTGATTTCTTGGGCTTTGTGAAAGAAATAACAAGCAATATTTCATTGTGATATCTCAGCAATTACTAGAGTAGGGATGTTAAATTTTGATTAATCGGCTAAATGAGTAGTCAATGGATGAGACTGTGGTTCTTATAACATTTATAAGGCAGAGGCGCAGCGGGGAACCCGAGGCAAGGGGGGACGGGACTCAAGCAGTTCACACTCATGACAGGTCCCGACTGCTGTGCTTCTGCCTTTTAAATGTAACAAGAGCACCACAGGGCTTCAAGTCCCCGCTCACCCGGTTTTCCCGCTGTGCCTCTGCCTCTCCTCCCCTATGCCCCTCAGAGACAATGCTGGGGGGAATTGGCTTTTAAGCCAGCTCCCCCCAGCATCGGCTCCTGCCCCCCCTTGCTGCCTTTGATACAGAGACCGGGGGGGGGGGGGGGAGAGAGACAGGGACGGGGACTGACTAGTCAAGTAGTGATTCGACTACCCAATAAGTTTATGCTTATCAGGTAGTTGACTAGTGGCTTATATTCCTACATTATAGGTTACTTTATACATAAGGTTTTGCATGTAGTGCTGAGAAGAGTTGAGTTCTGATATATAGCCTTGGTTAGGAGGCAGTAGGTATCACGTATAGTTCCTCAAAATCCAAAAGGTGGGTGATGGATAAAAGTACTGGAGTGCAGCTACACTTAACATTAGGAGAGGTTTAGAGAATTTCATATTCAGAAATTACAGATTAGTCAAAAAAGGAAATGTAATTATATATAAATAGTTGCAATGCAGCAACCCAAAGAGGGTAAAGGATTATTCAAGGTGATTAAAGAAGCTGTAAAACAGCAGCACTGGCCTGAAATATGAGACGGAAAAATTTATGCTACGCAGTAGGTTTTTTTTCCTCCTAAAATAAGGTCAGTTTGATGGTAGACTGATTTGCTAAGAGAAGTAGTTGAAACACCAGCTCCCAAGGTGTTCAAGATGACCATTTCTCAAACAAATTATCTGGTGTATGGGACAATCCTGTTCTAATGCAGAGAGAAAGAGGAGAAAAGAATAGAGCAGATGACCCAGAACATTTATTCCAACCCTATGCTCCATGATTTTTTGACTAGGAATCCCATTTTATACTAACACTTTCTTACTGTACATGAAGTTTAATCACTTACTTGACTTCCTGCAGAGATTTGGTTTATATTTTTAAATGTTCGCATTAAATGAATTCATAAGAAACGCCCCAAAATGCAGAAATATATATTTCTGCAACCCTCTGCTTTGTAAGATATAACTTCATTTGTTCTGGAGTTCCCAATAGTCAGTTTTTACCTGATGTACTACACAAGTGAAGAACCGCTTTACTACCTCTCAAATGATTAATACCATTTCCTTTATTTAAATCAGACTATCACACTGGCAGATCACCAAACAAATTCTGTAACCAGCCAATAATAATTATTAAAAATGGAACATAAGTGATAGTTTACCATCTTGTATAAGCAGTAACAAAATCAAAGCTGGAAATGTTTGAGCTTGATGAAATACTTTGGCTTAACACAACTAACAGAGGTTCTAATTGTCCACTGCCTAACACGGTAGTTATTTACAACATTCATTAATGGAAACTTAATGCAATGTGACTGTAAATCACAACTAAAAGAGAATGGGGGGGTTTCAACTTGAACCCAACCTTGAACTCAATTTGCATTCATGAGTGACTGCCCAAAGTGCAAGGTGATGGAAAAATCAAGCCAGGAAATTACTTTATACCAAAAAATTCAATGAAATCCTGATTACTGCAGCAATGCACAGGATGTCCAGTTGCAAAAAGAAGCAGGAAATCATTCAAGTATGCAAAATTCTACATGCACAATGTCTGAAAAATCAGTTTTCAGATATTCATGTAAGAAAATTGATATAGGTTGAACCTCTCTAGTCCAGCATCCTCGAGACCTGAGCAGCATCAAACCAGAAAATCAGCTGAACCACAGGAGGTTGATATTGTCTAGCAGCATTACCAACACTTTCACTGCTTACTGAGCTCTCAGAAGAGATTTAGGGGTACATTAGAGCTAAACAACAGTTCAGAACACTGAGACACAGATGGGACCATGGCAAACGGCCACACCCATGATAAGTGGACATCCAGCTAACTAGTGGGTTTGAACCACAAAAGCTCATGATACTAATAAAAAAAAAAAAAAAAAGTGTGTGTAAGTCAGTCCCTAAGGTACCAGAGGACCACTCGTTTTTAAAGTTACAGACTAACACAGCTACTCTCAAGTCTTAAAATCATGCTGGACACAGATATTGCCAGACCGGAGTGTGCTGGATTAGAGAGGTTCAACCTATTGTTAAACATCTATTTGCCTACATTTCCTTTTAAACACTTATGATTTTCTCTATTTGTCATAATTCTGTTCTCATAATTCTGTTTAAAAAGCGCTCTCTTGCAGAACCCATTTCCAAATTTCATTTGATTGTGTCTTGTAGCCAAAAAGCTGAATGTGACATCTCAATTGTTTGTCAACATATTTTGATGGCAAACGCAATATTATGCTCTCATTCTGAGATCCGGCAGAAGAAAAGTCTGAATTATAAAGAAGTCAAGTTATGTATGACTAAATAGCTTAGCAAAACCGAAACCGGGTAAGTTGCCTTTTGTTTAAATGTACTTTCAAGTTTGATCCAATATCATGTCCCTCTATAAATTCATGTCTTGAAGAAACATCTGTTTTCTTTGTTCTGAATGCATTGAAATAATCAGAAATGGCTGTTTTCTATTAATCATAGACTTGTTATACTTATCAGTTTGGAAATCTTTGATGAGTTCGGTTATTATAATAAAAAGTTAAGGGCATTTTAGTTATCTATATTACAGAAATGCAATGAATGAACAGCAGCAATAAGGCAGAACCTGAGAATCAAAAATACATTTTGGTATATTAATGCTCAGATTCTTTTTATTAATTCATTACATTCTATTTTAAATAACCTTTAAGATTTTTGTTATATGTGAATAAGGTAATTTTTATATATAATACCACAGTACAGTTCACAGAAAATCTCTTTCAATATATGGCATCTTTAAATTTGGCATTAGCATGTAAAACAGACTTGAGACAAAGAAGAAAAAGCTGCTAATCCCACCTGATGATCCAAATATATGGCATTCCTTTGCAGGTGATGGGAAAGAATCTCATTCTAGCAGGCAGCAGTCAAGAAGATAAAGGAAAGGTGCAGAATGCATGAAAAGGTCAGTTTGGAAAGAGTTAAACTAGCCAATGATCTTTCAATTTAATTAATAATTAATGTAATTTTTACATAAACTGCTTTGACCTCAAGAGAAAATGGATAATTAAAATTTTCTACAAATCTAACTAAGAACTACTATAGTAAATTTTTAAAAAGCCAAGCATATTTAATTAGATATGGAAGCAGGAAAATACAGAAAAAGGTACACCTTTGTTTAATGAGGTATTAACTTGCAATTTCTTTTTTATAAGTCCTGTGAATTTAGTAACAATTTTCTTAATACACACACAAAATCAGTACGTGCATGTGGATTTTCTATACATGACTACATAGCAACTATAAACCCTTTGATAAGTTTGCGTGCTTTAATGAGTGACCTAGTTTTGAACAAAGATTATAGAAAACAAATCACACCTGAGATGAGGCAATTAATACCACAATACATTTGTTTATGGCAACGGTTAATTACTTGTTTTAGTATATTTCACCTGATCAATGTACAGAATCTATAATTTTGCTTTCAAATTTGTGGAAGCAATATATTTGGAAGCATACCTACCCCTATTTTGATTCAATAATATATTTTCAGGCTTTATGTTAAGAATTCAAAGGGTTAATAGCTGAACATCACAGATGCAAGGCAACAATGATATTCTAATCTACATCCATGACTAACCAGACAACTTTGCACTAATGGCGTAACGCAAATTTAGATTAATGAATAGCTCAGAGCTAGTGAAGATGGTACATAGCACACATCAATACTTCATAGCTGACCTTTGGGCTGTTGGCCTCAAGTTTTAGCTGCATGAGTTGTGCTAATGTGTGTTCCCGGATACTACTCAGTTCGGCTTGCTGCCGTCTCAGCTTTATTAGCAGCAGCGTGAGCTCCTCTGGCTGAAGGAGTGCAGTGTGAGAAGCCAAAGAGTGGAGAATAGGTTAACTGGTGTCCCGAACAACACTTAATTAAACTAAAGGCATATTCTCATGGTTAACTGTTAATAGGCCAAACACATGTTAAATTCCTTTAACTGTATAGTATAATGTTTTCCCCAAATAGCTTTCCAAGAATTTAAAACAAAAGGTCAACACAGAATTTATAAGAATTCAAAGCCTTGAACTTCAAATGGTAGAAATTAGAATTTTGTGTATAAGAAGATATGGTTGGAAGCTTATAGATGAAAAAAATTATGTATCCTCCACCGTTAGTGACCACGTGTGTCATACATACCAACACGGGAGGATGAAGATAAAGTTAAGGTCAGAAGGGAGCAGCATGATCTAGTATGACCTCCTGCATATTTCAGACCACAGAACTTCACCCTCCACTGTTACAGTCCCCTAACCTCTGGCTTATTTACTGAAGTATTCAATCATGATTTAAAGACATCATTTAAACCTGCAAGCGACCTTTACCCATTTTGCAGAGGAAGAAAAAAAACCCTCCATGGTCTCTGCCAGTCTGACCCAGGGGAAAATTGCTTCCTGACTCCAAATACAATTAGACCCTGAGCACATAGGCAATATTCCCCCTGGAAAATGTTATCTATATGACAGCAAAAGAAGTAGGGAGAAAATATTAACATTTACCATTTAATGAATCAAAACTATTTTAAAAGAAACATTCTCAAGATTGAAACACTCAGAATGTGACCTACTTTCTCTTATCTGTTTTAAAAGTCCTTGGTAATCCTCTGCATGTTGGGGCTTGTTGTTTTTGTTTTGTTTTTTTGCCAGCATACATTTCAAAGCCCTTTTGTTTTATGAAATAATGAGACTAACCAAACACCATCAAAACAAGCAGACTGCAATGAAAGAGAATTAGCCCCCCTCACTTCCTCAAGGGTTTATAATAAAACAGGTAATACAGCCATCAGCAATTTATAGGTTTGGCCCCCATTAAACATTGAAAAAGAATGATTATTTAAAAAGAAGAGTTATGTGCAACTTATCTCCTGGATAATTTCAAGCAGCCTTATTTTTAGGTAGAACTCTGCCTGTACAATTTTCTAAGGATCCTCTCTTATTAACAATACTAGCAAAAAACCTCAGACCTTTGTTTTGCAAACCGCTCTCTTGTTGTAAACTGCTGCTAATTTCCCCATCTAAAGTATTACAATGAGGTGTCAATATTTCCACTGCAACGTGACTAATTCAAGTAGAAAAAACCGCATAGGAATATGGTATGTTAACTTTTACTCTGTTTTCATACAAATTTCCAATTCAAGAAATGGGGAGGAAAATATAGAAAATGTAGAATGAGGTCATATTGAAAACAATTAGTATCCACTCCCTGGAAGACAGAATAAGAGTCTGAAAACAACCTCAGGTGCTTCTTGATTAATCCACAAACAAAATGCACATCAATGGGCATATTTCACAGAAGACCACCAGAGGGAGCAAATACTTTTACTATAACTGCAGTTGTCTATCCCATCTAGCTTTCACTGGAAAACACAATATAAGAATCAAGTTCCATAATGGTTAATCTTGCAGTAATTATTGATTTCAATACCAATTGGAGTACAGTTTGAGAAAGTATATAATAAGTATTTAGGTCACTCTACAAAATATTTTAAAAATGTGTTCCCAATGAAAGTGGACAGTGTTTCACATAAAAAATTAAATTTTAAACAGAACCAATTTCTCTGCAAGATCACATTCACAGAAATAAATTGAAGGCCGTAATCTCTCTGGAAATTAAATACATAACTAATTGATGTTTTCAGGGATAAAACATATTCTGTAGGAAGACTTGCACGAACACAATTTATAATTTGAAAATTAAGTACATTATTTTATGATATATTAATAGAAACCCTTGGTTTATGTACATACTTGTCTTATCATAGAGAAACACAATGCATCATAGATGGCCTCAACTCCCTAGCAGTATTGGCAACCCTTGTAACATTACTATGACTGGTGGAAATCAGCTTAGGGAGCACTTGGGGTAAAATACAGGCAGCTCGGTAATGTTGCCACAGCCACCTATAGTTTTTCCCCCTCTCTGGCTACTGCTTATAATACCTGTGGGCTGCCCTGAGAAGGCAAAACCCTGGAACAAACATAGAAAGAACAACCCTTTGCTTCCCCATCAGCAGCCTCACCTGAGCACCGCAGTAGAAGAAGAAGAAGAAGAAGTTATTGGTGACAGAAGTCTAAGGGAAAAAAAGCAGCAGCTGCAGAGCCCGCTGGGGGTGTTATGGAGGGCTACAAGCAGAGAGGGCTCTGAGCACTAACAGGGCACTAACAGAATCAGAAAGCAGATGCATATGGGAAATAGGGCCTTCACTGCACATGGACATTACATATGGATTTAAGGTACAAATTTCAACCTGTAATTTTCAAACTTTGGGGATATGAATTTGGGAATATTTTAAAAATGTTACGAGTTTTCAGCTTCTGGCTCTGGCAATAGTACATTCACCCATTACCATTAATGGAAAATATCAAATGAAAGAAGTCTTAATTCTATTAGAATAGAAAATGCTCATTGTTCTTGAATAAGAGCACTTTATTTTACTCAACACAGATATACTATTCTTAAAAATTCAGAAGAGGCAGACTTCTTTGTCAAATGAATGTTGGGAAAATCCTAAAATAGAAAACTTGACATTGCCCTAGATATGTCCAAAATAAGGTACTCAATGGTTACTGTAGTTATTTCCAGAAAGAGAAGTATATTCGTTGGAAGAAACTTAACTAAAAAACATCAACTCTTATTCTTGCAAATCTTCAATGTAATCAAATACAATCAACTTGTTTGGTTTGGAAATCTTTGCCAACTGTAGACTGCATTTAATAAAAACTCTACAAACAGAAATATTGCAGTGTTGCATATTTTATTTTACAGATTCCTCTTAAATAAAAAATGATATACTAAATAGAAGTGCCACTCACTGTTTTGCCTTGGAGGCTCTGGGGAGTAACAGGCTGTAAAGTCAGACCTGCTGGCATCGACCTTCTGTCAGGCATAAAGACATGCTATGGAAAAACAAGACTGTAAGTTATAATGGTTAACTGTCAAGGTTTTTTGTACTGAAGGTTAAATAGAACTTAATGTTGTTTTTCAGGTCAATTTAATTCTTATGAAACATGCCAGAGGGTGTGTTTACACCACAAAACCCCATACTTGATCCATGCCAGATGACTTGGGCTTGCAGGGCTCAGGTTGTGGGGCTCTCTACATGCAGTGAAATATTTGGTTCAAAGATGTAGCCCAAGCTAGGGACTCTCACAGGTCTTGGAGCAGGGGTGGGGAACCTCAGGCCTGGGGGCCGCATGTAGCCCCCGGATTGTCTAGCTCCTGCTTTTTACTTGTGTGCAGCCCCTGACTGATTTTTCTGTGGGTCAGAGGCTCCCAACCCAAAAAAGGTTTCCCACCTCTGTCTTACAGCCTGGGCTTCAGCCCAAGCCCAGAAATCTATATTGCAATGAAACAGGCCCACAAACTGAGTGCCCAAATCAGCAGGCATGGCCAGCCACAGACGTCTAACTACAGTATACATTTAGTCAGAATGACAGCATTACACAATTAAGTTTTCTGTTGGCTTACAAAATATATTCAAAAGCAGCTGAAATCCTTCAGCATGCCTGCATCCATGCTCTAAAAGTACTTCAGACTTCATGGCTCATTCAGTTCATGGCCCCTCCACTTAGACTTCCATCAGGAATAAGTTGGTATCAAGCGTGGCGGTATTTTTAAAATCAGTCTTTGGGCTGAGAATGAGACAGAGCACTGACTCATTTGCCACAGGTCATGAAATATTTGAAGATTTTTGTTCAAATAGTTTTTGATCCATATCAGGCAGACATGGATTCAGTCCAGCACGCTCTGGTCTGATTTTAGTTAGCTGGATGTCCACTTATCATGGGTGTGGCCAAGTTTCCCACGGCCCCATAAAGTTTGTTTCAGCCACCAGTCCTGGCTCTCAGTGTTCTGTGCTGTTATTTAGCTCTAATTTACCCCTAAATGTCTCCTAAGAGTCCAGAAAGCAATGGTAATGCTGCTAGACAATATTGACCTCCCATGGTTCAGCAAATTCTCTGGCTCAGCACTGGTCAGGTCCCCAGGGTGCTGGACTAAAGAGGTTCAACTGGAATATTTCTGCATTATCAACCCTAAAACATTCTGTCCCATATCTGTACATTTTAAAAAAAGGAATTAGTAAAGTTTTAAAAATGTATTATACAAGTAAACAAAAAAACCTCAGTTCAGTCACTCCCTATTACATAAGCTACATCTATGCGCTGTGCACACCTGACAATGAGGCTATTTTTTAGGGCTGCATTAAATGGTAAGTTAAATTTCTAAAAACAGTAATGGGCAATGGACTACCAATCCAAAAAAAAAAAGTTCTTTTGTTGGTTGAAGATATTTCAATCCCAAAGGTCAAAATACACAAAGCAGTTCAAAGATCTTTAAGTTTTAAAAAGCCATTCTGCAGCAAGCCACATTTCAGAAAGAATCCTGGATCAGAGTTCAAGGAACAGCTTCAATGCAATCTTTGAGCATGTTACTATATCGTAGGGCAGAAAATTGTTAGTTTTACATCCTATTTAAAACAGCATAATTTTTAAAAGGCAGTCTCAATTACAGTCACAATGTGCATAATATAATTTAAATCTACAAAAAGCAGACTGGAGGATCTAAATTTATGATTCTAGCTTATTCTAAGCTGAGATGGCAAGGACTAACAGATTTATGGAGGGTCGGCCACATGCATGGCAGTTTTGCTGTTTCTTAGTTATCTCACTGAATAATTTAACAGTAACTCACTAGAAAATTACTTGGACTTGTGGCTGTAGGTGAGAAAAATAAATAGGCAAGGACGTAGAGCACTCTGAGGAAAAAGCTGAGAACGAGAAAATTTCCAAGGATCAGACTGGACCTTGATTACAATCCCAGAAATTCCAAATGCCCCTTTATTTCAGAAACTTGTTTGCACTTCCTCAAGATAATACAGACTTGCTTTCTGTCTCTCAGCAATGTAAGAGTAATATTTGATAATGTTAAATTTAGTATGGTTAAGAGAACACTTCTCCATCCTCTAAAAGAAAATAACTTCTCCCATCCCTTATAGGCTACGTCTAGACTACAATCCTCTTTCGAAATAGAGCGTATAGACTACAAGCAGATTTTCCGAAAAAGCGAGCCACATTTTCCGAAAGAGAGTCTAGATGCTGTTTCGGAAAAGCACAGTGTGATTCAATAGTGCTTTTTTTTGAAAGAGTACTTTTGAAAAAGGCGTTATTCCTCGTATTGTAAGGTTTACCACGACTGAAAAAACTGCAGCGCTGTTTCGATTTACTTTCGAAAGAACACGGCTGCAGTCTAGACGCAGGTGAAGTTTTTACAAAAAAAGGCTACTTTTTTCGAAAAAGCCCTGTAGTCTAGACATACCCATAGAGATTACAATTGACATTTTAAAGTAATTTTTTTTCTTTTAAATACACATTTAATATAATTATTTTTTCATACAAAACAGTGGCATGTAACTGTAACTACATTAGCATGAAACATGTGCAATAGCAGAATTTTCCAAAGTAATAAGGAAATTCTAGTTCCAGATAACAGAACACTTTGTATTTAAAGATGAAAACTAGAAATAAAGTATTTCACCTTAACATGATGCATCCTATGCCTGCGATCAATTGTTACATCGGCTCTTTGCACTGGAGAGGGCACTTCTGATCTGTATGTCCGTTGTGGAGAATATCCTTGGTAACCAGCTATGGAACCATGGGAAGGTGATGTAGGAATGGAATGCATCACCTGATCAGAAATATTGATCATGGTTTTTGGACTACTTAAAGTACTATGTCTAGTAAGAGTTGTTTGCTTATTGTAAAATTGACGTTGTTGCCATTCGTAGAGTTGCCACATTGTGTCATCCCGCATGGATCTCCGTTTTTCTTCAGCTGTTCCTGTTCCTATGGTCCGGTCATAAACCGAAGGCGTCACACTACAGACGCTCTCTGGCCTGGTTTTGCTGTTCCTAGGCAGGGTTCTATAGCCTTCTGGGTAACGGGGTACAACTTGGGGTCGATGACTTGGCATATTTCTTGGTAGTGTCTGATATGAAATTATGCTGAAACAAAAGTTTTCCATTAACAGTCAAGAATACTGCTATAAGGAAACACAAAGCTACCTAATTTCTTTTCCACACTGGGATAGATAATATTTTATAATCTGTTCTGATACTATAGGCATTACTTTTTAAAACAAGGATAGACAGTAATTTTTAAAACAGGGATGGGCAAGAATCTGGTAAGTGATTATGTGTTGCTCTTGGCAGTGCAGGGTCTGGAATGGAGGTTGGGTGCAAAAGGGAGCTCAGGATAGGCAACTGGGGTGGAGGAGGTGGTGAGGGGTCTGGGAGGAGTTATGGGTGCATGAGAGGATTCTGACATGTAGGAGGGGGCGTAGGATCTGGGAGGGGTTTGTGACCTGGGGCAGGGGTGCAGACGGTTTGATTTGTGATCTGGAGCAGGGAGTTGGGGGTGTGGGAGGGGATGGGTGAGGTGCCAGATGCAGGATCTGGCTGGGAGACACATACCACTGTAGGTGGCTCCTGGTCAGCAGCCCAATGGGACCATCAGGAAGGCTCCCTGTCTGCTGTGCCCCTGCACACTGCAGGGGCTATGAGTTCTCTGCATGCCACATGCCTTTGTGGGAGGAGCTTCATGCACTGACTATGCCCGGACAGGTCCCATGCCCCAGTGCTCCTAGTTTCTGGCGAATGGGAGCTGTGAAATTGTGGATGGGGGTGGGGACAGCATGTGAAGCTCCTCCACTCCCCCAAGGACACGCAGAGCGCCTTCCTGATGCTCCTGCTGGTCACTGGGTGGGATCTAGTGATTTGATGGGCTGGATTCAGCCCAAAGACTTTGCTTTGCCTGCTCCTGTTTTAAAAGATCTATGCTGTCCATCATATGAAGGAAACAATAAAGGCTACTAAAAAAAAAAAAAAAATCAAGTATGCCAAATGAATGTACTACAAACAATGCAACTAGTTCTCTTCACTGACTGGAATAATTAGTCAATCCAGTATTTCACATCAATCCAATCTTCATTTCTGGGTCAGTTTCTGAGAGATACACCTGTACAAATCTTATGGACTTTAACAGAAGTTTCAGATGCTTGGGATTCATAGCTCTCAGACCTTTTGTTTCTATTTCAGTTCAAATCTGCAAGGTGAACAGTTTAGTGTAAAGCTTTTAGAACTTAAAATTAAGTCTTGAATTGTTTGTTCCAATACAAATTCATTAAGAGACAAAAGCTGACTGTCTATAAAAAGCAGATAACTGCAAAATGATATTAAAACCATTTATTTATTATGGCTAGAATAAGGCAGAAAAATGGTAGTAATGATCTCATGCAATTATATTCTGCAACCTTAGATAACAAACCATTCACATAAATCAGCCCAACCGGAATAAATAGCAATTTCTTTGTATTATAAGACTGAACATAGCTTTAATATATTTTTTTTTTACTTTTTAAATTGTGTGTGCATTTAAAACTCCTCTTTAATTGCATATCAAATTAATATTCCTGAAAGCTGAAGTCCTTCAGTGACAGATCAGGTAGCACTTACAAAGTTTTCCCAATTTAACCATCAATATGCTTCAAGTGTGACTGGAGGTAGAGGAAAAAGTTAAGACTTGGACCAATGAGTTTGACCTATCATATTTTCCATTTAATGCCAATAGTAGCGGTAATTTTTGGACGCTGACACTTTTCTAGTGAGAAGGAGAATAATACCTAACTCATTTCACATAGGACTTTGAACAGGCATGAGATGGAAACTTCCAGTCTCATGCAAAGTAGGCTAAATTCAAACTGACATCCTAGAGGTGAAAAGCACTGAACATCTCATTACCAATATTTAGAG
Source organism: Rafetus swinhoei (assembly GCA_019425775.1). Taxonomy (NCBI): domain Eukaryota; kingdom Metazoa; phylum Chordata; order Testudines; family Trionychidae; genus Rafetus; species Rafetus swinhoei. The sequence goes on from CM033437.1 coordinate 234,578,532, forward strand.
CCATTTAACTATTTAAATCAGTAACTATGGTCGTAGAACTGAAAATTAGTGGGTTATGGCAAAGGGCCCATTAAACCAGAGATAACATCTAAGTGTAATTAGTGCCTTACAAAATAAGTATTTAAAAATTAATTTGTTTATTTTATCTTTCATTATTTTATCTTTCAGTCCTGCAAAATAGAAAAGTAAAGTTTTTTTTTTTAACATTTACTATGACCTATAATGCTTTGAAGGAATCACAGATTGGAAACTGCTTTAAAGTGCTTTACTAAAACTAATGAATCAACCTCCCTGAAGTATTATTCATATTTTATAGATAGGCAAATTCTCCTCTTCTCAAGACCATTCTGTTTCCATACACCCAACTCTGTGCATTCGCACTGCAATAATTATAAAAATGACAATAAAAACATTTACTAACCTTTTCAGAACTGTTATTCTTTGAGATGTGTGGCTCATGTTCATTCCATGCTAGGCATGCACACACCATGTACACTGTTGCCAGAGCTTTTTCTCCTTAACATGAACTAAGGCACTTCAAGCAGTTTGAATGTAGCTTGCTCACTGGCGTGGGCTTGCCATAAGCGGTACATGGCTTGAAGCTTCGAGACGGGGACAGTCTCACAGGGACTAAGCATGCTCATGAACAACTGGGACCAGCATTTACTATATACACGAATATTAACTAATTATATATACTCTTCAAAAAAGAAATGCAATAATTAGAGTCCAAATGACTGAGTAAGCCTTGCTGGAGAGCAAGGAGGTCATTCCAAGTAAGAGTCACTGGTGGTAAGAAGGAACAGAAATGGTGCGGAGCCTGCAACAACCCCTGCTGTTAATGTATGTGCATAGTGCTCCAGTGCACAGTTCTAGGGCCAGTCTTATGGCTACCACTAAGGTAAAAACATTTCCATATGTGCATATGGTGTGCACACACCTAGTGTGGACAGGACATGAGCAGGCACTCAAAGTTATTTTTTCTCTTTTACTTCAGTAAAACACAACCAAATGCCCCTTTGCTAAACTTTCCAGAGGACATGTTACATTATTTTTAAGCTATTGTAATTTTTTTTTATTTTAAAGTTCAGATTTTCAAAAGGAATCTCAAGGGACCTAGATGTGCATTTCCCATTGTAATTCTCTTTCATTGGAAGTAGGGCATATGACTCCTTTTTACCTTCTTTGAAAATCTCAATCTAATTTAGGAAAAAATTCCTTTGTATTTTTAATGTATGAAAAGTTGCAATTTAAAAATGTCTACTCTTAATACACATTCATAATTTCTTGAATTTCAGAAGATTTAAACATCCATCGCCACTTAATTACCAGTACTAGAAAAAAATCCTTAAATGAAGCTACGTCTTTCAATGCAATGATTAAACCCAAAAATGAGTTCTCAGTGTTATGAGGATCCCACGCAAGCCTAACCTAACCAAAGGCTAACAGCTACTAAAAGCAAGATGCTGTGTGTGCAGTGCCGAGAAAAGTGCAGTCACATAGTCCATCCTGCAAACTACAGAGCTGCAGTAACAGTTCTATGGTTGACATGATAAATGATCCCCACTCCACCAAAGCTTCTGCATGACAAAAAACAAACTTTAAAACCTTCGGACTGTTTCCATTGAATGTAATTATTGTTGGGCTCCAAGATTTGTTCCAGACTAGAACGTAAATAATTTACTCTAAAGGGGGAAAGAGCTTGCTGGTATGTAGATCCTTGCAAATCCGCAGGTATCCGCGGACATCTGCTTTGTATCCACAGATATCTGCAGAGGAATTTGTGGATCACAGCACGGATGTGGATACAAATTTTGTACCTATATAGGGGTCTGCAGCACATACCCATCAGAATGGAATGGCTGTCACCCAGCACAGCTCTTTAAATTGCGCAGCAGGATGCTGGGCATTCTGGGAGATGTTCTTTAAACATGCAGGCAGCAATGGCTTGCGTGCATTAGAGGCACCACAACTAAAATGGAGTGTAGAAGCCTCCCACAGGGAGGGTGGTGTTTCATAAAAGGGCCTAGAACTATAGCCTTGCTGTCTTGTGAGAGATTATAAAGGAAAATGGAGGAAAGTTATGTTGTCTCTTTAAAATATAGGGCAGAGGAATCCTAAGCCACATATGGGACCAATCTTCTGATTACGAATATTATCAGCATTACCTGTTAGAAATAGGGATGTGGATGACTAGTCGCATCCTCCTGTTCCCCGCCCCCCGCAACAGAAAGAGGCAGCAAGGGGCGTGAGAGGAAGGAGTGCAGCACTGCGTGGAGCCTGGGGTCTGCCGCTTTGAAATGCTGCATGCAGCCTGGGGTCCTCAGCTGGTCCCGGGCTGCATGTGGCGTTTAAAAGTGGCAGCTCCACATGGAGCCCAGGGTCAGTCCTCAGCTGTTCCCAGGCTCCATGCGGCGCTGCCACTTTGGAACGCTGCAGGGAGCACGAGGCCACCGGGGGACTGCTTGAGTCCTCCCGCTGGCCACGTGTTCCCTGTGGCACTTTTGCCTTTGAAGTTTAGCAACAGCCCTGGGGAAGTGCTTATTGACTAATCAAATAGTTGATGCAAATTGCATTGTCTATTCGATTAGCCAAATCGAAATTTTACATCCCCGGCTACAAAATCTAAAAATATGCAGATATGTAGCACACTAATTTCTCTCAACTGTAAGAGCAGTTAGCTGAATCACTTTTCTGTTGAATTTATTTAATAGGGTGTGCAATGGCATCTTTAGTGGTGTGATGCAGTTCTTGTAGTCCATTACTGAATCTACTCAATGGGCATTCATTGAAAATATGGGTCATTGTTATGCCACCGCTGCAAAAAAGACTGGTTGGCTGCACAGAGACCTTGCCTGGTCCAGAACCTGTTTAACAGGGACCAGTGACAAATATTTACCTACTACTGTTAAATTAACTGTAGGTGTTAAAAATAAGAGAAGACTGTACAAGTTCAGTTTTTAGATGATTATCTGACAAAACTTAATTAATCAAAGTCTTCCTGATTCCTTTAAATACTCACATTCCCCTCTGTGTGTAGATCTCACACTGCAAGTGAGGAAAAAACCAGGAAAATGTAAAAACTAAACAAAAACAGTAGGGGCCGGGGACTAGAGATCAAGTTCAGATGCTATACCCAGACCACCTTCCTACATTTTTTTTTAAATACCTAGACATCCTTTATGATATATTTTTGGAGAAATCTATGTTTTTATAAAACATGTTTTTGTACATAAGCAATTTTGTGGGATATCCAATGGCTTGCACAAACTGTCCTTTCGAAAATTTACCTCTCTCTCTCTCTCTCACACACACAATCTACTAATTTTAATTTGAACATACTATAAATTCAGAAAGGACAGCCACAAAAAAATAACGTGGGGGAGAATACAGAATTTCAGGAATTAATAGTTGTGCTATCATTACCGTCAAGTGCTTTGGGCTATTTAAAACAATAAATGTGGACACGTGCGCCTCTTTAAAAGTACTTATAAAAATATTTCTTCAGCTACTTTCTGTTATGATAAGCAATTCTTACCTACTATCAAAACTAACAAATGTTACAAACATCCAAAAGCCCTGACATTCTAAATTCAAATCTGTATAGCAGTTTATAGCGTGAGCTGAAAGGATTTTTTAAAATAAATTGTTTGTGCCCTTGGTTCTATGATGAAGATAAAAACTTAAGTTTTTTTTTAATCTCAGAAATATTAGGAATATCAAGTTTTGTATTCATTGCTTTAGATGGAACAAATTCTGGGAGGCCTCATAGATGTTTTGTTGAAAGAACTGCGTGAAAGGGAATCTTTAAACAAAGGCTGCCCTTCTCCAAAATGTCAGTCATGGAAGTTAAATAGATATTATTAGAAACCAACAGAAACCAAACCTTACTGAAAACAATACAACCCCAGTTTTAAAACTCTCTTCAGGCTCTCACGATATCTCAACTTTCATTCTATTGTGATCTCACCATATCAATACTTCTCCAAATCAGATTTTTCTATTCTAGACAATACCTGGATTTCTAGTGTCATAAGAAACAAATGCATTATAAACCCTTTTCTCAAAAGTAAAAACTTCAGGCTATCTTTACGTATCCTAAAAAAGTGAAGAAGAGCAGAAGCCCAATTTTAATTGCACTTTGCTGATTAGCTTTACATCAACCTTCATTTTTAAGTATATCGTTTGTGTTACCAATATCATCCATACTTAAATAAAAATTATCTCTATGGTCAAGGCGATTCAGTTCTGCCAGTTAATGTTTTGTAAATGTCTTCCACCATACATCTCCCACAATGAAACCAGTTTGTGTTGGAAGAGCATAATACTGGAACAATAAGAGGAATCTAAATTTAAAAGACTCCAAAGCTTAGTCCTTGTTCATAACTGTAAAACAGTATCTATTCAATTATCACCATCTGAAAGCAAGTTACACAATTTTTAATTCTAATTTTTAAAATCTAATTACATCACAAAACACTATTAAGTTCTCATTGCCCAAGCATACATAATATGATAAATGTCAAGGTTTAAGGATCATTCCATGTAGTATATATTAAAATTAAATCAACTGGCAACAGAAATATATCAGAAAGACTATTTGGCCCTCAGATATCATTTATATTTAATGATGGGGCTGTTATGAGAGCTCTAGCAATTGAGCCAAACTATGGTAAGTTTTCACTGCTTTCCAAGAAACTGATCTTAACATTGAAGTTGAAAAGCAGATTATTCATGTCAACCTACCTTCTCCTTACTCTGTACTCTCCCTACAGTGTGAAGGGCATAATTTCTCACTCTCCAAATTCACCCTGCAGTGACATTTCTATAAAAGTTTCATTGAAAGCAAAACACTTGTAATGAAAGTTTGAAAAGTCAGTATTGTAAACTCAAGTTTAGGGTGCCATAAATGAAGTTGCCTGGCAGACATCCTGGAAGTGATGTCCTTATGCTACTGCCATGCAAAACAATTGCTAACACCACCACAATATTTAATAATGCCAATGATTCACAAAGGAAGTTTTCTGATTAAGCACTGAAATGCACTGTTAAATTTTGGAGGTGGTATGCCATAAGCATGATTATATGCAGAAAAGAAAGCTATTAACATGAATTTAAATGAAATTTCATTACAAACTCTAAATTACAAAATTTAGGATGTTCTTTTTCAAACTTAAATTTTAAAGATTGCATAGAATATTTTTATAGTAAGAGTATCAAACAGGGACTTTATGAGGAAAAGTGCTTAAAAGCAAGTCTTTTAAAGAATCACCACTTTCTTCGCTGGCATGGGAAAATCCTAACTACATTACTCCTAGGGGTGCTGAGCTTCTGGCTGCCACGAGGGGCTGCTTGACCCAACAGTGTGCACAGCTCACAAGCAGAAGACACTGGGGAGGGGGTAGAGGCTTCCTGGCTGCTGCAGTTCTCAGCATGCCCTGAAAGGAGGAGGCAACATGCTGGAAACTCCACACAGATCTGAGACCAGTATGAGGCTGTTTCTCTCTCTGGATCCTTGGGATCCAAGAATAAGCGAGTGAGTGCCTATGTAAGGGGAGCAGCAGCTGGGCTCTGGGTGGGAGGAACCCTCAGATGGAGGCATCTGACCTCCCTGCTGGACTCCAGGGTAAAAAGTTAGAGAAATAGGACTGGATTGTAACCAGGGTTTCCTTAACACTCTACTCCTGGAGGAATCTTTTTTGTCTGTACTGTACAGATATAGTTGCTGATTGGTATTTTGAAATAAACTACTGAAATATTTGTCACTGATACCATAACAACAGTGTTATTCTGACAAGTAAGGGCAGAATTTTAAAATACAGTGGACAACATTTTTAATTTTTTTGACACAGAATTCCCCCAAGAGTACTACATCTGAAGTTTGTAGTATAATAGAAGCTGACTTCCCTCAGAAGGGTTTTTGACCTGCTTTCATATGAAACACAGAGATACTTAATGCTCCTTTCAATATTCTAGTTCCTTACATGACGTATGTAGTTTGTCAGTGCTTCCCCTCTCCCTTACCACCACCAATTACTTACTTCTTTCAAACCCACTACTCACCAGTGAACTGATCCTAGGGTAATGACAGCTGAGGGAAGAGCACAGAGACAAGACACGGGACAAAGAGGGATAATTTCCCTCTGGTGTCAGAATCCCTACCAATGGGAGAATGGAGCGTACAAGGGAGAAGGAAAGGCAGGGACAGAGAAGAAGGCAAGTCACAATTCAATCAACCCGTGCATTTTACAGGTATCACCTAAACTGTCACTATAAAGAACCAGAATTGCAGCATTCTTTAAGCTACACATTTCCTTCTTAAAGAAGCACACAAACCCCATGCAAACGTTTTAATGGGAATATGCAATATTTTTGTGTTTAATATGCATATTTCAGAATTTATCTCTCTCTCATTTTCTGATCCCATATTTTAAGGTATTCCTTGAACTGAAAGACTGAATTTATCAAACATTTTGTTTTAATACCTAATTTATTCTTCATTTATGGGGACTGTTCACTCTATTTTATTCAATTTGAATAAAAACCTGATCAATGTAATTGTTTCCAAATGCTTTCAATTTGTTTTCATGTATTTATGTATATTTAAGCATACAATACTATAAGAAATGTTAAAGTCACCAGCAAATATAAAAACAAAATAAACAAAGAGCTCCCTCCTGCCAATACATTTTAACTGGTTTCATGTATTCTTCCCCAATCTAATGTGTGTGCCTAAAACGAGCTGGCAGTGCTCATTTAAATACAACATCTTTTATTGAGACAAAATGATTGAGAGCATCTCTCACTGCTGCTTAGATTGTGTATCTAGATAACCACTGTACACAATAATGCAAGATAACCTCTTTAAATAAAAAATTGGACTTTATAGGAATGTAAAAGTCAATTGCACACCTGAAAGTATTTGACCAAGATATTTTCACAGAAAATCTAAATTAAAAAAAAATCAAATTGCTTACCCTCTTGTTTCCTCATCTTGCCCCTTTCCTCTCTGAATTTTAATCCACTGCTCCAACTGAAGCATTGAATTAGTTCTCTGTATGACCCGTTCAGACTCCATGTGTGAATGAACTGCATTGTGCTGTCCTCCATCTCCAGTATCTGCCACAATATTGACAGCTTTATTCTCAGACCCATTTAAATGAACTGGCCTGTAGTGTCCAGTGTGAAGTGTACTCACTGGTAACGTTCTATATTCTGAATTTAGCTTTACACTGTTAATTTTAGTTAAGGGTTTGTCTTGTCCAACTTTCTGAAATCCATATTTTTCAGCTTCCAAAGCCTTCTTCTCTTCATTTTTGCTTACTTCTTTGTTTTTTTGATTATTCTGTGCCTCTGGTTTAATTAACACCCTGTGGTTTGAAATGTTATTCACTTCTCGAGGCGGTGTGTTTTCAGTTATCTTCTCTACTCTGAAAAGAGAAGAGAATGGCATAACAACATAACTGCACACAAACTGAAATAACTACCGAAAGTATTTCCTTTTGAAATACACCCCTTGATTTATATGGGTTCCAGATTGTTCTAAGAGACTACTGTCTAACCACATTAAGTTATAACAGTTTGATTTTAGGAGAATCATCCATGCCAGTTTTAAAAGGTCAATAGTCAGGTTTTCTTGTTTTGGTAAAGAATTCTCCTTCAATTCTTTCTATTTAGGAACATCCATACCAAGCCAAACTCAAAGTTATACTATGATGGTAAGTGGCCACTAAACTAGACGACATCAAGCTCGGGAACCTGGAAGAGCAGATGTTAATATCCCCAAGGCCAGGATGCTGGAACAGCATATACTCTGTGGCTCTTCTCAGGAATCAAAGCCTCTGGAATGCAAACTGCTTAGAATCCAGACTGACTTTAAACCAAAGTGTTTCAGATGGCAGCATATTATGTTTCTGTCTAGCTCATAATTCACTATGCTAGTCATTTCAACATACAATGGGCACATTATTCTATATTTCAAACTTTATATGGTCACTGACATTAATTAGCTTTCTCTGGTATGTTGTCATTTCAGCTATTATATATTTTGTGGAAAATACTTGTGGCTTCCTTAATTTTAGAAGGAAAATATCTGCTGACTATGGAACTGTAGCACAAAATTATGATATCTTTTTAAAACCAAACTGTAACTGTGATACAGTACTTATATTACACTGCTATACATAGTACTTATACCTTGAGTGTAATGATTTTCTTTTTAAATTCTACCATTTCAAGGAATCAAGGGTGCTTCAAGACTGGGACATTTGAGCCCTAAATTTTCAACTGTGCGTGTATTTTATATCACAACTAACAATCGCATATGCAAAAAATGCTTTGAAATGAGTATCACCAAATATGTATTCACCAGTGCAAGCAGCCCATTATATCTATTTCTATCCAGTCTAAGTAACTGCATATGCAAATACACACTGATTTATGTCCACTTCAGTTCTCAACATCAGGCCTAAATGTTTGACAAATAGTAATCATCATTCCAGAAGATTATTTAAACCATAAATACTTGGAAGAGTATTTTCACAAGTGAATCATGTTGGGTATAATTTTCATAAACATCTAAAGAACTGAGAAATCTAATTCCCTTTTGAAATTTTACCCCTTATCCCTATAGTTTCTTCAAAAATTCTGGACATATATTTTCAAATGCTCTACTGGTGAAATGCATATACATAAAGTAAAATCATGCCTTTTAATACCAAGCATTTGTTAAAACATGTAATTAGTAGAATTCCTTACCAACTCCTACACAGATGGATTGCAAATATATAAACTAGTTTAAATGTTTTTACAAGGAATTTCTTAGACTTAACACAAATTCCTACCCCAGCCACAACTGATAACTGAACTGGACTTTAACTAGTTACAGATGAAGAAAATGGACTATTTATGCAGCATAGTTTTAGATTCGAGATGAACCATTTTGGTAGGTACATTTCTCTTGGTTCAAGACCAAAGAGGCAGCAGAGCTCTTTTTTTTTTTTTAAGTTTACATTGGAAAATGTTAGGAACCTAGACTAAACCTACCCTTGTAAAATGATTCTGTTTCTATCATGCTGTTTGATGCTTGTTGATGGAGTAGGCTGGGGTTACTAGGAGCCTGTGTTTAGTAAAAGGCAGTTAACCTACTTTCTTGTAACTAGTGTTCTTTGAAATGTGTTGTTCACATTTATTCCAATCATGGGTGTGCATGAGTGTGCAACTCTCATCGAGGTCAGCTATGGAGCCCCTGGAATGGCGCCGCTATGGCTGCCTTTATATACCACTGCTACCCCAACCTCTCCCTCAGTTCTTTCTTTCTAACAGAGGGGGAAAAGGGTGGTATTGGACATGAGCAACACATCTTGAAGAATACCAGCTACAAGAAAGCAGGTAACTGTTTTTATCTTTGAGTTGATTCCAAATAAGGTAATTCCCTAGCAGCTACACCTCAGAAGTAGGATCGGAGTTAGGAATCACTGATTGGAGAATGGCTGTGCCAACTGCTGCATAAACTCTAGCCTGCTAATTGATGTCATAAAGAGCAGTGAATATATGTACCCAGAGACCAGGTCGCCGCCCTACAGATTTCCTTAATCGGGACTTGGACTAGAAATGTGGTTGAGGTGGCCTGTACTCTGGCTGAGTGGGCCAAGACTGCAGGTAGTGGGATTTTAGCCAAAATCATAAGGGGTGTGGATACAATCCAATATCCAGGAAGAAATGAGTTGTGATGAGACCAGGAGACCTTTCATCCAGTCTACAATTGCAACAAAGAATGGGGTAGATTTCCTAAATGACTTTGTGCACTCAGTATAGAAAGCCAAAGTTCTGTATACATCAAGAGTGTGCAGCCCTTGTGAGTGGTTTTGGGTAAAAATCAGGAAGAAAATATCTTTCCCCAGGTGAAATTGAGAGACCACCTTAGATAGGAAGGCATGATGTGGCCTGAGCTGTACCTTATCCCTATGGAAAATGGAGTAAGGGGGTTCTGAGGTAAGAGCCTTCAACTCTAAAACTCTTCTAGCAGATGTAATAGTTACCAAGAACACCACCTTACAGGACAGGGAACATCAGTTCAAAGGGAGAGTCCATGAGCTTGGTGAGGACCAAATTAAGGTCCCATGTGGGTACAGGAGGGTGGGAATAAGAGAAGAGCCTATCCAAACCTTTACAGGAATAGGTCACCATGAGGCCAACAAACAGAGCACCCCAAGTGGTCTGAGTGAAAAGCTGAAATAGCAGCAAGGTTTGCAATGGAAAGACATATTCCAGGGTAAGAGATACAGGTGCTTGCATGGAGGGGGAAACATGTTGCTGCGCACACCACCAGGAAAACCTCTTCCATTTAGCAAGGTAGGTAGCTCTGGTCAAGGGTTTCCTACTAAGCAATAGCACCTTTTGCACTCATGCTGAACACTGCAGTTCTAATGTGTTCAGCCATGCACTCTCCACACCATGAGATGGAGAGACTGAGGGTCTGGATGTAGGAAATGGCCTTGATCCTTAAAAATCAGGTCTGGGTACAGTGACTGAGTGATCAGGGCCTCCACTAAACTCCAAACAGAGTTGTGAACCAACGCTGGCACGGCCATGCTGGAGCCAGCAGGAGCACGTTGGCCCCATCTCTGCGGATTTTTAGCAGGACATTGTGACTACTGGGACCATTAACCACCCTTCTCATTAAGAGCTGTCTAAGTCTGAATTTGTGCTCTTTCCTGGTATGGGGCTTGAATCCTCTTCAGACCTTACAGTGCTCAGACTGTTGCTCTTCACCTAATCACATCAGGCATGAGTTGTATCACTGTTTAGCATAGACTTCTTGCAAAATATGCAAGACTTGAAGCCTTGGGCTTTCAGCATGCCCTGATGCCCCAGGAGGGCGATAGCTGTGAGCAAGCCTGTCCACTCCTAACTGCTAAGTGTTACAACTAGTAACAAGTAGTTGTTAGAAAAAAAAAAAGGGTACTAAAATAGGTTGGGGCTAAAAGGCTTGCTTAAAGCAAGAAAGAGAAACTGATCCAATGCCAACATGAAGGGTAAGAAGGAACTGAGGAAGGGGTCTGGGTGGCAGTGGTGTATAAAGGAAGTTATAGAGGCAACACTCCAGGGGGCTCCAGAGGCAACCTCGACAGGAGCTGCTGGGAGAAAACTTCCAACGCTCATGCATGTGATACATGCACACCTGCTTTGTATCACATGAACAAGCATTCAAAGAACTTTAGGTTAGAAACAAATTTAGAGACATTTCAGAACTGCATAGCATTTGTTAACACTTAAATTACTACAAATGACTGTTCAAGTCAGTTAGGGCTTGATTCTGCCTCCTTTACAAACACCAAGCAATACTTTACATATTTCTGGAATATCAGGGAGTAACTACTCAGTGTACATAAACATAGCAGACTCTAGCCCTTAATATGCAAAAGTGTGGCACTTGTTAGGTTCAATCTCTCTGGCCGGAAACATCCATAGTCGGGCAGGACCATGGATGTTGTTGGGCCAGAGAGCCCCGGCAGCTAGGAGCAGAGGCCAGCTGGGAGTTGGCCGGCAGAGGGGCTGGTGGCTGGGAGCCTGGCCAGGGCTGGAGTTTGGAGGACAGTCCGGCCAGGGCCAGCATAGGCCGTGAGCGTTGTTGGGCTGGTGGGGAGGGCTGGCTGCCATGAGCTTGACCAGTAGCCATAAGGTGAGCTGGGCCAGCAGCCAGGGATACTGGTGGTTGGGAGTGAGGTCAGTGGCCAGCAGCCAGGAGGGGGGCCCAGTGGCTGGCAGTAGATGGGCCAGTATTGATCTCCCCTTGTCCTGCAAAATCCCTCATTTAGGACTGGGTCAGGTCCTGAGGGTGCTGGACCAGGAAGTTCCAACCTGTAGTATTTATTATGGATATAAAAATCTGGTTAAAGGTGTTATCATGTAACTGCTAAAATCACAGCGGTTATACGCACTGCAGGCTCTGCAGTATAAAGTTTAAATAAGCCCCCTGGGAGCCCTTGCCAACCCCATTCCCAGGGATGATGCAATCTTTTACATCCCTACTTCTTACAATCTGACTAGATTATGTAACAACAGGCCACAGCAAACAGGTAACTAGCGTACTATACTAGGAGTTCAGCACACGAAAAAGACATATTAGTGTAACATATTACTACAGCAGACCAAAAAAACCCCTACATTGCTATGGTTTATCACTAATCTGGGAGACAGCTAATTTGGAAATAATCCAATGTTTTCTAATTTCAAGAGGTTGTTTCAATTCACATTTTCTGAATAACAGGTATACATGGACTCCTGATAGACTAAAATATTTGAGGCTGTTTGCAATAGGCCCCCGAGGACCTTGTTAAACTGGCATCTAACATTTAAGAAAATAAAGCCAGACTTACTTAGGTAAAAGCAATTACAATTAAACCTACAGGGCAAAATAAATTCCATCAAAATTAATATGCACCTTGCAGTATACACTCTCAGTATACACACTACCTATGGAAATAAAAATACTTAATATTTTATTTCATTTTAAAAAAATATTTGGGATAGTGGGAAAGAATCCATAATTGTCATTTCACTCACAAACACATTAAAATGTTTTCCCATTGCATATATAAAAATATACCAGAAAGCTCACCAAATTATTCACTGAACAACAAATAAGAATGGGAATCACGACCAGTTTGGGGTTCAAGAGGAATTTATCAAAAATTCTCGCTCCTCATTAGCTCAGAATAGGATTTTTCACAGAGCGTTCACCCTCATCTTAAGCTATTACTCATTCTAGATCAATTTTCCAAGAAGAAAATTAAAAAAAATAATTGTTTCCTCACCTCAAACTTTTATTTTAAGCAGGTTTTAAACAAAGGAGGTAAAAGTCATTTCATAGCAAAACTGGATTAAAAAAAGAATGCTTTCATGAGGAAAAATAGGTACTCATACCTAAAAAAGAGAAAAATTACAGGCTGAAATTATTTAAGGCTGAAATGGATAATTTAATGGACTGTTGGACTTAGGTACAAGGGAGTTCCAGGAATGCCATCCTTACTGAAAAAAGCAGAACTTCTACATTTAAATAAATACACTATTTTATTGATAGGTAATTTAACCTCAGAAAACAAAGGTCTGGAGGCAAAGTTTTGAGCATTAGTTTGGATGAATACTGGGAGAATATCTGTTCTCTTAATAAGCCTGCCTAATACACTTGAAGTAAAACTACAGGAAAATTTCATTTAGGATACTCCTAGCAAAAAGAAAAACATTAAAGAAACAAAAGCACTTGCTGATTAGATGATCCAACCAAAAGCACTTTATCCCAAATATTATGCGAATGCCAAAACCATTAGGTTATTTAAGGATGAGATAATAGATATATTTAACAGATTTGCCTGGGGATCCAATAATAGTTATTTTATAGTATGTGTACAAGATCATAACCCGCTAAACAGATTTTTAAGACTGATTTTATAGAAAAGAGATGGATTCAGCAGAAACAGATGTCTACTCCTCCTCTCCAGCCCTGTTATAGCTAACAGATACATAAGCCTAATAAACTTTGCTGGTTTCGAAAGATGTGTGTTCAATTAATTATTTCAAGACTATCAGGATATGTCTAGACTACATTCCTCTTTTGATAGAAGGATGTAAATTAAACACTTCGAAATTGCAAATCAAGCCAGGATTTAAATTTACCATGCTTCATTTGCATAATGGCGGCCAGGTTTTTTCCCCCCTGAAAAGGGGCTTGTTGATAGAAAAAACGGCAGTTTAGACAGGGATCTTTCGAAAATAAACCCCTTTTTCAAAAGATCCTGTACTCCTCAAAAAATGAGGCATGATTGAAGATTTGCATGCATCAGCACTGCAGTAGCAACCCCTTAAAATTAATCAATATATTCGAACACCCTAAGGCTAAATCCTGCAACCCTGACACAACTAAGGGCTTATCTATAATTTGGAACAGACTACAGGGGGTGTGAATTGTTGCAGTCTAATTGCTCTGAATGGAAGCTGCTGTCATGAACTACAAAAGGTACCTAGTTCACATTAACATTCACTCTATTTCAGTTTATACATCCATAGTCCACACCGCAGCACAGAATAAACATCGTTTAAGATATCATGACATCATCAAGGGTGATGTCATAGTTGATGTCTACTACGGACTAAGGATGTTAAGAAGCAGGTAACTGACTAATCGTGTAGTCGAGACAATTTGTATCAACTACACGTTTAGCTGATAAAGAGCCCTGCTGCAGCTCTGTAGTTTAAATGTAGTAGGAGCCGGGTGCGCAAGCAGCCTGGCTCTTACTACATTTAAAATGCAGACACGCAGCGGGGGGTAGGTCGGGAACCTGGCGCGAGCAGTCCCAGCTTGCGCTGGGTCCCAGATCTCCCCCTACTGCGGCTCTGCGTTTTAAATGTAGTAAGAGCCTAGTGCTGGTCCACGAACCATCATGATGGACCACAGATGTTGTCAGACCAGAGAATCCTGGATTTTAGAGGTGCAAATTGTATTAGTATTAAGCCCAAAGCTACAATGGTCAGAGCATTCCTTATGGACTTTCTATTTTATCATCATACTGCCTGAAACAAGGACACTAGAATCATGAAGCAGGAATGAGTTTAATCACAAAGTCTCTAGTGTGCAAATGTCTCTGAGTTTTACAAATACTGAGATGCACTTGATATAGCACCATATTGCCTTTTTTCTTCCTTGTGTCCACATTCACATGATATTTTTCCCCTCTTGAAAAGTTCTAGCATTAACATCATTAGTTAAGATCAAATAATAGTAGTAAAAGTGGACACACCAATGTAAACAAGGTGCTAGCTGTCATCATTTTAACTACCATGCTATACTGAGGAAGATTAAAGACTTTAAACTCTCAACCTTCAACGATATTAAAAACCTGTGTCCAAAGGTGACTGGCAAGGGGACACAAGTGAGGCCAAACACCACATGCCCCCCTCCACCCTAATGAATAGCTGGTACAAACCCCTTTGTCCCAAGTCCTGCCTCTCTCCACCCTTGCTCTGTCTCCTCCCCACCCTTGCTGTGACTCCTTCCAATCCTCTTCTCTTCCCTGCCCTCGCCCCTTCCCCCAAAGGCCTGGGTGACTAGATGGGCTAAGGGTCTACTCCCCCGCTCTCTCAAGCAGTAATGGGGACCGGATCCCTACTGTGGGTGCCAGATCCCCCACCCACCCGGACCATTGCCCCTCCTGCCCATGGCATTTGGGGGGCATGTTCCCCGTCATGCCCCCCATACGTTGACCCTGCCTGTGTCTGGCACAAGCCAACTGACTCCAGTTAGCAGAGAGCAGGTTACGGACTGTTTATTGTGCTCTAGATGTTTATTGTGCTCAGGGTAAATCCTATGAGATGGGAAGGTCCCAGAGCTCAGGTTGAAGTCCAAGTCCAAATGTCTACACTGCAATTAAATAATTCTTTAGCCTGAGTCAACTACACAGACCAGCCATATGTATCTAACCACAGTGCAGATATACTCCAAGAGTGCTCTCATCATTTCTATCATGCCAAATTACCTTGCATTAAATGAACGAACTCAAACCCAATATTGGAAATTGGGTCCTTGTTCTTATGGTTTGCCAATCTGCATTACCTTTTCACAGGTTCTGTCTGTACAAGTGCTGCATCTATCATGGCTTTCATCCACAACTCCATTTCCTTCCCTGTATCTGTGCAGAAATAATAGGTCCTCATGTTTGGATGAGCTGCCTGATTGGAAATCACAAGGCCATTGTAATAAGACAAGATTTCTGTATAAGGAAAAAAAGGGTAAATATGTTATTTTTTTACTCCATTGTTCTTAGGTTAATGAAAACACTAAAAACAACACTTCCCACAAGAACAATTTCATTCACTGTTATGCTTCTTGTTCAATGCAATGAACTAATAAAAGAGTTAACCTGAAAGTTATAATTGTTGCTTCTGTGCACGTAACTCGGCTGAAATGATTCACATCTTTCCTGCTAGCAAAAATCCATACTCATGTTCATAAAACATTAACCTAATATCATTAAGCTACTAAGTGAACTGTATTGTTCAGACTGCCAAAAATGTAAGTTTTTATTTGTACTCACCATTGTAACTTGCAGAGGTGTACAGCTCAACAATCATTAAGGACACCCAAAAAGGAACTCTCAACCAAGAAATGAAATTCCATGTTAGAGAATATGTAAATGATGACTTTTCTCATCTTAAAAAAATATACCTACTAAAATAAATACTTCATACTAAATAGTGTGTTTAATACTGAGACTTAAACATTAAACTCGTAATTTTTTCTTTTATTTACAGCATAGTAAATGCTTCAAGTGTTTTTTTTCTTCTCTAAAACTACAAAGAAACGGCATGATGTGCACTTATTAGTAATCCCAGTTTCATAAACAACCATGTGCACAACAGAAGAAAATACATCATAGGGTTTATACATGCAGCCCCACGTTTCGGACTAAGGAGGTCAAAACTGCAGCACACACCAGTATGCTGAGCTGGAAGTCCCTTGCATGAATGCTATGAATGTGAAGTAAATTACTTAAGGCTATGTCAAAACTACCATTTACGTTGGAAAAAAACCACACACTTGAGTGACAAGTTTTGCCTGCAATTAAGTGGCAGCGCGCACAGTGCTATATTGACAGGAGAGATTCTCCTACCAACATAGCTACTGCCTGCTGCTCACTGAAGGTGCTTTAATTATGTCAATAGGAGAACTCTCTCCTGTCAGCATACAGCAAAAAAGAGATCTTATAGCAATGTACCTGAAATCAGTACAGTTGAAACGCTGTTAAGGTCTTCTAGTATAGACATACTCTTACATGCCGTTAACTTATTCCTCTTTAACAAGGAATAAATTAACACCAACAAGATACCTTCTAGTTCATGTCCACACAAGGGAATTGCAGTGCAGCATGCGAGTGTGTGCTGTAATTCACACTCCGGTAGTTGAAACTGTAGGGTCATGAAGACATAACCTAACTCCATATGGAGATAGCAATTCCAAACTACCAAGGTGCGATTTAAAAATAAAGGAGCTGCTAAACGATGACATATGCCAAGTTAGCTCCTTCCTCAAGTTTAGCAATTGTCTATAGCCATAACAAAACCATTTGCACACTACACAACATTGTTTACATCATCTGCATACAACAGGGGTGGGAAAAGGGGCCTCCACGGGCCAAATCCGACCCGCCATGTCTCCTCCTGCCCTGCAAGGGGGTGGGTGCCTAGAGAGAACTGCCAGCTGTTCTGAACAGCTGGCAGTTCCCTCTAGGCAGGGGGCATGGCAAAGACTTCACATGCTCCCCCAGGCCAATCAGGGTCTGTGGGAGGGGGAGTATGAAAGTGTCCTGGCCCCGCCCCTTCCGGGATGGCCCGTGGCCACTTCAAAAATTAGTGAAGTGGTCACCCCATCTAAAATTATTGCCCACCCCAGGCATACAGTATTATGCAAAATCAATTTCACAGGCTGTTTCTGTCTCCCCTATCACGCATAAACACACAGTGAAAAGTGTTCTGCATTCCACAGTATATATATTTGTTTAAAGTGAAAATGAATGACCTCACCTTAAAAGCGTATTTGCGGTTAATATGATCCTCAGAAGAAAGCATCGATATCTGAAAACTAGGTAGAAGTATGCTCCCCAATATTCCCTCTTCTTTTTCATCTAAAATATAATATTTGGTTAGAATTAGAGTTTTATACACATAGTATGTACATTTAGACTTTCCTTTCCCATGTCGAGTGGATATATTTTTCATTCATTGAGAAATGAGAGAATTCAACTGTATTCAGTCTTTGATGACAGATTTCAATAGATGACCAGCACTGAGAAAGAACAACAAGAATATTTTATTTTGATACCATATTGTTTAGCTTTTCTTGACCCAGATCAGTAGTAAGGAAGTTATTGATGGGAGGGAAAGAGAAAGTACATCAACATGGAATCAAGCAGCTGAATTGAGCATTGGGGCCAGCCAGGGAACTGAGTTAGGTAGGGCCTAGGAGTGGGTGTGCAGCAGGTGCTACTAATGGGTTAGTCTGACCCTCCCATGTCCCACATTCATGTCCTCACCCAGCCTCTTTGGGATGTGTAATGCCCCAGCAGCAAGTGACCAAGCAGCTTTGATGAATTTAGATAGTCCCACTAAGGATCCTGTCTGGATAGCCACAGAGGGTTCATTTTAAAATGTTTCCGGTGAAAGCCATCAAATATTTTACTAATCAAGCATAACGGAAAATTCAACTGTTCTCTGAAGACTTGTATATTAAACTCAGATACTAAATTTGATCACTGAAGTGGAAAATAGAATTTTAATCCTGCTTTAACTACATCTCTCAACTTAAGATTTACAGTCACTACTAGCATGCCCACAGCAAAGACATATTGGAGAAACATTAAAGGCAAAGCATCTGCAAATCAGAAATTACTAGGTGAATGTTATATTTCACTGACACACTGCATGTCTAGCCTTAATATACCTTAAGATATGCTTCCACAGATGACACAATTTGTTCATACAGGTATATGGGATGCCTGTCTCTAATGACAGCTATGAAGCACAATGATAGCATTTTTCCAAACTGAGCATACAGACACCTAGACAAACTATAACAGAAGAGCTATGCCACTGATGCCCTAGGTGGAGCAAGAGCAGGGCCATCATCAGGGTGCATTTCTAGGGAGCTTCTAACACAGGGGTGGGCAATAATTTTAGATGGGGGGACCACTTCACTAATTTTTGAAGTGGCCACGGGCCACCCTGGAAGGGGCGGGTCTCTGGCAGAAGAGGTGGGGCCAAGACACTTCCATGCTCCCCCTCCCAAAGATCCTGATCGGCGTGGGGGAGCACGTGAAGTCTTTGTTTCACCCCCTGCCTAGAGAGAACTGCCAGCTGTTCTGAACAGCTGACGGTTCCCTCTAGGCACCCCACCCTCTTGCAGGACAGGAGAAGACTTCGCAAGCTCCCCCAACCCCACTCACTGCCCCCGTCCTGCAAGGGGCGTGCAGCACTCGCAGGGCAGGGGCAGGGAGCCAAAAACTTCACACGTGCCCATTCCTCTCCCAGGCCCTGATTGGCCTGGGGGCAGTAAAGTGGCAGGGCATCCGTGAGCCAGATTTGGCTCATGGAGGCCCATTTGCCCACCCCAGTTCTAGCAGCAGTGCTCTAAAGGCAGATGGCTGGTGAGCCTCCAAAGAGAGGTGACCCATACTGCATCTGGCATTTCTTGTCCCTTGCATGGCCAGCCATT
This sequence comes from Rafetus swinhoei, assembly GCA_019425775.1. NCBI lineage: Eukaryota > Metazoa > Chordata > Testudines > Trionychidae > Rafetus > Rafetus swinhoei. The sequence goes on from CM033437.1 coordinate 234,597,796, forward strand.
TTTGGGAGGGCTACAGCTCCCCAAGCCTCTTATATGTACTGCCCATGGGTAATCTCAATGCAGCCAATGAGACTTACTCATATGCAGATCAACGCCTAAGAGTAGAATGTTTCCCAATCAGACTGTCTCCTGCATCCACTTTGAACACATGTAAACAACTGAAAAGGCATGGAAGTTACCTAATGAAGAGCTCTTTGTAGTTCAAGAATTTGTATCTCACCAAAAAAGGTTGGTCCAATAAAAGATATAACTTCACATTTCTTTGAAAGAGTAAAAGGCAGAAGACAGTGACAAAACCACTTGCATCCCACTGTTTATTAAGTAAAACTTGCTAATACATGAGAGCAGAAACACTTTAAAAATAGTTTTTAAAAATAGTAGTAGAGATGTAGCCGTGTTAGTCTAGTTTAGCTGAAACAAAAAAACAGGACTATGTAGCACTTTAAAGACTAACAAGATGGTTTATTAGGTGATGAGCTTTCGTGGGCCAGACCCACTTCCTCAGATCAAATTGTGGAAGAAAATAGGCATGACCATATATACCAAAGGGATACAATCAAAAAAAAAGTGAACATATAGAAAGGACAAATCAAATTTCAGAACAGAGGGAGGATGGGGGGGGGGGAAGGTAAATGTCTGCGTAAAGTGTCAAATGTAAGCATGAATGACAGTTCAGAGGTTTCTCTCTCAAGCCTGGTGTGAAGATGTCTTTGAAGCAGTATGCAGGTAATCAAGTCTACTTCAAGACAGACCCAAGAAAACCAACAATAGAACACCACTTGTCATCACCTATAGCCCCCAACTTAAACCCGTCCAACATATTATCAATAAACTACAACCTATACTAGAACAGGATACTACACTCCGAGAGGCTCTGGGAGACAGACCCATAGTCTCCTACAGACAACCGCCTAACCTCAGGATGATTCTTACCAACAACCACAGGACATACCACACTAATACCAACCCTGGGACTTTTCCTTGCAACAAACCCCGCTGCCAGCTTTGTCCACATATTTACTCTGCTGACACCATTTTTGGACCTAACCAATTCAGTTATAAGATCAAGAACACATATTCCTGCTCATCCAGAAATATAATCTATATCATCATGTGCCGACAGCGTCCATCTGCTATATACATTGGACAAACGTCTCAGACGCTTCGCCAAAGAATCAATGCACACAAAGCGGATATCAGACAGTATCACAAAGAAAAACAGTTTCTTGCCATTTCAACCAGAAAGGGCATTGTCTCAATGACTTGATTACCTGCATACTGCTTCAAAGACATTTTCACACCAGGCTTGAGAGAGAAACCTCTGAACTGTCATTCATGCTTAAATTTGACACTTTACGCAGGGGTCTTAACAAAGACCCTAATTACCTTACCCATTACAAAGATAGCTTCCCCAACTATCACCTCTAATATCATTAGCTCACAGACATTTACCTTCCCCCCCTCCCCTTATCCCCTCTCTGTTCTGAAATTTGATTTGTCCTTTCTATATGTGTTCACTTTTTTTTAATTGTATCCCTTTGGTATATATGGTCATGCCTATTTTCTTCCACAATTTGATCTGAGGAAGTGGGTCTGGCCCACGAAAGCTCATCACCTAATAAACCATCTTGTTAGTCTTTAAAGTGCTACATAGTCCTGTTTTTTGTTTCAGTTTTTAAAAATGATGGCCTCTGAGCCAATTTGCACATCCTTTCCAACTATTGACTGAAGTCAGGCATATTCAATTACAAAACTGTTTTAAATCCCACATGGCAACAGTTTATGCTCATTAATATTTACACTCCTCTAGCATTTTAACTGGACTGAAGACCAACAAAATCGATACTACAAATCACACATTTTGTCATATCCTGAACTGATCAAAGTTTCTACAGAATTTTAGATTTATACTACAAAAAGCACTCTGATAATATGGAGCTACACTTATCTCATAGAACCGGAAGGGACCTTGAGAGGTCATCAAGTCCAGCCACCTGCCTTCACTGGCAGGATCAAGTACCATCCCTGACAGAATTGCCCCAGATCCCTAAATGGCCCCCTCAAGGATTGAACTCACAACCCTGGGTTTAGTAAGCCAATGCTCAAGCTGCTGAGCTATCCCTCCCACAGTAGTGTGAATCTGACATTTTAGTTGCATGTCATGGGAGCCAGCCCCACCCTGCCCTGTAGCAATGAGAAGATGGAGATGCAACAACAGAAGGTTATAGAACTGTGTTGTTCAACCAGTTCCGAAGCAGTAACCACTATTGTGGCTACTGCTATAGCAAACTAGCCACACTCAAAGGACCAAATAGCCACATGTGGCTAGTGGCTAGAGTGTTGGAAACCATGACTATAGAAGATTTTGATTCCCCCTCACCATCCTGACAATGCACACAGTCCAGGTGCCCCAGCCTACATAGGCCGAGAAAGGGCAGCATGTGTCTGGGAGCAAGGGTCAGAAAGCAGAGTGGAGAGAAAACGGTTATTCTGCAGGGATGATAAGCAACAGAGCTCCAGACTCAACATGGCCAAGGGAGGGATGAGAGTGACCTCCAACATCCTAGCAGCCGGGAACTCACAGGTCAGTTTTGCTCCCTGCTCTGGGCAAATTCTGTGCAGCAGCAGGGGGAGCATGTGCTCAGCTAGGTACTAATAGTGCTTCTGGCCATGATACTTAGTGCCTAAAGCACTACCCCACTGCTGCTGCGAAGTCTGTGAAACACCAGAGGCCTTCCTGGACCTGAGCCAGGGTTGTGTGCACACAGATTAGTAATAAGGCTCAGATCTTTCAAACCCACATGGTCCTGGAACTCTGGTTCTGAGTCCTAGATTAGCTCAATTGGCTATTAGGGGAATAAGAGCCTGGGGTCAAGCCCAGTCTTGCATGCAGCTCAGACATACACACATTGCCCTGGAACTAGCCTCCATGTTGGGGTTTACAGATGTGGGCTAGTAGGGTTGGCATTCGCGCTTTAAAAACGGCTGTGAAGACAGTTCTTTGAAGTTGTGGCTTGGGCTCTGAAACCTATGGAGGTGGTGGGGCTACAGAACCCAAAACTACAGTCTGAGCTGCAGCTTCAAAGGGCTGTCTAACGCAGCTATTTTTAGAGCACTAGCAGGAGCTCCACTACCCCAAATCTGTCCATCAGGGCTCGGAAGTTCGATCCCATGTGCTTCAATGTGATGTACAGACAAACCCTGGGACTCTGGTTTTGAGCCCTATAGTAGCTCAATTGGTGTGTGGCTACAAGGGGAGTTACAGTCTGGGCTCATGCTTCATCTTTTCTCTGTAGTCCAGAATATTAAAAAAAAAAAAATCTTGAAAGAGCTTCTTGACATTTTCTCCTCCAAACAAACTGGTATGTTCTGAAAACACCTAAACTAACCTGTTCACCCATGGGCAAATCTTACTAGCACCCATATAAAACTATTGCCTATTTTTGTAACACTGAATAATTGTCCATCTGGGGAACTGGACTTTTTTGATAGATGCATACTGTCATGCTTATATTTCCACATTTTAAAAATCTGTTTCCTATACTATGAGCTTTTTTCTGTTACTCTGCCTAATGCATCCATCTTCCTTTGTACAAATAGGAAAAAATCTTATGCTATTGTATAAGATAAGATCTATATTCTATGAGATTTTTTTCTGTGTGAAAGCAGTCAGTCTTATCCCCCCAGTGAAAAGAGATAAACATTATGCTCTAAGCACTGAAAAATTACAGTGAAATAAGTTTCCTTTCTGCTCTTAAATCAGGACTAGGCACTAGATTTTAATATGGCAAAATTTTGGACTAAAGCTTATCAGCCTTTTAGAACTGGCATTACAGTCAGACAGAGAATCAGAAATACTATTTGCAATCTGAGAGCAAATGCACATTTTGACTTTTTCATGTAAGTCCCTAAGACACCATTAACCTAACAATTTCAAAAAAGAAAGGGTTCAGAATTTGTCTGTTAGTTTTGTTTTAATAACCATTTCTAATAACTGTAAACCATTGTTGAATCACTTTTGATTTAAATACATTTTAGTAATGGTGTGATAGTTAGCAAACTTCAGCTTCTTACTTTATACAAATTAGGCTAGTCTACTCTTATTTTTTCTGTCATCTAGCCTGTGATTAACACATTAATCAAGCATAGAGCAATGGAAAACTGGAAAAGGACTACTGAAAAACAGTTTTATTTATGTTTAATAGCTGAATGGACAGCTCCATAGGCTTCGGAGCCCATGCTGCAACTTTAAAATACCATCTAAGGCTATGTCTACACTGGCAGGTGTAAAGTGCTGGCAGTTACAGTGCTGCTCATGGAATGCAATAGAGAAAATGCTATTGGGTATCCACACTGACAAGCTGCCAGCACATTAGTGTGACCACACTTGTGGCACTTGCAGCACAGTTGCGCCACTTGCAGTAACATCCTGGGCAGCTATCCTACCGAGCACCTCTTCCTCTTCTGCTGCAGAGGCTTCTGGGGAGGTGCAGGGCATCCTGGGTCCTATCCCAATGCCCCACAGTGCATCGCTTTGCATCCCAGCAACCCTTGCGCTTCTGTCTGCATTTGGCATCATCTTTCAATGGCTTGTGTGCTATATGCTCTGCTTCCTCGGTGTGTGGAAATGGATCCCCAGCTGTTGACAAAAATACTGATAGATCTCACTAGCACATCACACATGGCAGTTGAGTTATTCCGGAAGCTGCAAAGTGACAATGAGGACTCCAAGCAGCGTTAATATGACATGAAATTTCTTGTGGCATTCATGGAGACGCTGACCACAGTGGAACTTCACTTTTGGGCTCAGGAAACAAGCACTGAGTGATGGGATCAAATCACCATGTAAGCCTGGGATGATGAGCAGTGGATGCAGAACTTTTGGATAAGGAAAGCCACTTTCCTTGGACTGTGCGCTAAGCTTGCCCCTATCCTGTGACAAGGACACATGAACAAGAGCTGCCCTGCAGTCAGTCATCAATCATTTTGGAGTGGGGAAAGTCAAACATTGGACTCACGATTGATGGCCTTGCACACTTCCATTAGCACATCCTGCTCCAAAAGACCATGAATCAGGGCAATGTGCATGAAATCATGGATAGTTTTGAACAGATGGGCTGGCTTCCCAAACTACTGAGGAGTGATAGATGGCATGCATATTCCAATTCTGGTATCTGACCACCTAGCCTCCCAGTATATTAACCACAAGGGGCATTTCTCCATGAGTCTGCAGGCGCTTGTGGATCAGTGTCATTGTTTCACAGCAGGCTAGTTTGGAAAGGTGCATGACGCACGCATCTTTTAGAATACTGGCCTGTTCAAGAAGCTGCCAGCAGGGACTTTCTTCCTGGACCAGAAGATCACTGTGGGGGAAATGGAAATGCGCAGTGTGATCTTTGAAGACTCTGCTTACCCCTTAGTGCCATGGCTCATGAACCCATACATGGGGAGCCTTGACAGCAGCAAGGAGCAGTTCAATAAAAAGGTCTCTCAGGGTATGTCTACACTGCATTCCTCTTTTGAGAGAGGAATGCAAAAGCAGTGGAATGAAATTGCAAATGAAGCGCGGATTTGAATTTCCCGCGCTTCGTTTGCATAGTCGCGTCCAGGAGCTATTTCGAAATACCCTATTTTGAAAAAAGAAACGCAGTCTAGACGCGGTTATTTCAAAAGAAAACCCTTCTTTCAAAATTACCCTTAAACCTCATTTTATAAGGAGTAAGGGTAATTTTGAAAGAAGGGTTTTCTTTCCAAATAATCATGTCTAGACAGCGTTTCTTTTTTCGAAATAAGTATTTCAAAATAGCGGCAGACGCGATTATGCAAATGAAGTCTTGAGGAAATTCAAATCCGCACTTCATTTGCAATTTCACTCAGCTGCATTTGCATTCCTCTCTCGAAAGAGGAATGCAGTGTAGACATACCCTCAGATACAGAATGACTGTGGAGTGTGCTTTTGGCCATTTGAAGGCTCTCTGGTGAAGTCTGTACAAGAAGCTGGACTTGCCCAATGATAAAATCCCTCCAGTTACCACCATGTGCTGTACCCTCCATAATATCTGTGACGGGAAGGGTGAAAGCTTCACTCAGGCCTGGTCTACATAGCCTGAAGGCAGAGTTTGAACAGCCCGACACCAGGGCTTTTCGAGGAGCACAGCACGAGGTCATAAGGATGAGGGATGTCTTGAGGCAGCAATTTGATGCTGAATGTCAGTAAAAGTTGTTGCTATGCATGGGAGTGCAGTGGCTATCTTGCTAGTGGTTTACTGACATTGGTCCATGCACTGGACTTAAAACTACAGTGACCGTAGCTTTGCTGGGGGTATGCTTTCTTACTTGCTTGCATGTAATGGAATAAAGATTTCTTTGAAAACACATGTGAAGCATGAAACAAACATCTGCACTATGAGAGACAGGGAGGAAGAGTGGGGAAGCAGGAGGTAAAGCACACCCTGAGAATTTCACAAGTTTGTATATGTCCATAGTTCATATGCAGCCCAACTATCCAATATGCTATGGAAAGGAGGCTTCAGTTCATCAAGGCTCAGCTGCATGCTGTTTGGCACGGAGTACATCGGCAACAGGTGGTGGGAGCTGGCAGATGTGGAGTGTGGCGGATGGCACCTGAGGACAGAGTGGTGTTGATGGGAACAGGGAAGTATACTGGAAAAAGTTTTGGGACACCAGCTGGGGAGGAGGGGGAAGTTGTGCAGCTGCTCTGTGTGCAGTGCCTCCAGCATGTTCGTTTGCCAGCTGCATCATCCACAGCTTCCGACGGCTGCAAGTGGCTCACCTCTTCGGGGATACAAAACAGCTCCTGAGTGCACGTCTCTAAAGATGCCAAGACCTCCTCTGACTGAGTCCCTCCTCCCCTTCACACACTGGGCCACAACTTTCTCCTCCTGCCTCGGTCCACTGCTGGATGATCCAAGCCACCGAGGTATTCACATGGGTCTTTGGAGTGGAGGCGGGGTTCACCTCAAGTATATCATCCAGCTCTTTATAGTACCTGCAGGTTGTCGGTGCAACACCGGAGCAGCAGTTTGCCTCCTGTGCCTTGTGGTAGACATTTTGCAGCGTGTCCCAGTCATGGCCCCTTTCGTAATTCCTATGGCTGGAGCGCATCTGGGACTGGACTGCCTCCTCTCACCAAACACTGATGAGGTCTAGTACCTCAATATGGCTCCAAGCCAGGGATCTCCCAGTGCGTGGAGCAAGCATGACCAGCTGGAGATGCACTGAGAACACACAATGTGTCACCGAGCAAACAAGAAGGGGACTTTCAAATTTCAAAAAGAATGCAAGGGTAGGTCTTGGTTACCTAGTTAGTCACCTGAGCAAGGCAATAAAGTTCAAACAGATGACCAGAGAGGCTAGAGGAATGGTGCCCCATGGTGTCCACACTGGCACCCCAGTGCACTATCCAGAGTGCAGCAAGCTCTTTGCTTCTTGCAGAGGTGGTTTACCTAGAATGCACTAACTGCAGAGCCACTGAGCAATAAGTGTCTTGCCAGGGTGGACACTGAAAACCACAGCACTGGAGGCTGATTTACTGCACAGTAACTTGCCAAGGTAGACCTGACCTATGAGTAAAAGTGGAAGTGTAAGCCCAACCAGCCGAAGTCTATTGACCTCGGCTGCGACGCTTTCTGATGCAGGCTGCGTGGACATACCCTCAGACTTTTAGGTATTTTAAAAAAAAAAAAAGAGCTCTCAACCAACCCAGAATATTACACATATAAAACTTCCATGGGCTATGCAGACATACTCCTAAAGGGTTTACTACAAGTAGGCAAACATTATAGGAAAACCACAGAATGTGCACTGGCCACTTAACTAAATAAAATAACTGAAGCTCAACCAATGTCTCCATGTCTAAATTATAGTCCTACTGAGTAGACTAATTTTGACTCAGCAGTGGTTTATCTGATAACATGTAATCTTTCAAGTGCTGAATGCAAGCATGCTGACTGCATTCCAATAAAGCTTTTTTGCTTTGAGGCTTCATTTACCTTTATTAGCTTAGAAATGTGCTGCAAGTTTTTCCTACCAATCATTAAATCATTTTCACCTCTGAACAAACTGAAAATGCCACAAACCTGTCGTAGTCCAAATTCAGTGAAGTTTTGTGTGTCTGAATTATGGCTTGTACCTCCTCTCTCACGAGAGATCATGAATCATATTTCATGTTGGTATTTATGCTGCATCACCCAATGCTCCCAGTTTCCTCAACAGTATCAAAAATGGAGATTGAGAACATCACATGTAATATTTCTATCATTTCAGACATCTATGAGTACCCCAAGAGAGCTGGGCAGATCGCAGAAATGGCTTTTGCCTCTCCATTAACAAAAGCATCACTGGTTCTGCCCTTCATATTTGTCTCCAGTCAATTTCCCCTGAAATTAAAATTTACCTCGGCCTATCTACTCACTGACATAGTTTTAAAAATGCAAGCAAGGTAGTGAAATTAGAAGTAAATTATTTATGCAACCTTTTGTTTTGCCTGGCAAAGCAAGCTTTCAGATGACCAAATGAGAAAGGGAGAATGCCTCCCGCATATAATGAAGTGGTGAATGGAGAAGAGGAGTTACCCTTTTAATTGCAAGAGTTGCTGGGCTGGTAGCAAAGTGGTCATTGTCCCTTTAAGTCTCCTCCTCCCTAGAAGGTTTGCTTCCCCTGTTCCACATAGGAAACGATAGGAAAAGGCAGACAAGGTCAGCAGGATTACTTACCCCAGTCCCACACAGGTGACGGGGGAAAGGGAGAGTATTTATACCCAAAGCTGTGGCAGAAATGCCCCCCTGGACCAGGCAAGCTTGTGGTGGATGTCCAGTGCATATACTCCAAAGTGAATGGATTCGGTAATCTTATGAAATGGATTGGTGAAGAACTTTAAAAAGAACGGGTTTGGGGTTCCTATCCTATAACAGGTAAGGTGAGGAGTTAACCCCCTTCCTTATAGCCCCCCCCCCAACCATCATAGGAGAGTGTCTGGGAGTAACTCTTCATCCCAACAGTTAGTTGGCTGGGACCAGCATGGATAAAGAGGAAGTCCCCTGTGCATATGGCAAGGATTATGGAATTACTTGCCCTGTACTAGTCTGTCTGCCACATATTCCCAGATATTTAGACCATAGCCAATGACCAATTAGACCACATCCAATGCCCCCTGTCTTGCTCCTGACATAGCTGGACAAACACACAATGTCAGCAGGTGGTTTTGATGTGGAAAGTGCAGCTAGTTTTAACAGGGTACTGATTTTGCATATCAAAATTAACACCCTTTCAATTAGAAGATGGGGCTAACTTTATTTTAAACACTCAATTGTAGCGTGTCTGTGCGTCAGGGGAACAGTTTATGATAACTCTCAAATTTTTTGAAAGATGCAAAGATTTTCCCATTTTCAAAGTAAAACAAAAAACTTACCTCTGTAATAGAAGAGACACAGATCAGAAAGCACAAACCATCGTTTCTTCCACAGCTTCATACCAGTACTATCCTACATTAAATCAAAGTGTTCAAGTAAGTATTTTTTCAGACTAACAACAATTAATGCCTCATATTGAAAATGCTATCCATTGATTTTCTTATGTAAGAGCACGTTTTATGCACATTTGATTTCTTAACACAATCCTGTCTTCAAATACCAAACTGATTATCTGGAAAGCCTACAGCTGATCTGATTTAAGAATACATGACTTACAAGTCTGGTATTTTAGGAACTTACAGACTACAATTTACACTAAATGGGAAGAAGAAAATAAACGTGCACTTTTTTAGACGAACTACATGAGCAAATATTTTTAAAGTTATCCTTATCCTTTGTTACTTTTCATATCAAGTGTGTGCCAAACTACTGACACCACCAGTATTCATACATTTAGAGCAAATTTCTGTTCGATAATTTAAAAAAAAAATTCCTAAACCAATTTAATTTGCTTTTATGTATGTAACCAATTTACAGTACATTTCTCAGAATGAATGACTGCCATCACTGATGCAGCGTAAGAAAGATAAAGCATTGCAGTGTGCACATCCTGGTAAAATAAGATTTAATAAATATTTTAATCTACTCCAAGAAGAAAGGTATGTGTGAATTTTGAAAGTATTCTCACAGTGAATGGCGTTTAAAGTGATATTCAAGGATGGTATTGCATTAAAATTCTAACCTTTACATATACTTAAATAAGCATTTTAAAACAATTAAAAGAGTCATCATCACATTTTTTGCCTCTCTTTTCAGTTTTGCTCCCTAGGTAAAAAACAAGATTACCCAGAGTATAAAACCTACTTTTTCTGAATAATTTTATCTATACTTAGCAACCCTTTGCCACTGAAAGTTTACATAATGAGAATACTTAGCACTTTATGTAAACTTGCATCAGAAATGCTTTACAAGATATTAATGAATTAAGTCTCTAACACTGAGGTATTCATATTGCACAGATGGAGAAACAAGCAAATAAAGGTCAACTGACTTGCTGAATTAAGGTCACAAACTACATCAAAACTAGAATGTAGGAATCCTGATTAACAGAACTGTGCTTTAGCACAAGAACATCAACTTTAAAGACTTTAAATGCTTGTAAAAGGTTTTTTTTTAATCCAACTCAACTGATATCTATAGGAATTAAGAAGAGTTTCCATATCATGCCCACAACTGCACTGCTTCTCAAACATGAGGGATTTTCTTTTTTCCTTTCCTTTTAATCACCACACCAAGATTCATAAGATCGGAGTTGATGGTTCTGGTACGGCAAATACATCATATGCAAATGAATTCACTTTACAGGAATAAAGTATGTGCTAGCTACTATTTACTTTCTTTTAGCTGAGTGTCATTACACAGCAATTGCTCAGTGTTTTTCAATAATGAAAAAAATAAGAATTGGTTTTACAATCAGATTTGGTAGAAAAAATACAGAATGATTTGAGAATGATGTTGTGTGTAATGATCTTATACAGCTCAAGACTCAAATTACTATTTTCTCTGACTAAATAGAACAGGAATGCTATTACTAGATAATTTATCAGATAATCAAAGTTGAAGCTTTCATATTATACCCAGATATCACTCCAAATCAGCTGACTTGGGTCACTATCATTGCAATTACGTAAACAGCACAGAAATCTATAGCATCTGCTTACCATCTGAAACCACCATTCAAATGTTAAAATAATTTTGTCTGTATGCCACTCCCCCATTTGAGTTTATCTGCTGTAGTCTTTTCGTTTGTTAACCCATTAAAGAGGAGGCGGGTAGGGGGGCTGCTCCAGCCAGCTGGGTTGCAGCAGTCCCCGCACCCGCCACGGACAGGGGCTGCTCCGGACAGCCGGAGCAGCCCCTGCCTGCGATACAAGACTGTCTGCAGTGGGGCCCATGGGTGCGGAGCTACTCCTGCTCCCACCAGTTAACCTTTCACATCCCTAATACTAACCTGACAAGACATTACATATATCTGAAAAAAATGAGTGTTAAGTAGGAGGAACTACCCCTAGTCCTGAGCATTCCAATAAGGAAAGTTTATCAACAAAAGTGTATCTTCCTGTAAAAACAAATTGCAAAGACATAGCTCTGGATAAAAAAGGAGAGGTTACTCACCACTACAATAATTTGAGTTTTCAAAATGTTTTGCCGCTTTGTATTCTCCTCTGAAAGATGTAAGCATGTTCATGTACTCTCAACTGGAGATTATAAAAAAGCCAAAATCTCAGAGAAGTGCCTTGTGCTCCCAGGTAAGGTCATATAAGGTGTGAACCCACCAACAAATCTAGTTCCTTCTTTACCACAAAGCCAGAAAGTCTCCGCAATAGAAGAGAAGATGGACAGGAGGTGGGGCATCCAAAGGGAACAAAAGATCTCAAAGAACTCAAGTTACTCTACAGGCAAGTAACCGGGTCAAGTATGCATCTTATACTTCTCTGTAGCAGATTCCCGAAGCAGTCTCTCAGCACTGCGATAGGTGCTGTGGAGGCAAATCAGACAATTCAGAGGCAGTGAAGATAGTATTAGGTCAGGACAGAGACATGATGGTGTAATGTATGGTAAATGTGAATGGAGAACCAGATTGTTGCCCTGAAGATTCCCAATACGGGGACAGCCCTACAGAGGACTACAGAAGTGGACTGAGCCCTAATGCCACCATATGGCTCCTCTGGAGCAGAAGAGATGACATTCTACATTGCTTTAAGCTGCAAAGAGGTCTACCTGGGGGAGGCCTCAGATCTGGCAAATGCTGAGGAAAATGAAGCTGTTGAGCTTCCCATACATGGTCTTGATGGACAGTTCTGCTCAGGAAGTCTGTGACTGTTTTGAAGACCTGGTTGGTAAATCTCCATGATGGAAAAGCACCAGTACCACAGTCTTAGTAATTCTGTGCCAAAAGACTGGGATCCTGCTCCCCCATCAAGTTTTTGTAGTACACACTTACTGTTGTCTATCACTACCCTTGAAGAGTGCCCTGAGAGGAAGTGCTAACACACAGACTGCTATTAGTTCCAGGATATTAATGTGGAGCAATGTCTCTTGTGAGGACCATCTGTCCTCTGCTGTGGCACCACGGAAGAAGTGTCCCTCATGAGCGGTTTCTAGAGTGTTGGATGTGAAAACTGAGTTCCAACAAAGACCTTTAGCGGGTCTTTCCATCACCTGAAAGAGTCTACTGCTTATACAGGTATAATGATTGGTTAAGAAAGACTGTCTGAGGTGTACGTAATACATAACCATGCCTGAAGGCTTGCATGCAGTGTAATCAACAAGGCACCCAACACATGGCCCTGCAGTTGCAGGCAGATTCTTGCAATAACTGGGGGCTGTGCTGTAAAGATAGTCTGGACACATGAAGAATCTGTTCTTATGTAGGAAAGCCCAAGCATGTAGGGAGTCTAGCGTGGGCCCAACAACATCTATTTGCATGACTGGTATTAACAGACTTTATTACAGTGACAGAGACAGATATAGGGTTCAGACCTTGGTTGCCAATTGAACCTCTTTGGCAGGAGTGGCCTCAGAGGAGAAGTTGTCCAGATATGGAAAGTTGTAATGCCAAATTGACAAAGGCATATCACTACTGCTGGGGGGAACTTTGAGAAGGCTTCATGGCTGTGGAGATCCAAGAGGGAAAGTCACTATTTTGGTCATGTTCTGAGCCTGTGAACAAATGCAGAAAACACCTGTAGAAGGGACGAACAGCCAAATGAAAGTAAAGTCTTCAAGATCCAGGGAGACAAACCAATCCCCCTGACCTAGTAATAGGACTATGGTAGCTACCATGAACAATCAGAAGTACTTCTATAGGAGACAAGTGTCGAGTTATTGGCTTCCAGCTGCCTCCTCTTCTGGAATCCAGGAAATATTTAGAGTAAAACCCTCTTCTGACAAATTCAGGGGAACCTGCTTAATTACTTCCCTGTTTTAGGATATCTTCACAAGAAGGATCCCTAAAAAGGAATAGACAGGATAGAATAGAAATGGACAGAGTATCCACTAGTGACCATCTTTAAGATCCACTTGTTTGAGCTGATGAGCTGCTTGACAGATAACAGAATTGCACAGAAAATTCAGAGAACAAGTTGTTTGAAGACCTTGACCAGGTTGTCAAAATGGTAATTTGAAGATTCAGGCGGGATAGTTCTGGAGGACGGTGGTCCCTATTTCTACAGATCTGATGTCCTGGAGGGGGCTTTGTAGATCTAGCATAAATCTGGTGCAAGTGCTACTGATGTGATTGAGAGTATTTTGATGCTTAAGACTTGCCAAAACATCTATTTGTTGCAGGACCATATATTCTCAGCAGGCAAAACGTTGCCTTTGAGTCTTTTAAGAGAATGATGCGAGAAGTTCATGTTGCCACTAAAGAGTATTTTACACCTCTCTCAGAAAGCCAGAAGATAGGAGTTAAGATGCTTGCTACATAACTACAGCAGTGGCTAAGGCCTGTGAAGTTGTGTTGACAGCATCAAGAGCAGCTCTGGCAATCAACTGACCCTCTTAAATAAGGACTTAACATTGTTCCCTATGGTTTTGTGGTAATTCAATAATATTAGTGAACTTAGAGTAGGTTTGGTACTCATGGCAATTGGGAGTCTTGGCTGTATGAACTCTGGGACAAGAGTATTGGCATTATGACTTACCCCTCCTTTTAGAATCTTTGGATGGAGAAATAGACTTTCTTCTTTTTAAAGCTTCAACCTCCAGAACCAACCTTTGAATTCCTGAAGTCACCAACATGGCCTAAAATGCTGAGGACAATGTTCTGGGAACTGGGGAGTGGTTGAGGAGCGGCTAGACAAAACAGATCACATCACAGCTAAAATGTTTTCTACTGAAAGGAGAGTCACTGTAGTCCTGGGGGAATTTTTCACTTGTTGCATTTGGAGTCATAGTAAAATTGCAGAATTCCCTAAAGACTGACTCTAGCTTCTCATTCCTTATAGGATCTGCCTTTAAAATCAAGTGGACTTTACACTACAATGGGACATGAGTTTCTCGGAGACATTCAAAATACCCTAACTATAGGGAAAAGACCTGTGGCAGGTCTGGGCTGGATTCAAATGCAGAGGTCTAATGCATAAAACAGAGAAATGCCATAAGCCACAATGGGGAAGGAGGCATAGGAACTCTCCAAGCACGAGCTGTGCTACCAAGAAGAAAATAATAACTACACAAAATACAAAACTAACTAAACAAACAAAAACAACAAAGAAAAAGTAAATGAAAGCAGCAGATTGTTCTGTTTAAAGCCACAGGTAGTTTAGAAGGAACTGGAGTGGCAGTGAGACAGCGATTCCTTTTATATACTTGTGTGAGGGCACAAAGGACTGCTCTCTTTGGTACACCCTACGGGTGCTGCTTTTTGCAAACTCCAGTCAAGAGAGTACAGGTGTGCGCACATCCTATTGTGGACATCTACTCAAAGGAGTATTACAGAGCGGAATAGAGGAAAATAAATTCACTTTCAGAAACAAGAAATTACAGTATACACCGACCACATTTAGATGCACTGTTCTTTGAATTACCTGGTTAGTATTTACCCCTCATGGCACTGAAATATTCTGACTATACCACTTGGTTCTCAGTTGGTCCTAATGTACCTCAGAATAAAAACTCATCCAGGAATTTATTGAAAATTTTACCAATTTTCCCACCAATTATTTGATTACATGTCTGTATGACTAGATATATTCAGGATGTTTAATGGCTATTTTATATTACCTTCATGTGATTCCATTGGCCATTAATAAGCTCTAGGATAAATGACTTTGCTGAGCCTGTGTGTACAGAAGAAATTAAGTGGAGGGGAGCAGATGGTGGAACACTTGGGGAAGAGACAGGATGGCCATGGAGCCCCACTGCCAGGGGTCAGGAGCACAGTCGTGCAGCCACAAGGCTACAATCCCAGTCGCCGGCCAGAGCCCCGGGACATTACTGGGTGATGCTTACCAGGTAATGGTTAACTGGTGCCCGGGAGCAGTCCCCGGCCTGCAGTCTGCCATAGGCAGACGGCTGCTCCAGCCCTGCTGGGTCCCTTGGCAGGGCTGGGAGCCCCATGTGGGGCTGGGAGCCAGGAATCCCGCTGGCTGAGGGCTGCTCCAACCAGGCTGGAGCTGTCTCCCGGCCAGGATCCCACTTAACTGATTAACTGGTTAACTGATTAAATGGGATTTTACATCAGTAATATCAGCACAAAACAGTACTCATGAAAAGTCAGCTGTAAGAACGCAAGATTCAGTAAAACTGAAGAAGCAATTAGCAATTTTAGGACTGTCAAGTGTTTAAAAAAATTAAGCATGATAATCACTCTGACCCAGCCCTGAACACTGTGCAGTAAGTCCTGTCCTCTCCAGCCCATCCGGTACTATCAGCTGAGCCCAGCACAGAATCAGAGCCACCAGATGGGTCTTCCTCAGTTCCACTCCCTACCCCACAGTGATTTACCTTTCTGCCAGCTTCCCTGGGCACCTGAAATGTACTGCAGGGGAGGGCAGAAATGAATGCTCTCATATTTCCCTTTGCTTCTCCATCAGAAAGTCATTTTTCTGTGGGGGAAGCAATGAAATATGCAGGGAATAAATTCAGTACATGCACTGCAAAATAATAAATATTTCTTACAAATAATTGTATTTCTTCTTATAATATGTATCTTTGGTTTGAATATTTTGTACTGGAGTTAGGCTATTCATTCCACCAACGTTTTTTTAGTCCAATATATATTTTTTCACCTAAGATGTTAAACTGGCCATAAATGAAGAAGTGAAATTAGAACAGAAATTCAAAAGCAGCTTCTTTTCAAGCCATAAAGAAAACAGAGGAAGCTCACATTACCCAACCTTATGGTCCTTTAGTCTGCAAAGGATGGAGAAAATCTAAATATGGGGGAGGGAGGCACAGTCACTCCAAATCAAGATCAGCCAGTGCTTGAGGTAGTTAAATTATCAATGCTTTAGTTATCTATCTAAAAAGTGTACAGACAAAATATTATAGGCTATTTTTTCCCCCATCAGTCAACTGGAATGTGCCTGGCAATTGTGGTTCCAATACTTAGTTTCATAACTTCCCCATCCTCCAACACCTCTATTTTCACTTAAAATCACCAGTTTATTTTCTGGTTGTTGATAGCACCCTCTATATGCCACAGGTTTTCTTGTGTAGGAGCTAACAGTACTGAACTGCTGATTGCAAGAAAGCACAACACATTATAAGGAGATTCTCAAAAGTATAAATTGCAATTAAGCAATTAACTTTCAATAGGAGATGCTATTTTCACTTTTAAAAACCTTCCCCTTCGTGTACATTAGTGACTCAAAAAAATCTCAAATCACTCTCAGTATATCTATATTTTACCAATATTCAAGCCAAAAAAGATCCCTGAATAATAAATATCAAAATATTTGATCAGTCACTCTTGCCCCATCTTTCCAGAGAAGTATTTAGTCTTCCATCCATGCACGATATGTACTTGCCAGGCTGACACCGATCTCCCAAACTCTTTCAGATATTACAGATCTCTGAATTTATAACATTTTACCATTCTCCTCTTGTGCTTCCAAAGGGAATACAGAAAGTAAACCACTATTCCTACACTTGCTAGCTGCTTTTATTCATTTTCAGCATGTCTTTTAATCAGTAGGTGATATGAGTTAATGAAAGGGAACACACATGCATCAGAAGAAATTACCACCTCCACTCCAATGTTTCACATAAACTACTGTCCATCATGCAATAATAATAAACAGGAAAAAAAATGTGAATACCTGCTTGTAAAGCCACCCCCGTCTGATGACTGGTGCATTAGGATTCCTCTTTATTGAGTTTGATCTCTTCCAAAATTATGAACCTTCTTTGAAGATCGTGACGTCTAAATGGAATGAACATGTTAGAAAATGCACCATCAGTGTCTATTAATGCTAGGAAATTGTTATACATTTTTTTCCTAAAATTTTTTCCTCTATCCATGTTCCCCCTTGAGAATTGCAGGATATTGCTTTGTTCCTTTTTAGACAAATACATACTGTAATTGTCATGCTGGTTCTGCTGGCTATAGGATTTCACTAAATTTTCTGCAGTCAGAAAGAAATCCCAGTGCATAACAAGATAAGAACATTGTAAACAGAGATTTAATAGAATTTTTTAAAAACAAAAACTCAGCACACACTGTTCTAAGACAGGGATTGAAGAACACTTACAAGAAAATACAAGCACTAACAAGAGAATTAAAACTATGATAGATGTCAATTAGGAAAAAGGTGCTTCAGCGCAACACCTTGGTGGGAAAAGCCCAGCTTTCTTCTGCTCCTAGCACAATCCAGGTCACTGGGAGAGAGGCCAGATTTCTATTACAGTGCAATCTCTGGCTTCTGATTGAGACTTTTGTACCCTCTTCTGGTAAAAATGCTTTCATTCTGTCCTCTCCTCACAATCTTCTTGTTCATTTTCTCTTGCTTGCTACAAAAGAGAAAAGATCTTCACTACTCTACCTCTTGATGTTTTGGTTCTCCTTCTCACGTAATTCCAGCATTCAATTTCGATGCTGCATATAGGTTTTTTTTTCCAAGCTGCTACAGAATGAAATGAAAGCGATTCTTGGTAATTTAGAAGAACAGCTGTGAAACTAACCAGAGTCCTGTTCTTTTCACTCTTCTGCCTTAAAGGAATGAGTAGCAGCAGATGCACTAGAGAGGTTTACCATATCTTGAATACCGCTAGGCATCACTTTCCATTTAGTTTTCATTTGGAAAGTTAGTGTTGCAAAAAGATGGAAGCTTTTTTAAGCTTAATTTCCGCAAAAATTAAGGACTTAGGGGTCAGTACATGGACAGGGAAAGTTTCCCTTTTATCAAGAGCATGGGACTAGGAAAAATATCCTAGGTTCTATTCCTCTGTCTGCTACAAACTTACTGCTTGATTTTGGACGAATCATACAACTTCTGCACCTCAGCTTAATCTAAGTGCTTGTATCCACTATGCCGGGGATCAATGCTGCAGCAATTGATTGATCAGCCGTCGATTTATCGTGTCTGCTTAGATGCAATAAATTGATCTCTGAGTGCTCTCCTGTCAATGCTGGTACTCCTCCAAGACTAGAAGAATAGCCCGCATCGACCTTGATGCACACAAGACACTGCAGTAAATATGTCGACTTCAGCTAAGCAAATAGTAGATTGATTATAATTTGTTGGGGGAAAGTCAACATGGTTTCTGTAAAGGGAAATCATGCCTTACTAATCTGCTAGAGTTCTTTGAGGAGGTCAACAAATGTGGACAAGGGGATCCAGTGGATATCGTATACTTAGATTTCCAGAAAGCTTTTGACAAGGTCCCTCCCCAAAGGTTCTTAAGTAAAGTAAGTTGTCATGGGACAAGAAGGAAGGTCCTTTTGTGGATTGATAACTTGCTAAAAGACAGGAAACAAAGGGAAGGAATAAATGGTAACTTTTCCAACTGGAGGGAACTAAGTAGTGGGGTCCCCCCCCCCGCACAGGGTCTGTCCTGGGACCAATCCTATTCAACTTATTTATAAATGATCTAAAGGGGTAAACTGTGAGGTGGCAAAATTTGCAGATGATACCAAAGTGCTCAAGATAGCTAAGACCAAAGCAGACTGTGAAGAGCTTCAAAAAGATCTCACCAAACTAAGTTACTGGGCAACAAAATGGCAAATGAAATTTAATGTTGATAAATGTAAAGTAATGCACACTGGAAAAAATAATCCCAACTGTACATACAATATGATGGGGACTAATTTGGCTACAACAACTCAAGAGAGAGATCTTGGAGGCATTGTGGATAGTTCTCTGAAAACATCCACTCAGTGGGCAGCGGCAGTCAAAAAAGCAAATAGAAGGTTAGGAGTCATTTAAAAAGGGATAGAGAGTAAGACAGAAAATATCTTATTGCCTCTATATAAAATCATGATACGCCCACATCTTGAATACTACGTACAGATGTGGTCACCTCAACCCAAAAAAGATATATTGGCATTGGAAAAGGTTCAGAAAAGGGCAACTAAAATGATTAGGGGTTTGGAACAGGTCCATATGAAGAGAGATTAAAAAGACTTGGACTTTTCAGCTTAGAAAAGAGGAGACATGGGGGGGATATGACAGAGGTCTATAAAATCATGACTGGTATGGAAAAAGTGAATAAGGAAAAGTTATTTACTTATTCCCACAATATAAGAACTAGGGGTCACCAAATGAAATTAATAGGCAGCAGTTTAAAACAAACAAAAGGAAGTTTTTCTTCACTCAACACACAGTCAACCAGTGGAACTCCTTGCCAGAGGATGCTGTGAAGGCTAGAACTTTAACAGGGTTTATAAAAGAGCTAGATAGATTTATGGAGCTTAGGTCTATCAATGGCCATTAGCCAGGAGGGGTAGGAATGGTATTCCTAGCCTCTATTTCTCTGGAGGTGGGTGACAAGGGAGGGATCACGTGAGGATTACCTGTTGTGATCCCTTCCTCTGGGGCATCTGGTATTGGCCACTGTCAGCAGACAGGATACTGGGCTAGATGGACCTTTGGTCTGACCCAGTATGGCCATTCTTATGTATGTAGGATCAATGGCACGGATTAATATAGACAAGGCCTAACACTGATGACATATTTACAACTTCAAAGGAGAATTTTAAAGCTTTAATTAAGGTTTGTGAAGAGCGTTAAGATACTCCGATATAATACTATTATTGCTTCTCATATCTACTTGTGGTCTACAGCGGCTATAACCTAGAAAAACAATTGCACAAGTTTTGAAGAAATGACAAATGTGAAAAGTATACAAAGACATGACACAGCCAACACAAATGCTGAACACAGATAGTTATGGCTTTGCTCTCAAAAACAACTGACTGTCTTAGTAATAGCATATGATAGCTCTTTGCATAAATTAAGCAGTGGGAGCACAGTCACCATTTAGATATTACAGATCAACAACAGAGCACAGAGTTCTCTCTCAGACTAGGAACCAACACAATAAGAGATAAATACGATTTCAATTAGAATTGACTGTCAGAAGAATACACATTTCAATGTGCCCACTGCATGTAATGATTGAATTTCATCGCTGCCTGTAACAGAATATTTTCCATATGAACAGCAGGCAATATTAAGGCACTAGCACCAGAAACACAGGAGATGAGGGAGAAAAACAATTTTTAATTTTAATACAAATTTCAGAAGACACACTTTTTTTTTCCTGAAATTCTGATTTGTTTCTGTTTCCTTGGAAGCATCTAATAATTATTTCTCTACCAAGTTTATAAACTGAAAAGTTTGCATCTGAAAACATCCACTCAGTGTGCAATAGCAGTCAAAAAGCAAATAGAAAGTTAGGAATAATTAAAGAAGGGATAAAAAATAAGACAGAAAATATCGTATTGCCTCTATATAAAACCATGGCACACCCACATCTTGAATACTACGTACAGATATGGTCACCTCATCTCAGAAAAGATATATTGGCATTGGAAAAAGTTCAGAAAAGGGCAACAAAAATTATTGGGGTTTGGAACAAGTTCCATGTGTGGAGACTGAAAAGACTTGGACTTTTCAGCCTAGAAAAAAGGAGACTAAGGGGGGATATGATAGAGGTCTATAAAATCATTACTGGTGTGGAAAAAGTGAATAAGGAAAAGTCATTTCTTTATTCACACAGTATAAGAACTAGGGGTCACCAAATGAAATTAACAGGCAGCAGGTTTAAAACAAACAAAAGGAAGTTTTTCTTCACTCAGCACAGTCAACCTCTGGGACACCTTGCCAGAGAATGTGGTGAAGGCTAGGACGAACAGGGTTCAAAAAAGAGCTAGATAGATTCATGGAGGTTAGGTCCATGGCTATTAGCCAGGATGGGTAGGAATGGTATCCCTAGCCTCTGTTTCTCTGGAGGTGGGTAACAGGGGAGGGACCACGTGAGGATTACCTGTTGAGATCCCTCCCTCTGGGGCATCTGGTATTGGCCACTGTCGGCAGACAGGATACTGGGATAGATGGACCGTTGTTCTGACCCAGCATGGCCATTTTTATGTTCTTAACCACAGATTATTAAAAATTCTGTAGTGTCAGAATGTAGTTTTAATTAACAACCTTGTGGAACTGAACAGGACATTTGGATTAGTTTTCAAAGGAACATTTCACGTAACACTGCATACTGTATTTTACCTTAATAATATGCAGCTTTTGTGAACATTATTATCCTGTGAACAACAGCATAATGTCTTAATAAAGATTTCTGGAGTATAAAACCCTTTTTTTATTTTAAGGGGTTGACATAAGCCCACAAGATGAAAAGCAAGGGTGAAGAGGCAGTTTTAAATTTATCTGGAAGTAAGACAACAGCTGAAGAAACTTTGATTTAGGAAAAAAGCTAAACTCATATTAAGTATAACACAATTCAAAACAAAAGTCAAGAGGGTAATAAGGCTCAATATTTTGGTCTGGAAAACTCAATCCACCTTCAGGAGAATTCAGCAAATAAAGCTATACAAATAATGAAACATCATAATTTCAATTCTAACAATTGTTTTCACGGACATTTCCCCATGCCCCACTAAAGAGATGATTACTAAAGCTGGGGGGGGAAGGGGAATTTTCACTGAAATAACTTATTTTTGGCTAAAACTGCAGTTTTGATTTGTCTAAACTCTGAAAATTTGATAAGTTTGTCAAATAGTTTCAATCAAAAAAAATCACAGGGGCGACTTCGATGTCATTCACAAAATGGATAGAAAACGTTTTAATCCCTCCTTTTGAAGCTGTTTCGGTCTGTATTCTGATTAATCCCTGGGCCAGCAGAAGTGAGAATAACACTATACACCACGGGTGGAAAGAGGACAAAGTGATGGGGCATTCACCTGGAAGATAAGTTGTTGATCCAATTATTATCTTTTATACACCATAGAACAGTTTCAGCAGAAGAAAGATACCTTCCCAGAATACCCAATATTCAATGAATAGGTCATTCTCTTGCAATGAGACAGACAAGTTAAAATCCCTTTCCACAGCAAGCAGATAGGGGAATTCAACCTGCACCTCTCACATCGTAAATAAATGCTGGTTTAAAGGCTGAAAATGAGGCAGAAACTCCAATACCAACAACAGTCATTTGTGAATCTAGCCCTTCCTTTCCTTTCTTTAAAAATAGCAGTTAGAAATGAAAGAAATATTTTTTTTTTTTTTTAAAGACAGCTATTTCATAGAATCATAGAACACTAGGACTGGAAGGGACCTCAAGAGGTCATCGAGTCCAGTCCCCTGCCCTTATGGCAGGACCAAATACTGTCTAGACCATCTCTGATAGACATTTATCTAACCTATTCTTAAATATCTCCAGAGATGGGGATTCCACAACCTCCCTGGGCAATTTATTCCAGTGTCTGACTACCCTGACAGTTAGGAACTTTTTCCTAATGTCCAACCTAAACCTCCCTTGCTGCAGTTTAAGCCCATTGCTTCTTGTTCTATCCTCAGAGGCCAAGATGAACAAGTTTTCTCCCTCCTCCTTATGACACCCTTTTAGATACCTGAAAACAGCTATCATGTTCCCCCTCAGTCTTCTCTTTTCTAAACTAAACAAACCCAATTCTTTCAGCCTTCCTTCATAGGTCATGTTCTCTAGACCTTTAATCATTCTTGTTGCTCTTCTCTGGACCCTCTCCAATTTCTCCACATCTTTCTTGAAATGCGGTGCCCAGAACTGGACACAATACTCCAACTGAGGCCTAACCAGCGCAGAGTAGAGCAGAAGAATGACTTCTCGTGTCTTGCTCACAACACACCTGTTAATGCATCCCAGAGTCATGTTTGCTTTTTTTGCAACAGCATCACACTGCTGACTCATACTCAGCTTGTGGTCCACTATAACCCCTAGATCCCTTTCTGCAGTACTCCTTCCTAGACAGTCGCTTCCCATTCCGTATGTGTGAAACTGATTGTTCCTTCCTAAGTGGAGCACTTTACCTTTGTCTTTATTAAACTTCATCCTGTTTACCTCAGACCATTTCTCCAATTTGTCCAGATCATTTTGAATTATGACCCTATCCTCCAGAGCAGTCGCAACCCCTTCCAGCTTGGTATCATCTGCAAACTTAATAAGCGTACTTTCTATGCCAATATCTAAATCGTTGATGAAGATATTGAACAGAGCCGGTCCCAAAACAGACCCCTGCGGAACCCACTAGTTATACCTTTCCAGCAGGATTGTGAACCATTAATAACTACTCTCTGAGTACGGTTATCCAGCCAGTTATGCACCCACCTTATAGTAGCCCCATCTAAGTTGTATTTGCGTAGTTTATTGATAAGAATATCATGTGAGACCGTATCAAACGCCTTACTAAAGTCTAGGTATACCACATCCACCGCTTCTCCCTTATCCACAAGACTTGTTATCCTATCAAAGAAAGCTATCAGATTGGTTTGACATGATTTATTCTTAACAAATCCTTGCTGGCTGTTCCCTATCACCTTGCCACCTTCCAAGTGTTTACAGATGATTTCCTTAATTACTTGCTCCATTATCTTCCCTGGCACAGAAGTTAAAATAACTAGTCTGTAGTTTCCTGGGTTGTTCTTATTGCCCTTTTTATAAATGGGCACTATATTTGCCCTTTTCCAGTCTTCTGGAATCTCTCCTGTCTCCCATGATTTTCCAAAGGTGATAGCTAGAGGCTCAGATACCTCCTCTATCAGCTCCTTGAGTATTCTAGGATGCATTTCATCAGGCCGTGGTGACTTGCAGGCATCTAACTTTTCTAGGTGATTTTTAACTTGTTCTTTTTTTATTTTATCTTCTAAACCTACCCCCTTCCCACTAGCATTCACTATGTTAGGCCTTCCTTCAGACTTCTCGGTGAAGACCGAAACAAAGAAGTCATTAAGCATCTCTGCCATTGCTAAGTTTCCTGTTACTGTTTCTCCCTCCTCACTGACCAGTGGGCCTACCCTGTCCTTGGTCTTTCTCTTGCTTCTAATGTATTTATAAAAAGTCTTCTTGTTTCCCTTTATTCCGTAGCTAGTTTGAGCTCATTTTGTGCCTTTGCCTTTCTAATCTTGCCCCTGCATACCTGTGTTGTTTGCCTATATTCATCCTTTGTAATTTGTCCTACTTTCCATTTTTATAGGACTCCTTTTTATTTTTAGATCATGCAAGATCGTGGTTAAGCCAAGGCAGTCTTTTGCTATATTTTCTATCTTTCCGGCCTTGTGGAATAGCTTGCTTTTGGGCCCTTAATAATGTCCCTTTGAAAAACTGCCAACTCTCCTCAGTTGTTTTTCCCCTCAGTCTTGATTCCCATGGGACCTTACCTATCAGCTCTCTGAGCTTACCAAAATCCGCCTTCCCGAAACCCATTGTCCATTTATCTAGCATTACTAATTTTTCATCAAAATCCATCAACATTTTCTAGTATGCAATATACAAACAAAATGGTCTCTGCGTGTTCTAAGAATGAATGATGCAACTCTCATATCCACTGTATCATCTGATATAACAGAGTGTAAGACCCACAAATTCCTTTTTGTTTGCAAATTGTCAATGCATCCAGGTGCTGCTGCCAATAATAGTAATTTCAACTCCTCACACTGATTCATGTCACAAATGCACATCCTTCGGTTTAGTAACCAAGTACAAGCACACTTCAACATGCATCTGACAGGCTCATACAGTTTATTAACTGAAAAAACCACTTCAGTTAACAGTGCATTGCTTGAGTTTTCCAATACTAGTTAATAAACAGAACACTCTAGATACTTGTAAAATTTGATCTTCTACTGTCCAATAACAATCTCAGCTCTCACACAGGAGTTCTAGAGCAGGGGTGAGGACTAAGGCCTGAGGACTGGATGAAGCCCCTGGGTCACCTGGATATGGCCCCTCAGGCTTAGGGCTCCCCCCAGCATTGGAGAGTCCATGCTGGCACTCCAGGCCCCCCACCTGTGGCCCCCGACTTAATTTTTTTGTGGATGAGCAGCTCCCAACCCAAAAAAGATTCCCACCACTGCTCTAGAGATCTCAAGACTATGTGGAAGGCATATATCACCAACCATTCAATTCTGTCCTCTTCATCCTCCCTCCCCAACAGTTTTGTCCTCCCTCTGAAATCTCCATGGGGTTCTTCATCTTCCTTCCCCAGGACTAAGGGAGGGGCTTAAGTAGGGTCCCCACTTCCTCTTCCTAGGCTGGGTATTGCAGGGAAGGGAGAGGAGCATGGGATGCTGAAAGGAGAAGTCAGGATGGGGCAGAGCTGACTGAGCTGATTCATTCTATTTGTTCCTTCTGCTGCTCCTGTATATAAGGTGTCTGCTCTTGGGGGGCGAGGGGGGAGGGGAGGAGGAAGAGAGGAGAGCTCTGCTTGCCTAATACAGCAGCCAATATTGGCTGTTCCCCAGAAGGTAGGAAAGAGGCGAAAAAAGGTGCCAGAGGGGATTCCCCCCTCCCCTCCCACAAGCAGGGCTCAGCAACCCTGTTTCAGTTGTAGGTCAGCAACTCTTTTGGACCAAGCACATTTTAAACCACTGTGAAAAATATTGTAATACTTAAATACCACAACACTAGTATGTGCCACCTTGTAGGTTAGTTTTTCCAAAGAACACAGAAGCAAAACTACTGCTTAAGTGTTTTAAAAAACAACACTTGGAAACATCAGTAATGAATTGGAAGCTTTCCCTAAGCCACCAATTTCTGCCAAATTTAATTTGTTTAAAAATAAGTTTCTAGTCTTTATGGCTGGTAAAATAACTTTCCAAATGTGAACCAATGCAGTGTTGCCTCCTTAATTTTGTAGGCAGTTCTAGTATTAATTATGCTTCATTCTTCTAAGCACTGGTCAAGAAATTGAGAAGACTGGGTAGTATTGGTATTCAGGGGGACTGACAGCCACCACAGGCCCAAGGGCAAAATGGGAGGGGCAGCTCTGCACACCGAGAAGAGGTGAGGCCGAAAGCAGTCAGCTTTTCGCACTGCTCAAACTATGGCACCCATTCCTCCTGCCCCCCAAGGCCTCAAAGCGACGCAGAGTGGTACTCTGGCACTCCAGCAATAATTCAAAGGGGCCCAGGGGTTCCAGCCCCCATGAGCTCCAGGCCCTTTTGTATCACTGGGCCCGGGGCAATTGCTTTATTTGCACCCCCAACCCTGCTATCGGCAGACCTGCTGCTATTATTCAGAAGTCTATGGGCAAAAATGAAGCTAACGAGGACCATGTCAGCTTCCCAACCTAGTATCTGCTAATGCTTTGGGAAAGAATGAAGAACTACAGAAGTAGACACTGGAGCCACAGAGATCATCATGTAACATTTTGCCTATGCAAGCACACAGTATGTTACTAAGCAATATTCCCTGTACATGTTATCAGGATTCCATCATATCCATTTCAAAAGCCTTTATAAAGATTTTAATAGCATCTTCAGAATACTTGGAGAATACCAACTTTGAAAGAGAGGTTGGAGGAAGTGTAGACTGGAAAAACCTTCCCTCAACACCACCTTTTAGCAGTCATGAGGCTATGGAGGGAGAATGCCAGACTCTATCCACACAATCTTCAGCAGGTTTTGGTCTAGGTTGGAAAAGAAGTGAAAGCACATGTCCTTTCTAGAAATCAGAAAGTTGGACAGATAGCTTTGATTTACAACACACTTGCAGCTGACTGGAAAGATGGAGCCTTTAACAGCTGGAATGAATCTCCATTCTCTCCTTTGTCAGTGTTTTATTTTATTTTTGGGTGGAGGAAGGAAAGGAGAAAAAGGAGGACTGGATAGCTAATCAAGCCCTTTGCTGCTTGGTCTCACTCAGCTCACCATCTTTTTTAACAGCTTCTGAATAGTGGCTTTAGACGCTAGTCAGCCTTTTTTGATCAAAACTGAACACAAAACTTTTATAAATGCTGTTATGCTAATTACGAACTATTTTATATTAATAAAAAGAGCAGCACTGTACTCCCAAGAGTCTGGAAACATTCCTTTGTCTCAGCTGAGCTGTTCCCAATATGAAATTCCTCATTATCTCCCCAACTAATTAGATAAAACCTTTAGCAATTCTCTTAAGTCCTCCCTGAAATTGTCTTAAGTTTACAATTTTAATAAATTGCCACTAATATTTTTGCTTGTCTTAGAAGTAACCAAATGTAGCCTTTCCCCTCTATTTCCCTAGTTTATGGAGAACCTAAATATTTTTTCTCCCAACTATTTGCTCTCATGCATTAAAATAGTACTTTAATGACAGACAGACAAACTAGTGCTGGTAAGGCAGCCCTAACACCTAAAGTTCTCTATTCATAAAGGTAGAAACCCAGACTGATAGCACAAAACTGCTCCTGGCTGGAACTAAAGTTCCTCACTAAATACTATCCCTGAAGGGCCGCTTCTAAGCATAAGGAAATAACAGTTTTAAATACATTTAACCCATGGGCCCTCCAAAAATGCAATCAAAGAGGATGATTACTGTCAAGTATAGTTTCTATGGTGCAAACATTGAGACTAGACTATCAAAAATGGGCTGATAACAGTGTTTAAAGTATCAACTTGAATATCATTAACATGATCATAAGTAGTTAATTTAGTAACTGAAAAAGAGATAATGAGCACAGCTTTTAGTGTAAAAGTGAGTCTGATTTCTCTAAAAAGTAGCTCAATAAATCCCATTTAATAAAGCAGGTCAGCATGTAGACAAATGCCCATAGTTAAACAGCCAGTGGCAATCTGCATTTCTTTCCAGTGTATTGTCAAATACAGTAAAGTTTATTTTAATTTGGTCAGTAAAAGCTCTAAATCAATTTCCTGACTACCTCCCAAATGAACAAATTTCCCCTTCCCTGCATCCACATTTCATCCCACATAGCTAACTCTAACACAGCCCTGTTGTAAGAATTGTGTATCAGCATCACTGATGTCGTCAGCAGAGTTCTGAGAAAAAAGATTTTATTGTGGTTTTTTTAATGGCTGTCCCTGCAGGGGCTTAGCAACTATTATAAGGTCATGTTTAACAGTAGCATTTTTAAAAAATATCAACCTTCTACTATTTTCTCAGCAACACTGTTAGATTGAGGCATTTTTTATAATCTGTAAGTCTTTCGTCAGTAGATAATGGTTTTAATGTAGGTCAAGTTTTTGCCTGACTTATTCAACTGTATCCATTTAGAACAAAAGGTGCTGTAAAAGCAGTCTCCAACTGCTCAAAATGTCTTATTTTATGGGCAATTGTGAAAAAATTTTCACAGATAAAACAAACGGGGTTTCAAGCCAAACATGCTGAAATTAAAGAAATTGTTCAGTTAACAAAAATACTTAAAAGTACATATTATGATGCAAATCTGATTTGCGGGGGGAACCTCTTTGCTGGACACTGGCTTTCAGTGTCTAATTCAATAGTATTTTGGGGGGGGGGACAGAGAATGTAAAAATATTCAAGAAGAAAGTTTAACTGTTGACTAGAAGACAAATGGCACTGTTCATCTCATCACAAACCTATACACCTATCCTGGCAAAACTCAATGAAAAATTTCAGTTTTGTAGTGAGTGTTCTCTAACTGGAAAAAAAAAAAAAAAAACAACCTTGTGGATTTTTACCACCTTCTATCCAAGGATCTCTAAAGCAGGGGTGGAGAACCTTTTTTGGGCCAGGGGCCGCTTACCCACAGAAAAATCAGTTAGGGGCTGCACACAAGTGAACAGCCCCAAAAAACCCTAAACCCTCACTGATGTGGCCCCTGACGGAGAAGGAGAAAGACACTTCCCACATTCCCCTTGCACACCAGAGCCTAGTGGGATACAGGCTAGCAGATTTTGTGTGCTCCAGTCCCTCAATAAGTGCAGGCTCCCCAATTCTAGGCAAGCTGGGGCCACATATGGCCCCCAGGCCTGAGGTTCCCCACCCCTGCTCTAAAGCCTTTTGCTTCATAACATCTGAGGGGCACGGAAGTATCACCTTCAAGAGGCACATATAGGGCAACTCAGGCACAGAGCTGTTAAGTTGATTTACCCTCAGTCCCATAAGTAAAGAAAGGCCAGAAATAGAACTGAAGCTTCCTCGTTTCCAGTCCTCTGCTTTAACCACAAGAACAGACTTCAAAACAAAACAGACAACTTATGATTTCACGGGCTACTGAGCCTAGTTGCAATGAAATTCTAGTACTGGTGGTTGCCAGTTAAATGTAACCTTTGCCATATGGCCTGTTGGTCTGTTCCCATAACCACTTTAAAGGACTGCAACCACTCCAAAGGACTGTTAAGAGCTATAATTCAATACTCCTTCCATGAAGATATTGGGTCAAATCTTTCAAAATAGTGCAATTGTCCACATACACATCTATGTGCCCATTCAAACACACATTTGCTCATATACAAAACAAAGATGACTAATACCAAAGACATTTTCAGAATGTGAAAGTCACAGAGTCAAGAAGCCTGTGTCAAAAATTACAGCTTTAGTGATAAGTTATTTCAGACACCTCAGCTTCCAAATAAAAACATTCAGGTCACCAAGTACCCTGATGCCTTTTTTTAAAAGTGGAATATTAATTACAACTCTTTAAATATAGGATTCTGTTCACTCGCTCAGACAGTAACTGAATAATCTTACAGTAACTTACTCTGCCGACAGGGCTCATTGGATGAACAGCATAATCTGATGTCAAATTATAGTTGGAAGCTTCACTTATTGGTCTTTCTTTCTTTTCTTCGGATGTCATAGTTGCAGCAGTCCTGAAAACAGAATATTCAATACAGTAGAATCTGCAGTGTGTGCAGAGTGCTATTAAAAAGTATCCCTAAAATGTTCTCTAATAGTGGTTGTGTCCTACTTTCCCAATTCTGAAGCGTGCAACTCAGATTTCCATGGGAAAATTATCTGCACCAACTATTTAAAAGGCCATTCAATTGTACAGCAAAGACAGACTTAGTTCTACTACACAAAATTCTTAAAGTTGTTTTAAATTATTTCAAATTCCTGAGTTTACCCAACAGCACAGCTAGTAAGAGAATGCTGCACGTTAGTGAAAATATATTATTTTTAATTACTTAAATTCAGTTTGGTAATTTCATGAGATATACAACCACTTCATAACCAAGGATCATGAATTACTACTGCATACAAATCATTGACTCCCTTCAACCTTTAGGAGGGTCTAAAGAAATAATGTCATTTATGATTTATTCAGCAAGAATAATGAAACTGTCATCAATAAATCTATTACCCGCTTGCTCAAGAAGCTTCTTGACAGGACAACTTAACAATTAACATTAAATAGAAGAGAAGTACAGGTTGAACTTCTCTAGTCCTGCATCCTTGGGACGTGACCAGTGCTGAACCAGAGAATTTGCTGAACCTACGGAGGTCAATATTGTCTAGCAGCATTATTAACACTTCCACTACTTTTGGGGCTCTTAGAAGACATTTAGGGGCAAATTAGAGTTAAATTAGAGCACAGAACACAGAACCAGGACTGGTGGCTGTAAACAAAGTTTATGGGACTGCGGGAAACTTGGCCACATCCATGATAAGTGGACATCTGGCTAATTAAAATCATGCCGGACTTTAATTAGCCGGATCAGAGAGTGACAAACTAGAGAGGTTCAACCTGTACTAGCTGCTACAGGAGATATGGAATGTCAACATATTTCACAGAAACTCAAATGGATCAAAAATGTACCTTCTGGATTATCCTACCAAAAATCTATTAGTTTACTCTGCATGCAAATTGTGTAAGGTGTCTGACGTGAACAGCTAAATAATGGCTATAGTACATTAAAACATTTGAAGCCCCGTTTGGGTTAGGGTTTTATTATTATTATTTTTTTCCTTTTTTTGTTTTACTGTGCTTCTTTGGTCTTAGATTAGCAAAGTGCAAAAATATTAATTACAAAATAAATTTCCAAATGAGTGGAACTCATTGTGAAATCTATGAATTAAGAATGCATGTTTTTTATATTGTGCAAAGCACATTTCACTTACTGTTCATTCACAACAAAAATACAGTTATCCTGGGATGGCTGTCCTGTTACTGGATGCTTGCAGGTCACTTTCCGTTCATTATGACTGTGGAGAAGAGAGATAAGGCATTTATAAATTTTTTATAAATGTATTTTGTCATTTTCTGTACAATTCTTTTGAGGAACTAGCGTAAGGTCCAATTACAGGGAAAAACGAATGGATGGCTAATGAAGAGTACATTGTGATATGTGGAACTTAACTCCTGGCAACTACAAATGTAAAACATTTATGTGACTTTGAATATTGTCTCTTTAGCCACACATTACAGTTGAAGGAGTGCAACCAGTTTATATTTAAAATGGATGCTACTATTGTTTTATTCACAATGAGTGAAACCCTTATGGCAAACATGCTTTAACAATTTAGAGAGAAAAATAAAATATCTGAGCTTTTTCACATTGCTCTAGAGATCATAAAGCTAATGATACCTCATCTAGAGCTTGGCATTTTTCATTTAAAACTGCCAAGTAAAACGGCATGATATTCATAAAGATGGAAAATATTATGAACTTATAAGAGCCAAAAAAAACCAACCCCAAAACAGATTGCAGCTACATAAATCCACAAGATAAAATATATTTTATTTTAAATTAATCAAGCACAGGCAAATTAGATTTCATGGTCATATTACCCCGAATATTGTTTATGGCATTATAATGAATGAAAATATCTTAAGTGTTAGTTAAGCACAATAAATTCATGCAACAAGAGAATATATTAAAATCAATGTTTCC
This sequence comes from Rafetus swinhoei, assembly GCA_019425775.1. NCBI lineage: Eukaryota > Metazoa > Chordata > Testudines > Trionychidae > Rafetus > Rafetus swinhoei. The sequence goes on from CM033437.1 coordinate 234,630,017, forward strand.
GTAATGATGTCCTAAATTCTTCTCATCACGGTGAGCAAGACATAGGACTTTATAATGTGAGGCACAAAATTAAAGACAGTTCAAAATTAAATCAATTTTTTTTCTCCAAGTTAAGAATAAGATTTAAACCTGGGATAATCTGGGGTAGTGAAAGAGTCAGTATATCTACTATAGTACAAATGCACTTTGCATGAGCTATTTAACAGAACCTGTACCCCAAGATCCTTCATGTAATTTAATAACAGAAGGAAGGAGAAATTAACAAGGGACAAGAGACAAAAGGTATGCCTTTACCTTACATTTGAAAAGAAAGTGAGTCAGTGAGACAGACACATACAGGAAGTCCATTCAAAATAGCAGGAATTCCATAAGACAAGGTTCTTCCACCAGCAGTACCAAGATTTTGTGGAAGACAGACGGATTAAGGTCAATGCCAAACGAGTGGGGGGGGGGGGGGGGGAGAAGTTGGTTGATTTTGAACAATACCATGAGCATATAAAAAGTATCAGTACACCTGTTTCGGCTATACAAAAAAGTGCTGTATGCCCAGAAGTGCATCTGTTTCATATATACTGTACATGTGATTCCAAGGCAACTCTAGCAGGTTCTGGGAGTAGAAAAATGGAGATGAGCTAGGATGTTTTATCCTCACAAGAACTTCCTCGGTTTGAAGCACTTGGAAGAGGGAAAAGTGATCAGGAATAGTCAACATGGATTCACCAAGGGCAAGTCATGCCTGACCAACCTGATTAGCTTCTATGATGAGGTAACTGGCGCTGTGGACAGGGGGAAGTAGGTAGATGTGATATAACTTTACTTTAGCAAAGTTTTTGTGATACGGTCTGCCGCAATACTCTTGCCAGCAAGTTAAGGAATAAATGGACTGTAAGGTGGCTGGATAAATGGACTGTGAGGTGGCTGGAAAGCTGGCTAGATTGTCAGGTTCAACAGGTAGTGATCAACACTTTCCTGGCTGGCTGGTGGTCAGTTTCAAGCGGAGTGCCCCAAGGATCTGTTCTAGGGTCTTTTTTTTCCAACATCTTTATTAATGATCTCGATGGGGGGGATGGATTGCACACTAAGCTAGGGGAGAGGTAGATACGTTGGAGGGTAGGGATAGGAGCCAGAGTGACAGACAAATTGGAGGATTAGGCCAAAAGAAATCTGATGAGGTTCAACAAGGAGAAGTGCAGAGTCCTGCACTTGGGACAGAAGAATCCCAAGCACAGTTACAGGCTAGTGACCGACTGGCTAAGTAGCAGTTCTGCAGAAAACGACCTGGGGATTACAGTGGATGTGAAGTTGGATATGAGTCAACAGTGTGCCCTTGTAGCCAAGAAGGCGAATGGCATATTAGGGTGCATTAGGAGGAGTATTTCCAACAGATCTAGAGAAGTTATTATTCCCTTTTATTCAGCATTGGTGAGGCCACATCTGGAGTATTGCATCCAGTTCTGGGCCCCCACTACAGAAGGGATGTGGATGCATTGGAAAGGGTCCAGTGGAGGGCAACCAAAACGATTAGGGGGCAAGAGCACGTGACTTATGAGGAGAGGCTGAGAGATCTGGGCTTATTTAGTCTGCAGAAGAGAAGAGTGAGGGGGATCTGAAAGCAGCCTTTAACTTCCTGAAGGGAGGTTCCAAAGGGGATAGAGAGAGGCTGTTCTCCGTAGTGACGGATGGCAGAACAAGGAGCAATGGTCTCAAGTTACAGTGGGGGAAGTCTAGGTTGCATATTAGGAAAAACTATTTCACTAGGAGGATGGTGAATTACTGGAATGGGTTACCAAGAGAGGTGGCAAAATCTCCATCCCTAGAGGTTTTTAAGCCCTGGCTTGACAAAGCCCTGACGGGGATGATTCAGTAATGGCTGGTCCTGCTTTGGGCAGGGGATTGGACTTGACCTCCTGAGGTCTCTTCTAACACTAGGATTCTATGGTTCTAATAACTAGACCGTTCCTGAGAGAAATCTTAACATATTCCTGGCTGATGCTTATATTAAATCACTTTGCAATTTCACTGTCATGTTCTAGACAAGTCCCCTTACACAAAAATATACAGTAAAAAAATTAAAACTTCTTTCAAGTGCAAGCAACATTGGACATAATACGCGAACTACGGATGTTACATTTCAATTAATCAATTAACAGAGTAGTTGATGGAATTTTCATCAATTTAGACATCAGTCAGTGACCAACCAGATTCCACGCTAAGTCTTTTCACAAGCACAGTATTTTATGTAATTCATTATGATATGCAGGTAACTAAAACAACCCAAGGGAAATTAAGCCAATATTTTTCTCAATATTTCTCCATATTCATTTTCCAGTTTCCACAATTCCAAAATTGTACTTCAAAATTACAGTGTTGCATCATTGCGTGTTTGTACTTGTATTGTGTGGTAAGGATTGTATTACACTGGGTTTAAAAAGAGAAGCCAAGATATTTTAACTCATTTGTTCCTTTTGTGGAGGCAGAAATATAGTATGCTTGTGATATATTCTCTCAAACTTCTCTCAAAATGGAGGTTCAAAATTCTGTTCTTGGTTACACTAGTATAAACAGTGTAACAGCACTTTGGAATTGGCCCTATTTCAATTCCAGGAATTGGGAGTGCTCACAAATGCAATCATATGTAGAGCCTAAGGCAAAAATCAAAACTTCCTTGGATATTTTATTAGTATTCATGAACAGTTCCCCTAACTCAATACATACAACTGACTGTGATATATGTAATTAGGGCAATGATACTCAGACTGAGGCTCGAGAGTCACAGTGGTCATGTGCCTCTTGCAGCACATATTAAAACACATTTAACTATTAACCAATCAGGATGCTTTTACTCTATTATTATCCAATTGTAGGTGATACAATATTTGATCAGTCATTTTGCTATAAGAATAATATATCTATCTATCAAAGGAAACCATTCACACTACCACAGCTCTTTTGGATAATGTTGATCAATAATTTGGCTTCTGAAACACTGAGGTCTCAAAACCCCTAACTGGGGTCTTCAGAACTCCAGAAGCAGGTGCAGCTGGCTGAGAAAATTCTGTTCAGTTGCATGGGGTAACTGAATTCACTATAATTTAGTTTCATGTGATTATGGAAAACAAGAGTTTAATTTTTTTTCCATCTCAACTGTACAGGATCCGGTACTACCTTGGGAAGAGCCAACAAAATCCATTTGTTTTCCATATGGAAAGCCCATATCAACATCTTTCAGGGTGGCAGCTTCAGTACAGATACATTTCACATTGTACTCATGTTGTTGCTCTCTAGCCTCTGCTTCCCTCCCCTTCCTAGAATTCTTTCAGAGCATTGTTCCGTTTACAAGATGTGGTGCAAGCTAACCATTACGCACTTTCACATCACACCATCCTCTCTCCAGACATGCTTGCTGACATGTCAATCTACTCTAAGCCCTGGTTTACACTATAAACGTATCAGTGCAACTATGTAGCTCTCGGCTGTCTATTTGTATGGAAACATAAAACAAACTAACGGATGTAACAAAAGATACCATTATAAGGTATTCAGATTGTTCGAAAGCCCTTCACATCAAACTAAGCTGTTACACATAAAGCACTGCACATATAGAAAATTTGTATCCATATCCACATCTCTATCTGCCAAAACTGAGCCATGAATATCCACATCTGAAGATGCAGAAACCTGCAGTATAAAGTGGATAGCTGCAAATTTGCAGAGTTCTAGATAAAAAGTTTGTATCCGCATCCATATCTGCAAAAATGAGCTGCAGATATCTACATCTACATCCACAGATGCAGATACCCATCGATATAAAGCAGATATCTGTGGATTTGCAGGGCTCTACACATACATTTCAACCATAATATCTAATCAATGCAATATATCTTATAGCAAATGCTTTGCAATATTAATGATCTATCTGAAACTTATAACCTAACACACAGCATACAGAGCTCAATGTTATTGACATAGCAACTGCCTCTCCAGGAGATCAAGTACCTACCCTCATGGGAGAAGCTTTCCCACCAGCACTGGGAGTGTTTCACTATGGTTATGTTTAGACTAGAGGCTTCTTTCGGAAGAACCTTTTTTTGGGAAGAGATCTTCCAAAAAAACTTCTTCTGAACGAGAGCATCCACACACAAAAGCGCATCGAAAAAGCAATCTGCTTTTTCAAAAGACAGCATCCACACTGAATGGATGCTATCTCGCATTTAAGCTGTGATTACTATGGACAGAGTGGCCACCAGAACACCTGTGCTTTTTCCTCTTCTTTCGAAAGAACTCCCTCTTCCCCGTCCACACACGCCTTTCTCCGAAAGAGCTCTTTTGGAAAAAGGCTTCTTCCTCATAGAAAGGGGATTACCAATGCCGGGAAAACCCCTGTGTTCTTTCGGAAGAACACGACTGAAGTGTGGACGTAACTCAGGTTTTGTTGGAAAAAAAGACGTTTTTCCAACAAAACTCTGTAGTGTAGACATACCCTATGTGTTGCAGGGTGGTAAGTATAAACAAGTCCTAAGAATACTGAATCCAATTTAACTGGGGAAGAGTGTAGGGCAAAGACCCAAAATGAGACTAAAAGGCTTCATAAAAAGTTTCTAACACACAACTCTGCTTTAAGAGCAAGTCTACACTACAGACTTAAATTGAGCTAATGTCCATACTAATACTAGGGATGTAAGCAACTAGTCGCTTCCCCATTCCTTACTGCCTCTATGAGAGGCAGCAGGGAATGGGGGAAGCTGGTGCTGGGTGGGAGCTGGCTTAAAAGTCGGCTCCCCCCAGCACCGTCTCCATGGGGGGCAGGAGAGTTGTGGGGACCGAGCACAATCCCACATGCTGCACCTCTGCTTTTTAAATTTACTAAGAGCCTACCAGCTCTTAATACATTTAAAAGGCTGGAGTGCAGCAGGGGGATCTGGCGCGATAATTAAATAATTATATTATTAATAATCAGCTGATTATTGCCCACCCCTGTATTATGTGAAGACAAATAGCCTAACAAATACTAAGAAGAAAGAATAACTGTTACAAAGCTTTGTGATTTACCAAGTTTTTGATATATTAACCAAATACTTATTAAGGAAACGTAATTCATGTGTCACATTTATTCAACAATATTCATTTTTTCCCTCATTTTGCAAGAAAAGCAAAATTACGTAGTTTCTACCATCACCTACTTACATTTAAAAATTACAAACAACTTCCAGAAAAAGTAACGAGGGAGATGCAGCTCTCCTCTTCTTTATAAAGGCACTACATTTCTGCGCAGACATAAAAAACTGGAAACAAGAGAGCAAGTCTGATCAAGCTCTGTTCTACTTCTGTACCAGTGTTTCATTTCTCAACTGGAAAAAAACATGTCAGCAACTTCTGCCCCATTTTTGCATTCCTGACTAAGAACTTCTTTTCATTTCTAATTGAAATAAATGCAGTAACTTATAGTTATCTATTAGAGAGTTATTTAAATTTGAAAATAATATAAGTAAATGCAGCCTGTATGTCCAGCTGTTAGCAAGGATGTGGTCTGTGGTTGTTCAATGCCTTCTATTTTACTAAAATTGTAATGCCACATTGCATAGTAAACAGCACATGCAAGCATTTTCCAGTCAGTACTCAAATGTCCATTTATTATGAACCTTTTTCCAATTAAGGGTTTTTGAACAATAAATTTGGGAACCATATTGCATGGCTATATTGAAAAAACAGATGAATATGAAAAGTTTTACTGTCAAGAATAAAAAAGACAATCCATGCTTTCAATTATATAAACATAGTCACTCACTGTAAGCTGTGAAAAACATCAGCATTTGGAATTAGTTTCCCTTCACGTACCCACGTATTTTAGTACGTATAAATACTTTTTTCCCCACCATTTGTTTGGCAGACAATGTCAAAACCTAATTTAGGGCTGTTGCTGTTACCACTCTTGATCTCATGAAAATATCTTTCCTAAGAATGAGGACCATTCTCCAGACATTTTTTTTTAAGATGGCAACTCAAACCTGTATTGCCAAGGCACAAAAACCTTGTATCCCTCTTGCTGATGTCCAGTTGCCCTCCTATTTCACTTGTGTATAGCTCATTGTTCTCAGATTCTTTCACTGACCTTAATACTTATTCTCAAAGATTGTGCTAGATGAAAGCATGATTGCTTCAGCTGTATGCAGTAGTTTTGAAATTGAAAGCTTTCCTTTCTACAAGACCTTTCTTAATCAAAAAGCCAATTCAAACCTCCTGAAAGTCTGGAGCTTAATTTAAATAGAAAATGCCTGCTACTAACTTGATGTGATTAATACATTCTTATGAAATATTCACCCAACATGTATTCTAAATTATCAAGTGTCATGGCCTTGAATGCTTACTTTAAGGCAGACCCTCATAAGCTAGGGCTGACACCCCAAACTGGTGGTATATTCCACAGCAGAGGTTCACAACCCTTTTTCTTTCTCATCCCCCCAACCATGCTGTAAAATCTACACAGCTCGCTTGTGCAACAACTGTTTTTCTGTATATCCAGTAGATAAAAAGCTGTATTAAATGCATTGCCATACAGTTAAAAACACAAACATAAAATATATATAAAAAGGACAACATAGGTACATTACACTTTTTTTTTTTTTAATTTACTCGGTATGGTACTTGGTTTTGGTGCTGATCAACAATCCTGTCATGAAATTGGGGGTATCTTTGACAAACATGCATGTATGTCATGGTCAACATTCATCCTGATTTGGTATTTTGTTTTCATTGATATCAAGGCAGAAAATCCAACTTTGCTTAAGTTGTAGTTATCAATGGGCATCAAAACTTTCAGGACTGCAGAAGCAGCAGTGATGTATTCATTGGAATACTCGCACCAAAATGTCTCCACAGCAGCTTTTCTTTGAACTTGGTTCTGAGGGAGCTGTCTGATGAAACACCAATGAGCTCTTCTAACAGTTTTAATAAGATCTGGGATGAATATTCTCCACTTGTATAGCAGCTTGCTCTATTGTGAGTTCGGGAACATAAGCATTACAGATGTGCTGCTAGAGGAGGTTTAATTACATCAAAGTGAGTATTTAATTCCTGAAAGAAAGAGCTCAAACATGACAGTAGTGCCTCCCCTCCCCACAAACACTTGAGCTCTTTGCAAAAGTCTTCCTCTATGTCAGTGATGAGCAACATGTAGCCTCAGGGCTGCATGCATGTGTGGCCCACAAGACATTTTGTTTACTATTACCTACGCACAACATTGCCAGGTTCTGCTGGTTTTCATCCACAGCTCCCCCCCCCCCACTAGTATTACACAAGTGACATGCACTGAAAGCAAGGGCATGGAAAGTGAAGTGCGTGCTGATCGCACACAACATTGTGAGAGCCATGTGCTTCCTCTGAGTCCAAATTGCTGCTATGGTTCAACTGGCATACTGTACAAATTCTAGGTAAGCAAGTGTAGTAAGCGGATCTACTCTATCGCGGGAGAAAGTCTTGTTTACGACAATCTTGTGTTCCACTGAAATGGAGGGCCACTTATGCAGCCCACTCACTAACCTTGGTTGCCCCCACTGCTCTATGCCTTTATTCCACAGATAAGGAACATAGGCAAGTAAATAGGACATTGTCAAAATGTCCATGGAATCATCTAGTTGTACACAAAATCATTGTCACGCAGTCAATCAATACACTGAGAAACTGTCTGACATAGAAATGATCCGTTGTTTAACAGTGTCATCTGACATCAGTATTTTTGTCAGTACCTTGGGCCTTCTCCTCTCCCAACACTTCATTTGTTACTTTAAACAAGACATTGTATCGAAGTCCCAGCTACTGTAATGTGATTTGTTTTAAGCAATTTTCTGTGCCCTTATGTAAGATTATCTTAAAATCGTGGATTTCATTGTTGTTTTTAGTAGCAAGCAGTTCCTTGACCTTTTGCTCAAAAAATGAACATCCTTATTTTTAATTAGAAAGCATGAAATCTATAACAAATGTGGAGGTCTTCAAACATTCATTGGACATTATTTGTGCACAAATTACTGTGGTTAAGGCACATCTCCACTTTCAGAACAAATAAAATCAAAATTCAAATAGCTGTCTTAGTATTTCCTAAATTTTGCAAGGTTAATAACAGCTTCATGTTTTTTACTCACTAGGGATGTCAATAAGTAGTTGACCAGACAATTAACTGATAAGCCTAGACTTATCGGTTAATCTAGTCGATCACTCACATTCCCCGCCCCTCACTGTCTCTGTATAAGAGGCAGCAGTGCAGCATGGGAAGGAGCAGGGGAGGCTGCTGCAAAGCAGCTTCTGCCTGCAGCAGGCCATGGTTTTCCATGGGCAGAAGCTGTTTCGTGGCAGCTGCCCTGGTCCACAGGGTAGGCTGGTGTATCCGAGCTCCCCGCAGAGCAGCCTCTGTCTGCAGTGAGCTTAGGCCCACTGAGGACAGAGGCTGATCCCCAGCAGCAGCCTCTGTTGGGGGGGAAAGGGGTCCGAGCTCCCTGTGGACAGAGGCTTCTTCACAGAACTCCCCTCCCCCCGCCCCCCAGCAGTCTCTGTCAGGAGTTCAGACCCTCCCCCACATCCCCTAACGGGGGCTGCTGTCACCCTATGCTGCTGCCTCTGTATCAGAGGTAGCAGTGTTGGGTGGCAGGGGGCTCCCTGGGAGTGGAGCCAGCATGCACTAGCTGCTGGCCTCAGGGACTATAATATAGTCAACTAATGGCTAAGACTTCATGCGGTTAGTCGACTATTCTATTATCTGCTATCTAACATCCCTATTACTCACATCACCTCCTCACAGTCTTGAGCTCTTACAGTGGTTGAACTTGTTGAAGGCAGTAGGGTATCTTTGCTCTGTGAGCTTTGTTGTTTTGAAATTGATGGTTGACTTAAAAATGTATACGTGGTTTACATATACACCAGTTTTCCCTGTGCTATGTAACTTGTCTTTTTTCCACTGAAGTAACTTCTTTCCACCCAGTAAGTAGAGCTATGTAACCTGCAAAGCTAGAGTTGGTCTCAATGGGCTCAGGGCAGAAACCAAAGATTAAGTCTCAGATGCCAAGTATCTGGGGGTAAAACATGCACTGGGCTGGAAGGAGTTGAGGCTGACCTATAGTTGGGAGGCTTACACAAAGGCTGACCCACAAGCCTGAGCCTCACATCTCAGGCATGAAGCTGGGGCAAGAGGCTTCAGCCTGCAAGGGCACCAGGGATCTGGGCTTTAGCACTCCAGTTCCCTTTTTAGGCCTACCGGGGCACTGGGGTTCATAGCCCCATAGTGGCATCAACTCTTGATTCCAGCCCTGAGGCTCCTGACATTACTCTGGGAAGTACTTGGGCTCTGTTATTCAGCCCGACAGCAACAAAGAGGTTTGACATTTAATCCACACAGCTCCCAGCCCCATGGTGCCACTGCAACTTGAGGCTTCAACCAGTGGCTTCCATCTTCAGCACACGGTATCACTAGGATTCAGGACTTCATCCCTGCAACAGCACCAGGGCTGAAGCCTTACAGTAGAACCTTCTTTCCTTAGACACTGGATAATAAAGCACAAAGGAACTGCCACCTTGGTCTAAGCTGTGTGATGAATACATACTGAGAGAGCTCTACAGACATCCAAAGTATGCCATAGATTCTTTTTGGAGTGTGATGGGATGGACGAACTATTTCTTATGCTCTGTTGAGCATGGAGATCATTGTCCCTGTGAAGACAGGGTCAGTTCTGAGTCCTATTTTAGCATTATCAAAGGTGCAGTATTGAGGTTCCAGAAAAAGTGATCCTAACTCAGACCTCCTGTGAACAAAGAGCTCATCAGAAAAAGCCATTTTAACAATCGGAAAATGAGACACCTTCATGAATGGCTCAAATGCTGACCCTATAATAGCACTGAAAACCAGGTAAGATTACATAAAATAACTTCATGAACATGATGAGGATATAGAAAAGATGGTTTATAAGAAAAGCACTGTATACCTTAAGAGAAAATCAATAACTGTCTACAGAGAATACTAGGCAAAAGCAACCTGACTGGAAACTCAACTTCCAAGCCTAATCAGAGTCAATGTGGCTGGGTACGTCTAACCAGATTCCTTTTAAAGAAATTTGAGAATCTGTAGCACAGATATAGATAAGGTGACACACTTATCCTTCCACCAATTGTTAAAGCTCAACCTGGTCCTTGAACACACTGAGTTGTTAGATTTCTAGAAGCTAAAATTGTAGATCTGTTATGGATAGAAAGCATATGGGAGCTCTCTGTACCATGTCAAAGAGGCCAGAGAACCCAGGTTGAGCCCTCTGTATAAGTTTTCTGACATCCTGCATCCACCTGTTCCCACTATTATAACAGCAGATCCTCGAGGATGATCTCAGTTACACTGCAGAGCTCCACACTAATCCTGCATAAGTGTCTAAACTTAGACCCTCCCTCATTAGAATGGGGATACAAGAATTACCAACAATTCTTCTCTGCTGATCTTTCTGTAGGGCTCTATTGAGGAGAAAGGGAAAGAAGGCATGTAAAACATTTTTGTTTTGGTTATCTTTACAACAATGCATCTTTTGCCTTGGCTCTGTGATCCTGCTGATAATCCTGGTCCCTGGTTTTCACATGAGAGGCAAGACAGATCTTTCACTGAGACACTATATTTCTTTATCAGGGGATGCAACAGCTCTAGGGCAAAGGGAAAAGAACCTGCACTGGTAATACTGTGTTCCAAGAGCAAAATTAAGGAATCATCTGACAACCAGTCCAATAGGAATATAGAAATAGGTATCCTTAACATCTGTAGATATCATGTAGTTTTCTTCGCTGATGGCAGCTTGTGTGGATTTTCAGGTCTCCATCATATATTTTCATTTCTTTATAGATCTTGTTGAAATACGCAACAAGTATCATGTGATTTTTTTTCCAAATAGAAACAATATGGAGAAAAGCCCTGTTCCACTGAAGAGAACAGATTCTACTGCTCCCATTCATAGGCGATCTAGGCTGGCTGTTTGAATGCACCCACAACTCCTCAGGCCTACCTTTAAAGCCAGAAATAAGCACTCCACCATGGCATACTTCAGGTAGTTCAGTAGTCAGAATATGACCAGTGGCTGCTATGGCAGGCTGAATTAAGAGTGTTCAAATAGGACTACTTGAATGAGCTGAAGGGTACTCCTTTCAACAGCTATCTGTTGACTTACCTCTGCAATTACTCTAAGGACTGGATTGGAAGTTGACAGGATAGCCTTCTGCCACCATATAGCAAAACAAAACAAAACAAAAAAAAACCCAACCATTGAATAAGACACCAGCAAGCGTCAGGAGTTTAAACAATAGAAATTAGGTATGTGGGGAGAAATCCTAGTGGTATCAAATTTCATATGCCACTCAGGTTTCCCAAAAACAATTCAAAAACCGTATAATCACAGATCTGGGCACTAAATAGGATTCTCAATAAGTAAGCATAATTAAGGATACCTTCCCAGTTCAAATAAGACTGTTCACATTTCCAGATTATTAGGGCAAATCCAGTACTTTTAGGGCAAGCCACTCTATAAAATAGAATAGCATAAATCAACTTAAAAAAAGAGAGATACCATTTTCCAACATGTAGTGTTTTAATAATTTCAATTCTGAATTTACCTGTCACAGTACAAAATGGCTTACAAAACAAATTGAACACATCACAGTGGGACAAACTGAAGTAATCGATTATTACCCTAAACATCACTTGTTCTTTGTTACCAAGATGGAAGAATAGAATAGCAATGTCTTTCTTGAACAAATGGGAAGTACAATTTTTTTTTTAAGCTATGAACAGTGTAATTGCTTTTAAGCCTTTTATACACAACATTCCTTTTTCTTTAATTGCACAGATACATTCATGTAATAAAAACAGACCAACTACTAAAAGTACGTTAAGTTTTTAAAGCAGCAATGATTTGTGTTATACTGGAAAACAGATTTATTGCGAAGGGCTTAGATTAGAATCACTTGAGAGTGGTATAATGCATTCAGTCAGGAATTTCAAAAGGTTGATTGGCTAAAGTAGCACAGTAAGAGTTGCTATTATAGCAAGGTCATTTAGGTAACAGGTTATGTTTTTCATTTTATCAGAAACTTAATTATGAAATTTTAGCATAAAATCTGATTTTAAAGTTTTCATAATTTGTCCAATGCTTAATGATGATTCCTGAGCACTTTGAAGTCTGAAGGCTGTTCGCAGCTGGAAACCTGGATGATTTTGTTCTTTAGTGTTCCCATATTTCATTCTGTGTAAAATGCATTAGAACCCTATTTCCTTTAAAAGTGCTGAAGTACCTACCATGACACATTTGTTCAACAGTAAACATTATCTGAGTGGCATTGGGTTGTATCAAAGTACTGGTTTATTTGCATATGTGCTGCACTGAATCACAAATCTTTGAAGCAATTTATTCAATATGCTCAAACCAATGGATACACAAGTTTCTGCTAGATGAAACCATTTCTTGGCTGTCTCTTCCTATATTTTCACATTTACACAATTTTCAATATCTGTTCAGCTTTTTCTGCATTGTGCATCTTCCCCTTAATAAAATGGAATGCATTTACAAAATAAGTGGTTAGCTAGCATAGCAACTCAAAAACTACAGGTTTCACTGCTAAGTGGGAAACCTAGTTACAGAATAGCACTTCCTTCTCTTAACTGACAGTATTCATCCCTAAAATATGCTTAAAATATTCATGTACCAAACAACCTGGAAGTAACAAAGAGCCCAATCTAGTAATCAGTGATTGAAAACAGAAGCCTCAGGTGGTCAACGGTAGAGGTTTAAGCACAAAGGAATAAGCAGAAATATTAACACTAATTCATGGGTGCAAAGGCCTACTGTAAAATTTGTTACAACTACTATAAAAAGTTATGTATACTGTAAACAGAGCTTTGTATTTGGGAAAACTGTTTGTACAACTATTCTGGAATAGGACGGGGAAAATGTATGTGTCCTATTCCTATCTGAAAATGTCTGTTCTTAAAGTAACGAGGAATACACCTCCACGACACAGTCTTTGCTCTCGATACCATCTCAGAAGTAAAACAAACCTATCAATTGGAGGCAGGCGGCTTCAACTCTGAGAAACCACGAGCTGAAATGCTTCCACTAGCAATATTAGAGTGTAGTCATTTACACAAGGGGCAGGCAGGAGCTAATACATGCAGGAAGCAGCTTTCAAGCTGGCTCCCCCTGCATATCGGCTCCTGAAGAGTTGCTGGCCCCCCTCCCTCCTGCGATGCTTCCTCTTTAACAGGGGCAGCGGGGGGAAGTGGGAGGCACACATGAGCAAAACAATTGCTTATCTTTCTCTTCCCAAATCATCAGCACACGAGGGATATTCAAATAAGAAAGCTGAGCTGTGAGACCATACTGGATTGCCCAGAGCTCTCAACAGCTTTTATTGTTCTTGCTCTCTTATTCAGAACACGTTGTCTGGACATGCTTTGGTTCTGTGTGAACATTCCCACCCTTCCTGGCTTTCATCTGCAGTGACAACTGTTCTGACAGGTTCTCTTATTGGAAAGCCTGCCTTGAAGCTGCTTGAACTCACCTGCCATAAGTGGATGACTTTAGAAACTTCCTTGGGAGATATGACTTCAGTGGAGGGCAGATATGTATTCGTTTAGGGAGGTACAAGGAGCAGCCCCGTAGTGACCTCACAAGAGTACAGGGCTATAGACAATAACCACAAAGGAGACTAGGGATCCCAGCAGAGACAGAAGCATATGAATGGGTACTTCCCATGAAAGGATGACTGTTTTAATAACATTACTCAGTTTCTCCAGTCTTTCCTGCAGTAAGGAACACTGTAGACTGTGTCTCCACACAGACAGGAAATCTATTTAGATGGTATTAAATTGATTTTCCACAGATTTATGGCTCTACACATCCTTTCACCTGGGTGATACCATGAATGGCTTACTCTGGATGAGGGCTTTGAATAGGAGGGTAGCATAGGAAGGGATAGATGCAAATGCTCTCCTCTCTGAGGGCTGCTATTAAACCACTAGCAAAATTTAGTAAACACTAGCAGTCCTGTTACTAAACCGAAGGGCCTGGAATGGGTGCGGTTGTGCTTCCAGAGCAAAACTTAGGACGGATCTACACTACGGGGCAATATCAAATTAAGATACGCAACTCCAGCTACGTGAATAGTGGAGCTGGAGTCAATGTACCTTAGTTCGAGTTACTGCAGTAACCCCGCTGAGGGGCAGGGGAGGGAAGAAGGGGCTCCCCCTTACTCTGCTTGATCCGGTAGAGTACTGGAGCACATGGGAGTGCAATCAGCAGTCAATTTAGTAGGTCTAAATCGACCCCTGGGAGATTGATCCCCATAGGGTTAATCTCCTGGTAAGTGTAGACAAGGCCTTAGAAAACCTATGTGAGATTGCTGAAATATGCAGATAGGCATTGAAGTCTACTGACGTTATGTGGTTCCCTTTCACTCTTGGCACTAATTTCACTAATGGCACTGGTGTGAATTTTAAGGACTCCAACTTGAGTTTTGATTACTTCATGAATCTGTTGGGATACTTGCAATAGAGAACTACTTTATAGCTCTTTTTTTTTTTTTAAGGAGAACATGGTGTGAAAGCCTTATTTCCTGTGGAAAGAGACAGGATCTATTGATCTCATTCAGAGAAGATCTGTCTGCATGCCCTGACTTTTCCTTTTCTTCAGGGAGGATTCCAACACTTTTAAATTTTGCTCTGCAGCAGGGAAGAGACAGTTTGCCTGCCTGCAGCTCAAGAGCTGATATTTGTGCTGGCAGTTTCTCAGAACTGGGGCCAAATTCTTTTGCTAACTGACAGGTTTGGTCTGCCTTAAAGGTAGTATAGTGCAGAGTAGATCTGTGGATCTCATCTACCGTATATTTGAGAGAATTTGTCCATTTGTGCATCTGTCCAAGAACACCTCCTAAACGGTAAGAGCTAGGACCACCAAATTTCATATGCACCTTCCTCTTATCATAAAGCAAGGTAAGGGTTTGATTGTACCAGGAAAATAGGATGTGCCTGGAATGGGATTGCTTCTTATAAAACTATACAGAAAAGACAATCATCAGGCAAGTGAAAGAGGGTTGGCTGGGGGTGTCTCCCTCCCCTCCTCTGAGGGTGCTCCAACCCAAGCCTCCCATCCCGCTGATTTGTACAGGAACATTGCTGTCTATTCCCCATCAGGGAGAGAGAGGAAAGCCTGCATACTGGACCCCCATCCCCAGCTCCACCCCAGAGCAATGAATGAAATGAAGCATGTACATTTTCATTTTATTTTCCAAAAAGCAAAAACTCAGTTAAGAACCTGAGCGACAGCTGGGTAAATTTTCTAGTTATGAATAAAAGCTATTCCAAAGTAGCTCCCCTACATGAGCACACTATTACAAATTTAAGTTACTTTATTCCAGAATACTTACTATACATACTCTTTCATAAGCTAGATTTTTTGATAAAAAGTGAAGAATCAAAGAGCAGGGGCCAGCTTATCAACAGGACTACATTGTCATTATAGACCAGAAATTGGCAAACTTCATTTCCTAACCTACCAGGGTAAGCCGCTGGTGTGCTGGGACATTGTGTGCTCCTCAGTCCCCATTGGTTGTGCGTGCCGTTCCCAGCCAACGGGAACGGCAGGAAGAGGTGTGGGCTGAGAGATGTGCTGGCTGCCACTTCATGTTGCTCCTGCTGGCCAGGAACAGTGAACTGCAGACACTGGGAGCTGCAGGGCTCCATGTGAACAGATGCTCCAGGTAAACAAAGCATCCTGATGCACCAGCAGCTTTCCCAGATAAGCTGGGAACCAAAGTTTGTCAACTGCTGAAATATAGGTTCAGCTTATGAAAGTGTCATAGTGTTTTGCCATTTTTTTACCCATCATTTTGGGGGAGGGGGAGCGCTTATAAATGTATGGGCTAATGAACGGATATATACAGTACTTTGTTTTGGAAAAAGTGATTATTTCAGAATAAAATCACTTATCCCAGAGTGTCCCTACTGTAAGTCACTCCAGTATACATCCAATCCACACTAAAGTCATTGACGTTTGTAGGAACTGAAGCGTTGTAAGTCCTCCCATTCCCAGCTATAAGTTGTGCAAAACACTCCCCCCAATTTGCTTAAATGGAAGTTGTTTCGCTATAAGTTTAAGTTTTTTGGAACATATCTTGGACTTAGAGCGAGGACGGCCTGTAGCTAAATTATACTAGCACAACGGTAGTGGAATAAGCACTCGAATTACTGTGCTGGTGAACTTCTCCCTGTGAAGACTGGTTATCATACGGTTGAAGACACTTATGTCAGAGAAGCACATCCACCCTAGGAGTTTTTACTGGTGTTAGCTAGTTATGTGCAAATCTCAGTTGATACAAGCGCTCAGTGTGAACCACTTATGCAGTATCAAAGCTTAATTTCTTTATGGATGTTGAAAAGCAGCAAGGTGAACAAAACTTTCATAGTGTGGACTAACTTAAGAGTCTGTATCTGTCATGGCAGTGGCCTGGTTGCTGCTTCCACACATGTTGAGAAGTGTACTACTTGGTACATTCTTAAAAGAAATGCATACAATGTGTCAAAACTGGCTTTAATAGAGATCTAAGTGATTAATAACTTGTTTTCAACAGGAAAAATTAACTACAGTTTACCATATGTTGCATTACTCATTTTCTCTTTTCACCTCTAGAAAACATGCACAGATGGAAAGGATTTCTGAAGCACTAAGTCCCATAGGGGTAACTTTCCCTAGGGACACTAAAATGAAGAACACCTTGCCCCATTTTTTTCTTCCAGATTACACAAAAATTCTTTTGGAAGAAATGATGTTAGGCAGCTCTTAAGAGACTGTAACCCTACCAAAACTTTTGTAAATACTCACAGTCCAGTTGCTAAATCCAAGGACCGGTATTTGTCTTGTTGTGCTCCCAGAACAATGCTTAAAAAGTATCTATGAGACTGCTGAACTGGGATATGAAAATAGGCATCCTTCAAGTCCATTGATGTCATGCAGTCCAACTTTCAGTTGTTGCACTGCTTCCACTCACCTTATGAAATTTCGTTGGTAAGAAACAAATGTCGGCAACTAGGCACTACAAGTCAGCAACAATAAAGTGAGTATTACTACTGAAGACCAGACCTATGCAGTTTCTGATGGTTAACCTCTGGCTTGTATAGACCTGCCAATCAGTCATGTAATATGACACACAAAATACCGGAAGCTGCCTTGGGCTATACTACTGTTGCCACTACTGGAGAGTTGAAGGAAAAAATCTTACTGCAGCCTTTAGGGAAAAAAAATTTACCATCCTGTTAGGGCTGTGACTATTAAACCAGTACTAACTCATCATAAATAGCAGCAGACTCAAAATATCAACCCTGCAATCTATCCCTCCACTCACAATCAGCAACTATTTATGATTAGTGGCAATGCTTTTTTTTTTCCACCATCCAAATTTCTCCAACACCAAAATATTCTTCTGGATTTTAAAACCTCAAAAGATGAGCTGGAAAGAGGAAAAACTGGATTTGTGCCATTTTAAGCTTGTTTGATCTATAAAGAAAGGCCCCAAATCACAAAATATTGCTGGATAAAGCTGATTTATTTATATAGCTGATTTCAGTATGCCCCATTTTGGTGTGTTTACTAGTTTGAGTTGTTAGAAAGTATGATAATACATGTACTCCAACGTTAGTTTTAATTTTCTTATTTGATTTTTAAACAAGGAGCAATGCTAAATGGTTAGTTATCACTTGGTTTAACATTTTGTCTTATTCCATATCTATAAATTGTTTAGCATATATATTTATATCCAGGTTTTTTGTTTGTACTGTTGGTCCACATCCCCACACAGCCTCAATATTGATGTTGCACGTAAGAAATTTCAACCCAAAAAAAAAAAATTCAACCCGCCTAAAATGGTAGCAGGAACAGTGCCTGCAAGAAATGGGGGGGAAGAGAGAATAAATTTCTCACCCTCTTTTCCTTCTTTGATTTATAAAGATCATTTGAAAGATTTGTTTTGTTTTGTTATTTAAAGTGTTTTTTGTGCTTTTTACCATTAGAAATTTAGATCTGTTGGGCGTTCATAATTTGAGAACTAGAAAAATGTTATCATAAAAGTAAAAGGTGAAAAGTGAGCTACTGACATACATTTTCAGTGAGTGATTAAAAGCATGTTTTGTTTGTTAGCTCAATTATAAATTAACATTTTGGAGAAATTGCATCTTTAAGTATTTTAATTAAAGCACTGGATCGTACAATGAAATGTTCTCAAGCCCGCCAAGGGTCTTCCAATATAACCAAGGATATGACAGTTGTATTTTTCCTTAAAAACATCATTACATAACTATCAAAGCAGAAAAAACAAGTACGTGTCCAACTTTTATAAGTTTTTATGTACTGCATGTAATAAAAAACCTCCTTGGTTTAGAAAATTTTTGTTCAAATTCAAAACAACCACCGTTGCAAGAACATATGAGCAATATACATCAGTGATATTGAGAACTTAATGTTACATTAAAACTAGAGGGAGTTTGGTGGCACCTTAAAAACTAACCATTTTATTAGGGCATAAGCTTTCATGAGATACCTCTCACTTCTTCAGGTGCTTGAAGGTAAAGAAAGTAGGAAATACAGAGATGGGAATGTAACATCAGTGATAATCAGGGCTCGACAAATAATGTAATCTACTCGCCCGTGGCGAGTAGATTACGACCCGGAAGAGCCGGCACAGAGCAATCTGCACATGCGCAGAACGGCACGAAACCGTGCGGCTGGCGAGCAGGGCTCGCCGCCGCTTGGCGAACCCTGGTGATAATTAAATCCCAATGGTTATGGCTCACCTCCAATAGAGATGAGAAAGTGAAAGTACCTGAAGGAGAAATTACTTATTGCAATGATAGCCATTCCATGTCTCTATAAAGATCCAGTCTGACAGAATCAAATTCGCATATGAATTCCAGCTCAGCAGTTTCGCCTTGCAGTCTGTTTTTGAAGTGTTCTTGCCTAAGAATGGCAATTTGCAAGTCAGTAACTATGGGCACATCTACACAGCAGGGGTAAATCCGAAATAAGCTATGCAACTTGAGCTACATCAATTGCATAGCTTAAATCGAAATAGCTAATTTCTGCTTTTGGTGCTGTCTACACAGCAGTAAGTCCGAGAAAGAGCTTAAACCTCGTAAAATGACGGTTTACAGAGTCAGAGTAAGAGCTCCTCCAGCTCAACATCATGTCAAAATAACTGCTTGTGTGTAGACGCAGACTAACATTATTCCAAAATAATGCTGCTGTGTAGATGTACCCTATGTGTCCAAGGAGACTAGAGTGCTCCCTAAGAAGCTTTTGAATGTTACCATTCTTGAGCTCTGATGTGTGTCCATTTATTCTTTTCTGTAGAGACAGTCTGGTGTGTCCAATGTACATGACAGAGGGGCACTGTTGGCACATGATGGTATATATCTAAGGCCCTACCAAATGCATTGTTCATTTTGGTCAATTTCACAGTCATAGGATTTTTTAAATGGGAACTTTCATGATTTCAGACATTTAAATCTGAAATTTCATGGTGTTGTACTTATTGGGGTCCTGACCCAAAAAGGAGTTCTGGGAGGGTGGTTAAAATACAGAGGTTGCATTATTGCTACCCTTGCTTCTGTGTAGCTACTGGCAGCAGCACTGCATTTATAGCTGGGCAGCTGTAGTGTGCTGGCTGCTGGCCAGAAATTCAGCTCTGAAGTCAGAGCTACAGCCACCAGTAGCACAGAAGAGAGGATGGAATGGTATTGCCACTTTTACTTCTGTGCTGCTGCCTGCAGAGCTGGGCCCTCTGTCAGGAGTCACTGCTCTTTGGCCATCCAGCTCTGAAAGCAGAAGTACAGAAGCAAGGATGACATGGATCTAGTATTGCTTCCCTTACTTTCTGTGCTGCTGCTGGCAGGGTGCAGTCTTCAGATCTGGGCACATAGCCAACATCACAACCACTGCTCCCATTTGCCCAATTTTAAAGGCAGCACAGAAGTAAGGTTGGAATATCATGACCAGGGCTCGCTGAACCGCGGCGAGCCCCACTCGCCAGCCGCACTGTCCAGTGATCTGCGCATGCGCAGATCGCCCGAACCTGGCTCTTCCGGGTTGCAATCTACTCGCCACGGGCGAGTAGACTGTGTTATTTGTTGAGCCCTGATCATGACAATCCTAAAATAAACCTTTGATCCCCTCTGCAATTCCTTTTTGGATCAAGACCCGCAATTTGAAAAACTCTTGACTCCCTGGGGAAAACGGTATAGTACGGTAAAAGCACACAAAAGGCCATATATCACAGGAGTATACCAGATTTTATGGTCCATGATGTGTTTTGCATGACTAAATTTGGTAGGTCCCTACATATATCACACTAGAAGATTTATCAAGGGTTGCTCAGATCCTTAATCAGTTTTTGTTTTTATTTAAATCATTGCTCTGGGGAGGGGCTGAGGATGAGGGCTTCAGTATGCAGGCTGCCCAAGGAAGAGAGCACTACCCAAGCTCTTTTACTGAAGCAGCACCTTAAGGCCAGGTGAAAAGTGCCTCTCCATAGCCGCTGCAGCTCCAGTGAATACAGTTGGGGCAGGGGCGCACGCCCCCTGCCTGGGGCAAGTCCAAGTTTGTCTGCCCTCTGTGCTCCTAGGCCAAATTGAGGAATGCAGAAAGCTGTACACTTTCCCCTCACTCCCCGATGAAGGAGAACAGCCAACAATGTCTCCATATGAATTGGGAGGGGCCCACAAAAGAATACGTACATAAGAACATAAGAATGGCTGTACTGGGTCAGACCAAAGGTCCATCTAGCCCAGTAGCCTGTCCGCTGACAGTGGCCAGCATCAGGTGCCCCAGAGGGGATGGACCGAAGACAATGACCAAGTGATTTGTCTCGTGCCATCCATCTCCAGTCTTCCACAAACAGAGGCCAGGGACACCATTACTACCCCCTGGCTAACAGCACTCCATGGACCCAACCTCCATGAATTTATCTAACTTATCTTTAAACTCTGTTATAGTTCTAGCCTTCACAGCCTCCTCTGGCAAGGAGTTCCACAGGTTGACTATGTGCTGTGTGAAGAAGAACTTTCGCTTATTAGTTTTAAACCTGCTACCCATTAATTTCATTTGGTGTCCTCTAGTCCTTATATTATGGGAACTAATGAATAACTTTTCTTTATTCACCCTCTCCACACCACTCATGATTTTATATACCTCTATCATATCCCCCCTTCAGTCTCCTCTTTTCCAAACTGAAAAGTCTGCTTTTCAAAAGAATACGTATGGGGTAGGAGGCTCTGGGTGGAGGAAGTCCCAAACTGGGGGAGGGGAAAGGAGGGCACCCTCAAGCCAGCCCCCCTTCACCTGCCTGATGATACTGCCTCTTTTCTATATAGTTTTGTTAGACGCAATCTGATTCCAGGTATATCTTATTTTCCCGGCACAACCAAACCTTTACCATGCTTTAATTTATGATAAGCATAAACTGCATATTGAATTTGGTTGTCCTAGCTCTTAGAATTTAGGAAGAGTTCGTGAACAGACAAACAGGCTGACAGACACACAAACTCTCTCAAATAAATAGTAGATTAGTAGATGTGCAGGTGAATAAGACTTTGATGGTATAGCTGATATGTTTAGGTCCTATGATAATGTCACTCGTGTAGATGTGTGGACAGAATTGGCAATGAAAACTAGACTTAATATTTCTGTATGTATTTCACAAAAATAATTGTTTTGGGTAACAAAGTAAAAAGATTCCAGAAGATTAGCAGAAATAAATTATGCTCAAAACAAATTCTAAAAATAGAGGAATTAGATATTACTGTAAGCTTCTGAAAAGTTAGTGTGTTAACTGTTATGTCCAATTTTTTTTAATTCAGTGACAATTTAACATCTATTTATAAACACTTCCTGGATTTTAGGGAGAAATATCCATGTATTTAAACTGAGTGCGAATTTGTAAGGCATTAGAGGGATGTTTGGTAATGATTTTACTTACTACTGGGTTGATAGTATAGCAAGTACTTTGCCCAAAATTCATAACTCTTAATGGAAACCTGCCAGCTAGATCCTAAATTTTTACTTCTGAAATGCCATCTCAACAGAAAATAAAAACGTATGTAATGATAAAAGTAACAGCTGAAGAAAAAAAACTCTATGAAATTGAGAGCTTCGTTTGCCTAAATACATCTCACCTAATGGAAACTTTCTAACAAACATGCACACAGTTCTGCAAGATCAAGAACGATTACTTGTTTTAACTTTGCCCACGGTATCAAGTTATGAAAAATTCATGTTGGTATTTCAAAATGGGAGAATTAAAATCCACACTATAAAATAAAACTCAGAATTATTTAAGTCTGCTTGTGTGTGCACAAAGTTAATTCTCATGAATACGGCTACAAATTAAACCTGTTTCAATATGCAAGAAAGAGGAAATAATCACCAAAAAAAAAAATCCCATCAAGCATTCACATCTCTCTCTGATTATCTACTAGTTCCATCATGTTTCCACACTCTACAGCAGGGATAGGCAACCTACAGCCTGGATCTGGCCTGCGAGGCTCAGAAACCACTGTCTCGTCTCTTCCCCCCCCCACCCCTACCCAGCAGGGTAAGCCAGGGTGCTCCAACTATGCAGTGGGCACCATAGTTGAAGCACCAGCACCAGTTTTCCCATGGGGGGGAGGCAGGGTTGCCAGATGGCTGAAACAAAATACCGAACACCCCCAAAAAAACCACAAAGGAAAAAAAAAAGGGGGGGGGGGAGAACCAAAGTTGTTGAGCAAAAAAACACAGGGCTAGGATCACTGCTAGGGTTACCAGGTAGTCATTAAAAAAAAAAAAAAAATACCGGACATGCTTCATGGGGGGAGGGGGAGAAGGACCGCCGGGAGGAGCGGTGCTGGCCGGGAAGGGGGCGGGAAACAGAGCTAACGGGGTGGGGGCAACGGGCTGGCCGACGGGAATCAGGGCTGGTCGGTGGGGATCGGGCAGAACGGAGCTGGCTGCGGGATATTGGGGGGCGGCCGGTGAGGGCAGAGCTGGCCAGGGGAGCTCAGGAGGAGGGGAGAACTGGCCGCCGGAAGCAGGGCTGGCAGGGGGTGCAACGGGGCTGGCCGGGGAAGATCCGGAGCAGGAACTGGCCAGTGGGACGCAGAGCTGGTGGAGGGGGCAGGGGAGCAGGACTGACCCGGGCTGTGCAGATCTCAGGGCACTCCCGTCCTGCACGAGTTCAGTCCGGCTGCGGCTCCACCACGCACCTGACCAGCGCGCAGGAGCATGGACTGGGCAGCCCCTCCTGCTCCTCACACGCAACCAGGGCTCCCAGTGCCGATCGCACCTCGCCTCCCAGTCACTCCCCCCGCCAGGCTTCTGTCCAGCGCCCAGCCGGAAAACAGGAAATACCGGACATCGCACACGTCCGGTATTTTCTGGATTTTTTTTTTTTTTACAGGACAGAGGGCCCAAAAACTAGACTGTCTGGTAGAAAACCGGACACCTGGCAACCCTGGGGGGGGGAGGGGAGAGAGAGAACCCTAAACTTCACAGGATCAGTGTGGCCTGCAGGTTCTGCCTTGCCGGGGAAGGACGCAGACCTGCACACTTCAAGGAAACGCTCCCTCCAGGCACTGCCCCTCAGCACTCTCCTTGGCCAGGAATCCCAGTGAAATGGAACAGTGCTTGCAGGGAGTGCTTCTCTGCAGCATCATGCAGAGCCACCTGCACCCTTACCCTGCTCCTGCACCCCCTCCCTCCCAGATCCCACCTCCCTTCCCCCCAACTCAGAGAATGGGGGTTCAGCTGCTTCTCAGTTGGGGGGCCACATCTGTGAGGGTTTTTTACTCCTCCTCCCTTGGGAGCCAGGGTCAGTGAGGGTTGTGGGTTTGGTTTTTTGCTTTTCACTTGTGCATGGCAGATTTTTCTGTGGGTCAGTGGCCCCTATGACCCAAAAAAGGGTTTCCCCTGCACTACACTGTGTTCATGAAGCGCATGATTTCAACAGGGAACAAATTATTTTATTGCAATAGTAGTTTCAACAAAAAATAAAACAAATTCCTCATGGAAGAGTCATGCTGCAGAACATGCTCAATTAAAACACATAAAATTACTAGAAATACTTTAAGACATTTGTCAAGTGAAGTACTTAACATTCCCAGCAACAATTCCAGCAGTGATAAAATATCAGGGTGTTTTAATCAGGTTAGATTTCTGAAGATTATTTAAAAGCATCACTCAGATTTATTAAATAGTTTAGCAGTTGCTTTTCAGAATAGATAGTATCCTTTTTATTTCTGAAAAAGGCCATTAGTAGGTGGAAGAAAAAAATCACTAGATCATTAAATCCCAATGTGCTGACTAGGACTCAAAACCAAATCCAACACAAGTGACTCTCACTTACCAGGTTAGTAGAAACCTTAAGTTTCACTTTAGTACCCGTGCAATGCAATTAGTCCTACGTAACTGCTTAAGAAAGCCTTCTCTAATCATTTCCTTTTTTTGGCCTTTTTTTTTTAATTAAAAATCATTGCAACCAATTTATCATAAATTTAAGAGGAATTCCTATCTCTATTATCATGTAAATGGAAGTATCATAGCTAACATACATGTAAAATATAAAAGGGTGCCAGGAATCATATCCAGTGAGGTGATATCCAGTCAGCTTGGCAATGGGAACACTGCTCTGTTTTTTTTGCATTTGATTTATACGAAAATTGACCTTGTGGTCCCTCAATGATTAAAATTAAAATAATAATTTGCTATTCTCTTACCACTTTATACAAAACTTGATGTCTACACCAAACTGATACTAAATTTCACACACACCTTTTTATCTTCTATGATATTTAAGCAGCACCTCTAATATGGAAATATGTATAGGATTTACTGGGCTGAGACCAATCAGTACTAGAATAATTCAGTGGATTACCAAATTAAAAAGAAACGGATACAAGAAACATGCAGGAGAAACATTTAAACTCATTCAAGATAACTTAACAAAAATGAACATATTTGTATCAGTGTGTATTTTCTTCAATAAATTATGTTTAGCTCTGCCTGAAAATTCACCATAAGTGAAAACCAGAACAAAAAAAATATTGTTACTACAATAGCATGCAGTCAAATATCGAACACTAACACAATACTAATTCTATAACAATTCGGCATCACAAAATATTATTCCTGAAACAGTAAGTCAATGATGGCACACATGAAGTGATACAGTGTGACAGTTTCTGAAAGCTAAGACTATTACATTCACCTAGCTAACACACAGAACTAATCAGAACATATGTATTTGATTCTGAACTTAGATATTAGCTTCCAGCAAAGTAGTAACACTTATAAAAATTAATTTCATTACTCAGAAGGGTTTAGACTTATTGTTCCACCAAAACTTGATATCCCTATTGTGATAAATATGCAGATTTTTCCCACAAAATATGCTTCTTTATGTATTTATAGATGTATTAGCAGAATTTCCAGACTTTAAAAAAAGAACACTTAACAGATTTTAAAAATAATTTTCCTAAAATTTGGATCTGCTTGAGAGTTTTTGGAATGTAAGTGTTGATAGCAAGCTACCAATAGAAGGCTTCCCCTCATGGGTCTTGTCTAATACTCAGAAAATGAATGCAAGATATCCTATATTACCTTTGTAATGAGAAGAAAAATCAGTTTGTATGACATAGGAATCTGTTATATACTTCAGATATCTCATGCCTGAAAAGCTGAAAATAGACATGCAGAGTTTGCCATACAATACATGGTATACTTTATGACAGTTTTCACAGCTCAGATTATAAGGTTTAAAAATATCTTTGCTGTCTCTATTTTTGTAGCTTCATTGAGAATGGATGAGTTTTTCCTCTTCAGTTCTGTATATCTGTCACTCCTACTTCAATATATGTAATTATTTGCGATATGGACAGATCCTAGCATTACCTATACTCTGTGATACGCTTGGAATACCTACTTTGAGGTATTCCTATTGTTATACACTAATTTAAAAATACTTGAAAATGCACAATGAACTATAGAACTAAACAGCAGTAATTATGCATTGTGTATTCTATCTATGAAAATGCTGAAACCACAGACTATAGCACTCTGGGTGGTTGCAGCTTTAAATTTTACATTTAAATTTTGGTAGTAGTAGTAGTAGTAGTAACTTAACACACTTTACATAAAGTATGCAAGTTTCCTCTAGTAGCTGTTCATAAAAAAAGTATAGTAAAGGTAAAAATGCAATATTGAAGTTGTATTTAACAATGCTAACCATTCAAGCTCTATACACTTGCCAAGAGCAATCTGAAATAAGTAGCTATTATTGTTTCAAGTTCAAACTGAGTTCTCAAATTTTAATTTCTAAGGTAAAACATTATACACCCTCTACAGCATATTAAATTCATTATATAAATCTAAATATTACAAAGCAAACTTGCTTTCCCCCCAAGAAAGCAAAAAAACCCCATCACTTACAATTTGTAGCTACTGAAATGTATAGAAAACACAAGAATTACTCACCAGTCTTCAGGGAAATTCATTCTCTACCAAAAGCTTAACACACAAACAACAAAAACAACATTTGAAAAGATGTGAGGCACAGCCCTTTTGTCTCGGAAGCTACTCCCCAAAGAGCACTGTACAGACCTGACACTAAGAAAAAGCATCCTCTAGCTCTCAGGGTTTAGTCTCACTAGAAAACTGATACCAGAGTGATGTCACAGTGTTTCTCTAGCGTTACTGCAGCTCAAATCACTAAATCTGTTCTCTCCAATAAGAAATCGTTACTAATAAGCATTATGAAACAAGAGGTATTGAGCAATAAAAGCTATTTTCAACAAAAACTGAAACCAAGAACATAGATTTTAAAGATTACAGTTTGCAGAGGCAGAATACTGAAATCCAATTAGTTTTTAAAACTGTCAAAATTGTGTTATACAAACAGCAAATCTTTTAGTTTACGAGACTGGTTTTCTATATGCAGTTTGAATTGCTCACAAAATACTGACTCATTCTGAAATTATTTCATCCTCTCCCTAGGATGCAAAGGAAGAAACTCAGTACTACAGTAACTATATTTTCCATATTGCAATAAGCAGTGATTCATGTTCTTTTCCCTCACATAATGGGGCAATAAATTCTGAAAATGGACTAACATCTCAGACTTTTCTTTAAAGAAATCTCATTTTTTAAGAGCTAGAGAGATTCAACAATTTCCAATATCAATTATAATAAACTATTGCTCACATATTAACACTGACATCTGCTCTACTCAAGTGGTCAACATTACACAGACTATGCCCATTCAGTTCCCCCTCTCCCTTTAGAGACTTGTCTTGGATAAACAGAATGACCCTTTACCTGAAATATGCTTGAAAACTTTTACATGTTCAGGTAATATGGCAACCATTTTCAAGTTAACTTAAACCTCCACAAGAATAGAACTGAGGCATGTGAGGCCTTTGTTATAATTTTATTATTTTCTCCATAATCAAGTTTGATAAGAATTCTAGCCCTTATTTCAGAAGGAACTGACAATGCATGATTGTTTTTTTCTGCAGGTAGATAGAAATAAAATCACAATAGTTAGAGATAAAAGATGCATTACATTAATCTATTTCCCACCCATGGTAAATTATCATCCATATTTGATTTATAAAAAAACCCAAAGGAGTGAACTGTTCTCTGTTGCCACCACCATCCATGTTACTGGGTGCAGAATTTGAAAGAAAAAAAGCCCTTTATTCTATAGCTTCAGTGGAATCAATTCCTACTGGCTCAAGTTAGATTTACTTAAAAGTAGAAGCTCTCTTTTATTTAAAGATATTCAGCTACTGATCAGGACTAGCTTCTTGTGTTTGAAAAACTTGCCAAGTTAGCTTCCAAAGCTGAAGCAAACTTTAGCCTAACCATTAGCTCTATATAATAAAAATGTAATGCAACAGTTAATGATTAATGCCAAAACCTAACTATTATACCTTAGAACCATCAATCCCAGTTCTTCCAATGGATTTTGAAGATCTTGCTCTGCTGATTCCAGAAGGATAACAGAAAGAAAACATTTCCACATAATAGAAAATAATTATTCTATTCTTCAGTCAAGCATGCATATAGAGGTCTGTCAAAGAAATTCTACGAGCATCAACATGGAGATGAAACTCCTCAGGACAAAGAGCAATGAGCAACTATAGAAAAGCATAACATTTTGCATCCAAGAGCTACTGATATATAGGATCCACTTTAATACCTACATCTATCACGTAGTATTTTGTGAAAAAGTCCATGCAAGTTGCCTTATATATACACCCATGAGAAAAATGCACGTGTGGGGTTTTTGTTCATGTTGCTGCTATTACCTTTAAGAAATGAGCTCCACTAACAAGACTCTTGGTTATTTACACTTCTGAAGGACAAAGTTGGCCATCTTAATACCCTTTTACCTACTATTGAAGAGTATACAAATATAGTAACCTCATGCAGCAGGCTTGTGTGCTTTAAATATATCTTTAGGCCTCATGTATCAAGATTCCCCTTAAGCTGCGTGGCAGCACAGCCCAGCAGATGCTTAATGAGTTATGTCCCATAACTATCGTCCTATTTACTTTTTGAAGGTTTCCCTGAAACCTTGGAATATATACTGTTGTAATATATACAAAATAGGAAATAATCATAAACAAGTTAACAACATAACTTTTGGCAGCTAAATTGGCGCCCCCCTAGTGTGGCGCCCAAGGGCAACTGCCCCTCCTCACTATGCCACTGCCAATCCTTGCCTACAGACAACCCCCTAACTAGGGATGTAATAGTATAGTTGATTAACCAATAAACCAAAGCTTATAGGTTAATGCTATAGACTACATGCATTTCCCTTCCCCACCCCTTGCCAGTAAATTTTTTAGCAGGCTAGCCAGCAGCCCCACTCAGTAATGGCTTGCAACAGGTCTGGAACCTGCCCCTGCTGGGGCTCTTTATTTGAAGCAGTGTTTCTTAAACTTTTTAAGACCGAGGAACACCAAACAATTTTTTTTTTTAAATGAGAAACACCAAGGATGTTTTGTTGAGGGGAAAAAAAAAGTTGGGGGGGGGGGAGAAGGGTCAGGGGAAGTTATTGAGCAAAAAAAAATGTTGCCTGCCCCTTTAAGGGTAGCCACTTTGAATTCTGCTGTTCTCTGCAGCACACCTCCAACTGCTTTGCGGCACACCAATGTGCCACGGAACACAACTTAAACACTGATTTAAAGTGTATGAGGAACCAGACAGGCAGGCAGCCCGGCTCAGTCCCAACTCGCGGCAGGTCTGGGAGCTCAGTCTCCCCCTTAGACAGGAGCTGCTGCCACCCGTTCAGAGGCACCAGCGCAGGGTGACAAGCAGCCAGTCTGCAATGGGAGCTGGTTTTGAAACCAGCTCCCCTTGCAAACCAGCTCCTGATATAGAGGCAGTAGCACAGAGCGGCAGGGGGCTCCTCGGGAGTGAGGCTGGAGCACTGGTCCTGCCTCTGGGGATTATAGAATAGTTGACTACCCAATAAGGATTCATGAGGTTACTTGACTATTCAGTTAATCAATATTTAACATCCCTACCCCCTAAACTCAAACAATTTCTTTCCAGCAACCATGAAGCACACCATCATACTCATCCAGGAACCCACCCCTGCAATCAACTTCGGTACCAACTCTGTCCGCACATCTATATTAGCAACATCACCACAGGACCCAACCACAAACTACCACATCAGAGGCTCGTATCACTACACATCCACCAATGTGTTCTATGCCATCAAGTGACAGCAATGCCCCCCTACCATGTATATTGGCCAAACTGGACAGTCTCTACGACAAAGGATTAATGGGTACAAATCAAATATTTGAAAAGGCAACACACAGAAACCTGTTGGGAAACATTTTAACTTGCCCTGGGAACTGATTAATGGATCTCAAAGTTGCCATATTATTACAAGCCAATTTCAAAAGCCAGCTGGAAAGGAAAGCTGCAGAACTTAATTTCATTTACAAGTTTGATACCTCCAATAGAGGTTTAAACAAAGACCTTAAATGGGTTACCTGCTACATTCCACATCCTAATGACATAAAAAGCCAAGACCAGGCACTTAAGAATACTTAGAACCCACTTCAGCTTCAGTGAGCATGGACACTGACAATTTTTTCCCATCTTTCGCCTCCCCCTTCCCCGCCTCTCTCTGCTATTTATTTTGCAACCCTTAACTCCATTCATCAGAAGAGGGTTGTGTCCATGAAAGCTCATGATACCATCTACATTTTTTGTTAGTCTCTAAGGTGCTTCAGGACTACTCATTGTTTAAGTTTTTTTCATTTACAGACTAACACAGCTACCCTTCAAACTTTTGCTGCAATATGATTTTCAGTATGCTCCCTGTCTGACCTAAGGACTTCTTGCTCTGCGAAGATGTGAATACCGCAAGGTCCTGTTGCAGAAGAGAGACTCCCCTCCCCTCTCCCCCCGCCCCTTACAAAGCAACTGATAAGAACAGAAATATAAAGTGAAAGAAGTTTTTAAAAATGTTCTATCCATCTGCTGTAAACTAGTACTCCCATACTACTGGAGACAGCAGAGTCATCTACAGGGCAGAGAAACAAAAAATGAGTCTCCTCATTAGGGCACACACCACTCTCTCCACCAAAAATGCCAAGTTAACAGAATATTTAAGAGCTTAAAGAAACTGAATGTAAAGAACAAATACATTTCAAGAAGTCTGAAGATAAGTGAGCAGAACTGTGGACCCTTCTAAAGGAGAAGTCTAATCCCTGGTAGTGTTCTGCACAGAAGAAGCACAAAGGCTGAAGATCCACTTCAAAACAAATGAGACCAGTAGTAAGACTGGAGGAGGGGATTTTCAAATCTCTGCAGCCAAATCTGTAACTATCTGGCCATTCATTTTTTTATATTACCTGCTGCATTTACATTCAACACAAGACAAATGGAGAAACTGAAAGACTGCTCAGCACTGATGGTAAATTTAACTCTGCAGTCACACAAAAAAATATCTTGACATCAACTACAGATGTTGAGTAGGAAACAGAAGTGGTTTTGTTTTATTTTTTAAAGGTTCCTACTTAAGACTCAAGCAGCCAAGATCTACCGTTCAGATTAATACAAAACATGAGCTATTTTCCTTCCTTCCTTTTCTAAAGCATCCTTCATGACTTTTAACTCAACCAGAAATATGGACTGTAGCTGTCTTTTCAAGAAGCAATCATGAAATTTAATTGATTTTCTAAGTGTTTCATTTCACCACAAAATAGGTTTTCAAACAGATGCGAATAGCAAAGCCTCCACAGTCTCCTGCTGCCCAGCACCAAGGACAATTGAGAGGCAGGAGACAAAAGTGTATCCATTACATCTCCATCACAGGCTTCTGCTCCCCCAAGTGGTGGAAAAATGCTTATTCCATACTTCATGCAAAGATATGCATGCTTCACTGCTACTTCTAAAGTATTGTTCTGAGGAGTCACTAATGACTAACTCCTTTTAAAAAAACCTCTCATTTATCTATATCTATTTTAGAGTGTGTCTGTCTGTTTGAGTCTGTTCAAGAACTCAAACAGTAAGAACTAGGGCCACCAAATTTGGTTGGCACCTTCCTCTTCTAACTTGAAGCAAGTTCAGGGTTTGGTTGTACCAGGACAAGAAGAAGTGCCAGGAAAAGGACTGTTTCCCATAACATGCAAAGGGAGGGGTTGCTGTTTGGAGTGATGTGATATGAGAGTGGCCACTGGGAACGGCGAGCCCACAGGAGAGAGCTACCCTGCAGCGTCCACTGGGGGCAGCCACACCACCAAGGAAGTGGCCAGCAGGGCTGGGTCTCTGCCATTTTGTCTGCTAGCACATCAAGTAAGTAGGCCCCTGACCCAAACCTTTTCCCCTCCTCCTGGCCCTTAGCGGCAGTGTTGGGGGGAGGGAGGCTGGTGGAGAAAAATACCCCTGGCAGCCAGGAAAGGGGCTTGGGTGGAGAGAAAAGGCCTGTGCCAGATCAGATGTTCCTCTCGGAGCCCTTTCTCACTCCCCAGCTCTCACCCTTGCACACACCCCTGCCCCTAGCCTCCTGCACCGCCCCCTTATATCTCCAAGGCCCTGCTATGAATTCTGAACCCTCACAATGTCAGCCCCCTACCCTGAAGGGCCCAAGTCATGCAGGGTACATTGGCTAGTCTACTATATATTTGAAAGAGCCATTCTGTCTTTGCATGGGTGTCTGTCCATCTGTTCAAGAACTCCTTCTAAAGAGTAAAAGCTAGGACGACCAAATTCAATATGCTGTGCAGGGACATTGCTGGCTATTCCCCTTCATCAGGGAGAAAGGGAAAGAGCACAGTTTGCTCATTCCTCATTGTGGCTGGGGGATGCAAGAGCAGACGAACCTGGACCTGCCCCAACCAAGATACATATACCCCTCTCCTGACTGTGCCCACTGGAGTTGCAGTGGCCTTGGAGAGGCACTTCTCATCTGGTCCCAAACTGCTGCAGTGAGAGAAGGCTAGGATAGTCCTCTCTCCCCTGGGCAACCTGTATACTGAACCCCTCATCCCCTGCCCAACCCCAGAGCAGTGATTTAAATGAAGACAGACACCAGAGCAACAGTGGGAAAATCTTCTAGTTTGATTCTGCCTCTCAGAAAAGCAGCCCAGTTTCATCCGACACCTAGCCTTCTACCAAATGAATCATAAAAATTGGTACATTACTTGAAATGCATTTTTTTTGTTTAACATACTACTAAAACCAGATATAAAGCTGATCTCTCAAAAAAAAATAGGAGGTTCACATGAGGTAAACTTGTAATAATGTTGCCACCGTAAGTAGTAAAGCTTGGAAACACCAATATTAAATTTCTGTTTTAAAAACTGACCATCAATAATTCAAAGACCAAAGTGCTTATCTCGTGAATTTTCAGATTCAGACATAGGAAATGCTGAAAATAAGCAAACCATTAGTCCACCTTGTTTGGCATTCTCGAACAGTGCCTTTGTCAGCGGCTTCAGAAGGATGGTTTGAAACAATGGGCTGAGCCAAACGAGTTCAAGTGTGGTTTTTTTCCCCAAGATAAAAGAATTCCAATCTTTGCTTTAAATTAACGATAATGACTAGGTTTACATCAGGCAATATAATGCAAAAATAGATAGTGGTTTGCTATGCCTAAAGGGATTGCCAAAAATCACTATACTGTGCATTTAACATTCTTCTTTTCTTGTTTATATTTGTGACACCCATGATACATTGTTTAACTTGATGTGACTAATTCATTATTTAGAAATACAACTAAAGGGCTGTCATCAAAAATTAACAAGCTAAAGATTACTGAGCTCAATCTTCAAAAGGGCCTGGGAACCTGACAGCTGCTCAACTCATCAAGGCTAATAGTAATCTAGAAGAATTAAATTTAACTACAAGAGAATCATCAGTATATTTACATTTGACACTGTCACAACAAGAGAAGATTAAAGCAAAGTAACAGATGTGCCCAGTAGCACAAAGTCAATACCAGTTCTGAAGGTAAAATTTCCTCCTCTACAAGCAAGCTAAACAACAAAAAGGCAGTGAAAGACAATGGCCAGATTCACCTTTACTTGAAATTCTTTTGGCCGTTTGAGAGTGAAAAAACTGTGTGTCCAGGCGAGTTAAAATGTTCCCCAACAGGCTTTGTGTGTTACCATTTTGAATATCTGATTTGTGCCCATTAATCGTTAAACCCCTCCAGCACATAATTAATAGGGGCTACCCCTCTGAGACTTTTAAACATGCAAGGCACTGAATTCAGCCGTATGGAGTGCAAATCCATCGACTGCACAAGGCAACTCTCAAAGATCCAAACAGACTTCATGTTCCTATCCAAGAGCAAACAGATGAACAGAATCCCCAGTGAACTTATGGTGAAAAACCCACTACAGTCTACATATCCCTAGTATGGCATAATCTGTTCTTGTAGTCTGTGGGGTGTCAAAGTGTAGTCGACTGTATGATTGATTAACCGATAAGCCTAGGCCAGTGCCTGTGAGGAGCTATCTTAAAAGCCAGCTCCCCACATGCAAATGATCCACCTTCCCCACCTCTAGCCCTGTGCTGCTGCCTCTGATAGAGAGGCAGGAGTGCGAAGGGTGAGTGGAGCAGGCTGAAGCGGATACACGCGGGGAGCTGACTTTCTCTACCGACCTACTTGTCCACCCCTTGCTGCCTCCTACAGAGGCGGGGAGGAGGGAGGCAGGAGCAGGTGCTGGGGGGAGCTGGCTTAAAAGCTGATTCCCCCCAGCACCAGCTCCACAGTGCAACCTGTCTCCCTTCTCCCTCACACTGCTGCCTCTAGCAGCGGGGGGCGGGAAGAGCAGGGGAAACTGACATAGGGCAGCAGGCAACCAATCTGCAAGGGGAGCTGGTTTTTAAACTGTCTCCCCTTGCAGCCAGCTCTGCCTGATAACCCACGCTGCTGCCTTTGATACAGGGGCAGCAGCCTGGGTTGGCAGGAAGTGGGGGAGCCCCGGGGACTATCGAATAGTCATGTAACTGCTAAGATTTCATGCTATTACACGACTATTCTATTACACAACATCTCTATGCCACACTCTCAAAGAAACTGAGGAGCCACCTAATCGGCATACTATACAACCAACAGAATACAATCAAAGAGGAGCTCTCAACACTCGAGATTCTCATAAAAAACCTAGCTTCCACATAAACTTCCTTTTGGCTGGACCCAAAAAAACCCCACCAAACAAAGCCACCTACAATGCTCACTTCACTTCCCTACACAAGAAAAACGACAGTGAATTATCTAAATTCCTAGAAGCCTCGGGATATTTCAACTCTGGGACCCTCTACTCACATATTGTCAACCTATCCAACCACACTCTTAGCCCGGCAGAAGAATCGGTCCCATCTCAGGGACTCTCTTTCTGCCCACAACCCCTACAAATATGATTCAGTGTTGTAGTCATCTGGAAGCCTGTTTTCGCCACCTCCATCTAAAGGAATATTTCCAACACACTGCTGAACAATGCATTGACACTAGGATCCCCCCTGGCAACCCCACAAGAAGGCGGCCTCTATGTGGACCTCTGCTGATGGTTGTAACAAGAGTCTTGACTTCTACATCGAATGCTTCTGCAAATGGGAATGGGCTGACATTGTTAAACAACATCATGTGACAATCTGTCTCAGCCATGCAGAACACATCGCTATACACAGCCTCAAAAACAACTCTAACATTATAATCAAAGAGGCTGACAAAGGGGGGTACTGTCGCCATCATGAACAAAACAGATTATGAACAGGAGGCTGCCAGACAATTCACAAACACCAGATTCTACAGGCTTCTTTCTTCTGATCCCACTAAAGAATACAAATCCCCCTCCCCCTCCCCCCCAAACCTAGACCATCTGCTCATGAAACTCACTGCTACAGCTTGGGACCAAATCTATACAAACAGCCTCAAATCCCCAACCAGGAGTTTTCTATCTGCTACCCAAGATCCACAAACTTGGAAATCCCTGATGTCCTATTATCTCATGCATTAGCACACTGTAGGATTATCTATCTAGTTATGTTAACTCTCTCCTCAGACCCTATGCTACCAGCACTCCTAGCTATCTTTGAGACACCACTGACTTCCTGAGGAAACAACAGAACATCTTCCTGAAAACACCATCCTGGCCACCAGCAACATTCTACACAGTGACAGATTACTGGCTGTCGGGAACACTATCCTGACGATGCCACTGCAAACCTGGTGATTGAGCTTTGTGATTTTGTCCTTGCCCACAACTATTTCAAATTTGGGGACAATTTATATCTTCAAGGCACAGCTATGGGCACCCACATGGCCCCACAATATGCCAACATCTTTATGGCTGACCTCGAACGTTTCCTCAGCTCTCACCCCATAATACCTTTACTCTACTTACGCTACCTGGATGACATTTTCATCATATGGACCCATAGGAAGGAGACCCTTGAAGAATTCCACAGGGATTTCAACTTCCAACCCACCATCAACCTCAGCCTGGACCAATCCACACGAGAGATCCACTTCCTCAACAATGCAGGACTATTAAATGATGGCCACATTTCCACCACTTTATACCGGAAACCTACTGCTCTGCCACCTCCTGCCGCCAGCGGCAAAAGCATCCATGCAGGCAGGGGGAGCAGCGGTTGGTGGCACACGCACTCCCTTCTCCCCGCACTTGGGGAGGGGCCAGACACCTCCTGCTCTGCCTTCTCCTGCTGCTGAAGCTGAGCTGGCTTGAGCTCCTACAAGCTGCCGTGGCAGACCAGTGGTTGGGAACCATTGAAATATGACATCAAGAGCCAGCAATGCGCATCTGCCACGTATATTGGCCAAACTGGTCAGTTTCCATGACAAAGGATTAATGGACATAAAATCAGTAACACGGAAACCTGTTGGGGTACATTTTAACTTGCCTGGAAACTCACTGACTAACCTACAAGTGACTATACTATTACAAAACAATTTCAAAAAACCAACAAGAGAGTATGCAGAACTGGCCTTCATATGCAAATCTGACACATTCACCCATGTCTTGGATGGGCCATTATGTTCAACACCCTAATGACATCAAAAGCTAAGTATTGGGCACTTACAGCCCACTCTATTAGCCTCATTTAGCGCAGACACTGACTTTTTTTCCTCCCCATCTCTCCTCTTTTTCTGCTATATATTTGTACCCCTAGACCTCTTGCTTCGTATCTGTCATCTAAAGAAGTGAGTTGTGCTACCTATGTTTTTTTGGTTAGCCTCTAAAGCAAGGGTCAGCAACCTATGGCTCGCAAGCCATATATGGCTCACTTAGGAGTCAAATATGGCTTGCGACTCCAGCTCAGCTCTCCTTACTCCCCCTGCAATGGGGAGTCCATGCTGGCAATCCAGCCTTGTGCCCCCCGGAAGATTGGACCCAGAGCTGGCTTCCTGCAGGGGGACAGGCGGGGTGTGTGTGTGTGGAGAAAGCCCAAGTCTCGCTGTGCAATTAGGGAAGTAGCCGGAGCTACAAACAGCTCAGGTGTGCACACACTCGCTCCTCTCCCCTTCCCCAGATGGAGGAACAAAGCAGCGTGCGGGTGCGCTGCCTGCAGGCATTTCCTGCTGCTCCACTGGCCGGAATCCAGCCAACAGAGCAGCTGGAAGCTACGCCTGAGACAGGGAGTCTGAGAGCGGGGGAAGAGGGGGAGCAAAAGCAGACCCGACAGCCATTTTGCCCATGAAGGACCTGCTGCTGCCATGGCTGTGTCCCCACTGCTCTGCACACTACTTCTCCCCTGCCTTGTGCTCTTGCATGTGCTGTGCACTCGCACCCACCCGCAGGAATGCTAGAATCCATCACTGGCCTGAGCACCTTCTTCCTGGCGCTGGCAGGCTGGATCCTGGCCAGCTTGGAGAGCTACAAGAAGCGCGACTGCCAGCCAGATTCCCTGCACTCCTGGCAAGGCACAGCCTCCATTCCACACTTAGCTTTTGGGCTGCTAATTTATTCCTTGACCTGTGCAGAGCAGTGGCTGGTTGGCTGCTACATGGTAGTGACGTGCATCTGTTTAATAAACCTTGTTACAGACACTGGAGAGTGAGGGGGACTAAGTGTCACGCAGGCCCTGGACCCATCCTCCCTCCCACCCCAAGACCCTGTACCTGGAAGGGCTCGTGTACGTTTCAAAAGGAAGCACCACAGGGAGGTGGGGCCAGTAGGGGAGCTCTGCACTGTTCCCGCTCTCCCTGCAGGGCTTCTGCTTTTGAAATGTACATTTCAAAAGCAGAATCACAGCAGAAGAGGGGCAAGCAGAGGCTGCTTCAGTCCCTACTTGCATTGTTTCCGCTGTGCCTCTACCTCGCCTGGCCCCTCCAGAGATGGTGCTGGGGGGAACCGGGTCTCTGACAGAGGCAGAAAGTGAGGGGGAAGCAACTAGTTCCATCGCTAGTCGACTATCTGATAAGCAGAAGCTTATCTCTTATATCCCTAGGTCAGTGGTAGTGTTCCCTCTAAGCTGCATGGCAGCAGAGCTTCACAGGTGATTAATCAGCCCTGACCACTCAACTCCTTGCAAGGAGCCCTGAGCCTCTGACTGGGCGGAGCTGATTAATCACCTGTGAAGCTGTGCTGCCCCATAACTTAGAGGAAACACTAATCAGTGGCCCTTGACTCCCAACTGATCCCGGGCTCCACACAGCATTTCAAAAAAGCAGCGCTGCACAGAACCCAGGGTCTGCTAGGGAGTTCTCAGCTGATCCCGGGCTCCCAGCGGTGCTGCTGCTTTTAAGGACCCCCTTCTTCTCTATCTGATAGAGGCAGCAAGGCGGGGTGAGGGAGGGAGGGAGTGACTAGTCATTTACATCCCTACTGTTTATTAATCCATGTCCCTAGAGTGGTTCAATGGGGGTGTTTTTCAGAAGATGGAGTTTGAAATTCTGGCCAAATTCCATCCAGGGTGATGACTACCTATGTAACCTCCCCCTGGAGTTTCTATTTATGTTTTCTGCCCTAAACTCTTGCGTTTGTGCTGTTCAACAGCTGCCACATTTCACCAGAGGTAACTGAATTGGTTCTTACAATAAATATAGGCTATTTATATAACCTTTATATTATAAAGAACTTTGTGATCCCGAAGAAGGCACTAAAACACTTATTCTGGAAGTCTCAGCATGACAGATCCTAAAGAAATATGGTCTTTGCTTTGTTGAGACAGAAATCAGAAGCCTTTCTGATGTATCGGGCCTCAGGGATGAATAGACTGTTAACTGTTGCAGAAAATGAACTCTTTGAAAAGCATACTTTTTCCTTCTGAGCTTAGGGTATGACAGCCTGAGATTTCTTAGACTATTTTCTCTAGGGAGAAAGATATAAACCGCTAACAAATAAAATTTAAACAAAAAAATCAATTTTGACTTACAAATGAAAATTAAGCTTCTTGGCTCAAACTTCTCATTAGCAAGACTGCTGCTTAATAATGCTTAGATAATTAAAAGGTTTTCCTTAAAATAAAAACAAACCCCAAACATCTTATACTTTTCAAACAAGACTTTGCCTACAGAAAGTCTGAACACATCATTTTGAAGCAACTTAAGTACCTTTTAAAAGATACGATGGGTTTCCTCCATTGATATCTCAGTTTGGCAAGTTAGATGCAATTTAGAGCATGTTAATATAATTTCAAAAATGAAATGCATTAAGTTGATCAAATATCTATCTAATGATAGGCTGAATCAATTCTGACCCTACAAGTAATCATGTTTAGGCAGATGCTATAATGAGCATCATATTCTTGTAAATTATTTGGATTACCCTGAGTTACATTTAAAGAACATTTAGTATGTTACTTTACATTTGAGAAATCTCAACATAGTGTTTGTTTTCACTGAGTATTGATCAGACTTCAATTATTCACATTTTTTTTACACAGGAAACTATTGATATGTATGAGCATGGCTATTATATGCTTATTTGCTGCTCTAGAGTTCATATACATGCTCTATATTGTCTCTGAAGGTACAAGATGCAAAGGGAACAATCACCAAATCTGTATTAAACCTGTGAATCAATGTAAATATAGACAATGGCTAATGGGACAGAGTGTGGTACTTCAGGGCTTAACCCAGATCAGAAAGACACTGTCACCATCTGCTCTGCAACTCTGGGTACCTTCCATACTATACGGCCATGGTTCACAGCCCTGGCACCAACAGTCAGCAAAGACGCATGCAGATCCCACCCTGGCTTTCGCCACACTCTTTTTTGCAAGATGACCAACACTTCTACAGTCCCAAATTCTCCCAAACCATAACATCAGCCCGTTTTCTGAACACTTAATAGAAATATTAATCTTCAACAGTCTACTGCTGGCACGAACATAGAATCATAGGGCTGGAAGAGACTTCAGGAGGTCATCGAGTCCAGCCCCCTGCCTAAA
This sequence comes from Rafetus swinhoei, assembly GCA_019425775.1. Lineage (NCBI taxonomy): Eukaryota > Metazoa > Chordata > Testudines > Trionychidae > Rafetus > Rafetus swinhoei. The sequence continues at coordinate 234,669,994 of CM033437.1, forward strand.
GCAGGACCAATCCCAACTAAACCATCCCAGTCAGGGCTTTGTCAAGCCAAGATTTAAAAACTTCTAGGGATGGAGATTCCACCACCTTCCTAGATAACCCGTTCCAGTAGTTCACTACCCTCCTAGTGAAATAGTTTTTCCTAATATCCAACCTAAACCTCCCCCACTGTACCTTAAGACCATTGCTCCTTCTTCTGCCATCCGTCACTACTAAAACAGCCTCTCTCCATCCTCTTTGGAACCTCCTTACAGGAAGTTCAATGCTGCTATCAAATCCCCTCTCTCTCTCCTTTCCTGCAGACTAAATAAGCCCATATCCCTCAGAATTTCCTCATAGGTCATGTGCTCCAGCCCCCTAATCATTTTGGTTGCCCTCCGCTGGACACTCTCCAATGCATCCACATCCTTTCTGTAGTGGGGGCCCAGAACTGGACGCAGTATTCCAGATGTGGCCTCACCAGTGCCAAATAAAGGAGAATAATCACTTCTCTAGATCTGCTGGCAATGCTCCTCCTAATGCAACCTAATATTCCATTTGCCTTTTTGGCTACAAGGACACACTGACTCATATCAAGCTTCTCATCCACTGTAATCCCCAGGTCATTTTCTGCAGAACTGTTACTTAGCCAGCTGGTCCCCAGCCTGTAACTGTGCTTGGGATTCTTCCGTCCCAAGTGCAGGACTCTGCACTTCTTGTTGAACCTCATCAGATTTCTTTTGGACCAATCCTCTAATCTCTCTAGGTCATTCTGGACCCTATCCCTGCCCTCCAACGTATCTACCTCTCCCCCAGGTTACTGTCATCTGTAAACTTGCTAAGGGTGCAATCCATCCCCTCCATCCAGGTCATTAATAAAGAAAGACTCAAAATCAGTATTCCCTGTAAGCTGTATACTTCAGCAGCCACTTGGGAGAGATTCAAATGCTGCCCAGATGATTAGCAGAGTGCCCCACAGATAGGTTTTTCATTTCTGTAGGTGGTGCACATTCACACATGCCTCTGTGCATATAAAATTTTATTTTGTACATGGATAGAAAGATTAAAGGGAACATTGCTCAAAACAATCCACACCAGGCGCTCCATGACTGGAAGGTGGAGAGGAATATACTCCCGTGTCCCCCATTTTTTTTATTTTCCCATATACACATTTTGATTAAGTGCTACAGTTTTCCCTTTTGCCCTCCAAAGGCAGTTCTGATGCCAGAACACCAGGCTTCATTCATGCTAGCTGTTCTGGTGCCACAGCACCCTCTGGTGGGCAAAAGAACTGCAGCACTTAGACAAAATGTTTTTTATGTGGGAAAATAAAAAAGTCTACAAAATTCCCCCACGAAATTCTCAGCACCCTGCCCAATAAGTCAGGTTAGGCAAGTGTGGGGCACACAGGAGTGCTGGTGGTGGGGGTGTCAAACTGGGGGTCACAATGGCTAGTGGGAAGTAAGACAGACTGGGGTATGGGCTCCAGAGCTAGTGGGTTGACAGCATGAAGCCCGGGCTCAGAGGCAGACATGCCTGATGGAATGAAAGAGGCTCAGGGTCAGCTTACATAGAGGAGGCTTCCCAACTCCCTAAAATCTTCCTTCCCCTCTCCCTCATCTCCTCTGTTACCCGGTTTCTCCCAAGCCTTTGCACTGCTTCCAACAGGTGTAGGAAATACAGTTCCGTATTGTAATTTAAATGAACTTCACAAAGTTCTATATTAATATGCCTAGTGAGGAATCCTATTTACCCAAAAAAAAAAAAAAAAACCTATCAATCTTTTTTGTCTGTATTCTTATAGACATATTGCTGACACTTTGAAATAAATTACTAAAATAACTCAACTGGCATAATTATGTTGTGTTATTTTGAATTTGGCAAAATTTAAAAATAGCGTGTGCAGAATTTGTTGGTGCAGAATTCCCCCAGGAGTAGAAATAACTCAGTTATAATGGAGCATGTGGTTGCTTTACAAATACAAATGATTGTCCTTATTTACACCAATTGCCTATAGAAAGGGTTAAGTTATTCTCACCATATTTTTATTGGAATCAAAAGTATTAGTGATACTACAGCTGATTCATTACCCAGTAGTGGTTTCTTTTTTGTTTGAAAAAATTAGGAATTACATTAATCTCCTGTTAGTGACAAATTATTATAGTGACAAATCCTCTCAGACTATGAGAGAAGACTAATCTCAAACACGACTTATTCCCTCACTGTAAGTATCAGATTTAGCAAGTTTTTTTAAAACTTATCAGGAAGGTTTGAAATAGAATGCTAACAAGGTCTCTTAGAAGTCTCAGGTGTAGCCATGTTAGTCTAACTTTAAAAACAAAAAAGTAGTTCTGTAGCATATCAGAGACTAATATATATGCTTGTTAGTCTCTAAAGTGCTACAGGACTACTCTTTTTTTAAAGGTTTCTTAGAAATAATCTTCGGTTTAAAACTGTCAACCTTACTCCATCCTGTACATAACCTCTATTTGTGCTAGTAGTATATGTTCCCATTTATAAATCCACTTCTATAAAAAATGAGCCTTTGCTGTCCAAAGGATTTCACTTAAAAGCTGGCTGTCAGCTTTAATCTTACACCAATTTATACATAAAATTTATAATTCACATAAAACAATATTAACAGATGTAACTAATTTTTCCTGTTTTGCTTTTTGTTTTATACTCCACATAACTGCTGGCTATTTAAAGACATCTGTGCACAACACCGGGATACAGGTCTTTAGGCATTACCCTTGGCTACGTCTAAACTATGTTTTTTTCCGAAAGATGTACAAATTCAGCACTAATTTGCATATCTTTTTCCGATCATTTTTTCAAAAGTGAAAGTAGTCTGGATGCTTTTTTTTTTTAAACCTCCTCTTTCAAAAAACAGCATAAACCTCCTTTTTTTAGGAAGAGCGAGGTGGGTTTTGGGGGGGTGGTTTCCCCCTCGAAAAAGGGGTGGGTTTTTTTTGGAAAAAATGCATCCAGAGACCATACAGACCTTTTCTAGTCCATATCAACATGCATTCTAAAAAGACTGACATATTGTTAAAACATTACATTATTTTAGTACCGCCTCATGGACAATGTATTCTTACAAATCTACAGCATCACATTCACGAAAAATTCTGAAGTACAGGTTGGTCCCGAACAAGGTAATTATTGCAATAGCCCATAACTAAGGTCTCAGAGAAAATGCACAAACCATTTAATAAAATTAACATTCAATAATCTAAGAACAACAGAACTGAGAACCCAAGATATGGAGAAAGAAGAAAATGTATAGGTAAATCTCAGAGAAAACAAGCCAGAAACATCATTTCACTCAACAGAAGTTTAAGAATACATGAGTCAAAATGATGCTTAGGAGTACATTTTCCCACTCAAACAATATAAAAGGAGGACATGCTCTTGCCACAAAACTCCTTCACTCTTCTAGGAGATGCTGGGCTCAAGTCCTAACCCAGTGATTAATTGAATTTTAAAAAAACGGTTACTTACCTCGTAACTGTTGCTCTTCAAGATGTGTTGCTTATGTCCATTCCACTTAGGTGTGTGCATGCCCACATGCACGAGTTCCAGAAGCTTTTTACCCTTAGCAGTACCTGTTGGGCCAGCCAGGGAGCCCCCTGGAGTGGCACTGGTATATCGGCACATATATAACCCTGCTGACTCCTCCATCCCCTCAGTTCCTTCTTGCTGGACATTCCAACAAAGGGGAGGTGGGTGGGATTGGAATGGACATAAGCAACACATCTCGAAGAACAACAGTTACAAGATAGGTAACCGTTTTTTCTTCGAGTACTTGCTTAAGTCCATTTCACTTAGGTGATTCCCAAGCCATGCCTATGGAGGTGGGGTCGGAACCTAAGTAGAAATAGACTGCAGCACTGCTCTACCAACAGCTGTATCCTGCCTAGCCTGCTGTGCGATCCCGTAATGGGTAGTAAAGGTATGGACCAATTCCCATGTGGCCGCTCTACATATGACTAGGATTGGCACCTGAGCCAGGAATGCCATAGAGGAGGCCTGGGCTCTGGGTGGAGCGGGCCGTGAGAGCCAGTGCCTATTTTCCCTTTAGATTATAACATGCCCTAATGCAAGCCGTGATCCACAAGGACAGGCATTGGGCCGAGACGGGGAGGACCTTCATTTTCTCGGCTATAGCGACAAATAGCTGGGTTGACCTACGAAATTGCTTTGTCCTCTCTAAATAAAAGGCTAGGGCCCTTCTGACATCTAACATGTGAAATGCCTGTTCCTTTTTGTTTGCAGGCGGCTTGGGGTAAAAAAACCGGTAGGAAAATCTCTTGGGACATATGGAACAGGGACGCCACCTTCAGCAGAAAAGAGGGGTGCAGGCGCACTGTCACCTTGTCCTTAGAGAGCACCATATACAGTGGCTCTGAAGAAAGGGCTTGCAACTCAGACCCCTCCTAGCCAAGGTAATAGCCACAAGAAAGGCTACCTTCCATAAGAGGCAGGTGATGGAGCATGTAGCCATCTGAACAGCAGCCGCATGAGCGCCTGAAGCACCAGATTCAAATCCCACTGTGGAATGGGTTGCCTAACCTCGGGGTAGAGCTTATCCATACCCTTCAGAAAGCACTTGATCATCTCATGGGTAAAGACTGAGCCCTCCCCACCTTTTCCCTGATGAAGGGCTGCAATGGCTGCCAGATGTACCCTCACCGAAGAGGTGGACAACCCCTGCTACCTGAGATCGAGGAGGTAGTCTAAAATCATGGGGATAGGGCCCGAAGGGCAACCCTCCCTTTCTGAGAGACCCAAGATGAAAACCTTCTCCATTTGGCCTGATCGGTTGCTCTGGTGGAGGGTTTTCTACTCTCCATCAACATCCATCTGACCCAGTCTGAACAGAAGAGATCTCCCCCTCAACCATGGATCTTTCAAGCTGGGAGGTGAAAGGACTGGAGGTTCGGGTGGCACAGATACCCCTGGTCCAGCTCTTGCATCAGGAGGCCTGGCACGAGGGGGAGGGCAATGGGGTCTTCCATCGATAGAGACACTAGGGTAGTGTACCAGTGCCGGCGTGGCCAGGCCGGTGCCACCAGAATCACAGTTGCCCTGTATCTGCTGACTCTCAGGTGGACCTCGTGAATGAGAGGAAGGGGGAAGAGAGCATACAGGAGGCCCTCCAGCCATCGCATTGTCAAGGCATCCCCCAATGATCCCGGACCCTGCGTGAGCAGGGGTACACCCCTTGTTGGTCTGTGATGTCACAGGACATAATAGGGCAGTAGTGTTAAATTTAAAATACATGGTAGGGATGCTTTGTTTTTAGTGTGAGAATATTACTGTATTTTTAAAGATTTTTTTTTTTAATTTGATGTTTGTTCCCTATCAAGTTCTCTGAAGATCTACGGACTGTCCGTGAATTTAAGTGACTAGAGACTTTTTTATTGGTTTTTGTCCGAAAAGTCCTATAATATTATTTTTATCACTACATTTTATGTACTCTATCTATCTATAGATATATAAATATAAATATATAATACGTGGCTCTTCGCACTCTATCCACAGCTATTTTAGCTCTTTGTCTCTAACTGGTTGGCCACCCCTACTGTAATCAATACAATATTAACATAATTATTTGCTGTTGTTCAAAATGAGGCATATCGAGGACAAGAGTATCTTCAGGAACCTTCCAGGAGGGATAGAAGACCTATTCATGGGTATAAGAAATTACCAACATTGGCCGACAGTAATTCTGCATTATAAATGCTGCTTTCAAGGGTTACTCAATATAAATTGATAACCCTTAAAATGAGAACAATACACATTAACTAATCACAGGAACTTTAATAATTTTCAACATTCTTGTTTTAAAACTCACTACAAAACGAATAATGCAAATTCATAAGTTATTGTAAGTAGCATAACAGCACTTTTAAAGGCTTTCCTTCTAAATTTTAGTTGACAGAAAATAGTACACACATTTCACTAACCTGTTTATAACAAAGAATGTTTAAAATAGGGATGTTAAGGTGTGATTAATTAGCTAATCGAGGAATCGATGGAATTTCCATCGACTAGCTGATAAGGAGAGGGGCGCTCACTACCCTCACTGTGGCTCTGCATTTGAAACATGGTAAGAACCTCGGGGTTCTTACTACATCTAAAATGCAGAGCTGCAGCAGGGTTAGCTCCCAGGGCCGGCATGAGACAGAACTGATAGGCTCTGTCTCCCCAACCTCACACCACGGAAATGGTGCTGAGGGGAACTGGCTTTTCAGCCAGCTCCCCCAGCACCAGCTCCTGCTTCCCCCTTTTCTGCCACTGACAAAGAGGCAGCAAAGGGGGCGGAAGCAAATAGTCAACTACTCCCTTACATCCCTAGTTTGAAACATGTCATATTAATTTCATTATCTTATGCTGCTTATTAAATTCCAATTCCTGTGGACACCAAGCACAGTTAAATGTATCTCAGCACCATCCCACATATTAATACAGGTCTTAAATATCAAATTAAAATTCTGTTTTAGAACATTTGTGAGCTCCCTCTATAATGCAATGTATATTCACAAAACGGATCATCACAATGTTTAACTATGGCATATTTAATGAAAGGAAGAGAAATCACTGTATATTACAGCAACAGTGATTATTATTACTTAGCATATAGCTTAGCAACTGCAGGTTACTGAAAAAAAATATATTTGAGTTTTTAAAAGGACTTTTCTGACCCATATATTAATCAGCATTTTTTAGGAAACATTAACATTTTATTTAATAAAAAAAATCTGCCACTAACATCCACCCATCACAACAGCTAACATTTCTTTACCATTGTCTATATAAAGTTTCAGTTAAATACATTAAAATGTATATGGCATGACAAATGAGGGAAGAAAGGGAGAGAACACTACAGTTTTCTCAGTGATCTCTCTTTAAATAGTCTGAAAAGAGACTAGCTCACCAAAAACAACTTGTAGTTGTATGCTGGTATCTTAACAGTGAGGCTTATCTCCATCATCTTGAGCCTCCAGTTTCAAAAGATAAATCATATGTTCTCAGATATGACAAAAGGGCACGTTACATTCTTCCTCTTCAGTTCAGTGACAGCTCTACTACAGAAACCTGAGATAAACTGCAATTCTAAGAGTAGGTACTTGATATGAGCATGCTCAGTATCTAATTTAAACAGCATGCAATGCCCTACTTCAAAGCAAACTCAGCTGTAAATCAAATGTAAAATCATTAACTCCAATAAGCAAATCTGAACCACTGAGAAATATTGATCTCCCCCTTTTTGGGGGGGTTCATCTGACTTTGTGCACAGCAATTTTTTTGCACTGATTTACTGAAACTTATCCTCAGGCTTGAACACCATCACCACATATCAACATAACTACATGATACTAATTTACCAGAATGGAAACTTACCAGATCAACATATGGACTGCTTTTAAGATTTTGGGCTCATAACGAGTCTGTGGCAAACAGCATTTGTCCAATTTCCTCCAATCCAAATCAAACAATTTATTAAGTGGTGAGTTCTATTTATGTTTTACCTTTTTTAAAAAACTTAAGGAATACATTACCAATCCTCTAAATCTCAGATTCTTCAATTATTGTGCCACGAAATTAAATCAATTGCTTTCTGAATTAAACTGATTATACTATTGAAAAGAGAGCATTCCATTTTGTAGCATGTTTTCTTCATGTGTACACAGCACAAGCATATGCATCTTTCATGCACGCTTGTGTGCCCACACTTGCGCAATAGGAAGTTAGTTTAAAAAAACTGGGTGCTTGAGTAAGGAGTTGCCGCCAATATGCCTAATACAATTTGAATGCTGAAGTGTTAGTTATCTCTATGTATTTGAAAAAGACTTCGTTTTCTCACCTGTCACACAACCTCCCAAGAAAAACCTGACTACTGAGTTAACAATATACACACCTGCTTCTCAAAAAGAAATCCTCAGCTAATACAGATGATATTTTATTTGGAGCGGGGAAGAAACCATTACTAGGGCACAATTACATTAGTTTTAAACTGAAGTGATTCAGTAACTTTGTTCAGCAGTTTACCACCTTTGTGACTTGAAGTCCACCATTCAATAGATTCATACTTTGGGCACCCTTGTCCACCTCACACTGGGTATGTCTAAGCCACAATACGAGACGACTGCAGCACTAGTAAAAAAAAAAACAATAAATGCAGTGGCACAGGCTGTACAAGCACATAAAGGATCCCATGAATGTACTCAAAAGACTAGGCTGTGCTGAAGCCTATTCTAGTGTTTCTCAACCTTTTTTTTTAAATCAAGTACCCCCCCCCTTTTTTTTTTTAAGTATCCCCAAGTACAGCACCTACAGTTTTCAGACAAATTTTTTTTCTACCATAGCAACACATTTGTTTAAACAACTTAAACGTAGCTGGGCAGGCAATGAAATTTTTAGGTGTAAAAAGTACAAAAATTAAAAAGCACTGTAAAACAAAACAAAAATTCAGTTCTCAAATTTCAGTTGTGTTGACGTACCCCCAGACTTCTCTCGAATACCCTAAGGGTACTTGTACCACTGATTGAGAAACACTGGCTTACCGTACCACATCTACACTGTTATTCTTAGTCATTCTAGCATATATCGCTCTATCTCTGCCACAATAACACCTCAAACTTCAGTATAGACCAGTGCTTCTCAAAGTGGGCCACTAGCCCACTTTGGGAAAGCCATTAGCAGGCCCACACCACTGTTTACCTAAAGGGTCTGTAGCCATGGAACCCAGCAGCTCCCATTGGTTCCGGTTTAGTTTCCAGCCAAGGGGAGCCACAGAAAGCTATTTTTCTATTTGCATCCATCTTTGAACATGTAATTTAAATAACAGATCACTATTCCTCATAACCTAGCAGGACTGACTTCACAAAACAGAGGAGTACACAATGGAAGGAATAGTTGATTTATACTATAGTAGCTATCTTTTAACCCAACTACTTTCTTCCTCCTCCCCACCCCTTCTCCAGTACTTTTTTTCTACTCCTGTTTCGTTTTAGGCTTTGTTTACACCCATATATAATTGATGAAAATCTTGTAGGGACACTTGTATGTTTTAAACTTATTTACACAGTTTATTTTACGCTTGGAAATTTAATGAAGCAAATTAAACCAATATAAGTCCAATTTGAACTGAGATAAGTCTCCACTCGTGTTCCCTCTAAGATTTTCCATCCATGAGCAGAGTGGAAGTTTTGTCTTGTGCACCAATATTGAAGTCATGTCACTTGTTCGGATGTGTGCCACAATGGCATCCAAGTTATTAACAGATAACTTAATTTAATTTGACTTCATATTCAATAAACGTTTAAAGTCCAGCACCTTGTTAATTATCCTTTTAGTATTTTCTTCCATAACATTTCAAAAAAATACTAAAACAAAGGATAATTAAAGATGCAGGACTTTAAATGTTTATTGAATATGAAGTCAAATAAAATAAATACAGCAAAATATTCAGTAGCCAACGTCCCCCATTTATAGCCCTCTCTCAGACCGTACCCCAGCTGGGCTTCATCCTCAATTAAATCTGGCTCTCCTTTCAGGGAACTATGTTAATTGGCCTTTCAGGCTAACATTTCTGAGCTTGTGTAGGGTACACTTTCCACTGCACACCTACACAACAGCTTATTGAATATTTCCCCCATTCATATTGTATCAGGACTATATTTTATTTTGGATCAGAGATTAAGTAAATCCAGTGTAACACTAGACAGTTCTTTTTATTTATTACAGATAAATAGCCAACTTAGAAAACGTAGTTACAGGGAATATTTGTTCTGCACACAAGACATAAATCAGAACTAAAGCTCTCATTGAGTCAAGTGCAGATTTCCCTTAATTGTCTGATCTGATCAACTAATAAGCATTCTTCAAAATTTGAAGAATGTAATGGGGAGTATATGAATGTCTAAAAAAATAATGTATAAGAAAGGCGACAAAATATTCCTTGCTTTATGCCACAGTGCACAGACACTTGACTATATTATTTCAAGTGATCAACTCAACTACAAGAGTTCTTATTGTTCTTCAAACTAAAGAATTGTGTATTTGCATGGAAAGGTTATCAAAGGAATTTGTGTAAACCTAAGCACATGCTGGATGGGAGTTTTAATGAATATCTTGCCATTTTAAATAAAAAATATGCAGACAAGAAAACAAATGACATTCAAGGCTTGTTCTGAAACTCCTTGAAGTTAATGAGAATCTTTCTATTAACTTCATTGGACTTTGGATCTGGTTTTTAAAAGCTACTATTTTCAATAAATTGTTTTGAAGTAAATTTTTTAACTAAAAAGAGTGATGTATTATGATATTTACTTCATTTTATGTCCTCTAACAAAGACATTCAAAGTATTCAGAGAAAAATATTTTCTCTACCTTTTTGTATGTTTGAAAGCAAGAACTGATCAAGGTCCTTGTAGGGCAAGAACTTTAATGGTCCTCTTCTTTAAAATAGATGAGTAATATTTCTATACTTAATGCAACCATTTACATCAGTGGTTCACAACTGCAGACAATTACTGTCTGATCACTAACTCCATGTTCAACTGGAGACTTTGCAACTAAGAACAAGTCTGCATTTTATGTCATGAATGCAATAAGCACAATTGTTTCAAACGAACACTAGCTACAAAGATACTAGAATTAATTAAATCAGATTTTAAAACCCTAAATTTATTTTTGTTCCATAGTTATTATGGTCTTACTAAAACTCTGTTCTTCAAACCATGGCTCCAGCTCCCCAGGTCCAGCATCTGCCGCCATGCAGCCTGCCCTGGCCACAGCGTCAGCCCTGGGGAAGGGCTGACGCTGGGGCCAGGCCTGGTACATGGAGCAGTTGCCAACCACGTCTCTCGCCCCAGGAGCTGCTGGGCAGCCACCACGCAGCACTGGCCCCCCAATCTCCCACTAAGCCCACTGCCAGCAGCAGCTTACCTTCCCCATTCAAGGAAGGTGAATACTGCTGCACAGCTCTGATGAGGAAGTGGGTGGGATTCAAATTCTTTATGCATGCCCATGCAGGTGCGCACCCTAGAGGGAACTTGGGTTTCCACACAACCTCTGACACTGGTTTAATGGAACAAAAATCACCCCTTTAAACCGTTGCAGCTGTGTGTCTAGACTGGGTCTTAACTTTCACTACTGACAGCTTTCCATCTCCTCATCCTACCAACCATTACCTCTTTGTTCTCATGGGATCACAGAAGCAGCACTTCAGGTGTAAGCAGTCTCCTCATTTGTGTTTCCCTCTCTTTTCTTTTACAGAGGCTTGAAGTGAAGCAAGGCAAGGCCCACTGCCTGCTCTCTGCTTCCTGCCTTCAGTCACAACTAGGCTGGACTTCTATAGTGCAAGTATTTAAGTGACAATGGATGAGCAAGAGCAAGCAGAGTTCTCCCTAATCTGAAAGGTTGGGTACAGGGTTTGGCCAAATGGACAATAAAGCTTCTTACTTAGATATACTTCATCATATCATTTCCTAAGCACTCCAGTTATAGCCCTTTAACAACCGCACCCTTGAGATTTTTAAGCCTGCTCTGACCACTTCCAAATCACAGTATGGCTGCTGTGCCCTACTGCAAACCCCCTACCAGTAAAGGCTATGCCACAAAAGGACTACATCAAGTTCCTGTTTATTAACATAGCAATTAAAGATTGCTACAGTAGTCAAGAGAAAAGCACAATTTCACTCTCAAGTTCAATTACTACTCTTAATAATTAGCTGCAAGTTTCAACATCCATGCAAAAAAAAAAAATCTTCTCACATGAGAACCTGCAGCTTCCATTATAAGTAATCTGAAAACAGTAACCATCTGAGATTTGAGAATTATGCCATAACATTATAGGTTTAAAAAATCCTTCTGGCATGAATTACAGACTATCATCATCAAAGGTAATTATTTTAATATTCATCCTTGCTGTTAGACTATAAACTAGGGATGTTAGATATCATGTAATTGAATAGTCGTGCAACAGCATGAAATTTTAATGGTTACATGACTATTAGGTATTCCCAAAGGGCGGCGCCAACAGCCAGTGTGCTGCCACCGTGCTGCCCAGTGTGCGCTCCAGGCCCCACTCCTGGGGAGCCCCTGCCACAGAGGCAGCAGCACAGGGTGGCAGGCAGGAGCCAGTCTGTCAGGGGAGCCAGTTTAAAAATCAGCTCACCATGCAGACCAGCTGTCTGCCGCCCTATGCAGCTGCCTCTGATACAGAGACAGCAGCGCAGGGTGGCAGCAGCCCCTGTCTGCAGGAGTGCGAGATCCCCATGGACAGAGGCTGCTCCGGCCTCCCTGCCCCCCTGCCACACTGCTGCCTCGGTACCCTATGGAGGTGGCGGCAGCAGCATGTGCCTCTAGTAGAGGCAGCAGCGTGGGAAGGGGCAAGCGGCACCACAGAGCAGGTGCTGGGTGGAACTGTCTTTTAAGAGAACTCCCCCAGCACTGGTTCCTGCCTGTCCCTCCTCGCTGACTCCATAGGAGGCAGCGGGTCTGCAGGAGCCAATGTACACAGGGACCTAGCTTGAAAGCTGGCTTCCTGCGTGTATTGGCTCCAGTCTGCCCTCCTCACCCACCTTGTCAGAGGCAGCAGTCTAGAGGGGGCCGGGGAGGCAGATCCAATGCTCATGGGGATCCTGTTTAAAGCCAGCTCCTCACAGGCACTGGTTCCTGCTCTCCCCTCTCACCCTCCCCCACAAACCCCTTGCTGGCTCTGATACAGAGGAAGCAGGGGGAAGGGGGCATGTAGTCAACAAGATTAACCAATCTTATACATTCCTGGAAGGCATAAATCGTGGAATCAGGATGCCCAATGCACCTAATGCTATAGTAAAACCCAATGAAAGCAAGATTTCTGCTTCCATATGAAGAAGTTACAATACTATGAAAGATTAATGGTAATGATGAAATACTAACAGCAAACATTTGATTTTCAATACCTTTTAGACTAGGTATTTGTTCTACATCCATAAACATTAACATCCTGAAAAAGTTGGCCAGGTGGCAATATGACAATCAGCATAAGCCTGAGGAAGAAAGGTGATGCCACAATGAGGACCTGGGTATTGTCCTTGCAGACTAATGAGAATAAATAGGTCACTGTCCTCTGTTTAAAAAAAAAAAAAAAATTTAAAAAAAAGGTCATGTCTGCTTTTGTTTTCTTCTCTAAGATGAATTCTCACCTCAAACTTTCCTCACTAGGATTTATTTTCCAAACCAATCATTTTTGTTGATCTCTGAATTCTCTCCAGCTTGTTTTGATCAGTGAAGTGTAAAGAATTTTCTAAAAAAAAAAAAAAAAATTCACGTTTGTTAAAATAAAAACCACTATTCTTCAAAACGTAAGTGGTTCCAGGGCAGCAAGGAAAGCCAGATAATGGCATCATTCATTTGGGGAAAATACACTCAATGATTAATCCATTTAATCTACGTCCATTTTCAGAAAATCCACATAACACCAAGATATGGATTAATACAGCTATTTGTCATTAATTACAAATTCTGAGATATAGCAATTGTAAAAGAGTCTGGAAAGTCATGGAAAAATTAAAGCTGACACTCCTCACTTATCTTAAACACAGCCCTTTTTCCTTTTCCAACATCATTTTGAACAGAAAATTATTCTTTAAAACTTCCATAGGCTAGATATTTTTCTAGTTCTTACGTTTAATAAAATCCTACATGAAGCTTTCAAATTTAAATGAATAGCAACTCTCTGGGAACACCTCTACAGTTCAAACTGACTAGATTCCAAATTTGTGAGCCCTTCTGAACAAGAGTGAAAAGCAATTCCAAGCATTACACATTCGTATCTTCTCCAATTTTTGAAATTTTACAAGCAGATTTTAATATCTCTGATGTTATGTGAAAAACTCAAGCAAGAAAACAGTGAAAATGACTGCGCCACAATAAAAGTAGGGCAAACAGTGGCTAGGCTTGCCAAGGATGGACAGCTGTGCTTTATGGCTGGGGTGGGGAGAAGAATAGGGGCAGAGGGGGAGAACCTTGTTCCTCACAGTAGGCAAAGCCGCACCCATCCTCCCCCTAGTGGAGATGAATATTTGGTTTTATTAGGATCTGCTATAGGCATTATGCCAGTCTGTCCTCTAAGCCGGGCTGAGAAATAATATTTTCCCGCACCACCAGATTGGCTTAGTTGGAATGAGGGTTTTTTTGCCTTCCCCACAGCAGGAGGACCTTTTCTGATAACAAAAAAGGGGTAGAGGCCATATGTTGCAACTTATTTTGTAAGTATAGGGCAGATGCCCAGTGAAGGTACTCCATAAGGAAGGTATCCATTGACCAGATAAAGAGCCTAGTAAAGGACTTAAAAGGAGGTGCAGGATAAAGGAATAGAATGGAGAAGGGTGATTGGGAGCGCTTATAATTATATGGCAGCCAACCCCTCACCCTGCTCATAGCCCACCTTAATCCATCTACAAGAGGGGTAGATGGTAAGGTCAAAACCATGGGTTGGCTGGGGGACCTGGATGGAAACAAAGGGAAGCTGGTGGTACCCCCAGGTAATTATTGGAACAAACAAATTTCCCTGCTCTGTACATGATCTGCTGGCTAATCCCAGACACCTATATAATAAAGTTGCTGTCTGGGAGAAGCAGCAGAAGCACTGACATTTCCTGTTCTGCCTGGCGGAAAAGGCCTATTTAGAGAGTCTCCCATTTCCAGAAGACTGAGAGCCACTTCCCGGTGGAATGATCAATCATGGTGAGAAGTCCCTCCTGAGATGATCTGCTAGAGCAGGGGTCAGCAACCTTTCAGAAGTGGCGTGTCAAGATTAAACTTTCCCCATCTAAACAGATGAGCCTGGGGCTCACTGAGTTCCTTCAGTTGCTAAAATCGGCACACACACAGCCTCCTATATATTTTCACACTAGCAGCTTCCTCTGCAGGTACAAAGAGAATATTTTCATCATTTGATATTAGGAATGTTAAGTAGCAGCTAATTAGCTAATCAAGTAATCGAAGGAATTTCCATCGACAACTCATTTAGTCAATGAGGGGGGCATTCGCTACCCCTGCTGAGACTCTTCAGTTTAAATGTAGTAGGAGCAGGGCACATAGGCAGCTTGGCTCTTACTACCTTTAACCTACAGAGCACAGCGGAGTTAGCTCCCGGGGCGGGGGAAGCAAGTAACTGAATAGTGACTCAACTACCCCATAAGTCTAAACTTATCAGGTAGTCAACTGCTTGAGTAGTAGCTTACATCCCTATTTGGTATCATATACTCAAAGCTAAAAAACTGACAGAGTTGAAAAAGCAGGAAAACTCATATTTTCTGCTTCAGTCTATGAATCAAAATTCAGTGGGAGTGGGGAAGATGAGACCTGGTTGTAGAAGAAGGACACCATACATTTACTGTTCTGAAGACTTGTCTGTTAGAGTGGATAAAGTCTGATAAAAAGTTTAAGGAATAGCCAACAGCTATCAACTCAGGAGACTGCAGCAATAGCAAATGAGAAATATTTATGTGACATTTAAGATGTAGTTTAATGTTATAAGTGCTACTGTGTGTGATTTAGTTCTTACCATTCCTAATGTAATGTTGCTGCATCTGAAGCTTCATACAGGTAATGAGATTGTGTACTATTTCCTAAATAAAGTTATTTAAAAAAAATTACACCATCTACACCCTCTTCAATGTTGTAAATTGCTATATTGAGTTGTAAATTAACATGTTTTAGTGATCAAGTTGCACTGTTGTTTAAGAAACATGTGAAGTATCAGTGGGAAACCTGATTTAAATCAATCATTTTGTCTTGGTGATTTAAATCATGATTTACTTTTAGAATTAAAAGTTGTACTGGAAGCATACTCATCTCCCCAATAATAAAATAGACTGCTACCACTATAACCCCTAGCAGTATACTAATTTGAACAAAAAATGCAACAAAGCATATTTAAGAATTATCAGACATGGCAATTAATTCCCTAAGGCTTATGATGCTCAAGAACAGCCTTACAATCTACAGAGAACTCCATTCTTAGAAGAGAGAATTAGATTGTGTGTTGCCTCCTCCTACAGCTCATATACAGCAAAACTCCAATAGTCCGGCATCCAATAGTCCGGCACTCCTGATAGTCTGGCATCAAAATGGCAAGAGCCTAGTGAGTGAGCTTCGGCAAAAAATGAGTCACAAGGTAACAGTGGCAGCAGCTGAACTGAGCAAAAAGGGTAAAAAAGGCTTAAAAAAACTAAAACATTACAGTATACTGTATACAGTATGTACAATAAAAAGGGTTATGAACACATTACAGTATATAATGTATACAGTATATATATAAACTGCTTATAGCACCTCCTGATAGTCCAGCATATCTGATAATCTGGCACCACCTAAATCCCATAGGTTCTGGATTATCGGAAGTCTACTGTACCTCTTTTGAATCTACTGCTAAGACCGGGCTTTGCTTATGCTTAAGATCTTTGACAACAAGTTTTACAATTTAGAATCACATACACACTTTGAAAACTACAAAGTAAACTCCCAAACACTCCTGCAAGTGTATGGCACAAACACTGCTATGTAATTTCAAACCAAAAAATGGTATAAACAATTTTAGTCTGTCAGAACTGAGGACATGGAAAAATGTGCAACAGCCAAATGGTTATAACTGCTGTATTTATTAGTCTTAAAATAAAAATATTGCATTTTGTCCAAGAAGTTAAGTTTTGACATACTACTGTTGTATAAATAAAATGAACAAGCACAACTTGATACAACATTTATCTTCCACTCGCCTGGAAATTACTCATCCCAGAGCAGCTATGTCAGCCATTCACACATTATGAAACGGTCTAAAGATAATAAATGCTGTTTCAGATTTAAATCACCAAATATCATAAGGTGTGTATGCCACTGGGCAACAGGAAGCCTTTTGCTGATGGATTTTGCCATAAATCCTTTTAATATATACTCCCCTGCAATGAGGCCAATAGTATAAATAGAAAATAAAACAAGAGTAGCAAAAAAGATTTCTTCATCACATTAATTACCTGTGAAATCAGAATGTCACTCAATAGCTATCTGTGCTGTCCATGCAAGACAATAATCAGGAAGTCGTATCAGAATATGCCTGCTGCAAGTATACATTGAAACTCCAAAAATGTAAAGATAAAGTGCCCTCATCTGGCTAAATAAAATGTGAATATTTTTACTGCAGCCATTCTTGTCACAACCACAGAAGTCTCTAAAGAAACTCATCTGAGCAAAATGCTATGAAGCACTTTACATAGAAATAAGTGACTTTTTAATGGAGTATAATCAATCATATGCTGTACTTTAAATAGAGACTAGGGATGTTAGATAGCGGGCAATAGATAATACTCGACTAACTGCATGAATTCTTAGTGGTTAGTTGATTATTCTGTGGTCCCCAGGGGTAGAGCTGGCAGGCAATGCAATCCGGTCCCACTCTCAGGGAGCCCCCTGCCACCCATGGTGCTGCCTCTAGATCAGAAGCAGCAGTGTAGGGTGCCAGGAGGGAACCGGTCTCAGAAGGAAGCCAGTTTAAAAACCAGTTCACCTTGCAGACCGTCTGACTGCCGCCCCAGCGGTGTATGGCAGCAGTTCCTGTCTGCAGGGGGTTCAAGCTCTCCACGGACATAGGCTGCTGGGGGAAAGGCTACCACAAAGCAGCCCTTGTCTGCAGGGAGCTCGGACTCCACACAGACAGAGGCTGCTTCATGGATAAGGAGCAGTCCCTGACCACCTGGGCCCACTGTGGGCAGGGGCTGCTCCTCATCCATGAAGCAGCCTCTGTCTGAGGGGAGCTGGGGCCCACTGCAGGAAGAGGGTGCTTCATGATAGCCTCCCCTGTCCCCCTAATAGAGGCAGCAGCATGAGGGAGGAGCCAGGTGGCACCGCTGAGCCAGTGCTGAGGGGAATCAGATTTTAAGTCAGCTCCTGCTTCCCCACCTTTGCTGTCTCTGATGCAGAGGCAGTCAGGGGAGGAGGGAATGCGAGTAGTTAAGAAGATTAACCAATAAGGCTAGGCCTATCGGTTAATCATCCACTTGACTACTCGTTCACAACCCTAATAGAGACTAGTCTCTCTGTGGACTATCTTCTTAACACTGATCTTATTCAAAATGCAAGTAAAAGTTTAATACCACTACAGAGAATTATAAATTGTTCTTGGCCTCCGGGTGGTGACAAATCCTAAATTACTTAATTCTAACCCCCACATTTTATAGATCTATAAAATGCATAATTTTACTGTGGTCTTATCTATCCTACCACTTAAGTCGATGCAAGTTGATTTGCTCAGTGGTGTGAAAAAGCCACTCCCACCATGAGACATGCGTCCCATCAACTTTAAGCAGTGTCTATACATTGTTATGTCAGCAGGAGATGCTCTCGTAGAGACACAGTTCCACCTCTCATTGAGATGGAGTAATTGTGTTAATGGGATAGTTCTTTCCCATCAACATAATGCGCCTGCAGTAGCGCCAATCGAGCATTATAGTGAAGACAAGCCCTTTCTTAATTGTTCCGCTGTCAAACTATCATGAGAAATGTCACTAATAAAACAGTAAGATTTTGATTTTATCCTTATCCTTGAACTAATAGAGCTACAATGTGTAATTACTAAAATTCTGCATGTTCAAGTTATTCTGAAGATTTTCCTTTATAAGACACCAGTAGACTGTTTTATGCATGATGACAAATGAGAAGGCAGCCACATTAAACAGATCTAAATATTAAGACAAGAGTTAGACTGCTCTTTCAATTTTCCTCAAATATTAGAAAAAATGCCCAATGCACATATTTCTAGGTGCAGTTCAATATAATTTTCAAGAATTCACGAAGTTGATACTTTTTAAGAACACCTTCTAAATGTACAGATGACATGCTTGTTTTGGAGAGCATGGGGAAGTGTGACAGGATTTAAAACTAGCCTCAAACTCCTATATTGCTCCCAACCTTTAAAGTATA
The DNA here is from genome assembly GCA_019425775.1 of Rafetus swinhoei. Classification (NCBI taxonomy): domain Eukaryota; kingdom Metazoa; phylum Chordata; order Testudines; family Trionychidae; genus Rafetus; species Rafetus swinhoei. Next base: position 234,688,949 of record CM033437.1, read on the forward strand.
CAGTGAAGCCATTTAATTTTCTTATCTTCCTAGCCATTTTGAAAATCTTAATCTAAATCCCAAGCAGGAGCCTATAATTAGGATTCTAAGCAAGCACTCTGAAATTTATAGATGTAGAGCACTCGGCAATTCCCACTGTCTTCACAAGCACTGGGTTTTCTGCATTTCTTAGAATGAGTGATGTGATTTAGCATCTCAGTTTGAAGGACTGTAGAACCTCAATTACAAACTCCTCAGGAATGGAAGCTGTTTGTAACTGAAATATTAGTAACTCTGAACAAAATATTATGGTTGTTCTTTCAAAAGTTTACAACCAAACACTGACTTAATACAACTTGGAAACTGAAGTATGCAGAAATCTTGCTTTTCTTTTTTTAAAAGTTTTGTAAGTACTTTTTTTGTGACTCTGCTGCCACCTGATTGTGTACTTCCAATTTCAAATGAGGTGAGTGGTTAAGTGATCAGCTCATAACTCAGATGTTCATAACTGAGGTTCTAGTGTATTTCATTTCATTCATATAAATTAAAATAAAAAATTCTCAATCTTAGAACTGCAAAGTTGTCCAATTCTTTAGAAACTTAGGTATCAGATTCCTTATCTAAGTGCAAACTTTGTAATTGAGATTCCTCCCCAATTTTAGTCTTTATAATATCTATTTTGAGTAAAGACCCAAAATCAAATCCTCACCTTTAAATTTTTTTCTTTAAACGGTTTAAAAAGCACTGTTAAAATGATTAGGAGTGCTGTAATGCCAGTCTATTTACAAATCAAGTACAGTTAACACCAAGTGAGGACTTTATTGCAAATTTGCTGAAGTATAAATATGAACTAAAAATTGGTAGCATTTATAAAACTTAAGAAAAATTTTTATAATCCAAAATTATTACCAATTTCACATTCCAAATCTGACCTCCTTTTTGTTTACTCCTCCAAGCAAGACAGTTCCCATTCCTTTACCTTACTAAGGAAATATTCCTTGCAGTGGTTTAAGATTAGTCATGACACTACAGTACACATCCACCTTCATATCAGCATTTAGAGGAAAGTCCTGGACTTCTTGTGCTTCCATTTTGAAAGTAACTTGTTCAGAATCCTCATCAGTCATTTTACCAGCTGTGTCTGCAAAACTTCTGAGAATGAGATTGCCCTGGATTATTACTGTTTGACCTAGTCCTTTAGAGTAAGAAATTTAAAACTCAAACTTTGTATTACTTAAAGACTAAATTCACCAGTTTAGCTCTTTCGGACCCAAGCAGTAGATACTCACAATAAATCCAAATTCAGACAGGTTTACCATCACCAAACATTTCAATGCTTTCAAATTAATTTGCATGCTTCCCAAAGTACAAAGAAATAAATTACCCAAAAACATTTTGCTTTTTATTCTTTCAACTTACTGAGGAGCTCTTGGGAGCATAGCAAATACACTAGTTTTCCCCTTCAAATACTTTATCACTATCAAATGAACTTCAAACATTCATACCTCTTATCTCATGAAATGCATCCTACGTATAAACAGTTTTATTTTTAATTTATTTTTAATTTCAGGCCAATCTGTCCTTACAGGTATTTTAACAAGTTTAAAATTCTTGTTGCTTCCCTTCACTAAAATCTCATCCCAATTCTGCTAAAAGGCTAGGATTGCATCCACTGCCCAGAACTAATCAATACTCCTTAAATTATTCATATTAACAAAGTATAATTTTTAAAACTGACTTTCCATGCTTGATTAGAGTCATGAGTATGATGTAATAATCAAAGAGTGATGAGCATATGAAAGAATGATTACACAAGTGTTAGGTTGTTCCTCCCCCCCTCTCCCCTCCCATTGCAGTTCCTGGAATGCCTGCTGCCAGAAGACACTTCACCTGGAAAATGCAACTCTGTGTGCCAAGGAGTTAAATATCTTCCATATTAAAATTTTAATGTGGAACATACATAACTTATTCACAGACGTTACTGAAAGACACTTCATCTGCAATGTAAATTAATACCATGAATTCAAGATTTTCTGTGGTAATTCTTCATACCAAACATTTGGTTTCTACTGATAGGTCTAAAACCTCTAGTATAAAATAGTCTGCTCACATTATGCTAGTGTCATACACCACTGCGGGATTGGGCAACCAGCAAAGCAATGGCCTTCTGAGAACTCTTATTCTAACAACCAATATCTTAAATAATTGAGATGGGAACACAAAGTGAACTGATTCAATAAAAGTGTTCTCACATATGCAACAGTTCCTTTGAGATTTCCATTACGTTGATCAGGGTACAACTAGAGGACACCACACTCACCCCTACATCCTCAAGCCCCCTGCCCTGATACCCCTACCCCCAGCCTCCCTGCCTTGCTTCCTCTACCCCCACATCCCCACTGCCTTGAGCCCTCCTATCCCCAACCCCCTGCCCTTATTTCTGAAACCCCCAATTTCATACCCTGACCTCCCCACCCTTATTACTGAGCACTCCGAAAGCCCATGCCCTGAGCCCGCTACACATACTCTAACCCTCTGCTCTGAGCATCCCCACATTTAAATTTCATACAGGTACTGTCATAATACACCCCTGCCAACACCCTGCCCTAAGTGCCGCCCCGCCCCTTCCAGGGAGTTGTAATATGACAGTACCTGTAAGAAATGTGTTACGCTTTCACATCCATAGTGAAAGTATCAAAGGCAGCAATGTTGGGGGGGAGGGGGAGAGAGAGACAGACAGCCCCCCAGGAGTTCGTACATGTGGGGAGCCTGCTTAAAAGCCAGCTCCCACCTGCCCCCCACATTTAACCATGTAACTGCTGAAATCTTCAGTGGTTACACGATTATTTAATTAAATGCATTTAACTTCCCTAACTTTCACTGTATCAGAGGCAACTAGGGGCAGGGGAGAAGCAGGAGCCAGTGCTCGGGGAGCTGGCTTAAAAGGCCAGCTTCCTGCCCACCCAGCTCCTATTACATTTAAACTGCAGAGCCTCAGCGGGGATAGCTCCTGGGGCACTAATCTGGGGACCATACAAAATATGACTTTGGGCTTCCCTCTTCTCTCACAGATCACCTTTTGAGCATTATTGCTTAGCTAACAATTATTTTCCTCCATCTTCTCAGTGTAATAAAAAGCAAATAAATAAATGTGTAATTTGAATTGTGCCTGCCCTTACTACATTTAAACTGCAGAAATGCAGTAGGGGTAGCTCCTGTACCTGGCACGAGCCAGGACTGAGCACTTCTTCCTATTTCGATTAATCATATAGTTGATAAAAATTCTATCAACTACACAATTAGTGAATTACCCACCTCAACATCATTAGTCCTTAAATAAGTTTTCTCTTTCTTCATTTAAATCATTACTCTGGCAGTTTGGCTGGGGCTGGAGGTGAGGGGGCGGTTTAAGTATGCAGGCTGCACGGGGGAGAGAGAACAACTCCAACACCCTCTCACTGCAGCAGCTTGGGGCCAGGGGAAAGGCACCTGTCAATTGCAGCTGCGGCTGGCACAGCTGGGGCAGAGGTGCACTTCCCCCAGCTAGGGGGCAGACAGACAAACACACAAAGACAAACTTTCTGAAATATAAAGTAGATAGGGGTGAAGAAATGGACAGCTAACCCCTGGTGGCCCAATGGAATTATAGCTGTCCTGTTCCCCATCTCTGGCCCATTGCTACCCCCGCAACAAGTATTACTCATTCTAAAGTAATGCTCTCTCCTATCAGATCCCTCCCTTTCCATTTTATGAGAAATAATCAAATTCCAGGCACATCCCATTGTCTTGGCATAACCAAACCTTGCTTTTAAGGAAGCTGCATACCAAATTCGGTGGTTCTAACTCTTACCATTTAGAAGGAGTTCTTGAACAAACTGATTCAGACAGACAGATAGATTTCTAAAATATGTAATAAGATGATGTCTTAAGCTTTTAGGCAATGCTATTTTTCTCACATACTTACTGAACAGAAATATTTTTGTTCAAAAAAAAAAATAGCGATGTGTCAACTCCAAGATAAATAAGATACATTTGCTGAGCATATTTCTGCACTATTATTACAAATATTTATGAAGGTTGTCCCTTTTGATAAGAATATGCACATAGTTTATATAAATCTATTGGTGCTCAGATAAAACTTCCAAACTAGACTGATTAGAAGAAATATGGTCACACTTAAGTATTTGCTTCTTCCCAATTCATGAATTTCTTGAATCACAGGATGGATTTCCCAAACAATATGGGATTTAAGATAATCAAGCACTACTGTAACAGATTAAAGAACTTTCCAAAACGCTCAAAAGTGCAAGCAATCTAGACTGCTTTCACCAACTAATAAGGCATATGCCTAATTTGACAAGTTGTCAATAACACCTGTAATCATGTGGAATATTTATATAATACACAGTATTACTTTGTCTAATTAATTCAATAAAGTCACTTGTGCAATAATTAAAAGCTAGAATGAATTCAGGTGCTATTTTAAAAGCTTCCTTAAAACACTGAAGCTGACACCGCCAGTTCAGGGCAGCTTCTTCTGTTAGCCATAAATGAAAACACTGGAGTCTTCTGTCTGCATAAATCTACAGTATCATCATGTAAGGTAATGTTTCAAATCTGATTAGAACAACATGATATCCCCTTCCCCTCCACCCCCCAAAAGGAAATATCAATCTGCTACACACAGCATGATTCCTGCTGGTCACACCATTCCCCACTAGGGATGTGAACGTGTAACTGGTTAACAGTTACCAAGTAAGCATCACCCTTACCAGATTATGCTTACCAGGTAATGGTTAAGAAGTGCCTGGGAGCAGCCCTCCACCTGCTTCTTGCTCCAGGGAGATTCTTCCCACCCCATTATTAGGACATATATATGCTAGGGATGTAAGAGTTTAACTGGTTAATAGATAAGCTGACACTTACTGGTTATCCCCAATGGTTAAATTCTTTAGGGTGCCGGAAGCCATGGCAGCCCTGGGAGTAGTTAACTGTGTAATTGAGAAAAAATTTTAATCAGTTACACAGTTAATATTTTTTTCCATTTTTACAACCCTAATATATTCATATTCCACTATTGCTGACTCCCAAGAAGTAGACCATAACATTGGAGATAGCAGACTAGAGTCTATGAAAAAAAGGACTGGAGAATTGTTTACCAAAACAAGCACCAGATCTGAAGGCTTCTGTAAGATGATGTGCTTGTTCAGGACAGATAATGAGTCTGTGTGTAATGACCCTTCATCCCAGCAGGTGGGCCTCTTTGCTATGTCAAGACTCTTGAAATTTATTCTGAATATGTGAAGGAATTGTGAAGCTATGCCCTTGCATTTCGTTCTGTCAGCTCCAGCTGGTACCTGACTTGCAGAGCTGATGGCTGCCAAAAATAGAGATCTGTAGAAGGAAGTCTAAACAGCATAGGTCTTAATGATGATCCCGTAAGCAGGACTAGATTAAGGTTCCTGAAGGGAAAAGTGGCCCTTAATAGGTGGAAAAACTCTTATCAAACCCTATGAATCTCAGAGCTGTCTGATGAACGAGGACAGCTGGGCAATCAGCAGGCATCTGTTGAGCTGACACTGTCATCATGCTAATCATCACTGAGCTTCAACAGAGATGAGATCATTCCATTTCTAGTAGGTATGCCAAGATTATTGATGTAAGCATTTCATGAGGTAGGAATGACTTCAAGCAAGACCTGGTAGAGAATCTGATCCATTTCACAAATATTGACTAAAATATTCCTGACTTGAGAAGAGCAGGGACATTCTATATTAGTCACTTTTATATGGAGAGAGAAAGATCTTGTTGTACAGCAACTTCCTTTTGGACTTCGACAGCAGACCCAGCACATGTGGCATAGTATTGGGTTGGACATTGGACAGGACAGCCTTTGAACATCTGGGAACCACAACTGCCTCATGAGTCTCCGTGGGCTGGCTATCTGTTTGGCAGGCTGAGAAGTAAAAGACTCACAAGAAAGGTAGGAAAAACACATAAAAGACTGCTTGTCCACAGAATCAAAAGAGCATCTGTCAGGGAACCCGGGCTCAAATTTCTTCTTGAGTACAAAGTCTGGCACTTCTCGTGTGCAGGTCTATAAAGGCAGTGACCCCATTCCTTCAGTAAGTGATGACAAATGGGGTGGTGTCTATGAATTGTCGCCAATACTCTGGTGGGTCCTGTGCTTTTTCTTGGCATGGTGCATCAGGGCATCACACCTTGCCCTTATTCTTAGATGCTGTGGGCACTACTAGTGTCCCAGTGAGAGGGAAGTTGGGATCCCCTCTCCTACTCCAGGTCCCAACCCCTTCAGCATTGTGAACTGCTTACCCTCTCCCTCCCTCCAGACAGGGATTCCCTCAGTCCTCTGTGCCAAAAGAATCCCTCTGCTTAAGCAGGGTTTCCCTGGTCCTCTGGCTAACAGCCATACTCCTCCAAACTGTAGTCAATTCACCTCCTCTCTCTCTGCCTGAATGAAGCAGTGGGTTATTAGGAGGTTTTGGGCAGGGCACTAATTGGCTCCAGGTGCTTCAATTACCCAGTAGCAATTTGCTCTAGTCCTCAAGGGATAAGGTCTTGATCATCCCATGGCTTATAGATCTCCCATCTACAGCTCTCTGGCCCTGCTGAATCACAAAATGCTCCAATGAACTAGGATATACTATTTAGTGATAACTTTTAGACCCGTCTTGAACGTGGTTGATGGTGTAACAACTTCTGAAACCTGGCATGCAAACCTCCTCATATAAGTCACTTATCTAATCACAAAATACCTCTCTTTATCAAGTATGCTGCCACTATTACTAACATGTTATTAACTACTCAAAGCACAGCAGAAAGGCCAAAAGGTAGGACTGGATATGTTGGTCTTCGACATAGCAAACAAAAAACTTAGGTACATATTGTGAGCTGGCTATATGGAAGTGCAGTGCCCCAAAATAACACTCTTTCAAAACACACTAACAAGAACTGGCTATCTTTTAGTTGATTCCAACAGTGTTCACATGAGGCAGTTAAAGTGTATCTTGTCGGTGAACTCTGCAATTCACCACCACACCTCCCACACTCCATACTATGGTGCTGTGAAGGGACAGTCTACATTTAACATTTACTGTCCTCCCAAATTAGGTTTACAAACAATAAAAATCATGGAATCGTCCCAGATGCCCATTAAGAGCAACTGATATGTAGTTAAGAAAACAGTTGGTACATTTACCCTAATAACCAGGTACCAGTGATGTTAAAGCTTCTTACAGAAAAGCTAAAAGCAGTCAGGCCTCCTGTAAAACTAACACATTGTATGTTCTGACTCAATGCCTAGTATAAGGACTTCTTCCGAAAGTTAAGAAATATAGAACTTGTGACAGAAGACTACTCCCATGCTAGCTACAAGTTAGTTTTGCAGTTATTTTCATGAGATCTTAGTTTGCTCCCACCAAAATTAGCCTATGACAAAAAAGAGACAAAATTCTAGATGAGACGAGCACTCTTGCTGTGTAAAATCCCCCAAAATAAATTTAAATATTGGACTTTTTATCCAGAAGGATAATTTCCTAAAAGAAAACAAATATATTTTCACATATTGAAATCACAGCATATTGATGTATCAGTAGTCACTCCTCTAATCAGTGAATTGGACTCTGAATTCTGAAAGGAATTCGCTGAAATATTCAAATCTTACTTCTGCAGACTGGTATGTGAGGCTTCAGAAGAGTGAACCACTACACACAGGGAAAGGGCATAATAAAACCTAAAGGATACAGCCAGGACCGCTACGAACATGCTATTTGGCAGCCAGCCAATGGAGAAAATATAGGCTATTACTGGAACAGCCAGAGTAAGTTACTCTTCTTGGTGCAGTAACGACAGTTCGAGATGTGTGTCCCCGTGGGTGCTCCTCTGTAGGTGTTGGGCCCGTCCCGACACTGCAGACTGGAGACTTAATAGCCGTAGTCAGACAGACCGCGCATGCGTGGTCAACGTCTTGTGACGTTCGCACCATTTGCCTCATGCATGCGGTCCGGCTCCCACCAGTTCCTCTCACCCGCTCAAGTATCTGAAACGAGAAATTTACTAATCAAGATTCCGGAGCAGGGAGGAGGGCAAGTAGTGGAGCACCCACGGGGACACAGATCTCGAAGGACCATCCTTACTGCACCAAGGTGAGTAAGTTCCTCTTCTTCCTCTTCCAGTGATGTCCCCTTGTGCGCTCCACTGTAGTTGACTGTGTAGCAGTACTCAGAAATGTCCGGATGGTGGGCTCCAGAATAAAGGTTTGTTTGAAGGTGAAAGTACTGCTGAGGCCAATGAGGAGTCTGCAGCCAAACGCTGCATGACTGTGTAGTGCTTTATGAACGTAGCATTGGATGACCACATGTCTGCCCGACAAATGTCCCGAAGGGGAACTCCCTGTAAAAAGGCCGTAGATGTGGCCACAGCCCTTGCAGAATGAGCCTTTGGTTGGAATGGAAGCGGTCTATTGCAGATAGAGTAGCAAGTGGTGATGCATGAAACTATGAGCTTAGCATACGCTGAGAAGACAACATCTCGCCCTTGGATCGAGCCGCGAGAGAGACTATCAAACGGTCCATTTACGCCAATCTTGGGTCCTATCAACATAGAAGGCAAGTGCCCTGTACACGTTGAGAGTGTGGAGGATCACCTCCCATGATGAGGTGTGTGGCTTAGGGTAAAAGCAAAGGAGTATGATTGGCTCATTAATATGGAATTCAGAGCAGACCTTTAAGGCTGGGTGAGGTGCTAATACCACACCATCCTTGTTGAAGGTGGGTGCATAGTGGTACTGACATCAGGGCCACCAGCTCGCTGAACCAAGCCTATTATATGGATAATTGTGGCGCCTCTGGTAAGGTACATAACGTTTGCGGCGGTATGGAGGCATGTACATACCAAGAGTCCGGAGGGTGGTACGTGAATCTTTGCCGAAATGGAGGACCTCGTCTGTTTTCTTGGCAAAGAGTTTTTGTTTGCTCTGTAACTCTCTCGGAACTTTGCAACCATGAAGACCTCCTCATCACAATTGCAGTAGCCGTGGAACGGGCAGCTGTGTCTGAGACATCCAGAGCGATCTGGAGACCTGTCCTGGCGGAGGCATAGCCTTCCTGGACAATGGATTTTAGGATAGGTCTCTTGGAATCCAGGAGATGCTCCTTAACTGTCGAAGTCGTGATTCAACAAGAATGCGGCATAGTTGGCAATGCAAAGTAGTAATGTAGCCGAGTACACCTGCCAAATATGTCCATTCTTTTGCTGTCCTTCTCCATTGCAGCATTCCTGTACTGAGGGACCTTAGACCTGTGCTGCGCGGCATCTACAGAGAGTGAATTTTGCTGGGAATGGTTGAAAAAAACTCCATCCCCTTTGATGGCACAAACTATTTCTTATCCGCCCTTTTGTTTGTTAACGGAGCAGAGACAAGGGTCTGCCAAACCTCCTCTGCAGCCTTCGTGATTGCCTCGTCTATCAGGAGTGCTATTTTGGCCCGGTGCGGGGATGGAGATTTTTAAGGAAGTGGTTCTGCTTATCCTGCACCTCCACCAACTGAACCTCCTGGCTCGACCTGACTCTCTTAAACAAGTCTTGGAACTGCTTAAGATCATCGGGGGATGATATATCACCTGGGATTATAGCCTCGTCAGGAGAGGATGATGATTGGTCAGTATGTGAAGTGTCAGGTTGTTGCTCTTCAGCCTCTGATAATTGCCCCTCCTCTGGTTCCGAATGATGCACTTGAGCTGGTGGGCTTTGCGGTGGTGGTGGCGGCGGCAGGGGGTGTCGCTCCCGTGGCATTACGGAGGCAGGTGGGTATCTGGGCAACCTATTACAACACGAGGACCATCTCCTCAAATGTGACTGATGGTGATGATGATAGGACGAGTAGTAAGGTACGTGGTCGCGATGGTAGTTGTAGTAATGATACGATCATCCAGGCGAGGAACACCTAGGAGAAAAAGCACTCCTGTGCTAACCTCCTCCTCCCCCTTCCCCAATATGCTGCATGTGGGGACACCGCAGGTGAGTGAGGAAAGATTCCAGAGCCTCTCAACGAGGGAGGTGGAGAGAGAGCGAGAGGTGCCTGACATGGTATTGAGAGTCTCTCCGCAATGCCGCAGGGTATGGGGATGGAGACCTGCGACATGGTGAATATGAAAGCTCCCTCCCATTCCATATGGGGAATGCGCAGCGCCAGCCATCTCAGTGACAGTGGAGAAGTTGCCGGTGCCCGAGAGAATGCTGGGGAGACAGAAATAGGGCTAGGACTCCCACGCATGTTGGTCTTTGCACACGCTTTCCTTGATGCCGAGAAAATGTCGGGCCTTTCCGGTGCTGGATTGGATTGCGGCACGCATTCTGTAGCGGACGGTGCCGCTGGAGTCGGCGTCAATACTGGTGCTGGTGCTTTAGACAATGAGGCCACTGGTGGCTAATGTTGATCTCGGTGCCGTCGGTACCTGCACAGTCGGCACCAAAGCTGGCACCATTTTAGGTCTTGTGCCTGGAACCGCCTTTGCATATGAAGAGGTGGTACCGGACGTTCTGGATTTGTTGCCCATGCTCACCCTGCTCAGCGGGGCCAGCGGCAGAGAATGTGCCAGTGAAGCCCATGTCTCTTTTGTTGAAGCTGCCCCTGGGGAGGACGCCCTCTGTTTCTGTATCGCAGCAGGGTCTGGTATAGCCATGGACAAGGAGTCCAATGGCTGGAGCGCCTTGTCAAATAGGATCATTAGAAGGCACGTTTCCCTGTCCCACCAGGCTCTCGCTGTTAACTTTGAGCAATGAGCGCATTTCTGAGGCACATGAGCCTCGCCCAAACAGCAGATACAAGATGAATGGCCATCTTAGGTCGGCATGGGCTCGTGACAAACGTTACATTTTTTAAAGCCCGGAGAATCCGGCATCATCTGTTCAAAGGTTTTCTGTCTTTTTTCTCCCCAGCGGCCTAAAGGCCAGTGAAATGAAGAAAAAGTGTTGTTTTAACTATAAACTCTAAATTGTAACTATTAACTATGAACGGGTAACATTAACAACAAATACTAACTAATAACTATGTTTGCTTCTCTAACTAGATGAAGTTGAAGAGAGAGGGAGAGCTCCGTCTGCGACCGAGGGTGGTTGAGAGGAACTGGTGGGAGCTGGACCATAAGCATGAGGCAAACGGCACAAATGTCTCAAGATGCTGACCACGCATACACGGTCCGACTAACTATGGCTATTAAAAGTCTCCGAACTGCAGCGCCGGGACGGGCCCGACACCTACAGTGGAGCACCCACAGGGACATCATTTGAAGAAGAACAAGTGTTACTGAGCACAAGAGCCGCCCTAAAGCACAGCCTGCAAAAATAGTTCAAGGAGCATCTACTTAGCTTCAGATTTGCAGGGCTCTAGCAACAGCTATCTACTTTATATCCACAGATGTGGATGCAGATATCCACAGCTCATTTTTGTGGATGCAAACACAGATCTGCTCAGGACTCTAGCTATTGCTTCAGAGATTTGAAAAGAAAATAACTTCAAGTTTACTAGAGGAAGGTGCCCCCTGCTTGCTACACTCGCCAACTTGCCCCCTCCGGGGGTAGGCAGCCCCGGCTCAACCTCTGGCTGCCGGGCGGGGTGGATTGGGCAGGACCGAGGCCATGAATGGCCCAGCTCTCCCACTCTGGCCACCAGTAGGGGTTGTGCTGGCCCTCTCCCTCTGGCTGCGAGGGGGGAAGGCCACATGGCTCCACTCCCCTCCGGCCAGTGAGGGGCAAGGCCATGTGGCTCCCATGCACCCTCTTCCCTCTGGACCACCAGCCACGCTGCACATGTCCTGCATGCCTCTCTCTCCCCACCCGAGCCCCTCTTTCCACCTAAACATATTAGAGTCTGGAGGCAAGAAACTTGCAATTGTCCCTCCCCATTGCCATGATAGCCAGACAACTTGAGCTGCAAGATCACTAAAGGATTCAAGAGCCCTTAGAGAAAGTAATCAAAATAACATTTGGATTATTTGTTGGTGGAAGGGAAAACTGACATGGATACAGCTCAAGGAATGGAGTGATTATAAGCACCTCAATCTTAACTGTTAACCTCAAAGTGAGATGATGCTTCAAAGTCATCAGATCAAAGACGCCAATTAGTGTTAGTTTAATATACATGCTCTATGGCCTGTGTTATAAGGAGATCAGACAGGATCATCACAATGGCCCCTTCTGGTCTGAGAATCTATGAACTTCATGAAAGTACAAAAAGCACAAACTAAGGCAAATCAGTCTAGTCAGTCTAAGCTGTCCTTGTGAAATTGTCAAACATTTGCCAACGAAGACAAAGTCTGCTCTCCTGAAACTAATCTTTCAGTCGCCAACCAAGGAAAATAACCCATCCTGAACAGTTTTGTAATATTGTTTTAAGCTACTGCTATAACAATATTTTAGCACAGCTTACCCAACCAACTACATTTAAGAAAATAGCATCAAGATTTGCAGTAGAGAAGTTATTTCAACCATCAAATTTTCAAAGCTGTGTAACTACTAAAAACTGAAATAACTAAATTTGATTGTCTGTTGTTAAAAGGTGGTAATATTTATAGTTTTCATGATGGGAATGTTAATAAGAGCAATCTAGCTTTTTGCTACAAACCAAAAACTAGAAGCTTTGGAGATATCAAAAATGAATGTATAGCCTTCACTTTCATACTTTACCAATATCATAACATGTAACAGGCAAAAACAATTACAGTAAATACTCGCATCACTTAGGTCTCTATTTAATCTATTAATCTGCATTTTATCCCTAACTGGACCAAACAAATTCTCCATTTCTATAACATTATATATCATAAGTATATCTAGATTCAAGAAAGTATCTAATGAAGGGGTTCACAGAAGCAAAATTGCTTATGCTATCATCCCAATAAGCAGCACTTCATTAACCTTCATCACCTTTAGTAGAACATATCCAATGACTACTGAACACAGTAGAACATTCTGTACTTTAACTTCCGCAATAATTTCTAGCTCCTTCCATTTTATGTCCAAAACATTAGAGATGCAGCTGTCTTGAACAGAACAAAATTTCCAAGATTGGAAAAGCTGCACTGAAGTTTGCCTACAGAGGAGCCAAGTTAAGTATTTTTAATAAGTTAACAGAAAAGAAATGAGAATAATAAACTATTTGGCCACCAGGAGGGGTTGTGCTGGCCCTCTCCCTCTGGCTGCGAGGGGGGGGAAGGCCACATGGCTTCCCCCCCCGCCCCGCCCCCCGCCGGTGAGGGGCAAGGCCATGTGGCTCCCATGGCCACATGTTTGCAGTGACTTTGCAAACATACAAAAACAAAGACAATTATCAACAAAGTACGATGAAAGCTTGACAGCCAATGCTTGACAGCCAATAAAATGTTGTTTCTTCAAAATGACAAACATCTTTGGAGGATAGGTGATACCAACTAATTAAAAATATAATTTTCTTGACACTATTTTCTAACTTATTTGATCAAATATTTTATGTTTTGCAAACAAAATCAATTAGAAAAGATCCTCTACATTACATTTTTTAAACTAAATGTTGATCGGATCTATTTACAACCAGTTTCTGAAGCAAATTTTAATGATCCAAAGACCAATGTTCCCTCTAATCTTTTTCATCTATGTGCAAATTTTTTCCCATCCATGCGTGGATTAAATTTTTACATGCACCTAGACACGTATAAATGTTCACCACCAGTAGAAACAAAAAACTCTGTGCTCTGCTGATCAGCAGGTCTGCCTTTGAATCGCTCCTGAGCAGCCACACAAGCATACGACTTACAGGGAAACACTGCCAGAGACTTATTTTTGGATTATTACCATTGATAAAGAACCATAAATGTTCCTGAAAGTTTACAAATAAAAAGACTATATCCTGGTCAAATCTTAAATTCTAATTATACGCAGAGTTATACAGAGCCAGCAAGACGGGGTGGGTAGCAGCCAGCTCCCCAGAAGTGGGGCCAGAGGCTGCATATGACCATTAATGGTAACCAGTAAATGCAGGATTATCAGTTAACCATTTAAAGAGTTATACTTTTATATCCCTAGCAATAACCTTCGACAGTTTTCATCTGTTTCTTTCTTTAGATAGGCTACATAATGAAGTCACGACACATTTTCTACCTATGTATGAAGTGAAAGTAAGCATTTCTAAAAACTGTACTTGTACATTGAAGAAATAAATTCCAAGTATCCATCACCTCCCAAATCATACCACTTTTTAAAGAAATTTCAAATTAAGTCTCACAATAAGGAATTAATTCTACTTTAGCCCTGGAACAATGTAAGTGCGATAAAAGATCCTTGGCAATGATGTGAAGTACTCCTCCTCTGTTTACTCTCAGTTCTAGAGAAATGCATTACTTCTTGAGAAACCAGAAAGTGAACAAATACCATGAATACAGACAAATCAAAGCATAAACATGGTCAGAAGAAAAGACAAAGCTTCACAGCTATATCAGAGAAATCCTTGGGCTTAAAAACCAAGTTATTTCTGGAACACACCAGCCATAAAAACTTAGCAAGGAAGTTGGCTTAGCAGGAAGTACACATCTGCTAAGTAATGGTGAATAACAGGAATATGGAGAAGGCTGGGGGAGCGGGGGAGGAGAGGGATGTAACTGTTTTCAAGTAAATAAAGGGTTGTTAAAGGAGGAGGGAGAAAAAAAAAAAAAAACGTTGTTAACCTGAGAATAAGACAAGCAATGGGCTTAAGATGCAGAAAGGGTGATTTAAACCAGTGGTTCTGAACCTTTTTTATACCGCGGACTGGCAAACCCATTCACAAACTTTTGACTGACCAGTAACATTTTATTTGCATGTTTGTGTATTCATTACGCAAATGAATTTTCAAATATTCAAATAAAATGTTACCCGTCTGCCAAAAGTTTGTGAATGGGTTTGCCAGTCCGCGGTATAAAAAGCCCCAGTACCTGCCCCAACCCCTCCACCAGCCACTGACCCCAGAGTCCCCTGCACCCAACCCCTCTCAGTGCCAGCCTCTCACCCTCTGAGTTCCCTAGTGCCAACCCTCTTTTCCCAAACACCTCAGTGGCAGCCTCCTGTTTCTAGAGCCCCACTGCACCCAATCTCCCCAGGTCCCCTGTGCCAGCTCCCAGTCCCCCAATATTAGCCCTGTCCACATTGCCAGCCCTGCCCCCCAGCCTCCTCACTAGTAACCCTACCACCAGAGCCCCCCCAGTGCCATCCTGGATGTCCCCAGTGCCTCTCAGTGTCAGCCCCTCCCCCCCACCTCTTAAGAAGTTCCCCAATCCCACTTCCCTCACCACTAACCCTCCCCCCTCACCTAGCTCTGCCTCTCAGTCACCATCTGAATGCAGAGCACTTCCCTGTGAAGCGGGAGGGCTGCGCGGAGTACCGCGGCAGCTGGGCTCCACATGGCGTTTGGCCCCAGCTGAGCACTGCAGCTGCCCTGCCAGCCAGGCTGCATAGCGGTCCACCAGAGTCGAAACCGGGAAACCACTGATTTAGAATGAACATTAGAAAAAAAAATCCCAATATCAAGGTGGTTAAGCACTGGAATAAATTGCCTAAGGAGGCTGTGAAATCTCCATCACTGTAGATTTTTAAGAACAGGTTAGACAAAAATACTTGTCAGTGATGGTCTAGCTGCTGGAGCTGAGGCCGGCTGTTTGCGGCGGCTCTGGGGGCCAGGGCCGCAGCAAATTCTGGTCCTGAAGCCACAGCACAGCAGCCGGCTTCAGCTCCAGCAGCTGCCACGTGGTAGGCGGCTGTTGCAAATGAAGCCGGCTGTTTGCAGCAGCCCCTTGGCAAACAGTTAACATCTGCGTATTCATTATTTCCATCATGAATATGCAAATAAAATCCTGACAGTCTGCCAAAAGTTTGTGAATGGATTTGCCAGTCTCAGGTATGAAAAAGATTGGGAACTACTGGTCTAGAGACAATACTTTGTGTTAGAGATGTTAAATATCAGTTAATTGAATAGTCAATTAACCTTGTGAATTCTTATCAGTTAGTCGACTATTCTTTAGTCCCTGGGCAGCCCCTGTCCGGGGGGGGGGAAGGAAGGAGAGGGATCTGAGCTCCTGGACCCAGCACAAGCCAGAACTGAGCCAGGTGCCTGCCTGCCTGGCTCCTAAGACACTTTAAATGCAGAGCTGCAGCAGGGGTCGGTCTAGGACCCAGTACAAGCCGGGACTGAGCTAGGTTGCTGGCCAGCCTGCTAAAAAAATTTACTGGCCGGGAGCGAGGATGATGATGCGTATAGTCTATAGCATTGCCCTCTAAGCTTTTGTTTATTGGTTAATTGACTATAATATTACATCCCTACTTTGTGTCCTGGCTCGAGTGCAGGGGACTAAACTAGATGACCTCTCAAGGTCTCTTCTAGTCCCACAATTCTATCATTACTTCATTAACATTATAAGCAACTTCTTAACTTTAATTACATTCAGAAACTATTTAAATGTTTGATAAAAACATATGCCAATACTTTTCCTTAATATTTAAAAAACCTCACTTTTCATTTAGATGCTTTTAGATTGCTTCAGCTCCATTATATTCATAATATTGAACCCATTTTTCATGCACAGACAAATATCAAAGCATGAAGACATATCAAAGCATTAGAATTAGAGGGTACATACAAATATTTTAAATCACAATTTAACTTCTGAATTCTTTTCCTTGCAACTGGAAAACAGTTATGAAACACTGACAAACTAAATAGCAAAAATACATTTAATTGATATTGCAGATATTTGAGACATTAGAGAGTCAATAAAGAGTTCTAAAATATCTTTAGCTGTGGCATGCAGGCCCCACACATCGGTTACAGAATATGAGATCTATGCAGAAGTTAGAGGCAATTCTTAGCGGTGTCTAGCTTAACTATAGGTGTTTGGTTTGGAAGATATTGCCGTTTACTTCTGATTTTGGCACTTGAACTTTACAGCATGATCTTGAAATGGCAAGCATTACAATCTCTCCCCACCTCTCCCTCAGGTGGTGTTCTGGACAAGTCTGATCCTTCAGCTCTATTTATTCCTGGACTTCGTTAGTTGTAATGTTCCATACTAGTAGCTCTGTGATGGTTGGCCCTGGTCTTTGAGATTAATTAGACAGATGCATATAAGCCTTTTATAAATCAGTATCAGATACTTAAGTTTAATTCAATACTGCAGCAAGAGCCATTTTTACCAATATTACTTTAAGTACTAGAAGGCGCTACTCAGGGATTAGGCCCCATTGTACTAAGTGCTATATAAGCAGATAGTAGAAATAGTTCTTCCCCGAACAGCTTCCAAAACCCTAACATACTCTAATTCATTTCAGTCAGGTGATGGGCTGTTTTATATATGCCATGACTGTAGTTTCTTCGTTTACTTTCTACACAGAGCCAGATTACCATTCAGGAAAGCTTGCTAGCTTGACGTGAAAGATGCTTTTGGTGTAGTGGTTGCTATTGAACACAGCACTGCCAACTGACTTAACCTATCACCTGTTATTACCCAAACCAGGTTATGGAATTTGTACATTCCTCACAACACTCCTTTCTTCCAAGTGGCATCACTGACTATCCTTGATTCAGTTTGAGCCAGCTATTCTCACCCAAGCTTCAGTTTCCTCTGCACACCAACATATTTAGTACACTGCACTTTGCACTCTTGTACCAAAACATTTCTAATATTTAAATCATTTGTTGCTAAACTAATGACTTGGTTGAGACTATTAAGTTACAAAAATGTGCCCATATTTTATTATAAACCATACTTACTGAAGGAGTTGTGTTAGGTCTCGATGTGCATTTGTCTTAACCAAGGGTTCTAAACCTTTTCTCTCTCTCGAGACCTAAGACTCCAGGGCCCAGCAAAAGGAGTGGGAGGAAGCTCGGGGCTTTAGCTGCCAGGCTGTGGGGAGCCCTTAGGAACTTAGCCCTTTGGGTGCCAGCCATGAGGTAGGGGGTTCCCCAGGCATAGGCATAATGTGACTTCTATGGGGGGGGGGAGGTACAAGGAATAGGCCAGCAATGCACAGCAGTGCCTGTGGAGGGAGTGTCCCATCGACCCCCCAAATCATCTCATTGGGCAATGCAGCCTGTCGGGGAGGGCACAACTAAACACTGTAACCCAGAGGTGAGGGAGCTGTCAGCTCACAATTTGAAAACCACTCAAGGCGCAAGCAGGGAAACCTAGAGGTTGTGTGTAGGAGGACAGTAGCTCAGGATTCAGGGAGAGGAGTAACTAGGAACTGTGCGCTGGCAGCCCTTATGAGGTTGGCAAACAGTCAGAGCACTGGAGACTAAGGAGCAGCAGGAGCCTTGGGTACCAGGAGCTGAAGAAGAGACAAGGGAACACCCAACTCCATTGCACTAGCCAGAGCAGCAGCTGCCCCCCACTACCTGGCACCAGCTTTCCACTTCCAACATGGCCAGGTGCTTGGAGCTGCTCTGTGACTGCAGGTTTGGGAGGGACAACACCCTTCTGTGGCCCCTCCCAAATCTACCCAGTTCAAAGCTTTTGTTACACAAATGTCAGGGCTCTTTGGGCTCCTAAAACCAACTCGTGGTGCCCCAAAAGGCCATGAACCCCTTGCTCAGAACCACTGAAAATCACTGCTGTTGACAGTTTCAGTAAGCACATACAGTAGACTTCCGATAATCCGGAACCTATGGGACTTAGGTGGTGCCGGATTATCAAATATGCCGGACTATCAGGAGGTACTATAAGCAGGTTATATATATACTGTATACATTATATACTGTATATAAAGTGTTCTTAACCCTTTTTATTGTACATACTGTATACAGTATACTGTAATGTTTTAGTTTTTAAGCCTTTTTACCCTTTTGCTCAGTTCAGCTGCTGCCGCTGTTACCTTGTGACTCATTTTTTGCCGAAGCTCACTCACTAGGCTCTTGCCATTTTGATGCCGGACTATCAGGAGTGCCGGACTATTGGATGCCGGACTATTGGAGTTTTACTGTATCTTTAATACCAAATATAGTCACGGATCAAAATCTAAATGCCTTTCATGATGCAGCTAAATTTTAAAAGCACTCACTTATACCAGTGCTGAAGCCTTCAGTAGCAATCTGGCAGAAAAGAGAAGACTATAGCTATCATATGATCTGAACAGTTTGACTAACTGCCCCATATCATATTCCTAATTCAATTACCTCACAATCATTAATGGATTTTATCCTCAACATTTATGAGAGGTAGGGAAATACTATCCCCACTGTAAAAACAGAAAACTGAGATCGGATATGTTATTTGCTTAAGGTCACATTGAAGTCAATTAAGCCAAGCCAGAAACTTCAGTCCCAATCTATGATCCTACTTATTGGGCCATCCTTCCTTTCCGCATTGCTGAAGGGGGCAAAACCTGAATTTTTAATTAAGGGATTTAAGTCTCTGGGACAGTGGTTCTCAATGAGGGATTCAAGTACCCTGGGGGTCACAGAATTCTTCCAGGGGTTGTCTAAATTCAACAAGTGGGTTCCTCAACCAGAGGGTTATGAGCCTCCAGGGAAATTTGTAGGACAGTTTTAGGGGGCCCCCCCATGAGGCTAAGTTACATGCTTTGGCCCCAGGTGGCAGGGCTTGGGCTTCAGACTCTGAAAGGGGGTACAGCAGCCTGCAAAGGTTCAGAACCGCTGCCCAGGAGATTAACCCAATTCTAGAGTATCAGTTCTAACTAAGGAAAAACAAAGTTTTTCTCAGATTTTTCATATAATCTAAATGGACCACAATATACAGTTTCTCCGGATAGAATTATAATAGGGATGTAAGCAACTAATTGACTAGTCAACTATCCGATAAGCAAAAGCTTACTGGATAGTCGACTAGTCACTTCCCCCCTTTGCTGCATCTATCATCAAGAGACGGGGGGGAGTTGGAGGAGCTGGGGGTGCTAGAGGGAGCCAGCTTAAAATCTGGTTCCCCCCTGCTCTATGGGAGGGGGTAGGGGCACAGCGGTGCCCAACTTGAAATGTACAAGTGCCCCAGCGGGGACTCTTGTACATTTCAAAGTTGGAACACCGTGTGGAGCCCAGGGCCAGTGGGGAGTCCCCCCACTGCAGAGAGGCTCGGCTCGGCTCAACTTCCAACTTTCCCCCTTCTCAGGCTGTCAGACCTGGCTCTCCCTGGTATCAAAGGACCTGGTTGCCCCACCACCACCACACCCCCAGTTCCCAGACCAGAGGAGCTCACTCTTTGACCCAGAGGAATTCTGTGCCCCCATTGTGGAAGCCATACACATGTCCTAAATAGCCCATTATAGTGGCTACTATTCAGAACTAGCTGGACACCATGGTTTTACATCATTCAGAAACACAAAAGGGCACAAACCAAATTCTTTTCTCTTTGTAAGTCACCTTTAAAAATTAAAATTAACATGTTGGAACTTTCAAGCATTGAAGCTGCATAAATGCTCCAATCATAAGAAGAATTAAAATTGAGATAATGTACATGTGTGGTTAAAGATCCCATGGCACATTGCAAGACTAGTAGTGTTAACCCTGAGCTCCAGATAATTCCTATTTAAGTAACGATATTTTACATACCTAATCTCTCCTTAAAATTAGATACTGTAATAGTCTGCTTCAAATTCCTCCATGTATTGTTATTACATGATGCTTGACACCTGCCACATTCCACCCCAGAACTGGCTGCCTTTCAATGGTGTTCTTTGAAATATAGGGGTATCAGTTCTTTTTCTGGGAGCGAGGGGATTAAGCATTTTAACATTTTTTCCAGGCTAAAGAGGCATTCTATAAATATTACTTGACCATAATTCCAAATTACTTTTCAACATAACAGGTACTTTTCTTCCAAAGTCCTCACTAAGTCAATGTTGTAGAAACAGGATCTTGAGAAACTAAAAGATGCAAAAGCTTCACTTTTAAAGATTGACTAAGGTCCAGTTCATAAGATTCTCGTCATGCATATGTTCAACCTCTTTCTGTATTAGGACAACGGGAGTCATTAAGCAATCTTCTTGAGAAGTTCTAAGGTGAATTCTAAGGATACCTCTACACTGAAAATCTGAAGAGGTGGAAAAAGGTGGGTATGTTCATGTGCATTTTTTCTCTGCTCCAGAAATGTAAGGTTGTTTTTTCAAAGCAAAACTAAACCCATCTATAACAATATGGCACTCCTCCCCACTCCTGATCTTCCCAAGGTTCATGTGCTTAACGACTTCCTCTTACAGGGATTCCATGATAATGTCACTGAAAGCAGCTGCCACTTTAACCCCCAGGTCATCCTGCTATTCAGGGAACACCATTTTAGCCTTAATTTTCTTGCCAAGTGCTCTCACTCTCTAGCCTTTCAACAAGTTTCCTGTTTTCAGGTAGGAAAGTTCAATTACATCAATCCCATTCTATATTCTACTCTCCCAATGCTAAGAGAAAGAGATCTTCGGATTTGTCTACACCCAAAATTTTATCAACAAAACTAATGTTGACATGCAAAAATCAACAAAAATAAAGTCACCAAAGTGAGCTCATATTTGCTCCAGACATCAATAGAATGTGTCCACATTGAGAGTTCCACCATCAACAGCGTGAGCAATGCACTGTGGGTTTGTACCACACAGTACCTGGTGACACCATCTATCACTAGGTGTTATGGGAATGCAGAACAGATCTTGGGACTACACAAAATGTCCCATCAAGCACTGCTTTGTGTCCCAGCCCTTCAGTGATTTCCAGCTTCCTTTAGCACCTTTTTTTCCCAACTGCCATTCATTGCTGTGCTCTCCAACATCTGCAATGAGAAAGGATGGGTCCTGCACTTCTCTCCTCTATTCTGTTAAGTATCATGAGAACATCACGCATGTCAGTACAGTTAATCGTGAAGTTACTGACAGAGGAAGACTCACAAATGCCCAACCATCTGTAGGAGACTGACAGCAGCAACTTCATTGCTTTGGGCATTCCCAGAGCAGCCACACACGGTACCATCACTTTTGGGCTAGGAACAACGGATTGGTGGAATCACAACAGAACATTAGAATGTGTAAAGCAAGTTTCCTGGAGCTGTGTCCTGAGCTGGCCCCTCAGCTGTGGTACAAGGACATCAGAATCAGATCTACCCTCTCAGTAAAGAAGCATGTGGCAATTGCAGTCTGGAAGCTGGTGACTCCAGATTGCCATCATTCAGTTGCAAATCAATTTGGAGTGGGGGAGTCTACCACTGGGGCTGAATTACTGGAAGTGTGCAGAGCACCAAATCACATTCTGCTACAGAGGACCATGACTCTGGGCAATATACATGAAATAGTGGATGGCTTTGCAGAGATGGGCTTCAATAACTGTGTGGGGCAACAGATGGCACACATTTCAATTTTAGTGCCAGACCACCTTGCAGAGTACATCAACAGGAAGGGATACTTCTCCATGGTGTTGCAGGTACTTTGTGGTGCACCATGGGCATTTTTCACAGATTTCAGCGTGGGCTCATCTGGAAAAAAGCATGACAGATGCCTCTTTAAGAACACTGGCCTGTACAGAAAGCTGCAGGCAGAGACACTTGCCAGACCACAAGATTACAGTGGGAGGGGTGAGGGTAGAAATGCCCATAGTAATCCTGGGAGAAACAGTTTACCCTTTACATCCCTGGCTCATGAAATCTTACACAGGGGACCGATACAGCATTAGGGAGCATTTTAACAACATGCTGAGCAGGTGCCACATGGTATCAAATGTGACTTTGGCAGACTGAAGATGAGATGGAGGTGTCTCTATGGCAGTCTAGACCTTAATGAAGATAATATTCCCATAGTGACAGTCAAGTACTGACTTTGCATAATCTATTAATCTAAAGGTCAAATGTTTGCTCAGGGGTGGAACACTGAGGCATAGCACTTGGCTGAAGAGTTTGAGCAGAAGTCAGATACTAGGGCTGTCAGAAGACCCCCAAAGGGCTGCTATTAACATCAGAGAGGCTCAGAAGAAGCACTTTGACAATGGCACTCACATACTCACATACTGTATCTCTTTAGGAATTGCTTCCCTGATGCATCCCATGTAACACATATCCATGCAAGAAAGAACGGTTACTTACCTCATAACTGTGATTCTTCGAGATGTGTTGCTTATGTCCATTCCAATTAGGTGTGTGCACGCAGCGTGCACACGTTGTCAGAAGTTTTTCCCTCAGCAGTACCCTTAGGGCCAGCGGGGAGCCCCCTGGAGCGGCGCCGGTATACCAGCCCAAATATACCCCTGCTGGCCCCCTCTCCCACTCAGTTCCTTCTTACCGGAATACTCCAGAGAAAGGGCAGTGGGCGGGGATTTGGAATGGACATCTCGAAGAATCACAGTCACGAGGTAAGTAACCGTTCTTTCTTCTTCGAGAGATTGCTCATGTGCATTCCAATTAGGTGACTGTGATGGACCCGTGGGGGTCCGCACTGCCACGAGGGAAGGGGGTCGCCCTGTGGCGAGGAAGACGAGCCGGCGCTGCGGCCGGTCGGGGTAGTCCCGGTCTCCAGCTCAGCGAGGTCGGGGCCGAGCAGAGCAGCCCCGCCACGTAGGAGGCGGGGCCAAGTCACACCGACGCTCCCCGGCGGGACGCTGGGGAAGCATACCGGCAGGCGAGCGCAGGGAGGCTCAGGGGCGGGGCTCCCAACGCTCCGCCCGACGTCCCGGAACGGGACGGCGCGCGGGGTCAGGCACCAACGCCCGGCGTCCACCCCCGGGCTGTTTGAAAGCGGCCAGGACAGAGGCAGGAGGGGAGCGCACGGAGGAGGCGGCTCCGTCCTGCCTGAAGGGAGGAAGATCTACCCCCGCACTGGAGAAATGGGAGCAGGACCCGTGGGCCACCGGAGCACCAATATGGACCGAAGGCGGATCAAGCAGGTGTAAGGCCCCACGGCGGTTCCCTGGGCCAGACCACCCGGGAGGGTGATAGGAAGCAGCCCGGGGCGGAGCGCCTCTGGCGCCCATGGACGGATGCGTTTCGGGATTAACCCCCGTCCGTCGTGCAAGGGGAGCGTCGCACTCTGCACTTAGAGCCCCGGGCTGGGACCCGGTGGAGAGGGCGCGCCCGGGTCCCCCTTCCCTCACCCTCTCTTATCCCAGGGGTTTACGACCACGCCAGTAAGCCGGAAACCCAACCCAGCTACTACGCACTATCTCTGGACCCTGCCCCGGGTAGGGGCTAGACTTCAGGGCATTGGACCCTGCTCAACCTTGCATACGGGGAACAACGGGTTCGCCGAACCCCTCTCCCGATCCGGGAGGGGGAGATCGCACCCTAGGACCTGCCCCGAGGGCGGGCGACCCCAAGAACCAAACCCAAGTCAGACAGTGGGTCTGCTGAACCCCCCTCCCGGGTGGAAGGGGGTGGTCACACCCATAATACCCGTCACAGTGACTCCAAAGCAGAACCTATGGAGGAGGGCCGGATGTTGAAGCTACAGAGGAGTGGAGGACCGCCCTGCCCAGGGCAGCGTCTTCCCTGCCTTGATGCGTTAGTGCATAGTGATTGGCGAAGGTATGGACAGAGGACCATGTCGCAGCTCTGCAGATGTCCAGGAATGGGGACCTGTGCCATGAAAGCGGTGGAGGCTGCCACAGGGGCGGCCGGTACCCCCCACCAGGGCATAGCACTCCTAGATACAAGCGGTTATCCAGGAGGAGATCCGCTGAGAGGACACGCGTCAGCCCCTCGCCCATTCAGTGATGGCCACAAAGAGTTGCGGTGACTTCCTGAATGGTTTTGTCCTGTCTAAATGAAGGGCTACGCCCTGCGCTCATCTAGAGTGTGTAAAGCCTGTTCTTTCCCAGATGCGTGCAGCTTGGGGTAAAAGACCGGCAGGAAAATATCCTGGGAGGTGTTGAAAGAGGACACCACCTTGGGCAGAAAAGCTGGGTGGGGGCGGAGCCTAACCTTCCCGTTGAAAAACACTGTTTAGGGGGGAACCGACGTAAGCGCCCTAAGTTCGGATACCCACCTGGCAGATGTGAGTGCCACCAGGAGACACACCTTATAAGACAGGTATAGAAAGGAACACGTCGCTAAAGGTTCGAATGGGGGTTCCATAAGTTTGGAAAGGGCCAGGTTTAGGTCCCACTGGGGGACAGGCTGGCAAATGTGTGGGTATAGCCTGTCCAACCCTTTCAGAAACCTGTTGACCATGGGGTTAGCAAACAGAGTTTTCCCCCCTTCCCCCGGGTGGAAGGCCGAAATGGCCGCCAAGTGAACCTTGATGGAGGAGGAAGAGAGGTCCTGGAGCCTGAGGTCTAACAGGTAATCCAGGATCAAGGGGATCGCAGCTCGCCTTGGGTGTACCCACTTCTGGGCAGCCCAGATACAGAACCGTTTCTACTTAGCCAGGTATGTGGTCCTAGTGGAGGACTTCCTGGACCCGCTCTGAGCACTGAAGTTCCTCGGCCGTTAGCCACGGAGCTTCCACGCTGTCAAATGTAGCGAGTGCAGGTCCAGGTGGCGGAGCCTGCCCGAGTCCTGAATAATCAGGTCCGGGAGCAGCGGGAGGGTCATGGGTCTCTCGCATGACAGGTTGAGGAGGGTTGAGAACCAGTGCTGCCGGCCAGGCCGGGGCGATTAAACTCAGGGATGCCCTGAACTCCCACACCCTGAGTAAGACCTTGTGGATTAGCAGGAATGGTGGGAAGGCGTATAGTAGGCCCTGTGGCCAGGGAAAGAGGAGAGCATCCCCAGGGAGCCCTGTCCCTGTCCCATGAGGGAGCAGAATCGGTGGCACTTCCCATCTGGACCTCTTCACCACAGGGCAGAACAGGGAGACCCCCACGCATGGAAGACAGATTGGGCTACATCCCACCTCAGAGACCATTCGTGTCCTGCAAAGGACCTGCTCAGTTTGTCCACCAGGACGTTTTGGGAGCCTAGGAGGTACGAGGCCGTCAGGTGGATGTGTGCCCCGATGCAAAGTTCCCACAGGTGAATCGCCTCCAAGCACAGGCGAGGGGGAACGGGCCCCACCTTTCCTGTTTAAGTACGCCCCCACTGTCATGTTATCCGATAGGATGAGGACAGACTTGCCCCTGAGGTGGGGAAGGAAAACCAGCCAGTCCGACTGGTTTGTGCGGAGCTCCCTGATGTTGATATGCAGGGAGATCTCGTCTGCAGACCACATACCTTGCGTGTGAAGGTCTCCCAAGTGGGCTCCCCAGCCGGTGTCCGACGTGTCCATGATGAGTCGGGTGGATAGTAACGGCCTGGAAAATGGTACCCCCCCAGAGACCTCTCCCTAGTCGGCCCACCAGTTCAGCGCGAGGAGGACGGAAGTGAGGACCATCACCACCCTGTCCCATGAATGGACTACCGGGTTGTGGGCTCGCGATAGCCACATCTGTAGTGGGCGCATACGTAGCCTGACGTGTTGCACAACATAAGTGCAGGCGGCCATGAGACCCAGGAGGCGCGTGCAAGTTCGGGCGGTGGTCACTGGAAAGTTCTGGAGCTCCCTGACCATTGCCGATATCGCGATAAACCAGGACTTGGGTAGGAAGGCTCTCGCTGAGGTAGAGTCCAGGATGGCTCCCACGAACTCTATTATCAGAGTGGGTGTCAGGGATGACTTGTCCAGGTTTAACAAAAGACCTAGATCGTCGAAGAGTGTGCGCACTACGGTGATGTGCAGTCGCACCTGCGACTCCGAGCTCCCCCTCAGGAGCCAGTCATCTAGGTAGGGGAACACCTGGATACCCCTTTTTCTGAGTGCACTGGCTACCACCGCCATACACTTGGTGAAGACCCAAGGGGCCGTGGAAATACCAAATGGGAGGGCCGTGAATTGGTAGTGGTCCGGGCCCACAGTAAATCTGAGGAATATGCAGTGGTGGGGAGCAATGGAAATGTGAAAGTAAGTGTCTTTTAAGTCAAGGGCAGTGTACCAGTCTCTGGGGGCTAGTGAGGGAATTATGGACACCAATTTTACCATTTTGAACTCTGCTTTGGCAATGAAGAAGTTCAGGGCTCTTAGGTCCAGGACAGGACGCAGGCCCCCTTTGGCTTTCGGGACCAGAAAGTAGCAGGAATAGAACCCCCTTCCCCGAAACTCGGGGGAACGCGTTCTACTGCCCCTATCGTAAGGAGATATTGGTCCTCCTCTTGAAGCAGAGGCTCGTGAGATGGGTCCCTGAAAAGGGACGTGGTAGGGGGTTGGGGGGGGAGTGGAAAGGGATTACATAACCCCTTTTCACTCTCTCGAGCACCCAGCGATCCGAAGTGACCAACCGCCAGGCTGGGGTAAAGTAGGATAAACGGTCCCAGAAGAGAAATGGGGAGACTGGAAGGTTGCCCTCCTAGGTCCTGTCAAAACCCCTGACGGGGACCGGAGGGTTTGTTGGGGGGCCCCTGGTTGTGATCAGGGGTTGGGCGAGGGCAATGTCTGTTGCTCCTGCCATTACCGCTTCTGCTCCTACAGTGGGAGAAGTCGGTACACGGACCCTGGGGAGGTGCTCTAGGAACATTCCTAATGGGGAAGGGGTGTCTCAGGGTAGCCGGGGTGTGCATGCCCAATGATTTTAGGGTAGCACAGGTATCTTTCAGGCCATGGAGCCTCTGATCAGTTTGCTCAGAAAAGAGCAAGGGGCCCTCAAAGGGGAGGTCATGTATGGTGTTCTGGAGCTCTAGGGGAACCCCAGAACCCTGTAGCCAGGAACTGCGGTGTAAGACCATCCATCCCAGAGTACATTACTCGGGCAGCAGCGTCCACCACATCTAGAGCTGCCTGGAGAGCCGCCCTGGAAATTGTTCTCCCCTCCTCGTGGAAAGCTTTGAATTCTGCACGGGACTCTCGGGGGAGTAGGTCTGTGAATTTGTCCATTGAGGCCCAGGTGTTAAACACATACCGGGACAAGAGGACCTGTTGATTTGCAATGCGGTACTGGATACCACCAGACGTGTAGACCTTCCGGCCTAGCAGGTCTGTTTTCTTAGCCTCCCTGTTCTTAGGGACAACGGTGGGCTGACCTTGTCTCTCTCTGATTCACGGCTTGTACCACGAGAGAGCCCAGTGGGGCAGGGGGTGGGAAAAAAGATGCTCATTACCCTCCTGGGGGACAAAGTATCTCCGTTCAGCCCACTTATCCATAGGAGGGATGGATGTGGGAGTCTGCCACAAGGCTTTGGCGATCTTGGCCACCATTTTGTTTATCGGGAGGGCCACTCTAGAGGGGGCGTCCGCGTGAAGGATGTCCACCGTGGGATCGGAGTCATCTGACACCCTATCCGTCTGGACATCCAAACTTTGAGCCAGACGTCGGAGGAGGTCCTGGTGTTCACAGAGGCCATGGATGGTCCAGGGTCTCCCAGAGCCTCGTCAGGTGAGGAGGATGATGATCCCTTTCGGACTTCTCCAACAGATACCCCCAAAAGTGCCGGATCCTGCTGCGTGCCAGCGGACGAGGGTGGGGGAGGTTGGCTCACAGGAGCCACACTCCCCGAAGGACCAGGAGACTGCTGGCCAGGGGGCAGTGACTGGCCAGAGGTTGGCGATCTGACCAGTGGGGTCGCCGAAGGAGGGGCCCGAGGACCCGATGTGACCGAAGCCAACCTGGAAGGGGGGGGTTTCCCTGGGCTTGGTGATAAGCTCAAGGAGTCCAAAATGGCCACTGAGCCAGAGGTTGAGGAGGCCACGATTGCTGGGAGCACCAGTACCAGGACTGGTTGTGTCCACTGCTGCTTGTATGTATGAGGTGGACTATGGTGCTGGGAGCGGTGCCGTGAACGTGAGCAGTGCCATGACTGGGACCGGGAGCCCAGAGAAGACCAGGTGGATTCCGCTTTGGAGTCAGACGTGTAGTCCGAGGTGGACCAGGGAGGAGCCGACGCCGACACCTGCGGCGCAGCTACGTGCCTGGCCATAGACTCCGGCTTCCCACGGTGTCGAGGTGGCATAGTGGTGTGGGCATCCAGTGCAGAGGTAAGTGCCGGAACGGTGTGAGCCGGTGTCAGGGTATGGTACCGCAGTATATCTGGTGCCACGCCCTGATGGGGAACCACGGGTAGGGGTACGCCGCTGGTCGGTGCCACGGGCGATGCCGGTGGAGCTGGGAGGGGAGGGCGGTGGGCCCAGGCCTCCAGTGCCGTGGTCTTGGGTTGTTTCGATACCCGGTGCCGGGATGTCCCCTGTTGCCTGAAAGGTGTTGGACTAGGGGACGGCGAGGGGGAAGAGTCTATGAGCACCCTTGCCGCTTCTAAGGCCTCTAGTGTGGAGGGTTCGGGAAAGTCCTCCAAGGGGCTCGGCTCCCTATGCTGGGAGGACAGTCCGCCCAACCTGGAAGGTCCGGGCTCCATACTTGCTGGTGCCACGTGCCCCACTGAAGGGCACACGGAGGGCACGTGCCTAGCAGGAGACCGTCCGTTAGGACCTCCTCCTTTTTTGCGGTGCCAGAGACTGAGACCGGTGTCGAGGTCTCTGTGGTGCCAATGAGGCACAGTGCAGGGGGGAGTCCCGCACCGACGCCGGTGCGCTTTGAGGACCCGGTGCCAACTCCGGCGCCGGTACCGGCTGGAGAGCCGCCTCCATAAGGATGATCTTAAGACGTGACTCTCGCACGCGTTTTCGTTCGCAGCTTGAACGCCTTGCAGTTTTTGCAGGCTTCAGTGAGGTGCGTCTCTCCCAAGCACTTTAAACATGAGGAATGAGGGTCGCCTTGGGGCATAGGCTTGTGGCACTTTTTGCAGGACTTAAAGCCTTGCGGGCCAGGCATGCCCTGCCGCAGTGGGAAACAACAAAAACAACAAAGAACAGCAAGAGCCTTTAACTTAACTGCAGATACTTAAGCTAACTGAAGAAACAGAAAACAATACTGAAGACAACTATCGCTAGAAGCGCTGAGGGTTGTTCCAATGACCGTCATGGCGGTAAGAAGGAACTGAGTGGGTGAGGGGGCCAGCAGGGGTATATATGGGCCAATATACCAGCGCCACTCCAGCGGGCTCCCCGCTGGTCCTAAGGGTACCGCTGAGGGGAAAACTTCTAACGACACGTGCACGCTGCATGCACACACCTAATTGGAATGCACATGAGCAATCACTCGAAGAAAATGCTATATAGCATTCATTTGTGGAACATAAAATAAAAATGTTGTACTGTTATAAAATACAGCGAAACCCACCAAAGCACGTTTCCTGGCAAGGGAGGTCTCGATAAAAGTAAAACCTCACAACTGTGTGTATGTCCAACTATCGTTGGCAAACTTGTGAGAGGGGGTACAGTGTAGGAGAAACTGAGGAGTACCAGAAAGTCAAAAGGAATCTGTAGGTATAGAGGGGAGAGTTGCTGAACAAAGAATTGTGCATGTGCTGCATGGGAAGTTGATCCAAGATCTGTTCCTCTACAGCAAGCATGTCAAACTGGTGTTTGGAGGGCCGCATGCGGCCTGATGAACACGTTTTGTGGCCCACCAGAACATTTTTATAAAAGAATGAAGTACGGCCCGCTGGCCGCTCAGAGCATGTGGCCGAGTGCCTGCTCACAGTCAGCCGGGCCGCTCTGTGCCACAGCAACTGCTCACAGCCGGCTGGGCTGCTCTGCACACACGCTCACGGCTGGCTGGGTGCTCTGCGCTGGGCACTTCAGCAGGCACTCACATCTGGCCACTGTGCTCACGCCGCCCCAGCACCTCAGGCAGCAACGTCGACTCGGGAACCCAGGTATTAGGTTGGGGGGGCCTGGCTCTGGGGGATAGGAGAGGAATTGGGTTAGAATGGGGGTATGGGAGTGCCTGGCTCTGGGGGAGAAGAAGGGTTTATTTTGTTAATATTTTGTTTTTTATTTATTTATTCCCAAATTTAAAAAAAAAAAATCACAAAATGTATATTAATTTTATATCAATAAATGTGACAATGTTTTGCAATTGCATGAATAATTATATCTTCATGCAAAATCTCAAACTTACAAAGTATCTGAAATTTTCAGAGAAGCCTGTTATTTGATTAACCATCATCTATACTTGTTTTTATTTCAGCAAAACAAGTATGTATTTTGTACAAAATTTAAAAGTACCTTAAATTTATTTAAATTAAAAATTATGTAAAATTAATTTTAAAATTATTTAATATGAGCAAATAATTTTACACATCAAATGACTAATATTATAAAATATACCTAAAACAATCTGTAAAATAACTACGACTTTCCGACAAAGTACATTTTCTTTGGTTGGTTAGGACATTACCTATTTAACAACCATTGAAGGTGCTAACAGCTCTCTGATTAGTATCCTTCCTGACATGGGAATCTATCTATTGACTTTGATTTTTATCTGCTTAGATTTAAGTACCCATTCTCCAGATACTTACTGATGCTCTGTCTCTCCCCGCCCCCTTCCCCTCTCCTATTTATTTCGAGTGTTCACATCCCGAACTCATAACTCCGGTCATCTGAAGAAGTGGGCTGTGCCCACGAAAGCTCATGATACCATCTACATGTTTTGTTAGTCTATAAAGTGCTACCAGATCATTTGTTTTTTTTTCTGTAACAGATTAACTCAGCTACTCCTGAAGCTACATTTTCTTTGTTGGCCCTAGAGTTGCCAGGTGTCCAGTATTCGTGCCTTCTGCCTGGCACCTAAAATGCTGCAGGGTTTTTGTTTTTTTTTTGGCTCGACAACAAATTTTTTCCTTTTTGGTCAAACCATCTGGGAACCCTAGGTGGCCCTGAAAGCTATCCGTTTTCGTTTGTGTGGCCCTCCGTAGGCTTCGAGTTTGATATGCATGCTCTACAGCTTGATTAAAAGACTTGAGCATCTCTGTCTGCACCTCCATGACCTTTATCATGCAGTCAGTGGCATCATGAGTAAATGCCTGGTTCTCCTTTCTGTCCTGCCCTTCCACTTCCCAGCACTCCTCTCAGCAACTTGTCTCCATGGAGGAGCACCGGATCTAAGCTCTCTGCTGTCCCTTGCCTCTTTCTTATCTGCTGGAGCCATTCTGCTGGGGTGCAGGCATCGGACCTCAAGGTCTTCGCTGCAAAGCACAATGCAAAAAAGAGGGATTGTTAAATTCTGGCTCAGCATTGAAACATTTCACTTACAAGCACCTTTTGCAACATACCAATCAATTTCTCACTAATCCTTGCTAGTCACACATCTCTGCAAGCATTCTAAGCACGGTGGATGTTGGGTCGGGGGTTGTGCATACAGACAAAAGAATATACAATCTTTGGGCTTACGGTGCAGCTTTGGAACGCATTCTAAAATTATCCCACTTTTCTGCAGGCGGGTATCATTTTAGCAGATATCTTACTGCTGAGGGTAAAGGAGGGGAAACTAGGGCTCAACTACTGAATGCTTGTGGCTCTCACCCTGCTTCGTGTGTGGCCTACCTATGTGCTATTTAGGTCTCTGCACAAGTGACAGAATGGTACAGAACAGTTTCCTATAATGGAGAAAGGAACAAAGCTGTATTGCCACACAACTTGTGGCAGAGGATTAACAAATACATCCAGGACTCCCACTGAGATCTCTCTGTGCATCAACAGCCTCCTGGGCCATACTGATTAGCTACACAGGGCAACATCCAGCTCACAGAAACACAGCCAGTCTCTCTTTGTCTACCTCAGCACTTCACAAGCCACAGACACTTACCCTATGTCTCGTCTTTCGCTTCCTGCTCCCTGGAGAGCAGCTGCTGAGACTGGCTAAGCACCTCAGCAGTGGAGAATAGCTCCTTGCTGCTTACCCCACTGGGCAACTCTGCTGGGAGTCCCACATGTTCATCCTCTATGTCAGGTCCTCTTTCTGCTGCCTGTGCACCCTTTGTAGCTTCCACGGGACTTTTGGCAGTGGAAGTGGGCAGGGTTGGCCTTAGGCCTATTCGACCGATTCAGTCGAATCGGGCCCCACGCCTAAGGGGGCCCCGCGCCCTGAACCCAGAAGTGCCGCCGGCGTTACAATTCAGAGCCAGGGGCCCTGCTCCACCACTATGTGGAGCTGGGTCTCTCCCCGGCTCTGCCTGGAGTGGGTCCCGGCCCCCCCGCACGTCCTCCCACCCCTGACCCCGAACCGTCCCATGCGCGGCTCTGTGTGGCTCCCCCTCGCCGCCTGCTGCTGCCCATGTGCAGCACTGCAGGTGGGCGGGGCCCGGGCGTGACATGTCACGCCCAGGATTTTAAAACTGCTCGGAGGCACGCCGCGTGGCTGCCTCCGGGTTTGGACTGCAGGGCCTGAGTGCAGACTCCGGCCCTGCAACATGGAAGGCAGAAGGTAGGGAAGGGGCTTGTGCAGCGGGGGAGGGGCTGGGGAAGAGGCTTGGGGGCTTGTGTAGCGGGGAGGGGGCTTGGGGGCTTGTGCAGCAGGGGAGGCGAAGGGGTAGGGGAAGGGGCTTGTACAGTGGGGAGGGGCTGAGGAAGGGGCTTGGGGACTTGTGCAGCGGGAGGGGCTGGGGAAGGGGTTTGGGGGCTTGTGCAGTGGGGGGAGGGGAGGGAAGGAGAAGGGGCTTGTGGGGAGGGAAGGAGAAGAAAGGGAAGGCACCAAGAGACAAATGGCAGGGGCCAAGTGCAGACAATGAGGAAAGGGCAGGAGGGGAGACAGTGGGAGGGGAGACAGGGTGATGCTGGGAGAGGAGAGGAGAGGAGAGGAGAAGGGCATTGGGGGCTAGAGGGGAGGGGAGGGGGAGGGGGCTGGGAGAAGGCTTGAAAGAAGGGGTGGGCATGAGAAAGGTGGGGATGGAGCAAGTCATGTGTGAGGGCACAGAGGGGCAGGAGGAATGGGGCAGAGAGTGGTGAGGGGTGGGCCTCAGGGAAAAAGAGGGCAAAGGGGCAGGGGCAGTAAGGAAGGGAGGCACCAGGAGGGTGCAGGGCTAAGGAAGGTGCAGGTGCCAGAGGATTCTGGGGTGAAGCAGAAGGGCAGACACCTGCAGGGGAGGGACCAGCACCAGAGGAGAGAGGCAGGGCAGGTGTGTAGACGGAGGTGTTGGAAGAGGGGATGAGGAGGCGTAGCTCACTTGATCAGAGTGGGGCTACTGGAGGAGTGGGCACAGGGGGGAGTGAAGGGCTGGTGGAGGGGGCCAGGTTGCAGGAGGGCTGAGGGCAGTGAGAAGGGCAGGAGTCAGGACAGTAGAAGAGGGTGAGGAGTTGGGGGGCAGCAGGCACCAGGGGAGATGATGGAGCAAGAAGAGGAGACATGGCAGCAGCAGAGAGAAAAGGTAAAGGTTTAAAAATATTTATTAATAACTTGGTATGCTGCCCACGGCCAGTTTGTTTTGCGCCCCGAGGTGCAGTTTGGGTTTACGTGGGGATCAACACGTGGCCGGCGAGTGGGAGCCAAAACAAAAAAGTAGTCAGTGTAATGATCTTCTGTTGATATGCGTTTTAGGAGTTAAATTCTTGGACTGTCATTGCTCATGAAAAGTGCTGTCACATGGGTAGAAATCGGGTAAATATTGCATTTTATTAATATCAGCAGAACTGACATAAGTGGGGCCTGTGTGTTGTGTAGTCTTACCTTAATCTTTGTATTCATGCCTGTTAGTATGAGAGAAGCTATTTGTATATATTTGCTTGCATATGCCACCACGCTTTAAGTTGAGGCCTTCAGCATGTTCTGTAAGTATCAGTGTGGTCCCTGGGGCTTCCAAAGTTGAGTTGCCCTAGCTCATCCCTGACAGGTGTCTGTCTAACCTGGTCTTAAATATCTCCAGTGATGGAGATTCCACAATCTCCCTAGGCAATTTATTCCAGAGTTTAATCACCCTGACAGGCAGGAAGTTTTTCCTAATGTCCAACCTAAACCTCCCTTGCTGCAATTTAAGCCCATTGCTTCTCATCCTAACCTCAGAGGCCAAGGAGAACAATTTTTCTTCCTCCTCCTTATGATACTCTTTTAGATACTTGAAAGCTGCTCTCATGTCCCTTTTCGGTCTTCTCTTTTCCAAGGTAAACAAGGCCAATTTCTTCAGCCTTGCCTCATATCTCATGTTCTCTAGACCTTTCATCATTTGTGTTGATCTGCTCTGGACTTTCTCCAGTTTCTCCACGTTTCCTGAAATGTGGAGCCCAGAACTGGACATGATACTCCAGCTGGGGCCTAATGTAGATGGGTCATTCCCTGCCTAGGGGACGTGAGATTGGGCGGGGTTAATTTCCAATCCTCCTGTTTATTCTTTTCCTAAGCCAGGAGGGCACGGTAGTTCTGATGGGGGCTCTGCAGGAAGGCAGCCCATGCTTCCTGAAACCTTGTGCAGGTGTTAAACAGCTGTCCAGCCCACCCTAGAGGTGACTGCATTTCAGCGTGCCTGAAGCAACACTGCACCAGCAATGGATAGGAGAATGGCTCCCGGGCATGGCTTGCTCATGACTGCTTCAGTCCCGTTGATGGGCCTCAGCCTCTTTCCTTCCACTCCCCCGCTTTGCAATGGGGCTGTAGACTCTGGGGGAGAGGGGTGACGGCAGGCAGAGGTGTCTCCCTGCAGCAGATGTAGACACGTCTCTGTATTAATCATTCTCTCACTGCAGTTTTTAGCTTTGTAGTGAGTCCTTTTACATGGAAACTTTGTATTACGTCTTGGTAGAATAGTCCCTAGGACAAGTGAGGGAGAGACTGTCCCTGTGGGGTGAATGAGGTGGGAATGGATAAGGCAGAAGGTGAGCACCTCTGGGCAGTCGCAAAGGTTGGAGAGGGGATGGAAGCCAGATCCAAGATCAATGAGCCCTGGGAAGTGGGACCATTGAAAGGAGACTGGACCTGTGGATGCCTTAGGGGTCTGCAGCAAGGGCCTGCTTTGGGAAGCCCCCTCTTTGGAGGTGAATGTGGCAGCATTGAGACACCAGCCAGAAGCAGGCGCCACAGACACTAACTGCAGAGTCATGGGACGGCTCTCACAGATCTTGCACATGCATAAGATGATAGATCTGCGGAGGGGGCAGTGGCGTAGTGAGGGGGCCGGAGGGGTCATATTTTCCAGAAAGTGTTTTAATGGTTAGTCATGTTACTTCTAGAATTCCTTTAGCTTAAAAACCCAGCACCAACCAAATATTTATTTTATATTCCAGCTGAACTGGTCTTTTAATCGTTTCCCTGAAGTATTTACAATTTTCACATTGCAACATTGAACTAGAACAGTGTTTCTCAACCAGTGGTACAAGTACCCTTAGGGGTACTCGAGAGAAGTCTGGGGGGGTACATCAACACAACTGAAATCTGGAGAAAACTGAATTTTTATTTTAAGTTTTACAGCACTATTATTTTTGTACTTTTTACACCCAAAAATTTCATCACCTGCTCAGCTAAAATTGTTTAAACAAATGTGTTGCAATGGTAGAAAAAAATTGTGTGTGTATGAAAACTGTAGGTACTGGGGGGTAATTTTTTTTTAAAGGGGTACTTTATAAAAAAAAAAAAAAAAAAAAAAAGAGAGAAACACTGAACCAGAAGATCCCATCAGGAAATCAGAAGCTGAATAGAAAAAGAAGAAGTGAAACCATTTTATTCTGTCTTTGCACACAGTGAAACTTAGATTAAGTTTTTAACAGCCAGTTTTAACAACAGAGTACAGGTTGAACCCCTCTCATCTGGGACTCCCTGGTCCAGCAGGACCACAGATGTTGCTCAGCCGAAGCACTATGGTCTCAGAGGTTGAGCACAGCTGAGAGCGGATCCAGTCTGCATTTACTGCATTTACCGGTCTTCTGGCTTTACAAAAGCAGCATGTTTTCAATTTAAAAAACAGCACAACAACTATTTAGCTATTAAAGTCATAATTTTATGCACTCTTCTCCCACTGGTGTTAACACATCATGTTACACTTTTGGAGATAAAAGGGGAAAATGTGACCATATTAATGGTCTGAACAACAAAACACAAAACACTTCAGCCTCTCCCCTACTTGTTCAATCAACCATTCAAGAGGACAGACAGCATTTAAAATCAGGCCAAATTTACTGTTACATGGATTCAGCTGCAAAAATAATACTGTTACCAATCATAAGGGTTAAAGAAGAACTGAGTGCTCTGGCTTACACATTTAACAAGACTAAAGTTCAAATAAAATATATCCTTGAACTAAGCCAATTTCAGGGTATATTCCATCTAGTGGAAGAGTA
Source organism: Rafetus swinhoei (assembly GCA_019425775.1). Lineage (NCBI taxonomy): Eukaryota > Metazoa > Chordata > Testudines > Trionychidae > Rafetus > Rafetus swinhoei. The sequence continues at coordinate 234,725,987 of CM033437.1, forward strand.
AGGTCAACCACCCAATCCTAGTTCATCTCTCCACAAAAACAGAAAAAGCACTGAATTAGGCTGACTGATGTACATATGCAGGACCACTTGGCCAGTTAAAGAGCAACAGTAATTAACCCCATATTATCTTCAGAAGAATGGCTGCACAGGTCTGAGATGCGGGTGGTGAGGTCCTTAAGGTATTTGTACGAAGCACAGAGGTCTAGGAAAATACTCTTTTTATACTAAGTAGATGATGACTTGCATAAATAAAACAACATTCCTCATCCCCACCCCCAAAAAAAGAGGATGGTATGCCAGTTATCTATTACTCCACATTTATATTGTGATGATGCCATTATATTACACACCACATAGCCACAGACCCAGTCTCTGCCCCAATGAACTTCCAGTCTAAAAATCATAGAAGAACTTTTTATTCAAACCTGCTTATTTATAAGCTATTCATTCTTGTGTATTACATTTCTCAATTTCTTAAACTGAGTTTAGTAAGAAACAGCTATAATCCTGAACTTGAAATATTTAACAGTGTCTGTTGAGCCAGTCCTAAATTTGAACAGAAGAACATACTGCAGGGTTCATTTTAGGCTGCAGAAGTTTGTCACAGGCATAATAATACTGAACTGGCATACTATTTGCAATTCCCTCTTAGGAAAGTTTGGCATGCTGTCCAGCTCAGGGTAGTCATATCTAATGCTAGTTTTGCTACTAGCGATAGATGCAAACATAAGTAAAGGTGAAACAGGAGGGATGAGTTCCAAAGGCATAGATGCAAAAGGGAAAGAACAGTAAAGTAGTAGATATTAAAATTCCCTGTCAAAAACTGAAAACCTTGTTTATGAAGTAGCAGGTGCCCAGAAAAGCAGATTCAGACTTTGAAACACAAGAAACAATAAAGAAGGGACAAATCATTTGAGGCAGATAAGAAAACCAAAGTATAGTGGAACAACAAACTATTAAAAATACTGATAGACCAGTACCTGAGGCTGTCTGCCCGGGGTTTCTAGTGGCTGGGAGTTGCTATAAGACTAGTACAAAACCCGTACAGACAAAACTTACTCAAATGAAGCATGATGTGTTCCACTGCAATTTACCCTACTTTGAAATCAGGGCAAAATGCAAATGTAAATTGAGTCTATGCTAATGGCTCATAATAATAAAGCTATTAAATGGCAAAAAAAAGTTAAAATAGAGTCCAGGTTGCTTGGTTATATGTCTTCTTCTTGAAGAACAGTGTACTGAGCAAAACAAACTTCCCAAAACTTGGAAGTTAGGGATGTTAAATATCAGGTAACTGAAGAATTAATCAGGCAAGAATTCTTATTGGTTACACAACTATTCGATGGTCCCCGAGGGCAGGGCCAGCAGCCAGTGCGCTCTGGCTCCACTCCCAGGGAGGCACCTGTCAACCCCGGCTGCTTCCTCTGATACAGAGGCAGCAGTGTGAGGTGGCAGCAGCCCCTGTCCATGGGGGTCTGAGCTCTCTATGGACAGAGGATGCTGGGGGGGGGCGCGGGGGGAAGAAATTGAGGGGACAAGGAGGCTGCCACCAAGCAGCCTCTGGCCGCAGTGGTCCAGGCTGGCCATGGAGCTCGGATGCCCTGCAGACAGGGGCTGCTGCTGGAGACCAGCCTCTCTGTGATGAGCTCGGACCCTCCCTCTCCTCCCCCCCACCCCGCCCCGCCCCGCCCCTGAGGGAGACGGCACTGCAGAGCTGGTGCTGGGGGGAACCAGCTCCTGCTCCCACCCCCCCAGCCCCGTTGCCTCTGACAGGCATGTAGGGAGAAATGCATGTAGTTGGTTAATCGTATAGTCGACTACACATTGACATCCCCATTGGAAATGCAGAGCTAAAAGTTCTGCCCTCTTTCAACAATGCTCCAAAAGGCCCCCATTAACCTTTACTCTGCTAATCCCACATTTGTTGAAACATACAAGCTCTTCATCTCTTTTTACAACCCATTTCTCCTCACCTCACAGGATTCTGACACTTAAAACGAGCTAAAAAATATACATTTTCAAACCACCAATTCAAGGCTTGCATATGACAACTTATTTTTTCTGCCCCTTCCACAGCCACAACCTTCTCACCATTTTTATCCCACCTTTCTCTTTCAGTCCTTACCATGAAACAAAAATTTTGGTTAGACCAGCTGATGACTACTGTATTGTGTTCACAATAAACCTTCCCATAAGTTATATCATGTTTTTATTTTAACAGACAACACATAGGAAACAATGAGTTCAATCTTGATTGCATAGGGTACAAAGGTTTGGACTAGAAATATTAACAGTGAAGCATTCACCAGAGACAACGGCCCTGGCATATTCCCTCAAAGTACCCAGATAAGCATTAACTGGCTGCATAGAAACCCTTACTTCTTCTTTACTGGCTCACATGCACTGTAAACCTTCCAGACCACATATCTACCTAAGCAAAATGACATTTTCTTAAACACCATTCACAATATGTGTCTTCCACATGCCATCTTGGGTAAAAACTGACCAATTAATCACAGACCCACATCACAACAGGAGTTTGATATCTAGGCCTACGCAAAGAAAATATCCATCTAGAAACTTTGAGGAGCAGGGCTTAAGATTTTAGGTATTGTGCATGTTTTCTCTGAGGTTAAAGTCCAATGACAACACACTCACAAGGGGAGCCTGGAAGCCTACATTCATAATTATACTAGATACCAAAAATCATGGACTAAATACACTGAATTTACAATTTATTGCAACAGTCTATAACCACTTATCTTTTCTACCCATGCCAAAGCTTTTTTACTCTATTCTCCTTTCCCCACTATGATTGGAATGGTATTAACAGACCACTTCCCCTGGAATGGTCTCTTAAAATGTATGTTAATTTTTTATACTAGTGTACTCAACCAGGCGTACATATACCCCTCAGGGGTACACAAAGGTGTTCCAGAGGGTATATCAACTCTCAGATATTTGCCTAGCTTTACAAAAAGGTACATAAAAAGCATTACTGAAGTCAGTACAAACTAAAATTTCACACGACTTGTTTATACTGTTCTATATACTGTACACTGAAATTTAAGTAGAATGTTTATATTCTAATTTATTTATTTTATAATTATATGGTAAAATGAGCAAGCAAGCAATTTTTCATTAATAACGTGTGGTGACACTTGTATTTTTATGTCTGATTTTCTGAGCAAGTAGTTTAAGTGAGGTGTAATTTGGTGGGTCAAAAGAGAAATCAGACTCCTGAAAGTGGTACAGCAGGCTGGAAGGTTGAGCTACTGTCTTAACCTACACAAACTATTCCACATTTTATTTAGCTGTGACACATTGAGTACATTGCCCAGACCTGAAGAAGAGCTCTGTATAAGCACAAAAGCTCATCTCTCATCAACAGAAGTTGGTCCAATATAAGTTATTACCTCACCCACTCTGTCTCGAATATCCTAGGACTAACACAGCTACAACACTGCATATAACATTAAATGAAAGCCCTAATTCTGGATTGTCTGGACTCCATTAAAGGGCCTATTGTCAACTTCTCTAAGTATTTTCATTACAGCAACAAAATAAAGCCCATAATAAGAACACAGAAGTTGTACAATGAGCTTCCATGTACAAAAAAATAACATGAATTAAGATACTTGTCCAAAGTGACACCACTCTGACCAATCATTAAAAAGCTTAGGTACATGTATGTGCTTTGCAACCTGCCCTAAAGATTTAAAAAAATCATAGTTCTACTGAACAACAAAGGAAGGAAGGAACTAAATTACAGAGTGAAGGATCCCTCAGAGTACCAACTTAACCAATTAAAGGGGGTGCAGGCAGGGAGAGTCCTCCCCCCATCCATTGTGGCTGGGCTGGAATGGCCCCACTGCAGCAGGCTGGAGCATCCCTTGCCTGTGGGGCACCTGGGCCCGCCACAGACAGAGGCTGCTCCGGATGACCGGATTAACTGGAACCAGTAAGCAACATCAGTTAACCAGTTAACCTTTCACATCCCCTTTGAGTACACACCACCCTCCCCTAACTCCCTCTTGTTTAAACCAAAAGGCTCAAGCTCCTCAGCCAACTGACTCACTGACAGCAACAGCAGTTCTCTCCCAGTTGAAGATCAAGCCACTTAGGGCTTCACAGGTTAAACTTAAACCCCACCTGGAAACTCACAGGAAGCCACTGCTTGGTTCAACAGAATTCTTCTACCTCCTTTCCTGTTCACAGGCTATAGAATCACAAGAGGATTTTTTCCAGCTCCAATTGTAACTTGTGAGCTCATCATCATGAATTTTTTTGCAGCAGCAAAAAAGGACCCTACCCAGGGATTCCAAAGGAGGTAGAAAGCACAGTTTTTTAAATTAGCTGGTGGATCCAGGATGACTTTTTGTTGTCCAAGTTCAATGGGAATGCTCAAAGGCATTAGAAAGCCTGTATTTCTAGTTAGACAAGTCTAGCCCTCACCTGAAATACATCTCAACATTACATCTCACTTTTTTTTTTTTTTAATTTTTATTACTGCCAACAAAGCAACTGGAAACTCTTTAGTGTACTCCTCAGTATGTTTTCCAAGATATGGGACTCAAGTACATCTTCTGGAAACATTCACTAAATTTTTTCCTACAGTGTGTGAAAGATTAGTTTTTGTTCCAATTTTAAACAGTGATTAAATTATGGGGTATAAAACTATACCAACCAATTCCATATAATTTTGGGGATGATGGAAAAGATACACAACAACGTTCATAGAAGACAGTTCAACACACTTAATATATTTTCTTCCAGCACAGCACTAAGCCACAGCTGGCAATGAAAGGATTCACAGGTACCAGAGGACTAATAGGACATAAATAAATCATTTTATCTGTAATACTCACAATTCTAGATACTATTAAAATAGAAAATGTCAGGTCTATTGCACTTAAGCTATTTGTTCACTGTTTGGTATTATTGTCCAAACAGAACACAACACAGCATTCATCTATTTCTGGTCAATTTCATTTGCTGGTTCTCAAACACATTGAGTATTTTGCAAATTTTGCACGGAAATGTAAATTTTGTTGAAGAGTTTGTTTTGACTTTCCTGAAATCATTCCAATTAAATATTTGCTTTGCTGAAGACAGGAAAAACAGAAAAAGGTGATAGACTGAAGAGAAGATCTTTGCAGTGGAACCTATATGGTTTAGGGTAAGGATGTTAAATATCAGTTAATTGACTAGTCGAATAGTCTGAATTTCCGCATTAAATCGGCACTTCCACATTCTTCCTTTGAAATGTACAAGAGCCCCCGCTAACCCTGGGCTCCACAGCGCCACTTTGAAACGCCACTTCGGGGACAAACACCCTGCCCCAACCACGCTCCTCCGAAGGAGCACCATAACTCTGCTCCCCATTAAAGCACTGGGCAGAGAGGAGTGGGACACACACCCGTTTAGAGCACTTTTTGTAGTATCTGCATCCACTCAATTATCTGCAAAAATTAATCATGGACATGGAGTGGATATCTATGGATTTTCAGGGCTCTGTAAATAAGCATCAAAGGATACAAAAAATGTTCAGTTAATGTTTCTGCTTTTAAATTATTTACTCAAAAGAATTCCAAGACAGCATTTTAAACCAAAATATTTACTGAATTTTTTTCTTGGTTATTTTGAATCAAGATATTTGAATAGGAAGATATTTTCTACTATGCTGCTACATACTACAATGTTTTCAGCTAAGAACATGCAAAATTATAGTCATTAAGTGCTTTTTTTCTACCAACTCTGGTAGCTTACTGCAGAATCCATTTACTAACATATTACAGGTTGATTGATGGATAAAGTGTGTTTGCCACTCAAGTAGTTTTAGACCAAACAGTCCATATAAAGAGTGACTTGAAATCCCTCTAATCTTAAGTATTTTGTAATTTGTTTGCACAAACTCCCTTACCATTACTTAAAATGGATTTTTGTCATACATTTTCAAAACCTTGTCTTAAAATTATCCCTTTTCCAGTAAGGGTGCGACATTATTTGACTAAAATATGACCATACAGATCACTGTTGCATACAGGTTGACTATCCCTGGTCCAGCACCCTCGGGACTGGAGTGGTCCCAAACAAGGGAATCTGCTGGACTAGGGGAGGTCAGGCTCTCCCAGGGCTCCCCTTCTGGCTGCTGCCCTTGAAGAACCCGGAGGCCTGACCTCCTCCGGCTCACCTGCCTCGATCTGCTGCCCCCAGCCCACTTCCGGGGCTCCCAACCCCGCAATCAAGGTGGCAGCTGTTTTCCCCTGGATTCCCCAATGCCACGTGCAGGGCAGTAGCTACTGCTCCCAGGGTTCCCCATGGAGGAGGGGAGCCCCAGGAGCAGCTACCACCACAGGGAGTGGGGTTGAGAAGCCCTGGAAGCAGCTGAGAAGGACCTGCTCCCAGGGCTCACTGCCCTGCCATCCCAGCCGCTCCCAACCTCTGTGGCCAGAGCTCTCTAGTCTAGCAATACCTGTGGTCCTGCTGGATGTTGCCGGACCAGGGAGTCCTGGATAAGAGTTGAACCTGTAGTGTGATATATTTGTAACAAATCTTGTACAAAGCATGCCAAGTGTGGTGTCTATGAAAAGCATATAATTTGGTAGTCATGATTATGCCATGTGTATGCATGTATCATTGTTATATTTGAAGCTATGAGTATTGGTTATGTACTTGTACAGGCTGAAGGATCACTGGTATTGCTGGACTAGAGAATTCCAGCACAGAAGTTGCTGGTGGCTGGGAGCAGAGTTGGCCAGTGGGGCACCAGAACCCATGGGGCACCAGAACCCACAGCCGACTGTGCTGGGAAGCCAGGGGGGAACACCGGAGGCTGTGGGGCAGGGTGGGATGGCAGAAGAGCTCGCAGCAGGCCAGGAAGCCAGCAGGGCCACCGGAGTCTGCGCCGGTGGGGGGCGGAGGGGAGAAGGGAAGAGAAGAGGCACAGCCGGCAGGTCCAGGAAGGCCGGGGGGGGGAGGAATGCCTGCAGAGCCCACAGCTCGTGGGGCCACAGAGCCCGCAGGGGGCCAAGGATAGTGATGCCAAAGAAGCTAGCATCCACCCCTACACCTTCCCCTGATCTGGGAAACTCCCTTGTCCGAGACAAGTCAGATCCGGAGGGAGCCGGACAAGGGAGGTCCAACCTCTATTTCAAATGTTTGCTTCTGGCAGACATCAACTTGGCCAAAGTATTGTATTCAAGTTGAAGAGAAGTACTTGACTGACAATGGGCCTTCGGAGGTGCTAATCCACATCTGATGAGCCTCCCTGTGAGCATTCAGACTAGCATGGGTACAACTGCTTCTACCTGCAAAGAACTGATTCATGCATGGATAGCTGACTTGTCCATGTGACTCCAAACACCATCTTGGAACATACTTTTCCAGTGGAAAAACAATGGGAAACCCTCCACATGGCAGAGGATACAAAAGGCCGGGAAAACCACTCAATTTTGTCGTCTATAGTGCATCTCATCTGTAGTAGAACTTTGCTACAAACTGAAGGGCTAAACAAAGAAACTGAGTGACCCATCCAAATTGTAGGTGTACTCCAAAAACTTCAATTAAGCCAGCCGTTTATTCCACCACTGCTACAAGCCTGAACCCTTGCAATTGTTGAATTTGTTTGAGTCCTAGAACAATTTTAACTCTCCCCCTTTTTTTCTTTCCTTTTATGAATAAACCTTTAGATTCTAAAGGATTGGCACAGCATAATTTTTGAGTAAGATGTAAGTTATACATTGACTTGGACATGTGGCTGATCCTTTGAGAGCAGAAAATCCCCCTTCATTTGATGAGACTGGTTTTCACAACCTCTCATCTGTATCAGGAGTGTTACTGGTGGTGTTACAGGAGAACTGAGGCATCTGAGGGAATTGCTTCATGACTCCTCACTAACCAATGTGGTAAAGTAAAAGTTCTCTTTTTGACTAGTGTGCTGTGCTTTATAGTGGAGGAGCCTCAGTCCTCAGCTGTAAGCAGCCAGCTTTTAAACAATTTGCCTTGAATTGGTACTCTCAGTAGCGTCCCCTCTCCCCCACCCCCAATAAATCCTCTGTTACACAAGGGACTACTTGAGTTTGGATGGAACACTTTTATTCCTGGAGGATGGAGATTTAATACAACCTAAAGACATCTTGTCTGCAGGGGTTTGTGCTAGCATTTGCTTAGGTTACATATATTCTAAATTTGTATTCTTTAAATTGTATGTTGTATCTTGATACTAAAATATTCCAAAGAAAAGGCTGCTTGACTCACTAAGACTCAAAAACAAAATTCATAAAATGTACGTTAATCTTGATTTCTAAACAAATAATGTACACAAATTAAAATGAGGCTGCTAACAAATTATATTTTATTTTCCAACATTGGAAACTATACTGTAGAGTTTGCTTTTTTGCATTTCATTCACTTTAAAAATAGACTGAATGATTTAACATTCCAGTTCTCCTGCATTTAAAGAGATACTGGTTGGGTTAAAATGATACTGGTTGGGTTCACAACATCATAGAACAATGTTTAAAAGGGGCTTGAAAAAAAGTCTATGACCTACTCCTGCTGGCAAGCCTTCGCTGGAAGTCTGGCTGGAGTATTTAAGCTTTCAATTTTCTATTAAGCTAAACTTTCATTTTTAAAAGTAGCAAAGAACCTCACAGATTTTAATCAATGCAATACTTCCTTCCCCAAACCCATAGACATCTATTGTCTCTGTATTGTCACCACCTTCTCTCCATCAACATACATGTACCTAGGAAGCTTCCAGAGAGGCATGAGGCTAGAGAAAAGGAAAAAGTGGTCCCGAGAAAACTGACTAAAGAACTAGGGGGAAAGATGACAATACTGGTTAAGCTCCAAAGAGGGTTTTCTTCTTCTAGCATTTCCTCTTCTCAGTCTTCAGCAGAAATATGGGTGTGCAAATTAGGCCAGATTTATATTTTGCTAATGGAAAAATCAATGTGTCGCAGTGTTCATAACAACTGCACTGGCCACCCACTCAAAGTTATGATCAGTATTTGCTTCACTGTTTATCATTCTTTCATGGGTAATATCAAAACAAAAGGGCATCTGAAAACAAAGCACTCATCCCCCTCATCATTACCAATTCAATAAAACAACTAAGACTAAGGTTGAGAATGAATCAGAACCTCACAAAAATGACTGTGCAATTTAAACTTGATTAAATGAGATTATTAATTGACTAATAGAATGCAGCCTTCAGTATCTTAAGCATCTTCTCAATTAATTCAATTTAATTTTAATCTCATATTGAGAAGCTTTAGTTAATTTAATATGTTATATAGAGATACATTTAGCTTTAGTAGTACATGTGATTCAACTGGATACTGCAATTTTACATACTACGAAATAACAGCAGATATTCAGTTTAATTTTCTTCACAATTTTCGAGGCCATCCTTACTATGAATAAAACATTTTATGAGATTGTGGAATCTACAACGTAAACACAGAAGGATTCAATGGCTTTGCAGATTGGAAGTCAATTTGCACACCCAGTAAAGGTACATAAAGCACAATTATTTTCTTGATTTTCATGTTTTGTTCTCCACCCCCTCTAGAGAGATAAGCAAGGAATACCCTTAAAGTATGTTTGAATATTAGTTGTTCTAATTAACATAACTAATTGTCCCAATGCAGACAGAGTTTGGACTTAAAGACAAAGTGAAATGGGGACAGGCAGAAATACAAAAGTAAGCTCTATAAGTTACAAACTAGTACCTCTTTTTTAATTGTAAAGCTTCTGTCAGACCATATAGCTCTGTGTCTTCTTCCATTTCCACTTACCCAGAAAGTGTGACTGCCAACTCACAGCTTGCCTTATCTATCTTTTATCTTGTATATAGACCAGCTTTTACCATTCTTAGTATTTAGGTTTTTTATTTGTAAAATCCTTAAAGAAAGTACAAGTTGAAACATGACTACTACAACTTGTGTTTAAGATCTTTTATACTACCCCTGTGGTTCCTCAACTGGTGGTCCATGGTGACTTTTTTTGGTGGTCCACAGGAACATTGTCCAAAGTCACACAGCATGAGCAGGCACCGCCGTTAGGCTGTTTTATGCTGTGTTCACCAGCACACGGCGCGTCATCCATAGCATCACGTAGGACACAACCGCGTTGTGTTGCCGGTAACTTCCATCTGAGGCTCTGAGCGTCAGTGTAACTGCCTCCGTCGTGCTGAGAGATTACTGTGTCGTTCGTTCGTCCTGTGCTACATGTGCTGTTTTACAGGTGTGGTGTAGTTTGTTTATAATGGCAAAGACAGGAAGAAATGTCAAGCACAAGTATTCAGAGGACTACATCAAATTTGGCTTCACTTGTCAAGAAAAAAAAAAAAGACGTGGATTTGCCACAATGTGTTATTTGTTTCAAAGTCTTGGGGAATGACTCAATGAAGCCAGCTAAGCTGAAACTCCATCTCGAAAAATGTCACCCCAACCTGTTGCAAAAGGATGAAGATTATTTTGAGCGGCCGTTATCAGGTCTGAAACAGCAGCGCCTCGACTCAACAAGTGCATTCTAAAATAAGACAAGCAATGCAGTGCGCGCTTCCTACATTGTGGCATACAAAGTTGCACAGGCCAAGAAGCCTCATACCATTGTAGAGCAACTTGTGCTCCCCTATGCAAAAGAGATGGTGCGGCTTGTTCTTGGCGAGGAAGCAGCAAGGAAGCTGAATGATATATCTGTCTCTAACAACATAGTATCGAGACGGATAAATGAGATATCACAGAACATCAGTGAACAAGTTGTGGATGAAATAAAGAAGTCTCCATTGTTTGCCATACAATTGGATAAATCGACCGACATCGCATTGTGCTCTCAGCTATTGGTCTTCGCACGATACATGGTTGAGGGAGACTTCAAAGACGAGTTTATTTTTTGTAAGACTCTTGATACCACCACAAAGGCTCAGGATGTGATGGAAATTGTTAATTTCTTTGAAGTACATGGTCTGGATTGGGTAAATCTTGTGGGTGTCACCACTGATGGGCTCAAGATCGGGCTTCCAAACGCTGGTGAAACAGCGCGCTCCAATGGTAACCAGAGTTCATTGCTTCATTCATAGGGAAGCTTTGGCATCAAAATCATTGCCTGATCAACTGAACGCCATTTTCAAAGGGTTGGTGAAAGTGGTGAATCACATCAAATCACCGGCTCTGAACACCAGGCTGTTCAAAAGATTTTGCCTGGACATGGGTTCCAACTTTGATGTGTTGCTGTTCTACACTTCTGTACAGTGGTTGTCAGCAGGAATGTACTCAGAGTTTTTCAATTGAAAGAGGAGTTGGATTTATTTCTCCAGGCTCAAGGGAAAGAGGAATTCCGAAATTTGACTGCGTCAGCACATTTAGAACTTGAGTATCTTCTTGATATTTTTGGAATCTTGAACAAACTGAATCTTCAGCTGCAAGGGAAAGGTGCAAATCTGTTCTCTCACCAAAGCATCATCAAGGCTTTTCTTGACAAATTGGAACTCTGGATCGTAAGAGTCGAAGGCAATAATTTGGTTTAATTTCCTTATGTGGATGCCATGCTCGGGGAAAAGGAAGCCATTTGGACGCAAATTCTCGATCATTTATGGAAACTACGAGACGAATTCCAATGATACTTTCTGGAGGTGGATAGGACAAGGGATGGACTATCTTCCATCAGGAATCCATTTACACTAGATGTTAATAGTGTTCCAGAGGATCTGCAGGAGGAATTCTTGGATCTGAAAAATGATTTTGCGGCTCAAGACGTGTACCAGCAATCTACCATAGAGAAATTTTGGGCCAGAGTGACCGGGAGTTACCCAAATCTGTCAGCACATACAGTCAGATTTCTTTTGCCATTTGCATCAACTTATATGTGAGAGACTGGATTTTCGTGTTTGTTGCACGTTAAGTCCAAAGAGAGGAATCGGCTTGCAGTGGAAAGCGATATTCGTTGTGCATTATCAAGTACCACTCCAAACATTGAAAAGCTTGTCAGTGAGAAGATAATCCAAAAATCTGTTAGTGAGAAATAAATTTCAAACCAAAATGTTTGTTGTCTGCTCTTTTTTATCATGTCTCAAAAAGGAGGTGGTCCACGAAAATTTCTGGATTGGCCTGGTGGTCCGTGGATTGAATCAAGTTGAGAACCACTGTACTACTCACTCTAAAATCACAAGCCACCAGAATGCAATCTGGAATTGTCACAGGTAAATGGTCCTTAATTTGTTACTGGGGGATATGCCCCCTACTCACCACACTTGCCAACCCCCCTCTCCACCACAGCCAGATCATGACTTCTCCTCCTACCCGTGCCACAGCAGGAGGGGGCTGCCACCAGCCCTTTCTGCTGCCAGATGGGGGCTGGACCGCAGGGCCTGCCCAAGGATTGGAGCTGGGGACAGGACGCTCTGGTCAGATGGGGGCTGGGCCCTGATTGGGGCCTTGTTGGACAGATTTTATTTTAGTAAAACAAAGCAGTCAATAGAGTGGAACTCTTCGCTCTACATTAACTTCATTGATTTTGAGAAGGCGTTTGATAGCATCCACCACCCCTCACTCTGGAGGAGGTCAATAATATCCTGAGGGACCTGTACGCCGAGAATCAATGCTGTGTGCGACATGAAGGACAGCAGAGGGACTGGTTTCACGTGAAGACGGGGTCAGACAGGGCTGTGTAATCTTCCTTGTGGTCATCGACTGGGTGATGCGCAGAGCCACTTAGGGCAGATCAAGGAGAGTGCTATGGGGACCGACTGCTCGGCTTGAGGACTGCGACTTCGCAGATGACCTGGCGCTTCTCGCGCATGATCAGCAGGACATCCAAGAAAAGACCGACATTGTTGACTGGACAGCCAGAAGCGCTGGGCTCAGAATTCACACTGGCAAGTCCAAAGTGATGAAACTGAGGACAACTAACACCGATAAAACCACCGTCATGGGTGAAGAGTTAGAGGAAGTAAATGACTTCAGGTATCTCGGCAGTTACATCTCGGACAGCAACATCGACAAAGAGATCTCCGCTAGAATTGCCCTGGCAGCGCAAGCCTTCCAAAAGCTTAACAACATTTGGAAGTCGTCACTGCTGCAGACCAGGACTAAACTGAAGATCTATAGGTCGAATGTGCGCTCAGTCCTGCTGTATGCCGTAGAGACTTTGAGGACTAACAAGAAGATTGAGAGGTTTTGAAGGACAGTGACTTCGTCGTATCCTCAGAGTCCGCTGGAAACAGCATGTTACCAACAAGGAGATAAGCCAGCGCACTGGCATCAACAATGTTGTGGACGAGATCAAGCAGAGACGCTGGAGATGGCTGGGGCATGTCCTTCGGATGAGCAAAACAAGACTCCCTCAAATGGCACTCAGATGGACTCCACCTGGAAAGCGTAAAAGAGGGAGGCCGTTGGGCACCTGGAGGAGGACTGTGGAGGAGGACATGAAAAGGAAGGGCACGACCTGGGAAGAAGTCAGCCAGCTTTCTCAGGACTGTGAAGGCTGGAGAAGATTCGTTGGCGCCTTATGCTCCATCAGGAGCGAAGAGGATTAATAAATAATAATAATTATGTCCAACACAAAAAGGCTTCAACTTTGTCTTTATTAATGGCAGGAGTGGGGAACCGATTTTGGGTTGGGAGCCACTGACCCACAGAAAAATCAGTTGGGGGAAACACACAAGTGAGAAGGGGAAAAAAAAACCCTCCAAACAATCCCCAGCCTTCACTGATGTGCCCCCCAACTGAAACACATCACTCCCCTGGGGCTCCAGCTCCATGGAGGGGGGTGGGACTGAGGTTCAAGGCCTCAGGCAAGATTAATTCATCTGGGGTTCCAGGGTTAGTGGATTTTGTGGGCCCCCTAGGCTCTGGGATGGGGCCAAAAATGAGGGGTTCAGTGAGTGGAATAGGGATGCAGGAAGGGCTGAGGGTGCAAGGTCTGGGTGGGCAGTAGGGTGAAGGAGTAGGCTGGGGTAGAGGTGGGCTGGGGGGCAGAATCTCAATCGGGAGGTGAGTGAAGGGGCTGGGGGTGCAGGGTCTTGGCAGGGCAGCTAATGATGGGGCTGGGGGGTTGCAGGGCAGGAGCAGGCTGGGGGCAGGGTGTCTGGCCAGGGGAAACAGGACAGAAGCAGGCTGGTGGGGTGGGCTCTCTGCAGGGAGGTGAGGGAGCTGGGGGGGCATGGTCTGGGCATGAGAAGGTGGGGGACACTTGTCTTCAAGCCCCACACTGGTACCAGGCTCAGCCTCCAACTGCTCCTATTAGCTAGATTCTGGCCAATGGGAATGCAGGGAAAGGCTTCAGACAGTGTGCTGCTGTTTCCCCAGTCCAGGAGGAGTGTTTCTTCCCCACGCAGTGGGGCTCTGGGCTTTCTCCCTCCCTCCACCCCGCCCCTTTCCGTCCACAGCGGGATGAGCCTGGCCACCGGCTCCTGCCCTGACTCCACTGCCTTGGGCAGCGGCCCCAGCTCAGGGCTCTGCAGTGGCGGCATATGGAAGCAGCTGCCCAGGCCGTGGACCACCTCCAGTACAGGCAAGCAGGGAGGCGGTGGGCTCCGTGCTGCCTCGGGCTCGATGCTGTAGTGCAACAGAGTGGAGAGTCTTGAGCAGCCACCTCACGAAGCCACTGAGCAAGCAGGCCAATCCCAATCCACCTGACCCCAGAGCAGCCTCTTGCTGAAGGAGCACGTCTCCCTGGCGTTGCTGGGACCAGCCGGCCCAGGGCTGCTCACCCTGGAAAAGGGGGAGAATCCATCGGTTTCTCCTCTCTCTCTCTCCTAGCTACCAGGGAGGAAGGAGAGAGAGAGTCGCAAGGCTGAGGGGCAACAGGACGAAAACTTTTCCTCCAGGATGCAGAATGACATGCTGACATTCTGTTGTCCCGCAGGAAATGTTTTTTTAATATATGGAGAGATTTGACAAAGACCCTCTTTGTAGAAACACAGCTCTAATCTGTCCAAAAGATCTATAGTGACTTTAAGGGACTTACTTGAAAAAAAAAAAAAATCTTATAAAAGGCCCAGAAATCTATTTAAAAGTATCAGACCATTCTTAATTTCAGCAGAAGTTAAACTTCTGTCAAAAGCAACCTTTTTTCCAAAATTCATCCTGTGCTTTTGTTTGTTTGTTTCTTTAAGGTAAATGAACGTAATCTAAACTGTTCTTATTGCTTAAACTCCCTTCCTCTCTCTCAAAAACTGGATTTTTTTTTCCATTTTATCACGGAAATCCCAGTGATATCTTGTCTGATCTTCACTGAAAAACCTTTGAGGATCTCAAAGTAGGTTTGCTGTAATCTTTATCATTTTAGCTTAACAGGATCTCTGAGGATTGTAAGTGCCAACTCTGTAGGTTCTCCAAGACTTGAACACCTACAGGAGGTGGGGAAAGAAATAGTGGTTGCTCAGCACCAATGTTCCCTCCAAATTTCTCCATGATCAGAATAAATTTTGTTATGTGCACTGAGGCATATGCTAATGTGAATCACCAGTAGAAGCACATGCTGCTGGCTGGGGGCACTCTGCTAATCACTCTGAATCTCTCTTAAGTGGGCATGCAAGCACTCACTTCAACATTACTCAGCACTCAGGGGAGGATCAGCTATGGCTTGGGAAGCCTCATCAACTGTTTCCAGGTGCTGCAGCCAATCAGCTCTTTGGTGCCAAGCCCCCTATCACCTGGCCAGAAGTCAGTTCAGCTGTTCCCCCAGCACATAGATGGTTGCAGTGTCTAGTCCGGCTCTGACTGTAGGCAGGTGAGCCTTTTTCCAGGGCAGAGGAAGCCAGGAAAGGACAAAGCCAGCTTCAGGAGGCTGGGGCTGAACCCAGGGCAGACCAGCAGCTTCTTAGCTGACTGCAGGGGGCTGAGGCTAAGGAGCAGACAACCTGGGCAAGCCAGCAGCTTCTTGGCTGGCCACAGGGGGCAAAATCCTTATTTCCCTCTAACGTGAAAACCCTTGAATCTTTTCCATCCAGGTGCACAAATTTATTCTGCACAGAGGCATGTGCAAATGTGCACAACCAATAGAAACAAACCCTAGCTGTGGGCACTCTGCTAATCAGCTGGACAGCATTTGAATCTCTCCTGAGTGGCTGTATAAGTACTCAGCTTACAGGAAACAGTGCCTGAGATCCATTCTGAACCTTCTAAGCCAACTCAATAGTTTATGCACTTGCTCACTGTTTATCCCCACAGGCACTCTGGATTATAGTTTAACTCCTTGGGAGCTACATGACATTAAAGCAAAGAACACAAATTATTTTGCAAAGCCTCAAAAACACACACACACTTTACCCAGAGGCTATGTCTACATTGGCATGATCTTGCGCAAGAACTCTTTTGTGGAAGAGTTCTTGTGCAAAAACTCTTCCAGAAGAGAGCGTCTACACTGGCATGTGCTTTTGCGCAAGAGCATCCTTGCCAGTGTAGACGCTCTCTTGCAAAAGAAAGCTCTGATGGCCATTTTTACCATAGGGCTTTCTTGCGCAAGAAATTCATGTTGCCTGTCTACACTGGCCTCTTGCGCAAGAACAGTTGCGCAAGAGGGCTTCTTCCTGAGCGGGAGCATCATAGTTCTTGCGCAAGAAGCACTGATTTCATACATTAGAACGTCAATTTACTTGCGCAAGAACTCACGGCCAGTGTAGACAGGCAGCAAGTTTTTGCGCAAAAGCGGTCGCTTTTGAGCAAGATCGCACCAATGTAGACACAGCCAGACAGCATAAGAGTTAGAATTAGGCAAAACAAAGCTTCTGAATACAGTCCCCATTTGACTGGTCTCACCCCTGCAGTACATCTTCGGGTTTGATTCAAATCCGTAAGGAAACCAGGTCCCTTCTGCCTCCCTTCTTCCTGCTGAGAATTCCAGATCTGGCAATGACATGGCTCCTCTTGCTTAAAGGGAGTATCATGTTTAGAAACAGTGACAATTCTTCTTTGGTCCTGTCCTTCTCCTGGGATTTCCCATTCTGCAATTATGTATGGGATTTCTGGCAAAGAATGGTCAGAAGTCAAGAGATCTCCCTCTAACTCCAGGGTAGAACTAATCAATGTGGGTGACTTGTTGGTGGCCACAGTTCAGTCTCTTGACACAGCCTAGTTTCTACTACAAAAATGCAACTTAAATCTATTCTGAAGGTTACAGAAAAACTAGGATGGTTAGATATCAGTTATCTCAGTAATTGTGTAGCTGCAACAATTTTTAGTGGTTATATGATTAGTATAATCCTCCCCAGGGGCGGCACTGGCAGCCAGTGCACTCCCAGGGAGCCCCCGTCACCGTACCCTGCTGCCTCTGTGGGCAGGGTGGTAGGAAGAGCCAGTCCGTGAGGGGAGCCAGTTTAAGTTGGCTCCCCGCACACACTAGCTTGAAGACCAGTTCCTGCCTGCCACCCCACGCTGCTGCCTTTGATACAGAGGCAGCAGAGCAGGGCAGCAGCCCCTGTCTGGGGCAGGGGACAAGCTCCCTGTGCACAGAGGCTACTCTGGCATGCCAATGATACAAAGTGGGAAAGGGCAGGCAACTCCGTGGGAGCTGTCTCCCGCCACCCCCTCACTTGCTGTCTCTGATACAGAGGCAGCGGGGGACGGAGGGAAATGCGTGTAGTTGTCTGGATTAACCAATAAGCCCAGGCTTATCGGTTAATCGTTTAAATTATATACGTTAGCGTCCTAACGATAATACTGGAAAACAGAGCAATTCATATTTGGATACAGACATGTTCCTCAAACTGTCAAAATGCATGATCTTTGAGTTTCATTAAAACATTGCTTTTTAGAATGTATTAGTGTTCAGAATATTTCATACCATACTAAGTAACTGAATTATGTACCAATAAAAATACAAGATCTATTAATGTTATAGGATCACACTTTGTGTTATGGCTATAATGGAAACATGAAACCACACACAAGACAAAGTACAGCTCGCCAAGCTTTGCTGACAAAGGGGTTATGGTTGGTGGGAGGCAGAGGGATGGGACCTCGGCAGAAGGAATAGGGCCAAGACATGGCACCTGTTGGCAAAACCAAGGCCTTGTCTACAGTTGCAAGTTCTGTCTCCAAAAAAAGCTTTTTGGTGACAAAACCCAGAGAGCATTCACATTGAGATGCAACAGAAATTGCAACAAATGCTCATTTTTTATGACAAAAAAACTTCCACCTCTGCACAAGACTCTTGTCTCTTCCCTTGCCATTACTATGGACAATCATGTAGTGTGTACTACAGTAGGTTCTCTCTCTAGTTCTCTCCAGCATTGTGAGAAACATGCTGATTAGCCATGCTGGCCAGTACTTTGAACTCTTCTGCTCTTCAGCTAAGTAAACAGATGCGCCCCTCCCACCTGCAAATCCCAGGAACTTTAAAAGTTTCCTGGCATCTGGCTCATTGTGTATAGGTGTTGCTGGCTCACTGTGTAATGGCCCTCGTGGCATCTTCTCAAGGAACCAGGGGTGGGTATTGCTCAGAACACTCTCCTGCTAGGAGCAATGCAGAGCTTTTAGATTTTATCAGAACTAGGGGGCTTTGCCCCCTGCTTGCTGCACTTGCCAACCGCCCCCCCCTCATGGACAGCAGGCAACCCTGGCTCTCCCCTCTGACTACCGGGCAGGGCTGGTCTTTTCCCTCCTTCTCCCCTCCCCAGCAAGCCAGCCAGGGCCCCTCCTTCTACCCCTCCAGCCAACCTGGGGCCCTTCTCTCCCAACTACCCTAGCCACACCCCTTTTCCTCATACTGTGCTCCTGGAACCAACATGGCACAGAGTTTGGCTGCATACGGAGCAAGACATCCACCACTTGCATGCAGAAGTTCAGCCCAGCTTTCCCTGTTAACCTTCAAAGGGATATGCCAGCCAGAGTACTCTCAGTCTGTGGACAAGTGTAGGATTATTACAAATTGTTTCCATGTGCAGCTGCTGCACAAGCCCAGACTCTACTTTTTTGGGGAAGCCATGCCCAATACTTATTCCCTCCTTTACCCCCACATTTAAAATTCACCGTGATCAAAGGGTCTCGAAAGATCTGTTTGCATCTAGATCAAGAAAAGTGACAAGTTTTGTTCACAGATATGTACATTAGTGAAATGTTACAATCTTTATCATGAATGGTACAATAGCTCCATTGTTAATGGTTACTTTTCCAGACCAAATCTTGAGATGTCATGCACATTCACCAACGGACAGACTCCATCAACTAAGAAAAAAGAAGTCACAGAAGATGAGGAAGGATCTGGTCAAGGATGTATAGCATCACTCAACACTTCAAGCAGAGAAAAGAGCAAAAAAAAAAAAGCTACAGAGATCAAAGTGTTACATCAATTGCATAGCTTATTTTGAAATTGGGAGCATCTACACAGCACTTCTGTCAAAATAGAGTGCTCTTCCTCCAACGTCCCTTACTCCTCGTACAATGAGGGTTACAGGAGTCAGAATAAGAAGTCCTCCAGCTTGACAGTATTTCAACATTATTGCCAAATAACTGCCTGATGTGTAGAAGTGGACTAAGTTATTTCGAATTAACAGTAGTTATTTCGAAATAATGTTGCTGCATAGATGTACCCTTAAAATGCAGAGTTGCAGCAGGGGCAGCCCAGACCCAGAGTGAGCCGAAACTGAGCCAGGCTTGCGCCGGGTCCAGCAGCCCCTGTCCGCAGCAGCTGGTGCTAGCCGTGAACAGAGGCTGCTCCGGCATCAGCCCCTGGTAGCAGCGCAGGGCAGGGGCAGGGGCAGGGGCAGGCAGCACCGTGGGAGACTGTGATAAGGGGAACCGGCTTTTAAACTGGCTCCCCTCAGCACTGGCTCCTGCTCCCTCCCCCCTGATGCCTCTGATACAGCAAGGGGGAAGGAGGAGGGAAATGCGTGCAGTTGACTAATCAACTACTCGCTTACATCCCTAGTGCACACTGCTAAAACTAAATTTTAAACTTTGTTTCCAGAGATGTACTTACTAATGCAAGCTACATTAAATCTTAAAGGAACAAGGTTTAAAATTAAATTTAAGTGTGCCCACATAGGATTTCTACTCTGGTTTAACTAAATTTTTAAGAACACGCACACCCCATTACTTGAACCAGTCCACATACATGTTTAGACAAAGTCAAAATAGTGAAGGCAAACTAACCAGTTATAACCATCACAGGTCCAGTTGCAGCACAGACAGTCTTCAATTGAAATTATAACAGTGGCAACAGAAACGAATTCACTGTTTTGTGAGTCTGCAGCCACACTAGTCCACCACCACTAAAATTCTGACTCATCTTAATGATGTTTTCTTTGAAGTCCATGAAAACACAGGCTTTGGTCTACACTAGAAAATTAGTTCTGCATAAGTACACTCAGGAATGTGAAAAATCCACACCTTTGAGCAGCACAGTTAAGCCAATTTAAGTCCCCATATAGGCTGTTAGGTCCAAAACAAGCATTCTTCAGTCAACCCAGCTGCCACCTCTCATGGAGGCAGTATCTATGGCAACAGGCGAATCCTTCCCAATGGCATAGGTAATGCTTACAGTGTAGCACTACAGCAGCACAGTTATGCATTTTAAGTCTATATAAGCCCTCAGTCCTACCTACACTAGGATTTAACCAGTGGAATTGCTGCACCACCACAACTCCCAGCAAAATCCATGCAGCGTACCATCTGTGAATTACTACACTTGATATGCACTTCTATATAGAGTTGCTAACTGTCTAATAGCATGAAACTGAACATGCAAGCCCTGCCCCTTCTGAGGTCATGCCCCTGCCCTGCCCCTCCCCCAAGGCCCATTCCATTACCCTTTGCTTGGTGGCTCTCACTCACTTTCGCAGGGCTGGAACTTGGGGTGGGCTGTAGGTAGGATAAAGGCTCCAGGCTGGGGGTGCAGGCTCTGGGATGATGAAGGGGATTCCTGGTTTGGGGTGTATCAATGGGGTAGGGAGCTGGGGCACGGGCTTACGTCAGACAACTTCCAGTGAGTGGTGCAGTGAGGCTAAGGCAGTCTCCCTGCCTGTCCTGGGTCTGGGCTCTGCCCCAGAGGTAGCCAGGTGATCTGATGCCTATGGTGAGGGAGAAGGGTGTTAGGAGGCACCATGCACAGCTCTCATCCAGTCACTGCCCCCCAGCTTCCACTGGCTGGCTCCCATCCAACAGACGTGCAGAGCTGGTGCTCGGGGAAAGGGCAGTGCATGGAGTCCAGTGGCTTTCCCTCCTGCAACCTAGGAGTCAAACTCGGCTGCTTCCCAGGTACAGCACCATGCTAGGTGAGGAGTAGCCTGCCTTAGCCCTGAAGCACCACCAAACAGACTTTCAACAGCCAGGTCAGTGGTACGGACTGGAGCAGCTATGGCCCATTTTTGACCAGATGTTCCAGTTGAAAACTGGGCACCTTGTCATCCTACTTCTGTAGCTTAATGCCAAAACTTTAACACCTTTGCACAATGCCCAATCTCAACTCTTAACACATCTAATACTGAAAGTCCAACACTAGGATAAAAAAATAGTTCCTGCAGAAAATCTGAAATCTTTGCAAGAGTTCTCAGATTTTAAAAGTAAATCCAAGCAAGTTTTATTCTCCCTCTAAGTTACATTGATAATATTTGGATGAATTAAAGGTCATGTAAAATAAGTTAGCAGTCTCAGCCCAAAATGTCATATACAGGCATCTGGATTTCTCAGCAAGGGAAGACTAACACCACAAAGTATCCAAACTAGTTTAGATGTCTCAGCAGCACAAAATCAAGAATGAATTGAGACAGACATCCCTTGCATTCCTAAAAGCAGGCCTTCCAAAACAAAGTAAGGTTGAGGCATATTGGCAGAAGACAGTTATCAGTAGGTGTATTATAGTATCTAAGCTTGCAATGCCACTACCTATTCTAGAACATTTCACTTTCCAGCACTGACAATCAGCTCCTCAAAGATATACAACTAGCTCTAGAGAAAATGTTGCTTCCTTCTACTCCCAACTTTACTGACATTACCATGGCATTCATTTCCATAATTTAAACTCATTTATTCAACTTTCTCCATACTAGCTTAATGTTAATTTATTTGAACATACCATATATGATTGTATTTACCTAACAAGTGAAAATTGAAAAGCAATGCAATTGGATGCATTAATTCTACAAACAATTGTTACATGTGAAAGGGTTGTTTTCCAGAGAGAAGTGTACAATTTCTGAAAAGCTTGGTTCTCTAACTAGGAAGCAGAGCTGATGGTATACATCTCTAATTTACAACTTATGAATAGATATAAAGACAATCATTTTAACAATGATTCAACACACTTGTAGAATGCCATAGTAGTTCTAAACTAAAATATACAAACTGATAAATGAAGTAGACTAGTGAATAAATACTTAGAGATGGGGAAATTGTATTGTTTTTAAGTTTGCAATGACTTTTGGCCACTGACATTCCACAGTAAAAAGAGCCAGCATCCACCTATACAATGGTATTTAATTTCAGTATTGGATTTCTTCTAATCCAAATTGCAAGATAGTTCAAAGTCCTACTCCTAACTCATTAAATAAATCTTATTACAAACCTTCAGACAGAACCTCATTACGCAGCGCAAACAATATTCTATTTACCTATCAGTGCCTTAAGAGTATTCTCCCCCTTTAAAATTAGCACAGACCCAAAACCAAGCAAAAAAACTAAGACAAACATAGAATGACAAACTTTACTTTTTGTGATAATGAAAATGAAAATATGCACCCCAACAAATAAAAGTCCTTAAATAAATCACGTTTCAATACAGCATTTAACTGAGTTGCTTAATGCATATTCTCCATAATATCTCAATTTGGTTACCCAGCACATGCAAAAAAAAATATTCTAACTATCAGCATATTTAAAATCCTATGTCAAGAGCTACAATTGAGTTTCCCCATCTCAGAAATAATATTTTCACCTATTTTTTTCTTGGAATGCAGAGAATAACTATAGCATACCATAGAAAACAATGTACATGAGTGCACAGCTAACAAACACAGTTCCGCTAACTTCCTTCTATTTCCTGTTTAAATATAACCTGTACAAGAGAAGATGATCCCAACCTTTAACTAGGAACAAATTGTCTTTTTACCATATTATTTAGACGAATCTAGTGGCTTATCTGATTTTACTATTTCCTACTATTGCTATTGTTAAATATTCATTAAGATTAATTCATTTTAGCATATTTAATCTATTCAAATAAAATGTTCACCTCACACTAGAATCTTGTCCACACTAGCTTCTCCTTTCCCCATCTCACGATCCATGATTTTCCACCAATTGTGGAAGCACAAACAGCTTGGGTTCAGGCACCCACTTTATAATATATCCAGACATGCAGTACACAAGTTAGACAAGACTAGTTAAGGTACCTTGTCTACTCTAGCACTCATATAATCGCTAACACTAGTGGAGCTGACTGGTAGGAAATTTTAGGAGAAAAAGCCTGAGTAAACAGCCTCATAACCTGCATTTACAAATGACACACACAAGTCATGAACATCACTTGTTCATCTCTTACACTTAAGTATAGACTGATACACTATATGTGCTTGACATGTTACAGAAATATTGCAGTAAAGCATATGTTTTCAAAGACACAGAATATTTAGTCATTTGGCATTGAAAGTACTATCAGCAATTCATACTTTGGGTAACATTTCTAACAAACATCCTGTGCCACAAGAGCCATAAGTTTGAACATCTGCAAAACATGCTTCTTACTAGGAACAGCATGGTTCTTAATTAGCAGGTTCTTGACTCAATTCACAGCAATTTTAAGCATCTCATTTATCTTATTTTACAGCATTTTCTACCTAAAGTCCTATGAATGCAGTATAGTGCAGCGTAGCCTTTACAAAGAACATTTTAATAATTACAATCAAGCTGCTTGAAACTACAAATTATAGTTCATCAACAGCTAGGCCTTCAGATACACCTTGGTACATATTACAATTTCAAGTTTCAGAAATTTATTGTTGTATATTTGGTACTACAATCTCAAAATCACTTAAAAAAAAAACTTTCATACAGTAAGTCAAATTGGTACAGGCATTCACATGTAGGGATGTAAGAGTTTAACCAGTTAACAAGATAAGCTGATACTTATTGGTTCCTGTTACCAGTTAAACTCTGCTAGCACATGGACCAGAGCCCTCCAGCTAAAAGAATATTTCTCAGTTAAAAGAATATTACAGAAAACAACCATTCATAGGACACTTTCCTGCAACAATCGCTTTAAAAATGACATGGTTCCTTCCACCTAAGCATTAATGTACTAAAGAATTCTGAACAGATTAAGGATCAATTCATTCTATTCTACTATAAATATCAGATCTACTCACAAAAAAACAACCCCACACATCAAACACAGACAGATGAAGACTTAATGTGAACAAACTGTGCTCAAGTTACAATGACACGTTTAAGCACACAATGGTAAATGTAGAGTTTATCTTTTGCAAAATTTCTGAAAAAGTGTCAGAAAAGAAAAATCAGATTAAAATAAAACTAAAGGTTTAGTTGTATAAAAGCGGAATTCCTAGAAATATTATGTTTGGTGGCCAGAATTCCTGTCCCAGTTAGATATACAAATTTTAAAAAACCCACTATCCTGAAAACGTTATATACATACACATATGTACACAAAC
Organism: Rafetus swinhoei; assembly: GCA_019425775.1. Lineage (NCBI taxonomy): Eukaryota > Metazoa > Chordata > Testudines > Trionychidae > Rafetus > Rafetus swinhoei. Next base: position 234,750,606 of record CM033437.1, read on the forward strand.
TCAGACTATATATTGAATTTTCCAGTGATTTCTTGCCAGAGGTGTGTACACTATCACAGGATCTCAGTTTCCATCTGCACCTCAAGTGCTCAAAGATATCTAGACATGAAGTTCAAGAAACAACAGAGCTAACAATATAAAACAAAATTGATCTGTTATAGTACACTTGCATACTCCTTTTGAAGTTATTACATTATCATTGCATTTAATCCTGAATTAAATGTATTTACTAAAAACAATACACAGCCACACTCAGAAAATGTCAAATATTAGTATCTTGACAATCTATAATTCAACTCACTTTATGTAGTATCTTGCACCTTCAAAAGTATATGCTTCTTCCCAACCTGTGGGTAAGTCTAGAAAACAAGAAGTGATACATCAATAGACTAGACTACCACAGAGTTAGAGCAACATGCATACTTGAGCAATATGTATTTTAACTGTTTGAATTGAGTTTCTCTATGTAGAATAAAGTTTTTATACAGCCAAAAACAACTGGTGGAATTAAACTATTCCATGTAGTGTGCATTAAATAACATTGTGAAACGCAAATTAGATTTAGCATTTTCAGAAATAGTAATTCAGATAAGGAGCCAGAAGAGTGCTTCTCTTTAAGCAATAAAGAAGAACAATTGCAGGCCTAATCTTAGAAAGTAGTAGTTTCAAATAACGTGATATGGTAAAGATTTAAACAAATCAATTTACAAACTTCTGCATTAAGTAAAAGTTACACTCATCCTAATACATATGATATCCTCTTAAAATACATCACAGAAAATATTTTTTATACTGACATAGATATATCACAACACTGTCTAAGCAGCACAAACTTTCTTGCAGCATTTACAACTCTGTTCGACACTGCGGAAAAATATATTCACCTCACATCTAGCAGGTGATTTCCTCCGGCTCCCTTCCCTCCTCCCCTTAAGTATCAGTTTCCTAAGCAAAGTAACTCAACAAGGCAGGGAAGACCCATTTAGAGAAATAAAATATCCATAGATTAACTGAAGGTTAGATTTTTAAAGATATTAGGCACTTGAATGTACCACTACTTGCCTGCATCCTTAGTTGCCTATATACCTTTTAATATCCAGCTCCAAGCTTGTAAGAGGGTTTTTTTGGTGCACTTAAAGGCTACTTACAAATGCTTTGGGTTTTTAAAAATTGATTTTCAAAGACAAGACAAAGCTGTCCAGGCTTGCGTGTCCATTTTCTTTATCCCGCCAATCGTCTTTTTCCCTTCACAAAATATCACAAACTCCTCTAGAAAAAAAAATCTAGAGAGTCTTTTGACAAAAGCATAGGAAGATGTATGGGCCCACAGAATTCCTCTCCAATGTAAGTAGGAATGGACATCTCATGAAGAGAAAGAACAAGTCTCCTAGAACTGGTGATCTCACCAAGTAGATACTACCCTAGATCTCAAGGGATGTACACTCTGAAAATTATTCCCTGCTAAATGTGAGAAATACTTGAAGGACTGTATTTTATTTATTTACAAATACGTATGTAGATAGGTTATTCCATCACAATCCCTCCTTAGGGCAGAGACTTCAATTTAGGTTACAAAACAAAATCAGACAAAATACGGTTAGTTACAAAAGTCTGCCTATAGATGGGAAATGAATGAACACATGCACTAGGGATAACCAATCAAGTGGGATCTAGGCAGAGGACTACCCCAGCCCAGGGCTCCCAGCCCCCACCAAACAGCCCCTGTCCACTGTGGGCTGGGCTCCCTGCGGACAGAGGTTGCTCCAGATGCACTAGATGAGAGTACCCTCTGTCCATGACCCTGTGGCAGATGGGGAGCTGCTCCCACCCCCACCAGTTACCTGTTAACCAGAACCGGTAAGCATTACCCATTAAAGGTGATGCTTACCCATTAGTGGGTTAAGCTTTCACATCCCTAATGTGCACATGAAAGAATACAGATACAGGTTTGTTTTTACATGATTCCACACAAAGTATTTCACACTAATGTTAAAGAGAAAATTTTAAGTTTTACCTGCCAGAAACTCTCATTACACCAATACCTGAATACTTCATAACAAAACCAGTTCCTCTAGAAGAGGATAATGGCAAACAAAAGGTAGAAATAAAAATCAAGAATTTAAGTGATTAGGATAAAACATCAGTGAATGAGAGCCATTAAGAGCGATTTAACAAGGAATTCATGGGTGATGAGCAGCAATGTCCAAAAAGTAAAGGTAACATGTTCATATGCCACTTTACTCTCCCAGTTAACATGAATGCTAATTACACAGGGAAGAGCATGCAACCAATAGTTCTGCTTCCTGCATTTCAAAGTCTCATGGTTATAATTCACAGCTACTCACTGCAGATAAAATTGCAAGGAGATTTGAAATCAGGAACCCGCTCCCTTAAGTGTTTTCAACTCACAGGAAAAAGGAAAGGGGAGAGAACATAATAAATGTCCCCTCCTGCCCTCCCTCCCCAAATAATCCTGGGTGATATTTTAAAATGAAAGGACATCTTGAATGCTAACATGGAAGAGGAGTACTCCAATAACTTACTCAGTTACTGATTCTCCTCCGTCACTCTCCTCCACAGTTTAAACGAATGGAAACAACTGCATGTATAAACACACACAACCTCCCAATGGCATTTGCAGCCTGCGTGCAGTTCCAGCAGTGAGAGTTTGGCTCTGGGTCTCCAGAATGTCTGCTGAAAATCCTCCTCCTCCAGCACCTCCCTCCTGCTGCTGTTTCTCCCCAGAGGAACAAACAGCAGCCACAAAAAGGAGATTGAATCCACCCCTCCGCCTCCCCCAAATTACTCCTCGTGCTTCAGCCCCTTTTCCTCCTACCCATGCCACCTCTCTGTCACTTAGAAACAACGCACACGCTCTCAGCCTAGATTGGAAAGGGGGAAGGAAGGAGGGAGGGAGGTTTCTAGATCACTATACTTGGTGGACTCTCCATAGGCATTTCTAATACACCTATCACACTGCTACCTAGGTGCCACGGTCTGAACAGTAGGGAGAGAGGGGAGGAAGCAGAGCTGCTGGGAGGGGGGTAAGGTGAGTGGGGGAGGATACAGCGCGTTGGGGCTCTGAGGCAGGGGGAGGATGAGAGGATTTGGGGAAGGGGGAGCAAGAGGCTGGGGGGCAGAGTAAAGGCGGGAGGGGCCGGGGATGAATACGGGAGGAGGAGAAGGCTGGGTTGCGGGCCGGGTGAGGGGGGGAGGGAAGAGAGACGCTCCCCTGGCGGTCGCCGTTACCTGTGCTGCGGCGGTGCCCGGTGATCACGGCCTCTCCGGTGTGCGGGTGCAGCCAGGTCGTGCTCTTCGCCTCCTCGCTGCGTGGGGGGGGGGGACAGAGACACCGGGTCAGTCAGCGCCAGCGGCCAGCCCCGCCAACCCCCCGCGCCCAGCCCGGCACTCACTTGATGAAGAAGAGGCGGCCGCCCTGGCTGATCCCGTAGCTCCAGCTGCCGGGCAGCGAGTGCAGCCGCTCCGCGCTCAGCTCCGCCATGGCCCAGCCGCCGCTGCCGCCGCCACCAGCGCACCCGGGGAGGGCGGGGGACGGTGCGCGGCCACGAGCGCGGGCGCGCCGCCGCCGCCGCCAACACCTATGGGGGGGGGGAGAGGAAACCGCACCAACCGCCCGGCCCCGCCCCGCCCCTGCCGCCGCGGGGACGCGCCCGGCTCCCCGCCCGCGAGAGCGCGCCGCCTGCCGCCGCCGTGGCTGCGCCCTGGAGCCGGCTGGGTCCGCGCCCGGCAGGGGGCCTGAGGAGGGAAGGGCCCGGCGGCGCTGAAGTGTTTACAGCTTTCTCCGCGCGGCCCGGGGGGGGGGCTGCTGCGTGCCCCGGCCGCGCCGTCCTGCGCGCGTGCGCGAGCAAAGTGCAAGGCAGGTGCTGGCCTCGCTCAGCCTCACCTGTGTGGGGATGAGCCCAGCGCAAGTGCAGCCGCCGCGCCCTAGCCCGGCCTTGCGAAAGCCCCCGCGGCGCAGCTAGCCTGGCACTGCCTTCGCACGCGGCCCCTCGCTCCATCTTCTAAGACCCCCGAAAGAAGGGGAGGAGGGATAGCCGTCTGCAGGAATAACTTTCTGGGGTACTCATTCGTGCACGGCTGACTGAGTACCACAACATTATCCCTGCAGGAAACTTAACAGGGCTGGCCTTCCCTTCAGTGGACACAAGCTTTTGTTTGATTGAGATAAGATTTCCTGGATACACACTTTTCAACAGTAAAGGGGGAGAAACCCCCTAACTTCTGTGGAACTTGGAGAATTAGATGAGTGGTGTTGTTGTTTAACATGAGGTGCATTGGAGAGAGAGGGTGGACAGGAAGATTAGGCCCAGAATGTGGGCCTAAGGTGTTAGTAGTAATTTGGGTAACAAAGACTCCGTTCTTGAAAAACAAATGGAGGCACATACCTAGATTTACTCATGTGAATAACCCCACGGTAGTATGTATATTTATGCTTATCTGCATACACTTGCAGTTAAAGCTGAGGAAGCATAGACAATGAAAATACTGAAAAGAAACTCCTCATGCTGGAGCTTTGTTTTTTAAAATAAGGCAGCAGGTCCCGATTTGTTTATGAAGGGTACATGGAAATATTTTAAATCCTTATATCCAGGAGTGAATTGGAAATTAACAGCCTTAATCTGTTTCTTCCTGAGCAGCTTTTGACAAGACAAAGCAGGTTTGCTAAATGCAGTTCTGAGAGGACTTCACTTTGACCAGCCCCGCATTGTAGTCGAAGTGTTAGGACAGAGTTGAGCTACTACAACCAAGTTTTAAAACTTTTCTTGAATGTTTTGTAACACGGACAGGATTTTTCTGACCATGAAGAATGAAAACCTATGAGCAGGTCATAATTTATGTCCCTGTAAAGTGTATTTTGATTCTTTTAAGACAAGTAAAAGAATCCTCCCTTCCTGTTCACAGACTCAGACTTACAGATTTTCAGGTTGAAAGGGAACATTGTGATAGTCTAGGCTGATCTCCTGCACATTGCAAGCCACAGAAGTTGAACCTCACCCTCCCAAATCCTGTAATAACCTCTGGCTGAGTTACTGAAATCTTCAAACAACTAGTCAATTAGCCCGCCATAAAACAGGATTTTCAGGTCTCTCCTCCACGTTGGTCATCTCTCCTGAGCCTCCGGTCTCTCGCTCTGTCTCTCTCTCTCTCTCTCTCAGCTCTCCTCCGCCTTCTGCCTCTCTCCGTCTCTCGCTTTGGCTATGTCTACACTCGCGGCTTCTTGTGCGAGTAATATGCAAATGAGGCTAAGCGTGGAATATCGCTGAGCCTCATTTGCATACCTAATAAGCCACCATTTTTTTCAGAAGAGGCTCTTGCGCAAGAAGGAGTGTCTACACTGCCCCTTCTTGTGCAAGAAAAACCCTCTTGCGCAATGCCGTTACACCTATTACTTTTCAGGAAGAACGGCATTGCGCAAGAGGGTTTTCCTTGCGCAAGAAGGGGCAGTGTAGCCGCTCCTTCTTGCGCAAGAGCGTTTTCTGAAAAAAAATGGTGGCTCATTAGGTATGCAAATGAGGCTCAGCGATTACTCACGCAAGAAGCCGTGAGTGTAGACATAGCCTTTCTCTTCTCCCTCTCCCTTTCTCTTCTCCTCTTCCTCCTGCCTCTCACTCTCTCTTCGCTCTCCTCTGTCTCCGTCGGGGATGCACGCTTGTCCAGGCCCTGCCCCCGGGCGTGTACGTCACTGCCACGCACACCCCCATACTGCATGGGGAGCGTGGACCCCAAACAGCTGCTTGCGCCCGCGCGGCGGCCCGGCTGAGCAGCACAGAAGTCAGCCGAGCGCCACAGCGGGAGGCAACAGCACCACCCAGAGGGAACAGCCAGCGTTTCAGAGTCACAGACATTGGGCTACTATATATATGATGATTTCAAGCCTTCAAGTTAGAAGAGAATTCACCATTTACATTAGTTGAAACCTGCAAGTGACCAGCACAGAGGAAGGGGGAAAAAGAAAAAGAAAAAAAAAAACTCTTAGGGTCTTTGCTAATCTGACTTGGTGAAAAATTCCTTCCCCACCCCAACTATGGCAGGTTACTGCCATTGGAAGAAGGGTGAGTACTCCCCTTCTCCTCAGTTCTAGAGGGCTACTCTACACTGCCCTCTCTTGTGCAAGAGAATATGCAAATGAGGTGAAGCGGTGAATATCGCCATGCCTCATTTGCATACTTAATGAGTCGCCATTTTTGCGCAATGGGCTTTTTTACAAAAACCCCCTCTTGCGCAAGAGCCGTTCTGCTGCTTTTTTTCAGGAAGAACAGCTCTTGCAAGAGGGGGGTTTTGTGCAAAAAGGAGCCGTGTAGATGGCTCCTTTTTGCGCAAAAGGCCCTTGCACAAAAATGGCAGCTCATTAAATATGCAAATGAGGCACAGCAGTATTCACCGCTTTGCCTCATTTGCATATTTTCTTGCAAAAGACAGGGCAGTGTAGACGTAGCCAAGGAATTCTGTTGCCATTCTAGTTACTTCATAGCACTGCATCTTTAAATGGCAGCATTTGAAAATAACACTTTTATTTCATATTCATTCTTCCATGCCAAAATGATTGACAACTGTTTCACAGATATATGCTATATAAACGATACCATCAAAAAGTTAAAAATAGCCAAAAACAAAGAAGAAAGTATGCATTTTCAAATTATATTTGAGAAAAAATGGTGAGCTGATGTGGAAAACAGATACAGGATGAATATTCCACAAAGCAGGAGCTGCAGAAGGACTCATTCTATGTTGTGAGACTGCATGAAAGGACAAAAGTAGTACACGATCAGGGAGCAGAGGAGACAGACACACTCAAGCTGTGTCTACATTGGTGCGATCTTCCGCAAAAGCGCCTGCTTTTGCGCCAAAACTTGCTGCCTGTCTACACTGGCCGCGAGTTCTTGCACAAGAACACTGACGTTCTAATGTATGAAATCAGTGCTTCTTGCGCAAGAACTATGATGCTCCCACTCAGGAATAAGCCCTCTTGCGCAACTGTTCTTGCGCAAGAGGCCAGTGTAGACAGGCAACATGAATTACTTGCACAAGAAAGCCCTATGGTTAAAATGGCCATCAGAGCTTTCTTGCGCAAGAGAGCGTCTACACTGGCACGGATGCTCTTGCGCAAAAGCACATCTCTTGTGCAAAGGCACATGCCAGTGTAGACGCTCTCTTCTGGAAGAGTTTTTGCACAAGAACTCTTCCACAAAAGAGTTTCTTGCGCAAAATCATGCCAGTGTAGACATAGCCTCAGTGTGTGAGGCTGGATTATGTCATACAGGGTTTTATTTTATTAAAAAAAAAACTCATAATGATGGATAGCACATATACAGGGAAGCTGACAACCTCGTTGGGCCCCCAAGCACAGTGAGTGGAGCGGCCTGGCTCCGCACTCCCAAAAGGAGCAGGCCTTGGGCAGAAGGGGCAGAGGTAAGGGAGCCAGCCCTCAAAGCCACTAGGAGCACATGGTACGACATTCCAGTGGGGATTTATAGGGCACAGGGCTCCAGGTGCCACTGCAGCAGTGATCAGAAGCCCCGAACCCTTTTGAATCACTGCGTTCCAAGACTGTTGCCCTCTTTGCCCCCCTCCTCCCATCAGCAGGCTTGTACACCTATTATTAAGTCCACATGTTACATTTGAGTACTACTGTATGCAAAGTTTGCAAGACTTGCTGTGATAGCAGGCAAAAGCCCCATGCTGGAAAAAGGATATGGAATGGTATAGCCTCCAAAGGGAGTAGCTACTTCATGTCCACATCTGCTGGCAAATCAGCAGCCTCCACATGTGCAAACCAAGGGGGACTAGAAAGTCTCCCTTCTCCCAACACGGAACTGGCCCAAACTATTTACCCAAGTTTCCCTCCTCTGCCAAGGTTTGGCCCAAGTCCTGCTGCTCCCCCGTCTAAGCCCTATCACTTACTCCTTCTCCCCCTCCACCCGAGACCCTTTTTGACAAAACTGGGCATTTGTTCTGTTTGCTTTTACCAAGTATCACCAGTTGGCAAGATAAAGTGGGACAAATGCCCAGTTTTCCCCACAAATTTGCAATGTCCAGAACTAAAATGAGATGCATACGTGGTTACCCTAAAACAGAAGTCTTCAGACCTCTACCTGCTTTGGATGAGGGGCCAGTGGGCCATAAGTGGACTCTTTCTCATGTCCCAGCCCCCCACAGTGCACCAGGCAGCAGAACCTTGCAGGGGAGGGAGAAGCAGGAGGCAGATTCCAAGTATTCTTTATGTCTGGGGCCCCACTAAATATTAATCTGCCTCTGCACATTCATCTCTAGCAGCCAGGGTGAAGAACATGCCTTCACCTGTGTCCTCTTTAACCACCCAACATTGTGGAGTAGCTTTCCTGCCATCCATTCAGGGAGGGGAACACTCCCATGGATATTCTGTGGGGTAGTCACTGGCTGTTCTCTGTAAAGGGGACTCCACTGGCTTCTCTGCACGGAGGCTTGTTTGTGCCAGTGTTCCCCATCCTATTTGCTTGAAGGGAAAATGCTTCATTTCCTCTACCCCACCAGGCACAACAAGTTGAGTAATGATCAACATGCTTCTTTCATTTATTATCATGTTTATTTCATTTATTATCAATAAGAGCCTGGACAGGAAGATCTGTAGCTATGGGCACTTCTCCCATTGCTCTGATGGGATCTATTCCTACAGGATGCCAAGCCCCCTGAAATTCTATTACTTTCTTTGGGAACCTTGAGTGTTGGTCATGTCACAGAATTAAGGCTAGGAATTGCAAACACACCAGAACTGTCATCACTGGCGCACACTGACATTGCTAAGATTTGCCAAAATGAAGATTGCTTTTGCCTGTGTTGTTAACTTTGCTTCAAAATTAGTGTAACAGTTCAATGGAAAGTGGAAAGTCCATTAGCCACTGTCATGTACTCACTATGTCCATTAAAATTGAGATTATTCACTACAGTTTATCCACCAGAAACGGAAATGGGATGTTTGGGTGCATTTTAAAAAGGGAATAGAGAACAGCAGCACATCAGCTATGTATGTTGAGCACTATGTGCAATATTAGTTTAATCTTAAATGAGTTAAATGTCCTGTTAAGATGGAGTTTGTTGCTATTACTAAACCCCTTAGGTTATGAAGATGTTAAATTTACTTTTCCTAGTTATGGTTCCTATTTATGGCACTGCCTTCCCAACCCACTAGCCTGGCCCCACCCATACTTCACCTCCAGAACTCCTACTGTTGGTGTTCTGGGGTAGAGTGTTGCTGGCCCTGAGCACCTGCCCTCCAGGACTGGGGAGACTTGGGCCACATGCTGCCTGGGGAGGCTGACAGCCACATGCCACCCTCCCCCTGGTCCAGGATCAGCAAGGCTTGGGCCAATTGCCACCCCACTTCCCTGTGATTGGGGGTGGGGCTTGGGACATACCTCCCCTAGCCCTTCCTTCACCCACCTCCCATGACCTAATCAATTAAGCCACAACATCAGGGGCTCATACACCTGAATATGCACTAATGTGATATATACCATCAAGTGCCAGCAATACCTAGGGATGTAAAGGACTAGTCTACTATCCGATAAGCAAATGCTTATTGGATAGTCAACAGGCTAGTTGACTAGTTGCTTCCCCCCCACCCTTCCTGCTTCTCTCAGAAAGAGGCAGCAAAGGGGGGGGGGTGGATGTGAAGGGGGTACTTCAAAGCAGCAGCACCGCATGGAGCCTGGGGCCAGACCCCCAAGCTCCACATAGAGCTGCTGCTTTGAAGTACCACATGCAGCCCAGGGCCAGTTGGGGTGTCCCCAAACTACATGCTGTTTCAAAGCGGCAGCGCCCCGTGGAACCCAGGATCAGCTGGGGACTGCCCCATTGACCCCAGGTTCCATGCAGCACTGCTGCTTTGAAATGCTGCGGGGAGCCCAGCGTCAGGCTCCACGAGGCGTTTCAAAGCAGCAGTGCCGCACAGAGCCTGGGGTCAGTAGGGGAGTCCCCAGCTGATCCTGGGCTCCACGCGACACTTTTGCCTTTTAAGGGCTGTTGCTACACTTCAGATGCTGAGACACGCTATCGACTAATTGAATAGTCAATACAAAATGCATTGAGTATTTGATTAGTCAATTACTCGCAATTCAACATCCCTAGCAATGCCACTTTGCCATGTATATTAGTTAAACCAGAGTCTCTGCTTTAAAGGATAAATGGACACAAATTAGACATCAGAAATAGTAACAAATATGTAGGGGAACATTTTAACTTCCCTGGACATTCAATAATGGATTTAAAAGTAGCCATCTATCAACAAAAGAATTTTATCACTCAGTTACAGAGGGAAACAGTTGCACTGAAGTTCATTTACAAGATCAATACCATCAACTTAGCCTTGAATAAAGATCTAAAGTTAACACACTACAAAGGAATTTTCCCTGCCTTTGATATTTGCATCTTCACATCAAATACTGTGAATGAGGCACATCCTCCCTGACTTAATTAGCTTCATTAACACTGGTCCAACAATTGACAGGTAACTTATTTTGCTGTTATTTATACCCTGAATTTTGTAATTTCCCCTCCAACTCATCTGATGAAGTGGGTTTCACCCATGAAAGTTCATGTCCTATTAAGTTTGTTAGACTCTAAGTTGCTATAGGACTGCTAGTTGTTTTTATAATTACAGACTAACATCCCTCTGAGAATGCAAACAAGTTGATTTCACTTTCAGATTTAAATAACTGGACCCCCATCCTGCAAATACTTCAGTATCCATATAACTAAGCAGGTGAACAGTTTTACTGAAATCCATAAGACTAATCACATGCTTATGGTTAAGTAGAGCCACCTGTTTGCAAGGATCACTTTAATATAGTGCTCACCTTTAGATTCACAAAATGGCACCAATATGCATAAAAGCTTATTGACACTAACCAAAAAATAATCATGGACACCTCAGCTCATTATGTTTGGAATAATATTTAAACTTCCTGAGGCAAATAACCCCAAACTGTAACTGCTTATTAATAAGATTAATTCAAATCTGCCTGCAAGAAAGCAAGCATTAACTCCAGTTCTGAATGAATTCAGAGAAACTCCACCCACACAACTCCCAACAGAGTACACCCTGCCAACATATCTTCAGCTAAATACATCACAAGGACTTATTAGCTGATCAATGCAATCTTGAGGATAGGATGCTTATTTAGCAAGTTCAGAGAGCTGATTAACCCTGTCTCATATACATGAATGTGTGTTACTGTCCTGTTTACCCAGCCTAAGGACTGACTGAACAGATTCTGAACAGGCCCTTTTCCCCTCAGCACTTCATTTACTATCAAAATTGACAGTCTTTATCTAAAACAACTACTAAGTTAGGTCACTTCCCCTGACAGCATATCCCCGGAAGAATTCCAATGTTCTTGGAAGCTCTTCACCAGTTCTCCTACAGTAATGGTCTCCAAACAGTGGGCTGTGTCCCCCTACGGGAACATGGAAGAACATTGGTGGGCACAGCAGAGCCCCAGCCAGCCCCCAAGAGGGGTGGGGAGGGAGCATCATACAGCACCACTCCATCATCCCCAGCTCTACTGTGGCCCAGCTCCTGGCTGCAGTTTTGCCCCCAGCTGTAACTCTGGTTGCAGTTCCACACCCACTGCCAGCCTCAGCCGCAGTTCCATTCTCAGGCCCACCATCAGCCTCAGACCCTGGCTACAACTCTGTTCCCAGCCTTGACTCTGCTTGCCCTAAACCTACCACCAACTACAGCTCCAATCTCAGCCCATTTAGCCTTTACCTCCAGCTACACACCCCTCCCCCAGGAGCCACAGCCCCAAGGCAGGGGAGGGATGATGAGTCTGGAGGGGAGCAAGCCAGCCTACCACAGAGCTCAGTCTATAGCTCACTACAGAGCTCCTTTAGCTTTTATAGGAATCAGATACTCACCAGACAATTGCCTAACCCCTTGCAAACTACCAGGTTCCAACCAGTTCTTAACAGAGCTCCTCCTCAGAACAGGTCTGGCTAGCCCCAGGCCTCCCAATCCTTAAAGACTGGCCAGGCCACCTTGTTCCACTCAGATTAATGATACCCATAATTACTGACTTTTTAAAATCTAAATTTGTCACCCTAAACTGGTTTGCACTTACTGATCCAAGAGGTACAGTACAGTGTATTGTGATTTACATATGAGATTTACTTAATCTGGGATTATTTAACCTGAAGTTTTAAAAGTTAGAAGCATTTTTAATACAATAAATGAAATATAATCATACCTTCCATTGTGTATGTCTCCCTAACATGAAGAAAATATATTATTCTCTGCTTTACTACCATAGCCCTCAGAGGCAACAGTCTAGATCAGGGCCTTATCACATATGATGATGGGCAAAAAATGTAAATCACAGCCCTTAAATTAAAAGATAATACTAGAGGGAAACTATTCTTTTTTGGTAAATAATTTATTCACTAAATAAACTGCCATTTTAAAGGTAAAAATACCATCCAATATTGGAACAAAATAAAAACCAAAATTGTTTTTTGGGTCAAACAAAATGCTTAATTTAACCCTAAACCTATTTTTTTAACCAAACCATGGAACTGAAAAATGAATTAGATCTGATTATATGTAATATATATGTATGCATTTTACTGATGTTTAGAAGCAATACAATTAATATTTATGTATCTAGATAATTGTATAATTAGTTGAATATGATATTATCTGCCTAATTACAGGCTTTCCTGACTCACTACTCACTTTCCTTTTAATTTATCCTTTATCAACTATTTATTCATTCCTCTATCTCACTCTCTGATTTAAGCTCTTATCATGGCTTACCATTACTATGTTCTTCTATTATGACTTCCTTTTTTCCCCTCAGTGTCACCCTATTCCCTTCCACTGCTCTCACCAGCTCTTTTTCCCTCCCTTCTCATCTGTACTTTTGTTTCCTCCTTTTGCTTACATCCAGTGACAGCTGTCCTGCTGCAGGTATTCCCTTCATTCTGCTTCCCTTTCATCCCTCACATCCTTCCCCACCGTTGCCTTTGCTCCCCCAGACCTTTGCCTCTAATCTCAGATCCATCTCCATCATTAATGCTTCCTCCAAGGATTTCCTACATCACCTCAATACAGTTAACTACCAGCTGTGGTAACTTAGGCTATGTCTACACTGGGAAGGTTTGGCAACAAAAGTAACAAGCAGACAAACTGGTTTTTCTGCTTCCCGTTGTTGATATCTCATGGCCACATTGCTAGCATCCTGATGACAGATAGAGCAAAGCAATGTAAGCATCATCCAGTGCAGTGCTGTGGAAAGGCAGAGCTGATCCCTGCACTTCTTGGGATTCCCTTGTAGCTCTGTGAGCTCTCCGTGCTGAGGAATGTCAAAGCAGCATGTCAGTCTCTCCAGTCCTCCCCTGTGTTCCTAGCAGGGCAGAACAGAAGCATTCCAATGATTTGCTCTTTCTTTGTTTCCCAAACGGCGCAGCTCATTCAGCTGTCACATACTTCCCAGAGCTTTGAAAGGGGAGGAGGTGCATGCCTGCAGGTCAGCAGAGATCACAAAATACTGAGCACAGACATCAGGGCTGGCATTGTGGGATACTGGCAGAAGCCAGTTCTCTCAACAAAACAAACAGCAGAGTCCATACTGGCTTTTTATTAACAATAAAGGGAGGGAAAAAGCCAAAAGTCTCTCTCAGGACAGGAAGTTTTTTGTCACAAAAACTGGGTGTTTTTCTGTTGCCAAAAGGCAGTTTTTGGTGACAAAATGTGCCAGTGTAGACAAGCCCTAAATTTCTTGCTTATTCTTTGTTCACACTGAAACCTGGATCCTATATTCTGATGGTCTCTCACCCTGCCCTCTCCTACATCAAGCTTGCCTTCTCTTATATTCTTTGCCTTCAAATTGCTTTCAAAAGATCATGTGGGTTTTTTAGTTGGAGGGGGGATAGCTATGCTTCATTTCTTTCCAGCCCCAGCTGCATCCAGCACCTCCCTCTTCTGCCTTCACTCATTTCTCTTCTCAGATCTCCATAACTTTCTTCTTCCTCTCCACTTATGTATAGCTGTCATTTACCATCTTCCTGATGAATCCTCCATCTTCCTCTGAAACTGATTCTGAGCTCTCTTTTTGCTCTTCTCAATCTTCCACTCTCATTCTCTGCAACTTCAGCTTCCATGTTGATGTCCATCCATCTCTGTATTTTCCCAGCTCATCACTCTCACCTCCTTGTCTGATCTGCAAATCCAGATCAACTCCATCACACACCAGAACAGCCTTTCTCTTATTTTTGTTTTCAATAAGTACTGCTCCTTCGCTGACCTCTCCACCTCATCTTCTTCAACATCACACTCTCGCCTGCCACCCCCAAATCCACCCTTCCCAGGATTTCCAGTCCATCAGCATCCTTGGCTTTTCTGCTATTTTCAACCTTCTCTTCCCTCCCTCCATCAACCCAGTCACTTAAATTATGTTTAAAACCATAACACTCTTGATCTTTCCATTTGCAGAGGAGGCCAGCAAGTATTGTAAAGCGTACTTAATCTTAAGAGTTCTCTCCTCAAAGCACAGACTCTGTGTTTTATGCTCTCTGCCTCCAAACCATGGTCTGAGAAGAGTCTCAATCCTTTTGTCAAGCAAGGGACACAGAAAAGAAAACCTGAGACTGCCAGAAGGGGTGAGTTAGTAAGGAAAGTTTGAATATAAGAAAAAATAACTGGGAGGAATCTAGCATAAGAGAGCAAAGGAAAAAAGACTGGGAATTGGTAATAAAAGTTAGCAATCAAGGGTGAAGGCTGAAAAAGGAGCCTAAACAGAAGCTAAACCCTAGAGCTAGCTAAACAGTATGGGAAAAAAGGAGAGACTCATCTTCATAGGAAACACAAGATTAGATTGCAAGAACCTGAAAGGCCCAGAAAATATCAGTGCTGCACAACAAGCTGTAACAGTCAATGGTCCAAATGCTTATGCTAGAGAATATAATTATGGAAATTCTGGCAGATGAGTTAATTGGATCCAAAATAGTTGAAAGATTCTGGATAGCTGCTACTGTAATACATAAGCCATAAGAATACAGAAACATGCCCGAACATCTGAGGCAGAATATCCTCTCAAGATCACCTATGTAGTTTTACTCCACAGTGATGTAGAAAAGAAAGTTTACATGAGTGTGAAAGAAGTATTTGATACCTATTTAATAACTACACATATTATATCTATGAAAGGCCCTCATTTAGTAGGCAATAAGGGAGAAAGAGTTGTTGGACTTTCAGTTCAACAAGAGAAAGAGAGCGAGAGAGAGAGACATACAGGAGGATTTACCTGGACTTTCTTGGGTCTTTAATTTAATTAATTTTTGGTTTTTGGAAAATGCAATGAAAATGTACATGCTTCATTTAAATCATTGCTCTGGGGTGAGAATGAGGGGTTCAGAAGGCAGGCTTCCCTGGGGAAAGAGGACTACCCCAGCCCTTTCTCAAAACAACAGCTTGGGGCTGGGTGAGAAGCACCTCATCATGGTTGCTGCAGCTCCAGCAGGCACAGCTAGGGAAGGGGTGCATGTCCCCTTGGTGGGTCAGGTCTAGATTTGTCTGCCCCTTGCACTCCCCAGCTAGAGTGAGGAATGCAGCAAATGGTATACTTTCTTCTCGCTCCCTGATTAACGGGAACAGCCAGCAATGTCCCCACATTAATCAGAGGGTGGGAGGCAGGAGCTTAACCCCTCTCCCCAAAGGGTGCCAGGGGTTGGAGTCTCAGGGTTGGAGTAGTCCGGGATGGGGAGGCATGCCCCCAGCCAACCCCTTTCACCTCCCTGGTGATTCTGTCTCTTTTCTGAATGGTTTTATGAGAAGAAGCACTCCTATTCCAGGCATATCTCTTTTCTTGGCACAGCCAAACCCTTAATTTAGTGTAAGTTAAGAGAAAGCTGTATACCGAATTTGGTGGTCCTTACTGTAGGAGGAGTTCTTGAACAAACAGACAGATGCACAGACAGACTCACACCCAGACAAACATTCTCAAATATATAGTATATTGGTTCTTATTTTAAGGCCATATCTGAGATATATCTAACTGTTCTAAGAGACAGTGAGTGGTCAGAGTTTCTTCATTTAGACCCAGCTCTCTCACTATGATAGCTAAAACTTAAGTCAGAGTGCAATAAACCATAAAGCATCAGCAATACCTTTTTTATGTTAGCAGCAGAGGAAACATGATGCCTGATAAAAATTATACCATGAAGTTGGGAAAAATAAATCTGAAAAGATCAGTGAGGCCATGCTTACACTATAAGAACAGTGTATCAGTACACCAAAAGGGAATGGGGAAAAAGCTGTGGAATACAACACGCAGTTGGAAGCTATGTCCAGCCAAAGAAGCCAAATCGAGATGCTATAAAATAGGATATTGCTGTAATAGCATGGTGACAAAAAATACTCGTAATAATAAAAGGAAGGAGTGACATGACAGATGAATCTATATTCCTATGGGAAATAGCCTCAGTGGAACAAACACCCCTAGAGCAGACAATCTAAATGTATGAAGAATAGATGATTCTGCTGTTTTCATTGCCTGCCCCTCCTCCAAATATATACAAATGTTCCAATGACATCTCACAAGACTTGCTTAGATTCTGCATGCACCCAGTATTACAACATAGGATGTCAGTACCTAAAGGAAATTGGAAAAAGAAAGGTAAATTCTCCAACAAATAGTATGAAAAATACAAAGGCTCAGCACTCCACCTCTGGTTGCCAGTAGTGTAAGGCCTACATCTAGCAGAAAACCTTAATTGCATTTGTAAGCAGGGCAATGGTCCCTCTATTGTGGGGTTCTTTCCTGGCTTATACACTATCCTGGTGGAATCGGCTAAAGAAAGGATCTGAGTCTTCACTCCCTTTCCTTTTATCCAGAGCCTACCTGATCTTGGGGACCCCCCTTCTTCTCTTCTGTGCAAGGCTGGATTAACCTTGTGTGAGCCCAGCACCAAAGATATTTGTGGGCCCCTATGGAGGCAATGTCCTAGACAGGTCAGTCCACAGAGCAAGGGGTCGGGAAGGGGCAATGGTGTATAGCATAGCAGGGTGCCCCGCTCCATCCAGCCCAGGGTGAGGGCGTTGTTTACAAGGCAGCAGTTGCCAGATGCACACTGACTCCCTTGGCCATGTGCTGCCAGCGTGTCTCTTCCCCTCAAGGGCAGACCCATGCCACATCACATAGCTCCCCATCCCAATACTCCTGGACTCCCTATGCCCAGCACCCCACACACAGACACCCTACACACACCACAAATGCACAGTGCTCTGCACACTACCATCCCTGCTCAGTGCCACCTCATAATCCCACAACTGCCCAGCACCCCTCATGGTACGCCCAATATCTAGCACCCCAACACGTACAGCTCTTCCCTACTCCTCACTGCTTTCCCCACAACCCCAACAGACACCACTACACATCTCCCTATATAGACCACTGCCCAGCATACTCAGCGTCCTGACTAGCATTGCCAGATGATTGAAACAAAAATACCGAACACCACCACTTAAAAAAAGAACAAATGCAACATCAACACCACCCCGCAAAAAAAACCAGGAAAAATTCTGTTGAAGGGAAAAAAGGGGGAGACCAAAGTTGTTGAGCAAAAAAAAAAGACTCCAAGTAA
The DNA here is from genome assembly GCA_019425775.1 of Rafetus swinhoei. NCBI lineage: Eukaryota > Metazoa > Chordata > Testudines > Trionychidae > Rafetus > Rafetus swinhoei. The sequence goes on from CM033437.1 coordinate 234,768,243, forward strand.
GCCAAAAAAAAAAAATTAAAATTAAAATAAAACAGCATTAAAAGCATGTCCCCTTTAAGAGTTAGTGCAGGGACAGGGGAGCGGTTGAGCACTAAGACCCAGGGGAAAGCATTGCTTCCCCTAGGTCTTTTGGCCAGCAGCCATTTTGTGCTGGCAGCCTTGGGGAACCAGGTAAGCATGGGGGCGGGGGCTAAGGGTGGGGGTGGGGGAGGCCGGGTGATGAGTGTTTGTAGGGTTGCCAGGTGCCTGGCATTTTTGCCTCCTGGCCGGGGAACAATTCAGAAAATACTGGACATTTTAGGTGTCCGGTATTCTCTGAATTTTTTTACCGGACAGGAGGCGAAAATACCGGACTGTCCGTGTGAACACTGGACACCTGGCAACCCTCGACTCCTGACAGCCAGGATACCACCTCCCCCTTCCCCTCACCCCCCGCCAGAGACCCACTTCCCCATGCCTGTCCCATGAGACACACTCACCAGCCCTGCTGGGAGGTGGCTGTCTCCGCCGGGCTGAGCCAGCAGTGTGGCCGAGGCCAGTCCTAGTACCACATTGTGGAATCACTCCAGCCCCTCAGGAGATGTGCAATCAGCCAGGATGGGATCTGCCTCCACTCCAGCCAGGCTCCTTCAGGACCCACTCGCCTGGAGGGGCCCAGCCAAGTGCCCTGCACTGTCCCCCCTCCACTGGCTGAGCTGGGCCCAGCTTCTGCACTGGTCTCAGGAAGCTCAGCTCCAGGGAGGCAGGTGAGGACCCAAAGAAGTTGGGCAGCAGAAACCACCTGGAGCCAGATCTGCACTGGGGTCCTGCCAGGGGCAAGAGAAGAGAAACTGGTAAGCAGGGTCAAGGGGTGGAAAGGAGCCCTCGGCTACCCCATAGCAGGCTGGCAGGGACTTGGTTGCAGCATAAATGGGTTGAGCTGGGCCAGGGCCTGTTCTGACTATTGGCGCAACCCCATGATACCATTACAAATACAGTACTGTTCCTGTGGGACAGAATCCTTGTAACCCCCAACAGTGCTGGACCCAGGATTCCTGGGGGGGCTTGACTTAGGCTATGTCTAGACTGCAGAGCTTCTCTGGGATACCGGATGTATCCTGGAAAAGCTCTGCCGCATCCAAGGAACACGTCAGCTTTTTTTGGAGTAGTTTCTGAAAAAATGGATGTGTTTTTTCGGCATCTCTGTATTCCTCTCAGAGAGAGGAATAAGGGATGTTCCAAAAAAGGACTTTTTTCTGAAATTTGGCCCCGTGTAGATGGGCCAAATTTCGGAAAAGCCTCTTTCAGAAAAAAAGTGGGAAAAGATACGCAAATTGCGAATTGCAATTTGCGTAACTTTTTCCGACTTTTTCTCGGCAGTCTAGACATAGCCTGAGGTTGCAAACCCTCCAGGATTGTCCTGAAGCCTCCAGTAATTAAAGATTAATCTTTAATTAAAGGCTAAGTTGAGTGATGAAACCTCCAGGAATACATTCTACCAAAATTGACAACCCTAGGCTTGAACCCCAGTCTTGTCATAGCCACTTAGGATAGGGGCTAACATGTTCCCACTCTGAGGTGCTCTCTCCACTCTCGACATTCTCCTGATCCGCTGAGCATTACATAGTTCAAGCAAATAAAATTTATTAAACAGCAATCAATTTTTAAAAATTAGGAAAAAATGGGAAAGGTTAACACAAAGCGTAACCCCACCCTGGGCATGAGCTATGTCTAGATTGTAAGAGAAATTCATTCTGTCTCACCTAACCCGGGTATTGGCTATGCTTCAGAGAAGCCGCAGGTTGGGCACTTGCTTTGGCAATAACTCTTCAATAACTGATTTTTCTACATAACAAGTGAAATCTTTATTAACTTTTTTAAACAATGAACATTTAAAAGTAATCCTTTAAAATAATTGCCTGTTTTTCTGATACCACTTAGGCCCCAATCCTACAAACAATGACAAACAAGCTTATTTTTTTTGCATGCAAGTCCAATTTAGTCCACTGAGGGAATACTTTCATACATTTTCCTAAGATTAGGGCTGTTGTCTTCAATCTTGCAATTGGACGTGCATGTCAGATTCTTATGCACATGTGAAGCCCCTCTGATTTTATGACACTCTATACAGAAATAATAGTTGCAGAAGCAGTAAGATTCTTAGGGACTTGGTAAGGTTCATAGTAGCGATGTAGGAGTCGTAGGTTCATAGTAGTGATATTTAGGAATATCGTAGTTTCTAATTTTTGCAGGGGAACAGTCTCTTGGGGACCTTCTACAATAGAGGGGACAGCAAATTCTACCAGTGTCTGGACAAAAAATTCTAATTATATATGCTTACTGTCTTTTTGTTTTTAAACCTAGGATGTTTCAAACAAAAAATTACAGTTAGAAAAAAATTAAGCTCTTGGTACTCAAATGACAGGGACTGCCCAAATTAAAGTATGCAGCACACATTACAATACAATTACACGATCAAAGACTCAAATAGAACTGGATCAACAAAAAGCTGTTTAATAAAAAAGCCCATTTTCAAAAGCCAAATTTATCATGCACTGTTGTCACTGGCAACATTTTTCTTTGTTGCTAAAAACTGCACCCTTTTCCCATTTTTTTCTTAAAACTTTTATTTCAGAAACATTATCCAAGTGGTTATAGTTTTTTGTTATAAAAATGAGGGGTTTTTTGTTTCACAAAAATTATATTTTACTTTTTTGATCAGCTCTGATCCTTATTCTTTTTATTTAACAGCCTTAGATGCACATGTGCATCACATCTTCTAGTACAATGTGTGCCAGACAGGCAGAAGTCAGGAAAGTCATTTATATGAAAATTACAGAGCAAATCATATTCAAGAATGAGGAGAGTAAATTTTTTCCTCATTATACAGTATTTTATTATCTTTTATATATTAAGCTTAAATCTTCTTTCAGACTGTAATTCATTATTTTGACAAAAGTTTGATATTTGGAAAATAAAAGGTTGATAGACTCAATGTCAAATTATGTCTAAAATTTGACTTGTGGTCTCTATATATCACAGCCAATGTCAAACCTCCACAACAGGTATTTTGGTTAGAATTGTGCCTTTTATAATGCTGAACATAGCTGGCAGATCTTGCTTGACCTTATTGTTAATTTAAAATCAGTGGCAAAGGAATGTGCCATACTCTACATTAAAGTGTTTATTGCCAGAAGTATAATATGGTTTTCACATTTTGTTTTAAAAATATATCCTTTTGACACCTAAATTATACATTTTTTAAAAATCTGTATTTTTACGGAGTACCTCCATTAGATAAAACTAATTTTTATTCCATGTGCTGTGTCATCAGCACTTAGCTGATCAACCTTATTCCTACAACTATGGTGGCAGCAGCAATGACACTGATGAAAAAAATGTAAGAAGCCACACAGATATTAAAATCACTCTATCAAGTCTGAGTCTAAACCTGGTCCTAATGAAATCACTGGGATTTTGGTCAGGAGAAAGATACAAATAAAGGCCCTGAACCTGCAAACGCATATACATGTATTTGGTTTTACTATTGTGAGCAGTCCCGTTGGAAATGAATGATGCTACTCATGTTAAATATGTGTTTTCAAGATTGGGGCTAATTGTGAAATCTGCAGGTATGGTAGCAAATACCCCAGACTCTGTCTGCAAGCTAAATGTTTGTATTGAACAAGAAAACCAAATGGTTAAACAGGATATGAAAAATAAGCAAGAGAACAGCTAGGATCACCAAATTTAGTATACAGTTTCCTCTTATCATAACTTAAAGCAAGGTAGTGTTTGGTTGTGCCAGGACAATGGGGTGTGCCTGGAATGCAATTGTTTCTCATAAAATGTAAAGGGAGGGTTCTGCTAGCAGGACAGTTATAGTGTAGAATGGCCACAAGGGGGCAGCAAGGGGCCAGAGATAGGGACCAGGACAATCCCATTGGGCCAGCAGGGGTGGAGAAAGCGAAAGCAACTCCATATTTGAGAGGGTTTGTCCATTTGTGTATGTTTCTGTCCTTCAGCCAGGGGACATGTACCCCTCTCCTGGCTTTGTCCACTGGAGCTGCAGCAACCATGGAGAGGCACTTCTCACCCACTGCAGTGAGAGAGGGCTGGGGCAGTCCTCTCTTCCCAGAGCAACCTGCATACTGAATCCCTCATCCACAGCACCATCCCAAAGCAATGATTTGCGTGAAGAAAAACAAAAGTTAATTGAGTTAAGGACCCAAGCAATGCCAGGTAAATCTTCTAGTAATAAATAAGTGATTTTTGCATATCTTCACAAGTAAGAGTGGCATGTTTGTTTTGCTGTTATTTATGCAGTCACATTACTTGTTGTTCCTAATTATTTGGGTAGCTGCTGAGTATTTATGAAGCTATTCACAAATCCTGAATGTTTCCAAAATATTTTACCCAAATGTTTATTTACATTTACTATTATAATTTATTATTCTGCTATTAAAAATGTTCCAGCCATCCGGCCATGGAACAGAAACAATTCTTTGTTTGTGACCTCATAAGTACTCAAAATTAGTAGTTTGCAAATAATTTTCTCCCAATGAACAACTTGACAAATATTTATTTAGAGTTAATAAACAAAAGGCATTCATGTGAGCATTCCAGGCACATTGACAAATGTTCAAAAAAAGATAATAAAATCACAAAAGAAACAGTAACCCCATTTATATAATAACATGAAATAACCAGGGAGCACCATAAATAAATCAGATTCCCTACTTTTCCTGTCACCTCTAACAATATTTACATTTTCAGCAGTCCTCCATAAGTCTTTCAAATATATTATTCACAAACTGGAGAAAACTGGATTGGTTCACAAATGATTCATGAACAGAAAAGAGAGCTACATATGTAACAAATATCTAGCCAACTCTCTATATAAACACCCTATGTGGAGATTTGCATTTTCTTCTTCTGCTTACCAATTAGCTGTTGTTGTAGAGGAACTGGTTCTTCTGGAAACTTCACTGTCCTTTCATTCTCCACTCCTGTCTCTTAATCAGCATTGTACACCTGTGAGAGGCATGTAAGGCGTTGCTTTCTCTACTAGATGAAAAAAGTGTGTTTTTTTGCTGGATAAGTAATTTATGTTAGTTATCTCACTGTAAAATTCTAGTAAAGACAAGGCACTTTAGTTTTATTGTGAGATAAAGTAGGCAAGCTCAACCACAGGATAGAGTGTTGATTTCACCTAGTTACATCAGAGGAGTTTGTCTCCATCAGGCTTTTAGGGAACGTCTACACTGCATGGCTATTTTGAAATAAGGTATTCCAGAATAGTTACTCCAAAATAGCTTATTTCAAAGTAGCACGTCTACACAGCAGGGAAGCCTCAAAATTAGTCCAAGGCAGGCTTCCCTAATGTAGATGTGCTACCTCAATTTAGAGCTCCAGGAGGCACTGGGGAGGAATAACTTAGAATGGCCCTGGTGAGGGGCTATTTTGAAATAGCAGCAGTGGAGCGTCTACACACTCCTTATTTCAAAATAGCTATTTTGGAATAGGCATTATTCCTTGTAGAATGAGGTTTACAGATTTCGGAATAAGCCGCCCGCTATTTCAAAATTATTTCGAAATAACGGAATGGCTGTGTAGATGCTCACATTGTTATTTTGAAATAACACTAGTTATCTCGAAATAATGGTGCAGTGTAGATGTACCCTTACAGGGAAATAAGAATCTGGTGGTAGATAGCTCACTGTAATTATTTTTATCTTTTTAGCTGTGAAGACAAAACCTAAGCTGTGAATTAGTTCTCTACTTGCTAGGAAAGAAGTAAAGCCTCTGAATCCAATCACAGAGATTTGTTAGGTGGTCAAGCATGTTTCATATTCACAGCAACTTGCTAAAAAAATGTGTACATGATATGGAAAAACTAGGGAGCCTTGACTACTCTAGTCCTTCTAGCATTGCTACTGCTGTTGGAGCTGAACTGAAGTGGTAACAATGGGATTTTTCTCTTTTTCCAAAAGGACTAGGGTAAACAGCCACTGACTGCAGTGGAAATTCTGGTCACAGAGTGCTTGCAAGATCAGACCTATGGAGTTTATTAAGCCCCAGATACAATGACATGTTACTTCAACAGCAGGAAGTCCCCTCAAGTTATAATCTACTTAGCAATGTTAAGACATTTTTAATTATTCATTTGCATGTTTCAGAACAGATTTGAAGGACAAATAGGCCAATGAATGACTGTCCTCAGTTGTATACAAATTCAGATAACCTGTAAGTGATATGAACTGAGTTTCAATATGCTGGAATTTAAACAGAGATTATTAGCATTTTAAAGGGAACAGAGTAAACACTGAAAGCAGTGATGTTATGTGTTTATTCCTGGCAATGCAGCAAGTGTATTGCTATCCTAGGAGATGAGTCCTAGATAACTTCATAATGCTTCAAATAGAATATACATTAAATTGGATCCCGGGACTCCCATTTTGGGTTTAAACCTCTCTCACCAGTACTTGCTGGATATAAGCAAGAGAGTGTGGTTGCTCTTTAGTGAGAAATAGTCTTCCGAAATATGAACACAGAATTTGATTCCACTCTTTCTCTAGGTTAATGTAATCAGGAATTTCTAATCTATATTCTGGACATTTGAGCAAGTAATAATTCAGAAATATGAAAGAAATTCTGATCCATCAGTAGCTTTATGAAGTCTGGCAAACGTCTGTACAGTATGGGCCCGAAGTCTCATGTGGCACATGAGTGCAAATTACGTGCAGTCCTCTCAAAGAAAGGCCAGCCTGTGCTCCCAAGAGGAAGGGGCAGGTGGACAGAGGGACCACACGTCATGTACAAAGTGGTTGCAGCCCTTTGTGGTGGTATATGCCCAACCCACTCCATCCCGAGAGGGGCGATAGTGGGTGCACGAACACTGCCATTAAGTTCACTTGTCCATCTTCAACGGTGGGGGGTAATGATCAAAGAAAAGACCATAGCCCCAGTGCCTGGGGCAGCGAGACCTAATAGCTGGAGTCAATAGTGCAGCCCTTCAGTACAGGGCAGCATGACCTAGTAACTAGTCAATAGAATGATCTTTTGGTACAGGGCAGCTGGCCTAGTAGCCAATACCTAAGGGGCCACGAGAAAGCCCAGGTAGGGGGGCCCAGGCCCAACTCCACCAGACCCCAACTCAGGGCGCTAGCAGTGGTGGAGCGATCTGACACTGGCTCAGCAGGGAATCCCACAAAAACACACTGAGCTTACCAGGTGAAGAGATACCACTCTGTCACCTTCCCTGGGCCACTTCCTACCATTATCTCTGGTGAGGCAGTCCATGAGGCTTCAGTGTCTGCATTACCGGTCGCTTCTGGAGCTCCATCAGTCAGTCACAGGTGTCAAATATGGGTCTCGGAGCCACCGGCCTCTACAGGCTGGGGCAGTATTTAGGCCTCAGCAGGAGCTACCAGCCTAGGTTCTTTGTCTCTAGCATCAGAATGGTCTGGGCTTGCTCCCTTTATACTGCTATAGCATCATGCTCAGTCTGGCCTAAGGGTGGGACTTCTGGAGTACGTCTACACAGCAACCTTATTTCAAAATAACTTGTCTGCATCTACACAGCAAGCAGTTATTTTGAAATAATGTTGAAATACTGTCAAGTTGGAGGACTTCTTACTCTGACTCCTGTCACCCTCATTGTACAAGGAGTAAGGGAAGTCGGAGGAAGAGTGCTCTATTTCAAAATAAATGCTGTGTAGACGCTCCCAATTTCGAAATAAGCTATTTTGAAATAAGATAAGCAATTGATGTAGTGTAACTGCCACCAGGCAGATTTGAATCTGGGACTTCTGCAGCTTAGCATAGGAGTCTCTATCCTCTGAGCTAAAAGCCAGCTAGTTTTCAGCCCATGTTGTAGAGGTTTCTTGTTCTTATCTATTGCTGTGGTCTAAGTGCCACTGCATGGGACAGTGAACCACACTAGGGCTACATCTAGACTGCAGCCTTTTTCCACAAAAGCTGAATGAAACATGGAGTAGAATATCGCTGTGCTTTATTTGCATAATTAATTAGCAGCCGTTTTTGTGCAAGAGGCTTTTGTACAAAAAGGAGCTCTGTAGACGGCTCCGTTTTGTGCAAAAGCCCCCTCTTGCGCAAGAGTCGTTGTTCCTCATTTTTTCAGGAAGAATGGCTCTTGCGCAAGAGGGGGTTTTTGCTCAAAAAGGATCCGTCTACACAGCTCCTTTTTGCGCAAATCCTCTTGCGCAAAAACAGCTAATTAATTATGCAAATGAAGCGTGGTGATATACTACTCTGCGCTTCATTTGCATAAACTTTTGCAGAAAAAGGCTGTAGTCTAGACATAGCTTACGTGTGTGGGTTACAGTAACTCAATTTATGTAGCTTATTTCAAGTTAAGCCCTGCTCTGCAGACACACCCCTGCTGCCCAGAATATGGGTTTAAGCCTGTATGGGCTAGTGTGGGGTATGCTAACCCTGTCACACTCTCCAAGAAGATGCTTTGGTTAGGATCAAATCCCTTCCTCCAGGAACTAATTCAAAGCCCATAGTGAGGTCAACAGAAAGACTTACACTGATTTAATTGACTTTGGACTGAGCCCTGAATATGCTTATCTCCAACAGCAGCATTAAAAAGAGAAGAAAGAGAAAAAAAAGCAAGTTAAAGCTGCCTAAACCAGATTTAGCTTGCATTCTTTTCACTTTGATCATAGACTTGGAGCATGTATGGGTATGTCTACACTAGCCCCCTAGTTCGAACTAGGGAGGCTAATGTAGGCATTCGAAGTTGCAAATCAAGCCCGGGATTTAAATATCCCGCGCTTGATTTGCATCTTCTGAACCGATCGCCATTTTTGAAATTTACAAGTCTGGTCTAACTGCCCACGTCTACACGCGGCAGGGACCCGGTATTTCGAATTAAAGCCCTATATCAAACTACCTGTTATTCCTCCTGCAAGGAGGTTTAACAGGTAGTTCGATTAGGGCTTTAATTCGAACTACCGGTCCCTGCCGCGTAGATGCGACAGTTAGTCCGGACTTGTAAATTTCAAAATAAGATGCAAATCAAGCGCGGATATTTAAATCCCGGGCTTGATTTGCAACTTCGAATGCCTACATTAGCCTCCCTAGTTCGAACTAGGGGGCTAGTGTAGACATACCCCATTGGTGTTGGTGGTCTTTGTTCCTTGGGAGACCATATATATGGATTAGTGACAAGCATAATATGATTATTTTGTGACAGCGGTACCATACTGACATTCTGCCTCTACTGGAACTTCTGTGCACTGGCATGTGTCCTGTTTATTGTGCAAACCTAACTGAGGCGAGGGGAACAATGTCTACATGAACAGTGTCTGAAAGTGTCAGATATCTGCTATGGACCGGATTCCTGTTTGTTTGACAGTGTTCCCAATTTTTGTAATTGAATTAAATCTGCATACTGCATTTTTAACAGCATGTGCATCAGAGGGAATTATTCCAGTGCTGAAAGGCATGTATAAGATACATTATGTGCCACTCTTAGAAATGATGTGCAACAATGGTGCCTATCCATAAGCACTAACATGTCAGGAAGGTGATAAAATAAAGGGAATAGGGAGAAAGCAGCTTTCTTCTCCTCTGCTAAAAATTAGAGAGAGACCTCCCACACCACGGCTTGGGTAAATAGTGCTCCCCATCTTCCTTGGTTAGTGCACTAAGACCTCCCTATTCTGTTTTAATCTACTGTAACCTTCAAAGTCAGGTAAACATTTCCTCTCCAGTACATCTCAGTAATCATGAGTTCTCTCTCTCTCTCCTGGGATCCTGAGCTGTGTTCCTATTATCCACTTATTTTACAATTGTGCTGTCTGTCTGCCTGCCTCTGCTGATGCCATCATCTGTCACTTCATCTGTGCTATGCATAATAGAGATCTCTTGTATCTGAATCAATTGATATGTTCATGGACAGTTTGCGGTGTGCTGGGACTAAGGAGGCATAAGTGAAGGTGCTTTTACCATCTCTGGATAAACATTGCCTCTTTATTATATAGGTCATGCAACCCCGTTGAAACAACTGCCACTAGTTGCTGCTCATGTCTTGAATTTGCATGGAAAAGATTGTGTGACAGGAGATGGGTGCTGGGAAGCATACACATTCTCATATTTTTAGTGTCTTTCTTTGACATGTTTGCTTTTTCCAAAGAAGACTAAGTCCCACTGAGGGAATACTTGCATAAATTTTCATAAAGTTAGGGCTGTAGTCTTCAATTGTGCAGTTGGATATGCATGTCAGACTTTTGTGCACATGTGAGACCCCTCTGATTTTATGACCCTCTGCACAGATATAACAATGATTACAGATGCAGGAAGATTCTTAGGGAGTTGGAAAAGTTCACAGTAGTGATATATTTTAGGGCTACGTCTACACTTCAAGGTTTTTGCGCAAAAACCCATGGAGTGTCCACACGTCAAATGCGCTTTTGCGCAAGTAAATCAACAGTTAAATGGCAGAAGAGAGGTCTTTTGCTGGTGTAGGTAAACCTCCTTTTATGAGGCATAACTCCTTTTTGCACTACAGTTATTGCACAAAAAGGAAATCTGGACGCTCCAGAGAGGTTTCTTGCGCAAGAAACCCCTATGGGAAAAAGCACAGGTGCTCTGATAGCCATTCACAGAATGGCCATCAGAGCTTTCTTGCGCAAGAGCGTCCATGCAGTGCGCATGCTCTCTTGCGCAAAAGCACATGGCTTTTGCGATGTTCTTTGAGGTGTGGACGTGCTCTTGCGCAAGAAGTTTTTGTGCAAAAACTCTTGCGCAAAAGGCTTCTTGCGCAAGAAGCATGTAGTGTAGACGTAGCCCAGGAGTACTATAGCTTCTAAAGTTTGCAGGAAAAGGTGTTCCTCCCGGGGACATCCTAGAATACATGGGACAAAGACGTCTACCAGTGTCTCAACAAAAAGTGCTAATTCCAGTTATAGGTGCTTACTGCCTTTTTTTTAAACCTAGGAAGTCTGAAGCAAAAATCTGTGGTGTGGGTATATGTACAAGCAACAGTAAAATAAAGAAAATAAAAGAGGGAAATATAATTAAAGCAGAAATTCACTCATGTCAGACATTTTTACTGAGGCTGTATAATGTATTCCATGTTAAAAGCCCAATATTTCTGAACATTGCCTAGTAATATTAGCATAGTTAAGAATTAATTTGTTTCCCTTTGACGTTCCAGAGTCTTGTCGAAAGCTGTTCTGCTCTATTATTTAGTTTTTGTAAATGGGAGATGCTCCCTTTGGGCATCTCTAGCTAGTATGAATCCTTGCAGCTAGAGTTGCAGCCTCACTGCTAATTTATATGGTCATATGAAGTAGATAATCTGTTATATATTTTGGAAGAGTTTGTTTGTTTATGGATTTGTTCGTGAAAAATAACGTCATATTTTGCAATTACCTACAGATACCAAATCTGCATAAACAATCCTGCCACTTAATTTAACTGAATGCACTACTTTTTACACCAGAATATGGTGAGTGTAAGGTTTAAATAATTATTTTTGTTTTTCATTGGAAAAAAAGTCACGACTATTATGATTAGAGTTCATAAAAAATAGTTGCTAACAAAATTAAAATCGAATTGACTTTTCAACAGTCATTTTAGTGCAAAGACAATTTTTACTGTTACAAATCATAAAATATTTCAAAATAGTTATGGAAAGAGTAATGGAAGCTTTAGGAGTTTTTGGTTCAAATTTACAATGTATGGTAATTATTCAATAAAATGAATAACGTTTGAAGTTGAAATCCTGCAAAATTCAAACTGTTCTTTTACTTCCCTTGTGCAAGCACATTAATAAAAAATTCTACTAAATATATTTAATTTCTTGAACTTTCCTTTTAAGTATAATCTATGCAAAATGACTTTGCCCCTGTCAACTATGGGCCTTACCTGGTAGTATTAAATAAAGGAAGGAGGGAGGCAGTGTGTCCAATAGTCACAACAGGTGATTGGGAGTCAGGACTCCTTATTTCTATTCTTGGCTCTGCCAGCAGCAGCAGGATGTGGTCTTCACTGAATGACTTTGGGCAAGTATGTGTTTTTTACCTCAGTTTATCCTTCTGCAAATACTGACATAATAAATGACAATACCTATGTCACTGTAGGAGCATTGTGTTAATTAGCATTCATAAACTGCTTTGAGATGTTCAAATGAAAGGTGCTACATAAGGATAAAGTGTTTCTATTATACACATGTACATACAAATATTATTCACAGCACTGATTAAAATTCATTAATTTTGCTTGCATCCAGAAAATATATTATGCCAAATCCTGAAGGTTTTGTCCCATTTTTAACCCAACACCATCCCTGGCAAACCCGATGACTATAAAAAAAGGAACAAAACAAACAAAACCTCCAACCTGGATAAAGATCTATCAGGATTATCGAACAGAGGCAAGCAGGAAGTGTCACTCATCTGAAAGCCCTGGGGCCATATCAATTTTTAAGTCAGCTTGATCATCCATCAGGCTGGAAGAGGGTCTCACTTGGAGGGTGGTGAAGCACTGGAATGGGTTACCTAGGGAGGTGGTGGAATCTGCATCCCTAGAGGTTAAGTCTCGGCTTGACAAAGCCCTGGCTGGGTTGATTTAGTTGGGATTGGACCTGCCTTGGGCAGGATTTATGATCTCCTGAGGTCTCTTCCAGCTCTATGATTCTATGAAGAGGAGCCCTGTTTGCAGGTGACCTGCAAATGAAATAAAAGAAAAAAAGTGTTGTTCCTTCTTTAACAGAGTATAAGGAAAATGTGGATGATTTTTTTTCTAAACATTTTCTTTCCTGTCAGTTTTTTCCATTAGAAATTTGTGTCCTGCCTAGGCCACCAAATAGAAGAACTAGTGAAATGACAACACCAGAAGAGTAAAATAGTATAAATGAGAATGAAAAAGATGTTTAGTCATTACGGTTTAATTTTTTGTCTGATTCTCTGGTGCCTCCTTCTCTCTTTGTGCTATTCTGTTCACCTAAAGGAGTCATAAAATACTTACATTTGGCTGGTGATAATTCTCCTGGTGCTGGGGAGCTTTCAGAAGGGGCAGTACTCCAATATCTGGCTCTTGTGTCATTCCCAGAATAGGGAATATGTCAGTGTCAGGGTTGTCATTTGAATGAACTGGACTCCCACCCTCGCTAGTTGATATATGATCCCTTAGGCAGAGAAGGGTTCAACCTAGCCAGTATAGGTTCAAACAGTCCCAAGGCTCCCTGCCAGCTGACCTCACTATACTCATTAAAACAAGTTTTGTGGAATCTGCAAATATATGGTTTACTTTTAAAACAGATGTGACAAATTTAGGAGGTGCTCTTTGGTGATAACTAATCTGTGATCAAAATGGTGTGTCTGTACCATCAATGGGAGTGGATATTTCATTGTAATGGTTGGGGAAGGAAGATCCTCTCAGAGAGCCAAGAAACAGGGCAACTCTGTTACAGTATAAAAACATTTGTGTACAGAAGAACAGGTTAAACAAATGTACCAAGAGGATGCTTACCAAACCATGGTTTCTAGGTTCACATTAGTTTAAATCTAATTTTATTTGAGATTGCAAGTGGGAAGTAAGATGGCAATCACACTGGTGACCTCCTTTCACCTTAGCAGTAAGTAATCTGTGGCAATTACAAATAGTGTACATTATATATGTTATTGACAGATGTTAATTTTCACATCTACAACTGATGTAGATGCCACAGTAATGGGGTGTGATCATGAACGGGAGGAAGGAGTTCTTGGAGACACTCTATGTAAATATTTAGGAACCCTTATTTCAAATTGTATCACTCAAGGTATTTCCATATACATTTGTGTTCTGATCCTTTACCTTTTCTTGTATAGTGTAGGCTGACTTATTATGGATTTGCTCTAGTACAAAGTGGGTTTAAAACGCTACCATTATGATTAGGTAACATTTTACATCCTCTTTACATGGTTATAAATGACGGCTGTACAGGGCAATGGAGAATGAAACTCTATGGGTTTTTCATTGCATACGTGTTTTTGAGATCTTTTAGCTTTATCTGGCCTAATGGGCTGAAGGAAATTAGCTTATCCAAGTGATTTCTAATGTCTTAACCCAGCGAAACTCTGAACCATCTGCTGAACTCGAAGCATATGCTGACTAACTTTGTATATGTGTATAAATGGTTTTCTGGTCTGGGGAGTAAGTATGAAAAGTAAAAGGCGTGCCTGTTAAATGAAAAGTTCAATAAGTGACAGATGATGCATCGTATCTGCATTACAGTATGCTGTTTTTCTTAGACTGTAAACACAACAGTGGAAGCATTGTGCCTTCCTCAAGTTTGGAAAACACCTAGCATATTGTGCAACTGGAAACAATAAATAACAGTAATATATTGACTTAAGCACCCCCACCCGCATATATACATAGCAGGTACATTTAAGTGGCTTCATATAGATTTCCTGAAAGGCTCATTTAGGTTAATCATGCTTAGCTGTTAGTCATCTTTACAAATATTCATTTTTTGTTCAATACTTGGAGGAAATACAATTGAATACATAGGAGAGTGCACACAGTGATGCTGGAGCACACTTTGATTTCCTTTATGAGGAAGAAGAGTTATAGGGGTTGGTGCTGTATATTCTCATAGGATTTGCAAAACCTTACAATTTCAAAGACAACTATTATTTCCCCAAAGCCTGAAGTGATTAGTGCTTGGATCCTTTTACTTTTATTTTTAGTCAATTAAAGCATCTCTCTCAGTGCTGGGCTAGGTTTTGTTTTCATCAGACTTTTAACTTGAGTCACAATCAGCTACTCTGTATGTACTGAAAGTAAAAAGAGAGCATAGGAGCCCAGGATATGTAATTTGCAATTGTCTATTTAGAAAAGTAACTCCAGGCAGTGGCAGATTTAGCATTGGGTCAATTGTTCCCTGGCCCAATCTCAGAAGGGCCCTGTTTAATGATGGGGAGCCCAAGGTACCCTGGGAGCTGTAGTTCCTTGGCCAACTCCCTGCCTAGAGAGCTGGTTCTGAAGCAGGGAAGGGACTACAATTCCAAGCATTCACTTGGCTGCTAGCAACAGGAAAGGGAGGAGAAAGGAGTGGAAGAAGCTGAGAGTCATGCTGTGAATGTAGAGCTGGCTGCTAGAAGGGGCTGGTACTTTAAGGGGGGAACATGTGCGTACACCGGAGTAAGCAGCTTTGGCCCAGATGACCAGATCTCACCCTCAGAAGCCTTCCCCAGGCCGGGGGCACTAGTGATTGATAGCCTAAGCCTGAAGTTGAGTGGGAAGATAAGAAGATTAAAAAAAAAACCCCAACCCCTCAACTTTTACTATGGCATGGACCTTTTCCAAGCCCATTTAAATTAACAGCAGAACTCCCATTGAAATCCGTGAGCTGTTTCTCCCTGCTTCTGAAAAAACAAATCACTGATCAGAAGGGATGTTCCAAATGGGATCTTACCTTGTATTTAGAAGAGGGGAGGAGTCTCTGTCACACATCATCTTCACATCTTGTGGCTCTTCCAAAGAATGTTGCATATGTGTGGGGAACACGTCATACTCTACTGCTGCGACTGAGGCGGGATATATTATCATATTTGTATATACATTTCCCCAGGCTGCTGAAGGCAGCCTGGGTCAAAAGGAGTGCCTGGTAGCACTGGGAGTGCCTGGATCCAGATAGACTGTGAGGATGAAAGGCACATAATTACTAATATGGCTTTGGTCTCCTTTTGACCCCCACCTCCTCCCACATTGGGAAGGCAAGTGCACAGCCTATGTGACGGTGGTTTGGTAAACGAATCTTGCTCTCCTGACAGAATTATCAGGGAGGAATGGAATAAGGGAAAAACTTAAAAAACAACAAATAGTCTTGCAGCACCTTAAAGACTAACAAAACATGTAGATGGTATCATGAGCTTTCGTGGACACAACCTACTTCTTCAGTTGAATGGAGTTGTTATAAGTCCAGTTTCTAAATAAATAAAGGTGGGGGGAGGGGAGAAGAGAAGGAAAAAGAAGGGGAAAAAAAGGGGAAAGAAGTAGTCAGAGTGTCCATGCTACAAGAAGCTGATAGAGAAGGTGCACATTTTTCTTAAGTACCCATTGTTTGGTTTTTTATGTCATTAGGATGTGGAATGTAGCAGGCCATCCAGCCAATGTCTCTATTCATACTTTTGTGATAGGAATCAAACCTGTAAATTAAGTTAAGTTCTAAGGCTACTCTGTGTAGTTGGCTTGTGGAATTGGCGTGAAACAATGTGGTGACTTTGAGATCCATTAATGAGTGCCCAGGAAAGTTAAAATGTTCCCCAACAGGTTTCTGTGTGTTGCCATTAATTCTGTCCCATAGAGACTGTCTAGTTTGACCAATATACATGGCAAAGGGGCATTGCTGGCATTCGATGGCATAGATTACATTAGGGGATGTGCAGTTAAATGAGCCTCTGATATAGTGACTGACGTGATTGGGTTCAGTGATTATATCGCTTTTATAGAAGCGTGGACAGAGTTGGCACCAGCGTTGACTGCAGGGGTGGGTTCCTGGATGATTATGATGGAGGTGTGTTGCGTGGTTACTGGAAAGAATTTGTTTGAGGTTAGGAGGTTGTCTGTAGGCGAGGACTGGCCTTTCCCCCCAGGCCTGTGAGAGCGAGGGGTCATTTTCCAGGATAGGTTGTAGATTGTTGATAATGCGTTGGAAGGGTTTAAGTTATGGGCTGTAGGTGATGACAAGTGGAATTCTGTTGTTTTCTCTTCTTAGTCTGTCTTGAAGTAGTTCATGTGTTGGTACTTTTCTGGCTCTGTCAATCTGTTTTTTCACTTCTCTGGGTAGGTATTTCAGTTTAGATTCTGTAGGTGTTTATCTTTGTCTATGGGATTGGAGCAAATCTGGTTTTGTCTTAGAGCTTGGCTGTAGACAATAGATTGAGAAATGTGTTTGGAATGGAAACTAGAGGCATGTAGGTAAGTGTAATGGTCAGTAAGTTTCCGGTATAAAGGTGTGGAAATGTGTCTGTCATGTAATTGTACTGTAAAGTCAAGGAAATGGATCTCTCGTGTGGACTGGTCCCAGCTGAGGTTGATGGTGGGGTGGGAGTTGTTGAAATCCCAGTGAAATTCTTCAAGGGTCTCTTTCCTGTGGGTCCATGTGATGAAGATGTCATCAATGTAGTGTAAGTAGAGTTAGGATGTTCTCATTGCCTCCTCCTGCAGAGCTCCTTCCCCTATATTTTTCTGTGGTAGGGCTGACTGTGTTGTAAATGCTTTGGGTAAGTGTAGGAAGCATGGGTTTGATCATCTCTTGGAGTGATGAAAAGAGATCAAGGACAAATTACAAAAGCTAGTATTGGTGTTTGTACTGCATTCATCTGCTCAACTGAAACTTCATAAGCATGGTAAACCTAACTCCATTTCCTGTTGAACTCTCTCACTGATAGAGTGGGTACTAAACATTTCAACCAGCTAAGTAGAAGATATCACATCACATATAAATAAATGGACACTGTTACCTAGCAGATTCCAAAACCACTTGGTTTTTAGAACACTGTCCTTTAATAATTTCATACACACTGACTGGAGTGTTATCATATTGTTGGTTTTGCTTAGGATGTTTCATTTTTTCATATGGACACACCTGTGGGTGACACTGAATGCAGATTTCACAAGGAAGCAGACTATTTTCAGAAAGATGATGTTTAACTTTACAGATGGTCTGTTGTCTCCAATTGTATGCTCTTTTGGTTTGTCTTTTGCTACAAAGGAGCTTTAATGCTGATTAAATGTAATGCTAATATAAGTTGGTCCCCCTTATTTTGGGATGCTTTCCTTGCCCTCAGCATAATGAAGGTGACATGAAAAGAGTCACAATCCCAGATACTGGTAATATTCCACACAAAGGTACATAAAACTAAATATTAATCCTAGCAAATAATTTCATGAATTATTAATTCAATTTCTGAAAGACAATGCATAAGTTCCATCAGAAATATTACAAGTTATATACGGAGGACAACAGTTATTATAGACAAATTGACCGATTACAAAAATTGGCCTCCTGATCCTAATAATTACTATCTGTCATGGTTCAAGTATTCTTCTATAGCTAATTCTTCAGGGATAGTGAAGAGTGAGGATCTTAGAATAGTAATAATAATAACACTAGCCACTGTACAAAGGAATTAATTCAGGTATTTAAGTCCATATTTTCAGATATTTACATTAAATCTTGGAAACTGAAAGACATAAGCACAAAAAATCAGCATTCTAGCACTTTTTGATTCCACAACACATTTTAACAATGAAACCATCTCACATTTGATTTAAGGACTTAATAGGTTTTTGTGTGGTTGATTGTACCAGTCTAAAAATGGGCTTTGCCACAAATTGAACCAAATACACAAAAATCTTCAAAAGTACTGTGTGATATTATTGGGACTTCCCACTGAGAAAGTGTGATGGCTAAGAGGAAATACAATAACCTAGCAGAAGATTTTTCAAAGGCACAAATGAGCATTAGGAATCCAACTCCCATTGAAAGTCAATTGGATTTAGTTGCTTAAATTACTTTGGCTCCTTTGAAAATTTCAGCCATAGTGCTTACAGCAAGGAAATAGGAGACTTATCACCTGGGTTTTGTTCCTAAGTCTATGACTTACTGGTTGCATGGCCTTGAACATGTCAGTTTAGTAAGTTGTGTAAGGGGAACAATACCACACCCCTTCCAGGTAAGTGAGTCTTCCTTACTGTTTGTAAGGCACATTTATCCAAAAATCTCAAGAAAGTATTGTTACTGTATTATAAGGCAAATGTGCCACATTGATCACAAAACTATTATTATGCCATTATTTATAAGTAAAACAACCTTGTTCATTTTGGTGTTCTAATCTGTGAAATGGATTTTGGCATCCTTATCTGTATTTTCACATCCACGTTTTCCCTCAAAAGCAAAGATAAAAACAACCAAACAACCAAACAATGGCTAAGGAAAATGCCTAGGGTTAGGCTCCTAAAGCCATTCCAAATATTAGGACAGAGTTAGCTGGCCACATTCCTGTCCTATTCAAGTGCTTGATGTGGTACTTCCTGTATTCTGTGGCAAACAGAAAGTTCCATATCACATGCTTACATATGTTGTTCATCTCTGCTTTTCTCCTTGTGATGGGTTGGGTCACAGAGATCCTCTTGAGACTGTCACTTGAGTCACTTGGAACCGCTGCGGACAGGGACTGCTGCCATGGGCCAGCCTTGTCCGCGGTGGGCCCAGGCTCACCACGGACAGAGGCTGCTCTGTGGGTGCTAGAGGCAGCAGCACGGGAAGGGGGGCAAGTGGCATCACAGAGCCAGTGCTGTGGGCTGTGGGCTTTTAAGCTGGCTCCCCCAGCACCAGCTCCTGCCTGCCTCCCCCTTCCCCACTGCCTCTGTAGGAAGCAGCAAGGGGGGGCAGGCAGGTCCACAGAGCCAGCACTTGCGGGGAACCTGCTTGATCTCTGTGTGTTTTGGCTCCCGCCTGTCTCCCTCACTCTCTGTGCTGCTGCCTCTCTATCAGAGGCAGCAGTGCAGGGATAGGTGGGGCAGGTAGATCCAGTGCGTGTGGGGAGCTGGCTTTTAAGCCAGCTCCTCAGGGGAACCGGCTCCTGCTTCTCCCGCTCCGCCCCCCCCCCCAGGAGGAGAGGGGAGTGCGTGTAGTCAATAAGATTAACCAATAAGCCCAGGTTTATCTGTTAATCATGTAGTTATCTACACATTGATATCCCTAGTTTATACTCCATATTCCTAACTTCAAATACAGGAATGATACATGTACACAAATAGAATATACACATTCAGCAGATTACAAGCTCTTCCATGGTAGGTCATATGCTACATTTTGTATAAAGTATATTCAAATTAGGCATATTCAAAAACATATTTCCATAATGAATAGTGAGTTGCAATGTCAACCCCCTAATCTCTGGAAATGCAACTGGGGAGTTGTTACCAAATGCTGCCTTTCCATGAGTATGCCAACTGAACCAAGCATCTCAGTATCTTGACTCCTATGCAGCGGTTCCATTAGGGACATGTGGTCTGTGCCCCTAAAAGCTATTCAACATATCTAGTGAAAATTATGCAATTTGTTTAAACTGAAAATACCCATGCTATGATTACTGTAAGTAAATACTCTGGCTCTTGAGCAATAAATAACTTGTTCTGCCAAAGTTAACTAATATTTGCCAAGACAGGCGTGAATTCATATGCAAAATTATGGAATAGGCTTTCAACATTTGTGGAGGTGAAAAAATCCAGATCATAAAATGCTTTCAAGTGTGATCTAAAAGTTTTAAATTAATATTTTTATTATACTTTTGTTTGCTGTGTTTATATAATGGGACATTAAACCTGCTGGTAATCTTACAAAATGAACTGCTTTATCTATATAGGCTGTAAAAAGCCAAATAAGTGATTGTGCTGACGTGGATTATTCCACAGGCCTTGCCACAGGGGCATAGGAAGAGGGAGCTTGATTAGAACACAGAGAGGGAAGAGATCAAGGAGTCAACATAAGCCAACCCAGGGCACTTGCAGGAGTGTTCAGTTCAGAATAATCTGCAGACTCATTTAAAATGGCTCAGCTATAAGGTTTCCAGTGCTTCCCTAGTATAACAAATCTCACCAACAGGAAGTTTAAATGTTCCCTTAAACAAAATACAGGACTATGTAGCACTTTAAAGACTAACAAGATGGTTTATTAGATGATGAGCTTTCGTGGGCCAGACCCACTTCCTCAGATCTGAAAGCTCATCATCTAATAAACCATCTTGTTAGTCTTTAAAGTGCTACATAGTCCTGTATTTTGTTTCAGCTACACCAGACTAACACGGCTACATTTCTATCAAATTTTCCCTTGGTTGTTTCCTTCCATTGCTGAGTCATTATACCCTCCTAGAGGGGCCCTAATAATTCATTATTGGACCTAACCAAGTGAGTTATAAGATCAAGAATACATATTCCTGCGCATCCAGAAATATAATTTATGCTATCATGTGCGAAAGTGTCCGTCTGCTTTGTACATTGGACAAGCGTCTCAGACACTTCGCCAAAGAATCAATGCCCACAAAACAGATATTAGACAGGATCACAAAGAAAAAACAGTTTCTTGCCATTTCAACCAGAAAGGACGCTGTCTCAACGACTTAATTACCTGCATCCTGCTTCAGAAGATTTTTAAATCTGCACTTGAAAGGAATCCTCTGAACTGTCATTCATGCTAAAATTCGACACTCTAGGCGTCGGTCTCAACAAAAGGCGCTAACTATCTTACCCATTACAAAGATAGCTTCCCCAATTATCACCTCTAATACCATTAGCTCACAGACATTTACCTTTCCCACCTCTAATACCATTAGCTCACAGACATTTACCTTCCCCATCTCCCTTCTGTTCTGAAATGTGATTTGTCCTTTTCATATATGTTCATTTTTTTAATTGTATTCTTTGGTATATATGGTTGTGACTATTTTCTTCCACTATTTGATCTGAGGAAGAGCTTTCGTGGGCCAGACCCACTTCCTCAGATCAAATAGTGGAAGAAAATAGTCACAACCATATATACCAAAGAATACAATTAAAAAAAATGAACATATATGAAAAGGACAAATCACATTTCAGAACAGAAGGGAGATGCGGGGAAGGTAAATGTCTGTGAGCTAATGGTATTAGAGGTGGGGAAAGGTAAATGTCTGTGAGCTAATGGTATTAGAGGTGATAATTGGGGAAGCTATCTTTGTAATGGGTAAGATAGTTAGCGTCTTTGTTGAGACCGACGCCTAGAGTGTCGAATTTTAGCATGAATGACAGTTCAGAGGATTCCCTTTCAAGTGCAGATTTAAAAATCTTCTGAAGCAGGATGCAGGTAATTAAGTCGTTGAGACAGCGTCCTTTCTGGTTGAAATGGCAAGAAACTGTTTTTTCTTTGTGATCCTGTCTAATATCTGTTTTGTGGGCATTGATTCTTTGGCGAAGTGTCTGAGACGTTTGTCCAATGTACAAAGCAGATGGACACTTTCGGCACATGATAGCATAAATTATATTTCTGGATGCGCAGGAATATGTATTCTTGATCTTATAACTCACTTGGTTAGGTCCAATAATGAATTATTAGGGCCCCTCTAGGAGGGTATAATGACTCAGCAATGGAAGGAAACAACCAAGGGAAAATTTGATAGAATGTAGCTGCAGTTAGTCTGGTAAGGAAACAAATACAGGACTATGTAGCACTTTAAAGACTAACAAGATGGTTTATTAGATGATGAGCTTTCAGATCTGAGGAAGTGGGTCTGGCCCACGAAAGCTCATCATCTAATAAACCATCTTGTTAGTCTTTAAAGTGCTACATAGTCCTGTATTTTGTTTCAGCTACACCAGACTAACACGGCTACATTTCTATCACTATTGTACACTTGAATAGTTATTGTCCTGACTAGGGAAATGGGGATTCTCCTGTTTCTCTAAATAGGCCAGTCTCAACAATGTGTCTGATTCATTGCTTGGGTTTTGCTGATAGAACCTGGGCTGTGGGGGGCTGTTAAGAGGAGTGAGCACAATCTACCCATAATCCCTATTCTACTGTGAGGATTCCAAGCCAGCTGGTGTGTCCTACAAAAAAGCATTAGGGCCCTCAGGAGAAAGGGAGATATTATGCCCCATAAAGATGGAGATTAAAGACAGAGATGAATGTGATTTGTTCAAGATCACACAGGATGTGTGTGGTAGAGCCAAGAACTTACCCAGATCACTTGAGGAGCCTCCACCAGCAGGGCTCTTAAGATACCCTTTGTGAGAGTTGCCCATCCCTTGCACTTAGTGGAGGTGACTGACATGTGCCCTCCTCAGAGTTCAAATTCCTTCACCTATTCAACTGCTCTTGTGTGGGATGGGGAGAAAGGTGACACTCTACATGCATGCACTGCCTTATGCTGCAAATGTTTAGTAACAAAGAAGTTAGGAAATTTCTTGTGGCAATGTTAACATGCCCAGACTGCTTGCATCTGTTAGGCTATTAATTTCGTACCTTATTATTATACAGAGTAAGCCACATTCTGCTGTCTTTACAATAATTTAAATCAAAGCCACTCTTTTTGCCCCAGTAGAGTTACCAAAGGTTCATTCCAGTTTAACTGAAAGCATGATTTAAACCAATATGTGCACTATGAAGAGCCAGTCTGGATATAAAATAGTGAGGGGTGTCTCATCACCTTCCATGTCACCAACTTAAAGAAACTGATAGTGGAATCTGGAATAATGGAATAACAGAATGGACTCATACCATCAAGAAACTCACCACAGGTCAAGGTGAACAAAATAAAACCCATTCTACATCTCTCACTCCAAATACTACACTTTATTTTAGGTATGAAAAAATCAAATGCTTGAAAGCTTCTTCCCCTTCACAATCTGTGACCCTATAACCTTTGCTGAAATCCTAGTAAGTGTCTGACCAGGTATGACAATCTCAATTAGGTGGTCTTCACATCTTGTAAAAAGAGGATCTATAGATCCTGCAGTCTGCTCTGGCAGAACAAAAACCTCACTGGAATTACATTGGTCTAAAGCACGTGTGAAAGAAGTTTCAAACTAAGAACCTACTGCAAGATTTCACCTGTGAATGCACACAATAACTAGTATATATCTGTTCATTTATACCTCTGTCTGATCTCTCCTTTTTATTGCCCCATTGTTTTTCCTGAAGCCAGGACTAGCTGCTAGCCTTTATTTCCTTGTCCTGCTACACTCGCTCTTCAGATTTTTATTGGTATTCTTTGTTAAAATCCCGTCACACTCTTACCTTTCTATCTTCCCTCCACCTTCAGCCTCCCTCCTCCCTGCCTTTTACATCCCTTTAAAACTCTTCCACTTTTCTGTAGCTGGTCTCCTGCTGGCTCCAGTTCCTGCACTCAGCACCTGAGAGGAGGCAGCTCTACTTCTGCAAGTACAGTAAATGGATCAGCTCAGCAGGGGGATAGAATGGCAGTGACATGAAGAGACTTCTAAAATTGTCCAGTTAAGCAATGGAAGAACCAGCAGTTAATGGTCAGGGAAGAGAGGCTAAGCCCAAATGACAAATATCTCCTGTGTCTGCTTTATTATGCTAAGAATATATCACTGTGCCAGATAACATGCAGTGCCAAGTGTAACCTGAAAACTAAGATTGAAATTTGGACTTGTGACTTTTTTTCCTTTGTGGTCTACAAAGGCAGCCTAAAAGTTCTCTTAAATAAAATGTTGTCTGATTATTTTGAAGCTTAGAAATATATCAACAATATCAAGTTTTTTCCAGGTTTTGATGAATGTTCTTGGGGTGGTCTCTGGAATGTTTATTTTGAGCTCTGACAGACCTCAAAAGGGTGAGGCTTTTGAACCTTTGAGAAAGGGCATCTTTTCTCCAATATGTCAGTTATTGAAGTTCAACACTATTTTAATATTCTTGATTAGAAATTCCTTCCTCTCTGATGAGTGCCATTATTTCTCTGGCTCTCATCTTTTGTTTTATTAGGTCACCTTTAAAGTGCTTTAGAAACATTCTCCATGAAATGCCTGTGTGAGGCACATAGATAATATCATCTCCATTCTTAAACGAGCAAGGGATGGAATGGGGGAAGGCACAGCTCCTACTCCTGTGCTAAAAGCAGAGGAGCTTTCCCTGGCTAGGAGATGTAGCCTTCTCCCATAGTCTCCCCTCACAAGGGCCTGGTTAGAGTGTAGTTACTCACTTGGGATTTTCAGCGGTGCGACAGTTCTGCTTATCTGCACCAACAACCAACTCGAGGCAGACACTCGCAATGGCTCATGTTCTCCAGTGGGTTTAGCTCAGCCCTCTTCACCCACAAGCCCTATCTCCCCAAAGCAGCAATACCAGACAAAGGGTCCCTGTCTAGTTTTTGATATGGCCCTCCTCACTTTTAATATTAAAATACCTTAGAAACTTCCATTTATCAGCACAACAGATGATGCCTCTAAGATAGAAAAATAAATAAAAAGACGGTACTTTATTTTGTTTTCCAAGACACAAATACACCACGTGCACTCTCACCCAATTATGAGTTGCCTGAATTTTCTGTGGCACTCTGGAGGAAGAAAACCAGGTATCCGGAGAGCAGAAAAGATTAGACAGGGATATCAGGGGAAATATGGTATGATGTACCCGGCGGCCCCATGTTGGCAACTCCTATGGAGAGGCTGTACCGTCCTGAGCCTTTCCACTTAGGATCTTCTCCCTCTATACAGCAGCTGGGGATGGGGCTGGGTGTGATACAGCTGCACTGAAGGAGCTGCTGGCCTGACCCCAAGTTTTGCTCCTTTCGCTGCCGTGGTTCCTGGGAGAGTTCTGCGAGTCAGGGCTCTCCTGGAAAATGCAGCGGGGGAAGGCTGAACATTGGCAGCTCCTCTGGCAACAGCTCTACCACCCTGCTTCTTCCTGCAGCTGCATCTTTCTGGGGTCTGTACAGCAGCCCTGCAGGGGAGAGGGAGAAGCAGTGGGACTGCACCAGAGGAGCTGTTGGCATCCTGCTCCTTTCCCCGGTGTGGTTTCTGGGTTGGGAGAGGGAGGAGCAGGATGCCAGCAACTCCTCCAGCGGCTGTACCACAGCTCTGTGGAAAGTAAAGGGGGCAGGGCTGTGCTGCAGGACTCTCCCAGGAATTGCAGTGGGGAAAGGAATAATGCCAGCAGCTCCTCTGATGGGGCTGTACCATCCCCAGTGCTGTCCTGGAGTGGGGCTGCTGTACTAACCCCAGACAGACGCAGCTGCTTAGAAGGGCTGTGGCAGTAGAGCTGCGCCAGAGGCGCTGCTGGCATTTTGCTCCTCTCCCTGCTGCTGTTGCAAAGTCTCCAGTGCAGTGGGAAGAGGAGGACGGTGCCTCCCCCAGGTAAGAGGGATAGATCATGAAGAGGGGATGGGGAGAACATGGAGGCCCAGGGTGGGGAGGAGTCACATGAAGGGTCATGTACCCCCTACCCCCATCCCGGTAAGAAATGGATTCCACTTGCACCAGTGCTTATGTCTCCCTTATCCAGCATTCAGCAGTTATCCCTACCAGCCCTAGCTTATGGGGTTCTACTGAAATAAGTGGGAGAGGAGGAAATTCATTGGGTTTCATAGAGAAGCCTGTTGGAAACAGACCTGGGTAAGGAAACAAAACCCAAGAAAAATTAAGGCCACAACACCAAAATGTTAAACAGAAAATGGAACGAAACAACAAACAGCCAAACAACCCCAAAAATATGCTCCCCCTCCCAACCACAGTGAGAATGTCAAACAAATTGCATGGCAATATTCAATCCTTACCTCTTTGACCACAGGTGTCCATAATCGATGGTGCTCAACACAATGCACCTGTGGGCACAATACAGTCAGGAAAGGTACAAGGGGAAACCTTTGGCACACTGTCATTAGGAGGCTCCTTATGCTTACCCTGAATATTTCTGCCTTAAAAGCCAGCTTCCCTGTACACTGGGAGCAGAGCCAGTTGGCCCCACGCCTGGGGAGTGGCTGGCTCCCCAGGAACCTAACCATGAAATCACTGAAGTGGCTGCAGGAGGAGTACTATTGTTGGCACAGATAACCTATTTTCTCAAGAAATGGTAGCTAGATCAATGGAAGACTTCTTCTGCGGCCCTGACATTGTGTTCACTGTGGGTTTGATTGGCTTCCCTCTTTGTTGCTGAGGGGTGTGGGTTTTTCACAACCCTGACCAACATACCTGGGTTGACCTAACTTTTTAGTTTAAGCCAAATTTCAGCCTTTGTAGGGTCAGATCCCAACTCCTTGCACATATACATCTTTGAAGGATCACCTGAGGGTCAACTGGTACCAGTGACTTTAAGATAAATACCTTTATATCCCATTAGAAGACTTGGTCCTTTAGAGCAACGGCTAGCAGTGTGTGGGGGTTCAGGAGTCAGGGTAGGGCTTTCGGGTTGGGGGAGGCAGGGCAGGAGATTGAGGCACGGGAGGGTGCAAAAATGAGGGGGGGTGAGGAGGGGCTTAGGGCAGGGGGTCCCAAAGGGCAGGGCTCTCTCTCTGCATCCTCTCCCAAATCAGCAGGGGCCTTCTCCACCCCCTCTAGTGCTGCAGCCAAGAGCTGGGGCAGGAAAAGGTTTGGAGCAGGGGGACTACTTATCTGGTTTGGTGGAAGGCAAGATGGCTGAGCCTCAGCCCTACTGGCTACTCTCTTGGTGGTGTGGCTGCCCCTACTGGCCACTCTCAGTATCACATTCCTCCTCTGTGTCCCTCCCTTTTGTGTGCCTTCTCTCTCTTCTCCCTCCCTTTCCATGTTATGGAAAACAGTCCCATTCCCATTATCTTGGCACAACCAGACCCTGACCTTACTTTAGGTTAGGATAAGAGGAAGCTGCCTACCAAATTTGGTGGTCCTAGGTCTTACCATAGGAGGAGTTCTTGAACAAACAGACTCGTAGATGGACAGGCAGACATTTCTAAAATAGATAGATTACCATTCTCCTGAGACATCCAGTCTTCTAAAATCTTGTTGACCAACACTAGTTAAAAAATGACAGCTTCAAAATTAAGCTGTTAAAAATCATATGAAAGTGAATTATCTTTTGAGATAGAACACCAGTCCAGAGATGTATATTACATACATTTTATCATCAAACACTGTCATGGCTTAAAGTAAATACATTTGAGGCTGATTTCAAAAGGAAGTCAGTATTCACTCATTAACCAATGGACTACAATGCCTGGTACCAATAGCATTATAGTTCACTTTGAACCGCTGCCATCATTAGGAACAGCTTTGGCACTCCTCTCTGGACCTATATGCTGTATAAGCCCAAACAAGAAGAGTGATTCAGTACTGTCCTTAGAATGACCTCTATGACATACTGAGGCCACACCTCTATACACTGCAGATGAATCAGCAGGGCAAAGTTTAGTTTGCAATGTGGTCTAGTGAATATTGCATGAAAATAGGAGTGATTGTTCACCGGTAATTCCATTCACAGGCGTGTCACTGACTTGCTCAATTATCTTGAGCAAGTTATTTAGCATTTGACAACCTTGATGGATGTTGTCAAAGCTGTTCCCCACTCTGGAAGAAGGTAGGAGCCCAAAGGGACTTTAAAATACTTTGCCACTAAAGGCTTGTGTTAACACTCCCCAAAGTCACAGATTCCTCTGGAAAATAAATCCCATCTCCTCTGGGAAATAAATGTAACAATATTTAATGACTGCACAGGACTTTTATTTCAGTGGGATTATAGCTGTGTACGCAAAGGCAGAATTTAGTACATAGTTCTGCCAATATTTTTGGGGTGACATTTGACCTAAACAAAAATCAAATTATGTAGGTATTCCATTCTGTGTAACTAGCTTAAATCTTTTGCTATTTTGAGAAATGAGTTCTTTAAGAAACAATACCTATTGCAGAAGACAATTGCTGCTTCATCCAGCCATAGCCATAGACTAGGGCTCCATTGTGCTAGCTGTTGTACAAATAATAGCCCCTAGCCCAAAGAACTTATATCAGGGATGTGTGACTGGGTGTTTCGGCCCTGCACTATAGAACAGACTGCGGGCTGGGCCCAGCTGGCTGAGAGTGCCCCTTCCCCCACAGCCTTGCTGGGCATGTTCACTGGTGAGCAGGAGTATAAAAGGCCGTGAGACAGCTCACTCAGGGCTGACTGCTGAAGGGAGAAGGAGCTGTGTAGTGAGCGCCAGAGTAGGAGGAGCCATTGCAGCCGAACCTGACACAGCAGCCGCTACAGCCCCAGCCACAACCGCCACAGCGACAACCATGGCCCCGGAGTGAGCAGGTCCATCCCTTGCTATCTTCCTGTATTTCTTCCTGTCTTGGCCTGTCAGCAGGCATTTTCCAGATTATCTCTAAATTCATCCTTTTTTTTCAGGGCCCAAACTCACTGGGCTCTCCCCTGCAATCCCTCAACAATTCCCTGTCCAGAAAATAACTGTTACCGACTTTCCATAATTGAAGATGTGTTACTCATATCCATTCCATGGTGTGTGTGTGTGTGTGTCACATGCACTGTTAAGGGAAAACTCTCCAGCAGTCATATCCATAAGGGCCGGTCCTACCTAGCATCCTCTGGTGTTCCATGCTGAAGTGCCAGCACAAGGGACACCACCAGTCTTGCTCTGATACAGAGGCAGCAGTGCGGGGCAGCAGCTGCCCCTGGCTGCAGGGTGCCCCAGCTCCCTGCAGGCAAAGGCTGCTCCGCGGCAGCAGCTCCTGTCTGCGGGAGCTCGGACCCCTCCCCACAGACAGGAATTGCTGCAACGAAGCAGCCTCTGTCTGTGGTGAGCCCAGGCTCTCCATAGACAGAGGCTGCTCCATGGCAGCCTCCTGTCCCTTCCCCCCCACACTACCTTTGTAGGAGGCAGCAAGGGGGAAGACAGGTGGGTCTGTGGAGCCAGCATGCACGGAGAGTTGGCTCTATCAGAGGCAGCAGCTCAGGGGTATGGGTGGGACTTATGGGGAGCTAGCTTAAAACCCAGCTCCCCACAGACACCTGCTCTCGCCTCCCTCAAGGGGGGGGCAGGGGAGAATGAGAGCAGTTGACACGATTAACTGATCAGCCTAGGCTCAGTGGTTAATCATGTAGTTGTCTACATGATGATACCCTAAGCCTCACACCCTCTCAGTTCTTTATTGCCAAACTCAGACAGAGTGGCAGGAGGGCAGGACATGGGATGGACAGGAACAACAGTTATGGAAGGTAAGTAACCATTTTTTCTTCGCGTGTTTGCTCATGACAATTCCATGTTAGATGACTCACAGGCAGTATCTTCGGCAGTGGGTTTGGAGTTCACAGATGTGTTGATTGTAACACTGCTCTCCCAAAACTGGCTGTGTCACAGGCCTCCTGGACGATGGTGTAGAGGGCTGCAAAGGTCCAAATAGATGACCATGTTGTGGCCCTGCAGATGTCCTGGATTGGAATATGCGCAAAGAATGCTGCTGACAAAGCTTGGGCCCTTGTAGAGCTGGTTTTTTGACTTGGGGATAGGCCAGTTCTGGATACCTCAGTGTTAGCCTGTAGGGGGTTGATACCTGGAAACCAGCTTGCTCATCCAGCTAAGTCACCATGTTTAGGCCTTACACCTATCTGACACTTTTTAGCTTTAACTGCCAGTCCTGCCTCCCTTATGTGCTGGAGAACAGCTTGGAGGTACTCTAAGTGTTCTGCCCATGATGGCCACATCATCAAGATAGGTTACTGCAAATTCTCCAGAACCAGATAGGAGATTATCTACAAGTGTATGGAAGGCAGCAGGGGTGTTGAGCAACCTGAAAGAGAGCACATTAAATTCATAGAGCCCTACATGTGTGATGGAGGCTGACCTATCCAGTGGTTCCTGGCAGTACCCCTCAGTGGTATCTCTCCCCTTTCCTGTGAACTGAAGAACCTTAATTTCTCAAGAATAAAAGAGCTTAAAAAATGATGTACCTTAGACTTAGGTTTGAGTCTGGGAACCCTGTGAGGTAATTAACAGTCCATACATGGTCTTGGACTGTGAACGTCCCATGATACTTCCATCTTATTGGCCTGGAGTGCCTTCAGGACTTGGTCACCTACCTTGAAAGAACACTCTCTGGCATGTTTATCATACCAGGTCCTCCATTCTTGCTGAGCATTCTGCAGATTCTTGAGTGTTCTGCAATTTGCCTAAACAATCCAAAATGTTAGTTCCCTGCACTGCTGCTTCAGTCACTGTAGTGGCTCCATAATCTCCCATCAGTCAAAATGAATTCAAAGGATAAGAAAACCCAACTGGGTGTGGTATGGCTCTGTAGGCAAAGAGTAACTGCTGCAACACTAGGTTCCAATCATTGGCATGGTCATTCACAAATTTGCATATCATGGCTCCCAAAGTTCTACTAAATTTTTCCACCAGGCCTTTCATCTGATGATGGTAAGGTGTGACAACCAAGTGTTTCTTTCCCATGAGCTTCCCAAAAAGTTTCATGGTCCCTGCCACCAAAAGGCTTGGAAAGAAACATGCCAAACTAATGCTAGTGTGGCCTCACCAGGACTATCCATGTAACCCTTGCCTTGTCTCTTGATCTTTAAGAGGACCATAAAGACCAAGAATGTTGGTGGGAAAGTGTACAGCAGTCTACCTGCTCACAAGAGCAGGCAGGCTTTGGCCTGGAAGACTTTCCTTAACCTGTGCAATGAGCAAAACTCCTGGCATTTCCCAGTCTGACTGGAGGCAAATAGATCCATCCAGGGAGTCCCCCACCTCTGGAAGATGACACTGATGATCTCCTTGAGGAGGGGCCACTCATGGCAAGTGGAGGGGGACCTGCTAAGGAAATCCACCAGCATATTCTGGGCCCCCAGGAGGTGTAACACCTCGAGATGAACGGTGTGTTCCTTACAGAAGTCCCAGAATTGAAGAACCTCTAGAAACAGGGTGGAGGAACAGCTCTACATTGCTTCAAGGAGTCCTGTGGAACCTTATAGACTAACAGATGTATTGCCCTATAAGGTGCCACAGGACTCCTTGTCGCTTTTGCAGATCCAGACTAGCACGGCTACCCTTCTGATACTTTACATTGCTTGTTGATGTAGAACATCACAGCCATATTGTCCATCAAGATCTGTACCACTTTGCCCGACAGAGAGGGAAGAATATCTGGCAGGTGAAGCATGTTGCTTTGAGTTCACTGACATTTATGTGAAGGGAGTGATCCTCCTGTGACCAGAAGAATGCTAGGGACCTTAACTCTCCCTGACCACTCACCCCATAAAAGCTTAACACTTGTTTAAAGGTTTTGTGGGGTATCTTCAGTATTAACAACATGATACAGTGATTTATCATTTGTAATCAAGTATACAATAGGAAGCAGTTACAATCTTAAATATGGAATGAAGATAACCAAGGAGACAGTTATACCAGGATACAAATATAGATAGGAATGACAGAGCAGATTGTGCTGGTGGGGAAGTGGTATCATACATGAAAGAAAGCATAAAATCAGCTATAGTAAAAATCTTAATCTTACTTTACTTAACTATAGTAAAAATGAATTAAACTGTACTGTAGAGGCTCTATGGATAGAAATCCCATGCCTGAATAGTAAGAGCCTAGCAATAGGAATATACTATATCACCAGACCAGGGTGGTCATGGTGCTTGTGAAATGCTCATGGAGATTAGAGAGATGACAGAAACCAAAACACACAGTAATAATGGGAGATTTCAACTATCCTATATTTACTAGGTACATACCACTGAGATAATGTTTCTAGACGTTATTAATGATAGAGTTCCAGGACTAGCTATTCCAAGAAGCAAAGGGAAAGGCAATTCTTGATTTAGTCCTAAATGGAGCACAGGACCTGGTTCAAGAAGTAGATATAATTGAATGGCTTGGTAATAATAGAATTAAATGTAACACCTTTGCAAGGGGTAAAATACCAAAGAAACCCACCACAGTAGCATTTAACTTCAAGAAGGGGGATTATACAAAAATGACAAAGCTAATTAAATGGAAAATTAAAAGCCACAGTCACAAGAATAAAATGTCTGCTGGCACCATGGAAGTTTTAAAAAACACCATAATAGAACTCCAACTTAAATGTATGCCCCAAATAAAACAAAATAAGCTAGTAAGATCCAAAAAAATACCACCTTGGCTGAACAGAGGAAAAGAGATCTCCCCGCTCCATGTCCTTTATAAGTCAAGTCCTACTGAGTAGCATAGAAAGGACCATAACATTTGGCAAATCAAGTGTCTTCAGACCAAAAATTTTTGAAATACCAAAAATCACAAAAGCGAACAGCAATTTTTTTTTTTAGTACATCAGAAGGAAGCCTGCCTGACAGCCAGAGGGGCCATTGGCCAATCAAGGAGCTAAAGGAGCATGAAAGGAAGAAACAGCTACTGTGGAGAAGCTAAGTGAATTCATTGGTCTTCACTACAGAGGAGGTGAGGGAGATTCAGACACCTGAGCCATCCTTTCTAGGTGACAAATCTGAGCAACTGTTCCAGATTCAGGTCGCAGAAGAGATTCTGGAACAAACAGATTAATTAAATTGTAATAAGTCACTGGAACCAGATGGCATTCTCCCAAGTGTTCTGAAGGAACTCCAATATGAAACTGCAGAACTATGAAGTGTGGTATATTAGCTATCATTTACATAAGCCTCTGTGCCAGATGACTTTAGGATAGCTAATAGGAGACTTTTAAAAACACTGGCATTATAAGGCAGTCCTGGCAATTACAGCCAGGCAAACATAACTTCAGTACCAGGAAAACTGGTAGAAACTACAGTAATTAACAGAATTATTAGATCCACAGATGAACACGGTGAGTTGGAAGAGAATCCACGTGGCTTTCTGTAAAAGGACATCATGCCTTACCAGTCTATTATAATGCTTTGAGAGAGCGAACAAGATGTAACCCATGCTCCTCATATACCTAAACCCCTGGATGCTAGAAGCTGGGACTGGACGATAGGGGAAGGATCACTCAGTAATTGCTGTTTTGTTCATGCCATCTGAAGCATCTGGCACTTATCACTGTGGGAAGACAGGATATTTGGGTGAGATGGTGTGACCCCATATGGCCATTCTTATGTTCTCTCTCCATATTATTGGTAGAAGTTTAACATGTGGTTGTCATTAGTGATAAGCAAACTTCAAAAGGAAGATTGGCTAAGAACCAGAATTTCAGATATTTTCTGAAGCCAGCTCCCCACAAAAGAATTACAGGAAATCTCAGATGCCTCCTCCTACCCCCAACAAATCTCTGCAGCAGCACAGTAAACTCTTCAGAAGTAATCATAGGGAACCAGCTCACCAACCACACACACTTTCCCGCCCACAACTTTCTATATATCACCATCTACAGAAAGTTGTGGGCTAAGAATTGTTTCGCTGTAAAGGAAGTTGTCAATACAGGGACATCTCCTTGTGACCCAGCATGGCACAATGTCAGTCTCTTTATTATGATGGCCACTTTATTACTATGGTATTCTCTCTTTCCATAACCTGGCCCTCCTGCTAGACCCACCCCTTCCATGGTGACAAAGTCCAACCAAGCTATAATTCAGTGATCTTAAGGCAAGTTTTCTATCCGTCTCCCTGCTCCATGGTGCTCATGCTACTAACCTGCGGAATTTCACCTCGCTTTTCTTGATGACTAGTAGGGAATCAAAGGCCCCCTCCACGTACTCAGGGTGCCATCCCAGCAATCTTATAGCTGGCAGCCAATATCTACTCCTTCAGACTCTTTGCAGCTCCTCAGACCATTTCCTGCCTCTATCCCCACAAAGAGCAACTGTAGATACTCTCCCTACAGCTACTCTCTGCTACAAACTTCCTTGCTCTAGGACCACCGCTCTGCAGGGCTTCATCAGCAATTAAGCCATCCAAACTCTGGTCATCTGAAGAAGTGGGCTGTGCCCACGAAATCTCATGATACCATCTACATGTTTTGTTAGTCTATAAAGTGCTACCAGACCATTTGTTGTTTAAGTTTAACTTTCACACAGCTGCTGCCAGGCATATGTTGATTGGGCTGTTAGGCCCATGTTAACCCCCTTAGAACTTACGTGAGATACTCACCCTCATCATTTTCACAATGAAAGAAGGGCCTGGTGAAAGGCTGTGGATATGTTGAGAGAGGAGGAATGTTGGCTGGTTTAGGTGAATGAGACCATTTACCAGGAGTGCTCTGAAACTTCTAGACACAGAAGTTTTGAGTTCAGTTTGCTTGAAATAGTTTACTCATTTTTAAAGGACTGATTTGCATATCCCTAATTTTAACTAGCCTGATACAGCTACTGATTTCAAACTAGGCTCATCATCTACAGTTTTCTTCAGGAACACTTTTCAAAGAGCTGCATGAGGTGGTGTGTCAACACCATAGCACCCCCTTTGTCCAGGCCCAGCACTGCACCAGCATGCACTTGGCCTGGCAGGGTGGTCCTCTGGTCCCTCACACCTGTGGCCTACAGGTGTGTGGGTTTTCTTCTTTTCCTTATTCCTGGTGGGTGGGGTCAGCTGGTCCTGATGGCCAGGAGATCTGGAACCCCAGTTCTTAAGACTCTCAGAGGCTTGGTAGGGGAGCCCAGGAACATCTACTCCATCAGATTCCAGTGTAGGACCCTAAAATTAGACAGGCAGAATCAGAAATCAACTCCAGCTGTGCCCTGAGTGCCTTCTTACCACCTCCTGGTTTATGCAGGCTTTTCAGTCTAACACCCTGAGAAGGGTTCAGACAGCCTCTCAGCAGCTTGCTGGCAAGGGCTTGCTTGCTCCCTTGGCAGCTGCCCCACACCTCTGCTTTCCAGCTCTTGTTATCCTCCCAGATGTTGTGAGGCTGCCAATCAAAATGGGCTGGCTGTATCTGCATTAACCCCTTGGTTGCTGGGCCAGTATGTGGTATAAACCAGTGGTTTCCAACCTTTCTTATACCGCGGACCAGCAAATCCATTCACAAACTTTTGGCGGACCAGTAACATTTTATTTGCATATTTGCTTATTCATTATGGTAATTAAGAGGTGACGTGTTATTTTACATCGCATCTGTACGCACACAACACATGTCATAATGGATCAGAGCTGGCAGATCTCTAAAACACTAAAAAAAATTCACAGAAAGAATTCCCCTCTGGCTACTGGCTGGGGCAGCCCCTCCCCCATGGGCAACTGGTGCCTGCGGAGGGAGAGGCACAGGGAGGAGCACCCATAGGGCAGGGGGCATGTGGGGCACCCTATTTAGCAACTGAAATTTCTCCAAGTGCTACCACCAGTCACCTCTGCCTCCTGCCTCATGGGGTAGGAGAGCTGCCATTGTATCTCCCCCATCTTCTTCTGTACAACCCCTGCCCTGTGTCTCTCCTTTCCCCAACTAGGCTTCTCTTGCTCCCACAGTCTCCCCCCAGCTTCTACTCCCCACATCCCCCCTGTCCCACCCCTGCTCCCATCTGCCCCATAAGTCTCCCTTGAATCCCTCCAACTTCCCTTCAACCTGCATCCCTCTCCTACCCCTGCCTCACATAACCCTGTTCCCCCTCATCCCTCCTTATCTGCCTCCGCTCCTATTCAGCCCCCTCTCTAACCCCCAGGGCTGGCTCCCCCATCCTGCACATGTTGGGATGGGGTGGCAGCTTCCCTGGGCAGGGATTGCAGCCAGCTCCGCTGGGAGCAGCCCGGGCCAACCCCCCCTGCAGCCCCGGAGCACCAGGGGCACTGCTCCTGGGGAGGGGAATGGGGTCTCTCTTACCTGTCCCCCCCCCCAAAGTGCTGCCCACCCTGAGGCAGGGGCTAAGCTGGGCAAGGGCTGGCCAGGCTGGGGATGCTGCCTGGGAGAGGCTCCTGGGGAGCAGCGGGACTGGCCATGCTGGAGATTTCCCCTCCCGGCTACAGCCTGGGTTCTGGGGGCCCAGCAACAGCTCGCGCAGGGACTCAGGGATCCAGCCCAGAGCCTGGCCCCAGAGTCACTGCGAGCAGCAGCTGCAGGTTGCTTCCTGCTGCAGGGGCTGAGCCCAGCCCTGGCTCCCAGAGCCCCTGCCCACTGCTTCTGGGTCCTAGTGATCAACCTGCCATGCTGCAGCCCCTGCCCCTGGGGGCTTTCTTGCCCCTGGGCTTGGGCAGAATCATGCAGAGAAACCAACGCAGTGCTGGGCTCCGGGAGAAGAGACAGTCCCGGGGAAAGGAGAAGGGGGGTTTCTGGGCAGACTGGGCCTTGCTCCAGAGTTCTGCTGAGCCAATCATCAAGGCATGGGCGTGGCCTGGCAGTGCGCCGCAGCCCGGCAGCCAGCAGTTTGCAGCCAGGCACCGGTCCACAGACCGGTGGCTGGGAACCACTGGTATAAACACTCTGTGATTGGCTGCATTAGTGGGACTACTTGGATCCAGTTTTGCCTCTGATAGAGAGGTTAAGTCCCATTAGCTCTTAGGAGTCACTAAAATGCAATGATGACAAGTACTAGGTTTCATTCATCAGAATAACCTTGAGATTGTTTTCCCTTTCATCTTGAAAGTGTTTTCTTCCTCTCTCAGCACACTGGAGTTTTGACTCAGGAAGTGCAGTATCTTGATTCTACCCCTCCCTCAAGCAAGCAATCAGTGATGGATTTTTGAGCAGTCTCATTGCAACAGTTTGATCATCACAACAGCACTTCAGAGGACCAACCACTGTCCCCCCTCCAATAAGCTACGGATTGATTTCATCCAGGGCAGTTTCTCTGAGGTAGTCTTTCATCTATCAATAGATACTAATTTTGAAATAAGCAGTCAAATCCTGTCTATACTGCAGTTATTGCATACCTCTCTGTTCCTGCCAGCACCTTCTGTTTTCCATTTCTTGTTTTCAGCTGCTTGTTCCCCAAGTATCATGTTACAGTCACCTCACAGTTATTTTACTATTAGTCTCCCATTCCCTCATCAAGAATTGTGGAAATACCAGGACCATTTCTCTGCTATTTCTTATAGGAGCAGATCTAGAGACGCTCTACCCCTGTAATGTTTAAAACAGTAATTCTATGCTGAATAGGTGCTGACTGCCTAGTCCACTTCTGACAGCTACTCAGGATAACTTTTTTAAAACATTTTGTCAGCATTCCCATAACTTGTCAGACTCATGCTCATAAGACATTTCTGAACTGAATTAAAATCAAAAGATTAACTCAATTCCCAAAGGGAATAGTTTCATAATCTAAACATCAATTTTAAAATATCCAAACACTCTGGATCTAACAAGATTCACACAGCTATTTGTTTTTGAGCTACAGAAATAGAGTTCCATGCAGTATAATATATGTGGGTCCTTCACATGAGACCTTGAAAACTAAGCTCTACTTTGCAACTGGACATTAGGAGCCCGTGATAATATGTTAGCGTAAGGATTTATGCTTAGCAGATTTCTACACCCTGCAGCCCCTGACATTAGCTGAACATCTGCCTGCTGCTATTCACCCCAGAATTGGCTGTGAAGCCAGTCATGTGTATAGTTTGAAAAACAAGCAGGGATCCTTTGGAATGATATGTGTAAGTAAATGTAGCAGTTGTTCACATACTCAGCTAATGTAGAACAACATAGCTCCATTTAAATCAATGGAACTATTTAGATTTACACCAGCTGAGGCAGTGGTGTAATGAGGTTGGGAGGGGCAGTTACACCCAGGTGCCATGCTAGGGGGGTGCCAATTTATTCCCCAACCTCTCCCCTATCATCCCTCAGCTTGCCTGCTCCTCCTCTGCCTGCTGGTGGAAGCTGAAGCCTCCTTTCCACCTCTAGCCCAACCATCTCCACCAGCAGGTTAATGCACGCAGGGGCCCAGCCCCAAACTGGAGGGGGTTGGGGAAGATGCGGTACAAGCTCCCCCTTCTCCTCCCAGGGTCAGGCTCAGCTGTGCGCCAGGTGTGGGGCCCCACTGCGCGGCAAGGGGCACAAATTTTGCCTTTGCCCCCGGCACATAACACCTTTGCTATGCTTCTGAGCTGAGAGTTTGATCTGTTATAAGCATAGGCCCTACTTAATTTGTGACACTGTGGATACTACTAGCCTATTGAAATCAAAATGGCAGTGGAGGCTCAATTAGCTTTTTTTCTCCCACTGTTTACAGTTTTGGATACATTGTGAGGCTGGCAACTTAAATCCCTCCACCCCTTATTAGCAGAGCAGAACCCCATTTATCTGAGCTGACAGCAAGTGGGGCTTGGGCTGTCAGAGCCACGCATTAATGACTGCAATACACTTACAACAAAACATATGTTTATTAAAGAAATTAGCAGGTATAACATAATACTTAAGTGTTCATGTTGTTCCAGCAACTTTTAGTTCTCTGGCTTCTCCAATTTATCACAATTAATAAAGGTCCATTATTACTTTTCTGCAAATGTTCCATGTCTTGTTTGCATCTCAGCTGCAGTTATTTGACAGTCATCCTACAATTCATGTAGGTGTAGTAAGGGGCAGTTGCAGCTGGGTGCTATACTAGTGGGGGCTCCGGTTTATTCTCCCTCCACTCCCCCGTCATCCCTCAGCTCACTTGCTCCTCCTCTGCCCGCCGGTGGTAGCCGGAGCCTCCTCCCTACCTCTACACCTCCAGCCCAAACCTCCTGCATCTCTGCCCGTGGGTTAATATGGGCAGGGGCCCAGCCCCAAATTGGAGGGGGTTGGGGAAGACACAGAGAATAACAAATAGGGCCTTAGTTATTAGTCTGTTCCCATGAAACTGAGTTTACTTCATCAAAGTGACTTTTCTTTAGCTCATAGGTGAGTTAATCCTGTTCTAAAATATTAGGTATTCCTAACTTTTGCATTCTAACCCCTCACCCTAGTAAATAGAACAGCGCTTTCTCCTGCGAATAAACTGTTATTTCAGAGCTCCCAAAACAACAAACAAAAGCTGGCACTTCAGAAAGAACAGTGGTTTCTCTTCTCTGCATGACATCTAACAGACACGGATATCTCCTGAATCCTGCACCACAATATCTCCATTCATCACACTGTCATGAAACAAATGAAAAGCAGTTTAGCAGCCAAAGGATCCCTAATTGGAGCACTGGAATGGGTTACGTAGGGAGGTGGTGGAATCTCTATCTTTAGAGGTTTTTAAGGCCAGGCTTGATTAGGCCTTGTCTGGAATGATTTAGATGGGACTGGTCTTGCTATGAGCAGGGGGTTGGACTAGATTCCTACCCTAATTTTCTATGATTCTATGAAATTTGTGATATATATTTTTAAAATTAATTAATTATGGGCTAAATTGTGCACATTCAAGATAAAATCTATAGGAAGGAGCCAAAGGGAGCAAGACAGTTTCTTTCAAAATCTTCTCAGAGGGCAAAATTTGCCCTAGGGAAGAAGGCTGAGGGCTAGCTCTGAAGCTCCATGGATCCCTCAAAGATTTCAGGAGGTCTGTGAAGACAGGATATCATACTGCTCTCCCCCCGCACTCCAGTGTTACAATGGGTGGGGCTTGAAAAAAGTGTTATGTAATTTATGTACAGTCCCTAAAACTCCCTCTCCAGAGATGTCAAGATCTATGTATTATGTTTCTGAGGAATCCACATCCAGTGGCAAGTCCTGATTGCCCCTCCCCCAGATACAGAGGTCAAGACCCACAGGCTGCGTCTAGACTGGCATGATTTTGCGGAAATACTTTTAACGGAAAAGTTTTTCCGTTAAAAGTATTTCCGCAAAAGCGCGTCTAGATTGGCACGGATGCTTTTGCGCAAAAAGTGCTTTTGCGCAAAAGCATCTGTGGCCAGTCTAGACGCGATTTTGCGCAAGAAAGCTCCGGTGGCCATTTTCGCCATCAGGGCTTTTTTGCGCAAAACAGTTCTTCGCTGTCTACACTGGCCCTCTTGTGCAAGTATTCTTGCGCAAGAGGGCTTTTTCCCGAGTGGAAATGTGAAAGTATTTGCGCAAGAAGCACTGATTTTGTACATTACAAATCAGTGCTCTTGCGCAAATTCAAGCGGCCAGTGTAGACAGCAGGCAAGCTTTTGCGCAAAAGTGGCCGCTTTTGTGCAAAATCTTGCCAGTCTAGACGCACCCAACGGGTTGAAGAAAAAGGAGGAAAAGTGGAACAGAAAGGTCTGACCCTTCTCCATGTGAG
This sequence comes from Rafetus swinhoei, assembly GCA_019425775.1. NCBI lineage: Eukaryota > Metazoa > Chordata > Testudines > Trionychidae > Rafetus > Rafetus swinhoei. Next base: position 234,808,801 of record CM033437.1, read on the forward strand.
ACCCATCCTTAAAAGGCACTCTGCGCACTAAAGTTGGGGAAAGAACCCCACACCTTAGTTTTATAATTAAATAGCATGACTGTGAACCTTAGACATCTACACTATGAGCCAGGGGTGTGATTCCTAGCCCATGCAGACATATTGGTGCTAGCTCTCAACTGAGCTTTCATGCTTAAAGTAGCAGTATAATCATGGTAACATGGACAGCAGCAGCATTACTGAACTAGCCACCCTGAGTACAAATGCACCGGAACCTATTGGAGACGATCTCAGATTTTGTTTTAACCTGGTAGCTTTCTTTTTATTCCCTCACTCAGTGTGGTTTTTTTTGACAAATTTTCTGTCAAATTTTGGTAGCTGTATGTCACTGAGCATATGCAAGACATCAGGCAAAATGAAGATGGAAGAACTAATCCACTGCTTAGCTTTGTGTTTCAAATGTCAGCTTTATTCCACAGGAGCGGCTCAAATTCTCTAGTCTTTCAGTGCTACATCAGATAAGACCTCTAATGTCTTATCTAGATGATATTTTCTGCTTGCTCTTGTTTCTTATAATTGTTTTTGTATGTTGGCTATCCTTTAAAAATAAAAGGCACACATTCTCTCACATCTCATGCATTAGATATGTCACTTAATATGCTATTATATTGGTTATATATAAAAAGATGTGTGTATGCATGTATGCTTAACGAATATATCAAGCTAAGCAAGCTGCACTACTGAATGTGATCATGGAGCTTTAGACTTCCAGAGCATCTGGATTTTGCAGCTGGCAATGTTTGCCTATTTGAGAGGGCAGGCTTCCCATCAGGGGGACAGCAAAATGTTTCAACCCCCCCCCCAAAAAAATCTGTTTAAAATCTCTCTTGTTTTCTGTTGTGAAATAACACAAGCACATCAGCACCAGATTATAGGTGAAGTAATGTCAAATCAAAACTATATCTTTGCCATCATTATCGACCCTCCAAACAGAAAACCATGATAATGAGGGAACATTAAAATGTGCGAAAAAGAGGCAAAATGAGGTTTTACAGGGAAAAATAACAGCGTGTGGAGCAGAGAGTGAAGTGGGATTGATTTTGTTTTGTACCTTGTTATTTTATTCTTATTTGTTTTATAGTAGGGCCGAGAAACCCCAACCAAGTTTGGGGCCATATAGTGCTACATATTGTATAAACACAGAATGAGAGAATCCAGATCCCAAAGAATTTTCAATTTAAAGAGCTGATCATGCAAAGATTTAATGTACATGCTTTCTTTGTGCACTGAGAATAGTCCCATTGAAGTCAATTCACAGTGCATACACATATGTTTTTGGAAGGTTTGGGACAAAATAGACAAAAGGTGTGTGTATGTGGGGAAACACACAAAGAAATAAAGCAACTTACTCAAGTTCACACCTGGGATCAGTAGCACAGCCAAAAACAGACCTGACTCCCAGCCAGCTGCCCTATCTACTAGATTGCATTACCTCCTATATTTATGGATATCAGTGCTCAAAACCCATGTGTCTTTTAGGGGCCTCAAAACATAATTTGGCAGGTGGCTGTGCTTGAAGCAGTTATGTAACCAGAGTTGCAACGTATGAGGTGTAAAATGTTAGTCAATAGATGGAAAAGATAAATATGTGTAACCTACACTGATCTTACTATATGGGTGTGCAAATGGGTATATCCAAACATGGAAGGATGGTTTGTAGCATGAACAACTACTAATAAGAAACTGATTATTAAATAGTTCTTGTTTTAGTTGCTTTCTCTCCTACTACGGACACCTTTCTATCTACTTATTGAAATCAAATTGAGCTTGCATACCATTTTCATCAGTACTGAATTTATTCCAGAGATTTCCAAGGGGAGATGAGAAATTATTTATACCATATTCCAGGAAAGTTACACCTATGTCACAGAGTAAAACTGAGGTTAGATTTACTTTGGGGACATTTCTAAAAGAAAGGTAATTTTAAAATAAACTTAACATTTTGCTAATGACCTTTCCCTTCCACCGTTCTGTTTGCTGTAACAAAATGCAAAGAAAACTGACCTTTCCACTCACTCACTGTTTTGCTCTTGTTTTCAGTGACAAATCCAGTATCTTTGATACCTACCAATTGTTTTAATATTTAAAAGGATTTTAGAAATACTGCCTTGACTGAAAAAAGTCATTTTTAATGTTGCCAGGAGCAGATTCTTCTGTTTGGCCATGTATACTGCAGAAGCCCTTCAGAGTTGGAGAGAGATTCTCTTTTTAAAAACATTTTACAGAGGGGTATGGGGCAGAAGCTTGTGTCAGCCGTTTCATAGCTCCTTTTGGGCTGAAGGTTTAGACTTATTTTTTTTGTCTTTACAGGTATAAGGATTATGTTTAAAACAATAATATTTATTGTGTGAGTAGCAGTTTCAATCTGTTTGAGTACACGGGGCTATGTCTACACTACAAGCTAGAGGCACAAGTCCCTGGCTTGTGTACACATACTCATTCTAGTGTCCAGGGCTGTGAGGTGGGGAGTGAGGAGCAATGTCAGAGCTCCCTGCACACAAGTCACTTTCCCCACTGGGGCTGCATACGGAGAGTGCGATGGAGCGGCAGCTCTTGATGCTCACCTCACAGCACAGGCAGGGAAAGAGACCTGGATGCACAGGACATTTGGTGTTGCTCCTGACTCCCCCCCCCTCACAGTATCCTCTCTGAGTCAGGGCTGGACTTACCATGAGGCAAACTGAGGCAGCCGCCTCAGGTGCCAGACTGTGAGGGGGGGCGCCACTAGGACATGAAGGCTATGTCTACGCTGGCACGATCTTGCGCTAGAGATATGCAAATGAGGCTAAGCGTTGAATATCGCCGAGCCTCATTTGCATACCTATAAGCCGCCATTTTTGCGGAAGAGGCTTTTGCGCTAGAAGGAGCTATCTACACTGCCCCTTCTTGTGCAAGAAAAACCCCTCTTGCGCAATGCCGTTATTCCTGAAAATAATCAGCAGTGTAGACAGCTCCTTCTAGCGCAAGAGCCTCTTCTGCAAAAATGGCAGCTCATTAGGTATGCAAATGAGGCTTGGCGATATTCCACGCTTAGCCTCATTTGCATATCTCTGGAGCAAGATTGCGCCAGTGTAGACATAGCCAGAGTGTAGAAAATTGTGTCTGTTGCTGGTGCATATGTAGGTAGCAGAGCAGAACCATGAGGGGAGTAGAACAGGAAGAAGGCAGAATTGAGACCTTTCAAAGTTTTGGCCCAAGTGAGGGGGCATGGGGGCGTCATTTTGGCCTCAGATGCCAAAATGTTGTGGGCCAGCCCTGCTATGAGTTGCAGTGCTCCTCTGCCAGCTGGCAATGTGCACCTCTGCAGAGTGCCCCCTGTGACCATGGCACCTGCATGGCCCATCCCTAAGGTTGGCCCAGCACAGAGGAAGTCTGTGGTGGAGCAGGGAGTCTTCCAAGTGCCAGGTTTGGTACTCTAGCCACTGGACCTTTCTCACTCTTGACAAAGGGAGAGCTGGATTAAACATAAAAAAAAATAAATCTCCTTACCTGTGTAAGTAGGGTGTGAATGAGCTCTCCCCTGACAGCTAGTGAGGAGCTGGGGAACAGGACTTTAGGAGCCAAGCTTGTTTGCATGGGCACATCCCCCTTGCCTTGGTGCTCAGCATGATGGGGCCGCTTTACCCAAATGATCATTTGTGGCTGGTGTTAGATTATAAATCACTTCATTATAAGGGAACAGAGGTGAAAAAGGGTTGTTATCTTTGTTGAACAACTAAGGGCTGCAGAACTGTGCTAGGCATACCCCCGATTAAGGGGCTCACACTCAAATAAACTGTACTTGCTAGGCAGAATACAGAAATGTGAAAGCCCAGTGCAGTTGGGAAGAGAGTGGGGATGGGTTCTTGTACCTGGCAGTGTGGCCCCAGAGATATCGTCTGACTCTTCGTCTCTCCACTGTGTAACAATGGAGCTGATTAAGACTCACTCGAGTGTCTTGTTGAAAACCAGTAGAGCTGAAATCACTCACAACCAGGCCTAAACCATAGGCCTGCTTTGGGACAATGTCTTTGATGCATGTGCCTGCCCAGTCTGCAATAGCCCTGAGGCTCTGTCACTAACAGCTGAGATCTAAATATCATGGAGCTGAAATCAGAGAGCCGTTTTAAGTGGTGGGACCTCAAGACATCCCAGAGGATCAAGAGTAGCAGGTGGCAGGCAGCCAGCTGGTGCCCAGGTAAGGTGCCCTCCCAACCAGGGTGGGATGTAAGCTTACCTAATGTACTTTGGGGCTACGTCTAGACTGCATCCCTCTGTTGACATTCCTCAAAAAATGAGGTTTACAGGATCTGTTGAAAAAGGCTTTATTTTCGACAGATCCGCGTCTAGACTGCTGTTTTTTTTAGAAAAAAACTCCATTTTGAAAAAAAGCGGCGGCCATGTTTATGCTAATGAGGTGTGGGATATTTAAATCCCTGTTTCATTAGCAATTTTGATGTGCCTAATCTACATCTCTCTGTCGACAGAGAGGTGTAGTCTAGACACACCCCCAGTGGATGTTCAGTGAGCAAGGAGAGCCATGTGTGGGGTGCCAGGGATGAAGAAGAATATTAAAGGAACTTTTGGTTGCTGGACTTAAGAACCCTAGTCAAGAGACACTTCCCAAGATACTCAGGGGTGAGTGTCTTGCTCATGGTTTTATCTTTATGAATCCTGCCTGTGGCAATTTACCTCATTAATGCTGAGTTACTTCCCTCATTTTAATGTTTTTTTTCCTGCACTTAGGTTCTGTGCTAACGAGGGGGATTATTGTCTCTCAGAGATGCCCAAGAGTGGTGTGTAAGTGTTCCCATGTATTGGGTCGAGGGCTTGAGCCAGCTCTGTGTTGTATTGTTGAAAAGGAACTCCTAGATACTGAATGCTGAACTTTTTTGCTGCCAACTTCAACTGGCAGAAGGGTTACGCTTGTGTTAGCCCCTTAGATTATTAATGCAGATTAAAATCAAATATACTTTTCACCATTTATGCTGTTTTTTGTGTGTGCATTTTTTTTCAATACTGATAAATAATGAAATCAGACTAGTCCTTGTCACTTACTGCTTCCTGTGCACTAGCAACAGTCTTGAGATGTTTAGGTTGTACAGAAAATGGTAATTCCATACAGGTGCCCACAGGGCCACCAATGCAAAGGGGACGAGGGGTTCAGTTGCGTCATGATCCAACAATTTAAAAGGGCCCAGAGCTCTGGGCTGCTGCTGCCACTACCATGGCAACTGGAGCCCCAGACCATTTAAAATTGCTGCCGCACCCTTGGGCAGTGCTGATGGCAGGCTGGAGGGAGGCGTGGCACAGGCTGGGTGGTGCTGAGGGCTGTCTTAACATAGCCCCGCCTCTTCCACCCAAGGTCCAGCCCCTTCCAGGGGCCCAGAGCTGAGAACTGCCTATTTTCCAGGGTCCAGCAAAGTCTGTTGCCAGTCCTGGGTGCCCAATCCTTCCCTTCCCCCTCCTGTGTCCCCATTTTCATTTCAGAAATACCCCCCCCCCCAACCTTATAAATATTTCTATTCAGAATAACCCACATCACTGGCTCTTATGAAATATGATGTCCTGGGTATCTATGTAAGCCAGCTACTTGACAACTTTCCCCCGCAAGCAGACTAAGGGACCAAAATCTACTCTCTGCCGCTTTGATAATGTTGCTTAATATTTAGAAATATAACTAATTACAATCTTGTGAACATTTCCTAGGTAACAGTCTCATTTGCTGAAAGAATATCCTTTGCTTTAGTTTTTTCTTGCCTCCCTTATGAACTGATTGCCTTCTTAAATGCACAAGCAACTCTAGTATGCAGATTAGTTGACCATGCTTTTTCCTAAAAAAACCCCAACCAAACAAAAAAACAGGGGCACGTTCAGTGCCCTTTATCCAATTTATTAGGCCTGCCTGGCTTATTTAGATAGTTAGAAAGCAAAACGAATAGCAATCAAAGGAGCAGTATTGTGCCTCAATTAGCAGGAAGATACACTTTAAAAGTTTTCATTGTCAAGAGAAGTGACATAAAAAGCAGCCAGTAAGAGCAAGGGGTACCTGAACATGTGCTCAAGGACACTGAGACAAGACATTTAATGACTTTTTACAAAGCAAATTTCATATTTCACAGCATAAAGAGAAACCATATTATATGGACAAATAACACTGAGTTTTTTATTCTATGGGCCTCGCACCGACAATGTGCCCATTGAAATCAAAGGCCAAAGGCTAGGAATTTTGAGGGGAGGAGGGCAGGTTGCCTTTCCCCAAAGACTGCTAGCCATCCGTTACTCTTTTGTTATTCTAGTAAGTGCCATGAGGTAGAAAAATTATCACCATCATTTACAACAGAAAAGTTGTCAGAAATACCATTGCTGCTTTGTGGCCTGCAGGTGTGGATCAGATTTGCTGGGCAGGGTTGTCAGCTCTCAGTTGGAGCTGCCTGCTCCCAATATTGAAGCTTCACTAAGCATATTGATTAGTGTAAGTTCAGAGATCAATCACACATTTGGTAGACATCACCAGGGCCATGTCAAACAAATCCCTGATTTCTAGCAAGTGTATAATATTTTACCATTTTGTCATCCAACTTTTTTGGAAAACAGAGATAACTTATGACATCTCCTTTCTCTGATCTATCATCTCCATATCGCCGCCTTTCTCTTCTTTTAGCACCTATTGCGCCTATATTTATCTCCTGAGATAAAAGAAATCAAAACAAAAATAAATCACATGGATGCAGGAGAAGAGACAGGTCTTAGAAATACTTTTTTCCTAAGACGCTATAATTTAGAGCATCCTTTTGTCTATGTGGGTGTGTCTAGACTACAGGGTTTTTTCGAAAAAAGTGGCTTTTTTTTTTGGAAAAAACCTTCCCCTGCGTCTAGACTGCTGCTGTGTTCTTTCGAAAGTAAATCGAAAGAACGTGGCAGTTTTTTCAACCACAGAAAACCTCGTTTTATGAGGAATAATGCCTTTTTTCCAAAGTGCTCTTTCGAAAAAGGCACTATGTAATGCAAACTGTGCTTTTTCGAAAGAGAGCATCCAGACTGCCTGGGTGCTCTCTTTCGAAAAAGCAGCTTGCTTTTTCGAAAGTACTGGTTGCAGTCTAGACGCTCTTTTTCGAAAGAGGCTTTTTCAAAAATATCTTTCAAAAAAGCCTCTTTCGAAAAAGGCTTGTAGTCTAGACGTAGCCTGTGTGTGTACAGTGCTTAGCCCAATGGAGCAGCAAACTAATGTAAGTTGCAGCATCGGGGTGCTACTTAATACCAATAACAAATAACCCTCCTCACCATGGATTTAAGACATGCTAAAAAGAGTGGCAGCTACCTTCTTCCCACCCTCTTTTCCCACATGTCCCATGACTGGGTGGAAATTTTATTCAAGACTCAAAATGGATATACGTGGGGATCTGGTTCGGAGGAACTGTGTATGTTTGTTATACAGTAGTATCAATGGAGTGCTGTTCTATGAAGCCTTAACTAAGCTTAAATCAAAACCACCCCTAACTCTGGGAAATTAAAGATCTACAGTTGAACTCTACAGCTCAGGACCAATTTCTACATTATACATAACAAATCTGAAGGAATAATGCTTTGAAATGTGATGCTATTACAGTGGCACATGTTCAAGCAAGTTACTACACATTTTTTTTGTCTATTAGTATACATAGCAGGTAGCACTGCGCTGTGTTTTATGCCCTGAAAGATTCTGCTTAAATGTCTCTGCTTTAAGTTAGCCACAGAACTAGAGAGTAGGTTAGACCCCAAGTGTCACTCTGTTCTTGTACATTGGCTCACTTCCCAAGAGTGCCTTGAAGTTTTTATAAGGAAATAAATCAGGAGTAACGGCTCTCAATACAGCAGGAGCCAGGCCTAGGTTTTGTTTTCACTTCACGAATTCTATTCTGCAAAGTTGTCCACTGTGATGCCATAACAACGTAGAGCCATGTAATGCTTTCAGACAACTTGAAAGGCTTCATTCTTCTGCACAGCCAGCCCACATTTTTTCATGCCATCAAGGCTCTTCTGTCCCTCCTCCCACCCTTGCCACCCATGGCAGTATGTAACTATGTATTAGTAATAATAATGCTGAAGCATTTTTAGTAGATTTCTCTGCAATGTCTCTATTCTATTCTGTGTTGTGACAATGCCATCAGTTCTTGGACAGGAAACACATAAACCTGCATTCAAGTTTTGGCTAGTAAATACTGGAGGAACTAATTTTCAAAAACATGCCTTTAAAATGGAGTTGTATTTTTAAATCTCTACATATTGTTTCCTCTTGCTCTTCCCACTCAGTACTGTGAAAGTATAATATAAAATACAAACTAGTTAAATATGAAGCAACTAAATACCCACATCATGTTTTTCAGTTCTTTCCATCTCTACTACTTAGTGAAGGTATAGAATGGGGAATGATCATAAGTGTAAAAGTAAATTAGCCAAAATAGAATTAAACCCAAGAAATTACACAAAACAATAAATGTGTTACAAGAGTTCAAAAGTAGTTAACAGCGTATGTTAAATTAAATATCAAGAGATCGCATCAGATCATTTAATAACCCTTATTGGACAGACTTATTACGTAAGTAAATCTATCCTATATCAACAGATGCAAGTGATTTTGGGGCCAAAACAAAACCAGATCCATCAGTACACATTTATGAACAATTTTTCAGATAAGATTTATATTCCAAACAAATTATGGTTTGCATTGACATTGTTCAATCAAATGTAGCACTAAAGTTAATTACTGAAAATTAAGTTGTAGATTGAAGTTGCAAGACTTCCCCTTATACAAATATCACACACAACCCAAATGTAAGAGGGAAATAATTTAAAATTATTTTAGTTCTGATATATATAAGTACTGTGGGCTGTTATGCCAGTTTAAACAATTGACCGAACAGTGGTAAGAATCATAGAATACTATAACTGGAAGGGAACTTGAGGTTATCAAGTCCAGTCCCCTGCACTCACGGCAAGAACACCATCTAGATCAGGGCTACTCAACTTTGGAAGCCCCGGGGGGCCACAATGATACAGCACATGCCGAGGGCCACAACTTAAGCATGGTTGCATGTATATGCAAATATATATGCAAATATGTGCAAATAGCTTCTTTCACACAATGCCCTGGCGCTCCCAGCACTTCTTCACTGGGGGCTAGAATCGCCAACACCCTGTACCCCTCTGTTCCAGCCAGCTCGTCCGCTTGTGTCTTTCAGTGCTCACCCTGCCTGGGAGACACCTTGCCGTTGTGGAGCGTGTTCCCAGTGGAGACCATGTTCAAAGGATCCCACCCACAGGCTGCGTGTTGAGCCTCCTGAGTAAACCCAAACTGCACCGCGGGCCACAAACAAATGGGCCGCGGGCCGCATGCACGTGTTGAGTAGCCCTGATCTAGATCATCTTTGATAGAAGTTTGTCTAACTCATTCCTCTCCAATGATGGAGATTCCACAACCTTCTCAGGCAATTTATTCTCATGCTTAACCACCCTGACAGTTACACAGTTTTTCCTAATGTCCAGCCTAAACCTCCCATGCTGAAATTTAAGCCCATTGCTTCTTGTCCTATCATCAGAGGTTAAGGACAATAATTTTTCTTCCTCCTCCTTGTAACACCCTTTTAGGTACTTGAAAGCTGTTATGTCCCTCTTAGTCTTCTCTTTTCTAAACTAAACAAACCCAGTTCTTTCAATCTACCCTCATAGCTCATGTTTTCTAGATCTTGAATAATTTTTGTTGCTCTTCTCTAGATCTTCTCCAGTTTCTTCGCATCTTTCCTGAAATATGGTGCCCAGAACTGGACACAATGCTGCAGCTGAGGCCTAATCCGCACTAAGTAGAGCAGAAGAATTACTCCTTGCTTACAACACTTCTGTTAAAGCATCCCAGAATGATGTTTGTTTTTTTTGCAGTGTCACACTATTCATGTTTAGTTTGTGGTCTAGTCTATGACCTCTAGATCCATTTCTGCAGTACTCCTTCCTAGGCAATCACTTCCCTTTCTGTATGTGTGAAACAGATTGTTCCTTCCTAAGTGGAGTACTTTGCATTTGTGCTTATTAAATTTCATCCTATTTACCTCAGACCATTTCTCCAGTTGGTTCATAATATTTTGAATTATAATGCTACGCTCCAAACCACTTGCAACCCCTCCTAGTTTGGTACCATCTGCAAACTTTATAAGCGAACTCTCTAAGCCGTTATCTAAATTGCTAATGAAGATATTGAACAGAACTGTCCCAAGACTGATCCTTGCAGAACTCCACTTGTTATATCCTTCCAGTTGACTGTGAAGAATTGATAAATACTCTTTGAAAATGATTAGCCAACTGGTTATGCACCCACCTTATAATAGCCCCATCTAAGTTGTATTTCCCTAATTTATTTATAAGAAGGTCATGCAAGCTGTATCCTTACATTACAAAGAGATTCAGACCTCTTTCTCTTTTTATTTTAAGATCCTGTCAATGAAAATGTATGTTTGCAGTTTTGTAGACTTGTTAATACCAGGATTTTAGAGAGACAAGGTGGGTGAGGTAATATTTTTTATTGGACCAACTTCTCTTGATTAGAGAGGAAAGCTTTCAAGCTGTTGAAGAAATCCTATGTCACTCAAAAGCTTGTCTCTCTCACCAAAAGTTGGTCCAAAAAAAGATACAGTGTCCCCCATCTTGTCTCTTTACTGAAAATGCATGTCAGTTAGAATACTTGCTCTAGATACTAAGGGGATTTCTTAGCTATCTTTGCTATTAATCAGACTAGTTCTTATTATATATAATTTCCTTTTCCTACAGACTGAGTCATTGCAGTCAATTTTCCTAGTCTTGGTAACAATTCATCTGAAGAAATGGGTTTTGCCCATGAAAGATCTCTATTCTATATTTTCATTAGTCTCTAAGGCTGTGTCTAGACTACATCCCTCTTTCGACAGAGGGATGTAAATTAGACACTTTGAAATTGCAAAGGAAGCAAGGATTTAAATATCCTGTGCTTCATTTGCATAATTGCATCATGGTGCTCTTTCGAAAAAGCGCCACTTCGAAAGTAAAACCGCAGTCTAGACGTGGTTGTTTCGAAAATGGCAGGCTTTTTTGAAAGATCCTGTACTCCTCAAAAAATGAGGTTTACAGGATCTTTTGGAAAAGCCTGCCTTTTTCCAAAGAACCGCATCTAGATTGCAGCTTTCCTTTCGAAATGGAGCTTTTTCGAAAGAGCACCATGATGCAATTATGCAAATGAAGCGTGGGATATTTAAATCCCTGCTTCATTTGCAATTTCAAAGTGTCTAATTTACATCCCTCTATCGAAAGAGGGATGTAGTCTAGACACAGCCTAAGGTGCCACAGGACTACTTGTTTTTATAGTTACAGGCTATCACAGCTACCCATCTGAGATTTGGTAATTTATGAGTATTGTTAATTTCCAGTCAGCTCCAGTTTTGATTCACAAGTGACGAAGTGTTCAAGAAATTTAGTTTCTCATGGGTGATGCAGGCTGGTACTTCTTGGCAAAGCAGAATCAGGACAAACCGATAGCGACCTACAGCTATGATAAAAAGAATTGGTTTAGACCAGGAAACGTCTCTTATTCCAAAAACTAATGTAGACAAAATTCTTCTTATGAAGATATGATATGACCCACCCAGAACGCGAGTTCTATATGTTTCATTGTTGCTTGGCAAGAACTAAAGCATCTCCTTTATGGGTTTTAGAGTCAATACATTGCGAAACATCTTGGCTTATTATCTATTCTGCAATTAGGGTGTTTTTTAAAGACATCTGGAAGTTCAGAGTATCATCAAAAACCTTCTCCAAGATTGCCCTCTCATGAGTGTTGTCCTTGGCTAATTTGGCACATCTCCATTTATCTCTTCAGCTGCTTTATCATCACTTTATTCTTTTGCAACATGTCCATTTTAAAATTAATGTGTACACTTCATGGAAAAAGACTGATTCAAAGCTGGCTTTGAGTTCATTTTGCAACAGTAAAAGTCATTTGGCTCATCTGCTTGATTTTAAACCTCTAGTAGGATGTTATAATTAACCATCTAATTAAAAACAACAGTTCTTTTGGTTTGTTAGGTGAGAGAGTCTCATATGGGTAGCTGTATTAGTCAGTAACTTTAAAAATATGAGCAATCCTATAGTTAGGTGAGAGTCGCTTGAATATGCTATGCTCTCTGTATAACTGCTAACTACCAGTTAATTATGTCTTGTGATCTCTCGGGTCTCATATTTTGATTCTCCTTGCAAATCATAATTTTACATTAGCTTTTCAGCATGCTGACAAAATGCATCATTTTATTGGCTATAAAATAAATGCCTTGTTGTACTTCTGTTAATTGTCAATTAGATATAGGTTATGTATGTTCATTGATCACATTTAAAATAGATACCCTTGACCAAGCTATTTGAATGGTGTCATTACAGTTGCCTTGGCAACAGAACTTCCTCAGTCTGAAGGAATATTATAGATTATGTTTGATAATATTAACTCTATAATTCCTACATTTAATCACTTTCTCTCTCCCCATTAATAGATTATTTACTTCCTCATTGAATCAAAGATAACTGTTTTGATCTATATTATGCATTATTAAGCATGTGAGCTAAGAAAAATGAAGATAGAAATTACTTGATCACACTTCGCTATATATCTCTCTATGTATTTTAGAGAGTTTTAGCATTTGTGTCTGTCTGTGAGTCTGTCCAGCTGTCTGTGAGTCCATTTGTTCAAGAACTCCTCCTAAACCATAAGGATGCATCTACACTGCACCGTAGCTCGAAATAAGATACGCAAATTGAGCTATGCAAATTGCATATCTTATTTCAGGCTTATTTTGAAATAGCTTATTTACTTTATAGCCAAATTTCAAAATAACCCGCTATTCTGAAACATCCATTACTCCTCATGGAATGAGGTTTACAGGGACATGCAATAGTGAGCCCAAAATAACAGGCTTGCTCTGAAGATGCGGAATAGCTATTTTGGGATACTCTGGTACCCCGAAATAGCATTGCAGTGTAGATGTAGCCTCTGAGCGAGGACCGCCACATTTGGTATGCAGTTTTCTATTATACTAAGTTAAAGCAAGATCAGGGTTTGGTTGTGCTAGGAAAACTGGATGTGCCTGGAATGAGATTGTTTTCCATTAAATTGAAAGGGAGGGGGCTGATAGGAGGGACAGTTCTGTTGCACAGTGACCACTGAAGGCAGTGAGTGTGGGAGACAGCTATACTGCAGAGTGACCACAGGGGGATGGACACATTAGGAAAAGAGTGGCCAGCTGGGGCCAGACCTCTCCATGTTGCCAACCATCAGCTCAGGTAAGTGGCCCCTCTGCCCCAAACCCCTCCCTTCTGGCCCTTGTCTGTAGCAGCAGACTGTTGGGGCCTGCCATCCAGCAGTCCCTCCACTCCAGAAGAGCACTGCTGTGGCAGGGCCACACAGCCCCAGTTCCCCAGCCTCAGGAGTACCACTGGGGGCCAGGTTAGGGCTGCGCCACCTCCCCAGACCCGGGCTGCACAGCTGCGCCCCCTAGCTGACCCCCTGGTGAAGCCCCCTGGCTGGGCACAAGATCCCCACAAGGAGCTCCCAGGCACTCCACTCCCTGGCCTGAATCTTGCAATCCTGCTTTAAGCACCCTCACACTTTCCAGACCCCTGTTCTCAGCCCCACTTCTCTGACTCTTGCACCCCACCCCTTACCCTGAGTCCCCCAACTACTGGCCTGACTCCTGCCCCCTCTCACACCGCCAGTCCCCTGCGCTGAAGGACCTGTGCAACACTGGGTAAGTCTGCTAGTTTGGATATACAGTAGAGCAGCAGTTCTCTAACTGTGGGTTGGGACACCACAGGGGGGCAATCCCAGTCTTATTGGATTTCTCCATCTTAATAAGCTTTGGCCTGTTTAATAGTACAAGAATAGCCACAGGAGTCAGTTGACACCAACCCCTGTCAGGTGACAGAGGCTGGTTTAAACAGAACAAAATCTTAAGACTCCGAACAAAGTGGCTGGCAACCTGCGAAGACAATATCTTCATCATAAGAACATAAGAACAGTCATACTGGGTCAGACCAAAGGTCCATCTAGCCCAGTATCCTGTCTGCCGACCGTGGCCAATACCAGATGCCCTGGAGGGAGGGATCACAACAGGTAATCCTCACATGACCCTGTCACCCACCTCCAGAGAATCAGAGGCTAGGGATACCATTCCTACCTGTTCTGGCTATTAGCCATTGATGGACCTAACCTCCATGAATTTATCTAGCTCTTTTTTGAACCCTGTTAATGTTCTAGTCTTCACAACATCCTCTGGCAAGGAGTTCTACAGGTTGACTGTGCGTTGAGTGAAGAAAAACTTCCTTTTGTTTTAAACCTGCTGCCTATTAGTTTCATTTGGTGACCCCTAGTTCTTATATTGTGGGAATAAGTAAATAACTTTTCCTTATTCACTTTTTCCACACCAGTCATGATTTTATAGACCTCTGTCATATCCCCCCCTTAGTCTCCTCTTTTCTAAGATGAAAAATCTGAGTCTTTTTAATCTCTCTTCATATGGGACCTGTTCCAAACTCTTAATCATTTTGTTGCCCTTTTCTGAACCTTTTCCAATGCCAATATATCTTTTCTGAGATGAGGCGACCATATCTGTATGCAGTGTTCCAGATGTGGGCGTATCATGGTTTTATATAGAGGCAATAAGATGTTTTCTGTCTTATTCTCTATCCCTTTTTAAATGACTCCTAACGTTCTATTTGCTTTTTTGACTGCTGCTGCACACTGAGTGCACACAGAGAACTATCCACAATGCTTCCAAGATCTCGCTCTTGAGTCGTTGTAGCCAAATTAGTCCCCATCATATTGTTTATATAGCTGGGATTATTTTTTCCAATGTGCATTACTTTACATTTATCAACATTAAATTTCATTTGCCATTTTGTTGCCCAATCACTTAGTTTGGTGAGATCTTTTTGAAGCTCTTTACAGTCTGCTTTGGTCTTATGACCAAATGATCATCTCCATCAAGGTCATTTATCACCCCTTCCTTCCTACTTGTGGAAGAAGGAACAGAAGAAAAACCAAGGAGGACACAGGCTCTGCTTCTTATACCAAACCAAAGCTGCAGTGTGATGTTAGAAGTTACTCTAACACTTCATAGGTAACCCCCCAAAAATGAGATTCTGACCATTAGAATTCATTACAACTCCCACAATGCTTTTCATGAAGGTAGGAGTGTTATCCAAATAGGGATTTATTTAGGATGCTAATGTTAACACTTTGCTGTATATCCCTTTCAGTCTCCTTTGAGCTTTTTGGGTACTTCCTCATGTGCCAGCCACAATCTAACCCATGGTTTATAGTTGTTTCGCACTGCTTGGATATGAAAGAAATGCTATGAGTTTAAGATTTTATGATAAAAGGAGTTTACCCATGGAAAATAGCCTGACACCTTTTTTTTAAAGCTGTGCATGCAAACTGATCGTCATTTCATATCAGAGCCACTTCTAGCAAAGCAGTAGCTGTGTAAAGCAGTAGTTTGTTAAAGCAAATAAAACACTTATCAGGACAACAAAAGAGCAAAGCTGAAAGGACATCAGCATCTGGAGATGGAGGACAAGGAAGAGAGTTAGCAAGAGACCTTGTAATGGTACCACAAAGAGTTTTAAAATGATGAGATTCTTTAACAGTGACACAAGAGGGTGATGGATACTAATAACTGACAACTGTGAAAAGCAAGATGAAATCACACTCAGAACATATAATGAGGTCTCAAACAAGGTCAGGGTAACAAAATGAAAATAAGAGTCATGGTATTAGTAAGAAATCATTGAAGAGTCTTCTACCTGACGTCAGTCATTATGTATTAGTTCCAGCACATCTCCCTCCAGGGATCCATCCACCCATATAACCATATGAGAGAGAGCAAATGTTTTGGACTTCCTCTTTTTCAGAGCAGATTGAACCTTTTTTTTTTAAGCTATGGAAAGGATGTTTACACTTCCGTCACACCTTTCATTTGAGTATCTCAAAGAGCTTTACAAACATTAAGCCTCACAACACCTATGAGGAAGGCAATATTTTACAGACAGGTAAACCAGGACACTTAAAGCCTGAGACCAAACTTCAAAAAGGTCCTCATCTCGAGAAATAAGGCCTGGTTTTAAGGAATACTGAGAACTAACACCACCAAATGACTTTAATCAAACCTTGCACTTGTCAAGGGAAATCAAAACTTGCACTCCGCTGCCCTAATCTCTAGACCATTATGATGGGAAATTGAATTCTACTTTGCTGTGCACTTCTTTGAAAAGAAAATAAGGAACACGGCTAATAATTCTGTATTTATCAGGTCCCAAAAGCAATTTTAAACTTAAGAAGGTGTCAAAGGAGAGGACCTTCAGTAGATTTGAAACAGCAACTGGTATATAAATAAGAATGCAAACAGTTAATCTACTATGTATTTGAGATAATTTGTCTGTCTGCTTGTTCAAGAACTCCTCCTAAATGGTAAGAGCTAGGACCATCAATTTTGGTATGCAGCCTCCTCTTATAACCTAACGCAAGGTAAGGGTTTTGTTGTTCCAGGAGTATGGGATGTGCCTGGAATGGGATGGCTTCTCATAGAGCCATACAGAAAAGAGACAGAATCAACAGGTAGATGAAAGGGGCTGGCTAGGAGTGCACTTCCACATCCAAGACTGCCCCAGTGTCGAGCCTCCCACCTCGCTGGTGCCCTGTAAGGAGGGCGAGGGGGGCAGGAGACTGAAGCTCTCCCTCCCCAATTCACACAGGAACATTGCTGGCTGTTCCTCCTCTTCAGGGAGTGAGGGGAAAGTTCACAGTCTGCTACATTCCTCACTCTGTCTGGCAGACAAACCTGGACCTGCCCCTGCTAGGAGGACATGTACTCCTTTCCTGGCTGTGTCTGCTGGAACTGCAGTGGCCATGGAGAGGCACTTCTTACCTGGTCCTAAGCTGCTGTGGTAAGAGAGAGCTGGGGTGGTCCTGTTTCCCCAGGGCAGCCTGCATACTGAACCCCTCATCCCCATCCCCATTCCAGAGCAATTATTTAAATGAAGCATGTACATTTTCATTGTATTTTCCAAAAAACAAAAATGAATTGAGTTGAGGACCCGAGCAATGCCAGGTAAATTTTCTAGCATTATATATACAGAGTTAAAAAAATCAAGGGCTCTTTGGAACTAGTTGCTTGTAAAATTTCTCATTCCTTACCTTTCTTACTAAAATTGCCCCTACATCAATATATTTCTTTATTTCTTGGAATCCTCACTCTTCTTTCAATGTGATATGATTGCTCTGTATATCACAGTAAGAAACGTATGGACAATATCTTATGCAGCAGTAACATTACAAGTCTAACCAGGCTTGGCTTTCATTCATTACTTTGGAAGGCAAATTCAGGTGTGTATCTAGTTCTATTAGCATTTGTTATTTTGCCAATCTTGTTCTCTTTTAGAAATGGTAGAGCATTGATTTTTGAACAATTGCCCTTGTGAAGCAGGTTCAAGATCAGTGAGTGATTTCAGGAAGTGGGATTTCAGCAGCATATTGTTAACAGGCACACGTTAAAGCTAAGATGGTGAAAAGACATGGTAACTTGTTGGAAAGTCTGAAAGAGGCAGACATTAGCTTTCTTTAACTGACCTTAAAGGAAAATAGTGGCTACTTTGCTCAGCCCAATGGCTTGAAAGGTCACCAGAGGAAAAGTTACAAATGAATTTGCTTTAAAGAAGATTTTAATTGCAGTGGGTATTTCTGAGTCTGGTCCTAGAGATGGCCATTTGGGTGAAAATGGATGACTGTGAAAAAAACTAGTGTGGGAGCATGTAACAGGTCAGGAAAGCCATGACTGGCATTGGGCTTTCCCAGGGTTGGAAAGTTCATTGAGCGATAGTCAGACTATTCAGAATTCCTTCAAAACACATGAATCCTTTTTATGGAGAGAGATTCAAAATGAGGAGTTCGAGAGGTTTACTCCAGGCTGGTTTCCGAATGAACTTACCTAAAAGCGTAGCTTTGCGGAACCCAGGAAATCAGTTAAGAAGAGGGTTTTTCAGTTAGCTTTTCCTCCTTCCCACAAACCATGACTTAACTACCAATGCCAGTTAGCTGTGGTGCTCCATGAAATATCCCATCTCTGAGAAATGGGCCAAAGGTCTTACTTAATTTACTACAGGCGATCCCAACCATGATTCCCCTAGTGGAGCTGCCCTGAAATGAACTCTGCACAGTTGTGGGCTTTTCTCTTCCTGCCAAGCCCTGTGACACTTTCTAGTTTTCAAATAGTTCTAATATTTATTTCCACACCAGCAGAAAAACATGCATGCACAATATTTTAAACATTGGCACATTTAATAACTGTTAAACCATTATCACAACAGCTTTAAAATGTGTAGAGTGTTTCTTCTGCTGAACTGCCTTGTTGCCATTCTGACTCACTGAAATCACCTTTTCAGCCATCTGGCTGCCCCAGCACTGGATTTGAAATGACAACTGTAGTGTGAAAGCAAATACACTGTGCAGTTTATAACTGGTGATAAAAGATTATCATGGTGTGAACATCAGAAGATGGAAGGTTTAGTGGTTAGGGAATTAGGTGGGGACATGGAAGATACCGGCTCAAATCCCAGTTCTGCCACACGTTTCCTGTCATTTGAACTCTTCGAGCTTGTCTACACTGCAAATGGCAGAGAGTCTCAGAGCCCAAGCCTATAGGTTCATGCTCATGCCGTGGTGCTAAAAATAGCAGTGTGGATGTTGCAACACAGGCTGAGAATTGAAAAATGCCAGAATGCACTTTCTTAAAATAAAGAAATAGGTTTTAATAGTGGGAAATATAATCCTTTTTCTGAATATGGCTCCTCTAATTTGGTCTCCTTTGAACCTTAAGTAATAGTAATGGTAAACATATCATGTTTTTATTTCCCGCTCACATATATCTGTCTTTACAATTTACATAAATATTGCAGGGGAATATTAGCTTCCATTATTTATGAATCTGTTGAACTTTTCAAGGATGTGCTGACAGTTGAAGGATTACAATTTTAAAGATAGTTCAGTTCACATCATAAATAACCTAAAAGGTCACATCCTACCTTACAGTAACATCTGAAGGAGAAAGCACTTCTAGTTGGGACTCTTTGCAGTCAATTCGAAGAAGTTTCAGCAAAATTTCTAAACTAGAAATCAAAATACAAGGCTATCACACCCTCTTTCTTTGTGACTTTCTGTTCAATGCCATGTTTCCATGGCGCTATCTAAAATATCATTTTCCTTGGCAATGTGAAGATCCTGGCATTCTAAAGTTACAAAAGAATTCAATTGCTAACATAGATTTCAAGCAAGGTCCACACAGGGTTTACACTGCAACAAATACAGGAATCTCCACAGCAATGAAATCATATAGTAGTTCTCTCTCTATCGCTGCCTTTCTGAGCTTCTGGACTAAATCTACTCCTACTGTGCGAGTGCTGAGACTTCAGTTATGAGTCTCCTGCATACATCAGGATTTGAGATGGCTCATTTTAACTAAGAGGCAGATGGGCTCACGAGTCTGACATCAGAGTGAGACATCAAGAAATTGATTATATATTTCTTCAACTCTGTCTGCTTGTTAAATGGTGTATGTGAAAGCGTTGCCAGCGTTTACTATATGGTGAGATAAGAGATACTACACTGTAGTTATTTCTTTATTTAAGTACAAATGCGGTATCCTTGTTAATACTGGGTGGTAATTAGGAAATGATGATTTTTTTTTCTAGTGAAAACCAGTGTTCCCTGTAAGATGAGTGCTGGGGTGGCTGCCCAGGAGAGAGTCAGATGCCGCCCAGCTGATTAGCAGAAATGCCCATAGCCTCCCACAGCCAGCAGCATGTGTTTCTATTGGTGCACATCTGCACATGCCTCGGTGCACATAACAAAATTTATTCACATATGGATGGAAAAATGAGAGTGGAACATTGGTGAAAACTATTGCCTTCATACAGCCCTCCAAATGGAGGACACTTTAGGTTGTAACCAAGACACATTCTGGTTATTAACTATCAAATAGCCTTTATACTAGAGTACACCTGAGATAGCAAATGTCTGAAGTTGACATTTTAATCAAAATCCAAATTTCATCAAGTAAAGCTGCTCAAACAATTTCTAATGAATGTATATGACGACCTTCTCTTTGCAAATTATCTGCAAGAAGATGATTTTCTGGAATTTTTCTCATTTAAAATAATTAATTAAAGCCATGATTTTCAGATGCGACCAGCTGCTTTTGAACACCTTATTTTTAGGGTCTCCAACCAGAGACACCATAAGTAGCTCTGAGTAAAAGGGTGATATGCAGCACTTGCTGGAAATCGGGTCTCTTCATAGCTTCACAGTGTCTCTCTTTGGGCACCTAAATATTAAGGCCCATAGAACTCACTACTCTCTTTTAAAAATCTTGGTCAAGCTGGGAATAATGGTATGCCTCTGCAGCGAGTTATGAGTAGTTCATTGTAAAAATATTTGACATTTGCGCTGACCATCAATTCACATTAAACTAAGCCATGGCTAAAACTGGTATGAGCATGCACAGCTTCTTGACAGATGAATCTCAATCACTGCCCTGTTGTCAGTGTGTTCTCATGGCTAATAATGAATGGCTGTTCCTATTCCCCTATCAGCAACAGAGGGAAAAAGGAGTTATTTAGGCCAGGTCTACACTAGACCCATCAGCTTGGCTTAAGATACTTATCTTCAGCCAAATTTGGTGGCATCCCCACACTGGGAGGCGGATGGGAGCAAACGCTCCCATTGACTTCCCTTACGTCTCACAAAATGAGGTGTACCAGTTGCCGGTGGGGTGCCCTCTGAGTTCAATTTAGCAAGTCTTAATTAGACTCGCGAAATCAAACTTCAGAAGATCGACTGCGGCAGTGACAATCTTCTTTTCAGTGTGGACAAGGCCTGATTAGTTTGTTGAGGCCCTAAAAGGAAGGGCAGGTGCAACATTAAGACAATATTTTGGCTCTATATAACAAGGGTGTCCTGTAATCATAATACCATTGTGAATGTCATCTTCTGTGGTAAATTAAAATAGAATAGATTTATTTAGCCCCTTCCTCCAAAGGTCTTTATAAACATAAGCTGTCAGATCCTCAACTTCCTGAGTAGTGTAAACAGACATAACTTCAAATGGCCTTCCATTTCAACAGCTAAAGGTGTGGCCCAAAGTACCGGTACATATAGGAATCGTTTTACTTACCACTGAAAGGCAGCTACTGCTTGTATGAAACTCAGCAAAAATTATTAATTTATATGCAAGGAGCTGAACTTTGTACTTTCTAGATGCTTCACATTATTTATGGACATAAGCCCAGCTCCTCAGCTACTGCAAATCAGAGGAGTTGACTCATAACATTAAAACAAGCAATACCACCCAAGGCTATATTACCTCACCAGCTACCTTGATAGGCTGCCAATAATCTCAACACTGCTATTCCAAAGCTTACATCAAAGCCTGCTAACAGCACACAGCACTATATGTAGGAGGCCATATTGGGCTATCAGATTTTAGGTGGCGGTTCCCATGGGAAATCAAGTTTGCTAATCAGGACATTTTTCACTTGCTGCCTCCATTTCCCCCTAGGGATGTAAAAGAATAGTCAATTAGTTATCTGGGCCTGATTGGTCTCTCGCTCCCTGCTCTCCAGCGCACGGCACTTAGAGTCAATCTCTAGGGTTGACACTAAGCACCTTGTGCTCCCCCCTCCCGAGGCCCTGATTGGCCTGGAGGTGGAGGAGTGGCAGGCTTTTGTGGGCCAGATCAACCCACTGGATGGGCTGGATCTGGCCCACAGAGGCCCTTTTGCTCACCCTTGGCTTATCGGCTAGTCAAGTCGACTACTCACTTTCCTCGCCCACTTTGCTGCCTCTATCAGAGGCAGTGTGGGGGGGAGCAGGGTGTAGGGGAGGCTGCTGCGAAGCAGCCTCTGTCCGTGACAGGCCAAGGCTCACCGTGGGGTAGAGGCTGCTCTGGCAGCAGCCTCTGTCTGTGGGGGATCTCAGCGGGGAGCTGGGCCCCCCTGTGGACAAAGGCTGCTGCTGTGAAGCAGCCTCTGTCCTTTGGCAGGAGCCCCAGTTTGCAGCGCCCGGGTTTGACGC
Source organism: Rafetus swinhoei (assembly GCA_019425775.1). NCBI lineage: Eukaryota > Metazoa > Chordata > Testudines > Trionychidae > Rafetus > Rafetus swinhoei. Next base: position 234,830,987 of record CM033437.1, read on the forward strand.
AGATGGGGGCTACTGGACCCGGCTTGTGTCAGTCCTGGACCGCTGTAGCTCTGCATTTTAAATTTAAAATGCAGAGCCGCAGTGGTCCCAGCTCTGTAGGACCTACCCACCCTGCGCCTCTGCAGTTTAAATGTAGTAGGAGCCAGGCAGGGCCGGCTCGAGCCATTCCTGCGCCCGGGGCAGTGAGCGCACAGAGCATGCACGGCCCCGCCCCCCGGCACGCTGCACACTGTACAGCTGCAATCGGGCATGCGGTGCCTGATGGCAGCTCTAAGGGGCGCCGCGTGGCCAGGCACGCAGCGCCCCTTACAGCTGCCATCAGGTGCCCCCCATAGGTTGGCGCCCCGGGTAGCTACCCGGCTAGCCCCCGCCTTAATCCAGCCCCGGAGCCAGGCTGCCTTTGCACCTGGCTCCTACTACATTTAAACTGCAGGGCCTTACTGACTAATCATGCAGTCAATACAAATTGTATCATTTACATGATTAGTCAATGACCAGCCTCTTAACATCCTTACTTCCCACACACAATGTTTACAACAATTAATTGCTTTATCGTCATCAAAATTTCCCTGTAAAATTTTGCTTTTTTAAACCAGACTGATATTGTTTTGATTTTTGACAATAGAACTCACAAAAAATTTGTCCAGAAGCTGCAAATATCTTTTTAAAATTTTGTCTGGTTTTTTTTTCTGTTTTCCATTGCCCCAAACCTAAAAATACCAACAATTTTTGGTTTTTGATTTTAGGTAGACACAATTATGCAAATTGAGGTAGGTCTATAACATCATGTTACTTCTCTGTTCAAACAGCGTTCCTCTGTTATTCCTCTGTTCAAAGTTATTCCTCTGTTCAAACAGTGAGCCAATTCCATCCCTAGCATGTCCTAAAAATGTGCACAAAGGGCCTGATGGACTCATGGACTTCACTGGGGTCACTTATGGCATAAAGCACTAAGCCTGACTAAAGAAGGCACGATTGGATCCTACAGCTCTTCTTGATGAGCATCCGTGTGAATTCTCATTGGCACTAATGGCAGTTAGGCATGTAGCCAGAGGGAAGAAAGTGCCGAAGTGTGACACTCTGCCAGCGTGCCACAGTCAGAAGCTTTCAGTAGATTTGCAAAGGTTGGCTGACAAATCAGCGGTTTTGAACAAGACATCCTTTCATTTTTAATGTAGGCTTAGTGTGACTAGCTGTAACAGGGTGGAGCACTTACTGCTGTGGTGCCTCCTGCTGGACAGTGTCTCACTCGTTGTTGCTTCACACTCTCGCTCCCATTGGCCGGGAACAGTGATCTGCGGCCAACGGAAGCTGCAATCATCCGTACCTGCAGAGGCACAGGTAAATACAGTGGCGCTGGCCTGCCAGGGGCTAACCCTGGTGAACCGAATCCAGCCCGTGAGCTGGTATTTGCCCACCCGTGGATAGCCATAGGCAGTCAAGTCGCAGGGGTCAAGTTGGAGTCAACAGCCAGAAACAGCAGCCAAAAATCAGAGTCAATAGCTAGCCACCAGAGGGAGGGTAAGGAGGCAGGAACAAGGCAAGGTCTATCTCAGCAGGAATTCAAAGATCTGCCTTGTCTCTCAGACAACTTCCTGCTATTTCCTCCATGCTTAAATAGTAGGTCTGAGCCAATCAGATAACTTGGGAGAGGGTGCCTGGCCATCTCTGTCCTGTGGATACCAGTGATTGGTAACCTAGGATGATATGGTGCACCTAGGTGAAGGCTGCCAGGTTGCAGGTAAGAAGTACTGCCTATCTAGAGCCCTGCAATCCTGGATTCAAGTCTCATGAATCCTCACCTAGTGCATGGTAGAGGCGGCAATTTTTCTTTATATCCACACAACCACCACATAAAGCTTCAAAATTCTTTAGGTTGTAAATGGTCAAAGTGAGTGTTTTGGTATCAGTCCCCTAGCAGTCTCCCAGGTCACTTAATCCACCATAGGTCATTTATAAACCCTGGTATACAAGTAAACCAATGAGTGAGGCCAACATAGAACTCTCCTCGTTTGAAAAATTTGCTCTCAATTCTATCTCCCACCCATTATCATCGCCGCTGTAATCCTGCACCCATCTATCCATACTATCTCACAACTCAACCAAATACATTGCTGGAAACAAGATCTCCCACAACCTAACCTTTCAGAAGAGTTCTTGAAATTATCACCTTCCTCTTTAAGAGTTGTAAGCAGCAAGCACTTTTCTCCAGTCTCTCCCTTTACATGGGTATTTGTCATTTGTATCACACTTAATTACATGCTATTCCCAACCCATCTTTCACATAAGTCAGTGTAACCGTCACCATTCAAGCGTGACTTGTCGCTCAGTGTGATGGATTGTTATTATTAGTTGTTGTTTGTATTACAGAATGCCAAGGAGCCCTAGTCAAAGCATCCATAGGCACAAATTCTCACAAGTACTAACTACCTTATACCCCCATTTTCCAACCTATGAGTCATTCGTCTGGTAACTTATGAAAAATGTTCCCTCTAATCTTTTCCATCCATGTGTGGAATAATTTTATGTGCATCGAGGCAGGTTCAAATGTGCACTACCAGTACAGACACAAAACCCAGCTGTAGGCATTTTGCTAATCTGCTGGGTGGCATTTGAATTTCTTCTCAGAAGCCACAGAAGCACACAGCTTGCTGGGAACAGCCTATGAGTTTCACTAAAAGCCGTATTGAAAAGAAATAACGCACCCATCTGTTTCCCAATAAGGGACAATACTTGGAAGCGGCCACCTGAATCATCAGTAGTTTTTTTTTTTAAAATAGGGCCAAGTCTCTCAACTATGAAACACTCTCTCGAATTTAATCCTAATAATTTTAACCTTAATTCTCATAAATTAATATGGCAAAACATTGAGGCGCATTTAAATATTCTCCTTAGGTACCTCTCCATTTAAATCAATCCTGTCCAAGCACACCATTCCCAACACTCCGTCATAATAAATCAAACAGAACAGAACACACACCAAAGTCTTATCTGCTTGCCCTAACAGCAGCATCATAAACCAGGGGGAGGGGGAACCAGTGTAGAGCATTTAACAGCCAAAGGTCGCTGAGTTAGGCCATACCAGGCTATGCTGTAGGCTGAATGTTAGTCCAGATTATACCAAACAACACGCATCCTGGCAGGTACTAACTGTGCTGAGATTATGGGAAAAAATAATTTATGAACGAGGAATACATACTGGTCTGTGTGCACATTTTGCGTAATTTGAGAAGTGATTACAATATCTGCACGAACTGACTCCTTATAATGTATAATACTAGTAAATAAAATGCAGAAAAATCTGTGAAGGAGTTTAGATTTATTTTGCTTAACCCTGTGTTCTCCAACTGACATAGCAAACAATTCAATGAGCCTATTTAATTCCATTACCGTTTCAGTTGTAAAAAGTATAGTATACTTCACATCATAATCTGTAATATAGTGTGGCTGAATGATTTCATAATTTTATTCCAAAGGTCTGTGTCTCAGTGGTGGGTGAAGAGATCTCTTCATATAATTTGTACTGAAGTAGGTTCCTTTTCTAAAGCATTAACAGAACCCCTTTGTGATGAAAGGCTCTATGTTAATTTCAACTATTTATTTGTTTTTGTTTATTAGAGACGGGACTGAGCTGTGAAGTTTGAATCTAGAAGGAGACTCTCCTAAATTCAGGACTGTCTGAATCTTGAGCTTTAGGTCATGTACATTTCTGATTATTATTTATGAGAGCTGGAGTGAGCTTCACAGACAGCACTTTCATGCCAACTTGTAATAACGCCTTTCTATAAAGTTTCTTTTGGAATTGTTAGCTGCTGGCTATGATCAAAAAGGGTTCAAACAGTAGTGGTTTGTAGTACTCATCATCTGTATTCATCTTCATCAATGTTTCACATTTCATCACTTTCAAACCTAAATAACAGCACATTCCACAGCAAAGTTTCATATAATCCTTTCCTTCTCTGATGACCTGATCTGCAAAACTTGAGGGGAAAGGGGGGAGAAGCCACTGTTAAGGACTAAATATTAAATCTTTCATGAGACAGATGTCCTCCCTTTATCTTTTTCATTGCTGTATTATTACATTTAATGATCTGTCTATGATTTCATGTTTTTTAAATGATGAAGGAAGACCAGATAAGTGTATTATAGCGAAACCATCTCCTTGAAATCTCTTACTTGATAATTAAAGATATCACTATAATAAAGAATATTTAAAAATTGAGTTCAAAGCAGCAAACGTGCCATGCTTTTGCAATGATACAGATCACTCTTGCTAGCTGGTTGTGTCAGACATCTCTCCCTTTTCTGAATGGCATGGGAGCACCACGGGAGGTGTTCTATAGTTCTCACCTTTCCACTGTGCCAGACAAGCTCCTGACCAATAGAGCCAGCTTCTCTTCAAGGTGCTACTTTCTGATGGTTCTAAAAACACCTGCTATTTTCTGCTTTTCTTTTTACAATGATACCTGATCAGTCTGTGCAGCTGGATTAGATGGCTCTGGGTATGAATTAATTGTCACTCAAGTACCCCCTTTCCAAGTCAAAGGCATAAATAAGAATTCCACAGGAACCAATTATCTAATTTGTAAAGTGAGCTTTAACAATGATTGAATCTTTCATTCTATCTATTCCTGACATTCTGCTGCTATAATATGGAGTCTTCACTGGTACTGACAAATGTCTGATACTACAAGATTGGAAATCATCTACTCCTTCCAAGACAAAAAACTAGAATGGCACCTCTTCAAACACTAGCATAGAACAGAAGGGAAGACAATAATAAATTTGATTACATTTGATCTCTATTTGTACAATGGTTAGATTGGCGGAAGCTAGGGATGGGTAACAAGCAAAAGGAGCTATATTAAAAAGAGTAGTGGAACAGTGCTGGGACTGATATTATGTGTGATGGCAATTCCCCAGCTCTGCATGGTATTTCTTCAGTGACACATTATGTTCTATGTGCCATTTCCCCATTATTTCCTATAACATGTTTTCCTCCCTGCCCTGGTTCTTTATTTTCAGTTTTCTTATGAGGTAAGACTGTGAACAAATATAAAATATTATACTATGTAATGATAGAAATGGTTTTATTCTGTATCTACCTTCATACTTTTAAAAATCCATTGATAATATGTTGCCCACTCTCCCCCCTTCCTCAAATATTTAATAAAAAAGTAGCTAAAACTGGGAGTAGAATTGCTAGGAGGTTAATACTTTTGCTGGGAGGTTAATACAATTGCTGGAAGGATAATAATTCTTTTGCTTCCATTATTAGAGTCAGTGCCACATCTAGACAACTATATAATATAGACAAGTATAAGTGCTTTTCATTATTGCAGTAACAGAATAATTGGTATTTTAATTTATACAATTTCAATATTTTATTTCTTTATCTATCTCAAGCTGTACCAATGAGAGACAAAATGTGTTGTTACTTTGTGTGTGCATGTTTCATATACAAAGTCATCTGCAAGCTATACGTGGCATAGTACAACAACAACTGGATACATTTGTACATCTGTGCACCCACAGGGAAGTAATTTGAAATGCACTGTGTGTAAATCAAGGCAGAAAAGGGCCTGAACTCTTTTGGTGCAGTATTTTATATTGTCATATATGTGCAGAATTTGAAACTTCAGACGCTTGGGGAAATGGAGTTTTTAAAAGAAAAATCATTTCATTCTTGCATGTGAAGTTAATCATCATAATGCATATAAATACTTCTTTTACATTTGCATACAGAATGAATACAATGAGCCAGGCAGTAGGCTGGATTGCAGATTAATGTATGCTTTATGCTGGTTTTAACCATGCTCCTGGTCCTATTTCTGATGAAGTCAATGGGATTTTTGCCATTGACATCCATGGGAACTGGATCAGGCCCAAAATCTGTAGAGCAAAAATTTGTTTTTATTCCCTCTGCTGGTGCATGGATAGTCCTGGAGCCTTAAAACTTCACTTGCCATGTAGAGTGAATTCTACTCAATAATACTAAGTTATGGTTGTTTCAGGGCAGAATTTTTTTATACAAATCAAAATGCTACATATCTTGTCATTTTCACTGTTCCTGTTAAAATTCAGTGTTTATTTCTCATTGATACATGTACTGAAAGGTTTTCTGACTTCCCTGCCTTTTTCGTAAGTGGTCCTCTATCCGCATCTGAACTGTTGTGTTATAACATCGGCAATGATGATCCCCAGTGAATTGTAGGGATATCTGTTGCAATAGTACGTATTGTTCTCAGGCCCTCCCGAAGAGTATGCAGGGCCCTAGGCAGCATGCTGACAGCGGGGCCCAGCCAGTGGATGCTCTAGTTTCAGTCAAATCCAGTTGAGGGGTTACAGAGTCCATCCTGGGCAGCACAAATCACTTGCTATATATATTCCACAACACACTGGCCAGGTTTGATTCTCTGCTGACCTGTGTGACTCTCCCCTCCATACAGATAAAACACAATCTGAGGCAGACAGGGAGAAAGGCAAGTGGCTCAGGGCTGCATCCCGGCTCACTAGGGCCAAACACAGCCTAGAGCTGTCAACACACATGCAGGAAGAGCCAGCTCCCACAGCCTTGCCAATTCAGCCATGCTGGAGCCCAGATGCCCGCAGGATGAGGTGGGGGAACCCCGGCCGGGGCAGTGGAAGGGTGTTGGGTTGGGGGGCTGGCTGGGCAGGTACCCATGGAGATCTCCTGTGCATAGGCCACGGCAACACAAGTGACCGGCTTGTCCAGTGCCAGCTACGGCTGCAGTCCCTTATACTTGGGCTTGGCGCAGCACGAGAGCCAAGGCACAGGCCCAAGGCAACCTTCTTGCTCACCTTACCCTAAGGCTGGGCCTGATTGTTCTAAAAGTCTTTGAAGGGAAACATCTGTAGGTAGGCCACAGCTGGTTGTTCAGTTTGTCACTCTTACATTCACAACCACTTAGATACAGGTTCTTTTCTTAGAGAGAAATTCTGAGCCACCTGAGAGTGTATTCCATTTTCAAGGGCTGCAAGATGGAGGGACATGATAATTAAATCAGAGAATAGGAAACTTAATGTATCCAACTCTCCAGATCCTCCATAACCTCCTTGCTTTTATGCAACTTAGTAGCAATTAGTTACTTAGAAGCTATCATTTCTTTCCTCAAAGTGAAAATCTCCCTTACAGGATCTGACAACAAAGGGTTCTGGGGTCGGCAGATCCCCGTCTAGACTGCCGCGCTGTGCCGACAAACAGCTGATCGGCACAGCGCGCGGCAGCCATTTTGATTTAAATGAAGCAGCAATTATTTAAATCGCCACTTCATTTCCCTTTGTTGTCCTGCCTAATCTACATGGCTCCATCAACGGAGCCAGGTAGTCTAGACACATCCTTAGAAATTTTACTGATAACACTTTAGAAACCTCAAAAGTGAAATTTGATTTAAAGTTTGACTTACCTTCACTGCTCAGGTGGGTTTCCTATGCAGACTGACACATCTTGGGATATCCTGTTGCTATGAAACAACATGGACGCACAGTGCCGTAGAAGTCAAGTGCATTTCTCCCTTCTCCTTCCCTATTCATGTTTTAATTTCCTTCTTTTAAAGATATCTCCATGTATTGTTCATTTAGCATAATTTCAATACACTTTACAATGACAATTTATGTATATTTTACATGTACATTCATAACACTGGGGTATTGCAATATATATTGACAAACAGGATTGGATGAATATTTTTAAACAAATTTGCTTGGACTGTATTTACACCCCATTTGTGTTCACTTACAAGAATGTTTGGCAAATCAGCCATATTTATTTATACAGTAAACAGCTTCACACTTGTATACTACCTAGCTCAGTGAGCCCATGAGCAAATGTTACTAAATCAAATGTTGCAGTATATCTATGGAAAGCAAATTCACAATTTGTAATCAGGAGTATCTGTATTAGAAACAAGATTCAGGTGAATGGCTACATTGGAATGTAAGGTCAGGGTTAGTGGGACTTGGATCTGCGAATTCTGGGTTTGAAAGTCCACAATTTGACTATCTATACTGATTAATTACCCCTTAGGTTATCAATTTCTGAGTCCAGATTACACCTGGGGCTCTAGCCTCCACACTGCAGAATACACGGGCAAATCCAGCCATTCCTGAAATGTGGCTGCTCTAAGTACCTTTTGTTTGTGGTGCAGTGTGGGAAAACTTGACTGTCCATCCTTCCTGTCCCAGGAAGCTGTTACAACCTGCCAGTTCCTGTTGATGAGCTGCCATTTTGGTCTGCACGCTCTTGGCAACTGGAGCCAACAACATGGAGGACTCACCATTTCAAGAGCTCCTCTTGCTTGTTCTTTCACTCTTATTTCAGAAAACAGTCAGAATGTCCTTGAGACCCCGGTGGAGATTTTGGCAGTATTTTCTGACCTCTCATAGCATCTAATGGTGCAGGTGGAGCAAAGTAATTGCAGACTAGAACAGTAAAGCCACTGGTGCCCCCTTGGAATTCCTGGAGCGGGACTAGAAGCACAAACTGATGGGATCACATCATCTTGCAGACATGGAAATGACCAGCAGTGGATCCACAACTTTCACATGAAGAAAGGTACATTGGTTAGGATACTGGCACACAACCATACTTGCCACTTAGGGTATGTTTATACTACATGGCTCCGTCGATGGAGCCATGTAGATGAGTTTACTAGACATAGGAAAATGAAGCAGTGATTTAAATAATTGCCGCTTCATTTACATCAAAATGGCTGCCAGGCTGTGCCGATCAGCTGTTTGGCGGCATAGCGGGGCAGTCTGGACGCGCCGCGGTCGAAAAGGGAAGTCTTTGTCGACCGCTCAGGTAAATCTCATTTCACAAGGTATAACGGAGAGGTCGACAAAGGCTTCTGTTGTCGACTGTGGAGCGTCCAGACTGCCCCGCTGTGCCGCCAAACAGCTGATCGGCACAGCGCGGTGGCCATTTTGATGTAAATGAAGCAGCAGTTATTTAAATTGCTGTTTCATTTTCCTATGTCTAGTAAACTCATCTACATGGCTCCGTCGCCGGAGCCATGTAGTCTAGACATACCCTTAGTGTCTAGAAGCTTGCGCTCTCAGACTGTTAAAGGTCCTTTGATAACCAGTTTGTCTTTGGAAAGTAAACTATAGGTAAAATGGTGGCAGAGCTTTCTGAGGGAATCAGGCATGTGATTCATCCAAAGGTTGTGAGTATAGACAATATCCCTAAAACAGCTGCCAGTTTTAAGAGAATGGGGTTTCCAAACTTCTCCAAGGCCATTGGTGAGGCTCATGAACTCATAGTTTGACCTCAGCAAGGAGCATGGGTACTGCAAACAGTACAACTCCATTATTATGGAGCCCTTGTGAACCACTGAGGCCGACTGATGGACGCCAGTTGGGAAAGTTCATGATGACATGGTTTTTTGTTGATCATATTGTAGATGGGCTGGGACATTATTCCCACCAAATTACATTGTCATAAACTGAGTTACGGTCTCTGTTGTTATTCTGGGGGACCCCACACTTCCTATTTCTTCCTGGCCTTTGAAACTATACCCTTACTTCAGAGGCCCTGGCAAAAGAAGATTTAACTCCACTCTCAGTAAGTGTAAAATGGTGATTCAATGTGCATTTGGCACGTTGAGATCCCTCTGGTGCTGTCTACAGAGCCATTTGGATTCCAATGTCATCAGTAGTGTTCATGTTCCTGTGGCTTGCTGTGCATGTGCTGTGCAAGGCCTTTGCTTCTGAATGGATCCTGACAGGAATGGACTGCTGAACTGGTATACTCAGCCAGAAAGTGCACCTACCTCCTCTGAAGCAGGAGGCACCCATGCAACAGAAATCAGGGATGCTTACTTTTATGGGCCAATGGAAGAGGGACGGTACCTTTTTGAGTTTTGGGATAGCAATGCTTACAGTACGTGAGGTATTGTCACATCACAGAATGAAATGAAGGGGGCCGGGGCTGTCAGTGAATGGGGGAGAGGTTTGTTTATTTTTTTTTTCTTATGGCTGAGACAACTGTCTAGGTTGGTAGAGCTGTTTATTTAGACAATGGATAGTTGTACATAGATAGATTGAGAGATTGTGAGATTGTGTTTGGAGACAACCCTCTCCGTTGTGCCTTACCATGTATTTATGATTCGAAATACACAGTTGTTTGATGTGATGTAGTGACAGCAATAAACATTCTTAATTAAAAACAAAGCCTTTATTCATGAATATGGATGAATTACGACAAAGGAAAATAATATTTAAGCATTGCCAGGCAGCCCAGCTGCCCTGGAAACACTGAACCAACACTTATAAACCAACATCAAAACGAGTCATAAAAAAGCACATAGACCAAACCCTGAACAGCGCAAATAGTGAAACCAATGCCATCAAAACAATCCCCCCATTTTGTGTGTCATCTGGCACGGTCTCTTTTCCCTTCCTGGGAGTTTAGCATGTGTTTGGCATGGCTGCATGCATATAAAAGCATGCAGGGGAGAAGGGGGTGGAAGTATGCAGGGCAGAAGGAGCCTGGATGAGAATGGAGGACAGCAAGGGGTAGATTTTCCCTGTCCCAGCTGCTGTTAAGTCTTGCTTGCATGGGCCACCCAAACACGGAATTGTTCAATGTGTTACTGGTTTGCAGTGTGCAGTACCATGCATGACTCAGGCTGTGGAGCAGGAGACTGCAGTGTAGTAGCCATTAGTGAAACAGGTCTTTCTGCTGCACTTTGTCTTCCTACCTCAAAATGACCCCCTGGTTCCTGGAACTGCAGTGCAAGTGTCTGCTTCTATAACGCCAACAGGACCTTAGTGTAGAAGCCTCCACAGCTTGAGCTAAAAGCCAGCTGGCTGTAGAGGAGACTCATTCTCTCTCTCATTCTAAGAGGTCTAAGTGCCCCTGCATGGGATAGTATACTATGCCCAGTAGGTGTGTGGGTTACACATCCATGCTGCTATTTTGTCCTCAAGCTCTGCAGCCTGCATGTGCCTTTGTGCTTGCCTTTCCACTTCCTGTGAGCTCTGCCCAGAATGTCAGTCGTAAGTTCATCTCAGAAACACTTCCACTGTGACTGATCCATGACTGTAAGGAGATGCCAGAGTGTGCCTGAGCTGCCAAAGTATAACAGCCAGCTGAGGTTGAGTGACCAGCAAGCAGGCACAAACTTGTATGTAATTGTCTCAGTAATTCACAAATGGTTCAATGCATGAGCACAGGAAAAAGTCCACATGGAATCTCAAGGGAAAACATGATACCTTGTAAAACTGATCTTCAGTATACTGTGAGAGGAATGCTTCAGATCCCAGAACTTCTATGAACATGACCTGGTTAATTGCAGAGTAAAGAATGCATAGAGAATGTAAATTAAGAATTACAATTGGTTTTGTTTAGAAATTGAGGACCACCTGGGACACTGGGGGAGTGGGTGGACCATGGATTACTATGTAAACCCTCTCTGTCAATTCAGACATTCCACATTTTGAAGAATATAACAATTCTTGTGGTGCCTAATGGCAAAGGGATATTTTATTCCAGGCTGCCAAGGGGATGTCAGCTGTGTATGCCACTTACATTTTTAAATTGATGGTGACTGAAAAGCAAATCTACAACTGGAGTGGTTGGTCATGTGCCCATGTGGCCCTCCAAAATAAGTCCTTTCCCAAAATGTGACCATCCAGCTGGAGTCCCTGCTACAGGAAAAGTTTGCCACTATCAGCACCTGGGACTGAGCCAAACTTTATGGCACAATCAACAGGAGGCTTCATTAGCATCTGCAGGGATTACTGCTTCTCCATGGCTTCCAAAACAGCTAATTATGACTGCATGCGAACACATGCTAATAGTTTCAAAGAACTCCACAGTGCCACTCCCACTCCACCCACGGCACATTTCTGGATTGCATACAACCTCCCCAGCTGTATTTCAGACAAATGGTTTCATCATCCAGAGACTACACTTAGCCTGAATGGATTACATTTATTAAAGGACACCATCATTTCCCACTCTTCCCCTGTATAGTTCCTGTGTACTGGTAGCTCATTAATCCATTGGACTGATGCTTGTTTCACTGACTGCACTTTTCAATCTCCATTTTGAATTGCAAGCAGTGGAATTCTGCAGCCACTGACGTGGAATCCACCATTAGCAGTACCTTACCTTTGTCTGGTAATAACTTTGCATTGGTTCATACACCAGAAATCCCTCTCACAGCTGTATTAATAAAAACAAACATGGATCAATAAACTTATCAGGGTCTTGGGCAACTTCTGCCTCTTCTTTTTCTCCTCCTGGTTCTGCAATGGGCTGCTTCTCCAGAGGGCATCAAAAAGCTGCTCTGTGTAGGGACCCCAGCTGTGCTGCAGGTGCTTGTGCCAAGCCTCTGCAGGGATCTGTTTCAGCACCAGTCTCTCTAGTAGCTTCCTCTGCTAGCTTCCCTCCAGCCTTATGCTGGATTCAGGGTTTAGAAGGTCACCAGCCTGACTGAGCTGAATGTTGTGAAGTTCTGTTGGCTCTATTCTTGGTGAAGTACCCAGCCCCCCGGTCAAACTCCTAGTAAAAGAGGCAGGATGATGGAGAGTTCACAGAGGTGTGATTCTTACCTGAGGCTTTCCAATAGTCAGTCTAGAATTGCTTACTCTTCTCCCTGTCCTGGTCATTGGTCTCATGCATCCCCAATGCTGCTGGCTTCTTCGCTATTGCCTGATATTTGCGGTCATCCCTGGAACTCTTACTAAAATCAAACTGTTTGCCTCGCACCAAAGACTCATCAAAATCTGGCTCTGCTCCCAGGATCAGGAAGTTGTATGTGTTTTCCCACGTACTTCTGGTCACTAGACATTGAAAATGCAGAAGAATCAATGTGTTTCCTGCGAGTTGACTGACTATCCTTGGGATACAGAGGACAAAGAGCACATGCCCACGGGACTGTGGGATAGTATTGATGGATTCTCTGGGCCTGAGCGGCATCCATCCTGCAAAACAATGAAGTTTGGACCCAAGCCCCCATAAGACCCAGGTTCCAGCCTCTATCCCTACAGGTCCTTGGACCCAGGCCTCAGTCAGACAGTACTGTGTGGAGATAGAAGGGGAGGGCTGAGCCTGATTCCAAGAACAGGCAATGTTGCAGTGTAGACATAGCCTACGAGCTATATTCATCTACCATAACTTATGACCCTACATGGCTATCAAAACAGCTAGAAATTGCCAGTATCAAACACTCACAAGTAAGCTACAAACTAAAATCACTGATAGAATTTATTCGAGGAGTAGTGTTGAGTAAATATGAGAAAAAACACAGTTTTTTTCAGTGACAATTCACAAACAAAAAGTGCTGACATACATCAAACATCAGTTCATCATGCATCATTCATCCAGTGCTAGTAATAATACCTCACAATAATGTAACACTGGATAATTTCAGTGAACTATACAAATGCTGGTGTTAATTAAAGTAAGCTGTCCCATGTGATTTACTATGTGAATTAAAATGCTATATATTAAAAAACTGATTCCACATGTCATTTTTCTTGCTGTCCAACAATTTGCATAGCAGAAGATATATCCTTGTTTAGGTATAAAAAGAAAGATGGTGCAAAAATACGTTTGAAGTGAAAACACTGGGCTAGAATGATTGTCAGTTTGCATCTGTCATATATAAGTGGCAGTGTCTAGTTGTGCAAACCAAGGAGCGGGAGGGAATTGTGGGTCTCAATTTCTGTCCTTACTGCAGGATGGAACAAGCCTGCTTCTGGACCGACACCAAGACTAGACTGACACCCTCTGCACTGACCCAGCTATGCAGATGGGCACTCTCTACAATCTCCAGCCCTGCCCACTTAGAGGGAGTAACAGCTCCACAAAGGGCTGCAATGTATTTTGTCCAGGCAGGGAAAAGGGGCAGGCTTGCACCTTTACTCCCCAGCCCAGGGGTGTAGGGTGAGCGATGATGTTGCCCATGGATTTCTGCTTTAAACAGAAACTTGCCATTTCTTTGTATTTTGACAATCTCAGTGTGCACAGAGCCAAGCTAGCATATCATTATTGATAAAAGTGCATGGGAAGCCTATTTCAGAAAACAAAGCTGCACAACTACAGGCCAGAATCAAAGCCCATTGAAGTCAATGGAAAGCATGCATGCTGATGAGGGAGGGGGAGGAGGAGAAGGAGGGGAAAGTGAGGGGAGGGCAAAGGGGGCAACTTCCCTTGGGGACCTTCTGATTCAAAAGCACCTACCAGTGCTATTGCAGAAGTGGTGGCGGCCAGAGACCCAGGCCTTTTAAATTACCTTTGGAGCCCTGTGTCGTGCTCTCCAGGTGGCGCTGGAGGGCTGGCAGGTGGAGGCTAATCCCCAGCCCTGTTCCTTCTGCCTGAGGCCCCTCCACTTCCAGGAGCATGGAACCGACCCCACGCATGTTGCCTAGGAATTCTGTTGGATCCCCTGATGAAAAGATTGCCCAATGAGTTGTGGATCAGGCTCACTTTGAAAAAATATTTTCAAATATTTATTGAAAAACTATTTTGAAATTCATTGACATAAATACTGGTGAATATTTGCAATATACTAACCCTATTCTATAAGATAGATGATGAATGAAAAGTATATGTGAGTAGTTTTATTCATCCAATAAACTACTTAGCACCTTTTTTTTGACCACCTCTATTAGTAATGCGGTCATGCTGGCTATGGAGGCAATAAAGAATAGTTAGGAAATTGTTCTTTTACAGCCCAGTACAGTGACTAGCTTTCAGTTTACAGATATGCTACAGATTTTTTTTAAAAAGAAAGACATGAACAAATTAGCCCCCAGGTTCTTGAAGTTGATAGGGTTATAAAGCAAATTCATTAGCACACTTATAAAATATGTGTGTATGCATACACACACCTTCCATTGTAAAACAACCCCATAAAATGTTCACTGATTCATTTCCCCAATATTTTCAGCTGTGCCATATTTCAAGAATTCCATGTTGTCCTAGTTATTCAACACTGACGCGTCCTCAGTGTGCTCAGTAGCCATTCACTCCTATGTGAGAAAATGGAATAGCTGAGAGTCTTTGATCTCAATGCATTGTGTAATTTATAGGGCTGGTAAATGAAACTGGCCCAGATTCTTTCAGTTACATTCTTTTCTTATGTTATGATGTGTTCAGATAAAAGAAGCAAGTTAACAAATATAATTAGGGCTTCCAGCTTGGGATTTTTTCCTGATTTTTGATTATCGTCTAGCTATATATTTTAGAAATGTCTATCTGTCTGTCCGTCTGTGAGTCTGTTTGTTCAAAAACTTCTCCTTAATGGTAAGAGCTAGGACCATGAAATTTGGTATGCAGCTTCCTCTTATCCTAATGCAAAGCAAGATCGGGGTTTGATTGTACCAAGAAAATGGTACATGCCTGGAATGGGACTGTTTTCCATTACGTGGAAAGGGAGGGGGCAGAGAGAGGAGGGACACAAAAGGGAGGGGCACAGAGAGAGGAGGAGGATGTGATACTGAGAGTGGCCACTGGGGGTAGCTGCACCAGCAAGAGAGTGGTCCCAGGGCTGAGGCTCCGGTATCTTGACTAGTAGCCCCCCTACCCCAAACTCTTTCCCCAGAGGAGTAGCGAGGGTGTTATGTGCCCGGGGGCAAAGGAAAAATTTGTGCTCCTTCCCCACTGCTGTGAAGGCACGGTGGGGCCCTGAACCTGGCACACGGCTGTGCCCGACCCTGGGAGGAGAGGCGGGGGAGCTTTTACCGCATCTTCCCCTGCCCCCTCCATTTTGTGGCTGGGCCCTTGCACGCACTAACCTGCTGGTGGGGATGGAGGAGGGTCAGGCTGGGTGTAGAGAGGCCAGGGAGTCTGGGGGAAGACAGAAGGCTCCTGGCAGCCAGGAGGGCTGAGAGTGAGGGCAGAAGGTCCCTGGCGGCTGGGGGAGGGCTAGAAGGAGCCCTGTCGGGGGAAGCCCAAAGGACTCTAGCACCCAGGAGGTTTGGGGGGGATGGGACAGAAGGCCCCTGGCAGCCAGGAAGGGGGAAAGGCCATGCTGACTGGGAGGTGGAGAGAAAGCCTCGCCAGATGAGATCTCCCCACCCTGAGCCCCTCCTTACCCCCAACTCTCACTCTCTCACCCCCTCATGCTCTCAGCCTCCTGCTTTGACCCCCCTCCACATCCCCAAGGCCCTTCCCTAACTTCTGCACTCCCCCACATCTCCAGCCCTGCCCTCTGCCCTGAAGAACCTAGGCAACACCGGGTAAATCTTCCACTTATTACATATTTTAGGCATATTCCCCCTTTAAAAAAATGTTTAGCTTCAATGATCAAATATTGACCATCTCCAAAGTCTCATCATGCCAGATACAAGCTCTTAGGCAGCATAGGAGATCTGTACAAATTTGTGGCTTCTACCCCAGTTTCTTTCTGATGTATATATTGTAAGTACATGTTCCTGCACAATGTGCTCCTCTCATTGCTATCAAAACAAATGCTCGTATCACATATTTAAGTTTACCTAACAAGATGTTGAGCACAGTCCTCACTTCAGTTTGAAATCCTGGTGTTTCTTCACAAGAAGGTGAAATTTACCTTAGTGCTGAAGACCAGTGCAAGGCCCTTCACATCACCCATGTGACCAGCAATAGGCTTGGGTATGAGGACAAGAGGAACAAGTCATGTGGGAAAGCTAGAGGTGTCATCTTTAAATATGTGTGTATACACACACACACACACACACACACACACACACAGCGTATGGCAGCAAGGCCCTATTCCCTGCCTGAGGTATCTAAGTATTCCTGCTATGTAAATAATTAATAAGTAACCATACTACCACCAACACAGAATTCACGATTATGAGGATCCATTGAGCTACCTACCCTATGCAACTGATACAGAGAAGATGTGTAAGCAGTGTACACTGCCTGTAGGTTGGAAGGGGTGTGTGTGTTGTGGGTGTGTGTAAAGGGCTTTGGTGTGATGTCTCCTCCAGCAGTGCAGTGCTCCAGAACCACGCTGGTCCACTGGTTCTGTTTGACCCATAGGGAAGAGTACCATCTACTGAATTACCACAGCACGTTCAGAAGCATTTGGGTGTTCATTGGAGATCATCCAAGCATGTTCTGGTCACATGAGCATTTTCTAGCCAGTTCTTTCAGTATACCACTTTCATAGATTTTAAGAGATGCAAAATGACAAAAAAAAATAAAATAAATCAAATCCCACCATGCTAAAAAACACATGCTATTGGGTTTTAGACTGTTATATTTTCTTTATTTCATAATAGCATTTTAGGGCATGCATTTCCTTACAGGGAAACTGTAACCATGGTAACAATAGCATCTCTATAGTGCATTCTTATAAAATCACATGCTGCAAAACCATATTGTACCAACTTGTTTTGTCTACTCTGATGGCCTGGATAAAAAAAACCCCAGAAGCTATTTTGCTTTCTCTCAAATAATGACACTTTGCATTTGAACAGCACCTTCTTAGCACAGCTCTGTTCAGTTCACAATACTTCTGCGACCTAGGTGGCATGTTCACCATATTGATGGGGGAGCCTGAGACATAGAAAGGGTTAAGTGGGATGTTCAATATGAATAGAAAATCTGTAGCAGAACCTGGGAATGAATCATGTTCTTCTGAGTCCCAGTTCTACAGATTAACTGAAAGTCTATGCCTCCTCCATTTCATAAAAAAGTTATGAGGAGTTTTCCTGAAAGTTCAGGGCAAACCAGGTTGGTTCTCCAATCAATGTGCAATGCACAATGGAGATAATTCACTCTTACACCCAGGAATCCAGTCCTATCATACTGGGATTTCAGGTAAGGAATAAACAGCAAGTATGAGATGAATTCTGAAGAAACAAAGATAGTGGGCAAAATTCTGCTCTTTCTTACACTGCCTTTAGTTCACGGTAACTCTGTTGAATTCCAGATTTATGCTAGTGTAAATGAGAGCAGAAGGTGGCCTCCTGTCATCATGCAAATATTAGGTATATAAAAAATCCTGTATAAAAATTAGGAACAAAACAAAAATGAAAATCTGACAAAAGCCAAATTGTTTCTCAACAGTGGGCTTTTCGTAGTTCCTTGAGGAGGCCTTTTTGAAGAACATCCTTGTGCCATTTTTGTATTAAATCACCTGGGTTTTGCCTTTACTCTCTTAGTGCTATTCTCACCAGGACAGAACTGTAAACGTATTTAACGATGATATGTTTTTACTGAATATTCCACAAATATACACAATGTCAAATGAAAGGAAATGAAGCATGAAGTACCGGCCGGGTTTGCACAATATACCATAGAGGCTCTGGAGCAGCTGCCGAAATCCATTGTGTTAAAATATCACTTGGAAAAAGGTGCAGATTAATAAAATTACCGACAATGGTTCCAAAAGAGCTATTCGGAACCTTTTGTGTAAATCATTTTGCATTTTCCAAGTTTGCATGGATACCAAAAATATGTAGTTAACTGAAGTGCCATAAAGGTTTGGAGAACACAGGAATGGGCAAGAGCTGGAGCGTAAGAGTATCTCAAGCAAACAAATGAAAAATTCAGCTAAAAGGCCCATTTCAATGTCAGCAGATAGGCCATGATCAACAGACTGTTCATATGCAGGAGATGTTCAAATGTGACTGGCAGAGTAAAGATACTTATGGGCACTAGACACCTAACACTAGGTACTTTTGAATACCAAGCTTCTAAGCAAGTGCTAATGTTACAAACATGTTTTAGTTCCACTGACTTTCATGGAATGCTAGCAGGTGTATAATGTGTTGCTAACATAGGTCATAATGAAGAACTGTCATGCCAGTGTTCATATTTTTTATAGTAAATTTCCATTTTATAATATTGATTGTGAGACTGCCAGAGGCAACATGTGCCGACTCTCCTACTCTCCTGAGTCATCTAAAGAAATGGGTTGTGCCCTGAAAGCTCATGATACCATCTATATTTTTTGTTAGTCTTTAAAGTGCTGCAAGGCTATTTGTTGTTTTTTAAGTTTTTCCAGTTACAGAATGAAGCCCCTCTGAAGCTTTTGAATCTCCTGCTCAGTTATAGTCATTCCTTTGACTTGGTCTTCCTCTGTTGCTTTCAGATACTTTCATTTCTCTCCTGCTGCCTTGAATCCTTCTTCCCTTCCCTATGGGTACTGCTAGACTGCGGGGGGGGTTTTCAGGATATCAGAGGTATCCCCAAAAAACTCCACCACGTCCAGGGAACGTGTTTGCTCTTACACTTTTTTTTTGCGGAACAGCAAATGCGCTCTTTCAGAAGCCCCAGTATTCCTTGTTCTACGAGGAAGAAGGGGGCTTTCAAAAGACGGTTTTTTTCCAACATTTGGCCCAGTCTAGACAGGCCAAATGTCAGAAAAGCCTCTTCTGACAAAAGTATCGGCAAAAGGTACGCAAAATCTAGACGAACCCTATGTGTCCTCCTTCTGGTTAACCCCTTGGTAACTACCTTCTTCCACACCAGACTACTTTGCTCCCATCACCTAGCTCTTTGTCTTCCCCACTAAGGCCAGCTTTAGCTCTGTCTTTGCCTTCTTCATGTCCACTTCTTCTGCTGGGCTGTGACTTTCTGCAGGAAATACTATTGTCATGCCAGCTTTCTTTATCATAAACATTGTCCCCTTTTTCTTCATCTCTGCCCTGATCCTCCTTTCCCTCTCTTATCCAGGATCATGCTACTGTTTTTTGACAGCTCTGAGCCACATTTGGGTCTCCAACTTGAACTTTTTCCTCTTTCCACGCCTGTTGCCTTCTCTTTCTGCCTGATTAGGACCTTGTTAACTTCTTTAAATACAAAATAGTGAGGGGCTAATAAGACTTGTCCTTCCATAGCTCCTCTCCTTCTCCACTCCCCACTGTGTCCCCTTCCTGTGTCCTACACTCATGTCTCCATGCATCTGTCTAGTTACGATACTTCAACTGGTCAGCCCTAATCCCCACCTCTCATCCCAGTTTCCTTGCTTTAATCCTAAATCAT
This sequence comes from Rafetus swinhoei, assembly GCA_019425775.1. NCBI lineage: Eukaryota > Metazoa > Chordata > Testudines > Trionychidae > Rafetus > Rafetus swinhoei. The sequence continues at coordinate 234,850,941 of CM033437.1, forward strand.
TCTTTCCCTACATGTTATCAACTGCTCTTCTCATTCCTGCTGACACAGGGAAGAATGAACAACAGCCACTTGAACCATCTGGTGACCTCTGGATAAGTGTTGGGGAGAACTGGTGTGAGGGAAATCAAAGTGCTGCCTCTGCTTTTATACTTCTGCTGCTTCAGCAACTGGATGCCAGTTAGGAGAGGTATATGTGCTGCTGCAGAATAACTAATTGTGCTTGCTATATATGAACATTGATTACCGCCTCATTTTTCTCTGGGTCCTTTATTTGTGTACTAGCAGACCAACAGTTTTTCTGTTATTACAGACATTGGCAGGAGGCCTATGGAAAAAAAAAGAGTATGTGATCATGTAACTGAAGACTGTATCATAATGCACATCCACAAGGGACTGAATTAAGGTTTTGCCTTAATGTTAATAATGTCCTTTTCACATGGATTTTTTTTCCGTGTAATTTCCTAGGTTTTAAAAATAGCACACTGAAAAAACACAAATTCCTTCATATGGCAGCATATTGATAGCCATATAGTTCATAAGGAGGGTTGCAACTTTTAGATCCACAGCACAGACTTTTGCCATGTAAATTAATGGATTTCTTAGATATTTGATGAAACAGTGAAATTCAGAAACCATGGATTCTACTCCTGGCTTTGGAAAGGAGTGTTCGCCAGTGACCACAGACTCTTCCATGCTTTCCCCCTATCAATATGACCCCTTTTGCCCGCATCACCTCCCCTAGTCCTTCCAGTCCATCCTCCACCTCCCAGTTTTAGTCTTCCATTCACAAAGCCCAGTCAAGTTTCTATGCTCAGCCATTCCCAGTCCCCCTCACCTCATTGCCCTTAGCTTCCTTGCCCACTCAATCCCAGTTCCCCCTGTTCCAATGCCTCTTTCATTTTTCTCTCTCCTCTCCATTCCTATTGACATCCAGTCCCAGTCTTTTTTCCTGAGCGCCTTGTCCAATCACCTTCCCGGTCCCATTGCCCAGCCGGTTCCCCTGCCAGCTCCTCATGTAATCTCCGTCTTTCCTCCTCCTTTCCTCATTGGCTCCTATTCTTCCCTCCATCCCACCTTCCATTTCCATCCCCAGCTCCCAATCACTGAGTCTCCAGTCCCAGTTCAGTGTTCCAACCTCAGGGGTCCTTGTCCATGAACTCCTTTTTTCTCCCCACGCTGACTCTTGTTGCCACGGCTTGTGAATCAGGCAACTACTTCCTCCCTGCTGCCTGATTACCAAAAAGAGGTCATTGAGAGCACAGAAGAGACAGAAATATTGCTCACTTCTGGTGCTCATCTCTGTCATTGCCTGCTGCAGCCAAGCACTGCAATGGCAGAGGAAGTTCTGTTCAGCCTCCTACAGTTCTGAGCTGGAGCATGCTCCGTGAGGATGGAACTGGAGTTTTTAATGGTGACGTTCTATGAATTCTTTACTGAGCGTGAGAGACCTGAGAATTTTCAAAGGGCTAGAACTTGTCCAGATTTGGATAGATTGTCACAGGTCTAGTAAAAAGCCTCATCCCTGAGCCACGGGCCACAACTTCTTTGAAAAGATCACCAGAATTTTTTTACCCTGGGCAAAATAACATATTTTTATGAGATTTTTATTCTCTAATATGGCTGAACATGTGAAAACAGAGTTTTACAATGGGAAAGAATGTCAGACAACTTCAATAATATGTGGTTCTAGCAGCTCCAGCTATAATATGTACAGCATTTTGCTTGATAGTTATATATAATATTGTTCACTAATATTAGTTTGATGTTATATTGTGAGAGTCTCTAGCCCTATGTTCACCGCTTTTACAAAGTAATGTTAAATTTTGTACAAAGCATACTGTGTCAGGTATAATTTTAAAACTCATGATTTGCTGATCATTATTACCTGGTAAAATGTGTGTGGCTGGCAACATTGTATACAAAGATAAAAGATTCCACTGCATTATTTACCAAGACATATTCTGACATCTTCTGGAGTGCCGTCACAAACAAGAGGGGGAAGGAGGAAGAAGCGGCTCAGCATGGCAGTGCAGGAAAGCTCTGTCCCCGATCTCACTTGCAGGTTCTGCCCCCATCACTCCCATTGGCCAGGAATCGTGGCCAATGGAAGTGGTGAGGGGTGTGGTTATCTGCAAGTGCAGTGCCGTGCTGAGCCACCTGCGCCCTCCCAGGTAGAGCTGCACCAGGTAGGCATCCCAATCCCCTCCCCCTTCCCACCTGCACCCCACAATCCCCATGACCAGCCCGCTCCCAAGCTCTACCTTCCACCCAGACTCCCCACCTCCAGCCCGCTCCTGCACCCTACTGCCCACCCAGAGCTCCACCTACTCCTGCATCCTATCTCCTACCCAGACCCTGCATCCCCCCTCTGCCTGCTTCTGCACCAATATTCCCTCTAATTTTTTCTACCCATGTGTGGAATAAATTTTTTATGTCCACAAAGGCATGTGTGGATGTGCACCGTCAGTAGAAACAGATGCTGCCGGATTTAGGTGCTGTAGATACTCTGCTAATCAGCTGGGCAGCATATGAATTTCTCCTAAGTGGCTGCCCAAAAGCTCAGCATACAGGTAATATTGTCCTGCACCCTACGTCCTGCCCAGACCCCGCACTTCCAGTCCACTCCTGCACCCTACCTCATGCTGGGCAGTACACAATGCACATGCCTGAGGGAAAGTATAGGCCTGGGAGTTTGCTGGTGTGGCCCTGCAGAGTAATTCATGAGGGGCTGGCTATAATGCTCATACAATATAGATGAGAGTGATTTGCATGCTGGAGTGTGTGTGTGATTAGACCAGACATGGCAGTTCTCAAAGCAAAGCATGTAAAAGGCACCCCAGTTTGGGAAATTGAAGGGACACATTAGTCCAGATCGTATCCTGGATAATATCACATATCTTATATCTACTATATATTTGAGAGAGTTTGTGTGTCTGTCTGTCCATTAGTGAGTCTGTTTATTCAAGAACTCCTCCTAAAAATGGTAAGAGCTAGTATCACCAAATTTGGTATGTAGTTTCCTCTTATCATGATTTAAAGCAAGATTAGGGGTTGGTTGTGCCAGAACAATGGGATGTGCATGGAATGTGAGTGTTTCTCATCAAATGGAAAGGGCAGGCTGTGATAACAGGGACAGTTATACTCCAGAATGTGTGCCCCCCATTCCTGTGAGAGCCCCAGAGAGCCCCACCACTCCCCCCAGCCCTGGGGAGTAGCCACCAGCCAGGCAGCATGGCCACCACTGTCCTGGGCCAGCCCTGTGGAGCAGCTGCTGGCCAGCTCCACCCCCGACCCTGAACCCCCAATCCCTGCCCTGACTCCTGCACCTCTCACCCCCTACCCTCCCACACCTTGCAACCCCCTGTCTAGACTCCTGCAGCCCCCCACTCCTTGTCTTGAACTCTGCCTGACCCCCAACCCTGACTCCTATACACCCCATGCCTCCAGTCTCCTGTCCTGAGCCTCCCACATCCACAAGCTCCTGACCTGACTTCTGCACTTCCCACACCCATAGCCCACTGTCCTGAAGCAATGTCAGATAAATCTTCTAGTATTATCAAGTACACATGGAGAAAATATTACTGATACAACCATTTATCATTTCAGAAAGGCATAGTGACATTCAATAGTTCATGTCTGTTTTTAGTCAAAGTACAACAATGGATCAGGTATATCACTGAGTTTTCAAGGTTATTGAAATTATTACAAAACAAGTAAAACTGATGTATGAGCAGCACCACCTTTGGTAGATTCATTACTGGCATGTATTGTAGATCTGTTTAAAGGTCTTGATTCGATTTCATAAAGATTTTTTTCCTATTTTAGTGCCAGCAGAAAAAGAGCCACTATCCAAACTGGGGAAATCTCAATAGAAAAAAAAAAAAAGCAATTTGGCAACAGTTAGTCAGTTAGTCATCTTATAATATTAAAAATAGAATTAAAGAAAGTCCAATATGTTCATTATTACTCAGTATCCTATCTTGCATTTTAAGATGAAATCTATGTGAAGGTTGAATGAGTCAGTGGTTTATCTGCTCTGTGTCATTTTTATTTCCGATGAGGGACTGATCATCAAAAAGTTCATGTACAATCTATGATGTTAATATAGATCTAATCATTTTCAATAATTCTCATTACTACAGAGGGAAAAGTCTCCCAAGAGTGTCTAGGACATTAAAGGCTGTGTTAACATTTATGAAACACTTGATTAGATCAGGGTTTCCTGACCTGTGGGTTGGGACTCAAAATTGGGTTGCCACATTGTTTCAAAGGGTCACATGGTGGCTCCTGTCCTGCATGGCTGTCTGTCTGGGCTATAACCTGGCTAGCAAGGCTGAGTGAGTGAGGCAGCCGACAAAGGTGCAAAGCCATGTGGGATTGTGAAGAAATGGGGTGGTTAAATGACAAAAAAATGGTAGGTGGTAGAGTCCTGCAGTGGGCCTAGTGTTGCCACCCTTACTGCCGCACTGTTCCTGTTGGTGCTGCTAACTTCAGAGTGGGGCACCCAGCCAGCAGCCACTGCTCTCAGACAGGGCTGGTCCTAACCAATTGGCGGCCCTGGACCAAGCAAAAAAAAAAAAAAAACCCCACCGGGGAAAATTTGTCAAGCAAAAAAAAAAGCGTCGGGGAGTTTGGAAGGTTGGGCCGAAATGTGGTCATGGCCCCCCACCGCTAAGACCAGCTCTGTCGGTGGCCCCTTCAAAATGGCAGCCCGGGTGACCACCCAGCTTGCCCGCCCCTAAGACCGGCTCTGTTCTCAGGCCACCCAGCTCTGACGGCAGCACAGAAGTAAGGGTGGCGAATACCATGCCATGAGTAGGTTGCGGGGAGAATTGAAAAAAATCGAATGCTGGGCTCTAGTAGGTGGCACAGCTATGCTAGCTTACCCCACTGCTGGCTGGGGTTCACTCCTGCAGGCACTGCAACCTCTGGGGTTCCAGTGCCACTCAGGGTTAGCCCAGACATCATGATAATGGGAGTCCAAAGAATGCCAAATGTGAGTGAGGGGCACTGCAACCCCCCGAGCCAGGTCACAACTTCTCTCACACACATTTTTGGTCCAGTCAGGAGGGTGGGGCTAAATCTGAGGATTGCTGCAACCCGAAAGGTTGCAATGCCTGGAGTGTAGAGCTAACCTCTGCCAGCCCCCAGCACAGGAGCTGCAGCTGTGGGGTGAGTGGCATGTAGGACCCACAGCTCCCCTGCCTAGAGGGCAGGATCCGTGAGCCTGTACCCTCAGACCATTTACTGGGTCCTGAAAGGCCAAAAATATTCACAAATGAGTCCTGAGGCCAAGAACATGGAGACTCAAGGATTAGATCATAGGAACAGAAGTAAGGACTGCTTGTATTTGCTACAAGCTCTGACATTCACATATAGTGTGACTTTGGGCAAATCTCTTTACCCATAGGTAAATGAGGAGGGCGATGCTTATCCATAGCATAGGGGATTGTGAAACTTCATTAATGCACATTGAGAACTATTATTCTTTTCTTTTCCCCCCTCAGCCAATATTTTTTGAGTCACATAAAATACTTGACATAGTTTCCCAACCCAAATCAATACCCTGCTACAAAAATTATTATGTGTGACATATCTACTGTCTTTCAGAATAGGTCCAATTTAAAACCTGATGCCCAGATGAGTTCTGCGCTCATCACATGGGATATTTTGCTGAAATTATGCCATCAATCAAGAAAATGTATCCAAATAACTTCCATGACTCTCCTATTTGTTTAATGTTTGCATGCTGGGCATAACTGATTCACTCTCTACTGTACCCTGGAGAGCTGTGAAATCCAAAAGAGCAAGCAATCTCTGTTCAAAGCAGCATAGTATAATACATAAAAACAAAAATGGAAAAAAAAGATGACTAATAATTAATGTGGGGCTACTGGAAGTAGCACTATGATTACACACTATTAAATAATTAGCAGTTTCCCCTCTGTAATATGGTATATCTCACAAGCAGACTTATTTAGTGATGTAAAGAGAATTTATGACAATGGTTTGGTACAGCTGAGAATTACCTTACGGGAACAAGCCACTTCACACCCTCTTTCTCATCTTCCTCATCTAATTTTAAAGGAACAACATGAAAGGTGGTAAGCACAGTAAGATAAACCTGTTGTGTGTTTTTATTCACACACAGTCTTATCCCAGATATGACCAATCTATATACTTGTTCCTATTGAGCAGCAGCTGGCAGTTGACTCTAAGCACCATGTGGCCATTACAGGGTGGGAGGAGACTTTGTACACACCGAGCCCTGATTGGCCCGGGGACGGGGAGAGCACGTGAAGTCTCTCGCTCCCTGCCTTCGCCCTGCGAGAGGTGAGCGCCACTTAGAGTTAACCCGGGTGGTTGACTCTAAGAACCGTGCACCCCTGGCGGGGAAGGAGACTTTGCTTGATCCCCTGTCCCTAGGCCCTAATTGTCCAAGGGGCAGGGGAGCGGCAGGGCGTCTGCGGACCAGATCAACCCACTTGGTGTGGGCCAGATCTGGCCCATGGAGGTCCTTTTGTCCACCCCCAATTTAGATCCATATATTCCATCTAAATTAATATAACAGGTCCCTAAAGACTGTCTCTGTTGAGACATTCCAAAATGTTCTGTGCAAAAAACCTCAAAATATGCGCAGGCCTCTGAACATGATGTGTGAGAAACCTGACTCTTTCCAACTGTATTTGACCATTCTCTCTAGAGCAAGGAGGATGCAGCTACTTTATATTCAACTTGATGCTCAGCAACATTTGATTGGTTTTTTTTAATAACTTGATGTCAGTTCTCATTGAACAAAATGTCAAAAGAAACATGAACTATAGCCAATGTTCAAATAGTATTTGGCAAATATCTCCACATTATGCCATCATGCCCTCTATTAGGTTTGTTTACCAAATTAACAGTGGTGAAAGTAGGATCCAAGCCCATTGAGAAATGGTACGGTGCTTTTGACTTATTAAAAATAGCAACACAAAACCACCCCCTCCTAATACCTAGATTAGATATTAATTTATGGCCATTGGCTTCCTTCCGGAAGCCTAATGCTACTGTAGGGATGAGCCAGAAACAGTTTTGCATGATTCCTAGAGTGCACAAATATCTGGCCTCCAGGACTGGCTTTTTCCTCATTGGAAGAGCAGTGAATTGACGCATATTGCTGTATTTCCAGTCTAATTTTTTTAGAAGTATGTATGCTTTTGAGGAGGAATGCTGGCTGGCAAAAGCAAAGTGCAGCTGGTATCTATCTCACAGATGGTGCACATCACTTGCAAATGCCAGCCAGAAAAATAGTTTTGCATGTAAGTTCCTTACCAGATTCCTCTGACTGAAGCCAATTTTTTTTTTCTTAAACATGCTCCAAGTTGTCACTATAATAACTTGCGTGCACAAAAGGTGGTATTTGGATATTTCCCTGATTTATGTGCATAGTCAGGTAGTTCGAAGTCTAATTGAGCTAGCAACTGATTTTGCTAAATTAGGGGCTGTTTTAAGATCTCCTTAGAGAAATGTATAGTAACAGCTAGCAACTCTATACTTTGCCATTGTGACAATACATTATATGGGGCTATTACCATTCTGCACCCAGATATGCACACAGAATATACATTCCATTGAAATATGATTTAGGGTTGAATTTGGCCCTTTGTTTTGCTCTTAGAAACCATTCAGTCCTAATTTTTTATGAAGGTTTTTTATCTTATGCAAGACATCTAGATGCTGGGGAAAAGAGCTTCATATATAAATAGAAAAGCCAACATACTAAATATAGTTATTAGTCTCTTGGCAATGAAGGCTGAATGAGTGTCAGTAAACTGTGAAAGATTTTAAAGGGATTATGGGCTGAAGATAACTGGCATCTCGCTGGTTTTGGAGGTCAAGATCTGTTTTTTCCCCAAGGGGAAAAACATAAGGGACCATGTGCCCATAAAGATGATCTTCCTAACTAACTAACTAAAGCTATGTCTACACTACGGGACTTTATCGGAAAAAGGTACGCAAATTGCGCTCCGCAATTCGCGTACCTTTTTCCAATAGTTTTTTCGGAAGAGGCTTTTCAGAATTTTGGCCCATTTGGGCCAAATTTAAAAAAAAAACCCTCTTTTGGAAGAGCCTTTCCTTGTGGGATGAGGAAGTCAGGGCTTCCGAAGGAGTGTGTCTGCTCTTCCACAAAAAAAAGCGGAAGAGCAGACATGTTCCCTGGACGTGGCGGAGTTTTTCTGGGATACCCCATAGTCTAGACATAGCCTAACTAACTGCTAGGGCAGGTAGGACTACAGATGTGGGGGAAACCTCAGTACAACGGCAATACACTAAGTTTAATAACTTAAAGTGTTCATATAAATGTCCCTAGTTATTGAGACAGACTGCATAACTATATTGTAGAGTGGCAGGTTTTTATGTGCCTATATTACTTTAAATCAATGGAAACAGTCATCAGGAAGAAGATAATAGCTCCCAGATCAGAATATCCCTGCACATATTAGAGAGAACATGGGGAAAGGTATGAGGATCCTATGCTGAGTGCTATCAGATCAGAGTGCTGTGAAGAGGGAAGATAAAAAGGCTGAGCAGCTTTTGAAAAGCACACTTGCCAAGCTAGCTGGTTTGTGAGTTTAGGAGAAGATTCTGCCACCATGTGTTAGAAGTCTTTGGGAGTCTGTAGGAAGCTTAGCTGTACCAAAATCCCATAGTGAAAGTTGGAAAGTCTCCTGTTAAGCTGCACATGTAATTGGTTTGTTGTCTTAAGATGCTTTTCTCTCACATGCTTTGGATCTAAATAAATAATACTTTGTCTTAAGAAGGCTGTCCGATCACTGGATACCACTGGTCACAGCTGCTAGAGGGAGCAGTACTGCAGATATTGAACCAAAATCAGACTTGCTTAGGTAATCACCATTAGTACCAGGGGACAGCAGCTCAAAGCTCAGTCCAAGAACAGATGAACCGTGTGATTTCAGCATGAGAGAGGCGAGGGCTCAAAGCTTGAGACCTGAATGGGGATACACATAAAAAGACCAGGAGGGGCCAGAGGTGCAGCTACCCTGACAACTGTGACATCTGAAACCCAAAGTGCTGTGAACAAGAGTTCCAGTGATAGGGCATATTGTGCTGCCCCTGTGGAAAGGTTTGTCTGAAAGCATAGGGTGCATTGAGACATGGCAGCAGCTCTGAAGTTTCCCTGGATGCACCGCTGTGTGATTCCACACACACCTTCTCCCTGATTGAGGTTGTCTGCCATGAATTTAGCATCAGCAGCTTTCTGGGATTCAGATACTGCATCTGGAAAGTCTCTGCAGTTGTGGCCTCAGTAAGGAATGACTAGGTTTTAAAACAAGTAAGTAGGGCCTTACTAAATCCCTGGTCCATTTTGGTCAATGTCATGGTTGTAGGATTTAAAAATTAGTAAGTGTCATGATTTCAGCTATTTAAATCTGCAATTACATGGTGTTGTAGGGGTCCTGACCCACAAAAAAGAGTTGGGGGTCAAAAGGCTTTGTAAGGGGATTTGTGGTACTGCTACCCTTACTCCTGTGCTGCTGCTGGTGGCTGTTGGCTGGGGTCCCAGTGGTAAAGGCAGCACCATGGCAGAAGTAAGGATGGCATGGCATGGCATGACCGTCCTTAGTTCCATGTTGCTGCCTACAGAGCTGCACCATAAGTCAGCAGCCACCCCTCTCCAGCCGCCCAGCTCTGCATGGCAAGATATGTGCTGTTGTGGGGAGTGGGTGCTGCCTTTAGAACTGGGCACCCAGCTAACAGACACCACTGTCTGGCCACCCAGCTCTGAAGGCAGTGCAGGAGTGAGAACTGTGAGGTGGCAATATCATAACCCCTCCTAAAATAACCCCTCCAATACCACAACCCCTCCTAAAATAACCTTGCAACCCCTCCACAGCTCCTTTTTGGGTCAGGACATCTAATTTGAAAAACACTCATCTCCTCCATGAAATCTGTGTAGAATAAAGTAAAAACACAGAAAAGCCCAGATTTCATAGGTGAAGCAGACCAGATTTCACAGTCCATTGCACATTTTTCATGGCTCTCAATTTGGTAGGGCCCTGCAAATAAGACAGACGCGTAAAGTGCCGAAATATCACTTGATACTAATTTCCCGAGTTTAGGGTTTAGAGGTTGGAAAACAAAAAAGCAAATTCAAACCTTTTATAGTCTCTATCTCTTGAGACTATAAAAAAGTGAGTTCTGTCTGCTGCCCTCAAATGCAATTACATAAATCATCCCTGAATTAATTCTGTGAACAATCCCAGCCAAAGTTAGGAGGCTGTAGAGAATTAAAATGTTTGTCTCTTGCTTTGGAGGTGGACCTGCTGAATCAGAACTCTTAGAGTAAGACGGATTCCACAGAATAAATTAGTTGCCCCTTGGAGTGCAAGATAGAGTACGTTGCAGGCTACGAGGGACTGAGAATTAGGATGAAGAACAATGCCTATCTAAAGCTAAAAAGAAAAGAAAAGTTAATTGTATGCAATAATGGAACTAGTTAAAAGGGAAGAAAGATACAAATGGGACACACTCAATATTTAGCTGAAGATAAGGTATTGGCTGTTCTAAATACTCTCTGCCCTTTTGTTCGTTTCAGTTATTGTCACAGCTTACTCCTGCCTCTTTATTCTGCTTACTCTGGTGAATTGTACTTATGTGGACTATGTGTTAGCCAAGATTCCTAAAAGAACTGTAAACAGAAGGAAGGTAAAAGAACTAATGGGTTGCTTTTAACCTTTTAAAGTCAAATTTATACAGCAGCCTGTAAAAGGAGAATGGGTAACGCAGTCCAGAGAGTCAGGAGCATGGCAAACAGACACACCCAGGCTACCTGAGATGCTGAAAGCATCCTAGCTTTGCTGAGAAATGCACTACATTTTTGCCTGTTTCTAAAAGGTCAGTGACCATTTCAAGGTATAACATCACTTAAGCCACCAGAAATCCTAATGAATGCAACTGCAAATTAGGAATACCATCTATTCTTTTTTTTCTAACTAGTTGGTTAAGCAGTGATTCTCAGCGAGGGGTACATGTACCCCTGGGGGCTCACAGAGGTCTTCCAGGGGGTACATCAACTCATCTAGATATTTGCCTTGTTTTAAAAGAGGCTAAAAAGCATTACTGAAGACAGTACGAACTCAAATGATATTCAGACAATGACTTATTTATACTGTTCTATATATAATACACTGGAAGGTAAGTACAATATTTATATTCCAATTGATTTATTTTACTCTTCTGTGCTAAAATGAGAAAGTAGGCAATATTTCAGTAACAGTGTGTTGTGACACGTTTGTATTTTGATGTTTGATTTTGTAAGCAAGTAGCTTTTAGGTGAGGTGAAATTTGGGGGTATGCAACAAATCAGACTCCTGAAAAGGGTACAGTAGCCTGGAAAAGTTGAGATCCACTGTGCTAGTGATACTGAAGACATGCAAATGACCTAGACAACCAATTTGCCCTTCCTTACCCCATTCATTTCATATTATTTCCAGTGGATGCCATTTTGACATCTGTTCAAGGCACAATTCAATGTTGTATTCTGGTCATCCCTTTTAAACTTGTGAAATACAACTATATAAAGCAGGGGTCTCAAACTCCCAGCCTGTGAGCCATTCCCAGCCAGATTGCACAATCTGGTCAGGGATCCCGTTACCAGCCCCCAACCTTTCCCACCATTGCCCTGCCCTCCCCCTCCTGATGGCACCCTGACCCCTGGGCTTTGGGGATCATGAGGGGGCCTGGTGCCACATAGCAGCAATGGTCATGCCACTTGCACCCCCTACGGTGGCAGGAGTCATGGGGGAAATGGAGCCCACTGGGTGGGTGCACTCACTCCACTTCCCCATGGCTCCTGCAACTGGGGGAGTGCAACCGGGCACAACCACAGCTTCTGTGCAGCACCAGGCTCCCCGGGTGATCCCTAAAGTCAAGTGCTCAGGGATTGGGGTACCACAGTGGGGAGTGGGTGGGACAATGGCAGGAAGGGGTGGGGTTTAGTGGGTAATAATGGACAGGCTGCTTCCCTCTCCCCTGGCCCACCAGGAGTCCTGGGTCAGACTGCACAATCGCTCCAGCTGGGATTGGCCTGTTCGGACCCCTGGCATAAAGGTACAAAGTCTTCTTTTCCAGCCTTATCTGAATTATAATAATTTTAACCACAACATCTGATTAAAAATTAGCAAGACTATTTGTGGCTAAAATCATTCTGGAATTGAAGAGAGGGGAAAAGGAATGAAATAGAAATCACAATGACCTGATTTTAAAGGCTTCAGAGGGGTAGCCAAGTTAGTCTGTAACAGGAAAAACTTAAACAACAAATAGTCTAGTAGTACTTCAAAGACTAACAAAACATCTACATGGATTGTTAGTCTTCAAGTGCTACTAGACTATATTTTGTTTTTTAAGTTTTTCCTGATTTTAAAGGGTGGGAATTTCCTAAGCGGCTATATTTTTTCAGCATTTTTGTTGTCACAGAAGGCTAATCATATATATAGTAGCCCAGTGTCTGTGAGTCTGTAACGCCGAAATGCTGGCTGTTCCCTCTGGGGGGCGCAGTTGCCTGAAATGCTGGCTGTTCTCCCTGGGCGGCGCTGTTGCTGAAATGCTGGCTGTTCCCCCTGGGCGGCGCTGTTGCTGAAATGCTGGCTGTTCCCTCTGGGCGGCCCGTGCTGCATTGGGAGTGCGGGGCCCAAACGGCCGCTTGTGCCGCTTGCTCCCCGCGGTGGCCCGGCTGAGCGGCGCAGAAGTCAGCCGAGTGCCACGGCGGGAGGTGAAGGGGGGGCCGGGCGGTGACGTGCAGCGTGACAGCAGCTCCAGGCCCCGCCCCCTGGCCGTGAACATCATCGCCCCGCCCCCCTTTGCCTCCCGCTGTGGCGCTCGGCTGACTTCTGCGCTGCTCAGCCGGGCTGCCACGTGGGAGCAAGCGGTGCAAGCAACCGTTTGGGCTCCATGCCCCCCATGCAGCATGGGGAGTGCGGAGCCCAAATGGCCATTTGGGCTCTGTGGTCCCCTGAGTGAGAGGCAGGAGGGGGAGGAGAAGTGAAAGAGAGAGACAGAGAGAGAGGCAGGAGGAGGAGGAGAGCTGAGAGAGAGAGAGAGAGGGGAGGAAGGAGGAGGAGGAGGAGAGAGAGAGAGAGAGAGAGAGAGAGACGGAACGAGAGACCGGAGGCTCAGGAGAGAAGACTGATGTGGAGGAGAGACCTGAAAATCCCATCTTATGACAGGCTAATTGGCTAGTCATATATATATAGTAGCCCAGTGTCTGTGAGTCTGTAATGCCGAAATGCTGGCTGTTCCCTCTGGGCGGCGCTGTTGCTGAAATGCTGGCTGTTCCCTCTGAGCGGCCCATGCTGCATGGGGAGTGCGGGGCCCAAACGGCCGCTTGCGCTGCTTGCTCCCCCGCGGCAGCCCGGCTGAACGGCGCAGAAGTCAGCTGAGTGCCACGGTGGGAATTGAAGGAGGGGCCGGGCGGTGACATGCGGCATGACAGTGGCTCCGGGCCCCGCCCCCTAGCCGTGAACGTCACCGCCCCGGCCCCCTTCACCTCCTGCCGTAGCTCTCAGCTGACTTCTGAGCTGCTCAGCCAGGCCGCCGCATGGGAGCAAGCGGCGCAAGTGACTGTTGCTCCGCACTTCATGCAGCACGGGAGTGCAGAGCCCAAACGGCCATTTGGGCTCCGCGGTCCCCCGAGTGAGAGGCAGGAGGGGGAGGAGAAGTGAAAGAGAGAGACAGAGAGAGAGGCAGGAGGCGGAGGAGAGCTGAGAGAGAGAGAGGGGGAGGCAGTAGGAGAAGGAAGAGAGAGAGAGAGAGAGAGAGAGAGAGAGAGACGGAGCGAGAGACCGGAGGCTTAGGAGAGAAGACCGACGTGGAGGAGAGACCTGAAAATCCCGTCTTATGATGGGCTAATTGGCTAGTTATGTAATATGTCTCATAAGTTTCAGAAAACGAATACTTAATATTTGTTCCCCTCTCCTCACCGCCAGCTGTTCCACTCGTCCAGCAAAATGTGAGAAGCTAAGGCACTGGCAGCACTACAGGTAGTTCCTACTTCCAACTAATACACGTTTAAGATTAGTTACAACATCCCAATGAAGTTAATTAAAAAAATCAGGCTTATGAGCAAAAATAGGAAGTCAATATTTGCTCACCACATATCTTCCTTTTAGTTTCAAATGTTTTTTTATTTCAGTTTTTACCTTAATTCAATGCTCAAATTTAGAAGGGACTCTGAGGCATGTGCAACAATGTGTTCCTTCAAGAACAGTGCAAAGCCACACTACCAGAAAACTACAGCAAGTCAATCTGTCTAGAGTTTGAGTTGTTATTTGGAACTGGGAGGGCTGTCTCTGCACTAGCAAAATTCCTAGCTGTAATTAACCCTTGGGTAGTTCCATGTAGTCTACACAGATTGTGAGGGCAAGATATAAATTATGTAATTTGTTCATTAATCTTAATACAGCTCTTAGTGATCCCAAACTGAACAGACTGTTGGACACTGGATGTGCTATGGAAAGAGCAGAGTTTGAGGCCCAGAGTGTGGAATGCCATGACCAGCTTGTATGCATGCTATGAGCATCAAGACTAGAGTCCAAGCAATTTAAGCCTCAAAAAATAACCTTGCAGAAGACAGTGTTTGGAAAAAAATGTAGTGTAAACAGCCAAAAAAGGAAGCAAAAAACCCCAACAAAAATAAAAATCAAACAGCCCCATTTTATGGATCACAGCCCACCTCTAGTGAAAGAATCCAAAACAGAAGAAGTACATTTGCAAATGTGCAGCCAATGTGTAATAAGTCCAGGTGGATCTGAAAAAGGCCATTCGGAGAAGATTATATTCACTCGAGAAAGATGAACATGACACCTCGGCATAACAGAGTTGGAAGAGGAAGCTCTCTCTCAAGACCATCTGGAATATGTTCATGCAAGAGTAGAAAGCATTAAAAGCGATATTGTGAAAAAGAAACCGGAAAGCAAAGTGAAAACATTGTGACATGGCAGCGTCTACAAGAAGTTCCAAACTGAAAAGAAAGTGCTTGGAAAAGAACTACAGAGAGGCTTGAGAAGGAAAGAGTAAAAAATGCCAAATCAGCAGAGATTAGGACTCCCATTCTCCCATACACAAGGGGTAGCTTACACAAACCCCTTGCCTAAAGAAAGTATTATTTTCTGAGCCTCCAAAACTGGAGGTATGTCCAGGGGTAAAGGAAAGTAGCTGAAATGCCCCCATCAGTGAGCTGTGGCTCCTGGACCATCTAACAGAATTTTGGAGCATAAATGGACTGAAAACCACCTCATCCTTTTGAGCTACTCTAAATACTTCTCTGGTGTGGTCCAGTCTCTGGTCATCAAAGTGTAGGAGAAGATCAGGAGAAACAAAATAAAACAAAAAGCTCTTGGAAGAAGTCTGGGTGTATACTTCCAGTTAAACAAAGCAATGGCAGAGCCAGGGAAGATAAATATGCCCTGCCCTCATTCTGGGACACTTAAAGACATTAGAAAATGACAAAAGTAAGTTCTTTATGGAACAACAACAACAAAAATGCACAAAGCCATGAAGACTTCAGAAAGGCACAGTATGGTGAAACAACACTACATTAGAAACTTATGACTATCATAACTTTTTAACACCATTTCAGATAGAAAGTAATAACTGCATTTTCATGAACAGTCATCTTCTTCCAATCAAGAAGCTCAACAAGACTATAATAATATCTGAGAACTAAGGACACAACTACAAGATTTACGCTTATTAGCTTGTGGTGGGTGTGTAAAGCATTGGAGGGAAGATTTAATGAAGTGCCCGTTTATTGTAATCTGAGGCGTATGGAAATGATCGCTGGAGTTCTACTGTATCTCCATGTTGCTGGGTTTATTTCCACAGAGGAGTACTCGGGATAAATCCACATGAATCAGAATGGAAGAGGAGGTTTGCAAAAAGTCCTGAAAACTGGAAGCAGTGGGATTACTACCTCTCCAGAAAGGCTTATGGAAACAGTGAGGGTGGAAGCAATAAGTATGCATTCCAATATGCCCCAAATGAGGAAGTGCACTCTTCCCTGTCTGACTGATATTCAGGCCTTGTCTAAACTACAACATTAAGTCAGTTTAGCTATGTTGCTCAGGGATGGAAAAATCCATCCCCCACAGCAGCATAGTTAAATTGAACACACACACACTGCAGCATAGACAACAGTTGGTCATTGGAAGAATTCTTCTATTGATCTAGTACCCCCTCTTGAGAAGGTGGATTACCTACGCTGTTGAGAAAATCCCTCCTGTTGGCATAGGTAATGTCTACACTTGAAATGCTACAGCAGCGCAGCTGCAACCATGTACCTGTGTCACTAGTATTTAAGTATAGACAAGCCCTCAGGCAACTGGAGAGGAAATATAATGGGCTTGTGCAGCAGATGTCACTTCTTCCTAAGAAAGAACTTTTTGTCTCTCAGTGGGTCAAAGATTACTACTTCCTTCATCTGCCTGAGGAAAACTGTAAATGGGAGTTCCACAGCCTCTCAATAAAGAGAAGAACCTCTTATCCCCATTTTCCAGCAATTGTACCTGGGAGAATTTCTGCACCCGACAAAGAGCAGGCATTGAAGAAAAAAAATCATTTATCTCTCCCCTGAGGGGACCTATATACAGAAGATGTAAATAACTCCCTCAGTCTGAACAGCTTACGTAGGGTGAGGAGAAGCGTACAAGACGATGAGGATGTGGAGTATTGTAATTAGAGAGGTTAACTATAACTTCTTCCCAATTAATTCTGTACCTGCTTATTGCAGAGAAAGCACTTATTTTGCTGGCCTCATAATGTCTATGGTACCAGGCTACATTGCCTTTTGCAGCAATAAGACCACGGAAGCATTCTGCTGGAAATGGACCCTATATGCAGAACTGAATGATATAAATAGAGCAAGAAAAAAGGATCAGTCCCAAAATCATAGTTAGAATTATGTCTAGCTTTCCTTGTTCAATTCTTACTTTGCTATTTTAAATCACAGTTCTTAGTACTAAAGGTCTCAGTGAAGGCTGCTCTTAATATCCTCTGGGATTTAGAAGCAATTATATTTAAAAACGGAACTGCAGTGGATGTATAAACAGGAATGATCTTTTACGGAAATTAAACAAAGGCCTTAATTGCAAATCCATTCAAATGACAGACAGAAAGAATGAATCTTTGGTAAATAAAAACTCAGTGAGATGGTAGAATAATAATCTGAAGTTTTATTGCATACATTGAGTATTTATTTCAAGTCAGCCAGTACGTGTCTGATCATCTTATTCAGTTCCTATCACCTTCTGAATTTCAAATTTCCTGGGAAAAATCTAATCTACCAAGATCCCCATTGTGATTGGGGCTAGGTTCTGAACACACATACACACAGACAGTTCACCTCAAATATCTTAGCATACTATTACCACTGCTAAATAACTAATGATTGTAAAGGTCTGTAGTATTAAATAGACCTGTGACATGTCTTGGACCTGAAAAATATCATTAATTATTTGCCAGGTTTTTAATCAGATACTCCTGGGTTGATTTAATGGCAAACATTGGACATGAAAGATTTTCATAAGTTCTTCTGTTGTAAAAGTGTTCAAGTTTTGCACTTCGGCAGTCAACACACAAAGGCAATGCTTTTGAAGAGCTGTGACAAGCTTTCCTTATAAGTCCCCAAAACACATGAAACTCCATTTGTTCTTGACTGTGATACAAGCCCCACATTCAAGCTGTGTTCGTTAAAAGGGTTGCAAGCCTTTCAGCAAGCCTAGACTAAGTTAGCAGTTTTGGTCATGTTTCAAGTGAAGTTGGCCTTCTTGTAGAGTTAAACTGGAATGATTTAGGCTGGGTTTTACCATAGCAGATTTTCTGGCACAGTGACAATCTGGGCAAACACTGCAAAATTTTCCCCAGTAATATTTGATTTTTTTACATGAATTTGATTTAACAGTGCTCATGCCAGTATTATGCAGTTTGTGACTATTCTGATTCTGGATAGCATATATGGGCAGGGAAGATCTTATGCACAAAGGCCCATTGAAGCCCACGGAAGGGTGAGACAGTTGCTTAACTTAAAGCATATGCTTAAGCGCTTTCCTCAAGAGGAATAGACCTATCACATGCCTATGTACATTCCTGAATAGGGACCCCAGAGGATAAGTTCCCTCATTATTAAAGTGAATCTTTAATTTGTAATTGCAAACATATACACAGGATACTCGGGAAAAAGAAACAAACCAAGCGACTTCTATGCCAAAAAAAGCCAAACAGCTCATACAAATATTCACAATAAGTTGCTTTTGAATAATCTGCTGTGCAACAATTGTTCATAATGAATACCCTCAAAATTGTCATCTACTCATAGACCATTTGTATTAAGAAGGAAGTGCAACTGAAAGAAAAACATTATCATTTTGCTCAGCTCTAGCCATAGATCTTAGAGCAGGTATGGGGTCTAGTTCAATCCCAAATGCCTTTGGATTTTCCATATTTATAATTTGAATCTGAATAGAAAGTATGGACCTGAATTTATTAAAGATTGAAAGGAGTTTTGAAAAATTACTTTTGTGATCTTCTGATTTATAAAGCTTTTATTAAAGCTATTTCTTGCTCATTCTTTATATAATAGTCATGGAGTCCCAAATTCCATCTTTCTGCAGAACGACCTTTGCAGTCATTGAAGACTTTTAAACTAAAATGTTCTCATCAAGGAATAGGGGGCAGGAATGACCCTATCTTGATTCATCCTGTATAACAGCAGATGCGGAGCTCCATTGCCTAGAATTCTAGAATCTGAGTCACCTCTCCGTTATACTTTTACACTGGTGTAACTTCACTCACTTGAGTGGGGTTACTTCTGATTTAGAATCTGATCTTGCACCATGGAAGTCAATGGGAGCTTTGATCTTGACTTTCAGTGGGGATAAGTTCAGGTCCTTAACAAGAGCTCAATATCTCCCTGAGAAGAGGTCCATAAAGAACTGCAGCTCAAATTTCAGCTTCTAGTATTTTCGCTTTCCTTGTCTTGTAAAGATTGGAAAAATCTTCTTGGAAAATGAGGGAACTCAAACGAGCAATCTCTAAAGTTAAAAGATGGAGAAAACAAAAACAAAAGACTCCTTAAAAATGACAAGGCTGCCTAACTCTGTAATAAAGATGCAGGAAAGTGAACAAATGACAACTTGTTATATGTTTTACATTTCGCCTCTAAAAGAGGTAGAGAAGAAATATATTCTTTTTGCCCCTTTAAGTTCCTTGCTAAGACACTAAAAATGCAGATAGGTCTGTATAAATCTTGCAAATATCATATTCTGGCTTACATCAGGTAAAAGGAACTGGGACTCTGCAGGAGAGTCCAAGTGAAGGTGATTGTGGCTCTGCAGGACTGTTATTAATGGGGGATGTCTGAGTTTTGGGGATCTGGGACTCAGTGGTGTGGAAGTCCGGGTGCAGCTGGTTGGGACTCAGTGGGGTGGGGGTTCTGTGTGTGAGGGTCTTATCAGGGTGGTCCATGTGCGGGGGGGGGGGGTCATTGGGAGTGGAGATTTGAGTGTGTGGGGGCTCAGTGTTGGGGAATGGTCCAAGTGCAGAGGTGGGGGTCCAGATGCACAGAAATGGGTTTTCTGGTAGGGTGCAGGGTGGTGGGGTTCAACAGGGAGGTATGGGTGTATGGAGGGCTCTAGATGCTGAGCATGAAGCTCAGCTGGGGAGGTGCGGGGGACTCAAGGGGCTGTTCTGGGTCCTGGGAGATAAGGCTCAGTGTGTGTGTGTGTGTGGGGGGGGGAAGCTTGGATTATGGGAGTGTCCAGATGGATGGGGAATTGAGTGGACTTGAGACCAGTCAGGGCCATCTCTGGAAGTTTTGGTTCCCTACGCAGCCCCCTGCAGGGGGGCTGCCCCCTCCACAGCGGCAGAGGCTGTGCTCAGAGCCACAGGGGCAGGAGCTATGTGGGGCAAGCCCAGAGCTGCCAGGGGGCAGGAGAGAAAGGCAGCAGGGGTCGGGCATGCCCCTGATCTCACTGGGGGCAGCGGAAAGCAAAGTGACCCAGCCCCAGCCTGCTCTGCTTCCATGGCTCCCAGCCACATTGCTTGGGGGAGGGGACTTGGGGAAAGGGATGGGACTGCACCCCGCACTCAGCGGGGGTGGCAGGAAGTGGAGTGACACAACTGGAAGCCAAAGGAGCAGAGTGGGCTGCGGCCGGGTCTCTCCACTTCCAGCCCCTGCTGGTGAGTTCAAAGGCAGGACTGGACCCTGTTGCCACTGTCAGGTTCCCCACTAGTCCTCTAGGCTGTTTTGCTTGAAGGAAGAGGCTTAGGAGAAGGGGTGGAATGGAGGAGGAGAAGGGGCAGAATAGGACCGGGGGTTTAAGGGAAGGAGCAGAGCGTGGGCAGAATGGAGGGATGGAGCAGGGGGCTTTCCTGGGCCCCATATAACCTAGGGACAGCCCTGCTAGGCACAATCCATGGAGGATGGGAGCCACTAGGGGAATGGGGCTGCCCCCTGGATCCAGTGATGCCCTCTGCAGCTACCTGCAATTTTGTGCCCCGAATTGTGTGGTGCCCTATGCAGCGACATAGTTTACGTATTGGTAGAGATGGCTTTGGGAGGAGCTTCCCATACAGTGATCCCTCCTTGAATGGCTGAGGAGGAACAGGGGCAGGAAGAATTTGCATGTTTGTGTGTGTGTGTGTGTGTGTGTGTGTGTGTGTGTAGAGCTTCCTGCTGCTGGGAAAGGTTTTTGGGGGTGAATCTGGCCCAACTTTGAAGAAAGTGCCGTGAAGAACGAAAGGGCCATATCATGTATATTTCACGCTGTGATAGATTGTGTACAGGGCAGTCTGCTGCTGTGCATAGATTTCTAAGATGAGGAAGTGGGCCATAACTTCTCTAAAATTGAGTGTGATGGGGTGTACCAGGCCCTTTGAGGCCCCCTGCTGAAGGCCTCATGGTCCTACAACACTGTGCCTCAGTAAAGGAGCCAATCAGTGCTCAGCAGACTTAGTTAAAAGGAACGGCATGGCCTTAGCAGCTCAATTATTGACTGGAACCAGAAAGGGGAGGGAGGTGGGAGAAAGGACTAGATGGCTGTGAAACTCCACAGGTATGGAGGCCTGGGAGAAGACAAAGGAAGACAGAGAACCCTGTGATAAGATTGAGGAAAAAGGGGCTATGTGGGAAGTGGCCCAGGAAATAGAAGCAGCAATAGAGTTAAAGAAAGCATCCTATGGCTAATATTTGTAGGGCCCCTTCCTTGGGCTGGGACCTGTAGTAATGGATGGGCCTGGGTCCTTCTACTGGTCACTGGGGAAGGGGCCTAAATGCCCAGAGGGGGATAAGACTCTGTACTAAAATACCCAAGAAAGGGACTATGTAATGCTTTGTGTACCTCCTGCTGATCTATCCAGGAATTAGCTCTTCCAGCCTTGGAGTGCCTCCACTTCAGGTCCCATGTTCCTCCTGGCCCACAGAGCCCCTTCCCTCAGAGTACTCCCCACAGCAGAGCCCCCATACTCTTGGGACCCTCTCCTTCCAGGGAACCCCAACCTCCTATACCCATCTAGCCTCAGTGACCCACCGCTAGTCATCATCTAGCCCCTGCCTCAAGGGTAGACTGCAGTCTGAAATGGCCACTCATCATTGGCAAGATGGTGTGGACCTGCTGACTTCTATCCTGGCTGCTTCCCTGCAGCCCTAGTAACCCATAGGCCTTGAAAACAAGGCCTCAGCATGAGGGTTTGCATGGCCAGAGCTTTCCAGCTCTGCCTTCCCTTCCCCAGCACTGCTCTGTCTTAGGTACTCTCTCTAGCTTCTCAGTTAGCCAGGTCCTTCTTGCTCTACAGCTGGAGCAAGAGCGCCTCTAAGAGCTTAGCGGCTCCCTGTTTATAACACCCCAGCTGGGCCCTGATTGGCTGTTATTCATCCTCAACCTAATTGGCCCACAGTCCTAGGCTGGGCGCAGAGCGGGGTGACCACCCCACTACAGGCCAGAATTTAAATAGGCCTCAAGATGAGGCTGAAAACCCTGGAAAGGGCCAACCATCATTGGGCCTTTTACCCTGAAAAAGATACCTGTATGTGGTTAGATACTGTGTGACTCAGCCACAGAGCTGAGCCGCTCAAGGCCCTCCCTGATGCGGTTTACAGCTGACTGGGGTTTCCAGGAGCAGAGAGTGTGTGGGTTTGTGCCTGACAGACAGGGGCGATCACAGGAGGAGAGTGCTCACCAGTGTGGATTTAATAATTAGAGCAAGGGCCTGGGAGTCAGGATTTCTGGATGCTGTTTTGAGCTTGGCCACTTATTCACTTCATGACCATAGGCATATCATTTACCCTAGTTACTATACCTTTGTTTCCCATTTGTAAAATAGAGCTAAAACTACTATTCAGGGATGTTATAAACTTAGTGTAAATATTGCACTTTGAGATCTTTGAAAGGAAGGCACTCTAGAAGTACAGAGTATTATAAATATATAAAAATGTAAAAGAATATCTATGGCTGAACCTTTATTTTTAGTTTAGTCTCATTGGTTTGTTTCCTTTCCTTTTATAGTTTAAGGTGTTTGTCTCTTGTCGGCAGGATGTACAGTATAAGTTTTGTGAGTTACATGCAATTTTCTTTCTATTTTCTAATGAAGTGCATACAGGCCTTCAGGCCTCGCAGCTTCAGAATTAACACTTATAGTATCAATTAATTAATGAATTATTAGAAGTAGTTTAGTGGAAAGTAAAACAAAATATATTTACTATTTTGTTTCTTAGCTCAGTTTTTATGTGCTTATGGGTCAGGTTAAATCTGTCTTCAAACACAATACTGTAAATCTCACACACTCAATTGACAACACTGGCTTGAATTAGTAGGATAAAGATAATTTAAAAGCTTATCTCTTGCTGTGTAGCTGGTGAACTGTTGAATCAGATTATTTATGTTATGATTAATTCTGCTTAAGAAGTTACTGGATGTATCTCCTGGACCATATTTTGTAGTGTGACATATTCTCAGACTGAACACCACCAGTTATTACAGAAAAATGCGATTCCAATGTAAAATTTACTCACCATTATGTTTACTGGTGGCACTTAATATTCTGAGTCAAAGGAACAAGAGTTCAACTTTCCATGAACTTCTCTCCACACACTTGATGTCGCAATTGTTGCTCTTGTAAAAAGGCCCGGCCAAAGGGTTTGCGGGGTCCAACGCAGGACGCTGGGAGCAGGGCCCCGGGCCAAGCCGGTGGATGGTGAATATTTAGCAGCATGGGGCCCTGAAACTGCGAGGCCCAAGACATTTGCCTTGCTCACCTTGGTGTAAAACACACTATATGCAAATTGAGGTTACAGGACTGGACACCCAAAGTTGATACCTGCTGTACAGTTCCTATAGGCAAGTACAGGAGATCTTCCAGTGAGATTAAAACCAAGACTTTGAGCATTATTAGGTGAATGTTAACAATGCCTAGGCACTTTTCCAGCGAGAACAGCATTGATTGCTGGTGTTCCAGTCAACACCTCTCCATAAAACAAGTTCTAGGGCTCTTGCATGGTGCTGTACTTATTTTCACAGTCATTCTTAGTAACTACTACCTATAGAAAATCTAATGAGGGAGCACCATAATCCAGTGGGTGAAGTCTGAGAGTTAAGGAATTTAGGCTGTCAGTAACTACCCTGCATATATATGTAATATAAATATATTAAATATATATATATATTTGCCTTCAGCAGAATAAAAAGCTGAGTTGCCCCTGTCTTGGCCTAATCTGAATCTCTGGTTCCAGGGAGCCTACCTGTTACAAGCCGGATGTTTAGATCACCAAGCAATGCACAGTGTGCATATATCACACTGTAAAAATGTGTGTAGGGTTTTGATATTATTTTATTTGGAAAAAAACCCTGGTAAGTCCTACACACATTTTTGCAATTCAGTTTCTAGTTATGCAATGGCCTAAGAAACAAAATAATCCCCCCAATCCTGCAATGGGATCTGACAATGCTGTAGTGGATTCCATTGCTGGGTCAGGGTCTAAATTTGCAATATTTGCATATGAGCTTTTGCATTTTATATCAAGCAAAAGGACCAGATGGTAGCCGTATTAGTCTGTAACTTTAAAAACGAGCAGTCCTCCAAGGTGCCACAGGACTGCTCGTTATTTATATCAAGCAAAGTCATTCAAAGATGTGTAGACAGTGCCCCCATTTTCATGTACAGCCCTGATCCCATGGTCTAGCTTTGTACAGACATTTGATAGTAGTGGTAATTGTAGCAACACCCTCAGGGATCTAGAATTTCCAAGACCATTTTTAAAAACAGTAGTTTAAAAATTAGCGACTAACAGCTTTTATCAACCATGAAACAAGATAATCCCTCCACAGTAAAGTCCAGATGATACTTCCAAGCTATACATAATATACTGGAACATGAGGGAGAAATACTTTGGAATCATGGCTTCTGGTTTTGGTCACATCTGTTGGGTTTCTAATCCACAGATTGGTGAAAGCAAATGTTAATTTTTAAATTACACATTGTGTCACACAACCCTTTTGTCTCCTCTAAGGATTATGAAGTGCTATAGTATATAGTTGGGCTTCAAGATATCGCAGATATGGCCTTGCAGCTGTGGCCTTTTTGCATGAGCTGTGTCTGTAATTATTTATCATAGTAACATATAATATTTGCAGTTTGTTCCTAGGAGCTCCTGAACTAATCGCCACTAGTAGATCACATGACAACGTCATGCTTCAGAGCTCTCAAAATTAATGCATAGGTGACTTGTGGTTGCACTCGGGAGGTGCACCACCTCTCTATGTCCCCATCAAAATTTTAATTGCTAAATGGGGTGCCCCTTCATGCCCCCTTACTGTCCCTCTGGGTGACTCTTCCTGGACCTGCTCCCCTGCGGTTTTCCTGGCTTCACAGAAAAGGAGCAGAGAAGTTAGTATAAATGGGACTAAGTTAAACCTAAGGATCTGACCATATCTTGAATTTAGGAAACTTTGAAACCAATTGTAAATCAGAATGTTATGACTGGGCCTATCTTTGTAATGGACTGAACCAAAAGACAAGATGAACATCCTCAAACTAGGGCAAAGTTCAAACTCAGAAATCAACTTCAGGACCTCTGAGATTCATGCCCAGAAGACACTTTTGCTAATCTATAGATTTTAGAGAATTTGGCTGTTTGATCAAGAACTCCTCCTAAA
The DNA here is from genome assembly GCA_019425775.1 of Rafetus swinhoei. Classification (NCBI taxonomy): domain Eukaryota; kingdom Metazoa; phylum Chordata; order Testudines; family Trionychidae; genus Rafetus; species Rafetus swinhoei. The sequence continues at coordinate 234,876,146 of CM033437.1, forward strand.
TGGCAAGAGGTAGGACCGCCAAATTCGGAATACAGCTTCTGGCCACTGCTGCAGTAACTGTGATGGTGTATGGGAGCCCTGGGCCCTTTTGAATTGCCAGGCTTCAGGGCAGTTGCCCCTTAGCCTCTTCCTGTTTGTGGACCTGCCCCCACTCTTCCAAACCCTTACTGGAAAGTAAGCATAGCAATGGGGGAGTCTCTGGACAAATATCTAAACAGAATGTCTTGCCCCAATTTCCATCAAGACAAGTATTTTCTAATTCATCATTTTTTAGGCTTTGACTTCCTGCGAGAACTTTGCCAAGCCATTCTCTGTCAGCTACACTTGGAAGACTCAGGAATAAAGCCCATCTCTATGAATATTTAAAGATTCAATTTCTCAAACTAAGTGGTATCATGGTCTCCTTGCACTTGGCAGAATGTATTTGTTTAGATATTTTTAATTTTTACATGAGTCAGGCCAATTTTCCAGGCTGAAAAAAATCCTTCAAATTAGGAACTCAGACAGAAGACATATTCTGTTCCTAGTAGTAAATTACACAGAAAAGCAATTCCAAAATCATTTTGTTTTAAAAGTGGCTTCATAACAGAAGCTAACGTGCTTGCAAAATAGAGCTGTACCAAAATGTAATTATAATCTCCTTGATTTGTCTCTTGGTGGATGGCAATAATTTGTCACATATCCAGCATATTCATCTCCGTTTTATAAACATGTTCACCTCTCCCTGTTGGGTTGCTTCCAGGGAGGAAGAAATTGGAGAGAGACCAGACAAGCAGCCTCAACCATGACTCAACAAGTGCGTCTCTGGCTGAGATGATGTGAGAAAGAACCACTCAGCTTCATGTCTCACAAAGCTGAATGTAGTGGAGCCTGACACTAGGTGCAGGCTCTGGGAGGGTGTTTGGATGCAGGGGTGCTCGGGGCTAGGGCAGGGGCTTGAGGTGCAGGGGTGTTCATGACTGGGGTAGAGTTTTGGGTTGTGGGCACCAGCTGGGCCCTGCTTACCTCAGGTGGCTCCTGGGTGGTGGTGCAGTGGGCCTAAGGCAGGTTCACCCCTGCCTTAGCCCTGCACCACTCCCAAAGCAGCCAGCAAAGTCCCTCCATCCCAAGTCCTGCTGTGCCCCCTCTCTGCTCTGTGGAGATAGGATACAGGTGGGAGAAGGAGCACCCTGACATAGCACTCCCTCCTCTCCCTTCCCTGCCCTGCACAGCAAGCAGGAGTTTCCTGAGGGAACACTCCAAGACAAAAGGCAGGAGATGCACAGCAGTCTGGGGGAAAGGAGGGTAGCTGAAGTCCTGTGCTTGATAACCTCTTGGCCAAACCAGTTAGGATCATCTGTCAGAGGCTCCAAGATCTACCAATAGATCCCAATCTACTGGTTGGTGACCACAGCTTAGAGAAATAGAAGGACCCCCACTCTCCTATTAGGGTTTACACAAGCACTTCCAAGTTTCAGAGGTCTGTCTTATCTGCACTCTCTGACATGGAATGCCTTTCTTGTGCAGGCCGAGGAGGTTGAACAAAGAATGATAATCTATGAAAGGAGGAGCTTCAGGGGGCAGCTGAGTTAGTCTGTTACAGAAAAAAAACAACAAATGGTCTGGTAGCACTTTATAGACTAACAAAACTCGTAGATGGTATCACGAGCTTTCGTGGGCACAACCCACTTCTTCAGATGCAATAATGGCCTGAGGAGAAGGAGACGAAACAAAGAAAAGGGGAAGGAAGGAAGGAATGGCATGCAGAATAAGGTGTCTAAATCTCAAGGCTTTGCTCAGACATTTGTTTTTTTTTCACTTGAGTCAAATGGGTGGCCAGTTCTCTATATTAATGCTTGGAAAGGCCTTGCTTTCGCCTGCCTGGTACTTGCCAAGAAATGAGCAATGCTTATGTTACCACACATCATTATAGGTACATATATAAATCCCCATACAAAGAGAGGTGAACTATGGAAGTTTCTCAAAGACTATCCTTTGGACTTTAAGGAAACTGAGCACAATTTTTAGAACATACACATTTATGAAAGAGATTCTGTCGTGCACCAGAGCTCTGCTTGGCACAATAGAGGAGGAGGAGGGGAGTTACCTGAGTGGCACAAAAGGGCCAGAACTGTCTGAAAATGTTTGCTCAAAAGGATTTGCTGGATTGCTGATGTAAAGAAGAATTTTGAATGGGGATTCCCTTTGTGTGTAGGAGGAAAGGTCAGGTCTCCAAAAGTTCTTTGAAACCCTTTTAATGGGATGAGAGATGTTTCTTTCATAGAGGTTTGTGGGTTAGTTCTGACAAGTGTTGCTGTACCCAACTTGGGCTGTGATTTTACTGGCTTCTTGCAAGCTAAACAGAGTCAAGATATATCTGTGCTTAGACTGGAGCGCTTCAGACAGAACTCAGAAAGCGGAGTAGTCATACAGGTGATTTGATGGGTAGTCCTCTTCTCTCTGAATCAGTAGTAAGCCAAAAACTACAAGTCAATTTTTCCCCCAACAAACTATGAGAAGTAGTCAAAACCAAAAATTTTCACACTTTTTGTCAAATTTTACAGGAATAAACATTTTCTGACCAACTCTACCAAAACCTCCATTCTTGGGACACTATGAAGCTTAAAGTTTTGCTTTTAGGTTGAGATATAAAACACAGCTCTGGAGTATTTGTGGTCCTGCAATATTAGTTAGAGTAGTGTAGAGTAGAGTAGTACAATGACCCTAGTGTCCTGACCCAATTCCAGTTAGGCAGAATGTAACTACCCAATCTTAATTGTCTTTGCTGTGTCAGTTTACTTCCCACCCTAAAATGTTGTTGCCTGTTTGTCCTCCAGAGACCATGTTTGATACTACAAGGGGGGTTGTATTTCAGCAAATAAAGGGGTTCCTGTATTTATGTAGTGTTCTGTGATGAACTATTTTGTTTATCTGTTAGATTAATATAAATATAGTGTACTATTCTACATCAATTAATTGTTTGCTTTTAGGATCAAAGTAAAAGTTCCCTCATTTCAGTCTAACCAACAAGATGGCATTTAATCTTGCACGGTACAATCAACTTAGCTCCTTTTTACAAGTAAAAACCATTTTCTCACCTGTCAGACTGTAAAAGTACTTTGGTAAAAGAGAGAAAATACATAGCTATTGCCAGTTTTACTTCCAGTCTACAATTACTAGCAAATGGAGAAAATGAGTTACATGTAATATAAAACATATTCTTCTTAGGATAAAACAGGACACCTCAGGTACAGCAAAGGAAATGGGTGTAGGCAGAATTCATAATGCGTTTCCTATACAAATATTTAGTTTAAAATTGAGGTGTATGTGTTATGATTGGAAGTTTTACATTTTACAAAATCAGCAGAATTCATGTCTTTTTAGGAACTAAACCTGCAATGTAAAGCGATTTTGGTACTTCAATATCTTTCCTGTTCAAGAGAAATTAATCTGCTTTCGTTAAGCCTTAACAACATACCTAATTCCAGAACTGAATGTTACCCATTTCTTTTTTAATTTAGCTGCTAGTGTGATGAAGAAACTCATTTAAAAGACTCTAGCTTTTCAATGTTCATTTCTTTAGAAACAATCAAAACTGACTATGCAGAAACTAAAAATGCAAGTAACTGAATCACTTGAGGAAATGTGGACACCATCAGGGAAACTGCTTCTTTAATGGACTGCTGTGTTTGTATTATTAATGGTATGGCCTGCAATCAAAACATCACTCATGAACTCATTCTCTGTCACAACAGCTCATCTGTCAAAAGCAATGTTTACTTTCAGCTAACATAGCTATTTATTGACATATATAGATGAGTTATGCAATGCTTAGCCTAAGTATAACAATGTACAAGTTTTGCATTCTGTATGCAACAAACTAAAGTAACATACTGGCAACTAAATGTGCCTTCAAGAGGTTGTCTGAGAAATAAGACAATGCAATAACTAATGAAAGTGTTAGTGTGTTCTATGTACATTTTTGAGCATCCGCTGCTCTCAACTGCCTAGCCTACTGGTTGGTCTCTTACTTGTTACAGCATTCTTTTTACTTGTACCTCAGTTTTGGTTTAGTAAGCTACAAATTCTGAGGAGAGCTCTGCCATCATTCATAGTTTCTACTTCATCTTAGTAATATCTCACCTCTTCAATAGAACAAACTGTGTGCAACTGAATACTATGTGCATACTGGAACTTTATAATTAAGTCTTCCTCCAAAAACAACATCACTATGCCAAATTTTGCAATTGGTTACACATAAGCAACTCCTAATGAAGTTTAGTGAAACCATCCAGATTTTTCATTCTACTTCACTCTATTGCCAAATATTGAAGATCTTAATCATCTTACTCCTCTGTCCTTGTTCAGATAAAACCCAATTGAAGTCATTGTGTCTCCCTCATAGAATCAGCAAGTCATGAAATGGAAAAGATATACTTGAAGACATAACTATCCAAAAGTCTTTATTCCTCCCCCTTCCATCTTTGTCATTCATTTTAGCAATAATAAGAACATAAGAACAGCCATACTGGGTCAGACCAAAGGTCTGTCTAGCCCAGTATCCTGTCTTCCAACAGTGGCCAATTCTAGATGTCCCAGAGGGAGTGAACAGAAAAGGTAATCATCAAGTGATCCCATTTACTGCCTCTGACAAACAGAGGCTAAGGACACTATTCCTACCCATTCTGGCTAATAAGTACTGATGGACCTAACCTCCATGAATGTATCTAGTTCTTTTTTTGAACCCTCTTAAAGTCCTGGCCTTCACAACATCCTCTGGCAGTGAGTTCCACAGATTGACTGTGCTGCATGAAAAAAAAAATCCCAAACCAAAATCCTATATTCACGTACCCTTGGGCTATGTTTACACTGCGCTGTTTTGCACAAGAAATACGCAAATGAGGCGATGCGTGGAATATCACTGTGCCTCATTTGCATAATTAATGAGTGGCCACTTTTTGCACAAGAGGCTTTTGCCTGAAAAAAAGTGGAAGAACAGCTCTTGTGCAAGAGGGGTTTTTTGTGCAAAAAGGAGCTGTGTAGACGGCTCCTTTTTGCACAAAAGCCTCTTGCGCAAAAAGCAGCTGCTCATTAATTATGCAAATGAGGCACAGCGATATTCCACGCTTTGCCTCATTTGCATATTTCTTGGCGCAAAACAGCGCAGTGTAGATGTAGCCTTACATTTTGGGATATTTGAATCTGGATGTGAACTTTGGAGGTAAGATCACCTATTAATTTATTGTATTTGGATATAAGGCAATTAAAGCTGCCTATAGTATGTAGGGCAAGACCTATGCCCTGGCTTTATTTTATACTAGAACTAGCTGGAGTTACCTGGCATTGCTCGGGAAAGTGGAGCGTTTTTGAAATATAAGTTGACAGTTGATATAACTGAGGTGAGGAGCCTGAGAGGAGGGAGGGGGAAGGGAGCCGTGGACCTGCCACCAGCGCCTGAGCCTGCCCTCCGCATCCTTGTCCCTCCACCAGCCTTAGTGAATGACTGTCCCTGCTGCTTCCCCCAAGAAGCCGCTTCTCCCTGCACTGCCAAGCTCTGTGCAGCCCCGGGGAGAGGCGTCGGTCTCTCATCTCTTCCCTCCCACAGTACCTTAAAACCTTCTCCTGGATAAAAGGTTATCCCATGCAAAGTTTGGTTGCGGTAGCTCTTATTGTGTCCAAGTTATTAGCGCACAAACATACAAACATTCTCCTTTATATATTAGCTATAGCAGCTGGAAAAACCAATTGAAATGGCTACATTGGGTTCCTTCAGTTTAATAAGAAATCAATATGACGTGTACGAATGAGTGTGACGGCACACTACCTCTCTTCCTGGCCTGTGGCTGGGAAAAGGAAATGTAACCACGGTGGTTTTGCACGTTCATTATTCTCTGTTGCTAGAACAACTTCTAAGGGCTGTAGGTAACTGGGAATAGCTCACAGCAGCCCTGAAGCTTCTTCAAGTTACACAGAGAAATGTATCAATTCCCAGTGAGCCAGAGATAGTTTAAAGCAAGTTGGTCATTCCTGAGAATCTGCCCCTATAGTCTCCTTTGAAAAAGACAAAATTCACTTATTCTTAGCGATAGAAACTGCAGAGCTAGAAACACATAGTGGTGCAGTAGCTCCACTATAACGGAGGTTATGTCAGGACTTCTGTTTTGTGGTTGAACTTTCTAATCCAAGTCCTCTAACTGTGACATGCTTAGTCAGATTATCTGATTTCATTAAGCCTTAACAATATACCTAATTCCAGAACTGAATGTTACCCATTTATTTTTTAATTTAGCTGCTAGTGTGATGAAGAAACTTGTTTAAAAGACCCTCGATTTTCTGTCCATTTCTTTAGAAACAATCAAAACTGACTATGCAGAAACTAAAAATGCAAGTAAGAGAGTGCATGGCAGGGTTAATATACTAAAATTCAGGTAATTTGAGCTGGGTGGTACAGAGATATAATCCCTCTCTCAAAAATAAACATTTGTCAAAAAGTTTCCAGGTGGGTGATTTTTATGCAGCACTAGGGATCAAACTATTGATATGATATGGGTCAAAATCATCTTAATCTGAGTTCTATCCAAACTAGTGCATGGGTCCCACTAAGCCTTCAGGGAATTTAAATGGAAAACAGTTTTTAAGTAAACTGTGTTCACTTCTTCATTTGAGTAAATGTGTAATCCAGGAGGATTACAGTGTGTTTACAGTATTTGTTTCTTTACAGATACAAGATGGTTTCTATGCAACCTCTTTATGGTTGCCTGGATAATTCAAGGGACTGTGCCTATATCATTGTTCTGGTGAATACCCACACCTGATGTTTCTAGTCAGAAATTTTGTACATCTGCACAGTAAAGATTTAATAACTCACATTGCTTGCAATCGCACAGAAACCAGCAAACAGAGCTGGAAATAGGAGAGTTTGATTGGGGGGTTTGTCAAGGGAACTTGGGGTGAGGGAGTGTGTGATATCCCTTTTTTGTTTAGTTTATATGGGGGGTTCTCCCCCACCCAGTCAGGTGCCTAATAGGGCAGGCTATGACAGTTACAGAGGCAGCAGTGGTAGTGACCGAAGGAATGGAAGAGACAATGAGGATGACCAGATGTGGAAGCTGTGGCAAGTAAGTTATTCAGAAGTGGATACCTGAAAAATTTCATTTGTATGAACTGCTGCCTGATGGAGCTGCTGGAAGAGAAGCTCTGAGCTTCGGAGATGCAGGTAGAAGCTCTGGTAGAGTTATGTCTACACTGCATTCCTCTTTCGAGAAAGGAATGCAAATGCAGCCGAGCGAAATTGCAAATGAAGCGTGGATTTGAATTTTCCATGCTTCATTTGCATAATGGCATCTGGGTGCTTTTTTGAAATACCCTATTTCGAAAGAAAAAATGCAGTCTAGATTGGGTTATTTCGAAAAAAAACCCCTTCTTTCGAAATAACCCTTACTCCTTAAAAAATGAGGTTTAAGGGTTATTTCAAAAGAAGGGTTTTTTCTAGAAATAACCCTGTCTAGACTGTGTTTTTTCTTTTGAAATAAGGTATTTTGAAAAAGCGCCCGGACACCATTATGCAAATGAAGCATGGGAAATTCAAATCCATGCTTCGTTTGCAATTTCACTCAGCTGCATTTGCATTCCTCTCTCGAAAGAGGAATGCAGTGTAGACATACCCATAGAGTTCAATACCCATAGAGACATACCCATAGGCAATTCAAGCAGAAGATAGAAAGAAGACAAGAGGAGGCTGAGGGAAAACTCAAGGCTCACAAATGCAAGTTGGACTGAAGAACTGTAAGGGGAGACTGCTGGGTGAGAAAAGCAGCCAGTGGAAACATGTGACTGAAAACCAGACAGAGGAGAAGACTGGCTAGTGAAGGATAAACAGCTCAGGAACAGGTCTGCTGTGTGAAAAAATGTAGAAGAGGCACAGCAAGCAGCAACAGCAGGGAAGAAGAGAAGCTAGTCATAGAAGAAAGCCAGAGATTAGAGCCTCAGGAAACAATGACTGCAGAAGATTGCAAGTGAGACCAAAATAGAATCTCATCAGGAAAAGGCAGGTCTGTGTGATTGGTCACTCCCGACTAAGAACAGTCAGGCCTGCCACCAGAGCTGATATGGAGAACAGACTGGTATGCTGTCTGCTAGGAGCTAAGATCTGAGATATGGACTGGAGGCTGAAAAGGATCCTAATGGGAGCAGGAAAGAATTCACTGATTGCCCTTCACATGGGAACAAATAATAGAGCTAGATTCTCACTGGAATGTATCAAGGGAGACTATTTCAGGATGGGGAAGATGATTAAATAAATGGAAGCTCAGGTGATCTTCAGTGAGAGTCTACTTGTCCCTGGAGGAGGAGAATGAAGGTGAGACAAGATTATGATGATCGACAGGTGGCTCAGGACATGGTGCTACAAGGAAAGCTTTGGGATGTTTGAAGTCATTGTGTCTCTCTCATAGAATCAGCAAGGGCACATCTACACAGCAGGGCAAAAGTTGAATTAAGCTATGCAACTTCAGCTACATCAATTGCATAGCTGAAGTCGAAATAGCTTTATTCGGCTTTTGGCAATGTCTCCATAGAAAGAAGCCAAAGGAAGAACACTCTTCCTTTGACTTCCCTTATTCCTTGTGAAATGAGGGTTATAGGAGTTGGAGTAAGAAGTCCTCCAGCTTGAAATTATTTCGAAATAATGGCTTGCTGTTTAGACACGCTCTTTGTTATTTTGGAATAACATCAGTTATTCTGAAATAACATTGCTGTGTAGACATGCCTCAAATCATGAAATGGAAAAGATCTACGTGAAGACATAACCCTCTAGAGGTCTTTACTCCCCCTATCTTTTTAGCACCATCATTTATTTTAGTAATAAGCCCAAATCAAAATACTGGATCCTGGAACACTGGAAGCCATTCACAAAGAGGACTGTTCTCATGAAATGGACTCCACCTGTTATGTAGCTTGGCACAACTCATTAAAAGAACATTAAAGTAGGAGTTCAGGGAAAGAGTTGGGAGATGCTCATATAATCAGCTCAATGTTAGAAACAGACAAGAAGAAGAATGAAATGAGATGATATAGCAATGGAGATAGGAACAACAGAGGATAGGAGAAATTGTCATTGGTATTTGCACTAACTGTCAAGTAGGTGATAATAGCAGTAGAATGACTACCTAACTGGGTGAGGAATCTGGGCGAAGCTGAGAAGAAACAACTAAGATGACTGTAAACCAATGTGAGGAGCCATGGGTAACAAAAGGGAGGAGCTAGAACTATTAGTGCAGGAAGCAAAACCAGATATTAAAAGATAACAGAAACATGGTGGAATAGTAGACCTGACTGGAACTCAGGGTACTGAAATGTATGTTTTGTCCAGGAAAAACAAATAAAGAGAAAGGTGGTGGAGTAGCATTGTTTGCTAATGATGAGGTTGACTTTAAAGAAATCAGAAATGATGGACTGGATAAAATGGAACCAGTTTGGGAAGAAAGTAACTGAGGGTCCACTGGGCTAGTGCTTGGGGTCTGCTACAGATACAGAAATAAATACTACTGGGAATTGTGAGATTATAGAAGAAGGACCAGTGGGAACTTTAGAATGAAGCTGCAGGTCATGAAAGATATGTATCATACCATGTAATAGGGGTGCTGTGCAATTGCACAATTTGCATGGGCTGAAGGTTGTAATGGTGTCAACTATTTATTTGTAATAACTGACTTCTCTTTATATAATATGATTTATAATTGGGATCTGTGCTGGTATATGAGCTGCCTTTTTATGTAAACCAGTAAAGAGAATGCAACCCCCCCCTCCCCAAAACCTCAGAAATTGCCCTTTGTTAGGCCTGAAATAGTCCAAACACTTCCTCTCTTGAAGAATTTATGATCGAAACCTCAAGATGACAAGAAGCACATTTTTCATAATCATATATGAGTAAAAGGAAGATGTCACTGAGCAAGTCGGAAAGCTATTGCATAAATACTGAAGTCCTTGCATGAAGCGACTGACATCAGCACAGCTGTCAGCAAAGCCAAAAGTGGAACAAAACAAAAGGCTAAGGAAGACAAGTACAGCAACTTAAAAGAAAGCTAACATCTGGATGCAGTTGTTGCAAAAATATATTGCAGAACAGGCTCTCCATCTGCTCAGCACTATTATTAGTGACAAGAAACAGGAAGATGTAATGCGTGCAAAGCACTCAGACGTGACAGTGATGGGTGAAATGAGAGCATCTATGGAAGCACTGCCATGGCACTAGTTTGAATGGAAAAAATAAAGTGAATTACAGCATGTGAAACATTTTTTGAGCATGCTGCTCAGTCTTACAATTTCTTCACATCTATCTATGCTCATCTGGTCATGCACCTGATGGGTCATACAAAATTAGAAGATGGTTTGAAGACCCACTGAAAACAGGTCTCCACTATTTTTTTCCATTAATATTTTGAGAAGATAGTTGGCCAAATCCACTGAAGTTGGTCAGAGTTTTGCTTAAGGATTAAAAGAATGCAAAATAGGCCTGCTCGTTTGTAGAAAAAGCAACTACATAATTTATGATGTCTGACAGTAAACCTTAGTATTACACACTATTTGCAGATTAAAACATATTTCAAGTTTCTAAAATACTGGTAGTCTTTACTTTCAAGCTGATTTTATTTTTATGAAATTATTTTAAAGGAAAGCATTATTTAAACCAAATTGAATTTTTCCACATGCATTTTGCTTCCAATGGAGATTGGAAAATAGGATTATGTGATGTGCGGTAACCTTTTTCTTGGTTTGATGGGACAGATTCAGTCCATATTCTGAGGATATGCAATTGGCTCAAACTTATGGTGACAGGAAAGTTATATAGTTGTGGAAATGAGATTGCCCATTACTTTATCTGGGAGATTTATTTCCCCAAGTTCATATATGTTCCCCAGTTCTGAAAATTAAAAAGGTAGGCAAAGCCTTTATGAATGTAGTACTAAATGTTCCATGAAAAAAACATTTATATCAGAATGTATTATTGAATATGGTCTCTTGTGTATATAACTGAAAGTCAAAATCTGTACAGCAAACATAAGGGATGCTTCCTGCTGCAGTATCAGACAGGCATTTATTATATGCTATCTGGTCTCATTAATCATGTGAGGCAAAATGCAGTTCTAAGCATCTGCACTATAAACATGTTATCCAGAGATGAAATGATGGGGAAACAGCAGGAGTTTTGAAGTTACGCTATATCTAGAAAGGAAAAGAAGCAATAAAGTGAGCTGTAATACACACACACAAGTGCTTTCTTCTACTGAGTAAACACAAGTTCAGAATTTGAGGCCCAAATCCTGTTTCGTTGAAGTCTTTAGGAATTTTTACTTCCAAATTTATTTGGATCAGGATTTTATCCTTAGCTTCAGCATGTCCCTTACAGGAGGCTAAGGTTGTCAAATAGAAGAATCTAAAGTTATGCTTCCATATCCATATTTAGGGAACCTAAACAAAGTAAGTGGCTGATTTTCAACAGTGCTGGTCATCCAGCTATTTCCAATAGATACAGAAGTCATATGTAACTTAGAAGAATCAAGAATTACAAGAGCCCTTTTGGAAGCTGGGTGTCTACTATTGTACACAGCAACCAAAGGTAAGGATCAAAAAGTTTTAAGAGTACAAGACATAACTGAAAATGTGCCAGAATTCTTCTCTTGGTTACAATGTCAATGAAATTATACCTCATTGTAACCAGGAACAGGCTATGGCTGATAATGTGAAGGACAGTAAACAATGTGCTACAGTCATAATGCATTAATCTAAATGTGTACTTGAATATACACTAGGCTAGGGCTTAACAACAACAACAAACAAACTAATATGCTCCCAGTTATTTCAGAAGAAAAAAAGCCACCAAAGGGGAAAAGTTCACCTAGATCTCTAAGCTGGTTTGACAAGAATGGCTAAGCATACTCATCATGATTAAAAATAGAAACTTTATAAGAAGTATATAAATGAATCAAGAGCCTCTTTAAATCACACACGCTACAGCACTCTCTTCTAGCAGTTCTGACACAACTGTACATTAGTATTTGAACCAAAAAGATTAGTTCAGAAATATTTACCTAGAAGAGAAAAAAATTGGAGAGATCTGTTTTGCAACTGGTTGCTTTACCTGCTATCAGAATGCTGAACAAACCCTTTGCATGCAAGTTGCTGGATGTAACATTATTTCCATATTGGGACTTCTCTGATTGTCCACGAATAAAATGTCCCATTTACATCACATGAATTATAGCACAGTGCTCGCATGATGTCAAAGAAAAGAAATACTAACATTTGAATGCCAAAAATGGGAATCTTTGTAATGCTTAGAAAGAAACAACAGTACAAGTTGCCAAAGTAAATAATCCATTTTGTGTAAGTTCGCCAGAACATTGTTTAGCTTTCTAAGACAGTGAACAGATGGGCTCTTCTCATATTAAAAATGACCTCCACTCACCAGAACTGATATTTAACATGATCTATTTCCTTCACCCCACATTAGAATACTGGGATTCATATAATAATACAAGTATAGACTATCTTCCAAATACTTCTCAAATATTCCACATTTTGAGTGACAAGATTTATTTGTCTCAGAGGGGTATCTGTGTTTTCAGTATCGGGGGGAAAAAATCCATCAGGAGTCCTGTGGCACCTTAGAGACTATGGCTATGTCTAGACTGCAGGCTTCTTTCAGAAGAAGCTTTTCAGGAAGAGATCTTACAAAAAAACTTCTGAAAGAGAGCGTCTACAATGCGAAAGCGCATCAAAAAAGTGATCTGTTTTTTCAACAGATAGCGTCCACACTGAATGGACGCTAACTCGCAAAATAAAGCTACCAAAATAAAGAACTCTATAATAATGGGGGATTTTAATTACCCCCATATTGACTGGATACCTGTCACCTCAGGAAGAGAAGCGGAGATAAAATTTCTAAATGGCTTAAATGACTGCTTCTTGGAGCAGCTAGTGCAGGAACCCACAAGGGGAGAGGCAATTCCTTGATTTAGTCCTGAGTGGAGCGCAGGATCAGGTCCAGGAAATAACCGTTACAGGACTGCTTGGGAATAGTGACCATAATATAATAACATTCAACATTCCTGTGGTGGGAAGAACACCTCAGCAGTCCAGCACCCTGGCATTTAATTTCAAAAAGGGGAATTACACAAAATGAGGAGGTTAGTTAAACAGAAATTAAAAGGCACAGTGACTAGAGCCAAATCCCTGCAAGCTGCATGGAAACTTTTAAAGTCACCATAATAGAGGCCCAACTTAAATATATACCCCAAATTAAAAACATAGCAAGAGACCTAAAAGCATCACCGTGGCTTAACCACCATGTAAAAGAAGCAGTGAGGGACAAAAGGCATCTTTTAAGAAGTGGAAGTCCAATCCTAGTGAGATAAATAGAAAGGAACATAAACACTGTCAAATCAAGTGTAAAATGTAATAAGAAAAGCAAAAAGATTTTGAGGAACAGCTAGCCAAAAACTCAAAAGAAATAACAAAATGTTTTTTAAGTACATTAGAAGCAGGAAGCCTGCTAAAAAACCTGTGGGTCCCCTAGACGATTGAACTATAAAAGGCGCAATCAAGGACGATAAAGCCATAGCGGAGAAACTAAATGATTTCTTTGCTTCAGTCTTCACGGCTGAGGACGTTGGGGAGATTCCCAAATCTGCACCGTCCTTTGTGGGTGATGAATCTGAGGAACTGTCCCGGATTGAAGTGTCATTAGAGGAGGTTTTGGAACAAATAGAAAAAACTTAATGTTAACAAATCTCCGGGACCTGATGGCATTCATCCAAGGGTTCTAAAAGAACTCAAATGGGAAATTGCTAAACTATTATCTGTGGTTTGTAACCTATCCCTTAAATCGGCTTCTGTACCTAATGACTGGAAGGTAGCCAATGTGACACCAATATTTAAAAAGGGCTCTAGAGACGATCCGGGCAATTACAGACCGGTAAGTCTAACTTCAGTACCGGGCAAATTAGTCGAAACAATAGTAAAGAATAAAATTGTGAAGCATGTAGAAGAACATAATTTGTTGGACAAAAGTCAACATGGTTTCTGTAAAGGGAAATCCTGTCTTACTAATCTATTAGAGTTCTTTGAAGGGGTTAACAAACATGCGGACAAGGGGGATCCAGTAGATATAGTATACTTAGATTTTCAGAAAGCCTTTTGACAAGGTCCTCACCAAAGGCTCTTGTGTAAATTACATGGCCATGGGATAAGAGGGAAGGTCCTTTCTTGGATTGAGAACTGGTTAAAAGACAGGAAACAAAGGGTAGGAATAAATGGTAAATTTTCAGAATGGAGAGGGGTAACTAGTGGTGTCCTCAAGGGTCAGTCCTAGGACCAATCCTGTTCAACTTATTCATAAATGATCTGGAGAAAGGGGTAAGCAGTGAGGTGGTAAAGTTTGCAGATGATACCAAACTGTTTAGGATAGTCAAGACAGAAGCAGACTGTGAGGGACTCCAAGAAGATCTCACCAAACTGAGTGATTGGGCAACAAAATGGCAAATGAAATTTAATGTGGATAAGTGTAAAGTAATGCACATCGGGAAAAATAACCCCAACTATACGTACAGACAAATCAGGAAAGAGATCTTGGCGTTATCGTGGACAGTTCTCTGAAAACTTCCACACAGTGTGCAGCGGCGGTCAAAAAGGCAAATAGGATGCTAGGAATTATTAAGAAAGGGATAGAAAATAAGACCCAGAATATCTTGCTGCCCCTGTATAAAACTATGGTACGCCCACATCTTGAATACTGTGTACAGATGTGGTCTCTCACCTCAAAAAAGATATTTTGGCCTTGGAAAGGGTTCAGAAAAGGGCAACTAAAATGATTAGGGGTTTGGAACGGGTCCCATATGAGGAGAGGTTAAAGCGACTGGGACTTTTCAGTTTAGAAAAGAGGAGACTGAGGGGGGATATGATAGAGGTGTATAAAATCATGAGTGGTGTGGAGAGGGCTGATAAAGAAAAGTTATTTATTAGTTCCCTAAATAGAACTACTAGAGGACACCAAATGAAATTAATGGGTAGCAGGTTTAAAACTAATAAAAGAAAGTTCTTCTTCACACAGCGTGTAGTCAGCCTGTGGAACTCCTTGCCAGAGGAGGCTGTGAAGGCTAGGACTCTAATAGAGTTTAAAGAGAAGCTAGATAATTTCATGGAGGTTAGGTCCATAAAAGGCTATTAGCCAGGGGATAAAATGGTGTCTTTGGCCTCTGTTTGTCAGAGGCTGGAGAGGGATGGCAGGAGACAAATCACTTGATCATTGTCTTCGGTCCACCCTCTCTGGGGCACCTGGTGCTGGCCACTGTCGGTAGACAGGATACTGGGCTAGATGGACCTTTGGTCTGACCCAGTATGGCCGTTCTTATGTTCTTATGTTCTTAAGCTGTGATTACTATGGGCAGAATGGCCACCAGGGCACCTGTGCTTTTTCCTCTTTCCTCTTCTTGCAAAAGAACTCCCTCTTCCCTGTCCACACATGCCTTTTTCTGAAAGAGCTCTTTCAGAAAAAGGCTTCTTCCCCGTAGAAAGAGGATTACCAATATTGGAAAAACTCCTCTGTTCTTTCAATTTTCTTTCTGAAGAACATGACTGCAGTGTGGACATAACTCAGGTTTTGTCAGAAAAAACAGCTGTTTTTCCTACAAAACTCTGTAGTGTAGACATACCCTAAAAAATTTAGATGGGCATAAGCTTTTGTGGGTAAAATCCACTTCATTGGATGAATTGGAGCGGAAATTACAGAGGCAGGGATATATATATGAAAAGAAGGAAGTTACTTGTCAAGTGTAGGACCAGCGTTAATGAGGCCAATTAAGTCGGGGTGGATGTGGATCACTCACCAGCTGATGATGAGGTGTGAATATTGAAAAAGGGGAAATTGTCTTTGTAGTGAGATAACCAATATAAATCCTTATTAAGTCCTAATTGAATTAGATTGAATTTGTAAATGAATTGTAGTTCTGCTGTTTTCTTTTGTAATCTGTTTTTGAAGGGGTTTTTTGTTTGTTTGTTTTTTGTTTTTGTAGACGTGCGGCTACTTTTAAATCCATGATTGAATGTCCAGGAAGATTAAACTGTTCCCCTACAGGTTTATGTATATTACCTTTCTTGATGTCCGATTTGTGTCCATTTATCCTTTGGAGACTGTACAGTTTGGCCAATATACATGGCAGTGGGACATCGCTGGCATTTTATGACCTATATCACATTAGTGGATGTGCAGGTGTATGAGTCCCTGATAGTGTACCTTATGTGGTTAGATGCTGTGATGGTGTTACTTGTATAGGTATGCTGGCAATGGGGTTTGTTGCATGGATAGGTTCCTGGGTATTTCTGTAGTGTGGTGTGTGGCTGCTGGTAAGTATTTGCTTCAGACTGGGGGACTGTCTGTTGGCAAGGCCTGGCCTGTCTCCCAAGGTCTCTGAGAGTGAGGGATCATTTTCCAGGTTAGGTTGTAGATTGTCAATGATGCTCAGGAGGAGTTTAAGTTGGGGGCTGTAGGTGATCACCAGTGATGTTCTGTTACATTCCTTGTTGGGCCTGTCCTGTAGTAGGTGACTCTTGGATACTGGTCTGGCTCTGTCAATCTGTTTCTTTGATTTATTTGAGGATAGGCACTGGATTTCAATTGACTTGGGAGAGTGCCCAACCTCTGCCCAGGCCTGCCCTTACTCCACTAATTCCACAAATGTCCCACTCCACCTCTTTCCATCCCTGCCCTCCCAATTCCCACCCATTCCCTGAATACACCCCAGGCCTGCTTCCTCCCCCTGTCTCCCAGAGCCTTCTGCATGCCCCTGATCGTGGCAAGTGGGAGGCACTGGGAGTGGGAGGGAGTACCGATATTTTTTTTCCATGTGTGCTCCAGCCCTGGGACAGCCACGAAGTCAGTGCCTATGCATTTGAATCCCAAAGTTAAATACGTTCTCCAAGAATCTGAGGTCTCCTCACTTTTAGTATTGAAAATTATTTACACCAGAAATAAATAATCATAGAACTGAGGTTATGGAAAGAGTTATTTACACAAATATGATTAATCCTGCATCATTTAAAGATTTTCTTGCATGAATAATGTTTTCTAGTTATCATTTTGAGTGTGTTACATATTACCTCATGCATTTGGGTCTTGGCATGTTGAGGAGCATGATCTTACTTGCTTTTCATCTTCAACATGCAGAGTTAGAATGAAAGAAGAGATCAGAGATACAGGTATGTCTACACTAAACTTGGAAGGTATAAATTCTGGGTTGAGGAGACATACCTAAGCTAGATCTGACAGAGCTAACATGCTAAAACAGTAGTAGCACAAACTGTAGGTGGGACTAGACTCCCCAAATATGATCCAGTTCAAAACCATAAGCATATACATGGGGGCGGTTAGACCCACTCACTGAACGTAGTACTGTATTTACACTTATGTTTTTACTGGCCTACCTCAATCACAGCTAGCACAGATATGTCTTCTTCAGCTGACATGTATACCTTCCAGTTCTAGCGTAACACATCCCCATGGACTGACCATCAACAATCATCATCCTTGCAATTACAGCAACTTAACGGAGGATACTTTTTGAAACCAGAAATTTACACTGAATGATACCAAGAGCTGTTAATGTACAGACTGTACTGATTTATTGCTTGAATACTGAATATTTATCATGGTATCTGGTCACATATATCAATTAAAAATACTAATAAAAACAATGACCAGACAATTTGGCCACAAAATTGAAATGTTCTCCATCCTTTCCCACTAACAACAGATCCTCTGCCAACATTGTACTATGTCCTGTTAGTTGAAAAAAAATCAAGATTGGGCATACTGCAAATGAAAGTAAATTCCAGGGTATTCATGTGGACAAACTTTAGTTGTATGTTCATCATTATGTATGTAAATATATACTTGCCACAGTTTGACAGGCGGCCCATCTGTTGTACCCCTGAATCCTTATCAAAGCTTGTTCATGAAGTTTTCAGGCTACATGGAGTGGCATTGACCACTGCAGAGGGCAGAATTAGGCCTTGGTCCAGCTCCCATTCAAGTCCAGGGCAAGGGTCCTACTGCTTGAAATGGAGCTGGATCAGATTCATGGTCAATGCTTCCGGGTTATGCAAAAGTTTTAAACAAAGTTGTGGCTAGTACAGAAGATACGGCAGAAATGTACACTGTGAAATTGGCAGCTCAACCTGTGATAGCTACATGCAATAAGAACATGCTCCCTTTTTTTGGCTTCACACTTGTTCTCATTACAAGCGATTACTGGGGTGACGTGTTTGATGGAGCTTGATATTGCCTTTCTGTCAAAGTAGATTACTGACCGGTGGTCTTCGCTTGCAGATGTTACCAAAGCATTGGGGACTAATTAATTCAGTACTCAGATAGAGTTTTGCAGTGACACAAGAGCTTCCGCTTCCCGGAACCCTTAAAGGGGTAGACTCTGTCCACAGTGCCTGTGCCAGCTCCAAGCCTGCCAGCCCAGAGCCAGCAGTCCCTGCCCCTGACCCAGTGGCCCCAAAACATGAGCTAGAAAGCCACTGGCAGCCAGCCCTCCACCGCTCCCCAGGAGCAGCTTGCCAGCTCCCAGGTGCCTGCCAGGGCCCGGAGAAGGTGGGCGCCTTCCTGGTCCACGGTGGAGATCATGGACCTTATTCAGGTTTGGGGAGATGCCCCCAAGGTCCATGATCTCTGCACTAGATGGAGGAACGTGGCTGTCTATGGCAGGATAGCTGCCAGCCTGGCCACCAAAGGCCACATGTGAATCGAGGAGCAGATTTGCATGACAATCAAGTTAGTCCGGCGAGACCCCCACCCCTGAGCCTGGAGCTTCCCCTTCCCCTTCTTCCCCTTGCTTCCCCCTTCCAGCTCCCTCCTCCCAGGTTTCCCCCTCCATTCTCCCACCCTCTCTTTTCCCTTCTCCCGCCTCCTTTCCCCAGTCTCACCAGAGTTTTATTCCCTCCCCCCCAGTTTTGTTAAATAAAGAGAGTTTGTGTTCATGAAAATGCGTGTATTTTATTTGACATCAGGAAGGGGGGTTAGGGAAGGGTAAGTGGAAGGATGTGAGGGAGGAATGAGGCACAAGCCCCCAGTGGGGCAAACCAAGGAGGCTCTTAGTGCTCCTCAGGGTGGAAGCTCTCCCGCAGGGCCTCCTGGATACTGACAGCCCCCCAATGGACATCCCGGATGGCAGCCTGCAGAAAGTGCAGCCAGGCTTGCAGCAACGCGTCCAAGTGAAGCACCAGAGCGCCCAGGGTCAGCTCTGGCTCCATGTTGCAGAGTGCTGTGGTGTCCCGAGTGAGGGCAATCAGAGCACGCATTTTGTGTGTAGACGCATTATTTCGAAATAAGCTATTTCGAAATAACACTGTAGTGTAGACATACCCCAAGGGTTTAAAACTAAGACAGCTCTGGTTGCAGGGGGAGAAGAAGCTGACACAAAATAAACACGGGAAAGCTAGCATTTAATAAAATCAGCAATATTTATTAGGGTGAGATTCCCCTCACTACTCAGGTTGTCTTGGCAATAGTCTGAGTCTCAGTCCTCTTCTCTTAGTCGTCAACAGTTCAAGAGGCAATGTGTTCTAGTATTAGCCACTTCTCTCCTTCCCTGCTTCCCACTCAGTTTACTGTACAATTGACAAAATCCATAGTTTGGGCAAGTCCATGTCCAGCCTCTTGGGGAAGTATGGTCTTTTCTGCCTGAAGGACTCTACTCCTGGCCCCAGTTTAAGTGATTACAGCATTCATGCTGGGTACATCAGGCCTCATCAGAGCTCCTTCAATGAGCCTGCTATTTTCTGCAGCTTCAGTCCTAGCCATCTCAGTGCTACCTGCATTCTCTCTGTCACCTCAAAGTCACATCTGCCCCATCCACCACCTCAAAGGTGCCTTAACTCTGTGCTAAATCTTTAGAATGGGATTAAGGACATGCAGAGCCCTTGCCACTACGAAGGCACTTCTAGCAGAAAGTTAAAATCTCTCTTGCCTTATCTGGGTTCTCTTATCCAGGTTTGATCAAAGTGATCCCTGAACGCAGGCCACATTTAGTGCAGTACACTGGCCATTGAGTTTTCTAACGGGAATAATAAAGTTTCATCACCTCCAAACTTAAAGTTTAACTCAAATTTTACCAAAGTATCTCAAACAGTCACAAAACAGGAAAAAAAAGTTAGCTTCCATTGTTGTATGTTCATTGCTCTCACCAGAAAATGTTGGTCCAATAAAGGATATTATCTCACCTACCTTGTCTCACAAAACAGAAGTGCAAATGAGGCCTGACCCATTCAGTCATTTCCTCTTTCTTCCCAGCAGGTCCCGGCAGAGAGCTCCCTCCTTTCTTGAACATGTGTCTGGAGTCTTCAAGCAGCTCAGGGCCTCTCTGCTCCCATTTTAACAACAGGTCTCAACAGTGTATTCCATAGGCTCTAAGGCAGCGTGGGGGAACCTAAGGCCCAAGAGGTGGATGAGGCCTTGGCTTCTCTGGATCTGGCCCTTGAGGCTTAGGGCTCCCCCCAGCATTAGGGAGCCTGCACTGGCACTCCAGCCCTCCCCTTCACCTCTACACAAAATTTCAGCCCTCTATCTCGATTGGCTCTTTCAGCCCCCTGGCCAACAGCCTTGCTATCTACCTGAGTTTAACCCCTTAGTCAACAGTTGGAGCACACAAAATCTCCTAGACTGAGCTCCCCTATACTCTGGTGTGCAAGGGGAATGTGGGGAGTATCTTTCTCCTTCTCAGTTGGGGGCCACGTCAGTGAGGGTTGGTTTTTGTATTTTTGCTTCTCACTTATGTGCAGCACCTGACTAATTTTTCTATGGGTCAATGGCGCCCAATCCATGAAAGGTTCCCCATCCCTACTCTAAGGGGCCAATTGCTTGAACAAAGCAATATTAACAAGTCCAGAATGCTGCCCCTTATTTATTCCTAACTACTCAAGAACTCCAAAATAATGACATTTTCTTTAGACAGAGAAATTGAAGAGAGGAAAAAGAAACATGATTTATGTACATAGAGCTAATAAATGCTGTATCCTAGAAAATCTTTGTTACAGTGCTGCTAGAAAGGATGGATAGTTAGGGCAATGGAGTAAGAGTCAAGAGATCTGGGAATATTATTTGGCTCTGCATCAGTTTTTTGTGTGTGACCTTCATTGTCACTTAATCTACTGTATTCTTTCTCCTACCATTCTTCTACATGTTTATTTAGAATTTTAGATTATAAGGTATTCAAGGCAGAGGCTGTTTCAGATTGTGTTTGTATAGCAAGTGCCATAATGGGGCCTGATCTCAGTTGGTCCCTCTAGGCACTACTGTAATACAAGTCATATATAAATATAATATATTTCTCTTTCTAAAATGAGCAGTTGAGGCCTTCCATTAACTATGTGCAACTGAAAGCTCTTTCATATATAGTGCTTAACTATTGGTTAGCCTATTTTTGAGATCCTCTCAACAGGACCAGTTGTTCCCTGTTGATTCTATTCTTATGTAAACTGGACCCAACTGCCAACTGGAGATTGAAGCCTATATATAAAGAAACATGGATCATCTTCAAGAATCTATGGAGCACATTGTTACAGTTCTTGCCCTATGTTAACAAGTATAGAGAGCAGAATATTTTGTATACTATGCTGATTATAAACCAGCCAATACTATATAGACATTATCATTACTCCAGCACAAACGGTTGTTTGTTCCCAGTTTGCAATAATGGATTAGTCAAAACTTATCAAGGATAGCAAATGTCAACATGTTTCACCTTTCTGTGAAACTGATGCTTTACTTCCTGTGACAAAATTAAGATGAATACAGAATATCTAGTAGGCCTGGCATGCAATATTAATCAGTTCAGGAGCTAAACAAGAAAAGGCTAATTTTTTTTTTAAAAGGTCAGAGTGGCCACGCAATTTACTGGGCCATACATAATGCTTGAAAATCCTAGAATGAGAGTTTTTAGTTCTGGACAGGACATAGATAAATATGTAATAGTCACTTCCAGGTTTATTTTTAAGTGTATGTGTGTGTGTGTGTGAGTGTGAGAGAGAGAGATTTTTTTAGTTCTGGACAGGCAATATGTATTGCCTGTCCAGAATTTAAAAAATGGTAAATGTAATGGATAGGAGCAGTGCTGACCAGCATCTGGTGACTAAGGGGTTAAACTCAGGTAGCTAGGAAGGGTGTTGGCCAGGGGGCCGGAAGAACCAATCGAGATAGAGGGCTGAAATTTCAATTGTATAAGATTCCTTGCCCGCTTTCTTTGTGTGGAAGAGTTAAACCAGGAGTTGAGAGACACAGAATGATTTAAACCTCGGCAGGACTACCATGCCTCCAAGGAATTTGGGGCATGGAAGTAGACTAAACAAAGAGAAGAATGGAAGTAAGTAAAGGAAAAAAAGTGAATCTAGTCACGTTCAGGATAATTTCTCTTTATTTTGTGGTTTGGTTTGAACTGCTTTGTGTAAATCTATGCCTCCCTTCCCCATTTACCATCCAGCATTGTTCCCAGAGATTTTCCTCTGTGTTTTAATTTGTTTTCCTTAGTTGCTCTCTAAGGCTACGTCTACACTGCAAGGTTTTTGCGCAAAACCAACTGTTTTTGCACAAAAACCTGTGGAGCGTCCATACCTCAAGCATGCTTTTGTGCAAGTAAATCGACAGTAAAACGGCAGAACAGAGGGCTTTTTGCGGTGTTGGTAAACTTCCTTCTACGAGGCATAACTCCTTTTTACGCTACAGCTGTTGCACAAAAAGGCAAGTGTGGATGCTCCACAGAGGTTTCTTGCACAAACAGAATCTATCCGAAAAAGCACAGGTGCTCTAATGGTCATTCTATAAATGGCAATCAGAGCTTTCTTGCGCAAGAGCGTCTATGCAATGTGGAAGCTCTCTTGCGCAAAAGCGCTTTGAGAGGTGGATGTGCTTTTGCGCAAGAAGTTTTTGCGCAAGAACTCTTCCACAAAAGACTTCTTGCGCAAAAACCTTGTAGTGTAGACGTAGCCTAACATCTAGCATCCAAGTATGCTTTATCAAGTTTATTGTTTGTTTTGTAATAAAAATCACTTTTTTTAAGGTGATGATTTGATTGTTCTGTCCTGGAAGGTACTGGAGGTCTGTCTGTCTGTGTTTGCATGCCTCAGACTGAGAGGTCAGCTACCAGAGACTGCAGCTTCTTTTTCTCTTTAGTTTTTTCAAGCTCTTTTGGGGCAAAAGAGCTTGGGGTACCCCTGTGGTGGGTTCAAGAGTTCACCCCTGGTTTTCTAGGGTTAAAAATCACTTGATGTTGGCAGCGACCCCCCACCCCCAAATCTGCGCATTGTGATTCTGGGAGGGAGGGAGGGAGTTTTTGTAACAAGTGATTGTAGAGGTAAGGTATTTAGGCTCTCTTGTGGGCCTTCACCTTCTGCATTCGGAATGCCAGAGTGGGGAACAGCCCCGACAGCAAAATATTGTTAATGTCTAATAGACAAAATCCAAATAAGCATAACAGTCATTTTACTGGAATTATTTGAAATTGTCACACACAATATCAGTTAGTACAAAGTCTAGTCCAACAGGCATTCTGATCAGATTTCTGTGCAAGTATTTTGATGGTGCTAAGACAAAATTTGAAGAGCCATTGATAGCAGTAATGTCAGGCTAGCAGATAGTAGTTGTTATAAAAGATTCTGGAACAGGCAACTTTAATTGACCCACACTTTAAAGACAACGCTGAATGAATCCTTTCTCTGGGGTGGACACTGAACAATAGGAAGATAGCCTTGTTATAAAAACTTTGTGACATGCTACATCATCTGCTTTAGGGAAAACAAAACTAGTCCTCTGTTAATCGAGCCATCACACTCTGCCTGAGGTGCTGACATCCATTCTTTTTAGCGCTTCACAAGCCTCATCTTTTACACCAGCTGCTACTGATCTGGCATGTTCTCTTCCTAGCTAAAAGGTAAAACATGCAGTTGTCAGGCTTGGTATCCTGTCAAGTGTTAATTCATCTGCTAGGTTGCTACTACTCACCCAGTGAAGTGACCCAGGAATACTTTTCTTGTATCTCTGAAATAGGCTGCAGGCAAAACTTATTGGCCTTTTGGAAGCTGATGTGAAGACAGTGGCCTCATTTGGTAAAGCTCAGTTTTTTTGTTCCTGAGCTGCCTACCAGCCACCATAGTTTCATAACCTGCATTATCATTGTTCCAAAACAAAGACCACAGCTGATGTGGAATAGCTAACATCTCTATTCACTATTGAAAATAACGAGTAGTCTGGTGGCATCTGAGGCTATGTCAACACAGCACTGTTATTTTGGAATAAGCTATTCCGGAAGAGATTTTCCAGAATAGCTTATTTCAAAATAGCGCGTCTGCACACAAAATGAGTATTGAAATAGCGCTTAGCTATTTTGAAATAGTATGTCCACACTGATTGGATGCTGAATTGCATTTAAGGCTACCCATGACCAGTTCAGGCAGGGCATCACGTCAGTAATTGCTTCGTGTGGGTGCTGCTTGAGGCTATCTGAGGCTCATGCTTAAAGGAACCCCCCTGAACAGCTGCTTCTCAGGTTTCTGGGCTTGCTTGCCTACCTCTCTGAGGGACAGCAAAGCATTTTCTCTTCTTGCTCTGATTGCCCTGACTCAGGACACCATAGCACTCTCCGCTATGGAGCTGGAGTTGCCTCTGGGCAGTCTTCAGCTCTTGCAGCTTTTGCTGCAAGTTATGCAGCACTTTCTGCAAGCTGCCTCCCAGGCTCTGGATGAACCCAACCCCCAGCCCTTGTGGCAGACCCTCCTCGGGTATGTGGGGGAGCGGTTCCAGCAGCTGGAGGCCTCCCACTGTGGCCTGGACGCTGTGCCCTGCCACATCTGGTATCTGAACACCAGTGCAGACTGGTGGGCACACATCATTCTGGAGCACTGGGAGACCAACAATGGCTCCAGAACTTCAGAATGAAGAAGGACACCTTCCTCGAGCTCTGTGAGTGGCTTGTCCCTGCCCTGAGGTGACGGGACACACACACAAGGCCCGCCATTCCCCTCCAGAAGTGTGTCACCATCATCCTCTGGAAGCTCTCCACACCGGATAGCTAGCAATCCATGAGGAACCAGTTCGGTGTGGGGAGATCGACTGTCGGGGCCCTGGTCATGCAGGTATGGCTTTTGCCCCAGGAGGGGGGTGGAAGGATGGACTGGGTTTCCCTAGGGAAAAAGGAGGTGGAGGTGGTGCAAGCCCCGTGCCCGGGAGGGTTTGTTCTGTCCCGCCCTCACAAATCCCTGCCAGCGGATAGGACAACGGCTGAGGCGATAACGAATTAAATTTCTATGAAGAACCTATAAAACCACTGCTGTCCTGATTATGGTCTGTACTCTCAACCTATCCAGAGCTTTGGGGTAGGTTATGTTGTTCTCTGGATTACAAAAGTAATCTCTACTACAGATTATAAATTCACTGTTGTGTCATCACTACATAATAGACTGGCTCCTATTTTTCAGATCTAGCAAAGGGCTATCACCCCTGTATTCAGGCTTGTTATATAATTAAGAAAAGGGGCTCATTTTATTCCTGTCTCTAGACAACATTTATAAATTCTTGCTGCTTTTCTCCTGGTTCTAGCTAATTCTGTCTAATTTTCATTTTGTGTTGCATTAACTAGAGACAATATTGACTGCTTCTGCACTTCCCACATACATATCTGGCACTTAATGGTAATCCTTTTCAGACATTCAGCAAGTGTGACTTTTAAAAAAAAATGTTTCATGCTATTATAAAAGTATCATGAAGGGAAAATGGTATTTTTACCACTAATCATATACATTAGGTAAGTGACCTGCTCTACATGACGTATTTGTATAGAAATGTGCTACCAAAACACAAGGACTGCTTTCTTGTAGACCAGAATCAGCACTACCTAGGCCAAGGGTGGCCAACCAGTTGGACAGGAAGAGCCAAAAGAGCTGTGGATAGTAGAGCAAAGAGCCACACATCCCTCCCCCCAGACCCAGGCCTCCCCAGCTCCCCCCACTCTAACCCAATGCCCTCCCCCACCCCCAGAGCCAGGCCCCTTCCATTCTAACCCAATGCTTGAGTCTCACCAGAGCTGCCACCGCCACAGCCACGCACTTCTCCCTCCAGGAACTGGGGCATGTGCACAAAATGCGCATGCGGCTCCGAACAAGCCGTAACCCTGAGAGCCACATTTCTGCGAGCAAAAGAGCCGCATGTGGCTCAAGAGCCACAGGTTGGCCACACCTGACCTAGGCCTACCGTTAGCCCCAATTCAGCAAATCACTTAAGTATGTGACCTGCTGTCAGTAGGAATACTCGTATGTTTAAAGTTAAACAAGTTCTCTGTTTAATAATTTTAAACCATATTACTATGGCTCATTATGACTGGGGCCTTAAGGGTGCCAGCTGAGGTTAGTCAATTAGGGCCAAACTGCAAAGAATAGGGAGCTACTCCTCAAAGCTGGTGATTATTCCAATACATAGATTTACCAAGCCAGCACAAAACAACCTCTATGACACCTTAGTGGTTACAGAGAAACCAGCAACACAGTGCCCTTAAAGCATCCCAGTTAGGCCACCACCCAGACACCCAGATCAAATGTGATGAGGATCAATGAAGATCTTATTCATCACATTAGAAAGTTCTACCAATCCTAAAGGATTGGATACATTACCCTCAAAATTAATTAATATTTCAGATCTCACCACAAATGCACACTTATATACCTTAATAACTAAAATATTTATTAAAAAGAAAGAAAAGAGAGAGTATTGGTTAAAAGATCAGCATTACAGCAGTCATGAATACAGAGCTGAGACCATATTTCATAGTAAACTTGATGAGTGTTGTAGTTGCAGTTAGTTCTTAGAACATCAGTCCAGAATTATTAATTAAATGTCCATTTTAGACATACTAGAGTATCCTGGAAACTCAAATTTTGCAACTTGAAGATTTCCCCATTGAACATCCAGATAGGAGACAAGAAGGATCAAGTTCCAAGATCTCTTTATACAAACCCAAGCTTCTTTTGAAAGTTTAAAGTAGTTAAGAAAGCAATAGCTGATCCTGGAGACTTCTTTCCGGAACATTACCTCTACTTGGCTACATGAATTAGCATAAAGCAATTGCCCCTTTACTATCATTAACAGGTGAATAGGTGTATTCTTCAAAGAGAATTCAATTCAGTATCATTACTATATTTAGAGTTCATTTAAATATTAAATCATTTTTTGATGTCTGAATTGCCAGAATACAACATAGGCAGGAATCACTTGGTATAAAACCTCTAACAATATATATGCAAATCTATAAAATACAAACACGGTTTACCAAAATGTCCCTACAGGTTGAATTTGGATAACTTATCCTTTCCAGGCCATGGGCCACACTTATATGGAGTCACAGATTTGCATTGCCTTCTATGTACATGACCTTCATCCCAAGCAACTTGGGGTGATCCTTGTGTGAAGTGTGTATTGGACCAAATGCTAAATATCAAGGAATATATTCTCCTTTTGTGTTTCTCCTTCACATCCCAAGGTCATGTTTCCCTTTGTCTCTCTTTTCCCTAGTTGTCCTTTTTATGTTACATCAAAACTGTTCTTTTGCATTTTAAATCTCACTGCTGTATCTCAATAAAGGAGTTCAGCTGGACATATATTTCTCTGTAGTTAATGAGGAAGCACTGTAAATGGACTCAGTTTTTCCTTCACACTTATTGACAGAGGGCATCAATGTCTTCAGAGCTGCTTCAGCACAACATGTAAGCACTTCAGTGAAAGAATGGAGAATACTTTTGGGAGGGATCCTGTATAAAAATTCCAGGGTAGATTTTTTTTTTAATTATTGGAGTTATTTTACATACTCCTATGGCTCATCCAGCAGGATCTCATACAATTCCAACTTAGAGTCCTAGGGTACGTCTAGACTACAGGCTTTTGTTGACAAAGAGCGTCTAGACTACATCCAGTTCTGTTGACAAAGCAAGCTGCTTTGTCGACATGACAGTGTAGACGCAAAGGACAGTGTAGATGCAATAATGCCTTCTGTCAACAGAACTCCCTCGACAAAAGGCGTTATTCCTCGTAGAATGAGGTTTACAGCTGTTGACAAAACAGTGTCAACAGTATAGACGCAGTGTAGATGCAGGTATAGACACAGGTAGTGTAGACGCAGGTATAGTTTTGTCGACAAAAGTCCACTTTTGTTGACAAAACCCTGTAGCCTAGACACACCCATAGAGTCCAAGGCCAAAAGGAACCACCAGATCATCCAGTCTGACCTGCTTACCATAGGCCACTAAACAGCCCCCAGTCATCTCTACACCAACTAAGCAACCAGATTTAGACCGAAGTATTAAAAGTCTTCAGCAGCCTAAACTGTTTTATGTCAACATCATTGGTTTTGTTTCAGCTACAATTGTGAAAGTATTAAGTGTATTCTACTGTAAAAGCTGGAACCAATACTCAGAATTTCTGGTTCTCTTCCCACCTCTGCTATTGGCTCCCTGTGTGACTTGAAGTAAATCACTTCATGAGGGCTGTGTCTACACTGGCATGATTTTCCGGAAATGCTTAAAACGGAACAGTTTTCCGTTATAAGTATTTCCGGAAAAAGAGCGTCTACATTGGCAGGATGCTTTTCCAGAAAAGCCCTTTTTCCAGAAAAGCGTCCGTGGCCAATGTAGACGCGCTTTTCCGGAAAAAAGCCCCGATCGTCATTTTTGCGATCGGGGCTTTTTTGCGGAAAAGACTGCCGGGCTGTCTACACTGGCCCTTTTCTGGAACAGTTTTCCGGAAAAAGGACTTTTGCCCGAGCGGGAGCAGCATAGTTTTTCCGGAAAAGCAGCTGATTTCTTACAGTAGATCGTCAGTGCTTTTCCGGAAATTCAAAGGGCCAGTGTAGACAGCTCACAGCTTATTCCGGAAAAGCGGCTGCTTTTCCGGAATAAGTGGCCCAGTGTAGACACGGCCTTACTGTCTTAGTTTTGCCATCTGCAAAATAGGGACCAAAATACTTACTTATGATATAATAGAACAATGGGAATTAATTCATGTTCGTAAGGCACTTTGAAATCCTCTGATGAAAAAGCTATGTATATAATGGCTGCGTCTAGACTGGCATGATTTTGCGGAAATACTTTTAACGGAAAAGTTTTTCCGTTAAAAGTATTTCAAAAAAGCGCATCTAGATTGTACGGATGCTTTTGCGCAAAAAGTGCTTTGCGCAAAAGCATCCGTGGCCAATCTAGATGCGATTTTGCGCAAGAAAGCTCCGGTGGCCATTTTCGCCATCGGGGCTTTTTTGCGCAAAACAGTCCTGCCCTGTCTACACTGGCCCTCTTGCGCAAGTATTCTTGTGCAAAAAGGCTTTTTCCCAAGCGGAAGCGTGAAAGTATTTGTGCAAGAAGCACTGATTTTGTACATTACAAAGTCATTGCTCTTGCTCAAATTCAAGCGGCCAGTGTAGACAGCTGGTAAGTTTTTGCCCAAAAGCGGCAGCTTTTGCGCAAAATCTTGCCAGTCTAGACACACCCAATAAGTAAAGGCATATCTACACTCCCCTTATTTCGAAATAACAAGTTCTAATCCAGAACCTGACACTGCCTTCCTGGCTGGGCAGGTCTCTTAGATGAACATTTTCAATTGAGGGTCTCTGTGTAAAGGTGTTTAAATACATACATAGGTACCACAACCAAATATCCTAATTTTCTAAGATGCTAAGCACCTGCCACGCCTCTTAAATTCAGTGGGACACCTGTGTATGTATATTCATTACCTCAGAAAATGGGGCTACTTATTTGGCTGCATAACCTTGGCCACCTGAATGTTTTAAAAAATGGACTTTATTCTCTCTCAATTGCTGCTTTCAAGTTTGCAGAAAAAGGAGAGTTATTTATTCACTTTTCTCACAAGGGCATCGTTTGTATGAATTAATGTTTGCACAGCACTTCCTAGGAGTAAAGTGCAGTATAAATGCTATGCATTATTATTACTGTTTTAATCTTATGTCTTCGTACACCTGTAAAAATAATATGTTATGATGCAGCTGCAGATAATTGCTGAGTCTTTAATTCACAGCTCATGAAATTAGGGCTGGACATTAGAAAAACCAAGACAACCAACACAATCAGAATTAAGGGTATGTGAGAGCATTTACAAAGTACTTATGCTGGTAATGTAGTTACAATAGATTATTTTATAATCTATTTTGCTTAATTTTATGCCATTCCCTGATAAAGGAAGTTTTGTGAGACTTTGAAGCCAAGTATTTTTGCTGTCAAATTGCACTTCCCACGGCTGGAAGACATAAACCACATATGAAAAATCCATTAGATCTTCAATAAACAGTCTTCTAAAATATTGTTGCAGTGACAATATTTTTCTTACTGGCCAAAGCAATGAATATTAAATGCTATTTATATTCCTAATTATGATTGCCTGAGTACTACAGTGTAATTTTGTGGGCAATAAATAATTTTCAAATATGACTTTTTTATTAGGGTGGTGATGGCAGGATGTACAATTCCATTGTTCGTTTTAAATCTATAAGCTTTAAGTGTATGCAACAATCTTCTCTAGTATGCTTACTAGGGAGGACTATGATTTACAAGGCACTATCTAAAATCTGAGCTTCAAGTTTCCAGAAGAGGGGGAATCTGCTCTTGTTTCCATGGCAGGATAGGATGGGAGGCAGGTCCAGCCTGCACATTGCAGAATTAGCATGGAATACAGGGCCCAAGTATCTACCAGTGTTAATTGTGATTAAGAATTAGCCTTGTCACCACAGTCCCTCAATTGCTGTCCTACAGGCTTATTGCTTATTGGATCATTTCCTTCTTGGGTTATTTCTTCCCCAATTAGAACAGCTCCTTCCTTCCTTCCATTTAGCTTTGTTTTTCTTTCCAGAATTGCCTACTGGTACTAGTTTATTTAACCATTTTTAAACCATTGGTACCATATCAATTCATGAATGTCTACATTCTCCCACACTTACTCACCCTGTATCATATCTTGCACTGTGCATGGATAGCCACATTTCACAAGGACTATTTGTTGAGTAAGGCTCTATTCAATGTGACAAGGGTAACCGAATAAGTACCAAAGTTTAAAAATAAACAAAACTAGTTGAGCAGTCTTATCTTCCATGGAAATAAATCACATCCTAAGTTAGTTTCCAGCTTTTATATAATTTTCCAAAGATGTCAGGGTGTGTCTTCTGGAATCATTGCATTGTGCTGTAAAACATATATGTTTCAGTTTTTAAACTAGCCTTGCAGGTGATCTACACACTGCAGATGTCAGCATTTACCACAGGAAGTAAAGTAGTGATACAAAGCTGATTAGTTGAACGCGTGAAAAAAAATCATGCTGTTTTAGAGTTATAACAATATATCTGAATAATAACCTGAGGGATTGTTTCCAGTTTATGAGTTAATAAACATAGCCTGAGCTAAATAAAATTCAAGTCAGCTATCCAAACAGTTCACCAGCCCAAGATGTGATGATTACCAATTTAACAGGGCATTGGAATGAAGCTGAAATGGGCTCCTCCTTGTCTAAGCCCTTTGGTATAACTGGCTGCTATAAATCCTTTTTCTGTGAATGATTACAGCTTCTAGAAATCTTCATTTATATGCTCACAACAAACATAGCTCCTTTAGCCTCTGACAGCCTCCTCACCTTGTCACCAATCTCACTCCAGCCTTCTGAATATCTCCTATTGTTCTTCCTGACCCTTTTTTATGAATTGTTTGTTTGAGTAAATGCCTAGATGCCCCATTGAGATACCCCTTTGCACTTAAGTACTGCACATATGCATAGTAGGAGAGAGTTCTTTCCCTAAAGAGTCTACCATCTACATAAAAAAGACAAAGAAAGGGAGAAAGAAAGGCAATATTTCTAAATGAATAATTAATACCTCTATTTCAGAGAGGAAGCTGAGGCACAGGGAGACTGAGTGATTCCCTCCCCATATCCAGACTCACTGAGGAGAGGCGGAAGGGGAAGGAGGATGTTTACTGATTCTAAAGGACCCAGGGCTCCCTATTGCTGCCACCGCTACTCCTGAGTTCTAATCCAAATCCCTGACGCTACTTTACTTGCTGGATAAGCTTCTTAGATAAATATTTTCAAATGAAGGTTCCTGTGGAGAAGTATTTAAATACATACATAGGTACCAAAAACAAATATCCTGATGTTCTAAGATGCTAAGAACTTGCCACTCCTCTTAAATGATCAATTAAATCATGTGGAAACCTGACTCAATTTCTCTCCGACAATGGCAAATTACCAATTTCTCTCCAACAATGGCAAGGCACCAAAATTGGCCACAATTCAGCAGAGGGGCAACAATATGTGACACTGGGCTTGGAGAAAGGGTTTAGATGGGAGTTAGAAGTTGCAGCAGCCCAGTTTGTTTTGGTTGTACAGAGATTTCTGATGACAGTACTTCATCACAGTGTACAAATCTCTCTGCTTAGAGTTGATTTTAATGTCACTCAGAATATCCATATTTAACGGCTACATGGTTATTGAGAAATAGACATTACAGTCATTTAACAAATCATAAACATTCAGCTATTTAGAGTGAAGAGAATTCTATAATTGGGAATTTACTTCTATGTATTTAAACTGGAATAAAATAAAACTAGGATATTCCCAGGCTTCAGTTGCAAACCTCACTCACATAACACAATGAATCAAGTTGGAAAGCACTGGAGAACAAAATCTGTCCATCCCACAGAATTTCAACCAAAGCCCTGCACTCCCATCTACTCACTTAACTCACCCTAAATATGTGCTCAGAAAGACGGGGCTTTGCGATGTATTCTGAAGGTCAAGTGTACGGTTATGGGTCAAGTGCTGCACAGCATTCTGCTGTCCTTATCGACGGAGACAATTTCTTTCCATTGCAAATGCCCATTGAAACTATAAGTTCCCTCAAACAGGGATTCTTCTCTGGTACAGCACTGACCATCCTACTGGCACACAGCAGATGCTAATATTTTATAAATAGCATATTAATCATTATCTTAAACTAAATTTCTAGCGAGACTAATATATTTTGTACTAGACAAGGTATTGGTTGCTGATCTCATCATACTGCTTTGCCTCCCTGAGATTATCCTGGATCCAAGATGATGACTTCAAGATGTGTTACATAAGAAGTCTGGATATAGTTCTGAATGCCAGGGGGCCAAGAGCAGCTGTGTATCAACATATGCAGGGAGAAGGAAGGGTGCAGGGGGTGCTGCAGCATCCCCCTGATTTTGCACCCCATGTCAGGGTCTCATCTTTCAGCCCATGCTCAGGGACCCCACTGCAGCCCAGTGTTCCAGCTGCCAGCCCCACTGCCTTGGGAGATCCCATCTGCTGACCCCACAGGCTCCACTGCCTCCTGGGATCCTGGTGGCTCCACTGAGGCCCCAGGGCCCTGACTGTCATCCCCCAGCCACCCCTAGCTCTGCCCCCAGCCTAGGGCAGTGAGGGGCTGTAGCCAGACAGGAACCCCCCCTGAAATATCCATCTTTGCTTGCCTGGATATGGCAGGCTGCTGTAACCCTGAATGGCTGTAAACAGAGATACGCTAATTGCTGACCAAGAGGCTGCAGAGGAGTGTCCTTGACTGAAACCCATATTGATACGAACACACAGCCATCCGTGGGGGGAGGAATCTCTCGCCCAGTAAAAAAATGTCTAGTACTCACAATTTAGTTATCTCTCTTGCAAGTGTAAATTAACTTGAAACTTGCTTGTAAGAACTGGCGTCACAAAGACGAACCAACACAATTTGGCATCTTAGATAAGAAAGAGGATACGGGCCCCTATGGGTATAAAATGGGTCCAGCAGCACATTTACTCTGAGTGTCAATCTACCATCTATCTGCTGGTCGGGTTAGGTGTTTGACCTCCCGAGGTTCCACGGCGACACCCACCTGATTCGTCTTCCTAGGAATTGAGGACCGGCCCTGGCTTGACCGCTGGAGTCGAGAGGCACAGAAGGGGGTAAAATTGTACCTGGATGTGGTCCTTTGTCTTAAGTGTACACATAAATTTAGAGCTCTTTAAAGATTAAGCTGTCACTTGGTACCATTATTTCTATTTTCTATCTTTATTTTCTTTGTAACCATTTTTAAGATCTATATTTGCTAGCAGTTAAGAAATAGAGCAATAGCCATTGTAACCATATGATTTATAAGCTTGTTTAATAAACCTGTAACTGTTTAAGTTTTAACCTGACTCTTTCAGTTGCTGTAACAGAACCAAGCACAATTTAAAAGAACTTCAGCCGGTCATAAGGGACAGATACAGGCAGAGCTGAGCGTTTGGATCTGTGTCACTCCCAGGTGACAGGTCCGTTGGGGCACCTCAGTCTGTCCTAGGCTGCCCGCTGTGAAGGGATTTTTGCATCCTAGCAGCTAAAATCTGAGGTGTAATAAGCTCTTCCTATAAACAGGGGCGTCTGTTGGCCTGCTGGCTACCCTCTGCGACGGGACCCCAGTCCTAGCAGTAAAGACACGGACGTTAAACCTTTTCTCGAAACACACACACACACACACACTGCCCTGACCGTCGGCTGACAGGGGCCCGGATGGAGTAAGGCAGGGGGGCGGGTGCAACTCAGCCACCCCACCCTAAAAATTGTTCTATCACCACTATGCATCAATGATTAAAAGATTTTTAAACAAGAGTTCAGGTTTATAGATTAAAAGTGAACGAGCTTTTCTGGAAAGCCGCCCCAATAGATATAATTTTAAAAAGAGACTAAACTAAAAGCTCCCCAAGCAGAGCACAATAAAATCAGCTTGTCCTGGAACTTCACTGTACTGCTCTCTGTGTGGAGCATACCTGAAAGTATATCCTTGGGTGCACAGTGAATGCATAAATTGTACTAATTGACATGAAAATAGCATGATGCAATTATTTTATATTTCTATTGTATCTTTCAACCCGAAGGACTCCATAGAATCATAGAACGGAAACGACCTCAAGAGGCTGTCTAGTCCAGTACCCGGCACTCATGGCAGGACTGAGTATTATCCAGACCATCCCTGACAGATGTTTGTTTAACTTATTCTTAAAAATATCCAATGATGTAGATTCCACAGCCTCCGCAGGCAGTTTATTCCAGAGCTTAACTACCCGATAATTAGGAAATTTTTCATCATGTCCAATCTGAACTGCCCTTGCTGCAATTTAAATCCATGGCTTCTTTTCCTATCCTCAGAGGTTAAAGAGAATTTTTCTCCTTTCTTCTTGTAACAACCTTTAGGTATTTGAAAGCTGTTATGTCCCCTCTCAGTCTTCTCTTTCCCAGACTAAACAAACCCATTTTTTTCAATCTTCTCTTAGAGGTATCCCGAAATAGTTACACTGCATCTTAACAAGCTGCCTGTTATTCCAAAGTATTTTTCCATGAGGGTTAAGGGAGCTATTTCAAAATTTAGCACTGTATAGATGCACAACATTTCAAAATAAGCTATTTTGAAATAGAATTGAAATAAGATATGCAATTTGTGTAGCGCATATTGCGTATCTTATTTAGACTTTAGAGTGCTGTGTAAATGTACCCTTTTAAGTCATGTTTTCTAGACCTTTGTTGCTCTTCTTTGAACCTTCTCCAGTTTGTCCACAACTTCCCTACAATGTGGCTCACAGAACAGGACACAGTACTCCAGTTCAGGCCTAATCAATGTGGAGGAATTTATTCTTGTGTACTGCTCACAAAACTCCTGCTAATACATCCCAGAATGGTGTTTGCTTTTATTTTATTTTTTTTGCCGCTGTGTTAAATGTTTGACTCTCATTTAGCTTGTGATCCACTATAACTCCATTCAAAGAACTTTAATAATCTCTATGCCAATTTTGAAGACTATGGAATTCCACAGAGGTTAATGAGAGCAGAATTTGGCCAGTTATAGGGAACTTAGTCCTGGGAGATGCTTACTACCCTGAACTCTACGTTACTTAGTACTACACAGCATCAAGCCCCACTGAAGCATTACTCACATACTGCTAAGTGCAGCAACCTCTGAAACAGAATGTGGTTTAAGTCACGATCTAAGAGTGTTTTCAGATGTGACTGAACTGATAAAGTTTATTATAGCCTTAACAGTGAGACATATTGAAAAAGATATATCATGAGTGGAATGTGTTGAATCATCCCTGAGATTCCAACAGGTGATGTAAGGCTGAGGGATTTCTCAGCTATAAGGGGCTTCAGCTAACCAAACAGACAAAAAAAAAAAAAAATCAGTAGGCAAGTCAAAATGAAATCCTATTGATATAAATTATTAGCACATTTTTTTGTTCAGAATTTTAGTATTTACTCTTCATTTACAGCTATATATATTGCTATGAAAAATATTGCAGTGTTGTCGGGGCAAAAAGTGAGGACCCATTTTTTACGTATATAAATGTTTCTGTTTTCTAATGTCATATAACACCCTTCTCAAACAATACACCTAATACAACCTGTTTAGCTTTGTGTGTTTGACATAAGGTTGGATTCTGATCTCTTTCACACTGCTGAAGTCAAGGCCATACCTCGGGGAGGAGGGATGGGAGCAGGGCAACATCCCCATCCAGGCCCCACCCCTTCCCATCTGTGCTCCACCCCTCCCCCCTTGTATTCCTTCCCCAAGGCGCTCTCCTTGGAGCATCCCATCCCATGCCTGCATCCCCCTAGGGATGGCCCTGACTTCTTCCAAAAGTTGGAATCAATGAAGTTATTCTAAATTTTTAACAGTATAGTTAAGAGCAGAATCTGACCAGCGCCCCCACAACTCACACTGAAGACAGTGGAAGCTATGGTTATTTAAAGGTTGGTATCCAAAAAATCAAGCCCTTGAAAATTTTATCTGAATGATGTCCTAAATAAGGGAAACAAAGTCAACAGAATTTTTGGAGTTGGGATAGGTTAATATCTTGTATTTCTAGCAGTACAAAATGAGTCAAAGAGTCTTTAAAAACTAACTAAAAACACTGACATTTTAAAATGACAAACTCATATCGGTAACAAATGAGGATTGACTATTTTAGTTTTGCAGTTATTTATTATACAGGTGCATTCTCCCAACTTCAGCATAAACTAATTGCCAATGACCTTAAAAAAATTCCCTAAACAGTCGAGATATTCATCTTTAGCCATCAAGCTCTGTCAAACACCAGACACTTTACTCACATGCCATAATAAATAATTATACTTGTTAACTCTGCGGCACATTACTTTTTGTGATTGCGGGTATAGTGCTGTCCAGAACCTATGCTTTTCATTGACAATTTTCAACATATGCCTTATTTCCATCAGTAAAACATAAATACTGATCTAAAATATAAGGGCCAGGAAGTGGAAAACTTATTATCCGGCACTCTTATTTAACCATAACACTCAATTTCCTGGCTCTCTGTCACACTTATCGCCACCTGGATGTAGTTTTTAGATATAAGAATACACACATTCTTTACATTACAATTGCTGCAGAGCAAAAAGCTTTTCTATATACAGTCGCTCTTTGGCAACAAAGGATAAACAACTACTGTTCAGCTACATGGAA
Organism: Rafetus swinhoei; assembly: GCA_019425775.1. Classification (NCBI taxonomy): domain Eukaryota; kingdom Metazoa; phylum Chordata; order Testudines; family Trionychidae; genus Rafetus; species Rafetus swinhoei. The sequence goes on from CM033437.1 coordinate 234,913,721, forward strand.
AGATCAACAAATATGAAAAAGACAGACCTGACATGGGAACTGGCAAGATAGCTGTTAAAATGTGTTCTGCCCTCTCCCCTTCCCCACAATCTCTCTTTAACACACCTATACACTACATTTTGTTCCTGTAGCACAACACAATCCAGATCTGAAGGAGAATTCCTGGTGTAAAACAGAGAGACAATTCAATGATAAAAATAATGCCTCCCCCAAATTGGGGAGCTAGTGAAGAAGCAGTATGAATGCCTTTGTTCAATAACAAGATGCTATGGCCCTAAGGCACTATATCTCAGATATCAGTGAAACCAATAAGCTGAACCCTGGAAAATCGAGAGAAACATATATCAGGTGTAACACAGTTTCCAAATATATTACAGACAGCAATAAATGTACTAGAACATTGTCTGTCAGAGTCAGACAAACACAGGGACTACGATTAGAATTTTTCCCCCTATATTTTTCTAGCTGGATCAGGTAGCTCAAGAGAAATTCAACTTATCTCTGAAGAAACATATTACAATAGTTTTTGTTGAGGTGGGCTGGTCCTTTTGATCATGTGAGTTATGGGTTAAAAAGTTAAAGGACTTTCACTGTGTGAGTTTTTCCTGGTAACTTATCACAACAAACCAGACTCATGTGTGGAATGCATCACAAACAGGAGTCTGACAGCATCTGATGATCACTCAAGGGAGGGAATGGAAAACACTTCAGCAAAAATTTAGAGTGATTAACTGCTGGATCACAAATGCAGTTCAGTCTTTAGAAAGGGATGATTCTGAGTACTTACATGATTTTTTTTAGACAAACAATTCAAACATAACTAGTTTCAATTGCTTCACTTTGAAATCGTTTTGGTTTCCTTTGAACTTGGAACTCAAAGTGAAGCTCAGGGACATAAACTATTGTGGGTCAAAAGCAAAGAAAAAGTGTTCACTTTCAGCACATGCAAAACAAAACTTCTGAGTTTCACCCAGCTTTTTGTGTTACTGTGAAATGCAGAAAAGGAATTTGGCCAGGGAAAATACAAAATCACGAGTTGACAGCAGTCTACCCTTTGCAAAACTCACTCACCTTCAACAATGTTCTTGGTTAAAATCCGCTAAATACAACTGATCCCTTATCCCTAATTTCTCTAAACTGAAGGTCTAATACCAACTGTGAATGCTCCTAGGAAGAAATTAATAAACTGTTAGACTGACCTTTTGATGACCTGAGGGAGAATTCAATTTATTATTACTACTTTGTAAGTAGCAGTCCGTAATGAATGAGTGTTCCTTATTTTGAAGCCTGTAGCTGAAAGGGGCACTTGAATGATTAAATCCAGCAAAAGAGATTTGGAGTGACATCTGATGGAAATGTCAGCACTATTATTCCTTCTTGAATGAGTGAATGAGTGTAGAAAACTTCAAGACTGTAGTTCAAAATTGTATTTGGATTGTCGAAATCCCTTTACAAAAATACCCTGATGACCTTTCAGAGACCAAAGTTCACACTTGTAATACCTCCCGCCTGTAGTCTGTGGCCCCCAGTGAATGAGTGGACTAAATTCCAATATTTTAGCCCAGTGGAAATGTGAGAATTAATTATGGCTGTCAGTCACAGTTACAAACATCTGTTTTACATTAGGTAGGAACAGTAGAAAGGGCTCTGTTGAAGTAACCAATCAACCAAAACCTCCAGTGATCCTCAATAAAGTAAGAAAAAATAAAATCAGGTAACGTGTTTTCAGTCTGTAGAGGTAGCGTAGAACTATGGATAAACAGTTATGGTTTGTGCCGACCTTAAATTCTCAGGGCTGGATTGTGACAGTCCCTTGTTCAGGCACACATGAATTCCCTACTTAATTGCAAAGTCCTATAGACAACCACCTAACCTCAGGATGATTCTTACCAACAACCACTGGACATACCACACTAATACCAACCCTGGAACTTTCCCTTGCAACAAACCCCGTTGCCAGCTTTGTCTACATATTTACTCTGCTGACACCATCATTGGACCTAACCACATCAGTTACAAGATCAAGGACACATATTCCTGTTCATCCAGAAATATAATTTATGCCATCATTTGCCAACAGTGTCCATCTGCTATGTATATTGGACAAACTTCTCAGACACTTCGCCAAAGAATTAATGCCCACAAAACAGACATCAGACAGTTTCACAAAGAAAAAACAGTTTCTTGTCATTTCAACCAGACTGGGCATTGTCTCAATGACCTCACTACATGTATCTTACTACAAAGAGACTTTAACACCAGACTACAAAGGGAAACCTCAGAACTGTCATTCATGCTTAAATTTGACACTTTACGAATGGGCCTTAACAAAGATGCTAACTACCTTACCCATTACAAAGATAGCTTCCCCCAGTTATCACCCCTAGTATCATTATCTCATAGACACTAACCTCCCCCCCCCACATCCCCCTCTGCTCTAAAATCTGATTTGTCAATTTTATATGTGTTCACATTTTTTTTATTGTATCCCTTTGGTATATATGGTCATGCCAATTTTCTTCCACAATTTGATCTGAGGAAGTGGGTCTGGCCCACGAAAACTCATCACCTAATAAAACATCTTGGTAGTCTTTAAAGTGCTGCATAGTCCTGTCTTTTGTATTAGCACTTCCCGTGAGACTCTGCTTTCTCTGGGGAGCAACAGGCTTACAAGAAGTTGTTTAGGTTAAGGAGGTGATAGTCATGTCCCTGCCTTCCCCACTCACCAGCCAGCATGATGCACAAGGGAATAATATGCCCATGCCTAATGGAGAGTGTGCTCCAGCTCTCTGCATTGAGTAGCTGTAAGTGTGACTCTGTCCTGAGGCATAATTTCTTTCAATGTCTCCTGGGAAATGTATTGTCCTGCCCTGGCTCCTACACAGCATTTAAAGCACATTGCATAAGCTATCTACATTTCTTAATTTCCTCGGATGTGCAGACTTGGAATTAATAACAAGCATAGGAGGGTAATAGAAATGTAGCCGTGTTAGTCTGGTGTAGCTGAAACAAAAAACAGGACTATGTAGCACTTTAAAGACTAACAAGATGGTTTATTAGGCGATGAGCTTTCGTGGGCCAGACCCACTTCCTCAGATCAAATAGTGGAAGAAAATTGTCACAACCATATATACCAAAGGATACAATTTAAAAAAATGAACACATATGAAAAGGACAAATCAAATTTCAGAACAGAAGGGGGATGGGGGAAGTAAATGTCTGTGAGCTAATGATATTAGAGGTGATAATTGGGGAAGCTATCTTTGTAATGGGTAAGATAATTAGAGTCTTTATTCAAACTTGAATGTAAAGTGTCGAATTTAAGCATGAATGATAGTTCAGAGGATTCCCTTTCAAGTGTAGTCTTAAAAGGCCTTTGAAGCAGGATGCAGGTAATCAAGTCGTTGAGACAATATCCTTGCTGGCTGAAATGGCAAGAAACTGTTTTTTCTTTGTGATCCTGTCTAATATCTGTTTTGTGGGCATTGATCCTTTGGCGAAGTGTCTGAGACGTTTGCCCAATGTACATAGCAGACGGACACTTTCGGCACATGATAGCATAAATTATATTTCTGGATGCGCAGGAATATGTGTTCTTGATCTTATAACTCACTTGGTTAGGTCCAATAATGGTATCAGCAGAGTGAATATGTGGACAAAGCTGGCAACGGGGTTTGTTGCAAGGGAAGGTACCAGGGTTGGTATTAGTGTGGTATGTCCTGTGGTTGTTGGTAAGAATCATCTTGAGGTTTTTACAAACCTCTCTCCTCTGATCCCACCTCGGAATACCGAAAGAAACTACACTGTCTCCTTAAAAGCCTCCCTACAGCTACTCGGGAACAAATCCACACAGAAACACCTTCTGACCCCCGACCAGGATTGTTCTATCTGCTTCCCAAAATCCATAAATCTGGACACCCTGGACGTCCCATCATCTCTGGTATCGGCACGCTCACTACTGGTTTATCCAGCTATGTAGACTCTCTTCTCAAACCCTACGCAACCAACACCCCAGCTATCTCCGAGATACTACTGACTTCCTAAGGAAACTACAAAACATCGATAACCTCCCCGATAACACCATCCTTGCCACCATGGATGTAGAAGCTCTATACACCAACATCCCACATGAAGACGGATTACAAGCAATTAGAAACACTATACCAGAGGACACCACTGCCAATCTGATAGCAGACCTATGTTACTTTGTTCTCACCCACAATTATTTCCAGTTTGAGAACAACTTATACCTCCAGATCAGCGGCACAGCCATGGGTACACGCATGGCCCCACAGTATGCTAATATCTTTATGGCTGACCTAGAACAACGTTTCCTCAACTCCCGTACCCTTTTACCCCTTCTCTACTTATGCTACATCAATGACATCTTTATGATCTGGACGCATGGCCAAGAAACACTGGAGACATTCCACAGAGATTTTAACAAGCTACATCCCACCATCAATCTCAGCCTGGACCATTCTACACAAGAGATCCATTTCCTGGACACCACAGTACAAATCAGCAATGGAAAATTAGACACCACTCTCTACAGAAAACCCACTGACTCATACAGTTACCTACATGCTTCCAGCTCCCATCCAGAACACACCATACGATCCATCATCTATAGCCAAGCCCTTTGATACAACCGCATCTGCTCTAATCCCACTGACAGAGACCAGAAACTTCAGGATCTCTACCAAGTATTTATAAACCTCAACTACCCACCCGGAGAAATAAAAAAGCAAATTGAAAGAGCCAGACGAATACCTAGAAACCAACTACTTCAAGACACACCCAAGAAAACCAACAATAGAACACCACTTGTCATCACCTACAGCCCCCAACTTAAACCTGTCCAATGCATTATCAATAAACTACAGCCTATACTGGAACAGGAGACTAAACTCCGAGAGGCTCTGGGAGACAGACCCATAGTCTCCTATAGACAACCACCTAACCTCAAGATGATTCTTACCAACAACCACAGGACATACCACACTAATACCAATCCTGGTACCTTCCCTTGCAACAAACCCCGTTGCCAGCTTTGTCCACATATTCACTCTGCTGATACCATTATTGGACCTAACCAAGTGAGTTATAAGATCAAGAACACATATTCCTGCGCATCCAGAAATATAATTTATGCTATCATGTGTCCGTCTGCTATGTACATTGGGCAAACGTCTCAGACACTTTGCCAAAGGATCAATGCCCACAAAACAGATATTAGACAGGATCACAAAGAAAAAACAGTTTCTTGCCATTTCAACCAGCAAGGATATTGTCTCAACGACTTGATTACCTGCATCCTGCTTCAAAGGCCTTTTAAGACTACACTTGAAAGGGAATCCTCTGAACTATCATTCATGCTTAAATTCGACACTTTACATTCAAGTTTGAATAAAGACTCTAATTATCTTACCCATTACAAAGATAGCTTCCCAATTATCACCTCTAATATCATTAGCTCACAGACATTTACTCCCCCATCCCCTTCTGTTCTGAAATTTGATTTGTCCTTTTCATATGTGTTCATTTTTTTAAATTGTATCCTTTGGTATATATGGTTGTGACAATTTTCTTCCACTATTTGATCTGAGGAAGTGGGTCTGGCCCACGAAAGCTCATCACCTAATAAACCATCTTGTTAGTCTTTAAAGTGCTACATAGTCCTGTTTTTTGTTTAAGCATAGGAGGAGTAGCAATGGCCTCCTTTGGCTCTGATAATCAGTTCAAATTGGAAGATTAAAGATCTCCTCCGTGCCCCCTGTATCCTGGATTTTTCTCAGAAAAATATATCCCTCTTAACTAGACAGCTTTTGTCTTCCTAGAAATGTAAATTCAAGAAGAGGACAGGGGAGATTTTATTTATTTATTTTTATAAATATTTAGGCTGATAACACTGCACCACAATACATGCAATATTGTGGTCCTGCCTAGAGCAGGGGGCTGGACTTGATGACCTTCTGAGGTCTCTTCCAGCTCTATGGTTCTATGATTCTATGATTAATATCTGCTTCATAATCATGGATTAAACATTTCATTCTCTATGTGCTTTTGATTTTAACCACCAGATAAAATGCAAATTTTTCTGGTATAACTAAAATGCAGCCAGAGTAACATGAAAGTAGCCTCTTCATGGCTAGGCACAAATCTCATAGGCAGATCTACAAGGGTCTATAGTTTTTCTTCTGGGAATTTAAATTTATAAGACATCTCATGTGAATTTTTGAAAGAACAACAAACAATGAGCAATGAACAGGCTATTCCGCAATGACAGGGACCTTTGACTTAAATGGGATACAGTTTATTTCTTGGAACTTAGTTCTTCTTGAAATTGGAAACAAACATCTAAATTCTGAGGAGCTGAATGCATGTGCCAATCATGGATTGAAGATTTATCCAGGTCCATTTTGAATCCAGAATGTTTTGTTGTTAGCCAACACATATGTGACATGCACACAATTGGCACAGTATTAATATATTAAATAAGTGCTGGGAAATTATGTTAACGGAACGTGTTATGCCCTTCCCACAATTTTGTTCACACTTTGCAAAGGAAATGGCATTTTTGGAATGGGAAAGTATGAAACCTGTCCAAGAATTGATACATGAATTTTCTGCCTTGTACACACTCGGGAGGTATCTTCACAGGCGTGGCAATCCCCAAAACAGAGATAAGGAAAGGTACAGCATGGTACCAGATAACCAAAAATAAAATGCTAAATTTTAATCTTGGGTGACATATTGCATGCTTTTAACTCAGAAATAATCATGCTATAAATATGGTTGGTTTTGAATGCATATTTCAGAGCACATATTCTGAGTAAGGACTCTTAAATATTCTTAACAAACTGCAGTTGTAGACAAGCCATTGGGTATACATTTAGCAATATAGAAAAATTATGATAGAACTGAGTTTGCAGAAGTGCTTGCAAAAGCAAAACCAGAACATTTCAGAAAAGTATAAGATGAATATTTATGCCTAGTGAATTTGTGCTGAAAGATTTCAGCTGAAGAGAGTGGTACAAAAATTGTACCTTCTACTTTTTGACTTTCCACAGGCATAGCTTTGGCTAATACTCAACCTGGTTCAGCTGTGGAGAAATCTTTCCCCTTCCCCACACACTGGAAAATGGGTAGTCTTTCACTTTCACAAAATGGGAAATATAGGGCAACCTTAACTGAAGGTGTCATTGACAAGTCTGCCTACCATGAGAACATGACAACTAGTGCTTTCCAGTAATAGTTCTTTTTTGCATGCTTGTTCATGTCCATGCTAATGGATGTGTGTGCATGTTGTGTGCTCAATCATCAGAAGATTTTTCCCCTAGTCAGGTTGGTTATGGAGCTCCCTGGAGTGGCACTTTCATGACAGTGTATTTAGGTCCCTACTGACTTGCCACCTGCTCAGTTCCTTCTTACTGCCAGTGATTGCCATTAGAGCAGCTCAATCTCTTGCATTCAAAAGTGCCTACCTTGTTGTTCCCTTTCTTTTTAGTCATAAATTGTTCTATAGAATCATAATTCATAGTTTCATAGTTAGTTTAATATTAAACTTATAATACCCACCCGCTAATTTTCCCCAGACACCAGGGCATGTCATGGTCTGAGGGGTTTAAGTTGTGGAAGAGATGTGTGAAACCTATCCTGTTTGTCTTTAATGCCCGGCAGAAGGCCATCAGACAGACAAATGCTTAATTTGCAGGAGCTTTAAACCCAGGACTAAGAGCAAGTGGGACTATTACTTGAAGCTCCTTTTAATGGAGTTGTCCGTCCATCCTCTGCCATTACTGGAAGTGGCACCAGCAGTATCTGAGCAGTGCACTGGCCTTGGTACAGGAGCCTCATGACCAAGGAAGGACTCCTCCAAGTAGCATTGACACTGCTCCCTGGCTCATAAAGCCAGTTCTAGAATGCAACACCACTCTCAGTCCCCGGTGCTGCATAAGAAGAAGGTGGTCAGGGATTATTTCCCCATCAAGAAGCCACAAGATTTTTTCCAGTGGGATGCATTCCACATCGGGACACCCATGGACTGGTCCCCAAAACCCAATACCTTTGACTCTGGAAAGTATGAAACCTGTCCAAAATTGATACATGAATTTTCTGCCTTGTACACACTCGGGAGGTATCTTCACAGGTGTGTCTTGGAATGCAACCCCCAAAACAGAGATAAAGAAAGGTACAGCATGGTACCAGATAACCAAGATAAAATATTAATGGCTACATTTTAATCTTGGGTGACATATTGCGTGCTTTTAACTCAGAAATAATCATGATATAAATATGGTTGGTGAATGCATATTTCAGAGCACATATGCTGAGTCCACTGCAGGTGGGCTGCATGACTTGAGAGGAATTGGAGGAAGAACTCAACCTCTCCCCCACCCCAGATACCTTTGAGGCAGCACACAACGTTGTTGCCATGACGGCTCACAAACAGACACAAACACCGGCACCATCAGTAGCACCACCAATGGCACCATCTGCAACATTTGGGCGGCGCAGCCTGTGGCACCATCTCCGGCCTCATTTGTGGCACTGATGGTAGCACCGCCCCCCGCCCCATCCAGCATCGGGACAAGCCCATGATGTTATGGCACCATTGCCATAGGGTCCTACTCCTCATGGCACCATAGGGCTCGGAGTACCCTTCAGAGTTGGAGGCAGATTTTTCTGTGTCCCAACATAGGTGGCATTGGTCTAGGCAAAGCAGAGTTCAGGAATCATTGGCACTGATAGTATCCTGGCCACCTCAGTGGCATGGCCTAGTACAATGGCCCTTTGGGACTCTCTGGGCCTATTATCAGGCCCAAGGACAGGGCTCCAGTGCTGCATCAGTAGTATCCAAATCCCTTGCTATGTTGGTGTCACACCACACTCCTAGATGCCCCTGATAGCCCTCCCATAGGACAAGGACCCTGGGCTTTCACTTGCAGGCATAGCATCAGAGCCACCACCAACTGTGACACCAGTGCTGCCTCCAGTCACAATGTGGACCGACATACAAGAGCCAGCCTCCAGGAGCCAGGGGTTAGGAAAACCTAGTCTCATGAACTTCTTCCTCCTCTTTGACAGATGAGGTGGTGGCAGCTATCACTACTACCCTCCCTGCAATGGACATGAGGAAGCAACAGGATTTTCTGAGGAGGGTGGCCCACAACCTATACCTCCAGGTGGAGGAGGCCACAGAGGACTCAGACCTGATGGACATTCTTGCACTGGAGGGTCCATCTAAGGTGGTTTTTCCCCTTATAAAACCAATCCAGAACACCACTAAGGGGCTCTAGCAGACTTTGACCTCAGTACCGCCTGTGGCTAAAGTGATGGAGAGGAGGTACACTGGGCTGGAGAAGGGGTATGAACACTTATTTACCCAGCCCCCAACCTGGCACTTTGGTGATTGATGAGGCACATCATAAAGAGTGGCAGGGCAATCAGGTTCTGTTCCAAAATCAAGGGACACTAAAAAGTTGGATCATTTTGGCCAGAAGGTCTATTCAATCAGGTGGAGGTTGGGGAGCTCCAGCTATGTCTAGCCAACCAGCAAACAATACTTATTGGTTATGCTTACAATTCCTGGAGTGCACTGGCAAAGTTCTAGGAGTTGCTCCCAGAGGAATTGTGCCCTGAGTTTGCGGTGCTTCTAGAGGACAGGGTGGTGTGCAGACTCTCCCTCCAGGCTGTTTTAGACTCAGAGGCTTGGACTATGGCCACCACCATTACAATGATATGGAGTGTGTGGCTATAGGTTTTGGAGATACAGCCTGAGGTCCAACACACCATTTAGGACCTACTCTTTGACTCTGCTGGCTTATTTGCTGAAAATATGGACTCCCGCTTGCACAGTTTTAAGGACTGGCAGGCGATCCTGAAGTCTCTGGCGATCCACACTCCAGCACCCTAGAAAAAGCCATTCAAGCTTCAACCCCCTTCCCGCTTTTACTCAAGGCCCCTGAGTTGGGACTCAACTAGGAGAATGGGCAGGAATAATAGGAGCTCTAATATGTCTCTAGGTCATGCCACCTTTCTCAGGTTGGACCTCATACTGAATGTGCCCAAATCTACACTAGTCCCAATGCAGAGCATAGAATTCATAGATGCTCTCTTGAACTTCATACAATCCAGGGCATCCCTGCCTGAGCCAAGCTTCCAAGCCCTCAGGAACATCATGGAGACACTCCATTAGTTCCCAACCACAGCCAGAAATGGCAGAGAAACTGCTGGAACATATTGCTTCCCAGACAGATGCTCAGAACCTGACTTCTTGTAGCACTAATGGAGCCCCTACATTAAAAGTGCTGACCATAGACTATAGAGCAAAGGTGGGCAAGAGGCAGCCATCGGCTGGATCCAAGTCCATGAAGCCGCCAGATACAGCCTGTGGCTGCTTCACCAAAACCCTTAGATACAGAGCAGCTGCAGCCACTTTAAAGGCTGGCTGCTCTCTGCTCTGGATACTGGGGAGGGGAGGCTTCACGTGCTGTCCCATCCCCCAGCAGCATCTCTCAGCTCCCATTGGCCAGTTTTTGGCTAATAGCAGCTAAGAAATGTTCCTAGGGGTAGGGGCAGCGTATAAAGCCTCCCCTCCTCCTCCCTCTCCACCATGCCCAGAGCAAAGTCATGTGGAGCAGGACTTCAGCAAACAGCTTGCCTCAGGTTCCTGTAGGGCTGCAGGCTGGGAGCCACCTAGGTAAGTGCCTCCTAGCCAGAGCCTGCCTCTGGCACCCCACCCCCCTTTCCTCTTCAACTACCTGTCCCAGACCACCACCCAAACCCTTTGTAACCCTTTTCCCCTTTCTTCCAGGTCACAACTCCCTCCAAGACCCTGCACCCCCTTATAGAGCCCCTCCCCCAGGCCAGAAACCTCTCTTGCACCCCCATATACAATCCCCATCCCTGCACCCCATTCCCCTGCCCCAGGTCACCACCCAAACTCTCTGCATCCCCTTCTCCCAGGTCATACCTCCCTCCCGGACCCTGCACCCTCTCCTAGAGCTCCTCTGCCAGTCTAGAATCCTCTCCTGCACCCATATCCCCTCCTAGACCCTGCACCACAAGCTCCTGTCCCAGATCACAACCCCCCTCCTTCACCCAAACTCCCTTTCAGATCCCACACTCCCTCCTGCACCCCAGTCCCCTACTCCAAGCTCCCAACTGCACCCAACCTCCATCCCAGACACTGCACCCCCTCCATAGAAGTGCAGCTCTTCACCACTTGCCAAAATCTTGGCGTGCTCCCATTAAAAATTATTGCCTGCCCCTGCTATAGAGGAGCCAAATCAGTCAGGTCAGTTCAGGTTTTGTTTTTCTGAATTCCCCAAAGTTTGGTTGGGCCAAATTTATTTACAAATTCTAATCTACCACTGAGTCTGACTGTGTTCCACAGCAAGCAGAATAAAGGGGGAAAAAAAGATTAAAAACCAACAAATCATAGAGCTGGTTTTATATTGTTTGCCTAACTGTGGAGAAGGCAAAATCTGTGTCAGAGGAAACATATCCACTCCTGATAATATGAAGTAACAGATTCTACATCTCTGTATGAAATATTTGAAAATGCATAGACTCCCTACTAATTATGCTTTGAACAAACATTTAATATAATTTCAAACTTCATTTCATCATACTAATAAGCTACAAGCTACTGTCCTTTGACCTAGAGCATAGAGTCCCCAGCAATTACTTTTCTACTTAACACATCTTGATGTGTTCAGATGAGATTTTTTTATAGCGTGACATTTTTATTAATTTGGTCTTTATGTAAGAAAATAAAATACAGGAACTGCTAAATTGGTGGTAAAAGCAAGGATTCTGGAGTGAAATGAGGTTTTAATAAAACAGGAAAAGCAACATCAAAGTGACTTTCGAACACTGAATTTTCATCACAGACACCTTTGGGGTCTTTTTATTTCCTCTCATGCTCTCTTGTTTACACAACTATTTCATCAACAGCAAAAGAAGTTAGACCTTGAAATGGGACAGCCGTATCCCATACCATATCAAGTATCAGGGATGTTAAACATTGTGCAGTAGGGTAACTATGTTACCGCTGAAAATCTCAGCGGTTACACAGTGACAGGGTCAGAATAAAAGGCTATAAAAAGTAGTGGAGGGGAGATATATAAGCCTCAGACTGAGGAGATCCCTGCCCCCAGAGTAACAGGGAAGGGCTGGTTTAGAACCAGCAGAGGCAATCATGGGCAGTGGAACACCTGCTAGTTGACCAGGCCTGCAGAGTCAGGCCAGCCTAGGCTAATTAGGATACCTGGGGGTAATTAAGAAAACCAGTTCCGACTGGCTATAAAAGAAGCTTTGCCTACAGTGGGGGTGTGTAGCTGAGAGGATGGAGGAGGGCACTGCTGGGAGTAGGAGGAAAGGAGACAACAACTGAACCTTAGGAGGATGAACCAGAGAGAAGGAAGGTGCTGGGGAAGGTGTGGGGAAGTAGCCCAGGGGGTCTTGGAGCGGTCTTATAGCAGGTGTCAGGGATTCACACAGGCAGCTGCTATTACAGGGCCCTGGACTGGAACCTACAGTAGAGGGTGGGTCCATGTTCCTCCCCAACACCCAACTCCCCATTTCCACTTGGGGAAAGGAATGTGGAGTTTATTCTCCATTTTACCATAGGCTGACTGATGATGAAAAGAGCTCGGCAAACAGCACATTAAATCCCTAGGAATGGTGCCTAAAACTGTGAGCTGCTATGAGCCTCTGAGGCAAGCAAATCCACCAGGAAGTGCAGGACCCACTGAGTTTTCATAGGAGCTTTGTCACAACAGTTACCCGTGCTGTGGGCTCTGCAGTTTAAAGCTTAGCTTTATACTTCATTGTCTGCAGTAAAGCCTCCTCCCCAGGAGGAGAACCGGCATCTCTTGTCCACCGGGCTCTCAGGAACGAGGCTTCGCTGCCCTGCCGCAGTGAAGCTGCCTCTCCAGGAGCCAGTTGAGTTTGAGTTCAACTGATACCATTAATGCAGAAGCATCAGCTTATTGGTTACACTAACATCCCTAACATTACCTACAATAGAGAGGTCACTTTGCAGGTACTGAGCATCTTTTGGGAGATGGTCCTAAGTGTTTTTGGCATGTAGGATAATTTATTTATTTACAAAAGCAACCACATAGTTTTCTTAAAGCGGCTGAACATTGAGTTCAATCAGAAATTATTGTTTAGTTTGTTTTCAATAAGCCCAGCACACAAAAAACAAAACAAAACAAAACAAAAATTATTTGCATGGCTCTGCTTAGAAGAGGGGCATCAAGAAGGCAGTTTGCTTTGCTTTGCTTTTACGGGTCCATACACCCAATCTCACCTGCTGCATATGATGTCCCCTCCCCACATGCACTGCATTGCGCAAAAACCTTGTAGTGTAGACATAGCCAAACTACCCAAAAGGGGCAGGGAGAAACTAGAGTATGAACTTTCCTTCCTCTGCATCAGCTCATGGAACAGGCTAGCCATAGAGAGGATAGCATGCTGCACCATCCTCTGCCCTCCCATACGGTGCTCTTGAGCTATAGAAAAGAGTGTACTTCCTTGAAACAAACTCTGTGATTCCACTGAGGGGATACAGCACCACACTATCCCTTACCACTGTGACTAAATATCTTAAGATAGACCTAAATGATCACACAGAGCCTTGGTTTTTAAGAACATATTCATAAGAGACAGAGAGATTAAATTGGTTGGTTTACTTAGCTCAGGTGATGAAGGAGGGTTCTCAGACAGTTTATGAGCGTGTTTCATGCTGTGGATGGTATGAGTTTTTTTAATCTTAAGGTTAGGCTTTAAAGTCATCCCTACAGCGCATGTTAGTGTCTCAGATGGAGTGACCAGGTGAGTCTGCCCAGAGAATAAGTATTATAGACATGCATCAATTCTCCAAAAAGGGCCATATTTTGTAGTTTACTGTAGCCACCTTAAATACACCTACAACACATATCACTTGAAAACTTATGATATGTACATTTAGCTGAGGTATGATGTGGAGCTGCAAGCGTTACTGTAAGCCTGTAACTGAGGGTATGTCTAGGCTGCATCCCTCTGTTGGCAGAGGGATGCAGATTAGGCAGGTCGACATTGCAAATGAAGCGGGGATTTAAATATCCCATGCTTAATTTGCATAAAAATGGCTGCCATTTTTGCCGACTCGGCACTTTGTCAGCAAAAAGCGGCAGTCTAGAGGGGGATCTGTCGAGAAAGAAAGCTTTTTTCGACAGATCCTGTAAACCTCTTTACAGGAGGCATAAGGGATCTGTCGAAAAAGGCTTTCTTTCTCGACAGATCCCCCTCTAGACTGACGCTTTTTGCCAACAAAATGCTGAGTTGGCAAAAACGGTGGCCATTTTTATGCAAATTAAGCATGGGATATTTAAATCCCGCTTCATTTGCAATGTCGACCTGCCTAATCTGCATCCCTCTGCCGACAGAGGGATGCAGTCTAGACATACCCTGAGGTGAAACAATGGTATCCAAAAAAAGAAAGTGTAATTTTTTGCAGTTTCAGAAACACTGCAAAATAACTATGACTACAATTTTTAATGTTTAAGTTAATGTTAACACTTTAATGTAGCATTCATTGGTCAAAGCTACCAAAAACAATATATGAAAAGGTTTTTATCCGTTTTGTATGGACACATTTTTTTTTTAGAAATGATGAATCTTAGCAAAAATGGCAACTCTCGGTGTGTAATATATTAACATGATATGTTTTCACATTGCATATTCTTAATTGTCAAAGTATCTCACAAATTATTTTAACAGTTTTCTATATTTTCAGTTGAAATTTGCAGACCACGATCAGTCTATCCCTAAAGAATGTGAACAGATTGCATGGCCACAGTTTGAACTCATAACTGGTATATATAAACATATACCACCAATACTCTATCAGAGGGGTTACTTTCAGAAATACAAAAGGAAGTTCAATCTGGGATATGTCACAGTTGCACTGAATCCAAAAAAGAAAACAGACTTTGACTATGATTAGAGAACATCATGTTCACCAGCTTCTATAGCCACAAAAGTAACCATATCCTCCAGCAGTTGGTCCTGCTGCATTGTTTGCTTGAGGAAAAAAATACAGAGAAGAAACATCATAAGACAGAACCATTTGAAAAAGCAACCAATTTAAAGTGAGACAGCACTCTAAGGAAGAGATGATGACATACTGAGCAGAACATCTGTGGAAGACTTGATTGTCAAGGATGCAGGAGTGGCCCTAGACTAGCTGCCAGCAACTGGCACCCTAGGCAAACCATGCAATCGGTGCCTCCACTTCCAAACCCCTCAATGATATTGCGCCACCATTTGGCGCCCCATTTAGCTTGGTGCCCTAGGCGACTGCCTAGTTCGCCTATATGGACGGGCCGCCCCTGCAAGGATGCAGTTAATATGTCTTTCTTTCTACTAGAGTAAACTCTTATAGCAAAACCATATAGGTACATTGCAACACTATAGTCACTTTATGACTGCATTTTTTATCAGCTGATTAAAGAGACAGGCAAAAAACTTATATACAAGAAGCCTCTTTTCCTCTCTAATCTACTACTAATATACAAAGTCCTACTTCCCTCAGATGTAGAAATGGCAAGTTATTCCAGAGGTAAATTACAAGTAATATTAGAAGAACACTGTGGTTCTGCAATTTCATTCCATGGACAGCATGGACAAGGCAAGTCTACCTTTATTCTGTGCAGGACAATATTAGCTGATGCTATCCAAGGGTATGTCTAGACTACATGGCTCTGTTGCCAGAGCCATGTAGATTAGTTTACTAGACATACCCAAATGAAGCGGCGATTTAAATAATCGCCGCTTCATTTAAACTAAAATGGCTGCCACGCTGTGCCGATTAGCTGTTTGGCGGAACAGCGCTGTAGTCTGGACGCTCCGCGGTCAACATCAAAGCCATTTGTCGACCTCCTCAGTATGCCTTGTGGGATGAGGTTTACCAGGGAGGTCGACAAATGCCTTTGATGTTGACCATGGAGCGTCCAGACTACAGCACTGTGCCTCCAAACAGCTGATCGGCACAGTGTGGCAGCCATTTTAATTTAAATGAAGCGGCGATTATTTAAATCGCCGCTTCATTTTGGTATGTCTAGTAAACTAATCTACATGGCTCTGGCGACAGAGCCAGGTAGTCTAGACATACCCCGAGTGACTAGTAATCTGAAGCAGAAACTTAAGTCATCCAAATGGTTTGTGGATGTTCTTCCAGCAAATGAGCCTGATGAACCACTTTCAAATGAATAAATGGTTTTATATAATGCTGCTTCAATCTTTCAGTCAGACACACTCAAAATGAAAACCTCCGAATATTATCCAAGTTTTTGTAGTTTATAGAAGTTGGCCCCAAATGGTACAGGAGTTTGTCCTTTAGTTGATAAAGAGGTATGTAATTCAGCAAAGAATAAGTATCATCCTTCAAAAGACATTCAGAAGTGCCTTTCAGCTGTAGAGTGCATAAGGAGCAGTGGGAATGTAGGACTGAAAAGGAAGAAGCCAGCCAATGGCAGATGGACCCCAGTAGACATGTCCCGAGAGAATATGCAAAAACTACAAGTAAAAGAAGTAGCCTAACAAGAAGTTGTAAAGACAAGTTTACAAGAAAGTCCACGCTTCTGCACTGAAGAGAGATGAAAACCATGTTTCAGCTCCTACCACATCATTAAACCCATTTGACCCTGACTCACATCCAGAGGTCCTTATTAATATATCTTTTAGAATGCACATAAATCAGATGTACAAGAATTTCTACTGAAAACAGTAGTGAAGAACAAATGGAGAGATTTGTGAGAGATGTATTTGATTTTGATGGGTTGTGTTGCTCTCTCAGCCCAGTCAAGAAATCTGGCATCAGAACATTTGCTGACATGACCAAAAATACCAAACTAAAGCCTGACAAGAGAGAGACAATCACAGCAGCTATCAATCCAGAAAGAGTTTTCTGTAGAATGTTGCGAAGATGATGTTTCAATGCTTCAGTCACTCAATATGACCCTGGCCTTTGTCCTCCATCCATGCTGACGGAACAATGAGAAGAACAGATAAAATTAAATTAGGGCATCAACTGGGGCTGACAAAATTCATGAGTTAAGACCATATAATAAAGAAACTGCAGTGTACAGCAGAGATGTCAGGGTGTCAATACAAATGATTCCTGAAGACAAATTTCGCACTGTTAGTGAATTGGCTGCTGAGTACTTGAGGCAGGTCCTAAAAAGACTTGACAAAGCAAATAGAAGACTTTGACAGATATCAGAACAGTAACTCTGAAAACTGCAGAAAGATAATGACACAGAGAATCTACAAGGAGATTTAAGAAATACCCAATGATTTGTGGATGACCTTTGCCCCCCAACCCCGGAAATCTTGGGAAGCAGGTGAAGCTTCCCCAGTAGTGGCTAGCTCCCTGTCCCTCCTCTTCTGCTCACAGCTCTGCCTCTTCCACCCATGGCCCCACCTACACTCCATTCTTGCTCCTGTCCAGACCCCATCCTGCTCAACCCCCAACCTCTTCCTCCCTCCTGCCACTGGTACAGTGTTCTTCCTCTCCCGTCCCCCCCAGAAAGGCCCCCTACTGCTTGCTGCTCTCTGAATCCATCTTCTCTGTGACCCTCTTCCCTACTAGGCCCCCACCACCTGCTGCTTCCCATGTACCTCCTCTCCTCCACCTCCACTCCCCCATGAGGCCCCTACTGCTTGTGCCCTCCACATGCTTCTTCTCCTCCACACATCCCCTGCAAGGCCCTCACTACTCACAAGGATGCAGTGAGTGGCAAGCTCTGGGAGCCTCGTGCGGAGGGAGTGATGGAGAGGAGAAATGTGAGGTGATAGGGGCCTTCTAGAGAGAGGGTGTGGAAGGAAGGAGAGGAGGGAGTCACCAGATAGCAGCAGGCAGGTGGGACTTCCAAGTAGGGGTGGAGCAGTGACAGGAAAAGGCAGAGAGCAGGCAGGGCCACCACAGACCAGGCATTCAGTGGGAGGGTAGTGGCAGCTGCACCAAGCAAAGCTGTCTCTCTCCTGGCCTATTATACCCACTGTTTATGCATGGCTTTCAACCAGCAGTAACTTTTAAAATTCCTCTGCATGCTGTGTGTGCCAATATGTCCTTTGGGTCTCTTGGTGTCAAAGGAACCATAGAAATTATGTTTCCTGATACAAATGTTTTGGTCCTTGTTGACTTCTTTCCAATAATGGAACACACAGAAAGCATGTAGATTGAAACAGCCACCATGACCAGCATAATTGACAAGCATAACTTCATACCTGTGCATGCAATTTGGGAAGCACTCACTCCAGACTTCTGCAACATACTTTCTGCTGTAGACTAGACTCATTAACAGGATATGACTGTGTCATCCTTATTTGGTATGGGGGGGCGGAGGGGAGAGGGGGGGAAATCTGTGTTTAATGCTGTCAAAACAAAGGGAGCTTTCCACTTCAGAGATTCTGGCAAATTGGAAGAAGACATTAACAGACAATTTGCAATTTCTGCAGCAAGGAAGTTGGTAACAGTGCTGTATGACCAGAGAGACAAAAAAGAGACTTCTATAAACCTGCAATGCTTATGCCTCAATCTAGCCTTTACAAAGTCCAACTCACTGGTCAAACGCCACCATCTGAGGACAGTTTTGGAGAGCATGTCGAAAAAGCGTCTTCATAAACAAAGATTTGGATGTCTTCACACATAGGTAAACCAATTATTGGATCACCATTGCAACATGGATGGAAAAATGTGGATGATGAACTACTTATATTCTTTAAAGGCTTAATGGCACCTGAGATGCTACAGGACCTTATTTATGACTGTACCAGTAGTGGTCACATTATAATCAACTGTGTCTATAGTCAGAAAAATATTTTCTGCACATAATTGTGTACATACCAAGGCAATGAAGATTGAAGTAACCCACACATTCTCAAAAGAGAGCATAACAATGAACATGATGATGATGACTGGAAATGTCACTAGTGCTATTACATTTAAATAAATGTACACATTATTAGATTTTGTTCTGCCTTTTAGATTGTTGGTGTGATGCTCTGAGGTCATACAGAAATCTAGTTTCATGTCCTGACATAATATAAGAGTTATTAAACTAACAAATTTCAAAGTGGCCATTTAATGTGTTGAGTATATCATTGCTTATCTACTTTTCTAAGTTTATGGCACCACATGACAGCTTCACATCATAACTTATTTTAAAGTATACATAATAAGATTTCAAATTATGTATGATGTGTATAGAGAGGGTATATTAAGTCAACCAAATTGGTGGTTGCTACTTGCCTATTAAGGGCCCAAACCTGCAACAGTTCTGTACAGGAAATGCCCATTAAAATTGGCACTCTTTAGTGGAACAATCACAGGATCACAATTTGAGCTATTAATGTAAAACAGGGTACCTTGTTATTCAAGGACATTCATTATGGTCTTAAAGTTGTTTGTTCTGGATTTTCTAAAATCTTTGCAGATCAAGTTTAATTTGCATTTCATAGCAGAAAAAGAAGTACAACAGTGAAGCATTTGTCCCAATTACCTCAGGCTCAGAGGGATACACTGGGAGATAGTGTTTCATTAATTACTTTAAAATAAGCATAATATAAAGCAGTGAAGCATTTAAAACCATAATAATGTAGGACTGGCTAATTTGTGCTTCCAAAATTCAATATGTACCTTGTTCAGCAGTTCACAAACCACACCAGGTATACTTTTAACAGGTTTGTTATATCTTTCATGCATTAATCTGAGAACTCTAAATGTATCACACTGAATCAGCTCTTTGGCAATTTTCCCAGTTAAATGGATATGCCATTTATCATGTTGATAAGTGAAATTTAGTATATTAAAATTAATTCTATGCATTATCAAAATATTCATTATAAAAATAAACAAACAAAAATCCCCCAAACTGAGAACAGGAGCCCAAAACTTAACATTACAGAATGCTGCAAGAATTAAGAAGTAATGTAAGGAACTTAGAAGAAAAGTATCACATTGCATAGAATTTAGCATGTTTCATAGATGTATGTGAATAAAACTGGCAAAATGCAATATGATATTTCAAATTAATTAGCTGATGGGAAAGGTTAGTGCATGGGTCTGGTAGATTCCCGTTAACTCTACTCAGGGTTGATGCAAAGCTGCATTGTAGGCAATGAGAGTGACTTTCTGGTGACTTTAATCCACATTGGATCAGGCCTTTCGACAGGGTAGATATCTGTTTGCCCATCTGTAGTATTATAATTATCTCATAGGACTACATCCAATGGGAATGCTTACATGCTTAAAAGTAAGCATATAATTAAATGCTATGCCTGAGTGGGGGGTTAAGTAAGGGAACCTGTGAACAAATGAAAGCAGATGTGGACTGGGAAGTCTACACATTTAAAATCTCATCGCCCCAAATATGCTCTATCTCGATAAGTACAGAAACACAATCGAAACAAATCAATTTGTTAAGAAAAAAATCCTGCCTTTTATTCAGTGTCTGAGTCATGTTCCATATCACCAGTCTACTGGCTATTTAACTATGATAATGAGAAAAATTTCCTAGACATAGAATATCAAAATGTTGATTATGGTCTTCCTTGGGTTCTGCTAAACCTGTGTTTTGTAGTGAATTTAAGTGCATGGTACTACAACCCAGAGGTTGAAATAACAGCTTGTCCTTCACAGGGTTTACAGCTCCTATGAAGTATTTTGTTTAAGTGTCTCCAAACTGACCTTTTGACAATCAGAAAATAAAAAAATCAAGTATAGATCCTCAGATGAATAAGTACTGCACACAATTATAATTACTAACGGAATTGATTGGATAGGAATAAATTAGCACATAAAGTTAATTTTCAGAAACAACAGAATACATTTGCATGCAGATGTTATAAGGAAAGCAATGGAACTGAATATATGTAGCACCTTAAGCTATCATGTTTTTTTATGGGCATACAAAAATGTAAAACAAGATGGAGACTTGTATAGAATGACTTTAGGCACTAATTCATTAACAATACAAGTATGAATAATACTTGATATAAACTGTATTTTTCATATCAGCTCTATATTGAGAATATAATTAAATAAAGATTGGGAATGTAAGGTCTTTTATTAAATAAAGTTATTAAGTAAGATTAGTACAAGTTAAAGCCAGGTGACACAAATGTTTTACTGATGTATTTTCTTTAGAAAATTCCCTTTGTATAATTCCATAATCAGAGGGGCTAGTGAAAGACATTCTACTTCTAGCTCATATACATTATTAAAAAGACAAAAAAATTTCATCACCTATAAAATGCTCTAAAACAAGAAAGAGAGTGGGAGCATTTATGCCAACATGTATTTATAATTAAGGTTATTCCTTTAAGCAGGGTGCTACACCTTGTCATCTTTTTGATACCAGATTGCTCTTAAGTTGCTTCTTTTTATGGTCTTTAAAATGATCTGTGGCAAGGTCTCTGGAGTCCAGCCAACTTTAGGATTCAGGCAGCAAGGCACAGCAGCTACAGGCATAAAACAGGGTTTTTATTCCTGATTCCCAGAAGTGGTTAGCTTACCAGGGGACTAAGTACTAACTGACTCTAGAGCCCAGAGTAAATTAAAGCCCAAAGTAAAGAGTATCTAACCCTACATGCACCTCAGGTCTGTAAGCAGAGGCCCCCTCTGTCGAAGAATTTGTTCCTACTTGAAACCAAGGATCCTATCCATAACCCAAACATCTCCTATAAAAAGCCTCCTATTTAACAACTCCCAGATGTCAGATCCTTTCCTCAAAGGCAAAGAGCCTTTGCACATCATTTGGGGCCAGGCAAGTATTCTTCATATTCTGGGAAGGTCAATATGGCAAACCAGAGGTATGTTTATGTCTAAGCATACAGTCTGTTTTGTTTGGTGGACCCCCTGTTGTTTTACAACCTCCATTTTGAATGTAACCTTCAGTGCTGATTAGTGATTTCATTTTGTAGCAGATATTTGACATTTGGTAGACAGTGTTTGAGAAACTGTGGCAGAGCATGCAAGGGCCATCAACAATTAATGACTCTTCCCTACTGGAACAATGGACATTTGATTTTCTATACTGGAGTACTGGGTAGAAGGAAAGGGACTGGAGACTGGACTTACGCACAGACTATACTACAAAAGGAATGGAGTATTAGACTATGGTTTAAAAGGGGTCTCTCTAGGCATGACAGGCTAACCAATGCCCAGCCAAGCATGCAGAAAGAGTTGCCTGCCCAAAGAACTTGGACCAAACTACCATGGTAGAGAAATCAAATTGAAGGGAATTATGTCCAGTACTTGGTTCTTGTCTCTAGATCTGTAATTATCTTTTTTTTTAAGGGCAAGCTATCTGTGGTTAAAAGATTTATTTGACAAGTCTGTATTCCTTGCATTACTGCCACATAGTCTCCGAGGGTGCATCTACACTGCGCCCTTAGCTTGAAATAAGCTATGAAATTTGAGCTACGCAAATTGCGTAGCTTATTTTGAGTTAATTTCGAAATAGCTTGAACCACTATTCTGAAACGTACCTTAATCCTCGTGGAACAAGGTTTACAGGGATGTTGGAATAGTGAGTCCGTTATTTCGAAAGCTATTTTGAAATAACGGGCATGCTATCAAGATGCAGAATAGCTATTTCAGGATACCAGAAGTATCCCAAAATAGTGCCACAGTGTAGAACCAGGGATGGGCAAAAGTGCCTCCGTGGGCTGACCCGGCCTGCCAAGTGGGTTGATCCAGCCTGCGGAGGCCCTGCTGCTCCCCCGCCCCAGGCCAATTAGCGCCTGGAGGCGGGGGAGCGTGCAAAACTTCCTCCCGTTCTGGCAGGACCACGTAGTGCTTTGAAGTGCCGCACGCTCCTCGCAGGGCAGAAAGAGATATCACGCGTTCCCCCTCCCCCCAAGCTCTGATTGGCCTGGGGGCAGGAGGAGCGCGCAAAGTTTCCTCCGCCCTCCCCCCTGCCCTGCGAGGAGCACACAGCACTTCAACATGCTACGTGCTCCTTGCAGGGTGGGAGGAGGCTTCAGGAGCTCCCCCGCCCCCAGGCCTTGATTGGCCTGAGGGTGGGGGAGCATGCAAAGCCTCTATCCCACCCTGCCAGGGGCATGGGTACCTAGTGGGAAGGGGGGGGCAAAGCGGCTTCCCCACCCCCAGACCAATCATAGTCTGTGGATGGGGCAGCCCAGAAGCATCCGGGCCCCGCCCATTCTGGTTTAGGCCCCGCCCCTTCAGGGGCAGCCCTGGCCAAAAATTATTGCCCACCCCTGGTGTAGACATACTCTAAAAGTTGTAACTAGAATGTAAGCGCTTTCACTGCCAGGTATATTCAGGAAAAATGTGCCTAAGCCACAGGAGGCTTGTAGGGCTGTGACACTGGTTCTGGGGTCTAAGTAGGTGGATTTCTGAGTCCCATTGCCCAATAATGATATAAAACACTGACACAGGATCTGTACAAGAGAATGTGCCTGAGATTCAGAGTTAGGAAAAGTCACTAACCAGGCTCAGAAGACTTAGAAGCTCATGGGATTCAGGGTTTGATCCAGTCACAACATACTTCATCCAATGAGCAGGATTGGGCCCAATTGTACACCCAATAAACCCTTCTGTCCCTTTCTGGCATGAGGTATGGGCACCCAAAAGCATTTTTAATTCCTCCTATGGGGTCAACCTGTACCGACCAGGCATTCATTTTCAGGTGGAGCTGGAGATGAGATGTTCTGTAAAGAACCTTCTCCCTTCTGGTTGTTCCTTATCTACTTTTGATGCAGACAGTGCCTCCATTACTACAATATATGGTATCATCAGATAACTTCACTCTTTGTTTCATTTAAGAGGTTTATCTGCCCATTCTGAAACTAAAAAGAAAGCTGCACTTATTTTGTTCAGCACAGCAGCCTACAAGTCAAAGCTGTAAAATATGTTTTAATTAAACATTCATATTCTTCCAATATTAATTCAGGTTGGAAACTTATATAACTAGTCTCAAATTGAGCTCCAATGCTGTTAGTGTCATGAAAAAATAGTATTTTTCACTAGGATTATGTCAAGCAACAGTAGACACAGAGTAGAGATGTGAATGGTTACTGGTTACAGTTAACTGGTGGCTGGGCTGGAGCAGCTCCCCCCCCCGCCCTCAATGCAGTGAACCTGGCTCAGACAGAGCAACCCACCACACTGTTGGTGCTCCAGCCCTGTGGGAGCAACCTCTGCCTGTGACAAGGGCCACTCCAGCCTGGCCCTCCTCCTTCCTTCTCCCATTTAAGTAGTTAACCAGTTAAATATAATGTTTAACCAGTTCATTGATTAAACAGGATTTTACATCCCTAATGCAGAGTTACTAACAGCCATAAAAGATCTGGGCCCAATCTGTCAAACAGTTATATTTGTGCAACCCTTCTCACTTCAATGAGGTTGCAAGCAATAGGGGAGAAAAATGAGAACTTCAAGTTTAATGCATTTCACATTTTAACTTGATGAGTGTTATTTTCCTTTGAGGTGAATATTCACAGAGTAACAAAGAGAATGGAAAGGAAAAAGCACTTTATGGAAGTACCATATAGGAAGATGCTCGAGTATGGCTATATCCTGACTGGGAAAAAACAGTTCTTCAATAGCTCAAAATAAACCTGATGATAAACCATGGGGCATTGTGTTCTATTTTACCTCTTTTGAACTGCTGTTGACTCCTCAGGCTAACCATGACCTCTTAAGAATAATCCACGATTCAAGTTTCAGCAAAATGTCTTGTACACACAAATCATCTGACATTTATGGATTTGTTTCTCATGATATAATCAACAGTCGGTAAAACTTTGCTTTCAAAAACATTGAATAGTCTTGAGGAAAAAACCACTCAACTTATACTTGGAGTCTGGTTCCCTAAAATCTTCAGAAGAGAGCAAGTAAGAAGGAATCACAGGAGAGAAAGTATTTTGATATACAACAACTAGCATGAACACCCTCCTTTCCCATATCCACAGAAGATAAGGCAAACATTGGACAGCTTCTGAAAGGTGCTTTTGTTCAGTAGATGAAGAGATGACTAACAGGACTTAGTTTCCAGATCCAAAGTAGCCCAGTTTAATGTTTGCTCCTCTCCTAACATGAGAAATACAGAAACTCATTCTTGAACTAATTAGGTGCATCTCTAGCATAAATCCATTAGCTAGATAGAAGAATGTCTTGGTATACATACTTCAAAATTCATTGCCCTTCCAGTCTTATAATATGTTCATACTAAGAAAGCTGATGAAACCAAACCAGTGCTGATGAAGGCAGTTGCTGGATTCTGTTAGAATACCTTAATTTCTGATCTTACCCTGCTATCTGATATGAAGAAGTCAATTCAATGTTCTTCAGCTTTCCTTAGTGCCCACTTTTTACTTCCATATGAGAGTTAATATAATTGTTGTTCTATACATCCACAACTTCATAGCGAGCTTCATGTCATGGGCTACGTCTAGACTGCAAGCTTCTTTCGGAAGAAGCTTTTTTGGAAGAGATCTTCCAGAAAAGCTTATTTCGAAAGAGAGAGTCCATACAGCAAAGTGCAATGAAAAAGCTATGTGCTTTTTCGGAAGATAGAATCCACACTGATTGGATGCTATCTCGCATTTAAATTGTGATTAGTGTGAATGGCGTGGCCACTAGGGCAACTGTGTTATTTTCTGGAGGCCTCTTGTTTCGAAAGAACTCCCTCTTCTGCATCCACACACACCTTTTTCCGAAAAAAGCTTTTTCGGAAAAAGGCTTCTTCCTCGTAGAATGAGGTTTACCGCCACTGGAAAAACCCCTCCGTTATTTCGACTTTCTGTTGAAAGAACTCAATGGCAGTGTGGACACAATTATTATTTGTTCAGAAAAATGGCCATTTTTCTGGGAAAAACACCCACAATGTCCCCACAGAGGATGGTGAAGGATCTGAGTTGCAGCAGCAATCCTCCAGCAATGTTGATGCTGCTGCCGCAGGGCTGGCCTTACAGAAAATGGCACTCTGGGCGAACTTGCATTTTGGCACCCCTTGAATTTAAGTATGTAGTAGTGTCAGTGAACTTTTCAGAAATAAATCGGTAATCTCAAAAATGTTCATGAATTTACTAAAAAAAATGACACAAAATTTGATTCAATTTTATTAAAATAATAGTGTCAAAAACTAAACATTAAATGCTAAACTAATGAACAAGAACAAATACAAAATGTTGTTCACCAGATGCTAAGATTCAGAAGACTGCGCTGCAAGCCTTTGCTGCTGCAAACTGTGACATTGCTTGTGACAGGCAAGATTGTGAGCCATGGCATTCTCCATAGACAGGGGCTAGAACTGGAGTCTCAGCAGATTAAGGGACAGGGCACGTCTTTGGGGCACATGAAGGAAGTTGCTTAGTCCTTTGCTCCCCTGGCTGTAGAGCCTGCTTTTATCTCTGCCCTTGCAGAGGGAATTGTCATGATCAGTGCTTCTTGGCCAAGCCCTTCATTTAAGAGCTACATGGGAATGGATTATTTTAGATGAAATATTTACCCTAAAAAAAGAGGCACAGAAGGCAGGCTGCTATGTTTGAATGGTACCAGATTGTGAAATGAAACAGTGGGTGAAAGACCTGAGTGGGTCACTCACCTTCCAAGGGGTTCTTCCTCCACAGTTTGAGCAGCTCGGCAGAAGCCTTGGCAGCTCTCTTGCAGCAGCTGCATTTGCCCCTTATGCCTGGTGCT
This sequence comes from Rafetus swinhoei, assembly GCA_019425775.1. Taxonomy (NCBI): domain Eukaryota; kingdom Metazoa; phylum Chordata; order Testudines; family Trionychidae; genus Rafetus; species Rafetus swinhoei. The sequence goes on from CM033437.1 coordinate 234,940,449, forward strand.
TGGCCTGCAGCTCATGGCAAGCGCCATGCTGTCAGACGGGAGCTGCATCTTGCCTGAGCCCAAGTCTCTCCTGCAGCCCTCTGGCCTCTCCTGACTCACTGGGGCACCATTTCAGATTTTGGTGGGGGAAAGCAACTTTAACTGTGATTCCAGAGGATATTTAGGCACCTGAAATCTCTAGAATTTTTTTGTAAATAACTTAGAAATTAGCTGAGTTATGAAGAATATGTATTAAGATTATAACAACCAACAAGAATACGCTTTTATGTAGAAAACCATGATTAAAATTGAGTCTTCCTGACTAGTAATTTAAATCATGATTTAAATCAAGTTGATTTAATCAAATCCACCGTCTGGCACTTTTTCCCTTTCCCAGACTGGTATAAATAGGGGGGCCAGTATAGATGCTGTTAACTCAGGATTTACCTTGAACAATTCTGCATTCAAGTTATCGTTGCCAGGAGTTTTCTCATTATTCAAGGATTTGATGATGGTCTCTTCCTTAGCTGGGCTGTCTGTGTTGATATCAGGATCTTCCTCTGCCTTGTCCGTATTTGGTACCTCTTTAGGTGCTTCCCTATTCAGAAATTCTTTGAAATACTCTGTCCAGAGCATGTCTTGTTCTTTTTTGTTGTCAATAGCTTCCCTTGTTTGTCCCGGATAAGAGCTTTTGTTGGTTTCTGCTGTTTACCACTGATAAGCTGCATCATTTTGTAGATGGTTCCTTTTTCACCATGAGCAGTTGTATCTGCTGCTCATATGTGGTAAACATTTATATGTGGTAAACATTATCAATATAATGTCATTTATCCACACTCATGAAGCATTTGACCTTCTAGGCTATGTCTACACTGCGGAGCTATTTCAGGATACCTCGGTATCTCGAAATAGCTATTCCGCATCTTAAGCGCAAGCCCATTATATCGAAATGTAACGGGCTCACTATTCCAACGTCCCTGTAAACCTCATTGCACAAGGGTTAAGGGACATTTTAGAACAGCACCTTATTTTGAAACTACCTTAAAATAAATTACACAATTTGCATAATGCAAATTGCTTAGCTTATTTCAAGGTAAGGGTGCTTTGTAGACACACTCCTAGTGTGCCTTGTTAAACTGTTCATGATATTTGTACTTTAGCTTCTGGGATTTTGTGTCTAAAACTTTTTTTTTCAGGTCTTATATGGTTTCTTTGGCATTCCATGTGCTGGGTGTAATCCACTTCTTCTCTTGTGCCTGTAACCTAGACATTCTTCACTCCTCTGTTTATAAATTGCTGCTACTTTCCCCCACTTCTTGTTGATTTCCTCATCTGATTTCATCTCCTTTTCATGAAGGCCTGCAAGTGCCTGAAATCTGTTCTTTCACTGCAAAATGAAGGCTTTTTTTCATTTCAAGCAACTTTAGTTATTCCGTGTCATAACGTCTATGTCCCTTGTATGGCGGACCACACCTCTCAATTTTCGCAAGATGGAGGCTGTCACAAGATGGTGGTTGCTACCAACATCTGCACCTCTACTCACTTTCACATATTTCAATAAACATCACTCTTTGCTATTGATCATCATATGGTCAATTTGGTTCTTATCTCTGTCATTTGGAGAGCATGAGGTCAACTTGTGAATGTTGAAATGAGGTTCCACTGATGACTAGGTATTCATACTAGGAATGTCAGTGAGTAGTCGACTGAAGTATCGACTACTTGCTCCCGCCCCCTTGCTGCCTCTATGAGAGAGGCAACAAGGGGGAGACAGGAGCCGGTGCTGTGGGGAGCTGACTTAAAAGCAGGTTCCCCCCAGCACAAGTTCAGCGGTGCCACTTGCCCCTCCGCTGCCTCTAGCAGAGGCAGCGGGGGGTGAGGGTGGGGATTAGGAGAGGCTGCTGTGAAGCAGCCTCTGCCCACAGTGGACCGAGGTTTGCCAATGCTTATCGGATAGTCGACATACTAGTAGACTAGTCTCTTCCCCCCACTTGCTGCCTCTATCAGAAAGAGGCAGCAAGGGAGAGGAGGGAAGGAGGGGAGTGCTTCAAAGAAGCAGTGCTGTGTGGAGCCTGAAACCAGATCCTGGGTTCCACAGGGTGCTGATGCTTTGAATGCCGTGTGCAGCCTGGGGCCAGCTGCGGAGAACTTCCTCATCACTGTAATTTCTCAGGGCATAGCACTGAATCAGGGTGATATTATTGTGTTTCCCTTTTCATCAGTCTGGCTCTCATAAGTCTACTGTTGATGGACTTCCACTCAATGCCACTTCATTTTAAAAAGGATGGCAACACTCTTATAGCACTGTCCATCATGCTGTCCAGAATACAGCAAAGTTTCTCCAGAGGCTTTTGTTTATCTTCCAGATCCTGCCCATCGGTTCTTGCTGACATGCAGGATGTATAAGCTGTAGTGTCTCATCTCTGCTGTGACCTGAGCTAGCTTCCCTGTTTTGAACGTTGTAGGTACATTCCAAAAACCAAGTTTGGTTTTTGTTTTAGTGTTGAGCACTTCGGTCTTCATGTCAATGGCTTCCTTTCAGCTTTAACCACTGGCAGCCATACAGGTCATTGACTCCTGACAGCCACTACATATAGTAAAGGTTAATATCTCCAGTGCTGTTTACGTCACATCTTTTATTTTTGACAGGGCAAGGTTGTTCACCCTGTGCCTAACACCCAACCTGGAAGAGCAGGGTGTCTATTTTGTCTGGCCTCTCCACCACAGACTGATCCGATATGGCTGAACCTGCCAGGAGCAAAAAGCCCGCACTGACATGGACTCTAGGCATCGTTAGAGCATGCAAGCAGTCCTGCCATAAGGCATGGACCCCAGAAGACACCTATTCCATAATGAGAGGTATTAAAATTTCTTCATTACTACTAGCACACAGCCCTCAACACTGGCTATCATAGATATGTGCCTCCTGTTTCCATGTCTCACTTAGTTCATGTGATTACATTATGAATATCTCTTATTTAGATAAACATTGATATATGTGAACAAAACTTGAAGGTTGAACTTCTTGAGTTTCAATACTATTCTGAAAATCTCATATTTGCCTCTTAATATCCTTTTTAAATAAGCATTACTGATTACCCCAAAATAAAAATTAATATATGAGAGATTAAATTCAGTTATTTTTATTTAAGAACCTATGTCGATTTAACAGTTGTGAAAATACATAGAAATATAAAACTTTCCATATTCAAACATTGTTCCATCTAGACCAGTATCCTATCTTTGGCAGTGACCAGTACCAGCTCAGTAAGAAAACGGCGAGAAAAACCCTGCATTAAAAAAAACATCAAAGGGTAATAACTTTTAGCCATTACTGAACTGGATTAGATACAAAGTGGCAAACTTGTGGCAAAGGGCTCTCTATTTTCCATAACCAACCAGAAATAAGTCAAATGAAATATAAACCTACTTCCCAAAGTGATTGTTAGTTTTATTTGGGTTATATTTTACTCAAACAGTTGACTTCAGTAAACTCAGTGGCACCTCACAACTGGAAATTGGTTTTCATGCTCTGATTGGTCAGCAGTTTATTCCAGTTAATGATAGTGCGAGTGACTGGGAGCTGCCTTCGTAGAGTTTTTCTCCAGATTTCATCTGTCAAAGCCTGGAAGTTTTCTAACATGGCAAGGTGAAATTTGTTGTCTTCAGTTTCTATGAGTTTCACAAAATCTATGGCCAACTGGGTTGGGTCAATTACATGTAAGGTCTCTTCAACAGTCTTGCAGGCTGTCATGTGGAGGTTAGCATCTTTAAAGTAGTGTAATTGCAGATTAATGGTCCCTGTAACCTGAGTAATAACTGGAATCTGGGAAAAAATCCATGTACCTCTCCAAAGACCATTCCAGAAGCCCAAAGGTGTGTACTGATGACCTGAAATACAGACCACAAATACGTGACTGTTTTTCAGGGTTTTTTTAAACACACTGCAGTCCCCTGAAGGAAAGTGACTATCCACGTATGCCTTTAGAGCACTGCTTAGGGCTATTCTCCATAACTCTGCTTCATCCCACACGACACTATGAAGCTGAAATTTGCTTGATATTCCACTCAAGTGGTCAAATTTGAAAGAAAATTTGTTTTTAGGGTCAAAAAAGCGATTTCCTCCTAGGTCATTGTAGCGTGTCACCAGTACATTGGTTCCTTCTATTCTGACTGAGGTGAAATTGTTCTTATTGTAATGGGCACAGACCTGGGCTGCCTCTTGCCTCATCAAGTCATCATCCTGGACCAGAATACAGAGATCTTCAAAAACACTGTAGAATTCACCTGGGGGTGCCTGAGACAGAAGACGGCATATGACCTGCACTTTCTCTTCCTTAGACAAATCACATTTGTTGGACATGGTGTTTTATTTCTGTGGTGGTAAACCTGAAATGAAAGCATGAATAATATACTAACTTGGAAACTGTAATAAAAAGTATTTCAGAACACCTGAAGATGTCAAGGCAAAAAGGGTTTGTGAACTTTGTGTGCTCTAACATTGTATTTGGAAAGATCTAGAAATATTAGTGAGATCATAATAAAATAATTCAATAGAGTTAGAGCTTTTGGAAAAAAAATGTTGCAGTGGAAAATATTCACTGGCAGAACATGAAAAACAAATTATATGAAGCTATGAAAGTGTTTACATTGTCCTATGAAAGATGACTAGGGATCCACAACTTAGGATACCAGAATGAAAATTCAACATAAATGTTTTAGGTAACTAGAAACATACTCAGAGAAGATACAACATATTTGATACAGCAACAATAAAATAAAATGACTGGAAAATAATTGTCATAGAACAATAAAAATGACCACCATGGAAAGCTCAAAAACTCTTAATGTTGTAACAGTTTTCTAATATGGCCCTAAAGAAATATAAAGCTGCTGAAGGAGAACAGCTAAAAGGGAGTTCCAGACAGATGTAGAGCAGTGGTTCCCAAACCTTTATTAGTTCACCAACCACTTTCTCAGAGGGGTAGCCGTGTCAGTCTGTAACTAAAAAAATCTTAAAAAAGGAACGGTCCTGCAGTACCTATGGGCACTCTAGACAGCAGGGCAAAAGTTGAATTAAGATATGCAACTTCAGGTATGTCAATTGTGTAGCTGAAGTCAAAATAGCTTAATTTGGCTGTTGGCGCTGTCTACACAGTAGGAAGTCGAAGAAAGAACACTCTTCCTTCACCTTCCCTTACTCCTCCTGAAATGAGGGTTCCAGGAGTCGGAGTAACAAGTCCTCCAGCTTGATATTATTTTGAAATAATGGCTTGCTGTGTAGATGCACATTTTGCTATTTTGAAATGTCAGTTATTCCGTAATAACGCTGCTGGGTAGATGTACCCTTAGGAACTAACCACAAAATATAGATAGTATCATGAGCTTTCATGGGCAAAAGCCCCTTTTTGTCATCTGAAGAAGTGGGTTGTGCCCACCAACGCTCATGATACTATTTATATTTTTTAGTTAGTCTCTAAGGCGCTACGGGACCATTCCTAGTTCTTTAAGGGGTTTTTTCCCACCTTCTCAGAGAATTGTGAGGACATGGGCGCACATACTAGCTCGGGAGTACCTATCTCCCTTGACTCCCTGCTCACCGAACCCCTAAGCTAGGGCACATGCAGGGGTGGAAACAAGCAGGCTGCACATGACCCTGGGCCTGGTTCAGTGGGATAAGGTGGGGGGAGTAACCCCTCGTGGCGAGACTGGGGCTTCTGGCGGCTACAGTCAGGAACAACAGGCGGACGGGCCCTGCGGCGGGGACGATGGAGAAGCCCGGGCCACGTGGTCAGGAGGACACGAGGCCACACGCGATGGAACCCTCCTCTCGGGACGCACGCGGCCCCGGCAGCCCCTGGGCGACAGCGCGAGCCCGAGAACAGCTACGTCACCTTCATCCCGGCCTGGCCGGGAGCGGGACCCTGGCGCCGGCCACGCGACGGGGAAGGGGGTCTCCCGCGTCACTGGCCCCGGGAGGGCGAGCAGGCGGGGGTGTGACCCACGTGGCCCGCCGGATTGTGGCGTCACAGGGGCCGCGTGCCGGCAGGCGCTGGCGCAGCGGCCGGGGGGTTCTTTTCGCGCCGGGGCAGCGGCGAGGGCGGTTGCTCGGGCAGGGGCGGGATCCCCGCGCGGCCTGGGGGGTTGGGGAGGGCGGGGGAGGCGGGCGCTGCGGGGAGCCGGGCCGGGGTGATGCTGCTGCTGACACCATCGCAGTGACGTGACCCGGGAGCGGCGCAGGGAGCCTGCTATGGAGACCAAATATCCTTCTCATCGGCCCCGCCTGGAGCCTCCCTCTCCTCCCCGGGCCCCTCCCGAGAATACCCCCATCCCATTTCCCAGAGACCCCCCAGCGCACAGCGCAAGGGCCGCCCCGACACCTGCCCCGAGATTGCATTGCAAATCCCTGACGATTTCTAAGCCACCCTGATTAATAACCCCAGAGCTTCATTGTCACTGAGCCTTGTGACCCCTGCCCCATCATTCAGTTCCCGCCTGCCTCCCTCTTGCTTCTACACTAAGCCCCTCTTCTACCCTTACAGTTCCCTCCCCTACCCTACTTTCTTTCAGCCATAAATTTTCCCCTCTCCACATTAAGCCCTTCTTCCTTTTCACATTTACTACCATGGGCTGTCTTAAATCCCCCTTTCTCAAGGATCCTGCCATTTCACATCCTTTATTATTTCTAGGGCTCTACCAAATTCCATGCACCGTTTTTGTCAATTTCACCATCATAGGATTTTGAAAATAGTGCATTTCATTATTTTTCAGCTATTTAAACCTGTTATTGCATAGTGTTGTAGTTGTAGGGGTCCTGACCGAAAAAGGAATGTTGTGTGTGTGTCTTGCAAGGTTTATGTAATGGGGGTTGCAGTTCTGCTACCCTTGCCTCTGCACTGCTGCATGCAGTGGTGTTGCCTTCAGAGCCGGGCAGCTGGAGAGTGGCAGCTGCTGGCCAGGAACCCACTTTTGAAGGGAGATACACTGCCAGCAGCACAGCAGAAGTCAGGATGGCATGTTATGGTATTGCTGCTTTTACCTCTGCATTGCTGCCTGCAGAGCTGGGCCCTCAGCAGTTGTCACTCCCTGGCTGCTCAACTCTGAAGGCAGCAGCACAGAAGAAAAGGTGTCATGGTATAGTATAGTATTAGTTGGCTAGGCACCCAGAACTGGGTGCCTAGCCAACTGCCGCCACTTTCTGACCATCCAGCTCTGAATGTAGCACAGAAATAAGGGTGACAATACCATGACTTGCCTAAAATAGCCTTGTGACTTCCCTGTAATTCCCTTTTGAGTCAGGACCCCCAGTTTGAGAAACAGTGTTCTCTTCCCCTTCCCAGATTTCAGGCTATGACATATTTTTTATAGTTGTGAATTTTTGGTAGGGCCATAATTATTCCTTTTCACTTTTCTTCCCTTTAGGCTGCTCTTCATCCTCCAATACCCTTTACCCCAGAATTGTAATAAAATAAATAGCTGAAATATTTTTCAGTTAGTTATTTGGAACCAGAGATGGAGAAAATGTAATTGTAGAAAAATAGCTAATCTGTTTGGTTTAAAAATCAAGCATGTTTTCCCATAAAAAGCTATTTTAATGTGTTATATGTTTCCTTAACATGTCTTCCTTTACGTGGATTTTGTCCATCATTCAGGATGAGTTTGGAAGCGGAAAGATTAATTTAGATAGGACAGCAAAGTTACTTCTCAAGCTAAGCATTCCTTTTGATTTAGTTCATGTAGAATATGTTTTTAAGGTGAGAAAATAGCCATGTATTGATGTAAGTATATTCAGAATGACCAGATACCTATCTGGGTCTTTGGAGGGGTTTTTTTGGGGAAAGGAATTTTTTGTTAAATAATCCAAATTAATGGCTGAGTGCAGGGCTATCCCTGTCAATACTGGTGCCTTGTGAACCCCAGCATGGGGGAGGAGGTAGGTTGTGGTGCAGAAATTGTGGGAAGTAGGGGTAAGGTTACCAACTCGACTGGATGCCATTGCTGCAAATGTCATTCAGTCTGTCTAGTTGGGAGAGTTGGCAACCCTAGGCAGGAGCCTGGAAAGGTTGGAGGCTCACCTGATAGCCTCGGAGGAGCAGGCAGGAGGTGTGGGTGGTGTGAGCACAGGCTGGAAGAGCAGAGATAGCTGTCCAGATGGCCTGAAAGAAGTAGGGCTTTGAAGAGAAATCTGCTGATTCTCCCCAGCTGCCAATAGCGCAGTCGCCCTCTTCTTCTTCTGAGTCCTCCAGCCTGTACTCACACCTCTCCCTACTACCTGGTGAGCAGAGGCTGGGCACAGCCCATGGTTGGAGGGGGGATGAGGACTGTCTGGGGGATGGGCTGGATGCAGGAGCTGTTGTAGAGTCTACAGGTGAGGGAGGGCACTGAAAACTATACACAATACCAGGGCTGGGCAAAATACGTCCTGCGGGCCAGACGTGGCTTGCCGAGCCACTGGATCCGGCCCACAGATGCAGCAGGGAGCTCCAGGCAGGCTCTCTGCTTGCCCTCGCCCCACCTGCACACTTCTCAGAAAAGTGGCTGCCGGACCATTTCTCTTTCACCACTGAGAGTCCAGAGAGAAAGGGAGGAAGGTTTCATGATCTGTCCCCACCCTCAGCACAATCCTGGCCAATGGGAGCTGCCTGTTCTTCAAACAGGCAGCATACGAAGCACTACTCCCTCCTCCCTCCGGCTCATAGTTATTCACACGTGCTCGTGGCTCCTGCAGCATGTGCAGGGGTGGGACATGCAGGGAGACTGCCTCAGAAATGTGCTGGACTGCAGCCGGCAGTCACCCAGGTAAGTCTCCTGGCCAGAGCTTGCCTCTGGCACTCCAGCTCCCCACCCCTCTGCCCCCCACTCCTGCACCCATATCCCCTCCTAGAACCTGCAACCCAATCCTCTGCCCCAGGTCACAACCCCCTCCTGTCCTTAGGTCCCATCCCAAACCCTGGCACCCCAGTCCCCTGCCCTAGGACACAACCCAAACCCCTGCATCCCAGGTAACAACCCCTTCCTATCGTAGGTCACAACCCAAACTCCTGCACCCCAGTCCAGTGCCCCAGGTCACAACTACCTCCTTCACCCAAATGCCCTCCCAGACCCCACACTCCCTCTTGCACTCTAATCCCTTATCCTAAGGTCCCTTCTGCACCCAACCTCCATCCCAGATCCTGCACATTCTCCATTAATACAATGGCAGAGTGTGGCCTTTGACCAATTTCCAAAATTTTGGAGTGTCCCCATCAAAAATTATTGCCCAACCCTGCACAATGCCCAGTTGCATATGGTGCCATGAAATTCATGGTGCCCCAAGCAGCTGTGTTTTGCATATTGGTAAGGATGGCCTTGACCAAATGGACAAAAGTCCTATATTTATCTAGCGTGGATATATCTCATAGGCAGCAATAATGCAATATCTTACTACCTCTTCAACATGTTTTGGAATAGGTCATCCTTAGATGGTGGTAGGGGGACTCGATTTCCATAACTCTAATGAAACTAAGAAGAGTATTGGTTTTGTGATGTTTACATCTTACTACAAGGAACTGGGTTAATTACCAAATTAATTTAACAGAAGCCACTAATCAGCCACCAGGTGGCAAAGTGTTTGCTGCAGTCAAATTCAACTATTATCACTCAGGTTTGTGTTAGTTGTTATTACAAGAATAATAATGATTTCAAATAGAAGGTGACAATGGTTTTAAAATAGCACTTATATGTCTCTAGTTTTAAAATAGCACTGAAAGGCAGATAGATTCCTTTGCAGAATGGTAGATAATATCAAATTCCAAGCAGATTGACCTGATTCAATTGGAGGATAATCAACATTGAAACCATTGTACTAAAAAAAAAATCTCTTCCTATTTCTATGCTTTCCTACTCTATGAAAAGTTTATAGAAATAATGTGACCATTCTTTTTATAAAGTGGACATTTTGTAGAACTGAAAATGTATATCAATATTGTTGTATACTCCTTGTAACTTTATGTTTATGTGACACTTGTGCTGTGCATTCATTTCATTTCATTTAAGTTGCTGACTTTGTTGTATATGGTCATATGTAGCTTGGCTCCCGGATACCTGAAGATTGACTTCTCAAATCATAGCACCACCATGATAGTTCAGGTTAACTAAGGTGTTCAGAATAATAGTCTTCAGATTTAAATAGAAAGGTTGTTGGCAGGGCATTTTTGATGGAGGACTTGCAACTTGAATTTGCAGTAGTCCGGCAAAGCCCAAGCCTGCTGACCCTTTGGCCCACGGCCCACCCTTATTTTGGTCTCTCCTAGAAGTTTGCAGATTTTGTGTTTATTCTTTTTATGGACTTTCAGTTATGTTGTTTTTGGACAGAAATTTTAGGTGAATGACAGTAGACTAAAAAAAGAATAATTACTTGAGGGAATGACCTGTGTAGAAAAGGCATGATCTAATTGGACACAGTATTCTTTGAGAGAGAGTTGAGGGGGTATGGCTACATAGTTAATTCTGTATGAAAGACACATATGCAGGTCTTTTACCAACATGCTTACTGCTTTTCTTTTTCTTTCCTTTTTAATTTAAATGACTTTGTCTATCTAATTATTTTAGGTAATATAAGAAAAAGGGGAGATTAAGGTTTGTTAAAGAATAATACGTTTTCTGAAGCTTTTTCATTTCAACAGGAAAGTCTTTTGTTAAACTTACTACATTTTCTGAATAGCAAAGAGTTGAGGTGTATTAATAAAATTAAAGATATAATAAGGAGCTATACACATACATAGAAATCTATAGTTTGCAGCACTGTTATAGCCATGCCAATCACAGGATATTAGAGAGATATGTGGGGTAAAGTAATATTTTTTTATTGGAACAACTTTTGGTGGTAAGAGAGACAAGCTTTTGAGCTTGCACATATCTGAAGAACTTTCTGTAATTTGAAAACTTGTCTCTTTCACAACATAAATTGATCTAGTAAAAGATGTTACTTCATCCACTTGTGTCTCTAATATAATTATGTAATAATACTTCTGTCTTGGTTGTTATATGGCCTCCATTACTGTAGTTTCCACATGCTTCAGTGGAGCTAGGAAGTCTGTTTTTCCCATTTCATAGATGGGGAGCTGAGTCAAAGAGAATTTATTTACTTGCCCATAGTCACATAAGAAGTCAGTGGCAAAGCCAGGAACTGAATCCAGATTGTTTAAGTTCCATTAGACTTAAAACCCAGTGCCTTTATTCACTAGATAGTTCTACAATGTAATTTTATTTAGTGTAGACTTACTGATAAGAATAAGTTTCTAGATTTTTTAATGAAATTTTACAAAAGATTTGGGTCCAGGTTTTGAAGGTCTGGACCTCAGGGTTGAGATGTCTCAATCAGTGCTAAATATTAATAGTTTCTTGTATGAAGTTTTGTTCATTATTTAATTTTAGTAAATCTGATATTGAATTTCTCTTGAACAGTCATAATTCAAACATTTAGTAATTAGATACAAGCTTGGAAGGAAAGTAATGGATTATTGTTACAAGCCACCCAAATACTTTCCTGATACATTGATTTGGGTTACTTAATATCATTTTTAGTTTTATGCCAGTTCAACACTTTTAGAAATCTGTTTCACTAATGACTAGATTACTGAGGAGGAACTCAGTAAACTCAGACTGGCATGATTTTGCGGAAATACTTTTAACAGAAAAGCTTTTCCGTTAAAAGTATTTCTGCAAAAGAGCGTCTAGATTGGCACGGATGCTTTTGCGCAAAAAGTGCTTTTGCGCAAAAGCATCCATGGCCAGTATAGACGCGATTTTGCGCAAGAAAGCTCCAGTGGCCATTTTCGCCATTGGGGCTTTCTTACGCAAAAATTCCTTCCTGTCTACACTGGCCCTCTTGCGCAAGAACACTTGCGCAAGAGGGCTTTTTCGAGCAGGAGTGTCAAAGTATTTGCGCAAGAAGCACTGATTTTGTACATTACAAAGGCGCAAAATCTTGCCAGTCTAGATGCACCAGTAATGTAATATTGAAGCTTTCATCGTTAGGACATTGTTTCAAATCTATCCCAGATAGATTGTGAACAAAAATCTTTATCAGATGATAGAGCATTTTCCTTGCCAGGCCAGTTTTTACTAGGCACTAACCATCACACCTGATATGATATTAGGCACTAATTACTATCCCCCATAGTAATCTCAGGGCTTAAGACCTGAATAATACTAAATGTATTTCAATTACTATGGTGCTCTTTGTAGATGAGAGCTGAAGCAGGTTGATGGAGGTTAGTGCAAATAAGTTTTTATTTAAATTTCCTGTGCCGTGTTTGTTTTGCAAATAAACAGGTTGTTGAGTCACGAGGTACATAATGGCACTTTTTATGAATAATACATTTAAAAAATTAAAGGGAAAAAATCTACACCAAGAAAACTGAATTACATATATTAAAAAAAAACTTAAAAGAAAAATTATTTTGGTGAGTCTTTTGAAAAATGTTTATGCCAGAATTATTTAGAGTTCTCCTCATTCAAGTTTTAATTTCTACCTCTTTTTTTCCACCCTTCTTATTTTCTAGTGGCTTTTGATAATCAACCATGGAAATTAATCTATAGTCTAACCTTTAAAAAGCTCAATTTAAAAGAACAAATGTATATTTTAGAAATTCTAATTGTATGAATAATTGGTCAGAGCTTAACTGATCTTAGTCTCTTAAAAGTTCAGCAAAGTCCTATCTTTAAACTTGAAAAAAACATTTTAGATGTGACCTGCCACAAGACTTTGATCTTATGATGGTTTGGCCATTCTTTGTTCACTTCACTTATTTGAGGAATGTGTACTCCTCCTAATCATCATATATATAGTAGCCCAGTGTCTGTGACTCTGTAATGCTGAAATGCTGGCTGTTCCCTCTGGGAGGCGCTGTTGCCTCCCTGGCTGTTCCCTCTGGGCGGCGCTGTTGCCTGAGTCACGTCCTTCGCCTCCTGCCATGGCGCTCGGCTGACTTCTGCACCACTCACCCGGGCCGCCGCGTGGGAGCAAGTGGTGCAAGCGGCCGTTTGGGCGCCGCAGTCCCCATGCAGCATGGGGTGCTGCATGGGGAGCGGGGCCCAAACGGCGCTTGCGCCGCTTGCACCTGGCGGCCCGGCTGAGCGGTGCAGAAGTCAGCCGAGCGCCACGGCGGAGGGAAAGGGGGCGGTGGTGACGACATGGCCAGGGGCGGGGCCTGGCTGCGTCGCCACCGTCCCCGCCCCTTCGCGCCCCCCTTCGCCTCCCGCCGTGGCGCTCAGCTGACTTCTGCACTGCTCAGCCAGGCCGCTGCAGGGGAGCCCAAACTGCCTCTTGCTTCCCCGCGGCGGCCCGGCTGAGCGGTGCAGAAGTCAGCTGAGCACCATGGCGGGAGGCGAAGGGGGCGGGGTGGTGACATGCGGCGTGACAGCGGCTCCAGGCCCTGCCCCCTGGCCGTGAATGTCACCGCCCGGTCCCCCTTCGCCTCCCACAGTGGTGCTCGGCTGACTTCTGCGCCGCTCAACCAGGCCGCCGCGTGGGAGCAAGTGGCGCAAGCGACCGTTTGGGCTCCGCGGTCCCCCGAGTGAGAGGCAGGAGGGGAGGAAAAGAGAAAGAGAGAGACAGAGAGAGAGGCAGGAGGTGGAGGAGAGCTGAGAGAGAGAGGGGGGAGGCAGTAGGAGGAGGAGAGAGAGAGAGACACGGAGCGAGAGACCGGAGGCTCAGGAGAGAAGACCGACGTGGAGGAGAAACGTGAAAATCCCATCTTATGACGGGCTAATTGGCTAGTTTTAAAATAGAGCTTTATGGTATTTACAAATTATTTAAAATAGTAACTGTTGACGTGTAAGAATGTATTTACTTTTCACTATCACAATAACTTTTCTTTGTAGTACAGTTTTATTAAATTAAAATACACCAGGGGACTGGGCCTCCTGCCCTCTATGGTCACCAACCCCTTCCTGCCTCTCCAGAGCTCCAGGGATGGGAGGAGGCTGTGCATGTCCTGCCTCTCTGGATCACTGGACGGGGGGTAGAGGAGCTTCCTGGAGTGAAAATGGGCTGGGGGCAGGGCGACGCTGGTGACGTGATGATGTCACTTTGTCATCCCACAGGAAATTGTTTATATATATAAATATAGAGAGAGAGATGTCAGTACTTTTTAAAATTCATACATGCTAATCTAATACATAAAATATGCACAAATGTTTTACAATTGGCAATATACAACAAGTGTTATGCAATACAATTTAAACTTAATTATGCAAAACAACAGGCATTTTTAAGAGGACAGACCAAGATTCTAAGATTTGCTATCTGGTAGAATAGAATAGTATTGGATCATGTCCATGCACTGGAGAAACATTATGGCTCAATGTTTTACTGATATAAGGACTCTACTTTTTTACATTGTAATGCAGTGATTTTAATGTATGTTTGTACTCAAATCATTTTTGTTTTCAGAAAACATCTAGTGAGGGGAAGCGTGGAACTATTTCTATAGAAGAATTCAAGACACTTTATCGAACTGTTGCACACAGAACTGACGTCCATGAAATTTTCTGCAGTTACTCTCCAAACCGCAAAATTCTAGAAGCAGCAAACCTGATTGAATTTCTCAGAAAAGAACAGTGTGAAATGGATGCTGATGAAACACGTGTCTCTCAACTCATTGCAAAGTATGAACCCATTGAAGAAGGTACACTATATCTTTAGAATAATGTTGGATTTTTATTTTACTGTATTACTCTTTATGTATGTATGCATATGTATTTTTGAATACGTATCTGATGATAAAATTGTTATGAACTTTATGAAAAAGCTGTAAACTGTGTAAGATAAGTATCTGCTTACCTAAACAAAGTAAGAGATAATTTGAGATCTGTTAGTTAGCATGTGGACAGAATATTAGTTGTTTTTAAAGTCCAGATCCTTAAACCTACTATGTATATATTATAAAAAATGTTTAGTACATTCACCATACATTTCTGTAGGATATAACTGAAAGATAGCACATGCAATTTCCTGTAGGTAGATAATTCAGATTCTAGTGTTATACCTTAGGCTGGTCCAAAAAGTGGCATAGAGGTCTCTTGTGTAGCAACATTATATGCAAAATCATGACAAATATGTCCGGTTAAAGTTGTGAATATTTTGTAATGTGAAATGGCCCTTGTTGTGCTGGGCTGTCAAACTGTCTAACGCTTATTGTTAATTGAACTAAGCTATCAAAACTAATTTTGCTTAGTTTCAAATCAAGATTAATTTGAATCATGAGCTAAAGAGGTGAAAAATGAAAACTGTCATTCATATGTCCTGTCTATCACATGATATTGCTTTTTAACATTACATTACAATAGAAAAATATTTTTTAAAATGTATTTGAAATGTGCAAAATAAAATGAAGTTTTAAATGATTACTTATTTTGTAGCTTGAGACCTTTTAAATTTGTCTTGTTGAAACTGGAAGACTATGCCCAATAAGTATTAAAGCAAAACTATAACTCAGTTATACTTAACTTACTTTAGCTTAAGAGATCTGTTTCACAACCATATTAAAATGAAGATACTTTTTTGTAAGCTCCGTTGAGTTTCAGTGATTATTTTATTCCTTAATAAAAGAGTTTGATTGTATGTTACTTGTAAACTGGTTTTTGTTAGTATATTGTTATCAGTGGAGTACAAGATATGACAGAGCTTACATGTCTCTAAACAGTACTAGATTTTGATACATCAACCATGTCATTGTTCATGTTTGAATGTATTTTTTTAAAAGAGTAATAAGCATCTGTGTTTCAAGTAGTCATACTTGTGGAGTGGGTACTTCTGTGATTTCATTGTTGTAAGGTAATTTACACATACAAGACTCACAAAGTTTAGTTGAGTGCTGTTGGCGACTAAGCAAAAATTGATACAATCAAGACCCTGTATACTTTGCAACAAGCTGAATCTAAATTCTTCATTAAGAGTCCAGACTGTTTGCAAACTCAGTAGAATACCTCCACATTGGTGTATATTGAGTCACACATTCAAGAATTACTTTGCAACCATGACAAGTAGTTGTACCTGGTGTGTATATATATATAAAAGAAAGCTTAGATTCTGAAGCATAATTCTTTGAGGGAAGGAGAATGCTATCTATGGTCATTGAAAACATGCCACCCTGAATATAACTCACTTATGCTATAAAACATAGCCCAAACAATAAAAATTAGTTAATAATTAATTATACTATTTGCATTGTATTAAAGTTTAAGGACAAATGTCAATACACTTATTTGAACTCTCCTGATGAGACATTTCATTAAGAGAACTGCTAGTACCTTCCATCTCGTCTAGTTGATTGCTCAGTATTCTCAGTGCAAAATGGATCCTATCTGCCAACAGAATAGGTAATCATCAAGTAATCCATCCCCTATTGTCTCCTCCCAGCTTCTCGTAAACAGAGGCTAGGAACATCATCAACATTCTGATCAAAATTTATTTTAGAAGCACCCAAGAATGCATAACCAGTTGGATTGTTCAGATAACTGAATACCTCCCATCTCTTTCTTGAAGAGAATCGATCTCTTGTGCATCATAAACTACAGTATAAAGGTTCTTCCACTGAAATTATTATGGTGTGAAATTTGTTTTAAAAACAAAATGTTTTTAAAATTAGAGATGCTTTATAACTGAGGGCTAATCCATCATGGTTACTTAGAAAAAATAATAATTAACTAATATAGCAAGACACGCTTTTATTTCCTAGCAGTGGACCTCTTAAAAAGCACCTTTACTTTGAAAAATAATTTTGTAAATATGACATCATGAATACCACATTTATCATGCATCAATGACTCCAGAATAATTTTTCTCAATTACATGTATAAGAAAGTTGGTTTGAAAAAGGCAATAAAGCGAACTCAGCCTGGAATCTGAAGCTGAGACTGGTTTTGTTCTGGTTTATTTGTTACCATTAGTAACAAAAATTCTGTTAGTGAAACTCTGTGTCCTTAGTTACACTTGTGTGAAGTGACTGTTAGAAAATTATTTTCAAACATACCTGTCCTCTGTGTGATTTCATAACTCTTTTCTTGTCTCTTAGGCTAAGGCTTGTGGGTGGTTTTACTCATTTGTAGATCCCTTTTTATTTGTGGGTTTTTAATTTATCAAAAATTAAATGTAGATGTACTAAAATAGATTAAAAATAAATGTACCAGCATAAAAGTTGTCATCTTGTATTACTTTTCTTCATTTCATTTCTTCCTCTTTTATGTCCTGACTTCATTCTTTTCTTAATTCCATTTTGTTTGTCCTTTTTCTGTTATTTCTATTCCTTTGTATTCTTCTCTGCCCACTTTCTCTTTCCCTCCAGTTTGATCCATCCACTGGAAATAAAGGGAAAAGATAATTGTCAATGATATATGCCATTGGCTCTTCCCACGGCAGCTTAACTCAGAGAGGATGTGCTTATGTGGATATGGAAGATCTTCAGAGGTCCCTAAAGATCTGGGAAGACCATGGATTTGTTTAGTGTATGATAGCCCAGCTAATTCTGTTACACTTTAGAAAGTGAAGGCTGCCTTGAATGATATATCTTCTTTGTTGAAATTCATTGCGCTGTGTAACAAGAGACAAAAAGTGCAGCTCGGTTGAGAAAAAGTGACGTGGGAGCTAAGTGCAGCTCTTTATGGGAGCTAAAGTTCAGAAATACTTCTTGAAATTAACCTGGGTGGACTGTCATATGTTGGGTGATAGTTCTCTCAGCCTGACCGACAGCGTTTATCACAGTGATCCAGGATTGGAACCTGCACACCATTAATAAATATAAAGCAAGAAGTCACAGAACACAGCCCCCCCTCCACCAATGAAGTAGTTGTCCTATGTATAAATATTAACTTTTTATTGGTTTTTTACATTAAGGTATTTTGGTAGCTTCGTTTTCAAAAAATGCTGACCAGCTAGATGGTGCATCAGAACTTTTATTCTTGTATTATGAGACTGAAACTTATGAGCAGAGTGCATTTTATATACTATGAACTATTGTCTCTGAACACTTCTACAACGCTTTCCAGAACTGCGGAGAGAACTTTCTTCCACCCCTGTTATTAGGTCAAGAGTTCTTTTCTCTTCTTGTGTGACTTGCTTTGCTTACAGGCCAGCTGGCCTTTTCAACTTGGATCAACTGGTCTCTGTGTTGGTTCTACCCACTTCCAGCTACTTAAGCTATTCTGAACTGTTGCTTCCTTACCTGAGGCACCGCTGATAGCAAGCTGAGGAAAATCAAAGTGCACAGACAGGCTCAACAGGAGAGGATATTCTCAACTGGGGCAATATGGAACTTGACTCCACCCGTCTAATAGTCTTGGCATAGAATTCCCTTTTGGCCTTCCCAATAATAAGAAATGGAGGGCTTTTTAGTTCTTTATTATGCAGTTCTCACTGTCATCAGAGTTGTAAAAGAAAGATTTTCTTTTAAGATAGAAATCTTATATTGAAGTTAGCCACCTTATATTGTCTGAGATGAAATGTTTTTGTAAAACACTTTTTACTGAATAATGTGGTAAAAAGTATTAATAATAGTTTGGTCTGCGTATCCAGGAACCTTCATATCATTAGAATATATTCTTGACATTATGCTATACATTTTTATACACGCAGGTGGTTATCCTTTTGATGTCTAGTTTTAGTTTTAATTTTAAATACTAAACCAAATACTTGTTTGTTCTTGTGAAGAGATTATCTTAGTACAGTAAAACTCCAATTGTCCGGCATCCAGTGGACCGGCACTCCTGATAGTCCAGCACCAACTGGAACCCGGAAGTGCTCCGGCCAGCCGGACAATTGGAGCTGCTGTGAGCCCCATGGGCGCTCGTGGCTAGGAAAGGGAAGGGGAGAAGAGGGAAAGGGGATTATACCCCTGTGACGGGTCTGTCGGGACCCGCACTGCGTCCGGCCGGGGGGTGGGCGGGGAACGGCGCGGTGAGGGGCGAACCCTCCGCTGTTTTGCAGGAAGGCGGGGGAAGCCCCGTGCAGCCGCCAGCGACAGGCCAGCTGGGGAAACCCAGCCGCCGGCCTGCAAGTGGCAGTGGAGGAGAGGGGGTGAGAGCTAAGTCCCCGAACTTGCCGCGTTCCAGCTGCGCTCAGCCCCGCGCTGCCGCTGAGAGTTTCCGGGAGGGGAGTGGGCTCCCCAGCCCCCAGACTGCAGTAGTTATTGCCAAGTAGGGGGTTGAGGGGCGGCACTGCGGGACCAACCCGGCAGCACCCCAGCTGCTCTGCTCCACTGCTTCCCCAAGTCTGCCGCTTGTCAGTTTCAGCAGTGGCAGCGGCGGACTTGGCGAAGCGGCGGAGCTTCCCCCGCCTTCCTGCAAAATGGCGGAGGGTTTGCCCCTCACCGTGCCATTCCCCGCCCACCCCCGGACGCAGTGCGGGTCCCGGCAGACCCGTCACAGCCCCCCGGCGGAGTACCTCCCGATACTCCAGCATATCCGATAATGCAGCACCACCTAGGTCCCAAAGGTGCCGGATTATCGGAAGTCTACTGTAATAGGAAATATTATTTAATGAAAAAACACAGTGGCTCATGCTTCTATTAATCAACAGATAATCCCGCACAGAATTATTTAATGGAAAATTCCAAATGTGATAGAGATGATATATATACAAATATCAATGAATGTTAATATCTGTGAAGATAAGAGACTTTTTGAACACGTAACTGGATAACTCTAAATTTATTAATCATATGAAGAAGTTCATAAGTGTGTTGTTTATTCCATTAACAGTAAGGTTTCTAATTTGCGTTCACCATTCAAAGTTCAGACATTAAAATACTATATGAATCAATTATAGGGTGTGCTAAAGCTTTCCACTTTTGGGAAGTGCTCCATGATGAATGTGATATTCATACCGGATTGCTGTTCCCTTTAACATCCACATTTGACCTCTGTCCTCTACAAGCCTTCTGTTATTTCTCATTTATTGTTATAAATGTAAATCAGAAATTTTGAATCATAAAGTGAGATTAAAGAAAACATCTTTTAATACTAAATTAATGAAACCTATATGCCTTTAAGCTACATTTTCCCCCTTTTATTGTCTTTTCTCTAGCATTTGCTTGGATGGGATTTGAGGGATAAAATATAGATCAATGAATGCTTATTGTTACTATTTGTCAAATGGTAGCATGCAAAAGTTCAAGTTTGGGAGACTAGTGTGTTAAGCATTACACACAAACTTTGAAAACACAATCCATACCCTGAAGAACTTGCATATTCATATTTTGTAGTGATAGAAGAAAGCTAGCACCTATATATTTTATCATCTAACAATCTGTGCAGAATTTAGCTATCCACTGTGTTTATTTGCAGGTGGAAGTTCATCATTAGTTTATCTTTAGGAAGTCTGTTTTTTTCCCCAGAAGGTGCTATATGAATATCAACTGGAAAAAAACACCTTTAGAAGTTAGGAATTATTACTTGTTGGTAATTATTTTATTACAGGTAAACAACAATAAAGAAAATAAAATCTATTTTCTTACAAAAGTGGAGGAAACAAAGTATTACATTTATCCTTTACTTTTAGATTATAAATTGTAGTTTGTCACTATGCTGTCATATTTAAGCCTCTAGAGTTCTAGTTTGACACTACTTTAATCTTTCAAATATTAGTTGTTATTTTTATTAATTATTTAAACCAAGCGTGGGGAACCTAGGTCCCAGGAACTGAAAACTGCAGCCCCTGAGGCTTGGGTTTTCCCACCCCACTCAGCATTGGAAAGCCGGTACTGGTGCTCCAGCCCTGCACCCTCCCAGGGCTGGAGCGCCAGCGCCAGCTCCCTATTGGAAGGAATGGGAGCTCCAAGTCTCGGGCCAGAGTCAGGCAAGCCAGGGACAGATTGGACCCACGGGCTCTGCCTGTCAGGGAGAGAAAGTGGCTCCACATGCTGCCGCTTTCCCTCCTGTTCCCATTGCTGGGGAAACAGCAGTGCAGCAAAGCGCTGCCTGGAAGCTTTCCCCCCACCGCTCTGATTGGCTGTAATTGCAGTCAATAGGAGCAGCAGGAGGCAGTGCTTGGGAGCGGTGACACATGGAGCCATGTGCGTCCTCAGGTAGCTGTGCCATGTAAGCAGCCTCCATCACCCATACTCTGCACCCCCAGCCTGTTCCTGTACCCTACCTCTTACCCAGCCCTCTCACCCCCAGCTTGCTCCTGCACCCTACCCCCTCCCAGACCCACCAACCCCCAATCCACTCTTGCACCCTCCCTTCTACACAGACTCCACACTCCAAGTCTGCTTTCCCAGCAGCCCCCTCCCACAAACTGAATCCCTCATTTTTTGCCCCACCCCAAAGCATAGGGAAGCCCACAAAATCTACTAGCCTGGGCCCCCCAGGCTCTAGTTTATGAGGGGAATGTGAGGGAATGTCTTTCTGCTTCTCAGTGGGGGGCTATGTTAGTGAGGGTTAGGTTGGTTGGTTTTTTTGCTTCTTACTTTTGTGTAGCCCCTGGTTGATTTTTCTGCAGTTCAGCGGCCCTGATCCAAAAAATGTTCCTCACCCCTGATTTAAATGCTGCTTTTTATGGATTAGTGGAGTGGAGAGGGTAACATCTGTCTTTTTTAACAGATTGAAAGGATTCTGCAAAGTATTTATCTGTCCACCTAGAATTGCAAATAACAGTAACTCCATCCAGATGAATGGCAGTTTGGTACACTCTGGCTATGTCTACACTGGCAGCTTCTTGCGCAAGAACTGTTTTGCAGAAGAGTTCTTGTGCAAAAAGTCTTCCACAAGAACACGTCTACACTGGGATGTGCTTTTGCGCAAGAGCGTCTATGGCAGTGTGGACGCTCCCTTGCGCAAGAAAGCTCTGATGGCCATTTTAGCCATAGGGGTTTCTTGCGCAAGAAATTCAGGTTACCTGTCTACACTGCCCTCTTGCGCAAGAACTCGCGTGCAGTGTAGACACCCGGCAAGTTTTTGCGCAAGAACAGCTGTTCGTGTGCAAGAAGCCGCCAGTGTAGACACAGCCCCCCAGTTTTAGTTGCTGGCTACAGAAATTCAAAAAAATATCTTGTTAATGTTGGTTAACAATACTTCTAATGCAAGTTTTGTGAGAGATATCACTGTGCTGAGTACTTTTTTCAGCCAAAGAAATATATCTGGAATGAAAAAAAAAACCCCAACAACCCCCAAAAACAAAACAAAAAAACACCACCACAAAAACCCAAATGCCTTCCTAAAATCAGAATGTGATAACTGTGCTGATCCACTAGCCCACTGTAAAGAAGGAGAAAAAATCAGTTTATATATGCAGATTTAAGGATTATAGTGCCAGCTTTTTCTCTGGAGATTATGAGATGACTACTCTGAACTCTGTGCACAGAAGGCACCTATTCTCTTTTTTGGCTCAAGCAGGGCAATAAACATATGCCACAAGTTAAATGATTCTCCATGGTAAAAGAGACCACTATGGTCATTTCCCAAACACCTTCCTTTTGAAAGCTATCTTCATTTCAAGGAAACAAAAATGCTCCTAATAACTAAACTAAAACCCCCTCAAATCAACTAACTAACCTTCACCCTCTTCAAAAAAATAAACTACAGCATAGAAACACAAGAAGCAAAATCAAAAAGATATTGTTATAATGTAAACATCAGAATCTATCCAGTTAGGGTACATCTTCACTACAGGATAAGGTTGAATTAAGATATGCAACTTCAATTACGTTAATTGCATAGCTGAAATCAAAGTGCTTTAACTCAAATTTTGCTGCTGTCCACACTGCAGGAATTTGAAGGGAACACACTCTCCCTTCAACTTCCCTTACTCGTGGAAGTAGGACTACCAGCATTGATCGGAGTGCCCCTCTCAGTTTGAACTAGCGTGTCTTCACTAGACTTGCTAATTTGAACCCTGTAAGATCAACTGCGGCAGCTTCAGGTCTTCTCTGTAGTGTAGACATACATTAGGAAACACATAAGATCTGGAAAGTCAGGAAAAAATATTCCCCTTAGACGAATTTGAACCTGTGCTAGAACAGTTAACAGTCTGTTTGTTTACATTGAGTAGGAGGGAGGAAAAGAAAAATAATATTTTTCTTGGACAGAAGTGATTTGGACATCTTAATTGCATTCTTGGAAGAAACAACATATTGTTGTTGAACAGAAACCTCCCAGTAATGGCAGACCTAGGAATAATGTATGAAAAATTAACAAAATTCCAGGAGACAGGATTTCCCCCTCTCTCCATCCCTAAATATCCATAATGCAAATAGATTGGTAGCCATGTTAACTATTTTTACAAAGATCCTTGGTGATAAAGAGATTGAGGCTTTACTTGAGGAGGAGCCTTGAGGCCCTGGTGACAATCTGGTAAACATGTTTGATGTTCATCTATAGAGCAATAATAAAAGAGCATTCCTACTGCAAAGGATAAATCATTATAATTAATACTGAACAAAATACAAATTACACATTTTTCTTTCTGCCAGTTGCATCTATTGATTTACTTAGATTTTTTTTAAAGAACTGTGTGTGCCCTTATATACAATCAGCAGGGAGAAACATACTGCGGAGATATTGGAGAACATAGAGCCAACCCAGTTCCTGTCTTCTGCAACATTAAGAGGCAAAGTGTTAGTTGGAAGGATTTTGAATAAGTTTTGGAGATGCATTTGAGGCAGAAAAACACACTTTTCCTTCCTCAAAACTCCAGAGGGATTAAGACAGCATAGACTTGGAAATGATGTCTTTTCTCCTTTTTCCTAGACATAATTTCAGATGAGAGATACTGATTTTCACAGGAGGATTTTGAAATCATAAGGAAAATTTAGATACAATAAAACTTTACTTCTACAAGGATACAAAAGCAGTATCTGCCATATCATCAGAGATAGTCTACAACTTATCAACATTGCTTTCTTGTAATATAGGAGTGGCAAACAATCTGTAAATGACAGGAGGGCTCAGGAAGATAACAGAAATCAGATTATCCCTGAAAACAAAAGACTACTTCCATTCATAGCCATTTTCTGGTATCTTATTGAGATGAAGATGAAAGCAATTTCAAGGAAGCAGTAAATGCTTATCTTTTAGGGTGAGAGAGATACATATAACTCAGAACCAAAAAAATCTTATACTTATACTCTGTTGTGATTTCTAAAAGCAAAACAAAACAACAACAAAAACCCCAATAATGTTCTTCAAGTAATTGCAAATGTGCGCATGTGCTGAGCATATTAAAGCTGGACAAATTTTCCCATCAGTACGCATGCCCTCTGGCCCCTTAGCCTCCTCTCAAGTTATTTAAGGATAGTCCTGTCTTGACACCCGTGGCTCCAAGTTTCTTCTCACTACTTCCTTCTAGAGTTGGAGCATTCTGTGTGGTAGTTTATCTCACATTTGTTTATCTCAGTTTTTGGGGAGACTTTGTTGTATATAATTAGTATAGCTTAGTACTCCCTTAGGTGTAGTTCAGAGCAATGAGTGAGGATGGATAGAGGATAGATAGATAGTTAGTTACCCTAGGTTATGTCTTTATCAGGGTTTAAACATTGTCCATCATATGAGGTGGCTATTCCCAATAGTGATTACCACATGTTGTGTTTGTTGTGCATGGGAAAAGGATACATTAAAGAAATTTGCTTCATCTGCAAGTTTAAAAAGAGACTGGCCATAGAGAGGCACTTGCATATGAAACAGAATCTTCTACAACAGGACAGAAGGCCCATGTTGGACCTCAACAGAACCTCCAGCCCCATAGTTCCTTCAGAGCCAATACAGGATGTCGTTCCCAGCTTGAGATCTGCTGCTTCCCCAATGAGGTAGAGGGATCATTCTTCTTCCTATGGCCCTCCAAGGAAGAGATCCCCACAAGATGGACCAAGATCATTCCAGGACTCATAGAGATTCCTCTTTGTCCTTTAAGGGCAGTACTCACTGGCACCATGATTTCTCCCAGATGCACAATGGGCCATTTAACCCTTTCCTGTAACAGTGCCAAAATCAGTTGGTTACTGTACCATTGACCCCAATACTGACCACGTAAGTATTAGCACTCATTGTCTCTATGTTCTTGGCATACCAGCTGGCATCAAAAGTGCCCTGCCCCTCTGTTCCTGATTCCCTCATAATTCAGGAGCATTCAGCGGCTTCTTTTGCAGTGCCCTCAGCACCATCTGCTTGCAGTGCACTCTTGGTGATTGTCACCATATTCCTCTCCGCTTATGAGTCAGGGTGTGTGTACACTGCAGGGCTTAACTCAAAATAAGCTATGCAAATTGAGCTATGTCAATTGCGTATCTTATTTCAAAATAGCTTATTTCAAAATAGTGAGCGTCTACACAGCACTTATTTCGAAACAGAGCACTCTTCCTCTGACTTCCTTTAATCCTTATATAGTGAGGGTTACAGGAGTTGGAGTAAGAAGTCCTCCAGCTTGACAGTATTTTGACACTATTTCAAAATAACAGCCTGCTGTGTAGATGCAGACTAAGTTATTTCGGAATAGCGCTAGTTATTTCAAAATAGTGTTGCAGTGTAGATGTACCCTCAGAGTTCTACCTTTTTGGTACCAAGGAGTTCATTAGTGCAGGCACTGATGGTGTTGTTGCTGCAGCCCTCATCTTCACAATCAGTACTGATGTTGGCTCTGGAGTCATTGTTTGCTCCAGTACCAAGGGGAACTGCAATGTCTCTTTTGGTACCAAAGCACTAACTATTTGTTCATTCTTGGTACCCCTGCCATCTCTGTATTGGTTTTCAGATGGGGCTAGTTGTTTGATGGTCTTATCAGTGTGGCTTTTCTGCTGTCCATATGACTTTTCAGGGCTTATTGAGATAGACTTTGGGGACATCTTCCTCTTCTCCATTACCTTCAAAACACTTGTTAGAAGATCCTAGGATCACCTCCACTACTGAGATTGCTACCATTTCGGCAGTAAGGATAGGGCCTAATATTTAGTGGCCACCAATGCTTTATTCGTATTTCCAGTGAAACCTCAGGACAGTCCACAGTCTTCAAAATTGTTCTTTGATGCAGTCCAGGGGAAGGTTGCTGATTCCGGCTGCTGTTTCTCTCCCTGAGGCATGTCTATAACAGACATAGCTGGAGATCATTCCTCCTGATCTGTTTCAGACTGATTCTCTTGTATAGTCTGTGAGCAAGTGCTTCCATTACCCCTGCATCCTTCTTTCTCTCTGGAGGATGCTATGGTACCAAACTCTTCCTTATCTGTGCTTGGGGATTTTAAATTACATGAGGACTTTCTGGGGCATACAGTCTGAGTTCATATAGGGGACTATGCATATGTTGTTACATATTCTTTAGCCATCAACTCAGGAAGAGTAGCTCCCCTGATAAACAAAACCTTCTTAGAACTTGTTAAGTCCTTAGCTTCATTGTGCTGCCTACAGCCAATTTACCTTTCAATGGTTGTTTTTTGTTTGGGAGAAAATTGACAAGATGGTATATTTCTTTAAGGATTCCCAGGCTGCTTTATGTTCAATGGGGATTTATACACCAGCCACAGGGAGGCATCATTATGGAGTTCAACAGCAACAATATTACTCATAGCCATTTTTCTGCCAGTAGTCCTTCCTTATTAGGCATAAGGACTTCTCCAGGAAAGGACAAAGAAAGCAGGGGGACGTGGCATTCTAGGTCCAATTTTAGGCAGCTTGCCAGTGCTCTTCCATCATCAAGCAAGCAGCAATTTTGATATTCTGATCCAGGCGAGCATTCCAATTGTGATTTTTGTGCCCCCATATCTTTCACCCATTTCTCACTTTTACGGGTCTTGGAATACATAACCCAGAAGAAAAGGGTCGTAAGCACCATGAGTTTGGATTATGCCATCCAATTCCTCTGCATCCCTTCTCCCCATTGTAGTAATAATAAGACCTATAAATTTACTATAATTATGAATTCAACAGTAAAAAATATGTAAAAGTTCAAAAGATGTCACAATAAACTATAATAAAAAAAGGTTGACAGGAAGAAGTACAAAAAGAAGACACAGACTGAATTAATTTAAACAGAAAGCCTACTGATGTAACTCAAGAACTGTGTTAAAAAGTGCTTGGTAAGAAAATGTGGGTCTGAAAATTAATGAACTAAAATTGGTGTGTCGGAAACTAGGTTAACTTTTTTAACAAAATAATAAGTGAATGGGCTATTCCACCTACTACTTCCTTTTTGGGACCTTAAGAAACAGCTTCAAGGGAAAATAAAACCAGACAAAGGCTACTGAAGCGAGCTTCATTGTCACAGTGGCCTCTGCAGTTATCCAAGTTTATCTGAGCTTTGGAGCTCTGGTAACTAGTCTGTTTGCCAGGTAATGCCAGGAAATAAATCAGTGGGGGACATAGCACCTCTGTCTGATAAATGTTTGGTATACATAAGACTGCTTCCACCTAAACATCCTTGGTTTTTTTAGGTCTGAAGCACACATAAAAAGCTAGCAATAACTTAGAAGCACCTCAGATACTAATAGTTGCCCAAAGTCTGAGGTGGTATCTAGTGATTGAGCAACAGAGTTATGGTTTCAAAATAATTACTTTCATTTTTCTATTTTTGTTTTATAATGGGGTGGAAGTGGGTGGCTGAAGGCAGCACAGTTGTGTGGCAGGTGTTCAAATTGGTATTTCCATTCAACATTCTCACTGACTCATTATGTGACACAGTCAGTTTTCACAGAGATTTTTGAAGTCCCACAGTGATGTCTATTGTGGAATGACTCACTTTACACTCCATTGCCATCCATGGGATGTTTCACCATGCCTTGATCACAACAGGTTCTGAATGCACATCAGCAGAGGACTAGGCCTGCGATCCAGGTATGAGTAAAAGCAGCTCACAGAACTGCATCATCTCCAGTATCTTCCAACATTCATGCTGTAGTAATCTAAAACACAAACAAAACTTGCCCTTCGTTATATAGCGGAGACACTTCACCAAAGAATTAATGCCCACAAATCAGACATCAGACATCTTCATAAGGATAAACCAGTTTCTTTTCATTTCAACCAATCTGGGCATAGTCTTAATGACCTTACTACATGTATCTTACTTCAAAGAGACTTTAACACCAGACTACAAAGGGAAACCTCAGAACTGTCATTCATGCTTAAATTTGACATTTTTATGAATGGGCCTTAACAAAGATGCTAATTACCTTACCCATTACAAAGATAGCTTCCCCAATTATCACCCCTAGTATCATTATCCCATAGATACTAGCTCTCCCCCTCACCCCTCTTCTGTTCTAAATCTGATTTGTCAGTTTTATACTGTGTTCACTTTTTTTCATTGTATTCCTTTGGTATATATGGTCATGCCAATTCTCTTCCAGAATTTGATCTGAGGAAGTGGGTCTGGCCCATGAAAGCTCATCACCTAATAAACCATCTTGTTAGTCTTTAAAGTGCTGCATAGTCCTCTCTTTTCTTTCAGCAAGATCAGACTAACACAGCTACATCTCTATTACTATTTTACACATCTAAACTATTTTACACGTAAAAACACTGGGCCCCTCTGACAGTGAAGACCATCACCTCCTGATACTTTGACACTACACAGGCCACAAGGTAATCACACAATTGGGGGGCCAAAATCTACATTAAGCCTGTAGGTCTTGCTGTCATTTTTAAGCCAATCAATTGTTTTTTTAAGCTGGTTTTGGCCTCTTTCGGATACATATACTGCTTCCGGGGTGGGGGGTGGGGGGGAGGGGGAAGGGCAGGCAGGATCAGGGCTTGCAACTAGAACTTCTGCACCAATTTTACCACATTTTCTTTTATTCTTAGTCCACACTTTCCAGTGTTTTGGTGCAACTGCTAGAACTTCCAGGGGGCATTAGGATCATTCCAGTTCTTCAGATGCCTTAAAGGGCTGCAATACAGTAATTCACTGAATTCTCTACAAGTTCCCAAGTGTGTCATGGTCATGTCCCATAGAACTCTGTTGGTGGAGTCAAATAGCACTCTCAATTCTCTCAAAGCATCAGTTCCCAGAATTCCCTCAGCTCCCAAATCCATCAAGCCAAATTACTCTTTATGTTGCCTTTGTCCCATCCTATACAGGATCTTTCTGCAAAAGGGGAGAACACTCTGCCTCATTAAACCACTTGTAAGGTTTTAACTCCATCCAGAGATCCAAACAGGTTCTTTTTCTGTTTACTAATCAGGGAATAACTACCATCTGAATCTACCAGTAAATTTTGTCTGAATGCCCTCCTGAAAATTTCACATAAACCATAAACCTCCCCCACTCTACATTTACTATCGGGGCTATGAGTGGGGCTTCTTGCAGCTCTTCCAGTGTTTGGAGCAAGGGGCTATATAGGGACCTCCTAAAAGGACCCAGGAGACACATGCTTGAGTCTTCCCTCTCATAATAAGGAGTATTCAAATCAGGGCCTCACTCTAGCCTAACTTCTTCCCCTAGACCATGGGTGAGCAAATTCCGGACTGCGGGCTGGATCCTGTCTGCAGGGTTAGTCCTTGGTAGGCCTCCACCTCTATATTTACCTGCACCTCTGCAGGTATCCGATGATTTCAGTTCTTGTTGGCTGTGGATCACTGTTCATGGCCAATGGGAGCGTCGGGAAGCGGTGACCTGATCTCTGCCACTTCCTGCCACTCCCATTGAACAGGAATGGTGATCTGCGGTTACCAAGAGCTGCAATCCCCAGATACCTGTGGAAGTGCAGGTAAATATAGCATCAGCGGCCCGCCAGTGACTAACTCTGGTGGACTGCTGTTTTTATTGCCCACCCTTGCCCTAGACTATGAGCCTCTTTGATCACAGCCACTATTCCCATCTACCCTCCCAACTCCACTCAGAGAGTACAGGTCTGTATCTTATATTCACCGTGGTCTGCCTGATTCTTATTCTGGGAATTCTTCAATAAGCCTCTATTCACTGCTTTATTTTTCTCTGTCTGCATTTTCAATGCACAAACTTCCTGCTTCAGCTTTTCCCTCACTCTCATACCTTCACACCCTTGCCTCTGCACTATCTGTGCTGCTTGAGTCAGAGTTGTAGCCTAGAGGATGTTTGGCTCAGACATCAGGGTAGCTGCTTCCTTTTCTTTCTCAAGTCTGTATTTTTCTAATTCTTCCACTCTTGACTTTAACTGACCTCTTTATGTGCTGCCATCACTACCGTCGTTTACAGAGCTGCAGGAAAACCATGGGGCCGGTGAACCATTACCATATTCCTGTTGAAAATCCATCAAGCTGTTAAACAAAACTATTTCCATCTTTACAGCTGTTACCTTTTTTTCTGGCTTATTTTCTTATTTAACCAGCAGCCTTTGTCCTGAATCCCAGTAACAGAATGTATCCATAAATTGACTTGCAGATTACAGCATGGGAATTACAGGTTGCTGCCCTGTCCTATTGTTCTTTAGCCCCTATTGCAGCCAACTGCTTGTGTACCAATCATCCCCTTCCTCTTCACCAGTTCTTGGCAACTGGCACAGAAATCTGTTACCTGGGGTTGTCTGAATCTAAAGCTGTGATAACTAGTCTCTATTTTCCAGGCAGTGTCAGAATAAAAACCAGTGGGTAACACAGCACCTCTGTTTGTTAAATGTTTGATACATACAAGAATGCTTCCACTGCATTCTTATTTTTAATGAGTCTAAAGCGCACATACACAACCTAACAATAGTCTAGAAGCACCCCAGATAGATATGGTTACCCAAAGTCTGAGGTGGTGTTGAGTGATTTAGCAGCAGGGTACTGATGGTCATTCTTTCTCCTACCCTTTGGGGAATTAGGTGTTAGTCTCTTAGCTTGTCAGCAAAGCCTCTTCCAGCAAGAAACTTACAAACCCACCCAGACTCAAGGCCAGCTCTTCAAATCCCCCCTCCTCTTCTTCTCATGAATCTGTCCTTGTTAATAACATGCTGCAATTGTTTTGTCTGCCAAATTATTTCTTGCTTCTGGATTATGGGGTTAAGAGCACAAGATGGTTGTAAGTTACCATATATACTCGTTTATAAGTAGAATTAATTTGGAAAAAATCCTGCCGTGAAGGACGGGGGTTGGCTTATAAATGGGTCAGTGTAATTCACATTTTTTACCACTGGGGAAGAATGGTCAGCAAACTTCAATTTCCAGCCCAGCAGGACAAACTGGGTCAAAGGGAGCAGTGGGGCGTGGTGGCCAGCATGTCTCTTGGCCTGTGCTGCTTCCTCAGCTCCCAGCCAATGGCAGCAACTGGGAGCTGACAGACTGAGCCTGCAGACGCCCCACGTGGATAAAACATCTCAGTGCGCCAGTGGTTTGCCCTGCTGGGCTGGGAAGTGACCCTGGGAAGTGCTGTGGACTCTGCTGTACTCTGCTGGGACATTTGTTTGCTTGCAGAGTCTGAGTGCAGACTGCAGGGCATGGAGCCTCTCAGCTCCCATTGGCTGCTGAACAGCAAACAGCAGTCAATGGGAGCTGAAAGTCTCCGTGCACTGCAGTCTGCATGTCCCTCAGCAAGTGCTGATGCTGATGAGCTAGGATTGGAAGTCTGTACTTTGGAATTGGCTTAGCAATGGGTCAGTGACTTTTTACTATTTTTTCTCTGTAAGCTTGGGGGGTTGGCTTATAAATGAAGGGACTTATGTTTGAGTATATACGGTGTGTTAAATCCAGTTCTCTTATAACACCCTTACTATTTTCTGGAACCCAGACCATCATGCTTACCCTGATATATCCTGATGAAACCAGGCCAGACAGAGGAATCTGGATAATATTACCAGCTTTACCAGCTCCAGCTGAATCTGAAACACCACCTGTGATGAAATTGACTGGACTGTGACAGCAACAACAACAGTTCTAGCCCATCTCAGTTAAAATAGTGTGACACCCTGGCACCCCAGTATTCACCATTGTCATGTAATTAGAATATGTTTTGTATAAAGTATGTCTTGTGAGGCATCATTCTAAAAGTCTTGATCTGCTAGACATTAATATCACTAGTGTAGTATGT
Organism: Rafetus swinhoei; assembly: GCA_019425775.1. Taxonomy (NCBI): domain Eukaryota; kingdom Metazoa; phylum Chordata; order Testudines; family Trionychidae; genus Rafetus; species Rafetus swinhoei. The sequence continues at coordinate 234,972,373 of CM033437.1, forward strand.
GAAGTTATGAAGTTTGGCTATGTATTATGTTACTGAAACATGTTGTGATGTTGAAAAGATCCACAAGCAGCCTTTTAGGTACAACAGTAAAAAGGCCAAATAATAATAACAGCTTATTGAGGAAATGTGCACAAGCACAAGCTTTACCCTAGGATGTATACAGTAGAAAGCTCTCAGAGATAGCACTACGCAGTGGGAACTGTTTGATCCAGGTCACAGCAAGAGCTTTCTAGTGAGTGAGCAGAAGATATAAAAGGGGGGAAATGACATAATGATGGTAACTCATTCTCCTTATAACAACACATCTGGAAACACCTGAGGAGCAAAGACTGAACAGGGAGGGGAGGAAGTGATGGTCCCAGGTAAAGGGATGTCTAGCCGATGTATGAAAACTAAGTAGCAGGCAAAAGATTAATTGTGTACTCAATACAATTTGTATCAAGTACATGATTAGTTGATAAGGAGCCGCTGCAGCTCTGCAGTTTAAATGTAGTAGGAGCTGGGCGTGTTGGGTGTCTTATACTACATTTAAAAGGCACAGACACAGTGGTCGGGGACCTGGCATAAGCCGGGACTGAAGCAATCTTGGCTCATGCTAGATCCCATGCTGCATCTCTGCCTTTTAAATGTAGGAAGACCTGGGTGGCTCTTACTACATTTAAAAGGCAGAGCTGCTGCACTTCTGCTGCCCCCTGCTTTCTTAAGCTGGCTCCGCCCCCAGCACCAGCTCCTGCTTCCTCCCCCCCCTTGCTGCCCTTACATCTGATGTAGAGGCAGCAAGGGGGAAGAAGTGAGTAGTCGACTCGACTACCCGATAAGCATAGGCTTATTGGGTAGGTGACCAATCTACGGCTCTTTTACATTCCTAATGAAAACCTGGGAAACCCAAGCTGCAAAGCCAAGGCAGCTTGTGCCTTAAGAATTTGCCAGCCTGTTTCACTCAGTGTGAGAATTTGCTAATTCATATCCTACCTATCTAGTACGTTAGGCTCTGTTTGTGTTTTGCTATCACATAGAGTCACTTAAAATCTGTTCTTTTGTAGTTAATAAACTTATTTTTATGTTTTAATCTAAACCAGTGAACTTTGATAAGCATGCTTGAGGAAAATCTCTGCTTGGTTACCACAGGTGTGCATTGTTCTCTTCACATTGAGAGAAAAGTGGATCAGATATTAAAACCATATACTGGCCAGATTCGACCAGGGCAGGATGATACTGCTCTGGGATCCCAGCAGGCTATGAAGCTGGTGGTTAGATAACCTGTGTGTAACTGCAGCCAGGGCCGGATTAAGGGGGGGGGCTAGCCGGGCAGCTGCCCGGGGCGCCAACCTATGGGGGGCACCTGATTGAAGTGGTAAGGGGCACCGCGCGCCCGGGGGCCGGGCCGCGCATGCACTGTGCGCCCGCTGCCCGGGGCGCAACTATGGCTCAGTCCGGCACTGACTGCAGCTGGGAGTGTTGCTACTGTGCATGCTGGTGAAAGTGCAGTCTGAAAGGCTTTGCAACTTGTCACAGCAGTACAGCATGAGAGGGAGCCCAGGCCAATGGGTCAGGGGACTCAGTGGTACCTTAGTTCTAGGTGATACCTGGGGAGGGAACCCATTACTTTATGCCAGGTCTATATTATACCCGGATTAAGGTATGCATCTCTAGCTACAGCCAGGTCTATACTACACCCAGAAAGTCGGCTTAAGGTACACAACTACGTAAATAACATAGCTGGAGTTGATGTATCTTTTGCTGAGCTTGGCATCATTTCCACAGTGGGAGGTTGATGGGGACAAATGCTCTCGGCAACTTCCCTTACCCCTCATGAATTGAGGAGTACCGATGCCAACCAGGGATGCCCTCAGCATTCGATTTAGTGAGTCCTTACTAGATCTGCTAAATCGAACGCCAGAAGATCGGTCTCTGGCATGGTAAGCATAGTCCTGACTTTAGTCTCCTTTCCCCAAAAGGCCAGGTATCACCATCTTTGATACTATCTAAGGGTATGTCTACACTAGCCCCGTAGTTCGATCTAGGGAGGCTAACGAGGGCGACCGAAATTGCAAATGAAGCGCGGGATTTAAATATCCGCTGCCATTAACATAGCCGTCGTCGCCATTTTAGAAATTGACTAGCCGAAGTAACTGCCGGCGTCTACGCGGCAGTGAATGATTCGATTAAAGCTAAATCGAATTAGCTGTTATTCCTCCTGCAATGAGGTTTACCAGCTAATTCGATTTAGGGCTTTAATTCGGGATCCCATTTCACTGCCGCGTGTAGACGCAGGCAGTTACTTCAGGCTAGTCAATTTCTAAAATGGCGACCAGCTGAACATGCTAATGAAGCGCAGGATATTTAAATCCCGTGCTTCATTTATAATCTCGGTCACCCTCGTTAGCCTCCCTAGATTGAACTAGGGGGCTAGTGTAGACATACCCTAAGAGAATGTAAAACAAGGAAGGGGATTTTCCTTTTAAAAATTCTCCCCAGCTAAAGGGAATGGGGCCAAGAGATGATATTAACATGAAAGCCTTATGCAATACTTTGCATTTCAAAAGTTTTTACTTTTTTCCTGTTTTTCCTCTTTATCTTTAATAAAAAGGCTAAAAGAGTATTTAATGATGTGTTTGCCCTGGTAGGCTGTAATTGAGGTATATTAAACCCCAGACCTTGTTTAATACTGTTGAATGTTGGACAGTGACTAGGTTATGTTAACATTTTTGGGACTCTGTATTCCATCTAAATTAATAGAACACCACCCCCTGTCTTGTCCCTTTTCAAGGTACAAGCCACTGCTTCTTCAGCAGATTCAAACTTGGTATCCTGGCTTTATAACCTAGCCTTCTCCAGCTCAGATGAGTCTCTTCTTCAGTGAGCCTGTTGTCCATCCAAGACAGCCAAATACCCTAATTGACCCCTCAGGCCCATGTTATCCCTTTCAGGGTCTGTGTGGGGTATTGATCCCATCATAAATAGATTAGATAGTCCACTAGGAAGGATATACCCAGTTATCCTGCTTTCAAATGTTAACTGACAATTTCATCATGCCTAGAAGTGTAATTTCTGTCTGGCGTTAAAATCTAGAGCCAGAAAAACAGGGAGATCAAACTTTGTCTTTTCAGAATAGAAAGTCTGCAGTGCCTGCTTCAGACCCAGGCCAGGAGACCCATTGTATGCTGATCTCTGAGTATGTATGCTAATTCTACTGTCTCTGAGCTGCACTCCTCAAGGGCATTTTGGAAGAAGACCCAAGATTCCTGTTATAAGAATTGTCCCTTGAACTCTCTAGGTAGGAAATCTACCTAAAAAATTATGATCTCTGATGACTCTAGAGACTTTAGCAGCATCTTGTCTCCTGTTGAATACTCTCAAACCTGTGGGTTCCTCAGGTACCAAGCACAGTGCTAAACCGATAGACTGAGAAGTATCAGGCCATGGATAGAGGCAACAAGAAGAGCTCTTCTTCTGCTCACTCGGTCCTGAAGAAGCAAACTCGCATTCCAACTGTGCTGCCCTTGCAGTGGCCCAGACTCCCGATACCAGCTCACTCAGCCACTATTACTTTGGTGTAGGCTAAGGACATGGTAATGACAGAGTGCTTCGTACTGCAGGAGTTTAATTTCCCCTAAGAGGTGGCTGTACCTGGAACACTCAACTTATAACTGCTCGGCTCAGACATGTTTTTGGTGCTGAGGCCATTGGAATCTTCAGAAATATGCCCAGTACTGACTGCTTCACCTCAGATTTCTCCTTGTGTTCCACCTTTTCACAGTGAATTAGAGGAAGAAGATTCTGATGAAGACCTTGCCTTGGTCTCCCAAATATTGGTACAGGGCTCTCTACCTCATCCCTGCAGAGACCTTCCAGAAGTTTCTGATGGAGATGTTATTTGTGATGCCATAATCTCACTGGCATGAGCACCCATGAGTGTTTCCTCCTATGCCTTATGCATCACCTCCACAGCTATTATGGGGGCCTTGGGCAGTATATTGCTAGACATTCTCCAAGACTTAGAGCACCATCTGTTACAGTGATAGATAGCCTTCCGTCTCTAGGAGACCTGAATCATAGGAGCTGATGTAGAGGTCTCTCCTCCCAATAATCTCATCTCCCGATAAAGCAGTTATGCCCCCTCCTGCATCCTTACTGGATGATTTTAAACAGTTTCAAGATCTGGTCAAGAAAATTGCTGAGTTGTTGCAGATCCTTCTCAAGAAGGTTAAAGAATCACATAATAAGAATCACATCATAAGATGCTTGACATTCTCCATACAGCTTCATCTGTCTGCATAGGCTTGCCTATCAATGAAGCCCTTCTGGACACTATGAGGCATATCTGGCACACCCTGGCTACAGTTCTACCTAGAATGCGATAAGAAGTGCTTCAACAGATAGCTCAGAGTTTTTCATCTCTTTCCTAATCCTTTGGTAGTTGATGCCATTAATGTAGGAGTAACCTGTCATGCTATGAGAAAGATCATAAGTGTTGGGACCTGTTGGTAAAAAATTGTATTTGTCAGTCTCTTTGCAATTCAGAGTTGCCACCTATCAAGGGTTAATGGCTAAATAGTAATACAAGTTACACTAAACTGAATTATTTTGTGGAGCATCTAGAGGCCGAGCATAAAGAGGAAATCCAGGCAATTATTGGAGAAGGCCAGCTGCTCACCAGAACATTACGGCAAGCCCCTCTGTTGCTGCTGACACAGCTGACTGTTCAATCTCTACAGCAGTTATTATGAGAAGGGCCTCCTAGCTTCTGCTCTCTAGCGTCCCTAAGAAGATACCAAATACCTTCCCTTTGATGGTTCTAAGATATTTGCTTATAGTACAGATGAACCTTTGTGCACATTAAAGAACTCCAGGGCTACTTTGCATTCTCTTGGGACCTATACACCTTCTCATTAGGGAAGGTTTACCAAATCCAAGATGGCTTAGAGATCCCATTCTGGACAATTCCCAACCACTGGAGATCGTATGAACGGCAACACAAAAGACAGAGAAGGAAACCTTTCACTTAGTCTTTGACCTCAGAGCCTTCCATCTCCAAGTACCAGTTCTCATTGGGTGGTTATGGGTCTGATTTACCATCCTCATCTTTAGCAGCTGTAGAAATTCATCTGCCTTCAGTGACCAGTTTTACCATTTGAGAAAGTTTTGAGAATTTATAACTACAGACAAGTGGGTTTTGGAAACAATCTCCACAGGGTACTTTTTTTCTTTTTCATTGAGTTATCCCCCTTCAGATCCCTTGCACTTGAAGTGTGCTTCATCAAGAAATGCATTCTCTCCTGCACATGAGTGCTATAGAACTGGTTTCTATGCAGCACAGATTCCAGATATTTCATGGTGCTAAAAATTATAGCAGTTAGAGACCCAGCCTAGATTGGAGGCTTAACACTTACGTGAAGGCACAAAAATTCAACATGGTGACACCTGCAACAATAATTCTATCACATGGTTAAGGAGATTGGTTCTCACCCTTCAACCTTCAGGATGCATGTTTTCATATTGTGATCCACCCCTTTCACAAATGTTTCCTATGTGCTACTGTCAGTCAGACCACTTTCAGCACAGGGTGCTCCCCTTTGGACTGTCAACTGCCTCAAGGGTCTTTTCAAAAGTCATGAGCATAGAAAAGTAGTTTTGGTGTTTACCTGGATAACTGGCTGTCAAAAGGCTGCTTCCTGGAACTAACTTCACAGGCAACTTCTGAAGCCACAGATCTTTTCCTTCTGTTGGGCCTACAATTGAACATTCAAAAATCTACGTTGACCATCGTGCAAAAGTTAGAATTCACAAAATCTTATCTCGATCCAGTAGCAGCATTGGCCTATCTCCCACTGCACAGGTTTGTGGCCCTTTCCTTAACAGTCAGTATAATACAGCTGAGTCTCCAGACTCTGGACAAGAACCATCTCCAGTTGTTGGGACACATGACAGCTGGCACTTTCATTATAGATCATACAAGACTCCTAATATGCTGCCTTGAAGGATGGCTCAGGATTGATTATTCACCAAAGTTCAAATATACTACTTTCCATAGGGTATGTCTACACAGCAAAGTTATTTCAAAATAACAGCCGTTATTTCGAAATAACTTTACCAGCGTCTACACAGCCAAACCGCAATTTTGAAATTAAATCAAAGTAGCAGAGGGCTTATTTCGAAACTGGTAAACCTCATTCCATCAGGAATATCACCAATTTCAAAACTGCTATTTTGAAATAAGAGTTGTGTAGACGCTTATTTTAAAATAGGGGGCCTCCAGCCCTCCCAGGGTGCCCTGGTGGCCACTCTGGGCACAACCAAGAAAATTCCTCTCCCTTCCTGTCTCACCAGAGCCCTTAAAGGGGTAGACTCTGGCCACAGTGCCTGTGCCAGCTCCAAGCCTGCCAGCCCAGAGCCAGCAGTCACTGCACCTGACCCAGTGGCCCCAGCATGAACCAGGCAGCCAGTGCCAGCCAGCCCACCGTCCACTGCTCCCTAGGACCAGTCTGCCAGCTCCAAGGAGCCTGCCAGGGGCTGGAAAAGGCGGATGCCTGCCTGGTCCAGTGCGGAGATCATGGACCTAATTCAGGTTTGGGGGGATGCCTCCAACGTCCATGATCTCCGCACTAAATGGAGGAACACAACCGTCTACAGGCGGGTGGCTGCCAACTGGCCACCAAAGGCCACATGCGAACCCATGAGCAGGTTTGCATGAAAATAAAGGAGCTGCAGCAGGCGTATGCTAGGGCCACAGGGGGCAGCTCCCAACCAGGGGCAGACCCAGATCCCTGCCCCTATTTTGTTGCCGTGGACCACATCCTGGGGGGCAGGATGGTCCATGCCCCCCAGGTGGTCATCGACCCTGGGGCAGAGCTTGCTGCCTCCTGCTGCTCCAGCCCCTGCTGCCTCCCCATCTACCACTCCTCCTCCCACTCCTTCTCCTCCTCCCGCTTCTTCCTCCCCACCCTCCCCACACCCACGGTGCTGGGAGACAGTTGGGCTGCTGAGACCCCCAACCCTGAGCCCTGAGCTTCTCCTCCCCCTTCCTCCCCCTGCCAGCTCCCTCCTCCCAGGTTTCCCCCTTCCCTCTCCCACCCTCCCTCCTCTCCTCTCCCATCTTCTTTCCCCAGTCTCACCTCAGTTTCATTCCGCCTCCCACCCCAGTTTTATTCAATAAAGAGGCTTTTATTGTAACGAACACGTCTTTTATTGTACAGCAGGAAGGAGGGTTAGGGAGGGGTAAGTGGAAGGACGTGAGGGAGGAATGAGGCTCAAGCCCCCGGTGGGGCACACCAGGGAGACTGTTACTGCCTGCAGAATGTGCTGCCAGGCTTGCAGCAACATGTCCAGGAGAAGCACCAGAGTGGCCAGGGGCGGCTCCGGCTCCATGCTGCAGAGTGCTGTGGTGTCCTGAGTGAGGGCAACCACAGCACGCAGAGAAAACAATGCTTTGCTGTCCCCTCAGTGAGGTAGGCAAGCAAGCAGGGAAACCTTAGAACCAGCTGTCTGGGGGGATCCCTTTAAGCACAGGTCTCAGGTAACTCCTGACCTGATACCCTGCCAGAACCAGTTCCGGCTGGCCTTAAATGCGATTCAGCATCCTATCAGTGTGGCCGCACTATTTCAAAATAGCAAAATGCTATTTCGAAATGCATTTTTGTGTCCAGACGTGTTATTTCGAAATAAGATATTTTGAAATAATGCTGTAGTGTAGACATACCCATAGATCCCTTTGTAAATGGCTATCTCAGCTGGTGAAAAGACCATCAGTGTTTGTTCAGGAGTTCCCTTTGCATGTTATTCTCCAATGGTCAACCTAATGATGGATACACCCTCTACTGGGGTGGGCAGCACTAAATGATTCAAGAGACCATATTTCATAAACACCTCCTGGAACTCAGGGAAGTTAGACACTCCTGTCTCCAATTTTGCCAATAATCAGGAGCAAACACATAAAGATCATAATGGACAACATGTCATGCACATTCTATATCAACCAACAAGGGGTGCAAGATTTATCTCCTTCTGCACAGAGGCTGTCAAACTTTGGAATGGGTAAATACACAAACATAATTATCATAGCAGCCTATCTTCCAGGTGTTCAGCATGTGACTGGAGACACACTCAGCAGGCACTTCTTCCAAGACCTCAAATGGGACATAGATTCCATTGTACTACACCAGATTTTATGCCATTGGAGCACCACGCAAATAGATCTGTTCACCGCAGTGATGGACAAGAACTGAGCCCACTTTTGCTCCAGAGGATGTCTGGAATTTGGTCCATCATTTGTAACACAAGCTGGTCTAATTCCTCTACTTCATTTGGTACTATGGTCAGTTTTGGGTATCATATATTTAAAAAGACACATTGCAGAGAATTCACCAGCCAGGAATAATATAAAAAGATTTTTAAAATAAGATTTGTGAGGGAATGATATAAGGAATGGTCCCCAATCAGCTTGTGACAGACAATTTAAGAAAACGACCAGGAAATACCTGATGGAATATTATACAGGAAAACTATGAAGAGGACAGATCAATTATTCACACAAGTGAAAAAGCATGGAACAAGAAATAATGGTCATTCTGTAGTTATCGGCATGCAGACTGATGGGTGTGCTTGTGCATAGCTCCACTAAATTTAGTGGGGTGACACATTGGCACAGCAGTCTTTCTATATACTGTCATTTACAGGATTGCCACCTAACACTACCTCAGGGGGAAAAAAAGTTAGGCATTAAGAAAAACATTTTAATTGTAAGAATAGTTAGACTAAGGAGATGATAATAGTGTTGTGGAATCATTTATAACTAGAGATATGCACGTGCAACACAGCTATCAACAAGGGGTTCTTTATATATAATTAAATGAATAATACCACATGGCAAGAGTCCCTTTCTAAACCAAATGACATTAATAACTTATGGACAAAACTTCTTGTTTCAAGGAGACGATGAATACAAAACTTCCACTAACCATCAAATAGTATCTCAGATTTTAAAGCAGATATCACTCAGTGGTTCCAGCAGGGATAGTAGTAACAGCAAATCCTTGTATATAAGGAAAGGATGCTCTTATGGAATCCAGATAGTACAAGAAAACAGAAAACTTCAGAATAACCCCAGGTAAAAATATATCAGTGATATTTTAAAATAGAAGAATATAAAAGTGGTGTTTTCAATAATAGACGGTAAGCAGGAGGTCTCTTGTGAATCAGGGAGCAATTGCTTTCTTACATTGGGCAGAACTGCATCAGAAATTGATGTTTCATGGAGCTGAAGGCCAGAAAGAACCATCAGATCATTTAATCTGCTCTCCTGTATTTCACAGGCCAAACTTCACCCAAATATCTCTATGTTGAACACAATGACTTTATTTAACTAAATAAACTAAAACATTTTAGTCCCCAGAAGTTCAAATTGTATTTCACAGGCAGAGGAAAGAACAGACCAAGATGCCACCAGTGCCCAAGGTCCCCACTATGGCAGGGAATTGATTACGTGAAGCACATCTAGGTTTCACATAATCAATGAAACCTAGGGACTCCATGCTGCAAAGAACCCTGTAAGATCTCTAACAATCAGACCGGGGGAAATTCCTTCCTGATCTCAAATCTGGTGATCATTTATATTCTGAGCCTGTGAGAAAAACTAGTGCTGTTAAGTGATAAAAAAATTAATTGGGATTAATCATGTGATTAATCATGCTGCTAAACAATAGTGTAACACCGTTTATTTAAATATTTTTTGATGTTTTCTACATTTTCAAATATATTGATTTCCGTTACAACACAGAATACAAAGGTATAAGGTTTACTTGGTTTTTTTATTACAAATATTTACACTGTAAAAAACAAAAGAAATAGTATTTTTCAATTCACCCAAAAGAAATACTATAGTGCAATCTCTTTATCATGAAAGCTGAACATACAAATGCAGAGTTATGTACAAAAATAACTGCATTCAAAAATAAAACGATCTATAAGTTTACAGCCTACAAAACCATTCAGTTCTACTTATTGTTCAGCCAATTGTTCTACATTTGCAGGAGATAATGCTACCAGATTCTTGTTTAAAATGTCACCTGAAAGTGAGAAGAGGCATTCACATAGCACTTTTGTAGCTGGCATTGCAAGATATTTTTGTGCCAGATGTGCTAAAGATTCACATTGGTACCTTCTTTGCATTGTGTCAAATCTGCAGTATATGGCAGAATGCAGGTAAAATAGAGAGGAAGGCATACAATTCTCCCCCCCAAGGAGTTCAAACACAAATTTAATTAATGCATTATTTTAATGAGTGTCATCCACATGGAACATGTCCTCTGGAATGATGGCTGAACTATGAAATGGCTAAAATTGTTTAACTTATCATCACATAAATACCTTGCAGGCAGTGCCAGCTACAAAAATGCCAAGTTAATGTTTGTTCTCATTTTTGGGTGACATAGTAAATATGAAGCAGACAGCATTATATCTTGTTTGTTTTACCAATTAGCTGAACAAGAAGTAGGAGTAAGTGGACTTTTAGACTTTAATGTTTTACATTGCTTTGTTTTTGAGTGCAGTTATGTAACAAAAAATAATCTATATTTGGAAGGTGCACTTTCATGATAAAGAGATTGCATTACTATACTTGTATGTGGTGAACTAAAAATACTATTTTATTATTTTTACAGTGCATATATAGTAATAAAAATAATGATATAAATTGAGCACTATTGACTTTGTATTCTGTGTTGTAATTGAAACCAATACACATGAAAATGCAGAAAGACAAAATAGGTAATACATTTCAATTGACATTCTATTGTACAGCAATTAATCACAATTTATTTTTAATACTGATTAATTTTCTGAGTTAATTGTATGAGTTAACTGTGATTAATCAACCTCTCTAATCAAAATACATCACTCAGGAATCTAAGATAGAGCCTCCAAGCTTCCACCTACACAAGTATTCCATATCTTGCTGTGTCTGATCTCTGATGCTTAAAAGGAAGGTAACCCCGCCACCTGCCAGATTACAAACATACATTAAGAATAAAAATCATCTTGATCTCTACAGGCAACCATTTGAAGCTCTGAAGCATGAGATTAGATTATAGTAACTAATTATACAGAACTACAAGTGCTATGAGCAGGTTTAGGACAACATAGAAGCAATCCTATTCTTCACAAAGCCCATGAAAGGAGGGAATTAAAAGGGGAACCCTTAGATTTACAGACTCCAGGGCCACATGGGACTACCTTGAGTATCCAGCTGACTCTATGCATAAAAAGGCCATAGAGCCTTTACCACAACATGGATTAAAACACATATTTTGGAAAAAATCACCTTTTTATTTTTTATTATCTATTTATAATTAGAAAAATATCTAATCTTCTCTTAGGTGCGTCTACACTGCATTCTGTGCACCTGTGTAAAATGATTAAGTCATTTCTCATCATCCTTTTTTGAATAAATTGAGTTATTTAAGCCTCACATTATAAGGCTTGTTTTCCAGATGCTGGCCATCCTTTGAACTCTCGCCTGTATTTCCATATCCTTTCTGAAGTGTGGATACCAGAACTGGACACTCTGGTCACGTCTACACAGCAAAACAAAAGTCAAATTAAGCTATGCAACTTGAGCTATGTCAACTGCATAGCTTAAGTCGAAATAGCTTAATTCGGCTTTTGGCGCTGTCTACACAGCTGGAAGTCGAAGGAAGAACACTTTTCCTTCAACTTCCCTTACTCCTTGTAAAATAAGAGTTACAGGAGTTGGAGTAAGAATTCCTCCAGCTCACCATTATTTATAAGTAATGGCTTGCAGTGTAGACACGTTCTTTATTATTTCAGAATATGGTCAGTTATTCTGAAATAACACTGCTGTGTAGACATAGCCTCTGTTTTTGTCATGGTCTTACCAATGCTGTGTGCATAGGCGAGAACATTTCCTTACATTTATTTGACATTCCTCTTTTGAGACATCTAAGGATTGCATTAGCCGTTCCTGCCAAAGCATTGCAATGGGAGATCATGTAGAAGCAATTATCCATTATGACCCCGTTTTCTGAATCACTGCTTTCCAAAACAGTCTCCCAGCCTGTACGTTTAACCTATATTATTTTTTCCTAGATACATTATTTTGCATTTGTCTGTACTAAAACAAATTGTATTGGATTTGTGACCATTTAACTAGGTGATTAGATCAGTCTGTAACAGTAACTTTTCATCCTTGTTATTTACTATCCCACCAGTCTTTGTGTTATCTCCAGTCTTTACTAAAGGTTTTGTAATATTGTCTGGGTTAGTAATACAAATATTTAAGAGCAGTGGATCAAGACCTGATCTCTGGGAGACTCTACTAGACATATAATCTCCCCATTTACAACTACATGATGAGATCTGTCAGCAAACCAGTTCATGAACCAGCCTTCTTAATTCCATATAATACAAGATTTTTAATAAAAATGTCAGGTGGTACCAGGTCAAATGCTATAGAGAAATTCAAGTTTACTATTCACAACACACATACTTTTACCAAACAGGATTTTAATCCTATCATAAAAAAGTTCACAGATTTGCTTGACAAAAATTTATCTTCCATGAAACCAAGCTGAGTAGCATTAATTATATTTTAGCCTCTGATTATTTATTATTAGAGTCCCAGATTAATCATTCCATTGTTTTACCTAGGATCTACATTAAGCTATCTGATATACAATTATCTAGATTATCTCTTTTACACTTTTAAAATACTGGTTGAACCTCTCTCAACCAGGACTCTCTGGTCCAGCAACATCCCTGGTCCAGAAGGACTAGGGATGTTCCAGGACCAGAGAGTCCCACGGAGGGCTGGTGGCTGGGAGCCCTGCAGCGGGGCTGGAGCCCAGGAATGGGGCTGCCCTGTGGCAGTGAAACTGGGAGCCCAGCAGCAGGGCCGCCTCCCGGTAGTGAAACTACCGGGCAAGACCAGTAAAAAGTGGGGTTGCCCGGTGGTGGGGTTGGGAACCCAGCAGCGAGGCTGCCTGCCAGCACAACCAGCAGCCCCACTGCAGCCCCACTGCAGCCCAGCGATTCAGCTGCGCAGTGGGACTAAGAGGTAGCGGGGCTGCCCCATGGGGCTGGGAGCCCAACTGCAGGACTGCCTGGCAGCAGGGCCAGGAACCCAGGGGTGGGGCTGCCCGGTGGAGATGCCAGGTGCGGCTGAGAGGCAGCAGCACTGCTCAGCTGGAACCCAGCAGAGGGGTTTTCCCCACAGGGCCGGGAGCCTGTGTTTTCTGCAGCAGGGTTGCCATGGTGGGGCTGTGAGCCTTGCACTGAGGGGGCCAATGGCAGGGGGGGGCTGGCAGCAAGGCCATGGCTCGGGAGGGGGGGAGGTCTGGGACGGGAGCAGAAATGACTTTCCCTGGTCTGGCAAAATCCCTCACCTGGGACCGGTCAGGTCCTGAGGGTGCCGGAGTGGGGAGATTCAACCTGTTTTGGCAATACATTGACAACCACCATGGGGAAGGAGTATGAAGGAGCAAGAGTAGCATCAGAGAAAATGCTAATGCCATATTACATCTGCTCTCAGGGGCAGATGAGAGTGCCGCGGGGCCCAGGGCAGCACAATTTCGCCCATGCGCCATGGCCACAGCCGACAGGAATTAGCGCATGCGTGGGGCCTATTGAAGCGCGGGGACCGGGGCAGCCGCCCCGCTCACCCTGCCCTATAGCCGCTGCTGTTTGCTCTTATAGCAGAACTTTCTCCTGGGTTCCAGACAGACCTTTTTCTCCTTATGTGGGGATACAGGATCATGGTGTCTCTTATTTTTAAAATTCTATATTAGGGATCCTAATGTTCAAATAACACATGCAGCATATTTCATTAATTATGTCTGCATTTTTGCATTTTACTTATTTTTAATTAATGTTTTAATGTGGACCAATTGGTTTCCAAGGGATATGGGAGCCTGTTTAGAGGGTTGTAATGTCTTCCTGTCCATGTGTGGGAGCTGGTTCAAGTGCACCAGTAAGGAGTTTGGGTTTGTATGTATCTCACGTCTCTCTATTCAGAAGGGCTACTAGCACTAGTAGGATGCACCTGGAAGGTATAAGCATAGACACTGAATAAGACCATGATGTCAGTGTTGCAAGATAGTAACCGTATAGTGGTTCTGACATAAGAGTAACAATCAAATTTGATATCCTATGTAGGGGGCCCCAATTAAATTGGGATGTTTCCCATAAGCATAAAAATATTAAAGAGAAAACATGACAAGAATGTATTAGAAGAGATTTCATGGCATTAAAACTTCTATTTTATAGATGTGAAAGGCATTAGATAAATTTTCACGTGGAGAAATAAATACTTCACAAATTACATCTTAATAATGTCTTGGGCAATACAAAGACCAATTGACGGATGTGCTGAGTGTCTACAATTAGCACTGATTTTAATGAAAGTTACATAATTAGCTCGTCAAACAAAATTGACATATAATAGTACTTAAGCAAAACACGTTGACAGAGCACTTCAGTTTGTCCATCAAATGTCATCACAAACACAATTTAGAGAAAAAAATCGCTATTCTCTGGTATCTCTCTTCTGGTATAATAAAACAATAATTTCAAATATTTTGGATTTGCCTTTCTCTTAATTCATGTCCAGAGAATTAACTGTCGTTATGGATTGGTGCCTTTTTGGATTTGCCTTCTGATTTATTTTTTGCTTAACAGGAAACTGATTATTTTTAACCAAATTCTCTGAACTGTAAAAATCCAGTAAAATCATCTGCAATAATTGTTTTACAGAGAAGCAGGTTCAGTGCTTTTTTAGTTCAAAATAAACTTTTTTTTTTAGGTTCTACATGAGGGGTGAGCAATAAAGAGATGGGGATTCCCCCAGGTTAGTCTCTGGTGTGCTGCCAGTAATATTTACCTGCGCCTCTGCAGGTACTGGCAATTGTGGCTCTCGTTGGTGGTGGGTTGCCATTCCTGGCTAATAGCAGCTTCAGGAAGCCGCGTGGACCAGGACACAATCCTCAGGGGACTGGATCTGGCCCGTGGGCTGGTATTTGCCTACCCCTTTTCTACATTGTCCAGCCCTACTCATATCATCAACTTCTACTACTTGAGGCCCTACATCGAAGGTTCTCATACTTGAAGATTTAATATACATCTTTCAGTGGGCTGTGCAGCCTTGGAACATCTGACATATCCTAGGTCTACACTATATCATTTTATATATCAGCAGGTGCGCTGCAACAATTTTTATCCTGAAGGTGCTGAGATCCATTGAACCAAACTTTAAGACCTGTATATAATAGAAACCATGTCATGCCTGGGTATGCAACCATGCCCCTTGCAGCCTTAGTTCTAGCCTCTGTGGACATCAGTCTCTTAATCTATATTAAATACCAAATCATATTTGTAAAGTGTAAACACATTTTAAAACACTATTCATGTTTTAGTCTAGACAAGTGCTACTGCTTAAAAATACTCAGTGTTCCATTTTTGTAGCTTTAATCAGTGTAATTATAGTGGATTGTTAGTCTGATAGAATATTTTTATTCATAATTTATATTACAGTTTGATAATTGCTTCCCTAACAAGTAATTCTTTATTTCTGGGCCTGGAACCTTAATAGCTCAGATAAATGTGTTTTTGTTTTTGTTTGCAATTCAGGTATATAAGTTCACCACTTTAAAACATTTTCATCATCCTATTACACTGTTAGTCAAATTTGTCTTAAGAAAGCACAGATAGACTACAGTGAGAAGTTTGCAAACTCACAGACCAGCTAAGAGCACATTTAATAGTCAGTGCAATGTTTCTGGCCTTTTTTATCACAGATATTGGCTTGCTGCCTTCCTAAGCTCTGTTAGGGAGATCTCAGAGACTGGCCCTGAACCATGTACAGGTTGGACCTCCTGGGTCCAGCAAAATTCCTCATCCGGGACCAGTCAGGACCTCCCTGGTTTAGCACCTTCCAGATGTAATTGGTCTAGGATGAGAGATTTTGCCAGACCAGGGGAGATCATTTCTGGCCCTTCCTTGCCATGCCCACCCCGCCCCAGCCATGGCCTTCCTGCTGGCCTCCCAGCCAGCCAGCTTCCCTACTGCCAGGCTCCTGGCCCTGCTGGGCAGGCCTGCTGCCTCCTGGCTCCATAGGGCAGTTGTGCCACCAGGCGGCAGAGCCCTGCTGCTGGACTCCAGCCGCTGCTGGGTTCCAACACCACTGCTGGACAGTCCCACTGCTTGGCTCCCAGCTCCATTCCCAGGCCCCAGGCCTGCTGCTGGGCAGCCCCACTGTTGGGCTCCAGCCCCACTGCAGGGCTTCCAACTGCCAGCCCTCTACCAGGACTCTGGTTCTGGAACACCAGTGGTCTGACTGGACCATGGATGTTGCCATACCAGAGAGTCCCGATGCAGAGAAGTTCACTTTGTAGTGACCAGCACTGGTTCATGGACCAGTAGTTCAGAAACACCAGTCTAATGGACTTCTGG
Source organism: Rafetus swinhoei (assembly GCA_019425775.1). NCBI lineage: Eukaryota > Metazoa > Chordata > Testudines > Trionychidae > Rafetus > Rafetus swinhoei. The sequence goes on from CM033437.1 coordinate 234,988,831, forward strand.
GATTGAAATGATATCACTTGCCACCAGTGTAATGCAGGCTGAGGTATTACATTGGAGCAAAAGTTGCCATTTTAATGGTACTGCCTGACATGACATCAGTTTTAAACAACATGTTGAATGCCCTTGTTATCCCTAGGGCTGTGTCTACACTGGGCCACTTATTCCGGAAAAGCAGCTGCTTTTCCGGAATAAGCTGTGAGCTGTCTACACTGGCCCCTTGAATTTCCGGAAAAGCACTGACGATCTACTGTAAGAAATCAGCTGCTTTTCCGGAAAAACTATGCTGCTCCCGCTCAAAGTCCTTTTTCCGGAAAACTGTTCGGAAAAGGGCCAGTGTAGAACAGCCCAGCAGTCTTTTCCGCAAAAAGCCCTGATCGTGAAAATGACAATCGGGGTTTTTTTCCGGAAAAGCGCGTCTACATTGGCCGCAGACGCTTTTCCGGAAAAAGGGCTTTTCCAGAAAAGCATCCTCCCAATGTAGACGCTCTTTTTCCGGAAATACTTATAACGGAAAACTGTTCCGTTTTAAGCATTTCCGGAAAATCATGCCAGTGTAGACACAGCCTAGGTGTTCAGGAGCAGTTGCCATATTTTGCTACAATTGAGGGAATTTTGTAAATGTGATTTATAAATCATCTTTAATATTATTATGATTTGCAATTGTTTGGAAGAGAATATTGATTGATTTCCCTGTTATTGTAATGTTTTAGCTGTTTACTAATTTCTCTTTCCACAGTTTAGCAAGATAAGTCTTTTAGTGGAATTCTAGACTGCTGTATTATCATTCAAGCCTTCTCTGACTGACACTTTGCAGGACTTTTCCTGAGCTCTTCACAGACAAGGATATTAATCTCTTATCTTGGATTGGTGGACGTATGGCCCACCAAAAAAAAAATTATCATTAACATTTTTCTTTCTATTGGAGTGCTATTTTTTTTAATGTGAACAGTGAGAATTTTACAAAGCTTTGGTTCTTTATGTTCTTAGAATGATAAAATCAGACCTAATTCAAATCATTCTCTAAGTTTATTGACTCTAGGACCACAAGTATTTGATGATTGTCTTTATATATCTGATTAATTTAAAAACTGAAAGAAATAATTGTGGTCTAGGAACTTTAACATATTCAGAGCAGACCATTTAAAAATCAATGCCATGAAAATTACATAGCTAGAAATGTAATTTTAAGATGACTGCTGCAAATATAATTTTTTTTGCTTTCTTTATTTTCACTTTTAGCAAAGAACAAAAAGCAGATGTCATTTGAAGGATTTTTAAGATACATGAACTCATACGAGTGTGAGCTATATAGAAAAGAACACCGAAGAATTTACCAAAACATGAACTACCCATTACGTGATTATTTCATTTCATCTTCTCATAATACCTACCTCATATCTGACCAACTATTAGGGCCAAGTAACCTTTGGGGTTATTCAAGGTATTTAAATACTTTTTAAAATTGTAAGCAAATTATTTTGCAACATGTCTTAAGCTACAATTTATTAATTTGTCTTTCACAAATGTGTATTTAGCAGTAAGGAATCAAAGATTCTGTTTAAAACAATGATGAAAGCTAGAATAATATTCTTTGAATATGACCTACTGAAAGTTTATTCTATGTGTACACATTTTGATATATTTGCCACCCCATCTGTCTACCTTCTAAAGACCACGTAAACCAGTTTTTCATTGGCCTTGCATCTACTACTGTCCCTTGAATCAAATAATGACATCTGCAGCACATTGCTAGTATATTGCAGTGTTTAATCTCCTCATCAGTGAAGATATATAATTAATCTTCCATTTATTCAAATAAATAGGTGATCAAATTCTGGATGCCACTATAGTGGCAAGGGACTCATCTCTTTGCAGGTCTATGTCTTAGCGTACACAGGAAAAGCAGTTATAATCAACTCCATTTGATTATGGCACCCAAATGAGTCATTTACCATTGATGGGGTGCTCTGGCCATGCCTCCTCACCCCCTCCCTGGCTATGTCTAGACTACAGGCTTCTTGCACAAGAAGCTTTTTGCAGAAGAGATCTTCTGCAAAAACTTCTTGTGCAAGAGAGCGCCACACACAAAAGTGCATCAAAAAAGCAATGCACTTTTGTGCAAGACAGCATCCAGACTGATTGGACACTCTCTTGCATAAAAGGCCACCCGGAACCACTTCAGGCAGGGTTTTAGGTCATTAGTTGCTTCCGAGGGTTGGTGCCGGAGCCTTGCAGAGACATGTGCTTAAAGGGACCCTCCTGGACAGCCATTTCTCTGCTTCTGCTGCCTGTTTGTGGACCTCTTTGAGGGAAAGCAAAGCTTCAGCAGTGCCTGCTGTGGTTGCCCTGTTCTTTTTTGGGATGCCACAGCTTTTTCCTGTTGTGTGCTATGGAGCCGGAGCTGCCCCTGGGCAGGTGATGGCCCCACATGGCCATGCTGCAGTTCTTGCAGCATTTGCTGCCAGTTGCCTACCTCTTCTTGGTGGACGTGGACCCCAAGCTCCTTTTCAGAACCCTCTCTGTGGCTGCGGCTGCAGCTGCTGCGGCTCTGCTCCACTCTGGCTGCCATACCCCATTGTACAGAGGCGTTTTTGGAGGCTCGAGATGAGTTTGGACCTGTGGGACTGGCTGGTCCTGGAGCGGTGGGACGACCAACAGTGGCTGCACAACTCTCGAATGTGCAAGGCCACCTTCCTTGAGCTCTTTGCCTGGCTTGCACCCGCCCTCCAAATATGTGGCACCCACCTGCAGCCAGCCATTCCCTTGAAGAAGCAGGTCGCAATCACCCTGTGGAAGCTGGCCACCCCAGACAGCTACTGGTCGGTGGGCAACCAGTTTGGGGTGAGGAAGTCCACCGTCAGGGCCCTCCTTATGCAGGTAAGGAGCTCTCAGGCAGCAGTCCCTGAATGGGAGAAGGGGGAGGGGAAGAGTGTTGCATAAGAGGGACCCTCGGGAGAGGGGGCTGGGGACTGTAGGGGGGTGGAATGGGGGTGGGAGGAAAGCCCTGTCCCCAGGGGTTTGTGCTGTCCCACCCTCACACAACCCTGCTGCTGGGGGGTGGGTGGGAATGGGCTCATAGGGGATGGCTCCTGGAGGCTTGGGGGGACAGAGGCGGGGAGGGAGATGGGCACTTCCCAAGGGCTCAGTCACCCCCCTCTCTCATTCTCTGTTTTATGTGTTTCTTTGTCTCCTTCTGCAGGTGGTGAGGGCCATCAACTCCCTGCTGCTGTGCAAAGTCATCCGTCTTGAGAACTTGGACGTGACCATGGCCAGTTTACTGCCCTGGGGTTCCCCAGCTGTGGGGGAGCCATCAACAGGATGCACATCCCCATCCATGCACCAGACCATCAAGCGGCCCAGTTTATAAACAGAAAGGGATACTTTTCTGTAGTCCTGCAGGCCCTGGTGGACCACCGGGGCCAATTTATAGACATTTATGTGGGGTGGTCAGGTAGGGCTCATGATGCCTGAGTATTTAGAAACTCTAGCCTGTGTACCAAGCTGGAGGCGGGTACCTTTTTCCCGTGCCGGGAGTTTGCGGTGGGCGACCAGAACATGCCAGTGTACATAGTGAGGGATGCGGCATACCCACTAGTGCCTTGGCTGATGAAGCCATACACCGGCCACTTTGATCCCATCAGGGACCTTTCAATGCCCACCTCAACTGAGAAAGGCTGAAGGTTGACTGTGCCTTCAGGCACCACAAGGCACGCTTCCGCTGCCTCCTCACCTGACTGGACGTAGAGGAGCAGAATATCCCCGAGGTAGGGGTGGCGTGCTGTGTGCGCCACAATATTGTGGAATGCAAGGGGGAGGCCTTCCTCCCGGGGTGGGGAGCAGACACCGGCTGTGAGGTCCATGAGTTTGAGCAGCCCCGGACAGCTGCCACCTGCCAGGACCATCAGGCTGGGGTGCTCATCCGGGAGGCCCTGAGGGAGAGGTTCTCTCAGGCACTGCAGTAACTCTCCCCATGGCCTTCCCAACAAGGGCCTCTGCCTTTCAGCTCTCTCCTTCCCTCTCACCCCCTCCCTTATCCCTTCCCTGACCTCCCAATAAACACACCTGTGTGGTTTGAAAACAAAAGGAGTCTTTCTTTATTGAAAAGTAAGAAAAGGTGGGCAGGGGGAGGGGAAGGACTCTGAACTGGGAGGGGATCAGGACTGGGAGGCGGAGTGGGGCAGCTCGAAGTCCCACCTCAGGTATTGGGACCTCAATGGGGTTATGTGGGTCTGGGGGCCACAAAGAGGTGGGCAGGAGGGGGGGCTAAATCGGGGTCAGGGTTGGTGGGGGGGCAGGAGCAGGGGCCATAGGCATCACTTGGGGAGGGGGCATGGGCATTGCTAAGGGAAGAAGCAGAGGCATGACATGGGGAGGGATCAGAGACATAGCAGGGTGGGCAGGCGAATGGGTAATGGCCATAGGCGTGGGGACAGGAGGGTGGAAGCCAGGAGCAGCGGCATCAGGTGGGTGTTCCGCCATGAGGGACATGATGCCACACACGGTGTCCCACCGCGCTATCATTTGGTCCCATGCTTGCTTCTGCCACTTGCGGTCCGCATTGACCCTGCATGCCATGGTCTGATGGATATCGTGGAGGATGCTGATGTGTTGGCACATCAGGTCCTCCTGCACCCTGGCTCATCTGTGGGTCCCCCGGGCTCTGGCAGGTGGCTGCAGTGGTGTGGCTTGGCCCTCTGTCCCGGCTGGTCCAGCTGTGGAGAACACACAAGAGGGAGAGGTGGTCAGTCATCCCTGCAGACACATTCCTGAGGCCGTGCCTTCCTTTGTGAGCTGTGACCATAACAGTCTGCGGCCCACAGGAGGGGGATGTCCTGGGTGCCAGGCCATGTGTCTGCATATCATGCCCTGTTTCACAGGGGCCCTGACATGCCCAGAGGACTGTACTGTCTGCTTCCCCACACACACCATAGACAGGCAGGCATGGGAAGTGTCTGGCCACAGTGGGATCCCCTCATGAGTATAAGAGGAGCCGGGAGCAGCCTGGGGTCTACACACACAGCTGCGGCTTGCTGTGCTGTCTGTGGGAGCGGCTGCTGACTCGCACATGCAGGCATGCCTGTGTGCTGTGTGCAGCACTCCTGGGTGTGTCTGGAGTCGTGCCTGCGAGCTTGTGGCTAGCCTGCTTCCATCTGGGTGCAGCCCTCCTCTCCCCCAGGGGCAGGACCTGTGTGCCCTTCCCGAGCCCGGCAGCAGGATCCAGGGTGTGTTCAGGGGCTGCCTGCTGTGTCCGTATGCCACACACTCATGCACCACATGGTTAGAATAATAGAATCATAGAATCATAGAGCTGGAAAAGACCTCAGAATGTCATCAAGTCCAGCCCCCTGCTCTAGGCAGGACCAATCCCAACTAAATCAATCCAGCCAGGGCTTTGTCAAGCCGAGACTTAAACACCTCTAGGGATGGAGACTCCCCTACTTCCCTAGGTAACCCATTCCAGTGCTTCACCACTCTCCTAGTGAAATAGTTTTCCTAATATCCAACCTGGACCTCTCCCACCACAACTTGAGACCATTGCTCCTTGTTCTGCCATCTGTCACCACTGAGAACAGCCTTTCTCCATCCTCTTTGGAAGCTCCCTTCAGGAAGTTGAAGGCTGCTATCAAATCCAGCCTCACTCTTCGCTTCTGTAGACTAAACAGACCCAACTCCCTCAGCCTCTCCTCATAGGTCATATGCTCCAGCCCCCTAATCATTTTGGTTGCCCTCCGCTGGACCCTCTCCAATGTGTCCACATCCTTTTTGTAGTGGGGGGCCCAGAACTGGACACAATACTCCAGATGTGGCCTCACCAGAGCCGAATAAAGAGGAATAATGACATCTCTGGATCTGCTGGCAATGCTCCTCTTAATGCAACCTAATATGCCATTAGCCTTCTTGGCTACAAGGGCACACTGTTGACTCATATCCAGCTTCTCATCCACTGTAACCCCCAGGTCCTTTTCTGCAGAACTACTACTTAGCTGGTTGGTCCCCAGCCTGTAACAATGCTTGGGATTCTTCCGTCCCAAGTGCAGGACTCTGCACTTGTCCTTGTTGAACCTCATCAGATTTCTTGTGGCCCAATCCTCCAATTTGTCTAAGTCACTCTGGACCCTATCTCTGCCCTCAAGCATATTTACCTCTCCCCCTAGCTTAGAGTCATCTGCAAACTTGCTGAGGGTGCAATCCATCCCCTCATCCAGGTCATTAATAAAGATATTGAACAAAACCAGTCCTAGAACCGAACCTTGGGGCACTCTGCTAGAAACTGACCGCCATCCTGACATCGAGCCATTGATCACTACCCGCTGGACCCGGCTTTCTAGCCAGCTTTGTATCCATCTTACCATCCATTTATCCAATCCATATTCCCTTAACTTGCTGGCAAGAATATTGTGGGAGATTGTATCAAAAGCCTTTCTAAAGTCAAGTTATATCACATCCACTAACTTTCCCATGTCCACAGAGCCAGTTACCTCATCATAGAAGCTAATCAGATTGGTCAGGCACGACTTTCCCTTTGTGAATCCATGCTGACTATTCCTAATCACTTTCCTCTCTTCCAAGTGCCTCAAAATGGATTCCTTAAGGATCCCTTCCATGATTTTTCCAGGAACCGAGGTAAGTCTGACCGGCCTATAGTTCCCTGGATCTTTCTTCTTCCTTTTTTTGAAGATGGGCACTACATTTGCCTTTTTCCAATCATCTGGGATCTCTCCCGATCTCCATGACTTTTCAAAGATAATGGCCAAAGGCTCCTCAATGACATTTGCCAACTCCCTCAGTACCCTCGGATGCATTAAGTCCGGACCCATGGATTTGTGTACGTTTAGCTTTTCTAAATAGTTCCTAATCTGTTCTTTACCCACCAAGGGCTGTCGATCTTCATCCCATCTTGCATCACTTAGCGCATTAGTCCGGGAGCCGACCTTGTCCGTGAATACAGAGGCAAAGAAAGCATTGAGTACTTCAGCTTTCCCACATCATCTGTCACTAGGTTACCTCCTTCATCCAGTAGGGCCCCACACCCTCTCTGATCACCTTCTTCTTGTCAACATGCCTGTAGAAACCTTTCTTGTTATCCTTCACATCCTTTGCCAGTTGCAATTCCAATTGCACTTTCGCCTTCCTGATAACTCCCGGCATTCTCGAGCTATACATTTAAACCTCTCCCTGGTCATTTGCCCAAGTTTCCACTTTTTGTAAGCTTCCTTTTTGTGCTTAAGTTCACCAAGGATTTCCCCTGTAAGCCAATCCGGTCTCCTACCATGTTTGCTCTCTTGCTACGCATCGGGATGGTTTCTTTCTGTGCCTTCAGTAAGGCTTCTTTAAAATACTGCCAGCTGTCCTGGACTCCTTTCCCCTTCATGTTAGCATCCTAGGATTCTGCCCATCAGGTCTCTGAGGGAGTCAAAATCTGCTTTTTTGAAGTCCAAGGTGTGTATTTTACTACTCTCTTTTCTTCCTTTGGTCAGGATCCTGAAGTCTACCATCTCATGATCACTGCTTCCCAGGTTGTCACCCACCTCTACTTCCCCTATTAATTCCTCCCTGTTTGTGAGCAGAAGGTCAAGCTACGCATGGCCCCTGGTCGGATCCTTCAGCCCTTGTACCAAGAAGTTATCCCCAACATTCTCCAAAAACTTCCTGGATTGCCTCTGTACTGCCGTATTGGTTTCCCAACAGATGTCAGGGTGATTAAAGTCCCCCACGAGAACCAGGGCCTGCAATCTGGAAGCTTCTCTCAGTTGTCCGAAGAAAGCCACATCTACCTCATCCACCTGATTCAGTGGCCTATAGTAGACACCAACCACAACAACACTGCTGTTGTTTACACCTCTAAACTTAACCCATAGACTCTCAACAGGTTTTTCTCCCTCTATATAGACTCATAGACTCATAGACTTTAAGGACCATTATGACCAGGAATGCGGACCCTCTCCTAGAATAATCCTCTCCTATATCTCATCAAATAGTCTGACCCCAAGATGCAGAGAATCCTCCAGCTGTGATCTGTACCCCATGCTACAGAATCTCCCAGACTTTAAGGTCAGAAGGGACCATTATGATCATCTAGTCTGACCCCTGCACAATGCAGGCCACAGAATCTCACCCACCCTCTCCTAGAATAATCCTCTCACCTATATCTCAGATATTGAAGCCTTCAAATAGTTGGAAGACCCCAAGATGCAGAGAATCCTCCAGCTGTGATCTGTACCCCATGCTGCAGAGGAAGGCGAAAAATTTCCAGGGCCTCTGCCAATCTACCCTGGAGGAAAATTCCTTCCCGACCCCAAATATGGCGATCAGCTAAACCCTGAGCATGTGGGCAAGACTCACCAGCCAGACACCCAGAAAGTTCTCTATAGTAACTCCTATCATCCCTCCATTGAGCTATTTGCCACTGATAATCAATGGTCAATTAGTTACCAAGATCATGTTATCTCATCAAACCATCCCCTTCATAAACCCATCTAGTTTAATCTTGAAGCCAGATAGATCTTTTGCCCCACTACTTCCCTTGGAAGGCCGTTCCAGAACCTCACTCCTCTAATGGTTAGAAACCTTCGTCTAATCTCAAGTCTAAACTTCCTACTAGCCAGCTTATATCCATTTGTTCTTGTGTCCACATTGGTATTAAGCTTAAATAATTCCTCTCCCTCCCTGGTATTTATCCCTCTAATATATTTAAAGAGTGCAATCATGTCCCCCCTCAGCCTTCTTTTGGTTAAGGTAAACAAGCCAAGCTCCTTGAGTCTCCTTTCATAAGACAGGTTTTCCATTCCTTGGATCATCCTAGTGGCCCTTCTTTGTACCTGTTCTAGTTTGAATTCATCCTTCTTAAACATGGGAGACCAGAACTGCACACAGTATTCCAAATGGGGTCTCACCAATGCCTTGTATAATGGCACTAACACCTCCTTATCCCTACTGGAAATACCTCGCCTAATACATCCCAAGACCGTGTAGCCTTTTTCACAGCCATGTCACAATGGCGGCTCATAGTCATCCTATAATCAACCAGGACTCTGAGGTCCTCCTCCTCCTCCGTTATTTCCAACTGATGTGTCCCCAGCTTATAACTAAAATTCTTGTTATTAATCCCTAAATGCATAACCTTACACTTCTCTCTATTAAATTTCATCCTATTGCTATCACTCCAATTTACAAGGTCATCCAGATCTTCCTGTATGATATCCCGATCCTTTTCTGAATTGGCAATACCTCCCAACTTTGTGTCATCCGCAAATTTTATCAGGACACTTCCACTTTTGGTGCCAAGGTCAGCAATAAAAGATTAAATAAAATTGGCCCCAAAACTGATCCCTGAGGAACTCCGCTAGTAACCTTCCTCCAACCTGACAGTTCACCTTTCAATATGACCCGCTGTAGTCTCCCCTTTAACCAGTTGCTTATCCACCTCTCAACTTTCATATTAATCCCTATTTTTCCAATTTAACCAATAATTCCCCATGTGGTACTGTATCAAATGCCTTACTAAAGTCGAGGTAGATTAGATCCACTGCATTTCCTTTATCTAAAAATCTGTTACTTTCTCAAAAAGGAGATCAGGTTGGTTTGGCACGATCTACCTTTTGTAAAACCATGTTGTAATTTGTCCCAATTGCCATTAGCCTCAATGTCTCTAACTACTTTCGCCTTCAAAAATTTTTCCAAGATCTTGCATACTACAGATGTCAAACTAACAGGCCTATAGTTACCTGGGTTGCTTTTTTCCCTTTCTTAAAAATAGGAACTATATTAGCAATTCTCCAGTCAAATGGTACAACCCCTGAGTTTAGAGATTTATTAAAATTTTTGCTAATGGACTTGCAATTTCATGTGCCAGTTCCTTTAATATTCTTGGATGAAGATATATACTGGAGTTCAGAGCAATCATAGTGCTCTCTTACGTATAGTGCAACTCCTCCTCCTTTTCTCCCCTGCTGTTCTTCCTGAACAGTCTATACCCTTCCATGACAGCGCTCCAGTCATGCGAGTCATCCCACCAAGTCTCTGTTATCCCAATTAAATCATATTTCTTGGACTGGGCCAGGGCCTCCAGTTCTTCCTGTTTGTTGCCCAGGCTTCTCACATTAGTGTACAAACACCTCAGATAACCAGTTGATCGCCCTATCTTCTCCATTTGAATCAGGGGTCCTCCTTTCTTGCTTGTTCCTCTTTGCATTTCTTCCCGGTATCCAACTTTCCCACTCCCCTCCGGGTTTTGGTCACCATCCTCCAACGAACCTAGTTTAAAGCCCTCCTCACTAGGTTTGCAAGCCTGCCCGCGAAGATGCTCCTTCCTCTCTTGGTTAGGTGGATCCCATCTCTTCCTAACAATCCTTGTGCCCAGAACAGAATCCCATGGTCGAAGAAACCAAAGCCCTCTCTGCGACACCACCTGCGCAACCACGCATTTACTTCCTCAATTTGACAATCCCTGCCCAGTCCTTTCCCTTCAACTGCGAGGATGGACGAGAACACCACTTGCGCTCTGAATTCTTGGATCCTTCTTCCAGTGCTACACCAATCATGCATCCCTTCCAAAAGGATTCTTGGCCATATCGTTAGTTCCCATGTGGAGAAGCAGGAAGGGGTAGCGATCCGAAGGTTTGATCAGTTTGGTAAGCCTCTCAGTCACATCCCTGAATTCAAGCTCACCCAGCAGCACCTCTTGAGATTCCAGGTCTGGATGGCAGATGGATGGCTCAGTCCCTCTTAGGAGGGAGTCCCCGACCACCACCACCCGTTGTCTTCTTTTGGGGGTGGTGGTCGTGGAACACCCATCCCTAGGACTACGCATCCCATGCCTTCCAGTAGATGGTGTTCCCTTGCAGTTTCTTCTTTGTGAGGTCCCTTCCAAAACATTCACCACTGCAGAGCCTGTGGAGAGAGCCTGAAAGTGATTACTTACCTCTATAGCATTGGGGGATTCCTGTGCTGGCCTTTTTCCCCTTCTAGAAGTTACATGCTGCCAGTTCTCTTCCTGGTCATACTGCCCTCTCCGGCTCTTCCGCCTGCCGTGCTTGCAAGATTAAACGCTGCCTTCTATCGAGGAAGTCTTCATCCTCTCTGATCGAGCGTAGGGTCAACACTTGGGCCTCCAGTCCTCTAATTTTTTCTTCCAAAATGGCGACCAGCTTGCACTTCGTGCAGATGAAATCCATTCTTTCTTCCAGGAGGAAGACAAACATGGCACACGCTGTGCAGGTAACAACAGCAGACCTATCACCATCCATCCCTGCTGTCCTGGAGAAAGGATTTAAAAGAAAGGCAAGAGAACCTCACCCTTTCCAACTCCTCTCTAAACTCCTGTTAGCACTCACCTGTTTGCAAGCTCCTTGGTCGCTTGCTCACTGCTTTATAAAGCCCTGGACTGCCTGAAAGTCCCTCCCCCTACCAAGGCTCAGCCAATCAGCAGAGGCTTCTAGAATTCAAACTTTAATTAGAAGCCAACAGTTTCCACCTGCTAGTCACAGCACATACTCCATGAAGGGGACGGGGAAGGGAAAGGGGAAGTGAAAAAAAGCCTCACTCACAAACACAAGCTCAGCACACAGCACATGCATGGACTGTAGCACCATGTGCAGCCTGAGTGACACTTGCCCCCCGCTCCCTGTGCGCCCGCCTCTTCTGCCCTGCTTGTGTGTGACAACTCACCTAAAGATCCCTCCCAGGCATCCGAGGAGGCCTGGGAGATGTCCTGGCTAGCAGTGACCGGCTCGAGGGACAGGGTCACAGTCCCTGGCTCCTGCTCTTTCTCCTCCGGCTGGGGTTGGCCCTGGCCCTCCGGCTCGTCCTTGGGGGCGACCTCCGGGCAGACGATAACCGGTGTCTCCAGCCCGGAGTCCAACACAATGTGTGGGGAAGACATTTCCCCACCTCCCAATATGAGGTGGAGCGCCGCATAGTAGGGGCAGGTGTGGGGTCCTGCCCCTGAGTCTGTGCTGCACTTGGTGGCCCTCACATACCCCTGATGGAGCTCCTTCACCTTGCTCCGGACCAGCTCCATGGTCTGGGCAGGGTGACCTTGCTCCGCCAGGGATACAGCCATCTGTGAAAATATTTTGGCATTGCGCCACTTGGCCCAGGGATCTTGGAGGGACTCCTCCTCGCCCCACAATTCCAGGAGAGTCGCAATCTCTGGGCCAGACCATGTTGGGGCATGCCTTTTGGTCCCCCTTGGGAGGTCCTGGGACCCCTGAGTCTGCTCCCTGGAAGTGCCAGGAGGGGCTCAGGGGGCTTCTTGCTCTGCCATGTGTGGCAATGCCAGTGGCAAGAGAGAGCTGCACGGTGAGGAACCTGCTCTCTTCACAGCTTCCTGCCACAAGGCTTGTCCAGGATGCCTGCAGCTTTAAGAGGGGCCAGCAGACAGCAACTATAGAGTTCTGATTAACTTGGATGGAGTGGCCACTAGGGCACCTGTTTTTTTCCCTGGAGGCCATTTCTTGCACAAAAACTCCTCTTGCCTGTCCACACACACCGTTTTGCAAAAGAGCTCTAGAATGAGGAATACCTACACCGGAAAACCCCCTCTGTTCTGTTGTTTTACTTTCAGAAAAACATGCTTGAGGTGTGGATGCTCCATGAGCTTTTCCACAAAAATGGCCATTTTTGCGCAAAAACTTTGTAGTGTAGACATAGCCCCTGTCTGGAGTCTGGATAGACACGTAGAAGCCAGGTACATTGGCTGTGGACTCCATGATGCCCAGGGCAGGTGCATGCTAGTAGCATGCATGCATGTATGCTTATGCAAGGAAATGTTCTGGGTACAGACAAGTGGGGAAAATATGTGCACTTGCAAGGGCGAGGAGAGGAGTGGAGAGGTGAGGAAAGAAGAAGGAAACTTGGGGTAAGAGCGTATGCTGGTGAATGTAGGAGATGCAGGAGGAAGGAAAATATGGGGTGAATGATCACAGGGGAATGTGGAGGAAGGAAATAAGCAGGGATTTATTTTGTAATTGTGAAGGGGAATGTAGTGGGTTCAGGAGAGGCGACTGGTGAGGAGGAACCCGGGGACCACCAACCACATGACTCCCCCAGCTCCGGAAAGGGCCAGGACAACCCCCATCCACACCAGGCCCAGTCTCTCCCCACCCCTGCTCTGCCCTTGCCCTGCCTTTTCCCCGTCCTTGCCCCGGCCCCATCTCCACCCCACGTCTTCCTCCAACTAATGCAGCTCAGGGCTGAGGGCATAGCGGGACTGAGGGTCCAGTGGCTGCAGCAGGGGTCTGCCCCACCCCTACATTCACCGGGAGCATTGGGGAAAATGGAGCAAGGCAGCCCCAGCTTGCTGAGCTCCTCTGGCCACATTGCTCTGCTCCCTGCTAATGAGTGCAGGGGGTCTCCCCTCCCCTAAGCGACGTGGCTGGAGCAGTAGAACAAGTTGGGGCTGCCTAGCTCTGCTTCCCCCACTGCTGCCAATGAATGTGTGTGTGTGTGTGGGGGGGGCGTGGATCCCTGCTGTGGGCGCTAAGCCCCCCTCCACTAGTCCTCCCACTGGCTGCTGGCTGGCTCCTCTCACCCATGGTGGTGGGGCACGTGACCCTTCATTCCCCCAACACATTGCCCCTTAAAAGAAGGGAGGGGAAAACTGGGATTTGTAAAACATACTGTAGGAAAGTTCAGGAGACAGGGATTTGGAGGACAGGAGTCTAAGAACACTCCAGTTTCCTTGTATTGCTCTGGTGAAACAAAGCAGCTGTAACACAATTTGGCTGACCAGTTTTCCTGGGCTGTTTTGAACTGCCCCAGAATGGGGTAAGCGATCAGAACATACTTGTAAAGCTGGATGTAAAAGTTAAATGTTAAAAAAAAGGGGCTAAGGTAGACACTGCGTATCGTCAAATCTTTAGACATATCACATGGCAGCATTTTCTTTCCGTTTCTTTCTTAGTATTCACGTATGAATTTTTAGTTACACAAAAAAATTCCTAGACCAAAAAATCACATTAGGATGGAGTTATATCAGTACTTTATGGTAAAATACATTACTTGGATGGTGTAATTATCCCAAATCAAAAATTATAAACCAAAGAAATTCAGAGTTACTGTTAAACTTAAGAAATTCAGACATATTAAGATATGAAAGTGCACAGTCAGGCTATCCAAACAACCTTTTCTCCTCCTAGCAGTGAAATCATAAAGGAATAAAAATCTAATGTCTTTACAAATTAGTTTAATTTACTCTAGAGCACAGAATCTGAAATGACTTAATCAGAATGATATGATTATTGCATGTCATTGCTATTGATGGTGGTCCAGCCCCTATTCTCTTTGTGGTGTATTCTGCATTCTTGGTAAAGCTGGGAGGAATGAATCTCTGTGCTCCTCAGCATGCAAGTCCTGTAACGTTTCCTGGCTCTTTCACGTGTTACACAGAGGTAAAGGAAGGCCTCCTCATGCCCTCATCATCTGTGTAAACACCGGACACATTCTAGCCCATGGTAACCTTTATTACTGGTGCTTTTATACTTCAAATTAATAACTTAGCTGGAGTTTATTCAAATATACAATCCTAACATAAATAAACCTTAAACATTTCCTATTATATCAACCATTGTTCTAGAAAAGGTTTTACTTAAACTAAAACTTTGGCTGTATAATTTTATCTGTTATGAGTTCATATTCGTAGAATCTATTTTTCCCCAAGAGGCTCTGATAAAGCTTATTATAAGCCCAAATAGATTAGAGTAAATATACATCAATTTCCATATACATATATTCTGTTGGAATCTTATTTTTTTGTATGACAATTTAGGTATGCTAATTATTCAGACTATGCTATTTGTAATCTGGACTGCAACAAAATGACATCTCCCTTTTTTACTGTTATTTTTTTTCTTTTAATTTTAAGTGCTCTGATGAAAGGATGCCGTTGTTTGGAAATCGATTGCTGGGATGGAGCAAACAATGAACCTATTGTGTATCATGGTCACACTTTAACAAGCAAAATTTTATTTAAAACTGTCATCGACGTGATAGAGAAGTATGCGTTTGTGGTATGTACATATATTTGTTGAAATGTGATGACTGTTAATACCTATTAGTACAGTTGTAATTTAGGGTGCTCTGGAAAAAAATAAGATGGATAGTGCTTGGAGTGAAGGGTGCTGTAGAAACAAACTAGATAAAAGAAACCCACAATACCTGTTCTTTACTCTGTGAAAGTCTCTATATAAATCCATGGTACCCCCACATCTTGAATAATGTATGCAGATATGGTTGCCTTATCTCACAAAAAGATATATTGGAATTGGAAAAGGTTCAAAAAAGGGCAACAAAAATGAATAGGGGTATGGAACGGATACCATATGAGGACAGGGATTTTTCAATTTGCAAAAGAACTGACTGAGGGGAGAAATGATAGCGTTTTATAAAATCATGACGGCTGTGGAGAAAGTAAATATGGAAAAATTATTTACTCCTCCCAATAACACAAAAAGTAGGGGATTAAAAATGAAATTAATAGGCAGCAGGTTTAAAATGAACAAAAGAAAGTATTTCTTCACACAATTCATAGTCAGCCTATGGCATTCCCTGCCAGAGGATGTTGTAAAGGTCAGGACTCTAAGAGGGTTCAAAAAAGTAGATAAATTCATGGAGGAGAGGCCCATCAGTGGCTATTAGCTAAGATGGGCAGGGATAGTATCCCTAGAATCTGTTGGTCAGGGATGGGACTGGGCAACAGGGGATAGATTATTTGAAGATTACCTGTTCTGTTTTTCCCTTCTGGGGCACCTGGCATTGTCCATTGTCAGCAGACAGGATACTGGGATAGATGGACCTTTGGCATAGCTGCACTTATGTTAGGGGTATGGCTTCTAATCACATTTTCCTATTTTTAACAATATTTTTCTCCCCTCTTGGTTTGTAAAGAACCCACACAATCAAAGTTGGAAACTAACTAATCAGAATGATGTGAAAAACAGACAAATATTGTTTATGCTAGTCTCTTTCAAGTATATAGCTACAGGTGTTAAATTTAATGTAATTTGTTTATTTTTTCATACAAAATATGATTTTTACCCCCTTCAAAAGACACTAGCAAGGAAAATAGCTGTGATTAAAAGATGTCAGGTGTATTTTCCAGCTACCAATGACTGAGCCAAATTAAAATTCTTTTTTTGCTGCTTTGGGGACTTGGGAATAGCAGTTTATTATGTTTTCCTTGTATTGCTTTCCCCTTGGTTCTCCTTACTAAGAATATTTCCATTCAAACAGGATCATTATTTCTAAGGAATTCATCTATTCCTCTTCATTTTAAGTAATAATTATCTACTGGCATGCCCTAATAATTCCCAGAGCAACTTTGATATTTCTTTCAGGTCACAAAAGAATGATTTTTCAGGTGGGTAGTGACTATTAGGCCTGAAGAAATGAAGAATATCTATCTACAAATATGCTGGAATGAAGGAAAAACACAGGATAGAAAATAAAGCATTGAAATAGACTGGTGTCTAAATGAATGTTGAATCTTTTAGATGTCAGCAGCTTTTCCTCTGCTGAATTTAACCTAAATAATCTTCCATGGGTATTTTTTTCTTGTTGTTTTGTTTCTAGTTCACATCATCACTATTTGCTTCTCAGTATTCTAAGCTGTTGTGAAGCTCTGTGGTGGTAAGAAGCACTAGTCAGTGTGTTGCTGTCTTGACAGTTCCTGAAATTTTTTTGGCTAAATTTCTTTCCAATATGTGTGATAGGGATGTAAGCGACAAGTCGAGTCACTATTCACTTCCCCCACACCTGCTGTCTCTGTATCAGGGAGCAGGAGCCAGTGCTGGTGGGAGCTGTTTTAAAAGCCAGTTCCCCCAGCACTGTCTCTGCTGGGGAGGGGCAGGGGATGAAGAGGCGCAGCTGTCTGGGACCTGGCGCGAGCCAGGTGCTGAGTCCCAGCTTGCGCCAAGTCCTGGACCTACCCCTGCTACAGTTTAAATGTAGTAGGAGCCGGGCTGCTTGTGTGCCCCGCTCCTACTACATTTCAACTGCGGAGCCTCAGGGGGCCCCTTATCAACTAATTATGTACTCGATACGAATTGTATTGCATAAACGATTAGTCAATTACCCACTTCTTAACATCCTCATGTGTGATGAATATTATTTCCTGCTACCATGTTTTGGTTCTTAACTGATTTAGCACCTCTTTTCTCTCTACTTTTTCCACATTCAACTCTGGTGAACTTGGTTGTTGGCTATTAACATTGGACAAATAAACTTAAGATCAGAATGTAGTCATTCAGACTTCTCCCTTATAAAATACTGTGACCAGCTTAACTGAGCTTCATTTGGCTTCTCTTGTCATAGTCTTTCCTCTGTTTATGTCTAATCTGAAACCAATCCCTGTTTCTAATGGCCCAAATATTAAACTTTTAACTTGAACATTACTTGTCTAGTTTCCACTTTTACTTTTCCTCTTCCACAACTATTACTGAACTCAATGCTGCTGTGTTATTAATCTGGAATAACTAATCACTATTTTGAATATTTTAAAATTAATGAAAGACAAATACCCATGTGCTTTTTTGTAAGATATATTGTGCATCTAGTATTTCTTATTTTTAATTATTAATTATTGTATTTTCAGGCATCTGACTATCCTGTTGTACTGTCTTTGGAGAATCACTGCAGCCCTAAGCAACAGGAAAAAATGGCAGACTATTTAGAAACTATTCTAGGTGAAAAACTTCTTACTACAATAATTGGTGATGTGTTTCCTACAGATCTACCTTCCCCTGAGGTAACAACTTTAATTTTCTCTCTGTGAAAGATAAGGAAAAATTCTGGTTTCCTGCAGTGGTTTTGATAATCTCTTGAGGCATTTATGAAACTCATATTTGGTGTTTAAAGCATCTTTGTGCTTCAGATGGTAAAACAGAATTAATTACACATCCTAGAAATAATGAAAAATAAAAGAAATAAAAATGAAATCATGTGAGTTGATACGTCCTCATTAAGAAAATGGTGCTTCATGTAGCAACTTGAAATGTATAGCTGGAAAAGCATAATCAGTATTTTGTAACATCTTGGATCTTCCAGTTCATAAAGTCATGATTTAATATAAGGCTTTGAACACACTAAGACTTTTATTTTATATGCAATTGTAGTTAGTGAAAACTTGTCAATACCAGTGTCTTTTAAAAATTCTGACATGGCAGGCAGCTGCCATAATGTGCCACATTATTATTATTATTATTTATATTGTGGAAGCCCCTAGAAGCACTAACCAAGATCAGATCGCTGTTGTGCTAGGCACTGTGGGCACATCTAATCATTGAGATAAGGTGGAATCTAATATCCTCCATTTCTGGGTACGCGATTTTGTGAAGTCAAGGTCCATGTCCTCACTGTGGGGAAGAATGAAATGTAGTCCATTATGGAGCCTACCGTTGACTAAGAGAGTGATGAGATGTGGGCAGCTTTGCATTGCGGGCTATGCTCATGGTGCCCGCTAGGACCAAAAGTCTGCAGCGGGTGGTTATGGGCACATGTTGTCAGTGTCTCATAATTCACTCATCTAGCCACTCCCCCCTTGCGTGAGATTAAAAAGGAGGCAGTGTGCTTGTGCCTTTTTGTCCCCTGGCTGGCTGCACAGATGCCATAGCATGCCAGCATGGAGCCCAGTTTGCAGCAAACCATTGTGATGCTGATGTGTGTTGTGGTGTGCCTAACGGGGCCGTACTTTGAGAGTGCACACGTCGCTCCTCCAGGAGGAGGATGGGGACAAATCTCAGCGTAGCATGGAGGCACTGCTTATGCAAGTCCTGGTGCTG
The DNA here is from genome assembly GCA_019425775.1 of Rafetus swinhoei. Lineage (NCBI taxonomy): Eukaryota > Metazoa > Chordata > Testudines > Trionychidae > Rafetus > Rafetus swinhoei. The sequence continues at coordinate 235,007,607 of CM033437.1, forward strand.
ATGCCAGCTCAGCCACCCGTCAATCCTCTGGACACTGTGCAATACCAGTTCTGCCACCATGAAACAAACTCAGATTGGTGGGACCGCATTGTGATGCAGAGATGGGACGATCAACAGTGGCTGCAGAACTTCCAAATGCGCAAGGCCACGTTCTTGAAACCTGTGAATAGCTTGCCCCTGCCCTGAGGCACTAGGATACCCAAATGAGACCCACTCTGACTGTGAAGAAGCACATGGCAGTTGCTCTGTGGAATCTTGCAATGCCAGACAGCTGCTGGTCAGTGGGGAATCAGTTTGGAGTGGAGAAATCTACAGTGGGGGCTGCTGTCATACAAGTAGCCAAAGTGATCAATACCTTTCTGCTACGGAGGGTTGTGTCTCTGGGAAACATGGACACTCTAGCGGATGTCTTTGCCACAATGGGGTTCCCTAACTGTGGGGGACGATAAACAGAACACATATCCCCATCTTGGCTCCCATCCATCTTGCCACAGAGTACATAAACTTCAAAGAGTACTTCTTCATGGTGTTTCAGGTGCTGGTGGATCACAAGGGCCTTTTCACCACCAACAACATGGGATGGTCAGGAAAGGTGCATGATGTATGCATCTTCAAGAACTCCTGCCTCTTTCAAAAGATGCACAGTGGAACTTTTTTCCCAGATGGGAAAATCAGAATTGGAGAGGTGGAAATGCCTATTGTGATCCGTGGTGACCCAGCCTACCCCTTGCTCCCATGGCTTATGAAGCCATGCGTGGGCACTGTGAACCCCAGCAAGGATGAGTTCAACAACAGGCTGAGCAAGTGCAGAATGGTGGCTGAATGTGCTTTGGATGTTCAAAGAGTAGGTTTAGGAGTCTCCTGACTCAGTTAGACCTCAGTGAATGTAACATTCCCTTTGCAGTTGCAGCCTGTTGTCTGCTCCATAAACTGTGTGAGAGCAAGGGGGCAGAGACATCAATGGGACATAGTCATACCGGGGTACAAAATGCCCTCAGATCATTCCCTTTGCAGTTGCAGCCTGTTGTCTGCTCCATAAACTGTGTGAGAGCAAGGGGGCAGAGACATCAATGTGACATAGTCACACCAGGGTACAAAATATGTCGGAAGGACAGAACAGGCCATGCTGGTGGGGAGTGGCACTACACGTGAAAGAAAATGTAGAATCAAATGAAGTAAAAATCTTAAATGACCCTAAATGTTCCATAGAATCTCCATGGATAGTAATTCCATGCTCCAATAATAAGTATATAGCAGTAGGGCTATATTATTGACCACCTGATCAGGATAGTCAGAGTGACTATGAAAAGCTAAGGGAGATTAGAGAGGCTATCAAAATAGAAAACTCAATAATAGTGGGGGATTTCAACTATCCCCATATTGACTGAGTACACGTCACCTCAGGATGGGAAGCAGAGATAAAATTTCTTAATACCATAAATGACTGCTTCTTGGAGCAGCTGGTTCTAGAACCCACAAGGGGAGAGGCTATTCTTGATTTAGTGCTAAGTGGAGCACAGGATCTGGTTCAAGAGGTAAATATAACTGGACTGCTTGAAAAATAGTGACCATAATGTAATAAAATTTAACATCCCTGTGGTGGGAAAAACACCTCAGCAGTCTAACACTGTGGCATTTAATTTCAGAAAGGGGAACTACACAAAAATGAGAAAGTTACCGTATTTTAGCGAATATAACCTGTGGGTTGTATTTGTTTTTACAATCCCCGCACCCTCCCTGCAGGGTATACTCGGGTGCGGGGTATAAATTTTTTTTTACTCACCTGGTGGTGAGCGCTCCCCCGCCCCTTCCCCTGCTGCACAGCCGCCAGCCTCCAGCCTCCGGGCAGGGAGCGCTCATCTCCCGGTTCCTGCGCAGGAGCTCTCCCCCTGCCCCTTCCTGTGGCTGCGCAGGAACCGGGAGATGAGTGCTCCCCCGCACAGAGGCTAGAGGCTGCGCAGCCACAGGAAGGGGTGGGGGAAGTACTCCTGTGCAGGAACCAGGGGATGAGCGCTCCCCCACCCGGAGGCTGGAGGCTGGCAGCTGCGCAGCCGCAGGAAGGGGTTGGGGAGCACTCTCATTCCCCCACCTGGAGGTTGTGCGGCTGCGCGGGACCCAGGGGGATGAGTGCTCCCCTGTCTGGAGGGTGGCTAATTCCCCCCCCGACCCGTAGAAGCCCCCCTTCCCCCGCACAGTTTGAAAAAATGTCTTGTATACCCTGCGGGTTATACTCGTGCGCAGAGTATACAAGATTTTTTTTTACTCAAACTGCAAAAACCGCGGGGTATACTCGGGTGTGGGGTATATTCGCTAAAAGACGGTAGTTAAACAGAAATTAAAAGGTACAGTGACAAAAGTAAAATCTCTGAAAGCTGCATAGAAACTTTTCAAAGACACCATAATAGAAGCCCAACTTAAATGTATACCCCAAATTAAAAAACACAGTAAGAGAACCAAAGAGAGTCACCATGGCTTAACAACCAAGTAAAAGAAGCAGTGACAGATAAAAAGACATCTTTTAAAAAGTGGAAGTCAAATCCTAGTGAAGAAAATAGGAACATAAACTTTGTCAAATTAAGTGTAAAAATCATATATATAGTAGCCCAATGCCTGTGGCTCTGTAACGCTGAAATGCTGGCTGTTCCTTCTGGGCGGTGCTGTTGCCTGAGTCATGTCCTTCGCCTCCCGCTGTGGTGCTCGGCTGGCTTCTGCGCCGCTCAGCCGGGCGCCCGGGAGCAAGCGGCGCAAGCGGCCATTTGGGCGCCGCGGTCCCCATGCAGCATGGGGGTGCTGCATGGAGTGCGGGGCCCAAATGGCTGCTTGCGCCGCTTGCTCCCCTGCGGCAGCCCGGCTGAGTGGCGCAGAAGTCAGCCGAGCGCCACGGTGGGAGGGAAAGGGGGGGCGGGGCGGTGACGTACAAGGCCAGGGCGCGGGGCCTGGCCATGTACATCGCCGCCCCAACCCCCTTCGCACCCCCTTCTCCTTCTGCCGTGGCACTTGGCTGACTTCTGCACTGCTCAGCCGGGCCGCCATGGGGAGCCCAAACGGCCGCTTGCTCCACTTGCTCCCCTGCGGTGGCCCGGCTGAGCAGCGCAGAAGTCAGCCGAGTGCCATGGCGGAAGGAGAAGGGGGGTGCAAAGGGGGATGGGGCGGTGACATGCGGTATGACAGCAGCTCCAGGCCCCGCCCCCTAGCCATGAACATCACCGCCCTGCCCCCCTTCGCCTCCCGCAGTGGCGCTTGGCTGACTTCTGCGCCACTCAGCCAGGCCACTGCGGGGGAGCAAGTGGCGCAAGCGACCATTTGGGCTCCGTGGTCCCCCAAGGGAAAGGCAGGAGGGGGAGGAGAAGAGAAAGAGAGAGTCAGAGAGAGAGGCAGGAGGCGGAGGAGAGCTGAGAGAGAGAGAGACTGAGAGACACAGAGCGAGAGACCAGAGGCTCAGGAGAGAAGACCGATGTGGAGGAGAGACCTGAAAATCCCGTCTTATGATGGGCTAATTGGCTAATATAATAAGAAAAGCCAAAAAAAGAGTTTGAAGAGCAGCTAGCCAAAAACTCTAAAAGTAATAGCAAAATGTTTTTTAAGTACTTCAGAAGCAGGAAGACGGCTAAACAACAAGTGGGGCCCTTGGACGATTGGGATGATAAAGGAGCACTCAAAGATGATAAAGTCATTGCAGAGAAGCTAAATGAATTCTTTGATTTAGTCTTCACGGCTGAGGATACCGGGGAGATTCCCAAACCTGAGCCATTCTTTTTAGGTGACAAATCTGGGAATTGTCCCAGATTGAGGTGTCATTAGAGGAGGTTGTGGAACAAATTGATAAACTTAACAGTAACAAGTCACTGGGACCAGATGGCATTCACCCAAGAGTTCTAAAAGAACTCAAATGGCAAATTGCTGAACTAGTAACTGTGGTTTGTAACCTATCCTTTAAATCAGCTTCTGTACCAAATGACTGGAAGATAGCTAACATGAAGGCAATATTTAAAAAGGGTTCTAGAGGTGATCCCGGCAATTACAGATGAGTAAGTCTAACATCAGTACCAGGCAAAGTAGTTGAAACTATAGTGAAGAATAAAATTGTCAGACACATAGATGAAAATAATTTGTTGGAGGAAAGTCAACATGGTTTCTGTAAAGGCAAATCATGCCTTACTAATCTGTTAGAGTTCTTTGGGAGGGGGGGGGAGTCTTCAAACATGTGGACAAGGGGGATCCAGTGGATATAGTATACTTAGATTTCCAGAAAGGTCCCTCTCCAAAGATTCTTAGGCAAAGTAAATTGTCATGGGATAAGAAGGAAGGTGCTTTCATGGCTTGATAACTGGTTAAAAGACAGAAAACAAAGGGTAGGAATAAATGGTAAGTTTTCCGAATGGAGAGAGGTAACTAGTGGGGTTCCCCAAGGATCTGTCCTGGGACCAATCCTGTTCAACTTTATTTATAAATGATCTAGAGAAAGGAGTAAACACTGAGGTGGCAAAATTTGCAGTTGATACTAAACTGCTCAAGATAGTTAAGACCAAAGCAGACTGTGAGGAGCTTCAAAAAGATCTCACCAAACTAAGTGATTGGGTAACAAAATGGCAAATTAAATTTAATGTTGATAAATGTAAAGTAATGCACATTGGGAAAAATAATCCCAACTATATATACAATATGATAGGGACTAATTTAGCTACAACTACTTGAGAGAGAGATCTTGGAGTCATTGTGGATAGTTCTCTGAAAACATCTACTCAGTGTGCAGCGGCAGTCAAAAAAGCAAATAGAATGTTAGGAATAATTAAAAAAGGGACAGAGAATATGACAGAAAATATCTTAATGCCTCTATATAAAACCATGGTACACCACATCTTGAATACTATGTACAGATATGGTCTCCTCATCTCAAAAAAGATATATTGGCATTGGAAAAGGTTCAGAAAAGGGGAACAAAATGATTAGGGGTGTGGAATGGGTCCCATATGAAGAAAGATTAAAAAGATTTGGACTTTTCAGCTTAGAAAAGTGGAGACTGAGGGGGATATGATGAGGTCTATAAAATCATGACTGGTGTTGAAAAAGTGAATAAGGAAAAGTTATCTACATATTCCCACAATATAAGAACTAGGGGTCACCAAATGAAATGAATAGGCAACAGGTTTAAAATAAACAGAAGGAAGTTTTTCTTCACTCAGTGCACAGTCAACCTGTGGAACTCCTTACCAGAGGATGTGGTGAAGGCTAGGACTTTAACAGGGTTCAAAAAAGAGCTAGATAGATTCATGGAGGTTAGGTCCATCAATGGCTATTAGCTAGGATGGGTAGGAATGGTGTCCCTAGCCTCTGTTTCTCCAGAGATGAGCGATAGGGGAGGGATCATAAGAGGATTACCTGTTGTGTCCCCTTCCTCTGGGCATCTGGTATTGTCCACTGTTGGCAGACAGGATACTGGGTTGGATGGGCCATTGGTCTGACCCAGTATGGCTGTTCTTATGTTCAGAGTGCCTAGTCAGAGAGTTTGAGCAGCCTAACACCAGTGTAATAAGGAGAGCACAGTAAGGAGCAGCACAAATCAGAGAGGCCTTGAAGGACAGTTTTATGCCTGGCCAGTTTTGAGACTGTTCAATGTTGTTCTCAGTAAGTTGGCCCTGCATTCCTTGTGTTTTCCTTTCATCCTGCACCCCACCCATGCAGTTCAAGCAATAAAGAGACCACTGTTCAAAAAATATGAGTTTTTATTTGGGGAAAACAGCGGGAAAGGAAATAAGTGGGAACCTGAAGAGGGCTCAGGAATGCCTGTGGGACTGTCTTTTTGTCCCCCAAGGTCCTGGAGGATACAACTATCCTTGAGTCCTCTCTCCCCCTGTGTCCTGGGGCCCCTGGAAGTGGAAGCGATGGGACAGGGGGAGGTGGGACTCCCCTTCCCACCACCAAATGCTATAATTTGCAGACTCAACCTTTAATGGGAAACATCTTTCAGAATAAAGTGATCTCAAACTTAAAACCTTAATAGCAAAAGTCTTTCCTTCTGGTGTTTCCTGGAGGGGGTTGAGTGGTGATTCTCCATCCTTCCACAGCCTGGAAAGGAGATGCTGCATCACCCCTTTTCCTCTGGAGGGTGTTGTAAGAGAACTGGATTTGACATAACTCGTAGCCATTTTGTGCAACTAGTCCCCCCCACACACACATATGCTGGAAGCAAGAATACCCAGATAATAATCTGGCCATGCTTAGTCAGACAGAACAAAAACAACTGCAAGCTGCAGTTTTACTGACTTGGATAGATAAAATAAAAGGAGAGATTCATGAAGAGAAGGGGAAATGTGGAAGACTGACCTTGATTCTGGTTGTTGTGTTTGTAAGGTTGTTTTTGTTTTTTGTATTGTTTTGTTTTGTGTTTTGTTTTGCTGAGACTGTTTTACTGATAAGGAGAATAAAGGATTGTTATTGGCTGTTGCTAGGGAAATTGTTAGCCTAATAGGTGCTATTTTCGGAGAAAATCTGTGAAGGGTTTAGTTAGAAAATGTGCTTTGGAGTTATCCAAAGCTTTTCTTTGAGCAAGGATCTAGCACTTAAACTCCCTAGCAGCTGGACAGAAGAGTGGTCCCTAGAAGGCTGGTTTCTGATTCCTCAAAACCATTTCAGACTTTAAATTAATATAAATGTTCAGATTGTTCTAATCCTATTGTTTCAGCATACATGTGCATGTACTCTTAAGACCTAATAAAAATAGTTTTAGGTAAAAGCACTCTTGTTTGTGCCAGTCATTTATTAGACAGAGGAGCTATGCTCTCATTGATTTATCCCTGGCACTGCCTGGAGAGAAATAGTTAACTTACCAGTGCTTTGGGTTCTGAAAATCCTGAGTAACCTGGGGTTGCCAGTCCAATGGCAAAGAGACCCTCTCTATTTCTTTTCGGGAAGTCTTTTGTGAAGGCTTTTCCTTCCCATGGTGTCTCTTGATTGGTTTATTGATGCATTGTAGGAGATGGAAGGGGAATCTGGTCCCACCCCCACATCACAAGACTTCTAGTCCAATGGCCCTTAAGAAATGGTAACATTTGTTCTCCTCAGAGGATAAATTATCCCACTACGGGACCATTTTCTTTCTCCCAGAACCTGCCTCTGCCATTTCTCAGTCCTTCCTTTACTCTAGAATTACTAGAATGGAGTAGCCTGGTCTTAAAGGAACAGTATACCTGGCTAAACTGTGATTTTAAAAAGGGCCATTCCTGCATCATAATTCTAATGTCTTGTTTTTATGTATGCCAAATTTTGTGAAGCTATTGCTTAACTGTTCCCACATATTGCAATTTTCCAGAAGACGTATTTTCTTCAGCTTTTGTCAATATTGAAGTGATCAAAGTGATGCTTGAATGCGAAAATTGCCATTTTAAAAATACATTATTAATTTAGATTTTCAGGACATTATTTTCCAAGCACCTGTGTTTTGTCCATACACTAAACATTTTACTTTTCCCCGCTTTCTAACAATTTGGACAATATGAATGAAAAGAGTTAGTATTAGCCAATTCTAAAGATCCTTTGGAGGTAGAGGATTTCTGCCCTTAAAAAAAAAAAAAAAGGCAGCATACTAGTTTAAAAATTTCAGGATATGCAAGAAGATTTTTGAAAACCCTTTCCCCTCATCTCAGTCCTCTTTTACAGTCCCAAGGTTTGTCTTCCACCTTTGTGTGATTTGACTTTTCTGAACCTATGGCAATCAACAACGCAGTATCTTATCTATGCCAATGTGCCTGGGATTTTGTGTTGAGTCTTGTGGTACGTGTTCTGACATGCACCACATTTTGGGTTCAACATTACCTGAATTAAAGTACATTTTACTACAGGCGTTTTTTTAGCTGATTTTTTCCCAACCCCTTGCTGTCACGCCACTCCAGGTCACCCTCCTGATAATCCCTGAGCTGCATCCCTTGGAGGAAGGGGAGTAATAGGAGGGTGAAGAAAGGGCAGTGGTGGGAAGGGGAGGGAGGGGGATGGGTTAGCTCTATAAGCGATGCATGGAGCAGGAATTCACGCCACCCCTTTGCCCTCACCAGCAGTGGCGGCATAGAAGGTGCAGGCCGGGCACCCCGGCTTACATGGCACTGCTCTCCGGCGGCGCTGTTCTGTCCCCACAACTGCCAATGACTGCAGGGGTGGGGCGCAAGGTCAAAGCAGGGGCGGAGCAAAGAATGGGAAGGGGCAGGGTCTGGGGTGGAAAGGGGTAGTCCTAGACCTTCTCTGGGCTGGGGGGGCCATGTGGCCATTGCCCCTTCCTCCTTCCCCCCGACCAGTCACCTCTAGTTAGCTCAGTGCTTAGCGGTACCACTTATTTTTTTCTTGTATGCCTCATGACCCATGAGCTGCAATATTCCCTTTCAGAAGACTGCCTGCTAGAAAGGATTCAAATTTTGGATGTGTTGGCTTGTGATTTCTGTATTCAGTAGGAGTCTCTGGGTCCTAAGCACTTTTGAAAATTGGAGGAATTCATTTCAGTGCATGAGTGGGAGTCAAGTTATTTGGAAACTCTGGCTCCAGTTATGGACCAGGGTGCTTTGGAAAATCTGTCCTTGAATGAGCGACAAGGAGTCCTGTGGCACCTTATAGACTAAGGGTATGTCTACACAGCAAAGTTATTTTGAAATAACTATCCTAGCGTCTACACAGCCATTCCGTTATTTTGAAATTAAATCAAAATCCTAGAGGCTTAGAAAATTCCTGAGGAATAACACCAATTTCGAAATTGCTATTTCGAAATAAGTGCTGTGTAGACACTTATTTTGAAATAGGGGGCCTCCAGCCTTCCCAGGGTGCCCTGGTGGCCATTTTGGCCTCAACCAAGAACACTCCTCTCCTTCCCCCGGTCCCTGGAGCCCTTAAAGGGGTAGACTCTGGCCACAGTGCCTGTGCCAGCTCCTGACCCAGTTGCCCCAAAACATAAGCCAGCAAGCCACTGGCAGCCAGCCCTCCACCGCTCCCCAGGAGCAGTGTGCCAGCTCCCAGGAGCCTGCCAGAGTCTGGAGAAGGCGGGTGCCTTCCTGGTCCAGGGTGGAGATTATGGACCTTATTCAGGTTTGGTGGGGATGCCCCCAACGTCCATGATCTCTGCACTAGACGGAGGAACGCGGCTGTCTATGAAACAGCCTTGCTTCCCCCCTTCCAGCTCCCTCCTCCCAGGTTTCCCCCTCCCCTCTCCCACCCTCTCTCTTTTCCTCTCCCACCCTCTCTCTTTCCCTCTCCCACCTCCTTTCCCCAGTCTCACCAGAGTTTCATTCCCCGCCCCCAGTTTTGTTAAATAAAGAGAGTTTGTGTTCATGAAAATAAGTGTATTTTATTTTACAACAGGAAGGGGGGTTAGGGAGGGGTAAATGGAAGGCCATGAGGGAGGAATGAGGCACAAGCCCCCAGTGGGGCAGACCAGGGGAGGCTCTTAGTGCTCCTCAGGGTGGAAGCTCTCCCACAGGGCCTCCTGGATACTGACAGCCCCCCGATGGACCTCCCGGATGGCAGCCTGCAGAAAGTGCAGCCAGGCTCGCAGCAACGTGCCCAAGAGAAGCACCAGAGAGCCCGGGGCAGCTCTGGCTCCATGTTGCAGAGCGCTGTGGTGTCCTGAGTGAGGGCAATCAGAGCACGCAGAGACAAAATGCTTTGCTGTCCCTCATTGGGGTAGGCAAGCAAGCAGGAAAAGCTGAGAACTGGCTGTCATGGGGGGGTCCCTTTAAGCACAGGCCTCAGATAGCCTCAGGCAGCAGCCACACAAAGTAACTCCTGACCTGATGCCCTGCCGGCCCTGGTTCCAGCTGGCCTTAAATGCGATTCAGTGTCCACTCAGTGTGGACGCGCTATTTCAAAATAGCAAAAAGCTATTTCCGAAATGCATTTTGTATGTAGACGCGTTATTTTGGAATAAGCTATTTTGAAATAACTATTTCAAAATTAGATATTTTGAAATAATGCTGTAGTGTAGACATACCCTAACAGATTTTTGGAGCATAAGCTTTTGTGAGCAAAGACCCACTTCATCAGTTGCATGTCACGCATCTGACGAAGTGGGTCTTTGCCCACGAAAGCTTATGCTCCAATAAATCTGTTAGTCTATAAGGGGCCAAACAACTCCTTGTCGCTTTTGCAGATCCAGACTAACATGGCTACCCCTCTGATACTGTCCTTGAATGTAATTTTGCAAGTAATTTGCATCTATTATGTAACCGGTGATCATATTAGTAACATAATACTGCATTCTTCTCATAGCTAATGAACGTTCACTGGGAAAAGAGGCCAAAGATAAAGAAAAGGCCCTTGGGATAACCTTAGTGCCCTTGCCAAAATTCCATCTTTCCTTTAGTACAAATTTATGCAACTGTTCTGAATCAGGGTTGTTTGAAGAAGTGGTGACAGCCGTCTCACATTCGTTACTTTCATTATATATTACTTATTTTCTTCAATGCTTGCAATGTTATTATTCTACAGCATTCTGTTATGATATGAAATAGTTGCCTGTTTTAACTGCAGAATTATTTACCATACCTACTAATAGATATTCTCGTATGAAAATTAGTTCCTTTTAATTCTGCATAGTGATTTTAGCATGGCAACAAGGGAAATGTGTAACAATCACTAGCACGTAAAGATTTTTGATCTTTTTTCACATTTTTTATATTACATTTTTTTACAGTTTGGTATGCTGATCAAGTAAAACACTGTGATTTATCTAGAAATGAATGCCATTTTACAGGTTGGACCTCCCTGGTCCAGCACGCTTGGGACCTGACTGGTCCTGGTTGAGGGATTTTGTCAGTCATTTCTCCCCCGCTGCTGATGGCCCCACCACTTGTCCTGCCTCCCCACCCCCAGGCTCCTGGCCCCCTCTTGCAGCCCAGCTGAGTTGTGCACTGGCTCCCAGTCCCCACCTGCAGTCCAGGTGAACCACACACTGGGTTTCCCACCTCTTGTCCTTCCTCACCCTACATCTCACTGGGCTCCCAGCACCCCAGCCCCTGCAGTGTGTCAGGACTCCCTGATCCTGGAACATCCGTGGTCCTTCTGAGCCACAGATGTTGCTGGACCAGAGAGTTCCGGTTTGTAGAGGTGCAACCTGTACTTTCAAAGTAATAGTTCAATAAGACCATTTTTGGTGTCTGATAATGGTTATCATTGAAAACTTGACTAACTGTGTACATTTTGTATATCTGTAGAAATTCTGTGATCTGAAGTTTTGTCTATTTTTTCTGTCAGGAATAATAAAGCTATCTTTTTTTAGGTAGTGTATACTTTTAAAAATGATACTTTCTTCAGGTATCAACATCCAATCCGTGGTCCAAAACATGATCTGCAGAAATAAAGCAAATACCAGCAAATTGGCTGGGCTCTGAATAACAAGACTCTAAGCTCTGCTACGTTATCTTTATTGAAAATATAGGATCAAAAGCATGGTCCTGTGGAAATTATACACATGTGAAAATAAGTAATGGGAGAATCATAGGTTCTCATACAGGGCAGCAGTATACTGTGAAAATAAGGCACCAAACTTCCTGCCTTCCTTAGCTAAAACCAATTCCATAGTCATACAGATATAAAAACAAGCATTGTACTCATATGTATGCACATTTTTGTTTATAAAAACAAGGGAATTCTTTAAAAAAAATCCAATACCATCTATATTCACTTAGGTGTGCAAACATCTATTGTGCTGCCATTTGCAATCATCCAGTACGTTCTCACTGACTTATACCTAGCAGCAATATGGATAAATAGTTTCTAGCATACCTTGCTACGTGGCAGCCACATTTATGTGGTAGATGGATGCTGAATACTCACTTCTCTTCTTATCAAGTGAATACTCACTTTTCTTCTCACTTCTCTTCTCTTCCACTCTTGCTCCTTGTTCCAGCACTTAAATACAAACTTTATTTGTATTATTGTCTTTTTTCTGTTATTTTTTTTGTGGGGGGGAGGGGCATCTCTAATGCTTACATTGTCATGAAAGGAATTTGGTTGGTAAGATAGTTGATTGTCCATTACTCTGTGGCACCTGTTTCTGAATTTCACCATGTCTACTTCAGCACCCCTAGTTCTAAAACAAATTATATCTATAAAATACATTTTGAGAGTAGGTGTTGCGATATTTTGATGAAAATGTGCTACTAAATGCTTTATGCGTTCTACTGTTTTACCTGTTTTCACAGTTATTAAAATTCAAAGTATTGGTAAAAAATAAGAAAGCTGGAACACTTGAACGAACTGTTCAAAGGAGAGGCCTTGACAGCCATGGTGAGATAGAGGAACTTGAGGAAGAGGTGGGGCAATCTGAAGATGATGATGGTGAGGAAATCAGGCCCGAGCCACCAAAATCTCCTCTGTTAAAAAGAAAAAATGCAATTAAGAGATCTCCACCACCCAATCGAAAAAAGTTAAAGGTAAAAGTATGCTATCTCATAGGAAATTAGGAAGTGAACAGAGCTTTGGTTTATTTATTTATTTGGTTGGTATTTTTTGAAAGTAGCTTTTGATATCAAAATAAGCAAAATTTAATGGATGGGCTTTAAAATTACAAATTCAGGGTAGAACAAAATATTTAAAATAGTATTTGTCCTCTCATAGCTCCCCTCGTTTCCCCACTTCTCCATTCAAGATACAGCATATTTTGGCATCCAGTTTAAGTTCAGTCCTTCCCAATTCTTTCATGCCAAATTTTACTTTCTCTGAACTTTTCCGTTCTAATCACTGTCTTCACCTGCGAGGGACTCCAAAAGACAACATTCAATGCTGCTCACATTGCACTACTGATGCCCATTCTTCTTATGGGACTACCCATGAGGAGAACTGAGGTTTTGTGTGCCTTTTAATGATGGCAGGGAGAGGAAGAATTCCCCTGAGGTCCCTCCTTGTCGACAACTCCCCCACCACTCCCAATTGGACCAAACAGTTTGTCCAAGAAGCTTCAAAGAACCTCATTCACATAATTTTCTATGTTCTATTCTAACACACTGCACTAGGTAGGCTTGGGAGACAATAAATAGTATTTTTAGTACTTTAGCTAGGCTGGAGTTTTGCTATCTCATTTACCAAGATACCAAACAGATTGTTAAATGAGCCTCTACAGTTAAAGCTGACACTAAAAATGGCTCGTAGTTAGTTCCATGTTTACTTTCATTGTTTACTATGTTAAGTGTCCTCAGTTAATTAATGTGATAGATACATGGACTCATAGACTTTAAGGCCAGAAGAGCCCATTGCAATCATCTTGTCTGATTTCCTGCAGGCCTCAAAATCTTACTCACCCACTCTCAGACACATAACCTCTGGTTGAGTTGCTGAAATCCTCAAATCATGATTTAATGACTTCAGTTTAAAGCATCCACCATTTAGGCTAATTTGAAATGTGAAAGTGACCTGTGCCCCATGCTGCAGAGGCATACAAAACCCCCCAGAGTCACTTCCCATCTGACCTGGGGGAAATTTACTTCATACTCCAAATATGGTGATCAATTGAACCCTCAGCATGTTGGCAAGACCCATCAGTAAGGCACTTGGGAAACAATTCTCTGTAATATCTCAGCCCTCTCCAGCTCATATCCTATCTCTAGTCACTGCTAGTTGTAAATGGGTCACATGCCTTCCTAGGCGGTCTCATCATACCATCGCCTCCATAAACTTACTAAGCTCCCTCTTGATCATTCTTTGTCATGGAAATCTGCAGCTTCATGAGGTATGGAACTGCTGGTTTCTTCTGTTTCCAGGTCTCAGAGCTAAGCAAGAGCTTCCCACATATTTTGGCTTGTCAGCATCTTCTGAGCTGCTCTGAGATTATTCCCTAGGTTTTTCAGCAACGGTCTCCCTCCCTCTCTCTCTCATTGCTCTCTTAGGGTGTGTCTACACAGCAAAGTTATTTCAAAATAATGGCTGTTATTTTGAAATAACTATGCGAGTGTCTACCCAGATATTCTGCTATTTCAAAATAATTTTGAAATAACGAGAAGCTTATTCCGACTTCTGTAAACCTCAGTCTACGAGGAATAATGCCTATTCTGAAATAGCTACTTCCGAAATAAGGCATGGGTAGATGCTCCACTTCTGCTATTTTGAAATAGCCCCACACAAGGGCCAATCTAAGTTATTCCACCTGGGGCTCTAAATTGAAATAGCACATCTGCATTAGGGTATGTCTACACTACAGCATTAATTCAAGTTATCTTAATTCAAAATAGTTAATTCGAATTAAGCTAATTCGAATTAACGCATCTACACACAAAAACTATTTCAAAATAGCGTTTTGCTATTTCGAAATAGCGCGTCCACACTGAGTGGACCCTGAACCGAAGTTAAGGCTGGCTGGAACCAGTGCTGGCAGGGCATCAGGGTAGGACTTAGTGTGTGGGGCTGCTGCCTGAGGCTAACTGAGCTCTGTGCTTAAAGGGACCCTACCCCCACCCCGGACAGACAGTTCTCAGGGTTCCCCGTTTGCTCGTCTACCTCGAAGACAGAAGTAGACTGTTCAAGACAGAAGCAGACTGTAAGGGACTCCAAGAAGATCTCACCAAACTGAGTGATTGGGCAACAAATTGGCAAATGAAATTTAATGTGGATAAGTGTAAAGTAATGCACATCGGGATAAATAACCCCAACTATATGTACAGTATGATGGGGGCTAATTTGGCTACGACAAATCAGGAAAGAGATCTTGGAGTTATCGTGGACAGTTCTCTGAAAACTTCCACACAGTGTGCAAAAAGGCAAATAGGATGCTAGGTATTATTAAGAAAGGGATAGAAAATAAGACCCAGAATATCTTACTGCCCCTGTATAAAACTATGGTATGCCCACATCTTGAATACTGTGTACAGATATGGTCTCCTCACCTCAAAAAGATATTTTGGCCTTGGAAAGGGTTCAGAAAAGGGCAACTAAAATGATTAGGGGTTTGGAACGGGTCCCATATGAGGAGAGGTTAAAGCAACTGGGACTTTTCAGTTTAGAAAAGAGGAGACTGAGGGGATATGATAGAGGTGTATAAAATCATGAGTGGTGTGGAGAGGCGGATAAAGAAAAGTTATTTATTAGTTCCTAAATAGAAGAACTAGAGGACACCAAATGAAATTAATGGGTAGCAGGTTTAAAACTAATAAAAGAAAGTTCTTCTTCACACAGCGTGTAGTCAGCATGTGGAACTCCTTGCCAGAGGAGGCTGTGAAGGCTAGGATTATAACAGAGTTTAAAGAGAAGCTAGATAATTTCATGGAGGTTAGGTCCATAAAAGGCTATTAGCCAGGGGATAAAATGGTGTCCTTGGCCTCTGTTTGACAGAGGCTGGAGAGGGATGGCAGGAGACAAATCGCTTGATCATTGTCTGGTCCACCCCTCTGGGGCACCTGGTGCTGGCCACTGCCTGAGGCAGACAGGATACTGGGCTAGATGGACCTTTGGTCTGACCCGGTACGGCCGTTCTTATGTTCTTATGATGAGGGACAGCAAAGCAGTCCTGTCTCGGAGTGCCCTGAGTGCCCGCACTCGGGACACCACAGCACTCGGCTACATGGAGCCAGAGCTGCCCCTGGGCACACCAGTGCATCTCGTGGGGTCGTTGCCATCGGCTGCACTTTCTGCAGGCTGGCATCCGGGGGGTCCATCAAGGGGCTGTCAGGATCCAGGAGGCCCTGCAGGAGAGCATCCACCCTGAGGAGCCCTCAGAGCCTCCCAGGTCCTCCCCACTGGGGCTCATGCACCATTCCTCCCTCATGTCCTTCCACTTACCCCTCCCTAGCCCCTCTTCCTGATGTTAAATAAAAGACACGTATGTTTAAAAATAGAAACTGGGTTTATTGAACAAAACGGGGGGGGGAAGAGAGAGGATGGGAGAGGGGAGGGGGAAACCTGGGAGGAGGAAGCTGGAAGGGGGAAGCAAGAGGAAGAATGGGGAGGGGAAGCTCAGAGCTCAGGGTTGGGGGTCTCGCCGGACCAACTTGATTTTCACGCAAACCTGCTCCTGGGTTCGCATGTGGCCTTTGGTGGCCAGGCTGGAAGCTATCCTGCCATATACGGCCGCGTTCCTCCATCTAGTGAGGAGATCATGGACGTTGGGGGCATCCCCACCAAACCTGAATAAGGTCCATGATCTCCACCCTGGACCAGGAAGGCACCCACCTTCTGCAGCCCCTGGCAGGCTCCTGGGAGCTGGCAGACTGCTTCTGGGGAGCGGTGGAGGGCTGGCTGCCAGTGGCTTGCTGGCTCATGTTTTGGGGCCGCTGGATCGGCACACTGCTGGCTCTGGGCTGGCAGGCTTCGAGCTGGCACAGGCACTGTGGCCAGAGTCTACCCCTTTAATGGCTCTGGGGCTGGGGGAGAGGAGAGTAAGTTTTCCTGGTTGTGCCCAGAGTGGCCACCAGGGATCCCTGGGAAGGCTGGAGGCCCCCTATTTCGAATTAAGTGTCTACACAGCACTTAATTCGAAATAGCTATTTCAAATTTTGCGTTACTCCTCGTAGAAGGAGGTTTACCAAATTCGAATTAAGCGCTCCACTATTTTGAATTAATTTCGAAATAGCGGTTTGCATGTATAGACGCTATTAAAGTTAATTTGAAATAACAGCTGTTATTTCGAATAAACTTTGCAGTGTAGACATACTCAGAGGGAAGCCAGCCTTGGACTAACTTTGAGGCTTCCCTGCAGTGTAGACATGCTTTTTCAAAATAAGCTATTTTGGAATAACTATTTTGAAATAGCTTATTCCGAAATAACTGCCATGTAGATGTAGCCTTAATCAGCTTTTTTTGTCATCTTCTTTCTCTCCCTCCAGCTTGGTCTCTGCCAGCCAGAGAATAGGTCTTCAGGGGGAAGTCCTCTAGCCTAGTAGTAGATCCTCAGCTAATCCTTAAAGGAATATGCTCTATGCTGAAGCACCCCACTTCAACACTGATCAGCCCAGGATCTCTGGTCAGGGCAAAGGAAGACATCAGATATCAAGTGCCTCCAATTCTCAGCCTTGTAAAGCTCACTTCCCCAGGCCCTGCTCCCTGGTCAGGTTGGAGATGGAAGCCAGAGCCAGGCAGTGTAGGATGGCTGTGACTCTGGCTGGTGCCATGCAGCAGAAAAGCCAATATTAGTTCATCTGACAATATAGCAAGCAGGGACTAACAAAGCCAAATTCTTGTTCTATTATATTAAGAGGAACATAATTTATCTTGCATCAAAGCAAAACATATACCTTGAGTCCTCAGTTGACAGGCAAATAGACCCTATGTGTGACTAAGCCAATCAGAATGATCTATAGACTAGAGTGTTCTAGCCCAGCCCGGCAGAACATGCCTTCGATGAATATAGTTGGTGAAGTAAAATATGCTGGTCTATCAGGCTATGTCTGCACACTACATGTTTTTTGCGTAAAAACATTAGTTTTTGTGCAAAAACCCGCAGAGCATCCACACCTCAAGCGCATTTTTGTGCAAGTAAATTTACAGTAAATCAAAAGAACAGAAGGGTTTCTGATGCGGTGTAGGTATTCCTCTTTCTACAAGGAATAACTCCTTTTTGCACAAGGGTTCTTGCGCAAAAAGGTGTGTGTGGATGGGCAACAGGGGTTTTTGCGCAAAAAGAGCCAATCGAAAAAAGCACAGGTGCTCGTGTGGCTATTCTGTGAATATCAATCAGAGCTTTCTTTCGAGAGAGTGTCCATGCAGTCTGGACACTCTCTTGCGCAAAAGCGCATCACTTTTGGGATTTGCTTCTGTAGTGTGGACACGCTCTTGCACAAGAAGTTTTTGCAGAAGATCTCTTCCATAAAAAGCTTCTTGTGCAAGAAGCCTGCAGTGTAGACGTAGCCTCAGGGTTTTGCATCTGAGTTAGGTTTGCTGATATATCCTCCCTATGCTGCAGTGACATCCTACTATATACTGCTCCCTCCAGTGCCTCACTTACTTGGGAAAATAAAATTGGACAGGGAGAGCAGAGTCTTAATTACCCCAGATTGTATCCATCAGTGTTAGAAGAACACTGGTTTTCTAATGCTTCCTATCAAAAGTCAGATCACTGTGCCAAGAGTTCATTAATTGTGGAGTAAGATATTGTGCTGTAGTGTTTTCTCCTCTTTTTTTTTTTCAATTTTGCAATGTAAAATCAATGTTTATATACAATCTAATTTTTCCATATGATAGTATGTTATAACCTCAGAGCATGATTATTATAGAGTGGGTTATTATTTTTTCTTTTTTTGCATTACTTTGGCACTATTGTCTGTTTCCAAAATAAATGCTACTTACTACTTTTTTATGCACATATTCGATTATTTTAAGTACATTGGATGTGAGTAGTGTCTGACATTGGTGTAAATTAGGAGTAACTTCACGGAAATCTGTGAGCTACAGCAGCATAAAACTTATAAGAGGAGAACAGAACTCAAAATTCTACAAAAGTTGCTTTAAAACATTCAGCAGTAAGATTTTACCTTTAGCGTGCTTTTCTGTTTCAAAGGAGTTAGAGGTGAAACCAAGATGAGATCATCTTGGTTATTGATCTGCCAGTGCAGACTCATTCCTTACAATTTTTTTTATAGCTTCAGGGGATAGCTGAGTTAGGGTGTGTCTAGAATACAGGGTTTTTTCCGAAAAAAGTGGCCTTTTTTTTTAAAAACTTCCCCTGCATCTAGACTGCTGCCACATTCTTTCGAAAGTAAATAGAAAGACCATGGCAGTTTTTTCGACTGTGGAAAACCTCATTTTACGAGGAAGAACACCTTTTTCGAAAAAAGGCGCTATGTAATGAACTGTGCTTTTTCGAAAGAGAGTATCCAGACTGCCTGGGTGCTCTCTTTTGAAAAAGCGGGTCGCTTTTTCCAAAGTACTGGCTGTAGTATAGATGCTCTCTTTCGAAAGAGGCTTGTAGTCTAGATGTACCCTTAGTCTGTACAGGATAAACTTAAAAAACAACAAATAGTCTGGTAGCACATTATAGACTAACAAAACATGTAGATGGTATCATGAGCTTTCGTGGGCACAGCCCATTTCTTCAGATGACTGGAGTTTTGAGTTTAGGATGTCCAGACCCAAAATAAATAGGGGCGAAGACAGAGGGGGGAAGGAAAAAAAATGGAAGGGGGCGGGAAACAAGAAGCAGAGGGTATGTAAATATCAAAGGGAAAACCAAACAGGCAAAACTGGTAATCTATAAGCGCCTAAAAATTGGATAGTTAAAAGAAGCAGATAAGGATCATAGGATAGCAATTAGAGAGGAAGAGTACTAACACAAGAATCTACACAGACAAAGAGTGGTTGGCACCTTCATTGTTTGTTTGATAATGTCCTAGCCATCCATTATCTCGATTGAGGCCATAGGTGTGAGAATTAAATTTGTGGATGAATTGTAATTCTAACCCTTCTCTGTGTATTTGGCTTGTAGAATTGGTCTGCAACAATTTTATAGTGTTTCATCCAGTTTTGTTTTAAATATCTGAAGGGACAAGGCATATCCATTCTTTCCCTTAGGACACTATTCCATAGACCAGTGGTTCTCAACTGGCCCTGCTCCCTGGTCAGGTTGGAGATGGGAAGCCAGAGCCAGGCAGTTTAGGGTGGATGCTGCTGTGGCTGGTGCCATGGAGCAGGCAGTTTTGACATTGGTGGCAACTGCTGCTCAGCTGCCAGCCCGCAGTTAGGCTATATCTACACTGCCTCTTGTGGAAAAACATATGCAAATGAGGCTAAGCGTGGAATATCGCCGCACCTCTTTTGCATAATTAATGAAGCTCCATTTTTGCACAAGAATCTTTTGCACAAAAAGGAGCCATCTACACAGCTCCTTTTTGCGCAACTCCCTCTTGTGCAAGAGCCATTCTTCCAGGAAAAAATGCAGAACGGCTCTTGCGCCAGAGGGTTTTTTTGCACAAAAAGGAGCTGTGTAGACGGTTCCTTTTTGCACAAAAGCCTTTTGTGCAAAAAAAGAGCCTAATTAATTATGCAAATGAGGCGTGGCGATATTCCACGCATAGCCACATTTGCATATGTTTTTCCTCAAGAGAGAGGCAGCATAGACCAGCCAGTAAGAGTTACTGGGGGAGAGGATCTGGCTCTGGGGCAGGCAGTGCCCTTGGGGGCTAGTGACTATCGGGAGCCTCCCAGCACACAGTGGCTTGCTACCCACTAGGGCTGGATAAATTTTTAGGGTAGAGGTGCTGAGCTGCATCCCCCTTCTTATCTCTGTTCATACCCCTCATCGCCCCAGGCTGAGGCCACAGCTAGGGATGGCTATAGAGCCCCAGGCACAGAGGCTACCATCGGGTCCTGCAGCAGAGCCCTCAGAGCTGGGGGCTGAGGGGTTGGTTCTGTGATTGGTGAGGCACGTCTTTCTCTCTCTGGGTCCAGAACATGCTGTTATCTGCATTACTGAAGAGCAGTTTAGCTGGCAACCACAAAATGGCTTGAGATTGATGGAGACACACCTTTATTGCTTTTATTTTTTTAAGATCAGAATGACCTCAGAAGTGCAATATGTAAGTTCCAGTTATGGTGATGCTTATCACAAGTGTCATGATACCTGAAAACCAGGAGATGTGAATACATCACACTCACCTTTCACTTAAAAAAAAGAAGAAAGTTAAGTTGCTAGTACTTTTGCTTACAGAGAAATGCTGGAGAATATGAACTGAAAAAGTGCAAAAGCCAGAAGGCAATTAAAAAGAACACTAAATATTTTATATTTAAAAGCTCATGATTTTAAAACCAATATGATTCCTGGGGGGCCTGACTAGTGATTTTTGAACATTTGGAGTCAGCAAGTCTGGCCCCATCAATTCACCACAGTTTTCCTCAAGAATAAAAAAATGTTAAGAAACAAACAACAACAAAACAGCTAATAACCATTGGATAGAACTTGGGGAGAGAAGAGCAAACTCATGATCAGCGAACTTCCAGTTTTCTTGTTTAAAATGTATGTGGTTCTCAGATACCACAGTGCTGGATGAGCATTAAGTTACAGATAGGCAGATGCAATTTCACCTACATAGAGCCACATGGGAATGAATTATTATCTTCCAGTTTCTGTTCATGATAAGTAAACTAATGTTGTTTTTTGTTGTTCTGTACGTTTATATGCATTATTTGTATATAGCTGGTATTTTGTATTTACTAAATATAATATAACTAGGGCCCTACCAAATTCACAGCTATGAAAGATGCATGGCTGACTGTGAAATCTAGTCTCCCCCTGTGTAACCTGGGCCTCTGTTGCTTTTACCCTATACTATACAGATTGTATGGGGGCAGCCAATGTTTCTCAAATTGGGGGTCCTGGGCCAAAAGGAGGTTGCAAGAAAGTCAAAAGGTTATTTTAAGGGGGTCAGAGTATTGCCACTTTTACTTCTGCCCCCTGCCTTTAGAGTTGGGTGGTCTGAAAGTGGTGTCTGTTGGACAGCTGCCCAGGTCTGAAGACCGCACCCTGGCAGCAGCAGCATGGAAGTTAGGCAGCAATATCATAGCATGTCACCCATATTTTTGTACATCTGCCTTCATGGCTGGACATCCAGAAAGTGGTTGGTGCTGACTGAGGGCCCAGCTCTGAAGGCAAGAGCACAGAAATAAGGATGGCAATACCATATGGGTATGTCTACAAAGCAGTGTTATTTTGGACTAACTGACATTATTCCAAAATAACATAGTCCACATCTACACTGCAAGCAGTTATTTCAATACAATGTCAAAATAATGTCGAGCTGGAGGACTTTTTACTCCAATTCCTGTAACCCTCATTGTACGAGGAGTAAGGGAAGTCGGAGGAAGAGTGCTCTTTCTCAGACTTCCTGCTGTGTAGACAGAGCCAAATGCCAAAATAAGCTATTTTGACTTAAGCTATGTAATTGATGTTGTTCAAGTTGTGTAGCTTATTTCAGCTTTAGCCCTGCTATGTAGACATGCCCTACCATGCCATCCTTACTTCTGTGCTGCTGATGGGCTCCTAGCCTGAAGCCACCACCCTCAAACTCCCCAGCTCTGAAGGCAACACCGTAGCCAGCAGCAACACAGAATTAAGGATAGCAGTACTCAAGCCCTCCCTACAATAACCTGACAACTATCTTACAACTCTCCTTTGGGTCAGGATTCCTACAATTACACCACCATGATATTTCAGATTTAATATAATGAAATATATTTCTAAAATATATAGCTAAAATAATGAAATTTACAATTTTAAAAATCCGTATGACTGTGATATTGACCAAAATGAATTTGGTAGGGCCCTAAATATAATATGTGTCCTACTCAGGCCCAGAGTATTTTGGATTCAGGTGACTTCTCTCATTTTAGCTTCTTCATATATAAATCATAAAAAAATTATTTTCTGGATTGGCAACAACAGTAATTAAATACATGAAAATAGTAAAATACAGAGTCTTCAATGATCTCATGTTATATTTATAGATTAAGAAGGTAAAACTGGCCATGGAGCTCTCAGAACTTGTGATTTTTACCAAAGCTGTGAAGTTTAAAAACTTTGAGCAGTCAAGAGAAAAACAGAGGTTCTATGAAATGAATTCAATCGGAGAGGTTAAAGCACGAAAACTTGCCAAACAGTCAGGTAATTTCTTTTGATTTAATCAGATAAAATTTATAAGGTTGCCAAAGCTCATTGCTTAGCTGTCAAAACAGTCAGTAAATATTATGAAACCCATAGTCTCCATTTTATTGTTTTGTTTTATAATTCAGTTTCAGAACTATTCCGGCAGTAGTGTTACAGATCTGTATTCGTTGCTTTATTAAGAAAAATGAAATATTTTTTCTAAATATTTCAGTATTGCTTTAAATTCATATGGTCTCATAAAAACAAATATTGCATAGTAAAGAAACTATATGAATATGTTTTGTTTAATTGCAAACAATAATGCGTGTGTTTGTACCAAATGGTTCTGAGTAATCTTACATTCTGTAATTTAATTTATATTGAACACATTTTTACCATATAATGGGCTATATTCTCCTTAAGGGCTGTGTCTACACTGGCATGATTTTCTGGAAATGCTTTTAATGGAAAAGTTTTCCGTTAAAAGCATTTTCGGAAAAGAGCGTCTAGATTGGCATGGACGCTTTTCCGCAAAAGCACTTTTATGAAAAGCCGTCCGTGCCTAATCTAGACGCTTTCAAAAAGCCCCGATTTCCATTTTCACGATTGGGGCTTTTTGCGGAAAACAAATCTCAGCTGTCTACACTGGCCCTTTTGCGCAAAAGTTTTGCGCAAAAGGGACTTTTGCCCGAACGGGAGCAGCATAGTATTTCTGCAAAAAGCACTGATTTCTTACAGTAGGAAGTCAGTGCTTTATGAAATTCAAGCGCCAGTGTAGACAGCTGGCAAGTTTTTCCGCAAAAGCGGCTGATTTTGCGGAAAAACTTGCCAGTCTAGACACAGTCCTTTTGATGTGCATATGCGCACCATTTACCTTAATGACAATTGCATATTCTGACTAAAGGGAGAATAATCTCCAAAGCATATAGTTTGCCCTCACAGAGAGATTGAATTAGGTAGAATTACAACTCTGGCCTGGTCTGAACCACTGTTGCCTCTGAGCACCATTTAGTAGCTTCAGGCTACTTTAACTTGAGCCAGCTGCCAAAAAACTTGTGGGGAAGTTAGGAAAGTTTGACATCACTATTCATAAGTGTAGTCCTCTTACTAAAGGGCCTCTGACTTTTTCTGGGAGGATCCTTTGTGCTGAAAGCTAGCCCTAGAGACTACAACTCCCATGAGCTCTTGAGGAAAAAAGGAGGAAGTGGGGCTTGTTCAGGCATGTTGGGAGAGGAGCTCTCCATTTTTTTTTTGAGACAGAGGACCCATGCTGCTGTGAAGGAGCTTTGGTTCAGTCCAGGAGCTACTGTGTTGAGGTTAGAGCCTGGGACTGAGAGCCTATGGGGCTTGGATCCAGCAGGCTTCTGATTGCCTCTAGAGGGGAGAGACTCTGGCTGTGCCTGTGGCTGAGAAGTACTACATAAACCCTGCACACGGGTAGATACTGTAAGTAATTCCCTGGGCTCTTTGGGAAAGTGCTGCCTGGGACAGATCTCAGAGATATAGAATAACTCTGGGTCCAAAGAGAGGCAGAGTGACCAGCCCAGTGAATCAGAGCTGCTGGCATTTGGTGGAGTCTGCTCCAGTGGCAAAGGGATTTTGTAGCTGGCTACTCAGCTTGGACTAACACACACAGGACCTGCACAGGGCTGTCTCCACTCTAGCTATAGACCTTCAAGCGTGCCCACGCACACAAGTGTCTGGGACTCTTACTTCAGAGGAGTGTACACTCTGGAGTGGGATAAATTGTGGCAGTGTAAATGCCAGATAGATAAGTTCCTATTATTTCTGTGTACTTTGTTAATTGATGTTATTCACTGTTAACCTGTTAAACCCTGTTTCCTTAAGTTTTTAAGTAAAGGCGTGTTAATTTTATGTAATCAGTTAGATGTATATTATTTATAATTGTTGTCCTGGGGTTAAATCCAGATTACTGTTGGAATAATTTTATTCCTGGAGGCTCCCAAGGCACACCATTAAGTGTGTACAAAGCCAGCCAGGTGGAGGCACCGCCATTGTATATTCTTAGGGGAGCAAGGGGCTGCAGCAAGGGAGTGGACAGGGAATTCCCAACTAAACAACATTGCCACTGGGGTACTCAGGATCTCCTTTTATGTTAAAAACATCAGGCGCTCAGGCACACGTGTGAGTGTGACCTGCTCCTGAGTAACCCAGGGAGGAAAAAGCAGCGCGGGTTACACAATGAAGAAGTTTGGCATAGAAACTTCTCTAGCAGTTCTATGCCACCTAAGAATTGCCCTGCACTGTGCAGATCCTTCAATGGCTGGTAAGACTGGAAAAATAGTGCCAAGTTGACCTTATGCAACCCAAAAGGTTGCATAAGGTCAACTCTAGAACTATTGGTCAGGCCAGTTACCAGTAGGAACTATTACTTACTACATAGGAATAGTCCTTATTGGTAACTATAAAACTAATTCCTCCTTGGCAGCGTTGTTTAAACCTATTTAAGAGGTGAATGCATCAAGGAGTGAGAAGGTCTATCTCTATGCCCATTGAATAACTAGTCTCGCTCCAAATCCTGTAAACAAGATTATCCATTAAATGTTGTGGGTTTTGTGATAGCTTTTCACTGGGCCAGATTAGTCACTTGTAGGTAGGTCATGAGAAAGCAATAAAAAATGAATAGCTTGTACCAAGCAGGGCTAGAATTTGCCTAGTGAGCATTTGTAGTAGTGAATGGCTTTATAATACATTTCTTACTTCTAGTCCTTCCCATTCCTTAAAAGGCAGAAATGTTTAGTGTACAACATACACATTAATCCAAACCACCACCAACAAAAATAGTGAAATATTCTCCAGAAGAAAACATCTAGCTCATGCATCCATAGTAACGGTTACTAATATAGTAGTTTACTACCAAATCACATGGATTTTTCACTCTGAATTTAGTCTTTTTTAAGAAGTGCATATACTTAAGTAAAATTAGATATGCAGGGAAATATTTTAAAGAAATATGACCATCACTACTCTGTTAATTGTATCAGAACTAAAAAAAAAAGCACAGTTGGATTATTTATTTGAAACATGACCTGTTTATTTGCATTTTGTAGTAATGCCCATCTTAAAAAGTTTTATGTTCTTTTTCAGGTAATGAATTTGTTAGGCATACGGCCAGATTTATTACAAGAATTTATCCCAAAGGGACTAGAGCTACATCTTCTAATTATAATCCTCAAGAATTCTGGAACGTAGGATGCCAGATGGGTATGTGCTCGAATCTAATGTTTGTTATTTTAGAGTCTGACCCAGACTATTTGGATTTAATTTTCACAAATTGTTTGTTGAATTGCATATATCACATAATATTTATGTAGATGTTTTACACATAATCCTAAATATTACTACATGAGTTTTCTTTCTCTCATCATTATGTTAAATACAATATACAATGGTGGCCTCATCTCCCATTATTAAGGACTTAGCACATAGATTGGTCTGAGTACAGTAATGCTAATGAATGTATCTTAATGGCTATAATCTTATTCCAAACATGCAGTAAATATTGCAGTTGTAGTATAGTAAAAGATCTTCAACTCGCCTTTTAGGCTGCTATGCCATTTTGGACAACTGCTGTTGGATACTAAGAACACAATTGTCTGTACTCCTCCTCTTATCAGACCAGAACATCAATGCTTACAGTACGGTCTGTCCCAGTTCCAAAAGTCGAAGTATGACTCACACATTAAAAAAACTCATGGAAAACTGCAACATAAACTTGTATATAAGCAGAATTCTGAAATTAATTAGACAATTTAAGATGCTGTATCACTTTCGTGGTCAAATATCTCTGTTGTTGTAGTTTAGGAAATGCTTTTAATGAATATAACTCAGGTATTTCTCTGAGGCTGTCTGTAGTAATTCATGTTTTGCTCCCTGCCTTCTGGGGCTAAGATTATGTTAGCTATGCTACTTCAGCCCTTGGAAAAAAGAGTGAGTGTACTGTACAGTAAATACAACACTCATAACTAAGATAATTTTCCATGTTCTTTTAAAAAAATAAAACATTTTATCCTTACATATTTTGTGTTCATGAAACCTCACAACTTCCATGCCAGATTGTCAGCTGTGACCAAGCTCTATTTGGTGCAACTGAGAGAGAAGAAAAGTGGAGTGGTTACATTAGCCATTTTGCCAACTTCCTGATCTGGAGACTTGCTGAGGTCTGTCCTTACCCTCAGCAGAACTGATCAGTGTCTCAGAACTGTTCTGAATTACACTCTGTTGCCCAGCTCGCCAAGGGCTGCTGGAAATTGCTAGACTGTAGCAGTGCTTCAGCCATATCTACTTTCTCCTGAGAAAGGCCATTAATCCAGGCCCTGGAAGAGATCCCCAAATAAATAATTAAGTTGTCACTGTAGCAAGAGGTCCGAGGGGAGGGGAAGCTATGCCTGTTTTGTGTGGAGTTAGGCCACTCATTCTCGCATTCTCACAACATTTGGCTTATTCACCTAAGCCTCCTGACTTCAGGAGTTGGGTCCTGGGTGTGAATTGCAAACAGAGGTAGGTGACTCCCCAGTGCCCAGGCTTATGCATTTAATGCCTGGATGTTGGCAACACCCCTCTTGTCAGCATTTGCCGTTAGCTTGCATAGTCAGCTTCCAACTTACTGCACTGGATCGCTTTCTAAGATGCCTGTAGCCTTCCCGATGCTTTGCATAGGGAGCGTAGGCACTTAACTCTGGCTTATCACATCGTTGTTTCACTGATTTTTCTAGGTGCATAAAAGTTAGGCATTGTGACACCCCAGTTACAGTGCCAAAGATCCTTTGAGGATTGGGGCCACCAGCTGTGTTTCCAACTTTTCTGTGGTGCCAATTAGGTGGAATGTGGTTGAGGAGTGTGTCTTTGTTTAATTTGCATGTTTTCAGCATGGTTTTTCCTTCAACGTAAAAGTTTTGATAATTTTATTATTTTTTCCTCTGTTCAAATTAATGTCTAATTTGCAATAGTTACAAGTAAATGTGGCATTTCTACTTAATGTGCTTTGTGGGGTTCTTAATTATTAACAATTTCTTCCTTTTAATGGTTTTGTTAACTCTCATGTCTCTTTTTCTCTTTTGTGCATTTAAAAACAAACAGCAATAAAATAGTTTTCTAAATCAGTTACTTTCAACATTATATAACACTAAGAAATTGCATAATCCTTTTTACAGCTATGCTTTGTCTTATTCTCACTCTGCCCTGATTGCTTTTCCTATGTATTGAGTTTTCTTTTCTGCCTCCAAACTCCAGTTTTCAAAATATATTCATTTTAAAGAGGCAGTCGCCTTCTCAGAACCAATTTTTAATTTGTCATTTAAACGTCTACTAGTTTGTATTTTTCCCAGTTACTTTCTCACTGTATTATAAACACAGAACTTAAAAAGGAGCATTATGAACTAAGCTTCGGTTGTGAGTGTTAGGACCTGGCTATTCAGGCCTGCCCCTTAGGGACTATCCCTGTTCCTGATGCTGGGTCCCTAAATGGAACCAAGACAGGAATGCTGTAAGCTTAAATTTCTGATTGTGTAGTGTGCCACTCTGAAGACACGCATACTGTTAACTCCAAAGTCTTGGAGTGATCTAGAAAGTATTGGCTATTGGGATTGCTTATATTCCTCCACACTGCTCTGCCTGGCAGGTTAGAGGGATTTAAAAAACTCACAGACCTCCAAATCCCATAGCACCATTTTTGTTGGCATAGATTGTGAGAGTTGGAAACATTTGCCTCTCTTCCCCATTGCTGTCTTGGCGGTTTGTTTAAATTTTACAAATGTGCACCTGTCTGTCCATCCGTCTGTGAGTCCATTTATTCAAGAGCACCTGCTAAATGGAAAGTGCTAAGACCACCCAATTTGGAAAATGGGGTCTGCCTGTAATTTGATGTTCTCATTAAATGGAAAGGGCGGGGGTTTGGCAGGATGGAATTATACTGCAGAATGACCATGGGAGGGCAGGGAGCCAGGGGCCAGAGGTGGAGACCATCTGGGCAGCAGGGAGCAGGGTTGGAGAAAGGGACAGCTATCTACTGTATATTTCAGAGAGTTGGTATGTTTGTGTGTCTGTTTGTCTGAGTATCTGTCTGTCCCCAGCTGGAAGACATGTACCCCTCTCCCCAGCTTGCCCAATGTAGTTGCTGTGGCCATGGACAGGCATTTCTCACCTAGTCCCAAGCTGCTTTGGGGAGAAAGGGCTGGGGTTGTCCTCTCTTTGTGCAGCAGCCTGCATACTGAGCCCCTTCCCCCCCCAAGCAATTATTTAAATGAAGATGAACAAAACTTACTGAAGGACCTGAGCAATGCCAGGTAAATCTTGTAATATATTATAAAATGAATATAGCTGATTTTGGGCCACACCATCATATAGGCCTCTTTGTGATATTGATGTTTCTCTTCAGATTGGTGTAGGTGCATTATCAGTGTTACCAGTTCCGTCTCAAAGTTGTCTGGCCAGGTTCCATCTCAGTCGTTGGTCCTCATTTCATTCTAGCCATGCTGTTGTTGGGGGTTGGTACACCTGAGATTGTAACTGATTGTTATACTTCTTATATAGCCTGGATATTCATTACCATTACAGACCAGTTAGTTTATTTCTTATATAGCTGTTTTATGGTTCTGTCCCCAGATACATTGTGATCTCATGCTGTTCTTCCCTTCCAGGGTTACTTCCAAGCACCTTACTCATTCCTATGTAAATGAGGCTTCCTTTATTTTTGCTCACAGCTTGGTTAATTTCACTGGAGACAGATAGATGGCTCCTCTCTTGGCAGGAACCTGTTTCTCTCTATGTTTGCTCACAGACTGTAAAATATAGTAGCATTAGGTACTCATATTTCCTCACACACTGTAAATATATATATTTCACAATGATATTAATCACTAGTGTATCATTAGCTTTCAGAAAAGACTTTACTGGATACATTTATAATACAGTAATGTTGCCTATGCAATCAGTTGATTCAATTATGTGTCATTTCAGGTTCAGGCTCCCAGTCTTTATAGCCCAGATAGTTTCTTTCTTCCCTTCCCCTAAAATGTAGTGCCATGCTTGCTAGCTTTGTTTACCTTATATGGAAGCAGACCTTCATTGTCAAGCAGAAATAACCTGGCTGGACAGCTAAACAAATACATTCCTTTTTCTAGAGAAGACAGGACTTATGCATTGCTTGCCAAACATTTTATGACTATTACCTCTTCATAATTTTGTACATATTGAATGATATCTTACATGACACCTTTTAGATACAGAAAATGACACTAGTATGCTAGGTTTAGTGAGTATCCCAGCCCCGGCAAGAGCTGTTGACACAGAGTAGTGAACTGCAAATGGGCCTGTGTGTCTCAAAGGATAAACCCAGAGGAAAAAGTCCACCTCATCTCACTCCCCATGTATTGGAGAAACATTTAATCTGATTGCAGCAAGAGTTTTCTGCCCATAAAACAAGGTTGTAGGTGTTGATTTCAGTGTGTCTTGGACCAGATCCTTATCCATGGTCAGAAGAATGGACCTGAAGATGATGATTCATCACAATGAATAACTTCAAAAATGAGCAAGTAATAGAAAATATTTTCCTTTACTTGCCTTAGGTAATATTTTTACATGTTATTGTGTGTTTGTGACTATTCCATAAAAAATATTAATCTTAGGATGGAGCATTTATGAAAAATACAGACCTTTGTGAAGGTACTTTTTTTTACAAAGAATAAAAGCACCAAGAGCAACTTTTTATAGGCAGCAAAAATTAGTATGCTTCCCCAATACTACTTTAGTGTAGCTGTGGAAAGAACTACTTTGGCATATCCATATCTTCTTTTTTATTTACTAAATAAAATGGAATGCAAAGGTTTATGCAAAAGAAGAAAACTCAGTGCAGCTAGGTAAATATAACATCTATAAAAGCTAAAAGCATGACCAAAATTTACCCTAATTTATGTAATGACATCATTATATACCAGTTGCAGAATTTTAGTCTACAGCACCAACATTTATGTTATGAAATTTCTTTTGAACAGTTTTGTTTTAGCTTACAAGTTTGAAATGAACCGTAGCAATTCTAATATTGCCTGACATGAAGAGGTACTCCTTATGGGTGATGTGCACATTATTATAAAGTGCTAAAATCTGAAATAATCAAGGAACTTGGGATTGAAACAGAGACTCTGACCATCTTAATAATGTGACCTAAGACTAAAACTCTCCCACCATTAAAATGGAGCACTCTAAAGAGAAAAGTTAGTTCCACAGTAAGAGGTAACCTCTCCCATTGTCCTCAGTCTTTAAGAACCAAAATGTCACTTCACCAAATAACATGACCCCTCACTGGCCCTACAAGGGTTAAAGGCAGTCTAGGGAGGCTGAGTGGTAGGCATCCACAGGTGAGGCTGCAGATAATTAAGGGCCAGCTGGAAGTGCTGTGAGGAGCCTGACGCCAGGCTCCCTGCAGCAATCAAAGCGGCAGTGCTGCATGGAGCATCTGACCCCAGGATCTGTATGGTGCTGCTGCTTTGAAGTACCGCATTCTTCTCTCCCGCCCCTGCTGTCTCTGTCTGATAGAGGCAGCAACTGGGGGGACAGCGACTAGTCGAGTATCCTATCGACTGTCTAATAAGCATTTGCTTATTGGATAGTCGACTAGTCCTTCACATCCCTATCAGTGAGGCAAGATGGGCATAGGTGATTGGGTGATTCCCTGAGAAGGAAGACCCCCCAGAGCGTGGGGGCACTGTGGCAGGGCAGTACCCAGATGGGAGGATGCAGTAGTCTGGGAGGGATGTGGAGTCTAATGTAATGTGGCAGAAGCTGTAATGCATAAATAGGAAAAGGTTTATATGATCTGAAGAGAAACCAGAAGTGAAACATGGGCAGCAAGGGAGTATTCCAGTGCTGAGAGGAGCTAATTGCTCAGTGGCCAGCAGGAGGTGCTGCGGCAGTGAGTTGCACCTTGTTACGTGACCTGACATCATAATGCAGTGTTTGTTGTTTTTTCCATTCTTCCTGCTATTGTTTGGAACACGCTTTTTCCAACTTATTCTTTTCACCTCCTTGCAGAATGGGCAAGGAATTTGAAGAAACTGTTATTTTTTCAAAACTTCCAGCATCCCTGTTTCCCTACCTGTCAGAATCTGGCAGAGCTCTGCTGGTAGGACTGCCGTCTGCCAGCCACTGCTGCCAGGCTCTTTCCTTTACCCTCCATGTTAGAGCAAAGGGGAGTCCAATCAAAGGGTAAAGGCGTTAGTGACTTTTGAGTGATCTCACGCCAGTATCCTAGAAATCTTGGAGACTGCTGAACTCTAACCCGTGTTGGTGGCATGGAACAAACATTTCTACAGTAAAAATACATCACCTTTGTTTGATGGGGGCTCCCCTCAGTGTTCCTTGTAAGCAGAGTGCTTAGGCAGCCACCCAGGAGAGATTCAAATGCCGCCCCGTTGATTAGCAGAATGCCCAAAGCTGGTGCACATAACAAAATGTATTCAGCACGTGGATGGAAAAAATTAGAAGGCACACTGCTTCCCTCTTTGCTAGTCTCTCCCCCCCAACTTTTAGAACTTTTGGTGAACTCCCCCAGGAATCACTCCAAATGTACTCATTCATTTATTAGAATGTACAGAACAGCAGTGTCATTGAAAAGTGCAATCAACAGGAGCATGACATAAAACTAAGATGCCTACTAGGAACTCTAAATCCAGTGCTGGCTGCCCCTGCAGCACTGGTTCCTTAAAGCACCTCTTTCCTTTTGGGCTATAGTTTATTCCTACCTCTGGTGCTGAGTCATAGGACATGTGCACAGAGACTGGTCACTGGGCCTATTCACCATCCTTTAGCTCAAGCCAGTTGAAATTTGCAGTAGCAGCACAAGCATTTTTCTGCAGCTCATGTGTGTGGTTCTTGAAGCCTAGAAAGGCAACTCCCTGCATCAGAGGAGAGCCAGCAGCAGAAGCAGGATTTCCTGAGATCTTGCTGGGTGGATGAGGTGGAGAGGGAGGGCATGTCTAGACTACATCCCTCTTTCAAAAGAGGGATGTAAATTAGACAAATCGAAACTGCAAATGAAGCCGGGATTTGAATTTCCCGTGCTTCATTTGCATAATGGCTGCCACATTCTTTCGAAAAATGGTTTTGTGAAAGTAAAATCACCTTCTAGATGGGGTTCTTTTGGGGAAAACCCCTTTTTCGAAAGATCCTGTGCTCCTCAAGAAGGGTACGACTAAACTACGTTCTACTTTCGAAAGAGGATATGCAAATTCTGCGGGAATTTGCATATCTTCTTCCGCTTTCGAAAGTGAGATCAGATCTTTTGAAAGTGAAAGTAGTCTGGACGTGTTTTTTTTCGGGAAAACCCCTCTTTTTAAAAAAAACCACGTAAACCTCATTTTTTAAGGAACAGCATTTTTTTGAAAAGGGTTTTTTTATGAACCCCCCCTCCCGCGTCCAGACTACTTTCACTTTTGAAAGATCCACTTTTGAAAGTGAAATTGAAGAAGATATGCAAATTCCCGTAGAATCTGCATATCCTCTTTCGAAAGTAGAACGTAGTCCAGACAGAGCCAAAATGAGTACAGGATCTTTTGAAAAAGGGTTTTTTTGTTTTTGTTTTTGTTTTTTTAAACTGCGTCTAGACAGCAGTTTCACTTTCAAAAAGCCTTTTTTTTGCAAGAACGCGCGGCTGCCATTGTGCAAATGAAGCGCGGGAAATTCAAATCCCGGCTTCATTTGCAATTTCGATCTAATTTACATCCCGCTTTCGAAAGAGAGATGTAGTCTAGACATAGCTGGAGAGGCCAGAGAAGGGGCCTGCCCATCCCTAGCCAATCAGGGTTTCAAGGGCAAGAACAGCCACCAAGCAGGGCTGCTGTTCGGCGCAGCGAATGCCACACTTGGATATAGGTTGCAGAGCCAAATTATTTAACATGTTGTGTTAACATTATAGTGGGGAAAGACTGGATCTTACAAAGTTGATACCTACGTTTTATGTTACTAAACACTACTAAGTGGTCTGTCCACCTTAAGAGGAAGGTAACAGAGTCCCATCAATAAACTACTGGATTGCAGTACTAACACTCATGTCCATTTAGAAAAAAAATATGCTGAAAATAAGAATTGCATGTATAATTTTAACACAGCATGGAACCCGATAAGAACTGTGAGCCTGATTCTCTACTGATCTTGTCAACCGCAACCATCTGGCTGTCTCAGTCCCAAGGGGCATGTCCCTACTGCTGTGAACTGCTTGTGTGTAGAAATGTCATGGCCAGGCTGCCTTGTCTCCTAAGCTTGAGGCTGGCAGGACGTGTTGTGTTGAGCTCTGATGTCCCTAGAATTCTCCTTACAAAGGAAAAGCATAAGTGCCCAGCTCTGCCAGTTTATGACAAAACAGCCAGATTACAATGAAACATATTAGCTCCTGCTAGAGTATTTACCAATTTAATTTATGATGGACTTTAGCCAAGACACCACATTAACAGAATCATCATTTCATCAAGGTTCCCCTTTTTCTTTTTTTGACAACCATCATCAAAATCATTATTCCTTAATACATTCACTAAATCTGCCCACAGACAATTAAAGACACCAGAAACTGTAGTCTAATCAATTTTTTTTAAAGACAGATGATAGTGATAACAGTTTCAGTGGCTACAGCTGACCCTAAATCTCCTTGCTAATTTTTGTGGATTATCAATTTATTTTCCTAATTGCTGTGTTAGATACCGTCACAAATAGGAAGAGAATAATGAAACTGGCCATACACAACGTGCTGTCAAAAACACAGGCTAATTGAAACAATGAGAAACATTTTTTTTTCTCCAGCCTTTGAGGCACAACAAAATTAGAGTTTACAAGAAACAATAGCAAGTAAACTAATTTGAAAAAGTGTAATTTTTAAATTGACATATTCCCCTTGGATAACTGACACAGCAACTTAGATTTTAGTTATAATAATTCATTTGGAAATGCTTGTTTGCTTTTCCCATGCAATACTGTTTTTCATAGGAAAAAACCTGTTTTCAGACATAATTGGGTAATGGACAATGAATAATTTATAATAATGAAATGCTTTTGCAGCAGAGTTACTTACTGACACATTTTATAGTTATAAAGAAAATTTTAATTGATCCAACCAAACTCTTCTTCAGACCATGCCTGTACCTACATTTTGACCAAGATCCTACAAACATCTGTATGCAACTTCTCATGAGAGTAGTCCCATTCACTTCAATAAAACAACTGTTTATTTTTAAAAAAACACAACAAAACAAACCCCCCAAACCCTCGTGGGCACTGCTTAATGTGTAGTGGAAGGGGTGCCAGGGCACAAGCAATTTTTTTTACTTTCATAACTGTGGTAGCAAGCAGAGATGGTGGACTGCCAAGCTTAGAATTTCTGGGGCTCAGTGCTGGCAAGCCTTGGCCCAAATGAAGCACTGCTAATAAGCTTAATATTGGCAGGATGAGGTCCCTTGTTTTGAAATGCTTTTGTGATAAGCAGAGAGAGCTAGTGACAGAGCTGAGTATATTCTGCTTTGTAGTGAAACTCAGGTTCAAAGGTGAATGATACAATATAGCAATATTCTTTGCACGCAGAAAGAAGACAAGTTTGAACAAATAGGAATGGATTGCATATCAGGCTTCATCAAACTAGGAACTTATTAATCAGGCCAACTGGGAGTTACAAGGAGATGAATCACAATAAGTTTTAACAGATGCCCCTTTCTGATTTTAATCAGAAAATCCTTGTATCAATAAAAATGTTAAAATCTTTATACAGTCCATAATACATATTCATTATTGGCTTGAATAACATTGAAAGATTGCAAATAATATACAAGAGCCATGTAGACTATAGAAAATAGCTCTCTATATCCTCCACCCTCTAAAACCAGTTTAAATGGAGTTTTACATCGCCATGAGGCATATTTTAAGGACTTAATATTGTTTTCAAAAGACACAATAACATCTAACACAAAACATTGGCTTTTCTTTGCCAGCATTTTCACCCCTCCCCAAATACAAGTTGAAACTCTCTAGTTCAGCACTCCCTGGTCCAGCCCAGTTTTAGTTAGCTGGATGTCCACTTATCATTCACGTGGCCAAGTTTCCCATGGTTCCATAAAGTTAGTTTACAGCCACCAGTCCTGGCTTTCAGTGTTCTGTGCTGTTATAATTTACCCTAACTGTCTTCTAAGAGCCCAGTAAGCAGTGGAAATGTTGGTAATGCTGCTACATAATATTGACCTCCCATGGTTTGGCAAATTCTCTGGTTTGGCACTGGTCAAGACCCGAGGGTGCCGGACTAAAGAGGTTCAACCTTTACTCCAATTTCACCAAACTGAAATTACAAAACAGTGTACTGAATATCTCCTTGACTCTTCAACAGTGTTCATCAATGCTTCTGATCTTGACTGAAGGGCCCTCTTTCTCGATTGTTCGAGTTCACTGTAACTGTGGGAAATAAAACAACATACGCATTCCAGAGCTATAGAACTTTTTGGGGGCATAAACTTAAGGATCATATAGTGTAAATTCTAATGGATAAAACAACAACATTTTATGAAGGTGCTTGCTCCAAGAAACTGTCAGGACATCACAGAGTCTTTTGGGCCTGCTGTTTGGCTTATCAGCTGCATTGTATTCCCTTTCAGCTAGCTGGCAGAGAAAATGTATTGACTGACAAGTTAATTCACTTTAATTATAGTTGAGCTGGTCCCATATTATCGCTCAAGTAAATTCAGAGAACAACAAGAACACTGAGTAGTAGGCTTCCAAGCAATCTGTTTTGGACTGTCTCGTTGCATAAGCAAGTATGCAAACTGTCCTTTTTTAAAATCCAGAGCGAGAATGAAGAGGAAATGTGCTAAAAGAGATGCTTTTCTAAAGAGCCTGTTGCACCTATAGATTTTTCAGAAAGACAGCACAGAGTCAGGTTTGGAGCATTTGGGGAGCTCTAGTTTGGGGCTAAGCCACAAAGGCATCCAAATCTTTTAGCTCTCTCAGGAGAGCCCATATCTTATGTCACTACTGAAACAGGAAGGTCTCCTCCTGAATTCCAGTCCAGAGTCACTTTCACATAATGGGACACTGTTTACTGCTGCATCAAGTGTTTTTTGTGTGTGCAGGGATGCAATGGATTTTACTCTGAATTGTTATACCAGTTTTATTGTACAGCAGTCAAACATGGGTGCTGAGGAAGCCCGAAGAGTGGTGGATTGACACTTCTGATTCATGTCATCTTTTCAGCAGCTCCATATGAATAAGTGGCAGAGCAAGATCAGCAATGAGACCATTCAGAGATGAATCCACCAATCAGCTCCATCACCCTGAGTTTCAGTTCTGGTGGCTTTCTTGGTATATAGATATTATTATTCTATAATATATAGAAGACCAATGAATTATGAAGCACGTTTACCAAGGAATGTTGCTGCATAGTCAGCAATCCTGAGGTTTACAAAAGCTTTTGTGGTGTGACACAATTGCCAGCAATGGACAGATTAAAACATCCAGGGTCTCTTAATGACCTAGCTAGAGATGGATCAAAGTGATGCTCCATCTGCAGGGAGGCCACATCCATTTGGGATGTACTTGGATGATAATAAGGACATAATCTAGTGGCAGTCCATGAAACCATCTGTGTTAACATGTGTAAGCGTAAGAAGTTTGTTTTTCTGTGCACGGCCAATTACAATCTGTCTCCATACTCTGTTCCCATCTAATTTAATCAGAACAGTTTACTCAAATTGAAATCTCTCAAGGCCTTTTCTTGTCATCAGTCAAGTGCACTTGCCTTCAAGTCAGTATACCCTGTGCCACTTAACATTTTTAGAGTCCTGCATTATTGTACCCTTATGGGATTATTCACAGGACTGGTTCATGTTTTTTTTGCTATTCAGTGAGGGTACAGCTACACTGCAGGGCAAAAGCCGAATTAAGGTATGCAATTTCAGCTACATCAATTGCATAGCTTAAATCAAAATAGCTGAATTCAGCTTTTTGTGTTATCTACACAGAAGGAAGGCAA
Organism: Rafetus swinhoei; assembly: GCA_019425775.1. Taxonomy (NCBI): domain Eukaryota; kingdom Metazoa; phylum Chordata; order Testudines; family Trionychidae; genus Rafetus; species Rafetus swinhoei. The sequence continues at coordinate 235,045,151 of CM033437.1, forward strand.
AAGAATACTCTTCCTTCGACTTCCCTTATTCTTTGACTTCCCTTACTCCTCATGAAATGAAGGTTACAGGAGTCCGAATAAGAAGTCCTCCAGCTCGACATTATTTCAAAATAAAGGCTTTCAGTGTAAACATGATCTCTGTTATTTTGGAGTAACATCAGTTATTCCGAAATAACGCTGCTGGGTAAACATAGCCTGAGTGTGTTAATTGCCCTTGTCCAGCACTGTATACTTGTGATCCCACTTGAAACCCTCTACTGGGTCCTCGTTTTTTACTGCAATGAGTACACACTTCTCAAGCTGACCTTCAAGGCTGTCAGAGTTCTGCCGCTATCTTCTTCATTGCTTCTCTGTTTCCCCTGTCTGGCTATGATGCTAATTTCATCCGACTCTTTGTTCACTTCTCTTGCTAGTGTGAGGGCTTCTGTGGTGAGATCATTTGAGTCAACGACTAGTCCATCTGAAGCAAGTTTCTCTGTTGCTTTGTTATTGGTGCCAATACCAGTGGTGTTTTGGTGCTGAATGGGAGTGCTAAGGAACAAGTGTAACTGACGTATTAAAAACACTGGAAGCTGCTGAAGTCGTCCCTACACTCAAACTCTTTCTGGTGGTAGCATGGTAGCACCCATGGGGATCTTTTCCTTAAGTTTCCTCTTGTAGAGATAGTTAGATTGAGTATGTCAGAGGTTCAAAGCCACACAATAGTAAAAATCCCTAAAGCTTTAGAAACAACAAAAATAATCAGTCAGTTTGGGTCTAGAAAGTATGTTACAGAAAATTCTTTCCAAGTTCCACCTTGAAGCTCAGCAAAATCAGAAAGTGAGCTTGCATTAAGCTCATTTTCTCCCAGCGAAGAAGCTCATCAAGACCATGCCACTGGGAAAAAGAGCATGTAGGTTTTTAATCTAGGTACTACCCGATTCCATGACATCTAATTCTTAAAAGTTTACATGGTATTTTTTTTCAAAATTGCATCTCTTTGTAAACTTTATCATACTTCTTGATCAGTGCTTTTTCAATCCGTGGTCCACGGAGGGACTGACTTAAGAGGGAACATGCTAATAATCTGCAAATGTTTAAAGCACGTTTCAAGGGGACAAGACTGACTTAGTACTGTTCATGTACTTGCTACTATTCCCTAATCAGATCTTTATTTCTATTACATGGAACTACTTGAAAATATTAGTATAAAGAAATGTTTTTCAATACTTTTTACATTTTGATGCCACAGTCTTCCTTTCATAGACCGCCTGCCTCAGATGTGCCCCAGGATCTTTTGCACCATTTCTTATAGATCTTCAGAGTTGCATTTGAGAACTGTCTAAGGGTGACTGCACAAATTTGGTTCATCAGAGGATTAGAAAAAGGCTGTGAAATCAAATTCACATGTTCTTGCTCCCCCTGATGACTGTTGATTTATTTTTTGTATTTCCGGGGCATCTGTCTTGTGACAGTTCATTTAGGGTACATCTAGACTACAGACTTTTGTGGACAGAAGTTTTGTCGACAGATACTGTCGACAAAACTTCTGTCGACAAAGAGCGTCTAGACTACATCCAGTTCTGTCGACAAAGCAAGCCGCTTTGTCGACATGACAATGTAGACGCAAAGGACAGTGTAGATGCAATAACGCCTTCTGTCGACAGAACTCTGTCGACAAAAGGCGTTATTCCTCATAGAATGAGGTTTTTAGCCGTCGACAAAACTGCTGAGTTCTGTCGACGTTATGTTGACCAAACTCAGCAGCAGTGTAGACGCAGGTATGGTTTTGTCAACAAAAGTCCACTTTTGTCGACAAAACCCTGTAATCTAGACACACCCATAGAAAAGGAATTTAAGAACTTGCAATGACAATAGCAGCTTGTATTCTTTCTTTAATTTAATCAGTCATAAGAAGACTTTTTCAGCAATTGTTCAGAGACAGGCACAATTGAATCATAGATATGCCAGGACAGGCCAAGTTGGCCCGTCATACTGCTGATATTTTCACTGACTGATTAGGCAATAACAGTGGAGCATATGTGTATATAGTAAAACAAAAATCTTCAGGTGTAATTTTATGTCGGTTACACTCATGTACCCTTATTGAAATTACTGGATAAATTAAGAATCTGATCCTTAGTACATTTTTTTTAATTTGAGGCAAAAACATTAGAAAGATACAGTGCTGATGTTCTGGAGAATCAATTCGCATTAAAATATATTTGTATCACGGTAGTAAGTTATCTAATATGAGACACCATAAAATATTCTCTATTGCTTGTTATGCTTCTTAAGTCTTGTTTTCTGTTTAGCTGCTTATGAAGTTGGCAGCAGTCTCATTATGTTCAATCATTTAGTTTGTTTCATCATGCAGAAATTACAAAAACATTTACAATTTTTTCAGTGCTATTTGAAGCCAAACACTGTTTTGTTTTTGTCTAGATTTACTTAAGCTGCACACTTTAAACTATTGCATAGCAAAAGATATGCTGACCTACTTTATAGTGTAACTCTGGTAGTAAAAGTTGGAGTGCATTCATTGCTGGCACTGGCTTCTTGCTTTCCCCCATGCTTGATGGTCTGCCATTTTGCCCTAGCCCTGTGGTGTCCAGCCAGTTCTGAAGCAGTAGCCATTATAGTGGCTACTGCTTTAGGGAACTAGCCACACTCAACCAGCCAAATAGCCACATGTGGCTATTGTATTGGACACCATAGTTAGCCTGAAGGCCAGTTATAGCAGAGTGGTATTAAACTTGCACCCAGGAATGCAAAATGCCTGCTATGCCCCATACTGCCATGTTTCACTGTGATTAACTGGGCTTCTAGGGAAAACCAAGTGGGTGATAAGGATCCAAGCCACTGATTATTATTTAAAATACTAATTAGCTATTTAATAGCAATAAAAATCAACCATGTTGTCCTAAAAAAGATCTTAAAGCAGGCACCCAGGACACAACCTACAAACTATTATTAGAAGTGACTTGTAGTACTTAAAGGCCTCATTTTTTAGCTGCCAGGACATCAAGTAAGTACCTCTTTATCATTATGCCATTTAGTACATATCATATTAGTTCTTAACTTATTTGACGTGTGAATTTTCCATGATGAATGTGAACAGGAAACTCCAAGATGCTGGAACAAAGAACATTTTATAAAAAGAGACTATTGGAGTGTTGGCCTTATCTCACAAATTATAATAGCTTGTTAAGAAGTGTGGTATTTTATTTCCCCATTGCAGCTTCACCAAACAGAGAATGTTCAAAGGTGCTGGGAAGAGGAAAATTTGATAGATGTGAACAAACGATAAAAATCAGCCTTTTAAGCTCTGAGGAAGTATTTTGTTCACATAGCAATTAAAAAGTGTACACAATCATTCCTTAATGTACAGAGGCATATTCACAATGAAAATTTTTAATTAAACTTGAATCGTCTTGGTCTTCCTGGCTGTGTTGTCAAAGTGACACCATTTTTTATTAAATCAGTACAATTGGCACATGTTCGCTCACAATCATGTCTCTTCCTCCTACACAGCAGAACTTGACTGAGCCAGAGTCCCTTTATAGATGCAGTGCCAAAGTTAGAAAAAGATTGTGGAAATATTTCCCTAGGATTGCATTTGTATGGAAAGTACAGAATGTAGTGCAATAGAGGAGAATGGAGGGTAACTCTCTAAAGCTCTCACACTGGCACCCATGATACATGGATAATTCTAAGGGCACATCTACATTGCAGCACTATTTCAAAATAACTAGCACTATTCCGAAATAACTTAGTCTGCATCTACACAGCAGGCTGTTATTTTGAAATAGTGTCAAAATACTGTCAAAGCTGGAGGACTTCTTACTCCGACTCCTGTGTAACCCTCATTGTACGAGGAGTAAGGGAAGTCAGAGGAAGAGTGCTCTATTTCAAAATAAGTGCTGTGTAGACACTCCCTATTTTGAAATAAGATATGCAATTGATGTAGCTCAATTTGCATCACTTATTTTGAATTAAGCCCTACAATGTAGACACACTCTTAGTGCCTGGGACCAAATTGAAAAGATGGCAGTGTCCCATCTGTGAAGACAATGGCATCTGGCATGTGTCAATCTATTTCATTTTAAGTATCTATTTAAACATACAACTAAAGTTTGATTAATTCAAATGTGTTGCCTGCAGTTTTCAAAATATTATTTTTTCTTATAGTGGCCTTAAATTTCCAGACAAAGGGACTACAAATGGAACTGCATGCTGGGAGATTTTTGGACAATGGTGGCTGTGGCTATATTCTGAAACCAGAGTTCATGAGAGATCCGAATACAAAGTTCAATCCAAATAATGTAACAGTAGATTATCCTCCATTAACTCTTTCAATAAGGGTAAGTAATGGTTTATTGAAAATCTCATTTATAAATTATGGAAATAGCTCCCATTTAGTTAACTGCAGTATATTAAGAACCTCTCATGTATTTATTGCTGGTACTTTTTCTTCAAAAGCTCATTGTGCTTCAATCTTGTTGTTTAACCTAGAAATATACAATTCCTTGATACCATGGTGCCAACATATTATATTCAGTGTTGCTTGTATGGTCACCTAGTGTCATTTCACATCATTTTGCTTAAAGAAACTCCTTTCCCTTGAAAATGTAAAATGTTTGAGGAAACAAAACGTGTACAGAATGGTGTCTAATAATATAAATATGGCTCACACTGAGGTAGATAATCTATTTACCTTATACGATGAATGAGCTGCACTTGTACAAAACTATGTACATCTTTAGTAATCAGTGCTCTTGTTACACAGTAAGGATATATAAAAATAACTTTGCACAGAACTCGACTGGAATTTGGGTGGGTACTATTATTTTCATTAACCTCATAGCCTTTCTCCCTCCCCCCACATAGGTTCTTCCATTCTCTTCCTCAATCCTTCTCTTCCCATCACTTTGTGTTCTGTTCTAATCCTTGCATATGAGGGGGAGGGCAGTGGACTGCCTCACATTCTTTCAGGCATAGAGTGGCTACTCCTGAAGCAGGGCTCTGTGTGTGTGTGTGTGTGTGTGTGTGTGTGTGTGTGTGTGTGTGTGTGTGTGTGTGTGTGTTTAAGCAGTTCTTGAGTGTAAGACAGTCCACTACTATGTCCTTTCCAAAATAGGATGCCCCGTACCAAATACAGTAAACTTCCGATAATCCGGCACCTTTAGGACCCAGGGGGTGCCGTATTATCAGATATGCCGGACTATCAGAAGGGGGGGCTATGAGGGTCTGGAGTGGGCTGGGAGGGGATGCCACCCCAGACCCCTCATAGCCCCCCCTTCCGATAGTCCGGCTCTGCCCCAGGCGTCCCTGATTCAGCTGCTGCTGGTCATTTTCAGCAGCAGCTGAATCGGGGATGCCTGCAGCAGAGCAGCTGGGGTGCTGCCGGGTTGGTCCCGCAGTGCCGAGGGGCGGCACTACGGGACAACCCGGCAGCACCCCAGCTGCTCTTGGGGACGCCTGAGGCAGAGCAGCTGGGGTGCTGCCGGGTTGGTCCTGCAGCACCGAGGGACAGCACTTCCTGGAGTCAGCCGCTGATCAGTTTCAGCAGCAGCTGACTTGGGGACGCCTGGGGAAGAGCAGCTGGGGTGTTGCCGGGTTGGTCCTGCAGCGCCGTCCCTCGGCGCTGCGGGACCAACCCGGCAGCACTGCAGCTGCTCTGCCCCAGGCGTTCAAGAGCAGCTGGGTGCTGCCGGGTTGGTCCCGCAGCCCCGAGGGGCAGCGCTATGCGACCAACCTGGCAGCACCCCAGCTGCTCTGCTCCTGGCTTCCCCGATTCAGCTGCTGGTCAGTTTCAGCAGTGGCTAAATGGGGGAAGCCTGTCTGGCTGCCCCAGCACTTCCGGGTTCCTGATGGTGCCGGACCATCAGGAGTCCTGGAGCATTGGATGCCGGACTAATGGAGTTTTACTGTAAGAGGAACCAGGTAATCCTGAAGTTTTCTTATTTGCTAAGTGCAGGAAAACCTTATAATATTTTAGCATAATTTTATACAGTAAAGATTATGAAGTTTTTTCTGCAGTCAGCTTCAGAGGTGCTGGAACAATTTGTATAGTGGGGATGCTGAGAGCCATTGTAAATCCCGGAGCTGATGGAAACCACTTCAAGCCACGGGTACAATAGCACCCTTAATTCCAGCACCTATGGTTAGTTCATTTGAGAAGTACCTGACAGTATGGTGCATCTCTGATCCTTATAACCGATGATGAATGCTTTTTTTTGGCCCCTACCCAAAATCCAGATGGTTTTCCATGGCCAGGATAGGGTAAAAGTGGCCTATATTAGAGACCACTTCTTCTGAAGACGATGGTAGAGTTAAGAAGTGATTTCCTGGCACCTCCTGAAGAACTGAGAGGAGCAAGGCAGACTAGTAACACCGCTGAAGACACACACTGGGAAGCCAAGTGGTGGGCCTAAACCTAGAAGTGAGATACAGTACACACCTTTACTAGTCTGTTCAGCTTCTCCTGAGTAACCTGATGGGGTTGGTCCACTGCCAACCCACACAAATAGACAATGAGTGGTCAACATTGTCTACATTTATATTAAAGCATCTGGGTCTTCCTTCAATGTATAAATTTACACTGAGCTAAAAATTGGTGAAGTAAATGAGCAAATTTGGTTAATCTCAGACCTATGATTGTCCATATTATATTTGGTAAAGGAAAACTTGTATAGTCACCACAGGAGCAGGATCAAGGACTGACTATACACTGCAATTTTTCGTTTGCTCTTCATTAAATATTAGGTATATCATATACTATGATACTATTAATTGGTAAAGACAGAATTGTAAAGAGTTGTATGGTAGCCTCTGTGCTTTACTTTTACACAAATCCTGATTTAGTGTTTAAAAGCCCTTGTTAAAAAAAAAATCAGTTTCTCCTTTTCAACTCCAAATAGAAACTTCCAAATTCTCAATCATTAGAAAAACTAGTTTCCCAATGAAATGTTATCTCTGATTCTACTGTATACTACTTACTTAAATGCTATTGAATGTGAGCATAGAATTAATGTATAATTGCTGTTTCATTTCTGTCAGTGAAATAAATTGAGGGAATAAAACATTAATTAAATAGGGATTGTAGAATGATTACACAGTGTATGTGTATCTTATTCAGCACATCATACTAGTCTAGTAGTGAGCACCATGATTACATGATGGATGTGAATTAATGATTTCAAGCTCTCATGCTTATACTCTAATTATATTATTCATTATTTATATAGAGTTGTAAGAGATTAGGAGAAAACCCAGGTTATGGGCTAGGGGTTAGACAGGATTATTAGTAACAGAAATGAAGTGATTGTGTATGGAAGAGAGAGTGCTCGCAAGCAGAATTTTAGGTTGATAGAGTTTAAGAACGAGCCGGCCAGGTAGCTGTCAAGGGCAGAGTTTTGGGAGGGCAGGGGGGCAGTAGCTATGTATACTGGGCATGACTTGCTTTTCTTCCTGTTCCTCTGACAATAGGGGAGTGAGGGAAAGTACTTGGATTCTGTGCATGCCTCTCACTCCTGGCTGGTGAAAGGAGGGGGGCAGAGGTGTAAATCACAGAATCCAAGTACTTTCCCTCGCTCTCTTACCATCAGTGGAACGGGATGAAAAGCAGGCTGCATCCCGGTGCACATGGCTGCTGCCCCCCTGCTCACTTGAAACTCCACCCTTGGTAGTGGGACATCCAAAGAAGCAATGACACCTATGTGACTAATGGAATATAGGCTTCAGAACATGTGAGTTAATAAGGTTAGAGTGAGGGGAAGCAGGTAGCACAGAAGGATAGGAGATGGTGCTTACAGAAAGGAAATTCAGAGCCAAGAGTCACGATAAAAACAAGAACAAGGAGACCTGTGATGATTTATTTGGGCATAAGCTTTCATGGGTAAAAACCACTTCATCAGATGCAATAAAAAAGAGATTTAATTAATTACCAGGCTCGTGAATGGGGGAAACTAGTTTTGTTATTTGCACAGGACATAAATAAGGGGAAGGTAAAACAACTGAAGAAAGATGTCTCATGTGTTTCATTAGCCAAGAATAAAGCTGGATGCAGGTTAAATTGAACAAGTGGAACTTTACTAAACCCTAAAAAAGGAGTGGTCCTGTGGCCCTTCACAGATTACCAAAATATATATAATCCTGAGCTTTCATGGGCAAAACCCACCTCAGCAGATGAATTGTTTTGCCCATGAAAGCTCACGATTCTGTATATTTTGGTTAGTCTCTAAGGCACCACAGTTCCACTCACTGTTTTTAAAGTTATAGACTAACATGGCTACCTGTCTGAGATTTTTTTTTTTTTTTTTAACTAAACCTTGTGCTTTTCTCTGGCCATGTGGCTGAGTAGCTTCTAGTCTACCTCCCATGTTCCCTGTTTTCCTGGAGTCCCATCAATAACACAACATGGATCCTCTTACCCCAGTTCAGCTGATCATGGTACATGAGGGGAGGAGCAGTCTTAACTAGGGCTAGCAAGTGATTAAAATATGTAATTGTGATTAATTGCGTGTGCCTCCCCTTTGAAATGCTGCGGTGGCATTTCAATGTAGCGCTGCATGGAGCCCAGGATCAGCTGGAGTCCCCAACTGACCCCGGGCTCCATGCAGTGTTGCCACTTGGAAGTGCCGCAGTGGTGTTTCCAAGGGGCAGCGCCTTAGGAGCCTGGGATCAGCTGGGCACTCTGGCTGATCCCTGGCTCCGCTTGCACTTGCCCCTTTGAAGCAGCGGTGTGGCACTTCAAAGGGGCAGCGCAGCATTAACACCTTAATTAATTTAAAAAATTAACTTGTTAATCCTGTCCTGCATTAATCACAGGTGTTAACACAGGTCAATTGACAGTCCTAGTCTTAATAAAATTCATATGGGCCTTACCTCGGGGCCCTTGGTCAGAGCTCCTGAACATAGACTCATCAAGGAAATGTAAGTGCCTGGGAGCTGTAAAGTAGGGGGATCACCTTTGTTGGATGGAAATAAGGGATGAAAACATGAAAAAGAAAACATAATGCTGTGTTTTATGGGACAATTTAAGGAAACACAATTTTCCATAGTATATCAGATACTTTTCTCTCAAGTATACATTTCTACTGTCCTCAAGTCTACAGTGGATTTATCAGAAGCTTCAATTTAATATTTAAAATAGTACTTACTATTAAGGCTATGATTTAGTTATGAGTATTTTTTAGTAAAAAGCCCTAGACAGGTCATGGGCAATAAATAAAAATTCATGGTCTGTCACTTGTCTATGACTAGTGTTGCCCAGAGTCTAGTTTTTGAGCAGAATTTCTGCCTGAAAAAGGGAGCCTGGTGGTGCCGGTTGGCACTGCTGACCAGGCCATTAAAAGTCCCAAGGCAGGCTCCATACCTGTTCTGTTTCTGCACTGCTTCTGTGGCACATTGGTGATTAGGGAGGCTGAGTGCCAGCTCCACAGCTTCCATTGGCCAGAAACCATGACCAACAAGAGCCGAGGGGGGGGACACCACCTGTGGGCATGAGGGCAGCATGAAGAACCTCCCTGGCTGCCACTTCCTGGGAGCTACCAGTACCCTGCACCCTAAGGCCTAACCCACACTCCAAACCTCTGCCCCAGCTCTGACCCCCCACTTGTACCCCAAATCCCTTATCCCTGGTCCCACCCCAGAACCCATACCCCCAGCTGAAGCCTTAGGCCCCCCTGGACACAAAACCCATACCCAACCCTGATGCCACTCACCCACAGCCCAACTCCAGAGCCCACACGCTAAGCCCCTGTCCCCAGCCCAGTGAAAGTGAGGCTGGGGGAGAGCAAGGGACAGAGGGAGGGGGGAATGGCGTGAGTGGGGGCAGGGCATTGGGAAAGCGGGGGGGGAAGGCCAGCTCAGGGTGTGGCTCAGGATTGTTCCATTTTGTGTGACTAGAAAATTGGCAATCCTAGTCATGCTTTGTACTATAAATACCCCTGACTAAAGCTTAGTTGGGAGTGGAGAGGGTAATGGTCAGGAGGGGACAATGGACCAGTGAAACCATCCACTGAGCAGAGGATGCTCCAGCCACCCCCAGGACTACCCACCTACTGCTGCTCCTGCTGCGCCCGGGGCCACTGGCAGCAGCTGCTGGCTGCTTCTGTGGTTCTTAGCACCATTGCTCAGGCACCACTGCTGCTGCTTGGGTGGCCCTGGGCAGCTTGTTCCAAAAAGCACCCAAGCAGTGCCAGTGTGGCTGGCTCCAGGGCCACTCCAGCAGTGCCAGTATGGCGGGCTGCAGGCCCCCCCAAGTAGCTGGCTGTGGAGCTGCGCCAGCAGTTGCCTGTGTGACTGTTCCTAGGGGCCACCTGAACAGGTGGTCACAGGACCAGTTGCTCAGGTGACCCTGGGGTCAGCTGCTGCAGAAGTCATGGACGTCTCGGAATTTGTGACCTCTGCAACCTCCTTGACAGACACAAGGCCCTATTATTATCAGGTTTACTACATTTCAGCATATCAAAATAAGGGATAGTTGGTCAGCCCAAGGGATAAATCAGTGAAATAAGAGATGGGTCCTTAAAATAAGGGCTAGATGGCTGTAATATTATGTGAAAGAAGGCCCACTGATTGGGGGGGGGGGGAGATGACAAAGGGGCAATTGCCCTGGGGCCCAGAGACACAAAAAAGGCCTGGGGCTAGAGCCACCACTGCCTCATTAGCAAATGAGCCTGGAGCTCCCAGCTGCCGCTGCTGCTAACGAGGCAGCAGTGGCTAGAGCCTCAGGCCTCTTAAATTGCCATCAGAGCCCCCTTCCATGCAGCTGTGAGGGCTAGGGGTGTCCCAGTGCTGTGGTTTGGGTGGCACTGAGGGCTGGCTACCTCTGGCCCCGTCCCTTCCGAGGCACAGAGCCAGCCCCACACCCTGCCCAGAGGTCCCACAGAAGCTTTCACACCCCTGCGTGAAAGAGATGGCATGGTGCCTAGTCTTTTCTCTCTAGCTGAGCATCCTGTTTCAGTAACCAAGCCCCAGGACAGGAGAGGGCACCTCCTTGCTTATGTTCAGCCTGTTTTGTGTGTAGGCTCCCAGCCTGTCCCTGCCTAGAGTAGTGCATGCCTTTAGCCTGTTAAGCCAAAAGCGCCGCTAAAGGAAAAGAGCTAAGAGACAGTGTGGTCAGAAGTCTCTGACAGGTGAAATTTAGAGGCAGTTTTACCAGCTGAGAGTTTGGTGGTTCCATAACGGTGAGTAGAAGGGAATGAAAGCTGTGTCAGGCAACAAGAGAACCAAACCGGTAGATTTCATGGGCACAGTGAAGGGAGCCGGATGGAAGACAGCAGACTGGTCAGTGGTTATAGAAAGGAAGTAACAGAGGCTGTGACAAGAAGGAATGGCATGGAAGGTTAGAGATGGGGAAGGAACCGTGAGAAGAGCATGGTTCGGCTAGAGGGAATATTAGAATGGAGCTAGTGTCAAAATACATTTCAATGCAGGTCATTGGCAAGTAAAGAAGTTTATTTGAAAGTGAATGGCAAAGGAAATTGGAGAAGGTCATCATCAAATAGTTTTAAGGCCAGTAAGCTGGTAGACTGTGGCAAATGCAGGAGCAGTAGGCTTAATTTTTGTTTATCAGTAGGAACTTTTATAGATACACTGATGTGGAGGCTCAGTAGATATGCAAGAGGATTTGTATGCCCAGATGCCTTCTGTTTGCCATGATGAAATGTGTGATGCTTTCTGATGATCTTTGTGTTACTGCTTACATAGATTCCTCAAACCTGAAGCCACTTTGTCACTTCAGTTCTACTCACCTCACATTTTAGACTAATACCTATCTGCAAGAAAAGATTTGAGGATCGTTCAGCCTGATGGACATTCTTGCAAATTGTTGAATAAAGTAGAATGGAATTTTTGTATGTATTACATTTCTAGTTACATTTCTCCCATTCATATTTGAAAGCCTTTCTGAGTGGCACCACATTTGTACTGAGATAAATTACTACCACATCACTGTCTCTTTTGACCGTGGTTCACACTGCGATGATCACAGGGGGTTCTAATCTGTGAGGTTTAACTACTAAATAAATCAGAGCATTCTACAATAGGTTTGGTGGTTTTATTCTATGATTCATCTTCTACAAGTGCCTTCTTATATCAAGCAAGTCTGTCTTTAATCACTTTAATTTATTGTTCAGTGGCTGGTCTTGCCAGCCACATGGACAACAGAATACCTTTACTTTACATAGCACACAGTGGTGGTCATGCTGTCAGTAACTGGCTGACTTATCAGTTATCTTGTATACTCACATGGAGCTTTTCTGGGGTCATCTGGTTCATTCAATCCTCTTTTGGGGCATTACTATGGAAGGGCAGTCACACACTCAAGGTCTGATTGTCATATTTGTGATTTGGAAGGAAGTTCCCCTCAGATGACAGTGGCAGAGGCCCTGGGATATTTTTTTTTTTTTTTGCCTTCCTCTGTAGCAAGTCATTTTCTGGTTTGAACAAGAATAAATGATGGATTCTATGTAACTTGAAATCTATAAATCATACTTTGAGGATTTCAGTAATTCAGCCAGAAATTATGGGCCTATTACAGGAGTGGGTGAGGCTAGCAATGAGCAGAAGGTCCGAGGTGGTGATTATGATGGTCCCTGTTGGCTTTAAAATCTGAGTCTAATTAACAATAGGGGGTCTCAGGGTGGCTACAAGCAGACAAAACAGGCAGAAGGGTTACTAACACTTGACTGCAGAGGTGAAAGAACTGAATTGGTAGGGGCTATTCTTCCTTATATGTGCCCTCTGGCAAATGCTTTTGTCACGCTTGTGCAGCCACAATGGATACATCTTTGGTAGTAGTCCCTGAATTTGATGACGGGTTGGCAAATCTACAAGAGGGAATTCACATAGGCCTTCATTAATGCAACAACAACTTTCTGTAGGTAATGATTAAGATCTGCTTAATGTGATCATATTTTGGTGAAAACCAAAAAGGAGAAACACATTATTTTCCAAAAAATATTATTTGGTTGCACAGGTTTTAAGATAATTAAATGGAGAACCAAACTAGCAAGAGATTGAATTAAATGTGAGGCATTACATTTCAGTTGGTCTTTTGAAAAATTTCTTCTGCAATTTCCACTTTATATGATAGACTGCACTGAGCAATTATGGAATATACAGTTCAATGTTAAAATTACTATAATAAATTATATTTTCGGGCCCAAATGAGATCTTACGTATCATTTTCATTTATGCAGCTTATTTGTGGTTATCAGTTACCGCCTAGTCAACACACCAAGGGTAATAAAGCTGATCCTTTAGTCCAGATAGAACTTTTTGGTGTTCCAGAAGATCAAATAAAACAACAGACTTGTGTCATAAAGCATAATGGTAAGCATAACATATTCTATTGTCTGTACATGATTTCAATAATGTTACATACAGGAAAGTTTAATATCATATAGAAACTCTTTCTCCAGTAATTTACTCCGCAGCAAAAAGTTGGAGTGCACTAACTGCAAAAGTGGGCACTAGGTATAGAGACTGATCAGCAAAACTAACAGTAAAACTGGCATGGTAATCTGTGTTCCAACAAGATTAATCTGAATCAAGTAAATTAAATCTGAAGATTTTATTTTTTCTATAAACAGTTTTAAAGTTACCATACGGCTTATATGAACAATGATGGATTGTCAGCTTTAGAACCTGAATTAGTTTGTTTACACTCATAACAGCTAAACCATGAGCTGGTTCCTTGGCCCTAATCTCACCATTGCGCTAACATGACCAGACACAGAGGGACCACCTTTACCAGAGAGGTGGCAAAGGCAGCTTCTGCCATTCTAGTTTGTTTCTTCCATCACTCTTAGTTTATTTCTCTTTCATCCCATAATTGAGAAGACAAAATGAGCAAACCTATGTAGAAGGATAAGAAAAACCAAAAATCCAACTTCGCCATCTGTAGTGACAGATCAGCTCAGATTCAAGTTATCGTGGTGAGATCACCCTGGTTTGTTTGGGACAGTTTAATCTACTAGGACAGATCAGTGCAACCCCATTTACCAGCTATCACCTTGACCTATCTCTTTGTGTGCATGTGCTCTTATGCAGATGCAGAACTCGAAGGATTAAATAGGGAAGCCAAAATGAATCCACAAGAGACTCAGAAAGGACATATATGAATTAGTGTTTCCTTCTTATTTCCCCAAGCACTTCAGTTTTTCAGAGATCTTGCCTCTCCATTTTAAGGATGTTAAATTTTAGATTAATCAACTAATTGAATAGTCAATGCAATTTGCTTCAGTCCCAAAGCAGTAAAAGAGAAACGTTGGCACGATCTTGAGATTACTAGGGCTATAACACATTTTATTTGACCACATCCTCAGAGTCAGGAAATCATAATCCCTGTTTGTTCTCTTCAAAAAGAGCATCTCAGTCTTGTGCATTGGATTAATCAGTGTACTTCTTACAGGTACTGTCCTATCACAACCTGCACCCCTTGGTTGGGGGAGGGGCTCAGGGAAAGGGGAGGTTGTGATAGGACAGTGCCTGTAAGAAATTTAAGTGTGGGGTTGAGTGCAGGGGACCCAGAGGAGGAGGCTGGTGTATGGGAGGGTGCAGGAGTCATGGCAAGGGGCTGGGTGTTTGGGGAGGGGGAAGGAGTGCAGGAGTCAAGGCAGGGGACTGGGAGTGGGGGGGAAGAGAGTAGGTGGAGGACCAGGGAGCTGGGTTACCTTACCTGACTGGTGGATGGGTCCCTCTGCTACCACAAAGGAGCTGTGGGCCGGTTATGTGGGGGCACTGCAGCAAGGAAATTGGCAGCAGGGCAAGAGACCCTCTGTCCTGCTGCTCCCTTCCCCTGGACCTATCTATGCTGGCTGAATACTGCAAAAAATGAGAACTTCCTTTTGGCTGTCATTACTCCTGAATCCACATTAAAGTCCTGCGCTTGCACCAGTGGGAGTTGTGTTATTGAGTTCAGTGGGCACAGAATCAGTCACAAAAGGAGCTGCTGCCACCAGTCCGCTGGAAAGCATAGCTCATAAATTAATTACAAGAAATACAGTTCTCATTATTTTTCAGTCAACTGATGTGTTTGTATAGGATGCTGTTTGTTTTACAATTGTTTTCTCTTTCTCTTTTCACCCCTTCCCTCCAGCTATGTGCCCTAGATGGAATGAAACTTTTACTTTTACTGTTCATGTTCCAGAAGTGGCATTAATACGCTTCACTTTGAAAGACCAGCTAATGCTAGCTGCAAACGACTTCCTTGGCCAATACACTTTACCGCTCATGTGCATGAATAAAGGTATTACTTCCTCCAAAAGCAAACTGCATACCAAACCTAAAAATTGACAAAAGCATAACCTGTACTATTAGCCTATTGTTTGTTTAGGTTTATTAGACATCATAAACTTCGTGTTAGGTAAAAACAATGAGGAGTCTTGTGGCATCTGAAAGACTAACAAATTTATCAGGGCATAAGCTTTCATGAGCTGCAACTCACTTTGCCAGATGCATGAAGTGAAAGAATCAGATGGCAGGGATGTATCTATATGTGTGTGTGTGTGTACGTACATACGTACGTACGTACACACACACACACACACACACACACACACACACAAAAGATAGGAGTTTTACAACAGTGTTAATGAGGCTAATTCAGTCAGGGTGGATGTGGCCCACTTCTCACTGTGTAAGGTGAGGATACTTGTAGTGGAAAATTAGGTGAAGCAGATGCAGAGTGGTATTCATCACAGTTTTGGGTCATTGTTAGCAATGCCGATTAGATTCTATGTAAATGCTGACCTTATGCACTGAAGGAAAATATTATTGATTGGCAGTTGTACCTATTGTAGTATTACTTCACTCACATTATAAACAGAATCTATTCCTAGCATCAGGGAGTAGCCACGCGAGTCTGTACAGGATAAGCTTCAAAAACAACAAATAGTCTGGTAGCACTTTATAGACTAACAAAACATGTAGAATGGTAGCATGAGCTTTTATGGGCACAACCCACTTCAGATGATCCATCTGTGCCCACGAAAGCTCATGCTACCATCTATATGTTTTGTTAGTCTATAAAGTGCTACCAGACTATTTGTTGTTTAAGTTTATTCTAGCATGGTATAACTCCAGCCATTAAGAAGCAAGAAGGTGAACAGAACAATTAGTCAAGACCAGTATAAAGGTACAAGAATGCCCATGATTTACTCAGGACAGAACCTGAACAAACAAGCGAGAGGTAGGCAATAAAGTTGAAGACTTAAAGCAAGTTCGTTCTGCAATTTTTCATAATGGGCAAAGATGGAAGTGAAATGGGAGAAACAGAGAAGTGTAATTGCTGATCATTCCCACTTGTTTTACTGGTAGTACCGGTGTTAAGTGGCAGGTAATTGGCTAATCGTGTAGTTGATACAATTTGTATTGACTACACAGTTAGTCAATAAGGGAAGGCACTACCCGGCCCCACAACTCTGTAGTTTAAAAGTAACAAGAGCCGGGTGTGTAGGCCACCTGGCTCCTACTACATTTAAACCGCAGAGCTGCAGCAGGGGTAGCTCCTGGACTCAGCGCAAGCCGGGACTGAGCCAGCTCACACCGAGGCCAGCAGCCCCTGACCATGGGGCAGTCCCCTGTCCCAGGCTGCTGTGGACGGGGCTGCTGCTGGAGCAGCCTCTGTTTGCAGTGGCCAGCGCTGGCTGCGAACAGGGGCTGCTCCGGCAGCATCCCCTGTCCGCAGGGGGTCCCAGCAGAGAGCTGGGACCCGCTGCAGGCAGGAGCTGCTTGCTGCAGCAGCTCCTGTCCATGTCCAGCTGTTGCACATGGGCTGCTTTGTTGCGGGGGGGTCCCAACTCCCCCACTGGGACCCAGAGAAGCCTCCATTGGCCTCCTGTGCTGCTGCCTCTGGTAGAGGCAGCAGCACAGAGTGGGGGCAAGCAGCACCATGGAGACAGTGCTGGGGAGATCCAGATTTTACATCCCTAACTAGTACATCTCCTTGATTCCTATCTGATGAATAGAATCCTAACAAACAGCTGCTATAGAAGCCACTGTGTCAGGAAGAGGGTGACGTACCTAATCTGACAGTTTACTGTAGTTGATTTCCAAAATAACTTCTGACAAGCAGACAGAGAAGTAACCCCTGCTGGTGAATAAAGGTGCATAGATTGGTCTACTGCATTTTGCTTCCCTACACATGGTATCTGCCAATGCCTCAATATTCTATATGTATCTGGGTTACCAAAGTGGCTATAGATCCTTCCCCATGTTCCTTAAAAATCATTTATCAAGCTGGAGCACTGCATCTTCAACAATCTCCTAGTCAAACTGACAATTGTGTAATAGATTTAAACTTGTCTGGGGCTATGCAATGCGCAGAGAAAATTCTGAGTTCTAGAAATCCTTCTTTTACAGAGATAATGTCAACATAGTTTGAAACACCAAGAACATAGTTTCATTTTCTTGGTAACAGACAGAATTCAGGTCAAAAGTAGGCAATTTAATATGCTGATTAATTTTATCCATTTAGAGGAGTACCTTACCCAGCTCTATGTAGATTTCCCCCCCATATCTTCTAAACAGAAAAATGAACAAAATAGAAAAGACTGTTTACATCACCATTACTTTTGGCCAAAACAGTAAGCCTTGTAGTTCTCTCTGAAGGCGAAGCTTGATTTGGGAACGAGTTCTGAAGTTAGGGACAATTCATATCTCAAACCCAGCAAGTGATCTCAGCCCTCAGATTGGTAAACAAAAATTTTCAGAAGGGCTGATGTGAGAACCTCAGATCCATTGTCAGAAGTGACTTAACCACTTGGGAGTCTAAGAGTTAGTCTACACAACTGCCTTATGCTGGTGATGCAGCTGTGACACTGTGGTGCATTAGGTGAAGACGGGCTATGTCAGTGAGTGTGTGCTGTCCTGTCAGCATAATTATTTCACCACTCCTAGAGCATGGTGCGCACACTACTGTAAGTCAATGTACTTCACGAGTCTAGGGCTGCAGGCCTTTTTTATGCCACCGAGCAACAAAAGTTACAGTGACATAAATTTCAGAGCGGTAGCCAAGTTAGTCTGTAACAGGAAAAACTTAAAAAACAACAAATAGTCTGGTAGCACTTTAAAGATTAACAAAACATGTAGATGGTATCATGAGCTTTCGTGGGCACAGCCCACTTCTTCAGATGACCAGTGGTAGTGTAGCCAAGCCCAGAATTATACGACTTATGAAAATGTGACTAAGGCATGTTTAAAAATGTTCCCTGGAGGCTGTGTCTACATTGGCATGATTTTGCGCAAAAACATGCTGCCTGTCTACACTGGTGGGGAGTTCTTGTGCAAGTAAACTGACTTTCTAATGTAAGAAATCAGTGCTTCTTGCACAAGAACTATGACACTCCCACTCAGGAATAAGCCCTCTTGCGCAAGTATTCTTGCGCAAGAGGCCAGTGTAGACAGGCAGCCAAGACATTTTGCGCAAAAGCAGTCTAAATGGAAAAAAGCCCTAGTGGCCGCTTGGACGCTCCATACCTGCAGGCAGCTCCCGGACTTCCTGGTAACCCGAGCCCCCTTAAAGGCAGACGCAGCCTGCAGAGGCCACGAGGCAGAAGCCCTTCTGCCACCTCTGCCATCGAGCTCTGCCACGTGGCTCTGCTCCCTTCCCCAACAGCCACCAGACCACCAGCCCAGGATGGCCGCTCCGGGGGGGGGAACAGCCACCCGCACCCCCAGAGCAGGAGGCCCCAAGGGGCAGGAAGCGGAGAGCCCCGTCCTGGTCCCCAGGGGAGCTCGAGGCCCTCCTGGACCTGTGGACGGATGAGGAGGCCCTGCATGACACCCGGGGCACCCGTTGCGCACGGACATTTTCCGCCGCATGGCCCAGGCGCTCTCAGACCAGGGCCATCCAGCCCAGACCCTCGAGCAGGTCCGGGCAAAGGTCAAAGAGCTGTGCCCGGGCTATGTCTGGGCCAGCGAGGGCCAGGGGGCAGGAGCCGACACCTGCCCCCACTACCAGCGGCTCCACCGCATCCTGGGCCAGGCAGCACCCCACGGACCGTCTGTACCCGTGGACACGAGCAGCCCCCCATCACCAGGCCCGGGGGAGGAAGATGAGCCAGCCAGCGGGTCAGACGAAGAGGAAGACCAGGGCAGCAGCATGACCCTCCAGCTGGAGGTCCTCTCGGGCAGCCCCGACGTCTCCTGTGCGTCCGGAGGCCAGGGAAGGATCCATTGGTGAGTGTTGCACTTTGCACTCACAAGGGCAGAGGGGAGCCGGGTGCCCGCGGGGAGGAGGCAGAGGGAGCATCACTTGGGCAGTGTGAGCTGCACGCTGTGTAGCATTAGCAGTATGCAGCACGTGCAGCCTGGTGACCGAGCGGCACGTGGCCGTGGCAGGCAGCTCCAGGGCACGCCTGGGACTGTGCTGCTCACTCACATCCAGACCGGGGGGAAGGGTGGATGCCAGCTGGAACCAGCCAGGGCCCCATGGGCTCAGGCCAGAGCCCACAGCTCCGCAAGGGTGCAGCACACAGAACGGCACACTGTTCCATGCCTGGCTGTGAGGCACAGCCAGCTGCTGCTGGGAAAACCGCAGCGTCACAGCCCTGTGAGCGTGGCACCCACTGAGTCCCTCGTCTGCTCCTGGTGCCTTGGCTGGCCCCCGAGGGAAGTCCCCACTGCGGCCACACATGTCCCTGGGCTACCGTATGTGAGGGCTAGTGGGAGGGGGAGGAGGGAAGTGCTCGGGCTGGCCCTAGGGCCACCTGAGTTTCGCTCCAAGGATGGTACACTCCCCAGTCACCCCTGGTTCTGTCCAGGAGACAGCCACGTGATGGGGATCTGAGAGCCCAGACCATGTCTGCCATATGTGCTCCCAGGCACTGTGTGGGGATTCATCTTGGTCCCTGTCAAACACCATTGATTAGCCCAAAGCCTCACAGCCTCCCCGGCAGGGAGTTCCACAGGTTAACACAACACACACGCCCTCCCACCCCCCAAGGGGCCAGGACACAGACTGGTGGTTGCAATACATGGAGGAGCACCCTTCTCGGGGGGTAGTGCTGTATGCAAACATACAACACGGGGCGGGTGGGGGGGGGAGAGTAGGCCCAAGCCACAGTACCGTGGTGTCACCTGGCCTCAGGGGCGGAGGGCACGGGGTGCGGGGATGGTGGCCGGGCTGCCTGACTGACCCATACTTTTCTCTGTTCCCTGCAGTGGGACCAAGCAGGAGCAGGGGACCCTCCAGCCCTGCAGCAGCGGCAGCACCCCCAACCACCTAAGCCCCAAGTTGGCGGCACGTGCAGGCCGTCGAGCGCATTGAGGCGGCCATCACCCGGCAGGTGGAGGCGGACGTTGAGTGGCGCCAGCAGGCCTGGGGCCACTTCTAGGCCCAATGTGAGCGAGTGGCAGATGCCATCACTGCCCTCACCGCTCACATTGGGCATGCCGTGCTCTAGGGCATGCCCGTGCCCCATCCACCTGCCATCCCTCCCTTCCAAATGCCCGTGCCCCCCCTCCTGCTCCCGCCATCCCCCCTGCTCCTGCTGCCCCTCCTGCCCACCTCCCTGTGGTGCCTGCCCCAATGCGACCGGACCCACACGTGCTGGTCCGGCTCCGCAAAGGAGGTCGCAGGGGCCACCCCTCCCAGCACTAGCTCCCCTTCCCCCTTCCAATTCAAAGCCCCCTCCCAGTTCAGAGCCCCCTCCCCATTGTAAATAAAAAGTTCACACTTTGTTTTCCAAAAAAACCTGTTGGTTGTTTATTGGGAGGTACAGGGAGGAGAGGAGGGAAGGGTTGGGAATGGGAGAGAGATGTGGGGCCTGGGAGAACATCTCCGTCAGGGCCTCCCGGATGCACACCCCATTGTGGTGCGCCTGGCGGATGGCAACTGTGCTGGGCTGTTCGAAGGCCTGGCCCTCGCCTGCCATCCATGCCGGGAGGAAGGCCTCCCCGTTCCGCTCCACGAGATTGTGGAGCACGCAGCACGCGGCCACTACCTCGGGGACATTCCGCTCACCCATCTCCAGATGGGTGAGCAAACAGCGGAACTGGGCTTTCAGCCGCCCGAAGGCGCACTCAACTTGGTTGCAGGCCCGGTTGAGGCGGTTGTTGAACCGTGCCCGGTTGTGGTCCATCCGCCCTGTGTAGGGCTGCATTAGCCAGGGCAGCAGGGGGTAGGCCACGTTCCTCACAACACACGTGGGCATTGGCACGTCCCCGACAGTAAATTCCCACTGGGGAAGAAAGTGCCCGCCTCCAGCCTGTCAAACAGGCCGGAGTTTCGTAGAATGCGGGCGTTGTGTGCTGTGCCGGACCAGCCCGCATAAATGTCCAGGAAGCGGCCACCGTGGCCCACGAGGACCTGGAGTACGATGGAGAAGTACCTCTTTCTGTTTATGAAATGGGCCGCTCGATGCTCCGGGGCACGGACGGGGATGTGGGTTGCATCCAGGGCTCCCCTGCAGTTGGGGAACCCCAGGGCAGCGAAGCCGGTCACCGTAGCCTCCACATCGTGCAGGCGGATGACTCTCTGGTGCAGGATGTCATTGATGGCACGGACGACCTGCAGAAGGGTGCAGAGAAACACGGGAACACATCCCATAAGGCAGGGTGAGTGCGTGCTCCCTTGGGGGTCCGTCCCTCCCGTGATGCCCTCTGTCCTCACACACACACACACCAGGACCCCCTTGCCCTATGGGCCACCCTCCCCCCCCACCAGCAGGCCTGTGCAAGGGAGGGATGGCCCAAACCCCTGGGTGACCCAGCCTGGAGTCTTGCCTGCCCCTGGGCATGGAGTGCAGCACCCTTCCCCGGCCCCACTCCCCCTGGGACTTACCTGCATAACGACGGCACCGACGGTCAATCTACCCACCCCGAACTGGTTTGCCACTGATCGGTAGCTGTCCGGGGTAGCCAGCTTCCAGAGTGCAATGGCGACCCTCTTGTCCACTGGGATAGGTGCCCGCAGCCGGGTGGTGGTTCTCTGGAGCGCAGGGGCGAGCCAGGCACACAGCTCCAGGAACGTCTGCTTTCACATCCGAAAGTTCCGGAGCCATTGCTGGTCGTCCCATTGCCCCAGGACCAGCCGGTCCCACCAGTCGGTACTGGTGTCCAGTCTCCACAAGGACTTCTCCACGGTGGGGTGGGATGGCACAGGGACGCCATGGCCTCCCTAGTGAGGGAGTCCAGAGCGACCTGCACCTCGAGGTCCTGGAGGAGGAGTGAAGCAGCATGGAGCAGCAGCTGTAGCCACTCCAAAATAGCCAGAAGGGGCCAGAGCAGGCACAAGGCCATCCCTGGCTCCATGGCACAACAAACGAGCTGAGATCAAAAAATCAGCCAAAGGCACTAAAGGCAGAAGGCAGTGGTGTCCAATAAGGCAGAGGGCAACCACAAATAGACCTGCTATGGCTGTCAGTCCCTGCAAGTGGTCCTAAAGTACGCAGCAGGAGAGAAACGGCCGTCCAGGGAGATCCCTTTAAGCACATGTCTCAAAGGAGCTCCAGCCCCCGGCCCCGGAAAGGGCTGGTGCCCTTTTGCCCTCTTCAAAATGGTTCCGGGCTTCTGCTTTTGTGCAAAAGCTCATCGTTCTTACAATGAGTCCCGGACCAATATAGACGCTCTCTTGCACAAATACTGTAACGCAAAAACTCTTGCGTTAAAGAGTATTTGCGCAAGATCATGCCAATGTAGACGTAGCCAGAATGTTTGAGGCTTTTATATCAGGCCTAATGGTTTTCTTCCCCCACCCTCCCTCCCCACTTTCTTCCTCTTGCTTACTAAGTTTTAAAACTGTTTATTGAATCTTTCTATGGGCTGGGAAAAGAGGTGATATGATAAAAATAGACATGGTTATTGAAGAATACTTAACCATTCTACAAGCTAAATCTGCACACCTTTTTCTTCATCTATCTTCTGTTTGAATTATTTTGTGAAACTGCAAGAAACCAATTCTAACTTTCATTTGTGTATATAAAATGCAGCCAAATAAACACTGGCGCTTAGATATGGCTGTTAAGCATTAGTTTGGATAAGTTCATTTGTAGAAATTTTTGAATTGCCAAAAGGGACACTTTTAACAGGCTTTAAGTGGCCAGAGTGCTAGGAAACCTTCCTTTTCTACTTCACACTTCATTGTGTTAGCTCACTACCATTGTAGCTTAATTTCTTTTATCAGAACATTGTCATTCTTCTTTCACATGATAATTAATATGTGATGTTCTAAAAGCAATACGTATATTATTATGTCTTCTGCACACCAAGGGTACCCTTTCTAGATTCTTGCCAGTCCCATGGTAGAAGTCTGTAGAATGGTCTAAATCACAACTTATGTATCATCGGAGGCTTTGAAGCTATGCTAACATTACCTTTGTTTATCATCACTGAATACCAGGAGAATTAAAATGCCAGAAAAGTTAGAGAACTTCTGTAGGAATGGGTGTTACTTTAGATATCATTTTGGTTAACATTAATTAGATAAATACAAATTATCCTTCATCTATAGAGTAAACATAGCTACGTCTGATCCCTCAATTAAACCACTACACATTCTATATTTGTATATTAATTTAATGTTATTACATTTACAGGTTATCGTCATATTCCTCTGTATTCCAGAGATTCTGAAAGACTTGATCCTGCATCACTCTTTATGTATATTTGGTACTATAAATGATGACATTAGAAGTACTCCTGCACTGGTATATTCCTCAATAAAGCAACCATCATGTAGCACTCAAACAACAGTTTAGTGAGTGGTCTGATTTTCAGAGGTGCTGAGTACCTGCAGTTTCCACGGAAATACCTGTATGAGTAAATGTAACTTAATATGAATAAAGGCTGTAGAACTGAACCCTGTAGTAATTCAGAAAAAATCATATGTGCTTAACTTTTGGGGTATATTTTCTTGAACCCAGTCTGTATTTTAAGATATGATTACTATCAACTACAGATTGAACCTCTCTAGACTGGCACCCTCAGGACCTGAGCAGTGCCAAGCCAGAGAATTTGCTGAACCATGGAAGGTCAATATTGTCTAGCAGCACTTCCACTGCTTACTGGGCTCTTAGAAGACAGGGGTAAATTAGAGCTAAATAACAGCACAGAACATTGAGAGTCAGATCTCATGGTGGTAAACAAGCTTTATGGGAAATTTGGTCACACCCATGATATGTGGATATCCAGCTAATTAAAATCATATCAGACTGTGGACATTGCTGGACCAGAGAGTATTGGATTAGAGAGGTTTGACCTGCAATAGCAAAACTGTAACTAATTATTAAATAATAAGGAAGCAGCATATTAATATTTATGGCCTAAGACTTCCAAAGGCACCAAAATTGACAACATGGAGTGGTCTTTTTCATTTGCATTGAGAAACTTTTTCCTACTGTATGTTAGTCTGTTCAAGAAAAAGGAAATCAGGAAATATACACACACACTCAATTGAAACATAATATTTTTAATCCATAACAAGTCAGTTTCTGATCTATAGCTCATCAATGCCCTAGATAATATTCAATTTTGCTAATATCAGGATCTCAAAACACTGCCTGCCTGCCAGATATTGATGTTTTGGCACCTTTTCTCAGCATAGCCCTTGCCCAAGCATTAAGAGACTGTATTCTCCCAACCTTTTTATAAAATTGCTTCTGTGCAATGAGCTCCATGTGGAATGGATACAGGGATCTGGCTGCACAGAACTCATGGCAGTTTTGAGGTCCAAATCTTGTTAACTTAAACAGTTTTACAATGGCACATTTCATACCTGTATCAATGTTTATCTTTAAAGTTAGATTTTATTTGTATTGTCACTGTAATTGTTATTTTCATTAATTATCCCTTGTACATAAAAGCAAACTAAAGAAAACAAGACTATAAATTAAGTATCTGAACTCAACACTGAACTTTAGGGTCAGGTAATTTGAGAACTAAAAACTGGCTATGATGTGTCTTCTTGTATTTTTAAAAAGTGAAGTCAGTTACTTCTTTATCTCTGAACACCTATAATTTAAATTTGCCCTTGTACTGTTTATATTTGTATCATAGACAGTGTCTTTTTCATAAGGGTTTATGGTTTTTCTTTAGCACTGAGGAGGTATGTTCATATTTTTACTCAAGCAGGTTCTCTCTCCTTACTGGGAAGTTTAATTTCCCCAGGCAATATGGTGGTTGTATTCCAACAGCTGATCAGCAATGACATAACCAATTTGTTTGGGACTGAGAAGAATGTAGGTTTATTTGGATTTATGCCATTTTTAAATGACACTCATATACTGCACCTTCAACAGCTTTCTATACCATAAGCTGCTTAAGCCTAATTTGTGTGTCTTAAAACTATTGTCCTTTCAGTGAGAAAAAATAATTCCCCACAGCTCTGGGTATTATATCCCAATGTCAGCCACTTTTACAGCTTGCAGGATAAATCTCAACTCTAGCCAACTACATATTATAATGTTAACGTTTACCTTGGATCAAATCATGAACCAATACCTTTTTTACTGCTATAGTTTGTTACCCTGATTTTGGAAGTAAGTATCTAACTTTATGCACATGGAGCTCAGGAAGGCAACTGATTTAGTGGAAGTCATTGAGTCTATTGGGACTTAAAAGTGGGCTTAACCGTTTTCCTGGATTGAGCAAAAGCACCATGAAGGACTGAGCTCATGTACCAAGTCCTACTGAGCTTAATGGAACTACTCCCATGCATGATGTTAAACATGCATATAAAACTTTACAGGACTGGAGCCTGGGAATTTTTTGTCTGCTTCCCTGATGCAGCATGACCATGTGATGGGGTAACACAAATGAAAAAAGATGTCTTAAAATATGATCATTCTCAATTTAACCTTTCAGCAGAGTAACTATGGATTGTTTGCTCTGCTCAAATATATTGGTCATCTACATCTCATTTTCAGAAAGGTTTCAAAGTCTATGGGAAGCATTTTTCCAACTCTAATTTAGAACATATATTAATTTTTTCCAGAATTTATTTATCTCCAAATATTTTGCCAGAATAAACCCAATGAGATGAAATATCTTGTCCCAAGTCGCATGTCATATCAGCACGTTAAAATTTAAAAATACATAGCATACACTATACTTAAAGTTCAGCATAGTTTTAAATTCTTTTAAATGTTTAGGTTTTCAATTCTGACAGATAATTAAATTTTAAATGTGAAAAAAGTAAGAATTAAATGTGATATGCTAGAGGTTTTAAATACAAGCTGTATTTAAAACTAGGATCTCTCAGGTGAACATGCTATCATACTAACTTGGACATATTTAAAACTGATATAACTATACAGACAAAGTATTTACAATAGGATGAATCCAGACCAATAAACGCATAAGGAGTCTGATCAAAAGCCCACTAAAGTCAATGGGAGACTAACATTGACATAAATGGGCTTTGGATAGGCTCCATACCTCCAGGTTTCTGTATACATAAAACACATCTAGCAGTATACAAATAACAGTGATGATCAGGAAAAAAATTCTTGCTTGTTGCCATAAGAAACGTTATCCAAGATAACTGACACTGTATTCTGAGAGATAACTGATTAGGTCTTTTTACACCTATGCTAATGGGAGTTTGGTGCTGGTAAAAATAATAATTCTAAGACGACAGTTAAATGGCAATGGACCGTGAGAAAAAGTGATTATAATTTGTGATTAGTGGGGCAATGTATATGGTTAGCGGCTTACTGCCTCTTTTATTCTCAAAGGCAAATATTTTGGCTACTGTGCCAAAATGGCCCATGAGAAAAGGTAAAAAATGTTAATGAATGAATATTTTAGTTGTCTAAGGCAATGTTCAAATGATACTGTTCCCCAATGGGTACCACACTTCTTCATTTAATGAGACACTGTGCAATCGAATGTTGATAGCTCCCACAAATGTTCCTTTGCTTTTCACAATAAGCTGTAACACACGTCCTTGGAGCTCTGTGACTGCATCGTATACTACCTGCAATCATATATGGAAAAGTAGATAAAGTATAAGTAGACTGAATATTTTTTATACCAAAAGCACTTCATTATTAATCACTTCTACCTAAAGGTTACCAACAATGCTTAAAGTAACTGACAAACAGCCAGTACGTGTCTAAAGCAGGGCTACTCAACTCTGCAAGTTCCGGGGGCCACAATGATACTCACAGCACATGCCGAGGGCCGAAACTTAAGTGTGGTTGCATATAATTGCAAATATATATACAAATAGCTTCTTTCACACTGACGGGCATCAATACAAAGATTAAGGCAAGACTAAACAACATGCAGGCCCCGTTTAAGTCAGTTCTGCTGATATTAATAAAATGCAATATTTACCCGATTTCCACCCATATGACAGCACTTTTAATGAAAAATCACAGTCCAGGAATTTGACCACTAAAATGCATATCAACAGAAGACCATTATATTGACTCGCCATTGTGGAACATGTTCCCAGTGGAGGCCATGTTCAAAGGATCCCACCCTCGGGCCGCGTGTTAAGCCCCGAGTAAACCCAAACCACTCTGCGGGCCACAAAGCAAGAGACTGTGGGCTGCATGGGCCACATGTTGAGTAGCCCTGGTCTCAAGTTACAAGACATGAGTCATGCTCAAGTCAATGGAATTACACCAGGAACAAATTTAGCCTTATGAATTCAAAATAAAAGGAGCTTTTGCTGGCTTAAGCTGCTAAAGTTTAAAGACTGAGCATTTGCAAAGGAAGTTTAAAACTAATGCTTAAATGCCATCACAAATTCAACTAGTAAAATTAATTATGTAAACTACTAAGTACTAGATACATTTTAATGCCCTATAGTTTTTAAAGGGTTTGTTATTCATGTATCACTCAGTTTGACATCTGAACAAGGGGTTCCCCTGTTTAATAGTTGACCCAATGGTTTTTTAATCTCCTCCCCTCTGTCCATTATTGAAATACATTATTACAATATACCATTTTTCTACCTGTAAGTCCAAAGTCACAGTTGTTTCATGTACACAGCACAATATCAGCAGTTCTGAATAGGAGGTCAGCATAGAAAGGATTGTTGGGAGAGTTGGCTGGAGAGAAGACACCAGTGAAAAGTGGAGGACATAAAGCAGGAGAGTTAGGAAAATATGAAGGAGAGAAGGTGGAGTGGGATTAGGAGCTTAAGAGGAATGTATTAGTTCTCAGAGTGATAAAATTTAGGGGAGATGACATGGCTAAAAGCTTATCCATTTTGAAAATGTAGGTTAAGTAAGGTTGTTTATACAGTAATTCCTCATTTAACACTATAGATATGTTTCAGAAAATGATCGTGTTAAGTGAAAGCGTGTTATGCAGGGTCAATTTTCCCATTGAAAATAATGGAAAAGGTGGGGGTTGCGTTTCAAGCAGTGGTGTCTGTTGGGACCGGCACATAAGGTTGGGGGAGAAAGGGGACTGGGTTACAGCAGGGAGGGGAGGTGTTTGGCTCTGGGGAAGAGAAGGGGAGAAGAGGGGAAGGGGATTGGGTTGGGAGTATGCCCCTGTGACGGATCTGCCGGGACCTGCACTGCGTCCGGTGAGGGGGGGTTGCCAGGGAACGGCGCGGCGAGCGGTGAACCCTCCGCCGCTTTGCAGGGAGGTGGGGGAAGCCCCGCGCAGCTGCCGGCGATGGGCCGGCTGGGGAAACCCAGCCTCCGGCCTGCAAGCAGGGGCGAAGGAAAGGGGGCAAGGCGTCCGGCGACAGGGAGTCATCAGGGAATGGCGTGGCGAGCGGCGAACCCTCCACCGCTTTGCAGGGAGGCGGGGGAAGCCTCATGCAGCCGCTGGCAATGGGCCGGCTGGGGAAATCGTGTTATTCTGGGGACAGTTGTGTAATTCAAAAAACGTTCCCTAAAAAAAAAAAAAATCGTGCTATCGTGAAAACGTGTTAAGCGGGCACGTGTTAAATGAGGAATTACTGTATCTGCATGATGCTTTTTAACCTATACCAGCTAATTTTAAAAAAGATGACCCTGGCAATCCTTGTGAAACTATAATATATCCTGCACTATCAAAAGGCTAATTTATCTCATTAGAGCATTGCAATAACATAACATCTTTTTTGTAGACTCATAGAAACATAGGCCTGGAAAGCACATTGAGAGGTCATCAAGTCCAGCACTCTGTGCTGCAGCATGACCAATAAACTAACAGCATCCCTTACTAGGACATGTCCAACGTTTTCTAAAAACCTCCCTTGACAGGCATTTCACAATATCCCTTGGCAATCTATTCCATTACTTAACTGTCCTTATTGTTAGAAAGTTTCCTAATATCTAACCTAAATCTCCCTTGCTGCATATTAAGACCATCATTTCTTGGCCCGCTTTCAGTGATCAGAGATTTCTTTCTGTTGGAATCTCAGGTTTATTCAGATCTTTCCAGAAGTGTGGTGTCCAGACACAGTGGATACAGTACTTCTGGTGAGGCCTCACCAGTGCTAAGTAGAGTGGGGGAATTACCACTCAGGTCTTGCATACAATATTCCTTTTAATACACCTCAGAAAGATGTTTGCCTTTTTTGCAATTGCATCACATCGTTGACTCATATTCAAATTGTGGTGCATTATAAATTTCAAAACGTTTTCAGCACTACAGCCATCTACACATATTGCAATTTTGAATTTGATTTTTTTCCCCTTTCCAACAGTAGTACTTGGCACTCGATTTACTTTCATTTTATTGATTTGTGATTAATTCTCAGTTTGTTAATCTGCAGCTTGTATAAGCATACTTTCACATCATTATCTAAGTCATTAATGAAAATATTGACTAGTACTGGACCCAGGACTAACCCCTGCAGAACCCCAGTACAGATTCTTTTCCAGTTTGGCAGTGAACCTCTGATAACTACTCCTGAGTATGGTCTTTCAATAAGTTGAACCCCCACTTTATAGTAATTTCAACTAGACCACATTTATCTATTTGCTAATGAGATCATCACGTCTACTGCTTCAACCTGTCCACTTTATTGGTTACCCAATCAAAGAAGGTTGGTTTGTCTTCAATCATGACAAATCCATCTTTCCTGAAATGTAGCAGAGTAGAACGGAAGAATGACTTCTTGTGTCTTGCTCACAACACTCCTGTTAATACATCGCAGGATCATGTTTGCTTTTTTGAAACAGTGTCACATTATTGATTCATCTTTAGCTTGTGGTTCACTATGACCCCCAGATCCCTTTCTGAAGTACTCCTTTCTAGACAGTCATTTTCCATTTTGTATGTGTACAACAGATTGTTCTGTTCTAAGTGGAGTACTTTGCATTTGTCTTTATTGAACTTCATCCTGTTTTCCTCAGACCATTTCTCCAGTTTGTCTAAATAATTTTGAATTATAATCCTATTCTCCAAAGCACTTGCAACCTCTCTGAACAATATTTCTAAAAGATTTCATAACAGTTCAAGACAAACATGCACAAATCAAATCCAGTTACAGAAAACCCCACACAATAGAGATACACATGGTACCTTTCCTTTGAAAACTGCCTGTATGAATTCTACACTTGGGATGCACAAATCCTTAGGATTTACCTACATGAACATGCAGTTCACAGCAAGCTGGGTTGTGCATATCCCCCAAACTAGCCTGCCATCGACTAACTGTCTGTGTGGACCATGCAAATGGACAGTGTCAAAGAGGACTAGATCAAAGTGCACTAACAAACTGTTTATACATGTCAGCAGCTTCTCTGAAGACAGTTAGTCTGACAGGCTAGTGCAGAGCAGATTCACACCCCACCTTGCCACGAACTAAATCTTTGTGTAGATGAGCCCTTACAGTGAGAGCGTGGAATCTTCTTGCTAGCAGTATATTTGGAGCATTCAGTACAGTAATTGCAATATTTTAAAAAATCATCATGTGATAAACACAATACAAAGCCAACCCAGGACAAGTTGTAAATGTAGAACAATTGAGGTAGTAGAATTTATAAATTAGTTGGTATCACCACTGTTAGGATGCTGTTGTACCTCTTCACAAAAAGTGAAAAGTATTAGAAAAAATACTCTTTTACCCTTACTCTTGAAGTTACCTTGATATTATGAGAACATACTGGGGTTAATTATGAAATGTGAACATTGTATTCTTGAATTAAAAAGTTTGGAGAGTAACAGCCTAACAAGAAATATGCTGCATTCGTAATCAATTCCTCTCTCATTAACAAGAAAATGCTTTGGGACTAGTATATGGGATTATAATATTTAAAAGGGCACTGACATATATATATATATATAAGTTTAGGGTTCAAATCTCAGGTTTGTTTAGAAGAACGTATATATCTTTGTACACGTTTTCACTGGGTTTTTTGTTTTGTTGCGTCTCAGTGAAAACAATATGAAATGAGCACATTCTTCTGCACAGTTTGTAAAACACAAACACAGCAGCATTGGGCCTGGGCATGAGAATTAGACAGTGAAACTTAATAAAAGTGAAACGACCTCTCTGGTTTGAGGAAAGAAGTGCAATAAAGTAAATTATGACAAAAGACAATCAGACTTTCAAGTCTTCCAGCTGTCATCATCATGGGTATGATTCTCCACTTTGATAAGGCCAATAGTGATCTTAAAATGGCCTGTGGTCATTAGAGTAGCAGCTCTCAAGCTGTGGATTGGGACCTCAGAGTGGATTGCAAGTCACAACCCCAGAAGAGCTGGTTTGGACTTGCTGTGGCCCCAAACTAAAGCCCAGGAACTTCAGTCCTGGGCATTAGAACTCAAGTTACAGACCTCCTGCCCGGGGCTGAATCATAGGATTAGAATTATAAAACCAGAAGGAACCTCAAGAGGTCAAGCCCAGTCCCCTGCATTCATGGCAGGACCAAGCACCATCTAGATCATCCCTGACACGTGTTTGTCTAACCTGCTCTTTAAAATCCCGAATGATGAGCTTCAGTTTTGCCCCTTCTCACGCTTGGGAGGCGTGAGCTGGCTCAGGCTTCAGTCCTCCATCTTGGGGGTAGGTAGCAATTTTTATTGTTTGAAAGGAGTTGCAGTGCAATGAATTTTGAGAACCACTGCAATAAGGCAACCCCCTGCACTGTACTCTGCCACTGGAAAGCACCAGATGCACTCATAACACCTAGCACAAGAGAGGGAGAGGGTGTTCTGGGGGCAGGACATGGATGGCATAGGCTAGAAAAGCATCCCTGTGGGACCTTACACCAGTGACACATGTAATTACTGCTTCTTGTGGTGATCAGCGAGATGCACTGGCTCATAGCAACCCCTCATTTCGGTGGCAGAACACTGAGCAACATGGCGCCTTAGTGAGGTACAATGCCTCCTTCTCTCAGGATATGTGCAATGTGCCCAGCCATTTCATGGTAACATCATCAGCCAGATGGAGGACTGGCAGCCTGCCATCAAACAACAGCAGTCAGCACTTGTCAGGTGAGTCATCAGAAAAAAAAACCCCAAAGAGATTAGCTGTACAGTTGCCCTATCCTGTTTGAAACTGATTTAGAGATGACCGCAAGTGCCTTGGCAGAACAAAACCTAGTGGGGCAGATGGCTGGGTCAGTAACGAGAGAGTGATTAACAACTGTCATCACTGATGACTCATTGTGCCAAACATATTCCATTGTCATGCTCTGTGGTAGCATGAATGACCATAAAAGGCGTCTAGAAGACGGGCAAGCTGGTGGATGGTTGAAGAAGTCTGCAAACAAAGGCAGGTTGCTGTCTTATGGATCTTGATCAGCAACATAGAGGCCTTCGTATGGCAAAGATAAGATGGTGCTACATTACTGAGTATTGGCACCATGGCAATGGACTTGCACTTGTAGTCCTGGTAACAATACTCATGGCTTTGTTA
Source organism: Rafetus swinhoei (assembly GCA_019425775.1). Classification (NCBI taxonomy): domain Eukaryota; kingdom Metazoa; phylum Chordata; order Testudines; family Trionychidae; genus Rafetus; species Rafetus swinhoei. The sequence goes on from CM033437.1 coordinate 235,077,909, forward strand.
AACTTTACAGTGACCGGCCTTGTGTGAACCAAGCGACACCAGATAGGAGCACAGCATTCTGCTATTGAATAGCAGGGGGCAAGGACCGAAGTTCTAAGCATTCAAGTGCTCTTCGAAATGGCCAGTTTTCTGAGAAAATTGGGGGCTAAGGGATCAGCATTCACACTGTGCTCCCTATTAGTGCCTGACCCAGGCCAGGGGATCTAATGATGCAACCTGTGGAGCAAATTCAGTGACGAATCTTGGTAATGTGCCATCAGACTGCGAGCCCAATGTATCACCATCCTTCAACTTTCTAGCCACTGGCCCACACTTTGAAATCTTGACTCAATGGTGAGGACCTGTCAGCTGCTAAACAAAGCACCCTTAGTTCCTTAGCCACTTGTTACTGTGTCAACAGGATTTGTTTGCAAGAAATTCATGTTGCACTTAGTGTAGCAGGATATTATGGTATCAATGGCTTTGACCTCATTTCACTCACCCCACATGCCAAATATGGCTGTGCAACATACACTCACTCTGACATAGCTGTTGTTATTCCACTATCCTCCAGTTTTGACAGTATGATCCAGGAGTGCCAATGTTCATAAGCCACTGAACATTGGAACAAGCAGGTCCTTCCAATACTTGATCATTCACCAATCTTTGTTGGTGATTTTAACAGACCCCACTCTGAATGGGGCTACACTGATTCAGATGACCATGGTGAACAGTTGATGGACTGGGTGGCTAACTGCAACTTTGTGTTGATTAGCGATACAAAACAATGCATCACATTTCTTTCAGCCAGATGGGTGAAAGAATATTCACCTGACCTTTTCTGGATTAGTTCACTACATACCAGTTCACAACCAATGAGCAATATACTACTTGATAACTTGCCCCCAGAGCCAACATAGACCATCACCCATTCACGTTGGGCTCCACACCATTTGAAGCTCAATCAGGTGTTGGTGGAATTACCATAAAATGGACTTGGAGAAGTTCTGGGCCACACTGGAATGCAGTGCGGTACCATTCCATTGCATTGTGTCTCAGTCTAGGCAAAGAAGCCCACCACGGATTCCGAGATGCTATTTACATGACCACATGCTCAGTTACTCCAACTCAGCTATTCCAGGAAATTCCAATGATCTGGTGACCTGGACATTGCTGACTACCTGACTGAGTCTTTGAATGCTGCGATGCTCATTCAGTGGAAGGAATCTACAGAAACGCTTTGACTTCACTTATTGCAGCATTATTAAAGTGTTGGAAATCGATGTGCCAGCTGGGCACTATTTAACAACCTCGATGTCAAAATCATCCACTGGCTAAGCCCAGCGAGGTTGCAAGCTATCTACTGTGGGCGGCAAAGGTCCCACTGGAGAAGCAAATGTAAAGTACATGATGAATGATGCCAACTTTGACATCAAAATGGGGGGAGGAGTCAACTGGAGACATTCATGGTCAACAAGCCAGATAAGGCCCTTAGCGCCATCAAGCCAGACACAGCGGCAGGCTGTGACAACATTTTGCTGGACTTCCTCAAGTACCTTGGACCAAAGATGTCACAGAGGCTTACTAATTTCTACATATAGACCATAAATGCCTCCTTGAGTTCCCAGGTGTTCAGGACAAGGTTACTCAGTTTGACAGACTTTTAAGTGGCTAACCAGCTCTGCTCACTGGCATGGAGGAAAGGATGGCCTCCTTGAAGTAGCTTTAACAGGGAGCAGGTCTTTCATTCAGCAGACTTCAGAGGCTTCTATTTTGACCACCCCCTGCTTGGAAGTGAGGAAGAGATAAGGAGAGACAGACTCCTGCACCTGTTCTTTTTCTTCCATGTCCAACGGTTCCCAGTCACCATCTAACCCATAATTTTTACTGTGTCTCTTTCACTGAATTGAAGATGAATTAAATAAAATGAAGAAAATCAGAATGGCTTTTAGAGAGAATAAAAGCACAGACAGAACCACAGTAAGAGGTTGTGTAATTTAATACAAATATGATTTGATTACTGATGCCATATTATTGTGACAGTATTAAAGTGTCATGGTTCTTGGCTAAAATATACAATTACCATCTTAATTTTCCATTTAAAATCACTGACAAATTTTAATTTGCATGCTGCATAGCTAAGGAACCTTTTCATTATTTAGGACGTGAACATGATAGTGTTGGGAGGGTGAGAACTCTCATTCCTTGAGTCAAGAGATGCTGTAGGCTTTGAAGAATGACAATTTACAGGGACTGAGTACAGTCTACCTGGCTTTCAATCACTCCCTAGGAGTTGGCTCTAAGAAGGCATTGCAAATTCAGAGGAAACAAGGAATATGCAATTAAGGGTACATGTGCAGAAAAAAGGTTGAAGGATTTGGGGTTATAGCTATCAACTGCCAATATCTCACATGCCCTCCAGTCCAATTTTCAAATCACAGTTTAATAATACTGTAATTCTTGCTACTTAGGTATTCAATCAAACAGAATTGAATTGCTCAAGGCCAGACAGCAAATCAGTGGGAGAGTTGATAGAAAATGTAGGTACTCCTGACTCCAATGACCATGCCTGACATAGGAGGTGTCTAATGAAATTTTAATCTCCAATAAGAGACATTTGTTTCTCTTTTCTTAGCATTGGCAGTTTCTAGATTTTCTGTCAAGAGCCAAACTGTATATTTGCCTATTTTTGGAGGGAAAAAAAAGACAAATTGAGAGCAAATGTGAGCCCATAACATGTTACATACTGATGCTACATGTTTCACTCTAGTCTCGGTGGCATGAAGGGGAACTAATGTAACAGAAAAAAAAAAAAGGTCTGGTAGCACTTTATAGACTAACAAAACATGTAGATGGTATCATGAGCTTTCGTTGGCACAGCCCACTTCTTCAGATGACCGGAGTTATGAGTAGGAGATATGAAAACTTGAAATAAATAGGAGAGGGGGGAGAAAAAGAAAAAAAGGAAAAAGGAAGGGGTGTGTGAGACAGGGCATCATTAAGTATCTGGAGAATTGGTACGTGAACCTAAGCAGATCAAAGTAAATAGATAGATGCTAAGACAGGAAGGATACCACGCAGGGAGCTGTTAGCACCTTCAGTGGTTATGAAGTAGGTAACAGGTTCTGCTCCTTTTCACATTTTGGATGTGAGAACTTTGAAACATCACTGCTGGAAACTTAATTCTTCAGATTTAGTTCCTTTTAGTCCCTTAGCTTCCTTTTGCAGCTCTTTTCACGGACAAAGAGAATGTTTTTTTGAATGATACCTATTTATTCATTTCTGCCTACCCTGCATCTCTTTTCTCCATATTCTTTGTCTGTATCCTCTCTTTCTGAGTCAAGATTATGTTCTTTTTAAGGCAAAAAAAGACAAAATGAAAAAGCAGCAGCAGAAAAAAAAAAAAGCACAGATAGCTGTGACTCTAAAACACAAAATCTATTTTTCTCACTGTCACACACCTTTCAGAGCCTTCATATCTTGGATCTCAAATATGAGGGGAAATAAACCCCAACAAAAATAAGGCTTACAATTTTCTTCAGGCAGTTCTACAAAGTGCAAAGCTAAAATCAAATATACCCAAGAGAGGCACATTGCAGAATTTTCTCAGCCTCTGACACAAAGCAAAATTAAAAATACAATTTCCTTCCAGCCCTTTGGCTTAAATAAAAGCTTGTAAATTCTTATTAAAAGAGCTATTATATTATTCTATTCAGCTTCCTGGATAGTAACTAACCCAAAAGAGGGATGACTTGTGTTTTTAGGTTTTTTCCCAAGTTCGCTAAGGCTCACAAAAATATAACCCCTGTTTTTGCCTCTGTCCAGCATCTACAGACATGGAAAATGCATGCAGCAAGAGGGATGGTATAATCATAGGTGTTGCTAAACAGTGTAAGAAACTTCAGTTTGAACTATAGGCCCCCATCAAGGTCAACCTAATTCTTCTTTGTGATTAAGTACCATGTGTCCACTGTGCAGATAGGTCTGTCAGATCTTAAAATGTGGAATTTTCATCTCAGTCAATATTAAAGTTCCCATGGTACTTTTCATAAAACGAGAAGTTTCCTCTTGTGTCATTGATCAACATTAACACTCCTTCCACTGAGTACTAGTGGCTTGGTGCTCTGTCCCACAAATATGACAATGTTTTAGTGGTACTGGAGACATATGGTATACAGAATATTTGGGAAATCTTTCATGGTGATGGGTGCTAAATATATGTAAGATATTTTTAATTTCAAGGAACAGTGTCAGTGTGATAATTTGAGGAATCTATGTACACCCCATAAACTGATTTTATGAAGTTGGTGTGAAATTATTGTATCATTGAATGCTTGTTATGTGGTGGTTGATTCTACCATTTGCTGACCAGGGTTGTAGCTCTGCTGTCCCTGATCTCTGCCAAACTAGGAACAATGGAGAGTTAGAAACCTTAACAACGGTGTATGCTAAGGTAGTTGCCTGAATGGGGAAAACAGTTTGACCAAGTTTCTCTCCAGAAAGCTGTCGAATTAGAGAATGGAAAATCACCAATAGCAGAACAAAGAGACCAGGTGTTGGCAGAGATGCATATAAATTCAAAGGAATCAGAAACACACGGGGGCATTGGGCAGAAAGGGGCATGTTTCATATCAGAGGTGTTTCCTATTTAACCTGGGACCAGATAAGATCAGAGAAACTCAAAGAGGGGAGAGAGACTCTATGATTCTGAAGAAAAGCTGTGAGCTTCAGAAGCAGGATCCTGGACACCAGACAGGACTTTGCCAAAGCTCAAAGAACTCTTCAGTGTTGAGGAAATTGATCAGAGAAATGCATATAGGTGTGTTGGCCATTTTGTCTAAATATGTGGATTTCTCATGCTGCTAAGTAAAGAGTAAATTGTGTTTAGATTCCTGTGCAAAACCTGTGTCTGTTTGCTTTCAATGCCATATGTCCCTGAAGAGTCAAATTGTAAACCTAGAGCAGCCTCATGGCTTGAGTTCTGGGAGAGGGTGTGTTTAAATTACAGGCGGACTTTGAGGAGCCCTGCTCAAATACAGAGATCAGACAGTTGGACTGAGGCTCCCAGCTGTTAGGAGGGAGTGCTAGAGAGGATCTGTACTACAAGAGTGTGCCTAGAAACACCATGTGGGCATCATGTTTGGACTCTGCTCAGATTCAGGAGTCTTAAAGCACATGTGGCTAATTAGGTAGAGGCTGGTGACTCTGTGTGTGTGTGTGTGTGTCCGTGTCCCCAATCAACTCCATTCCACTATAATTTTAGTTGTTAAAAGGACAGAACTAAATACAACAGATTAATAAAGAGTCTAATTTCATTTAATTTTGCTGTGGGTAACGTAAGAAGACAACTGGCTGCTTCAATCGTGAATGTAAATAGCATTTGCTGATGCCTGCTTGTATAAGTATTGCAATGTACAGTGTAACTTAAGGAACAGAGCAACTGCAGATGCTTAATAAACAATCACTATTATATGGAATAAGAGCATTATCTAAAAGTAAAATCATAGACTTGGGAAATCAGAAGACATGGGTTCTAATCCCAGCCAGCTAACTTGTCTTGGGTCTGTGCTTTAGTGGCCTCATCTGTACAAAAGGGCAGAGTATCATACTTAACAAGGGTGTTTTGAAGTATAATCAAGAAGTGTTTGACTCATGCTAACTATCACTACTAAGACCTTAAAGATCATTCCTTCCTTGCATACACTCTTCAGTTTCAATAGACTATAGAGTATGTCACTTCCTGTCATTTACTCCTGCTTTGTGCAGCTGTATGGTTGCTTCTTTTCACCCCAGAGGTGACTGCATTTCAAAGGTGAATGAAGTGATTGCGTAGGTCTGAAAATTGCCAATACACGTTGGCACAAAAATAGGTCAGTTATTTATTATTTGTGTAATTATTCAGTCCACTACGATCTTTGCACGCCTGTGGACATTTTGTCGGGACAGCTGCTTAACTATGCCCTGTTGGTACTGCCATTGGATTGTTCATGAGTGCTTATTGTCCCTGCTTATATGGCATCTACCATCTATATCTGGAAGCCATTCCATTACTCACCAGCTGTGAATGACCTCAGCGACCATGACACTGCCTCAGAAAAGTGACCAGAAGTGAGGTTGCAAGACATGGGCAACATATCACCCCACCACTCAGGAATCATGATCATATGTACTGCATTCAGTCTGTTTGCAGGGTCTCATGCTAGGACACAATTCCTAATACTGAAATCCTTAATTGTGGTTGGATGGCTGGCATTCAAAGAATGCTCAGAGCAGCTCAGCTCCATTGATCTGGGCCACTTGTTTGTATGGCTGACTCAAGAATACTCAAGGCTATATGATAGGGTCAATTAAAGTAAGGCACCGTAGTGGTCATTACAAACACTTGCAAGCGTGACAGGCCTACCCCAGTGACTGAGAAGCAATAGCTCCTGACAGAGCAAGATGGCAGCAGATTTGCCATGTTACTATTAAGTACTTTCAAATAAGGCACAGCAACACCTCACTGAAAAACTCAGACAGCACAAAGCAAGGACACAACAGCCTCCAAAGGTCTTGCACAATTTTGTCTATCCCACATTTAGTCATGCTAGCCATTCTCCCAGTGGCAAGCTTGTTTGTCCATGGTTTTGTATAGGTATGTTAGAATTATTAGATTCATTAATATCCTATTGTTTAAAATTACAGGTATGAATGTGAATGAGGCATTAAATTTCCTTTTAGTGCAATAGATATTGAGCTTTAGTGGTCTAATGTGGAACTATAAGTACAAGACTGAACAGTACTAGTTAACCAACTATTTTCCTAAAGAGAGAGACATGGAAATTGTTTTATCCCTGAAAACTGGGAGCATCTGGATTTACACTTCATAGTTGGATATGTGCCCACTTCTTGATTGTACCAATTATTGCAGCTCTCAAAGCTCTATTGCTATTTCAGCAAAGGATTTGGATAAGAAAACCCAGAAAGACTGAAAGAAAAATGGATAACACTCACAATTTCATTATAAGTAGGGTCAGTGCTTTTTGGAACAGCTTTTGTTTTCCTCCTGTTGACTTCTTCAGGATCTGGTAAAAGATAAAATTCAGCATGTGCAGTTGGGGCAGAGCCATCTGGGAGATGCTGTAGAACAAAAGGTTTATAAATATGAATGTTCGTATTTCTATCAAGGAAAACAAATAGAGAGGTACCAAATTAATTCGGGACTCAAAGCAGACATGAGGAGACTTACTATATTGAGCAAGTTTTATTGGTATAAAATGAAGTGCTATTCAATATAAACAAAAGAAATACACAGAATTTAATCTCAGGTTGTGTTGGGAAAAGTAATTGAAAAAAAAACCCCAAAATAAAATCCTCCATGTTTAAGACTTTTAGTGGAAAAACCCTTAAGCATCAATCCACTTGAACTCATTTGAAACTGGTATGCAATGTAGCCCTTAAATTTGTCAAAGCAATGCACAGAAACTGGAGTTTAGCCAGATCGCTCCGATTGACCTTAATCCCTAAAAATGAGCCAGTTCCAAGATTAATATGGGAACAGTTGATTGTTTATAAAGATGTTTCATAGAGGATGCTAGTGCAGAAGATTCAGGAGCATTTTTAGCAGCAATATGGGCAGGAACGGATAAGTATATAAAGCCTCTCCCGCCCCCATGTCTGCAGAGTTGGAAATTCTCTTTAGTCCCCATTTGACACTACATATATTGATTAGTGGGCAAGAAATCAGCTAGGACAGGAAAGGAAAGGGCCAAATGAAGAGAGAATGGCTGTAGAGATCAAGAAGGAAACGACTGGCTGAAATATGAATAGAGGACAGGGAGAAATGTGGACCTTAGAGAAGGAGAGAGTCTGGTCTATTTTGTGAAGGGATTGTGAGGCAAGTTAGGGGGACTAAAGGAGAGAAGAGCACAAACTAGGAGCTGAAAATGAATATACTTGTTCTGCTGTCTCTAAGGCCCCTAGTAGATGTTTTAAAGGAAGATGCAAGAAAGCTTCTTCCTACTCGGGTAGTCTTGGCTTATGCATGTGCAGAGCAGTGCCTGAATTCCTCACTTAGGCTCTCCTAAACCAGGGACCATCAAAATGCTGACCAGCACATCATGTAACATAACATTATATAACATAACATGTAACATAACATCACAGGTGTTTATCAAAATATCAGCAACGTTGAAGGTGTTTTTAGGCTTTTAGAGAGAACACTTACTGCCCAGTTTGCAAGCATCAGAAAGAAGTGGGCCTCCAAAGACAGAGAGTGAAATGAAACTCCATGTAAACGAACAAAAAAATAAAAAAATTTGGAGTGATTGTGGCTGAGCGCATTATTTTGGCTGTGCAATCATAGCTACATTCCTCACTTCAGCTTCACCTGACCCATTACAAAGTACTTGCTCAGATTTTGGTAATTCATCGTATGGGACCAGAAATGTTAGATTTCCTACAATAACAACAACATATCTTGCAAATGGAGATGCTACAATTATCCCAGCAATCAATGGCATCTATATGGAAGAGAAGGTGTGTTTGTGTATATATAACAATTAGTTGTTGACACAAAGACATTGGGTTTTGTGAGGTTTTTTTGTTACGTGAAGCGATCCCTCACAGTATATGACTCAATCTACCATATCACTTAACGTTAATGTTGTTACCATTGCTTATATAGCACACTTTTGGTATTACACAAATCATCAACATCTCTTCCATCCCACCAAGAGTTCAGGAAATGAAGTGAAAAAGACTATCATCCATTTTAAGTACATAAGAAATGGAGATATGCAGAATGCAATTATGCAAATCAGAACTTCACGAGTGCACTGAGGCTAACAGGCAATTTCATAGGACAGGATACTGCACTGTTAAATCAACACAGGATTAGGCTTCAAACAATCCATTGAAAAGCCCCTCTGTAGGGAGTTAGGGCCCATCATACTAGCACCTACAAAAGTAAATGCAGCAGTCTCCCCCAAACTGGGCAGGATCAAACCAATCTAGTCTTAAACATTAGCCCAAGGTGCACAAGTTCTCACCACACCCTCCCTTCCTCAAGGAAAAAGAGATGACCTTTTCAACATGCATTGAAGGGCCAGCATAGTTTAGATCAAAAGGGAGAGTGGGTTCCAAAATTCAGCGTCCCTCATGGAGAATGCTGGGACAGCAGCTCCCTCTCTTTTCACCTGGGAAGAGAGGAGGGGACCCAGCTCAAGTCAAAAGTAGCACTTCTATCCCACCCCGAAAGCAAGAGTCAGCGTTCAGAGAGCGCTCGTGTCACACACTCATGGTGAAAAACTCTAGGGTCACAAGGCCTAGTGATGAGGGCACTTTCCTGAAAAGTTCAAGAGCCAAGCTCAAATCCAGTCAGGAGAGGAGACTTGAATGGAGACCTCCTCCCCACCGGACCGCAGATCATACTGCTCTCAATCTCTCTGCTCAAACAGTTCCACTAAGGCAGTGGTTTTCAAACTTTTTTTTCTCATGTCCCAGTTGAAGAAAATTGTTGATGCCCATGACCCAGCATAATTTGGCTAGAGCGTGGGCATTGGGGAAGGGCTGAGGATGAGTGCTTTGGGGTGTAGTGGGGAGGAGGGGGGGAGGCTCTGGCTTTTGGGGTGTCAGGGCTGGGGCAGGAGAGGGTCATCTTGAGCAGCTCCCAGTAAGCAGGGCAGCGAGGATGTTAAGGCAGGCGTCCTGCCTCTCCCTGCAAACTATGCTGCATCCCAGAAGCAGCCAGCAGCAGATTTCTAGCCAATGGGAGTGTGGAGCTAGTGCTCGGGGCAGAGGCATTGCACCGAGCCCTGTGTGCTCTCCCCACCACCACCGAGGAGCTGGGCATGCTGCCAGCCGGTTCTGGGGTGCAGCATAGTCTGAGGTGCAGGACAGACAGGTAGCCTGTCTTAGCACCCCCACTGGTCACTTGATCACCCTGCAACAATGAGACCCAGTGCCTGACATTCCATAACCCAGTCCTGGGATGCAACCCGTAGTTTGAAAACCACTGCACTAGGGTATAGGCTCTGCTTTCAAATCTTTCCTGTTGAAGGTACTTAAATATTCACTGGTCAGGTAGAGAGAGACATAAATTCATTTCTTTTCTCTGAATGATTCAGAGGAGGGATTTGAATACCTTAATCATCAGGCAGATCTCCAACTGGAAGGATGGGGAAGGCAATACTACCCACAACGCAGCAACACTATCTGGTCCCAGATTTTGCTGGTGCTGTTGGTTCTGCAAGGTACCTTTGAATGGGACTCACCTACATGAGAGCCTGAGATTGGTATGGGCAGGCTAAGTTGGAACAATGAATCATGGGGAATTTTAACATCCCCAGACAGCTGTGTTTAGGAGTGACTGGTCTACATTATTTGCCGTAGTTACCTTTGAAAAAACATATATTGAGACATGATTTTTTCTTAGGAAACATGGAACTTATTACAGAAGCATAAATCTGAAGAACAGACAATGCTGAATGACAAACAGGTCAAAACTAAAATGACCTCATTTGAGATGGGGTTTGATTATTCATTTTGTACTGAATTGCTAACTCCTTATATAATCTCTATTGCATGTGGTATTTGGGATGGCTTTTCTCAATTAGCACAGGAGCTCAATATTGCCTCATGAAGAACCTATTTCACTGAAAGATGGTCTGAGACAAGGCACACAATCAGACCTAAGGAGGCTACAAAAGAGGCTTTAGTTTCTTCATTGAAAATCATTATTGTCAGACACGCACACCATCCCAGGGAACAACTAGGAAATATTGTCAACTTGGGAAACACAGTGTGAAACCAAGGGTGGGGTTAACATGGCAGAACTCTCAAGAAATCGTTTTGAAGTGACCATCTCATCTAAGTTGAGCACTTATCTGAAGAAAGGAGACAGCACAAGCAAATATTACCTTCCTAAGAATGATGTTCTCCACTGTTAGCTTTCACGATGTTGCATCTAGTAGGCTGAATCTCCTGTGGCTTCCTTTTAATGCAGAGTACACTTGCAAAACTCTATCACTGGCGTTACATAAAGTTCAAGTAAATGAGAGGAATATCAGACCGAAATGCTGGTCTTAGTTATTCCAAAGTATCTTTGTTGTGTAAATTTAGTATAAATGGTGGGTAAGATTTTCAAAGGCACAAGGAATCAAACTAGATGTATTGGTACCTATGGAGTTCCCATTGGATTATAAATAGTGGATCCAGAATGTCATTGACTTTTCCTTTATAACATTTCCACCACTTCCTTTGTGATTCTAGGAGAAACTGACGAAGAAGGTTGGCAGCTGTTTTCAGGATTTTGCTTAGTTTGGAATTTGCAATAGTGTATAAAGTAGCTGGAATGTGTTCAATGTATACAGAAAGTTTGGGCCAGTTTCTTCAACACATTGGCCTCCTCAGGGTAAAACAGATCAGTGTGTCAAATAACTGAGCACTTATGAGGAAGCAAGTGCAATAAATCAATTGGAAATTCTGCTTTAAAGTTTCGCTATTAGCAGATCAAAATAACTGGTTTCTGTCTTGAGTCATGGCTTTGTCAAGTGCTACACATACCTGTGGGATATTTGGTTCCACCATTAGCTGTTTGGTGCATTCTTCACAGCTTGAATTTGCAAGGATGAACAACACAAAACTATGGCTTTGGACCTGATTCTGCTGGATTTTAAATCTGGAGTAACTTCATTAATCCATTTTCATACATAACTTAGGCAATGATTAAAGAAGGTCTAGAAAACGTGACCTATGAGTGAAGAATGAAAGAACTGGGTTTGTTTGGAAAATAGAATATGGAGAGGGGACATGATAGCAGTTTTAAGTACCTAAAAGGGTGTTACAAGGAGGAGGGAGAAAAATTATTCTCTTTAATCTCTGATAATAGGACAAGGAGCAATGGGCTTAAACTGTAGCAAGGGAGGTTTGGGTTGGACATTAGGAAAAACTTCCTGTCAGGGTAGTTAAACACTGGACTAAATTGCCTAGGGAGGTTGTGGAATCTCTATCATTGGAGATATTTAAGAGCAGATTAGACAGACATCTGTCCGGGATGATCTAGAGGGCAGGAGACTGGACTTGACCTCTTGAGGTCCCTTCTAGTTCTAGTGTGCTCTGATTCTAGGATGCTATGATTTAGGAGCCTAATTCTCAGTGATGATCCACAAGTCTCTTCTGAAAATGGGCCCTGGGCAACTTTTGAAAATGTTATTTGTTTCCTTTAGTGAAGTTACTCCAGTTTTAAATTGGAGCCAAATTTGGACCGAAGCCTGGGGTTTTCTGTTGTGCTTGTGTCAGGGCTGTTCCCCACTCTGGTACTCTGAGTGCAGAAGGTGACAGCCCGCAAAAGAGCTTAAAAACCTTGCCTCTACAGGCACTGGTTACAAAAACTTCCCCCCCAGAATCACAATACACAGATTTGGGGGAATTGCTGCCACCATCAAGTGATTTTTTTATCCCTAAAAACCAGAGGTACACACTTGAAACCACCCCCAGGGGCTACTCCAAGCTCTTTTGTCCAAAAGAGCTTGAAAAAGAAAAGAGAAAAACAAGCTACAGTCTCTAGTAGCTGACCCCTCAGTCTGAGGCATGCAAATACACACAGACTGACAGACCGTCCAGGACACAAAAATCAAATCATCACCTTAAAAAAAGTGATTTGTATTACAAAACAAAAGATAAACTTGATAAAGCATACTTGGTTGTTAGATGTTACAGAGCAACTAAGGAAAACTAATTAAAAACAGGGAAAAATCTCTGGGCACATTGCAAGGTAGTAAATGGGATGGGAGGCAAAGATTCCCACAGATCAGTTCAAACCAAACCACAAAATTAAAAAAAAAATTACCCTGAACGTGATTAGATTCACTTTTCTTACTTCCAATCTCCTCTTTGTTCAGTCTACTTCCATGCTCCAAATTCCTTGGAGACATGGTAGTCCTGCCTGGGTTTAAATCATTCTGTGTCTCAACTCCTGGTTTCTCTCTCCCATGCAAGGAAAGCAGGCAAGGAATCTATATCCAATTCAAATTTCAACACTCTATCTCGATTGATTCTCCCGGCCCCCTGGCCAACATCTTTTCTAGTTACATGAGTTTAACCCCTTAGGGATGCTGGTCAGCACTCCTCCTGTCTATTACAGCTTCCGTGCAGAAGAATTCAAAGATTATAAAGGCTTGTTAATATATGCTCCCAAATTCCCAACAGATGTGTTACTACTCTTTTCACAGGCTGGTTTATGGACAGAAACCAGACATTTTGATCTGCTAATAGCCAAAGTTTAGTACTGGATTTAAAAGCTGTCTCCTTGTGCTTCCTTGGTTATACGGATAAATTACTATTGTTCCGTTATCTGACAAGGTAAACTGACTATTTGACCCAGAGATGGCCAGTGTATTGAAGAAATTGACCAACAAGTTCTGTATACATTGAAAAAAATTCCATCTAGCAAGTTCTAAAATAAGCAGAATCCTGAAGATAGGCACCAGCTTCTTTTGATACATCATTTTTTCCTTAATCCACAAAGTATGTGGTGGAAATGGTAAAGGGTGAGTAAATGACTTTCTGGATCCACTATTTTTAATCCAATGGAACCGCATAAGCAACAAACACTTCCAGTTTGATTTTTAATTTTGCATGTCTTCATAGCCATTTATAAAATGTTTGTGCACTGGTGAAAAACTGCTGATAGGAAAGATGCTAATGGATCAATGGTATAAAAACATTACCCTACAACATACAACCTAAGATGCAGAATTGCAAGACCATTCAAATTTAGCACAGAAAAAGTTGGCAAACTCATTGCCAGTCAATGGAAAGAGACATTTCTTTTCATCTTCCTAATTTAGAATTAAAAATGTGGCTCACAGAACATGCCCTTTGTACCAAGTTCCATAATTCAGTTCACATTAGATTTCCAAAACCCAAAGTAGTATTTGACATGTACTTACAGAAACACACATGGACAGGTTATGAATTTGAGGTAATTCAATATTAAACACACTAGATATATTTTGGGAAAAGAGAGAAGAAATGAAATATTCGAAAAAAATTGCATTTGACTAGCCACTTGTTTCCCCTGGCGCCTTGCTGACTACCTAGCCCTCCTTTATGATTTTTGACACTAAGTAGCCATAAAGGTTTCTTCTCAATTTGGCGCATTTAAAGCACTGAAATTCAGCCTGACAGTATGACTTCTGAGTCTCGTTAGCATGCAAGCCTAAAGGGGAACATTTGTGAAAGCAAAAGTTAGAGACTTTGCAGCACTGTTATCTTTGTTAGCACCTTTTCCTAAATCAAATGCTTCCTTCTGGCAGTTACTCATCAATGCTCACTTTCTTTCACTTTTTGGTCCTGGCCTAAAAGCTGTTTGATGCTCCATCTCCTGGCATTCCTGTTGCCTTCTGTCCCTGGGTGAAACACTCTGGTGGCTCCTGAACATTTTCTGTGTTCAGCTGCTCAGTTTTTTTCCCTCTAGAAAAGGCTTCATCTCACATTTTTCAGTCTTAAAAAAAATCACAGATAACTTCCATTCACAACCACTGCCTAACCTCCTCTGCAAATAACTTCCTTTCTTCTACTTTCCAGGATACCAGAGGTATCCCAGAAAAACAATGCCACGTCCAAGGAACGCATCCGTGTTTTTGGAAAAATTTTCAAAAAAGCATATGTGCTCTTTCGTGTATGGAAAAATTTCTGGGTATCTTCAACTCCCAACTACCTTCTTCCTTTCGTGAAGTCTCCCACCCCACTTCCTTTTTCTTTGTCTCCCCCGTCTCCTTCCCCTCTCCTATTTATTTCGAGTTTTCATATCCCCCAACTCCAGTCATCTGAAGAAGTGGGCTGTGCCCACAAAAGCTCATGATACCATCTACATGTTTCATTAGTCAATAAAGTGCTACCAGACCATTTGTTGTTTTTTTCTGTAACAGACTAACTTGGCTACCCCCTGAAGCTCCCATTCTTGAGCATCAAAGTTTTTTATGATGGTTAAATATTAAGCATGTTAAAATAAAACTACGGTATATAGCTGCACAAAGTTTTCACAGCTCCCAAACACCACAGTTGTATTCTAAATGCAGACATGAAAGAGACTGGATTATACTACATGAAAGGAGGAAAAGAAAAAATCCACTGAGGATATCAGTCACAGTGTTTAAGTCATCAGAAAAAAATAGTATCTGAATCCTGATTAAATTAAACCCTAGTGATAAATGCAGAGGCTTCATCAAAAGTATTAAATACACCATTTAATTTTTGTTAGTAACCAAGCACAGTTTATATGCAACTTAACTTAGTGTTCTGGGAAAACGTAAAGCTTGACTCCATTAAATGCAGCCTAACAACAAATATTCCTTCACTTTTGAAAAGATAGCATCCTCTGAGTGAATTCTAAATTTAGAGCCATACAGAAAGAAAAGGAAAATCAGTACATCAACAGAAGGGGTAAAAAACAAGCCTGGATTAATAAGATCTGGAGGATAAAATGGTAACAGAGGTGTGCTAAATAGATGTTGTGTTCTTAGTAAGTTTCATGATATTATTTTTTCTGGATTTGTACACCATGTGCCTCCCGCTCCCCTGTCACTAAGTTTTCTCTTTTCCAGTTAACTTAAAATCATGGTACATTTGGAAAAATAAATGATAAAATCATTTCAAATTATTTAATACAAATATTTGACCCCCACCATGGAAATATAATGCATTATTATTATTCTAATTATCATTCACTATAGTAGTTAGTTTAAAAGTGATCTTTTATTTCCATGGTGGGGGTCTTAGAACATAAAGTAAACATTTGTAGAAGTATCAAATGAAACAATGGTAGCCGACTGCACAAAATGAGTTGTTTTCTCACTAAATGTTGCTTTCTTTTATAAAACTTTAAACGGATTTTATTGCTTTCTCTTTGTTCCCTATGATTATTTAACTCTTTTGTTTTCTTTTCTGCATGTATGTTTCCTTCCCTCCTCATGATTGTTAGCAACTTCACTGCTCCCCACCCCCACTTTCATGAATAAGTAGAGAAGAGACACATGGTGATGGTGGACAGTGGCACACATGGGAGGCAGGTAATGGAGGCTATGACAAACCTCCGCTAATGCTTTCTGTCACAGCCATTTAGCCAGGTTGCAGCAGGGCTCAGAGACATCTGGGGACTCTTCTACACAGCAGGGCTAAAGCCAAAATAAGCTACACAACTTGAGCTATGTCAGTTGCATAGCTTAAGTCGAAATAGCATATTTTGGCTTTTGACGCTGTCTACACAGCAGGAAGTCCAAGTTAGAGCACTCTTCCTCCGACTTCCCTTACTCCTCGTAAAATGAGGGTTACAGAAGTCAGAGTAAAAAGTCCTCCAGCTCAACATTATTTCACCATTATGTTGAAATAACTGCTTGTAGTGTAGACGCGGACTACGTTATTTCGGAATAACATCACTTATTCTGAAATAATGCTGCTATGTAGACATAGCCTGGGTGGCCCAGCTCAAGGCTTGGAGCCAGCTGGGGCTGGAGGCTCCTCCGCACTGTTCTGAGCAGTGGTGAGCCGGCCAGGATTCGGGGCTGTGCTGGCAGGCTGGCCAATGAGAACCATTGGGAAGGGAGTGAAGGTGGGATCTCAGGTGGAAGAGATAGAAATGGGTGGGGTCTTGGGTAGAAGAGGTGGGATGGGGAGTAACTTCTTTGAATAGGAGATGAACACACTGCACATGGAGACACAGATATTTTCACTTGCCTGAGCAGCACAGAAAGTGCGGAATGTTGATTCCGGAAGAGAGAGCAAAATTATGAGTGAGCTGCTGGTTTGGAGCTGTGTGACAGTGATGCAGGTTGGTTTGATTCAGTGTTGGAGTTCTGAAAGCAATTATCTTAGCAGACAGTTACTCCTCTTTGGAAAACTGGTGATGGAGATTATGGTAGGAGGGCAAAGCTGTTGCCTTTGCACCCAATTCTGATGAACATTGTCATCTTACAGGTCTGTACCCCAAAATGTGATTTTTGTGCTTGTGCATTAGTTCAACAGAGGGTATCATAGTTTCAACACCCTCATTCACAGAGAGGAACAGACTAGATTTGCACTTGGAAGCTTTGTTGGTATAGCGATACCACTAAACTATCAAAGCTTTCCTAGTGTGGACACAGCTTATTCCAGCACTCTCCCACAACTGAAACGAGCTCTCTTAGCCAAAGTGCAGTTTTGCCAGTATATCTGCATCTACTCTAGGGGCTTTTGCGAGCATGAATATATTGGTCTGGTGGGTCTCACCTTGTGTGACAAAGCTATGAGAACACAAAAACATGTAGTGCATGTGTGGGCTCAGTGTTTGCAAACCATTAAGGCTGCACATGTTTCACTCACCACAGAATGGAATTGTTCACAGGGGCAATCTCCTAAGGCACATCCATAATGGCAAAGTTCTGTACAGTAAAGTTACATCGCTGCTCAGAGAGTGCTGAAGGGAAACCACTGTTGTGTGTTCAGTGTCAGCTGCCATCATCCATAGCATGCTCACTCCTGGGACTTGGGCTAGGCACACATGGGGGGGAGGTAGGCTGGTTTACTGTATTTGCCCAAGTTTATAACTAGCTCAGATTCAGAACCAGAAGACAACCATGAATATCAGTCTTCCCTTTATATAACTTGGGCCTTTGATCTTGGCTTCCTGTAACAGGTGATCAGTAGACAATGGCTCAATTTTGTTCTTTTTGCATTACTGAAGGTGGGGATTTGCATTTACCTCTCCCTAGATGGGGTGAGGAAAATCACTTCACCTTTCTTTTGTTCCAAAATTCAATTTATTGCTGGCAAACTGTTCAACAAATACTTTGAACCCCCGAGGTCTCACATCTGTCACATCTCGTCCCATGAGAGGTTACATATATTCTTGGCCCACAATATTACACAAACCACTCATTTAATACAATGGACTCAAAAGATACTTAAATTTAATTCAGTAAGATCTCTGGAGGAAGAGGGAGAACAATTTCCTACAATTACAGAAAATTGCCATGTCTGTCACAGGGACCACGAGTGAAAATGCATTTAATTAAGGGCTGCCCTGAGGAGGACAGATGTAGTATACTAAAAATGGGAAGGAGGAGAGGAAAAAAATAATCCTGCTTCTTCTCTCCAGTAGTTGCACCTATACCTGAGTCCCCAGTTGTACTGTTCCAATTTTAAGGTCTATTTAACACCCTTTCTACCTTTTTTATTGTTTTGCAAGCGGGACATTCATTTACTACTCAAAACAATGTCTATGAGACTCACTGAGGTAGATTTTCTCTAGATTGGAGTATTAGTCTACAGCAGTGTTTCCTAATTTTATTTGGCCACGGAACCCTTTTCAGCTTAAAAGAATTTCAAGGAACCCCCTAGGGTTGCTAGGGTAACATTTGTCAAGCAAAAAAAACCCAAAACAAAAACACCTGCAAAACAGACTCTGTTTTGCAAAGGGGGTGGGGGAGTGCCGCGTTTTCACGGAACCCTTACTTTCGCTTCGCGGAACCCCGGGGTTCTGTGGAGCACCAATTGGGAAACACTGGTCTACAGTATGTGCATGCATCAGCACACACTCATACACCCCTACAGATTCTGCCCGTTCCTTCTCTCTTGAACAGAAGGTAATGAAAGAAAAAACACCAAAGAAAACAATACTGCTTCATGTTTCTTTTCAGCTCACAGAAGATGTACACTGTTGCTGACCATCAAATGGAGTAAAGGAAGATCAGTTTCTGAGAACAGAAAATAATTACAAATGCTGGTGTTTTCTTTCTGTCTTATGGCCACACAGATATGATCTTTTCCTCTTGCCTGGGCAGAGATGGAAACTATATAAAAACACAACAACACAGGAAACAGCAGAAGGAGCTTTATTTGGGCCTTTAATCAACCTTCTTCATCTTCTGGTTTTGTTAATCAATAAATGAGTATTCAGAATCCACAGCTGCCTTGTCTAAACTAGTTTTAAAGGTCTCATAGTATGGGGAGTCTTTCAATTTTGTTGTCTAGTCACAACCTGATACCAATCACAATGAGTAAGAGATGAGGCCCAAATATTCCTTTCTTTAATTACATCTGACCACTGCTAGTTATGCCCTATTCAACACCCTGAATAATTCCTCTCCATCCCTACTGTTTGCTGCCTTCAAAGTGTTTGCAAACTTTTGTGCTCATTAGTCAGTTTTTAACCAAGCTTTATTTAGCTACTATAGTCACTCCTCATGAATCAGTCCCTGTAGCCCTGCTGATTGTTGACTCTGAATTCCTTCCAGTTTTCAGCATCTGTCTGTTAATGGAGTGCTTAGATCTAGAGCAGGGGTTGGCAACCTCTTTGCACACAGCACATGGGAGCTGCATTGGTCGGGAATGGTGAGCTGTAGCCACTGGGCCTGGGATGGTCAACATACAAAATGTCTTGCAGCCTGCCCGCTGGTTACCCTGATGAAAGTTGCCAATCCTTAAACTAGAGCTAATTGGAAAAAAAATGTCCAAATGTTTTTTGAACAGAAAGTATTTTAAAACATGTTTGTTTCAACCAAAATTCTGAGGGAAAATATCTTAAATGAAGAAACAATGATTTTTGAATACATTTTGATTTGGAAAATGGTGGATTTTTGGAAAATGTTTGGGTTCCATTTTTAATATTATTTTTATTATTTATTTCATGACAAGTTTCATCAGATGAGGCATACAGTTGAAACATTCTATTTTTATTTTTACTATATGCTTATTTAAAAAAATATTTAAGGGCAGCTTCTAGATTGAATCATAGAATACTAGAACTTGACGGGACCTCGAGAGATCATCAGATGCAGTCCCCTGCCCTCAAAGCAGGACCAAGCATGGTCTATATCATCCCTGATAGATGTCTGTTTAACCTGCTCTTAAATATCTCCAGTGATGCAGATTCCACAACCTCCGTAGGCAATTTATTCCAGTGTTTGTTTAACTACTCTGGCAGTTAGGAAGTTCTTCCTAATGTCCAACCTAAATCTCCAGTTTGTTCAGATAATTTTGAATTATGACCCTATCCTCCAAAGCAGTTGCAACCCCTCCCAGCTTAATATCATCTGCTAACTTAATAAGTATGTTCTCTATGCCATGATCTAAATCGTTGATGAAGATATTGAACAGAACCAGTCCCAAACCAGTCTCCTGCGGAACCCCACTTGTTATGCCCTTCCAGCATGACTGTGAACCATTAATAACGACTCTCTGAGAATGGTTCTCCAGCCAGTTATCCTAGTTAGTATTGATTGAAACATCTTTTTTTAAAATGAAATAGTTTGACTCTCGAGTTCAATACAAAAAAGTTCCAAGGTATACCGGTAATAATGTTTCTGAATCCGATTAATGTGTGTAGTTGGGATCAATATTTCCCATGTGTACTAATGGAAAGGTAAAATCGTCTGTCCAAACTGATTCTCACTGTGTGAGTTTCTGTCTAGATATCTTTTGATATCTTGGTATTACTGTTCAGCCGTCAATAGTATTTTTTTGGTTTTTCTAATTTAGTATCAAGTGCAAATTTTATCTCAGTGAATGTTCCCTCCTCTGCAGTGATCCATAATATTAGATCATTGAATACTTTAGTCAACAAATGTTAGCTGTTCAGTGAATGATTTATTCAAAATTAGCATTCAAACAATAAAGTTGGGCCAGTACTGCCCAAAATATTTGATTCATAAGACATTTGTCAATAACAGTACAATTAACTGAATTATATATTTGCCAATACCTCAAACCAGATCTATTAAAATGGGACTAACACAAATCTCCATGATGCCACAAAAGATGCCCCTCTCTTCAACTTGGAAACACTGCTGACCAATGTTTCCCTTTGTTTATAGCTCTTCAGCCAATTTTCAGGCCAAAGAAAAATGTACCTTTCCAAGCTAATTTGTACTCATTTTAAAATGCATAGTTTAAACCATCATTCTGCAAAAAAGCCAACTTCTCTATAAATTTGCATCAGTGCAGGAATACTATTTTCATATCTTCTGGCTTTTGTCTTAGCTTGCCCTGGCAGTCTAGAGAAAACCACAGCTGGAACTATTATCTCCCCTCTTTTCAAATGATTGGTCTCATTCTGTCATCAATACTTATCTCTCTACAAGGTTTTTGTTCAGCTCAAAAAGATTTTTTTTATCCCATTCATTTCCCCCACCAATTTTGGGCATTTTCTATTCTGCCTCCTGTGCATGGCACTTCTTTCTCCTATTTGAGTTGGCCAGTCAATCACATGTTTTTCATTCTAATGCCCTTATGATGAAAAATTGGAGATAACAGTCACGAAACACAGACATGAATATTACATATCTATGACCCTCTGTGTGCTTGCTTTTTGATGGGTTTCTGGTGGTGTGAGTCTGCAAAAACTAAAATAAATGGTTTAGATATCCTAATCACTGATGCTTAGTGAACAATACAAGTGTCAAGGCCTTTAAAGTTTTGCCTCTGTACAAATTGGGCACACATCTCTGCGTGGCAAGGGATGCATGATGTGGACACAGAGAACAAAAAGGTTTGCCTGGTTTTAATAAGACGCACTCTCTGAAGTCCAGGGAAGAGAAAGAGGCAGGCTCTGCAGAGAAACAGACTATAACTCAGGCCCCAGAAAAGCAAAGATACCAGGCATAAGTCAGTCCTATCTAAGTCTAGAGGGGCATGCTATATTTAGATCACACAATATGCATGTAGGTCCCTTTGTTATGTTATCCCTTTTCTCTAAGGTGACCAGATGTCCGCCTTTGAGGAGGACAGTCCTCCTTTTGAGGGGCTTGTCCTCCCCAATAATTATGTCCTCCTTTGAAAAAAATTGTCCTTCTTGTCCTACTTTGCCCAAAAAAAATCCCACATTCCTTTTTTTTTTTTTTTTTGGGAGACCATCTGGCAACCCTAATATACAAGTATTTTTTTTTGTCAACTCAGTGTCCTCCTCTCACATTTTCAAATTCTGGTCACCTTACTTTTCTCTCATACTGCTATATTCCTATGGATAAATATATAAATACTTTGTTTTGAAGAAGCTGTTCAATATCACTGCACTTAACCTACTTTTCACAGCTCTGAAGGGAAGTCTATAGCAGAGCCGTGAATGCATCTTCTTGTTCTTCTGGTTTTGTTGATCAGGAAGTTAGTTATAGTCCCTTGCTAAGAAAGACCCATTTTAATAGTCAGGATTTTACTCTGAGAAAAATATAGGTACTAGGCCTGTCACTTTAAAAGGGATGATCAAGGAAAGACTGAGTGAAGAGTCAAAGATCCAGTGAACCCAGTAACCATGACAGCTCTCTCCCATGAGATCCATAAGTGATGACTTTATAATATGGAGAAAAATTAAAAAATGAACCAAAAATTTCTCCTGACCATTAGGTCATCCTCTCTAGTTTCTATTGTACGTCCCTCTTCTTTGTTTCTTTCTCTTAGACCCCAATCCTGTAATCAGCTCCATCCATGCAGGATTGGGGTCTTTGACTATAATCCCCTCAGTGACAAGAACTGTATGTTTCTTTTTGATCCTGACACTTACTATATTATTATTATTATTATTATTATTATTAATAATAATAATAATAATAATAATAATAAAGAATGAACATCAAAACAACAAGGAAAAAAACCACAAGAGGTAACTGCTATGGGCCAGTCAAGAGAAGATTCTCATTCTCTGCCCCCACCCCATCCATTTAGTGCCCCTCTCATTGACTTTTGAATCAGGTCTTTCCTGCACTGCACATAGAAACACTTAGATGGTTTAAATTGCATAGAATTGTGGTTTAAGGAAGGTTTTGTGCTTCCTTTCCTTCCCAGACCAGTTCACCCTTCACTCCTCCTATCCCCCTTTTTGCAGTATTGGTGTGGGGGGTACGGATGATACAGGGCAGGAGTGCAAAGAGGCTGGATGCTGAGCATGTTTAAACTGATTACTAATCTGTCATCCCTCTCATTGCCCGTCTGAGCACCATTAATCACTGGTAGTGGGAAAGCCTAGAAACCAACAGAGCTTTAAGAAGGGGAAGTTTGGAGTGGTTTTGTGAAATATTTGATTTTAGTTTTCTCTAAATACATTTTTATCCGAGCAAATTGATTCGGAATTCAGCACACACATATACACTCTTCCCTGACTAGAACAACATTTTACATTTATTGGCAAGAGACTCAGAGATCACTGGGCAATATTTTTTGCCGTCAGTTTTCTCTCTCCAGCACACTATTTGGTCCACTAGTGGTAATGGGCCAAGCTCAGAACATTCAGCGGTTTGGTTCAAGCAAGGTCTCAGAACTCTAGCTGCTTATTAGACTACCGTCCCAGAGAAATCCAAAAAAATCATGATTGGTTTACAGAATCACGAGATTTCAAAATTTTGAATCTTCATTGGTCTTCTGGCTTTCACACCTTAAAGGATCATGTTTTCTAGCTTTTCTTGGTAATCATGAGGACTAGAAACTTATTTTATTTAATGAAAGCTGAGAACCTGCTGAATTCACAGGATACTATGGATTAAATAAACCACAACCCACTACTGGTCATGAGACTTTCAATAAAATCATGAGAATTGGCAGCACTGTTAATATGTCAGTCAACATTAGTTTAACAGAACTGTGCGTTTCTCTCACTGTTAACCCAGAGTGTTTAAGCAGAAGTGCACATGAACATTTGCAATCAATTCTATAACTCTTTGCATGCATTGTTGCCTAAATTGTCTTATTAGTCAAACCATTGGGGAAGATGCAGGAATTCCCATGGTGAAATTAAGGCCACAGTAAAGCAGAATGTTAGAGGAGATTAAACTAGTTCATTCTGCACTTATTCTTCAAAGTAAATTTCAATAGGCAGTTTTCGCTGATGATTGAAATATTTCCTGTATTAAAGAAGAACAAGGTGCATCTTGAAGCAGAATTAAGTTCTTCCACGATTAAGCACAAGACACATACCTTTATTTCTCCAACCTTCTTTCTAGGGTATAGAGCTAGGTAAAGAAAGCATCATAGACTGAACTTCTAACACTCCTGTCATCTGAAGAAGTGGGCTGTGCCCATGAAAGCTCATGATACCATTTACATGTGTTGTTAGTCTTTAAGATGCTACTAGTCTATTATTGAAATTATAGTTATACAGCTGTCAATCTGTACTGCTGCTAACAAAGTCAACTTTCCACAAACCAGATCAACTGTACCTAAACATTTTTTTTTTGCTTTCTCCTGTGGCACCCTGTATGCCTGGGAGAATAGACTTGTAAAAATCTTCAAAATTACTACATTATCCTCCTTAAAATGCACTTCTGTCATGAAACTTACACAACACTTGACAATGCCCATAAAAATGGTAGCTTCACAGATATCTTGTTCTTCCACAACTGTTTGTTTTTCTTCATATGTTGTCTCTTATCATACAATTAGGCCAGGGCTGCCTTCTTTATATTGTGTGTGTGTATAGGGCCTAGCAAAATGTGTCTCCTACCTGTGGATGAAGTTTCTAGGATATACCACAATACAAATAATAATTAATAATGATTGCTTCCTTCAGTGAGTCATATCATCTACTGAAATGCCAGTGAGTTCAACAAAATTATATCAAGAATGAATTTGGCCCAATTCTATTATGTAAACATTGAAAACATCACATACACTATTTTAAAGGATAAATTAAAAGGGGGTGCACCAGTGCAAAAAGTATTTACTATAAATTATTAAATACAACAAGGTGGCAAATTAATTTCTGAACAGACAAACCACTAAAATATCGTAATTAGCAAGACAATGAAAAAGACTGAATAGACCTGAAATGGATTTAATGTGTTGAATAAAATATGAACTCAGAGTATTTTGTAATCCTTCTTCAGCTCAGAGAGAGAGATTGAGCTAGGGGATTGGATGGTTGAAGAGATTATTAACGGGATAAAGAACTTCTCGGTCACTACTCTGAAGGCAGCCCAGCATGACAGTCTCCCAAAGCAGTTTCCATGTCACAACTGTTTGGTAATTTTTGTTAGAGTATGAGGAGCACAAGTGTTCACATTAAAACAATCATAGGTCAAGATTTCCAAAAATAGTTGCCTAATGTTAGCCTCTGATATCCGGAGCTGGGTGCCTAGTTTTTAACAGTGCTGGGCAAGCAACAGTTCCCACTGAAGTGGGTGCTTTGCACTTGTATAAGCTTACTTATTCAGCTGCCTAAAATGTTTTCAGGAGCTCAGATTTTGGTGTCTAATTTCAAAAACCTTTACACAATTGGCATAATAGACTGACGCCAGGAATACCTGTGCATGGTTGCTCAGGCCCATCTAAGGTCTAATTTACACAGAACATGGTAGTTACAAAAGTCAGGACATTTGAAGTTAATTGCACATGAAAAAGTCTAACCATTTGAAAGTATGGAAACAGAGTTAAGTCACTTCAGACAGCCTCAGCACCATTCCCATACATCTGCCAACCATTCATGCAAATTCATCAGAAAATGTACACCTATAAACCACATGCTACCACTATATTTTCCCACAACTGACACATACAAGTATGTCCTAAATGACCACAGATTTATAAGATGTACCACCCAATCAATGCGCACTCACCCACACATACCCTTTCTCATGGAACCTCTCAGCATAGGCATTGATTAAAATGCACATGGTAATACTAAGCTTTTACTAAGTAATAGCAAGGTCTCACCCCAATTCCCTCCACAAGCTTCACCAGCTGCTTAGCCTGAAGAAAATGGCCCCCAAAGGACTTTACATTGTGCACTGAAGGTAAAAAGGGTTCTAGCTGAATAAAATGAAGCATCTTCAACAATCTCAACTTGCAGGATGGCGCATGGAAGAGACTCAAACCTCTTATGACTTTATAGATGAAAACGAACACACGGAATTGCAAATCAGAAGCTTGGGGAATTCATAAATAATAGTGGGGGTTATGCAAGCTTCATATGACTTATACAGCTTACCAACCAGCCAGTCTTGTTTTGTACTGGCTGATACTTGCAAGTGGTCTTCAAATTATGAATGAATGATAGCAATCCAATTGGAGGTAAAAAAGGCATAAATGAACTCAGTGAGGTCCATGGCCAGGAAGAAACATCACCATCTCCTAGTTAAAGGGAGTAAAGGGATCTTCTGGTCAGTGCCATTACTTGACACTGAAAGAGCAGCTGGGAGATTCAAGAGCCTATGTAGGCTGTTAATATCAAAGAGCAGACATACCCCCCCACTATTAACCAAGATAGCACTTTCTGACTTCAGAAAATCCCCTATGCCAACCAGCATTACTTGAGTCTTGTCTGGACTGAGTCTTGCCAGTCTGCTTCTAGCCCAACCAGACTACAGGAAGGAAAGAAGACAATTGTACCATCTAGATCTGCTGAGAGGCAGGGGGGAGAGAAGTACAGCTGAGCATGGTTATCATATTGATGTACTCAGTACTTCCTCTTGCAACTTCACCAAAGGAGTCATTTCAGAAAAATTGGCAGAGGGTATAGGGTGGGAAGAGGAGAGTTTTGTCCGCATATAAAACATTGCGATTATAATCTGGGAAAGAGGGGAATGGAGTAGGGAGACCTATGAAAAGTCTGAGGGACCAAGAGCAAATGAGGTCCCTAAACTTCACGTGCATGTCGAACAGCAGAAGCTGACATACAGATAGAATCCCACATAAAAGAACTCTAGTGGGAAATAAGCAAATACTCTCCAGATGGGACCTTATCAAAAAAGGGACAGAGTCACTGACACATGGCTCCATCCACGCCTGGCAAGAGTCAACAATAACTTAGTAATATCCAAAGCAGCTGAAAGAGCCATTCTGGACACCTAATCTTTATGCATTGCCACTAGGAGATCATCACTGACCATGAAATGAATGGTGCTAGTTTCTGTACCACACCCTGCCATCAAATCTGGGTGAAAGAAAGCAAAGACCAAAATGCTAAGTGGAAAACATTGTCTTACAACCTTCTGCAAAATGTATTTATCTGCAAAGGATATTGTGATGATTAATGTTAGCACAACACTCTGCTAACATAAAGCCTTACGTGAGAAATCAATTAAGATAAAAGGACTCACAATATTTCTCATATGTTTCAACAATATTGTCAGGTGGGTGTTCTCATAAGATATGACTAACTGCACTCCAGGTTTCTGGTCAGTAGATTTAGGACCTGAAATAAGCAAAAGAAATGAATTTTCAGTTAGTGAAAATATTAAGGAAAACGCATAGCTAAAGCATTGAAATACTATTTTAAATTAGCCAATTAGCCCATCATAAGATGGGATTTTCAGGTCTCTCCTCCACGTCGGTCTTCTCTCCTGAGCCTCCGGTCTCTCTCTCTCTCTCTCTCTCTCTCTCTCCTCCTACTGCCTCCCCCCCCCCTCTCAGCTCTCCTCTGCCTCCTGCCTCACTCTGTCTCTCTCTTCTCCTCCCCCTTCTGCCTCTCACTCGGGGGACCGCGGAGCCCAAATGGTCACTGCCCCGCCCCCCCTTTGCCTCCCGCTGTGGCACTCGGCTGACTTCTGCGCTGCTCAGCCGGGCTGCCGCAGGGGAGCAAGTGTCCATTTGGGTTCCTCGTGGCAGCACAGGCTGAGCAGCCAGCATTTCAGCAACAGCAGGCCACCCAGAGGAACAGCCAGCATTTCAGCAACAGCGCCGCCCAGAGGGAACAGCCAGCATTTCAGGCAACAGCGCCCCCCAGAGGGAATAGCCAGCATTTCAGCGTTACAGACTCTCAGACATTGGGATACTATAATATTTTAAATAGCACGTATAACAAAATATTTCCTGCTTAAAATAAGCCTGGAATTAGAAAACACAAGAGATTAGTTTGTTATAAAGATTAAAGTGGTGGCTTGAAATGTACCGTTCATTCTTTCATTATGTATTTGAAACGTTTCTTCTTTAAGAGTGAAATTTTAAATTTTCCATTTGGCATCAGTCTGAATTTTAGCCTGCTTAAAAGAAAAACACCCTCAACCACTATGTAAACTGCTCCAACTTTACTGAAACAAAGTAGGGTTTCATTTTATTGACATGAGGACTCAATTTGGATCATTATATCCATTTACTAGACTGACAAAAAGAGAGTTTGCTCCTGTTATGATATCTCTCTTTTATTGGAGCACCTATTAGCTCCACCGATGGACCAGGATCCCACTGTACTAGGTGCTGTTCAAACACAGAAGAAAGAGACAGTCCCTGCCCTGAAACAGTTGCATTTTGTCACAGTGTAGGGTTGAATGGTCTGGAATTTGAATGGCATCTCCGGAAAGTATTAAATCACAGAAAAATAAACATCACTTGATATCAAAATTGTTTTGATGGAAATGTTTCCACAAAATAAATTTATTTTTGATATCTGTTCCCCTGCCATACTAAGCAGGATGCGGCCAATATTGAGTATATTTCAGAATGCATCCCAGTGGGAATACTGCATCGGTATTCATGACACTGTAAATGTGGCACTGAGTTTTAATCTCTTCATTGCTAGGATCACAGCACAAATTCATCAGACATTTTCAATTTATTTTATTATTTCAGTGTAATCACCAGCAATCTGAAAATAAAAGTGATGTAAGTGAAGGATGCTGTCAACCAAAATTCAGAATCTGCTTGTTACTGGGTGTTTTTATTTTATATTCATTCTGACCAAGAGACAGGGCTGAAAGACAAATCACCAAGTTCTCACTCAGGCAAAACTCTTATTAAAGCCAAATGGAGTTTTGCCAGATGAGCGAGTCAGTAAAAGCAGAGCCCTGAGTCATCACTCTTCATACAAAAAAAGGATCACATTTTTGCCTTCTTCTCTTTCATTACCAGCTCCTCTTCTCCACTGAGCAGCTAGCAAGGTGCTTCTCCGCTGAGCACACCCTGATCTTTCATTTTTGTCTGACGTATCTGTAGAACCCACTCTTGTTGTCTCTAACATTTCTTGCCTTAACAACGAGAAGTCCTGTGGCACCTTATAGACTAATAGATTTATTGGAGCATAAGCTTTCGTGGGCAAAGACCCAATTCGTCAGATGCAAGATGCATCTGACGAATTGGGTCTTTGCCCACGAAAGCTTATGCTCCAATAAATCTGTTAGTTTATACGGTGCCACAGGACTTCTCGTTGTTTTTGCAGATTCAGACCAACATGGCTACCCTTCTGATACATTTCTTGCCTTGGCTTTCCTGGCTGTATCCCCACATGCTTGTACTATTCCCATGTATACATCCTTAGCGACACTGCCCTCTTTCCATTTCCTGTGTATATCCCATTTGGTTTTCAGATAGCTAAACATCTCATGGGGAAGCCACACTGGTCTCCTGTGGCTCCTCTTACCTTCCCTGTTACTTCATATACAGCAGTGGTCTCAAAGTCCCACCCTGAGGGCCATCCCTGGCCAGAGAGATTGCGCAATTCAGCTTGGGACTCCTGGCAGGCGGGGGACGAGCCTGTCTCTTACCAGCTCCCCCGGCCTGCCCCTTCCCACCATTGCCCTGCCCTCTCTCCCCATCTCCAAAGAATGCAGCTTTGGAATCACTTGGGGAGACCTGGTGCTGCTCAGTGGCAGTGGTCATCCTCCCTTTCCTTCCCCTGCAGCAGAGCCTCTACTATTACATTTTCAAGGAATTACCAGCTCCCTTCAGTTCCCATAGAGCTGAGGGGGAGCTGACGGGGGGCTCTGAGACACACTCACACAGCCTTTCTGCTGCCCAAAGAAAGTTGAAGGAACAGTGCTTTGGAGGTGGGTACTTAGGGCCTTCTCTGTGTTCTGTGTTTCTGCTCCTGAGATACAAACAACAAATAATAATGTGCAAGTGGGAGGAAATTCCCTTCTGTAGCCAAACAAAAGCCTCAAGATTTAGACATTAGAGCAAGCAGAAAGGGCATTAACTACATCAATTTGAAAATGTATAGCATTGTCTGACCCTCAAATTCTTTAACAATGTTTTCTGTTTTTTAAGGTAACTGCAGATGAATATTCCTGTTAAAGACAGAACCCTTGCTTATGTTAAAGCATCATTTCCCAAACTCTTGAAAGTCAAGTTTCTCTATATGCAAATGGCTCCCTTCACCTTACTAAAGGCCTATGGATCTTAATTTGTATGTCTGCTTTAGTCCCCTGCCACTGGGGAGTGGTATGTGGCTCCCACATTATCCCACATCAGCATAAAAAATGGAAGAAGTTGGCAAACAGGTTGCGATATAGATTTGATAGCTTGGTCACTCACTCAGTACTCAGAAAATAAATGACGGTCTGATTCACAGAGTGGAAGGGTTTCTTCTACAACCCATGTACCATTGGCTACATAATGGTTATAGGGATGGTCCACTGGGAAGTGGAAGAATTCCATGCTTTTCCATAAACTCAGAGCCTCATCTGTAAAATGGGGGTAATAGTAGTTCCTTATCTCTCATGCAGAAGATAAATACTGTTAAGACTGCTAGGTATTCTGATACTACAGTGAAGAAAGCCATTGAGAGATCTAGAACATAGCCCATAAACACAGGCTACAAGCTGCATTAAAGCTCTGGCTTGAATTTTTGCAGCAAACCAATGCTCTTGTCCGTGCTTTGCATCCCCCCAATCCTGGATCAGCTGGGTATCAAGCAAACCTTTGGTACAAGTTAGAGCAACCACTGCCAATTTCCAGTGGCCCTAAAGGAATTGATAGGGGGTTACATAGATGCCCTGGTCATGACTTTTGTGCTGCAGTGAGGGGGGCAGGAAGAGCTGTACACTACCACAGGATCTCCCTACACAAAGGGAATTCTTCAGTGGCTAGTTAAGCACAAATTAGAGTTGCTTTGTTTCAATAGAGTGGCATAGCCAAAGACCAGACCCTCAGTCTGTGAAGAAGAAGAACAGCACATTGGACATGGAAAGCATGTGGCATTGGTAACAGCCACTCACTGTATGAAACGTGGCTAGCTAGACATCCAGGAGCTTGTTGGTCTCTTGGAACATACACCAGACGACAGAACTCTTTTGGTGCACACAGAATAGATCTGTGGCCACCATAAGATTTTATTCCCTCTCTTCCCTAGTTAACTGCAGAAGAGCTAAAATGCAAGAGTCAGCATTAGGCAAGAACAAAATGAACATCATAGCTTGTGACTGGCATTTCAGGATGGAAGAGGAGGCGGTTAGGACATATTAGTGCTATTTCTATAAATAATAATACATGCTTAGGCAAGATTAACCACATATTCTGTTAGTTACATACCCCACGTCTTGTGAAACAAATACCCTTATGACAGGTCATCGCTAGCAACATTATTCCCTCTCAGTTAACACGTGCATTATACTTTGCCATACCTCAAATCCTCCTCCTTGAGATTGTTATACAAAGAGGAGTCCTAGAAAAGGCATCTGGAATAGTTTATTTCAAGCGTAAATATATATTTGTTTAATTATGATGTAATGATAGTTGGAAATAATGCAACTGGCAAGGGATGGGATACCAAAGCCAAATGGGGCTGCAGATTATATTCGAAAAATATTTATATGAACCTCTACAAGTTGGGAAATAATAAGTGAACCGAATTACTTATTGGCTAGGATACTCACAATTACAGACAAAACCCATTTTTACCACTGGGCTCAGTTAAACCCACCTCTGCATTACAGCATTCAATGTTACCAAGACCAATTTCCTCTTAAAATGATAAAAATTAATAATTTACATGCCTAGGCTAACAAGCGTGGATTCTTCCGGCCAGTCAGTTTTGGAGCCATCGAGGAAAAAGCTGAGGATGTGCTCATTCTGAAATCAAATAAAAAACATATAATTATTACATGCTGGGAATGGGTGGGGGATGACTTCCATTTTCCAACACTGGCCCCCAAGGGCAACAGGCTGGTTTGTCTCTTTGCACATGCACTAGAAGATGATGCAGGAAAAGGGAACTTCTTCTCTCCCGTTGCAGAGGTGCATGGCAGGACAGAGCCCTAGTACTCCCTTGGATGTTCTTCCAAATGCACATTTGCACCCCGGAGTGGGGGTTTAGTCACAGCCCCATCCATCTGTGTAAAAACTGATTCTGACAGATACTCTAGCAAGGGTGCATGCTGCCCCTTTTTGGGGCAGCAGGAAAGCAGCACACCTGAGGGACTTGTATCTTGACCCCATGAGCCATCCTGCCCTGTACTGGCCCAATGGCTCAGGGTCTTTGCTCCTTCCTGTCAGCATGCCTCACAACAACAAGGTCAAAACGTGGCCTTAGGTTAGTGTTTCTAGTTGGTGCAAATGTTGCAAAAAAGACCATCATTATCCCCTGCATAGCCCTCCTGAGGGAGAGGAAGTGCCGCAGAAGGTCTTGAATTAGTCTTCTACATGCAAGGTAAAATTCACCCCATGCACGACTAATATATAGCCTGCAGCACTACATAAGGCTGGCTTGGATTTAAGTGGTGCAAGTGTCTTCTGTTGGCTCTCTGTACCCTCTCATTGTAACAAGGCTAATAAACAGTTAACTTCCTGACAGAAGTCAGACATGGACGTGGGAAGAAGAGGATCATTTTTCACCACATTGTTTAAAGACCCCACGCCTCTTGTGCCAGATTACAGATTTTATTTGTGTTAACGGACCTGCAGTGCTCTAGTAAACAGATGTAAAAGGTAGCTGAATTCAGTTTTAGAGCACTAAAGCAATAAACCAAATCCCCTGCTCTCAAATATTGCACAAAGCAATAAAAATGTGAATTCCAAAATGAAGACTTATAAAGGTTCTGAATCAAATCTGGACAGTAATTGCATTTTATTAGCTTTTTTCATAAAGCAGCATGTCAGATTGTCCATGCTTTAATGTGGTGAGACTACCCACATTTATATCAGTTGTTCCTGGGATTGACACTATAACAAACTGGATACTGCACAAGAGCCTTTCTGGATTCCAGGATACAAATGTCATCAGCATTTTACAGGGCCAAGAAAAATAAGATGTCTCTTATCAATAGCATGTCCTGCTTCAGACTGATAAAATGCAGCAAGAAACAAAAACAGAAAAAGAAGAGTTTAGTGACAAATGTTGCTCCCACAGCAATTAACATCTGGGATTAGCAGACAGAAGAACCAGGAGCATATGCTCAGCATTCAGATTTGATTTAACAATTTGGATTTATTTGACATTTGTGTTTGCGTTCTGCTTTTTATTTTGCTGTTTAGAGAACAAAGCCTCCAATCTGGCCTTTAAAAATGTCACTTTTCCTTGATTCAAATAGGTGAAGAAATGATTAGCAAGAAGGTGCCAATACTCCAGATGAAGCCAAGTGTTGGCAAATACAAGGTGACTTTCATCTTGGGGATCTTTCACATGTGAGCACACACACACTGCTTCAGTTAGTAGTGTAATAAAAGCTCAAAGTGACACAATAGGGTTATTGTTTGTGGGACTCTTCTTTGTTTTTTCAGCATGTCGCTACAGCTACATGCAGGTGTACGGAGACTCAGTGTTCAAAGGAGTATATTTTTGGCAGGTCAGCCCTTATTGAACAGTAGCAAAAGAAAGCACAGAATGTAAGTAGCCATCCTAATTTCGAAAACTCAAGAGGAAAGATATGGGGAGGCTGAAGGAAGAATATGCGAACACTTTGAAAGGGAAATAAAAATTCAATACTGAGCAGCCTGTCTTTCTACTTTCTCTTGCTTGCTCTCTCAACACTAGGCGGGTTAGATTTATATCGGTGACGTAGGGAGAGTACTAAGTAGGAAGAGCAGAGGGTTATTTTAGGTTACCATAATTGCAAGTTCTCATTTTCAGCCGTACCTGCAGTGTCATTTAAGATACATGGATAAATGGTGTAAAATCCTATGACAGGCATGAACATAATGAGTACATTTCTCTCTGGTGTCTCATTATTGATTTCAAGGCATGGATTTTACCGTGTGTGCATGAAAGAGAACACAATGATATACCCAGCATGGTAACAACACAAATAGGGAGAAAAGAAGGTTAATGTTGGTGCACGAAAAGGAAAAAAAGTGCCTCTGAGACCAGGACCAAAGTGCTGGTTGGCCAGCCAACATGGGGCATCTGAAAACACTATCAAAGCCAAGGGAAAGATCTCCAAAGTGTTTATTATAAAAGGCAGTCAGCGCATCACTACTTGAGAGAAAACAACAGCTTGGCAAAATGCGTAAGGGCTGGGGTCTTAGGTATCATGAGTACGTCTGTATAGTACAGGACATGCTCATTTATCCTCCAGTTCACCAAAGAATTTAAACACATACTTAGGTTCGCCCTATTCTGCAAGTCGCATACCCTTGCTTAACTTTTGGCAGGTACTTACATCCAATTAAAGTCAATGTCAATGGGACTTAAGCAAGTGATGCTGTATCAGAGCCTTCGTACATATTAAATGAACACAAATAATGGCTATGTCTACATTACAAGGTTTTTGCGTAAAAACCAGCAGAGCATCCACACCTCAAGTGTGTTTTTGTGCAAAAACAAACAAACAAAAAAACAATAAATTGACAGGACAGAGGGCTTTTGGTGGTAGAGTTATTCCTCTCCCCACGAGGAATAACTCCTTTTTGCGCTACAGCTCTTGCGCAAAAAGGCATGTGTGAATGCTCCACAGGATTTTCTTGCACAAAAAGAGCCTATCAGAAAAAGCACAGGTGCTCTGATTACCATTCTGTTAATGGCAATCAGAGCTTTCTTGTGCAAGAGCATTCATGCAGTATGGACGCTCTCTTGCACAAAAGGACACTGCTTTTGCGATGCACTTTTGAGGTGTGGACGTGCTTTTGCGCAAGAAGTTTTTGCAGAAGATCTCTTCCTCAAAAATTATCTTGTGTAAAAACCTTGCAGCGTAGACAAAGGCAATATGTTTTATAAATGCCTGAGTATCTGCATTCTATTAAAGATTTATTCTAGTGATCAGAAGAATTTGGTGTTGGTCAAATGGTTTTGGTGGCCTTGGTACATTTCCAAGTGAGCAGGTAGATATATTACAAAGACACCCATGTTGTCAATTTCAGCATAAGCCAAGCAGTGAATTATTCTTTCACAGAGAAAAATGTTTTCTTCCGGTCAGTAATTTCAATTTAAGTCACTTAAAACAACACCTGTACTAGGAATTTTAGGCAAATCTCCTATCATTGGTCTTATTTTCATATATCCAATGTAGCATGTATGATTATTTGCCCTACAGACAGGTTGTGTATGTGTGCATTCGGTGCAAGAAGCTCCTGGTCCTCAGCGACCACGTACGGGCTTTGGAGGCTAGGGTTGCTGAATTGGAGGAGCTAAGGGAGGCTGAGAGGTACGTAGATGAGGCTTTCCAGGACACTGTAGAACTGTCCCACCTCTGGTCAGACAGCCCCTATGCTGTTAAGGAGGATGAAATGCTCAGGGAAGGAGAACAGTCAACTGGAGCAGGGGGGAATGATCCCATAGTTAGGACCCTTCTTCCAGATGATGTTATGATATCCTCTCATACTGAGGATACATCTCCGGGGGAGGGAACTCTAGTCATTAGGAAAAGGCAGGTGTTAGGAATAGAGATTCGATCATTAGAAACATAGATAGCTGAGTTTGTGATGACCGGGAGAACCATATGGTGACTTGCCTGTCTGGTGTGAAGGTTGGGATCTCTCGAGACATCTAGATAGACTTAAGTGTAGTGCTAGGGAGGAGCCAGTGGTCTTGGTACATGTAGGTACCAATGACGTAGGAGAGACATTCTGGGGGCCAAATTTAGGCTCCTAGGAAAGATAGTGAAACCCAGGATCTCTACGGTAGCGTTCTCTGAAATGCTTCCAGTTTTACACACAGGGCCAGGTAGGCAGGCAGAGCTTCAGAGTCTCAATGTGTGGATGAGACAATGGTGTAGAGAGGAGGGGTTTAGATTTATTAGGAACTGGGGAAACTTTGGGGATAGGGGGAGCCTATACAGGAATGATGGACTCCACCTAAACCAAAATGGAATCAGACTGCTTAACATTAAAAAAGTTGTAGAGAAGTTTTTAAACTAAGAGCTGGGTGAAAGCCCACAGATGCGGAGGAGCACATGGATCAGACAAAGACATCCCTTAGGGGAGGATCCATTAATAGATATGCTTTATGTTCTAGTCAGGAGGAGAGGATGGAAGTATGGGTCAGATCAGATGAGACACAATCAAATGAAAAAGAGTCTAACACATCAGGAAATGGCAGACAAATAAATAGTGGCAAATTGTTAAAGTGCTTGTACACAAATGCTAGAAGTCTAAATAATAAAACGGGTGAACTAGAGTGCCTAGTTTTAAAGGAGGATATTGATATAATAGGCAACATGGAAACCTGATGGAATGAGGACAATCAATGGGACAGAGTCAAACCAGGGTACAAAATATATCAGAAGGACAGAACAGGTCGTCCTGGTGGGTGAGTGGCACTATATGTGAAAGAAAATGTAGAATCAAATTAAGTAAAAATCATAAATGAACCAAAATGTTCCATAGAATCTCTATGGATAGTAATTCCATGCTCCAATAATAAGAATATAGCAGTAGGGCTATATTATCGACCACTTGATCAGGACAGTGATAATGACTATGAAATGTTAAGGGAGATTAGAGAGGCTATCAAAATAAATAACTCAATAATAGTGGGGGATTTCAACTATCCCTCTATTGACTGGGTACATGCACCTCAGGATGGGATGCAGAGATACAATTTCTTGATACTTTAAATGACTGCTTCTTGGAGCAGCTGGTTCTGGAACTCACAGGGGAGAGGCTATTCTTGATTTAGTCTTAAGTGGAGAGCAGGATCTGGTTTAAGAGGTAAATATAACTTGGAAATAGTGACCATAATGTAATAAATTGTAACATTCCTGTAATGGGAAAAAGCACCTCAGCAGCCCAACACTGTAGCATTTAATTTCAGAAAGGGAAACGACACAAAAATGAGGAAGTTAGATAAACAGAAATTGAAAGGTACAGTGACAAAAGTAAAATCTTTGCAAGCTGCATGGAAACTTTTCAAAGACACCATAATAGAAGCCCAACTTAAATGTATAGGCCAAATTAAAAAACACAGGAAGAGAATCAAAAAAGTGCCACCGTGGCTTAACAACCAAGTAAAAGAAGCAGTGAGAGATAAAAAAGACATCTTTAAAAAAGTGGAAGTCAAATCCTAGTGAGGAAATTAGAAAGGAGAATAAACTGTCAAATGAAGCAGGAAGTCGGCTAAACAACCAGCGGGGCCCTTGGACGATTGAGATGCTAAAGGATCATTCAAAGATGCTAAAGTCATTGCGGAAAAGCTAAATGAATTCTTTGCGCCAGTCTTCATGACTGAGGATATTGGGGAGATTCTCAAACCTGAGCCATTCTTTTTAGGTGTCAAATCTGAGGAATTGTCTCAGATTGAGGTGTCAGTAGAGGAAGTTTTAGAACAAATTGATAAACTTGACAGTAACAAGTCACTGGGACCAGATGGCAATTCACACAAGGGTTCTGAAAGAACTGAAATGTGAAATTGCGGAACTATTAACTGTGGTTTATAACCTATCCCTTAAATCAGCTTCCGTACCTAATGACTGGAAGATAGCTAATGTGATGCCAATATTTAAAAAGGGCTCTAG
The DNA here is from genome assembly GCA_019425775.1 of Rafetus swinhoei. Classification (NCBI taxonomy): domain Eukaryota; kingdom Metazoa; phylum Chordata; order Testudines; family Trionychidae; genus Rafetus; species Rafetus swinhoei. The sequence continues at coordinate 235,115,423 of CM033437.1, forward strand.
AGGTGATCTTGGCAATTACAGACCAGTAAGTCTAATGTCAGTACTGGGCAAATTAGTTGAAATTGTAGAAAAGAATAAAATTGTCAGACACATAGATGAAAATAATTTGTTGGGGGAAAGTCAACATAGTTTCTATAAAGGGAAATAATGCCTTACTAATCTGCTAGAGTTCTTTGGGGGAGGAGGGGTCAACAAACATGTGGACAAGGGATCCAGTGGATATAGTATACTTAGATTTCCAGAAAGCCTTTGACAAGGTCCCTTTCCAAAGGCTCTTAAGTAAAGTAAGTTGTCATGGGATAAGAGGGAGAGTCCTTTCATGGATTGATAACCGATTAAAAGACAGGAAATAATGGGTAGGAATAAATGGTAAGTTTTCCAAGTAGACAGAGGTAACGAGGTAACTAGAGGGGTCCCCCAAGGGTCTGTCCTGGGACCAAACCTATTCAAATTATTTATAAATGATCTAGAGAAGGAGGTAAACAGCGCAGTGGTAAACAGCGCAGTCAGACCAAAGCAGACTGTGTAGAGCTTCAAAAAGATCTCACCAAACCAAGTGATTGGGCAACAAAATGGCAAATGAAATTTAATGTTGATAAATGTAAAGTAATGCATATTGGAAAAAATAATCCCAACTATACATACAATATGATAAGGACTAATTTAGCTACAACTATTCAAGTGAGAGATCTTGGAGTCATTCTGGATAGTTCTCTGAAAGCAGCCACTCAGTGTGCAGCAGCAGTCAAAAAAAAACAAATAGAATGTTAGGAATCATTAAAACAGTGATGGAGAATAAGACAGTAAATATCTTACTGCCTTTATATAAAAGCATGGTACGCCCACATCTTGAATACTACATACAGATATGGTCGCCTCATCTCAAAAAAGATATATTGGCATTGGAAAGGTTCAGAAAAAAATGATTAGGAGTTTGGAGTGGGTCCCATATGAAGAGAGATTAAAAAGACTTGGATTTTTCAGTTTAGAAAAGAGGAGACTAAGGGGGGGAATATGGTAGAGGTCTATAAAATCATAAATGGTGCGGAAAAAGTGAATAAGGAAAAGTTATTTACTTATTTCCACAATATAAGGACTAGCGGTCAACAAATGAAATTAATAGGCAGCAGGTTTAAAACAAACAAAAATGAGTTTTTCTTCACACGGCGCACAGACCACCTGTGGAACTCCTTGCCAGAGGATGTGGTAAAGGCTAGGACTTGAACAGAGTTGAAAAAAGATAAAAGATAAATTCATGGTGGTTAGGTCCATCAATGCCTATTAGCCAGAATGGGTAGGAATGGTGTTCCTAGTCTCGATTCATCTGGTGACAGGGGAGGGATCACATGAGTATTACCTGTTGCGTTCCCTTCCCTGGGGCATCTGGTATTGGCCATGTCGGCAGACAGGATACTGGGCTAGATGGACCATTGGTCTGACCCAGTATGGCTGTTCTTGTGAGGACTGAGGATTCTTATATTTTATCTAATACAAATATAATCTGTGAAGTTTAATAGTTGATGTTCACCTGGTTGAATCAAAAATCAAATATTCTATTAGGGAATCATACCTGAGCATGAGGATGGCTGTCTGTTCAGAATTTATATGCTCAGCTATTAAAATTGAAAGGACCAAATTTCTGCTCTCAGGTACGCTAGTGTAAATCTAGAGCTCCTAATTCTACTGACATTAGTGTATATATTTTGCACTTACACTAGTGTACCATAGTGTACTTTGGCCAGGCATTCTACTGCAGCCTAAGCAAAAATTATTTTAGGATTTGGGAATAAATCATAGTCAGATTTCTCTTAAACCTAATCCCTATAGAAAAAGAATTGACAAATCTGTTTTTTTCAGCTGTCTATCATTTCTACTTGTGATAGAGTAGGCCTGGAGTCAGAGAACACCCATGCTTCTGTTATAGTTCAACAGGCCAGAGAAGAAGCAGGAAAAAAATAAATCAGAAAAACCTAATCCTACTGCAGCTGTTACATTTTCAGGAAATGACAGAAGACGATCAGAGGCTTACCCCATGCATTTTGACTTTGCTTGACTGCAATGTGCATATGAAAAATGAAACTTCAAGGGAACCAGACACTTACTTTAGACTCTCATTATGTCCATCACATTAGAGTGACCCCATGGAATTGTAACCCCCTTTTCCCTCCCCGGGTTACTGGGGAGCAGGTCACACTCACAGGTGTGCCTGGGCGCCTGATGTTTTAACCCAAAAGAGATCCTGAGCACCCCAGTGGTGATGGTGTTTAGTTGGGGAAAAAACTCTATCCACCCCTTACTGCAGTCCCTTGCTGGCAATGAATGTAAAATGGCAGTGCCTCCACCTGGCTGGCCTTGAACACACACTGGTGTGCCTTGAGAGCCTCCAGGAATATACTCATTCCACTATAAATCTGGATCTAATTCCAGAACAACTACAAATCATTTATATCTAATAGAACACTTTAAAATAAACAATCTTTACTTAATTTGAATAAACAGGGATTAACAGATTAGCAATGAATAGCATTAACAAACACATATCAATAATTGAAGCTTATATAGCTAGACAACAGTGACCCCACCCCAGAGTGTGCACACCCTTAGACTCAGTCCCAGGCACTTGCTTGCGTTGGCGCGCTGATGTTGCAGCTGTAGTGAGGATATGGTCCAGGCTAAACAGCAGCTCTGTCCCAGGCAGCACTTTTCCAACAAGGCCCAAACTTACTGCCTTATGCTGTGCCTATAGAAGGCAGCCTACTAACTCCCAGTTCCAACAGGCATCCAATAGCTGCACTCCAACAGCCCCTCCACTGGGTCAATGTCCTTGGCAGCAGCCTGGCTCCCCTCTGGTTCCAAACTCCAAGGCAGAGTCCCAGACTGCTAGGCCTCTTTTTTCAAGCACATGGAGAGAGCAGTCCTCTCTCCCCCCAGAGTCCTCCCTTCCTCTTTTTTTCCAAGGGCTCATGGGAATTGTAGTCTGGATTGTAGCACACAGGGTCTTTTCAGAATAAAACAGAGGCCCCTTTAGTAAGGGGACTACAGAATGAACACTGCAACTATTTTCTGATTTCACTTCATCATAATCATCAACAACAACCATGGGCTCAACGTCCGTTGCATTCATATAAATCCAGAGTAGCTCCAGTGATATCACTAGATTATTCTGGATTTACACCACTGTGCACATGAGGGGAGAATTTGGCCCTGTAGATTATATAATCTTCCCCTATGTTTATAAGGGATTTTTTTTCTCAAGTAAAAGATATAAAAAAATTAAATGTTCCTTAATTACTCTGATATTGCAATGCATTAATCAGACCAGCAAAATTACAGGCATGATTCTCATATATACTAAGGTTTTAAAGTGGGTATATAGGTCATTTATAACCATTTCTATTCACATCCACCTTAAAACACCTTTATGCTGCCAGAGCTGCATAAAAAGACTTCAGTATAAATGAAAATCATGCTCTGTATGATAAATTCACATTTGATGTTAGCAGCATGATTCCAGTGAAATCATTAATGTGCTTACGTAGTTACCACAGTTACTTACCAGTACCACAGCTAAGGTAGTACAGTTTTTTAACTTTCTATGAAATTTTCAAAAGTTTAACCCACCCACTTCCCAAAAAAAAAAACTTTTATGCATAAACTCAATGGGACAAATCAGGTATGTTTAAGTACACACACATTTTGGAAGGATAGGAACTTAAACCTAAAATCTGTGAACACACTGTAAATCGAATATTTGGAAACCAAAATAAATAGCACAATATTTTTAAACAAGAATTGATGAGAAAATAACCCATGCCCAGCTAAGTAAATTTATGGATTCAAAGCAGCAACTCCTCACACCCACTCAGATACATATATTGCTAGTTTCCTATGTATACAAAATATCAAGGGCTGGTAAATTATCACTGTGTTACTTTATATTCAGGTTCATAACTGAAGATAAGACTTTTGTAGGCCAGGCCACCTGTAATTTCTCCACTCAGACAAATCAGGAAAAAGATTACCTAAGTCAATAACTGACATGTTGCTTCTTGACCCAGGACCCAAGAACTGACTCAATTAATGGTGCCTTAATTGGGTTTTGACTCCTTAGGGAGTGGACAGTCTCCTACAGCATGGCATTAAAATGATGAGCTACTGTGAGAACTCTAATTTATTTTATATATGATGGGTTTGGGGTGGTTATGGACCGGCAACCTCTACTTAGCCCATCACTCAGAGAGAGTTAACAATGGGCATAAAAAAGGCTGCCTGTGAATGTTTTGTGTCAGATTTGATTTACATTGAGCGAATGTGTAATTTTGTTGTTCACATGTTTCAAACCTTCAATTTATTGTGTCTTGATGTTTCAGCTAATTTCTGGATTGCTCTCCGACAATGAGACACCACTTGGCTGCTGTCATGTAATGAGGCAAAACTGCACAAGTCCAAATATTGCTGAACATATTCTCACATTGATTCATGATTATTGCCCCAGTATATGCATCGTGATTGGATCATGGCCATAATTGGTGCAAAAATGTATAATATATTTCTGTTATCAGACTTGTAATACAATTGATTTCACATAAATAAAATGAAAAAAATCCCCACCAAACATCCCGACATTTGTCCTTTATGAGTTAGTTAAGCTACATCTTAAGCTAGATGGTGCATGGTCCTGCCATGAGTGCAGGAGACTGGACTTGATGACCTCTGAAGGTTCCTTCCAGACTATCATTTCTCTGATAGTACTTACTTAACAAAATAAAGATGCATTCATACTGGAAACTTGCTGCATTAATTCCTGTTGGTAGTCCTATGAAAATTCCCTCAGAATAATATTGTCTACTCTTGAATTTTAATGAATATTCTAGCTGTAGTGTTTATACCCCATTCTTCATACTGAAGGCCTAATCATGCAACCACTTAGAACAGTATTCAGGAAAACTCTCCTATTCCAGGCAAGTCTTAATTGGAGCTGGTCTCAAATTTTTCAATGAAATTTTTTCCTCATCAGATATTATTGACTTGTCAAAACCAAAACTTTTTGTGAAAACATTGGCTATGATGGAACTTCTATTGGGAAAGTTTCTCATGTCCAAACCAAAGGAAGACATAGAGAGAGAAACCTACTTAAAAATAGCCCATAACATGGTAGATAGGGCATTCAGCTGGGATATTGGAGATTGAGTTCAGGTCCCTGTTCTGACTAAGGCTATGTCTAGACTATGGGGAAGATTTGAAAGAGGATATGCAAATTTTTCGGCAAACCCCACCCCCTTTGTCGAAAAGTCACATAAACCTCATTTTTTTGAGGAAAAGCGGCTTTTTGACAAGGGGAGGGGTGTTTGCTGAAAAAGCCACGTCTAAACTACTTTCACTTTCAAAAGCTCTGCTTTCAAAAGTGCAATCAGAAGATATGTCCTTTTTCAAATCTTCCCTGTAGTCTAGACGAGCCCTAAGTCAGGGCAGAGACTTGATTCTGTCTATGAAATCAGGGGAGGATGGCTCTAGTTATTCATGGAAATTTTTGAAAAGTTTTGGTTTTGTCTTGATGAGGAATAAACCAAATGCTGAACCCTCAACATTTTTCAAGAAACTTGAATTGCTTTCCTGCCATTCTTACTCTTAAGTATGTTATTAAGCCCACTATAAGTCAATAGGACTTAAACACATGCTTACATTTAAGCATAGCCATGAGCACCTCCTTGAAAGGGATGGAATTAAGCACATGCCAGTGGTGAGTAGCCCCACTGATTTATTGTGCCTCATTGTAAGCCATTATAGGATTGAACTTTTATATAAAAATAATGTATGTACAACTGGGGGTTGGGCTTACCAGTGGCATCACCTAGTTCTAGGTCAGTGGAACTCCACTTTCCCCCATACCCAATGCCTCCCACTGGCATTTACTCCAATACTACAATAACCTGTCTTCAGGTGGGTGGTGACTTCATCCTCCAGCTGGATCATGAAATTTGTTCACCTAAGTCTAGGGAAATTAGATAGAGTCCTCCCCCCAAATGCCCAAAGTGTAACATAAGACAGCGAAACAAAATAAACAAAAAATTTGAACCTTCAGCCCAGCTGAGCTCAGGTGCTAATCTATTCTCTTTAGTGCGGGCGTCTGTGGCACCCTTGTTCAAAAGCTCTCAGAGTAGGTACATTACCACCGCCCCTCATCTGAGCTGTCTTGTTCTCTTTTAAACTCCTCTTCCAATAGGATCAGGATGTGCAGGTGTCTGTGTGGGGTCGGGGGGAAGAGGAGGCGGCACATTCACCTGGGCCCAGAACTGCTCCTTAACTCTTTCAAGTCTAATGTGGGATTTATAGACCTTGTCACAGTATATGAATATATGTAGACATTAGTATGTGTGGATAATTTGAAATGTCTATTTTAAAAAATGTATTAAAAAAATATTTTGATATTTTAAATGCTTTAAATAATGATTTGATTCCATCAGAATCACAATTGAAAACTATAGGTAGATATCCACCCCCATGTTAAATGAATTAAAATAAGAGGCAAATCTTAAACATAACATTGTTTCAGTAATAAGTGCTTAGTTTGATCGGAAAAATATGCACTCATGAGTCAGTGAGAAATCTGAGTATAGTCCAAATAGTTTTAGTTATATAATGATAATTCTGAGTTTGCTGTATCTCCTGCAAGAGCTTTTCATAGTTGCACAAGGTGAAAATTTATGTCTAAGCAATCAGGATAATCAGTTTAGAGATGGTGGACAGAGGTATTTATACTTAAAATCTCTTCCACTCTTTGGAGCTACACAACCTGAGTCCACATCCTACATCTCAACCTGGCTAACATACAATTCAGAATAACAAAAAATATCAGGTCAATTAATGTAAAAGGCAAAGAATTTAATTCTATAGATACCTACACTTCTGACACACTAAACATTCTTCATAAATTCCTTAATTATTTATTATTACACATTTTTACTAATATATAGTACAAATACAAGTAACTCTTCAACAGAGAACTACTATTAGCTACGGGTTAGAGTTGGATTTCTGGTTGCAGGAGGAAAAAGGATAAATGTTATGGAAAGTTGTCTGGGATGTGAAGATAAACAAAAACAAGTAAGTACAATATTTTTTTCAGCAAAAATCTCTCGACAAGTATTTTCTGCTTAGAGCTTAACCAAATATCCACTACGAGGAAAGGAAAAATTGATACTATTTAAAAAAGAAGGATCTCTCAGCCATTAACATAAAGAAAATTACTGAACCAGTCTCCTTGAACGAAATATGTAAGTCTGTTCAGAATATCAAACATCTCCTGGCAGGAGAGCTACATTAAAGTAAAATGTCACAATTCAGTGGTTTTGGAGTGCCAGAGACTGTATAAAGATGATCACTAGAATTACTGGTTAGATACATAATGGTTAGGAAGACAATGTGCAGCATACAGTAACATTTTACAGATGGAAAACTATCCACCTATTATTCCTTTCATTTATATGGCCCACTGAGTCCTGTATGCCATTAACTACAGCACATATTCTACTTTAAAAGATTAGTTTCTCTATCATCATTTTAGTAGTTGCTCCTAAATCCTCATCTACTTGGCTCACAGATCTTGTCTTCACTGGAACTGAACTCTGTATCAACTGAGTCATTAGTAAATGAACTGGTTGCATTGTTCATTAGGGCTGTGTCTACACTGCACTTTTCCGGGAAAGGGATGCAGATGAGACAAGTCGGAATTGCAAATGTTGCGGGATTTAAATTTTCCCACTTCATTTGTATAAACATGGCTGCCGCTTTTTCCGGCTCGGGCTTTGCCGAAAGCACCAGTCTAGACGGATCTTTCGAAAATAAAGCCTTTTCGAAGGTCCCTTATTCCTCTTAAAATCAGGAATAAGGGACCTTTCGAAAAGGCTTTATTTTCCGAAAGATCCTCGTTTAGACTGGCGCTTTTTCGCAAAGCTCCGAGCCGGAAAACGCGCAGTTATGTTCATGCAAATGGAGTGGGAAAATTTAAATCCGCTGCATTTGCAATTCCGACTTGTCTCATCTGCATCCCTTTTCCGGAAAAGGGGTGCAGTGTAGACACAGCCTAGTGGTGTTAGTTTATTTCAGGAAAAACAACAAGGAGTGTATTGGGTATCCACACTGCTCGGCTGTGTCTACATTGACCTTTTCGGAAAGGGATGCAGATGAGACAAGTCGAATTGCAAATGCAGCGAGGATTTAAATTTTCCCGCTCCATTCGCATGAACATGGCTGCGCCGGCTCGAGCTTTGACGAAAGCGCCAGTCTTATTCCTGATTTTAAGAGGAATAAGGGATCTTTCGAAAAGGCTTTATTTTCCGCAAGAGCCGCATCTAGACTGGCGCTTTTTTCCATCAAAGCTCCGAGCCGGAAAAAAGCGGCAGCCATGTTCATGCTAATGGAGCGGGGAAAATTTAAATCCCCGCTGCATTTGCAATTCCGACTTGTCTCATCTGCATCCCTTTTCCGGAAAAGGGGTCCAGTGTAGACACAGCCCTCATGTGGGAGTGGTTTAACTTTTGTTCTCTATCCACAAGGGCACTGTAACAAACAATTTAATGTATGGGTGTCCTTTGGGTACCTATCCCACAATTCCCACTCAGTTCCCAGAAGCAGTGTGTTGTGGGAGCTGAGTCAGGCCACTGGGGTAGATATCCAGAGGATACTATACATTAAACTGTGGCATGGTTAAATAAGCTGAGCAGCAGTGTGTACTAACTGGCTATTGTACTATTCCTAGGTCTTCTTTGATGTGCAGATACAAAGGATTTTACAAATATTCAGAAGTGATGTGTGTGTGTGGGGGGGGGGGGGGGGAACAATGTCACCTCCCTCCCCAGAAAAAAAACAGCAAGCAAATGGTCCGGTAGCACTTTATAGCGTAACAAAACATGTGGATGGTATCATGAGCTTTCGTGGGTACAGCCCACTTCTTCAGATGACCGGAGTTACCCTCCCCAGAGTTGCTGCTGCTTGGCTTATACTGAGCATGCTCAGAAGTATCTGTTGAAGCCACTGCCCTCACTCTGTCCTCCCCCAATTATTGGCAGGTATGGATCATCTCTGCAAATATTAAAGGGACCTCTACCAGTTTAATTTCCCGACTATAAGCCAGGCTAGAGTTTCTGCCCTGCAGTGCCTGGCTCACATTGAAGGCAGTCTACTTGAGGTGGACCCAGAGCACAGGAAGACACAGAGCCTTTCACTTCTAAATCACTACCCTGAAACAGCCTAAGATCATTAATGACCAAAAGGGGCTCATGTGAAACAAACTGGTGGTCTTAGTCCATTTATTTAGGGCAGGATCTATATATCAGAGAAAATCTAATTAAAAAACTCTGCATTTTTACTGGCAACCTCATCAGAGAAGCAAAGGACTGAATTAGCCTGGAGTCTGAAGTTTCCTCTCCAAGCTTGAGTGTTGCTTTATCATGTGGATAAACTTTTGACTTTTTAAAATTATTTTAAGGTTTTTGGTACTATAAATTAACTTACAATTCTCAATGAAAAGTTGTTTTGAACCAAAACCCAGAGCCTTTTGTTCAGAAAATGTCGAAACAGGATGTTTTCACAATTTGAAAATCTTTTTCCACCCAAAATAAATTTGACATCAGGAAATTGTGGAAACCAATGCAAAAAGGTTTGGTTTCTCTAAATCACCACTTTTGATAGAAAACATATTCTCTCAAAAAACTCCCAGACAGCTCTTATAGATTTATTTTTCAGTCTCTTTGTTGTCTGTGAGTGGGTTGTCCTATTAAATGAGATCATTGTTCCAACGCAGAAAAGGGTGCAGCAATGGCTGGAGCTGTTATTTTATATAGGCTTTGGACAGCTTTGGGATCTGTTAGGCCAAAAACTGGTAGAAGCAATATAAGCTGTTGTATGGAAAATGGTCACATACATTAAAGAGTTTGCTGGATCCATGCAATAACTGCTTCATGTAGAGATTCAAGTCTTTCATTCTTTTGTGTTCAAGATCTGTAAAAGGTAAATGCCACCAGTGGGGAAACCTGAAAGAAAGAACAGGAAGACATTTTATTTCTCCTGAAAAAAAAATTACAGTTTACTCTACTTTACATAAGAGCAGGAGGAGATCTTTAAGATTTTGTTCTATTATTATTTTATCTAAGGGAAGGGACTATGATCCAGAGGACAGGGTACTCAGTTTGGACTTGAGATCCAAGTTCTAACTCCTTGGTCTGCTAATGACTTCCTATGTGATCTTGGGCAAGAACTTCAGCTTTGTGTCTATTTCAATGTCAAGGCCAGATTTTCAAAGGTATTTAGGACATCTAATAGGAACCTATCTGAATCTTTAGACACTATGTCTAACTTTTTTTTGGAAAAATATACACAAAATGTGCTCCACAATTTGCATACCTTTTTCGGCTTTTTGTTTTTTCCTGGAAGAGGCTTTTCCAAAATTTGGCCCTTCTACACTGGGCCATATTTTGAAAAAACTTCTCTTTCGGACGAGCCCTTCTTTCTCATGGAACGAGGAAGACAGGGCTTCCAACAGAGCACATCTGCTCTTCTGCAAAAAAAAGTGGAAGAGCAAACACGTTCCCTGGACACAGTGGAGTTTTTTCAGGATACCTCTGGTATCCTGAAACCCCTGCACACAGTCTAGATGTGACCTTATATACCAGTAACAGTGGCTCTCTGTTCCCAGCCAATGGGAGCTGCAGGGCGCTGTACATACAGACACTCAATGTAAACAAACTCTGTCTCAGCTTGCCAGCAGATTACCATGATGGGCCATGTGCCAAAGGTTGCCAGCCAGTACTACTATTTCTAATAATAATGAATCACAAAAAAGTATCAAAGAATTCTTGCAACATCTCATCAGTATAGCTTTGCTTCTCCCCTTGCCCCTACCCCTCCTTTTCGTCTATGTAGATTATAAACTCTCCAGAAAAAGTTCTGTCTTGTATTAGGTGTTTTTAGTACAGGGCCTACCACAATGGGTCCCTGATCCCCATTGTGGCCTCTAGGGGTACCATAAATTAAGTAATACGTGAAACAATAAATAATAATAACAATGATTATTGACTGGATTTTTATTAACACTAATTTTACTTCAATAACATTAAACTTTGGTTTAATAATTAAAAAACAAACTAGCTAGTAATTTTCTATGTCGTGATCCTGTACCAACTTCAAATTTTATAGCTATTGAAGATAACTAATATTTTAAACATCTTTTCGCTTAAGAGTGTTACAAAAGCTACCTTTAAATCTTTAAATTCCTCTCCCTTCTTTACAAGCAAAGCAGGACTCAATCAGCAAGAATGTTAGCTTTCTAACAGTGCACCTCATTGGATTACATTGACCTTGGACAGGAAGGACTATTTCTCTGGCAAGATGAGGGAATATATTGTAGGACTCAGAAGAGCTATCTGTGCTAAATTGCATGTGAAGGGGTTTGAGATATGGATTACTAATATTAAAATGAGATTGTTAAACTAATATTATGCTTTGCATCCTCTCATCTACATGATTTAGAAGAGTAGAAGTTTTAATTTTGATTGTATTAAGTTTCTCAATGCCACTCGAGGCATTTAATAATGACTCATTTCCATTCACCCCCTCCCCTCAGTGTAACAGTGTTTATCCTAACATCTCAGGAGAGGCCTGAAAGTGTCAGATGAGCAGACTGCCAGCCAGCCAGCAGTCTAGCACTGTAAAATGACACTTGGACAGACTTTTGAAAGCCTGTTGATCAGATCCTTGCTTTGATCAGTCTGTACCTAATTCCAGAGCTCTGCAAAAAGCTGCCGCTGGTTTTTAAAAGGTCGGCCAGATTACAACACACTGAGTTGTAGTTTGCAGCTGTACAGGGGAACACTGGCTAGTTCTGCAGACCAGCTGGTTGTAAAAGCATATGCATGCAAATGGCATTCTCTAGTGAAAAACTGAATGCTTTAAGTTAAACCTAATTACATTACATCTCTATGGAACGATTGTTAGATTTTTCAAAAGCTTTGTTTGCTAGAAAGGGCCATTATATGAAGGGTATATTGATTAAGTTGATACTGAAAGCCTATTGTAGATATTGCAACCGACAGTTTCATAGACTTTTTCATAGACTTTACAGATGGATGCTTATTGATGGATAACTCAATTTTTTTAAGTGCTTTGTCAAGCCTCTTTTAAAATGTGCCTACTAAGGAGCTTTCCCCCACTTCCTGCAAGCATATAATTTACAGTCCAGTTATCAGAGCCTACATTTTTATTTGCTTAAGTAAACTCTTCCCTTGAATATATACAATTGAGGAAGGACAAAAAATGACTTTAGAATATTTCTTAATTATATAAAACATCTAAAAGTAACTTCTGTCTTTAGTTACACTCATAAAACTTCTGCACCAAATTCAAATAAGCAATCTGTCTGCTGGTAGTAGGTGAAGAACTAAAGTAAAATGTCAAAATAGTGTACTTCCATTTTGATTATTAATATTTGTATTGCTATAGAATCTAGACATCCCAACCAAGATCAAGGCTCTACTGTACTGGGCACTGTAATAGGCAAGATGGACAATGAGTGGGAAGTAAAGCAACTTACCCAAACTCCTCGGCATATTAACAGCATAGCTAAGAACAGAAACCACATTTCCTGTCATCCTAATGCCCAAACCATGTTCTTTGCCAATGTTGGTCTTCTCGGGTGTACAAATTGAATATAACTTGCAGACATAAAGGATGAACATGGTGAACAAATTTCTACATCTCATGTTGCAGTTTGGAAACAATGGAAAATTTGGTCTTATCAGTATTTACATGCACCTCTTGTTGGCCATGGATTGCCATTTCCAGCTAATGGGAGCTGCAGGAAGGTGTGTCATGGTCCATGATGCTTCTCGCAGCTTCCATTGGCTGGGAACAGCAATCCATGGCCAACATAAGCAAGCACCTGTATCTGTGGTGGCACAGGTAATTACAGCAGTGGTAGATGTATATAAACCTCTTTCAAAGGTCTATGCTCATGCAAAACTTGGATAGAAATAGCTGCTTTTAGCAATTTTATTTTATAACTCAATAGTCAGAACTATGAATGGGCCCAAATAGAAACACTGATTTAAACACGCTCAATCTTGGGAGAAATTTAGATCCCAATTATTGGCTCGCCACCACGGGACGGGGTGGGGGTGGGGTGGGGGTGGGGAAACTACATTGGTGTCTGGTGATTCAGAAGGTCCCAGGACTCCTGGCTGCCCTTACTGTGGCTGCAGTAGCCACAGCTGGACCCCCTAACTGTTTAAATCACTGCTGGAGCCCCACACATCATGCTCCATTCAGTGCTGAGGGGTCTCAGGGGAAGAGCATGGTGCAGTGAGCCCCACCTCTTCTACCCAAGGCCATGCTCCTTCTGGGAGTACAGGGTCAGACCCGCCAACCTTGCCCAGGGCCCAAGCAATTCTGCCCGCCCAATTAGATTATTATAACTGGTCTTCAAATGATAATGGCCCTGATCAGAGAAATGAGAATCCTTTCTTCACCTTTCTCTAGATTTTGGGAAGACAGAATTTGGATGACGACTTTGGCACACATACTTCAAATTCAAACACTAGAGGCTTTTGGATTTTTCAAGCCCACCTTAGCCTGAGTTTTCCAGTATTCAGAATCAAATAAATAGCTCATCTTTGTGGGCAAATATTTGCTTTTTCTTGGGTTGAGACAGTAGAGAGAAGGGAATTCCATTGGCTGGGTTAGCAAGACTGATAAAGGGACGACTGCTTTGCGTTCAGTGGTGTTTATATTGGTGAGTAACATAATATGTGATGCCACTGATGTGCCCAGAATAAATGGCCATGGACAAAGGACATGCTTTTTCCACACAACACATCATTAAGTTGTAGAATTCATTGGAATAGGAAGTTCTTGAGGAAAAGAACTTACCAAGTTTCCAAACAAGATTGGACACGTACACAGAGATCAAGAATAACCAGAATTACCACAATACAAAATTTGGAAGTGATGTTAAATTTCATGCTTCAGGGCACAAGCTGTTCTCTGTTTGAGGTCAGGACCAGACCTCATGTCGCGGGGTGAGAAGAAAGAGTATCCCACATCTGTCTGCTTCAGGGTTGTTACCCCTTCCTGTGAGGAAACTGGTGCTAGCCGTTCTCAGGAACAAGATACTGCATTAGACTGATCTTGATCTGGACTGGTATGTAAACTCCTGTGTTGCTATAATAAACGGCTTTTGCTAACAGTTTTGCACAGCACCTAATATAAAATAAATCTGATTCAAGGCCCCATCATGCTCCCAATGAAGTCAGTGACAGTTCTTCTTTTCACTTAAAAAAAGAATCAGGCCCAGTTCCTAACCCATCCCTCCCCCACTCACGCATACCCATGCTCCAAAAGAAAGACTCAGCCATTTGTTGCTAAATCAGCCCACTCCCAGAAATAAATCTGCCTGAAAAATAATGGGTGAAAAAAAGTACATGCCACAGGTGGCTGTGGACAACTAGAATATAGCAAGTTAGGCTGCCACAACAGACTATGATAAATTTTCTCTAGATCCTATGACAGATGCGAAAGGTTTGAGTAACTTATAGGCAGAATGTGTGTTGCTAGTAAATATAAACCACCACATATTCATCACAATTTTGTTTGTACTTAGTGGGACCCATGCTGAATAATGAGGACTAATGTGTTGTCTTACTCTGGGAGAGCAAGTGATGGAAATTGCTTCTGGAGATGCCTGTGAAGTTTTGAAAATTGTTCAAATGATTTTTCCACGAAGGTGACCACCTGGCTGGTTTGTACCACCTGGACTAAATAGAGCTGCATTGGGGAAAACCAGAAACAGAAATGATTAGAGAGGGGCTGATGAAAAAAAAAAGTGCATACAAAACAATAGGGAGATTTCCACAAAGAAAAACCTTTTTGGAATGTCGGTCCAAGCACCTGAAAATACAATTTGTAGTTTATAGGCGTGGTTATATACAGCAGAACATGTCTGGATGGTACGCAGTTCAAACACCGAAGTATCACCTCTGAGTGAGAAAACCACTCTATTCAAGCTTACAGTTGTTTTTATCAGGTTCCCTAATTTTGTGCTGTGCTTTCCTTATGGGTGCTATAATTAGCTCTTGATTTATTTTTCACTACAGGGCAGGAACTGTTCTCCTTAATGGCTCCCCGCTAATAGCTCTCTGCCTGGTTTTATTTCCCTCCAGAATCTCATTGCTTATGGCACCACTGATCATTCCATGATCTTTTCATTGTAGCACAAGCACATTTTATATAACCGAGGCAGAGGAGCGTGTAAGCTAAAGGAAGAATGGTTAAAGATCAAGCGAAAGGAGGGCAAGCGGAGAGTGCAATACATACAGAGTCAGGCTTTTTGCTGAACCCTAAAATGGTTGCTCGGGCAATTGACCTCTCTGCATCCAGCATGTTGGATTCCTGAGGAACACTCTGTGTAGCTGAAGACTTGGCAGAGCCTGTGGCTAGCATCTGTGCGAGCGTGTGGATCAGGTTATTGAGTTTGACAGGGAAGCACTCTAAACTTTCCTTTATTTTCCTGAGAAAACAAAACAAAAGGAAGATCAAATGCAAATGCTTCTCTTCACGCATATACTTCTCTTTGCTTGTTTCCTGGTGTCTGCTGCCACAAATGGAAATAAAAACAAACCACACACCACATAAATACACACACGCTCGTCACTGTCGGTTTGCAGCAGCACAATTTACCCAGCAATTGAGGCCACTTTGGAGAAGTTATTTCCTCAGTATCCAAAGGCCTAAGGCTGGGTGTGCTTGGAGAGACGAGGCACACACAATGCCTCTGTACATGCTAAGCACTACCAATTACTATGCCTTTAATAAGTATGCAATATGTGCTTCCTTCAGTTGGCACAGGAGACTGTCCGTGGCATGTCCCCTTTGGATATGTTAAGCTTACAATGACACACCAGTGTCTGTGCTCAGGAGTATCAGCACCAAGGCTGCGATTCTCAAAGCTGATTTAGAGATTCCCCTATTGGAGTTTGGATTGCTAAAACCCCCAGTGGATTTTAAAAATCTCAACCCAGGATCCTATTTACCCTTTGTGTTGCTGTAGAAGCCCCCTATGCTGTCTTTCTCCATTTCATTTCTATGCAAGGTAAGCCAGAACACAGTTTTTGTTTCCTTGAACTTTGGGATCCTTCAGGAGGAATGACACTGAAGACATATAAGCATGACTGCTTCTTCAGATCAAATGTGAATTCTGTTTGGAAAATGGCACTTGCAAAATCATATCACACTAGTCCTTGCAGGGGGAGAAGAACCACCCCTAAAATCCAGTTGCCCTGTTTAATCCAGTTATTAACTGAATCTATTTTCACTATGATATTAAGTTCCCTCTCTCTTCCTCTACTTATCCAAGCTTTGGGATCAGCTTTCTGGGATATGCAGGATAGCTGTTGATGTTATAGACTGCCAACCATTCAGGGTTAACTGTACAGCTCCTGACAAAACTGGAAGAGTCCTACAGTTTCCACAGTTTTAGGTCCCAATTAGGGCTCAAATGTAGGTTTAAATCTACTGCTGGTCAGAAGTACACTTAAGCACATGCTTAACTTGAACCACCATCCCATTTACTTAGGAATTCAGCACATGTTTAAAGTTAAGCATGTGCTTAGGCTGTATTGGGAATAGCCACGCTTTTCTGAATTGAGACCTAAATTTGCATGACCTCTGCCATTCAGGCTGAAGACTCACAAATGCAGCCATACCCAAAAGAACAAACCCAGATGCCAAACAAAAAACCCCACAATTATGCATGCAGAATTTGCTCAAAATTCTGTGCAATTTATCATGTAAAAATTAGCCACATTAAACTAAGTAAGGATGCAAAAGTGAAGATACATATTTTTTCTTAATGTAATATGATGAAAATAATCTGCCAATAAGGTAAGATAATTATCAACTTAATAAGATTTCCTGAAAGAGGCAAATAACCCATTTTATAAATGAAATAAGTTAGGAGTTTCATGCAAAACAAAGAAATAAATCTTAATTTAGGATATTATGGGACAAATTAATACATTGCTGATTAATTGGGCCATATCCAAGGCTGTAAAACTTTTTTTTTTTTTAGTTCCTAGGGATAGAGTATTATATATTCAAAATGTAGTTTAATCACTTGATAAATCACTAGGATGTGTTTTGGGTTCTGGAATATTTAGCTCTACCATAATATAGAAAAGCAGCCAGAAAAATCAGAATACTGTATTACTGAGAGAGAATCATGTTACAGCTAAACACTATTCAGTTTAATCTAACTTGTTTGAAATGTGCCTTTGCTTATAGTGTAAAACCAACTTAGTATTCAGACAGTATCACTGTTGCAGAGCAGCTGATATCAGAGGACTATAATTCAGGCAATTCATCTCTTTAATGGTCTGTTATTCTTTCTATGGGTCCATTAAACCTCTCAAAGTATTTTAACCTGTACCTTGCTAATCACACACCTTTACTTTATACATAAACTGGAAAAAGGGCTTACATTATCAAATACTTAAAAGGGATGCTACCAATGGAAGATATGAAAACCAAATTATACGTATATAGAAAAAATACAGAGTCTCGTTAAAAATGATGTGCTGGAAGGTCTGTTTTGATCTTGTGTTGATGTTTCTGTCTTCTCTGCAGCAGGCAAACAAGCTTGTGCTTTCATCAGGCAACTGTCTCTGTGCTGGAGATGCCTTCACTGAAATGTAATCAATGAGGCTCCATGTGGTTGCAAGGCTCTGCCCATACAGATCTATATACTGGGCTATGTAGGGAAAGAGTGCACTGACCTTATATAAAGTGCTAATAAATGTGCAAATGAAACTGAAAAAGAAACAGAGGAGCTGGTTTTAGTTCTAGTAATCTTGTAGCTGGCCTACAACTTTCAGTTTCCTCATAACAGCATGCTGTTAGCAGCCAGTTTAGTTTCTGGTTTGCCTTTTACAAAAGCAAACTGAGTTTTTAGTGTAATTCATGTGTGTCAATTTTATGCCTCATAATGGCTGAATTAAATTTGGATTTAATACATGAGTCGCAGCATTTCTAAAGAACTGCTAAGCTCCTACGTAAGTCAGGGTGCAAAGACATCTTAGGCCAGGTGGCTGTTCTCCGAAGCGGAGAAGGACAAAAAGTTTGGCCTATGTCTCTGCAAGTAACACAGAGCTGGTAGGTACCCTCAAAACATACAATCATGACTCTGTAGGAGGACATCTGTGAGCTACTTAACATGTGAAGTTCCTCCTGGACTCCATGGAGGAATGATAGTTGGGCCTCTGTAGAGGACCTGAAAGATGTTGACATGGAACCACGGGACAGAAACTGACTCAGTTTTAGTAGAGCCCACTAGAAAGAAAAACAGAGTTGATCCATTATCCAAAGAGCACATATAGGATCTTAGGGTATGTCTAGACAGTGAGGCTATTTTGGCATACCAGAGGTTCCCAAAATAGCTACCCTGCACCTTTAAAATGCACCCGTTATTTTGAAATATTTTTTGAAATAACAGGTACGTTATTCCAACATCTCTGTAACCCTCGTTCCACGAGGGATACGTGATGTCTCAAAATAGCATGCTATTTCAAAATTTGGCACTGTGTAGATGTGCTAAATTTTGAAATACAGTAAAACTCCAATAGTCCGGCATCCAATAGTCCGGCACTCCTGATAGTCCGGCATTAAAATGGCAAGAGCCTAGTGAGTGAGCTTTGGCAAAAAATTAGTCACAAGGTAACAGCGGCAGCAGCTGAACTGAGCAGAAAGGGTAAAAAAGGCTTAAAAAAACTAAAACATTACAGTATACTGTATACAGTATGTACAATAAAAAGGGTTAAGAACACTTTATATACAGTATATAATGTATACAGTATATATATAACCTGCTTATAGTACCTCCTGATAGTCCGGCATATCTGATAATCCGGCACCACCTAAGTCCCATAGGTTCCGGATTATCGGAAGTCTACTGTACAATCAAAATAAGATACGCAATTTGCATAGTGCAAATTGTGTATCTTATTTCAAGTTTAGGGTGCTGTGTAGACGCACCCTTAGTCAGGAATCCATTGAGGGCTATCATCATCCTGCTGTCCAGGGCCTGTAGGGGCATGTCTACACTGGGGAGTTATTTCGAAACAACTCTCCTTATTTCGAAGTAACAAGGTGAGCGTCCATACCACCAAGTTTGTTATTTCTAAATAATGGGCTTTTTATTACAAAATAATAATTCCTGCTTGTGATGAGGAATAAGCTTATTTCAAAATAGTTATTTCAGGAGTTATTATTTTGAAATAACTTATTTTGAAATAACTTGGTAGTATAGACATAGCCTAGTACAGCAGAGACTATCAATAAAGTGAAGGATTCTCTATGCCCTGACCTTCTCTGTGCAGCCTGTCATATTACAGTGGAGGCAGCTTCACAGGGGAGAGTAAGAAGTTTGTCTTAGTGTCTTTGCGGTTCACACAATGTGACAATTACCTGTGGTTGTAAATCATCTGCAAGCATACTTTCTTCACTCAGCGCACAGTCAACCTGTGGAACTTCTTGCCAGAGGATGTGGTGAAGGCTAGAACTTTAACAGGGTTCAGAAAAGAGCTAGATAGATTCATGGTAGTTAGGTCCATCAATGGCTATTAGGCAGGATGGGTAGGAATGGTATCCCTAGCCTCTGTTCCTCTGGAGGTGGGTGACAGGGGAGGGATCACATGAGGATTACGTGTTGTGATCCCTCCCTCTGGGGCATCTGGTATTGGCCACTGTCAGCAGACAGGATACTGGGCAAGATGGATCTTTGATCTGTCCCAGTATGGCCGTTCTTATGAGATGGCAGTGTTGTCTGTGTCCTTGCAGATGTCATGAGCCTCCACTAGTGTTTTAGCTAGTTGGGGGAAGGGGTTGCTGAGAGATATGTTGCCAGTTCCTCATAGCAGGAGATTTGTGTTAGGAGCGTGGTCTAGTTTTGTGGCAGTTGGTATTGTGGTTTGGAATCTACACGCCCAACCTATGCTATGATAGGCGCATAATAAATTATTCTGTGATAAATAAAATGAACAGATACATCAGCTAACACCTCGTTAACATCTCCCCTGCTGTCAAGCTTTTGAAGATGTGCATTGCTAATTTTCTGGTAATCCTCCGTGCAGCTCTTGTTCATTGGCAAGAGCAGTGGGGCTCCTTGTGTACTGCAAAGAATTCTTACTCTTCAGTCACAGCAAGGAACCAATTTTAATCTATTTTTAAAAACCAGACTAACTGTAAAAGCATTTTAAGAACACTTAAAAATGTCACACAGCATCAAGGTGACACTTTGTAGCAAACCAAACCAGGAGATCTACTTCCAGGAGTAGGAAGGATTCCCTGTTATGTGGATAACATGTTTTCTCGGTAGAGAAGAGATGGGGAAGGGGAAGTGATCAAACTGAGTTTCAAGGCTTAAACTGAGTTTAGGGCAGGGATGCATGATAGGCAATTGTTTCATATAGTGGTGGTCTCTCAGAAGTGGAAATCTAATGCAGAAACTCTTGATTAAATTTCAAATGCCACTATGTTTTTCAATGATACAGAAGATTACAAAAATCTGTAGTCTGGGAAACATGCTACTGCTGATCAGCTCGTTATAGTGCAGTGACCCAATGTTAGGGATCATAAACTGTCTTCAAAGGAAAATGATGTACAGATGCTAACAGAGATTACAGAATGGGTCTTCAATGAAGAACCAGAGCAGGATCAATTCCTAAAACAAAGAATGCTTTATGGTTCTAAACGTTTAGAGACCAGCCTCTAATAGCATTGGTCTGTTGGCTCAAAATATGAAAGGGCAAGCCAATTAGCCTAACAAAGGGAATATCCATCCCAAGAATATTTAGGGTAGGGTTAGTCCTAGGGTTAGATGTTATAGTTTGAGTTATTCTTAAATAACAAAGCATATATGGTGTTGTTGACAAAGCTGAACAGTTCAGGTAACTAGTAAAAAAGTGACTTTATATTGAAATAACACTGTTATACTGTACTGACTGCCGTTTAAAAAAAAAAAGGCCAACTTTGCCAACTGCTACGCATATCATGGTATCTGAGAAGTCACAATATTACCCCATACTTAGAGCGGGAAATAACTGTTTGTTGGTATGTTGACTTTTTAATGACAATTGTATCTGATATTGGGATGGTCACAAGGTGCTCCTGCTCTACAGTGCCCCGTGTGGCAGGCACTTCCTGCCTCAGTTTCCCATGGCTCCGTAAGAACTTCACACTATTCAAAAGATGTAGGACAATTCCTTTGCTCTACCACATTAAATATATATAAAGGTAGAAGACAGTCTCTCCCTCAGCACTCCTCCTTGGGATCTGTGATCTCTTGAGATCTCCTCTCTGTGAGGTGAGTTTTTGTCCATGAGCACCTCCTTACAACTGAACCCTGATGGCCTTTTACCAGGCTTGGGAGCTCATTATTAAATTAAGTGCCTTGATAAGCCAGCTCTCCTTAAAGTAGCTTGTAATGAGTAATCTAGGCCTGGACTCCTTTTAAAGGATCAGCAACCATGTAACATACCTTCCTCATCCCCCCCAGTGCCAATCTATACCAAAAGGTAGGTTTAATAATGGCCAGTGTTTGGTCATGTTCTCCAGTCAGGCGGGAACTGTCTGTTCAGCAGCAGACAGTAAATCCCCTAAATCCTTGACAGTGTTTTTGTCTTCCTCAGTAAAACATGATGCACATGAGACTTGGGTGTCACCATGGTTCTCTGCTGCCTGCTTCTGCAATTCCAGGATTTCAGCCTGGTTCCTATCAGCAGTAGCAGCCTTTTCCTGCAGTTCACTTCAGTCCATTACTGCAGAGAACTGTTGTGTATCTGGCGGTGCTCCTGCCAGACCTGTGGCCTCTGTCATTCATGTGATCTTAGGGTATGTCTATGCTGCAATGCAAGTCCAAGGTTAGAAGAACGCAAGTTAGCAGACCCTGGGTTCATTAGCCGATGACTCAAGCATCTACACTTATTTGTCAACCCAGGGTTAGGAATCACTGAACCGTGGATCCCAGACTGGAGCTCCAGCATCTACATTGTATTATGTTGGGCTAAATCCAGCTACCCATAACTCAGACTTCCTAGCACCCTCCCAAAAGGTGGCTGCAGTGTGTGAAAACCTGACTGCCCACCAAACTTGACTGCTCAGAGGACAAAGAAAATTGGCCCATGGGATTGTGGGATACTTTTGATGGACTTGCTGAGGACAAATCCAGGGAGGCTGTGTCTCCAGGGCACAGCAAAGTGGCTTGAACTCTGGGCTGTGGCTTGACTCAGACTGCTAAGTCCCATGGAAATCTGGGACACTGGGTCTGAACCCTCAATTACAGCAATTTGTATTTAGATGGAAGGGGAAGAAGGCTTGAGCCCAAGCTGGAACCCTGGGCTTATACTCCAATGTAAATATAACCTTAGATATAGCTGAGTCTTTTATTAGGCAACCAATTGTTCCTCTCGGAGGGCTTTCCTGGAGTCCTGACAGGACAATCCATCCCTTTGTGGCAATACAAGTCTCCCAGTAATCCATTTCTGTACTCACCTGTATCTGCACAGGGTTCAACACCCTGGTCCTGCACTCCTGGGTCAGTTCCCCCTCCCCAGCTTCTTTTGCCTGGGTTCATAAAGCTAATCCCTGAAAGTTCAGTTCTTGGAACTTAGTCTGCAGCTCCTTTTCCTTCAAGGTAACATGCTGCTCCAAGGCAGACTTGACATTCTCTAGCCCCCAACTTCTCCATTGCTGTGCTTAGGAAGAGAGAGGATCAATCGCTCTCTCTCTGGTGATAGACGGGAGAAATTGGAATAACTACTTGGTCTGGAGAGAAAATGTCTGTTAGGTTGCAAACCTCTTTCTCAAAGTTTAACCTGAAGTCAAACCTTGTAGCAGGGCAACATGTTTCTATGCACCCATTTTTCCTGCAACCAAAACAGACCGACCAGCGGACACCTCACTTTCTTGCCTGCAAACTTGTTCCCCACTTCTTTATTCAGACTTCACAGCAGCCAGCAGTTTGTGGCAGGATGTCTTTGCCATCCTGGCTCTCCTCAGTTTCTCTGGTGACCAGTGCAACCTGGCCAGCTTTACAATCATTGTTTTAACATAGGCACGCCCCACTTCCTCACAGTCAGTACATAGAGTTGGCTGAGCGCTGTACCTTCTTCCATGTTGGTGTCAATGACAATTGATTCTTTACCACTGTGGAACTCAGACATTCCCTCTCCTCCAAATGGAATTGAACTCTAACAGCTCTGGTTGCCCTCTGTTCACTGATATGGGAGGATGTCACAGCCAAAGAAGGTGTGTACACTGTGCTGCATGATCATTCTTCTTTAATGGGAAGCCTAAGTGCTAGAACTACAGGTGTGGGTGGAGGAGTACTGCAGCACCCCTTGGTTTGAAGTAGTTTCCATTATATACAGAGTTTTCAGTTTAGTTCAATAGCTTTCAGCACCCCCACTATAAAAAGTGTTCCAGCACCCCTATGATAAATGGTCTCAGAATCCCACTTCTCAAGCCACTTGGCAAAAGCTGTGCCTGCTCATTAGCACTGCTTTTCTGAGCTAGTACTGCCGGCACTATCTGCCTCACTTTCCTTTCTCTCAGGGCCCCACAAGAGTTCTACACAATCTGAGGGGATGTAAGTGCATTCCCCGGAGGGGTTTCTATTTTATTAAATGGGAATAAACTTGAAATAAAATCTTTCCCATTGGGCCCATGGTTTGCACCACCTCCTTCTTGGGCTCTGGGAGCTCCTCTCCCTCAGAAGAGATTCTTTCTGGGAGCATCTCTTGACAGTTTAGTCCTGGTAGCCTTTTATGAGGCTCAGGTGTTCATTATTCAATTACCTGCTTAGATAGGCTCATTCCATTTACATTAGCTCTCCCAGGATAGCCTTACCATGGGGGCCCCTCCTAAAAGTGGCCAGCAAGCCTGTAACCGGTACTGTCTAAAAATAACAAACACTTATTGAAACAGTTCAGAAAATAAAGACAAAGCAACATATGGAGTCAAGAGGTTGTGGTTAGACAGACTAGGAGATAGAGTATGCTTACACATTGGCTGCATGGGGTGTGATTGCAGCTCCTGTAGATATACTCAAAACTAGTTTTAATCTAACCAGCTCTGGCATGAGAGCACTGAGCTGCAGTAGCCCTGGTTTCAGTGCCCGACTCAAGTAATTACTCATATTTCTAGGTGGGCTTATATAGTCCTACACAGAAGCCCATGCGGACACGTGGTATCTGACATTAGGTTAGCAATCCATGATTGTAATATGGCCTTAGCCTGAGAGAGTGAGGACTTTGGATCTCTTCCTTTGACTTGCTAAGTGATTCTAGACAAATCACTTGACTTATGTGAAAAAAGGTTAGAATAATACTTAACTACCACTGTCTCCCTCTAAGTTTTCACTGCGGGCTCATCACCAGCTGCACAGGATGTCATGAAAAAAAAAATCCAGTTGGTGAAATACTTCGAGAGCCTTGTTTAAAGCATTATTATTATCACTATACAATGACTAGAAATAATATACCCATAATATATTGCTATCAAACTACAGAACCAGAAGTTTCCATGGTTGGATTCCCATGCTGATTCTGATCTTTCATACAAGGGCAGTAAAGGGCAGTGGAAGAAATCTGTTGGTGAAGCAGCAGTGTCGGACCAATGTAATCAGCACTGTGCTGCCTGTTCTCATAAGCCATAGCATGGGAGGCATGCTGGAGGCACAAGGGACCATACTGAGCGTGTTCAGCACTACGGGATTTGAGGCTTCATAACACCCAAGAGGCAGAATGAGGCTAGTCATAAGTTTAATCGGGACTAGGAACAGATCTTGGTAGCCTGTCCACATTAAAATTTACAAACGTGTTAGTCAAAAACATCAATGTGCTAAATGAACCAGGAATAGAAACTAACATATGGACAAAGAGACAATGAGTTAACTGGTTCCATTAAGCATATTTAAACTGATTAAATGAGAGCATTTTCTTGGAGTAACACATACAGACAGCGCAAACAAACCTCATTTACATTAAGAGAAAGAAAACATGCACTTGAGCAAAATTGTACATTTCTCCAGGGTTTTAAGATCTTGTTTGACAATAACTCTAACAATCAGGCATTTGTTTCAAGGCACAGGAAGCATACAGCTGTACTCTGAGGAAATCATTAAGGAAATCATCCTTGTTTGATGCGTGGATGTAACTTATCATTACTATTAACAAGGCTTGTTTTTACCTTGCACTTGCCATATCCAAGGCTGCAGCTCGGCAATACTTTAAATTGTGAGGGGATGAGAATGAGTAGGGATTAGAGGTGGTAGGATCAACATTTATCTTAAATTAAAAACAAACAAAACTGGGTAATCAAAGGGTAAGGAGGAAATAAGGAAAACCTAGGGGTGAAAAGGAGGAGTTGGGGATGCTGCTGTGTTCTAAAATAATAGAATAATTTAGTTTTGAAAGTTCCTAACTACTCTTACCCAAAGGTTTTGTATCATTGTCAAAACTTCTCTCTATTTCGAGCGGCTGTACTGCTTTCATGTTCTATTCTTGACATATCATAAAAGACAAGCCTGAGCAACACAGTTCAAATCGCCATCAAGGTGCAGGTCTAGATAATGCCAGAGAGAGTTAAGAGGAGCCGTGCTTTTGACTGGATTGCTTGGGTTCAGGCCCATCTCTCGTTTATAAAAAGTTTAATATTGTTTTGCTTGTACTCAAAGGTGCTGGGCAATATTCTGGGGTTCTCTTTTCTCAGGAGCCGGTATAGTGCAGGCTGGGACTGAGTAAGCTTTCCCCAGCTGGGCCTCTATAGGACCACTTGGTCTATGCTTGGTCTCTCTATAGAGACTATCAATAAAGGCACCAACTGCAGTGGAGATTTCTGTGTGGTAGATGCTTGTCCACAAAACACAGGATTGAGAACATCAAACTTGTATTGTATAGGCTGCTAAACTGCCATTGATCTTCAGTCATCGATCTCAGATGAATCCAAACAGTGAGATAGAAATAAAAAGCTTCATATTATGCAAATGCCAATCAAGCAGCAAAATGATTATTAATAATACTAAACTCTTATATAGTGTTTTTCATCTGTAGATTTCAAAACGCATGAGAAAATATCATTAGCTCCATTTTACAGATGGAGCAATTGAGGCATGGAGAAATGAAGTGACTTACCCAAGATCACCCAACAAAGCCAGGAATAGAAGTGAGATCTCCTGCTTTAGCAACAAGGCCATATTGCTTCCTAATGTTTTCAAAATCATATTACAAAAACCAACACAAAAAGCAAATTCTTCATGGAACTCAAGCAGCACTTTGAACAAGATGACTCAAAGATTCACTGGAAGCGTTTGCAGTCCAAACCCTATAGCATTGTCACAGTATATTAGAGCAAAGCCAACAAGAAATATACCAGGGCAGTTACAATATGCAAACTGAGCAACAAACTGCAAGCAACATAAG
This sequence comes from Rafetus swinhoei, assembly GCA_019425775.1. NCBI lineage: Eukaryota > Metazoa > Chordata > Testudines > Trionychidae > Rafetus > Rafetus swinhoei. Next base: position 235,141,942 of record CM033437.1, read on the forward strand.
CAATGAAAATAAGTTGGGTCTGAACAACTCTTTTCATAATTTAAGTGATACGCATAATGAGAGAGTTTGTTTGTGCATTTATGTTTGGAGACAAGTTAACACTTTGTGTAATTTTTTTATTTCAATTGACTGACTCCATAGGAAATTACGCCTATGATTTTTTAATTTGCAAGTGTCTCTTTAAGCAAAAAAGAGGACATACATTTTACCCGTGCTTTTATTGGCATTTAGTTGTGTGTGTGTGTTCCTCCTCTTGAGGTGTTTTAGCAGGTTTTATGTTCTCCCCCCTTTGGGGTTTTGCATTTTACTTTTATATATATATGTGTGTGTGTGTGAGAGAGAGAGAGAGCGAGAGCGGGGAGGGAAGGGGTAAAATATTTTAAATAAAATAATAAAATAATAATAATAATAAAAGATTTCTGAATTCTCTTCTGTTTTTTACCTGGTAAAATGGCTGGTGGCTTGGAGTTCTGAGTCCTGTGGACGAAGGTTATCATATACATACTTCAGATCCTGGATACTGTTCAGCTCAGGCAACCCTGCATGCAGCATCTATGAACATATAGGATTGATCCAATAAATGCATTGAAAATAATTGAAATGGAACACGGCTAGTTAGAAAAAAATGGAGTTACAGGGAAAGAACTTTCCCTATTTATAAATTACAAACCTCTCCTAATTTGGGACGTTTGTGACTCTGAATATAACATCCTGACTGGGAGAATGAAATGCAATTTTAACTTCTTCACATTGATGCACCAGAAAAGGGCATATTCAAATGGATTCTGGACCTCAGGAATCTAATACCTTACAACTGATCCTTCCACTAGACTCTGGTCTACACTAGGACTTTATTTTGAAATAACTCCCACCAAGGTTGAATTTATAAGTGGAGCGTCCAAATTACCAAGCTCGTTATTTTGAAGTAATGGGCCATGGAATTTGAAATCTGTACTCCTGCTTTTCATTAGGAGTAACACTAATTCCGAAATAGTTATTTGAAATAATGCTAGTGTGGATACTCCAGTGCTGTTAATTCAAAATAATTATGCCCCAGAGTAACTTCTAACTAATTTCTCCCCAGTTCTTCCTGGGGCTATAAGTCTGAGGTACTGCGTCCACATTAACGAGGCGTACCTCGGACTAATTTCAAAGCTTCCCCATAAGGTGGACACAATAGTTCAAATTTGTTAAATTGGGAGTTAATAAGTCAAATGTACTAATTTTGAAATAATTTCCAAGTGTAGACATGGCCTAGGAGTCCACACCCTCAGGCTGGTTTACTTCTTCCTATTCTTATTTATGTAATGAGAGTTAACCACATGGTCAGTGCAGTGCAATGAGAAGTGGACACCTAGGCATGTTCTATGTGACCAGCACACCTATTCCTAGGCACCTTAAAAAGTTAAAAAATTAAAAAGTTTCTAATAAACTTTTAAAACTCACTGACTTTGCATTTTCCTCACACCAAGTTGAGACGATGGACTGTGTGTAACAGAGAGAAAACCTTTCCCACCCATTGCTCAGAAAACATACACATATAGCATTACGATTGCTGCTTGAGTGTGTACATTTTGCAATGAAATATATTTCCAGTACAGACAAAAGTGCCTACTGATCTCAGAAGATTAAACCAAATAAAAGGGAAACATTGCTTTTGTTGTAAGTTTATTGGTAAGGGGAAAGTGAAAGGAGGTGAGAAGAGGGATATTTGTTTTCCTTATTTCTTTCCATCTTTTTTATATTTTTTTAAATCAATGTGTTTGTATTTTAGGTTCTTTTCTCCTCAGCAGCATAGCTCAGATGTTGCCTAATGGCTCAGGTTTTATCTAGACCGCTACTGGAACTGTGACAGCTTGAACACTGGTTACTCAGAGGAGACAGAAAAATCACCGAGATGAATTCAATCAGTCTAATTTCCCAGAGACACTTACAAATACAAGAGGATACAGGAATACAGGACTGGAAGGGACCTTCTGGGTTTTCTGTCTCCTAATATCACAAGCAACCTCATCAGATAATCCTGGTTTAGCAAGATTAATTTAGCAAGATTAATTTAAAAACTAGTTTGTGTCTTTTACTCCTATTGGGAGACAGTTCCAGAATCTCAATCCTCTAATGGCTATAAAACATCCTTTTAACTTCCATCCTAAATTTACTCATACCCAGTTTATGTCCATCTGTTCTTATGCAAACATTATCCTTTAGCTCACATAGCTTTTCTTCCTTTTTGGTGTTTATCCCATGACCTAGTTCTAGAGCCCAACCACATCCCCTCACAGTCTTTGATTTGATGGGTTAAAGAAGCCAAGATCTTCCAGTCTTTCGCTACAAGGTTGGCCCTCCATTTCCCTAGTCATCCTAGGAGCCCTTCTCTGCACCTGTTCTAGTCTGAGTTCATCTTTCTTAACTTTCTTTTAGTTCATCTTTGAGTTCATCTTTTGTGCAAGGCACAAAATAATAATAATTTGCATTTACATATACACAGTATTATTTATCCATACATCTTCAAGCAGTTTACAAAGGATTGTAGGTACAAATATCCCCATTTGTAGCTGGGATAACTATGGTCACAATGTCACACTACCAGTCACTGTCAGATGTTGAAACAGAATCCAGATCACTTCTAGTTTCCAGTTTGGTGCCCTAACTACATTACGCCAGATGCAAGTGACATGACTTGGACTCCCTTCGTTGCGAATATGAGGAAGAACCAGCCAAGTGCTGGGGAAGCAAAGGGCTCTGTGGATAGGACTGGTTTCTCAGCATTGTTGGTTACTATTCCTCCCAGGCAACCTTGGTTCTTTGAGGATCATCCAGCACCTCCAGCATTCCTGCTTTGTGTAGTTTTCTTTCCTCTTGTATCAGGGGACAAAGAGGGTTCTCAACACACTGATGGTGGAGACTGATCAGACAAACTTTGGGTATTTTCCAACTCGTTGCCCCAAGTGCACATGTGTTTGGGCATCCAGCCTGCATGGACTACAGTAGTTGGCCCTCACAAGAATTTTAGATAGCTGATGTAACTAGAGATAAGTCTGAGCCACAAACATTTGGACCTGGATTTCTGATGCCCCAAAGCATAGTAATGTTTGGATCTGCTCACACTGAAAAGGAAGTGAAGGGCCAGCTGTAAGGATGGACCTAGGTTTGGATGGCATTCAGATCCAGAGCTATGTTTTAGGCCTATTTCTTCATGAAATAATGAATTAAACTGACACAGCATTTTTCACACAGATCTCAAAGTCCGTCACCAAGATGAGCAAGTTTCAATATCCCCTACTGGTATTTCTGAGGCATGGAGAGGTGGAGTGATAAGTACACAGAGTGACTCAGTGGCAATTAATCTATACACCTGTCTCTCAGTAATGACTATTTCTTACTCACATTTTAACAGAGAGCTAATTTGTTATGTTTCCTTGGAGAATCTATTATACTGGAGGTGTGTGTGTGGGGGGGGAGGGGAGCAATAAGCGGTCTGCGGGCTGGACGTGGTCTGCCAGGGTTAGCTCTTGGCGGGCAGCTGGTACTTTATTTATCTGCACGTCCACAAGTAGAGCCGCTTGAAGCTCCTGTTGGCTGCAGATCACCATTCCTGGCCAATGGGAGCTGCAAGCGGCCATACTTGTGAACACGCAGGTAACTAAAGTGCCACCGGCCTGCCAGAGGCTAATCCTGCACTATATAGAGCTGTGATAAAAATTTCTACCTAGAAAACTCTTAAGATTGTAATGGATTTTTCCATGATTTTAAACTAGTTAAATGCTGCTCATAGCTCCCAGAAACTCTCTGTTACAGTTCACATTGTTGCTTTAAGGCAAGGAAAGCTGATGAACTACAGGCTTTTATGTACTGACCTCTGCCAGCAAGACTCCTGGGCCTCCCAAAGATGTTTCTACTTTTCAGAGTGATGGGAACTTCATGGCTTATTTCTTCCCTCACTCTTAGGACCATACACTGGTACTGTTGATATCTGAAAACATGCTGCTCTCCACCATGAGAATATAGCATTAACTCCATACTGGGCCAAAACATCTTGGGTGGTGCAGAATCACAGTTTGCTGGAAGCCACTGGCACTTAGTTACCAGTCAAAGCAGAGAGAGTTTACAACCCCTATCAAACATGGCACATTTTGAAATTGGCCTTATATAACTGCAAATTGGACTTAAAAAAAAACAAACCCAACCTTATATAGTCATCCCAAAAAGCGGAACTCAGATAGAGAGATGGAGACAAGAGGCAGATTTTCAGATCTGCACAAAACTTTCCATCATGGAATTTTGAAATTGCTTTTTTTCCTGCATAAAATAAATATGAGACGGTTAGTCTTTCCCTTCCTGCTGTCATCTGGTATTCTGCATTAAAGTAAGCCAAAAGGAGATTTTCCCCATAGTCTATTTCATTTTCTAAAAATTATCCTTAAAGGCTATGTCTAAACTACACCCCTCTGTTGGCAGAGGGATGTAAATTAGACGTTTTGAAAGTGCAAATGAAGTGAGGGATTTACATATCCTGCTCTTTAGTTGCATAATCGTGTCATGGCGCTGTTTCAAACAAGCGCCATGTCGAAACTGAAACCACGTCGAAAAAGTGTCCTGTTGTCGAAAAAACCACGTCTAAACTGCGGTTTCAGTTTCAACATGGCGCTTGTTCGAAACAGCGCCATGATGCAATTATGCAAATGAAGTGCAGGATATTTAAATCCCCGCTTCATCTGCACTTTCGATGTGTCTAATTTACATTCCTCTGCCAACAATGGGGTGTAGTTTAGACACACCCAAACAGTTTTCCCTCTATCATCATCAAACCTTGGGCGGGTTCAATTTTCTTTTGGGCGGGTTGAAATTTCTTATGTGCAGCATCAATATTGAGGAAGTGTGTGGATGTGTACCAACAATATAAACAAAAGCACAATCCACTTCCTTCAGATGAATGATGTAAGGGGTCAGAGGTACAAAAAAATAGCAGAAAAAGGGGATGGGGAGGGAAAGAGAAGGGAAAAAAATCTTGTCAATTAGAGTGTCCATGTTAAATGAGGCTAATAGAGTGGGCTATAAGTGCCTGATACTTAGCTTTTGATGTCATTAGAGTGTTGAATGTAGCAGCCCATCCAGGTCAGGTCTTTGTTCAAACCTTGATTAAAGGTATCAAATTTGCAAATGAAGGCAAGTTCTGCAGCTTCTTTCTCCAGCTAGTTTTTTAAATTGCTTTGTAATAGTTTTGTCACCTTTAGATCCATTAATGAGTGCCTGGACAAGTTGAATGTTTCCCAACAGGTTTCTGTGTGTACCATTTCAAATATCTGATTGGTGTCCATTTATACTTTGTCACAGAGACTGTCCGGTTTGGCCAATATACATAGCAGAGACGCATTGCTGACATTTGATGGCAATAGAGATCACATCAAAGGATGCGCAGTTATATGAGCCTCTAATGTGGTGGCTTATGTGGTTAGGTCCTGTGATGTCACGTGTATAGATGTGTGGACAGAGTTGGCACCGGAGTTTAGTGCTTAAAGCCCTCCAGCGCATCATTAACAATCTACAACCTATCCTGGAAAATGATCCCTCACTCTCTCGGGCCTGGGGGGAAGCGGGGGGAGGGGGAGGGGGGGAGGGAGAGGAAAGGAACAGGCCAATCCTCATCTACAGATAACCCCCAACTTCAAACAAAATTCTTTCCATCAACTATGCAGCCCACCTCCATCATACTCAGCCAGAAACCTACCCCTGCAATCAACTCCAGTGCCAACTCTGTCCACACTTCTATACAAGCGACATCATCACAGGCCTTAACCATGGGCAGCGAGTTATATGGGCTCGTGGTGCCCATGCTCCAGCAAAATTCAGAGCCGGGGGGCCCTGCTCCACCAATATTTGGAGCTGGGTCTCTCCCCTGGCCCTGCCTGGAGCGGGCCCCGGCCCCCACCTACCGGTCCCCCCCGCGCGTCCTCCTACCCTGGCCCCAGACCGTCCCTGCCGTGCGCAGCTTTCAGTCTGGTTCCCCCTTGCCAGCGCGTGCTGCTGGCTGCTGCTGCCATGCGCAGCGTTTACAAGTGAGCAGGGGAGATGCCCAGGCATGACGTGACGTGATGGCCCGGGACTTTAAAACGGCTCGGCGTGGCGTTGCGCCGTATGACCTAGCTCCGGGTTCAGAGTCCGGGAACTTCTGGGGCCCGAGCACAGACTCTGGCCCCGCAAAGTGGAAGGCAGAAGGGAGGGGAAGGGGAAAACTAAGGGGAAGGGATTGGAGAGGAAGGGGCTTGTGCGGAGGGGGAGGGGAAGGAGGAAGAAAGGGAAGGCACCAAGGGACAGGGTGGAGGACAGACAAATGCCAGGGGGCCAAGTGCAGACAATGAGGAAAAGGGCAGGAGGAGGTGTCAGTGGGGGGGTAAGGGCATTGGGGGCTGGGGAGGAGGGGAGGTGCTGGGAGAAGGCTTGAAAGAGGGGTGGGCATGAGAAAGGTGGGGATGGAGCAAGTCATGTGTGAGGGCACAGAGGGGCATGAGGGGAATGGGGGCAGAGAGTGGTGAGGGGGTGGGCATCAGGGAAAAAGAGGGCAAAGGGAGCAGGGGCAGGGGCAGTGAGGGAAGGGGGAGGCACGAGGAGGGTGCAGGGCTAAGGGAAGGTGCAGGTGCCAGGAGATTCTGGGGTGAAGCAGAAGGGCAGACACCTGCAGGAGGACCAGCACCAGAGGAGAGAGGCAGGGCAGGTGTGTAGAGGGAGGTGTTAGAAGGGGGATGAGGAGGGGTAGCTCACAGGATCAGAGTGGGGCTACTGGAGGAGTGGGCACAGGGGGGAGAGAAGGGCTGGTGAAGGGGAGCAGGTCACAGGAGGGCTGAGGGCAGTGAGAAGGGCAGGAGTCAGGACAGCAGAGGAGGGTGAGGAGCTGGGGGAGGCAGGCACCAGGGGAGCTGATGGAGCAAGGAGGGGAGACATGGCAGCAGAGAGAAAAGGTAGAGGTTTATAAAATATTTATTAATAACTTGGGTGCCACAGTGGCACTTCCGAACAAGCCACATGAACTCAGTACAGGTGCACAACACAAAATCCATTCTGCTCATGGGAGGAAACTCTTAGGCTATGTCTATGCTGGCGGCTTCTTGTGCAAGAACATCTTGCGCAAGGGTTCTTGTGCAAGAAGTCTTGCGCAAGAACACGCCCACACTGCCATGTGCGAGCTGTACTTTTGCGCAAGAGCATCCATGGCCGTGTGGACTCTCTCTTGAGCAAAAAAGCTCCAATGGCCATTTTAGCTATAGGGGTTTCTTGCGCAAGAAATCCCTGCCGAGCATCCACACTGCCCTCTTGCGCAAGAGAGCTTACACCTGTTAGAAAAGAGCGTAGCTCTTGCGCAAGACACCCTCTCTTACCACGCCGTACTAGAAATTTCCTTGCGCAAGAGCAGGCGGGCAGTGTGGCTGCTCTGTGGGTTCTTGCGCAAGAACGGCTGTACTTGCGCAAGAAGCCGCAGTGTAGACATAGCCTTAGAGGGAACACTTCCCCCAGCCTCTCTGCCCCCGAGTTAATGTCACACACATTGGGTTAATGCAATTGCAGGATAGTTGCATGAGGGGGATTTGGTGGGGGCCAAACTAATCTCTGTTGGTAGGAGAATGGTGGGAAAAGTCCTTCGAGAGGGGTGACATGACACCTTTTACTTCTGGTCATGTGTCCATCTTGCCCCGAGCGTGTTACCTCCAGAGGCCTGGTTAACGGGGGTCAGAGGGCATGGTTAACAGGGGTCAGGGTCTGTGGCTAATGGGGAAACACCAAAAATTATACAAACCTGCCGCCCCTGGCCCTAACCACATAAGCCATCACATTGGAGGCTCATACAATGGCACATCCACTAAGTGCCAGCCTTTGATTTGGGCTTTACTGCATAATCTCTCATCTGCAGAGCTGAAGGTGCTTACAAACATAAATCAATAAATGTCTCACATCACCCCTCCTTGCCTCAGGCTAAGTCTAGACTACAAAGGTAAGTCAGAAAAAGATAAGCAAATTGTGAATTGCAATTTGTGTATCTTTTTCCACTTTTCTGTTGAAAGAGGCTTTTCCGAAATTTGGTGCACCTACACAGCACCACATTTTGGAAAAACCTGCTCTTTCGACACATCCCTTATTCCTTGTAGAACGAGGTTTACAGGGATGGTGAAAGAGCATGTCTGCTTTTTCCAAATTTTTTTTGAAAAAGTGGACGTGTTCCTGGGACGCGGCATTGCTTTTCCGGGTTTCCAGAAAAGCGCTGCAGTCTAGACGTAGTCACAGTAACATTATACAAGGGACTGGTAACACTTCCCTGTCTCTACTGGAAATATCTACCTGGTGTGTTTTAGGACCACATTAGCCCTTTTTCATGGCTGCATCACATTGGTGGCACGTAGTCATCCTGCAATTGACTGATACATCCAGGTCTTTCAACTCCTTTGTTATTTCCAATTTATATTTGTTTAGTATTTGTTTAGGTGTTGGGCCATGCCTAGGTAATCTTTAATGTCCACGTCATCCTCAGTGCTTAGCAGTCCCACTTGTTTTCTTATTTATATGGTTATAGAACCATTTACTATTGGTTTTAATTCCCTTTGAAAAATCCAGTTGTGCTTGGCTTTTGGCAGTTCTCACTTTAATCCTATACTTTCTGACTTCCAAAAGATCGTCCTCCTGGCTGACCCCTCATATCTTCCATTTCTTGCAGGCTTTCTGCTTTCTCTTAATCACCTGTTTAAGATGCTTGTTCATCCAGCTTGGTCTGCATCCCTTCCCTATGAATTTTCTCCCCTTATTTGGGATGCAGGCTTCAGATACTTTAAGTCAAAGTTTCAGAAACTAATTACAAGCCACCTCCACATTCAGATCCTTGAATTCTTCAGTCCAGTCCACTTCCCTAAGTAATCCCCTTAATTTTTTAAAGATGATTCTTTTGAAAAGAAGGACCCGAATGGCAGATCTATTTTTCTAGTTAGTTTAAACTCAACCATTCAAACCAAGCCTGTCTTCTATAATCAGTTCTTCTATGAAGTCCTCATGTAGCCTTCTTTCCTTACTGTATTTATCCTAGTAACAAAAGCATGACAGGATTCTATAACTGTGGCTCCCAAAATGCTATAATCACTGCAGGGTAATAGACCAATCACCATAGGGTGTTCAAACATAATGCATTCTGTGTGTTTAGTTTAATTAGTTCACTTCTTTAATTCCAAACAGTTAGCAAATGGCTATTTGAAGACCTGGAATTAAGATCAGGTGAAATATTCACAAAAGATAATTTTTGGCTTGTTCTCGAATTGGTTGAAATTTTATACAAACATTCCAATATTGGGAAAAAAATAGGGTAAAACTTTAATATGAGCAAACCCACAATCAGCTCTCTCAAGAGAGAAAATACACCGATGTTTTACAGGCACAAAGGTGGCACTCTAAATGAAGTCACTAACATTGGTGTGAAAAAAATACATTCTGGGATATTCCTGGAAACTTGACAAGACTCTAAATCACAGTACTAGAAACTTGGCAGAGCTTGATTATTTTGCAATTTTGAGTGATAATATTGATGCCTAATTTTAAGCATTTTTTTCACCTTTTATCGATTTACATGATCACAGTTGCATGAAATTATTTAATGACCGTAGACATTGAAATTCAATGTTAAAACTTTACTGGGGGCTGTGCTGCCTGCTTGCAATGCTCACCAACCCCCTCTCTCTGAGGGTGTGTGTGTGGCCAGGGGGGAGGGGTAGGAGCAAGCTGGGGGTGTGGGATCTTGGAGGAAGGGGTGAGTGAAAGGACTAGGGGTGCAGGGTCTCAGCAGGGTGGTGAGTGAGGGGGTTGGGGGTGTGGGATCTTGGTGGAAGGGGTGAGTGAAAGGACTAGGGGTGCAGGGTCTCAGCAGGGTGGTGAGTGAGGGGGTTGGGGGTGCGAGGTCTCAGCAGAGTGGTGTGTGTGACAGGGCTGGAGGTGTGTGGAGGGGGGAGGGCGTGCAGCTCCCACCCCTCTGAAGCACTAGGGAGGGAGAAGGCCTTGCGGCTCTAGCCCTGTCAGGGATGTGAGAGGGCACGTGGCTCCTGGCCCCACCAGGAGGGGGGAGGGCACGTGGCACCCATTCTGCCCTTGGAGGGAGGGAAGGTGTGCAGCTCTCGGCCCCCTTGGGAGGGGGGCAGGGCGCATGGCTCCTGTTCCCCCCTTGGAAGGGAGGGAGGGAGGGTGCACAGCTCCCGGCCCCTCCAGAAGAGGGGAGAGGGGGAGGTTGTGCGGCTCCCAGGAGGGGGAAGGGCCACATGGTTTCTGGCCTCCCAGGAGGGGGAGGAGCCACATGGCCCCTGGCCCCTCCAGAGTAGGAGGGAGGAGGATGCATGGCTCCCGGGCCCCCATGAGCGGGAAGGGTGTGCAGCTCCAGGCCCCCGTGGAGCACCGGGGAGGGGGGAAGGCCTCACGGCTCATGGCCCCCCCACAGAGGAGAGAGCACGCAGTTTGTGGCCCCCCTTGAGTGGGGAGGGCACGCGGCTCCCGCCCCATGTCACTGGGGGAGGGGAGGGAATGAGGAGGCAGGGAGGCTGAGGGGGTAGTGGGACATAGAGTGACGTGATGACATCCCTCTGTCTTCCCGCAGGAAAATTTCTTATATGGAGAGAGGGAGATGTCAAAATATACAAAGTAAAGGCCCTTAAGTCAAATGCTAGTAACTTTTGAAGCAGCATTTTTCTTATTTTGCATTCATGTAAATGTCTTTCTATCACGAATGAACTAAATTTACCAATAAAAAATTTAATCCTTCCAAGCCTAGCTATAAGGGAAAAAGAAAACAACAGGAACTGGGTTTATTTTTTTTTTGGTGTGTGTGGGGGCGGGTGTTAGATCCCTGTCCTCCTTACCATCTCCAGAAGGTTCAAGAGCAACTGGCTGTGCTTCCTGACTATATTATAAGCTCGACAGCAAAGTTCTACAAACTCTTGGAATCGCTGTTGGTTTTTTCCGCCTTCTGTGATGAAATACTCCATCTCTGAAGTGAAGATAAAAGGAGCTCGGTCCCTTGAAAAAAACAAAATACAATGAAAAATGGCAAATCCTATCTGACCATTAATTTTTTAAACTCCCTGCTAATATTTGTTTTCCTAGTATTTCCTCTCCTGTTATTTCTGCCCTCCCTTTCTGCAAAGTGGGTAACATCACACCAGAACGTTCAGTGAGGTTGACTAATTCTGGCAGACATAGGTCTCTAGGGGTATGTCTACACTAGCTCGTTAATTTGAGCTAGGTAGGCAAATCAGGCAACCGGAGTTGCAAATGAAGCCCGGGATTTAAATGTTTAAATCCCCCTTAGTTTGAACGAACTGCCCACGGCTACACGTGGCAGTTTAAAGTTAATCCAAACTAAGTCCTTAGTTCGGATTAATTGTTACTACTCATGGAATGGAATGAGGAGTAACAGTTAATCCGAACTAAGGACTTAGTTCGATTAACTTTAAACTGCCGTGTAGCCGTGGCAGTCGCTCAACTAAGGGGATTTAAAAATGGCGGCCAGACGGGAACATGCAAATAAAGCCCGGGATATTTAAATCCCGGGCTTCATTTGCAACTCCGGTTGCCTGATTTGCCTACCTAGCCTGAATTAATGAGCTAGTGTAGACATACCCTAGGTGAGAACTTCTTAGTGCAAATGGTTATGCAGCAATTTGGGGAGGCTAACAACTGAACATGATTTTTTAAAATTTATTTTTAATTTTGACTGCTTTAGTTTCCTGACTCCCTGCCTGAGCATAATGTTTTTGATCTTGAAGCATATTCTCTCCTGGTACTGAAATATTTAAATCTGTACTTGAACAGAGTGGGATATAAATATAACTCACTACCCCGCAAGAAATGTATTTAAAATACACAAAATCCTCGCCCTCCCTCCCCCCCAAAAAATCTAGGGTGCAGTTCTGCTTTTGAATACACAGCTGTGAAGGTCTGGTTCTAACTTCAGTTGCACCAGAATACATCAAGATATGCATTGGCTTCTATCCAGTGACTCCAGATTTAGACTGATGTAAATTGCCAGCAGAATCTGGGCCCAAGTCTTGCTTTTTTAATAACTTGTGGATTTGGAACTATGCTCTGGTATTGCAAAAGAAAGTGAATTAGCCAGACGGACTAAAAATTCTCTCTCTTGAGAGCTTGAGCTTCAATATTAGTCAGATACACTGCTACTCCAGCACAGAGAGAACCACTACAGGATTTTGTTCCCCATAACTGTGTATGCAGGTATACGTGAACACAACTGAACCAGGTAATATACACAGCGGATTAGATTTAACGCTGAGCTAGAGGTGAGCCTCAGTCAACATTCAGAATCCATGTATTCCCCAATATCTGGGAGATTTGAACTCCAGATGCAATTTTTTCAGTTTGGGGCCCTCTTTAGTTAAAAATTCACTCAAGAGAAGTCTGACCCCATTCCACTTGCTGAGTCATCCCCACAAGAGATCTGAACATCTTCCCCACACAAATTTTCTCTCTCAGTATCCCCCAACTCATTGTTAGTCTCCTTAAACTCCTGTAGACGCAGGCAGGCTCTTTGTCTGACTGCAGTGATGAAGTTGGGTTGCATTGAATACTCATGTTGGGGCTTAGGAATTTACCCTAGGCAAGACAGGCAGCCTGCCTAATGCCCTAAATGCCTCCCCTTTCCCACAGTCTCTGGATTAAAGCCTCCTTCCTACAAATCCAACCTCTGCCTTTAAATGTTGGCCACAAAGTACACCTGGAAATAACCTCGTTTGCTAAGATATAAGTCAAAAGGCCAAATCAATTTTGTGTGTAACTTCATGGATGTTAATTGTTCTTCTTTCCAATCTTTTCTGTGCTGTGTAGGAAGCTGTTTGAGAACATCACTGTTGCCTTTTGTTATTCCATTGGTTTGTGATCTCTCTCACTCGCTCTCTGGAATTTATACATCTCAGTGACAAATTATAAAACCACATCTATTATGGATCTCAGTAAACAATTTTTTTCAGGCCCAGCCTTTAATCCATCATTAAGCTTTTCTTAGAGACAAAAGCTCCCCTGTTTAACACAACTACTCCTCTTTGATATTAACCTCTAAATATTCCTATATTATTGCTGAAGAAGATGTGAACCGACAACACTCAGGGAAGTCAGCCTGGGAGACAATCACAGAGCCAGGCCTGCAAAACAGATGAATTTCACCTAAGACTGGAGCTGGGGCCAGTTCCAAACTCTGGTTTTCAATGCTCCTCCATCTTTTTTGGTGTTCAAAAACCAAACCTCAGATTTGCTGCAGAGTCCTCTCCTTATAAGATGCCTATTCAAGCCTCCAGATGTAAAGCCCCCTGGAGCTCTGTGATGTTTGAAATCCATATTTGAATTTTGAGATTTGCATCAATCTACACCAAGAAATAAGATATTCTGTGAAAGCACAGTGATTCTAAAGCAAGGTCAAATCTCTCATGTTAAATCAACATCATGGTTATTTGAGCTGAAATCAGAAACTGTGAGTAACAGAGCTTTTTAGTGGAAGACACAGTTTGGTACAGTGGCTGCTAGCATTAAGCTATTTTTGTAGGCTTTATTCAAGCCTTGCCTGGTAATTGACAGCTCTTATATTATTTGCAGCATTAGCTATGTTGCAAGAAATTCTGAAACCATTGACAAGGTTCTTAAATTTCTCAATTTCCTTCAAGTCTCTCTTCTAAAGTGTTGGACCTTTCCTCTTATAGTCATCTGAAAAATATGATGTAGATAATTGATTTCCATTGGAATATTTAAGCCAGGCTTTTCTCAAGCTCTTCTGACATCACAGACTCTCTCTTCCATGGTAACCAGATGCTGAAACTCCAGAGATGCAGGTATTTAATGAAGCTAGAAGCTCACAAAAGATGCGCCTCCCAATTTTAAAGAAATAGCAATATGAAAATAACATAGGAGAGGAAAAAAGTCAACCAGAAACAGAGGACATCTTATTGAGATCTCTTTAAAAAAGCAATTTGCAATGATACAAGGTTTTTAAAGGCTGTGTAAAATGCATCAACAAGGGACAATTTCTGCATGTGTCTCTTTCTGCCTGCTGCTTTTCAGAAGCCCTATTTGAAATATAGGGGGAAAAGTTGCCCCATAAATGACTCCAAAATTGCAAATTGTAAACTGTACTTTGTCAGCTCATCAAACATGTGCAAGTTTATAACATCAGCAACAAATGGTGACTGCTGTTCCAGTCCAAATAAGGAAAAGATAATGTGTGTTCGAGAACTTAAAAAAAAAACCCACCCTCACTTATGCCTCTCTCTCTCCATATATATTTAAACACATAGCAGGAAATAAAGCGGAAGATGTATGAGAAGAGGCTTATCTGTGTGAGTACACTGTCTAATGCTACCGTACATGAACATGTGTTTGTTTGCCCAGCAGCTCTTTCTTCCTTGATGTGCACTGCTAGAAACATACATAATGGCATTTAACTAAAAAACAAACAAACCAACCCACCCCCAACCCAAACCAGCACTCACTAGAAGCCACAGTTTCAAGGCAATTGCATTTGTTTTCACCTTCTGTGATCCCCCATTTAAGGTTTCTGGCTCCCCAATGTCATGTCTCTTGGATGAGACCCACATCTCTCTCCTCCTGTTAGGGTCTTTAAAGTGTCACAATTCCCTGTTCTGTATTCTGATATTAACACCAAGTCAGTTTGCCTGACAGCCAGCCTCTGTACCTTGCTTTCTCTCCAAGGACTATGGACGGTGTATTGCCAGCAATTACAAGTTACCGCACAGCTTGTTCTAAAGAAGCACTTTGATTCTTAAGGTAAAAGCATATCAGGGAAAACAAAAGACAGATTTAACACACACACTTAAATATCATGAGTTACTCATCAGCTCCCATGGGCCCCTGGTAGGGCAGAGTCTTACCAAACCTTTCACAAGAGTTGGGATCTTAGCGTTTGCTGGATTAGAATGAAGGTTCTGAGTCAATTTAAATGCAGCCATTTTACACCAGAAGTCACTTTAAATCAACACTCTCTGTTTTTAGTTCCTAGGGGAGCTAAAACCAACCCTCCTCCACATACCTCTCCTCCACAGCTGCATACAAACCCTGGCCCACAGTGATACATGAACCATTCATAACCTTAATACAACATGTTCCTCCAAAGAGAAGGCACATGATTTCAACATTTCTCAAACAGATCATAAATAAGTCATAACATGTCACCACCACAGGGAGCTCAAAGAGCAAGGACTCTGTATCACCATCAACATGTGCACCAACGGGGGCCTCACAAGTCAAAATCCAGGTCTCCATTAAGCCTGTGCTCCTTCAATGAAATCAGTGGGATTGCATGGATTTAATAGAGAATTATTTAGCTTCCCCCTCCCCCCCATCTGCTACAGAGTCACTTTTTATCTTGTGTTTGCACTGCACTTGTGGGGCAACATAATAAGTAGGAGATTTGGCCTTGACTGTGCCTCCATTTTGTAAGGGCACACAAGCCTTTGTTCTAAGGGAGCATGAAAAGGAAGACATTCACGCCATAGTATGCCCTCTATCCTACAAGCGTAAAACTCTGGGAAATGTTGATGCAACTTTGCTTGGACCTTGTACCCTATAGCCTATAAGCAAAATCAATTAAACTGCCTTCTCAGGCCCCCTTTCTTCACTGCAAGTTGTGCCCTGGTGGGCTTAATGACTCCTCTAGTTCCTTATAATGGAAGTGTTTCAACAACAAAGGGAATGCACAAACTTAGGGCAAATAGGCTTTTATATAGTACTGGGATTTCAGGAGTTACATTTTGCTATGGCTGTGACCTAAGGTTTATTCAATTAATTCCAGGAAATGCAAATCCGGTGATGAATATCATCATGTATTGCTGTCAGTTCTTCCAAATTTTCATGGGAATGCTTTTTAGTGTCCCTCCAGAGGCTAAGACAGTTTGGGAGGCAGGGAAGCAAATAAGTCTCACATTATTGGCTAGCTCAGCATGCTTAAAAACAAACTCAAGTTAAAGTTAAGAATATTTACTAGGGCCTTATCATTGGTTGGAAACTTGCTTCATCCCTAAAGCTGCAGAATAGTCAGATCCCTAGGGTTTACTGACCATTGGCATGAAACATCTGAAATAAGCTGATAATAAAGTTTATAAGGCTAGCAAAATTCCAGCTTTCCCCATTCTGAATCCCACGGTATGGAACATGTTTCTAGTCAGAAAGACGTCTCAACTTCCTTCTTGATTTAGTAATTGGAGCACATGAGACAAACAACAAATGACCTTTTCCCTGATTCAAACTAAAATTCCCATTGTGTTGTAAGGGGAAAGTTTGTTCTATTCACGCCACAAACAAACTACTGAGAAGCCGGTTGAATAAAGATTCAAACAATTAAACTATAGATACAGTTGACTATGAAGGCTGAAAAGAATGAACCTGAGAAATCACACAGAACTTTTACTAGTTTAAAATCAGTTGCTTCATCTGTCTAGCCACCCACATACACATCCTAGGTTTTGGACAATCATCTAGGCTGAGTCATGAATAAGTAGTAACACTCAGCAGGAGTAACTGGAACACAGATGCAGTCACAGAAAAGTAAAGATTTCAGTTAGAGTATGAATATGAATATCTTTTATTCTTCTGAAAAACCAAAAGCTTCTTTAAATCATGCCCAGCAGATTGGATTTTTAATTCAGATGCTTATTTCTGCAGGTTTGTCAGGAAAGGACAAACTTTGCATATCTCATAGAAACAGGCTGTGAACAACTACACAGTAAAATCTGTCTAATGCAACCACTCAAAACAGTGGACAAAAATCAGCTGTGGTACAGAGATGATCTCCTTCTCTAAGAGAACTCTAGACCATTTATTAAGTTTGAGGTTAATCTGGGGGAATGAGACAGGTCATTGACTAAGAACAGTAGTCTATTTGATAAGGTTATTTATACAATTGGTGGCCTAATTTTTTTGAGTGATTTCATGGATAAACATCAACTCTGAGCCATATGTACAATATAAACCATTATCCAAATACTCTAAAATCCCATAACTAGGTATCAAGTATCAGAGGGGTCTGATACTGTCTGATACTGTTAGTCTGAATCTGCATAGACAATGAGAAATCCTGTGGCACCTTACAGACTAACAGATTTATTGGAGCATAAGCTTTCGTGGGCAAAGACCCACTTTGTCAGATGCAACAAAGTGAGTCTTTGCCCATGAAAGCTTATGCTCCAATAAATCTGTTAGTCTATAAGGTGCCACAGGACTTCTCGTTGTTTATAACTAGGTATGGAATTAATAAACCAGATCATCCACTGATCAAAAGGGAAAATGAAAAAGCATTTTTATAATCAAAATATTCAATGTCACCATGATTTATATTCTTAAACCTACATCAGTTGAAATACAAACCAAGCTGCTGTAGCCTGTAAAGTAACAATCAAATACAGAGATGTTTACAGGATCTGTTTAGAAGCAAAGAGGGTATAGGGTCTGATACAAAGTCTACTGAATTCAACAGAAAGACTTCCACTGACTACCAGCTGAACCTCTGTGGTCCGGGACTCTGGTCCGGCAACATCTGTGGCCTAATAGGACTAAAGAGCCCCAGCGGCAGAGGCTGCTGGCAACTCAGAGTGGAGCCAGCTGGCAGGGCCTGTGGGGCAGTGGAGCCTGCGGGGCACCAGAGCCCGCAGCTTGCAGGGCAGGGAAGCCAGTGTGGGGAGGCAGAGCTCATGGGCAGTGGGTGGGGAGAGGGCCCAGTGTGGGGCTGGCGCCCCCCTCCCAGACCTGCCCTGGTCTGGAAAACTCCCTGGGGTGCTGGACCAGGGAGGTCCAACCTGTACCATAGGCTTTAATTAGGTCCTTAGTAGGGAGTGACCAAGCAAGAATAAAAAGTGCGTTGCTCTATGTGCTGAGGAAGAAAAAAAGGAAGTTACACAAAGCCACAGGTGTGCTTTCCCTTGGTTCACTGAAGTTATGATCACATGTGAACAGTAGTGTACGCCTCATGTGGAGTGGAGAAAAAGTATGCTTAAGTGAAAACTTAAGCAAAGCCAGAGGGAAATTTGCATCACTGTACATGGTCCCATCCACTGCTGAAATCCACCCAGCACTAGGGCAGGGTCAAGTGAGGTTTCTTTGGGGAGTCTCTGCATCATGCAGGTTTGAGTGCATACCACTGCAGAACTATGCAATAGGGCTAGTGCCTGGGTGAACAGTGAGTTCAGTGAATGTGTGTGCCACAGCCAAAATCATGCTCATAGCCTTTACATTAATTTCATACATTTGACCTTTTACAGCTTTAAAATATACACTCAAAATCTATGAAACAATGACTAATAATGATCTGTGCAACATAGTTCAATAAAGTGCACATTTGCCTCAAACTCCATGTAAACCTTCAAAAAGACTGAACATCGTAGCAAAATATAGCTTTGGAGATTAGTAAAAAGCTAAACCTTTGTTCCCTGGATCATCCTTGACCATCTTTGATCAGACTCAGTCAGCTTTGCGATCACCCTCCCCCTGTGTGATAACAAGAAGTAGAGCTGACCTAACACAGAAAGCCATAAAAGTCAGAGGCTAAGTGACCAAGGGAAGCTAGCAAACAGGGGACCACAAACAGGAGTTTGAGGGGGAGTTTTCTATCTCTTGACTTTAGTAAAGCTTTTGATACTGTATCACATGACCTTCTCAAACAAACTAGGGAAATACAACCTAGATGGAGCTACTATAAGGGGGATGCAAAACTGCTTTGAAAACTATTCCCAGAAAATAGTTATAGTGGCTCACAGTCCTGCTTAAAGGGCATAACGAGTGGGGTCTTGCAGGGATCATTTCTGGATCTGGTTCTGATCAATGTTATAATCAATGATTTAGATAATGACAGAGAGAGTACACTTATAAAGTTTGTGGACAATACTAAGTTTGGAGGAGTTGCAAGTGCTTTGGAGGATAGGATTATAACTAAAAATGAACTGGACAAACTAGAGAAATGGTCTGAAATAAACAGCATGAAACTGAATAAGGACAAATGAAAAGAACTTCACTTAGAGGAACATCAATTGCACACATACAAAATGAGAAACGAATGCCTAGGAAAGAGTACTGTGGAAAGGGATCTAGGGGCCAGAGTGGACCACAAGCTAAATATGAGTCAACAGTGTAACACTATTGAAAAAAACCGGCAAACATTATTCTACGTTATTAACAAGAGTGTCGTAAGCAAGACACGAAAAGTAATTCTTCCACTATACTCTGTACTGATTGGGCATCAATTGGAGTATTGTGTCCAGTTCTGGGCACCACGTTTCAAGAAAGATGTGGAGAAATTGGAGAGAATCCAGAGAAGAGCATCAAAAATTAGTAGAGGTCTATAAAACATAACCTATGAGGCTACGTCTACACTGCAGGCTTTTTGCGCAAGTACCTTTTTGTGGAAGAGATCTTCCACAAAAACTTCTTGCCCAAAAGCAAGTCAATACTACAAAAGCGCATCGCAAAAGTGATGCGCTTTTGCGCAAGAGAGCGTCCGCACTGCATGGATGCTCTTGCGCAAGAAAGCTCTGATGGCCATTCACAGAATGGCCATCGGAGCACCTGTGCTTTTTGTGATAGGCTCTTTTTGCGCAGGAAACCCCTGTTGAGTGTCCACACACACACTTTTTTGCACAAGAGCTCTTGCGCAAAAAGGAGTTATTCCTCACAGAAAGAGGTAAACCTACACCACAAAAAGCCCTCTATTCTGCCGTTCTACTGTAAATTTTCTTGCACAAAAACATGCTTGTAGTGTGGAAGCTCTGCAAGTTTTTGTGCAAAAACGGCCAGTTTTGTGCAAAAACTCTGCAGTGTAGATGTAGCCTGAGGGATTGAAAAAATTGAATTTGTTTAGCCTGGGAAAGAGAAGACTGAGAGGAGACATGATGGGAATTTTCAAGTCCCTAAAAAGTTGTTACAAGGAGGAGAGAGAAGAATGTTTCTTCTTAACCTCTGAGGATAGGACAAGAACAAGGACTTAAATTGCAGCAATGGCAGTTTAGGTTGTGCATTAGGAAACACTTCCTGTCAGAGTGGTTAAGTACTAGAATAAATTGCCTAGGGAGATTGTAGCATCTCCATCATTGGAGATTTTTAAGAGCAGGTTAGACAAATACCTGTCAGGGTGATCTAGACAATGCTTAGCTCTGCCATGAGTGCAGTGGACTTCATCAGGGAAGGGTGCTCACCAGCCAGGTGTGAGAGGCATGCACAGAATGCAAGTACTTTCCCCTCACTCCCTTATAGTCTGGAGAATGGGGTGAAAAGCTAGTTACATCCCAGAGCACATGGCTGCTGCCCCCTACCCTCCCGAAACGGCACCATTGACTTCCTGAGGTCCCTTCCAGTCCTATGATTCTATACTCCTGCTCTCATCAAAATGAACAGTATTTTTGCCACTGACTTCGATGGGAGCAGTATCAGCCACAAAGCTGCCAATTACATTGCCTGTAGCTCATTGTAAATCTATATTCAACTGAGTCTACTAAAGCAGACAATGCAGAAGTGTGGAACTTTCATACAAGTCCAAGCTTGTTTGTTTTGCAAACTCTTGCAAAATAAAAAAACAGGCCCATACTTTGTTGCTACTTCTATTCATCCAGCTATCCCAGTATGTCTAAAGAGAACAGTCTGTTTCCCAAACACCAAATGGCAATTGCACATTAAGATGCATTAGAAGAGACAAATGACTGAGCGAGTTTTGAGCAGACTGCCACCTAAAGTTAACCAGAATTTATTTCTCTAGATAGATTTCTCCCACCTTTTGTTTTTCTTTTAAGCCTTTATTTATTGCAACAGACAGTTGGGAGGCTTCCTTACAGACCTCACAGTGAAGAGTTTTTGAGGTAAGTGAGGCCCAAGAAGCTACAAAGGAATATAAGCATTGTGATACCCATTATCACCACAGCTAACTTTTAGGTGTCTGCAAAATCACTGGGACAACCATGGAAACTATACAGAGCTTGAGTGAGGCAAGTAGGCTCTGTATACAATGAACAGGGAGAGATATGCACCTTAGAATGGCATCTACAAAAGCTATCAAGCTAGGTGGTCCCCTGCCTAAGCTAGCTAATGGGAGATGCTGGTGAGGGGATGTGTCCTAACCTGCTCAGGGAGATAGGTACCTGAGTTCAGGCTGCACAGAGGAACCCTACCCCCATTAGTGCCATATAAACCAGGGGAAAATAGATGTTCTTCCACCTAACTCAGATTCAGGGCATGAGCCAATTGGCTTGCTCAGAGGTCAATAAATGCCACATAGAACAGGAAGGCAAAGGAGGAAATACTCCTTATCTTCAGCGCAGTGACTGAGATGCACACAGGAGCGGCCCTAGATGAACTGCCGGCAACTGGCGCCTTAGGCGAAACACGCGATCAGCGCCCCCTCCTCCAAAGCCCTCAACAGCCATTTATCTTAGCACCCTAGGTGACTGCCTAGTTTGCCTGTATTGACAGGCTGCCACTGGATGCACACTGGGCTGTGTGAGACCCTGGTTCAAGTCCCCCCTACCCTCAGCCTGATGAGGAGAGGTGAGGAGATCACAGATCTGTCATCTCCCAGGCAGGTGCTCTAGCCACTGGGCCACAGAATGGCTCTTTTCCTTTTTCTGCCCCAATTGTTAATTGTTCAATAATTTAATTAACAGTGGAACAATTTCAACAGGAGACTGAGGGAGGTCCGTATCAGAATATCCCAGAACCCAGTGGTTAAAGCACCTCATTTGTGAGGTGGCAGATCCCTGGTCAAATTTCTTCTCATCAGGTTAGGCAGGGAGTAGAAGCATGGCTCTCTCACATCTCAGGTTAGTACCCTAAACACCGGGCTAAAAGGAAAGGCCCCTTCTGGTTTTGTTCAGTGTTGAACAACCAGTGAGCATGTCTGTCACATCAGGCCCTACACATGACTGAGGTGGAGGACATCCTCGTTCCGATTTATAAATTGCTCTGGGGCTTAGGTGAGGGGTAGACAACCAGGTGCCTAATGGCAGGTAGCAGTGTGCATGCCCAGAGCCAGAAATATAGGCACCTAGGAAATTTTTCACTGCAAAAAACTTAGGCACTGAAAGAGTTTAGGTGACTACAAGGTTAGCAGAAGTTTAGTGAATATTTGTGGATTGTAGTATTGCTTAAAAGTGGAACGTAGGCACCTAAATCTGGGGAATAGGTGCCTACGTACGTTTGAGCATGTAGGGTTGAAAGGTCCGTGCATGGTGTAATTACGAGAATGGCCCTTCAGACTAGGAGTGTTATGTTTTGATGCACAGGCAGCAGAGGGGGAAAATGTTGCCTTTTACACTGAAATCTCTTTTTTATCCTAGTTTCACTCAGAAAATTGCATTAGCATCCATCACAGCAGTTTTCTGAGCATGGGATTTTCAAAGGTATCATTGACTTTTATGGGAACGGTGTTCTTAAGTCCTGTAAGTGCTTTGGAAAATCCCACCCTGATTGACTTAGATATGGAGGCCATTCCCCTGACATTAAAGCCAATTGCAACACGCCCATTAAGCTTGAAAGCACTCACACAGTATGTCCTAGACTGGATTTGATTTCCAGCCAGCACTTGTACACGTTGTTCATGAGGCATACTGCTCTTGATTAGCAATGGTAGTTTCCCATATTCTTGAGTAATTATTGAGCAAATTCTTCAAGGTATTCAAGGTAATTTTTCCTTTTAAGAATAGTTGTTACATGTGTACCTAGGCTTGGCAGAACTTGATATTTATTTTTCATGAATGTTATTTTAAGCACGTTTTTACCATTTAAATGTTCACAATTCAGGGAAATTAAGTGGGGTCAAATAATAATTAAATGACAGTTAAGATTTGAAAAGTTAAAGATGTCTAGCCACTAAGACACAAACTGTCAACATCACATGTAAAAATAAACCAAGTAAACAGCCTTATATCAAAATGCAATAAGTTTTCAAGCTGCATTTTTCTTATTTTACTTATCCAACAATTTTGATTATTATGGATGGAAATATTTTTTTCATCAGTTTGTATGGATATAGTTAAATCAACCATTTACCAATAAAAATCTAGTACTGCCAAGCTTTTTAATCCATCCATTCATCCATCTTTAAGTTTCCCAGTGTATCATCACATTGTATATACTCTCTGTCCTCACCAGGCTGGTCTATGCTACAAGATGTAGCCATGTCTGACTGTGGCTGTCAACAATCATGCTAGATGAATTAGAACTTACTCATGGTGCAGACCATGTTATAAATTCTTCCATACACTTGGTTAAACTATGCTAAGACCAAGTACAGCTAACACAATTGCCGACAACTGTGTTTATACACAGTTACATTTCACAGCATAAATTAAGCTTTTGTGGTATGTCTCTCTTTACAGACTCATCTGGAATGGTCTCTCCTAGTAAGGAAGCTGGCAATGGGCGTGTCACCGCAAACAGAGGCTATGGTTTGAGGGATCTGTGAATGATTTTTCAATTGGCTATAGTGGCACTTTGCCACCACATTCCCACCCATCTGCGTTATCTGACCTCAGAGTTTTAATAGAAATTCACTTCTCTCAGAGAAGTTCATCCACTTGCACATCAAACAGGGACCAAGCCTTAAAAAAAGGACCATGCCTCATAAAATATGCACTATGATCTAAAGATTTAGAAGTCTAGATTGAAAAACCATCATTGTCTCTTTCACTACTTAGTGGCACAGACCAGTCTCTTATGTAGACTGGTCAAATAGCGTCATCAGCATATGGTTTAGTCTAACTCAAGGGCCTAAAGTTAGGACTATAATTCTATTTTAGGGATCCAACTAAGTTGTCTGAATTACTGAGGTGCTGGCAACCAGCTATCAGACCATTTATTTGGGTGCTTTAACACAGATTTAAATATGTAATTTTTGTACACATATGTTTTAAAATGTTGGCCACAGTTTTCTTCATACTATAAAGAATTAGTTTCTAAAAGCATCTAATTTTGCAGGAGGCAAGGAGTTTATTGCCAGCTGTGTCTGATATAAAATATGTAGAGTGAGGGAGTTTAGATGGGTAATAGAGAACACTACACAACTATGTTTGATATTCTGTAAGAATGGTTTCCCAAGAATAATAGCACTGATGAATCTTCAAATGCAAACTTCATAACTTTAAACTATTAGGAAACTGGTTTAAAATAAACTGCATGGTACAGAAAAACAAAAACAAAACACCAGAGTTTTAGCTATGGACAATTCAGTTACAGAAAGCTGTTCTAAAAACATGGTATCAGAGGTATAGGATATCAGTTTATCAACAAGCAAAAAACAAAAACAAAAAAAAAACCATAACAGAAATGACAAATGACATGTATCTAATCTATCTATAATAGACTGCAGCACATTTTCCAGATAAGGATAAAGGGCAAAGAGTCAGAATAAAGAAGAAACAATGTTATCAAGATCAAGCAATACACTTTTATAAATGCACTAAACTAGTGTTTCTCAACCATTTTAATACCAGAGACCTTACTAAACTGTTCTGGACCACTCGACAGAAAAAACAAAAACAAAACCAGAACAGTGTTTCAGTGGTAGTTCTTGCTGGTTTTTCATGTCGAGCATTTCTTTTTTGAACTAACATGTAAGGCATTTACACTTCTTAAGCTATGTAATAGACTTCTATTGCAGAAGGTTTGATTAGGTCTTCACCGACTGTAAAGGCAATTTGTATTTAGCTGTGTGTTGGTACAGAGATATGAATCTTTTAACATACTTTCATTTGATGTTATGGAGACATGCAGTAGTTTCTTTAAATATTAATATTCCATGTTAAGGAAATCTCGGGGACTGGCAAGGATGCTGCTATGGAAAGGTGCCAGTCCAGAGAGTGGCCATTGAGAAATACGGCACTAGAGTGAGAGAAAGTATAGCCATGCTAGAACTCTGTGACAGGGTGAGTTCCTCGCTGCTGAATGGCATCACATCCTGGCAGTTCTGTGGATTAACTCAGGCTGACTCCCCTTCCAGCTGTTATACCCCTTCAGTTTCTCCTGTGCAGCTCTTCTCTTGCTCTTGGGAGCTACAGCTGTCTTCTTTGTGATCCAGCCCTCCAACAAGGCCACTGTTGTATTTTCTCCTTCTGGGGATTGGGGGACACATGCATGAAAGTTCCTTCTCTTTAGCGGTCTCAGGCCATCTTCTGTTTTACTACCTCACAGGGCCACTCCCACAGTGACTAGCAGGGGAACCTAGGCCCACCCTTTACTAAGGGAGCCTCTACACAGCAGCAAGATCCATTCTCTGCTCCTTGGTGCCTTTCCCTGAGACACTTCCATATCTCCCGCCTTCCCCACTCCTCTCGGTTTTCCATTCTCTTCACTACCTCCACCCAAGGAGTAACTTTAGACAACGTGTTTCTGCAGCCCTTCAAACACTTCTCCCTTCTCTGACAGGAAGTGACTTCAGCCTTCTCCCTGCTGACGTCTCTGCTTTGTTTCCTGCCCTTTATGGAAGCCCCACATGTCTCTGACAGGCAAGCTTCTCAAATTCCCCCATTTGCAGCCTAATTCAGCTTTAGCAGGGTCAGTGTGGGGAGCACACCAATCACAAATACAAAAGTCGTACATGGGTTAAAGTGGTGGATGGGAGGGTTGCAATTAAAAACAATGGTGATACAGCACACAAGACAAATCAATTTTTTCCATCTGTTCTTTACTGTTGATCATGATATACAACTTCCTGTTTCCAAAGGCATTTTATAAGACTTCACAGAGATTTAAAAAAGAAAGAAGTCTCTGAAGAGGAAAATATGGAGTCACTCAAAATCATGTGCAGAAAACCACCAGAACTGAAAGGAATTCCACTGGTGATTCTAAAGGTGATAAATAACATCACATTCTAGCCCAGATAATTACTAATGAGAATATACAATAACCTCCTTAAAATATCAGCTGTTCCTGAAGACTGGAAAGTAGTTAATGCAGCACTTCAGTGTCAAATAAAAGCCAAGGGGGGAGCTGAGAATTACAGATGGGTGAGCTTTGCCTCAGTTCCAGGGAACTCAATTGAGCGTGTAATTAAGGAGAAAGTAGAACATTACACTTGGATAAATAAAATCTGATAGGGTCAAACCTGCACTGCTTCTGTAAAGGAAAATACGTGCCTCTAAACTCTGAGGATACTCTGCAGATACAATAAATAATATCCCATAGATACAAAGAGGCCAGGGAACATAAATTTACTCTAATTTCAAAAAGCCTATGATGAGTTCCCTCCATAAGAGGCTATTAAAGAGAATAAATAACCAAGGGTAAAATATTATGCAGGATTAATTCCTGGGGAGGCAGAGATATCGTCATCACACTTAATAAGAAGCCTTCAAAGTGGAGAAAGTGTCCTAAGCCAGTACTGGGACTCCTACTGCTCCATATTTGAGGCCTAAATTTCCAAAGGTGACTAGTACTTTTGGGTGTCTAACCTGAAACATCTAGAAGGGGCTGATTTTCACAAGTGTTGAGCACCTGTTCTCTGAAATTCACACCCCTTTAAGGTTTCCCAAGTTGACCTATCCAAAATCTGAAATTGCCCCAGTAGACACTAATTCTGAAGATGTATGTGGATTGTTATCCTCATTAACTTCATTGAAACCACTCAGGTACTTACATTTAAGAATAGGATGTCTTTGCATGTTTTGGGCCTTTGGTTTTTCTGGAGGATGACAAGTGCAGCAAGTAGGAGAAGTTGGCTGATGATTTGAAACTCTTTAGGTTACCAAAAACTAAGAACTGCAACTCCAGATATACATAAAGTGGGGGACTGGCATAATACAGGACAGAGTTTAACTTGGATAAGAGTAAGTTAATAAACAGAGCCAGCCCAAAAGTTTCCAAGGGAAGTTTTTTCAACCATAAATAGGTTTGCATTTAGAACAAAATGCTTCACAGAAATTTTTAAATTTGACAATTTTTTTCACTCTTTTTTAAAAATGAAAATTTTAGATCCCCTCAGTTGACACATTTTCCAAAGAAATACATTGAAGAAATAACTAACATTTTAGAATTTTTAATTTTTTTCATTTTCCTCCACATTTTCTGATTGTTTTCCAACTTTTGCCAATTCAAAAGCAGTCAGCTATGTATTAAAAAGGGATAGAAAATTACATATACATTACTATGCCATGACACAGATATGTTATAGTGTATAACCTGGATTATCTCATGCCATTTGAGTGGCCACCTCATCTCAAAACAGATAGCAGTAACCACAAAAGTACAGATAAAGGCACTGAAACTGGCTTGAGAAGTATTTGTAAGTTAAATCTATGATTATATCAGCTAGCTCAGGATTTAAATAAATATTTTATTGTCTAATTCACCAAAGCAGATGTGTTCAAGAGGATTTGTTAGAACCAGAAAAATTAAAAAATCTGTCCTTCCTCTTACACAGTCTGATAGCTGCACCAAGGCCTGTGTGACTGAACTAAATGTGGCAAGCTAAAACCACTTCTGCACAGGGATACAGGAAGGACAAACAAATCCTCCCACAATACACTATACACCAATTGCTAGAATAGCTGCAAGTGGCGAAGTACCAAGAATCCTGGAATATACTCCAATAATTCTAGTACTAAACATAGAGCTCCAGAGTCAGAATAAATGTTGATATACTGGGGGAGTGTGGGTATGTCTAGACTACAAGCCTTTTTCGAAAGAGAGCATCTAGACTACATCCAGTACTTTCGAAAAAGCGAGCCGCTTTTTCGAAAGAGAGCACCCCAGCAAGTCTGGATGCTTTCTTTCGAAAAAGCACAGTTTGCACCTCCCCCTCTCATCCCCCATCAGTTCTAAAATCTGATTTGTCAATTTTATGTGTGTTCACTTTTTTTTGATTGTATCCCTTTGGTATATATGGTCGTGCCAATTTTCTTCCACAATTTGATCTGAGGAAGTGGGTCTGGCCCACGAAAGCTCATCACCTAATAAACCATCTTGTTAGTCTTTAAAGTGCTGCATAGTCCTGTCTTTTGTTTCAGCAAGACCAGACTAACATGGCTACATCTCTATTACTTTTTTCGAAAGAGCACTTTCGAAAAAAGGCGTTATTCCTCGTAAAATGAGGTTTTCCGCAGTTGAAAAAACTGCCGTGTTCTTTCAATTTACTTTAGAAAGAATGCAGCAGCAGCCTAGACACAGGGGAAGTTTTTTTTGAAAAAAGGACACTTTTTTCTAAAAAAACCTGTAGTCTAGCCATATCCTGTGTGGCTCTGCAGTGGAGGAGGAAGGCTTGGCTAACATTAACCACACATGCTCAAACCAGGATACAGTCATAGAACACTAAAACTGGAAGGGACCTCGAGAGGTCATCAAGTCCAGTCCCCTGCCCTCACCAAGCACCATCTAGATAAGGGGTGTGCAAATTTCAGATCATGCTCTGGATCCGGTCTTCAGGGTTAGTCCCTGGTGGACTACCACCTCCATGTTTACCTGCACCTCCAAAGTTATCAGAGGATCGCGGCTCTTGTTGACTGCAAATTGCCATTCACGGCCACTGCAAGCAGTGGGAAATGGTGTTCCAGTCTGTGACACTTCCCGCCGCTCACATTGGCCATGAACAGCAATTTGTGGCCAGCCAGAGCTGCCATCCTCCAATATTTGCAGAGGTGTAGGTAAACATAGCAGTAACGGCCCACCAGGGACTAACACTGTGGACTGTCGATTTTTTATTGCCCACCCCTCATCTAGATCATCCCAGATAGATGTCTATCCAACCTACTCTTAAATATTTCCAGTGATGAAGATTCTACAGCCTCACTAGGCAATTTATTTCAGTGTTTAATCACCCTGACAGTTAGGAAGTGTTTCCCAATGTTCAACCCAATAGAAACATAAAATGTGGGTAGGATGTAGGTACACATTGCAGTATAGACTTATCAGTTGAGAACACATCATTTGAGCACAAGCCTAGCTCAAAATGAGGACACAAGGTATCCTGTACTTTCATAGTATTTTGTATTTTGAATAAACAAACACTTCTTCATAGTGTTTGAGTCCCATGGACTTCATTACCTTAGAGGACCACAGGGTCAAAAACTGTGGCTAGATTAAAAGAAGGCATGTAATTTTATGCCCACTAA
Organism: Rafetus swinhoei; assembly: GCA_019425775.1. NCBI lineage: Eukaryota > Metazoa > Chordata > Testudines > Trionychidae > Rafetus > Rafetus swinhoei. The sequence goes on from CM033437.1 coordinate 235,171,050, forward strand.
CAAAATATGGAGCTTTATAAGATAAAAGATAATGACATCTCATGTTTTAGTGTGTAAATCTGTGATGGGACTCGAAAAGTAATTTTCCTCCTGAGCATAGCATTATACTGTTGGCTAGTTACAGCAGTATAGCTCTCTCCTCCAACCCTTCTGAAGCAGTAGTTGGTAGACACTGCGAGTGGTAAGACTATTATTATTTAATACTTCTGCTGCATAATGGGTGTGTATGTCACTTTACAGATCAGATAGACAGATTATAAGCATTATTAAAGTCAGGTATCAGAGGGGTAGCCAGGTTAGTCTAGATCTGCAAAAGCGACAAGGAGTCCTGATTAAAGTCAGGAAAGTTCTCTAAATTCCACTGAAGTCAATGGGAGTTTTGCTACTGATTTTAATGAGTGCAGGATTGGGATCTAAATAGAGAGACTCTACATATAGTTTAATGATGATTATGGGACTGGAACTGTTAGTTGATCCCTGTCCATTGTCAAATTCTGTTTGCTACATTTTCAACATAAATGTTTTCCTGAAAATTCCCATGTCAGTCTAACTTGTATCATCTCCAAAGTTTTATTTTCAGTCCAGATTGGACGGGGAGCCACTGCCCTGAAAAGTATTACATAATTCTTCAGGCTACTATAAATCAGTTTATTTACAGTAAAAATGTACTCTTATTTGCAAAAGACTGTGGAATGCATATGTTTATGAAGCTTTGAAGGACAAGTGTTTGCTAATCACTTCCCCACTCCACATTTATTGAGAACATACAATGGGTATGTACAATGGGTATGTATCTTTCTAGGAAAAGAAAGACCAGTTTTCTAGGGGGGAAAAGGGTTTGGTACACACTACAGAGTGGGGACTCCTTTTCCTGCAAGCCTTTAGTATAAGTGCTTTCAGGAAAAATATGACACTACCACAATATAAAGACTATTTGCATGAGCAAGGATGTGTAAAATCAGATGCTGTTGATCTCTAAAATTACCTAAGCTCTCTCACTGCAGTGAATATTAGTTGTATTAAACAAGATAGAAAACAAGAGCATCAGCACAAATATAGCATTGGCAATTTTTTTAAAGTTTGCTGTTTTTATGGGCATCACTTTAGGGGCTCAGATTAGGTGAATTACTGTTTTGGGAATGGTCAAAAGGCAGATAGTTTTTGGAGAATTGAGCTAAAAATCTAATAAAGAGTTAGTCAAATACAAGGCTAACAAGTCTATTGCTTCAGGGCTGTGTGGGGAAAAGGAATGGATAGCTGGATAGATGCAAATAGCATCAAGTATTCAGTTGATGGATGATGAAAGTCTGACATCCTTATTTCACTATTAACTGTCAGGCACTACATTTGACGAAGAACACACACTGCTCATGAATTTTATGTCTATCTTTCTCAGACCTTCTTAGTGTGTGAAAGGGCAAGGAGTAAGCACATCACTCCCTAATTACATCTCCAGCCTGTAGAAAATATAAGTCCAGTAATATTAAGGGCACATGAATGAGTCACAAGTTATTCCTACCTGTATAGCTTCAGAATCTTTTAAAAAGAAAGCAAAATATTTGTATGGATGAAAAGGAACAAAATAGCTGCTATTTATATAAATGAATTATTTTAAATAGCACTTCTAGATTTCACCTTACAGGGAAATCATGGGCCTATTGGGATCAATGGCAAAACTCCCATTGATTTCTACAGGGTCAGGATTTCACCCTATGGGCGAGAGAGCAGTTGATCCTGCAGGCCCAGTCAGTACTTGGTCTCTACGCTGAAAGTGACAAGAAGGATGTAATTACATTCAGCTGTGGTACTGGATTTGTGCTGGAGACATCTGCCCGCTAGAAAAAGAAATGAGATCAAGAACTAATGATCAGATAGTAACTACTTTTGGCCACTGCTGAAATGGAACAGACTCAGACTCCTGACTTAAAAGAGAAAGTCTCCATATTAATAGCTAAAACATGACGTTGCATCTCTAGAGATTTCGGGGCGGGGGGAGGGGAAAGCAAAGACTCATTTACAATTTTCTTGGACGTTATAGATACTGAAGCTTTATCAGAGCACTGTTTAAACTTCATAATTAATGTTATTGTAGATACCAACCTTTTTATGCTTCCAAATTTTTGTGCATGACCTAAAATCTTTCCAAAATCTATATGGAACATGTGGCCAGTGTTTGTCAGCATGATGTTGTCATTGTGTCGGTCACAGACTCCCAGAATGAAGGTAACAACGCACCAGCCAGCACAGGAATGAAAGAAATTCTTTATCGCCTAATAAATCAAAACAAACACACAAAGAGAAGATATATAGTAATGTAATTTTGGAATACTAATATGAAAATCAAGCCCTACAAGCTCTCGTGTACTTCCTTAAAGTGAAATACAGGCCTAAGTGTTTGTAGGTTCAGGACCTAAACTAACAACATAGGAACTGCCATATTACAACTGACCAATGACTCATCTATTCAGTTGCTCTCTCTCTAGTAACAACTTATTTTGGATGGTTCTTTTGAATGTAGGTGGATCCTTTCATCCACAAACTCAACGAACTTAATAAACACTAATTAATGAAGCTTCACAACTTCCCTGGGCAAGGAACCTGACCCCCATTTTACCGAGAAGTAAACTCGGATACAATAAGGTTAAGTGAACACCCCCCGGTGCTGAAGATTCAATGTCAGAGCTAGGAATACATGACAAGGAGTGCTGATTCCTAACCCCGTGCTCTAACCACTATATACTCGCTAAGGTTATGTCTATCCTGCAGGCTTCTTTTGTCAGCATGTAGAATATGTATTCAGGACAGGTTTAAGTATCAGGTAGACTGTGAGGCCCATTTTAGCAACTAGAGTACAGACAGACAGACAGACAGACAGACAATCTGAAGGGTACTCAAGTACATATTCCACTTGGCTCTTTACTTGCCCAAATCACGTAGTGTTCTGCTGCCTCCCAGCTGCTAAGGCCTTTGCCCATCTCAGGAAAAGACTATAGCAGCTGGCCAAAGGCACCAGCAGTGGGCAAAAGCTCTGGTGGGGAGGGGGGATGGAGGGAGTCATGGCAACAAGGAAAGGCTTCAGCAGATCTCTGTTGGCTAGAGCCCTTCACACCACAGGGAAAGGCTCAGCCAGGGAAGAAGCAGCAGGGAAAAGTCACATTGTCACGTGTCGCTACTCATACTGTATACGCCAATGAAAGTGGTGCACAGTGTATACACGTAGCCTTATGGACTGATCCAAAGCTTTCTACTGAATTCAGTGGGCCTTGTACCAGCACTTCTCTGCTCCCTCAAATGAATCTGTCCAACCAGTCTGTTGGGGTCACAGAACTGTTGCCGGGACAGAGTGCCCGAGGGAGGCAACAAGTCCCACCTGCCTAATATCACATCCCAGAGAACAGGGGAGGGTGAGGAGAATTCTTCCTAGCTCTATATGGCAATCAGATTTATACAAACCATGAGGAACTGTAGCCCAAGCAGGTTTTATTATAGCTGTTGCAGTGTAATAACCACAGTTAGTATTCTTATTTGTCAAGGTCTGAACTGCTTGCAAATGTTATTAAGCTATTTATCTCAATAATCACATGAGGCATTTATATGCAAACTCTATAAAATTTAATTCACAATTATTAAATTCTTCATCAAAACCTCAATGCATACAGTACTGTGCCCTCTTTATACTATGCCAGCAAATAACTGTTTGCGTACTGATATTACTGTAGTATTATAATGACATATCTAGTGTCTGATTTTGATGGTAGCAATGGGCAGCGATTAGAACACAGCGCAAGAACTAAGGATGCCTACGGTCTATTCCTGAACGTGCCACTTAGTCACAGGATGACCTTGGAGACATCTCTTCACCTTTCTGTGCCACTGTTTGCCCAACTGTAAAATGAGGATAATAAAGCTTACTCACCCTATCTGACTTCAGTACCCAAGTGCAAAGGCATTAATAGCAAGAGAAGAGAAATGGTGAGAGCAGGATACAAACAATTATACAGACATCCTCTGCAATCAGAACTGACTGTATTTCATTTGTTTTTTTTTAAAATGAACATAATATGTTGCAATATTGTTAGAACATTCCATTTTATTTGACTAACAAAACCAGATTTTTGACTGATAATTGACAGCTGTCTCAATTTTCAATTAAAGTGTCAGCAGCACTTTTACTGTAAATGTATAACAGTTGTTTCTAAAAGTTCAGATTGAATATTTTCATAAATAAATACATGTGAAACAAGCCACCACCCACCACATTCTGGCAAAAAATGTACACGTTGATGCCTACAGTTAGGCATCAAAGTAGATGTCCTATCTTCAGAATGGCTGAGCATCTGGAGCTCTTTAACTTGGACCAAATGTTTGGCTACTAATCTACTGCAGGCATGGGGATGTATTCAAAAACTCCCCAGGATGGAAAAAAAAAGTTAAAACCTTTTTGTGAATCTTAAGACACGCTTCATCTAAAAGGAATGTGCAACTTCATGGCTTCTTCCTTCTAAAAGGGAAACCTCTGCTTCTGCAAATATGGTTTCCCCAATTTTCTGGCTGATATGTAAACTGGTGTGCCACACCAGGTTGCATGAAACCAGATAAATTGCACAGGATCCTGTAATGTTAAGTGATAAGCGTGACCTGACGCATTATATCAATTCAATGAAATTCTAGCTTTCTAACAGTGACATTCTCAAGCACAGGATGCTATTTTTATGTGATTATATGTAAAATACCATCTCTCACTATCTGCATATAAATAATCTAGGTTCAGTATTTATTAACTTAATTTCATCTTCAATTTCTTATTTCACTTTTGTAGTTCAAAATGTGGTATTTTCTTATCTTTTCTTAATGTTGTTGAAAAAACCAAAAACAACCCCAAACAATACTGCACTGAATCTGGTCCCTAGCAATCTTCCAAAGAAACGGATGTGCCATTTAAGGACACTCTATGATACATGTGATCTGTTTTTCCTGACTTCAGGAGACTATGCCTAATTACTATTTGTTTTTCATTTATAAAACAAACAATTTATGCAATGTTCCATTGTAATGTACCTCTTGGTAACTTGATTCCAAAGGATGATGATGACTGAACCATTTTTTAATTGTGTTTTCCTTCAATGGTCCTATTAGTCCAGATTCCCTGTGGATCTTGGCCAGTGTTGTAGCATCTGGCACCATCTGCACTAGTCCTAATCAGAGAGAAGGAAGTCACATGAAAAACTTACAATTTAAAAAAGGCTGTTTATTAATCTGCATCGCACTGTATCATATCACCCCGTGGAGAAAATTATACACACATTTCAATTAACTGCAAAAGTCTACACAGCATTGGATAGTCTAGAAAAGGAAGACTGGGAGCTTCTCATTTCCATGTCTCATAAAACAAGAATAAAGAGCTATTCAATGAAATTAAAGGTAAATTAAAAACTGATAAATAGAAATGCTTTTCCACACAATGCATAACTAGATTTTGGAATTTAATGCGAAAGGACAGAATGGAGCCCAAAAATGTAACAAGATTTAAAGTGTTGTGAGGATAAAGACATCAAAGATTGTGAGGTGCTCAGAAATGCTGATTGCAAAGAAGTACCTAAGACAGACATCTAAGGGTCTATTCTCATGCACCCTCTGTATCCTTTAAAAATATCAAATTGAAAATTAGTGTAACGGAGGAACTATAATTATAGCATCTTCCTTCCAGATCAATACAATAACCATAAAATATTGTAAGGGGAACCCTTCTGGTTCTGCCTTGTTCACAAAAAGAAAGGATGAAGAGGATCCTTTTCCAGTTTCCATCAGTCACCTGACACATCCCTGACTCCTCCATGGCTTCTGCAGGACTCCCAAACGTTCTCTGCAATGTGGCTCAAAAGGCCATAAACACTGTATTTTTCATTTCTGTACCATAGGTAATCTGGATGCTTCATCTTCCTTTTGTGCTAGAATTATTTTCAGTAAAAGGTTTAGAGAGTCAATAAAAAAAGTCTACTGTCATCAGAAGATTTCATTAGGAAGTAATTGTCATTCTTGCTATGGCTTTGTTATAGCAACCATAAAAAAATGAATGAATAAAGCTTTCACATGAGTCAAGCTTGCCTTAACCAGCATACATAGCAAAAATGGTATTGCAAACAACGCTGGCAGGTTTGGGGAACTTTATGAGTCTACAGCTGGCATCTAAATAAGGGTCAGATTTGCAAAAGAACTCAGTACCCAGGACTTCCCACTGCAACTCTTCTGAGCAGGTTTTCAAAAGTTCTTATATGGTGCCTGAATGGGAGATTTTTTGGAGAGTCTAAGACCAGTTGTGGATGCCACGGTTTTAAATAAGGCCTGGGTTGCTACAAAAGGTCATTAGTTTGGGTTGTATTTCATCTTAAGGAAGGAGAAAAAAAGATGTTAACTTCCCTAAATCTACAAAAGATTTTTGGGACCAAGTTAAGTGATATTCTGAGCACTCTTTTCCCTTTATGGAAAAAAAGGAAAAAGACACCTGCATAAAGAAATACTGAAGGGAGGAATGCTGTATTTCAGTGGTTTACATGAGACATGAATAATGTAACATATGCATCCTTTCTAATCTGTACTGACCTTGGCCTTTTCCTGTAGATAAACATCTATAAATGATCATTTGCATATTGAGTCCCTCCTGAAGCCAAATGCTGTCCATCACACGAATAATCTGCAAAACCAGCATATCCTGACGTAGATCATCTCCCACCTGTGAAACAGGCACATGAAATCTGAATTTCTCCTTGAATCCCAAAGAGCGACATCTTCTTACATCTTTTGGATTTTTTCCAGGGAAAGCCAGTTACCTTCATTTTACAGTAAACCGCTGCAGTTTTGCTCAAAGTGTTCATACTGTATCAGGAGGAAGAAAGAATGGGATGACTAGTACAGACTACAAGTGTTTTGACAGCCACATGAATGGTACCATATGCTCTTTTACCTGCTGCAAACTTGCAGTTTATTACTCACATAAAATATTATTGGTGTTTCAAATGCAATCAGGAGGTTGGATCCTTATTTAGTTAAATTTCAAAATCCATCCAATTACTTATCCCTTTCAGGAATGAGAGAACATGTATTTGGCCTGACACTACAGATCACAACTCGATATTTGTAGCAGGCAACAAGGCAACTTTATTACAAGTATAAATCGCTTCCCTGACATGATTCATATCCAGTTTCAAACAGCGATACATTGCTCACTGCTCTCCATATGGAGTCCGTTGAACAACAATCTTAAAGAGATCGGACTTTGCGTCTTGTAATTAATGAAGGGATTATTTTCTACCATAGCTGGATAAATGGCCTGTAAAACAAAAGCTCTGCTTTTCATCCTCTTCCCCTCAATGTCTAAACTGCATCTGGATTTTACTGGTATTTTCAAGCCTTCATTGAGAAAGTCTTCCATAATTTGCTAGCTTTTACTTACATTATAATGATTTGCTCCTTTACAGAAACATCCTAGTCTACAGGCATTTAATGAGGGGACATCAATTCCCCTCTTTTTTTTTTAAATCCATTTCCTTTTTGTTTACAGCTAATCTTGATTCCAATATTATGTTCAGCATCCAGACCTGAAGATAATTTTTCCTGGGTTTGCTCACCACTATTCGAAACAATAGTTACCATTTTATTTAACCATCATCTATTACAAATAATGAAGCATATTCTGAACTGAATTAGGACTGCTGCTACACAGGTTTGCTGGACGGGAGAATGTGCACGGAACTTAATAACACTGCCAGTGTTGATTGCCTCAGAGGTATCTATTGGGTGGGATGACAACTGGCACCTGCTTCTCCTTCCACTTTAAGCTACTGGTTTGTGAGGTAAGCAATGCCAGCTACATCACCTTTTCCAAAGGTAACAAAGGTGGAATGAATGTGCTTCTTCCAGTATGGTGAGAGATGATATGCCTGTTCCTGTGTCATATAGGCAAAAATGCAAATTTCACCCAAGTAGCACCTATAGTATGACATTTTTAGGCTTTTGTTGTTTGATTACGGCCCCTTATAATTTCTAAGAACTACCCCTTAACCATTTATTTAGAGACATCAACCATTTTGTGCTCTCCAGGTTGTTGTGGTCCATGCAGATCTCTCTCTCTCTCACACACACACACACACACACACACACACACTGCTTTCCCATGGAGATTTTCCTTTTGTTGTTTCTCTTAATCTGAAACAGAAGTAATGTTAGATTGAAGACATATGTTTTTGCTCCTTGGGTATGGAAACATGACAATCCTGGGCTTAATTCCAAATAAAACAATGGAGTTCCGCCAGCAATGAATCTGACCCAATGCCTATAGATTCCCTTACTCAGGCGGTGCACCTTCTCTGTCATTCCACAGGATGATTGCTATGGGGTGGTGCCCTCCAGCATACCCCCTTGTGGCTGCTCCTGACCCTGCAGGTATGTTCGCTTAGCAACCCTTCCAGGGTCTTTCTAACAACTACCCTGACTAGATTGGTACAGAACATGTACTCCTTCTCTCAGGGATGCAACCAGAATTTTCCTAAGGTGGGAATCCAGAGCTCTCCCTCCGTTGGCCAGAAGCCAGTCCCACACCTCCCCTCCACTCCTGAACTCGCCCCTGCCGCTTCCCTGTACCCAGTCCTGAGCACTCTCATGCGGTCTCAGCACCCAAATCCATGCTCTCCCTCATACACCCAGCCACACACACACACTGCTCATCCTGCTACACACCCAGCCCAGTGCTCTTCCCCCCACACTGATCTGCCTCCAGCTCTGAGCTCTCCCTCATAAACCCAGCCCTATTCTGCTTTTCACTGGGGAGTGGAAGGGCCTTCCAGAAGGCCTGAGAAAGTAGAGGCCCAAGCAGGCATACAGGCTTGTCATGCCACTCTTGTTTGGCACAGCCACCCCTCCTCAATCCAGCAGGGAAGGGGCTCTGTTATGATGCCACCCAGTTTTGGTCAGTGGGTGAGGTGGGTGGGGCTGAATCCCCTGCCATCTCCCACTGCCACCCTTAGCTATCTTCTCCTTCAGCTGGTCCTTTTCCCCAGTTAGTCCTCAGGTGCAGAGAGTTCAGCAGGTAGCCTTCTCCTGCTAGTCATAACAGGGTTACCACATGCAGGTAGCTTTTGTACCAGTCCCTTTTCTAAAAACTCCAGTTGGCTGAGTGAGAAGGGAGCCTCTTCTGCTTCTTTGCAAGGCTCCTATGTGTTTTGTGTCAAATGCAGTCTTTAGCACTTTAATATTTTGATCAGCTCCACAGGGCTACTATATAATTAAGTCCTTTCCTTGAACAGTCCTTTGTTTGGCTGTTGCCCTTTGACCCCCAAAAGGTAAATACACTGTGTTATCTTATATTGTTTAGCCTGGTGGTCTCCACTGAGTTAAAAGAACCCACTGTTTTCTTAGGATGCTTTTTATTTTCTACAAATCAAAACCTTGGGTGCTTTAATATATTTCCTTAATATACTGTGTTAAAAAGCCTTGTATCAAATGGGATTATGAAAACTGAGCAGCACAACCAAATCAAACATCTCAGGCACAAAATCCAAAGCCTTGTCTTCCCATGAGTATTAAATTAACATTTTGCATACAAAATAAACTGGGGGTTATTAATATGAAAAACCTACCTTAAAAATAACATTGATGTTTCTACTCAGTGTATCTGTACTGATGAAGGAGATTTTCAATGGAAAAGCACTGGATGTGAAATATGAACATGCCTTTAGAAATAAAAATGATACACACATAAAATATATTATATTATAGGTTAAAAGCTATAGAACATTTCCCTGGGAAGATGCAGTGTCCTGAAGTATTTATCAGCAGCACAGGTAAGAAAAATAAATAGTGCTTGATTTTAGAGTCTATTGAACTGGTTCAGAGAATAAGAATCTCCACTTCCTTTGACACTTCGCCCATCTGTATCATTATCTGAAAACTTTAGAAAGGTTCTGAAATCTTCTCTCTACCACAGTCCCCTCCTCCTCCCAGGCCATTTAGTGCTTCATTTTGGCTGGGTCTAGAAAGACCAAAGTGATGTAAGGCAGACCCACTGAAAATGCATGTGTGAACACTGCAATCACTATAGCCACTAGACTGAAATGCATGTTATATTTAATGAACCCAAACATTTTTAGAATATACTCCTAATAATCAAGCCACAATTCATTTCAGTATTGTCTGCTGGTTTCACCAAGAGTCAAGTATACAGGTTTGTTTGTTTGTGTTATTTTGTCTGTGGGTAGCTGGATCCTGCAATGCTTTTGGAGGCAAATCTCCCATTCATTTTAATGGGTCTCTAAGCCTGGGTGAGGAGTGCAGCAAATTTCAGTCATCATCAAGGTTTCCTCTAAGCTGCGTGGCAACAGCCCTACGACTGCTTAATTAGCTCCTCCCAGTCAGGCAGCTCCATACACAGACCCCTGAGCTCCTGACTGGGATGGGCTGATTAAGCAGCTGTGGGGCTGTACTGCCGAGCAGCTTAGAAGGAACCTTGGTCATCATAATCTACATTTGGAGCCTATTTTAAACCCTGCCCTTGGTATCATATAGCAGCTTCCATGTGAAGATCTCAAAAGGCTTTTAAAACCATTAATGAACTAAGCTTTGAAAACCCCTGTGACTTAGGTGAGTATTATTATCTCCACTATAAAAAGAAAAAAAACCCTGAGAATGAAAAACCAATGACCTGGTTTTCAGAAATAAGAAGAAAATTTTAAGAAAAATTATAAATCTAGGCAGCTATATACTGCCTTTCATTCCAAGTTCTTAAAACATGTTAGAAATATTACACAAGCCTCATAGCACTAATGTGATGTTTGAGAAATATAACATTTGAGGCACAGATGGTGAAATCCTGACCACAGTCAAATTAGCAGGAGTTTTGCTCCATTGAGGGCAAGGATTCACTGAGAGTGACTGAAAGACTTTGCCAAAGGTTAATGTACGATAATGCTCCAGTGGCAGAGCTGGGAAAGGTTCCTGGATGCTCGTCTCTTAGTTCAACCAGGAGACAATTCTGAAATGAATTATGGTTTGATTATTAGATCTACTCTAAAAACGTTTGGGTTCATTAAAGAGAATGTGCATTTCAGTCTAGTAGCCGTAGTCAATGACTAATTGATGTAAGAAAATGAACACACACACACACACACACATATCAATCAAGATTTAATGCCAGTCAAGCCAACCTGGTGTGCTTTCACATGCTCAGCTGGATAGTTAGATACCTCCCCCATAGTCATTATTCTGAAGAAGTCAGAAAGCAGTGAGAAACAGTATGCTTCAAAACTCTTCTGATTCATTTCATCCACAAGTGGCCCAGTCCAGCCAGGTGCCAAGAAGCTTTGTTTCTCATTGACATCAAGTCTGTGTAGCAATTATTGGGAGAGCTGCAGGTCAAAGGGAGTTGAAGGACTCAGTTTCTCAAGATCAGATCTATTATGGGTTATAGGCCACAGAGCAAAATTATGACACAAAGTGCTGTAATTATAGAGCTATAAGTTAAAAAGCCCCTCAGACCTGTACATACTTTATTTTCCTTGTGGGGCTAGGTACTCCTTTCTCCCAGAACACTGAAGCTTCTGGTGTGACAGCTGTATGTCACATTGATGATAAAACCTGAATGACACAGTCCTGGCAGTCTCGTCAATGCAATCAAACATCTGAACCAATACACAAGTTTCCTCTATTCATCACTAGTTTTTAATAAGGATAAATCATACAGGTTAAGTACAAGCAGATGAGTCTGCAAACATTTACCATGCAAAATCTCACAGGTTCAATGGGAAGAAAGCCAGTACTGGAGCTAACCACCCCTCCCTCCGCCCCCATCCAGGCAAGCTGTCACACTCCAGGGAGGAAAAGCTTCCAGCAAGAATCTGCACTGGTGTGGCAGCAAACAGATGCTTTTTGGCAGGGACATTTTTAAAAAGGAAGATACCGTCTTCCACACAAAAGCTGCTTTGAGGACAGCAAGGCTGGAACAATGGTAGTGACAATTTGGAATGGTTGTTGCCATGCTGCTGTTGTAAGGAGAGAGAGAGAGATGCACACTTAAATTGGCAAACACTACCTCTCTCCCTAGCTGAGCTGAAGGCACCCCTAAAAATATAAGTTCTGTAACTGGCTGCCTATGTGTCTAGTGCCATAAAGGGGATACTCATCAGTAAAGATTTGCAGGATCATGCCCTAGTTTATGCAACAGTTCATTCCCTAGTACTCATTACACTGAAAATAATCAATAGAGTAAAATGCACTTACATCTGTGTCTATGCCTCTTACAACAAGTGCAGGATTCAGGGGAAGCCGGCAAACATTTACCTCCTGGAAAAACTGTTTAAGTGCGTTGATTTCCATCTTTAGCACCTCCTGTGAGACATCAGTCATAATGACAACATGAAACAACATCACAGCAGCTTTTTAATTGTTGACTCTCTTGCTATATTTTAATAAGACAGTGAATCAAATTTCTGATCTTAGTCACATCAATGCAGCTTCATAAAACCTAAGGGGATGCGCAGTAACTGAGACTATGAATTGTGATCATGGTCTACATCTGTGCTCTTGTCGCCTACAGTGTGCTCATCAGAGGCTGTTTAGCTGTGCACCTGTTGTTCTGAATTGTGTTTTGCCCTGTGACATTTTCTCTAACCGAGTTCACAATGGGAGGTTTATTGTTTCAGAGCTGTTGCCTTGCCTCTCCTTTCTAAGTGTGGGTATGCCAATTACAGGGACTTGTTTTTTCTGGCCGTACAGTCTCTTGGTCGTCTCTGAGGTCTGGCTGAAGTACCAAAAAGGTGCCATACACACTTCTGCTTTCTTCTTATGATGGCACACATTCTCTTTTGCTCTGCCAAATTACTATGTCTTTTTACTTCAAAGTTGAAGAGTGACATTCAGGTTTGTTTTGGTGTTGGGTTTTTTTTTTCTTTTTCCCTTGGCAGGATTTTAGGTGGGAAGGCTAAGACAACTACCAAGGCAGCTCTGGTAGAGATCCAAGGACTAGAAGAGACAATGAAGATGACTAGCTGTGGAAGCTGGGGGGGGAGGGGGAGGGGGAGGGGGAAGAGAGAGTGTGGGGAGAGATGGTCCTGGTGCAGGTGCCTGAAAAGTACTTCATTTGTTTCCAATGGCTGAAAATGATTTTTATAGACAGTATAGAAAAACATTGCAAACAACCAAGGGTTTTGATGGACTCATGCTTACATAGTATAGCTCTAAAGGACAAAAGTGAACACTGTTCAATATTTTTATTCATACATTGCAAAAGCAATTGTATTATGCTAGTTGAACCTACTTATTAGCCACATCAGCATCCTCCAAGTTTTCCAATTTGTGACCATACATTGCAGCAGCCACACTGTCAACTATCGCTTTAGGGATTTTTCCAGCTCCATTTTTGACAATCAGTAATCATTGGAGAGGGTCCAGAGAAGAGCAACGAGAATGATTAAAGGTCTGGAGAACATGACCTATGAGGGAAGACTGAAGGAACTGGGTTTGTTTAGTTTAGAAAAAAGGGAGTTACTCACCTCGTGCAGTAACGAGTGTTCTTCGAGATGTGTGTCCCCGTGGGTGCTCCACTGTAGGTGAAGGGTTGCCCTGAGCCGCAGATTAGAGCTTTGTATAGCAGTTTCCCCTGTTGAGCCACGCATGCCCAGGAGGCGTCTCGAGCCCTTCCCACCTCCTGAGGAGCGTGACTCAACCCCCTCCCTTTCAGTTCCTCGTCTCCGCCCGAGAATTTTGACTCCGAGCAGGGGGGAGGTAGGGAGGGCCGTGGAGCACCCACGGGGACACACATCTCGAAGAACACTCGTTACTGCACGAGGTGAGTAACTCCCTTTTCTTCTTCGAGTAGTGTCCCCGTGGATGCTCCACTGTAGGTGACTACAAAGCAGTATTCAATGTAAGGCTGGAGGAGCCGGAGTCATTGTTTAGCAGTAGTAGAGAGTACTGCTGTGGCAACTGCTGAATCACTATTGAGTTGTGGAAGGATAGCGTAGTGTTTAGCAAAGCATGGTCTGAAGACCATGTTGCTGCCCGTAGATGTCTCTTAAGGACATTGCCCAGAAAGGCTGTAGAAGCGGCCGTGGCTCGAGTAGAATGCGCTCGTGGTGGGCGTTATGGCGGTCTATTGCCCAGAGAGTGGCATTTGATTATACATGTAGATATCCACTTTGAGATTTGTTGCGATGATATTGGTGTCCCTTTGGATCGTTCAGCAATGGAGATAAAAAGTCTTTCAGATTTACGAAATGGTTTTGTTCTTTCTAGGAAGAAGGCCAGAGCCCTCCCGGATGTCCAGAGTGTGCAGGCTGGCGTCTGTCTGCGAAGAGTGCGGTTTTGGGAAAAGGTAGGTAATACGATCGGTTCGTTGAGATGGAATTCTGTACAGACCTTTGGCAAAAACGTGGGGTGGGGTCTAAGTATGACCCTATCCTTTGTGAAAACTGTGTAAGGAGGTTCTGACATTAATGCTCCGAGTTCGCTCACCCTCCTGACGGAGGTGATGGCTAAGAGGAAGCAGACTTTCATAAAAAGAAAAGGAAGTGGTACTGTTGCCAGTGGCTCAAAGGGAGGTCTGGTGAGGCAGTTCAAAACAAGATTTAGGTCCCACAAAGGGGGTGGAGCCTTATGTAGTGGGTACACATTCTGGAGTCCCTTGAGGAATCTCTTCGTAATAGGATGGTTAAAAATGGAGAAGCCGTCTACTGAGGTATGAAATGCTGCTATTGCAGAGAGGTGTACTCTTAGGCTGTGTCTACACTGGGCCACTTATTCCGGAAAATCAGCCGCTTTTCCGGAATAAGGTCTGCTATCTACACTGGCGCTTGCTTTTCGGAAAAGCAATGGCGATCTACTGTATGAAATCAGCGCTTTTCCGGAAAAGCTATGCGCTCCGCTCGGGCAAAGTCCTTTTTCGGAAAAGCTTTTCGGAAAAGGGCCAGTGTAGACAGCTTTTCCGGAAAAGCAGAAGAAAGCGGAAAAAGCGGTTTGGTCGCCACGAGACCCGTAGGAGCCCTGGACTTCCTGGTAGGGAGGCTGCTGGGCGCACGTGGCAGGAGCGCCGCAGACCCTGCAGCCTGAGCTCTGCCACGTGCTGCTGTGCTGCCCAGCCACCCATTGGACCGCGCCATGGCAGCTCCGGCTGGTGAGCCCCTGCACCCCCAGCACAGGAGGCCCCAGGGGCAAACGCCGGGCCCCATCCTGGACCCCCAGGGAGCTGGAGACCCTCCTGGACTTGTGGCAGGAGGAGGAGGGTCTCCACGACCTGCACTCCAGCGCCGCAATGTCGAGCTGTACACACGGCTGGCCGACAACCTGGCACAACAGGGACACCCCACCGGAATGCCGAGCAGGTCCGCTCCAAAGTGAAGGAGCTGCGGCTGGGAGTGCGTCCGGGCCAGCGAGGGCAGGGGCAGGACCAGGCGCCTGCCCCTACTATGACCGGCTGAGCGCCTTCCTGGGCCAGCCAGCCCGCAAGCCCGGACGTCCCTGTGGACACCTGCCAGCGCCCCCATCAGGCGACCCACCGAGCAGGGGAGGAGAGGACAGCAGCAGCGCGTCGGCGCGGAGGAGGCCACCACCCAGCAGGCCCCCTCCAGCAGCTCCTCCGAGGCCGAGGCCGAGGCCGAGGAGAACCCACTGGTGAGTCTTTGCAGTTTGCACTCCCAAAGGGGCGGGGCGGAGGCGGGGTGGGAGCCAGGTGCCCAGAGGGAGGAGGAGAGCATTTCCTCAGGCCACGTGAGCTGCGCTGCGTCGCATGAGGCAGCAAGCAGCACGTGCAACCTCGTGCAGCCTGGCGACCGAGCGGCACATGGCGCGGCAGGCAGCTGCAGGGCACGCCTGGGACCGTGCTGCTCACACACATGCGGCGGGACCAGGGGGAAGGGTGGATGCCGGCTGGAACCGGCCAGGGCCCCAGGGACTCAGCCCAGAGCCCCTCACCTCCGCCAAGGGTGCAGCACGGAGAACAGCACACTGTCCCATGCCTGGCTGTGAGGCACAGCCAGCTGCTCCTGGGAAAACCGCAGCGTCACAGTCCTCGCCTGCTCCCGGTGCCTTGGCTGGTTCCCGAGGAAGTCCCCACTGTGGCGCACATGTCCCTGGGCTACCGGCCTTGCGGGAGGATAGTGGGAGGACAAGGGCCCCTGAGTTTTGCTGCAAGGATGGGACACCCCCACCCACTCACGCTTCTGGTTACGTCCAGGAGATATCCCACGCGAGGATCTGAGAGCCCAGACCGCCTCTGCCAGATGTGCTCCCAGGCACTGCGTGGGGATGCATCTCGCTCCCTGTCAAACACCAGCGATTAGCCCAAAGCTTTTCACAGTCTCCACCGGCAGGGAGTTCCACAGGTGAGCAGCACAAGCACCCTCCCGCCCTCCACGGGGCCAGGACACAGACCGGTGCTTACAATACTGGAGAGGACCCTACTCCAGCAGGGGTCCTCCTTGCCAACATACAACACGGGGGCAGGAGACCGAGTGGGCCCAAGCCACACAACTGTGGGGTCACCTGGGCTCAGGGTGGAGGGCATGAGATGTGGGGACAGTGGACGGCCTGCCTGACTGACCCATCCTTTCTTCTCTTCCTGCAGCGGGACCCAGCACCAGACCCGACACTGCGGCAGCAGCGGCACCCCCAGCTGGCCAACCCGGAGGCACAGGCGGCGGCAGAGAGACCAGCTTCTGCGCGCCACGTGCGCGCCGTGGAGGCAATCCAGGCCTCCATCGCCGGCGGGTGCAGGGGACCTGCAGTGGCGGCAGGAGGCTGGGCTGCCTTCCTACATGAGTGCCGAGGATGCGCACAAACATGGACGTGCTCACAGCACATTTGGTCCATGCCATCCATTATGGCATGGCGGACCCCATGCCCCGCCATTCCTCCCGGAGCACAGCCCATGCCCCTCCTATCCCAGCTCCTATCCCAGCTCCTGCTCCTGCTCCTGCTCCTGCTTCTGCCCTGCCCCTGCCCCTGCCCCTGCTCCTGCCCCTGCTCCTGCCCCTGCCCCTGCCCCTGCTCCTGCCCCTGCTCCTGCCCCTGCTCCTGCTCCTGCCCCTGCTCCGTGGTCGTGGTCGTGCCCGTGGTCGTGCCCACCTCCCCGTGCAGCCTGCCCCTCTGCGGTCTGCCCAGCGTGTGCAGGCCCCCGGAGGAGCAGTCGCAGGGGCCATCCATCAGTAACTGCCCCCGTCCCAGTTGAAGGTCCCCGTCCCAGTCCCAGTTGAAGGTCCCCGTCCCAGTTGAAGGTCCCCGTCCCAGTCCCAGTTGAAGGTCCCCGTCCCAGTTGAAGGTCCCCCGTCCCAGTCCCAGTTGAAGGTCCCCGTCCCAGTTGAAGGTCCCTCCCCCTTGTAAATAAACAGTTTTCTATTTTCTGTTCATTCCTGTGTTGGTTATCGTGTTACTCTAGTAACTGTAGGAAATGATGTGAGATGCCAATTAGCCACTTAAATTTAACAGGGTTACAAACTGCAGACAACAAAATCTGTACTCTATCACTGGGGGCCCTTTTTAAGTGCTCATTGGTTTGTGCGCATAAATAAATACTGAGACTTTTCAGTAAAATGTAAACCACAAACTATATTTACATAGCTCACAAACAAGCAAGAACAGTTAAAAGATGCACACTACAGATAATTAAACATAGTCTAGGCGCAGGGAGGACAATTGGGTAGTGTTGCTGGCCACCTCAATCCTTTGGTCCTTCCGGGCCTCAGGAGAGGAACAGCCAGGAGATCCCTCGACGGAAGATGATGGCGAAGCTGGCCACCTCAATCCTTTGGTCCTTCCGGGCCTCAGGAAGGAACAGCCAGGAGATCCTCGACGGAAGGCGACTGGAATCAGATGCGCTGACTTGAGCCTTCCGCACGACCCCGAATCCTCGTGGCTGTTCTTGGGACAGGCGATGGTGGCCTAAACCCTAGCCTAAACTACAAAGAAAAACCCTGACTAAGCCCGGCGCACCCGGCGAACAGTCACGATGGCGGCCGATGTGCTTTGACCCGGCGCTTTACAATTGGGGAGGTAAGGGAGGGGTGGGGAGGGGTAGGGGACGGGCGGGAGTAGTCTGGGAGACCCAGGCGACCCTGCTACGGGGCTTGGGCAAACATGTCCACCAGGGCCTCTCTGATGCGCACCGCATCCTGCGCGCCTGGCGGACGGCAGCTGTGTCGGGCTGTTCCAAGGTCTGTGCCTCGGCTGCCATCCATGCAGGGAGGAAGGCCTCCCGCTGCGCTCCACAATGTTGTGGAGCACGCAGCCTGTGGCCAGTACCTCCGTTGCATTCTGCTCACCCATGTCGAGGCGGGTGAGCAAACAACGGTCGGGCTTTAAGCGTCCAAAGGCCAGCTCCACTGGGTTTCGGGCCCGGTTGAGGCGGTCGTTGAACCGGGCCGGTTCTGGTCCGGCTGCCCGTGTAGGGCCGCATTAGCCAGGGCATCAGGGGGTAGGCGGCGTCCGCGGCGCCAGATGGGCATAGGCACATCCCGACAGTCAAGTCTCGCCGGGAAGTAGGTGCCGCCTTCAACCTGCGAAACAGTCCAGAGTTGCGGAGGATGCGGGCGTGTGCCCGGCGGACCAGCCCCGTAAATGTCAGGAAGCGGCGGTGGTCCACGAGGGCCTGCAGAACAATGGAGCAGTACCCCTTGCGGTTCATAAAATGGGCGCTCGATGCTCGGGGCCGGATGGGGATGTGGGTGGCGTCCAGGGCTCCCCGCGGTTGGGAACCGAGGGCAGCGAAGCCGGCCATGGTATCATCCACGTCGCGCAGGCGGATGATTCGCGGGAGCAGGATGTTGTTGATGGCGTGGGCGACCTGCAGAAGGGTGCAGAGAAACACAAGGAACACATCACGTGCGGCAGGGTGAGTGTGCGCTCCTTGGGCCCCCTTGATTCCCTCTGTCCTCACACACACACACACACACACACCAGGGCCCCCTCCCCCCCCACCAGCGGGCCTGTGCAAGGAGGGGCGGCCCAAACCCTGGCCGACCCAGCCTGGAATCTTGGCTATCCCTGGGCCTGGAGTGCAGCACCCTCCCCATCCCACTCCCCTGGGACTTACCTCCCAGCGATCACTCCGGCGGTTGATCGTCCCACCCCCGAACTGCTGTGCCACCGGCGGTAGCTGTCCGGTGTGGCCAGCTTCCACAGCGATGGCGACCCTCTTCTTGATGGGGATGGGTGCCCGCGGCCGGGTGGTGGCTCTCTGCAGCGCGAGGTGAGCCAGGTGCACAGCTGCAGGAAGGTCCGCTTTCTCATGCGGAAATTCCTGATCCATTGGTGGTCGTCCCAGACCCGAGGACCAGCCGCTCCCACCAGTCGGTGCTGCTCTCGAAACTCCAGGCGGGCCTCTCTACGGTGGGGTGCTGATGCCACCACGGTTGCCAGGGCCTCCCTGGTGAGGAGTCCAATGCGATCTCTGCCTCCTGGTTCATGTACACCATGGCACCGGCCTGCAGCACGAGCAGCAGGCACTCGTACAGCTCCAACAGGGGCCCGAGCAGGCAAATGGCCACCCACGGCTCCATGGCAGACAGAGCAGGGCAGAAAAACTAAACTCAGGGAAAAGCAGTTGGGGGCCAAAGGGTGGTGTCCCCAAAACCCAGAGGGCAACCACTGAACCTGCTAAGGGTGCCAGTCCTGGCAGAGGTCCCAAGGCAGGAGCAGGAGACCAGCGGCTGTCGGCGAGACCCCTTTAAGCACGTGTCTGAATGGCGCTCCGGCCCGCCCGGAAAGGTCTGGTGGCCTTTGCCCTCTTCAAAATGGCTCCGGGCTTCTGCTTTTCGGAAAGCGCGCGCCAATGTAGGCGCGCTTTTCGGAAAAGCGCATCGTTATAACGGTAACTCCGGGACCAATGTAGGCGCTCCTTTTCCGGAAATACTTATAACGGAAAACTGTTCCGTTTTAAGCATTTCCGGAAAATCATGCCAGTGTAGACGTAGCCTTAGAGAGGAGATTGACAGTCCTGATGCTTTAAGGTCCAGAATGTAATCTAGGATGGTATTTAGTGGTGAGGCACGGGGCTCCACTTTGGCTCGCTGACACCAGTGACAGAAAGCGTGTCCATTTCTGTTGGTAAGTTTTCCGAGTAGACTGTCTCCTGCTATGGAGGAGGACGTCTTTTACTCGCTGGGAGCAGCGCTCTTCTACCTCCGAGAACCAGAGAGAAGCCATGCGTGAAGATGCAGGGTATTGAGTTGTGGATGCAGTATCCTGCCGTCATCCTGAGATAGTAGGTCTATCCGGTATGGTAGTGGGTGGGGAGGCTGGACCGCTAGCCTGTGAAGGTATGGGTACCAGGTTTGGCGAGACCATGATGGCGCAATCAGGATGACTAGGGCTTTGTCTCTCAGGATCTTGCGCAGAACTCTTGGGATGAGCGGTATGGGAGGAAAGGCGTAGTGTAGGGGGGCTGTCCATTTGATTAGGAAGGCATCCCCAGAGAGTGTTTGCCAAGTCCATCGTGAGCAGAATTGGGGACATTTGGTGTTCTGGGTAGAAGCAAAGAGGTCTATCAATGGCCATCCCCATTGGTAGAAAATTGAGTTTGTCACCTCCGTATGTAACTCCCATTCATGGTCTGTGGTGAAGTTTCGGCTGAGGGAGTCCGCTTTGGTATTGTTCACTCCGGGCAGGTAGGATGCTATGAGGGTGACTTGGTTGCGGATGCACGCGTTCCACAGGCGAATAGCCTCCGCGCATAAAGAGCGGGAGCGGGCTCCATCCTGTCTGTTTATGTAGAACATCGTGCAGATGTTGTCCGTTAGGATGCGGACTGTGTGATTGGCGATGTCGGAGGCAAAGTGTGCACAGGCATTCCTTACTGCCCTCAATTCGAGGAGATTGATATGTAGAGTGTCTCGTTTGGGGACCACCTGCCTTGAACCGTGACCGTCCATATGTGCCCCCAGCCGAGCAGGAAGCATCTGTGGTGATTTGGATAGTGGGTTCGATTTGTTGGAGCGGAACCCCGCCAGAAGATTGTTTGGTACTGTCCACCATCGTAAGGATGCGAGCACGTCTGGTGGGATAGTAACTGTTTTGTTTGAGTGTCGTGATGGGGTATAGCGGTTGCAATCCAGAGCTGAAAACATCGAAAATGCAGACGAGCATGGTGGACTACGTAGGTGGTGGAAGCCATGTGTCCCATTAGTCGGAGGCATGTAAGTACTGTGGTGGTAGGAATTGTGAGCATCCCGTTTATAATTTCTTGCATGGTTGCAAAGCGTTGCTGAGGTAGGTATGCCCGGGCTGTAACTGAGTCCAGGCGTGCGCCAATGAACTCTATATCTTGAACCGGGTGCAGAATTGATTTGTCTTGGTTGATTAGAAGGCCTAGACGACTGAGGAGGGCCGTGGTCGTATGTATCATAGAGCGGTTTTGGTGTATGAGGATCCCTTTAGAAGGCAGTCGTCTAGATAGGGAAATATGATGACGTTCTGCCATCTGAGATACGCAGATTCTGACCGCCAGTACCTTGAAAATACCCTCGGAGCTGATGAGAGACCGAAGGAAGAACCTTGTACTGGAAATGGTCTAGTCCCAGCGTGAGCGTAGGTAGCGTCTGTGGGAGGGTGGATGGTTACATGGAAATAGGCATCTTGGAGGTCGAGGGCTGCGAACCAGTCCCCTCGATCTAGCGCAGGAATGATTGCGGAAAGAGTGACCATCTTGAAACGTTGTCTCTTGAGAAATTTGTTCAGTTTGCGGAGGTCAGTATAGGTCTCCAACCCCCTGTTCTTTTCTCGGTCAGGAAATAGTTCGAGTAAAACCCTCTCCCTTGGAACTCTCGGGGTACCCTTTCTATAGCCCCAATGACAAGGAGCCGATTGACTTCTTGTTTTAGAAGGGTTTCGTGAGAGTGGTCCCTGAAAAGGGATGGGGTAGGGGAAGGGTAGGGGATAGAAATAAAAGGGATGGTATAGCCCACTCGAATTATCTCTAGGACCCAGCGGTCCGATGTTATGGATTCCCACTGTGGGAGGAAGGCATAAGCGGTGGTTGAATAGATGGCCATGTTGAGGTGCTAGATCGAGAGGTCTTGCAGACCCTCGACCAAATGTTCAAATTTGCTGCTTAGATGGTTGGTTAGCCAGCGGGTGGGCTTGGTTGGGTCGCCTTCTGGGACCTCGCTGTCTTGGCCTGTTGTCTTCATAAGGCCTCTGTGGTCAATTGTATTGTCCATACCGATATCGATTATATGAATTATATGGGGTGTATCGCCTGCGTTTATAGGGTGGCGTGCACATACCTAGCGTGCGAAGTGTGGACTTAGAATTTTTGCTGTTGTGGAGCATTTCGTCCGTAGTGGCTGCAAATAGCTTTTGTTTGTCAAATGGCAAGTCCTCCACTTTGGGCTGGAGTTCGCGGGAACTCCAGATGACTGGAGCCAAGAAGCTCTCGCATCACCACCGCTGTAGCTGTAACTCGGGCTGCAGTGTCAGCTACATCCATTGCCATTTGGAGAGCGGTGCGGGCGATCATATGGCCCTCATGAACTATTGATTTTAAGATGGGTCTTTTGGAGTCGGGGAGATGCGCCATTAGTTCTCCCAGTTTTGAGTAGTTGTCAAAGTTGTGATTTGCTAAGAGAGCAGAGTAATTTGATATTCTGAGTTGTAGGGTTGAAGAGGAATATACTTTCTTGCCAAAGGAGTCCAACTTTTTGTGGTCCTTGTCTGCATTGCCCGTCCTATATTGTGGAAGCTCGTTGTTGTGCTGAGTCCACGACTAGTGAGTTAGGTTGTGGGTGAGTGAAGAGAAAGTCGTTGTCTTTTGAGGACAAAGTACTTTCTGTCAATTTTCCTGTTAGTTGGTTGGATGGATGCAGGCGTCTTCCACAGATCTTCTGAGGTCTCCATGATTGCCTCGTCTATGGGTAGGGCAATCTTGCCCTGTAGTGTCGGATGTAGATTCTTTAACAATTGGTATTGTTTCTTCTGCACCTCTTGCAGGGAGACATTCTGGCTTGTCGCTACTCTCTTGAATAGTTCTTGGAACTGTTTTAGATCGTCAATCGTTCCAGTGTCTGATGGTACTACGGCGTCCTCTGGTTGTGCATCAAGGGCATCAGAGTGTGTGACGTTTACTGACTGAGTATCTGAGTCATTGTCTGAGATTTGTTCCACCTCGTCCTCCGAAAAACTTGCTGGAGGTAGGGGTTGTGGCCGAGCAAACTTCTCCGGGATGCAGTGGAGCGGGGTGGGAGCGGTGTCCATATGGCTCCCAGTGTTCCCACGGTCCCCATTGCGGTGGATAAGGTGGAGGTGGGTAAGGCCAGTATGGGTGCCATGGGCCATGTTGTGGCGGAGCCCTATAATGGTGGGGCGAGCCTTCCCAGGTGACGGATGTCGAGGAATAGACCCTGCAGTGGTCATCATCAGGAAGGGCGTCGTGAAGAGACAAAGGTGATATCGACCTGGGAGGATTGCCTTGATGGAGACCTCCCAGGAGAGTAAGTAGAGGCAGGCACAGATAATGATGCCTGCTGTATGGATCAGTCTCTTGTTGGGGCTGATCCCTAGCAGCCTCATCTGGCTGCTTGTCTGGCTGTGGGAGGACCAGCAGAGCATCGGCTGGTGCCAGTGGCTTCGGAGGCTGCCCATCCTTTTGCTGCGGTGCCGTGACTTTAAGAGGCACCGCAGCTTGAAGCTGTGGTGTAGCTTTCGGCGCTGCAGAGGCTTGAAGCGGCGCCGGGGCTGGAAGCGGTGCCGCGCTTTGAATCGGCACCACGGTTTGAAGCGGCGCCGGCTTTGCATGCCGTGCCGGCTGCTTAGAGCGCTCCCGGGGCCGCTCAGCTGTTGAGCGCCCCGATGCCGGCGCGGAGTGGGAGGGTCGCCCCGAAGCCTTAGTGGCAGGGGACTTCCCAGCCTGGTGTGCCTCTCCTCTGTGTTTGGGAGAGAAAGAGGCTGGAAGAGAGCGGGATGGAGAGGCTCTCGGTCTCGGGGCATTTTTGGAAGGCGGCGGAGGCTCTTGCCGCGGTGCAAATTGTTCTCCTGCAGGCTGTAGAGCTTTTTCAAATAAAATCATCCTGAGGCGGAGCTCACGGTCTTTTCTGGCTCTCGCCGTCAGGGAATTGCAGTGGGCACAGTTGTGGGGAGAGTGGGTCTCCCCCAAACACCGTATGCAGTCCGAGTGGCCATCTGAAGCCGGCATTGGGTCCCGGCATTGACGCACTTTTTAAAACCTGAGGAGCCGGACATTGCGGGCTCTCTCTTGAAATTATTATATTTGTCTTCTATATTGTTATAGTTTATGTGGTTTTGCTTCTTCTTCTTCTTTTTTTTTTTTTTTTTTTTTTTAAAGTCTTTATTTGTTTCTTGTTTTGACAGGCGGGAGAAAGCCGGTTCACCGGAGTCCCGGTCTGAGGTAAGTTCAAGCCCCTGAGAGGATTTAATTAAGTCTATTTTTCCTATTTCTAGTTTTTTTTTTTTTTTAATAAAAAACAAGGAAAAATAACTTGGATAAAACAGGGGAAGCTAACTATGCCTAAATAACTAAGGGGAAAGTAGTCAGATAGTCTGACAGGGAGCTCCTGGCTGCTCCGTCCGCTGACGAGGGCGGTTAAAGAGGAACTGAAAGGGAGGGGGTTGAGTCACGCTCCTCAGGAGGCGGGAAGGGCTCGAGACGCCTCCTGGGCATGCGTGGCTCAACAGGGGAAACTGCTATACAAAGCTCCGATCTGCGGCTCAGGGCAACCCTTCACCTACAGTGGAGCACCCACGGGGACACTACTCGAAGAAGAAGAGAGATTGAGGGGGGACATGATAGCAGTTTTCAGATATCTAAAAGGGTGTCATAAGGAGGAGGGAGAAAACTTGTTCATCTTGGCCTCTGAGGATAGAACAAGAAGCAATGGGCTTAAACTGCAGCAAGGGAGGTTTAGGTTGGACATTAGGAAAAAGTTCCTAACTGTCAGGGTAGTCAGACACTGGAATAAATTGCCCAGGGAGGTTGTGGAATCTCCATCTCTGGAGATATTTAAGAGTAGGTTAGATAAATGTCTATCAGGGATGGTCTAGACAGTATTTGGTCCTGCCATGAGGGCAGGGGACTGGATTCGATGACCTCTCGAGGTCCCTTCCAGTCCTAGTATTCTATGATTCTATGATTCCAGCATAGGAGTGGACAGTTTATCTATCTATATATTTTAGAAATGTCCAGCCAGTCTGTTTGTTCAAGAACTCCTAAACGGTAAGAGCTAGGGCCACCAAATTTGGTAGGCAGCTTCCTCTTCTCCTAACTTAAAGCAAGGTCAGGGTTTGATTGTGCCAAGAAAATGGGAAGTGCCAGGAATGGGTTTGTTTTCCATAACATGGAAAGGGAGGGGCACAGAGAGGAGGGACACAATACTGAGAGTAGAGAGCTATATGCAGAATGGTTATTGGGGGCAGCCGCACCACCAAGAGAGTGGTCAGCAGGGCTGGGGCTCCACTATCTTGCCTACCACCAGACTGGGTAAGTAGCGCCCCTGCCCCAAACCCTTCTCCCCAGCTCTTGGCCGCAGCACGGAGAGAGGAGAATGCTGGTGGCTGGAAGTCTGGGGAAGAGAGAAGGTCCCTAGTGACTGGAAGGGCTGGGGGGAGAAAGCAGGCCCCTGGTGTCCAGAGGGATTCTAGGGGGAGACAGAAGGCCCCTGTTGGCTAGGGGAGATTTTGGGGAGAAAAGCCCCCACCAGCTGGAGGGGGAGAGAAAGCCTTGCTGAATGTGACCCCTCTCCATGAAGGACTTGGATAAATCTTCTAGTACCTTATATTTAAGTGACTGCCCCACACTGACTTGGGAGGGGGCACCTGTGGGATACTGGTCCTCTGTGCCCAGTCCTCTGCCCCTGCCAGCTATGGGGAGCCTGGCAGAAACCAAAAATAGCTGCGTTGCTGACACGAGTGATACCCAAGATGAATTCAAAGCCAGAGATGGAGAAGAGTAGGCCCTGCCAGCTAGCAGCATATTGGAGGGAGCCTCTGCCAAGAGAATTCCCTTCTCTGCCCCGACCCCTGGAACTGTAGACTCCCTGCAGCTGCCCTGCTACACAGCACTCACTCTGAGGCCACGGGGAAGGAACTCCTCAGCTCCATTTCGAAGCTCAGAATATTTTTTTACTGATATCTAATATTTGTAATGGATTTTACTGACTAGTCCAATTTAAGCTTTTTTAATGGACTGTCCATGAATGTATTGACAGTTGGCAATTCTGCACCTCGGAGAGCCGATGGAAGAGAAGCTCTGAGGTCTGGAGATGCAGGTGAGAACTATGGATGAGTTTCAAAAAGGACGATGATGGAGCAAAGGCAAGAAGAAGCTGAAGGGAAAAAAGTCAAGACTTGCAAAACTGACTGAAGAACTCTGAGAGGAGTAGGGATGTAAAATCCCAGTGAAGTGGTTAACCAGTTAAACAAAATGTTTAACTGGTTAAACCATGGTCCCACGCCTGCATTGTGGTGAGCCTGGCCAGGTTGGAGCAGCTCCCCACCAGTTAACTAGTTACCCAGGTAAGCATGCTGATAAGGGGACGCTGAGTGGGTAACCAGTTAACTGGTTAACAGTTTACATTTTTAGAGGGGAGACTATTGGGTGAGCAAAGTGGCCTTTCAAAGCATATAAACAGCTAGTGAAGGAGAAACAGAACTCAGGAACCGGTTTGCCAAGTTGGAAAATGAAGAAAGGGCCCAGCAGGCTGTAATTGAAGATGGGAGAGCAAGGAAGAAGAGCAGAGCAGAAGATTGCAAAGGTGAATAAAAGACAAGAGCATTTGCAGCCAAAAGAACAGGAGGAAGTCTGGAGAACTGCACCATCACCAGGAAAAGGCAGCTCTATGTGACTGGTGACATTGTACTAAAAGGAACAGGCAGATCTGTCTCCAGAGCTGATCTAGAGACCAGGAGGATGTGTTCTTCACCAAGAGCTATGATATGAGATATGACCCTGAGGCTGAAAGGATCCTAATGGGAGCAGGAAAGAATCCACTGATTTTCCTTCATGTGGGAACAAATGATAGAGCTAGATTCTCGCTAGAATAGATCATATCAAGGGAGACTATGGCAAGCTGGGGAAATGGAAATTTAACAGTGCAAAGTACAAGGTCAAGCTGGGAGCGTATCAATGGAGGTGACAGGAGGAGAAAGACCTGGGTATGTTGGTTGATCACAGGATAACAATGTGATGCACCTGTCAAAAAGGCTAATGAACTCCTAGGATGCATCACATGAGGTATTTTCAGTAGTGAGAGGGACATATTAGTATCATTAGACAAGATACTGGTGAGACCTCATCTGGAATATTGTGTATAGTTCTGGTCTTCCATGTTTAATAAGAATTAATTCAAATTGGAACAGGTTCAGAGAAGGGCTACTAGGGTGATCCAAGAATTGAAGACCTACCTTATAAAAGGAGACTCAAAGTACTTGGCTTGTTTAGCATAACCAGAAGAAGGCTGAGTGAGAGATGACTGCTCTCTATAAATACATTAGAGGGGTAAATCATGGGTGACACATGGAGAGGGGGGTCACAAGGGGTCACATGCCCCTCACACCATAGCAGGAGGGGCCGGCCAGTAGCAGGTGAGGCTCTAGTGGGGGGTCTGGCACCTGCAGCAAAGGTGAGCCCCCCTGTTCATCAGCAACGGGGGGGGGAAAGCAGTGCCCTAAGCAGGGATCTGTCCCCCCACACTCACCGGCAGTGGCAGGGGTAAGAGGAGCACGGTGGCCCCATTGCTTTGCTCTCAGTGATGCTGCTCTAGGGGAGGGGGCGTGAACTCCCCCACACTCCCTGGTGGGAAGCGGAGCGATGCACCTGCCTTGCTCCATTTGCCCCGGCTGCTGCCGGTAAATGAGGTGCAAGCAGTGGACTCTTGCTGCTAGCACTGGCCTCATTAATCCCCCGTGCCACCTTGGTTGAGGAAAAAGGCAGGATGGGGGCAGAGCAAGGGAGGAAAGAGGAAAGAGCAAGGCAAAAGGTGGAGCAGGGGAAGAGCAAGGCTAAAGGAGGGTGGAGCACGGGCAGGGAGAGACAGGAAATGGGTGGAGGGGGTTGTCTTGGCCCTTCCCTGGGCTGGGGGAAGGGGTCATGTGGCCAATGGCCCCCCAGGTCTCACTTGACCAGTTGTCTCTGAGATAAATACCAGGGAGGGAAAGGAGTTATTTAAGTTAAGCACCAAAGTGGACACAAGAACAAATGGACATAAACTGGCCAAAAACAAGTTTAGGCTTGACTTTAGATGAAGGTCTTGAGAAGGAATTTTACTCCAGGTCAGATTAGCAGAGACAGTTTTTTTTTCTTTGATCTTCCTCTGCAGCATAGGACACAGGTCATTTGTAGGTTTCAGTTAGTGTAAATGGTGGGTTCTCCCCATGGTTTGATAACTTCAGTAACTCAGCCAGAGGTGAGGGGTCTATTGCAAGAGTGTGTATATGAAATTCTGTGGCCTGCAACGTGCAGAAGCTCAGACAAGATGATGATGGTCCCGTTTGATTTTAAAGTCTATGGCTACGTCTACACTGCAAGGTTTTTGCGCAAAAGCACCTGTTTTTGCTCAAAAACCCGTGGAGCGTCCACACCTCAAATGTGCTTTTGCACAAAGAAATCAAGAGTAAAATGGCAGAACGGAGGGCTTTTTCCGCCATAGATAAATCTCCTTCTACGAGGCATAACTCCCTTTTGCAAAAGAGTTCTTGTGCAAAAAAGCAAGTATGGACGTTCCAGAGGAAAAAGCACAGGTGCTCTGATGGCCATTCTGTGAATGGCCGTCAGAGCTTTCTTGTGCAAGAGCGTCCATGCAGCGTGGATGCTCTCTTGCGCAAAAGCACATCACTTTTGCGATGTGCTTTGAGGTGTGGATGTGCTCTTACGCAAGAAGTTTTTGTGCAAAAACTCTTGTGCAAAAGGCCTCTTGCGCAAGAAACGTGTAGTGCAGATGTAGCCTATGAGTCTAAGGTTTCTGTCTCTCTCTTTAAAATCCTTGAATCCTTATTAGAGGCAAAACAGAGTCAAGAGTCTGACTACATGCAGTGATAGGTCTTAACTTTTATCTCTCTGGTCTGTCTGGTTGAGATCTCATCAAGAAAGAGTTTAGACATCAGCTAAGGACTGATAATGGCTACTTCAACAACAGAAGAGTTTTGTGCTTTGGGCTTTGCAGACGTCATCTTGTTCACTTACCTTTAGTAAAGTGGTTCAATAGGTTATGTTATGATACTTAGACATGAATCTGAGCCAAAGACAGATGGCTCAGGGACTATATTATTTATTAAAAATGTATTACAGTTGCAGCTGTTAAAATATTTCCAGATGTCTTTACAAATATTTGATGCTATTATGGGATTCTTGGTGGACACTATGCTAAAATACATAGACTACCACAAATATTGAGGGGTTTATTTGTTTGCCAAGGCAAACTGGAAGACTTGATGGATACTCACTATTTATGATTAGGAAACTTAGCCTTGGGACTTATGCACACACAAATTAGAGCCGTGGTGTCCAACCAGTTCTGAAGCAGTAACCACTATAGTGGCTACTGCTATAGCGAACCAGCCACATTCAACAGGCCAAATAGCCACATTGAGGGTAGAGTTTATGTTCCTCCCACACGAGGGAGCAAATCAAAAAACATTTACTTGAGTGCAGAATAGCACAAACTTTGGGGGACTTTTGATTCAAAATATGGAGCTATTTTCTACAACAAAGGGCAATTTAGGAGAGATGTGCCATAGCTTCAAAATTAAAAGGTATTTGTACAAAACAGAGAGAGGAAATGGGAAGACAAAAAATTGAACAAACCTGTTTTTTGGGGTCGCTGGCAGCCTTCACTTTTTCAGCAACATCACCCAGAATATTGATAAGTTTCCTCTCCTTAGAAAACTCAACATTTAAGGCTTTTCCTGCACAGAATTGGACAGCAGCCAATAGTTTCTGATACCAGCTTTTGAAATGAGCTTCATTCTGTGCATCCTTTAACAGCCTGAAGGGAGGAGGAAGAAAAAAGTCATGTACCTAAACCTGATTTTTTTATACCACCTCTAGCAAGTACAATGAACGTACTCCAGACTAATCTGTATTTGGTGGCCTTGGGCAGTTTAACAGGAGAGAATTAAAAAAAAATGTTGTTTATTTGTTAGCAGTAGTCAAGTTCCATCTGATAACTAATGAGATTCCAAGAGTGTAGGATTGATAGGAACCTGCTATTTTTTTGCCATCCACAAAGCAGCTCCTGACTTGCTCTGATTTCTAAAAGAAACATTTGTCAGAGGAATGTATTTCCTATTTTCTTTTGCCCAGTTTTATATACATACACACATTCCCCACACCAGTAACTTCACATGTGGATAGACGTACCTTACATCCAGTGGGTACATTTAAAAGTTTATGTTGGTCTTAAAGATGCTGCCAATTTCAGCAGCATTCACCACTTTTAAGTATATAGGTAGTACTTCCAAAATTGATGAAAGCTCTAAACCTTGAATTAATTTGTAAGGGCACCCAATGTATCTGTCTCTTCATTGTCAGAGGTAAGACCAGACTAAAAATCCATTTCTGATTCTGCTGAACTTTGGGGAAGCTTTATAAGTCATTGTTACCATATGTTGATTAAGGAGTGGAGTGGGGGCAACAGGTACATTAACCTTCTGAGCCGCATCCAATTTTTCCTCCATCCATGGCCCTGACTACATGGGGGATAAAGGATGCATTTTTCAACTGAATTTGTTTAATTCCATTGGATACCCACTCCCCCCACTTTCATATCCAAGTAGACACACTTCAAATACCTTTAAGATCATTTGAGCTAGTCTTGGTGTATGTTACTTTGACTGAAAAAAATAATCTTTTTGTTGGTGTCTGTAGATAAAGAGCTCATTTGTCATCAATTGTATGTCAGTCTCCTCATTCATCCTTTCCCCCTCCCGTAAATAGCACCACCCCACCCCCAGCCTGTTGATCCTTCCTCAATCCCCCTCTCCAAACACCCCCCTCTGCCAGTAACCCTGCCTGACCCCCAGAATAGCTTCCCCAGCTGCCTTGGCCACCGAACCCTAAGAATGGCTTTAGTTATCTGAGGTTGTCTACCTGAAACCTAGCTCGCTTGTTAAGGGTTAAAGGAAACATATGTACACACATTGATATGACAGACATGAGCAGACTAAAGATTTTGCTATACAGATGTCAGAACATGAGCTGGGGCTCCCCCATGCACCTTAACCCTGCCTTTCTTGTCAATGTATTACAATAAGGCTACTGCAGCCAAGCATTTCTATGTATCATGCCTATAAGGATTTACATATTTTCCCCCACTGACTTTTTTTCTTCTCTTTGTTGTCCTTTATGAAGATAATTGCTCCCCTAGAGCTTTCTGTGCCACCCAAAGTAACAATTCAATACAGAATAATA
Source organism: Rafetus swinhoei (assembly GCA_019425775.1). Lineage (NCBI taxonomy): Eukaryota > Metazoa > Chordata > Testudines > Trionychidae > Rafetus > Rafetus swinhoei. The sequence continues at coordinate 235,202,440 of CM033437.1, forward strand.
TCACCTGCTGGTTTCTGACAAGCCTTCGCAATACCATAAAGAATCTGAATTTTTACAGGTTTGCAAGCAGTGCAAACAATGAAAATACCTGTAGCATTCTGCTAGTAATGGCTAGACATGAAAGGGGGGAGATATGAGAACTAAGTTTGTCATCTTCTCTCCCACTTGGAGTTGGAAATCACACTTAGTAGAGTCTATTGCAAACAAATAATTATATTCAGGGCTGAAAGAGAATATGAATTGTCAGGACACTGTCTTGTGGGAGATAAATTCCAGCATACAGACAGATTCGTCACTTTTAGTGGCAGAGCTGTTGCTGCCAGCCCCACTCACTTTAACAGCTCATGCATGAATGACGGATGCTAGCTAGACTCGCTGAGGTTCAAAAGCCGTGTCTCAGATTCCGCTGTGTGACTTTATGCAGTGGTAACAAGAGCAGATATTGCTTTAAAAAATCACTGTCCATTTTTGCAATGAAACTGTTCTAGCCCAGTTCTAGTGAACTTGTTAATGATCATTGGTTTTTTAACATGACTATTGCTGGCACAATTCAAGCTATTGTGCCAACTGAGAGTTTCATCCTGTTTCAGTTATAGCCCTGTAAAGAAATAAGCATGTCATTTCAAGCTTACCCAACTCACAGCAGGTGAAATGCACCCTTCTCACAAAACCAGAGTAAACAGCTTTGGTGCAAGTTACAATATTGGGCTGAAGTGGCGTACTACTGACTCCCTCTAATGTTTTCCATCCACGTGCAGAATTAATTTTTTTATGTGTACCAAGGAGTGTGTGAATGTACACCACTAGTAGAAACCTAGCTGTGGGAGGTCTGCTGATTAGCTGGGTGGTATTTGAATCTCTCTCTTGAGGGGCCCACAAGTACACAGCTCATAGGGCACACTGCAGGTACGCTTTTTGGAGCTGCTGTTCCTGCCTAGGATCATGTCCTCCTGCATGCGGTTCAGCCCAATGAATCTGTACAATTACAACGAGCTGTTCCTACCTGCATTGCACTGGCACATTCAGAGAGCATACAGCCCTCATTCTGTGATGTGCAAAGGTCTCTGCATGAGTGCACTGCACTGCCAGGGTCATGAGTGTCCTGCTGTGGTAAAGGGTCAGTGTAAATCTCCCTTTACAACTGGGTGAGTTTCACCCATATTTATTGGATATTGTTAAATTTTTTCAGCATATTTTCTTTTTAAAAAGTATGTTCCACTGTGTGCGATTAAAGCACTTGATATGATGACAATATAGATATGGCACCATGGTTAAAGTGTTCCATAAAAGGACCATGGCACTTTGGCTCTCAGAATTAAATGTTTAAATTTGTAGAAGTACTGTTCACATTTCCTGTAGCAACAGAAAATGGATTTCATCTTAGCGATAACTTGAATATATACCTATTACATACAAAAAAGTTGTTGAGAGACTGTTAAGGTTGCAAAGTCAATCTCCAAAAGTTAGGAAATGCCAGAATTAAGGAGGCCTGTTCAACCTTTAATTTCAGCTCTCTTGAGCATATGCATTCTGATATTGTCTTTAATTATATGATTACATACTATTTTTTCCCACAGAACATGCTGTCAGAAAATGTGGGCTTTAGATCCCTCAGCTCAGCCTGGGGCTAGCTGGCTCAGCTTTCAGACTGATTAATGAGCCCAGGTGGGCGGCTGCAGAATCACTTGACTGACTGACTTGTCTGATTGGATACAAGAAGCGAACAGATCTGCATTTAAGTTCAGATCTCTGACACCCGCTTCATGCCCTTCACAGGAGAATAGGTGCTTACTCACTCATCGTCCTGACGTATTTTGTTCTTTTCCTTATTGTTCAGAGGAGTTATTTACTGCACCCTATTCAAATCCTGTTCTGAAAACAGAATTACTAATTTCCTCAGGTGCTCATCACTATAGTATATAAGAGCTTTTCAAACACTAATTAATTTATCTTCCGAAGTGCCTGTGAGGCAAGGTGGTATTATTATTACCATTTTACCAAGTGAGAACAGAGGCGGAGAGGCATTAATTCCCCAAAGTGTCTCATAAGATTTAAGATGCCTAAGGCCTGATTTTTCAGAAATAAAAAATGCATTTTAAAGGACTTTATTTGTTCAGAGGACAGTTCCCGTTGACTTCAGTTGCAATTATGAATGCTCGACACTTTCATAAATCTCATCAAGTCAGGCACCCAGAAAATGAGAAACACACAACTACTGAATGTGTTTGGTTTCAGTGACTTGCCCTACATCCCCTAGGAGCTCCAAGGCAGAGGTAGGGATCGAATAAAGTTCTCCAGCATAACATTCAACAGCCTTAACTATGAGACTGTCGTCTCTCCTTTTGCAGTCCCTTGCCCCTCCACTACAACCAGTACATACATTCCAAATAATACAACAAATGCCCTCATTTTCATACACACAACCTTGACTCATTCTGTGAGTACTGTACACCCTGAGCACTGAAGAAAGCTCAGGACATGTGGAAAAAAAACCTACATGATGGCGTCTAAGGGTATCTAAATTAGAGTAATGCTAAATGGGCTGGAACAATACAACTTACACCATTTTAGAATTCTTTATAAACACTTACACTTTTTTCTGAATTTGGCCCTGACAGCATACATCGTAAGAATTCAGCTGCCCGTTTTTCTTATTGTATCACTCTAAAGGAACTATGAAGTCTACTTTCTCCTGTATGAGTGACCTTTGTTCTTAAATACACAGTATTGACATACCTTTCCTTGACTGAATCCAAGATTTGGCATTTCCCCTACAGCAAGATAACCAGAAAAAGCAATGTTTTCTATTTTAAATAGAGAGACTTCCTGAAGGGAAGATCAATTATTCATTGTTAGTTCAGTGTCTGGCCAAACTCCAGAAGAAGTAAACGCTAAAGGCTTGTCTACACTACGGAGAAGATCAACCCTCTGGAGGTCAATCTTCTAGCATTTGATTTAGCAGGTCTAGTGTAGACCCACAAACTGAATGCTGAGGGCAGCCCCCTCCTGTATCCTGTACTCCTCATTCTGCGAGGAGTAAGAGAAGCTGATGGGAGCATGCACGCCTGTTGGCCTCCTGTGGTGTAGATGCTCCGGTGGCTCGGCTTAAGGTAAGCTGAATGTAGCTATGCATTTTGCTTAGCTGGATGGTGTGCCGTAAGCTGACCTGCCTGGTCTAGTGCAGACAAAGCCTAATAATCTTAGCTCATGCATGTACAGTAAAACTCCAATTGTCCAGCATCCAGTGGTCCGGCACTCCCGATAGTCCGGCACCAACAGGAACCCGGAAGTGCTCCAGCCAGCTGGACAAGTGGAGCTGCTCTGCGCCGCTTCCCCAAGTCCGCCGCTCATCAGTTTCAGCAGTGGCAGCAGCAGAAAGCGGCGCAGAGCAGAGCAGCAGGGGTGCTGCCGGGTTGGTCCCACAGCGCCGCCCCTCACCCCCCTGCTTGGTGCCCGGCAGCACCCCAACTGCTCTGCTCCGCAGCTTGCCCAAGTCCGCCGCTCGTCAGTTTCAGCAGCGGCAGTGGCAGACTGGGGAAGTGGCGCGGAGCAGAGCAGCTGGGGTGCTGCTGGGCGCTGAGCAGGGGGGTGAGGGGCGGCACTGTGGGAACAAACGCAGCACCCCAGCTTCTCTGTTCCATGCCGCTTCCCCAAGTCCGCCGCTGCTGCTGCTGAAACTAATGAGCGGCGGACTTGGGGAATCTGCAGAGCAGAGCATCTGGGGTGCTGCCGGGTTGGTCCTGCAGCGCCGCCCCTCACCCCCCTGCTCGGGGATAACTACTAAAGTCTGTGGGCTGGGGAGCCCACTCCCCTCCCCTCCCGGAAACTCTCGGAGGCGGCGTGGGGCTTCCCCCGCCTTCCTGCAAAACGGTGGAGGGTTCGCCCCTCGCCGCGCCATTCCCGCCCAGCCCCCGGATGCAGTGCGGGTCTGGCAGACCTGTCACAGCCCTCCCGCCAGAGTACCTCCCGATACTCCAGCATATCCGATAATCTGGCACCACCTAGGTCCCAGAGGTGCCGGATTATCGGAAGTCTACTGTACTTGATAAATGTTTCCTTTTAAGCTGAAAAGGGGTTTAGGACCAGATTCCAGCTGCTCATGCATAAGCCAGAGGCAGGGGGAAGGACACGGGGGCGGGAAGAGGAGAATCAGAATTTTGATATTTGTGTTTAGTAAGCCCAAGCTGTGCAGGAAGGTGGAGCAGCTGTCATGATCATGCTCTCTACTTCTGCCACAGCTGGAGGCCAGTATTGGAAGAGATCACATGCTGCACAGTTTGAGCACCTGGCAGTGGCTGTAATGGAGTGTGCCCCTCTCTACATTATCTCTTCAGAAAGCTCTGTCCACCCCAGTGCTCTGCTGACAAAATACACCCAGGAACTGCAGCCAAAGCAATGCCACACCCTGCTACTCACGCCTCACAGATCTGCTTTTAAAAGCCACCGTATTGACCTTAATTTGCAAAATGACTGAAATTAACTAGATTTGACTTTCATCTTCATTTTATAACAACAAAACAAAAGCAGTCCCAAGGTGGATATCAGAGGCCAGCCTTTAATGTGATGACTCATTCTGAGCTTTGCTGTATTGTTTACTCTGCAATTGAACAAATAAGCAATTGCAATTCTGGCTTTACTATCCTCTGGCCCACACATTTCCTTCCCTTCCCCCTCAGTCCATTGCAGTCTGAGAATCAGGCAGAGGTAGGAACAGCTGTGCCCTATGAGATCACAGGAGGAACATAATCATCAAGACATGAATGACATTCTAAGACAAGACTGGACACACTAATAGCCGTTGTCCTGGTACGAATGAACTATAATTAGAATGAGTCAAAAAGTCAGGGATCGTGAAGCAAGGAAAAACTCACATTCAGCCTCTGATGTTTGCTACAGAATAGTGCATAGTAGAACTAACCCTGACATCTTGCTTATATTCCAGGCCCACAACCCTGGAACACAGGGGTCTTGTGGACCAGCAGCAGGAAAATGGATCTCTCCGTCTGTGGGTGAGCTTCACATTTCTTACTTAGATACTTGTCTGTGATCAGAGCAGAACAGGTGATTTCAGACTCACTGTCAATAGATCATGGGCTGGAGAACATCACAAGAAGGCTAGGAGAGGAAGGATTCTGACTTCAAGTTCAATGATATGGTAAAGGAGAGCAAGGATCCCTAAATAGCATACGATGAGGTTGCAGGTCCTTAACAGATGTGTGGGACAAGAGATTCACAATTTGCCTGAAATTCATAAGTGCGGCATGGTTTATAATTAGTTTCTAAGAGCCATACGCAGTGATAAGGACAAATTATTATTTCTATGTAGTAAGCTGGTTTGGTGTATTTATCGATATATCCACTGGCTGCGTCTAGACTGGAATGATTTTCCGCAAATGCTTTTAACGGAAAAGTTTTTCCGTTAAAAGCATTTGCGGAAAAGAGCGTCTAGATTGGCACAGATGCTTTTGTGCAAAAGCATCCGTGGCCAATCTAGACGCGGTTTTGAGCAAAAAAGCCCCAATCGCCATTTTAGCATCGGGGCTTTTTTGCGCAAAACAGTTCTTTGCTGTCTACACTGGCCCTCTTGTGCAAGTATTCTTGCACAAGAGGGCTTTTTCCCGAGCCGGCGCGTGAAAGTATTTGCGCAAGAAGCACTGATTTTGTACATTACGAAGTCAGTGCTCTTGCGCAAATTCAAGCGGCCAGTGTAGACAGCTGGCAAGTTTTTGCGCAAAAGCGCGCAAAATCTTGCCAGTCTAGACGCAGCCACTGTGTATACCAGCGCACACATTATGAGCACACAGTAAAACATGACAAACACTTCCATTTTCAAAAGTGACTTGTGATTTTGGGCGTCCCAGTTTTTGAGAATTTAAAAAAACCTGGGTCCATTCATACTCTAAAAATCAGGTCCCTTTAAGGTGTCCCAGATTGGGCACTTGAAAACCAAATATCATAAGTCACTTGAATATTTTGACCAAGGTATTATCTAAGTTTTATTGTAAGTATACAGATTAGTCCTATTTTTTTCTAATCCTTTATTTTACTCAAGTGGAGGCAAGCACAGTGAGAGAAGGAAAAGACATTGCTCCAGGATGCCACAGCAATATAAGCTTTTAAATGACACTGTCGCACACTCCCCAGTATGTCACTAGGTTAGCATGCAAAATGGATGTTTCCCCAGAGGGGTTTAGCCTCTGAGTCTAAGGTAGGCACCTGCCTTGGAATTTACAGGCATTCCTATAACACTCTCAAGGCATTAGGCTATGGAATATGCACATGAACAAAACATAAGAAAAGAAAGAGCAAATTGAATTGTAATGAGAATCCAGGAGAAAATATTTCAGGCTGCTAGGCTGTACTGAGGAGAGCTGGGACATGGAGATAGTTGGCCAGTGGGCATGTGCACAAGATCTGAGTGTTGTTAAATCCCATTGCAGATCGCTCACACACACTGGAACTGGAGATGTGACAAAAGTCATAGAAATGTAATACCTCTGGCAGAGTTCTGAAGGGCTGTGAGGAAGAGCAGGCACCTCAATGCTACTCATTATCCAGTTGCAAGTAAAATATTTAAGATCATGCTCTTATTAGTTTTTCTTTTTTTCCCTCTCTTGAGGGAAGGTTAGATTCCATAAGGCTCCTTTCTAGCTAATTACAATTCTGAGCACTCTGCCAAAGTTAACAGGAATACTCCCTTTGATAATGGTATCAAGATATCTTATTTTATATAGAAACTATAGATTCTACAGATTCTAGAAAATCTTTACAGATACATGCCTCCATCTACGTATCTACATGTGTATCTCTAGATATACAGAATGGGCCTAGATCAGGCCAAATTTGTCCCAAATGCTAATTGGTCTTCTGATGGGGTGACCATTTGCCAATTCAGAGAGAAGGAAAGGGGACTCATACCCACTTTATTTTGAAAGGATATGCAAATTTATCTCTTTGTGGACCTAGCCCTGAAACTTAAAACCAGTTGGTGTCCAGCCTCCTAGACAATGCTTCCAGAAGTGGGAGAACACTCGAAAAATCACTTTGGGGAGGAAGTGGGACCAGACACATGGAAGAATATTCTGGAACTGTAGAAGTTAAGGTCATGAGAAGATCAATTAACAGATGAAACAAAAGTGGCTTGTCCCCAGTGTGACTGTCCACCATTTTGTAGATAGCGTTTGGAATGCAGCAGGCAGCTGAGAAATAGGGGAGAAAGACAAAAACATAAACAGTCTATTCTACTGAAAGCCATATAACATATAATATATTGGGGAACATCATGCATTAGCAGTTGAATTAATTATCTGTAGCCTATCTTTTCCATCTCTACCTCCTATGTTATCCACCCCAGGTAGGCAGGATGTTCTTGATAAATTGACTAGAGATGAAAGTTAATATCGACATGTATTTTGTTTTCCTTAGGCTTCAAAGTCAGCTGAGATGATTAGGCCATCTCTCTCTGAACTACTGTATTGGGCATTATCTGTAGATTTAGGAAAATACCACTGCACCATTCCATGACAACCACATAGAAGGCTAAAATCTTTTTATTTTCAAAATGAGAACTTAAACTATGCACAAACGGATGGAGTCACAAGAGAAGTGGCAGACAAGGATTCTAGCATGTCTGGCTCATTTTAGACCTCATCCCTCTTTTTACAGGGCCAGGAGAGAATTAATGGTGACTTGTTGAGGCTATGGGTACATGTACACTGCAAGCGTACTTTGGAAAAAGCTATTCCGGAAAATTTCTTCCGGAAAAGGTTATTTCAAAATAGAGCATCCACACTATAGGGAAGCCTCAAAATTAGTCCGAGGTAGGCTCCCCTAATTGGATGCGCTATCTCTATTTAGAGTCCCATTAGGCATTGGGGAGGAATAACTTGAGAATGGCCCTGGTGAGGGGCTATTTTGACATAGCAGCAGTAGAGCGTCCACACACATCCTTTTCTGAAAGATCTTGTTCAGCTGAGGCCTTATTCCTCGTTGAATGAGGTTTACCAACGTCGGAAAATACTCTCCATTATTTCGATTTTATTTTGAAATAACACAGTTGCTGTGTGGATGTTAGTGCTGTTTTTCTGGAATAACGGCCATTATTCTGAAAAAAGGATGCAGTGTAGATGCATCCTATGTAGCTAACTGCCTCCTAAATGCTGATGTATTAGATGAATGTTTTAAATGTTTAAATTGTATTTAATATTTATTTTTAAATGATTACAATGAATATTTTAAAATGTTTTAGATGAATCATGTGGGTGGAATATGAAATATGTTCAACAGTGTACAGCAACAGTATACTTTTGGTACGTCACATGTCCTAGAAAATGAAACTGCAATACATTTCACATGCTGCTTTTCATACTCTAGAACAGCACTCTTTTGTCTGTGTTTCAAAACACTTTTCTTGAATATTTAACCAAAAATTACATCTGTTTCAGCTGAAATTTTGTTTTAAAATTTTCATGACAGTTCTATTCATAGTAGGCGAATTTGTTTTAAAATATAACCTAGAACAGATGCCTACATGCCAATGACTTTGTAACAGTGAAACATTGTTGCAAAATAGATATTAGATGTAATAGTTAAGCTTGAGGCACACCAAGTTTATTTGGCAGTCAAGAGAATGGCTGCCTTTCACCAATCCTCGGTAAATCAGACACAAGAGAATTAACATATAAGCAAACCATTGTTGCACTAGTAAGTCAAAACTTAAAAAAAGAGAGTCCACATAACAGTGTTAGGGATTGTTCCAACCCCAGCTCAATTCATTGCTGAATTTTGTGGGTATTCAGAAGCTGAATCAGGATTCAAGTTTAACTAATGGCTCAATCTAAATAAAGTGCCAGGACGAAACTCCAGGGAAAATGCTCCTAAACTATGGGCTGTCTGTAATCCAAATACAAATTTTAAAGCTCAGGCTCATTTCCATTGCATAGCAGCCTCAACCTTTAAAAGCAGAAGAACTAACTCCCCATCAACAGAACTAGGAGGAGGGACAAAAATCCAAAAATACATCTAGAATACAAAAAGGTGACCAGCAACTTTGCTACATTTAACATCTTAGGAGTTGAATAAAGTTTATGCATGGAGTAATATTTTATTGAGTTCACTGAGAAATGGTTCTAATTAAGTGATGGTCACATCTGACCATCTAAATGTCTGCCCATGCCTCTGTGTTTGTTTCAAATGGACACTCTCATTGGGGCAAATGCCATGTTATTATCAGACTGTCATGCAATGCCTCCTTCAGGCAAGCCTGAGAGCTACAAGTCACATATCGCTGTAAAACATCACCATCAATTTGTGTATCATGGTGTGAAACGAGGCAGTCAGGTAGATCCGAAAGGATTACTTTCTCCTCACGTACAAATGTACGGGAGGCTTGCAATGCATGTGTGCGTGTGGTGGGATGCTAAGTTCACCAGTGGCATATACAGACCAAGCACCAGCAACTTCGGTCGGTGGAGTGAGGCCTTCATATACTAGCAGTGATTTTGACCTATAGGTGGACTGTGGCTACTCTACTTTGAAGCCATATAAACAGAAGGCTACAAAGCTATGCTCAACCTAGAGCATGTATGGGTAGCTCCATTGAAGTGAATGGGGCTGTGTTGCTTTACATTGTGTCTGAATCTGGGCTGCAGTCATCAGTGTAATGCATGGACTGGAAAAGTGCACAGACAAACGTTTCTTCCCCACCCATTGTTTGGTTAGTTCTTGTCTACAAAAATGGCTTCGGATAGCTTCTATAGTTTTCCATTACCTTCACAGTGGGAACAAAAAAAATTATGTATGATATTCTTAAACAAAATGTATGACACAACGCAGATTTGGAACAGTTCTGTATGCATAGGAAAAAATCAGGATTTACAGGAAAATGACAGAGAATTAAACCTGATTTACTGTTAAGGACTCTGGTTAACTTTCCCTTAAAACACTGTACATTTTTATATTAATATTAAATAAGCTTCCATTAAAAAGAGTAAAATTAACTTTTGAGAAGGTTATTATGGCCTTGGGTTACTCATGTGAGGAACAGGACCAGATTTCAGTCATATAAGTTATTTATAGTTCTACATCCTTAAAGTTTCTCTTTTTGTTACCCCCCACACCTACCATGTGTTTATTTGTTTTGAGCGGGGGAGGGGGTTAAAACACAAGCTCAATATTATTCAAAGAATTTCAGACCTGAGAGCAGGAAATGTCCATATAGACTGTTAACCTTTCTGTTTTCATTGCATTTTTGTCACAAGATGAGGTTTGCATAGGGTTGTTTCCTGCCATCTGATTAGGTACGTATATTGTTAAACACACAACTCCTAAAGCTACAAGAGGGTATTTTGAAAGCCAGTTAGAGCTGGATGAAGAGCTGAATGCAAACCAAGCTCATGATGAAATAATCATTGCTTCATGTCAACATCTCTTCACAATGCCTACCTGGAAGAACTTACTTTCTGGGACCTCATTTTCTAAGGTGACTGAGTGATTTACACAAGAAAGCAAAGTATCCAGCAGAACCCTGCACACTCTGGCTATGTCTAGACTGCAGGCTTCTTTCAGAAGAACCTTTTTTCGGAAGAGCTCTTCCAAAAAAACTTCTTCTGAAAGAGAGCGTCCACAAACAAAAGCGCATCGAAAAAGTGATCTGCTTTTTTGAAAGACAGTGTCCACACTGAATGGATGGAGTGGCCACCAGGGCATCTGTGCTTTTTCCTCTTTCCTCTTCTTGCGAAAGAACTCCCTCTTCCCCATCCACACACACCTTTTTCCAAAAGAACTCTTTTGCAAAAAGGCTTCTTCCTCATAGAAAGAGGATTACCAATGCTGGAAGACCCCCTCTGTTCTTTCGATTTACTTTCAGAAGAACGTGATTGTAGTGTGGACGTAACTCAGGTTTTGTCAGAAAAACGGCCGTTTTTCTGACAAAACTCTGTAGTGTAGACATACCCTCTGAGATGATCCTTATAGCTTCTCCATGCAACATACTCTCTAGTTCCACCATCCCTCTGGAGTATTAGGTGGCTACACCTTCTGCCTCCCCATGTTACCAGCTGTTTCTGCCTGTACCGAGATATCTTGGTGATACACCTCACCCCTAAAGCCCATGGGAGAGGAGACCAGATGCTTGCCCACATCTGGTCCCGCTGGTGGCCCTAACAAAAAGCTAGGGGAACTGAGTTCATTGGAAGATGGGAATGACTCTGTCCTCAAGCGGTCTCAGAACTGGCACTGGCCTTTCCTGGTCAGTGGTTATCTGGGAAGTTCCTGCCTTTAGTCATTCCTTTCCTCAGGAGCTGAAGGTCAGTTCTCTTCCCTGGTCTGACAACAATGGGTTGCTCTGCTCCCTTTTAATCTCCCCATCCAATCTGTGCATGCCTTGCAGGGGTGGCAATAACAGAGCCGCTTGAGACCAGAGCAGCTCCTTAACCTCTTCTTGTCCACTGTGAGATTTGTATGCCCCGTCATAAAGAGGTATAATGAATCTTCACCATTTACTGCTGTAAGTATTGAAGTAATCATGATCAATGTTCCCTTTCAGCTGTGCGCTTGTGTGGCTACTCAAGAGAAATTCAAATGCTGTTCAGCTGATTAGCAGAGTGCCCACAGCTAGTTTTTTTTATTTCTAATCGTGGTGCACAGTCGCACATGCCTTGGTGCACATAAAAACTGTTCCACACATGAAGGGAAAAATCCTCACATGGATATAAAAAAATTAGAGGGAACATTGATCCCAATATCTCACTCTCTTTATAGAATTGCAAAGCCTTCTGTTCAAAGTAGTCATTTCATATCCTGAGTGGAAACGTAGGAGGAACTCCTTTGCACCCTGAAATTATTTACATGTGCACCATTGGTCATTTTGACCAATCTGTCTCATGCAGACGGTTAGAGGTCTCTCAGACTTTTTCCTCAAGCATGCAGCACACATGAAGACTGAAAGCGGGAACGGGTCCTGAGACATGGTGACAGTGTTCAACACTTCCAGCTAATTTGTTGTGGCCCTTTCAGTACTGTAGTGATTCCTTTTTCTAGGTCTTTGCTACTCTTTTGCTCATGTGCTAATGCCTTGATACAGGTACAGCAATAAGACCGAAAGACATGCAACCTACTAAAAATATGGGGCTCCAGATAGTCAAACCATAGAAAACTTTGAACTGAAGGTTAATGAGGGAGCCTGATAGCCAAAAATATAATTTTGAGAGACATTTCATCCCATAAAGAAAATTAGGGTATGTCTATACTGCAAAGTTAATTTGAAATAGCAGCCATTATTTCAAATTAAGTTTAATAGCGTCTATACATGCAAACCACTATTTCAAAATTAATTCGAAATAGCGGCGCGCTTAATTCGAATTTGGTAAACCTCATTCTACGAGGAGTAACGCGAAATTCGAAATAGCTATTTTGAATTAAGTGCTGTGTAGACACTTAATTCGAAATGGGGGGTCTCCAGCCCTTCCCAGGGAGCTCTCGTGGCCACTCTGGGCACAACCAGGAAAACTTACTCTCCTCTCCCCCAGCTCCGGAGCCATTAAAGGGGTAGACCCTGGCCACAGTGCCTATGCCAGCTCCAAGCCTGCCAGCCCAGAGCCAGCAGTGGCCACCGGGGCCCCTGACCCAGTGGCCCCAAAACATGAGCCAGCAAGCCACTGGCAGCTAGCCCTCCACCACTCCCCAGGAGCAGTGTGCCAGCTCCCAGGAGCCTGACAGGGGCTGGAGAAGGCAGGCGCCTTCCTGGTCCAGGGTGGAGATCATGGACCTTATTCAGGTTTGGGGGGGATGCCCCCAACGTCCATGATCTCCGCACTAGACGGAGGAATGTGGCTGTCTATGGCAGGATAGCTGCTAGCCTGGCCACCAAAGGCCACATGCGAACCCAGGAGCAGGTTTGCATGAAAATCAAGTTGGTCCGGTGAGACCCCCAACCCTGGGCCCTGAGCTTCCTCCCCTTCTTCCCTTGCTTCCCCTTCCAGCTCCCTCCTCCCAGGTTTCCCCTCCCCTCTCCCACCCTCTCTCTTCCCCTCTCCCACCTCCTTTTCCCAGTCTCCCCAGAGGTTCATCCCCCCCAGTTTTGTTCAATAAACCCAGTTTCTATTTTTGAACATACGTGTCTTTTGTTTGACATCAGGAAGGGGGGCTAGGGAGGAGTAAGTGGAAGGACGTGAGGGAGGAATGGGGCACGAGCCCCCGGTGGGGAGGATCGGGGTGGCTCTGAGGTCTCCTCGGGGTGGACGCTCCCCTGCAGGGCCACTTGGATCCTGACACGTAGAAACATGAAGTTTTATCTGGGATTGTAGGACAATTGCAGGTGGGCTGGGATTTGTTCAGGGGTGGAAACAAGTTTGAGTAAACTTTTAACTCACCTGGATTTGGTCTGAGAGTTCTTAACAGAATTCACGCCGGAAAAGCATCACCTATGGGTAAGTTTTGTAAGCCAGATCTTGCACAGCTGTACTCAGGACAGGACAGATGACTTTCAGTATTCCCAGCAAGATAAGTGCTTGGGCGGCCACACAAGAGAGATTCAAATGCTGCCCAGCTGATTAGCAGAGCATCCACAGCACCCATAACCAACAGCATATATTTCTACTAGTGGAGCACATCCGCACATGCCTTGGTAGACATAACAAAATTGATACCACACAGGGATGGAAAAATGAGAGGCAACACTGATGTCCTTAATAGATTTTAAGGCCTGGATTGAACATGATGGGTGCCCTGAGTCGGCAGATATGAGTTGTAGTCCTGGCTTTTGCTGTTGACTTGCTGTGTGACTTTGGGAAAGTCAATAAACCCCTTTGTGCCTGTCCCCCCATCTGAAAAATGGAGAAAATACTCCTAGCTCACAAGAGTGTTAAGAAACTTATTTTACTGTTGCTTGTGAGGTGTCCTGAGATTATAAAGGTGAATACCATAGCAACGGCTATACAATTAATAAAAGAAGATTACTGACCTCCTCCGCCAGCCCGTGAGCTACACCCATTCAGCCAGTACCTGTATATCATACAGGGGAAAGCAGCAGCTCATAGTAGGAGAGGCGTGACATTCACATTTTGTTCTACTGACAAAGGACTCCGAGCTGAATCTCAGATCCAGAGCCACTTGGGAGGATGTTGAGAAACCATTAGGGCAGTAGGGTAGTATGCATCAGAAGATAAATGAGGGCTGGAACGTGCTCTCCAGGGGTAGGTACTGCCTCACTAGAGCGTGCCCCCCCAGATCAGCCACTTGCCATTCAGCTTCCACTTTGCCCAGATATCCTCCCTCTGGGACACAGAGACCTGCAGGCCCTCCTCTCACACTCAAGGAGCACAGGAATAAGGATCCATATTATTCCTAACCTTTGCATGGGGAGTTGGGAGGAAAATGCATCTTGTCCTCTCTGTGCTCCTCATGAATCCATCATGGGGACAGCCAGAATATGGAAGGAAGGATGGAAAACAGCAGCAGTTTATTTTAATTGTCCTCTTTCCATTTCTCCTTAGGTGCAGTACTTAGCTGAGTGAGCAACTGCCTGGCACCTCAGAAGCTAATACAGATAGCATCAGGTTACCTGTCCCTCACAGTAGAAACATGGCCATGCAGAAATGGTTGCCTTTATGAGGCAACACAGCAAAGATGTTTGGAGTGAGCCTCCGCCATTGAGTTGCTGTTTCACAAACTCCTGGCCATAAAGCAAGACTGTATCTGTACACCTTTTGTACGTGAACTGAAAACAGCCACAGGAAAAGAAACCAATGTGTACTTCTGCTAAGCTAGGAGTCATTTTTGTGTTTGCATATCACTATTGTGAAACAAAGCACCAAATGGATGATGCCAGTACCAACCACAGACAAATGAAGGAATATTTGCTGTGAGGGCAGCTTATAATGTCCCTAAAAGACTGACCCATCAATAGAAGATCATGCAAGATAATGATTGGTTACACGAAACACTGAATGTCTGGATCATAGTGCTATTGGAAAAAATAAAATGTAAGTTAATGGAGTCTCATTTCTGAGCCAGAAATTGAACTCTCCTAGTATGTGCACACATCCATACCAGTCATGTTGTGATTTGTAGATACTCATGGATTTGGCTCTGGAGGCCCCTATTTCAATCCCTGTCTTACTGGCCAAAACAGCAGCTGTCACATCAACCTAGATGAGTGTTTAGTATCAATTAACTTAAAGGAATTTGTTTACAGTGCAAACAATTTTGTACAATTCACCGCAATTGTTGCCATTAAATAGCAATTGATATTAAAGAATTCCCCATTTAACATTTGAAACTGCATTTAAGTGTCATTTATGATGTACATTACTTTACAGTGAAAGCAGCTTTTGATTTTTTCAAATAATCTCATCAAATTTTATGTTTTCAGTCTAGTTGCATTTTTTACTCACAATGATATGAAATGATGATATGGGCAGAATGGAACATTTAAGAAATTTCTTTTTAAAAGCCTCCATTTTGATGCTATAATTTTCTTCTGAGGGAGGAATAACATTTTTTTAAATGCCAGATAACATGAAAAAATAGATTGTTGTTCAATTATGCAGAGTTGACTGTAGATCCTTTACTTTCATCATATTAAGGAAGAAAAATACTAATGTACTTCCATTTGATTTCATCCTGTAGTGATTTCTAGGTTTCTATTAACACAACTAAAAATCGACATCCTTACTACATCGTTATTTGCAGAGGTTCTGCAGATAATATTCCCATTTACCCTTATTCTGGTTTTGGAAATGAAATCCCTTCTTGGTTACAGATGTTTTAGAAAATTGGCTACATCCAGGAACTGCCAAATGTCAGGCTACATCAACAAGTCCTCTGCTGCAGCTTACCCATGAGCGTTCAGCTTCATCCTGGCTCAAGTTACAGCAACATCTACTTTTCTGAACTTGTGAAACTCTGAGGTCTCGGAGGACCTGTCTGATGCATCAGGATTCCAGGAAGTAGAACTGAAAACAGGGAAGAAGCAAAGGCAACTACAGAATTCAGCTTCTGTTACAATTTATGGACACCACAGCCTGAGGAGGGATGTAAGCACAGACTATAAAAACCCCTAATGATCTGGAACCATGGGGAAGGTGTGCAGCTGCATTCTGTAGCAATAGTCCCTTGTGCATTGTATTCATATTCAATTTTAGAGATAGCGAGTTAGAGTAATTGAGCTTGGAGGTAACATTTAGATGGATTACTGTGGCCAGGTCCTCATCCAGGAGTAAAGGATGAAGCTCCCCAGCAAGCCGGAGGTGAAAGAAGGCATATTTGGAAACGTATGCCATCTGGCCATTCGGGCTTAGTGCCGAGTCAAACAGGATGATCCTGAAGCATCGCACCACTTCGATTAATACCTTTGATGGATGATAGCGACAAACTCTTGGCCAGCTCTTCAAAGTATTTCTCATTTCCAGCCAGCATTACTTAAATCTTGCCTGGGTTCATCTTGAGCCAGTTGCTCTTAATCCGAGAACTAATTTCCTGTAGACATTTTTGATCAGGACAGAGATATAACAGCAGAATCTTTTAAAGTGTTCTGGTACTTCTAATTACAACCCTGTAGGAAACCACAAAGCTCTGGAGGAAAAACAAACAACTGCTCTCTTCCTCACAATTCACCAAACATTTGGATCAAATTCCTTTGGTACAAATTCATTGTGAGTGAGTAAGAACTGACTTGACTCTTGACACACTTTGTCTAAGCCAGTTTATTCATAACTGGTTTTGGTACAGGTTACAGAGTGAGTCACTTTTAAGTCATACTCCTGCCAATGCTTGGGATACATTCCCCTCCATATTCACTATGCACAAAAATAAACCCTAACTGAATAAAGAGTCCTTTTAAAATCAGTCATACATCAGCCCTCTATCTTCCAGATCTTTTCAAGGCATCAACATCACCAGTCAGAGAAGAGCAGCTCAGTCAAAGAGTTTTCAGAATGTTTGTTATTCTGAAGAGATAAAATAGAAGCTCCCTAATTCCTTATTTGAGAAGAAAAATTGTGAAGATTTCCTCTAAAATCAGTAAACTAGACTGAGAATTGAAGTGTGATTTACACATGCAGGAATAAGGACCCACAAAGGTGCATGTAGCACCATGAGCAATGGCTTTATTGATGACAATCTAGAAGTGAAAGTCAGAATGATTTCTGAATAATAGAGACGCCCACAGGTTTAACCCTGAAAGGACTTTTTATCTAGAGACAGTCTCAAGTTTCCAAGTTCTGTGGGAGGAAAATTGCAGCCACATGAGGATACAAAACTACTCAAGATAATCAAGTCCAAATCTGATTATGAAGCGTTGTGAGGATCTCACAAGACTGGGTGACTGCGCAACAAAATAGCAGATGAAATTCAATGTTAATAAATGCAAAAAAAATGCACATTGGGAAACAATCCCAACTACACATATGAAATGATGGGGACCAAATTAGCTGTTACCATGCAAGCCCGGCTCAGTCCTGGCTCACACCGGGTTCAGGAGCTACACCCACTGCAGCTCAGCAGTTTAAATGCAGTAGGAACCAGGCTGCCTGCCCAGCTCTTGCTACCTTTAAACTGCAGAGCTACAGTGGGGGGTAACTCCCGGAGGCTTCCTCCCTTATAGACTAATCGGATAGTCGACAGAAAATCTATCCACTACACAATTAGCTATTTACTCGCTTCCTAACATCCCCACTTCAACCTAGCCCCAGCCTAGTCTGCTCTCTAGCACTTCCTGCACTGTGCCAGTTCTGCTCCACTTTCAGCCTGGTCATCTGACACACCCAGCAGCCTCCTAATTTTGGGTCTAAAACTGGCGATAGGATCCAGCAGAAAGGGAGGTGGGAATGTTGAGAGTGCTGGCTGAGGAGAGATGGAACCAATTAGACTAGCCCGTCTCTCAACTGCCCATAAACACTTTTCCAATGGCATAGCACACCCCTTATCAACTCCTGAGCAAGCTTTTTAGGAACTCACCAGTTTCCAAAAAGTTAAACACCAGCGTATAAACCAGCATCCTATGGCTTAAAGATGATCTTTTACATTACATACAAACACAATGGTGTGTGTGCATATAACAATACTAGTACATAGACATGAGGAAATGCTGGGATGGGAACGGCAGGGAAGGAGGCTTCCTGGGAACTTTTATTACAATTCCAATGGATGACAGAGATAATGAATAAGTGCTGAGGGAAACTAAACATAAAATAAACACTTATGTGAACAGAAGAAAGATTTTGATCTGCTTGGATACATGCCCTGAAACATAAGCTAGACAAATAGAGCATAGGAAACATAAAACAGGATTTTATTGAGGGAGATGTTGAAGCTCCTTTGTTGTTTACAGCAAAATACTCTGAGTTGCCATCTTTCTCCTGGGATTTTAAGTCACAAAGTCGTTTACTGGAGGAGATGAGAGGGGAAAATCTTAGTTTGGGAAGGAGGGATGACTCCAGCTGAGAAAGATGATCCACTTATATATAAGCCATAGCTTTTCACCTCAAGCAAACTATTCATTTATGTTCCAACTAGCAGACTTACCCGGCGTTGCCTAGATCTGGCCCAGAGGGATGGGGGGGGGAAGGGTACACAGGTCTCCTACCCGCACTCTGTGGGCTGGCCTGGGGGAGGCAGCCCAGAGGCTTGGGGGGCTTGCCCAGGGCTGGGGGGAAGTGGGGTGTCTTTGCAGGCCTCCCTTACTGGTGCTCTCCAGGCTGGCTGGGGAAGAAGGGGAGGCTGTGCAGACTGGCCTGCCAGAGCCATGCTGGGTAGCCCAGCGGTGTTGGCGGGAGGGTAGGGGAGGGGAGTGCCGGTGATTCTGTGGGGATAAGAGGAAGCTGCCTACCAAATTTGGTCTTTGTTCTTACTGTTACAAATGGACTCGCAGACACAGGGACTCACAGACACACAAATCTCATAGATAGATAGATAGATAGATAGAGAGATAGACCATGTGATTGTGCAAGTACCTCAGCTTTTTCTTTCTTTTTTATTTTTAGTGCATGGGATTTTACTGTACATTGTTTTACTAATCAGCTCTTGTATCTACTTGCTCATTTCAGTACAATTTATCCTCATCCATATTAAGAACTATTTTTGGTGGTCTGGACAAATATTTACAAAATTAGAGGGATTAGTGTAGATAAATTCTTTAGTCACCTCTCTGCCCGTACAGAATTGGGCTAAACAGTGGCATTTTAAACATGCTCAAATGACAGATTTCCTCATGAAGTTTACAGAACCATCGCACCTTCCTTTAAAAAATAAATAAATAATAAATAAAATAAAATGCACTGGTAAAGGATGCTGGATTTACTTCCCTGGAGACCTCTATTTAACCACACAACAGGTACAACATGGCCTCCCTGTTGTCTGGCCTGAATATCTGAGCACTCTCTTGAAAAGATTTACTTCAAGCAGCGAAATAGATTCAGTCCTAGTGTTTTCTCTGATGAGACTCACAACTAGCATGTCAATTGACAGTGGCTTCAGTGTTGTGGAGCTCTGCCTGCTAAAGGACTAAACCAAGTGGGTGCAGATTAAGATTATTTTTCCCGTATCAATTTTTAAGATACTGTATATAGGCAGCCCCTATTCATACTTTTAAAAAGGATGGGCAAAACAGTAAAACCCAGAGACAAATGGCACCAATGAGATACCAGCATTAATCACTCTAGTGGAGAAGCTATGTTCAGACTTCCAGCCACTCCACTTTTCATATGTAAACAGTCACCAACTGCTGTATAATTCTCCACACAAATTCAAGTTCCTTTGATGTGCTATATACTTGGGCTGTCATTCAAAAAACCCATTACACTCAAGGCCTACCTCTATCGATTGCAAGTGCCGTTGCCACCCGTCACATTTTAAAAAACCTGTTCTTTTGAGTGAGACAATGTGGTAAGGATTGTTTATATTCTTATCTCACTTATCGGATCAGTAAGCCCGATTCATTCAGTACTGTGAAGGTCTCCTGCAATAGCCTTTACATTAATCCTCCTGCAGAAAGCCCCCAGTGACTTCAGTTCTTAGTGATTTCAGCTCTTAGCCACCACCTAGGCTGGCCAAAAGATTCCAGCTTCCACTGAAATAACAAAGTCTCCTTATGGAGTCTGCTTTAGGTCTGTCCTTAGAACATGGGGGAAAGGAAACCGGTTGAACCAGTCTTACAGCTCACACCTAGCAGGCATGAAGCTGGCTGGCTCAAGCCCCTTCCCCCCCAACTCATCCACTAAAATCTGGAAGGGGGAGTTTTATTCATCTGAGACCCTGTACAATGATGGTGTCTCTCCTGCAAGCACTGGTGTCATATTTTACAGTTCCTACATTCAGGGGTAGCATGGTTTGTGATCCCACAACAGCCAAATTAGTTACAATGCACCACATTCCATTCCAACAATTCACCCTCCGTCAGCCCTGGCTGAATTGGATTTACATAACCACACCTCGGATTCCTTACCCATCCGGGCATGAGCTGTATTTACATATCAACAGTTGATTATCTGGCAGGGCTAAACAATTTGAGTGAGCATACCCACTCCCAGGGCTGCTCTCTCCTTTCAGCTGGCTGCATTGCAAGCAGTTGTTCAGCCCCTGCTTACATCTTAAAAATGAAATACAAGATATACCTCATTTAACAGTTATGCTATTCAAATAGCAAAAGAAACAAATGACCGAACAGTTTTCTTGCACTCTTCAAATGTTGATTTTTAGTGTTTTTCCCCTACAAATAAAAATGATAATTTTGGTTCACTATGGGTGTGTCTAGACTACAGGTTTTTTTCGAAAAGAGTGACCTTTTTCCGAAAAGACCTCCCCTGCATCTAGACTGCTGCTGCATTCTTTCGAAAGTAAATCGAAAGAACATGGAAGATTTTTGGACCACGGAAAACCTCATTTTACGAGGAAGAACGCCTTGTTTCGAAAAAAAGGCACTATGTAATGCAAACTGTGCTTTTTTGAAAGAGAGCATCCAGACTGCCTGGGTACTCTCTTTCAAAAAAGCGGCTTGCTTTTTCGAAAGTACTGGTTGTAGTTTAGATGCTCTATTTCGAAAGAGGCTTTTTCGAAAGTATCTTTCGAAAGAGGCTTGCAGTCTAGACGTAGCCTATGAGTATTAGGTGATATACAGTAGAATCTCCAAGTTACGAGTACCTCTGAAATGGAGGTAGTTTATAACTGAACAAAATGTTATGGTTGCTCTTTTGAAAGTCCGCAACTGAACACTGACTTAGTATAACTTTGAAACGTTTCTATGCAGAAGAAAAATGCTGCTTTCACTCATCTCATTTAAATGAAACAAACACAGAAACAGTTTACTTACCCTGTCAAATCTTTTTTTTTAAACCTTCCATTCATTTTTTGCGTAGTTTACATTTAACATAGTACTGTATTGTGTTAGCTTTTTTGTGGAGGAAGGGCTGTCTCTACTACTGCCTGATTGCATACCTCCAGTTAAGAATGAAGTGTACATTTGGCCGATCAAATCATAATTCTGGTTTTTGTAACTCTGAGGTTTTTTCTGTATCTGTTAGTATTGGTGAGCATTCAGAAAACTCCTGGTATTCAGGAAAATATTTCCAAATGACAGGTTTTGGGAATTTTGTCATGAGACCTTTATCTGAAAATTCCTAAGAACTTTACATTATTATTCTACCAGCTTTAGAGTTAGGTAGAATGTTGCTCTCACTCACACCTTCCAGGATCCCTCCCTGCTTCAAAATAAATAAATAAAATACAAATAAAATAAAAAGTTGGGATTTTTCAGATTTTCATTTAAAACTTAAAACCTGATTCTGCTGTGGTTTTTAAAAATTCTCTTCTCCAACCCAACAAAATTCAAAAAAAACCCCAATTCGCAGAAAAATAGCTTACTGTGTAAAAATTGTATTAGTGGAATATTTTCAATCAGCTGTCATGATTCCATTGCTTAAAATGTGCCAGTCATCCTGCAAAAGGTCTGATATTATAAGTTGGTCCTGATTTGGAGGACAATTAAACATTAGTGTTTAAGTCTACCACTATTTACTCTTAACTCTACGCATGCACTTAAGTATGGTCTTAAATTGGTATGCTTTTCTAAACTGAGGCCTGCGAGACTTACATGATCAACCACACAGCAAACTCATCTGAAGAAGTGGGTTTTGCCCACAAAAGCTCATGATACTATGTATATATATATTTATTATTCTCTAAGGTACTGCAGGACCACTCATTTTTTTACGTTTTTTTTTAATTAGCAGACAGACACACTGTACCACATGATAAACTCAGAATCAACAATATAATTGCTCAGACTATTTTGTGATTACTTACAAGAAAGCACACAATGAAAATTAGAATCAGTTTGAAAAAAGTTTTGCCACAGTAAATTCTTATCAAATTTTATCTATAACAAACAGTTCAAATTTCTCTAGTTGAAATACAAACCATGGTAAATAATTCTTAGAAAATAAAGCCCATTCATGGAGCAATCCTTACTCTCTAGTCACATGTTTTTAAGTTTGATCAACATAAAACACTTGCTAGTATTAATGTGCTATTTTAGGTAAAACAATGGTAATTTATGAATAACAGCATCATGCAAAGGATATAAAAGCAAACATTTTCCAACAGTAGCTGAAGTAAAAACATAAGTCCATAGGCAACAACAAAAAAAAAAACCACTACCAGCAATAAAAACCCTTTTAGTACAGTGAAAGAACAGTTCCTCCAGCAATAGCTTCAAATGAAGTGCTCACAAATTCAAGACCTCTACTTGGGTCCTACCCAGGGATCCTCTAGGCAGAAGCCACATGCTATCCCTCTCCCAACTACTGTGCTCCTTTTTTCCCTGGGCCACATGCCCCATCACCCTAACACCTATCCAGCACTTTATATCAGGGCTCATGCTGAAGTCCTCAGGCTGGAGCTCCCTATTGCTCCCCTGACCATGCCCAGCAGTACTCTGTCTAGGTATATGTTGGCAACTAGTACTTTTCCCTTGCTCTCCAGGGAGAGACAGCCCTCTGCTCTCCTGAGCAACCCTTTATATATGGGCTCTTCCCTGATTGAAGGGTTCTGCGCAGGCTCCCTCTAGCCTTTAACTCCTCCTCTTCCTGAGTGGGCAACCATACCACTACAGTCAGAACTTAATTGTCCCAGTGTTTGCCAGAAGTGAGTCCTGGCAGCTTTATGCTTGGCACTTCATAGCCCTAGCACCTCTGGGCTTGCTACATCAGTTATAAATGTAAAAAAAAAATTGTTTGAGCACAGTCACCTCTTGGTTACAAATTAAGCACTTCGCTTGGTTGATCATTCTCAACTAAGCTCGTTAATTATCCAAGATGTAATAACCAGAGAAATTCAACAGGAATTGGTAGGCTGACAATCCTTACAATTATGGCTTTCAGAAGCTATTTCGTGTGATTAGGTCTCCTATTTAAGTTTTCACTTCCCTGTATCACATGGCCTAGATTCAGAAATGAATCACCACCATCAGTTATCAACTATATTAATTTCAGATTTCTGAGCTTCAAATGATTAAGGAAATCACAGACCATCTATCAGCAAAATAAAGAAAAGGTCCTCAGACATTTGCCCATATAAAACCATTAAATCATGCCAATGAAAAGTGGCACAAAACCAAAACAATATAAAGCACCTTCACAGACATTGTATAATCCATACTTCAGTTTCTGTTCCTTCACACCACCGTAATTAGAGGTTGGTTTTATTTTTGGCCAGAGGAGTGGAGCAGCTGTTTACAAACCCTTGCACCACATTCATCTGGACATCATCAAGAGTGGGACTCATTCCACTCCCAACTATATGTAAAAAAGGCACCAAACTCTTCAGTTAGTACATCCAGACCCAGAGGAAGACAGTCAAATTGGAGGTAAAGAAGATCTCTGCTGTGTTTACAGTGCTACTTTTACTAATTGCAGAAGATAATCACAGGAAGAAAGATGCCAAAGTACTTGACGAACTGGGTGCTTGCTGGATATTCAGCTCAGGATACATGATGACATCAATGTCAGAACAGTTGTACATGTTTTAAATGCATAGGATTAATGAAGAAATCTGTTAGTTTGATACTATTATTTTTGTTTGTATAGTCTTGGCTGTATTTACTGTAATGATAAGATCAAGTTTAGATTTATGAGGAATCTTAATTAAGCCTTAAATTGTCATCATATAAAAATTTTAAAAAAATCTGAGCAGCTTTACTACATTGCAGTGCCATTTTTCTAAATGAGGGCAGCTCAGGGTACATGCATCTACAACTGTCTACATTTATATATCTATGCAATATTATCAACGGGTAAGGAGTTTCACTGTCAAAACAGATTGAACCCACTCACTACTCCATCAATAAAAAGGAATTATAATGGATAGTTGTGTAATCAAAGTTTAATGGGTTACAACTGCATTCCAGTTCTCATCTTCATCTACATCTCATACAGAAAACAAACAATTCTAGGTGTTTAACACAGGAAGAAAAAATCACAACAGAGAAATGGGTTTGTAGATACTTCCCCTGCCAATCAAAGCCTGCAGTAAATACAGGAAGTATTCTCATGGAAAGGCAACATTAACGAATTATATAAAATATGTCTAGATTTTAAAACAGTATGTTAGTAGGATTCTGTAACAGGGATGGCTTCCCAGTTTACGGAGTCACTAAAGAAAGAAATCTGGGCTGCCCATAAAAACTTCTGAAGCCTTGAATTTTTCAAGTGGGTCCCAAAGAACAGAGCACCCCAAACAAGACCAAAGTGCAGATGGAGTTAGCAAAATGGTGCGATGATTTGCTCATAATTGTCTCTGATATCCTGCCTTTGATATTCTGACTCTTTTCCACCATGGTGTCCTAAAACATCTCCATGGTTCTGCTCATTCACAAACTACATCAGCAGAAGTGTGTAGGAGGAAGACTAGAATAATGGCTGCATAAACTCCTTTCTGGAACCATCTCCCCAAAACACCAAGATTTTCTACGGAACTCTGCCTACCACAATTACAAAATCCTAGCTCTCAGAGCTGTTCCACACAGTGACCAGCTAATCAATTCATACTGAAATCCCAGTATCAGTGACTTAAGTACTTACTACCAGTGACACAGAAGGGACTATGTCAGAACCAAGAATACATTAAATTAACTTTTTGCATTCAGGACACTAAAAGAGTTAATACTCCTATTCTTTTACTTAAGGTATCAGAACTCATAGCAAACCATGGAAAAAGCAGATTTACCATAACCAGTATTCTGAATGTCAAAAACAAGAACAAACAATATTTGGAAAACCATCTCTCCAAGAACCTTATGTAACAAAAATCAACAAACAAACACATAAGCTCAATTTTTAAAATGCTTCTTTTCAGATAATTTTAAAGATTAATTTCTTAACTTTAATTCTGCCCCCTTGTGAGTATGTATTATGTATTATGACAGTCTGTTGTTGACTGTATGAACTGACATTGATAACTTCTGTCATTTTTTAGTGTTTTACTTTGTAATATTGACACTCTTAATTCTAGTTTTTGACCTGACATTTCCCACACTTTAAAAATAGTATAATGAAGAAAAAAGAATTTCTATTATACTCAACATTGTTCTCAGCCACAACATTTTGTAATGTGCAATACATATTATTAATGAAACAAAAGGTCTGGCTTGATTCCAGTCACATTTCCCTATACCATCATATAGATTATAGAAGGAGTCCTTGAAACCTTACTTCATTCCTCTCACATTTTCCCTAATTGTAGAAATGCATGGCACTACTCACAAACTCTCCTAAACTACTCAAGAATGCACAGAGCCTACAGCATGTTGATAGACTGTTAAGTGCCAATGTGCATGCACAAAATGTTTTAAATTATTGACAAATTACAATCAGAGTTGATCAGAACACCACAAGGTATCTCTCTACCTCAGTGACTAATGTAGAGAGCTCTTTAAAAAAAAGTGATAATTTTTATGGAAAAATGTGAATTTCCACCTTTCATCCTGGAAACAGCTTCAATTCTTTTGATGCAAACCTTTCCAGAAAAAGAAAAAAAAATCTGGACTAAAACCTTTTGTATTTCAGCAAGATACATACAAATGGCAAAGCTACATGTAAACAAGAATGACCCCTTTCACTGGAAATATTTGTGCAACCTTGGCTATGTCTAGACTGCAGGGTTAAATCGGAAAAAGATTTTTTCTTTTTCCAATTTACTTTCAAAAGAGGCTTTTCCAAAATTTGGCACATCTACACAGTGCCAAATATTAGAAAAATTGCTCTTTTGACACACCCCTTATGCCTCGTAGAATGAGGTCTATAGGGATGGGGAAAGAGCGCGTTCACTTTTCAATTTTTTTTTTCGAAAAAGCGGATGCGTTCCTTGGATGTGGCATTGCTTTTCTGGGATAACAGAGGTATCCCAGAAAAGCAATGCAGTCTAGATGTAGCCTATGAATAATCATTCATGATAAGTTCCATACGTGATTTAAATCATGCTGCTAGGGCTATGTTGGTGACTAGTTCACAGTTTAAAATAAAATATATAAAGATACATTGGAACCACCTATTAATTATTATTATTATTATTATTTTATTTTACATCAATTTAGAAACATTTTTCACTTTCAAACCTACACATTAAACCTACGTATGAGAAAGCTAAGCTATAAAAGTATCCCTTTGAGTCTAGCCTTGATTTAGCAGACATTCTTTAGCACAAAGAACATTATAGCCTTACAATCAGTTTGATTTACCTCAGATTTTAGGTTTCCAGAAGGCAACCTACAAGCAGATTTTAACTAGACTGCAACGTGCAATTTCATTTGGGCCTAAGGTACACACACATTAATTGACAATCACTACGGATTCAAACTGTGTGCCAAATCTATAATTAATGACACAAAAGCAGAAACCATAAGAAATAAAGATGTTGACATGAGATTTTGAAGGGATCTTTGTCAAAATGTCTTGATTTTTTGGTAACTCTTGGCTATTATATTATTTTTGTTACTGTTTCCTTGTGATATTGTAACCATTTTTTCCTGTTCCAAATTATGAAGATGCAAAGTTGTGGTCTCTGTCTCCACCCCCATGGGAATAATTTAATTTGAAAAGGGAATAACACAGTACCTGTAAATGTTTATTCTTGGGTCAATTAATGTTCTGTTCAAAACTCTTTAAAATAGTAAAAAAAAGTGAATTTAGGGCTGGTGAAACTGTCATACACTGAGCTCTAGAAATTAAAGTCTCCATTCAAAGTCCATTGAAATCACTGAAAATCACTTTCACTGACTTCAAAAACCTTTGGATCAGGTCCTTAGTCCTTCACTCATGGAACTGTGGAGATTGTGGAATACTCAATTATATGCCTCAAACCAGACCTTCAATGACAATTTTTAGGGGGTGAAGAAAGCCATTCGGTCCTTCAATGCTCTGCTGAGATTCCCAGTCAGAGTGCTGATTAATTCCAACTCTATTGATATTTTTATATGAAAGCAGAGCAAGAGCAATCAATTCATTGCACAGAGGCCAAACAGATGATAATTACTTTCAGTGGCTGTCAACATGTGCTGGACTCAAAGCCTTCCCTTAAATGTGAAATGTTCTATATCCTGTTTCAATCCATAAATACAGCCATATAGTACTCTTGGGGGAATTCTGTGCATAAACAGAATTCATGTCCAGCAAAGTATTTTTTTTTTCTCTGCAGAAAAATCTCTGCTGAAGAGGTGATGCAGTTATGCCTCTTGCCCAGAGGCTACTGTGGTGCCAAAACAGAGAGCAGCCACTCCCAGGCAGCAGCCCCACCTATGGATAAGGAAGAGACCAGTCTGTATACTTCACAGCTCTTGGAGCCATGTCAGGAGGCATAAGAGATGGACAGCATGGGACACATGGGGCGTGTCTCAGACTGGGACTGAGTAGGGTTAGGGTGAACAGACCAGAGTGGGGGCTGGATGGGAATGGGGATGCAGGAACATATAGGCACAAGGGTGGCTGAATGAAGGTGCAGAAACACATGGGGAAGGGATGTACAGACAGTTGGGGATAGAGGGTTCAGGGACACTTGGAGATAGGGGGTTCAGGACATGTGGGGATAGGGCAGGGAGATGGGAGACTAAGAGAGGGTACAGGACACATGGGGATGAGAAAGGGGTAGTGGCTGGGTAGGAGCACAGGGAAACAGAGTCGGGCCACATGGGGGCAGATGCAGACATTTCTGACTGAATAAGAGAAACTAGGGGTCAGCGAGGGTGTGCATATGTGAGGCTGTGTAACTACCCCTGCCCTCCAAGTTCACATCTAAGCTCCTTCCCAGCAATTACTTCCCTCTCCCATAGCTCCTCCTTTATCCAGTTCCCTTGCACTCCTTCTAAGGGCTGAGGGAAATACACTTCTGTGTTGTAATTTAAATAAATTATTACTCAAATTTCTGTATTTAATATGCCTACTAAGGAATCATTTTGTTAAAACCCATTTCCTGAATCTTTCTTGTGGTCTATATTGTTACACAGACGTATTTGTTGACAAGCATTTTGTAATAAATTACCAACATAACTGAAACTGATGGGGTTGTGTTGTGTTATTTTGACAAATAAAATATGCAGAATTTTAAAATATTATGCCCAGAGATTTTTATTTTGTTTTGTCACAGAACTTCCCCAGGAGCAGTACAACCAGTAGTCCTAGCTCTTTCTTCAAACCTGACAGAAAGCCCAGACAGAAAGCAAGCTCAAAGAGATCAAAGGAAGCACTGAATTTTTAAAATATCTCTTAGGCTGTGTCTAGATTACATCCCTCTTTCGACAAAGGGATGTAAATTAGGCACTTCGAAATTGCAAATGAAGCCGGGATTTGAATTTACCACGCTTCATTTGCATAATCATGTAATGGCGCTTTCGGAAAAGCGCTATTTCGAAAGTAAAACCGCGGTCTAGACATGGTTCTTTCGAAAAGGGAAGGCTTTTTCGAAAGATCCTGTAAACCTTAAAAAACAAACAAACAAACAAAAAAAAACACACACACCCTCATTTTTTGAGGTTTACAGGATCTTTCCAAAAAGCCTTCCCTTTTCGAAAGAACTGCGTCTAGGTTTTACTTTCAAAATAGTGCTTTTTTGAAAGAGCGCCATTATGTGATTATGCAAATGAAGCCCAGGAAATTTGCAGTTTCGAAGTGCCTAATTTACATTCCTCTATTGAAAGAGGAATGTAATCTAGACACTGCCTTAGCGTATTTCTTTGAGCTAGAACTTTAAGATATAGGGAACTAAGAGCTCAGCCAGAATCAAACAATAAATAGACAAAGAGTATTCCTCACCCTTGCAGGATGGAATGGGCCTTTTAAGGACAGAATGGCTCCAGCTTGTCTGTACCTCATTAACTCTGAGGGGGCCTGATGGAGGACAGGTGTCTTCTATAATTACAGCAGGAAGATACAGGAGAGAGGGGGCAGCTCAGGAAGCTGTGGCAAAGATTTGAGCCAGGGAAAGCTGGGACTCAGCTCTGAGAAGGAGGGATGGGTGACTCCCTATCTATGGAAGACATAGAGACACACACACTGAAGGGGGCATGATGAGCCAATGTGTAACCACTGGAGAAAATAAATTGAGCCCCAAGAAAGACAGGTTTCAATTACTTTTGGATTGGAAATGTGGATATTGTTTAAGAAACCCCTGCTGTTGGGGAACAGAGACAAGGTACTGCACAGTGACCTCTGGCCATGATGGGCCACATGGGAGGTAGCCAGCCCTTTTACATTCACAATAAATGTCTCTGTTTTGATTGATGTTTTCTCTTTGTAAAACAAACGTCTGAGAAGATTGATAAGCCATAAATAAGTAATGATATAATTATCCCTCTGGTTTCCAAGGCAACAATCCAATTCCTGAGTGAGTGGAAGATGAGAAGCAGATCACAATGAGGTAATCTGACCACTGCCTCAAAACAACAGGGGGGCTAATGGCATTATTGCTAATATAATTAGAGATCATCCATAACCAAAGCCACATTATTTGGATTGAAGAGGTGATAGTGGTCGAGAGGTTCATGTTCAAATGCTCTGACCTGGATCTGAATCTTCCCCTACACTTTTGGTTCTGGGTCACATTTTAAATGGGAAAAGGGTTTCTTAAAGGGCTCACAGTTCAAATGAATGTGATGTCTTATCAGACTAGCACATTAGATTTTGACACCATCAAATACACATCTAAACTTGATCCATAGTTCTGATTAGACCTTAAACCTGAATTTCAATCTAAATGTAACCTGGGTCTGACCAATATTGTCTTTTTAGTATAATTCTCTTATGTTGGCCCTAATCCAAAAAAGCTATTAAGAAGCATAATTTTAAGGGATTAATCCAGTGTTTAAGATTAGGTAGATACTTAAGTGCATTGCTGGATTGGCATCATTAAGATAAATGTAATTAATGTAAAATACACGTTTTGTGGCTCAGGCTGCCTCTGTCTCTTACAGAGATGATACTTAAAAGCTAGCTAAAATGAGCACAACTGGCAGCCTTTGATTTCCTGTGTGAGAGAGTTTGTGTGAGGAAGAAAGTGAGCAGGGAAGGTGTGCTTAGAGTTTAAATAGTTTTGGGACATTACAGAACCAAGACTCTCCTTGATTTTTTTCCTTTCCTGCAAATAGTGCAAGTAAAATCTGATGAGGGTAGATCAATACTAAGTGACAGTGAAAAATAGATTTCCCTTGACAAAATATGAAACAATCTATCATATATTTCATCCCAAATTCAAGGAGGTGAATTAAACCACAAGCTAATGATTTTGAAAAGAAAAGAATTGAGGGCCAACTTCCTTGCTGCAGGGGAATTTAGCCAAGAGTCTTAAAAAACTTCCTATTGAGTCTGTTCCATCAGGCTCTGTTACACTTTGTAAAGTCTTAGGTACTTTGCTCTGTACTCACGTGACAGAAATTTCCCTAACATAAAAACTGGACGCAGAGGGCAAAATTCTAGCCCTCCTGAAGTAAATGCTATAGTAGAACTTCAGAGTTATGGATACCTCATCAATGGAGGTTATTTGTAACTTCGAATAAAAGGTTATGGTTCTTTCAAAGTTTGCAACTGAACATTGACTTCATACCACTTTGAAACTTTACTATGTAGAAGAAAAATGCTGCTTTTCTTTTATCTTTTTAGTATTTTACATTTAACATGGTACTGTACTGTATTTGCTCCCCCTCCCCTTTGTTTTTGCTGCTGCCTGATTGTATACTTCTGGTTCTGAATGCGGTGTGTGGTTGGTCAGATTATAACTGATGTTTTTTGCTCTGAGGATCTACTATATTCTCTTTGCTTTATTGAGGCAGGGTTGTGCTGTAAATTCCTCTTTTGCTCATATAGTCCTGTGCCTCTGTCTAAAGAGCGTGCATGCAAACCCAGTCTAGTTGAAGAATGTTACAAGCCAGAAAATTCTACGAAGTTCCAGCAAGTTATTTGATTACATGAAATAAAATTCAGGCTGGATAACAAGTCACAAATGTACAGTCAGCCTTCAGGAGAACTCTTCTTTCTTTGCTCTAAAAAGACAAGCATCTAGCACTGTAGCAAAGTTGATAAACATTCACAATGGTGCACTACAATGAAACCTGTTCATATATCTTACCTCCAAAGATCAGTCACAAATCTTAGGGTATATCTACATTGCAATCAGACACCTGTGGCTGGCCTGTGCCAGATGACTTGGGCCCACATTGTGTGGGTTAAAGAGCTGTTTATTTGCAGTGTAGACTTTAGGGCTTGGGCTGGAGCCCAAGGTAGTAGAGTCTCAGAGCTCAGACTGTCCAGAAGTCCACACTACAGTTAAACAGCACTGTAGCTTGAGGCCTGGGAGCCTGATTCAGCTGGCATGGGTCAGCTGCTGGGTTTTCTTTGCAGTGTAGACCTATCCCTATTGGCCACAACATTTCTTCCTGATATTTAATTCCACTGTGGAAAGTAAGGATATATAGAAACATGTTCCTAGCCACATGTTGACCCAGCCAAGTGTTGCAGTCATATGGTACAATTGCTGTCTGTGAAAAGCAATCAAAAGCAGAGCTCCATACAGAAAAGAAACTGGTCCACAGGTTGCTAGACAAAAGGGTGGCTAAGGCCTTCAAATGCAAAGAGCTGAGTGAAAGCTGGATAAAAGCCAACTTTGAAAATGATACATGTAAGAGTAGCAGGAATAAAAAGAGTAATTTTCTGGATGCAGAGGAGGCTGTCAGAGTTTACTCTTTTAGAGGAAGGAGCTACTTACCACCATGCTTCTTGCATCTTGCAGGAGCTAACCAAGTGTCCCTTCTTCCCAACACAGCTTATTCCAGACTCAAACCACAAAGAAAGTTTAAAAGATGTTGGATGGGACAAGGATTTCATAGGGCCTTCATTTCACGTACTGGTTACATTATCTTTTTAGTCAGCAAGAGATTGATTTTTGATGCAGAGACAGTTGCAACTAAGAGAACAACAAAACATCATAGAAATTTGTGGCAGCTGCCAGCCTGGTGTCTGTCACAACCACCTGGAACTTAATGATAATGGAAGGGAGAAATCAGAATCTAGTAGTGTCTTATATGTGGCTAAGACTGATTTTGAAGTTTGAGTCCCATCCACTGATTTGTAATAAGAATGCTCTGACATTTCTTTCTTTTGAATTAGCCACTCCGAGAAAGCAAAAATTTTGATACAGGTTTCTCATCTGAAGTGAGGAAAAAGCCTTGATCCAGAGGGCTTCCAAATAGAATTTGTAAAAATTTGTAATACTAAATAAATTCCTTTTACACTGAAATTTCATGGAGAAGTATTGGAAAAGGGTGAATTGCATATGTCCTACAGAGAAGCTGGAATTTCACTTCTTCTCTAACAAGGATAAAATACATGGAATCTTAAACTTAATCAAATTACTTTTTAATTCAGTAATTACTTTAAATTATAGTTTAAAGTACCGGTGAAGAGACTAGAAGTATTAATTCCAAATTTAATGCATGGAAATCAATCTCAGGAGGTCAGTGTAAGGGAATCAATATACATGGATTGTTTAAATCTTTTACTGTGTAGCTAAAGATTAAATTAATAAGGCATGCATTGTATGATAGTTTCATTTCATGCAGGAAAAACATTTCATTGCTCTGAACGAGGGGACATGGAGGACTTTGTTCCCATGGGACCCAAGCCCCCACCCTCTGGCCCCTGATTGGAACTGGAAATTTGGCCGGCTGTTCTTCTGTCATGACAAAGGGACAGAGCAAGAAAATCCAAATGGTGTTTCAATCCTTTGCGCTAAGTCACACCACCACGTACTCACTCCAGCTCTCCCTCAATGCCTCCTGCTCTTGACCAAGGGTTGACTGGGTTAAATCTGAATGGCACTGAGACCCCATGTGCCAGATCGCAATGCTGTTCACTCACATTTGGCTTGGATTCTCCTCTGTTAAAGTGAACTAATGGGACCACAAGTTCACTTTAATTCTGAATGAAACTGTTCCCACAGGGTTTGAATGCAGTTTAATTAATCCACTTTAAAATTCACACCTTTAATTAATTCAGATTAATTTTCCTGTAGACAAGCCTTAAGACCTCAAAATAGGGTTTATGTGGAACTTAAGTGATGTCTGGACACGGACTCTGCTAAAGGGCAATTTTTATGCTCCATGTAAAGGATACTTACAATGGAAAAGTAAGAAGTTTAAATATATAGAGGTGTGGTAACTGACAACATTCGTGACCAGCGTCCTGAGAAACGTGGGCAAAATAATTCACTCCTTGAGAAAAGTGTCGGCGGTAGAGTAAATTACTCCCTCACTTCAACTGGTGGAGTTAAAGAGCCACACCCAGTGTAAGATGGCACGGCACATTCGACTGAGCTATAGTGATTTACACCAGCTGAACACTTGACCCAATAACCTTCAAACGAACAAGTCAGCGAAGTGTTTGCACATTTGTCACTCTTCACCAATTATTATTCCAGAACTCTTTTTTTAAATGGCCAGATATACTTATAATTCACTTTTATGGAAAAAAGTCTGATAATTTATTATCCAGCATTAATATTAGCAGATGATGAGTTGACACATTATTATAGGCCAGCCACATCATCTTTCTTAGGGGTGTGTGCAGGGAAATTATATCAGTTTTATTTTTAGTAGCTCAACTGTTGTTAAAAAGCTGCATGACTGAGCAATGTTTTCTTTAGTTTGCCATTAAAAGACGTTAGGAGCATTAACAGTGACCTAGTTGGGGGAACAATTTTTGGACTTGGAAGAGAGTTTACGAAACACGGAAGGTTTGTTCACTTGACTTCTCTACTTGAGTCTTGAAAGAGCATCACTGGATTTCTGGATTTTCTTAAAATCTCTCTCTATAAAATATTCTGGAAGAGCATATTGTGAACTATACTGGAATATTTAAAAATAGAATGACATTTATCATGATAAAAAAGATAGATATCTTGCCCATAAATTTTGCCAATACTTGATTCTAAGGGTGCATCTACACAGCAGGGCTTAACTCAAAACTAAGCCATGCAAATTGAGCTACTTAAATTGCATAGCTTATTTCGAAATAGCTTATTTTGAAATTGAGAGCATCTACACAACACTTATTTCGAAATAGAGCACTCTTCCTCCAACTTCCCTTACTCCTCGTACCATGAGGGTTACAGGAGTCGGAGTAAACAGTCCTCCAGCTTGACAGTATTTCAACATTATTTCTAAATAACTGCCTGCTGTGTAGACACGGACTAAGTTATTTCGAAATAATGCTAGTTATTTTGAAATAATGTTGCTGTGTGGACATACCCTAAGACATTGCTTTGATTGCTAATTTGGCAATCAGCTCAAAAGAACCAAAATTAAACATTAAGAAATTCAATATTATCTATTTTCTTTAAAATGCAGAGATAAATGGAAGACTAACTTTATTTTTAATTATTTTTGTGGAACTGGAATTCATTTGCAAAGGAGAAAAAAGTCATTATTAATACAAAGCATAACATTACTCTAAAATTTTCTGCACAAAACTTATTACCTAGAAAACTACGCAGGTTTTTCATTTCAGAAGAGAAATATTTTAATAGTAATATCATACAGTAGTATTTTATTAGTGTAAAATGGAAGCAGAACATTTTCTTCGTACAAAGCAGAATGAATGTTTCTCACTAATGTATCCAGAAAGGAAGAAAAGCAGGTGGAATTGGTATTCTTTATACAGAAAGCGTAGCTGTTGGTGAAGCAAGGAGTACAGTTTTTAAATATGGGTGCCTAAATCCTGTATCCATAGTTAGATGGCTAATTTAGAAGCCTAATCTTCAAAAGTGCTATTCCCATTAAAATCAACATGAGCTGGTAGGTACTAAACACCTTTGAAAATCAGACCATTTGTTTAGGCAGCTAAATATGTACTTAGTAGTCCAAAATTAGGAATCCATTTTGGAAAGGATCAATAGCTACAAGACACCTCCCCGCTATAAAACCTAGAGGGTAATACTCTTAGGTGGAGTCTCCATGGGTCTGGAAGGGCATGTCAAGGCAGGGAAAGAGCACAGGCAAAGAACTCGGGCTAAATGCAGCATGCTCCCCTCTACAACTAAGGACTACTGAGTTGAAGGCAGGTCTGAGCAGCATGAACTGAAATTAATGCTATACATGGTGCCATTATTATTAATTATTGTAGTTTGTACTACAGGACCGTCCGGAAGTCCCAATCATGATTAAATCCCATGGTGGAGGACATCATAGATACAAATACTGAGAAAGCGTCCTTGACTGAAGAGTGTACAGTTGAAGTAGACAAGAAGGATAATAAGGGTTATTATACCGGTTTTGTAGATGGGAAAACTGGGCAACAGGGAAATTAAATCATTTGTCCTAGGTCACACATGAACTCTGTGGCAGAGCTGGCAAAGATGTCTGGTGGCCAAGAGTCCAAGTCGTTAGCCACAAGCGGATCCTTCTTCTCTGCATGACATCATCCCTGGCTGACAAACCATTGGCAGCAGGACTCAGGAGTTCATGTGGACAGAGATAGAAAATAGGTCACATGCTTGGACATGCACATTGTGGTTGGAGTTACTAACTTGAGAAAGAGAAAAGCTTAGAAATCTCAAATGCTCATTAACATTTAACTTTTTTGGTTACTTGTATAACTGGTTAAGAATCCTTCCTCCTTGATTAGGAAGTTGCATGCCATGTTTTAGCTCAGAGGATATTTTTAAGGTGGCATGTGTCATCTTTGGACACAGCTGTTAATACTGAAAAAATGGCAACTCATGACTTACTACTTACAAGAAATAACCATAGACTCATCTGAATCTTTCAAATGTGAAACTTATGAAGGCTCTTGGTAAATTTCACCTCACATCTGCAACCAGCACGTGACTGGGTAATCAAAACATTTAAAGCTTTATTCTCAGTGGTTGATGAGCTCTCTAATTACCAACCAGCAGCAGTAGGGAAAAAGTCCTTGAGAAGCAATCATTGTTTGATGACATGAACAGGCTGCTACTACTAGTTGGAATGAAGGAAGAAAAACGATAATTCAAAAATCTTTAATTTTCTGTGGGTTTTTTTTCCTTTTTAAATCTGACTACACAGAATTCTATTCTCCCAGACAGGCATCTGCACTATACCATTACCACAGATTGATTAGCTGCTGCACACAAGGAAGATTATCTCCTGCAGATTATGTAATATCTGAAGATGATTTGGTTGTGTACAAAGAGTTTGCAGGATGCAGGGACAGAAAAAACACTTTGTAGATCTATATTATCAAGTGAAAATTCAGTAGCAAAGGTATATTGGAAAATCGCATCAGCTAATATAAAATATTATAGTTCAGCTGACTTCAGAGAAGCTGTGACAATTTATATCAGCTGATGATCTACCTCAGTGTGTTTGGGAGCCTAGTTGGTGCAGCCATCCAGACTTTTACAGCTGCTGTTGATTTACTGGGCCAATTTATGGATTCATTTTATATCATTAAAGTGAACTTCCTTCAGTGTAGCTAAGTGACAGGATGCAATGGCAAAAGTATCAGTTAAAAGGCATGCATGATCAGAAAGGTGACTGCATAAAAAAGGCATGTCCTTATTTGACAGATCTTTTCTCCATGTGCATCTTATCCATAACTGCTTGTTCACTATCTTTTATGCCTATTAGTACTTGCTGAGCTCATACAGTGAAAATGATCTAGATGCTCTGTCTTGCACCTTATCAATAGAATTATTACATTTCAGCTGTATAGTCTTTGCTTTGAGGTGTATAATTCTATAGAATTACTGTGCTGACAAAAAGAACACAGCTTGATTTTCAGATCCCAGGATTTGCACAACTAATAGAAAGACCATCCTTTTAATTAGAAACCAGTGAACTGAGAACTAGCATGTAGAATAATCATGAGATAAATTTACAATGACTTTCACATGGAATATCCAGCCAGCAAGAGATAGCTGCAGTCACATTGTGATTTATTATATCTTCATAATCAATAAGAAGAATGGATGAACACCCTGGTTCTTTTTATATGCATGCTGATTAATTCAAAAGTTTAACTTCAAACAGCTTCAGAGGGGTGGCCAAGTTAGTCTGTAACTGGAAAAACTTAAACAACGAATAGTCTAGCAGCACCTTAAAGACTAACAAAACAGGTAAATGGTATCATGAGCTTCAGTCATCTGAAGAAGTGGGTTGTGCCCATGAAAGTTCATGATACCATCTACCTGTTTTGTTAGTCTTTAAGGTGCTGCTAGACTATTAGTTGTTTATGTTTTTTAATGTCAAACAGTACATATTCCAACAGACCTAACTCTAGATTAGAGGATATCAAGCTACGATTATTTGGAGCTTGTAACCTAGTAACTGCTTATTTGTTTTTGTACTGTACACCACTAATTAAAGCAGTTCTCCCCCACTCCTCCCCACAGCCACATAATGTATCAGATTAGCCTATATATGTGAACCTCCTTCAGGGAAAAGACCTAACCATGCCCCAGTGACAAAGATCCCAGACACTGTGCTTGGTTGTCTGTTCGTATATATTTGACCACTGCTGGATGGTGTATCAGACCTGTAAACGTATGATAACATCACCTTCTAATGACTGCCCACCAACAGAGGATAGAAGCCCTCACACTACTACAGAAGTGAGTGTGTTGCATGGTTATATATCAGCTTAGCAGGAGATTAGTCAAAAAATCCCCTACCTAGTTTATGCTTGATACAGATTTGTTTTCCTTCTCAATTACCATATATAAAACACAAGGATTCATGTTCTGGCTCGCAGGGAATTTCATCAAACAGAGCTAGTTGGTATTAAGGACTGATAAAGTTAAGCCATGGTCCATAATGCACCAGCTGTAAACTATGCACTAGATACTGTTAAGTAGCTACGGCAGAGGTCCTCAAATTGTGTTCTATGGGCCACTACCTGATGTTCCATAGAGAGATGACCTATCTCTGGGTACGAATAAACTACACCCCTTTTTTTGATAAAGGGATGTAAATTAAACATGTCAAAAGTGCAAATGAAGTGGGGATTTAAATATCCCGTGCTTCATTTGCATAATGGCGGCCGCCGCTTTTTTCCAAAACGGGGCTTTTCGGAAAAAAACGGCAGTTTAAACTGGGCATTTTTGACAGAAATGCCCCGTTTCAAAAGATCCTGTACTCCTCACTGTCGAAAATGCCCCCTCTAAACTGTCGGGTTTTTTCCGAAAAGCCCCATTTTGGAAAAAAGCGGCTACCACCATTATGCAAATGAAGCGCGGGATATTTAAATCCCCGCTTCATTTGCACTTTCGATGTGTCTAATTTACATCCCCTCTGCCGACAGAGGGGTGTAGTTTAGACACACCCTCTGAGCCTGAAGGAGGAACAAGCAGGTGAATTGGAAAAGGGATGGAGCAGGATATTAAGCAAAGGCTGGCTCTAGCTGGCACTGTGGACGTGTGGGAGGTATGTTTCTGAGCCTACTGGTTTGGGTAGTTTGGCAGGTTATGAGGCTGGATGGATTTAGTCCTACCCATAATGCAAAAATCCTGTCTCCCAATGTTTTCACTTTGAAAATCTAGTCAATGTACAAGAGAAAGGTACAGGCTGGATCTTCCTCATCTGGCACCATCAGGACCTGACCTGTCCCGAACAAGGGGATTTACCGGTCCAGGGGCGGTCCCTCCCAATATGGCCCATGCTGAACTCCTGCCCCCTGCTTGGGCTCTGGCCTGGCACTGCTGCTGCCTACCCGGCTGTGGCTCCCCAGGCTGGAGCTCCCTAGCTGCCGCTGCCAGACCCTAAGCTCCAAGGCCGGAGCTCCACAGCCATGGCTTGACCCTGATCTTTGTGGCTCGGGCTGGCACTCCCTGGCTGTGGCCAGGGCCAAAGCTCTATGGCCACTGCTGACCCCTGCTACCTCCTGGTCACAGGGGGCAGAACTTTCTGCTGTGCTGCCCACCCCTCCCTGCTAAGCCACTGCCCCCCCATGGGTCTCCCAGCTGAGCCACCACCCCCTTCATCCCCGCCGCACTCCTGTCCCATGGCCCGACTTCCCAATACCTGGGAACTGCTGGACCATGGATGTTACCGGGCCAGAGAATCCCGGTTAAGAGAGGTACAACCTATAGGAGATTATATGAAGCAGAAAGATTATGCTACAGAGTGTGAACTTTTAGGACTTAGCCTGCAGTAATGTATGGTGATTAGTAATGGGAAAGCATTACAAGATTTGGCTTTGATACAAATCCAAAAATTTGAATTTTTGAGGTCAGATTGGTAAACTCTCAAGAATGGGTTCCCTCATGAGTTAGGTCTTGCTCTCAGTGTGCTTGGAAATTTTTTTCTGGAAATAGTTCAATCCTGCCATTTCTGGCTGAAACTAGAAAGTTCAGGATTGTGGAAAATGAACAAAAGATTTTAAAATAAAATCCATATTCAGGGTCTGGATACAGGTTCAGGGAGGCGATGCCTTTATTTAAGTTGGTTCATTCTTACCCAGTGCGGAAATGAGCATTAAGAAAATCAACCTATTTTCCCAACTGACTGGATCTTGAACATAGCGAGAGTGTGCTGAGCACATAGCGGATAAAGCTCCTTGTAACAATCAATGGAATGGACAAATTGGTGTATTAGATGATCTTACCAGAACAGTTGATGAATAAGTTGGATGCTCTGTAGAGAACGGCATAGCAGAAGTTTCACAAGAGGGCTTTCAAGACTCCATTCAAACTTGAGCACCTTAACAAATATAGGAACAACATTCACTTACACATTTTTTCTGTCGCATTCCCTTTAAAACAAAATAGCTCCAACAAAGGTTTTATTTATTTATGCATTAAATGTGGTAACCCAACAGATGCTGTATATCAGCCAAAATGCAGTGGGCAAAGGCAACTCAGGTCTTTAGTGTCAATATTTTTTGTGAGGACAATAGAGGTGCAGAGACTAAGTTCACTCTGATCCAGTGATACGTACACATCATTACACTGAAAATTAAATTCAAAGTCCTAATGATTCCCTGTAATTAAAAACAAGTGTTTAAAAAAAATATTGGCAATATTATTGAACCTAGTGGCCCAAACTGATATTAGAGCCCTATTGTGCTAGGCAATGTTCGAATATATTGTAAGAGAAATTCCCTGTTTGAAAGAGCATAAAGTCTAAACAGACAAGACAGATAAAATGTGCAATTGAAAAGACTTGCCAACACTACACAGCAAGTTAGTGGTACAGCTGAGAATAGTATCTAGGTCTCTGAAATGCAATCCAGTGCCATATTCACTGGACCATGCTTCCCTTCTGTTGTTACCGTTGTAAAATAGGGTAATTTGGGACTCATCATTATTTACACAGCACCCAAGTCCTTTTTCACCGATGGGCTAAATGATACAAACTAGTTTAGATGTAGAACACAAAGACTACTATGGGAACAGAAAAAAGGATAGAGCAGAGAAAAACACCCAATGAGGTCTGAAGATAAAGGAATAAAGTGAAAATTATTGAAAGCCAAGGTGAATTAGATCTTGTCAAGGAAATTCAAATAAATGTGAAGAGTTTTTTTTTGTTTTGGTAATTATATGAATAAAAGAGAAAAAAGGAAGGGATGAGGCTGGGTCACTGTGCAATGTGGATGGGAAGGAAATTTCACAAAAACTAAATGGAAATTTTGGCGAATATTTCAATAAGGGTGATAATGTAGAATATGGGCATGTATGTGTAGCTTATTTCAAGTCAATTTTGAAATACCTTATTTTGTAATTTTAATTTCAAAATAACCCGCTATTCTGAAATGTCCCTTAGTCCTTGTGGAACAGGGTTTACAGGGATGTCGGAATAGCGAGCCCGTTATATTTCAAAACAATGGTTGTGCTGATAAGACATGGGATGGCTATTTCAGGGTACCTCCAGTATCCTACAATAGCTCCGCAGTGCAGATGTAGCCTCAGTGTATATAAATGAAAATGACTGTAATCTGAAGTAGAAGAAAAATTTAAAGAGAGTAAACATGCTTACCATCAGGTAACTTCCATCCCAGAATACCAAAACAACTGGCACATGGAATTACTCATTTTGTACCAAGGATTTTTAATAAATATATCTATTGGTGGTAGTGTATAACTGAAGAAAAGCTAACATCAGACCTATATTTAAAAAAAGGGGGTGAAACATGGTTTAGGCAATTAAATACATCCTTCCAGATTAACCTGATTCCCTTCTTTGAAAAAAATGGACTCTTTAGATAAGAGAAGTGCAGTGGATTTAAAATACTTGGATCTCAGTAAAGCATTTAACATGATACCACATGGGAAAGTATTAGTTAAATGAGAGAAGACGGGGATTAGTACAAGAATTGTTTCAAGTAGGTAAGGAACTGGATAAAGGAGAGAAGGCAGTGGGTTGTGCTGAAAGGTGAACTAATAGACTAGAGAGCTGTTTCTAGTGAAGGTCCTGGGACTAATCTTATTTATGACCCCAGAACAAAAAGTAGGTGGTGTGCTAATGATACTCGGTGATAATACAAAGTTGGGAGGCACCACCAATACATAGGAGTATTGGAACATTACACAGGAAGATATGCATGATCTTGCATTGGAGTGAGAGAGAGGAGAGGAAATTCAATGGAACAAAGTGCATGGGTCGAATAATAAACATTTCTACCACAAGCTAAGAGGCTCAATATTTGGAAATGACAGAAGAGGAGTGAGACCTGGTTTTGCTGGTTAATCACAGAATGACTTTGAATAAGGCTATGTTTATGTCACAGAGGTTATGAAATCTGTGATTTTCATAGACCTCCATAACACTTTCTGCTTTAGTCCTTTTGGAATACAGGATTGGAGCTGCCAGCTAGCAGGGGCTATGGCAGAGCCCCAGAGAGGGGCGACAACTTCCCGAGGGGGCTCCTGCAGGATTCCAGTGACACGCAACAGCCTCACAGGAAGTGGGAGAGGGAAAGAAGCTCAGATGAGTGGCAGTGAGTGTCCCATTTTGCTTTGGGAAATATCATCACCTTTCAGCTCTCCCAGCCGCCACAGGTAGAAGGTGATCCCTGCAACTCCCTGTGGGGGAAACTATGGAGCCACAGCAGCCTTGAGTGCTGAATTCCCCATTTCCAATTTGGTACAATTATTTTTAATACAAATAATGGACAGATCACAGCTTCCATGATTGTTTGTTTATTGCCAGTGACCTGTCAGTGACTTTTACTAGAGGTAACCATGACAAAATCTTAGCCTTCACCAGCATGATGTGGCTGTGAAAAAGGCAAATGCAGTGCTGGAAAATATCAATTCAAATGGGGACATGTGGATACAAGAGCTACCAGGATGATCGGGAATGGAGGTCCTATCTTATGGGAGGACACTGGAAGAGCTTGGCTTGCTTAACCTACCAAAAGGAAAGCTGGCATTGGATATTACTTTACTGGGGGGGGTAGGGTTGTGAGGGAGGGAGGTGTTGGCACAAGAAAAGGAGGTTACTCACCTTCCTGTAACTGACGTTCTTCGAGATGAGCATCCCTTGGGGTGCTCCACATCAGATGTGGAGCACCCCAGCACTTCTCAACGGATTTTTCTCAGCAATGTATTGGGGGCTGCGCATGCGTGGCGCATGGCACGTGAGTCTCTCTCAGTACTATCGTGCATGCGTGGCCCCCCTCCCTTCAGTTCCTTCTCTATCTGGAACCCAGCAAATAATATATTAAAATGTTGTCATAAGGGCATTCCGAAGCAGAGGGGAGGAAAGGAAGGTAGTGGAGCACCCCCAGGAACGCTCATCTTGAAGAACATCAGTTACAGGAAGGTGAGTAACCTCCTTTTCTTCGTCAAGAGGTGTCCCTGGGGGTGCTCCACATCAGGTGACTACAAGCAATATTTTCTTATGGAGGCAGGGACTTCGGATCAGATAACTATGCCATTTGTAGTACAGCTTTTGCTAGTTTGGTATGCTGGAGGGGTCCTGAGGTAAGTGCATAATGCTTTGCAAAGGTGTTTTCTGACGACCACGTGGATGCTGTGCCTATATCATGCAGTGGGATTTTCCTCAGGTAAGCAATGGACGTGGCGACTGCCCTTGTATGTACCCGAATCGGAATTGGCGAAGGTAGGTCATTTAGTGAATAACAAGCAGCAAAGCATTCTGAGATCCAATGTGACAATCTCTGTGATTAAATTTGTTTTCCTTTGCTATGATCTGCGACGGAGACGAAAAGTCGGGAAGAGGATCTGAAAGATTTTGTTCTGTCGATGTAGAAGGAGAAAGCCCTTCTAACATCTAGGGTATGCATCTGAGCTTCAAATGCATTAGCATGGGGTTTTGGAAAAAATACTGGTAAGTATATTGTCTGATTCAAATGGAAAGGGGAACGCACCTTGGGGAGGAATTTTGGATGCGGTCACACTGTGACCTTGTCCTTAAAAA
Organism: Rafetus swinhoei; assembly: GCA_019425775.1. Taxonomy (NCBI): domain Eukaryota; kingdom Metazoa; phylum Chordata; order Testudines; family Trionychidae; genus Rafetus; species Rafetus swinhoei. The sequence goes on from CM033437.1 coordinate 235,246,322, forward strand.
AGATTATGGAAGGTGGTTCTGCCATCAGGGCAGCCATCTCTCTCACTCTGTGCGCTGATGTTATTGCTACCAAAAATGCTGTCTTTAAGGATAGATGGCATAGGGAACATGTCGTCATGGGTTCAAATGGCGGTTTTGTGGGGGTTGTTAATACCAAGTGTAAGTTCCAAGGCTCTTGAGGGGGTGCCACCGCTGGGTATAGAGCCTGCAGACCTTTCAAAAATTGCTTGGTTACTGGGTGTGAAGACTAAGGTGTCTTCCACTGTTGCGTGGAAGGTTGCAATGGCTGCTAGGTGGACCCTGATTGAGCTGAGGGAGAGATGTGATTGTTTGAGGTGTAACAGGTATTCCAATACAGCAGGAAGTGGAGCATCTTGCGGTCGTATGTTGCGAGAGGTTGCCCAGTGAACAAATAGAGTCCATTTGCTCATGTATGTTTTTCTTGTTGCAGGTGCTCTGCTTTGTAAGAGGACATCATGGACTTGTTGAGAGCACTGCAGTTCTATGCCCTTGAACCATCTAGCTACCACGCCTTGAGATGGAGTGTACGAAACTGAGGGTGAGGATACATGATCCCTGGTTGATACAGAATGTTGGGATTGTTCGGAAGCGTGATTGGTTGATGTATTGCTAGCCTGTGTAAGAGGGGAAACCACGGCTGTCGGGGCTAGCAGGGCTCAATGAGGATAACTTTTGCTTTGTCGGTCAGAATCTTTACGAGGACTCTGTTGAGGAGAGGAAATGGGAGAAAAGCGTAATGTAGGAATGCATTCCAGGTTATAACAAGAGCATCCCCAGAGGACTCTTTGCCCATGCCCACCCTGGAGCAATAACTTGGGCATTTTTTGTTGATTGAGGTGGCAAATAAATCTATATCTGGGAAACCCCATCGGTTGAATATATCGGCGAGGAGGGCATAGTCGAGTTCCCATTCGTGCTCTTGTGGCAGGGCTCTGCTGAGGGGCATCTGCCATTGAATTAAGGACCCCAGGAAGGTGGCAAGCAGATATGCGAATGTCTCTGGCTAGGCACCAATTCCAAAGTGCTATAGCTTCCAGGCATAGAGTATGTGATCAGGCACCACCTTGCCTGTTTATATAGAACATGTATTGTCTGTGTATATTTTTACATGTATTCCTGTGACATTGGGTAACAGTTCTTGGCATGCCAAGTGAACTGCCCTGAATTTGAGGGCATTGATGTGGAGCATGCAGTCTGCTGGAGACCATAGGCCGTGTGCTGTGCGGCCTTCTGTATGGGCACCCCAGCCCGTAAGGGATGCATCTGTAGTGACAACTACAGAGGGGTCCAGGGGGTCGAAAGGGGATGCCTATGCACAGGTTGCTTGATTTTGTCCACCAGTGTAGGGATGCTTTCATTGGGTGTGGTAGCGTGAGCATTTTGTTCATATGATGGATGTGGCACTTATACTTGTGTCAGAGCCAACCTTAGAGGCATCTCATAAAAAGACGCGCATCTGAGACCACAGGATTGCATGATGCCATGTGACCTAATAGTTGAAGGCAGTCATAAACCCTTACTACTGGCATCTCTTGAAGTGATTTTGTGTTGACTGATGCGAGTGGATCTGTCTGTTGGTAGAGAGGCTCTGGCTGTGATTGAACTGAGCTGAGCTCTGATGAATTGGATTGTTTGGGTTGGCGTGAGTGTTGATTTGCCGTAATTTATTAGAAAGCCTAATGATTGAAGGCAGGTTATCACAATTATGGTATCTTGATAACAGTCTTGACTGGTCCTCGCTTTGATAAGGCAGTCATCTAAGTACGGGTAAATTGTGATTCCTTGTTTTCTGATGTGAGCAGCGACAGCAGTTAGCATCTTCGTGAATACCCTTGCTGCAGTGCAGAGACCAAAGGGCAGTACCATGTACTGGTAGTGTTGGAGACCTAAAGTGAAATGAAGAAAACGTCTATGAGAGGGGCGAATAGATACATGAAAATAAGCATCCTGCAGGTCGAGAGAAGAAAACCAGTCACCAGACTCCAGAGCTGGGATAATAGTATTTAGGGTGACCATTTTGAATTTCTGTTTCCTTATGTATTTATTTAGTAACCGAAGATCAAGGATTGGCCTCCAACCACCTGTCTTCTTCTCTACAAGAAAATAATGTGAGTAGAGACTGGTTCCGTGGAACTCTTGAGGTACTGGTTCTATGGCTCCTAATTCGAGAAGGTGGTCAATTTCTTGTTGTAATATAATTTCGTGAGAGGGGTCCCAGAAGAGGGACGGGGTAGGTGGTTGGGGAGGGGGAGGGGAGAGAAAAGGGATGGTATAACCTAGGGAGATAGTTTGAGTTACCCACTTATCAGTGGTAATAGATAACCAATTTGAAAGGAAAGGTATTAAATGAAATAGGAAAGGTTTGGAATCAATCTCAAGCTCTGGTGCATGTGGTATAGTTTTACATCTCTTGACTGTTGTTTCAAATTTGCTTGCTGGGTTGGGATGAGCGATTGGGGTTATTAGTCTGAGGACGCCGTCTGTGTTGCCTGCTGCACCCCCTCTGTTGGTACGGGGCATGGTCTTGTCTCTGGTACTGGTAAGTCAGTTGTAGGTACCTGGGTCTCTGATATGGTTGGTACCTGTACTGTCTCTGTCTCGTCATAGGGGTTTGGATACCGAGTGATCGCAATATGGCTCTGGAATCTTTCATCGATTGGAGCAGTTAATTGGTCTTTGCAGAAAATAGCTTTTCTCCATCGAACGGAAGGTCTTCTAGCGATGGTTGCACTTGGCGGGGAAAAGCAGAAGAGTTGAACCACGAGGCTCGTCTCATAGTGACTGCTGTTGCTGTAGTCCTTGTAGCTCTGTCTGCTGAGTCAAGTGTGGCTTGCAGGGCTATTCGCGATATTATCTGGCCTTCTGAAACAAGAGCCTGAAACTGTGCCTTTTTGCTGTCAAGGATATCTTCAATAAAAGTATTGAATTTTGTATAATTATTGAAGTCGTATTTACTTAATAAAGCAGCATAGTTCGCCACTCTCATCTGAAGAGTGGCAGAGGTATAAACCTTCTTTCTGAACGTGTCCAGACGTTTATTGTCCTTTTCGGATGGGGTGGAACGATTTTGTTGTTTGTTTCTCTGCTGTGCAGTGTCTACTATGAGGGGAGTTGAGTGGAGGGTGAGAAAAGAGGAATTGAGAACCCTTGGGAGGAATATAGTATTTTCGATCGGCTTTCCTGCATGTTGGTGGGATGGATGCAGGTGTTTGCCATAGGGTTTTAGCGGGGCTCCAAGATGGCTGGGTTAATAGGAAATGCCATCTTTGTTGCTGTACTGGGCTGGAGGATGTTAGTGAGTTCATGTTGAGAAACCTGAACTTCTTCCATAGATATATTCAAATCAATAGCAACTCTTTTAAATTAATCTTGGAAAGAGGAGAGATCATCGGTAGTATGAGTAGCAGGTGGTAACAATGCCTGCTCTATGGCTGAGGCTGCGTTTGGATGTAATATAGATGTAGAAGCTGACACTGAAGAGCAATGGCTTTCACTGTCAGTTTCCCTCATAGAGGTGTGGGGTGACAGGTTTAAAGGAGAGCAGGGTTTTGACATATTCTTGGTCTTATATGGTCTCTTTTTATATTGTTGAGGTGGTTGATTGAACATTTGCCACTGTGGGGGGCAACGCATAGGAGGTAGCATTCAAAAATAAGGAGCACAGGGAGCCATTTGTGCTTTAAGAAAATCTGGTTGTTGCTGATAAGCAGACCATGTAGAGCCCGCCATATATGGCTGAGGTGAAAAAGCAGGTAAACATTCCTCCTTGTCCTCAGAGAGGGGGGAAGGGAAGTCAGAGTAATCAGAGAATGGAGATTGAGGATGTATGTTATCAGTCAAATTATGTGAATGTAAAGTGGGAGAAATTGCCAGGTCTTTGTGGTCCTTGTGGCTAATGAGGGGAGTATGCAGCATGGATAGCTCTGCTGAGGGTACACAAATTGCCCGCCCTTTGCCCGCGCTGCTGAGACAGCACTCCTCTGAGGTGTTGCCCCTGGTAACAGGAGAAGAGGGCCAGCACCCAGCGGTTGGTCGGTGAGGGGATTCCTCCATGCTGCAATAGGAGTGGGAAGATCTCCTATGGTCCCTCCCACTGACGTGTCAGACAGCGCAGCGTGTGAGGCAGGCACGGGAAGACCTGTTGCCTCAGAAAGGGAAGACTTTTTTACATTTTTATTGCCCTTTTTGTGTTCACCCGAAGTGCCTGGGAGGTCAAAAGTGCTCAGGCGGTTATTGCCTGAGCAGTGTGACTTTCTCCCCTCAGCGTGCCGCTTTCTGGGCTGCTGATTCAGAGAGCTCGCCCCTGCCTTTGATGGCTTAGGGGATGTTTGCCTCATTGGTGTATTGCTCAGACCCGAGCCCGGGTCAGACGTATGGTGTTTGTCCTTGACAGAGAAGGACATTTTAAGTCTCAGCTTTCTGTCTTTGCATGTTTTCGGCTTAGCACAGTTAGTGACAGGCATTAAATTCTTGCAGAGCCCACAGCTTTTACAGTTCAAGACTGCAGGCGGTTTTTTTAAACTAACTCTAAACAAGTAAATTAGCTAACTATTAACAGGAACTGTGGAAATAAACTATATCTAAACAACTCTTTGAAGAAATAAATTTGTGAGGAGAAGTCTTTGCGAGAGCAGGAGAGTTCCGTCTGAAGCCGAGGAGCGGTAGAAAAGAACTGAAGGGAGGGGGCCCGTGCAAGCGCAATAGTACTGAGGGAGGCTCGAGCGTGTCACGCATCCACAGCCCCCGATACATTGCTGAGAAAAATCCGTCGAGAAGCGCTGGGGTGCTCAACACCCGATGTTGCACACCCCCAGGGACGCACTTCGACGAAGAACTAATGGACATAAACTGGACATGAACAAATTCATACTGGAAATTAAAAGGTTTCTAACCATCCTCATCTCCCACCATTATCCCCACCCCTTCTCTATCTGTGACGGTCACCGCTGGACATGGGACATCAGACAGAGTAGGATACCCTGTTTGATGGCATCAAGCATTTTCTCTCTCTGGTGCTTGGCTGGCTGGTTTTTGCGCACATGCTCAGGGCCTAATTGATTGCTGTATTTGGAGTCAGGAAGAGATTCTCCCCCCTCCCCTAGATCTAACTGGGAGTGACTAGGCATTTTTTTTGTTTGTGTGTATGTGGAGGGGGGAGGGAGTTGGCCTCTCTCTGCAGCATGGGATGTGGGTCACTTGTCAGGATTATCTGGGTCTCTCTCAATCATTTCCTAGCCATTACAAGGGCCTCAGCTACTGTCCCTCCCATTCTTTGTCTGTGGCATATAATAGTTTAGTCTCTTGTGGACTGTACTACTGATTTAACTGTTGGATTTGATGTGCAGCTGTTGAGTGGTGGTGGTGGTCTGTGTTATCCATGAGTTCAGACTACTCATTCTGGTTGCCCCTTCTGGTCCTCTTCTCTGAGTCTGACTCTACATAATTGATAGCTCAGCCCTGAAGTAACTTAATTATTGTATGTCAATGAAAGTGGCTCCTTCTTGGGTTTCTCTCCTGACTGCCTTACCACAAGCATCCACCCCAACATAATCTGAAGGGCACTGACCCCATAGGAGCTTTGGGAGAGGCATTTATGAAAGACTGTATGGAGGAAGGACGATGTTTTGGAGCCAGTCATTTCTTCCTGGATCCCAAGAAAATCTCCACTGGTTGCTAACTCTTAAGAAAACAGTTGGGACATTCTGTCCTGCAGCTTATAAAGTGTTTTGGGATCATTTATGAAAGAAAATTATATAATGAAAGATTATTTTGCACATGAATTACTCTGTTCAGTCCGTATTGCCAGCATCTTTTCCCCATCCTTACATCAATGATATTTGTGTATTTTTCAGATATCTAAAAGTAAAATTATGATGCCAAACACTATTTTTCTTGTCGAGAAGCCAGGCTACTACCAGCTATTGATTTGACCGTGTGTGCTACTAGTCGTAACTCCTTTTCTTTTCTTTCCAGATGCTATTTTTTTCCCAGAGGAAAGGCCTTTTTGCAGGGCACACAAAAATCCAATCAGCAATGCCAAAAAGCAAACCACAGTCTCTGGAGTGGAGCCCGATCTATAATTCAGCGCTGTAGTTAACTCAATCATTGCATCAGCTGGTCTGATTTTCTTGGTTATTCTTCCACTAATGCATCAATCAAACTGAAAGAATTAAAGGTATTTAATGAAGTCATTGATCTGGCTAGAGAACTTCCTTTGCTATCCATTTTTTCTTTACCTGAACCAGCTGTGGGAGGTAGTCTAACAATTCATCATCTGACAGATTTTCCATTTGTTGGACTGCAGTTCTGCGAATGTCTTGATCTGGAAAACTAGTGCAAACAAGTAGAGGTCATTAGGCATTATTGAGCAGCTGCAGCTATATTACAGTTCTCATGATTCTCAACAATACAAAATGCTAAAGAAATGTGAGAGGAAGATCAATCTGTTTCATAGCAATGGGAATCAAAACGCATATGACTGATAACTCAATTGCAGATTGTTACAATACCTTACCCCACAAAACCATTTCACCGATTTCTATGTACGTTTTTTCAGTCGAACTATAATGAACAACTTAGTTCCTTAGTTATATATTACTCTATGAACCAAATGATGAGTTTTCCATAGCTCTTTTTCAGAACTGGCTGAAACTTGGAATTTCCACTGCATGGGAAACGCCAAAATTTCAAATGTTTTTGTTATTAATTGAAGTTAAAAGATGAACATTTGAAATTTACATTGGATTTTTCTAAAAAAATATGTTGTCAATTTTGGTATTTTATATATTATAATTTATTTATAATAAAATACAGAATGTAGAAATAATCATTTCAAAATGAAATATCAAAATGCTTTTTTCAATTTTTTTTTCCAAAATGAAATTTCATGGAAATTGACACATTCCTTAGAAAGTTAAGATTTCGATGGGACACCATTTTCCAAAGTTAAAAAATTCTGGTGAAATATGACTTTTTGACTAAATCAAAATTTTTTAGCAATTTCCAGTTTTTCATTAACAAACCAGAATTTGAAAAAGAAGGAAAAGAATTCAGCTTGCATTTTCAAAAACTAAAAAATTCTCTCAGGAATTAAAAATATTTTGCAATAAGTATCTTGCACAAAGTATCAGAGGGGTAGTTTAGTTAGTCTGTAACAGGAAAAACTTAAAAAAACAACAAATAGTCTGGCTGCACTTTAAAGACTAACAAAATATGTAGATGTTATAATGAGCTTTCGTGGGCATAACCCACGTCTTCAGATGACCCTCCAAAGAAGTGGGCTGTGCCAAAGAAATCTCATGATACCTTCTACATGTTTTGTTAGTCTGTAAAGTGCTACCAGATTATTTGTTGTTTTTTAAGTTTTTCCTTGCAAAAAGTGTCATTTTTGACAAGCTCTACTCAGTATATTAATAATGGAGCTTCCCACCACACCGCTTGTCTGGAAATGGTGAACCAGAGCCAATGGGAGCTGCGAGGCTCTGTGGCTATGGAATCTTTAGGTAAAAAAAGTGGCACAGGCCCACTAGTAGCTTTCCTGAAGTGGTCCCATGGAACAGTTTGAGAATCACTGATCTAATTCAACAGGGATTCCTTTCAGGTCAGTACAGGTGCACATTGGCAGAGGGAAGTGTGGAAGCACAGATATAGCTGATGCCCATGCTATAGCTGTTCTGCAGATCAACCAAGGTCAATCAGGACATCAAATTCATGTGAAAATAAATGAAAATTAAAATATGAAAGACAAAACAAAATAGACGCAATGATCACCGGGAGATTCCACATCCGAGAGAGACTGAAGAACTTGTACAGGCATTTTGGTGCAGAAGTGTATGGGTACCTTTTAAGTATAATCAAATTTTAAAAAATGAAAAAAAAACCCCAGAGAAAATCCTATGCACTTTGATTATCAAATTGTTATATGTGTTCAAATAATTTTAAGAAAGGGAATGACTGTATTTTGGACCTGTTAGAGAGCTCTGGCTTCTGCACTGCAGTCATAGCCCATCTGTAGCACATCCATTCCAAACTTTGTTTTAATGAGGCCACTGTGTTTGGCTTTTTACTATTTTGTATATCTATATGGTACATATTTGATGATGCTTTTAATATTGTTTGTGTAGTGCTGAGTGTGCTCTATTGAGGAGCAAGGAAGGGGGTATTTTATGAATAAATTATCATTGTAGTCCCAAATTGAACTGTTTTACAAGAGTTAATTATTTTTTAATTTTAAGGCAACATACTATGAATTTGAAGCTGCTAGTCCAATTTTAACATAGTTATTAAAAGCAAAATATATTTGAATTAAGATAATAAATAAAAAAAGTCTAATCTCTTTATTATCCGATCATCAAACTATACAGTTGTTCCAAAGGCTCATGATCCAAACTTACACAGATAGTATGGGATTCTGCACCTCTCTTTGCTCTCTCCTGTGGTTCAACAGATTGCTAGAGAGTGAAATATGTTCTATACAGGCACCAACACAAGCAGAAAATGTTATTACTTAGTTATTGCTTGTCCTTGGGAGCAGTCAATGCTCGAAGATGCTATGATGACAAAATTCTGTGTTTTCCCAAGCAAGATGAAGAACGAGAAGCCTTCCTGTTTGAATAGTTCCAGAAAATCCAACTGGTAACGCTTTGATACGTTAACACTAACTTTCTAAAACCTGCTGGGTGAAATGTCACTGCTTCTAAATTATTGTAGGGTGGTATGTTTAGTAACACACCACACTGAAACACATATACACTGCAGTTAAAATCTAAAGGTCAGCTTGTTTCAGCTCTTGCCACTCTACTGAGATTCTGGATTGCTCTCAGTTACTAATCCATCTCCATCAGCTTGTAAATATGAAGGGCAAATGATGACTTGTTCAATGCAAACAGTAATGACCAACCCTGGAATTTCTGGGCTGTTTAGGGGTCACAGATAAAGAATCAGTACCACTAAATGCTCTTCTATTTATCTGTATTCCAGGATTGTTTTGATTAGAGTGAACACTGAATATCTGTAGAAACATTAGCTCCATAATGAAAAACTCAATTTGTAACATAAGGATTCATAATACTTTCTGAAGTTCTACTTCTTAAAAACCATTACGGATTTGGGTCAGAAACCCTATCTGAATCAGAAACTATCCTTTGCATTACTAGAATGCCCAGCTTCTTCTGGCTGTGTAAACCATTTAGGTGGAGAGGTGTCCCTTAGTGAGGACTTGTTCACATGGTGAGTTACTATATGGCAAGCCAGTATGCTACAGATTCACAGTCTGGTTTACTGTGCAGTAACTTTTTGCGTAGATAATCCCTGCGTCATCTAGTGAATCTTCAAACATTGTGCCAGGACTGATGTCAATCATCCCTAAATTATCCCTAAATTATCCTCCAGTCAACTTGACCACCTTACTTGCATGATAAACTCTTTTACAGTAAGGACTCTGCCTTTCCATATATTTGTATCAGGCATGCAGGCAGGCAGTTCTACTGGTAAAAAGTAATACACAAATCAGGGGTGTCAAATCTAGTCTTTAACAATATTTTGCAGCCTAAGGGACTGACTCCAGAAATCTTTCCTTGGCAGATTGCACCATTACTGGGAGCATTCTTATAGTTATAAACAGGGCCAGTGGTGAGTAGATTTCAGCCAGTCATCCCGTTCACCGGCGGTGCGCGCATGCGCAATGCGGGTCTTGCGCATGCGCAGTGCGGGGCTGGCGAGTAGATTTCGCCGCCGTTTGTCAAGCCCTGCTTATAAATGTTCCCTTAGTATTTAACCCAAATATCCACACTGCCTGCTTTAAACGCATGTTTTATTCTGTCCTACTGCCTAATGAAAATAATTGACCACCTTCCTTGTTTATAACACCCCTTAATGCAGTTGTATCTTCTTTCAGACTTGATGCTGACATGTGAAATAGGATTCTGAGTGGAGTAAGCACATTGCAATATGCTTTGGAAGCAAGAACAATTGTTCTTGATTCTCTTCACATGGATATCCAGAAAGGAAATGTGTGTTGAACTATACCATATGCCATAGTAAGGCATTTGATATGGTCTCACATGATATTCTTATCAATAAACTAGGCAAATACAACTTAGATGGGGCTACTATAAGGTGGGTGCATAACTGGCTGAATTAACCGTACTTAGAGAGTAGTTATTAATGGTTCTCAATCCTGCTGGAAAGGTATAACAAGTGGAGTTCCGCAGGGGTCTGTTTTGGGACCAGCTCTGTTCAATATCTTCATCAACAGTTTAGATATTGGCATAGAAAGTACGCTTATTAAGTTTGCAGATGATACCAAACTGGGAGGGGTTGCGACTGCTTTGGAGGATAGGGTCATAATTCAAAATGATCTGGACAAATTAGAGAAATGGTCTGATGTAAACAGGATGAAGTTTAATAAAGACAAATGCAAAGTGCTCCACTTAGGAAGGAACAATCAGTTTCACACATACAGAATGGGAAGTGACTGTCTAGGAAGGAGTACGGCAGAAAGGGATCTAGGGGTTATAGTGGACCACAAGCTAAATATGAGTCAACAGTGTGATGCTGTTGCAAAAAAAGTAAACATGATTCTGGGATGCATTAACAGGTGTGTTGTGAGCAAGACACGAGAAGTCATTCTTCCGCTCTACTCTGTGCTGGTTAGGCCTCAGTTGGAGTATTGTGTCCAGTTCTGGGCACCGCATTTCAAGAAAGATGTGGAGAAATTGGAGAGGGTCTAAAGAAGAGCAAAAAGAACGATTAAAGTTTTAGAGAACATGACCTATGAAGGAAGGCTGAAAGAATTGGGTTTGTTTAGTTTAGAAAAGAGAACATTGCAGGGGGACATGATACAGTTTTCAGGTATCTAAAAGGGTATCATGAGGAGGAGGGAGAAAACTTGTTCATTTTGGCCTCTGAGGATAGAACAAGAAGCAATGGGCTTAAACTGCAGCAAGGGAGGTTTAGGTTGGACATTAGGAAAAAGTTCCTAACTGTCAGGGTGGTCAAACACTGGAAAAAATTGCCCAGGGAGGTTGTGGAATCTCCGTCTCTGGAGATATTTAAAAGTAGGTTAGATAAATGTCTATCAGGGATGGTCTAGTCAGTACAGTAAAACTCCAATTGGCCGGCATCCAGTGGTCCGGCACTCCTGATAGTCCAGCACCAACTGGAACCCGGAAGTGCTCCGGCCAGCCGGACAATTGGAGCTGCTGTGAGCCCCATGGGCGCTCGCGGCTGGGAAAGGGAAGGGGAGAAGAGGGGAAGGGGATTATACCTGTGACGGGTCTGCCGGGACCCGCACTATGACCGGCCAGGGGGTTGGAGGTGGGCGGGGAATGGCGCGGCGAGGGGTGAACCCTCCGCCGTTTTGCAGGAAGGTGGGGGAAGCCCCACGCCGCCTCCGAGAGTTTCCGGGAGGGGAGTGCGCTCCTCACCCCCCAGACTGCAGTAGTTATCGCCGAGCAGCAGGGTGAGGGGCGGCGCTGCGGGACCAACCCAGCAGCACCCCAGCTGCTCTGCTCCGCAGCTTCCCCAAGTCCGCCACTCGTCAGTTTCAGCAGCGGCAGCGGCGGACTTGGGGAAGCTGCGGAGCAGAGCAGCTGGGGTGCTGCTGGGTTGGTCCCACAGCACCGCCCCTCACCCGCCTGCTCGGCGATAACTACTGCAGTCTGGGGGGTTGGGAGCCCGCTCCCCTCCCGGAAACTCTTGTCGGCGGTGCGGGGCTTCCCCCGCCTTCCTGCAAAATGGCAGAGGGTTCGCCCCTCGCCGCGCCATTCCCCGCCGACCCCCCGGATGCAGTGCGGGCCCTGGCAGACCCGTCTCAGCCCCCTGCCGGAGTACCTCCCAATACTCTGGCATAACCAATAATCCGGCACCACCTAGGTCCCAAAGGTGCCGGATTATCAGAAGTCTACTGTACTTGGTCCTGCCATGAGAACAGGGGACTGGACTCGATGACCTCTCGAGCTCACTTCCAGTTCTAGTATTCTATGATTCAACTAAATCATATACAAATTAAAAACCTTGCACTGCTGAGACTTTTCTGCGAATGTGTGTATTCCCTGGAGACCTTTAGATCTAGAAATCAATTATTACAACAAATACATCTCTGTAATTTTCATTTGTAACAAGTAAAATAATCTTAACTTTAATATATGATCTCAATTGGAGAACTTGGAGAACTTGTGCATTGGAGAACTTGTATATATTCGTCAGGTCAATGGGATGAAAATATTTTACTGTAGAAGCTGGAATATTTTATAGCATGCAATTTTCCTTTAAGTATGAGAGAAGCATCTCATATACCACCTTCCTGATAGGGACATGAGACCTGCTAAGGGGTTTGCCATATGCCATACAGTGCTGTAAGGTGTGCTCTCATTTTGTATAAAGTTTACATTCTGCTGTGTTCTACCACATGGCATTGCAAATCTGAACCATGAAATGCAAGATAGAATATTTTTCAGAAATGTAGACAGCTACATTTCCAAACTAATATAATCAATACATTGTTTCCTAATGCCTCAGGACTCCAAGAAGCATAACATGTTGCTGAGTGCTTTATAAATGCCTACAAAGGCAGACAGAAGTGTCAACAAGTACTTAGATGGATACTGAATATTGGATTATGAAATTAAGCTTTATTGCTTTTCTTTTTTATATTTATAAATAATTGAGACAGGAGATAAAAAACCAATTATTTCCTCACAATTTTAGAATTTTTTTTACAATGAAAACTACTTGTGGTTTTAAAGCATTATCATTTCAAAATTGCTCTGCAGGCTTGTACATACATCGAGTATTGAAGCAGCTTTGTGCTAATGCATGAAAATTAGAAAACGAAACCTACCAGTTTAGGAACATTGTCTGGACTGAATGAAGGTAAGAAAGTAAACAAGCAATATAAATGGTGAAAAGGACTTTTGATTTTTTACTACTATTTTTGTTGTAATAAACTAAAGGGTTATTAGGAAGAAAATAAGGTATTATCCTCTCTCATATATGTGTACGTATTTATATCTATAAACACACAAACTCCATGAGAAGAACTGTGAAGGGGACGCCCAGGCGCCCCGGACGACAGCCGCGCTGTCCCCAGCATTCTGGGGAGAAGCGGCGGTGCCGGCCCGGACCTGGCTCTGCTGCACATGCTCCACTGTGGCCAGCGACTGGTGGGAGGATTCTCTGGCGTCCCGCCCACCAAACATACCGTCCTTGGCGGTTGGGGCAGAAGCAGCAGTGGCACTTCCGGCCGGCACCGACGCGCAAGCGCCCCAGCGGTTGGGGCTGCCTGCAGGCGCCAACACACCAAGGAGCCGGAAGGGGGAGGAGCCGAGGACGGCGGCATGGCCCACCCTTACGTCAGATGCGGCATCGGCGGGACACTTAAAAAACCCCACCTGTGCCACAGGAAGGGGTTGCGAGGCGGAGCAGTCAAGAGCGACCGTGGGAGGAGGAGGAAAGTAGGAAGCGGCCCAGGGCACAGCTTGTGGAAGCCCGTGGGTTGGTGTGTTACAGGTCTCAATCCCACCAACTGGACCAGTGACCCGAATCCTGGTCCTTAGGGCCCTGGGCCGGGGCTCAGAGAGGGGGTGGGCCCGAGCCCGCCACCTTCCCCTGATGCCTGCCGGCCGTGAAGGCCTTAGACACCTTAAAGTATTGCGGGAGACTGCCGCCGGATTAGACTCATCCAACGGGTCAGTGGCCTCATCGTCAGTGAGGACACTTGGGCACGCCCAGGAGGGTGTTGGGAGAGCGGGCGGAAAAAGGACCTCCCCAGGGGGCCCCCGCTCACCCGGTTGCAAGAACATTATTAACATTGCAAAGTCAAAAACTCAAAAGTTAGGAAATGGCAGAATTAAGGGTGTAACCTATATGTACCCATTGATATTTTTACGTATGTGCATTGATACTCTAAGTGTGTGGTCATGTAAGTAAAGAGTTTATCACAATGCACTTACACAAGACTGTCAAATTAAGGTTGCACAAGCAACATTAGTTATGACATTTCAACATTTTGAAGGCTTGACTTTGCAACCAGAATAATGTAGTGTGGCAGGATAACCCCACTTCTGGGTCCCAGTACCCTGCTCAGTCCTTTATTGGGCAGGCTCCGTACTGTATTACCAGCCTTTGGAAGGGTTTAAGCTCTGGTCCCTCAGCCACCAAGTGCATTGGGGCCAGTGCCCCAGGGACAGCCTGGGCTGCCAAAACAGTCCTTTCCAGCTCTCAGCTGGGTTGTCAGGCTGCCCAGAAAAGGTGGGCCTAAAACCCGTTTGGAGCTCCTCACACCCACTGTGCTATCTCTGGCAATGCTGCTGTTATCTTTCTTCGTCTGCTCAGGTCTCCTGTCACTCCACTTCCTCTCTCCCCTCTCTGCAAGGAGGGTTTCCTTTTAAAGGGTCTATGGCAGCCTCAGGTGAGATGAGCTGGCCCTGATTAATTAACAGCAGCCCTATCTCCTTTGCTCCTGATTGACCAGGGCTCTTGTTGCCTTAGAGCTGCCTTTCTCCCTCTTAGTTATAGTCCTCCAGCCTGACCCTGTCACAGTAGGTATTGTGCATAATTTTAGGTGTTTCAAAAGAACAAACTGAAAACCCCCCACAAAATTCTACCATGTGGTATTTCAACAACAGGATTGGAACTCCCAAAGCCAGACCTTTACCACTTGAGCTAATTAAGTAGCAGTAGTAGATGGTCTTCCTCTCTGTGGAAGCACTAGATGGGAATGGGCAACACACCTTGCCAATGGGTTTCACAGCTATTTACTGACAGCTGAGGAACGGTGACACTCAGATGTTTTGGGTTCCAGTCCAGACTCAGAGGCTACGTCTAGACTGCAGGCCTTTTTCGACAGAGGCTTTGTCGACAGTATGTTTCGAAAAAGCCTCTGTTGAAAAAGAGCATCTAGATTACATTATATGGATCGAAAAATCGATCTGCTTTTTCAAAAAAGAGCGTCCAGACTGCCGGACGCTGTCGTCAAAAAAAGAAGGCACCCGGAAGTGCTTCTGGCAGGGCATGGGGGCAGCCTTTATTTCCAGGTACTGCTGAATGCCCTTTGCAGAGACACGTGCTTAAAGGGATCCCCCTGGACAGCCGTTGCTCTGCTCCTGCTTGTGGCTTGCCTACCTCCTAGAGGGAAAGCAAAGCTGCTGCAGTGCTTGCTCTGGTTGCCCTGCTTCCTCGGACACCACAGCAGTTTATTTTCTGGGGTTTTTTTCTGCTTTTCACTCTTTTTAGCCATGGAGCCTGAGCTGCCCCTGGGCAGGCAATGGTCCCACGCTGCCATGCTGCAGCTTCTGCTGCATCTTCATGACTCGGTCATGAACCTCCTGCCCCATATGGACCCGGACCACACCAAGGAGCCCCTCCTCCGGGATGCAGGAGCTTTGTCCTTGCCCCCAAACTTTTTTGGGGACAGGCAGATTTGGAGGCACGAGACGAGTTTGGACTGGTGGGACAAGCTCATCATGCAGCTCTGGGATGATGACCACCGGCTCCACAACTTCTGGATGCGGAAGGCCACATTCCTGGAGCTGTGTGCCTGGCTCGCCCCTGCTCTGGAACACCAGGACACCCACCTGCAGACCACCATCCCCCTGCAGAAGCAGGTCACAATCGCCCTGTGGAAGCTGGCCACCCCCGACAGCTACCGCTCAGTGGGACACCAGTTTGGCATGGGGAGGTCTACCGTTGGGGCTGTCTTTATGGAGGTAAATCACTGTCGTGGGACAGGCCCTGCTGAGTGGGGGGGCTGAGAAAGGGAAACTGCCAGGCAAGGGCAAGAGGGAGTGGGGGCAGGAGTGGCCCGAGGCTGGCTGCGGCAGCTGGCGCCTCAGGCGGGCGGCGCAATTGGCGCCCCCCCTGCACGGCCGTCAATGGCCGTGACGTCATCACGGGGCACCTGGGCCAGCAGCGCTCTAGGCAACTGCCTAGTTCGCCTAGGCTCACGGGCTGCCCCTGAGTGGGGGATGGAGTGGCACTTGGAGGCCGCTCCTTGGCCACCCCTGCACTGATGCGGGGAAGGAGGGCGTCCTGACAAGGGGAGGGATGGGGCGGGGAGGGTTCTCCTCCCAAGCGCTTAGGTAACCTGTCTAACTCCCTGGTTTCTGTCTGTTTGTCTCGTGCTGCAGGTGGCGAGGCCATCCATGTGGAGTTGCTGAAGAGGCTCGTCCGTCCCGGGGATCTGGACAACATCATTACTGGGTTTGCTGCCCTTGGCTTCCTAAACTGCAGAGGAGCCCTCGATGGGACACACATCACAATCCGCACACCGCTCTATCGAGCAGCCCATTTTATAAACAGGAAGGGCTACTATTCCATGATGCTGCAGGCCCTGGTTGACCACCGGGGACTCTTTATGGACATTTGTGTCAGGTGGTTGGGGCGGGCACATGATGCCCGTATATTCTGCAACTCCTACCTGTACCGCAGGTTGCAGGCAGGAACATTTTCCCCCCAGCGGCACCTCTCGCTCGTGGATGTGCAGATGCTGGTGTGCATAGTGGCCAACACGGCCTACCCCCTCATGCCATGTCTCATGAAGCCCTACACCGGCCACCTGGATGCGAGCAAGGAGCTTTTCAACAAGCATCTTAGCCAGGCTCACATCCAGGTGGAATGTGCCTTCAGCCGTTTGAAAAGGAGGTTCTGTTGTCTCCTCACACACCTGGAGATGGGCGAACACAACATGTTCACAACATGAACACAACATGTTGCGCCCTCCATAACTTGGTGGAGAGGAAAGGGGAGGCCTTCTTGCCGGGGTGGGGGACAGGTCCTGATGGTGAGGAGAGGCAATTTCAGAAGCCCCGGATGGCTGCCATCATAGAATCATAGAATCATAGAACACTAGGACTGGAAGGGACCTCGAGAGGTCATCGAGTCCAGTCCCCTGCCCTCATGGCAGGACCAAATACTGTCTAGACCACCCCTGATAGACATTTATCTAACCTACGCTTAAATATCTCCAGAGATGGAGATTCCACAACCTCCTGGGCAATTTATTCCAGTGTCTGACTACCCTGACAGTTAGGAACTTTTTCCTAATGTCCAACCTAAACCTCCCTTGCTGCAGTTTAAGCCCATTGCTTCTTGTTCTATCCTCAGAGGCCAAGATGAACAAGTTTTCTCCTCCTCCTTATGACACCCTTTTAGATATCTAAAAACTGCTATCATGTCCCCTCAATCTTCTCTTTCTAAACTAAACAAACCCAATTCCTTCAGCCTTCCCTCATAGGTCATGTTCTCTAGACCTTTAATCATTCTCGTTGCTCTTCTCTGACCCTCTCCAATTTCTCCACATCTTTCTTGAAATGCGGTGCCCAGAACTGGACACAATACTCCAATTGAGGCCTAACCAGCACAGCGTAGAGCGGAAGAATGACTTCTCGTGTCTTGCTCACAACACACCTGTTAATGCATCCCAGAATCATGTTTGCTTTCTTTGCAACAGCATCACACTGCTGACTCATATTCAACTTGTGGTCCACTATAACCCCTAGATCCCTTTCTGCCGTACTCCTTCCTAGACAGTCGCTTCCCATTCTGTATGTATGAAACTGATTGTTCCTTCCTAAGTGGAGCACTTTGTATTTGTCTTTATTAAAATTCATCCTATTTACCTCAGACCATTTCTCCAATTTGTCCAGGTGATTTTGAATTATTACCCTATCCTCCAGATTAGTCGCAACCCTTCCCAGCTTGGTATCATCTGCAAACTTAATAAGCGTACTTTCTATACCAATATCTAAATCGTTGATGAAGATATTGAACAGAACCGGTCCCAAAACAGACCCCTGCGGAACCCCACTTGTTATGCCTTTCCAGCAGGCTCACTAGGCCGATGTCCAAATCCGAGAGGACCTGAGGGAGAGATTCTCAGAAGGCACCACACCTGCCCCCCCACCTTTCCCTCCACAACCCTCACTCTCTTCCCATTAGGACGACGTATAAGAGCCAGTTTTCTTTGTAAACAGAAATTTGTCTTATTAGAAACACTAGCAGTAAAGAAAATGTGTGAACTGTTTAACAAAACTTTCTCTTTTTACTATTCAACTGTTTATAAACAAAGTCAATCTGTCAGTCAAAAATAAAGATTTTCTACCATAACTGAAATGTTCTTTAACTGGAGTGGTAGGGGACTGAAAACCTGGGGAGGGAGCTCATGTAGGCTGCTGCTTCCCTGATCTCAGGGTCCTGCCACCTTCCTGCATCCTGGCATCACCATGGCCTTGGGATCGGGTGGAGTGAGAGCCAGTCCTGGCCTGGGCAGGAAGGCGGGCAGCTGTTGGGCCTGTGAGGGCTCGGGAGCAGGAGGGGCTGGGGAAGGGAGGAGGGGGGGAAGGCCGAGCTGGAGGAGCAGGGGGAACAGGGCCTGGTGTGCAGGAGGAGTGGTGCCCATGACAGGGGCAGGCAAGCCAAGGACCTCCCGCATTGTGGCACAGATGGAAGTACGCTGCTGAACCAGCTCATCCAGTAGCCTGGTGCACCACTCAGCCTCTGCCTCCGTCCTCTGCTGGAAGGCCCTGTTCAGGTCCTGCAGGGCCACTATGTGCTCCCTCAGCAGATCCATGTAGACCCGCCAGTGCCTGCGGGTGCCACGGGTCTGGGATGGTGGTGGGGCAGGTGTGGTGCTCCCCTGTTGGATAGAGGGTCTGGCTCTGGAGGAAAAGAGAAGACAAGACAATCAATGTCTGTGTGCACCCCTGCTGTCCCTGAGGGCATGCCGTGGCTGTCAGGGGCTCTCCTTTTGGCAGGAAGACTCAGGGGTGTTACACGTGACACCGTGTGTGAGTTGGGCAGCGGCTTGAAAGCCTCAGAGGGGCCCCACAGTGGCAATGGGACTAGATGGCCCCCCACACTGCCAACCCGCCTATGTGTGGTGACCCCTCAAAGCACTCACCTGATGATCCCTCCCCGATGTCCATGGACTCCTGGGAGGCCTCTGGGCTCTGGAGGACCGGCTCCTGGGAGAGGGGCCCTGCTGCCTCCTCTTCCTCGTCCTCCTCCTCCTGGTGCAGCTCTCCCACCTCTCCTGCCTCATCTTCCTCCCTCAGGGGTCAGTCCACGATGTGATGGGGTAACCCGGACTCCACCACACGCAGTGGAGTCTGGGCTTCCCCACTGCCCAGGATCTGCTCCAACTCCTGGTAGTACAGGCTACCCCGGAGCGGGAGCTCTGGTCCCGGGCCTTGGCATATCCCTGCCACAGCTCTTTGACTTTGGCCCTCACTTGTGCCATGGTGCGGGGGTGATGCCCTTTGGTTGTCAGTCCCTGGGCCAGGCGCTCATAGATGTCCGCATTCCTGCAGCATGTCTGCAGGGCCTGCAGGGCTCCTTCCTGGGACCAGAGCTCCAGCAGGTTTTTTATTTCTGGCCCTGACCAGGCTGGTGCCCGCCTTTTGGTGCCCCTGGGTGGGTCCTTGTCTCTGTCCCAAGAAGGGCCAGAGGGGCCTTGAGGCTGGGACATGGCTAGCACGGCTGCTCTAGTAGCTGCCAGACAGCAAGGCCTGTCTGGGTGCCTGTGCCTTTAAGAGGCTGCAGCCAGGAATCACAGAGGTGCTCTACATGTAAAGGCTAGGCTGTCCACCAGGGCTTCTTCCTGTAGGCCTTTTTTCTCTACAGAACTGGCTCCCTGAGTCCACACACACCCTTTTTTGACAGATCTCTGTCGACAAAGGCATTCTGCCTCGTAAAACGAGGTTTACTGCTGCCAACAAAACCGCCGCGTTCTGTCGATTTACTGTCGACAGAACGTGGCGGTAGTCTAGACACAGGTATAGTTTTTTTTAAAAAAGGCCACTTTTTTCGAAAAAACTCTGTAATCTAGACACACCCAGAGAGACTCCAGGGGGCACAACCCCAGACTCAAGGGGGCACATACCCTTCTGTCCATTCCTCCCCCAAACTTGACCCATTCTGTCCCATTCTCTCAACCCTGACTCCTCATTCTTGTCCCACTCTCCTCAACTAGACAGTGCTAATTAAACCTGGGCATAAAAATGGTTTTTCCAGCCATCCTACTCTCTGCCTCTCTGGGTTCTAGACCCTAAGCCCTGCAGTTATACAACCCATCAGTATCCAGCTTGTAGTTTGCAGATAAATTTGCATTTCTCTCTTATGCCAGCTACTTTCTTTCTCCACTCCACTGTGGCACTGTCAACAGATGTCAGCACTCCAGTTCTGGCACACAGTTTGGACTGTGCTGGGGAATTATGTATGTTGTTCTTCTGGTGTTATTTCCAAATTTTCAGTGAAATACATCACATGGTTGCAATTACATTGCAGGTATGTCCTAAAGAGTATGGGACAGGGTATGATACATCTTTAGAGGAGCACTATTGCTGGGTGCTGTAAAGCTCTGATGTTTCAGGTACACTCAAAATTGCTATCTAATTATTTTGTTTTTCACGTTACCTGATGTGTTCATATATATAAAATATAAAACCACACATTAAGTAATCTGAAAAGCAAAATAACCTGACAATTTTTAGGTGCACCTGCCTATATGTATACAGTGTATAAATATGCCTGCCACATTGATAACACTGCATTTAGCTTTTCTCCAATCACCATCATTGTGCCTACATCATTTCCCTGACTGGAATGCTGTGCAGAAAAGTTAAGAGTTCAACTAAAATCTGGACTTTCTCCCAAGGAGGGTTAATAAGGGAAGTCAATGACGAGAATCGAGTGCAGGAAAGGAGGGACCAGTTTTCTACCCTTTGCCTCGGGAAAATGTGTGTTTTTCAGACTACTTTGTAATCAACCTTCCTTGAAATTAGAGGTAAACTAAGAGCATAAAATCTTATTCTGCGCTCTACCCTCCTTTCATTAAAGAGCTCTTTGATGCTTTCTAAATTGGTTTTTAACGAAAAGTTTCAGGGAGGCCCTATGAGTCCATGCTTGATGCATGTATTGGGATGCAAGACTGGCACTAAATTTACTTGTGAAATGTAGCGTGAATGTGCTTCCAATTTATGAAAGTTCTCCTTTTCTACTGCATAAACGATTAACTTATTATTAGTCTGCCTGGAGTCAAGCTTTCAAAATAGGGAAGATAGTCAGCAAAGGGAGAGACATGCCAAAAGAACGAGATGCATCTATTAAAATATACACTTAGCTGGCTTGTGAGTAGCTGATGTTACAGAATATAGCAGAGAGAGTTGTATTCTTTGTTCTGGACATTGGGGCTTGATCCAGAGCGGCCCAGAGCATCTATAATGCTTCCTAAATTCCATGGGATGTATACATTTCCTAGGATCAAGACAACTGGGTGTTATCTCGTGTGATTCCTCTTACTTCCTCTTATTCTTTGAAAAAAGTGAGCTTAGTGCTCAGGGAATAATCCTTTAACCTTTTTTTTGAGAAGGCCATGCCCTACAGATAATTGAGCTACGTTAGCACAAGGCTTTCAAAAGCGACTAGAGATTTTTGGATACCCAGCCTGTGTTTCAGAAAATGCTGAGCACTCACCTGCAGCAAACCAGGTCCTTGAAGAGGTCTCAAATTGGGCACCCCAAAACTACATCAACCAAAAATTGAAGCACCTAAAATTACTGGTGACTTCTGAAAATCTTGAGTAATCAGTTCTTGGATGTGATGTAGAAATTTATCCAGAGAGAGCAGCCAACTCATTTCATATACATAAGCCACTGAACAATCAAATTGTAATGATGCCCAGTTACTATCATGCTGGACTACATTAGAAATAGCAACCAGAGATCAAAGACCCCATTATCAAGCCCTGAGCCTTTCAGTCCTCATGGAACAAGATTGTAATTAAACGGAAAATACTTATTAGTGGCTCACATGATAAAACACACACAGAGATAAGAAGCATGTTTATTAGACACACCTCACCTTTTATTTGCAAATGCTGTCCTTTTATGGTTTAATCTCTAGTCAAAAAAAATTAGAACATTTTGTTGCTCTGAGAAATGGGGAGCAGAGGGTAAAAACTACCAGAGCCCAGCATAACGCAGATCAGAGAAGATCAAACAGCTTAGACAATGTACCAACAATCCAAACTGATCAAAGGTCAGAATGGGAATGTGAAGCCAAGTTAACAATTAAAACACTGCTGCTACTTCACTGGCAATTAATAGGTTTAAAACTAGAAACCACAATCCCACCTAGCTGAATCTCCCTGCTCTACAGAAGTTTAACCATCTGTGAAACTGGTCCTTTAAAAATGGACGTTTAGAGAGTAGTGTACTCCCCCCTAAGCCTCAGGGACTTCTCACCCAATTTACCTTAACACATAGACAACATGTTAGGGGCATTAATTAAAGACAGAATAAAAGAATAAAGGAAAGACGACTTCTGTTGAGATCTCTCATCTCTTTTGTTAATATGCTTGTAAATAATAGACCAGAGTAAGCACATTTCCTGTAAGGGTGTGTAATTAAGAGAACCTTCTAAGGACAAGGACTTCCTAAGGACAAGTATTCACTCTTGGCCAGCCATTTCACAGGCTGCATTGGAGGAGTCAGGTTTATGATATCTCCCCACCCTCTCATGCCAAGCTCCAGAGCTGGACAGAGTGAGTGGAGTGCACATTGCATCTTGTAAGGGTGTGCTGCAGTTGGAAGGTGTAATTGTGCCACCTGTAGGGGTGCCTGAGCAAGCTTTGATCTAGCTATGTAAAAGTTAGCTTTAGTAACAACAATAACATGGTCACAGTAGCAGGGGCTATGACATGGCTGAGTATGCACCTAGGGTTTTGAGTCAGATTGTATTCAGGAGGACAACCTGTACTGCCAACTGCGATGCAGCAGCTAGACTACGATTATTAACTCAAGCTAGCTTTCATCTAGCCAGATCAAAGTTAGCTTGGGCGTGCCTACATGTGCGTTCGTCTGGACTGCAGTGAAGAAGAGTGTGGCATACATAGCAACTGTGCTCTGTGAAAGGCTGCCAGGCAAAGAGAGTCACAGTGCCTTTTGGAGCACTTGATGGTGCTGTAAAACTGCACACCACACTCAATGCGGAGCTGTATCTTCAAGCTGAGCCCTTTGTCTCCAGAAATGCCAACTGTGGATATACACAGAACAAGTGGACAGGTTCAGTTTTTCTATCTTGGCATGTCCCCCCAAACACCATTAAGACTTTTTCCCATCTGGAGAGAGGGCATCTATGTATTTGCTTGCCACTGTATTTGTTCCAACACGAAATAGAAGGGTACTCTGGTAAATCACAAAAGCACTAAAATATAGCAATAATGGCAAACACGGTATGTACATGTACGGTGCTTGAGCACAACTCCAAATGTTCCAAAACCCTTTCCATGCACTAAGGACCTAGTCTTTCAAGATCTTTGCATGTAGAATTCCCATTACATTTCAACAAGAGATGTTTGTATGTATGTGGGGAGGCTGAACGCTTTGGATTTAAACTTAAACTAGGGAAGGGGTTATGACACTCTTACTGGGTAAAGGGATTAGGTGAAGTCTCCAAAACCTCTCCTTTTAAGTTCCTTTCTAAAGACATGGTTTATAGCTAGTAAATCAGTTTGGAAAGCAGGGTTTCCAGGTTTAATCATAGAAAGCTCAGCAACTCAGACAAGCAAGGGCTTAACAATGATTCTTTGCACCCTCGTTTTGTCCAATTGTGCTATGTTTTCACATGCAGATTTTTTTTTAAAAAACACCTCCCCCAAAATAACCTGAGAAATTACATTTGCTCACACAGGTTCTTTTTACTGCATATGATGTATGTTGCCTGTTAAAAGGTATCCTCAACAGCAGAGACTGTTACTGATGCACTGCAAGTCAAAAAGAGTGCAACGTTATTCCCCTTTATTCGGCTCTGGTGAGGCCTCATCTGGAGTACTGCATCCAGTCCTGGGCCCCCCACTATAGACAGGATGTGGACGCATTGGAGAGGGTCCAGTGGAGGGCAACCAAAATTATAAGGGGGCTGGAGAACAAGACCTATGAGGAGAGGCTGAGGAATTTGGGCTTATTTAGTCTGCAGAAGAGAAGAGTGAGGGGGGATTTAATAGCAGCCTTCAACTTCCTGAAGAGAGGTTCTAAAGAGGATGGAGAAAGGCTGTTCACAATAGTGATGGATGGCAGAACAAGGAGCAATGGTCTCAAGTTACAGTGGGGGAGGTCTAGGTTGGATATTAGGAAAAACTATTTCACTAGGGCTACGCCTAGACTACATCCCTCTGTCGGCAGAGGGACGTAAATGAAGCACTTCAAAAGTGCAAATGAAGCCGGGATTTAAATATCCCGTGCTTCATTTGCATAATCACGTAATGGCACTCTTTCAAAAAAGTGCTATTTCGAAATAGAAACCGGAGTCTAGACGCGGATCTTTCGAAAACCTTGAGGTTTACAGGATCTTTCGAAAAAGTGCCCCGGTTTTGAAAGAACCGTGTCTAGACTGCGGTTGCAATTTTGAAATAGTGCTTTTTCGAAAGAGCACCATTACATGATTATGCAAATAAAGCGCGGGATATTTAAATCCCGGCTTCATTTGCACTTTCGAAGTGCTTCATTTACATCTCTCTGCCGACAGAGGGATGTACTCTAGGCGTAGCCTAGGAGAGTGGAGAAGTATGGAATGGATTACCTAGGGAGGTGGTGCAATCTCTATCCCTAGAGATTTTTAAGTCTTGGCTTGACAAAGCCCTGGCTGGGTTGATTTAGTTGGGATTGGTCCTGTTTGGGTAGAGGGCTAGAGTGGATGACCTCCTGAGGTCGCTTCCAGCCCTATGATTCTAACATTAGAATCCAGTTCTCAATTTCCCCCTCAAGTTTGGGATGTTTCTATTACAGAAAGAGCAGCCAGTGGCAATGATCAGATCCAGATGCACACTTTAATGTGGCACCTGGAGCTCAGAGCATGGTTCAGCCCCATCTCCATTACTCAGTTTATGTCTGTACAGCAGCGTTAAGATGTAAAGTGCTGTATCAGTGCTAAGTATCTGACTGATCACCTATTACTAGGAACTGAATGAATCCATAATATAAAATGAAACATGCTTTTCATTATCCTGAAAATAGCTAACTTCTCAGCCAAGAAGGTGGGGTCAGTGCATTCAACTGAAGGTCAGTGCAAGAGTTCCAATTACATCTTCACTTCGACACAGAGACAAAGCTGAAAGCAGACAGCCAATGAAGCAAAGCTTGGTATTGTACTGAGCAACTCAGAGCGCTGAATTAATCAGAAGACTAGGAGTCTGTTTACTGTTATTTTCTTACTTTGTTAATTTTCTCTTACCTGAAAGTCAGAAGCCCAAGTGCTTCCAAAGGGTTAGAAAAGCTCCATTCTCTCAATACCATGTACATTTCTGATATGCTCTTTCGATCCCAACCGGGGGCACTGCCTAGTACCAAAGGGAGGGAACTGTTTTCATTATTGCAGCTGGAACGATAAAACCATAAAAATCTTCTCTCTTGCACCGACAACCTGGAAAAGAAGATTAGAAATTCTATTTGAAATTAAAACCAGCTAGATAGAGCCTTGTGTAGCAGCAAACTCTTTTAAAGGGGGGCACTGCTTTCTGGCTATGTATTTGTTCTCCTTGGAATGGGATATCATTTTTTTCTGCACCAGGTCTTATAAAGAAGTGATATATATAATCTGGATCTGTCAGCCTTGGGACATGTAAAGATGAACTCTCAAAAGAGATGCAGAGACAGATATTTCACTTTGCCAACCTTCCTCTCTCCCTCCCATCCCCTTTCTCTACTGTTGTTTTTCCAGAATGTGCAATTTTTGCCAAAGAAATTACTAGCATATCCACTGCCTACTCTATAGCATCTCTAATTAACTGTGGTGACAACTACTGATTATAAACACAGCTAGCCAACTTTCACATCCCTGCTCCCCACCACTAATCAACTAAGGTGACAGTATCCATATAAATTCAAGGATATGAGACTTTTAAAAGGCATTCATGCACACACATATCCCTGATACTTGCACAGGGTGAGCAAAAGAGGATAGGTGTCAGGAAAGATCTTTTCAAAGAACCAAAGAAGCCAAAGAACCAGTCTGGCCTGCTATGCCTCATTGTGTTTGTCTGCAGAATGGGTGCAGTGCTGTCTACCTCATAGAAATGGGCGAAGGTCATTAATAAAATGCCTTGGCTTCCCCAGCATTGCAAAAATCAACAAGCCAATGAAAAAGACACCAGGGTTAATGTATACCATCCATTCTTCAAAGCACCAACAATGCATATGCCTTTTCTTGGACATCAAATAAACACCCTCTTTAAATCTCTGGGTTAAGTATCATCACAAACAAAAAAACTTTACCAAGATCAAACTGCTAATGTAAACAGGCAATCCTAGTTTAAACTCAAACTCTAAAACAAGCCTTAAAATGTACAATAAATTCAAATAGACAAAGTTCATAATTAACATTATACATATCACTAAGGCTCTGCAATAGCATATTTAGGTGTCACACTGGCTCAGACCCATGATTGGACAGTAACTAGCATCAGAGGTTTCAGAAGAAGGTGCAAAAAAATCCTTGCTGTAGGTAGCAATGGGATAACCTGCCTTTGGGGAAATTTTCTCCTAATAGTTGGAATCAAGCCCGGAAACATGAGCGCTTATCTCAATTTCAAAACACTTCCCCCCACCCGATGATTACTATAACAACAACTTTTTCATAGCCAAATAAATAGGCTATCCCTATCTGAATCCTGCTAAGTTTTTGGCTTTGGTAACATCTCAGGGCAATGAGTTCCACAGTTAATTGTGCATTATGTGGAAATAAAGGTTTCCTTCCGTCAATTTTGAATTTCCTAGGCTTTTGGAATAGATGTTGTCAGTACAAACAACAAACCTGGAGTTCAGTGGTTGTAAGAAAGAAAATTTGCTTTCCTTACCTCAGAAGAGTGTGAGGAGAATAAATTCATAAATGTATGAGCTGCTCACATATTATAGTGACAGTGGCCCTATAAAGAGGCATCTTACATACTGTCATTTTTTAATAATAGTAGTTTTAAGCAAACCATTATAATAAACGAAAAGTATATTTTAAGCTTCAGAAACAAGTAGTGGCAGCATGATCCATGATCTCCTTTCTGCAGCTCAACAGTTCACAGAGTGCTTACAATAACAGCAACCAGAAAGCTGTGTGTGTGTGTGTGTGTGTGTGTGTACAGTAGACTTCCGATAATCTGGCACCCTTGGGACCAAGGGAGTGCCGGATTATCGGATATGCTGGAGTATTGGGAGGTACTCCAGCGGGGTGCCGTGTTGGGTCTCCCGGGACCCGCACTGCGTGGGGGAGTCAGCGGGGAATGGCGTGGCGAGGGGCGAACCCTCCGCCGTGTTGCGGGGAGGCGGTGGAAGCCCCGTGCAGCCGGCTTGCAAGCAGCGGCAGCAGAGAGGGGGCGAGAGGCAGGCAGCTGTTTAAGGCAGGCGGGCGGGCGGGGGTCGGCGGGGAATGCTGCCTGCCTCTCGCCCCCTCTCCGCCGCCGCCGCTTACAAGCTGGCTGCGCGGGACTTCCATCGCCTCCCCGCAACACGGCGGAGGGTTTGCCCCTCGCTGTGCTGTGCCGTGCCCCCGCCCGCCTCCCTCTCGCCCCCTCTCCACCGCCGCCTCTGGGCAGCTCCAATTGTCCGGCTGGCCGGAGCACTTCCAGGTTCCAGTTGGTGCCAGACTATCAGGAGTGCCGGACCACTGGATGCCAGACAATTGGAGTTTTACTGTATATAGATAAAGCTTTAACTTTTTGATGGTCTGTCGTATGCTCCTTTACACTCGGACAGCATTCAGTGAGACAGTACAATTAACACATTGCATGATGACTTCAGAGATTTTTCTAGTTTCCCAACCTCATCTCCTGAACATGACAGCCTGTTCAGATTAAATCAGCTAAAGCTTAAAAATGGCTAGATAAAAGACCAATGCTATCTTATATATCAACCATTCCTCTTTAGTGACAGGGCAGTCTTCTCTTTCCAATCTTGTTTTGCAGGGTTACTGTCTTGTTTAATGGCTGTCTTTAAAGAGTTGATCAGGGTAAAAGTTTTAGATTTATCTATGGCAATAAAAGTTTATAACTTAAAAAAATGTTTAGCCTGGGTGACAATAGTACTTTGCACATATCTCACTTGATTGCCCTCTATGACAAGGTAACAGGCTCTGTGGACATGGGGAAGTCTGTGGATGTGATATATCTTGACTTTAGCAAGACTTTTGATATGGTCTCCCGTGGTATTCGTGCCAGCAAGTTAAGCAAGTATGTATTGGAGAAATGGACTGTAAGGTGGATAGAAAGCTGGCTAGATTGTGGGGCTCAATGGGTAGTGATCAGTGGCTCGATGTCTGGCTGGCGGTTGGTTTCAAGCAGAGTGCCTCAAGGGTTGGTACTGGGGCCAGTTTTGTTCAACATCTTTATTAATGACCTGGATGAGGGGATGAATTGCACCCTCAGCAAGTTCACAGATGCCACTAAGCTAGAGGGAGCGGTAGAAACATTGGAAGGTAGGGATCAGGTCCAGAGTGACCTACACAAATTGGAGGATTAGACCAAAAGAAATCTGGTGAAGTTTTACAAGGACAAGTGCAGAGTCCTGAACATGGGACGGAAGAATCCCAAGCACTGATATAGGCTGGGGACTGACTGGCTAAATAGCAGTTTGGCAGAAAAGGATGTGGAGATTACAGTGGATGAGAAGCTGGATGAGTCAACAGTGTGCTCTTGTAGCCAAGAAGGCATTAGGTTGCATTAGGAGCAGCATTATCAGCAGATCTGGAGAAGTGATTATTCCCCTTTATTCCACACTGGTAAGGCCACACCTGGAGTATTGCATCCAATTCTGGGACCCCCATTACAGAAAGGATGTGGATACACTAGGAGATAGTCCAGCGGAGGGCAACCAAAATGAATAGGGGGCTGGAGCACATGATTTACAAGAAGAGGCTGAGGGATTTGGGCTTATTTAGTCTACAGAAGAGTAAAATGAGGGGGGATTTGATAGCAGCCTTCAACTGCCTGAAGAGAGGTTCCAAAGAGGATGGAGAGAGGCTGTTCTCAGTAGTGACAGAGGGCAGAATGAGGAGCAATGGTCTCAAATTGCTATGGGGGAGGTCTAGGTTGGATATGAGTAAAAACTATTTCACTAGGAGAGTGGTGAAGCACTGGAATGGGTTACCTAGGGAGGTGGTGGAATCTCCATCCCTAGAAGTTTTTAAGGCCCATCTTGACAAAGCCCCGGCTGGGATGATTTAGTTGGGGTTGGTCCTGCATTGGGAGGGCGTTGGACTTGACCTTCTGAGGACTCTTCCAGCCCTAGGATTCTATGATAGCATCCAAGGACTGTTGGGCTGATGAAAGGGATTTCTTAATGGAACAAAAAAATAGCTAAAAGCTTTAAAAACTTTAGTACAGGTTTTAAAAAAAATGCAAATGAAGCTACAAGATGTGTATGTGTATGTGAAAAAGAGAAAGAGAAAGAGAGGGAGATATGGACCATTTCAAATGATCCTTCTGATCCCATCCTGAGTTTTCATGATCTCATTTATAAAACTTATCAAATAAATGACCCTTCCAGAAGCTGGCACCCCCTGAAGACAATGTAGCTTTGGTTTTCTACTAACTCAGAAATAATAATTGCCTCCTGAATCACCAAGGCAACTTCTCACAGCAACTATGTTTTCCTTAAAAGACTCTCATCCAGTTGCTGACCAGCCCCAATCCCGCTGAACAGCCATCAGTGAAGGAAGGCAAAGAAACTTAAATCACATCCCAATTCATTAGAAATGAGAGGAGATAACATTAAATATGCTAGCAGTTGATTGGTGCCAATAGAAGTTTTTCTCTTAATAAGTACCTTCTCCACCCCCAAAAAATATAATTAACAAAGAAAACCTCCTTCTTTACATGTGCACAATAGAGCATTATTGGGACATTTAAAAAAGAAACCTTACATTATTTATTATATTACTATAACACTTTTAGCCTGTGGTGAAGGATTACTGAACAAATGTTAGTGACTTGTACAATGCCAGCCTGCAAGCACTGATACCACTAACACCACTGCAGTTCTTGCTATAATTGTTATTTTAGACAGTACATAATGATACTTGATAATATAACCTACATATGTCTAGGGTTACTAATCTGCCTCAGTAGATAATAGAGCTTGTTTTGTTTTAGTTTTTATATGCCTGCTGTGAAAGCTAAATTCTGCATAATCGTTTCCTTGTTTACTGAGGAACATGATACAGATTGCCTTTCTAATGCTTATATGTCATTTGGTGAGTACAATGGCTCAAAAGTATGGGTTTATCATTATTATCAACTGCTGCTGGTTTTCATCCAGCCCAATTTTTTAAATTGCTAATACTATTACTATTGGAAAGTATAAAGCTTGAGACAAATGTTTGTGCTTCAAATCAGCAGTTTGCTTTTAGTGCCAAGGAAACCAGAAAAAATAAAAGAATAGGGACAAAGTGTTCTAAGCTATAGAACGGTATTGTCAGCTTTAGGGGCTTGTTTTAGCTTCATTACCATCTTTTCCTCTCACCTAGACGTATTACCTCACCAAATGAATGAAATTAGGCTACATAGAGAGGAAATTTAGCTTTTAAAGAATTGAGAACCCTGAAGAGTGATTGCTGGCATTATGTACAGCATACCAGAGGTAAGAAGGAAGACTTTGGTCCACTTACAGCAAGAGAGAATGTTTCCGTGAAATTCTTGAAATATACTTCAGGCATTCTTTAGCTGGCTCTACAAGGTCTTCTCTTGTCTCTTCTGGCTCAGGTTTAAAAAACTCCAAATTAGTTTCTGGAAAGTCAATCTTAAAAACAAAACAAAAAAAGATGCCTTATGTGGAAATGTGTATAAAAGGTTTTTCAGATATCTGCACATGACTGTTAGTGAATAGCATCCTAAATATGCAGAGGAAATGTGAAAAATAAGGGGAAAGCGAGATAAGATAACTGCAAAAGTGTGTTCATTATATGAATGAATTTTGCTCAGTGCTTTAGGGTGATAATCCTGGTCCCACTCAGAGTCAATGAGAGTTTTGCTTTTGAAATTCATGCGGCCAGAATTTCAACCATTGTATCTGAGTCTCATTAGGTCTGCATGGGACTCCAGGTTAAAGGCTTCTCCTGTCCTGTTTGTAACTAGAGATGGGCCTGCGGTACAAAATTTCAATCTAGATCAGCATTTTTCTAGGACAACATGGGGGAGGATGGTTTCCGAGTCTGCATTTCAATTTGGCTTGTAAGAGACGGGGACCAAGCTGCAAAGTTCAGGTCTGGATAATATTAATTTCTTCAAAACTGGGAGGTCTTCACATAGATGTAAGATGACAATGGTCAGCACAGGCCCATTTTTACCTTTATCAAGTTATGGGGAAAAAAATAAAAAAGGTTTTTTTTGGGGGGGTGGTTCTATTCAATTTGAATCAACAGCATTCCCAAGCTTTGATATCTATCTTGGTTTTGCAAGAGTAGGCTGGAACATTCAGTACAGCAGTCTGTTTCTGGTACTTCCTTGTTTCTGATTGGCTTGTTAAGTTTAATTAAATAATGTATTAAAATTGGAGAGGAAGCTCAAAAGGGTTTTGTTTTTTTAATAGTAGAATAGGTAAAATTCTGTTTTTGAATCCAGTTCAATTTGCCTAATGTAAAATTTACACCATAATGTATTAAGAGATATTCACAGCTGGACCAGAAAAGGAGTCTCTCTAACGAATATGTATGTGTGTACTCACTTTCACACAGTTAACAAAAAACCGCATCAACAAACTGGCTCCCAGATAACAGTAGTCCTGAGAATTATAGCACACACCAGTCACATCAAAAGTGCTGTTTTTAAAAGGGAGCTTTTCCTGTGTGCTCAGTCTCCTGATGTCATATATTCACAGACATAATTGAGTATAAAGAGGCAGAGGAACAGAGCAGGAGATTCCTCTCTGCTTTTTCTTATAGCAGAGATACAGATTTTCCTTCCTTTTATTATTAATATAGAGAAAGCTATTTTGAAGAGCCATCTTTGGCTGCATTATTCCAACTAGAAACTCTTGTTCATTTACTTATTAAAAATAGGGCATTTTAGGCCAGACTCATTTATTCACATTAGTTGTCTTTGTGTTTCATTTGCTAATAAAATCATTTGGTTTTTTAATATGAAATTCAACTGTCTGTTCCTTTAAAATGAGCAGCTCAATCTGGGAACAATTCAAAACTGTGGACAGGCAAAATTTCTTTTCAATATTTGGAGGCATTGGTCGACAGAGTTCACAGTGACATAAGTGGGAGCCTGGCATTTAGTTGTGGACTAAGAGTGATATAAATACAGATGAACGTTGTAGCTCCTTCCCTACAGACACTTCTGCAGACTCATTTAATTGTTAGTTGCCTACAATGTGCATGATGGTAAGTAATTCACAGGTAGACAGGATACAAGTGGGACAAAAATGCAGCTGAGAGTCAGGTGCCAGGTCAGCACTTTGTGTCAGGGATATTTTTGAACATACAGGAAAAAGTAATCTACTCATTGCCTAACCCCCATGGCCTGAATATGATTTAGCGAGTCCAACATATAATTTCTGTTATGGAGTAAGCTTTACTCCCACTCCAATTAAAAAGGCCGATAGCATACAAGCAGAGGTCTCTTTTCAAGCAGACAGAAAGGAGCTGTGGCGTTTAAACTGTGGGATCAGGAAGCACTGTGTAATCAATCGTTTACTGCAAGCTGTTTGACAACAAGCCCTGACTTTCCTATCTCAAAAGCAGTGCTTACCTGCAGTGTTACTAGCGCTGGCAGACTAGTGTCATAAATGCCCGGTGCTATCATTGTTGTTGGAGGCTCACTGTACAATGCCATGCCAAGCAGCACCGTCCCATGAATGAACTTTCTGCAAATGTCAATATACATAGATATAATACAGCATCAGTTTCACATTTATATCAGAAACATTAAAATCAATGCCTCAGGGAATAAAAATCTACATACGTAACAAATATTGGATAGAGGGCTAGTATATCAGAAAAGAGTGTTACACAATCCAACAGCTAGACGTTTAAAGTAGAGAAGACATTTTTAATAATAAAAATAATCATTCACTGGAACAACTTACCAAGGGTCGTGGTGGATTCGCCATCACTGACAATTTTAAAACACAGTATGCTCAGGGAATTATTTTGGGGAAGTTTTATGATCCATGTTACCCAGGAAGCCAGATTTAATCATCAGAATGATCTTTTCTGGGCTTGGATTCTATGACTCAGGTCCTAAACTCAATTAATTTTTTGGTTTTTGGAAAATAAAATGGTGGGGCTGGGAATGAGGGGTTAGGCAGGCAGGCAGGCAGCCCTGGGGAGAGAGGACCACCTAAAAACTCTCTCAGTGCAGCAGCTTGGGGCTAGGTGAGAAGTGCCTCTTCATGACTCCTGAAGCTCCAACAGGCACAGATAGGGGAATGATGCATGTCCCCCAGCTGGGACAGGTCCAGGTTCATCTGCCCTCTGCCCTCTCCAGACAGAATGAGGGGTGCAGCAAACTGTGCATTTTCCCTTCGGGGAATAGCCAGCAATGCTCCTATATGAATCGGGGGGGGAGGGGGGAGAAGCTTCAGCTCCCCCATCACCATCCCTTAAGGGAGGCTCAGGGTTAGGGCATGGGGGGGGGGGGGAAGAGGGGCACCACTAGCCAGCCCCTTTCTCTTGCCTGGTCTCTTTTCTATATGCTTTTATGCATCCCTGTACAAATTGGGGATGGAGAGTTGCAGTCTCTCCAGCTCCACCCTCCCCAAAAGGGAATCTAGGGGGTGGGAGGCTTGGGGCTGGGGCAGTCCCATATAGGAGGGGGGATGTGTCCTCAGCCAGCCCCTTTCATCTGCCTGGTGATTTTGTCTTTTTTCTATATGGTTTTATAAGAAGCAATCCCATTCTAGGCATATTTAATTTTCCTGCAACAATCAAACGCTTGCCTTACTTTAAGTTATGATTTGTGGAAGCTGTATACTGAATTTGGTGGTCCTAGCTCTTACTGTTTAGGAAGAGTTCTTGAATGGACAGACAGAAGTACAGACAGACAAACTCTCTCAAATATATAGTAGATGAATGGATAACAAGGCTTGTGGATAAGGGGGAAGCAGTAGATGTGGTAAACCTAGGCTGTAGTAAAGAATTTGATATAGTCTTGCATGACCTTCTTATAGATAAGCTGGGGAAATACATCATATATTGGGCTACTAAAAGGTGGGTGCATATTGGATAACCATTTTCAGAGAGTAGTTATCAATGGTTCAGTCATGGTGGAAGGACCAAACAATGGGGTTCTGCAGAGATCAGTTTTGGGACCGGTTCTGTTCAATATCTTCATCAACCATATAGAGTATACGGCATAAAGAGTATGCTGATAAAATTTGAGGATGATACCAAGTTGGGAGGGGGTTGCAAGTGTTTTAGAGAATAAGGTTATAATTCAAAATGATCTGGACAAAATGGAGAAATGGTCTGAGGTAAATATGATGAAATTCAATTAGGACAAATGCTAAGTATTCCACTTAGGAAGGGACAAATCAATTTCACACACAAAAATGGGAAGTGACTAGAGATCTAGGGGTCATAGTGGACCACAAGCTAAATACACGTCAACAGTATAATACTGATGCATGCAAAAAAACAAAAAACAAAATAATTCTGCATGCATTAATAGGAGTGTTGTAAGCAAGTCATGAGAAATAATTCTTCCTCTCTACTCTATGCTGATTAGGCCTCAACTGGAGTATTGAGTTTAGTTCTGGTCAACACATTTCAGGAAAGATGTGGAGAAATTGGAGAAGGTCCAGGGAAAAACAACAAAATAATTAAAGATCTAGAAAACATGACCTAGGAGGGAAGACTGAAAAAATGGGTTTGTTTACTTTGGAAAAGAAAAGACTGAGAGGGATATCATAATGGCTTCCAAGTACATAAAAGGGAGTTACGAGGAGAGAGAAAATTGTTCTCCTTACCCTCTGATAATAGGACAAGAATCAATGGGCTTAAATTACAGCAAGTGAGGCTTAGGTTGGCCATTAGAAAAAAACTTCCTAACTATCAGGCTGGTTAAGCACAGGAATAAATAGACAAGGGAGGTTATGGAATCTCCATCATTGGAGATATTTAAGAGGAGGCTAGATAAACATTTCTAAAGGATAATCTAGATCAGGAGTGGGTAATACCAGCCCATGGGCCAGATCTGATCCACCAGGGTTAGTCCCTTGTGGGCTGCCAACCTCTATATTTACCTGCACCTCTGCAGCTATCAGGCAATCACAGCTCTCGTTGGCCACAGATCACCATTTGCAGCCAATGGGAGTGGCAGGAAGTGGCACTGACCAGGACACAGATTCCCACAGTGATCCGCAGCAAATGAAAGCTGTGATTGCTCAGTGCCTGCAGAGGCACAGGTAAACATAGCAGCAGCCCACCAGAGACTAACTCTAGAGGGCCATCACTTTTTTCACTGCTCACCCCTGATCTCGTTGGTGCTTGGCTCTGCCATGAATACGGGGGACTAGACTTTATGATCTCTCAAGGTCTTTTCTAGTTCTAGTATTCTATGATTCTATAATGGGACAGGTCACAAAACCTAGGTAGGTAATTCAAATCTGACCTAGGTCAGTAATGTCTTTCTTGCTGCAGCACAGACTCCCTGTTTGATCTTGGGTGTTTGGCTAATATTACTTCCTGACCTCACATGGATGTTGGGAAAATAAGTACTTTAAGGTGCCCCGCTACTATTGAAAGGGAGCCAGAAAGGTAACCAAAGACAGATAGAAAGAATATCTACGACCACAACTGGCTATAGTTAAGCCTCCTATTTGGTAATATTGGTTTGAAGAGCTGAAGGGGCATGAGGACTGAAGAACCTATAGAAATGGTCCTTCTAGGAGGAAGGAGATTGAGTGGGGAAGCTTGCCCTTTCTGTTCAGTGGATAAAGAGAAGATTAATGCTTGGACAGGTGCTAGAGGCCCTACATTCACAAACAAGAGCCTCATCAGAAACATGTATATACTCTATCTTCAGATAAGAAAATTGCAGGTCAATATAATTAATTCAACACTGCTTGAATACATTTGGAAAAACACAGGTGCCAGTCCTAATTATAACTACAGGGTAATTCACTCACTTGAATTAAGATACAGTATGTGTTTTGCCTTTTAATTTACTCACATTTTAATGACTGGTGGGGTTAAGATCAGAAATCAAATTATGTATAAAAGGGCATATTCAACATTTTTCTACTCCTAAATAATTATTTTTAGTGATAGGCAAATTTTTATTACAGTTAGCACTATACAATCAATACAGCTGTGGGAGAATAAACTAAATCCTTTCTACCTACTACAGCATCAATAGAATGGACAAATGAGTTTGGAACACAGAATCCTTAGCAGCAGGGTTGATATAAGAAGCATAAAGGACACAGATGCGTTTTCTGATCCCAGTGTGAGTTAGCAGCACTGACAAAAAAAAAAAAAAAAAAAAAAAAAGGAATATTCTGAATTGCAAATTGAAATAAATTGCCATTAGAGTCACTGAAACAAGAAACATGGGAATCCTGCAACGTCATGTTTGCAGCCACCATTAAGAGTAAAAGTACAGCTAGACATAAATTTGCTTTATTACTTTTGAAGATATTTGGTGGTGTTAGTGCAAACGCTATTTCATTGAGCGCGCAAAACTCAGGAGGATCAAAGATATCTCCAGGAGGATCAAAAATATCTCCAGGTGTAAGAGGAACAAAGCATTCTGTTGTATACAAGATGCTCATGGTCAACCAGTAGTAAAATATGAAACCATTCACCATTAGGTCACTAGTTTGAATCTGAACCGGATCAACAGTGACTGAAAGGTGTTTCCAGCTGATGTTCACTTAGATGAACTTTATGAAATGAGTCATTGCTCTTCAGCTATTTCCTCCAGGACAGTGTTCAGATTACAGCTCACCATAATTGGCATTAATTGATACTATTGTTTACAGTCTCAGATAAGCAGCCAAGGGCTGAAAGAAAAGGAGACTAACCTCTCCTCACCCCTTTTTATTATCACACATCATTTACATTTCACTATAAAATGTAGGTGGAACTTGAACCCCCTCCCCCCCATAGTGCTGGGGTTCCTGACCTGGAAATCTTTGAGAGATATAAGGCAAGGAATGGGGCAATTGTTAGGGCAAAGAAGCATGTGTCAACTATACACATGAGGAAAAGAAGATAGGAAAGATTTAATTGAGATGTTTTTAAGGAGGTTTTTGAAGAATGATCATGCAGGAGCTTGATGAAGAAGATCTAGGGAACTGTTTTAAATGCAGGAACAGATACAAGAAATGAGAAGACAAAGCAGTAAGGAGAAAATGGAAAACAAAGGTCAACAGGAGGAAATAAGAACTGAGATATAAGTAGGGTAAGTTAATACCAGGTGCGGAGGGCAGAGACATGGAGCTTGAACTTTATGTAGTGAGAAGCCAGGAAGCTAGTGAAGCTATAAAAGAAAGGGAGATTACAAAACATGACCACCCTATAGATCACAGCACCCCCACCATGAAAATTGTTCCAAAGTCCCTGATGCGGTTGGAAAAATATTTAGTATTATGACAAATTACTATACACACACACACACACACACACACACACACACACACACACACACGAATGAATGACAGATACAAAATTACTGTATTACTTTATTTGGTTGCACTGAATGAATGAATTTACATCTCTAAGCCTTTAGAGAAAGGCTAGCCTGACATCATATAAGACACCCATAACTGGCAGAAGGTGACTCCGTAAGAATACAGAAACTAGTCATCATTTGAAGCCCAGTTTCCACTGGAGCTCCCTCCCCAAGAATGATGGTATGGTTATATGGATTGCAGGTCTCTAACACCAAGTCTGGAGAGGGCATTTCTTTATGCACAAAAAATGACACAATCGGCAGGGGGAGCAGGTGGCATAGCATGGTAAGATGATTCTGAAAGGGGAAAGGGCCAACTAGCCCATTCCTTCACTAACATGATCTCACTATGCACATGAGAAAGTTCCTGTAACAGCAAAATAAGGATGGAATGTGAAGAAACTGTTCTAAATATCTGCTGCTCTTTGTTTATTTACACAGACCAATGACACTTGGGAACACCTTCAACTGCACAGATTTTTCAGTTTTGCTTGCCACAGAAGCTGAGGTGAACTCCCAGGCTCATTACATTTCAAGACAAGACAGAGGTTTAAGGACAGCTCAAGCTACATTAAGTTACAAGTTCAACCTTGTGCCCTGAAGTCACATGGGGGCCTTCACTCGCTGAGACCAGCAAAAGAAAATGATGTTGCCTGCTCTCTCTGATTTGGAAATACCACTTCAAAATAAGCTGTGTTGTTAGAAGCGGTGAACTCAGAGCAATGAGTGCGGTGGGAGACATTACCTCGCCCAAATTGCCCCAAATGATGAATTTCTGATGTCTTAATGAGGTTGGAACTCTCAACTATTCAGCCCAAGAGACAAACAAATTTTCCTGATGTGCCAGGAGAAGACTTAGCACTGTCACTGCAAATACTTACCAAGCTGCCTCTTGAGTTTAACAAGTGCTCCTATTAAACTCCACCAGCCAGGTCCCTTTGGGCAAATATATTCTATATATGGACAATTGTCAGATAGAGGCAAGTAGCTTGAATATTAGGGATATTGGTAAGAAAAACCAGAGGACCATAATGGCAATTTTATAATTTATATTTTCAGATGAAAACTATGTTAAAATGGAATTAGGCTGAAAGGATATTATCAAGAGTCTAAGGGTAAAATACATGACAGAGATGTTGTAATTATCCCCAACCATATATCATAAACCCAAGAAAGTCATAGTTGAGTATAAACTTAAAGAAATCCAAGTATGTTAGGGTATAGAAATGCTCAGTCAGTGAACCCAAACAATCTTAATTCTGTACTGTAGCAATATCCTGAAACATTGATTAATACCCGTTAATATGTAGTCTCACTGCATTCATAAGAGTCGCTCTCAGAAACCTAGGATAATACATCACTGGTGTTTGTTTTTCCTCAAAGTTCTCATTTACAACACTATGAATCAAAAATTACTCCACTGAAATCATTCGAGTTGCTGTAGAGTCACACTGGGGAAGATGGAAGTACAATTTAGCTCAGTTTATCCCTATTCTTGCTTCTTATAGATCTGTATTTCTGCATTACAGGATTATTGATTTTTAATCCACATAATTTGTGAACAAAAATGAAAGATTAAATGATTGTGTGGGGAAAATTAGTTAAGGCAAAATAACTCCCACTCTGCAGTTATTGTCACAATCTCCAGGACTGGAACACTCTCAGTTAGCCAAACAGATTCCTGTCTCAGAATAACTTCCTTAAATCTTTCTTTTGTTACTTTAAGTATATGACCTTTCAGAAACTGTATTTTACTCCAACTACAGAATATTCAGGTATGGCTCTAATGCAGGCATGGGCAATAATTTTTGAAGGGGGATTACTTCACAAATTTCTGAAGTGATCCCAGGCCACTCCAGAAGGGGCAGAGTCTTGGGCAGAAGGGGCGGGGCCAGGTGGCTTCCCATGCTCCTCTGCCCACAGCCTCTGATTGTCCTGGGGTGGGGGAACGAGTCAAGTCTTTGCCCGCTGCCCCCGGTTTCAAACAGCTGGTGGTTCTGTCTTAGCGCTGCATGCCCCTGGCATCAGGAAAGAATTTGTGTGATCTCCCCTTCCCCAGGCCAATCAGGACCTGGGTGTGGGAGAGCACGCAAAGTCTCTTACTCCCTGCCCCTGCCCCTGCCCTGCCTGGGGCACGCGGTGCTTAGAGGGAACTGCCAGCTGTCTTGAAGTTCATGTGCTCCCTTGGCCCCAGGTCACAATTGGCCTGGGGATGGGGGAGCAGCAGTGCTGCCGTGGGCTGGATCAACTGCTTTGGCGGGCTAGACATAGCCCATGGAGGCTGTCTTGCCCACCCTGCTCTAATGGAATAGTAGACTAGACTGCCTGTGAGTGTTCGGTTATTTTCAAGGTTTCACCTTTCTGACTACTTCTGTTTTTAAATTGATCTATCAATTCAAATAATAGTAAGCAGCCAATTGTGTGGAACTGTGGTTAGCGAGAGAAGGGAAAACACTTATTGTTCTCTAGGCGACTAGTTTCTCCTAATTGTAAATGATATAACTAACAACATAATGTTGGATGTAGAACACACAGATTCTAAATTATTCCTCCTCCTACACCTAGCTTTAATTTCTCTCTTGATGGGCCATTTGAGCTAGGATCTATAAAACACTGAAATAGCTGTAATGGAAAGTTTTCTTGTGTTTCCTTAATTATGTGTATGGGTTATGTAGCACCATGAAAGAACAAAGCCATATATTTAATAGAGAGGTACAATTTTCAAAAGCACCCAAGTTAGTTAGGGGTCTAACCATGGGCGGTGGGTAAATGTAGGGCTGGGGGAAGCAAGCACCTAGCCCCATCCCTTCTGCCCGAAGCTCTGCCCTCCCATAGGAGCCAAGCCCTTGCCTTATCCCAGAGGCAAGTCTCCAGCCCCCCCACAGGAGCCTCCCCAGGCACAGAGCATGGGGAGGGTGTGTGGCATGCAGCCCCTGCCTCCCTGACCCTGGAACATGGAGAGGGTGCACTGTCCTAGCCTCCCCAGCCTCAGCATGGCTGAAGCCTGAGAGCTGTGCTGAAGCTGGGGTGACGTGTGGGCAGAGCCATGCCTCCCAGTTTCACAAGGCATTGCCTTTCCCCACCCCTTACGCTTGCCAGCTAGATTCACAAGAGAGATTTATGTGTCTAATGCTAGTTTAGCATTTAATTCCAACATTTAGATGTCACTGGCGCCACTGCTCAGCTGCTGTCTCGTTCAGTAGGTGCCTAAATTCCCCATGGTGCTTAAATTTCTGCTGCTGGACACTCACAGAGCTGTTTAAACCCTGACACTGTCATGCGGATTAGCACCAGTCTTACACCCAAGGTCCTGGAAGATTCACAAGCTAGTTGTTCCCCTACCTATCTTGCCTGTGGAGCCTGACCTGGTATGTGTGCTCGGAGCACCTCTAATCTACACAGAGGGGAGACAGAACCCAGGTCTCTCACCTCCCAGATGGGTACCCTAAATGGCTGGTAGGGTATTTTGCGGGTGGGCTGTATGAAGCACACAGTCATTGGGCCAGAGAATGAAAACAGCTCTATAGCCCAGTGAGTTAGGCCCTTAACCAGGAGGTGAGCATTCCGAGCTCAAGTCGCCACGTTGAGTCAGGCAGAGTGGATCTTGGAACCACCTCCTGGGCGAGTTCTCTAGTCCTGGGCCATCCCTACTGGTGCTGATGCCCTACGCAGCCCGGCACCAGCACCCTCAACCACCGGGAGAAGCCACTCTGCACGGGGCCAGTGGGGGCTGAAGCTGTGGGGAAAAGGGGTTGCCAACTCTCCTGGACAAGATGGACTGGACCCCATTTACTGCAATGGTGTATGGCCCATCTGGTCTGGGAGAGTTGGCAGCAGAGGAGCAGTGCCGGGAAGGGAAATGCGGGCTGGAGGAGCGGCAGACCACTGCCAGCCGGACTGAGAGAAGCAGCACTTTTAAGGGGAAAGCGTCACTTCTCTCCAGCTACTGAGCCCCCACTCAGCCCTCCAGCCTGCGACGGATGCTCAGTCATCACCTGGTGTGTGGGGGATTGGGTGCTGAGCCCTGGAGGAGGCAGCTGGACTGGGATTGAGCAGGGGGCAGCTGGGGGATGGGGTTGGGACAGCCAAACTGGCTCTGAGCCTGGCGCAAGTGGCCAGGGAATGGAGCTGGGGGCAGCTGGAGCCCATAGGCTGAATAGGGCTACATAGGGCACCATGACATTTGGGGCAAGTTAGTGCCCAAAATTTTGCTGTGCCCTACATGTTTATGCATCTTACCTATTGGTAAGGGGAGACCTTGCTCTAGCCCAGGGTTTCCCAACCTATGGGTCAGAACCCAAATATAGGTCACCATTACATTTCAAAAGGGTCGCCAAGTGTCTCCCCAGGTGGCTCTGCCCTCCCTCCTCCCCCCGTTTTTGAATTGCCTTGGGTCATCAAGTCTTCCTGAATTGTCAAAATGGGTCCCCACCTGGAAAAGGTTGGGAACCACTGCTCTAGTCACTGGGAGACTGTCTATTAGGAGGAGCTCTTCCTTTCTCTTCTCATTTTTGTGAGGCAGGCACCTAGCTCCAGGAGATGGTTCATGGGAAAGATGCTGTGGAGTGGGGGGGGGACAAGGGCTGTTCACCTTCCTCAGCAGCGGGGCATGGGCCACTTGCAGGTACCAGTGTAAGCAGTGAGTTGTCTAACTTGAAATCTTTAAAGCATGATTTGAGGACTTCATTAACTCAGCCAGAGGCCAGGGCTACGTCTACACTACGAGTTTTCTCAGCAAAAAATGAGGGACTCATTTGCATGAGTCGCGATCTCATGTGCATATTTTCTGCTGATCCGTTTTTTCGCTAGGGTTTTTGTGTGAAAACAAGCAGTGTGGACGTTTCCTTTTTGCGCAAAACCCCCTTTTCCCACAAGATCCTTATGCCCCCAAAAAGGAGGTTTACTGTTCTTGCAGAAAAAAGGGGTTTTTGTGCAATAAGGAAACATCCACATGGCTTGTTTTTGCGCAAAAACCTAACGAAAAAACAGATCGGCAGAAAATATGCAAATGAGATCACAACTCATGCTAATGAGGGACTCATTAGCATATATTTTGCTGAGAAAA
Source organism: Rafetus swinhoei (assembly GCA_019425775.1). Taxonomy (NCBI): domain Eukaryota; kingdom Metazoa; phylum Chordata; order Testudines; family Trionychidae; genus Rafetus; species Rafetus swinhoei. The sequence goes on from CM033437.1 coordinate 235,289,065, forward strand.
CTCATAGTGTAGACGTGGCCTATTGGTTTATTACAGGAATGGCAGGCTGAGGTTTTGTAGCCTGCAGCGTGCAGGAGGTCAGACTAAATGATCATGATGGGCCCTTCTGGCCTAAAATCAGTGAGTCTCAATATCTTTACAAATTTGGCCCTGACCTAAATCAAAAATAAAATGCAACATGGTCACTTCTGAATATTTTATATATAGTTACCAACATATTAATAACCTACAAGCATCTTTAAAACAATGTCAAACCAAGAAAACAGAGAAACTGTTCACTGTGGTCCCAACCAGCAGCACCATTCTGAGAAGTAAGTGTTTGGAAAGGGTTGGGGGTGAGAAACAGGAAAGCAGATCCAGAAAGAAAATGAGAAGGTTGTTTAGAGAGGGTATGGGACAGTAACAAGGCCCTTCAACATGACTGTGAAATTTCTGAGCATAACCTGGTAGACAGTCACAGAAGCCCAATCCAAAGGGGTTCAGGACAAAAGTACTTGAAAGAGCTTTTTTTATGGAAAGGAGGAACAATTACTGAAAATGACTGTTTCAGTCCTTATTGCATTAAAGTTTTGTTTAGCTTCTCAAATAAGTGTTCATTTGTTTGTATATTCCTTCCAGGCCTCCCTGTTATGCAGAGTCTAACACTTAAAGAACACAATCAAACAAAAAAATCTACTTACTGTTTTTGATACAAGGGGGAATATGTCCAAGCCAGAATTTCTGTATTTTTAGACACACAGTTTACTCCAAATAGTTTTATTGTCAAGATTGTTTCATTAGGAAGAGATTTTATTTGTAGAGGAAAGTTGATTCTGAAAGAAAAAGCACAATTTTAAGAAATCTAACATACTTTAACATTGTTATTTGCAGTTACTGCTTTTCAAGTTTTACTGCATCCCACACCACACCTTACTAAGTGTAAGGGGACTGTTAGCTCCTTACTAAAACTCAGTGGGAGTTTTTGGTTGGCCAGCTCCCAGTACCAAAAGGGGAAGGGTCCATGAGAAATCAGGGCCCTGAGACTGACAAACCCCAGGGTCAATGGGAAGAGGCCAACACTCCAGCTCAGCCTGATTGACAGGTTGGACAGATCAATGAGAGAATTAGAAGGCCAGGTCCCGTCCTCTGTGTGAGCTGGGATTTTCTGGGTCTCTGTGAGAAAAGGAGAGAGAGCTGAGAAGAGCAGCAGGAAAAAGCAAGCTGTGTGGAGAGACAGACCTGCAGTGTCAGAGCCAGATACACACAGCCCAAGGAGTGTAAGCTGCGCTGAGGGGCAGACCTGCAGTGACAGAGCCACACACACAACCCAAGGAGCGCAGACCCTGTGCGGAGCAGCAGACCTACAGTGACCAGAGAGCCAAAGGGGTCAGAGAAGCAACACAAAGAGCTGGAGACTGGCAAAGCAGCACAGTCTGCAGCTGGGTGTGGTGAGCAGCTGGGACCAGCAAAGTAGGGGGAGAGGCTCTGGGCAGGGAGGCACCACCAGCCAAGAGACCCTGCAGGCCAGACTGGGAGAGGGGTCCTGCCACCTAGAGCCTGAGGCTGTGTGGTCACTGCCAGAGCAAGCCTGCAGCACAGCCAGGGCCTGAGAAAGAGCCACGGGACCTAAAAGGAACAGACTGTGAACTGTCCTTACACTCTGCAGACTGCTGTTTGTGATGTCCCCATGCTACAGAGCAGGACTACGTGTTCTCATTTAAGCTTTCTCATTTTTTCTTATTCTTTTCTCTTTAATCAGTTGTTGTTTAATAAATTGTATTTGCTTTGAACTGTATGAAATGATCACTGGGTCAAGAAAGCATGCAGTGTGCAGAGAGCACCCCGGAGTGGGGACACCCTAGCCCCTGCCCCAAGTGACTACCAGGTTGGGGATTAAGCCCCAGAAAACCTGGGCCCAGCCTTGTTGGGATTTCGAGGACTCTGCTACTCAGGAGAATGGAAGGGGAGCCCTCAGAGACAGGGAGGCCTTTGGGTGAAGGAAGTGGAAGCGGGGACTCAGATCCTTTCTCTGGTCCATTTCACCCGGGTAGTATAGAAGCCAGGAAAGTTCCCCACCATTCCCCCGCTTACATAAGCAATGAACTGCAAGGTGGCAATTCCTTAGGGGAAAATGCAATTGACAGATCTAGTCAACATTCTGCCCAGATAGTTATAAGATTCCCAACAGTTAACCTGAGATCACATGGCATGAGAAAAAGGCATATAAAATCTTGTTCATCCAAATGATCAACCACTAGGAGGAGGGCAGGGCAGGACAAGCTTGGTTGTCGCTAAGGCAATAATTAGAAAGCACATTAGAATAAACAGTGAATGAAAAATGGATTATAAACTAGTGGTAATAGGTTAAATTCCCCATCACGTGTATATACACATCTCCCCTTGAAGTTACTCTGTGTGTGTGTGTGTGTGTACGCATGCGTGCGTGCGTTTTAGTATTTGTCGAGAGATGATTCCATTCCCTAATTCATTCATATATCACAAATGTGTAACTTTTTTCAAAGCAGTTTAAAGGCAGGTGTGGTTTTAAAAGCAACGTCTGTCAATTTTTAAGCAAGTTAAGTTACAGAAACTAGTGTCCACTTCAGGTTTGCATTGCTCATTACAAGTATACTGGCTGATTAAATTATTGCCATAGTTTTATGACCTGATTTAAAATGTCAGTTCATACTAATTTTAATAATTGAGATATTTTTATACCTGTGTAAAAAACATCTGAGTCACTTGTTCAGAGATGTACAAAATATTATTTTTCCTGAGGTGAAAGATCGTATTCAAAAGCATGTCTTTTATTTTCACTGAAAACTTTTGGTGCCAAGCCAGATTTTGCAAAAAGATATTGAGATGAAATGTATTTCCTTCACAAACAAAAATAAATATTCAGAACCCAAGGCTAAAAGAACTCTTGTGCATAGGTAGTACCAGATTTTTAGAAAATGAAGATCTGAACCATCTTGAACATTAAAAACTATATAAATCTAAATGAAACCGAGTAAACATTTTCAGCAGTCTAGATGTTTTAATGAAATGATGTAGTTGTAGGTGTTCTCAAAAGTGTATTCTGCAAATAAATCTAGGAAGCACCAGTGGAATTATTTAACAGTCAGGAAAACATAAGGATTAGAAGTAGCAAGGGGTAAGGTGGCAGATTATGTAGAATTTACACGTAAGGTCAAAATTCCAGTGTCAGTTGCATTATTATAAATCTGGCGTAACTGATTTCAGGAGAGTTTATCTGAAGGCATACTGGAATAAATGAGAGAAGAACATAACATCTGTTGAGATTTCCATCTACCCCAGACTGGTCCTGAACTTTCTAATCATCAACCCCAAACATTTTTGGGTGATTAAGACAGCATTTAAATCCTCCCCCTCCTCAACTACAGTAATTCGGTAGATGTGTTTCAAAAAATGATGGTGTTAAGTGAAAACATGTTATGCGGGGTCAATTTTCCCATTGAAAATAATGGAAAAGGTGGGGGTTGCGTTTCAAGCGGTGGGGAATGGGGAAACCCAGCCACCATCCTGCAAGCTGGGTCGAAGGAGAGGGGGTCTCTGGGTAACGGCGTGGCGAGCAGCGAACCCTCTGCCGCCTTGAAGGGAGGCAGGGGAAGCCCCGCATAGCCGCCAGTGACCGGCCAGCTGGGGAAACCCAGCCACCGGCCTGCAAGCGGGGGCGGAGGAGAGGGAGCAAGGTGTCCGGCGAGAGGGGGTTGCTGGGGAACGGCGTGGCAAACCCTCTGCTGCTTTGCAGGGAGGCGGGGGAAGCCCCACGCAGCTGCCGGCGACCAGCCGGCTAGGGGAAACCGTGTTATTTCAGGGATGGTCGTGTTGTTCAAAAAATGTTCCCCCAAAAAAATCATGCTCTCTCGAAAACGTGTTAAGCGGGCACGTGTTAAGTGAGTAATTACTGTACTGCACATCCCCTCCTTTTAATAAAGAAAAACATCTATATTCCATTATTTCAGTGTAAAGAGCGGTATAGTTCCAAAGAAGTTAATATGCATCCACCTGCCTTTCCAAACATCCCTACTTACTGTTTCCAGACAATGACTGGTGCACTATTTTTTGTTCTTTCTTCCAGAACTTAGTGCATTTCAAGAAGTGATGGGAAAGCAGCCTGTTTTAAAAATCTCCAAATCAATTTTATTTCCTGTTGTGGCAAATCTGGGCTAAGCCCCCTGGATCCTGTGCTTCCTGGCAGGTCTTTACGTGTGCCTCAGAGACTTGCGGGGTCCCTACCACTGCGGAGAAGGCAAGGGTACCCTGCTCCAAGAGCCCTTTTCATCATTGTCTAGTCTGGGGTTTTGGAGGTCAGCCCCTCCAATAGTTCACAGGGTTCCCCTTTTCCTTACTGGCAGCCCAACCAGCAAGGAAGAGGGTTGGCGGGAACCTGGTCCCACCCACTTGCTCCGGGTTCCAGCCCAGGGCCCTATAGGGGGTAGCCCCTAGTGGGCTGTGAGGCTTGGCCCTTGCCCCACTGAATGGCGGCCCTCCCTGGGTATGTCCTCCCTGAAGCCTTGGAACAGGCCCTGTTGCTGGCTGCCTTGGGTCTGTCTCCTGTTCTGCTTGGCTTGGCTTCTCCTCTTCACCTCTCCTCCGGTCTGTCCCTTTTCTCCTTCTCCCTGCCTTGCCTGAGGGAAAGTTTTTATTGTGTGCCCATAGCCTTAACTGGCAGCAGGGGCTCTAATTATTCCACTCTCCAGGCTGACTCCAGATGGGCTTCAGGTGTCCTAATGGCGGGGCTGCTGTCTCTGGAAGCCTGCTCCGGGAACATAAACACACACACCCAGCTCCCCGCGTAAGTGCCTTCCAGTGGCCTTCTGCAGCCTCCTGCTCTCGGCCTGCCACACTGTCCTTTCATTTGCAGCCCATCAATTCCATTTATCCTAAACAAAGTGATCCTAAAACATGGGCACTCAGTCTTAAACATCTTAAAAGTTCTGATGCAAGGTGGGGAAGGGAGGAAGCTCTGCACTATATTATATAGGAGATAAAAGATTACTCATAAACCAGGCAACCACCTTCACAGATGCCAGGAGATCTCATTAGTCTTGTTACCAAGTGGAAAAAATATCCCTCATATTACAAGATATAGATTCTCAACTTCTCTTTTGCTGCAGGCTTCACTTGGACTTTGTCATGATAAAATACATAGCACTACTGAAAGCAGGAATTTAAGAAAGCTATATCAAGTGCAGACTTTAATAATGGCTAGAGTATCATGCAACTGAAGCCCACAGATCAAATCCAGGACCTTATTGCTTATCAGGAAAATTTTAAGTGATTTAGGCTGTGTACGGAACATGGGAGATAACCGTATTACTTAGAAATATTCTGTGTAGACCTCAGTTTATCTGCTTCATATTGTTCTGTCTGATGATGTGGATTAAATAAAAAAGAGGACCGTCAAGAACAATAAATAGGAAACAAAGCAATGGCCAGAGATTAATCAGATCTGCATAAACATCCAGGGTGTTAAGAGAACAATTAATTAGGAGATGTCATTTCCATGCACATTATACTGTCAAGGCCCTGGATCTAAGCTCAACCACACTGAACAGCTAAAAACTCCCTCTCTAGAGAGGTAGAGGGAATTAAGCTATCAGCTTCTGGGGAGCCACAGAGGAATGGATACATAGGCGCTATGATATGGGTCTGCATTAGTGGGGCTTCCCAAAGATGCCAGGGAAATTACAAACTTTAAGACAGACCCAGGCATGTAGGACTTCTGTTTTAACCCTTTTCTCTGACTGAGAGATTTGGAGTTACTTCAGTCACCAGCTTGTCACAAGTTCCAGGAAAAAAAGTTTCTTGCAGGAGCCAAATGCAATTGGGAAAAGGGGAAGGTGGGGAAGAGGCTGCAATTAAGAGATCTAGTCAAAGAATAGTTTAACTGCAGGGCTCTGCTCTTGAATGACCTGAAGGAAGCAACTGTCATCTGAGAGGCGCACTTTAGAGGGACTATAAAAGGCCCAAGTCATAGCTTGCCCTATCATCATGACACACTGCAACCTTCAACTGCTAGTAATTTGAAAGGAGTTCACTTCTTATTATTTGAGGTCATAGCTCAAACTTTAAAAGGTATAGTGAAATGCAAAACCTTATTTTAGACCTGGGAGGAAATAGGATTAGCAGCCAATGGTGATTGTGGTTGGAGAACTGGGCATGGGAGGAAAGGACCCAGACCTGACAAGGCGCTGCAGTGCAGAGGGTGATTAGGACTGCTTGGGCAAGTAGCCAGGAGCAGGGAAGAGAGGGGCTGACTGGAACAGATTGGAGAAGATGGGACAGGAGAGGGAAAAGAAGCAGAAGGCTCTGTGCCCACTAGAGGATGCCCTTTTCCAGAGAGTGGAATAGAAATCAGGATTCCAGAACCTCACCAATTCTTCGGCTGTCAGCAAATATCTGTGAAACCCACTGGCAAAGTATGTCTCACCCCTGTCCTATGCCAGCCCACATAAGAATGGCTAGCTACTATTACTATAAGTTACTCCATGAGTGCACATGCAGAGGTCTGTAGTGACTCTAAAGCAGGGGTCTCCAACTCCAAGCCCATGCACCATCCACAGCCAGAGCACTTGTGCAACCCGGCCCGGGAATCCTGGAGGGTCAGGAAATGGGGGCCTGTCCATTTCTGTTCCCCGTGCCTTCCTTCCATCACCCCACCTTCTTCCCCTTCCTGGCACTCCATCCCTGAGGACGCAGCTTTGGAGATCTCCAGGGTGGGGTGCTGGCATGAGGAAGCAGCAGCAGCTGAGCTCCTCCACACTCCCCGCAGTGGCACACCACACTCCCCGCTGCAGGGAGTTGGAGCACAGCAGAGTGACCGCTGCTGCCTCCCCATGCCAGGCCCCTCCAGTGATCCCCCAAAGCACGTTCTTGAGCAACGGGGGGCCACGATGGAAAGAGAGCAGGGCAATTGTGAGAAGAGGAGGAGCTTGGGGGGATGGTAATGGACAGTAACTTAGCCCTCTGGGATTCCTAGGCCAGATTCTGCAAGTGCTCTAGCCCACAGGCCTGGAATTTGGCACTCCTGTTCTGAAGTCTCCAACACTGATAATTAATTTGGGTATCAGCATAATTGAATTGTTTTTATTCAATTAAAAAACCCTGGAAGCTAAATACAAGAAGCTAAATTAAAAGAACGTTAAGGCTGAAGATGGGGGTGACACAATCTTTTTACTGGGACATCTTCTTCTGCTGAGAAGTTTCTTGCTGTAAGAGATGGGTCTCTGACACCTGGAAAAAAATCTTCTCCGGTAAGTGCAGATTTTCTGAGATGCATATAAGAAATATGACTATTTCTTAGGCAGTCAAGAGTTCCCACAAGAGACCTATTCACCTGATGCTTCCCAAGCAGCACTTTCCTCATTACTTTTTTGAACTGACTAAAAATGAAATCACTGGCAGGCCACAAATCAAATCAGAATCAGCTTTCTTTTAATAAAAGGACAACTCTGTTTTGTTCTTTTCTCCTTCAGATACACCCTTTAACATGTATTAGCAAATAATTTCCTTTGTTTTCCAGTTAAGCAATGATCTTACAAAGAAAACGGTATTCTAATGGTGACCATAATTGAAAATAAATACAGAAAAAAGCATAATGGAAGGAGAACGATTGTGCATTTTAACCAGCATTTGTAGACATACAAACAGTGAGCATTGTAGTTCTCTCCTTTAGTGCTGACAACATATTTAACACCAAAAATCAAGCAAAAGAAAAAAAATCACACAACACAATTGTAATTTCATGACCTTATGTCTGCTTGATTTTGTTGTCCAATAGGATACTTACAGCAACAACAGGGCCTGCCATTGTGAAGAATACAAAGGAAAAACCTACTATGGGTTACTACGTTAGTCCTATAATATTGGAGTGTAGAATCCATGTTACTCCAAATGACTTTCCCTCTGCCCTCCAAAATGGCTACATCTAAGGGGTTTATGGTTTTCTCCTGGGGAATCTGATTGGTCTGTTGTGCCCAGCATCATTACTTGCTCCTGAGCACGTGAACAAGGGGAGGAATAAACTGCAATTTAACCCTATCAAACCACATTCTCTACCACAGTAAGGTAACTATTGACCTTTTAAATTGCTATCATTTAGGGGTGTGAAGGGTTAACTGGTTTACTGCCAAGCCTCATTCTTAACAGGTGAGGCTTACCAGTTAAGGTTCACGGGTGGGGCTGGCACAGTTTCCCTCCTGCTGTGGGCAGAGTTTGGCTCCAGCCCCATGGACAGGGGCCACTCACCTTACTTTAGTTAGTTAACTGGATAAACAATATGTTTAACCCATTAGCCAATTAAATAGGATTTTACATCCCTATTATCATTATACACAGAGAGGTGCACTTCACTTACTAATCCCTAGAATCTCCATAGATTCTATTTGCATACAAGGGTACATCCATGCACAAAGGCATCTTGTGGCCCACAATTTGTGTCCAAAATGCAAGATAATGACAGATTAGAGAGTATGTCCAGGTATCAATTTTTATCCATTCCACTTAGCTTTTTTATCATCATACAAGTATATTTAGAACATTATTACTACCTGTGAAATCAGTTGACACCTTCTCTAAAAGGCACCTTCCCTTCCCTCCCCTCCCTGCCCCCCCCCCCCGTTAGAATCTAACATTGGTTGTGTAAAGTGAGGAAGACTAGCATTGTTCAAATGAAGATTAAAACTTACTTCTCATTCCAGTTTGCCAGGGGAAAAAAAGACTTTTTAACTGGTATATTTTTGCAGTTTTTCATTTGGCATATTTTCTTCCCAGCATAAGTTAAAGAACAGGAAAAAGAAAAAGCTTTGTAGCTACAAAGAAAAAGAAATGTAAACGATTAATTATAATTTAACATACCTTATAGGTGAAATTTGGAGTTAGCTATTCAGAATGCTCTAAGGCTCATCTTTATAGACAGAAGTGAAAAAGTAAGGATCATGTTAGTGTTAACACTGCATTTTTACATCAAAAGCTAAATATGGGACACTTCCAGCCCACTTCATTAGCACCGGTCTTACAATTGACAGGTACCTTTTTTTTCCCCTGTTATAAATAACTTAGTTTCTGTTATTTCTGCTCTGGCTCATCATCTGATGAAGTGGATTTTGCCCATGAAAGCTCATGATACTATATATTTGTGTTAGTCTCTAAGGATACGTCTACACTAGCCCCCTAGTTCGAACTAGGGGGGCTAATGTAGGCATTCAAAGTTGCAAATCAAGCCCGGGATTTAAATATCCTGCGCTTGATTTGCATCATCCTGTCCGGTTGCCATTTTTTGAAATTTACAAGTCCGGACTAACTGCCCGTGTCTACATGCAGCAAGGACCCGGTAGTTCGAAATAAAGCCCTAGTTCGAACTACCTGTTATTCCTCCTGGAATGAGGTTTAACAGGTAGTTCAAACTAGGGCTTTATTTCAAACTACCGGGTCCCTGCCACGTGTAGACGCGGGCAGTTAGTCCGGACTTGTAAATTTCAAAAATAACAACTGGTTGAAGATGCAAAATCAAGCATGGGATATTTAAATCCCGGGCTTGATTTGTAACTTTGAATGCCTACATTAGCCTCCCTAGTTCAAACTAGGGGGCTAGTGTAGACATACCCTAAGGTGCCACAGGACTACTCATTTTTAAAGTTAGAGACTAACACAGCTACCCCTCTGAGACTTTATTCCTTTAATGTCAGGATTCAGTCTGTTCCCATCTATATTATTGACCTAGCCTAGTCCTTTACCACTGGAATCAGAGTTTCACCACTGACTTTCAGGTTCACAGGATCGGGTCTCCATTGTGTAATATTGGGCAACAGTAAACCTCTTTGTGCCCAAAGTTTCACTTCTTTAAAGATGATGATAATGCTTACAGAGATGTGTAATTACTACCATATGTGTATTTTTTTTTTTAAATCAGTGACAGTAACTCATCTGGTTAGGCTTAGATTATGGTTGAAGTTTTGGGTTCAAAACAGTTTCAGGGCTGAGGTTTGGTTTCAGATTCAACATCATTGAAATCATATGCAATATTAGCCCCAAATAGTGAAATATAAGAATACCTGCTCTTGAAAGCTTTCTACCTTCTTTCAAAACACTGTCTCCTTCCAGTCAGATTCTGAGGAAGAACTATAGGCATAGCATAGAGCAAAGTAGTCAGATTTGGACAGCAAATCTGAAGGGGTTTGGTGACTTGAGCCTCCTATTTTTGCCTTCTTCATAAGAGTCGTTAGAAACATAGATAGTTGGGTTTGTGATGACCGGGAGAACCGTATGGTCATTTGCCTGCCTGGTGCGAAGGTTGCAGATCTCTCGAGGCATCTAGATAGACTTATGTGTAATGCTGGGGAGGAGCCGGTGGTCGTGGTACATGTAGGTACCAATGACGTAGGGAAGGGTAGGAGAGATGTCCTGGAGGCCAAATTTAGGCTGCTAGGAAAGAGACTGAAATCCAGGACCGCTATGGTGGCATTCTCGGAAATGCTTCCAGTTCCACGCGCAGGGCCAGGTAGGCAGGCAGAGATTCAGAATCTCAATGCGTGGATGAGACGATGGTGTAGGGAAGAGGGGTTTGGATTTATTAGGAACTGGGGACACTTTTGGGAGAGGGGAGCCTATACAGGAAGGATGGGCTCCACCTAAACCAGGGTGGAACCAGACTGCTGGCACTAAACATTAAAAGGTCAGAGAGCAGTTTTTAAACTGAGAGATGGGGAAAGCCGATTGGTGTGGAGATGCACGTAATCGGAGGGAGACTTCTCTAGAGGAGAATCCATTGATAGAGATTCTCTAAGCTGTAGTCAGAAAGAGAGGAGGGGAGAGGGCAAACCATGGGCCAGAGCAGACAAACAACCACGTACAAAGGAATCCAATGCATCAGGGAAGGGCAGACAAATAAGCAGTGGCAAATTTTTAAAGTGCTTCTACACAAATGCTAGGAGTCTGACTAATAAGATGGGTGAACTAGAGTACCTAGTATTAAATGAGGAGATTGACATAATAGGCATCACTGAAACCTGGTGGAATGAGGAAAATCTGTGGGACACAATCATACCGGGATATAAAATATATCGAAAGGATAGAGCAGGCCGGGTGGGTGGCGGAGTGGCACTGTATGTGAAAGATAATGTAGAATCAAATGAAATAAAAATATTAAATGAATCAACATGTTCAATAGAATCGCTATGGATAGTAATTCCATGCTCCAAAAATAAGAAATTAGCAGTAGGGATATATTAACACCACCTGACCAGGACAGGGATACTGACATTGAAATGCTGAGGGAGATTAGAGAGGCTACCAAAACAAAGAACTCTATAATAATGGGGATTTTAATTACCCCCATATTGACTGGATACATGTCACCTCAGGAAGAGAAGCGGAGATAAAATTTCTCAATGGCTTAAATGACTGCTTCTTGGAGCAGCTGGTGCAGGAACCCACAAGGGAGAGGCAATTCTCGATTTAGTCCTGAGTGGAGCGCAGGATCAGGTCAGGAAATAACCGTTACAGGACCGCTTGGGAATAGTGACCATAATATAATAACATTCAACATTCCTGTGGTGGGAAGAACACCTCAGCAGACCAGCACCCTGGCATTTAATTTCAAAAGAATTACACAAAAATGAGGAGGTTAGTTAAACAGAAATTAAAAGGCACAGTGACTAGAGCCAAATCCTGCAAGCTGCATGGAAACTTTTAAAGACACCATAATAGAGGCCCAACTTAAATGTATACCCCAAATTAAAAAACATAGCAAGAGACCTAAAAAGAGTCACGTGGCTTAACCACCATGTAAAAGAAGCAGTGAGGACAAAAGGTATCTTTTAAGAAGTGGAAGTCCAATCCTAGTGAGATAAATAGAAAGGAACATAAACACTGTCAAATCAAGTGTAAAAATGTAATAAGAAAAGCAAAAAAGATTTTGAGGAACAGCTAGCCAAAAACTCAAAAGAAATAACAAAATGTTTTTAAGTACATTAGAAGCAGGAAGCCTGCTAAAAACCTGTGGGTCCCCTAGGCGATCGAACTATAAAAGGCACAATCAAGGATGATAAAGCCATTGCGCAGAAACTAAATGACTTCTTTGCTTCAGTCTTCACGGCTGAGGGCGTTGGGAGATTCCCAAATCTGCACCGTCCTTTGTGGGTAATGAATCTGAGGAACTGTCCCGGATTGAAGTGTCATTAGAGGAGGTTTTGGAACAAATAGAAAAACTTAATGTTAACAAATCTCCGGGACCGGATGGCATTCATCCAAGGGTTCTAAAAGAACTCAAATGGGAAATTGCTGAACTATTATCTGTGGTTTGTAACCTATCCCTTAAATCGGCTTCCGTACCTAATGACTGGAAGGTAGCCAACGTGACACCAATATTTAAAAAGGGCTCTAGAGGCGATCCGGGCAATTACAGACCGGTAAGTCTAACTTCAGTACCGGGCAAATTAGTCGAAACAATAGTAAAGAATAAAATTGTGAAGCATGTAGAAGAACATAATTTGTTGGACAAAAGTCAACATGGTTTCTGTAAAGAAATCCTGTCTTACTAATCTATTAGAGTTCTTTGAAGGGGTTAACAAACATGCGGACAAGGGGATCCAGTAGATATAGTATACTTAGATTTCCAGAAAGCCTTTGACAAGGTCCCTCACCAAAGGCTCTTGTGTAAATTACATGGCCATGGGATAAGAGGAAGGTCCTTTCTTGGATTGAGAACTGGTTAAAGACAGGAAACAAAGGGTAGGAATAAATGGTAAATTTTCAGAATGGAGGGTAACTAGTGTCCCCAAGGGTCAGTCCTAGGACCAATCCTGTTCAACTTATTCATAAATGATCTGGAGAAAGGGGTAAGCAGTGAGGTGGTAAAGTTTGCGGATGATACCAAACTGTTTAGGATAGTCAAGACAGAAGCAGACTGTAAGGGACTCCAAGAAGATCTCACCAGACTGAGTGATTGGGCAACAAAATGGCAAATGAAATTTAATGTGGATAAGTGTAAAGTAATGCACATCGGGAAAAATAACCCCAACTATCGTACAGTATGATGGGGCTAATTTAGCTACGACAAATCAGGAAAGAGATCTTGGAGTTATCGTGGACAGTTCTCTGAAAACTTCCACACAGTGTGCAGCGGTCAAAAGGCAAATAGAATGCTAGGAATTATTAAGGAAGGGATAGAAAATAAGACCCAGAATATCTTACTGCCCCTGTATAAAACTATGGTACGCCCACATCTTGAGTACTGTGTACAGATGTGGTCTCCTCACCTCAAAAAAGATATTTTGGCCTTGGAAAGGGTTCAGAAAAGGGCAACTAAAATGATTAGGGGTTTGGAATGGGTCCCATATGAGGAGAGGTTAAAGCGACTGGGACTTTTCAGTTTAGAAAAGAGGAGACTGAGGGGATATGATAGAGGTGTATAAAATCATGAGTGGTGTGGAGGGCCGATAAAGAAAAGTTATTTATTAGTTCCTAAATTGAAGAACTAGAGGACACCAAATGAAATTAATGGGTAGCAGGTTTAAAACTAATAAAAGAAAGTTCTTCTTCACACAGCGTGTAGTCAGCCTGTGGAACTGCTTGCCAGAGGAGGCTGTGAAGGCTGGGACTATAACAGAGTTTAAAGAGAAGCTAGATAATTTCATGGAGGTTAGGTCCATAAAAGGCTATTAGCCAGGGGATAAAATGATGTCCTTGGCCTCTGTTTGTCAGAGGCTGGAGAGGGATGGCAGGAGACAAATCGCTTGATCATTGTCTTTGGTCCACCCCCTCTGGGGCACCTGGTGCTGGCCACTGTCGGCAGACAGGATACTGGGCTAGATGGACCTTTGGTCTGACCCGGTATGGCCGTTCTTATGTTCTTATATGTTCTTATGTCATTGTTGATCTTTTCCAGAATATTAATTATTATAGAACACAGATTTCTGTTTAACTGAGGGGGATAATGAGCAGACTTAGCAGAGAGAACTCCATGAAGAAAAAAGGATGCAATGATTATAGCTAATAGGACTTGCATCTGGTCTTAACGTGACAATAATGACATTCATACTTTACCTTACAATTAATATATGCCATTGTAACATTGTGAAACAGAAAATAAACACCGACAAGACAGAGCCCTGGATTTTATTGTATACATTGCAATAGAACACTGTAAGAATGCTTTACTAATACAGTCTCTATCCCAAAGAATTTAAGCTCTAAGGCCTCCTTACTAGAAAGAATTATATTTACCTTTAAATGCTGTGAATAGTTTAATTTAAGTCAACAGGACTGATTACAGTGCATTAAGCTAAAAATCTTTGCAAGACCAGGGTTTAAATTAGGCAGACACAGACAACATGGAAAGCACAGATAAAGTTAGAGGATAAGAGGAGGAAAGGATGACAATAAACAAGATGTAATTTGCGTCATTATTTTGTTCTGCAACTTGTAAGGTTCTGTACATTATCTATTTTAAGAAGTAAGGCTAGGAATGCAGAATCCGTAGCACAGAGGTGAAAGTCAGTGATAGGAATCCAGCCAGCACAAGTGAGTTTTAAGGAGAAAAGGGTGGAAATGAGGCTTGTTTTTTCCTAGAATAGGAAAAATTCTGGGTGTAGTAGGAAGCGGGAGGCAGAAGGAGCTCCCAGATAAGGAGAAGACATGGGACAGGCAGACAAAGGAAGCAACAAAGATGAGAAGAACTGCAGGAGCATAGGGTGCAGGGTTGTGAACAGGCAGAACCAAGGGCTGAGATGTGATGGCCAGAATTGTGTAGTGCCAGAAGAATTAATGAGAAATCTGAATGTGAAAAGAGACAGGGAGTCCGTGAAGGCACCAGAGAAAGTTAGGTAGGAAAGGAAAACTATTTTAGCTGCTGACTGTTGGAAAGATTTGGAAAGAAAAATGGTTCTCATTTTCTCATAAGTCTGTGTATTGAGATGGAGCTCATGTGATCAGCAGCCTCTAGATCATGTGTAATTTCACATCTTCATGGTAAAATCTTAAAATAAAACACACTGCGAACAACACAACCATCTTCAGAATCAGAGCAGTGATTATGGCTTCTGGAGCTATTACCTTCAGTAATGCAAATTTTCTGAAATTTTTATTAAACTGCTAATTATCACTAAATGCTGTATAGCACATTCCTTTGCTAATGTTCTAGCACAAATTATCCCACTGTGTTTTAATTAACCATTTGAAATTCAAGCGAAAGTGGGTGCCTGGGAAAAACATTAATAAAAATCTGGAAAATAGCATGTCCCATTGTAACAATAACACTGCTAGACTGTAGTCATCTGACCCTCTCTTGATTGCCGTGGTGTGGTGAGGGGAAAGTGTTCACTTTACAATCAAGTAGGAAAACCAGTCCTATGAAAATATGCTAATTAAACAAATAAATAGTGTTGCAGAGATTATTTTCATTATAATTTTCCCCGTTTTACTAAAGGTGTCTCCCTCTGTTTTTCTCTGTGGTGCTTAATGCACCAGATACACTCTATAAAGCTACAAATGTATTTAAACATCATCTGTAAATAAAAATGGTCACTGCATAGGCAGAGCCCAGTAACAGTGGTTTAAAACCATCTATTATAAGTGCAATTATTAAGGTCAAATTCAGTGCTGTAAGCAGGTGCAGTGTCACTGACTCAGCAAGATGGCTGAGCCACTCATTCTGCAGGGTCCACATGCACCCTTGCCACACCCCACTCTGTGGGCAGGTAGGAAAGCCCTCTCTCCCATTTTTCTACAACCCTATTTCTTGTCAGCTATCTCTCCGACACACACTTGTCAGGAGAGCTACCCACCCTGCTTCTGTCCTTTCTCACACACTTGTCTAATGCAGGTGCCTAGGTTGCCTCTTGAGACCTCCACCTATGCTCCCCTACCTATCATGCACCAAACAGATCCTATCTTTGGTGAAAATGGGTCCCGTTTCCTGGAAAATCATAAGAGTTGCCTCTGTTTAGCCTAGATCTGAATTTGACCAATGCTATGCAGTGCAACTAACTGTCATGTGTGTGAAGGAAAGAAGCCCTTCTAAAGAGAACTACTGGCACTTCCTACCTTTTCAGCCAGGCTGCGGGGATGTTGTGGGCTGCATAAACAGTGAAGCTAAAGTGGGGATCTACATCAACCGACACACATGAAGGGCTTCTAAGTATTTTTGCAGGCTGAAAATCCGTGTGAAAGCTTCTGCTGAAAACATAGATGAGATGGGAGATGGCTGCAGACAGCTCTGTCACAGCATTCTCTATCAAGACTGGAG
Source organism: Rafetus swinhoei (assembly GCA_019425775.1). Taxonomy (NCBI): domain Eukaryota; kingdom Metazoa; phylum Chordata; order Testudines; family Trionychidae; genus Rafetus; species Rafetus swinhoei. The sequence goes on from CM033437.1 coordinate 235,305,314, forward strand.
GAAGGGAAAGAAAGATTAGCAATTGATTGGTAAAGTATCATATTTATTATGAGTTATTAATTATGGCTTTGAAATTATTCCTATTAAAGTTTTATTAAAATGACAGTCTACCAAGTGAAGCCAATTAGTCATCTGTGCTCCTGAAAACCATCTTAGCTCATTTTGTGGTACATCAACAGTCCTTTCTTACAATATCTTCAAATTAAGGCATTTACAAAAAGAAGACTTTTTAAACCACTGTAAATCCAATGTACTCCAGATACTTTATTTCAGTGTCTTAATTCCCACCCTGTGAGGATGTTTATTATGTTTTCTCCAGCTAAGCAAGTATTTAGTTCAGGGGGACCTGGCAATAAAATAGAAGAGCAGAGAACTCTAAATATGCTCCTTTCTTGTTAAACCTGTTTTAGAGCTCCTAGAACGTAGATATGGTTGAATGTAATTCTATGGAGCCTAGAAGAAAACAATGAAAGGCTTAGTATGGAAATTACAAAACTGTTTACAGGAGTTACAGGGACATTCCAGTGGCCTAGGGGCTAGGAAAAAGACCCATTAAAAAGATGCAGGCAATACAAAAGGAGGATCAATGGAGAAGAGAAGCCAATAAAACAAATGGATAGGAAAATGGAGAGCAATTAAAAAAACAGAGAAGTATCAATGCAATTAGATTAAAGTGCAAGTTAAATATTAATACTATGCCATTACTGCCATGTGTATTGCAGGACACACATAGTAATTTATTAATATACAGAACAATTGTTTTCAGACATACAATAGATAATGGTTCCAATTCTCTATTGTTCTGCTTCTGTGACTTTTAGCAACATTTGCATTCTTCATATTTCTTAGGGCAAGATGTAAATTGGAGCCCCAACTAGATGGGCTGAAATAGAGTGGTATGAAGGGATTTATGTTAGTTTTTCTGGTGGCTCCTGGAGTAGGGGGCATGGGATCAATGAAGGGAGACAGAGTGCAACGTGCTGGGTACTACTGGTTAATCTAGAACAGTGGTCACCAACCAGTAGATCAGGATCTACTGGTAGATCTTGGAGCCTCTGACAGGTGATCCTGACTGCTTTGGCAAGGAAGCTATCAAGTGCTGGCACTTCAACTGCCCCGAGAAGCACTGCCATGCTGCTCCTGCCCTCTGCCTTGGAGATGCCCCCCTCTCCCATCCGTGGGAGCCTCCTGCTTGCTGTGCAGGGCATTGAAAGAAGAGAAAGGGGGATACTGATCTCAGGGTGCCCCTCGCTCCACTCTGTACCCCACCTCCACAGACCGGGGGGGGCAGGGATAGAAAGAGTTTGCTGGCTGCTTTTGGGAGTAGTGCAGGCCTAGGACAGAGGTGAGCCTGCCTTACCCCCTGCAACACCACCCAAAAGCCATCTGTGGAAAGTGGTGCCCAGCTGGAGCCTGCATTCTGAACCCCAGCCCCAGTCCTGAATCCCTCCTGCACCCCAAGCCCCTGCCCCCAGCTTGATAGAAGTGAGTGAGGATGGGGGAGGGAGGATGGAATGAGCAGGGGTGGGGCCTCGGAGGAGGGGCAGGAAGGAGGTGGGGCAAGGGTATTTGGGTTTGAGGTAGATCCTCGATTGCACTTAAATTAAAAAAGTAATCTCATGCTTTAAAACGTTGGAGACCACTGATCTAGAGCTAGGATGCTTTAAAATACACTAAGGTTGCCCATGTCTTTCCCCCCACAGTTCCCCTAACTTCCCAAGGTACATGGGTAATTAAGAATAGTCCACCTATTTCTAATGACTCTCAGAGTGGCCATTATAGGGTGCTGCAGCTGAAGACCGAAGGATCTATAATATATCTATTTGCTTAATACTGTAGTACAGGGTAAATAGCTGCTTGATCCAAGATAATTTTCTTTCCTGAAGTGAGAGGATCAATATTTATTCCAGTTATATTATAGAGTACATGCAGATACTATTAAGATTAATATACATTTCTAAACCTGTCTGTAATTTTGTAAGATTTTCAAAATCTTAATAGGATAAACGTGCACATTTTTAATTAATATTTGATTATTTCCCTACTGCATTAAGTGCTTGAAATCTGGAATTTTTAGGTGAATTGTAACATTTCCCAATCTCATCGCAATTGCAGTAATTTATCTGACTATATTTTAAAAGCATGTCACTGTGATCTTATCTTAAAATAACTGTGACCATTTGCTCATACAGGACCTGTAAATTACAGAGATGGTGTGTCTAAAATAAATTGAGATGGTACATTATAATTCCATTTGTTGTAGGAGAGCTGCAAAATGGATTGTGGAGACCTGATATGAATAGCAAGCAAGAAAGATGGTGCCAGTCAGGTTGGCAGGTTGCAATCAATTCTAAAATATCCGTAGAGGTCATACAAAATACACTAAATTCTACACTTCACAGATGCAGTACCCTCCAAAATTATTGCACCCTTCTTGTCTCAGACAAAATAAGTGTTTAAAGTTCAACTAGACATTTTCATTATATCTTATCTCACTGCTTGCTCCAACACAAGTGTGCACAGGTAAGGGGGTCAGAGTATATTATGCCATCTATGGTCCTGATTCAGCACTTTGGTAGGTGCTCAATTGTAAGCATATGTTTAAGTCCCTTTGAAGTTAATGAGCCAGTGTAAAAGGAGGCTAAATTAAGCTCAACTGGGAATTATACATGGCAGGTGCCAACTTGCTTTACCTTTCATTCCTAGAATGATACCTACAAATCACACTTCCAGAAAAGAAAGACTAAAACACTGCTTTTTGTGGTGTTGGGAACGGCTTTTCCAGATCTGAATAAAGAATACATTTATAGTTTGATAGGCTAACAAAACTCTCTTATAATGCACTTCAATCTCATTTTGTTTATACTTCTCTTCTCTGCTCTTTTTCTTCTCCTGCTCCTCATTTTCCTATTCATTTATCCTCCTTTTGCACTGCCTGCATCTTTTCCTGGGACCTTTTCCTATCCTCAAAGTCACTTTTATGTCCCTGTAACTCCTGTAAACAGTTTTGTAATTTCCATACTAAGCCTTTAATTGTATTCTTTTCCTCAGAATTACATATAACCACATCTACATGTCCTAGGAGCCCCAATGCAGATTTAACGAGAAAGGGGAATATTTAGAAATAAAGAAAAGGTTGTTTTATTATACAAAGCCGATAGCTCTCTTGTTCTAGAACAATGTACATAAATCCAATTGATCTGAAATTGATTAAATTGAGTGAGAGTTTGTGAGCATTCAGTCAACAGCTCCCTGGATGCAATTATTTAGTGAAGACCAAGGCTTTTAATTTGTCCAGAGTGGAACGTATGTACAGATAGTCCCTTGCTACCTGCAGGCAGTCCCACTGAAGTCAATGGCTGCAAGATAAAGCCAATAATAACAATTCACCAAAGGTTTTCCTCATCTCTTTGTAAAATATAGTGAAATGTAGCTCAGAAGCATGTTAAAATGCCAACTACAACCCTCAGTTTGTTGAAACATGTCTTGTGGTTTTCATTGTTTCTTACATAGTTCCACACTGAAAGTGGTAGGACACTGGTTCAGATACATGTAGAATAAGAGAATATGCTCATCTACTAGTCAATCAGAACAGGAAAATATTTTTTAAATGACAAGTATCAGAAGAAACATGGATGGGCTTTCAGATACTGGAATTCTCAGTTACATTCTTATGTAGATTGTGACTGTTGAAGGAATATTGAGGGAGCAGACTTTATATAATGGAGCTAAAATATGGCACTCTGCTAGGGCAATATATGTACAGTAGCCTTGCTATGCTACCATGAAAACTTACTAGCACATGCACAAAATACGCTCTTACTATGACTGTGGTGATGGATAGTCTAAAGGACAGAAGAATTACCCATACCAAGATAACTGGTGAACAGTAATGTACAATGATATATTATAGCCCAGATTATACTGGTCACTAACCTAATTTTGCAGAACAGTAGATCTGATAAGTCTCTAAAGATGAATCAGAATACAGAGTGCTCCAAACAAATTAAAGAATGAACCCTGGTGTATCGTCTACCACGATTACTTAGTGTCTTACTATATTTTGGATGTTCATTTGAATTCCTGAAAGTAGCAGGTATACTCTTTTCTTGACATCAAAACCCAGGGCTGTAACTAGGGAGGAGTGAGTGCAAAGCCAAAGGAGTGGAAAAATTGGATTGGAAAAAATGGCAGAGGTTGCAAATGTGCTTCCTGCTTTGGGCGCTAAAACGGCAAGTTATAGCATTGTTAAAACCCACTGATCTTGATTTATTTACTACTGTGAGTCCTCAACTTAAAATCCCATTGCAGCTTTTGAGACAGATAAGGCTGTATCTTTCCACTCCTCATTCATTAAGTAGGACCACGGTTAACAAAACTAGAGACACAACTATCTTGGCAGGCTTGTAAGTGTCTATTATTCACAATGGCTGGGCAAAATCTTTTACAGAGGATTTGGTATATCGTGCACTATTTGTTCATGAAGCCAAATACACCAATTGCTTTTTGTGATTCATGGATTTTAAAGCCAGAAAAGACAATTATGCTCAGCTAGTTTTAACAAGTGCATAATACAGGCTGTAAAAAGGTCACCCAGTAATTCCTGTGGATTCATAACTTCTGCCTGATCTAAAGCCAGCATCCAATCTTGATTTAAAGACTTCAGGTGATGGTGCAAACCATTTCATCCCTAGGCAAATTTTTCAAGTGGTTAATTACTCTCTGTGGAAAATCTGTGCCCAATTTCTAGTCTGAATCAATTTAGTTTTAAAATCTCAGCCACTGTGATGTGGATAATGGGATGTGGACTCAGAGCATACATGAAGAAATTAAACTTATGCAAAGCTCTCCACAAAACACATGAATCCTTGCACACGCTCTGTTAACACAAAGTATTTCTCCTCTGGTCAGCAAAATTAAGCAAGCAATTTAGTAACTAAAAGTGCTGATCTTTACTCCTGCAGCATACACTTCTGAGACATTGAAAAACAAGGAATAAAATAAGTTAGCATCTTTCTTTCTTTTTATATTTTATGTAGTTTTCATTTTGGACCTTCTGTCAGGGCAAGCATTTTGTTGATGAAGATCATGTCAGTTCAATACATGTTAAATATGCCCTCTGTATTTTGTATACTCATGCCCCACCCGTAGTTACTACATGATCATTGTTTCAATGGCTGAATGGAATCTCAGAAAAGAAAAGCTTCATATTTTTGTGACATCTGACAGCTAATGTAATGAACTTAGCATCCACCTAGCAGTTTAAGAAAAAGAGCAAGCCCCTGAAATTCGTAAACCAATGAATTTCACTAAGACACAGTTAAGGTTATAGTGCTATTTAGAACACTGTAGTGATCACAAAAGGCAGGAAGTTAAAAGGTTGTGATCCAGAAAGCCCCAGAAAATAAAAAATATTTTGTTTAGAGGAGGGCAAAACGTTTTTTTCTGCAAAATTTGCAGATTCACTGACAATGAAAATACTTTGAGTTTGAGTTGGTTTCATTGAATTGTTCATTATGAAAAAATTAACATTTTGCTTCAACATTTTAGAAAAAGCATTTTGCTTTTTGGGTCAAAGCGATGTTTTCTTTAGACACAGACTTTAATTTTATAAAAAATGGAACCATGAAAAAACTCAAAAATCAAAACAAAATGTTCAGTCCAAAATAATTTTTGCTTAATTTTGTTTAACCACGAAAAAAAACAGGCAAAAATGAGTGGAGTTAAAAAAGGTTTGGTTTTTCCCCCCAATTTTTCATTAAAAAAATGGAAATTTTCCACTGAAAAGGGTTTTTTTTAAAGGCTTGTGAAAAATGCTTATAATTTTCTGATCAGTTCTAGAAATAATAGTTAAATTCCAAAACAAATGTGTCAAACGTTACACCTTTAGAAGTGCCAGAACTTCTATAATCCTCAAAAAGTGGGGATATCTATTTTACATTTCCTCCAAAAGATGGCACCTTTAGTGGCACACATAAAAGACATTTCCACTTTAAAACCACCTCTTTATGGTGCACAGATGGCCTTTGGGAAAGTCAGTACTTGGTTGGAGACAAACGATTAAGGCTGTGTGTTCTGTCAGATATGACAAGTACTAGTTTCTGCATACTCTAATACTATATAAGCCATTAATCCATTAGGTCTTCACAGAAGACATGCTGGATGAGTTTTGTATAAACTTGTTTCTGTCTATCTGCCCATAACCTGGATTAAAAAAAAAGCTCGTAATGCAAAATCTTTATTGGAATCAAATAATCCCATTCTTCATTTCATGGGAACCCATCTGTCTGCAGAACAGGGTGAAGTCTAGAAATTATTATCTTTTCCCATAATAAGTTACAATTAATTCCAGAAAAAAGTTTAATAAAAATAGCTTACAAAGATAATACAAATAGCATCACCTGTCTGAATTCTATGATACCAACAAGTTCTGACAAGATCTCACTGCATTCAGTAAGGTGCAGTTCCTAAGGGTACATAACAGAATGGATTCTGCAGTGCTTATGAAATTAAGGGTATAGTCAGAACAAACTGAAAAGCCTTCAACTGAAAAAGCCTGAGCCTTTTCTGGTATAAGTAAAAGGGTGTAGACAATTAAACAGGCAAAACTCTGTTAGACATCTACAAGGCTCCTCAATACATCAAACAGATGTTCTTTGAGGGAAGTGCTGATTCAATACAGCCTAAGCTTGCAAATAGGCTTATATAGAGGAATGGTTTAAATTTTTACCACAAACGTGTTTTCAAGTGCACATGGAAGAAGATGCATAATGTGTAATGGGGTCACTGATAATTAGGAGCTATTAATTTCTTTCATGTTTAGCAAAATGTTCCCATAACTAGAGTTGAACAAAGCTCATGGGAAAAGCATCTTCTTTCAAGGAGAAGGAATTCCACAAACCATAGTTGCCTCCTTCCCTTGGCACTGGCATACTCATAGCTTTCTCTCAAGAACGCTTTTCTCTTTCCTGCAGCTGGGGATGTAGGCACTCCTTACAATTGTGTTTAGTTACTTATTTTTAATGAATTTGAAAAAAAATGCTGGAATGACCAGCCTGGCATCTAAAATCCTAGGTACAATTGGTTAGCAGCTACAAACTACTATGCCATTGAGCCAGTCACCATACCCCAACCCTGATCAGCACCATCTACACAAGTTTGTCGATATAGAAAACTTTTCCAGAACAGCTACTCCTGATTTGTTCAGAAACAAGAGAATCCATACATTGGGTTAAAGTGTGTTGTTCTGAATTATCTTAACCCAGTTTAGATGTAGATTGACTATTCCAGAATAGCTCTGTGTATGTTTTATTCCAAATTAGCTCAATCTGCTTTAAGTTCACAGCTTTACCTTGTTCTGGCTCCACTTTCATATACAGACAAGCCCTAAGTGTGAAGGTCTTCTACATTTTTTGAAACCATTCAGTTCTCAAACTCAGATCATATTGCAACAAAGAGTGATAGATACAATTTTTTTTTGTGCTCAGCATGAACATCTGTCTGAGCAAATGAACTGTGACCATTTAGTTAATTCACATAAAACATCAACACCTAATAGGACAGTAACAATTTTCAGTGACTACTTGTCTGGTCTGATTTGAACTGCAGGGGGACTAAAGATAAGTGGCTATTTGCTCCTGATATCATTTTATTAAGTCCCTTAAATTATATCACTAGGATAACAGCACTAGAATTTATTGAAGAGGAACAGAAATGTCTCAGACAAACCTACATTTGCGGCTTCACAGCAATACTTCATTTCTCCTTTTTTTTCCAGCAGTAGAATGGAGATTAAGTACAACTTGTAAAAAGGGTTTCAATCCACTCTGCCTTTTAAAATGCCCACTATAACTGACTATAATTTCTTATCTGAGAAAAAAATGACCATTTTATCTGTAAGATGAATTGGAGATAGTACAATGATCTATAGAGACTGAAACACTTGCATTTGCTTTATTTACAGCAACTGGTTTATGCTATGAATGAATTCTTTAACAAACTGAATAGGACTATACATTTTGCTAATTGTTTATTTTTTGCATTAATATCTAATAGAAACTTCTTTACCTCTGACTGGAGTTTCTACATTTTGAAGCGAATTCTAAAAAAGGAAAAAAATAGTCTTTATAATACAGAAGAGACTGAACACCAGCATTTGTTGATGTGGGAAATGGCATTTGTCAAGTACAGAGAATTCACATGGGAACCACATGGAGTTAACCTGGTACTGGGGCAAAAGGAGAAAGCACAGCTCAGTGGTTTTTAAAGCTGGGTTGCAGGCCCACATGGGTAAGCTGCTGGCGGGCCCTGCAACGTTTTGTTGATCCAGCTGTCCATAGCCATGGAGCCTCGCAGCTCCCACTGGCTGCGGTTCACCATTTTTAGCCACAAGAAGCTATAAGAAGTGCCAGCCCTGGCCATGCCACTTCCCATGGCTCCCCTTGTCTGGAAATGGCAAACCAGAGGCAATGGGAGTTGCAAGGCTCCATGGCCATGGACCTTTTAGGTAAACAAATGGTACAGGCCCGCCAGCAGCTTATCTGAGCAGCCCTGAGACCTGACTTCGAGAACCATTGGCATGTTTCATGAGAGGAACATACTGGATTGGGGCTGGATTCAATTTGGGTCCCATCTGTATCACAAGCTTCATGTATAATGTTAGGCAAGTCATTTAGGGTACATCTATGCAGCCCACAGCAGTGAATCTCAGAGCCCAGGATGGCAGATTTGGCCTTGTGGGGCTTACCCCAAAACAGCTGTGTAACTGCTGTGGTTCTGTCTGGAGCCTAGGGATCACAAAATCCTCTCTCCCCTACCTTTTGTGTGTCTTGCTTATTTCTGTAGGCAGGCTCCAGAACTCCCACACAGCCTCACTAAGTTTTCAAAACGGTACCTAAAAGTTAGATTTCTAGCTAGATAGCTAAATTGGAAGCTTGGTTTTCTACAACCTTTGAGCAGGCAACAACTCCCATTACCTTCACTGAGAGCTGCCTGGTGCTCAGATCCTCTGAAAGATCTGACCAATTATTTATGTGCATCAATAACTTAATAGCTGACTCTTTAAAATTTAATTTTAACCAACTGTGCCACGGAGACCTCATTTGCAATAAGCACCTTAAATAAATTCATATTTATCAAGATGCGATCAACAGACTGCTGGAGTATAAAGATGAATCATACGTAATGCTTATGTAAATTTAATACTGTAGTATGGTATTCATTTGTTTTTTTATAGCACCCTATTGGAACCTCTGGCCAACCAAAAGTCATTTTCCCTAATATTCATTCATTTGCTGTTGATCAAGGAAGCCACACTTTAGTGGTCCTTGTGTTTAGTAGGGTCCTTTTAAAAGTGGTAATTTATTCAAAGCTGACCTACAAGCCGTACTAGCACATACCCCACTAGTAAGGCAGAACTGATCTAGCTAATATGAATGGAAGTCGATTGCTTACTTGGAGGGAGAAAAAGCAAACTTCTTTGTCACAGTCTTAGATAGAGTGACACAAACAAGAACTGAGACCTTGATTTTATTCTTCTACATTTTGTAAAGTAAATCTTTTTCTACCAGTTCTGATAATTTCAACATATTGTAGCCCATTTAATATATAATGGATGGTGTCTGTTCTAGCAGGATTTGTTTCCTAAGACCTTTTGTTAATCACAATAAAAGGAGAGTAGGAGAGAGGGATGAAAAACATTAATTGTACAGCAGGATGTAGAATTTTCCTTGAATAGTTTTTTAAAATTCCCAAGGTCAGGGAATTGTCTGGAAGACTGGATCAATCATTTAGTGACACATGCCACCAGCTCATGCTTATGCCAGTTTCTTAATCTCCCAACCACAGTACAGGGGCTTTCATAGCAATGATGGTGGTTTAAATAATCACATGGAGTTGGAAGAAATGTAGGCACTATTATATATAAATGTTGATGGCATAGAAAGAAGCACAGCAAGATATGCAAAAATGCATTACCAAATGTAATTTACCTTGGAAGGAGCAAGCAGCAGTTTCCCTGAGGGGTAGTGTGTGCAGGCCGCCTGCCAAATGGATGTGTAAAAAGTATTCCAAACAAAATCACAATACACAGTTCACTAATCATCAGGAAATCATGAGAGAAAGGAATTAGAAATATGCCAGAATAACCGTTCTATTTCTTAATGTATGATCCAACAGCACAAGGAATGCAGCAAGCAGCTATGCAACATTCATTGAATAATAGCACCAAGTGCATGCTTAATTGGAAAAAGGATGATCTTTAAACCAGATACTTATCCTGATTTCAGTAGGCAGGGCCTTATTCCCAATGCCTCCCCACAGAAAACCTACACTACTTTGGCTGCTATCTTGATGGGTAGTACAGAAGCAAATGAACCAGACATATTAGATATATAAGTGATCCATAAATCCCTCAAAACCAAAGGAGAAAAAAATGTGTTGCAAGTGGCCCAAAAACACTGCACTGTATTTTTATGGGGACACAACTCCTACTTACAACCTCAATCTGAGTTATGCTTGAATAAGGACTGGAGAAGTTAGCCCATCACCAGTATTCAAACTGCTGAATATTGATTCAGGCTACACATCTAAATATTGAGTTAGATATGATGAGATAAGTTATACCTCCTGATTTATCCATACCTGGATATTATACATACACACACATACATACTGCATTGGACTTGAGTTACTACATATGCAACAAAATATTTGTCCGCTTTTATTATATTTATAATTCAGCTGCCTCTGGGAGAGAAGCAGCTCTTTTTGCTGAAACCTGAACTTCTGAGGGGCTGCCCAAGCCTAATTGACTATCCTAGCACCTGTTCCTGAAACAAGAAAAAAGCAGCAGCATTTGCTGGCACAGGAGCAATGTTGTGCTTGATTTCAGCTTCTTTTTTTTTTGGTTTGGAAGTCAGTTGTTAATCAGCTCTGTCTCATGAACGAGGGTAGGGGGTGTCAGTCAAGGTCATGGATAGTCTTCAAAAGAAGGTTTCAAGGGAAAATGAACTAATTTAGCTAACCAAGCCTAAAAGGAAATATTGATAGAGGAGAAATCTCATCAACATTAAGCTACTTCTTTGTAAAGTTTGCATCAATGTAGATGCTATAGTCAGGGCCGAAGAGAAAGCATTTTATAAGAAGAAAATCTACAATACTTTTTTTAAATGTTCATATTAGGCCGTATCAGATGATTAAACACCAATATCATTATCTTCTGTCATTTATTGCTTGCTTTACAGTGGCACCTAGGCATCCTGGATGAGATTGGACTTCATGATAAGTGCATGCAAAAAATAAGAGGCATCTCTTGCCCTGAAGAACTTACAATTTAATAAGACAAGACTGAAAAAGTATTATTATTATTGTGCCTATTTTCAGTATACGGAACTTGGGCACAGAGAGATTGTGTTACGTCGGCAAATCAGTTTATGATTCGGGTTCTCTCATGTAAGTGCTGATCACTAACCAGTCCATTTACTTGTACAATAATGACAACTTGATCTGCAGGGACAAGCCAGTTTACAGTTTTATGGGATAATATACTTACCCCAAAAGCAGAGTCCAAGCTTTCAATGAATTTCATTTAGGGTATGTCTACACTGCAGAGTTTTTCCAGAAAAACAGCCATTTTTCCGGAAAAAACTAGACTTACGTGCACACTGCTATTGAGTTTTCGGCAAAGTCGAAAGACCAGAGGGGTTTTTCCGACAGCGGTAAACCTCTTTCTATGAGGAAGAAGCCTTTTTCCAAAAAAGTGTTTTTGGAAAAAGGTGTGTATGGATGCAGAAGACCGTGTTTTTTCCAAAGAAGAGGCCTCCAGGAAAAAGCACAGGTGCCCTACTGGCGACTCCGTCCACAGTAATCACAACTGAAATGTGAGATAGCATCCACTTTGATTGGATGCCATCTTTAAAAAAGCAGATCGTTTTTTCTTTGCACTTTTGCTGTGTAGACGCTCTCTCGAAAAAAACGTTTTTCCAGATCTCTTCCGGAAAAGCTTCTTCCGAAAGAAGTTTGCAGTCTAGACGTAGCCTTAGTAACAGAAACTCAAGACTCGTGTAAGAAGACCTGCAATCATAGGGTATGTCTACACTACATGGCTCCGTCGATGGAGCCATGTAGATTTGTTTACTGGGCAAAGGGAAATGAAGCGGCGATTTAAATAATCGCCGCTTCATTTAAATTTAAATGTCTGAGGTGCTGAGCCGACAAACAGCTGATCAGCTGTTTGTCAGCTCAGCGCGCTAGTCTGGACGCTCCGCGGTCGACATCAAAGCCCTTTGTCGACCGCCCCGGTAAACCTCATCCCACGAGGAATAAGGGGGCAGTTTGATCAGCTGTTTGTCAGCTCAGCGCGGCAGCCATTTAAATTTAAATGAAGCGGTGATTATTTAAATCGCCGCTTCATTTCCCTATGCCTACAACCCTAATCTACATGGCTCCTTCGATGGAGCCATGTAGTCTAGACACAGCCTAAGTGTCCTCCCTTCATCTCCTTACTCACTGCTGCATTTAAGATGCAATTTACTGATTAGAGGTGTCCAAGGCAGGCCGTGATGTGGATATTTCTGTCTCTGATTTCAAATAGAATGTCTGAAAATGGGTTGTGATAAGTCAGGCAAGCCTGACCAAATCTGAATGTAGGTTGCTTCTTATGATGTGGATTCAAGAGTGCTGATGAGATAAAAGGGAAAGTGACTATCATAATCAGAATTTTCCTTCATCTGGAGGGAATCCATTTCCCAACTCAGTACCAATTTGAAAGAATCAGTCTCTGCCAATTTCCTTTTTATACTTTTTAGTTCATTTCTAAAGGACAAATTATCCCACAATTAGTCCTTTCCAAAGAATAAGCAGATGGCTGAGGAATCCAGTTAAGAGCATGGCACTGAAGAAGATACTCTGCTCAGAGGGAAGATTGTCCCCAGGGATAGTAGATGGAATCTATAGATGAAAGTCAATGTCTTGTCATAAAATGCTGCTGTTACTTTTATTTATTTCTCTACCAAGTTTGTTGTCTGAAATAGCAGAGGAATGTTCTTGTGAATATTTCTATTTAAATTAACTCAACATGAGAGAATGTGTGGTATTTCACAGACCCATTTAAATAGGAGAGTCCACCTGACACAGATTGAAACACATATCAGTGCAGTGCCATACATTCACTTAACAAAAATGAACAGTGAACCAGAAGGAATTCTAGGGAAGAAATTAAAGGAAACCAAATCATCTGATTTACTGTGAGAAAACTGAGCTATCTGATTTTTATGACATATTTGAGAAGGACTGACCATAGGGCTAGGAAATAAGATTTTCTGAGTTCAAATTCCAGGTTGTCTACTAATTCACTATGTACCCTTTGGTAAGTTCATTTCACCTCAGCTTAAGGTTTACTCAGATAAAAATACCTGGAGAGACTCATGATTTTATTGGGGTTTGAAAGTGTGACAGTTTTACATTACTGACTGGAAATGTGTAATATGCCTTAAAAATCAGTGCCATGTTTCTCTGTCATGCTATGTAAACAAGTAAATTAGCTTTCCCCAATTACAGCTTCCCCAATTACAGAAATTACAGGTATCATCATGGTATTCACAAACCAGACAGTAGGCCTATCCATATACATTTATTTTGGGTAGATGAACAATTCTCCCCACTCTTTTTCTTACCCATTTCCCCCTGCCTTAAGAAGATTATTCTTATATAAATCACAAGATTTATGGGCAAAATCATTGTTCTGATATTTGATTATTTAACATGAGTGTGCTACATAGGAGATAAAATGACATTGTCAATGAAACTAAAGTCTGCACAAATTAACAAGAATGGGTCCAATCTTGCAACCCATTCCACACGAAAACTCATCAGTGAGTAAGGCCAGCAGGATACAGACCACTTATGGGAAGCAGAGGAAAACTTTATTTAATTAAACTTCTTAAAATGCTGAAGCAGGAATTGTATTAATGTGAGAAAGCATTAGCATGACTAACCCATAATGATTAATGGCCTAATTTTCTGCAGTGCAGAGTACCTCTGTTCCCCAGATGCTGACTTAAAATGCAGCTTTAAGTGCTCAGAACCTCTGCTAACCCAATTCTATATGACTTGCCCAAGGTCACAAAGAAGTCTATGGCAGAGCTGGGAATATATGCTGACTCTCCTATGTCTAAGTTCAGTACCATACCCACAAGACCAACCTTTTATTGCTTTTTAGTCATACATTTCATTGCTCACAACCAGTGCTTTTTTTGTGACCGTACTGCCCGGTACACAATACCGGCACCTCCAGACGCAATACCAGCACCTCCAGTCAGAGCTCAACAACTTTTCCCCTGGAGTTCCAGCACCTTTTTTTTTTTTTTTTTTTTTTAACAAAAAAACAGCACTGCTTCACAACCTTTTCTCTTTTTATGCTGCCTCTTCCTAATAGTCACCTGTGAGGAAATAAATAGCAAGGCAGTACCTTGACCCATCAGCTTTATCAATTGTGACAAAGTCCTCACCCTGGGACCCCTTCTTGGGTCCCAATTCAACCAGAGACCCTTTTTTGTACAATCTCCTGTGCCTTTCATTGTCCATGTCAATTTCCTACTACCTTCTATTTACAGAGCTTTGGTTGTTTGTTTCTGTAGCAAACTCAGCTAGCCTCTCCAGCTGGCTGGGAAGCACACTCAGCCACACTCTGGCTCTTCCACTTCCCCCACAACTGCCTCTCTGGCAGCCTTATAAGCCCTCTGGCTAATGAGGCCCACAGGTGTTTCACATTAGCCCCTCAGGCATGGGCTTGCTCAGCTGGATTCAATTGCTCTTTTCAGCCAGGCTGTAGTGGCAGAGCTCTGGCTTTGCAAGCAGCCTGTCACACAATGCAGAAATGAATGATACTTACTTAAGTTCTGGTGTTAAGAGGGAACAAGACATCAGCCCTTCAGATCAGCCTTATAAAGGTTTTAGTGCTTCCTTTACCTGTGTTTTTCCCAGTGGCACTAAACGGAGTTTCTTGACTGCCTCAGTAATAGCTCTGGTTTCCACAGAACAGAGCACACTGCAGATTGCTTTAGCTTCTTCAATCACTTTATCCACTTTATGCTGTTGATGGCAAGGAGAAAAACATCCATGGTACTTTAATAGAAATACCTCACAAAAACACTTATCAGTAAGCTAAATAAGTTAAACTGAAGTCAGTGGGTGCATCCAAAAATAAGTCTGGCACAAAAGAAAAAATATCATCCACAAACCCAAGAACTTGGCAGACTGCTGAGTAGCAAAGTCTTTAAGACAGCGAGCATGAAATTCCATATGCAGGGTGAAACTTTCCTAATGAAATCTTTAACAAGCCAGGTATCATCTGCTTCAGAGTTTGATTACATACCTGAAAAAGTTAAGCCTATTTCACCAAAGGTTTTGTGGAGCTTCAAGAACATTAAGGCATATCTAACCTAGGCATATCGAACCTAAGCTTCTTGGACTAATTCCTTATTTTGATTGAAAAAAATTGTGAAAAATTTCGTTTCTAAGACTGATTCTAAGGCAAACCTTGGTGGTTTAGTTGGATTTCATAATTTCCCTCAAAATATTAAATCTTTATGAACATAAAGTCCAGACCTTTCAAATATTCTATTTTATAAGCCCATATGCAAAATTACATTTTTATACAAACTGAGTTGTTCCAGATAGGATGATGATGATGATGATGTATTTTAAAAAGGTGACCCAAAAGAGAGTACATCATCCATGAGTACTTCCTTAATGGAAGCTATTTATGCATGAAATGTCACCTGATAGAACTCATGGCAGAGATTAAAGATGCAGATTGAGATGATGCTGGAATTCAGTTAGGAATCTAAAGATATAATACAGGACAGGAGAGAGGAAGTGGTACAAACAAATAGGCTTTGTTTTGCAGATACCTTCCAAAACAAAAAAGTTTCTGGAGGATGGATTGCAAGAAGAGCAAAGTGTCATTTTATTCCATGGGTCAATGAGGACAAGGCAGAGACTCAGCTAGTGGTGATGAAAATGAGATGAAGTTTGCTGCACTAGGGAATGAGGAGGAGACAGTTATAAGGTAAGTGGCAAGGAAGAAAAGAAGGGAAGCCAGTCCCCGCAGAAAAGAGGTCAAGATGACAGATATAACCAGAAATTGGAGTTTAAGAAAGAGAGGCCAATGGATAGGGACTGCAACACAAGACAGATTCATTCCCACAGCAGGATAAGACAGGTGTGTAGGGTTGGGAACTCCGTACTCAGAAGAATCAATAGGGGTCTCGCCCAACCAGATCCAGAGGAGAGAATAGAATGATGCCTGCCATGAGCAAGGATATGAGGCGTGAACATGAAACTGACGAGGATCCTGATAGGAGCATGGATAAATCCACTGATTGTGCTGAATGTTGGGATAAATGACATTGCTAGATTCCCACTAGAATAAATCAAGTATAAAGGCTGGATAAAGTGCTTAAAGAGACACAAAGTTAGGTGATTTTCAGCTGAATTCTTTTGATCCCTAGAGAAGGAGGGTGAAAACATGATAAGATAATGAGGATCAACAGATGGTTCAAGGATTGGTTCTAGGAGGAAGGCTTTGGGATGAATGACCATTGTGTGATATTCATAGAAAAAGACCCTTCTCAACTTATGGACTCCGCTTGAGTATTACACTTTTGAGACCAAGGTTGGCATGATTCGTAAGAAGGGCTTTTAATGAGGAGATGAGAGGAGAAGGTTGGATGACACCAATGAAATCTCCATGACTGGGCTCCAATACACAGGAGGAGGAAAATCAGCTACATGATGATATATTAAAGGATAACAGAACATTACAAAGTAAAAGTATCAACAGCAGAGAAAAAAATACAGATATTGAGTGGAGGGGTAGACAAGTCGTTGTTATTGAAAGGATTAGAACTAATCCAAATAGAAAACTGAGTGAGGTCCTAGAGAAACAATGGAAAAGTTTGTACACTAATGTGAGGAGTGTTGGCAATAAAATGGAGGAACTTGTAACTAATAGGGCAGGGTCTTGCACACATGTACAGGGTCAAATTGATCACCATATTTTGGGTTAGGAAGGAATTTTCCCTAAAGCCAGTTTGTCACAAATCCTGGAAGTTTTCCACCTTCCTCTGCAGAGTGGGATATGGATGATTTGAACGTTTAAAACTAGTGTAAATGGGTAAATTCTCTATAACTTGAAGTCTTGAAACCATGATTTGAGGAATTCAGTAACTAGAGCAGAGGTTATGTGTCTATTACAGGAGTAACTCAATAAGGTTCTGTGGCTTGCAATGTGCAGGAGTTCATACTAGAATCTTGGTCATGCTTTAAAGTTTATGAGGGGGTCCAACAGCTATTACAGGGATTACAGAAACATGAGGGAAAGCAGTCATGACTGGAGTTCACATATGGAAGACTATAGGAATAAAGGTAAGGTTGATGGGCTAGTATTATACATCAATGAAGTAGGAAACTAAAAAAAAAAAAACCCCAGGAACAGTATGGACAAAACAATCTATTTAGATTAAAATCACTTTTACAATTATTATCTAAAGATGTTTAATCTGGATAATGTTAGGTGTTTGCTATAGATCCTTAGTGACACACTTATATAGAGAGAAACCACTTATATAGAGAGAGATAAGTACTGCTGGAAATTGTGTCATAATAGGGGACTTTCACATACTGAATATAGATTGAATAATAAATGCTAATAATGACAGCAGATTCCATTTATTCCTGAAAGAAATATATGTTAATTTCCTTCATCAAACTGTCACTCAATCAGCAAGAAGTGATATAATTGATGTTAGACTTTATTTTGGTAAGTGCTGAAGACCTCATAGAAGGTCATAGGAAATAATCTTGGATCAAGTGATCATGAGTTGATTCAGTTGAAATTAAATGAAAGGATAATAAAAACCAGATCACCAACTATGATTTTTCACCTCTGTCATGGCTCCTTCCCCACTCTGGCACGATAAATGCAGAAGTGGGGGCCAGCAAGTGTACCCCAAAACCTTATCTACCAGGCTTTGGTATAAAACTTTCCCCAAAAATCTTAAAACCCTAGATTTTGGGGATAGAATCTCCACTGCCACTACCAAATTAATAAAGAAACCAGGGGAGAGACCATTTGGGAAAATCTCACCCCTAAAGTAAAAAGCAGGACACCACCATTAACCAATACCAGGTTAATAAAAGGAAAAGAGAAAACTTTTATTATCACCACACTATTCCTGTTGCAAGCAGAATGATTAGATGGAAAAGTAACACAATAATTTCATGGAGAAACTCCATGGGCCTAGAACTTAGTTACAAAGGAAAGCCAAAACATTTTTTAAAAAGTGCACAGACAGCAGATCCCATACCCAAACCATAAAACAATGAAACCTAATGGATTTATCTAAACTTTACCCTACTTACAGAAAGTGAAGAAAGAGTCTTTTCTTGGAGGGAGACATAGTGTCCGTCCCCAGGACCGGATTAAGACCTTTAGAGGCCCTAAGTACTGAAAAGATTATGGTGCCCCCCATATGTAATTCAAAATAAAAACAATACTATACTGTAAAATCTCATTTTTTTGTGTGCCCCTGCTTTGCTGGTGCCCTAAGCACATGATTAGTCTGCCTATTGGGTAATCCAGCCCTGTCCGTCCCCCTCAATAGCTGTAGAGAGCTGCCCAGAACAAAGGAGGGAAAAACCAAAAATTCCTTTGTCCCAGTTTGAAATTCCTACCTACATTCCTATTGGCCATTCCACCTGGCTAGGTAAGGGACATAGTTAACCCCTTAGTCCCCAGGCTGCTGGCTAACCCTCATGATCATGACAACCTCAAAAAGGCAGATTTTGGGAAACGAAAGGAATTAGCTGAAGAAAGTCAACTGCACTAAAGATAAGAACTTAAATGTGGAGGACATTTGGAATTGCTTCAGATCAACTGTGCAAAAATGATCTGAAATTTGCATCACAAGCAAGGGGAGGGGGAGGGGGTAGGAGAACCCTTGTAGTGAAAGGTGCCATACAGAGGCAGATGAATAATCTCCTCAAAAAGGAAAAACTTAAACAACAATTAGTCTTGCAGTACCTTAAAGACTAACAAAACATGCACATGGGATCATGAGCTTTCGTGGGCAAAACCCACTAACACAGCTACCCCTCTGAAGCGCCTCAAAAAGGTTATTAGTGCTAAGAAGAGAGCCTAGAGAAAATGGAAAAGGGGGAGGACCAGCAAAGAAAACTACATTGTAGAGAAGAAAATGTAGAGAATAAAGAAAGAACTGCAAAAAGTCAAGATGAAACAGATCTTGCCAAGGAAATTAAAATTAATAATAAGAGGTTTATTAGTTTAACAAACAAAGAGAACCTAAGAAAGAATGAGGTTGAATCACTATGCAGCATGGATGGGAAGAAGATTAAAGATAATCTAGGTATGGCACAAAACTAACTACATAAATTGCTTCTGTTTTCAATAAAGATCATATAAAACATGTGCATGAAGCCAATATAGCTCATGGAAATCAGTGTCTAGAAATTAAACTTATTTCATCTGAGGTGAAAGAAACTTAGATAGTTTAGTGCACTCAAATCAGGATAAAGGGATAATTTACATCCTAGAATACTGGAAGAACAAATACATGAAATTGCTGGTGTGGGAGTACGGATTTTTAATACCTCTGAATATACAGAGGTATTAATGCCATATGACTGGAGAATAGCTGGTGTTGAACCTATACTTATGCAAGTTAAAAAGTGATCTGGGCAATTACAGACTTGTTCGTCTAAACCTCAGTAGTACGTAAGGCTTTAGGACAAATTATATCACGGATGGTGAAGACCTATTTAAGCTAAAAGATAATGATGGCACAAGAACAAATGGATATAAACAGGCCATAAATACATTCTGGCTGGAAATTCAAAGACTGTTTCTAACCGTCGGAGGGGTGAGACTTAGGGCCTAATAGGAGGTATGAGGGAAAACAACTTCAGGAGGGAACTGGACAAATTTATGAAAGCATGATGGGGTTGCTTATAATGTTGAGGTACTGGTCTCAGTGGTCCTGGGGCTCACATCTAGTTAACATGTTTTGTTCTTAAAAGCTCATGGCTCAGGGTTTCAGCCAGACCCCTGCAAGGATCAGGATGAGATTCCCCCTTCCCCAGCATATTCTCATTTTTGTTGTTGTTGTTTTATTTCCTTCCTCTGAACCTCAGGGGTGGCCCTGGCTGGGGATGGGACACTGGAAGGGAGGACAGGACTCTGAAGTGATGTGCTATCAGTCTCTCTCTCAGGAGTTTGATTACTTGGTTCTTACTCACATGCTGTGGATCAAATTTATCATCATTTGTGCAGTTGGAAAGGAATTTTCCACCAGATCAGACAGGCAGTGACTATAGGGCTATGTCTACACTGCTGGCTTTTGCCGGAAGAGACTATACTAATGAAGCGCTCGTTAGCAACTTCTCGTGCTTCCTTTTTTGAGGCATAAGGATCTTGCGCAAAAGGGTTTTTTTTTGCACAAAACGGATCCGTCTACCCTGCTAGTTTTTGCGCAAAAACCTCTTGTGCAAAAAGCCTCAGGCAGAGATTATGCAAATGAAGTGTGAGAAGTTGCTAATGAGCACATCATTAACATACTCATTATGCAAATGAAGTGCGAGAAGCTGCTAATGAGCGCTTCATTGACATAGCCTAGGTGTTTTTTTGCCTTCCTCTGCAGTTTGTGTGTGGGGGTCACTTGCCAGCATTTCAGGTAGCCATTTCCTTGCCATTGGAGGCTTTGGGCACTGGTGCACCCTCCTATTCACTATTTGTGGCACACAATAATCTAGTTTCCTGGACATGTTGATTTTAGTGCATGTGAGCTAGGTGGTGGTTTTGGCATGTGATATTCAGGTAGATGATTTGATGTTCCCTTCTGGGCTTGAACTCTCTAGGCATCTAAAAAGGGGTGTCCATAGATACTACATACTCTGTGTTGGGGAAAAGATTTAAAATAATGTCCATGGATTCTTTGTTTGTTGGTACGACTGACTGTCTTAAAGACTGAAATACATTTCCTGGGCAATCAAAACCTTTCTGATTAAATATTCTCTGTCTCTCTGTACGGATAACATTCCTTGTAGTGAGCTACAGTGTGCTAATGTGCCGATAAAATTATTTTAGTAACTCATCTATTTCTATGAACAGAAGAAAAAAAATGGTCCTTAAGGTGAACTTTTTTATTTTCAAGTTGAAGGTCTGAAATTGAACAGTAATGAGAAGGTTAATATCTATCATTAGAACATAAGAACATAAGAACATAAGAACGGCCGTAGCGGGTCAGACCAAAGGTCCATCTAGCCCAGTATCCTGTCTGCCGACAGTGGCCAGCACCAGGTGCCCCAGAGGGGGTGGACCGAAGACAATGATCAAGCAATTTGTCTCCTGCCATCCCTCTCCAGCCTCTGACAAACAGAGGCCAAGGACACCATTTTATCCCTGGCTAATAGCCTTTTATGGACCTAACCTCCATGAAATTATCTAGCTTCTCTTTAAACTCTGTTATATTCCTAGCCTTCACAGCCTCCTCTGGCAAGGAGTTCCACATGCTGACTACACGCTGTGTGAAGAAGAACTTTCTTTTATTAGTTTTAAACCTGCTACCCATTAATTTCATTTGGTGTCCTCTAGTTCTTCTATTTAGGAACTAATAAATAACTTTTCTTTATCGGCCCTCTCCACACCACTCATGATTTTATACACCTCTATCATATCCCCCTCAGTCTCCTCTTTTCTAAACTGAAAAGTCCCAGTCGCTTTAACCTCTCCTCATATGGGACCCGTTCCAAACCCCTAATCATTTTAGTTGCCCTTTTCTGAACCCTTTCCAAGGCCAAAATATCTTTTTGAGGTGAGGAGACCACATCTGTACGCAGTATTCAAGATGTGGGCGTACCATAGTTTATACAGGGCAGTAAGATATTCTGGGTCTTATTTTCTATCCCTTTCTTAATAATACCTAGCATCCTATTTGCCTTTTTGACCGCCGCTGCACTGTGTGGAAGTTTTCAGAGAACTGTCACGATAACTCCAAGATCTCTTTCCTGATTTGTAGCCAAATTAGCCCCCATCATACTGTGCGTATAGTTGGGGTTATTTTTCCCGATGTGCATTACTTTACACTTATCCACATTAAATTTCATTTGCCATTTTGTTGCCCAATCACTCAGTCTGGTGAGATCTTCTTGGAGTCCCTTACAGTCTGCTTCTGTCTTGACTATCCTAAACAGTTTGGTATCATCCGCAAACTTTACCACCTCACTGCTTACCCCTTTCTCCAGATCATTTATGAATAAGTTGAACAGGATTGGTCCTAGGACTGACCCTTGGGCTAGTTACCCCTCTCCATTCTGAAAATTTACCATTTATTCCTACCCTTTGTTTCCTGTCTTTTAACCAGTTCTCAATCCAAGAAAGGACCTTCCCTCTTATCCCATGGCCATGTAATTTACACAAGAGCCTTTGGTGAGGGACCTTGTCAAAGGCTTTCTGGAAATCTAAGTATACTATATCTACTGGATCCCCCTTGTCTGCATGTTTGTTAACCTTCAAAGAACTCTAATAGATTAGTGAGACAGGATTTCCCTTTACAGAACCATGTTGACTTTTGTCCAACAAATTATGTTCTTCTACATGCTTCACAATTTTATTCTTTACTCTTGTTTGACTAATTTGCCCGGTACTGAAGTTAGACTTACCGGTCTGTAATTGCCGGATCGCCTCTAGAGCCCTTTTTAAATATTGGTGTCACGTTGGCTACCTTCCAGTCATTAGGTACGGAAGCCGATTTAAGGGATAGGTTACAAACCACAGATAATAGTTTAGCAATTTCCCATTTGAGTTCTTTTAGAACCCTTGGATGAATGCCATCCGGTCCCGGAGATTTGTTAACATTAAGTTTTCTATTTGTTCCAAAACCTCCTCTAATGACACTTCAATCCAGGACAGTTCCTCAGATTCATTACCCACAAAGGGCGGTGCAGATTTGGGAATCTCCCCAACGTCCTCAGCCGTGAAGACTGAAGCAAAGAAATCATTTAGTTTCTCGCAATGGCTTTATCGTCCTTGATTGCGCCTTTTATAGTTCGATCATCTAGGGACCCACAGGTTTTTAGCAGGCTTCCTGCTTCTAATGTACTTAAAAACATTTTGTTATTTCTTTTTGAGTTTTGGCTAACTGTTCCTCAAAATCTTTTTGCTTTTCTTATTACATTTTTACACTTGATTTGACAGTGTTTATGTTCCTTTCTATTTATCTCACTAGGATTGGACTTCCACTTCTTAAAAGATACCTTTTTGTCCCTCACTGCTTCTTTTAAATGGTGGTTAAGCCACGGTGACTCTTCTTTAAGTTTCTTGCTATGTTTTTTAATTTGGGGTATACATTTAAGTTGGGCCTCTATTATGGTGTCTTTAAAAAGTTTCCATGCAGCTTGCAGGATTTGGCTCTAGTCACTGTGCCTTTTAATTTCTGTTTAACTAACCTCCTCATTTTTGTGTAATTCCTTTTTGAAATTAAATGCCAGGGTGCTGGTCTGCTGAGGTGTTCTTCCCACCACAGGAATGTTGAATGTTATTATATTATGGTCACTATTCCCAAGCGGTCCTGTAACGGTTATTTCCTGGACCTGATCCTGCGCTCCACTCAGGACTAAATCGAGAATTGCCTCTCCCCTTGTGGGTTCCTGCACCAGCTGCTCCAAGAAGCAGTCATTTCAGCCATTGAGAAATTTTATCTCCGCTTCTCTTCCTGAGGTGACATGTATCCAGTCAATATGGGGGTAATTAAAATCCCCCATTATTATAGAGTTCTTTGTTTTGGTTGCCTCTCTAATCTCCCTCAGCATTTCAATGTCAGTATCCCTGTCCTGGTCAGGTGGTCGGTAATATATCCCTACTGCTAATTTCTTATTTTTGGAGCATGGAATTACTATCCATAGCGATTCTATTGAACATGTTGATTCATTTAATATTTTTATTTCATTTGATTCTACATTATCTTTCACATACAGTGCTACTCCGCCACCCACCCGGCCTGCTCTATCCTTTCGAAATATTTTATATCCCGGTATGATTGTGTCCCACAGATTTTCCTCGTTCCACCAGGTTTCAGTGATGCCTATTATGTCAATCTCCTCATTTAATACTAGGTACTCTAGTTCACCCATCTTATTAGTCAGACTCCTAGCATTTGTGTAGAAGCACTTTAAAAATTTGCCACTGCTTATTTGTCTGCCCTTCCTGATGCATTGGATTCCTTTGTCGGTTGTTTGTCTGCTCTGGCCCATGGTTTGCCCTCTCCCCTCCTCTCTTTCTGACTACAGCTTAGAGAATCTCTATCAATGGATTCTCCTCTAAGAGAAGTCTCCCTCCGATTTACGTGCATCTCCACACCAATCGGCTTTCCCCATCTCTCAGTTTAAAAACTGCTCTCTGGCCTTTTTAATGTTTAGTGCCAGCAGTCTGGTTCCACCCTGGTTTAGGTGGAGCCCATCCTTCCTGTATAGGCTCCCCTCTCCCAAAAGTGTCCCCAGTTCCTAATAAATCCAAACCCCTCTTCCCTACACCATCGTCTCATCCACGCATTGAGATTCTGAATCTCTGCCTGCCTACCTGGCCCTGGCGTGGAACTGGAAGCATTTCTGAGAATGCCACCATAGAGGTCCTGGATTTCAGTCTCTTTCCTAGCAGCCTAAATTTGGCCTCCAGGACATCTCTCCTACCCTTCCCTACGTCATTGGTACCTACATGTACCACGACCACCGGCTCCTCCCCAGCACTACACATAAGTCTATCTAGATGCCTCGAGAGATCCGCAACCTTCGCACCAGGCAGGCAAGTGACCATACGGTTCTCCCGGTCATCACAAACCCAACTATCTATGTTTCTAACGATCGAATCACCCACTACTAACACCTGCCTCTTCCGAACTGGTATTCCCTCCCCCTCAGAGGTATCCTCAGTGCGAGAGAATACCGCAACATCCTCTGGGAGGAGGGTCCCAACTACGGGATGGTTTCCCTCTGCTCCCATTGAATGCTCTGTTCCCTTGAGACTTTCATCCTCCTTAAGAGTACTGGGGCTCTCAGACTGGAGGTGGGACAGTACTACAGTGTCCCAGAAAGTCTCATCCACATATCTCTCTACCTCCCTTAGCTCCTCCAGTTCAGCCACCCTGGCCTCCAAAGCCCGAACTCGGTCTCTGAGGGTCAGGAGCTCCTTACAACGGGTGCACACATACGCAAGCCGCCCACAGGGCAGGTAATCATACATGTTACACTCGGCGCAATAAACAGGATAGCCCCACTCTGCTGCTGGGCTTCTGTCTCCATTTTTCTAATGAATAAGTTTAAGTATAAACTGGGATTCTTTTTAAACCTCAGGAATATAGATTATTATAAGAGTTATGTTTTAAAGAAGGCCAGAAGTCACTAGTGCCCTCTAACCTCCCCCTCTAAACTCCCTCTCCAAACTCCCTGTTAGCAGTTCCTGTTCAAGCTCCTGGTCACTGAGTCACAGGCTTATATAGCTCTGGTAGCCTCCCCATGACTGAGGCTCAGCCAATTAACAGAGGCTTCTAGATTTCAAACCTTTTAGAAGCTCCTTCAAGCAAAGAAACAAACCAACCAAACAGACAAACACAAGCTCAGCACACAGCAAATAACTCCCCCACACACAAACACGCACTCCAGACAGCCACTTACCACAAGGGTCCCGTTTTTACTCCTCTTTTACCTGGAGAACTCCCTCTCCAAACTCCCTGTTAGCAGTTCCTGTTCGCAAGCTCCCTGGTCGCTGAGTCACAGGCTTATATAGCTCTGGTAGCCCCTCCCCCTGACTGAGGCTCAGCCAATTAACGGAGGCTTCTAGATTTCAAACCTTTTAGAAGCTCCTTCAAGCAAACAAACAAACCAACCGAACAGACAAACACAAGCTCAGCACACAGCAATATAACACAGCAAATATATTGTGATAACTGCCTCACTGGACTAAATCCAATGACTTAATTAGAGCAGGAATATATTAGGCATGCTCTCACAAAATTTTGAAAAATAAAATGAACACACCTTTTAAAAAATAATACTGCTTTAAGATTGTAAGGGAAAGGAAATTGATTATGGTTGGTTGTGTTCTCCAATAAACTTTGGAGCTTCTTTCAGTCTTAAATTGACTCACCACTTTCTAAACGATCCCTTTATAAATTATTGCATTTTCCCTTCAGCCTCCCCCCAGGATCATGTCGATTCTTAAATTAAATGCTTGCAGATTTTCCTCTCTCTATGTTCAGGGTACACATAACCATACTGGTGGAGCAGCTAAAATGGGACAGCTTTGTCACTACTTTAACTGTGACACAGCCAGAGGTTTATAAGGGCTTTTTTATGGTATGGACCTGGAGAATATTACTATTTTTCTTTTTTCACATGTGGCTATGGATTAGTAACACAAAGCACTTTATCTCTACAGACATGTGCACACACAGGAATTTTCAGAGTAACACATTATCACTACAGGCACACCAGGCTAATCCATGAACAGGGTGGTGGTTAGAGCCTCCTCTGAAGGAAAAAATATCTTGTTTAACATTTTCAGAAAGTACTTTGTGCATTCCTATAAAGAAGCATGTTGGAAAGTTTTGAAGAGTGTTTGCATTTCCATGACATAATGGGCCTTTAAGTGTGAAGCAAGAATTATAATTAAGTATGGTTTATGAACTACTAGGCACTCCAAGGCATGGATCTTATTGCCTTAATGGACATAGATATGAAAAATATTTTAACTTAGATATGACTGACGATAGATTTTTCTCACACCATCTATCTTCCCAGACAGACATTTAATACCTGGAGAGTCTTCCCTTTCCAAATTCAGACATATCACACTGATTTAGACTTAATGGACCGAACACAGAGAGACTCATTTTTCTACAGCTATTTTGGGAAGTTTTTGTTCTAAATGTCCTACAATTCAGGAGGAATTAAAGCCAACATAATGCAGATGTTTCAGTACATTTTATTTTATTGAAAATATTTAAATATGATAACTTTTGGAGGATATTTTGATGTTTATATTAATTTCTATTATTAAAACGCCATCTCACTGTAGAACAACCCTTTACCAAAGGCTAAGCAAAGTTTCATTAGAGGCTAACAGGAAGTTTATTATAAATTACAAGAGATAATTCTGGTGATAAGAATGGCTAACATTCAGGGCATAAATTCTGTGGAAATGCTCCATACATGTCAGGTCGAACTGCATCTCGTGTGCCAAATATTCCATACTTCTATTTTTCTCATTTTTATTTTGTAATAGCAGCAACCACTATCTAGCTTGTACATCATTTACTGTAGATTAATAATACCAAGGAATACATTTCTGCCCTGGGCCTCACCAGGGGTTCATGGATTCCATGACTGAAGTTTTTTAACAAATGCCTGTGACTTATGGGATTTGAAGATATGAATAATTCCCACTGATTTAAATTATATTTTGCACTGTGAGCATGGGGACCCTGGATAGTACTTTTAAATGTTCTTAAATTGCTTAACTGGTGTGTATTGCAAATACACACACAGATTCAAACAGTGAGTCATAACTCCTGGATTTGTTTTGTTTCTCTATGTGTAATTTTTACCTTATTGAATGCCCACTTCAGAACAATGACAATTAATTCTAACAATAACAAGAACAATAATAATGTTTTGTGCAAGGAAAGTTTCACACACACGCACAGCCTAGTCCTTGTCTATGTACAATAGAATTACAACTGGTCAGAAAACTGGTGCAGTACAATGAAGAATAAAGACAATACCACAGCATTTTAAGGAAAGGATTGTGAACTCAATGAAGCACAAACTTAGGCCCAGATCTTGAGGTAAACTCTATGGTCACATTAACACTATGAAAAACAGGTATATTTTTAAAATCTATTAACTAACTTATGCCCAAAATTTAACTATCATGATATTACACTAGTGAAAATATTGTGAAGAACTGAAATCTGGGGATGAGGATTAACATCCTAACACAGAATGGAGATTTTTGGTTATGTTTTTATTTTTTGTTTTGTTTTTTTATTTTGCAAGAGAATTCTTTACTTTCACACAACTAGTTAAACTCTACTGCATCAAACTGAAATAGCTTCAAGCTGCTGCAGGAGTATATTCTGTGATTTACCAAGGTCTTGTGCTTTCTTTCCATTCCCCAATTATAAATGGAAGAAAAACTAGTTTAAATAAAAGTAAGATGAGTCTGCACCACCTTCTGAAACTCAGCGCAACCTATTATTTGTTTTCTTCCGTTCTCTCTCTGATTGTCTGTAATTTAAACATGCATCTTCAATTTGGGGTCAGAGTCTGCCCACGGCTAGGAATCAAAGGAACAAAATTAAGCTTTTCTGGTGGCATTTTGAGACCAACTGTTTAAACCTGATTCCGCAAACTTTTAAGGTTCATGCCTGATTTTATTCATGCGATAGTCCTGCTGAAATTAGTGTTGATCAAAATGCCTGGCTGAAAAGGGACCCCGGTGGCTCCAGTCAGCACTGCTGACCAGGCTGTTAGAAATGTGGTCAGTGGCATAACGAGACTAAGTCAGGGTCTCTGCCTCGCTTGGCTTCTTACAACTCCCGGAAATGACCGGCATGTCCTTGTGGCCCCCACATTCAGGGCAAATGGAAAGGCACTGTACACTGTCCCTACTGGACCCACTGGTTCAAATTCCCATTGGCTGGAGGCAGTGCCTATGGGGATGAGCAGTACACACTGTGCTGAGCTTTCTGGCCGTGCCTTCACCTAGCTGCTTCTGGGTGTGCTGCCAACTGGAAGTCACTTGAGGTACATGCCACCTGGCTGGAGTCCCCACCCTGAACTCTCTACCACAGGCCAGAGTCCCCTCCTTCACATTAAATCCCTCCAAGACCTCGCACTCCCACCTACACCGCAACCCCATGCCCCATATCGGAACCCCCACACTCACCAAAACACCCTGCCAGAGCCTTCACCTATTCATCCTCCCACACCCCAATCCCCTGCCCCAGTCCTGAGCCCCCTCCCATAGTCCAGCCTGGAGGCCCCTCCTACACTTCAAATCTCTCCAGTTGGATCCCTCAACTCTGTGCTGCACCCCAGATCCCTGCTCCTGCCTAATGAAAGTGAAAAAGAGGCTGGGAGAGAGCAAAAGACAGAGGGACAGGGGCAGGAATGAGTCAGCTTCAGAGAAGAGATGGGGCAAGGGGAGGGGATGGGGCATCAGTGTTTAGTTTTATGCCATTAGAAAAGTTGGCAACCCTAATGTACATGTTTAAGTGTTTCCAGAATTGTGGGAGGGGTATCATTCAGCTAAACTAGAGCCAAATATTTGGGTGTTAACTCAAATTAGCCTCAGATCCTTTTGTTCCCCAAACCTAGAGAGTAGTTACCTTGAATGTTTTAATTGTGTAGCATTTGTCACAATTTAGATGTCATTAATTTTACTTAAAAATTTCCACACCTTTTCCAACACAGGTTAAACAGCTTTCAGGAAGAGTCCTCTTTAATTCAATTTGAGGAAAATTAATCTAATAGTTAGAGACTTTTCACAAGTAAGCCAATATTTTTCTGGCAAAGGAGACTGAGAACAAATACCTCATTTTGTAATAGATATTCCACTTGACCTGCATATTTCATAATAAATGTAACAAGGTTCTTCCTGGAAATAAAAACAAAAAACCAAAAACACAACCAACATTCAGTTAGTGGAAGTCAGAAAAAGAAAGTGGGCATTATTTTTACTTTACACTATGAATCAGGAATAACTTCATTGGCCACGGTGATTTTACAGTGATTGGTGTAAACAGGAATTTGGAATCAAGACAAGATCTTATGTAAATTTCAAAGAATTTTGGGCCTGATTCTTCACCACCGTTAATTTGTCCCTGTACAAAGTATGTTTAAAATGCTACCATTCAAATCTTGTGATATTTTATACCTACTTTTTACAAATGTAAGTCCCCAGTTCAGCAAACCACTTAAGCACATGCTTAGGTTTATGAAGTTGCTTAAGTCCCATTGACTTTATGTGTTTAAAAGTTAAGTGTGTGCTTAAATACTTTTTTGAGCAGAGATGGACTTAAAGTTTTTAAGCACACACTTAACTTTTAAGCACATAAAGTCAAGGGGTATGTTTTGCAGCCTAGGGGTATGTCTACACTGCACGCGTATTTTGAAATAAGTTATTTCAGAATAACTATTCTGGAATAGCTTATTTTGAAATAGCACCTCCACCCTACAGAGAGGCCTCAAAATTAGTCCAAGGCAGGCTTCCCTAATCTATACGTGCTATCTCGATTTAGAGCCCCAGGAAGCACTGGGCAGGAATAACTTAGAAAGGTCCCAGTGAGGGGCTATTTCAAAAAAGCAGCAGTGGAGCATCTACACACGCCTTATTTCGAAATAGCTATTTCCAAATAGGCATTATTTCTCGTAGAATGAGATTTACAGATTATGGAATAAACTATTATTTCAAAATTATTTCGAAATAACGGAAGGGCTGTGTAGATGCTCACATTGTTATTTCAAAATAACACTAGTTATCTCGAAATAACAGTGCAGTGTAGATGCCCCTTATGTCACAAAATAGGGTAGAAACTTATGAATGATCAAGCCCTGTGTCTGCAAAACAATTGGCAATAGTTCTCAATTTACTGTAAACTAGATCACCAGTGTAGAAAAGTACATTTTTAAAAAAGGGATATTGTTGAAATAATAAATTTGAAAATTACTTGAACAGTTTTGCAACATAAAGCAGTGAAATGTGAGGACCACTCTCCCTCCAATGTTGATTTCCACTCAAATCTGTACATGACCTTACAATCAATTAATTTTTTAATTACCTGACAACTGAACATCTTGTGGAGTATTGCCAGGTTTACTTTCCAATAGGCCATTAATTAATAGACAGCTAAAATGTATCCAACTACACCCATCAGGTTAGCCAGCATGTTGCATTTAAGGGCATTTTGATGTTGAGGAAGATGGGTCAAAATTAGCCTTTTTGTAAGTGAATACAACTCCACCAATGTCCAGGTATTCACATTAAGTTTGAATTTAACTCCAGGTGTTTATTATAGTGAGGGTTGGAAGTACAGCAACCACCAGTGGATATACGGATTTGTTTCATTAGCTATCCACGTGTCTATAAGAGCAATTTGCTGATTTGCAAGGATAAGATAGCCCATTTTCTTCAGTTTATCCCAGGCCAACTGATAAACAGCTAAAGAAGTCGTTTGTTCATTATTCTTCATGGGAGCTAGGTAGAGGGTGCCCATCTTAATCAATTTGGCTGCCTGGACAAAGACGTTGTTTCATTCTGCCATATCGTGACACAAATATCACAATGTGGCATTTCATTATGATGGGGCTGCCCACAGAGAAATTGCTGTTAAGAAGAGCAAAGGAGGGCATCTTGGAAATAAATCACATTATAAGACAAGTCTGCCCTGCTGAGTTGCACACACTTTGTAAGCAGTCAGCATCATTCATGATATATCCCTTTGTGGAGACCAGAAACTTTGTATCACAAGAAAAGGAGTTATCACTAGAATGTCTCAAGAGATCATTTTTTCCCCATCAAAAAAAGTATAGATGTGTCACAATGGAAATATTTTGTAAACCGGAATTTTTGTTTTCCATCCCACCCTAGTCATGACAGCATAACATGTGAAAAGCAGCAGACATACTGATTTAGCAAAAATATGTGGCCCACGTCACACATGTCAAGGATGGAAATTCAGAGAATGCTTATAAGAAATTAAACGAAACATCCCATATACTTCAATGTGCCCTTGAGCAATTCACCTCACCTCTCTCTTCCTCATTTTCCCATCTGTAAAATGGGAAGTATGGAATTTATCTTTCCATATAAAACACTTTGGCTAGGTCTACACTACAAGTTTTATGCGCGCAAAAACAGCTGGTTTTGCGCAAAAAGGGGCGAAGCATCCACACCTTAAGCACGTTTTTGCACAAGAAAATCAACAGAACAGAGGACTTTTTCTGGTAGTTATTCTTCTTCCCACGAGGAATAACTCCTTTTTGCACTACAGCTCTTGCACAAAAAGGCAGGTGTGGATGCTCTGGAAGGGTTTTTTGCACAAGAAACCCCTAGAGGCAAAAGCACAGGTGCTCTGATGGCCATTTGCAGAATGGCCATCAGAGTTTTCTTGCGTAAGAGTGTCCATGCAGTGTGGATGCTCTCTTGAGCAAAAGCACATCGCTTTTGCGATGCGCTTTGAGCTCTGGACACGCTTTTGCGCAATAAGTTTTTGCACAAGAACTCTTCTGCAAAAGGCTTCTTGCACAAAAACCCTGCAGTGTAGACGAAGCCTTTGAGATCTATGGACGAAACACACTACGGGAGTTAAATATTGTTATATAAACAGTTAAATATTCCTCACTCCTTCAGAGGGAGCACAGTGAAAGTTGAGGAAGGGAGCTGTTGCTGCTGGGTGTCCTTGACACATTAGCCCTAGCACGATATCGAACCATGTTGTAACTCTGCTTGTTAAAATAGCACCTCAATACAAAGAGTGTAGCCATTTTCCCTGTATTTATCTGGCTCTGAAAATTCTCTCTTTATGAACAGAAGCATGAGAAAATTACAGCTTCTTCAATTCAGGAAACTTGCAGGGAGCGGAGGCGGAGGAATTTTTTTTCCACCGAAACTGTAATATTTGTAAGTTCTCTTTTTCATAGAGAATTTTAAGATCTAAACACTGCTATAAATGCAGTATGATAATGGCTTTTATCTACTTAATGTTATTCTCATAGATTTATAGTGAGCTCCTGTTTTAACAAGACTAATTATAACAGGGTTTAACTCAATGTGCTTGTAAAAGAAATGCTAGAGATGGAAGAGAGCCAGGGCAACTGATGCCTGCAGGGGGAGACGGGGTGTGTGCGTGTGTGTGTGCATGCAGCCACAAAGAAGGAGGGTACTATCAAAGTGACAGGTAGGGGGCATGTGTGGGAACCCCAAGTAGAAATACAATGTTGGCAGGGATCTAGGGGGGCAGTGCACCTCCCAAGTGCTGACATGAGTCACTTGTGCAGGGAGCACTATAGCCAACTATACTGAAATGACAAGCTACAACTGAAAAACACTTTGTTGCAAACTGGAGAAAATATTTTTCTTTTGTTTATGGTATAATCTGTAATGAAAATGTCACCGGCTTGCTTAACGTTAAGGGTGAAAGAAAGAGGACAGGTAGAAAATACTGGTCATTTTTATTGAATTTTCTGCCAACCAACCATTAAGGACAGAAGGAAAAAACATGTTGAGCTCACTTTGCTTCGCTTGCTGCCATCTCCATCCCTAGTCAGAATTTAGCCAGAGCACCAGGTTTAAAACAAGCTGGCTCTGCGTGACTTCTAATGAATACAAGACCACAAGACATTAGCTTTACTTTCCATCTAGAAGACAGTACTGTGATAAGAATCTGATGCACAGAAATGACTTAATTTCTGGTCCAGGCACATAGCACGGCTCAGGGGTTCTGTCACATGACAAACATCAGTATCTGCGGACTTCAGGGGTTTCTGTCTGAAGCACCTTCATCTGCATCATGATCACTAACACGGTGATGCAAGATTGGCTCAGTGCTGACTCACTGGCAGAAGTGGCATTTATTGAAAGGCCAGCTATGATTCATGCTGCATCTTGTTATTTTTGTGGTTCTCCCATCCATGCACAAACTAAAGCCTGGCTCTGCTTAGCTTATAAGTGCAGATGAAATCACAGTCCCAGGACATCTAGATGTTGACAAGTTAATATATACAGTTATTATGTGCAACACCACAACTACTAACATTCTTACCTAGACACTTTCCAAATACATGCATGTTGTAGCAGCTGATTCACATTGAACTGATTTTGATCATCTTCATGCTGTAGAGAAAGAAACATATAAAGAATTAGATATTTCATGCCACCAATAATGTAAGTGGTATAAATTTGTTTGATGCTTCATAATATTCTTTCATTGGTTTTGGCCCTGATCAAAGATTGATTAAAAACCTTCCTCTCCTTGCTTGCATTTTCTTGAGCCCTTCAATAAACTTTCAAAGCTGGTCACACCACCAACTTCACTTTGGAAAGCAAGAAGCTTTTCTTGAGTAAAATCCTCATCATTTTGGAGATTTTTCAAATAAAGACTTGGTTGCAAGTAGAAAAGGGCTGATGCTAGAACATTCCAATCCAGGCCTGGATTTGGGGAAGAGTTTTGGTCAGGGTTATGGTTTCTTTCATGAGGAAAAAACTAGGAGCTACTGGAAAAATTCCTAGCGAGTCTTAGATTTCAAGCACACTCAAACATCAAGATATTTCAATCTCAGATTGTGTTTGGTCCCCATCTTTCACTTTAAGTTCATATTCTGGGTTTTCCAGGTTCCTGCCTTTTTGATAGTTGAGGATAGGGGCAGGGATTTTTCCTCTAGCAGTATAGGAAGGAAACATTCTCTCAGAAAAGCCACACCTGCATGCTACACAGAGTAGCAGACTCTGTCCCTTTCAATTTGCATCTTCTTCCTTTTAAGGAGTACATTGGGGATAAGAGTCATATGAGTGACAGTGGGAAGGGAACCATATTTACTGATAAACAGTGTCAAAATCCACCATACTTTTTCAACTTTCCTAGAGAGGGGCTTTTCCCCACCATCTTTTCTTTGACACTTTCTGCTGATCAGGCCAACCCTCCCCCCTTCATCAGAGGTACACTTTCTTCCAGCCCCATGAATGGCCTCCTGCCTTCCTTTGATGCTTGAATTTTTGACCACCTCCTTTCATTCAAGGTAGTTCCCAGCATGCAGCTGGCAAGCAACATAGGCAGCTCTGACTAACTGCTGAGTCCAGATCTGACTATAGGACCATGAAGTATGCTGTGAAATAACTGTTGCTCTCCAGAGCCCCACAATGAAAATCAGGAAGCAAGTTAACTGAAACATCTTCATGTCTTTGATGATAATTAAGTGACAATACAAAGGAAACAAAACTAAGAGTGAAGAAACCTGACACCCAGTGCTTTAATGACTCCCTAAACCACACAAAACAGCTATCATTGGCAAGCATAGCCAAGCAGTCATGCCACTGGAGCAGTCATGCATGGCACTTGATAAGAGCGGGGAGATAGGATATCTGACAGAATTGTGAGGAAGGAATGCGTAAGTCCCTCCCCAAACCTTTATTGTTACTGTAACAATGCTTAAATGCTCCCACTCACAAACCAACCTGATACAGAGCAGTTTACATGAAACAAAAACATTGCTCATAGAATTCCAGCAATTTTCAGCAAAGAGATTCCTAGAGTGTCTCTTGTGACACACAGGATTCTGGGATACCCAGAAATTACCCATGAAATTTCACCATTAATAGTGTGTGCACACATGTAATCCTGTGTCCAGTGTATACCCGTGCCTAGCAAACATGTGGCAAGGGGTACATGCTCTAGCAGTACAGGCATGTATAAATTTGTACAGTCCTAAATGTAGACAAAGATATAGATAGTGTATATGGGCCCACTTCATAGATTCATAGAATACTAGGACTGTAAGGGACCCCGAGAGGTCATCGAGTCCAGTCCCCTGCCCTCATGGCAGGATCAAATACTGTCTAGACCATCCCTGATAGACATTTATCTAACCTACTCTTAAATATCTCCAGAGATGGAGATTCCACAATCTCCTTGGGCAATTTATTCCAGTGTCTGACTACCCTGACAGTTAGGAACTTTTTCCTAATGTCCAACCTAAACCTCCCTTGCTGCAGTTTAAGCCCATTGCTTCTTGTTCTATCCTCAGAGGCCAAGATGAACAAGTTTTCTCCCTCCTCCTTATGACACCCTTTTAGATATCTGAAAACTGCTATCATGTCCCCCCTCAATCTTCTCTTTTCTAAACTAAACAAACTCAATTCCTTCAGTCTTCCCTCATAGGTCATGTTCTCTAGACCTTTAATCATTCTCGTTGCTCTTCTCTGGACCCTCTCCAATTTCTCCACATCTTTCTTGAAATGCGGTGCCCAGAACTGGACACAATACTCCAACTGAGGCCTAACCAGCGCAGAGTAGAGTGGAAGAATGACTTCTCGTGTCTTGCTCACAACACACCTGTTAATGCATCCCAGAATCATGTTTGCTTTCTTTGCAACAGCATCACACTGCTGATTCATTCAACTTGTGGTCCACTATAACCCCTAGATCCCTTTCTGCCATACTCCTTCCCAGACAGTCGCTTCCCATTCTGTATGTATGAAACTGATTGTTCCTTCCTAAGTGGAGCACTTCGCATTTGTCTTTATTAAACTTCATCCTGTTTACCTCAGACCATTTCTCCAATTTGTCCAGGTCATTTTGAATTATTACCCTATCCTCCAGATTAGTCGCAACCCTTCCCAGCTTGGTATCATCTGCAAACTTAATAAGCGTACTTTCTATACCAATATCTAAATCGTTGATGAAGATATTGAACAGAGCAGTCCCAAAACAGACCCCTCGGAACCCGCTTGTTATGCATTTCCAGCAGGATTGTGAACCATTAATAACTACTCTCTGAGTACGGTTATCCAGCCAGTTATGCACCCACCTTATAGTAGCCCCATCTAAGTTGTATTTACCTAGTTTATTGATAAGAATATCATGCAAGACCGTATCAAACGCCTTACTAAAGTCTAGGTATACCACATCTACCGCTTCTCCCTTATCCACAAGACTCGTTATCCTATTAAAGAAAGCTATCAGATTGGTTTGACATGATTTGTTCTTTACAAATCCATGCTGGCTGTTCCCTATCACCTTATCACCTTCCAAGTGTTTACAGATGATTTCCTTAATTACTTGTTCCATTATCTTCCCTGGCACAGAAGTTAAACTAACTGGTCTGTAGTTTCCTGGGTTGTTCTTATTTCCCTTTTTTATAAATGGGCACTATATTTGCCCTTTTCCAGACTTCTGGAATCTCTCCTGTCTCCCATGATTTTCCAAAGATGATAGCTAGAGGCTCAGATACCTCCTCTATCAGCTCCTTGAGTATTCTAGGATGCATTTCATCAGGCCCTGGTGACTTTGAGGCATCTAACTTTTCTAGGTGATTTTTGACTTGTTCTTTTTTTATTTTATCTTCTAAAACTATCCCCTTCCCACTAGCATTCACTATGTTAGGCCTTCCTACAACTTCTCAGTGAAGACCGAAACAAAGAAGTCATTGAGCATCTCTGCCATTTCCAAGTTTCCTGTTACTGTTTCTCCCTCCTCACTGACCAGTGGGCCTACCTTCTCCTTGGTCTTCCTCTTGCATCTAGTGTATTTATAAAAAGTCTTCTTGTTTCCCTTTATTCCCGTAGCTAGTTTGAGCTCATTCTCTGCCTTTGCCTTTCTAATCTTGCCCCTGCATTCCTGTGCTGTTTGCCTATATTCATCCTTTGTAATTTGTCCTACTTTCCATTTTTTTATATGACTCCTTTTTTTATTTTTAGATCATGCAAGATCTCGTGGTTGAGCCAAGGCGGTCTTTTGCCGTATTTTCTATCTTTCCGACACATCGGAATAGCTTGCTTTTGGGTCCTTAACAATGTCCCTTTGAAAAACTGCCAACTCTCCTCAGTTGTTTTTCCCCTCAGTCTCGATTCCCATGGGACCTTACCTATCAGCTCGCTGAGCTTACCAAAATCTGCCTTCCTGAAATCCATTGTCTCTATTTTGCTGTTCTCCCTTCTACCCTTCCTTAGAATTGTGAACTCTATGATTTCATGATCACTTTCACCCAAGCTGCCTTCTACTTTCAAATTCTCAACCAGTTCCTCCCTGTTTGTTAGGATCAAATCTAGAACAGCCTCCCCCCGGTAGCTTTTTCAACCTTCTGAAATAAAAAGTTGTCTCCAATGCAGTCCAAGAACTTATTGGATAGTCTGTGCCCTGCAGTGTTATTTTCCCAACATGTATCTGGATAGTTGAAGTCCCCCATCACCACCAAATCTTGGGCTTTGGATGATTTTGTTAGTTGTTTGAAAAAAGCCTCATCCACTTCTTCCACCTGGGTAGGTGGCCTGTAGTAGACTCCTAGCATGACATCACCTTTGTTTTTAATCCCTTTTAGCCTAACCCAGAGACTCTCAACACTTCCGTCTCCTATGTCCATCTCCACCTCACTCCAAGTGTGTTCATTTTTAATGTATAAGGCAACACCTCCTCCCTTTTTTCCCTGTCTATCCTTCCTGAGCAAGCTGTACCCTTCTATACAAACATTCCAATCATGTGTATTATCCCACCAAGTTTCTGTGATGCCAACAATGTCATAATTGTACTTATTTATTAGCACTTCCAGTTCTTCCTGCTTATTTCCCATACTTCTCACATTTGTATATAGGCATCTAAGATCCTGATTTGACCTTAACTTCTTATAAGTGAGCTCATAAATATGGTAAATTTGTAGTCAGGGCAGCCTTAGTGTGGACACATCATTCAATTGCACCTACAAAAATAATAAAAACAAGGAGCTAAGCAAACAATCACTGCAACCTTCTGTGCCAGATTGCACCTACTCATTCAAATGTGGCCAAGCCACCCCTACATCATGGGCCCAGTCCTGTGATGTGTACAGTACTCCAAGTATTGCCAATACCAGGGATTAAAAAAATAATGAGTCAGGCACTCAAAAATCTCGAGAGGCTTTAAAATTAGATTTTAAAGTAAGTTTATTTGAGGTTGGGTTTTTTTTCATTGTCCTTTTGAATCTGTGTGTGTCAATCATATATTCAAGCTTTTCTCAAAAACCATGAAGGTTAGACCCTTTGTTTTGTTTACAAAAAACAAAACATGAATTGAGATTCTCAGATAAAGACTCCTCTCCTGGAGTCCAGAGTTTAAGAGAACTAAAACTGCAAATTTTGGAAATCTTACACTAACATTTTGAGAGTTGACCAACATTGCTTCATATCCTTGATTTCAATGGGATAGGAGTAGGACCCTACCAAATTCACGACATGTGCATCACGGATTGTGAAATCTGGTCTTTTGGGTACTTTTATTCTATACTATACAAGGAGAGGCCAGTGTTTGAGTCCCGGCCTGAGAGGCAGTTACAGAGGGTTGCAAGGTTATTTTAGGGGGGTTGCAGTATTACTTCCCTTACATCTACACCTTCTGAGCTGGGTGGCCAGAGTAGCATCTTTTGGCCAGGCATCCAGCCCTAAAGATGGCACCCTGCCCGCAGCAGAGCAGAAGTAAGGGCAGCATTACCATACCATGCCTTCCTTTCTTCTGTTCTGGTGGCTGCTCCTTCAGAGTTGGGCTCCCAGCTGGTGTCTGCTGCTTTCAACTTGCCCAGCTCTGAAGGCACAGCAGCCGCCAACAGCAGAACAGAAGTAAGGTTAGTAGTACCACAACCTCCCCTACTATAACCTTGCAGCATCCCCCCGACTCCTTTTTGGGTCAGAAGCCCTACAATCACAGTACTATAGAATTCCATATTTAAATTCTCATATTTATGAGATTTATGATTTTTAAAATCTGATATTCATGAAATTGACTATGAATTTAGTAAGGCCTTAGATATGAGGGCACTTAGTATGTGTGAGGAAGGGCACAGATCACCATAGGACGGGGTCTAAACAGAGAAAGCTTAATGGCTTCATACAGTACAGCCTGTGTCTGTTTAATTATAGCTTCCTCTGGGACTGTTGCTCTGGTTAACGTTACTGCCTTTTGGCAGAACCCTTTTCTTTTCTTAAGTGTGTCCATTGTTACGAGTATTCCCTAAGGCTGGAGGAGACCTTTGGTTCAGTGACTTATGCTAGCTCTATAGCTGTTAATGTTCTCAGCTGCTATTAGTAACTGAGGCTTGGAGCGCTCAACATCCATATCCGTTATCATCAAGGGCTGATCAATAATTTACCTGAATGTATCATAAAACTCACCATCCCTGGTGAATCTCTACTGTACACAATTGATAGTTTATGAATCCTTTGAGACAACAAATGTTTTCTAACATCCTGAGCACTGCTATTTTGCCTTCCAAGACTGTTATTAACTGCTTAAAATATCAAAGTTTAAGGATTACTTTTGTTCGTTAGCGATAATTTTACCAGGTAGTTGTAACTATGTCTGAGGTGGTAAATGCCAAGAGCTTCACTAACTCTGCTCTTGGCCTACGTAGTGCATTGCAGTATATTAAGCCTAATTTAGACCTGTCAAACTAGAACAGTGAAGGAGAAGGCTTTGTGCATATTAATGAGAGAGAGATTTTAGCTCTGCAGCAAAATGAGGGATGATTCAACATCAGAGAAGGCTTCCATATCATTGTATCGTTAAGACCTTCGTAAACATGCAATAATTATTTTACAAAACAAAAAATAAATCTCTTATAATAAAACTGGTACAAATGACTTCATTTCCTCTCAATTTTGGGGTATTTTTATTGTAAATACACAAGCATTAACATAGCACTTCTACTACAGTGTTATCAGCATTAATACTGGTACAGTCCACATAAGCAAAAATCATCTCCTCAGTTGGTAGCATTTTCCCAAAAATCCCTCCATAGCGGGTGAGCATTCCCTGTGGTTCGTACCCCCACATGTAGATGCTAGGTCAGGGGTGGGCAATAAGACTGCAGCAGTTCACCAGGGTTAGCCCCTGGTGGACCGCCACTACTGTATTTACCTGCACCATCGCAAGTATGAGCACTTCCAACTCCTGTTGGCTGCAGATTGCCGTTCCCAGACAATGGGAACTGCGGGAAGTAGTGTGGACTGGGGTACTGCTTCCTGCAGCTCCCATTGGCTGAGAATGGCAATCCATGGCCAACAGGCTCCACATCCACACAAACCTATGGAGACACAGGTAAATATAGGAGCAGCAGCCCGCCAGGACTAACTCTGGAAACCTGGATCCAGCCCATGGGCTGGTAGTTGCCCCCTGCTGTGCTAGGTACAATGGCTTGCAGAGAGGCAGTAGCAGGTGTGGGCTGAGCACTTTTCAGAGAGGAACTCTGAAGGCAGCCAAACTTGTGGTGTAGACTTGGACTAGATTTTGTCCTCTCTCATTCAGAGGTCTTTACATGAATAAAGCTAAACTCCAAGAAGGGGTAAGTTTTTCCACTTACTAGAGTTTATGTAGATGCATTTTGGAACCATTGCTCAAACAATAATGTTTAATATCCTAAGTTGCTAACAGTTTTCATGAAACAGAAGATCAGAGGAAAAATAGCGTCCCACCACCTGGAATATTTTACCACTACTCTAAACTAGTTTCATCATTTGTGAGGAAAATATGATACCCTCCCCAAGCACAAATATTTGACACTCAAGATCTCAAAAGTGTAGAATACATGCAAAATTCCCATTGATGTCAATGTCCCATAAGGGGATGTAAATGGGCCTCAATATTTTGACATCATGACAATTAACTCAATGGGATCTATACTGCCTTTATTTGGATAACTAAAGATAATCTGATGCTTAGAAAATTCAGGTACTAAAGCTTTTGTTCAAGTAAGTTGTGCCTGGTAAAACTCATCTCTCAAAAAAACCACACCAAAGGTCATCCATGGGCTGAAAAAAGCCTATGATTTCAAGGCCTGATTTCTTCCTTTTTCATTTCTTGGCTCAAGACAATTTCCTCTTTCCTTCTGAATACATCACAACAGAATACCAGCTTCCAACACCAGGAGAAAATGCATCTTTACAAAAAAGTTGCTGGTGCATTTACTAAACAATTTTGAATATTACTGTATTATTGGCCCTCTGAGGGATTGTAACATCCCTGTTTTACAAATAAGCCTGTCAGATCACATTCCCGCATTTTCACTTCTCATTGTGCTAAACAAAACTTCCCCATTTCCTTCTGTCTTCTGCTCTTACTTGGGATTTCGTTCGTGTGTACGTGTGTGGAGGGGGAAGGGTAGGGAGGGGGGGGGTTAGCTTCATTTCACTTAAATTGATTTGCTAGAGCTATTGTTATCCCACCCTCTTTGCATTTTTGTGAGCAAGGTGTCCTCTGAAACAAATTCTCTCTCTCTTGATTTTCAGATGAATCAAAGTAGAAAAGCCAGTACAATTTTCACTAGAATGGGTTGGAATTTTTAGTTAACAGTTTCATTTAAATGACTGCCAGTTTTTAACTAAGCAATAAAGAATCACACATGCAGTATATTTCTGAATAACTTGCATCAGATTACTCAGAACCTACACTTCCACAACTCCATGACCAGGTTATTATTTATTTCAAAGGCCAATATTTGATTACCTAATGGCTTTAAAGTGACAGACAGTTTCCGTGGCTGCATGCCACTTTCCAGGCAGATCTCCATATTTAGGGATCCCAGACCACTTTAAAAAAGTTAATTAAGTCTCAGATATTCTATGTAATAGATAAATATTGTTATAGCAAGAACACTAGATGTGCTTTTACATAGCATCTTATATTTTAGTGTGCAAGCATATTTTTAGCCTTGAAAGATTTGTAAAGCAGATTCCTATGGGGAGCTATAGCTAGCACAAGGAAGCTTGCTCTATGTTTTAGTTATTTTAAACAGAGTCAGTTCTTGAATCATGGGAGCCAGGCATTGGTGACTGGCCTGAGATCCCTGAAAGAAGAGATTGTCTGAATGCTGTTTGTGACCACCTCTGCCCCAGAACTGGCATACTGTATAGGTATAAGTAAAGCAATTTGGTCTAATAATATATCTTGACTCACTGTCATTGATTTCTCTGACAGTAGGAAGCCAAACAAGATATCTACTATAGCACAGTAGTAGGGAGACAGTAGGTGTGAGAGACAGAAAGTGCGTTCAAATTATCTGAATCACTACTGTACTTTATAGCACAGTTTCCTCTTCTTTTATCTGTTAAAAGGTAAAGAAGTCAAAAGAAAAGAAAGATATTTTTAAACCATATCATGTTTGGCCTCATAGCTCCTCCCACCCCCCCCAAACATTGCAGCAGATGAATTACACAGAACCTGACAATTCTCATGGGGACACGTTTCAGAAGTGGAAAGAAAAGAAACAGTGGTTTTTATATTAGAAATCTGTTAGCTGACCCAAATTTTCACAGACTCAGGCTCGTAGTTCCAATTACCTGCTTTAAGCAGATCTCTTAGCTGAGGAGATAGGCAACCAATCTCCAGTCAAAAAAATCACTTAAACCATCTAGGTCTCCTTTGTAGTGTATGTTTGGTTTGGAAGGAATTCAAGGTTGTTCACAGGGAATAAAACTCACATATAGCAGCATGAATCAGTATCATTAAAGCTCAACAATCATTTCTGGGTAGTTTAATCATAAATCTAAATGGGAATCTCTTCTGATATAAAGTGTGATAAATCTATGTCTTCAGCAGAGATATTTTCTCTCTCTCTCTCTCATATGCACATGCATACACAATCAAATACTTAGAACTTCAGTAACCAGGATCTGGATCAGATTTATCTTGTATAATTCTATATGGATTTTTACCCTTAATATGTTTCTAAATGTACAAGGACCACCCAGGGGGGAAAAATGACAAGCTGATATCATTACTATAGTTCAACTCCAATAAAGTTGAATTCTTCCTACAAAGGCAACATTAGATCTTGTCATGTTCAGATATTCTTTGTTTTCAGATAGTCTTTGTGATTACCAAAGGGCTAAAGTAAGCCTCATTAGAGGAGAGAAGTAGAAAGATTTAGAATATGTTTCAAATGTAGTTCACCATTAGGCTGTGTCTACATTGGCACCCTTTTCCGGAAAAGGGATGCTAATGAGACAGACAGCCGAGGAAAGGTGTCGAATTGGGATTTATGACAACAACCAAAAAGCACGTCCGGCTCGGGCTTTGACGAAAAGCGCCAAGTTTAGGACGCCAGCTTATGCGAAAATAAGTTTTTCTGGAAGATCCTTATTCCTCTTAAAATCAGGAATAAGGGATCTTCCGAAAAGGCTTTATTTTCCACAAGAGCCGCGTTTAGACTGGTGCTTTTTCCATCAAAGCCCCGAGCCGAAAAAAAGCGCAGCCATGTTCATGCAAATGCCGCGGGGAAAATTTAAATCCCTGCGGCATTTGCAATTCCGACTTGTCTCATTAGCATCCCTTTTCCGGAAAAGGGTGCCAATGTAGACACAGCCTTAATGTATATACACTCAGGAAAGCAAACCACCGCTTTCTGGTTATCAATGCAGATGGTTACATGAAAGGATCAAATAGATTTA
Source organism: Rafetus swinhoei (assembly GCA_019425775.1). Classification (NCBI taxonomy): domain Eukaryota; kingdom Metazoa; phylum Chordata; order Testudines; family Trionychidae; genus Rafetus; species Rafetus swinhoei. The sequence goes on from CM033437.1 coordinate 235,349,568, forward strand.
AACTTCCTCTGCCATATTGAAAGAAAAAAAATGACACACCGTTCGAGCCAAACTTTGCTGATAGCTGGTGCCTTTCTGTAGACGAAGCTGAATGGAGGTGGTTGCCTTGAGAAGACTCTCGTGACTCCCCAAAGCACGATCACTACAATTGGAAGCGGGTTGGAGGGAATGGAGAAAGAGAAAACAAAATAATAATCTAGTCACCAGCTGCTATTTTTCTCTCACTGACACACACATTTTCCACCACTCTCCAGCAACTCACACTAAGCATCTAATAGAAGGCTGTATTACTCAAGCACAGTATATTGAGCATAGCAAGGTTCGTGATGTTTTCACCATGATGGCCTGATTTTAAGGGCTGGATGGAAAAAGAGTAACAGAACCCTCAGTGTAGTTGAAGCTCTGATTTAAAACTTGCATGTTCTGTAAAAGGAACAACAATGAAAAAAGATGGAAATAAAAAAAGATGCCCAAAGCCATACTCTCTCTCTAGCACCTGTTGCTATCTCTACTTAAATCTCAATTTACTATGGGTTATTAGTTAGAGCACCTAGGACATAATGAATTATTACTTATTTATATTGGTGCCTAGAAGCCCTAGCAATCGGCGAGAATCCCATTGTGCTAGGCACTGAAATATTAGAATTAAAAAATGGCCCCTGTCCGAAGATATTTGCAATCTAGGACAAGAAGCAACAGATGGATACGGATAGTAACAGGGATTATGAAGGAAAAAGTGAGATCATACTGGCCAGCATCATAGACCGTAGACAATCTATTATTTCAGCATCTTAATATAACTAAATAGAACATACTGGATGAAAAAAATGTAGCTGTATTTAACTGGTTTTAAAGGCTGCGTGGAAAAGTTAATCTAGATTTGCAAATCAAATAGATACATAAACATGGGGACAGACCCTCAGAAGTTCCAAAGCTGTCACTGTGCTGCTGAGACAGAGAAGGCAAAAGTGGTTGTAAGTCAGTTTTGAGAACACCTCTAATCATAGGGTCATCCCAGGCAGCCACAGGGTTACTCTACCTTACACGAACTGAAAGGTTCACTAGAGAATGGTCTGCCCACTAGGGAATGGTCTGCCCAGAGTGCAGGGTACTCTGGCGCCACCTAGAGTGTTCTAATCATCTGCTAGCAGAGGGATCCTCCAATCCTTCTGTGCTTCGCTAGAGTAGCTTCCAATCCTCAGCATCATTGCTTCAGCCCTCCCCTGGGCTGTGGGTCTGTTCTGGTATTTCTAATTTTTTGTGGAGTTAACTTTGCTCTATTGGTTATCATTAAAAAAATGGGTGAAATAATACAAAGTAATACCCACTTAAAAGCCAGATCATACCTTTTTTTCAAATTAAAAAAAACGGTAGGGGTTATTGACATTGATTTTTGCAAGGACAGATTATTGGAACAAGTTAACATGTGCCATCCTGTGAACGTTCTGTCAGATTCATGTTACCTCTTTCAGGCACATAGGCATGAGAGCAAGGAAGACTGATCTATATTTATATTGCTTCTCTGCATATCAAGTTGTACCACAGCTCCCTGGGCCAAGTAGGAGAAACAGGTTTGTAGGTGCACTTCCCAACCTATGGAGTGCCCTCTTCTGCCTGGACAAAGCACTACAGAGTAATTTGCCTCCTCCCCTTCTCTCCCCGCCCCCCCACCACTGTGACTTTCTTGGCTATGATGGCCAGTCCCTGCCATTATCTCTCTCCCCACAATCCACCCCTTCTCTGAGTTTTCTATGGCTTGGCCCTTTGGTTAAATCATATAACAGTTCACTCCCCATCTAGAACAAAAGATACAACTTAAAATCTAAATCAAATGCCCAAAGCACTAGTTCTGATGCTGCTCTCAGACTCCATTGCTTCTTGGCCTCTTCTTCTGGCCCCTGCAGAAGGTCTTTCATCTTTCTGCTTCATTTCACCAGGGACTTCAGCAGTTTACTTCTGGGGATCCTCCTACCTCTATCTCTGGCCTCACTGACAGGAATCTACTCTACTCCTTGTGAGCCTCTTTTTCTTGTTCCAGGTCCTAATTCCAACCTCTCCTGCCCCGTGGGTACCTCAGCCTCTTCCCAGAGGGGCATTCACCTTATTCCTCCCCCCAAGCTCTTCCCCCTGCTGCTGAGTTCATAGCTCTATTTGAAGAGTGCTCTGCCTGTTTGACCACTACAGCTGGGGTTAGTTTTTCTAATTAAATGCCCATTACACCAAGCTGCAGTCACCAATTAGCTCTATGTTGCCAGCTCATCAGTGAGGCTGAGGGGTAGCTGTTAAACTATGAACAAGACTAAGCTTAAACTTGCCTAATAGGGCCAAGTAGTCCATGACAAGATTCTTCTCAGATTTACCAATCATCAGGAAAGGTGTGGAATTTAGATGGAAAGTAGGTGTAGCTATAGCTAAAAGAGTTCTATGTGGAGGGTCTGAAATCAGATGTATGGGTTTAATCCCCAAAACACTGGCCCCATGAATATATGACAGAAATATGGGCTAACAGAATGTGTATATAGAAGATTAGGAATTATTGTCTGTCAAATAGGAATGTCTAATGAAAATCAAGGTCAAGCTTAAATCATTAACTAGCACAGTGCATGGCTGTCAGATATAATTACAAAAGGATTCAAACTTCTGGGGATTTTTGACTTCTAGGAGTAAATGTTCTACACCTATCCCACAGTGTAATTAGGACAAACACATGCTCCCCATTTCCAGGCACAAAAGGTAAAAATGCAGAAGTGGCATTTCGTGACCGACGAAAAAGGAGAACTCTATTTCCATCTGACAGAATAAATACCTATAGCAAGGTCCTTTGACAGTGCTTCTGTGCATTTGTAAGATTCCTTACTATTAATGGCAGACAGTACAGATTCAGATGCAAGAAAGGTAGAGTGCCAAAGCACAATCTACCACACTGGAATAATGAAGTATCTGTACTGCTATTGTCAACCCTGCTCCCCCTCCCTCTTTCCACACATTCCTCATTCTCACCATTGGGGTTCTGCATGGCTGTAGCCTCTCCTAAACCTCTCCTGTCACTTCCCATTAAGCCCTGATGCTTTGCCCATGCATCTTGCCACACTGCTCCCATGACATCATCTCCTGCTCTTGTCTTCATTATCCCTTTACTAGCTCCACATCTGTGATGACAGCCCATTTCCTATATGCCACACATCCTCATATGCCTCCTTCAAATGCCTCCACACCACTTTTCACTCCACCATTGATTCTGCAGCTCCCCTCTTGCCTTACCATCAACCTCAACTATAGCTAGTGGAAAAACAGGGGAAATTATACATATTAAATCTCAAATCTCTTGATCATGCTTCTATGCACTTTGCACAAATGTTTGGAGAGAAGCCTTTTACTCAGGCAGATATTGGGTCATGAACGAATAGATAGGGTAGATTAATGGCTTTTGAGAAAAATATAATCAAGTTAGAAATCCATGTTAAGTCATAAGAAAAAATAAATGTCATGGTCCATATTCAATTCCTACTGGTCACAAGTTTATCATGGACTGAGAGGCTATCAATGGCCCAATCCTGAAGCAGTACATGGGGCTGCAGCACCTCACAAAACCTGGCCCCCTGCATCAGTTACCCCACCTACAAAATGGAGAAAAAATTCATCTGAAAGGGGATCATGTGGATTAATTAATATTTGCTTTGAACAATATAAGAAGCAGAACATTATTATAAACACAACACATTCTGGCACATCTCTTCTCTCCTTAGTTGTATTACAATACCATTCAAAGACTTCAAGAGGAATTGGGGGTCCCATTTTACTAGACATGGTACAAACATATAATGAGGGTCAGCACGAGCCCTTAAGAGCTTACCCACTAAACAGGCAAGACAGAGACAGAGGGGAAAGAGCCACAAACAAGTGTCCAAGGTCACAGAGTAGGTCAGTGGCAGAGCACAGAACAGACTTCAGGTCTCCTAACTCCCAATTCTGTGCCACATCCACTATGCTGCACTGCCATGCCCCAGCAAGGCCATTCATTTTCAGTAACACACAATTCTCTCTGTTACACTTCAGAATCCTTAGGCATTCTCTCAAATTTGATTTTAAAAATAACTCATTGGAGCAGCATCACGGTATGAGAAGTTTAATTTGCAGTGACAAGACAAAATGGAGGCTTATTTTTATTGAGAATGTATTCACCCCCCTAAATACAGGCATCTAATGATCCTAATCTACACAAATATAACTCTGTCCTTTCTATAATTAATAGTTTAAACTTTACTTGAAGCAAAAACCAGTTTCTATTCAGGCCTTGAGTCTCAGAGATTGGAATGAAAAAAAGGACAAAAAAAGCCATCAATAAGGTCACACACAAGCGTGAGAGTGTAAATTATAGACCAGGGATGATAATTTAGATTTTCTATTCTACATTTCTGTTTACTGTGGAGCAGTAGGAGCAAGATAATTACACACAAAAATATACCATAGGAGAATGAAGATGGAACTCAGCAATATACTAACTGCAAACTAAAACCCTCATGCCTTCAAGAGACAGGAAACTTTAAAGTAACATTTATAAAAACTGCCGAACTATGTTCATTTGCTGGTTGCGCATTGCAGTCAGTTCTTTTTACTGAAAACAGCCAGATCAATACATATAGACACACACAAAATAAACTAATATCTTTTTATATAGCAACATGGCAGGTTTTACTAGGCACTTTGGAATGCTCCGAGCAAATGGCCTGTAACTCTAGAGGCAGAAAGTTTGCAAGGAAGATGGATTCATTACTGGCACTTAACAAGAGCTGCTTTGGGTTTGCTGCTGGCAGTGGGAGTCATGAATTATTTAACACAAGCCGTGTTATCCCCCCAATATATTTTGATATGGCATCTTTCATAAAGGACATCATAAAACTACTGTTCAGAGGCATCCATTCATAAGCTAAGGAAGAAAAAAAGACAAAGGACAGCCTAGAGGCAAGATTTAAAGAAAGGGGATAATACAGTTGGTTTGGACAGGGAAGATCTTCAGCTACCAGAGACAGACAGAGCAAGAAATAAAAAGATAGAAACAAAGAACAAACCAAGTTTGATGGAATGAATTGAATAGGTAGCTAGGAGATTTGGGTATGTCTACAGGGGAAGCCGGAAGGTGTAATGCAGAGTTAGCTCTGATAGATGTGAAAAATAGTATAGCTGCAATGGTGCAAGTGGTGGGACCAACCTACGGGTACGTCTACACAGCAGTGTTATTTTGGAATAACTGATGTTATCTTGAAATAACAAAATGAGCATCTTCACAGCAAGACGTTATTCTGAACTAATTTCTTACTCTGACTTCTGTAACGCTCATTCCATGAGGAGTAAGAGAAATCGAAGGAAGACGTAGTTGAAGTTGCGTAACTTAATTCGACTTTTGCCATGCAGTGTAGATGTGCCCTAGGTGACCCGAGCACAATGCTGTCAAGACTGCAGACATGTATGTGGACACATAGCCCTTGCTGGTTCTCAGGCCATTGTGGTTACACTTCTTTAGAGCACTAGCTCAATCAAGTGCTTGTATGTCTACTCAAGATGGAAGTTACACATTCCAAAATAGACACACTCTTAGAGGATGGAGGTAGATTGAATCTAAGAAGTGTTTGAACACTAGAAGAAAAGTGAACGGTATTTGGGAACTTGTAGGAAAGCTAGTGAATGTAGAATAGTAATTCCTACTTCCTTGAGCTGGAGAGTTCTGGACCTTAGACACACAGGCACCGACTTTGTCAATTCCCTGGGGGTGCATGACTCCTGCTTGACTTCCATTCCACCCCTTCCCTCCAGGCTCTATCCTTCCCCTTCCTATCCCGTTCCACACCATCTCCCAAGTGTACCCCATGTTTGCCCTGCCCTCTGCCTACTCAGCACCTCCTGCCCACTGAACAGCTGATCATGGTGAGCAGAAGGCACTGGGAAGGAAGTGGGAGGAGCTGATCAGCAGGGCTGCCAGTGGGTGCTAAGAACCCACCATTTCCCTCCCACCCCCACTGGTTAACCGGTTAAACATTCACATGCCTACTTCTAATTTTACATCTATCTTAACAAGAGAGTGAGGAAAGAACAGGTCACAGTCAGACATCTCAGATACCAGGCCAAACTGATCCCTGAAATAACTCCATAGGCTTCAAATTAAGTTTCCCTAGGGATGAGTTTGGCCTAGGGTTTCAAGATCACATTTAAAGGATGCTGATGATGATCAGGAAGAGCCAGGAAAATGAGGCAGATGAAAGCACAGCATAGCATAGAGTTACAGCAGTTGAGATCAGAACTGCAGCTCAGTGGTTTTCGCACTACGCTGAAGGAGCTGAGAACATTATTGACCTTGTTTCACTGCTAATGAGATGTGCAGAGATTCTGCAAGTGCCGGATTTTAACAGTCCCCTATTGAGGAGTTCTTCTGAAAGTGAAAATAAAATGGTTTTAGAACATAACGTACACCACACTGACACACCAGTGAGCTCATCCTCAGGACAGTTTCTTGTTATTTTCATTGTAAGCAATTAGTTTGAAATGAGAAAGAGCCCCCTGTCCCCCCAAGCCCAGTCTCTCTCATGCAACAGAGTGGTCAAGTAATAAATAGAGTTAAAGGGCTTGATTTGTCTCTCACTTTTTCCAGTTTTATGCCAGAACAACAATACTGTCTTGTTTTATGCAGGGGTAAACAATTGGAGAAAGAAAGAAGCACAGTAAGGTCTAAATGACCCAATCCCTATACAAGGGCCAGCCCAAGGGCTTTTGGTGCCCTAAGCATACTATGATTTTGGCCCTCCCCCTTCCTTCAATATAGAGAAAAATTAGATGTCTAGAATGAATTTTTTACATGTATTTACTTGGCATTAAAAACGAACAATTTAACAAAATGGTATTTTTCTACTCTTCATTAATCCTAACACAGTTATACTGTATAGGGTAAGCTGCCCAGTAGCTGAGACTTTAAAGTTTTAACCATTTTGAGTAGTACACAGTGTTTCTGGTCAGCTCTATAAACAGTTGCATTTCAAACTGCAACTGTCTTCCTTCCTAACGAACTGATTTTGGGGGAAGCTGTGAAAATCTCTATTCTTGAACACTGAATGAAGTTTGTATTTGAGTTGTGACCCTTTTGCACTGGGCTATCGATTTGTGCCAACATTTAGAACTGTTTTTTTGTGCTTTTTTTCACAAATTGGGCAAAAGATTGTTTGAGACAAAGTTCTGAAGCTATTTTGTGTTCTATCGAGGTGGTGGCCAGTTCAACAAATCTCTCAGCATGGAAGAGCACAGGTATGTCTTTATCAATTTTAACTTTGAAAAGCTATGCTTTCCACTAGCAACAGAAACTGGAAGAGTCAAGAGAATTCAAAGACCAATGAAGATGTGGGAAAGCTGTCTGAGTACGTGTTCAGAAATAAACTTCTGTACATTTTGAGGTGCAAAACATCTTGGAAGTGATCATAAAATAGCCTTCAGTTCACTGCACAAATCTAACGTATCAATATCTTTTGAATTTCCATGTTGTAATGCCACATCTAGCTTCAAGTGGTATTATAGTATCTGTTTTAAAGTCTTACTTTGCAAACATGATCGTCAACTTCAGATTTTGACACATCTGTTGTGGCCTCCCATGCTTTAGGAAAATTGGCTTATGAATATGCATAATTTGAGAACATTTTAGACAAAATACCTTGTGGAACATATCAATTTTAATGTTACAATTTGCTGAATGTATATATTCTATTTTTGTGCATGTACCATTCTTGTATGTGAAATTAAAATATGAAGTGTGGATCTGTTTATAGTTCTAAATGTGCTAATGAGAGCCATTACTAATGCTCTGGAAACTTAATGGCTCAGTGATCAAACCTGTGAATGGTCTTGTTTGTCCAGTAAGCCAAAACTATGGCTGATCCTAGAGTCACCTTCTTCACACACTGGCCTGAAGAGGAGGTCTTTTTAACCAGGCTCAGCTGGTTCTTAACTGGCCCCAGATATTCTGAACTGTCTGACTTACTTGACTTTAGAAACCCTCTAATTGACTCCAGGTCCTTAATTGGCCTCATTGAGTCTGGCAGGTTCCATTGGTTCTGAACTAGCCTTTCCTAAATTTACCCTGGCAACAGAGACTTACTCAATCTAGGGCTAATATGCTTCCCCTCCACCACTCTCTTATACTCATCTTCATAATGTCCGTCAATAATAAGAAGTTGATAACATTATCCCCATTTCTGGATGGAGAAATTGAGACAACTCAGCCAAACACAACCTCAGCATTAGAAAAAAAAAGATGCTGATGAAGAAATCGAGGCAGCCAGAGTGTTGAAATAACTTGAACGAGGCTGTGCAGGAAGCAGATAGAAGAGCTGAGATTGAAGTTCTGGAGTACCTAGCTCCTTGTTCCATGCTTATTTCTCTAGACCACATTGCCTTCTCATTACCCCACAGTGTAAGCACAATTTGATATAGGAATGAACCAAACTCCATGGTTCAGATACCTTCCACGGCTTGAGGCAGATGGGATCCAAGATGTATGGCACACGACCATTGCTTTTGCATCTCTCCCTTTGAATGTGCTTTGTTTACAAATGTAGTACATCAGTATTCAGGTGCACAGATTCTATGATGTAATACATAATCAATACCATTTCTTAATGTGAGACTTACTTTTGTAAAAATTCATCAGACCCATAAATGCTTAGAAAATACTCTTCCTGGGCTGGATATTGATTTGTGCAATGGAGAATCTCTACAATTAAGTTGCGGATAATACAGCTAGCTGTAAACAAAGATAAGAAGAAAAATTAATAGCAGCTTGGTAGAGAGTTGCTAGATTAGTGCTGAAAAGAGAAAATGGGAGTCACGATGTGATCGCTAACTTCTGTTGCAATATAGCTCCATCTAGGGGAATCAGAATGAGACTTTTTTTTCCCCTTTCTAGATTCACATGCTCTGAGGACTGGGTTGTCATTCATACAATACTTTTACCTCACTGAATGCACCCATTTTGAAAGAGGCAGGAGAGTCTGTAATGAATCTAGAATTATAAATTTATCAATTCTGAATCAGAGATGGCAGAACCAAAAAGCTAGCTATTTCCCCTGAAATCTATAATCTTGAAATTGAAATTGTGTGTAATTTCCTTACATGTATATGATGAAGGCTCTGGTCCTGCACAAGACATGAGGCTATGCCAGAGATTTATTTGACACTAGACACATCCAATTCATTTAACATAGTAGCAGGGCTGGATTACCCAACAGGCATATTAAGCACATGCTTAGGGCACAAACTGAATACTCAGATTGTGAATCTAAAAATCTATGCAAGGATTTTTTAGAGGTGTGATTTTATAATCTTCAGCAACAAACTGATAAAATATTTAAAGCAAATTTTAAACTAAGGTCCTGTAGACATATTATAGTAATGCACAATTGTTTTTGTAATTAAATTCAGAAACTGACAGTATATATCTCCGAGTTGGCAAATTTCTGTTAAATGGCTTCATTACCACTTAATTTTTCACGTGTTCAGTGTTAAGCTAATAGGTTTGGCAAGCTGGATAGCTTTTCACTTTTAAGCTACTAAATTCCGCCCCTCCCCCCACACCATGGAAGACTCACTAGGCTGCAACAGCCTGTGGGAACGGTCAGAATAGGACTAGGAAGAGGTAAGTGGTTCGGCACTAAGACCCAGGGGAGGCATTGCCTTTCTTTGCCTCTTATAGCTGCTGCCTACGGTAGCTGGGCACAGCAATCATGAAGATTAGTGCAATTAGGCCAATATTCTATTAGTTACATCCTTCCATAACCCTTCTCCAAAATTTTAGGCCACTTTCCATCACAGAGATTTTCTTCCCCCCCCATTTTTGAGGCTCTGTTGCATAATCAGAAAACATGTATGTATAGTTGGATTGTGAATTCCGGGAAGCAAATAACAATACAGAGTGTATCTAATTTTGCCTTTATGTAAAGGATTTGCCCTGCTAGACCAGATCATAGGTTTCTCAAGTCTGCTATGCTCCTTCTAGCAATAGCCAGTATCTGATTCTTCAGAATGAAGGCAGAGATCACCCACAATATATCTAGTCAATTGTGCAATGCAGCACACAGGGGAAATAAATCCTTCCTAATTTCTGTGACAATTGGAATGCCCACAGCTAACAATACAAATCACTAAAGGAGAGGTTGATTTTCATTTTAATTCCTCGTTCATGCTATTTCTTTACTGCTAAAATTTGTTAAAAATCTTTATTTTAAAGGTTGATTTTAAAGTGTTAAAACCATTTGTGTTTTAGTGACTTCCTGGAGCACAGGCACAAAAATTAAATGCTCACTGTCAAACTGAAGGCCTTAAAAATAAAAGTGGCCAGATTCATATTATGTGCTGGCTGCTTTGCAGTACCATAGGGTATGTCTACAGTAGCCCCCTAGTTCGAACTAGGGTGGCTAATGTAGGCATTCGAACTTGCAAATGAAGCCCGGGATTTAAATATCCCGGGCTTCATTTGCATGTTCAGGCGGTGCCATTTTTAAATCCCTTAGTTGAACTGACTGCCCATGGCTACACGCGGCAGTCAGAAGTTAATCGAACTAAGTCCTTAGTTCGGATTAACTGTTACACCTCATTGCAGGAGGAGTAACAGTTAATCCGAACTAAGAACTTAGTTCAGATTAACTTTAAACTGCAGCGATGTAGCCGTGGGCAGTTCATTCAACTAAGGGGATTTAAAATGGCGCGACGGACGATTTAATGCATAGGCAGGATATTTAAATCCCGGGCTTCATTTGCAACTCCGGTTGCCTGATTTGCCTACCTAGCTCGAATTAACGAGCTAATGTAGACATACCCTTAGTGATATAACACAGCTGTATTTAATGGCTTAACTAACCCATTAAACTAAAGTAGCAAAGAAGCCAGATCGTATTGGTGAATCTGGACCAAAAAAAAATCTTTAAGCTACCTACATTTAGATCAGGCCCATAAATGCCAATTGTTTTTCATGCAAAATGACATTTTCTTCTATATTTCTCTGGAAACAATAATTGGGCCCTTTCAATATTACAAAAAACAAAACAAAACAAAAAAAACCCTCAAGGAACCACACAAAAACAAGCATGCATTTTAGCAGAACTGAATTTTAAAAGGCTAAAAAACCCAACACACTTACCATACTGTGTAAGATGCAGTGGAGGCGATGAAGAGTTTGTCAAAATGCTAACTTTGAATTTTGATTTACAAAGGATCTCATCTGATAATGTTGTTGTGACACTCCAAATCTTCCCAGTATTTGTCTTCAGATCAAAAGCAGGATATGAATCTCTTATTCTGGGGAGAACATATGGTAAAGTTTATGTATTTCAGCTCTCTTATCTCAAATGACAGAACTGCCATAATGCCAAAACAATAATAGACTTAGATATTAAGAAAAAATGATGCTGAAGAGTACAATGATGCTATTAACAAATCTACTTCTGTCAGACATCTCAATGTGCTAAATGCTGCCTGTTTCATGTTTTGTTAAGTTAGAGAACCACTGGTAAAATCTCAGTTGATTACAGTATGCAATACTGTCATGATCATGAGGGTTAGCCAGCATCCTGGGGACTAAGGGGTTAACTATGTCCCTTACCTAAACCAGGTGACAGGCAGCCAATAGAAATGTAGGTAGGAATTTCAAACTGGGACAAAGGAATTTTTGGGGTTTTCTCTTCTTTGTCCCTGGGTAGTTTCTCTCCAGCTATTGAAGGGGACAGGATGTCTCCCTCTAAGAAAATACTCTTCACAGTCTGTAAGCAGGATAAAGTTTAGATAAATCCATTAGATTTTATTGTTTTATGGTTTGGGAAATGGGATCTGGTCTGTGCATTTAAAAATGTGTTTTGCTCTCCTTTGTAACTAAGTTCCTGGTCCATAGTAAATTTCTCCTCCATGAGTATATTATTTTGTTACTGTTCCATCTAGTCATTATGCTTGCAACAGGAATATTGTGGTGATGATAAAAGTTCTCTTTTCTTTTTATTAACCTGGTATTGGTTAATTTTTGTGTCCTGATTTGTACGTTAGGGCTGAGATTTCCCAAGTAGTCTCTCTCTGGTTGCTTTATTAGTATTTGGGTGGTGGCAGCGGTGTTTTATTCCCAAAATCTAGGTTAAGATTTTGGAGGAAGTTTTATACCAAAGCCTGGTAGATAAGGTTTTGGGGTACTTTTGCTGGCCCCCACTTCTGCATGTATCATGCCAGAGTGGGGAAGGAGCCATGACAAATACAATGAGCAGAATCACTGTATGGGTCTGATCCTAATCCCACTAAAGTCAAAGGGAGTTTAGCCAGAGATGTCACTATATTGTGATCAAAATAATTTCATCATGGTGCAATGAGTGTATTCTATTAAACTAAGTAAATCTGTTTATTCATGTTTGAATAATGGCGACATCATAGCAGGATTTTTGGAAGACTTCACAATCCATTGCTAAAGTTCAGCACTCAGCAAGCTAACCTTCCAGCAATGTGCCACACAATATCCATCCCTCTCTTAGGTGGTTACCTTTTTCTATGATTATCTCTCTTCTTCCATCTCTGTATCTAATATGACCAAAGTGCATACATTTACAACTGTGATTTCTGACACCAGGGTCTGCTTCTCTCCAACAATATTTCTAACACAGAAAAAAGAAAGAAAGAAAGAAAGCCTAGCTGCTGGATGTGCAAGAGATTCTTCAACAGCACCACATTTCAAAAGTTTTGTTCTTGTCAGCAGCATTAACTTCTCAAGATTCATATTTATAAATCGCCAATGGGAAAAATTAGGCTTTTCACCAGTCACGCCTTCATACATTCTGAGATGCCATGGTTTTTCCAGATTCTCAAGGAAGACCATAACTGAGTGAGCTACCAAAGTCTTCCACCAATTTCCTTAGAACAGCATCCTTGGTTGGAGAGAAATGATCCCAGGATTCATGGCTCATTCTCTCTTTTCTGTTGTCCTATAACACAGGTGGCTCTGGTGAGGCATACAGATTGGCACCATAATCTCTCCGGCTGCTTTTAATATCTTCACCCTTAGTGAGGACTATGTCATCATGATCTTTTATTAGGTTTGATCATTGGGTAAACCTTTTGGTAAGAACCGTAACCAAGTTTTGTGTTATTATTCTCTTTACCATTTCCAAGTTCCCTATATTTTGCTCTTATATAGTCACTCTCCTGTTGTTTAATTAAAGCAATGTTCTTAATGACAGATTTCTAAGGCGATAGGGTAATAAGCTTTGGCCACTGAAACTTACACACAGAAAGGCCTCAACAAGGACTGAATACAATTACTCAGAACATTTAAATATTTTTCAACAAGCAGGGCACCTTTTCTGTGCAAAATCTCAACACACACACACACACACACAGTATCGGTTTTCAGCCAGCTCTAGGATTAAACCTGGAAATGTCATCACCCAAAATAATAGGCTTCTCTTATTTAAATGTAAGGAAACTCCTGTAGATGCATATAGGTCAACTGTTCTAGTTAGTGGGCAAGACACTAAAGGGAAATCTGATACAACATCAGTGTATTATGTACTGCCTCTCCTTCCAATTAACAGAGGTCAAGTTCAAGTCCCCTTTGACATGCCTTTTTGTAATAAACAACACCTACAAACCTAGAGATACCATGGTTCTTAGCTGGGACTGAACCTGCAAATACACTGTATTGCATCAGGCAAGAGTACAGAGCCTATCAGTTGAGATTTTATATTTTATTAATTGGCCTGCATTTTCAGTGGCTAATATCAAATATTCTACAATAAGCACTCCACATTTTTTTGTGTTGAAGCAAAATACTGGAGCTTGAGTTTGGCAGCATTTTATATGGCATCTGATTAAGGCACATTTTGTGGCATAGTTCTCTGTGTAAATCTCTTCATGATAAGGTTATTTTTAATATTACATCTCAAAGCTGGTTTCTAACTAATTTAAACACTAGTATGATCTTTGCTTTTATTGCACACGCTTTCCTATTGCATGGGGGGGTGGGAGGCAGAAATCTAGATTTCCAAAACTAATTATCCAATGAAGTAGTATATTACTTACTAGCAGAAATACCCGGTGTCGCCCGGGGAAAATATAGTAAAAGGTGTGATGAATGAACTACGTCAGTGACATTAACATAGCATATTTTATTGGAAATACTTTTTTCTCATATATTACTGTAAGAAATTAACATAGCTAGTACTTTTTCTGTTATCATAGGGAAAGGATCTCATAGTTGCAATGTATGTGACATGCTTAACAGAAGAGTCCAGCAAATACCTATGATCAGGCGCTACTAAAAGCTAATTAGTGGCCCAATTAGGGCCCTGGGGGCCCAATTGGGGCTCTGGGGGAACCGATTTTGAGATATAACCAATCCAGTTATTTAAGTTAGGAAATCAGTAGTATCCGTGCCAAATTTTGTGTTTCTGTGATCAGGCACTACTAAAAGCTAATTATCAGTGGACCCAATTGGGGCTCTGGGGAAACTAGGGGAACCAATTTCGAGATTAACCAATCCAGTTATTTAAGTTAGGAAATCAGTAGTATCCATGTAAAATGTGGTGTTTCTAGCTCTTACCGTTTCGGAGATGTTTTGGAATTATCAGTGGGCCCAATTGGGGTTCTGGGGGAACTGATTTTGAGATATAACCAATCCAGTTATTTAAGTTAGGAAATCAGTAGTATCCATGCAAAATTTGGTGTTTCTAGCTCTTACCATTTCAGAGAGCTTTCAGGACAAACAAACAAACAAACTTTCGGAAATATTTATAAGTTAATGGAAAGCCAGTGGATATGGTAGCTTAGTGGTATCACGAAAAGAGAAACTTTGGACACTACCTATCATACATGTCCTAGATTTATACTAGGAACAGAAGTCATTATCCTATAAAGGCTTTTTGGTGACTATATGAAAGTACTTGCCTGCCTAGCTTTTTTGTGGATAATGTAGACATCACAGTTTCCACTCCCACAAGCTTTGTTGCTATAAGCTATTGCCACATAGAGCACAAGGGTTAAATGTTTGAGATGTAATTATCCTCTCACCCCCAATTCAGGGCTGAGGTACAGGAGCTTGGTAGCATGGTGAAAATCTGTACTGCTTGCTGCCTATGTGATGCCTGTACTGTATATAAAACAAAGGAACACCATTTCCAGGGGCTTGATCCTGCAAGATGCTGAGCATTCCTTTGAGGTACAGTGCATGCTCAGCTCCTGACGATGTCAGTAGGAGTTGATTCAGCATCTTATAGCATTGAACATTGAGACTGTGAATTTAGCATCTCTTTTCAGAGTCAAATTTGTTTGAAAAAGAATTCCGTGGAAGAACATTTGCTAAAGATTTGCCCATAATTGTACCAGGAAACCTCATAAAGGGATTGTGGAAAGTGCTTTAAAGTTGGTATGTGTACCGTGAAATGTTTCAGTTATGGGTTGCCACCTGTACAAATATTACTAAGAGAAAAACATGATGGTTTCTATTTGATTTACAGAGCTGTAAGTTTGCATGATGTAGAGTCTGAATCACATATCTTGCCTCTGATTTAGAAGGCACTGAGAGTCTTTGGAGACTTGGAAGAAGTTCAGTACAACTGAATGGGTCAGTTGTGTGAATATGTATTTGAGGTTTTTCTTGGTCTTTTCCTTGGTGTGACATTATCTCCTGAGGATTCTCTTTCTCCTTTGATAACACAAAAAGTATGGGTTTATTGCTGACACCCACAAAACAAGCTAGTGCCAAAACAGAGACAGCTTGATTTCTATTAATCTTTCTAACGCTGTAAATAAACTCATTAAACCAGAAAATCAATAGGAAGCTTTTCCTGTAAATGGAGTGGAAAGTTAAATGTACAATGTTTGGACAGAACAATCTGAGTATCTGACAGGAAAGTATGTCATGTGGAATAGGCCTTCATGAATCTGTTGCTATTAGAATTGGGCTTTTGCAGTCAGACTGATGAACGATGGAAAAAAGGAAACAGAGAAATCACTGAAGCAGCATGGCTGGGGGATGGACTTCATGGAGCTAAAATATATATTTAGCCTATTAAAGAACCATTAACACAAATTAGCAAGCTATATTTATGCAGATAGGTCTTGACTGGCCTTGAAAACAACTGATTCATTAATATCTAAATTTAAACGGAATATTATATATTTTATATACCTAAAATGGGTCTTTGGGGAAAACAGTATGGACTATATTACTAAGGACTTCATCATAATAAATACAAATCCCAGGACTCAACTGAAGTTGCAGAGGCAACCTTCAATCTTGTATTTCTTAATGCTCTTGGGATTTTTAAATGACATTTCTAGTTGTTTTTTTGGTTTTTTTAAAGAGAACTGAAAAAAAGAAGAAACTAAATTTTAGCATATGAAACTGTAAGGTTATGTCTACACAGTAGTGTTATTTCAGAATAACTAATGTTATTCTGAAATAATAATGAGCGCATCTACACAGCAAGACATTATTTTGAAACAACAGAGTGGGTGGACTTCTTTAACCCCTGTAACCATCATTTCATGAGGAGCAAGGGAAGCTGAAGGAAGAGTGTTCTTCCTTCAACTTCCTGCTGTGTAGACAGCACCAAAAGCCAAATTAAGCTATTTCGACTTCAGCTACACAACTGATGTAGCTGAAGTTGCATAGCTTAATTCTACTGTAGCCTTGCTGTGTAGGCCTGCCCTAATTATCCTACTTCTATTGCTCAGCAGGGTTGGAACCTAGCATCTAGAGATCTCTACCACTAACACTAAGGTAGTACTTGAATCAATAGTAGCCCATTATCTCTAAGTGGAACAGACACTGGAGTGGAATGTTAACATAGTTTGCCAGTGGGTTGCACAATTGTTTTCCAAACAGAAGAAGAATGTTAAACTTGAGAATCCTGATACCTACCACCATCTTTGAGAGATTAGTGTTCTTAAATTGATGAATGGCTTGCACTCGATAATCAGGGCTAATCAATGGAAATGATGACATCTGAACACATGACATTCATGCTTCTAGCTCAGTGCACCTTCACTTAGGTCAGAGGGTATTTTGCTGAAGAAAAGTGGGTGAGTAAGCAGGCAGCTCACTGCAGGCATGACAACATATGCCGTACAGATGAACTGTTTAGAAAATTAAGGGACAAGTGCCAATTCTGTTCTACTACTCCCGTGCAGATGGTAATTATCCAAAACTTTATAACTTGGCCAAATCAATGTTTTCATAAGGTCAGCAAAAAACACTTCTCCAATATCCGGCCTACATCCCAGCCAACTTTCATTTTCCTGTTCTAAAGCTCAGAGGCATGAGAACTTGTCAAAGAAGTGGCATGAAACATCTTTAATGGTCAATACATTGAAAAACTTCAGCTTTGAAGAGGTCAGCTTACTTGTTAGTAACAAAGAGAGTGGCAAGGAGAGAAACGATTTTTTCCACTACACTTGATTGCTCTTCTTCATCTCTAAACCGAAATTAAGAGTTTTTCCTTATTTAAAAGGCATGGAAATTATGGTATTGTACAGAAATGTAGAAATAATCATCCAATTAATATTAACAAGATAAATGTCATAGTTGATTGAATAAAGTTTTTTTTCCATTACTTACTTCTTCACTCCATTGCAAAAGGAGGTAATACTTTCATTACTCCCTTGATCTGCTTCAGCCAACTGGATAGACCAACCTGCAATCTAAAATTACCAAGAGTAAACCAGAAGAAATAAAGCTCACTGTATTTACATAAGGAAAGCAGAATCATCAAAGGAGTTCAGCAATCTGATCTTGCAGTAGGTTCGAAGAGGGCTAAATCCTCACACCTCAGCACAATTTCACTTACTTAGATGGGACGCCAGTAAGGATAAATGACCCATTTGATTCCACTGAAGTCTCAAAAGATTTATTGGTAACTACAACAATGCACTATGTCCATTGCACAGGGTTTTTTTTTTTTTTTTCCTATTGGTAAAAATATGATTTTTCATTGTCAGCATGGAATACCAATGTTTTAAATGTTTCCCTAGGATTGGGAACTACAGCCTGTCAGCCCCTGGGTTCAAGGTGGTCAGAACTGGGGATTAGAACAGGACAGGAACAAAGGTCAAAGCTGGCTATAGAATCAAAACCAAGCTGAGGGCAGAGTTGAAACTAAGGGCTAGGGACAGGCTCTATAGAACTGAGATCAGACTCAATAGACAAGCTAAATCAGGCCAAAGGCTGAAGCCAGCTAGAAATCAGAATCTGGGGGTTAGGAGGCAGGTGTAGGGCTGGAGCACATCAGCAGTATGGCTAGAATAGGTCATGGACAAGGCTGATAAGGCTAGGGCAGGAACAGCAACTGGCTCAAGGGAAGGCTAGGAACCTAGGAAGTCTAACCCTGCTCAGAAGCATAAAGGTTCCTGGCTGGCTGAATATTGCTGTTGCGCAGAGTAACTGGAACCTCTGGCAGGGTTAGTGACCTGGGTCCAGGGGAGTGGTTTGGGGAGGGTCATGTGACGTAGGTCCTGCCCTGGCCGCTGCAGCATACCTGAATGCTGACTCACCCCCAGGCTCTGCTTAGGGATGAGACAGTATAGCTGAGTTGTTGAAGCATCCCTGAGCCATGAGTTACTGCAGGCTTTGTTGGAAGGGGGGTCATGGCAGCTATGTGAGTAGCCCTGATCTGACTCCAGCCAATGTCAATATCAAAATGAGTAAGTTTAAAGAAGTGATACGGGACAAACACACTTATGTAAACTTGATCCTTCCCCCTCCTCCAGTACACTTCCACCCATAACGGAAACCTGATATTCCTCCAAAACCCACACATCTTTCAAGTCAGTCAATAACAGAAATTCAATCTATTCTGTGTGAGCATTAAAGATCCCATGGCACATCTTCAAAATATCAGAGTATAGGTTTGAAGTATTTTTCTTGGCCAAAATGCTTTCTACTGTAGTTTGGTGCATGTTGTTTGACAGCTACACCACACACTGTAGACCAGGGATGGGCAAATTCCAACCAGCAGGCTGGATCTGGTCCATAAGGCTGGGCCCCCATCTCTGTATTTACCTGCACGTCCACGGGTATCGGGCAATCACAGCTCTTGTTGGCCTGAGATCACTGTTCACAGCCAATGGGAGTGGTGTGAAGTGATGGTCCAGTCCACACTGCTGCCCGCTACCCCATTGGCCATGAACAGCTATCCACGGCCAGTGAAAGCTGAGATCACTCAATACCTTGCAAAGGCGCAGGTAAATATAGCAGCAGTGGCCATTTTTTTTATTGCCCACCTCTGCTATAGATAAAGGTCTCTCAATATTTTTGCATAATATTAGGTAGGCCCTTGCATATTGTAATATAATAAAACATTGATTCATATTATAGATTATGCAGATTGTAGCACCTTGCTAGCCACTTCGTATTACAAGAACCTGTTTTCAGTTGCTTAGAACTTTCCCAGACTTCAAAAATTGAGGCTGAAAAAAATCTCACTCTGATGTTTTCCCCTCAAAGTTTCAGCCAAAATGGTGTAATTGTTTCTATGAATAAATTACAGAAAAATACAGTTTGTCATTGTTAAAACACTCTGAAGACTTTTTCTTTGACAAGCTTTTGTGACTGCATGCTTTCAGTCAGGCACTTGAAATGTATCAGTGAGGTGGTCTTTGTCCAAGGATGTGCCTTTGGATTTCCCCATGGAAATCTGCCCAGATTTGGTCAAGCTATAAGCCTTTGAAAAAAATCTCTGTATGCACATGCTGAGAGCAGAGTTCAACACTAATATCTCTGAAGACTCTATCCCCAATGAGTATGCGCTATCTCCTTATGCTACCTACATGTGACCAGAAGGCATATGCACTGTTCTCACAGATTGAATGAGCATGTTCCGCTCTGAGAATCCAAGGGCAAACACAGACTTTCCTAGTAATCGTTGCTCTCAGACGTAGCTACAGTTTTCCATGTGCTTCATGGACCTCCAAGATGAAAGGTACCAAATAAATTAGAAACTGTTATCTCGCCCTTTTTAAAACCACCATCAAATCCCTGTATACTCACCACAGTCTTACTATCTGAGGAGGAATATATTTTTTCCAGCTTGTAAACACCACAAACAGGCATGAACCACAAACTTGGTGTGATTCTTAGTTTGGTAAAATGGTCTGAACTGGAGTCTTGACTGAGGTTTATAATAAAAATCAATTTTACTCCCAGCGGTCTGATCCTGCAAGGTGTTCAGCACCTTCTGCTTTGAGTAAGATCAAAGGACCCTCAGCACTTTGCAGCATCATGCCCTAGTTATCCGATCACTGTAGAGTGATCACTGTAGAGTGATTTGAAGTTACTTCTCCCCACATGTCTCTGAGTACTTCAGAATTCCTGCAATATTTCAGAGTGTTGACCAAGAGGTGAGTGGGGAGGCACCATAATGAGGAAGGAAAATGAGGGGGTGGAGAAAGAAGGGTGAGGAGGGAAATGGAAACTAAGGAAATTAACTCCACCCCCTAAATATTGCGAATTGGAGCACTGACCACTTGAAGGAAGGCAGGAGAAAGAGAAAGACTTGGTTCAAAAAGACAGCAAGAGCCAGAGTGTATCATCAAGGGATATGACTTCTAAAAACATGTTGTTACAGTAAAAAGATTTATTTCAAAAATATACATATATAAATGCAAGTAGAGCAGGGTCAAAATAGATCATTGTGCCAAATCTCAGGACTAGGACAAGTAGTTTAAACAGGGGCAAAGATAATAAATTTAGCTCCACAGCAAAACAGATTCAGCGTACTGTCCTGCTATTATAGATGTTTTGTTACCTCTATAAAAAAGGCTGAGGGGGGAGCCCACTCTGCAGTATTCTGCTCTACGTTTTGCCCTGCAGCAGAAACAGTCTATTGAGCCAAATGTTATTAGTCCCCCAAAGTGCACTACAGATTGTAATATGCACCATTGGAGCATTTTGGACTAGGGATGTTAAATATCGGTTAATTGAATAGTAGATTAACCTCATGAATTCTGATCAGTTACTCGACTATTCTATAGTCCCGAGGAGTGGGGTTGGCAGCGATTTCCCTCTGGCTCCACTCCTGAGGAGCCCCCTGCCACTCTGTGCTACTGCCTCTGATACAGAGGCAGCAGCATGGGGTGGCAGCACCCCCTGTCTGGGGTGGGTCTGAGCTCCTGGACCTGGTGCAAGCTGAAACTGAGCCAGGCTGCCTGTTTGCCTGGCTCCTAATACACGTTAAATGCAGAGTTGCAGCGGGGGTGGGTCCCAGACTTGATACAAGCCAGGACTGAGCCGGGCTGCTGGCCAGCCTGCTAAAAAATTTGCTGGAGAGGGGCGAGAGAAATGCATGTAGCCTATAGCATTAACCTATAAGCTTTTGCGTATCAATTAATCGACTATACTATTACATGGCAAACATCAAAACCAAATCTTTCAACCATACAAATTATGCACATACCTCTGTGCTATCTGCAGAGCTGTTCACAGAGATGCTGGGCCAGACAGGTCCTGTGGTCAATTTTCTAGAAGGGTTTGTTACGTATGTTTCCCCAGAGCTCACCAGGAAAGATTTACTGGGATTTCTCCTTTTATCTTTAATTCCTTGTCCACATGCATTGTCATCTGAGAAAATGGGAGATTGATGGTCTATATGTTCAAAGCCTATATAGAAATTCAGATTTTTATTCTCTTTCTGACATCTGATCCAAATTCATCTGTAGTTGGACTCACGCTATTTCTTCCATATGGACCATAGTCATAAAGGGTTTCAAGGGGTATGAAGGGTAGCAATTCTCAATGGAGAAGTCATTAAATCCTGATAGCAAAGAAGGTCTGAAGCCAATTGTTGGTGGCACCCTGACTTGCTGCCAGAGAGAGGTGGGGCTTCCAAAGTAGAGGTCCCCGTGAAGAATTTGAGATGGATTTACTCCACATAAATGTTCTGCTGCATCCAAATCAAATACATCTGATGGGAAAAATTCATTTTCTTCAGGGTCATCTGAATGGGTCGGAACATAGAAGGGTATTTCACTGCTGCCTTCACCAACTATTCGGTCAAGTCCTAGACTGACCTGGCTCTCAGGACTAGAATGACACACAGAGTAAGATGCTTGGTCCTCAGATTTTCCTTCAGATAATTCATCTTCTGTCAAAGGCATTTTCCAAAAGTACGCCATGCTTCTTCATCAAATCCGTCTTCTTAATACTCCAGAGAGATCTGTCACAGTTTCAAAGTGACAATGGTTAACACTGAAGAATTTGAGCTTTATATTCACTATAACAAAAGAAAATAAAACTAGCTAACATTAATTTAACATACTGTAAACTGTACAGGATCTTACATGTCTCTTACCTGGTATTTGGGGGTAAAACTTACTATATGAAACAGATGTAGAAATGGGCTTTTGTTTCTGGTTTGTTAAATAATATCTTTGGTCATTAGAACTAAAATGCCTATTTCTGAAGTTGCCAAATAAGTTACTTTAATGTCCACAACACCTCTCTGAAGTTGATCAATATGGAGGAAAATAAGAATTATTTAACTCTCTTTTGTGCCTTTGAAAGCCTCTCCTTCTAATGTCCATTTTACAGGGGTGTATTTTGAGGCACAAAGAGGGTAAGTGACTTGGTCAAGGTCATACAAGTCAATGGACTAAGTACTATGCTATTCTGTAGATACCGGACACAATTTATCTAAATCAAGGCAAACAACAGTGAGCCAATTTACCCTTTTTTCCAATATGACATTTCATTAGACTGAGATGGTGGGGAGGGGGGGTGAAGGGGTGGAGGGGGAAGAAGAGGATGTGTACCTATCAGTATGAATATGTGTTCATAAAAAGTTTTATGGTTCTATTGGCTATGTGACTATTTTGAGACCTGGAGTTACAGAGGTGGGAGTGGGGCACATTGGCAAAAAGCAGCATGTCTTCAAAACTTCAGAGTGCAAATGTCAAGGAACAGCAGTCATCAAAAGGCACATACAATTGTGTTCCATACTTTTTCAAACAGCAGAAATAAAACCCATTTGATTTAATAATTTAATGACTATATATATATATACACACACCCTTCCTTTCAGAATAGAAATGAAATGAAAGATCTCTATTGAAATGAAAGATACCCTATTAAAATGAAAGATCTCTTGTAAATTGCTGAGGCTGAAAAATCACAAATAGTTTTTCCCCCCAATATGCTGCTAAAATTCATAATACATTACCTTAGATAATAATGCTATGCTTGGAAAATCTATATTACAGTACAGGTAATTTTTTATTATTGTTTTGATGAAACTATCTTGACTCAGACTATTCACCATAATCAGAAGGAACAGGATGAAAATTGGATTGTTTGATGTGGAAATCTCCAAGACCTGCTGCCACAGCTTCAGGATTAGCTCTACCTTTGACCCTCACTCTTTTCTTGGACACCCCTTTTAGGGGACAGGCTCAGTACATGGACTTCTCTCAGACTGGAATCTTGCAAGTCACACCCATTTTTAGAGTGGGGCTTTCGGCTACAGCTCTTATTTACCAACCTTGTTTCCACAGCAGGTCCAACTAGAATTGGCCCCTGCTACAGATGTCTATTCAGGAGCTGTGCCCAGTAGGTAAATACTACCAAACAAAAACAAGTGTTATCTTTCCATTGAGCTGATTATAGCAATCAAAAAGAAAGTGATTAACATAACAAAGAGAACTAAATGCATATCGTCTTACCAAAGGCTTGTTCTACACTTCAGGGTTAGGTTGACATAAAAGCAGCTTATGTTGACCGAACTGTGTCACTGTGGATGTCCTTGCTTCTGTCTATGAAAGTACTCCTTTACACTAGCATAATAACTCTACCTCCATGAGAAGCATAGGACTTCTGTCGGTGTAGTTGGGGTGATGCTGTGTCTGTGTAGATACTGAGTTCCTTACACCCGCTGTTGGCTGGGCTCCCTATTTCCCATTGGGAGCTCTGCTGCTCTCCAGAGCCCTGACTCCCCACTTCCTGCTCAGAACGTGGTAGCTGACTGGACTCTGGGAGTGGATTTCAGCACTGAGGGTAAGATGTCCGAGGGAGCAGCTAGGCTCCTGGTGGGGAGTTATGCAGAGCTGAGACCCCGGCTCTCAGTGCCCCCACACTGCCCCTCAGTCAGTGGGGTACAGTGTACTCACTGATTTAAGTACGTACTGTGCTGGCTAGAAATCGACCTAACGTAGGTCAACTTAAGATTGTAGGGTAGACATGCCCCATGTCAGGACGGGGATGACATGCTTAGGTAGGAAAGTCTCAGCGGGGTAGCCGTGTATATTAAAAACAACTATTAGTCCCGTGGCACCTGCGTGACTAACAAAAGTATATCTTATCATGAGTTTTCATGGAAAAAACCTACTACCTCAGATGATGAGCTGAAGTAAAATTACCAGAAACCAGATTTCTGTTATGTCTGCTCCAGCTCATCATCTGAAGAAGAGGGTTTTGCCCACGAAAGCTCATGATACTATATATTTTTGTTAGTCTCTAAAGGTGCCACAGGACTACTCGTTATATTTAGGTAGGCGGATTCATCCCTGGTATTATCTCCCCTGTCTTCTGGGGGAATACATTACAGCCTGATTCCCTGCAAACCTTGCATCTGCCTCAAGGTTGAGCTTTTTCACAGTTTCTGAGGAATTTGTATAAAGATTTCTCACCTGAAGGGCCCGGGCTCAGTCCTAAATTGGGTTATGCTCCTCCCTACACCTCCTCCCCCCTTCCTGGACAGAAACAAACCAAGAAAAGGCCTTGATATCCTTTTCACTTGAGAAGATGTGATTCGGAATGTATAAAGCCATTGACTTTTGGTTCCTTCAGATGTGCACCATACACAAAGGATTGAGTTACCTCTTTGCACCTATGTAGCATGCTAGTAATTAAACAGTAACCAAACCAAATAGACAAAGGTTCACACAATATCCTTTAATAATACATGTATCTCACTTATCCATGAGAATTCAATTTTTAGCCTGATTAGGATTTGACAGTTGAATTACCTATGCAAATTTTATCAGGTGTGTTACTAAGCTATACAACAGTTACTGTAGAAAAGTGCTTTCTCTGACAGAGCTGGTTGACTTTTTTGATGAAAAAACCCTTTGAAGTTGTGGGTAGAAGAAGCCAATTTTTAATTATCCTTTTTTTTTTTAAATGGAAAAAATAAGTCTTTCCCTATTTTTCATTCTCCAAACTTCCCCTCTGTTTTTTCCAATGAGAGAAGTGGGAGGGAAAGAGAAAGAATAAGAGGGAAAACATGTTCAGCTCAAAATAAATATCCTCCAAAATTGGAAATTTTCAATCAGAAAATGTAATGAAAATTTTTTGATAACTAAAATTTCTCCCTTTTCCCATTTTCCCTTCCACAAAATATACTTAAAGTTTGTATCAAGAAAACAAAAAATACTACAAGTACTTTTTAAATCTTTCAATCATTTCTATTTTTTCTCTGCAATATGAACAACATAAATGATGATGCACTGTGGCATAAATGTTTAAAGGCATATCCTTGCAATGATCAGCATAATTCCTTCATGGCTTTTTGTCTCAAGAGCAATGTAGCAACTCATAACCCATGTAATAAAGGCTTCATAACTGTACCACTGTATCATGTATTCTCCCTTGCATGCACACACAGAGATATTGTTAGATAAAACATCTATCTAAATATCTCCCTCATTTTAGACTTTTTGTGCTGCTCAGAGGTATAATGCTAATAAATTCTCCAGTGTTGGAACTATCTATGTGTGTTGGAGAGGGAGTAGCCAATGTACTTCTGCATTCCTGTTATTCTCATTGGACAGACAGTCCTTTGGGGACTGTTGCAGTCTTATTTGCATTAGAGACAACCTGAGGATGATGGAGCCTGAGAAATGCAAAAGTAGGATTGCTGCCAAGTTAGATGGGCAATCAACTACCTGACAAACCTTTACTCTGCTGCAACAAGAAGTTCTTGGCTATTGTATACATGCTGTATATATAGTACATATCGATAGAGTAGAAAATTTAAGCAAGTAGTTATAACAAGCCACTTTGACTGCAATTTCAACTTGCCATATCTTTATTCAGGTCCTCTCTGTACTTTCAAGAAGTGCTCAGTTTCTGATAGGATCAGGCTCAGTATTTGGTCTTCACCTACTCTCAATCAAATCCTTGACCAACGTTCCCTTGATAAACAAGATCTGGTCCTTCATTGCTGTAATTTCTAGTATGATAATAGCACTAACGATGTCAAATGTTCAAGAAGAGTAAGCCAGTCCCCCCCGCCCATCAACAACTTTTTAAAATAGAAGTTTAAAAGAAGTTTGGGGTTATTTTAGTCACCTTCTGGTTTTTGAGCTTCATGGGTCATGTTTTTAGGTCATGTTTTGCAATCATGAGGTCTCTACACTTCCTTTTCCTTTTAAGATGAAAGTGGAGCTTCTCACATAATTGCCTGGTTGTAGGAACTACAATTTTAGTAGCTCCCTCCACCGCCATCAAATACCATGGAACTGGTAATGATAAAATATCACAGGAGTGGCAACACTAATCTCCACAATGTGCTAGCCACTGTCCAAACATATTCAGATACTTTCTCTACTCTGAATAGCTGCTAGGAGAATCATTAAATAAATTGGAAACTCATGCATTTTGGGCCCAGTTCTCCAATTTTGCTTGAACATGGGGATGCAATATTAGGCATTTTGTGAACCTATATGAATATTTCTTACAGCCTCTTACCTGTAATGCATAGTTGTTTGGAAGCACATACGACATCTCATTTCTTTGTAATTCACAGACATACTCAGATGAACTACATGGTGAAATCTGAAGGAGGCGTGCAGCTTTCGTTCCTGTTTAACAAGTTTAGTTTGTTGATGACTCTCCCATTTCTCCCTCCAGGGAAATTTCAAATGATAATAAGAAGAAATGGGTTGCCCTTTTGTCTGCCTTTCACATTACTCAGGCAATGTTAAAGGCACTGGAGAATGAACCTCCACTATTAAATATACTGTAACACACCATAAGGAAATTCCTTCCTAACTGAAAGAACTTAGAAGTACTTACTGAAATAAGATTCAGAAGCTTCACTAGTCTCCACCTTCAGTAAAATCACACACAACTATTAGAGTAATATACATCCCTATTATTACACACACTGCAATACTACATAGGGAAGAGCATGTGCTTGGCACAAGTAGAAGCCTGTCAGAATTGTGGGAGGCAAGAGCAGGAGATGAACAATGGCTAGATAACAAACTGACTATCTCTAAAGATGGCTTCCTACTGCCCAGGGTGCAGGGTGGGTCAGAGCTAATTGGGACATCTCCCCTGTGCTAGAGTGTTTCCCAAGAACTGGTTAAGGAAGAGCTTTGCAGTCTCCTTATTTGCTGAGCTGCTGTAAAGGGATTGCAGTGGAGGTGAGAATAGGCTGGGGGCTTAATCGCTAACATAGTCACTTGCAGTCAAGAAGCACAGGAACAGTTCAAAGCTAGTGATGACAATGGGGCTAGCTTCCTCAAAGGGGTACAAGGTAAGGTCATGACCCAACCATGCAGCCTTGCACCCCATTCAGAATATTTGGTCCTAGGCAGGGGAGCCCATGTTGTTTTCCATGAAAGAGTGTCACAGGCTGTTTGGGCTCCACTCCTCTCATGGGGTTCCCATATGTCTTTACATTCCCTGTGTTGCAGGCCTGCACATTGAAGGCACAGACTATTCAGTTTAAGCTCATAGCCAGAATTCACATAAAATGGAGAGCTTACTAAACTCCATGATTCTTACATGCACAAAAGTATGTTTACAGAAGGCAAGTGTGTTGGTTAAAAACTAAACAGCATTTTAATTAAAAAGTTATGCAGTGCCCTTGACCACAGTAGGAAAAAATGTTCAAGGTTAATAATGCAGTGCCCTTGACCACAGTAGGAAAAAATGTTCAAGGTTAATAATTAATTATATCTATATATCTCTATATCTGAAAGCAACTGAATGGAATAAGAACTCGATAAACATTGTGGGGAAAACTGCTCTGTGTTTGAGGCTGTCACTGAAATCAATGGGAATTGAAAGAATTTATCAAAGGGAAAATTTTAGTCTTTAGTTGTTACAGAACTTGATGTTATGGGATGGCATCAAGGCCAGCCAGAGCCATGGTCAGAGGTGGGGTCCATTGTCATGGGACAGGAGTCAAGAATAAACTGGGTCATTTTGCCTGGAGATCAGAAGCAAGAGGCAAAATGGAGAGCAGAACTACAAATCAGTAACAAAAGTCTGGCTGGGTCAGGTTACCATGAGGTCAGAAGCAGGAGACAATCCAGAGACTGGGATCCCAAGTCAAACAACAGAAGTTAAACTGAGCTGGGATGTCAGGAAGTCAAGCAGAAGTAAAAAAAAATATAGATTCTATCCTCTGATTTAGCTTTTTTCTATTTGGTGTTAAATTTAAATATGACAAAACCCCAGAAGAGCTAATAAATGCTGTGCTTGTCCTCTAAAATGAAATACAGGCATATTCTGCACACTTACCCTGTTTAGTAATCCTTCCCAAAAAGCTGGGGCTCCTGTAACTAACTTCCACACACTGAAAGCGGGGCATCTGCACAGATTAAACCTGGGGAAAGATGTAAGATGTTCACAGAGGGCATGTAGTGGAGTATTTCTACAATTTGCAGTGCCAGAAATGTAATTAAACTCAGAGCTGACAAACATACATCTGCTCCATTTGCAACAGACGATACAAGTTGCTGTTCTTGAGTGCCACCTACTGTCACTGGCTCACAACACTGATGCAAGGAATATGAACCAAACACCATTACAGATACAGTTGCCATGGTCTGTCTCAGATATATCCCCTGTCTGAAGGCCAGACTTTATGGAGGAGCTAAGAACCTGCTTTGTAGGTGCTGCAATACCTCTTCTCTTAGATCAGTAACATGCCAGCTAAGTCATGTTATGCATACTCAATGAAGAAATGTCCCTAAGGGTATGTATACATTGCAATAAAGCACCTGCCTCCCACGTCCTGGGAGTCCATATCAACTGACATAGGCCAGACATGGGTGTTTTATTGCCATTTAGACATACACTAAGTACCAGTAGGTATTCAGAAACCCACACGGACACGCACATATTTGCTGGTGAATGCCCAGCTACATTACCAAGAAGTGGCTAGTTGCTACCTTGATCTCTCTGGCTATGTTGTACACTTTCCAGGCCTGTACTTCTGTGGAGGGTGCTTTTTTTTGTAAATGTGGACTGAAATTTTTTTAAATATAAAAGAGTTCAAAATAGTCATGTTTACACACACTAAGACAGCCCCGGTTAGAAAGGGTTTACAATCTAAGTATGTGATAAGAGACAGAAGGTCATACAACAACCAAGGTGGGGGATGACAGGGAACAGCAAAACAGGTCTCATTATTGTCAAAAGAAGTGGTCACAGTGCACCAACTATTTAGGAATCTGTTGTCTCATTTCAAAGCAATGTCTGCAGAAATTAAGTCTGCTGCACTAATGTACCCATTGGTCACTCTTTCTTGACTGACAGCTCAGGGCACCTCCATGCACTGCTGCTTGACAGCCTTTACCCCACCCTAAGAAGGGAGAGGAGACACAGCCTGACACAGTACTGCAACAGCAAGCCTCTGAGCCCACAACACACTTAGGCTTGTACTAAAAACAGTGTAGGCTGAGTAGGAAATGCCTGCTCCAGCCCCTCTCTCCATGGTCTCTGGTAGAATGGTTTCTGCAGGCATCTCCCCAGAACTGAGCAAGTTCGAGACAACACATGCCACGGAACGTTCTTTCTGATTGGCTAGCTGGATCTCGCCTGAGGTTGTGGAGGGAGGGAGCCGCTTTGGGTGCATGCTCACATGGCTTGCATGGTCCCAGGGCACAGCGGAGGGACAGGTGGTGTGAGGCTTTAGCTGGCAGGGTGGCATTGCGGGCCTGTTGTGCAGCGTGGCTTTGGGGAGTGGGTGCGTTCGTTCCCTTTACATCCTTGCTTTCCCCATCCTTGTGTCTCTGTTTAGAACTTCTTAGGGCAGGGATCAAGCTTTTCTCACTGTTCGGTAAGGGCTTAGAAGAGTGTGGGAACTACTGGAAATAACTAATTAAGAAAAATACAAGCACAAAGGTCACTGAGGGAGCAATTCATCACCCACTGAAGTCAACCAGAGTATTTGCATGAAGGGGAAAAGAGTAATTTTGACTTCCAAGAGCTGGTTTTTACCCTTCACCACGCTAATGAAGGGCCAACAACCTTCACTTTTCCACGACATTGGTAAAGAAACAGAATTTATGTATTTCACTTTATGAGGAAAATTTTGCCACATATTTCTTTCAAACACAACCTGACATACAGAATAAGTCACCAATGGCTCCAATTATATTCGAGCCAGGTAGCTTTTCAAGGCCATAGTTGGCATGCGCAAGTTGCTGAATTAGTTATGACTGAATATTAAGGACAATGAATTTTAAACCTTGATCTCTTAATAAAGGATAGTAGCTCTTATTATACAGAGTTTTTGTTCTGGTAAAAATGACTACAGTTTTAAAAGATCAGATGGTTGAGAAAGTAAACACTGAAACGCAAAGCAGAATTGCCTTAAATATGGTATTAAATCAACAGTAGCAGGTCAGAGACCCAAAATTTAGCTTACTAAATATAGGCAATCCACTATTTAAGATCATATGTTTCAGGAAGAGATGGGCCCAAGGTTCAGATCAAGAGCCAAACTTTCCAGAAGTTCAGAAACATTTGGATCCAGAGCTCTGGTTTAGCTCTACCTTGAATTCCAACCTGCTTTCATGTTCATTTCTCTTACCTTTTGTGGTTTTCTACTTTGTTTTCTTATGCTGTTCCTTCCAGATCACTCATTGCAGTGTGTCTGCTCAACGGCTTCCTGGAAATCCAGCTATGTCATTCTACAATACTCGATGGGATTGGTTGACCTTCGGTATATTCCCCTTATCGTGGACTGTACAAATACAAAAACATGATTATATGATACCAGCACACAGTAAAGAGAAGCTCCATAGCAACTGCTGCAGACCATTTTCCATACAAGACTTAATGGGGCCTCTTCATCCTGGTCCTACAACCCCTTTGTTTTGGACCTGTTGGCGTAAAGTAAAGCCTGTCTGAGGAATTTCTCCATCATAGAGAGATTATCTGGCACACTCACAACCTCCAACATGGGGAGCATGGCCAGAGCCTCACTGCCCTTTATTATTCCTAGCTGCCAGATCAGGTTGTGGGGACACATGCAGTTGGTTATTACTTAGGGGGAACCCTGAGAGTTCTCTATCCTGTGCCAGGGCTTTGTGTCCAACCAGAAGCAGGGCAGTGCAACTGTGGCATATGGCTACTTTTTAACTCCTCCAATTAGGTTCTTCATGGTGTGAGCTGAGGTTCACCTGAGAAGCAGGATCAGTTACTGAAAAGTATCACAAAAGTGCACACACTTTTCTGATTAAGCATCGGGTCTGATTCTGCTCAACTCCACAGAGGTAAATCAGGAGTAGCTCCACTGAAGCCAGTGAAATTATACTAACAAAAACCTGTCCGGAGAGGAGAATGGAGTCCATTGTTTTTAGCAAAGAAAATACCTTAATGAAATTTTATGCTTAATATCAAAAGCTTCCTTCTTGCAGACGTAAAGCTTACTCACCCTGTCCTATTCTGCATTCATAGTCAGTTATGTGATCATAGATTTCCCAATACATTACATACTTTGCAAGTTTTCCCACAACCTAACATCTAATTTTGTATGTTTATCCATTATTGTCTATTTAAGTTCATTGAATTGTCATAATTATCCTGCATAACTTACAGGGTTTATTTTGGAAAATCTCTTTATGCCTTTATGTTAAAAATCTAGTCAGCAGCCATATATGTGATTTCTTTAAAATTTAGAACTTCAGCAATCTTTAGGTGTGATTCAAGAACTGAACCAATGAACTACAAAGCTATTTTAGTTGAAAGTTTCACTAGTCTATTCATGCCAGCAACTGTTCACAATTACTTCTTATTAAAACTTTACCTGCAGTAAAAGATGCAAGGATAGTTTTCTGTTCACTTTTCAAATAAATTACTTTATAGGATTGTTTGCCTAGAATAAACAAATGAATAACTGGTACTACCTGCTGTTATGTGAAATAAAGAGTGCAGCAAAACTTGGGTGTTCCTATTTCAGAAATGGCATGATAACATAATTAAAGATGGGTGTCATGCACACGCTTAGAAGCGAGTTAAAGTTTGACTTGCAATCTTAGCTTTTTATTTCCTGAATTTTGAGGTCTCAGTCACGAGGCTTTAACATTCCCCTCACAGAAGATTTTGGATGAAAAATATTTTAGGTTAAGAAACGGAAAGAAAATGTGAAAAAAAAAAAAATCCATGATGGGAACCTATTTCCCCTGGTATCACATGTGGACATTTTATGAAGTCCTACAGGAAAAAGCTATTGACTCCCAACTTTTGAGTAGACAAAATCACAGAAGGGCTACTTCACAGGCAGGGGTAGTGAGTTGTATGGGCCCATGATGCCTGGGGCCCCAAGGGCCCAGCTCACCAATATGGGGGCCACATTTTTCCTTGCTACCCAGCTATCCCTGCATGCCTTCCCTGGAGCATCCCCTTGTCCCACATGCCAACCCCTAATGTGCCTCTCTTATCCTCACCTGACCTGAGCAGCAAGCAGCTGTCCTAGGCCTTCTGCACCCCCTCACCAGCTGCTGCTACTTCAGCCTGGCTGTAAGAGAATGGGGTTGGCAGCAGGCTGACAGCTGCATCACTGGAGGGAAGGAGGCTCTTGGCAGCTCCTCCCTTCCCAGCAGACGACTCTGAGTGGACTCCTTCTGGCACTTGGGTGAATGCTGGAAGGGGAGGGTCCTCCTCTGGCCCCAAACCGAGGGCAGCCTGCCTGTGTATCACAACATTTGAGCGCCTCAACCCAGGCCCAGCCCCAGCCCTGATCCCTCAGCCCCCCGACCCCAACCCTCTGCCCTAGTCCTGAGCCCCTCTCACATCAATCCCCTCATCCCCATTCCAGAGCCCACACCCCTATTCCAACCCTCTGCACCAGTCCTGAGCCCCTCACATACCCAAACCCATCATCCCCACTTCAGAGCCTGCACCCCAAACTTCTGCCCCAGCTTTGAGTCCCTCCTACACGACAAACACTTAAACCCCAAGCCCCACCCCTTCATCTGTTCGGAGAAGCCAGAGCCTTCATCTGTTCAGAGAATTACAAGGCCAGTGTGAGTTTGGGAGGGTTGGACTTGGACCCATTCTGGGCACCACCAAAAATTATACAAACCTGTCACCTCTGTTCACAGGCTCTTAAAGTTGTGGAAGGACATTATGTGAGGGGAAATGGCTTACATTTTTACAGGCAGACATTAATTTCCCCATCAGGGGCACCTGCATAGATCATTCCTGCCTAGCAAAGGAGTAAGGTGACTGGGAGCTGTTCTAAGGCCTGTGCTCACTGGAATAGGGGCACATATTAATGCTGCTCTTTTGTGTGCATGCAACGGACCATGCAAGCAAAGAAGATGAGTCATTGAACTTACACTCCTGTACTAATTAGCTAGCCCCGGTTGTATTAAGGGGACAGAAAAACAGAAGGGGTTCAAAGGGCTGCCTAATACTTTACCCACAGCTGCAGGACAAAGTGGGAGATGAGTAAAATGTGGAGTTTGGTAGTTTCCCTGTCCCCAGTGTTATTCTCTTTTTCCCCTGCGCCTCCCTGGACTACGTGTTATCCACCTCCCTGCAAGAGAACTGCATAAAGATTGAGAAATACTGATTTTGCAAAAATTTTAAATTGAGGGTGATGCTCCCATTACAGAGAAATCTACTGTAAATGTCACATCCTTCTTGCCCCAATTCCTTAATAAATGAATACAGAGTTCTTCACAATCTCAGGCAATTTGGATTTGGGTTGCATTTTTTTTTGTTAAGTTTCAGACTGATTCTATATTTTAAATAAACCAATTCAGCTATCCTTAGCACTCAAACCTATAAAGCAAAGAAACTGTAGTTTGTCTATGACTCTGGCTTTAAGGCCTTTTATTGTATTGAATTGCTGAAGATACTTACTATATGATCTAAAATAAGACACCATATGTACTGCAAGAACATTTGCCCTTCCACGGTTAGTGTCAGTGCATGAAAACAAATTGCCACTTTCTTTGGAAGAAATGGCTGCAGCAAACTTCTGAAAACATGAGCTATAGATGTTGTTTTGCCAACTGATTATTTGCCAACTATTGTACATGGCTCCAGTATCAATATATAGGATTTTATTAACAAATGAAAAATCTTGAAGTGTCAGTAACAGTCATTACTAACATGTAACAAACCAGAAAGTTGAATAATTTGCAACCTTATTATGGAGATACATTAAGTAAAATAGTAAGTGTGGCTTTAACTTTGGAACCAAAATCAGCGTCATTTTTGTGAGAATTTACATTTACTGATCTTGGTAATTATAGAGAGGAGGTAAATTAACAATTGCAACAATGGCTGTTGTAGTAAGATGAAGGCCTAAAACATAAGCCAATGCAGTACAGGCCTGGTTTGAGGCCTGAGGCCTAGCTAACAATGGACAAAACATGGGTAACATAAAGCAAAGCTAATCTGTGAGCAAGAGGCAGGCTCCAGCTCACAGAACTTGGCACAAACAGGGCTGAGAGAGCAAAACACTAAGTGGTAATAGGCCCAGGTGCAGAACAATAATTGGTACTTGTCATAAGTGGAAGGCACATGGTATCACTAGCTCATTAAAAAGACCTTGGTACGCACTCCTCACAAATAAAGACTCAGGTTCAGGAAAGGGTTTAAAATGACAGCATAATGGATAGAGATGATATAATCAAACCACGAGGTACAGGGTGATGGGTGGTATCTAAGTAGCGTCAGAGGGTGGTAACCTGATACGTCAGCAGTGAGGTGTGATTTGTTGTACCTGTATATAAGGTGGTGTCTTGTGGGGGGACAGACTTTGGATGACCTAGGGGGCAGTGGAAATTTCCCACTGATTGAGTCATTCCATTGCTATGGGGTATATATGCATAGTGGTTCAGTAGAGTCTACTGACAACTATTACTGTACTTTGCTTAGCAATAAACCTAGCCTGGCACCTTCGATCCTTATCTGGTTTGTAGTCTTTGGGGGCTCTCTTGGGGTCTGCTGTGGAGACTAAGTACACAAGTCGACACGGCAAACATCACTGAGCACACACGCAAGCAGCCTTCTGGCTATCATCATCAACGGAGCCAGAGACCTGTAAGGACACCTCGGCAATAAATCCCGACCACTATCCCTGAATAACTATAGCTGTATGTCTAGAAAGCCTAGACAGAGACTGTTGCCTGTTAACCATGTTTTGTAAGTGCAGTTTCACTACAAATTGAATCAATGGCCTGATTCTCCACTGTGTTTCTCTAATTTTTAGTTGGAGTTATGTAGACCTCATGTGAATACCTTTGTTATGGGACAACCTATTATAACTAGATTCTCTCATACAGTCATATTTGTAAGCCTTTGAGATAGGTTAACTTTTTTTTACTTTTATACTGTACTCCATTTTGCTTTTGCATCAACTTATACCATCTTTTGTGTTAGCTATTCATTCTATAATTCCTTCAAAATTCCTCTGGAGGGCACCATTACCATAACTATGCAATTAGCTTCAGACAGCTGTAATAGAGATACGCGCTAAATACACTTTTAGGCAGCAGGCAATGTGTCTGTTAACCAGAACAACTTCTTTGGTGATGCTTGTATTTCTTGTTCTTCTTTGCTAGATATGAAGCAGCATTACTGGGTAGAAATTTATAAGGCAGACTAAAAAGATTGTTAATTTTTTAAGGGTATGATTTTGAATAAGCAACATTATTAGTATTCTTTCTACTAGAATGAGGTATTAATGCCAGATCCCATTCCCTGGACACAGCCTGAGTAACCAGACTATATACTAGGATGATAAAGAATTCTCCCTCCCCTGCCGTTTTCTCTCTCAACTTCACAATTTTCTTCTGTGGTCCTCACTCTAGCTTTGGAGATTAAAGAGTCCTTGTGGTACCTATGTTCTGGCTCCTCTTATATAGGAAAGCTGTCCTAGTTCCACATATAAGATTATATAAGGTATACAACTCTGGAAATGCCAAAGATTGACCATACAAATTTAACCTGGTCCTCTTGAGTATGTGCATTACACTACAACGTGATTGCATAATGCTTTTCCTTGGTCCCCTTGTGAGGCTTTGCAGCATTCTAAGTAGTGACACAGTCCTCAGAAAGTTCAGGCCTTTCGTTTTCAGATTTTGATTGGAACCAATGGAAATCATCAAGTTCCCCAGCAGCTAATTCTCTAACTATATGATCTTAGTTCATTTGCTCTCTTTCTCCCATCCCTCCTATTCACCCATTACATTTACTTGTCCCATCTCATTTCCAGTTTGAATACACATTATCTGGGTCATAAACTGGGCCTATCTCTGTGTTTGTACAGCACCCAGCATAGTGAGGCACTAACGTAGTACAGAAGTAATAGCTAAATTATGATAAACAAGTAATAATACATCATCAAGCCAAGTTGTAGTTTAGAAGAAGGGATATGTTTATTGTAAGGCTGGTACCTGAATTTTTGTCTAAGATGCATCATGCACAGCTATAACGCTATTAAAATAAAAAATAAATGATTTCACCACCTCTTTTGGAAGTAATGAATTGATTTGAGTTGATAATTATTAGAAATGGTAGACTAACGTTGAAATGAAACATACAGACTGTATCCACCTCCTTTCCGTACCATTCCAGAATTTCCCTTTTCACAGCATCCGTATTTTGACACTGTGAATACTAGCTACTCATAAAATCTCCCCCAGTCTCTATCATCAGACAGCACTTGGAGCATTTGCTTTTGGAGAAAAAGAGACTCCGAAAAGAATGACATGAACTTTTCAAATAGATATAAAGGAAAGGGGGAAAATAGGAGGTCAGGTTTTGGGTACACCAACCTTGACAGCGTCCTTTTAAAGTAATCCCCTGGCAACGTTAACTTTTGCAACCAACGCACATGCAGCAGCTCACCCGTGGGCCCAGTCAGCTTGGCAGGATGACAGAGGTCAACATTTCACATGAATGAACAATTTCTCCAATATATAAGGCAGACATACAAGTCTTTTTTCTCTTACTTGTCCTTTAAAAGTTTAAAGGGAGACAACCATGAGCACTATGCACAACGCAATTCCTTTAACCCCTTTGACTATCATGAGAAGAATTAGCCTGATTATTTTTAATTGAGGAACAAGTGACAAACATTAGTTACCATTTCTTCCCTCCCTTCTTTCACACAGAGGTTCTGGACTCTTTAGCAGACTGAGAGTGGCTTTTTTTTTCTCATCTCTTTGACCAGAGTCCTATAGGGAATAACACACAGTATCTACTTTGAATATAATTTGGCGGAATAGCATGCATTTCAACTGGTCGTGCAAAACATCTGTGCTGGGTGTGAGGTGAGGGTGTGTGGGGGGAAGGTGAAGGAAAAGATTAGCATGTGTAGTCCTTATTGAATTGGGGGCAATGTTACTGTATTCAGTTTTAGTTGTTTTTCCGGTGCTTTTCTGTATGGGTACGTCTACGCTGCACAGCTATTTCAAAATAAGCTATTCCGGAAGAGTTATTTTGAAATAGCTTATTTTGAAATAACATGTCTACACTGCAGGGAAGCCTCAATATTAGTCCAAGGCAGGCTTCCCTAATGTAGATGTATTATCTCAATTTAGAGCCCCAGGAGGCACGGCGCAGGAATAACTTAGCCCCTCACCAGGGCCATTCTATTTCGAAATAGCAGCCATGGAGCATCTACACATGCCTTATTTCAAAATAGCTCTTTTAGAATAGGTGTTATTCCTCGCAGAACGAGGGTTACAGATTTCAGAATAAGCCACCTGTTATTTTGAAATTATTTAAAAATAACGAAATGGCTGCGTGGGCACTCACACTGTTATTTCGAAATAACAGTGCAGTGTAGACACACCCATATTATATGTTCAGTGGCAAACTGTATGCTCAGCACTAGCAAACAAACAAATACAACAAACTCAGGAACAGGCTGTACATTTAATTTGTCACAAAGCCATAAACTGAAATTACAGATGTATCTTGCTGTGCAACCCTAGCAAACTGAAAGGCATGTGCTCTCTCAAGTGGTATTAGTTGATGGGTCAAGGTTTGAACAGGCATAAATACTGAACTATCCTCACTGCAGTGGTGGGATTTTCAATAGACTCTGCATATCTTAGACACAAATCTCACTGATTTTTCTTGATCTTTGTTGAGTCACTTAGGAACAGCTGAAAATCTCACATGGTCTCTCCAGAAGAAACTGAAGCCAATCAGAAGAGAGGTATAGGGGAAGCTTGCATTGTATGTGCCCATGCTGCATTTGTTTTGTAGATAAAGTATTTGAGTTGTCTAGTAGAGATGGACCCCCTGAAATGCCAAGTCCAGACCAAGATTTATACTTTTACAATGATCAGAAGCAGTGCTTTTTGTTAAAAAAAAAAAAATGGTGTCGGTAATCCAGGGGAAAAGTTGTTGAGCTCTGACTGGAGGTGCTGGTACTGGGCAGTACCATCACAAAAAAAGCACTGATCAGAAGTATTCAAAATTTAAGAGGTATTCTGAAGTTTGGTTTGAGCCTTATATAGGGCTGTCAGCTGAAAACTTTTCTGAAGAAATAGTCTCTGTGAAACTATGTAGTATAAAAATGGCTATTCAGTAGACAGACTGGGAGATCACAACAAAATGTAAGTGCACAATTTACTACTCCGCGTTTTTAGGTTCAGAATGTTTAGGTCCTCTGGTTGGCTCGATTGTGCTTGGCATGTTGCTTTATGGTACTTTTCCAGCCCCCAGATCCTGAGGATGATCAATGCTAGCCTGGATCCTAGTTACAAGGCAGAGTAGCATATGGGCCATTACAACAGCAGGAGATGGCTGGGGTATAAGGATGACCAAAGTTCTCCTTGAGCTAGGGACTGGTTTATGAAACATTATGGCAGCTGATGAAGGGGGCAGTTCAGCTGAATTTATGATAGCTTTGTTCCATGCAAGCAGGCTCAGGGAACTTACAGGCTTGTGGATGTCTAGAGCTCTCACCCCTGTAACATCTGGAAGGTCTCCTTTGAAGAACACTGACAATGATGTTGAGGCATGCAGGAATCATAGGCCAATCTCTACTTCTTTTCTACCCACCACTTGTTTTTCTCCAGTCCTGCAAATGAGTATTTTACACTCATTTAAAAAAAAAAAAAAAAAAAGGTGTATATTGAGCTTTATCTAATAATGCACTAAACAAAGTTGAAATTATAGGCAGTGCCTTGCCTAACAAAGCAGAAAAGCTCAAGTCACCATACTGATATGAAGGCTACAACAGTAGCCAGTTGTTCAACATTGCTGGTCTTGAAATTGTCCTTCATTCTATGCTTACTGGTTCATAGCACTTGCCAATTAACTCCAGTGGAGCAACCCTGGACATACTGGGGGCAGAGGGATCTGATAGCCACAGTGGGACCAGCCATGGGACCTCAAGACCATGGCAGGCAGAAGGCTGGGTGAAGGGACCTAGTTTAAAATGGTTAAGCACTATTGTTTAACTGATTAACCGCTTTAACATCCCTACTTTAGTCCAAAACTTTGTTTCATCTGTCTCTTCCCTTGAACTGGTTACCCTTTTTATTGGGCTATCTTTTTCAAAGGTTTAGAGCTCAAATGGCTTTCCAAACCCCACTCAGGGCTCATCTAGACTATGGGGAATGGTCAAAAGAAGATATGCAAATTCCATAGGATATCTTCTTCCGATCGCACTTTCAAAAGTGAAAGTAGTAAAGACACGGCTTTTTCAGTGAACTCCCGCCCCCTTGTCGAAAAGCCGCTCTTCCTCAAAAAAGGAGGTTTACTCGGCTTTTCGACAAGGGGGGGGGTTCGCCAAAAAAGCCGCATCTTAACTACTGTAACTTTCTAAATGCGATCGGAAGAAGATATGCAAATTCCACGGGAATTTGCATATCTTCTTTCAACCATTCCCCGTAGTCTAGATGAGCCCTCAATTTCTCTGTCTCTTATTCTTAAGCTTTCCCAGTAAGCTCCAAGTAGTCACTGAAATATTAGTAGGAGGCTGGATTGCTGGAGAAGTGACTTACCGCTAATCACTTCTTGCTGAAAGAGACTGGTGGTGCTCAAAACAGGAGTCTCCTATGGAAATGACATTTAGAAATTAACAGGGGATAATATTAATTCCATAATATGGGAGAAGTGTGGGTATTAAATAGATCTTGCTTTCCCACTCCAAAAGGCAGAAGCTCATGACTTAACAGCTGCTGGGGCAGACTGTTAGATAGATTTTTCTGGCACCTGGCCTGTGGTCAATGCTATTTATGTGAATTCAATTTTCCAGGATATGAAGAATTTAGAACTTAAAGACAGACTCTGACATTAAGGGTGAAATCCTTGTCTGACCCCTTGTCAATGGGGCCTTTTTGTCACGGACTTCAGTGGTGCCAGGATTTCACCCCAAAGGCCTACACGGGACGTTGAAGCAGAAAATTCTGACACTGAGTGTAAGCCTTTCAAGGATAAATTAGTTATTGTTCAGGCTGAGCTTGATAGTAAAGCTCAATCTTCAGCTGGGGCTCTAATCAAAAGTGGGATATTCTATCACAAGATTGAAATAGCTGAGAATATTTCTAAAAGAATATTGTTTAAGGATCTTTGAAGGAGTTAGCCCTAAAGCAATGCTAACTTCTTTATTAAAATCTGTTCTTGATAGAAAAGATTAAGTATTCTGTACAAACTAAAGCTGTTCTGTATCCCTTTTAAGTTTGTAGGCACTTAAAGCTACTCAAGACAGTCGTTCTAATCCTTGGCAATTGCATTTTGTGATATTCTAAAGGTGACTTTTTAAGAGTGGAGAATAAAGACTGCATGAGAGCAGCACAAAGAGGAGGGAGAAAAAGGGATTATTTATAAAGAGAAGTGGTTTCATCTCATAGAGAGGGAGCATGGTCCAATAGGCATTGGACTCGGAGTACAAATACTCATGTTCTCCTTGCTGCTTTGCTACTTTCCTCAGGTGTGATCTTGGACAAGTCATCTGCCATCTTTGTTCTTCTGTTTCCCCTCCCTTCCCTTCATCTGTCTATTATAAATTCTTTTGGGGCAGAGAATTATTTTACTTGTTTTTGGCAGTGCCTAGTACAATACATTCTCAATCTTTTTGGGGAACACTGAGCATGGCTGTAAAACAAATATATAAAATAATCTGAATCTGGTATAATTTGAGTCAAATTGCCAGAGCATATTATCCTTATAAGCAGACATGGGCACTGATACCGTGGTCTGATTTTCTGTTGAAGATGGATTATGACAACCAAAAAGGCATTTTTCAAGAATGTGTTAGAAGATTTTTAATATCTTAAGTCCCAGACTCAAAAAGAAAAATCATTTGTGAAATGTTTCTAATTCTATCCAAGAACTTTATTTTACTAGTCTGAATATCAGAGCTTCATCTCCTCACTACTAAAAAATACATCAAGACACAGCTGCTCTCTCAAATATTTCTACCATAGTTAGAAGAGAAAAAGGAGATCAAGAAGAGGAAAAATAAAAGGGAAGGGAGAAGTAAAATGACTCTGTGTGTGGCTGGGTGACAGTAAGAGATGAAGGAAAAAGAAACAAAAAGTGGAAAAAACAAAAGTGAAGCAAAAGGAGGAAGGGGGGAAATGAGAAAGACACTAGTAGAGTTAGAAGATGACAGTGCAGGCAGAAATGCCATGGAGGAAAAAAAAGAGGAGGGAAAGATGCCACAGGAGTTAAAAAAAACCCACAGAAAAGTAGCAAAGAGCTAACTATAAATAATGAAAATAAGATACAAAAGAGAATAAGCAAAAGCAAGACTATTCCATTTTTGGGTGCACTTTTATTCCCAATTAGGTGGTAGCTTTGGGACCTTCATTTATTGGATGAGATTTCTAGAAAACTAAAAATCTGAAGATTGTTACATGTGCTGAGTAACTGTTACAAGTTAACTTGCAATGCCTTTACACTTTCTTCAGACTAGCTGAATTTTCCTCCTTTTCTTCATTGTTCTAATATTCATGGTGTCCTTACTTTGATGGTGATCTCTTAGACTGCATCAGATAATTTATTTTCTTTTTTTCTTTGCTTGGCTTCATACCTTCACTTTTCTTTATAAGGACAACTATAACCAGGACCTTTATTTAACCAATCAGAAAGAAGGTCCATGTAACAGGGTGAGACACCTCCTACTTGACCTCTTATGGTGATGGGTTGCTTTGCAGAACCCTGGCTCAGGTTTTCCTCTTGGTTCTTAACTCCAAGAGAAGCTTTTACAAGTTCAGTGAACAGCCCTTCACAGAAAGGTCTTCCACCTCAGCCTTAAATGGGGCACAGCCCTTCCTCTGAGAGGTACTGTCTTACCCCAAGGTTTAGAGAACAGAGAAAGACATGAGGCCTAACATTCCTTCTGGGTCTTCTACCTAAAAGGGAAACAAAGCTTCCAACTACATCTTTCTATGCAGACCCAAAGGGCCTTCTTCAGGGACCACTGCAGAAGCCTCTTTGTGTTTCTTTGTAGATCCCTCTTTGGCTGTTCACAGGTTTCTGTTCTTCTATCCCAGACACCTTGTTTAGACTCATGGTCATATGTCATGTGACTGGATTCATTCTCTCCACCTAGGGAGGCAAATCAGCTGTGTCACAAATGGGCTGAAAGCTGTCTCCTTATAGAAAGGCCAATCACCCTGACAGTAATGTAGTGAAAACAACACAGCTACTGATATGAAATAACTGAAGAGACGTATAAGTGCCACAAAGAAACAAGGCAATTGTCCATGTAGTTTTTTTTCCTAGTATGGGCCAATGCTGGATGTTTCCAAAGAATTTTAATTCAATCACAGTGCAATACACGCAGATTATGAACATTTTTTCTTTAAAGCACCTAAATAAATAGTCCTGGTAATTCCACCCTAGCTATTGATGATTTTGAGTTGCTCTTATTTAAACTGTTTATTCTTGTGAGGTATGCAAATGAGGCTCGGCAATATTCCACGCTTAGCCTCATTTGCATATTTATGGCGCAAGAACCCGCCAGTGTAGACATAGCCTCAGAGAGTGAGGCCTTGTCCTTTCTCCAGCTCGTGGCATATGGCAAGTGCAGGCAACTCCCAGGCAGTGACTGGTCAAGTGTTGCCTCTGCTGCCCTCCCATTGGCCCTTTACATGCTCCCCCACTCACCCCTGTCTTCCTGCTTTGCCCCTTCACAGCCCCAGCCCTGCTGCTCCCCCATAACACCGC
This sequence comes from Rafetus swinhoei, assembly GCA_019425775.1. Lineage (NCBI taxonomy): Eukaryota > Metazoa > Chordata > Testudines > Trionychidae > Rafetus > Rafetus swinhoei. The sequence goes on from CM033437.1 coordinate 235,392,955, forward strand.
TGGCAGGGCTCATCCCGCTCCCAACACTGTGTGGAGAACTAACCCAGAGTTGGAGCGCTCAGCTTACCACCTGTCTGACTAACCAGCTCCTTCCTTCCCCTACTGACTTTAGCTGGAGTGGCACCCTGGGAAGTCCAAAATCCTCCAACCCAGAGTGCTGGCCAGGACGAGCCAAGCCCTGCATGTGCCAAAGCCCTACAGAGTACTGGCATGGGGAAACCTCAGGCAGGAAGATCCCAGAGCCCAGATATCTAGATTGCAATTTTAAGACTCCATAGTCTGAACCCCGCAAACTCAGGTCAGTCAGGCTGGGCCAGCCAGAAATGTCTTTTTGTAGGGTAGACATACCCTTAGTGTCCGAGGATGATTTATTAAATAAAATATTAGAAGTAAAATCCAAGAGATAGATCTAGGGACTCCTGGGAAAAATAGCTTTGTAGTTCTCAGCTACCAGAGTCCACTTACTATGAATTAGCATCCAGAGGCCCCACCTAAGGTCAGGGCATTATAGTATCTATGCTTAATTAAAAAAAAAAAAAAAAAAAAAACACTGTTCCTGCTCTGAAGAGCTTACAATCTGGAGAGAGAACTCACATAAAACATGGGTGGGGAAAGACACACAGAGAGGTGACAAAATAAGTGAAACTGTTCTCACAACAGTGGAAAAGTAAGGGATAGAACCCAGTCCCCAAGGACCTTGGTCAGGGCACTATGCTGCTTGTCTTCTCACCCTTTCCAATTCTGCCACCATTCTTCAGAATAAGTAGTTAATTACTCTGCAAATAAGTAGTTAGTTACTCTGCAGGTAGCTCGCTTGATTTGAGTGGAGATGCTGACATAGTAAAATACTACTTGGCATGCGAGAAGGTGGCCCAGAACTTCATTGCTCTTTTCCTGATTTTTGGCCTTCAACTTTCCCCACCATCCCTTGTTGACTCAGACTTTTGATAAAATCCCAGCACTGACACATGAGTGATTTGTCATCTTTATACCCTATAAATGGGGTGTAAAAATAAGTTAAACTGATTGAGATTACATTGTTGAGGCAAAACAAAATAGGGATCAAATCCAAGCTGACAGCTACATGAATTTTATTAGTTTGAAGGGGGGGGAAAAAACTATGAAAAAGCTCTAATCCAAAAACCAATAAAGCATTTTGCCAAATGTGATGTTATCTGAGGCTCGTCATATTAAAGAAAGTTCTATTAAATCCCCGCTTTCAAGTGCGGCATCAAAACCACTCAGTTTAAATGATATTTCTGTCAGTTTTTTCTTAACCTTCATGAAAAATTTACTGTACCATGATTAGAATTACTTGAATAATACATAACTTGCTTTAAATTCAAGTTATTACATGCACTTGTAAAATGCTATTTGATTTGATTTTTTTCCTCCCACACCTTAAGCAAAATATGTGACAATTTTGTTTTATCTTGGGCAGAATGGATACGATCTAAGCCATTCCTATGGGATTCTCAATTGCTAGCTAATCCAAAGCAGTTTCTGTTAGAATGACATGGGATGGAGTAAATGGACCCAAGAGTTCTGTTTTGTTAAAAAAAAAAAAAAAATCAGATTATTTTTAAATAGAAAAAAAAAAAAAATCCACTGCATACATTCTATTCCCTAGCCCACACATCAGCAACAACTGCTTTGGGCCATAGAAGAATATGCCTGACTAACTGGTATATCACATATAGGCTCTCATTTTACTTGTTCGTTTCTGTGGGTTTAAGCATCTGACAATGCACAGCTATGGGGATCTAAGTTTTATTCTTAATTAAAAGGCAAATATACACATATCACAATTATCCATAATTTTAAGTGTTCCCTTTCAATAGATTCATCTTATTCACTGGATGTAGAAAAAAAAGCAAGAACAGAAATTCTTCCTAAACCTGTAGATGGGACAAGGAGGATGCATTTTAATTTTCTACAACTGAAAACTTGAGATATAGCTTTTGATTTACCTCTACCAAAGTTATGGGATCTGGCAGGAAGTATTTTGTTTCCTGTAACTGGGAAAAAAATAGATGCATCACTGAATCTAAGGGGGAATTCTGGTTCTGAGAAAATAGAACACATTCAGGTCCTAATCAGTCCAAAAATATCAAAGGACATGACCAATCTGTACTTGAAACCCAGTCATTCAATTCCATAATTCATAATTAGTTCCATAGAAAAATGTGAGCACGCAAACATGTTTTGACTGCATAAAGAGAAGATATCCCAAGAGCAGCTGATTTAATATTAGATCAAATGAACTAGAGTGGAAATTATCCATGTTTTTGTTGACGATTTTAACATTCAGGAAAGGCACAGGGACTTTTACATATTTCGAGGACTCTTTGTAGTATCACTCTTCATAACTTATGCCAGTCAGTATGGAATACATGGATAAAGGACTGGGGATGTGAGGGGCAGGAGGAGAAAAGGAACCTTGGAATGTCTTACTGATTTACCCAAGAGGAGCTGATTAAAATGATAAAAGAAGTATGCTTTCATTATTCATTTTCTATTCATCCTTCTTAAAGCTTCTCAAAGATGTGAAAACCTCTGACAGGATAGCCACCCAGAGAACTTGTTGCTTTTATGAGAGCCAACATCTCATCTTCGTGTACAGTAAAATATGCTGGGCTCCCTAATGGGTTTTTTCTCCCCCTCAAATAAAGAAAAATAATTGTTCAGGTCTAAGGCCTGCAATAAAAAACTCCTGGCAAATGAAATCATCAACTGAAAAAGCAACACGGCCTTGGAACTCAGAAATGGTTTCTTTCAGAAGCATGGCAAGCTTCCTTCTAGAAAGGCTGCCTTACCACTGGTGTGCTCCCTTATGGCGGGGCTTAGCACCTCATGCGGATGGTTGCTCCTCAGCACCTCATGCAGATGGTCGTTCTGACTGTGAGGTGATCTCCCTTCTTTTGATTCAGCCCTACAATTAGGTCATATTTCAGTTCCACTCTTTCAGGGTAAATCAGCAGTTCAACAAACAGGCCAAAGTCTTTATGAAAGGTCTTTGGACCAGTCTCTGGGCCCCATGATTCCTGAATCCTTCTGTCATAAATATCCCACTTTCAGGGGCCTCCTACCATCTTTCCTCAATAGGGGAATTGAGATAGTCCCACTACACTGGGTCCAGAAACCCTGTAATTACTAATGAAGGGCTGTTCTATAACACTCCTAGTTGTTGCCTCTCCAGACTTCTGTCTACCACACACTGTCACAGCTGGCTTCTCTCACAGTCTCTTCAAATTCACCTTTCTTCCAGGGCCAGGATTTGAAGGGCTCTCCCCTGGATACTCCTTCTCCCAAAAAAATCCAATGTACAAACAATTCCACTTCTTCCCTTTGTGGACCTGACTGTTCAACCCTCTCTGCTCCTTAATTTAACACTCACCAGACTTCTCCCACTGGGAGGCCAGACTGTAGTCTTTATCAGTGTTTCTCATCAATGGAGCCTCCTCTGCCCTAGTGACTGCTCTGTCTCTCTCCTAGTCTCCAGCCAGACTATCCAGAAGGTGACCAGCTCCCTCCCAGGTTTCCTTCTTGATCCTCCTGATCTCTTTAATCTCTAGTTCTAGAGAATTAATGACAAAAAAAGTTATTCCTTTATGCTTCAGACTTTCCTTTCTTCATACTAACCACCCAGCACAGATTCATCTTTAATTGGGCCTGATCCACTTTCCTGTTGTGCCAAGTAGGTTAACTGGCCTCTTAAGTCCACACTAACGCTTTCAGAATTAGGATGGCATGTAAACGCCATCATACTCCTTCATATTGTATAGTAAGTTGGTCAGAGTTGATACTAAGATGTGTGTAATGGGGGACAATACCATTCAAATATATCTTCACATTAAACAACAACTGAGAAGAGGCTACTGAGTTGCCACAATTCCGCAATGCTGTAATTAACTCAGTTTTCTCCTCTAGCAGACACAGGCAGGTCAGCCCGAGATTTTGTGGTGTAATAATGTGCCAGAAGGTTGGCAAAAAGAACATCAAGACAAGGGCTTTAAATACTTAGACTGGAGTCCTTTTTACTAGACTTCAAAGGACACCAGAAAAGTGGGACCATCTTGGGTAACCATGGTAATATGCACTTACTCTACCTGCTGTGTACCCAGTGCTAGTGTTTAGAAGTCCAACAAAAATGTAGGGTCAGGGGATGCTCACTTCCAAAAAAATCTCCCTTTACATCTTGTATTATCATCAGGCCTTTTTCAGAAAAGCAGGTGGACACTCAAGATAGATTCAAAGTGGCAGTTTGCTTTTACATCAGATCCAAGAAGTCAGTAAACTAGAAGGAGTTGGCAGAGGCAGCTTATCTATGGACATGAGTAAGTAGGCATCAGGTGATGAGGCAAAACAAAAAAAACCAGAACAGTCAATGGAGAAAGTTCTATCTTATTTATAGGAGAGAAGGCCCTGGTTTTTGAGGTGACAACTCACATCTGATCTTTTAAAAGGCAAGGTGAATACTGTGCAAAAATGAAACGTGTATCCATATAGCTGTGTGTGGATTCGCAGAGACAACAAATAGTTGAGGGAGAAAGAAAACTGTAAAAAGTTCTGCTCAATGGACAACAAGTTTTCAACTGCAATTGGAGCTGAAAGGGAAATATACAAGGATGGCGGGAGCAGTAGTGGGGTGACACACACCTCACAGGTAAGAGTTGAGAGGTGAGCTAGAGCAGTGTACAGAAATAGGAACTGTGAAAAAAAATGAAGGGATGAAAAACTATTAACTAGCAATAACGCTGAAGCTTTTGGTTTGGTATTATAAAGTGCTATGTGACAAACATAGACCTTCTTTGTGGCTACGGAGAGACCCTTATTTGCTGGAGAACTAGTGTGACTCTGTTTGAGAGAGCTATGGGTAGAATGCCTGGGGCCCATAAGATGAATGTGCACCATTTTCAACCAAGAGCCCAAAGCCTGTGAAGGCTTCTTTTGTGCTGCTGTTGAGCAAGATTTGAATGTAGGATATGGAAGTGCTCAGTGACTCTGCACACAGAGATTTACCAGCCATTTCTCCTTGTGGATGAGGAAGGTCATGAAGCATCTCTGGGGCAGTTTCATAACCTGGGAGAAATTTTTTACCCTTGGAAGTGCCCAGCATGCAGCCTATCTGGCTGGAACACTGGGCAGATTTTTTTACCCTTTGGGCCTGATGCACAATCTACTGAAGTCAGTGGAAAGATTCCTGTTGATGAAACTGAGCTTTGGATCCAACTCTAAATGAATCTCATAGCATTAAGTTTATTTCAGATGGAAAGTGTCATGCAAAAAGCCACTGTTTAAAGAAAATATTTAATGGTTCCAATGTAATTACATATTCTTTGATTAAATTATTGGGGAAAAAATAATTAAGCCCATACTGCTGATCAACCCAAGGCTGATTATTTTCTAGGGAAGAATATACTAATTATACCAAGAATGTGTGTGCTGCTACTCAATGAACACTTTATGCAACTCTTCTTTCAATTGTGGAAGCCAGCACTACACATACTTTCAAATTTTTTCAGTCGTTCAGCAGAAAAAAAAATGTCTGTCTTGCAAAAGCTATTTAAGAGCCTGTGGGTCACATCTTCAGCTGTTGTAAGGCAGAGTAACTCCACTGTCAATGGAGCTATGCCAATTTATATAAAATCAATGATGTGGCAGTGTTTCAGTAAAAGAGACAGAAGAATACTAGGTCTATTTTCCTTTTTTAATCACAGTAGTTATTTTGCTTCTCAAGTCAAATCCATGGGTTCAGATCCTGGACTTGGATTTAAACCTTAATTGGTTTGTTTTGTATTTAGAGATTAAAAATAAGAGAAGAGTGAGAAAAATTCAGACAGACTGAGGAAAGTTTGTACATCTTGCCATGACGCTTAAGAGTGAGTTGGAAATTATATTCTTAACACAGAAAGGAACACGCTACAGGGATGAAACCTTTGCAGTGATGGTTCTGTGTGACACTGACTTGAGTTCAAGAGGACATAAGAGCAGTCCTAGCTTCATGGGCAAAAGGGTGTACTTTACAATTGTGTTTGTTAACTTGAATAAGCTTAACATGACTGAAAGCCCTAAACACCCAATGCAGCTTCTGTTAGCTGGCTGAGTTATAGCCTATGTTTGTGTCTAGTGCAGGAAAGTCTTTTCAATCACATTAAGAAAGTCATTTGAGCTAATACGATAAACACACACTTTCTGCCCATTAAGAACCCAAGAGCTACTTCTCTTATGGCACCCAGTGTAACTAACTATCCTAACCAAAAGTGTATGCATTTAGTGTTGAAACATATGGCTTGCAACAGTGTAGACAATGGAGAAAAATATTCTTTAGTGCAACGCCACTTCGTTAAAAGTTACACCAGGAATAATTTGGCCATTAGGCTTCAGGTGCTCTGTTCAGTATGTGGCTATTACCATTTTCTTGGCACAAACCCAGATCAGTCATTAGTACATGGATTGCCAGCACTCTGCCAGCCTTTTAAGGTCTAAGCACAAAGAAAAACCACTTTGCTAATATGACAATAAATGTTTAAAGCCCAATAACATCTCCCAGATACAGGGCCAGCTTTCACGAACAAATAATGGAAATATAGGCTGAAATTACCAAGGCATTAGAGATTTTGCATAATGAAAAATATAATTTCATAACAGCTGTGATCAAAATTGCTATTTTACTTAGCATAATTACCATTACTAACTGGTATTTTATTGTATGCGCTTATTAAAATGTTCATTTTTGTTAAGAGAAGGTGATTTGAAAAGCAGCACAGGAAAGCTAAGGGCAAAGGGTAGGAACTATTTACTCTATAAAACACTGAAAGAAATTTAGCCTGTGTGTAAATTTGGACGACTGCTTTCCTGATCTGATTTTCAAACTTGAACGGCTGAGTGAGCAATCACAAGCTTCCAAGATTTTCCCTCCCTGCCCAGATTCACTTCTTTTTATCTTGCTCTTTCTTTTTCTTCATATGGATTCTTCGTTCACTTTACACATCTACATATGGGAAAAAATCAGGTTGATGCAGCAGCATATTTGTAGAAAATATCCTAAAACTTTACATAAATATTAACAACTAGTTTATGTCGGCGCCAACACATAAAACTATGGGAACAGACTGGCAAATGTTCCCATCAGAGAAAAATATGGACAGTGCAATACAATTTGGACCAATGCTAAGTCCCAGTGTGCACTGGCTCTGAACTCAAAAGGAAAAGATTTGGAGAATGTAACAGTGCTCGGCCTCCTGCCAAAGACACAGCACTCTAGCATGTAAAGCCTTGTCTCTATGGCACTCAAGGAATGCCAGGTGGCAGGCTTATGCAACACTTTTGCTGCAATCTTTTTCTTCTCAGGCCTTGATGTTACCGCTAGAAGAAGTTTGTTTTTTGCTTGGGGGTGATAGATGTGCATGAGAGGTAAACACACAGCAAAGACAAGTTGCTTTAATTTTACCAAGAAGTAAACTAGGCAAGAGGAACCACAGGCCAGGTAATAGTGCTGACCATGTCTAGTTTTTCTTCTGGTAGAATTAACATGCTTTGTCCCAACGTTTTTAACCTCAGTACTGCTCATGCCCAGTAGTTACCCTGAGATTAAAACATACTTTTTCTTAGCCAGGAATACAAGGCCTAAGTCACTACTGCAATCATGGCCTTGGCAGAAAAGAATATGAAATGATTTTTTGAGAGAAAATCCTGTAGCTTTAATGATGGAAACAACAGGACAGGATGAGCCTACTGAAGTTAAAGGGAGTTTTGGACATTGATTTCAATGAGGTCAAGATTTCATCCAATACATTTTGTTATAAATAAAAACTTGTTAAATTTCACTGGGACTCAGCATTCAGAATTTTGCAGGATCAAGCTCATAAACTTTAATGTCCCAAAAAAGAGTTCTGAAATAAAACAAATCTAAAGAGAATATAAAGAACCTAAGGACGTTGGGAGCACATGTGAACTCCATTACATATTTTCAAAAGACTAAAAATTGCTATCAGAGCATGTAAATTACTAACATACAAATACTCCATGTGCAGGAGAGACTACTCTGTGTCTGTCTAACCCCACATCACCACGGCAGCAAAAAAAACAAAACAAAAAAACTCACAATCTTTAATAGATTTCTCCTCAACACTCTCTCCGTGGACAGGTCTACCCTTGGGAATTATTTCGAAATAACTCTCCCTATTTTGAAATAACAAGGTGAGCGTCTACACTACCAAGCTTGTAATTTCGAAATAACGGGCTTAATTCAAAATAACTCCTGCTCGTGAAGAGGATTAAGCTTATTTCCAAATAACTAGGTAGTGTAGACATAGCCTATGAGTGTATTATTCCTACTTTACAGATGAGGCCCAGGGAGACTAAATGACCTGTCCAGGTACAGTACAGTACATTTGTGGTGCAACAGGGAATTGGAGCTCCATGGATCTGATAAAAACTGTAGGACATGAAAAGAGCTGCTTACCTATCTGGCTTAGGTACAAAATACATAATCTACCAATAAACTGAATCCTGCCCTATTAAGCATGCAGTAAAGCAATGCAAGGTTTATAGGAGGAAAAGCCTTCTCAGTCCATGCAAAAAAGTTAGATGAACTCTTTTGAAGAAAGAAGTCTAGTTCAATACTGAGATACTTTTGAGTGGTCTGAGAATCAGGAATATCTCTGATACCCTAGTTCTGATTTACAACTTAATACCTTTCTGTATTAAAGCAAAGTTGTTGTTTAATGGCTGAAATAAGGCCATTTTCTCCAAATGCCAGTAATAATTTAAATTCATGACTTCTGTATTATTTATGTGGTCCAATTTAATATGAACAGTATTTCCAGCATTTGCTGTTTATGAGGAGTGTGTCTTCAGGGTATACCCTATTTTATTACAAACAGATGCTAGAAATAACTACCTGGTATTCTGCTGCTGTGAACTGAGAGTTAAAAACAGGTCTTACAATTTCTATCCCAAGCAGAAGAGAACATAGGAATTTCCTTGACAAGTTTCTAGGACACAGAGCAACTGAGCACCTCATTTTCCATTCTCTTTTCTTTCTAATACTCTTTCCCCATTGGAGGTGTGCTGCTCCAAGTTTAAGTGATTCACTTATTCCCAAAGAAAACAATGGGAAAACCCCAGTTTTAATACTATTTGTTTCTACTTGTCCGCATCCTTCAACAGCTTTAAATTTGAATAGTAACCATTTCAATTAATTAAAAGTAGACCCAAGCATAGGAATAATGGGAAGGGCCAAACATCAATTTCTTGCTTCTTCACTCTGTGCGTGCATGTGTATACAGTGCTGTGGACCAAATTCATTATCAGGCAATAGTGTGCACTGAGTAAAATATGACCTATACTTCTTTAGTATGGCAACTTAAAAAGCAACACTATGAAAATCAAATTTAGTTTGGGGGAGGAGGATCTTTTTCACCGGTTCACAAACAGTGATTTCCTTTGATTCCACAAGCAGCTTTTTGTATGCATCAAGCATCTATGTTTTTCAAATCAATATGGATTCATATAATTTTCATGGAGGTTTTGTTTGTTTGAATTTTAATTAATATTGTGCTAGTCAATAGAACAATGGAACAGGCACTACCAATACAACCATAACAACCACACAAGCTTCTGTGAACTGCACTAGAAATGTACTTGAGTTCTCACATGGAATGAGGATTTACTGGAAGACGGGAGAGCCTTATTTATATACATTAACATTTTGGTTTCTCTGTCAATTGCCCTTTGTAGCCATGGCTTATGTGATGTAGACACTTGTCAACCTGGTCTAGAAATACTCGCTCATTTAACATGGAACACTGAAATGTCTTCAGATGGGATCAATGTCTTCAAATGGGAACAAATTGGTAGTCAATACTGATAAAATAGTTTTCTTGGCATACTATATATGAAACCGTTAACTTAATTATGACTAGAGTGGTCAGAAAATGGGCTTCTTGCCTCCAGGAAAATTTCGATTATCCAGCTGAACATAACCATTTTTGTGTTCCCAATGGGGGAAAAAAAACCACACCACAACATTTCTGAGGTAATCAGACACTTTCAGCAGAAATTTACACAACATCAAAAAAATGCTCACTTCAACATCAACAGTAGTTGTTATGGAAAAATGTTGACTAGCTCTAATTGTGACATTTAATATACATACTAAAAAAGTCACCTGTCAGTATTTTCTACCAAAATGAAACAATGCCATTTGTTTATTAGAATTCTGCAAAAGACTAATTATGGCTGTTTTGAGAGGTGTATTTGTTATAGAACCACACAGTAAGACAGGGGACCAGATCCTCAGCTGATTTGAACTGTCAGTGTTTACACAAAGCACTACCAAACCTGACTTGTGGATGACACGGAGACCAAGAAAGAAGCTTGAAATTATATTTGCTTGCAATTATGTCATTCTAGTACCAAGGCTGTGACTTTTGGGGGATGGAGAAAGATGGAGGATGGATCTGGAACAAGCAAGAGAAGCTCATTGCTGTTCTCCCAGGACTTAATGCACCAGGGCTAAGCCCTAGCACTTCTAGTTTTGGCTGTTTATAGTTCCAGCACTTCTGCATTTGGTGCTTAATTTATCAATGTAGAAACATTTCTTGAGCCTCAACATCTCTTTCTGTGAGTTCCCTTATAATACTTAAGACAGATAATGATGCTTTACATTACAACAGAGTAGGGACCAATAATTTTAGGAAACAACAAAGGTCAGGTGACAGCAGTATAAAGAAAAATATTTAGCCTTCCCCCTGCCATCTTTTAAGATACAGCTGTTATATTTCAGTACATCATTTCACTAAGCTAGGGGGAGAGGTAGATACGCTTGAGGGCAGAGATAGGGTCCAGAGTGACTTAGACAAATTGGAGGATTGGGCCACAAGGAATCTGATGAGGTTCAACAAGGACAAGTGCAGAGTCCTGCACTTGGGACAGAAGAATCCCAAGCATAGTTACAAGCTGGGGACCAACCAGTTAAGTAGTAGTTCTGCAGAAAAGGACCTGGGGGTTACAGTGGATGAGAAGCTGGATATTAGTCAACAGTGTGCCCTTGTAGCCAAGAAGACTAATGGCATAATAGGTTGCATTAAGAGGAGCATTGCCAGCAGATCCAGAGATGTCATTATTCCCCTTTATTCGGCTCTGGTGAGGCCACATCTGGAATATTGTGTCCAGTTCTGGGCCCCCCACTACAAAAAGGATGTGGACGCATTGGAGAGGGTCCAGTAGAGGGCAACCAAAATGATTAGGGGGCTGGAGCATATGATTTGAGGAGAGGCTGAGGGAGTTGGGTCTGTTTAGTCTGCAGAAGCGAAGAGTGAGGGGGGATTTGATAGCAGCCTTCAACTTCCTGAAGGGAGGTTCCAAAGAGGATGGAGAGAGGCTGTTCTCAGTAGTGACAGATGGCAGAACAAGGAGCAATGGTCTCAAGTTGTGCTGGGAGAGGTCCAGGTTGGATATTAGGAAAAACTATTTCCCTAGGAGGGTGGTGAAGCACTGGCATGGGTTACCTAGGGAAGTAGGAGTCTCCATCCCTAGAGGTGTTTAAGTCTCGGCTTGACCAAGCCCTGGCCGGGTTGATTTAGTTGGGATTGGTCCTGCCTAGAGCAGGGGCCTGGACTTGATGACCTTCTGAGGTCTCTTCCAGCTCTATGGTTCTATGATTCTATGATCATTACTTCCTAATTTTTTCAGGCATGTCATGCCATTTTAGTCAAAATTTCTTTATAAAGGCTTTTTTCCCCTGATGAAATACCACCTTATTTAAATAAAAAACACAAAGTATTTCCCATTTTATGGTATGCTCTAATGTTTTATTCACAAACTTTACCAAATACCAGCTATTTTTGCTTTTTGAAAAACTTAATATTTTTCAGCTGGTTTTGGTTGCTTGCATTATGTCATTCCAGTCTAAAGCATTTTAAAAAAAATAGAATTACAATGAAAATTTTACCTCTCACTTTCACAGAAAATATTCACCATTTTCTGTCCATCTGCACTAAATTCCTCTTTTAGTCATTGTATACATGATATAAACTCTATGTTTTCTCTTATACCTTATAAGGACTTTTTTAAAGTTCAAAGGTCTTATTTAAAAATACTTCATGCGTGTACACTGTATGATTATAGGTTTGAGATTGCTTTCAGAAGACTTAATGAATCCTTTAACATAACCTTAAAAATGCCTTCTCTCTAACATTAAAGAAAAAATGATAGGAAATAGTACTATGAGCATAATCTTGTAAAGGATCCTCTTAAAAGCTGCTGCACTACCATTAACATAAAAGTAAAGGTTCATTTAAAATAACATGGATGTTTTAATCCTATGGATTAGATGCTATACTTATGCCACCAGAAACAAAAGCCTTCTGTTTAGCCACAGGAAAAAAAAAATTGCAATGGAAGGAATGCTTCACTGGATTGAATCCTGGATCTTTGTCCTCTCTTCAGAGACTGTTAACAAGAGGATCAATTGCTGTGGTAGCAATTGCTGGACTGATGTGGAAATTATTATTATATGTGAGGACAGTCATAAAAGTCAATGGAAGGTTATTCTGTAGCCAGAATTGTTCCTTGGGGGGGGGGGAGCAGGCCCTGGGCAACTCCTCCTCTGCCCCACGCCCCACCCCTACCCCCTCTTCTTGCCTCTGTTATGCCCCGCCCACCCCCACTTCACCACTTTCCCCAAGCCCTGCTCTTCCCCCTCCATTGTATCGCTTCCCCAAAGACACCCTCTCCCAAGTGACATGACTTAGGGATTACCGGGGGGGAGGGAAGGGAAGGGGCTGGCTGGCACAGGGCAGCAATAGAGGTCAGCCTCCCCCCCCCCTACCCCGCCTCCATTGCAGCAGCAGGAGCCACAAGAAATGGAGTGATGTGGCTGTCTGCTCCTCTCTGCCACCCTTCTCCCAGCCAGGTTGCTTTGCTTCACTACGGTGGGATGAGACGGCTCTGTATATAGTAATAATATTTGGCCCTTACCAATTAATCCTGGAAGATGCTCAGATATCACAGTGATGAGGGTGGTATAAGAACTTCTATAATTTGGAAGAGAAGAAAAAAATGATCACATAAGTAATACTAGGAGGCATCTAATCCCAGAAAGCCAAGTCTGACAAACAAAATTCCACGAGAGAGTATCAGTATGCCCTCAACTCAAGTTTCATTTTCAAGAATGATTTTTTGCATGATTCAGCAATCAATGTTTCATTCATGCAAGGACAGTTTTCCACCAGCATCAGAACCAACAGCCTGTTCTGTAAGAAAATCAAAGGCCAAGTGGTTTTATAAAAAAAAAAAAAAAAAAAAAAAAAAAAAAAAAAAAAAAAAGAGCGCAGCACTTTATGCTTCCCAAGAGATTTGTGATTGAGTAAGTGGTAATTTAATTATGTGTCACTCAGGAAGCAAGGATTAAAGTATTGCCTATAAATGGTAATGTCATAAATTAACAAAATAACAAAATTAACATAAAAGGTTTGAACAGCCACATTTACAAGTACAGCAAGTTATTGGTATGCCTACAACTTTTATGGAGAGGCAAATATGTGCCTTAATGGAATTCAAAAGTTCTGGTCCTCTTTACAAAAGCTGTATGTTATTCAACCTCTCAGAATCCCCCAACCACCACAGTGACCTGTAGAAACAAAAGGCCCTTCTATTTAGGAACTTTTAAATTAAATTGGCATTACAATGCTACAAACACACAGCACCAGCTATTCCATAACCACTATATCTTTAATAAATAAATCAAATCAGTAAACTTTTTCTTGCCCCAGAAGTAACTCCTAATAAATTGCTCCAATGGTTAAGTCCTCTCCTTGTTTGAAAATAAAATATACATTTTTTTTCCCAGTCTGAAATTATCTGGCTTTCAACTTTCAGTCATTGAACTGTGTCATATCCTTCTCTGCTATGTTGAAGAGCCCACTATTAAATATTGGATCCCCGTGAGGTTACTAATTGCCTGTAATCAAGTCATTTTTAATCTTCTCTTTTTTAAAAACTAAATAAATTGAGTTATTTAAATTTACCCCTCTATAGCATGATTTCTAATCCTTTAATTATTCTCATGACTTTTTAGAAACCCTCTACAATTTATCAAAATCATTCTTGAATTCTACCATTTCCTTTAATAATGGACCAATACCAGAGGTACCAGAATTGGACACATTATTTCCACAGCTGTCAACCAAACAGAGAATTAAAGTAACCTCTCTGCTCCCACTCAAGACTCCCCTACTTATACAGCTAACCACTGAATTAGCTCTTGACACAGTGTCACACTGGGATCTCATGTACAGCTGATTATCTGCCAGAACCCCAGATCTTTTCCAGAGTCACTGCTTCATAGGACAGAGTCCCTTATCCTGCAACTACAGGCTACATTCTTTGTGCTTAGATGTTCATATTTACATTTATCTGTTTTCAAACACATATTATCTGCTTGAGCCCAGCTTACCAAGTGATCCTGATCACTCTGTCTTCATAACCCGTCCTCCCCTATTATTTACCACGCTCCAATTGGGTCACCTGTAAACTTCACCAGAGTTAATTTTATGTTTTCTTCGAGGATATTAATAAAAACTCTACACAGCATAGAGATGAGAACAGATCCCTGCAGAAGCCCAATAGAAAAAATCCCATTTGATGCTGAGTCCATTTTATAGTTCTATGCTAATTTTACACAATTCTAGCTTTTTAATAAAAAATATTTTGGTCTAATGTGTTACACGAGTCTAAGAATATTACATCAGCACCAGTAACTCTATCAACCAAACTTGTGATCTTATCTAAAAAAGACACCAAGTTCATTTGTCAGAATCTATTTTCCATAGATTAATTATACTAGCCTCCTCTAATTCTTGATTAATCAGCTACTCCATTATCTTGCTCATGATCAAAGTCAGAGAGTCAGGTCTATGATGACTTGAGTAATCCTGTTTAAACTCTTTACATATTGGAACATTCGATTCCTTCCAATCTTCTAGAACTTCCCCAATTTTCGAAGAATTTTTGAAAACTCAAAACTGCCCAGCAAGCCCTGCAGCCAGCTCTTAAAACTCTTGGATGCAGGAGTTATCTGAAACAGATAAATTTAAAATATAACTTTAGTAGCTGCTTCATAAAATCATCCTGAGATACAAATGGAACAGTAAGGGTGCATCCACACTGCACCCGTAGCTCGAAATAAGTTACGCAGTTTGAGCTATGCAAATTGAGTAGCTGATTTCGAAATTTGATGCTGTCCTCATTCCAAGAGGTTTACAGGGATGTTGGAATGGCAAGCCTGTTATTTTAAAAGTTAGTTTGAAAGAACAGGATTGTTTAAAAGATGCAGAATAGCTATTTCGGGATACTGGAAGTATTCTGAAATAGCGCAGCAGTGTAGACGTACCCAAAGAGTGTTATCACATGACTACAGATCAAAAATATTTATTGACCTATTCTCCCTTTTCTGCATTATTCTTGATAGATGCAAATGGTGGAATTATCAATGGACAAATACAATTGTTAGGATTCTTTTGTTCCTAATATTAAAGCTCCTTTTTATTGCCCTTATCTCCACCTGCCATAGACATCTCCTTGTATTTCTTTGCTTCCCTTTTACCAATTTTTTACAAGACCTAGTTTCTGATTCGTATTCATTAATAATATCAACTTCATTTTCTTTATATTTTGTTGCACAGGTTATTTTTTAGATTATACTTGCCTTGAATTCCTGTCTAAAACTGCTCAATTTTTAAACCAATACATCCTTCTTCCACAATTGTGGGATTGTGACTTCTGGGGCTCATTCTTAAATAATTCCCAAATAGTCTAATTTTTCCTTATTAGAAAAATAATAAGATGGCCCCTTTAAAGTACCAAATATACAACCATATATAATTAGTTTGGACTTCATTCTGTTTGCACAATATAAGGTTGATCAAGTCACGATCACTTGTATCAAAGTTATCATTTTTAGCTCTGTGATTTTGTTTCTCTTGTATCTATCAAGACAAGAGCTAGTACAATTGTAATGGCTTGAAGTGGCAGAAAGATATGGAAAAATAGGATGCATCTATATGATAGGATAGCATCAGTATATGTAGTCTATTCACAGACATTTAATTATTATATAAGTGTGGAGGGCCAGGCCTGCAGCAGAAGAAGCACCAATACTCCATCTTTAGGAAGGGGAAAGAATTCTCAAGGACTTCAAAATGGACCAAGTTAGCTTTTTATACCCTATGAATGGCCAAACAAAAAATTCTGGACATGCTAATCCTGAAGTAGTTCTTTGCATCAAGAAAGTGCAAAGTTGAGGTGTATTCTTCTTTGTAATGTAGTAAATGTCAATCCAAATCCCATCAAGTCAGAGAAAATGAGGAAAAGAGGCAAAATAATAAATAAATAAGGAAGCCCTCTCTATGAAGGAAATGGTTGACTGATGAGAGTTTAGATTAATTGAAATTTCTGCTACAGAAGAAACTGACTAACCCCTACCCCCAAAATCCCATTGATGTATTTTATTAAATTTAATTTAATAATTCGTGGTATTAATTTACATTCTGCTCTCCTTTTTGGCCAAAGGACTTTGCAAGGTAACTACTTTCCCTAACTGTGGCAGCATGGGAAGATGATGAGTGCTGGTGGCAAACACATTTTATTTATATTTTTCATGGTGTGGAGAAGGCAAGTGAAGGCAGGATTCTTGATTCCATGAGTAAATCAGCGCACACACACACACACCTTTAAATGCCCTCCCTCTGTGCAAGGAGGACTTCAGCTTAGCTCTGGAGTCAAAGGATGTCCAAATTTTGATCCTAGCTCTAATGCAAACATTTCCATTGTGATTTGTTCAAGGCCTCACACTCTCTACAGTTTCAACAATTGAAAAAAAGAGTCTTCAATATTTACTTACCTATGTGCATTGGGGTGTTAAATCATTTAATTAAGCAGTTTAAGACAAAGATTAAAGTGATCTATTCATAAGTAGTAGTATTACATCACAGTAACACATTTTCAGAATGCAGGTTTTAATGTTTTCCATTATCTCCTACAGCTTTCAGCCCACATGGTAAGAGGGAGTATATTTTCTATAGGAAAATAATGTTTAATTGTTACAAGATATTTTTAGTTAGTGTAAAGTCTTCATTCAGGTTTGCTTCATGCAATAGAATTCAATTACATAGAGGACCTTATATACAATTTTTGATGATACATAGCAGGTAATGTTGTAAAATTTTACTGTGAAGAGATATATTAGTGGGGTTACCAGGCAAGAAACAGAGTATAATTCATTTGGGTGCATCAGTGTAACCTTCAGGGTATTAATGCTTCAACATCCTGTGTGTACTTGTATCACTGCATCTAACAATCATTAACAGATTTTCATATTACAATACCCCTGAGCAGTAAACACAGGGAACTAAGGAACAGCATATATTAAGTCACTTGCACAAAGTCAATGAGAGACTCTGTGGGTGAGCCAGGAACTGACATCAGGTCTTTGAATTCTAGTTTAGTGCCCCGTGCTCTACTAAATCAGTATTCCTACTCCAGGCACATATTAAAGTTCCTTGCACACTTTTCAAATTAGAGAGGCTTTCTGTAATTAGCACCCCATTGATTTTTTTCAGTTGCTCAGTAAAGGTTTGAATCTATAGCCCATATACATGTGAGCGTGCAGATTAAAATCAGTGGCACTGTTACCTCAGAATTTGACATTCCTGCTTGTAACCCAGAATTTGACAGTGCTGTAAGTCAGCAATTTTGTATGTTTGGCCACTGCCAGCTGAAAACCAAACATCAGATGGCTAGGAAAATCCAAGACCAAGTAACTGCATGTTTGCAGTTTTGTTATCATAATGGGTGGAGCAGATAAGAAGTGAATGTAATGTGAGACTAGAAGGAAGATTTGGATGGCCAAACTTGGTCTTGAGAGCCTTTGACACCTTTGATACGTGAGTTTTGTTATTGTTAGTACTAGACATGTTTTGATAAGAGATAATGAGTAGCTTTGCTGAAAGTAGGAGAATTGGTGGCTCATTGGGAGTTACTGTGGTGACCCCTAGAAGCCACCATAGATTGCATGCTTTGTCTGAAGTTAGCAATAAAGGTTAGGTGAAATAATTTGCTTTGGAGAAGTCCAAGGAAGCTTTCTTTGGGCCATAATCTGACATTTAAGTTCCTTAGGGCACATCTACACTAGAAAATTATTTCAAAATAACTTATTTTGAAATAACTCCCAAAATAAATATTTTGAAATTGCACGTCCACACTACAAAGAAGCCTCAAAATTATTCCAAGTCAGACTCCCTTAATGTGGACGCACTACCTCGATTTAGAGCCCCAGGAAGCACTGGGGAGTAATTATTTTGAATGACTCTGGGAAGTAGTTATTTTGAAATAGCAGCAGTGGAGCATCCATGCTACCGCTATTTCAAAATAACTATTTTGAAATAGGGGTTATTCCTTGTGAAAGCTGGAGTTATTGTTTTGAAATAACCAGCCCCTTATTTTGAAATAAAGGGCTTGGGGTAGTGTGGATGCTCCACTTAGCTAGGGCTAAGCGGCTAGAAGGAAGGTGGATTCCTGTGGAAGCTTGGCCATTGATCTCTCAAAAATCATTCAGGACATCTCTACACTGGGGAGTTATTCTGAAGTTACTCCCCTTACTTGGAAATAACAAGGCAAGCCTCCACACTACCAAGCCTGTTGTTATTTTGAATAACAAGCCCATTATTTTGAAATAAGCTCATTCCTCTTTATAAGCAGAAGTTATTTCAAAATAGTTATTTGGGGGATTATTATTTTGAAATAACCCGGTAGTGTGGACATAGCCTCATTGATTTCAGGTGAACGTAAATATTTGAAACACTCTGTACCTACTGTGACCACGTGTGTTCACTTGCTTGCTTAAGACCGCACTCTGGTTTGTGTCAATTATATATCAGATGGATGAGCTGTGCCCACATTGATTTATTCCTGGAACTACCTGGAGAGAAACAGTGAAGTTACCACTAATTAGGGTTCTGAAAACCCTGCGTAATAGCATTACTCACATGGGTAAGGGAGGTAAGATTGGACACCAACTTGTCAAATTATCTAGTTTTGTTCTCTTCACCATTTATACCATCAAAAAAAAGTATTCTATTCATATGGTTCTGGGTAAGCAGCCCATATAATGTAGCCATTTCACTGTCCTGGTTTATAGAGCTTTACACTCTTGAAGTCTATTTCTTGTGACTGTCACAGACGAAATCCAAATGTGTAAATTGAATGCAACTTTTTTTATGAATACTTAAAACATAATCACATCTTCTTTATGGGTCTTCTGCTAGTTTAGTCACATTAACATCCCTCTTATGAATTCACAGTGCGAAGAAAATCCTGCTAAACATGTCACAATAAACTTCTTGTTTGAGACCCTATAGGAAAAAAGGGGATAACATTTGCCTAAAACCTGAAAAAATATAGTTTACGAGAAAAGATATCTACTAGCAGCTGTAAAATGGTCATAAAATAAAATTGGAATTTATATCAAAATCATTCTTAATACCTTAGGGTTTCTGTATCTCCGCATAGTTTACCCTGAGAGATTTAGTAGTGGAGTTTTATGTTAACAAGCTGAAAGTTATTGCAGAATTGTCAGTAATATTACCTTTTTCTCAGGGGGAAGATACATTTGCCTATATATCATTCATTTAAATAGTAGAATAGTAACCCCCAAAAGGTGCAATATTTAATGCTATTGGCAATTGCTGGGTGCTTGCAGATACGTTAATCACCTTTACAGAGGTCAGTTTAAATCCACTGTCAGGGATGCTGTACAGGCCAAAAGGTATAAATGTGTTTAAGAAATATCTCTCTAAGTCCATGTAAAACAAGCTCATTGATGCCTAATAGTCAAGACACTCAGGGACACAACCCCATACTCTTGCTGTCCCTACGCCTCTCGCTGCTAGAGGCTTGCACTGAGCAACAGAGGATGGATGTGGTGTTTTAGATGCTGCTTGTAATTTTTAGAATTGGGAGCACTGGCTGTTGGGAGTCTGGAAGCACAGGAAACAGGAAGGAGGGGGGAAGGAGATGGGCCAGGCCTGAGTGAGAGCTACAGAGGGCAAGCAGCAGCTTTGTAAAGAGGTTTCACCTTTGGTAAATAAAGGCCTGTTGAAGTTTGTTACTACCTTGCTTGCATGATACAACAATGGATCACTCAATAAGTTGCCCTGTTCTGTTCATTCCTTTTGAAACATCTGGAACAAGCCACATGCGCAAGACACTGGGATAGCTAGAGCACAGGTCTGATCTGGAATGGCCATTCTTAAGGGGTTTTTTTTGTTTGTTGATAAACAGAAGTATATTGTGGAAATAGGGTTGAGCAGTATGTTTCCCAATTGGATTCCCTATTCTTCAGGGGGCATTTGATATTTCTTTTCACAGAAAAAGAAAATTTATTTACATGTGTGCATGATTGCTTTTTTAAAAAAAATGGAACAGAGGACACAAGCAGACACAGATGCTGTTAACAGCGGAGTGAAAATAAATCAATGCTGGACGATACCTTATTGCTAATAACAAACTGGATTACAATGACAAACTAAATGCACAGACTTTGAAATGAAGCTCTACGTGGTTTACCTTGCAAAAAAACTTATATCCCTTTTTCCAGTCATCGTGCAGCTGCATCAATGCTAGCAATCGTACAAGGCTAGTGTAGATGTAAGGGGACTGTTAGCCCCTTACTAAAACTCAGTGGGAGTTTTTGATTGGCCAGCTCCCAGTATCAAAAGGGGAAGGGTCCATGAGAAATCAGGGCCCTGAGACGGACAGACCCCAGAGACAATTGAAAGCAGCCAATACTCCAGCTCAGCCTGATTGACAAGTTGGACAGGCTAGTGAGGAAATTAAAGGCCAGGTCCCGTCCTCCGTGTGAGCTGGGATTTTCTGGGTCTCTGAGGAAAAGCAAAGAGAGCTAAGAAAAGCAGCAAGAAGAGCAAGATGTGTGGAGACACAGACCTGCAGTGCCAGAGCTCAAGGAGCCCAGACCCTGTGCTAAGGGGCAGTCCTGCAGCAACAGAGACAGGCACACACAGCCCAAGGAGCGCAGACCCTGTGTTGAGCAGCAGACTTGCAGTGATCAGAGAGCCAAAGGGGACAGAGAAGCAACACAAGGAGCTGGAGTCTGGCAAAGCAGCACAGTCTGCAGCTGGGTGTGGTGAGCAGCTGGGACCAGCAAAGTGGAGGGAGAGGCTCTGGGTAGGGAGACACCACCAGCCAAAAGGCCCTGCAGGCCAGACTGGGAGAGGGGTCCTGCCACCTAGAGCCTGAGGCCGTGTGGTCACTGCCAGAGCAAGCGTGTTCAGCCTGCAGCCCCCCTGCAGCATAGCCAGGGCCTGAGAGAGCGCCCTGGGACCTATAAGGAACAGACTGTGAACTGTCCTTACACTCTGCAGCCTGCTGTTTGTGATGTCCCCATGCTACAGAGCAGGACTGTATGTTCTCATTTATTCTTTTCTCTTTAATCAGTTGATGTTTAATACATTGTATTTGCTTTGAACTGTATGAAATGATCACTGGGTCAAGAAAGCATGCAGTGTGAAGAGTACACCCCGGAATGGGGACACCCTAGCCCCTGCCCCAAATGACTACAAGGTCGGGGATTAAGCCCCAGGAAACCTGGGCCCAGCCTTGTTGGGATTTCGAGGACTCTGCTACTCAGGAGAGTGGAAGGGGAGCCCTCAGGATCAGGTAGGCTGTTGAGTAAAGGAAGTGGGAGCGGGGACTCAGATCCTTTCATTGGTCCATTTCACCAGGGTAGTATAGAAGCCAGGAAAGTTCCCCACAATAGCGTGAACATTCCCCCGCTTACATAGACAAGCCTCAGAAGACCCAGACACACAAATAATTAGGCTGATTTATAACCGAGTAGAAAAGAACCAGAATCTTGCAGCTTAATATACCTAGGATCCACTTTACAACATGATGCAAGTGTGTGGATAAGTTAAAAAATAAACTACGAACACACTAACCTAAGAAACTCACTGTTGGTGATGAGATCTGTTTCCACTGCGAGCTGAAATGCTGGGTTTTGAGTTATCCTAATCCCCTTGAACGAACACATGCCTTTAATTAAGAGTGGGCACAGCCAGCTAGCACTCAAAAAAGAAGGCAAGGCTCTAAAGAGTTCTAAGCCCATTTGTTCTTCCCCCCTGAGCATCACCTACAGGGGGAAGCATTTCTGGTTATAATATCCCGATTATAAAAAAGTTCTGTAGAATAAATCAAACCTAAAAGGAATTATATTTCCCATGGCCCCAGACAGCCTGATGATTTTGGTTTGGCTACAGTCAGAATAGGACTGCCTTTAACTAGGATTTGATGAGGCCTATTAGCCTAGGATTTGCGGCTGCTTGTTTGTAATGGGATCAGAGCTAGCTGGGTAATATAGTTATAAGAAGGAGCAAAGTAGGATGGGCTTATTTGGGGCCAGCTGACTACTGCCACCCATGAATAATGCCATCTGGAAGCAGGCTGGTAACTTTTCTAAGACTAAAAAGCCTGAGTTGTTCCAAAGATCTCTGCCTATCCTGCACCATAGTAGGAGAGAAGGCCCTAACAGAGGGTAAGCTGCGGGAGGAGGTTGTATTTCACCATATCATCTGCACAGGATGCCGATCATTTCATTAGGACTTCCATAAGGGTGCGTGCTTGTAGATTTGATTTTCTATTTTGTTTTGTTTAATGTGAACTGGAAGGAAGAGTTGCTAATTCAGCATCTATCTATATGTTGCTTAGGGGACGCCTTTTGGATTTCTTTCAAAAAGGCTATAGCTACTTTCAGCCAAGAGTTTAGTTGAGAGGCAGGGAATCTGTTAAGTGGTCTCAGTATGAGAATTAAGGGTAAGAAGTGTGGGGAAAATATTGCTTACAGTGTTCAATATTAGTATAACATGTAGGCTATAGGAAAGTGTGTTTGTGGGAAGGAGGAAGAAATACATGGGGAAAATGGTGGGTACAAACCCTTAGCAGAAAACCTACCACCAAAAACAGCCATAGAACTTTTGATCTCAAATGTTTCACACTTTAAAAAAAAAAAAAAAAAAAAAAGTTCTGGCTACTTATAAAGAGGAGCAAATTTAACTCTCATCACAGTGTTTTCCAGTATTTTGTTGGCATCTTCATTCTGTGAATCAGGAGTGAAACTTCAGAACTAGTACTACCTCATGTAAACACGTGGTCCCCATCAGCCCCTTAAAACATAGGCCGATTAGCCATTTTGGTGAACTATTCAGCACACATAATCCACTAGAGACCTATCACAAATTATATTTATTATTGTTTCTTCCTTAACCACCAGATAAAACATAGAATAGCAGCAGGGACAGAGGCCCCTTCCTGCTCCCAGCCTTACATACTGCTTGCTTTCTTCCCTGGGTTCACCAGTAGGTGAGTTAGTTACCTGATTAGCTCATCAGACTCCCTACAGGTATGAATGATCATTTCTGCCCTCCCAAAGTCCTCCCTCCTACTGTAACCACGCCCACTACCATTGGAAATATAAGTGACCAGAATCCTGCCTCCAAAGGTCTCTCCCTAGCTGCCAAGAGCATCCTGTCACACCTCTTCCTTGAGGCCTTCTCTTCATATACTGAATACTTTACTAGAGTTTATAAGAGTAGTCAAGTCACAGCCTGATCAGGCTGTTGCTGAAATTTAGAACAAGTTTTTGCACGCGTTTTTCACAGTGTTGAACCATATCTTAAGAGTGTTTGTTGCTTGGACATCTTTTCCAGTCTACTAACAATAGCTCTACTCCTTACAGAGGTGCTTACCTTTAAGCATGGAAGTAACCCCATTGAAGACAACTGTATGCTTAAGTTTTCGCAGGATAGGAGCTATAAATTCCCTTTTATTGCACCAGAAAATAGCACTTTTTACTCCCTATCCAAAAGTGTTCTCTAATATTCCTGTACTCTGTTAAAGAAGTGCCATTCGCCAACCCAGAGGTACCTGCATTTCCTTGCTTATTAGCTGCCATTCCTTGATAGCTTTCAAAGCACTGTTGAAGAAAGGTGTTCTATACCATGCTCTACAATTATTGTATTATGAGCATTTTTTAAACTGTTCATAAAAGGCAAAGTTCTTTGAACCATTATTTTATAATCATTCTTGCACTTGTTACATCTATAAAATAATTTTTCTCTGAAATAATAATAATAATAATAATAATAAATAAAACCTTTAAGGTTTCTAAAAGGAATCAAGAGATTTCCAGTCATTCCCTCCCTTCCCCCAGGTCATTTTAAAAGCAGCAGCATTCCTAAACAAGGTTTTGGGGGAGCAGAAACATGGCTGATGTCATACCCAAAGAAGTCAACAATACTGGATATATGTAGAAAATGAGCCACCTGTACTTACAAGTAAAACCCAACTTCTTAAATAATCAACAGAACTAGGAGTAAGTTACTACTGAATGTGAGTAACGATGGCAGAATCTGGCCCTAAATGAACTGAAAATCTTTCCAGGTACATACAATAAATTGAGTTCATCTGCAAGTAATTTAATTTAGTTATTTGAAAAAGCTTAGAAGGGTGCTGCATGGCATTAGGTATCTGAGACCTATCACAAAAGCAATCAGATCATACTGGAGACCAGCTGTGCATCAAGTAGATTGCTTTTATCTAAGTGATAAAAACCTTGTAGAGTGTGAACAATACTGGGCATAAAATGTAATATTTTAATGAATGACATAAAAGATGAAAAGAATGAGAAGAGAACTGGCAATTTAGTCAAAAAGATGAGACGGGAGAAAAAAGCCTCCAAATATGACATTTTACAATAAGTGGATTTTGCAGTGAACAGACATTTGAGGGGGAGATATTATTCTCTTTGTCCTAACTGATCCAGTTGGGGTACCTTGCCAGACACCTCAAAATACCTCCCGTGCCACTTGGCAGAACAAAACAAAAAGTATTCACACATGTTGGACCAGTTTAAGATCTGGTGTAAGTGGGTGAAACTCCATTAACTTCAATGAAGATGCAAAACTGGCCCTTTTACTGTAATCTACATCAATAGAGAAAAGCATAAAATATAAAGGCAGTTATATGCCTAATGGTTTAT
The DNA here is from genome assembly GCA_019425775.1 of Rafetus swinhoei. Classification (NCBI taxonomy): domain Eukaryota; kingdom Metazoa; phylum Chordata; order Testudines; family Trionychidae; genus Rafetus; species Rafetus swinhoei. Next base: position 235,418,072 of record CM033437.1, read on the forward strand.
TACTTTTATGAGGCTCCTAGCAGGACATTAACTTCAGATTATGTCTTTGGTGAACCATCTAGCCTGGCATTAATGATGGATGGGAACCCAAAAATAAAAAGATTGTTATTACTACTACTTAGAGTTGGCCTACCAGTATCAACTACCACCATTTTAATATTTGGAAACTTAGGAGGTATTTAGGAATCTCACATTTCACAACACATTCTCCACAAGAATTAGTATTATTTTGTGCAGCCAGTTTAAAACATTTCTAAATTTCCATTTCAATGATTAAATATTGTTCTCTCATTTCAGTAGTTATATATGTCCTGGAGCTGCATGAATGCCCTTTTCAAACACAGGCCAAGAAAAATACCAACTCATTTGGAAAAAATAAGAATGAACACAATTTCAAGATGATCAGGAACCCAGTTTCTCAAAAAAAGTTTGAAAATGTTTGAATCCATATTACATCGCCCCCAACTGCATATTTTTCATTTTGATTTGTTTCTACATTTCTTTACACATCCCTACAGTTTCCTAAGATATCACCGCCCCATTGTTTCCTGCTTCGACAATTAGTGGCTTGGGCAGAGGGGTTTGCAACCAAAATGAGTCCAACTCTAAATCTAAGTGTAATCTCTGTACAGTACCACACCAAAACTCCAATCATTACACACATCTGCCAATCTGATTCAATTACTCTTAGACCTGAGGGTTCAAAATCTGTATCCATATTTTTAAAATCTCAAATTTCAAGTGGTTTGGATTTGGCCCATTATAGCATCAGAGCAAAAGCAGAAAGACAACAATTTGAATGTGGTGCCACATTTTTCCTTTAGGCCCATGTCTTCCTTTTGTGTTTTTCACCCAGAAGGGAAACCTAAGTCAATACTGACAGCTATAGTCTACTCTTATTTACATCTGACAAACTGTATTGACTTTGCAGAGATTGTATGGGCATAACTATAGACCAGTGTATTGTATGGGCATAACTATAGGCTGGTGTGTTTACTTACAGGCACCACGGCTATGGAGCCTCGCAGCTCCTATTGGCTCCGTTTCACCATTTGTAGCCAATGGGAGCCACTGGAAGTGGCAGACCGGCCCATTCCGCTTCCCATGGCTCCCTTTGGCTGCAACTGGCAAAATGGAGCCAATGGGAGAAACATTGCTACAGGCAGAATTCAGCCCTCAATGAACATGCATGTCGCATCCATCTATTGGAGCTAACTGGAAGGCAGAAAGCGGTCCCAGGAATTCACCATAATGTCACTGGACATCAGACTATGGATAAAACCCACTATACTTCAATTTTCCTCTGTGAAATCCTCTTCCTTCCTGTTTTGGATAGTCTTCATAGCAAACTTTTTTTCATTAAAAATTATGTCATGCAAAATTTTACTCACTCTCACCTCTCAGTCACATAATCATCTCTGAAACGCTGATGTATGGTGAAATCACCAACACTTCAGTTGTCAAAAGTTTGAAAGGAAAAGATTCTCACTTATTGGTATTATGGTAAGATCTCATCACACAATTGGGTCTTGGCTATTCATTATTCAGTCCCCTTCTCTCTTTTCCCCTCCAGGCTGTCTTCCTATTTTTTCCCCTTGTCCATAGTTAATTTTCCTGTTCATCATCTTGTCACGTGAAATATTGCTGGACAAACTTCTCCATGATAGATTATGGGTGTTTTTAGGAGTGTTTTAAAAGTATTTTTGGATAAGATTAGTGCTATGCCAGCCTCGCAGCTGCGAAGATGAAGTTTATCCAGAAAAGACTTGGGTAGCGGTAGTGCAAGCTTTCTGAAATTTTTTCCAGACATGGCTTTCAACCTTTACCAAGAGGAGCCTTCTCCATTGAGGAGGTCATAGTTCAAGTTTGCATACTCAGTTAGTCTTGCTTCAGAAGCTAAGAAGTATCAGCAAGATGGCTATTAGTGCAAAGGAGTTTGTTTTTGTTTTGGATATTTGCCAACTGGGAACTGGAATGAAACCGCTAACTCATTTCACAGGGACCACTGAATAGCATCACTGAACAGTCCCTTGCTCAGACTATTGAGCAAAATGGGATTATTGCTACCAGTTGACTAAGAACATCTCATGTGGTTAAGTCTATAAAAACAGCCTATTAGCTTTTTTATCCTGTCTTCCCTTCCCTCCCCACTCTTTAGTTTCATCTGCTAGTTATTTCTCATCTTTTATACTGTAAGCTCATTGGGTCAGAGCTTGTCATTTACCACACATTTGTACAATACTAGTACCATGGCTGAGACAGCTTTTATGTTGTTGCAGCAATACCTAACGATCAGAGGGCAGCGACATTGAGGACTATGTCAAAAACAGTAACCCAACGATGAATGTCTCCATATGTCATCACCTTTTGAGCCATCTACTCCCAGTGTTACTCCACCTCTAAAATCCTCCCCAAAGTCATGATAAAGCATCATTCTTTCAATAGGCAAGAGAAAAAAAATGTGAATTCCTAAAGGAGCAAAATTTACAGGTAGAGTATATATACACACTGGATCCAGGCACTGCTGAATTGGACTAGGATCTCATTAAAATGTAGTTGTTCTCCACCTTTCCAGTACAAGATCCCTTTTTCCAGATCGGCAGTTGTTCTTATTTAAATACCATATTACCAAATAGCATCCGAAGGCATGCCAATTCAAAGAACCATGATGGTGTTCAAAGACAGTTCCATCCATTCCTCATCGAACCACTGTAGTTTACTTGCACTTCATATATTCAGCCATACATGCAACTGTGCATTTTCTAGTTGATGTTTAAAAAAAAAAAAAAAAAAAACACACAAAAAACTAAACATGTTAAGACTCAGATTTATATATATATTATTAAACCGGAAAAATATTTAAATGAGTGAAAATAAATAAAATGCAGTTCTAGATGTGTGCACAAAGAAACTAACTCAGCATTTGGAATAATTTCCAGTTTGAAAACTAAAAGTTGTGCATTTACTACTAATGTGTGTGCCTCACTGCCCTCTACTGACGATTTCTTGGGACATTTATTGTTAACAGAGACTGTCCTTTAGATCAGGTTGTATGAGCTTTCATAACAAGGGGGCCCATTCCTGCTGTTGCTATGGTGTTGCAAACCTCATGGCATGCATCGCAATGAGACTGATGAAGTCCTAAGTAAGGAAGCTATTATGTTATGTTTGGCAGCATAAAATGTTTTTAATAAAGCAAGGGAAGAAATTCATCTCTTTTAGAGTACTGCAAATAAGCAGTTCAGTAAGTTACATAAAACGTTAGCAGCCTTTTGCGTACAGAGAATGTGGTCTCTCTCAATTGCTTCTATATGAAATCAATTTCTCTTCTCCGCTTCGGAAGCATGGCTGTCACTGGATGTGCACAGTTTTGGAAAATGGGGCACAAACAGTTCTAGCTAATGCAAAGTAAACAATATCTAAATAACAACAAATGGTCTGGTAGCACTTTATAGACTAACAAAACATGTAGATGGTATCATGAGCTTTCGTGGGCACAGCCCACTTCTTCAGATGTGGCTGTGCCCATGAAAGCTCATGATACCATCTACATGTTTTGTTAGTCTATAAAATACTACCAGACCATTTTTTTTTCTGTAACAGACTAACTCGGCTACCCCCTGAAATATCTAAATATGTTTGCTAAAGAAAAAAAAGATTGTACATAGGTAGACCTGCAATTAGAATTTACTGGGTTCAGCACAAGATACATAAAAGCTACCATTGCTTTTCACCAGCTTCCATCCTCCTCATATTTTCAACTACACGTTGAACCTCTCTAGTCTGGCACTCTCTGGTCTGACAACACATGTGGCCTGGAATGATTTTAGTTAGCTAGATGTCCACTTATGGGTGTGGCCAAGTTTCCATAAAGTTGGTTTACAGCCACCAGTCCTGGCTCTCAATGTTCTGTGCTGTTATTTAGCTCTAATTTACCCCTACATGTCTTCTAAGAGCCCAGTAAGCAGCAGAAGAGTTGCTAATGCTGCTAGACAACATTCACCTCCCATGGTTCAGCAAATTCTCTGATTTGGCATGGTCAGGTCCCAAAAGTGCCAGACTGGAGAGCTAGAGAGGTTCAACGTCTAGTCTCTTTGCTTCAGCAGCACTCTCCAACACACACACTTTTCATCAGACTGTTTAATTAGAGATTTCCCCTTATTACTTGAAGCAAACTAGTTTTCCAAACAGAACCATTTATCCCAAACAAAAACAGACCTGAATTACAGAGAACAGTGGAAATGATTGTTTGATTAATTTTGCCTTTTTCTGCTCATAGTGTGTATTGAAGTAGATTTTGATCTTGGAGTTTATTACATAAAATATAATCACATGTATTTGATATCCAGAATGCAAGCTACTTGAGTTGCAATTGGACAGATAAATCACAGGGTATTGTTTTCATTTCCTGAGTAGATTAGCATGCAAATGGTGCCAGTGAGTACCAAAGCAAATTTTAACTTTCGTGAATACTTATGTATTCAATTTTGAAATCTTCTTTCCATTAATATTTTTGCCAGTTAAACTCACTAACAGATTAATGAAAGTCAGGCACTGGAGAAGTACAAGCACAGCTAAAGCTAGTTCTTTAAAACATATAGGTGATCTTTTAGAATTTTGATTTTCATGTTTGCAGTTTTTGCCCAAATCAAATTTTTATTTAAATATTTCAACTTTCTGTTAACTGCAATTTATAGGCTACGATCCCACAAAGTTATGTACACAATTTTATGCACAAGCATGGAAGCCAATGGGATTAAATCATATTTACATTTAAATATGAAATGTAAGCATGTGCCTAAATCTTTGCTAGACTGGAGCCTCAACATAGATCTCTCACTTTTATTCTTTTTACTTCTCTTTCCATTTTTCCTTTCTTTCTAGGAAGAAAAATATGCTCACTGTCCATTTTGCTCTAGAAGCATTACTGTTAAGAGGAAAAGTTATTTGTATTGGTCCATTTGACCGATTTGCATTTCAGGCATAAAGGAAACTCAAAATAAAACTCCACACACAAGAACTGAAAAATTCTCAAACAACATAAGCCAATTTTTGTGTCATAGTCCCTGGCTTCAGGTTTCCTTTGTATTTGGGGGTATGGAAGGTAAACTCAGCAAGTTTTGATGTGTTATATGAAGCAGAAATATACATAATCCATTTTTCCCTTCAGAAAAATGAAGGTAAAAAAAGTGTTGCTTTAGAGAATCACGCTTAACTTGGAATTTGCCCCCAACACACAACTAACAGCGTTCAAAAGTCTGATGCATTCCCAAGAGGCATTTTCTGTTTACAAAAATAAAGGCTGAGGAAATGATAAAATGCAGTACGACATTAGGCAAGAACATCATCCTACAGATGCCAACATACCGATTTTCAAAAAGAGAAAAATCACTGTTAGAAATAGAAACCTGTGGGGAGGAAAGGGCATAAATATTCTGAAAAAATAGGCCAGTTAATAGGAAGGTGTACTCTTCTGGATGGCAGGATTAGCAATCCGAAGGTATGTTGTACTGTTATACCAAGATAAACAGGACCCATGTTTATAAAATAACTTTCTGATGGGCCAGCATTCATGCTGAAATGGTGTAAACCACAGATTTAAAACAAGTTGCTAAATACAAAACAACTTCAGAGATATGAACACTAGAGCAATGAACTAACTGGTCAAGTGCACTGAGGGCAGGTGACAGAATTGCTAGGTCCCAGGGCAAGGTGTGGGGGACCCTGTTCCAGGTTCCTAGAAGGGACAAGGCTTCAGGTGGAAGGGGGCAGGGCTGGAGACTAACCTTCCCCAACCAGCCCTTCAGCCCTGTCCGGCCCATACCACCCAGGGCTCAGGCATTGGTTTAAAGGGCCCCAAGTTCTAACTGCTGCAGTGGGAGCAATGGGGGCAGCTACCAAGAGCCCGGGCCCTTTTAAATCACCTCTTCCCACCCACACCCTCTCTTGGCAGCTCTGACTCATTTGGAATTGAAATTGCGCAATCAGGCAACAACAAAGACAAAAAAGAAAGCGAATACTGTATGACTCAGCACAGTGGCAGGACGTGGGATGTGCAAATGTATCACACTTTCAGTAGATAAAAGCTAGAAATATTTTTTAAAAAACCCATCAACAATGGTATTAGCCTCAGCAACATAGTAGTAGAATATGGTATCCGGATATAAGTGTCGCTGATATTCAAAAAAGCCAAGAAAAACTAAAGCAATTTACAAAAGAAGCCAAAGACACGGGGGTAGAAGAAGATTTATTGTATGCAAAGCTGCAGCTGCTGGTTTTGATAAGGCAATGCATCTATGATTTGCACAAGAGAGATCAAAAGGCGCACCTGTAAGTGGCATGGTAGATACAGAAAAGGCAACATCACTTTTATTGGTAAAGTATGCAGACAAAGAACAATTTTAAAGCATGCACAGAATACTGTCAATTCAAACATGGGCATGGAATGTGTTATTTGGCAATGGAAGAGTCTCTCTGCCAGCTGATTAGAATGCATTTGGTAAATTAAAAAAAAAAAAAATCCCCAACTTTAAAATCATTTATCCGGAGCCACATGCTTAACTACCAAAAGATAGGCCTGTACTGGCCCCTGCTTCCAGACCAAATTTTATCTCAGTTCAGAAAAGCTGGCAAAAATTTTTAAATCTGGTAAAGATCAAGTCACGTTGATGTCCACTGCTAACACAAGTGCGGATCTCCATCTCCCAGCAGTGTTCATTCACAAAAGTGCAAAACCTCATTTCTTTATAGATGTCACTATGTCAAGCCTAGCCATCCATTACTACAGCCAGTGCAGCGACTGGATGGATAAAAGTATTTTCTCTAGCTGGTTTTTAAACACTTTGTTCCACTTCTGAAAGACTACATTATGTAAAAATATTTCTCTGTGCTAGTGGCTGCCACTGAATGGCTGTGTCTACATTGGCACCTTTTTCCGGAAATGCTTAAAACGGAACAGTTTTCCGTTTTAAGTATTTCCGGAAAAGGAGTGTCTACATTGGTCCCGGAGTTACCATTATAACGATGCGCTTTTCGGAAAAGCGCATCTACATTGGCGCACTTTTCGGAAAAAAAGAGCCGGAGCCATTTTGAAGAGGGCAAAGGCCACCAGACCTTTCGGGCGGGGCCAGAGCGCCGTTCAGACACGTGCTTAAAGGGGTCTCGGACAGCCGTTGGTCTCCTGCTCCCGTGCCTTGGGACCTCTGCCAGGGACTGGCACCCTTAGCAGGTTTGGTGGTTGCCCTCTGAGTTTTGGGGACACCACCCTTTGGCTCCCAACTGCTTTTCCCTGAGTTTTGTTTTTTCTGCCCTGCTCTGTCTGCCATGGAGCCGTGGGTGGCCATTTGCCTGCTCGGGCCCCTGTTGCAGCTGTACAAGTGCCTGCAGCTCGTGCTGCAGGCCGGTGCCATGGTGTTCATGTACCAGGAGGCAGAGATCGCATTGGACTCCCTCACCAGGGAGGCCCTGGCAACCCTGTGGCATCAGCACCCCACCGTGGTGAGGCCCGTCTGGAGTTTCGAGAGCAGCACCGACTGGTGGGAGCGGCTGGTCCTCGGACTATGGGACGACCAGCAATGGATCAGGAATTTCCGGATGAGAAAGCGGATCTTCCTGCAGCTGTGCACCTGGCTCACCCCCGCGCTGCAGAGAGCCACCACCCGGCTGCAGGCACCCATCCCCGTCAAGAAGAGGGTCGCCATCGCGCTGTGGAAGCTGGCCACACCCGACAGCTACCGCTCGGTGGCACAGCAGTTCGGGGTGGGAAAGATCAACTGTCGGAGTGATCGTCGTGGAGGTAAGTCCCAGGGGGAGTGGGATGGGGGGAGGGTGCTGCACTCCAGGCCCAGGGACAGCCAAGACTCCAGGCTGGGTCGCCCAGGGTTTGAGCCGTCCCTCCCTTGCACAGGCCCGGGGGAGTCGTAGGGGGGCCCTGGTGTGTGTGTAGTGTGAGGACAGAGGAATCAAGGGCCCCCAGGGAGAGCGCACTCACCCCTGCCGTATGTGATGTGTTCCCTTGTGTTTCTCTGCACCCTTCTGCAGGTCGTCCACGCCATCAACGACGTCCTGCTCCCGCGAGTCATCCGCCTGCGCGGCGTGGATGATACCATGGCGGCCGCTGCCCTCGGGTTCCCCAACTGCGGGAGCCCTGGGCGCCACCCACATCCCCATCCGGGCCCGGAGCATCGAGCGGCCCATTTCATGAACCGCAAGGGGTACTGCTCCATTGTTCTGCAGGCCCTCGTGGACCACCGGGGCCGCTTCCTGGACATTTACGGGGGCTGGTCCGGCCGGGCACACGACGCCCGCATCCTCCGCAACTCTGGACTGTTTCGCAGGTTGGAGGCGGGCACCTACTTCCCCCGGCGGGACTTGACTGTCGGGGATGTGCCTATGCCCATCTGCGTGGTCGGGGACGCAGCCTACCCCCTGATGCCCTGGCTAATGCGGCCTTACACAGGGCAGCCAGACCAGAACTGGGCCCGGTTCAACGACCACCTCAACCAGGCCCGAAACCCAGTGGAGCTCGCCTTTGGACATTTAAAAGCCCGCTTCCGTTGTTTGCTCACCCGTCTCGAGATGGGTGAGAAGAATGCAACGGAGGTACTGGCCGCGTGCTGCGTGCTCCACAACATTGTGGAGCGCAGATGGGAGGCCTTCCTCCCTGCATGGATGGCAGCCGAGGCACAGACGTGGGAACAGCCCGACACAGCTGCCGTCCGCCAGGCGCGCCAGGATGCGGTGCGCATCAGAGAGGCCCTGGTGGACATGTTTGCCCAAGCCCCGTAGTAGGGTCGCCTGGGTCTCCCCAGACTACTCCCTCCCATCCCCTACCCTTCCCCACCCCCTCCCCTTGCCTCCCCCCAATTGTAAAGCGTCGGGTCAAAGCACATCGGCCGTCATCGTGACTGTTCGTCGGGTGCGTCGGGCATAGTTAGGGTTTTTCTTTTTAGTTTAGGCTAGGGTTTAGGCCACCATCGCCTGTCCCAAAGAACAGCGAAGAGGATTCGGGGGTCGTGCGGAAGGCTCAAGTCAACGTACCTGATTCCAGTCGTCTCTGAGGGATCTCCTGGCTGTTCCTCTCCCGAGGTCCGGAAGGACCAAAGGATTGAGGTGGCCAGCTTCGCCGTCATCTTCCGTCGAGGGATCTCCTGGCTGTTCCTCTCCTGAGGCCCGGAAGGACCAAAGGATTGAGGTGGCCAGCAACACTACCCAATTGTCCTCCCTGAGCCTAGACTATGTTTAATAATCTGTAGTGTGCATCTTTTAACCGTTCTTGCTTGTTTGTTAGCTATGTAAATATAGTTTGTGGTTTACATTTTACTGAAAAGTCTCAGTATTTCTTTATGCGCCACAAACCAATGACCACTTACAAAGGGCCCTCCCGGTGATAGAGTAAAGAATTTGTTGTCCACAGTTTGTAACCCTGTTAAATTTAAGTGGCTAATTGGCATCTCAAATCATTTCTTACAGTTACTAGAGTAACACAATAACCAACACAAGAATGAACAGAAAAATAGAAAACTTTTTATTTACAAGGGGGAGACCTTCAACTGGAACGGAGAGGGGGGGCAGTTACTGCAACGGGCGGCCCCTGCGAGTGCTCCTCTGGTGCTGGACCTGCACACGCTGGGCAGACCGCGTCCGGGCAGGCTGCACGGGGAGGTGGGCAGGAGCAGGGGCAGGAGCAGGGGCAGGAGCAGGGATAGGAGCAGGGGCAGGGGCAGGGGCTGGGATAGCAGGAACAGGGGCAGGAGCTGGGATAGGAGCAGGGCAGGAGGGGGCATGGGCTGTGCTCCGGGAGGGATGGCAGGGGCATGGGGTCCGGCCATGCCATAATGTATGGCATGCACTAAATGTGCCGTGAGCATGTCCATAGAGGTGCGCATCCCTCTGCACTCTCTTAGGAAGGCAGCCCAGCCCTCCTGCCGCCACTGCAGGTCCCCCTGCACCCGCTCTGCAATGGAGCCCTGGATTGCCTCCACGGCATTCACATGGCAGCGCAGAAGCTGGTCCCTCTGACGCAGCCTGTGCCTCCGGGGTTGGCCAGCTGGGGTGCCGCTGCTGCCGCAGTGGAGGGTCTGGTGCTGGGTCCCGCTGCAGGGAAGAGAAGAAAGGATGGGTCAGTCAGGCAGGCCGTCCACTGTCCCCACACCTCATGCCCTCCACCCCTGAGCCCAGGTGACCCCACAGTTGTGTGGCTTGGGCCCACTCGGTTCCCCTCCTGCCCCCGTGTTGTATGTTGGCAAGGAGGACCGCCCCTGGAGTAGGGTCCTCCCTCCAGTATTGTAAGCACCGGTCTGTATCCTGGCCCCATGGAGGGCGGGAGGGTGCTTGTGCTGCGTTCACCTGTGGAACTCCCTGCCGGTGGAGACTGTGAAAAGCTTTGGGCTAATCACTGGTGTTTGACAGGGAGCGAGATGCATCCCCACACAGTGCCTGGGAGCACATCTGGCAGAGGCGGTCTGGGCTCTCAGATCCCCTCGCGTGGGATATCTCCTGGACAGAACCAGAAGAGTGACTGGGTGGGGGGGTGTCCCATCCTTGCAGCAAAACTCAGGGGCCCTTGTCTCTCCCACTATCCCTCCCGCAAGGCTGGTAGCCCAGGGACATATGTGGCCACAGTGGGGACTTCCTCGGGAACCAGCCAAGGCACCGGGAGCAGGCGAGGGCTCGGTGGGGGCCACGGTCACAGGACTGTGACGCTGTGGTTTTCCCAGGAGCAGCTGGCTGTGCCTCACAGCCAGGCATGGGACAGTGTGCCGTTCTCCGTGCTGCACCCTTGGCGGAGGTGCGGGCTCTGGGCTGAGTCCCTGGGGCCCTGGCTGGTTCCAGCCGGCATCCACCCTTCCCCCTGGTCCCGCCGAATGTGTGTGAGCAGCATGGTCCCAGGCGTGCCCTGCAGCTGCCTGCCGCGGCCACGTGCCGCTCGGTCACCAGGCTGCACGAGGTTGCACGTGCTGCTTGCTGCCTCATGTAACTCAGCGTGCAGCTCACGTGGCCTGAGTGACATGCTCTCCCCTCCTCCCTCCGGGCACCTGGCTCCCCGCCCTCCGCCCCGCCCTTTGGGAGTGCAAACTGCAAAGACTCACCAGTGGGTTCCTCCCAGCCTCGGCCTCGGAGGAGCTGCTGGAGGGGGCCTGCTGGGTGGTGGCAACGCTGGCCTCCTCTCCACCGGACGCGCTGCCGCTGTCCTCTCCCTCCCCCGGCTCGGTGGGTCGGACGATGGGGGGGTGCTGGCACGTGTCCACAGGGACACCTGGGGCTTGCGGGGCTGGCTGGCCCAGAAAGGCGTTCATCTGCTCGTAGTACAGGCAGGCGTCTGGTCCTGCCCCCCTGCCCTCGCTGGCCCGGACGTACCCCAGCCACAGCTCCTTGACCTTGGAGCGGACCTGCTCACAATTCCGGGCGGGGTGTCCCTGCTGCACCAGGTTGTCGGCCAGCCGCGTGTATATATCCACGTTCCGGTGCCTGAGTGCAGGTCGTGGAGACCCTCCTCCTCCTGCCAGAGGTCCAGGAGGGTCTCCAGCTCCCTGGGGGTCCAGGATGGGGCCCTCCATTTGCAGCCCCTGGGGGCCTCCTCCGCTGGGGGTGCAGGTGGCTCACCACCCGCAGCTGCCATGGCTGCCTTTGGATGCTGGCTGGGCAGGACAGGGGCGCCGTGGCAAACCTCAGGCTGCAGGTCTGAGGCACGCTCCTGCCACGTCGCCAGCAGCCTCCGAGCTCTTTAAAAGCTTCGGGTTACCAGGAAGTCCAGGGCTCCTACGGGTCTCACGCTGTCCAAAGCGCTTTTTTCCGTTTCTTCTGCTTTTCCGGAAAAGCTGTCTACACTGGCCCTTTTCCGGAAAAGCTTTTCCGGAAAAAGGACTTTTGCCCGTGCGGGAGCAGCGTAGCTTTTCCGGAAAAGCGGCTGATTTTGTACAGTAAATTGTCACTGCTTTTCCGGAAATTCAACGGGCCAGTGTAGACAGCTCGCAGCTTATTCCGGAAAAGCGGCTGCTTTTCCGGAATAAGTGGCCCAGTGTAGACACAGCCAATATGTATTGACAGAAGATTTGGTGTTTATTTTTTCCTCCGGATGTTACGAGCCTCATTCAGCCACTCGATAGTGTTTTGGAAAACATGAAACATCAATACAAGTGAAATCTCTTCTGGTGACTATTATTGTGATGAATGCAACTGGAATCTTACACAGATTTTAGTAAACAGCTCACAAAGATGCTGAGTCCTAGAGTGAGATTGGCTCAGAATCCTGGAGACGCTCATGGAACAAATTTTGGCCATATAGTGATAACATTAAATGAGACCGTGATCAGGTGAGAATAAATAAATGCAATTTTTTAAAGAAAACTTTTACATATCACCACAGAGCAACAGGCAGAATGGCTAACTGCAAATAAACATGGGAACACTCACCTTATTCTTGAGCTAATTGAATTGATATGAGAAACAGCACAACTGGACAGTGACAAGAAGCAGGGGAGGGGAACACCAAGAAGATTTTACACATGTAAGTGGAAGAGTTCTTCTCTACCTGTCTTCAATGGCTTGAACAACAACCTGAAGCCACACCAATGAACCTAATAATGCTTCAGGATATATGCACTTTGGTAGCAAAACAGCATGTTAGCATCCTCAAGCCGAGTCCCATTAATGTTTTTTTCAAGTCTACGAGTACTTAAGCATGAAAGTTAAGCTCGGAGCCTTTTTTTTTTTTTTTTTGTCATTATAAAAATTAGTGCTGGTATGGCTTACTGCAGTATTTTTCTTAGTACTGTTTGAATGAACATTTAAATCAGTAGGTTTTTGTGTTGGCATTTTTTGCCATGAATAATGAACATTAGAGAAGCAGCAAAATAAGTTATTTAAAATTGAAATAAAATACTGTCTTCAATATAAACTAAAAAATAAAGGGAAAGTTTTTAAAAAATTGACAAGGTAAGGAAACTATTTCTGTGCTTGTTTTACTTCAGACCATTGCAAGCAGCAAGTGTCTTCGGCGTAGTAAAATTTCAAAGCTGTATTAAGTCAATGTTCCATTGTAAACTTTTGAAAGAACAACCATTATGTTTTGTTTAGAGTTATGAACATTTCCAAGTTACAACCTCCATTCCCAAGGTATTCATGACACTGAGGTTCTACTGTAGCATCATTCAGAAAAACCCATATTTTATCTGAAAGACCAATGCTTTCCTCTCACTAGATCTTGGCAATAAATTGAGAAATATCTCACTAATACACGGTTGACTGAGTAGTACAGGATAGCCCATTGGAACTTCTTGATTAGAAAAGGGACAGAACTCAAGTCCTTGGGCTTCAAAAATGAAGCTTATTTAAAGAGTAATCTCTGTGAGTATGTCTACACCAACAAGTTATTTAGAAATAAATTATTCTGAAATAGTAACTCCTAAAATAACTGTTTTGAAATAAGTTTTTTTTTTTTGTAAATGTCAAATTATTTTGCTTTTTTTCAACTAGCTCTGAAATTGATGTCTCTCTACCATGGCAAATGCAATGTCACTAAAACAATTTTTAGGGTGGGGGTGCTCAGCTGCTCCTGCCTTTACCTCTGTCCACACCTTTCACTGCCAGAGCCTGAGGCCACAGCTAGGGGCACCTGTGGCCCACAGCCAAGAGTAGAGCCCAGCGGCTAGAACTCTGAGCAGCAGCAACAGAGCGGGTGGCTGGGACCCTGAGAGGCAACAGGGCTTCCACTCTGGGTGCAAAGCTGGCAGTGCTGTAGCACCCCCTTCAAACCCTACTTCCTGTGCCTATGAGCAAAAGAGAAGACTTTTGTTTTCATAAAACCTCAGAGAACTTTGATTGTACAAACCTAAAAGCAGTCAATTTTGGGTTGCCTTTTATTCAAGTCACGTATGTTTGAGGAACAGCAGATTTCTACTAAAAGACGTGTCATATAATTCTAAATTAGGAAGTACACTTTGGTTCACAAGAGAAACAGAGGCTCAGTCTTCTTGTAAAAGAGACTGAACAGGTGCAATAATACATGCCACAGGCCAAGGCTGCCTCAGCCTGTGAATTTACTCCGAGTAATTTTTTAGTGCTATTTCACCTGTGACAACCACAAGAGAAACTCAGGGTGAATTGTTGTAGTTCTCAAAACACTCTCCAGTATACAATGACAACTTTAGCACCTAGATTAGCCAATTCCAGTACAATCACCAAAAAAGTTAATTTTGAGGGAACCTCCAAACACAATTGTTTCAGACAATTGTTCTTCTACCCATTTAAACACAGGCTTATGGTTTAAACCAACCTGGCCCAACAATAAATATTTTTGAATACTTCAAGAGCAACAGGTTGTTACCACCACAGCCCCCTCTCCCCCTCCCATTCTAGCCCACAGCCTGGCCCTCTTGTAGCCTGGCCAAAATAATTAGGAAGAAGCCACAACAAAACCCACAGGTCCCTTATGCTTTGGGAAGAGTGAATCCAAAACTTACAATTCAAGCCCATTTGTAAAAAATCAGTTTCTACATCTGCACAGAAGTAGTTTTTCTCCAGCAATAGGATTATATGGTCCCTGTGAGATATCACTAGATTTCAAGGCCAGAAGGGATCATTGTGATACCCTGCATTGACCTCCTATATAACACAGGTCAATTCTGCGTGAAGCCCATACCTTCTGTTTGAATTCATCCATAGTTTTTGAAAATGTGTCTAGTCATATAAAAACCTTGCTACCATAAGGATGTCCACCATATAATTGCTAGCAAACTAACTCTGCAAAGTTCTCTAGTTTTACCTTGAGCTCCTGAATGAGTAAGCAAACCTTCCTAATTATTGCACATGGGCACCTGTTGAGGGGTTTGCTGCAGAAGCTATGAGCAAGGAATTAACTCCTTGTCTGCCAGTGCCCAAGTACATTTGGCCCATTGCTCCTCAGCTCAGAGTTCTTTTATATAATTTGGTACATAGCAGTGGATTCAAAAAGGACTTATGGCTTTAGTATAGGCATTAATCATCATTCAGCTTACCATACCTGCAAAAATGTGTAGGGTGATGCCTGTGCTATAGGATATCTGTAAACTGACATGTCCGTTCCTCTGCCTCTGTCTCTGAGGGAAGCCACATCTCTTTGCAGATTGCTCTGCTTTAGATTTTTCCAAGCAAAAGGAAAAAAAAAGGGGGAGAAGTAGTGGTTCTCAAGAGGCTCTGACCTTCAGGTAGGTCATGCCTTGGCCTGTTATCACGCAGAATGGTAGCAGATTAGTCACCCAGATCTCAAGCAGGGCAGACCAGCAAAGAGTCAAGGTTCTGACCTGCAATAAGGTAGAGCCACAGCAGTTTATTCACTCCGCCTTCAAGCCTGTGACAGGGGTGAACATCAAACAGTCTATCGTGCACTCAGGTAGGGGTGACTGAAGAGTGCAGGGCTCCAGGCTTAAAGAGGGGGAGTATTGCCTACCACCCCAGAGGTCAGGTGACAGGGGGTTGTGGGCCCACCCAACTCCACAGTGTCTTGGCCAGGACCCTATCAGTAGCAGGAGATCAGCAGAGATCCACCTACACTATATTGACGTTATCTCAGGCCAGCTCTCAACCAGACTGTTGCCTGATTTCATTGGGCTGCTTCCTACTGTCCCCTTCAGGTATACCTGCATCTGGGGGTCATCCTCAGTCTCCCCAGGATACATAGCCAATGATAGTAGTAGTACCAGCTCTTCAGCATCAGCAGTTGCAGGGCCCTCTGGAGGCTCAAACAGGCCCTCAGGGCAGCCGTGGTTCTTGGCATCCTGCTCCAGCAACAGAGAAATGCATCTAGCTCCCTTCAAACTGAGTTGCTAGGCTCAGGGGTAAGCAGTGAGGGTAAGCAGTGAGGTGGTAAAGTTTGTGGATGATACCAAACTGTTTAGGATAGTCAAGACAGAAGCAGACTGTAAGGGACTCCAAGAAGATCTCACCAAACTGAGTGATTGGGCAACAAAATGGCAAATGAAATTTAATGTGGATAAGTGTAAAGTAATGCACATCGGGAAAAATAACCCCAACTATACGTACAGTATGATGGGGGCTAATTTGGCTACGACAAATCAGGAAAGAGATCTTGGAGTTATCGTGGACAGTTCTCTGAAAACTTCCACACAGTGTGCAGCAAGGTCAAAAAGGCAAATAGGATGCTAGGTATTATTAAGAAGGGGATAGAAAATAAGACCCAGAATATCTTACTGCCCCTGTATAAAACTATGGTACGCCCACATCTTGAATACTGTGTACAGATGTGGTCTCTCACCTCAAAAAGATATTTTGGCCTTGGAAAGGGTTCAGAAAAGGGCAACTAAAATGATTAGGGTTTGGAACGGGTCCCATATGAGGAGAGGTTAAAGCGACTGGGACTTTTCAGTTTAGAAAAGAGGAAACTGAGGGGGATATGATAGAGGTGTATAAAATCATGAGTGGTGTGGAGAGGGCCGATAAAGAAAAGTTATTTATTAGTTCCTAAATAGAAGAACTAGAGGACACCAAATGAAATTAATGGGTAGCAGGTTTAAAACTAATAAAAGAAAGTTCTTCTTCACACAGCGTGTAGTCAGCATGTGGAACTCCTTGCCAGAGGAGGCTGTGAAGGCTAGGAATATAACAGAGTTTAAAGAGAAGCTAGATAATTTCATGGAGGTTAGGTCCATAAAAGGCTATTAGCCAGGGGATAAAATGGTGTCCTTGGCCTCTGTTTGACAGAGGCTGGAGAGGGATGGCAGGAGACAAATTGCTTGATCATTGTCTTCGGTCCACCCCCTCTGGGGCACCTGGTGCTGGCCACTGTCGGCAGACAGGATACTGGGCTAGATGGACCTTTGGTCTGACCCGGTACGGCCGTTCTTATGTTCTCTGATTCCATCCTGCAGGGCATGCTCCTTTTGGCTCTGCCCACGAGGCAGCTTGCGACTTTCCCTCTGCTTCCACCTCTGAGAGATGCCACTCCTCCTCCACACAACCTCCAACTTAAACTAGAGAAATATGAAATCATTTACATTGGCAGACTTGCCTGTTTCTTTTCCTAAAATGCAGCAAAGAAAGGCTAGCTGCTTTCAAGAATTTAAACTGTCATGAAGATGAGCTGGCACAAAGTATGATTGTGATAATCAAAACGTTAATCAAAAGATCCCTGGCCTTTGACACCACCTCACAGGAAAAGCAAACTTCAGATGCACACTGTAAAATGGAGCGCATATGCCAACAGAACTGATGCAACAAATTTCTGAGTGGCTCCTGTGTTGTGCTGAGTACATATTTGTTAAATTGCAGAATTGGACATTTTATCACGATTAAAAAGGTGCTGCTACACCTATTACCTTGGGAGTATAGCCCTTCTAATACTACCACTTAATATGCTTTCACCACCATCTCTGGTTAATATTTTCTTCCATGTTGTTTTAGTGCACCACCATATTTTGGTAGTGGAACAACTAAATTTAAATGACATAATGCAAAAGTAACATGCTAAAGCTGTTTTATATTTCATTGTCATGACAGTGTTAAATACATAGGGCCCAATTCGCAGTGCTGAAGTCAGTGGAATTATACCCCTGTAAAACTGCTGTATGCAAGAACTAAATCAGGTCCATAGTTTAAAAATACATTCTTCAAACAATGCATCAGTACTGGTGGGAAATACTTTCACTATCTGAATTCTAATGATTCTTTCATGGATTGAAGGATTTTTTTCCTAAGTCTTTTATGTATGAATTATTGCTTTTGGAATTAATCTAAACACAGTGTGTGGTAGTTTGGGGTTTGGTCATGCTCCAAACAATAAGACAGGGTATCTTTCACACTCTCTCTATGCATGGCAGTAATTCCCTTCAACACTAATTAGAGGAAGCTAGAAAAATAAATTGGGAGAGGAGAAAAAACCCTTGAGATGCTCTCTCAGTGAAGCATTATTTGATTGATGCCCATCTATTCTGAAGTCTCTGTAATAAAATAATTAATTTATACTTTCAATTTATACCTTCTGGTGTGCTTCAGCCACTGGACCATGTTCCCCAACTTTTATTAACAAAAACTAAAGCCACCTCAATAACTTACAAGTGAAGCCATTATTTGGGTGGATCCCTAAAATTCAAACCAGTGATAGACAAACCACAGGAAATTTGTATGACTATGCAAACAACCAAGATCTGACAAGCTTACCCAAAATTCTTCAGTTTAAAACAAACACAAACACAAATTTCCACTGATACTCTAAGGGTCAGGTTCTGCTTCTCTTACCTTAGGTTAATTTAAATAAAAGTTATTCACAAAGTAAAATGTTTATTCAACTTGAGATAAGCATAGAAAAGTTTGACCCTAAAAGAGAAGACTCTTATGAGATTTCCATTACTTCTTGCAGCCAGCTGGGCTATAAATATCAGGGCTCTTGTATTATATACACTTATGCAAGTATTGCCTTTCAATGAGACTTTTCATTAAGCAAAAACCTAGGTGTCTGGAAGATCAGGGGGCTCAGGACAGCAGCCTCTCCCACGGTGTTTCAGCATTTGTCCTTTGATCCCAAAGTGCAAACCAAACCAAACCAAACTGCGGGTGTTTTTAAGTTAATGTAGCTTCTTCTAGTATTCAGGAAGATTTAAGTTTGGGTCTGTGTTTTAAGCAAAGCTTCAGTTGATTTTTATTTCTGTAGAATCAGTTTTGTAACCCTAAATCAAGTTAATCCTTACATGTATGGCAGGCTACTGTAGGGCAATGTTTTCAAGAGTGGCCTCTGATTTTGTGTATCCCATTTTTATGCTTAACTTGAGATACTTTGGGACTGATTTTTACAGTTTCTATTGATTTCATTAGTGTACAGCAGTTCTGAAAACTTGAGCCTCACTGAGTCTTGGTGAGGGTGCCCAGAAAATGCAGCCCTTGAAAATCAGTGGCCACTTGTGAAAATTGTGATAAGTGTAGAACTAGATCTGAATGTGAGTTCTCCCAGCGTTCAGGAAGGTTCAGAATTATGGTTAAGAACATAAGAACAGCCATACTGAGTCAGGCCAAAGGTCCATCTATTCCAGTATCCTGTTTTCAGACAGTGGTCAGTGTCAGGTGTCTCAGAGGGAACGAGCAGAACAGGTAATGATCAAGTGACCATCCCTTGTTGCCCATTCCTTGCTTATGGAATGAGGCTTATGGCAAACAGAGGCTAGGGACACCATTCCTACTCATCCTGATTAAAAGCCATTGATGGACCTAACCTCCAAGAATATATCTAGCTCTTTTTTGAGCCTTGTTAAAGTCCTGGTATTCATAACATCCTCTGGCAAGGAGTTCCACAGATTGACTGCATGTTATGTGAAGATATACTTCCTTGTGTTTGTTTTAAACCTACTACCAGTTAATTTCATTTGATGGCCCCTTAGTTCTTGTGTTACGGGAATAAGTAAATAACTTTTAAAATTTACTTTCTCCACACCCAGTCATGATTTTATAGACCTCTTTTCTAAGCTGTAAAGTCCCAGTGTTATTAATCTCTTCTTATATGGGAGCCGTTCCAAACCCGTAATCATTTTTGTGGCCCTTTTCTGAACTTTTTCAAATGACAAGATATCTTTTTTTGAGATGAGGCAACCATATCTGCATGCATTATTCAAGACATGGGCATACCATAGATTTATATAGAGACAATAAAGCCATGTATACACTAGGTGGAAGATCGATGGCATGTGGCCGATCTTCTGGGGTTTGATTTAGCAGGTCTAGTGAAGACTGATTAATTCAAACTGAGAGGGTGCCCCTGTTGGAGCTGGTATTCCTGCTCCTCACAAGCAGTAAGGGAAGCCGACGGAAATATTTGCTCCCGTTGACCTCCCACTGTGTGGTTGGTGATTTAAGATACATCAACTCCAGCTACATAATGTAGCTGGAGTTGCGTAACGTAAGTCGATCTTCCCCTTTAGTGTAGATGTGCCCTAAAATATTCTCTATCCTTTTTTTTAAATGATTCCCAACATTCTGTTTGTTTTTTTGACTGCCACTGCACATTGAGTGGATGTTTTTAGAGAACTATCCACAATGACTCTAAGATCTCTCTCTTGAGTGGCAATAGCTGACTTAGACACCATGATTCTGTATGTATAGTTGGGATTATGTTTTCCAGTATGTATTACTTTGCATTTATCAAACATATTCCAGTCATGCTAGCTTGGCAGAGAGCTTTCGTTATTTATCTGGAATGGTGCTTCTTTATACTTTGGTGTAAAAAGGGATTTCACAACTTGTAGTCATTAAAATAGGTGCCATTAAACAGTTAATATATACATAAACCCAGATTATAAGAACATGAAGTAATTTATACCCTTTAAACTGTTAAGACAAAGGAAGAATTTTCTGATAAGTTTTATTTATTTCCAGGAAATAATTTTCTTGTAACACATTTTGAACTTTGAATTTGTTGAACAAATGAGAACAGAATGAAGGGTTATCTGCCTACATGTACTTTGGGTGGTGAATGACCAAAACAACCACCAACAACAAAAAACAACAACCCACAACCTTGGGATCAGGTGAAACTTGTAGAGAGTGAATTAACTGAAGATGTACACTTTTGGTACTGTCACAACCTCTAAGTAGTGATAGGTTCCCAAATATCCCTTAAAAATACTGAGCATTTTGAGATGAGCATTTCCAAAATCCTAGATCCAAACTTCAGCGCATTTTGAAAGAATTGATATAAATATCAAGACTTGCACTTTGTGAATGATGCCCATTCTAATTCTCGGTGTTTAGGAAGTTTTGGACTCAAGTTATGCCTGATTTCATTAAAATCAAATAAAAGGAAGGAAAAAAATAAGAGGAAAAGTATTGTCTTTCCAACCCTTTCTTCACAATGGAGGGGCTCAGTGGAATGCACTTTATTTAGAAACAAGCTCATAAGCAACATCACAAGAACATATTACACAGAACAGTCAAGCAGCATAACATACTTTTCATGCTTTTTACCATGGAAACCACAAAGCAATGCTCATTTTTCTGGAAGAAATAGTCTAAAAATAAGAGCAGTGAGGGTGCCAAATATTCTTAGTTGGGGCAAGAGAGGTTTTTTCCCCCTTCATTTAAATTGTCCTGTCACTGTGAACATTTAGCATAGAACCCGAGCCTGAGAAAGGTCAAGTCTGTTCTAAATGCGGAACCAATGAAGTTCCAACAGGATTCAAAATTCCATGTCTTCAGCTCTCCCAGCCTCTATATAGATTCTGAAACTTTTTAGGTAAGCTCATTGGAACTAAGGTTAATGCCTTCTAGGTCAAAAAACCATAGGCGACAACAGTATTAAGATAGACATGATTATTTGTCTAGATGTGGTTTCTGTTCGCTACTGCTTCTTCTGGACTAGAAGAAATTTTATTCTGAAGTTAAAATTGTTTAAAGAAGAAAATGTTTCATAGAGATTAATAATCATATAAATATTTATATGCACAAATGGTGACTTTTTTCTATTTGATGTGTTTATCTTCGAACTTTCTGAAATATACAACCTATTCTGGAAAATGACCCCTCACTCTCACTGGCCTTGGGAGACAGGCCAATCCTCACCTACAGATAACCCCCTAGCTTCAAACAAATTATTTCCAATAGTCACGCAACACACCTCCATCATACTCATCCAGGAACCTATCCCTGCAATCAACTCCGGTGCCAACTCTGTCCACACACGTATACAAGTGACATCACAGGACCTAACCACATAAGCCACCACATCAGAGGTTCATACAACTGCACATCCACCAATGTGATCTACATGCCAGCAATGCCCCTGTGTCATGTATATTGGCCAAACTGGACAGTCTCTACACGGATGCTTCTCCAATGACTCTTAAATATGTAACCCTTCTGCCAGGTAGCACCAGCAGCAGCCAGGGCCGAGTTCAATATCTAGGGCAGCTGTTCTCAAACTTTTTGGGCTCCGGAGCCCTTTACATGCGTAAAAATTTATGCGGAGCCCCAGCGGTCCACTGATTATATGTGTTGTACCTATCGATGTTTCCAGTTTGTCAACCTCGAGGAACCCCTTGAGATGTCTCGCGGAGCCCCTTGGGCTCCACGGAGCACAGTTTGAGAAACACTGATCTAGGGGTTCCTCTCCATTCATCCATCAATGAACTGGCTCAAGTCCCCACCCAGTAACCTGGGAAATTCACACAACACCCCTGGATGCCTCTGAGAGGCAATGCTTCCCCACTTGCACACACAGAGTCTGAGGGTGGAAAAGAAATTTTTAATGAAGAGAGAAGTAACGTGGCATTAACTTGGGAAAACGCTACAAACAGTTCAGAGAAAACCACCACAGAGTTCAAAACCAAAACCACGAGTAAATGTCCCAGGTCAAGTAGGTTGGGCAATGTCCTTTTCCTCTCAAGCCCAGCAATGTAAATGTCCCCTTCATATGCCCAACCCTTCTCTGCATCCTACCCACAGTTGCTGCCCTTGGTCAGGGAAGACCAGAGTTCAGAGGTGATTTGCAGAGTTCACCTCCCATCCTGAGTGAGGGGGAGAAAGTAGGAGGTATCTCACCCACTCCACTGGTCACTCGCCATCCATCTGCTCACTGCTCTCTGGCGCTGCTCTGCAGGCCATTCGTCGCCCCTCGCTGCTGCTGCTCTGCTGGCTGATTCTCATGCCTCTCTATCGCCACTCTGCTGGCTGCTCCCACATCTTCTGCTGGCCTGTGGTGGATTTGGCTCTGGCTCAGACCTAGTGATTTCAACTCTCAGTGATTTCACATCTTAGCCCAAAGCACAGTGCAGCCACAAGAGATTCCAGCACTCATTGGAGTAAATTTACACACAAAAGAGACTCCTTTTGGAGCTTTTCTTTAACTCTGTCATTGAAACAGTGGGGGGAAACAGGTTGAACCAGTCTTATAGCTCATGCCTGGAGAGCATGTAGCCTGCTAACTCACCTCCCTCCCCAGCTTAATCTATAGGTCTCTGAAAGAGCAGCCTCTGTCCATCCAAGTATACTTACACTGACAGGGTCTTTCCTTTTATCTTTTAACTGAGTTAAAAACAGTCTGACTTTTCTGAATTGTGCATTCCCAAAATAACTGCAAGCATTGGTGGTCATATCTTACAATTCCTGCATTTACTGTTAACACAGGTTGTGACCCCCCACAACAGCCAAATTGGTTATAATGGGCAAAACACCAGTCTAACGGTTGAATATCAAGCAGACCTAAGCAACCTGAGTGAAGTGCATTTACATAACCACACCTAGAATTTCTTTCCCATTCCTGCATGAACTGTATTTACATAGCTTCAGGGGATAGCTGAGTTAGTCTGTTACAGAAAAAAAACACAAATGGTCTGATAGCACTTTATAGACTAACAAAACATGTAGATGGTATCATGAGCTTTCGTGGGCACAGCCCACTTCTTCAGATGACCTGAGTAATTGTTAAATACCTAGCAGGTCTAGGCAAACTGAGTGAACATAACCACACCCAGGATTGCTATCCCATTCCAGCTGGTTGTAATGGAAGCATTGATTCAGACCCTCCTTACATCTAGGACCAAATGGTTTTACACCTGTATGTGAGGCTTTGGTGGATTGCTGCACCCGAGTCTGAACTACAGTGACCCAATATGTCACACTCTAATTCTCTTATGTGGAACCTGCTGGTGCACACTAAATGTACCTGAATATAAGTACATGCTATATTGTATGTGGCAGATGGTTTAAATAAACATGTATGTTTACAAAACAAGACTTAAATGTGTGGTTCTGGATCTGCTCTCATTTGTCAACAATTCTGTTCTTTAGTCAGACATTGAAATACTTTTATGTACAGCCCTGGATCTCAGAGTTTTTACTGGTGTTCTCAGGTTTTGGGTTTTTTTTAATTAAAGGACACTATAATTTCCAAATTAAGTAACAACACCCAGACAAAAAGCAAGGTGGATTAATATGTTCACATTCACCCTCAGATATAATAATGGATAGAATAACTGAAGAGAGAATATACTCTGGTTCAGTGGCCTTTTCCTAAAACTAAGAAACTTCTATTTTTTTGTCCTATATGCTCGAAGTGTTATTGGCTAGAATTGCAGTATTCAAGTTGCATAGCCATTGGTCCAAAGAGGCATGATATGGAAAAAGCAATTAAATGTTAGGAGGTGGGTTTTTTATTTTGTTTTTTAGAAAAGAAATTTAAGAGACTGATTCTGATTTCAGTTAAAATGTGTTAATCCAGAGTAACTCCTGTAAAGTCTATGCGATTATCCAAGTGAAAACTGGTGTGAGATCAGAACCTGGCCCTTAATGTCTATAACTCTTCTACACAGAAAAAAAAAGTCAAGAACTATCAAAATGCTGGAAATGCATGAAGCAAATTGTTATATATTTTAACAGAAAGTTTTGGGGATTAGAAATGCTGAGGCATAAAAAATTAAAATGCTTACTTTGCCTCCTTTGCATCTTGTGATCAACTTTTCAGTCATGAATTCCAAAGCTTCATGAAGGCATTGTAATTAGCACACTTCCTTCCCGTCTGGTACCATGCTGCTTTTTTAAAAGGGAAGTACAGGCATTCTTCCACTTACAATTGAATGTAAATTGTATAATTTATTAATAATTTCAGTAGCACTTGATATTTATTTTAATTACTCTT
The DNA here is from genome assembly GCA_019425775.1 of Rafetus swinhoei. Lineage (NCBI taxonomy): Eukaryota > Metazoa > Chordata > Testudines > Trionychidae > Rafetus > Rafetus swinhoei. The sequence goes on from CM033437.1 coordinate 235,442,682, forward strand.
TAAGTCAGACATGAACACTGGGGAGTAACAGCAGGACTTTAGAAGAAGGAAAAAAAATTGTTTTAAGCTTGAATAGATTTTAATGAAAATGTAAATAATTCACATTTTGGAAAACTGTCACTTAAAATAAAGTTTGGCTGAAATGAAACAGTGCACACTGGAGGTTTTAAAACAAACAGTATAGGCCTGATTTTGACATGGCACGAGGTAGAGAAGTAAAAGCAGCAAGCCCCACTCCATCTCGCTCTCCTCTAAAGATGTGCAGAGATGGCCTGCACTGGGAATTGAGCACGTAGGGGAAAAGCAGGCTCAGTCAGGCCACTGCTCCTCCATGCCAGTCAAATGAAGTAGCGGGGCACGAGGGAAGGTATACGCTGCATCTGGCAATGAGCCAAAGCACTGAATTCCTCCCTTTCATCTTGTACATCACAGGAGCTCAAGGGAAATTGTGACTTGGGGTTGACTGAGTTGTAATTCATTTTTGGTGCTACTCCTGGACTGGCAGAACTAGGTACTGCTTTATACTCAGAGCTATAAGTAAAGTTTTACTCTAGCCTTAAGAACTTAGCATTGTAGATGAGAAAAATACTAGACTGTCCCTGAAGGAAGCTGATATGAGCAAAGTGCTCATGAGGGGTGTCCCTGAAAAGGTGGCTTGATGCTCTCTTGCTCCTGGTATAGCTCCATGCAAGGCTTCTACCTGCACCCCGTCAGAGCACCTTATTATTTCTTTGTCTAGCCCGACAACCTGCAGCTGAACTAAACCTTTTCTTCTGTTTGTAAAGCAGTGTGAAAAATTCAAACTTGAATCCCACACACATCTTAGCCATCTGTGAAAAGCTGTGGCCAAAGAAAGGACACATAACATCTTTCTAAGCAAACTGGCTGTCACTTCATTGAGAGCAAATGCTCAAACTCTTTGATCAGTTGGTTTAGCTCTGTCATGCTGTGCAGGAGGATACTGTGCCCTAGTCTGGCTCCTTTCATTTCACATCAAGTTGGTTGACTCACAATAATTTCAACCATGCACAACTGGGACAATTTGACCCACTCTAGTATCATGGCACCCCGTTATTGAGCAAGGTCACTTCCTCACACATCCATCATGGGGATGCTTTGACCAGAGTGGTGGAGAAGATCAGTGTGATCCTGAGCCTACCAATGTACGGCGATGTCTTCAACCACCCAAGAGCATGCCTGTCATTGAGGCAACTGTTGTGGGTGCCCTTGACCTGCCTAGATTTCTCTGCAAAGTTGATTAAGACTTATCTGCAGATGACATTCACAACCAGTCTCTTCTAACTGACCCAGCCATGTGAACGTCCACTTGGATTTGCTGTACTGCTCATGAGCTCTTTTGAACCAATTCCAAATGGACCAAGGTCAACGGGCAGCCAACCTTCACACCTGGGACTACAAAATGATCCCACATATGGCTGTGGGCAATGACAGACAACGTAACACATCACTGACAACTGTCCTGTGACCAGATTAGGTATGTTCTGAGAGTCCTTTGCTTTGCAGATGAGGCTGCTGCAAACTGACTTGGCAGACTCCAGCATAGGAGAAGAATAATTAAAATAATAGCAGTAGAAATGTAAATCATCTTTTTTACAGGGACGTCTTCCCTAGCCAGTTTCCTTAGTCACGTCACCTTGAGAAACTTGACCGTGTGAGTCGTCAGCTCATTCACTGCTGAGATGTCAACTCCTGCTTCTGACCAGCTCAAGTGTCAGCCTCCATTTCCCACATATTTTCAAACAAGCACGCGTGTTTTCTCCCATGCTGCCCTTCCCACGTCAACGATGCCCCCATGTAAACATCTGCAAAACTAATCCCTATCCTTCTTCAAAGCCCTCTTCAAAACTCTCCTTTTCCATGATGCCAAAACAAAACCGTTGTCTATCACTCTGACCAAGATCATCTCCTTTTTTCCTTTTCACTCCACCCATCTGTCTGCCCACAGCCATCCATTGCCTCGTCTTACACTTAGACTGTAAACTCTTCGGAGACAGGGATCATTTTTTGTTCTGCTTTTGTAAAGCATCTCACACACTGGTACGTTGGTCGTTAAGTAATGATCCTAGGTGCTTTGATACTACAAATACATAATAATCTCTGATTTTAGCTGTGACACGGACAGTTACTGTTGCCCTTGAAGAAAGCACCAAATCAGCAATGGGCAATATAGCTAGTGACTGGGCGTGGCCCTCCATCTTCGTGGGCCGCAAGATTGCTGTAACCAAGATGGTCTCCAGGGTAGCAGGCTAGCTGTTGCTAACTATGCTTGCATACCTAAAATTTGTAGGATGTGCTAACTGAGCCATAGCAGTACTTGGATTGGATGCAGAGGGAGCCTACGTCTCTTATAATTAATGTATGGAACCAGCAGTCACCTCACTTCACATGCCCTTGCTCTAAGTGCGTGCCACTTTAGTAATAGCAGTAAGGGGGAAAAAAACCCTATGCGGATAGAAACCAGCGGAATCTTGCAATCCTGCACATGGGCAACAGTAAACACAATGTCTTGGGGGGCCACACAGAACTGTAATGGGCCCCATGTGGCCCTCAGGTTGCCCACCACTGCACTAAATCCACAAGTCTAGAATGTCCTTAGGCTTTAACAGTTTATGCATTAGAATGTGCAAGTGGCCTTATGTGAGGGCAAAAGAAGTTAATTCTCTCCCTCCCCCACCCCCCGAATTCTAGTCCAGCTGGCATCCAGATTTTAGATTAATAGGGTGAAGCAAAGCAACCTTATTTTTCTGTATTGGGCTTTTTAAAGTTTCCAACTGTTCTCTATCAACATGAAAGCTGGGAAAATACAGGCTTTACTTTCTTTTTAAATTAAGCAGAATGCTACAAAAATAGCAAATTCAGACATGCCTAAAAATAGTGTGTGTTTTAGTGAAGGTAAAAATAAAGCAACATAAATATTTTGGAAGCCTGTGTCTCTAAATAAATAATGTAGGGGCTGGATATGTGCCTCATTTCCCCCATTCCTGTTCTTGGGGCAGACATGGGAGGAAAGAGAAGGAGGGAACCTTAAGTTAGAGCAAACCCAGAGCTGTCTATATGCTTGGCTGCCGATAAGACCCCAGGAAGCACTGAAGCATCACAATGCAATACACTGCGATCTAAAGCTGGGCAACATTATTTTGGGTGAAAAATACAAATTTGTCTCCAATGAAACATGTGATGAATTTAATTGAATTGTTTAGATGAAAGGAAGTGAACAAAATCAAAAACAAATTTTAAAAATATAAGTTCTGTTTTGACGTTTTTAGAATGAAACATTTTGGATTTTTTTGAATTCACAGTAACATTTTGTTTAGAAATTTACATCAGTATTATTTGAATAAATGCAACAGGGTAAAAAACCCTCTTGAAAATAAAATGAAATGTTTATTTCAACCCAAAACAGTTTTTTCCAGTTCACTGAGAAATTTAAAAAAAAATTCATTTTGGGTCAATTTATTAGTTGCTGCAGCCAATGAACTGAAAAATCAGTTGTTTTCACAATTCCATTGTGGCCAGTCTGCACTGCTGTTTGTTTCATCATTCCCTGGTACATCCTTGTGTGTGAGAGAGAGTGGGAGTCAGGTTGACATGGAGCTCTTAAACTGCTCTACATGGGTGGGGGAGGAGAGGGTGACAAAGGACACTCTACAGAGTCATTGTTCTCTGGGGACCATTCCATCAACTTTAAGGCCACTTAGACTGCAACACCAGCTCAGAACCACCTGCCTTTCTCTCTCTCACTCATTCTCTTTCTCTCTCTCCCTTTCAGTATCCCAGATTGGATCTTCACAGGAAAAAAAGCATTTTCTTAGCTCAATTTAGCTAGCACATAACAACCAACATTGAGGCAAACTTCTAGTGAAGACAAGATATTTTATAGTGTTCACATATATTTAAAAATAAACCATTGCCACTTTTACAGTCTTTACCTAAGCCTGCTGACACATGAAAACTACAAACTACCCTGTCTTTCCAGAAGTTTACCTCATATTAGTTACCACTTGTCAGCTAACACACTTCTTTCCCTAATCTAGAAAAAGCCTCAGTTGGCTAAACTGAAGCTCCTCAAAATTTTTGGTAGAATTACTGGAATTTTGTAGAGCTTTTGTAAATACTGAGGGGGGAAAAAAAACCACTTTTGCTAATGTTGCCCTCAATTAATTGCAGAAAAAAAGCAATTCTCTTCACTGGAAATAAAGCTTTGTGATTTAACAAGAGGGCTGCGCTCAGCGAATGAGATGAGCCCACACTAAAACATGAATTTGATAACTGCTTTAGATTCAGATCCAAACTTCAGATGTTTTGTTGTATTTTTTAACCCTTTTGATACCAGTGTCCCATTCTGACACCAACATTTAGGATTGTCACCTCTCAGATAAGATTGATTACCCTCCAGGAGTGTCCAAAAGTCTCAATGAATTAAAGATTATGCCATGTGATGAAACCTTCAGGAATGACCATCAAAATCAGCAACACTGCTCTCAGGAGCAAAAAACACCCCAGAATGTTTGGGGTAATCCTGAGCCCATAACACTGGATAACTAGCAGTGTGTACTGAACACTCTTGGGATTTCCCAAGATGGGTATTTCAAAAAGAAACAATCTGAAAACACGTGGACAGTTGGCAACCCTATGACAGCATTTCCCCTTGGCTTAGCAGCAGCCGCAGACGTGTAGGGCTGACAGGCTTCCCAGGGAGTCTGGATATATTGAAAATGGAATTTATTTACACACAGATACACTAGTCCTGAAAAGTGAAGATATCAGACAGCATGTAGAGTAATCCCTCTTTCTTGGAATCTCAGTTTATGCTGGGTTCCGAAGAAGAAAGTCTGTTCAACAATTAACACTCATCAGAACCCAAGGCAGAAAGTAAACACTGTTTCTTACATAGCTCCCTCGCTCCTAAAGCTCTGCAAAATGTTGCATAACTTAAAACTAACACTACAGAATGTCCTCTAAGGGACAGAACTCAGAAAACTATGCATAACAGCACCACCCAGTGATGTCTGCTATAACACCCTACCCTTAGGTATTTGTATAGCATTCATCACAATTCATTTTAGCCTGAAGCTAAAAACCTGGGTCTGAACTCCACTGCATCCTCTAGAGATGATTGGCTCTGGATCTGAACTGTGTGCCTCAGGCCCAGTTCTAGAAGATTCCTGTAACCAGAGCTTGCCATTTCACACAACTTTATCTGTTTGATTCATAGGAGAGCTCATGTTCTTAGTGTGAGCTTAACGATGGAAGAAGCTTTCTTGTGCATTTAGGGGGTAACCTTCGAGGAAAAGATCCATCCTCCTCTACCAAAAATGAAGCAAGGACATTTCAGAGAGATCACAGACAACATTTTTGGAACTCTGATGCCTGAAGTTAGCCTGTGAACCTAGATCTGGGCACCTAAAGGAGCCATGGATGCATATCATCTTTGAAAATCAGCTTATTGAGTTGCCTAAATATGGTTTGAACACTGAACTTAGGTACCTAGTCAGAGACTAGTTGTATTTATGTATTACATGAATGTACAAAAAATAATGGGAGTTAGCATCCATATACCCCAGGGGGCTGTGAAAATTCTACTAGCAAGTGTTGAATTTGTGATCCCATTACTCTCTGGGCTAGATGTATCCCAGTGTTATTCTATTGATTATCATGGGCTTACATTAGGGATAGAAGGGGGCCCATGAGTATCTGAGGAAAAATGATAAGTTGATTTTTTCAATCCAGGAGAAGTGTATTAAGATGGAAAGAATATAGCCATTACTTTCAAAGGTGTGTTAGAAATGTCTTTTTCAAGGTCAGGGTCCAGCTATAAAATTCTAGCATGCAAGTGTGGATAATAAATACAATTTACATTTTCATAATTATTTGTACCTCCTTATTTTGGGTACATGTCATTTTTATATGCTTTGCCTCTTTGTACATTTCAGTGAATCTTGGCTTACAATATAGAGTATGGATGACTATAATTGGAGTTCAAGCTTTTTCAAAGCCTGTGCCCTGAATTCAATTAGCAATTTAAAGAGTCACATAGGTGGCAGTAACCACAAACACGATAGGATTACTTTCCCATTTACTTATGAATAAAATCCAACCCAAATGCCTCATTTTACTTCCCATTCTTTCAGAATGGAGTATAAGAAAATCATTTTTATTAATTTTAAAAGCTCGGTTATACATTTATGTAATACAACAAAAAATACAGTACCCATATACACACACAGAAGGCAACACTTAGCCACAATACACTACCTATTTGCTCTGGTAACCACTTCCCCCTAACCACAACCTCCCCCTTCCTAAACAATGAGGAATGGAAAAACAAATTCTGCACTACAGCAAGATTCACACTAAGTGACAAGGGCAAGACTGACAAGCATCTTTCACAGAGGGATGTCAGCCACAGAGAGGAACCCTGGTTGTGCTGTCCTAAGAATGAGGAGGGGGGCTTCAGGGCTCCCCATCTACCAGCTGCAAGGGATGGGAGGTTAGTTGTTGCACAACAGGATTCATTCACCACATAAAGGAAATTCAGTCAGATTCAACATCTTTCTATATAGGGAAAAAGTGCTTTTTTGCTACAGCACTCTTGAGTCTGAGCAAAATAAGTTAAAAAAAAACAACACTGAGCATTTTGACTGTAAAGAGTTTGTTAAGTTTCCAAGCATTAACATGCTGGAAGTGGTAGAGGGCTTAAAGGCAATTACCACCAGTAGGTGGTATGCATTAGCTACTATTTTCAAACCAGCAGGTTATTCAACAGCTTTAGAAACAATAAACCCTCAAGACTTGGGGCAGGAGGAAAAGATAAAAAAAATGGTTTGAAAAATCATTACCAAGTCATAAGCATTCATGATAAATTGCAATTACAAGTGGGCATTCATGCTGGGAATAATTAGTAACACCTCAATATTACTGAATGTCAATGAAGTTAAGAACACTCTTCACAAAACAATACAGATGAAGTAGTCAAGTGATTTTAAAAGGAGGCTTTTGTCATTTTATTAATTGCAGAAAAATAGCGAGATATAAATAGGGTAGGCTCACGGTGCCTGTAAAGATTCCAGCATTTTTTAGAACCAAGGACACATAAAGATCATGCTTTTTTCAGAGATAACAATATCCAACGACTATTCAGTCTTCACTAGCATGTCTGCAGGGAATTGTTTGAAATGGAAATGTCTTCAGATCACTAGTTCAAATTCAGCTTAGCCTACGAGAAACCAGAAGCGGTTATTACCCATTGGCTCTGGTGGCCTTTGTGAAATAGGGTTGGTGTTCTGAGTTCAGCTATAAATGGAGAGGTGTCCGCATAACAAAGTCTCAGCAGGTAGGACATGCACTGAAGTGGCATGGAATCCAAACTAGCATCTCATCTCTAAAGGATGTGGCATATTAGCAGTCCAACATGGAAGAAATACATCCATGCTGTACCTCTTCTGCTTAAAACACCCCCCTTTATTATCTAAGGTTGTCAATAGAGCTGGCCAGAAAAAATCTTTGTGAAAAATTCTAAGATTTTTAAATTTGTTTTCATTCCATATCAGAAAAAAATATGATCTTTTGTATTGTTTTGAAAGAAAAAAAACCACCACAAGAGTGAGGGAGACCTCTCTCCCTCCCCTTCCTTTGAATAGGCAACAGCTCAATGGTTAGGGCAAATAGAAGATGCAGGCAAATGCCTTTACCACCAGGCCACACTGTCAGTGTTTCTACCTCTTCTGTTCCACTTTGTATAAGTATTCATTGGGACAGAAAAAGAGTGAGACTGATTCTATATAGCCCAGTAGTCTGTAACTCATTTGGGATGTGGGTGATGCAGATTCAAATTCTGCTCTGATTCAGTCAAGTCAGTCCCCTAATCACTGGCTGTTCTGGGATAAGTCTCTTCCTTCCATCCTGGACCTAAGAAATCTTTGACAAATCAGCATTTTCCAATTAAAAAGAAGTGTCACTCTAGTTATCCATCCAACACACCAAATGAGCACTAAGCATGCCAGAGTTGGGTACATAAGAATGCTATAATGCATAAAACATTTTCCCCCTAAAGTTACCAGTGTGAGTTCCCCAGAAAAATTGTCCACATCAGTATGCCATCAATTTTATTTGACTATAACGGCAGAAAAATGTGCTTTTTAAATAAGTCTCCAAGGGATAGCCGTGTTAGTTTGTAAAAAGAAATAGTCCCGTGGCACATTAGAGACTAACAAATATAAGGCATCGTGAGATTTTTGTGGGTAAAACCCACTGATGAAGTGGGTTTTACTCACAAAAGCTCATCATACTATATAAATATTTGTTAGTCTAAGGGTGTGTCTACACAGCAAAGTTAGTTATTTCAAAATAACGACTGTTATTCTGAAATAACTATGTGAGCATCTAACACAGCTATTCCATTATTTCAAAATAACGGACGGCTTATTCCGACTTCTGTAAACCTCATTGTATGAAGAATAACGCCTATTCCAAAATAGCTATTTCAAAATAAGGCGTAGCTAAACGCTCCACTTCTGCTATTCCAAAATAGCCCCTCACCAGGACCATTCTAAGTTATTCCTACTGGGGCTCTAAATTGAGGTAGCACTTTTACATTAGGGAAGTCTGCCTCAGACTATTTTTAAGACTTCCCTGTAGTGTAGACGTTCTATTTCGAAATAAACTATTTTGAAATAACTGTGCAGTGTAGACCTAGCTTAAGATGCCACAGAACTACTTGTTCTCTTTAAACAAGACTGGGGAAAGTTTGGCAAAACCCCAGAATTGCGGCCTGTACTTGAGTAAATTACCTCCATTTCCCCCATCCAGAATGTACTCTTGAATCCTATTTCTAGACAGAAAGACTTTATTTTCCTAAATTCTTTTTATTGTCCTCATTTAGGAAGAAAGTTATTCTTTAAGGGTTTGCCAGATCACTTCGCTTAGTGTAACATTCTATATTATTAAGATCCTGTAGGGATTTCCATTGATGTAATACAATTTTTGGCTACTGCTAATATTTATTTCCTATTTCATTCAGATTTAATAAATCTATTGGATTCCTGCAGCTTTCTGATTCAAGAGTATTAAGAGCTTGTTCAGAAATGAATAGGTCAATGGAATGCCAGCAGTTGGAATGTAATTTCTTAATTAAATATATAATAATTCCTTTCATTTATGCTGTTCCTTTCATTGAAGAGTCCCAAATGATTTTAAAAGTCTGGATAATTAAGGCAAGTAGTTTTACTGAGTAAAATGTACAGGTTCTATGCCTAGACACCACTTAGATTTTGTTCTGGTCATATGTACAGAGGTAAATTTCAATTACTAGGAAGATGTATAAAATATGTATTTAGTCAGATTGTATCCAGTACATACAAATAATGGCACTGAGACCTTGAGACACTAAAATGCTGAGCACCCTCAACTCTAATGGGCTTCAATGGAAGTTGAAGGCACTCAGCACCTCACTATAGATGAAGTCCCAGCCTTCTGAAGTCAATGGGAGTTTTGCCATTTACTTCAATGGCCAGGATCCCTCTCCCTCAAGTAATACATTAGTTAATTTGATAGGGTTTGTTTTTTTATAAACTTATCTTTTTTTCCTTATAAGAATGTATACTTTCTGCTGCACTACATTTACTCTAGTATACATCCTCATAAAAGCTTAGATAATGACAAATGTTTTAAAAATTGTGACAGTACAGCTGAAGCAGGAATTAAGTGATTTGCTATATTCAGACATTATTGCTATTAAATGGGACAGATCAGTTAATCCACATTAATGTGACCCAGGCTAAAAGCACAAGCCAAGAAAATGAAACTGCCAAGATTACAACACCAATATTAAGTCCACATCATGCATGTTATGTACATGGTATTTCCAGGTATATTAAATGACATAATTCGGGTCAATGCCTGGATATTTGACATACCCTGATTAATTCAGGTGGCTCACACATTAGGAAGGCATATGGGGTGACCCTTGCTTGTAGAACTACGCTCTTACATCCTTATGTACAAGAGGCCTGACTTTCCAAGGTGCTGCACATCTACTACTCCAAGGATTTAGGAGCCTACCTTGTCATACCTGAAAATGATGGGCAATGCAAGGTGAAGGAAAACTTGCTCAGAAGATGCCTGAAAGGCAGATTTCCTTTCCATACCCAAACCCCACACAGTTCAAAATTAAGGTAGCTTACCAAGTCGTGTACAATTTTCAATTATGTTCTCTGAATGGGGTTTTGCTTTTGTACTTATTTGGAGAGCAGCCCAGCCCCAAATCTAATGATAGGAGTGTGTGCTATTGTCACATTGTGACCAAATGCAGGGAGTGAACAGATGATTCTGCACTTCAGTCACTTAGGTGCTCAGGGAGCTGATAGGGGAAATTATCTAACCAGCCTGGTGCTGGGTGGAATTAAGATTCAGCTAGCCCATCAGACCAAGTCTGATAAAGAGGCATAAGAAAGAAGTGCTGGGGATGAATGGAAGGAAAAACCTAGCTGAGCCCAGTTACACAGGGGCCTGAGAGAGGAAGACCTTTTTTATCCTTCTCGGGACCTGTGGTAGCAAATGTCACTAAATGTGGGTCCTATGGGGTGAAGGAAGGGACAGGGGATGAGAGACAGAAGCGAAGCTACACCTTGTTACACATGGGGGCTTGTCCAAGATTGTGACTTCTCCATCTATGGCAGTGACAGAGGACCAGTGGGGGAAGCTGGTCCAAGGACTCAGTGTTTGGGCAATGGAGCAGACCCTACAGTGGTTGATGGAGCAACTGGGACGCAGACGGCTCCGCATTTGTTTCAGAAATCCAAGACAAAACAGTCTCTTCTTGTGTGGCAGGCTGAGTAGCAACAGACTCTGCAAGAGTTCCCAAAGGAACAGTCACAAGTGTAGCAGCAACTGAGAGTCTGATTAAGTCCTGCAACAAGACACAGCAGTAGGACACAGGGAGTGAACCTATCTAAGAAGGGCCCAGGAGATAACCCTGGTGCATTTTTAATAATTTCTGAGAAGGCAGTGATGGGAACCAGATGGGATAAGGGATTGTGGGCACACCAAGTGGCACCATATACATCAAGGAAGCCCATGGTCAAAAGCAAGGAACAGGCACAGGAGTATGGTAGGGTAAAGGCATATATCCTAGATATGGTTGGCCTTTTGGTCAAAAAAATACTGACAAAAGTAGGCCACTGGATGGACTGGAGACATGTGACCCAGGGTAGTCACATAAAATGTAATAGATTGGGCAACTCTCTGGCTAAGGCCAGAAACTGCAAATGCATTGGAAATAATAGACATGATAACAGTGGACAAGATCTGTCAGCTATCCCATCCAGGAAAATCCTGACCCACTTGCATATATAAGTCTTGGCTCTTCTCTTCAGCGTCCTATTCTATCATCCGCTTACATCCCCTTCAAAACTCAACCAGAGTTCCCACCTGCATCTCTAAACTTCAGATCTTCTCTTCCATCAGCTCTTTCATGCAGCATTTCACATGAACTAAGCATGATGCATCACAGCTTCCACATCTAGTCATCTTCATTCCTTCTTTTCCTCAGATAAGGGAGACCTCAGTTCCCCTCAGATCCCAAAGAGTGGGCCAAAACCACTGTAGATACTGTAAAAAGACTGTGGCATGGAGACTGCAATATTATTGGTGGAGAGAACTTGAAATGACTCCACCAGTATACATCTGGTGACCTGCTAATGCATGTTTTGTGGGGAAGAGGATATGAGTGAAGCCAGGTCCTGTTACACATGCCATTAAGGGCAGGGTGCAGCCAGGGCAGGGAGGCTGTTCTCTTATGGCTATGACCTTAGACTGCCTTAATCCTTCTCTAATACCTAACTTTAAGCAAGCAAGTAATCCTATTGACTACTCATACACTTTAAGTCAGGCATGTGTTTAATTACTGTCCTGAAACAGGGCCTCATCTCAAATACCTCCATTTCCCACCCCACAAAATGTGTATTCCTGAAAAAATCTTGTGGAACTAAATGGAACAGCAAAAGTGAAAAGATCTGAGACTGCCAGGCTCTCTGACTTTCCAGCAGTTTAAACCTACATTAGACAAGCTAACTGCTTCCTCCAAGCACCCCCATGCCATCAAATGCAAAAAGTTCTAAACACCATGGCATATGCCACAGTGTTGATTATCAGCTTCACACTCACTCCACATACCACAAAAGTCTTGGCAACAGAACCCTTATAACAGTGGTCACCAACCAGTAGATTGGGATCTACTGGTAGATCTTGGAGCCTCTGACAGGTGATCCTGACTGGTTTGGCCAAGAGGCTATCAAGCACAGCATTTCAGATGCCCCCCTTCCACTGCTGTGCAACTCCTGCCCTTTGCCTTGGAGCTGCTCCTCCCTGGGAGCCTCCTGCTTGCTGGGCAGCACAGGGGAAGATAGAATACAGGGTCCTATCTCCACAGAATGGTGGGGGAAGGGGAGGACAACAGGGCTTGGGAAGGATGGAGTTTGCTGGCTGCTTTTGGGAGTGGTGCAGGGCCAGGGCCAGGGCCAGGGCCAGGGCCAGCCTGTCTTAGCCCCCACTGCACTACCATCCAGGAGCCACCTGTGATAAGCAATGTCCAGATGGAGCCAGCTCCAATCCCCTACCCCAGTCATGAACCCCCTCCTGTATCCCAAATCCCTGTCCCAGCCCTGAGCCCCCAGGACCCAAATTCCCTTACAGAGCCTGTAGCCTGAGGCTGCATCTAGACTAGCATGATTTTGCGCAAAATCTTTCCGCCTGTCTACACTGGCCACGAGTATTTGCGCAAGAACACTGACTTTGTAATGTACAAAATCAGTGGTTCTTGCGCAAATACTCCGACGCTCCCGCTCAGGGATAAGCCCTCTTGCGCAAGTATTCTTGCGCAAGAGGGCCAGTGTAGACAGCCACGTTAATTTCTTGCGCAAGGAAGCCCTATGGTAAAAATGGCCATCGGAGCTTTCTTGCGCAAGAGAGCGCCTACACTGGCACGGATCTTTTGCGCAAAGGCACATGCCAGTATAGATGCTCTCTTGCGCAAATACTTTTAACGGAAAAGTTTTTCCATTAAAAGTATTTGAGCAAAATCATGCCAATCTAGACGCAGCCTGAGCTTCCTCCTGCACCCCAGCCCCCTACCCCAGTCTCAGCAAAGAGCCCTCTCACACTCTAAATCCCCAAGACCACTGCCTGTGCCCCAACGCTCTGTCCCAGCCTGGTGAAAGACAGGAAGGATGGGGGAAGGACGACAGAGTGAGCAGGGGCAGGGCCTCAAAGAATGGGTGGGGCAAGGGTATTTGGGTTTGAGGTAGATCTAGCATTGCACTTAAATTCAAAAAGTGATCTCATGCTTGAAAAGGTTGTAGACCACTGCCCTATACAGTAAAACTCCAGTGGTCCGGCATCCAATGGTCTGGCACTCCTGATGGTCCGGCACCATCTGGAACCCAGAAGTGCTGGACAATTGGAGCTGCTCTGCCCCGGGCTTTCCGGAGTCAGCCGCTGGTCAGTTTCAGCAGCGGCTGACTTGGGGAAGCCTGGGGCAGAGCAGCTGGGGTGCTGCCAGGTTGGTCCCACAGTGCCAAGGGACATATCCCCCCACTCCAGACCCCTCATAGCCCCCCCCTTCCAATAGTCCAGCATATTTGATAATCCAGCACCCCCTGGGTCCTAAAGGTGCTGGATTATCAGAAGTTTACTGTATTATGCAGGCACAATTGTAAATCCACATTTATATTCTACAACAGCAGAGAGAGCTGTAGTTTGCAGTCATATTATCATACCCTCTGCACAAGGCATTCCAGCTCCCCCTTCTACATAGGGCACAATGCATCTTCCAAAGAAGATTTTTTTAAAAATTTCCCTCCTAATATCACTACAGGGCTCCTAAAGGATAAAAAAAATAGATAGGGTGGCAAGGGTCCTTCCTTACCTAGCCAGCATTTGGGCTGGCAGCCTTCCCCTTTCACCAGAGACTAGGGCTTGCGGCTGGTTTCTGAGGGTAGAGAGCACAGCCACTCTTTCTAGTACTCTCTTCCCCCCTGCTGTTTCTAGCTCTAGAACTGCTCTAGCTTACCCTAAAACTCTTACTCCCACTCTTTCACCTGCCTACCTCCCTGCTAACTGGGGAGGCTTTTAAAGGTCTTCAGCAAACCTCCAGCAGGCCTGAAGTGGAGTCAGCTGGTCCCAATCTGCTTGGACTCTCCTCCCCCTAATTAGCAGGCTTTTTAGCCTTTGGGGGCTGCCTCCCTCCCCCTCCTCTGCTCTCCTGACACACACACACCTCTGTAGCAGCCCTGTGGCCTGAACTTGTCACTATGGTCAGAATGAGATGGTTAAAACACACACATGAAAATAATATATTTCCTTGTATCTGCAAGTCATGTCTGTTTACTGGCAAATAATTTTTAACTATGTTACCATTGGCAATGCAGTGCCAAAACAGTTAAGTCAGGCAAGCTGGATTCCATCATATATCATCAAGATGTCAGCCATGTTCTAAATGTAAATTTTTTACTACTGACAATAATGCAAGAGGCTAAAATTAAAATTTTGATTTTTTTTCAGACTACAGCTAACTCTGCAGTTCTGGGAGTCAGAAAAATGTTTGACTTGTAAACTGAACAGAACTGATCTGCAAGCACTGAGAAAAAAATATAAATGTGGAGCTCCCAGTGTATCAGTTTGACAGGGTAACTTTTCTGATTACAACCCTACTTTAAAACAAACCTTTCAACAGTTCTTCCACTTGGGACATAGTAAAAACACACTTTGCCTAGAAGTATAAGGGTCTTGATAGTACTCATCTCATATATGATGGTTTTATGGTACAAAAATAATTGTTTTTAAAAGTCAGCAGTATGTGCACTGGAAGCAAGTCTCTTCGCAGACCCATCTTACCTCATAGTGGGCTTGCAGCCATTTTGTTTTCAGTATAACAGATAGCGGGAGGGGGAGGAGGCAGGGGACAGGGAGGGAAGGTTTTAATAAGTTGAATAAACCAGACTCCTCTGGAATAGGATCCTTAATGCAAGCCCAGTCAGGTAACATTTGCAAAAGTGCCAGAGTGACTTAGGAGCCCAGTTATCATGAAAGTCAATGGAGCCTTGGCTCCTATGTACCCAAGTCACATCAGAAAATGTGACATAAGCTACAAAGTAACTTAGGGCACGTCTACACGGCAACATTATTTCAAAATAACTAGCATTATTTTGAAATAACTTTGTCCAAGTCTACACAGCAGGCAGTTATTTTGAAATAATATTGAAATACTGTCAAGCTGGAGGGCTATTTACTCTGACTCCTGTAACTTCATTGTACGAAGAGTAAGGGAAGTCGGAGGAAGAGTGCTCTATTTCAAAATAAGTGCTGTGTAGATGCTCCCAATTTTGAAATAAGCTATACATTGGACATAGTTCAATTTGCATAGCTTATTTCGAGTGAAGCCCTGCTGCGTAGACCCACCCTTAGAAACAACTGTTATGGCATTAATTTAATGGCCACATCAATGGAAAATTTGAAATTCACTTCAGTGGTGCAGAATAGAATCCCACAGTATAATTTATCCATGGTTCCAAATTTGCAAAGGGATTTGGATAAGTTAAAGTGGGAGAATTAAATTGTTAAATTAACTGAGTAGGGCTACACTGGGATAAAAAAACCCCCTAGAGAACTCTCAGAGAGGAGAAGAAGCTGGTGCAGGTAAGCAGGAAGCAGCACTTTTTTAATGGCAAACAGGAAACACAGCATCAACTATTCCTGGTTCTGGGCAATGTTCTAGCTGTTTCCATCTCCTGCACTGCAACTCTGGCACATGCAGCATCACATTCTAAAAAGAGAAGGAGTGTAATATGCCTTTCCAGTTGATAGTAAGTTGCATGGGCTAATTTTGGTTTGCCTTCTGATGTTTGAACTCATGGTCTTGGCAATACTGCCATGGAGAACCATGATGTTTGTGTGAATGCAAGATGTAAGAGACTGAAGAGTTATTTGGCTCCATTTCTGCTATGGGACCATCCCTGGTTAACTTCTGAATTGGCTGATACAGTCACATTGTATCACATCCCTTATCAAAGTCAGACTGGATCTCCTCTCCAATTCTGGTACTGAAAATACTTCCCTGACCCCTTCAAAAATGGAAGTGTGCTATAGGTCTACTTATACAAGCTGCTCAGGGACTAAAATTTCAGAATCAAGCAATTTGACAGACTCTGCAATTCTTAGAGAGCTATAAGCTCTGACTGGAAAAACAGATAACCACAGGGAATTGAAAGAATTCATTAATACCCATGGCAGTGTCAGAATATGGTACATAACCTATAACCAGGGGCGGCCTGAGGTGGGCTGTGGCAGCTGGCGCCCCAGGCGGAACATGCGATTGGCGCCCCTGCCTGCACGGCCCTCAATGCCGTGATGTCATCATTGGGTGCCCCGGGCGCCCTGTTGAAGGCAGTGCCCTAGGCGACGGCCGAGTTGGCCTATACTCACGGGCTGCCCCTGCCTATAACATCCTGCCACAGAAAATGGCTCCCAACACAACATGGCTAGATTGATTTATGCCTTGTTATCCTTCTAATTTATCTGTGCAGGGAGACCCAGTGTAGATGCTATACCGTCTTCAGGTTGGCTTCTTCAGTTTATTAGATCTTCTAGTTCCATTGACTGGAGCTCCAGGAAACCAAATAACTTCCCCAAAGTTTTTCAGCTTAGATGAGATATCAAAAGGTTCCTCTTTCTATCCCAAAGGCTGGACTCTCATCACTATACCCAATGGCTCCCTTCACTTCTGAATAGATACCACAGCAACTGCTGATTTTCCTATATACTAATTAAAGCTTCATATACAACCTGAACTCATTAAAAAAACAATTATGTAATGATAAAACAAATTGGCTGTGACTGAGTATTTACTTAATGCTGACACCTGCTGTTGCACATGTTCCCATTATTTCTCCCTCTCTTGCTTCTTTCAGCAGCAGGGGCAACAGCTGTGGGCGCATGGAGCATCTCTAACAAATACAAAACTCAGGTGCTAAATCCTGCAGTATTTTCCCCTTACTGTGATAAGTTCCATTACTGTCTCTGCAACAAGCTCTATAGTGGTCTATACCTGAGGGCTGTGTCTCCACTGGCGCGATCTTGCGCAAAAGCGGCCGCTTTTGCGCAAAAACTTGCTGCCTGTCTACACTGGCCATGTGTTCTTGAGCAAGTAAACTGACGTTCTAATGTATGAAATCAGGGCTCCTTGCACCAGAACTCTGACACTCCCACTCAGGAATAAGCCCTTTTGTGCAACTGTTCTTGCACAAGAGGCCAGTGTAGACAGACAACATGAATTTCTTGCTCAAGAAAACCCTATGGTTAAAATGGCCATCAGAGCTTTCTTGCGCAAGAGAGCGTCTATACTGGTATGGATGCTCTTGCGCAAAAGCACATGCCTGTGTAGACGCTCTCTTCTGGAAGAGTTTTTGCAGAAGAACTCTTGCGCTAAAGAGTTTTTGCGCAAGATCACGCCAGTGTAGACGTAGCCGAGGTGTCTTTCTATTTTTGAATTCCACAACAATCTTAGATTTTCTTTTGGTTTAATTTTTTTATCCTTGCTACATGTATGAGAATAAAGTCATGTGTAAATTCCTCAGGAGATTCCATGAGTGAGAACTTTTCATGGTAAAAATAAAGGCTTCCAAGATATGTCTTGATAATACATTTACACATTTCCCTCGAGAAGCAAATCTTTCCGGGGACATACCATGTGCTCCATTTTACATTTCTAAGCTAGAAAGATTCAAGATCTCCTGTGCTGCACAAAAATTAAGCACAGTTGTTAGCTTACTGTTGCTTAGTAATTTTTAGTGAAAATGGCTACTTTCTTATCAGAACTTGGACAATCTCTCCTTATTAGCAGGTTCTTGTAAATGGACACTATTGATTCAAATTTGGCATACACCAGCTCTTACAAAATCTTAGCCCAGTAAAAATATTTCTCATTTTTTTAAAGATTGCAGTGGAAATGACTGCTTCTAAGTAAATAAACACAACACTGTAGTGCCTACAACCCCCCCCCCCCCACACACACAAAATACAAAGAGAACCTGAAAATAGAACTGATCCTATTAACACAAAAGAAAATGGTTTCAATGGCCAATCTAAAATAAAGTCTAAAAGTAAACGTAACAGTTGAAAGTAATTGGATTTTTAAAAACCCTCTTAATTAATGAGAATTTATCTACACACAAACGGGAAATGAAAAAAAAATTAAATTTGTTTTAATTCTCATCTTAAATTATTTCAATACATAACTGGCAATGAATATGCATTTTCAGATTCTAACTGTCCTATTTTGATTTAACTTAAATTGGTAAAAACTGGGACTTAAGTTAAATCAAACAAGGACAAAACTCTATATATGATTGTTCACATGCAGATTTTTGTTTAAATAATTAAGGATGAAAATTAAAACCACTTTTGATTATTTGGTTCCAGCTTGTGTATATACAAGCCATAATATATTTTAAAGAGTCCAGGGTTAGTACAACCCAAGTTAACAGACCCTGTGTGTGTGTGTAAATCTAAGGCTTGAATATCTACTCTCATTTGTATCCACAGTTTAAGAATTGTTGAACCCTGGATCCCAATCTGGACACTCCATTATGTGGGGCTGAGTCCAACCCACCCATATCCCAGACTTCCTAAATGTACCTGCTCTAGCCCTTTGTTCATAATGTAAAGTAGGAAAACCTGACTGTCCACCAAACTTGACAGTCCAGAGCACACAGAAAGTCAACCAATTGGATTGTGGAATAATACAGATGGACTCCCAGATCATGAATCCAGGTGGGCAGAATCTATACTGCAATCAAAAAGGCTTGAATACTTGGTCCCATTTTGATGTAGGCTTAGATCCTTCATTCCTGTTTGATCCTGGGACCATGGACTTGTGCCAGGAGGCTGAGTGCAATTTATGTGTCGACCCAAGGGGAGTTAGGCTTGAGCCTGAGTTCAAAACCTGGGTTTACACTACGGTGTAGATGTACCCTGATGGTGCACAGGCCAGTTCATGGAATGAGTTTTTTAATAACTAATTTATTCTATTAGTTTTATCTTCCACAATAGGCTGATACTCTGCATTCTACACAGATTCTCCAGAATGCATCATTCTGAAGCAATATAGTCATCTAAAACCTCTATCAGTGTCTTAGCAACATCCCAGAATGATGCACTCACTTTCATCACAGCCTGGATTTTGGAAGAATTCACCATATATTTCTGGCTTTAACACAACAGTGACTTTTCTTTTAGCTGTCTAGTTAGTCCTGATCCAGCCAGGTGGAATTGAGAATATTCAGCATCTTCTAGTTTCAAAGACTAAGACCCTTTAAAATATCAATGTTCACAAAGCTTTTTAAGGAGGTTTTATTATTATTAATATAGCCAAAATGGGCATGTATTTAAAGGGACTGTCAACTGTTCTAGTCCCAAATTAAAATAATGCACAGCTGCTTACTGAACTCAATCTTTAAAAATACTTCTGTTTTCATGAATTTAAATAAAAATAAGTTAAATGTTTCACTTTAAACAGTCCCCTTGTAGAATTGGTAATACACATATAAGTGTATTCTTCTTTATTCTTCTTCTTTTGTATGCATTACAAGTTGAAGCTGGTATCTAGATTGTTCATCTATATAATTGCTGAAGAGTATCAATATATCACAGTCCACCTTTCACTCTTCTAGTTATGCATTATTCCACTGCATATTTATCCATCTGCATTAAAGCCCTATAGTCACACTGCAAAGACTGGTGTAAGCCTGTAAGCCTTTTTTTTTATTGTGTTAGCCACTGTGACCATTTGAGTCAGTAGCCTGTTAAGTCTAGTCCAAGATCTGAGTCCCAGGACGCAAGCAGATGGATGAAAGTTAGGGCTTCTGAAATTTGTCACCAAGCCTGTTTCTCTATCGCACAGTTGCCGCCATTCTGAGAACATAGCTGTCAGCCCTGATATGCTATTGTTGATCTGAGACTGGCACTAGACTAGCAACATTGGACATGAGTGCTTGAATAGCCACTGCAAAATGATATCATAGAGTCAGACATGGCAAGTCAGCAGGAGCTGCAGATGTTTTCTTCTGGAACAAGGCAAATCATTTTACAAAGAGTGTACATTGCTTATTTACAACTACTGCAACCAGTCAGCCACACATGAAGCAGGTTGTTTTCATCTGCCATAGCACTTCATGCTGTTTCAAAGGTAATGTCATCGCAGTGAAATTTTGAGGGTGTGACTTTTTAAATTGACAAATCAAAAAAAATTCCAGACCCATGTACCAATTGTGATGACCATCAAATACATACAGAAATAGTACTTAATTGGAAGGATGAAGAGAGAAAAAATAACTTTGTTAAAGATATCTTTGCCAGAGTTTGAATTTCTGGCTAAGAATCAATTACTGCAGCTCTCTATAGACTTTCAGTTTAAGAGGCAGGAATCTTGTTCACTGTGCCTTAAAGTTTCGTGCTAATGCCCTACACAACACAGTTGTAAATGTTAAAAAAGCCTGAACCCACTTACCTCTTAAAAACAGACAAGAGAAGTCTAGTGCCTTGATCTCAGTTAGTGCCAAAGAGAGAATTGCTGGGCTTTTAATTTGTGTTGGCCTTAACATTCCAAACTATTATTATTAATATTAATAATTTTGGAGGTAATTTTAATGATACTTTTTGGGTGTTTAGTAGTAAATCAGACTCAAAATTTACCTCCCTTCTGAATAGTTCATTCACCACTCTCTCCTCATTTTAACAAATAGCTGGCTTTCCGAATTAATAGTTACACAACTTCACTTCAGTCCATCACTACAATATCATTTTCTTGGCTGTTAAGTATACAAATAATAGCCACCTGTCTTGTGAACCAGTCAGCCCTTGTGATAAAGGTCATGATACAGGAAAGAATTTAAACATGAGATTAACTATAAGTACATGCTTACGTTCCATTAACTTCAATGAGAATTAAGACTTGGTAAGTGTTTTCCTGAATTGGTGCACTTCAGCTTCTTTTCAGCATCAGAAGGAGATAGCTGGTTTACAAATCTGTAGGATTTTTTATTCTGGTGCTCTCCCCCTTCTACAAATTTATTTCTGATCTAACATTCTCATTGCACATGGAGGGGTCTTGGGTATACATTTGACAATTTCACTTCAGTACTTTGGACTGTAACAGGATAATTTGAAAACTCAAGATTTTGTAAACACTTTGAACTTTGCAACAGTTCCTTGGTAACCAAAATCCAGAGTTGCCTGTCTAGGACTTTTACAAATTGCAAAAAAGAGTTTTCCTAGTTGTATAGGTTTCAGTCTACTGAAACTCCACTCCAAAGGGCACCCACCTAGAATGCGGAGTATTTCTGATAGACAACACATTTGTAACCATAGAGTTAAAATACTTCAAAACCATCCTGGAGTGCTTCTTTTCTTCACATGCCACCACACATCAAAGAATCAAGTCACAGAGCTGAAAGAAATCCTGGCTCTGCCTCATTATTCCTCCACTGCCCACTCACAAAAGATGATTTTGCAATAGGCTTATAATGTACATAAATCTAGGCCATTATGGAGCTGGTCTGAGGTGAGTTCATTCTAAAGGGAAATGTTTCTTTACAGAGAATGCTCTGACACAGCCGCCTTCTCCTTTTATAATGAGGGAACCAAGCTCAAGTGCCCAGGCTGATTATAGCAGCAGTGGTATGCACTAGGAAGCAAGTGATTTCTCAGGCAAGCTGGGTCCAAGCTCCTGAGGGATTTATAGTTCAGAATTAACACCTAATGTTCTACCCATAAAAATGCAGACAGTATCCTGGAGATGATGACTCAGTAGGAGATTCAGCAAAAAGTAGCTTGAATATAAGTTAATCACTAAAAAAGTGTTTGCCTTCTAAGCAAAAAGAGGCCAGTCAATACTTTTCAAAAGATTCTTTGTGGTACTTGCCAACGATATTTGGCTATTATGTTAGAATTATCCGGGATTACTTATATGCCTTTTCTGACAGGATAGTGATTGCTTCCCTGTTCTAAGCTTAAATTATGATAGATTCTCCATTTTGTTCGAAAGTTACTTTCCAGTCTTTATATCTTCTTATACTCAGAGGGGTAGCCATGTTAGTCTTTACGGGTATGTCTACACTACAGTGTTATTTTGAAATATCTTATTTCGAAATAGTTATTTCGAAATAGCTTATTTTGAAAAAACACATCTACACACAAAATGCATTTCAAAATAGCATTTTGCTATTTTGAAATAGCGTGTCCACACTGAGTAGACTCTGAATCGCATTTAAGGCTGGCCGGAACCAGTTCCGGCAGTGCACCAGGTCAGAACTTACTGTGTGGGGCTGCTGTCTGAGGTTATCTGAGGTCTGTGCTTAAAGGGACCCCTCCCTCCCCCCCCCCGGACAGCCAGTTCTCAGGTTTCCCTGCTTGCTTGCCTACCTCGATGAGGGACAGCAAAGGATTTTGTTTCTGCATGCTCTGGTTGCCCTCACTTGGGACACTACAGCACTCTGCAACATGGAGCCAGAGCTGCCCCTGGGCACTCTGGTGCTTCTCTTGGACGCGTTGCTGCAAGCCTGGCTGCACTTTCTGCAGGCTGCCATCTGGGAGGTCCATCGGGGGGGCTGTCAGTATCTAGGAGGCCCTGCGGGAAAGCTTCCACCCTGAGAAGCACTAAGAGCCTCCCTGGTCTGCCCACCTGGGGGCTTGTGTCTCATTCCTCCGTCATGTCCTTCCACTTACCCCTCCCTAACCCCCCTCCTGATGTCAAATAAAATACACGTATTTTCATGAAAAAAACTCTCTTTATTTAACAAAACTGGGGGGGAGGGAATGAAACTCTGGTGAGACTGGGGAAAGGAGGCGGGAGAGGGGAGAAGAGAGGGTGGGAGAGGGGAGGGGGAAACCTGGGAGGAGGGAGCTGGAAGGGGAAAGAAGGGGGAGGGGAAGCTCAGGGTTCAGGGTTGGGGGTCTCGCCAGACCAACTTGATTGTCATGCAAACCTGCTCCTGGGTTCGCATGTGGCCTTTGGCGGCCTATCCTGCCATAGACGGCCGCGTTCCTCCGTCTAGTGCGGAGATCATGGACGTTGGGGCATCCCCCCCCCCCCGAAACCTGAATAAGGTCCATGATCTCCACCCTGGACCAGGAAGGCTCCCACCTTTTCTGGGCCCTGTCAGGCTCCTGGGAGCTGGCAGACTGCTCCTGGGGAGCGGTGGAGTGCTGGCTGCCAGTGGCTTGCTGGCTCATGTTTTGGGGCCACTGGGTCAGGGCAGTGACTGCTGGCTCTGGGCTGGCAGGCTTGGAGCTGGCACAGGCACTGTGGCCAGAGTCAACCCCTTTAAGGGCTCCGGGGAGGAGGGAGGGAGAGGAGTGTTCTTGGTTGAGGCTGGAGTGGCCAGCAGGGCACCCTGGGAAGGCTGGAGGCCCCCTATTTTGATAAAAGTGTCTACACAGCACTTATTTTGAAATAGCTATTTCGAATTTGGCGTTATTCCTCATAGAATGAGGTTTACCAAATTCGAATAAGCGCGCCGCTATTTCGAATTAATTTCAAAATAGCGGTTTGGCTGTGTAGACGTTAGGAAAGTTATTTCAAAATAACGGCTGTTATTTTGAAATAACTTTGATGTGTAGACATAACCTAAGGGTGCATCTGCACAGCAGGGCTTAACTTGAAATAAGCTACGCAAATTGAGATGTAGCTACGCAAATTGAGATGTAGCTACGCAAATAAGCTACATCAAGAAACTGGGAGCGTCTACACAGCACTTGTTTCAAAATAGAGCACTCTTCCTCGGACTTCCCTTATTCCTTGTACAATGAGGGTTACAGGAGTCAGAGTAAGAAGTCATCCAGCCTGACAGTATTTCGAAATAACTGCCTGCTGTGTAGATGTGGATTAGGTTATTTCAAAATAACGCTACTTATTTCAAAATGTTGCTGTGTAGACATATCCTAACTGAAAAAAACTTAAAAAACAACTAATGGTCCTGGCAGCACCTTAGAAACTAACAAAAATGTAGATGGTATCATGAGCTTTCATGGGCAATACCCACTCCATTCATCTGAAGAAGTGGGTTGTGCCCACAAAAGGTACAATGTACATTTGTACATTTTCTTGTTAGTTTCTAAAGGTGCTGCAGGACCATTCATTGCTTTTAAAAGTTTTCCTCTTGTACTAGCATTGAACATTATTGCAATAAAAAAGTTACATCTAGTGCTGTATTCATATCATCAGGACACGCGACTGCATGCACACTGTTTACTCTGCACATTGGTAGCAAAGTGGATCGGTTACAGTTTCTGAAGACTTTACACAGTCAGGACATTTTCTTCTAGATTGTTTAGTACTGCATCTTCCACAGAGTTCAGTTTTTTTCCCTTAATTTACAGCACACTGTTTCTAGAATTTTATGAAATAGCTCCTTCCCAGAAACATTTCTGAGACATCCGCTTGCTTCTTTTAATAGGTTTTATGATGTGTTTACTTGTTATATAAGCAGGGTCTGAATGAACTCTCCCCTAGCATCTACCAATGAGCTAGAGCAGTGGTCTCCAACCTTTTTACGCCCAAGATCACTTTTTAAATGTCAGAACAAGCCAAGATCTACCCCATCCTTCCTCCAAGACCCCACCCCTTCCTTGAAGCCCCGCCCTCTCTGTTCTCCTCCTTTCCATAACTTGCTATCCCTAGCCCTTATGCACTCTCAAGGGTATGGCTACACTGCCACTTTTTTTTCCCGATTCTTCTGTAGGAAGAGGTTTTTCCAATATTTGTCCTGTCTAGACTGAGCCAAATGTCAGAAAAACCCCTTCTTTCAGAAGCCCCCTTATTCCTCGTGGAATGAGAAATGCAGGGGTTGCCGAAAGAGCATGTTTGCTCTTCTGCTAAAAAAAGCGGAAGAATGAATGTGTTGTAGTCTAGCTGTACCCTCACTGGGTTCAGACAGGATGTGTGGGCTCTGGAGTGGGAATGAGGGATTTGGGTGTGGGAAGGATGAGAGGTGCAAGCTCTGGGAGGGAATTTGGATGCAGGAGGATGTGGAGAAGGAGAAGCTGGCTCAGGGAGGGCGTGCCAGGCTGGGGAGTGTTGGAGTCAGGTGGAGGGTTGGAGTGCTGAGCAAGCCACAGGCTTGTGGATGTGAGGGTGCAGGAGTTTGGGTTGGGATGTGTGACGGGCTCAGGGAAGGGAGGTTGGGAGTGTGATGGGCTCAGGACACAGATTTACGATGTGTGGATGGTGCAGAAGTGTTGTGGCAGAAGACTGAGGATGTGGGGGTGCAGAAGTTTGGGGATGTGAGAGGCTCAGGACAGGGGGTTCCAGGGTATGATAGGCTCAGGTTTGGGGGTTGGGGCGGTACAGGAGTGTTATGATGCTGCAGCCAGATTGGGGCTTGGCTGGCCAGACTTCATTTTTAAATAAAATACTATGTCAAACACAAAAAGTTTCAGAATTATCTTTATTTATGCGAGGGGAGGGGAACCTGTTTTGAGTCAGGGGTCACTGGTCCACAGAAAATTCAGTTGGGGCCGCACAAGTGAGATGCAAAAAAAAAAAACCCTCCTCCAAAACCCCCCAAGCCTCACTAATGTGGCCCCAACTGTGCTGGGGGGGGAAGGGGAGCAGGGGACATGGTACAGGGGAAGGGTGCTAGTGGGTGCTGGGGCAGGGGACAGAGTGTTGGTGTGGGTAGGGGACAGGGTGATGGGGCAGGTGGCAGGCTGATGGGGCAGAGAACAAGGTGCCAGTGGGTGCTGCAGCAGGGGACAGGGTGTTGGTGGGGGCAGGGAGTCCCCGGCATGCACCTCCTCCCGGGACTCCTACCCCCTCCCCCCACAGGGGAAGGAAGTCCTGGCATGCCTCCTCCAGGGATTCCTACTTGCCCCCGTGCAGGAAGTCCCCGGCACGCCACAGACCTGGGTTCTGGTACCGCACTGGCTGTTTGGGGGAAGGGGAGCAGCCAGCGCACTTCCTGAAACCCCGGAAGTGTCACGCAGCTGCGGGACTTTCATCCACCCCGCAGGAGCCAGTACTACCTCCATTGTCACTGGAGGTAGGTAGTGGGGCTTCTTGGGGGTGGGAGGAAACGGGTGGGCCTTGAACGCCTCGCGATCGACTGGTCAAGCCCTCCCAATTGACCAGTTGATCGCAATCAATGGGTTGGTGACCACAGAGCTAGAGGAAAAGACTTCAGGAGCAGACGATGTTTGCAAAGACAGGCCTGTCTTGCCTACATGAGCAGCAGATGGAGCTGCTTTGTTAAAATGATCAGTTTTGGCTATTTAATATTTACAACAAATCACTCTAGTATTTGAATGCAGGGGTAATGAAAAGTTAACCATTTTGTATGAGTAAAGGACACTGCATTTACCATGCCATGATTAAGGGGGGAGGCACCCTAAATTCAACCTCACTTGACAACTATGGGATACAAATGCCAAATCCTAATGAAAATGAGAATGACTATGAGCAGGTGTCTCTGCTTGATGAGGTGGACTTTGTCTAACAGAGTGAGGTGCAGTGGAGGGAAAGGGGAGTGATATATTAAGGGACTTTGGCTTACCAGATTTTCATGCTGCAAGGTGAGAAACTGAGGCAAAAGACACTCACCAAATCTGTATGAGTGCCTAAGGTCACAAGCTTTAGAATGGTGATTGCAATGTTTTCCCAAAATAAAGTTGGGTCCCCTTTTTTCCCCTTCTTTCAATAAAGGTTTGATTATGTTACATTCAGTGCTTGCAAGAGGGAAAGTACTGCCTCTTAAAAGTGCTCGAGGTGGTATTTAGTTTTCCAATACAACTAAATTGGGGCTCCAACAATTTGTGTTGTTAAAGGAAATCGTAGACCTTGAACCCTGTCCTTGCTGTTGTTGTCTCTACCTGGCAGAAGGGTTATAAAAACTGATTCACAATTTACAAATTTTCATTAGTGAGGGGAAATATTTTGTGTGATATTTTGCAGAGTTTAATTATTTTTGTCCAAAATTTAAAATTTCAATTAATTGTTGTTACAATTCCAAATGTCAGCAAAAACGGAAAAAATACTTTTTTTCTTTTGCAAATTTGTGATGATGATACTTTTTGCAGCTACTTATTGTTTTAGTTAATATTAATTCCTCAAAACTGGGGTTTTGAATACCACATTATTATCTCCTTTATGAGAGAATCAACTAATTTTCCAAACTCATACATATTTTTAGTACTTTTAAACTCCCTTATATAACAGAATATTTCCTCTCCTTGTTGCTGTTGGTCACAAATAAAGAACTTGGACTCTTCCTATATTATGCACATCCAAATGATTTCTTCCAATCTGTTCTGGAATGTTATAACCCTCCATAGCTGTTTGTTCCACCAAATGTACCAACATGAAACTTAAAATTATGTGGCTTTTCCTCTGACTCTGCAGATGTTGTATAAAGTCAGAAATAGCAGAAGTTGTTTAAACAGTCTGCGTAGTTCAGTGACATTTCCTGCAAGATTAAGTTTTAAGGGGGTTTTCAGTTTTCCTTTTTAATTTCATGTTATAACCAGGAAGCAAGCATCTTGGGTCCTTCTTAAGCCTGAATTGTGTAACAAGTCAAGTAACACTGTCACTGGAGAAAGAGAGCCACTGTCTTAACTAGAGCTATTCAAAAGCTGTGTGACCCATACAGCTGAAAGTTCCCACTGCAAAAATTTGGCCTCTGCTCTTCTTTACTACCTCCTCAAATAGCTGGATTTCCCAGCATGCCTATCCTACCAGATTTTTACCAACACTTTTGTGAAATTGTATTTAATTTTCTGACTCCAAATTCAGTAAACCACTACCTTAAACCATCCCATCCACACCTACACACTCTTTAACATGCATCCACTATTAACCTCTGTGCTTTTTCTTTAAAATAATTTTAGCAGATCATTCTTTCAGGGAGGTAGTTAATAAGACTAATCGACTCTCAAGGTGAATGCTGCCTGAAGGTGAACTTCAGACGTCTATACTTACCTCAAAGGACAATATGATATTCATTGAAATAAGAGGCATGTGTATATGCATGTATGTGTTTCTCTGTGTCTATCAACTATATATTTGAGAAAGTTTCTGAGTGAGTCTGTCTGTCCTTCCATCTCTTTGTTCAGGAATTCCTCCTAAATGGTAAGATCTATAACCACCAAATTTGGTATGCAGCTTCCTGCTATCATTTAAAGCAAGGCAAGGGGTTGGTTGTGCCAGGTCAATGGGATATACCTGGAATGAGACTGTTTTTCATAACACGGAAAGGCTGCTAGCAGGGACAGTTATACTGTGTAACGGCCACAGGAGGGCAGCAAGGGGACAGAGTTGGGGAGCAGGACAGCTATAACTCCATTGAGTCCACAGAGAGTAGGGATGGATGTAAGCTCCTGCCTGCCCCCTGGTCAGCGCAGTGCCCCGCTACAGCCAGCCCCGGGGAGCCACTACCCCACCAGTGCTGCCCCCACTGCAGCCAGCCCTAGTGAGTCACTGTTTGGCCAATGTGACTCCCACCATGGTCCTCCCCAAGGAGCCACTGCTTGGCCAGCGTGTCACCCACTGCAACCAGCCCTGGGGAGCCACCACCTGGGAAGTATGGCCCCTGCCATAGCCAGCCCCAAGGAGCTACCACATGGGCAGCATGGCCCCCTGCCAGCGCCTGCACTCCCCTCCCCATACATCCAGCACCCTGCCATGAGCTCCCCACATCCTCAAACTCCTCCCCTGACTCCTGCACCCCCTACAATCCCAGCTCCCTGTCCTGAAGAGCCTGAGCAACACTGAGCAAGTCTTCTAGTAACTATATAAAAATAGACATATGCATGTGTGTATATACATACACAGATACATAATCTATGTATGTGCACAAATTTGTACTAGGGATGCTAAAATGCATTTATGCATGGTGAGTACTGGCTCCCTGTGAGAACTGACTCCCACCTTGCCTCTCCCACCCCCGCTGCTGGCTCTGATGCAGAGGCAGCAGCACGGGGAGAGGAGAGAGGGGGAGGACAGGCAGCTCCATGGGAGCCGGGATGTGCTGGGAGCTAGCTTAAAAGCTGTGTGTAATCGTGCACATTAAAAGCTTCATGTAACTGGCTGCGTGTAACCATGCATGTTAATAGGTGAGCCCGAGCTCATATGTTAACTATGTACATGGGTATATGTTCATATTCCTAATTTGCACCTCACTTTGTGCAGCCATTTACAAAGGTACAGTGTATTTTTATATATTTCTGCACAGTAGAGAATCTTCATCAGAAATATTTCATTAGTACTTTGGCTGCCCATACAGAATCACCCAAAAGGGGCAGAAGAAAGACTGTAAAGAGGAGGATGTGTACTTGCAATTTGTATCTACTTTGAACTTTTGTACATGGCTCCATAAGTTGCATTTATTCTGAATGGGTAGCATTTTGTACCCTACAAAAGGGAAAGTGCAAGTGAATAGTTAGCACCCATGATTTTCCACAGAAAAAAACCCCTGTATTCTAAAGTCTATGTAATTTATCATAGAATCATAGAACCATAGAGCTGGAAGAGACCTCAGAAGGTCATCAAGTCCAGCCCCCTGCTCTAGGCAGGACCAATCCCAACTAAATCAACCCGGCCAGGGCTTTGTCAAGCCGAGACTTAAACACCTCTAGGGATGGAGACTCCACTACTTCCCTAGGTAACCCATTCCAGTGCTTCACCGCTCTCCTAGTGAAATAGTTTTTCCTAATATCCAACCTGGACCTCTCCCACCACAACTTGAGACCATTGCTCCTTGTTCTGCCATCTGTCACTGCTGAGAAAAGCCTTTCTCCATCTTCTTTGGAACCTCCCTTCAGGAAGTTGAAGGCTGCTATCAAATCCTCCCTCACTCTTCACTTCTCCAGACTAAACAGACCCAACTCCCTCAGCCTCTCCTCATAAGTCATATGCTCCAGCCCCCTAATCATTTTGGTTGCCCTCCGCTGGACCCTCTCCAATGCGTCCACATCCTTTTTGTAGTGGGGGCCCAGAACTGGACACAGCACTCCAGATGTGGCCTCACCAGAGCCGAATGAAGGGGAATAATGACATCTCTGGATCTGCTGGCAATGCTCCTCTTAATGCAGCCTAATATGCCATTAGTCTTCTTGGCTACAAGGGCACACTGTTGACTCACATTCAGCTTCTCATCCACTGTAACCCCCAGGTCCTTTTCTGCAGAACTACTACTTAGCTGGTTGGTCCCCAGCTTGTAACAATGCTTGGGATTCTTCCATCCCAAGTGCAGGACTCTGCACTTGTCCTTGTTGAACCTCATCAGATTTCTTGTGGCCCAATCCTCCAATTTGTCTAAGTCACTCTGGACCCTATCTCTGCCCTCAAGCGTATCTACCTCTCCCCCTAGCTTAGTGTCATCCACAAACTTGCTGAGGGTGCAATCCATCCCCTCATCCAGGTCATTAATAAAGATATTGAACAAAACTGGTCCTAGAACCGAACCTTGGGGCACTCCGCTAGAAACCGACCGCCATCCTGACATCGAGCCATTGATCACTACCCGCTGGGCCTGGCCTTCTAGCCATCTTTCTATCCATCTTACTGTCCATTTATCCAATCCACATTCCCTTAACTTGCTGGCAAGAATATTGTTGGAGACCGTATCAAAAGCCTTGCTAAAGTCAAGGTATATCACATCCACTGACTTTCCCACATCCACAGAGCCAGTTATCTCATCATAGAAGCTAATCAGATTGGTCAGGCACGACTTGCCCTTTGTGAATCCATGCTGACTATTCCTAATCACTTTCCTCTCTTCCAAGTGCCTCAAAATGGATTCCTTAAGGATCCCTTCCATGATTTTTCCAGGAACCAAGGTAAGACTGACCGGCCTATAGTTCCCTGGATCGTCCTTCTTCCCTTTTTTGAAGATGGGCACTACATTTGCCTTTTTCCAATCATCCGGGATCTCTCCCGATATCCACGACTTTTCAAAGATAATGGCCAAAGGCTCCTCAATGACATTTGCCAACTCCCTCAGTACCCTCGGATGCATTAAGTCCGGACCCATGGATTTGTGTACGTTTAGCTTTTCTAAATAGTTCCTAACCTGTTCTTTACCCGCCAAGGGCTGTCCATCTTCATCCCATCTTGCGTCACTTAGCGCATTAGTCCGGGAGCCCACCTTATCCGTGAATACAGAGGCAAAGAAAGCATTGAGTACTTCAGCTTTCCCCACATCATCTGTCACTAGGTTACCTCCTTCATCCAGTAGGGGCTGCACACCCTCTCTGATCACCTTCTTCTTGTTAACATGCCTGTAGAAACCTTTCTCGTTATCCTTCACATCCTTAGCCATTCGCAATTCCATTTGCGCTTTTGCCTTCCTGATAACCCCCTGCCATTCTTGAGCTATACATTTAAACCCCTCCCTGGTCATTTGTCCAAGTTTCCACTTTTTATAAGCTTCCTTTTTGTGCTTAAGTTCACCAAGGATTTCCCCTGTAAGCCAATCCGGTCTCCTACCATGTTTGCCTCTCTTGCTACGCATCGGGATGGTTTCTTTCTGTGCCTTCAATAAGGCTTCTTTAAAATACTGCCAGCTGTCCTGGACTCCTTTCCCCTTCATGTAAGCATCCCAGGGGATTCTGCCCATCAGGTCTCTGAGGGAGTCAAAATCTGCTTTTCTGAAGTTCAAGGTATGTATTTTACTACTCTCTTTTCTTCCTTTGGTCAGGATCCTGAAATCTACCATCTCATGATCACTGCTTCCCAGGTTCTCACCCACCTCTACTTCCCCTATTAGTTCCTCCCTGTTTGTGAGCAGAAGGTCAAGCTGCGCACAGCCCCTGGTCGGATCCTTCAGCACTTGTGCCATTTATTTCAGTTGAGTCAAACAAGAAAGCTGTTAGAGCTCTCTCTCTCTCTCTCTCTCTCTCTCTCTCTCACACACACACAACATTACAACCAGCATCCAGCACTACTCACCGCCAACATCCTCCGAGAGTAGGAGTTGGAATCTACCTGTCAGTCAGGACTCAATGCTCCACCTGTCAGTCAGGACTCAATGGGAAGCCAAGCCCTGGACACAGGGTATGTGATCTACACTGCTGCTGGGAAGTGTATTTCCCCAGGCCGGATAGACATACGTATGCTAGTTGAGCTTGAGCTAGCACCTAAAGATACCAGTGTGGCCCCAGTGGCATGGGCTAGCTGTCAGAGTACATATCTAGGTTCTTGAATGGGATCCTATATGGAGTGGCTGGCATGAGCTGCTGCCATGGCAACACTGCTATTTTGAGCATGCCAGTTGGAGTAGAACTAACACACGTACATTCACCTGAGCTGGTAATTATGCCTCCCAGTGGCAGTGTTGACATTACCTCAGAAAATCCAGATTTCAACTAGGATGGCATCACTGTCGGTTCCTAATAGGATGATGCATTTGTACCATGTTTATTCAAGTGATGTGCCATATCTGTGCTTAGTTTGCAGTTCATATAAGTTGGGGACAGTTTCTTGGGAAAGCATTATTTCAAATCTCAAGCACACAAGAATTCCTTTTCCAAGTGCTCCCAGAAATGGGAGAGGACCACTATCTTGAGTTTTCATCAAGTGAAATGGTAGAGGACATGTTCTATCAACATGGGACTTCAAAAACTGATCAGGTAGAAAGACAAAATTCCAGGCTATAGCCCAGGAGAGCACTGGAGGCAAAAAACTATTAATAGGGGGACAAACTTCTATGAGCTAAATTAAAATTAGATACATATGACAAATATGCTCGGTTTAAAAACAAACAAATAATGTAGGAACAGATGACATATGAATGAAAGATGAGAAAGAGACTGCAGTTACTCATTCTACCTTTACGCTGAACTGAATCACAGCGACAGGCAGGGAGACTCCTCTATGTTTGAAGGAGGACTAAATAGAATATCTCCTTTCAGCTAAACAACTGCATTCTCCATAGGGCAAAAGAGAACAGGATGTGCATGCTAAAATGCTTGGATCCTGGTTCTGATCTATAGAGCTGGAGCCATGGAAAAACCTTAGAATGGGATTTCAATGGGTCTGACCAAGAACGAAAACAATAATGAAATATTTCTATTTTGCAGCTCTGTTCCTAGCCTTGGCTGTTCCTGCATATGTGTAACAAACCCAGAATTTGTTCCTGAAGCTGCACTATACCATGACATTTACAGGATGTCCTAGCATGATTGTCATTCAAAATAATGTAAAGAACTTTAAAAACATGTCCCAAGCCACTTTTCTCTTTCTGTTTATTAAATGCTTTGTACCGAGGACTGAAATTCTTGGCTTTTTAAAGTAAATACAACAAGTTAGATTTCCAGTGACTTACCATAGTTAGAAATCTGTTTTAATACTCTGCTGTAAACACTGGAGCTAAAAAAAAAAAAAAAAAACCCACATTGGAATTAACATTCCACTAGTTGCTAAAAATAAACCAGATACAAGCGGTTTACCTTGGTCTTTGGTTTGTATACACACTCTAGACATATTTACTCCTGCATTTCATATTTTACTGGACTTTTATGATTAACTTGAACATTTTTCTTCACAGAAAAGAAATAAATTATTTTGCAATGAACTTCTCTTCTATATAGCTCACCCATCTGTAACTAGAGCTGGACAATTCAGTCTTAAAAGAACAATTAATATACATAATTATTGAATATTCCTTGCCTCTTAGAGCATTGACATCTTAATTACTAATGCAGAGGGGACCTTAAAGCCCCAATTCTGCAATTTGAGCAGCATGGATGGACACTACTTTTTCATTTTTAAATATCTGCTAGTCACTATATAAACAAAAAAATGAAAGACACTACCTTATTGAGAAAGCTTAAAATCTATATTGCAACTCATTTCAGATTTGTATAGCTGAAGTACATAGATTAGATTGACGGGGGGGGGGGAGGGGGAAGGTTATGCAAAGTAGGCCTTATAGAATGAGGTCCATAAAAGCTAACTGTAATGTAGACCAAAGCTGAATTAGTTTCCCAGACCTAAAGAAGTGCCTCTGAGTAAGCTGGGAAAGCTTTTCTGTTTCACCAACAGAAGCTGGTCCAACAAAAGATATTACCTCACTCATCTCGTATCTCTTTTAAATATACTATTATTCAAAGTGATTCATACTTTGAACAATTGTATGTAGATTGCTACTTGAAATGTGCTACAGTGAATATCAGTAATCACATACATTTAAAAGTATTATTTCTGTTCCCTGATAGGTCAACAACTTTTGCAATGGAATTTTCTGTGTGATTACAAAAAGTGAATTTAGCATTTGCTCTCCAAGAGCTTGTGAGGTTACGAATTAGCTTCTTTACTATTAAAGCTGAGGGAACAGATGGTCTGCCTGCAGTCCCTCATCCAGGGAATCAAGACAGAGCACCAGGAGCGGGCTGGCAGCCAGGAG
Organism: Rafetus swinhoei; assembly: GCA_019425775.1. NCBI lineage: Eukaryota > Metazoa > Chordata > Testudines > Trionychidae > Rafetus > Rafetus swinhoei. The sequence continues at coordinate 235,477,145 of CM033437.1, forward strand.
GAGCACGGGGCTGACTGGGAGAAGAGGAAGGCTGCATGGGAAGAGCTGGTGTGTCGGCATGATGCTATGTTCACCACCCTCACCTTCGTGATGGAGCTCATGGAGTGGGCCACCAGCCACCTCCACACCCACCCAATGGCTTCCCCTCCAAGGCTCCCCAGTGGCTGCCTGGGCCCCAGAACATGGGGAAGTTGGGCCTCTTGGGCAGCCACAGCCTCCAGGCCACCCGGAGACAGGCACCACTCCTAGCCCCATCCCCTGAGTCCCCTACCCTCACTCCAGGTTCTTTTCCCATTCCCTCCCTGTTGCATGTCCCCTGAATAAAGAGTCCTGTTTTATTAAGTCTTTATTGTTTGCTCTGCATGGGAGGGGGAAGGAGGGCAGGGGAAGGTAGCGGGGGGGGGGGGATGGTGGTGGTGAAAGGCACACACAGGCAATACAGAGGCCCCTTGTGAAGAGGCCTGGGAAAGAGTCTCAGAACTGGCCTTGCATAAAACTGCCCTTCAAGGCTTCTCTGATGAGCACAGCCATTCCACTACCATTTGGCACTTGCCCAGCCTGGCACTGAAGTGCTCCTTGTTGGGGTCCAGCCTGCCTGTGTAGGGCTTCATGAGCCAGGGGAGCAAGGGGTAGGCTGTGTCACCCAGGATGACGATGAGCATGTCCACCTCCCCAACCTGCTGATGCAGTCTGGGGAAAAAGTGCCAGCGTGAATCTTTTGGAAGAGGCAGGAGCTGTGAAAGATGTGGGCATTGCGTGCCTTTTCCGACCATCCGATGCTGATGTCGGTGATGTCAGTGAAGTGTCCCTTGTGATCCATGAGGGCAGGCAGCACCATGGAGAAGGACCCCTTCCTGTTGATTAATTCCGAGGCATGGTGGCTGGGGGCCAGGATTGGGATGTGTATGCTGTCTGTAGCTCGCCACAGTTGGGGAAGCCCATGGTGGCAAAGCCATCGACAATCCCAATGTGACAACCCTCCATAGCAGCACATGGTTGATGGCCTTGGCTACCTGCATGAGCATGGCTCCAACTGTGGATTTCCCCATGCCAAATTGGTTCCCGACTATCCAGCTTGGTGACCTTCCACAGGGTGATGCGCTTCTGCACGGGGATGGTGGGTCTCAGGTATGTTGCCTGAGGGCAGAGGCGAGCCACTCGCAGAGCTCCAGGAGGGTGGCCTTGAGCATACCGAGGTTCTGCAGCCACTGCTGACTATCCCATTCCTGCATGCCGATGTGGTCCCACCAGTCAGAGCTCATCTCACCACTAGAAGTGGTGTTCCTCTGTGTGCAGGAGATTGAGGAGCATGCGCAGCAGCAGGAGCGCCAGGACCTGGGTGACAAAGACATAAACCAAGTTACTGTTTTTGCTAGTGATTGTAAAGTGCTTTGAAGGTGAAAATAGTTTTTTTAACTTATGTTTTTTTAAGTTAAAGTTACTTTGCATGTGCTATAACCACTTTTTCCATTCATGTGAAATAGTCTATTTTAATGTCTTCACCCACATCCAAAGCCCTTGGTCCAAATGACAAATTCTCTGAAAAGAAATAATAAAAACCATGAATAAAAACATGTTTGAGTTTTAGAACAGCTACAGCTACAAAGCTTTGCAACTGGCTTTAGAAAGGCTCAAGCTATTTATTGTATGGGGGGGGGGGGAGGAAGAGGAAAAAATGGAAGAGGTTTGTCAGGAATTTCCAAACAAGTTTATTACCCTGAGTTTCAGCTCAGAGTAAATATTTACAGATAGAAATAAATGTGACTTTGTTCCATTCCATATTTCACCACAGTGTGACTCTCAGCAAATCTAGGGGGCGTCACTTTCACATCTTCCTGCGAGATACACACGAGGGAGAATAGCTAAAGGAAGTGACTGTGACTCTCTCTCTCTCTGTCACACATACACACACTCTGGGAATAGAGGCATCAGTGCAACTCCCAGACTAACTGCTTCTCGCAGGCAGCACTGTGTGGGCGGTCTGCAGAGCTGCGTTGCCAGAGGAACAGAGCGATGACAACCGCCTCCCCTTGACGTCCCCAGCCCAGGCAGGGAGGCTATAAAGAAGTGAAGGGCAGGGGAGCAGCCTGGGGAGCGCTCTCTGTGGGAGCACGCCTGGGCTCTTGCGTGCGGGTCACTGGAGATTGTCAGGGGGCGGAGGTGAGGCACTCGAAGCAAAGCGGGTTTGCAGCCCAGCTGGAAGACACAGCGGGCTCTGCACGGCAGACCCCTTTTTGAAGCGCTCAGGCAGGAGCCGGAGAGAGGGCTGGCTCAGGATGAATGAGGTGAAGCTCGCCGTGCTGGGCAGCAGAGGAAGCGGCAAGTCTGGTAAACTGACAAGTGAACTTTGTGGGGTTGGGGACGGGGGGGGAGGTGGAGGTGGGCATCTTAACTAGGATTTCAATGTTGCTCGGGTCTCTCACTCCCAAGTTTTGCTAGGGTGGTTGCATCCTGGGCAACTTGACTTGTTTAATAATCCATTGATGGCCAGCGGTTTTCTGCACCTGCTTTGAAGGCAGAGTTGGAAACAGCTGCCATGTTTGAAGATTTGCCCATTCCAGCTCCACACTGCCCTTTCCACTGTGCTACTAAAAGCCTCTGATCCCCCTCCCCGCAACTGTGCATTATTGATCACTCCACCCCTCGTTCCCAGTTTGCAACTCTCCCCCTTGATAATCATTTGGGGGCAGCGTAGAGTGAGGAAAACCCTACGGAGTTTGGCTCACCAAGTAAGATTAAAAGTTGTATAAAGTTAACCCTCTGAACCAGGCACGTGCTCAGCTGGAGTTTGTTTTGTATTGCAGCCCTAACAGTGAGGTTCCTAACCAGGCGTTTCATTGGAGAATACGCTTCTAATTCGGGTAAGCTCCCATGCACAACTTTTTTGCATTTTGTTTTAGGCTTTCTAGACATCAGACCACTAACGCCATAAAAATATGAAATGCCTGTTTTAATTTCCTACCAGATACATACCTGAATTTTCTTTTTAGATGTTCTAACGTGTTTCCTCATCAAAGTGTTTCTTTTTGGGTTATATATATTCACTGAAATGATTTTAAAACATGAAGAACATGAAGAATAGAAATATAAAACTGGTGTAAAAAGGAGATGTATAAAAATGAGCAGGTAACACTCAGATAACACACATTGTGCCAGGTAAAGTACTAATCAGAAATTTAAAAAAGGCAAAGAGTTAAAGAAACTTGATTAGCTCAGACTAAAAAAAGCTGGTAAACTCTGTATACTATAAAGTGGAGAGAAGACAGTTAAAGAAGAGAGTGAAGAAATAGAAAAGTAATGTTCTTACCTTCTCTGCCAATACACTTCTTGTCTCAAGAGGCATTTTTAATGAAAAAGTGGCCTTAAGAAACTTGTATTTTCCACAAATGAGCTATGGAGCATCTAGAGAAAAGAGAATGCAGGAATAGGGAAATTTCCAGAGGCATAGACAGCAGTTACCAATCCAACTCCCATTCCCTTTTCGTTATTTGTACTGCAATAGTGCTTAGGAATCCCTGTCATGGACCAGTGCTGCATTGTGCTAGGTGCTGTACACACAAAACAAAAAAGACAATCTATGCTCTACAGAGTTTACAATCCAAATCTAATTTTGGAAATAAGAGTTGGGTGAATAACTTGCCTTCTGTGCCTCTGAGAACCTCTTAGGGTGCATCTACTCAGCACCCTAAACTCCACTGAATTTTGAAATAGTGTATTTCAAAATTTGGCGTGTCTACACAATGCCAAATTTCGAAATAATGTGCTATTTCGAGACATCCCTTAACCTTTGTGGAATGAAATAGTGCATCCACTATTTTGAGGTCAATCTCAAAATAGTAGATGCGTTCAAAAGTATCCCGAAATATCCCTGTTGTGTAGACATACCCTTAGATCAGCTGTACTCAATAGGACAGGGGAACTAGCTAGTACTGTGAATTTCTCTCTCACACTCACACTCACAGTTTTTCAAGGGACATTTTTAGCAAACCCATGTATTTATAAACTGAAGCTCAGACTTTTTGAAAAGAATTTTTCCTCTGCTTTTACAACTAAGAGGTAAATAAAATAAAAAGAGCAAAAAAAGCAAGCCACAAAGAAACATAGAACATTTTGTAGTGGAAATTAAAAGAAGTTGAATTTCAAAAGTTTTTATGTTCGTACTTAACTATGGATACCATGGTTTGAATGTGCTGCGGATTCAATCCTTCTAATTTTCTTTCTTTCTAATATTTTTTCCCAAATATTCACTTGAAGATTCTGAAGGAAGTAAGGGGATAGAAAAGGATAGGCAAAATATTAGTAAGAACTGCAGCTTTTTTCCCTTTTTGAAAATAAGATGTAGGTACAGATTTTTAAAGGCATTTAGGAATTGTGCTCAGTATTGAAATGCCTCCGGCTCATTTTTAAAAGAGATTTAAGTATTTTGACTCCTTAGTGCTTGAATCACTTTTGAAAATCAAGCTGAGGCTCCCAACTTAGGTGTTGCAATGTGAAGCACAGCAGAGCCTAAATAATTTTAAACACCTGGGCCTATGTCTCAGACTTTAAGAATATCGGATACCTTAACGACTGGATCCTATGAAAGGAAATGCTTGTTATGGTGAGGTTTTCCTTTTGAGTCTCATTGGTGTGTAGCTCCTAATAGTAGCTTTATGCAGGATCAGCACCTAAGTTAAGGCTTGTATAATACCAGCATAATTATAGCTTGATAGGATCAAACCAATACTGCATGGCTGTGTCTACACTGGCGTGATCTTGCGCAAAAGCGGCCGCTCTTGCGCAAAAACTTGCTGCCTGTCTACACTGGCCGTGTGTTCTTGCTCAAGTAAACTGACGTTCTACTGTATAAAATCAGGGCTTCTTGCGCAAGAACTATGATGCTCCCGCTCAGGAATAAGCCCTCTTGCGCAACTGTTCTTGCGCAAGAGGCCAGTGTAGACAGGCAACATGAATTTCTTGCGCAAGAAAGCCCTATGGTTAAAATGGCCATCAGAGCTTTCTTATAAGAAGAGACTATCTACACTGGCATGGATGCTCTTGCAAAAGCACATCTCTTGCACAAAAGCACATGCCAGTGTAGACGCTCTCTTCTGGAAGAGTTTTTGCAGAAGAACTCTTCCGCAAAAGAGTTTCTGCGTGAGAACACGCCAGTTTAGACGTAGCCATGCATATGTGCAGAAAGCTCATACCTACCTAACCTGCTGAAAAAAATGAATAACATGTTATCTTTTTGGTTCTATTTTACCTAGATGGAACCCCACACACACACCTTATATAAGGCTTTACATATGGGCTGAATATGCATAATAGAATAGGAGGGTCATCAGAATTTAACTACTTCCAAGTTCACATTCCCTCTACTTTGAAATAATAGCCAGTTCTTGCTCCCGTCACTTTTCAACATGCAGGTTGCTATCAGGTCCTTGCTACCCTTAAACTTTCATCATATTTGTAAAGAGATTTTAGGAAATTACTCACTATCCTGAAAGCATGAGCAATTACCTGTGCATGCTTATCTGCTGTCTGAAATGGCCAACACTATCTTCTAACAATGTTCCCTCAGATGTTGGCATCACAGTGTAGAAGAACATAGCCAGCTATGAGCTGAGGGACACAATTAAGCATTGCACAATTCATTAAGGACATATCTGAGATGGGGGGGTGTCACTTCACAGCAGGGCTACTCAACACCTGAGGTATGGTTTGGGTTCATGTGGAGTTCAACACGCAGCCTATGGGTGGGATCCTTTGGACATGGCCTCCACTAGGAACATGCTCCACAATGGTGAGGCATCTCTCAGTTGGGGTGAGCGTTGAAAGACGTAAGCAGACGGTCTGGCTGGAACAGATGGGTACAGGGTGTCGGCATTTCTAGCCCCCAGGAAGGAGGTGCTGGGAGCGCCAGGGCATTGTGGGAAGCGCTTTGTCTTCATGCCCGTCAGTGTGAAAGAAACTATTTGTATATATATTTGCATGTACATGCAACCACACTTAAGTTGCAGCCCTCGGCATGTGCTGTGAGTATCATTGTGGCCCCCGGGGCTTCCAAAGTTGAGTAGCCCTGCTTTACAGTATCAGATCAAGTTCTGTCAGAGGATTGATATCAGATTTGATGGACCAAGGGCAAATCCTCTATCACAATCTTATGTTTCTTCATTAGCAATATATCAATTAAAGCCTTTTTTTTCTTTTTACCTGTTAACTCTGATATTGATTGCAATGCCATATGCCTTGCAGAATGCATCTACACTAAACATTTGTGTCTGGATGGGAGACAAATGAATCTGGAAATTTATGATCCTTGTTCACAGGTAAGTACAATTTATAGAAGATGAGCCCAGCAAAGCTGTTCCCAGAGGTCCCTCTAAGGGCTCTATTACACTATCACTTTACTTCACTGTAGCTTTCTTGCTCAAGAGTGTAAAAAAAAAAACCACATCCCAAGTGCAGCAAGTTACAGGGCTATAAAGGGCCAGTGTAAACAGGCTCCCAGCACTGTTAGTTACTCTGCTTGTGGAGATGGTTTATCATACAGTGCCATGACCACACTGCCGTGTTAAAGCACTGTTGCATCTGCACTTTAAACGTACCAGTGTAGACAAAGCCTAAGTGAGAGGGGAGGAAGAAGAGAGCTGGAAAGCTATTTGAGTTACTGACATGGAAGCTCGACATTCCTGTGACTAGGATGTATCAGGACTCTCTCTGTGCTGGTCATTTTCCAACTTTACAGAATGAGCCCTTTACTGGACAACTTTCTAGTCAATGCTTTTCTCCTTTAAAGCTACCAATGACAACCAAATGTAACATTGTACAGTGAAATTACATGTAACTTTCAATTCATATGAGGGGCGAAAAGGTTGCAAATCACTGCTTGTATTGTTTCCCCAACTATCCTTTCAAATAATTTGACATTTTTAAATCAACCAACTAAATTTCTTGAACCTGTGGCAATGGCCATATAGCCTTGAAACTCAAGGTCTGAATTCACAGAACAGACCCTGTGTTAGTGACAATGCAGACTTCCCCATGTGAACTTAACTCTGACTGGAAAAAAACACTTCTAAGGCAGTTCAGATTCCTTCCTTCTCTGCTGAAAGAGTTAGTAAAGAAATTATGGTGATGGATGTGCCATAAAAATCAAGACAGAGAAGACAGCTTATTTCCCACAGAAACACCCACCCAAAGCAGACCTTATCCACTCATCTCTCTAGTACTAGACTCTGCAGAGAACCATCACCCATGTGGCCAAAGAATCTAAGGCTGGAGAATACAAATGAAGGGGAGGGCCAAATAGAGCTGCAATCATCCCCTCTCCTCAAATCTTGGAGAGGATCTCAATGAATATTAATGAAGCTCCACATTACTGTTTCTACTGCTGCCTTTCTGTGCTTTATGGGCTCCCCCCACACACACCTTAATGCGGCAGCCAGAGGGGGCCTTGGGAGCTTGACTCAGCAGGAATCATGTTGATCAGGAGCTGGAGCACGGCACCCACCATTAGGGACTAGGCCAGGACCTCTAAGAAGAAAGCTCTGGCCTTCCACAACTCCCTGGATCTGGTTCAGTTGGAGGTGAAACCCCTGAGGACAGAATGATTGGGGGAAACTCCTCCTTTGGTCTTCTTTTTCTCCTCTACCCTCAGACTCAAGCTTGGTGGTATGTTCTATGACAGAGGCCCATGACCACCCTGAATAGAACAGAAACCAACTCAGTCCCACAGGCACCTCTCAGAGGCACCTCTCATTTTTGGCTATTGCAAATCTGAGCGACACTTGAACCCTTACTTAGACCTTGCTAGGAGGGGAAAGCTACCACAAAATTCCCACAGTGCAGTTGAACTAGGGGCCAAGTAATAGCAGGGGCAAATCTCCTGCAGTCAGAACCCTTCCATTCCCATTTCAGTTAGGCTCGTATTTCATCTGGTTTATCTAAAAGGATGGTGGAGGGCACTGAAGCCTTGCCTATGTTGTGCCTCCCACCAGTTCCAACAATGATTCTGCTGAACTAGTCCATCTCTTTAGGTACATTTTCCCAGTGCTGACAGCCTTGACTGTGAAAGGCTCTATCCCATATCTAAGCCGCCCACTTCTCCGTAAATGATTTGTTTTAGTTGCAAAGTGCACGGATCAGCACATGTTGCAATAGATTATAAAGCAATAGATTGAAAAGCATACTTACTAGGTAGGGAATTTGTCTTACTAGATTTCTATAGCACAGCACCTTTTTATACATAAATACACACACACACACACTCACACACACACACACACACACACACACACACACACACACACACACACACACACACAAATATCCTGAATATAAACAGAACTGTACTTTTTCTATTGAATTGCAGGCTCAATAGATGGAGTAGCATAGGTTGTTTAAGAAGTGCACAGAGCATTAGGGAGAAGAGAGATCATTAGAAACCACCAACAATCTGGACCTAGAAAAGTTTTCCATCTATAATATACAACCCATGAAATCTCTTCTTCATGGTCTTAAACATCTTTAAAATATATAAAAATAATGGAAAAAGTTATGCTGTCTTCTTTTTCCTCCTTTGACATTAAGTGTCACCTACTCTGGTGTTATCCCATGTACATTTCTTTTAGCAGTTTTCAAGATGCTTTCAGGTCTTGACCCCTAAGATTAATGATTTTGTCTGAACTTTCTCCAATGCCTCATTACGGATTTCAGAATATAACTTTAAAAATCATATTTATTTTATTAAATGGCCTGTGGACTTGTTCCCAACTATTTAATCTACCTCTTAACTTGTTGCTCCCCTCCAGCTCATCTGCCACCAACTGCTTTAACATAGTTTTTCACCTGTTGAGGTGTCAGCATCTTTATGCCTTTGGTTGTAATTGGCCTTATCCTTTTTCCAAAGTAAATATGGAACCCTATCTTTTGTCCCTTCTATCTCCCTCTGTTTTCACTTTCACAGTCCTGTTCTAACTTCCCACCACTCATATTAACAAAGTGTCTCTCACTCAAAAGTCTGTGTGGTGACTTCATGTCCCACTAAAGGGATTATGTATGCTCCAAGTCTTTTCAGAGATTGGGGGAAAGGTTGAATGGACAAGAGGGTGAATGATTCACTAAAGTAACCTTCTTAGTGAAAGAACAGACACAAACACCAGAGCTGCTTTTGTATAGAGAACTGGGTGGGAACATTTAAATAAACCAAGTTGACAAACACCCCATATGCATTTTACTAGGATGAAGGGAAGCTATACCCTATATATAAAAGGGTTAAACATTTGTTCTCAGTTACCCTGGGGTAAATTCAGAGAGAACCCATTGCAATCAAAGGAGCAGAGTTTGGCTATAAGGTTTAACTTTACTAATTATTATAGCTTGTCAGGAGGGTTAAAGTTCTGGGACATTGTTTATACATTCATTATAACAATCATGTGCAATGATGGTTATTATTTGATTATAGCTCTTTGGAGAACCAGAGCCAGACCAGGGCCCCATTGTGCTGTGCAAAGTACGAACACATAGGTTTTTTTCCTCATTCTTAGAAAGAAAATATTGTAAAATGACAACAGTAAGGGATCCTTTCTGTTGACATATTCATTTCATTGCCTTCAGCCACGGCAGGGGAAGCTGTCCCTCACTGATGAGCTTCACTGGGCTGACGGATTTGTTATTGTTTATGACATCAGCAACAGGGCTTCCTTTGCATTTGCAAAAGCTTTGTTGTACAGGATACGAGACTCCCACATAGCAGCTTGTAAAAGGTATGTTGCATCATACTTACTACATTTTTGTTTGATCTAACGTATGAAAATAGAAGAGTATGTGAGCTCTAGGCATCCTAGCAACCGCTAAAATAACACTCCACATAGCAATAGCACCTGGCAACATAACAACCGTAGTAATATATTAGATGGAAAACGCAGCAGCAAAATGTGTTCCATTCCACCCAAACTCCAAAATACTTAGGCTTTTTCCATCTTCCTCATGCTTTGACACTGAACGATAGCCCAAATTCAGAACTCCAAGATTTATCTGTAACATAGAAATTGCACTAATTGAAACCAGGCCTGTGATATTGCAATTACATGTAAATCATACTCTCATGTTAGGGGATATAAGACTGACTGCTCTGATTAAGATTAGACAACCTACAGGTTAAAATGCTGGTAGTTAACTATGCTGCTGCCTCCTCCATTGCTGACTCCAGCACAGATGTGCCAATAGGAAGTTTGACAAAAATACTAGTGTAGACACACTCTAGAGATTTGACACCAAGAACTCCTTCTAAAATTGGTCATGGGCAGTGACATCAACTCCCTTTGTGTCCTTGAGCAAATAATTTAAATGAGTTCAGAGGTCCCTGACGCAAATCAATTAGGGAACTGTTTGAACACGGAACGCTAAATATCAGTATTCACAACAGTTGACCTAAGAATGCATAACCTGCTGAGGCTTTGCTTAAATAAAACATGACCTGAGAATAAAATCATCTTAGATTGGGAAATGGTTTAAATTATATTTTCAGCCCCTTTCACCATATACTGCCTCAGCCCAATTCCTTGGTGCATATATTTTTTCACATACTTTTTAAGATTTAAGAGGAAAAATCTACTGTAAACAATATTTTTGGCTTTAATAAAACATCACTAAAATGGGATTTAGTCATTTGCCTCACAGATGTTTTAGGATAGCAATCTGAGATTCTACATAGCATCTAATGGCCTAAATTAATACAATATAAAAATGAATTCATTTTACAAGAGCAGGTACACTGCTATATAAGGCTTTTTGTCTCATCCAAACCTTTTTGATTTCAGAGTGGTGGAGTCAGCTGTGTTCTTAGTTGGTAACAAGCAGGATCTATGCCATATGAGAGAAGTAGGCTGGGACGAAGGACAAAAGCTGGCGATGGATAACAAATGTCAGTTCTCTGAATTGTCTGCTTCAGAACATTGTCAGGAAGTGGTAACCATGTTCACAACAGTCCTAAGAACCATCACCACAAACTTCAAAGTGAAGGAAAAAAGACGACCCAGTGGGTCAAAGTCAATGGCCAAACTAATCAACAACATGTTTGGGAAGAGGAGGAAGTCTGTGTAGTGGATGTCCAGTCTGATGGGAACCATTGAACAAGGATGCACTGAAGCATTGCAGGAGTCGGCCTTATAAAATGCTTGGACTCAGCCAATGTGTACATGCGTTTAAAAGGTCTCAATTTCAAGGGATATGGTACAAACCAAAGATGAGTGGCAGTATGAGCCAGTAGACATGGTATGGCAGTGGGTTTCAGAAGACCTGGCTTCCATTTACAGCTCTACCATGGACCTGCTAGGTGACCTTAGCAAGTATCTTCATCTGTCTGAGCCTCTGTTCCCCTCTCAACCTGTGTCTTTGCTATTTAGATTGTAAGCTCTTCGAAGAAAGGGCAGTCTTTTCCTACTCTCTTTTTGTAGAGCGAGACTGGGAACAATGGGGCCTTACTCTTGGTTGCCTTGACACCGAACAATAGCCCAATGTCAGAATTCCAAGGTTTATCTGTAACATAGTGATTGTTGCACTAATTGAAACCAGAAGTGGTACGTTGTGATATTGCACGTACAGGTAAATGAGTGGAACGTACGTAATGGCTGACTTTCAGGGCTTCCTTCCCCTGAAAAGCTGCCAGGAGTAGGGAGTCACATAAATGAGGTCATTAGCTATTTCCCATTACAATATTATTGCCGGAGAATGATGGGAAGAAGTATGGGAGTCAAGAGCCTTGTGCTCCCTTTGGCTCAGTTGCTAACTTGCTGAGTGACCTTCGGAAAGGTCTTATTGGGTGAAATTCACTCCTAGAGATCAATTTTAATCTTCTCTAGACATGTGGTTATTTGACTCTATGACTTCAAGCTTCAGAGATGGAAGACAGTCCCTTAGACCATCTTTTGTTCCCATGCAGATGACCAGTGCAGCCAAAGTACCACTGAGATCCAAGAACTCGGGCTCAGATTATCACAGGTATTTAGGCACTTAATACCCATGGGTCTCTGCCCTTAATTTGGTCCTCTGCACATGGGTGATTTTTTTTTTTTTTTTTTTATACTCTCCATGCCTCAGTTTTCTTATCTGCAGTATGGGTATAATAATTGCCTGTCTACTCTGTTTTATTTAGGGGTAGAATCTGAATAGCCCCTAAGTAAGGAACATAAATCTGACCAGGATTCAAAATCAGACTTTCAATGGACTTGCGGCCCTAAATCCCATACTCCTCTTAAAACACATACGCAGCACCATGGTAATGAAATGCCTTTGTAAAGCACTTTGATTTATACAGACAGTGGTTTAGGAGTGCCTTATCATTTTTCCCCCCACACAGATGCTTAACATTAGGCAGCAAAGTCTAAATATTTAGCAGAAATATTTAGCAGAAAATCAGTCTTCTGACTGTGTACGTAGGTACATATGTACCCATGTTTTTAACTGCGAAAGTTATGAAGGGAAAAGTAAGTGGTCTCTAGATGACTGACTTTCTCTCATACTAATTCCAATGGATAAGGGCATGTCTAACAGCCTCCCAGCATGAGTAGACAGACTTGCATTAGTGGGGCATGAACCTGTGCACTAAATACAGGGTGAATGTTGCAGCTTGAGCTGTAACTAGGGTTCTCAAGCCCACCTGACCCCTGGGGTCAAGCTCAGGGGGCTATCTTGAGTCTCTGCTGGGGCTGAAAATTTCATGCTGCTATTTTTAGCATGCTGTCTTGAGCTACATGAGCAAGAATGTCTCCTCTCAGGCTCGAAGAACTGCTCCAAGATGCCATGTGGCCATCCCCAAGGGTGCAATTTCCAAAAGAAACCCCAAATACTCTCAGCATTGTGGCCAAACTCTGGTCTTATTGAAGTCGGAGAGCAGAGACAGGTCAATGCTGAGTGGTTTTGTTAACCCCGTGCAAATAAGTAGAACACTATATCGCTTTAACAAAATATAAATAAATTATGTGCAAAAAGTATGCTGTGATTAAAGACCACCACTTGTTGAAAAGATCATCTTATTTCACATAGTTACAGCTTTTAAAATTGCAAATCATGGAATATATTTCTCAGAATGCTGGCAGGCCCTGCATTATTTTACATTGAAGCAGACTTTCACCTACCATATCAAGAGTGATTTATATAAGGGGTATATATTAGAATCAGGAGATATAATGCACTGATGTATACTGAGCTCTGAAATGGCGTACAATCCCCCAAACTCTTCTAGCAGGCTGCTTTTTTTTTATAGCCTGTCAATCTGTGTACAGCTTGCTAACCAGATTTGAAAAGTAACTGTATTTACTGATATGATATTAAACCAATCTGAATGTTACAAGACAAATGTTTACACTTTTCAAAATGGTCTAAAATATGACAAAGTCTTTTGCTATTATACAAATGAAGTCCATGCCACCTCACATAGTAAATTCAAATGTTAGGCACTTAAACAAGAAGAGGCCTATGTGTTTCAAATACACATTAAAGAATCACTCATGCACTTTGATACAATGAATTGTAGAAGTCTTAATATTCATTTTTTGTTCTTAATACTTAACAAAAACAGAACATGCTTGGTTAAAGTTGCCTAGAGACTAACTGCAGTTTATGCATAGAGATATTTTTACAGTGCTTATAATCATAGTATTTGAGTATTTATATAATACAATAAGCTTGCCTGGAGCTTTACCAACACATTAAAAAAAAAAAAAAAAAAGAGAGGGAAAAATCCTGGCCCCACTGAATTCAAAGGGAGTTTTTCCATTTACTTCCTTGGAGCTAAGATACACCCCAAAGCCTTGCTCCACAAGGTAAAAGAAAAAAGAGGATGCCAGAGGTGGGACATAGCAGGAAAGTGAAGAGGGTCCCATAAGGTTATTTTTTAAAATGCATTTATTAACATTTCAATTGTTTTTAAAATGGAAAGACACTTATCTGAGTAATTGACTCCGAGACTAAACACTTTTTGAGTTTTAAGGTGGTATTTTCAAAAAAATACTTATGCATTAGGTGTTTAACTTGAATAGGCACTTCTGAAAATACCACCGTTAGCCCTTTAAAAACACTGACCATAATGTTGCCAGGAAACTGGGAGAATTGGTTAACTACAAGTGCTCTTTTCACTATAAACAAGTCAGTCTAAATAGAAGTGTATCTTCCCACGACAAGACTCTTTTGATCAATTTCCTTCCCACAGTCTCTCTGGTGATCCCTTAACCCCAGCCCTGGGAGCTGAGCAGACATTAGGTCTCTGTCCAGTTAGCAGAGCTATCTAGTACCACCTCATCAAACACAAGCGCTTTGAATCCTCCTACTCTGTCTGAATATGTTCCAGTGGCACGTACAGAGATAAGGCATTTCATTTCTTATTGCATGGGGTTGCCCGAGTCTGAACTTTAAAGACCAAGCCTGTCATTCTCCAACCCAGAAGCTGATATTCTTCACTGATTCTTGTATGTCTCTAGAGAGAGGTGTACTTTGGGAGCCTTTATAATAAAAGCTGGAGAATAAATGTATGGTAAGTATTAATATAACCCAGCTACAGGTGTTTTAACACCTAGATACAGTGGAACCTCAGAGTAACAGAAGAAAAGCAGCAGAGATATTAAGTAGGTCCTAAGTCATGCAGATAAAGCCACTTCACTGAAGTGCACAAAGCATATGAGTTGTATTTGAGGTGAATAAGGAAGTGAACCTGTAGTTTTTACAAAGATGATGTACTTTGAGACCGAGAGATGCAGAAGCTTTTCCAGCTTTTAACAGAGGACTGCATCTGAGCTGGAGGTTAAGCAATGAAACATCAGTGCACCCAGATGACAATGTGGCTGTGTCTACACTGCACCCCTTTTCCGGAAAAGGGATGCAGATGAGACAAGTCAGAATTGCAAATGAAGCGGGGATTTAAATTTTCCCCGCTTCATTTGTATAAACATGGCTGCCGCTTTTTTCCGGCTTGGGGCTTTGCGGAAAAAGCGCCAGTCTAGACGGGGATCTTTCGGAAAATAAAGCCTTTTCCGAAAGGTCCTTTATTCCTGATTTTAAGAGGAATAAGGGACCTTCGGAAAAGGCTTTATTTTCCGAAAGATCCTCGCCTAGACTGGTGCTTTTTCCGGCAAAGCCCGCGCCGAAAAAGCGCAGCTATGTTTATACAAATGAAGCGGGAAAATTTAAATCCCCGCTTCATTTGCAATTCCGACTTGTCTCATCTGCATCCCTTTTCCGGAAAAGGGGTGCAGTGTAGACACAGCCTTCGTGTGCAATATGATCCTTCTCCTTTCTTCCATTTCTGGCTCTCTCATTTCTTAGGGCTTATATCATTTGCAGGGCATAGCTGTAGACTGAACGCATTAGAGGGCAAAATACTCGAGCATGTCTGATAATGGCATTCCACCCTGCAACACAGAATTTGGGAGGGAAGATGAATGCGAACGTGATGTAATATATATTACAACTTTCCATTAGCAGTCAATCAGACTAAAGTATGAAAGTTAGAAAGTTGGATGACTCAAGGTTCCAATTCAAGTACTGGGAGGGGGCAGAATTTGAAAATTATTTTAAGACAGAGCCAGAATATAATAAACATCTAACCAAATAATTACTTTCCACCAGCACTCACAGGTTCCATTCTGTGCTAGTTAGCTCCTTTGCCTATCTGAACTTGTTCTAATAGGCCCCCCTGGCTTAGTCAGCTCTCCCTTTCCATCTGGCTTGAATAAAAACACAAGAACAAACTCCAATTCTGAATCCTGAGTGTATTTAAGGGAGGCTTTTCCCACTCATTCCTGAAGAAGAAAGAGGTGGGGAGAAAGGTATTCTCAGGGGCGGATGAGAGTTTTGCGGGGCCCAGGGCAGCACAATTTTGCGGGGCCCCCCCTTTGGAGACAAAATAGAAAAAAAGGCGTCATATGCGCAAATTGAAGTCTATTTTTCATATTAAATGTGAATTGGGTAAATTTGATAGAAACTTAATTTAGTTGGATAATTTTTATTTTAATTATATTGTAATTCATTCTTAAACACAATTCTGCATTAATAATTAAACATTTTAATTTGTATTTAAGTCTACTATAGCTGTCTAGTTCTTTTGGCAGCACATTCTTCAATTATGTCAGTAAAGTCCATTTCTTTACACAGGTCGTTTTCAATCGATATAATCGAAAGACCTACAAAACGCTCCTGGCTCACAGTAGATTCTCTTTGGCTGCCCATGGCTGGTATTTGCCAGGCAGCGTTGGGTGTTCCGCAGCCAGGCAACATTGGGACTTGCGGGGCCCAGGTGGAGTGTGGGTGTTGAGACTGGGGATGTGGGTGTTGAGGCTTGGGGGCAGGCAGCGTTGGGGGGAGACAGCACGTGGCTGTTGGGATTTGGGGGCCAGGCAGCATTAGGTGTTGGGATTTGAGGGGACAGGCAGTGTGTGGGTGCTGGGACTTGGGGGGGGCAGGCAGCATGTGGTTACTCGGGTTGGGGGGCAGGCAGGGTGTGGCTACGTGGAGGATGGTGCACAGATGGGCCATAGGGAGGACCAGCGGGCAGGGGCGTCTGACTCATCAGACAGGCCAAAATTACCATTTCAGCCTCTCGAACAGCTCCTGGCTGGGCGGGGGCAGCTGGCAACTCCCCCTGCTCCCAGGGACTTGTGTGTGTGTGTGGGGGGGGGGGGAGGCGCTGTCTGTGGAGCTGGGTTGCGCTGCGCCCACGAGTGGGGGGAGGTGGGGACTGGCGGGAGGAGATGGGGTCTCCCTGGCGGGCAGGTTGCTCTGCCCCCGGGCGCGGCGGGAAAGGGGTGTGGGCTCCCCTTGGGGGAGAGACCGCACCACCCCCAGCCTCTCTCTGGGCGGGGCAGGAGGGTGGAGCAGCGGGATACCCGGGCGCCATGGCCAGGCGTCGCCCTTCGCCTCCATGGCAACGAGCCGCCGCCACGCGCGCCACTGGCTAACGGAGCCGCTCGTGGACTCGCAGCGAAGGGCAGCGGCAGAGGCGGCTCCAGCAGGTGAGGGCAGCAATGACAGATATACGGCAGGGTGAGCGGGGCTGGCGCGGGGCCTATTGAAGCGCGTGGCCCAGGGCAGCCGCCCCGCTCGCCCTGCCCTATATCCGCCGCTGGGTATTCTATTCATACAGAGTAATTAGATTAACCTCCCGTTGTGGCATGAAATCACAGATACCTTCAAGGCTCTTTGGGACTCTCTAGACTGCTCCTGGAAGCCAGTGAAGAAGAAGAGAACACTTCTACACCATTTGTTTTGGAAACTGCATTTTTAGCCTACTTCCCACTTGAAAATCAAGCCATTTACTTTGGTGCCCCAATATAGATTTAGGAGTCTCAGGCTATGTCTAGGCTGCACCTCATTTGTATAATTAATGAGGCTCCGTTTTTGCACAAAAGCCACTTGTGCAAAAACGGAGGCTCATTAATTATGCAAATGAGGCCCAGCAATATTCCACGCTCCGCCTCATTTGCATATTTCTTGCGCCAAATGGGCGCAGTCTAGACATAGCCTAACTGTAGACTCAGATTGTTTTAAATCTTAGTCTTAATTTTTTCTCCGGGGTTGATGTTACGTGAGGCAGGAAAGCGGTTATGGATAAGTTATTTTTAAAACTCACGTGATTCTTTCCCAGCAAGAAACTGTACACTTCTGCATTCTTTCTAGGTCAATTTTGAGTAACTTTACAAAATAAATTGAGTTCCCATAGTTAAACAATATATAGAGTATTCAAATATGTAGAAATGTATTCCTACATATTTGACATAACAATTGATCCATTTAAAACTAAATCTATCCTCTAAGGCCATGTTTATACTTCAAACTTTAGCTGATGCACTTTACATCAGCATAAAGCTGACCCAGCATATCACTGGAGCACACTTGGCTCCTTGTGTCAGTGCTGCATGTACTCACCAGGAGCACTTGTGTCAATGCACAGTGCCATGCATCATGGCTAGGAAACCCAGTATGCAACTTCCCACCATTTGGCAATTCATGGTGAGGCAGAAACAAGTTGCACAGAAGTGACTGGGAGCAGTGGATCAACTTCTCAGGGTATGTCTAGACTGCATCCTTCTGTCGGCAGAGGGATGCAGATTAGGCAGGTCGACATTGCAAATGAAGTGGGGATTTAAATATCCCGTGCTTAATTTGCATAAAAATGGTCATCGTTTTTGCAGACTCAGCACTTTGTCGGCAAAAAGCAGCAGCCTAGAGGGGGATCTGTCGAGAAAGAAAGCCTTTTTCGACAGATCCTGTAAACCTCCTTGCAGGAGGCATAAGGGATCTGTCAAAAAAGGCTTTCTTTCTCGACAGATCCTCCTCTAGACTGCCGCTTTTTGCCAACAAAGTGCTGAGTCTGCAAAAACGATGGCCATTTTTATGCAAATTAAGCACGGGATGTTTAAATCCCCACTTCATTTGCAATGTCGACCTGCCTAATCTGCATCCCTCTGCCGACAGAGGGATGCAGTCTAGACATACCCTCAGTGTGCTTCTTTTCCCACCCCATAATGTCATTCCTATCCCCATTGCTTTCATGCCTTAAAAAAAAAGACCACAAACTTGCATGGCCATCCTTGCTATCCACCATCTCTGACAGAAGCATAGATCCTGCACAGTTCTGCACTGCTACAACACTGGCATCTCAAACAGGTTCTGGCATGTGCCACAGCTGGAACACTCAGTGGCAGGTCTAGGGCAGTCTTTACCAATACACAAAAACATGCAGCTGCATATGGCACCATGAAATATGCGGCACCAAAATGCCCTACATTTCATGGTGCTCTGTGCTGAATATGGGCTCAGGTGGCCCCTAGCTGCTCCCCTTCACCCAAGGGGTTTGTGCCACCTCCTGTGGTCAGCCCTATCCCTCCCACTCCCGGCAGAGTGCACCCAGCCCCTGCTCACCTGGCAGCTGGGAGGGTAAAAGCATGGGCCTCAGGAGGAGCAGAGAGCAGCTGCACAGCCTGCAGCTGAAAAGATGTGGCAGTTTCTCTGGCAAAGCACCGTTTCCCTCTGGCCAGCTGCATGGCTGCCCTCTGCTCCTCTGGCCTGTGCCTGTGCATCCCGCCTGTTCCCCTGAGGCTGTCAGGTGAGCCTCCCACCCCACCCTGCTGATTTGCAGCAAGAGTGCCTGGTCTGTCCAGTCCAGGAGAGTTAGCAACCCTACTCCTGCTTCCCTTTCCCTCTCCCCCTTCCCCTGCTTCTGCCCTCGCAGCCCTGCTGCAGAGTTGTCGCTCTCCCTGTAGAGGGTGGGGAGTTGCTGGGCTGCATAGGGCACCAGCATTGATAGGTGACAGCTCCGGGTATGTCCCCCATATTCTTCCTCTCAACCTGTGGGCTGTGTCATAGGTTCATCAGAGGTATCCACAGTGGTCTGTAGGGTGGTTTGGGGTCTCTCCCCATCAAAATTTGCATGCAGCTCTTTGTACAAGCAACCGTGGTCTGTGATTCAGCAGCAGAGTGACTGGTGGACTTCTGGTATGCCCATAACCTGTCTTTTGAATTTGAACAAATGTGGTTGTATCTTAGTGTTTGATTGTAGACAATTGATCGTAGGATGTGCCCCAGGACTTCTTGTTGTTTTTGCTGAATCAGACTAACACAGCTACCCCCATGAAACTATGCAAGAAGGTCAATGCAAGTTAGCTTGTTTGAAACTACCTTTAGCATTGATCAGGCATATGATTATTTGAAAAGTCACCTAACATGACTTCTTAAATATGAACCCTTAAATATATATGGAGGCCACACACACATATATATTTGATCTCTAATTAACTTTCTAAAACATCCTAAGGTCCGCCTGTGAAATGCTATACAAATACAGGGAAATATGTCCTGTAAATGAGACAGCTGCATCTATTCTGAAATAAAGTAATGCTACCATATTATTACATCTTATTAATTTTCTTTTTAAAAAATAGTAAAAGCAGAAATCTAAACACTGGAGCATTTTAAAAAGTACTGGTTGAACCTCTGTGGTCCAGGACTCTCTGGTCCTGCACCATCCGTAGTCCTATTGGACCACGGATGGTGCAGGACCAGACCGCCCAACCAGAAGAGGAGCCGAGACCCCAGTGCCGGGGCAGGGAGCTGGCAGCATGGAGTCCAGTGGTAGGGGCCAACAGCACAACCTGGTTGGGGGCATGAGGCCCAACCAGTAGCCAAGGCTGGACTGGGAAGCACAGCCCAGCTGGAGGTGCAGAGCCTGCCTGGCAGCCAGGGCTGGGGCTAGAACTGACAGCGCAGCCAGACCAGGGCTTCGGAGCCCACCCAGGGGCCGGTGTTGGGGCTGGAGCTAGCAGTGCAGCCCAGTGGTGGCATGAAAACAGAGTAGGGAGCCCTGCAGAGGAGCCAGGTGGGACCGTGGAGCCCAGAGGGGAGTCCAGTCTGCTGATGGACCCCAGGAGAGCTTGGAGTCCATCAGCAAAGGGGCTGGAATTGACCTTCTCTGGCCCAACTAAATCCCTCATCTGAGACTAGTCAGATCCCAATAGTGCCAGACTAGGGAGGTCCAACCTGTACTTCATTATCCACAGCTAATGAATAGTTCATTTTTAATAGACCAAAATTTTATATTTTACTTCCAACTTATTTTTGCCAAAGTGTCTGACAAAACTTTAGATCAACTGCCTGCTGAGAAACACATCATTGTAAAGATTTTGTGCTCTTAAATTCTTATACCCTCTAGGTAACTGCTTTTTAAAAATTAGCAACTGCTTAAGAAGAATCTGTTAACTTTAATGCTCCCAGCAGTGCCCTCTTGTGGCTCATTGCTCATATCTCACATGTTCAGTAATATTTTGAACATACTGTTTCTACTCCAGTTAAAACATCAGCAATAAAAACTCGAAGAGACGAGTCACAATGTAAAGATAAAACTCCTTTCTATCAGCTGTTAAGGGATAACTGACTCCATGTTGCTGGTCTCAACAGCATAAAAGTTTTACAGACTAACAATCAAATAGCCTTAAATAAAATGTAAACTGTTTTTCTTCCTTTTCAATTGACATTTCTAAGCTTAGTCATTCGGACATTTTGCTGCAGTTATGCTGTTTCTCTATTATGAGACACAATGTGGTCTAGTGAAATGAACCACAGAATGGCCCTCCGCTGCCACCCTTCTAAACTCTGAGCTTCTTGTTAGATATAGGGTGCCATCAGGGCTTTAGCAGCTATGAGTGTGCTAATGGGTTGAAACTTACCCCCTACGTGCCTATGCAGTTAGGCAGCAGCAGAGTGGTGGTTTTGAAAATGCCAGTGGTGCCTAAATGGTGAACTTAGGTACCTAAAAGGCACAAGGCATCTAACAGTCATTGAGGATCTGGACCTAAATAACTTGCCCAAGGTCCCTCCAGGAAATATTTAGTAAAAAAGAGACTCAAACCCAATTTTCCAAAGTCTTAGGCCACATGCATTAGTCACTGGACCATCTGTTCTCTTAGAACAGTGTTACTCAAAGAGGTCCCTGAAACCACTTTGAGAAATCTGTTAACTGGCCGCTCCAGTGCATTTACTTACTGACGCCATGGAGCTTTGTGGCTCCTATTGGCTCTGTTTTGCCAAGGGGACCCATGGGAAGCAGCATGGGCTGGGCTGCCACTTCCCACGGCTCCACTCGGCTGCAAATGGCAAAACAGCCAACAGGAGCCGCAAGGCTCCGTGGCATCAGTAAGTAAACACACTGGAGCGGCCAGTTAACAGGTTTCTCAAAGTGGTTTTGAGGACCACTCTGAGAAACACTGTCTTAGAAGACCTGTGACCCATACAGAATCATTTCAAAGAGCTTGGCTAGCTTTTCATCTCGCTTCATCAGCAACTTAAGGGTCCCAGTGAAGCTCATCACTATTCAGATGGTCAGCCCTATGTTTACACACCACTAGGTGGCAGGCAGACCTTGCTCTGGCCCGCTGCACAGGGACACTTCACAAAGCTCTAATGCTTACACAAAATATGTAATTAAAAAATGGTACCCGATGATTTTTATTCTTAGTACAAGAAGGATGGAAACTGGTTTAAAGTTTATTTCACAGCAGGGTTTCTCACTGGAAATTATAGGGCAGCAACACTTCACTTTGCAACCAGATGGTTCCCAAATGCTAATTTTAATTAATCTTAAATGTAAATTGAAAATTGGTTGTGGTAAGCGTGTCTGAGCTGGTGCATGTTGAAACCCAACGTCCAAACATTTATGTAGCTATAGAGAGGTGGAGTGGCCTGCATCAGAGGGGAAGGAACCATGCTCTGAGCCCAGGTGGGCAGAACCAGGCCATGCCTGTCCTTCCCATTGGAAGTTAGGAGGTGGGACAGAAAATATAAAGAGCAGGCTCTGGAGCTCAGTTGTGTGGCAACTGCTGGAGTAGATAGGTGCCTTCTGCCTGCTCCTGAGCCTTGAAGGGAGCTTTCATTGAGCTGAGGACAGGCCAAAGCTGCTGGAGCCACCAGCCAACCAAGGCACTGAGGAGTTGCTGGGACTAACGCTGGCTATCTACCCTGGTGAGATGAAGGACACTCATGGATCCAGGTACACCCCTAGGGGAAAGTAAAAGGTGCCACAGGGACACAGCTGAATCCAATCTGGTTGCACTGCTGCCTGAAATGCTGCCAGTGTGTTGTGGCCGGATTCCCTGCTGAACCAGTGGAGGAACATTCCATCATTGTTGGGGCCCTGGGCTGGGATCTAGTGGAGTTGGGAGAGCCTAGGTCCCTTTACCTGGAGTGTCAGCTTCCTCATCATAGACCAAAAGTCCTATGTTAGCTGACTGCATGAGGGCTGAGCTTCTAGACTGGTGCCCTCCCTGAGGGCTTTGACCCCTGAACTATCCACAGCTCTGCTATGTATATTGTTCCGGTCCCTGGCAGGGACCGAGATACACAGACTGCTTATAGCCTGCTTAGCCAGAGTCCATTCCATCCAGCCTCCAGATCTTCACACAGACTTTGCTAATTCCCTGACTGTGGGTGACACCCACTGACATAATGAGGCAGAGTGGCCTTCCACTGAGTCAGAAAAAAAATTAGTTGCTTTAGATTAATTCAGTAGCTGAAGTGTGTTTCTTTGGGGGGAGTCCCCATACTAAACATACAGAATACTTGCAAGTATTGAGCTAAATCACCTAATTGAGGCAAACCTGGAAAGTTTTTATGAGTGAACTAATTTACACTTATCTTTTTCCAATATTTGAAATGTCCTTATGTTTGTTTACATTTTAATCATCAGAGATTCCCAAACAAATACCCAAGCACCAGATTTTTCCATGTATAAAGAGAGAATGGCTAGTGCTAGTAAGAAACATCCCTAGAAAAAAAATCAAGCCCTACATCATGGTGATCAGCATACTCACTCCATCCAACAGGACCATGGTTTGTCAACCCTGACATGGAAGGATCCACATCAACCAATGAGTGTGTAGTTCATTTCAATCGATCATCCATTCACTCACTGGCTGTTCTGCTCTGTTTCATTGCTGGGACAAAATTATTGCCAAATATGGCTGTGTTTAATTGCGGCATGGCACTTAGCTGGGAAGATCTCCAAATTCATTTTACATATACCATTGGCTATCAGATGACACCACTAGCTTGACACTAATGTCTCAGGCTGGATTTGAATGAGCATCTTAGAAGTGAAAAGCTGGTTAGTCCATTACTACAGGCAAAGTCAGTGCTGTTCTACACTGCAATATACTTATGGGTTGTTCAGGCATGATGCTGTGAAGGATGTCATCACAGGGTGCTCTACGCGTTGGCACACCCTTGTGGCTGTGTCTGGGGATTGGTCTCACCCATTCTGACATCCACACCTTTGGTTGCTCACCTCATCTCTCTCCTTGCCCTTTCTGGGGTTAGATTACTCCCCTTTTCATGGCTTGGCCCTTTGTCCAGGTCGCTATAGTCCTCTCCTGCCAAGGTATCAAAGTCCCATTAGCCGATCCTCTCAGGTAGTCTTCTGGTCCACCATTCTCTGTGCTGCTTTCCCAGTGGCTGCTTGGGAAAACTGGGCCTGCTCATTACTCCAGTCTCAAGCTCAGGGACCCTCCAACCAGCAGCCACAGTCCCAAACCTTGCTGTTGTTTTCCAGGATTGCTTCCTATTTTGCCTTTATCAGGCTCCTTTGCCGTCCTCCTCTGGGTACACCCTTTCCTCAGGGCCAAGATACCATGGTTCTTTTCTCCCCCTGATGTCCTCTTGTCTCTCTCTATGCCCAGAAAGTGACAGCAGACTTTCTTACGCTGTGCTTCCTGGTTTTATAGACCCTTAGCCTGCCCCTTATCCTCCAGGGCTTTATCACCAATTAAAAGCTTATCAACCCTGACTCTCTCCCAGGTGCAGCCTGTTACAGCGCTAATTGGCCCTTTCTCTCTATTCAGGCCTGATTTGAAGTAACAAAAGACAGGACTAGTAGGTACCCCATCACAGACAGTCATCCTTCTAATCCTTCTGCCTTTCTTATGCAAGTACAGCTTGTCCAGACTCACAGAGGTAGAGTTAGAGTCAGATGAAATGTTTCTGACTAATAGTATTATATGCCATGTTGATTGAAAATGAACTCATGTCAAATTCAGTGAACAAAATTCATGTCAAGTGAATTCATGTCAAATTCACCTGAAAAAAAAAAAGATTTTTAAAACAATTTTAAAAATGAAACGTTGCAATTTTTTTAAATTTCAAAAAGACATTTTGTGTCCAAATTTGCTAAATATATTTTTTTAATTTTTAATTTTTATTTTGGGACAACTTAACTTGTTCTTTTTTGTTTGAAAAATCATTTCATCGGTGGAAAAAATAAAGATAGAGAAGATTGTAAAGTTAGGCCTCCTCCCTTGTATTAATCCTACTATAGCTCCTTTCTACCACCAGAATTGGCAGCGAGGTGCAAAACTTCTAATATTTGACTCAGTGAAGAGGGGGGCCAAATCCTGCTAACTGATATATAAGTATAAATTCAAAGTGAGTCCAATGAACAGACTGGAGTCACTCTGGATTTACAGCAGTGTGAAATTTGAGCAAAATTAGGCTCTGGGGATTCATTTTAAAATATTTCAGATAGGTAAACAGATGGATAAATCAAACACATATTCTCCAATCAAGCTGTACAAGAAGAAACATCCTATCTGACTTATGATGGCAGTAAGATGCTATGATGACAGCTAACAATAGAGAAAGGAGACAAAATAAGGGATGGAACTTTCTTTTTCCCTACTAAACTCACATGATTTAATACAAGGCATGCACTGTTAATGGTGTCTTTGAGTGATACCTGTATGTTTTATGGGTTTATAAATTGGTTGTAGTAAAATCTTATACACCCTATATCACTAGGTATTGTTTCAGTCTTTTACAGGATATATCTATCTAGAGTTGATTGAATTGTATTAATCTGATCCTAGTTTAATGATGCCTTAACATTTTTATGAGAGAATTTAATGTTTGCAATATCCATGTTCCTTATTTGAAAGTGTGACTTATAGGTTCTCATCGTTGTTAAATTATGAAATCCTTCAGCTAATAAATGAAAATGATTATGGTTTGCAAAAAAGGCAAAATCATTTAACAATCTATATAACTGTCTATTGTAGGTCTTTGCATAATAATTGTAATTTAGCCATTAGGAATTCTAAAGGCAGTTATCAGTCATTCACTGAAGTACTGAGGAATAAGGGAAAACTCAAATCATTTAAGGGTTCTACACTTTCTAAACAGAAAAAAAACCATACTCCCTGAATCAATAATGCACTTAGCAGTAAAAATAGTTGTTAGTTCCCCTGAAATAACTAGCTGTTGATGGTAATTTTTCCAATTATATAATATTAAGTTGTCAGCTTTGCCCCTTTTCCTTTTCTTTGATGAATGCAAAATGATCATCATTTGATGCTTGTATTTTTGTTAGCAGAACAGTGATGGGCAAAGCTCAAAAGTCGAGATGGCTCCAAGCTGCCAAATTTAAAGTGAGTTTTGTAAAATCTGTGTGTTAAGCACATAGTTGTCACGCAACTTGTTCAAGGTCACACAGTAAGCCTGTGGTGCATTTGGTGCATAATACAGTCATGGTCCTTCATCACTTGCCCCGATAAGATGAGAAAAGTTCAATTGCCTTCATAGCTGTAGTATTCTTTTTATCATTCCCTCTACTTACATGGGCACCGGAATTCTGCAAATAATGAACTCAGGTAACTGCACAGGCTTGATTATCTAAGGCAATTGGCAAGTCACTAAGGGCAACCACTGTAGGTATGTCACGCAGTACACGTGTATAATAGCTGCTGCAGGAGTATGTGCTAAACAGTCAAGATATCCCTCTGTTAAAGTGTACTTCTCCAGTGGCATAGATGTTTATAATGAGTTCCATTAAGCTTGAGGTGCAAGCTGAAGGAGTCCATAATACAAACTGCTAAATGAGTGAACCTTACAAGTGCTATAACAGTCTTGTCACAGAAAAACCAATTATTACCAATGTTGTTGTTGTGGAAAACTGTCTTAACACCAGCTATGGTATTCCTCTTCCCCACCTCTCTGCAGTCTTGTCTCACTTCAGCTATGTTTGCTCTATAATTTATATACCATCAGGTGTGGCAGGGCAGGCTTTCAACTACTATCAGTTGTTACCACATGCGACGACTAGAATTGATGAAATCTTGCCATGGCTGTAAAGAATGAATTCACAGACTCATGTAATGCTAGCTGCCATTTAAAAAGGTCAGCTTTTGCCCACACAATAGTACCTGAGATACTTCTTCCTCCCCCACCCTATAGTCTTACTGTGGTAACTTCTGTGTGTATTGGGAAAATGCTGAACTTTTAACGGCGAACACCTAATAGATAGATTTTAACAATATGGGATCCATTCTTTCAGACCAGACCATCGTCAGTTGGTGGCTCTGAAAATATGAGCATCAATGGCTTGATTGAAGATCAATTATTTTCAGAAGTTATTGATGCATCTTGGCTCACTTAATAACGGTGCAAAACCAAGCCAAAAGCGAGTTACTATAAATACCAGCTTAAAACTGTGACAAAAAACAATATATTCTCATGTAGGCTGCTGGATATTAGTTTGTTTAAGCAAATTTGGCTTTGAAGAGTTCATTTAAATTCTTAATTTTAAGTTATTTTATGTATTGTTTCAACAGGGTTTTTTTTCCTGTCTGTTTGAATAGATTGTTTCTCACTTTTGTCACAATCACAAACCACTTTCAGGAAAATGTTGTTTTTAACACAACATGTACAGGTTGAACCTCTCTGGTCTGGGACTCTCTGTTCCGGCAACATCGCTGGTCTTCATGTTGCTGAACCAGAGAGCCCCTGGAACAGTGGAGCCCTGCTGTCCCCAGAGCAGTAGCAGTCCCAGAGACCTGACAGGCCCAGGGCTATGGAGGCCCTGGGGCAGCAGCACTCCAGCAGTCCTGGGGCTGGCCACAGAGCTGGAAGCCCAGCAGTAGGGAACAAGAGAGCCCTGCCTGGCCTGCTAATGGACCATGGGAGAGCCCAGAATTCATCAGCAGAATGGAATTGACCTCTTCTGGTCCAGCAAACTCCCTCATTCGGGACCGGTCAGGTCCTGAGCGTGCCAGACCAGGGAGGTCTAACCTGCATTTTTAAATTTATATACCCCCCATATTTTACTTTGGCTCCAACTTTTGAGTCTAGCTGCATTTAAAGGAGATTGGCTGTTATCTGTTACATGAAGACGTCAAGAAATAAAACCACTTCAAAAAAAAATCTGTGATAGAGGCATGATTAGGGGTTACTCAAGAACTGCTCTCAGTGCATCTGCAATGCATACCAGCCAATTCAGTTCTGGAGAAGCCCACATGGTGGACTTAGACAACCTCAAATTATATGCAATTCTGAAGTTCATTCAATATGAAGCAGACAAAAATAATTCTCCACTGCTAATTTCTATAGGAGCATTCTAAAGAGCACTGGGACAAAGTTAGTGTTAGTGGGGGCAACTTCAAGGGTTTTATTTTGAATATATTTTTAGAATACACCTTGGACTACATAAAACAAAGTGCACATATGTTGTGCAAGGTATGGGTGATGAATATACAGATATGGACTTGATTCAGATGAAGGTCTTTTCACTGATTTCACAGAGCATTGGATCAGTTAGTATAACCCCATGTTCAGACTAGGGGCATCAGATGGCCATATGCTATCATTTTGTTTTATGGGAAACTGCACTCACTTTAATAGACATTTCCACATGTGGCCTGATGGCAAGCTATAAAGTTTAGAACTATTTTTGTCTTACTTACAGTATAAAAAATATTTGTGAATGAGCTATCTGACACATTCATTCAGACTGTTCCATGGTTTAGGCTAATAGAATACCCTATTTCAGGTAATTATTTTAGTTAGTTAAGCCATAAACCTCTATTTAAATATAAATAGCAAGAAATTGGGCTATTAATAATTATTGCAAATGTCACTGATTTCAGATTATAAAATTTAATAGACTATCACCATTAAAACATGTGCTCTCTATAATTACACTGTGTACCAACTTGTGCTTTATTCTCTCTCTCTCTCACACTCTCTCTGGTGGATAATTAATGAACACTCTTTTTAATGCTTCTGCCTGATGAAACACTTTTCTTTGAAAGAAAACAGGAGTTTGCCAGGAGCCTGCTGAGGTGTGGATGTTGAACAACACTTCACAGAATCATAGAAGATGAGAGGTGGAAGAGACCTCAGGAAGTCATCTAGTCCAATCCTCTGCTAAAAGCAGGACCGACCCCAACTAAGGGTGCACTTACACTGCACCATTTTTCCAGAATAATGGCCATTATTCTGGAAAAATTAGCATCCACACAGCAATTATGTTATTTGAAAAGAAAATTGAAATAACGGAGGGTTTTTTTCCGACGCTGGTAAACCTCATTCCATGAGGAATAAAGCCTCTTCCAAGAAAGCTTTTTCAGAAGAGGGTGTGTGTAGATGTGAAATAGGGAGGGTTTTTGTTTTGTTTTGTTTTTTGAAAAAAGAGGCCTCCAGGAAATCTCACAGGTGCTCTGCTGGCCTCTCTGGCCACACTCCTCAGCATTCTATAGTTCCTGTTCCCTTGCAGCTCTTAAAGTTGTAGACACAGGGGAAAGGGCCTGTGGCAGGAAGCCAGCCCTCACAGTCTCCAGCCATAGCACAGCTCACAGTGCCACACATCTGGCCACCATGTCTGAGCCCCAAACCCCTCCAAAAAGCCTTCTGCCCATCTCAAGGAGCACTCACAGGGCTCCCAGGAGCCTGCCAGGGGACACAAGCGGTGTGCGCCATCCTGGTCTGGGGCAGAGATCCTGGCCCTTCTCAAGGTGTGTGCACGATCTTTTCTCCAGACGGTGCAACACAAACATCTACGACTGGATGGCTGATAACCTGGCCATCAAGGGCCATATCTAGACACAGGAGCAGGTCCAGAGTAAGGTTATAGAGCTCTGCCAGACATATGACAGGGCAAGGGAGCATAGCTCATGCTCCGGGGCAGAACCCCACTCCTGCCCCTATTTTGAGGACCTATACTGCATTCTGCGGGGTGGTGCAGCCCCTAACCTACCCCTGGTGGTGGACTCGGGGCTAGAAACATCCATTGTCGCCCGCCCAAGGGTCCCAGCCGAGGAGAAGGAGGAGGAGGACTTGGCCAGCACGGTGACCACCATCACCCTGGAGCTGGTACCCCAGGGCCTGGATGTCTTCCAGGCATCCTCTAAAGCCAGGAAGGGATCATCAGGTGAGTGGTCTTAGTTTTCTCACACACACACACAGGGTAGGGGTGGTGGGTGCTGAGGGGCTGTGGTGTAACTGTCACTCAGCCTTCTTGGCCTGGCCATCACGCTGCAGTCCATGCATGTGGATGCATGTACAGCACCAGTCTACACCACACAGCACCTGGAGGCAGCACTGGAGCACCCCTGGGATCCTGCTCACAGGCTCTGGGAAGGCCGCCAACACTTCAGACCCCCAGTGGGGGACACCCTCCCACCACCAGAGGCTAGAAGGTGGCTGGGGACAAAGACACACACAGACAGACTCTGGAGTATCACACACAGCACACGGGCATGCCTGCATGCTCGAGGCGGCACCCATTCCCAGGGATAGCACTGCCAGGTGCAGGTGTGTGTGCTGCTCCCCCTCCCCCCCCCACACACACCTTCATCTCCTCTCACCCAGTGGACAGGGATACAAGGTCTCTCCCCTTGGGATGCCACCAATGCTGGAGCTGGTACGTGCAGCACCAATGGAAGCCAGGCAGCTTGCGACTTCCCTCCCGCCCATTGGATCCCAGTGTGGCCCGGCCCTTTCCCATGCCTGCTTGTGTGTGGGATTGAGGGGGCGGGGCAGGAAGCATGATCCTCTCAGGATGTCTGGGCCCCTATAAGACTCAGCCACTGTCCAGATCACACATGGCCTTGCTCCTGGGACATCACCATTCTCTGACCCAGGAACTGTTGCTCTTAGCTCACAGATGAGGGCAAGGCCTCAGGGACAGTCTCTCCAGGGATGACTGACCATCTCTCTTTATTGTCCCCAGGCAAACCAGCCATGACTATGGGGCGATTTACACCACCCGAGCCAGCTGCCTGATCCCATGGGAGCCATAGGTGCTGGAGGGTCCACGAGAACCTCATGAGGGAGCACGTCTCCAACCTCCAGGACATGCAGCAGACGCTGGCACAGAAGGTCCGGGATGACACGCAGTGCCAGAGAGAGATGTGGACTGAGCTGCTGCTGCAGGGATGCAACATGTACGTGACTGTCCAGACTCTCCTGGCCTACCCAGTCCTAGTCCCAATCCCTGCTCCTGCCCCAGTATCAGTCCCTGCTCCTGTCCCCTCTCCTATGCCTGACCCTGCTCCAACCCCTCCCTCCTGCCTATCCCCTAGCCTCCCCAGACCCCCTCACTCCTGAGGTCACCAAGGTCCCTGCACACAAGGTGGAGGAAGCATCTGAGCCACGCACCACACTCAGCCCCAGCCCTGAGCCTCTCCTCCCCCCCTTCAAGTTTCTCAGCCCCCTTCCCTCTTCTCCCCTCCCCATTTCCAGCTTCTCATCCCCCCCTCCTCCCCAGTTACTTCTACCCAAATATTTCACCACACAGTTCTGTTTTTATCAACCAGTTTTTTTTATTGTGTCTGCAGGGAAGAGGGGGAAGGAAGGGGTTGTTGTGGGAAAGGCAGAGAGGGGAAAGGCAGAGAGGGGCAAGACAAAGGCCCTTAGTGGGGAGGCCCTTGGAAGAGTGTTACTGGGATCTTTGAGAGAAACTGTCCCTCAGGGCCTCCCGGATATGCACCCACACCTGATGGGCCTGCCTAATGGCAGCTGTGCACCACTACTCAAAGGCCCTTCCCTCCCTGCTGGCCTCTGCCCCTCACCTTGGAAGGAAGTCCTTCCTCTCCACAATATTGTGGAGCACACAACATGCTGACACCACCTGGGGGATGTTCTGCTCCCCCACATCCAGTCGGGTCAGGAGGAACCCTAACCTCACCTTCAGACAGCCAAAGGCACATTCTGCCTTGATCAAGGCCCTGCTCAGGCAGCAATTTAAGCGGTCCTTGCTCGGATCAAGGTGGCTGGTGTAGGGCTTCATTAGCCATGTAATGAGGGGGTAGACCGTGTCCTTCATGATGCACAGTGGCATGTCCATGTCCCCAACCCTGATGCTGTGCTCGGGGAAGAACTTGCCAGCCTCCAGCTTCTGGCAGAGGCCGGAGTTGTGGAAGACACGGGCGTCAGGCGTCTTCTCTGACCAGCCGATGAAGATGACTGTAAACTGGCTGCGGTGGTTGGCCAGGGCCTGCAGAACAATTGAAAAGTATCCCTTTCTGTTGATGTACTATGCTGCCTGGTGGTTGGGGGCCTGGATGGGGATGTGTGTGCCGTCAATAGCCCCCCTGCATTTGGGGAAGCCTAGGGCGGCAAATCCGCCCACGATGGGGTCCACGTCACCCAGGAGGATGACTCTGCACAGCAGAGCGGTGTTGATGACCCTCACCACCTGCAGAAGGAGACAAACAAGCAAACAAAACAGAATCAAAGGGGTGCCAGAAGCCCCTATGTATACAGGTTTGACAAGGAGTTTACATTAAATAAACATGGTTAAGAAACATACCACACAATTGGAAATACCTAAAACTAAAGTGATATTTTAAAAGGGAGCCTGCAACTTTTATAAT
This sequence comes from Rafetus swinhoei, assembly GCA_019425775.1. Lineage (NCBI taxonomy): Eukaryota > Metazoa > Chordata > Testudines > Trionychidae > Rafetus > Rafetus swinhoei. Next base: position 235,509,307 of record CM033437.1, read on the forward strand.
GCATGAAATAAACTTCTAGAAATCAATGCAAGGGGGCCTTTACACATATAGTTGAATTTGTCAATTTAGAAAAATTAGTGCAACTAGAAAATTTTAGCTGCTAATGTCAACATATCACCCTAATGAAGAAGACGTACAACAATAAATGAGAGTAAATATTTTCTGAGGAGAGTTATACTTGATGCTATTTAATACTTTAAATTTAGTAATGCCTAGAGGCCTAGAATCCAGAGGATTTGCTGAGCTCTCAGATCTCCAATGGACAGAGCAGGAACTCTATAATTGAAATGCCACAGTTGTACCATGGGAGTTCTTCAGTATAGACACTCAGTACAGTGATGGAAGGGGTTCTCCTGATGCTATGGTTAATAGACCTTTCCAAGAGGTGGGAGCTAATCAATGTTGACCTAGCACCATCTACCTCTGAGGTTAGGTCAGCTTAGCTACACCACATAGGGGTATGGATTTTTAATGCCCCTGTGAGATATAGCCATGCTGATGTAAGTTTCCAGCGTAGACCAGCCTTTAATGTCTACCGCAGTCTTTTAAGTTTTATATCGCATTCAAAAGAGAAGTGTTTATGCTTTCCCATAATGGCTTTGTAAATTCTATGCTAAGTGGAAGGTTTTTTGTTGTTAAATGATGCAAACATTTAAGATGCAAAGTTTTCCCATATTCAAATCTCTCTGAACACCTTCATTGGCTTTCAACCACATTAAATTTACAGTTCACTATCAACACTGATCCTGTGTATGTTACTGATTAATCTTTTCCTTTTATCTTAAGCTATAAATAACCAGATAGACATTAACTTAGAAAAACACCACCACCACCAGTTTCTGGATAAAAGACCCTCCAGTCAGGGTTTTAGGGTTTTTTTTAAATTTATTTTTGTTTTTGACAGGTCTATACATGAAGATAAGAATCTTGTTGTGATGCTCAATAGCCTATCAGCGTATGGTTTTGCTCTAAACATATGGCTCTAAAATTCAGAACAGATATATCATTTGGTACAGTCCAGATAATTGATTCATAAGTCAGCAGCATCAGGCAGGTTTTGATGGTATCTTTATAAATAGGTTGGTGCTTTCAAAGTGCCTGATGGTATCTCTCATGTTGACATGAAAGGCGTTTGGAGGTTGGAATATGCTAGTTACACAACTTGTACTCTTGGTGCAGTTCATAGGGGCTGTGCGCTTTTCAGAACACTTGAACAAGTAAAACACCTTTCAAACAAGAAAAAAATAGCTGCCTATGTCTGTTAGTTTAAATGATTTTGAGTTTCAAATCTCAATTTTCAAAAATTGTTGTTTAAAAAAAGGTTTACAAAATTAATATGAATACATATGTGAAGTTAAACAAACAAACAAATCCAAATAATAAATTAAAAGTTTCTTGGAACTAAATATTTCTCTATGGTGTTTGCAACCCACAAACAAGAGAACAGGAAGGAGAACATAAAACCAGCCAGAAACAAATGTGAAACTCTTATATAAATAGTAATTGTCCCTACAGAGTGAAATACAGGAGTAAGCAAACTGCACACACAGTAAACAGCAAAATGGTTAGAAATTGGACTTTCAAAGTGGTATAGCAGAATTAGGCACCCAACTCTCACTACCTTGTAGTCTAAATTTGGAATCTAAATTTGGTTGGACAGGACTATATTAATGGATGCAAAATACCTGACATATGGATCTGACCTTCAATGGTAGTTGTGCAAATAACTCTCTTAGGCTTCTTTGGAAATCATTGCTTTGATTTTTCATTTCAAGTTTAGTATGTGATGGCATTGATAAAATAGAATGTTTTTTCTCAAATGAAGATATTTTAATATTGGCAGTGTTTGCTCCATGTGTCTCATATATATTAATAAAATTGTAGCGAATCATTCCCACAGCAAAATGAGACAGAGAAAACGAGCGCTTCTAAAAATTACAAATATTCACACGTTTTGGTAAGATTAACTGAAAATATTGCACACCTAATACAAAATGATATTTTTACTGCCTAGACATTCTGGCTTCCTAATCTTGCAGCAATATTTATATTGGCCTTGTTTAAAATGTTCCCTTCACAAAAATTGGCATTTTCAATTATGAAACAAAAATGAAACATAATAGCATTTGGTACACAATGATACCTCTGGATAGCTACAAACAACATCATACTAACAGAATATTTTATTTTAAGCTCTATATTAGTGTTTTATCACTGACAGTCTACAACCTATCCTGAAAAATGAGCCCTCCCTCTCATAGACCTTGGGAGACAAGCCAGTCCTCATCTACAGACAGACCCCAACTTGAAACAAATACTCGCCAGGAGCCACACAACACACCAAAGAAACATTTACCTAGGAACCTATCCCTGCAACAAACTCCGTTTCCAACTTTGTCCACATATCTATACATCCAACACCATCACAGGACCTAATCACATAAGCTACAACATCTAAAGCTAATTCACTTGCACATCCACTAATGTGATATGCGCCGGCAATGCCCTTCTGCCATACTGGCCAACCTGGATAGTCTCTGTGCTAAAGGATAAATAGACACAAATAAGGCATCAAGAAAAGTAATATTCATAAACCTGCAGGGGAACACTTTAACCTCCATGGACATTTAGGAATGGATTTAAAAGCAGCCAGTCCTTCTACAAACAAACAAACAAACAAACAAACAAACAAAACACACACACACAAACCCACCACATTACAAAGAGAAACAGGAGAACTGAAATTCATTTGCAAATTCAATACAATCAAATGAAGACTGAATAAGGATTTAAATCAATTATCTCACTACAAAGGCAATTTCCCCACACTTCCTCATCAACTGCTTAGAATGAGCCACATCCTCCCTGATTCAATTAGCCTCATTAACACTGGTCTTACACTTGATAAGTAGCTTCCTTCTTACCTTTGCCTGTGTAATTTCCACTCCAATTCATCTGATGAAGTAGGTTTTACCCACAAAAGCTTATGCCCTAAAAAACCTGTTAGTCTCTAAGCCCTGATCTACATTAGGGTGATATTTCAAAATAACCCCCCTTAGGTCAATTTTATAAGCAAAGTGTCCACACTACCAAGCCCGTTATTTTGAAATAACAGACCACTTATTTAGAAATCTGTATTCATGCTTTCCTTGTGGAATAATGCTAATTTTGAAATCGCTACTTTGAAATAGCGTTAGCGTGGATGCTCCAGTGCTGCTAATTCAAAATAACTACTCGAGTAATAACTCCCCAGACTAATTCAAACTAATTACTTCCCAGTGCTTCCTGAGGCTCTGAGTTGAGGTGACGCATCCACATTAAAGGAGCCTGCCTCTAACTAATTCCAAGGCTTCCCAATAGTGGGGGGTCACACTATTTTAATTTTGTAAAATTCGGAGTTAAGTCAAATTTGTTATTTCGAAATAATTTCCTCGTGTAGACATACCATAAGGTGCCCCGGGACTTCCATTTTCCATTTTTTTGTTTGTTTTTCAGATACTCTCTGAGACTTATCCTGTATAGTAAAGGCAAATCTCTGAGGATCTGGAGGTTCAGTTCAGTTAAACATCCAAAAAATCAAAAGGGCTAATTTTACTCTCCTTTACACCTTCAGTGTAACTGAGATACAAGAGTCTGATTGCTTATGTGAAGCAGAGCTGTGGTGAAACTTTTTTAATGAAACCAGAAAGTAGATGAAACTAATTTTCTCTGGTGTTTCATTAATAGTTTGAAACTCAGCCCATGTTAAAAGTTTTGTGAAGCTTTCAAGGGGTGTGTCTAGACTACAGGGTTTTTTTCGAAAAAAGTGGCCTTTTTTCGGAAAAACTATACCTGTGTCTAGACTACCGACACGTTCTGTCGACAGTAAATCGACAGAATGTGGCAGTTATGTTGACGGCGGTAAACCTCATTCTACGAGGAATAACGCCTTTTTTCTAAAGTCATCTTTCGAAAAAAGCGCTATTGCATGAAAACAGGGCTTTTTTTGGAAGAGAGTGTCTAGACTCTCTTTTGAAAAAGCGAGCTGCTTTTTCGAAAAATCTTGTTGTCTAGATGCTCTTTTTCGACAGAGGCTTTTTAGAAAGATACTGTCGAAAAAGCCTCTGTTGAAAAAGGCGTGCAGTCTAGACGTAGCCAAGTAGTCTGGGATTTTATCTGAGCCTTTATTTGCATTTTTTTGCTATATTATAATAAAACTTTATAAAAGGATATACTTGTTGCTCTTTGGAATAACAGAACAAACTATTCAACTAATTGCAAAATGGAAATGCTGAGTTCTGCACAAGTCTAATCCAAACCTTTGCAATGTTCAGGGTTGTAAAGTTCACATAAACACATAAACCTTGGAAATTGGCCTGAGCTGCAAAATTCAGATCCAGACTTCAACTCCTTGCCTCTAAATTTGAAAAGTCTTCATCTCAGCATATTTCTACTGAGCCCTTACTAATACCACTTGGGCTGGAAACATAACACAAATAGCATCTTTCAGCTTATTTGGGCATTTCCCCAGAGACTGGGCAGTGTCGAATAAAATAAGCAAGTAACAAATAAAAAGTTACATCTGTAATCACAGCCACCAGAATTGGATAAACTTTTGTAATCCTGACACATACCAGGTGGCAGGGACCAAGAAATAAAGGTCAGCCTCTTAGCATTACTTCTTTATATCACAGCATTATGACAGTGTGATGGCACCAATCATTTCGAACCTACAGAAAGAAACATGTCTGCTTTAGAATGAGTTTTGGGAAAAGGTCTGAGACACTTATTCATTCATTTAGATCAGTTTGTCCATCTTTACCATATGGATCAAATATTCTGAATATTGTGTTTCCTCTATATTAACAGTTTCCCCCCTTTTCCAGAAGTTCACAATTAACTGCTTCATTTAAATGGAAAGTAAATTTACATAGAAAAGTTTTACCTTATAAAATGTACTAAATTCAAAATTCACCCCTTTATTTTCAGATTTTGTTAAGCTAAGACCGCCTGCGCCCTCTAGTGGACTAACATGTTATAGCAGTAGACCATCCAGGGCTTTAGCAATACTATCCTGTTAAAATGGGGAGAAATCTTAGCATTGCTTCAGTGAATTAAATGAATATTTTTATTTCACAGATCTTCAGCCTGAGGAGAGTAAATAAAATAATAGAAGAGAGCTGTTTTTTCCAGATCACTACAAAATGCATCTTTTATTTTCAGATTGTCTTAAAACAGATGGATATAAGCTCATTGAAACTTTAAAAAGGGAAAGGAGGAGTGAGACCTTTTTAAAATCCATATTCAGTGTATATAAATGTAGCCCACAATAATTTCAAAACAACCTCTCCCTCCTACCTAAATACAAATAGTGGGTCTATATAGCATTCAGTGCTTAGTTTAGCTCAAAATTTCCCATCTACGGCATTATAATAAGGGCAAAGAACTTTTCAGTGTTGAGAGAAATAAAAATATTGGTTTTAAACAAACAAATGTATTCATGGATGGTAACTCTTGGAAATCCAGAATTGTTAATTCACCTCAATCTGTCTATTTTTCTAATGTATAGCTGCATATAGTATGTTTTAACCGGACAAAAGTTAATTTTTCAGCGTGCTCATGAATAAATGCCAATAAAGCAAATGCTACGGTATATAAAATCTACAAAACCTAGCATTTTTTTGTTCTCATTTTTTTTGTCCTCAATATGCACACAGATTACAATATATGAATACATATGTACAGTCTTAAAACAATCTCTTTATATTTAACCTAGTTGGTATTTGTAATGTAGTTAATTATATAAATATGACTAGCACTTTTATAGAGTAATTTGGGATCTTCAGATTAACTTAATGAAACTTTTCATGAACTGCATACATTGAAAACACTTCACCTTGTTCTGTAATGCAGCTATGTGAAAAGTGGAAGCCATTTCCCTATGCATAACAGCAACATTATACAACAGTTTACAGCTGAAAGTAAAAAAGAAATACCACAGCCACTTGAATCTGCAGGAGAAATCAAAGGGGGGTGTAATAGCTGGCATTCTGTGTGACCTGGCCAGCTTTGAGATTGTACTGTCCTGTGACCTCACAGGGGCAGTTGTGCTCAGGAATGCCCATTATTTAACACTGTCCTAAATGCCACAATTTTGCTGTAATTTAAGTAAGGTAGATTTAAACTTCCCAATTGGCCAGAATGCTAAGGCTTATATTTGTCACAATGTATGATAGTATTTTATTGGGTCAAAAGCAACAGAGAGAAATGTATATTTTCCTCCATCTTAACTGTACCACAGTTTCATCCTTAACATTTCAAGATGTTTTCTTCTCTCTCTGTCTCTCCTCAACAGTTTAGAAATAAGTCCACTTCTCCAAATCTCTATTTAAAGAGATTATATGCAGAGCTCAACAGGAGCAGGAGCTGTCAGCCTTAGCTCTCAGTTTCCCCAGCAGGGGGTGAGTTCCAGCACAGTGCTGAATTTAAATGGAGTTTTCATTTTTATAGAAACAATATAAATAGGGAGGCAGAGACAGACATATTATTTACACAGCTCTGAAAATATATTTTGGCACTTTACAAAGAAATGTGCAGAGAAAGTCCTGCTCCAAAGTGTTAGTAAATAACAGATTATGAAGGAACTAAATAGGAAAGAGTTTAAAAAAGTGAAGAAAAGAGGGAAAGGATAGTTAATTGAAGGGAATTTGGGCCTGTTCTACAGCATGTTTTTGCTGCTTTTCTATCTCTTTCCTGTGCCTTGCTCCACTGATCTGGATGGATTATACCATTAGAGAAGTCCCCTTGCTTTCCCATGCCCCCCTATTCTCTGCTCCTTGACTGAGACCTGTACTGCAGCATTACAGCCATACACTTGCTTGGTCACATTCCTCACACATTCTCTCTCCCAGATATGGGATTTCCAATGTTGAAGATTATCCAGACCCTTCATATTGCCTAGCACATGGGTGGGCAAGAGAGTCTTGATCCAACCCACAGCTTCCCCGTTCCCCTCCCGCCCTCAGGTCAATTGAGGCCTGGGGACAGGGGAGTGCACAAAGTATCCTCCCCTCTCCAGGAGCTCATGGTACCTAGAGTGAACTGCCAGCTGTTTAGAACAGCTCCTGATTGGCCTGGAGGCAGGGGAAGCATGCGAAATCTCCTCTTGCCGCCAGGGGCGTGTGGCGCCTAGAGGGAACCACTAGCTGTTCAGAATGGCTGGTAGTTCTCTCTAGGCACCGGGGGCAGGGGGCAAAGACTTCACTCACTTCCCCTCTGCAACAGGCTAATCAGGGTCTGTGGGCAGGGGAGCACAGAAATGTCCTGGTTCCACCCCTTCCACCCGAGGCCCCGCCCCTTCTGGGGTAGCTTGGGGCCACTTCAAAAAATTGGCTGTAAGTTACCTTTATGTTGTCATCATAAATTACAAGGTCACATTCTCCCTGAAATTAACGTGGGCAACCCCCAATGCGAGATTTAACTGAGATTATCATTGGAAAGCCATGGTGTTGCACAGGAATAACAGAGTAAAATGTGAACATCAGAACCTTTGTTACAGGTGATGATGTGTGAGCCAGAAAGAACCCATCTACACATTCCAATCCAAGGCTGAGTTTGCAAAGCTGGCAAATAGAAAAAAATATTTTCATTGTAAACAGAACAAATTTTCTCTGGTGTCACTGGAAAAAAAATGGAATGATCACAAAATGCTATTTTTACACATTTACTGTTCAAACAAACTGCATTTTGAGGTGTTTCAATGGGTTGTCTTTCTTTACAAGACAGAAATATCTCCATATAAGGCATATAAATGTATCTATTAGGGGACTTCCAGTCTAGTATTAACATATTTCTGGATTTCAAGTGGTTAGTGGCTAGCGAATAGTATTTGAGTTGATTTCAGACTAGGAATGGAACTAGGACTAGAACTAGGAATGGATAGGAAAAAAGTATGTTCGAAGTTCTACTGCTGAACCTGAAGTCTGGCAGACCTGAACTCTAAATCCTTCTACACATGCTCCAGATATGGCATTCCAAAAAGCAAGCTTGCTACTGCCAAGCTTTTGGAATATGTGATGTGAAATGATGATGTCAGTAATGCAATGCAAGGGGACTCTGCAATGCAATTTTTTTCTCCAAAATCACGATGCTGTCTGGCACACAACTGTACAGGTTAAACCTCTCTTGTCCTGCACTCTATTGTCTGGCAACATCAGTGGTTGGGCATGATTTTAGTTAGCTGGATGTTTACTTATCGTGGATGTGGCTACATTTTCCACAGTCCCATAACGTTTGTTTACAGCCACCAGTTCTGTTCTGTGCTGTTATTCAACTTTAATTTACCCCTAAATGTCTCCTAAGAGCCCAGTAAACAGTGGAAGTGTTGCTAATGCTGCTAATCATAAACATGGTTTTTATGCTGATCTGGCACAGTGGGGCAGTCTAGACGCGGATCAGTCAACGAGGTTTACAGGAGCGGTCGACAAAGGCTTCCCTTGTCGACCAATCCACGTCTAGACTGCCACGCTGTGCCGGATCACCTGATTGTCGGCACAGCGCCGCGGCCGTTTTTATTTTAATGAAGTGGGGATTATTTAAATCCCCGCTTCATTGACTATGTCGGGTAAACTAGTTTACATGGCTCCGTCGACGGAGACATGTAGTCTAGATGCACTCATAATGAAGTCTGGCAGACAGCAATGAAAAACTTCTCTACATGGTCATTTAATAATGCGACCCCCTCTCTCTATTCTGAGGTCCATTTCCTTTATTCTAACTTTCCCTGTTGTTCCTCCCATTGAATGAGAGGCTCTGAGCTACATTCTCACCACATAAATGGAAGCAATCTCTTTCCCTTCTTTTAATGTTGCTGCTATCAGAGGAGCCCTCCATCTCTGAATAGTGGTATTCACTATCTTTCTGATCTGTCAGCCAGGGCCCCAGGGATATACAGTGTTATCTCTGTGGTCTATGGTATCTCTTCTGAACTTATGCAGTTGTAATTACTGGAGTTCCTTTGTGAAACTTTTGACTACTACATCCAAAACTGCTGAAGACACTTTACTAATACATACCTCTGTTGCAGAACATTTTCCTGTTTTGTCAGTTCCTTATGGATACTCTCCCTCCCTACCCAGAACCACTGCTGAGTATTAAATGGGAACAGAGATGGGACCTCACCATCCCTGCACTAAAAACTGAAAAAAACCCCATGCAATTCAGATCAAGTCATATGAAGTAACCCCAAGGAGAAAGGAAATGCACTTGTATCAGAAGGTTTAAAAAGCACAATTGGTTACATCACCAATTCCTGGGTCATGATTGTATTCCTGGGTCATGATTGTAGCTGAGGCAAAGAAAGTTTTACTCTCCTGTCTATAAGGTAGACCAAGATAGCCCCTGATTACTGCAGTTACACAGCAGCATTATTTTGAAATAACAAAGAGCGTGTTTACACTACAAGTCTTTTTTTTTCAAAATAATGTGAAGCTGGAGGACTTCTTACGCCGACTCATGATAACCCTCATTTCACAAGGAATACGGGAAGAGTAATCTTCCTTCGACTTCCTGCTGTGTAGACAGCGCCACAAGTCTAATTAAGCTATTTCAACTTCAGCTACACACGATTGACGCAGCTGAAGTTGTGTAGCTTAATTTGACTGTAGCCCTGCTGTGTAGACATGCCCTGAAGCATTTAAGGTATAGTACTTTGTGGCTACGTCTACACTGGCATGATTTTGCGCAAATACTTTTAACGCAAAAGTTTTTGCGTTAAAGTATTTGCGCAAGAGAGCGTCTACACTGGCACGTGCTTTTGCGCAAGAGATGTGCTTTTTGCGCAAAAGCATACGTGACAGTGTAGACTCTTTCTTGCGCCAGAAAGCTCTGATGGCCATTTTAGCCATCGGGCTTTCTTGCACAAGAAATTAACGTTGCCTGTCTACACTGGCCTCTTGAGCAAGAATACTTGCGCAAGAGGGCTTCTCCCTGAGCGGGAGCGTCAGAGTATTTGCGCAAGAAGCACTGATTTCCTACATTAGAACGTCAGTGTTCTTGCGCAAATACTCGCGGCCAGTGCAGACAGGTGGCAAGATTTTGCGGAAAAGCGGCCACTTTTGTGCAAAATCTTGCCCATGTAGACACAGCCTGTATGTCCAAAGTTCTGACCCTTCAGGTCTTACTGAGTTTGGGCACCTTCTTCATTTTGGAATTCTGACCAGATGTACAGAGTAACAAAACAGTATCTTTGAACGCAAGTATTGTTTATTTTACAGAAACAATGAGGGATTAAAGAAAAAAGGAATTAAAAACAGTTTATCTGAAGCTCTATTGTCTCTAAATGCTTAATGTTGCCTAATGGATGGTAACATAAGCAGGCAGACAGAGACCTTTCTCTCAGTCTGTCTGGTTCTCTTAAACTATTCCTTCCCTCTCTGGAGGCAGGATCTGTTTTAATACTGCTAGTGGTTTTTTTTGTTCTGTTCATGGCCATTTCCTTTCCAGGGCCAAACCAGTTTTGTATTTCTGCAGGAGAGAGAGGCAAAAATCCAAGCTAATTAGTGCTGGCAGTTTCCCTTTGCAGCTCCTCCAGTGTTTCTTGAGAAGTGGATCTCCTGAGCCATAATTTACTTCTTGCCTGTTTTCCACACACAGATTCCTGTTGAGTTTAACCAAGAGTCATACAATAAATATACCAATACCCAGGCTATTATGCGGTATCTACAAATTATCACAGAGCAGCTCCAAATCCATCAGAAGCATTATGCTGTCTAGATGCTTACTTTGGAGCATCAACTGAGGAGAAATGTACAAACATTGGTCTTCAGTCTTCTCTCACTCATACAAGTGTAAATCACGAGCAACTCCTCTGCAGTTATTATGATATAGATGTGTTATAAATGAGAGGGTAATTAGAACTATCATCTTTACTGGCATGTTTTCACTTCGTTTTTTTGATCGTGAGGGACAAATTTTATTCAGTGAAATAGCAGGAAGAAAGCTATTCCTAAAATCTCATTTGGTTGGCAGACATCCCAGTCAGAGCAGCCCCTGCCCGCCCAAAGCCCAGGCCCACTGCAGTCAGGGGCTATGTCCGCAGTGGGACCCTACGGGGCTGGAGCAGCCCACTTCTCATGGCAGGTAGGCAGCTGCTCCAGTGCCACTGGTTAACCTTAACACAGTGAGGGGTAAGGATGAGGCTTACCAGTTAACCCTTCACATCCCTAATTCCTATAAGATTGCATCCTAGTTTTGTAAAAAAGAGGTTCTACTATTTTTGATACTATACTGAACTATTGGATGTTTATCTTAACAGATATCTCTAATCTTTTGAGATTTGCCAGTTTCTTATCATTTGTTCAACTATATTATTTATCTATCTCAGGGACTTATCATGGTGATAGCTAAGTAATGCTATTAGTGTCCTATTGACTTCTAGAACATTCAGGCTCTTGTAATAGGCTGAGGGTAACGATTTGAACCTCTTAATATATGTGGATTTTATATTATTCTGAGGGCAGGGCAGCTGAAAGGACCAGATCTCTCACCTGGTATAAATAGTGTTGCTCCATAAACATATTTACACCAGATAAGGATCTACACAAAGAGTTATAATTTGGAGTAGATTATCCAAAATATTGGGTGGTGTAAGAGAAATTGATAATTGTACAAATCTATTCAGTGCCCAATGTAATAATGGTAATGAAAATTAAAAATCCAAAGGGCTATAAAAGAGAAGCCATGACACTAAGTATTAACTGAACCATATTCTTGAGAGGAGAGCAGTTTAAATATAAAGGAGGATTATATTTCATGCATTATCTGAAACACTAAGTTATATAGACTAAGACAAAGAGTGAGTAGAGGTGTTTGTGTGAACTCAGGCTTAAGTTTTGTTCTGTGTTGGCTCCAGTTTCAGGAGCAAAGAAATGGTAAATTCTAATAGAAAACCATCGAGTTGCACTTGATTTCACAATAGATCCATTAGAAACTGAGAGGGTACATCTACACTGCAACACTATTTCGAAATAACTAGCGCTATTCCGAAATAACTTAGTTTACGTCTACATAGAAGGCTGTTATTTTGAAATAGTGTCAAAATACTATCATGATGGAGGACTTCTTACTCTGATTCCTGTAAACCGCACTGTTCGAGGAGTAAGGGAAGTCGGAGAAAGAGTGCTTAATTTCAAAATAAGTGCTGCATAGATGCTCCCTATTTCAAAGTAAGCTATTTTGAAATAAGCTGTGCAATTGACGTAGCTCAATTTGTGTACCTTATTTAGAGTTAAGCCCTGCTGTGTAGATGCACCCAAAATGTGTCACAAAACCACCATTTAGCTCAGCTTAGCTCAAAGAGTGGACTCAGTAAATCTGTTTTTCATTCTTTCAGCCATTTTGAATCAAATGATACATTTCCATTTTCTGAATATTGAATATTTTCCTACTAAATAGGCACATTAATATGCATTTCTTAATGATTCCTGGAAGATTGAATTCATCTACTAATTCAAAAATATTTACTTTCAGAATATCTTTGTATTCAGAAATGCATTTTAACCAGGGGAAATATATTGAAATATGGATGCAATAATACAATCCTTACATAACACCACTGAAGCGTATTATATTAGCTTGTATGCCTCTGTTTTGACATCAGTAATAATTGTTGTATTTATTTAAATATTTTGTTCATTGCATTATTTTGTGAGTTAGTTTTTTCTAGCTAAATTAAATAATTAATAATTATAAACAATATGGGCCTAGATTTACTTGAACGGTTCATAAGCCTTTTTCCAGACCTGGTGTTAATTTCATGTTGTAAATGAAACCTAAGCATGTTTAATATAATTTCCTGTTTCAACAGAAAACATTTCACATAGCTCCTACAGATAAACAAGAACCCAGTTAGAATTAGCTTTAGCTTTCTTAATCAGACTCCTGTACACATATTTCAATTTCTTTTTCTGTAGGAATCTCAAATTCTCTCTCCCATTTCTTTATCAGAAAACTAAATTCTGACACTTACACCAATTCCTTACACAGATCCCTGGGATAAATAAAAGTGTCTAACTGCTCCAAAGATTTAATGAGTCATAAAGCATCTGGATATCCTAAATAAATTGCACATGATTTTTTATTAATTGAGCTCTTGCTTCAGATTATGGATTCTTCTTTGTCTAGGTGCTGTGATACAACTCTTACCTTCTCCTATTAAGCATGCAGTCCTGAAGGAGAATAATCCCAGTCCATTTTTTCCCAGTTTAATTTAAACATGTATAGCATAGATATTTTCACAGAATTACTAAAACTTGAAATTAGACAAGGACCTAAGCTGCAAAATTCAGCAGGTTTTCAAAAGCCAAAAAGTTCAAAGGTTTTAAAATAGAAACTGAGTTCTAGATTTGAGGTTACATATGTAGCAGAGCTGGGCCAGGAGTTCAAGGCAGAATACAATTGTGCCTGCACTCCAGCCTTTCAAACTTGGCCTTCTGATTTTGCAGACACAGCACTGAAGTTGCTCTGGTGACACCAGGAAGGAAGAGCCTTCAGGCACCTTGGAATGCAGAGAGGAGTAGAGATTCTAATTAGGTCCCACTGAAACTTTGTAGCTAGACCAAGGACTTTGTGAATTTTGAGGGTGTGCCACCAATAAAATCTTGAGCCAACTCAGCAAAATGTATGGTACAATATAGTCAACTTCCTTCTGAAGAGTTCTGCAGTCCAAAAACCTTGAATCTGAATAGCTCACCTCTAGTCTATGGGAAAGTTCAGTTATATATACAAACTCTCCAATTAGTTCTCATCTCTTTGCAAGTCCTCATTGACCCATTTGGAAACCCCAAAACCTCATATTCAAACATACAAGTTCAGCTCCTAATTTAAATAAAGATTCAAACATTGTGCCCATTGCACATCTCTAATCCAAAATAATTAGAATAACGTGAAATTTAGCAGTTTTAGTTCCCATGTTGGCCTTTTATATGGCTTCAGTTAGGGATGTAAAATCCTGTTTAAGCAGTTAACTGGTTAAACATAGTATTAAAGACTACATTTAACCAGTTAACCAGATAAAGGGAGGGGGCGGGGCGAACAGAGGGGCTGCTTCAGCCTCGGGGGGGGGGGGTAGGTGGAGGCACTCTGCTGACCCTACATGGGTAAAGTGTCATTGGAAACAGTACATTCTGAGAAGTATTGTTAGCCTGTTGAAATGTGTATCACCATTGTTTATGAAGTTATGACATTTTACTGTACGTTTGTTACTAAGCAAGTTGTGTTTCTTTGTAGCACCTACAAGATAGATTTACAACAGGAACAAACAGCCACATGGTGAGGGATCATTAAGGAGGAGAATCAACTCTTCCAGTAGAGCCCTCTCAAGGATGCCTTAGAGAGCATATGTTTAACAAAGGTCCAGTGGCTTAGCTGGGCATGTAGAACATGTGACACATAGCTCCATGTCTGAGCAAGTAATTGTCCTTGCACACAAACTGGGAGTATAAATCTGAGAGGGTGACATCACCTCCTTGCCTCTTTGCTGCTGCACATCTCTTCCCTGTGATTTCTAACAAAAGGGAAACTGAACAATGGACTGAGTACCCCAATATTTGGGACAAACCAGAGAGACTTATTGAAAGCTAGCTGGTTGAATATCTCTGCTATTATCCTGATCTACAGATAGTGATCCACCTGTGGAAATGGGAATTCTGAGTATTTGACTGGCCTGTCAAATACTATTTGTGGATTTGCCAGTGGCCAGAAAAATAATGTAATCTGCTGGAGGGTGACATGTGGCTCTAAAGATTTGCATTATCATCACACTGGGATATCTATTGTTAAAAGTTCATGCATCCAGCTAAAGATGCTGCAGTGTTCCCACTTTCACAATTTAAACAATAACAGATCAAAACTGTTGAAGATACAGCAGCTGTCTGCCCACCAACATGCAAAACCCACCATGCATGTGTGTGAGAGAGGGTGGGAGTCACACAAAAGTGGGAGATGTTATCAGTCTTCTCTCTCTAGAGATTATAAGTGGCTATTGAAAAGGGGGGTTTCAGAGTTCCCTTGTGGCTGTGACTGGGTAGGTTTTTTGCATCTCAAAGATGATAATCCAGTCTCCAGGCTCTGAAATCAACTTAACGTATACAATTCATATAAACCTTTTTAGAATGCTGTTCTCCTTTGTTTTATATTGATAAACCTTTAGTTTTAGTTTGTTAAAAGATTGGCTACCAAGGTGGTTTTGAGATAAGATCTAATGCAGGGCTACTCAACATGTGGCCCATGAGCCACATGCGGCTTGCAGCCCGCAGTGCAGTTTGGGTTTACAGTGCAGTTTGGGTTGATATGTGTTTTAGTAGTTAAATTCCTGGACTGTTGTGATGTATAAACAAAAAAGTAGTCAATAGAATGGTCTTCTGTTGATACGTGTTTTAGTAGATAAATTCCTGGACTGTCATTGCTCATTAAAAGTGCTGTCATATTCCTGGACTGTTGTGATGTATAAACAAAAAAGTAGTCAATAGAATGGTCTTCTGTTGATACGTGTTTTAGTAGATAAATTCCTGGACTGTCATTGCTCATTAAAAGTGCTGTCATATGGGTGGAAATTGAGTAAATATTGCATTTTATTAATATCGGTAGAACTGACTGAAATGGGGCCTGCATGTTGTGTAGTCTTGCCTTGATTTTTGTATTCATGCCCTTCAGTGTGAAAGAAGCTATTTGCATATATATTTGCATGTATATGCAACCACACTTAAGTTGTGGCCTCCTGGGCTTCCAAAGTTGAGTAGCCCTGATTAATGTATGCTCTGACCTGGGGGGAGTGACTGGCTCTCTGAAGCTGGAAGAACCTAATGTAAGTGATTTCTGGTTTTAATAATCATTTCTCACAGAAGTCTGGATTGTCTGGGTGATGCATGAAAGGCTAGAGGGGACTCTGCGGCTTCACAGTAACTAGTATAGTATATTGGAAGAACATATTTGTTACTGGCTTGGTGAAATCTTATGATAGAGTACACCAGCAGTCTGAGGTGCATGACCTGGATGTGTTCTGGCTGTCTGACATACGAGGCAGCGTGACAGTGACTTCTTGCCTCTGAGCCCCACTAAGTAAGCCATTGTCTCTCAGTGGCTGATGAGCCACAAAGAGGCCTGATCTCACAAGAGAGAAAAAACTTCCCCTCTGCTGTTAGATGGCCTCTAGCAATCAGAGGAGAGTGTGTAACATCCCCTGTGATTTAGCATGCTGCTGTGCACCAAAATTAAAATATTTTAACACTAGTCAGAAATCTGAATCAGAAAGTTTCAGAACAGTTAATCTTTACTTGGTTCTGCTTTCCAACTGTCAAAATATGAAAGGGATTTACAGTAAAAATATAACTATGTTCCAGCCACTACATTAAAAAAACCCTGCAAGATCCATTAAATGAAGTTTCTAATAAAAATTCTTCCTAACTGGTTAATTGCGGTTGCTAAATGATTTCTTTTTATAGTAAAAGCTTTATAATTAACAAGCCAGAGATTGATTTCTAGTCATTATCAATTTCTCTGTGATTATTATTGCTTCCATAATAATCTGCACTGTATTAACATAGATTAAGAAGCTCTTTAAAACAGAGCAGCTTCATTAGTTCCCGCTATCACAGGAGGACCTACAGAACTCAGCACTTCAGTTAACTACCATGCAAGCACTAAATAAATGCAGCCTACTCATTGGAGACTGGGATTTTCAAAGGTGTTGAAGGGAGTTAGGTGTGCAACTCCTAGTTCTTCAACTTCCTTTAGGCTCCTTTGAAAACCACAGCTGGAAAACCCACTAAAATTATCAACCTGGATGGGCTCATTTACGCACTTCATGAATGTAAATATAAATGTTAATATAATAAAACACCTTTCATCCTATGATTCTGATATGGTTGACAAACTTTGCAAAACCAATTGCCATCTGTAAATAAGGATCACTTTTCTCATTGTGTAAATGTAAACATCTCTGCCGTGAATGGCGCTCAGATTGAATTCAATACCAGTTCAGAGGGCAGTTCAATCACCTGCTCAATTACCAACAGCACTTCCTACACTATCCTATATATTCCATTGAGGTACTAACCAGGACACATAGATAAACACTCATTTCCACCTGCAAAAGTCACACTTTAAAAAGTTTCTAATCACCTGTATTGTTAAGCTATGATTTATTTTAATTTAACTGTAATTTAATTTAATTTTATTTTATTGCAGCTGATGCTTGGAAGTAGCTATTGCCCATTTTATACCGCAATGTTGAAGTACAACTAATGTGTCTGCTGAGGGATTGCAGAGAGTATTTGAGAAAGGAGGACATGCTTTGAGGCAGGAAGAAACTTTGATTACAGATTCGTTTCCAGATCTGGTTCACTGTGTAATTCATGGTGCCTAAGTAGATTATCATCTCCCTAACTGCTGGTGAATATCCTTGTAGTCAGTTTCTCAAAGATCTCTAACGGTCTCAGAGAACTCCTAGCTGTGACATAATTATTTAGGGTCAATGGTGAAGAACTCTGAAATAGGCCTACAAACCCCTTATCAGGAATTTTTAAATACAAGAATAATATGTGGAGAATTTTACATACAGAACATTACAATCTGTAAAAGTATCATATGCAATTATTCTACAAATTGGCACAAGCCCACAACATATGGAACTGACCTTCCACTGGGTGTGTCCAGAGCTAATGTTTTGGTGTGACTAAGAACAAGGACTAGTCGTACAGCTCAAACACTGAGCATGTAAGCAAGCCTGTTTCTCTCTCTGTATACCATTCACACTGAAAATGACATGAGTACTGTACATGCACATCAAGGAACTGAAGAACGTGTCTGAATTCAGAGATAAGTTCAATAAAGTTAAGATCAAGAGCCAATCCTAAACTATTTCCCCCCCTAAGCTTGAAATCTTGCTTCCTTGCTATTTTGCATTTTTTGGCATGGCTAAAGAAAGAAGTGCTGAAAAACTTCTCTCACCACGTGTCCACCTATCTACAAGCAAAAAACTCTGGTCAGTCCAGATTTGTTGGCCAGATCAACTCCTATCTAAAGTACGCTCAATTCTTATAGATTTCAACGGGAATTGTGCCTATGTTGAAGCTAAAATACATCAGGAGCCAACTGACTGTTTTTGAGGTCATCCCTTCAATAGCACAAATTTAACAAATCTTGTTAAAATGAAGTAATGGTTTCCAAAACAAATCTACATGTTCAGATTGCTGTGGGTCAGAAAAATATACATCAAAACTTACAGCTTCTCAATTTCCTCTTCCTGCTTTGTTAGAGAACAATATAAGAAAAGCAAATCCATAAGAAATAACATCTTCAAAAGCTTGTACTGTTAAAGCTAAACATTTATATTGGATGGTGGAGGATGAATCAGCTTGAAATAATTAGTATCTTTCAGATGACATCCCCAGCAGTGGGCCTTTTAGAATTTATGGCTGTTTCAACTATGGTCTCACACAACACCTTTTAATTTTATTTCCTGGCCTATTAAATATTTGTTAAAAAAAACAACAATAAAGACTGAAAAATGTGCTCTCAGATCTCTCTAGTTCAATGCCACTATTTGAACAAGCAGAATGTCTCATTCACTCTGGTGGAACTAATTATATAGATGATGTTGGGCAAGTTTAGAAGTATGCAATGGGAAATGTGTTAGAACTTTATATTCTGTTCTCCACAGCTGTCTTCTAGTGGTTCTCCTGGCACCTCTTCTGGAGTGTGCTGATCTGCTCGAATGTTCCCTTCCCTTGCCCTTTGGTAGCTACTATTTCCTTCTTATGCTAGCTAACTTAAAAACATATGATATTAAAGGGCAAAAAAAAAACCCCAAACCTTTGTTAACACAAGTTAAAGTTGCTCAGTGACAGCTTGCGCTTGTCTCAAATGTCAAATTCAGCAAAATTCAAATATTTGAAAACCAGGAGAAACAGAGTTAAAATAAATGCCCACATAACCTTGACTCTGCCTTCTTTGAGCAATGCTCATGACACACATTGTCCCACTCAGCCTTTTCACTGTAATGGACAAGCACTACCTGAACTTGCTCGACATTCAAATACTGAACAGACTCATCTAATAGAATACCACACTTGTGAACATCACTAGTGGGAAAAAAAATTGTCCACAGTTTTATTACATGGTTGTACTGTAACTTTAAATATGGAAGAGAAGATTGATGTTTCTCTTTCCTTCTCCATCCACAGCCCCACCATTCCCCAAAACATGCAGCTGCCTGCTAACATTGCCAACTCTCCCCTCCTGTTTCCATCTCAGTAACCCATTAAATGGTGCTGTATAAGCCATTAACACTGGATAAATTACTCCTTGCTGCCTCCTGTCCTATGCTGCAGCACAGACATCAGAAGCAGTAGCTTACCAGAGGACTGCGTGCTACCTTGATTATACAGTCTAATCTGCACACTGAGCTGCACTCCTCATTCCCCATTCCAGCTCAGATTCCTCCCCCAGCTTCAGTCAGGCTTCCCCAGCAATGTCCCAGGTTCACCAAGTCCAAACCAGGCCACTTCCCCACACAGACATGGTGTGTATCTAACTCCTTCCAGATTTTAGATGTTTACATTTATGATAATTTCATTCCTCACAACTCAGATGCCAGCTCACAGGGAAAGGCAGAGAGAGGGGCTTACATACATGAAGAAAAGCAAGGCCCCTCAGATCCCTAAACACACATCAGGCAAGGAAAGGGGCTCAGATCCCTGCAGAAGGGAAGGGCTCCCGTAGATTCCAGCACACACAGAGAAAGAGAGAATTCAGTACTGAAAGCCACCACACAACTGTCTCTGCTATCCCTGATGTTTTTTAACCCCTCACATCATCTCCCCTCGTAGGTCCCATAATCCCCTCCTCTCATCCCCCCGCCTCTCTTTTCTATCACCCACCTTTATCTCCCTCCTCATAATAACTTCATTCTCTGCTGCAAAACCCCTCTTCCCCTATGAACACCTATTCTTGTATGTTTAATCACCCTTCCCTTCCTGTTAGAATTAACATGTGAAATTTATTTTCTTTTTAAAAATAGTTTCAGTGCCTTCTGAGTGCTCTCCCATACTCAGATTACATTTCTCCAAAATAAAACATAGGAAAAAATTCTAATGTTTACAGCTCATTCTCAGATTTCCGCTCAAGGTGGATTTCAAACTTCAAAGTGACTGGAATTTGTGAATATAATGAAATGTTGGTTTGTTTTGTTCTGAGGCTGTATCTCTGGTACCCCTTGGTCAAATGATCCCAAACTGGTTCACCAAATGTTCTTCCACCTCTGCATGTAATTTAAAGCAATCTGATTAACTGTAGAGCACTTACAACATTCAAACCCAACAGTTAACAGAACAGCTGGTCTTGACCTTAACCATAGCAGAGCTATGCCATAATAATAGGATAAGAATTAAGAGAAGAAAATTTGAGATGAAAAAGGAAAAAATCAACAACAACAGGAGAAACTTCATGGTTGATTAGGCTGGAATAGTGTTCCGGGGGAAGTAAGGAAGGGTTCACATTAAAAACTGGCCTAGAGAAATTGCTAGAAAATATACCACTACAGAATATCTAAATTCTGCAAAAATGCATCTGAATAGCACTTTATATTCTCAAAGCACTGTGTTGACTAATTAAGTCTCACAACACACCTATAAGGAAAATCAATATGTATTATCAGCCCCTTTATACAGAGGGGAAAACTCAACCAGGAAGATGTGGTGACCTGCCCATGTCCCAAAGATTAAACTACAGTCCACTTCTAAAGAAGGCTTTCCTAATTAGGCCTCAGAAACACCAAGGGGAAACCCTACGGTACTGCTGCTATCTGTCCTGCACCTGTTGTGTAAGCATAAGATATAACTCTTCTCTAAATTTTGTTCCTAAGCCATCATGCTTCTCTTTCTGTCTGATTTATGTTACACAGTGTTTTCAATAACCTCTACAGCTAAGTGTCTATTGAGCAAATACTCTGTAAATGTTGAAGAGAATTGGTATGTCCTAATGCTGCATACAGAGAATAATAAATGTGTAAACCAATCTATTTTTTGAGATATGAAGAGTACATCAATGCAATTCATATTCTTGTATATAACAAATAACCTGTAGCAACAATAACCATGGCCCTGAACTACAGCACAAATGAAAGTTCTGTATCATTGACATCTTGTTTTATAGGCATGTAATCCTTTCAAAATTCATTACACAACTATTTTAGATGCATGCTACAGCATGCAGTGGGAAAGTATGTTTATAATCATCTCAAGCTAAATTCATCTCTGCTGTAACTCCATTAACTTTACTAGAGATACTCCAGGGTTCAGTTGAGGGATGGATTCAGGCAACCCGGGGCCCTAGCCATGCCATGTCATGGTGATTCTGTGGTTCCACCTCTGCCCATGACCTTCCTCCCCAGTTGAAGAGGAGGTGGCAGGATGGGGCCTCTTCCATGAGGCATTATCAGTAGCATGGGGACCTCCTCAGAAGCTCCCCTCAGAGCACTGTGTTTTAAAGTTAATACTCCATTAAGATGTGTTAAGAGCAGTTCCCACCTTTCATAGCTTTTACTCATGGCTGTCAACCAACTCAAGCAGGGAGGTGGTGGACTCTTCATCCCTAGACGTTTTTAAGTCTCAGCTTGACAAAGCCCTGGCTGAGATGATTTAGTTGGGATTGGTCCTTCTTTGGGCAAGGGACTGTTAATGTGAGCTTCTTTATTAATGTTAGACCTTGTTAGTAATCAGTTAAGTTGAAATGGTTTAAGTTGTTTATTTGTGGATTCGCCATTTTGTTTTGTTTAGAACAACAGGTGAGCCTCCATTTTGATTAGTCTTCTTCCTTGCTCATGGAGAAGATGGGAAAACAGGGAAAGTGTTGCTAGGCAACAGGAGTTTATAACTGGGGGGTGCTCAGAGTGCTTGGGGCTGTCTTCGTTCAGCCTGCTCACTGACAGGGGGCAGTGAGTGCTGCTCAGGCAACTGGTCACTTGCTGAGTAAGGTGGGGTAATATCAGATGGTGTATTTGATTACTGGGGAGCACACTTGCACACAGGGATCAATGGATTAGACAGGGCTAACACACCCTCGAGACGGTGCAAAGGGGCTAGGGTGGGTACTGAGTTAGGGCGTAGCCTAAGCTCCTACCGTCACTGAGTCATTTCCGATCCCTGTCATCCGGAGAGGAGACTAAGTCAGCTTTCCCTGGAAGTGGGTAAGACAGGAGGCCTAACTTCAGCTACTCTCCTGTGTGTGCCTGCTGTTGTGTGTGACTCCTGCAGTTTCCAAACCCAGTTATTCTGTCCTTCCCTATCCTATAGATAATAAAGTTTAGTTTCCTTTATAATTTTGTGTGTGGACTCCTCATTTGGTGCCCTGATAGACAGGTGAAAGGGGTGAGAACCAGATGAGAGCTCAGGTGGATCTCTCTGGAGTCCTCCTTTCTCTTACAGCTGGACTCGATGACCTCCTGAGATCTCTTCCAGCCCTAGAATTCCATGATTATATGGTTGCTGCAATGATTACTCTTGGGTTATGTTTTCAAGGTTTTCCTCACAATCACGAAGATTAGAAACTTCAGGTAAAATACTATTTCTACTCAAGTTAATGGTCATTTTAACATTGACTTTGGTCATGGTGAGATTTCACCCTGTTGTTATAAAAAAAGAAGAAAATAAGAGTCTATGTTGTGATCAGATGACTTGACCATAGTTTAATTTGTTCCTCTGTATTTGTCAATATGTTTCTTCCCTTCCCTATTGCACATATATGTGTATTATAAAGGGGCCTGAAACAGAACTGTAGTTTTGAATGAGATGGGAAAGGCTACATTCAAATCTCCATCTGAACTTTGTAGTTTTGGCCCACTCTTGATAAGGAAGAGCCATCCAGAATGCCAAATCTAACCTCTATGATATTTGGGGAAGTTTGTGTTTGAACTCAGATTCAGTTAGCACATGACCCATAGCTCAGTCAGTCCTAATGGAAATATACTGTTATATTTTCATATGTTGCTTATGTCCTGCAAATGTCCCTTGTAGGCCCAGACCAGAAGTTATTTCATACAGATGGGGCCTTTTGCTGGGGCAAAGCCACCGAAGTCAATGAGGCTCTATGAGCATGCAGGTGGGCCCCCTGCACCAAATATCTTTTAGGATCAGAGCATTAGTCTGTGAGCTGCATGGGTCAGGCAATGTGTGTTGTTCTGATTTAAAAAACAGTTCTTTAATAAATAATTCCCTTATTTCTGACTTTGGGTATATTTACAGAATAGCAGCACAGATTCAATGCTGCAACTGAGCCACCATAGTACAGCTGCTTCCTACATTAATGAAATCATAGAATCATAGAACACTAGAACTGGAAGGGACCTCAAGAGGTCATCAAGGCTAGTCCCCTGACATCACAGCAGGACCAAGCACCATCTAGATCATCCCTGATAGATGTTTATTTAACCTGCTCTTAAATATATCCAGTGATAGAGATTCCACCACCTCCCTAGGTAATTTATTCCAGTGTTTAACCATCCTGACAGTTGGAAAGTTTTTCCTAATGTCCAACCTAAACCCCACCTTGCTGCAATTTAAGCCCATTGTTTCTTGTCCAATCATCAGAGGTTAAGAAAGGGGGATTTCCTTTGATGTAGTTAATCTGCCTCTCCAAGAGGTGGTGGCTAGGTCAACAGAAAAATTATTCTGTCAATATAGCTGCCTATAATGGGGGCTAGGTCAACCTAGCTACATCGCATGGGGTGTAACATTTTTCACAGTCCAGAATGATGTAGGTAGATCAGTCTAATTTTTAGGTGTGGACAAGGCCTTAGATCTGTTATCCTGAAAAGTGAATAAAATTAAATTAATAAAAAGCAGGCTAATGTCAATACAGGAGGGACTATGCATAGTCAATGAGACAGCAACTTCTGCAGAAGAAATGCACTAAAATGTCTTATGGAGCACATATTGGTAGTCAAGGCACATTTAAATTATTTCTAGCATTAGTAGTATTTCTAGAAAGAAACCATGAAGTCATAAAAGCACAGATGGCATTTGGAGGGGGAGCTTGGACAAGTGTATAATTTATGCAATTTAGGTTAGGTTAGGTCAGGTCAGTAACCTAATTTTGTATAATCTCACAAATATTGTACCAGAACCCAAATGGAAGTTATGATCCTCCAGAGACTTATACCCCCTCCTGATTGCCATAAAAGCTCTGTCAGGACCATTGACTGTTAGTGCCAATCTACAGGCTGCTCCAATGCATACTGGAGATTGTGTGTGGCTAGGTTCAGGGAAAGGGGCATAAAATGCCTTATAGCCCTATCTAAGTGGTCCCAATGATTTCAATCTTTGTAACGTATGTAAAGTTAAGCATGCGTACAAGTCTTTGTAGGACTGGGGACCAAGGATGTAAATTCCCAAGACCTAAAAAATAGTTCTAGAGAAATATCTGGGAATAACATACCAAAGAGCCTTATTTTAGTACCAAGTAATCTGGCTGAAATGATTATGAGAGAGGGACAGTTAAAAAGCACCTAAAAGAACATAATATAAAGACACACCAGCAATGCTTCTGTTAAAGAAATCCATGTCTCTCAAATCTACTAGACTCATATGCATTGGTCAGAAGAACAGTGGTTAAAGAAGATGTTGACATAATTTATTTGTACTTTCAGGAAGCTTTTGACCAAGTCCCTTAGAAGAGTGCAATAAGGAAACTAAGTAATGTGGGTACGAGGTAAAAATACAATCACTAGACACTGGCTAAAAGACAAAAATATAATGTAATCAGTTTTTCAACATGGCACCCGTATAGCTGTCAGAGGCTGTGGGGAAAGCTCCTGTGTCCTGGCTGCCATAAAAGCCTCTTGGGATCATGAGTTGCCAATACAAGTTTAAGTAGCTTTCAACCTTCACTAATTCATGTGGTAGGTAAAGTGAGCCTAGGCTCATGACAGGGGCATACAAATACCTTAAAGCCATCTTTGAAACCCTTTCTCCTCAGCTGTGCCTCTGACCCAACAAAAGAATTATTTCTAATAATCTATACCTATCTACCTAGAACTAGAGAGATTAAAAGTCAGAGAGCACTTAAATAGGAAAGTGAGGATACATATTCATTCTTAAGTCTCTAAATATATTTTGCATAAGACAGGCGGGCTCTAAGATTTTTTGCTCTTGTCCTGTGATATTAATAGTGTGAAGGAGATCTTATTAGCACAACAGAACTAGTGCCATTATTACACTAATTAGTCCCATTTCTGCTGTTAGAACAGAAAATACTGGCTTTTTTCCCAGTTTGCTTCTTTCAAAGACATGCCAGATGAGTTCAGTCTCAGTTTTCAGACTGAAAGTTAAAAAGCAGTATTTTGATCAAGCCACATTTAAAATGACTATGATCACTTAAAACCTTGTTAATTCTGGGCCACAGAAATCAACTGCCGATAGTATTCTGCTTTCTCATTCTGGTGGGCAGCCCTAAAGTCATGAAACTAGAAATTAAAAAAGGGAAGACATCATCTAAGCAGCAAATCATTTGATTTCCACAATGTAATTTTTCCTGAATAAAACACAGAAACTGACAGCTTCTGCTCTGCTTTGCTTTTCTTCTTGCCATCAGCTGTAAAAACCACCCGTTGTGCTTAGATATCGTGCAACACATATGTTATGCAGGATCACACACTGTTCTGAAAATTCTGCTCATACTTTGGCACAACAGAATGAGTTATGGGTAGAGAGGCAGTTTTATATGGGCTAGATTTTTTCACTTTTATAGCTTTCAGATAGACTCTTAAAGGAACACTGTGTTAATGCAGTTTTCGGTGAACTTAAAGGTGGGATTTGTAGAAACCTTTGGGCTATGTCTATACTGTAGGCTTTTTGCTCAAGAAAGGTTGTTCTTGTGCAAAAACTTGTGGAGCATCTACACTGCATTTGCGTTCTTGCGCAAGTAAATTTACAGTAAAGCGTTGGAAAAAAGGGCTTCTTGTGCAAGAGTTATTCCTCTCCCCATGAGGAATAAGCCCTCTTGCGCAAGAGCTCTTGTGCAAGAAGGCAGTGTGGATGGGCAACAGGGGTTTCTTGCACAAGAAAACCCTATGGCTAAAATGGCCATTAGAGCTTTCTTGCACAAGAGAGTGTCCACACTGCCATGGATGCACTTGTAAAAGAACATGGCAGTGTGGACATGCTCTTGAGCAAGAATTTCTGTGCAGAAGCTCTTGCATAAAACAGTTCTTGCACAAGAAGCCTGCAGTGTAGATGTAGCCTTGCAGTAAATATTTCAGGTAATTTGTTTATATATTCTTTAAATATTAAAAGTTGTGAGACGATGTATGTCTAATGTAGCAGGGCATGCATTCATACAGTATACATTAGTACTGGTTATGTTTGTTTCATTCAAAGGGTTGTTTCATCAAACAGGATGTTTGAGAGAAATGTCTATGTGAAATGTCCATTTTTGAAGAAATTGTGAGAATTTTTGCCAAAAAACTGAAAACATTTTGTTTTTCAAGTAGTTGAAAAAATGTAAATTTTCAGACAAGATTTCCTCTTTTTTTGACAAGAACCTAAACACCTATAAAAAACCTTCTGATTAAATTACTTTGATTTTGTCAAATAAACTTCTGATTAAATAAATGTCATTTGGTTATGTAAAAAAACCCACGTTATACAGGAACAAAAATCATCCCCCAATCAGCACTACTTTACACACAGAATTCCCACTGATTCGTGGGAGGCATTTCATGGGGTGTAGAAGCTGCTATACAAACCAGTTTTGTCTAGGTAAACACATGCTATAAAGAAAGTCTGCAGGGATGGGGAAGCCCTCATTAAAAATATTGTTAAGTCAGATATAGAAAGTAAATAGTTCCTCTTATTTATGGTGAAATTCATTCAGTGAACCACTCAAGTCCCATGAAAGCTGTATTTTGAAGGTTCAAGTTGGACATAACTCATATGTAGTTCATAAGCATTTTGCTGGACCCTGGCACATATTTGAATACCACACCAAGCCAAAAAAATGGTAACTTTTAGGAAAGTAATTAAGTAGAGTGTTCTTGGGAAAAAGTGAACCTTTCAACCTGCTAAGAATCAGCAATAATTTACTTTCTGTATATTACTGCTAATTATGAATGTCCCAGGATAAATTTGCTGCCTTGATGCTGAAAGATTTTCACTATTGCCCCTTTTTGAGCTGTAGCAGATGTCCAGGGCCTTGTGGTGTGGATGATAAATCAGCGACAAAGGGTCAGGCTATGTCTAGACTGCAGGCTTCTTTCGGAAGAATCTTTTTTCAGAAGAGATCTTCCGAAAAAACTTCTTCCAAAAGAGACCGTCCACACAGCAAAAGCACATTGAAAAAGCGATCTTTTTCAAAAGATAGCGTCCACACTGAATGGACGCTATCTTGCATTTAAGCTGTGATTACTATGGATGGAGAGGCCACCAAGACATCTGTACTTTTTTCTTTTTCCTCTTCTTTCGAAAGAACTCCCTCTTCCCCGTCCACACACACCTTTTTCTGAAAGAGCTCCTGCCATAGTTCCACTATTATTTCATATATAAACTCATGTTACCACCATTGAAGAAGGCATGAATAATCTTCACTTAAGGGGACAATGTTCTTGACTTCAGTGAGACTACTAACACAAGTGAGGGTTTGCAGAATTGGAATCCAAGTTGGAAGCCAGAATTATATTGCCAGATCTACTGTACAGTTCATTCACGACTGCATAAATGCAAATGCTCCATAATTATCTCACTTCGCAAACTGCCTTAAAAGCAAAAAGGAGAATGTGTCAGACTGTTCTTCTTGTTTTATATCCCTTAGGCAATGAAAGAATTTACAATGTGCTCTAAAAAACAGACATTTGAATTCTCGACTCATTTAAACTATTGTAAATTCACCAGTATTTTAAATACATTCACACACAGCAGTTCCAAGCTATTACCAGTGTTCTTTCCACAATATTGAAAGCTAAAAGAGAATTACAGCTGGAATAAAAATTATAACCAAATAAACTACTAAAATATTGATATCACTTCTACCTGCACATAAAACCAACTATGATACTACTAGGAGAAAAGAAAACCGCAAGAAATAATCAATACAAAACAGGACTACAAATCAACTATCTTGTTTATCCTAAAACAAGATAGGATAATATTTCTTTGGGATCTGGACAAATCTAGGATTTTGAGGGGTTTAATTATGCTGCTGCTGTGTCTCTTTAGCACACAGTACTAAGGCATAGCTGCAGGAAAATTCTACACGCCACATTGCAGACATGCTTAATGGGAACAAGTTGGTGTAGTGTGCCATGGACCTCGATGATAGTGGGGAAGAGAAGTGAAAGAATGGGGCAAAAGAGAATTTTATGCTCTTAATAACCAGTATCGAGTAGCAGATGAAGACAGAGGGAGGAACAGAATTTAAAATCTATGAAACCTATCATGTTTCAGTAAGGGGTTAAATTTACCCTGTTGCAAATTTGGAACTACTTACAGTGCAGGTAAGTTAGGCATTCGTACAAATCTTTGAATGACTGGGGATTTAGTGGAGTGGAAGTCTAGTTACACAACATAGGAGAGAATTGCTACAGGAATGGATGACAGCACTGGAAATGGGGCTAGATAGGACAATAGCAACCACCATGATTAAAAATAGTGAAAAAATGAGCATCAATTTGAAACAACCTACTGCTTTTAATTTCCAGTTTCAAAATATTTTGACCAGTTCTCACTACTTGACAAATCTAATGTCTGAATATCTCACAGAAGGAAATACATGTTACCAAGAGGCCCTTGTGAAAAATTAATTGGGCCAGATCCTCAGTGGATGAAAATCAGCAATGTTCTCCATCTTAAGAGCAGTGATAGTAATGAAATCAGTACTGCTCTGTAGAAATAAAGTTAGGTTGTATGAAATTGCACCAACAATATTTAGAATTTAATAATGAATTTTCTTTTCTCCATATTAGTTTTTAATAACCTTATGGAAGAAACCATTCTCTATTGAATTTTGTAGGGGGGTTGAAAACTTATTGATACTGATAACTGTAATGTATTGAAAGGTTATCATTTTCAATTACATTCTATAGGACTTTCTGTCAAGGGAGGTAGAGAGCAATGTAATCATGCTGCATGGCCCTAGAGCCCTCATCCCCTGGCCCAGTAATGAGTATGATTTTGCCACTCCAGCCTCCCCTGCAGCCCAATTACACAAAATTCAATAACCCTCAGAGAAATTCTGGGATTACTGTTTGACTTAAGCATCAATAATTATTTCAGATGTGTGCTTAATTTCTGTGATTCCCTAAAGAAAATGACATTGCTCACCCTTTTAAAAAATGCTTTATCGCTAAGAATTCTGAAACATATTGTTTTTTCTCCCCTTTTCTTCCTTTAGGAGTCTTAAGCTTAACAGAGATACCACATGTCTTAAGGTTCTAATTAAATAGACAGATAGGATGCAGATAACATCTGCTTTCTGTAATAAAAACTATTGATATTGTTGATCTGACAGATTTTTATCTGCAGTAGACAGAACAAGATAGACAAGTCTAAAAACAGGGGGTGGGTAGACTTAGCTCAAGAAATAACATCATATTACTATTAGGACTTATCTGTTCTTCTACCCCCTAGAATGAATAACAGCATTGGTCAGGTATCTTGACTCTTTATTCAGTCATGTACACCATCTCTTCTTGCCTTCCTTAAACTGGAAAAAGGAATAGTCAACTCTGGAACTTGATGACTTTTTCTATCGTATGATGTTTATCAAGGTGAACCTATTATTTTTATGGTAGTATCTAACAGCTTGAATCCATGAGATCTATGAGAGTGAATGTTGCTTTTTAAGATGTTGCCCTGTGGGGCAAAACTTGTAATAAGAAATTAAAAATACTAATGGTAATTACCATTTAATACAGAACCTTTAATTGGCAAATCCCAAAGCGTTCATACAGAATACAGATTATAGGCTCAACACTGACTCTCTGCCACACCCTGACCTCTCTCTCAAGTCACTGAAGACATCTGCCTTCTGTCTTCAGGGTGTATGGAGACTCCTGTACAGTTCAGGCAGTTGAGCATGGAACATGCTAGTCCATGTCTTTCCTTATCTTCTCAGAGGGCTCCCTTATGACTGGCAGCTCATATTTCCACCAGAAGGGTCTCCCCCAAAACCTCTCTGAGTGGCTGGTCATTTGCTAGGACTCTATCTGGAAGTTAGTCTCAGTGACCAGGTCCATAGCAGCCACCAAGATGAGGATGATTGGAAGTACTGGGCGGACCCCTTGGTGCTTGGCCAATACATGGGGGTGCCCACACTAAATCCTTATTGCATGCTCCAGGAAGTGAGGACCACCTGGTGTCCTGCTTTTCTCACTTTCCATGAGTGGGCTGTGTCAAGAAGGTGCTCCCCACCATCCCTTCCTCAAGAACTCATCTGAAGGCCTATGTCCCCCTACCTCTCCCCAAGCCACTTGTCTGGCCACCTGAGCTGACGGCATGACATTCAAACTCTGAGGCCAGAGAACAACTTCACACCATCCACTTGCTCACCCAACTGGCAGGACGTTCTGTCACCTGAGGAGGGTGCCGGACCTGGGAGGTCCAACCTGCAATTGAATTAAGTGAAACCACAGACCCTGCAATTGTCTTACCTGAACGGCTGCCATTCCTCCTGATATTTGACTGGGCTATTTCAGGGAGGAAATTAGCTGTCCATCAAAATATCCCCCTGACCAATCACAAAGATTTTCCTTTGCTGTTCGGAGTTCAGTAATGTATCATTAGGGGTCAAACGTAACATTTATTTTGGGACTAATTGAAAACCATCCACCCTTTCGTTAAAAATATTAATCAATCTATAAATGCTGAGTACTCACTTATCCTAGGACTTTCCTACACAATGGGGCTACAGCAGCGTAGTTGTGGTGCCACACTTATGCCACTGTATTCCCATAATATAGATACACCTGATAGTGACAGATTTATTTTATTTTTGTTTGTTTAGTAACTATGCCTCTCTGAGCAGAAGCATTCTTCCACTGACTTAGAAAAATTCACATCCCTTAATGCAGTAGCTATTCTAACCTAATGCTAAGAGTTGGTCTATACTAAAATTAAGATCAACATGTCTATGTTAAGCAGGGGTGTAACTTTCATACCCTTGAGTGACTTAGGCACATTGATCTAAATTTATAGTGTTGACCAGGCCTTAGATGCTGCTCTTACTAAAGATCCAAAAGAACAGAACTGGTAATTTTGGATGACCTTCATTTCCCCAAATAGGAGACCTCACACCAAACAGAATGACCTCACAGACAAAATTGATGTAATGACTGTAAATTGTTAAGCTGAGAAACTTTTGGTGACCTATGGCAAAAATGTTATGTTTTCATTTCTTTCCTGTAATCAGTGGTCTATAATGAATGACAGTACTAAATTTCAGGAGAATAGCTGAAAAGGGTACTTACTCATTTCAAGATACTAACTCAAAAGGCACTTGAAGGGTCAAAATGTGAAAACAAAGACTGAGCATAACCTTTTGATGACCTCTGATGGGAAGTTCAAATTGGGTTATTTTTCCTGTACTCATCTCATCAGCACCTAATAAATGAGTGCAACATATTTTAAGTTTCAATTTCAACAGGAATATGGAAATTAATAGTGTTAATTGGTTGCTTGGTAACAAGCATCTGTGTTATATTAATGACAATTAATATTGAAAAGGCTTGTTTTCTGACTATTAGGCTATATCTACACTGCACTGTTCTTCCAGAAAAAACTACTCAAATTGTAAACCGCAATTTGCATAGCGTTTTCCCCTTCTTTTTTTGCAAGAGAGTTTTCCTACATTTGGTCCGTCCACACTGAGCCAAATGTAGGAAAGCCCCCCTTTTCGAGAACATCCCTTCTTCCTCGTAAAACGAGGTTTACAGGGATGCCGAAAAAGTATGTCTGCTCTTCTGAAAAAAATTTCGGAAGAGCAGACGTGTTCCCTGGACACGGCAGAGTTTTTCCGGGATACCACAGGTATCCCGGAAAAACTCTGAAGTATAGACATAGCCTTAGTGATATCAGTGTTATTTGTATCCTTAAATATTGGGTGACCATATTTCCCTCTGCCGAATATGGGAGACCTGGCAAAATTGCTCAGTTTTAAGCAAGTTCAATGACAATCAGTCAGAACCACACAGCAGAAAATTTCAAAATAATATTAAGTTGACTGAGCATCCAGTAAAAAGAAATACTACATTATTATAACATTAATAATAGATACAAATTAAAAAAATATGTACTTACAATTAAATGGTTAAGGGCTGGAGAGATTCCCTGCTCCAGCACCAGCCCTGACTGCACTGCTGGCAGTCGTCTCCCAGCAGGGCCAGGGGAGAGGTGGTCCACTGTGGAGAGGGAAGTGGTGGTCTGCTGGGGATCAGGGCTTCACACCCACAGAGGCGGGAGGAGAGCCCGTGGCAATGGAGACTTCAGCCCCAAAGCATGGGCTGTAGCCGTGCTTACTGAAGCCTGACCAGATCATCAGGAGAAATAAGGGGCAATTTACTAGATTTTTTAAAAAGAGGTGGGATGCCTGGAGGAGGACTGAAATAAGGACTGTTCCCATTAAAAATGGGGCTGATGGTCACCCTACTCATATAAGTTTCTGTACCTTTCCTTAAAGAAAGGCACTGCTGAAGAAACTATTCAGGACTGTTCTCTGAGTAGCCCGATTTAGGACTAAGACAGCAGCCAGACAACACAGTTCAATTTCCCTCCTTGTCTCACAGATGCTTGTCTGAAGTCTGGGAATTATTTTGTAAATATTCTTCTGGGTTGCTTGCCCACATCTGCGGCATGACCAGCAGCTGTCCAGGGTCTTTGGCTGTGAGATCACTGTGAAGGTCATGAACAAAGACAAACTGAATCTTGTTTTAGTATAACTGTCTTGCCTCAGTTTGTCTTTCATCATAGTGAAGGTCCACAAGTACTAAGTGCATAGTGCAACACGCGGTAAAGGAAACAGTCAGGAGCAGTAAACAGCGCAGAGCAATAACAGCCCTTTTGACTGTCAGCCATGGCAACTGGAGGGAGAAAGTGCCGGGGGAAATCAGGTGTCCATATATCCACTTATATGACCATACAACATTTTCCCTTCCAGAGCACAGGAGACACTAATTATGGAATAATGCTCAGAGGACAGATTTGTTCAGCAGATACAGAATGCTTGACTGAATCTCCCTAACGCCAGGTTATAGTTTCAGCTTGTATTTGAGTCCGCTACAATGACAAAATAAATGCAAACTTTTTTTTTTTCCATCAGAAATTTGAAATCTAATGAAGCCCGTACTGTCAGTTGTATAGTGAGGAAATATGTATCAAATTTCCTCCTACCATACAGCCATCAGTTAATTCTATGAGGGTATATATATGTATGTGTGTTTTATATATAGCACAAACACAAACCATTATACATACATACAAACTTATCATTCATCCTCAGTTATTGTAACTTCAGTTGTGGCAAACATCCCTCTGTCTGAAACAAGGTCATCTCACACCACATCTGCGATTTACATGAAAAGTTAGCTTGATTATTAGAAACATTGATGATCAAAAATCATTCACTTCCTCCATGAAAACTAAGGGCATGTCTACACATACAGTGCTGGGGCTGTAGCAATGGAGCTGCACCTCTGCAGCTCGTCTGGTGAAGACGCTGCATGCAGAGGGGTAGAGCTCTCCGGTTAGCATAAAAAAACCACTTCCATGAATGGCAAAAGTGATGTTGGCAGGAAAAGCTCCTCCCTCTGACATAGCTCTGTGTGCATGAGTGCTTATGTCAGTGTAACATGTGTCATTCACGAGGGGTGGTTTATTCACATCCCTCCTCACCCCCCCGATCAATATAAATTATGCCAGCTCAGGCTGTAATGTAGACCTAGCCTAAATAATTGATGTTCTGAAGGCCAGGAGTTTAACAGGTTTCAAAAAAAGAACTAGATAAATTCATGGAGTTTATAAATTCATGGAGCTATTAGCCAGGATGGGTAAAAATGGTGTCCCTAGCCTCTGTTTGTCAGAAGCTGGGAATGGGTGACAGGAGAGGGATCACTTGATAGTTACCTCTTCTGTTCACTCCCTCTGGGGCACCTGGCATTGCTTTGTACAGACCAATCACATACACTCTCTCCATATTGCTCTGTGCAAGTTTCTGTCCAGAAGCAACAACAGCTTTGTTATACAGAATCTAAAATATACAAAAGTGTAATGTGTTGGACCCTGCAGGGCTAGAAACCAGAGCTACATTCCACTGGGTAGCAAGGTTTTCAGCTTCCCAATGGGACCCCTATGGACACACTATAATACCAGAAAGGTCCTGGATAATGGACTTGAACAGTGTGATATTCCTAGGCATAGAAAAGCTATTGTAGACAATTGTAAAATATTTTTATGGCTCCCTGTAGTAGAGTTAGATTCAAGGTAACTAAGGATTTGTAACTGGTGAGATACAAAACATCAGTCCCATTAAACTGAATGAAACATCCTCAAAATCAGACATATGTAGCATGGACATGTGTGAACTCACATATGTGTGTGCACACACATCAAGCAGGAGTGGATCAAATCTTACTCACATTTGACAACAGTTGGAGATCCACGTAGGAAGCTGAGAGTAAAAACCAAGGAAAGAATTAAACAAAACAAAAGCTCCTCATTTACTCTTCATAAATGTGCTCTCTGTGGGAATTTTTTCTGAAATTCAGCACTATTTCTGATGCTTTCTATTTTGTGGTTTTCTAGATTAAGCCTACCCCTTTCTCTAAAGTTTCACAAAATCCCTAACTTTGCCCAAGTTCTTCTCCCTTTCATTTTGCACAAGCCCATGTCTCAGCTTCCGCAGGCTGGTTTGAAAATCAAGGACCTGATCCAAAGACACCAAAGTTTGTGGCAGTCTATCTGATGACATCAGTATGTTTTGGATCAGGCCTCAGCTGTTCTCCAAAGGTGTTTGGAGATCCACCCAACCATAACAGCAGCACAACAGGTGCTTATGCTCCTACTGAAAGGGAGGAGCTGCCAGAGCATACATTCTTCTCCTCTATTGAAAACAACGTTTGAAAGTTAGTTGCAATTGATGCTGCATGTCAACTTGCTCCACAAAACATATGACCTTGGCTTTTTTAATTTAGTCCCTTAGAGAAAGTATCCTATTTTATATAAACCCAGCCCCTTTTTATTCAAGAAACAAAACATTTGAACCTGAAAAATCCCCAAACTACATTATTTCTCCCCATTGATGAATATGAATTCTATCCACTCCCCATCACCCTTAATAATCCCTACACAGGGAAAGGGGTAATGCAAACTAGAAAAGAGGCTTTGCTTTTCCAAATAATGTCTGGATTTGAACCTTCTTCATTCCCATGCAAAGAAAAAAGCTCTTGAAGTTTTTCTGTATGATTCAGCATTTTTTTTCCTGAGGCTCTTTAGAGTACATCATTAAGTCTTATTTTTTAAATGCATGCAGAATTTTATTTACTAGGAACATCACCATTTCAGCAATGGATCTTATTACAGCTTTTTCTCCTCTAGAGCTTTTGAACATGTCTAATAGGTAAACCTATATGATTCCTTTCATTCTAAATTGCAAGACCTCCATTAAGGAACTTTGGAAAAGCTTCCTTTTAATAGCATTTTTAGCTATCTGTGGTTAAAAAAATGAAAATTTATGCAATCAGAATGTTTGCTTGTGAATTCACTGCTTTTAAAACGCTTGGTCTCACCTGGCACTGTTTGTACAGCACAATGCACAAATGGTAGTATTCCCACAGCAGCAATGCCAAGAGCAATAGACATTTAAAAATATTTCAAACAGACCAATGTTTGGTCTCCCACTGTTCAGTGCAATAGGGAGTAGAATTTTGCTCCAGATTAAGCATAGCTAAAAACACCCATCCAATGTTCTAAATTTGCTATGTATATATTATATATTTGCGAGAGTTTGTCTGTCTGTCTGTTTATTCAAGAGCTCCTCCTAGAACCACCAAATTTGGTATACAGTTTCCTCTTTTAATAACTTATGGCAAGTTAAAAATTTGGTTGTGCCAGGGAAATGGGATGTTCCTGGAATGGGATTGTTTCTCATGAAACCATACAGAAAAGGGACAATCACGAGGCAGGTGAAAGGGCCTGGTTGGGTGCACCCTTCCCTCTCCAGAACTGCCTGAGCCCTGAGCCACTCATCTCTCAGGCGCTCTTTAGATAGGATGGGGAGGGTTGACTGCAGCTTCCCTCCTATTTGTACTGTGATGCATAACTCTACAGAAAAGAGACAGAATCAACAGGCAGGTGAATATCCTGTCCGGAACTGCCCTAGCCCCAACCCTGAAACCCCTAGAATCATAGAGTCATAGAATGCTAGAACTGGAAGGAACCTGGAGAGATCAAGTCCTGTCCCCTGCCATCACAGCAGGACCAAGCACCATCTAGATCATCCCTGATAGATATCTATCCAACCTGCTCTTAAATATCTCCAGTGATAGAGATTCCACAACCTCCCTAGGTAATTTATTCTGGTGTTCAACCACCCTGACATTTAGGAATTTTTTCCTAATGTCCAACCTAAACCTTCCTTGCTGTAATTTAAGCCCATTGCTTCTTGTCCTATCATCAGGGACCAAGGAGAGCAATTTTTCTTCCTCCTTCTTGTAACACCCTTTTAGATAACAGTTTTCAAATATCATGTCCCCTACAGGGTACGTCTAGATTGCATTGCTTTTTCAGGATACCGGAGGTATCCCAAAACAACAATGCTGTGTCCAAGGACTGCATCCACTTTTTCAAAAAAAAATTTCAAAGAATGGACGCACTCTTTCGCCATCTCTGTAAACCTCATTCTACAAGAAATAAGGGATGGCTCAAAAGAGCACTTTCTTTCACAATTTGGCACTGTGTAGATGTGCCAAAATTCGAAAGAGCCTCTTTCAAAAGTAAATCGAAAAAAGACACAATTTGCTTAGCGCAAATTGCGTATCTTTTTCTGATTTAACAGTGCAGTCTAGACGTAGCCTCGGTCTTCTCTTTTCTAAACTAAATAAGCCCAATTCTTTCAGTCTTTGCTCATAGGTAATGTTTTCTAGGCCTTTAATTGTTGTTGCTTTTCTCTGCACCTTCTCCAATTTCTTCACATCTTTCTTGAAATGTGGTTCCCAGAACTAGACACAATACTCCAACTGAGGCCTAATCAGTGAAGAGTAGAGCAGAAGAATGACTTCTCGTGTCTTGTTCACAGCACTCCTGTTAATACATCCCAGAATCATGTTTGGGTTTTTTTGCAACAGTGTCACATTGTTGACTCATATTTAGCTTGTGGTCCACTATGACCCCTAGATCCCTTTCTGCAGTACTCCTTCCTAGACAGTCGCTTCCCATTCTGTATGTGTGAAACAGATTGTTCCTTCTTAAGTGTAGTACTTTGCATTGTTCTTATTAAACTTCATCCTATTTACCTCAGACCATTTCTCTAGTTTGTCCAGATCATTTTGAATTATGAGCCTATCCTCCAAACTCCTCCCAGCTGGTATCATCTGCAAACTTAATGAGCATACTCTCTATGCCATCATCTAAATCATTGATGAAGATATTGAACAGAACTGGTCCCGAAACAGACCCCTGTGGAACCCCACTTCCAGCATGACTGTGAATCATTAATAACTACTGTCTGAGAATGGTTATCCATCCAGTTGTGCACCCGCCTTATAATAGGCCCATCTAAGTTGTATTTGCCTAGCTTATTGATAAGAAGGTCATGCGAGACCGTATCAAATGCCTTACTAAAGTCTAGGTATACCACGTCCACTGCTTCCCCTTTAGCCACAAGACTTGTTATCCTATCAAAAAAATCAATCAGATTGGTCTATCATGATTTGTTCTTTATAAATCCATGCTGGCTGTTACCTATCACCTTGTTATCTTCCAGGCCCTGGTGACTTTTCTAAGTAATTTGTAACTTCTTTTTTTTTTTTTAATCTTCTAAACCTACCCCATTTCCACTAGCATTCACTATGCTAGGCATCTCTTCATCATCAAATTTCTTGGTGAAAACTGAAACAAAGGTCTTTAAGCACCTCTGCCATTTCCAAGTTTCCTGTTATTATTTTTCCCTCTTCACTGAGCAATGGGCTTACCCTGTCCTTGGTCTTCATCTTTCTTCTAATATATTTGTACAATGTCTTCTTGTTACCTTTTATGTCTCTAGCTAGACTGAGCTCATTTTGTGCCTTTGCCTTTCTAATCTTGCCCCTGCATACTGGCATTGTTTCCTTATATTCATTCTTTGTAATTTGACCTAATGCTCACTTTTTATACAAGTCCTTTTTGATTTTTAGATAAAAAGGTGCCCTTTATGGAGAGTAGAGGAGGCTGAAGCTTTCCCCTACCCTTCACTTTGCATGCAGACATTGCTGGCTGTTCCCCTTTGTCAGGGAGCCAGGGGAAAGTACACAGTTTGCTGTATCTTCACTCTGGCTGGGGAACGCAGAGGGCAGAAAAACCTGGACATGCACCCCTCCCCGAGCTGGGCCCTCTAGAGGTGCAGTGGCCATGGAGAGGTGTTTCTCACCTGGCCCCAGACTGCTGAGAGAGGGAGATAGGGTAGTCCTATCTCCTTGGGGCAGCCTGCACACTGAACTCCTCCTTCCCAACCCCTCCCCAGATGAATGATTTAAATGAACAAAAATAAAAATTAATTGAAGCATAGAATCATAGAGCTGGAAGAGACCTTAGAAGGCCATCAAGTCCAACCCCCTGCTCTAGGCAGGACCAATCCCAACTAAATCAACCCGGCCAGGGCCTTGTCAAGCCGAGACTTAAACACCTCTAGGGATGGAGACTCCACTACTTCCCTAGGTAACCCATTCCAGTGCTTCACTACCCTCCTAGTGAAATAGTTTTTCCTAATATCCAACCTGGACTTCTCCCACCACAACTTGAGACCATTGCTCCTTGTTCTGCCATCTGTCACTAATTGACTTAAGGCCCCGAGCAACACTGGGGAACAGACGGACAGATACACAGACAGATAAACTCTCTGAAATATATAGTAGATAACAGTCCCTTTCTCCAGCCCTACCCCCTGCTGACTGAATGGGGTTATAGTTGTTCCCATCTCTGGCTCCTTGCTGCCCCCCATGGTCATTCTACAGTATAATTGTGCCTCCTAACAGACCCCTCTCTTTCCATTTTATGAGGAACAATAGAATTCCAGGCACATCCCATTGTCCTGGCACAACCAAACCCTCACTTTGCTTTAAGTAAGGTATGGGGAACTTTTTTTGGGCCAGAGGCCACTAACCTACAGAACAATTAGTTGGGGGCCACACACAAGTGAGACACCCTAAGCCTGGGGGTGCAGATCCAGAGCCTGTGGTTCCCCACCCCTGCTTTAAGTTAAGATAAGAGGAAGCTGCATACTAAATTTTGTGGTCTTACCATTAAGGAGGAGTTATTGAACAAATGGACTCAAAGACAGATGGATGGAGTTTCCAAAAGATATAGTAGATATATTTAAGATAGACATGGGAAGAAAAGAAAAACAATATTTGATGATCACAAAAAAATAAAGGAAAATGACTATAAAAGTGAGTGAGAAACTGGAATTCAGATCACTATGAGAAATAGAAAAATATATTAACTCACAGACAGCTCATGAGGTCTTTATTCTCGGTGGAGGGGAAGGATATGGTACTTTAGAGAGGAAGCTCGTTATGTCAGTAAGTCTGAAACAAGGCCAGAGTGGGTCGTGGTCTCATTTCTCAGTGAGCCAATGAATAGATCTCTTTTTTTTTCCAGTGCACCAATGTAAGCAGGTCTGTAGGCTGTTTAAAATGAATTTGTTCTTCACAGCAGGAGAAGTGCCTGAAATGTTCTTGTTGCTTTGCTGTCACTCACTGTGTACTACACAATCCAAAGCACAGGAGCAGTTCTTTTTTTCCCCATGGAGCCTTTATCTGGGAGAGCTGTTCCATTAAATTAGCAGCTGAGAATGACACACAGAATAGGAATGAAGGTAAATTGTCATTACTGTGAGTTTGTTCTCATTTCTTTTGACAAAGGTAGTGTCTCAAGTGCTGAACTACTCCAATAGCCTCTGTCTGGAACTGTGTATGTCAACAACCCGAACTAGGGGGAAGTTGATTCTACAACCTAATTTGTGACTTGGCTATCTTTAGAGCATGCATATGCTCTAAAGAGGCACCGAGACTACTGATAAGGGAGAGTGAAGTCTGCTCTATAGCTGTAGCTAAGGGCCAGCTCTGTCTTTCAGTTCATGCCCTAGAGGAGCATGGCTTTAACCCCTAAATTGGCAGATTCAGACTTTCCTGCGGACGAACCCGGTCTCTCAACTTTACACAGAGAAGCTTTTTGTCTCCAGGCACATGAAGTAAAAGGTGGTATTCAAAGAGACAACTATATTTATTCATGAAAAGAAGTAAAACAGATAACACTCCATTCACACGCACACTTGCGCCCACCCTTGCCCATCTATTTCCCTCATGGGGCCTGTGACTAAAACTCAAAGTAAATAACAATCTACCTGCCATACTTTCACTATTGCCTGCGGAGGTGCTAAGCAGCTCTGTGGGTCATCCACAAGACACAACTTCGACAAAAGGTTAACATCCTTAATTTTAAGATATGGTGGGTTAAGGCAATTGCTTCAAGTAATCTCTGAGACAAATCCTAACACTACCAGGTTAACAAGGAACTTCAACATCAATAGCAACCAAAAAGAAAAGCCCAAATGGACAATAGCCCGCATACTGTGTATTCTCTCACACACATTGCCTAAGGCTACCTCCATTATTACCCGAGACTTTGTTAACTTGATAGCTCTGAAGAGGAGTTATTTAATGTTGTCTTCAGTTTCTCCTGCGGCAAAGGCACTTACTGTGGTACTGAGGGATAACTTTCAGTTTTGCCCTCTTGGCTTTCAAAATTCACCT
The DNA here is from genome assembly GCA_019425775.1 of Rafetus swinhoei. NCBI lineage: Eukaryota > Metazoa > Chordata > Testudines > Trionychidae > Rafetus > Rafetus swinhoei. The sequence continues at coordinate 235,550,327 of CM033437.1, forward strand.
CTCCACAGTCTGTGCCTGTGGCACTCATGGAATAGCCTTTCAGTAATACAAGACGGCAACAGTGCAAGTGCTGGGGCTAACTCCAGACCTGTGAAAAATGGCTTGATATAATCCCCAAGAAAGCAGAAGATGTCAATATCATCCAACTTAATGGCTTTTGTGTTTCTTGCAGTGTAGCTCCAAAGCACCTACCTTAGAGGGAGGAAGACAGGTTAATGGGACAAGAGGAGTCTTTTGGACTGGCTCTTGGATCACACACACACACACGCAGAGGAGCTAGAGGAAATGTAGGATCTGTTGTGCTGCTCGTGTTGTTGCATTTACTATATCTACACATTTTTTTGGGTGGTGCTGCTCTTTCCTGCCACAAATGCCCGCCATAGCTATCAACAGTCCTATGCCTACCTTTTCAAACCTTATGCCCACCCATGTCCCATGTGATTTAGCAAAAGGTGAAAGCTGCATTTTCATTGCATTATTCTTCTCTCACTGGCCTTCCATTCTCAGCAGAGGGTTCCAGACCATCCTTCTACCCCACCTCACCATCTATCAGCTGGTTTGCTTAGAGAAGGAGGGGCTGACTGCTGTTGAGATTGAAAGAAAGATCTGAGAGGAAACCTGGAAGGGGGACCACTAAGCTGTTAGCAAGAGATACTTTAGCATGGGACGCAGATATCAGTTCTTTGTGAGGGAGGGCAGGAGAATGTAGGAAGCAGCCACTGCTGGTGAGAGGAAGAGCAAGAAGGGGGAGAAGGGTGTCATCATTTAGGGGAAAGGAAACAGCTATGGGGATAGGTAGGAGAGAAACAGAGGTAGCAGCCATAGGAGGAAGAAAGGGCAGGGAGTTATTAGAGACTCCCAGCTTATTCTGGAAAACCATTCATAGCAAAATTCAGATGCTGGCAAATATTTTCCCTCTGTTGTGGCTGTCATGACTCCAAAACAAAGGAGCTAGTGGCATTGTAGCAGTAATTTACTTCTCGACTTCTTGCTCTTCATTCCCAAGTTTCATTTTCATTAAAGCATTTTATTAAAATGCCAAGACATCCAAAACAATTACACTGAAACTCTGGCTTTATGTCATAGTCAGCCCATGGGATTCAGACTTTGAGCTCATCACACCAGAAATACATGGATGAATGTAAAACAACTGGCTAACTTCATGAGCACTGATGCTATTTGCAGCTGTGCTAAAGCTACCATAATTAAATGAAATAACTGCATTCATGCCACATTACATATGAACAATTCAAATGAAAAAGAAATGAGGAAGTAATGTATTCATCCCAAACTCCTGCTGATAAAGGCTTTATACTGTAACTATATTGTTTTCTATATATATGCCTATATTTAGAGAGGGCCTCATTAAGGAATAAGCACTGTAAGCCGGTGCATAGGACCCTGGCTCCTGTAGTAGGGTGATTATAACAGAATGCCAGATTTCATTTATACATAAGATGGCTGTGAAGAAGATCTTGAATAAACAAATCTTTCATCAAGGATGCAGAGTCTACTTGGGACCAAAGCCTGAAATTATGGTGTTGAGAGCACCTCTGTGGGGTGTTGACCTCAAGATCCACTGCTTTGCCCCACCCCCTCCCCTCCCCCAATACAATCCTAACAAGTCTGTCTGTGGCAAGAGGACAGGAATGTAGCAGGCTTGGTCCAATCACTGATACTATACTATGTCTGATGGCATAAGCATTGGAGAATCCTGCAGAGGAAAGAGGCTTCCCTACCACTGTCACTACAAGTAGGGTTGGCTCCATAGAATGTGGATACAGTTAGTGAGCCCTGAATCTGGCATGCCTAGGGCCTCAGACTTGACCTTACATTTTTCCCTGGGTCAGTTCCTACCAGAATCTCACGACTTTTCAGTCACAGAGATCCTCCAGTCTCTCAATGCCCCGCTTCTGTACAGGCCTTCCTCTCTCTATAAGTCCAAGATACATTCCAAAAAACCCTTGGATTTATAGCGAAACAACTTAAAGCGGGGAATTTTTTTCCCGCGGCCGACTTCCATTTGCGCAGATTGGGTTGGGTTGGGGTTTTTGGTGCGACTCAAGAAAAGGGACTGGAAAGACTTCAAAGGCATCAATTCCTACAAGCGCCAACAACTTTAGTGCAGAACGGATGTATACTAGAGCGACGTACAGCGGGGACGCCCTGTATATCAGAGTCTGGCTGGGCTCTGTGCCTGGGGGTGCAAGTGGTCCTCTCCCTGGAGCTAGTGATGCATCTTCTCCCCCTCCAGAGTGTGTGTGTGAGAGAGAGAGAAATCAATGGTGGGCAACCTGCGGCCCTTCAGGATAACCCTTTGGTGGACCACAAGAAATGTTGCTTACATTGACTGTTCTTGGGCACGCTCCCCCATCCCTGACAGCTTCCAGGGGCATGGTTCACTGTACCCAGCTAATAGGAGCTGTGGGAAGCAGTAGGCCACAGCTGGTGGATTTGAATTGGGCACCGCCAGACAATACAGGTCACCCCCAGGCTGGATCTGGTTCATGCACTTTCATTAGGGGTAAATTGATTCCCCAGGCAAGATACCAGGAATGCATGTGTTCTGATTGCATGGATCCTGATTAAAAGAAGTAGTATGACACATTTCTTTTAAATGGAACTGCTGCCCGCTGCTTCCTGTAGCTCCCATTGGCTAGAAACAGAGAGACCTGTGACTACTGGGAGCTGCAGGGGCTGTGCCTGTGGATGTAAACCTCACTCATGTAAACAAACTGTCTTGCAGTTTGCCAGCATATTTCCCTGATGGGCCCACAGGCTGTCCACCACTGGTCCAAATCCTCAAAGGTATTTAGGTGCCTTTTAGGTACCTTAATTTTAATGAGAGTTAAGCACTTCATGCCTTTTAAGGATGTGGGCCAGAGTGCTGTCAGCCCTAAAAATTATCAGTAGCTTCTGTCGTGAAAGAGGGGGCAAAAGAAGAGGCGTGATTTCCCTATTTCCAACAATTTTAACAGCCTGCTCTGAACTACCTAGTCGGTGCAGAGGTCCTACTTTCCAATGACTACTACAACATAGAAAATCCCCACCTAATAACTTTGTCAGGGCAATTATGCATTGATAATACAAACATCTACACACACTGAAAACTAAAAATATAGCAAAACATCAAAACAAAACTGAATTTATTAAAAAGAAATACAGAAACAAACCTATACTAAGTGCATTATTCATTTTTACATTCAGTTCACTGCAAACCTCCTGCTTTCAATTCATCGGCATCTGCCAGAGCATTCTCCTTTGTCACCGCATTTTGGACTAAAGGTTGCAGAAGCCTCAGGCCTGAAGATAGGGTTTAGGTGCATCTTGCTATAGATAACACGTGACTATCTGCCTTAAAGAAATATTTTGACATTTAAGGCCCCAGAGTTGTAAGACCCAGTATGAGGAACCCCACTGATGTGCATTGGGCTTAGTGAAGGTGCGACATTAATGTGGATTGGTTTGCTTACAGGATCCTCATTTGTTAATCTTTCTAAGGGGCTTGGAGACTATCTGGAAGAAGGTACTTTCACTGTGTAAAGCAGGTATTTTATTATTGTAGCTTTGGCACAACTGGCACATGATTTATTGATTACACTCAATCATGTAACAGGCCTTCACATAGTGAGACTATAAAGAAAATAGTCCTCTTGCATACACATGAGCCATTTAATGATTTAAAAAACCCCAAGAACCATTGTTTCCAGATAATTTATACAGATATTGAAATATTCTTTTTCTTTTTTTATGAATTGGGTTCCTAAGAGACTAGTGAAAGTGTCTTTTGGGTCAAAGTCTAGTGGTTTACTCACTTAATCATTCATCCCTGGTTGATTAATAGACTTTTTAAACAGAGTCACATATTAATAATGTAGGCTTTAACTGGGTGTCTCAATCAAAGAGGAGATTTTAGAAGTTGATTGGTTTGTATCCTCTAGGCCTGTGATAAATGTCTGGAGATTTCATGTAGTCATTTTTTCTTGTAATTTTTTTTTCATTCTTATATTCATTTCTCTCTTCAACATTGTCACATGAATATTTAAAACAAGAAGTATAATCAGCTCTGTGCTTTTTCTCTAATGCCAGGATCAGAAAGAGAATAGCTGTCATTCAATGAAAAATCTCTTTATTACAATATTTAAGGATTTTTTTTTCTCTTTCACCTGTTCAATAATAAACTTTTGCTTACTGGCAAATGTGGGACAGAAATCTTCTTTGCCCAATAGGATTCAGAATTAAAAGTTGCTCTTTTGTTTAAACAAACTGAAATATAACATTACTAAACAGATAATACTAATGCAAGGGTACTGCATTTTAAACATATCTCAACTTGCCAAAAGAGTTAAACAAAATGATCATATTCCTCATGCCTTGCTGAGCTCTTAAACTCTGTGGTTTCTTACTGTAGGAGTCAGTTATTCATATGAGTAATATCCCTGAAGTTGATTTTCTTGGGATTATTTGCATATGAGTAAGTGCCCACCAGTATAAAGAAGGGTGGCACAACTTCACAGCTGCCTAGAAAGAAAGCACTTCTGATCCACAGTGTGGATAACTGCTCCATCTTGAATATTTGTCCCACGTACAAAACTTCCAGCTCTCAATAGCATTTCCAAGTAGAGGGCCAAATCCTGATCCACACCACAATCTCTTGATGCCTCTGAATACTGCTGAGGAATTAAACATATTTTGCCATATGCAGCTGCCCCTAGAATAGGGGGCATTTTGTGAACCACAAGTTGTCCTAAGAACTATCTAGCCCTGGGATCATGGAAGTGGAAAGGTATTTTAGAGGCATCTTTGCTTTGTTCACTGCCAGCGAAGCTCAAAGTTTAACACATAGAATGTGCTGAGATCTGTGTGCAGCTTGGAGAAGATAATTTTTCAATCCAAGGAATTTCTCTTAAACACCAGTGTAACTTTTTGTGTGTGTGTGTGAGATCTGGACCATGGTTCCCCATCCCAGCTATATCTCTGCTTAATTCTGTCCTGTTTCTGTGCTTCTGTTCAGTCTCTCACAGGGTGGCAGGCCCCAGTGAACGAAGTAGGTCCAACTCCCCTGTGTCAGGACAAGGGCCCCCAATTTGCTCACTAAAAGGACAGGGGAGCACCAGGGGACTACCCAGGATCAGAGAGGATCACAGACTGGGCGAGACCTAGTGATTCAGAGCTGTCTAAGTGGGAGTCAGGAGTAGTCACTCATTTTTTTACAGGTGTAACTGACTGGAATTTAGTAACCAACTTGGTGGCTGATGCACAGAAAGAGGTGGGATCTAACTCAGTTTCTTAGCTGTATTGATGCAGATGGGCTAGTAGAAGCAAGTAGTAACAGAGGTTTATTTAAGTCACTTAAATTAGCAGATGTTTCTCTGAACAATTCATAGAGATTTATTGGTGCCAATTGTAGACAGTCATTTATCATAGCAGAGATCCACTTTAATATACTGGCGATTACTTTTTTTTAGGACCATTTGGATAAGTATTGCCTTTTAAAAAGTTAAAGCTGTTATGGTCATTTTCAGGCAACACTCTTTTTTCTAATTGCAGGCCAAGCATGGTTCTTGTCTGTGCAACTTAGTAAATCTCCATGCAGAGAGGTATATTTCTACAATCCATATCAAAGACCTTTCCATCTGTCAGGCCCAAAAAGGAACTGCTATTTCTATGTATAAATTTGCCCCCTGCAGAGTTGTGCTTTCTGATCCTAGAATTGCAATTCTGATCTATTCCAAACCCTATACAAGTATCATGGAAAATCTGGAGTAGATGACTGGAAGCTTTCCTGCATTAAAATGTATACTTAAATATAATTACTTGGCTGACCCTTTAATTCACCTAAAGTCATTGAAGTATAATGAAGGCTGCCCTTTTCCATTAAAACTTGCAAATGGATGGTACAGAGATCCTCCCATTCCCCACCTCCTATTGTGCACAACAGTATAAAAAAAATGCCTCGTCCATAGGAAAAATCCACACAGATGGCCATTAAAATGATATAGACATCTACATTCTTAGCTACAACCCAGTCTGAGTAGAGATTTTAGACTGTTTTATAGTATATTTTAGACAAGCATCTGAAGTGTGAAGTTTTGCAAATTTAGCCTGCAGTCACTATACAATTTTTCCACTCTTTGCAACAAATGCCCCAAGGGACGGATTTGACTGGAATTAGATGGGCACAGGGAGTGCCAGAATATTCAGTTCTTTGATATGAAACACCTGCTGAAAGCTATGTAAGTCTTGTTATATCCTCAGCAGATTTTTATGGCTTTTCGTAGGCTTACTCAATGCAGGGGAAGAAAACGAGGCACTTGATGTTATATAGATACTTTTCCTTAAGAGTTTTCTAGCTGGGGTTAAATTCTGAAATGACTGGATGTTTCTTTGACAAACAATTCACTCCTAACTTTAGTTATATACTAGTGAAAGTAATTATGTATGTTCCTGAGGTGGTACTTAATACTCCAACACACATCGTGTGAAAATATTGTGGCAAATGCCTAAAATGATAAGCACCTTAGAACTTACAAGCTCAAAACAAAATCCTTCAAACCTTGGGGCACTTGGTTCCTAATGTGGATTAGAACTTCATGGTTGGATCTTCTCTTTATAAAAGGTCAAACAAAAACCTTGGCTAGAAATGCTTCACATCCTGGTTAAATTCGTATCCTATTTCAGCTGTCAAAATTTTCAGCTTTGGCTTATGTTTGGTATGCAACCAGACACATTATTGCTACCATGGTAGGGTACATCTACTCTACAGAGAACGATCAAAGCTGCTGCTGTCGATCTTCCTGGGTTCACGCTAATTTGAACTGATAGGTGCACTCCAGTCAAAGCTTCCATGAGGAGTAAGAGAAGTCGAAGGAAGAGTGTTCTCACTTCGACTTCCTGCAGTGTGGACAGCACCAAAAGTTGAGTTAAGGTATTTCAACTTCAGCAACATAATTAATGTAGCTGAAGTTGCTTATCTTAATTCAACCTTATCCTGTAGTGTAGGCATACCCGTAGAGAGCAACAAAGTGGTATTGGTCACAATGAAATCATGCCCATTAGGAATACACTTAGGCTATGTCTACATTGTGCATTCTTGTGCAAGAAGATATGCAAATGAGGTGTGGCGATGAATATCGCCACACCTCATTTGCATACCTAATGAGCCACCATTTTTGCGCAACGGGCTTTTGCGCAAGAAGGAGCAGTCTAAACTGCTCCTTCTTGTGCAAAAACCCCCTCTTGCGCAAGAGCTGTTCTGCCGCTTATTTTCAGGCAGAACGGCTCTTGCGCAACAGGGGGGTTTTGCGCAAGAAGGAGCAGAGTCGACTGCTCCTTCTTGTGCAAAAGCCCCTTGTGCAAAAATGGCGGCTCATTAGGTATGCAAATGAGGTGCATTCAGCTATATATGTGGTTGTTGACACACTGACTCAGAAGTTGGGTGGCTCTCTGAGGTGTGTTGGGAGGGATGTGACATTCCCTCCCCGAGCCCTTCCATGTTGGGCTTCCCAGAGCCATGTGTCATCACTCTCTGCTCCCTGAATGTTCTGGGGCACATCTCAGTTTGAATGCCTCAGATCTATTGGAAGATTGCCTTAGGTGATGCATTTAAATTTATGAGGGCTTTGAGAAAGATTATGTGAAGGAAGACTTGCAGAGGACTAAAGAGCCTTTACAGATGTTTATTTGGGATCTCAGAGGGAAGGCCTAGAATCCTGGAGGAGCAGTTTGAGAGACTCAGGGAGTTTCATGTCTGTTTATCTATACCATGGGAAGGGACATAGACTGTTCAAGATGAATGGGGGAGGAGCAGGTATTGTCTACTTTTTGTCTGGGATGGTGAGCACAACCTGATGCTTTTTAATTTTTACTCATCTTCACCATGTGAGAGCAATCTACCCTACATATTGTAACAGAAAAGGGAATACATCCCGTTGGATAGGCTGGGAGGCCAGGGTACAAGTCGTCTTTTGGTGAACTACAGAAACAAAACCAACATTTAAAACACACATACATGCCCTTTGTACACTTGATCTTTTCAGGGTTGAAGAATGGGTCCAGGGAAAAATCTTTGAAAAAGCTGTGGGGCAAAGGCACACATGTTGAAGTACAGGTTGTACCTCCCTTAACCGGGACTCCCTGGTCCGACATGCACAATGGATGTGCCTGGACCACAAAGCCCAGGAAAAGGGAGGTCTGGCGGTGGGGCAGGAGTGCACTGGGGGCACTGGCAACCGTGTGTGTGTGTGTGTGTGTGTGTGTGAGAGAGAAAATGGGCAGCCCAGTGGGGATTTCCGGCCCCAGCAGCGGCTGTGGAACTCCAGCCCCACCCGTGGCCAGGGAGCTCTGTCTCCAGCCCTTTGCCCCAGCCTTTGCTGTGCAACTCCAGCCCCGGATGTGGAGCCAGGCAGCTGTGGAGCTCTGGTTGTGGTGCTCTGCCCCAGCAGCAGTGGGGCTGGCAGCATCGAGGAAGCAGCAGGGGCAGGCCGGAGCCTTAACCCAATGGCAGCACAGGCCAGAAGTGGAGGGACCTCCCCTGGTCCAGCAAATCCCCTCATTTCGGACCAGTCAGATCCCGAGGGTGCTGGACCAGCGAGGGTCAACCTGTACTTTCACTTGTTTGGCTACACCCCAAGATTTGCAACCACCTATACAAGTGTTTGTTTATTATCTTGGTTTATATATTATACCTATGCACATATTTTTAGCTATGTAAGCATCTTTTGAAAGCACTCACACCACAGTCAGAATTCATTAGCACCCACGGACCTTTTGCCTACAGCTGTCTGCCTCAAAAATGTTAGGACTCTAAAGCTGTGAGCATCAAATTAAGAATATTATTTCTATGAAAGGACTGATTTATTGTTTATAAAGGAAGGAGAAAGATTTACAGTACAACCTTTCAACTCATATTAAGAGGGGCCTAAGCCATGAAGTTGGATCAGCGACTGAGCGCTTCCCCAGAGTTCAGAGTCTTGTTCTCCGATCCAAGCTTATTGTCTGGGGCTCTCCCACATCAACAGATATAATGTTAAGTAAGGAAGTGCTCCAGAAAGGTACTTAAAGGCCTGTGGTAAGATTTTCACAGCCAACTAATGGATTTAGCAGTAAGTCAAAGTGATTTAATTCAGTGCACAGTATCAAGGTTCATGTGACAGCTAGCAAGCAGCAGGCTAGAGAGCTGTAGACACCTCATGCTGTACACTAACTCCCCATATAGGCAATCCATAAGCTTTCACTTGAAGAAGAGTTAAGTCTCTACCTTTATGGTTGAGAAGATAACCCTTTAGATAATAAAGGAGATAGAGATCCAGATAGTGAAGATCTGCACAATGAACCTGTAGCGCTCTGGCTGGAGTTCGGTTTGTGGGGTCAGCTTATGAGGGGAGCCTGGGAGAGCACCATTATATTATTTTTCAATTTGACGTTGAGCTCAGGGTTTAAAGTAATTTAAAATTTCTTACAGGTATCTCCTATTGCAACCCAGGTTCCTGCCAGCTCTTCCAATATCCCTGCTGGCTTTTGCCAGAGCTGCACACCCGCTTACTTTCACCTCTGCTTGAACTTGAGGTTCCCACCTTCTATTCACCAGATAAGACCCTGATTAACAAGGTTGTTTTATTCCTATGATCTAAAGGAAACATATCACACATTGGAATAGCTGTAAGACATAGCTCCTTTTCATTCCCAGCTATTATATTGTTTTGTTTTATTCTGTTTTTGAAGGCCTGTTGGCTGAACTATTAAACCATGCCAACTACACCCAATTACTTCCAGTTTGTATTTATAGTAAAAATGTTGGCTAACCAGGTGATTACATCTACTATACATTTGAGAGAGTCTGTCTCTCCGTCCATCTGTTCAAGAACTCCTCCTAAACAGTAAGAGCTAGCACCACAAAACTTGTTCTAGAGCTGCCTCTTATCATAACTTAAAACAAGGTAATGGTTAGGCTGTGCCAGGAAAATGGGATGTGCCTGGAATGGGATGGCTTCTCATAAAGCCATACAGAAAAGAGACAGAATCAATAGGCAGGTGAAAGGGGTTGGCCGGGGGGTGCCTTTCCCCACTCTGGCACTGCCGCAGCCCCAAGCCACCTATCCCTCAGGTTCCCTTTAGGGAGGGTAGGGGAGGGCTGAATCTCTGCCCTCCCTTCCCCCCCTCCTTCGCTCCGATTCATAGGAGAACGTTGCTGGCTGTTCCCCTTCACCAGAGAGCCAAGAGAAAGTGCACAGTTTGCTACATTCCCTACTCTGGCTGGGGAGTGGAAGAGTAGACAAACATGGACCTGCCCCAGCCAGGAGACATGCACCCCTCTCTCAGCTGAGCCCAAGGAACTGCAGCAGCCATGGAGAATTGCTTCTCACCAGCCCCCAACCTGCTGGCCTGGGGTTGTCCTCTTCCCAGAGCAACCTGCATACTGAACCCGTTATCCCCAGCCCCACCCCAAAACAATGATTTAAATGAACCAAGTACATATTCATTCTATTTTCCAAAAAACCCCTAAAAATTAATTGAGTGAAGGCCCTGAGCAACACTAAGCAAATCTTCTATTATTTCATATTTTCTGCTGAACAGCTTCACTTTTCTATAATTGAGAAAACTTTAAACTTCCTGATTTTAATTCTACTTAAATCCCTCATTATTTTATATTCTGCTATTGTGGTTTCACTTTTTTCCTGTCAATCTTTTATCTGTCAAGCATTGACAATACATATTGTCTCTTATGTACATCCTGTTGTCTTAAATACATTGTAACAAGAAATTATTCCATTCCAAAGACAAGCTCAATGTAGATCTAAAATTTAAATTTTACAGGTTAGTGTTTATAATTACATTACACATAGCAGCAGTCAAAAAGCAAACAGAATATTAGGAATCATTTAAAAAGGTATAAAGAATAAGACAGAGACTATCTTATTGCCCATATATAAATCCATCATATCCCCACATCTTGAATATTGTGTACAGATGTGGACACCTCATCTCAAAAAAGGTATATTGGCATTGGAAAAGGTTCAGAAAAGAGCAACAAAAATTATTAGGGGGTTTGGAATGGGTTCCGTATGAAGAGAGATTAAAAAGACAGGGACTATTCACCTTAGATAAGAGGAGACTAAAGGGAAATATGATAGAGGTCTATAAAATTATGACTGGTGTGAAAAAAGTGAATAAGGAAAAGTTATTTACTTGTTTCCATAACAAAAGAACTAGGGGTCACCAAATGAAATTACAGTAAAACTCCATTGGTCCGGCATCTGATGGTCCGGCACTCCTGATGGTCCGGCACCATCAGGAACCCGGAAGTGCTCCGGGCAGCTGGACCATTGGAGCTGCTCTGCCCCCGGCTTCCCCGATTCAGACGCTGCTGAAACTGACCAGCGGCTGAATCGGGAAGCCGGGGGCAGAGCAGCTGGAGTGCTTCCGGTATGTCCCGTAGTGCTGCCCCTCGGCGCTGCGGGACCAACCCGGCAGCACCCCAGCTGTCCCCGATTCAGCCGCCGCTGAAACTGACCAGCGGCTGACTTGGGGATGCCTGGGGCAGAGCAGCTGGGGTGCTGCTGGGTTGGTCCAGTAGTGCCGCTCCTCGGCACTGCGGGACCAACCCGGCAGCACTCCAGCTACTCTGCCCCAGGCGTCCCCAAGAGCAACTGGGGTGCTGCCGGGTTGGTCTCGCAGCGCCAGCGGCGCTACCGAGCAACCCGGCAGCACCCCAGCTGCTCTGCGCGGTGTCGATTCAGCTGCTGCTGAAACTGACCAGCAGCGGCTGAATCGGGGATGCCTGGGGCAGAGCCGGACTATCGGAAGGGGGGGCTCTGAGGGGTCTGGGGTGGCATCCCCCCCCACACCACCCTAGACCCCTCATAGCCCCCGATAGTCTGGCATATCTGATAATCCGGCACCCCCTGGGTCCTAAAGGTGCCGGATTATCGGAAGTTTACTGTAATAGGTATCAGGTTTAAAACAAACAAAACAAAGTTTTTCTTCAAGCAGTGCACAGTCAACTTGTGGAACTCTGTGCCTGAGGATGTTGTGGAGACCAGGACTTTAGCAGGGTTCAAAAAAAAAACTAGATAAATTCATGGAGGTTTGGTCCATTCACGGCTATTAGCCAGGATGGGTAGGAATGGTGTCTCTTGCCTCTCTTTGTCAGGGGGTAGAAATGGATGACAGAAGAGGGATCACTTGATGATTACCTGTTTCTGTTCACGCCCTCTGGCATTGGCCACTGCTGGAAGACAGGATACTGGACTAGATGGACTTTTGGTCTGACCCAGTATGGCTGTTCTTATGTTCTTTGGTACATGCTTGGTTTCTAGCCAGTTCTTTAGCAAAGAATGAATAGAATCATATTTAAGACTTCTCTGTGGCATAAACCCTATGACAATATAGCAAAAGATATCTATCATTTGCATTGGAGCATTTGTCCTTACTCTGAATGTTGCTCTGATAAGGCAGGCTTAAATAATCACTTTCCTGTGTCTGCTTTTAATTAAAGGGGCAGCAAGTAAACAGTGACTAGAAATCAATGGCCTTATGGCAAAGTGACAGAGAAAAATCTAGTGTGCCAGTCAAGATCAGAATATGAGAGCGTTATCCAGCAACTGCATGTGTTGTGGCTCAAAAGTTTCAGAGCTCTGATCTCATACTTAATAAGGGGAGAAGATTCTGAGTCAGCATCCAAACTAGCAACAGAATAGATGGTTATTTGGACAGACCACCTTCTTTCACCCATGAAGCCTTTTAGAGGACGAATGAGGAAAAGAAAATATATAGATAAGTGACTGCAACATCAAACCAATCTGGTGATTTTTGCTTTTTTTTTTTCAGGACATATTTAAGTTAAGCTTTGGGCTGCATTTTTATATTCATGCTATTGAAGAGTAGTAAGAATAAGCCTTCTATATTTGTAAACAGAATGGGACACTCCAGTTCAGGACTGTTCAAACCTATATTACAAGTTCAAATGAGCCACTCTTAGCCCTGGTGTACACTATGGAGTTATTTTGAAATAACTGTCACTTTAGGTAGAATTTATAAGCAGAGTGACCACACTTCCAGGCCTGTTACTTCAAAATAATGGGCCGCTTATTTTGAAATCTGTACTCCTGCTTTCCTCAGGGAATAATATTAATTTCAAAATAGTTATTTTGAAATAGCATTAGTGTTGATGCTCTGATGCCACTGTTTCAAAATAACTAGTCCCCAGTGTAATTCGAACTAATTACTCCCCAGTGCTTCCTAGGGCTCTAAGTCGCGGTAGCACATCCACATTAATGGAGCCTCCCTTGGAATAATTTCGAGGCTCCCCATAGTGGGGACACGCTATTGCGATTTTGTAAAATTGGGAGTTATTAAGTCGAATTTAGTTATTTCAAAATAGTTTCCTAGTGTAGACATGCCCTTAGAGGGCTATTTGTGTAATTGTATGTTCAGTTAAGTGTGCAACTGCATTTTCTTACTTCCAAATGATCTTATGAAAACATTTTCCCATTCATTTATGTATGTGACCATGCCTCAGTTCAGCACTTACAAGAATAGTATGTACAAATTGCATGTGTTTTTATGAGTAAGTGCTTTACAATAAGAACATAAGAATATAAGAATGGCCATACCTTGTCAGATAAATGGTCCATGCAGACCAGTATCCTGTCTGCTGACAGTGGCCAATACCAGATGCCCCAGAGGGAGGAAACACAACAGATAATCCTCATGTGATACCTCTCCTGTCACCCATTTCCAGACAAACAGAGGCTATGGACACTATTCCTACCCATCCTGGCTAATAGCCATTGAGGGACCTAACCTCCATGAATCTATCTAGCTCTTTTCTGAACCCTGTTAAAGTCCTAGCCATCACCACATCCTCTGGCAAGAAGTTCCGGAGGTTGATGGTGTGCTGAGTGAAGAAAAACTTCCTTTTGTTTGTTTTAAGCCTGCTGCCTATTAATTTCATTTGGTGACCCCCTAGTTCTTATATTGTGGGAATAAGTAAATAACTTTTCCTTATTCACTTTTTCCAAACCAGTCATGATTTTATAGACCTCTATCATATCCCCCCTCCCCTTAGTCTCCTCTTTTCTAAGCTGAAAAGTCCAAGTCTTTTTAATCTCTCTTCATATGGGACCTGTTCCAAACCCCTAATAATTTGTGTTGCCCTTTTCTGAACCTTTTCCAATTAACTAATTAATATCACAATGCCCCCCCAAACATATACTAGTACATCTACCTACTTATATGGTCTTTATCATCATGATAATTATTATATGCCCATTTAACTGATGGCTAAACTGGGGCAGAGATGGATCTAGTGGCTTACTCAAGGTCATATAGAAAGTCAGGTGGAGATCTAGGAGTAAAACTCTGAAGCCTAGAACCCATTTTTCTGTTCCAGACACTGGACCACTAATATTACTTATACAGAGTATTTTAAAAGTCACTATTCCCTGTCAAAGGGAAGCAACCTATATATTTCCCAAGTGTGTTCATCTTAAAGAAAATTAAGATACAGATACTGTTCAGTTCTAATGATTGGACTTTACCCTGTTTATCAAGACACTCTTAAAAAATAATGAACTGGGCTTTATTTTTTATTATTTTAATGCTAAGCAAATTATACTTCCTAGTAACTAGTTTGTAATTTGTGATCATGCATGATTCTGATAGCGAAAGAATTTCATTATAGGTACAGTAAAAAGAAGAGAATGCATGTGCATTTGCATGTCTATGTGCAGGTAAATAAATAGTAAACCTCATTGATAACACAAGACATTATAATTTGAATAAGATTATATTCTCTCTGGGAGAGATAAAGGGTAATGAAAGACAATTCAAAGCTAGTTTGTTATTACTTCATCAAATACCTCAGCCTCAAGCTGATAAAATTCTGTGGCATAGCTCCTGTGAGACATTAACGGCAATGATGCTGCCAACCATTTGTAGTGATCTCTAAAAACATTAATATCACTATTTAAATGAGTTTGTGATGTAGTATAACAGAGGGTAAAGCTAGAGGTGAAACTACTACATAAGCTTTCATAAAAATCACTCCAAGTGAGTTACTGGATGACAAAATGAATTATTTTCGCACCAGACAGGTGCTCCAAAGAAACTGTAATAGAGTTTTTAGCAGAAGGCAACTTTCACAGTCCTTGCCATCCTATTGCACAGCCAGCTCTTTCATTCCTCTCTCTTCAACCCAGTTCTTTCATGGATTCATTTGTGAGAATTGAATCAATTTGTTTTATTCTTTAGATAGCTTCACTCACCGTTTTTAGTTTTCAGTTGGTATGGAAGAATTTATGAAAGTATTTCCATCTTTGGCCTCCAGTCCTTCAAGGATTTACCACGTGCTTAACTTTGTGCAGACAAATAGTCCCATATACTTCAATAAGACTAATCATGTCTAAAATTAAATATCCACACAAGCCTCTGCCAGATAGTGCACTGTAAGGCCTGATCTACACTAGACCAGGAAGGTCGGCCTAAGGTTGACTTACCTTAAGCCAAGCGTTGGCAGCATCCATTGTGCAGGATGGCAGCAAATGCTCCCATCGGCTTCCCTTACTCCTTATAAAAGGAGGGGTATTGGACACCAGCAGGAGCTGCCCTCAGCATTTGATTTATAGGTCTATACTAGACCTGCTAAATCAAATGCCAGAAGTTTGACCTCTGGAGTGTTAATCTTCCAGGAAGTATAGAGATGTCCTACGAGTACAATACTAGAAGATATAATTGTAGTACACTGGAGTTTTATGTCAGCTTGAGAACACAAATTAGTAATGTACTAGTTTCTGCAATCTTAGGATTCTAGGAGGAAATGTGTGTTCTAAGTTACTGTGTTCAGGTCCACTTTAGGTTGAGTTTAACACAATTACCTCCCAAGAATTATGGAACAGTTAATTCTGTAATTAAAATTCTGCAGGCCATGAGGTGCAGGAACCAGGTCCAGGTGCAAGAGGCACGTATGGTCCTGAGAGATCAGGTCTGGGTAGAGGGAAAGCTCTATAGGTGCATCCACTGACACTCCAAGAGAGCAGTGAACCAATGTTGGTGCGGTTGGTGCGGCCATGCTAGAACTAACAGAATTACCTTGGTGTTGTCCCTGTGAATCTTGAGAGTGGCAATTGGGGAAAGGTGTCAAACAACTGTCCCTTCCAAGACAGCATGAATGCATCTGCCAGGGACTCCTTGGAGAATGAGTAAAAAGGAGGCATTTCTTGTCATCCAGTGTCTATAGCTCTACCTGGGGAAACACACATCTGAGGAAGATGGACTGGAGAACATCACATCTCACAGACCACTGATGGCTGAGGAATGATCTGCTGAGATGGTCTGCCACCACATTCTACACCCCAGGGAGTTAAGGAGCCTCCACATGGATGGGCAATGCAAAAGTCCCAGAGAAGGAGTGCTTCCTGACACAGTAGTGAACCTGAGTCTGACATGAATGCCCTTACGTCTCTACTGAATCCAGGACCACCCCTATGAACTCTATCCTTTCAACAGGAACCAGCATCAACTTGCCCAAGTTGAACAGAATTCCTAGCCTTTGAAATGTGCCCATGAGGAGGTGAATGTGGGATTCCACCTGTTCCGTGGAGCGGACTCTCAGCAGCCATGTGTCTCTTGGAGAAAGACTGCTCCCATTGCCATGCATTTTGTGAACACGAAGAAGGGGGCTGTGCAAAGACTGAAGGGAAGCAACACAAACTGGTAGTGAATCTGACTTATCAGAAAGCGGAGGAAGATTCTGTGCAATGGTTGAATAGCAATGTGAAAATAAAAGACAGGACTATGCAGCACTTTAAAGACTAACAAGATGGTTTATTAGGTGATGAGCTTCCGTAGGCCAGACCCACTTCCTCAGATCAAATTGTGGAAGAAAATTGGCATGACCATATATACCAAAGGGATACAATCAAAAAAAGTGAACACATATAAAATAGACAAATCAGATTTTAGAACAGAGGAGGGATGAGGGGGGGGAGGTGATGTGAAAATAAGCATCTTTTATATCAAGGGCTGCATACCCCTGGTGCCACAGAAGGGATAATGTAATTTAGCGATCTCAACTTCACCAGAAACTTGTTGAGATTAGGGATGCAAGCAACTAGTCCCTCGACTAGTCACTTCCCCCCCTTGCTGCCTCTATTAGAGGCAGCAAGGGGGGTGGGAGGAAGAGCCAGTGCTGGGCGAGCTGGCTTAAAAGCTGGTTCCCCCCAGCACCGTCTCCACAGGGGACAGGGGAGGCAGGGGTTAGCGGGGACCAGGTGTGATGAGGGAATCATCTGATTCCCAGCTTGTGCGCAGTCCCAGACACTGCCTCTATTTTTTAAATGTATTAAGAGCCTGTCAGCTCTTAATACATTTAAAAATCAAAAGCTCAGTGGGGGGGGGGGGATCTGGGACAGCTGATTCCTGGCTTGCGCTGCATCCCCCCCACTGCACTTTAGCCTTTTGCATGTACTAAGAGCCGATAGGCTCTTAAAATATTTAAAAGGCAGAGCGGCAGTAGGGTTATCTCTTGGGCTGGGGGCTAACTCCACTGCAGCTCCCCTGCTTATCGACTAATTGACTAGTCAATGGAAAATCCATCGACTAGTCGATTAGTTGATTAAACTAAATTTAACATCCCTAGTGGAGATCGCACGGGTCCAAAATGGGCCTGAGGTCCCCTTTCACCTTTGGAAATTGAAGTATTACAGGAAGGAAGGAAAAAATCAATTACACAACTATCAAGTGGAGAAAAACTGAGTAGGTGGTAGTACTGGTGAAAAAGATTTGGGGCTTATGGTAGATCACAAATTGAGTCAACAATATGGTGCAACTGCAGAAAAGGCTAATATTCTGGGCTATATTTGCTCGTGTGCCATATGTCAGACACAGGAGTAAATTGGGGTTGATGAGCCTTCATCTGGAATACTGTGCCCAAATCTGGGTGCCACACTGGGTGCTGTGGACTAGATGACCTCTTGATTGCCTTCTAGTCTTGCATTTCCATGGCCCTAAATTTCACCTACAGGTGAACAAAAAAATTATAGTTGTCAACATTACCAAATCAAGGTAATTTTTTTTAAATTTTTACTCAAAAACAGTTTGTTCTTTTGTAAGATATTGCGTGTGGAAGCATTCTTCTTTGCTTTCATGGTAAACATGGAAATTTTCATGCCAAATCAACTTTTTAAGGCAAAATTATAGCATGGCTAAAATATACTATGTTATAAGGGAAACTAAACTTAGGGAAAGGTTATTGCCTTTTAGTAATCCATTTGTAAAACTGAGGTGACAAAGTTACAGTGAGAAATGAAATTTTTTCTGTGTTTAAATTTACAAGTGCAAACACTATTTTAACATAAGGCCAGATTCTGTTATGTTTATTCATATTGAGCAGCACTTTATACAAGTCACCCAAGCGTTAGACCACTCAACTTCAGTAAGTGTATCAGAATCTGGCTCAGAGGGTCTATTTATTTACAAATAGATTTTGCATTCATTAGAGAGGAATGTGAAACAAATTGTTGAGAGTCAAACTTCCTCCAAAGTTTAAGTAAGTTTGATTCAAATTGTTGGATTCAGTTTTCTTGTTTCGTTTCCTTATTGCAAAGCTTGGATCCAGATTCAGATGCCCCACAATTGAAAAGATTTGGGTCCCACCTCCTGGGTCATGTCTCTCTCCATAAGAGTAAATTTCCATATCCTTTTTAATGTTTTTCATTGATAATGTTTTTCATGCTAGAAGGAAATGATATTCCACTATTATTTTGAAGAGTTTATTCTCTGAGGAACGGAGTTTGGTCAAGATTTTCAATTAATACACAAACCTTTCCTAAAATCTCAGTAGATACGATCTTTGAAATGCCCTTTATATCTGTCAAACCAGATAAGATTACAGATTTGTCTGCTCTCAGAAGCGTGATGTCATATAGTCCCATTTGCTGCAGCACTAGTCATTATCTATCTTGTCTGACACCACTATACATGATCTTCAAGATCAATGCCAGGTTTGTTAAAAGGGAAGCCTAAACACAACTGTGTTCCTGCATTCTAAGGTGGACAAGAAGGAGCCAAGATGCCAATTTAGGCCTAAATTATGGCTAACCCTACATAGTTTCTAGGGTAAATAGAAAGCCTTTTCCAACCAACACACTATGCAGAAGTCAGCTGTTGCTTGATTGAAAGCCCAGCAGAGCATGATAAGTAGGGAACAGAATGTCACCATCTGTCTGTCAACAGCACCTGTAAGAAGGAGATCATGGCTACACCCTACTCCATTCATGGATTGATAAGCATTAGCAAGGAACTTAGAGAGGAAGTATAAGATATGCCCTTCTAAATGATGTAACAAGAGCTGCTCTTCACAACAGTTTGTCAAGTAGTATGGAGGCAGTATGCTTGCTTTACAAGGGTGTAATGGCTTTCTCCTCTCCACCCGTAGAACTAGTGGACTGCAGAGAAAATTGGAAAGTCTAAATTAACTTGTTGACTCTGGGCCATTAGGAGGCAATCCTAAATCCAAATGGAGTTGCTTATATTTTTTGAGTTGAATGCCAGAATGTAACAAAGGTAAAGGGGACCTTCAGATGTTTTAAACTAACATCTTTCTAAAAACTGGCCTGTATTCAAATTCTTGGTCTGAACATCCTCAAACGGTGCGCAACTTCACATCTTCATTCAAATGCCAGCTGTGGGTCTCAGGACCAAACCAATTTTTTTCCCCTCATTTGAGCTCCCTCCCTATAATGCCAATAATGTCACATCCTGTTTTGATGTCCTGAAATAGATAATTCTGTGTTACTGCGTCTACCATTGGACGTGAACCAGTTTATGGGGCTCAGGTAAATGGCAATTTCTAAACTAGGGAGCATGACTTTGTAAACTGTTTTAAAAAGTGTGCTAAACTTTGTGGTACAAAACTTGCTTCAATGGGACTACTCATATGAGAAAGGAGAGCAATGCTTGGTGACTTATGATGGGCATCAACGGCCAGGGTTCCAAAAATAATGCTATTGTGAGTTTCTGTCAATATTTGCCAAATACTTTGGACGGTTTTCAGGAAATTAATTTTTCATGAACTGTTTGTGAACAGTTTGCAGTGACTTTAGTATTCCTAGCATATGAATTATTATCACCCAAGTCACATGGTTTTGTTTCTTCTCTGTGATTAGATGGCACACTTCTAAAATAGGAAAGTAATGATTTCAAGTTGGAGTGTGATTATTCAGGTGAGCAATCATTTGTAGAAATATTTGTGAAAGTTTCTGAATCTGTAACAATCTATTCAGATATTGGGAAGATATGTATAAGACTGAATTTAGGGTTCTAGATGCAAAATTTGTATAGGCATATGCATCTGTATCGGCAAATATGAGCCGTGGATGCGGGTACCCATGGATATAAAGCAGATAAAGTGGATATAAAGCAGATTTGCAGGGCTCTATTTATTAAGGGAGGAGGATTCCAAGGAACAAATAGGAGATGGATGCCCAATTCCCAGTATCTTTCTCCTCCCAGTATACTTTGAATGTATTGCACATGTTATACAAAGATCTCAAAGAATGCAAATATCAATATACCCATTTTAGAAATGTTTGAAATAAGCCTTAAAACATTTAAGTAATATGCCTCCAAACCCCACCCCTGAAGATCCAGGAGGTAAGGAATGTAGGAGCTTAGAGTCTTAGGCATCTATGCTAATTATTAGAAAATACTATCTCAATTTCTATAAATAAAGACCAGTGATGATGACTCCTGCAGGCTGGCAACTGTTCCATAAAGAGGCAAGATAAACAGAATGCTCATAATTTAGCTGAAATAAATCCAGGAAACTCCAAAAGATAAATGTAAACATAGAAACACCATGTCTCTATTTTTGATTAGTAGGGCTCTGAATATATACCCCTATTTTCAGAGGTACCTGAATTTTTCCGAACCAGTTTGGTGTGTGTAACAGAAATGTTAGGCAAAGGGAATCTCCTAATTCATGGCACTGCAGTACAGCCACTTACCTATTTTACAAAGCATTAAGCATACATAATGTTTTATTTATTTCACTGTCAAAAATATGTAGAGCCTGCCAACTTTCTTGGAATTGCACTTAAAACTGGCTTCACCCTTGCATATGTTTTTTGACGGAATACACATATTTCTCCCCATTAAACTCAATTCCAAGTATTTTTCTAATACATATGAACATATAAAATATATAATTTGAAATTACCCATATATCTTAAATCAACTCTTAAGCATACCACTAAAATCATGTTTTGGGACAAGTTTACTTTCACCCAGAGTTCCTTCTCTTATTCTAATTGAGCAATTGTAGTATTTTAAAATATTTGTGAGCTGCTCATATGCCTTTTGTCAATTTCTATTCAGTAAAAGCCAAATCTTCTGAATTTCTTCAGGTTAATATTTCCAGCCAGTGAATAGAATAGCATAGGTAACCAGAGAAAGGTGGTGAAACTGTGACTGACAAAGCTATAATAACAAACAACATTTTTGAATGAGGCAATGTCTAGACTGCAGGCTTCTTTCGGAAGAAGCTTTTCCGGAAGAGATCTTCTGGACAAACTTCTTCTAAAAGAGAGCATCCACACAGCAAAAGCGCATCGAAAAAGCGATCTGCTTTTTTGAAAGATAGCATCCACACTGATTGGATACTATCTTGCATTTAAGCTGTGATTACTATGGACAGAGTGGCCTCCAGGGCACCTGTGATTTTTCCTTTTTCCTCTTCTTTTGAAAGAACTCCTTCTTCCCCGTCCACACACACATTTTTCTGAAAAAGCTCTTTTGGAAACAGGCTTCTTCCTCATAGAAAGAGGTTTACCAATGTCAGAAAAATCCCTCTGTTCTTTCAATTTTCTTTCAGAAGAACGCAATTGCAGTGTGGACGTAATTGAAGTTTTTTCAGAAAAACAGCAGTTTTTCCAAAAAAACCAAAAACTCTGTAGTGTAGACATACCTGAGTGAACACATGCAAAGCTTTTGTAGTAGAACACCATATAAACTTCCACTATTTCTCTGGTGAAGAATCAAGGCTTTTATTCTGGCTCCCTGGACTTTTTTCTTTGAAGAACAATCTCATCACAGTTTGCAGACTTATAGGGACTGCACAAGTTATGAGAGAAGAGTTTAGTCCATGAATTTAGAACATTTAAAATTATATCTATTATATCAGAACAAGTGCCATTTACATTAGTCAGAGCAGCTCCAATACATACTCATTTTTGTTCTCATTTGTAATCTTCTCAGGTGCACGTATTTTAAAATAGGAGTTACACTGATGTAAACACTTAAGTCAATGAGGTTTCAAGCTCATAAGATGAAAAAAATATGTTATAATTAATGAAAGTTCAAACTGAAATGTGAAATTGCAAGAGATCACAAAAAAGGTCTGGCAAAATTTAAGCCATCCCTGACTCTATGATCAAAAGTGTTGCATTAAGTCACTCAATCATGCTAATTCAACCAGTTTTATTACTACCTCTTCATTAACACTCACACTCAATGTAATTATGCAAATACCTCTGAAGAGAAAGTGTTCTTTCCCAAACCTCTTTTTAATTCTGTGGGAAATGAAGCGTGCGATGTTAGATACTGATGAAGATACTGGTATGTTTCCATTAACTCCAACTGATCAGTTTTCTAGTTTTGATTTACTGTGATATTGAACATTAGGATAGGGACATAGGCTGGTCTTCAGATTCACTTGGTATTCATATTAGTGGATCTCACTCTTTGGGAAATATTCTGCAACCTCTTCCTCCCCTTCCCCCACATCCTCGCCCGATCCTGAGTTGCACTGTATGTTGCTCAGTTGTAGCCATGACACTTGGTCGGTATGTTTCGTCGTCAGTATGTTTCATAGTCCAAATGCAGGGGACTTGGAAGTATATGAATTTAGGAAAGTCAGGTAATCTCTCCATTTACTTAAGATGGAGAATTACAGCATGAAAAAAAATTCAATACCACCTTGCTTCATAATGTGGAAGAGTTTGCAGGAGGACTGGGGGGTTAGAACCCAAGGAGTTGTGAAAGAGACCATTAAAAAGTTTGTGCTCGTGGCATGTATTGGCTCACACAGGAATCCAGTAGTGATGACAAAGTGCAGATACATGTATTAGTGACCAGACTCTGTTCAGAATTCAGTATTTCTCTTCCTGCTGATCAGAGAAAGGGGATTGAGAGGTCATCACTTCCTGATGACCACTGCTACAAACAAACAAACTTTTCCAAGCACATTCATCATCATATACCACAGGGTACTGATTTTCTGGCATTTGGGGCTGAAGTTAGATCACACTATAGGCCAGCTGCTTTAGCAGTGAGCAAGTAGTATCTTACTGCTACCTATTTACTACTTTCCAACTACATCCTCTCAGCAGATAACTCAAAGCACTGACCCTAACAATGCCATACATCTGTTATTTGGCACTCTTTGCAGAGAGCACGGCTGGCTGTGCAGACGGTTAAACACACTCAAAATTCAGCCTTCCAGCCAGCAGCTGCAGTAGTCCTGTTGGTTCAGAACAATAGCTCCAAGTTCCAATGCACGGAAAGTGCCAAGACAGAGAGAAAATGAGAATTACTGCATTTAATCTGCATCAAGGGACAGGTGGATGAAATACTGCTTCTGTACCTGCACTCAGGCCCACCAACGGGGAGTGGGAAGGGACACAGAAGAGGCAACTGCCCCGAGGTCCAGCAATTCTAAAGGGCCTGTGGAACCCAGAGCCTCGTGTCCTTTAAATCGCCACTGGAACACCATGCGGTGCACTTCTGGTAGTTCTAAGTGATGGGGTGGGGGCCCGGTGCAGTGTGTGCTGGGTGGTGCTGATAGCCCAGTCCCTTCGAGGTGTGTCAAGCCGGAGGGGGGGCCCACCTTTCCCAGGGGCCTGGCATGGCTATGGGCTCCCCTGCTTGCATGGAGAGTCATTGCATCAGGCAACAGCGATGACAGAGTTTCCTTTTCTCTGTTTCTAATGTTGCAATACATTGTGAAGTCAGGCACTGTAATTGCTCTGGGAACAGCTTCCAATGAAGGTTTATTTTGTATAGGTAATTTGATGCAGTGGGTTGTCTTTTCCTAGAATAGGAACAATGAGACTGGAGTGAAATGTTGGCTCCATTGACGTCAATGGCAACATTTCTATTGGATTCACAGAGATCAAATTTTATCTTCGGACTATAAAGCCGTCTCTGCCATAATCCCAAAGTGTCTGTATATTGAATGAAAAACAGATGTCAAGCAGGACAAAGGGATGAATTTAAATCAAGTCATGACATGGTTGAAATTCGCTCATGAATTTTCCAGAATTTCCTTGAAAAGCCTCATCCAATCTGGCATACAGGCACCTGCATATTCAGCAGGTTAATATTAACCTGACTAATAGAGATATTTGGGAGGCAAATATCTCTGGATAATATCATGGTTTAGCAAATTCATTTCTAATTTCACCAGTCACTCAGAGGTCATGCTCCTTGATCTCCTGGGGTCATGCTGGTCCAGTCTCTTCATAGATAATAGGGAGTGTCTCATACACACACACACACATATACACACCCATAAGTATTCACTAAGTCTGTATTCCGCCAAGGAGGAAAACTGGATTATAAAGAAAGATATGATTTAGTTATGGAACCCATCCATCAATTCTTTCAACAGATATCAGGGAGTGCAACTTCTTTGGCTTTGGCTGTCAGCCCCAGACAGCAGGGCTTTGGCTTTGCCTGTCAGCTTTGCTGTGACCATACCCTGATTTTGTGCACTTGACCAAGACTGTTCTGTGAATTTGGCTTATTTTTACCATGACAAAATTGTATCCATAATTATAAAGAAGAGAAGAGCATAAAACAGTGTATACATGTGTCTATGGATGTGTGATGTATGTACTTCTTTCCCACATGATCTTACGCCTCACCAAAAAAACCTGTTTAATTCTGATTTTTAAAGAGCAAAATCATTTGCTTTATTGGAACAGCCCATTCATCACATAAAGCATTTGATTCTGTCACCTCAAGTACTTGTTAAATCACTTCCAGCTGCTACAATCAAGGACCAGGTACTTGCAAGGTCTGGCACTTTCTGAGCTCCATTACACCTTTAAGTATGATTCTTCAATCCAGTTCTAGCCTTCATAATAATCAAGTGCCTACTCCACAGAACTTCAAGACAACTGGGGAACTTGGAATTCTCCTCGTATGTCTGTATCTGATTTTCAATCAAACCTCTTCAACCCCAAACTGAAAGCTCCTGAACGTCAGCTAAGTATTATAACAGCATAATTTACCCCACAAAGATTGTGTCATCGGTAGCTCTTCTGTTGCTAAACCCGTATTTTTCCCTAGGTAGAAGGCTACATTTTCATCAGGCTGAAACAAAATATACTGGGACATCATTTTAACTGCAAACATACAACCAATGCTTATTGTGCGTGCAAGCATTTTTCCTCATGCAAATTGGAGTAGACAGGTGACTAACCGACCTCATGTGCATACATGTGCGCAAACAATAACTGATGTACACTGTGAGATGGGTAAGTTAGCAGTTGGTATAACAAAGACCACAGTCTTGCTTTGTCAGTTGTTTTAAAGCAACATGCTAAATTTCTAAAAGGAAACTTGTATTCTCTGGAAATATCTGAGGTCTGTGATATGGTACTGCACAAGTGTCCAGGGTGTATAGTAGTTTTTTCACTGCGCTCTGAAGCATTAGCTTCTGTCCACCGTTGGCAGCAGGACTATATAGATTATTGATCTACTGCAGGCTGACATGTCCATTTGTATGTTCTGGTTAACACTACAAGAGATGCAGCAGCGGCATAAGTGACTTGGAACTTTGAACTGCTAGTTCTCCAGACTCCCAATATGCCCACTGTGGTTTCATTCTCACAGGTTTCTTATCACCCCTAACCCCTCTTATTTCCCCCCTTTGCAAGACACAAAAAATAATCATCTACACTGATCTTAGTTAATGTCTTATTCCTTCCCTTTACATCCTTCCTCCATAGCTCTAGACGTACCCTTTCAGTTCACCTTTCCTGGTATCCCTGACACTGCACTGAGAAGGAGGCTGGCAGTCATCCCAGCAGTGAGAAAGAAGAGCAACAAATACTGGGTAGAGAACTCGTGTTTAATTTGTTGTGTCAGGGCTTAGTCCCGGCACTTCTAGCCTTGGCAGTTCATAGCCCTAGCATCCATGGACTTGCATCAGTTACAAAAGGAAAACAAATCTTGAACCCTGACACCTAATTGCTTGAGCCCCTTCACTTCTTTCATTACAAGTAAAGCACGTCAGGGAACCGCGGTACTGGCTCAGCTCTCCCTCATCCTCTTTGCTTGGGCGGAAGGTAGGGAAGCTCTGTGTTATGTTTCAGTCAGAACTACTGAACAGTGTTTAAAGAGACCCAACAGAGAACGTTTTCAAAAAAGAACCCAGAAGCTCAGGCCTGGATGAGCTGTACTCAGTACAGAACGAAAGGACAGGAGGGGTGACAAAGGTGGATTTCTGTTACACATGCAAGTCCTCATCTCTAGAGCAAACCAGGGACTGGCAGAAATATTATTGTTTTTTCTGCTTCTCTTATGCCCACTATTGTAAGTTTAAACAAAAAGTGTCATACAGCTTTTTTTGGCTCAAAGAAATCTTTTTATTTGTATATAAGATGGAATGCCATGGGACTTCTAGAGGTGTGCTGGGTATGCTGTTTAAAACATGAAATATAGTTCTGTTCAGGGAGGCTTTTTGTTTTATTTGTTACAGAATGTGCTTTTGAACTCGCCATTTAAAAAATGGGGTAGGTTTGTGTTTTCCTTTTGGTATGGAAAAGTCCACCACTTACAATTCTCTGCTCTAGCAAAACTGGCTAGTGTGTTAAAGGGACTGCTACACAATCAAATATGCATACAAATACATATGATTTTTTAAAGAAAAGAATAGCTCTATATTTAAAAAAATAAAATATTCCCTGTGCTGTACTCTGGCCCTCACCTGTGAAATGACTAAGGTTACCTCACAAATGGGCTAAAAAGCAGGAAGTAAAGAAATACCATAAATATTATATTTTAAAACTAATTGTTAATCTTAGTGGCACACAGAACCTCATAGGATCAGGCCTTAATAATATAAGAAAGGATTTTATACATATAATATGTGATTTTTTTGGTCTTGACAGTGAACCTGATTCTGCTTCTACTGACAGGTGTTGGGCCACTAACTTCAGTAGGATCAGAAGCAAACCCAAACTCCTCTAATCCTTTCAGACTAGGAATCCAGACTAAGGGATTCCAAATGTGACACTTCTTGCTATTAATTGTCACACAAAAGTTGTTTGGCAATATGAAGAAGAAAGAAAAAAAAGAAGCAAGAGACAGACACCAGGGTAGCGTAAATGAAAAGTAGGTTTTGACATAGATGCATCGACTGCTGCCCTAAAGAAAGCAGCACGGCTCTTTTAGTCTATTGAATGAATAAATAGAAGATGACAGAAAGTCCTTTGGTTGCTTATAAATGTCAAATCCTTTGAAGTGACTGCCTTTCCTTGTCACTAAACATTAAAATACATTTATGCTCAGACAGTTGGTTAAGGACATGGGGTTTAACTGATGTATAATAATTTATAGAAGTGTATATATAGGAATGCTGTTTTTAAAAACATTTATTTATTGTCTTGTATATTTTTGTGCTTTTCATGATGCATATTGGTTGCTTAGATGGATGCAATGAGGTCAAATTTATCCCCAAAATGTGTTTTCACAAAATCCAAGGCCTACCTAAATTAATCTATGTAGATCTTGGGTATTGTGAATGCTCATGTTAGGCTTATAAAGTAATCCAATGGAAATATGTTCAAATACATAAATAAACTTTCTCCAATGGTGTTTGCAAAAACAAACATTCCAACATTTTTTCCGATACATGGAACCTGAAAGTAAAATTAACCCCAAATATAAGCCATTAGCCTATTTTAACATGTGAGCCAAGAGAACCACAGGAAACAAAATCCCCAAAACAGCAAAAGAAGTGCAAAGTAAACTATTTTGTATTCACTATCCTTTGGGGGACCCTGCAGGGCCCTGGAGGATTACTGGTGGGCCTGGAGCTGGCAGTAGGGGGTCACCCCTTCCTCCCCCCAGCACTCATCAGTGGCGGTGGAAGCGGGGTCACTGCACTTCACTGCAGGAAATTATGAATTTTCCAATGAAACCTCACAAGGCATACTTTGTAAGAAATATATGTTAGTCTTGTAAAAGGGTACAGATTGTCATTGACTAGTGATATATTAAGATCCCAAATCGCCTCCCTCCCACCTTCAATCCTCTCACCACCTCAAATTTGTAGGATGCACCTTCTTTTTTCTTTGTATTATTTCTTTGCAAATGATAAGCCAATAGTTCCATGGTCTTTACTTTGTAAAGGATCAGTCCTCTTGTCCTCATGTTTATAATGACACTACAGAGGTTGGTCACATTTCTTTCAAAAGGAAAATAATCAAAATAATAAAAGTTAAATAAATGTGGTTTTTTTTCAAATCGGGCAGCACAATTAACTTCGACTGAATGCATGAATTCATATAATTAAATCAGCATTAAATTTTAAAAGTATAACTAAAAAATTGCTGCCTCAAAAATATCCACAATTGGAATTCTTATTATTTTAATGGCATCCACTGAAAATAGATCAAAGAGAACCCTCTGTCTGGAAGATCTGCCAATAGAAATGGTTAGAATTACCCACTTTTTTGGTAAGAAAAATTGGGAACCAAAAGTTTTCAGCTACAACATTTTTAGATTTCATTTTTTTCCTGATAAAAACTAGAAGTTTTCCTTTGGCAGCAGACATCACACACACAAAAAATTAAAAACTTTGCTTTCTGTCTACATGCAGTTTGATGGGGAAAAAATTGCCTCGCCTCATTCACAATCCTTTAAACTGCTCTAAATCAGAACTAGATTTGAAATGAAAGCCCAGATCCCAACTCTCCTGAACTCTGGGAAACTTTTGATTTGGGTCTGCACTTTGCCACTCCTTTCTACAGCTGGACTGCCCCAGAATCTGAACATAAATATCCTCAAATTTCAAGGAGGTTTTGAATCAAATCTAGACCTGTGCTTCATGGTTCTGCCCATCTTTAGACTTTTAAACCCATCTCAGTTGCAGACTCACATACATGGTACATCCTTATTGAAGTGCTGATGTTCTAACATAATTCCTGCACTTCAAAGAACGTTGCCATGTTCCTCTACTGCTCAGTAGCTTCAGTGGAGAATAGTAACTCAGCTACTAATATTATTCCTGGCTTCTGCTTCTATGTAACATCAAGGGGACATGCATATTTTAAAGAATTTGAACTAGAGCTGTGCAAAACTTGCCTTACAAAACTGAGTTGTGTTTATATCTCACCTTTCTTTCATGCTAACCATTTCATGATGTGTGCCTTGAAACAGGTAGTGTTGATCTATTTAGCAACATAGCAATACTGGCTATGTATAACCTCAATTACCCAAACTGTCAAGAAGGAGGAGGATACTGTGAAGTTCAGTTCAGTGAGGGAATTATCATTGTCATTTCTAGATACTGGGAAAATGCATCTATTTCAGTTAAGTAAAAATTGCAAATAACTGCAGGAAAACCATCCATGTGGCATACTGTGTTTAGTCTAGTTCCTTTTTGTGTGCAGTTGGTATTTTCCCCTTGTGTTCCATCACTTTGGGTACGTCTACACAGCAGGGGAAAAGTCAAATTAAGATATGCAACTTCAGCTACGTCAATTGCGTAGCTGAAGTCGAAATAGCTTAATTTGGCTTTTGTCACTGTCTACACAGCAGAAAGTCAAAGAAAGAACACTCTTCCTTTGACTTCCTTTACTCCTTGTGAAATAAGGGTTACAGGAGTCAGAGTAAGAAGTCCTCCAGCTCAACATTATTTTGAAATAATGGCTTGCTGTGTAGATGCACATTTTGTTATTTTGAAATAACATTAGCTATTCCGAAATAACAAAGTGTGTGCATAGCCACATTGCCCCCAATAAACTATAAAGATTTTTAGGCAGTCAAAGGATAGTTCTGATCTTAGGTGGATGTGTTTGTTGAATTAGTTTATCTATCCTTTCTAAGGTATTTCTATTGGCCCCATTACCATCATATTTGAGTACTTCACAATCTTTAAGGCATTTATCTTCACAGAAGCCTATTAGTTAGGGAAATGCTATAATCACCATTTTACAAATGGGAAACTGAGGCAGGACAAACTAAGGTCCAGATTCTTAAAGGTATTTTGGTTCCTAACTTACACTCATAGACCTTAAATATGTTCAACGATCTGGGCCTAATTACCTTGCCCAAGGTCACTGAATAAGCTTGTAGCAGAACAGGGAATTACACCCATGTTTTCTAAGTCCCAGGCTAGTTCCCTAACTTCTTGACTTTCCTCTCTTTGGTCCATATTGTATGAGTAGGAGGCCAAATAATGTCTACTGTATTCATGGTTATTGCTCAGTTACTCAAGTATTCCTGGCAGGGCCGGCCCACAACATTTTGGCACCTGAGGCAGGGAGCTCAAATGATGCCCCCATGCATCCTCACTGCATCAGCAGCAGACACAATTTTCTACACTCTGGGTCCTACTGGCACCCCCCCACAGTTTGGCACCTGGGGCGGCTGCCTCAGTTCGCCTCATGGTAAGGCCAGTCCTGATTCCTGGTGAAATTGATGGAGCTGTTTGTTTATTTTGTGCATTTCTAAAAGGTTTGAATGAGCCTGGAGTAGTGGAACCCTCTTTTATTATAAGCTACAAAAGTCCAAATGAATACATTTTAAAACATGAATATTCTTCCAGTCTTGCCAACATAAATTTAAAATCAACTCCACTGAAATCTACAGAGTTAATCTGGATTTACACCAGTTTGATCCAGAGCAAAATTTTGATTCCTCCTCCCCCCCAGTTAATATTGCTTCCTAAGCTGTTTATAAATAAAAATCCCCACAGAAATTATGGAACATAAGCCTCCTCCTCCATTGCTAATACATATTTTATAGATAACTGAGTATGAAATGATTGATTATGTACTCTAATGATGGATAAGGACAATTGCCTGAAAGGTCAAAATTATTAAGTAAATCCTCGAATAGTAAAAAAATGTTTCTCTCTGAGGCATAGTAAGTCTTTAAATGACAGGTGGCCTTCGTGCCATGTGCTAACACTGAAATTGAGAAATATAT
The DNA here is from genome assembly GCA_019425775.1 of Rafetus swinhoei. Lineage (NCBI taxonomy): Eukaryota > Metazoa > Chordata > Testudines > Trionychidae > Rafetus > Rafetus swinhoei. The sequence continues at coordinate 235,581,548 of CM033437.1, forward strand.
GCGTAATTGGAGATTAAAAGTATGCTGTAATTACTGGAGCATTTCTGTGTGTTTTTGAGTAAAGCATCTTGAATAGAATTAAGGTTGTTCAGATTGTCTATCCATATTTTCCAACTTTTAAGTTTTGTAGAATTTTGTTTTAAATAACATGTCTGTCTGCACAGCTAGATAGTCTGATAACTTCCCCCCTTTGATTTATCAATATAAATACATAATCATAAATATGTCAAGAGAGAGACAACTAAATTCAACCATGGTTTAAACAGATATCCAACCACTTAGACTTCAGTGCAGTTGTGCCAGGGAATTTAAACAAATGTACATATACACTTGCAAGTTGAGCAGAGCTGAAATATAGCCTGAATTCATTGACTGCGCTAAATCCTATCCACAGATGTGCTACAGAGGCAGCAGCTCTTCTTCATTTCCTAGACAGAATTTTTTCTCTCCAGTATAATTCCACTGCATCCAAAGCAGTTACTCTTGATTTATGCTAAATTTAGTTGGGCAGAGAAATAGGGGCTGCAGGAGTCTGTGTTCCCCATAATTGTGGATGCTGGGCCTAACTTGATTCTCAAGTCCCTCTACAATGGGCTATGTGGCTGTGACTGGAGCCTAGTTCCAATGTAAACAGGGAGAGTATGCTGAGTCCTCTGCATGCACACTAAAAAGCTGCCACAGCCAAACACAGCAGAACCATTGTGTTGTGGCCTTTTGGCATCCCTACATTCAAGGGATACAAAAAAGATGTGTACACTGCAACATAAACCTAGGGACTGTGGGACTCAAGTCCTCAAACTCAGTGTTCAAAGCACACTTTTGAACATCCACACCCATTTAACAATCCTAGCTTTACAATTTCTGGACCCAGGTCCAGCGTTTCCGCACAGCTTCACAGGTGATTAAGCAGCCCTGCCCAGTCAGTTAGCATGGCCTAGGGACAGGGTGTTCACCTGGGGAGGGCACAGTGGCGGTTTCTAGTCACGGCCCCCCCCCCAGAGAAAGGAGAGATAAAGGGCGCCATGAAAGTCAGAGGCTCAGGGCAGGGTTGATTAATCACCTGTGAAGCTGTGCTGCCACACAACTTAGAGGGAACACTACCCAGGTCTAGACACCCATGCTCATGAATCTACACTATTCAAACCAGACTCAAGCCAACCTATCCCAGGCTTCCTAACGCCCTCCCCAATTGTAGCTTCTTTGACCCTGGGTTTATGGTGCGCTGTGGGAAAACTTGACTGTGCATTCCAGGGCACTTTACTGAAAGTTGTTTCAGCTGACCAATATATCCAGCCAAGCCATCTTTTGGGTCTGGAGGCTCCTGGCACCTGGAGCCAGCAACACAGATGACGTGCTATTTCAAGAACTTTTCCTGCTGCATTTTCACTCCCATTTCAGGAGAAGGGCAAAACATCTGTGAGATTCTAACGGACATATTGGTGGCATTTTCTGATCTTGCAATGACGCTTGTTGGAGGAGAAGGAGAACACAGATGTTGGTCTGAGACCTGATCTCCCCCACTGCAAATTAAGCCAGCTTTGGGTGAAACACATGGAGTGCACCACTTAAATTGAAAAAAAGAACCAAAAATGTCCTGCTGCTGATAAAGCCTCCCCATCTAGGGAAGATCCCTAACGAAAGTTATAGCCACCCTAATTGTAAAGGCATTGGAAATGAGGAAGGATATAGAAAGACACCGAACAAACGGTAGGATAAGCGCCGACCAGTGTTTCTATTCTGACCATATGCATAAACAGAGAAGTTCACAACGTAGTTACAATTTGGACATGAAAAATAAAATGTAAAAAACTTGGTCAGAAAAGAGGACACATAGGTGCCAATGTGTTATTGGTTAATTTTTTTGTTATTTAGAAGTTTCAGATAATGTACATGAAAAACAATGCTATTTGAGAACCATTTCCAGATTGCCGTTCAAGAGGCTGAAATGCTGACTCCTCTGCACAACCATGTACAGAGGCATTGCCAGGAACTTCTGGATGAGTGGATCTTGACTGGCCATCCAAAGAAATGTGTCTATATATTGGGATGGGTGAGCTTAACAGATTTGCCTGGTGTATGTGGCTAATAAATAGGGCTATGTCTACATTGCAGGGTTTTTGCAGAGGAGATCTTCTGCAAAAACTTCTTGCGCAAAAGCGCGTCCACATTTCAGAAGTGCATTTGCGCAAGAGAGCGTCCACACTGCATGGATGCTCTTGCACAAGAAAGTTCTGATGGCCATTCATGAATGGCCATCAGAGCACCTGTGCTTTTTCTGATAGGCTCTTTTTTCACAAGAAACCCCTGTTGAGCGTCCACACAAACCTTTTTGAGCAGGAGCTGTAGCGCAAAAAGGAGTTATTCTTTCTGGGGAGAGGAATAACTCTACTACCAAAAGTCCTCTGTTCTGCCATTTTACTGTAAATTTTCTTGTGCAAAAACGTGATTGAAGTGTGGATGCTCTGCAGGTTTTTGCAGAGCAGGTAGACATAGCCTCGATGTTTAGAGCTGTGTATGGCTCTTTCACTGGGAAAAGGTTCCACAGACCCAAAGAACCCAGAGCACCATGGGAAAGAGCAGGTAGTTAAATTTCCCAAATTTCTTCCTGAGCCCTGTGGATAGGGCTAGGTTCCTAACAACCTTAACCCTCAGTAGGTTAGAGAGGGAGAGCCTAAATTGACCAAGTCATGCTTTGAGCCCTTGGTGGGGTATGGACAGGGTGCAAATGTTCCCTCTAATATTTTCCAGACGCGTGCAGAATACATTTTGCTATGTGAACAGAGGCATGTGAGGATGAGCACCACCAATAAACACATGCTGCCAGCTGTAGGCGGCTGTGGGCACACTGCTAATCAGCTGGGCAGCATTTCAATCTTTCCTGAGTGGCCACCCAAGTGCACACCTTACAGGGAACACTGTAGGGTGCCCTAAATGTAAACAGGTAACACAGATGTGGCAGACTGCAACTGGGTGATGCTGCTCACTACTCTCAGGATACTTATTAACACCCTCACATGTCCTGGCACTTCTGGAGCAGGGCCACAAGCACAGACTGATGGGACCACATCATCCTTCGTTCCTGGGATGACCAGCAGTGACTCTAGAACTTTCACATGAAGAAAGACACATTTTTTTAGTTGATGAGTAGCTTGCTCTGACCCTCCTGTGCCAGCACAAAATACATGTGGGAGACCATGCCAGTCCAGAAGTGGGTGCTATAACCATCTGGAAGCCCACTATTTCTGACTGCTACAGGTCTGTAGCTAGCTAGTTTGGTTTTGGCAAGTTACAAAAAAGTTGGCTGTGGGGGTTATGGATTGTGCAAGTTTCTGCGGCAATCAGGCATGTGATTTAAACAAAAGGTGGCTGACAATCAATGTCCCTGAAATAATTGCCAGTTTGGGGAGAAGGGGGTCTCCAAACTACTCAGGGGCTACTCCTGTGCCCATCATTTGCACACAGTTGACTTTAACACTTAGGCTACCTCTACACTGCAGGCTTCTTGCGGAAGAGATCTTCCGCAAAAAGTTCTTGCGCAAGAGCACATCCACACTGCCATGTGCTTTTGTGCAAGAGAGTCCACGCTGTCATGGATGCTCTTGCGCAAGAAAGCTCTGACTGCCATTCACAAAATGGCCATCAGAGCACCTGTGCTTTTTACGATAGGGGTTCCTACTGTCGGTCCACACACGCCTTTTTGTGCAAGAGCTCGAGCAAAAAGGCTTATTCCTAGTAGAAAGAGGAATAACTCTTGTGCAAAAAGCCCTATCTGCTGACAACCTGCTGTACTTTTTCTTGCACAAAAATGCGCTTGTAGTGTGGACGCTCTGTGAGTTTTTGCGCAAAAACTCTGCAGTGTAGACATAGCCTAATTAGTGAATGAAGTATAACAAAACATGTTTTGTTAACTGTGAATTTGCAAGTGGCCAGTGGAGGGACTACGTTGCATACTTTTAGCTTTTATATCACAATTTCCCCCCCAACGCTGCCTTTGTATAAATAACTCTGCTACACCCACAAATCACTGAATCTACTTAGCATCTCTTGAAGAGGTGTAATTTTTTTTGAAAATGTGACATTTGTGGAGGGAGGGGGGTTGTGCCAGTGCATTTGTCAACATTAGTGTAATTAGCTCAAGTTTCATCAACTAGCTGTTGCAATCTGTTCAGAAAGTGACTCAGAATGTTAAGAACCCTAATAGGCTTCTTCAACTACAATCTAAAGCCTAAGGGATTTGATTTTTAGTGCCTCCCTACAAAAATAAAATCAGAGGAAACCTTTTTAAACACAAGTCAATACATGTGAGAAAAGCACACAAAGACCAAGTTGGACAGAATTATTTGATTTGGTGGAACTTAGTATCTATATGTTCAGATCCTGTGCAATTTTTGGAATGAAGAAAGGTTTTACATGAAAGAGCTAGCTAGGGCTTCAGTCCTGCAAACACTTATGCACATGAATAACCCAGCCTATAAGAGTAATCTCCCTTGAATCCATGAATATTTGGATGATCAAGGTAATAGAAAGTACTAGCAAATATCTATGCCTGATGAAGTAACTATGCACTGTGCCATCTCTGTACCTTTTTAAAGCATAGATATAATCTCTCTGCTTAAGGCACAAACAGGAACAAGCATTTATTTTTAAATTAAAAAAGTATTTATTGATAGGGATTTGTCTCCACCAAAAGACAGCCCAGAAATGGGGCCTCTGGAAACATCTTTAACATCACTTGAACAAAATCAAATTTGTTTTTAAGACAATGAGGCTAAAAACAGGGGGGTTTGCTGTGTTTTGTTTTTGCCTGGTGGCACTCACCGCCTCAGTTTAAGAAGAGAAAAGATTAGAAAAACATTAGAAGTTCTTTTGTTATAGAACAACAACAAGACCCATATGATGGCTCAAAGAGATTAACATGACTTGGCCAGTGTGAAGTCAGTGGGAGGACTGGGACCCGAATCTAGAAATAGAATTGGTGCTTATTCAGCTTCCTTCTCTAGGCTCTGACTCAGAAAAACACTTGACTTGCCCATTCAAAAGTACTCAGGCTTGTACTTAAGAGCTTTGCAGGATAGGGTTGGACTTACACATGTGCTTAAAGTACAGCAAATACTTCAATGCTTTGCTGAACCGGGGAGCCAAAGCAGTAGCCAATGCTCCTGTTGTTATGTACATTCATATCCTATTTGCATACCATTATGAGGCAGAATCATTAGGCTTAGGAGAAACTGTTCAACTGGTTTGGATGATAGGTTGTAGTAATAAGGTAAAGGAGGGTCTGTAAAGGTACGTGTACACTGCAATGCTATTTCAGGATATTGGAGTATCCCTATCTCAAAATAGCTAACCTGCGTTTTCAAAGCAAGCCCGTTATTCCAGGCTCTCTATTCCAACGTCCCTATAAACCTCATTCTGTGAGGAGTAAGGGACATTTTGGAATAGCATTTTATTTTGAAATTTGGTGCTGTTTACACAGCGCCAAATGACAAAATAAGCTATTTTGAAATAGCATCGAAATAAGATGCACAATTTGCATAGCTCAACTTGCGTATCTTATTTTGAGTTACGGTGCAGTGTAAACACCCCCCTCAGAGACAGTAAGAAAAGAAAGAATAAGCTCAAGGGTCAGAAACAATTGAGGAAAACATGCCAGTAAGAGAGCTGAAACAATCACACATAGAAAATAATGAAACAAGATTATTGGGCACTTCACTGAGAAATGCAGACATGACAGCAATACACTTTCTTATTTGATGACTTCACAAAGAATTTTAAAAGTTTTTTTAAACAGATCAACTTAGCTTTACAACATATTTACTCGTAGATAAAGATGTACTAAAAATTAGCACTTAGAGTGTTTTAGCCTAAAAATGATTGTTTCTTTTGGAAACAATAGACAAAATTAAATGCAATTTTACATCTGTTTCCTGATTTATTTGCATCGTATTACGGCTGTTTTGTCTAGCAGTAACAAAAATCACAGAGGGATGGGTTGACCTATAGCTATTTTACCTGTGCATCTCTCCCATAAATGTTAATTACTCTTTTCACTAAAGTGAAAAGTCTCAGAGGGATAGCCGTGTTATTTTGTATCTGCAAAAACAATGAGGAGTCTTGTGGCACCTTAGAGACTAACAGATTTATTAAGCCAGGGGCTTTCAAAGTTGGGAGATAGGGGGTAAGCTGCTGGCAGACCATGAGGCACTTTGTTTATCTAAGTCTCCATAGGCACAGAGCCTTGTTGTTCCCATTAGCTGCTGTTCACTGTTTCCAGCCAAAGGGAGCCGTGGGAAGCTGTGGGGAAAAGCTGGATGTGAGGGAGTTGTAGAGGATTGTCTATGTGTGCAGCAGCTCACAAGCAGGGGAAAAGTCATGAGTGAGATGGACTGTATGTCGTACCTATGAGTGCACCCCAAATGGTCTGTTCTATTTTCCAGATGCCTTTCAAACACCACAAAACATGCTCTTTCAAAGAGGTTCACATCCTCTCAGCAATCACTCGTGTCTCAAACTTCTCTGCCTCTTTATTTTCCGCTCAGTTCTTCTTTGATTCTGACCATCATCATTTTCTGGTGAGTACTTTGAACTTTCCCTCAATAGGTTGTTCGTCTTAAGTGAAGACTCAGCAGCCACTGTTTCCCAAAATGGAGAAATGCTTTTTGGATTTTATTATTATTATGTGTGTATATATATATATATATATATATATATATATATATATATATATATATAGAAAAATATATATATAAAATCATTTTTAGTCTTCTTACTGAAAAGAACAGATGAACTAACCCTTATTTTTTCGGAGTTGCATGGGATTTAGCTATCTAATGCTGTCCAGGAATTCATTACAGTGATATTTCTCTTCAGTTTTCTACATAATAACTGCTAAGGAATAGACATTACTAATTTAACTCCGCATTATCTTACTATCAACAGAAAATTGATTTCAAAGAGATTTGAAAAAGCATAAAACAGAATGAAAAAACCCACAAGTCTGCATTCTTCAGGGTAAAGTGCTTTTATTCAGGTTCCATCTTTTTATTCAGTCAGAAGCATAGATGTTATATCTAGCTCCTTCTTTGAGTTAGTGACTTCAAGTGTTGGCACACAACAAATCTGAGTGGAAAGGGTATGGCAAGATACAGGCATTTTGAAGTTATTTATTTAAATACAGCTTCAGTTGAGTGTGACAAAATCTGGACCACGGATGTGTAGAAATATAGCCCTTCACACCTGTTAGGCAAGACCTGCCCACCACGAGAACCAGCTCTTCAAAACCCACCTCAGATCTACCCTGGCCACCCACTTCTCCCATTCCCAGCCACTTCACAATGTGAGGCTTCAAGACAATCTGCCGGCCATGCTGTGGCTGGGAGGACTCCGGCACACTCAATACATCTTCACTACACTTGCTTCCATGAAAAAAATCTGCCAGGGAGGGAGCTACCTAGAAAACCCTTCATGAGTTGTTCATACATTCAGAGATACTGGTTCACACTGGTCATGGTACTGACAGGATAAAACCATTTGAAAGGTTCATGAAGGAGCTGATTGATATTTGTAAAGGAAAGACCACTGGAATTTTTTTTTGAGAGAGAGTGGTGTTTATGTGTATGGATTGCTGGATATTTTTGAAAGAAGAAAGAGTATAGGTTGGACCTCCCTGGTCCAACACCCTCGGGACTTGACTGGTCCCGAATGAGGGAATTTGCCGGATCAGGGAAGGTCAATTCCATCCCTCTGCTGACAGGACTTCGGGCTCTCCCAGATCATCAGGAGACCTACTGGAGCTCCCTTGCCCCCAGACCACCGGCTCCCAGCTTCGCTGGCCAGTCCCTGTACCTGCAGCTCTGCTGCCCTGGGACTATTAGACTCTGCTCACTCCAGAGCTGCCATGGCTCCAATACCCAGGGCCTCTGGGGCTTGAGGTATCAGGGCTGCCATGGCTCCACTATCCTGGGGCTGCCGTGGCTCTGCTGCTCTGAGGCCACTGGAGCTGCTGCAGCTCGGCTGCTCCAATGCCACTAGAGCTCCCATGGCTCCACTGTCCTAGGGCTGCTGCAGCCAACCCTGTGACCACCCAGCCCTCTGGTCCAGGAGCTCTCTGGTTCAGCAATATCCGTGGTCCTATCAGACCTCAGATGTTGCTGGACCAGAGAGTCCCGGACAGGAGAGGTTCAACCTATACTGATAGAATTTTTGGTGGTGAGAGAAGATTATGTAAAAGAATGCAACATGTATTGCCCACTAATTTGGGAAAAAAGTATGAAGGGAGAACCTTGTTACAATTTTGGCAGTGCTATTATTAGATAGTCTCTATGGGTATGTCTACACTAGTCATAGTTCGAACTAGGGTGGCTAATGTAGTCATTCGAACTTGCAAATGAAGCCGGATTAAAATATCCCGGGCTTTATTTGTAGCGCCCGCCATTTTTAAATGCCCGGTAGTTCGGACTCCTGCCGCGGCTACACGCGGCACGGGCCAGGTAGTTCGAACTAAAGCTCCCAGTTCGGACTACCATTACTCCTCATTGCAGGAGGAGTAACAGTAGTCCAAATTGGGAAGTTTTAGTTCAAACTACCTAGCCCGTGCGTGCGTAGGGAGTCCGAACTACCGGGCATTTAAAAATGGCGGCGCTGAACAAATAAAGCCGGGATATTTTAATCCCAGGCTTCATTTGCAAGTTCGAATGACTACATTAGCCACCCTAGTTCGAACTAGGGTGACTAGTATAGACATACCCTATGGAATTAGTTATTTAGTATGGGACCTGGTCCTAATGTACAAGTGTCCATACCACATGAAGAATTTTCACACCGGGCTCCAATTTTCTCATTGACAGTCTCAGCAGAGTAAGCAAAGACTGAAGACAACACTAGCTTCTCACTCCTAGAATTGATTCCGTTCAGAAAAGCCCTCAGCAATGCTGGCTAGGCAATATATCCATTATCTATCCATTGTTCTGTATAATTTCCCATGCTGTATTTGTCCTATGGATAAAGATGACTTCAGTCACCTGGGCCGCTTTGTGTTCCTGTTTGGTTTCCCACTTTTATATCTATAACCTGCACCCATCCCAATGTTTTATTTTCCTCCCCGTACATAATTAAATACTAGATCCCGTGGCCCCTCCCTCAGAGGAGGAAATTTCCTGTTGTTTTAGTGGGCTCAGCTCACTAAGCCTAGCATTTAAATACCTAGTTGCAATTTTTTAAGATTAAAGTAAGTAAATATGTTGAGAGGAACAATACTTTTAAAGCATCTATTTGTTTCTTTTTGTAGACTTGAGTGAATAACCGAGAATCAATAATTTACCTTTAGCCTTTTCTTCTACTTATGGAAGAGCCATGAGACAATGTCAATTTCCTTAGCTGTATTTATTGTTTGAGTTTGTTCAATAAATATTTTTATCAATAGCTCATGAACAGTTTGCTGCAAATAGTATATTATTGAGTTTTGCTTAGACCAGTTGTATAAGTGACATGGAATCATTTCTTTTCTCTAACTGGATGAGCACGAGGGATATAGCAAGTACTCTCATTAAAAACACTTGCCTATGTCAAGTTAAAATTCCCACAGATCAGTTTGTGATTAAATTTGTGTAATGTACTGATATCCACCCAGCTCCATTGTTCCACCTTCAGTTGATATTGGACCAGACATTACCTTAAAGTCTATCCAAAGTTACTGACTTTAGTGGGACTGCAGTGGGGTATAAATGACAGAAGCGTGGTTCACCGCGCATAATTTTTTAGAGATGAAGAATATCTGAGCAAACAACAATATGACAGAAGTGGAACCCAATATTAATGCTAGCATAAAAGGAGATGTTTCGATACTGTATTCATAAGGCCAGATCATCCAGTTTTCTAGCGTGGGACAAAGCAGACATATGACAATTCTTGGCATGGAGGATAATTCTAAGGCGATAGAGAAATGCTATGGTTGATCCTGTGCTGTCACTCTTCTAGACTGAAGATGTAGGGAGGACAGTTAAGGCAAAGAATGGGTCAATAGGACCCTCTTATGCCTTGCAATTCTTGACAGCAAGTCATGAAATAGAAGCACCCTTATGTTGCTTTAATTTATCCTGGACCCAACAGCCAGATGGCCCAGATTCAGGTGTACAGAAGTGGCTTAAAATTTTTGCTCACAGTCCCTGTGAACTGCACCAGACATAGCATGGTGGCAGCCCAGGATCTGGGAACCAGGGAGAAACATTAAATAACCCAAAGAGCTAAGGTCCAAATGTTCTACCCTGTCAAATCTGGCCTGTTTCCCACAGTAACTTCAACTGCAAAGATGTCTTTTAAAATGGCATAGCATGCCATATTTTATCTAGAATTAAGCTGTTGACAAAACAAATCAGTCAAGAGTCTGAATATTTCATTAAAGTACTACAGCTTTTAAGTTATAAAAGCTGGCCTTAATGAGCTAGCCTTTTCCTTTTAAAGGAAAGTCTTTATATTAAAAGACTTGATCTAACAAAGATAGCTGAATAGATGGAGAGTGGCTATTCATCTCCAGTCTATTATTTAATAATTTAGCTGTATTGAGCTATTATAATAATTCAGTTATTTTTTAATAATTCAGAGATAGTCCTAAAATGGATTTTTTTTATTCTGCCAATTCACCCAGAGGGTAAATAATCCACATCACACAAATACCGTAATCAGTAAGCAGCACAAGCATTTCTCTGCCCTTGCTCAAAGCATGGAAGAAAATAAGCACAGATAGAAAGACTAAATAAGCTACTCCATGTTTGATTTTGCACACTGGGACAAATTCTAACTTCACTTATGCCCAACTGAGGTCACCAGGGTCTAATTCAATGGGTTTGCATGGGAATCCATGTAGGATGAATTTTCTGTGATATCTACTACTGAAGATGACTAGCAGAGCATAGAAGAGGAGGCATGCACAACATTCTGCACAATATTGGCCAACAGCTATTGTAAACGAAGAATTTTACTAGCATTACTGCCTGTCATTTACACACAACACAGGAGCAGAGCTACATGAAATTCCCAACTTTTGTTTTTATTTATACAGAGTTTGAGCCTTATTTATTTATGGTGCTTTAAGGCTCCATTGCACTCCCAAATTACAGTAAAACTCCAATAGTCCAGCACTCCTGATAGTCCGGCATCAAAATGGCAAGAGCCTAGTGAGTGAGCTTCGGCAAAAAATGAGTCACAAGGTAACAGCGGGTAGCAGCTGAACTGAGCAAAAAGGGTAAAAAAGGCTTAAAAAAACTAAAACATTATAGTATACTGTATACATTATGTACAATAAAAAAGGGTTAAGAACACTTCATATACAGTATATAATGTATACAGTATATATATAACCTGCTTATAGTACCTCCTGATAGTCTGGCATATTTGATAATCCGGCACCACCTAAATCCCATAGGTTCCGGATTATCGGAAGTCTACTGTATCTGACCTATCAGAACCCACAGTGTAAGTTAGAGCACTCTTAGGGTGGCTCTTGTTCTCTGGCTCAAGAGCTCCTCTAGAGGGAACAGGGAAGATGATTCTGGATATTCCATGGGCTCTCTGTTGGCTGAGCAAAACCCTCAGGCATTCATAGAATAGTTCCCTCTTCAGAGCAATATAAAAGTGCAGGGATTAAAGAGAGAACTGGGCTCTTTGTTTTCTCCTCTTTCCTTTCCTAAGTAGGTAAACCAGTTATTTGTCCCAAAAGTTTGGGAAAGTTTGGATTTATAGTTGAACTTTGCCGCTTGACCCATGTCTACTAGGGACAGCTTTTGCTGTGATGAGGAAAGGTTATAGCTGTGAATCATGGTTTGAAGCAATATGTAGCACACCTGTGTACACGAGTAAACTAAATTCAGTTTGCTATTTATCTACTGTATTTATCTCAGTTAAGTAAACTCTGAGTTTGTCAGGATTTCCTGCTGGAAATTCTCATGATAATATGAGTATAATTGCCTTTTTATTGCCACAGACATCTGTTACACTTTTCAAAGAAAGACAAGAAAAAATAATTGTTTTCTATGGAACCAGGCTCAGCTTTTTCTTCTAATTTTGTGTGAAACACATTACAATGCCTAAACCAAGCTGGGGAGCAGGTGCTGGAGCAGTCCAAAACAAGACTCACTGGAGGGAGGAAATGGGGCAACAAATAAAAAAACACAAAAGCACATAGTTAATGCTGTAATTAAGTGACCTCATTCTGTGAACAGGAGTTGCTATATTAGAACAGAGCAGTGATTAATATCCAACCACTCCTCCTCTTTGTTGAAAGCTCATGGCAAAGATTAGGGCAGTGGTACCCAACCTTTCGGGGCTGCCGGGCGTCCGGGGGCGGGGCTGCGCACGCGCCGGGTGCGGCACCACGCATGTGCCACACGCCTGGGGTAGGGGCCGCCCATGCACCGTGCGCCAGGGGCCGGCACCGCGCATGCGCCGCACACCGGGGGGCGAGGCCGGCCCAGATCATTCCACGGGCGCACATAAATGCCCCAGCGGGCACCATGGCGCCCGCGGGCACTGCATTGTGGACCACCGGATTAGGGTGTGCAGGGGGTAGAGAGAAGGCAGTCAGGCAGCCTATAGAGGAACATGACCAGGGAAAACACCGTCTTTACCCCACTACCTTTTCTACATTCTGGAGTTGTGACTAGGAGAAGCTCAAAGAAATCTCCTTTTGGCATAACTAAGGTGCTGCTTTACCAGTCATCCAGACAGAGGTAAGGGTATACAATAAGGTGAAGAAGAACTAAAGGAGCAATAATCATCCAGAGGACAGTACACTGGCCAGGTATTCAGTCCACTTTTCAACTAACATACAAGTACGCCAATATCAAGTGGAGCACCCCCACGGTCAATTCTAGGGCGGATTTTGTTCATCTTTATTAATGACCTGGATGAGGGGATGGATTGCACCCTCAGCAAGTCTGCAGTTGACACTAAGCTAGGGGGAGAGGCAGATATGTTGGAGGATAGGGATAGGGTCCCGAGTGACCTAGACAAATTGGAGGTTTGGGCCAAAAGAAATCTGATGAGGTTCAACAAGGAGGAGTGCAGAGTCCTGCATCTGGGACAGAAGAATCCCAAGCATTGTTACAGGCTGGGGACCGACTGGCTAAGTAGCAGTTGAGCAGAAAAAGACCTGGGAATTACAGTGAATGAGAAGCTGGATGAGTCAACAGCATTCCCTTGTGCCAAGAAGGCTAGTGGCATATGAGGTTGTATTGGGAGGAACATTGCCAGCAGATCTAGGGACGTGATTATTCCCCTTTATTGAGCACCAGCAAGGTCACATCTGGAGTATTGCATCCAATTCGCCTCCCCCTCCCAGTATGGAAAGGATGTGGATGCATTGGAGAGGGTCCAGTGGAGGGCAACAAAAATGATTAGGGGGCTGGAGCACATGATTTATGAAGAGAGGCTGAGGGGCTTGGGCTTGTTTAGTCTGCAGAAGAGAAGAGTGAGGGGGGATTTAATAACAGCCTTTAACTACCAGAAGGTGGGTTCTGAAGAGGATGGAGAGAGGCGGTTCTCATTAGTGATGGATGGCAGAACAAGGAGCAATGGTCTCAAGTTAGTGGGGAGGTCTAGGTTCAAGATTAGGAAAAACTAGTTCACTAGGAGGGCAGTGAAGTACTGGAATGGGTTACCTCGGGAGGTGGTAGAATCTCTATCTCTAGAGGTTTTTAAGTCCCAGCTTGACAAAGCCCTGGCTGGGATGATTTAATTAGAGTTTGTCTTGAGGTCTCTTCCAGCCCTATGATTCTATACACACAGTAAACAAGCCATTACAAAACTAAGCAATAAAAAAAAAAAATCTATACAATGGCGCTGATTTCCTGGTCTGGCTGAGCTATATATGGTGCAAAATGCAAAGCGGGGATGACAAAGTAGCTTTAAACCATCTTTTGCAGCTCTACATTTTTGAGCCACCCATAGTGTAATTTTGTATAAGTCGAAGCATTTTCAGGGCTGCTTATGGCCAGAAAGGATCATGGCGGCAGTTGTTAATATTCAGAACGGTGAAGATAATTTGTCCAAGTTCACTACATTGACAGCTGCTGGGGTGGCATAAGAACTAATTCAACATAGTTAAATTCAGACACACACTCGCAACTGAAATGGGCTTGGTTATCTTCTTGCCAGGTTAATATATACCTTGCACATCTCACAGGTCAGATGGCTTCTGATTAATACATCAGTCCATATTAGTATATATACCATCTCATAGAACTGGAAGGGACCTTGAGAGGTCATCGAGTCCAGTCCCCTGCCCTCACAGCAGGACCAAGTACCATCCCTGACAGATTTGCCCCGATCCTTAAATAGCCCCCTCAAGGATTGAACTCAGAACCCTGGATTTAGCAGGCCAATGCTCAAATCACTGAGCATCAGGATGCTACACTAGTTAGTTTTAATAATAACAACTGTGAATTTGTATAGTGTCTTTTATAAAAAAGGAAACTCTCTGTGTACATTAACTCAATCTCACAATATTCCTGCCAGATTTTGTAACTATTTTACAGGTGGGTAAATTAAGGCACAACAAGATCAAGTGATTTGTCTAACATCCTGCAATAAATAATCAGGAAGTCAGGCTCTGCTCTAGCCCTGAAACAACTGTTTACATATTTCTCATTACCTGCCTACTGACATAGTAGGGTTGACTAACATTTGCAGTGGTGCATTCAAAGGAGGGAGTCTCTCTCTCTCATTATTGTCTCTTCCTGTAGTTGTGGCAGCAAACAGGGACCATGAAAACCACTTACCTGTCTGAAGAAGAATTCTCTCAGCATATATACTATGTAGAACCAGACTACAGCTGCCCTGCACAGGCCCCCTCATCACCTTCAGAAAAAAAATTCCTGACAGGGCCAGGAAGGGAATCCCTACAGCATACATAGCTCCTGAAATGCTCAGCTGCTATGGAGCAGCCATATGGAGATGGAAACAGGGAACCATACAAATACTCACAATAAACAAAGCTAGGATTTTAAAGCTGCTCTCATATGTTCTACATCACTCTGGGAGTCACTTTGGCTCCCAAAGTGACCCAGCATCAAGTAGTTGCAAATGGTTTGTTTTCCTCTCTTTCTCTGCTGCATCTCTTGGAGGATAGCACAGAATCCCAGTCCATATTGGGCCCAACAGGCTGGGGGACAGGAGCAATAAATAACACACAGCATTATTTCATCTATCATATGCAAGAAGCCTGATTTCTCAGGAATATTAAGAATCAACATAGCAGGAATCAAAAGTACTTACCATTTAAAAGAGCAAGAGATGAAGCAAACAACAGTCAGTTAGAAAATGGCCACTAAAGGGCTACAGCTGCTTTACTCAGACAAATTCCATAGCCCTAGAAAGGCATGATGGGAAAAAAGCATTCCTATTAGAGGACAACAGGGATCTAAGGAGATTTAGTAGAGACTATCTGTTATCAATGAAGGTGCTTCTATAAAAGGGCTGGTGCTGTTTATCTATCATATGTAATGCTTTTTCTCACTTTAATGTGGATCACAGAGACTTAGGGAAAATCCTACTGTCTAAATGTTACTGAGGTTCACCTAGGTATGTCAATAAGGGTTCAAGCTGGTTTTCTTTGCTCTCTTTAGCCACTTTGCTGCTGACTCTGTCTCAATAGTAGAATGCATCCAAGATCAAAAACAAATAATTTACTCTATCTCCCCCCCAATTAAAAACAATTCAAAGAACCTTTATTGCTCCACAGACTTCAAAATAAAACATTAGACAAACAGAAGCGCTAGGAAAATTCTACAAAGCTTAATGATAACCATTCAACAAGGCGGAGTCCTGTGACACCTTAGAGAATAACAGATTTATTAGGGCATAAGCTTTCCAGTAAAATCTACTTCATTAGAGTAATTGGAGTGGAGTTTACAGAGGGATGGGTGGATAGATAGATAGATTAGATTAGATTAGATACAGACAACAAAAGAAAGAGGGTACTTGTGTAAATGAGGCTAATCAAGTCAGGGTGGAAGTGGCTCATTCTCAGCAGTTGATATGGAAATGTGGATATCAAAAGAGGGAAAATTGCCTTTGTAATACATTAACCAGCTAAAATCCTTATTCAGTCCTAAATTGATAGTATTGAATGTGCAAATGAATTCCAGTTCAGCTGTTCCCCTTTGTAATTGGGGTTTGAAATTCTTTTGTAGAAGGATGCCTACTTTTAAATCCATTACCAAGTTAAAAGTGTCCCCCTACAGATTTATGTGTGTTACCATTCCTGATGTCTGATTTGTGTCCTTTTATCCTTTGTCGTAGAGAAGTGAAGAAAAAGATTGACAGAACTGGATGAAGACCCAGATGCCACCTACTTCAGGATGAGCACAAAAAAGAAAATACCAGAACACCACTGGTTATAACCTACAGCCCTCAGCTAAAACCCCTCTAGTGAAATCCTCAACTTATCCTTGAAAATGATCCCTCACTATCACAGACCTTGGGAGACATGCCAATCCTTGCCTACAGGCAATGCCCCCAACCTAAAGCAAATACTCAACAGCAGCCATACAATACCGCACAGAAACACTTACCCAGGAACCCATCTCTGCAACAAACCCTGTTGCCAATTCTGTCCACATATCCACACAATTGACATCATCACAGAGCATAATTACATACGCCACACCATCAGGGGCTCATCCACCTGCACATTCCTAATGTGATATATCTCAAGTGCTGGCAATGCCCCACTACCATGTATATTGGCCAAGCCAGACAGTCTCTAAGCCAAAGGATAAATGGACACAAATCAGACATCAGGAATGGTAACGTATATACATCTGTTTATGTGACCATCATTTATTTGGACTGTAGTGTCCAGGAAGTGGATTTTTTTTGTGTGGATTGTTCCATTCTGAGGTTGGCAGTGGGGTTAACCCATTACAAAGGCAATTTCCCCCTCTTGATATCCACATTTCCACATGAAGTACTGTGAATGAGCCACTTCCACCCTGACTTGATTAGCCTCATTTACACAAGTACCCTCTTTCTTTTGTTGTCCATATATATATAAATATGCCTCTGTAAATTCCACTCCAATTCATCTGATGAAGTGGGTTTTACCCATGAAAGCTTGTGCCCCAATAAATCTGTTAGGCTATATCTAGACTGCAGGCTTCTTTTGGAAGAAGCTTTTCCAGAAGAGATCTTCTGGAAAAACTTCTTCTGAAAGAGAGAGTCCACACTGCAAAAGTGCATCGAAAAAGCGATCTGCTTTTTCGAATGATAGCATCCACACTGAATGGATGCTATCTCGCATTTCAGCTGTGATTACTATGGATAGGGTGGCCACCAGAGCACCTGTCTTTTTTCCTCTTTCCTCTTCTTTCGAAAGAACACCCTCTTCCCGTCCACACACGCCTTCTTCCGAAAGAGCTCTTTCGGAAAAAGGCTTCTTCCTCACAGAATGAGGATTACCAGTGTTGGAAAACCTCCTCTGTTCTTTCGATTTTCTTTCGGAAGAACACGATTGCAGTGTGGATGTAACTGAAGGTTTTTTGGAAAAGCGGCGTTTTTCCGTAACTCTGTAGTGTAGACATACTTTTAGTTGCTAAGGTGCCACAGGACTCTGCATTGTTTTTGCAGGTACAGACTAAGATGGCTACCTCTCTGAGACTTTTAACCATTCAACAGTTTATATTATCCAAAAATTCTTGGGCTTCATTCTACTCTCAATTTACACTGTTTTTACCATGCTGCAACTCAGCTGACTTCATTGTGGTATTTCTGATTTTACACTGGTATAAATTAGAAGAGTAGCCTGTCTTAGTATCAGCAAAATTATGCTGGAAATCTTATGATATCTCACTGGTAATATTTCTGATGTTTCCATTACCTAGTTAGGCTGAAATTCTGATGGGAACAGCCTGTCTTGTGGCATGTTGCCTCTTCCACTTCCTGTCTTGAGAATCCAGCTCTTTTCTTTCATGATATGAGTAATTCCCATTCAAGTTAATCCCAGTGGGATATACTTAAATTATGGGAAGAGGGGAATTGCCGATATGGTCGGACCAGAAAATCCAAGCACGTGTAAAAATGAAAAATAACACGAGAATAACCCACACCTTATTAACCTCTCTCTCTTCCTTTCTACATGGTTTCAGTGTTAGATATTGAAAAGACCTTTGAGGTCATTCAATCCATTTCTTTGCAGATGCAGGATATTTAATATATCATGAGATTGTTGTAAAAACAAAGAAAAAATCCTAGCAACTTGATCCAGACACAGAGTCCACACAAATCCAGCCACTATGCCTCCTGAAAGGAAAACTCAGATAAAGTCTTGACCAGCTGGTAAACAGCACAAATGACAATCACTCCCAGTTAGAGAGAAGGTCAGTGGGGAAATGTGCAAATGCCTGATTTTTTTTCTGTATAGTTTGTATTCTATGGTATTTAATTGGATTAGAGAAGGAAAGGCCCAAAGTTCAACACTTCTTATCACTTATCCTCCATGAGACTAGCTGTTAGCCTTTTCATTAAAAATAATAGTAACTGTACAAACATTAGTAAGTTGCATCAAAAGAACAATCTTATTTTTTTTTTCAGAATTTGGAGTAACTAACAGTAACACCTTCAGTGGGCAAACAAAGAATGAATCAAATAGATTCGTGAGTACTAGAATGTTTAGAAACAGCCATGATTTTGTTAACTCTGGAAAAGGAAATGGTGTTTAAGCTAAAGGGTTTACACAGATGATAAAAATAAACTTCTCCAAACAGCCATAGTTAGACAACTAGTTAGGAGCCATAACTGTGTTCTGATTTATAATTTACCAGGTCTATTTGCTTTCTTAATGGCTCCGGAAATCTGAAACAACTATGACTACTAAAAAAAGTGACATTTGAAGATCTTAGAGTGATCATGTACACCTTGTATGTGCTGTACTCATATTAGATAGATCGGTTGACATTACATTATGACATTGCATAGCAGTGAAATATTTCTGATGGATATAAGTAGTTATTCATTCAGCATTGAATATGTATTTGGAGTTGGTTTTCAAGGCATTTGACATTGTCATAAGTATAAAGAAAATCTCTCTGAATAGCGTGATGGTTCAGCATCTATTGATACTTAGGCTGTGGCATGGACTTGGACCTCTTCAATCAGATTAAGATTTATTCTCAGGATACTGCCAGAAACAGACATGCAGAAACTAGTTTAAGCAAGTGCTGAAGGTGATCTAAATTGCCCTATGGAAGAGTAATTATATTTTTACTGCCAAACATTTCCTACCTGCCGAGTAAAACTAAACTAGTCAGCTGAAGTTGCACCCAACCTAGATGAGTGTCAACTATGAATGGAACCTGAGTATGTGACAACTTGCATAGTATCTATGCAAGTATCTCATAGTATCTATGAGGCTGCATCATTAAACAGATAGCAGGATAATCAAAGTGGTTAGAAAATGCTGGGTTATGCAGTTTGGGATCTCCTGGGGGTTGAGAGTAACATTCACCCATCATACGGTAAACCCAGCTTCAGTTCTCACTCTGCGGAAGCTGGAACTGTGCTTAAATGCAGGTCTCCTGCCTTCCAAGAGAGAAGTTACTGGGCTATTCTATAGCGACATTTCTGGAATTCTTGAATAGTCAATAGGTTATAGCAAACAAAGGTGAAGCCACTGCTACAGCCCAGTGATTAAGGCCCTCAGCTAGAATATGGGAGACCCAAGTTCAAGGCTCTTAGCTAATTGCTATTTAATCATTTACAAAAATTTGAATAATTCCCATACATCATAGTGAGAGGGCAGTTGTTAGACTGTGATGGGAGGTACAAATCCTGTGCTCAAATCACTGATCTAACACATGCCAGAGGAGGGGACTGAACCTGACCCCCTAATATCTTCAGTGACTATGCCAAGCGTCAGGCTAGATAGTGACAGCAACTCTGTACTGTACCATGAGGCGTTTAATCTAGTATGTGACCTCTAAACATACCTACTGGTTTGGGCCACAAAGGTGAGCTAGGTGAGGGGACACCTTCTTTGAGACTCCCACAAGGTGCAGGACTGAGGCAGATGTGTGCCTGCCCATCAGCAGAAATTTAGGCACTTACACTATGTCTACACTATGAGTTTTCTCGGCCAAAAATATGCTAATGAGGGGACTCATTTGCATGAATCACGATCTCATTTGCATATTTTCTGCCAATCCAGTTTTTCGCTAAGGTTTTTGTGCAAAAACAAGCAGTGTGGACGTTTTCTTTTTGCGCAAAACCCCCTTTTCCCGCAAGATCCTTATGCCTCAAAAAAGGAGGTTTACCGATCTTGCAGGAAAAGGGGTTTTTGAACAAAAAGAAAACGTCCACACTGCTTGTTTTTGCACAAAAACCCTAGCAAAAAACCAGATAGGCAGAAAATATGCAAATAAGATCGCGCGACTCATGCAAATGAGTCCCTCATTAGCATATTTTGGCCGAGAAAACTCGTAGTTTAGACGTATCCTTCGAGACTTTAGGCACCTACAGGAATGAGAAGAGAAATGGGGATCTTGGTTATCTAAATTTTGTATTTAGGTGCATAAAGTTGCACTTAGGAACCCAAATCCTTTTGTGGATCTAGTCCTAAATGCATAATCCACTGTTGAAAATTGGACGTAGGCTCCTAACTGGCTTAAGCGCTTTAGAAATGTTAACTATCTTGCTTATTTTCCAATTGTCACACCAACTTCTCTTCAACTATGTCTATAGATGTGCTCAGTCCGTAAAGCAGCTTGCATATCTTTTTCTAAAGGAGCTGGATTTCAATACTCTTCCACTAAGGTCTAATCCAGAGCTCGCTTAATTCAATGAGCATCTCTGCAAAGTCAATGACTTTGTATTCAGTGAAATTTGGATCAGGTTCTTTCCTATTCATCACTGACATAGACCCAATTGAGGAAATGTGTACTTCTCTTTATTTTATGGTAAGTTTACCAAGTAAAACTCTGGGTTTTTCTTACACATCTGGGTTGAGAATAAGCACAGATTAATTTTGGCAAGATAAAACTATGCAAAAATAGGGACTGTCCGTTTTCCTTTTCAATACCCCCTTTTTCTGCCCCCTCCCATATATGCACACTAATGAAAGAAAGACTAAATGTGTTTTTCACTTTTCTCTTTTTGCTTGCTAGTTTTGGTTCCTTTTGAGAAAAATATCTTCATTTCATTTGCATGTTTTTCTTTTTTTAAAACAATTTTCAAATGAGAAAAACTGTTTTCCCCACACATTCTTTAATTCAATTGACTCCCATTCCCCAGCATTGTGCTACATAATATTTTGCACTTCTCCAGAGGCTTACACCTAAGCATTTTACAAAAAACAGACAGTAATTCCACTTATAGATCTCAAGTAAACTAAAGCTTGCCTCTCTTACCTATAGAAGATGGACTAGTAAATATTGCCTCACCCATCTTATTTTGCACTTAAAACTAGAGTAGAAAAATGGCTAGAAATTTTAGTATGAGACTAAGTGTTGCAGTGGCCAGCAATGCACACAGAGCAAGGAAACAGACTAAATTACTTGACTGGCTCTTTCTAACCACTTGAAATGCCAGAGAATACCCCAAAGCATCTTCCAAAGATAGCTCTCCTCTTTTCAGTTTCGGGAGACTGCTTCTCCATGGAACTACACCTAGAGTGTCCACTGACAGCTAGTTTTTTAAGCTAGCCAGATGCCCTCCCTTTTTGGAGATATGTAATGAGATCCCCTCCACCCCAAACACACATACACTCTGCCCCTTTTAAGCACTGTGAAAGAGGTAGAGCAGTGTAGAGAGATCCTACACACCATAAAAGTTGGGCCTGCCATATGCAGTGCTGCAGAAATTCCAAGCAGTATTATGCTCCAAAGGACAGCTCTGCCCAGGAAGCAGCTGTAATTTAGACAGAACCATAGAGTAGCCCTGTATTGGTAGGGCACAAAGGTGGCTCCTCCCTTTGGATTGTGAGTTCTATGCAGCATGGAATCTCATCCCTAATCTCTAATAAAGAGCTCACTTTGGTTTCAGTCAACAGGCCTTTTTTTCACAGGTAACACTAGCACCAATAATTGTGTAATAAACCTTTTTCATGAAGTAACTTCGATAAGAATATAAGTACTACGCTGTGCATATAGATTTTGCACAATTGCACACTTTTCCTATGTTTTCTCTCTTTAATGTCAGAGCCAATGCAATTCCCACAAGGTTCTTCTCTCCTGGTATATGTTTCTTTCTAAAAAAACAGATGTCAGTGCCATGCCCTGCCATTACGCCATGTATCATCGCTTTCACAATAGTGAGATAACAGGAAACAAGTTTTGATTCCTGAATGAATTATATTGATAGCAATGAATAAAACAGAAGCAACATTGAACTCTCCATGTCCCCTGCAAGGAGGGGCGGAGGGGAAGATTAGCCAACTGAGCAAACATGACAAGAAAAGGAGGAAGAAATTATGTGCAACACATTGATGTCATTGGAATAAAACTGTATTTGTGTGTTATCCAGGGATAGACCCAAACGCATTCTCCAGTGTTCTGGCCCTGTTTCAGCAGAACACAGAAGCACATGTGTAACTTTAAGCGCATGAGTAACCCCTTTGAAGTCAGTGGGACTACTCATTAGCATAACTACTCTGCTGGATCAGGTTTAGGTAGCTGAAGGATCAAACCTACAGAGAACGTTTTGAGATACATGCACACACATGTTACCCAAATACATAAAGAAAAACACATACACAAACATTTACATACACACTGCAGTATGAAACCTGAACAACAGAGAACCATTCCGAAGTCATAGGCTCTGATCCATATAACTACATGCTTAACTTTAAGCTCATGAGCATTATGTTTATGTAAGTGGTTTGCTGAATCAGGGCCAGAGACTTTAGGACATTCCACAATTAAGCCCTGCATGAGCTGGCCTGCCAAATGTGAGGATGATGTACAAGCAGTGCCATTGACCTTAACTTCATTGTCAGCTTTGGTACCTTGCTAAATTCAAAGATTCAAATATTTAAGGCTACAAGGAACCATTGTAACCACCAAGTCTAATCTACTGCATAACACGGGCCACTGAACCTCACCCAATAATGTCTGCATCGAGCTTGTAAGCTCTGATTGAGTTATCATATATTTTTTAGACACACATCTGGTCTTGATCTAAAAGCTTCATGTGATGAAGAACTTGGGCATGATTGTTAACGGCCAGGAAAGAAAAACAGGCCATATTTATCCTAGCATATGAATACCATTCAAATTGTGTCAGTAATTCAGTTTCATAGAACTATAAAAATGTAGGGCTGGAAAGCATCTCAAGAGGTCAACAAGTTAATTTCTCCATGTTGAGACAGGCCCAATTATTCCTAGACCATCCCTGACAAGTGATTGTCCAATCTGTTCTTAAAAACATCCAGATTCCATAGTCTCCCCTGGTAACTTATTCCAGTGCTTAGCTAAGCTTACAGTTAGAAAGCTATTCCCTAATGTCTGTCCCAAATCTCCTTTACTCCATATTAAGCTAATTACTTCTTGGTCTTTCTTTGGACATGGAGAACAAATGATTAAAATCCACTATGTAACACTGCTTAACATCTTTGAAGACTAGTATCAGTTGTTACCACCTCTAAAATGTTCTGTGAAGACTATCCAAGGCTGGGCGGGGGTAGGGGAGGCAACAGAATTTCTGGACCCCTGAGCAAAGTAGGGCAGGCTATAGCTCTGTGCTTCTGGAAGGGGTGGAGCCTCAGGTAGAGGGGGCAGGGCTGTGGCAGCCAGACCTCAGTGCAGCACCATGCCCCCCCCCACAATCCTCAGAGCTGCCCAGAATGCATCATGTAGCACTCCATTAGTGATTAAAGGAACCAGGGCTCTGGCTGTGGCAGCAATGGTGGCTGGGACCCTTGGGTCATTTTGAATTGCCAGCCCCAGAGCAGTTGACCCCTTTACCCATCATCCCATCAGGAATTTGGTCCATCATGTACATGTTTTGCTTAGAATAGGATAGTTAAAGCTACAGCCTGACAAGAATATTTATTTACTAATCTTTATATTCTATGGGGAAAAAAAGTGTGGGGGACTTGTTTCCAAATAGCCCAACAATGAAGATAAGTAATTGCAATCAAAAGAGTCACTTGAATGGGGATGTGACTTCAGAAAGTAGTGCCATTTTGTCTGTTGGTTAATTTTTGAGTTTTTTTGTTTTCCAAAATAAAATGACCAGATTGCTAAATCAGACCATTTTATAAGGTTGAGTTTTACAACATAATCAGTCTTATTTTCTGTCAACATTTATCAATATGTACTATACGCTGGTATTTCAGATGCTGCAGTTTTCCCTCTACAGGCAAAATAAAAAAAACAGAGAAAGATCACTCTGTGGTGATGGAGATAAGTGTTGACTTACAAAAAAGTTATATACATTTTGATCAGTAATATTTACAAAAAATACTCAAATAAAGTAGGATCTCTACAAATGCACCCACCTTTTTTCTAGAAAATAAACTGAATAGTGAGTCTGAATTATTTTGATTGTGGTGTAAGGTTCTGGATGGATAACCACAGAGAACTAGAGCAACATTTTAAAATATGAAAGTGTAAAGCAGGGGTGGGGAGCCTCAGGTCTGGGGGCTGGATGCTGCTCCCAGCTTGCCTGGATCTGGCTCCCGAGGCTCAGCATTGGGGCGGCTCCTGCTAGTGCTCCAGTCCCGCTGCCACACACCCACAGGGCTGGAGTACACAATATCTACTAGTCCAAGCCCCCAGTAAGCTCTGGTGTGCCAGGGGAGTATGGGAAGTGTCTTTCTCCTTTTCAAACAGGGGCTTCTCACTTTGCTTCTCACTTGTGTGTGGCCCCCAACTCATTTTTCTGTGGGTCAGCGGCCCACAACTCAAAAAAAAATTCCCCATGTCTAGTGTAAAGTCTAGGCCCTGTGAATTGCATAGCCAGTTGGAATTCAATTCTGTAGCAATGTAACTTAAGTCCACTGAAATCTGTGGCAATTTCATCTTACTATCTATTTTAGAAATGTGCATCTGTCTATCTGCCCATCTGTCTGTCTGTGAGTCCATTTGTTCAAGAATACCTCCTAAACGCTAAGAGCTAGGACCACCAAATTTGGTATGCAGCTTCCTTTTATCATAATTTAAAGCAAGGTCAGAGTTAGGTTGTGCAGGACAATGGGATGTGCTTGTTATTTGTGTGGTTTTTTTTTGTAACCCTTCCATATCTCTTTGACTCTTGATTGAAATAACTTAAATCTATGCCCTTTGTTAATACACTTATTCTTAGTTTTACTACAAAGTATCTCAGCATTGTGCATTATGGTGTAGTAAACTATAAACCCAGCTGTGTTGGCAACTGTTGGGTGTATTGGCTGTTTGGAGGGAGCATACTTGGTATTAGCCCTATGAGTGTCCTGAATCAGGGACTGGACATAGCTGGGAGGTAGTGTTAGGGAGACTTGGGAAGAGGGGTTGTTGGGTCTGATGTCTGCTGAAGTTGCACAGCTAAAAGGCATCTGAGATTAGAGATGACAGAACCCCTTACTTGCTCTTGGTGAATCACCAAATTGTCAGAGACTCCCAAGTCCATTCAACCCTTGACATCTCCATTGAAACTGCCAATCAAAATGCTAATAATTGCTTGTTGTGATGGTACTTTAGTTTCACCTATACTAATTTAGTTCTCCTAGCTTGCCAATCACTAAGTAGCTACTATATAAACACCATGGACTTATGTGGCATATTTCCTACCCTTCAAATATGAAAGCTGTGGGATCATCATTAGAATTATTTGTTGAAGAATAAAAGCAGATCGACATCAGATAAGAAGAGCCATTGATTCAGATTCATTGGAAAACAATGCAATGTACTTATTACTCTTCTCATGAATCTAGCGAAGACAGTATAATGCCAGTTAAACTAAATTCAGAGAAAGCAATTCTGTCCATTACCTATAGATAAAAACTCAGTGGCACTGATGATGTTTACAATTGCCCTAATCAGATGCTTCTCACACACCTTTATTCCACCCTGTGCCTTCCATTGCAAATCAGGCTTTAAAAAGCAGATAGCAGGTCTGTGATCTTATATCAATAATAAGGAATGTTTGTTTAATGGGGCTTTAAATTGTTTGGATTAGGGAATACATACACCATTGCCAACTTCCTACTGTAATTTTAACTTGCTTTGTCTTCCTGCAATAAAAGAATGACAAGATAAGAATGCAGTGTAAATAAAAATAAAACACTGCTTGCTTACCTTATATAGCAAACCAATATTTTCATAGCTGAATGTAGCCAGGCTGTAGTTTCAAGCTGTACTGAGCGTGGGCAGTATTTGGAGAAGACTTCCATGGAAAATTCAAGGACAGCAAGAAGTGGTGGTAATGCATTAGGTGGCATTCTTTCCTCTGACCCAGTACGCAGCATGTGTAAATAACGGGCATTGTACAGATAGCAGTATCATATTTTTAAGTGGAAGGAAAAATGGAGGTCACCACCACTTGTGGTGATTGAGGCTGTGAATTACATTGGAGCCTAGGTACATTATGTGTCTGACTCCATTGAATTTCATTGGGGTTTGGGGTCCAGACTTTCAAAGGCATTGAGGCTCCTTAAAATCAGATAGACACTGTGATGGGGCGACAGAGCCCCGCACTTGCAGCTCTCCCCTCTTGGCGGGGGACGAGCAACAGGACACGGCAGGGCGCCGGCCACCGGCCCGCGTGGCTGAGCCAAAGCCGCCGGACGGCACATGCGCCGGCAGTGCCACGCAAGGGGCCACCTCACCTGGGGTTGCTGGGCAACCAGACGCCACCCCAGCTGATGGGGCTGGTGTGCTTAAGGCTGGCCAGGGAAATGTGGGTGGTGGCAGCACCACCCAAGGGGCCGCCTCGCCCAGGGCTGCCGGGCAACCACCCACAGCCCCAGCTGCAAGCGGCAACGCGTTTGGAAGCATGCAGGAAGGCGTAGGCGGACGACATGGGGCATCACCCACCGGCTGTGGGGTGGGTGACATCAATGGGGATGTCACAGGGCATCCCGGGGCGGAGGTCTGGAGGAAAAAAGGGAGAAGGGAGGAGACCTGGGGGGCAGACAAAGACGCAGAAGGGGAGGAAGAGACTAAACGAAGGAGGGATGGAGGACTTACAACGGGGGTGAGACCAGAGGAGTCTGGGGAGAGAGGAGGCCCGGACAAAAAGGGGCGTGGTGATTTTCAGATGCCAGAGAGAGAACGCCCAGTGGTGGTGGATCCGGGTGAGCTAAGAGGGGGAGGAAGCAGCCCAGGGCAGGGTTAGGGAGGTAAGCCCACGGACTGGTGCGTTAAGGGGTTACACCCCATCAGTCAGGTCACATGGAGGAGTCGTGACTCCCCCCCGACCTTAGGGCCCTGGGTCGGGACTCGGAGAGAGGGCGGGCCCGCGTCTCCCTTCCCCTCCCCTAAGGCACACTATCCTGAGTAACAGGAGCAGCACTTGTGGCGGCTGATAAGGAAGTAGCCGTGTAGGGCCTGACGGGGCCAGTGACTAGAGGCTCAGACTGGAAGGGCCTTTTTACAGACACCTACAAACATTTTCAAAATATGCAGATGCCTAACTTCCACTGATTTCAGTGGAACTTCCAATAAACCCCATACACCAGTCTACAACATTAAGCACCAAAATAACCTTGAAACTCTGGTCCTGGGTGCCTAAGGCCCTGAAAGCTTCTTGAAAAAACTCAAGCCTAAAGATTTTCAATATTTGCTGAAACAGTCTATTGGAAAGCTATACTTTATCCTTCTGAGCTGTATCTTCACTGAATTTGAATTTAGTGATGACCTGGAAACTTTTATTTAATCTAAACCTGAGATGAATATAATGTATTACACTTTTGGTATACTTTTAATCAGCTTATTCCATGCCTCTAAACAGGTTTCTGTAGGTATTTGAGAAGTAAGTATTAGCTTAAACAGATTAAAAAAAAGGAAAGTCCTTAAAGTCCTTCTCAGTTTGGTTTGAAACAGGCTCAGACTTTTTCCTGTCAGATCTGATCTGCTGGCCCCTAAAAGGAAGAACAGTTTTGTTAGAACAAACTATGTCAGAAACTAATTGCAAAGCCACAGACACGGTTTGCTGTAACATAGATGCACATTCTTTTATGCTATTCATACACTAGGCCACTATTTCCAAGACAAACATATAATGGGTGTGGATGGAGAGGGGGCAAGCTGGTTTGGGGTTCCTGTTCAGCCTCCATCTGTAATTTGCTCAAAAGATACAAACAAAAATAGTGCTCTGAGGAAGACTATTACTTTTCTGGGCCTAAAATCCACACCATTCTCTATTGATCCACTTGGGGGAGATCATTTCCTATACTGGAGGCAGAGGTGATGAACTTGCTATTACCATGGCTCACAATCACAATTTTTATTTCATAACTATTGTAATTGGATAGAAGTGTTAAAAACACAGCCTATGGGCCTGATCATGCCCACCTGAAGTATTTATGCAAATTGTACAACATACTGAGATTGTGCAAAATACTCAGTTTATATTTTTTAAATAGTATGTTTCTAGCACTCATGGTCATGCATAAAACCTTTCCACCGTGAACAGTATCAATTCATGCAATGTTGCATTCCTGAGTCTGCAGTCGGCCTGAATCAAGGTTCAGAGAGGTGTGAAGACTTTAAATATTATTAATCCCATTAGAGTGTTAAATAAAATCATATACTTTTAATGTCATCATAAGCTATTGTATTCCTTAACATTTTATTAGATGGAATAGGAAAGTGTTGGGAATGAAGCCCATGCAGGAAGGAATTGGGAAAAGCTTCAGGGACAAAAATGCAGAGGGAAGAACAGAAGGGAGAGACAGAGAAAAGGAAGAGTGAGAGAAACAGAGACAGGATGATATATGTAGCCTGGCATTTGGTCTGTTGGGTCTTCAAGGGGTGGAATGAGGCCATACCACCTGACTAGATGACCAGGGTTACACCTACTTCGGGGGAAGGGCGGAAATTAGTGGGGTCAGGGCAACATGGGAGTACCGTCAAGTCAGTAATATACTACAACAGGGAGCCTGCCACTCTGAGGTGGGGAAGAGGGGTAGGGAAACACAGGCTTATCCTACTCCACTATGTTCTAGCCAGGGCCCTGGGCAGTGGCAGTTCAACCCACCACTCAGTCAGCAGGGATCCTTCTGCAACATGCTGACTGACCACTAATTCACCATGCTGTCCAACTCCACCCTTGGGCTACTTTGTCCTGGGCTCTCAGACAGGTTCCTCTGGCTCCTTGGCAACCAGCAGTCCTGGTGGCTCCAGCTTCTCCTTGGCATCAGGCTGCCTGAGCTCCTGGCCACCACCTGGTTCATCTGAGATTCACCCACTGGCAGTCCCTGTAGTTCCAGCTCATCCTGGCCATTGGGATGTCTCAGGCCCAGTTCACCACCTAGGTCCTCTGGCTTCTCCAGGTACTCAGTGTCCGGCAGTCTCAGTAGCTTCCACTTTTCTTAGGTGTTGAGTCTCTCTTTGTGCAGGGTGTCACCTGGCCCAGCAGCAGGATCCGTGGGGAGTGGCCTATATCTAGCTTCTTCCTGGGCTTGCCAGTCAATGAACTAGGGGCCCCAACTTTTATGCTTCCTGTTCCACCCCTCCATGTCTGATGTATGGGGTGAACTCGGCCTGCCAAGTACCTCACCCTCTGGCTTGGAGGGAGGCCACAACACCTCAGTGAGGGATGCTCACCACCTCTTTCTCATATCAAAGAAAGAGAAACATAGGCCAGAACTAATAAAGGTAAAACATGAAAAAGATTTTGTTTTTTGTACTGTGGGAGGTGTGGGCATTGGAACCTATCCATCATCATATACTTAGTGAATACCAGGATTGCCATGAATGACTAGATAGAACTGATGCTAATGCAGTGTAGCTCTCTCTCCACCCCCCACCCCCACCTCCCCAATGGCTAGACCACAGAGAGGGATTTATGAGAAGAAGATAAGCCAGTGATTAGGGCACTAGAAGGACTGTTCAAATCTGGGTTCTACAACAGGTTTCCTGTGTTACTTTGGGCAGGACAAAGTAACTCTGTAAAATCTGTGTTATAATTTCCTCCCTCAGAGAGCAGTTGAGAGGTTAAAGATTGTAAGGTGATTAGATACTAGAGCAAACAGGGGTACCTTAGATAGATATGGGTTTGCTATTGCCTGTTAGCAGGCCTGCTTTGTTAGCTTAAGCACTAGAGGCTTTCACTCCCCACAAACAAACTAGTATTGTTTTACACATACAAATGATTTCTATTTATCTGGTGAATGTTTCTTTTTAAATAACCATGAAAAGGATTTAAGGGTAATCCAGGTTCTTAAGTAGTTGGCAGAGAAACAATCCTCTATAAAGTCCATTATGCATCATGCAATGCCAGCCTACTTTACCTGTGGAGCACTAAGATGTTATGGCAATGGCTGTTACAGAAAGCTTTAAGACTGACGGATAATCAGAATTTTAAAATTCCTAATTGCATTTTTATAAATTAATTATTTGATTTCCCATCTGAACCAAACATTATACAAGTGAAGATGTAAACAATGCTGTTCAGAAACCGTCCAGCACAGAACAATCCAAAGGGCCCAGAAGTGCATTTTCAATGTTACAGCAGTTCAGTAAGTACGTATTTACTGTACTTCATTAGGGAGTTGTTTCATAGGCATCCCAATCTAAGGATTAGATTCTGTAGGCCAAATTCCGCTCTCAGTAACTCACCTCACATTCCTCTGTTTTTATACTGGTATACAAGAAAATAGAACTTCCCCCTTCCCCCATGAGGTTTTACCATCTCTTTAGGAATAAGACAAAAATTAATAGCAACTGAAAATATTCACCACTGTTTAGTTGGTAAAATACAACTTGGACAAATGGGCACTTAAGAACTAAAATTGCTCATCTCTCCCTGATATAAAGGATTGTCCACCAGAAGACCCTGTAATGAAGGTCTCCTGTAAAGGAGGAGAAACTGAACTGTGAGTTCAGTGGTGACTATTTATCAGTGTTGACCACTTTCCTTATTTTATCTTAAGTACCAAAATTAATGTTATTTCCCAGCAATCTGCAGTTTCTGAAGTCATAAGAATCTCAGCTTACATTTAAAAAACAAAACTATGTTTCCAGCCTCTGTGTTGCAGAGAAAACCTTGAAAATATGACTTCCTATACATTCGAGAATTAGAAGGCAAATTAAAGGAACTCTCTGTTTATTATTTTTAAAATCTCATAATTTTAAGCCTTTTTTTCTGCCGGCTGGGGCCAGACATCATGATTTTTGAATGCTGAGTTAATGACAGAGTAATTCCCAGAAACGTGCTATATTCCCACTGTTCTATATTAGATGAAACTGGAGAAAGAGGATCACATTTTGGGAAGGTGCTAGATTAATGAAGACATGGAAACTCTGTAATGCAAGTGTAGGGCTGGCTGTGGAGGCAGTAATATTACTAGCAATGTTTCTTACACCTCTTACCAACTGCCCCATTGCTTATTCCTTTCTTAGTTGAGGGCCAAGGATCTGAGTAGAAAATGGCCTGATACTTTGGGTTCAGCTACACTGCACTGTTATTTCAAGACAACTAGCGTTATTTCAAAATAACAATGCAAGTGTCTACACAACGATTCCATTATTTTGAAACGGATGGTTTATTCCAAAATCTGTAAACCTCATTCTACGAGGAATAACGCCTATTCTGAAATAGCTATTTTGAAATAAGGTGTGTCTAGACGCTCCACTGTTGCTATTTTGAAATAGCCCCTTACCAGGGCCATTCTAAGTTATTCTGCCCCAGTGCCTCCTGGGGCTCTAAATTGTCTACATTAGGGAAGCCTGCCTTGGACTAATTTTGAGGCTTCCCTGCAGTGTAGACGTGCTATTTCAAAATAAGCTATTTCGGAATAACTATTCTAGAATAGCTTATTTTGAAATAAGCGTGTAGTGTAGATCTACCCTTTCAGGGCTGGTGCCTGGGCAGGGCTGGATTAACACATAGATAAACAGGTACTTAGGGATGAGCTTCACAGAACAAAATATCCCCTCTACCTTATTTTTTAAAACAGATGATGACCTGTAAAGGACCTTCACTCACTTAATGAGTGGCACTGAGACATAAAGCATGGCGTTGCAACTTTATTCAAACTTAGTCCAGCCACCTTTCTCTATCATGGTGAACAGCACCTTGTGCACAGCAAAATTAGTAGCTGGTCCCAGTGGATACTGCATGGCCATCTTGGGCGCTTAGAATGTACTGTGTGGATGCTTAGTTATTATTCATATTAAAAGGTAGAAGCCCAGAAATATATATTTGGCTACGGTCCAGTGATGGGTTAATCCAGACCTGGACTCGAGATATTTCAGATGGGGGAAAAAGATATTATTACAAAACTATCATAAAAATCCAAAAACATTCTATGTTCTATAATAAAAATCCAGAAACAGATGAGCTGTTTCTCATGCTTTAAGTTTAACACTTCAAAACTCACCGAGGGGAAAAAAAACCCAGCAAACAAGTTGTCTTAAACAAGAACAAACCCAGTTGTTTCAGTTGCCTAATGAAATAATTCATAATCTGCTTTAAAACATTTACTTCATTTCACTCAGTATTTCCCTGGAGTGTGAATCTGGCCTCCATCACCTCCAGGGAAAGCATCATAAAGCGTGGGACTCTGTTCCCTGAGGACCCTGAGCAAATCAGAGCCAGCTGTTGAAAAGGGAATATTGAGTTAGCTGTTCTGCTTTTGTTGTCTACCATGGAAAGTGGAAATGACCCAGCTAGAAAAAAAGTATTAACCCACTGCTGCAGCTGTGGAACTAAAATATTTTTTTGCAAAATGCACTATTTTTTAGTATTTTTTCCAAATGCAGAATGAATGAAGACTCAATTCGTTGGCCCTGGTTCTATAATAGGCCCAGGAAGCCAGTAATACTGCGTTGTACCTGAAAATGTACATGGGGGAAGGGGAGGGAGTTAGGAGCAAATCCTGTCTTCCTCCCCATAACCATCCAAGGGCAAGGAAAGACCAACACAAAGAGAATATGCTATGTTTCTGCCAATGCTGTTGGCCAGGCCAAAAATAATGCATGCAAGTGGAATGTCAATTCCAGGACTGCTCTCTCTGGGGAGCAGACATGGGGAACTGGGGAACTAGGGGATGCATTTCAGCAGTGCAACGGCCACAGCCACTTCTAAAACTCATGTGCTAGATTAGCAATATCAGCCACACTGTGCAAGTATATTGCAGCCATGTTCCACACTGAGGTCAGTCCATTCCATCGAGTGTCAGTGAGGCATAACTGTCCTTACACAGAAGCAGGATTTACAACTGGAAAAAAATAAGGTAATTGTAATCACAACTATACAGCTCACATCCATTTCTCTTCCCTCATTCTGTATCATTAAGGAATATCCATGAAACCCAAGTATGTGTGTGTGGCTTACTGCTCTGGCTCCATCTCATTTCCAAGAGAATTCCTTGTCATGCCATGAGCAGAGATTATGCTATCAGATGAGGAATAAGCAATCAGAGGGGAAGAATTCTGATTTTAAAAAGGCCATGTTATAGGCTTACACCATGATAGAAGTGTCAGGGCATTTGCTATGGGATGTAAAGCCAGTTACTTATAGGGCACCAGTTCAAACTCAACATAGGTTATCAGTACGGCAGTCAAACAAATAATAAAATAATCACTCTTAATCATGAGATTAAAAATACAATCATGATTAATTGCAGCTTTAATTGCACCGTTAAACATATTAGAAAACCATGCATTTAACTATTTTGGATGTTTTCCACATTTTCAAATACACTGATTTCAGTTACAACACAGAATACAAAGTATACAATGCTCACTTTAGCTTATTTTTATTATAAATGTTTGCACTGCAAAAAAGGAAAAAGTGCAATCTACAAGTCACAGCAGGAAGGGGAATAGAAACATTTAGCATATCTAGCACATAAATACCTTGCAATAAACTGATGCCATGCAAACACCTGTTCTCACTTTCAGGTGGCATCATAAGTAAGAAGCAGGCAGCATTATCTCCCATAAAAGTAAGCAAAATTGTTTGTCTTAGGGCACGTCTACACAGCAGGGCTAAACCCAAAATAAGCTATGCAACCTGAGCTATGTCAATAGTGTAGCTTAAGTCGAAATAGCTTATTTTAGCTTTTGGCGCTGTCAGCACAGCAGGAAATCCGAGTAGAGCATTCTTTGTCCAACTTCCCTTACTCCGTGGAAAATTATGGTTACAGGAGTCGGAATAAGAAGTTCTCCAGCTCGACATTATTTCAACATTATGTTGAAATAATTGCTTGCTGTGTAGAAGTAGACTATGTGATTCGGAATAATTAACGTTACTCCAAAATAACGCTTCTGTGTAGACATAGCCTTAGCCATTAGACAAACAAGAAGTAGGGCTGAGTGGATTAGCAGAATCTAAAACTTTACATTTTGTTTTTCATCACAGTTATGTAACAACATTTCAGTTGTAAATTTCTTTTTCACAATGAGAATGCAATATAGTATTTGAATGAGGTGAATGGAAAAATACTAGTTCTTTTACACTTTTACTGTGCAAATATTTGTTTCAAAAATATAAAGTGAACAGTTTGCAGTGTTGTAATTGAAATCAATATGTTTGAAAACGCAGAAAAACATCCACAAATATTTACAATACATTTAAATTTACATTGTATTACTGTTTTAACAGTGCAATTTAAACTATAATCACAACTTTTTAAAAATCTATCTTTTAATTGTTGGAGTTATCTGCAATTTATTGGCAGCCCAACTCATTAATAATCGTATTATGGCTACTCAGGGGCTTATATAAGCTGTGGTGGTGTCAAAATCACCACGTGAAGAGGCCTGTGTCTGTCATACACCTACAAAAGCAACACTACAACAATTAGCAGAGAGTAGTTTCGGAAGAAAGAGATCAAGGATTGCAGGGAGATGCAGCCCAAATACTGGTATCATCTCTGGAACTGGTTTCTGTAGAACCATTACACAGAATAGTGGAGAACTGTGAGAAGTCTGTACATCCTGTAACATATGGACTACATGCCAGTCTCTACTAATGTCAATCCAAAGTAGTTTACTAGATTTCAGTGGAGTTACACCAGTATAACTGAATTCAGAATCTGGTTTTATGTACTTTGTGGCTAGATAACATTTTCACATTATAATATTGTTTTCTTATAGCTACCCTTAGAAATAAAGAACAGAAATAACAGAAAAGGCAATGATAAAAAAAAGAGGCATCTTCCCTGATAAGGTTTTTTTTTACAAGTTTTTTAGTTTTTTTCTGTGACACTGTCATGATCATGAGGGTTAGCCAGTAGCCTGGGGACTAAGGGTTAACTATGTCCCTTACCTAAGCCAGGTAGAGTTGGCCAATAGTAATGTAGGTAGGAATTTCAAACTGGGACAAAGGAATTTTTGGGTTTTCTCTCCTTTGTCCCTAGGCAGTTTCCCTCCAGCTACTGAGGGAGATAGAATGTCTTCCTCCAAGAATAGACTCTTCACTATCTGTAAGTAGGATAAGGTTTAGATAAATCCGTTAGGTTTTATTGTTTTATGGTTTGGGAAATGGGATCTGATGTCTATGCATTTTTAAAAATGGGTTTTGCTCTCCTTTGTAATTAAGTCTTGACCCATGGTGGGGTTTCCCCCATGAGTATATTAATTTGTGACTTTTCCATCTAGTCATTATGTTTGCAACAGGAATATTATGGTGATAATAAAAGTTCTTTCTCTTTTCTTTTATTAACCTGGTATTGGTTAATTTTTGTGTCCTGGTTTTTACTTTAGGGGTGAGATTCCCAAGTGATCTCTCCTCTAATTTTCTTATCCTTACTTGGGTGGTGGCTGCGGATTTTATCCCCAAAATCTAGGTTTTTAAGATTTTGGGGGGAAGTTTTATACCAACGTCTGGAAAGATAAGGTTTTGGGGTTCTTTTGTGGGCCTACACTTCTATATTTATCGTGCCAGAGTGGGGAAGAAGCCTTGACAGAGACATTAGATGAACTTCAATAAAGGGTGAAAAGCATGATTTTTACAACCCATATGCTCATATGAACAGTGAAAGCACTTTGGCTAAAACTTTTTCAGCTCCATATGAAGGCAATAAATGAATTACAGTACACAGTGTATTGAATAACAGTGAAGACTTCAAAGCCTCCTAATAACTAGGGCATGAATGTAAAATGTATTGCTCTGCACATCTAAGAGTTTTACCCTTTCTCATCGTGTTCTTTGAAAAGGTGGCTTTATTCAGATTTTTGTGACTGTTCTTGTTCTACAAAAGCACTTTTAGGATTTTATTGAGGTTTACATACACCACTGTTCAAGACGAAAGGCTTTCATGTCAATTATTAATAACAAAATCTTTCAACTGTCTATTTAAAAAAATAAAAACATGATTCTTTTTCCCCCTTTTTGATGTTTAATTTAGAATGAAAATCAAACTCTTTAAAAAAAAGTTTTCCTCCCTACCACAAGGGAAACCATGATTTAAAAAATTCTCTCTCTGAAAATAATGCCAGCTAAAAATAAAATATAAAAAAAGTTACTTCCAAATAAAATGCCTAATCCTGAACTAGGCTCAGCATCCACAATTACCACTGATTTCACCATGAGCGGAGGGTACACAGAACCTTGTGGGAATGCTGATTTAATTATATCAGTTGGGGTAACATCCACTGGCTTATAAGTGCCTCATTGGGGAATTACATGGCTGCAGAAATGTAGAAGCATTTCAGACTTCACTTACTAACTTTTGAAATAGACACTATTTGAATAGACATCTCATGAGAGGTTCTTAGTGGTCCTTAGAAAACATCCAAATTAGCTCAACCAAACCTGAGATCATATCCTAGCATATAGTGCCACGGAAGGCTCAATTTTCTGTCTCCATAAGGACCTCAGTCTTGCAATGAAAGCTACAGAGGCAGACTTCTACACCTGTGGGTATGACTACACTGCAACACTATTTCAAAATAACTAGCACTATCCCAAAATAACTTAGTCCGTGTCTATACAGCAGGCAGTTATTTCAAAATAGTGTCAAAATACTGTCAAGCTGGAGGACTTCTTACTCCAACTCCTGTAACCCTCATTGTACGAGGAATAAGGGAAGTCAGAAAAAGAGTGTTCTGTTTCAAAATAAGTGCTGTGTAGATGCTCACTATTTCAAAATAAGCTATTTCGAAAAAAGATATGCAATTGACATTGCTCAATTTGCATAGCTTATTTCTAGTTAAGCCCTGTAGTGCAGATGCACCCTGTGTGACATCACACTGAGATCTGTGGGTGTCTGTAAGGGACCATCCTTGTGCTCTTTTTTGAGACAACTGCACTTAGGGTATGTCTAAACTACACCCCTCTGCCGACAGAGGGATGTAGATTAGGCACATTGCTACTGCAAATGAAGCGGGGATTTAAATATCCCACACTTCATTTGAATAGAAATGGCCGCCGCTTTTTGCCGCCACAGCACTTTGCCGGCAAAAAGCAGCAGTCTAGATGGGGATCGGTCGACAAGGAAAGCCTTTTCCGACCGATCCTGTAAACCTCGTTGCAGGAGGCATTTAAATCCCCGCTTCATTTGCAATAGTGATGTGCCTAATCTACATCCCTCTGTCGGCAGAGGGGTGTAGTGTAGACACACCCTTAGGGTTCCTAGATTTCATTAAAAGAATTTTTCTCACCATTTTAATCACATTTAGTTTCAGTCAAGAATTGATCTCTCTAGCCCATACTTTATTTCACTTTCAGATCCAATCACCAGGCATATCTCCCAGATGCTTCCAGTTCCTTGTCCATAATGTAAATACTGAGCACTGTTTCACAAAAACGAACATACTCACCTGCTAGCATGCATCTTTTATCAGTTTGTTTCCTTTTGTTAACATGTAGCCAAATGTATTGATATTGAGATAAACATTTACCCAATTTAGTTTTCTTTCACCGCTCAGTGTTTTCAGGACTACAAAAATCAATCTTTATCAGATGAACCAAAAAAACATGAAAATGGGAAGAGTAACATGACATCAACCAAGTGATCAACTGAAATCAGCTGAGCTATGACTTTAGATATTTTGCTGTTGGCATGGTGACTACTTGTTTACAAAAATGTTTACAAAACTCACTCACTCAGTGGAAACAGCACTGGCATCTTTAGAGGCCTAAGTATAGGCAGATCTTCATCTACGGAAGCTTTCCCCCTCCTCCCCTCCTTCAGGATTATTTTGATTCCAGCAGAGTTAGACAACGTGGTTCTGAAAATCAGACGAGATCTCCACACTGGGGCTAGGTCTACACTACGGGGTTTTTCCGGGATACTCCGCTGCATCCACGGGAACACGTCTGCTCTTCCACTTTTTTTTATGGAAGAGCAGACGTGCTTTTTCGGAAGCCCTGTCTTCCTCCTCTCATGAGGAAGAAAGGCTCTTCTGAAAGAGGAAGCTTTTCTAAAATTTGGCCCAGTGTAGATGTGCCAAATTTCGGAAAAGCCTCTTCCGAAAAAACTATTGGAAAAAGGTATGCAAACTGCAAAACACAATTTGTGTACCTTTTTCCAATAGATCATTGTAGTGTGACATAGCCTGGGGTTCAAATTCTCAACACCAGTTCTACTGAACTGGTGAGAATAATGGTGGGATTATTTTTTTCCCAAAAATAGTTGTCTAGTGTGGGCCTAAGAGGCAGAGAATATCCAGCTGGATTTCAAACTGCCAGACTGTATTTATAGGGCTAATAGAAAAACAGTATCTTGACATTTAAAATGTAATCTGTGAATCATCAAGTAGGAATAAATATGGAACCCCACAAAGTCATTTTACAGACACTCTCCCCCCCCCACCTCTATGCAACATAGCTGCACTTTATGGCAGGTTCCACAGTACTTTGTTATTATTCAGTTTTATACTTGGATTCTGTCTAATTAGTAGGGCAACTATGACTCTCAAAAAAAGTTGTATCTCTTTCATGGTCTTCATAAAATATATGTGAGTTTTTAAAAAGTTTGAAAAGTCATCCCAAAGTATCCTTTAAAAATCATTCATAACAAGCCTATAAGTCACATTTGACAAAACTATTATGGGGAGAGAAAAAAAGGGCGGGGGAGGACTTTAAAAGGCAACAAAACATAGTTCTTGGAGAAGAAGACTGTGAGTCACAAACCGGGGGTCTGTTTCCAACTCTATTGTTTATTAACCATATGACCTCAGGCAAATTACAGCTCTTCTGTGCCTTAGTTTTTCCTTCTGTAGACTGATGATAATAATACTTACCCACATTTGGAGAAGGCATTGAAGGCTTTGTATAAAGAGCTCTGTATAAGTGCAAATAATTACCATTTGCTTTGGACTATTAATAAGTGGAAAGGACTCTGTCCTCAAGCTACTGATGATTGTAATAAAGAAAAGAAAGTTATTAATGTCCATGTTTCCTGTAACTCCTGGGCAACACCACTGGCCCTGCACTTGATCTCTCCTCTGTGAGTGCTAATTTGGGGATATGAACAAAGAACTAATCAGTTGGTGACTAAACTAGATTCCATTTGAGATATATGTATTAGCTTATTTGATTGTACTTCAATTCTTGCTTTCTGGCTCGGAGAAAGGAATAGCACCTGATTTACCTACTCTTTGTATCTTCTTATGCTTTTTCACGAATGGAGGGCTCGATCCTGAAAGTTGCATAGCTAGTCTTCTGAGTGTCTGTGTGTTCTCAGCATCCATTGGTTTCAACCACTAATTGTTAAACTGTCAAGTCAGGATTTCCTTTTTTTCTGTTTAACTTCACTTTCTGGAAGATGACACATCATGAGTAGGGTTGGTTTTCATAAACAGCAGCTGCATTTGGGAAAATGAAACTTTCTGTAAAATGTGCATGCTTTCTGGGGAAATTTGAGACTTATGTAAAAAAAAAATCCTGCACACCTGAAAATAAAAAGCTTTTGGTGTTTGGCTGAAAGCATAAAAAAGTGTGTCCACCCCTCAAAAATAAAGAAACACTGCAATGCCTCATAGAAGTTGTAGTTTCAATGTCTTACACCTTCATTCTCCCTTATGGGCCAGGTTCCACAGCTGCACTACATAACCCATGATGAACCAGCTCTACCAGCAGCTCTTCAAGAAGGACATTGATAAAATACAGATGGTTCAAGGAAGAGCCATTGTATATTTTATTTAGAGTGTGCATAGTCGTCTAGCCAAGTGATGTCATATTCAGTGGCCCACTGATGATGGGGCAGATCAAAATTAGGTGGGCAGATGGTGGGGTTGGCGATAAGGGACTGGCTAGAAATTGTAACACATATTCATTGCTCTCACCAGAGTGTTTCCACTCTAACATCCTAGTGTGGTGGAAGAGACCATAACGGACAATGTGATGGCAAGCATGTGGCTGGGGTTTTAAAAAGGCCATTGTGCAGCTTCAGGCTTGGGTTAGTGCATACTTTCTACAGTACTTTACTAGAGGTAACCATTTGTCTGATATGAGAAGGAGCAATACTGCTCGGAATTGGAAGCCATGGGAGTGGAGTCAGATCCAGGGTGCCAGATATGATGCGCATGGTGGCATGTAACTGGGTATCCACCAGTTTGGTTTGTGATGAGTGATCCACCAAATACAAGGTGACAAGAGCTGACATTTGCAGTAGTCAGCTAATTTCACTATGTCCTGGTTTAAGGTGGAATCAAGCTCGTGAAACATCCAGGCCAGGTTACGGCAATGGATGTCGTCTGCGTAAGTGAACATTCATGACTCTGTTATTGTCAGTAATTAATGTAAAGGCAATATCGATGTAAAGGTTGAACAGGGTTGGAGGAAGTGCAGAGCCCTGAAGTAAGCTATTGCTCTGTTATCTTCAAGAACTCATCTTTTCCCCCCATATGGATTCTGAACTACCTATCTTGGAGGAACAGTTCAACAACACCTGTGACCTAAGGAAATAAGACCTGTGACACCTTCACAAACAGGCCAATGTGCCATAACCATGTCATACACCACTCTTTTATCAATGAAAATAGCACCTGTTTTTAAGTTACTCTGGAAGCCATTTTCAATTAATGTAGTCAGCATGTGTACTTGTTCACATGTGCTACAGTGTTGGTGAAAACTGACTTGGTCAGGGCTCAAAATTCCACACTGGGTAATATACACTATGGGACCAAGTGCTCTAGTGCCTTAAAGTATACTGACAGCAATGTTATGGGATGATAGTGTGATGCTTGACTTATATCCTTTCCAGGTTTTGTGAGGCCAATGACTTTTGCGGTGTGCCATATCTTCAGTAGCCTGTTTTCACTGGTGACTGTGGTAAAGACTGCACACAAGCCAAAGCCGAGTAAGGGTGGCAAGGTTTTCCAAGACTTTTGTTGATATGTTGTCATAGCCTGCAGCCTGTCCCACACGTGATGCTCCCCCAGTGTCTGTTCCAGTTCTGTTACAGTGAATGGTTCTGGGAAGCTTCTGATCTGGTGTACAAGTTTAAATATAGGCCATTTGTTCCTCACATGTCTTCACACTTGTTACTCCCAATGCGTTCTGTCCACTTATATAGGTTTCTGGCTACCTGGTTGGGTGTCACTGCAGGTGGCTGCTGCACTGCTCAAAGGCATCAGAGGAGATTACAACACTTGCAGCTGGAGTGGGTAAAGCTCATCCTCTTGGTCATCGCTTCCCATCTGGCTAAGTGAGCAATCTCTAATGATTCGATCAGATGGTGAGCGACATCTGGGTCACTAGATGCTTCATACTGCTTGAGCAAGGCAGCACTCTCTTCAATGAGACAGGGGATGTAGCTCAGGTGGCAACCAACTGAGATGGCTCTGGAAGGTGCTTTGTAAATAGCACCACAGAAGTGACAATAGATCTCATTTACCGAGATATGCCAGGCTAGTATTGTCACCACAGTCCAGTGCTTCTCTGTATTTTTTCCCAGTCGGGCTTTTGGAATTTCTACTGCTTCTTTTTAGAACTCTTGACAACTGGGAACTGTAGCCCAATACGGATCAGTGACAGTATGTGTTGGCTATTGTGGAAAACTATTCCAAGACTTGGCATGTTGATGATTGAAGATGGCCATGAACTGAACTGACCAAGTACAGGAGAATAGTCAGAATCCCTTCTAGAAGAATGGAACCTGCCTCACTGCTTACCATCATTGATAAGGGAGAGGTCATTTTGAGATACCCAGTCTATAAGTTCTTCACCTTTAGTGTCAGCCTCCTCATACCCCCATTCTGTATAATGGCTGTTGAAGTTTCCAATATGAACAGCTGGATGTGGACAGGCTTGGTTCCAATTGATATTTGGAGGCTTGTAAACATTTGCCAGCTGGAACCTCCCGATATGGATGGTATCACAGAAATTGGTGGACCTCAGCTGAGTGGCACCTGCAGTGTTGGAGCAAATGTATGTGGCTTGGATGTACTTTGAGTGTTCCACATGGTAAATCAGGTCAAAACCGACAATATTGTAACGCCCAGATTCAGCAGTTGGCATGTGAGTCTCTTGAAAACAAATGAAGTTGATGGTATGTTAATGAGCAGGAATGCTGAATAAATCATGTGTAGCAAACTTTGATTGTAACAATCCCT
The DNA here is from genome assembly GCA_019425775.1 of Rafetus swinhoei. Taxonomy (NCBI): domain Eukaryota; kingdom Metazoa; phylum Chordata; order Testudines; family Trionychidae; genus Rafetus; species Rafetus swinhoei. The sequence goes on from CM033437.1 coordinate 235,624,186, forward strand.
CAACAATCCCTCAACTTTGAGTTGTAACACACATAGAGCTGGTCCAATGACATAGAAGTCATCTGGCTGCACATTGGAGCTGTCAGTGACAACAGCGGCAGGATTCATTGAGTTGGGGCTTGCGTAATTTGGCTCGTTGATTGGATTATTAACTTCCTTGGCTGCTGTCAGATACTGCCGAGTGATGAGAATGTAGATCCATTGCCTCCAGAGAAGAGCCATGAGAATGATTAAAAGAATAGGAGAGGAAATATGTCTTCTAGCCATAATATCAAGGAGCTCAATTCATTTTGTGTAAAATAAAAAACAAAGATAAGGGGTGACTTGATTACAGTCTATAAGTATTTACAAGAGGAACAAATATTTATTAATGGGCTCTTCCATCTAGCAAAGAAAGAAATCAGACATAAAAAAGTGTGGGAATAATTAGCCTTTGGAACAACTTACAAATGGTCATGATGAATTCTCCATTACTGAAAATGTTTAAATCAAAATAAGATGTTATTCTAAAAGTTATGCTCTAGGAAGTATTTTAGGGACATTCTATGGCATGTGTTACACAGGAGAAAGTCAGACTAAATGATCACCAGGGCCCTTTCTGACCTTGGAACCTATGAATCTAAGAAATCTCTAACAGGTCAGCAACAGGGAAATGGTGCACCATGAAAGCTAGAGAAGGGGGCACAAAATACACAAACTAGAACTCCCATGGAGCACCACAGTGGCATTTCCTAATCAAAAGTCTTGGTTTACAGATGAAAATGTTGAGGTTTTGATTTTTTTGCTGGAAAAATAAATCCCAACCCTTGTTAGTGTAGAGACCATATCAGCTAAAGCAAATACATCATTTGTGATCTTTTATCCTGATTTGGTTTTTCATATATTATACCATATCTTTTTATCTATTTTATTGCTGGGTAAACTATGGCACACTGAATCAGAGACAAGAACTATGAATTTTGATCCCCAACTCTAACTATTAGATAATATGTACACATAATACTATCTAAGAAAATATCCTCTAGGAAAAAAAAAAACTATCACAAAAATTCAAACAGTGTGGTCTTAGACAAATATCAGAGCATTAAGTCCAATAGTTGCAATAGTTAGATTGTGGTGGGGAAATATTGGGGCTCTCTCTTTTCTAATGATATAAAACTACTATTTTTAGCCTTGGAAAGTTGAGAGATCTTCATCTTCAAACACATTATGGACCTAGAACAAACTGTTATAAATTGTGCACCTTGTGACAATATAAATTCTGTATGGGGAAGATTCCATGATTAAGGGGAAAACCAGAGAAAATGGCAACTATCTAGAGTTGTGCAGCAGTTTGGAATGTTAGACATAATCCAAACATATGGGTTACGGGCAGAATGACAAGTAGTAAAAGCTTCAACGGGGTAGCCGAGTTTGTCTGTAACTGGAAAAACTTAAAACACAACGAATAGTCTAGCAGCACCTCATAGACTAACAAAACACGTAAATGGTATCATGAGCTTTCGTGGGTACAACCCACTTCTTCAGATGAATGAAGTGGGTTGTGCCCATGAAAGCTCATAATACCATCTACATGTTTTGTTAGTCTTCAAGGTGCTGCTAGACTATTTGTTGTATTTTAGGTAGTAAAAAGTTCAGGAAACCCAGTTTATCACATATCACTAAAGTATATGTAATTATCTTGTCAGGAACACTATAACTATAACTGAAATGCATTGATCACAGTGTGTGTGTGGGTGGTGGTGGTGGTGGTGGTAATTAACTGCATAGGGTACAAAGGAACACCATACAATAGTCCAGAACAAGATGTGGCAATAGCCAACCTCTGCTGATTTGCTGACACCAGTTAGGTATGTGCATTATTAGTTTGAGAGAAACTGGAAGACAGAAAGATAGACAAAGAAAGAAAATTAAAACTTCTGATTTAACTTATCATTACCTCCAGAATTTTGCCAGAATCTGCCCTTACCTTGACCCTGTCTCTTCTAAAATTCTCATCTGCATCTTAATCACTTCATGTTTTGACTATTGCTACTGCCTCTTTTATAGTCTTCCTAAATCTCTTCACTTTAAATTTCAGGAGTTCAAGATGCTGTGGGCACATTACACTCTCATTTCCTCCATTCACCATCACCTTCACTGATGTCCTGTTCTTAATTAAATTCAGTACAAAAATTATCCTCTCCTTCAAAGCTTTCCATGGCCTCCTCAACCCTCCCTTTATAGCCCTCACTCAGGGAGCACTCACTACAATTGTCTCTTCCTGACTGTCCTTGGGATTAGCCCTCCTCTCGCATATCCCACCTGTCCTTTCTCTCTCTCTCTGAAGCCCCTTTCACTCCACGAACCATAATTTCCTCTCCACGATTCAACCCTCTGACCAATCACTATATAGTTTCCTCTTTCAGGGAGTTACCGAAAGTACTTCTGTATAAACACTCTCAGGCAGTCTTCTCAAATACTGACCTGATGGTGGCACTTCTCCTATTTTGGGTTCCTGTTCAGGAACCCTCAACTGAGCACTTTAGGGCTTTCCTCTCCCAGCCCTCACTATTTCTATCCTGGACTGCTTCCTACAACTCTCAGTTCCTCTCCTTTCTCTGTGTGTACCAGATCCAAAACCCCTTCCTTGAGGGTGACTGTTGCCAGCTTCCTGTCTTATATAGACCCCAGTCTATTTCTCTTCAGCAAGGTGCCATCAGCAGTTAGGTCTAAGCCCTCCTTGGTTTCTTCTCCAGGGCAACCTGGAGAGTTAATCAGCCTACGTGGCCTCCTTAATCCCTTCAAGTCCTGTGTGGACAATCCATGGCAGGCTCTTCTGGGTTTTTCCACTCACTAACCCAACTCTTTTAGCCTTGTCGTCTTTCCTATCCCCCACAAATCTCAACTGTAGATGGTCTTTCACTCTACTTTACAACTGACTGAATATATCCTTTCCAAGACACTGAAGGTAACAAATTTCAAAAGACCCTAAAGGTTGCTATAAAGAGGACTTTGATCATTTTTCCTCCAAGTCTACTGGAGGTCAGACAAGAAATACTAGTTTTATAATCTGCAGCAAGGGAGATTCATGTTAGGTATGAGGAAACATTTTCAAACTATGAGGGTAATTAAGATCTGGAATAGGCTTCGAGGAAAGTTGTGGATTCCCATTATTGCAAGGGTTATTTTTTTTAAACAAGTTGGACAAACTCTTCTCAGGAATGGTTTAGGTTTACATGATTCAACCTCAGTACAGGGGGCTGAAGTTGGTGACTTTTTGAGGTCCCTTCCAACCGAATATTTCTGAACATTTTAGCCCGACTCTTTTCCATTCCAAGAATTTGCCTTCTGCTCAGAAATGGGAAAGGGAGCAGACAACCCAAAGTAAGAATATTTACAAAGTGAAAAGGAGAATTCTGCAGCACTACTCACCTATAAAATAGGTGCATTAGGGATACAGCTTCTTATACTTTGTGCTTAAGCAAGACTCATCTACAGTGTGTAATTGCCATCTACAACATTCCTCATACATTTTTGCTATTATATTCTCTTACCCTGCTGTCATAATCAGGAGTGCTGACCAGCACCTGGTGACTAAGGGGTTAATTCCTGTACCTAGGCAAGGTGTTGGGCAGTCAACCAATAACAATGCAGGTAGTAATTTCAAACTGGTAAAGAGGGGGTTTTCTCTCTCTCTTCTTTCTTTGAGACCAGAGCAGTTTCTCCCAGCTATTGAGGGAGATGGGAGATGTTTCTCTCTCCAAAAACGGACTCCTTAAAATGTATTAGTAGGGAAAAGCTTAGATAGTCCATCAGGGTTTATTGTTTTCCTTGTTCGGGGGGTTGGAAATAATGTCTGAGCTTGCTAATTTTTTTTTTTCTCTTTTGTAACTAAGTCTTATAGCCTAGGGATTTTTCCCTGTATCTATATCAAATGGTGGCTCTTTCCATCTAGCCAATTTACTTTGCTTGCAACTGTAGTTTTGTTTTGGTGGTAAAAGATTGGGTTTTTTTCTAATTAACCGGTATTGGTTGATTGTTTTGTCCTTAGGACTCAGTGCCTAGTTACAAGGCACAGTCCATTGTTGTCTGTGGATTCCCTCTGTTTTTCCCAACTCCAAGCAAAACGGAGGTTGGGGCAGGGGGGAGAGTTTTACTTCAAGGAGTCGAGTATCAGAAGAGTAGCCGTGTTAGTATGGATCTGCAAAAGCGACAAGGAGTCCTGTAGCACCTTTTAGACTAACAGATGTAATGGAGCATAAGCTTTTCATGGGCAAAGACCCACTTCGTCAGATGCATGTACATCTGACGAAGTTGGTCTTTGCCCATGAAAAGCTTATGCTCCATTACATCTGTTAGTCTATAAGGTGCTACAGGACTCCTTGTCGCTTTTGCAGATCCAGACTAACACGGCTACTCCTCTGATACTCGACTCCTTAAAGTAAAACATGTACATGCATCTGACGAAGTGGGTCTTTGCCCACAAAAGCTTATGCTCCATTATATCTGTTAGTCTATAAGGTGCTACAGGACTCCTTGTCACTTTAAGGAAGGGATTCCCCAAGTGATCTCTTCTCTGATTTTCTTGGAATTACTTGGGTGGTGGCAGCGGGTCCCCCAAAATCTAGGTATTAGGATTTTTTTGGGGGGGGTGAGTTTTTGTACCAGAGCCTATAGAGGCAAGGTTTTGGAGTGCTCTTGTGGGCCCCCAACTTCTGCATTCATGTGTCAGAGTGGAGAACACCCTTGACACCTGCTCTATGTCTTAATAAAACCAAAGTAGAACTTTTAAAAATGTTATCCCACTTTCCCGATACTCTCACTAAAACCCTTCATAGCCTACTCTGTCACTTCATAGCCTACTCTGTCTGATTTTTTTTACAGAGAACCTTTCTTTCCTGGAAACACCCTCTGCATTCCCATATCAGATTATCAACAGATTCTGTCACGTCACATGTGTTATATAACTCATCTTTGTGTCTACTCAGTACATAAAAATTAGCATTCAAACCACAATGACTACTTAACAGTCTAAATATGAGCACGTCACTAATCCTTTCATAACTTTGGAGTAGTGGATTAGCTTCTATTTTGGGACATACATCGTCTCCAGGAGCTACCTGAATTATACACAACGGTGTGATAAGAAACACCCCACATGCAATTCATTGTACTTGAGCTTGAGTTGACTAACTTTTTAACCTCTGATGCATATAGGAGTTACAATCTTAATTGCTGGGAAATCTTTTTGTGAATCAGTCTGAAGTAGTCAAACTAATAGAAGTTCTAGGAGACATCAGCTAGTGACAGACTCTTGAACATCTTGTCTTTCACTTTGTGTCCAGCTCCAGCCACAGAACTACTTAAAAAATCAACATATTTGAATGTGAAATGAGGTGGCAACAAAAAGATAGTTGACTTAACTTTACCAATGCTTTGTAGTAGTACAGAGCAGTGTCTACAGCAGGGCTGGGCTGTCAGTGGGCTGGATCCGGCATGCCGAGCACTTTCATCTGGGCCACAGCAGCTCCCGGCTCCGCCCCCTAATGCGTTCCCTGGGATCCGCCGGGGAGCTGCGAACACTTTCAACTCCTGCTATTTAAAGGGCTTATGCCTTCCCAGTGGCTGCCAGGCAATGTATTAGCAGCCATGGAGAAGGCGCAAGCCCTTTAAATACTAGGAGCTGAAAGGGTTCACGCCTCCCTGGCCTCTCCCAGGCAATGTCTTAGCGGCGGCCTGGGAGCTGTGAGCCCTTTCAACTGCTTCTATTAAAGGGCTTGTGCCTTCCCCCTGGCTGCTAAGGCATGAGCCCTTTAAACAGAAACAGTTAAAAGGGTTCGCAGCTCCTGGCCCTGCTGATAACATGTTGCCTGGGAGCCACTGGAGAGGCACAAGCCCTTTCACTTGCTTCTATTTAAGCCAGTAGGCTGCCAGGCAACATGTTAGCAGCTGCCCAGCAGGCGCAAGCCCTTTAAAGAGAAGCATTTGTGAGGGCTCGCAACTCCCCGGCAGCTCCCAGGCAACGAGTTAGCCGTGGGCTCAGGAGATGCGAGCCCTTTCAATTCCTGCTATTTAAAGGGCTCACGCCTTCCCTGTGGCTGCTAAAGCGCCAGCCCTTTAAATAGAAACAGTTGAAAGGGCTTGCAGCTCCCAGCCCCCCGATAACGCGTTGTCTGGGAGCCGCCAAGGAGGTGCAAACACTTTCAACACTATTTAAAGGCCCCACCCCTTCTGCCCAAGGCCCAACCCTTCCGCGGTGGACTGTGACCACTTCATAAATTTGTGAAGTGGTCCCCCGTTTAAAAATGATTGTCCCTTTTACCGTGGAGTGTTATGACATGCAGTATCTTCTTTAAAATCCCAGCTGCTGTGATCAAGGAATTACAGGGGGTCCTTGCTATAAGTCCAAGATACATTCCAAAAAACTTGGACTTATAGCAAAACAACTGAAAGCGGGGAATTTTTTTCCCGAGGCTGACTTCCATTTAAGCAAATTGGGAGGAATGTTTCGCATGACTTACAGCAGAGAATGGGAGGACTTATTATGCATCAGTTCCTACAAACGTCAACGACTTTAGTGTGGAATGGATGTATACTGGGGCGACTTATAGCAGGGACCCCCTGTATATGAGAATCTTAGCATTGAATAACAAAGAAAGATTATAGCCCTCAAGGTTGTGGAGAAAGACTTGAAAACATGGCCCCATTTCATGTTAAAAGGTTAAGAAAAAACCCTCAAATCATATTTATTAAAAATCTCATTGTTTTTATCTTGGTCAGGCACTGGGCAAATGTGGGTGGTAAACAGAGGACTCCTTTCCTCTGCTGCAGCTTCTCAAATAAGGTGTGTAAGCTATCATGTTCCTCTCTTTTCTCTTACCTGTGTGCTGCTTCCACATGAGTGACTTCTGCACCATGTAGAGAGGGCACTACAACTTTGGATCTTGCAGTTTCAATCCCTTTACTTCTACAGTGGGACTGTGCTGTATCCACTTCTGAGTTCAGAAGCTCTCCCTGTGGTGGCACAGGTAAGTATGTGTGCAGGGGCGGATGAGAGTTTTGCGGGGCCCAGGGCACGGGGCCCATTGAAGTGCGGGGCCTGGGGCAGCACAATTTCGCGCATGTGCCACGGCCACAGCTGACAGGTAGTAGCGTGTGTGTGGGGCCTATTGAAGCGCGGGGCCCGGGGCAGCTGCCCCGCTCACCCTGCCCTGTATCCGCCGCTGTATGTGTGTCCGGTGACTAAATGAAAATGACTTTTGCTTCCACTTGAAGTGTGATATAAAAGTTAAGTTTGCTAAGCAGTTATCAAAATGATACCATGTGACCTGAAACACAAGTAGTGAATAATTGCCTGAACAGCTGCTATGAATGCATTGTGAGCATTAACTAACAGTTTGTTAAATGGCAGCTAGTAATGGTACAGATTTGTAAAAATTTAAAATGGTGTGCTGATAATTTCTTAGGAGAAAGAGGGGCTAATTTCTCTGGACATATCATTATTACAAAATGGTCATCTAGACCAAGAGGGCACTCCGTTGTGCCTAATTAGCTTTCTATATGATTTACCTAAGGAGTGAGTGAGCTTCTATTCCCAGTATGTAGCACTGGCTTACCTTGAGCCAGAAAAAAATATTTTAATCAAATCACTTTTAAATCAAAATTCAGATTTAATAGGAGCGGGGAACATAGTTCTATAAAGTCAATTAGATTTGAGAGCTCCAAAAGTTGTCTGCAATATTCACAAGACCACAGATTCCTATTCTATCTGTTCTTCCATCCCTATTAAACTACATATGACTTCAGATGACTCATTCTGTTGTGATTTCAGAATTCATTCCTTTATATATGAATATATACTAAAGATAGTCTCACCATGTGAAATTTGGATCTCTTCGGGAACCTTTCAGGAGTATGGTGAGCATTCAGATTGGGGTGCATAATTCCAGAGCTAGTTTTGTGACAGAGCCAAGATGAAAAATTAAAATCCAAAATTTCCCAAAGTTTGGCGATGGTCCAATTATTGGTTTAATAGTTTTAAATTTGGCGTCATGTCTAATTTTGAGATACACCTGCAGACACAGCTACATAAAATCTATCCAGCATTTCAAATATGTGGCTTTTGAGCCTTATTCAGGCCAAATTAAATAAAACAGACAATGTACAGAAGAGATTTTTGCCTGCTGCTTCCAGGCTAGATGTATATATAACCAATAAAAGGGATAGCACGTTTCTAATTTTGCTAAACTACAAAGCTAAAAATCAAATTAAAATAGTCATTTACAGAGAACCAGCTCCTTCTCTCTCTCTCTCTCTTTCACCAGATACTGTGAAACATTTGGCTTGAGCTTTCAGCTAGTTAGGCTCACAAATATTATTGAAGTGTAATAGCTCCCCCTGCCAGGTTTCAATTACAAACTACATTTACACACACACAGTAAACCACATTGTAAAATGTCTATACTGGACTCTTTTGTTACTTGCTTATTCGTCTGCCACTGTTATACAGGGAAAGACATAAGCACTTGCTATGTAATGTGGGCTAAACACATTTTAGAAAAACAAGATAAAAGAATATTACTAGCTAATAAATTACTTAAATGCAATTGTGTGACGTTTAGGAACAAATACAAAGCAGAGTTCAAATGAAAAAGGAGAAAAAAATAGGACTTTATGATTTGTTTTCTCTGCCATAAATCCAATCTTGTCCCATTTTTTTTCTTCCCTGAAGTTCCTTGAATGATAATTTTATTTTCTATATCATCTGTTGTTTGTTAACTTGGATCCAAATCCTAACCTAGATCATGGTAGCATCCAAAGTTGGTTCCAAATTTGACCCAACCCTGAATACATACAACCACAAATCCATGTATACATAGTGTGAGCTGCAGTTGCTTGGTGTCACTTAGGATCATACCAGTAATCTTTTGCAATCTATCCCAATGTTATACTACTACTTAGCATTTATACAGAAGTATTATTCCACAGAGCGCTGTGAATACTTGGGTTAATTCTCATGACATTCCTGTGAGAAAATTCAGTATTAATATTTCCATTTGACAACTGATGAAATTGCAGCACAGAGAGGCTATTTACATGGAATTTCTGAGAGCATACCATATCTCAGATGCACCATGAAGCATGGGGCCTGCATCTTCAAAAAGAGTTTGGCACTGAAAAAACTGAGCACTGCAATGCCTATATTTTCAATGGCTTAAAAATAACTGGAATCCACAAAGCATAGGATAGGTGCTAAGCATGGAGAGAAAAGCACCTAAGAGTGTGACCCACAAGAGCCACCATGCCAGATGAACTGTGTAAGCAAGAAAAAACAACAACAAATGGTCTGGTAGCACTTTATAGACTAACAAAACATGTAGGCGGTATCATGTTTTGTTAGTCTATAAAGTGCTACCAGACCATTTGTTGTTTTTTTCTGTAACAGACTAATTCGGCTATCCCCTGAAGCTGTGTAAGCAAGGGCATTCATCTGAGTGGTAGGGAACCCTGTTCAAGTCCTTTCTCCTCAAGGGCGGGATTAATCAGGCTCTCCTGCATCTCAGAAGAGTTCCTTTACCACTCACTGGACCTCTACCTCCCCCTCTTTTGCATGTAGTTAGGAATACTCAGACCACATCCGAGGGACATAGGCCCACAGGTGAGATAGGCATTTCCCTGCCTATCTTCCCTGGGGTTTAAGGATGATTCTAGTACTTCAGCATGAGATAAGTCCCTACTGCATGCTTCAGTGCACAAGCCAAAGACAAAAAAAAAAATATGCACCTAAGGAACTATTACAATGAAAATTTAAGCGCAGAGTTTAGGCATCCAGGGTATGTTTAGACTACATGGCTCTGTCGACAGAGCCATGTAAACTAGCTTACCTGACATAGTCAATGAAGTGGGGATTTAAATAATCCCCGCTTCATTAAAATAAAAAATGGCTGCTGCGCTGTGCCAACAATCAGCTGATCCGGCACAGTGCAGGAGTCTAGACGTGGATCGGTCAACAAGGGAAGGCTTCATTGACTATGTTGGGTAAGCTAGTTTACATGGATCTGTGTACAGAGCCATGTAGTCTAGACATACCCCCACAGTATTACATGGCAGCTGAAATGAGTGGGCATCTCTGGATCAGGTCCCTGATGAAGGTAAATGCCACTATCGTTCAGTGACATATCTTTTTTGGTTGTAATTTATATGTGAATTTAGTTCTGAAGAAATGCCCAACTCCCTTCTCTAACATCAATTAGTGCAGGGTATAGCCATGAAGAGATTCTCCCACTCTAGCTCAGAATACTGTTGTAGATAACGAATATTTTTACCCACATACCAGTTTAGAGTAGAGTCAACCCCCAAGCATTCAAAATCACGTTAGGCTCACAAAAGTTATGAGATTGACATATAAATCAAGACACTCTAAAATGTATTTTTTTTTTTACCATTTAGGTCACACTTTAGGCACATTTTCAAGCCTTTCTGCACAATCATAATACATGCCAAGATTCAGAAAGTTCAGCCATGCCTTTGGAGTTAGGAAGATGTAAACACCTGGGAAGAAGGAAGCCAGAGCACCTTCTATGACAAGCATGCTGTAGGGTACCTAGAGGAACATGGAAAGGGACTAAAAGAATTCCTCTGTTGAAAAATAATTCTAGAAAGGAATAATTGATGAGACTTCACAGAGAGGCCATACAAAGAGCAGACTAGGATAGACAGGGATGGTGGAGCTTCGTTGATGGTGGAGCTTCGCCCTAAGCAACGTGCACCAACATAGGAAGGGATTCAGATTAGGGCTAGAAACTTATATTTATTATTATAGCTGAGATTCTCTTGTTACTACTTGAATCCAGAAGCTGGGCCTTTATGAAAATTATGACCCACAGTGGGAATTTAACAGTGATCTTTAGTCCATTCTCATAACTCCTAGAAATTCACAGAGGCAAAGCATCATGTTTGGTGAAGATGTAGCAACAGGATCCTCCTTTTCAGCACTCTACCCACTGCTAATTATGTGAGATGAGGCACCGAGAAAACAACTTATTTTCTGAGATAAATTTGGCTAATTATCCTCTCACCCCTGCTACCCATTTCAAATAGAAAAATTAAAACAGAATTTTCCTGTTTATTTCTTAAGAATGAAATGATCAAACCGTACCTTTAAGGGTGTTGCTAAGAGCAAACTTATTCCCCTGCTAATGCTGATGATGCCCACCATAGCCTTAATAAGTACTGAAGTAAACTGGAGTTGAAGGTGCCGAGTGCCTTAAAGGATGAGGGCCTCGATCAAAAAATATGGTTTTGAGGCCTGCTTCGATTGAAAACTCTTGGTCTACACTGATGTAAACCGGACTAGGCTTTTGCCAATTGGCCAAAACTAAGAAATGTGACTAGTGATTTTGAGTGCCAAACTTGAGACACTTTGAAGGAGCATGATTTCCAGGAAATTTTGAATGTCCATTCTATTAAAATCATGAGGGTAGGTAATACTAACAGCACTCAAAATCCTAGCCTTTGTTTCTAGTTGCAAGATTCTATCTGGTGCTCCAACACCATGGTGAGGTCATGAAATTAGCATACAAAACAGCAATCAGAAAGGAGGCTCCTCTGACAAGGAGCAGTTTTCTTGGCCGAAGGAGCATTGTAATTGAAGAGAGAAAAGGAAATGTTGGGATTTGAGAGAGGTCTGGAGGACAGCACCAAAAAAGATGCATAAAAACACTTGTGTTTCAACAGGAGTTGCTAAAAAGCACTTGGCATAATACCTTACATATTTTAACAGGCTGGTTTAACAAAGATTTCAGGCTGTCAGCTGAAGAAGAAAAAGCCCATGTGCCTCCTTTGATAAGGTATACTATATGTGAATGGGAATGATCAGCAAACAAGGTATGTTTACACTGGAACTAGAGGTATAATTTCCACCTTAAGTAGACATACTTCTAGTCATTCTGATTGAGCCTGTGTGCTAAAATGAAAAGTGTAAGGCTATGTCTACACTACGGGTTTTGCTGGAAGAGGCAATGCAAATGAAGTGGGGATTAGCATTTTCTCGTGCTTCATTTGCATAATCTCTTCCTATTCGTTTTTGTGCAAGAGGTTTTTGCGCAAAAACAAGTAGTGTGGACTTGTCCTTTTTTCTCCTTTTTTGAGACATAAGGATCTTGCACAAAAAGGGGTGTTTGCGCAAAAAGGAAACATCCACACTACTTGTTTTTGCGCAAAAACCTCTTGCGCAAAAAAAGATCGGAAGAGATTATGCAAATTAAGTGGGAGAAAATGCTAATCTGTGCTTCATTTGCATTTCCTCTTCCGGCAAAACCTGTAGTGTAGACGTAGCCTAACTGCAGTAGCTGGAAAAATATACCTCTAGTTCCAGTGTAGACATATCATCATCAACAACCATGGGCTCAACGCCCGTTGGTGTCCGATGTCTCCCTCACTATTTCCTTCCATCTTTCCCTGTCCAGTGCGGAGTGGCTTAGTTTCTGCAGACTAGCTCCGCACCAATCTACTATATCATCTCCCCATTCTATGTGGGGTCTGCCTCTCCTATTCAGACCATCCATTATGCCGAATACAGGGTCTTAACTTTTTGCTCGTCGTTCATTCTGCAGATATGCCCGAAGCCCACAGAGATTAGCCAAGAAATTCACAGCATGAGTGTGAGCACAACTTTTCTAAAATTTGATGGGAGGGTTTGTTTGTTTTTCAACCTGAGGTTTGGCTTGAATTCATCTCTACAACTCAACAAGAGAAGATCTGAAGGGGAGATTAAAATGATAAGTTAAAAATACGACAGCCTGCATGAACTCCTTAGTAGTACTGTACATATTGTGAAAAAATCAAATCAAAGTGTTCACATGCTATAATTACAGCTATAAAGTTTACAGAGAGCACTTGTTAGCTCAGTCAGTATTTTCTTCTCGTATGTAAAAACATCACTGAAATTTTGGCAGGAATTCTTCTAATTTAACTTTCATTATTTATTAATATAATCTGTTGTCAGTATATAATTAGCACTGCTGACAGATTGACTTTTGCATGACTCTTCCCTATAATTAGAAATACATTGTTCATCATTGCAAAAGATTTTAGAATGCACCTCTCATCCGTAGGTGTGAGGGGCACTGAATACACGAAAACCATCATGAAGTACAATTAGAACATTGTAATATAAATCATCCTCTTACTTAAACTATGGAAGCATTAAGAGGATTTGTAAGGGGACAAGTGAAGGCCAAAGGAAAAGGAGCATGGTTGTGTGATTAAGGAATTGGACTTAGACTCAGGTGATTTGGGGGTCAATTACTCACCCAAACTTTCTCTGTGACCAAGGACAAGTCACTTTTTTTTTTATTCAGTTCCCTATCTGCATTTAGACTAAACCACAGAGCAGGAACTGTCTTACCATATGTTTGTATGAGCATGTCTGCACTAGGAAATCACTTTAAAATAACTTATTTTGAAATAATAACTCTCAAAATGACTATTTCAAAATAAGCTTATTCCGCAACAAGAGCATGTCTACACAGCGAGGCTAAAGCCAAAATAAGTTGCGCGCAAATTGAGCTACATCAATTGCGTAGCTTAATTCGAAATAGCTTATTTCAGTTTTTGGTGCTGTCTACACAGCAAGAAGTTTGAGGAAGAGCACTCTTCCTCTGACTTCCCTTACTCTCCTCATACAATGAGGGTTACAGGAGTCAGAGTAAAAAGTCCTCCAGCTTGACATTATTTTGACATTATGTTGAAATAACTGTTTGAAGAGTAGACGTGGACTTTGTTATTTTGGAATAATGTCAGTTATTCCAAAATAATGCTGCTGTGTAGACATATCCCAAAGAAAGCAGGAGTTATTATTTCAGAATAAGCATCCCCATATTTCAAAATAACGGGCTTCGTAGTGTGGACACACTGCTTGTTATTTCAAAATAAGGGGAGTTATTTTGTAATAACTCCCTAATGTAGACCAGAGCTATGTCACCTAGAACAATGGGCGTTTCACAAGGGTTAAGGGACTTGTCGAAATAGTGCTTTATTTCAAAATTTGGCAGTGTGTAGACAGTACCAAATTTTGAAATAAGCTATTTTGAAATAACCTCAAAATTATCTATGCAATTTGCATTGCACAAATTGCATAGATTATTTCGAGGTAAGGGTGCTGTGTAGACTCACCCTTAGAGCCCAGTTGTACTTCAGTAGTATAAATAATGAAGGCAATAAATACAGACCAACAGGTAGTTATATTAAATGCCAGAAAAGGGAAAGTTTTAAGATTTATTCTAAAACTGGAAAAAGAACAACTGAGATAAAGGGGAAAATGAAAAAATGAAATAAACAATACCTTTTTAAGCAAAGCACATAACTCTTATGTGTTGGTATATTACAGAATAATAAACAATACAAGAATAAACAACCCTTTACACTTAAACAACACATTCTATCCATACTTTAAAATGGATACATGTCATCATCAGCATTTTGTTTTTACACAGAGGAAACTGAGGCACAGAGGTGTTCAGTGCCTCTACTGCAAAAGCCACCTAAAGAGCAAATGACAGAGTCCAGCATCGGACCCAAGTCCTTATCCTGTCTTGCAGTTCTCTTTCACACATAACTCTCCAGGGATCTCAATGGGGAAAGTGATAATGAAAGAGTACAGAATGGGTCATATGGACAGCTTGTTTTTATCTCTTACGTGTGTTAGGTATCACCTACTGTATGCATATTTCTAAATAGGGCAAAGAGAAACAAAGAGAGATTGCATTATCCTTGCTGATCTCTTTAACTATGGCCAGTTTTGGGGATATAAGGTGTAGACGGATGTTTTGTGAGATCATTAAGAAGCTGGCACAGGACAGCAAAACTTTCCTCTTTCCAGATGGAGCATTGTTAATATTCTGGATTTGTGGCATCACACTATTTTGAAACAAATAAAAAGAAGCAATAAAAAGGAAGTTTGTTTGCCATATGGCTGTTTATTTCTCTGTGTTCCAGCCTTACTGTGAAATATATGGCACCTCAATAGGGGACAGCCACACAAACACCAGGTGTGCTTCACATAATGCACCTTGCCTAACACAAGCCAACCTTCTTTTGATTACATTGAACATGTGGCACCAGAATTTCAGGGATATTTTATTTCATTTGGGTATGGGAAACATTTGATAGCCTGAAGGAGAAAATGGGCAAGAGATAACAGTTAGGATTTAATACAAGTTCAAAAGGAAAAGCTGAGAAGACAAGCCATGCAGTTGTTTAGTCCATATTTTCTAGACTGGTGTTAAGGTTCTCATCTGAATTTAGTGCTTGTGAAATGTGTCATCCTGACAATCCATGAAAGTGAACCCTCTATTTACATTAAAAAAAAAAGTGCAACATGGCCAGCATCATTGAAAGCTTCCCCACCAATGCATTTTAATGGTTATGAATTAGGTTGACCGTAGGAGCAGTTATGCGAGTAGGAACAGCCAGAGCTCAGCTGTTTTAGATATGCCCCTTAGATTTAGAGCTGCTAAAGGGGTGCCATCAACCCAGTTCTATTGGATGTAGGTAGTCCAAGCGAAGTTCTGTTACAGATATTTCATGGTGGGGAGATCTGTTGAATTTAGGCCTCTGTTGTGATGTAAAAGGGCCACTGGAATACTGTGAAATTGGGTCCCAAATACTAAATGACATGGGTGTCCTGCCTGGAACTAGGTATGTTTTGTTGGCATTGCTTTTTCTTCGCTTGCTTCAAAGTATTGCCTCCTCCTGTCATCTACTATATATTTAAGAGTGTTTATGTGTCTGTCTGAGAGTCTGTTCATTCAAGAACTCCTTCTAAATGGTAAGAGCTAGGACACTACATTTGGTATGCAGCTTCCTCTGATCATCACTCAAACCAAGGTCAAGGTTTGGTTGTGTCAGGACAATGGGATGTGTCTGGAATGGGGTTGTTTCTCATAACATAGAAAGGGAGGCATCTGCTTGTAGGGACAGTTATACTGTATAACAGGGTTGGGCAAATATGGGTCGCCACTGCTATGTTTACCTGCACCTCCACAGGTATGGGCGATTGCAGCTCCTGTTGGCTATGGATAGCTGTTCCCAGCCAATGGAGCTGTGGGAAGCAGTGTCCTAGTCTGCACAACTTCCCTCAGCTCCCATTGGCCGGGAACAGCGATCCATTGCCAACAGGAGCTGCAATCACTAGTACCTGAGGAACAGCAGGTAAGTATAGCGCCAGCAGCTCACTAAGCGCAAACCACTGCTGTTTTATTGCCCACATCTACTGTGTAATGACTGCAGGAGGGCAGCAAGGGGGCAGAGATGGGGACTGGGACAGCTATAGTGCAATTGGGGCATTGAGGGGCAGAGGTGGAGAAAGAGACAGATATCTGCTAAATATTTCAGAGAGTTTGTTTGTGTGTCTGTCCCCTAGCTGGTGGACATTCACCCCTTCCCCAGCTATACCTGCTGCAACTGCAGCAGCCATGGAGAGGTGCTTCTCACCTGGGCCCAAGCTGCTGAGGTGAGAAAGGGCTGGGGTTGTCCTCTCTCCTCAGGGAAGCCTGTGTAACCACCACCAGGCAGATTTGAACCTGAGACCTCTGGAAATGAGTATAGGAGCCTCTACCCCCGGGGTTCCCAACCTGGGGTAGATGTACCCCCGGGGGTACGAGAAGCTTGTCAAGGGGGTACGGGGAATATTTGGTAAATAACTAGATTATCCTAATTGAAATATTCCAAAAGTAGTAGTGTTAGTGAAAAACACTACTAGAGTCTAGAATTTATTTCCTTTCATATTGAATAGCGGGTATGGGAAGGTTTACTAAAAGCCAAGGAGGTACGGGGACCGAAAAAGGTTGGGAACCCCTGCTCTACCCTCTGACCTAAAAGCCAGCTGGCTCCCAGCCCATGCTGTAGAGGTCTCTTGATGTTAGCTGTTGCTGTGGTCTAAGTGCCACTGCATGGTAACCACACTAGGGGTGTGGGTTACACCTGCATACTAAACCCTTCGTCCACCAGCCCCACCCAGAGCCATGATTTAAATGAAGAAAAACAAAAATTATTTGAGTCGAGGACCTGAGCAATGCCAGGTAAAGCCTCTAGTGATCCTCAAAGGTTTTGATCTCATGAGTAAATGACCTGAGGGGGAAAAAAACTGAGCAAATTTAGCTTGATGTGGGCCAAAACCATGCTTGGGTTATGGAATTCAATCTTAATTTAAGATAAAGGAAACCACAACTAGATTGCTCAGGTTGTTAATAATATGTTACAATCCCACAGTTCCAATTCAGCAGAAACTGTTCATATTTACTGTTGTATTGCTCTTTTGTGTCCTCATGTGAAAGAATTTTACATTTCTCTGTCCAGGTGATTTATGCATCATAGAAGTTATCAAGCAACATTGTCATGCCTTGTCTGCAGACTCAGATGGCCAGAAACTGAATAATCCATGGAAAGAGTCCTACGGGTCAGAGGTGTGAAACATGGTAGTATAGATTGAGTGAAGCTTGCCTTCATGCTGCCCATGATACACTTGTTCTGAGGAACTATAGAAAACATCATGCGTCAGAGTCATTATTCTGGTACTTTTTGCCAGCACTGTGTTTACTTAAAACAAACAAACATTGAAGACCAAAGCACCTGTATAAAATAATATCCTTTAAAGACTTTTGCAATCTGTGGGATGGGTTCAAATGCAGTCACCATGGAGAAATAGAAACAAATGATTCTCAGCAAAAATATAATAAAAAACGTAGATTTCTTCCTGCAGAGAACATTGTTATACTGTACAGTATCCAACTTTCTAATTGCACAAAATTGAACTTCCTTGCCGCCACTCTATCCCACCCCTACCTCGAGGCCAGTTCCTTTTCCAAGGCCCCACACATTAGGTATGGAACTCTGTTTTACTGGATGGGATAAGGGAAATAGAAATCCAAGAAACAGAATAGTTTTTAAGCAGAATAAATCAAAAGACGCTCAGGTAACTCTTTATGTAGAAAAAGGGATGCTTCAATGATGGAAGAATAAAAATAAAAGTCAGTTGATTCCTGAGAGATATGACACCTGTTTTAGTATCAAGTGCATATAATCCAAAATGGACACACAATCATTTGATTATTCTGATCTGTCTGCTGATATAGACAGAAACATGTCTAAATTCAGCTCATGGAGTGGATGAAGGTGGGGCTCAGAGAAGAATGGATAGGCTTGGTGAATCCATGTCTGTGCAGATCTACGGGGCATCCCACCCCCTCCAAGGCAGTACAAGTGTCACCAATTTTTTTTTAATTCAATGGGAGCAATAGTTATCCTATATCAACTACAAATAATGGTGCTTGGTGAATGTGGGTAGGGATGGGACCACACATGGGGTGGAGACTTGGGGATAGATCCTCAAGTGGTATAAATCAGCACTGTGTCATTAGTTTCAATTCAGCTACAACTGGCTCTAAGACAGAAGCAGCAACCATGAAGTGCCTCTGCTGAGGGAGGCTGGATTCTCCAGGCTAGGTCATCAGCTGGTGTAATGTAGCTTCACTTAAGTCTATGAAGCAATATGGCTTCACACTTAAGTCCTAAGTCTCCATTCCCATGCACGTCCCCACCCCCATGCACATTCTCCGAGCATGGCGACTAAGTTATAACTGGGCCGTGGTAAATACTTTCTTTGATGATTAACAGCTATTTTTTTTGTCACATACTATGGACAGCATTCATATAACTCGCAGAATGTAGAGGACAGCAATATGGACAACACTACATAGATTCTGATAAAAAAAATTCTCAGAAAAAATAAACAGGCAGAAATATTTTGAAGCACATAAACAAACCAACTAACCAAGAGAGCTAGCCAACCCTCATATCCATTTTGTACGAATGTGTTAAACTGGTATTAAATGAAAAAGCAAAGCAGAACAAGATAAGTACAGTGGGGGTCCCTAATGTGTGCTTGCGCTGCAGGAAAATGATCATTTACCATAAGGTAGACAATGAGGGGTCTAACCTACATGCCGCGGTAAACTGTAATTTTCCTGCAGCATGAACACACATTGAGTTGGATTCTCTGTAAGAGAATGATAAAAATACATCATGCATAATAAAAAAATAAAATAAATATCTTCTAGTACAATGAATGCCAGGGGTTTACAAAGCTAAGGATTTAGAGAACTATGCCAATCAGGAAGCATTAATGGTTTAAGAAGTTTAATGGTTGCATTCTGTATGTTTTACTCATAGTAGGCAGTACCTTATGACACAACAGGGCCTGCTGACTTTTAAGGGGACCCAGAGTATTCAACATGAAGAAACAGGCCGAAAACAACGAAAAAAGAACTCTAAGACCAAACCAGTCCCTAAGATGAAAACAACTCCACTGGCTTTCTCCACATAGTGAAGGAAAAATGAGTGTGTAACACCTGCTCCCATGTACTTACACACAAGATTCAGGTAGCCCATAAAGGGCTATAACTATATGTGGATTCTTACTCCTTATTATGACTTTCATGGATGTGCAAGCCGAGCCTCCATTAAGCTCTTGCTCATTTTATTGTCTATTGCAACAACAACAAAAAGTTATTTATTATTTATTAAACGAATTCTAGTGGGTTGATTAAAATGTGGAGACTACTGTACATTTCACTAGCTATAGTTTCAGAAGGAGCCTCCCAAATTGCAGACAAAGTGTGCCTGTCCACACTTCTGCAGGTGCAGACACTGCTGGGTGCACACACTACATTTGCCACTGAAATGGCAGATGCCTAATTACCCAAATCTCATGTGCAAATGCATTCTGAATGCACAAATATATTCAAAATCTTCAAGTGTGGAAAACCATGCCCACCATTTTAGAAGTTTAACTGGTAAAATTGGCCCTAAATATTTGTCAAAGAAATCATTATTTTTGTCCCTAGTATAGTTATAATATTACTATTTACAGGTTGGATCCTGCTCCCATAGAAGTCAGTGGCAGAACTCCCACTGATTTAAATGGTGCAGGATAAGATCCTGAATACACAGAATCCAAAAGGGTCCAAACAGCAACAACAACAACAACAACAAAATCTAGAACCGAACAAACCCTGAAACTGTGATCTTTGAAATACTGATTCAAAGGTTTGTGGCTTGGGTCTATCTCTACCATTTCTCTATTAAGAGTATAAACCCTGTAAGAATACAGGCCATGATTCAGCAATCATGTACTTAAGCATGTGCTTAATTTTAAACATATGTGAAGTCCCATCAATTTCAAGTTTTGATTTAGGTCTCACTTCAACAAGGTGCAAGCAAGCAGAGCCTAACTTTAAGAACTTGGGCTATTTTCCTGGCTCGAAGTTAGGCATGTGCTTAAGACCATAGTTGAATAGTAACTGGTTTACTCACTTGCTTTAAATTTAGCACATGCTTAAATATTTAGTTGAGCTGGGCTTCAGGTGCTTTTCCGAATCTTTAGCTGTGGAAGAGCTGAGTCACCGCTGGCATACTCCCTTATCAGTAGCAGTATCTAGTGCAGTAGCTTTTTCTGCATTAACAGTGGTTACTGATCCTCACCCCAGTCCTGTGGTGGTCTTTCTTCTCAGGAGTCTGCCAGGGCACACTTCACTGAAACTGGTGCTTAACACATCCTCTCTTGCTGGTCCCAGCTCATGGCCAGGGGTCACACTGCAGATGTCCTGCTTCATTTGCCTCACTTTTGAAAGCTGTCTCATTGTAGTAGTGTTTCAAAAACCAGTTGCAAAGGGAGACAGCTGAACTGGAATTCATTTGCACATTCAACACTATCAATTTAGAACTGAATAAGACTCTCAACTTGTTAAAGAATTACAAAGACAATTTCCCCTTTCGAAATATTCACATCTCCAGATCAAATGTTATGAATTACCACTTCAACTCTGACTTGATTAGTTTCATTAACATAAGCTACTTCTTCCTTATATATACTCCTGGTTCTGTAACTTCCACTCAAATTCATCTGATGAAGTGGGCTTTACACACGAAAGTTTATGTCCTAATAAATCTGTTAGTCTCTAAAGGCTACGTCTACACTGCAGCACTATTTTGGGATACCAGAGCTATTTAGCATCTTTTGAGCATGCCCGTTATTTCAAAATATCATGGGCTTGCTATTCTGATGTCCCTGTAAACCTCATTCCATGAGGAGTAAGGGTTGTTTTGGAGTAGCGATTTATTTCAAAATAAGTGCTGTGTAGACAATGCCAAATTTTGAAATAAGCTATTTCAAAATTAACTAAAAATAAGCTACATAATTTGCTTATTTCGAGCTCTGGGTGCAGTGTAGATGCACCCTAAGGTGCCACAGGACTCCTCATTGTTTTGTATCTGAGTAAGTGCAATGGTTCCTCTTCCAATAGTTTACCTTATTTGACAATTTCTGACTTGTAGATGTAGATCTGGCTTTAATAAGTCCAAGCGTGATCTAGGATTTTGGCCCATATATTGCACTGCATATGATTGGGTATCATGGCATTTCGATATATTAACATATTTACCACATTTTGATATACTAACAAGAAGTATGCCAGTTTCTGCTGTAATGACCCCTTCTCATCTGTCATGGATTGCATGGCTTGCTTAAAAGATTGTACAAACTTCTTAAACAAGCTATTTGTGGCTGGGTGGTATATATGTCAAGGTGATACATCTATTAACATTCTTCTTTATGAGTTGCTAAAACTTACAACTTGTTCTGGAAGTCTAGTTCTTGTAAACAAACTTCAAAGATATTCTGTTATCTGTGCAGCTGTGGTGGTTTTCGTGCAAAAATCTTCTGGCCTTTTGGGATCGGCATTCACCGCTTACACACGCCATTTCCCAAAATAATCCTGCAAAAATTAACATGCAGATCTTGCCAGGGATCTAATGGCCTTTCCTTGTGTTTTAACGGCACTGATTTAGGCATACCCTGCACCTGTTGGCATTAAAACATTCCTGAGAAAGCTGCTGCATTTGTTAGTCAAATATCAACCCACTATACAAATCTTCTGGAGAGTGCCATCATTTTTACTACCCCTAGGTGACCTAACTGGATTTCTTCTAGGCTTTTGTGCTCCATCTACTAAATAGGACACCACAAATCCACACATCCTGGATGTATGGTAAGCTCAACTTTATATGTATCAAAGGATCATCAGTATTCCAGCCCTTCACAGTGGCATCACAAACCTGAGCTAGTGTAGGATCCCTCTTCATCGCTTGATCAAGCTACAAGTCACTGGGGCGAACTCAATCGGAAACATGTCAATCAGTTTGATAGATTCTGTTGCTATTACAGATTGCCCTTCAACAGGCTCAGGCATGTGTGGGAGAGCCCAAGTGCATTTGCAAGCACTTCTGTTCCTTTAAATTCAATGTCAAAGGTGTAACCAGGTAAGAAGAGGGCCACCATTGCATACATACTGCTGTGGTCACAGAAGCCCCCTTCCTCAGATGAAAGATCAATATTAGGGATTAGGTGTCTGTGACAATGATGATTTTTCTCCCATATAGGTATTGTTTGACTTTCTTCACCTCCCATAGTAGACTTAAAGCCTCATTGTGTATTTGTACGTAGTTATGTTATGCCACTATGAGAGAGCTGAAGGCAAATGGTATGGGTCTCTCACTGCCCTCTGGAACGCCATGCGATATAATCACCTCAATTCCATATGCTGAAGCATCACATGCTAACTTGACAGACAAGGATGGGTTTAACTGAATAAGCAAACACTAATTGATATGACCAATTATTTTGCTCCCAGGACAGCTTTGTGTCACTCATGTGACTGTATCCTCTTTTCACCAGACTGCAGTAAAAGTTCAGTGGGTGCAATGCAGTCGCTAGGTTTGGTAAAAATTATCCATAGTAGGTTATAAATCCTAGAAATGATCTGAATTGTGACACATCCCTTGGAAGGTAGAGATTTCCAGACTGCTTTAATCTTCTCCTAAGATGTATGTAGCCATTGTGCATCAATAACATGCCAACAATAAGTTACTGAGTCCTTGAAAAATTCACATTTTATTTGATTGGTTCATAATCCATAGTCTTCTAGCTGTTTTAATACCTTTTCAGGTTTCCAGGTGTTCTTCATTACTTCCAGCAGGCACAAAAATGTCATCCAAATAACACTGTGTTCTTGGACTAGTTTGCAAAACTTGGTCCATTGCCCACTGCCATATTGTAGCAGCTGCAGCAATACCAAACACTAGCTGGTTGCACTGGAACAGGCCTTTATGTGTGTTGATTGTGAGGTACACTTTAGACCAGTGTTTCTCAACCAGTGGTACGAGTACCCTTAAGGGTACTCGAGAGAGGTCTCAGGGGTACATCAACACAACTGAAATTTGGAGAAAACTGAATTTTTGTTTTAAGTTTTACAGCGTTTTATTATTTTTGTACTTTTTACACCCAAAAATTTCATCACCCGCCCGGCTACAGTTAAGTTGTTTAAACAAATGTGTTGCAATGGTAGAAAAAAAGTTTGTGTGTCTGTAAACTGTAGGTACTGGGGGTACTTATATGCATTTTTTTTAAAGGGGTACTTTATAAAAAAAGATTGAGAAACACTGCTTTAGACTATTCCTCAACCCCTGTCTTTAGGTAAGCCAGTGCGAAATCAAATTTGCTGACTAGTTGTCCCCATGCCAGTGCACAAAAATATCTGCAATTCAAGGTAGTGGATACTTTTCAACTTTCAGTGCAGGGTTTATAGCCACCTTAACATCTCCCATGCTCCTACTTCATCACTTTTTTTTTTTTAACAGTTGGAAGGAAAGGAGTTCCCCCTCATGGAAGGCCTCTCTTGAAAACATGGCCTCTCTTTTCAGATGTTACAATTCAGACTTTACCTTCAAGAAGATACTAAAAGGGACAAGCTAAATGTCATGAAAATGGCCGCCACCTTCTCAAGTAGGATTATTTTAGGCTTCATGTGTTTCATAGAGTTCATATCCCCTCCTTAAATACTGCTGATGTCTGACAACATCCTTGCCAGCTGTTTGACTATTTTAAAGGCATCTGCTCAAAGTGACTGCAACATCTTCCAATCCAGAGGATCCTCATGTAATCATTCATGGGCCCCACAGAGATGATCCCCTTATTTAGTCTAACAAACAGTGCTTACTGTTGTACTTCACACTCAGTTGCATAGCTGCAGTTGACACTATCTTTTCTCCCATGTATGTTTTAGTAACAGCAGTGCCTTCCTCTCTCCCAGAGTGTCTCACATTCTCAGCGTGAAAGAACAGACATGGCAGAGCCTGTGTCCAGTTCCGTTCTGAGTGTTTCCCCTGCCAGCCAGGGTGCCATCCGGATTGCTGCCTAGTCATTTTTGCTCACACTTCATACCTCCAGACTGATTACTCCATTCTCACAGTCTGTGTCACTACGGCCGCTGTCTACAGAGCCGTTTGTTGATGCTCCTTTTTTGATACCCTGGTTTGGTTACTTCTTTAATCTTTGAGTGTGACAAAGGGCTATGCCCTTGTTTATTATAGCTTCTGCAATATGCCTCTTCAAATCAGCAATCAGAAGGAATGAGGAATCCTTTCCTGCCCCAATAACAGGTCTGTCGGCAGAATAGCCAGGCTCTTGCCTGCTTTAGCTCTGGTATGCATTTCTATTCCAGGCCTTGCTGGTGCTGTTCCCATCCCCACTCCAATTTCTACTGCGCGTTTAAAGGTAAGATTTGCTTCAGTGAAGAGCTTCTTCTGAATGCCTTTCATTAAGCAGTCAACACACAAATCTCTCTCTTAGGGCCTCATTAAGCCCATGCTTAAAAGCACAGTGTTCTGATAATCTTTTTAACTCTGTCGCAAAGGAGGAAATAGATTCACCTTCAGGTTGATTCCTCTTATGAAACCTAAACCTTTCTGCTATAATCAGGGGCTTGGGCGCCAAGTGCTCTTGAACAATTTGCACTCTCTCGTTACAGGTTTTACTTGTTGGCTTCTCCGTGGCAATCAGGCAGCGTACTAAAGTGTAAGTTATTCTTCCCATCATATCCACTGACGCGGCTACATGTTTTTCTGAGGGAAGCTTATTTGTTCCAAAACACTATATACATGGGCCAGTCTGCCATGACGCTGCCAAAGGCTTTGGAAGTCTTTTTTTTCCCCTGAGGTTAGCTGAGTCAGTCAGTGCTTACAGTTCTAGCAGACCCCTCTCTTCCCTGGAGGCAGCAAGTAATGCCATATATTGATTTGCTGCTCTGATGTCTAGGAGAGCCTTGCATGGATACAAATGTATGATCATGGATGTGGATATCCCTGATAGAGCCCTAAAGCGCTGTGAATTGCAAAGGACTGTCATGTTGGACCATTGCCAGCTCCTCCAGCATGGCTATACTGCCCCCAATCCTTTCCATACAGCAATTTGCATCTCCGCTCCAGGGGCATGCACAATGCTTGAACACATGAGCACAATCAGGGACAGCTGACAGTGAGCCTGGTGCCCACCTCGGTGGGTGGGGATGGGGGTGGTACAGCCACACTGAAGATGATACCAATGTGGGGTGATGTTTCTTGCAATTGGTGGCCCAACATGTTGTTCCTTTGCAGTTCCCAGTACAGCTCTGCAGACACTGATTTACACCCACAGATATACATTTGTATCCACACCAGGCTCTACAGAGAAGGTTCTGGAAACCATCCCCAACTGCTGTGGAGGTCAGATATAGCCCAAATCCCTTATTAGAAACACAGACATGTGCACATGGTTGGAGCCATGATTGCTGACTGACCTCTTGCATTGTAGAGAGAGAAGAAAAACACAGTAGCTGCAATATGAGAGGAGATTTTACATAAGTAATGGTATGTCTACACTACAGCGTTATTTTGAAATATCTTATTTCGAAATAGTTATTTCGAAATAGCTTATTTCAAAATAACGCGTCTACACATAAAATGCATTTCGAAATAGCTTTTTGCTATTTCGAAAGAGCGCGTCCACACTGAGTGGACGTTGAATCTCATTTAAGGCCGGCCAGAACCAGGTACTTTGTGTGGCTGCTGCCTGAGGCTATCTGAGGCCTGTGCTTAAAGGGACCGCCCCCTCCTCCCCCGGACAGCCGGTTCTCAGCTTTCCCTACTTGCTTGCCTACCTCGAGGGACAGCAAAGCATTTTGTCTCTGCATGCTCGGGTTGCCCTCACTCGGGACACCACAGCACTCTGTAACATGGACCCAGAGCTGCCCCTGGGCACTCTGGTGCTTCTCGTGGACACGTTGCTGCGAGCCTGGCTGCACTTTCTACAGGCTGCCATCTGGGAGGTCCATGGGGGGGAGGAGGGGGCTATCAGTATCCAGGAGACCCTGCGGGAGAGCTTCCACCCTGAGGAGCACTAAGAGCCTCCCTGGTCTGCCCCACTGGGGGCTTGTGCCTCATTCCTCCCTAATGTCCTTCCACTTACCCCACCCTAAGCCCCCTTCCTGATGTAAAATAAAATACACATATTTTCATGAACACAAACTCTCTTTATTTAACAAAACTGGGGGGAGGGGAATGAAACTCTGGTGAGACTGGGGAAAGGAGGTGGGAGAGGGGAGGAGAGAGGTTTGGAGAGGGGAGGGGGAAACCTGGGAGGAGGGAGCTGGAAGGGGGATGCAAGGGGAAGAAGTGGGAGGGGAAGCTCAGGGCTCAGGGTTGGGGGTCTCGCTGGACCAACTTGATTTTCATGCAGACCTGCTCCTGGGTTCGCATGTGGCCTTTGGTGGCCAGGCTGGCAGCTATCCTGCCATAGACGGCCGCGCTCCTCCTTCTAGAACGGAGATCATGGCTGTTGGGGGCATCCCCACCAAACCTGAATAAGGTCCATGATCTCCACCCTGGACCAGGAAGGTGCCCGCCTTCTCCAGCCCCTGGCAGGCTCCTGGGAGCTGGCAGATTGCTCCTGGGGAGTGGTAGAGGGCTGGCTGCCAGTGGCTTGTTGGCTCATGTTTTGGGGCCACTGGGTCAGGGGCAGTGACTGCTGGCTCTGGGATGGCAGCTTGGAGCTGGCACAGGCACTGTGCCCAGAGTCTACCCCTTTAAGGGCTCTGGGGAGAGGGGAGGGAGAGGAGTGTTCTTGGTTGAGGCTGGAGTGGCCACCATGGCACCCTAGGAAGGCTGGAGACCCCCTATTTCAAAATAAGTGTCTACACAGCACTTATTTTGAAATACCTATTTCAAATTTGGCGTTATTCCTCGTAGAATGAGGTTTAACAAATTTGAAATAAGCCCTCCGCTATTTCGAATTAATTTCAAAATAGCAGTTTGGCTGTGTAGATGCTAGTAAAGTTAATTCAGAATAACGGCTGTTATTTTGAAATAACTTTGCTCTGTAGACATACCCTAACTGCTTAAGAAACTAGAACTTCAAATTTGTATGAACAGATTCAAGTCTCTGTACAACACATTCAAATATATGACAGCCAGCTCCAGCCTTTAAAGGGTGGACCACTTCATTACCCCTTCTCTCTCTTGGGTTTTGCAGTCTTGAGTCCCTTTTCTGAATCTTCCCTGTAGCCTTCACTTCCTTCTTTTAGGAAGACCAGGCTCCCCCCCCTCCCCCCTCCTCCGCCCTCTGGATCTAATAACACACCAAGCCTGACACGCCCTCTAGGTGCAGTAAGGTAGACTAATTGATTTTAGATGTCCGTTGTCAACCTTTTGTTCACATGTGTGGGGTAGTCATCCCATCACAGGACACTAGTGCCTTAAAAGTTCATCTGTGAATTTCACTGGATTACACAAAGTTTCTGTTTAAAAAAACTCAACCCCTCTTTTTTTGCTGGACAGATGGAATTTTAAAACTCCTTGGCTGCAGCCCTTATGGCATTTCAGAGTTTTTCATCTGAATGAAACCGGCCTAGGCATAGACTGGCAAGCCTTTCCTATTGCATGCAAAATGAAGGCAAAGCATCTGGTTGAGTTCTAAACATAACTGATAGGGAAAGATGTATAATCAACACACTAACCTCTCTTTGTTTTGGTTACCTATAAAATGTTCCAAATGCAAATAGGAGACAACAGATTGTGAGCAGATTTTCCAGGGAACGAAGGGGAAGCCTACATGTTGAAATATACAGGATTCTTCCACAATAAAACGTATTGGTGAACTCTATTGTTAAAACCTGCTTGAGGTAGGACAGAAAAACAGCAAGTTCAGAGTCATCCGCTCTATTCAAATGAGAGCAGATATTGAACTTTGCCCATCCCAAAACAAACAAACAAACAAAAACATCCTGTCCCCAATTACATAGATATCTCTCCATCACAAATTACATACTGCACATTAGCCTGGTAAACAGTTTTTGGTGGGTGTTAAAATAAGCAACAATATGTTTAAGTCTGAATGCTGGAGTTGGGGGGAAGGTCTTTTACTCTAAAACCGCCCATCCAACATAAACAATAAGCATTCACAGAGAGGGAATACTAATTTCAATTTCCTCACACCACTTCAAATAGAGAATTCACAATTCTCTACAGTCATTACAATACAGGAGTGATTTTGTTTGCCAAATGTAAACTTAACACTAACTAAGGAATATGGAAATATTTATTAGGCCAGATCCTCTGCTGCATTCAGTGGGAACTATTATTAAAACCTTCATCCCTGGTTTCTCTGTGGGCACATCTACACAGCAGGGCTAAAGCCAAAATAAGCT
This sequence comes from Rafetus swinhoei, assembly GCA_019425775.1. Taxonomy (NCBI): domain Eukaryota; kingdom Metazoa; phylum Chordata; order Testudines; family Trionychidae; genus Rafetus; species Rafetus swinhoei. The sequence goes on from CM033437.1 coordinate 235,652,802, forward strand.
ACACAACTTGGGCTATGTCAATTGAGTAGCTTAAGTCGAAATATCTTATTTTGGCTTTTGGTGCTGTCTACACAGCAGGAAGTCCAAGAAAGAGCATTCTTCCTCCGACTTCCCTTACTCCTCGTAAAATGAGGGTTACAGGAGTTGGAGCAAGAAGTCCTCCATCTCAACATTATTTTGACATTATGTTGAAATAACTGCTTGTAGTGTAGACATGGACTATGTTATTTCGGAATAATGTCAGTTATTCCAAAATAACACTGCTGTGTAGATGTACTCTATATGAAGTACATGTCCTGATCTAATGACTCTAATAAATGAAGTAAGGAAGTAAGTTTCTGAAGCTCTAGAAAATATTGGTGGCATTGCAAATTCTTCACTCTGAGTAGGGAAGAAAATATGTTAAGACTAGAGTTGGGCAAAAGTTTTGGGCAGCATTTTTTTTTAAAGGCTAACTTGTTGACACCTGTTCTACCCTCCCAACTTTCCCAGCTTCCCTTCCCGCAAAAAAGTTGGAATAATTTGTTTGGAAGGAATACAAACTAAACATTTCCAATTTTTTATTCAAAAATATTTTTAAATGAAAAGTTTGCTGCAAATTTATTTACGTTTTTTTTTAAACTTCAACCACTCAATATCTTTTTTTTTTAAACTTCAACCACTCAATATCTTATCACAATATTTCATTTTGGGCTGAATAAAACCTTTGTTTGATTCATTTTTAAATTTTTTTTTGATTCACCAAAAATCTTGGATCAACTTGGTTTTGAGTTGACACAAAACATTTTTTTAAAAAAATTTTCAAACTGCAAGTAAATGGAAAAACCATTATTCATCTAGCTCTAGTTAAAAGAAAAATAGTAGGTATAATAAAGGAAGAATCAGCATCAAGCTGTAACAGGGAAGTTTTAGATGTAAAAGTAAATAGTAAGAACAACTGTATTACTCTGTACTGTCACCCTAAGTTTCCAAATGTTCCCTAACTGCACCCAGGAAATAAGGAATTCATAAATGTTAAATTAGAAAGTTTTTGCTCTGTGATGCCAACCATGGCTGTGACCTAAAGCAAGAATATACAATACCTTTCAGTTAGATAGTCTGTCGCTCTCATTCTCTTTGATGCTCTTCCTTCACTTTCAGGAAGAGAGCACAGGGAGTTAAGGTTGGCGGCCTGCTCCCCTGTTGTCCCTCATTCTATAGGCACTGAGAGCCAGATGAAACCTCAAACTGCACACAAAACACTCACACACAAGCCCCCCCCATCTACTTTCATCAGTAACTTTTTCCTTTATGAAAGTTTCTATCAGAGAGCCAGCGAGCCTTATTATACAGTCATCCAGCACTAGTCTCCACACACTTCTTCAAGATGAAGCATTATAGAAACTCCCATAAAAGGTTTCTTCATCAGAATGAATCCTCAGCCAAGTTCCTTTCTTCCTTACGCTTTGAAGTGCTGTACAACTGAATCATTCTCCACGGACACACTAGCGTCTACAGATCACAGGGACCTCTGTGGCCCCTTATAACTTTCCTTGCTTATTTTTATTATAGCAACAACACAACTATATAGACAGAAAGGTGAGTCAGCATTTTCATTCTATAAATGTTTAGTTGAAAACTTGGACATTAGTATTTGTTCCAGGCTGAAACATAGTGTCCCAGAGGCAAACTCTCTCTCTTTCAAAATTTTATATGTTTAAAATTAGCCCAGAAGATTTTTAAATTGCAGGGGTATAAAACCCCTGATGTTGTAAATACAATTAACTGAAAAAAGTAACGGATTTTAGGCTGAGTGAGAGACATCAGAAAAATGTGCCATTGCAAGCACTACCTCAGGGGGCCTTGGGAAGGCAATTTGGTCCTATATCCCTCACTGAATACCACATAGATGGCCTCTGTATTTGAATAGCCCATTTGGTTCCACAAGTGTGCAGGATTGTGCAAGGACAGGACTGCAGCCTTGTTTCATCACTGCTTGTGTTCTGGATGAGCCACATATCCATACTGTCCAAAACTTTATAAGAACATAGGAACATAAGAACGGCCATACTGGGTCAGACCAAAGGTCCATCTAGCCCAGTATCCTGTCTGCCGACAGTGGCCAATACCAGATGCCCCAGAGGGAGAGAACAGAACAGGAAATCTTCAAACAATCCCTCTCCTGTCACCCATCTCCAGCCTCTGACAGAGGCTAGGGACACCATTCCTACCCATTCTGGCTAATAGCCATTGATGGACCTAACCTCCATGAATGTATCTAGTTCTTTCTTGAATTGTGTTCAAGTCCTGGTCTTCACAACATCCTCTGGCACAGAGTCCCACAGGTTGACTGTGCAATGCATGAAGAAAAACTTCCTTTTGCTTATTTTAAACCTGCTACCTATTAAGTTCATTTGGTGACCCCTCGTTCTTTTATAATGGGAACAAGTAAATAACTTTTCCTTATTCACTTTTTCCACATCAGTCATGATTTTATAGATCTGAATCATATCCCCCATTAGTCTCCTCTTTTCTAAGCTGAAAAGTCCCAGTCTTTTTAATCTCTCTTCATATGGGACCTGTTCCATACCCCTAATAATTTTTTGCCCTTTTCTGAACCTTTTCCAATGCCAATATATCTTTTTTGAGTTGAGGGAACCACATCTGTATGCAGTATTCAAGATGTGCGTGTACCATGGTTTTATATAGAGGTGATAAGATGTTCTCTGTCTTATTCTCTATCCCTTTTTAATGATTCCTAACATTCTGCTTGCTTGTTTGACTGATGTTTTCAGAGAACTCTCCACAATGACTCCAAGATCTCTTTCTTGAGTGGTTATAGTTAAATTAGTCCCCATCATATTGTATATATAGTTGGGATTATTTTTTTCCAATCTGCATTACTTTACATTTACCATCATTACATTTAATTTGCCATTTTGTTGCCCAATCACTTAGTTTAGTGAAATCTTTTTGAAGCTCTTCACAGTCTGCTTTGTTCTTAACTATCTTGAGCAGTTTAGTATCATCTGCAAATTTTGCCACCTCCGTGTTTACTGCTTTCTCCAGATCATTTATAAATAGGTTGAATCGGCTTGGTCCCAGTATGGACCCTTGGGGGACACTAGTTACTGGACACTGAAAACTGATTATTTATTCCTACCTTTTGTTTCCTGTCTTTTAACCAATTATCAATCCACGAAAGGACCTTTCCTCTTATTCCACAACAACTTACTTGACTTAAGAGCCTTTGGTGAGGGACCTTGTCAAAAGCTTTCTGGAAATCTAAGTACACTATGTCCACTGGATCCCCTTGTCCACATGTTTGTTGACCCCCTCAAAGAACTCTAGTAGATTAGTAAGACATTATTTCCCTTTACAGAAACCACTATAGTTTCCTCCAACAAATTATGTTTATCTATGTGTCTGACAATTTTATTCTTTACTTTAGTTTCAACTAGTTTGCCCGGTACTGAATTTAGACTTACTGGTCTGTAATTGCCAGGATCACCTCTAGAGGCCTTTTAAAATATTGGCATCACATTAGTTATCTTCCAGTCATTAGGTACAGAAGCTGATTTAAAGGATAGTTTACAAACCACAGTTAATAGTTCCACAATTTCACATTTGAATTCTTTTAGATTTCTTGGGTGAATGCCATCTGGTCCCGGTGATTTGTTACTGTTAAGTTTATCAATTTGTTCCAAAACCTCCTCTAATAAACACCTCAATCTGGGATAATTCCTCAGATTTGTCACCTAAAAAGAATGGCACAGGTTTGGGAATCTCCCTAACATCCTCAGCCGTGAAGATTGAAGCAAAGAAACCATTTAGTTTCTCCACAATGACCTTATCGTCTTTGAGTGCTCTTTTAGCATCCTGATCATCCAGGGGCTCCACTGGTTGTTTAGCAAGCTTCCTGCTTCTGATGTACTTAAAAAGCATTTTGCTATTACTTGTTGAGTTTTTGGCTAGCTATTCTTCAAACTTCTTTTTGACTTTTCTTATTATTGTTTTACACTTAATTTTACAGAATTTATGTTCCATTCTATTTTCCTCACTAGGATTTAACTTCCACTTTTTAAATGATGCCTTTTGGTCTCTCACTGCTTCTTTTCATTGGTTGTTAAGCCATGGTGACACTTTTTTGGTTCTCTTACTGTGTTTTTAAATTTGGGGTATACATTTAAGTTGGGCCTCTATTACTATGTCTTTGAAAAATTTCCATGCAGCTTGCAGGGATTTTACTTTAGTCGCTGTGCCTTTTAATTTCTGTTTAAACAACCTCCCCTTTTGTGTAGTTCCCCTTTCTGAAATTAAATGCCACAGTGTTGGACTGCTGACGTGTTTTTTCCCACCACAGGGATGTTAAATTTTATTGCATTATGGTCACAATTGCCAAGCAGTCCAGTTATATTTACCTCTTAGACCAGATCCTGTGCTGCACTTAGGACTAAGTCAAGAATCACCTCTCCCCTTGTGGGTTCCAGAAGTAGACATTTAAGGTATCAAGAAATTTTATCTCTGCATCCTGTCCTGAGGTGACATGTACCCAGTCAATCTGGGGATAGTTGAAGACCCCTACTTTTATTGAATTTTTAATTTTGATAGCCTCTCTAATCTCTCTTAGCATTTCATAGTCACTAGCCTGGTCAGGTGGTCAATAATAGATCCCTACTGCTATATTATTTATTCTTCTTATTATTATTGTTATTATTAGATCATGGAATTACTACGCATAGAGAGCCCATGGAACAGTTGGTTCATTTAAGATTTTTACTTCATTTGATTCTACATTTTTCTTTCATATATAGTGTATGACCCAAAACTTTGGAAAAGGTTTCAAGAGCAAGTCTGACTTGTGTGACCTAAAGTAACATACCATTCATACTAATTGAATATTAGTACATTTTTATCACCCAACAAGAGTTAATCTGAATTGCAGGTGAATTAATTTTCCTTGTGGAGAGAGGCACTGATGTGCTAATATCACAGAGGTTGGGAAGAAATTAAACAAAATATTTAGGGTTGTCACACAGTTAACCATATTAGAATACCATTTATTTAAATTTGGGGGGTGTCTATATTTGTAGTTGGGGAAAAAGTGCTGGCATGCATCCTCTGAAACCTTCCCCAACCACCCTACATAAAGCACCCCTTCCTATTGATGTAGTCAGAGATACTGTGGTCAGAGGTCAGGATGGAGATGTGAGTACTGTCTTTGGCCCCCCTGAAGTTGGGGAAGCCATTGGTAGCAAACAGTGACAATGGGGTCAACTTTCCCCAGGGTGATGACCCTCCACAACAGGATGGTGTTGATGGCCTTGACCACCTATAGAATCATAGAAACAGAAACATGGGGTAGGAAAACACCTCAGGAGGTCACTGAGTCCAGCCCCTTGCCCAAAATCAGGATCAACCCCAACTAAATCATCCTAGCCAGGGCGTTCTTAAACCAGGATTTAAAAACTTCTAGGGATGGAGATTTTACCATCTCCCAAGGTAACCCATTCCAGTGCTTCACCAGCCTCCTAGTGAAATACTAAAATAGTCAAACCTGCATGAGCACAGCCCTGACTGTGGATTTACCATTGAACTGGTTCCTGATGGAGCGGTAGCTGTCTGGAGTGGAGAGCTTCCATAGGGCAATGGCTACACACTTCTGCAGGGTGATAGCAGGTCTCATGCAGGTGTTCTGTCACTTGAGGGCAGGGGCGAGCCATTCACAGAGCTCCAGGAAGGTGGCTTTACACATGCAGAATTTCTGGAGTCACTGCTGGTCGTCTCAGAACTGCAGGATGATGCAGTCCCATGTCTCCCTCCACCAGAAGCAGTGTTCCATGGTGTGCAGGGGATGGGTGATCATTTGGTGCATCGTGAGTGCCAGGGCCTGTGTGAAGAGGTCTCTCAGTCCGGGCTGCTCATTGTGATTCTGAATCACTATGTGGGCAGTGTGGATGAACTGCGCCATGAGGCGCAGCACGAGGCCCATGAGCCTGGCACTGCTTTACAGAAGCTCTGGCTCCATGTAGTCAGTGCTGTGGCTTCCACAAGGGTACGCAGTGGAGAAGTGCCGTGTGAGAAGTGACTATAGAGGAGAGCCCCTTTAAGCACAAGTCTCAGCTAGCCTCAGCAAGCAGCTACAGGCAGCGACTGCTCTCCTGGTGCCTTTCCTGGACTGCTTCTGGGGGCTTTAATTTCAATGCAGACTCCAATCAGTGTGGACATGCTATTTCAAAATAATTCTGCACTATTTCTATCATGCTTTGTAAGGTACGTCTAGACTACACACTTATTTTGAAAGAGATCATCTAGACAGCCAGAACGTTTTCGAAAAAGTGATCTGCTTTTTGGAAAGAGAGCACCCAGGCAATCTGGATACTCTTTTTCCAAAAAGCCCTGTTTGCAGTCAAGAATGCCTTTTTTCGAAAGAGCTCTTTTGCAAAAAGGCATTCTTCCTCGTAAAATGAGGTTTACCGCTATCAAAAAAACTGCCATGTTCTTTCGATTTAATTTTGAAAGAACACAGTGGCAGTCTAGACACAGGTGAAGTTTTTTCGAAAAAAGGCCATTTAAAAAAAAAAAACCCTATAGTCTAGACATAGCTGTAATGTGGATGCACTATTTCAAAATAGTTATTTCAGGAGTTATTTCAAAATAAATTATTTTGAAATAATTTTCTAGTGTAGACATGTCAAGAGATGTGTTTAGTTTTCTCAGGTTTTGGGGGGGTCAAGTTGATTTAGTTATTTGCCAAGAAGAATACAAGATATGTTACACCCAGTCCTGTTTGTTGTCATGATCCATCTGGCTACACAAATGTCTACAATATTGGAATAGCTATACACGCTAGGGATAGTCCGAACCTGAGACTCTTGTTTCATGGGAAATTCCAACATTTAATTTTAATTTCCACCCTGAATTAGAACAAAAAGATGAAATTTCAAATTTTCCTATGGCAAGAAGTTGAGAAATGTTTCATAAAAATGGAAATGACTTTATTTTACTGAAGTATTTCATTTTGATAAGGTTGAATTGTAGCTTGCCTAAGGTAAAAAACATTTTGTTTCAACTGTCTCAAGTTTTTGTTATTATACTATAATGTATCATTCATTTATCAACCATATATTTGAGAGTGTGTTTGTTCAAGAATTCCTCCTAAATGGTAAACGCTAGGACCACCAAATTTGTTATGCAGCTTCCTCTTATAACTTAAAATAATATATGGGTTTGGTTGTGCCAGAAAAATGGAATGTGCCTACAATGGGATTGCTTCTCATAAAAACATACAGAAAAGAGACAGAATCACCAGGAAGGTGAAAGAGGATGGCTGGGGGCACCCCCGCATCTGGACTGCCCCAACACCCAGCCTCCCATCCTCCTAGATGCCCTTTAGAGAAGGTGGTGGATCTGAATCCCTCCCTCCCCCAATTCATAAAGGAATTTCATCAGCGACTGACGGGAATGTGCAGTTTGCTGCATTCCTCATTCTGGCTGGAAACGTAGGGGACAGATGAGCTGTGCACTGTGCTCTCACTCCCTGACAGGGACAGGAAGGGGAAGAGCAAATAGCTCTGGTATGAATTTCAGGGATAGGGGCTTTGCCCACTCTTCCCTGCCCATCTCCTTACCCACACAAACACACACACACACACACACTCCCTTGCCCAGAGCCCCTCCTCGCCCCCCCAAATCCAACTCCTTTCACCCCCCATGCTCCCAGTCCCCTGCCCTGAATCGCTCTTTAGGGACCCAAGCAATGCCAGGTAAATGTAGTAGTATAATAAAAAGCAAAAATATTTTGACTGCCAGGTCATGATAAAACACACAATGTTTTGACCTGATTGAAACTGTTTTGATAATTTTTCATTGAACATTTTGATAAAATGTATATATTCTTGCGTAATGTTTCAAGTTAGCCAAAGGAGCATTTTCTAATTTTAAAAAATCCAAAACTTATCACCCAGCTTTTAGTCTCATTGCTGCAATGCAATAATCTCTAAAGAGGAACATGGCAGAGATATTTAAAGACATGAAACACTATGCAGGAATTGATGAAAGGAAGAGGAAAGGAATATTATATCCAGTTGGGATTGCAGAGAGAATTCAAGGAGTTACAATTTAGGATGAAATTAGAATGTAATTACCTAAACTGGAATTTGGCTGGGATACCAAGATCTCTAGCCTTATTCTGGAAGATTTTAATGTGATCATTAATAACCACAAGTGGCCAGAATGACCTGTTTTACAGCTTATTATCTGAAAATACCACCTCCATTAACGTTGTGCCACTTAGCCCTTTGAAATAGTGAGTCCATACCGCTTTAGGCTCTGATTCTGCAAAACGAGCCACATGGGCAGATTCCTGCAAATTTTTACCAGATTACCTAGCGTTGGTTGTAATATCAGAAGGCATTTAGCCCTGAAGTGGTACCGTTACTGGGCCACCTGTCTTTTCGATGCTTTAATAGCTCCCAGAGGATATTAGAAACATGGGAGGAGTCCAAATATATAACCCAAAAAACCAGAAGATGTCTGTGAAATTCAAAACCACTGACAAATATAAAGATGTGAAATATTCTCAGTCTCTTGGAAGAAACAAAACATTGCACTTGGGTGTTCATTTAAAGATTATTCCTGAAAGCTACTTAATGAAAATGTATAAATGTTGATGGTACAGAATAATGACTAGTGTTTAAAAAATGCAAAGGATAGCACTGGGAGCTAAATGCAGAAAAATTACTTCTGTTTTGCAGAGAGCATTATGTAGCCAAGGCAATTTTATTAACACGGTTGGATAAAATACAAAGGGACTTCCTAATCTCAAAGACTTCAAAACAGTCTTTTTTGAGAGACAATATCAATATCAAAGCCAGTTGTCACTATTATTAAAATGTTCTCTGCTCTTCATTAGTCACAAATGATCCCCTCAACTGACAAAAAGGTACTCAGTAAATTAAAAGCTTTTATGTAACACTCCAACAAAGGCTGAATGACTCCAAAGTTAAAAGGGAACTCTGATGTCTGCCAATATACTGGGTAGTACCCAATTTCTTGCATTTTTAGAGCAGGGATTCATTTAAGTTGTTTATTCATTAGTAGCGCTATTGCTGGACTGATTAGGAATAACCAATTACTGAAATTCTTAATCTTTCTGGTTTCTTTTGGCAGCAACCAAAGCCTTGATTCTACAATAGGGGGAGTGCCCCAAACCCATATGAAGTGGCAATGGGTCAATCCATGTGGAGCTCTTATAGGATAGAAGCTCAAATTTGTGCTTGGGCAAAATCTAGATCTCAGATGTGCTACGCTAGTGTAGTAGACCCTAGTGTCAGTGGTGGATACTCCCTATAAGGCACCGGTCCTATAATTGACAGGTACCTTCCCCCCGTCTTCTTTTTCTGTTATAAATTCTGGGTTCCTGTTATTTCCACTCCAATTCATCTGAAGAAGTGTGTTTTTCCCATGAAAGCTCATGATACTATATACATTTTTGCTAGTCTCTAAGGGCTCATCTAGACTACATCCCTCTTTCAAAAGAGGGATGAAAATTAGGCAGATCGAAAGTGCAAATGTGAAGTGTGGATTTAAATATCCCATGCTTCATTTGCATATTCGCATCTGATCGCTGTTTCAAAAAAAGGGTATTTCAAAAGTGAAATCGCAGTCTAGACGCGATTCTTTCGGAAAAAACCCCTTTTTCGAAAGATCCTGTACTAATTTTTTCAGGAGTACGGGATCTTTCAAAAAAGGGTTTTTTTTGTGAAAGAACCGCGTCTAAACTGTGGTTTCACTTTCAAAATATCTTTTTTCGAAACAGCGATCAGACGCGAATATGCAAATGAAGCGCGGGATATTTAAATCTGCACTTCATTTGCACTTTCGATCTGACTAATTTACATCCCTCTTTTGAAAGAGGGATGTAGTCTAGACATAGCCTAAGGGTACATCCACACAGCAGTGTTATTTCAGAATAACTGACGTTATATCAAAATAACAAAGTGCACATCTACACAGAAAGCCATTATTTCAAAATAATTTCAAGATGGCATTCTTCTTATCCAGAGTTCTGTAACCCTCATTACACAGGGAGTAAGGGAAGGCGAAGGAAGAGTGTTCTTCCTTTGACTTCCTGTTGTGTAGACAGTGCCAAAAGCCGAATTAAGCTATTTCAACTTCAGCTGTGCAATTAATGTAGCTGAAGTTGTGTATCTTAATTTGACTGTGTCCCGTAGTGTAGATGTACCCTAAGGTGCCACAGGACTACTCATTGTTTTTAAAGTTATAGACTAACATGGCTACCTTTCTGAAACCCTGTAAAGAAGTACATAGTCTCTCTCTTCAACTGTTACAACTGTTTCCCATGATACACTGACCAGAGTGGATCTCAGCAATGGCATTTTAAAAGTTACCTTTGCATCATTGCCCCTTTCACCTGCAATGCATGCTCCTTGCTTGCAGCCAAGGGTTGGGATTGTACATCACTGCAGTCTATGGGGGAGTTTCAATTTGGCTGAATATGAGGAAGATTACTGGCTATGATATTTGGTATGGTGATGGCATTGTGAAAATATCACCCAATGTGTACGATGACATGATGAATATTGAGGATAGGGGGGAGAGAAATAGTGAGTCCATACTTTAAACTCTGATTTTGCAAAATGAGCCACAGAGGCAGATTCCTGCAAATTTTAACCAGATTACCTAGCCTAAGTTGTTTGAAACCCTGGCTGCTGTATGCAGAGTTTGCACTGAGACATTTGTCTTAATTCTTGGGACTAAGGTTTCTGGGTTAGAGATTAAATTCTGTTTTTCATTTCAGTTACACAGGTATTTCCATTTTATGTTAGTCTTGTGGTGCTTGTGTCCTACTGTTGTGTTGTTTTGTGGCACTACAGATACAGTAACAGTGATAGCTAAACTGCAGGAAGAAGTCAGGACTCCTAAGTTCTCTCCCTGCTATGCCACTGATTTACTGTATGACTCTAGGTAGGCCACATTGTTTAGTGCCTCAGTTTCCCCATGCATATAATGAGGATAATAAAGGGTGGTGTGAGGCTGATTTAATATTAGTAATGCATACTGTGTGTCTTGCATGGAAGGTGCTACAGAAGTACAAGGTATTATTCATTAAGGCTACGTCTAGACTACATCCCTCTGTTGGCAGAGGGATGTAAGTGAAGCACTTTGAAAGTGCAAATGAAGCCGGGATTTAAATATCCTGCGCTTCATTTGCATAATCACATAATGGCGATCTTTCAAAAAAGCGCTATTTCGAAATTGAAACCGCAGTCTAGACGTGGTTCTTTCAAAAACGGGGCACTTTTTCAAAAGATCCTGTAAACCTCATGGTTTAGACTGCAGTTTCAATTTCGAAATAGCACTTTTTCGAATGATCACCATTACGTGATTATGCAAATGAAGCATGGGATATTTAAATCCTGTCTTTATTTGCAGTTTCTAAGTGCTTCACTTACATCCCTCTGCCGACAGAGGGGATGTAGTCTAGATGTAGCCTAAGGGTATGTCTACATTGCATTCCTCTTTCGAGAGAGGAATGCAAATGCAGACGAACAAAATTGCAAATGAAGTGCGGATTTGAATTTCCCGCGCTTCATTTGCATAATCGCGTCCGGCCGCTTTTTCGAAATACCCTATTTCAAAAAAAGAAACGCTGTCTAGATGCGGTTATTTTGAAAGAAATCCTTTCTTTTGAAATTACCCTTACTCCTTATAAAATGAAACCTCCTTATAAAATGAGGTTTCATTTTATAAGGAGTAAGGGTAATTTCGAAAGAAAGGATTTCTTTCAAAATAACCGCATCTAGACAGCGTTTCTTTTTTTGAAATAGGGTATTTCGAAAAAGCGGCCGGACGCGATTATGCAAATGAAGCGCGGGAAATTCAAATCCGCACTTCATTTGCAATTTTGTTCGTCTGCATTTGCATTCCTCTCTCGAAAGAGGAATGCAATGTAGACATACCCTAGCAGTATATCATTTCTATTACATTGGTTCATGTTTAATTTGATTACAGGATGTGGCTTTGTTCCCATTTTTTTTCTTTTGCCTTTGAGGCTAAGAGCAGCAAGCTTGTAGGAAGGAGACTGGTAAGTATTTGAATTGAAGAGTACTGCTGGTTTCAGTGTATTTAAAATGCTGTTGAAGTTGGGATGATTTAAATGTGTGAAATTTCAAATGTCTCATTGACACACATCGCAAATTCCTGCATTGCCTGAGGGAGCTACAGCAAAAGAAAAAGTTGGAGTCTTTTAGTTTCACTGTTAAGGCAGCTTTTTTTTTTTTTTTTAAGAAGACAGTTAATGACAGAGTATTTGCCTGTGCGGCTGTAACAGAGCAATCTGTCACTGTGAAAAGGTTCCTGGGGTGACTACCAAAACATGTTAACCAGCAATGGAACCTCCATTTTGCAAGACCTGTTGTTACTCTGGGTGTTCCAATGTGCCCTGGCTAGATTTCTGTGTGTGTAATACATACTTCCTGTCTAAATTCAGTCTGCAGTTTCAAATGCTCAGTTCAGATTCTCAGCCAGTGGAAATTAAAGTCAATGGAGCTACACTGGTTAATACAAGTTGAGGGTCTGGCCCAATATTCTTCTATTCCTGTTCTAAACATTCCTGTATAATGTTGTGAGTTGAATACATCCTCCTGTGATCCTCTCAGAATCAGATGAGTGATATGAAATGGTCTCCCTCTACATTGTCTGTATTACATACCCCAAGCCACAAAACAATACATTTTCTTACACCCAGGACAACTTGTAAGTAAACAATCATTTAACTTTTAGGAGGTTAGATATAAATGTATGTTAATATTGAAATCAAGATAAATACTACATGTTATAGAACAGATCTTTCTTTAACTCCCTACAGCAGTGAAGTTAGTTGGCATTTCACTGGTGTCACTAAGAGCAGAATTTGGCCCCTTGACTTTAACAAAAGATTTGTTTGCATATCAGATACAAGAGAATGGACCCTGAATTACTTTGGACTGGACATTATTCTATGACTTGCCATTCTCTTTCTTTCCAATTCTTTGTCCCCACAGAGCGAAGGATCTACTACAAACTTCAGATCCATGCCTGTATTTAGTCCAAGTCAGTGCTTAATTTGAAAGAAGTGCCAGGGCTCAAGCCACTAACTGCCAGTAATTCAGCAATTTTTTTTAACTTTCAGAATTGATGTGCCAAACCCAGATATACTGGGGTTGTGCAGTGCAAAGCCTAAAGCTGCCAAACCTTAGCCTTGGCAAGCCTTGGCACGCATTAAGCAAATATCTAACTTCAGAGAAGTTGGGATCAGAGATTTTGGATTAGGTCCTTCTCTGAGATGTATGCAGACATACTAGCACTGGATGAAATTCTGGCTTCACTGAAGCTAGTGCCAAAATTCCCATTCACCTTGATGGTATCAATATTTCTTTTAGAGCCTTACAAGGGGTCTGGGATCCCATGGGTGCTGCAAAACCCACTGGCATAAAAGCAGGAATGGGTAAAATATACTTTAGTGCGAGGCACTATTGAGTGGGCAAAAAAACAGACTGTGGTAATCTGTAGGAAAACGTGAGAGATATAAAAGCTTCAGAGGCGTAGCCAAGTTAGTCTGTAACAGGAAAAACTTTTAAAAAACCAAATACATTACTAGCACTTTAAAAACTAACAAAACATGTGGATGGTTATCATGAGCTTTCGTGGACGCAACCCACTTTTTCAGATGACAGCTGTGATCTGAAAAAGTGGGTTGAGCCCACGACAGCTCATGATAACATCCACATGTTTGGTTATTCTTTAAGGTGCTAGTAGCCTGTCTGTTGTTTTTTAAGTTTTTAATGAAAGATTTAGTCAGTTTCTCATAAATAGAAATTCAGTCACGAATATCAAATTTCTTTATTTCTAAATAAAGATTTTAATACTTAAATTTAAGCAAGGATAGGACATTTCAAATTCTATTATAACAGGAATTAAAATATTTTACGTAGTCTAAACAAGATTAGGTTTATTTTTAAGGTAAATATTGTGTCTGAATTCAGTTTACATATATAATATACTAGAAGATGTATCTGGCATTGCTCAGGTCCTTAACTCAGATTTGTTTTGTTTTTCTTCATTTAAATCATTCCTCTGGGGTGAGGCTGGGGGGTGAAGGGTTCAGTATGCAGGTTGCCCTGAAGACAGAGGACAACCTCAGTACTCTTTCACCACAGTAGCTTGGTGCCAGGCAAGAAGTGCCTGTCCATGGCTGCTGAAGCTGCAGCAGGTATAGCTGGGGAAGAGGTACATGTCCCTTGGCTAGGGGATAGACAGATATACAAATAGACACACAGACAACTCTCTGCAATATATAGTAGATAGCTGTCCCTTTCTCCACCCCTGCCCTCTGCTTGCCCAATGGG